>JASERS010000005.1:30221386-35221386 GCA_036711965.1 Onthophagus sagittarius
TCAGTGGGAGATGAATAAAATAGAATTTCTACGAGAAAGTTCGTACTGTTCAGTGGGAAATGAAAAAAATGAATTGTTAAAATTCTTTCATATCTCGACGATTCGAGTTTAAACACAAACGAAAAACGGATTTCACCAATTTGTCGTTTAGATTTGCCATGAGTTGCCCTGATTTGCCCCGAGTTGCCGTGAGTTACCGTGGGTTGCACTCCGATGCAACGACGTGCCACAACGGGCGGCAACTGACGGCAACGAACGACTGTAGAATATTTACGGGTCGGTTCGGGTTAATAATGTGCCGTGCGTTACATTGGTATTATTCGTCTCGCGCGTCGAAAAACGGGTTGCGGTAAAAGTTCGTACTGTTCAGTGGTGTTCAATTTCATTCAATGAAATTTAATTCTTTTTTTCGGATAGATTGTACATTTTCAATTTTATTTTGTTCCGAAAATTTTGTATGCGTTCGTTCCGCCCGCAAGTATAGAAAAACAGTTGAACTTGTTTACTTCGATTTTGACGTTACGAGACAGAGAATAAAAGTCAGTTTTTGTAATGAGATGTAGTGAGTTTTCTATTCAGCAGTTTCTTTCATTGATTTTATTTCATTGGGTTTGTGAAGTGTAAAGTGTGGATCTGTGACATTAAAAGCAAGTATAATAGAACTTTCTTTCATATTATAATTAGTGGAACATTTCATTTTCAAACACAACCGTAATTAAATTAACTCAAAACAATTTCTGGTCCTTCGAGCCGGATCCACGTTTAAATTCTTCCGGTAGGATACAGTTCGCGACGGTTCGATCGAATTAATTGTAAAGATTAATGATTAGTAACTTTTCTTTCGCCATCGGATTTCTTTCGTCGTTTAAATAGATATTTCGGTGTTTCAAAATGGCTCTGCACGGCGACGGGACGGACTTGAATTCGTTTTTCGAACGGCAAAATGAAGTATTCGGGCTTATTAAACGAACTATTGACAATTTAAAAAAAATGGGTCGAGCTAATTGGACCCGTGGAACTGTTCAAAGTCGTCTTGAACGGCTTGAATCAAATTGGAATGACTTTAACGATATTCATAAAAAACTCATTCCATATAGAATCGAATATATGGAAACGGTTTATTTCAAGGAAGATACTTTTACTTTGTGCGAGGACGCTTATTTAGACGCGAAGAGTTTTATGCTTGATTTAATAAATCTAATGCCAGCGCAGGGTTCCGAAGGTTCGGTCGGTCAACCTGTCAATCAAACAGTAGCAGCGGAAGCTCCTCTTATCGCTAATACCCCAATGTTGCAAACGGTGCGCGGTTCGTCGGGTTCGAGACATCTTCCCCAGATTCATTTACCGACATTTGACGGCGATTACGCTAATTGGTCGCAGTACCGAGACCTTTTTTGTTCTATGGTTCATGATAATACTGATATTTCCGATGTTGAGAAGCTGCATTATTTGAAGATGAGCTTAGTTAAAGAACCGGCTCAGTTAATTAAAAACTTATTAGTAACCAGTGCAAATTTTCAAAGAGCGTGGAATTTGCTCGTCGAAAGGTACGAAAATCGTCGCGTGTTGATCGATGCACAATTATCAATTTTGTTTTCCGCACGTTCGATTAAAAACGAATCGGCTTACGAACTTAAACGCTTAATCGGTGAAGTTAAAGAGTCGTTGGGGGCCTTAGAGTCGTTCGGGTGTCCGGTGAATATGTGGGATCACTTGCTGGTTTATATGTTGGTTCGAAAATTGGACGCGGAAACTGTAAAAGACTGGGAAAAATCAATTGGTCATTTTCGCGATCCTGTGACATTTGGGGACCTCGACGACTTTCTAATTAGTCGTGTTTATACTTTGGAAGCAATTGAAAAGCTTACCAAAAAGAATCCGCAAACATGGTCCAAACTATCAAATGTAAAAGTTCATAACGCGTCTGCTCCTACAACCGGGTGTTCTTTATGCGGAGGGGCT
The DNA here is from genome assembly GCA_036711965.1 of Onthophagus sagittarius. Classification (NCBI taxonomy): domain Eukaryota; kingdom Metazoa; phylum Arthropoda; class Insecta; order Coleoptera; family Scarabaeidae; genus Onthophagus; species Onthophagus sagittarius. The sequence goes on from JASERS010000005.1 coordinate 30,223,349, forward strand.
CATTATATCGCATCATGTCAAACATTTCTTGCGAAAACCGCGGCACAACGATCAGAATTGGTACTTAAGCAAGGATTGTGTTTTAATTGTTTGGGGCCACATATCGTACGAAGGTGTCGAGTATTAAAACGGTGTCGTATCTGCCGAAAGCCTCATCATACCACTCTTCACGAGGCACCACCGGTAACGCGCGCGTTCACCCAAAGAGACATCGCTGTTCAACCTGAAACAGGTGGTGCGTCCAATCAACCACAACCAAGCACAACAACTGCACAAGTTTCAACTTCAAGTCATTTACTTCATTCGTATCACATTCACACGCCGGTGCTACTAGCTACAGCCTTAATCTTCGCATCGGACGCTCGGGGGGATTCTGTCATTGTTCGCGCATTGATTGATCAGGGCTCAGAAGTTTCCTTTATTAGCGAGTCTTTAGTGCAGCGACTTCATCTTCAACGTCGATCAGCCAATGTGCCTATTTCCGGCATCGGTTCGCAGAAACTTAGTATTGCCAGTGGTATAACGACGGTCAGGTTGTGTTCGCGTACAGATCCGTTTGTATCGTTTAATGAAGAAACTTTAATTCTACCCAAACTCACAGCATACTTACCATTAAAACGTTCAGCTCACCTTCCGTTTGAGTTAGCCGATCTTCCGCTAGCTGACCCTGAGTTTACATCGCCTCGAAAAATAGAATTAATTCTCGGTGTAAGCTTGTTTTCAAAAATTTTACAATTTGGGGTTAAACGAAGTCGCGACGGCGGTTTGATTGCGCAGCAAACTTCTTTCGGGTGGATTATTTCTGGAACTTTGTCGAACCAACCGGTAACAGATTCAAATCTGCACGGATTTCAATGTTCAGTTGATCGAGAGTTTATTGATTTGATTCAACGTTTCTGGAGACAGGAAGATGATTTTGGTACTATCTCGCACCTATCGATTGATGAACGCGAGTGCGAAGAACATTTCGTTCGAACACATACGCGGGACGACAACGGGCGTTTTGTGGTGCGGTTACCATTCAAAAGGTCGCCAAGCGAGTTGGGAACTTCGTATCCGGTTGCAATGCAGAACTTTAAACGGCTAGAATTTAGATTCGCGCGAAACGAGAAATTTAAAATCGAATATGAACGATTCATAAATGAATACATCGAATTAGGACATATGCGCTCCGTGTCATTCAATTTAAATATTCCTAATTTTTATTTACCTCATCACGGTGTCATCCGCGAATCTAGTTCGACGACACGGCTACGAGTGGTATTCAACGGTTCTCAATTGACTTCCTCCGGGCTTTCTCTTAACGATTGCTTGTACACTGGGCCTAAGCTTCAAAACGAACTCGTTAATGTACTTTTGCGGTGGAGGCGCCATCCAATTACTATCGCATGCGACCTCGAGAAAATGTATAGACAAATTCGAGTTTCTAAAATGGATCAACCATTCCAGCGATTTGTATGGAGAAATAATTCTTCACAGGAATTTCAACATTTTGAATTGACCACTGTCACATATGGTCTTTCATGCGCTCCGTATTTAGCAATCCGTTGTTTACGCCAGCTAGCCTCCGAGCATTCTGAAACGCAACCGTTCGGTGCCGTAATTCTTCAACATGATACATACGTTGACGATATTCTTTCTGGTGCGGATGATGTCGATGAGGTGCAGGAGGTAATTTTTCAATTGATTCAAATATTAAAGGCGGGCGGATTCACTGCGCGAAAGTGGATATCAAACGTTCCGGCAGCTCTTTCCTTACTAACGCCCGACTTATTAGCCGAATCTTGTACATTAAATATTGAAGATGACAAGTCTCCTAGAGCGTTGGGACTTATGTGGAATAATGCATCTGATCACTTTCTCTTTTGTTTCAATAACCTTTATGACTCTACTGATAAAGTAAATAAACGTACCGTACTTTCGTTCATCGCGCGATTATTCGATCCCCTCGGCTGGATTTCGCCACTAATTATTACCGCGAAAATATTCATGCAAAACCTTTGGACTCGTAATCTTGAGTGGGATCAACCACTTCCAGAAGATCTCGAACGGCAATGGAAAACGGTTATTAATGATTTTCGCGATGTTCCGACGATAAGGGTACCGCGATGGTTGGGTTTGAGTCGGCCGGTAAATTCGGTTCAATTACACGGTTTTGCTGACGCGTCCATTAGTGCTTATGGAGCGGTGGTTTATCTGCGTGTCTTTAATAATGAAGAAGTTCGCGTATCCGTCGTGTTTTCTAAATGTAAAGTGGCACCGCTTAAAGTTGTAACCATTCCGCGTCTCGAATTGTGCGCGTGTGTATTGTTGGTTCGGTTGACAAAACTTGTAAGAGCAGCTCTTGACTTTCCCGACATCCCTATTCATCTCTGGACTGACTCTACTGTGGCTCTGGCGTGGATCTGCAGTCAACCATCGAAATGGAAGGACTTCGTTCGTAATAGAGTCATCGAGATCCAAGACTTACCCGAAGCTCGATGGCATTATGTTCCCAGCGGAGAAAATCCCGCCGACCTCGTATCACGAGGAGTTCCCGTACGACAGCTTCAGGAGGCGACTCTGTGGTGGTCTGGACCTGCATGGTTGTCTTCATCATCCGGTGACTGGCCTTCTCTCCAGCCAGATTTCTCTTCAGAATCAGAACGAGAAAAACGTTCAACTCCTGCGTCACATACTGCGACTCCGGCTGATGAGGGGTGGAATCTCAAATACCGATATTCCTCACTCAATAAATTATTACACGTTACCGCATGGTGTTCGCGAATATTTTCAAAATCTAGTTATGTTTCAGACGTTTTAACAACCGAGGAAGTGAATAAAGCTCTAATGTTTTGGGTTCAAGAGTGTCAGCAATTTTCTTTCCGTGAAGAGATTCGAGAATTGTTGGATGGTCGAGTAATTTCGAGGTCGAGTCCATTATTCCGTTTGTCTCCTTTCATCGACGGGAATGGCTTGCTTCGCATTACCGGAAGACTTAGATTCGCAAATCTGGACTGGGATGAGAAACACCCTCTTATTCTACCAAGGAGATCCCGCATCACCGAGTTGTTAATTGACAGCCACCACAGACGAACGTTACATGGGGGAACGCAACTCACCTTATCATCAATTCGAAGACGTTTTTGGATTGTTGGGGGTCGCGTTCCAGTGAGGGCATTCATCCGGAGATGCATGATTTGTGCAAAGCAGCGGGTCGCAACCAGTCAACAATTGATGGGACAACTGCCTATACCTCGTGTTACTCCATCTAGACCTTTTCTGCATACCGGTCTTGATTACGCCGGGCCATTTCTCCTCCGTACATTCCGAGGACGGAGTGGTAAAACGTATAAGCCTTACTTAATTCTTTTTGTGTGTTTAGCCACGTCAGCTGTGCACCTTGAGCTTGCAACCGATTACACGACTTCCGGCTTTCTGGCGGCATATAGACGATTTTCAGGACGTAGAGCAGCTTCAAAAAATTGGAAAGAAATAGTCAACATATTAGTCGATGATGGTACGAAGTGGAAGTTTAATCCTCCTGCGGCTCCTCACTTCGGTGGTAAATGGGAGGCTGGCGTCAAGTCCGTTAAGACACACTTAAAGAGGGTGGTTGGTTCCACGTTGCTCACATATGAGGAATTCACTACGGTCCTTGTACAAATCGAAGCCGTCCTAAATTCAAGACCTCTTTATTCGCTGTCCGACGATCCCAGTAGTTACGATGTATTGACACCGGCTCACTTCCTAATAGGCGGTTCTCTGACAATAGTGCCAGAACCATCTCTCATCGACGAAAAGATTTCTCGTTTATCTCGATGGCAGCTTTTGCGGCGGATGTTGGAGGATTTCTGGAATCATTGGCAAAGATTTTATTTGCAGTCGATATAAAATGCCACCAAATGGCATGTACCTCATAATTTGCCACAAATCGGACAACTGGTCTTAATTAAAGACGAACGCCTCCCTCCCGGTAAATGGATGCTTGCTCGTATTGAGAAAATTCACTATGGTCCTGACGGACACGCTCGGGTTGCAACCTTAAAAACCTCAACTACCACGTTAACACGTCCCTTCGTTCGTTTATGTGTCCTCCCTTCAATTGAATGATAGACGCGCTTGTTCGTTTCGCCGCAATGATTTGTAAATCAATTATAATGATTAATAATGATTTTAGTTGTAATGATTCATTCAAAATTTATTTCATTTTTCGAATTCGGTATCCTCTTCCGGAATCTTTGTAATTCCATGTGAAAAATTAGCCGGAAGATCGCGTTCAATTCATATATGAGTTTTTCTTTTCAATTATTTTCTAATGACTCAAATTATATTTTTTTTTTGCTTTTCTCTTTAATTGTATTCGGTTGCCGAATGTTCGGCAAGGCGGTCGGTATGTTCAATTTCATTCAATGAAATTTAATTCTTTTTTTCGGATAGATTGTACATTTTCAATTTTATTTTGTTCCGAAAATTTTGTATGCGTTCGTTCCGCCCGCAAGTATAGAAAAACAGTTGAACTTGTTTACTTCGATTTTGACGTTACGAGACAGAGAATAAAAGTCAGTTTTTGTAATGAGATGTAGTGAGTTTTCTATTCAGCAGTTTCTTTCATTGATTTTATTTCATTGGGTTTGTGAAGTGTAAAGTGTGGATCTGTGACATTAAAAGCAAGTATAATAGAACTTTCTTTCATATTATAATTAGTGGAACATTTCATTTTCAAACACAACCGTAATTAAATTAACTCAAAACAAGTGGGAAATTAATAAAATTGGATTTCTACGACAAAGTTCGTACTGTTCAGTGGGAGATGAATAAAATTGAATTTCTACGAGAAAGTTCGTACTGTTCAGTGGGAAATGAAAAAAATGAATTGTTAAAATTCTTTCATATCTCGACGATTCGAGTTTAAACACAAACGAAAAACGGATTTCACCAATTTGTCGTTTAGATTTGCCATGAGTTGCCCTGATTTGCCCCGAGTTGTCGTGAGTTACCGTGGGTTGCACTCCGATGCAACGACGTGCCACAACGGGCGGCAACGGACGGCAACGAACGACTGTAGAATATTTACGGGTCGGTTCGGGTTAATAATGTGCCGTGCGTTACATTGGTATTATTCGTCTCGCGCGTCGAAAAACGGGTTGCGGTAAAAGTTCGTACTGTTCAGTGGGAAATGAATAAAATTGGATTTCTACGACAAAGTTCGTACTGTTCAGTGGGAGATGAATAAAATTGAATTTCTACGAGAAAGTTCGTACTGTTCAGTGGGTAATGAAAAAAATGAATTGTTATAATTCTTTCATATCTCGACGATTCGAGTTTAAACACAAACGAAAAACGGATTTCACCAATTTGTCGTTTAGATTTGCCATGAGTTGCCCTGATTTGCCCCGAGTTGCCGTGAGTTACCGTGGGTTGCACTCCGATGCAACGACGTGCCACAACGAGCGGCAACGGACGGCAACGAACGACTGTAGAATATTTACGGGTCGGTTCGGGTTAATAATGTGCCGTGCGTTACATTGGTATTATTCGTCTCGCGCGTCGAAAAACGGGTTGCGGTAAAAGTTCGTACTGTTCAGTGGGAAATGAATGAAATTGGATTTCTACGACAAAGTTCGTACTGTTCAATGGGAGATGAATAAAATTGAATTTCTACGAGAAAGTTCGTACTGTTCAGTGGGAAATGAAAAAAATGAATTGTTAAAATTCTTTCATATCTCGACGATTCGAGTTTAAACACAAACGAAAAACGGATTTCACCAATTTGTCGTTTAGATTTGCCATGAGTTGCCCTGATTTGCCCCGAGTTGTCGTGAGTTACCGTGGGTTGCACTCCGATGCAACGACGTGCCACAACGAGCGGCAACGGACGGCAACGATCGACTGTAGAATATTTACGGGTCGGTTCGGGTTAATAATGTGCCGTGCGTTACATTGGTATTATTCGTCTCGCGCGTCGAAAAACGGGTTGCGGTAAAAGTTCGTACTGTTCAGTGGGAAATGAATAAAATTGGATTTCTACGACAAAGTTCGTACTGTTCAGTGGGAGATGAATAAAATTGAATTTCTACGAGAAAGTTCGTACTGTTCAGTGGGAAATGAAAAAAATGAATTGTTAAAATTCTTTCATATCTCGACGATTCGAGTTTAAACACAAACGAAAAACGGATTTCACCAATTTGTCGTTTAGATTTGCCATGAGTTGCCCTGATTTGCCCCGAGTTGCCGTGAGTTACCGTGGGTTGCACTCCGATGCAACGACGTGCCACAACGGGCGGCAACGGACGGCAACGAACGACTGTAGAATATTTACGGGTCGGTTCGGGTTAATAATGTGCCGTGCGTTACATTGGTATTATTCGTCTCGCGCGTCGAAAAACGGGTTGCGGTAAAAGTTCGTACTGTTCAGTGGGAAATGAATAAAATTGGATTTCTACGACAAAGTTCGTACTGTTCAGTGGGAGATGAATAAAATAGAATTTCTACGAGAAAGTTCGTACTGTTCAGTGGGAAATGAAAAAAATGAATTGTTAAAATTCTTTCATATCTCGACGATTCGAGTTTAAACACAAACGAAAAACGGATTTCACCAATTTGTCGTTTAGATTTGCCATGAGTTGCCCTGATTTGCCCCGAGTTGCCGTGAGTTACCGTGGGTTGCACTCCGATGCAACGACGTGCCACAACGGGCGGCAACTGACGGCAACGAACGACTGTAGAATATTTACGGGTCGGTTCGGGTTAATAATGTGCCGTGCGTTACATTGGTATTATTCGTCTCGCGCGTCGAAAAACGGGTTGCGGTAAAAGTTCGTACTGTTCAGTGGGAAATTAATAAAATTGGATTTCTACGACAAAGTTCGTACTGTTCAGTGGGAGATGAATAAAATTGAATTTCTACGAGAAAGTTCGTACTGTTCAGTGGGAAATGAAAAAAATGAATTGTTAAAATTCTTTCATATCTCGACGATTCGAGTTTAAACACAAACGAAAAACGGATTTCACCAATTTGTCGTTTAGATTTGCCATGAGTTGCCCTGATTTGCCCCGAGTTGCCGTGAGTTACCGTGGGTTGCACTCCGATGCAACGACGTGCCACAACGAGCGGCAACGGACGGCAACGAACGACTGTAGAATATTTACGGGTCGGTTCGGGTTAATAATGTGCCGTGCGTTACATTGGTATTATTCGTCTCGCGCGTCGAAAAACGGGTTGCGGTAAAAGTTCGTACTGTTCAGTGGGAAATGAATGAAATTGGATTTCTACGACAAAGTTCGTACTGTTCAATGGGAGATGAATAAAATTGAATTTCTACGAGAAAGTTCGTACTGTTCAGTGGGAAATGAAAAAAATGAATTGTTAAAATTCTTTCATATCTCGACGATTCGAGTTTAAACACAAACGAAAAACGGATTTCACCAATTTGTCGTTTAGATTTGCCATGAGTTGCCCTGATTTGCCCCGAGTTGTCGTGAGTTACCGTGGGTTGCACTCCGATGCAACGACGTGCCACAACGAGCGGCAACGGACGGCAACGATCGACTGTAGAATATTTACGGGTCGGTTCGGGTTAATAATGTGCCGTGCGTTACATTGGTATTATTCGTCTCGCGCGTCGAAAAACGGGTTGCGGTAAAACTTCGTACTGTTCAGTGGGAAATGAATAAAATTGGATTTCTACGACAAAGTTCGTACTGTTCAGTGGGAGATGAATAAAATTGAATTTCTACGAGAAAGTTCGTACTGTTCAGTGGGAAATGAAAAAAATGAATTGTTAAAATTCTTTCATATCTCGACGATTCGAGTTTAAACACAAACGAAAAACGGATTTCACCAATTTGTCGTTTAGATTTGCCATGAGTTGCCCTGATTTGCCCCGAGTTGCCGTGAGTTACCGTGGGTTGCACTCCGATGCAACGACGTGCCACAACGGGCGGCAACGGACGGCAACGAACGACTGTAGAATATTTACGGGTCGGTTCGGGTTAATAATGTGCCGTGCGTTACATTGGTATTATTCGTCTCGCGCGTCGAAAAACGGGTTGCGGTAAAAGTTCGTACTGTTCAGTGGGAAATGAATAAAATTGGATTTCTACGACAAAGTTCGTACTGTTCAGTGGGAGATGAATAAAATAGAATTTCTACGAGAAAGTTCGTACTGTTCAGTGGGAAATGAAAAAAATGAATTGTTAAAATTCTTTCATATCTCGACGATTCGAGTTTAAACACAAACGAAAAACGGATTTCACCAATTTGTCGTTTAGATTTGCCATGAGTTGCCCTGATTTGCCCCGAGTTGCCGTGAGTTACCGTGGGTTGCACTCCGATGCAACGACGTGCCACAACGGGCGGCAACTGACGGCAACGAACGACTGTAGAATATTTACGGGTCGGTTCGGGTTAATAATGTGCCGTGCGTTACATTGGTATTATTCGTCTCGCGCGTCGAAAAACGGGTTGCGGTAAAAGTTCGTACTGTTCAGTGGGAAATTAATAAAATTGGATTTCTACGACAAAGTTCGTACTGTTCAGTGGGAGATGAATAAAATTGAATTTCTACGAGAAAGTTCGTACTGTTCAGTGGGAAATGAAAAAAATGAATTGTTAAAATTCTTTCATATCTCGACGATTCGAGTTTAAACACAAACGAAAAACGGATTTCACCAATTTGTCGTTTAGATTTGCCATGAGTTGCCCTGATTTGCCCCGAGTTGTCGTGAGTTACCGTGGGTTGCACTCCGATGCAACGACGTGCCACAACGGGCGGCAACGGACGGCAACGAACGACTGTAGAATATTTACGGGTCGGTTCGGGTTAATAATGTGCCGTGCGTTACATTGGTATTATTCGTCTCGCGCGTCGAAAAACGGGTTGCGGTAAAAGTTCGTACTGTTCAGTGGGAAATGAATAAAATTGGATTTCTACGACAAAGTTCGTACTGTTCAGTGGGAGATGAATAAAATTGAATTTCTACGAGAAAGTTCGTACTGTTCAGTGGGTAATGAAAAAAATGAATTGTTAAAATTCTTTCATATCTCGACGATTCGAGTTTAAACACAAACGAAAAACGGATTTCACCAATTTGTCGTTTAGATTTGCCATGAGTTGCCCTGATTTGCCCCGAGTTGCCGTGAGTTACCGTGGGTTGCACTCCGATGCAACGACGTGCCACAACGAGCGGCAACGGACGGCAACGAACGACTGTAGAATATTTACGGGTCGGTTCGGGTTAATAATGTGCCGTGCGTTACATTGGTATTATTCGTCTCGCGCGTCGAAAAACGGGTTGCGGTAAAAGTTCGTACTGTTCAGTGGGAAATGAATGAAATTGGATTTCTACGACAAAGTTCGTACTGTTCAATGGGAGATGAATAAAATTGAATTTCTACGAGAAAGTTCGTACTGTTCAGTGGGAAATGAAAAAAATGAATTGTTAAAATTCTTTCATATCTCGACGATTCGAGTTTAAACACAAACGAAAAACGGATTTCACCAATTTGTCGTTTAGATTTGCCATGAGTTGCCCTGATTTGCCCCGAGTTGCCGTGAGTTACCGTGGGTTGCACTCCGATGCAACGACGTGCCACAACGGGCGGCAAAGGACGGCAACGAACGACTGTAGAATATTTACGGGTCGGTTCGGGTTAATAATATGCCGTGCCGTACATTGGTATTATTCGTCTCGCGCGTCGAAAAACGGGTTGCGGTAAAAGTTCGTACTGTTCAGTGGGAAATGAATGAAATTGGATTTCTACGACAAAGTTCGTACTGTTCAATGGGAGATGAATAAAATTGAATTTCTACGAGAAAGTTCGTACTGTTCAGTGGGAAATGAAAAAAATGAATTGTTAAAATTCTTTCATATCTCGACGATTCGAGTTTAAACACAAACGAAAAACGGATTTCACCAATTTGTCGTTTAGATTTGCCATGAGTTGCCCTGATTTGCCCCGAGTTGCCGTGAGTTACCGTGGGTTGCACTCCGATGCAACGACGTGCCACAACGGGCGGCAACGGACGGCAACGAACGACTGTAGAATATTTACGGGTCGGTTCGGGTTAATAATGTGCTGTGCGTTACATTGGTATTATTCGTCTCGCGCGTCGAAAAACGGGTTGCGGTAAAAGTTCGTACTGTTCAGTGGGAAATGAATAAAATTGGATTTCTACGACAAAGTTCGTACTGTTCAGTGGGAGATGAATAAAATTGAATTTCTACGAGAAAGTTCGTACTGTTCAGTGGGAAATGAAAAAAATGAATTGTTAAAATTCTTTCATATCTCGACGATTCGAGTTTAAACACAAACGAAAAACGGATTTCACCAATTTGTCGTTTAGATTTGCCATGAGTTGCCCTGATTTGCCCCGAGTTGCCGTGAGTTACCGTGGGTTGCACTCCGATGCAACGACGTGCCACAACGGGCGGCAACGGACGGCAACGAACGACTGTAGAATATTTACGGGTCGGTTCGGGTTAATAATGTGCCGTGCGTTACATTGGTATTATTCGTCTCGCGCGTCGAAAAACGGGTTGCGGTAAAAGTTCGTACTGTTCAGTGGGAAATGAATAAAATTGGATTTCTACGACAAAGTTCGTACTGTTCAGTGGGAGATGAATAAAATTGAATTTCTACGAGAAAGTTCGTACTGTTCAGTGGGAAATGAAAAAAATGAATTGTTAAAATTCTTTCATATCTCGACGATTCGAGTTTAAACACAAACGAAAAACGGATTTCACCAATTTGTCGTTTAGATTTGCCATGAGTTGCCCTGATTTGCCCCGAGTTGCCGTGAGTTACCGTGGGTTGCACTCCGATTCAACGACGTGCCACAACGGGCGGCAACGGACGGCAACGAACGACTGTAGAATATTTACGGGCCGGTTCGGGTTAATAATGTGCCGTGCGTTACATTGGTATTATTCGTCTCGCGCGTCGAAAAACGGGTTGCGGTAAAAGTTCGTACTGTTCAGTGGGAAATGAATAAAATTGGATTTCTACGACAAAGTTCGTACTGTTCAGTGGGAGATGAATAAAATTGAATTTCTACGAGAAAGTTCGTACTGTTCAGTGGGAAATGAAAAAAATGAATTGTTAAAATTCTTTCATATCTCGACGATTCGAGTTTAAACACAAACGAAAAACGGATTTCACCAATTTGTCGTTTAGATTTGCCATGAGTTGCCCTGATTTGCCCCGAGTTGCCGTGAGTTACCGTGGGTTGCACTCCGATGCAACGACGTGCCACAACGGGCGGCAACGGACGGCAACGAACGACTGTAGAATATTTACGGGCCGGTTCGGGTTAATAATGTGCCGTGCGTTACATTGGTATTATTCGTCTCGCGCGTCGAAAAACGGGTTGCGGTAAAAGTTCGTACTGTTCAGTGGGAAATGAATAAAATTGGATTTCTACGACAAAGTTCGTACTGTTCAGTGGGAGATGAATAAAATTGAATTTCTACGAGAAAGTTCGTACTGTTCAGTGGGAAATGAAAAAAATGAATTGTTAAAATTCTTTCATATCTCGACGATTCGAGTTTAAACACAAACGAAAAACGGATTTCAACAATTTGTCGTTTAGATTTGCCATGAGTTGCCCTGATTTGCCCCGAGTTGCCGTGAGTTACCGTGGGTTGCAGTCCGATGCAACGACGTGCCACAACGGGCGGCAACGGACGGCAACGAACGACTGTAGAATATTTACGGGCCGGTTCGGGTTAATAATGTGCCGTGCGTTACATTGGTATTATTCGTCTCGCGCGTCGAAAAACGGGTTGCGGTAAAAGTTCGTACTGTTCAGTGGGAAATGAATAAAAATGGATTTCTACGACAAAGTTCGTACTGTTCAGTGGGAGATGAATAAAATTGAATTTCTACGAGAAAGTTCGTACTGTTCAGTGGGAAATGAAAAAAATGAATTGTTAAAATTCTTTCATTTCTCGACGATTCGAGTTTAAACACAAACGAAAAACGGATTTCACCAATTTGTCGTTTAGATTTGCCATGAGTTGCCCTGATTTGCCCCGAGTTGCCGTGAGTTACCGTGGGTTGCAATCCGATGCAACGACGTGCCACAACGGGCGGCAACGGACGGCAACGAACGACTGTAGAATATTTACGGGTCGGTTCGGGTTAATAATGTGCTGTGCGTTACATTGGTATTATTCGTCTCGCGCGTCGAAAAACGGGTTGCGGTAAAAGTTCGTACTGTTCAGTGGGAAATGAATAAAATTGGATTTCTACGACAAAGTTCGTACTGTTCAGTGGGAGATGAATAAAATTGAATTTCTACGAGAAAGTTCGTACTGTTCAGTGGGAAATGAAAAAAATGAATTGTTAAAATTCTTTCATATCTCGACGATTCGAGTTTAAACACAAACGAAAAACGGATTTCACCAATTTGTCGTTTAGATTTGCCATGGGTTGCCCTGATTTGCCCCGAGTTGCCGTGAGTTACCGTGGGTTGCACTCCGATGCAACGACGTGCCACAACGGGCGGCAACGGACGGCAACGAACGACTGTAGAATATTTACGGGTCGGTTCGGGTTAATAATGTGCCGTGCGTTACATTGGTATTATTCGTCTCGCGCGTCGAAAAACGGGTTGCGGTAAAAGTTCGTACTGTTCAGTGGGAAATGAATAAAATTGGATTTCTACGACAAAGTTCGTACTGTTCAGTGGTAGATGAATAAAATTGAATTTCTATGAGAAAGTTCGTACTGTTCAGTGGGAAATGAAAAAAATGAATTGTTAAAATTCTTTCATATCTCGACGATTCGAGTTTAAACACAAACGAAAAACGGATTTCACCAATTTGTCGTTTAGATTTGCCATGAGTTACCCTGATTTGCCCCGAGTTGCCGTGAGTTACCGTGGGTTGCACTCCGATGCAACGACGTGCCACAACGGGCGGCAACGGACGGCAACGAACGACTGTAGAATATTTACGGGTCGGTTCGGGTTAATAATGTGCCGTGCGTTACATTGGTATTATTCGTCTCGCGCGTCGAAAAACGGGTTGCGGTAAAAGTTCGTACTGTTCAGTGGGAAATGAATAAAATTGGATTTCTACGACAAAGTTCGTACTGTTCAGTGGGAGATGAATAAAATTGAATTTCTACGAGAAAGTTCGTACTGTTCAGTGGGAAATGAAAAAAATGAATTGTTAAAATTCTTTCATATCTCGACGATTCGAGTAAAATAAAAATAAAATAAAAATAAAATAAAATAAAAAGATTTTTTATTGATTAAGAGTTACACTTATTTACAATACATATTAGGTATACATAGTGAAAATATATTTACAATAAATGTGAAGATTTAACTTGAGCCAATGGCTTATGAAATCAATTAAAGTTTTTATGGACAGATGATTACAGGGGAAATGTCTTTGAGGGGGGGAATAAATATATATACATAAGGGGCTGTAATCAGAGCTATTTTGTCCATGTATGGTCACAGAGCACTGAACACTGGTTTGTTCACTTGGCTCGTTGTTTTTTACTTCACAGGCTGAACGCATACGTATTACTTCCCAGGTGTGTAAAACTGGTTAGGGAGTGTTGGTTGTCGGGGGGTGTAGGGGGGTGGGGGGGGTGTTGTGTTATATGTCGGGCATTTTATTTAGATTTGTTGTTTCGTGTGGAAATTTATGTTTGGTGGATTGTGTGTTTTTGGTTGTAATGGAGCGGATTAAGGGGTTTGTGTGATGTGTGGTGCTGTGGTAGAATTTGTGGTTGAGTTTTGTTAGTATGTTTTTGATTGGGTGAGCTTTGGTTTTTTGGTGGAGGAGCTGGATGTTGATGTAACGGTCGGAGTTGGAGATTATTCGAAGGGTTTTGTTCTGCACTGTTTGGATTTTTTTGAGGTTTGTGACTGCTGCGTTGGACCAGATTGGGGCTGCGTATGTTAGGGATGGGAGGATAACGGTGGAGTAGAGGAGTTTTTTATTTTCGAGGGTGAGGACGCTTCTGCATGATATAAGTGGATAAAGGGTTTTGATGGTGGAGGAGGCTTTTTGGATTGCTTTTTGGATGTGTTTGGAAAAGGTGAGTCTTTGGTCTAAAATGACGCCAAGGTATTTTATTTCTGTTTTTATCGGGATATTTGAGTGAGAAATTCTTAGAGGGATTGGGATCTTTGTAGGGCGATTGTTTTTGGTGATTATGATAGATTCGGATTTATTAGGATTTACAGTGATTTTCCATTTGGAATAATAGGTTTCTAGGAGGCGGAGGTGAGTTTGGATGGAGAGTATGGCAATTTTGGGGTCTTTGGAGTGGCAGTATATGGCTGTGTCATCGGCATAGGTAGCTATTTTGGTTTGGGGGAGTTGAGGGAGATCGGCTATGTATACGTTGAAGAGGTGAGGGGAGATTACCGCCCCTTGTGGGACACCGGATTCGATAGGTTTGGTGGGGGAAATGGATGAGTTGATTTTAACTTGGAGTTTTCTGGACGTAAGGTAGCTGCTTATGGTTTTGATTAAGACGATTCGAGTTTAAACACAAACGAAAAACGGATTTCACCAATTTGTCGTTTAGATTTGCTATGAGTTGCCCTGATTTGCCCCGAGTTGCCGTGAGTTACCGTGGGTTGCACTCCGATGCAACGACGTGCCACAACGGGCGGCAACGGACGGCAACGAACGACTGTAGAATATTTACGGGTCGGTTCGGGTTAATAATGTGCCGTGCGCTACATTGGTATTATTCGTCTCGCGCGTCGAAAAACGGGTTGCGGTAAAAGTTCGTACTGTTCAGTGGGAAATGAATAAAATTGGATTTCTACGACAAAGTTCGTACTGTTCAGTGGGAGATGAATAAAATTGAATTTCTACGAGAAAGTTCGTACTGTTCAGTGGGAAATGAAAAAAATGAATTGTTAAAATTCTTTCATATCTCGACGATTCGAGTTTAAACACAAACGAAAAACGGATTTCACCAATTTGTCGTTTAGATTTGCCATGAGTTGCCCTGATTTGCCCCGAGTTGTCGTGAGTTACCGTGGGTTGCACTCCGATGCAACGACGTGCCACAACGGGCGGCAACGAACGACTGTAGAATATTTACGGGTCGGTTCGGGTTAATAATGTGCCGTGCGTTACATTGGTATTATTCGTCTCGCGCGTCGAAAAACGGGTTGCGGTAAAAGTTCGTACTGTTCAGTGGGAAATGAATAAAATTGGATTTCTACGACAAAGTTCGTACTGTTCAGTGGGAGATGAATAAAATTGAATTTCTACGAGAAAGTTCGTACTGTTCAGTGGGAAATGAAAAAAATGAATTGTTAAAATTCTTTCATATCTCGACGATTCGAGTTTAAACACAAACGAAAAACGGATTTCACCAATTTGTCGTTTAGATTTGCCATGAGTTGCCCTGATTTGCCCCGAGTTGCCGTGAGTTACCGTGGGTTGCACTCCGATGCAACGACGTGCCACAACGGGCGGCAACGGACGGCAACGAACGACTGTAGAATATTTACGGGTCGGTTCGGGTTAATAATGTGCCGTGCGCTACATTGGTATTATTCGTCTCGCGCGTCGAAAAACGGGTTGCGGTAAAAGTTCGTGCTGTTCAGTGGGAAATGAATAAAATTGGATTTCTACGACAAAGTTCGTACTGTTCAGTGGGAGATGAATAAAATTGAATTTCTACGAGAAAGTTCGTACTGTTCAGTGGGAAATGAAAAAAATGAATTGTTAAAATTCTTTCATATCTCGACGATTCGAGTTTAAACACAAACGAAAAACGGATTTCACCAATTTGTCGTTTAGATTTGCCATGAGTTGCCCTGATTTGCCCCGAGTTGCCGTGAGTTACCGTGGGTTGCACTCCGATGCAACGACGTGCCACAACGGGCGGCAACGGACGGCAACGAACGACTGTAGAATATTTACGGGTCGGTTCGGGTTAATAATGTGCCGTGCGTTACATTGGTATTATTCGTCTCGCGCGTCGAAAAACGGGTTGCGGTAAAAGTTCGTACTGTTCAGTGGGAAATGAATAAAATTGGATTTCTACGACAAAGTTCGTACTGTTCAGTGGGAGATGAATAAAATTGAATTTCTACGAGAAAGTTCGTACTGTTCAGTGGGAAATGAAAAAAATGAATTGTTAAAATTCTTTCATATCTCGACGATTCGAGTTTAAACACAAACGAAAAACGGATTTCACCAATTTGTCGTTTAGATTTGCCATGAGTTGCCCTGATTTGCCCCGAGTTGCCGTGAGTTACCGTGGGTTGCACTCCGATGCAACGACGTGCCACAACGGGCGGCAACGGACGGCAACGAACGACTGTAGAATATTTACGGGTCGGTTCGGGTTAATAATGTGCCGTGCGTTACATTGGTATTATTCGTCCCGCGCGTCGAGAAACGGGTTGCGGTAAAAGTTCGTACTGTTCAGTGGGAAATGAATGAAATTGGATTTCTACGACAAAGTTCGTACTGTTCAATGGGAGATGAATAAAATTGAATTTCTACGAGAAAGTTCGTACTGTTCAGTGGGAAATGAAAAAAATGAATTGTTAAAATTCTTTCATATCTCGACGATTCGAGTTTAAACACAAACGAAAAACGGATTGCACCAATTTGTCGTTTAGATTTGCCATGAGTTGCCCTGATTTGCCCCGAGTTGTCGTGAGTTACCGTGGGTTGCACTCCGATGCAACGACGTGCCACAACGGGCGGCAACGGACGGCAACGAACGACTGTAGAATATTTACGGGTCGGTTCGGGTTAATAATGTGCCGTGCGTTACATTGGTATTATTCGTCTCGCGCGTCGAAAAACGGGTTGCGGTAAAAGTTCGTACTGTTCAGTGGGAAATGAATAAAATTGGATTTCTACGACAAAGTTGGTACTGTTCAGTGGGAGATGAATAAAATTGAATTTCTACGAGAAAGTTCGTACTGTTCAGTGGGAAATGAAAAAAATGAATTGTTAAAATTCTTTCATATCTCGACGATTCGAGTTTAAACACAAACGAAAAACGGATTTCAAAAATTTGTCGTTTAGATTTGCCATGAGTTGCCCTGATTTGCCCCGAGTTGCCGTGAGTTACCGTGGGTTGCACTCCGATGCAACGACGTGCCACAACGGGCGGCAACGGACGGCAACGAACGACTGTAGAATATTTACGGGTCGGTTCGGGTTAATAATGTGCCGTGCGCTACATTGGTATTATTCGTCTCGCGCGTCGAAAAACGGGTTGCGGTAAAAGTTCGTGCTGTTCAGTGGGAAATGAATAAAATTGGATTTCTACGACAAAGTTCGTACTGTTCAGTGGGAGATGAATAAAATTGAATTTCTACGAGAAAGTTCGTACTGTTCAGTGGGAAATGAAAAAAATGAATTGTTAAAATTCTTTCATATCTCGACGATTCGAGTTTAAACACAAACGAAAAACGGATTTCACCAATTTGTCGTTTAGATTTGCCATGAGTTGCCCTGATTTGCCCCGAGTTGCCGTGAGTTACCGTGGGTTGCACTCCGATGCAACGACGTGCCACAACGGGCGGCAACGGACGGCAACGAACGACTGTAGAATATTTACGGGTCGGTTCGGGTTAATAATGTGCCGTGCGTTACATTGGTATTATTCGTCTCGCGCGTCGAAAAACGGGTTGCGGTAAAAGTTCGTACTGTTCAGTGGGAAATGAATAAAATTGGATTTCTACGACAAAGTTCGTACTGTTCAGTGGGAGATGAATAAAATTGAATTTCTACGAGAAAGTTCGTACTGTTCAGTGGGAAATGAAAAAAATGAATTGTTAAAATTCTTTCATATCTCGACGATTCGAGTTTAAACACAAACGAAAAACGGATTTCACCAATTTGTCGTTTAGATTTGCCATGAGTTGCCCTGATTTGCCCCGAGTTGCCGTGAGTTACCGTGGGTTGCACTCCGATGCAACGACGTGCCACAACGGGCGGCAACGGACGGCAACGAACGACTGTAGAATATTTACGGGTCGGTTCGGGTTAATAATGTGCCGTGCGCTACATTGGTATTATTCGTCTCGCGCGTCGAAAAACGGGTTGCGGTAAAAGTTCGTACTGTTCAGTGGGAAATGAATGAAATTGGATTTCTACGACAAAGTTCGTACTGTTCAATGGGAGATGAATAAAATTGAATTTCTACGAGAAAGTTCGTACTGTTCAGTGGGAAATGAAAAAAATGAATTGTTAAAATTCTTTCATATCTCGACGATTCGAGTTTAAACACAAACGAAAAACGGATTTCACCAATTTGTCGTTTAGATTTGCCATGAGTTGCCCTGATTTGCCCCGAGTTGTCGTGAGTTACCGTGGGTTACACTCCGATGCAACGACGTGCCACAACGGGCGGCAACGGACGGCAACGAACGACTGTAGAATATTTACGGGTCGGTTCGGGTTAATAATGTGCCGTGCGTTACATTGGTATTATTCGTCTCGCGCGTCGAAAAACGGGTTGCGGTAAAAGTTCATACTGTTCAGTGGGAAATGAATAAAATTGGATTTCTACGACAAAGTTGGTACTGTTCAGTGGGAGATGAATAAAATTGAATTTCTACGAGAAAGTTCGTACTGTTCAGTGGGAAATGAAAAAAATGAATTGTTAAAATTCTTTCATATCTCGACGATTCGAGTTTAAACACAAACGAAAAACGGATTTCAAAAATTTGTCGTTTAGATTTGCCATGAGTGGCCCTGATTTGCCCCGAGTTGCCGTGAGTTACCGTGGGTTGCACTCCGATGCAACGACGTGCCACAACGGGCGGCAACGGACGGCAACGAACGACTGTAGAATATTTACGGGTCGGTTCGGGTTAATAATGTGCCGTGCGTTACATTGGTATTATTCGTCTCGCGCGTCGAAAAACGGGTTGCGGTAAAAGTTCGTACTGTTCAGTGGGAAATGAATAAAATTGGATTTCTACGACAAAGTTCGTACTGTTCAGTGGGAGATGAATAAAATTGAATTTCTACGAGAAAGTTCGTACTGTTCAGTGGGAAATGAAAAAAATGAATTGTTAAAATTCTTTCATATCTCGACGATTCGAGTTTAAACACAAACGAAAAACGGATTTCACCAATTTGTCGTTTAGATTTGCCATGAGTTGCCCTGATTTGCCCCGAGTTGCCGTGAGTTACCGTGGGTTGCACTCCGATGCAACGACGTGCCACAACGGGCGGCAACGGACGGCAACGAACGACTGTAGAATATTTACGGGTCGGTTCGGGTTAATAATGTGCCGTGCGTTACATTGGTATTATTCGTCTCGCGCGTCGAAAAACGGGTTGCGGTAAAAGTTCGTACTGTTCAGTGGGAAATGAATAAAATTGGATTTCTACGACAAAGTTCGTACTGTTCAGTGGGAGATGAATAAAATTGAATTTCTACGAGAAAGTTCGTACTGTTCAGTGGGAAATGAAAAAAATGAATTGTTAAAATTCTTTCATATCTCGACGATTCGAGTTTAAACACAAACGAAAAACGGATTTCACCAATTTGTCGTTTAGATTTGCCATGAGTTGCCCTGATTTGCCCCGAGTTGCCGTGAGTTACCGTGGGTTGCACTCCGATGCAACGACGTGCCACAACGGGCGGCAACGGACGGCAACGAACGACTTTAGAATATTTACGGGTCGGTTCGGGTTAATAATGTGCCGTGCGTTACATTGGTATTATTCGTCTCGCGCGTCGAAAAACGGGTTGCGGTAAAAGTTCGTACTGTTCAGTGGGAAATGAATAAAATTGGATTTCTACGACAAAGTTCGTACTGTTCAGTGGGAGATGAATAAAATTGAATTTCTACGAGAAAGTTCGTACTGTTCAGTGGGAAATGAAAAAAATGAATTGTTAAAATTCTTTCATATCTCGACGATTCGAGTTTAAACACAAACGAAAAACGGATTTCACCAATTTGTCGTTTAGATTTGCCATGAGTTGCCCTGATTTGCCCCGAGTTGCCGTGAGTTACCGTGGGTTGCACTCCGATGCAACGACGTGCCACAACGGGCGGCAACGGACGGCAACGAACGACTGTAGAATATTTACGGGTCGGTTCGGGTTAATAATGTGCCGTGCGTTACATTGGTATTATTCGTCTCGCGCGTCGAAAAACGGGTTGCGGTAAAAGTTCGTACTGTTCAGTGGGAAATGAATGAAATTGGATTTCTACGACAAAGTTCGTACTGTTCAATGGGAGATGAATAAAATTGAATTTCTACGAGAAAGTTCGTACTGTTCAGTGGGAAATGAAAAAAATGAATTGTTAAAATTCTTTCATATCTCGACGATTCGAGTTTAAACACAAACGAAAAACGGATTGCACCAATTTGTCGTTTAGATTTGCCATGAGTTGCCCTGATTTGCCCCGAGTTGTCGTGAGTTACCGTGGGTTGCACTCCGATGCAACGACGTGCCACAACGGGCGGCAACGGACGGCAACGAACGACTGTAGAATATTTACGGGTCGGTTCGGGTTAATAATGTGCCGTGCGTTACATTGGTATTATTCGTCTCGCGCGTCGAAAAACGGGTTGCGGTAAAAGTTCGTACTGTTCAGTGGGAAATGAATAAAATTGGATTTCTACGACAAAGTTGGTACTGTTCAGTGGGAGATGAATAAAATTGAATTTCTACGAGAAAGTTCGTACTGTTCAGTGGGAAATGAAAAAAATGAATTGTTAAAATTCTTTCATATCTCGACGATTCGAGTTTAAACACAAACGAAAAACGGATTTCAAAAATTTGTCGTTTAGATTTGCCATGAGTTGCCCTGATTTGCCCCGAGTTGCCGTGAGTTACCGTGGGTTGCACTCCGATGCAACGACGTGCCACAACGGGCGGCAACGGACGGCAACGAACGACTGTAGAATATTTACGGGTCGGTTCGGGTTAATAATGTGCCGTGCGCTACATTGGTATTATTCGTCTCGCGCGTCGAAAAACGGGTTGCGGTAAAAGTTCGTGCTGTTCAGTGGGAAATGAATAAAATTGGATTTCTACGACAAAGTTCGTACTGTTCAGTGGGAGATGAATAAAATTGAATTTCTACGAGAAAGTTCGTACTGTTCAGTGGGAAATGAAAAAAATGAATTGTTAAAATTCTTTCATATCTCGACGATTCGAGTTTAAACACAAACGAAAAACGGATTTCACCAATTTGTCGTTTAGATTTGCCATGAGTTGCCCTGATTTGCCCCGAGTTGCCGTGAGTTACCGTGGGTTGCACTCCGATGCAACGACGTGCCACAACGGGCGGCAACGGACGGCAACGAACGACTGTAGAATATTTACGGGTCGGTTCGGGTTAATAATGTGCCGTGCGTTACATTGGTATTATTCGTCTCGCGCGTCGAAAAACGGGTTGCGGTAAAAGTTCGTACTGTTCAGTGGGAAATGAATAAAATTGGATTTCTACGACAAAGTTCGTACTGTTCAGTGGGAGATGAATAAAATTGAATTTCTACGAGAAAGTTCGTACTGTTCAGTGGGAAATGAAAAAAATGAATTGTTAAAATTCTTTCATATCTCGACGATTCGAGTTTAAACACAAACGAAAAACGGATTTCAAAAATTTGTCGTTTAGATTTGCCATGAGTTGCCCTGATTTGCCCCGAGTTGCCGTGAGTTACCGTGGGTTGCACTCCGATGCAACGACGTGCCACAACGGGCGGCAACGGACGGCAACGAACGACTGTAGAATATTTACGGGTCGGTTCGGGTTAATAATGTGCCGTGCGCTACATTGGTATTATTCGTCTCGCGCGTCGAAAAACGGGTTGCGGTAAAAGTTCGTGCTGTTCAGTGGGAAATGAATAAAATTGGATTTCTACGACAAAGTTCGTACTGTTCAGTGGGAGATGAATAAAATTGAATTTCTACGAGAAAGTTCGTACTGTTCAGTGGGAAATGAAAAAAATGAATTGTTAAAATTCTTTCATATCTCGACGATTCGAGTTTAAACACAAACGAAAAACGGATTTCACCAATTTGTCGTTTAGATTTGCCATGAGTTGCCCTGATTTGCCCCGAGTTGCCGTGAGTTACCGTGGGTTGCACTCCGATGCAACGACGTGCCACAACGGGCGGCAACGGACGGCAACGAACGACTGTAGAATATTTACGGGTCGGTTCGGGTTAATAATGTGCCGTGCGTTACATTGGTATTATTCGTCTCGCGCGTCGAAAAACGGGTTGCGGTAAAAGTTCGTACTGTTCAGTGGGAAATGAATAAAATTGGATTTCTACGACAAAGTTCGTACTGTTCAGTGGGAGATGAATAAAATTGAATTTCTACGAGAAAGTTCGTACTGTTCAGTGGGAAATGAAAAAAATGAATTGTTAAAATTCTTTCATATCTCGACGATTCGAGTTTAAACACAAACGAAAAACGGATTTCACCAATTTGTCGTTTAGATTTGCCATGAGTTGCCCTGATTTGCCCCGAGTTGCCGTGAGTTACCGTGGGTTGCACTCCGATGCAACGACGTGCCACAACGGGCGGCAACGGACGGCAACGAACGACTGTAGAATATTTACGGGTCGGTTCGGGTTAATAATGTGCCGTGCGCTACATTGGTATTATTCGTCTCGCGCGTCGAAAAACGGGTTGCGGTAAAAGTTCGTACTGTTCAGTGGGAAATGAATAAAATTGGATTTCTACGACAAAGTTCGTACTGTTCAGTGGGAGATGAATAAAATTGAATTTCTACGAGAAAGTTCGTACTGTTCAGTGGGAAATGAAAAAAATGAATTGTTAAAATTCTTTCATATCTCGACGATTCGAGTTTAAACACAAACGAAAAACGGATTTCACCAATTTGTCGTTTAGATTTGCCATGAGTTGCCCTGATTTGCCCCGAGTTGCCGTGAGTTACCGTGGGTTGCACTCCGATGCAACGACGTGCCACAACGGGCGGCAACGGACGGCAACGAACGACTGTAGAATATTTACGGGTCGGTTTGGGTTAATAATGTGCCGTGCGCTACATTGGTATTATTCGTCTCGCGCGTCGAAAAACGGGTTGCGGTAAAAGTTCGTACTGTTCAGTGGGAAATGAATAAAATTGGATTTCTACGACAAAGTTCGTACTGTTCAGTGGGAGATGAATAAAATTGAATTTCTACGAGAAAGTTCGTACTGTTCAGTGGGAAATGAAAAAAATGAATTGTTAAAATTCTTTCATATCTCGACGATTCGAGTTTAAACACAAACGAAAAACGGATTTCACCAATTTGTCGTTTAGATTTGCCATGAGTTGCCCTGATTTGCCCCGAGTTGCCGTGAGTTACCGTGGGTTGCACTCCGATGCAACGACGTGCCACAACGGGCGGCAACGGACGGCAACGAACGACTGTAGAATATTTACGGGTCGGTTCGGGTTAATAATGTGCCGTGCGTTACATTGGTATTATTCGTCTCGCGCGTCGAAAAACGGGTTGCGGTAAAAGTTCGTACTGTTCAGTGGGAAATGAATAAAATTGGATTTCTACGACAAAGTTCGTACTGTTCAGTGGGAGATGAATAAAATTGAATTTCTACGAGAAAGTTCGTACTGTTCAGTGGGAAATGAAAAAAATGAATTGTTAAAATTCTTTCATATCTCGACGATTCGAGTTTAAACACAAACGAAAAACGGATTTCACCAATTTGTCGTTTAGATTTGCCATGAGTTGCCCTGATTTGCCCCGAGTTGCCGTGAGTTACCGTGGGTTGCACTCCGATGCAACGACGTGCCACAACGGGCGGCAACGGACGGCAACGAACGACTTTAGAATATTTACGGGTCGGTTCGGGTTAATAATGTGCCGTGCGTTACATTGGTATTATTCGTCTCGCGCGTCGAAAAACGGGTTGCGGTAAAAGTTCGTACTGTTCAGTGGGAAATGAATAAAATTGGATTTCTACGACAAAGTTCGTACTGTTCAGTGGGAGATGAATAAAATTGAATTTCTACGAGAAAGTTCGTACTGTTCAGTGGGAAATGAAAAAAATGAATTGTTAAAATTCTTTCATATCTCGACGATTCGAGTTTAAACACAAACGAAAAACGGATTTCACCAATTTGTCGTTTAGATTTGCCATGAGTTGCCCTGATTTGCCCCGAGTTGCCGTGAGTTACCGTGGGTTGCACTCCGATGCAACGACGTGCCACAACGGGCGGCAACGGACGGCAACGAACGACTGTAGAATATTTACGGGTCGGTTCGGGTTAATAATGTGCCGTGCGTTACATTGGTATTATTCGTCTCGCGCGTCGAAAAACGGGTTGCGGTAAAAGTTCGTACTGTTCAGTGGGAAATGAATAAAATTGGATTTCTACGACAAAGTTCGTACTGTTCAGTGGGAGATGAATAAAATTGAATTTCTACGAGAAAGTTCGTACTGTTCAGTGGGAAATGAAAAAAATGAATTGTTAAAATTCTTTCATATCTCGACGATTCGAGTTTAAACACAAACGAAAAACGGATTGCACCAATTTGTCGTTTAGATTTGCCATGAGTTGCCCTGATTTGCCCCGAGTTCTCGTGAGTTACCGTGGGTTGCACTCCGATGCAACGACGTGCCACAACGGGCGGCAACGGACGGCAACGAACGACTGTAGAATATTTACGGGTCGGTTCGGGTTAATAATGTGCCGTGCGCTACATTGGTATTATTCGTCTCGCGCGTCGAAAAACGGGTTGCGGTAAAAGTTCGTGCTGTTCAGTGGGAAATGAATAAAATTGGATTTCTACGACAAAGTTCGTACTGTTCAGTGGGAGATGAATAAAATTGAATTTCTACGAGAAAGTTCGTACTGTTCAGTGGGAAATGAAAAAAATGAATTATTAAAATTCTTTCATATCTCGACGATTCGAGTTTAAACACAAACGAAAAACGGATTTCACCAATTTGTCGTTTAGATTTGCCATGAGTTGCCCTGATTTGCCCCGAGTTGCCGTGAGTTACCGTGGGTTGCACTCCGATGCAACGACGTGCCACAACGGGCGGCAACGGACGGCAATGAACGACTGTAGAATATTTACGGGTCGGTTCGGGTTAATAATGTGCCGTGCGTTACATTGGTATTATTCGTCTCGCGCGTCGAAAAACGGGTTGCGGTAAAAGTTCGTACTGTTCAGTGGGAAATGAATAAAATTGGATTTCTACGACAAAGTTCGTACTGTTCAGTGGGAGATGAATAAAATTGAATTTCTACGAGAAAGTTCGTACTGTTCAGTGGGAAATGAAAAAAATGAATTGTTAAAATTCTTTCATATCTCGACGATTCGAGTTTAAACACAAACGAAAAACGGATTTCACCAATTTGTCGTTTAGATTTGCCATGAGTTGCCCTGATTTGCCCCGAGTTGCCGTGAGTTACCGTGGGTTGCACTCCGATTCAACGACGTGCCACAACGGGCGGCAACGGACGGCAACGAACGACTGTAGAATATTTACGGGTCGGTTCGGGTTAATAATGTGCCGTGCGCTACATTGGTATTATTCGTCTCGAGCGTCGAAAAACGGGTTGCGGTAAAAGTTCGTACTGTTCAGTGGGAAATGAATAAAATTGGATTTCTACGACAAAGTTCGTACTGTTCAGTGGGAGATGAATAAAATTGAATTTCTACGAGAAAGTTCGTACTGTTCAGTGGGAAATGAAAAAAATGAATTGTTAAAATTCTTTCATATCTCGACGATTCGAGTTTAAACACAAACGAAAAACGGATTTCACCAATTTGTCGTTTAGATTTGCCATGAGTTGCCCTGATTTGCCCCGAGTTGCCGTGAGTTACCGTGGGTTGCACTCCGATGCAACGACGTGCCACAACGGGCGGCAACGGACGGCAACGAACGACTGTAGAATATTTACGGGTCGGTTTGGGTTAATAATGTGCCGTGCGCTACATTGGTATTATTCGTCTCGCGCGTTCCAAAAACGGGTTGCGGTAAAAGTTCGTACTGTTCAGTGGGAAATGAATAAAATTGGATTTCTACGACAAAGTTCGTACTGTTCAGTGGGAGATGAATAAAATTGAATTTCTACGAGAAAGTTCGTACTGTTCAGTGGGAAATGAAAAAAATGAATTGTTAAAATTCTTTCATATCTCGACGATTCGAGTTTAAACACAAACGAAAAACGGATTTCACCAATTTGTCGTTTAGATTTGCCATGAGTTGCCCTGATTTGCCCCGAGTTGCCGTGAGTTACCGTGGGTTGCACTCCGATTCAACGACGTGCCACAACGGGCGGCAACGGACGGCAACGAACGACTGTAGAATATTTACGGGTCGGTTCGGGTTAATAATGTGCCGTGCGCTACATTGGTATTATTCGTCTCGCGCGTCGAAAAACGTGTTGCGGTAAAAGTTCGTACTGTTCAGTGGGAAATGAATAAAATTGGATTTCTACGACAAAGTTCGTACTGTTCAGTGGGAGATGAATAAAATTGAATTTCTACGAGAAAGTTCGTACTGTTCAGTGGGAAATGAAAAAAATGAATTGTTAAAATTCTTTCATATGTCGACGATTCGAGTTTAAACACAAACGAAAAACGGATTTCACCAATTTGTCGTTTAGATTTGCCATGAGTTGCCCTGATTTGCCCCGAGTTGCCGTGAGTTACCGTGGGTTGCACTCCGATGCAACGACGTGCCACAACGGGCTGCAACGGACGGCAACGAACGACTGTAGAATATTTACGGGTCGGTTTGGGTTAATAATGTGCCGTGCGCTACATTGGTATTATTCGTCTCGCGCGTCGAAAAACGGGTTGCGGTAAAAGTTCGTACTGTTCAGTGGGAAATGAATAAAATTGGATTTCTACGACAAAGTTCGTACTGTTCAGTGGGAGATGAATAAAATTGAATTTCTACGAGAAAGTTCGTACTGTTCAGTGGGAAATGAAAAAAATGAATTGTTAAAATTCTTTCATATCTCGACGATTCGAGTTTAAACACAAACGAAAAACGGATTTCACCAATTTGTCGTTTAGATTTGCCATGAGTTGCCCTGATTTCCCCCAGTTGCCGTGAGTTACCGTGGGTTGCACTCCGATGCAACGACGTGCCACAACGGGCGGCAACGGACGGCAACGAACGACTGTAGAATATTTACGGGTCGGTTCGGGTTAATAATGTGCCGTGCGTTACATTGGTATTATTCGTCTCGCGCGTCGAAAAACGGGTTGCGGTAAAAGTTCGTACTGTTCAGTGGGAAATGAATAAAATTGGATTTCTACGACAAAGTTCGTACTGTTCAGTGGGAGATGAATAAAATTGAATTTCTACGAGAAAGTTCGTACTGTTCAGTGGGAAATGAAAAAAATGAATTGTTAAAATTCTTTCATATCTCGACGATTCGAGTTTAAACACAAACGAAAAACGGATTTCAACAGTTTGTCGTTTAGATTTGCCATGAGTTGCCCTGATTTGCCCCGAGTTGCCGTGAGTTACCGTGGGTTGCAGTCCGATGCAACGACGTGCCACAACGGGCGGCAACGGACGGCAACGAACGACTGTAGAATATTTACGGGCCGGTTCGGGTTAATAATGTGCCGTGCGTTACATTGGTATTATTCGTCTCGCGCGTCGAAAAACGGGTTGCGGTAAAAGTTCGTACTGTTCAGTGGGAAATGAATAAAATTGGATTTCTACGACAAAGTTCGTACTGTTCAGTGGGAGATGAATAAAATTGAATTTCTACGAGAAAGTTCGTACTGTTCAGTGGGAAATGAAAAAAATGAATTGTTAAAATTCTTTCATTTCTCGACGATTCGAGTTTAAACACAAACGAAAAACGGATTTCACCAATTTGTCGTTTAGATTTGCCATGAGTTGCCCTGATTTGCCCCGAGTTGCCGTGAGTTACCGTGGGTTGCACTCCGATGCAACGACGTGCCACAACGGGCGGCAACGGACGGCAACGAACGACTGTAGAATATTTACGGGTCGGTTCGGGTTAATAATGTGCTGTGCGTTACATTGGTATTATTCGTCTCGCGCGTCGAAAAACGGGTTGCGGTAAAAGTTCGTACTGTTCATTGGGAAATGAATAAAATTGGATTTCT
The DNA here is from genome assembly GCA_036711965.1 of Onthophagus sagittarius. Classification (NCBI taxonomy): domain Eukaryota; kingdom Metazoa; phylum Arthropoda; class Insecta; order Coleoptera; family Scarabaeidae; genus Onthophagus; species Onthophagus sagittarius. Next base: position 30,251,400 of record JASERS010000005.1, read on the forward strand.
ACGACAAAGTTCGTACTGTTCAGTGGGAGATGAATAAAATTGAATTTCTACGAGAAAGTTCGTACTGTTCAGTGGGAAATGTAAAAAATGAATTGTTAAAATTCTTTCATATCTCGACGATTCGAGTTTAAACACAAACGAAAAACGGATTTCACCAATTTGTCGTTTAGATTTGCCATGGGTTGCCCTGATTTGCCCCGAGTTGCCGTGAGTTACCGTGGGTTGCACTCCGATGCAACGACGTGCCACAACGGGCGGCAACGGACGGCAACGAACGACTGTAGAATATTTACGGGTCGGTTCGGGTTAATAATGTGCCGTGCGTTACATTGGTATTATTCGTCTCGCGCGTCGAAAAACGGGTTGCGGTAAAAGTTCGTACTGTTCAGTGGGAAATGAATAAAATTGGATTTCTACGACAAAGTTCGTACTGTTCAGTGGGAGATGAATAAAATTGAATTTCTACGAGAAAGTTCGTACTGTTCAGTGGGAAATGAAAAAAATGAATTGTTAAAATTCTTTCATTTCTCGACGATTCGAGTTTAAACACTAACGAAAAACGGATTTCACCAATTTGTCGTTTAGATTTGCCATGAGTTGCCCTGATTTGCCCCGAGTTGCCGTGAGTTACCGTGGGTTGCACTCCGATTCAACGACGTGCCACAACGGGCGGCAACGGACGGCAACGAACGACTGTAGAATATTTACGGGTCGGTTCGGGTTAATAATGTGCCGTGCGCTACATTGGTATTATTCGTCTCGCGCGTCGAAAAACGGGTTGCGGTAAAAGTTCGTACTGTTCAGTGGGAAATGAATAAAATTGGATTTCTACGACAAAGTTCGTACTGTTCAGTGGGAGATGAATAAAATTGAATTTATACGAGAAAGTTCGTACTGTTCAGTGGGAAATGAAAAAAATGAATTGTTAAAATTCTTTCATATCTCGACGATTCGAGTTTAAACACAAACGAAAAACGGATTTCACCAATTTGTCGTTTAGATTTGCCATGAGTTGCCCTGATTTGCCCCGAGTTGCCGTGAGTTACCGTGGGTTGCACTCCGATGCAACGACGTGCCACAACGGGCGGCAACGGACGGCAACGAACGACTGTAGAATATTTACGGGTCGGTTCGGGTTAATAATGTGCCGTGCGTTACATTGGTATTATTCGTCTCGCGCGTCGAAAAACGGGTTGCGGTAAAAGTTCGTACTGTTCAGTGGGAAATGAATAAAATTGGATTTCTACGACAAAGTTCGTACTGTTCAGTGGGAGTTGAATAAAATTGAATTTCTACGAGAAAGTTCGTACTGTTCAGTGGGAAATGAAAAAAATGAATTGTTAAAATTCTTTCATATCTCGACGATTCGAGTTTAAACACAAACGAAAAACGGATTTCACCAATTTGTCGTTTAGATTTGCCATGAGTTGCCCTGATTTGCCCCGAGTTGCCGTGAGTTACCGTGGGTTGCACTCCGATGCAACGACGTGCCACAACGGGCGGCAACGGACGGCAACGAACGACTGTAGAATATTTACGGGTCGGTTCGGGTTAATAATGTGCCGTGCGTTACATTGGTATTATTCGTCTCGCGCGTCGAAAAACGGGTTGCGGTAAAAGTTCGTACTGTTCATTGGGAAATGAATAAAATTGGATTTCTACGACAAAGTTCGTACTGTTCAGTGGGAGATGAATAAAATAGAATTTCTACGAGAAAGTTCGTACTGTTCAGTGGGAAATGAAAAAAATGAATTGTTAAAATTCTTTCATATCTCGACGATTCGAGTTTAAACACAAACGAAAAACGGATTTCACCAATTTGTCGTTTAGATTTGCCATGAGTTGCCCTGATTTGCCCCGAGTTGCCGTGAGTTACCGTGGGTTGCACTCCGATGCAACGACGTGCCACAACGGGCGGCAACGGACGGCAACGAACGACTGTAGAATATTTACGGGTCGGTTCGGGTTAATAATGTGCCGTGCGTTACATTGGTATTATTCGTCTCGCGCGTCGAAAAACGGGTTGCGGTAAAAGTTCGTACTGTTCAGTGGGAAATTAATAAAATTGGATTTCTACGACAAAGTTCGTACTGTTCAGTGGGAGATGAATAAAATTGAATTTCTACGAGAAAGTTCGTACTGTTCAGTGGGAAATGAAAAAAATGAATTGTTAAAATTCTTTCATATCTCGACGATTCGAGTTTAAACACAAACGAAAAACGGATTTCACCAATTTGTCGTTTAGATTTGCCATGAGTTGCCCTGATTTGCCCCTAGTTGCCGTGAGTTACCGTGGGTTGCACTCCGATGCAACGACGTGCCACAACGAGCGGCAACGGACGGCAACGAACGACTGTAGAATATTTACGGGTCGGTTCGGGTTAATAATGTGCCGTGCGTTACATTGGTATTATTCGTCTCGCGCGTCGAAAAACGGGTTGCGGTAAAAGTTCGTACTGTTCAGTGGGAAATGAATGAAATTGGATTTCTACGACAAAGTTCGTACTATTCAATGGGAGATGAATAAAATTGAATTTCTACGAGAAAGTTCGTACTGTTCAGTGGGAAATGAAAAAAATGAATTGTTAAAATTCTTTCATATCTCGACGATTCGAGTTTAAACACAAACGAAAAACGGATTTCACCAATTTGTCGTTTAGATTTGCCATGAGTTGCCCTGATTTGCCCCGAGTTGTCGTGAGTTACCGTGGGTTGCACTCCGATGCAACGACGTGCCACAACGGGCGGCAACGGACGGCAACGAACGACTGTAGAATATTTACGGGTCGGTTCGGGTTAATGATGTGCCGTGCGTTACATTGGTATTATTCGTCTCGCGCGTCGAAAAACGGGTTGCGGTAAAAGTTCGTACTGTTCAGTGGGAAATGAATAAAATTGGATTTCTACGACAAAGTTCGTACTGTTCAGTGGGAGATGAATAAAATTGAATTTCTACGAGAAAGTTCGTACTGTTCAGTGGGAAATGAAAAAAATGAATTGTTAAAATTCTTTCATATCTCGACGATTCGAGTTTAAACACAAACGAAAAACGGATTTCACCAATTTGTCGTTTAGATTTGCCATGAGTTGCCCTGATTTGCCCCGAGTTGCCGTGAGTTACCGTGGGTTGCACTCCGATGCAACGACGTGCCACAACGGGCGGCAACGGACGGCAACGAACGACTGTAGAATATTTACGGGTCGGTTCGGGTTAATAATGTGCCGTGCGTTACATTGGTATTATTCGTCTCGCGCGTCGAAAAACGGGTTGCGGTATAAGTTCGTACTGTTCAGTGGGAAATGAATAAAATTGAATTTCTACGAGAAAGTTCGTACTGTTCAGTGGGAAATGAAAAAAATGAATTGTTAAAATTCTTTCATATCTCGACGATTCGAGTTTAAACACAAACGAAAAACGGATTTCACCAATTTGTCGTTTAGATTTGCCATGAGTTGCCCTGATTTGCCCCGAGTTGCCGTGAGTTACCGTGGGTTGCACTCCGATGCAACGACGTGCCACAACGGGCGGCAACGGACGGCAACGAACGACTGTAGAATATTTACGGGTCGGTTCGGGTTAATAATGTGCCGTGCGTTACATTGGTATTATTCGTCTCGCGCGTCGAAAAACGGGTTGCGGTAAAAGTTCGTACTGTTCAGTGGGAAATGAATAAAATTGGATTTCTACGACAAAGTTCGTACTGTTCAGTGGGAGATGAATAAAATTGAATTTCTACGAGAAAGTTCGTACTGTTCAGTGGGAAATGAAAAAAATGAATTGTTAAAATTCTTTCATATCTCGACGATTCGAGTTTAAACACAAACGAAAAACGGATTTCACCAATTTGTCGTTTAGATTTGCCATGAGTTGCCCTGATTTGCCCCGAGTTGCCGTGAGTTACCGTGGGTTGCACTCCGATGCAACGACGTGCCACAACGAGCGGCAACGGACGGCAACGAACGACTGTAGAATATTTACGGGTCGGTTCGGGTTAATAATGTGCCGTGCGTTACATTGGTATTATTCGTCTCGCGCGTCGAAAAACGGGTTGCGGTAAAAGTTCGTACTGTTCAGTGGGAAATGAATGAAATTGGATTTCTACGACAAAGTTCGTACTGTTCAATGGGAGATGAATAAAATTGAATTTCTACGAGAAAGTTCGTACTGTTCAGTGGGAAATGAAAAAAATGAATTGTTAAAATTCTTTCATATCTCGACGATTCGAGTTTAAACACAAACGAAAAACGGATTTCACCAATTTGTCGTTTAGATTTGCCATGAGTTGCCCTGATTTGCCCCGAGTTGTCGTGAGTTACCGTGGGTTGCACTCCGATGCAACGACGTGCCACAACGGGCGGCAACGGAGGGCAACGAACGACTGTAGAATATTTACGGGTCGGTTCGGGTTAATAATGTGCCGTGCGTTACATTGGTATTATTCGTCTCGCGCGTCGAAAAACGGGTTGCGGTAAAAGTTCGTACTGTTCAGTGGGAAATGAATAAAATTGGATTTCTACGACAAAGTTCGTACTGTTCAGTGGGAGATGAATAAAATTGAATTTCTACGAGAAAGTTCGTACTGTTCAGTGGGAAATGAAAAAAATGAATTGTTAAAATTCTTTCATATCTCGACGATTCGAGTTTAAACACAAACGAAAAACGGATTTCACCAATTTGTCGTTTAGATTTGCCATGAGTTGCCCTGATTTGCCCCGAGTTGCCGTGAGTTACCGTGGGTTGCACTCCGATGCAACGACGTGCCACAACGGGCGGCAACGGACGGCAACGAACGACTGTAGAATATTTACGGGTCGGTTCGGGTTAATAATGTGCCGTGCGCTACATTGGTATTATTCGTCTCGCGCGTCGAAAAACGGGTTGCGGTATAAGTTCGTACTGTTCAGTGGGAAATGAATAAAATTGAATTTCTACGAGAAAGTTCGTACTGTTCAGTGGGAAATGAAAAAAATGAATTGTTAAAATTCTTTCATATCTCGACGATTCGAGTTTAAACACAAACGAAAAACGGATTTCACCAATTTGTCGTTTAGATTTGCCATGAGTTGCCCTGATTTGCCCCGAGTTGCCGTGAGTTACCGTGGGTTGCACTCCGATGCAACGACGTGCCACAACGAGCGGCAACGGACGGCAACGAATGACTGTAGAATATTTACGGGTCGGTTCGGGTTAATAATGTGCCGTGCGTTACATTGGTATTATTCGTCTCGCGCGTCGAAAAACGGGTTGCGGTAAAAGTTCGTACTGTTCAGTGGGAAATGAATAAAATTGGATTTCTACGACAAAGTTCGTACTGTTCAGTGGGAGATGAATAAAATTGAATTTCTACGAGAAAGTTCGTACTGTTCAGTGGGAAATGAAAAAAATGAATTGTTAAAATTCTTTCATATCTCGACGATTCGAGTTTAAACAAACGAAAAACGGATTTCATCAATTTGTCGTTTAGATTTGCCATGAGTTGCCCTGATTTGCCACGAGTTGCCGTGAGTTACCGTGGGTTGCACTCCGATGCAACGACGTGCCACAACGGGCGGCAACGGACGGCAACGAACGACTGTAGAATATTTACGGGTCGGTTCGGGTTAATAATGTGCCGTGCGTTACATTGGTATTATTCGTCTCGCGCGTCGAAAAACGGGTTGCGGTAAAAGTTCGTACTGTTCAGTGGGAAATGAATAAAATTGGATTTCTACGACAAAGTTCGTACTGTTCAGTGGGAGATGAATGAAATTGAATTTCTACGAGAAAGTTCGTACTGTTCAGTGGGAAATGAAAAAAATGAATTGTTAAAATTCTTTCATATCTCGACGATTCGAGTTTAAACACAAACGAAAAACGGATTTCACCAATTTGTCGTTTAGATTTGCCATGAGTTGCCCTGATTTGCCCCGAGTTGCCGTGAGTTACCGTGGGTTGCACTCCGATGCAACGACGTGCCACAACGGGCGGCAACGGACGGCAACGAACGACTGTAGAATATTTACGGGTCGGTTCGGGTTAATAATGTGCCGTGCGTTACATTGGTATTATTCGTCTCGCGCGTCGAAAAACGGGTTGCGGTAAAAGTTCGTACTGTTCAGTGGGAAATGAATAAAATTGGATTTCTACGACAAAGTTCGTACTGTTCAGTGGGAGATGAATAAAATTGAATTTCTACGAGAAAGTTCGTACTGTTCAGTGGGAAATGAAAGAAATGAATTGTTAAAATTCTTTCATATCTCGACGATTCGAGTTTAAACACAAACGAAAAACGGATTTCACCAATTTGTCGTTTAGATTTGCCATGAGTTGCCCTGATTTGCCCCGAGTTGCCGTGAGTTACCGTGGGTTGCACTCCGATGCAACGACGTGCCACAACGAGCGGCAACGGACGGCAACGAACGACTGTAGAATATTTACGGGTCGGTTCGGGTTAATAATGTGCCGTGCGTTACATTGGTATTATTCGTCTCGCGCGTCGAAAAACGGGTTGCGGTAAAAGTTCGTACTGTTCAGTGGGAAATGAATGAAATTGGATTTCTACGACAAAGTTCGTACTGTTCAATGGGAGATGAATAAAATTGAATTTCTACGAGAAAGTTCGTACTGTTCAGTGGGAAATGAAAAAAATGAATTGTTAAAATTCTTTCATATCTCGACGATTCGAGTTTAAACACAAACGAAAAACGGATTTCACCAATTTGTCGTTTAGATTTGCCATGAGTTGCCCTGATTTGCCCCGAGTTGTCGTGAGTTACCGTGGGTTGCACTCCGATGCAACGACGTGCCACAACGGGCGGCAACGGAGGGCAACGAACGACTGTAGAATATTTACGGGTCGGTTCGGGTTAATAATGTGCCGTGCGTTACATTGGTATTATTCGTCTCGCGCGTCGAAAAACGGGTTGCGGTAAAAGTTCGTACTGTTCAGTGGGAAATGAATAAAATTGGATTTCTACGACAAAGTTCGTACTGTTCAGTGGGAGATGAATAAAATTGAATTTCTACGAGAAAGTTCGTACTGTTCAGTGGGAAATGAAAAAAATGAATTGTTAAAATTCTTTCATATCTCGACGATTCGAGTTTAAACACAAACGAAAAACGGATTTCACCAATTTGTCGTTTAGATTTGCCATGAGTTGCCCTGATTTGCCCCGAGTTGCCGTGAGTTACCGTGGGTTGCACTCCGATGCAACGACGTGCCACAACGGGCGGCAACGGACGGCAACGAACGACTGTAGAATATTTACGGGTCGGTTCGGGTTAATAATGTGCCGTGCGCTACATTGGTATTATTCGTCTCGCGCGTCGAAAAACGGGTTGCGGTAAAAGTTCGTGCTGTTCAGTGGGAAATGAATAAAATTGGATTTCTACGACAAAGTTCGTACTGTTCAGTGGGAGATGAATAAAATTGAATTTCTACGAGAAAGTTCGTACTGTTCAGTGGGAAATGAAAAAAATGAATTGTTAAAATTCTTTTATATCTCGACGATTCGAGTTTAAACACAAACGAAAAACGGATTTCACCAATTTGTCGTTTAGATTTGCCATGAGTTGCCCTGATTTGCCCCGAGTTGCCGTGAGTTACCGTGGGTTGCACTCCGATGCAACGACGTGCCACAACGGGCGGCAACGGACGGCAACGAACGACTGTAGAATATTTACGGGTCGGTTCGGGTTAATAATGTGCCGTGCGTTACATTGGTATTATTCGTCTCGCGCGTCGAAAAACGGGTTGCGGTAAAAGTTCGTACTGTTCAGTGGGAAATGAATAAAATTGGATTTCTACGACAAAGTTCGTACTGTTCAGTGGGAGATGAATAAAATTGAATTTCTACGAGAAAGTTCGTACTGTTCAGTGGGAAATGAAAAAAATGAATTGTTAAAATTCTTTCATATCTCGACGATTCGAGTTTAAACACAAACGAAAAACGGATTTCACCAATTTGTCGTTTAGATTTGCCATGAGTTGCCCTGATTTGCCCCGAGTTGCCGTGAGTTACCGTGGGTTGCACTCCGATGCAACGACGTGCCACAACGGGCGGCAACGGACGGCAACGAACGACTGTAGAATATTTACGGGTCGGTTCGGGTTAATAATGTGCCGTGCGTTACATTGGTATTATTCGTCTCGCGCGTCGAAAAACGGGTTGCGGTAAAAGTTCGTACTGTTCAGTGGGAAATGAATAAAATTGGATTTCTACGACAAAGTTCGTACTGTTCAGTGGGAGATGAATAAAATTGAATTTCTACGAGAAAGTTCGTACTGTTCAGTGGGAAATGAAAAAAATGAATTGTTAAAATTCTTTCATATCTCGACGATTCGAGTTTAAACACAAAGGAAAAACGGATTTCACCAATTTGTCGTTTAGATTTGCCATGAGTTGCCCTGGTTTGCCCCGAGTTGCCGTGAGTTACCGTGGGTTGCACTCCGATGCAACGACGTGCCACAACGGGCGGCAACGGACGGCAACGAACGACTGTAGAATATTTACGGGTCGGTTCGGGTTAATAATGTGCCGTGCGTTACATTGGTATTATTCGTCTCGCGCGTCGAAAAACGGGTTGCGGTAAAAGTTCGTACTGTTCAGTGGGAAATGAATAAAATTGGATTTCTACGACAAAGTTCGTACTGTTCAGTGGGAGATGAATAAAATTGAATTTCTACGAGAAAGTTCGTACTGTTCAGTGGGAAATGAAAAAAATAAATTGTTAAAATTCTTTCATATCTCGACGATTCGAGTTTAAACACAAACGAAAAACGGATTTCACCAATTTGTCGTTTAGATTTGCCATGAGTTGCCCTGATTTGCCCCGAGTTGCCGTGAGTTACCGTGGGTTGCACTCCGATGCAACGACGTGCCACAACGGGCGGCAACGGACGGCAACGAACGACTGTAGAATATTTACGGGTCGGTTCGGGTTAATAATGTGCCGTGCGTTACATTGGTATTATTCGTCTCGCGCGTCGAAAAACGGGTTGCGGTAAAAGTTCGTACTGTTCAGTGGGAAATGAATAAAATTGGATTTCTACGACAAAGTTCGTACTGTTCAGTGGGAGATGAATGAAATTGAATTTCTACGAGAAAGTTCGTACTGTTCAGTGGGAAATGAAAAAAATGAATTGTTAAAATTCTTTCATATCTCGACGATTCGAGTTTAAACACAAACGAAAAACGGATTTCACCAATTTGTCGTTTAGATTTGCCATGAGTTGCCCTGATTTGCCCCGAGTTGCCGTGAGTTACCGTGGGTTGCACTCCGATGCAACGACGTGCCACAACGGGCGGCAACGGACGGCAACGAACGACTGTAGAATATTTACGGGTCGGTTCGGGTTAATAATGTGCCGTGCGTTACATTGGTATTATTCGTCTCGCGCGTCGAAAAACGGGTTGCGGTAAAAGTTCGTACTGTTCAGTGGGAAATGAATAAAATTGGATTTCTACGACAAAGTTCGTACTGTTCAGTGGGAGATGAATAAAATTGAATTTCTACGAGAAAGTTCGTACTGTTCAATGGGAAATGAAAAAAATGAATTGTTAAAATTCTTTCATATCTCGACGATTCGAGTTTAAACACAAACGAAAAACGGATTTCACCAATTTGTCGTTTAGATTTGCCATGAGTTGCCCTGATTTGCCCCGAGTTGCCGTGAGTTACCGTGGGTTGCACTCCGATGCAACGACGTGCCACAACGGGCGGCAACGGACGGCAACGAACGACTGTAGAATATTTACGGGTCGGTTCGGGTTAATAATGTGCCGTGCGCTACATTGGTATTATTCGTCTCGCGCGTCGAAAAACGGGTTGCGGTAAAAGTTCGTGCTGTTCAGTGGGAAATGAATAAAATTGGATTTCTACGACAAAGTTCGTACTGTTCAGTGGGAGATGAATAAAATTGAATTTCTACGAGAAAGTTCGTACTGTTCAGTGGGAAATGAAAAAAATGAATTGTTAAAATTCTTTTATATCTCGACGATTCGAGTTTAAACACAAACGAAAAACGGATTTCACCAATTTGTCGTTTAGATTTGCCATGAGTTGCCCTGATTTGCCCCGAGTTGCCGTGAGTTACCGTGGGTTGCACTCCGATGCAACGACGTGCCACAACGGGCGGCAACGGACGGCAACGAACGACTGTAGAATATTTACGGGTCGGTTCGGGTTAATAATGTGCCGTGCGTTACATTGGTATTATTCGTCTCACGCGTCGAAAAACGGGTTGCGGTAAAAGTTCGTACTGTTCAGTGGGAAATGAATAAAATTGGATTTCTACGACAAAGTTCGTACTGTTCAGTGGGAGATAAATAAAATTGAATTTCTACGAGAAAGTTCGTACTGTTCAGTGGGAAATGAAAAAAATGAATTGTTAAAATTCTTTCATATCTCGACGATTCGAGTTTAAACACAAACGAAAAACGGATTTCACCAATTTGTCGTTTAGATTTGCCATGAGTTGCCCTGATTTGCCCCGAGTTGCCGTGAGTTACCGTGGGTTGCACTCCGATGCAACGACGTGCCACAACGGGCGGCAACGGACGGCAACGAACGACTGTAGAATATTTACGGGTCGGTTCGGGTTAATAATGTGCCGTGCGCTACATTGGTATTATTCGTCTCGCGCGTCGAAAAACGGGTTGCGGTAAAAGTTCGTACTGTTCAGTGGGAAATGAATAAAATTGGATTTCTACGACAAAGTTCGTACTGTTCAGTGGGAGATGAATAAAATTGAATTTCTACGAGAAAGTTCGTACTGTTCAGTGGGAAATGAAAAAAATGAATTGTTAAAATTCTTTCATATCTCGACGATTCGAGTTTAAACACAAACGAAAAACGGATTTCACCAATTTGTCGTTTAGATTTGCCATGAGTTGCCCTGATTTGCCCCGAGTTGCCGTGAGTTACCGTGGGTTGCACTCCGATGCAACGACGTGCCACAACGGGCGGCAACGGACGGCAACGAACGACTGTAGAATATTTACGGGTCGGTTCGGGTTAATAATGTGCCGTGCGTTACATTGGTATTATTCGTCTCGCGCGTCGAAAAACGGGTTGCGGTAAAAGTTCGTACTGTTCAGTGGGAAATGAATAAAATTGGATTTCTACGACAAAGTTCGTACTGTTCAGTGGGAGATGAATAAAATAGAATTTCTACGAGAAAGTTCGTACTGTTCAGTCGGAAATGAAAAAAATGAATTGTTAAAATTCTTTCATATCTCGACGATTCGAGTTTAAACACAAACGAAAAACGGATTTCACCAATTTGTCGTTTAGATTTGCCATGAGTTGCCCTGATTTGCCCCGAGTTGCCGTGAGTTACCGTGGGTTGCACTCCGATGCAACGACGTGCCACAACGGGCGGCAACGGACGGCAACGAACGACTGTAGAATATTTACGGGTCGGTTCGGGTTAATAATGTGCCGTGCGTTACATTGGTATTATTCGTCTCGCGCGTCGAAAAACGGGTTGCGGTAAAAGTTCGTACTGTTCAGTGGGAAATGAATAAAATTGGATTTCTACGACAAAGTTCGTACTGTTCAGTGGGAGATGAATAAAATTGAATTTCTACGAGAAAGTTCGTACTGTTCAGTGGGAAATGAAAAAAATGAATTGTTAAAATTCTTTCATATCTCGACGATTCGAGTTTAAACACAAAGGAAAAACGGATTTCACCAATTTGTCGTTTAGATTTGCCATGAGTTGCCCTGGTTTGCCCCGAGTTGCCGTGAGTTACCGTGGGTTGCACTCCGATGCAACGACGTGCCACAACGGGCGGCAACGGACGGCAACGAACGACTGTAGAATATTTACGGGTCGGTTCGGGTTAATAATGTGCCGTGCGTTACATTGGTATTATTCGTCTCGCGCGTCGAAAAACGGGTTGCGGTAAAAGTTCGTACTGTTCAGTGGGAAATGAATAAAATTGGATTTCTACGACAAAGTTCGTACTGTTCAGTGGGAGATGAATAAAATTGAATTTCTACGAGAAAGTTCGTACTGTTCAGTGGGAAATGAAAAAAATAAATTGTTAAAATTCTTTCATATCTCGACGATTCGAGTTTAAACACAAACGAAAAACGGATTTCACCAATTTGTCGTTTAGATTTGCCATGAGTTGCCCTGATTTGCCCCGAGTTGCCGTGAGTTACCGTGGGTTGCACTCCGATGCAACGACGTGCCACAACGGGCGGCAACGGACGGCAACGAACGACTGTAGAATATTTACGGGTCGGTTCGGGTTAATAATGTGCCGTGCGTTACATTGGTATTATTCGTCTCGCGCGTCGAAAAACGGGTTGCGGTAAAAGTTCGTACTGTTCAGTGGGAAATGAATAAAATTGGATTTCTACGACAAAGTTCGTACTGTTCAGTGGGAGATGAATGAAATTGAATTTCTACGAGAAAGTTCGTACTGTTCAGTGGGAAATGAAAAAAATGAATTGTTAAAATTCTTTCATATCTCGACGATTCGAGTTTAAACACAAACGAAAAACGGATTTCACCAATTTGTCGTTTAGATTTGCCATGAGTTGCCCTGATTTGCCCCGAGTTGCCGTGAGTTACCGTGGGTTGCACTCCGATGCAACGACGTGCCACAACGGGCGGCAACGGACGGCAACGAACGACTGTAGAATATTTACGGGTCGGTTCGGGTTAATAATGTGCCGTGCGTTACATTGGTATTATTCGTCTCGCGCGTCGAAAAACGGGTTGCGGTAAAAGAACGTACTGTTCAGTGGGAAATTAATAAAATTGGATTTCTACGACAAAGTTCGTACTGTTCAGTGGGAGATGAATAAAATTGAATTTCTACGAGAAAGTTCGTACTGTTCAGTGGGAAATGAAAAAAATGAATTGTTAAAATTCTTTCATATCTCGACGATTCGAGTTTAAACACAAACGAAAAACGGATTTCACCAATTTGTCGTTTAGATTTGCCATGAGTTGCCCTGATTTGCCCCGAGTTGCCGTGAGTTACTGTGGGTTGCACTCCGATGCAACGACGTGCCACAACGAGCGGCAACGGACGGCAACGAACGACTGTAGAATATTTACGGGTCGGTTCGGGTTAATAATGTGCCGTGCGTTACATTGGTATTATTCGTCTCGCGCGTCGAAAAACGGGTTGCGGTAAAAGTTCGTACTGTTCATTGGGAAATGAATGAAATTGGATTTCTACGACAAAGTTCGTACTGTTCAATGGGAGATGAATAAAATTGAATTTCTACGAGAAAGTTCGTACTGTTCAGTGGGAAATGAAAAAAATGAATTTTTAAAATTCTTTCATATCTCGACGATTCGAGTTTAAACACAAACGAAAAACGGATTCCACAAATTTGTCGTTTAGATTTGCCATGAGTTGCCCTGATTTGCCCCGAGTTGTCGTGAGTTACCGTGGGTTGCACTCCGATGCAACGACGTGCCACAACGGGCGGCAACGGACGGCAACGAACGACTGTAGAATATTTACGGGTCGGTTCTGGTTAATAATGTGCCGTGCGTTACATTGGTATTATTCGTCTCGCGCGTCGAAAAACGGGTTGCGGTAAAAGTTCGTACTGTTCAGTGGGAAATGAATAAAATTGGATTTCTACGACAAAGTTCGTACTGTTCAGTGGGAGATGAATAAAATTGAATTTCTACGAGAAAGTTCGTACTGTTCAGTGGGAAATGAAAAAAATGAATTGTTAAAATTCTTTCATATCTCGACGATTCGAGTTTAAACACAAACGAAAAACGGATTTCACCAATTTGTCGTTTAGATTTGCCATGAGTTGCCCTGATTTGCCCCGAGTTGCCGTGAGTTACCGTGGGTTGCACTCCGATGCAACGACGTGCCACAACGGGCGGCAACGGACGGCAACGAACGACTGTAGAATATTTACGGGTCGGTTCGGGTTAATAATGTGCCGTGCGTTACATTGGTATTATTCGTCTCGCGCGTCGAAAAACGGGTTGCGGTAAAAGTTCGTACTGTTCAGTGGGAAATGAATAAAATTGGATTTCTACGACAAAGTTCGTACTGTTCAGTGGGAGATGAATAAAATTGAATTTCTACGAGAAAGTTCGTACTGTTCAGTGGGAAATGAAAAAAATGAATTGTTAAAATTCTTTCATATCTCGACGATTCGAGTTTAAACACAAAGGAAAAACGGATTTCACCAATTTGTCGTTTAGATTTGCCATGAGTTGCCCTGGTTTGCCCCGAGTTGCCGTGAGTTACCGTGGGTTGCACTCCGATGCAACGACGTGCCACAACGGGCGGCAACGGACGGCAACGAACGACTGTAGAATATTTACGGGTCGGTTCGGATTAATAATGTGCCGTGCGCTACATTGGTATTATTCGTCTCGCGCGTCGAAAAACGGGTTGCGGTAAAAGTTCGTACTGTTCAGTGGGAAATGAATAAAATTGGATTTCTACGACAAAGTTCGTACTGTTCAGTGGGAGATGAATAAAATTGAATTTCTACGAGAAAGTTCGTACTGTTCAGTGGGAAATGAAAAAAATGAATTGTTAAAATTCTTTCATTTCTCGACGATTCGAGTTTAAACACAAACGAAAAACGGATTTCACCAATTTGTCGTTTAGATTTGCCATGAGTTGCCCTGATTTGCCCCGAGTTGCCGTGAGTTACCGTGGGTTGCACTCCGATGCAACGACGTGCCACAACGGGCGGCAACGGACGGCAACGAACGACTGTAGAATATTTACGGGTCGGTTCGGGTTAATAATGTGCCGTGCGTTACATTGGTATTATTCGTCTCGCGCGTCGAAAAACGGGTTGCGGTAAAAGTTCGTACTGTTCAGTGGGAAATGAATAAAATTGGATTTCTACGACAAAGTTCATACTGTTCAGTGGGAGATGAATAAAATTGAATTTCTACGAGAAAGTTCGTACTGTTCAGTGGGAAATGAAAAAAATGAATTGTTAAAATTCTTTCATATCTCGACGATTCGAGTTTAAACACAAAGGAAAAACGGATTTCACCAATTTGTCGTTTAGATTTGCCATGAGTTGCCCTGGTTTGCCCCGAGTTGCCGTGAGTTACCGTGGGTTGCACTCCGATGCAACGACGTGCCACAACGGGCGACAACGGACGGCAACGAACGACTGTAGAATATTTACGGGTCGGTTCGGGTTAATAATGTGCCGTGCGTTACATTGGTATTATTCGTCTCGCGCGTCGAAAAACGGGTTGCGGTAAAAGTTCGTACTGTTCAGTGGGAAATGAATAAAATTGGATTTCTACGACAAAGTTCGTACTGTTCAGTGGGAGATGAATAAAATTGAATTTCTACGAGAAAGTTCGTACTGTTCAGTGGGAAATGAAAAAAATAAATTGTTAAAATTCTTTCATATCTCGACGATTCGAGTTTAAACACAAACGAAAAACGGATTTCACCAATTTGTCGTTTAGATTTGCCATGAGTTGCCCTGATTTGCCCCGAGTTGCCGTGAGTTACCGTGGGTTGCACTCCGATGCAACGACGTGCCACAACGGGCGGCAATGGACGGCAACGAACGACTGTAGAATATTTACGGGTCGGTTCGGGTTAATAATGTGCCGTGCGTTACATTGGTATTATTCGTCTCGCGCGTCGAAAAACGGGTTGCGGTAAAAGTTCGTACTGTTCAGTGGGAAATGAATAAAATTGGATTTCTACGACAAAGTTCGTACTGTTCAGTGGGAGATGAATAAAATTGAATTTCTACGAGAAAGTTCGTACTGTTCAGTGGGAAATGAAAAAAATGAATTGTTAAAATTCTTTCATATCTCGACGATTCGAGTTTAAACACAAACGAAAAACGGATTTCACCAATTTGTCGTTTAGATTTGTCATGAGTTGCCCTGATTTGCCCCGAGTTGCCGTGAGTTACCGTGGGTTGCACTCCGATGCAACGACGTGCCACAACGGGCGGCAACGGACGGCAACGAACGACTGTAGAATATTTACGGGTCGGTTCGGGTTAATAATGTGCCGTGCGTTACATTGGTATTATTCGTCTCGCGCGTCGAAAAACGGGTTGCGGTAAAAGTTCGTACTGTTCAGTGGGAGATGAATAAAATTGAATTTCTACGAGAAAGTTCGTACTGTTCAGTGGGAAATGAAAAAAATGAATTGTTAAAATTCTTTCATATCTCGACGATTCGAGTTTAAACACAAACGAAAAACGGATTTCACCAATTTGTCGTTTAGATTTGCCATGAGTTGCCCTGATTTGCCCCGAGTTGCCGTGAGTTACCGTGGGTTGCACTCCGATGCAACGACGTGCCACAACGGGCGGCAACGGACGGCAACGAACGACTGTAGAATATTTACGGGTCGGTTCGGGTTAATAATGTGCCGTGCGTTACATTGGTATTATTCGTCTCGCGCGTCGAAAAACGGGTTGCGGTAAAAGTTCGTACTGTTCAGTGGGAAATGAATAAAATTGGATTTCTACGACAAAGTTCGTACTGTTCAGTGGGAGATGAATAAAATTGAATTTGTACGAGAAAGTTCGTACTGTTCAGTGGGAAATGAAAAAAATGAATTGTTAAAATTCTTTCATATCTCGACGATTCGAGTTTAAACACAAACGAAAAACGGATTTCACCAATTTGTCGTTTAGATTTGCCATGAGTTGCCCTGATTTGCCCCGAGTTGCCGTGAGTTACCGTGGGTTGCACTCCGATGCAACGACGTGCCACAACGGGCGGCAACGGACGGCAACGAACGACTGTAGAATATTTACGGGTCGGTTCGGGTTAATAATGTGCCGTGCGTTACATTGGTATTATTCGTCTCGCGCGTCGAAAAACGGGTTGCGGTAAAAGTTCGTACTGTTCAGTGGGAAATGAATAAAATTGGATTTCTACGACAAAGTTCGTACTGTTCAGTGGGAGATGAATAAAATTGAATTTCTACGAGAAAGTTCGTACTGTTCAGTGGGAAATGAAAAAAATGAATTGTTAAAATTCTTTTATATCTCGACGATTCGAGTTTAAACACAAACGAAAAACGGATTTCACCAATTTGTCGTTTAGATTTGCCATGAGTTGCCCTGATTTGCCCCGAGTTGCCGTGAGTTACCGTGGGTTGCACTCCGATGCAACGACGTGCCACAACGAGCGGCAACGGACGGCAACGAACGACTGTAGAATATTTACGGGTCGGTTCGGGTTAATAATGTGCCGTGCGTTACATTGGTATTATTCGTATCGCGCGTCGAAAAACGGGTTGCGGTAAAAGTTCGTACTGTTCAGTGGGAAATGAATGAAATTGGATTTCTACGACAAAGTTCGTACTGTTCAATGGGAGATGAATAAAATTGAATTTCTACGAGAAAGTTCGTACTGTTCAGTGGGAAATGAAAAAAATGAATTGTTAAAATTCTTTCATATCTCGACGATTCGAGTTTAAACACAAACGAAAAACGGATTTCACCAATTTGTCGTTTAGATTTGCCATGAGTTGCCCTGATTTGCCCCGAGTTGCCGTGAGTTACCGTGGGTTGCACTCCGATGCAACGACGTGCCACAGCGGGCGGCAACGGACGGCAACGAACGACTGTAGAATATTTACGGGTCGGTTCGGGTTAATAATGTGCCGTGCGCTACATTGGTATTATTCGTCTCGCGCGTCGAAAAACGGGTTGCGGTAAAAGTTCGTGCTTTTCAGTGGGAAATGAATAAAATTGGATTTCTACGACAAAGTTCGTACTGTTCAGTGGGAGATGAATAAAATTGAATTTCTACGAGAAAGTTCATACTGTTCAGTGGGAAATGAAAAAAATGAATTGTTAAAATTCTTTTATATCTCGACGATTCGAGTTTAAACACAAACGAAAAACGGATTTCACCAATTTGTCGTTTAGATTTGCCATGAGTTGCCCTGATTTGCCCCGAGTTGCCGTGAGTTACCGTGGGTTGCACTCCGATGCAACGACGTGCCACAACGGGCGGCAACGGACGGCAACGAACGACTGTAGAATATTTACGGGTCGGTTCGGGTTAATAATGTGCCGTGCGTTACATTGGTATTATTCGTCTCACTCGTCGAAAAACGGGTTGCGGTAAAAGTTCGTACTGTTCAGTGGGAAATGAATAAAATTGGATTTCTACGACAAAGTTCGTACTGTTCAGTGGGAGATGAATAAAATTGAATTTCTACGAGAAAGTTCGTACTGTTCAGTGGGAAATGAAAAAAATGAATTGTTAAAATTCTTTCATATCTCGACGATTCGAGTTTAAACACAAACGAAAAACGGATTTCACCAATTTGTCGTTTAGATTTGCCATGAGTTGCCCTGATTTGCCCCGAGTTGCCGTGAGTTACCGTGGGTTGCACTCCGATGCAACGACGTGCCACAACGGGCGGCAACGGACGGCAACGAACGACTGTAGAATATTTACGGGTCGGTTCGGGTTAATAATGTGCCGTGCGCTACATTGGTATTATTCGTCTCGCGCGTCGAAAAACGGGTTGCGGTAAAAGTTCGTACTGTTCAGTGGGAAATGAAAAAAATGAATTGTTAAAATTCTTTCATATCTCGACGATTCGAGTTTAAACACAAACGAAAAACGGATTTCACCAATTTGTCGTTTAGATTTGCCATGAGTTGCCCTGATTTGCCCCGAGTTGCCGTGAGTTACCGTGGGTTGCACTCCGATGCAACGACGTGCCACAACGGGCGGCAACGGACGGCAACGAACGACTGTAGAATATTTACGGGTCGGTTCGGGTTAATAATGTGCCGTGCGCTACATTGGTATTATTCGTCTCGCGCGTCGAAAAACGGGTTGCGGTAAAAGTTCGTGCTTTTCAGTGGGAAATGAATAAAATTGGATTTCTACGACAAAGTTCGTACTGTTCAGTGGGAGATGAATAAAATTGAATTTCTACGAGAAAGTTCGTACTGTTCAGTGGGAAATGAAAAAAATGAATTGTTAAAATTCTTTTATATCTCGACGATTCGAGTTTAAACACAAACGAAAAACGGATTTCACCAATTTGTCGTTTAGATTTGCCATGAGTTGCCCTGATTTGCCCCGAGTTGCCGTGAGTTACCGTGGGTTGCACTCCGATGCAACGACGTGCCACAACGGGCGGCAACGGACGGCAACGAACGACTGTAGAATATTTACGGGTCGGTTCGGGTTAATAATGTGCCGTGCGTTACATTGGTATTATTCGTCTCACTCGTCGAAAAACGGGTTGCGGTAAAAGTTCGTACTGTTCAGTGGGAAATGAATAAAATTGGATTTCTACGACAAAGTTCGTACTGTTCAGTGGGAGATGAATAAAATTGAATTTCTACGAGAAAGTTCGTACTGTTCAGTGGGAAATGAAAAAAATGAATTGTTAAAATTCTTTCATATCTCGACGATTCGAGTTTAAACACAAACGAAAAACGGATTTCACCAATTTGTCGTTTAGATTTGCCATGAGTTGCCCTGATTTGCCCCGAGTTGCCGTGAGTTACCGTGGGTTGCACTCCGATGCAACGACGTGCCACAACGGGCGGCAACGGACGGCAACGAACGACTGTAGAATATTTACGGGTCGGTTCGGGTTAATAATGTGCCGTGCGCTACATTGGTATTATTCGTCTCGCGCGTCGAAAAACGGGTTGCGGTAAAAGTTCGTACTGTTCAGTGGGAAATGAATAAAATTGGATTTCTACGACAAAGTTCGTACTGTTCAGTGGGAGATGAATAAAATTGAATTTCTACGAGAAAGTTCGTACTGTTCGGTGGGAAATGAAAAAAATGAATTGCTAAAATTCTTTCATATCTCGACGATTCGAGTTTAAACACAAACGAAAAACGGATTTCACCAATTTGTCGTTTAGATTTGCCATGAGTTGCCCTGATTTGTCCCGAGTTGCCGTGAGTTACCGTGGGTTGCACTCCGATGCAACGACGTGCCACAACGGGCGGCAACGGACGGCAACGAACGACTGTAGAATATTTACGGGTCGGTTCGGGTTAATAATGTGCCGTGCGTTACATTGGTATTATTCGTCTCGCGCGTCGAAAAACGGGTTGCGGTAAAAGTTCGTACTGTTCAGTGGGAAATGAATAAAATTGGATTTCTACGACAAAGTTCGTACTGTTCAGTGGGAGATGAATAAAATAGAATTTCTACGAGAAAGTTCGTACTGTTCAGTGGGAAATGAAAAAAATGAATTGTTAAAATTCTTTCATATCTCGACGATTCTAGTTTAAACACAAACGAAAAACGGATTTCACCAATTTGTCGTTTAGATTTGCCATGAGTTGCCCTGATTTGCCCCGAGTTGCCGTGAGTTACCGTGGGTTGCACTCCGATGCAACGACGTGCCACAACGGGCGGCAACTGACGGCAACGAACGACTGTAGAATATTTACGGGTCGGTTCGGGTTAATAATGTGCCGTGCGTTACATTGGTATTATTCGTCTCGCGCGTCGAAAAACGGGTTGCGGTAAAAGTTCGTACTGTTCAGTGGGAAATTAATAAAATTGGATTTCTACGACAAAGTTCGTACTGTTCAGTGGGAGATGAATAAAATTGAATTTCTACGAGAAAGTTCGTACTGTTCAGTGGGAAATGAAAAAAATGAATTGTTAAAATTCTTTCATATCTCGACGATTCGAGTTTAAACACAAACGAAAAACGGATTTCACCAATTTGTCGTTTAGATTTGCCATGAGTTGCCCTGATTTGCCCCGAGTTGTCGTGAGTTACCGTGGGTTGCACTCCGATGCAACGACGTGCCACAACGGGCGGCAACGGACGGCAACGAACGACTGTAGAATATTTACGGGTCGGTTCGGGTTAATAATGTGCCGTGCGTTACATTGGTATTATTCGTATCGCGCGTCGAAAAACGGGTTGCGGTAAAAGTTCGTACTGTTCAGTGGGAAATGAATAAAATTGGATTTCTACGACAAAGTTCGTACTGTTCAGTGGGAGATGAATAAAATTGAATTTCTACGAGAAAGTTCGTACTGTTCAGTGGGAAATGAAAAAAATGAATTGTTAAAATTCTTTCATATCTCGACGATTCGAGTTTAAACACAAACGAAAAACGGATTTCACCAATTTGTCGTTTAGATTTGCCATGAGTTGCCCTGATTTGCCCCGAGTTGCCGTGAGTTACCGTGGGTTGCACTCCGATGCAACGACGTGCCACAACGGGCGGCAACGGACTGCAACGAACGACTGTAGAATATTTACGGGCCGGTTCGGGTTAATAATGTGCCGTGCGTTACATTGGTATTATTCGTCTCGCGCGTCGAAAAACCGGTTGCGGTAAAAGTTCGTACTGTTCAGTGGGAAATGAATAAAATTGGATTTCTACGACAAAGTTCGTACTGTTCAGTGGGAGATGAATAAAATTGAATTTCTACGAGAAAGTTCGTACTGTTCAGTGGGAAATGAAAAAAATGAATTGTTAAAATTCTTTCATATCTCGACGATTCGAGTTTAAACACAAACGAAAAACGGATTTCACCAATTTGTCGTTTAGATTTGCCATGAGTTGCCCTGATTTGCCCCGAGTTGCCGTGAGTTACCGTGGGTTGCACTCCGATGCAACGACTTGCCACAACGGGCGGCAACGGACGGCAACGAACGACTGTAGAATATTTACGGGTCGGTTCGGGTTAATAATGTGCCGTGCGCTACATTGGTATTATTCGTCTCGCGCGTCGAAAAACGGGTTGCGGTAAAAGTTCGTGCTTTTCAGTGGGAAATGAATAAAATTGGATTTCTACGACAAAGTTCGTACTGTTCAGTGGGAGATGAATAAAATTGAATTTCTACGAGAAAGTTCGTACTGTTCAGTGGGAAATGAAAAAAATGAATTGTTAAAATTCTTTTATATCTCGACGATTCGAGTTTAAACACAAACGAAAAACGGATTTCACCAATTTGTCGTTTAGATTTGCCATGAGTTGCCCTGATTTGCCCCGAGTTGCCGTGAGTTACCGTGGGTTGCACTCCGATGCAACGACGTGCCACAACGGGCGGCAACGGACGGCAACGAACGACTGTAGAATATTTACGGGTCGGTTCGGGTTAATAATGTGCCGTGCGTTACATTGGTATTATTCGTCTCACTCGTCGAAAAACGGGTTGCGGTAAAAGTTCGTACTGTTCAGTGGGAAATGAATAAAATTGGATTTCTACGACAAAGTTCGTACTGTTCAGTGGGAGATGAATAAAATTGAATTTCTACGAGAAAGTTCGTACTGTTCAGTGGGAAATGAAAAAAATGAATTGTTAAAATTCTTTCATATCTCGACGATTCGAGTTTAAACACAAACGAAAAACGGATTTCACCAATTTGTCGTTTAGATTTGCCATGAGTTGCCCTGATTTGCCCCGAGTTGCCGTGAGTTACCGTGGGTTGCACTCCGATGCAACGACGTGCCACAACGGGCGGCAACGGACGGCAACGAACGACTGTAGAATATTTACGGGTCGGTTCGGGTTAATAATGTGCCGTGCGCTACATTGGTATTATTCGTCTCGCGCGTCGAAAAACGGGTTGCGGTAAAAGTTCGTACTGTTCAGTGGGAAATGAATAAAATTGGATTTCTACGACAAAGTTCGTACTGTTCAGTGGGAGATGAATAAAATTGAATTTCTACGAGAAAGTTCGTACTGTTCGGTGGGAAATGAAAAAAATGAATTGCTAAAATTCTTTCATATCTCGACGATTCGAGTTTAAACACAAACGAAAAACGGATTTCACCAATTTGTCGTTTAGATTTGCCATGAGTTGCCCTGATTTGTCCCGAGTTGCCGTGAGTTACCGTGGGTTGCACTCCGATGCAACGACGTGCCACAACGGGCGGCAACGGACGGCAACGAACGACTGTAGAATATTTACGGGTCGGTTCGGGTTAATAATGTGCCGTGCGTTACATTGGTATTATTCGTCTCGCGCGTCGAAAAACGGGTTGCGGTAAAAGTTCGTACTGTTCAGTGGGAAATGAATAAAATTGGATTTCTACGACAAAGTTCGTACTGTTCAGTGGGAGATGAATAAAATAGAATTTCTACGAGAAAGTTCGTACTGTTCAGTGGGAAATGAAAAAAATGAATTGTTAAAATTCTTTCATATCTCGACGATTCTAGTTTAAACACAAACGAAAAACGGATTTCACCAATTTGTCGTTTAGATTTGCCATGAGTTGCCCTGATTTGCCCCGAGTTGCCGTGAGTTACCGTGGGTTGCACTCCGATGCAACGACGTGCCACAACGGGCGGCAACTGACGGCAACGAACGACTGTAGAATATTTACGGGTCGGTTCGGGTTAATAATGTGCCGTGCGTTACATTGGTATTATTCGTCTCGCGCGTCGAAAAACGGGTTGCGGTAAAAGTTCGTACTGTTCAGTGGGAAATTAATAAAATTGGATTTCTACGACAAAGTTCGTACTGTTCAGTGGGAGATGAATAAAATTGAATTTCTACGAGAAAGTTCGTACTGTTCAGTGGGAAATGAAAAAAATGAATTGTTAAAATTCTTTCATATCTCGACGATTCGAGTTTAAACACAAACGAAAAACGGATTTCACCAATTTGTCGTTTAGATTTGCCATGAGTTGCCCTGATTTGCCCCGAGTTGTCGTGAGTTACCGTGGGTTGCACTCCGATGCAACGACGTGCCACAACGGGCGGCAACGGACGGCAACGAACGACTGTAGAATATTTACGGGTCGGTTCGGGTTAATAATGTGCCGTGCGTTACATTGGTATTATTCGTATCGCGCGTCGAAAAACGGGTTGCGGTAAAAGTTCGTACTGTTCAGTGGGAAATGAATAAAATTGGATTTCTACGACAAAGTTCGTACTGTTCAGTGGGAGATGAATAAAATTGAATTTCTACGAGAAAGTTCGTACTGTTCAGTGGGAAATGAAAAAAATGAATTGTTAAAATTCTTTCATATCTCGACGATTCGAGTTTAAACACAAACGAAAAACGGATTTCACCAATTTGTCGTTTAGATTTGCCATGAGTTGCCCTGATTTGCCCCGAGTTGCCGTGAGTTACCGTGGGTTGCACTCCGATGCAACGACGTGCCACAACGGGCGGCAACGGACTGCAACGAACGACTGTAGAATATTTACGGGCCGGTTCGGGTTAATAATGTGCCGTGCGTTACATTGGTATTATTCGTCTCGCGCGTCGAAAAACGGGTTGCGGTAAAAGTTCGTACTGTTCAGTGGGAAATGAATAAAATTGGATTTCTACGACAAAGTTCGTACTGTTCAGTGGGAGATGAATAAAATTGAATTTCTACGAGAAAGTTCGTACTGTTCAGTGGGAAATGAAAAAAATGAATTGTTAAAATTCTTTCATATCTCGACGATTCGAGTTTAAACACAAACGAAAAACGGATTTCACCAATTTGTCGTTTAGATTTGCCATGAGTTGCCCTGATTTGCCCCGAGTTGCCGTGAGTTACCGTGGGTTGCACTCCGATGCAACGACTTGCCACAACGGGCGGCAACGGACGGCAACGAACGACTGTAGAATATTTACGGGTCGGTTCGGGTTAATAATGTGCCGTGCGTTACATTTGTATTATTCGTCTCGCGCGTCGAAAAACGGGTTGCGGTAAAAGTTCGTACTGTTCAGTGGGAAATAAATAAAATTGGATTTCTACGACAAAGTTCGTACTGTTCAGTGGGAGATGAATAAAATTGAATTTCTACGAGAAAGTTCGTACTGTTCAGTGGGAAATGAAAAAAATGAATTGTTAAAATTCTTTCATATCTCGACGATTCGAGTTTAAACACAAACGAAAAACGGATTTCACCAATTTGTCGTTTAGATTTGCCATGAGTTGCCCTGATTTGCCCCGAGTTGCCGTGAGTTACCGTGGGTTGCACTCCGATGCAACGACGTGCCACAACGGGCGGCAACGGACGGCAACGAACGACTGTAGAATATTTACGGGTCGGTTCGGGTTAATAATGTGCCGTGCGTTACATTGGTATTATTCGTCTCGCGCGTCGAAAAACGGGTTGCGGTAAAAGTTCGTACTGTTCAGTGGGAAATGAATAAAATTGGATTTCTACGACAAAGTTCGTACTGTTCATTGGGAGATGAATAAAATTGAATTTCTACGAGAAAGTTCGTACTGTTCAGTGGGAAATGAAAAAAATGAATTGTTAAAATTCTTTCATATCTCGACGATTCGAGTTTAAACACAAACGAAAAACGGATTTCACCAATTTGTCGTTTAGATTTGCCATGAGTTGCCCTGATTTGCCCCGAGTTGCCGTGAGTTACCGTGGGTTGCACTCCGATGCAACGACGTGCCTCAACGGGCGGCAACGGACGGCAACGAACGACTGTAGAATATTTACGGGTCGGTTCGGGTTAATAATGTGCCGTGCGTTACATTGGTATTATTCGTCTCGCGCGTCGAAAAACGGGTTGCGGTAAAAGTTCGTACTGTTCAGTGGGAAATGAATAAAATTGGATTTCTACGACAAAGTTCGTACTGTTCGGTGGGAGATGAATAAAATTGAATTTCTACGAGAAAGTTCGTACTGTTCAGTGGGAAATGAAAAAAATGAATTGTTAAAATTCTTTCATATCTCGACGATTCGAGTTTAAACACAAACGAAAAACGGATTTCACCAATTTGTCGTTTAGATTTGCCATGAGTTGCCCTGATTTGCCCCGAGTTGCCGTGAGATACCGTGGGTTGCACTCCGATGCACAGACGTGCCACAACGGGCGGCAACGGACGGCAACGAACGACTGTAGAATATTTACGGGTCGGTTCGGGTTAATAATGTGCCGTGCGTTACATTGGTATTATTCGTCTCGCGCGTCGAAAAACGGGTTGCGGTAAAAGTTCGTACTGTTCAGTGGGAAATGAATAAAATTGGATTTCTACGACAAAGTTCGTACTGTTCAGTGGGAGATGAATAAAATTGAATTTCTACCAGAAAGTTCGTACTGTTCAGTGGGAAATGAAAAAAATGAATTTTTAAAATTCTTTCATATCTCGACGATTCGAGTTTAAACACAAACGAAAAACGGATTTCACCAATTTGTCGTTTAGATTTGCCATGAGTTGCCCTGATTTGCCCCGAGTTGCCGTGAGTTACCGTGGGTTGCACTCCGATGCAACGACGTTCCACAACGGGCGGCAGCGGACGGCAACGAACGACTGTAGAATATTTACGGGTCGGTTCGGGTTAATAATGTGCCGTGCGTTACATTGGTATTATTCGTCTCGCGCGTCGTAAAACGGGTTGCGGTATAAGTTCGTACTGTTCAGTGGGAAATGAATAAAATTGAATTTCTACGAGAAAGTTCGTACTGTTCAGTGGGAAATGAAAAAAATGAATTGTTAAAATTCTTTCATATCTCGACGATTCGAGTTTAAACACAAACGAAAAACGGATTTCACCAATTTGTCGTTTAGATTTGCCATGAGTTGCCCTGATTTGCCCCGAGTTGCCGTGAGTTACCGTGGGTTGCACTCCGATGCAACGACGTGCCACAACGAGCGGCAACGGACGGCAACGAACGACTGTAGAATATTTACGGGTCGGTTCGGGTTAATAATGTGCCGTGCGTTACATTGGTATTATTCGTCTCGCGCGTCGAAAAACGGGTTGCGGTAAAAGTTCGTACTGTTCAGTGGGAAATGAATAAAATTGGATTTCTACGACAAAGTTCGTACTGTTCAGTGGGAGATGAATAAAATTGAATTTCTACGAGAAAGTTCGTACTGTTCAGTGGGAAATGAAAAAAATGAATTGTTAAAATTCTTTCATATCTCGACGATTCGAGTTTAAACAAACGAAAAACGGATTTCACCAATTTGTCGTTTAGATTTGCCATGAGTTGCCCTGATTTGCCCCGAGTTGCCGTGAGTTACCGTGGGTTGCACTCCGATGCAACGACGTGCCACAACGGGCGGCAACGGACGGCAACGAACGACTGTAGAATATTTACGGGTCGGTTCGGGTTAATAATGTGCCGTGCGTTACATTGGTATTATTCGTCTCGCGCGTCGAAAAACGGGTTGCGGTAAAAGTTCGTACTGTTCAGTGGGAAATGAATAAAATTGGATTTCTACGACAAAGTTCGTACTGTTCAGTGGGAGATGAATAAAATTGAATTTCTACGAGAAAGTTCGTACTGTTCAGTGGGAAATGAAAAAAATGAATTGTTAAAATTCTTCCATATCTCGACGATTCGAGTTTAAACACAAACGAAAAACGGATTTCATCAATTTGTCGTTTAGATTTGCCATGAGTTGCCCTGATTTGCCCCGAGTTGCCGTGAGTTACCGTGGGTTGCACTCCGATGCAACGACGTGCCACAACGGGCGGCAACGGACGGCAACGAACGACTGTAGAATATTTACGGGTCGGTTCGGGTTAATAATGTGCCGTGCGTTTCATTGGTATTATTCGTCTCGCGCGTCGAAAAACGGGTTGCGGTAAAAGTTCGTACTGTTCAGTGGGAAATGAATAAAATTGGATTTCTACGACAAAGTTCGTACTGTTCAGTGGGAGATGAATAAAATTGAATTTGTACGTGAAAGTTCGTACTGTTCAGTGGGAAATGAAAAAAATGAATTGTTAAAATTCTTTCATATCTCGACGATTCGAGTTTAAACACAAACGAAAAACGGATTTCACCAATTTGTCGTTTAGATTTGCCATGAGTTGCCCTGATTTGCCCCGAGTTGCCGTGAGTTACCGTGGGTTGCACTCCGATGCAACGACGTGCCACAACGGGCGGCAACGGACGGCAACGAACGACTGTAGAATATTTACGGGTCGGTTCGGGTTAATAATGTGCCGTGCGTTACATTGGTATTATTCGTCTCGCGCGTCGAAAAACGGGTTGCGGTAAAAGTTCGTACTGTTCAGTGGGAAATGAATAAAATTGGATTTCTACGACAAAGTTCGTACTGTTCAGTGGGAGATGAATAAAATAGAATTTCTACGAGAAAGTTCGTACTGTTCAGTGGGAAATGAAAAAAATGAATTGTTAAAATTCTTTCATATCTCGACGATTCGAGTTTAAACACAAACGAAAAACGGATTTCACCAATTTGTCGTTTAGATTTGCCATGAGTTGCCCAGATTTGCCCCGAGTTGCCGTGAGTTACCGTGGGTTGCACTCCGATGCAACGACGTGCCACAACGGGCGGCAACGGACGGCAACGAACGACTGTAGAATATTTACGGGTCGGTTCGGGTTAATAATGTGCCGTGCGTTACATTGGTATTATTCGTCTCGCGCGTCGAAAAACGGGTTGCGGTAAAAGTTCGTACTGTTCAGTGGGAAATTAATAAAATTGGATTTCTACGACAAAGTTCGTACTGTTCAGTGGGAGATGAATAAAATTGAATTTCTACGAGAAAGTTCGTACTGTTCAGTGGGAAATGAAAAAAATGAATTGTTAAAATTCTTTCATATCTCGACGATTCGAGTTTAAACACAAACGAAAAACGGATTTCACCAATTTGTCGTTTAGATTTGCCATGAGTTGCCCTGATTTGCCCCGAGTTGCCGTGAGTTACCGTGGGTTGCACTCCGATGCAACGACGTGCCACAACGGGCGGCAACGGACGGCAACGAACGACTGTAGAATATTTACGGGTCGGTTCGGGTTAATAATGTGCCGTGCGTTACATTGGTATTATTCGTCTCGCGCGTCGAAAAACGGGTTGCGGTAAAAGTTCGTACTGTTCAGTGGGAAATGAATAAAATTGGATTTCTACGACAAAGTTCGTACTGTTCAGTGGGAGATGAATAAAATTGAATTTCTACGAGAAAGTTCGTACTGTTCAGTGGGAAATGAAAAAAATGAATTGTTAAAATTCTTTTATATCTCGACGATTCGAGTTTAAACACAAACGAAAAACGGATTTCACCAATTTGTCGTTTAGATTTGCCATGAGTTGCCCTGATTTGCCCCGAGTTGCCGTGAGTTACCGTGGGTTGCACTCCGATGCAACGACGTGCCACAACGAGCGGCAACGGACGGCAACGAACGACTGTAGAATATTTACGGGTCGGTTCGGGTTAATAATGTGCCGTGCGTTACATTGGTATTATTCGTATCGCGCGTCGAAAAACGGGTTGCGGTAAAAGTTCGTACTGTTCAGTGGGAAATGAATGAAATTGGATTTCTACGACAAAGTTCGTACTGTTCAATGGGAGATGAATAAAATTGAATTTCTACGAGAAAGTTCGTACTGTTCAGTGGGAAATGAAAAAAATGAATTGTTAAAATTCTTTCATATCTCGACGATTCGAGTTTAAACACAAACGAAAAACGGATTTCACCAATTTGTCGTTTAGATTTGCCATGAGTTGCCCTGATTTGCCCCGAGTTGCCGTGAGTTACCGTGGGTTGCACTCCGATGCAACGACGTGCCACAGCGGGCGGCAACGGACGGCAACGAACGACTGTAGAATATTTACGGGTCGGTTCGGGTTAATAATGTGCCGTGCGCTACATTGGTATTATTCGTCTCGCGCGTCGAAAAACGGGTTGCGGTAAAAGTTCGTGCTTTTCAGTGGGAAATGAATAAAATTGGATTTCTACGACAAAGTTCGTACTGTTCAGTGGGAGATGAATAAAATTGAATTTCTACGAGAAAGTTCATACTGTTCAGTGGGAAATGAAAAAAATGAATTGTTAAAATTCTTTTATATCTCGACGATTCGAGTTTAAACACAAACGAAAAACGGATTTCACCAATTTGTCGTTTAGATTTGCCATGAGTTGCCCTGATTTGCCCCGAGTTGCCGTGAGTTACCGTGGGTTGCACTCCGATGCAACGACGTGCCACAACGGGCGGCAACGGACGGCAACGAACGACTGTAGAATATTTACGGGTCGGTTCGGGTTAATAATGTGCCGTGCGTTACATTGGTATTATTCGTCTCACTCGTCGAAAAACGGGTTGCGGTAAAAGTTCGTACTGTTCAGTGGGAAATGAATAAAATTGGATTTCTACGACAAAGTTCGTACTGTTCAGTGGGAGATGAATAAAATTGAATTTCTACGAGAAAGTTCGTACTGTTCAGTGGGAAATGAAAAAAATGAATTGTTAAAATTCTTTCATATCTCGACGATTCGAGTTTAAACACAAACGAAAAACGGATTTCACCAATTTGTCGTTTAGATTTGCCATGAGTTGCCCTGATTTGCCCCGAGTTGCCGTGAGTTACCGTGGGTTGCACTCCGATGCAACGACGTGCCACAACGGGCGGCAACGGACGGCAACGAACGACTGTAGAATATTTACGGGTCGGTTCGGGTTAATAATGTGCCGTGCGCTACATTGGTATTATTCGTCTCGCGCGTCGAAAAACGGGTTGCGGTAAAAGTTCGTACTGTTCAGTGGGAAATGAATAAAATTGGATTTCTACGACAAAGTTCGTACTGTTCAGTGGGAGATGAATAAAATTGAATTTCTACGAGAAAGTTCGTACTGTTCAGTGGGAAATGAAAAAAATGAATTGTTAAAATTCTTTCATATCTCGACGATTCGAGTTTAAACACAAACGAAAAACGGATTTCACCAATTTGTCGTTTAGATTTGCCATGAGTTGCCCTGATTTGCCCCGAGTTGCCGTGAGTTACCGTGGGTTGCACTCCGATGCAACGACGTGCCACAACGGGCGGCAACGGACGGCAACGAACGACTGTAGAATATTTACGGGTCGGTTCGGGTTAATAATGTGCCGTGCGCTACATTGGTATTATTCGTCTCGCGCGTCGAAAAACGGGTTGCGGTAAAAGTTCGTGCTTTTCAGTGGGAAATGAATAAAATTGGATTTCTACGACAAAGTTCGTACTGTTCAGTGGGAGATGAATAAAATTGAATTTCTACGAGAAAGTTCGTACTGTTCAGTGGGAAATGAAAAAAATGAATTGTTAAAATTCTTTTATATCTCGACGATTCGAGTTTAAACACAAACGAAAAACGGATTTCACCAATTTGTCGTTTAGATTTGCCATGAGTTGCCCTGATTTGCCCCGAGTTGCCGTGAGTTACCGTGGGTTGCACTCCGATGCAACGACGTGCCACAACGGGCGGCAACGGACGGCAACGAACGACTGTAGAATATTTACGGGTCGGTTCGGGTTAATAATGTGCCGTGCGTTACATTGGTATTATTCGTCTCACTCGTCGAAAAACGGGTTGCGGTAAAAGTTCGTACTGTTCAGTGGGAAATGAATAAAATTGGATTTCTACGACAAAGTTCGTACTGTTCAGTGGGAGATGAATAAAATTGAATTTCTACGAGAAAGTTCGTACTGTTCAGTGGGAAATGAAAAAAATGAATTGTTAAAATTCTTTCATATCTCGACGATTCGAGTTTAAACACAAACGAAAAACGGATTTCACCAATTTGTCGTTTAGATTTGCCATGAGTTGCCCTGATTTGCCCCGAGTTGCCGTGAGTTACCGTGGGTTGCACTCCGATGCAACGACGTGCCACAACGGGCGGCAACGGACGGCAACGAACGACTGTAGAATATTTACGGGTCGGTTCGGGTTAATAATGTGCCGTGCGCTACATTGGTATTATTCGTCTCGCGCGTCGAAAAACGGGTTGCGGTAAAAGTTCGTACTGTTCAGTGGGAAATGAATAAAATTGGATTTCTACGACAAAGTTCGTACTGTTCAGTGGGAGATGAATAAAATTGAATTTCTACGAGAAAGTTCGTACTGTTCGGTGGGAAATGAAAAAAATGAATTGCTAAAATTCTTTCATATCTCGACGATTCGAGTTTAAACACAAACGAAAAACGGATTTCACCAATTTGTCGTTTAGATTTGCCATGAGTTGCCCTGATTTGTCCCGAGTTGCCGTGAGTTACCGTGGGTTGCACTCCGATGCAACGACGTGCCACAACGGGCGGCAACGGACGGCAACGAACGACTGTAGAATATTTACGGGTCGGTTCGGGTTAATAATGTGCCGTGCGTTACATTGGTATTATTCGTCTCGCGCGTCGAAAAACGGGTTGCGGTAAAAGTTCGTACTGTTCAGTGGGAAATGAATAAAATTGGATTTCTACGACAAAGTTCGTACTGTTCAGTGGGAGATGAATAAAATAGAATTTCTACGAGAAAGTTCGTACTGTTCAGTGGGAAATGAAAAAAATGAATTGTTAAAATTCTTTCATATCTCGACGATTCTAGTTTAAACACAAACGAAAAACGGATTTCACCAATTTGTCGTTTAGATTTGCCATGAGTTGCCCTGATTTGCCCCGAGTTGCCGTGAGTTACCGTGGGTTGCACTCCGATGCAACGACGTGCCACAACGGGCGGCAACTGACGGCAACGAACGACTGTAGAATATTTACGGGTCGGTTCGGGTTAATAATGTGCCGTGCGTTACATTGGTATTATTCGTCTCGCGCGTCGAAAAACGGGTTGCGGTAAAAGTTCGTACTGTTCAGTGGGAAATTAATAAAATTGGATTTCTACGACAAAGTTCGTACTGTTCAGTGGGAGATGAATAAAATTGAATTTCTACGAGAAAGTTCGTACTGTTCAGTGGGAAATGAAAAAAATGAATTGTTAAAATTCTTTCATATCTCGACGATTCGAGTTTAAACACAAACGAAAAACGGATTTCACCAATTTGTCGTTTAGATTTGCCATGAGTTGCCCTGATTTGCCCCGAGTTGTCGTGAGTTACCGTGGGTTGCACTCCGATGCAACGACGTGCCACAACGGGCGGCAACGGACGGCAACGAACGACTGTAGAATATTTACGGGTCGGTTCGGGTTAATAATGTGCCGTGCGTTACAATGGTATTATTCGTATCGCGCGTCGAAAAACGGGTTGCGGTAAAAGTTCGTACTGTTCAGTGGGAAATGAATAAAATTGGATTTCTACGACAAAGTTCGTACTGTTCAGTGGGAGATGAATAAAATTGAATTTCTACGAGAAAGTTCGTACTGTTCAGTGGGAAATGAAAAAAATGAATTGTTAAAATTCTTTCATATCTCGACGATTCGAGTTTAAACACAAACGAAAAACGGATTTCACCAATTTGTCGTTTAGATTTGCCATGAGTTGCCCTGATTTGCCCCGAGTTGCCGTGAGTTACCGTGGGTTGCACTCCGATGCAACGACGTGCCACAACGGGCGGCAACGGACTGCAACGAACGACTGTAGAATATTTACGGGCCGGTTCGGGTTAATAATGTGCCGTGCGTTACATTGGTATTATTCGTCTCGCGCGTCGAAAAACCGGTTGCGGTAAAAGTTCGTACTGTTCAGTGGGAAATGAATAAAATTGGATTTCTACGACAAAGTTCGTACTGTTCAGTGGGAGATGAATAAAATTGAATTTCTACGAGAAAGTTCGTACTGTTCAGTGGGAAATGAAAAAAATGAATTGTTAAAATTCTTTCATATCTCGACGATTCGAGTTTAAACACAAACGAAAAACGGATTTCACCAATTTGTCGTTTAGATTTGCCATGAGTTGCCCTGATTTGCCCCGAGTTGCCGTGAGTTACCGTGGGTTGCACTCCGATGCAACGACTTGCCACAACGGGCGGCAACGGACGGCAACGAACGACTGTAGAATATTTACGGGTCGGTTCGGGTTAATAATGTGCCGTGCGCTACATTGGTATTATTCGTCTCGCGCGTCGAAAAACGGGTTGCGGTAAAAGTTCGTGCTTTTCAGTGGGAAATGAATAAAATTGGATTTCTACGACAAAGTTCGTACTGTTCAGTGGGAGATGAATAAAATTGAATTTCTACGAGAAAGTTCGTACTGTTCAGTGGGAAATGAAAAAAATGAATTGTTAAAATTCTTTTATATCTCGACGATTCGAGTTTAAACACAAACGAAAAACGGATTTCACCAATTTGTCGTTTAGATTTGCCATGAGTTGCCCTGATTTGCCCCGAGTTGCCGTGAGTTACCGTGGGTTGCACTCCGATGCAACGACGTGCCACAACGGGCGGCAACGGACGGCAACGAACGACTGTAGAATATTTACGGGTCGGTTCGGGTTAATAATGTGCCGTGCGTTACATTGGTATTATTCGTCTCACTCGTCGAAAAACGGGTTGCGGTAAAAGTTCGTACTGTTCAGTGGGAAATGAATAAAATTGGATTTCTACGACAAAGTTCGTACTGTTCAGTGGGAGATGAATAAAATTGAATTTCTACGAGAAAGTTCGTACTGTTCAGTGGGAAATGAAAAAAATGAATTGTTAAAATTCTTTCATATCTCGACGATTCGAGTTTAAACACAAACGAAAAACGGATTTCACCAATTTGTCGTTTAGATTTGCCATGAGTTGCCCTGATTTGCCCCGAGTTGCCGTGAGTTACCGTGGGTTGCACTCCGATGCAACGACGTGCCACAACGGGCGGCAACGGACGGCAACGAACGACTGTAGAATATTTACGGGTCGGTTCGGGTTAATAATGTGCCGTGCGCTACATTGGTATTATTCGTCTCGCGCGTCGAAAAACGGGTTGCGGTAAAAGTTCGTACTGTTCAGTGGGAAATGAATAAAATTGGATTTCTACGACAAAGTTCGTACTGTTCAGTGGGAGATGAATAAAATTGAATTTCTACGAGAAAGTTCGTACTGTTCGGTGGGAAATGAAAAAAATGAATTGCTAAAATTCTTTCATATCTCGACGATTCGAGTTTAAACACAAACGAAAAACGGATTTCACCAATTTGTCGTTTAGATTTGCCATGAGTTGCCCTGATTTGTCCCGAGTTGCCGTGAGTTACCGTGGGTTGCACTCCGATGCAACGACGTGCCACAACGGGCGGCAACGGACGGCAACGAACGACTGTAGAATATTTACGGGTCGGTTCGGGTTAATAATGTGCCGTGCGTTACATTGGTATTATTCGTCTCGCGCGTCGAAAAACGGGTTGCGGTAAAAGTTCGTACTGTTCAGTGGGAAATGAATAAAATTGGATTTCTACGACAAAGTTCGTACTGTTCAGTGGGAGATGAATAAAATAGAATTTCTACGAGAAAGTTCGTACTGTTCAGTGGGAAATGAAAAAAATGAATTGTTAAAATTCTTTCATAT
Source organism: Onthophagus sagittarius (assembly GCA_036711965.1). Lineage (NCBI taxonomy): Eukaryota > Metazoa > Arthropoda > Insecta > Coleoptera > Scarabaeidae > Onthophagus > Onthophagus sagittarius. The sequence goes on from JASERS010000005.1 coordinate 30,286,489, forward strand.
CTCGACGATTCTAGTTTAAACACAAACGAAAAACGGATTTCACCAATTTGTCGTTTAGATTTGCCATGAGTTGCCCTGATTTGCCCCGAGTTGCCGTGAGTTACCGTGGGTTGCACTCCGATGCAACGACGTGCCACAACGGGCGGCAACTGACGGCAACGAACGACTGTAGAATATTTACGGGTCGGTTCGGGTTAATAATGTGCCGTGCGTTACATTGGTATTATTCGTCTCGCGCGTCGAAAAACGGGTTGCGGTAAAAGTTCGTACTGTTCAGTGGGAAATTAATAAAATTGGATTTCTACGACAAAGTTCGTACTGTTCAGTGGGAGATGAATAAAATTGAATTTCTACGAGAAAGTTCGTACTGTTCAGTGGGAAATGAAAAAAATGAATTGTTAAAATTCTTTCATATCTCGACGATTCGAGTTTAAACACAAACGAAAAACGGATTTCACCAATTTGTCGTTTAGATTTGCCATGAGTTGCCCTGATTTGCCCCGAGTTGTCGTGAGTTACCGTGGGTTGCACTCCGATGCAACGACGTGCCACAACGGGCGGCAACGGACGGCAACGAACGACTGTAGAATATTTACGGGTCGGTTCGGGTTAATAATGTGCCGTGCGTTACATTGGTATTATTCGTATCGCGCGTCGAAAAACGGGTTGCGGTAAAAGTTCGTACTGTTCAGTGGGAAATGAATAAAATTGGATTTCTACGACAAAGTTCGTACTGTTCAGTGGGAGATGAATAAAATTGAATTTCTACGAGAAAGTTCGTACTGTTCAGTGGGAAATGAAAAAAATGAATTGTTAAAATTCTTTCATATCTCGACGATTCGAGTTTAAACACAAACGAAAAACGGATTTCACCAATTTGTCGTTTAGATTTGCCATGAGTTGCCCTGATTTGCCCCGAGTTGCCGTGAGTTACCGTGGGTTGCACTCCGATGCAACGACGTGCCACAACGGGCGGCAACGGACTGCAACGAACGACTGTAGAATATTTACGGGCCGGTTCGGGTTAATAATGTGCCGTGCGTTACATTGGTATTATTCGTCTCGCGCGTCGAAAAACGGGTTGCGGTAAAAGTTCGTACTGTTCAGTGGGAAATGAATAAAATTGGATTTCTACGACAAAGTTCGTACTGTTCAGTGGGAGATGAATAAAATTGAATTTCTACGAGAAAGTTCGTACTGTTCAGTGGGAAATGAAAAAAATGAATTGTTAAAATTCTTTCATATCTCGACGATTCGAGTTTAAACACAAACGAAAAACGGATTTCACCAATTTGTCGTTTAGATTTGCCATGAGTTGCCCTGATTTGCCCCGAGTTGCCGTGAGTTACCGTGGGTTGCACTCCGATGCAACGACTTGCCACAACGGGCGGCAACGGACGGCAACGAACGACTGTAGAATATTTACGGGTCGGTTCGGGTTAATAATGTGCCGTGCGTTACATTGGTATTATTCGTCTCGCGCGTCGAAAAACGGGTTGCGGTAAAAGTTCGTACTGTTCAGTGGGAAATAAATAAAATTGGATTTCTACGACAAAGTTCGTACTGTTCAGTGGGAGATGAATAAAATTGAATTTCTACGAGAAAGTTCGTACTGTTCAGTGGGAAATGAAAAAAATGAATTGTTAAAATTCTTTCATATCTCGACGATTCGAGTTTAAACACAAACGAAAAACGGATTTCACCAATTTGTCGTTTAGATTTGCCATGAGTTGCCCTGATTTGCCCCGAGTTGCCGTGAGTTACCGTGGGTTGCACTCCGATGCAACGACGTGCCACAACGGGCGGCAACGGACGGCAACGAACGACTGTAGAATATTTACGGGTCGGTTCGGGTTAATAATGTGCCGTGCGTTACATTGGTATTATTCGTCTCGCGCGTCGAAAAACGGGTTGCGGTAAAAGTTCGTACTGTTCAGTGGGAAATGAATAAAATTGGATTTCTACGACAAAGTTCGTACTGTTCATTGGGAGATGAATAAAATTGAATTTCTACGAGAAAGTTCGTACTGTTCAGTGGGAAATGAAAAAAATGAATTGTTAAAATTCTTTCATATCTCGACGATTCGAGTTTAAACACAAACGAAAAACGGATTTCACCAATTTGTCGTTTAGATTTGCCATGAGTTGCCCTGATTTGCCCCGAGTTGCCGTGAGTTACCGTGGGTTGCACTCCGATGCAACGACGTGCCTCAACGGGCGGCAACGGACGGCAACGAACGACTGTAGAATATTTACGGGTCGGTTCGGGTTAATAATGTGCCGTGCGTTACATTGGTATTATTCGTCTCGCGCGTCGAAAAACGGGTTGCGGTAAAAGTTCGTACTGTTCAGTGGGAAATGAATAAAATTGGATTTCTACGACAAAGTTCGTACTGTTCGGTGGGAGATGAATAAAATTGAATTTCTACGAGAAAGTTCGTACTGTTCAGTGGGAAATGAAAAAAATGAATTGTTAAAATTCTTTCATATCTCGACGATTCGAGTTTAAACACAAACGAAAAACGGATTTCACCAATTTGTCGTTTAGATTTGCCATGAGTTGCCCTGATTTGCCCCGAGTTGCCGTGAGATACCGTGGGTTGCACTCCGATGCACAGACGTGCCACAACGGGCGGCAACGGACGGCAACGAACGACTGTAGAATATTTACGGGTCGGTTCGGGTTAATAATGTGCCGTGCGTTACATTGGTATTATTCGTCTCGCGCGTCGAAAAACGGGTTGCGGTAAAAGTTCGTACTGTTCAGTGGGAAATGAATAAAATTGGATTTCTACGACAAAGTTCGTACTGTTCAGTGGGAGATGAATAAAATTGAATTTCTACCAGAAAGTTCGTACTGTTCAGTGGGAAATGAAAAAAATGAATTTTTAAAATTCTTTCATATCTCGACGATTCGAGTTTAAACACAAACGAAAAACGGATTTCACCAATTTGTCGTTTAGATTTGCCATGAGTTGCCCTGATTTGCCCCGAGTTGCCGTGAGTTACCGTGGGTTGCACTCCGATGCAACGACGTTCCACAACGGGCGGCAGCGGACGGCAACGAACGACTGTAGAATATTTACGGGTCGGTTCGGGTTAATAATGTGCCGTGCGTTACATTGGTATTATTCGTCTCGCGCGTCGTAAAACGGGTTGCGGTATAAGTTCGTACTGTTCAGTGGGAAATGAATAAAATTGAATTTCTACGAGAAAGTTCGTACTGTTCAGTGGGAAATGAAAAAAATGAATTGTTAAAATTCTTTCATATCTCGACGATTCGAGTTTAAACACAAACGAAAAACGGATTTCACCAATTTGTCGTTTAGATTTGCCATGAGTTGCCCTGATTTGCCCCGAGTTGCCGTGAGTTACCGTGGGTTGCACTCCGATGCAACGACGTGCCACAACGAGCGGCAACGGACGGCAACGAACGACTGTAGAATATTTACGGGTCGGTTCGGGTTAATAATGTGCCGTGCGTTACATTGGTATTATTCGTCTCGCGCGTCGAAAAACGGGTTGCGGTAAAAGTTCGTACTGTTCAGTGGGAAATGAATAAAATTGGATTTCTACGACAAAGTTCGTACTGTTCAGTGGGAGATGAATAAAATTGAATTTCTACGAGAAAGTTCGTACTGTTCAGTGGGAAATGAAAAAAATGAATTGTTAAAATTCTTTCATATCTCGACGATTCGAGTTTAAACAAACGAAAAACGGATTTCACCAATTTGTCGTTTAGATTTGCCATGAGTTGCCCTGATTTGCCCCGAGTTGCCGTGAGTTACCGTGGGTTGCACTCCGATGCAACGACGTGCCACAACGGGCGGCAACGGACGGCAACGAACGACTGTAGAATATTTACGGGTCGGTTCGGGTTAATAATGTGCCGTGCGTTACATTGGTATTATTCGTCTCGCGCGTCGAAAAACGGGTTGCGGTAAAAGTTCGTACTGTTCAGTGGGAAATGAATAAAATTGGATTTCTACGACAAAGTTCGTACTGTTCAGTGGGAGATGAATAAAATTGAATTTCTACGAGAAAGTTCGTACTGTTCAGTGGGAAATGAAAAAAATGAATTGTTAAAATTCTTCCATATCTCGACGATTCGAGTTTAAACACAAACGAAAAACGGATTTCATCAATTTGTCGTTTAGATTTGCCATGAGTTGCCCTGATTTGCCCCGAGTTGCCGTGAGTTACCGTGGGTTGCACTCCGATGCAACGACGTGCCACAACGGGCGGCAACGGACGGCAACGAACGACTGTAGAATATTTACGGGTCGGTTCGGGTTAATAATGTGCCGTGCGTTACATTGGTATTATTCGTCTCGCGCGTCGAAAAACGGGTTGCGGTAAAAGTTCGTACTGTTCAGTGGGAAATGAATAAAATTGGATTTCTACGACAAAGTTCGTACTGTTCAGTGGGAGATGAATAAAATTGAATTTGTACGAGAAAGTTCGTACTGTTCAGTGGGAAATGAAAAAAATGAATTGTTAAAATTCTTTCATATCTCGACGATTCGAGTTTAAACACAAACGAAAAACGGATTTCACCAATTTGTCGTTTAGATTTGCCATGAGTTGCCCTGATTTGCCCCGAGTTGCCGTGAGTTACCGTGGGTTGCACTCCGATGCAACGACGTGCCACAACGGGCGGCAACGGACGGCAACGAACGACTGTAGAATATTTACGGGTCGGTTCGGGTTAATAATGTGCCGTGCGTTACATTGGTATTATTCGTCTCGCGCGTCGAAAAACGGGTTGCGGTAAAAGTTCGTACTGTTCAGTGGGAAATGAATAAAATTGGATTTCTACGACAAAGTTCGTACTGTTCAGTGGGAGATGAATAAAATAGAATTTCTACGAGAAAGTTCGTACTGTTCAGTGGGAAATGAAAAAAATGAATTGTTAAAATTCTTTCATATCTCGACGATTCGAGTTTAAACACAAACGAAAAACGGATTTCACCAATTTGTCGTTTAGATTTGCCATGAGTTGCCCTGATTTGCCCCGAGTTGCCGTGAGTTACCGTGGGTTGCACTCCGATGCAACGACGTGCCACAACGGGCGGCAACGGACGGCAACGAACGACTGTAGAATATTTACGGGTCGGTTCGGGTTAATAATGTGCCGTGCGTTACATTGGTATTATTCGTCTCGCGCGTCGAAAAACGGGTTGCGGTAAAAGTTCGTACTGTTCAGTGGGAAATGAATAAAATTGGATTTCTACGACAAAGTTCGTACTGTTCAGTGGGAGATGAATAAAATTGAATTTCTACGAGAAAGTTCGTACTGTTCAGTGGGAAATGAAAAAAATGAATTGTTACAATTCTTTCATATCTCGACGATTCGAGTTTAAACACAAACGAAAAACGGATTTCACCAATTTGTCGTTTAGATTTGCCATGAGTTGCCCTGATTTGCCCCGAGTTGCCGTGAGTTACCGTGGGTTGCACTCCGATGCAACGACGTGCCACAACGGGCGGCAACGGACGGCAACGAACGACTGTAGAATATTTACGGGTCGGTTCGGGTTAATAATGTGCCGTGCGTTACATTGGTATTATTCGTCTCGCGCGTCGAAAAACGGGTTGCGGTAAAAGTTCGTACTGTTCAGTGGGAAATGAATAAAATTGGATTTCTACGACAAAGTTCGTACTGTTCAGTGGGAGATGAATAAAATTGAATTTGTACGAGAAAGTTCGTACTGTTCAGTGGGAAATGAAAAAAATGAATTGTTAAAATTCTTTCATATCTCGACGATTCGAGTTTAAACACAAACGAAAAACGGATTTCACCAATTTGTCGTTTAGATTTGCCATGAGTTGCCCTGATTTGCCCCGAGTTGCCGTGAGTTACCGTGGGTTGCACTCCGATGCAACGACGTGCCACAACGGGCGGCAACGGACGGCAACGAACGACTGTAGAATATTTACGGGTCGGTTCGGGTTAATAATGTGCCGTGCGTTACATTGGTATTATTCGTCTCGCGCGTCGAAAAACGGGTTGCGGTAAAAGTTCGTACTGTTCAGTGGGAAATGAATAAAATTGGATTTCTACGACAAAGTTCGTACTGTTCAGTGGGAGATGAATAAAATAGAATTTCTACGAGAAAGTTCGTACTGTTCAGTGGGAAATGAAAAAAATGAATTGTTAAAATTCTTTCATATCTCGACGATTCGAGTTTAAACACAAACGAAAAACGGATTTCACCAATTTGTCGTTTAGATTTGCCATGAGTTGCCCAGATTTGCCCCGAGTTGCCGTGAGTTACCGTGGGTTGCACTCCGATGCAACGACGTGCCACAACGGGCGGCAACGGACGGCAACGAACGACTGTAGAATATTTACGGGTCGGTTCGGGTTAATAATGTGCCGTGCGTTACATTGGTATTATTCGTCTCGCGCGTCGAAAAACGGGTTGCGGTAAAAGTTCGTACTGTTCAGTGGGAAATTAATAAAATTGGATTTCTACGACAAAGTTCGTACTGTTCAGTGGGAGATGAATAAAATTGAATTTCTACGAGAAAGTTCGTACTGTTCAGTGGGAAATGAAAAAAATGAATTGTTAAAATTCTTTCATATCTCGACGATTCGAGTTTAAACACAAACGAAAAACGGATTTCACCAATTTGTCGTTTAGATTTGCCATGAGTTGCCCTGATTTGCCCCGAGTTGCCGTGAGTTACCGTGGGTTGCAATCCGATGCAACGACGTGCCACAACGAGCGGCAACGGACGGCAACGAACGACTGTAGAATATTTACGGGTCGGTTCGGGTTAATAATGTGCCGTGCGTTACATTGGTATTATTCGTCTCGCGCGTCGAAAAACGGGTTGCGGTAAAAGTTCGTACTGTTCAGTGGGAAATGAATGAAATTGGATTTCTACGACAAAGTTCGTATTGTTCAATGGGAGATGAATAAAATTGAATTTCTACGAGAAAGTTCGTACTGTTCAGTGGGAAATGAAAAAAATGAATTGTTAAAATTCTTTCATATCTCGACGATTCGAGTTTAAACACAAACGAAAAACGGATTTCACCAATTTGTCGTTTAGATTTGCCATGAGTTGCCCTGATTTGCCCCGAGTTGTCGTGAGTTACCGTGGGTTGCACTCCGATGCAACGACGTGCCACAACGGGCGGCAACGGACGGCAACGAACGACTGTAGAATATTTACGGGTCGGTTCGGGTTAATAATGTGCCGTGCGTTACATTGGTATTATTCGTCTCGCGCGTCGAAAAACGGGTTGCGGTAAAAGTTCGTACTGTTCAGTGGGAAATGAATAAAATTGGATTTCTACGACAAAGTTCGTACTGTTCAGTGGGAGATGAATAAAATTGAATTTCTACGAGAAAGTTCGTACTGTTCAGTGGGAAATGAAAAAAATGAATTGTTAAAATTCTTTCATATCTCGACGATTCGAGTTTAAACACAAACGAAAAACGGATTTCACCAATTTGTCGTTTAGATTTGCCATGAGTTGCCCTGATTTGCCCCGAGTTGCCGTGAGTTACCGTGGGTTGCACTCCGATGCAACGACGTGCCACAACGGGCGGCAACGGACGGCAACGAACGACTGTAGAATATTTACGGGTCGGTTCGGGTTAATAATGTGCCGTGCGCTACATTGGTATTATTCGTCTCGCGCGTCGAAAAACGGGTTGCGGTAAAAGTTCGTGCTGTTCAGTGGGAAATGAATAAAATTGGATTTCTACGACAAAGTTCGTACTGTTCAGTGGGAGATGAATAAAATTGAATTTCTACGAGAAAGTTCGTACTGTTCAGTGGGAAATGAAAAAAATGAATTGTTAAAATTCTTTTATATCTCGACGATTCGAGTTTAAACACAAACGAAAAACGGATTTCACCAATTTGTCGTTTAGATTTGCCATGAGTTGCCCTGATTTGCCCCGAGTTGCCGTGAGTTACCGTGGGTTGCACTCCGATGCAACGACGTGCCACAACGGGCGGCAACGGACGGCAACGAACGACTGTAGAATATTTACGGGTCGGTTCGGGTTAATAATGTGCCGTGCGTTACATTGGTATTATTCGTCTCACGCGTCGAAAAACGGGTTGCGGTAAAAGTTCGTACTCTTCAGTGGGAAATGAATAAAATTGGATTTCTACGACAAAGTTCGTACTGTTCAGTGGGAGATAAATAAAATTGAATTTCTACGAGAAAGTTCGTACTGTTCAGTGGGAAATGAAAAAAATGAATTGTTAAAATTCTGTCATATCTCGACGATTCGAGTTTAAACACAAACGAAAAACGGATTTCACCAATTTGTCGTTTAGATTTGCCATGAGTTGCCCTGATTTGCCCCGAGTTGCCGTGAGTTACCGTGGGTTGCACTCCGATGCAACGACGTGCCACAACGGGCGGCAACGGACGGCAACGAACGACTGTAGAATATTTACGGGTCGGTTCGGGTTAATAATGTGCCGTGCGCTACATTGGTATTATTCGTCTCGCGCGTCGAAAAACGGGTTGCGGTAAAAGTTCGTACTGTTCAGTGGGAAATGAAAAAAATTGGATTTCTACGACAAAGTTCGTACTGTTCAGTGGGAGATGAATAAAATTGAATTTCTACGAGAAAGTTCGTACTGTTCAGTGGGAAATGAAAAAAATGAATTGTTAAAATTCTTTCATATCTCGACGATTCGAGTTTAAACACAAACGAAAAACGGATTTCACCAATTTGTCGTTTAGATTTGCCATGAGTTGCCCTGATTTGCCCCGAGTTGCCGTGAGTTACCGTGGGTTGCACTCCGATGCAACGACGTGCCACAACGGGCGGCAACGGACGGCAACGAACGACTGTAGAATATTTACGGGTCGGTTCGGGTTAATAATGTGCCGTGCGTTACATTGGTATTATTCGTCTCGCGCGTCGAAAAACGGGTTGCGGTAAAAGTTCGTACTGTTCAGTGGGAAATGAATAAAATTGGATTTCTACGACAAAGTTCGTACTGTTCAGTGGGAGATGAATAAAATAGAATTTCTACGAGAAAGTTCGTACTGTTCAGTGGGAAATGAAAAAAATGAATTGTTAAAATTCTTTCATATCTCGACGATTCGAGTTTAAACACAAACGAAAAACGGATTTCACCAATTTGTCGTTTAGATTTGCCATGAGTTGCCCTGATTTGCCCCGAGTTGCCGTGAGTTACCGTGGGATGCACTCCGATGCAACGACGTGCCACAACGGGCGGCAACTGACGGCAACGAACGATTGTAGAATATTTACGGGTCGGTTCGGGTTAATAATGTGCCGTGCGTTACATTGGTATTATTCGTCTCGCGCGTCGAAAAACGGGTTGCGGTAAAAGTTCGTACTGTTCAGTTTGAAATGAATAAAATTGGATTTCTACGACAAAGTTCGTACTGTTCAGTGGGAGATGAATAAAATAGAATTTCTACGAGAAAGTTCGTACTGTTCAGTGGGAAATGAAAAAAATGAATTGTTAAAATTCTTTCATATCTCGACGATTCGAGTTTAAACACAAACGAAAAACGGATTTCACCAATTTGTCGTTTAGATTTGCCATGAGTTGCCCTGATTTGCCCCGAGTTGCCGTGAGTTACCGTGGGTTGCACTCCGATGCAACGACGTGCCACAACGGGCGGCAACGGACGGCAACGAACGACTGTAGAATATTTACGGGTCGGTTCGGGTTAATAATGTGCCGTGCGTTACATTGGTATTATTCGTCTCGCGCGTCGAAAAACGGGTTGCGGTAAAAGTTCGTACTGTTCAGTGGGAAATGAATAAAATTGGATTTCTACGACAAAGTTCGTACTGTTCAGTGGGAGATGAATAAAATTGAATTTCTACGAGAAAGTTCGTACTGTTCAGTGGGAAATGAAAAAAATGAATTGTTAAAATTCTTTCATATCTCGACGATTCGAGTTTAAACACAAACGAAAAACGGATTTCACCAATTTGTCGTTTAGAGTTGCCATGAGTTGCCCTGATTTGCCCCGAGTTGCCGTGAGTTACCGTGGGCTGCACTCCGATGCAACGACGTGCCACAACGGGCGGCAACGGACGGCAACGAACGACTTTAGAATATTTACGGGTCGGTTCGGGTTAATAATGTGCCGTGCGTTACATTGGTATTATTCGTCTCGCGCGTCGAAAAACGGGTTGCCGTAAAAGTTCGTACTGTTCAGTGGGAAATGAATAAAATTGGATTTCTACGACAAAGTTCGTACTGTTCAGTGGGAGATGAATAAAATTGAATTTCTACGAGAAAGTTCGTACTGTTCAGTGGGAAATGAAAAAAATGAATTGTTAAAATTCTTTCATATCTCGACGATTCGAGTTTAAACACAAACGAAAAACGGATTTCACCAATTTGTCGTTTAGATTTGCCATGAGTTGCCCTGATTTGCCCCGAGTTGCCGTGAGTTACCGTGGGTTGCACTCCGATGCAACGACGTGCCACAACGGGCGGCAACGGACGGCAACGAACGACTGTAGAATATTTACGGGTCGGTTCGGGTTAATAATGTGCCGTGCGTTACATTGGTATTATTCGTCTCGCGCGTCGAAAAACGGGTTGCGGTAAAAGTTCGTACTGTTCAGTGGGAAATGAATGAAATTGGATTTCTACGACAAAGTTCGTACTGTTCAATGGGAGATGAATAAAATTGAATTTCTACGAGAAAGTTCGTACTGTTCAGTGGGAAATGAAAAAAATGAATTGTTAAAATTCTTTCATATCTCGACGATTCGAGTTTAAACACAAACGAAAAACGGATTGCACCAATTTGTCGTTTAGATTTGCCATGAGTTGCCCTGATTTGCCCCGAGTTGTCGTGAGTTACCGTGGGTTGCACTCCGATGCAACGACGTGCCACAACGGGCGGCAACGGACGGCAACGAACGACTGTAGAATATTTACGGGTCGGTTCGGGTTAATAATGTGCCGTGCGTTACATTGGTATTATTCGTCTCGCGCGTCGAAAAACGGGTTGCGGTAAAAGTTCGTACTGTTCAGTGGGAAATGAATAAAATTGGATTTCTACGACAAAGTTGGTACTGTTCAGTGGGAGATGAATAAAATTGAATTTCTACGAGAAAGTTCGTACTGTTCAGTGGGAAATGAAAAAAATGAATTGTTAAAATTCTTTCATATCTCGACGATTCGAGTTTAAACACAAACGAAAAACGGATTTCAAAAATTTGTCGTTTAGATTTGCCATGAGTTGCCCTGATTTGCCCCGAGTTGCCGTGAGTTACCGTGGGTTGCACTCCGATGCAACGACGTGCCACAACGGGCGGCCACGGACGGCAACGAACGACTGTAGAATATTTACGGGTCGGTTCGGGTTAATAATGTGCCGTGCGCTACATTGGTATTATTCGTCTCGCGCGTCGAAAAACGGGTTGCGGTAAAAGTTCGTGCTGTTCAGTGGGAAATGAATAAAATTGGATTTCTACGACAAAGTTCGTACTGTTCAGTGGGAGATGAATAAAATTGAATTTCTACGAGAAAGTTCGTACTGTTCAGTGGGAAATGAAAAAAATGAATTGTTAAAATTCTTTCATATCTCGACGATTCGAGTTTAAACACAAACGAAAAACGGATTTCACCAATTTGTCGTTTAGATTTGCCATGAGTTGCCCTGATTTGCCCCGAGTTGCCGTGAGTTACCGTGGGTTGCACTCCGATGCAACGACGTGCCACAACGGGCGGCAACGGACGGCAACGAACGACTTTAGAATATTTACGGGTCGGTTCGGGTTAATAATGTGCCGTGCGTTACATTGGTATTATTCGTCTCGCGCGTCGAAAAACGGGTTGCGGTAAAAGTTCGTACTGTTCAGTGGGAAATGAATAAAATTGGATTTCTACGACAAAGTTCGTACTGTTCAGTGGGAGATGAATAAAATTGAATTTCTACGAGAAAGTTCGTACTGTTCAGTGGGAAATGAAAAAAATGAATTGTTAAAATTCTTTCATATCTCGACGATTCGAGTTTAAACACAAACGAAAAACGGATTTCAAAAATTTGTCGTTTAGATTTGCCATGAGTGGCCCTGATTTGCCCCGAGTTGCCGTGAGTTACCGTGGGTTGCACTCCGATGCAACGACGTGCCACAACGGGCGGCAACGGACGGCAACGAACGACTGTAGAATATTTACGGGTCGGTTCGGGTTAATAATGTGCCGTGCGCTACATTGGTATTATTCGTCTCGCGCGTCGAAAAACGGGTTGCGGTAAAAGTTCGTGCTGTTCAGTGGGAAATGAATAAAATTGGATTTCTACGACAAAGTTCGTACTGTTCAGTGGGAGATGAATAAAATTGAATTTCTACGAGAAAGTTCGTACTGTTCAGTGGGAAATGAAAAAAATGAATTGTTAAAATTCTTTCATATCTCGACGATTCGAGTTTAAACACAAACGAAAAACGGATTTCACCAATTTGTCGTTTAGATTTGCCATGAGTTGCCCTGATTTGCCCCGAGTTGCCGTGAGATACCGTGGGTTGCACACCGATGCACCGACGTGCCACAACGGGCGGCAACGGACGGCAACGAACGACTGTAGAATATTTACGGGTCGGCTCGGGTTAATAATGTGCCGTGCGTTACATTGGTATTATTCGTCTCGCGCGTCGAAAAACGGGTTGCGGTAAAAGTTCGTACTGTTCAGTGGGAAATGAATGAAATTGGATTTCTACGACAAAGTTCGTACTGTTCAATGGGAGATGAATAAAATTGAATTTCTACGAGAAAGTTCGTACTGTTCAGTGGGAAATGAAAAAAATGAATTGTTAAAATTCTTTCATATCTCGACGATTCGAGTTTAAACACAAACGAAAAACGGATTGCACCAATTTGTCGTTTAGATTTGCCATGAGTTGCCCTGATTTGCCCCGAGTTGTCGTGAGTTACCGTGGGTTGCACTCCGATGCAACGACGTGCCACAACGGGCGGCAACGGACGGCAACGAACGACTGTAGAATATTTACTGGTCGGTTCGGGTTAATAATGTGCCGTGCGTTACATTGGTATTATTCGTCTCGCGCGTCGAAAAACGGGTTGCGGTAAAAGTTCGTACTGTTCAGTGGGAAATGAATAAAATTGGATTTCTACGACAAAGTTGGTACTGTTCAGTGGGAGATGAATAAAATTGAATTTCTACGAGAAAGTTCGTACTGTTCAGTGGGAAATGAAAAAAATGAATTGTTAAAATTCTTTCATATCTCGACGATTCGAGTTTAAACACAAACGAAAAACGGATTTCACCAATTTGTCGTTTAGATTTGCCATGAGTTGCCCTGATTTGCCCCGAGTTGCCGTGAGTTACCGTGGGTTGCACTCCGATGCAACGACGTGCCTCAACGGGCGGCAACGGACGGCAACGAACGACTGTAGAATATTTACGGGTCGGTTCGGGTTAATAATGTGCCGTGCGTTACATTGGTATTATTCGTCTCGCGCGTCGAAAAACGGGTTGCGGTAAAAGTTCGTACTGTTCAGTGGGAAATGAATAAAATTGGATTTCTACGACAAAGTTCGTACTGTTCAGTGGGAGATGAATAAAATTGAATTTCTACGAGAAAGTTCGTACTGTTCAGTGGGAAATGAAAAAAATGAATTGTTAAAATTCTTTCATATCTCGACGATTCGAGTTTAAACACAAACGAAAAACGGATTTCAAAAATTTGTCGTTTAGATTTGCCATGAGTGGCCCTGATTTGCCCCGAGTTGCCGTGAGTTACCGTGGGTTGCACTCCGATGCAACGACGTGCCACAACGGGCGGCAACGGACGGCAACGAACGACTGTAGAATATTTACGGGTCGGTTCGGGTTAATAATGTGCCGTGCGCTACATTGGTATTATTCGTCTCGCGCGTCGAAAAACGGGTTGCGGTAAAAGTTCGTGCTGTTCAGTGGGAAATGAATAAAATTGGATTTCTACGACAAAGTTCGTACTGTTCAGTGGGAGATGAATAAAATTGAATTTCTACGAGAAAGTTCGTACTGTTCAGTGGGAAATGAAAAAAATGAATTGTTAAAATTCTTTCATATCTCGACGATTCGAGTTTAAACACAAACGAAAAACGGATTTCACCAATTTGTCGTTTAGATTTGCCATGAGTTGCCCTGATTTGCCCCGAGTTGTCGTGAGTTACCGTGGGTTGCACTCCGATGCAACGACGTGCCACAACGGGCGGCAACGGACGGCAACGAACGACTGTAGAATATTTACGGGTCGGTTCGGGTTAATAATGTGCCGTGCGTTACATTGGTATTATTCGTCTCGCGCGTCGAAAAACGGGTTGCGGTAAAAGTTCGTACTGTTCAGTGGGAAATGAATAAAATTGGATTTCTACGACAAAGTTGGTACTGTTCAGTGGGAGATGAATAAAATTGAATTTCTACGAGAAAGTTCGTACTGTTCAGTGGGAAATGAAAAAAATGAATTGTTAAAATTCTTTCATATCTCGACGATTCGAGTTTAAACACAAACGAAAAACGGATTTCACCAATTTGTCGTTTAGATTTGCCATGAGTTGCCCTGATTTGCCCCGAGTTGCCGTGAGTTACCGTGGGTTGCACTCCGATGCAACGACGTGCCTCAACGGGCGGCAACGGACGGCAACGAACGACTGTAGAATATTTACGGGTCGGTTCGGGTTAATAATGTGCCGTGCGTTACATTGGTATTATTCGTCTCGCGCGTCGAAAAACGGGTTGCGGTAAAAGTTCGTACTGTTCAGTGGGAAATGAATAAAATTGGATTTCTACGACAAAGTTCGTACTGTTCAGTGGGAGATGAATAAAATTGAATTTCTACCAGAAAGTTCGTACTGTTCAGTGGGAAATGAAAAAAATGAATTGTTAAAATTCTTTCATATCTCGACGATTCGAGTTTAAACACAAACGAAAAACGGATTTCACCAATTTGTCGTTTAGATTTGCCATGAGTTGCCCTGATTTGCCCCGAGTTGCCGTGAGTTACCGTGGGTTGCACTCCGATGCAACGACGTGCCACAACGGGCGGCAACGGACGGCAACGAACGACTGTAGAATATTTACGGGTCGGTTCGGGTTAATAATGTGCCGTGCGTTACATTGGTATTATTCGTCTCGCGCGTCGAAAAACGGGTTGCGGTAAAAGTTCGTACTGTTCAGTGGGAAATTAATAAAATTGGATTTCTACGACAAAGTTCGTACTGTTCAGTGGGAGATGAATAAAATTGAATTTCTACGAGAAAGTTCGTACTGTTCAGTGGGAAATGAAAAAAATGAATTGTTAAAATTCTTTCATATCTCGACGATTCGAGTTTAAACACAAACGAAAAACGGATTTCACCAATTTGTCGTTTAGATTTGCCATGAGTTGCCCTGATTTGCCCCGAGTTGCCGTGAGTTACCGTGGGTTGCACTCCGATGCAACGACGTGCCACAACGAGCGGCAACGGACGGCAACGAACGACTGTAGAATATTTACGGGTCGGTTCGGGTTAATAATGTGCCGTGCGTTACATTGGTATTATTCGTCTCGCGCGTCGAAAAACGGGTTGCGGTAAAAGTTCGTACTGTTCAGTGGGAAATGAATGAAATTGGATTTCTACGACAAAGTTCGTACTGTTCAATGGGAGATGAATAAAATTGAATTTCTACGAGAAAGTTCGTACTGTTCAGTGGGAAATGAAAAAAATGAATTGTTAAAATTCTTTCATATCTCGACGATTCGAGTTTAAACACAAACGAGAAACGGATTTCACCAATTTGTCGTTTAGATTTGCCATGAGTTGCCCTGATTTGCCCCGAGTTGTCGTGAGTTACCGTGGGTTGCACTCCGATGCAACGACGTGCCACAACGGGCGGCAACGGACGGCAACGAACGACTGTAGAATATTTACGGGTCGGTTCGGGTTAATAATGTGCCGTGCGTTACATTGGTATTATTCGTCTCGCGCGTCGAAAAACGGGTTGCGGTAAAAGTTCGTACTGTTCAGTGGGAAATGAATAAAATTGGATTTCTACGACAAAGTTCGTACTGTTCAGTGGGAGATGAATAAAATTGAATTTCTACGAGAAAGTTCGTACTGTTCAGTGGGAAATGAAAAAAATGAATTGTTAAAATTCTTTCATATCTCGACGATTCGAGTTTAAACACAAACGAAAAACGGATTTCACCAATTTGTCGTTTAGATTTGCCATGAGTTGCCCTGATTTGCCCCGAGTTGCCGTGAGTTACCGTGGGTTGCACTCCGATGCAACGACGTGCCACAACGAGCGGCAACGGACGGCAACGAACGACTGTAGAATATTTACGGGTCGGTTCGGGTTAATAATGTGCCGTGCGTTACATTGGTATTATTCGTCTCGCGCGTCGAAAAACGGGTTGCGGTAAAAGTTCGTATTGTTCAGTGGGAAATGAATGAAATTGGATTTCTACGACAAAGTTCGTACTGTTCAATGGGAGATGAATAAAATTGAATTTCTACGAGAAAGTTCGTACTGTTCAGTGGGAAATGAAAAAAATGAATTGTTAAAATTCTTTCATATCTCGACGATTCGAGTTTAAACACAAACGAAAAACGGATTTCACCAATTTGTCGTTTAGATTTGCCATGAGTTGCCCTGATTTGCCCCGAGTTGTCGTGAGTTACCGTGGGTTGCACTCCGATGCAACGACGTGCCACAACGGGCGGCAACGGACGGCAACGAACGACTGTAGAATATTTACGGGTCGGTTCGGGTTAATAATGTGCCGTGCGTTACATTGGTATTATTCGTCTCGCGCGTCGAAAAACGGGTTGCGGTAAAAGTTCGTACTGTTCAGTGGGAAATGAATAAAATTGGATTTCTACGACAAAGTTCGTACTGTTCAGTGGGAGATGAATAAAATTGAATTTCTACGAGAAAGTTCGTACTGTTCAGTGGGAAATGAAAAAAATGAATTGTTAAAATTCTTTCATATCTCGACGATTCGAGTTTAAACACAAACGAAAAACGGATTTCACCAATTTGTCGTTTAGATTTGCCATGAGTTGCCCTGATTTGCCCCGAGTTGCCGTGAGTTACCGTGGGTTGCACTCCGATGCAACGACGTGCCACAACGGGCGGCAACGGACGGCAACAAACGACTGTAGAATATTTACGGGTCGGTTCGGGTTAATAATGTGCCGTGCGTTACATTGGTATTATTCGTCTCGCGCGTCGAAAAACGGGTTGCGGTAAAAGTTCGTACTGTTCAGTGGGAAATGAATAAAATTGGATTTCTACGACAAAGTTCGTACTGTTCAGTGGGAGATGAATAAAATTGAATTTCTACGAGAAAGTTCGTACTGTTCAGTGGGAAATGAAAAAAATGAATTGTTAAAATTCTTTCATATCTCGACGATTCGAGTTTAAACACAAAGGAAAAACGGATTTCACCAATTTGTCGTTTAGATTTGCCATGAGTTGCCCTGGTTTGCCCCGAGTTGCCGTGAGTTACCGTGGGTTGCACTCCGATGCAACGACGTGCCACAACGGGCGGCAACGGACGGCAACGAACGACTGTAGAATATTTACGGGTCGGTTCGGGTTAATAATGTGCCGTGCGTTACATTGGTATTATTCGTCTCGCGCGTCGAAAAACGGGTTGCGGTAAAAGTTCGTACTGTTCAGTGGGAAATGAATAAAATTGGATTTCTACGACAAAGTTCGTACTGTTCAGTGGGAGATGAATAAAATTGAATTTCTACGAGAAAGTTCGTACTGTTCAGTGGGAAATGAAAAAAATGAATTGTTAAAATTCTTTCATATCTCGACGATTCGAGTTTAAACACAAACGAAAAACGGATTTCACCAATTTGTCGTTTAGATTTGCCATGAGTTGCCCTGATTTGCCCCGAGTTGCCGTGAGTTACCGTGGGTTGCACTCCGATGCAACGACGTGCCACAACGGGCGGCAACGGACGGCAACGAACGAATGTAGAATATTTACGGGTCGGTTCGGGTTAATAATGTGCCGTGCGTTACATTGGTATTATTCGTCTCGCGCGTCGAAAAACGGGTTGCGGTAAAAGTTCGTACTGTTCAGTGGGAAATGAATGAAATTGGATTTCTACGACAAAGTTCGTACTGTTCAATGGGAGATGAATAAAATTGAATTTCTACGAGAAAGTTCGTACTGTTCAGTGGGAAATGAAAAAAATGAATTGTTAAAATTCTTTCATATCTCGACGATTCGAGTTTAAACACAAACGAAAAACGGATTTCACCAATTTGTCGTTTAGATTTGCCATGAGTTGCCCTGATTTGCCCCGAGTTGTCGTGAGTTACCGTGGGTTGCACTCCGATGCAACGACGTGCCACAACGGGCGGCAACGGACGGCAACGATCGACTGTAGAATATTTACGGGTCGGTTCGGGTTAATAATGTGCCGTGCGTTACATTGGTATTATTCGTCTCGCGCGTCGAAAAACGGGTTGCGGTAAAAGTTCGTACTGTTCAGTGGGAAATGAATAAAATTGGATTTCTACGACAAAGTTCGTACTGTTCAGTGGGAGATGAATAAAATTGAATTTCTACGAGAAAGTTCGTACTGTTCAGTGGGAAATGAAAAAAATGAATTGTTAAAATTCTTTCATATCTCGACGATTCGAGTTTAAACACAAACGAAAAACGGATTTCACCAATTTGTCGTTTAGATTTGCCATGAGTTGCCCTGATTTGCCCCGAGTTGCCGTGAGTTACCGTGGGTTGCACTCCGATGCAACGACGTGCCACAACGGGCGGCAACGGACGGCAACGAACGACTGTAGAATATTTACGGGTCGGTTCGGGTTAATAATGTGCCGTGCGTTACATTGGTATTATTCGTCTCGCGCGTCGAAAAACGGGTTGCGGTATAAGTTCGTACTGTTCAGTGGGAAATGAATAAAATTGAATTTCTACGAGAAAGTTCGTACTGTTCAGTGGGAAATGAAAAAAATGAATTGTTAAAATTCTTTCATATCTCGACGATTCGAGTTTAAACACAAACGAAAAACGGATTTCACCAATTTGTCGTTTAGATTTGCCATGAGTTGCCCTGATTTGCCCCGAGTTGTCGTGAGTTACCGTGGGTTGCACTCCGATGCAACGACGTGCCACAACGGGCGGCAACGGACGGCAACGATCGACTGTAGAATATTTACGGGTCGGTTCGGGTTAATAATGTGCCGTGCGTTACATTGGTATTATTCGTCTCGCGCGTCGAAAAACGGGTTGCGGTAAAAGTTCGTACTGTTCAGTGGGAAATGAATAAAATTGGATTTCTACGACAAAGTTCGTACTGTTCAGTGGGAGATGAATAAAATTGAATTTCTACGAGAAAGTTCGTACTGTTCAGTGGGAAATGAAAAAAATGAATTGTTAAAATTCTTTCATATCTCGACGATTCGAGTTTAAACACAAACGAAAAACGGATTTCACCAATTTGTCGTTTAGATTTGCCATGAGTTGCCCTGATTTGCCCCGAGTTGCCGTGAGTTACCGGGGGTTGCACTCCGATGCAACGACGTGCCACAACGGGCGGCAACGGACGGCAACGAACGAATGTAGAATATTTACGGGTCGGTTCGGGTTAATAATGTGCCGTGCGTTACATTGGTATTATTCGTCTCGCGCGTCGAAAAACGGGTTGCGGTAAAAGTTCGTACTGTTCAGTGGGAAATGAATGAAATTGGATTTCTACGACAAAGTTCGTACTGTTCAATGGGAGATGAATAAAATTGAATTTCTACGAGAAAGTTCGTACTGTTCAGTGGGAAATGAAAAAAATGAATTGTTAAAATTCTTTCATATCTCGACGATTCGAGTTTAAACACAAACGAAAAACGGATTTCACCAATTTGTCGTTTAGATTTGCCATGAGTTGCCCTGATTTGCCCCGAGTTGCCGTGAGTTACCGTGGGTTGCACTCCGATGCAACGACGTGCCACAACGGGCGGCAACGGACGGCAACGAACGACTGTAGAATATTTACGGGTCGGTTTGGGTTAATAATGTGCCGTGCGCTACATTGGTATTATTCGTCTCGCGCGTCGAAAAACGGGTTGCGGTAAAAGTTCGTACTGTTCAGTGGGAAATGAAAAAAATGAATTGTTAAAATTCTTTCATATCTCGACGATTCGAGTTTAAACACAAACGAAAAACGGATTTCACCAATTTGTCGTTTAGATTTGCCATGAGTTGCCCTGGTTTGCCCCGAGTTGCCGTGAGTTACCGTGGGTTGCACTCCGATGCAACGACGTGCCACAACGGGCGGCAACGGACGGCAACGAACGACTGTAGAATATTTACGGGTCGGTTCGGGTTAATAATGTGCCGTGCGTTACATTGGTATTATTCGTCTCGCGCGTCGAAAAACGGGTTGCGGTAAAAGTTCGTACTGTTCAGTGGGAAATGAATAAAATTGGATTTCTACGACAAAGTTCGTACTGTTCAGTGGGAGATGAATAAAATTGAATTTCTACGAGAAAGTTCGTACTGTTCAGTGGGAAATGAAAAAAATGAATTGTTAAAATTCTTTCATATCTCGACGATTCGAGTTTAAACACAAACGAAAAACGGATTTCACCAATTTGTCGTTTAGATTTGCCATGAGTTGCCCTGATTTGCCCCGAGTTGCCGTGAGTTACCGTGGGTTGCACTCCGATGCAACGACGTGCCACAACGGGCGGCAACGGACGGCAACGAACGACTGTAGAATATTTACGGGTCGGTTCGGGTTAATAATGTGCCGTGCGTTACATTGGTATTATTCGTCTCGCGCGTCGAAAAACGGGTTGCGGTAAAAGTTCGTACTGTTCAGTGGGAAATGAATAAAATTGGATTTCTACGACAAAGTTCGTACTGTTCAGTGGGAGATGAATAAAATTGAATTTCTACGAGAAAGTTCGTACTGTTCAGTGGGAAATGAAAAAAATGAATTGTTAAAATTCTTTCATATCTCGACGATTCGAGTTTAAACACAAACGAAAAACGGATTTCACCAATTTGTCGTTTAGATTTGCCATGAGTTGCCCTGATTTGCCCCGAGTTGCCGTGAGTTACCGTGGGTTGCACTCCGATGCAACGACGTGCCACAACGGGCGGCAACGGACGGCAACGAACGACTTTAGAATATTTACGGGTCGGTTCGGGTTAATAATGTGCCGTGCGTTACATTGGTATTATTCGTCTCGCCCGTCGAAAAACGGGTTGCGGTAAAAGTTCGTACTGTTCAGTGGGAAATGAATAAAATTGGATTTCTACGACAAAGTTCGTACTGTTCAGTGGGAGATGAATAAAATTGAATTTCTACGAGAAAGTTCGTACTGTTCAGTGGGAAATGAAAAAAATGAATTGTTAAAATTCTTTCATATCTCGACGATTCGAGTTTAAACACAAACGAAAAACGGATTTCACCAATTTGTCGTTTAGATTTGCCATGAGTTGCCCTGATTTGCCCCGAGTTGCCGTGAGTTACCGTGGGTTGCACTCTGATGCAACGACGTGCCACAACGGGCGGCAACGGACGGCAACGAACGACTGTAGAATATTTACGGGTCGGTTCGGGTAAATAATGTGCCGTGCGTTACATTGGTATTATTCGTCTCGCGCGTCGAAAAACGGGTTGCGGTAAAAGTTCGTACTGTTCAGTGGGAAATGAATGAAATTGGATTTCTACGACAAAGTTCGTACTGTTCAATGGGAGATGAATAAAATTGAATTTCTACGAGAAAGTTCGTACTGTTCAGTGGGAAATGAAAAAAATGAATTGTTAAAATTCTTTCATATCTCGACGATTCGAGTTTAAACACAAACGAAAAACGGATTGCACCAATTTGTCGTTTAGATTTGCCATGAGTTGCCCTGATTTGCCCCGAGTTGTCGTGAGTTACCGTGGGTTGCACTCCGATGCAACGACGTGCCACAACGGGCGGCAACGGACGGCAACGAACGACTGTAGAATATTTACGGGTCGGTTCGGGTTAATAATGTGCCGTGCGTTACATTGGTATTATTCGTCTCGCGCGTCGAAAAACGGGTTGCGGTAAAAGTTCGTACTGTTCAGTGGGAAATGAATAAAATTGGATTTCTACGACAAAGTTGGTACTGTTCAGTGGGAGATGAATAAAATTGAATTTCTACGAGAAAGTTCGTACTGTTCAGTGGGAAATGAAAAAAATGAATTGTTAAAATTCTTTCATATCTCGACGATTCGAGTTTAAACACAAACGAAAAACGGATTTCAAAAATTTGTCGTTTAGATTTGCCATGAGTTGCCCTGATTTGCCCCGAGTTGCCGTGAGTTACCGTGGGTTGCACTCCGATGCAACGACGTGCCACAACGGGCGGCAACGGACGGCAACGAACGACTGTAGAATATTTACGGGTCGGTTCGGGTTAATAATGTGCCGTGCGTTACATTGGTATTATTCGTCTCGCGCGTCGAAAAACGGGTTGCGGTAAAAGTTCGTACTGTTCAGTGGGAAATGAATAAAATTGGATTTCTACGACAAAGTTCGTACTGTTCAGTGGGAGATGAATAAAATTGAATTTCTACGAGAAAGTTCGTACTGTTCAGTGGGAAATGAAAAAAATGAATTGTTAAAATTCTTTCATATCTCGACGATTCGAGTTTAAACACAAACGAAAAACGGATTTCACCAATTTGTCGTTTAGATTTGCCATGAGTTGCCCTGATTTGCCCCGAGTTGCCGTGAGTTACCGTGGGTTGCACTCCGATGCAACGACGTGCCACAACGGGCGGCAACGGACGGCAACGAACGACTGTAGAATATTTACGGGTCGGTTCGGGTTAATAATGTGCCGTGCGTTACATTGGTATTATTCGTCTCGCGCGTCGAAAAACGGGTTGCGGTAAAAGTTCGTACTGTTCAGTGGGAAATGAATAAAATTGGATTTCTACGACAAAGTTCGTACTGCTCAGTGGGAGATGAATAAAATTGAATTTCTACGAGAAAGTTCGTACTGTTCAGTGGGAAATGAAAAAAATGAATTGTTAAAATTCTTTCATATCTCGACGATTCGAGTTTAAACACAAACGAAAAACGGATTTCACCAATTTGTCGTTTAGATTTGCCATGAGTTGCCCTGATTTGCCCCGAGTTGCCGTGAGTTACCGTGGGTTGCACTCCGATGCAACGACGTGCCACAACGGGCGGCAACGGACGGCAACGAACGACTTTAGAATATTTACGGGTCGGTTCGGGTTAATAATGTGCCGTGCGTTACATTGGTATTATTCGTCTCGCGCGTCGAAAAACGGGTTGCGGTAAAAGTTCGTACTGTTCAGTGGGAAATGAATAAAATTGGATTTCTACGACAAAGTTCGTACTGTTCAGTGGGAGATGAATAAAATTGAATTTCTACGAGAAAGTTCGTACTGTTCAGTGGGAAATGAAAAAAATGAATTGTTAAAATTCTTTCATATCTCGACGATTCGAGTTTAAACACAAACGAAAAACGGATTTCACCAATTTGTCGTTTAGATTTGCCATGAGTTGCCCTGATTTGCCCCGAGTTGCCGTGAGTTACCGTGGGTTGCACTCTGATGCAACGACGTGCCACAACGGGCGGCAACGGACGGCAACGAACGACTGTAGAATATTTACGGGTCGGTTCGGGTAAATAATGTGCCGTGCGTTACATTGGTATTATTCGTCTCGCGCGTCGAAAAACGGGTTGCGGTAAAAGTTCGTACTGTTCAGTGGGAAATGAATAAAATTGGATTTCTACGACAAAGTTCGTACTGTTCAGTGGGAGATGAATAAAATAGAATTTCTACGAGAAAGTTCGTACTGTTCAGTGGGAAATGAAAAAAATGAATTGTTAAAATTCTTTCATATCTCGACGATTCGAGTTTAAACACAAACGAAAAACGGATTTCACCAATTTGTCGTTTAGATTTGCCATGAGTTGCCCTGATTTGCCCCGAGTTGCCGTGAGTTACCGTGGGTTGCACTCCGATGCAACGACGTGCCACAACGGGCGGCAACGGACGGCAACGAACGACTGTAGAATATTTACGGGTCGGTTCGGGTTAATAATGTGCCGTGCGTTACATTGGTATTATTCGTCTCGCGCGTCGAAAAACGGGTTGCGGTAAAAGTTCGTACTGTTCAGTGGGAAATTAATAAAATTGGATTTCTACGACAAAGTTCGTACTGTTCAGTGGGAGATGAATAAAATTGAATTTCTACGAGAAAGTTCGTACTGTTCAGTGGGAAATGAAAAAAATGAATTGTTAAAATTCTTTCATATCTCGACGATTCGAGTTTAAACACAAACGAAAAACGGATTTCACCAATTTGTCGTTTAGATTTGCCATGAGTTGCCCTGATTTGCCCCGAGTTGCCGTGAGTTACCGTGGGTTGCACTCCGATGCAACGACGTGCCACAACGAGCGGCAACGGACGGCAACGAACGACTGTAGAATATTTACGGGTCGGTTCGGGTTAATAATGTGCCGTGCGTTACATTGGTATTATTCGTCTCGCGCGTCGAAAAACGGGTTGCGGTAAAAGTTCGTACTGTTCAGTGGGAAATGAATGAAATTGGATTTCTACGACAAAGTTCGTACTGTTCAATGGGAGATGAATAAAATTGAATTTCTACGAGAAAGTTCGTACTGTTCAGTGGGAAATGAAAAAAATGAATTGTTAAAATTCTTTCATATCTCGACGATTCGAGTTTAAACACAAACGAAAAACGGATTTCACCAATTTGTCGTTTAGATTTGCCATGAGTTGCCCTGATTTGCCCCGAGTTGTCGTGAGTTACCGTGGGTTGCACTCCGATGCAACGACGTGCCACAACGGGCGGCAACGGACGGCAACGAACGACTGTAGAATATTTACGGGTCGGTTCGGGTTAATAATGTGCCGTGCGTTACATTGGTATTATTCGTCTCGCGCGTCGAAAAACGGGTTGCGGTAAAAGTTCGTACTGTTCAGTGGGAAATGAATAAAATTGGATTTCTACGACAAAGTTCGTACTGTTCAGTGGGAGATGAATAAAATTGAATTTCTACGAGAAAGTTCGTACTGTTCAATGGGAAATGAAAAAAATGAATTGTTAAAATTCTTTCATATCTCGACGATTCGAGTTTAAACACAAACGAAAAACGGATTTCACCAATTTGTCGTTTAGATTTGCCATGAGTTGCCCTGATTTGCCCCGAGTTGCCGTGAGTTACCGTGGGTTGCACTCCGATGCAACGACGTGCCACAACGGGCGGCAACGGACGGCAACGAACGACTGTAGAATATTTACGGGTCGGTTCGGGTTAATAATGTGCCGTGCGCTACATTGGTATTATTCGTCTCGCGCGTCGAAAAACGGGTTGCGGTAAAAGTTCGTGCTGTTCAGTGGGAAATGAATAAAATTGGATTTCTACGACAAAGTTCGTACTGTTCAGTGGGAGATGAATAAAATTGAATTTCTACGAGAAAGTTCGTACTGTTCAGTGGGAAATGAAAAAAATGAATTGTTAAAATTCTTTTATATCTCGACGATTCGAGTTTAAACACAAACGAAAAACGGATTTCACCAATTTGTCGTTTAGATTTGCCATGAGTTGCCCTGATTTGCCCCGAGTTGCCGTGAGTTACCGTGGGTTGCACTCCGATGCAACGACGTGCCACAACGGGCGGCAACGGACGGCAACGAACGACTGTAGAATATTTACGGGTCGGTTCGGGTTAATAATGTGCCGTGCGTTACATTGGTATTATTCGTCTCACGCGTCGAAAAACGGGTAGCGGTAAAAGTTCGTACTGTTCAGTGGGAAATGAATAAAATTGGATTTCTACGACAAAGTTCGTACTGTTCAGTGGGAGATAAATAAAATTGAATTTCTACGAGAAAGTTCGTACTGTTCAGTGGGAAATGAAAAAAATGAATTGTTAAAATTCTTTCATATCTCGACGATTCGAGTTTAAACACAAACGAAAAACGGATTTCACCAATTTGTCGTTTAGATTTGCCATGAGTTGCCCTGATTTGCCCCGAGTTGCCGTGAGTTACCGTGGGTTGCACTCCGATGCAACGACGTGCCACAACGGGCGGCAACGGACGGCAACGAACGACTGTAGAATATTTACGGGTCGGTTCGGGTTAATAATGTGCCGTGCGCTACATTGGTATTATTCGTCTCGCGCGTCGAAAAACGGGTTGCGGTAAAAGTTCGTACTGTTCAGTGGGAAATGAATAAAATTGGATTTCTACGACAAAGTTCGTACTGTTCAGTGGGAGATGAATAAAATTGAATTTCTACGAGAAAGTTCGTACTGTTCAGTGGGAAATGAAAAAAATGAATTGTTAAAATTCTTTCATATCTCGACGATTCGAGTTTAAACACAAACGAAAAACGGATTTCACCAATTTGTCGTTTAGATTTGCCATGAGTTGCCCTGATTTGCCCCGAGTTGCCGTGAGTTACCGTGGGTTGCACTCCGATGCAACGACGTGCCACAACGGGCGGCAACGGACGGCAACGAACGACTGTAGAATATTTACGGGTCGGTTCGGGTTAATAATGTGCCGTGCGTTACATTGGTATTATTCGTCTCGCGCGTCGAAAAACGGGTTGCGGTAAAAGTTCGTACTGTTCAGTGGGAAATGAATAAAATTGGATTTCTACGACAAAGTTCGTACTGTTCAGTGGGAGATGAATAAAATAGAATTTCTACGAGAAAGTTCGTACTGTTCAGTGGGAAATGAAAAAAATGAATTGTTAAAATTCTTTCATATCTCGACGATTCGAGTTTAAACACAAACGAAAAACGGATTTCACCAATTTGTCGTTTAGATTTGCCATGAGTTGCCCTGATTTGCCCCGAGTTGCCGTGAGTTACCGTGGGTTGCACTCCGATGCAACGACGTGCCACAACGGGCGGCAACGGACGGCAACGAACGACTGTAGAATATTTACGGGTCGGTTCGGGTTAATAATGTGCCGTGCGTTACATTGGTATTATTCGTCTCGCGCGTCGAAAAACGGGTTGCGGTAAAAGTTCGTACTGTTCAGTGGGAAATGAATAAAATTGGATTTCTACGACAAAGTTCGTACTGTTCAGTGGGAGATGAATAAAATTGAATTTCTACGAGAAAGTTCGTACTGTTCAGTGGGAAATGAAAAAAATGAATTGTTAAAATTCTTTCATATCTCGACGATTCGAGTTTAAACACAAACGAAAAACGGATTTCACCAATTTGTCGTTTAGATTTGCCATGAGTTGCCCTGATTTGCCCCGAGTTGCCGTGAGTTACCGTGGGTTGCACTCCGATGCAACGACGTGCCTCAACGGGCGGCAACGGACGGCAACGAACGACTGTAGAATATTTACGGGTCGGTTCGGGTTAATAATGTGCCGTGCGTTACATTGGTATTATTCGTCTCGCGCGTCGAAAAACGGGTTGCGGTAAAAGTTCGTACTGTTCAGTGGGAAATGAATAAAATTGGATTTCTACGACAAAGTTCGTACTGTTCAGCGGGAGATGAATAAAATTGAATTTCTACCAGAAAGTTCGTACTGTTCAGTGGGAAATGAAAAAAATGAATTGTTAAAATTCTTTCATATCTCGACGATTCGAGTTTAAACACAAACGAAAAACGGATTTCACCAATTTGTCGTTTAGATTTGCCATGAGTTGCCCTGATTTGCCCCGAGTTGCCGTGAGTTACCGTGGGTTGCACTCCGATGCAACGACGTTCCACAACGGGCGGCAGCGGACGGCAACGAACGACTGTAGAATATTTACGGGTCGGTTCGGGTTAATAATGTGCCGTGCGTTACATTGGTATTATTCGTCTCGCGCGTCGAAAAACGGGTTGCGGTAAAAGTTCGTACTGTTCAGTGGGAAATGAATAAAATTGGATTTCTACGATAAAGTTCGTACTGTTCAGTGGGAGATGAATAAAATTGAATTTCTACCAGAAAGTTCGTACTGTTCAGTGGGAAATGAAAAAAATGAATTGTTAAAATTCTTTCATATCTCGACGATTCGAATTTAAACACAAACGAAAAACGGATTTCACCAATTTGTCGTTTAGATTTGCCATGAGTTGCCCTGATTTGCCCCGAGTTGCCGTGAGTTACCGTGGGTTGCACTCCGATGCAACGACGTTCCACAACGGGCGGCAACGGACGGCAACGAACGACTGTAGAATATTTACGGGTCGGTTCGGGTTAATAATGTGCCGTGCGTTACATTGGTATTATTCGTATCGCGCGTCGAAAAACGGGTTGCGGTAAAAGTTCGTACTGTTCAGTGGGAAATGAATAAAATTGGATTTCTACGACAAAGTTCGTACTGTTCAGTGGGAGATGAATAAAATTGAATTTCTACGAGAAAGTTCGTACTGTTCAGTGGGAAATGAAAAAAATGAATTGTTAAAATTCTTTCATATCTCGACGATTCGAGTTTAAACACAAACGAAAAACGGATTTCACCAATTTGTCGTTTAGATTTGCCATGAGTTGCCCTGATTTGCCCCGAGTTGCCGTGAGTTACCGTGGGTTGCACTCCGATGCAACGACGTGCCACAACGGGCGGCAACGGACTGCAACGAACGACTGTAGAATATTTACGGGCCGGTTCGGGTTAATAATGTGCCGTGCGTTACATTGGTATTATTCGTCTCGCGCGTCGAAAAACGGGTTGCGGTAAAAGTTCGTACTGTTCAGTGGGAAATGAATAAAATTGGATTTCTACGACAAAGTTCGTACTGTTCAGTGGGAGATGAATAAAATTGAATTTCTACGAGAAAGTTCGTACTGTTCAGTGGGAAATGAAAAAAATGAATTGTTAAAATTCTTTCATATCTCGACGATTCGAGTTTAAACACAAACGAAAAACGGATTTCACCAATTTGTCGTTTAGATTTGCCATGAGTTGCCCTGATTTGCCCCGAGTTGCCGTGAGTTACCGTGGGTTGCACTCCGATGCAACGACGTGCCACAACGAGCGGCAACGGACGGCAACGAACGACTGTAGAATATTTACGGGTCGGTTCGGGTTAATAATGTGCCGTGCGTTACATTGGTATTATTAGTCTCGCGCGTCGAAAAACGGGTTGCGGTAAAAGTTCGTACTGTTCAGTGGGAAATGAATGAAATTGGATTTCTACGACAAAGTTCGTACTGTTCAATGGGAGATGAATAAAATTGAATTTCTACGAGAAAGTTCGTACTGTTCAGTGGGAAATGAAAAAAATGAATTGTTAAAATTCTTTCATATCTCGACGATTCGAGTTTAAACACAAACGAAAAACGGATTTCACCAATTTGTCGTTTAGATTTGCCATGAGTTGCCCTGATTTGCCCCGAGTTGTCGTGAGTTACCGTGGGTTGCACTCCGATGCAACGACGTGCCACAACGGGCGGCAACGGACGGCAACGAACGACTGTAGAATATTTACGGGTCGGTTCGGGTTAATAATGTGCCGTGCGTTACATTGGTATTATTCGTCTCGCGCGTCGAAAAACGGGTTGCGGTAAAAGTTCGTACTGTTCAGTGGGAAATGAATAAAATTGGATTTCTACGACAAAGTTCGTACTGTTCAGTGGGAGATGAATAAAATTGAATTTCTACGAGAAAGTTCGTACTGTTCAATGGGAAATGAAAAAAATGAATTGTTAAAATTCTTTCATATCTCGACGATTCGAGTTTAAACACAAACGAAAAACGGATTTCACCAATTTGTCGTTTAGATTTGCCATGAGTTGCCCTGATTTGCCCCGAGTTGCCGTGAGTTACCGTGGGTTGCACTCCGATGCAACGACGTGCCACAACGGGCGGCAACGGACGGCAACGAACGACTGTAGAATATTTACGGGTCGGTTCGGGTTAATAATGTGCCGTGCGTTACATTGGTATTATTCGTCTCGCGCGTCGAAAAACGGGTTGCGGTAAAAGTTCGTACTGTTCAGTGGGAAATGAATAAAATTGGATTTCTACGACAAAGTTCGTACTGTTCAGTGGGAGATGAATAAAATTGAATTTCTACGAGAAAGTTCGTACTGTTCAGTGGGAAATGAAAAAAATGAATTGTTAAAATTCTTTCATATCTCGACGATTCGAGTTTAAACACAAACGAAAAACGGATTTCACCAATTTGTCGTTTAGATTTGCCATGAGTTGCCCTGATTTGCCCCGAGTTGCCGTGAGTTACCGTGGGTTGCACTCCGATGCAACGACGTGCCTCAACGGGCGGCAACGGACGGCAACGAACGACTGTAGAATATTTACGGGTCGGTTCGGGTTAATAATGTGCCGTGCGTTACATTGGTATTATTCGTCTCGCGCGTCGAAAAACGGGTTGCGGTAAAAGTTCGTACTGTTCAGTGGGAAATGAATAAAATTGGATTTCTACGACAAAGTTCGTACTGTTCAGTGGGAGATGAATAAAATTGAATTTCTACCAGAAAGTTCGTACTGTTCAGTGGGAAATGAAAAAAATGAATTGTTAAAATTCTTTCATATCTCGACGATTCGAGTTTAAACACAAACGAAAAACGGATTTCACCAATTTGTCGTTTAGATTTGCCATGAGTTGCCCTGATTTGCCCCGAGTTGCCGTGAGTTACCGTGGGTTGCACTCCGATGCAACGACGTTCCACAACGGGCGGCAGCGGACGGCAACGAACGACTGTAGAATATTTACGGGTCGGTTCGGGTTAATAATGTGCCGTGCGTTACATTGGTATTATTCGTCTCGCGCGTCGAAAAACGGGTTGCGGTAAAAGTTCGTACTGTTCAGTGGGAAATGAATAAAATTGGATTTCTACGATAAAGTTCGTACTGTTCAGTGGGAGATGAATAAAATTGAATTTCTACGAGAAAGTTCGTACTGTTCAGTGGGAAATGAAAAAAATGAATTGTTAAAATTCTTTCATATCTCGACGATTCGAGTTTAAACACAAACGAAAAACGGATTTCACCAATTTGTCGTTTAGATTTGCCATGAGTTGCCCTGATTTGCCCCGAGTTGCCGTGAGTTACCGTGGGTTGCACTCCGATGCAACGACGTTCCACAACGGGCGGCAACGGACGGCAACGAACGACTGTAGAATATTTACGGGTCGGTTCGGGTTAATAATGTGCCGTGCGTTACATTGGTATTATTCGTATCGCGCGTCGAAAAACGGGTTGCGGTAAAAGTTCGTACTGTTCAGTGGGAAATGAATAAAATTGGATTTCTACGACAAAGTTCGTACTGTTCAGTGGGAGATGAATAAAATTGAATTTCTACGAGAAAGTTCGTACTGTTCAGTGGGAAATGAAAAAAATGAATTGTTAAAATTCTTTCATATCTCGACGATTCGAGTTTAAACACAAACGAAAAACGGATTTCACCAATTTGTCGTTTAGATTTGCCATGAGTTGCCCTGATTTGCCCCGAGTTGCCGTGAGTTACCGTGGGTTGCACTCCGATGCAACGACGTGCCACAACGGGCGGCAACGGACTGCAACGAACGACTGTAGAATATTTACGGGCCGGTTCGGGTTAATAATGTGCCGTGCGTTACATTGGTATTATTCGTCTCGCGCGTCGAAAAACGGGTTGCGGTAAAAGTTCGTACTGTTCAGTGGGAAATGAATAAAATTGGATTTCTACGACAAAGTTCGTACTGTTCAGTGGGAGATGAATAAAATTGAATTTCTACGAGAAAGTTCGTACTGTTCAGTGGGAAATGAAAAAAATGAATTGTTAAAATTCTTTCATATCTCGACGATTCGAGTTTAAACACAAACGAAAAACGGATTTCACCAATTTGTCGTTTAGATTTGCCATGAGTTGCCCTGATTTGCCCCGAGTTGCCGTGAGTTACCGTGGGTTGCACTCCGATGCAACGACTTGCCACAACGGGCGGCAACGGATGGCAACGAACGACTGTAGAATATTTACGGGTCGGTTCGGGTTAATAATGTGCCGTGCGTTACATTGGTATTATTCGTCTCGCGCGTCGAAGAACGGGTTGCGGTAAAAGTTCGTACTGTTCAGTGGGAAATAAATAAAATTGGATTTCTACGACAAAGTTCGTACTGTTCAGTGGGAGATGAATAAAATTGAATTTCTACGAGAAAGTTCGTACTGTTCAGTGGGAAATGAAAAAAATGAATTGTTAAAATTCTTTCATATCTCGACGATTCGAGTTTAAACACAAACGAAAAACGGATTTCACCAATTTGTCGTTTAGATTTGCCATGAGTTGCCCTGATTTGCCCCGAGTTGCCGTGAGTTACCGTGGGTTGCACTCCGATGCAACGACGTGCCACAACGGGCGGCAACGGACGGCAACGAACGACTGTAGAATATTTACGGGTCGGTTCGGGTTAATAATGTGCCGTGCGTTACATTGGTATTATTCGTCTCGCGCGTCGAAAAACGGGTTGCGGTAAAAGTTCGTACTGTTCAGTGGGAAATGAATAAAATTGGATTTCTACGACAAAGTTCGTACTGTTCGGTGGGAGATGAATAAAATTGAATTTCTACGAGAAAGTTCGTACTGTTCAGCGGGAAATGAAAAAAATGAATTGTTAAAATTCTTTCATATCTCGACGATTCGAGTTTAAACACAAACGAAAAACGGATTTCACCAATTTGTCGTTTAGATTTGCCATGAGTTGCCCTGATTTGCCCCGAGTTGCCGTGAGATACCGTGGGTTGCACACCGATGCACCGACGTGCCACAACGGGCGGCAACGGACGGCAACGAACGACTGTAGAATATTTACGGGTCGGTTCGGGTTAATAATGTGCCGTGCGTTACATTGGTATTATTCGTCTCGCGCGTCGAAAAACGGGTTGCGGTAAAAGTTCGTACTGTTCAGTGGGAAATGAATGAAATTGGATTTCTACGACAAAGTTCGTACTGTTCAATGGGAGATGAATAAAATTGAATTTCTACGAGAAAGTTCGTACTGTTCAGTGGGAAATGAAAAAAATGAATTGTTAAAATTCTTTCATATCTCGACGATTCGAGTTTAAACACAAACGAAAAACGGATTGCACCAATTTGTCGTTTAGATTTGCCATGAGTTGCCCTGATTTGCCCCGAGTTGTCGTGAGTTACCGTGGGTTGCACTCCGATGCAACGACGTGCCACAACGGGCGGCAACGGACGGCAACGAACGACTGTAGAATATTTACTGGTCGGTTCGGGTTAATAATGTGCCGTGCGTTACATTGGTATTATTCGTCTCGCGCGTCGAAAAACGGGTTGCGGTAAAAGTTCGTACTGTTCAGTGGGAAATGAATAAAATTGGATTTCTACGACAAAGTTGGTACTGTTCAGTGGGAGATGAATAAAATTGAATTTCTACGAGAAAGTTCGTACTGTTCAGTGGGAAATGAAAAAAATGAATTGTTAAAATTCTTTCATATCTCGACGATTCGAGTTTAAACACAAACGAAAAACGGATTTCACCAATTTGTCGTTTAGATTTGCCATGAGTTGCCCTGATTTGCCCCGAGTTGCCGTGAGTTACCGTGGGTTGCACTCCGATGCAACGACGTGCCTCAACGGGCGGCAACGGACGGCAACGAACGACTGTAGAATATTTACGGGTCGGTTCGGGTTAATAATGTGCCGTGCGTTACATTGGTATTATTCGTCTCGCGCGTCGAAAAACGGGTTGCGGTAAAAGTTCGTACTGTTCAGTGGTAAATGAATAAAATTGGATTTCTACGACAAAGTTCGTACTGTTCAGTGGGAGATGAATAAAATTGAATTTCTACCAGAAAGTTCGTACTGTTCAGTGGGAAATGAAAAAAATGAATTGTTAAAATTCTTTCATATCTCGACGATTCGAGTTTAAACACAAACGAAAAACGGATTTCACCAATTTGTCGTTTAGATTTGCCATGAGTTGCCCTGATTTGCCCCGAGTTGCCGTGAGTTACCGTGGGTTGCACTCCGATGCAACGACGTGCCACAACGGGCGGCAACGGACGGCAACGAACGACTGTAGAATATTTACGGGTCGGTTCGGGTTAAT
Source organism: Onthophagus sagittarius (assembly GCA_036711965.1). NCBI lineage: Eukaryota > Metazoa > Arthropoda > Insecta > Coleoptera > Scarabaeidae > Onthophagus > Onthophagus sagittarius. The sequence goes on from JASERS010000005.1 coordinate 30,320,520, forward strand.
AATGTGCCGTGCGTTACATTGGTATTATTCGTCTCGCGCGTCGAAAAACGGGTTGCGGTAAAAGTTCGTACTGTTCAGTGGGAAATGAATAAAATTGGATTTCTACGACAAAGTTCGTACTGTTCAGTGGGAGATGAATAAAATAGAATTTCTACGAGAAAGTTCGTACTGTTCAGTGGGAAATGAAAAAAATGAATTGTTAAAATTCTTTCATATCTCGACGATTCGAGTTTAAACACAAACGAAAAACGGATTGCACCAATTTGTCGTTTAGATTTGCCATGAGTTGCCCTGATTTGCCCCGAGTTGTCGTGAGTTACCGTGGGTTGCACTCCGATGCAACGACGTGCCACAACGGGCGGCAACGGACGGCAACGAACGACTGTAGAATATTTACGGGTCGGTTCGGGTTAATAATGTGCCGTGCGTTACATTGGTATTATTCGTCTCGCGCGTCGAAAAACGGGTTGCGGTAAAAGTTCGTACTGTTCAGTGGGAAATTAATAAAATTGGATTTCTACGACAAAGTTCGTACTGTTCAGTGGGAGATGAATAAAATTGAATTTCTACGAGAAAGTTCGTACTGTTCAGTGGGAAATGAAAAAAATGAATTGTTAAAATTCTTTCATATCTCGACGATTCGAGTTTAAACACAAACGAAAAACGGATTTCACCAATTTGTCGTTTAGATTTGCCATGAGTTGCCCTGATTTGCCCCGAGTTGCCGTGAGTTACCGTGGGTTGCACTCCGATGCAACGACGTGCCACAACGAGCGGCAACGGACGGCAACGAACGACTGTAGAATATTTACGGGTCGGTTCGGGTTAATAATGTGCCGTGCGTTACATTGGTATTATTCGTCTCGCGCGTCGAAAAACGGGTTGCGGTAAAAGTTCGTACTGTTCAGTGGGAAATGAACGAAATTGGATTTCTACGACAAAGTTCGTACTGTTCAATGGGAGATGAATAAAATTGAATTTCTACGAGAAAGTTCGTACTGTTCAGTGGGAAATGAAAAAAATGAATTGTTAAAATTCTTTCATATCTCGACGATTCGAGTTTAAACACAAACGAAAAACGGATTTCACCAATTTGTCGTTTAGATTTGCCATGAGTTGCCCTGATTTGCCCCGAGTTGTCGTGAGTTACCGTGGGTTGCACTCCGATGCAACGACGTGCCACAACGGGCGGCAACGGACGGCAACGAACGACTGTAGAATATTTACGGGTCGGTTCGGGTTAATAATGTGCCGTGCGTTACATTGGTATTATTCGTCTCGCGCGTCGAAAAACGGGTTGCGGTAAAAGTTCGTACTGTTCAGTGGGAAATGAATAAAATTGGATTTCTACGACAAAGTTCGTACTGTTCAGTGGGAGATGAATAAAATTGAATTTCTACGAGAAAGTTCGTACTGTTCAATGGGAAATGAAAAAAATGAATTGTTAAAATTCTTTCATATCTCGACGATTCGAGTTTAAACACAAACGAAAAACGGATTTCACCAATTTGTCGTTTAGATTTGCCATGAGTTGCCCTGATTTGCCCCGAGTTGCCGTGAGTTACCGTGGGTTGCACTCCGATGCAACGACGTGCCACAACGGGCGGCAACGGACGGCAACGAACGACTGTAGAATATTTACGGGTCGGTTCGGGTTAATAATGTGCCGTGCGCTACATTGGTATTATTCGTCTCGCGCGTCGAAAAACGGGTTGCGGTAAAAGTTCGTGCTGTTCAGTGGGAAATGAATAAAATTGGATTTCTACGACAAAGTTCGTACTGTTCAGTGGGAGATGAATAAAATTGAATTTCTACGAGAAAGTTCGTACTGTTCAGTGGGAAATGAAAAAAATGAATTGTTAAAATTCTTTTATATCTCGACGATTCGAGTTTAAACACAAACGAAAAACGGATTTCACCAATTTGTCGTTTAGATTTGCCATGAGTTGCCCTGATTTGCCCCGAGTTGCCGTGAGTTACCGTGGGTTGCACTCCGATGCAACGACGTGCCACAACGGGCGGCAACGGACGGCAACGAACGACTGTAGAATATTTACGGGTCGGTTCGGGTTAATAATGTGCCGTGCGTTACATTGGTATTATTCGTCTCACGCGTCGAAAAACGGGTTGCGGTAAAAGTTCGTACTGTTCAGTGGGAAATGAATAAAATTGGATTTCTACGACAAAGTTCGTACTGTTCAGTGGGAGATAAATAAAATTGAATTTCTACGAGAAAGTTCGTACTGTTCAGTGGGAAATGAAAAAAATGAATTGTTAAAATTCTTTCATATCTCGACGATTCGAGTTTAAACACAAACGAAAAACGGATTTCACCAATTTGTCGTTTAGATTTGCCATGAGTTGCCCTGATTTGCCCCGAGTTGCCGTGAGTTACCGTGGGTTGCACTCCGATGCAACGACGTGCCACAACGGGCGGCAACGGACGGCAACGAACGACTGTAGAATATTTACGGGTCGGTTCGGGTTAATAATGTGCCGTGCGCTACATTGGTATTATTCGTCTCGCGCGTCGAAAAACGGGTTGCGGTAAAAGTTCGTACTGTTCAGTGGGAAATGAATAAAATTGGATTTCTACGACAAAGTTCGTACTGTTCAGTGGGAGATGAATAAAATTGAATTTCTACGAGAAAGTTCGTACTGTTCAGTGGGAAATGAAAAAAATGAATTGTTAAAATTCTTTCATATCTCGACGATTCGAGTTTAAACACAAACGAAAAACGGATTTCACCAATTTGTCGTTTAGATTTGCCATGAGTTGCCCTGATTTGCCCCGAGTTGCCGTGAGTTACCGTGGATTGCACTCCGATGCAACGACGTGCCACAACGAGCGGCAACGGACGGCAACGAACGACTGTAGAATATTTACGGGTCCGTTCGGGTTAATAATGTGCCGTGCGTTACATTGGTATTATTCGTCTCGCGCGTCGAAAAACGGGTTGCGGTAAAAGTTCGTACTGTTCAGTGGGAAATGAACGAAATTGGATTTCTACGACAAAGTTCGTACTGTTCAATGGGAGATGAATAAAATTGAATTTCTACGAGAAAGTTCGTACTGTTCAGTGGGAAATGAAAAAAATGAATTGTTAAAATTCTTTCATATCTCGACGATTCGAGTTTAAACACAAACGAAAAACGGATTTCACCAATTTGTCGTTTAGATTTGCCATGAGTTGCCCTGATTTGCCCCGAGTTGTCGTGAGTTACCGTGGGTTGCACTCCGATGCAACGACGTGCCACAACGGGCGGCAACGGACGGCAACGAACGACTGTAGAATATTTACGGGTCGGTTCGGGTTAATAATGTGCCGTGCGTTACATTGGTATTATTCGTCTCGCGCGTCGAAAAACGGGTTGCGGTAAAAGTTCGTACTGTTCAGTGGGAAATGAATAAAATTGGATTTCTACGACAAAGTTCGTACTGTTCAGTGGGAGATGAATAAAATTGAATTTCTACGAGAAAGTTCGTACTGTTCAATGGGAAATGAAAAAAATGAATTGTTAAAATTCTTTCATATCTCGACGATTCGAGTTTAAACACAAACGAAAAACGGATTTCACCAATTTGTCGTTTAGATTTGCCATGAGTTGCCCTGATTTGCCCCGAGTTGCCGTGAGTTACCGTGGGTTGCACTCCGATGCAACGACGTGCCACAACGGGCGGCAACGGACGGCAACGAACGACTGTAGAATATTTACGGGTCGGTTCGGGTTAATAATGTGCCGTGCGCTACATTGGTATTATTCGTCTCGCGCGTCGAAAAACGGGTTGCGGTAAAAGTTCGTGCTGTTCAGTGGGAAATGAATAAAATTGGATTTCTACGACAAAGTTCGTACTGTTCAGTGGGAGATGAATAAAATTGAATTTCTACGAGAAAGTTCGTACTGTTCAGTGGGAAATGAAAAAAATGAATTGTTAAAATTCTTTTATATCTCGACGATTCGAGTTTAAACACAAACGAAAAACGGATTTCACCAATTTGTCGTTTAGATTTGCCATGAGTTGCCCTGATTTGCCCCGAGTTGCCGTGAGTTACCGTGGGTTGCACTCCGATGCAACGACGTGCCACAACGGGCGGCAACGGACGGCAACGAACGACTGTAGAATATTTACGGGTCGGTTCGGGTTAATAATGTGCCGTGCGTTACATTGGTATTATTCGTCTCACGCGTCGAAAAACGGGTTGCGGTAAAAGTTCGTACTGTTCAGTGGGAAATGAATAAAATTGGATTTCTACGACAAAGTTCGTACTGTTCAGTGGGAGATAAATAAAATTGAATTTCTACGAGAAAGTTCGTACTGTTCAGTGGGAAATGAAAAAAATGAATTGTTAAAATTCTTTCATATCTCGACGATTCGAGTTTAAACACAAACGAAAAACGGATTTCACCAATTTGTCGTTTAGATTTGCCATGAGTTGCCCTGATTTGCCCCGAGTTGCCGTGAGTTACCGTGGGTTGCACTCCGATGCAACGACGTGCCACAACGGGCGGCAACGGACGGCAACGAACGACTGTAGAATATTTACGGGTCGGTTCGGGTTAATAATGTGCCGTGCGCTACATTGGTATTATTCGTCTCGCGCGTCGAAAAACGGGTTGCGGTAAAAGTTCGTACTGTTCAGTGGGAAATGAATAAAATTGGATTTCTACGACAAAGTTCGTACTGTTCAGTGGGAGATGAATAAAATTGAATTTCTACGAGAAAGTTCGTACTGTTCAGTGGGAAATGAAAAAAATGAATTGTTAAAATTCTTTCATATCTCGACGATTCGAGTTTAAACACAAACGAAAAACGGATTTCACCAATTTGTCGTTTAGATTTGCCATGAGTTGCCCTGATTTGCCCCGAGTTGCCGTGAGTTACCGTGGGTTGCACTCCGATGCAACGACGTGCCACAACGGGCGGCAACGGACGGCAACGAACGACTGTAGAATATTTACGGGTCGGTTCGGGTTAATAATGTGCCGTGCGTTACATTGGTATTATTCGTCTCGCGCGTCGAAAAACGGGTTGCGGTAAAAGTTCGTACTGTTCAGTGGGAAATGAATAAAATTGGATTTCTACGACAAAGTTCGTACTGTTCAGTGGGAGATGAATAAAATAGAATTTCTACGAGAAAGTTCGTACTGTTCAGTGGGAAATGAAAAAAATGAATTGTTAAAATTCTTTCATATCTCGACGATTCGAGTTTAAACACAAACGAAAAACGGATTTCACCAATTTGTCGTTTAGATTTGCCATGAGTTGCCCTGATTTGCCCCGAGTTGCCGTGAGTTACCGTGGGTTGCACTCCGATGCAACGACGTGCCACAACGGGCGGCAACTGACGGCAACGAACGACTGTAGAATATTTACGGGTCGGTTCGGGTTAATAATGTGCCGTGCGTTACATTGGTATTATTCGTCTCGCGCGTCGAAAAACGGGTTGCGGTAAAAGTTCGTACTGTTCAGTGGGAAATTAATAAAATTGGATTTCTACGACAAAGTTCGTACTGTTCAGTGGGAGATGAATAAAATTGAATTTCTACGAGAAAGTTCGTACTGTTCAGTGGGAAATGAAAAAAATGAATTGTTAAAATTCTTTCATATCTCGACGATTCGAGTTTAAACACAAACGAAAAACGGATTTCACCAATTTGTCGTTTAGATTTGCCATGAGTTGCCCTGATTTGCCCCGAGTTGTCGTGACTTACCGTGGGTTGCACTCCGATGCAACGACGTGCCACAACGGGCGGCAACGGACGGCAACGAACGACTGTAGAATATTTACGGGTCGGTTCGGGTTAATAATGTGCCGTGCGTTACATTGGTATTATTCGTCTCGCGCGTCGAAAAACGGGTTGCGGTAAAAGTTCGTACTGTTCAGTGGGAAATGAATAAAATTGGATTTCTACGACAAAGTTCGTACTGTTCAGTGGGAGATGAATAAAATTGAATTTCTACGAGAAAGTTCGTACTGTTCAGTGGGTAATGAAAAAAATGAATTGTTAAAATTCTTTCATATCTCGACGATTCGAGTTTAAACACAAACGAAAAACGGATTTCACCAATTTGTCGTTTAGATTTGCCATGAGTTGCCCTGATTTGCCCCGAGTTGCCGTGAGTTACCGTGGGTTGCACTCCGATGCAACGACGTGCCACAACGAGCGGCAACGGACGGCAACGAACGACTGTAGAATATTTACGGGTCGGTTCGGGTTAATAATGTGCCGTGCGTTACATTGGTATTATTCGTCTCGCGCGTCGAAAAACGGGTTGCGGTAAAAGTTCGTACTGTTCAGTGGGAAATGAATGAAATTGGATTTCTACGACAAAGTTCGTACTGTTCAATGGGAGATGAATAAAATTGAATTTCTACGAGAAAGTTCGTACTGTTCAGTGGGAAATGAAAAAAATGAATTGTTAAAATTCTTTCATATCTCGACGATTCGAGTTTAAACACAAACGAAAAACGGATTTCACCAATTTGTCGTTTAGATTTGCCATGAGTTGCCCTGATTTGCCCCGAGTTGTCGTGAGTTACCGTGGGTTGCACTCCGATGCAACGACGTGCCACAACGGGCGGCAACGGACGGCAACGATCGACTGTAGAATATTTACGGGTCGGTTCGGGTTAATAATGTGCCGTGCGTTACATTGGTATTATTCGTCTCGCGCGTCGAAAAACGGGTTGCGGTAAAAGTTCGTACTGTTCAGTGGGAAATGAATAAAATTGGATTTCTACGACAAAGTTCGTACTGTTCAGTGGGAGATGAATAAAATTGAATTTCTACGAGAAAGTTCGTACTGTTCAGTGGGAAATGAAAAAAATGAATTGTTAAAATTCTTTCATATCTCGACGATTCGAGTTTAAACACAAACGAAAAACGGATTTCACCAATTTGTCGTTTAGATTTGCCATGAGTTGCCCTGATTTGCCCCGAGTTGCCGTGAGTTACCGTGGGTTGCACTCCGATGCAACGACGTGCCACAACGGGCGGCAACGGACGGCAACGAACGACTGTAGAATATTTACGGGTCGGTTCGGGTTAATAATGTGCCGTGCGTTACATTGGTATTATTCGTCTCGCGCGTCGAAAAACGGGTTGCGGTAAAAGTTCGTACTGTTCAGTGGGAAATGAATAAAATTGGATTTCTACGACAAAGTTCGTACTGTTCAGTGGGAGATGAATAAAATAGAATTTCTACGAGAAAGTTCGTACTGTTCAGTGGGAAATGAAAAAAATGAATTGTTAAAATTCTTTCATATCTCGACGATTCGAGTTTAAACACAAACGAAAAACGGATTTCACCAATTTGTCGTTTAGATTTGCCATGAGTTGCCCTGATTTGCCCCGAGTTGCCGTGAGTTACCGTGGGTTGCACTCCGATGCAACGACGTGCCACAACGGGCGGCAACTGACGGCAACGAACGACTGTAGAATATTTACGGGTCGGTTCGGGTTAATAATGTGCCGTGCGTTACATTGGTATTATTCGTCTCGCGCGTCGAAAAACGGGTTGCGGTAAAAGTTCGTACTGTTCAGTGGGAAATTAATAAAATTGGATTTCTACGACAAAGTTCGTACTGTTCAGTGGGAGATGAATAAAATTGAATTTCTACGAGAAAGTTCGTACTGTTCAGTGGGAAATGAAAAAAATGAATTGTTAAAATTCTTTCATATCTCGACGATTCGAGTTTAAACACAAACGAAAAACGGATTTCACCAATTTGTCGTTTAGATTTGCCATGAGTTGCCCTGATTTGCCCCGAGTTGTCGTGAGTTACCGTGGGTTGCACTCCGATGCAACGACGTGCCACAACGGGCGGCAACGGACGGCAACGAACGACTGTAGAATATTTACGGGTCGGTTCGGGTTAATAATGTGCCGTGCGTTACATTGGTATTATTCGTCTCGCGCGTCGAAAAACGGGTTGCGGTAAAAGTTCGTACTGTTCAGTGGGAAATGAATAAAATTGGATTTCTACGACAAAGTTCGTACTGTTCAGTGGGAGATGAATAAAATTGAATTTCTACGAGAAAGTTCGTACTGTTCAGTGGGTAATGAAAAAAATGAATTGTTAAAATTCTTTCATATCTCGACGATTCGAGTTTAAACACAAACGAAAAACGGATTTCACCAATTTGTCGTTTAGATTTGCCATGAGTTGCCCTGATTTGCCCCGAGTTGCCGTGAGTTACCGTGGGTTGCACTCCGATGCAACGACGTGCCACAACGAGCGGCAACGGACGGCAACGAACGACTGTAGAATATTTACGGGTCGGTTCGGGTTAATAATGTGCCGTGCGTTACATTGGTATTATTCGTCTCGAGCGTCGAAAAACGGGTTGCGGTAAAAGTCCGTACTGTTCAGTGGGAAATGAATGAAATTGGATTTCTACGACAAAGTTCGTACTGTTCAATGGGAGATGAATAAAATTGAATTTCTACGAGAAAGTTCGTACTGTTCAGTGGGAAATGAAAAAAATGAATTGTTAAAATTCTTTCATATCTCGACGATTCGAGTTTAAACACAAACGAAAAACGGATTTCACCAATTTGTCGTTTAGATTTGCCATGAGTTGCCCTGATTTGCCCCGAGTTGTCGTGAGTTACCGTGGGTTGCACTCCGATGCAACGACGTGCCACAACGGGCGGCAACGGACGGCAACGATCGACTGTAGAATATTTACGGGTCGGTTCGGGTTAATAATGTGCCGTGCGTTACATTGGTATTATTCGTCTCGCGCGTCGAAAAACGGGTTGCGGTAAAAGTTCGTACTGTTCAGTGGGAAATGAATAAAATTGGATTTCTACGACAAAGTTCGTACTGTTCAGTGGGAGATGAATAAAATTGAATTTCTACGAGAAAGTTCGTACTGTTCAGTGGGAAATGAAAAAAATGAATTGTTAAAATTCTTTCATATCTCGACGATTCGAGTTTAAACACAAACGAAAAACGGATTTCACCAATTTGTCGTTTAGATTTGCCATGAGTTGCCCTGATTTGCCCCGAGTTGCCGTGAGTTACCGTGGGTTGCACTCCGATGCAACGACGTGCCACAACGGGCGGCAACGGACGGCAACGAACGACTGTAGAATATTTACGGGTCGGTTCGGGTTAATAATGTGCCGTGCGTTACATTGGTATTATTCGTCTCGCGCGTCGAAAAACGGGTTGCGGTAAAAGTTCGTACTGTTCAGTGGGAAATGAATAAAATTGGATTTCTACGACAAAGTTCGTACTGTTCAGTGGGAGATGAATAAAATAGAATTTCTACGAGAAAGTTCGTACTGTTCAGTGGGAAATGAAAAAAATGAATTGTTAAAATTCTTTCATATCTCGACGATTCGAGTTTAAACACAAACGAAAAACGGATTTCACCAATTTGTCGTTTAGATTTGCCATGAGTTGCCCTGATTTGCCCCGAGTTGCCGTGAGTTACCGTGGGTTGCACTCCGATGCAACGACGTGCCACAACGGGCGGCAACTGACGGCAACGAACGACTGTAGAATATTTACGGGTCGGTTCGGGTTAATAATGTGCCGTGCGTTACATTGGTATTATTCGTCTCGCGCGTCGAAAAACGGGTTGCGGTAAAAGTTCGTACTGTTCAGTGGGAAATTAATAAAATTGGATTTCTACGACAAAGTTCGTACTGTTCAGTGGGAGATGAATAAAATTGAATTTCTACGAGAAAGTTCGTACTGTTCAGTGGGAAATGAAAAAAATGAATTGTTAAAATTCTTTCATATCTCGACGATTCGAGTTTAAACACAAACGAAAAACGGATTTCACCAATTTGTCGTTTAGATTTGCCATGAGTTGCCCTGATTTGCCCCGAGTTGCTGTGAGTTACCGTGGGTTGCACTCCGATGCAACGACGTGCCACAACGGGCGGCAACGGACGGCAACGAACGACTGTAGAATATTTACGGGTCGGTTCGGGTTAATAATGTGCCGTGCGTTACATTGGTATTATTCGTCTCGCGCGTCGAAAAACGGGTTGCGGTAAAAGTTCGTACTGTTCAGTGGGAAATGAATAAAATTGGATTTCTACGACAAAGTTCGTACTGTTCAGTGGGAGATGAATAAAATTGAATTTCTACGAGAAAGTTCGTACTGTTCAGTGGGTAATGAAAAAAATGAATTGTTAAAATTCTTTCATATCTCGACGATTCGAGTTTAAACACAAACGAAAAACGGATTTCACCAATTTGTCGTTTAGATTTGCCATGAGTTGCCCTGATTTGCCCCGAGTTGCCGTGAGTTACCGTGGGTTGCACTCCGATGCAACGACGTGCCACAACGAGCGGCAACGGACGGCAACGAACGACTGTAGAATATTTACGGGTCGGTTCGGGTTAATAATGTGCCGTGCGTTACATTGGTATTATTCGTCTCGCGCGTCGAAAAACGGGTTGCGGTAAAAGTTCGTACTGTTCAGTGGGAAATGAATGAAATTGGATTTCTACGACAAAGTTCGTACTGTTCAATGGGAGATGAATAAAATTGAATTTCTACGAGAAAGTTCGTACTGTTCAGTGGGAAATGAAAAAAATGAATTGTTAAAATTCTTTCATATCTCGACGATTCGAGTTTAAACACAAACGAAAAACGGATTTCACCAATTTGTCGTTTAGATTTGCCATGAGTTGCCCTGATTTGCCCCGAGTTGCCGTGAGTTACCGTGGGTTGCACTCCGATGCAACGACGTGCCACAACGGGCGGCAACGGACGGCAACGAACGACTGTAGAATATTTACGGGTCGGTTCGGGTTAATAATGTGCCGTGCGTTACATTGGTATTATTCGTCTCGCGCGTCGAAAAACGGGTTGCGGTATAAGTTCGTACTGTTCAGTGGGAAATGAATAAAATTGAATTTCTACGAGAAAGTTCGTACTGTTCAGTGGGAAATGAAAAAAATGAATTGTTAAAATTCTTTCATATCTCGACGATTCGAGTTTAAACACAAACGAAAAACGGATTTCACCAATTTGTCGTTTAGATTTGCCATGAGTTGCCCTGATTTGCCCCGAGTTGTCGTGAGTTACCGTGGGTTGCACTCCGATGCAACGACGTGCCACAACGGGCGGCAACGGACGGCAACGATCGACTTTAGAATATTTACGGGTCGGTTCGGGTTAATAATGTGCCGTGCGTTACATTGGTATTATTCGTCTCTCGCGTCGAAAAACGGGTTGCGGTAAAAGTTCGTACTGTTCAGTGGGAAATGAATAAAATTGGATTTCTACGACAAAGTTCGTACTGTTCAGTGGGAGATGAATAAAATTGAATTTCTACGAGAAAGTTCGTACTGTTCAGTGGGAAATGAAAAAAATGAATTGTTAAAATTCTTTCATATCTCGACGATTCGAGTTTAAACACAAACGAAAAACGGATTTCACCAATTTGTCGTTTAGATTTGCCATGAGTTGCCCTGATTTGCCCCGAGTTGCCGTGAGTTACCGTGGGTTGCACTCCGATGCAACGACGTGCCACAACGGGCGGCAACGGACGGCAACGAACGACTGTAGAATATTTACGGGTCGGTTCGGGTTAATAATGTGCCGTGCGTTACATTGGTATTATTCGTCTCGCGCGTCGAAAAACGGGTTGCGGTAAAAGTTCGTACTGTTCAGTGGGAAATGAATAAAATTGGATTTCTACGACAAAGTTCGTACTGTTCAGTGGGAGATGAATAAAATTGAATTTCTACGAGAAAGTTCGTACTGTTCAGTGGGAAATGAAAAAAATGAATTGTTAAAATTCTTTCATATCTCGACGATTCGAGTTTAAACACAAACGAAAAACGGATTTCACCAATTTGTCGTTTAGATTTGCCATGAGTTGCCCTGATTTGCCCCGAGTTGCCGTGAGTTACCGTGGGTTGCACTCCGACGCAACGACGTGCCACAACGGGCGGCAACGGACGGCAACGAACGACTGTAGAATATTTACGGGTCGGTTCGGGTTAATAATGTGCCGTGCGCTACATTGGTATTATTCGTCTCGCGCGTCGAAAAACGGGTTGCGGTAAAAGTTCGTACTGTTCAGTGGGAAATGAATAAAATTGGATTTCTACGACAAAGTTCGTACTGTTCAGTGGGAGATGAATAAAATTGAATTTCTACGAGAAAGTTCGTACTGTTCAGTGGGAAATGAAAAAAATGAATTGTTAAAATTCTTTCATATCTCGACGATTCGCGTTTAAACACAAACGAAAAACGGATTTCACCAATTTGTCGTTTAGATTTGCCATGAGTTGCCCTGATTTGCCCCGAGTTGCCGTGAGTTACCGTGGGTTGCACTCCGATGCAACGACGTGCCACAACGGGCGGCAACGGACGGCAACGAACGACTGTAGAATATGTACGGGTCGGTTGGGGTTAATAATGTGCCGTGCGCTACATTGGTATTATTCGTCTCGCGCGTCGAAAAACGGGTTGCGGTAAAAGTTCGTACTGTTCAGTGGGAAATGAATAAAATTGGATTTCTACGACAAAGTTCGTACTGTTCAGTGGGAGATGAATAAAATTGAATTTCTACGAGAAAGTTCGTACTGTTCAGTGGGAAATGAAAAAAATGAATTGTTAAAATTCTTTCATATCTCGACGATTCGAGTTTAAACACAAACGAAAAACGGATTTCACCAATTTGTCGTTTAGATTTGCCATGAGTTGCCCTGATTTGCCCCGAGTTGCCGTGAGTTACCGTGGGTTGCACTCCGATGCAACGACGTGCCACAACGGGCGGCAACGGACGGCAACGAACGACTGTAGAATATTTACGGGCCGGTTCGGGTTAATAATGTGCCGTGCGTTACATTGGTATTATTCGTCTCGCGCGTCGAAAAACGGGTTGCGGTAAAAGTTCGTACTGTTCAGTGTGAAATGAATAAAATTGGATTTCTACGACAAAGTTCGTACTGTTCAGTGGGAGATGAATAAAATTGAATTTCTACGAGAAAGTTTGTACTGTTCAGTGGGAAATGAAAAAAATGAATTGTTAAAATTCTTTCATATCTCGACGATTCGAGTTTAAACACAAACGAAAAACGGATTGCACCAATTTGTCGTTTAGATTTGCCATGAGTTGCCCTGATTTGCCCCGAGTTGTCGTGAGTTACCGTGGGTTGCACTCCGATGCAACGACGTGCCACAACGGGCGGCAACGGACGGCAACGAACGACTGTAGAATATTTACGGGTCGGTTCGGGTTAATAATGTGCCGTGCGTTACATTGGTATTATTCGTCTCGCGCGTCGAAAAACGGGTTGCGGTAAAAGTTCGTACTGTTCAGTGGGAAATGAATAAAATTGGATTTCTACGACAAAGTTGGTACTGTTCAGTGGGAGATGAATAAAATTGAATTTCTACGAGAAAGTTCGTACTGTTCAGTGGGAAATGAAAAAAATGAATTGTTAAAATTCTTTCATATCTCGACGATTCGAGTTTAAACACAAACGAAAAACGGATTTCAAAAATTTGTCGTTTAGATTTGCCATGAGTTGCCCTGATTTGCCCCGAGTTGCCGTGAGTTACCGTGGGTTGCACTCCGATGCAACGACGTGCCACAACGGGCGGCAACGGACGGCAACGAACGACTGTAGAATATTTACGGGTCGGTTCGGGTTAATAATGTGCCGTGCGCTACATTGGTATTATTCGTCTCGCGCGTCGAAAAACGGGTTGCGGTAAAAGTTCGTGCTGTTCAGTGGGAAATGAATAAAATTGGATTTCTACGACAAAGTTCGTACTGTTCAGTGGGAGATGAATAAAATTGAATTTCTACGAGAAAGTTCGTACTGTTCAGTGGGAAATGAAAAAAATGAATTGTTAAAATTCTTTCATATCTCGACGATTCGAGTTTAAACACAAACGAAAAACGGATTTCACCAATTTGTCGTTTAGATTTGCCATGAGTTGCCCTGATTTGCCCCGAGTTGCCGTGAGTTACCGTGGGTTGCACTCCGATGCAACGACGTGCCACAACGGGCGGCAACGGACGGCAACGAACGACTGTAGAATATTTACGGGTCGGTTCGGGTTAATAATGTGCCGTGCGTTACATTGGTATTATTCGTCTCGCGCGTCGAAAAACGGGTTGCAGTAAAAGTTCGTACTGTTCAGTGGGAAATGAATAAAATTGGATTTCTACGACAAAGTTCGTACTGTTCAGTGGGAGATGAATAAAATTGAATTTCTACGAGAAAGTTCGTACTGTTCAGTGGGAAATGAAAAAAATGAATTGTTAAAATTCTTTCATATCTCGACGATTCGAGTAAAATAAAAATAAAATAAAAATAAAATAAAATAAAAAGATTTTTTATTGATTAAGAGTTACACTTATTTACAATACATATTAGGTATACATAGTGAAAATATATTTACAATAAATGTGAAGATTTAACTTGAGCCAATGGCTTATGAAATCAATTAAAGTTTTTATGGACAGATGATTACAGGGGAAATGTCTTTGAGGGGGGGAATAAATATATATACATAAGGGGCTGTAATCAGAGCTATTTTGTCCATGTATGGTCACAGAGCACTGAACACTGGTTTGTTCACTTGGCTCGTTGTTTTTCACTTCACAGGCTGAACGCATACGTATTACTTCCCAGGTGTGTAAAACTGGTTAGGGAGTGTTGGTTGTCGGGGGGTGTAGGGGGGTGGGGGGTGTGTTGTGTTATATGTCAGGCATTTTATTTAGATTTGTTGTTTCGTGTGGAAATTTATGTTTGGTGGATTGTGTGTTTTTGGTTGTAATGGAGCGGATTAATGGGTTTGTGTGATGTGTGGTGCTGTGGTAGAATTTGTGGTTGAGTTTTGTTAGTATGTTTTTGATTGGGTGAGCTTTGGTTTTTTGGTGGAGGAGCTGGATGTTGATGTAACGGTCGGAGTTGGAGATTATTCGAAGGGTTTTGTTCTGCACTGTTTGGATTTTTTTGAGGTTTGTGACTGCTGCGTTGGACCAGATTGGGGCTGCGTATGTTAGGGATGGGAGGATAACGGTGGAGTAGAGGAGTTTTTTATTTTCGAGGGTGAGGACGCTTCTGCATGATATAAGTGGATAAAGGGTTTTGATGGTGGAGGAGGCTTTTTGGATTGCTTTTTGGATGTGTTTGGAAAAGGTGAGTCTTTGGTCTAAAATGACGCCAAGGTATTTTATTTCTGTTTTTATCGGGATATTTGAGTGAGAAATTCTTAGAGGGATTGGGATCTTTGTAGGGCGATTGTTTTTGGTGATTATGATAGATTCGGATTTATTAGGATTTACAGTGATTTTCCATTTGGAATAATAGGTCTCTAGGAGGCGGAGGTGAGTTTGGATGGAGAGTATGGCAATTTTGGGGTCTTTGGAGTGGCAGTATATGGCTGTGTCATCGGCATAGGTAGCTATTTTGGTTTGGGGGAGTTGAGGGAGATCGGCTATGTATACGTTGAAGAGGTGAGGGGAGATTACCGCCCCTTGTGGGACACCGGATTCGATAGGTTTGGTGGGGGAAATGGATGAGTTGATTTTAACTTGGAGTTTTCTGGACGTAAGGTAGCTGCTTATGGTTTTGATTAAGACGATTCGAGTTTAAACACAAACGAAAAACGGATTTCACCAATTTGTCGTTTAGATTTGCCATGAGTTGCCCTGATTTGCCCCGAGTTGCCGTGAGTTACCGTGGGTTGCACTCCGATGCAACGACGTGCCACAACGGGCGGCAACGGACGGCAACGAACGACTGTAGAATATTTACGGGTCGGTTCGGGTTAATAATGTGCCGTGCGTTACATTGGTATTATTCGTCTCTCGCGTCGAAAAACGGGTTGCGGTAAAAGTTCGTACTGTTCAGTGGGAAATGAATAAAATTGGATTTCTACGACAAAGTTCGTACTGTTCAGTGGGAGATGAATAAAATTGAATTTCTACGAGAAAGTTCGTACTGTTCAGTGGGAAATGAAAAAAATGAATTGTTAAAATTCTTTCATATCTCGACGATTCGAGTTTAAACACAAACGAAAAACGGATTTCACCAATTTGTCGTTTAGATTTGCCATGAGTTGCCCTGATTTGCCCCGAGTTGCCGTGAGTTACCGTGGGTTGCACTCCGATGCAACGACGTGCCACAACGGGCGGCAACGGACGGCAACGAACGACTGTAGAATATTTACGGGTCGGTTCGGGTTAATAATGTGCCGTGCGTTACATTGGTATTATTCGTCTCGCGCGTCGAAAAACGGGTTGCGGTAAAAGTTCGTACTGTTCAGTGGGAAATGAATAAAATTGGATTTCTACGACAAAGTTCGTACTGTTCAGTGGGAGATGAATAAAATTGAATTTCTACGAGAAAGTTCGTACTGTTCAGTGGGAAATGAAAAAAATGAATTGTTAAAATTCTTTCATATCTCGACGATTCGAGTTTAAACACAAACGAAAAACGGATTTCACCAATTTGTCGTTTAGATTTGCCATGAGTTGCCCTGATTTGCCCCGAGTTGCCGTGAGTTACCGTGGGTTGCACTCCGATGCAACGACGTGCCACAACGGGCGGCAACGGACGGCAACGAACGACTGTAGAATATTTACGGGTCGGTTCGGGTTAATAATGTGCCGTGCGTTACATTGGTATTATTCGTCTCGCGCGTCGAAAAACGGGTTGCGGTAAAAGTTCGTACTGTTCAGTGGGAAATGAATAAAATTGGATTTCTACGACAAAGTTCGTACTGTTCAGTGGGAGATGAATAAAATTGAATTTCTACGAGAAAGTTCGTACTGTTCAGTGGGAAATGAAAAAAATGAATTGTTAAAATTCTTTCATATCTGGACGATTCGAGTTTAAACACAAACGAAAAACGGATTCCACCAATTTGTCGTTTAGATTTGCCATGAGTTGCCCTGATTTGCCCCGAGTTGCCGTGAGTTACCGTGGGTTGCACTCCGATGCAACGACGTGCCACAACGGGCGGCAACGGACGGCAACGAACGACTGTAGAATATTTACGGGTCGGTTCGGGTTAATAATGTGCCGTGCGTTACATTGGTATTATTCGTCTCGCGCGTCGAAAAACGGGTTGCGGTAAAAGTTCGTACTGTTCAGTGGGAAATGAATAAAATTGGATTTCTACGACAAAGTTCGTACTGTTCAGTGGGAGATGAATAAAATTGAATTTCTACGAGAAAGTTCGTACTGTTCAGTGGGAAATGAAAAAAATGAATTGTTAAAATTCTTTCATATCTCGACGATTCGAGTTTAAACACAAACGAAAAACGGATTTCACCAATTTGTCGTTTAGATTTGCCATGAGTTGCCCTGATTTGCCCCGAGTTGCCGTGAGTTACCGTGGGTTGCACTCCGATGCAACGACGTGCCACAACGGGCGGCAACGGACGGCAACGAACGACTGTAGAATATGTACGGGTCGGTTGGGGTTAATAATGTGCCGTGCGCTACATTGGTATTATTCGTCTCGCGCGTCGAAAAACGGGTTGCGGTAAAAGTTCGTACTGTTCAGTGGGAAATGAATAAAATTGGATTTCTACGACAAAGTTCGTACTGTTCAGTGGGAGATGAATAAAATTGAATTTCTACGAGAAAGTTCGTACTGTTCAGTGGGAAATGAAAAAAATGAATTGTTAAAATTCTTTCATATCTCGACGATTCGAGTTTAAACACAAACGAAAAACGGATTTCACCAATTTGTCGTTTAGATTTGCCATGAGTTGCCCTGATTTGCCCCGAGTTGCCGTGAGTTACCGTGGGTTGCACTCCGATGCAACGACGTGCCACAACGGGCGGCAACGGACGGCAACGAACGACTGTAGAATATTTACGGGCCGGTTCGGGTTAATAATGTGCCGTGCGTTACATTGGTATTATTCGTCTCGCGCGTCGAAAAACGGGTTGCGGTAAAAGTTCGTACTGTTCAGTGTGAAATGAATAAAATTGGATTTCTACGACAAAGTTCGTACTGTTCAGTGGGAGATGAATAAAATTGAATTTCTACGAGAAAGTTTGTACTGTTCAGTGGGAAATGAAAAAAATGAATTGTTAAAATTCTTTCATATCTCGACGATTCGAGTTTAAACACAAACGAAAAACGGATTGCACCAATTTGTCGTTTAGATTTGCCATGAGTTGCCCCGATTTGCCCCGAGTTGTCGTGAGTTACCGTGGGTTGCACTCCGATGCAACGACGTGCCACAACGGGCGGCAACGGACGGCAACGAACGACTGTAGAATATTTACGGGTCGGTTCGGGTTAATAATGTGCCGTGCGTTACATTGGTATTATTCGTCTCGCGCGTCGAAAAACGGGTTGCGGTAAAAGTTCGTACTGTTCAGTGGGAAATGAATAAAATTGGATTTCTACGACAAAGTTGGTACTGTTCAGTGGGAGATGAATAAAATTGAATTTCTACGAGAAAGTTCGTACTGTTCAGTGGGAAATGAAAAAAATGAATTGTTAAAATTCTTTCATATCTCGACGATTCGAGTTTAAACACAAACGAAAAACGGATTTCAAAAATTTGTCGTTTAGATTTGCCATGAGTTGCCCTGATTTGCCCCGAGTTGCCGTGAGTTACCGTGGGTTGCACTCCGATGCAACGACGTGCCACAACGGGCGGCAACGGACGGCAACGAACGACTGTAGAATATTTACGGGTCGGTTCGGGTTAATAATGTGCCGTGCGCTACATTGGTATTATTCGTCTCGCGCGTCGAAAAACGGGTTGCGGTAAAAGTTCGTGCTGTTCAGTGGGAAATGAATAAAATTGGATTTCTACGACAAAGTTCGTACTGTTCAGTGGGAGATGAATAAAATTGAATTTCTACGAGAAAGTTCGTACTGTTCAGTGGGAAATGAAAAAAATGAATTGTTAAAATTCTTTCATATCTCGACGATTCGAGTTTAAACACAAACGAAAAACGGATTTCACCAATTTGTCGTTTAGATTTGCCATGAGTTGCCCTGATTTGCCCCGAGTTGCCGTGAGTTACCGTGGGTTGCACTCCGATGCAACGACGTGCCACAACGGGCGGCAACGGACGGCAACGAACGACTGTAGAATATTTACGGGTCGGTTCGGGTTAATAATGTGCCGTGCGTTACATTGGTATTATTCGTCTCGCGCGTCGAAAAACGGGTTGCAGTAAAAGTTCGTACTGTTCAGTGGGAAATGAATAAAATTGGATTTCTACGACAAAGTTCGTACTGTTCAGTGGGAGATGAATAAAATTGAATTTCTACGAGAAAGTTCGTACTGTTCAGTGGGAAATGAAAAAAATGAATTGTTAAAATTCTTTCATATCTCGACGATTCGAGTAAAATAAAAATAAAATAAAAATAAAATAAAATAAAAAGATTTTTTATTGATTAAGAGTTACACTTATTTACAATACATATTAGGTATACATAGTGAAAATATATTTACAATAAATGTGAAGATTTAACTTGAGCCAATGGCTTATGAAATCAATTAAAGTTTTTATGGACAGATGATTACAGGGGAAATGTCTTTGAGGGGGGGAATAAATATATATACATAAGGGGCTGTAATCAGAGCTATTTTGTCCATGTATGGTCACAGAGCACTGAACACTGGTTTGTTCACTTGGCTCGTTGTTTTTCACTTCACAGGCTGAACGCATACGTATTACTTCCCAGGTGTGTAAAACTGGTTAGGGAGTGTTGGTTGTCGGGGGGTGTAGGGGGGTGGGGGGTGTGTTGTGTTATATGTCAGGCATTTTATTTAGATTTGTTGTTTCGTGTGGAAATTTATGTTTGGTGGATTGTGTGTTTTTGGTTGTAATGGAGCGGATTAATGGGTTTGTGTGATGTGTGGTGCTGTGGTAGAATTTGTGGTTGAGTTTTGTTAGTATGTTTTTGATTGGGTGAGCTTTGGTTTTTTGGTGGAGGAGCTGGATGTTGATGTAACGGTCGGAGTTGGAGATTATTCGAAGGGTTTTGTTCTGCACTGTTTGGATTTTTTTGAGGTTTGTGACTGCTGCGTTGGACCAGATTGGGGCTGCGTATGTTAGGGATGGGAGGATAACGGTGGAGTAGAGGAGTTTTTTATTTTCGAGGGTGAGGACGCTTCTGCATGATATAAGTGGATAAAGGGTTTTGATGGTGGAGGAGGCTTTTTGGATTGCTTTTTGGATGTGTTTGGAAAAGGTGAGTCTTTGGTCTAAAATGACGCCAAGGTATTTTATTTCTGTTTTTATCGGGATATTTGAGTGAGAAATTCTTAGAGGGATTGGGATCTTTGTAGGGCGATTGTTTTTGGTGATTATGATAGTTTCGGATTTATTAGGATTTACAGTGATTTTCCATTTGGAATAATAGGTCTCTAGGAGGCGGAGGTGAGTTTGGATGGAGAGTATGGCAATTTTGGGGTCTTTGGAGTGGCAGTATATGGCTGTGTCATCGGCATAGGTAGCTATTTTGGTTTGGGGGAGTTGAGGGAGATCGGCTATGTATACGTTGAAGAGGTGAGGGGAGATTACCGCCCCTTGTGGGACACCGGATTCGATAGGTTTGGTGGGGGAAATGGATGAGTTGATTTTAAATTTGTCGTTTAGATTTGCCATGAGTTGCCCTGATTTGCCCCGAGTTGCCGTGAGTTACCGTGGGTTGCACTCCGATGCAACGACGTGCCACAACGGGCGGCAACGGACGGCAACGAACGACTGTAGAATATTTACGGGTCGGTTCGGGTTAATAATGTGCCGTGCGTTACATTGGTATTATTCGTCTCGCGCGTCGAAAAACGGGTTGCGGTAAAAGTTCGTACTGTTCAGTGGGAAATGAATAAAATTGGATTTCTACGACAAAGTTCGTACTGTTCAGTGGGAGATGAATAAAATTGAATTTCTACGAGAAAGTTCGTACTGTTCAGTGGGAAATGAAAAAAATGAATTGTTAAAATTCTTTCATATCTCGACGATTCGAGTTTAAACACAAACGAAAAACGGATTTCACCAATTTGTCGTTTAGATTTGCCATGAGTTGCCCTGATTTGCCCCGAGTTGCCGTGAGTTACCGTGGGTTGCACTCCGACGCAACGACGTGCCACAACGGGCGGCAACGGACGGCAACGAACGACTGTAGAATATTTACGGGTCGGTTCGGGTTAATAATGTGCCGTGCGCTACATTGGTATTATTCGTCTCGCGCGTCGAAAAACGGGTTGCGGTAAAAGTTCGTACTGTTCAGTGGGAAATGAATAAAATTGGATTTCTACGACAAAGTTCGTACTGTTCAGTGGGAGATGAATAAAATTGAATTTCTACGAGAAAGTTCGTACTGTTCAGTGGGAAATGAAAAAAATGAATTGTTAAAATTCTTTCATATCTCGACGATTCGAGTTTAAACACAAACGAAAAACGGATTTCACCAATTTGTCGTTTAGATTTGCCATGAGTTGCCCTGATTTGCCCCGAGTTGCCGTGAGTTACCGTGGGTTGCACTCCGATGCAACGACGTGCCACAACGGGCGGCAACGGACGGCAACGAACGACTGTAGAATATGTACGGGTCGGTTGGGGTTAATAATGTGCCGTGCGCTACATTGGTATTATTCGTCTCGCGCGTCGAAAAACGGGTTGCGGTAAAAGTTCGTACTGTTCAGTGGGAAATGAATAAAATTGGATTTCTACGACAAAGTTCGTACTGTTCAGTGGGAGATGAATAAAATTGAATTTCTACGAGAAAGTTCGTACTGTTCAGTGGGAAATGAAAAAAATGAATTGTTAAAATTCTTTCATATCTCGACGATTCGAGTTTAAACACAAACGAAAAACGGATTTCACCAATTTGTCGTTTAGATTTGCCATGAGTTGCCCTGATTTGCCCCGAGTTGCCGTGAGTTACCGTGGGTTGCACTCCGATGCAACGACGTGCCACAACGGGCGGCAACGGACGGCAACGAACGACTGTAGAATATTTACGGGCCGGTTCGGGTTAATAATGTGCCGTGCGTTACATTGGTATTATTCGTCTCGCGCGTCGAAAAACGGGTTGCGGTAAAAGTTCGTACTGTTCAGTGTGAAATGAATAAAATTGGATTTCTACGACAAAGTTCGTACTGTTCAGTGGGAGATGAATAAAATTGAATTTCTACGAGAAAGTTTGTACTGTTCAGTGGGAAATGAAAAAAATGAATTGTTAAAATTCTTTCATATCTCGACGATTCGAGTTTAAACACAAACGAAAAACGGATTGCACCAATTTGTCGTTTAGATTTGCCATGAGTTGCCCTGATTTGCCCCGAGTTGTCGTGAGTTACCGTGGGTTGCACTCCGATGCAACGACGTGCCACAACGGGCGGCAACGGACGGCAACGAACGACTGTAGAATATTTACGGGTCGGTTCGGGTTAATAATGTGCCGTGCGTTACATTGGTATTATTCGTCTCGCGCGTCGAAAAACGGGTTGCGGTAAAAGTTCGTACTGTTCAGTGGGAAATGAATAAAATTGGATTTCTACGACAAAGTTGGTACTGTTCAGTGGGAGATGAATAAAATTGAATTTCTACGAGAAAGTTCGTACTGTTCAGTGGGAAATGAAAAAAATGAATTGTTAAAATTCTTTCATATCTCGACGATTCGAGTTTAAACACAAACGAAAAACGGATTTCAAAAATTTGTCGTTTAGATTTGCCATGAGTTGCCCTGATTTGCCCCGAGTTGCCGTGAGTTACCGTGGGTTGCACTCCGATGCAACGACGTGCCACAACGGGCGGCAACGGACGGCAACGAACGACTGTAGAATATTTACGGGTCGGTTCGGGTTAATAATGTGCCGTGCGCTACATTGGTATTATTCGTCTCGCGCGTCGAAAAACGGGTTGCGGTAAAAGTTCGTGCTGTTCAGTGGGAAATGAATAAAATTGGATTTCTACGACAAAGTTCGTACTGTTCAGTGGGAGATGAATAAAATTGAATTTCTACGAGAAAGTTCGTACTGTTCAGTGGGAAATGAAAAAAATGAATTGTTAAAATTCTTTCATATCTCGACGATTCGAGTTTAAACACAAACGAAAAACGGATTTCACCAATTTGTCGTTTAGATTTGCCATGAGTTGCCCTGATTTGCCCCGAGTTGCCGTGAGTTACCGTGGGTTGCACTCCGATGCAACGACGTGCCACAACGGGCGGCAACGGACGGCAACGAACGACTGTAGAATATTTACGGGTCGGTTCGGGTTAATAATGTGCCGTGCGTTACATTGGTATTATTCGTCTCGCGCGTCGAAAAACGGGTTGCAGTAAAAGTTCGTACTGTTCAGTGGGAAATGAATAAAATTGGATTTCTACGACAAAGTTCGTACTGTTCAGTGGGAGATGAATAAAATTGAATTTCTACGAGAAAGTTCGTACTGTTCAGTGGGAAATGAAAAAAATGAATTGTTAAAATTCTTTCATATCTCGACGATTCGAGTAAAAAAAAATTAAATAAAAATAAAATAAAATAAAAAGATTTTTTATTGATTAAGAGTTACACTTATTTACAATACATATTAGGTATACATAGTGAAAATATATTTACAATAAATGTGAAGATTTAACTTGAGCCAATGGCTTATGAAATCAATTAAAGTTTTTATGGACAGATGATTACAGGGGAAATGTCTTTGAGGGGGGGAATAAATATATATACATAAGGGGCTGTAATCAGAGCTATTTTGTCCATGTATGGTCACAGAGCACTGAACACTGGTTTGTTCACTTGGCTCGTTGTTTTTCACTTCACAGGCTGAACGCATACGTATTACTTCCCAGGTGTGTAAAACTGGTTAGGGAGTGTTGGTTGTCGGGGGGTGTAGGGGGGTGGGGGGTGTGTTGTGTTATATGTCAGGCATTTTATTTAGATTTGTTGTTTCGTGTGGAAATTTATGTTTGGTGGATTGTGTGTTTTTGGTTGTAATGGAGCGGATTAATGGGTTTGTGTGATGTGTGGTGCTGTGGTAGAATTTGTGGTTGAGTTTTGTTAGTATGTTTTTGATTGGGTGAGCTTTGGTTTTTTGGTGGAGGAGCTGGATGTTGATGTAACGGTCGGAGTTGGAGATTATTCGAAGGGTTTTGTTCTGCACTGTTTGGATTTTTTTGAGGTTTGTGACTGCTGCGTTGGACTAGATTGGGGCTGCGTATGTTAGGGATGGGAGGATAACGGTGGAGTAGAGGAGTTTTTTATTTTCGAGGGTGAGGACGCTTCTGCATGATATAAGTGGATAAAGGGTTTTGATGGTGGAGGAGGCTTTTTGGATTGCTTTTTGGATGTGTTTGGAAAAGGTGAGTCTTTGGTCTAAAATGACGCCAAGGTATTTTATTTCTGTTTTTATCGGGATATTTGAGTGAGAAATTCTTAGAGGGATTGGGATCTTTGTAGGGCGATTGTTTTTGGTGATTATGATAGATTCGGATTTATTAGGATTTACAGTGATTTTCCATTTGGAATAATAGGTCTCTAGGAGGCGGAGGTGAGTTTGGATGGAGAGTATGGCAATTTTGGGGTCTTTGGAGTGGCAGTATATGGCTGTGTCATCGGCATAGGTAGCTATTTTGGTTTGGGGGAGTTGAGGGAGATCGGCTATGTATACGTTGAAGAGGTGAGGGGAGATTACCGCCCCTTGTGGGACACCGGATTCGATAGGTTTGGTGGGGGAAATGGATGAGTTGATTTTAACTTGGAGTTTTCTGGACGTAAGGTAGCTGCTTATGGTTTTGATTAAGACGATTCGAGTTTAAACACAAACGAAAAACGGATTTCACCAATTTGTCGTTTAGATTTGCCATGAGTTGCCCTGATTTGCCCCGAGTTGCCGTGAGTTACCGTGGGTTGCACTCCGATGCAACGACGTGCCACAACGGGCGGCAACGGACGGCAACGAACGACTGTAGAATATTTACGGGTCGGTTCGGGTTAATAATGTGCCGTGCGTTACATTGGTATTATTCGTCTCGCGCGTCGAAAAACGGGTTGCGGTAAAAGTTCGTACTGTTCAGTGGGACATGAATAAAATTGGATTTCTACGACAAAGTTCGTACTGTTCAGTGGGAGATGAATAAAATTGAATTTCTACGAGAAAGTTCGTACTGTTCAGTGGGAAATGAAAAAAATGAATTGTTAAAATTCTTTCATATCTCGACGATTCGAGTTTAAACACAAACGAAAAACGGATTTCACCAATTTGTCGTTTAGATTTGCCATGAGTTGCCCTGATTTGCCCCGAGTTGCCGTGAGTTACCGTGGGTTGCACTCCGATGCAACGACGTGCCACAACGGGCGGCAACGGACGGCAACGAACGACTGTAGAATATTTACGGGTCGGTTCGGGTTAATAATGTGCCGTGCGTTACATTGGTATTATTCGTCTCGCGCGTCGAAAAACGGGTTGCGGTAAAAGTTCGTACTGTTCAGTGGGAAATGAATAAAATTGGATTTCTACGACAAAGTTCGTACTGTTCAGTGGGAGATGAATAAAATTGAATTTCTACGAGAAAGTTCGTACTGTTCAGTGGGAAATGAAAAAAATGAATTGTTAAAATTCTTTCATATCTCGACGATTCGAGTTTAAACACAAACGAAAAACGGATTTCACCAATTTGTCGTTTAGATTTGCCATGAGTTGCCCTGATTTGCCCCGAGTTGCCGTGAGTTACCGTGGGTTGCACTCCGATGCAACGACGTGCCACAACGGGCGGCAACGGACGGCAACGAACGACTGTAGAATATTTACGGGTCGGTTCGGGTTAATAATGTGCCGTGCGTTACATTGGTATTATTCGTCTCGCGCGTCGAAAAACGGGTTGCGGTAAAAGTTCGTACTGTTCAATGGGAAATGAATAAAATTGGATTTCTACGACAAAGTTCGTACTGTTCAGTGGGAGATGAATAAAATTGAATTTCTACGAGAAAGTTCGTACTGTTCAGTGGGAAATGAAAAAAATGAATTGTTAAAATTCTTTCATATCTGGACGATTCGAGTTTAAACACAAACGAAAAACGGATTCCACCAATTTGTCGTTTAGATTTGCCATGAGTTGCCCTGATTTGCCCCGAGTTGCCGTGAGTTACCGTGGGTTGCACTCCGATGCAACGACGTGCCACAACGGGCGGCAACGGACGGCAACGAACGACTGTAGAATATTTACGGGTCGGTTCGGGTTAATAATGTGCCGTGCGTTACATTGGTATTATTCGTCTCGCGCGTCGAAAAACGGGTTGCGGTAAAAGTTCGTACTGTTCAGTGGGAAATGAATAAAATTGGATTTCTACGACAAAGTTCGTACTGTTCAGTGGGAGATGAATAAAATTGAATTTCTACGAGAAAGTTCGTACTGTTCAGTGGGAAATGAAAAAAATGAATTGTTAAAATTCTTTCATATCTTGACGATTCGAGTTTAAACACAAACGAAAAACGGATTCCACCAATTTGTCGTTTAGATTTGCCATGAGTTGCCCTGATTTGCCCCGAGTTGCCGTGAGTTACCGTGGGTTGCACTCCGATGCAACGACGTGCCACAACGGGCGGCAACGGACGGCAACGAACGACTGTAGAATATTTACGGGTCGGTTCGGGTTAATAATGTGCCGTGCGTTACATTGGTATTATTCGTCTCGCGCGTCGAAAAACGGGTTGCGGTAAAAGTTCGTACTGTTCAGTGAGAAATGAATAAAATTGGATTTCTACGACAAAGTTCGTACTGTTCAGTGGGAGATGAATAAAATAGAATTTCTACGAGAAAGTTCGTACTGTTCAGTGGGAAATGAAAAAAATGAATTGTTAAAATTCTTTCATATCTCGACGATTCGAGTTTAAACACAAACGAAAAACGGATTTCACCAATTTGTCGTTTAGATTTGCCATGAGTTGCCCTGATTTGCCCCGAGTTGCCGTGAGTTACCGTGGGTTGCACTCCGATGCAACGACGTGCCACAACGGGCGGCAACGGACGGCAACGAACGACTGTAGAATATTTACGGGTCGGTTCGGGTTAATAATGTGCCGTGCGTTACATTGGTATTATTCGTCTCGCGCGTCGAAAAACGGGTTGCGGTAAAAGTTCGTACTGTTCAGTGGGAAATTAATAAAATTGGATTTCTACGACAAAGTTCGTACTGTTCAGTGGGAGATGAATAAAATTGAATTTCTACGAGAAAGTTCGTACTGTTCAGTGGGAAATGAAAAAAATGAATTGTTAAAATTCTTTCATATCTCGACGATTCGAGTTTAAACACAAACGAAAAACGGATTTCACCAATTTGTCGTTTAGATTTGCCATGAGTTGCCCTGATTTGCCCCGAGTTGCCGTGAGTTACCGTGGGTTGCACTCCGATGCAACGACGTGCCACAACGGGCGGCAACGGACGGCAACGAACGACTGTAGAATATTTACGGGTCGGTTCGGGTTAATAATGTGCCGTGCGTTACATTGGTATTATTCGTCTCGCGCGTCGAAAAGCGGGTTGCGGTAAAAGTTCGTACTGTTCAGTGGGAAATGAATAAAATTGGATTTCTACGACAAAGTTCGTACTGTTCAGTGGGAGATGAATAAAATTGAATTTCTACGAGAAAGTTCGTACTGTTCAGTGGGAAATGAAAAAAATGAATTGTTAAAATTCTTTCATATCTCGACGATTCGAGTTTAAACACAAACGAAAAACGGATTTCACCAATTTGTCGTTTAGATTTGCCATGAGTTGCCCTGATTTGCCCCGAGTTGCCGTGAGTTACCGTGGGTTGCACTCCGATGCAACGACGTGCCACAACGAGCGGCAACGGACGGCAACGAACGACTGTAGAATATTTACGGGTCGGTTCGGGTTAATAATGTGCCGTGCGTTACATTGGTATTATTCGTCTCGCGCGTCGAAAAACGGGTTGCGGTAAAAGTTCGTACTGTTCAGTGGGAAATGAATGAAATTGGATTTCTACGACAAAGCTCGTACTGTTCAATGGGAGATGAATAAAATTGAATTTCTACGAGAAAGTTCGTACTGTTCAGTGGGAAATGAAAAAAATGAATTGTTAAAATTCTTTCATATCTCGACGATTCGAGTTTAAACACAAACGAAAAACGGATTTCACCAATTTGTCGTTTAGATTTGCCATGAGTTGCCCTGATTTGCCCCGAGTTGTCGTGAGTTACCGTGGGTTGCACTCCGATGCAACGACGTGCCACAACGGGCGGCAACGGACGGCAACGAACGACTGTAGAATATTTACGGGTCGGTTCGGGTTAATAATGTGCCGTGCGTTACATTGGTATTATTCGTCTCGCGCGTCGAAAAACGGGTTGCGGTAAAAGTTCGTACTGTTCAGTGGGAAATGAATAAAATTGGATTTCTACGACAAAGTTCGTACTGTTCAGTGGGAGATGAATAAAATTGAATTTCTACGAGAAAGTTCGTACTGTTCAGTGGGAAATGAAAAAAATGAATTGTTAAAATTCTTTCATATCTCGACGATTTGAGTTTAAACACAAACGAAAAACGGATTTCACCAATTTGTCGTTTAGATTTGCCATGAGTTGCCCTGATTTGCCCCGAGTTGCCGTGAGTTACCGTGGGTTGCACTCCGATGCAACGACGTGCCACAACGGGCGGCAACGGACGGCAACGAACGACTGTAGAATATTTACGGGTCGGTTCGGGTTAATAATGTGCCGTGCGCTACATTGGTATTATTCGTCTCGCGCGTCGAAAAACGGGTTGCGGTAAAAGTTCGTGCTGTTCAGTGGGAAATGAATAAAATTGGATTTCTACGACAAAGTTCGTACTGTTCAGTGGGAGATGAATAAAATTGAATTTCTACGAGAAAGTTCGTACTGTTCAGTGGGAAATGAAAAAAATGAATTGTTAAAATTCTTTTATATCTCGACGATTCGAGTTTAAACACAAACGAAAAACGGATTTCACCAATTTGTCGTTTAGATTTGCCATGAGTTGCCCTGATTTGCCCCGAGTTGCCGTGAGTTACCGTGGGTTGCACTCCGATGCAATGACGTGCCACAACGGGCGGCAACGGACGGCAACGAACGACTGTAGAATATTTACGGGTCGGTTCGGGTTAATAATGTGCCGTGCGTTACATTGGTATTATTCGTCTCACGCGTCGAAAAACGGGTTGCGGTAAAAGTTCGTACTGTTCAGTGGGAAATGAATAAAATTGGATTTCTACGACAAAGTTCGTACTGTTCAGTGGGAGATGAATAAAATTGAATTTCTACGAGAAAGTTCGTACTGTTCAGTGGGAAATGAAAAAAATGAATTGTTAAAATTCTTGCATATCTCGACGATTCGAGTTTAAACACAAACGAAAAACGGATTTCACCAATTTGTCGTTTAGATTTGCCATGAGTTGCCCTGATTTGCCCCGAGTTGCCGTGAGTTACCGTGGGTTGCACTCCGATGCAACGACGTGCCACAACGGGCGGCAACGGACGGCAACGAACGACTGTAGAATATTTACGGGTCGGTTCGGGTTAATAATGTGCCGTGCGCTACATTGGTATTATTCGTCTCGCGCGTCGAAAAACGGGTTGCGGTAAAAGTTCGTACTGTTCAGTGGGAAATGAATAAAATTGGATTTCTACGACAAAGTTCGTACTGTTCAGTGGGAGATGAATAAAATTGAATTTCTACGAGAAAGTTCGTACTGTTCAGTGGGAAATGAAAAAAATGAATTGTTAAAATTCTTTCATATCTCGACGATTCGAGTTTAAACACAAACGAAAAACGGATTTCACCAATTTGTCGTTTAGATTTGCCATGAGTTGCCCTGATTTGCCCCGAGTTGCCGTGAGTTACCGTGGGTTGCACTCCGATGCAACGACGTGCCACAACGGGCGGCAACGGACGGCAACGAACGACTGTAGAATATTTACGGGTCGGTTCGGGTTAATAATGTGCCGTGCGTTACATTGGTATTATTCGTCTCGCGCGTCGAAAAACGGGTTGCGGTAAAAGTTCGTACTGTTCAGTGGGAAATGAATAAAATTGGATTTCTACGACAAAGTTCGTACTGTTCAGTGGGAGATGAATAAAATAGAATTTCTACGAGAAAGTTCGTACTGTTCAGTGGGAAATGAAAAAAATGAATTGTTAAAATTCTTTCATATCTCGACGATTCGAGTTTAAACACAAACGAAAAACGGATTTCACCAATTTGTCGTTTAGATTTGCCATGAGTTGCCCTGATTTGCCCCGAGTTGCCGTGAGTTACCGTGGGTTGCACTCCGATGCAACGACGTGCCACAACGGGCGGCAACTGACGGCAACGAACGACTGTAGAATATTTACGGGTCGGTTCGGGTTAATAATGTGCCGTGCGTTACATTGGTATTATTCGTCTCGCGCGTCGAAAAACGGGTTGCGGTAAAAGTTCGTACTGTTCAGTGGGAAATTAATAAAATTGGATTTCTACGACAAAGTTCGTACTGTTCAGTGGGAGATGAATAAAATTGAATTTCTACGAGAAAGTTCGTACTGTTCAGTGGGAAATGAAAAAAATGAATTGTTAAAATTCTTTCATATCTCGACGATTCGAGTTTAAACACAAACGAAAAACGGATTTCACCAATTTGTCGTTTAGATTTGCCATGAGTTGCCCTGATTTGCCCCGAGTTGCTGTGAGTTACCGTGGGTTGCACTCCGATGCAACGACGTGCCACAACGGGCGGCAACGGACGGCAACGAACGACTGTAGAATATTTACGGGTCGGTTCGGGTTAATAATGTGCCGTGCGTTACATTGGTATTATTCGTCTCGCGCGTCGAAAAACGGGTTGCGGTAAAAGTTCGTACTGTTCAGTGGGAAATGAATAAAATTGGATTTCTACGACAAAGTTCGTACTGTTCAGTGGGAGATGAATAAAATTGAATTTCTACGAGAAAGTTCGTACTGTTCAGTGGGTAATGAAAAAAATGAATTGTTAAAACTCTTTCATATCTCGACGATTCGAGTTTAAACACAAACGAAAAACGGATTTCACCAATTTGTCGTTTAGATTTGCCATGAGTTGCCCTGATTTGCCCCGAGTTGCCGTGAGTTACCGTGGGTTGCACTCCGATGCAACGACGTGCCACAACGGGCGGCAACGGACGGCAACGAACGACTGTAGAATATTTACGGGTCGGTTCGGGTTAATAATGTGCCGTGCGTTACATTGGTATTATTCGTCTCACGCGTCGAAAAACGGGTTGCGGTAAAAGTTCGTACTGTTCAGTGGGAGATGAATAAAATTGAATTTCTACGAGAAAGTTCGTACTGTTCAGTGGGAAATGAAAAAAATGAATTGTTAAAATTCTTTTATATCTCGACGATTCGAGTTTAAACACAAACGAAAAACGGATTTCACCAATTTGTCGTTTAGATTTGCCATGAGTTGCCCTGATTTGCCCCGAGTTGCCGTGAGTTACCGTGGGTTGCACTCCGATGCAACGACGTGCCACAACGGGCGGCAACGGACGGCAACGAACGACTGTAGAATATTTACGGGTCGGTTCGGGTTAATAATGTGCCGTGCGTTACATTGGTATTATTCGTCTCACGCGTCGAAAAACGGGTTGCGGTAAAAGTTCGTACTGTTCAGTGGGAAATGAATAAAATTGGATTTCTACGACAAAGTTCGTACTGTTCAGTGGGAGATGAATAAAATTGAATTTCTACGAGAAAGTTCGTACTGTTCAGTGGGAAATGAAAAAAATGAATTGTTAAAATTCTTTCATATCTCGACGATTCGAGTTTAAACACAAACGAAAAACGGATTTCACCAATTTGTCGTTTAGATTTGCCATGAGTTGCCCTGATTTGCCCCGAGTTGCCGTGAGTTACCGTGGGTTGCACTCCGATGCAACGACGTGCCACAACGGGCGGCAACGGACGGCAACGAACGACTGTAGAATATTTACGGGTCGGTTCGGGTTAATAATGTGCCGTGCGCTACATTGGTATTATTCGTGTCGCGCGTCGAAAAACGGGTTGCGGTAAAAGTTCGTACTGTTCAGTGGGAAATGAATAAAATTGGATTTCTACGACAAAGTTCGTACTGTTCAGTGGGAGATGAATAAAATTGAATTTCTACGAGAAAGTTCGTACTGTTCAGTGGGAAATGAAAAAAATGAATTGTTAAAATTCTTTCATATCTCGACGATTCGAGTTTAAACACAAACGAAAAACGGATTTCACCAATTTGTCGTTTAGATTTGCCATGAGTTGCCCTGATTTGCCCCGAGTTGCCGTGAGTTACCGTGGGTTGCACTCCGATGCAACGACGTGCCACAACGGGCGGCAACTGACGGCAACGAACGACTGTAGAATATTTACGGGTCGGTTCGGGTTAATAATGTGCCGTGCGTTACATTGGTATTATTCGTCTCGCGCGTCGAAAAACGGGTTGCGGTAAAAGTTCGTACTGTTCAGTGGGATATTAATAAAATTGGATTTCTACGACAAAGTTCGTACTGTTCAGTGGGAGATGAATAAAATTGAATTTCTACGAGAATGTTCGTACTGTTCAGTGGGAAATGAAAAAAATGAATTGTTAAAATTCTTTCATATCTCGACGATTCGAGTTTAAACACAAACGAAAAACGGATTTCACCAATTTGTCGTTTAGATTTGCCATGAGTTGCCCTGATTTGCCCCGAGTTGCTGTGAGTTACCGTGGGTTGCACTCCGATGCAACGACGTGCCACAACGGGCGGCAACGGACGGCAACGAACGACTGTAGAATATTTACGGGTCGGTTCGGGTTAATAATGTGCCGTGCGTTACATTGGTATTATTCGTCTCGCGCGTCGAAAAACGGGTTGCGGTAAAAGTTCGTACTGTTCAGTGGGAAATGAATAAAATTGGATTTCTACGACAAAGTTCGTACTGTTCAGTGGGAGATGAATAAAATTGAATTTCTACGAGAAAGTTCGTACTGTTCAGTGGGTAATGAAAAAAATGAATTGTTAAAACTCTTTCATATCTCGACGATTCGAGTTTAAACACAAACGAAAAACGGATTTCACCAATTTGTCGTTTAGATTTGCCATGAGTTGCCCTGATTTGCCCCGAGTTGCCGTGAGTTACCGTGGGTTGCACTCAGATGCAACGACGTGCCACAACGAGCGGCAACGGACGGCAACGAACGACTGTAGAATATTTACGGGTCGGTTCGGGTTAATAATGTGCCGTGCGTTACATTGGTATTATTCGTCTCGCGCGTCGAAAAACGGGTTGCGGTAAAAGTTCGTACTGTTCAGTGGGAAATGAATAAAATTGGATTTCTACGACAAAGTTCGTACTGTTCAGTGGGAGATGAATAAAATTGAATTTCTACGAGAAAGTTCGTACTGTTCAGTGGGTAATGAAAAAAATGAATTGTTAAAACTCTTTCATATCTCGACGATTCGAGTTTAAACACAAACGAAAAACGGATTTCACCAATTTGTCGTTTAGATTTGCCATGAGTTGCCCTGATTTGCCCCGAGTTGCCGTGAGTTACCGTGGGTTGCACTCAGATGCAACGACGTGCCACAACGAGCGGCAACGGACGGCAACGAACGACTGTAGAATATTTACGGGTCGGTTCGGGTTAATAATGTGCCGTGCGTTACATTGGTATTATTCGTCTCGCGCGTCGAAAAACGGGTTGCGGTAAAAGTTCGTACTGTTCAGTGGGAAATGAATGAAATTGGATTTCTACGACAAAGTTCGTACTGTTCAATGGGAGATGAATAAAATTGAATTTCTACGAGAAAGTTCGTACTGTTCAGTGGGAAATGAAAAAAATGAATTGTTAAAATTCTTTCATATCTCGACGATTCGAGTTTAAACACAAACGAAAAACGGATTTCACCAATTTGTCGTTTAGATTTGCCATGAGTTGCCCTGATTTGCCCCGAGTTGTCGTGAGTTACCGTGGGTTGCACTCCGATGCAACGACGTGCCACAACGGGCGGCAACGGACGGCAACGATCGACTGTAGAATATTTACGGGTCGGTTCGGGTTAATAATGTGCCGTGCGTTACATTGGTATTATTCGTCTCGCGCGTCGAAAAACGGGTTGCGGTAAAAGTTCGTACTGTTCAGTGGGAAATGAATAAAATTGGATTTCTACGACAAAGTTCGTACTGTTCAGTGGGAGATGAATAAAATTGAATTTCTACGAGAAAGTTCGTACTGTTCAGTGGGAAATGAAAAAAATGAATTGTTAAAATTCTTTCATATCTCGACGATTCGAGTTTAAACACAAACGAAAAACGGATTTCACCAATTTGTCGTTTAGATTTGCCATGAGTTGCCCTGATTTGCCCCGAGTTGCCGTGAGTTACCGTGGGTTGCACTCCGATGCAACGACGTGCCACAACGGGCGGCAACGGACGGCAACGAACGACTGTAGAATATTTACGGGTCGGTTCGGGTTAATAATGTGCCGTGCGCTACATTGGTATTATTCGTCTCGCGCGTCGAAAAACGGGTTGCGGTAAAAGTTCGTGCTGTTCAGTGGGAAATGAATAAAATTGGATTTCTACGACAAAGTTCGTACTGTTCAGTGGGAGATGAATAAAATTGAATTTGTACGAGAAAGTTCGTACTGTTCAGTGGGAAATGAAAAAAATGAATTGTTAAAATTCTTTCATATCTCGACGATTCGAGTTTAAACACAAACGAAAAACGGATTTCACCAATTTGTCGTTTAGATTTGCCATGAGTTGCCCTGATTTGCCCCGAGTTGCCGTGAGTTACCGTGGGTTGCACTCAGATGCAACGACGTGCCACAACGAGCGGCAACGGACGGCAACGAACGACTGTAGAATATTTACGGGTCGGTTCGGGTTAATAATGTGCCGTGCGTTACATTGGTATTATTCGTCTCCCGCGTCGAAAAACGGGTTGCGGTAAAAGTTCGTACTGTTCAGTGGGAAATGAATGAAATTGGATTTCTACGACAAAGTTCGTACTGTTCAATGGGAGATGAATAAAATTGAATTTCTACGAGAAAGTTCGTACTGTTCAGTGGGAAATGAAAAAATGAATTGTTAAAATTCTTTCATATCTCGACGATTCGAGTTTAAACACAAACGAAAAACGGATTTCACCAATTTGTCGTTTAGATTTGCCATGAGTTGCCCTGATTTGCCCCGAGTTGTCGTGAGTTACCGTGGGTTGCACTCCGATGCAACGACGTGCCACAACGGGCGGCAACGGACGGCAACGATCGACTGTAGAATATTTACGGGTCGGTTCGGGTTAATAATGTGCCGTGCGTTACATTGGTATTATTCGTCTCGCGCGTCGAAAAACGGGTTGCGGTAAAAGTTCGTACTGTTCAGTGGGAAATGAATAAAATTGGATTTCTACGACAAAGTTCGTACTGTTCAGTGGGAGATGAATAAAATTGAATTTCTACGAGAAAGTTCGTACTGTTCAGTGGGAAATGAAAAAAATGAATTGTTAAAATTCTTTCATATCTCGACGATTCGAGTTTAAACACAAACGAAAAACGGATTTCACCAATTTGTCGTTTAGATTTGCCATGAGTTGCCCTGATTTGCCCCGAGTTGCCGTGAGTTACCGTGGGTTGCACTCCGATGCAACGACGTGCCACAACGGGCGGCAACGGACGGCAACGAACGACTGTAGAATATTTACGGGTCGGTTCGGGTTAATAATGTGCCGTGCGCTACATTGGTATTATTCGTCTCGCGCGTCGAAAAACGGGTTGCGGTAAAAGTTCGTGCTGTTCAGTGGGAAATGAATAAAATTGAAATTCTACGAGAAAGTTCGTACTGTTCAGTGGGAAATGAAAAAAATGAATTGTTAAAATTCTTTCATATCTCGACGATTCGAGT
The DNA here is from genome assembly GCA_036711965.1 of Onthophagus sagittarius. Taxonomy (NCBI): domain Eukaryota; kingdom Metazoa; phylum Arthropoda; class Insecta; order Coleoptera; family Scarabaeidae; genus Onthophagus; species Onthophagus sagittarius. Next base: position 30,356,378 of record JASERS010000005.1, read on the forward strand.
TTAAACACAAACGAAAAACGGATTTCACCAATTTGTCGTTTAGATTTGCCATGAGTTGCCCTGATTTGCCCCGAGTTGCCGTGAGTTACCGTGGGTTGCACTCCGATGCAACGACGTGCCACAACGGGCGGCAACGGACGGCAACGAACGACTGTAGAATATTTACGGGTCGGTTCGGGTTAATAATGTGCCGTGCGCTACATTGGTATTATTCGTCTCGCGCGTCGAAAAACGGGTTGCGGTAAAAGTTCGTGCTGTTCAGTGGGAAATGAATAAAATTGGATTTCTACGACAAAGTTCGTACTGTTCAGTGGGAGATGAATAAAATTGAATTTGTACGAGAAAGTTCGTACTGTTCAGTGGGAAATGAAAAAAATGAATTGTTAAAATTCTTTCATATCTCGACGATTCGAGTTTAAACACAAACGAAAAACGGATTTCACCAATTTGTCGTTTAGATTTGCCATGAGTTGCCCTGATTTGCCCCGAGTTGCCGTGAGTTACCGTGGGTTGCACTCCGATGCAACGACGTGCCACAACGGGCGGCAACGGACGGCAACGAACGACTGTAGAATATTTACGGGTCGGTTCGGGTTAATAATGTGCCGTGCGTTACATTGGTATTATTCGTCTCGCGCGTCGAAAAACGGGTTGCGGTAAAAGTTCGTACTGTTCAGTGGGAAATGAATAAAATTGGATTTCTACGACAAAGTTCGTACTGTTCAGTGGGAGATGAATAAAATAGAATTTCTACGAGAAAGTTCGTACTGTTCAGTGGGAAATGAAAAAAATGAATTGTTAAAATTCTTTCATATCTCGACGATTCGAGTTTAAACACAAACGAAAAACGGATTTCACCAATTTGTCGTTTAGATTTGCCATGAGTTGCCCTGATTTGCCCCGAGTTGCCGTGAGTTACCGTGGGTTGCACTCCGATGCAACGACGTGCCACAACGGGCGGCAACGGACGGCAACGAACGACTGTAGAATATTTACGGGTCGGTTCGGGTTAATAATGTGCCGTGCGTTACATTGGTATTATTCGTCTCGCGCGTCGAAAAACGGGTTGCGGTAAAAGTTCGTACTGTTCAGTGGGAAATGAATAAAATTGGATTTCTACGACAAAGTTCGTACTGTTCAGTGGGAGATGAATAAAATTGAATTTCTACGAGAAAGTTCGTACTGTTCAGTGGGAAATGAAAAAAATGAATTGTTAAAATTCTTTCATATCTCGACGATTCGAGTTTAAACACAAACGAAAAACGGATTTCACCAATTTGTCGTTTAGATTTGCCATGAGTTGCCCTGATTTGCCCCGAGTTGCCGTGAGTTACCGTGGGTTGCACTCCGATGCAACGACGTGCCACAACGAGCGGCAACGGACGGCAACGAACGACTGTAGAATATTTACGGGTCGGTTCGGGTTAATAATGTGCCGTGCGTTACATTGGTATTATTCGTCTCGCGCGTCGAAAAACGGGTTGCGGTAAAAGTTCGTACTGTTCAGTGGGAAATGAATGAAATTGGATTTCTACGACAAAGTTCGTACTGTTCAATGGGAGATGAATAAAATTGAATTTCTACGAGAAAGTTCGTACTGTTCAGTGGGAAATGAAAAAAATGAATTGTTAAAATTCTTTCATATCTCGACGATTCGAGTTTAAACACAAACGAAAAACGGATTTCACCAATTTGTCGTTTAGATTTGCCATGAGTTGCCCTGATTTGCCCCGAGTTGCCGTGAGTTACCGTGGGTTGCACTCCGATGCAACGACGTGCCACAACGAGCGGCAACGGACGGCAACGAACGACTGTAGAATATTTACGGGTCGGTTCGGGTTAATAATGTGCCGTGCGTTACATTGGTATTATTCGTCTCGCGCGTTGAAAAACGGGTTGCGGTAAAAGTTCGTACTGTTCAGTGGGAAATGAATGAAATTGGATTTCTACGACAAAGTTCGTACTGTTCAATGGGAGATGAATAAAATTGAATTTCTACGAGAAAGTTCGTACTGTTCAGTGGGAAATGAAAAAAATGAATTGTTAAAATTCTTTCATATCTCGACGATTCGAGTTTAAACACAAACGAAAAACGGATTTCACCAATTTGTCGTTTAGATTTGCCATGAGTTGCCCTGATTTGCCCCGAGTTGTCGTGAGTTACCGTGGGTTGCACTCCGATGCAACGACGTGCCACAACGGGCGGCAACGGACGGCAACGAACGACTGTAGAATATTTACGGGTCGGTTCGGGTTAATAATGTGCCGTGCGTTACATTGGTATTATTCGTCTCGCGCGTCGAAAAACGGGTTGCGGTAAAAGTTCGTACTGTTCAGTGGGAAATGAATAAAATTGGATTTCTACGACAAAGTTCGTACTGTTCAGTGGGAGATGAATAAAATTGAATTTCTACGAGAAAGTTCGTACTGTTCAGTGGGAAATGAAAAAAATGAATTGTTAAAATTCTTTCATATCTCGACGATTCGAGTTTAAACACAAACGAAAAACGGATTTCACCAATTTGTCGTTTAGATTTGCCATGAGTTGCCCTGATTTGCCCCGAGTTGCCGTGAGTTACCGTGGGTTGCACTCCGATGCAACGACGTGCCACAACGGGCGGCAACGGACGGCAACGAACGACTGTAGAATATTTACGGGTCGGTTCGGGTTAATAATGTGCCGTGCGCTACATTGGTATTATTCGTCTCGCGCGTCGAAAAACGGGTTGCGGTAAAAGTTCGTGCTGTTCAGTGGGAAATGAATAAAATTGGATTTCTACGACAAAGTTCGTACTGTTCAGTGGGAGATGAATAAAATTGAATTTCTACGAGAAAGTTCGTACTGTTCAGTGGGAAATGAAAAAAATGAATTGTTAAAATTCTTTTATATCTCGACGATTCGAGTTTAAACACAAACGAAAAACGGATTTCACCAATTTGTCGTTTAGATTTGCCATGAGTTGCCCTGATTTGCCCCGAGTTGCCGTGAGTTACCGTGGGTTGCACTCCGATGCAACGACGTGCCACAACGGGCGGCAACGGACGGCAACGAACGACTGTAGAATATTTACGGATCGGTTCGGGTTAATAATGTGCCGTGCGTTACATTGGTATTATTCGTCTCGCGCGTCGAAAAACGGGTTGCGGTAAAAGTTCGTACTGTTCAGTGGGAAATGAATAAAATTGGATTTCTACGACAAAGTTCGTACTGTTCAGTGGGAGATGAATAAAATTGAATTTCTACGAGAAAGTTCGTACTGTTCAGTGGGAAATGAAAAAAATGAATTGTTAAAATTCTTTCATATCTCGACGATTCGAGTTTAAACACAAACGAAAAACGGATTTCACCAATTTGTCGTTTAGATTTGCCATGAGTTGCCCTGATTTGCCCCGAGTTGCCGTGAGTTACCGTGGGTTGCACTCCGACGCAACGACGTGCCACAACGGGCGGCAACGGACGGCAACGAACGACTGTAGAATATTTACGGGTCGGTTCGGGTTAATAATGTGCCGTGCGCTACATTGGTATTATTCGTCTCGCGCGTCGAAAAACGGGTTGCGGTAAAAGTTCGTACTGTTCAGTGGGAAATGAATAAAATTGGATTTCTACGACAAAGTTCGTACTGTTCAGTGGGAGATGAATAAAATTGAATTTCTACGAGAAAGTTCGTACTGTTCAGTGGGAAATGAAAAAAATGAATTGTTAAAATTCTTTCATATCTCGACGATTCGAGTTTAAACACAAACGAAAAACGGATTTCACCAATTTGTCGTTTAGATTTGCCATGAGTTGCCCTGATTTGCCCCGAGTTGCCGTGAGTTACCGTGGGTTGCACTCCGATGCAACGACGTGCCACAACGGGCGGCAACGGACGGCAACGAACGACTGTAGAATATGTACGGGTCGGTTGGGGTTAATAATGTGCCGTGCGCTACATTGGTATTATTCGTCTCGCGCGTCGAAAAACAGGTTGCGGTAAAAGTTCGTACTGTTCAGTGGGAAATGAATAAAATTGGATTTCTACGACAAAGTTCGTACTGTTCAGTGGGAGATGAATAAAATTGAATTTCTACGAGAAAGTTCGTACTGTTCAGTGGGAAATGAAAAAAATGAATTGTTAAAATTCTTTCATATCTCGACGATTCGAGTTTAAACACAAACGAAAAACGGATTTCACCAATTTGTCGTTTAGATTTGCCATGAGTTGCCCTGATTTGCCCCGAGTTGCCGTGAGTTACCGTGGGTTGCACTCCGATGCAACGACGTGCCACAACGGGCGGCAACGGACGGCAACGAACGACTGTAGAATATTTACGGGTCGGTTCGGGTTAATAATGTGCCGTGCGTTACATTGGTATTATTCGTCTCGCGCGTCGAAAAACGGGTTGCGGTAAAAGTTCGTACTGTTCAGTGGGAAATGAATAAAATTGGATTTCTACGACAAAGTTCGTACTGTTCAGTGGGAGATGAATAAAATTGAATTTCTACTAGAAAGTTCGTACTGTTCAGTGGGAAATGAAAAAAATGAATTGTTAAAATTCTTTCATATCTCGACGATTCGAGTTTAAACACAAACGAAAAACGGATTTCACCAATTTGTCGTTTAGATTTGCCATGAGTTGCCCTGATTTGCCCCGAGTTGCCGTGAGTTACCGTGGGTTGCACTCCGATGCAACGACGTGTCACAACGGGCGGCAACGGACGGCAACGAACGACTATAGAATATTTACGGGTCGGTTCGGGTTAATAATGTGCCGTGCGCTACATTGGTATTATTCGTCTCGCGCGTCGAAAAACGGGTTGCGGTAAAAGTTCGTACTGTTCAGTGGGAAATGAATAAAATTGGATTTCTACGACAAAGTTCGTACTGTTCAGTGGGAGATGAATAAAATTGAATTTCTACGAGAAAGTTCGTACTGTTCAGTGGGAAATGAAAAAAATGAATTGTTAAAATTCTTTCATATCTCGACGATTCGAGTTTAAACACAAACGAAAAACGGATTTCACCAATTTGTCGTTTAGATTTGCCATGAGTTGCCCTGATTTGCCCCGAGTTGCCGTGAGTTACCGTGGGTTGCACTCCGATGCAACGACGTGCCACAACGGGCGGCAACGGACGGCAACGAACGACTGTAGAATATGTACGGGTCGGTTGGGGTTAATAATGTGCCGTGCGCTACATTGGTATTATTCGTCTCGCGCGTCGAAAAACGGGTTGCGGTAAAAGTTCGTACTGTTCAGTGGGAAATGAATAAAATTGGATTTCTACGACAAAGTTCGTACTGTTCAGTGGGAGATGAATAAAATTGAATTTCTACGAGAAAGTTCGTACTGTTCAGTGGGAAATGAAAAAAATGAATTGTTAAAATTCTTTCATATCTCGACGATTCGAGTTTAAACACAAACGAAAAACGGATTTCACCAATTTGTCGTTTAGATTTGCCATGAGTTGCCCTGATTTGCCCCGAGTTGCCGTGAGTTACCGTGGGTTGCACTCCGATGCAACGACGTGCCACAACGAGCGGCAACGGACGGCAACGAACGACTGTAGAATATTTACGGGTCGGTTCGGGTTAATAATGTGCCGTGCGTTACATTGGTATTATTCGTCTCGCGCGTTGAAAAACGGGTTGCGGTAAAAGTTCGTACTGTTCAGTGGGAAATGAATGAAATTGGATTTCTACGACAAAGTTCGTACTGTTCAATGGGAGATGAATAAAATTGAATTTCTACGAGAAAGTTCGTACTGTTCAGTGGGAAATGAAAAAAATGAATTGTTAAAATTCTTTCATATCTCGACGATTCGAGTTTAAACACAAACGAAAAACGGATTTCACCAATTTGTCGTTTAGATTTGCCATGAGTTGCCCTGATTTGCCCCGAGTTGTCGTGAGTTACCGTGGGTTGCACTCCGATGCAACGACGTGCCACAACGGGCGGCAACGGACGGCAACGAACGACTGTAGAATATTTACGGGTCGGTTCGGGTTAATAATGTGCCGTGCGTTACATTGGTGTTATTCGTCTCGCGCGTCGAAAAACGGGTTGCGGTAAAAGTTCGTACTGTTCAGTGGGAAATGAATAAAATTGGATTTCTACGACAAAGTTCGTACTGTTCAGTGGGAGATGAATAAAATTGAATTTCTACGAGAAAGTTCGTACTGTTCAGTGGGAAATGAAAAAAATGAATTGTTAAAATTCTTTCATATCTCGACGATTCGAGTTTAAACACAAACGAAAAACGGATTTCACCAATTTGTCGTTTAGATTTGCCATGAGTTGCCCTGATTTGCCCCGAGTTGCCGTGAGTTACCGTGGGTTGCACTCCGATGCAACGACGTGCCACAACGGGCGGCAACGGACGGCAACGAACGACTGTAGAATATTTACGGGTCGGTTCGGGTTAATAATGTGCCGTGCGCTACATTGGTATTATTCGTCTCGCGCGTCGAAAAACGGGTTGCGGTAAAAGTTCGTGCTGTTCAGTGGGAAATGAATAAAATTGGATTTCTACGACAAAGTTCGTACTGTTCAGTGGGAGATGAATAAAATTGAATTTCTACGAGAAAGTTCGTACTGTTCAGTGGGAAATGAAAAAAATGAATTGTTAAAATTCTTTTATATCTCGACGATTCGAGTTTAAACACAAACGAAAAACGGATTTCACCAATTTGTCGTTTAGATTTGCCATGAGTTGCCCTGATTTGCCCCGAGTTGCCGTGAGTTACCGTGGGTTGCACTCCGATGCAACGACGTGCCACAACGGGCGGCAACGGACGGCAACGAACGACTGTAGAATATTTACGGGTCGGTTCGGGTTAATAATGTGCCGTGCGTTACATTGGTATTATTCGTCTCGCGCGTCGAAAAACGGGTTGCGGTAAAAGTTCGTACTGTTCAGTGGGAAATGAATAAAATTGGATTTCTACGACAAAGTTCGTACTGTTCAGTGGGAGATGAATAAAATTGAATTTCTACGAGAAAGTTCGTACTGTTCAGTGGGAAATGAAAAAAATGAATTGTTAAAATTCTTTCATATCTCGACGATTCGAGTTTAAACACAAACGAAAAACGGATTTCACCAATTTGTCGTTTAGATTTGCCATGAGTTGCCCTGATTTGCCCCGAGTTGCCGTGAGTTACCGTGGGTTGCACTCCGACGCAACGACGTGCCACAACGGGCGGCAACGGACGGCAACGAACGACTGTAGAATATTTACGGGTCGGTTCGGGTTAATAATGTGCCGTGCGCTACATTGGTATTATTCGTCTCGCGCGTCGAAAAACGGGTTGCGGTAAAAGTTCGTACTGTTCAGTGGGAAATGAATAAAATTGGATTTCTACGACAAAGTTCGTACTGTTCAGTGGGAGATGAATAAAATTGAATTTCTACGAGAAAGTTCGTACTGTTCAGTGGGAAATGAAAAAAATGAATTGTTAAAATTCTTTCATATCTCGACGATTCGAGTTTAAACACAAACGAAAAACGGATTTCACCAATTTGTCGTTTAGATTTGCCATGAGTTGCCCTGATTTGCCCCGAGTTGCCGTGAGTTACCGTGGGTTGCACTCCGATGCAACGACGTGCCACAACGGGCGGCAACGGACGGCAACGAACGACTGTAGAATATGTACGGGTCGGTTGGGGTTAATAATGTGCCGTGCGCTACATTGGTATTATTCGTCTCGCGCGTCGAAAAACGGGTTGCGGTAAAAGTTCGTACTGTTCAGTGGGAAATGAATAAAATTGGATTTCTACGACAAAGTTCGTACTGTTCAGTGGGAGATGAATAAAATTGAATTTCTACGAGAAAGTTCGTACTGTTCAGTGGGAAATGAAAAAAATGAATTGTTAAAATTCTTTCATATCTCGACGATTCGAGTTTAAACACAAACGAAAAACGGATTTCACCAATTTGACGTTTAGATTTGCCATGAGTTGCCCTGATTTGCCCCGAGTTGCCGTGAGTTACCGTGGGTTGCACTCCGATGCAACGACGTGCCACAACGGGCGGCAACGGACGGCAACGAACGACTGTAGAATATTTACGGGCCGGTTCGGGTTAATAATGTGCCGTGCGTTACATTGGTATTATTCGTCTCGCGCGTCGAAAAACGGGTTGCGGTAAAAGTTCGTACTGTTCAGTGTGAAATGAATAAAATTGGATTTCTACGACAAAGTTCGTACTGTTCAGTGGGAGATGAATAAAATTGAATTTCTACGAGAAAGTTTGTACTGTTCAGTGGGAAATGAAAAAAATGAATTGTTAAAATTCTTTCATATCTCGACGATTCGAGTTTAAACACAAACGAAAAACGGATTGCACCAATTTGTCGTTTAGATTTGCCATGAGTTGCCCTGATTTGCCCCGAGTTGTCGTGAGTTACCGTGGGTTGCACTCCGATGCAACGACGTGCCACAACGGGCGGCAACGGACGGCAACGAACGACTGTAGAATATTTACGGGTCGGTTCGGGTTAATAATGTGCCGTGCGTTACATTGGTATTATTCGTCTCGCGCGTCGAAAAACGGGTTGCGGTAAAAGTTCGTACTGTTCAGTGGGAAATGAATAAAATTGGATTTCTACGACAAAGTTGGTACTGTTCAGTGGGAGATGAATAAAATTGAATTTCTACGAGAAAGTTCGTACTGTTCAGTGGGAAATGAAAAAAATGAATTGTTAAAATTCTTTCATATCTCGACGATTCGAGTTTAAACACAAACGAAAAACGGATTTCAAAAATTTGTCGTTTAGATTTGCCATGAGTTGCCCTGATTTGCCCCGAGTTGCCGTGAGTTACCGTGGGTTGCACTCCGATGCAACGACGTGCCACAACGGGCGGCAACGGACGGCAACGAACGACTGTAGAATATTTACGGGTCGGTTCGGGTTAATAATGTGCCGTGCGCTACATTGGTATTATTCGTCTCGCGCGTCGAAAAACGGGTTGCGGTAAAAGTTCGTGCTGTTCAGTGGGAAATGAATAAAATTGGATTTCTACGACAAAGTTCGTACTGTTCAGTGGGAGATGAATAAAATTGAATTTCTACGAGAAAGTTCGTACTGTTCAGTGGGAAATGAAAAAAATGAATTGTTAAAATTCTTTCATATCTCGACGATTCGAGTTTAAACACAAACGAAAAACGGATTTCACCAATTTGTCGTTTAGATTTGCCATGAGTTGCCCTGATTTGCCCCGAGTTGCCGTGAGTTACCGTGGGTTGCACTCCGATGCAACGACGTGCCACAACGGGCGGCAACGGACGGCAACGAACGACTGTAGAATATTTACGGGTCGGTTCGGGTTAATAATGTGCCGTGCGTTACATTGGTATTATTCGTCTCGCGCGTCGAAAAACGGGTTGCGGTAAAAGTTCGTACTGTTCAGTGGGAAATGAATAAAATTGGATTTCTACGACAAAGTTGGTACTGTTCAGTGGGAGATGAATAAAATTGAATTTCTACGAGAAAGTTCGTACTGTTCAGTGGGAAATGAAAAAAATGAATTGTTAAAATTCTTTCATATCTCGACGATTCGAGTTTAAACACAAACGAAAAACGGATTTCAAAAATTTGTCGTTTAGATTTGCCATGAGTTGCCCTGATTTGCCCCGAGTTGCCGTGAGTTACCGTGGGTTGCACTCCGATGCAACGACGTGCCACAACGGGCGGCAACGGACGGCAACGAACGACTGTAGAATATTTACGGGTCGGTTCGGGTTAATAATGTGCCGTGCGCTACATTGGTATTATTCGTCTCGCGCGTCGAAAAACGGGTTGCGGTAAAAGTTCGTGCTGTTCAGTGGGAAATGAATAAAATTGGATTTCTACGACAAAGTTCGTACTGTTCAGTGGGAGATGAATAAAATTGAATTTCTACGAGAAAGTTCGTACTGTTCAGTGGGAAATGAAAAAAATGAATTGTTAAAATTCTTTCATATCTCGACGATTCGAGTTTAAACACAAACGAAAAACGGATTTCACCAATTTGTCGTTTAGATTTGCCATGAGTTGCCCTGATTTGCCCCGAGTTGCCGTGAGTTACCGTGGGTTGCACTCCGATGCAACGACGTGCCACAACGGGCGGCAACGGACGGCAACGAACGACTGTAGAATATTTACGGGTCGGTTCGGGTTAATAATGTGCCGTGCGTTACATTGGTATTATTCGTCTCGCGCGTCGAAAAACGGGTTGCAGTAAAAGTTCGTACTGTTCAGTGGGAAATGAATAAAATTGGATTTCTACGACAAAGTTCGTACTGTTCAGTGGGAGATGAATAAAATTGAATTTCTACGAGAAAGTTCGTACTGTTCAGTGGGAAATGAAAAAAATGAATTGTTAAATTTCTTTCATATCTCGACGATTCGAGTAAAATAAAAATAAAATAAAAATAAAATAAAATAAAAAGATTTTTTATTGATTAAGAGTTACACTTATTTACAATACATATTAGGTATACATAGTGAAAATATATTTACAATAAATGTGAAGATTTAACTTGAGCCAATGGCTTATGAAATCAATTAAAGTTTTTATGGACAGATGATTACAGGGGAAATGTCTTTGAGGGGGGGAATAAATATATATACATAAGGGGCTGTAATCAGAGCTATTTTGTCCATGTATGGTCACAGAGCACTGAACACTGGTTTGTTCACTTGGCTCGTTGTTTTTCACTTCACAGGCTGAACGCATACGTATTACTTCCCAGGTGTGTAAAACTGGTTAGGGAGTGTTGGTTGTCGGGGGGTGTAGGGGGGTGGGGGGTGTGTTGTGTTATATGTCAGGCATTTTATTTAGATTTGTTGTTTCGTGTGGAAATTTATGTTTGGTGGATTGTGTGTTTTTGGTTGTAATGGAGCGGATTAATGGGTTTGTGTGATGTGTGGTGCTGTGGTAGAATTTGTGGTTGAGTTTTGTTAGTATGTTTTTGATTGGGTGAGCTTTGGTTTTTTGGTGGAGGAGCTGGATGTTGATGTAACGGTCGGAGTTGGAGATTATTCGAAGGGTTTTGTTCTGCACTGTTTGGATTTTTTTGAGGTTTGTGACTGCTGCGTTGGACCAGATTGGGGCTGCGTATGTTAGGGATGGGAGGATAACGGTGGAGTAGACGAGTTTTTTATTTTCGAGGGTGAGGACGCTTCTGCATGATATAAGTGGATAAAGGGTTTTGATGGTGGAGGAGGCTTTTTGGATTGCTTTTTGGATGTGTTTGGAAAAGGTGAGTCTTTGGTCTAAAATGACGCCAAGGTATTTTATTTCTGTTTTTATCGGGATATTTGAGTGAGAAATTCTTAGAGGGATTGGGATCTTTGTAGGGCGATTGTTTTTGGTGATTATGATAGATTCGGATTTATTAGGATTTACAGTGATTTTCCATTTGGAATAATAGGTCTCTAGGAGGCGGAGGTGAGTTTGGATGGAGAGTATGGCAATTTTGGGGTCTTTGGAGTGGCAGTATATGGCTGTGTCATCGGCATAGGTAGCTATTTTGGTTTGGGGGAGTTGAGGGAGATCGGCTATGTATACGTTGAAGAGGTGAGGGGAGATTACCGCCCCTTGTGGGACACCGGATTCGATAGGTTTGGTGGGGGAAATGGATGAGTTGATTTTAACTTGGAGTTTTCTGGACGTAAGGTAGCTGCTTATGGTTTTGATTAAGACGATTCGAGTTTAAACACAAACGAAAAACGGATTTCACCAATTTGTCGTTTAGATTTGCCATGAGTTGCCCTGATTTGCCCCGAGTTGCCGTGAGTTACCGTGGGTTGCACTCCGATGCAACGACGTGCCACAACGGGCGGCAACGGACGGCAACGAACGACTTTAGAATATTTACGGGTCGGTTCGGGTTAATAATGTGCCGTGCGTTACATTGGTATTATTCGTCTCGCGCGTCGAAAAACGGGTTGCGGTAAAAGTTCGTACTGTTCAGTGGGAAATGAATAAAATTGGATTTCTACGACAAAGTTCGTACTGTTCAGTGGGAGATGAATAAAATTGAATTTCTACGAGAAGGTTCGTACTGTTCAGTGGGAAATGAAAAAAATGAATTGTTAAAATTCTTTCATATCTCGACGATTCGAGTTTAAACACAAACGAAAAACGGATTTCACCAATTTGTCGTTTAGATTTGCCATGAGTTGCCCTGATTTGCCCCGAGTTGCCGTGAGTTACCGTGGGTTGCACTCCGATGCAACGACGTGCCACAACGGGCGGCAACGGACGGCAACGAACGACTGTAGAATATTTACGGGTCGGTTCGGGTTAATAATGTGCCGTGCGTTACATTGGTATTATTCGTCTCGCGCGTCGAAAAACGGGTTGCGGTAAAAGTTCGTATTGTTCAGTGGGAAATGAATAAAATTGGATTTCTACGACAAAGTTCGTACTGTTCAGTGGGAGATGAATAAAATTGAATTTCTACGAGAAAGTTCGTACTGTTCAGTGGGAAATGAAAAAAATGAATTGTTAAAATTCTTTCATATCTCGACGATTCGAGTTTAAACACAAACGAAAAACGGATTTCACCAATTTGTCGTTTAGATTTGCCATGAGTTGCCCTGATTTGCCCCGAGTTGCCGTGAGTTACCGTGGGTTGCACTCCGATGCAACGACGTGCCACAACGGGCGGCAACGGACGGCAACGAACGACTGTAGAATATTTACGGGTCGGTTCGGGTTAATAATGTGCCGTGCGTTACATTGGTATTATTCGTCTCGCGCGTCGAAAAACGGGTTGCGGTAAAAGTTCGTACTGTTCAGTGGGAAATGAATAAAATTGGATTTCTACGACAAAGTTCGTACTGTTCAGTGGGAGATGAATAAAATTGAATTTCTACGAGAAAGTTCGTACTGTTCAGTGGGAAATGAAAAAAATGAATTGTTAAAATTCTTTCATATCTCGACGATTCGAGTTTAAACACAAACGAAAAACGGATTGCACCAATTTGTCGTTTAGATTTGCCATGAGTTGCCCTGATTTGCCCCGAGTTGTCGTGAGTTACCGTGGGTTGCACTCCGATGCAACGACGTGCCACAACAGGCGGCAACGGACGGCAACGAACGACTGTAGAATATTTACGGGTCGGTTCGGGTTAATAATGTGCCGTGCGTTACATTGGTATTATTCGTCTCGCGCGTCGAAAAACGGGTTGCGGTAAAAGTTCGTACTGTTCAGTGGGAAATGAATAAAATTGGATTTCTACGACAAAGTTCGTACTGTTCAGTGGGAGATGAATAAAATTTAATTTCTACGAGAAAGTTCGTACTGTTCAGTGGGAAATGAAAAAAATGAATTGTTAAAATTCTTTCATATCTCGACGATTCGAGTTTAAACACAAACGAAAAACGGATTTCAAAAATTTGTCGTTTAGATTTGCCATGAGTTGCCCTGATTTGCCCCGAGTTGCCGTGAGTTACCGTGGGTTGCACTCCGATGCAACGACGTGCCACAACGGGCGGCAACGGACGGCAACGAACGACTGTAGAATATTTACGGGTCGGTTCGGGTTAATAATGTGCCGTGCGCTACATTGGTATTATTCGTCTCGCGCGTCGAAAAACGGGTTGCGGTAAAAGTTCGTGCTGTTCAGTGGGAAATGAATGAAATTGGATTTCTACGACAAAGTTCGTACTGTTCAATGGGAAATGAATAAAATTGAATTTCTACGAGAAAGTTCGTACTGTTCAGTGGGAAATGAAAAAAATGAATTGTTAAAATTCTTTCATATCTCGACGATTCGAGTTTAAACACAAACGAAAAACGGATTTCACCAATTTGTCGTTTAGATTTGCCATGAGTTGCCCTGATTTGCCCCGAGTTGTCGTGAGTTACCGTGGGTTGCACTCCGATGCAACGACGTGCCACAACGGGCGGCAACGGACGGCAACGAACGACTGTAGAATATTTACGGGTCGGTTCGGGTTAATAATGTGCCGTGCGTTACATTGGTATTATTCGTCTCGCGCGTCGAAAAACGGGTTGCGGTAAAAGTTCGTACTGTTCAGTGGGAAATGAATAAAATTGGATTTCTACGACAAAGTTCGTACTGTTCAGTGGGAGATGAATAAAATTGAATTTCTACGAGAAAGTTCGTACTGTTCAGTGGGAAATGAAAAAAATGAATTGTTAAAATTCTTTCATATCTCGACGATTCGAGTTTAAACACAAACGAAAAACGGATTTCACCAATTTGTCGTTTAGATTTGCCATGAGTTGCCCTGATTTGCCCCGAGTTGCCGTGAGTTACCGTGGGTTGCACTCCGATGCAACGACGTGCCACAACGGGCGGCAACGGACGGCAACGAACGACTGTAGAATATTTACGGGTCGGTTCGGGTTAATAATGTGCCGTGCGTTACATTGGTATTATTCGTCTCGCGCGTCGAAAAACGGGTTGCGGTAAAAGTTCGTACTGTTCAGTGGGAAATGAATAAAATTGGATTTCTACGACAAAGTTCGTACTGTTCAGTGGGAGATGAATAAAATTGAATTTCTACGAGAAAGTTCGTACTGTTCAGTGGGAAATGAAAAAAATGAATTGTTAAAATTCTTTCATATCTCGACGATTCGAGTTTAAACACAAACGAAAAACGGATTTCACCAATTTGTCGTTTAGATTTGCCATGAGTTGCCCTGATTTGCCCCGAGTTGCCGTGAGTTACCGTGGGTTGCACTCCGATGCAACGACGTGCCACAACGGGCGGCAACGGACGGCAACGAACGACTTTAGAATATTTACGGGTCGGTTCGGGTTAATAATGTGCCGTGCGTTACATTGGTATTATTCGTCTCGCGCGTCGAAAAACGGGTTGCGGTAAAAGTTCGTACTGTTCAGTGGGAAATGAATAAAATTGGATTTCTACGACAAAGTTCGTACTGTTCAGTGGGAGATGAATAAAATTGAATTTCTACGAGAAAGTTCGTACTGTTCAGTGGGAAATGAAAAAAATGAATTGTTAAAATTCTTTCATATCTCGACGATTCGAGTTTAAACACAAACGAAAAACGGATTTCACCAATTTGTCGTTTAGATTTGCCATGAGTTGCCCTGATTTGCCCCGAGTTGCCGTGAGTTACCGTGGGTTGCACTCCGATGCAACGACGTGCCACAACGGGCGGCAACGGACGGCAACGAACGACTGTAGAATATTTACGGGTCGGTTCGGGTTAATAATGTGCCGTGCGTTACATTGGTATTATTCGTCTCGCGCGTCGAAAAACGGGTTGCGGTAAAAGTTCGTACTGTTCAGTGGGAAATGAATAAAATTGGATTTCTACGACAAAGTTCGTACTGTTCAGTGGGAGATGAATAAAATTGAATTTCTACGAGAAAGTTCGTACTGTTCAGTGGGAAATGAAAAAAATGAATTGTTAAAATTCTTTCATATCTCGACGATTCGAGTTTAAACACAAACGAAAAACGGATTTCACCAATTTGTCGTTTAGATTTGCCATGAGTTGCCCTGATTTGCCCCGAGTTGCCGTGAGTTACCGTGGGTTGCACTCCGATGCAACGACGTGCCACAACGGGCGGCAACGGACGGCAACGAACGACTGTAGAATATTTACGGGTCGGTTCGGGTTAATAATGTGCCGTGCGTTACATTGGTATTATTCGTCTCGCGCGTCGAAAAACGGGTTGCGGTAAAAGTTCGTACTGTTCAGTGGGAAATGAATAAAATTGGATTTCTACGACAAAGTTCGTACTGTTCAGTGGGAGATGAATAAAATTGAATTTCTACGAGAAAGTTCGTACTGTTCAGTGGGAAATGAAAAAAATGAATTGTTAAAATTCTTTCATATCTCGACGATTCGAGTTTAAACACAAACGAAAAACGGATTGCACCAATTTGTCGTTTAGATTTGCCATGAGTTGCCCTGATTTGCCCCGAGTTGTCGTGAGTTACCGTGGGTTGCACTCCGATGCAACGACGTGCCACAACGGGCGGCAACGGACGGCAACGAACGACTGTAGAATATTTACGGGTCGGTTCGGGTTAATAATGTGCCGTGCGTTACATTGGTATTATTCGTCTCGCGCGTCGAAAAACGGGTTGCGGTAAAAGTTCGTACTGTTCAGTGGGAAATGAATAAAATTGGATTTCTACGACAAAGTTCGTACTGTTCAGTGGGAGATGAATAAAATTTAATTTCTACGAGAAAGTTCGTACTGTTCAGTGGGAAATGAAAAAAATGAATTTTTAAAATTCTTTCATATCTCGACGATTCGAGTTTAAACACAAACGAAAAACGGATTTCAAAAATTTGTCGTTTAGATTTGCCATGAGTTGCCCTGATTTGCCCCGAGTTGCCGTGAGTTACCGTGGGTTGCACTCCGATGCAACGACGTGCCACAACGGGCGGCAACGGACGGCAACGAACGACTGTAGAATATTTACGGGTCGGTTCGGGTTAATAATGTGCCGTGCGCTACATTGGTATTATTCGTCTCGCGCGTCGAAAAACGGGTTGCGGTAAAAGTTCG
The DNA here is from genome assembly GCA_036711965.1 of Onthophagus sagittarius. NCBI lineage: Eukaryota > Metazoa > Arthropoda > Insecta > Coleoptera > Scarabaeidae > Onthophagus > Onthophagus sagittarius. The sequence goes on from JASERS010000005.1 coordinate 30,372,873, forward strand.
TGCTGTTCAGTGGGAAATGAATAAAATTGGATTTCTACGACAAAGTTCGTACTGTTCAGTGGGAGATGAATAAAATTGAATTTCTACGAGAAAGTTCGTACTGTTCAGTGGGAAATGAAAAAAATGAATTATTAAAATTCTTTCATATCTCGACGATTCGAGTTTAAACACAAACGAAAAACGGATTTCACCAATTTGTCGTTTAGATTTGCCATGAGTTGCCCTGATTTGCCCCGAGTTGCCGTGAGTTACCGTGGGTTGCACTCCGATGCAACAACGTGCCACAACGGGCGGCAACGGACGGCAACGAACGACTGTAGAATATTTACGGGTCGGTTCGGGTTAATAATGTGCCGTGCGTTACATTTGTATTATTCGTCTCGCGCGTCGAAAAACGGGTTGCGGTAAAAGTTCGTACTGTTCAGTGGGAAATGAATAAAATTGGATTTCTACGACAAAGTTCGTACTGTTCAGTGGGAGATGAATAAAATTGAATTTCTACGAGAAAGTTCGTACTGTTCAGTGGGAAATGAAAAAAATAAATTGTTAAAATTCTTTCATATCTCGACGATTCGAGTTTAAACACAAACGAAAAACGGATTTCACCAATTTGTCGTTTAGATTTGCCATGAGTTGCCCTGATTTGCCCCGAGTTGCCGTGAGTTACCGTGGGTTGCACTCCGATGCAACGACGTGCCACAACGGGCGGCAACGGACGGCAACGAACGACTGTAGAATATTTACGGGTCGGTTCGGGTTAATAATGTGCCGTGCGTTACATTGGTATTATTCGTCTCGCGCGTCGAAAAACGGGTTGCGGTAAAAGTTCGTACTGTTCAGTGGGAAATGAATAAAATTGGATTTCTACGACAAAGTTCGTACTGTTCAGTGGGAGATGAATAAAATTGAATTTCTACGAGAAAGTTCGTACTGTTCAGTGGGAAATGAAAAAAATGAATTGTTAAAATTCTTTCATATCTCGACGATTCGAGTTTAAACACAAACGAAAAACGGATTTCACCAATTTGTCGTTTAGATTTGCCATGAGTTGCCCTGATTTGCCCCGAGTTGCCGTGAGTTACCGTGGGTTGCACTCCGATGCAACGACGTGCCACAACGGGCGGCAACGGACGGCAACGAACGACTGTAGAATATTTACGGGTCGGTTCGGGTTAATAATGTGCCGTGCGTTACATTGGTATTATTCGTCTCGCGCGTCGAAAAACGGGTTGCGGTAAAAGTTCGTACTGTTCAGTGGGAAATGAATGAAATTGGATTTCTACGACAAAGTTCGTACTGTTCAATGGGAAATGAATAAAATTGAATTTCTACGAGAAAGTTCGTACTGTTCAGTGGGAAATGAAAAAAATGAATTGTTAAAATTCTTTCATATCTCGACAATTCGAGTTCAAACACAAACGAAAAACGGATTTCACCAATTTGTCGTTTAGATTTGCCATGAGTTGCCCTGATTTGCCCCGAGTTGTCGTGAGTTACCGTGGGTTGCACTCCGATGCAACGACGTGCCACAACGGGCGGCAACGGACGGCAACGAACGACTGTAGAATATTTACGGGTCGGTTCGGGTTAATAATGTGCCGTGCGTTACATTGGTATTATTCGTCTCGCGCGTCGAAAAACGGGTTGCGGTAAAAGTTCGTACTGTTCAGTGGGAAATGAATAAAATTGGATTTCTACGACAAAGTTCGTACTGTTCAGTGGGAGATGAATAAAATTGAATTTCTACGAGAAAGTTCGTACTGTTCAGTGGGAAATGAAAAAAATGAATTGTTAAAATTCTTTCATATCTCGACGATTCGAGTTTAAACACAAACGAAAAACGGATTTCACCAATTTGTCGTTTAGATTTGCCATGAGTTGCCCTGATTTGCCCCGAGTTGCCGTGAGTTACCGTGGGTTGCACTCCGATGCAACGACGTGCCACAACGGACGGCAACGAACGACTGTAGAATATTTACGGGTCGGTTCGGGTTAATAATGTGCCGTGCGCTACATTGGTATTATTCGTCTCGCGCGTCGAAAAACGGGTTGCGTTAAAAGTTCGTGCTGTTCAGTGGGAAATGAATAAAATTGGATTTCTACGACAAAGTTCGTACTGTTCAGTGGGAGATGAATAAAATTGAATTTCTACGAGAAAGTTCGTACTGTTCAGTGGGAAATGAAAAAAATGAATTGTTAAAATTCTTTCATATCTCGACGATTCGAGTTTAAACACAAACGAAAAACGGATTTCACCAATTTGTCGTTTAGATTTGCCATGAGTTGCCCTGATTTGCCCCGAGTTGCCGTGAGTTACCGTGGGTTGCACTCCGATGCAACGACGTGCCACAACGGGCGGCAACGGACGGCAACGAACGACTGTAGAATATTTACGGGTCGGTTCGGGTTAATAATGTGCCGTGCGTTACATTGGTATTATTCGTCTCGCGCGTCGAAAAACGGGTTGCGGTAAAAGTTCGTACTGTTCAGTGGGAAATGAATAAAATTGGATTTCTACGACAAAGTTCGTACTGTTCAGTGGGAGATGAATAAAATTGAATTTCTACGAGAAAGTTCGTACTGTTCAGTGGGAAATGAAAAAAATGAATTGTTAAAATTCTTTCATATCTCGACGATTCGAGTTTAAACACAAACGAAAAACGGATTTCACCAATTTGTCGTTTAGATTTGCCATGAGTTGCCCTGATTTGCCCCGAGTTGCCGTGAGTTACCGTGGGTTGCACTCCGATGCAACGACGTGCCACAACGGGCGGCAACGGACGGCAACGAACGACTGTAGAATATTTACGGGTCGGTTCGGGTTAATAATGTGCCGTGCGTTACATTGGTATTATTCGTCTCGCGCGTCGAAAAACGGGTTGCGGTAAAAGTTCGTACTGTTCAGTGGGAAATGAATAAAATTGGATTTCTACGACAAAGTTCGTACTGTTCAGTGGGAGATGAATAAAATTGAATTTCTACGAGAAAGTTCGTACTGTTCAGTGGGAAATGAAAAAAATGAATTGTTAAAATTCTTTCATATCTCGACGATTCGAGTTTAAACACAAACGAAAAACGGATTTCACCAATTTGTCGTTTAGATTTGCCATGAGTTGCCCTGATTTGCCCCGAGTTGCCGTGAGTTACCGTGGGTTGCACTCCGATGCAACGACGTGCCACAACGGGCGGCAACGGACGGCAACGAACGACTTTAGAATATTTACGGGTCGGTTCGGGTTAATAATGTGCCGTGCGTTACATTGGTATTATTCGTCTCGCGCGTCGAAAAACGGGTTGCGGTAAAAGTTCGTACTGTTCAGTGGGAAATGAATAAAATTGGATTTCTACGACAAAGTTCGTACTGTTCAGTGGGAGATGAATAAAATTGAATTTCTACGAGAAAGTTCGTACTGTTCAGTGGGAAATGAAAAAAATGAATTGTTAAAATTCTTTCATATCTCGACGATTCGAGTTTAAACACAAACGAAAAACGGATTTCACCAATTTGTCGTTTAGATTTGCCATGAGTTGCCCTGATTTGCCCCGAGTTGCCGTGAGTTACCGTGGGTTGCACTCCGATGCAACGACGTGCCACAACGGGCGGCAACGGACGGCAACGAACGACTGTAGAATATTTACGGGTCGGTTCGGGTTAATAATGTGCCGTGCGTTACATTGGTATTATTCGTCTCGCGCGTCGAAAAACGGGTTGCGGTAAAAGTTCGTACTGTTCAGTGGGAAATGAATAAAATTGGATTTCTACGACAAAGTTCGTACTGTTCAGTGGGAGATGAATAAAATTGAATTTCTACGAGAAAGTTCGTACTGTTCAGTGGGAAATGAAAAAAATGAATTGTTAAAATTCTTTCATATCTCGACGATTCGAGTTTAAACACAAACGAAAAACGGATTTCACCAATTTGTCGTTTAGATTTGCCATGAGTTGCCCTGATTTGCCCCGAGTTGCCGTGAGTTACCGTGGGTTGCACTCCGATGCAACGACGTGCCACAACGGGCGGCAACGGACGGCAACGAACGACTGTAGAATATTTACGGGTCGGTTCGGGTTAATAATGTGCCGTGCGTTACATTGGTATTATTCGTCTCGCGCGTCGAAAAACGGGTTGCGGTAAAAGTTCGTACTGTTCAGTGGGAAATGAATAAAATTGGATTTCTACGACAAAGTTCGTACTGTTCAGTGGGAGATGAATAAAATTGAATTTCTACGAGAAAGTTCGTACTGTTCAGTGGGAAATGAAAAAAATGAATTGTTAAAATTCTTTCATATCTCGACGATTCGAGTTTAAACACAAACGAAAAACGGATTGCACCAATTTGTCGTTTAGATTTGCCATGAGTTGCCCTGATTTGCCCCGAGTTGTCGTGAGTTACCGTGGGTTGCACTCCGATGCAACGACGTGCCACAACGGGCGGCAACGGACGGCAACGAACGACTGTAGAATATTTACGGGTCGGTTCGGGTTAATAATGTGCCGTGCGTTACATTGGTATTATTCGTCTCGCGCGTCGAAAAACGGGTTGCGGTAAAAGTTCGTACTGTTCAGTGGGAAATGAATAAAATTGGATTTCTACGACAAAGTTCGTACTGTTCAGTGGGAGATGAATAAAATTTAATTTCTACGAGAAAGTTCGTACTGTTCAGTGGGAAATGAAAAAAATGAATTTTTAAAATTCTTTCATATCTCGACGATTCGAGTTTAAACACAAACGAAAAACGGATTTCAAAAATTTGTCGTTTAGATTTGCCATGAGTTGCCCTGATTTGCCCCGAGTTGCCGTGAGTTACCGTGGGTTGCACTCCGATGCAACGACGTGCCACAACGGGCGGCAACGGACGGCAACGAACGACTGTAGAATATTTACGGGTCGGTTCGGGTTAATAATGTGCCGTGCGCTACATTGGTATTATTCGTCTCGCGCGTCGAAAAACGGGTTGCGGTAAAAGTTCGTGCTGTTCAGTGGGAAATGAATAAAATTGGATTTCTACGACAAAGTTCGTACTGTTCAGTGGGAGATGAATAAAATTGAATTTCTACGAGAAAGTTCGTACTGTTCAGTGGGAAATGAAAAAAATGAACTATTAAAATTCTTTCATATCTCGACGATTCGAGTTTAAACACAAACGAAAAACGGATTTCACCAATTTGTCGTTTAGATTTGCCATGAGTTGCCCTGATTTGCCCCGAGTTGCCGTGAGTTACCGTGGGTTGCACTCCGATGCAACAACGTGCCACAACGGGCGGCAACGGACGGCAACGAACGACTGTAGAATATTTACGGGTCGGTTCGGGTTAATAATGTGCCGTGCGTTACATTTGTATTATTCGTCTCGCGCGTCGAAAAACGGGTTGCGGTAAAAGTTCGTACTGTTCAGTGGGAAATGAATAAAATTGGATTTCTACGACAAAGTTCGTACTGTTCAGTGGGAGATGAATAAAATTGAATTTCTACGAGAAAGTTCGTACTGTTCAGTGGGAAATGAAAAAAATAAATTGTTAAAATTCTTTCATATCTCGACGATTCGAGTTTAAACACAAACGAAAAACGGATTTCACCAATTTGTCGTTTAGATTTGCCATGAGTTGCCCTGATTTGCCCCGAGTTGCCGTGAGTTACCGTGGGTTGCACTCCGATGCAACGACGTGCCACAACGGGCGGCAACGGACGGCAACGAACGACTGTAGAATATTTACGGGTCGGTTCGGGTTAATAATGTGCCGTGCGTTACATTGGTATTATTCGTCTCGCGCGTCGAAAAACGGGTTGCGGTAAAAGTTCGTACTGTTCAGTGGGAAATGAATAAAATTGGATTTCTACGACAAAGTTCGTACTGTTCAGTGGGAGATGAATAAAATTGAATTTCTACGAGAAAGTTCGTACTGTTCAGTGGGAAATGAAAAAAATGAATTGTTAAAATTCTTTCATATCTCGACGATTCGAGTTTAAACACAAACGAAAAACGGATTTCACCAATTTGTCGTTTAGATTTGCCATGAGTTGCCCTGATTTGCCCCGAGTTGCCGTGAGTTACCGTGGGTTGCACTCCGATGCAACGACGTGCCACAACGGGCGGCAACGGACGGCAACGAACGACTGTAGAATATTTACGGGTCGGTTCGGGTTAATAATGTGCCGTGCGTTACATTGGTATTATTCGTCTCGCGCGTCGAAAAACGGGTTGCGGTAAAAGTTCGTACTGTTCAGTGGGAAATGAATGAAATTGGATTTCTACGACAAAGTTCGTACTGTTCAATGGGAAATGAATAAAATTGAATTTCTACGAGAAAGTTCGTACTGTTCAGTGGGAAATGAAAAAAATGAATTGTTAAAATTCTTTCATATCTCGACAATTCGAGTTCAAACACAAACGAAAAACGGATTTCACCAATTTGTCGTTTAGATTTGCCATGAGTTGCCCTGATTTGCCCCGAGTTGTCGTGAGTTACCGTGGGTTGCACTCCGATGCAACGACGTGCCACAACGGGCGGCAACGGACGGCAACGAACGACTGTAGAATATTTACGGGTCGGTTCGGGTTAATAATGTGCCGTGCGTTACATTGGTATTATTCGTCTCGCGCGTCGAAAAACGGGTTGCGGTAAAAGTTCGTACTGTTCAGTGGGAAATGAATAAAATTGGATTTCTACGACAAAGTTCGTACTGTTCAGTGGGAGATGAATAAAATTGAATTTCTACGAGAAAGTTCGTACTGTTCAGTGGGAAATGAAAAAAATGAATTGTTAAAATTCTTTCATATCTCGACGATTCGAGTTTAAACACAAACGAAAAACGGATTTCACCAATTTGTCGTTTAGATTTGCCATGAGTTGCCCTGATTTGCCCCGAGTTGCCGTGAGTTACCGTGGGTTGCACTCCGATGCAACGACGTGCCACAACGGACGGCAACGAACGACTGTAGAATATTTACGGGTCGGTTCGGGTTAATAATGTGCCGTGCGCTACATTGGTATTATTCGTCTCGCGCGTCGAAAAACGGGTTGCGTTAAAAGTTCGTGCTGTTCAGTGGGAAATGAATAAAATTGGATTTCTACGACAAAGTTCGTACTGTTCAGTGGGAGATGAATAAAATTGAATTTCTACGAGAAAGTTCGTACTGTTCAGTGGGAAATGAAAAAAATGAATTGTTAAAATTCTTTCATATCTCGACGATTCGAGTTTAAACACAAACGAAAAACGGATTTCACCAATTTGTCGTTTAGATTTGCCATGAGTTGCCCTGATTTGCCCCGAGTTGCCGTGAGTTACCGTGGGTTGCACTCCGATGCAACGACGTGCCACAACGGGCGGCAACGGACGGCAACGAACGACTGTAGAATATTTACGGGTCGGTTCGGGTTAATAATGTGCCGTGCGTTACATTGGTATTATTCGTCTCGCGCGTCGAAAAACGGGTTGCGGTAAAAGTTCGTACTGTTCAGTGGGAAATGAATAAAATTGGATTTCTACGACAAAGTTCGTACTGTTCAGTGGGAGATGAATAAAATTGAATTTCTACGAGAAAGTTCGTACTGTTCAGTGGGAAATGAAAAAAATGAATTGTTAAAATTCTTTCATATCTCGACGATTCGAGTTTAAACACAAACGAAAAACGGATTTCACCAATTTGTCGTTTAGATTTGCCATGAGTTGCCCTGATTTGCCCCGAGTTGCCGTGAGTTACCGTGGGTTGCACTCCGATGCAACGACGTGCCACAACGGGCGGCAACGGACGGCAACGAACGACTGTAGAATATTTACGGGTCGGTTCGGGTTAATAATGTGCCGTGCGTTACATTGGTATTATTCGTCTCGCGCGTCGAAAAACGGGTTGCGGTAAAAGTTCGTACTGTTCAGTGGGAAATGAATAAAATTGGATTTCTACGACAAAGTTCGTACTGTTCAGTGGGAGATGAATAAAATTGAATTTCTACGAGAAAGTTCGTACTGTTCAGTGGGAAATGAAAAAAATGAATTGTTAAAATTCTTTCATATCTCGACGATTCGAGTTTAAACACAAACGAAAAACGGATTGCACCAATTTGTCGTTTAGATTTGCCATGAGTTGCCCTGATTTGCCCCGAGTTGTCGTGAGTTACCGTGGGTTGCACTCCGATGCAACGACGTGCCACAACGGGCGGCAACGGACGGCAACGAACGACTGTAGAATATTTACGGGTCGGTTCGGGTTAATAATGTGCCGTGCGTTACATTGGTATTATTCGTCTCGCGCGTCGAAAAACGGGTTGCGGTAAAAGTTCGTACTGTTCAGTGGGAAATGAATAAAATTGGATTTCTACGACAAAGTTCGTACTGTTCAGTGGGAGATGAATAAAATTTAATTTCTACGAGAAAGTTCGTACTGTTCAGTGGGAAATGAAAAAAATGAATTTTTAAAATTCTTTCATATCTCGACGATTCGAGTTTAAACACAAACGAAAAACGGATTTCAAAAATTTGTCGTTTAGATTTGCCATGAGTTGCCCTGATTTGCCCCGAGTTGCCGTGAGTTACCGTGGGTTGCACTCCGATGCAACGACGTGCCACAACGGGCGGCAACGGACGGCAACGAACGACTGTAGAATATTTACGGGTCGGTTCGGGTTAATAATGTGCCGTGCGCTACATTGGTATTATTCGTCTCGCGCGTCGAAAAACGGGTTGCGGTAAAAGTTCGTGCTGTTCAGTGGGAAATGAATAAAATTGGATTTCTACGACAAAGTTCGTACTGTTCAGTGGGAGATGAATAAAATTGAATTTCTACGAGAAAGTTCGTACTGTTCAGTGGGAAATGAAAAAAATGAACTATTAAAATTCTTTCATATCTCGACGATTCGAGTTTAAACACAAACGAAAAACGGATTTCACCAATTTGTCGTTTAGATTTGCCATGAGTTGCCCTGATTTGCCCCGAGTTGCCGTGAGTTACCGTGGGTTGCACTCCGATGCAACAACGTGCCACAACGGGCGGCAACGGACGGCAACGAACGACTGTAGAATATTTACGGGTCGGTTCGGGTTAATAATGTGCCGTGCGTTACATTTGTATTATTCGTCTCGCGCGTCGAAAAACGGGTTGCGGTAAAAGTTCGTACTGTTCAGTGGGAAATGAATAAAATTGGATTTCTACGACAAAGTTCGTACTGTTCAGTGGGAGATGAATAAAATTGAATTTCTACGAGAAAGTTCGTACTGTTCAGTGGGAAATGAAAAAAATAAATTGTTAAAATTCTTTCATATCTCGACGATTCGAGTTTAAACACAAACGAAAAACGGATTTCACCAATTTGTCGTTTAGATTTGCCATGAGTTGCCCTGATTTGCCCCGAGTTGCCGTGAGTTACCGTGGGTTGCACTCCGATGCAACGACGTGCCACAACGGGCGGCAACGGACGGCAACGAACGACTGTAGAATATTTACGGGTCGGTTCGGGTTAATAATGTGCCGTGCGTTACATTGGTATTATTCGTCTCGCGCGTCGAAAAACGGGTTGCGGTAAAAGTTCGTACTGTTCAGTGGGAAATGAATAAAATTGGATTTCTACGACAAAGTTCGTACTGTTCAGTGGGAGATGAATAAAATTGAATTTCTACGAGAAAGTTCGTACTGTTCAGTGGGAAATGAAAAAAATGAATTGTTAAAATTCTTTCATATCTCGACGATTCGAGTTTAAACACAAACGAAAAACGGATTTCACCAATTTGTCGTTTAGATTTGCCATGAGTTGCCCTGATTTGCCCCGAGTTGCCGTGAGTTACCGTGGGTTGCACTCCGATGCAACGACGTGCCACAACGGGCGGCAACGGACGGCAACGAACGACTGTAGAATATTTACGGGTCGGTTCGGGTTAATAATGTGCCGTGCGTTACATTGGTATTATTCGTCTCGCGCGTCGAAAAACGGGTTGCGGTAAAAGTTCGTACTGTTCAGTGGGAAATGAATGAAATTGGATTTCTACGACAAAGTTCGTACTGTTCAATGGGAAATGAATAAAATTGAATTTCTACGAGAAAGTTCGTACTGTTCAGTGGGAAATGAAAAAAATGAATTGTTAAAATTCTTTCATATCTCGACAATTCGAGTTCAAACACAAACGAAAAACGGATTTCACCAATTTGTCGTTTAGATTTGCCATGAGTTGCCCTGATTTGCCCCGAGTTGTCGTGAGTTACCGTGGGTTGCACTCCGATGCAACGACGTGCCACAACGGGCGGCAACGGACGGCAACGAACGACTGTAGAATATTTACGGGTCGGTTCGGGTTAATAATGTGCCGTGCGTTACATTGGTATTATTCGTCTCGCGCGTCGAAAAACGGGTTGCGGTAAAAGTTCGTACTGTTCAGTGGGAAATGAATAAAATTGGATTTCTACGACAAAGTTCGTACTGTTCAGTGGGAGATGAATAAAATTGAATTTCTACGAGAAAGTTCGTACTGTTCAGTGGGAAATGAAAAAAATGAATTGTTAAAATTCTTTCATATCTCGACGATTCGAGTTTAAACACAAACGAAAAACGGATTTCACCAATTTGTCGTTTAGATTTGCCATGAGTTGCCCTGATTTGCCCCGAGTTGCCGTGAGTTACCGTGGGTTGCACTCCGATGCAACGACGTGCCACAACGGACGGCAACGAACGACTGTAGAATATTTACGGGTCGGTTCGGGTTAATAATGTGCCGTGCGCTACATTGGTATTATTCGTCTCGCGCGTCGAAAAACGGGTTGCGTTAAAAGTTCGTGCTGTTCAGTGGGAAATGAATAAAATTGGATTTCTACGACAAAGTTCGTACTGTTCAGTGGGAGATGAATAAAATTGAATTTCTACGAGAAAGTTCGTACTGTTCAGTGGGAAATGAAAAAAATGAATTGTTAAAATTCTTTCATATCTCGACGATTCGAGTTTAAACACAAACGAAAAACGGATTTCACCAATTTGTCGTTTAGATTTGCCATGAGTTGCCCTGATTTGCCCCGAGTTGCCGTGAGTTACCGTGGGTTGCACTCCGATGCAACGACGTGCCACAACGGGCGGCAACGGACGGCAACGAACGACTGTAGAATATTTACGGGTCGGTTCGGGTTAATAATGTGCCGTGCATTACATTGGTATTATTCGTCCCGCGCGTCGAAAAACGGGTTGCGGTAAAAGTTCGTACTGTTCAGTGGGAAATGAATGAAATTGGATTTCTACGACAAAGTTCGTACTGTTCAATGGGAGATGAATAAAATTGAATTTCTACGAGAAAGTTCGTACTGTTCAGTGGGAAATGAAAAAAATGAATTGTTAAAATTCTTTCATATCTCGACGATTCGAGTTTAAACACAAACGAAAAACGGATTGCACCAATTTGTCGTTTAGATTTGCCATGAGTTGCCCTGATTTGCCCCGAGTTGTCGTGAGTTACCGTGGGTTGCACTCCGATGCAACGACGTGCCACAACGGGCGGCAACGGACGGCAACGAACGACTGTAGAATATTTACGGGTCGGTTCGGGTTAATAATGTGCCGTGCGTTACATTGGTATTATTCGTCTCGCGCGTCGAAAAACGGGTTGCGGTTAAAGTTCGTACTGTTCAGTGGGAAATGAATAAAATTGGATTTCTACGACAAAGTTGGTACTGTTCAGTGGGAGATGAATAAAATTGAATTTCTACGAGAAAGTTCGTACTGTTCAGTGGGAAATGAAAAAAGTGAATTGTTAAAATTCTTTCATATCTCGACGATTCGAGTTTAAACACAAACGAAAAACGGATTTCACCAATTTGTCGTTTAGATTTGCCATGAGTTGCCCTGATTTGCCCCGAGTTGCCGTGAGTTACCGTGGGTTGCACTCCGATGCAACGACGTGCCACAACGGACGGCAACGAACGACTGTAGAATATTTACGGGTCGGTTCGGGTTAATAATGTGCCGTGCGCTACATTGGTATTATTCGTCTCGCGCGTCGAAAAACGGGTTGCGTTAAAAGTTCGTGCTGTTCAGTGGGAAATGAATAAAATTGGATTTCTACGACAAAGTTCGTACTGTTCAGTGGGAGATGAATAAAATTGAATTTCTACGAGAAAGTTCGTACTGTTCAGTGGGAAATGAAAAAAATGAATTGTTAAAATTCTTTCATATCTCGACGATTCGAGTTTAAACACAAACGAAAAACGGATTTCACCAATTTGTCGTTTAGATTTGCCATGAGTTGCCCTGATTTGCCCCGAGTTGCCGTGAGTTACCGTGGGTTGCACTCCGATGCAACGACGTGCCACAACGGGCGGCAACGGACGGCAACGAACGACTGTAGAATATTTACGGGTCGGTTCGGGTTAATAATGTGCCGTGCGTTACATTGGTATTATTCGTCTCGCGCGTCGAAAAACGGGTTGCGGTAAAAGTTCGTACTGTTCAGTGGGAAATGAATAAAATTGGATTTCTACGACAAAGTTCGTACTGTTCAGTGGGAGATGAATAAAATTGAATTTCTACGAGAAAGTTCGTACTGTTCAGTGGGAAATGAAAAAAATGAATTGTTAAAATTCTTTCATATCTCGACGATTCGAGTTTAAACACAAACGAAAAACGGATTTCACCAATTTGTCGTTTAGATTTGCCATGAGTTGCCCTGATTTGCCCCGAGTTGCCGTGAGTTACCGTGGGTTGTACTCCGATGCAACGACGTGCCACAACGGGCGGCAACGGACGGCAACGAACGACTGTAGAATATTTACGGGTCGGTTCGGGTTAATAATGTGCCGTGCGTTACATTGGTATTATTCGTCCCGCGCGTCGAAAAACGGGTTGCGGTAAAAGTTCGTACTGTTCAGTGGGAAATGAATGAAATTGGATTTCTACGACAAAGTTCGTACTGTTCAATGGGAGATGAATAAAATTGAATTTCTACGAGAAAGTTCGTACTGTTCAGTGGGAAATGAAAAAAATGAATTGTTAAAATTCTTTCATATCTCGACGATTCGAGTTTAAACACAAACGAAAAACGGATTGCACCAATTTGTCGTTTAGATTTGCCATGAGTTGCCCTGATTTGCCCCGAGTTGTCGTGAGTTACCGTGGGTTGCACTCCGATGCAACGACGTGCCACAACGGGCGGCAACGGACGGCAACGAACGACTGTAGAATATTTACGGGTCGGTTCGGGTTAATAATGTGCCGTGCGTTACATTGGTATTATTCGTCTCGCGCGTCGAAAAACGGGTTGCTGTAAAAGTTCGTACTGTTCAGTGGGAAATGAATAAAATTGGATTTCTACGACAAAGTTGGTACTGTTCAGTGGGAGATGAATAAAATTGAATTTCTACGAGAAAGTTCGTACTGTTCAGTGGGAAATGAAAAAAATGAATTGTTAAAATTCTTTCATATCTCGACGATTCGAGTTTAAACACAAACGAAAAACGGATTTCAAAAATTTGTCGTTTAGATTTGCCATGAGTTGCCCTGATTTGCCCCGAGTTGCCGTGAGTTACCGTGGGTTGCACTCCGATGCAACGACGTGCCACAACGGGCGGCAACGGACGGCAACGAACGACTGTAGAATATTTACGGGTCGGTTCGGGTTAATAATGTGCCGTGCGCTACATTGGTATTATTCGTCGCGCGCGTCGAAAAACGGGTTGCGGTAAAAGTTCGTGCTGTTCAGTGGGAAATGAATAAAATTGGATTTCTACGACAAAGTTCGTACTGTTCAGTGGGAGATGAATAAAATTGAATTTCTACGAGAAAGTTCGTACTGTTCAGTGGGAAATGAAAAAAATGAATTGTTAAAATTCTTTCATATCTCGACGATTCGAGTTTAAACACAAACGAAAAACGGATTTCACCAATTTGTCGTTTAGATTTGCCATGAGTTGCCCTGATTTGCCCCGAGTTGCCGTGAGTTACCGTGGGTTGCACTCCGATGCAACGACGTGCCACAACGGGCGGCAACGGACGGCAACGAACGACTGTAGAATATTTACGGGTCGGTTCGGGTTAATAATGTGCCGTGCGTTACATTGGTATTATTCGTCTCGCGCGTCGAAAAACGGGTTGCGGTAAAAGTTCGTACTGTTCAGTGGGAAATGAATAAAATTGGATTTCTACGACAAAGTTCGTACTGTTCAGTGGGAGATGAATAAAATTGAATTTCTACGAGAAAGTTCGTACTGTTCAGTGGGAAATGAAAAAAATGAATTGTTAAAATTCTTTCATATCTCGACGATTCGAGTAAAATAAAAATAAAATAAAAATAAAATAAAATAAAAAGATTTTTTATTGATTAAGAGTTACACTTATTTACAATACATATTAGGTATACATAGTGAAAATATATTTACAATAAATGTGAAGATTTAACTTGAGCCAATGGCTTATGAAATCAATTAAAGTTTTTATGGACAGATGATTACAGGGGAAATGTCTTTGAGGGGGGGAATAAATATATATACATAAGGGGCTGTAATCAGAGCTATTTTGTCCATGTATGGTCACAGAGCACTGAACAATGGTTTGTTCACTTGGCTCGTTGTTTTTCACTTCACAGGCTGAACGCATACGTATTACTTCCCAGGTGTGTAAAACTGGTTAGGGAGTGTTGGTTGTCGGGGGGTGTAGGGGGGTGGGGGGTGTGTTGTGTTATATGTCGGGCATTTTATTTAGATTTGTTGTTTCGTGTGGAAATTTATGTTTGGTGGATTGTGTGTTTTTGGTTGTAATGGAGCGGATTAAGGGGTTTGTGTGATGTGTGGTGCTGTGGTAGAATTTGTGGTTGAGTTTTGTTAGTATGTTTTTGATTGTGTGAGCTTTGGTTTTTTGGTGGAGGAGCTGGATGTTGATGTAACGGTCGGAGTTGGAGATTATTCGAAGGGTTTTGTTCTGCACTGTTTGGATTTTTTTGAGGTTTGTGACTGCTGCGTTGGACCAGATTGGGGCTGCGTATGTTAGGGATGGGAGGATAACGGTGGAGTAGAGGAGTTTTTTATTTTCGAGGGTGAGGACGCTTCTGCATGATATAAGTGGATAAAGGGTTTTGATGGTGGAGGAGGCTTTTTGGATTGCTTTTTGGATGTGTTTGGAAAAGGTGAGTCTTTGGTCTAAAATGACGCCAAGGTATTTTATTTCTGTTTTTATCGGGATATTTGAGTGAGAAATTCTTAGAGGGATTGGGATCTTTGTAGGGCGATTGTTTTTGGTGATTATGATAGATTCGGATTTATTAGGATTTACAGTGATTTTCCATTTGGAATAATAGGTTTCTAGGAGGCGGAGGTGAGTTTGGATGGAGAGTATGGCAATTTTGGGGTCTTTGGAGTGGCAGTATATGGCTGTGTCATCGGCATAGGTAGCTATTTTGGTTTGGGGGAGTTGAGGGAGATCGGCTATGTATACGTTGAAGAGGTGAGGGGAGATTACCGCCCCTTGTGGGACACCGGATTCGATAGGTTTGGTGGGGGAAATGGATGAGTTGATTTTAGCTTGGAGTTTTCTGGACGTAAGGTAGCTGCTTATGGTTTTGATTAAGACGATTCGAGTTTAAACACAAACGAAAAACGGATTTCACCAATTTGTCGTTTAGATTTGCCATGAGTTGCCCTGATTTGCCCCGAGTTGCCGTGAGTTACCGTGGGTTGCACTCCGATGCAACGACGTGCCACAACGGGCGGCAACGGACGGCAACGAACGACTGTAGAATATTTACGGGTCGGTTCGGGTTAATAATGTGCCGTGCGTTACATTGGTATTATTCGTCTCGCGCGTCGAAAAACGGGTTGCGGTAAAAGTTCGTACTGTTCAGTGGGAAATGAATAAAATTGGATTTCTACGACAAAGTTCGTACTGTTCAGTGGGAGATGAATAAAATTGAATTTCTACGAGAAAGTTCGTACTGTTCAGTGGGAAATGAAAAAAATGAATTGTTAAAATTCTTTCATATCTCGACGATTCGAGTTTAAACACAAACGAAAAACGGATTTCACCAATTTGTCGTTTAGATTTGCCATGAGTTGCCCTGATTTGCCCCGAGTTGCCGTGAGTTACCGTGGGTTGCACTCCGATGCAACGACGTGCCACAACGGACGGCAACGAACGACTGTAGAATATTTACGGGTCGGTTCGGGTTAATAATGTGCCGTGCGCTACATTGGTATTATTCGTCTCGCGCGTCGAAAAACGGGTTGCGGTAAAAGTTCGTGCTGTTCAGTGGGAAATGAATAAAATTGGATTTCTACGACAAAGTTCGTACTGTTCAGTGGGAGATGAATAAAATTGAATTTCTACGAGAAAGTTCGTACTGTTCAGTGGGAAATGAAAAAAATGAATTGTTAAAATTCTTTCATATCTCGACGATTCGAGTTTAAACACAAACGAAAAACGGATTTCACCAATTTGTCGTTTAGATTTGCCATGAGTTGCCCTGATTTGCCCCGAGTTGCCGTGAGTTACCGTGGGTTGCACTCCGATGCAACGACGTGCCACAACGGGCGGCAACGGACGGCAACGAACGACTGTAGAATATTTACGGGTCGGTTCGGGTTAATAATGTGCCGTGCGTTACATTGGTATTATTCGTCTCGCGCGTCGAAAAACGGGTTGCGGTAAAAGTTCGTACTGTTCAGTGGGAAATGAATAAAATTGGATTTCTACGACAAAGTTCGTACTGTTCAGTGGGAGATGAATAAAATTGAATTTCTACGAGAAAGTTCGTACTGTTCAGTGGGAAATGAAAAAAATGAATTGTTAAAATTCCTTCATATCTCGACGATTCGAGTTTAAACACAAACGAAAAACGGATTTCACCAATTTGTCGTTTAGATTTGCCATGAGTTGCCCTGATTTGCCCCGAGTTGCCGTGAGTTACCGTGGGTTGCACTCCGATGCAACGACGTGCCACAACGGGCGGCAACGGACGGCAACGAACGACTGTAGAATATTTACGGGTCGGTTCGGGTTAATAATGTGCCGTGCGTTACATTGGTATTATTCGTCCCGCGCGTTGAAAAACGGGTTGCGGTAAAAGTTCGTACTGTTCAGTGGGAAATGAATGAAATTGGATTTCTACGACAAAGTTCGTACTGTTCAATGGGAGATGAATAAAATTGAATTTCTACGAGAAAGTTCGTACTGTTCAGTGGGAAATGAAAAAAATGAATTGTTAAAATTCTTTCATATCTCGACGATTCGAGTTTAAACACAAACGAAAAACGGATTGCACCAATTTGTCGTTTAGATTTGCCATGAGTTGCCCTGATTTGCCCCGAGTTGTCGTGAGTTACCGTGGGTTGCACTCCGATGCAACGACGTGCCACAACGGGCGGCAACGGACGGCAACGAACGACTGTAGAATATTTACGGGTCGGTTCGGGTTAATAATGTGCCGTGCGTTACATTGGTATTATTCGTCTCGCGCGTCGAAAAACGGGTTGCGGTAAAAGTTCGTACTGTTCAGTGGGAAATGAATAAAATTGGATTTCTACGACAAAGTTGGTACTGTTCAGTGGGAGATGAATAAAATTGAATTTCTACGAGAAAGTTCGTACTGTTCAGTGGGAAATGAAAAAAATGAATTGTTAAAATTCTTTCATATCTCGACGATTCGAGTTTAAACACAAACGAAAAACGGATTTCAAAAATTTGTCGTTTAGATTTGCCATGAGTTGCCCTGATTTGCCCCGAGTTGCCGTGAGTTACCGTGGGTTGCACTCCGATGCAACGACGTGCCACAACGGGCGGCAACGGACGGCAACGAACGACTGTAGAATATTTACGGGTCGGTTCGGGTTAATAATGTGCCGTGCGCTACATTGGTATTATTCGTCTCGCGCGTCGAAAAACGGGTTGCGGTAAAAGTTCGTGCTGTTCAGTGGGAAATGAATAAAATTGGATTTCTACGACAAAGTTCGTACTGTTCAGTGGGAGATGAATAAAATTGAATTTCTACGAGAAAGTTCGTACTGTTCAGTGGGAAATGAAAAAAATGAATTGTTAAAATTCTTTCATATCTCGACGATTCGAGTTTAAACACAAACGAAAAACGGATTTCACCAATTTGTCGTTTAGATTTGCCATGAGTTGCCCTGATTTGCCCCGAGTTGCCGTGAGTTACCGTGGGTTGCACTCCGATGCAACGACGTGCCACAACGGGCGGCAACGGACGGCAACGAACGACTGTAGAATATTTACGGGTCGGTTCGGGTTAATAATGTGCCGTGCGTTACATTGGTATTATTCGTCTCGCGCGTCGAAAAACGGGTTGCGGTAAAAGTTCGTACTGTTCAGTGGGAAATGAATAAAATTGGATTTCTACGACAAAGTTCGTACTGTTCAGTGGGAGATGAATAAAATTGAATTTCTACGAGAAAGTTCGTACTGTTCAGTGGGAAATGAAAAAAATGAATTGTTAAAATTCTTTCATATCTCGACGATTCGAGTTTAAACACAAACGAAAAACGGATTTCACCAATTTGTCGTTTAGATTTGCCATGAGTTGCCCTGATTTGCCCCGAGTTGCCGTGAGTTACCGTGGGATGCACTCCGATGCAACGACGTGCCACAACGGGCGGCAACGGACGGCAACGAACGACTGTAGAATATTTACGGGTCGGTTCGGGTTAATAATGTGCCGTGCGCTACATTGGTATTATTCGTCTCGCGCGTCGAAAAACGGGTTGCGGTAAAAGTTCGTACTGTTCAGTGGGAAATGAATAAAATTGGATTTCTACGACAAAGTTCGTACTGTTCAGTGGGAGATGAATAAAATTGAATTTCTACGAGAAAGTTCGTACTGTTCAGTGGGAAATGAAAAAAATGAATTGTTAAAATTCTTTCATATCTCGACGATTCGAGTTTAAACACAAACGAAAAACGGATTTCAAAAATTTGTCGTTTAGATTTGCCATGAGTTGCCCTAATTTGCCCCGAGTTGCCGTGAGTTACCGTGGGTTGCACTCCGATGCAACGACGTGCCACAACGGGCGGCAACGGACGGCAACGAACGACTGTAGAATATTTACGGGTCGGTTCGGGTTAATAATGTGCCGTGCGCTACATTGGTATTATTCGTCTCGCGCGTCGAAAAACGGGTTGCGGTAAAAGTTCGTGCTGTTCAGTGGGAAATGAATAAAATTGGATTTCTACGACAAAGTTCGTACTGTTCAGTGGGAGATGAATAAAATTGAATTTCTACGAGAAAGTTCGTACTGTTCAGTGGGAAATGAAAAAAATGAATTATTAAAATTCTTTCATATCTCGACGATTCGAGTTTAAACACAAACGAAAAACGGATTTCACCAATTTGTCGTTTAGATTTGCCATGAGTTGCCCTGATTTGCCCCGAGTTGCCGTGAGTTACCGTGGGTTGCACTCCGATGCAACAACGTGCCACAACGGGCGGCAACGGACGGCAACGAACGACTGTAGAATATTTACGGGTCGGTTCGGGTTAATAATGTGCCGTGCGTTACATTTGTATTATTCGTCTCGCGCGTCGAAAAACGGGTTGCGGTAAAAGTTCGTACTGTTCAGTGGGAAATGAATAAAATTGGATTTCTACGACAAAGTTCGTACTGTTCAGTGGGAGATGAATAAAATTGAATTTCTACGAGAAAGTTCGTACTGTTCAGTGGGAAATGAAAAAAATAAATTGTTAAAATTCTTTCATATCTCGACGATTCGAGTTTAAACACAAACGAAAAACGGATTTCACCAATTTGTCGTTTAGATTTGCCATGAGTTGCCCTGATTTGCCCCGAGTTGCCGTGAGTTACCGTGGGTTGCACTCCGATGCAACGACGTGCCACAACGGGCGGCAACGGACGGCAACGAACGACTGTAGAATATTTACGGGTCGGTTCGGGTTAATAATGTGCCGTGCGTTACATTGGTATTATTCGTCTCGCGCGTCGAAAAACGGGTTGCGGTAAAAGTTCGTACTGTTCAGTGGGAAATGAATAAAATTGGATTTCTACGACAAAGTTCGTACTGTTCAGTGGGAGATGAATAAAATTGAATTTCTACGAGAAAGTTCGTACTGTTCAGTGGGAAATGAAAAAAATGAATTGTTAAAATTCTTTCATATCTCGACGATTCGAGTTTAAACACAAACGAAAAACGGATTTCACCAATTTGTCGTTTAGATTTGCCATGAGTTGCCCTGATTTGCCCCGAGTTGCCGTGAGTTACCGTGGGTTGCACTCCGATGCAACGACGTGCCACAACGGGCGGCAACGGACGGCAACGAACGACTGTAGAATATTTACGGGTCGGTTCGGGTTAATAATGTGCCGTGCGTTACATTGGTATTATTCGTCTCGCGCGTCGAAAAACGGGTTGCGGTAAAAGTTCGTACTGTTCAGTGGGAAATGAATGAAATTGGATTTCTACGACAAAGTTCGTACTGTTCAATGGGAAATGAATAAAATTGAATTTCTACGAGAAAGTTCGTACTGTTCAGTGGGAAATGAAAAAAATGAATTGTTAAAATTCTTTCATATCTCGACAATTCGAGTTCAAACACAAACGAAAAACGGATTTCACCAATTTGTCGTTTAGATTTGCCATGAGTTGCCCTGATTTGCCCCGAGTTGTCGTGAGTTACCGTGGGTTGCACTCCGATGCAACGACGTGCCACAACGGGCGGCAACGGACGGCAACGAACGACTGTAGAATATTTACGGGTCGGTTCGGGTTAATAATGTGCCGTGCGTTACATTGGTATTATTCGTCTCGCGCGTCGAAAAACGGGTTGCGGTAAAAGTTCGTACTGTTCAGTGGGAAATGAATAAAATTGGATTTCTACGACAAAGTTCGTACTGTTCAGTGGGAGATGAATAAAATTGAATTTCTACGAGAAAGTTCGTACTGTTCAGTGGGAAATGAAAAAAATGAATTGTTAAAATTCTTTCATATCTCGACGATTCGAGTTTAAACACAAACGAAAAACGGATTTCACCAATTTGTCGTTTAGATTTGCCATGAGTTGCCCTGATTTGCCCCGAGTTGCCGTGAGTTACCGTGGGTTGCACTCCGATGCAACGACGTGCCACAACGGACGGCAACGAACGACTGTAGAATATTTACGGGTCGGTTCGGGTTAATAATGTGCCGTGCGCTACATTGGTATTATTCGTCTCGCGCGTCGAAAAACGGGTTGCGTTAAAAGTTCGTGCTGTTCAGTGGGAAATGAATAAAATTGGATTTCTACGACAAAGTTCGTACTGTTCAGTGGGAGATGAATAAAATTGAATTTCTACGAGAAAGTTCGTACTGTTCAGTGGGAAATGAAAAAAATGAATTGTTAAAATTCTTTCATATCTCGACGATTCGAGTTTAAACACAAACGAAAAACGGATTTCACCAATTTGTCGTTTAGATTTGCCATGAGTTGCCCTGATTTGCCCCGAGTTGCCGTGAGTTACCGTGGGTTGCACTCCGATGCAACGACGTGCCACAACGGGCGGCAACGGACGGCAACGAACGACTGTAGAATATTTACGGGTCGGTTCGGGTTAATAATGTGCCGTGCGTTACATTGGTATTATTCGTCTCGCGCGTCGAAAAACGGGTTGCGGTAAAAGTTCGTACTGTTCAGTGGGAAATGAATAAAATTGGATTTCTACGACAAAGTTCGTACTGTTCAGTGGGAGATGAATAAAATTGAATTTCTACGAGAAAGTTCGTACTGTTCAGTGGGAAATGAAAAAAATGAATTGTTAAAATTCTTTCATATCTCGACGATTCGAGTTTAAACACAAACGAAAAACGGATTTCACCAATTTGTCGTTTAGATTTGCCATGAGTTGCCCTGATTTGCCCCGAGTTGCCGTGAGTTACCGTGGGTTGCACTCCGATGCAACGACGTGCCACAACGGGCGGCAACGGACGGCAACGAACGACTGTAGAATATTTACGGGTCGGTTCGGGTTAATAATGTGCCGTGCATTACATTGGTATTATTCGTCCCGCGCGTCGAAAAACGGGTTGCGGTAAAAGTTCGTACTGTTCAGTGGGAAATGAATGAAATTGGATTTCTACGACAAAGTTCGTACTGTTCAATGGGAGATGAATAAAATTGAATTTCTACGAGAAAGTTCGTACTGTTCAGTGGGAAATGAAAAAAATGAATTGTTAAAATTCTTTCATATCTCGACGATTCGAGTTTAAACACAAACGAAAAACGGATTGCACCAATTTGTCGTTTAGATTTGCCATGAGTTGCCCTGATTTGCCCCGAGTTGTCGTGAGTTACCGTGGGTTGCACTCCGATGCAACGACGTGCCACAACGGGCGGCAACGGACGGCAACGAACGACTGTAGAATATTTACGGGTCGGTTCGGGTTAATAATGTGCCGTGCGTTACATTGGTATTATTCGTCTCGCGCGTCGAAAAACGGGTTGCGGTTAAAGTTCGTACTGTTCAGTGGGAAATGAATAAAATTGGATTTCTACGACAAAGTTGGTACTGTTCAGTGGGAGATGAATAAAATTGAATTTCTACGAGAAAGTTCGTACTGTTCAGTGGGAAATGAAAAAAATGAATTGTTAAAATTCTTTCATATCTCGACGATTCGAGTTTAAACACAAACGAAAAACGGATTTCACCAATTTGTCGTTTAGATTTGCCATGAGTTGCCCTGATTTGCCCCGAGTTGCCGTGAGTTACCGTGGGTTGCACTCCGATGCAACGACGTGCCACAACGGACGGCAACGAACGACTGTAGAATATTTACGGGTCGGTTCGGGTTAATAATGTGCCGTGCGCTACATTGGTATTATTCGTCTCGCGCGTCGAAAAACGGGTTGCGGTAAAAGTTCGTGCTGTTCAGTGGGAAATGAATAAAATTGGATTTCTACGACAAAGTTCGTACTGTTCAGTGGGAGATGAATAAAATTGAATTTCTACGAGAAAGTTCGTACTGTTCAGTGGGAAATGAAAAAAATGAATTGTTAAAATTCTTTCATATCTCGACGATTCGAGTTTAAACACAAACGAAAAACGGATTTCACCAATTTGTCGTTTAGATTTGCCATGAGTTGCCCTGATTTGCCCCGAGTTGCCGTGAGTTACCGTGGGTTGCACTCCGATGCAACGACGTGCCACAACGGGCGGCAACGGACGGCAACGAACGACTGTAGAATATTTACGGGTCGGTTCGGGTTAATAATGTGCCGTGCGTTACATTGGTATTATTCGTCTCGCGCGTCGAAAAACGGGTTGCGGTAAAAGTTCGTACTGTTCAGTGGGAAATGAATAAAATTGGATTTCTACGACAAAGTTCGTACTGTTCAGTGGGAGATGAATAAAATTGAATTTCTACGAGAAAGTTCGTACTGTTCAGTGGGAAATGAAAAAAATGAATTGTTAAAATTCTTTCATATCTCGACGATTCGAGTTTAAACACAAACGAAAAACGGATTTCACCAATTTGTCGTTTAGATTTGCCATGAGTTGCCCTGATTTGCCCCGAGTTGCCGTGAGTTACCGTGGGATGCACTCCGATGCAACGACGTGCCACAACGGGCGGCAACGGACGGCAACGAACGACTGTAGAATATTTACGGGTCGGTTCGGGTTAATAATGTGCCGTGCGCTACATTGGTATTATTCGTCTCGCGCGTCGAAAAACGGGTTGCGGTAAAAGTTCGTACTGTTCAGTGGGAAATGAATAAAATTGGATTTCTACGACAAAGTTCGTACTGTTCAGTGGGAGATGAATAAAATTGAATTTCTACGAGAAAGTTCGTACTGTTCAGTGGGAAATGAAAAAAATGAATTGTTAAAATTCTTTCATATCTCGACGATTCGAGTTTAAACACAAACGAAAAACGGATTTCAAAAATTTGTCGTTTAGATTTGCCATGAGTTGCCCTGATTTGCCCCGAGTTGCCGTGAGTTACCGTGGGTTGCACTCCGATGCAACGACGTGCCACAACGGGCGGCAACGGACGGCAACGAACGACTGTAGAATATTTACGGGTCGGTTCGGGTTAATAATGTGCCGTGCGCTACATTGGTATTATTCGTCTCGCGCGTCGAAAAACGGGTTGCGGTAAAAGTTCGTGCTGTTCAGTGGGAAATGAATAAAATTGGATTTCTACGACAAAGTTCGTACTGTTCAGTGGGAGATGAATAAAATTGAATTTCTACGAGAAAGTTCGTACTGTTCAGTGGGAAATGAAAAAAATGAATTATTAAAATTCTTTCATATCTCGACGATTCGAGTTTAAACACAAACGAAAAACGGATTTCACCAATTTGTCGTTTAGATTTGCCATGAGTTGCCCTGATTTGCCCCGAGTTGCCGTGAGTTACCGTGGGTTGCACTCCGATGCAACAACGTGCCACAACGGGCGGCAACGGACGGCAACGAACGACTGTAGAATATTTACGGGTCGGTTCGGGTTAATAATGTGCCGTGCGTTACATTTGTATTATTCGTCTCGCGCGTCGAAAAACGGGTTGCGGTAAAAGTTCGTACTGTTCAGTGGGAAATGAATAAAATTGGATTTCTACGACAAAGTTCGTACTGTTCAGTGGGAGATGAATAAAATTGAATTTCTACGAGAAAGTTCGTACTGTTCAGTGGGAAATGAAAAAAATAAATTGTTAAAATTCTTTCATATCTCGACGATTCGAGTTTAAACACAAACGAAAAACGGATTTCACCAATTTGTCGTTTAGATTTGCCATGAGTTGCCCTGATTTGCCCCGAGTTGCCGTGAGTTACCGTGGGTTGCACTCCGATGCAACGACGTGCCACAACGGGCGGCAACGGACGGCAACGAACGACTGTAGAATATTTACGGGTCGGTTCGGGTTAATAATGTGCCGTGCGTTACATTGGTATTATTCGTCTCGCGCGTCGAAAAACGGGTTGCGGTAAAAGTTCGTACTGTTCAGTGGGAAATGAATAAAATTGGATTTCTACGACAAAGTTCGTACTGTTCAGTGGGAGATGAATAAAATTGAATTTCTACGAGAAAGTTCGTACTGTTCAGTGGGAAATGAAAAAAATGAATTGTTAAAATTCTTTCATATCTCGACGATTCGAGTTTAAACACAAACGAAAAACGGATTTCACCAATTTGTCGTTTAGATTTGCCATGAGTTGCCCTGATTTGCCCCGAGTTGCCGTGAGTTACCGTGGGTTGCACTCCGATGCAACGACGTGCCACAACGGGCGGCAACGGACGGCAACGAACGACTGTAGAATATTTACGGGTCGGTTCGGGTTAATAATGTGCGGTGCGTTACATTGGTATTATTCGTCTCGCGCGTCGAAAAACGGGTTGCGGTAAAAGTTCGTACTGTTCAGTGGGAAATGAATGAAATTGGATTTCTACGACAAAGTTCGTACTGTTCAATGGGAAATGAATAAAATTGAATTTCTACGAGAAAGTTCGTACTGTTCAGTGGGAAATGAAAAAAATGAATTGTTAAAATTCTTTCATATCTCGACAATTCGAGTTCAAACACAAACGAAAAACGGATTTCACCAATTTGTCGTTTAGATTTGCCATGAGTTGCCCTGATTTGCCCCGAGTTGTCGTGAGTTACCGTGGGTTGCACTCCGATGCAACGACGTGCCACAACGGGCGGCAACGGACGGCAACGAACGACTGTAGAATATTTACGGGTCGGTTCGGGTTAATAATGTGCCGTGCGTTACATTGGTATTATTCGTCTCGCGCGTCGAAAAACGGGTTGCGGTAAAAGTTCGTACTGTTCAGTGGGAAATGAATAAAATTGGATTTCTACGACAAAGTTCGTACTGTTCAGTGGGAGATGAATAAAATTGAATTTCTACGAGAAAGTTCGTACTGTTCAGTGGGAAATGAAAAAAATGAATTGTTAAAATTCTTTCATATCTCGACGATTCGAGTTTAAACACAAACGAAAAACGGATTTCACCAATTTGTCGTTTAGATTTGCCATGAGTTGCCCTGATTTGCCCCGAGTTGCCGTGAGTTACCGTGGGTTGCACTCCGATGCAACGACGTGCCACAACGGACGGCAACGAACGACTGTAGAATATTTACGGGTCGGTTCGGGTTAATAATGTGCCGTGCGCTACATTGGTATTATTCGTCTCGCGCGTCGAAAAACGGGTTGCGTTAAAAGTTCGTGCTGTTCAGTGGGAAATGAATAAAATTGGATTTCTACGACAAAGTTCGTACTGTTCAGTGGGAGATGAATAAAATTGAATTTCTACGAGAAAGTTCGTACTGTTCAGTGGGAAATGAAAAAAATGAATTGTTAAAATTCTTTCATATCTCGACGATTCGAGTTTAAACACAAACGAAAAACGGATTTCACCAATTTGTCGTTTAGATTTGCCATGAGTTGCCCTGATTTGCCCCGAGTTGCCGTGAGTTACCGTGGGTTGCACTCCGATGCAACGACGTGCCACAACGGGCGGCAACGGACGGCAACGAACGACTGTAGAATATTTACGGGTCGGTTCGGGTTAATAATGTGCCGTGCGTTACATTGGTATTATTCGTCTCGCGCGTCGAAAAACGGGTTGCGGTAAAAGTTCGTACTGTTCAGTGGGAAATGAATAAAATTGGATTTCTACGACAAAGTTCGTACTGTTCAGTGGGAGATGAATAAAATTGAATTTCTACGAGAAAGTTCGTACTGTTCAGTGGGAAATGAAAAAAATGAATTGTTAAAATTCTTTCATATCTCGACGATTCGAGTTTAAACACAAACGAAAAACGGATTTCACCAATTTGTCGTTTAGATTTGCCATGAGTTGCCCTGATTTGCCCCGAGTTGCCGTGAGTTACCGTGGGTTGCACTCCGATGCAACGACGTGCCACAACGGGCGGCAACGGACGGCAACGAACGACTGTAGAATATTTACGGGTCGGTTCGGGTTAATAATGTGCCGTGCATTACATTGGTATTATTCGTCCCGCGCGTCGAAAAACGGGTTGCGGTAAAAGTTCGTACTGTTCAGTGGGAAATGAATGAAATTGGATTTCTACGACAAAGTTCGTACTGTTCAATGGGAGATGAATAAAATTGAATTTCTACGAGAAAGTTCGTACTGTTCAGTGGGAAATGAAAAAAATGAATTGTTAAAATTCTTTCATATCTCGACGATTCGAGTTTAAACACAAACGAAAAACGGATTGCACCAATTTGTCGTTTAGATTTGCCATGAGTTGCCCTGATTTGCCCCGAGTTGTCGTGAGTTACCGTGGGTTGCACTCCGATGCAACGACGTGCCACAACGGGCGGCAACGGACGGCAACGAACGACTGTAGAATATTTACGGGTCGGTTCGGGTTAATAATGTGCCGTGCGTTACATTGGTATTATTCGTCTCGCGCGTCGAAAAACGGGTTGCGGTTAAAGTTCGTACTGTTCAGTGGGAAATGAATAAAATTGGATTTCTACGACAAAGTTGGTACTGTTCAGTGGGAGATGAATAAAATTGAATTTCTACGAGAAAGTTCGTACTGTTCAGTGGGAAATGAAAAAAATGAATTGTTAAAATTCTTTCATATCTCGACGATTCGAGTTTAAACACAAACGAAAAACGGATTTCACCAATTTGTCGTTTAGATTTGCCATGAGTTGCCCTGATTTGCCCCGAGTTGCCGTGAGTTACCGTGGGTTGCACTCCGATGCAACGACGTGCCACAACGGACGGCAACGAACGACTGTAGAATATTTACGGGTCGGTTCGGGTTAATAATGTGCCGTGCGCTACATTGGTATTATTCGTCTCGCGCGTCGAAAAACGGGTTGCGTTAAAAGTTCGTGCTGTTCAGTGGGAAATGAATAAAATTGGATTTCTACGACAAAGTTCGTACTGTTCAGTGGGAGATGAATAAAATTGAATTTCTACGAGAAAGTTCGTACTGTTCAGTGGGAAATGAAAAAAATGAATTGTTAAAATTCTTTCATATCTCGACGATTCGAGTTTAAACACAAACGAAAAACGGATTTCACCAATTTGTCGTTTAGATTTGCCATGAGTTGCCCTGATTTGCCCCGAGTTGCCGTGAGTTACCGTGGGTTGCACTCCGATGCAACGACGTGCCACAACGGGCGGCAACGGACGGCAACGAACGACTGTAGAATATTTACGGGTCGGTTCGGGTTAATAATGTGCCGTGCGTTACATTGGTATTATTCGTCTCGCGCGTCGAAAAACGGGTTGCGGTAAAAGTTCGTACTGTTCAGTGGGAAATGAATAAAATTGGATTTCTACGACAAAGTTCGTACTGTTCAGTGGGAGATGAATAAAATTGAATTTCTACGAGAAAGTTCGTACTGTTCAGTGGGAAATGAAAAAAATGAATTGTTAAAATTCTTTCATATCTCGACGATTCGAGTTTAAACACAAACGAAAAACGGATTTCACCAATTTGTCGTTTAGATTTGCCATGAGTTGCCCTGATTTGCCCCGAGTTGCCGTGAGTTACCGTGGGTTGCACTCCGATGCAACGACGTGCCACAACGGGCGGCAACGGACGGCAACGAACGACTGTAGAATATTTACGGGTCGGTTCGGGTTAATAATGTGCCGTGCGTTACATTGGTATTATTCGTCCCGCGCGTCGAAAAACGGGTTGCGGTAAAAGTTCGTACTGTTCAGTGGGAAATGAATGAAATTGGATTTCTACGACAAAGTTCGTACTGTTCAATGGGAGATGAATAAAATTGAATTTCTACGAGAAAGTTCGTACTGTTCAGTGGGAAATGAAAAAAATGAATTGTTAAAATTCTTTCATATCTCGACGATTCGAGTTTAAACACAAACGAAAAACGGATTGCACCAATTTGTCGTTTAGATTTGCCATGAGTTGCCCTGATTTGCCCCGAGTTGTCGTGAGTTACCGTGGGTTGCACTCCGATGCAACGACGTGCCACAACGGGCGGCAACGGACGGCAACGAACGACTGTAGAATATTTACGGGTCGGTTCGGGTTAATAATGTGCCGTGCGTTACATTGGTATTATTCGTCTCGCGCGTCGAAAAACGGGTTGCTGTAAAAGTTCGTACTGTTCAGTGGGAAATGAATAAAATTGGATTTCTACGACAAAGTTGGTACTGTTCAGTGGGAGATGAATAAAATTGAATTTCTACGAGAAAGTTCGTACTGTTCAGTGGGAAATGAAAAAAATGAATTGTTAAAATTCTTTCATATCTCGACGATTCGAGTTTAAACACAAACGAAAAACGGATTTCAAAAATTTGTCGTTTAGATTTGCCATGAGTTGCCCTGATTTGCCCCGAGTTGCCGTGAGTTACCGTGGGTTGCACTCCGATGCAACGACGTGCCACAACGGGCGGCAACGGACGGCAACGAACGACTGTAGAATATTTACGGGTCGGTTCGGGTTAATAATGTGCCGTGCGCTACATTGGTATTATTCGTCGCGCGCGTCGAAAAACGGGTTGCGGTAAAAGTTCGTGCTGTTCAGTGGGAAATGAATAAAATTGGATTTCTACGACAAAGTTCGTACTGTTCAGTGGGAGATGAATAAAATTGAATTTCTACGAGAAAGTTCGTACTGTTCAGTGGGAAATGAAAAAAATGAATTGTTAAAATTCTTTCATATCTCGACGATTCGAGTTTAAACACAAACGAAAAACGGATTTCACCAATTTGTCGTTTAGATTTGCCATGAGTTGCCCTGATTTGCCCCGAGTTGCCGTGAGTTACCGTGGGTTGCACTCCGATGCAACGACGTGCCACAACGGGCGGCAACGGACGGCAACGAACGACTGTAGAATATTTACGGGTCGGTTCGGGTTAATAATGTGCCGTGCGTTACATTGGTATTATTCGTCTCGCGCGTCGAAAAACGGGTTGCGGTAAAAGTTCGTACTGTTCAGTGGGAAATGAATAAAATTGGATTTCTACGACAAAGTTGGTACTGTTCAGTGGGAGATGAATAAAATTGAATTTCTACGAGAAAGTTCGTACTGTTCAGTGGGAAATGAAAAAAATGAATTGTTAAAATTCTTTCATATCTCGACGATTCGAGTTTAAACACAAACGAAAAACGGATTTCAAA
The DNA here is from genome assembly GCA_036711965.1 of Onthophagus sagittarius. NCBI lineage: Eukaryota > Metazoa > Arthropoda > Insecta > Coleoptera > Scarabaeidae > Onthophagus > Onthophagus sagittarius. The sequence continues at coordinate 30,402,913 of JASERS010000005.1, forward strand.
AATTTGTCGTTTAGATTTGCCATGAGTTGCCCTGATTTGCCCCGAGTTGCCGTGAGTTACCGTGGGTTGCACTCCGATGCAACGACGTGCCACAACGGGCGGCAACGGACGGCAACGAACGACTGTAGAATATTTACGGGTCGGTTCGGGTTAATAATGTGCCGTGCGCTACATTGGTATTATTCGTCTCGCGCGTCGAAAAACGGGTTGCGGTAAAAGTTCGTGCTGTTCAGTGGGAAATGAATAAAATTGGATTTCTACGACAAAGTTCGTACTGTTCAGTGGGAGATGAATAAAATTGAATTTCTACGAGAAAGTTCGTACTGTTCAGTGGGAAATGAAAAAAATGAATTGTTAAAATTCTTTCATATCTCGACGATTCGAGTTTAAACACAAACGAAAAACGGATTTCACCAATTTGTCGTTTAGATTTGCCATGAGTTGCCCTGATTTGCCCCGAGTTGCCGTGAGTTACCGTGGGTTGCACTCCGATGCAACGACGTGCCACAACGGGCGGCAACGGACGGCAACGAACGACTGTAGAATATTTACGGGTCGGTTCGGGTTAATAATGTGCCGTGCGTTACATTGGTATTATTCGTCTCGCGCGTCGAAAAACGGGTTGCGGTAAAAGTTCGTACTGTTCAGTGGGAAATGAATAAAATTGGATTTCTACGACAAAGTTCGTACTGTTCAGTGGGAGATGAATAAAATTGAATTTCTACGAGAAAGTTCGTACTGTTCAGTGGGAAATGAAAAAAATGAATTGTTAAAATTCTTTCATATCTCGACGATTCGAGTTTAAACACAAACGAAAAACGGATTTCACCAATTTGTCGTTTAGATTTGCCATGAGTTGCCCTGATTTGCCCCGAGTTGCCGTGAGTTACCGTGGGTTGCACTCCGATGCAACGACGTGCCACAACGGGCGGCAACGGACGGCAACGAACGACTGTAGAATATTTACGGGCCGGTTCGGGTTAATAATGTGCCGTGCGTTACATTGGTATTATTCGTCTCGCGCGTCGAAAAACGGGTTGCGGTAAAAGTTCGTGCTGTTCAGTGGGAAATGAATAAAATTGGATTTCTACGACAAAGTTGGTACTGTTCAGTGGGAGATGAATAAAATTGAATTTCTACGAGAAAGTTCGTACTGTTCAGTGGGAAATGAAAAAAATGAATTGTTAAAATTCTTTCATATCTCGACGATTCGAGTTTAAACACAAACGAAAAACGGATTTCACCAATTTGTCGTTTAGATTTGCCATGAGTTGCCCTGATTTGCCCCGAGTTGCCGTGAGTTACCGTGGGTTGCACTCCGATGCAACGACGTGCCACAACGGACGGCAACGAACGACTGTAGAATATTTACGGGTCGGTTCGGGTTAATAATGTGCCGTGCGCTACATTGGTATTATTCGTCTCGCGCGTCGAAAAACGGGTTGCGTTAAAAGTTCGTGCTGTTCAGTGGGAAATGAATAAAATTGGATTTCTACGACAAAGTTCGTACTGTTCAGTGGGAGATGAATAAAATTGAATTTCTACGAGAAAGTTCGTACTGTTCAGTGGGAAATGAAAAAAATGAATTGTTAAAATTCTTTCATATCTCGACGATTCGAGTTTAAACACAAACGAAAAACGGATTTCACCAATTTGTCGTTTAGATTTGCCATGAGTTGCCCTGATTTGCCCCGAGTTGCCGTGAGTTACCGTGGGTTGCACTCCGATGCAACGACGTGCCACAACGGGCGGCAACGGACGGCAACGAACGACTGTAGAATATTTACGGGTCGGTTCGGGTTAATAATGTGCCGTGCGTTACATTGGTATTATTCGTCTCGCGCGTCGAAAAACGGGTTGCGGTAAAAGTTCGTACTGTTCAGTGGGAAATGAATAAAATTGGATTTCTACGACAAAGTTCGTACTGTTCAGTGGGAGATGAATAAAATTGAATTTCTACGAGAAAGTTCGTACTGTTCAGTGGGAAATGAAAAAAATGAATTGTTAAAATTCTTTCATATCTCGACGATTCGAGTTTAAACACAAACGAAAAACGGATTTCACCAATTTGTCGTTTAGATTTGCCATGAGTTGCCCTGATTTGCCCCGAGTTGCCGTGAGTTACCGTGGGTTGCACTCCGATGCAACGACGTGCCACAACGGGCGGCAACGGACGGCAACGAACGACTGTAGAATATTTACGGGTCGGTTCGGGTTAATAATGTGCCGTGCGTTACATTGGTATTATTCGTCCCGCGCGTCGAAAAACGGGTTGCGGTAAAAGTTCGTACTGTTCAGTGGGAAATGAATGAAATTGGATTTCTACGACAAAGTTCGTACTGTTCAATGGGAGATGAATAAAATTGAATTTCTACGAGAAAGTTCGTACTGTTCAGTGGGAAATGAAAAAAATGAATTGTTAAAATTCTTTCATATCTCGACGATTCGAGTTTAAACACAAACGAAAAACGGATTGCACCAATTTGTCGTTTAGATTTGCCATGAGTTGCCCTGATTTGCCCCGAGTTGTCGTGAGTTACCGTGGGTTGCACTCCGATGCAACGACGTGCCACAACGGGCGGCAACGGACGGCAACGAACGACTGTAGAATATTTACGGGTCGGTTCGGGTTAATAATGTGCCGTGCGTTACATTGGTATTATTCGTCTCGCGCGTCGAAAAACGGGTTGCTGTAAAAGTTCGTACTGTTCAGTGGGAAATGAATAAAATTGGATTTCTACGACAAAGTTGGTACTGTTCAGTGGGAGATGAATAAAATTGAATTTCTACGAGAAAGTTCGTACTGTTCAGTGGGAAATGAAAAAAATGAATTGTTAAAATTCTTTCATATCTCGACGATTCGAGTTTAAACACAAACGAAAAACGGATTTCAAAAATTTGTCGTTTAGATTTGCCATGAGTTGCCCTGATTTGCCCCGAGTTGCCGTGAGTTACCGTGGGTTGCACTCCGATGCAACGACGTGCCACAACGGGCGGCAACGGACGGCAACGAACGACTGTAGAATATTTACGGGTCGGTTCGGGTTAATAATGTGCCGTGCGCTACATTGGTATTATTCGTCGCGCGCGTCGAAAAACGGGTTGCGGTAAAAGTTCGTGCTGTTCAGTGGGAAATGAATAAAATTGGATTTCTACGACAAAGTTCGTACTGTTCAGTGGGAGATGAATAAAATTGAATTTCTACGAGAAAGTTCGTACTGTTCAGTGGGAAATGAAAAAAATGAATTGTTAAAATTCTTTCATATCTCGACGATTCGAGTTTAAACACAAACGAAAAACGGATTTCACCAATTTGTCGTTTAGATTTGCCATGAGTTGCCCTGATTTGCCCCGAGTTGCCGTGAGTTACCGTGGGTTGCACTCCGATGCAACGACGTGCCACAACGGGCGGCAACGGACGGCAACGAACGACTGTAGAATATTTACGGGTCGGTTCGGGTTAATAATGTGCCGTGCGTTACATTGGTATTATTCGTCTCGCGCGTCGAAAAACGGGTTGCGGTAAAAGTTCGTACTGTTCAGTGGGAAATGAATAAAATTGGATTTCTACGACAAAGTTGGTACTGTTCAGTGGGAGATGAATAAAATTGAATTTCTACGAGAAAGTTCGTACTGTTCAGTGGGAAATGAAAAAAATGAATTGTTAAAATTCTTTCATATCTCGACGATTCGAGTTTAAACACAAACGAAAAACGGATTTCAAAAATTTGTCGTTTAGATTTGCCATGAGTTGCCCTGATTTGCCCCGAGTTGCCGTGAGTTACCGTGGGTTGCACTCCGATGCAACGACGTGCCACAACGGGCGGCAACGGACGGCAACGAACGACTGTAGAATATTTACGGGTCGGTTCGGGTTAATAATGTGCCGTGCGCTACATTGGTATTATTCGTCTCGCGCGTCGAAAAACGGGTTGCGGTAAAAGTTCGTGCTGTTCAGTGGGAAATGAATAAAATTGGATTTCTACGACAAAGTTCGTACTGTTCAGTGGGAGATGAATAAAATTGAATTTCTACGAGAAAGTTCGTACTGTTCAGTGGGAAATGAAAAAAATGAATTGTTAAAATTCTTTCATATCTCGACGATTCGAGTTTAAACACAAACGAAAAACGGATTTCACCAATTTGTCGTTTAGATTTGCCATGAGTTGCCCTGATTTGCCCCGAGTTGCCGTGAGTTACCGTGGGTTGCACTCCGATGCAACGACGTGCCACAACGGGCGGCAACGGACGGCAACGAACGACTGTAGAATATTTACGGGTCGGTTCGGGTTAATAATGTGCCGTGCGTTACATTGGTATTATTCGTCTCGCGCGTCGAAAAACGGGTTGCGGTAAAAGTTCGTACTGTTCAGTGGGAAATGAATAAAATTGGATTTCTACGACAAAGTTCGTACTGTTCAGTGGGAGATGAATAAAATTGAATTTCTACGAGAAAGTTCGTACTGTTCAGTGGGAAATGAAAAAAATGAATTGTTAAAATTCTTTCATATCTCGACGATTCGAGTTTAAACACAAACGAAAAACGGATTTCACCAATTTGTCGTTTAGATTTGCCATGAGTTGCCCTGATTTGCCCCGAGTTGCCGTGAGTTACCGTGGGTTGCACTCCGATGCAACGACGTGCCACAACGGGCGGCAACGGACGGCAACGAACGACTGTAGAATATTTACGGGCCGGTTCGGGTTAATAATGTGCCGTGCGTTACATTGGTATTATTCGTCTCGCGCGTCGAAAAACGGGTTGCGGTAAAAGTTCGTACTGTTCAGTGTGAAATGAATAAAATTGGATTTCTACGACAAAGTTCGTACTGTTCAGTGGGAGATGAATAAAATTGAATTTCTACGAGAAAGTTCGTACTGTTCAGTGGGAAATGAAAAAAATGAATTGTTAAAATTCTTTCATATCTCGACGATTCGAGTTTAAACACAAACGAAAAACGGATTTCACCAATTTGTCGTTTAGATTTGCCATGAGTTGCCCTGATTTGCCCCGAGTTGCCGTGAGTTACCGTGGGTTGCACTCCGATGCAACGACGTGCCACAACGGGCGGCAACGGACGGCAACGAACGACTGTAGAATATTTACGGGTCGGTTCGGGTTAATAATGTGCCGTGCGTTACATTGGTATTATTCGTCTCGCGCGTCGAAAAACGGGTTGTGGTAAAAGTTCGTACTGTTCAGTGGGAAATGAATAAAATTGGATTTCTACGACAAAGTTCGTACTGTTCATTGGGAGATGAATAAAATTGAATTTCTACGAGAAAGTTCGTACTGTTCAGTGGGAAATGAAAAACATGAATTGTTAAAATTCTTTCATATCTCGACGATTCGAGTTTAAACACAAACGAAAAACGGATTTCACCAATTTGTCGTTTAGATTTGCCATGAGTTGCCCTGATTTGCCCCGAGTTGCCGTGAGTTACCGTGGGTTGCACTCCGATGCAACGACGTGCCTCAACGGGCGGCAACGGACGGCAACGAACGACTGTAGAATATTTACGGGTCGGTTCGGGTTAATAATGTGCCGTGCGTTACATTGGTATTATTCGTCTCGCGCGTCGAAAAACGGGTTGCGGTAAAAGTTCGTACTGTTCAGTGGGAAATGAATAAAATTGGATTTCTACGACAAAGTTCGTACTGTTCAGTGGGAGATGAATAAAATTGAATTTCTACGAGAAAGTTCGTACTGTTCAGTGGGAAATGAAAAAAATGAATTGTTAAAATTCTTTCATATCTCGACGATTCGAGTTTAAACACAAACGAAAAACGGATTTCACCAATTTGTCGTTTAGATTTGCCATGAGTTGCCCTGATTTGCCCCGAGTTGCCGTGAGTTACCGTGGGTTGCACTCCGATGCAACGACGTGCCACAACGGGCGGCAACGGACGGCAACGAACGACTGTAGAATATTTACGGGTCGGTTCGGGTTAATAATGTGCCGTGCGTTACATTGGTATTATTCGTCTCGCGCGTCGAAAAACGGGTTGCGGTAAAAGTTCGTACTGTTCAGTGGGAAATGAATAAAATTGGATTTCTACGACAAAGTTCGTACTGTTCAGTGGGAGATGAATAAAATTGAATTTCTACGAGAAAGTTCGTACTGTTCAGTGGGAAATGAAAAAAATGAATTGTTAAAATTCTTTCATATCTCGACGATTCGAGTTTAAACACAAACGAAAAACGGATTTCACCAATTTGTCGTTTAGATTTGCCATGAGTTGCCCTGATTTGCCCCGAGTTGCCGTGAGTTACCGTGGGTTGCACTCCGATGCAACGACGTGCCACAACGGGCGGCAACGGACGGCAACGAACGACTGTAGAATATTTACGGGCCGGTTCGGGTTAATAATGTGCCGTGCGTTACATTGGTATTATTCGTCTCGCGCGTCGAAAAACGGGTTGCGGTAAAAGTTCGTACTGTTCAGTGGGAAATGAATAAAATTGGATTTCTACGACAAAGTTCGTACTGTTCAGTGGGAGATGAATAAAATTGAATTTCTACGAGAAAGTTCGTACTGTTCAGTGGGAAATGAAAAAAATGAATTGTTAAAATTCTTTCATATCTCGACGATTCGAGTTTAAACACAAACGAAAAACGGATTTCACCAATTTGTCGTTTAGATTTGCCATGAGTTGCCCTGATTTGCCCCGAGTTGCCGTGAGTTACCGTGGGTTGCACTCCGATGCAACTACGTGCCACAACGGGCGGCAACGGACGGCAACGAACGACTGTAGAACATTTACGGGTCGGTTCGGGTTAATAATGTGCCGTGCGTTACATTGGTATTATTCGTCTCGCGCGTCGAAAAACGGGTTGCGGTAAAAGTTCGTACTGTTCATTGGGAAATGAATAAAATTGGATTTCTACGACAAAGTTCGTACTGTTCAGTGGGAGATGAATAAAATTGAATTTCTACGAGAAAGTTCGTACTGTTCAGTGGGAAATGAAAAAAATGAATTGTTAAAATTCTTTCATATCTCGACGATTCGAGTTTAAACACAAACGAAAAACGGATTTCACCAATTTGTCGTTTAGATTTGCAATGAGTTGCCCTGATTTGCCCCGAGTTGCCGTGAGTTACCGTGGGTTGCACTCCGATGCAACGACGTGCCACAACGGGCGGCAACGGACGGCAACGAACGACTGTAGAATATTTACGGGTCGGTTCGGGTTAATAATGTGCCGTGCGTTACATTGGTATTATTCGTCTCGCGCGTCGAAAAACGGGTTGCGGTAAAAGTTCGTACTGTTCAGTGGGAAATGAATAAAATTGGATTTCTACGACAAAGTTCGTACTGTTCAGTGGGAGTTGAATAAAATTGAATTTCTACGAGAAAGTTCGTACTGTTCAGTGGGAAATGAAAAAAATGAATTGTTAAAATTCTTTCATATCTCGACGATTCGAGTTTAAACACAAACGAAAAACGGATTTCACCAATTTGTCGTTTAGATTTGCCATGAGTTGCCCTGATTTGCCCCGAGTTGCCGTGAGTTACCGTGGGTTGCACTCCGATGCAACGACGTGCCACAACGGGCGGCAACGGACGGCAACGAACGACTGTAGAATATTTACGGGCCGGTTCGGGTTAATAATGTGCCGTGCGTTACATTGGTATTATTCGTCTCGCGCGTCGAAAAACGGGTTGCGGTAAAAGTTCGTACTGTTCAGTGTGAAATGAATAAAATTGGATTTCTACGACAAAGTTCGTACTGTTCAGTGGGAGATGAATAAAATTGAATTTCTACGAGAAAGTTCGTACTGTTCAGTGGGAAATGAAAAAAATGAATTGTTAAAATTCTTTCATATCTCGACGATTCGAGTTTAAACACAAACGAAAAACGGATTTCACCAATTTGTCGTTTAGATTTGCCATGAGTTGCCCTGATTTGCCCCGAGTTGCCGTGAGTTACCGTGGGTTGCACTCCGATGCAACGACGTGCCACAACGGGCGGCAACGGACGGCAACGAACGACTGTAGAATATTTACGGGTCGGTTCGGGTTAATAATGTGCCGTGCGTTACATTGGTATTATTCGTCTCGCGCGTCGAAAAACGGGTTGCGGTAAAAGTTCGTACTGTTCAGTGGGAAATGAATAAAATTGGATTTCTACGACAAAGTTCGTACTGTTCAGTGGGAGATGAATAAAATTGAATTTCTACGAGAAAGTTCGTACTGTTCAGTGGGAAATGAAAAAAATGAATTGTTAAAATTCTTTCATATCTCGACGATTCGAGTTTAAACACAAACGAAAAACGGATTTCAAAAATTTGTCGTTTAGATTTGCCATGAGTTGCCCTGATTTGCCCCGAGTTACCGTGAGTTACCGTGGGTTGCACTCCGATGCAACGACGTGCCACAACGGGCGGCAACGGACGGCAACGAACGACTGTAGAATATTTACGGGTCGGTTCGGGTTAATAATGTGCCGTGCGCTACATTGGTATTATTCGTCTCGCGCGTCGAAAAACGGGTTGCGGTAAAAGTTCGTGCTGTTCAGTGGGAAATGAATAAAATTGGATTTCTACGACAAAGTTCGTACTGTTCAGTGGGAGATGAATAAAATTGAATTTCTACGAGAAAGTTCGTACTGTTCAGTGGGAAATGAAAAAAATGAATTGTTAAAATTCTTTCATATCTCGACGATTCGAGTTTAAACACAAACGAAAAACGGATTTCACCAATTTGTCGTTTAGATTTGCCATGAGTTGCCCTGATTTGCCCCGAGTTGCCGTGAGTTACCGTGGGTTGCACTCCGATGCAACGACGTGCCACAACGGGCGGCAACGGACGGCAACGAACGACTGTAGAATATTTACGGGTCGGTTCGGGTTAATAATGTGCCGTGCGTTACATTGGTATTATTCGTCTCGCGCGTCGAAAAACGGGTTGCGGTAAAAGTTCGTACTGTTCAGTGGGAAATGAATAAAATTGGATTTCTACGACAAAGTTCGTACTGTTCAGTGGGAGATGAATAAAATTGAATTTCTACGAGAAAGTTCGTACTGTTCAGTGGGAAATGAAAAAAATGAATTGTTAAAATTCTTTCATATCTCGACGATTCGAGTTTAAACACAAACGAAAAACGGATTTCACCAATTTGTCGTTTAGATTTGCCATGAGTTGCCCTGATTTGCCCCGAGTTGCCGTGAGTTACCGTGGGATGCACTCCGATGCAACGACGTGCCACAACGGGCGGCAACGGACGGCAACGAACGACTGTAGAATATTTACGGGTCGGTTCGGGTTAATAATGTGCCGTGCGCTACATTGGTATTATTCGTCTCGCGCGTCGAAAAACGGGTTGCGGTAAAAGTTCGTACTGTTCAGTGGGAAATGAATAAAATTGGATTTCTACGACAAAGTTCGTACTGTTCAGTGGGAGATGAATAAAATTGAATTTCTACGAGAAAGTTCGTACTGTTCAGTGGGAAATGAAAAAAATGAATTGTTAAAATTCTTTCATATCTCGACGATTCGAGTTTAAACACAAACGAAAAACGGATTTCACCAATTTGTCGTTTAGATTTGCCATGAGTTGCCCTGATTTGCCCCGAGTTGCCGTGAGTTACCGTGGGTTGCACTCCGATGCAACGACGTGCCACAACGGGCGGCAACGGACGGCAACGAACGACTGTAGAATATTTACGGGTCGGTTTGGGTTAATAATGTGCCGTGCGCTACATTGGTATTATTCGTCTCGCGCGTCGAAAAACGGGTTGCGGTAAAAGTTCGTACTGTTCAGTGGGAAATGAATAAAATTGGATTTCTACGACAAAGTTCGTACTGTTCAGTGGGAGATGAATAAAATTGAATTTCTACGAGAATGTTCGTACTGTTCAGTGGGAAATGAAAAAAATGAATTGTTAAAATTCTTTCATATCTCGACGATTCGAGTTTAAACACAAACGAAAAACGGATTTCACCAATTTGTCGTTTAGATTTGCCATGAGTTGCCCTGATTTGCCCCGAGTTGCCGTGAGTTACCGTGGGTTGCACTCCGATGCAACGACGTGCCACAACGGGCGGAAACGGACGGCAACGAACGACTGTAGAATATTTACGGGTCGGTTCGGGTTAATAATGTGCCGTGCGTTACATTGGTATTATTCGTCTCGCGCGTCGAAAAACGGGTTGCGGTAAAAGTTCGTACTGTTCAGTGGGAAATGAATAAAATTGGATTTCTACGACAAAGTTCGTACTGTTCAGTGGGAGATGAATAAAATTGAATTTCTACGAGAAAGTTCGTACTGTTCAGTGGGAAATGAAAAAAATGAATTGTTAAAATTCTTTCATATCTCGACGATTCGAGTTTAAACACAAACGACAAACGGATTTCACCAATTTGTCGTTTAGATTTGCCATGAGTTGCCCTGATTTGCCCGAGTTGCCGTGAGTTACCGTGGGTTGCACTCCGATGCAACGACGTGCCACAACGGGCGGCAACGGACGGCAACGAACGACTTTAGAATATTTACGGGTCGGTTCGGGTTAATAATGTGCCGTGCGTTACATTGGTATTATTCGTCTCGCGCGTCGAAAAACGGGTTGCGGTAAAAGTTCGTACTGTTCAGTGGGAAATGAATAAAATTGGATTTCTACGACAAAGTTCGTACTGTTCAGTGGGAGATGAATAAAATTGAATTTCTACGAGAAAGTTCGTACTGTTCAGTGGGAAATGAAAAAAATGAATTGTTAAAATTCTTTCATATCTCGACGATTCGAGTTTAAACACAAACGAAAAACGGATTTCACCAATTTGTCGTTTAGATTTGCCATGAGTTGCCCTGATTTGCCCCGAGTTGCCGTGAGTTACCGTGGGTTGCACTCCGATGCAACGACGTGCCACAACGGGCGGCAACGGACGGCAACGAACGACTGTAGAATATTTACGGGTCGGTTCGGGTTAATAATGTGCCGTGCGTTACATTGGTATTATTCGTCTCGCGCGTCGAAAAACGGGTTGCGGTAAAAGTTCGTACTGTTCAGTGGGAAATGAATGAAATTGGATTTCTACGACAAAGTTCGTACTGTTCAATGGGAGATGAATAAAATTGAATTTCTACGAGAAAGTTCGTACTGTTCAGTGGGAAATGAAAAAAATGAATTGTTAAAATTCTTTCATATCTCGACGATTCGAGTTTAAACACAAACGAAAAACGGATTGCACCAATTTGTCGTTTAGATTTGCCATGAGTTGCCCTGATTTGCCCCGAGTTGTCGTGAGTTACCGTGGGTTGCACTCCGATGCAACGACGTGCCACAACGGCCGGCAACGGACGGCAACGAACGACTGTAGAATATTTACGGGTCGGTTCGGGTTAATAATGTGCCGTGCGTTACATTGGTATTATTCGTCTCGCGCGTCGAAAAACGGGTTGCGGTAAAAGTTCGTACTGTTCAGTGGGAAATGAATAAAATTGGATTTCTACGACAAAGTTGGTACTGTTCAGTGGGAGATGAATAAAATTGAATTTCTACGAGAAAGTTCGTACTGTTCAGTGGGAAATGAAAAAAATGAATTGTTAAAATTCTTTCATATCTCGACGATTCGAGTTTAAACACAAACGAAAAACGGATTTCAAAAATTTGTCGTTTAGATTTGCCATGAGTTGCCCTGATTTGCCCCGAGTTGCCGTGAGTTACCGTGGGTTGCACTCCGATGCAACGACGTGCCACAACGGGCGGCAACGGACGGCAACGAACGACTGTAGAATATTTACGGGTCGGTTCGGGTTAATAATGTGCCGTGCGCTACATTGGTATTATTCGTCTCGCGCGTCGAAAAACGGGTTGCGGTAAAAGTTCGTGCTGTTCAGTGGGAAATGAATAAAATTGGATTTCTACGACAAAGTTCGTACTGTTCAGTGGGAGATGAATAAAATTGAATTTCTACGAGAAAGTTCGTACTGTTCAGTGGGAAATGAAAAAAATGAATTGTTAAAATTCTTTCATATCTCGACGATTCGAGTTTAAACACAAACGAAAAACGGATTTCACCAATTTGTCGTTTAGATTTGCCATGAGTTGCCCTGATTTGCCCCGAGTTGCCGTGAGTTACCGTGGGTTGCACTCCGATGCAACGACGTGCCACAACGGGCGGCAACGGACGGCAACGAACGACTGTAGAATATTTACGGGTCGGTTCGGGTTAATAATGTGCCGTGCGTTACATTGGTATTATTCGTCTCGCGCGTCGTAAAACGGGTTGCGGTAAAAGTTCGTACTGTTCAGTGGGAAATGAATAAAATTGGATTTCTACGACAAAGTTCGTACTGTTCAGTGGGAGATGAATAAAATTGAATTTCTACGAGAAAGTTCGTACTGTTCAGTGGGAAATGAAAAAAATGAATTGTTAAAATTCTTTCATATCTCGACGATTCAAGTTTAAACACAAACGAAAAACGGATTTCACCAATTTGTCGTTTAGATTTGCCATGAGTTGCCCTGATTTGCCCCGAGTTGCCGTGAGTTACCGTGGGTTGCACTCCGATGCAACGACGTGCCACAACGGGCGGCAACGGACGGCAACGAACGACTGTAGAATATTTACGGGTCGGTTCGGGTTAATAATGTGCCGTGCGTTACATTGGTATTATTCGTCTCGCGCGTCGAAAAACGGGTTGCGGTAAAAGTTCGTACTGTTCAGTGGGAAATGAATAAAATTGGATTTCTACGACAAAGTTCGTACTGTTCAGTGGGAGATGAATAAAATTGAATTTCTACGAGAAAGTTCGTACTGTTCAGTGGGAAATGAAAAAAATGAATTGTTAAAATTCTTTCATATCTCGACGATTCGAGTTTAAACACAAACGAAAAACGGATTTCACCAATTTGTCGTTTAGATTTGCAATGAGTTGCCCTGATTTGCCCCGAGTTGCCGTGAGTTACCGTGGGTTGCACTCCGATGCAACGACGTGCCACAACGGGCGGCAACGGACGGCAACGAACGACTGTAGAATATTTACGGGTCGGTTCGGGTTAATAATGTGCCGTGCGTTACATTGGTATTATTCGTCTCGCGCGTCGAAAAACGGGTTGCGGTAAAAGTTCGTACTGTTCAGTGGGAAATGAATAAAATTGGATTTCTACGACAAAGTTCGTACTGTTCAGTGGGAGTTGAATAAAATTGAATTTCTACGAGAAAGTTCGTACTGTTCAGTGGGAAATGAAAAAAATGAATTGTTAAAATTCTTTCATATCTCGACGATTCGAGTTTAAACACAAACGAAAAACGGATTTCACCAATTTGTCGTTTAGATTTGCCATGAGTTGCCCTGATTTGCCCCGAGTTGCCGTGAGTTACCGTGGGTTGCACTCCGATGCAACGACGTGCCACAACGGGCGGCAACGGACGGCAACGAACGACTGTAGAATATTTACGGGCCGGTTCGGGTTAATAATGTGCCGTGCGTTACATTGGTATTATTCGTCTCGCGCGTCGAAAAACGGGTTGCGGTAAAAGTTCGTACTGTTCAGTGTAAAATGAATAAAATTGGATTTCTACGACAAAGTTCGTACTGTTCAGTGGGAGATGAATAAAATTGAATTTCTACGAGAAAGTTCGTACTGTTCAGTGGGAAATGAAAAAAATGAATTGTTAAAATTCTTTCATATCTCGACGATTCGAGTTTAAACACAAACGAAAAACGGATTTCACCAATTTGTCGTTTAGATTTGCCATGAGTTGCCCTGATTTGCCCCGAGTTGCCGTGAGTTACCGTGGGTTGCACTCCGATGCAACGACGTGCCACAACGGGCGGCAACGGACGGCAACGAACGACTGTAGAATATTTACGGGTCGGTTCGGGTTAATAATGTGCCGTGCGTTACATTGGTATTATTCGTCTCGCGCGTCGAAAAACGGGTTGCGGTAAAAGTTCGTACTGTTCAGTGGGAAATGAATAAAATTGGATTTCTACGACAAAGTTCGTACTGTTCAGTGGGAGATGAATAAAATAGAATTTCTACGAGAAAGTTCATACTGTTCAGTGGGAAATGAAAAAAATGAATTGTTAAAATTCTTTCATATCTCGACGATTCGAGTTTAAACACAAACGAAAAACGGATTTCACCAATTTGTCGTTTAGATTTGCCATGAGTTGCCCTGATTTGCCCCGAGTTGCCGTGAGTTACCGTGGGTTGCACTCCGATGCAACGACGTGCCACAACGGGCGGCAACGGACGGCAACGAACGACTGTAGAATATTTACGGGTCGGTTCGGGTTAATAATGTGCCGTGCGTTACATTGGTATTATTCGTCTCGCGCGTCGAAAAACGGGTTGCGGTAAAAGTTCGTACTGTTCAGTGGGAAATGAATAAAATTGGATTTCTACGACAAAGTTCGTACTGTTCATTGGGAGATGAATAAAATTGAATTTCTACGAGAAAGTTCGTACTGTTCAGTGGGAAATGAAAAAAATGAATTGTTAAAATTCTTTCATATCTCGACGATTCGAGTTTAAACACAAACGAAAAACGGATTTCACCAATTTGTCGTTTAGATTTGCCATGAGTTGCCCTGATTTGCCCCGAGTTGCCGTGAGTTACCGTGGGTTGCACTCCGATGCAACGACGTGCCTCAACGGGCGGCAACGGACGGCAACGAACGACTGTAGAATATTTACGGGTCGGTTCGGGTTAATAATGTGCCGTGCGTTACATTGGTATTATTCGTCTCGCGCGTCGAAAAACGGGTTGCTGTAAAAGTTCGTACTGTTCAGTGGGAAATGAATAAAATTGGATTTCTACGACAAAGTTCGTACTGTTCAGTGGGAGATGAATAAAATTGAATTTCTACGAGAAAGTTCGTACTGTTCAGTGGGAAATGAAAAAAATGAATTGTTAAAATTCTTTCATATCTCGACTATTCGAGTTTAAACACAAACGAAAAACGGATTTCACCAATTTGTCGTTTAGATTTGCCATGAGTTGCCCTGATTTGCCCCGAGTTGCCGTGAGTTACCGTGGGTTGCACTCCGATGCAACGACGTGCCACAACGGGCGGCAACGGACGGCAACGAACGACTGTAGAATATTTACGGGTCGGTTCGGGTTAATAATGTGCCGTGCGTTACATTGGTATTATTCGTCTCGCGCGTCGAAAAACGGGTTGCGGTAAAAGTTCGTACTGTTCAGTGGGAAATGAATAAAATTGGATTTCTACGACAAAGTTCGTACTGTTCAGTGGGAGATGAATAAAATTGAATTTCTACGAGAAAGTTCGTACTGTTCAGTGGGAAATGAAAAAAATGAATTGTTAAAATTCTTTCATATCTCGACGATTCGAGTTTAAACACAAACGAAAAACGGATTTCACCAATTTGTCGTTTAGATTTGCCATGAGTTGCCCTGATTTGCCCCGAGTTGCCGTGAGTTACCGTGGGTTGCACTCCGATGCAACTACGTGCCACAACGGGCGGCAACGGACGGCAACGAACGACTGTAGAATATTTACGGGTCGGTTCGGGTTAATAATGTGCCGTGCGTTACATTGGTATTATTCGTCTCCCGCGTCGAAAAACGGGTTGCGGTAAAAGTTCGTACTGTTCAGTGGGAAATGAATAAAATTGGATTTCTACGACAAAGTTCGTACTGTTCAGTGGGAGATGAATAAAATTGAATTTCTACGAGAAAGTTCGTACTGTTCAGTGGGAAATGAAAAAAATGAATTGTTAAAATTCTTTCATATCTCGACGATTCGAGTTTAAACACAAACGAAAAACGGATTTCACCAATTTGTCGTTTAGATTTGCCATGAGTTGCCCTGATTTGCCCCGAGTTGCCGTGAGTTACCGTGGGTTGCACTCCGATGCAACGACGTGCCACAACGGGCGGCAACGGACGGCAACGAACGACTGTAGAATATTTACGGGTCGGTTCGGGTTAATAATGTGCCGTGCGTTACATTGGTATTATTCGTCTCGCGCGTCGAAAAACGGGTTGCGGTAAAAGTTCGTACTGTTCAGTGGGAAATGAATAAAATTGGATTTCTACGACAAAGTTCGTACTGTTCAGTGGGAGATGAATAAAATTGAATTTCTACGAGAAAGTTCGTACTGTTCAGTGGGAAATGAAAAAAATGAATTGTTAAAATTCTTTCATATCTCGACGATTCGAGTTTAAATACAAACGAAAAACGGATTTCACCAATTTGTCGTTTAGATTTGCAATGAGTTGCCCTGATTTGCCCCGAGTTGCCGTGAGTTACCGTGGGTTGCACTCCGATGCAACGACGTGCCACAACGGGCGGCAACGGACGGCAACGAACGACTGTAGAATATTTACGGGTCGGTTCGGGTTAATAATGTGCCGTGCGTTACATTGGTATTATTCGTCTCGCGCGTCGAAAAACGGGTTGCGGTAAAAGTTCGTACTGTTCAGTGGGAAATGAATAAAATTGGATTTCTACGACAAAGTTCGTACTGTTCAGTGGGAGATGAATAAAATTGAATTTCTACGAGAAAGTTCGTACTGTTCAGTGGGAAATGAAAAAAATGAATTGTTAAAATTCTTTCATATCTCGACGATTCGAGTTTAAACACAAACGAAAAACGGATTTCACCAATTTGTCGTTTAGATTTGCAATGAGTTGCCCTGATTTGCCCCGAGTTGCCGTGAGTTACCGTGGGTTGCACTCCGATGCAACGACGTGCCACAACGGGCGGCAACGGACGGCAACGAACGACTGTAGAATATTTACGGGTCGGTTCGGGTTAATAATGTGCCGTGCGTTACATTGGTATTATTCGTCTCGCGCGTCGAAAAACGGGTTGCGGTAAAAGTTCGTACTGTTCAGTGGGAAATGAATAAAATTGGATTTCTACGACAAAGTTCGTACTGTTCAGTGGGAGATGAATAAAATTGAATTTCTACGAGAAAGTTCGTACTGTTCAGTGGGAAATGAAAAAAATGAATTGTTAAAATTCTTTCATATCTCGACGATTCGAGTTTAAACACAAACGAAAAACGGATTTCACCAATTTGTCGTTTAGATTTGCCATGAGTTGCCCTGATTTGCCCCGAGTTGCCGTGAGTTACCGTGGGTTGCACTCCGATGCAACGACGTGCCACAACGGGCGGCAACGGACGGCAACGAACGACTGTAGAATATTTACGGGCCGGTTCGGGTTAATAATGTGCCGTGCGTTACATTGGTATTATTCGTCTCGCGCGTCGAAAAACGGGTTGCGGTAAAAGTTCGTACTGTTCAGTGTGAAATGAATAAAATTGGATTTCTACGACAAAGTTCGTACTGTTCAGTGGGAGATGAATAAAATTGAATTTCTACGAGAAAGTTCGTACTGTTCAGTGGGAAATGAAAAAAATGAATTGTTAAAATTCTTTCATATCTCGACGATTCGAGTTTAAACACAAACGAAAAACGGATTTCACCAATTTGTCGTTTAGATTTGCCATGAGTTGCCCTGATTTGCCCCGAGTTGCCGTGAGTTACCGTGGGTTGCACTCCGATGCAACGACGTGCCACAACGGGCGGCAACGGACGGCAACGAACGACTGTAGAATATTTACGGGTCGGTTCGGGTTAATAATGTGCCGTGCGTTACATTGGTATTATTCGTCTCGCGCGTCGAAAAACGGGTTGCGGTAAAAGTTCGTACTGTTCATTGGGAAATGAATAAAATTGGATTTCTACGACAAAGTTCGTACTGTTCAGTGGGAGATGAATAAAATAGAATTTCTACGAGAAAGTTCGTACTGTTCAGTGGGAAATGAAAAAAATGAATTGTTAAAATTCTTTCATATCTCGACGATTCGAGTTTAAACACAAACGAAAAACGGATTTCACCAATTTGTCGTTTAGATTTGCCATGAGTTGCCCTGATTTGCCCCGAGTTGCCGTGAGTTACCGTGGGTTGCACTCCGATGCAACGACGTGCCACAACGGGCGGCAACGGACGGCAACGAACGACTGTAGAATATTTACGGGTCGGTTCGGGTTAATAATGTGCCGTGCGTTACATTGGTATTATTCGTCTCGCGCGTCGAAAAACGGGTTGCGGTAAAAGTTCGTACTGTTCAGTGGGAAATGAATAAAATTGGATTTCTACGACAAAGTTCGTACTGTTCATTGGGAGATGAATAAAATTGAATTTCTACGAGAAAGTTCGTACTGTTCAGTGGGAAATGAAAAAAATGAATTGTTAAAATTCTTTCATATCTCGACGATTCGAGTTTAAACACAAACGAAAAACGGATTTCACCAATTTGTCGTTTAGATTTGCCATGAGTTGCCCTGATTTGCCCCGAGTTGCCGTGAGTTACCGTGGGTTGCACTCCGATGCAACGACGTGCCTCAACGGGCGGCAACGGACGGCAACGAACGACTGTAGAATATTTACGGGTCGGTTCGGGTTAATAATGTGCCGTGCGTTACATTGGTATTATTCGTCTCGCGCGTCGAAAAACGGGTTGCGGTAAAAGTTCGTACTGTTCAGTGGGAAATGAATAAAATTGGATTTCTACGACAAAGTTCGTACTGTTCAGTGGGAGATGAATAAAATTGAATTTCTACGAGAAAGTTCGTACTGTTCAGTGGGAAATGAAAAAAATGAATTGTTAAAATTCTTTCATATCTCGACGATTCGAGTTTAAACACAAACGAAAAACGGATTTCACCAATTTGTCGTTTAGATTTGCCATGAGTTGCCCTGATTTGCCCCGAGTTGCCGTGAGTTACCGTGGGTTGCACTCCGATGCAACGACGTGCCACAACGGGCGGCAACGGACGGCAACGAACGACTGTAGAATATTTACGGGTCGGTTCGGGTTAATAATGTGCCGTGCGTTACATTGGTATTATTCGTCTCGCGCGTCGAAAAACGGGTTGCGGTAAAAGTTCGTACTGTTCAGTGGGAAATGAATAAAATTGGATTTCTACGACAAAGTTCGTACTGTTCAGTGGGAGATGAATAAAATTGAATTTCTACGAGAAAGTTCGTACTGTTCAGTGGGAAATGAAAAAAATGAATTGTTAAAATTCTTTCATATCTCGACGATTCGAGTTTAAACACAAACGAAAAACGGATTTCACCAATTTGTCGTTTAGATTTGCCATGAGTTGCCCTGATTTGCCCCGAGTTGCCGTGAGTTACCGTGGGTTGCACTCCGATGCAACGACGTGCCACAACGGGCGGCAACGGACGGCAACGAACGACTGTAGAATATTTACGGGCCGGTTCGGGTTAATAATGTGCCGTGCGTTACATTGGTATTATTCGTCTCGCGCGTCGAAAAACGGGTTGCGGTAAAAGTTCGTACTGTTCAGTGGGAAATGAATAAAATTGGATTTCTACGACAAAGTTCGTACTGTTCAGTGGGAGATGAATAAAATTGAATTTCTACGAGAAAGTTCGTACTGTTCAGTGGGAAATGAAAAAAATGAATTGTTAAAATTCTTTCATATCTCGACGATTCGAGTTTAAACACAAACGAAAAACGGATTTCACCAATTTGTCGTTTAGATTTGCCATGAGTTGCCCTGATTTGCCCCGAGTTGCCGTGAGTTACCGTGGGTTGCACTCCGATGCAACTACGTGCCACAACGGGCGGCAACGGACGGCAACGAACGACTGTAGAATATTTACGGGTCGGTTCGGGTTAATAATGTGCCGTGCGTTACATTGGTATTATTCGTCTCACGCGTCGAAAAACGGGTTGCGGTAAAAGTTCGTACTGTTCAGTGGGAAATGAATAAAATTGGATTTCTACGACAAAGTTCGTACTGTTCAGTGGGAGATGAATAAAATTGAATTTCTACGAGAAAGTTCGTACTGTTCAGTGGGAAATGAAAAAAATGAATTGTTAAAATTCTTTCATATCTCGACGATTCGAGTTTAAACACAAACGAAAAACGGATTTCACCAATTTGTCGTTTAGATTTGCCATGAGTTGCCCTGATTTGCCCCGAGTTGCCGTGAGTTACCGTGGGTTGCACTCCGATGCAACGACGTGCCACAACGGGCGGCAACGGACGGCAACGAACGACTGTAGAATATTTACGGGTCGGTTCGGGTTAATAATGTGCCGTGCGTTACATTGGTATTATTCGTCTCGCGCGTCGAAAAACGGGTTGCGGTAAAAGTTCGTACTGTTCAGTGGGAAATGAATAAAATTGGATTTCTACGACAAAGTTCGTACTGTTCAGTGGGAGATGAATAAAATTGAATTTCTACGAGAAAGTTCGTACTGTTCAGTGGGAAATGAAAAAAATGAATTGTTAAAATTCTTTCATATCTCGACGATTCGAGTTTAAACACAAACGAAAAACGGATTTCACCAATTTGTCGTTTAGATTTGCAATGAGTTGCCCTGATTTGCCTCGAGTTGCCGTGAGTTACCGTGGGTTGCACTCCGATGCAACGACGTGCCACAACGGGCGGCAACGGACGGCAACGAACGACTGTAGAATATTTACGGGTCGGTTCGGGTTAATAATGTGCCGTGCGTTACATTGGTATTATTCGTCTCGCGCGTCGAAAAACGGGTTGCGGTAAAAGTTCGTACTGTTCAGTGGGAAATGAATAAAATTGGATTTCTACGACAAAGTTCGTACTGTTCAGTGGGAGATGAATAAAATTGAATTTCTACGAGAAAGTTCGTACTGTTCAGTGGGAAATGAAAAAAATGAATTGTTAAAATTCTTTCATATCTCGACGATTCGAGTTTAAACACAAACGAAAAACGGATTTCACCAATTTGTCGTTTAGATTTGCAATGAGTTGCCCTGATTTGCCCCGAGTTGCCGTGAGTTACCGTGGGTTGCACTCCGATGCAACGACGTGCCACAACGGGCGGCAACGGACGGCAACGAACGACTGTAGAATATTTACGGGTCGGTTCGGGTTAATAATGTGCCGTGCGTTACATTGGTATTATTCGTCTCGCGCGTCGAAAAACGGGTTGCGGTAAAAGTTCGTACTGTTCAGTGGGAAATGAATAAAATTGGATTTCTACGACAAAGTTCGTACTGTTCAGTGGGAGATGAATAAAATTGAATTTCTACGAGAAAGTTCGTACTGTTCAGTGGGAAATGAAAAAAATGAATTGTTAAAATTCTTTCATATCTCGACGATTCGAGTAAAATAAAAATAAAATAAAAATAAAATAAAATAAAAAGATTTTTTATTGATTAAGAGTTACACTTATTTACAATACATATTAGGTATACATAGTGAAAATATATTTACAATAAATGTGAAGATTTAACTTGAGCCAATGGCTTATGAAATCAATTAAAGTTTTTATGGACAGATGATTACAGGGGAAATGTCTTTGAGGGGGGGAATAAATATATATACATAAGGGGCTGTAATCAGAGCTATTTTGTCCATGTATGGTCACAGAGCACTGAACAATGGTTTGTTCACTTGGCTCGTTGTTTTTCACTTCACAGGCTGAACGCATACGTATTACTTCCCAGGTGTGTAAAACTGGTTAGGGAGTGTTGGTTGTCGGGGGGTGTAGGGGGGTGGGGGGTGTGTTGTGTTATATGTCGGGCATTTTATTTAGATTTGTTGTTTCGTGTGGAAATTTATGTTTGGTGGATTGTGTGTTTTTGGTTGTAATGGAGCGGATTAAGGGGTTTGTGTGATGTGTGGTGCTGTGGTAGAATTTGTGGTTGAGTTTTGTTAGTATGTTTTTGATTGGGTGAGCTTTGGTTTTTTGGTGGAGGAGCTGGATGTTGATGTAACGGTCGGAGTTGGAGATTATTCGAAGGGTTTTGTTCTGCACTGTTTGGATTTTTTTGAGGTTTGTGACTGCTGCGTTGGACCAGATTGGGGCTGCGTATGTTAGGGATGGGAGGATAACGGTGGAGTAGAGGAGTTTTTTATTTTCGAGGGTGAGGACGCTTCTGCATGATATAAGTGGATAAAGGGTTTTGATGGTGGAGGAGGCTTTTTGGATTGCTTTTTGGATGTGTTTGGAAAAGGTGAGTCTTTGGTCTAAAATGACGCCAAGGTATTTTATTTCTGTTTTTATCGGGATATTTGAGTGAGAAATTCTTAGAGGGATTGGGATCTTTGTAGGGCGATTGTTTTTGGTGATTATGATAGATTCGGATTTATTAGGATTTACAGAGATTTTCCATTTGGAATAATAGGTTTCTAGGAGGCGGAGGTGAGTTTGGATGGAGAGTATGGCAATTTTGGGGTCTTTGGAGTGGCAGTATATGGCTGTGTCATCGGCATAGGTAGCTATTTTGGTTTGGGGGAGTTGAGGGAGATCGGCTATGTATACGTTGAAGAGGTGAGGGGAGATTACCGCCCCTTGTGGGACACCGGATTCGATAGGTTTGGTGGGGGAAATGGATGAGTTGATTTTAACTTGGAGTTTTCTGGACGTAAGGTAGCTGCTTATGGTTTTGATTAAGACGATTCGAGTTTAAACACAAACGAAAAACGGATTTCACCAATTTGTCGTTTAGATTTGCCATGAGTTGCCCTGATTTGCCCCGAGTTGCCGTGAGTTACCGTGGGTTGCACTCCGATGCAACGACGTGCCACAACGGGCGGCAACGGACGGCAACGAACGACTGTAGAATATTTACGGGTCGGTTCGGGTTAATAATGTGCCGTGCGCTACATTGGTATTATTCGTCTCGCGCGTCGAAAAACGGGTTGCGGTAAAAGTTCGTACTGTTCAGTGGGAAATGAATAAAATTGGATTTCTACGACAAAGTTCGTACTGTTCAGTGGGAGATGAATAAAATTGAATTTCTACGAGAAAGTTCGTACTGTTCAGTGGGAAATGAAAAAAATGAATTGTTAAAATTCTTTCATATCTCGACGATTCGAGTTTAAACACAAACGAAAAACGGATTTCACCAATTTGTCGTTTAGATTTGCCATGAGTTGCCCTGATTTGCCCCGAGTTGTCGTGAGTTACCGTGGGTTGCACTCCGATGCAACGACGTGCCACAACGGGCGGCAACGGACGGCAACGAACGACTGTAGAATATTTACGGGTCGGTTCGGGTTAATAATGTGCCGTGCGTTACATTGGTATTATTCGTCTCGCGCGTCGAAAAACGGGTTGCGGTAAAAGTTCGTACTGTTCAGTGGGAAATGAATAAAATTGGATTTCTACGACAAAGTTCGTACTGTTCAGTGGGAGATGAATAAAATTGAATTTCTACGAGAAAGTTCGTACTGTTCAGTGGGAAATGAAAAAAATGAATTGTTAAAATTCTTTCATATCTCGACGATTCGAGTTTAAACACAAACGAAAAACGGATTTCACCAATTTGTCGTTTAGATTTGCCATGAGTTGCCCTGATTTGCCCCGAGTTGCCGTGAGTTACCGTGGGTTGCACTCCGATGCAACGACGTGCCACAACGGACGGCAACGAACAACTGTAGAATATTTACGGGTCGGTTCGGGTTAATAATGTGCCGTGCGCTACATTGGTATTATTCGTCTCGCGCGTCGAAAAACGGGTTGCGGTAAAAGTTCGTGCTGTTCAGTGGGAAATGAATAAAATTGGATTTCTACGACAAAGTTCGTACTGTTCAGTGGGAGATGAATAAAATTGAATTTCTACGAGAAAGTTCGTACTGTTCAGTGGGAAATGAAAAAAATGAATTGTTAAAATTCTTTCATATCTCGACGATTCGAGTTTAAACACAAACGAAAAACGGATTTCACCAATTTGTCGTTTAGATTTGCCATGAGTTGCCCTGATTTGCCCCGAGTTGCCGTGAGTTACCGTGGGTTGCACTCCGATGCAACGACGTGCCACAACGGGCGGCAACGGACGGCAACGAACGACTGTAGAATATTTACGGGTCGGTTCGGGTTAATAATGTGCCGTGCGTTACATTGGTATTATTCGTCTCGCGCGTCGAAAAACGGGTTGCGGTAAAAGTTCGTACTGTTCAGTGGGAAATGAATAAAATTGGATTTCTACGACAAAGTTCGTACTGTTCAGTGGGAGATGAATAAAATTGAATTTCTACGAGAAAGTTCGTACTGTTCAGTGGGAAATGAAAAAAATGAATTGTTAAAATTCCTTCATATCTCGACGATTCGAGTTTAAACACAAACGAAAAACGGATTTCACCAATTTGTCGTTTAGATTTGCCATGAGTTGCCCTGATTTGCCCCGAGTTGCCGTGAGTTACCGTGGGTTGCACTCCGATGCAACGACGTGCCACAACGGGCGGCAACGGACGGCAACGAACGACTGTAGAATATTTACGGGTCGGTTCGGGTTAATAATGTGCCGTGCGCTACATTGGTATTATTCGTCTCGCGCGTCGAAAAACGGGTTGCGGTAAAAGTTCGTGCTGTTCAGTGGGAAATGAATAAAATTGGATTTCTACGACAAAGTTCGTACTGTTCAGTGGGAGATGAATAAAATTGAATTTCTACGAGAAAGTTCGTACTGTTCAGTGGGAAATGAAAAAAATGAATTGTTAAAATTCTTTCATATCTCGACGATTCGAGTTTAAACACAAACGAAAAACGGATTTCACCAATTTGTCGTTTAGATTTGCCATGAGTTGCCCTGATTTGCCCCGAGTTGCCGTGAGTTACCGTGGGTTGCACTCCGATGCAACGACGTGCCACAACGGGCGGCAACGGACGGCAACGAACGACTGTAGAATATTTACGGGTCGGTTCGGGTTAATAATGTGCCGTGCGTTACATTGGTATTATTCGTCTCGCGCGTCGAAAAACGGGTTGCGGTAAAAGTTCGTACTGTTCAGTGGGAAATGAATAAAATTGGATTTCTACGACAAAGTTCGTACTGTTCAGTGGGAGATGAATAAAATTGAATTTCTACGAGAAAGTTCGTACTGTTCAGTGGGAAATGAAAAAAATGAATTGTTAAAATTCTTTCATATCTCGACGATTCGAGTTTAAACACAAACGAAAAACGGATTTCACCAATTTGTCGTTTAGATTTGCCATGAGTTGCCCTGATTTGCCCCGAGTTGCCGTGAGTTACCGTGGGTTGCACTCCGATGCAACGACGTGCCACAACGGGCGGCAACGGACGGCAACGAACGACTTTAGAATATTTACGGGTCGGTTCGGGTTAATAATGTGCCGTGCGTTACATTGGTATTATTCGTCTCGCGCGTCGAAAAACGGGTTGCGGTAAAAGTTCGTACTGTTCAGTGGGAGATGAATAAAATTGAATTTCTACGAGAAAGTTCGTACTGTTCAGTGGGAAATGAAAAAAATGAATTGTTAAAATTCTTTCATATCTCGACGATTCGAGTTTAAACACAAACGAAAAACGGATTTCACCAATTTGTCGTTTAGATTTGCCATGAGTTGCCCTGATTTGCCCCGAGTTGCCGTGAGTTACCGTGGGTTGCACTCCGATGCAACGACGTGCCACAACGGGCGGCAACGGACGGCAACGAACGACTGTAGAATATTTACGGGTCGGTTCGGGTTAATAATGTGCCGTGCGTTACATTGGTATTATTCGTCTCGCGCGTCGAAAAACGGGTTGCAGTAAAAGTTCGTACTGTTCAGTGGGAAATGAATGAAATTGGATTTCTACGACAAAGTTCGTACTGTTCAATGGGAGATGAATAAAATTGAATTTCTACGAGAAAGTTCGTACTGTTCAGTGGGAAATGAAAAAAATGAATTGTTAAAATTCTTTCATATCTCGACGATTCGAGTTTAAACACAAACGAAAAACGGATTGCACCAATTTGTCGTTTAGATTTGCCATGAGTTGCCCTGATTTGCCCCGAGTTGTCGTGAGTTACCGTGGGTTGCACTCCGATGCAACGACGTGCCACAACGGGCGGCAACGGACGGCAACGAACGACTGTAGAATATTTACGGGTCGGTTCGGGTTAATAATGTGCCGTGCGTTACATTGGTATTATTCGTCTCGCGCGTCGAAAAACGGGTTGCGGTAAAAGTTCGTACTGTTCAGTGGGAAATGAATAAAATTGGATTTCTACGACAAAGTTGGTACTGTTCAGTGGGAGATGAATAAAATTGAATTTCTACGAGAAAGTTCGTACTGTTCAGTGGGAAATGAAAAAAATGAATTGTTAAAATTCTTTCATATCTCGACGATTCGAGTTTAAACACAAACGAAAAACGGATTTCAAAAATTTGTCGTTTAGATTTGCCATGAGTTGCCCTGATTTGCCCCGAGTTGCCGTGAGTTACCGTGGGTTGCACTCCGATGCAACGACGTGCCACAACGGGCGGCAACGGACGGCAACGAACGACTGTAGAATATTTACGGGTCGGTTCGGGTTAATAATGTGCCGTGCGCTACATTGGTATTATTCGTCTCGCGCGTCGAAAAACGGGTTGCGGTAAAAGTTCGTGCTGTTCAGTGGGAAATGAATAAAATTGGATTTCTACGACAAAGTTCGTACTGTTCAGTGGGAGATGAATAAAATTGAATTTCTACGAGAAAGTTCGTACTGTTCAGTGGGAAATGAAAAAAATGAATTGTTAAAATTCTTTCATATCTCGACGATTCGAGTTTAAACACAAACGAAAAACGGATTTCACCAATTTGTCGTTTAGATTTGCCATGAGTTGCCCTGATTTGCCCCGAGTTGCCATGAGTTACCGTGGGTTGCACTCCGATGCAACGACGTGCCACAACGGGCGGCAACGGACGGCAACGAACGACTGTAGAATATTTACGGGTCGGTTCGGGTTAATAATGTGCCGTGCGTTACATTGGTATTATTCGTCTCGCGCGTCGAAAAACGGGTTGCGGTAAAAGTTCGTACTGTTCAGTGGGAAATGAATAAAATTGGATTTCTACGACAAAGTTCGTACTGTTCAGTGGGAGATGAATAAAATTGAATTTCTACGAGAAAGTTCGTACTGTTCAGTGGGAAATGAAAAAAATGAATTGTTAAAATTCTTTCATATCTCGACGATTCGAGTTTAAACACAAACGAAAAACGGATTTCACCAATTTGTCGTTTAGATTTGCCATGAGTTGCCCTGATTTGCCCCGAGTTGCCGTGAGTTACCGTGGGTTGCACTCCGATGCAACGACGTGCCACAACGGGCGGCAACGGACGGCAACGAACGACTGTAGAATATTTACGGGTCGGTTCGGGTTAATAATGTGCCGTGCGCTACATTGGTATTATTCGTCTCGCGCGTCGAAAAACGGGTTGCGGTAAAAGTTCGTACTGTTCAGTGGGAAATGAATAAAATTGGATTTCTACGACAAAGTTCGTACTGTTCAGTGGGAGATGAATAAAATTGAATTTCTACGAGAAAGTTCGTACTGTTCAGTGTGAAATGAAAAAAATGAATTGTTAAAATTCTTTCATATCTCGACGATTCGAGTTTAAACACAAACGAAAAACGGATTTCACCAATTTGTCGTTTAGATTTGCCATGAGTTGCCCTGATTTGCCCCGAGTTGCCGTGAGTTACCGTGGGTTGCACTCCGATGCAACGACGTGCCACAACTGGCGGCAACGGACGGCAACGAACGACTGTAGAATATTTACGGGTCGGTTTGGGTTAATAATGTGCCGTGCGCTACATTGGTATTATTCGTCTCGCGCGTCGAAAAACGGGTTGCGGTAAAAGTTCGTACTGTTCAGTGGGAAATGAATAAAATTGGATTTCTACGACAAATTTCGTACTGTTCAGTGGGAGATGAATAAAATTGAATTTCTACGAGAAAGTTCGTACTGTTCAGTGGGAAATGAAAAAAATGAATTGTTAAAATTCTTTCATATCTCGACGATTCGAGTTTAAACACAAACGAAAAACGGATTTCACCAATTTGTCGTTTAGATTTGCCATGAGTTGCCCTGATTTGCCCCGAGTTGCCGTGAGTTACCGTGGGTTGCACTCCGATGCAACGACGTGCCACAACGGGCGGCAACGGACGGCAACGAACGACTGTAGAATATTTACGGGTCGGTTCGGGTTAATAATGTGCCGTGCGTTACATTGGTATTATTCGTCTCGCGCGTCGAAAAACGGGTTGCGGTAAAAGTTCGTACTGTTCAGTGGGAAATGAATAAAATTGGATTTCTACGACAAAGTTCGTACTGTTCAGTGGGAGATGAATAAAATTGAATTTCTACGAGAAAGTTCGTACTGTTCAGTGGGAAATGAAAAAAATGAATTGTTAAAATTCTTTCATATCTCGACGATTCGAGTTTAAACACAAACGAAAAACGGATTTCACCAATTTGTCGTTTAGATTTGCCATGAGTTGCCCTGATTTGCCCCGAGTTGCCGTGAGTTACCGTGGGTTACACTCCGATGCAACTACGTGCCACAACGGGCGGCAACGGACGGCAACGAACGACTGTAGAATATTTACGGGTCGGTTCGGGTTAATAATGTGCCGTGCGTTACATTGGTATTATTCGTCTCACGCGTCGAAAAACGGGTTGCGGTAAAAGTTCGTACTGTTCAGTGGGAAATGAATAAAATTGGATTTCTACGACAAAGTTCGTACTGTTCAGTGGGAGATGAATAAAATTGAATTTCTACGAGAAAGTTCGTACTGTTCAGTGGGAAATGAAAAAAATGAATTGTTAAAATTCTTTCATATCTCGACGATTCGAGTTTAAACACAAACGAAAAACGGATTTCACCAATTTGTCGTTTAGATTTGCCATGAGTTGCCCTGATTTGCCCCGAGTTGCCGTGAGTTACCGTGGGTTGCACTCCGATGCAACGACGTGCCACAACGGGCGGCAACGGACGGCAACGAACGACTGTAGAATATTTACGGGTCGGTTCGGGTTAATAATGTGCCGTGCGTTACATTGGTATTATTCGTCTCGCGCGTCGAAAAACGGGTTGCGGTAAAAGTTCGTACTGTTCAGTGGGAAATGAATAAAATTGGATTTCTACGACAAAGTTCGTACTGTTCAGTGGGAGATGAATAAAATTGAATTTCTACGAGAAAGTTCGTACTGTTCAGTGGGAAATGAAAAAAATGAATTGTTAAAATTCTTTCATATCTCGACGATTCGAGTTTAAACACAAACGAAAAACGGATTTCACCAATTTGTCGTTTAGATTTGCCATGAGTTGCCCTGATTTGCCCCGAGTTGCCGTGAGTTACCGTGGGTTGCACTCCGATGCAACGACGTGCCACAACGGGCGGCAACGGACGGCAACGAACGACTGTAGAATATTTACGGGTCGGTTCGGGTTAATAATGTGCCGTGCGCTACATTGGTATTATTCGTCTCGCGCGTCGAAAAACGGGTTGCGGTAAAAGTTCGTACTGTTCAGTGGGAAATGAATAAAATTGGATTTCTACGACAAAGTTCGTACTGTTCAGTGGGAGATGAATAAAATTGAATTTCTACGAGAAAGTTCGTACTGTTCAGTGGGAAATGAAAAAAATGAATTGTTAAAATTCTTTCATATCTCGACGATTCGAGTTTAAACACAAACGAAAAACGGATTTCACCAATTTGTCGTTTAGATTTGCCATGAGTTGCCCTGATTTGCCCCGAGTTGCCGTGAGTTACCGTGGGTTGCACTCCGATGCAACGACGTGCCACAACTGGCGGCAACGGACGGCAACGAACGACTGTAGAATATTTACGGGTCGGTTTGGGTTAATAATGTGCCGTGCGCTACATTGGTATTATTCGTCTCGCGCGTCGAAAAACGGGTTGCGGTAAAAGTTCGTACTGTTCAGTGGGAAATGAATAAAATTGGATTTCTACGACAAAGTTCGTACTGTTCAGTGGGAGATGAATAAAATTGAATTTCTACGAGAAAGTTCGTACTGTTCAGTGGGAAATGAAAAAAATGAATTGTTAAAATTCTTTCATATCTCGACGATTCGAGTTTAAACACAAACGAAAAACGGATTTCACCAATTTGTCGTTTAGATTTGCCATGAGTTGCCCTGATTTGCCCCGAGTTGCCGTGAGTTACCGTGGGTTGCACTCCGATGCAACGACGTGCCACAACGGGCGGCAACGGACGGCAACGAACGACTGTAGAATATTTACGGGTCGGTTCGGGTTAATAATGTGCCGTGCGTTACATTGGTATTATTCGTCTCGCGCGTCGAAAAACGGGTTGCGGTAAAAGTTCGTACTGTTCAGTGGGAAATGAATAAAATTGGATTTCTACGACAAAGTTCGTACTGTTCAGTGGGAGATGAATAAAATTGAATTTCTACGAGAAAGTTCGTACTGTTCAGTGGGAAATGAAAAAAATGAATTGTTAAAATTCTTTCATATCTCGACGATTCGAGTTTAAACACAAACGAAAAACGGATTTCACCAATTTGTCGTTTAGATTTGCCATGAGTTGCCCTGATTTGCCCCGAGTTGCCGTGAGTTACCGTGGGTTACACTCCGATGCAACTACGTGCCACAACGGGCGGCAACGGACGGCAACGAACGACTGTAGAATATTTACGGGTCGGTTCGGGTTAATAATGTGCCGTGCGTTACATTGGTATTATTCGTCTCACGCGTCGAAAAACGGGTTGCGGTAAAAGTTCGTACTGTTCAGTGGGAAATGAATAAAATTGGATTTCTACGACAAAGTTCGTACTGTTCAGTGGGAGATGAATAAAATTGAATTTCTACGAGAAAGTTCGTACTGTTCAGTGGGAAATGAAAAAAATGAATTGTTAAAATTCTTTCATATCTCGACGATTCGAGTTTAAACACAAACGAAAAACGGATTTCACCAATTTGTCGTTTAGATTTGCCATGAGTTGCCCTGATTTGCCCCGAGTTGCCGTGAGTTACCGTGGGTTGCACTCCGATGCAACGACGTGCCACAACGGGCGGCAACGGACGGCAACGAACGACTGTAGAATATTTACGGGTCGGTTCGGGTTAATAATGTGCCGTGCGTTACATTGGTATTATTCGTCTCGCGCGTCGAAAAACGGGTTGCGGTAAAAGTTCGTACTGTTCAGTGGGAAATGAATAAAATTGGATTTCTACGACAAAGTTCGTACTGTTCAGTGGGAGATGAATAAAATTGAATTTCTACGAGAAAGTTCGTACTGTTCAGTGGGAAATGAAAAAAATGAATTGTTAAAATTCTTTCATATCTCGACGATTCGAGTTTAAACACAAACGAAAAACGGATTTCACCAATTTGTCGTTTAGATTTGCAATGAGTTGCCCTGATTTGCCCCGAGTTGCCGTGAGTTACCGTGGGTTGCACTCCGATGCAACGACGTGCCACAACGGGCGGCAACGGACGGCAACGAACGACTGTAGAATATTTACGGGTCGGTTCGGGTTAATAATGTGCCGTGCGTTACATTGGTATTATTCGTCTCGCGCGTCGAAAAACGGGTTGCGGTAAAAGTTCGTACTGTTCAGTGGGAAATGAATAAAATTGGATTTCTACGACAAAGTTCGTACTGTTCAGTGGGAGATGAATAAAATTGAATTTCTACGAGAAAGTTCGTACTGTTCAGTGGGAAATGAAAAAAATGAATTGTTAAAATTCTTTCATATCTCGACGATTCGAGTTTAAACACAAACGAAAAACGGATTTCACCAATTTGTCGTTTAGATTTGCCATGAGTTGCCCTGATTTGCCCCGAGTTGCCGTGAGTTACCGTGGGTTGCACTCCGATGCAACGACGTGCCACAACGGGCGGCAACGGACGGCAACGAACGACTGTAGAATATTTACGGGCCGGTTCGGGTTAATAATGTGCCGTGCGTTACATTGGTATTATTCGTCTCGCGCGTCGAAAAACGGGTTGCGGTAAAAGTTCGTACTGTTCAGTGTGAAATGAATAAAATTGGATTTCTACGACAAAGTTCGTACTGTTCAGTGGGAGATGAATAAAATTGAATTTCTACGAGAAAGTTCGTACTGTTCAGTGGGAAATGAAAAAAATGAATTGTAAAAATTCTTTCATATCTCGACGATTCGAGTTTAAACACAAACGAAAAACGGATTTCACCAATTTGTCGTTTAGATTTGCCATGAGTTGCCCTGATTTGCCCCGAGTTGCCGTGAGTTACCGTGGGTTGCACTCCGATGCAACGACGTGCCACATCGGGCGGCAACGGACGGCAACGAACGACTGTAGAATATTTACGGGTCGGTTCGGGTTAATAATGTGCCGTGCGTTACATTGGTATTATTCGTCTCGCGCGTCGAAAAACGGGTTGCGGTAAAAGTTCGTACTGTTCAGTGGGAAATGAATAAAATTGGATTTCTACGACAAAGTTCGTACTGTTCAGTGGGAGATGAATAAAATAGAATTTCTACGAGAAAGTTCGTACTGTTCAGTGGGAAATGAAAAAAATGAATTGTTAAAATTCTTTCATGTCTCGACGATTCGAGTTTAAACACAAACGAAAAACGGATTTCACCAATTTGTCGTTTAGATTTGCCATGAGTTGCCCTGATTTGCCCCGAGTTGCCGTGAGTTACCGTGGGTTGCACTCCGATGCAACGACGTGCCACAACGGGCGGCAACGGACGGCAACGAACGACTGTAGAATATTTACGGGTCGGTTCGGGTTAATAATGTGCCGTGCGTTACATTGGTATTATTCGTCTCGCGCGTCGAAAAACGGGTTGCGGTAAAAGTTCGTACTGTTCAGTGGGAAATGAATAAAATTGGATTTCTACGACAAAGTTCGTACTGTTCATTGGGAGATGAATAAAATTGAATTTCTACGAGAAAGTTCGTACTGTTCAGTGGGAAATGAAAAAAATGAATTGTTAAAATTCTTTCATATCTCGACGATTCGAGTTTAAACACAAACGAAAAACGGATTTCACCAATTTGTCGTTTAGATTTGCCATGAGTTGCCCTGATTTGCCCCGAGTTGCCGTGAGTTACCGTGGGTTGCACTCCGATGCAACGACGTGCCACAACGGGCGGCAACTGACGGCAACGAACGACTGTAGAATATTTACGGGTCGGTTCGGGTTAATAATGTGCCGTGCGTTACATTGGTATTATTCGTCTCGCGCGTCGAAAAACGGGTTGCGGTAAAAGTTCGTACTGTTCAGTGGGAAATTAATAAAATTGGATTTCTACGACAAAGTTCGTACTGTTCAGTGGGAGATGAATAAAATTGAATTTCTACGAGAAAGTTCGTACTGTTCAGTGGGAAATGAAAAAAATGAATTGTTAAAATTCTTTCATATCTCGACGATTCGAGTTTAAACACAAACGAAAAACGGATTTCACCAATTTGTCGTTTAGATTTGCCATGAGTTGCCCTGATTTGCCCCGAGTTGTCGTGAGTTACCGTGGGTTGCACTCCGATGCAACGACGTGCCACAACGGGCGGCAACGGACGGCAACGAACGACTGTAGAATATTTACGGGTCGGTTCGGGTTAATAATGTGCCGTGCGTTACATTGGTATTATTCGTATCGCGCGTCGAAAAACGGGTTGCGGTAAAAGTTCGTACTGTTCAGTGGGAAATGAATAAAATTGGATTTCTACGACAAAGTTCGTACTGTTCAGTGGGAGATGAATAAAATTGAATTTCTACGAGAAAGTTCGTACTGTTCAGTGGGAAATGAAAAAAATGAATTGTTAAAATTCTTTCATATCTCGACGATTCGAGTTTAAACACAAACGAAAAACGGATTTCACCAATTTGTCGTTTAGATTTGCCATGAGTTGCCCTGATTTGCCCCGAGTTGCCGTGAGTTACCGTGGGTTGCACTCCGATGCAACGACGTGCCACAACGGGCGGCAACGGACTGCAACGAACGACTGTAGAATATTTACGGGCCGGTTCGGGTTAATAATGTGCCGTGCGTTACATTGGTATTATTCGTCTCGCGCGTCGAAAAACGGGTTGCGGTAAAAGTTCGTACTGTTCAGTGGGAAATGAATAAAATTGGATTTCTACGACAAAGTTCGTACTGTTCAGTGGGAGATGAATAAAATTGAATTTCTACGAGAAAGTTCGTACTGTTCAGTGGGAAATGAAAAAAATGAATTGTTAAAATTCTTTCATATCTCGACGATTCGAGTTTAAACACAAACGAAAAACGGATTTCACCAATTTGTCGTTTAGATTTGCCATGAGTTGCCCTGATTTGCCCCGAGTTGCCGTGAGTTACCGTGGGTTGCACTCCGATGCAACGACTTGCCACAACGGGCGGCAACGGACGGCAACGAACGACTGTAGAATATTTACGGGTCGGTTCGGGTTAATAATGTGCCGTGCGTTACATTGGTATTATTCGTCTCGCGCGTCGAAAAACGGGTTGCGGTAAAAGTTCGTACTGTTCAGTGGGAAATAAATAAAATTGGATTTCTACGACAAAGTTCGTACTGTTCAGTGGGAGATGAATAAAATTGAATTTCTACGAGAAAGTTCGTACTGTTCAGTGGGAAATGAAAAAAATGAATTGTTAAAATTCTTTCATATCTCGACGATTCGAGTTTAAACACAAACGAAAAACGGATTTCACCAATTTGTCGTTTAGATTTGCCATGAGTTGCCCTGATTTGCACCGAGTTGCCGTGAGTTACCGTGGGTTGCACTCCGATGCAACGACGTGCCACAACGGGCGGCAACGGACGGCAACGAACGACTGTAGAATATTTACGGGTCGGTTCGGGTTAATAATGTGCCGTGCGTTACATTGGTATTATTCGTCTCGCGCGTCGAAAAACGGGTTGCGGTAAAAGTTCGTACTGTTCAGTGGGAAATGAATAAAATTGGATTTCTACGACAAAGTTCGTACTGTTCATTGGGAGATGAATAAAATTGAATTTCTACGAGAAAGTTCGTACTGTTCAGTGGGAAATGAAAAAAATGAATTGTTAAAATTCTTTCATATCTCGACGATTCGAGTTTAAACACAAACGAAAAACGGATTTCACCAATTTGTCGTTTAGATTTGCCATGAGTTGCCCTGATTTGCCCCGAGTTGCCGTGAGTTACCGTGGGTTGCACTCCGATGCAACGACGTGCCTCAACGGGCGGCAACGGACGGCAACGAACGACTGTAGAATATTTACGGGTCGGTTCGGGTTAATAATGTGCCGTGCGTTACATTGGTATTATTCGTCTCGCGCGTCGAAAAACGGGTTGCGGTAAAAGTTCGTACTGTTCAGTGGGAAATGAATAAAATTGGATTTCTACGACAAAGTTCGTACTGTTCGGTGGGAGATGAATAAAATTGAATTTCTACGAGAAAGTTCGTACTGTTCAGTGGGAAATGAAAAAAATGAATTGTTAAAATTCTTTCATATCTCGACGATTCGAGTTTAAACACAAACGAAAAACGGATTTCACCAATTTGTCGTTTAGATTTGCCATGAGTTGCCCTGATTTGCCCCGAGTTGCCGTGAGATACCGTGGGTTGCACTCCGATGCACAGACGTGCCACAACGGGCGGCAACGGACGGCAACGAACGACTGTAGAATATTTACGGGTCGGTTCGGGTTAATAATGTGCCGTGCGTTACATTGGTATTATTCGTCTCGCGCGTCGAAAAACGGGTTGCGGTAAAAGTTCGTACTGTTCAGTGGGAAATGAATAAAATTGGATTTCTACGACAAAGTTCGTACTGTTCAGTGGGAGATGAATAAAATTGAATTTCTACCAGAAAGTTCGTACTGTTCAGTGGGAAATGAAAAAAATGAATTGTTAAAATTCTTTCATATCTCGACGATTCGAGTTTAAACACAAACGAAAAACGGATTTCACCAATTTGTCGTTTAGATTTGCCATGAGTTGCCCTGACTTGCCCCGAGTTGCCGTGAGTTACCGTGGGTTGCACTCCGATGCAACGACGTGCCACAACGGGCGGCAACGGACGGCAACGAACGACTTTAGAATATTTACGGGTCGGTTCGGGTTAATAATGTGCCGTGCGTTACATTGGTATTATTCGTCTCGCGCGTCGAAAAACGGGTTGCGGTAAAAGTTCGTACTGTTCAGTGGGAGATGAATAAAATTGAATTTCTACGAGAAAGTTCGTACTGTTCAGTGGGAAATGAAAAAAATGAATTGTTAAAATTCTTTCATATCTCGACGATTCGAGTTTAAACACAAACGAAAAACGGATTTCACCAATTTGTCGTTTAGATTTGCCATGAGTTGCCCTGATTTGCCCCGAGTTGCCGTGAGTTACCGTGGGTTGCACTCCGATGCAACGACGTGCCACAACGGGCGGCAACGGACGGCAACGAACGACTGTAGAATATTTACGGGTCGGTTCGGGTTAATAATGTGCCGTGCGTTACATTGGTATTATTCGTCTCGCGCGTCGAAAAACGGGTTGCAGTAAAAGTTCGTACTGTTCAGTGGGAAATGAATGAAATTGGATTTCTACGACAAAGTTCGTACTGTTCAATGGGAGATGAATAAAATTGAATTTCTACGAGAAAGTTCGTACTGTTCAGTGGGAAATGAAAAAAATGAATTGTTAAAATTCTTTCATATCTCGACGATTCGAGTTTAAACACAAACGAAAAACGGATTTCACCAATTTGTCGTTTAGATTTGCCATGAGTTGCCCTGATTTGCCCCGAGTTGCCGTGAGTTACCGTGGGTTGCACTCCGATGCAACGACGTGCCACAACGGGCGGCAACGGACGGCAACGAACGACTTTAGAATATTTACGGGTCGGTTCGGGTTAATAATGTGCCGTGCGTTACATTGGTATTATTCGTCTCGCGCGTCGAAAAACGGGTTGCGGTAAAAGTTCGTACTGTTCAGTGGGAGATGAATAAAATTGAATTTCTACGAGAAAGTTCGTACTGTTCAGTGGGAAATGAAAAAAATGAATTGTTAAAATTCTTTCATATCTCGACGATTCGAGTTTAAACACAAACGAAAAACGGATTTCACCAATTTGTCGTTTAGATTTGCCATGAGTTGCCCTGATTTGCCCCGAGTTGCCGTGAGTTACCGTGGGTTGCACTCCGATGCAACGACGTGCCACAACGGGCGGCAACGGACGGCAACGAACGACTGTAGAATATTTACGGGTCGGTTCGGGTTAATAATGTGCCGTGCGTTACATTGGTATTATTCGTCTCGCGCGTCGAAAAACGGGTTGCAGTAAAAGTTCGTACTGTTCAGTGGGAAATGAATGAAATTGGATTTCTACGACAAAGTTCGTACTGTTCAATGGGAGATGAATAAAATTGAATTTCTACGAGAAAGTTCGTACTGTTCAGTGGGAAATGAAAAAAATGAATTGTTAAAATTCTTTCATATCTCGACGATTCGAGTTTAAACACAAACGAAAAACGGATTGCACCAATTTGTCGTTTAGATTTGCCATGAGTTGCCCTGATTTGCCCCGAGTTGTCGTGAGTTACCGTGGGTTGCACTCCGATGCAACGACGTGCCACAACGGGCGGCAACGGACGGCAACGAACGACTGTAGAATATTTACGGGTCGGTTCGGGTTAATAATGTGCCGTGCGTTACATTGGTATTATTCGTCTCGCGCGTCGAAAAACGGGTTGCGGTAAAAGTTCGTACTGTTCAGTGGGAAATGAATAAAATTGGATTTCTACGACAAAGTTGGTACTGTTCAGTGGGAGATGAATAAAATTGAATTTCTACGAGAAAGTTCGTACTGTTCAGTGGGAAATGAAAAAAATGAATTGTTAAAATTCTTTCATATCTCGACGATTCGAGTTTAAACACAAACGAAAAACGGATTTCAAAAATTTGTCGTTTAGATTTGCCATGAGTTGCCCTGATTTGCCCCGAGTTGCCGTGAGTTACCGTGGGTTGCACTCCGATGCAACGACGTGCCACAACGGGCGGCAACGGACGGCAACGAACGACTGTAGAATATTTACGGGTCGGTTCGGGTTAATAATGTGCCGTGCGCTACATTGGTATTATTCGTCTCGCGCGTCGAAAAACGGGTTGCGGTAAAAGTTCGTGCTGTTCAGTGGGAAATGAATAAAATTGGATTTCTACGACAAAGTTCGTACTGTTCAGTGGGAGATGAATAAAATTGAATTTCTACGAGAAAGTTCGTACTGTTCAGTGGGAAATGAAAAAAATGAATTGTTAAAATTCTTTCATATCTCGACGATTCGAGTTTAAACACAAACGAAAAACGGATTTCACCAATTTGTCGTTTAGATTTGCCATGAGTTGCCCTGATTTGCCCCGAGTTGCCATGAGTTACCGTGGGTTGCACTCCGATGCAACGACGTGCCACAACGGGCGGCAACGGACGGCAACGAACGACTGTAGAATATTTACGGGTCGGTTCGGGTTAATAATGTGCCGTGCGTTACATTGGTATTATTCGTCTCGCGCGTCGAAAAACGGGTTGCGGTAAAAGTTCGTACTGTTCAGTGGGAAATGAATAAAATTGGATTTCTACGACAAAGTTCGTACTGTTCAGTGGGAGATGAATAAAATTGAATTTCTACGAGAAAGTTCGTACTGTTCAGTGGGAAATGAAAAAAATGAATTGTTAAAATTCTTTCATATCTCGACGATTCGAGTTTAAACACAAACGAAAAACGGATTTCACCAATTTGTCGTTTAGATTTGCCATGAGTTGCCCTGATTTGCCCCGAGTTGCCGTGAGTTACCGTGGGTTGCACTCCGATGCAACGACGTGCCACAACGGGCGGCAACGGACGGCAACGAACGACTGTAGAATATTTACGGGTCGGTTCGGGTTAATAATGTGCCGTGCGCTACATTGGTATTATTCGTCTCGCGCGTCGAAAAACGGGTTGCGGTAAAAGTTCGTACTGTTCAGTGGGAAATGAATAAAATTGGATTTCTACGACAAAGTTCGTACTGTTCAGTGGGAGATGAATAAAATTGAATTTCTACGAGAAAGTTCGTACTGTTCAGTGTGAAATGAAAAAAATGAATTGTTAAAATTCTTTCATATCTCGACGATTCGAGTTTAAACACAAACGAAAAACGGATTTCACCAATTTGTCGTTTAGATTTGCCATGAGTTGCCCTGATTTGCCCCGAGTTGCCGTGAGTTACCGTGGGTTGCACTCCGATGCAACGACGTGCCACAACTGGCGGCAACGGACGGCAACGAACGACTGTAGAATATTTACGGGTCGGTTTGGGTTAATAATGTGCCGTGCGCTACATTGGTATTATTCGTCTCGCGCGTCGAAAAACGGGTTGCGGTAAAAGTTCGTACTGTTCAGTGGGAAATGAATAAAATTGGATTTCTACGACAAATTTCGTACTGTTCAGTGGGAGATGAATAAAATTGAATTTCTACGAGAAAGTTCGTACTGTTCAGTGGGAAATGAAAAAAATGAATTGTTAAAATTCTTTCATATCTCGACGATTCGAGTTTAAACACAAACGAAAAACGGATTTCACCAATTTGTCGTTTAGATTTGCCATGAGTTGCCCTGATTTGCCCCGAGTTGCCGTGAGTTACCGTGGGTTGCACTCCGATGCAACGACGTGCCACAACGGGCGGCAACGGACGGCAACGAACGACTGTAGAATATTTACGGGTCGGTTCGGGTTAATAATGTGCCGTGCGTTACATTGGTATTATTCGTCTCGCGCGTCGAAAAACGGGTTGCGGTAAAAGTTCGTACTGTTCAGTGGGAAATGAATAAAATTGGATTTCTACGACAAAGTTCGTACTGTTCAGTGGGAGATGAATAAAATTGAATTTCTACGAGAAAGTTCGTACTGTTCAGTGGGAAATGAAAAAAATGAATTGTTAAAATTCTTTCATATCTCGACGATTCGAGTTTAAACACAAACGAAAAACGGATTTCACCAATTTGTCGTTTAGATTTGCCATGAGTTGCCCTGATTTGCCCCGAGTTGCCGTGAGTTACCGTGGGTTACACTCCGATGCAACTACGTGCCACAACGGGCGGCAACGGACGGCAACGAACGACTGTAGAATATTTACGGGTCGGTTCGGGTTAATAATGTGCCGTGCGTTACATTGGTATTATTCGTCTCACGCGTCGAAAAACGGGTTGCGGTAAAAGTTCGTACTGTTCAGTGGGAAATGAATAAAATTGGATTTCTACGACAAAGTTCGTACTGTTCAGTGGGAGATGAATAAAATTGAATTTCTACGAGAAAGTTCGTACTGTTCAGTGGGAAATGAAAAAAATGAATTGTTAAAATTCTTTCATATCTCGACGATTCGAGTTTAAACACAAACGAAAAACGGATTTCACCAATTTGTCGTTTAGATTTGCCATGAGTTGCCCTGATTTGCCCCGAGTTGCCGTGAGTTACCGTGGGTTGCACTCCGATGCAACGACGTGCCACAACGGGCGGCAACGGACGGCAACGAACGACTGTAGAATATTTACGGGTCGGTTCGGGTTAATAATGTGCCGTGCGTTACATTGGTATTATTCGTCTCGCGCGTCGAAAAACGGGTTGCGGTAAAAGTTCGTACTGTTCAGTGGGAAATGAATAAAATTGGATTTCTACGACAAAGTTCGTACTGTTCAGTGGGAGATGAATAAAATTGAATTTCTACGAGAAAGTTCGTACTGTTCAGTGGGAAATGAAAAAAATGAATTGTTAAAATTCTTTCATATCTCGACGATTCGAGTTTAAACACAAACGAAAAACGGATTTCACCAATTTGTCGTTTAGATTTGCCATGAGTTGCCCTGATTTGCCCCGAGTTGCCGTGAGTTACCGTGGGTTGCACTCCGATGCAACGACGTGCCACAACGGGCGGCAACGGACGGCAACGAACGACTGTAGAATATTTACGGGTCGGTTCGGGTTAATAATGTGCCGTGCGCTACATTGGTATTATTCGTCTCGCGCGTCGAAAAACGGGTTGCGGTAAAAGTTCGTACTGTTCAGTGGGAAATGAATAAAATTGGATTTCTACGACAAAGTTCGTACTGTTCAGTGGGAGATGAATAAAATTGAATTTCTACGAGAAAGTTCGTACTGTTCAGTGGGAAATGAAAAAAATGAATTGTTAAAATTCTTTCATATCTCGACGATTCGAGTTTAAACACAAACGAAAAACGGATTTCACCAATTTGTCGTTTAGATTTGCCATGAGTTGCCCTGATTTGCCCCGAGTTGCCGTGAGTTACCGTGGGTTGCACTCCGATGCAACGACGTGCCACAACTGGCGGCAACGGACGGCAACGAACGACTGTAGAATATTTACGGGTCGGTTTGGGTTAATAATGTGCCGTGCGCTACATTGGTATTATTCGTCTCGCGCGTCGAAAAACGGGTTGCGGTAAAAGTTCGTACTGTTCAGTGGGAAATGAATAAAATTGGATTTCTACGACAAAGTTCGTACTGTTCAGTGGGAGATGAATAAAATTGAATTTCTACGAGAAAGTTCGTACTGTTCAGTGGGAAATGAAAAAAATGAATTGTTAAAATTCTTTCATATCTCGACGATTCGAGTTTAAACACAAACGAAAAACGGATTTCACCAATTTGTCGTTTAGATTTGCCATGAGTTGCCCTGATTTGCCCCGAGTTGCCGTGAGTTACCGTGGGTTGCACTCCGATGCAACGACGTGCCACAACGGGCGGCAACGGACGGCAACGAACGACTGTAGAATATTTACGGGTCGGTTCGGGTTAATAATGTGCCGTGCGTTACATTGGTATTATTCGTCTCGCGCGTCGAAAAACGGGTTGCGGTAAAAGTTCGTACTGTTCAGTGGGAAATGAATAAAATTGGATTTCTACGACAAAGTTCGTACTGTTCAGTGGGAGATGAATAAAATTGAATTTCTACGAGAAAGTTCGTACTGTTCAGTGGGAAATGAAAAAAATGAATTGTTAAAATTCTTTCATATCTCGACGATTCGAGTTTAAACACAAACGAAAAACGGATTTCACCAATTTGTCGTTTAGATTTGCCATGAGTTGCCCTGATTTGCCCCGAGTTGCCGTGAGTTACCGTGGGTTACACTCCGATGCAACTACGTGCCACAACGGGCGGCAACGGACGGCAACGAACGACTGTAGAATATTTACGGGTCGGTTCGGGTTAATAATGTGCCGTGCGTTACATTGGTATTATTCGTCTCACGCGTCGAAAAACGGGTTGCGGTAAAAGTTCGTACTGTTCAGTGGGAAATGAATAAAATTGGATTTCTACGACAAAGTTCGTACTGTTCAGTGGGAGATGAATAAAATTGAATTTCTACGAGAAAGTTCGTACTGTTCAGTGGGAAATGAAAAAAATGAATTGTTAAAATTCTTTCATATCTCGACGATTCGAGTTTAAACACAAACGAAAAACGGATTTCACCAATTTGTCGTTTAGATTTGCCATGAGTTGCCCTGATTTGCCCCGAGTTGCCGTGAGTTACCGTGGGTTGCACTCCGATGCAACGACGTGCCACAACGGGCGGCAACGGACGGCAACGAACGACTGTAGAATATTTACGGGTCGGTTCGGGTTAATAATGTGCCGTGCGTTACATTGGTATTATTCGTCTCGCGCGTCGAAAAACGGGTTGCGGTAAAAGTTCGTACTGTTCAGTGGGAAATGAATAAAATTGGATTTCTACGACAAAGTTCGTACTGTTCAGTGGGAGATGAATAAAATTGAATTTCTA
This sequence comes from Onthophagus sagittarius, assembly GCA_036711965.1. Taxonomy (NCBI): domain Eukaryota; kingdom Metazoa; phylum Arthropoda; class Insecta; order Coleoptera; family Scarabaeidae; genus Onthophagus; species Onthophagus sagittarius. Next base: position 30,445,442 of record JASERS010000005.1, read on the forward strand.
CGAGAAAGTTCGTACTGTTCAGTGGGAAATGAAAAAAATGAATTGTTAAAATTCTTTCATATCTCGACGATTCGAGTTTAAACACAAACGAAAAACGGATTTCACCAATTTGTCGTTTAGATTTGCAATGAGTTGCCCTGATTTGCCCCGAGTTGCCGTGAGTTACCGTGGGTTGCACTCCGATGCAACGACGTGCCACAACGGGCGGCAACGGACGGCAACGAACGACTGTAGAATATTTACGGGTCGGTTCGGGTTAATAATGTGCCGTGCGTTACATTGGTATTATTCGTCTCGCGCGTCGAAAAACGGGTTGCGGTAAAAGTTCGTACTGTTCAGTGGGAAATGAATAAAATTGGATTTCTACGACAAAGTTCGTACTGTTCAGTGGGAGATGAATAAAATTGAATTTCTACGAGAAAGTTCGTACTGTTCAGTGGGAAATGAAAAAAATGAATTGTTAAAATTCTTTCATATCTCGACGATTCGAGTTTAAACACAAACGAAAAACGGATTTCACCAATTTGTCGTTTAGATTTGCCATGAGTTGCCCTGATTTGCCCCGAGTTGCCGTGAGTTACCGTGGGTTGCACTCCGATGCAACGACGTGCCACAACGGGCGGCAACGGACGGCAACGAACGACTGTAGAATATTTACGGGCCGGTTCGGGTTAATAATGTGCCGTGCGTTACATTGGTATTATTCGTCTCGCGCGTCGAAAAACGGGTTGCGGTAAAAGTTCGTACTGTTCAGTGTGAAATGAATAAAATTGGATTTCTACGACAAAGTTCGTACTGTTCAGTGGGAGATGAATAAAATTGAATTTCTACGAGAAAGTTCGTACTGTTCAGTGGGAAATGAAAAAAATGAATTGTAAAAATTCTTTCATATCTCGACGATTCGAGTTTAAACACAAACGAAAAACGGATTTCACCAATTTGTCGTTTAGATTTGCCATGAGTTGCCCTGATTTGCCCCGAGTTGCCGTGAGTTACCGTGGGTTGCACTCCGATGCAACGACGTGCCACATCGGGCGGCAACGGACGGCAACGAACGACTGTAGAATATTTACGGGTCGGTTCGGGTTAATAATGTGCCGTGCGTTACATTGGTATTATTCGTCTCGCGCGTCGAAAAACGGGTTGCGGTAAAAGTTCGTACTGTTCAGTGGGAAATGAATAAAATTGGATTTCTACGACAAAGTTCGTACTGTTCAGTGGGAGATGAATAAAATAGAATTTCTACGAGAAAGTTCGTACTGTTCAGTGGGAAATGAAAAAAATGAATTGTTAAAATTCTTTCATGTCTCGACGATTCGAGTTTAAACACAAACGAAAAACGGATTTCACCAATTTGTCGTTTAGATTTGCCATGAGTTGCCCTGATTTGCCCCGAGTTGCCGTGAGTTACCGTGGGTTGCACTCCGATGCAACGACGTGCCACAACGGGCGGCAACGGACGGCAACGAACGACTGTAGAATATTTACGGGTCGGTTCGGGTTAATAATGTGCCGTGCGTTACATTGGTATTATTCGTCTCGCGCGTCGAAAAACGGGTTGCGGTAAAAGTTCGTACTGTTCAGTGGGAAATGAATAAAATTGGATTTCTACGACAAAGTTCGTACTGTTCATTGGGAGATGAATAAAATTGAATTTCTACGAGAAAGTTCGTACTGTTCAGTGGGAAATGAAAAAAATGAATTGTTAAAATTCTTTCATATCTCGACGATTCGAGTTTAAACACAAACGAAAAACGGATTTCACCAATTTGTCGTTTAGATTTGCCATGAGTTGCCCTGATTTGCCCCGAGTTGCCGTGAGTTACCGTGGGTTGCACTCCGATGCAACGACGTGCCTCAACGGGCGGCAACGGACGGCAACGAACGACTGTAGAATATTTACGGGTCGGTTCGGGTTAATAATGTGCCGTGCGTTACATTGGTATTATTCGTCTCGCGCGTCGAAAAACGGGTTGCGGTAAAAGTTCGTACTGTTCAGTGGGAAATGAATAAAATTGGATTTCTACGACAAAGTTCGTACTGTTCAGTGGGAGATGAATAAAATTGAATTTCTACGAGAAAGTTCGTACTGTTCAGTGGGAAATGAAAAAAATGAATTGTTAAAATTCTTTCATATCTCGACGATTCGAGTTTAAACACAAACGAAAAACGGATTTCACCAATTTGTCGTTTAGATTTGCCATGAGTTGCCCTGATTTGCCCCGAGTTGCCGTGAGTTACCGTGGGTTGCACTCCGATGCAACGACGTGCCACAACGGGCGGCAACGGACGGCAACGAACGACTGTAGAATATTTACGGGCCGGTTCGGGTTAATAATGTGCCGTGCGTTACATTGGTATTATTCGTCTCGCGCGTCGAAAAACGGGTTGCGGTAAAAGTTCGTACTGTTCAGTGGGAAATGAATAAAATTGGATTTCTACGACAAAGTTCGTACTGTTCAGTGGGAGATGAATAAAATTGAATTTCTACGAGAAAGTTCGTACTGTTCAGTGGGAAATGAAAAAAATGAATTGTTAAAATTCTTTCATATCTCGACGATTCGAGTTTAAACACAAACGAAAAACGGATTTCACCAATTTGTCGTTTAGATTTGCCATGAGTTGCCCTGATTTGCCCCGAGTTGCCGTGAGTTACCGTGGGTTGCACTCCGATGCAACTACGTGCCACAACAGGCGGCAACGGACGGCAACGAACGACTGTAGAATATTTACGGGTCGGTTCGGGTTAATAATGTGCCGTGCGTTACATTGGTATTATTCGTCTCACGCGTCGAAAAACGGGTTGCGGTAAAAGTTCGTACTGTTCAGTGGGAAATGAATAAAATTGGATTTCTACGACAAAGTTCGTACTGTTCAGTGGGAGATGAATAAAATTGAATTTCTACGAGAAAGTTCGTACTGTTCAGTGGGAAATGAAAAAAATGAATTGTTAAAATTCTTTCATATCTCGACGATTCGAGTTTAAACACAAACGAAAAACGGATTTCACCAATTTGTCGTTTAGATTTGCCATGAGTTGCCCTGATTTGCCCCGAGTTGCCGTGAGTTACCGTGGGTTGCACTCCGATGCAACGACGTGCCACAACGGGCGGCAACGGACGGCAACGAACGACTGTAGAATATTTACGGGTCGGTTCGGGTTAATAATGTGCCGTGCGTTACATTGGTATTATTCGTCTCGCGCGTCGAAAAACGGGTTGCGGTAAAAGTTCGTACTGTTCAGTGGGAAATGAATAAAATTGGATTTCTACGAGAAAGTTCGTACTGTTCAGTGGGAGATGAATAAAATTGAATTTCTACGAGAAAGTTCGTACTGTTCAGTGGGAAATGAAAAAAATGAATTGTTAAAATTCTTTCATATCTCGACGATTCGAGTTTAAACACAAACGAAAAACGGATTTCACCAATTTGTCGTTTAGATTTGCCATGAGTTGCCCTGATTTGCCCCGAGTTGCCGTGAGTTACCGTGGGTTGCACTCCGATGCAACTACGTGCCACAACGGGCGGCAACGGACGGCAACGAACGACTGTAGAATATTTACGGGTCGGTTCGGGTTAATAATGTGCCGTGCGTTACATTGGTATTATTCGTCTCACGCGTCGAAAAACGGGTTGCGGTAAAAGTTCGTACTGTTCAGTGGGAAATGAATAAAATTGGATTTCTACGACAAAGTTCGTACTGTTCAGTGGGAGATGAATAAAATTGAATTTCTACGAGAAAGTTCGTACTGTTCAGTGGGAAATGAAAAAAATGAATTGTTAAAATTCTTTCATATCTCGACGATTCGAGTTTAAACACAAACGAAAAACGGATTTCACCAATTTGTCGTTTAGATTTGCCATGAGTTGCCCTGATTTGCCCCGAGTTGCCGTGAGTTACCGTGGGTTGCACTCCGATGCAACGACGTGCCACAACGGGCGGCAACGGACGGCAACGAACGACTGTAGAATATTTACGGGTCGGTTCGGGTTAATAATGTGCCGTGCGTTACATTGGTATTATTCGTCTCGCGCGTCGAAAAACGGGTTGCGGTAAAAGTTCGTACTGTTCAGTGGGAAATGAATAAAATTGGATTTCTACGACAAAGTTCGTACTGTTCAGTGGGAGATGAATAAAATTGAATTTCTACGAGAAAGTTCGTACTGTTCAGTGGGAAATGAAAAAAATGAATTGTTAAAATTCTTTCATATCTCGACGATTCGAGTTTAAACACAAACGAAAAACGGATTTCACCAATTTGTCGTTTAGATTTGCAATGAGTTGCCCTGATTTGCCCCGAGTTGCCGTGAGTTACCGTGGGTTGCACTCCGATGCAACGACGTGCCACAACGGGCGGCAACGGACGGCAACGAACGACTGTAGAATATTTACGTGTCGGTTCGGGTTAATAATGTGCCGTGCGTTACATTGGTATTATTCGTCTCGCGCGTCGAAAAACGGGTTGCGGTAAAAGTTCGTACTGTTCAGTGGGAAATGAATAAAATTGGATTTCTACGACAAAGTTCGTACTGTTCAGTGGGAGATGAATAAAATTGAATTTCTACGAGAAAGTTCGTACTGTTCAGTGGGAAATGAAAAAAATGAATTGTTAAAATTCTTTCATATCTCGACGATTCGAGTTTAAACACAAACGAAAAACGGATTTCACCAATTTGTCGTTTAGATTTGCAATGAGTTGCCCTGATTTGCCCCGAGTTGCCGTGAGTTACCGTGGGTTGCACTCCGATGCAACGACGTGCCACAACGGGCGGCAACGGACGGCAACGAACGACTGTAGAATATTTACGGGTCGGTTCGGGTTAATAATGTGCCGTGCGTTACATTGGTATTATTCGTCTCGCGCGTCGAAAAACGGGTTGCGGTAAAAGTTCGTACTGTTCAGTGGGAAATGAATAAAATTGGATTTCTACGACAAAGTTCGTACTGTTCAGTGGGAGATGAATAAAATTGAATTTCTACGAGAAAGTTCGTACTGTTCAGTGGGAAATGAAAAAAATGAATTGTTAAAATTCTTTCATATCTCGACGATTCGAGTTTAAACACAAACGAAAAACGGATTTCACCAATTTGTCGTTTAGATTTGCCATGAGTTGCCCTGATTTGCCCCGAGTTGCCGTGAGTTACCGTGGGTTGCACTCCGATGCAACGACGTGCCACAACGGGCGGCAACGGACGGCAACGAACGACTGTAGAATATTTACGGGTCGGTTCGGGTTAATAATGTGCCGTGCGTTACATTGGTATTATTCGTCTCGCGCGTCGAAAAACGGGTTGCGGTAAAAGTTCGTACTGTTCAGTGGGAAATGAATAAAATTGGATTTCTACGACAAAGTTCGTACTGTTCAGTGGGAGATGAATAAAATTGAATTTCTACGAGAAAGTTCGTACTGTTCAGTGGGAAATGAAAAAAATGAATTGTTAAAATTCTTTCATATCTCGACGATTCGAGTTTAAACACAAACGAAAAACGGATTTCACCAATTTGTCGTTTAGATTTGCCATGAGTTGCCCTGATTTGCCCCGAGTTGCCGTGAGTTACCGTGGGTTGCACTCCGATGCAACGACGTGCCACAACGGGCGGCAACTGACGGCAACGAACGACTGTAGAATATTTACGGGTCGGTTCGGGTTAATAATGTGCCGTGCGTTACATTGGTATTATTCGTCTCGCGCGTCGAAAAACGGGTTGCGGTAAAAGTTCGTACTGTTCAGTGGGAAATGAATAAAATTGGATTTCTACGACAAAGTTCGTACTGTTCAGTGGGAGATGAATAAAATTGAATTTCTACGAGAAAGTTCGTACTGTTCAGTGGGAAATGAAAAAAATGAATTGTTAAAATTCTTTCATATCTCGACGATTCGAGTTTAAACACAAACGAAAAACGGATTTCACCAATTTGTCGTTTAGATTTGCCATGAGTTGCCCTGATTTGCCCCGAGTTGCCGTGAGTTACCGTGGGTTGCACTCCGATGCAACGACGTGCCACAACGGGCGGCAACGGACGGCAACGAACGATTGTAGAATATTTACGGGTCGGTTCGGGTTAATAATGTGCCGTGCGCTACATTGGTATTATTCGTCTCGCGCGTCGAAAAACGGGTTGCGGTAAAAGTTCGTGCTGTTCAGTGGGAAATGAATAAAATTGGATTTCTACGACAAAGTTCGTACTGTTCAGTGGGAGATGAATAAAATTGAATTTCTACGAGAAAGTTCGTACTGTTCAGTGGGAAATGAAAAAAATGAATTGTTAAAATTCTTTTATATCTCGACGATTCGAGTTTAAACACAAACGAAAAACGGATTTCACCAATTTGTCGTTTAGATTTGCCATGAGTTGCCCTGATTTGCCCCGAGTTGCCGTGAGTTACCGTGGGTTGCACTCCGATGCAACGACGTGCCACAACGGGCGGCAACGGACGGCAACGAACGACTGTAGAATATTTACGGGTCGGTTCGGGTTAATAATGTGCCGTGCGTTACATTGGTATTATTCGTCTCACGCGTCGAAAAACGGGTTGCGGTAAAAGTTCGTACTGTTCAGTGGGAAATGAATAAAATTGGATTTCTACGACAAAGTTCGTACTGTTCAGTGGGAGATGAATAAAATTGAATTTCTACGAGAAAGTTCGTACTGTTCAGTGGGAAATGAAAAAAATGAATTGTTAAAATTCTTTCATATCTCGACAATTCGAGTTTAAACACAAACGAAAAACGGATTTCACCAATTTGTCGTTTAGATTTGCCATGAGTTGCCCTGATTTGCCCCGAGTTGCCGTGAGTTACCGTGGGTTGCACTCCGATGCAACGACGTGCCACAACGGGCGGCAACGGACGGCAACGAACGACTGTAGAATATTTACGGGTCCGTTCGGGTTAATAATGTGCCGTGCGCTACATTGGTATTATTCGTCTCGCGCGTCGAAAAACGGGTTGCGGTAAAAGTTCGTACTGTTCAGTGGGAAATGAATAAAATTGGATTTCTACGACAAAGTTCGTACTGTTCAGTGGGAGATGAATAAAATTGAATTTCTACGAGAAAGTTCGTACTGTTCAGTGGGAAATGAAAAAAATGAATTGTTAAAATTCTTTCATATCTCGACGATTCGAGTTTAAACACAAACGAAAAACGGATTTCACCAATTTGTCGTTTAGATTTGCCATGAGTTGCCCTGATTTGCCCCGAGTTGCCGTGAGTTACCGTGGGTTGCACTCCGATGCAACGACGTGCCACAACGGGCGGCAACGGACGGCAACGAACGACTGTAGAATATTTACGGGTCGGTTCGGGTTAATAATGTGCCGTGCGTTACATTGGTATTATTCGTCTCGCGCGTCGAAAAACGGGTTGCGGTAAAAGTTCGTACTGTTCAGTGGGAAATGAATAAAATTGGATTTCTACGACAAAGTTCGTACTGTTCAGTGGGAGATGAATAAAATAGAATTTCTACGAGAAAGTTCGTACTGTTCAGTGGGAAATGAAAAAAATGAATTGTTAAAATTCTTTCATATCTCGACGATTCGAGTTTAAACACAAACGAAAAACGGATTTCACCAATTTGTCGTTTAGATTTGCCATGAGTTGCCCTGATTTGCCCCGAGTTGCCGTGAGTTACCGTGGGTTGCACTCCGATGCAACGACGTGCCACAACGGGCGGCAACTGACGGCAACGAACGACTGTAGAATATTTACGGGTCGGTTCGGGTTAATAATGTGCCGTGCGTTACATTGGTATTATTCGTCTCGCGCGTCGAAAAACGGGTTGCGGTAAAAGTTCGTACTGTTCAGTGGGAAATGAATAAAATTGGATTTCTACGACAAAGTTCGTACTGTTCAGTGGGAGATGAATAAAATAGAATTTCTACGAGAAAGTTCGTACTGTTCAGTGGGAAATGAAAAAAATGAATTGTTAAAATTCTTTCATATCTCGACGATTCGAGTTTAAACACAAACGAAAAACGGATTTCACCAATTTGTCGTTTAGATTTGCCATGAGTTGCCCTGATTTGCCCCGAGTTGCCGTGAGTTACCGTGGGTTGCACTCCGATGCAACGACGTGCCACAACGGGCGGCAACTGACGGCAACGAACGACTGTAGAATATTTACGGGTCGGTTCGGGTTAATAATGTGCCGTGCGTTACATTGGTATTATTCGTCTCGCGCGTCGAAAAACGGGTTGCGGTAAAAGTTCGTACTGTTCAGTGGGAAATTAATAAAATTGGATTTCTACGACAAAGTTCGTACTGTTCAGTGGGAGATGAATAAAATTGAATTTCTACGAGAAAGTTCGTACTGTTCAGTGGGAAATGAAAAAAATGAATTGTTAAAATTCTTTCATATCTCGACGATTCGAGTTTAAACACAAACGAAAAACGGATTTCACCAATTTGTCGTTTAGATTTGCCATGAGTTGCCCTGATTTGCCCCGAGTTGCTGTGAGTTACCGTGGGTTGCACTCCGATGCAACGACGTGCCACAACGGGCGGCAACGGACGGCAACGAACGACTGTAGAATATTTACGGGTCGGTTCGGGTTAATAATGTGCCGTGCGTTACATTGGTATTATTCGTCTCGCGCGTCGAAAAACGGGTTGCGGTAAAAGTTCGTACTGTTCAGTGGGAAATGAATAAAATTGGATTTCTACGACAAAGTTCGTACTGTTCAGTGGGAGATGAATAAAATTGAATTTCTACGAGAAAGTTCGTACTGTTCAGTGGGAAATGAAAAAAATGAATTGTTAAAATTCTTTTATATCTCGACGATTCGAGTTTAAACACAAACGAAAAACGGATTTCACCAATTTGTCATTTAGATTTGCCATGAGTTGCCCTGATTTGCCCCGAGTTGCCGTGAGTTACCGTGGGTTGCACTCCGATGCAACGACGTGCCACAACGGGCGGCAACTGACGGCAACGAACGACTGTAGAATATTTACGGGTCGGTTCGGGTTAATAATGTGCCGTGCGTTACATTGGTATTATTCGTCTCGCGCGTCGAAAAACGGGTTGCGGTATAAGTTCGTACTGTTCAGTGGGAAATGAATAAAATTGAATTTCTACGAGAAAGTTCGTACTGTTCAGTGGGAAATGAAAAAAATGAATTGTTAAAATTCTTTCATATCTCGACGATTCGAGTTTAAACACAAACGAAAAACGGATTTCACCAATTTGTCGTTTAGATTTGCCATGAGTTGCCCTGATTTGCCCCGAGTTGCCGTGAGTTACCGTGGGTTGCACTCCGATGCAACGACGTGCCACAACGAGCGGCAACGGACGGCAACGAACGACTGTAGAATATTTACGGGTCGGTTCGGGTTAATAATGTGCCGTGCGTTACATTGGTATTATTCGTCTCGCGCGTCGAAAAACGGGTTGCGGTAAAAGTTCGTGCTGTTCAGTGGGAAATGAATAAAATTGGATTTCTACGACAAAGTTCGTACTGTTCAGTGGGAGATGAATAAAATAGAATTTCTACGAGAAAGTTCGTACTGTTCAGTGGGAAATGAAAAAAATGAATTCTTAAAATTCTTTCATATCTCGACGATTCGAGTTTAAACACAAACGAAAAACGGATTTCACCAATTTGTCGTTTAGATTTGCCATGAGTTGCCCTGATTTGCCCCGAGTTGCCGTGAGTTACCGTGGGTTGCACTCCGATGCAACGACGTGCCACAACGGGCGGCAACTGACGGCAACGAACGACTGTAGAATATTTACGGGTCGGTTCGGGTTAATAATGTGCCGTGCGTTACATTGGTATTATTCGTCTCGCGCGTCGAAAAACGGGTTGCGGTAAAAGTTCGTACTGTTCAGTGGGAAATGAATAAAATTGGATTTCTACGACAAAGTTCGTACTGTTCAGTGGGAGATGAATAAAATTGAATTTCTACGAGAAAGTTCGTACTGTTCAGTGGGAAATGAAAAAAATGAATTGCTAAAATTCTTTCATATCTCGACGATTCGAGTTTAAACACAAACGAAAAACGGATTTCACCAATTTGTCGTTTAGATTTGCCATGAGTTGCCCTGATTTGCCCCGAGTTGCCGTGAGTTACCGTGGGTTGCACTCCGATGCAACGACGTGCCACAACGGGCGGCAACGGACGGCAACGAACGATTGTAGAATATTTACGGGTCGGTTCGGGTTAATAATGTGCCGTGCGCTACATTGGTATTATTCGTCTCGCGCGTCGAAAAACGGGTTGCGGTAAAAGTTCGTGCTGTTCAGTGGGAAATGAATAAAATTGGATTTCTACGACAAAGTTCGTACTGTTCAGTGGGAGATGAATAAAATTGAATTTCTACGAGAAAGTTCGTACTGTTCAGTGGGAAATGAAAAAAATGAATTGTTAAAATTCTTTTATATCTCGACGATTCGAGTTTAAACACAAACGAAAAACGGATTTCACCAATTTGTCGTTTAGATTTGCCATGAGTTGCCCTGATTTGCCCCGAGTTGCCGTGAGTTACCGTGGGTTGCACTCCGATGCAACGACGTGCCACAACGGGCGGCAACGGACGGCAACGAACGACTGTAGAATATTTACGGGTCGGTTCGGGTTAATAATTTGCCGTGCGTTACATTGGTATTATTCGTCTCACGCGTCGAAAAACGGGTTGCGGTAAAAGTTCGTACTGTTCAGTGGGAAATGAATAAAATTGGATTTCTACGACAAAGTTCGTACTGTTCAGTGGGAGATGAATAAAATTGAATTTCTACGAGAAAGTTCGTACTGTTCAGTGGGAAATGAAAAAAATGAATTGTTAAAATTCTTTCATATCTCGACGATTCGAGTTTAAACACAAACGAAAAACGGATTTCACCAATTTGTCGTTTAGATTTGCCATGAGTTGCCCTGATTTGCCCCGAGTTGCCGTGAGTTACCGTGGGTTGCACTCCGATGCAACGACGTGCCACAACGGGCGGCAACGGACGGCAACGAACGACTGTAGAATATTTACGGGTCCGTTCGGGTTAATAATGTGCCGTGCGCTACATTGGTATTATTCGTCTCGCGCGTCGAAAAACGGGTTGCGGTAAAAGTTCGTACTGTTCAGTGGGAAATGAATAAAATTGGATTTCTACGACAAAGTTCGTACTGTTCAGTGGGAGATGAATAAAATTGAATTTCTACGAGAAAGTTCGTACTGTTCAGTGGGAAATGAAAAAAATGAATTGTTAAAATTCTTTCATATCTCGACGATTCGAGTTTAAACACAAACGAAAAACGGATTTCACCAATTTGTCGTTTAGATTTGCCATGAGTTGCCCTGATTTGCCCCGAGTTGCCGTGAGTTACCGTGGGTTGCACTCCGATGCAACGACGTGCCACAACGGGCGGCAACGGACGGCAACGAACGACTGTAGAATATTTACGGGTCGGTTCGGGTTAATAATGTGCCGTGCGTTACATTGGTATTATTCGTCTCGCGCGTCGAAAAACGGGTTGCGGTAAAAGTTCGTACTGTTCAGTGGGAAATGAATAAAATTGGATTTCTACGACAAAGTTCGTACTGTTCAGTGGGAGATGAATAAAATAGAATTTCTACGAGAAAGTTCGTACTGTTCAGTGGGAAATGAAAAAAATGAATTGTTAAAATTCTTTCATATCTCGACGATTCGAGTTTAAACACAAACGAAAAACGGATTTCACCAATTTGTCGTTTAGATTTGCCATGAGTTGCCCTGATTTGCCCCGAGTTGCCGTGAGTTACCGTGGGTTGCACTCCGATGCAACGACGTGCCACAACGGGCGGCAACTGACGGCAACGAACGACTGTAGAATATTTACGGGTCGGTTCGGGTTAATAATGTGCCGTGCGTTACATTGGTATTATTCGTCTCGCGCGTCGAAAAACGGGTTGCGGTAAAAGTTCGTACTGTTCAGTGGGAAATGAATAAAATTGGATTTCTACGACAAAGTTCGTACTGTTCAGTGGGAGATGAATAAAATTGAATTTCTACGAGAAAGTTCGTACTGTTCAGTGGGAAATGAAAAAAATGAATTGCTAAAATTCTTTCATATCTCGACGATTCGAGTTTAAACACAAACGAAAAACGGATTTCACCAATTTGTCGTTTAGATTTGCCATGAGTTGCCCTGATTTGCCCCGAGTTGCCGTGAGTTACCGTGGGTTGCACTCCGATGCAACGACGTGCCACAACGGGCGGCAACTGACGGCAACGAACGACTGTAGAATATTTACGGGTCGGTTCGGGTTAATAATGTGCCGTGCGTTACATTGGTATTATTCGTCTCGCGCGTCGAAAAACGGGTTGCGGTATAAGTTCGTACTGTTCAGTGGGAAATGAATAAAATTGAATTTCTACGAGAAAGTTCGTACTGTTCAGTGGGAAATGAAAAAAATGAATTGTTAAAATTCTTTCATATCTCGACGATTCGAGTTTAAACACAAACGAAAAACGGATTTCACCAATTTGTCGTTTAGATTTGCCATGAGTTGCCCTGATTTGCCCCGAGTTGCCGTGAGTTACCGTGGGTTGCACTCCGATGCAACGACGTGCCACAACGAGCGGCAACGGACGGCAACGAACGACTGTAGAATATTTACGGGTCGGTTCGGGTTAATAATGTGCCGTGCGTTACATTGGTATTATTCGTCTCGCGCGTCGAAAAACGGGTTGCGGTAAAAGTTCGTGCTGTTCAGTGGGAAATGAATAAAATTGGATTTCTACGACAAAGTTCGTACTGTTCAGTGGGAGATGAATAAAATAGAATTTCTACGAGAAAGTTCGTACTGTTCAGTGGGAAATGAAAAAAATGAATTCTTAAAATTCTTTCATATCTCGACGATTCGAGTTTAAACACAAACGAAAAACGGATTTCACCAATTTGTCGTTTAGATTTGCCATGAGTTGCCCTGATTTGCCCCGAGTTGCCGTGAGTTACCGTGGGTTGCACTCCGATGCAACGACGTGCCACAACGGGCGGCAACTGACGGCAACGAACGACTGTAGAATATTTACGGGTCGGTTCGGGTTAATAATGTGCCGTGCGTTACATTGGTATTATTCGTCTCGCGCGTCGAAAAACGGGTTGCGGTAAAAGTTCGTACTGTTCAGTGGGAAATGAATAAAATTGGATTTCTACGACAAAGTTCGTACTGTTCAGTGGGAGATGAATAAAATTGAATTTCTACGAGAAAGTTCGTACTGTTCAGTGGGAAATGAAAAAAATGAATTGCTAAAATTCTTTCATATCTCGACGATTCGAGTTTAAACACAAACGAAAAACGGATTTCACCAATTTGTCGTTTAGATTTGCCATGAGTTGCCCTGATTTGCCCCGAGTTGCCGTGAGTTACCGTGGGTTGCACTCCGATGCAACGACGTGCCACAACGGGCGGCAACGGACGGCAACGAACGATTGTAGAATATTTACGGGTCGGTTCGGGTTAATAATGTGCCGTGCGCTACATTGGTATTATTCGTCTCGCGCGTCGAAAAACGGGTTGCGGTAAAAGTTCGTGCTGTTCAGTGGGAAATGAATAAAATTGGATTTCTACGACAAAGTTCGTACTGTTCAGTGGGAGATGAATAAAATTGAATTTCTACGAGAAAGTTCGTACTGTTCAGTGGGAAATGAAAAAAATGAATTGTTAAAATTCTTTTATATCTCGACGATTCGAGTTTAAACACAAACGAAAAACGGATTTCACCAATTTGTCGTTTAGATTTGCCATGAGTTGCCCTGATTTGCCCCGAGTTGCCGTGAGTTACCGTGGGTTGCACTCCGATGCAACGACGTGCCACAACGGGCGGCAACGGACGGCAACGAACGACTGTAGAATATTTACGGGTCGGTTCGGGTTAATAATTTGCCGTGCGTTACATTGGTATTATTCGTCTCACGCGTCGAAAAACGGGTTGCGGTAAAAGTTCGTACTGTTCAGTGGGAAATGAATAAAATTGGATTTCTACGACAAAGTTCGTACTGTTCAGTGGGAGATGAATAAAATTGAATTTCTACGAGAAAGTTCGTACTGTTCAGTGGGAAATGAAAAAAATGAATTGTTAAAATTCTTTCATATCTCGACGATTCGAGTTTAAACACAAACGAAAAACGGATTTCACCAATTTGTCGTTTAGATTTGCCATGAGTTGCCCTGATTTGCCCCGAGTTGCCGTGAGTTACCGTGGGTTGCACTCCGATGCAACGACGTGCCACAACGGGCGGCAACGGACGGCAACGAACGACTGTAGAATATTTACGGGTCCGTTCGGGTTAATAATGTGCCGTGCGCTACATTGGTATTATTCGTCTCGCGCGTCGAAAAACGGGTTGCGGTAAAAGTTCGTACTGTTCAGTGGGAAATGAATAAAATTGGATTTCTACGACAAAGTTCGTACTGTTCAGTGGGAGATGAATAAAATTGAATTTCTACGAGAAAGTTCGTACTGTTCAGTGGGAAATGAAAAAAATGAATTGTTAAAATTCTTTCATATCTCGACGATTCGAGTTTAAACACAAACGAAAAACGGATTTCACCAATTTGTCGTTTAGATTTGCCATGAGTTGCCCTGATTTGCCCCGAGTTGCCGTGAGTTACCGTGGGTTGCACTCCGATGCAACGACGTGCCACAACGGGCGGCAACGGACGGCAACGAACGACTGTAGAATATTTACGGGTCGGTTCGGGTTAATAATGTGCCGTGCGTTACATTGGTATTATTCGTCTCGCGCGTCGAAAAACGGGTTGCGGTAAAAGTTCGTACTGTTCAGTGGGAAATGAATAAAATTGGATTTCTACGACAAAGTTCGTACTGTTCAGTGGGAGATGAATAAAATAGAATTTCTACGAGAAAGTTCGTACTGTTCAGTGGGAAATGAAAAAAATGAATTGTTAAAATTCTTTCATATCTCGACGATTCGAGTTTAAACACAAACGAAAAACGGATTTCACCAATTTGTCGTTTAGATTTGCCATGAGTTGCCCTGATTTGCCCCGAGTTGCCGTGAGTTACCGTGGGTTGCACTCCGATGCAACGACGTGCCACAACGGGCGGCAACTGACGGCAACGAACGACTGTAGAATATTTACGGGTCGGTTCGGGTTAATAATGTGCCGTGCGTTACATTGGTATTATTCGTCTCGCGCGTCGAAAAACGGGTTGCGGTAAAAGTTCGTACTGTTCAGTGGGAAATGAATAAAATTGGATTTCTACGACAAAGTTCGTACTGTTCAGTGGGAGATGAATAAAATTGAATTTCTACGAGAAAGTTCGTACTGTTCAGTGGGAAATGAAAAAAATGAATTGTTAAAATTCTTTCATATCTCGACGATTCGAGTTTAAACACAAACGAAAAACGGATTTCACCAATTTGTCGTTTAGATTTGCCATGAGTTGCCCTGATTTGCCCCGAGTTGCCGTGAGTTACCGTGGGTTGCACTCCGATGCAACGACGTGCCACAACGGGCGGCAACGGACGGCAACGAACGACCGTAGAATATTTACGGGCCGGTTCGGGTTAATAATGTGCCGTGCGTTACATTGGTATTATTCGTCTCGCGCGTCGAAAAACGGGTTGCGGTAAAAGTTCGTACTGTTCAGTGGGAAATGAATAAAATTGGATTTCTACGACAAAGTTCGTACTGTTCAGTGGGAGATGAATAAAATTGAATTTCTACGAGAAAGTTCGTACTGTTCAGTGGGAAATGAAAAAAATGAATTGTTAAAATTCTTTCATATCTCGACGATTCGAGTTTAAACACAAACGAAAAACGGATTTCACCAATTTGTCGTTTAGATTTGCCATGAGTTGCCCTGATTTGCCCCGAGTTGCCGTGAGTTACCGTGGGTTGCACTCCGATGCAACTACGTGCCACAACGGGCGGCAACGGACGGCAACGAACGACTGTAGAATATTTACGGGTCGGTTCGGGTTAATAATGTGCCGTGCGTTACATTGGTATTATTCGTCTCACGCGTCGAAAAACGGGTTGCGGTAAAAGTTCGTACTGTTCAGTGGGAAATGAATAAAATTGGATTTCTACGACAAAGTTCGTACTGTTCAGTGGGAGATGAATAAAATTGAATTTCTACGAGAAAGTTCGTACTGTTCAGTGGGAAATGAAAAAAATGAATTGTTAAAATTCTTTCATATCTCGACGATTCGAGTTTAAACACAAACGAAAAACGGATTTCACCAATTTGTCGTTTAGATTTGCCATGAGTTGCCCTGATTTGCCCCGAGTTGCCGTGAGTTACCGTGGGTTGCACTCCGATGCAACGACGTGCCACAACGGGCGGCAACGGACGGCAACGAACGACTGTAGAATATTTACGGGTCGGTTCGGGTTAATAATGTGCCGTGCGTTACATTGGTATTATTCGTCTCGCGCGTCGAAAAACGGGTTGCGGTAAAAGTTCGTACTGTTCAGTGGGAAATGAATAAAATTGGATTTCTACGACAAAGTTCGTACTGTTCAGTGGGAGATGAATAAAATTGAATTTCTACGAGAAAGTTCGTACTGTTCAGTGGGAAATGAAAAAAATGAATTGTTAAAATTCTTTCATATCTCGACGATTCGAGTTTAAACACAAACGAAAAACGGATTTCACCAATTTGTCGTTTAGATTTGCCATGAGTTGCCCTGATTTGCCCCGAGTTGCCGTGAGTTACCGTGGGTTGCACTCCGATGCAACGACGTGCCACAACGGGCGGCAACGGACGGCAACGAACGACCGTAGAATATTTACGGGCCGGTTCGGGTTAATAATGTGCCGTGCGTTACATTGGTATTATTCGTCTCGCGCGTCGAAAAACGGGTTGCGGTAAAAGTTCGTACTGTTCAGTGGGAAATGAATAAAATTGGATTTCTACGACAAAGTTCGTACTGTTCAGTGGGAGATGAATAAAATTGAATTTCTACGAGAAAGTTCGTACTGTTCAGTGGGAAATGAAAAAAATGAATTGTTAAAATTCTTTCATATCTCGACGATTCGAGTTTAAACACAAACGAAAAACGGATTTCACCAATTTGTCGTTTAGATTTGCCATGAGTTGCCCTGATTTGCCCCGAGTTGCCGTGAGTTACCGTGGGTTGCACTCCGATGCAACTACGTGCCACAACGGGCGGCAACGGACGGCAACGAACGACTGTAGAATATTTACGGGTCGGTTCGGGTTAATAATGTGCCGTGCGTTACATTGGTATTATTCGTCTCACGCGTCGAAAAACGGGTTGCGGTAAAAGTTCGTACTGTTCAGTGGGAAATGAATAAAATTGGATTTCTACGACAAAGTTCGTACTGTTCAGTGGGAGATGAATAAAATTGAATTTCTACGAGAAAGTTCGTACTGTTCAGTGGGAAATGAAAAAAATGAATTGTTAAAATTCTTTCATATCTCGACGATTCGAGTTTAAACACAAACGAAAAACGGATTTCACCAATTTGTCGTTTAGATTTGCCATGAGTTGCCCTGATTTGCCCCGAGTTGCCGTGAGTTACCGTGGGTTGCACTCCGATGCAACGACGTGCCACAACGGGCGGCAACGGACGGCAACGAACGACTGTAGAATATTTACGGGTCGGTTCGGGTTAATAATGTGCCGTGCGTTACATTGGTATTATTCGTCTCGCGCGTCGTAAAACGGGTTGCGGTAAAAGTTCGTACTGTTCAGTGGGAAATGAATAAAATTGGATTTCTACGACAAAGTTCGTACTGTTCAGTGGGAGATGAATAAAATTGAATTTCTACGAGAAAGTTCGTACTGTTCAGTGGGAAATGAAAAAAATGAATTGTTAAAATTCTTTCATATCTCGACGATTCGAGTTTAAACGCAAACGAAAAACGGATTTCACCAATTTGTCGTTTAGATTTGCAATGAGTTGCCCTGATTTGCCCCGAGTTGCCGTGAGTTACCGTGGGTTGCACTCCGATGCAACGACGTGCCACAACGGGCGGCAACGGACGGCAACGAACGACTGTAGAATATTTACGGGTCGGTTCGGGTTAATAATGTGCCGTGCGTTACATTGGTATTATTCGTCTCGCGCGTCGAAAAACGGGTTGCGGTAAAAGTTCGTACTGTTCAGTGGGAAATGAATAAAATTGGATTTCTACGACAAAGTTCGTACTGTTCAGTGGGAGATGAATAAAATTGAATTTCTACGAGAAAGTTCGTACTGTTCAGTGGGAAATGAAAAAAATGAATTGTTAAAATTCTTTCATATCTCGACGATTCGAGTTTAAACACAAACGAAAAACGGATTTCACCAATTTGTCGTTTAGATTTGCCATGAGTTGCCCTGATTTGCCCCGAGTTGCCGTGAGTTACCGTGGGTTGCACTCCGATGCAACGACGTGCCACAACGGGCGGCAACGGACGGCAACGAACGACTGTAGAATATTTACGGGCCGGTTCGGGTTAATAATGTGCCGTGCGTTACATTGGTATTATTCGTCTCGCGCGTCGAAAAACGGGTTGCGGTAAAAGTTCGTACTGTTCAGTGTGAAATGAATAAAATTGGATTTCTACGACAAAGTTCGTACTGTTCAGTGGGAGATGAATAAAATTGAATTTCTACGAGAAAGTTCGTACTGTTCAGTGGGAAATGAAAAAAATGAATTGTTAAAATTCTTTCATATCTCGACGATTCGAGTTTAAACACAAACGAAAAACGGATTTCACCAATTTGTCGTTTAGATTTGCCATGAGTTGCCCTGATTAGCCCCGAGTTGCCGTGAGTTACCGTGGGTTGCACTCCGATGCAACGACGTGCCACAACGGGCGGCAACGGACGGCAACGAACGACTGTAGAATATTTACGGGTCGGTTCGGGTTAATAATGTGCCGTGCGTTACATTGGTATTATTCGTCTCGCGCGTCGAAAAACGGGTTGCGGTAAAAGTTCGTACTGTTCAGTGGGAAATGAATAAAATTGGATTTCTACGACAAAGTTCGTACTGTTCATTGGGAGATGAATAAAATTGAATTTCTACGAGAAAGTTCGTACTGTTCAGTGGGAAATGAAAAAAATGAATTGTTAAAATTCTTTCATATCTCGACGATTCGAGTTTAAACACAAACGAAAAACGGATTTCACCAATTTGTCGTTTAGATTTGCAATGAGTTGCCCTGATTTGCCCCGAGTTGCCGTGAGTTACCGTGGGTTGCACTCCGATGCAACGACGTGCCACAACGGGCGGCAACGGACGGCAACGAACGACTGTAGAATATTTACGGGTCGGTTCGGGTTAATAATGTGCCGTGCGTTACATTGGTATTATTCGTCTCGCGCGTCGAAAAACGGGTTGCGGTAAAAGTTCGTACTGTTCAGTGGGAAATGAATAAAATTGGATTTCTACGACAAAGTTCGTACTGTTCAGTGGGAGATGAATAAAATTGAATTTCTACGAGAAAGTTCGTACTGTTCAGTGGGAAATGAAAAAAATGAATTGTTAAAATTCTTTCATATCTCGACGATTCGAGTTTAAACACAAACGAAAAACGGATTTCACCAATTTGTCGTTTAGATTTGCAATGAGTTGCCCTGATTTGCCCCGAGTTGCCGTGAGTTACCGTGGGTTGCACTCCGATGCAACGACGTGCCACAACGGGCGGCAACGGACGGCAACGAACGACTGTAGAATATTTACGGGTCGGTTCGGGTTAATAATGTGCCGTGCGTTACATTGGTATTATTCGTCTCGCGCGTCGAAAAACGTGTTGCGGTAAAAGTTCGTACTGTTCAGTGGGAAATGAATAAAATTGGATTTCTACGACAAAGTTCGTACTGTTCAGTGGGAGATGAATAAAATTGAATTTCTACGAGAAAGTTCGTACTGTTCAGTGGGAAATGAAAAAAATGAATTGTTAAAATTCTTTCATATCTCGACGATTCGAGTTTAAACACAAACGAAAAACGGATTTCACCAATTTGTCGTTTAGATTTGCCATGAGTTGCCCTTATTTGCCCCGAGTTGCCGTGAGTTACCGTGGGTTGCACTCCGATGCAACGACTTGCCACAACGGGCGGCAACGGACGGCAACGAACGACTGTAGAATATTTACGGGCCGGTTCGGGTTAATAATGTGCCGTGCGTTACATTGGTATTATTCGTCTCGCGCGTCGAAAAACGGGTTGCGGTAAAAGTTCGTACTGTTCAGTGGGAAATGAATAAAATTGGATTTCTACGACAAAGTTCGTACTGTTCAGTGGGAGATGAATAAAATTGAATTTCTACGAGAAAGTTCGTACTGTTCAGTGGGAAATGAAAAAAATGAATTGTTAAAATTCTTTCATATCTCGACGATTCGAGTTTAAACACAAACGAAAAACGGATTTCACCAATTTGTCGTTTAGATTTGCAATGAGTTGCCCTGATTTGCCCCGAGTTGCCGTGAGTTACCGTGGGTTGCACTCCGATGCAACGACGTGCCACAACGGGCGGCAACGGACGGCAACGAACGACTGTAGAATATTTACGGGTCGGTTCGGGTTAATAATGTGCCGTGCGTTACATTGGTATTATTCGTCTCGCGCGTCGAAAAACGGGTTGCGGTAAAAGTTCGTACTGTTCAGTGGGAAATGAATAAAATTGGATTTCTACGACAAAGTTCGTACTGTTCAGTGGGAGATGAATAAAATTGAATTTCTACGAGAAGGTTCGTACTGTTCAGTGGGAAATGAAAAAAATGAATTGTTAAAATTCTTTCATATCTCGACGATTCGAGTTTAAACACAAACGAAAAACGGATTTCACCAATTTGTCGTTTAGATTTGCCATGAGTTGCCCTTATTTGCCCCGAGTTGCCGTGAGTTACCGTGGGTTGCACTCCGATGCAACGACTTGCCACAACGGGCGGCAACGGACGGCAACGAACGACTGTAGAATATTTACGGGCCGGTTCGGGTTAATAATGTGCCGTGCGTTACATTGGTATTATTCGTCTCGCGCGTCGAAAAACGGGTTGCGGTAAAAGTTCGTACTGTTCAGTGGGAAATGAATAAAATTGGATTTCTACGACAAAGTTCGTACTGTTCAGTGGGAGATGAATAAAATTGAATTTCTACGAGAAAGTTCGTACTGTTCAGTGGGAAATGAAAAAAATGAATTGTTAAAATTCTTTCATATCTCGACGATTCGAGTTTAAACACAAACGAAAAACGGATTTCACCAATTTGTCGTTTAGATTTGCCATGAGTTGCCCTGATTTGCCCCGAGTTGCCGTGAGTTACCGTGGGTTGCACTCCGATGCAACTACGTGCCACAACGGGCGGCAACGGACGGCAACGAACGACTGTAGAATATTTACGGGTCGGTTCGGGTTAATAATGTGCCGTGCGTTACATTGGTATTATTCGTCTCACGCGTCGAAAAACGGGTTGCGGTAAAAGTTCGTACTGTTCAGTGGGAAATGAATAAAATTGGATTTCTACGAAAAAGTTCGTACTGTTCAGTGGGAGATGAATAAAATTGAATTTCTACGAGAAAGTTCGTACTGTTCAGTGGGAAATGAAAAAAATGAATTGTTAAAATTCTTTCATATCTCGACGATTCGAGTTTAAACACAAACGAAAAACGGATTTCACCAATTTGTCGTTTAGATTTGCCATGAATTGCCCTGATTTGCCCCGAGTTGCCGTGAGTTACCGTTGGTTGCACTCCGATGCAACGACGTGCCACAACGGGCGGCAACGGACGGCAACGAACGACTGTAGAATATTTACGGGTCGGTTCGGGTTAATAATGTGCCGTGCGTTACATTGGTATTATTCGTCTCGCGCGTCGAAAAACGGGTTGCGGTAAAAGTTCGTACTGTTCAGTGGGAAATGAATAAAATTGGATTTCTACGACAAAGTTCGTACTGTTCAGTGGGAGATGAATAAAATTGAATTTCTACGAGAAAGTTCGTACTGTTCAGTGGGAAATGAAAAAAATGAATTGTTAAAATTCTTTCATATCTCGACGATTCGAGTTTAAACACAAACGAAAAACGGATTTCACCAATTTGTCGTTTAGATTTGCAATGAGTTGCCCTGATTTGCCCCGAGTTGCCGTGAGTTACCGTGGGTTGCACTCCGATGCAACGACGTGCCACAACGGGCGGCAACGGACGGCAACGAACGACTGTAGAATATTTACGGGTCGGTTCGGGTTAATAATGTGCCGTGCGTTACATTGGTATTATTCGTCTCGCGCGTCGAAAAACGGGTTGCGGTAAAAGTTCGTACTGTTCAGTGGGAAATGAATAAAATTGGATTTCTACGACAAAGTTCGTACTGTTCAGTGGGAGATGAATAAAATTGAATTTCTACGAGAAAGTTCGTACTGTTCAGTGGGAAATGAAAAAAATGAATTGTTAAAATTCTTTCATATCTCGACGATTCGAGTTTAAACACAAACGAAAAACGGATTTCACCAATTTGTCGTTTAGATTTGCCATGAGTTGCCCTTATTTGCCCCGAGTTGCCGTGAGTTACCGTGGGTTGCACTCCGATGCAACGACTTGCCACAACGGGCGGCAACGGACGGCAACGAACGACTGTAGAATATTTACGGGCCGGTTCGGGTTAATAATGTGCCGTGCGTTACATTGGTATTATTCGTCTCGCGCGTCGAAAAACGGGTTGCGGTAAAAGTTCGTACTGTTCAGTGGGAAATGAATAAAATTGGATTTCTACGACAAAGTTCGTACTGTTCAGTGCGAGATGAATAAAATTGAATTTCTACGAGAAAGTTCGTACTGTTCAGTGGGAAATGAAAAAAATGAATTGTTAAAATTCTTTCATATCTCGACGATTCGAGTTTAAACACAAACGAAAAACGGATTTCACCAATTTGTCGTTTAGATTTGCCATGAGTTGCCCTGATTTGCCCCGAGTTGCCGTGAGTTACCGTGGGTTGCACTCCGATGCAACTACGTGCCACAACGGGCGGCAACGGACGGCAACGAACGACTGTAGAATATTTACGGGTCGGTTCGGGTTAATAATGTGCCGTGCGTTACATTGGTATTATTCGTCTCACGCGTCGAAAAACGGGTTGCGGTAAAAGTTCGTACTGTTCAGTGGGAAATGAATAAAATTGGATTTCTACGAAAAAGTTCGTACTGTTCAGTGGGAGATGAATAAAATTGAATTTCTACGAGAAAGTTCGTACTGTTCAGTGGGAAATGAAAAAAATGAATTGTTAAAATTCTTTCATATCTCGACGATTCCAGTTTAAACACAAACGAAAAACGGATTTCACCAATTTGTCGTTTAGATTTGCCATGAATTGCCCTGATTTGCCCCGAGTTGCCGTGAGTTACCGTGGGTTGCACTCCGATGCAACGACGTGCCACAACGGGCGGCAACGGACGGCAACGAACGACTGTAGAATATTTACGGGTCGGTTCGGGTTAATAATGTGCCGTGCGTTACATTGGTATTATTCGTCTCGCGCGTCGAAAAACGGGTTGCGGTAAAAGTTCGTACTGTTCAGTGGGAAATGAATAAAATTGGATTTCTACGACAAAGTTCGTACTGTTCAGTCGGAGATGAATAAAATTGAATTTCTACGAGAAAGTTCGTACTGTTCAGTGGGAAATGAAAAAAATGAATTGTTAAAATTCTTTCATATCTCGACGATTCGAGTTTAAACACAAACGAAAAACGGATTTCACCAATTTGTCGTTTAGATTTGCAATGAGTTGCCCTGATTTGCCCCGAGTTGCCGTGAGTTACCGTGGGTTGCACTCCGATGCAACGACGTGCCACAACGGGCGGCAACGGACGGCAACGAACGACTGTAGAATATTTACGGGTCGGTTCGGGTTAATAATGTGCCGTGCGTTACATTGGTATTATTCGTCTCGCGCGTCGAAAAACGGGTTGCGGTAAAAGTTCGTACTGTTCAGTGGGAAATGAATAAAATTGGATTTCTACGACAAAGTTCGTACTGTTCAGTGGGAGATGAATAAAATTGAATTTCTACGAGAAAGTTCGTACTGTTCAGTGGGAAATGAAAAAAATGAATTGTTAAAATTCTTTCATATCTCGACGATCCGAGTTTAAACACAAACGAAAAACGGATTTCACCAATTTGTCGTTTAGATTTGCAATGAGTTGCCCTGATTTGCCCCGAGTTGCCGTGAGTTACCGTGGGTTGCACTCCGATGCAACGACGTGCCACAACGGGCGGCAACGGACGGCAACGAACGACTGTAGAATATTTACGGGTCGGTTCGGGTTAATAATGTGCCGTGCGTTACATTGGTATTATTCGTCTCGCGCGTCGAAAAACGGGTTGCGGTAAAAGTTCGTACTGTTCAGTGGGAAATGAATAAAATTGGATTTCTACGACAAAGTTCGTACTGTTCAGTGGGAGATGAATAAAATTGAATTTCTACGAGAAAGTTCGTACTGTTCAGTGGGAAATGAAAAAAATGAATTGTTAAAATTCTTTCATATCTTGACGATTCGAGTTTAAGCACAAACGAAAAACGGATTTCACCAATTTGTCATTTAGATTTGCCATGAGTTGCCCTGATTTGCCCCGAGTTGCCGTGAGTTACCGTGGGTTGCACTCCGATGCAACGACGTGCCACAACGGGCGGCAACGGACGGCAACGAACGACTGTAGAATATTTACGGGTCGGTTCGGGTTAATAATGTGCCGTGCGTTACATTGGTATTATTCGTCTCGCGCGTCGAAAAACGGGTTGCGGTAAAAGTTCGTACTGTTCAGTGGGAAATGAATAAAATTGGATTTCTACGAGAAAGTTCGTACTGTTCAGTGGGAAATGAAAAAAATGAATTGTTAAAATTCTTTCATATCTCGACGATTCGAGTTTAAACACAAACGAAAAACGGATTTCACCAATTTGTCGTTTAGATTTGCCATGAGTTGCCCTGATTTGCCCCGAGTTGCCGTGAGTTACCGTGGGTTGCACTCCGATGCAACGACGTGCCACAACGGGCGGCAACGGACGGCAACGAACGACTGTAGAATATTTACGGGTCGGTTCGGGTTAATAATGTGCCGTGCGTTACATTGGTATTATTCGTCTCGCGCGTCGAAAAACGGGTTGCGGTAAAAGTTCGTACTGTTCAGTGGGAAATGAATAAAATTGGATTTCTACGACAAAGTTCGTACTGTTCAGTGGGAGATGAATAAAATTGAATTTCTACGAGAAAGTTCGTACTGTTCAGTGGGAAATGAAAAAAATGAATTGTTAAAATTCTTTCATATCTCGACGATTCGAGTTTAAACACAAACGAAAAACGGATTTCACCAATTTGTCGTTTAGATTTGCCATGAGTTGCCCTGATTTGCCCCGAGTTGCCGTGAGTTACCGTGGGTTGCACTCCGATGCAACGACGTGCCACAACGGGCGGCAACGGACGGCAACGAACGACTGTAGAATATTTACGGGTCGGTTCGGGTTAATAATGTGCCGTGCGTTACATTGGTATTATTCGTCTCGCGCGTCGAAAAACGGGTTGCGGTAAAAGTTCGTACTGTTCAGTGGGAAATGAATAAAATTGGATTTCTACGACAAAGTTCGTACTGTTCAGTGGGAGATGAATAAAATTGAATTTCTACCAGAAAGTTCGTACTGTTCAGTGGGAAATGAAAAAAATGAATTGTTAAAATTCTTTCATATCTCGACGATTCGAGTTTAAACACAAACGAAAAACGGATTTCACCAATTTGTCGTTTAGATTTGCCATGAGTTGCCCTGATTTGCCCCGAGTTGCCGTGAGTTACCGTGGGTTGCACTCCGATGCAACGACGTGCCACAACGGGCGGCAACGGACGGCAACGAACGACTTTAGAATATTTACGGGTCGGTTCGGGTTAATAATGTGCCGTGCGTTACATTGGTATTATTCGTCTCGCGCGTCGAAAAACGGGTTGCGGTAAAAGTTCGTACTGTTCAGTGGGAAATGAATAAAATTGGATTTCTACGACAAAGTTCGTACTGTTCAGTGGGAGATGAATAAAATTGAATTTCTACGAGAAAGTTCGTACTGTTCAGTGGGAAATGAAAAAAATGAATTGTTAAAATTCTTTCATATCTCGACGATTCGAGTTTAAACACAAACGAAAAACGGATTTCACCAATTTGTCGTTTAGATTTGCCATGAGTTGCCCTGATTTGCCCCGAGTTGCCGTGAGTTACCGTGGGTTGCACTCCGATGCAACGACGTGCCACAACGGGCGGCAACGGACGGCAACGAACGACTGTAGAATATTTACGGGTCGGTTCGGGTTAATAATGTGCCGTGCGTTACATTGGTATTATTCGTCTCGCGCGTCGAAAAACGGGTTGCGGTAAAAGTTCGTACTGTTCAGTGGGAAATGAATAAAATTGGATTTCTACGACAAAGTTCGTACTGTTCAGTGGGAGATGAATAAAATTGAATTTCTACGAGAAAGTTCGTACTGTTCAGTGGGAAATGAAAAAAATGAATTGTTAAAATTCTTTCATATCTCGACGATTCGAGTTTAAACACAAACGAAAAACGGATTTCACCAATTTGTCGTTTAGATTTGCCATGAGTTGCCCTGATTTGCCCCGAGTTGCCGTGAGTTACCGTGGGTTGCACTCCGATGCAACGACGTGCCACAACGGGCGGCAACGGACGGCAACGAACGACTTTAGAATATTTACGGGTCGGTTCGGGTTAATAATGTGCCGTGCGTTACATTGGTATTATTCGTCTCGCGCGTCGAAAAACGGGTTGCGGTAAAAGTTCGTACTGTTCAGTGGGAAATGAATAAAATTGGATTTCTACGACAAAGTTCGTACTGTTCAGTGGGAGATGAATAAAATTGAATTTCTACGAGAAAGTTCGTACTGTTCAGTGGGAAATGAAAAAAATGAATTGTTAAAATTCTTTCATATCTCGACGATTCGAGTTTAAACACAAACGAAAAACGGATTTCACCAATTTGTCGTTTAGATTTGCCATGAGTTGCCCTGATTTGCCCCGAGTTGCCGTGAGTTACCGTGGGTTGCACTCCGATGCAACGACGTGCCACAACGGGCGGCAACGGACGGCAACGAACGACTGTAGAATATTTACGGGTCGGTTCGGGTTAATAATGTGCCGTGCGTTACATTGGTATTATTCGTCTCGCGCGTCGAAAAACGGGTTGCGGTAAAAGTTCGTACTGTTCAGTGGGAAATGAATAAAATTGGATTTCTACGACAAAGTTCGTACTGTTCAGTGGGAGATGAATAAAATTGAATTTCTACGAGAAAGTTCGTACTGTTCAGTGGGAAATGAAAAAAATGAATTGTTAAAATTCTTTCATATCTCGACGATTCGAGTTTAAACACAAACGAAAAACGGATTTCACCAATTTGTCGTTTAGATTTGCCATGAGTTGCCCTGATTTGCCCCGAGTTGCCGTGAGTTACCGTGGGTTGCACTCCGATGCAACGACGTGCCACAACGGGCGGCAACGGACGGCAACGAACGACTGTAGAATATTTACGGGTCGGTTCGGGTTAATAATGTGCCGTGCGTTACATTGGTATTATTCGTCTCGCGCGTCGAAAAACGGGTTGCGGTAAAAGTTCGTACTGTTCAGTGGGAAATGAATAAAATTGGATTTCTACGACAAAGTTCGTACTGTTCAGTCGGAGATGAATAAAATTGAATTTCTACGAGAAAGTTCGTACTGTTCAGTGGGAAATGAAAAAAATGAATTGTTAAAATTCTTTCATATCTCGACGATT
The DNA here is from genome assembly GCA_036711965.1 of Onthophagus sagittarius. Lineage (NCBI taxonomy): Eukaryota > Metazoa > Arthropoda > Insecta > Coleoptera > Scarabaeidae > Onthophagus > Onthophagus sagittarius. Next base: position 30,473,172 of record JASERS010000005.1, read on the forward strand.
CGAGTTTAAACACAAACGAAAAACGGATTTCACCAATTTGTCGTTTAGATTTGCAATGAGTTGCCCTGATTTGCCCCGAGTTGCCGTGAGTTACCGTGGGTTGCACTCCGATGCAACGACGTGCCACAACGGGCGGCAACGGACGGCAACGAACGACTGTAGAATATTTACGGGTCGGTTCGGGTTAATAATGTGCCGTGCGTTACATTGGTATTATTCGTCTCGCGCGTCGAAAAACGGGTTGCGGTAAAAGTTCGTACTGTTCAGTGGGAAATGAATAAAATTGGATTTCTACGACAAAGTTCGTACTGTTCAGTGGGAGATGAATAAAATTGAATTTCTACGAGAAAGTTCGTACTGTTCAGTGGGAAATGAAAAAAATGAATTGTTAAAATTCTTTCATATCTCGACGATCCGAGTTTAAACACAAACGAAAAACGGATTTCACCAATTTGTCGTTTAGATTTGCAATGAGTTGCCCTGATTTGCCCCGAGTTGCCGTGAGTTACCGTGGGTTGCACTCCGATGCAACGACGTGCCACAACGGGCGGCAACGGACGGCAACGAACGACTGTAGAATATTTACGGGTCGGTTCGGGTTAATAATGTGCCGTGCGTTACATTGGTATTATTCGTCTCGCGCGTCGAAAAACGGGTTGCGGTAAAAGTTCGTACTGTTCAGTGGGAAATGAATAAAATTGGATTTCTACGACAAAGTTCGTACTGTTCAGTGGGAGATGAATAAAATTGAATTTCTACGAGAAAGTTCGTACTGTTCAGTGGGAAATGAAAAAAATGAATTGTTAAAATTCTTTCATATCTTGACGATTCGAGTTTAAGCACAAACGAAAAACGGATTTCACCAATTTGTCATTTAGATTTGCCATGAGTTGCCCTGATTTGCCCCGAGTTGCCGTGAGTTACCGTGGGTTGCACTCCGATGCAACGACGTGCCACAACGGGCGGCAACGGACGGCAACGAACGACTGTAGAATATTTACGGGTCGGTTCGGGTTAATAATGTGCCGTGCGTTACATTGGTATTATTCGTCTCGCGCGTCGAAAAACGGGTTGCGGTAAAAGTTCGTACTGTTCAGTGGGAAATGAATAAAATTGGATTTCTACGAGAAAGTTCGTACTGTTCAGTGGGAAATGAAAAAAATGAATTGTTAAAATTCTTTCATATCTCGACGATTCGAGTTTAAACACAAACGAAAAACGGATTTCACCAATTTGTCGTTTAGATTTGCCATGAGTTGCCCTGATTTGCCCCGAGTTGCCGTGAGTTACCGTGGGTTGCACTCCGATGCAACGACGTGCCACAACGGGCGGCAACGGACGGCAACGAACGACTGTAGAATATTTACGGGTCGGTTCGGGTTAATAATGTGCCGTGCGTTACATTGGTATTATTCGTCTCGCGCGTCGAAAAACGGGTTGCGGTAAAAGTTCGTACTGTTCAGTGGGAAATGAATAAAATTGGATTTCTACGACAAAGTTCGTACTGTTCAGTGGGAGATGAATAAAATTGAATTTCTACGAGAAAGTTCGTACTGTTCAGTGGGAAATGAAAAAAATGAATTGTTAAAATTCTTTCATATCTCGACGATTCGAGTTTAAACACAAACGAAAAACGGATTTCACCAATTTGTCGTTTAGATTTGCCATGAGTTGCCCTGATTTGCCCCGAGTTGCCGTGAGTTACCGTGGGTTGCACTCCGATGCAACGACGTGCCACAACGGGCGGCAACGGACGGCAACGAACGACTGTAGAATATTTACGGGTCGGTTCGGGTTAATAATGTGCCGTGCGTTACATTGGTATTATTCGTCTCGCGCGTCGAAAAACGGGTTGCGGTAAAAGTTCGTACTGTTCAGTGGGAAATGAATAAAATTGGATTTCTACGACAAAGTTCGTACTGTTCAGTGGGAGATGAATAAAATTGAATTTCTACCAGAAAGTTCGTACTGTTCAGTGGGAAATGAAAAAAATGAATTGTTAAAATTCTTTCATATCTCGACGATTCGAGTTTAAACACAAACGAAAAACGGATTTCACCAATTTGTCGTTTAGATTTGCCATGAGTTGCCCTGATTTGCCCCGAGTTGCCGTGAGTTACCGTGGGTTGCACTCCGATGCAACGACGTGCCACAACGGGCGGCAACGGACGGCAACGAACGACTTTAGAATATTTACGGGTCGGTTCGGGTTAATAATGTGCCGTGCGTTACATTGGTATTATTCGTCTCGCGCGTCGAAAAACGGGTTGCGGTAAAAGTTCGTACTGTTCAGTGGGAAATGAATAAAATTGGATTTCTACGACAAAGTTCGTACTGTTCAGTGGGAGATGAATAAAATTGAATTTCTACGAGAAAGTTCGTACTGTTCAGTGGGAAATGAAAAAAATGAATTGTTAAAATTCTTTCATATCTCGACGATTCGAGTTTAAACACAAACGAAAAACGGATTTCACCAATTTGTCGTTTAGATTTGCCATGAGTTGCCCTGATTTGCCCCGAGTTGCCGTGAGTTACCGTGGGTTGCACTCCGATGCAACGACGTGCCACAACGGGCGGCAACGGACGGCAACGAACGACTGTAGAATATTTACGGGTCGGTTCGGGTTAATAATGTGCCGTGCGTTACATTGGTATTATTCGTCTCGCGCGTCGAAAAACGGGTTGCGGTAAAAGTTCGTACTGTTCAGTGGGAAATGAATAAAATTGGATTTCTACGACAAAGTTCGTACTGTTCAGTGGGAGATGAATAAAATTGAATTTCTACGAGAAAGTTCGTACTGTTCAGTGGGAAATGAAAAAAATGAATTGTTAAAATTCTTTCATATCTCGACGATTCGAGTTTAAACACAAACGAAAAACGGATTTCACCAATTTGTCGTTTAGATTTGCCATGAGTTGCCCTGATTTGCCCCGAGTTGCCGTGAGTTACCGTGGGTTGCACTCCGATGCAACGACGTGCCACAACGGGCGGCAACGGACGGCAACGAACGACTTTAGAATATTTACGGGTCGGTTCGGGTTAATAATGTGCCGTGCGTTACATTGGTATTATTCGTCTCGCGCGTCGAAAAACGGGTTGCGGTAAAAGTTCGTACTGTTCAGTGGGAAATGAATAAAATTGGATTTCTACGACAAAGTTCGTACTGTTCAGTGGGAGATGAATAAAATTGAATTTCTACGAGAAAGTTCGTACTGTTCAGTGGGAAATGAAAAAAATGAATTGTTAAAATTCTTTCATATCTCGACGATTCGAGTTTAAACACAAACGAAAAACGGATTTCACCAATTTGTCGTTTAGATTTGCCATGAGTTGCCCTGATTTGCCCCGAGTTGCCGTGAGTTACCGTGGGTTGCACTCCGATGCAACGACGTGCCACAACGGGCGGCAACGGACGGCAACGAACGACTGTAGAATATTTACGGGTCGGTTCGGGTTAATAATGTGCCGTGCGTTACATTGGTATTATTCGTCTCGCGCGTCGAAAAACGGGTTGCGGTAAAAGTTCGTACTGTTCAGTGGGAAATGAATAAAATTGGATTTCTACGACAAAGTTCGTACTGTTCAGTGGGAGATGAATAAAATTGAATTTCTACGAGAAAGTTCGTACTGTTCAGTGGGAAATGAAAAAAATGAATTGTTAAAATTCTTTCATATCTCGACGATTCGAGTTTAAACACAAACGAAAAACGGATTTCACCAATTTGTCGTTTAGATTTGCCATGAGTTGCCCTGATTTGCCCCGAGTTGCCGTGAGTTACCGTGGGTTGCACTCCGATGCAACGACGTGCCACAACGGGCGGCAACGGACGGCAACGAACGACTGTAGAATATTTACGGGTCGGTTCGGGTTAATAATGTGCCGTGCGTTACATTGGTATTATTCGTCTCGCGCGTCGAAAAACGGGTTGCGGTAAAAGTTCGTACTGTTCAGTGGGAAATGAATAAAATTGGATTTCTACGACAAAGTTCGTACTGTTCAGTCGGAGATGAATAAAATTGAATTTCTACGAGAAAGTTCGTACTGTTCAGTGGGAAATGAAAAAAATGAATTGTTAAAATTCTTTCATATCTCGACGATTCGAGTTTAAACACAAACGAAAAACGGATTTCACCAATTTGTCGTTTAGATTTGCCATGAGTTGCCCTGATTTGCCCCGAGTTGCCGTGAGTTACCGTGGGTTGCACTCCGATGCAACGACGTGCCACAACGGGCGGCAACGGACGGCAACGAACGACTTTAGAATATTTACGGGTCGGTTCGGGTTAATAATGTGCCGTGCGTTACATTGGTATTATTCGTCTCGCGCGTCGAAAAACGGGTTGCGGTAAAAGTTCGTACTGTTCAGTGGGAAATGAATAAAATTGGATTTCTACGACAAAGTTCGTACTGTTCAGTGGGAGATGAATAAAATTGAATTTCTACGAGAAAGTTCGTACTGTTCAGTGGGAAATGAAAAAAATGAATTGTTAAAATTCTTTCATATCTCGACGATTCGAGTTTAAACACAAACGAAAAACGGATTTCACCAATTTGTCGTTTAGATTTGCCATGAGTTGCCCTGATTTGCCCCGAGTTGCCGTGAGTTACCGTGGGTTGCACTCCGATGCAACGACGTGCCACAACGGGCGGCAACGGACGGCAACGAACGACTGTAGAATATTTACGGGTCGGTTCGGGTTAATAATGTGCCGTGCGTTACATTGGTATTATTCGTCTCGCGCGTCGAAAAACGGGTTGCGGTAAAAGTTCGTACTGTTCAGTGGGAAATGAATAAAATTGGATTTCTACGACAAAGTTCGTACTGTTCAGTGGGAGATGAATAAAATTGAATTTCTACGAGAAAGTTCGTACTGTTCAGTGGGAAATGAAAAAAATGAATTGTTAAAATTCTTTCATATCTCGACGATTCGAGTTTAAACACAAACGAAAAACGGATTTCACCAATTTGTCGTTTAGATTTGCCATGAGTTGCCCTGATTTGCCCCGAGTTGCCGTGAGTTACCGTGGGTTGCACTCCGATGCAACGACGTGCCACAACGGGCGGCAACGGACGGCAACGAACGACTGTAGAATATTTACGGGTCGGTTCGGGTTAATAATGTGCCGTGCGTTACATTGGTATTATTCGTCTCGCGCGTCGAAAAACGGGTTGCGGTAAAAGTTCGTACTGTTCAGTGGGAAATGAATAAAATTGGATTTCTACGACAAAGTTCGTACTGTTCAGTGGGAGATGAATAAAATTGAATTTCTACGAGAAAGTTCGTACTGTTCAGTGGGAAATGAAAAAAATGAATTGTTAAAATTCTTTCATATCTCGACGATTCGAGTTTAAACACAAACGAAAAACGGATTGCACCAATTTGTCGTTTAGATTTGCCATGAGTTGCCCTGATTTGCCCCGAGTTGTCGTGAGTTACCGTGGGTTGCACTCCGATGCAACGACGTGCCACAACGGGCGGCAACGGACGGCAACGAACGACTGTAGAATATTTACGGGTCGGTTCGGGTTAATAATGTGCCGTGCGTTACATTGGTATTATTCGTCTCGCGCGTCGAAAAACGGGTTGCGGTAAAAGTTCGTACTGTTCAGTGGGAAATGAATAAAATTGGATTTCTACGACAAAGTTCGTACTGTTCAGTGGGAGATGAATAAAATTTAATTTCTACGAGAAAGTTCGTACTGTTCAGTGGGAAATGAAAAAAATGAATTTTTAAAATTCTTTCATATCTCGACGATTCGAGTTTAAACACAAACGAAAAACGGATTTCAAAAATTTGTCGTTTAGATTTGCCATGAGTTGCCCTGATTTGCCCCGAGTTGCCGTGAGTTACCGTGGGTTGCACTCCGATGCAACGACGTGCCACAACGGGCGGCAACGGACGGCAACGAACGACTGTAGAATATTTACGGGTCGGTTCGGGTTAATAATGTGCCGTGCGCTACATTGGTATTATTCGTCTCGCGCGTCGAAAAACGGGTTGCGGTAAAAGTTCGTGCTGTTCAGTGGGAAATGAATAAAATTGGATTTCTACGACAAAGTTCGTACTGTTCAGTGGGAGATGAATAAAATTGAATTTCTACGAGAAAGTTCGTACTGTTCAGTGGGAAATGAAAAAAATGAACTATTAAAATTCTTTCATATCTCGACGATTCGAGTTTAAACACAAACGAAAAACGGATTTCACCAATTTGTCGTTTAGATTTGCCATGAGTTGCCCTGATTTGCCCCGAGTTGCCGTGAGTTACCGTGGGTTGCACTCCGATGCAACGACGTGCCACAACGGGCGGCAACGGACGGCAACGAACGACTGTAGAATATTTACGGGTCGGTTCGGGTTAATAATGTGCCGTGCGTTACATTGGTATTATTCGTCTCGCGCGTCGAAAAACGGGTTGCGGTAAAAGTTCGTACTGTTCAGTGGGAAATGAATAAAATTGGATTTCTACGACAAAGTTCGTACTGTTCAGTGGGAGATGAATAAAATTGAATTTCTACCAGAAAGTTCGTACTGTTCAGTGGGAAATGAAAAAAATGAATTGTTAAAATTCTTTCATATCTCGACGATTCGAGTTTAAACACAAACGAAAAACGGATTTCACCAATTTGTCGTTTAGATTTGCCATGAGTTGCCCTGATTTGCCCCGAGTTGCCGTGAGTTACCGTGGGTTGCACTCCGATGCAACGACGTGCCACAACGGGCGGCAACGGACGGCAACGAACGACTTTAGAATATTTACGGGTCGGTTCGGGTTAATAATGTGCCGTGCGTTACATTGGTATTATTCGTCTCGCGCGTCGAAAAACGGGTTGCGGTAAAAGTTCGTACTGTTCAGTGGGAAATGAATAAAATTGGATTTCTACGACAAAGTTCGTACTGTTCAGTGGGAGATGAATAAAATTGAATTTCTACGAGAAAGTTCGTACTGTTCAGTGGGAAATGAAAAAAATGAATTGTTAAAATTCTTTCATATCTCGACGATTCGAGTTTAAACACAAACGAAAAACGGATTTCACCAATTTGTCGTTTAGATTTGCCATGAGTTGCCCTGATTTGCCCCGAGTTGCCGTGAGTTACCGTGGGTTGCACTCCGATGCAACGACGTGCCACAACGGGCGGCAACGGACGGCAACGAACGACTGTAGAATATTTACGGGTCGGTTCGGGTTAATAATGTGCCGTGCGTTACATTGGTATTATTCGTCTCGCGCGTCGAAAAACGGGTTGCGGTAAAAGTTCGTACTGTTCAGTGGGAAATGAATAAAATTGGATTTCTACGACAAAGTTCGTACTGTTCAGTGGGAGATGAATAAAATTGAATTTCTACGAGAAAGTTCGTACTGTTCAGTGGGAAATGAAAAAAATGAATTGTTAAAATTCTTTCATATCTCGACGATTCGAGTTTAAACACAAACGAAAAACGGATTTCACCAATTTGTCGTTTAGATTTGCCATGAGTTGCCCTGATTTGCCCCGAGTTGCCGTGAGTTACCGTGGGTTGCACTCCGATGCAACGACGTGCCACAACGGGCGGCAACGGACGGCAACGAACGACTTTAGAATATTTACGGGTCGGTTCGGGTTAATAATGTGCCGTGCGTTACATTGGTATTATTCGTCTCGCGCGTCGAAAAACGGGTTGCGGTAAAAGTTCGTACTGTTCAGTGGGAAATGAATAAAATTGGATTTCTACGACAAAGTTCGTACTGTTCAGTGGGAGATGAATAAAATTGAATTTCTACGAGAAAGTTCGTACTGTTCAGTGGGAAATGAAAAAAATGAATTGTTAAAATTCTTTCATATCTCGACGATTCGAGTTTAAACACAAACGAAAAACGGATTTCACCAATTTGTCGTTTAGATTTGCCATGAGTTGCCCTGATTTGCCCCGAGTTGCCGTGAGTTACCGTGGGTTGCACTCCGATGCAACGACGTGCCACAACGGGCGGCAACGGACGGCAACGAACGACTGTAGAATATTTACGGGTCGGTTCGGGTTAATAATGTGCCGTGCGTTACATTGGTATTATTCGTCTCGCGCGTCGAAAAACGGGTTGCGGTAAAAGTTCGTACTGTTCAGTGGGAAATGAATAAAATTGGATTTCTACGACAAAGTTCGTACTGTTCAGTGGGAGATGAATAAAATTGAATTTCTACGAGAAAGTTCGTACTGTTCAGTGGGAAATGAAAAAAATGAATTGTTAAAATTCTTTCATATCTCGACGATTCGAGTTTAAACACAAACGAAAAACGGATTTCACCAATTTGTCGTTTAGATTTGCCATGAGTTGCCCTGATTTGCCCCGAGTTGCCGTGAGTTACCGTGGGTTGCACTCCGATGCAACGACGTGCCACAACGGGCGGCAACGGACGGCAACGAACGACTGTAGAATATTTACGGGTCGGTTCGGGTTAATAATGTGCCGTGCGTTACATTGGTATTATTCGTCTCGCGCGTCGAAAAACGGGTTGCGGTAAAAGTTCGTACTGTTCAGTGGGAAATGAATAAAATTGGATTTCTACGACAAAGTTCGTACTGTTCAGTCGGAGATGAATAAAATTGAATTTCTACGAGAAAGTTCGTACTGTTCAGTGGGAAATGAAAAAAATGAATTGTTAAAATTCTTTCATATCTCGACGATTCGAGTTTAAACACAAACGAAAAACGGATTTCACCAATTTGTCGTTTAGATTTGCAATGAGTTGCCCTGATTTGCCCCGAGTTGCCGTGAGTTACCGTGGGTTGCACTCCGATGCAACGACGTGCCACAACGGGCGGCAACGGACGGCAACGAACGACTGTAGAATATTTACGGGTCGGTTCGGGTTAATAATGTGCCGTGCGTTACATTGGTATTATTCGTCTCGCGCGTCGAAAAACGGGTTGCGGTAAAAGTTCGTACTGTTCAGTGGGAAATGAATAAAATTGGATTTCTACGACAAAGTTCGTACTGTTCAGTGGGAGATGAATAAAATTGAATTTCTACGAGAAAGTTCGTACTGTTCAGTGGGAAATGAAAAAAATGAATTGTTAAAATTCTTTCATATCTCGACGATCCGAGTTTAAACACAAACGAAAAACGGATTTCACCAATTTGTCGTTTAGATTTGCAATGAGTTGCCCTGATTTGCCCCGAGTTGCCGTGAGTTACCGTGGGTTGCACTCCGATGCAACGACGTGCCACAACGGGCGGCAACGGACGGCAACGAACGACTGTAGAATATTTACGGGTCGGTTCGGGTTAATAATGTGCCGTGCGTTACATTGGTATTATTCGTCTCGCGCGTCGAAAAACGGGTTGCGGTAAAAGTTCGTACTGTTCAGTGGGAAATGAATAAAATTGGATTTCTACGACAAAGTTCGTACTGTTCAGTGGGAGATGAATAAAATTGAATTTCTACGAGAAAGTTCGTACTGTTCAGTGGGAAATGAAAAAAATGAATTGTTAAAATTCTTTCATATCTTGACGATTCGAGTTTAAGCACAAACGAAAAACGGATTTCACCAATTTGTCATTTAGATTTGCCATGAGTTGCCCTGATTTGCCCCGAGTTGCCGTGAGTTACCGTGGGTTGCACTCCGATGCAACGACGTGCCACAACGGGCGGCAACGGACGGCAACGAACGACTGTAGAATATTTACGGGTCGGTTCGGGTTAATAATGTGCCGTGCGTTACATTGGTATTATTCGTCTCGCGCGTCGAAAAACGGGTTGCGGTAAAAGTTCGTACTGTTCAGTGGGAAATGAATAAAATTGGATTTCTACGAGAAAGTTCGTACTGTTCAGTGGGAAATGAAAAAAATGAATTGTTAAAATTCTTTCATATCTCGACGATTCGAGTTTAAACACAAACGAAAAACGGATTTCACCAATTTGTCGTTTAGATTTGCCATGAGTTGCCCTGATTTGCCCCGAGTTGCCGTGAGTTACCGTGGGTTGCACTCCGATGCAACGACGTGCCACAACGGGCGGCAACGGACGGCAACGAACGACTGTAGAATATTTACGGGTCGGTTCGGGTTAATAATGTGCCGTGCGTTACATTGGTATTATTCGTCTCGCGCGTCGAAAAACGGGTTGCGGTAAAAGTTCGTACTGTTCAGTGGGAAATGAATAAAATTGGATTTCTACGACAAAGTTCGTACTGTTCAGTGGGAGATGAATAAAATTGAATTTCTACGAGAAAGTTCGTACTGTTCAGTGGGAAATGAAAAAAATGAATTGTTAAAATTCTTTCATATCTCGACGATTCGAGTTTAAACACAAACGAAAAACGGATTTCACCAATTTGTCGTTTAGATTTGCCATGAGTTGCCCTGATTTGCCCCGAGTTGCCGTGAGTTACCGTGGGTTGCACTCCGATGCAACGACGTGCCACAACGGGCGGCAACGGACGGCAACGAACGACTGTAGAATATTTACGGGTCGGTTCGGGTTAATAATGTGCCGTGCGTTACATTGGTATTATTCGTCTCGCGCGTCGAAAAACGGGTTGCGGTAAAAGTTCGTACTGTTCAGTGGGAAATGAATAAAATTGGATTTCTACGACAAAGTTCGTACTGTTCAGTGGGAGATGAATAAAATTGAATTTCTACCAGAAAGTTCGTACTGTTCAGTGGGAAATGAAAAAAATGAATTGTTAAAATTCTTTCATATCTCGACGATTCGAGTTTAAACACAAACGAAAAACGGATTTCACCAATTTGTCGTTTAGATTTGCCATGAGTTGCCCTGATTTGCCCCGAGTTGCCGTGAGTTACCGTGGGTTGCACTCCGATGCAACGACGTGCCACAACGGGCGGCAACGGACGGCAACGAACGACTTTAGAATATTTACGGGTCGGTTCGGGTTAATAATGTGCCGTGCGTTACATTGGTATTATTCGTCTCGCGCGTCGAAAAACGGGTTGCGGTAAAAGTTCGTACTGTTCAGTGGGAAATGAATAAAATTGGATTTCTACGACAAAGTTCGTACTGTTCAGTGGGAGATGAATAAAATTGAATTTCTACGAGAAAGTTCGTACTGTTCAGTGGGAAATGAAAAAAATGAATTGTTAAAATTCTTTCATATCTCGACGATTCGAGTTTAAACACAAACGAAAAACGGATTTCACCAATTTGTCGTTTAGATTTGCCATGAGTTGCCCTGATTTGCCCCGAGTTGCCGTGAGTTACCGTGGGTTGCACTCCGATGCAACGACGTGCCACAACGGGCGGCAACGGACGGCAACGAACGACTGTAGAATATTTACGGGTCGGTTCGGGTTAATAATGTGCCGTGCGTTACATTGGTATTATTCGTCTCGCGCGTCGAAAAACGGGTTGCGGTAAAAGTTCGTACTGTTCAGTGGGAAATGAATAAAATTGGATTTCTACGACAAAGTTCGTACTGTTCAGTGGGAGATGAATAAAATTGAATTTCTACGAGAAAGTTCGTACTGTTCAGTGGGAAATGAAAAAAATGAATTGTTAAAATTCTTTCATATCTCGACGATTCGAGTTTAAACACAAACGAAAAACGGATTTCACCAATTTGTCGTTTAGATTTGCCATGAGTTGCCCTGATTTGCCCCGAGTTGCCGTGAGTTACCGTGGGTTGCACTCCGATGCAACGACGTGCCACAACGGGCGGCAACGGACGGCAACGAACGACTTTAGAATATTTACGGGTCGGTTCGGGTTAATAATGTGCCGTGCGTTACATTGGTATTATTCGTCTCGCGCGTCGAAAAACGGGTTGCGGTAAAAGTTCGTACTGTTCAGTGGGAAATGAATAAAATTGGATTTCTACGACAAAGTTCGTACTGTTCAGTGGGAGATGAATAAAATTGAATTTCTACGAGAAAGTTCGTACTGTTCAGTGGGAAATGAAAAAAATGAATTGTTAAAATTCTTTCATATCTCGACGATTCGAGTTTAAACACAAACGAAAAACGGATTTCACCAATTTGTCGTTTAGATTTGCCATGAGTTGCCCTGATTTGCCCCGAGTTGCCGTGAGTTACCGTGGGTTGCACTCCGATGCAACGACGTGCCACAACGGGCGGCAACGGACGGCAACGAACGACTGTAGAATATTTACGGGTCGGTTCGGGTTAATAATGTGCCGTGCGTTACATTGGTATTATTCGTCTCGCGCGTCGAAAAACGGGTTGCGGTAAAAGTTCGTACTGTTCAGTGGGAAATGAATAAAATTGGATTTCTACGACAAAGTTCGTACTGTTCAGTGGGAGATGAATAAAATTGAATTTCTACGAGAAAGTTCGTACTGTTCAGTGGGAAATGAAAAAAATGAATTGTTAAAATTCTTTCATATCTCGACGATTCGAGTTTAAACACAAACGAAAAACGGATTTCACCAATTTGTCGTTTAGATTTGCCATGAGTTGCCCTGATTTGCCCCGAGTTGCCGTGAGTTACCGTGGGTTGCACTCCGATGCAACGACGTGCCACAACGGGCGGCAACGGACGGCAACGAACGACTGTAGAATATTTACGGGTCGGTTCGGGTTAATAATGTGCCGTGCGTTACATTGGTATTATTCGTCTCGCGCGTCGAAAAACGGGTTGCGGTAAAAGTTCGTACTGTTCAGTGGGAAATGAATAAAATTGGATTTCTACGACAAAGTTCGTACTGTTCAGTCGGAGATGAATAAAATTGAATTTCTACGAGAAAGTTCGTACTGTTCAGTGGGAAATGAAAAAAATGAATTGTTAAAATTCTTTCATATCTCGACGATTCGAGTTTAAACACAAACGAAAAACGGATTTCACCAATTTGTCGTTTAGATTTGCCATGAGTTGCCCTGATTTGCCCCGAGTTGCCGTGAGTTACCGTGGGTTGCACTCCGATGCAACGACGTGCCACAACGGGCGGCAACGGACGGCAACGAACGACTTTAGAATATTTACGGGTCGGTTCGGGTTAATAATGTGCCGTGCGTTACATTGGTATTATTCGTCTCGCGCGTCGAAAAACGGGTTGCGGTAAAAGTTCGTACTGTTCAGTGGGAAATGAATAAAATTGGATTTCTACGACAAAGTTCGTACTGTTCAGTGGGAGATGAATAAAATTGAATTTCTACGAGAAAGTTCGTACTGTTCAGTGGGAAATGAAAAAAATGAATTGTTAAAATTCTTTCATATCTCGACGATTCGAGTTTAAACACAAACGAAAAACGGATTTCACCAATTTGTCGTTTAGATTTGCCATGAGTTGCCCTGATTTGCCCCGAGTTGCCGTGAGTTACCGTGGGTTGCACTCCGATGCAACGACGTGCCACAACGGGCGGCAACGGACGGCAACGAACGACTGTAGAATATTTACGGGTCGGTTCGGGTTAATAATGTGCCGTGCGTTACATTGGTATTATTCGTCTCGCGCGTCGAAAAACGGGTTGCGGTAAAAGTTCGTACTGTTCAGTGGGAAATGAATAAAATTGGATTTCTACGACAAAGTTCGTACTGTTCAGTGGGAGATGAATAAAATTGAATTTCTACGAGAAAGTTCGTACTGTTCAGTGGGAAATGAAAAAAATGAATTGTTAAAATTCTTTCATATCTCGACGATTCGAGTTTAAACACAAACGAAAAACGGATTTCACCAATTTGTCGTTTAGATTTGCCATGAGTTGCCCTGATTTGCCCCGAGTTGCCGTGAGTTACCGTGGGTTGCACTCCGATGCAACGACGTGCCACAACGGGCGGCAACGGACGGCAACGAACGACTGTAGAATATTTACGGGTCGGTTCGGGTTAATAATGTGCCGTGCGTTACATTGGTATTATTCGTCTCGCGCGTCGAAAAACGGGTTGCGGTAAAAGTTCGTACTGTTCAGTGGGAAATGAATAAAATTGGATTTCTACGACAAAGTTCGTACTGTTCAGTGGGAGATGAATAAAATTGAATTTCTACGAGAAAGTTCGTACTGTTCAGTGGGAAATGAAAAAAATGAATTGTTAAAATTCTTTCATATCTCGACGATTCGAGTTTAAACACAAACGAAAAACGGATTTCACCAATTTGTCGTTTAGATTTGCCATGAGTTGCCCTGATTTGCCCCGAGTTGCCGTGAGTTACCGTGGGTTGCACTCCGATGCAACGACGTGCCACAACGGGCGGCAACGGACGGCAACGAACGACTGTAGAATATTTACGGGTCGGTTCGGGTTAATAATGTGCCGTGCGTTACATTGGTATTATTCGTCTCGCGCGTCGAAAAACGGGTTGCGGTAAAAGTTCGTACTGTTCAGTGGGAAATGAATAAAATTGGATTTCTACGACAAAGTTCGCACTGTTCAGTGGGAGATGAATAAAATTGAATTTCTACGAGAAAGTTCGTACTGTTCAGTGGGAAATGAAAAAAATGAATTGTTAAAATTCTTTCATATCTCGACGATTCGAGTTTAAACACAAACGAAAAACGGATTTCACCAATTTGTCGTTTAGATTTGCCATGAGTTGCCCTGATTTGCCCCGAGTTGCCGTGAGTTACCGTGGGTTGCACTCCGATGCAACGACGTGCCACAACGGGCGGCAACGGACGGCAACGAACGACTGTAGAATATTTACGGGTCGGTTCGGGTTAATAATGTGCCGTACGTTACATTGGTATTATTCGTCTCGCGCGTCGAAAAACGGGTTGCGGTAAAAGTTCGTACTGTTCAGTGGGAAATGAATAAAATTGGATTTCTACGACAAAGTTCGTACTGTTCAGTGGGAGATGAATAAAATTGAATTTCTACTAGAAAGTTCGTACTGTTCAGTGGGAAATGAAAAAAATGAATTGTTAAAATTCTTTCATATCTCGACGAAGTTCCACTCGAGCACTCGTTGCGAGCGGACGTTTCCCTCTCTCCTTTCGAGCGCTCCGGAATTTTTACAAGTGTTAAAAGTGTGTACGTGACTTAGAGAACGTTTCTAGAAAACGTTTCCGTCGAAACAAAGCAAAGTTCTTCTCAGAACTGACCTGAGTCGCGCGAACAAAGAAACCCGGCTCAAGGGTCGGGCCCATCCGGGTCGCGCAGGTATCTGTGCCGCCCGAAAAGTGTTTAAAAGTTCGTTTTAAAATTAAAAACTTTCGCGAAAAACACTTAATCGAAGTGTCAACGCAAGGTGATTCGCGACCTAAAATGGGGAAACACAAGCTCCCCAAGACGAAAATATATGTTGAAAAGTCAACAGAAGACGAGCTATCCGAAACAGCTTCAACAACCACTCTGACCACGGAAAACAACACGGAAACCGACATGGACGCAATTATGGAATTGCTAGAAGAAGATGAAAAACTAAGCGACGAGCCACAAACTCCCAAAAAAGCAAATATTTCATCGAAAACCAACTCACCAACAACAACCATTCAAACCCAAACCAATCCAACTCCATCCACCTCACACAATAAAAAAATCATCGCAACCGTACCCACATCAAACAAATATTCCCTTCTTCCCGAAGAAATCGACAACAGTAGGTATAAAATGCCGCAACCTCTGACGTCACAGCCCCCCTCCACCAATCAGCGTCGAGTATTCATGTCGTGAGCGCGGGAAATTCAAATTCCGAAAGTGGGCGTGTCAAGTGTTTGATGGGGGCATGGGGGGGTGGGGCGGTGGGGGTCCCGGGGGGCATGGGGGGGTGAGGGATGGGTGTATCGCGTTGGCGATTGGTCGCGCGTGGCGGGTGTCAACCCCCCGCGCCATACCGGAAGTGAGATTAAAGATGGCGTCGTCGTCGTAGTCGTCGTCGTCGTTGTCGTCGTCGCGCGGTAGAGGGCGCTGCTTGCACATCAACTTAGACGCGTTTATGCCTGTCGAAAATGACGTAAGTGTTCAAGGCCACGGTTGCGGCGACGACGACGACGACGACGGCGACAGCGGCGGGCGGCGGCGGCGGCGGCGGCGCGTTTATTCATGTCTAAAATGACGTAAGCAACACATATCCTGTGCGCATCGTCGTCGTCGGCAGAAGAACAAAGAAACATCGCATGCGCGTGCGCACACACACACACACACACACACACACACACACACACACACAGACACGGTTGTGACAGACAACCGTGACATTTTAGACATGTTTATTCATGTCTAAAATGATGTAAGCAATACAAAACCAACCATCGCGATGACATCTCATGACGTTGAGCGCAACAATGAGGACAAAGAATGTTTGGTTGGTTGTCTACATTTAAACCAACCGCGCGCGATGTTGAGCGCAACAATGAGCACAAAGAATGTTTGGTTGGTTGCATACATTTTTTTCTAGCGGAGTATTACTTTATTTAGCTCGATTTTTTTTTTTTTTTTTGTATTATCATGGTGAGAAGGAAAGAATTCATATGGAATTAAAAAATAAAATTGTTGTTGTTTCAAAACATTTCTTTTTTATTTTTCAACTAAATACTTATTCTATCATACATATTATAAACTACTTAAATTAAAGTTAATTTGTTTAAAAAAACATAAAATATGATATACTACATTATAATGGAATATTTTAAATTATGTTTGCCGAATTTTAAAATGACCCCATGGCCACGTAACAATGGGTGAATCATTAGAAATATATCTCTTATCATCATTATTGCTTAATGCGATTTTGTTTACATTAACGGAATATAATTGATGATTTTTCGATTGTATCGTATTAAAATTCGCTATTTTAACGCAATCATTAAAAAGCGCATCTACAAAATCATTAAATCTCAATGTCCTAGATGCAGTTCTACCAACACCCTTCACTTTCGGAGCTATTTCTTTATCATTAATTTTTAATGTATATACTTTAGGTCTTAAAGCAATAAATTCAGTTAAAATATTTCCTTTACATTCATCCTTAAATTTACCGGGAACTTTTTTGTTTACTAAGGGGATTTTCCAAATATTATTAATGTTTAAGTCTGAAGTGTCGAATAAATTTATATTATCGCGAATAGCATCATAAATGGAGTAATTTTCGATTTTGCAATGAAATTTATAGATTAAAGAATCCGTATCCATATACATGAGTTGACTATCGAAAGATTTGGATAGGATCCCCTTTACAAAATCATAATGAAATGAATACATTAATGTTTTGGATAATTCTAAAACAGTAAATCCTATATAAATAGGTTTATCGAAAACAATTTCGGATTTTTCCAACTCTACTGACACGATATTTTCATTAAAAATCTTTAAGCATTTAAACTCGGGTTTCGCAATATATTTTCGCGCGCTATTCCAATTATTACACATAATAATTTTTCTTTTTTTCCTATCATTTTCCATTGTCTTTCCAAAGTGTGCGTTAATTATTAATTTAAAAAAGCTTTTTTCAAATTCATTGTTAGCTTTCATTCGCAATTCAGTATTTAGATCAATAAATTGTTTTAACCAAGGAGATTGCCTGAATTTTAAAATACGATGTATTCTATCAATTTTGATTCCTAAATTTACGGCTTGTTTTAGATTGATATAATGAATCACGTAAGAAGTTTTGTTATGAAGCGTGCAGAGTAATTTAACAACCGAGCTATTTGGAGGCTTGGTGTGTTCGGGTAGTAGAGGAAAATCGCTATGGAAATCATGCAATTCTTCGGGAACAATTAAATCAGCTTCTATTATATATCCAAATTCAGAATCATTAGGAACGCCTAGCACATCAAAATTTGTATCATTCATCCAACAAAACTCATTAATAGGTATATACTGACTTTGCGCCCAACCATACAAGTTAGTTGCATCCCAATACATTAAGTAAGTGTGAAGGGGATCTCCATCGAAACCGGTGCATGCGTAAGGGTTGTTTGCTTTAGCGTAACGATGAATAGATTGAGTAATACCGCCTCTAATTCCTTTTTCAATAAATAAAATCATCTCAATATCCTGAAGTAGTTCTAATTTTACATGAGTCAATTTTAACGATGCAGCCCAACTTAATCCCGGAGCTGTATAAAATGCTCCAGCATCTAATCCATAATGAGTCATAGTTAAATTTCTAAAGTTTTCAAACACATCCGATAAAAGTAAAACGTCCGTTTTTAAATATAAATCTGAATATTCACCTAAATTTTTACATTCAAATGTATTCCAAATGTTAATTGCATGAGAATAGTCATCATCTGATATCTCCTCCTTTGCAAGCATCGAAAAAAAATGATGTTTTTCGGGTAAACAAGTCTCATTAAATTTATCGAAATGATCTATGTAATCATAGGGATATATACCTTTTCTTGTAACTAATTTGAATTGATTTAGATTTGTGAAATGCGATTTTGTATGAGTTAATTGCTCGGATTTCAGATTACCTACAAGCTCGCTTAATGAAGCAGCCATAAATCTATAGCTATCTAGAAAAATAAATTTTATTCGATTGATTTTAACTGCTAAGGAAATATAAGTTTCGTGATTAACCGGAATCACATCCACATTGTATTTCTTAGTAAGATCCAGAATAAATAAATGTATATCATAACCGCTTAAATTATGAAAGAAAATGGGTATGCTATAATCAACTTTAATTTGTAAATTACAGATTGCACATAGCGGTGATATGAACTCTCCGGTAAAGTGATCATGATGTCTAACTTTCGGATTTACATCGGAAAATTCACAAAAACATACAGGACAATTATTTGTAGAATAGTATACAGATTTTTCATCTCGGGTCATTGGTTTCATGATATTTGTAGTGCTAGCTTTTAAAATTGGATAGATTTCTTCGCTGAGTAATTCTAATTGTTCTATGAACCATATTTGAGGATTTTTTCCGCGAAATAATTTAAAACTATTGTAGTTCTCGTTATATGAGCAAACAATGTTAAAAGCAACGCTGCATGCTTCATGTAACTGATAATTTAACGTATATGATTTTACATCGGTGTTTGAGCAACCCTCAATCTTTTTGAGTAACGATTCAAAATCTGCGTATATAACGAATGGTTTTCGTAATAATGCTTTAAAATTTTTAAATTTTAAAATATTTTCCTTTGGAAGAGTTATTCTAACAGCTTTGCGCTTTATACAATTTATAGTATGTTTTTCTAATCGATCGTTTGTATTAAAATGATTAAGGCAACGGGAGCAAATATATAGTTTATGATCGTGTTTTGAGATCGTTCTATATAATAATGGAGATAAATCCTGTATTAAGCAATAATGATGCGAGTTCTCATGTTCTAAAAATAATAAATTACAATGAATTTCTTTAGTTTCATTTGTGTGATAATAAGGTCCTTCAATTTCTAAATCATTATTAAACCCGAAAACGTTAACAGATATTGAGGGATTTTGCTTTTCAAATTTATGAATATCCCCTAATTTAATAGGAAACTGAATTCCGGTTAGGTTAAACATGTTTTCTATATTGAAATGAGAGTAAGAAGCGATTTCACATGAATACATCTTATACATAGCCGCTAATATACAATAAATAAAACAAAAATTATCATTATTACGAATGTTAAGAATGACGCCTTTTTTCCTATTAGATAGGTTCGGTGGTAGCGAAACATAGGTGCCCGCTTGGAGCGGTGAATACTTATTGATACATACCAATAAATAATTGATTGAGAGGAATGCCCATCCGGAATTGCGCTCAGCGAATTCACCCATCTTTAATATAAATAAAACAACTATGTAAATAAACTAAGTAATCATAAGGAAATAGAAAAATAACAATCTTACCTGATTACATATATCCTCGATGAAATCCTTCAATATTGATGTAATAGAGGAAGAGTGTAATACTACAGAATTTGATGTATTAAAATATTTCGCATCCTCCTGTTCACTCGTAGGAATAATAAAATTTGCGGAAAGTTCCAAATTTAATTTTAAACCAGTCATACCTCTTTTTAATATATTTTGCACTCTCGATTTGATTAGTGAAATGCAATCTTCTAAAAATGCTTTTGGGTCTTTATGAACTAAATTGATGATAGCCCCCGTTCGTATACGCGATTGAAATGCTGAAGCTACATCCTGCCATCTAATACGATCGCTGCGTTTCTTATGCAACCCTTTACCATGTTTAATTCCTCTTGCTACTCGCAAAGAATGTTTAATCTTCAGATCTATTTGCTTCAGATCGCAAAGAATGGTTTGATATTTTCTTTTAATACCAATTCCATCAATATTGGAGCGTAAAAATTTATTAATTATGCGAATATTTGACTTGTTTAATTTGCTTAACCGATTAAATTCCTCTTCGGTTTTCGAAATACTTAATAATAATCTTATGTATTTAACCGACTCATTTGTTAAATATTCCATCATAACAACAATAAACTAACTATAAAACGATTATAATATATAGATGATTATAAAGATATTAATAATAATGGAAAGAACGCTAGATAGCGATTATTACTCGCATAACTCGAATTCGATATTGAGCATCGGATGAGGCTTACCAACGTTTTTACGTTCTTTTAATTTTAACCCCACGTTGCTATATTTATGTGAATTAATCATTTCAATTAATTCATCATCCACCTGATGAATATATCTTTCAGGTAAAAACACGATATTTTCTTCTAATTCGACTAGCAAACATGGAAATTTCGCGTTTTCTAATTTTTTCACGGAAATTATAGGATAAATTAATCCAATCTTCAAATCGCTACAAGCGAGTTTAGGCTTATCGCTGAATTTACTATTTACTTTCATTAATTTTTCTATCATTCGCAAATCTCCATCGGATTTCGAGTCGGCAACGTTGATGTCGGATTGAAAAGAGGAAGAAGAACTCGATAATTCTACATCGTCTTCTTCTTCTTCTTCCAAATGATGTTGGTTATTTATCGCTGCTTTGAAGCGTTCAAGAGGATTAGCTTCTTTCTCGGTTTTGATATATTTTTTCGCTCTTCTATTGTTCGAATTTGATAACGGTGATGATGATGATGATGTTAACGATGTTTTTTTTTTTGGGTTTTGTACCTTCGGCATTTTGGAAGTTTTTTGATATACACACACACACACTTATAGAGAAAATACTACCCGTTCGTAACAACTCTATCGAGCAAATGATAATAATATCAGAAGCGAAGGGGGTCTTATTTATACTGCAAAAATAAGCTCTTAAAACCGCAATTGCGAATTATTTTTTTTCTTAATTAGTATTTTTTCTTTGAAGTTCACCGACTTATACAATTTTTTTGTGTTTGAAATTCACCGACTTATACAATTTTTATGTGTTATCGCTTGTGAAATTCACCGACAGTAAAATTGTTTATATTTTTTTTTTCTGTTATACCACAGTTTGAATGATAGCGCCTATCAATTATTGTGTAAACTCGAGCTATTTCATAAAAATAGGAGAGATTTCATAAATCCGTAAAACACCGCAAAATAGGAAGTATCTATCGCTTCAGAAAAAAGACGTTGGACCACACATCTAACCAATATTTCAAAAATTTTCCTCTTTCTTATGTAAACTTCGATAAAGAGGAGTATAAATGTGTTGTGATTATGTTCATCATTTCCATAGTTAACAATGAGTAGCGCTAGCGAAACCATCATAAAAATAATTACGAATCCGGATGGTTCAACAACCATCCGGAAATTTTATTTAGTGGAAGTTCCGAATGGTAAGTTTTCTTAAATTTACAATTTTTTAATAAACCTTTCAAGCAATAATAAACATTTTATATTTAATTCATATATTAAGGAGGGGTTAAGTTAGAGCCTCCGCATAGTGAAAATGAGGAAGAGGAGGAGGAGGAGGAGGAGGAGACTCGGGGCTCTTCCAACAGTGAGTTTTTAATTATTTATTTAAATTAATCATTGTTTTAATTGTTCTTTTCCTGCATAGCGCAATGGGGTGTAAGTGACACCCCTAGATCCCCAACTCCAGAGCGGAGGAGGGTGGAGGAGAATGGTGATTGTAAGTTCTTATTGTTATTTTATTTTTGTTTTATTTATTTATTTATTATTTTTTGTTGTTCATAGGGGAATGGAGGTATACCCGATCACCATCCTCCAGCGTTTCAGGGTTTTCAACCCCGAAAAACCGGGTTATTAACCCTGAAACGCCGAGGGCTCCCGCTCGAAGGAGAAGGAGGGGGACTTCGATGCAGGAGGAGGATGGCGATTGTAAGTCGTCCTTTTTTATTTTAGAATATTATTATTTACTTTATTGTTTATTGTTGTTCATAGGGGGATGGAGCCGGCTAGGCACCCCCCAATCGCCATCCCCCATCGTGTCGGGGTTTTCCACTCCCCGGACTCGTGAGGAGATCGCGGGAACCTCCTCAAGGAGTAGTAGGAGGATGGGGAGGAGGAGGAAGAGAAACGGGGAGGAGGAGGAGGAGGAGGGAGAGGAGCTGCTAGCAGCAATAAAAAAAATAAATAAAAATCTAAAAAAAATAATAAATATATTTAGTAAATAAAAAAAAACACGATTTTTTTTTTCCTTAACAATAACTTATTTATTAGTCAACTTTAAAAATTTACTAATTACTTTAACATTATCAATTACACAATTACTTACAGATTTATAATGATAAGCACATGCATTTAAACTAGGTGAAAGCGATGGATAATGCGAATTGTTTTCCAGATTAATTATGATTGGTTTTCCTGTAGGCAGTAGATTCTTTAGTAGCGCTTCTTTTTGCGAACCTTTCACAAAGATCACCTCCGCTCCACACGTATGTTCGAGTAGAATTTCCTTTAGACGATTGTAAGGTACATGACCGCTCTCATAATTTAAATGATGCAAGTTATTTTCTAGCCAAACAACTTGCATACGTTCTCGTTTATTTAAACTCCTTTTAGCGACGTCCGGTTTAAATAAGAAATGCGCAATCGTCTCGCCATCGCTGATGCCCAATTCTTTCACCCGAAATCCTGAAGAGAGTTGAAACCCCTGCATGTCAATAACTTTTATAGGATTTCTCGTTGCCATAATTTTTGAAACGTTGTTCTAGTATAGGAGCTAAAATCAATTCTACTTCTTTAATGCGTTTCGAAAATCTTAGACGATCTCTATAGACTTGTTCCCAATTAGAACACTCGACTTCTATTAACTCAATTTCATGTATGATTATAGTCGAGCAAAAATCAACTGATTTCCCTCTTCCTCCTCCTCCTCCTCCTCCTCCCCCTCCCCCTTCTTCCTTCTTTTTTCCATTCATTTTTTTTCTAAGTTTTCGAATGATGGGAATGACATTCATTTAATTTAGTTTTTAATCTGTTTGTTTCCTGTTCACAGGACGCGCAATACCACTGACATTCCGGAGTAATTGTTTTACTCGTGGATGTTGTTGGTATCACAACACGCAGCTCTGGTTTAGGCAACATTTCATGAATGCATTTACTGGCCCATGCCGATATCTCTACTCGCAAACCCAGATTTTGAGCCATACAATTCGCCAAATCCTGTCTAATCTCGATAATTTCCTGCGTTTTTTCGTCTAGAGACTCCCTTAAATTATGAGAGACTAAATTTTTTTTAAAATTCTCGTTACATGTTTCTAAATCTTTAAGATCTCTATGGGCTATAATCGATAATTGATCGTATCTTGAAACTAGATCTGTATTTCGTAATTTACAATCTTTTAGATCGTTAACACATTCGCTTGTTTCAAATTTATTGGAAATGTTCAGCATAGAGTTTATTATAGATTCGCTAACATTATATGGTTTTAAAGTTGATGATTTAGTTATCTCATAAAGATTTGTAATTGTTAAATTGTCGCTATTTTGTTTTATCTTTCTTTTTTTCGCTACTGTTTTAAAATTAACCATTTCACTTGAAAACGGTGCTACTCCCAGTTGAATCTGACTGCTGCGGTTTCTAACATTATGAGTCATCGAACTAGACCCGTTTTTAAAATATGTTAGATTAAAATGCTCACCGCGAATATAATGCGAGAGGTAATAGCAGCAAATACAAAATAAAAACTTAAAATTCATTTTTTTTAAATAATTTTTTGCACTAAACCAGTTAACGGTCTATACTGTACGATAGTATCATGAATTATGAGGCAAAATGCATAAATATTATCATTAAATGCAACATCGCTCTCTAAATCTACTTTAATATCGACCGTAGAGGATTTTATGCTTTCCAATTGTTTCGAACAATCGATAACGAAAAGAGGCACATCATGAAATTGATTAAAATCTAGCAGCGGTTCCCCAATTTTATTTCCTCCATAATAGCTTTTCCTGAAGTTTGTGTACATATTGTAGGCGTTTCCATAGCGTTTTTGAATCATAGATAAATTCAAATTATCGTATGGATACTGAGATGAGTTTAAGTGTAATTTAATATTATTGATGTTAGCATGTTGAAAATCAGCTGAATCGAATGTAGCATCATCCTTTATTTTGGATTGAAATGCGATTATAACATATCGAGGTCTTTCCAAGCTGGTGCTTGATTTTACTGACCAAATATCTTTCTTTGTTGGTCGTAGAGATGGTAATTCAAATAATTCCCATTTTCTGAAGGGTAGCAATATAGGCACGTCCTTATTAAGTACATTTAATAATTGCAGGCGATGCTTATCATTTACGGTTATATGACGAATTCTCCAATCAACATTAGTGAGGTATATTTTCATTTTTTTCGTACCATTTTTTAAGCTATTTTTATAGCAATTATCATCATTTCGAGATCTTAAGAGTACTAGCTCCTGTCTAGCATTTATAATGATTTTTTTATAATCTTCAGCAAATCCTAAGATAAAATTTAAAGGTATGCATGCAGTGAAATGAGGAGTAATAAACGTTGGTTGTTTATTTTGCGGTTTAGGAATCCATCCTGCCGATTGCAGCGCTTTACTTTCATTATCGCTATAGGAAATGTAGGCCTTTATCGTTGATGTAATTCCCGGTTTTATATTCCTATCTATTTCAACACCATTTATCTCATATCGTATTTCATCGAATAGAAATAGAAAAGCATTGTTAACTAGTTGAACATCTCCAGTTCCTCCAACAGCAGGCGTTTCCTCTATTTTTCCCTGAATAAAGATATAGCTATCATGCGGATATGTATAGATATCTTGGTGATTTATTGGTATTCTTATTTCATCGCTGGCATTGAATGATTGTATGCGAGGTAGATATGTATGATATTCTTCGCTCGATAAACTATCATCAAATATTGCCGCATCGTACACATTTAAAATGTTGGCACTCATTTTCACGATTTAATTTTAAAACCGAGGGATTTTAAAAATGATCTATTTTTGTTGGTTAAACGTTGATGTTGCTTGCTAGACAATCCAGCACCAATTATCCTTCCACCTTGTTTTATCACGTTTTTATATCCGCAAGGTGATGCTGATGATGGTGAATTGAATACCAACCCCATTTTTGTTTTTTATTCTCTCTATGAAATTCGCTTCAATTCGAGTCTAACAACAATTTCCTCACCTCTAAAATCTACTGGTTTACTGTTTTGATCTATAATGGATAAGGTTATGTTGTTAATCGTTCTACGACTGCTTATAGGTAAATAAACGATATTTTTCGGTTCTATATTTATAGCATAGCCTGGAGCAACTTGAGGTGAAAATTCGAATAGCGTGTGCGATCTCTCGTTATCGTAAAAGGCGCTCGTTACGATATTGCATTCAAGACGAATACTTGATACTCTGATTATCTGTATTGGTTGATCGGACTCGGTCATTACCCCGGGTTTTATAATTTTGCTGCTAAAACCCAACATTGCTCCAATGCTATCCGATTTAGTAAAATCTATTTCCATTTTAGAAGTAATTACACACTTCAACGTATTATGATTCGGTGTAATCCTGATAATGGGATCTTCATCAGTATCCTGTTTATTAGTCTTTTTAAGCATTTGTTCTCGCACGTAATCATTTATATTTTTTATTTCATATGATCCTGTGGGTATTTCGATAAATTCTCCTTTACCCCCATAGTATATTTTATTACATCCTGTTTCGATATTTGGTATACTATTGTATGTAAAAAGTCCTATCAAACCTAATGCATACTCGTATGTTTCATCCAATTCTAGAGGAGGATAGTAATCGGCTGAAAGGATATCCTTCCTGCCGCGCAGCGTGAATGTACAAGACATGACTAATGATCATTGATTGTAGTCTTATTTTAAATATCTACTCTCTCTAGAAAATCTAGACATAAATGCCCGCAGTTGACTGCATTAAATTTTTGATATCTCTTGTGATTATAAAACAATTTTGTATTGGAGCCGAAGTAATTTATAAGTTCTTTGGGAGGCGCTAAATTTCCAAAACTATCGAAATATTGCACCAAATTATTAATCTTATAATATGCAACCCAATGTGTGCCGGATCCTTTAATTGAATCTAAATTAACGACTGCACATTCCTTTTTTAACGGTTTTTTAGGTAATTTATCGCGCATATACACCCCCCTAAAATTTGATATGTTTTTCCGCCCGTAACGCATAATAATGTCATCCGTTAAGGGCGTCTGCGGGAGTTTTTTGTTTTTTTATTTTCCAGAAATAAACCCAATCCTTTGCGATATGGTTTTAGAAAAAGACCTTGACCGGATTTTTGTTTTCCAATCGTTATCGCCTCCATTTCCTTATTATGTCGTCGGTCTTCGTTAAATCTTTCTTTAGCCGCTTTCACATCTTTTACCGCTTTGATAACATTGCTTACGCCGGATGCGAGCGCGCCGGCAGCCGACAATCCAGCAAACAAGGGCACGAGAAACGGTAGAAAACCTCCTGATTTTTTAGCACCGTTAGCGCCGCTACTGCTGTTGGAGGGAATTGGTATAACGCGAGGTGTGCGCACCTTTTTCTTGCCTCCAACATTTTTAACCGTCGTTTTTGCTATAGCCAATGCATATTTCGCGTACTTATTTAAATTTTCATTAGAGAAATTGTCTGATTTTAATTTATTTTTGATTGGTTTCAATACGTTTGAATTAAAAGCTATGGAACCTCCATTTCTCTTTTTACGTATCCTCCTCCTCCTCCTTCTTGTTCTTCGTTTATGTTCCTTCACACCTAGCCCCAACTTCCTTTTTGTTTTCATACCGGTGGTTACTAACCAAGCGCTTATTTTTTCTCCAGCACTTGAATCTTTATCGAGAACTCTTTTCCAGGCTTTCTCTTCTAAAATCTTATCAGCTTCGTGACGTGTATGTAAATCCTTATTTTGCGAATAAGCGATATCGTGGTTTTTACAGGCTTTATCAAGAGGATTAATTCCGGAATCTCCTCGAGTTAATCGTTTGGAGAGTTTTGTACCGGGACCGCAATACTGATAACCCGGAATATGTAATTCTACGGGCAATTTGTTAATAAACGAATTAAATACACCTCCTCCCTCGATGCTTCTAATCATTATACTAGCGTGAAGAAGAGCGTGATAGATATATATAAATTTCATTTTCCTTATTATGTAACTAGTGGTTAAGTTGATGCGGTTATATAAGGATGCGGCTTAAAAAAGTAAAAAACAAAATCGAAGTACGCGAGATCGATGATCACACAGTAATAGAAAATCCATTGCTAGCAAGACGTCATGGAGAACAATTACCGAACACTATACGATCGATAATAGCGGGGCCAAGTAATTGCGGGAAAACTAATGTAATGCTATCCCTTCTCTTCGATCCTAATGGTTTAAAGTTTGAAAATGTATACGTTTATTCGAAATCGCTCTATCAACCAAAATATAAGTTTTTGGAGCATATTTTAAATCTCACGAAAGGTGTAAAATACTTTCCATATAAAGAGAATGATGAAGTAATTGAACCAAATAAAGCGCTACCTAATTCGGTCTTTATTTTCGATGATGTTTCCCTGAGTAACCAAAAGATTATTCAGCAGTTCTATTCCATGGGGAGACATAGTTCTGTTGATAGTTTTTATTTAGCTCAATCATATTCCAAGGTACCGAAACAATTAATTCGGGATAATGTTAATTTAATTGTTTTATTTAAACAAGATGCATGCAATCTTAAACATGTATTTTTTAATCACGTTGATCCGGATATGAGATTTGAAGAGTTTCATTCCATGTGTAATTTATGCTGGAAAAATAAATATGGATTTCTCGTTATCGATAAAGATAGAGATATAAAAGACGGACGCTATAAATTCAAATTTGAGGAGTATATATTGTTATAAATAAAAACAATTCGCGTAGTCATGACGAAACCTACGAAACGGAAACATCCTAAAAGGATAGTAAAAACGAAAAAATCCGATAAATTGAATTCGGATATAATTCATCTTAGCGATGCTATTCGTCGTAAATATTTAGCTATTAAAGTCGGTAAAGAAGGACAGGAAAAAGAATTAGAACGTATCCATAAACCGATAGTTAAGCCGCTGGATACGTTAATCGAAACCCTTAAAAAAAACCCTAAAGTAGAGAAAACTGAAGCAAGCGATATTAAACCGCTTAAAACAGAAACGACGACGACGATGAAGATGATGAGGAATGAGGATAAATCATTTCAGACAATTTCACCTGCTCAAGCGAGCGAGGAAGTATTCGTATATGAACCTGATTATTTCATATCTCCAACGGATGAAAACAAAGATGTAAAAGAAGAGAAACCGATGAAAATATCGAATGAATCAACGAATGAATATCTCGAACAATATCATGAACTACCAAGAAAATATATACGCGGACTGCTGATGGAAAAGGAAGACTTCCATGATCCCACATTTGGTATTGTACGCGATCCGGTGATTGAGTCATGGAGCATTGGAAATAGCAGTGTTACGCTTGCTGCTAATGGTGATATAATTATTGATAGTACTAAAAAGAAGTATAAAGGAACTCCGGGTCTGTATGAATTGCTGTTTAAAAAAGTTCCTATGGACTATAACGAAGAT
This sequence comes from Onthophagus sagittarius, assembly GCA_036711965.1. Lineage (NCBI taxonomy): Eukaryota > Metazoa > Arthropoda > Insecta > Coleoptera > Scarabaeidae > Onthophagus > Onthophagus sagittarius. The sequence goes on from JASERS010000005.1 coordinate 30,502,011, forward strand.
GATATGAATAAATACCTAGAAATATTGAATGATACAAATGCTCATAAACGTAATAATGATCCTAATGAACGAATAAAGGCTAGCAAATCATTTAAATATAGAAATATTATTAAGCAGATGATTGATCGTCAAGGCGGAGAAGACACGCCGCGTACTTCTCGTAAAAGAGCAAAATCGGCAACAACAGCGGCAATGGCTTCACGCATCGGATTCGGACATAGTCCCTCATCTTTAAATCTAATAGCCAACGATACTAGAGCCTATCGATACGTATACTTTGATGATATAAATGAGCTTGTAGACAGACTGCGATTATTAGTCAGTTCACAACAAGCAGGTAATACATCTCATAACAACGAAATTGTCTCCATAATAGAAGAACTAAGAGAAGCGAACGTCATTTATTGAAAATGGATAAATTCGGAAATTTCAATGAAAACGCTGTACAAATTGTATACCACAATGTAGGTTTTCGTATGGGCATTACGAAGGATGGAGATGTTAATGCGGAAAATAAACGTGTATGTAATGTATCAGATCCTCTCGATGGAAATGATGTTGCAACAAAAAATTATGCCGATAAGCTTTTTCGAAAAGTAGAATATCGTCTTATGAACGAGATTTCTCGCTGCAATAGCGTATTTCGCATATATGATGATGGTTTTCGCGGTTTAAATAACGCTATCGATCTTCTTAATGAGGAAATTCAAAAAATAAATGATGGAGTAACAGAACAACATAATCAGTTAAAATTAGATATGGAAAACATTATTTCCAATCTAATGAATACAACGAAGCAGACCGTGAATGATAACGAAATCTCTATTCGAGAATATATGAATAAACAAGATAATAAAATCCTTGCTGCTATATCGAAAATATCAGATATAGCATATGAAGTTAAAACTATGAGAAATATTACTGATGAATTAAAATTGGCTATCGGGGGGTTACCTGCCTTAAACAAAGCTAGCGATTCTCTTAATAGGGAACTTGAGAAAGTAAATGAGTTAAGAGAAAAACATGATCAATTAAAATTAACTATGGAAAAGAGTCTTTCGAATCTAACAAATACATTACAACAGAGATGGAAGGGTAGCGAACACTCTATTCAAGAATATACGAAAAAACAGGATGATAAAATCGCAGATGTTATAACGAAAATATCGGATATAACATATGAACTCAAAAATATTACAAATACAACCAATGAATTAAAATTAGGGATGAAAAATAATTTAGATCGATTTAAATATAAATTAATAGAATAAAAAGGATGCTTATACCCCGAAAATTATCATTATATTAAGTACTTTTATTGCATCAACATGAGTGCAGTTGATGTACGTCATCAAATAATCGCGGAACTGCATAAACCATCCAGAAAACGTTTCCCAAGACGACGAACAGTTATCAAGGGATTGGATGACTTATGGCAGGCGGATTTGGCTGATATGTCCGCATATGCTAAGAGCAATAAGAACCATAGATATATATTGATTGTTATTGATTGCTTTTCAAAATATCTCTGGACTAGAGCTTTAAAAACTAAGACAGGTAAAGATGTAGGATTAGCTATAAGCAGCATTTTTTCCGAAGATAAAAGGATTCCAACAAATTTTCAAACCGATGCGGGAAAGGAATTCTATAATACAGATTTAAAAAAAATATTCAATAAACATAACATCAATCATTACTCCACATTTAGCAGTGTGAAAGCATCAATGGCCGAGCGAGTCATTAGAACTATTAAGGAAAAATTACAGAAAACGTTTATGTATAGAGGTAATCAAATTTGGATTGATATACTTCGAAACGTGACTAAGGAATATAATAATACAAAACATCGAACCACACGCTTAGCTCCCATTGAGATTAACAACGAAACCGCAGAGCGAGTGTTGAACAGTGCATATACTCGACTAAAGATTGCAGGGAAGGGGAAATTTACTGCGGGTCAGGTGGTTCGTATTAGTAAATATAAATCTTTGTTCGAAAAAGGTTATACGGCTAATTGGAGTATGGAATTATTTAAAATAAGAAAAGTTCAAATGACGAATCCTCCTACTTACCTGCTCGATGATATGGAAAATAACCCCATTTTGGGTGCTTTTTATGAATATGAACTTCAACCTACTAATTTCGCGGATGTTTATCTTATCGAACGGATACTTAAACGATCGAAGAATAAAGCATTCGTTAAATGGTTAGGATTTCCTCCTTCCCATAATAGCTGGATTAGTAAAAGCGATGTTGCGTAATTAAATTATAAAATAATAAAAAACATATAAACATTTTTTTTGAATGAGTTCTTTATTTAACCTTCCTTTTTTATATACAGTTTGATATTAACATACCAAATTCTATACAACTTTCATAAAAATTATTAAACAAAAGTATACAACTATACGTAATTCCTATAAATAATATTATTAAAGCAACTATAACTATTGCAACATTATTGTAACATATTGAAATTAAATCGATATCATATAACACGGAAATCCATTTACTAGTCAAAGTGCTATTATCTTCCATAGTGAATTTTACTTTAAATGTTATAATGGATTCACGCGAACAATTCGGTATAATAGAAAATTCATCTTCTTCTTCCCTCGTTCGATTCATAGACAACCACTTAATATCTTCTTCATTTCTTGTATAATCCGAATCGAAACTAATCACTGTGTCTTTTACATTTTGAGGTGCTCTAATGAGCAGTGCGCCATGCATTATTGCGTAAAATATGGTAAAGTTCATCGTTGTCTTCTTCTTCTTCTTCCCGCGATAACGCTCAAACTATTAATATATGCATATATCGCACTTCTCATCACATATATTACATTTTGTTATAGAGATTGGAGGTCCGTCTATTTCGTCACCCCCACCCCCCACGTTATAATGTTTGTAGCAGGGTAAATGATATCTCACTTGTTCCTGGGTCTCCACTGATAGAGCCCACCAAATTCTCTCCAATTCTGTACAGGTTATAAAATTATGTAACTTATAGATCAAGTTATCGTGCGAGGACATCGTTCGTTTTTAAAGCGCCTATGGCGGACTTTATTTGAGCTGGAATAAGAGTAATTATCTCTAGCGCGCACTGTCGATACTCCAATTCCTCGGAAGGAGTAAATGAGGGATTAAGACATGGCATTCTTTTTATATAGAGCTCCATAGTCTCCTCCTCCTCATTTTGATTGGTGAGAATAGATTGAATTAAATCAGTATAAAAAATAGGGAAATTCATTAAATGAAGTCTTTCCAAACGTATATTAATTAATTCGCGAAGTTGTTTGAGGGTTTTGTAACTTGTTGAATGAAACACTAAATCCGTTCCTCGCGAATGAATTCCCATATTTTTTTTGTGAATTACACCGTTGCTGCTTTTGCATCCATAGGATACATTAAAATAAACACTTATTTGCTCTTCTTTACAATCAGTTTGTTGTTCTGATGTTATTGCATTACAGGAAGAACAGTTTTTTCTTTGCAGTAAATGTTGATCAGCCTTGGATTCATGTATTTCCCAAAATTTATCCCATTCGTACGATGTCAATTGAAGGCATTTTCTTTTACTATTTGCAGCTATTTTTACGACGGGATATCCGCCACGGGCTAAACTAATGCCCGTAGCAATAGTCAACGAATAAGAGAGATCATACCGCTTTTCATTCACTAAATCATACTCTTCCGCTATTTCTCGCTCGAAATCCATAAGCAAATTGTTTATATAATTTGCTGAATTTATTGTTTCATGTTCCATTGCAATATGAATGTAATGAACACTAGTCAATAAAAAACTAAATCCATCATCATCTCACGATGGGATATAAATACTTCAGTTCACTAATCGCGCACGCGTATGAATTTCTTTCGTGTTTGGACACGATTTCTCTCTTATCGAAGTTCTTTATAGATTAACATCTTCCGACTCGCATCCGCAAAACGCGCGCGCGCGCGTGTTCCTATTATTAGAAACCGCGGCGTTTCTTTGTTCTTCTGCCGACGACGACGATGCGCACAGGATATGTGTTGCTTACGTCATTTTAGACATGAATAAACGCGCCGCCGCCGCCGCCGCCCGCCGCTGTCGCCGTCGTCGTCGTCGTCGTCGCCGCAACCGTGGCCTTGAACACTTACGTCATTTTCGACAGGCATAAACGCGTCTAAGTTGATGTGCAAGCAGCGCCCTCTACCGCGCGACGACGACAACGACGACGACGACGACGACGACGACGCCATCTTTAATCTCACTTCCGGTATGGCGCGGGGGGTTGACACCCGCCACGCGCGACCAATCGCCAACGCGATACACCCATCCCTCACCCCCCCATGCCCCCCGGGACCCCCACCGCCCCACCCCCCCATGCCCCCATCAAACACTTGACACGCCCACTTTCGGAATTTGAATTTCCCGCGCTCACGACATGAATACTCGACGCTGATTGGTGGAGGGGGGCTGTGACGTCAGAGGTTGCGGCATTTTATACCTACTGACAACACCCCTCAAACACGCACATCAATCCCTGTTAATAAACCGCAAACAACACAACCCAAAAAACCATCCTGCCCCCCTGTCCACATACACATCGACGGATTCTCCAACCACACGAAAATAACAACAGATTTGAACAACTGGGTCGGTAAAAATAATTACACATTAAGATACACAAAAGGCCAATGTACCGTCAACACAACAACGCCTTTAGCAAGGAAAGAAGTGATCAATCGACTCCGATCTAACAATGTGTCTTTCCACACACATACCCCAAAAGAGGAACGCGAGAAAGCGTTTGTATTAGACGGGCTTCCACACCAGATCGAACCGGAAGAAATCCAAGAAGACATCAAAAATGAATACGACGTCGAAATTTCGAAGTGCTATAGAATGAGGGGCACAAAATACCCCAAATTTCTTGTGACTTTCTCGAAAATAAAATCCCTAAAAACTGTCCAAGAAACGATCAGATACGTCCTCCGCACCCGAGTGTTCTGGGATCATGTAAAAAACACCAAATTGATCATCCAGTGCAAAAACTGCCAAATGTGGGGACACGCGACCACAAACTGTTACGCGAAACCTAAGTGCGTGAAGTGTACGGGAGAACACAAAACGTCCGAGTGCGCGATAAACCGAGAAAACGGTCTCCCAGTGTCGTGTGTTAACTGTGGTGGCCCACACACGGCAAATTCCACGGACTGCCCCAAGTACGCAGACGCCCTACGAAAACGCAACGTAAGACTTCCCCAACAACCTCCAACAACCTCCCAAAGAATACTCCCCCCTGCCCCACAAACAATGAACATACCCTGGAATAAAATTGCCAGTAACAAACCCACAACACTTACACCTACAAACCCACCCCCACACTCAACTCCGACAATCAACACACACGTCCCACAACAAAACAACAACCAACAAACAACCACCTCAGACCTATTCGAACTTTCAAACCTCATGACCGAGCTAAATAACCTTATTAACCTCCCCGCACTTATCCACGCGCTCAAACAGTACATAACACAACTAAAAACAGATAAATCCCCCGGTAACATAATCCAAGCCACTCAAAACTTCGTTCTAAATCTCTCCAATGTATAACTTAACCATTGCCCATCTAAATTCAAACAGTCTCATCCCCAAAATCCCGGAAATAAACGAATTCCTCTCCCGTCTCAAAATAGATATCCTTCTCCTAAACGAAACAAAGCTAATCCCAACCGATAACATATCCTTTCCCGGCTACACCACATACAGAAAAGACTTCACTCGCCGTTCCAGAGGCGTCGCCATAATAATCAAAAATAACATTCCGCATATGAAAATCCCACAACCAGATCTAAACCACCTCGACATTATCACAATAAAACTCCAAAACAACCTCCACATAACCACCCTCTACAGCAGCCCCAAATCCCCCCTGACCAAAGAAGACCTCCACAAACTAATTATCCCATATAACAAAATCCTAATCCTTGGTGACCTCAACGCCCGCCACTTTTCCTGGGGCTGCCACATCACCAATTCAAAAGGCAGAACCATATACAACTTCACCCAAACCGACAACGCCTTTGTCCTCGCACCCACAACCCCAACTCATTTCCCAACCAACGGCACAACTCCCACCACCATTGACATCGCCATCGCAAAAAATCTTAATTATTTACCCGACCCCATACCCCTTGACGAACTCTCCTCTGATCACCGACCCATTTTATTAAAAATCGGCCCAAACACCCCCTCATCTCAACAAACAACAAAGATCCCCAATTATCGCTCCGCAAACTGGCCCCTTTTCCGACAGCTCATCAACCAAAACATTCAAGTAACCCCCCCACATAGAATCCACCACACATCTCGAAAAAGAAATTATTTCCCTTACCTCAGCCATACAAAACGCCAAAGAAACCGCAATCCCCCTCATTAACAAAACAAATTCCTACATGCCACCCACCCCAACACACATCCTCAACATCATCCAACAACGCAACTATTTCCGCAGACAATACCAACGCACCCACAACCAAGATACCAAAAACCAATTTCACCTCCTAAACCAACAAATCCGAACAGAATTAAAACTCCACAGAAATCAAACATGGTCCAATAAACTAAAATCCCTCAATCCCAATGATAAATCCATATGGCAAGAAATCCGAAAACTCAAAAACAAATTTAAACCTATCCCTGCCCTCGCAACACAAGCCACATCCTTCAAAATCTCCGAACCTGCAAAAGCCAATCTACTAGCCGATCATTTCTCCAACATCCACAAATCCAAACCGAATACCACCCCCCTACAAACCGAAATCACCGAACAAATACAAGCCTTTTTAAATCAACAACACGATCCCCCCACAGACCACCTCATCACCCCCGCAACCATCCGAAACATCATCAGATACCTCAAACCCCTCAAAGCACCCGGCAGCGACGGAATTCAAAACATCCTTCTCCAAAACCTCCCAAAAAAAGCCCTCGTCCAACTTACCTATATAACCCGCCATATTCTCAAACTCCAACACTTCCCAAACACATGGAAAACCGCAACAATATGTCCAATCGCCAAACCCAACAAAGACCCCACAATCCCATCTAGCTATCGACCCATATCCCTACTCCCCTCAATGTCCAAAGTAATAGAAAGAGTTATCCTTGACCGCCTGAATCTCCACGCCAATGAACACAACACAATCCCAAACTATCAATTCGGTTTCCAAACAGCACACTCCACCACACACCAAATTGCCCGCATCATCAACGACTCCATCGACAAATTAAACACTCGCTCCCATACAGCCCTAGTATCCCTAGATCTTGAAAAGGCCTTTGATACGGTCTGGATAGATGGCCTTCTCCATAAACTCCACAAAACCCGATATCCCCCATACCTAATCAAAACCATAAGCAGCTACCTTACGTCCAGAAAACTCCAAGTTAAAATCAACTCAACCATTTCCCCCACCAAACCTATCGAATCCGGTGTCCCACAAGGGGCGGTAATCTCCCCTCACCTCTTCAACGTATACATAGCCGATCTCCCTCAACTCCCCCAAACCAAAATAGCTACCTATGCCGATGACACAGCCATATACTGCCACTCCAAAGACCCCAAAATTGCCATACTCTCCATCCAAACTCACCTCCGCCTCCTAGAAACCTATTATTCCAAATGGAAAATCACTGTAAATCCTAATAAATCCGAATCTATCATAATCACCAAAAACAATCGCCCTACAAAGATCCCAATCCCTCTAAGAATTTCTCACACATTTGTCCCGATAAAAACAGAAATAAAATACCTTGGCGTCATTTTAGACCAAAGACTCACCTTTTCCAAACACATCCAAAAAGCAATCCAAAAAGCCTCCTCCACCATCAAAACCCTTTATCCACTTATATCACGCAGAAGCGTCCTCACCCTCGAAAATAAAAAACTCCTCTACTCCACCGTTATCCTCCCATCCCTAACATACGCAGCCCCAATCTGGTCCAACGCAGCAGTCACAAACCTCAAAAAAATCCAAACAGTGCAGAACAAAACCCTTCGAATAATCTCCAACTCCGACCGTTACATCAACATCCAGCTCCTCCACCAAAAAACCAAAGCTCACCCAATCAAAAACATACTAACAAAACTCAACCACAAATTCTACCACAGCACCACACATCACACAAACCCCTTAATCCGCTCCATTACAACCAAAAACACACAATCCACCAAACATAAATTTCCACACGAAACAACAAATCTAAATAAAATGCCCGACATATAACACAACACACCCCCCTCCCCCCTACACCCCCCCGACAACCAACACACCCTAACCAGTTTTACACACCTGGGAAGTAATACGTATGCGTTCAGCCTGTGAAGTGAAAAACAACGAGCCAAGTGAACAAACCAGTGTTCAGTGCTCTGTGACCATACATGGACAAAATAGCTCTGATTACAGCCCCTTATGTATATATATTTATTCCCCCCCTCAAAGACATTTCCCCTGTAATCATCTGTCCATAAAAACTTTAATTGATTTCATAAGCCATTGGCTCAAGTTAAATCTTCACATTTATTGTAAATATATTTTCACTATGTATACCTAATATGTATTGTAAATAAGTGTAACTCTTAATCAATAAAAAATCTTTTTATTTTATTTTATTTTATTTTATTTTATCATATCTCGACGATTCGAGTTTAAACACAAACGAAAAACGGATTTCACCAATTTGTCGTTTAGATTTGCCATGAGTTGCCCTGATTTGCCCCGAGTTGCCGTGAGTTACCGTGGGTTGCACTCCGATGCAACGACGTGCCACAACGGGCGGCAACGGACGGCAACGAACGACTGTAGAATATTTACGGGTCGGTTCGGGTTAATAATGTGCCGTGCGTTACATTGGTATTATTCGTCTCGCGCGTCGAAAAACGGGTTGCGGTAAAAGTTCGTACTGTTCAGTGGGAAATGAATAAAATTGGATTTCTACGACAAAGTTCGTACTGTTCAGTGGGAGATGAATAAAATTGAATTTCTACCAGAAAGTTCGTACTGTTCAGTGGGAATTTGTCGTTTAGATTTGCCATGAGTTGCCCTGATTTGCCCCGAGTTGCCGTGAGTTACCGTGGGTTGCACTCCGATACAACGACGTGCCACAACGGGCGGCAACGGACGGCAACGAACGACTGTAGAATATTTACGGGTCGGTTCGGGTTAATAATGTGCCGTGCGTTACATTGGTATTATTCGTCTCGCGCGTCGAAAAACGGGTTGCGGTAAAAGTTCATACTGTTCAGTGGGAAATGAATAAAATTGGATTTCTACGACAAAGATCGTACTGTTCAGTGGGAGATGAATAAAATTGAATTTCTACGAGAAAGTTCGTACTGTTCAGTGGGAAATGAAAAAAATGAATTGTTAAAATTCTTTCATATCTTGACGATTCGAGTTTAAACACAAACGAAAAACGGATTTCACCAATTTGTCGTTTAGATTTGCCATGAGTTGCCCTGATTTGCCCCGAGTTGCCGTGAGTTACCGTGGGTTGCACTCCGATGCAACGACGTGCCACAACGGGCGGCAACGGACGGCAACGAACGACTGTAGAATATTTACGGGTCGGTTCGGGTTAATAATGTGCCGTGCGTTACATTGGTATTATTCGTCTCGCGCGTCGAAAAACGGGTTGCGGTAAAAGTTCGTACTGTTCAGTGGGAAATGAATAAAATTGGATTTCTACGACAAAGTTCGTACTGTTCAGTGGGAGATGAATAAAATAGAATTTCTACGAGAAAGTTCGTACTGTTCAGTGGGAAATGAAAAAAAAGGAATTGTTAAAATTCTTTCATATCTCGACGATTCGAGTTTAAACACAAACGAAAAACGGATTTCACCAATTTGTCGTTTAGATTTGCCATGAGTTGCCCTGATTTGCCCCGAGTTGCCGTGAGTTACCGTGGGTTGCACTCCGATGCAACGACGTGCCACAACGGGCGGCAACGGACGGCAACGAACGACTGTAGAATATTTACGGGTCGGTTCGGGTTAATAATGTGCCGTGCGTTACATTGGTATTATTCGTCTCGCGCGTCGAAAAACGGGTTGCGGTAAAAGTTCGTACTGTTCAGTGGGAAATGAATAAAATTGGATTTCTACGACAAAGTTCGTACTGTTCATTGGGAGATGAATAAAATTGAATTTCTACGAGAAAGTTCGTACTGTTCAGTGGGAAATGAAAAAAATGAATTGTTAAAATTCTTTCATATCTCGACGATTCGAGTTTAAACACAAACGAAAAACGGATTTCACCAATTTGTCGTTTAGATTTGCCATGAGTTGCCCTGATTTGCCCCGAGTTGCCGTGAGCTACCGTGGGTTGCACTCCGATGCAACGACGTGCCTCAACGGGCGGCAACGGACGGCAACGAACGACTGTAGAATATTTACGGGTCGGTTCGGGTTAATAATGTGCCGTGCGTTACATTGGTATTATTCGTCTCGCGCGTCGAAAAACGGGTTGCGGTAAAAGTTCGTACTGTTCAGTGGGAAATGAATAAAATTGGATTTCTACGACAAAGTTCGTACTGTTCGGTGGGAGATGAATAAAATTGAATTTCTACGAGAAAGTTCGTACTGTTCAGTGGGAAATGAAAAAAATGAATTGTTAAAATTCTTTCATATCTCGACGATTCGAGTTTAAACACAAACGAAAAACGTATTTCACCAATTTGTCGTTTAGATTTGCCATGAGTTGCCCTGATTTGCCCCGAGTTGCCGTGAGTTACCGTGGGTTGCACTCCGATGCAACGACGTGCCACAACGGGCGGCAACGGACGGCAACGAACGACTGTAGAATATTTACGGGTCGGTTCGGGTTAATAATGTGCCGTGCGTTACATTGGTATTATTCGTCTCGCGCGTCGAAAAACGGGTTGCGGTAAAAGTTCGTACTGTTCAGTGGGAAATGAATAAAATTGGATTTCTACGACAAAGTTCGTACTGTTCAGTGGGAGATGAATAAAATTGAATTTCTACGAGAAAGTTCGTACTGTTCAGTGGGAAATGAAAAAAATGAATTGTTAAAATTCTTTCATATCTCGACGATTCGAGTTTAAACACAAACGAAAAACGGATTTCACCAATTTGTCGTTTAGATTTGCCATGAGTTGCCCTGATTTGCCCCGAGTTGCCGTGAGTTACCGTGGGTTGCACTCCGATGCAACGACGTGCCACAACGGGCGGCAACGGACGGCAACGAACGACTGTAGAATATTTACGGGTCGGTTCGGGTTAATAATGTGCCGTGCGTTACATTGGTATTATTCGTCTCGCGCTTCGAAAAACGGGTTGCGGTAAAAGTTCGTACTGTTCAGTGGGAAATGAATAAAATTGGATTTCTACGACAAAGTTCGTACTGTTCAGTGGGAGATGAATAAAATTGAATTTCTACGAGAAAGTTCGTACTGTTCAGTGGGAAATGAAAAAAATGAATTGTTAAAATTCTTTCATATCTCGACGATTCGAGTTTAAACACAAACGAAAAACGGATTTCACCAATTTGTCGTTTAGATTTGCCATGAGTTGCCCTGATTTGCCCCGAGTTGCCGTGAGTTACCGTGGGTTGCACTCCGATGCAACGACGTGCCACAACGGACGGCAACGGACGGCAAGGAACGACTGTAGAATATTTACGGGTCGGTTCGGGTTAATAATGTGCCGTGCGTTACATTGGTATTATTCGTCTCGCGCGTCGAAAAACGGGTTGCGGTAAAAGTTCGTACTGTTCAGTGGGAAATGAATAAAATTGGATTTCTACGACAAAGTTCGTACTGTTCAGTGGGAGATGAATAAAATTGAATTTCTACGAGAAAGTTCGTACTGTTCAGTGGGAAATGAAAAAAATGAATTGTTAAAATTCTTTCATATCTCGACGATTCGAGTTTAAACACAAACGAAAAACGGATTTCACCAATTTGTCGTTTAGATTTGCCATGAGTTGCCCTGATTTGCCCCGAGTTGCCGTGAGTTACCGTGGGTTGCACTCCGATGCAACGACGTGCCACAACGGGCGGCAACGGACGGCAACGAACGACTGTAGAATATTTACGGGTCGGTTCGGGTTAATAATGTGCCGTGCGCTACATTGGTATTATTCGTCTCGCGCGTCGAAAAACGGGTTGCGGTAAAAGCTCGTACTGTTCAGTGGGAAATGAATAAAATTGGATTTCTACGACAAAGTTCGTACTGTTCAGTGGGAGATGAATAAAATTGAATTTCTACGAGAAAGTTCGTACTGTTCAGTGGGAAATGAAAAAAATGAATTGTTAAAATTCTTTCATATCTCGACGATTCGAGTTTAAACACAAACGAAAAACGGATTTCACCAATTTGTCGTTTAGATTTGCCATGAGTTGCCCTGATTTGCCCCGAGTTGCCGTGAGTTACCGTGGGTTGCACTCCGATGCAACGTCGTGCCACAACGGGCGGCAACGGACGGCAACGAACGACTGTAGAATATTTACGGGTCGGTTCGGGTTAATAATGTGCCGTGCGTTACATTGGTATTATTCGTCTCGCGCGTCGAAAAACGGGTTGCGGTAAAAGTTCGTACTGTTCAGTGGGAAATGAATGAAATTGGATTTCTACGACAAAGTTCGTACTGTTCAATGGGAGATGAATAAAATTGAATTTCTACGAGAAAGTTCGTACTGTTCAGTGGGAAATGAAAAAAAATGAATTGTTAAAATTCTTTCATATCTCGACGATTCGAGTTTAAACACAAACGAAAAACGGATTTCACCAATTTGTCGTTTAGATTTGCCATGAGTTGCCCTGATTTGCCCCGAGTTGCCGTGAGTTACCGTGGGTTGCACTCCGATGCAACGACGTGCCACAACGGGCGGCAACGGACGGCAACGAACGACTGTAGAATATTTACGGGTCGGTTCGGGTTAATAATGTGCCGTGCGTTACATTGGTATTATTCGTCTCGCGCGTCGAAAAACGGGTTGCGGTAGAAGTTCGTACTGTTCAGTGGGAAATGAATAAAATTGGATTTCTACGACAAAGTTCGTACTGTTCAGTGGGAGATGAATAAAATTGAATTTCTACGAGAAAGTTAGTACTGTTCAGTGGGAAATGAAAAAAATGAATTGTTAAAATTCTTTCATATCTCGACGATTCGAGTTTAAACACAAACGAAAAACGGATTTCACCAATTTGTCGTTTAGATTTGCCATGAGTTGCCCTGATTTGCCCCGAGTTGCCGTGAGTTACCGTGGGTTGCACTCCGATGCAACGACGGGGGGCATGGGGGGGTGAGGGATGGGTGTATCGCGTTGGCGATTGGTCGCGCGTGGCGGGTGTCAACCCCCCCATACCGGAAGTGAGATTAAAGATGGCGTCGTCGTCGTTGTCGTCGTCGCGCGGTAGAGGGCGCTGCTTGCACATCAACTTAGACGCGTTTATGCCTGTCGAAAATGACGTAAGTGTTCAAGGCCACGGTTGCGGCGACGACGGCGACGGCGGCGCGTTTATTCATGTCTAAAATGACGTAAGCAACACATATCCTGTGCGCATCGTCGGCAGAAGAACAAAGAAACGCCGCCGCCGCCGCCGCCGCCGCGGTTTCTAATAATAGGAACACGCGCGCGCGTTTTGCGGATGCGAGTCGGAAGATGTTAATCTATAAAGAACTTCGATAAGAAAGAAATCGTGTCCAAACACGAAAGAAATTCATACGCGTGCGCGATTAGTGAACTGAAGTATTTATATCCCATCGTGAGATGATGATGGATTTAGTTTTTTATTGACTAGTGTTCATTACATTCATATTGCAATGGAACATGAAACAATAAATTCAACAAATTATATAAACAATTTGCTTATGGATTTCGAGCGAGAAATAGCGGAAGAGTATGATTTAGTGAATGAAAAGCGGTATGATCTCTCTTATTCGTTGACTATTGCTACGGGCATTAGTTTAGCCCGTGGCGGATATCCCGTCGTAAAAATAGCTGCAAATAGTAAAAGAAAATGCCTTCAATTGACATCGTACGAATGGGATAAATTTTGGGAAATACATGAATCCAAGGCTGATCAACATTTACTGCAAAGAAAAAACTGTTCTTCCTGTAATGCAATAACATCAGAACAACAAACTGATTGTAAAGAAGAGCAAATAAGTGTTTATTTTAATGTATCCTATGGATGCACAAGCAGCAACGGTGTAATTCACAAAAAAAATATGGGGATTCATTCGCGAGGAACGGATTTAGTGTTTCATTCAACAAGTTACAAAACCCTCAAACAACTTCGCGAATTAATTAATATACGTTTGGAAAGACTTCATTTAATGAATTTCCCTATTTTTTATACTGATTTAATTCAATCTATTCTCACCAATCAAAATGAGGAGGAGGAGACTATGGAGCTCTATATAAAAAGAATGCCATGTCTTAATCCCTCATTTACTCCTTCCGAGGAATTGGAGTATCGACAGTGCGCGATAGAGATGATTACTCTTATTCCAGCTCAAATAAAGTCCGCCATAGGCGCTTTAAAAACGAACGATGTCCTCGCACGATAACTTGATCTATAAGTTACATAATTTTATAACCTGTACAGAATTGGAGAGAATTTGGTGGGCTCTATCAGTGGAGACCCAGGAACAAGTGAGATATCATTTACCCTGCTACAAACATTATAACGTTGGGGGTGGGGGTGACGAAATAGACGGACCTCCAATCTCTATAACAAAATGTACTATATGTGATGAGAAGTGCGATATATGCATATATTAATAGTTTGAGCGTTATCGCGGGAAGAAGAAGAAGAAGACAACGATGAACTTTACCATATTTTACGCAATAATGCATGGCGCACTGCTCATTAGAGCACCTCAAAATGTAAAAGACACAGTGATTAGTTTCGATTCGGATTATACAAGAAATGAAGAAGATATTAAGTGGTTGTCTATGAATCGAACGAGGGAAGAAGAAGATGAATTTTCTATTATACCGAATTGTTCGCGTGAATCCATTATAACATTTAAAGTAAAATTCACTATGGAAGATAATAGCACTTTGACTAGTAAATGGATTTCCGTGTTATATGATATCGATTTAATTTCAATATGTTACAATAATGTTGCAATAGTTATAGTTGCTTTAATAATATTATTTATAGGAATTACGTATAGTTGTATACTTTTGTTTAATAATTTTTATGAAAGTTGTATAGAATTTGGTATGTTAATATCAAACTGTATATAAAAAAGGAAGGTTAAATAAAGAACTCATTCAAAAAATGTTTATATGTTTTTTATTATTTTATAATTACGCAACATCGCTTTTACTAATCCAGCTATTATGAGAAGGAGGAAATCCTAACCATTTAACGAATGCTTTATTCTTCGATCGTTTAAGTATCCGTTCGATAAGATAAACATCCGCGAAATTAGTAGGTTGAAGTTCATATTCATAAAAAGCACCCAAAATGGGGTTATTTTCCATATCATCGAGCAGGTAAGTAGGAGGATTCGTCATTTGAACTTTTCTTATTTTAAATAATTCCATACTCCAATTAGCCGTATAACCTTTTTCGAACAAAGATTTATATTTACTAATACGAACCACCTGACCCGCAGTAAATTTCCCCTTCCCTGCAATCTTTAGTCGAGTATATGCACTGTTCAACACTCGCTCTGCGGTTTCGTTGTTAATCTCGATGGGAGCTAAGCGTGTGGTTCGATGTTTTGTATTATTATATTCCTTAGTCACGTTTCGAAGTATATCAATCCAAATTTGATTACCTCTATACATAAACGTTTTCTGTAATTTTTCCTTAATAGTTCTAATGACTCGCTCGGCCATTGATGCTTTCACACTGCTAAATGTGGAGTAATGATTGATGTTATGTTTATTGAATAATTTTTTTAAATCTGCATTATAGAATTCCTTTCCCGCATCGGTTTGAAAATTTGTTGGAATCCTTTTATCTTCGGAAAAAATGTTGCTTATAGCTAATCCTACATCTTTACCTGTCTTAGTTTTTAAAGCTCTAGTCCAGAGATATTTTGAAAAGCAATCAATAACAATCAATATATATCTATGGTTCTTATTGCTCTTAGCATATGCGGACATATCAGCCAAATCCGCCTGCCATAAGTCATCCAATCCCTTGATAACTGTTCGTCGTCTTGGGAAACGTTTTCTGGATGGTTTATGCAGTTCCGCGATTATTTGATGACGTACATCAACTGCACTCATGTTGATGCAATAAAAGTACTTAATATAATGATAATTTTCGGGTATAAGCATCCTTTTTATTCTATTAATTTATATTTAAATCGATCTAAATTATTTTTCATCCCTAATTTTAATTCATTGGTTGTATTTGTAATATTTTTGAGTTCATATGTTATATCCGATATTTTCGTTATAACATCTGCGATTTTATCATCCTGTTTTTTCGTATATTCTTGAATAGAGTGTTCGCTACCCTTCCATCTCTGTTGTAATGTATTTGTTAGATTCGAAAGACTCTTTTCCATAGTTAATTTTAATTGATCATGTTTTTCTCTTAACTCATTTACTTTCTCAAGTTCCCTATTAAGAGAATCGCTAGCTTTGTTTAAGGCAGGTAACCCCCCGATACCCAATTTTAATTCATCAGTAATATTTCTCATAGTTTTAACTTCATATGCTATATCTGATATTTTCGATATAGCAGCAAGGATTTTATTATCTTGTTTATTCATATATTCTCGAATAGAGATTTCGTTATCATTCACGGTCTGCTTCGTTGTATTCATTAGATTGGAAATAATGTTTTCCATATCTAATTTTAACTGATTATGTTGTTCTGTTACTCCATCATTTATTTTTTGAATTTCCTCATTAAGAAGATCGATAGCGTTATTTAAACCGCGAAAACCATCATCATATATGCGAAATACGCTATTGCAGCGAGAAATCTCGTTCATAAGACGATATTCTACTTTTCGAAAAAGTTTATCGGCATAATTTTTTGTTGCAACATCATTTCCATCGAGAGGATCTGATACATTACATACACGTTTATTTTCCGCATTAACATCTCCATCCTTCGTAATGCCCATACGAAAACCTACATTGTGGTATACAATTTTTACAGCGTTTTCATTGAAATTTCCGAATTTATCCATTTTCAATAAATGACGTTCGCTTCTCTTACAAGGGGACCTTACGGGTTCGGCATCACCGATTTTGTTCATATTTGCAAGGATTGAAGATGAGTACTCGGACATCACTTTCCTGAAACAGTACGATGCAATGCTCAAAAATACTCGAGAAAATCGATTTCAAAGTACTCAAAATATTTTGCTGCAGTAGAAATATAATAAATATTAGACTTTTTATGTGTCGTTCGTTAGTCAAGGGACTGTGAACGTAGCTTTAAATTCTAAGGTCGCAGGTTCAGATCGCACTATAAGCAATTTTTTTTTAAATTAATATTTTATTTTATGAAAAAAAAAGGTAAATCAGCAAGTTCGACATCATTTAACACGCTGTATAAACAAGAAATTGTTACAATTTCTTTTTAAAATACCTGTTAAAAAATATTTATATAAAAAATATTTTAAAATATTTTAAAAATTTAGATCCGACTTGTTTTTGTTTATTATCAATAAATGATTAGGAAAAGTGTTAAATGTTATTTAAAGCGTTATATTATAAGTATATAGATAATTATTGTGAAATCTATTCACGTAGAATTAAATTTGAATTGAAATTAACTTGATTTGTTGTTAAATTGCTGTTTATTATTATGAAGAGTTTCTTACAGAAAATAACCTGATAACAGAACAACTTTCTTCCACAATTAGTGAAGAATCTGTGCTGTTGGCAGAACAACTACATACACATATACTTTACTAAATCTAATTGTTGGTGGGAAACGCCAGCAATTAATAAATATTATATGAAATATATTAACAATACAAATAAAATACATAGGAATAATACGAAAATAATTAAATATACAGGGTGTCTCACGTAACTGGTTCATTAGAACTTTTTTAGGTTCCACTATTCCGGTCTACCGGAAGTAGACTTCAACTTCGTTATTTTAAATAGAATGCTATAGTTTTTTATTACACCATTCAATTATACATAAGAAAATATGTTGACTTTGATAACAGTTATTACACCATGCTCTTTACAAGCCCATATCTCAGCCAACGTTAACTCAAAAACGTTTTGCATTGGTGCGATAACTCTTCATATGCTGCTCAATAGATTGTCATTTGTTATATCAGTATATCTTATATAGGCTGGTCAAAAATTGAGTTACCGTTTCTCTGTATTCAATTGCGTGAAAGTCGAAAATTTTAAATGGAACGCCCCATATTTTCATACCCTATCAGAAAGGAAATTTAATTCTCTACAAATTATCTATAAATATTCCTATACCTATTTATTATAGTTTTCTTGCTATTGAGGAATTTATCAAAATCATAGGTAAAATGCTAGAAATCGTCTGTGTTTTTGTTAGAAGGCAATGACATTTCTACAACGAACTGTGATTGAATAAACTTTAGATTGCTAGCTGTAATTTACCAAAAATAACCAAAAGAAAACCGAATAAATGCAACAATGAAAAACAACAATTTAATGATAAAAATTAAAATCAATAACATAAAAGAATGAAAAACTGAAAATTACAAAAATAAATTATGGGAATTTAATTCTCTACAAACTATTTAGATACTTTCCTGCGCCTATTTGTTGTAGTTGCCCTCCTATTTGGAAATTAATGGACGCATGCAATGCTGGAAGCTTCTTGTTTTTATGTTAGAAAGCCATGGAGTTTTGATAGCTTTTCAACCATATTTATGTTATTGTTGTCATTACTTAGTTGTGTCATCACTTACTGCTGTTAATGTCTTTGAATATCATGGCGAATTATTCCCACGCCGACATTTTAAATTCGTCTTATATTCATGGCGGATGCAATAAAGTTTTGGATAGGATAACATACGTATCTCTTAGTTTTGGCAAGATCAAAATAACAAGAAAACATAAATTTCTATCACCAGCAGCTTAAGATAACAGAATAAATGTTTTGTCATATTTTATTGCTTTACCAAATTCTTCGGTAAGAGGTGCTTTGGTCGATTTAGATGAATAATATTTTACAAAAAAGCACCGTAAATAAATAAACTGAACTCTCTGGGAACATCTCGCACATCATTACGTCGAATATTACGCCATGTCATTGTTTTTCATTGTTTCATTTATGCGTTCTTCTGCTGGTTATTTTTGGCAAATAAAAGCTAACAAACTCAAGTTTATTTAATCGCAGATCATTCTAGAAATAATACCAATGATAATTTAAATAAATTAAACAATAAACTGTCAAAATATCATAGCCTTCTACTAAAAACACGACCGGCTTCCAGCATTTTGTGTAGGATTTTGATAAAATACTCAATATGAAGAAAACTATAATAAATAGGTATAGCAATATTTATAGATAATTTGTAGAGAGTTAAATTCCCGTTTAGATAGGCTAAAAGGATATGGTCCGTTCCATTTAAAATTTTCGACTTTCTCGCAATTGAATACAGCGAAATGGTAATTCAATTTTTGACCACGCTGTATAAGGTACATTGATATAACAAGTGACAATCTATTTAACAGCATATGACGAGTTATTGTACCAATGCAAAACGTTTTTGAAATAACGTTGGCTGAGATATGGGCTTATAAAGACCATGGTGATATTTGCCAAAAAACACTTCAAATCAAAATAACTTGAAAACAAAAAACGATAGGTACCAACAACTGTTATCAAAGTCAACATATTTTCTTATGTATAATTGAATGGTGTAATAAAAACTATAGCATTCCATTTAAAATAACGAAATTGGGGTCTACTTCCGGTAGACCGGAAGTGGTGGCCATCTTGAAAATATTTTAGATTGATAGACTGGAATGAACAACCCATGATACCAAAATTTCAAGCCTCTACGAATAGTGTAACCAAAACAAGTTCTAATGAACCAGTTACGTGAGACACCCTGTATATATATGCACTTCAGGATCAATCCTAGGACACACTGTAAATATAACAATAAATCTAATAAAAACAGTTAATAACAGTTATTAATCAGTACAAGAACCAGGGTGATAATTATCATAAAAACAGCTAAAACAGTAAGTATCACGACATCTAGCACACTGTATAAAAGCGGGTTGGGTACAAGCGCAAGGTTTTTTTAAATTATCTAGTGAAAAACATGCCTGATTGACATTCATAACACTTCTCTATTATCGCAAAGTTTAGAAGCAAACCATTCGTATTGAATCATATTAAAAAAAAATGAAGATGATAGCTGGTGATGAATGATAGAATGTATTTTAATACAATCTTCACGAGAATTAATCTCATGATTTTGCTCAATCAAAACGGAGCAATTTTGAATTTTCTTAATAAAGTTTTTAACGTGCCTATAGAAGTACACGTCGCAGGGTTGCACTAATGGAGTACATTTTGGCAATATTAAATTTATTTAATACTACATGTTGACAAACCATTATCGTTAACAAAAATTTGTTCATATATTTCGGGCTTTGTTTGCCCTCCCCATGAATCAACAAGCAAGCAAAATTTATGATCTTGTACATAACGCTTTATAGTTTTTATTAAAAAGTCTTTATATAGTTTAGACGTAAGTTTCCCTGATTTTGATGATGTTACAATGATGTTATATTTTTTGACGTATTCGTCTACCAATTTTTGCACAAGGGGTCCGAATGAATCTCCTGTTTCTTGCAAACATATAAACACTTCAGGTAACAATTTTTCAGCTAACGTGATGCTGTATTGAGCTGTATACGAGTGAGTTATCTTATTCATGTTTTGTTTTTGAACAAGAATTGTTTTTGATTCTTTCGTTGCAAGGGTTCTATTAAAAGTAGTCTGGTATTGGCAGTGTTATAAATTTGTATTTTATAATCTATTGGAATGAAATACTCCTTTTCTGATTTATTCTCATCCGGTTCATAATTATGTTCTTCATCTTCTTTAATTTCTTTAAAATTATTCACATTATCAGATTCCTTATCGGCGATTTGTTGAAATTTACTATTGCCACCTTCTTCATTCATTGTTAGTTCTTCCACCATAACAAATTGTTTCTCGTCTCCAATTAGATTTTGCAAAATATATTTATATAGTTGTTCTGCTAATAATACAGATTCTTCGCTAATTGTGGAAGAATGTTGTTCTGCTATCAAGTTATTTTCTGTAAGACGCTTTTCATAATAATAAACAGCAGTTTTTAAAGTTAATTTATTCAATTCGATGCGGACTAGGATATTTACGCGCACACAAGATTCTTTCCTTGACACTTATTTTAAGAAAACATTGTACTAAACCTTTGTTTACACAGAGTGTTAGATGTAAAAAATACTGATTTTATAGAATAAAAATTAAAAAAATTGCATATTGTGCGATTTGAGCATGCTACCTCAGAATTTAAAGCTATGTTCACAGTCCCTTGACTAACGAACGACACATAAAAAGTCAAATATTTATTATATTTCTACTGCTGCAAAATATTTTGAGTACTTTGAAGTCGATTTTCTCGAGTATTCTTGAGCATTGCATCGTACTGCTTCAGGAAAGTGATGTCCGAGTACTCATCTTCAATCCTTGCAAATATGAACAAAATCGGTGATGCCGAACCCGTAAGGTCCCCTTGTTAGTTCTTCTATTATGGAGACAATTTCGTTGTTATGAGATGTATTACCTGCTTGTTGTGAACTGACTAATAATCGCAGTCTGTCTACAAGCTCATTTATATCATCAAAGTATACGTATCGATAGGCTCTAGTATCGTTGGCTATTAGATTTAAAGATGAGGGACTATGTCCGAATCCGATGCGTGAAGCCATTGCCGCTGTTGTTGCCGATTTTGCTCTTTTACGAGAAGTACGCGGCGTGTCTTCTCCGCCTTGACGATCAATCATCTGCTTAATAATATTTCTATATTTAAATGATTTGCTAGCCTTTATTCGTTCATTAGGATCATTATTACGTTTATGAGCATTTGTATCATTCAATATTTCTAGGTATTTATTCATATCATCTTCGTTATAGTCCATAGGAACTTTTTTAAACAGCAATTCATACAGACCCGGAGTTCCTTTATACTTCTTTTTAGTACTATCAATAATTATATCACCATTAGCAGCAAGCGTAACACTGCTATTTCCAATGCTCCATGACTCAATCACCGGATCGCGTACAATACCAAATGTGGGATCATGGAAGTCTTCCTTTTCCATCAGCAGTCCGCGTATATATTTTCTTGGTAGTTCATGATATTGTTCGAGATATTCATTCGTTGATTCATTCGATATTTTCATCGGTTTCTCTTCTTTTACATCTTTGTTTTCATCCGTTGGAGATATGAAATAATCAGGTTCATATACGAATACTTCCTCGCTCGCTTGAGCAGGTGAAATTGTCTGAAATGATTTATCCTCATTCCTCATCATCTTCATCGTCGTCGTTTCTGTTTTAAGCGGTTTAATATCGCTTGCTTCAGTTTTCTCTACTTTAGGGTTTTTTTTAAGGGTTTCGATTAACGTATCCAGCGGCTTAACTATCGGTTTATGGATACGTTCTAATTCTTTTTCCTGTCCTTCTTTACCGACTTTAATAGCTAAATATTTACGACGAATAGCATCGCTAAGATGAATTATATCCGAATTCAATTTATCGGATTTTTTCGTTTTTACTATCCTTTTAGGATGTTTCCGTTTCGTAGGTTTCGTCATGACTACGCGAATTGTTTTTATTTATAACAATATATACTCCTCAAATTTGAATTTATAGCGTCCGTCTTTTATATCTCTATCTTTATCGATAACGAGAAATCCATATTTATTTTTCCAGCATAAATTACACAAGGAATGAAACTCTTCAAATCTCATATCCGGATCAACATGATTAAAAAATACATGTTTAAGATTGCATGCATCTTGTTTAAATAAAACAATTAAATTAACATTATCCCGAATTAATTGTTTCGGTACCTTGGAATATGATTGAGCTAAATAAAAACTATCAACAGAACTATGTCTTCCCATGGAATAGAACTGCTGAATAATCTTTTGGTTACTCAGGGAAACATCATCGAAAATAAAGACCGAATTAGGTAGCGCTTTATTTGGTTCAATTACTTCATCATTCTCTTTATATGGAAAGTATTTTACACCTTTCGTGAGATTTAAAATATGCTCCAAAAACTTATATTTTGGTTGATAGAGCGATTTCGAATAAACGTATACATTTTCAAACTTTAAACCATTAGGATCGAAGAGAAGGGATAGCATTACATTAGTTTTCCCGCAATTACTTGGCCCCGCTATTATCGATCGTATAGTGTTCGGTAATTGTTCTCTATGACGTCTTGCTAGCAATGGATTTTCTATTACTGTGTGATCATCGATCTCGCGTACTTCGATTTTGTTTTTTACTTTTTTAAGCCGCATCCTTATATAACCGCATCAACTTAACCACTAGTTACATAATAAGGAAAATGAAATTTATATATATCTATCACGCTCTTCTTCACGCTAGTATAATGATTAGAAGCATCGAGGGAGGAGGTGTATTTAATTCGTTTATTAACAAATTGCCTGTAGAATTACATATTCCGGGTTATCAGTATTGCGGTCCCGGTACAAAACTCTCCAAACGATTAACTCGAGGAGATTCCGGAATTAATCCTCTTGATAAAGCCTGTAAAAACCACGATATCGCTTATTCGCAAAATAAGGATTTACATACACGTCACGAAGCTGATAAGATTTTAGAAGAGAAAGCCTGGAAAAGAGTTCTCGATAAAGATTCAAGTGCTGGAGAAAAAATAAGCGCTTGGTTAGTAACCACCGGTATGAAAACAAAAAGGAAGTTGGGGCTAGGTGTGAAGGAACATAAACGAAGAACAAGAAGGAGGAGGAGGAGGATACGTAAAAAGAGAAATGGAGGTTCCATAGCTTTTAATTCAAACGTATTGAAACCAATCAAAAATAAATTAAAATCAGACAATTTCTCTAATGAAAATTTAAATAAGTACGCGAAATATGCATTGGCTATAGCAAAAACGACGGTTAAAAATGTTGGAGGCAAGAAAAAGGTGCGCACACCTCGCGTTATACCAATTCCCTCCAACAGCAGTAGCGGCGCTAACGGTGCTAAAAAATCAGGAGATTTTCTACCATTTCTCGTGCCCTTGTTTGCTGGATTGTCGGCTGCCGGCGCGCTCGCATCCGGCGTAAGCAATGTTATCAAAGCGGTAAAAGATGTGAAAGCGGCTAAAGAAAGATTTAACGAAGACCGACGACATAATAAGGAAATGGAGGCGATAACGATTGGAAAACAAAAATCCGGTCAAGGTCTTTTTCTAAAACCATATCGCAAAGGATTGGGTTTATTTCTGGAAAATAAAAAAACAAAAAACTCCCGCAGACGCCCTTAACGGATGACATTATTATGCGTTACGGGCGGAAAAACATATCAAATTTTAGGGGGGTGTATATGCGCGATAAATTACCTAAAAAACCGTTAAAAAAGGAATGTGCAGTCGTTAATTTAGATTCAATTAAAGGATCCGGCACACATTGGGTTGCATATTATAAGATTAATAATTTGGTGCAATATTTCGATAGTTTTGGAAATTTAGCGCCTCCCAAAGAACTTATAAATTACTTCGGCTCCAATACAAAATTGTTTTATAATCACAAGAGATATCAAAAATTTAATGCAGTCAACTGCGGGCATTTATGTCTAGATTTTCTAGAGAGAGTAGATATTTAAAATAAGACTACAATCAATGATCATTAGTCATGTCTTGTACATTCACGCTGCGCGGCAGGAAGGATATCCTTTCAGCCGATTACTATCCTCCTCTAGAATTGAATGAAACATCCGAGTATGCATTAGGTTTGATAGGACTTTTTACATACAATAGTATACCAAATATCGAAACAGGATGTAATAAAATATACTATGGGGGTAAAGGAGAATTTATCGAAATACCCACAGGATCATATGAAATAAAAAATATAAATGATTACGTGCGAGAACAAATGCTTAAAAAGACTAATAAACAGGATACTGATGAAGATCCCATTATCAGGATTACACCGAATCATAATACGTTGAAGTGTGTAATTACTTCTAAAATGGAAATAGATTTTACTAAATCGGATAGCATTGGAGCAATGTTGGGTTTTAGCAGCAAAATTATAAAACCCGGGGTAATGACCGAGTCCGATCAACCAATACAGATAATCAGAGTATCAAGTATTCGTCTTGAATGCAATATCGTAACGAGCGCCTTTTACGATAACGAGAGATCGCACACGCTATTCGAATTTTCACCTCAAGTTGCTCCAGGCTATGCTATAAATATAGAACCGAAAAATATCGTTTATTTACCTATAAGCAGTCGTAGAACGATTAACAACATAACCTTATCCATTATAGATCAAAACAGTAAACCAGTAGATTTTAGAGGTGAGGAAATTGTTGTTAGACTCGAATTGAAGCGAATTTCATAGAGAGAATAAAAAACAAAAATGGGGTTGGTATTCAATTCACCATCATCAGCATCACCTTGCGGATATAAAAACGTGATAAAACAAGGTGGAAGGATAATTGGTGCTGGATTGTCTAGCAAGCAACATCAACGTTTAACCAACAAAAATAGATCATTTTTAAAATCCCTCGGTTTTAAAATTAAATCGTGAAAATGAGTGCCAACATTTTAAATGTGTACGATGCGGCAATATTTGATGATAGTTTATCGAGCGAAGAATATCATACATATCTACCTCGCATACAATCATTCAATGCCAGCGATGAAATAAGAATACCAATAAATCACCAAGATATCTATACATATCCGCATGATAGCTATATCTTTATTCAGGGAAAAATACAGGAAACGCCTGCTGTTGGAGCAACTGGAGATGTTCAACTAGTTAACAATGCTTTTCTATTTCTATTCGATGAAATACGATATGAGATAAATGGTGTTGAAATAGATAGGAATATAAAACCGGGAATTACATCAACGATAAAGGCCTACATTTCCTATAGCGATAATGAAAGTAAAGCGCTGCAATCGGCAGGATGGATTCCTAAACCGCAAAATAAACAACCAACGTTTATTACTCCTCATTTCACTGCATGCATACCTTTAAATTTTATCTTAGGATTTGCTGAAGATTATAAAAAAAATCATTATAAATGCTAGACAGGAGCTAGTACTATTAAGATCTCGAAATGATGATAATTGCTATAAAAATAGCTTAAAAAATGGTACGAAAAAAATGAAAATATACCTCACTAATGTTGATTGGAGAATTCGTCATATAACCGTAAATGATAAGCATCGCCTGCAATTATTAAATGTACTTAATAAGGACGTGCCTATATTGCTACCCTTCAGAAAATGGGAATTATTTGAATTACCATCTCTACGACCAACAAAGAAAGATATTTGGTCAGTAAAATCAAGCACCAGCTTGGAAAGACCTCGATATGTTATAATCGCATTTCAATCCAAAATAAAGGATGATGCTACATTCGATTCAGCTGATTTTCAACATGCTAACATCAATAATATTAAATTACACTTAAACTCATCTCAGTATCCATACGATAATTTGAATTTATCTATGATTCAAAAACGTTATGGAAACGCCTACAATATGTACACAAACTTCAGGAAAAGCTATTATGGAGGAAATAAAATTGGGGAACCGCTGCTAGATTTTAATCAATTTCATGATGTACCTCTTTTCGTTATCGATTGTTCGAAACAATTGGAAAGCATAAAATCCTCTACGGTCGATATTAAAGTAGATTTAGAGAGCGATGTTGCATTTAATGATAATATTTATGCATTTTGCCTCATAATTCATGATACTATCGTACAGTATAGACCGTTAACTGGTTTAGTGCAAAAAATTATTTAAAAAAAAATGAATTTTAAGTTTTTATTTTGTATTTGCTGCTATTACCTCTCGCATTATATTCGCGGTGAGCATTTTAATCTAACATATTTTAAAAACGGGTCTAGTTCGATGACTCATAATGTTAGAAACCGCAGCAGTCAGATTGAACTGGGAGTAGCACCGTTTTCAAGTGAAATGGTTAATTTTAAAACAGTAGCGAAAAAAAGAAAGATAAAACAAAATAGCGACAATTTAACAATTACAAATCTTTATGAGATAACTAAATCATCAACTTTAAAACCATATAATGTTAGCGAATCTATAATAAACTCTATGCTGAACATTTCCAATAAATTTGAAACAAGCGAATGTGTTAACGATCTAAAAGATTGTAAATTACGAAATACAGATCTAGTTTCAAGATACGATCAATTATCGATTATAGCCCATAGAGATCTTAAAGATTTAGAAACATGTAACGAGAATTTTAAAAAAAATTTAGTCTCTCATAATTTAAGGGAGTCTCTAGACGAAAAAACGCAGGAAATTAT
This sequence comes from Onthophagus sagittarius, assembly GCA_036711965.1. Taxonomy (NCBI): domain Eukaryota; kingdom Metazoa; phylum Arthropoda; class Insecta; order Coleoptera; family Scarabaeidae; genus Onthophagus; species Onthophagus sagittarius. The sequence continues at coordinate 30,529,585 of JASERS010000005.1, forward strand.
CGAGATTAGACAGGATTTGGCGAATTGTATGGCTCAAAATCTGGGTTTGCGAGTAGAGATATCGGCATGGGCCAGTAAATGCATTCATGAAATGTTGCCTAAACCAGAGCTGCGTGTTGTGATACCAACAACATCCACGAGTAAAACAATTACTCCGGAATGTCAGTGGTATTGCGCGTCCTGTGAACAGGAAACAAACAGATTAAAAACTAAATTAAATGAATGTCATTCCCATCATTCGAAAACTTAGAAAAAAAATGAATGGAAAAAAGAAGGAAGAAGGGGGAAGGGGAGGAGGAGGAGGAGGAGGAGGAAGAGGGAAATCAGTTGATTTTTGCTCGACTATAATCATACATGAAATTGAATTAATAGAAGTCGAGTGTTCTAATTGGGAACAAGTCTATAGAGATCGTCTAAGATTTTCGAAACGCATTAAAGAAGTAGAATTGATTTTAGCTCCTATACTAGAACAACGTTTCAAAAATTATGGCAACGAGAAATCCTATAAAAGTTATTGACATGCAGGGGTTTCAACTCTCTTCAGGATTTCGGGTGAAAGAATTGGGCATCAGCGATGGCGAGACGATTGCGCATTTCTTATTTAAACCGGACGTCGCTAAAAGGAGTTTAAATAAACGAGAACGTATGCAAGTTGTTTGGCTAGAAAATAACTTGCATCATTTAAATTATGAGAGCGGTCATGTACCTTACAATCGTCTAAAGGAAATTCTACTCGAACATACGTGTGGAGCGGAGGTGATCTTTGTGAAAGGTTCGCAAAAAGAAGCGCTACTAAAGAATCTACTGCCTACAGGAAAACCAATCATAATTAATCTGGAAAACAATTCGCATTATCCATCGCTTTCACCTAGTTTAAATGCATGTGCTTATCATTATAAATCTGTAAGTAATTGTGTAATTGATAATGTTAAAGTAATTAGTAAATTTTTAAAGTTGACTAATAAATAAGTTATTGTTAAGGAAAAAAAAAATCGTGTTTTTTTTATTTACTAAATATATTTATTATTTTTTTTAGATTTTTATTTATTTTTTTTAATGCTGCTAGCAGCTCCTCTCCCTCCTCCTCCTCCTCCTCCTCGTTTCTCTTCCTCCTCCTCCCCATCCTCCTACTACTCCTTGAGGAGGTTCCCGCGATCTCCTCACGAGTCCGGGGAGTGGAAAACTCCGACACGATGGGGGATGGCGATTGGGGGGTGCCTAGCCGGCTCCATCCCCCTATGAACAACAATAAACAATAAAGTAAATAATAATATTCTAAAATAAAAAAGGATGACTTACAATCGCCATCCTCCTCCTGCATCGAAGTCCCCCTCCTTCTCCTTCGAGCGGGAGCCCTCGGCGTTTCAGGGTTAATAACCCGGTTTTTCGGGGTTGAAAACCCTGAAACGCTGGAGGATGGTGATCGGGTATACCTCCATTCCCCTATGAACAACAAAAAATAATAAATAAATAAATAAAACAAAAATAAAATAACAATAAGAACTTACAATCACCATTCTCCTCCACCCTCCTCCGCTCTGGAGTTGGAGATCTAGGGGTGTCACTTACACCCCATTGCGCTATGCAGGAAAAGAACAATTAAAACAATGATTAATTTAAATAAATAATTAAAAACTCACTGTTGGAAGAGCCCCGAGTCTCCTCCTCCTCCTCCTCTTCCTCATTTTCAGTATGCGGAGGCTCTAACTTAACCCCTCCTTAATATATGAATTAAATATAAAATGTTTATTATTGCTTGAAAGGTTTATTAAAAAATTGTAAATTTAAGAAAACTTACCGTTCGGAACTTCCACTAAATAAAATTTCCGGATGGTCGTTGAACCATCCGGATTCGTAATTATTTTTATGATGGTTTCGCTAGCGCTGCTCATTGTTAACTATGGAAATGATGAACATAATCACAACACATTTATACTCCTCTTTATCGAAGTTTACATAAGAAAGAGGAAAATTTTTGAAATATTGGTTAGATGTGTGGTCCAACGTCTTTTTTCTGAAGCGATAGATACTTCCTATTTTGCGGTGTTTTACGGATTTATGAAATCTCTCCTATTTTTATGAAATAGCTCGAGTTTACACAATAATTGATAGCCGCTATCATTCAAACTGTGGTATAACAGAAAAAAAATATAAACAATTTTACTGTCGGTGAATTTCACAAGCGATAACACATAAAAATTGTATAAGTCGGTGAATTTCAAACACAAAAAATTGTATAAGTCGGTGAACTTCAAAGAAAAAATACTAATTAAGAAAAAAAATAATTCGCAATTGCGGTTTTAAGAGCTTATTTTTGCAGTATAAATAAGACCCCCTTCGCTTCTGATATTATTATCATTTGCTCGATAGAGTTGTTACGAACGGGTAGTATTTTCTCTATAAGTGTGTGTGTATATCAAAAAACTTCCAAAATGCCGAAGGTACAAAACCCAAAAAAAAAAAACATCGTTAACATCATCATCATCATCACCGTTATCAAATTCGAACAATAGAAGAGCGAAAAAATATATCAAAACCGAGAAAGAAGCTAATCCTCTTGAACGCTTCAAAGCAGCGATAAATAACCAACATCATTTGGAAGAAGAAGAAGAAGAAGAAGAAGACGATGTAGAATTATCGAGTTCTTCTTCCTCTTTTCAATCCGAGATCAACGTTGCCGACTCGAAATCCGATGGAGATTTGCGAATGATAGAAAAATTAATGAAAGTAAATAGTAAATTCAGCGATAAGCCTAAACTCGCTTGTAGCGATTTGAAGATTGGATTAATTTATCCTATAATTTCCGTGAAAAAATTAGAAAACGCGAAATTTCCATGTTTGCTAGTCGAATTAGAAGAAAATATCGTGTTTTTACCTGAAAGATATATTCATCAGGTGGATGATGAATTAATTGAAATGATTAATTCACATAAATATAGCAACGTGGGGTTAAAATTAAAAGAACGTAAAAACGTTGGTAAGCCTCATCCGATGCTCAATATCGAATTCGAGTTATGCGAGTAATAATCGCATTCTAGCGTTCTTTCCATTATTATTAATATCTTTATAATCATCTATATATTATAATCGTTTTATAGTTAGTTTATTGTTGTTATGATGGAATATTTAACAAATGAGTCGGTTAAATACATAAGATTATTATTAAGTATTTCGAAAACCGAAGAGGAATTTAATCGGTTAAGCAAATTAAACAAGTCAAATATTCGCATAATTAATAAATTTTTACGCTCCAATATTGATGGAATTGGTATTAAAAGAAAATATCAAACCATTCTTTGCGATCTGAAGCAAATAGATCTGAAGATTAAACATTCTTTGCGAGTAGCAAGAGGAATTAAACATGGTAAAGGGTTGCATAAGAAACGCAGCGATCGTATTAGATGGCAGGATGTAGCTTCAGCATTTCAATCGCGTATACGAACGGGGGCTATCATCAATTTAGTTCATAAAGACCCAAAAGCATTTTTAGAAGATTGCATTTCACTAATCAAATCGAGAGTGCAAAATATATTAAAAAGAGGTATGACTGGTTTAAAATTAAATTTGGAACTTTCCGCAAATTTTATTATTCCTACGAGTGAACAGGAGGATGCGAAATATTTTAATACATCAAATTCTGTAGTATTACACTCTTCCTCTATTACATCAATATTGAAGGATTTCATCGAGGATATATGCAATCAGGTAAGATTGTTATTTTTCTATTTCCTTATGATTACTTAGTTTATTTACATAGTTGTTTTATTTATATTAAAGATGGGTGAATTCGCTGAGCGCAATTCCGGATGGGCATTCCTCTCAATCAATTATTTATTGGTATGTATCAATAAGTATTCACCGCTCCAAGCGAGCACCTATGTTTCGCTACCACCGAACCTATCTAATAGGAAAAAAGGCGTCATTCTTAACATTCGTAATAATGATAATTTTTGTTTTATTTATTGTATATTAGCGGCTATGTATAAGATGTATTCATGTGAAATCGCTTCTTACTCTCATTTCAATATAGAAAACATGTTTAACCTAACCGGAATTCAGTTTCCTATTAAATTAGGGGATATTCATAAATTTGAAAAGCAAAATCCCTCAATATCTGTTAACGTTTTCGGGTTTAATAATGATTTAGAAATTGAAGGACCTTATTATCACACAAATGAAACTAAAGAAATTCATTGTAATTTATTATTTTTAGAACATGAGAACTCGCATCATTATTGCTTAATACAGGATTTATCTCCATTATTATATAGAACGATCTCAAAACATGATCATAAACTATATATTTGCTCCCGTTGCCTTAATCATTTTAATACAAACGATCGATTAGAAAAACATACTATAAATTGTATAAAGCGCAAAGCTGTTAGAATAACTCTTCCAAAGGAAAATATTTTAAAATTTAAAAATTTTAAAGCATTATTACGAAAACCATTCGTTATATACGCAGATTTTGAATCGTTACTCAAAAAGATTGAGGGTTGCTCAAACACCGATGTAAAATCATATACGTTAAATTATTAGTTACATGAAGCATGCAGCGTTGCTTTTAACATTGTTTGCTCATATAACGAGAACTACAATAGTTTTAAATTATTTCGCGGAAAAAATCCTCAAATATGGTTCATAGAACAATTAGAATTACTCAGCGAAGAAATCTATCCAATTTTAAAAGCTAGCACTACAAATATCATGAAACCAATGACCCGAGATGAAAAATCTGTATACTATTCTACAAATAATTGTCCTGTATGTTTTTGTGAATTTTCCGATGTAAATCCGAAAGTTAGACATCATGATCACTTTACCGGAGAGTTCATATCACCGCTATGTGCAATCTGTAATTTACAAATTAAAGTTGATTATAGCATACCCATTTTCTTTCATAATTTAAGCGGTTATGATATACATTTATTTATTCTGGATCTTACTAAGAAATACAATGTGGATGTGATTCCGGTTAATCACGAAACTTATATTTCCTTAGCAGTTAAAATCAATCGAATAAAATTTATTTTTCTAGATAGCTATAGATTTATGGCTGCTTCATTAAGCGAGCTTGTAGGTAATCTGAAATCCGAGCAATTAACTCATACAAAATCGCATTTCACAAATCTAAATCAATTCAAATTAGTTACAAGAAAAGGTATATATCCCTATGATTACATAGATCATTTCGATAAATTTAATGAGACTTGTTTACCCGAAAAACATCATTTTTTTTCGATGCTTGCAAAGGAGGAGATATCAGATGATGACTATTCTCATGCAATTAACATTTGGAATACATTTGAATGTAAAAATTTAGGTGAATATTCAGATTTATATTTAAAAACGGACGTTTTACTTTTATCGGATGTGTTTGAAAACTTTAGAAATTTAACTATGACTCATTATGGATTAGATGCTGGAGCATTTTATACAGCTCCGGGATTAAGTTGGGCTGCATCGTTAAAATTGACTCATGTAAAATTAGAACTACTTCAGGATATTGAGATGATTTTATTTATTGAAAAAGGAATTAGAGGCGGTATTACTCAATCTATTCATCGTTACGCTAAAGCAAACAATCCTTACGCATGCACCGGTTTCGATGGAGATCCCCTTCACACTTACTTAATGTATTGGGATGCAACTAACTTGTATGGTTGGGCGCAAAGTCAGTATATACCTATTAATGAGTTTTGTTGGATGAATGATACAAATTTTGATGTGCTAGGCGTTCCTAATGATTCTGAATTTGGATATATAATAGAAGCTGATTTAATTGTTCCCGAAGAATTGCATGATTTCCATAGCGATTTTCCTCTACTACCCGAACACACCAAGCCTCCAAATAGCTCGGTTGTTAAATTACTCTGCACGCTTCATAACAAAACTTCTTACGTGATTCATTATATCAATCTAAAACAAGCCGTAAATTTAGGAATCAAAATTGATAGAATACATCGTATTTTAAAATTCAGGCAATCTCCTTGGTTAAAACAATTTATTGATCTAAATACTGAATTGTGAATGAAAGCTAACAATGAATTTGAAAAAAGCTTTTTTAAATTAATAATTAACGCACACTTTGGAAAGACAATGGAAAATGATAGGAAAAAAAGAAAAATTATTATGTGTAATAATTGGAATAGCGCGCGAAAATATATTGCGAAACCCGAGTTTAAATGCTTAAAGATTTTTAATGAAAATATCGTGTCAGTAGAGTTGGAAAAATCCGAAATTGTTTTCGATAAACCTATTTATATAGGATTTACTGTTTTAGAATTATCCAAAACATTAATGTATTCGTTTCATTATGATTTTGTAAAGGGGATCCTATCCAAATCTTTCGATAGTCAACTCATGTATATGGATACGGATTCTTTAATCTATAAATTTCATTGCAAAATCGAAAATTACTCCATTTATGATGCTATTCGCGATAATATAAATTTATTCGACACTTCAGACTTAAACATTAATAATATTTGGAAAATCCCCTTAGTAAACAAAAAAGTTCCCGGTAAATTTAAGGATGAATGTAAAGGAAATATTTTAACTGAATTTATTGCTTTAAGACCTAAAGTATATACATTAAAAATTAATGATAAAGAAATAGCTCCGAAAGTGAAGGGTGTTGGTAGAACTGCATCTAGGACATTGAGATTTAATGATTTTGTAGATGCGCTTTTTAATGATTGCGTTAAAATAGCGAATTTTAATACGATACAATCGAAAAATCATCAATTATATTCCGTTAATGTAAACAAAATCGCATTAAGCAATAATGATGATAAGAGATATATTTCTAATGATTCACCCATTGTTACGTGGCCATGGGGTCATTTTAAAATTCGGCAAACATAATTTAAAATATTCCATTATAATGTAGTATATCATATTTTATGTTTTTTTTTAAACAAATTAACTTTAATTTAAGTAGTTTATAATATGTATGATAGAATAAGTATTTAGTTGAAAAATAAAAAAGAAATGTTTTGAAACAACAACAATTTTATTTTTTAATTCCATATGAATTCTTTCCTTCTCACCATGATAATACAAAAAAAAAAAAAAAAATCGAGCTAAATAAAGTAATACTCCGCTAGAAAAAAATGTATGCAACCAACCAAACATTCTTTGTGCTCATTGTTGCGCTCAACATCGCGCGCGCGCGCGCGGTTGGTTTAAATGTAGACAACCAACCAAACATTCTTTGTCCTCATTGTTGCGCTCAACGTCATGAGATGTCATCGCGACGGTTGGTTTTGTATTGCTTACATCATTTTAGACATGAATAAACATGTCTAAAATGTCACGGTTGTCTGTCACAACCGTGTCTGTGTGTGTGTGTGTGTGTGTGTGTGCGCACGCGCATGCGATGTTTCTTTGTTCTTCTGCCGACGATGCGCACAGGATATGTGTTGCTTACGTCATTTTAGACATGAATAAACGCGCCGCCGTCGCCGTCGTCGCCGCAACCGTGGCCTTGAACACTTACGTCATTTTCGACAGGCATAAACGCGTCTAAGTTGATGTGCAAGCAGCGCCCTCTACCGCGCGACGACGACAACGACGACGACGGCATCTTTAATCTCACTTCCGGTATGGGGGGGTTGACACCCGCCACGCGCGACCAATCGCCAACGCGATACATCCATCCCTCACCCCCCCATGCCCCCCGGGACCCCTACCGCCCCACCCCCCCATGCCCCCATCAAACACTTGACACGCCCACTTTCGGAATTTGAATTTCCCGCGCTCACGACATGAATACTCGACGCTGATTGGTGGAGGGGGGCTGTGACGTCAGAGGTTGCGGCATTTTATACCTACTGACGTGCCACAACGGGCGGCAACGGACGGCAACGAACGACTGTAGAATATTTACGGGTCGGTTCGGGTTAATAATGTGCCGTGCGTTACATTGGTATTATTCGTCTCGCGCGTCGAAAAACGGGTTGCGGTAAAAGTTCGTACTGTTCAGTGGGAAATGAATAAAATTGGATTTCTACGACAAAGTTCGTACTGTTCAGTGGGAGATGAATAAAATTGAATTTCTACGAGAAAGTTCGTACTGTTCAGTGGGAAATGAAAAAAATGAATTGTTAAAATTCTTTCATATCTCGACGATTCGAGTTTAAACACAAACGAAAAACGGATTTCACCAATTTGTCGTTTAGATTTGCCATGAGTTGCCCTGATTTGCCCCGAGTTGCCGTGAGTTACCGTGGGTTGCACTCCGATGCAACGACGTGCCACAACGGGCGGCAACGGACGGCAACGAACGACTGTAGAATATTTACGGGTCGGTTCGGGTTAATAATGTGCCGTGCGTTACATTGGTATTATTCGTCTCGCGCGTCGAAAAACGGGTTGCGGTAAAAGTTCGTACTGTTCTGTGGGAAATGAATAAAATTGGATTTCTACGACAAAGTTCGTACTGTTCAGTGGGAGATGAATAAAATTGAATTTCTACGAGAAAGTTCGTACTGTTCAGTGGGAAATGAAAAAAATGAATTGTTAAAATTCTTTCATATCTCGACGATTCGAGTTTAAACACAAACGAAAAACGGATTTCAACAATTTGTCGTTTAGATTTGCCATGAGTTGCCCTGATTTGCCCCGAGTTGCCGTGAGTTACCGTGGGTTGCACTCCGATGCAACGACGTGCCACAACGGGCGGCAACGGACGGCAACGAACGACTGTAGAATATTTACGGGCCGGTTCGGGTTAATAATGTGCCGTGCGTTACATTGGTATTATTCGTCTCGCGCGTCGAAAAACGGGTTGCGGTAAAAGTTCGTACTGTTCAGTGGGAAATGAATAAAATTGGATTTCTACGACAAAGTTCGTACTGTTCAGTGGAAGATGAATAAAATTGAATTTCTACGAGAAAGTTCGTACTGTTCAGTGGGAAATGAAAAAAATGAATTGTTAAAATTCTTTCATATCTCGACGATTCGAGTTTAAACACAAACGAAAAACGGATTTCACCAATTTGTCGTTTAGATTTGCCATGAGTTGCCCTGATTTGCCCCGAGTTGCCGTGAGTTACCGTGGGTTGCACTCCGATGCAACGACGTGCCACAACGGGCGGCAACGGACGGCAACGAACGACTGTAGAATATTTACGGGTCGGTTCGGGTTAATAATGTGCCGTGCGTTACATTGGTATTATTCGTCTCGAGCGTCGAAAAACGGGTTGCGGTAAAAGTTCGTACTGTTCAGTGGGAAATGAGTAAAATTGGATTTCTACGACAAAGTTCATACTGTTCAGTGGGAGATGAATAAAATTGAATTTCTACGAGAAAGTTCGTACTGTTCAGTGGGAAATGAAAAAAATGAATTGTTAAAATTCTTTCATATCTCGACGATTCGAGTTTAAACACAAACGAAAAACGGATTTCACCAATTTGTCGTTTAGATTTGCCATGAGTTGCCCTGATTTGCCCCGAGTTGCCGTGAGTTACCGTGGGTTGCACTCCGATGCAACGACGTGCCACAACGGGCGGCAACGGACGGCAACGAACGACTGTAGAATATTTACGGGTCGGTTCGGGTTAATAATGTGCCGTGCGTTACATTGGTATTATTCGTCTCGCGCGTCGAAAAACGGGTTGCGGTAAAAGTTCGTACTGCTCAGTGGGAAATGAATAAAATTGGATTTCTACGACAAAGTTCGTACTGTTCAGTGGGAGATGAATAAAATTGAATTTCTACGAGAAAGTTCGTAATGTTCAGTGGGAAATGAAAAAAATGAATTGTTAAAATTCTTTCATATCTCGACGATTCGAGTTTAAACACAAACGAAAAACGGATTTCACCAATTTGTCGTTTAGATTTGCCATGAGTTGCCCTGATTTGCCCCGAGTTGCCGTGAGTTACCGTGGGTTGCACTCCGATGCAACTACGTGCCACAACGGGCGGCAACGGACGGCAACGAACGACTGTAGAATATTTACGGGTCGGTTCGGGTTAATAATGTGCCGTGCGTTACATTGGTATTATTCGTCTCGCGCGTCGAAAAACGGGTTGCGGTAAAAGTTCGTACTGTTCAGTGGGAAATGAATAAAATTGGATTTCTACGACAAAGTTCGTACTGTTCAGTGGGAGATGAATAAAATTGAATTTCTACGAGAAAGTTCGTACTGTTCAGTGGGAAATGAAAAAAATGAATTGTTAAAATTCTTTCATATCTCGACGATTCGAGTTTAAACACAAACGAAAAACGGATTTCACCAATTTGTCGTTTAGATTTGCCATGAGTTGCCCTGATTTGCCCCGACTTGCCGTGAGTTACCGTGGGTTGCACTACGATGCAACGACGTGCCACAACGGGCGGCAACGGACGGCAACGAACGACTGTAGAATATTTACGGGTCGGTTCGGGTTAATAATGTGCCGTGCGTTACATTGGTATTATTCGTCTCGCGCGTCGAAAAACGGGTTGCGGTAAAAGTTCGTACTGTTCAGTGGGAAATGAATAAAATTGGATTTCTACGACAAAGTTCGTACTGTTCAGTGGGAGATGAATAAAATTGAATTTCTACGAGAAAGTTCGTACTGTTCAGTGGGAAATGAAAAAAATGAATTGTTAAAATTCTTTCATATCTCGACGATTCGAGTTTAAACACAAACGAAAAACGGATTTCACCAATTTGTCGTTTAGATTTGCCATGAGTTGCCCTGATTTGCCCCGAGTTGCCGTGAGTTACCGTGGGTTGCACTCCGATGCAACGACGTGCCACAACGGGCGGCAACGGACGGCAACGAACGACTGTAGAATATTTACGGGCCGGTTCGGGTTAATAATGTGCCGTGCGTTACATTGGTATTATTCGTCTCGCGCGTCGAAAAACGGGTTGCGGTAAAAGTTCGTACTGTTCAGTGGGAAATGAATAAAATTGGATTTCTACGACAAAGTTCGTACTGTTCAGTGGGAGATGAATAAAATTGAATTTCTACGAGAAAGTTCGTACTGTTCAGTGGGAAATGAAAAAAATGAATTGTTAAAATTCTTTCATATCTCGACGATTCGAGTTTAAACACAAACGAAAAACGGATTTCACCAATTTGTCGTTTAGATTTGCCATGAGTTGCCCTGATTTGCCCCGAGTTGCCGTGAGTTACCGTGGGTTGCACTCCGATGCAACGACGTGCCACAACGGGCGGCAACGGACGGCAACGAACGACTGTAGAATATTTACGGGTCGGTTCGGGTTAATAATGTGCCGTGCGTTACATTGGTATTATTCGTCTCGCGCGTCGAAAAACGGGTTGCGGTAAATGTTCGTACTGTTCAGTGGGAAATGAGTAAAATTGGATTTCTACGACAAAGTTCATACTGTTCAGTGGGAGATGAATAAAATTGAATTTCTACGAGAAAGTTCGTACTGTTCAGTGGGAAATGAAAAAAATGAATTGTTAAAATTCTTTCATATCTCGACGATTCGAGTTTAAACACAAACGAAAAACGGATTTCACCAATTTGTCGTTAGATTTGCCATGAGTTGCCCTGATTTGCCCCGAGTTGCCGTGAGTTACCGTGGGTTGCACTCCGATGCAACGACGTGCCACAACGGGCGGCAACGGACGGCAACGAACGACTGTAGAATATTTACGGGTCGGTTCGGGTTAATAATGTGCCGTGCGTTACATTGGTATTATTCGTCTCGCGCGTCGAAAAACGGGTTGCGGTAAAAGTTCGTACTGTTCAGTAGGAAATGAATAAAATTGGATTTCTACGACAAAGTTCGTACTGTTCAGTGGGAGATGAATAAAATTGAATTTCTACGAGAAAGTTCGTACTGTTCAGTGGGAAATGAAAAAAATGAATTGTTAAAATTCTTTCATATCTCGACGATTCGAGTTTAAACACAAACGAAAAACGGATTTCACCAATTTGTCGTTTAGATTTGCCATGAGTTGCCCTGATTTGCCCCGAGTTGCCGTGAGTTACCGTGGGTTGCACTCCGATGCAACGACGTGCCACAACGGGCGGCAACGGACGGCAACGAACGACTGTAGAATATTTACGGGCCGGTTCGGGTTGATAATGTGCCGTGCGTTACATTGGTATTATTCGTCTCGCGCGTCGAAAAACGGGTTGCGGTAAAAGTTCGTACTGTTCAGTGGGAAATGAATAAAATTGGATTTCTACGACAAAGTTCGTACTGTTCAGTGGGAGATGAATAAAATTGAATTTCTACGAGAAAGTTCGTACTGTTCAGTGGGAAATGAAGAAAATGAATTGTTAAAATTCTTTCATATCTCGACGATTCGAGTTTAAACACAAACGAAAAACGGATTTCACCAATTTGTCGTTTAGATTTGCCATGAGTTGCCCTGATTTGCCCCGAGTTGCCGTGAGTTACCGTGGGTTGCACTCCGATTCAACGACGTGCCACAACGGGCGGCAACGGACGGCAACGAACGACTGTAGAATATTTACGGGTCGGTTCGGGTTAATAATGTGCCGTGCGTTACATTGGTATTATTCGTCTCGCGCGTCGAAAAACGGGTTGCGGTAAAAGTTCGTACTGTTCAGTGGGAAATGAATAAAATTGGATTTCTACGACAAAGTTCGTACTGTTCAGTGGGAGATGAATAAAATTGAATTTCTACGAGAAAGTTCGTACTGTTCAGTGGGAAATGAAAAAAATGAATTGTTAAAATTCTTTCATATCTCGACGATTCGAGTTTAAACACAAACGAAAAACGGATTTCACCAATTTGTCGTTTAGATTTGCCATGAGTTGCCCTGATTTGCCCCGAGTTGCCGTGAGTTACCGTGGGTTGCACTCCGATGCAACGACGTGCCACAACGGGCGGCAACGGACGGCAACGAACGACTGTAGAATATTTACGGGTCGGTTCGGGTTAATAATGTGCCGTGCGTTACATTGGTATTATTCGTCTCGCGCGTCGAAAAACGGGTTGCGGTAAATGTTCGTACTGTTCAGTGGGAAATGAATAAAATTGGATTTCTACGACAAACTTCGTACTGTTCAGTGGGAGATGAATAAAATTGAATTTCTACGAGAAAGTTCGTACTGTTCAGTGGGAAATGAAAAAACTGAATTGTTAAAATTCTTTCATATCTCGACGAAGTTCCACTCGAGCACTCGTTGCGAGCGGACGTTTCCCTCTCTCCTTTCGAGCGCTCCGGAATTTTTACAAGTGTTAAAAGTGTGTACGTGACTTAGAGAACGTTTCTAGAAAACGTTTCCGTCGAAACAAAGCAAAGTTCTTCTCAGAACTGACCTGAGTCGCGCGAACAAAGAAACCCGGCTCAAGGGTCGGGCCCATCCGGGTCGCGCAGGTATCTGTGCCGCCCGAAAAGTGTTTAAAAGTTCGTTTTAAAATTAAAAACTTTCGCGAAAAACACTTAATCGAAGTGTCAACGCAAGGTGATTCGCGACCTAAAATGGGGAAACACAAGCTCCCCAAGACGAAAATATATGTTGAAAAGTCAACAGAAGACGAGCTATCCGAAACAGCTTCAACAACCACTCTGACCACGGAAAACAACAGGGAAACCGACATGGACGCAATTATGGAATTGCTAGAAGAAGATGAAAAACTAAGCGACGAGCCACAAACTCCCAAAAAAGCAAAAATTTCATCGAAAACCAACTCACCAACAACAACCATTCAAACCCAAACCAATCCAACTCCATCCACCTCACACAATAAAAAATTCATCGCAACCGTACCCACATCAAACAAATATTCCCTTCTTCCCGAAGAAATCGACAACACCCCTCAAACACGCACATCAATCCCTGTTAATAAACCGCAAACAACACAACCCAAAAAACCATCCTGCCCCCCTGTCCACATACACATCGACGGATTCTCCAACCACACGAAAATAACAACAGATTTGAACAACTGGGTCGGTAAAAATAATTACACATTAAGATACACAAAAGGCCAATGTACCGTCAACACAACAACGCCTTTAGCAAGGAAAGAAGTGATCAATCGACTCCGATCTAACAATGTGTCTTTCCACACACATACCCCAAAAGAGGAACGCGAGAAAGCGTTTGTATTAGACGGGCTTCCACACCAGATCGAACCGGAAGAAATCCAAGAAGACATCAAAAATGAATACGACGTCGAAATTTCGAAGTGCTATAGAATGAGGGGCACAAAATACCCCAAATTTCTTGTGACTTTCTCGAAAATAAAATCCCTAAAAACTGTCCAGGAAACGATCAGATACGTCCTCCGCACCCGAGTGTTCTGGGATCATGTAAAAAACACCAAATTGATCATCCAGTGCAAAAACTGCCAAATGTGGGGACACGCGACCACAAACTGTTACGCGAAACCTAAGTGCGTGAAGTGTACGGGAGAACACAAAACGTCCGAGTGCGCGATAAACCGAGAAAACGGTCTCCCAGTGTCGTGTGTTAACTGTGGTGGCCCACACACGGCAAATTCCACGGACTGCCCCAAGTACGCAGACGCCCTACGAAAACGCAACGTAAGACTTCCCCAACAACCTCCAACAACCTCCCAAAGAATACTCCCCCCTGCCCCACAAACAATGAACATACCCTGGAATAAAATTGCCAGTAACAAACCCACAACACTTACACCTACAAACCCACCCCCACACTCAACTCCGACAATCAACACACACGTCCCACAACAAAACAACAACCAACAAACAACCACCTCAGACCTATTCGAACTTTCAAACCTCATGACCGAGCTAAATAACCTTATTAACCTCCCCGCACTTATCCACGCGCTCAAACAGTACATAACACAACTAAAAACAGATAAATCCCCCGGTAACATAATCCAAGCCACTCAAAACTTCGTTCTAAATCTCTCCAATGTATAACTTAACCATTGCCCATCTAAATTCAAACAGTCTCATCCCCAAAATCCCGGAAATAAACGAATTCCTCTCCCGTCTCAAAATAGATATCCTTCTCCTAAACGAAACAAAGCTAATCCCAACCGATAACATATCCTTTCCCGGCTACACCACATACAGAAAAGACTTCACTCGCCGTTCCAGAGGCGTCGCCATAATAATCAAAAATAACATTCCGCATATGAAAATCCTACAACCAGATCTAAACCACCTCGACATTATCACAATAAAACTCCAAAACAACCTCCACATAACCACCCTCTACAGCAGCCCCAAATCCCCCCTGACCAAAGAAGACCTCCACAAACTAATTATCCCATATAACAAAATCCTAATCCTTGGTGACCTCAACGCCCGCCACTTTTCCTGGGGCTGCCACATCACCAATTCAAAAGGCAGAACCATATACAACTTCACCCAAACCCACAACGCCTTTGTCCTCGCACCCACAACCCCAACTCATTTCCCAACCAACGGCACAACTCCCACCACCATTGACATCGCCATCGCAAAAAATCTTAATTATTTACCCGACCCCATACCCCTTGACGAACTCTCCTCTGATCACCGACCCATTTTATTAAAAATCGGCCCAAACACCCCCTCATCTCAACAAACAACAAAGATCCCCAATTATCGCTCCGCAAACTGGCCCCTTTTCCGACAGCTCATCAACCAAAACATTCAAGTAACCCCCCACATAGAATCCACCACACATCTCGAAAAAGAAATTATTTCCCTTACCTCAGCCATACAAAACGCCAAAGAAACCGCAATCCCCCTCATTAACAAAACAAATTCCTACATGCCACCCACCCCAACACACATCCTCAACATCATCCAACAACGCAACTATTTCCGCAGACAATACCAACGGACCCACAACCAAGATACCAAAAACCAATTTCACCTCCTAAACCAACAAATCCGAACAGAATTAAAACTCCACAGAAATCAAACATGGTCCAATAAACTAAAATCCCTCAATCCCAATGATAAATCCATATGGCAAGAAATCCGAAAACTCAAAAACAAATTTAAACCTATCCCTGCCCTCGCAACACAAACCACATCCTTCAAAATCTCCGAACCTGCAAAAGCCAATCTACTAGCCGATCATTTCTCCAACATCCACAAATCCAAACCGAATACCACCCCCCTACAAACCGAAATCACCGAACAAATACAAGCCTTTTTAAATCAACAACACGATCCCCCCACAGACCTCCACCTCATCACCCCCGCAACCATCCGAAACATCATCAGATACCTCAAACCCCTCAAAGCACCCGGCAGCGACGGAATTCAAAACATCCTTCTCCAAAACCTCCCAAAAAAAGCCCTCGTCCAACTTACCTATATAACCCGCCATATTCTCAAACTCCAACACTTCCCAAACACATGGAAAACCGCAACAATATGTCCAATCGCCAAACCCAACAAAGACCCCACAATCCCATCTAGCTATCGACCCATATCCCTACTCCCCTCAATGTCCAAAGTAATAGAAAGAGTTATCCTTGACCGCCTGAATCTCCACGCCAATGAACACAACACAATCCCAAACTATCAATTCGGTTTCCAAACAGCACACTCCACCACACACCAAATTGCCCGCATCATCAACGACTCCATCGACAAATTAAACACTCGCTCCCATACAGCCCTAGTATCCCTAGATCTTGAAAAGGCCTTTGATACGGTCTGGATAGATGGCCTTCTCCATAAACTCCACAAAACCCGATATCCCCCATACCTAATCAAAACCATAAGCAGCTACCTTACGTCCAGAAAACTCCAAGTTAAAATCAACTCAACCATTTCCCCCACCAAACCTATCGAATCCGGTGTCCCACAAGGGGCGGTAATCTCCCCTCACCTCTTCAACGTATACATAGCCGATCTCCCTCAACTCCCCCAAACCAAAATAGCTACCTATGCCGATGACACAGCCATATACTGCCACTCCAAAGACCCCAAAATTGCCATACTCTCCATCCAAACTCACCTCCGCCTCCTAGAAACCTATTATTCCAAATGGAAAATCACTGTAAATCCTAATAAATCCGAATCTATCATAATCACCAAAAACAATCGCCCTACAAAGATCCCAATCCCTCTAAGAATTTCTCACTCAAATATCCCGATAAAAACAGAAATAAAATACCTTGGCGTCATTTTAGACCAAAGACTCACCTTTTCCAAACACATCCAAAAAGCAATCCAAAAAGCCTCCTCCACCATCAAAACCCTTTATCCACTTATATCACGCAGAAGCGTCCTCACCCTCGAAAATAAAAAACTCCTCTACTCCACCGTTATCCTCCCATCCCTAACATACGCAGCCCCAATCTGGTCCAACGCAGCAGTCACAAACCTCAAAAAAATCCAAACAGTGCAGAACAAAACCCTTCGAATAATCTCCAACTCCGACCGTTACATCAACATCCAGCTCCTCCACCAAAAAACCAAAGCTCACCCAATCAAAAACATACTAACAAAACTCAACCACAAATTCTACCACAGCACCACACATCACACAAACCCCTTAATCCGCTCCATTACAACCAAAAACACACAATCCACCAAACATAAATTTCCACACGAAACAACAAATCTAAATAAAATGCCCGACATATAATACAACACACCCCCCTCCCCCCTACACCCCCCCGACAACCAACACTCCCTAACCAGTTTTACACACCTGGGAAGTAATACGTATGCGTTCAGCCTGTGAAGTGAAAAACAACGAGCCAAGTGAACAAACCAGTGTTCAGTGCTCTGTGACCATACATGGACAAAATAGCTCTGATTACAGCCCCTTATGTATATATATTTATTCCCCCCCTCAAAGACATTTCCCCTGTAATCATCTGTCCATAAAAACTTTAATTGATTTCATAAGCCATTGGCTCAAGTTAAATCTTCACATTTATTGTAAATATATTTTCACTATGTATACCTAATATGTATTGTAAATAAGTGTAACTCTTAATCAATAAAAAATCTTTTTATTTTATTTTATTTTATTTATTTATTTGTTCGGGTTAATAATGTGCCGTGCGTTACATTGGTATTATTCGTCTCGCGCGTCGAAAAACGGGTTGCGGTAAAAGTTCGTACTGTTCAGTGGGAAATGAATAAAATTGGATTTCTACGACAAAGTTCGTACTGTTCAGTGGGAGATGAATAAAATTGAATTTCTACGAGAAAGTTCGTACTGTTCAATGGGAAATGAAAAAAATGAATTGTTAAAATTCTTTCATATCTCGACGATTTGAGTTTAAACACAAACGAAAAACGGGTTTCACCAATTTGTCGTTTAGATTTGCCATGAGTTGCCCTGATTTGCCCCGAGTTGCCGTGAGTTACCGTGGGTTGCACTCCGATGCAACGACGTGCCACAACGGGCGGCAACGGACGGCAACGAACGACTGTAGAATATTTACGGGCCGGTTCGGGTTAATAATGTGCCGTGCGTTACATTGGTATTATTCGTCTCGCGCGTCGAAAAACGGGTTGCGGTAAAAGTTCGTACTGTTCAGTGGGAAATGAATAAAATTGGATTTCTACACAAAGTTCGTACTGTTCAGTGGGAGATGAATAAAATTGAATTTCTACGAGAAAGTTCGTACTGTTCAGTGGGAAATGAAAAAAATGAATTGTTAAAATTCTTTCATATCTCGACGATTCGAGTTTAAACACAAACGAAAAACGGATTTCACCAATTTGTCGTTTAGATTTGCCATGAGTTGCCCTGATTTGCCCCGAGTTGCCGTGAGTTACCGTGGGTCGCACTCCGATGCAACGACTTGCCACAACGGGCGGCAACGGACGGCAACGAACGACTGTAGAATATTTACGGGTCGGTTCGGGTTAATAATGTGCCGTGCGTTACATTGGTATTATTCGTCTCGCGCGTCGAAAAACGGGTTGCGGTAAAAGTTCGTACTGTTCAGTGGGAAATGAATAAAATTGGATTTCTACGACAAAGTTCGTACTGTTCAGTGGGAGATGAATAAAATTGAATTTCTACGAGAAAGTTCGTACTGTTCAGTGGGAAATGAAAAAAATGAATTGTTAAAATTCTTTCATATCTCGACGATTCGAGTTTAAACACAAACGAAAAACGGATTTCACCAATTTGTCGTTTAGATTTGCCATGAGTTGCCCTGATTTGCCCCGAGTTGCCGTGAGTTACCGTGGGTTGCACTCCGATGCAACGACGTGCCACAACGGGCGGCAACGGACGGCTACGAACGACTGTAGAATATTTACGGGTCGGTTCGGGTTAATAATGTGCCGTGCGTTACATTGGTATTATTCGTCTCGCGCGTCGAAAAACGGGTTGCGGTAAAAGTTCGTACTGTTCAGTGGGAAATGAATAAAATTGGATTTCTACGACAAAGTTCGTACTGTTCAGTGGGAGATGAATAAAATTGAATTTCTACGAGAAAGTTCGTACTGTTCAGTGGGAAATGAAAAAAATGAATTGTTAAAATTCTTTCATATCTCGACGATTCGAGTTTAAACACAAACGAAAAACGGATTTCACCAATTTGTCGTTTAGATTTGCCATGAGTTGCCCTGATTTGCCCCGAGTTGCCGTGAGTTACCGTGGGTTGCACTCCGATGCAACGACGTGCCACAACGGGCGGCAACGGACGGCAACGAACGACTGTAGAATATTTACGGGTCGGTTCGGGTTAATAATGTGCCGTGCGTTACATTGGTATTATTCGTCTCGCGCGTCGAAAAACGGGTTGCGGTAAAAGTTCGTACTGTTCAGTGGGAAATGAATAAAATTGGATTTCTACGACAAAGTTCGTACTGTTCAGTGGGAGATGAATAAAATTGAATTTCTACGAGAAAGTTCGTACTGTTCAGTGGGAAATGAAAAAAATGAATTGTTAAAATTCTTTCATATCTCGACGATTCGAGTTTAAACACAAACGAAAAACGGATTTCACCAATTTGTCGTTTAGATTTGCCATGAGTTGCCCTGATTTGCCCCGAGTTGCCGTGAGTTACCGTGGGTTGCACTCCGATGCAACGACGTGCCACAACGGGCGGCAACGGACAGCAACGAACGACAGTAGGTATAAAATGCCGCAACCTCTGACGTCACAGCCCCCCTCCACCAATCAGCGTCGAGTATTCATGTCGTGAGCGCGGGAAATTCAAATTCCGAAAGTGGGCGTGTCAAGTGTTTGATGGGGGCATGGGGGGGTGGGGCGGTGGGGGTCCCGGGGGGCATGGGGGGGTGAGGGATGGGTGTATCGCGTTGGCGATTGGTCGCGCGTGGCGGGTGTCAACCCCCCGCGCCATACCGGAAGTGAGATTAAAGATGGCGTCGTCGTCGTCGTCGTCGTCGTCGTTGTCGTCGTCGCGCGGTAGAGGGCGCTGCTTGCACATCAACTTAGACGCGTTTATGCCTGTCGAAAATGACGTAAGTGTTCAAGGCCACGGTTGCGGCGACGACGACGACGACGACGGCGACAGCGGCGGGCGGCGGCGGCGGCGGCGGCGCGTTTATTCATGTCTAAAATGACGTAAGCAACACATATCCTGTGCGCATCGTCGTCGTCGGCAGAAGAACAAAGAAACATCGCATGCGCGTGCGCACACACACACACACACACACACACACACACACACACACACACAGACACGGTTGTGACAGACAACCGTGACATTTTAGACATGTTTATTCATGTCTAAAATGATGTAAGCAATACAAAACCAACCATCGCGATGACATCTCATGACGTTGAGCGCAACAATGAGGACAAAGAATGTTTGGTTGGTTGTCTACATTTAAACCAACCGCGCGCGATGTTGAGCGCAACAATGAGCACAAAGAATGTTTGGTTGGTTGCATACATTTTTTTCTAGCGGAGTATTACTTTATTTAGCTCGATTTTTTTTTTTTTTTTTGTATTATCATGGTGAGAAGGAAAGAATTCATATGGAATTAAAAAATAAAATTGTTGTTGTTTCAAAACATTTCTTTTTTATTTTTCAACTAAATACTTATTCTATCATACATATTATAAACTACTTAAATTAAAGTTAATTTGTTTAAAAAAACATAAAATATGATATACTACATTATAATGGAATATTTTAAATTATGTTTGCCGAATTTTAAAATGACCCCATGGCCACGTAACAATGGGTGAATCATTAGAAATATATCTCTTATCATCATTATTGCTTAATGCGATTTTGTTTACATTAACGGAATATAATTGATGATTTTTCGATTGTATCGTATTAAAATTCGCTATTTTAACGCAATCATTAAAAAGCGCATCTACAAAATCATTAAATCTCAATGTCCTAGATGCAGTTCTACCAACACCCTTCACTTTCGGAGCTATTTCTTTATCATTAATTTTTAATGTATATACTTTAGGTCTTAAAGCAATAAATTCAGTTAAAATATTTCCTTTACATTCATCCTTAAATTTACCGGGAACTTTTTTGTTTACTAAGGGGATTTTCCAAATATTATTAATGTTTAAGTCTGAAGTGTCGAATAAATTTATATTATCGCGAATAGCATCATAAATGGAGTAATTTTCGATTTTGCAATGAAATTTATAGATTAAAGAATCCGTATCCATATACATGAGTTGACTATCGAAAGATTTGGATAGGATCCCCTTTACAAAATCATAATGAAATGAATACATTAATGTTTTGGATAATTCTAAAACAGTAAATCCTATATAAATAGGTTTATCGAAAACAATTTCGGATTTTTCCAACTCTACTGACACGATATTTTCATTAAAAATCTTTAAGCATTTAAACTCGGGTTTCGCAATATATTTTCGCGCGCTATTCCAATTATTACACATAATAATTTTTCTTTTTTTCCTATCATTTTCCATTGTCTTTCCAAAGTGTGCGTTAATTATTAATTTAAAAAAGCTTTTTTCAAATTCATTGTTAGCTTTCATTCGCAATTCAGTATTTAGATCAATAAATTGTTTTAACCAAGGAGATTGCCTGAATTTTAAAATACGATGTATTCTATCAATTTTGATTCCTAAATTTACGGCTTGTTTTAGATTGATATAATGAATCACGTAAGAAGTTTTGTTATGAAGCGTGCAGAGTAATTTAACAACCGAGCTATTTGGAGGCTTGGTGTGTTCGGGTAGTAGAGGAAAATCGCTATGGAAATCATGCAATTCTTCGGGAACAATTAAATCAGCTTCTATTATATATCCAAATTCAGAATCATTAGGAACGCCTAGCACATCAAAATTTGTATCATTCATCCAACAAAACTCATTAATAGGTATATACTGACTTTGCGCCCAACCATACAAGTTAGTTGCATCCCAATACATTAAGTAAGTGTGAAGGGGATCTCCATCGAAACCGGTGCATGCGTAAGGGTTGTTTGCTTTAGCGTAACGATGAATAGATTGAGTAATACCGCCTCTAATTCCTTTTTCAATAAATAAAATCATCTCAATATCCTGAAGTAGTTCTAATTTTACATGAGTCAATTTTAACGATGCAGCCCAACTTAATCCCGGAGCTGTATAAAATGCTCCAGCATCTAATCCATAATGAGTCATAGTTAAATTTCTAAAGTTTTCAAACACATCCGATAAAAGTAAAACGTCCGTTTTTAAATATAAATCTGAATATTCACCTAAATTTTTACATTCAAATGTATTCCAAATGTTAATTGCATGAGAATAGTCATCATCTGATATCTCCTCCTTTGCAAGCATCGAAAAAAAATGATGTTTTTCGGGTAAACAAGTCTCATTAAATTTATCGAAATGATCTATGTAATCATAGGGATATATACCTTTTCTTGTAACTAATTTGAATTGATTTAGATTTGTGAAATGCGATTTTGTATGAGTTAATTGCTCGGATTTCAGATTACCTACAAGCTCGCTTAATGAAGCAGCCATAAATCTATAGCTATCTAGAAAAATAAATTTTATTCGATTGATTTTAACTGCTAAGGAAATATAAGTTTCGTGATTAACCGGAATCACATCCACATTGTATTTCTTAGTAAGATCCAGAATAAATAAATGTATATCATAACCGCTTAAATTATGAAAGAAAATGGGTATGCTATAATCAACTTTAATTTGTAAATTACAGATTGCACATAGCGGTGATATGAACTCTCCGGTAAAGTGATCATGATGTCTAACTTTCGGATTTACATCGGAAAATTCACAAAAACATACAGGACAATTATTTGTAGAATAGTATACAGATTTTTCATCTCGGGTCATTGGTTTCATGATATTTGTAGTGCTAGCTTTTAAAATTGGATAGATTTCTTCGCTGAGTAATTCTAATTGTTCTATGAACCATATTTGAGGATTTTTTCCGCGAAATAATTTAAAACTATTGTAGTTCTCGTTATATGAGCAAACAATGTTAAAAGCAACGCTGCATGCTTCATGTAACTGATAATTTAACGTATATGATTTTACATCGGTGTTTGAGCAACCCTCAATCTTTTTGAGTAACGATTCAAAATCTGCGTATATAACGAATGGTTTTCGTAATAATGCTTTAAAATTTTTAAATTTTAAAATATTTTCCTTTGGAAGAGTTATTCTAACAGCTTTGCGCTTTATACAATTTATAGTATGTTTTTCTAATCGATCGTTTGTATTAAAATGATTAAGGCAACGGGAGCAAATATATAGTTTATGATCGTGTTTTGAGATCGTTCTATATAATAATGGAGATAAATCCTGTATTAAGCAATAATGATGCGAGTTCTCATGTTCTAAAAATAATAAATTACAATGAATTTCTTTAGTTTCATTTGTGTGATAATAAGGTCCTTCAATTTCTAAATCATTATTAAACCCGAAAACGTTAACAGATATTGAGGGATTTTGCTTTTCAAATTTATGAATATCCCCTAATTTAATAGGAAACTGAATTCCGGTTAGGTTAAACATGTTTTCTATATTGAAATGAGAGTAAGAAGCGATTTCACATGAATACATCTTATACATAGCCGCTAATATACAATAAATAAAACAAAAATTATCATTATTACGAATGTTAAGAATGACGCCTTTTTTCCTATTAGATAGGTTCGGTGGTAGCGAAACATAGGTGCCCGCTTGGAGCGGTGAATACTTATTGATACATACCAATAAATAATTGATTGAGAGGAATGCCCATCCGGAATTGCGCTCAGCGAATTCACCCATCTTTAATATAAATAAAACAACTATGTAAATAAACTAAGTAATCATAAGGAAATAGAAAAATAACAATCTTACCTGATTACATATATCCTCGATGAAATCCTTCAATATTGATGTAATAGAGGAAGAGTGTAATACTACAGAATTTGATGTATTAAAATATTTCGCATCCTCCTGTTCACTCGTAGGAATAATAAAATTTGCGGAAAGTTCCAAATTTAATTTTAAACCAGTCATATCTCTTTTTAATATATTTTGCACTCTCGATTTGATTAGTGAAATGCAATCTTCTAAAAATGCTTTTGGGTCTTTATGAACTAAATTGATGATAGCCCCCGTTCGTATACGCGATTGAAATGCTGAAGCTACATCCTGCCATCTAATACGATCGCTGCGTTTCTTATGCAACCCTTTACCATGTTTAATTCCTCTTGCTACTCGCAAAGAATGTTTAATCTTCAGATCTATTTGCTTCAGATCGCAAAGAATGGTTTGATATTTTCTTTTAATACCAATTCCATCAATATTGGAGCGTAAAAATTTATTAATTATGCGAATATTTGACTTGTTTAATTTGCTTAACCGATTAAATTCCTCTTCGGTTTTCGAAATACTTAATAATAATCTTATGTATTTAACCGACTCATTTGTTAAATATTCCATCATAACAACAATAAACTAACTATAAAACGATTATAATATATAGATGATTATAAAGATATTAATAATAATGGAAAGAACGCTAGATAGCGATTATTACTCGCATAACTCGAATTCGATATTGAGCATCGGATGAGGCTTACCAACGTTTTTACGTTCTTTTAATTTTAACCCCACGTTGCTATATTTATGTGAATTAATCATTTCAATTAATTCATCATCCACCTGATGAATATATCTTTCAGGTAAAAACACGATATTTTCTTCTAATTCGACTAGCAAACATGGAAATTTCGCGTTTTCTAATTTTTTCACGGAAATTATAGGATAAATTAATCCAATCTTCAAATCGCTACAAGCGAGTTTAGGCTTATCGCTGAATTTACTATTTACTTTCATTAATTTTTCTATCATTCGCAAATCTCCATCGGATTTCGAGTCGGCAACGTTGATCTCGGATTGAAAAGAGGAAGAAGAACTCGATAATTCTACATCGTCTTCTTCTTCTTCTTCCAAATGATGTTGGTTATTTATCGCTGCTTTGAAGCGTTCAAGAGGATTAGCTTCTTTCTCGGTTTTGATATATTTTTTCGCTCTTCTATTGTTCGAATTTGATAACGGTGATGATGATGATGATGTTAACGATGTTTTTTTTTTTGGGTTTTGTACCTTCGGCATTTTGGAAGTTTTTTGATATACACACACACACACTTATAGAGAAAATACTACCCGTTCGTAACAACTCTATCGAGCAAATGATAATAATATCAGAAGCGAAGGGGGTCTTATTTATACTGCAAAAATAAGCTCTTAAAACCGCAATTGCGAATTATTTTTTTTCTTAATTAGTATTTTTTCTTTGAAGTTCACCGACTTATACAATTTTTTTGTGTTTGAAATTCACCGACTTATACAATTTTTATGTGTTATCGCTTGTGAAATTCACCGACAGTAAAATTGTTTATATTTTTTTTTCTGTTATACCACAGTTTGAATGATAGCGCCTATCAATTATTGTGTAAACTCGAGCTATTTCATAAAAATAGGAGAGATTTCATAAATCCGTAAAACACCGCAAAATAGGAAGTATCTATCGCTTCAGAAAAAAGACGTTGGACCACACATCTAACCAATATTTCAAAAATTTTCCTCTTTCTTATGTAAACTTCGATAAAGAGGAGTATAAATGTGTTGTGATTATGTTCATCATTTCCATAGTTAACAATGAGTAGCGCTAGCGAAACCATCATAAAAATAATTACGAATCCGGATGGTTCAACAACCATCCGGAAATTTTATTTAGTGGAAGTTCCGAACGGTAAGTTTTCTTAAATTTACAATTTTTTAATAAACCTTTCAAGCAATAATAAACATTTTATATTTAATTCATATATTAAGGAGGGGTTAAGTTAGAGCCTCCGCATAGTGAAAATGAGGAAGAGGAGGAGGAGGAGGAGGAGGAGACTCGGGGCTCTTCCAACAGTGAGTTTTTAATTATTTATTTAAATTAATCATTGTTTTAATTGTTCTTTTCCTGCATAGCGCAATGGGGTGTAAGTGACACCCCTAGATCCCCAACTCCAGAGCGGAGGAGGGTGGAGGAGAATGGTGATTGTAAGTTCTTATTGTTATTTTATTTTTGTTTTATTTATTTATTTATTATTTTTTGTTGTTCATAGGGGAATGGAGGTATACCCGATCACCATCCTCCAGCGTTTCAGGGTTTTCAACCCCGAAAAACCGGGTTATTAACCCTGAAACGCCGAGGGCTCCCGCTCGAAGGAGAAGGAGGGGGACTTCGATGCAGGAGGAGGATGGCGATTGTAAGTCGTCCTTTTTTATTTTAGAATATTATTATTTACTTTATTGTTTATTGTTGTTCATAGGGGGATGGAGCCGGCTAGGCACCCCCCAATCGCCATCCCCCATCGTGTCGGGGTTTTCCACTCCCCGGACTCGTGAGGAGATCGCGGGAACCTCCTCAAGGAGTAGTAGGAGGATGGGGAGGAGGAGGAAGAGAAACGGGGAGGAGGAGGAGGAGGAGGGAGAGGAGCTGCTAGCAGCAATAAAAAAAATAAATAAAAATCTAAAAAAAATAATAAATATATTTAGTAAATAAAAAAAAACACGATTTTTTTTTTCCTTAACAATAACTTATTTATTAGTCAACTTTAAAAATTTACTAATTACTTTAACATTATCAATTACACAATTACTTACAGATTTATAATGATAAGCACATGCATTTAAACTAGGTGAAAGCGATGGATAATGCGAATTGTTTTCCAGATTAATTATGATTGGTTTTCCTGTAGGCAGTAGATTCTTTAGTAGCGCTTCTTTTTGCGAACCTTTCACAAAGATCACCTCCGCTCCACACGTATGTTCGAGTAGAATTTCCTTTAGACGATTGTAAGGTACATGACCGCTCTCATAATTTAAATGATGCAAGTTATTTTCTAGCCAAACAACTTGCATACGTTCTCGTTTATTTAAACTCCTTTTAGCGACGTCCGGTTTAAATAAGAAATGCGCAATCGTCTCGCCATCGCTGATGCCCAATTCTTTCACCCGAAATCCTGAAGAGAGTTGAAACCCCTGCATGTCAATAACTTTTATAGGATTTCTCGTTGCCATAATTTTTGAAACGTTGTTCTAGTATAGGAGCTAAAATCAATTCTACTTCTTTAATGCGTTTCGAAAATCTTAGACGATCTCTATAGACTTGTTCCCAATTAGAACACTCGACTTCTATTAACTCAATTTCATGTATGATTATAGTCGAGCAAAAATCAACTGATTTCCCTCTTCCTCCTCCTCCTCCTCCTCCTCCCCCTCCCCCTTCTTCCTTCTTTTTTCCATTCATTTTTTTTCTAAGTTTTCGAATGATGGGAATGACATTCATTTAATTTAGTTTTTAATCTGTTTGTTTCCTGTTCACAGGACGCGCAATACCACTGACATTCCGGAGTAATTGTTTTACTCGTGGATGTTGTTGGTATCACAACACGCAGCTCTGGTTTAGGCAACATTTCATGAATGCATTTACTGGCCCATGCCGATATCTCTACTCGCAAACCCAGATTTTGAGCCATACAATTCGCCAAATCCTGTCTAATCTCGATAATTTCCTGCGTTTTTTCGTCTAGAGACTCCCTTAAATTATGAGAGACTAAATTTTTTTTAAAATTCTCGTTACATGTTTCTAAATCTTTAAGATCTCTATGGGCTATAATCGATAATTGATCGTATCTTGAAACTAGATCTGTATTTCGTAATTTACAATCTTTTAGATCGTTAACACATTCGCTTGTTTCAAATTTATTGGAAATGTTCAGCATAGAGTTTATTATAGATTCGCTAACATTATATGGTTTTAAAGTTGATGATTTAGTTATCTCATAAAGATTTGTAATTGTTAAATTGTCGCTATTTTGTTTTATCTTTCTTTTTTTCGCTACTGTTTTAAAATTAACCATTTCACTTGAAAACGGTGCTACTCCCAGTTGAATCTGACTGCTGCGGTTTCTAACATTATGAGTCATCGAACTAGACCCGTTTTTAAAATATGTTAGATTAAAATGCTCACCGCGAATATAATGCGAGAGGTAATAGCAGCAAATACAAAATAAAAACTTAAAATTCATTTTTTTTAAATAATTTTTTGCACTAAACCAGTTAACGGTCTATACTGTACGATAGTATCATGAATTATGAGGCAAAATGCATAAATATTATCATTAAATGCAACATCGCTCTCTAAATCTACTTTAATATCGACCGTAGAGGATTTTATGCTTTCCAATTGTTTCGAACAATCGATAACGAAAAGAGGCACATCATGAAATTGATTAAAATCTAGCAGCGGTTCCCCAATTTTATTTCCTCCATAATAGCTTTTCCTGAAGTTTGTGTACATATTGTAGGCGTTTCCATAGCGTTTTTGAATCATAGATAAATTCAAATTATCGTATGGATACTGAGATGAGTTTAAGTGTAATTTAATATTATTGATGTTAGCATGTTGAAAATCAGCTGAATCGAATGTAGCATCATCCTTTATTTTGGATTGAAATGCGATTATAACATATCGAGGTCTTTCCAAGCTGGTGCTTGATTTTACTGACCAAATATCTTTCTTTGTTGGTCGTAGAGATGGTAATTCAAATAATTCCCATTTTCTGAAGGGTAGCAATATAGGCACGTCCTTATTAAGTACATTTAATAATTGCAGGCGATGCTTATCATTTACGGTTATATGACGAATTCTCCAATCAACATTAGTGAGGTATATTTTCATTTTTTTCGTACCATTTTTTAAGCTATTTTTATAGCAATTATCATCATTTCGAGATCTTAAGAGTACTAGCTCCTGTCTAGCATTTATAATGATTTTTTTATAATCTTCAGCAAATCCTAAGATAAAATTTAAAGGTATGCATGCAGTGAAATGAGGAGTAATAAACGTTGGTTGTTTATTTTGCGGTTTAGGAATCCATCCTGCCGATTGCAGCGCTTTACTTTCATTATCGCTATAGGAAATGTAGGCCTTTATCGTTGATGTAATTCCCGGTTTTATATTCCTATCTATTTCAACACCATTTATCTCATATCGTATTTCATCGAATAGAAATAGAAAAGCATTGTTAACTAGTTGAACATCTCCAGTTCCTCCAACAGCAGGCGTTTCCTCTATTTTTCCCTGAATAAAGATATAGCTATCATGCGGATATGTATAGATATCTTGGTGATTTATTGGTATTCTTATTTCATCGCTGGCATTGAATGATTGTATGCGAGGTAGATATGTATGATATTCTTCGCTCGATAAACTATCATCAAATATTGCCGCATCGTACACATTTAAAATGTTGGCACTCATTTTCACGATTTAATTTTAAAACCGAGGGATTTTAAAAATGATCTATTTTTGTTGGTTAAACGTTGATGTTGCTTGCTAGACAATCCAGCACCAATTATCCTTCCACCTTGTTTTATCACGTTTTTATATCCGCAAGGTGATGCTGATGATGGTGAATTGAATACCAACCCCATTTTTGTTTTTTATTCTCTCTATGAAATTCGCTTCAATTCGAGTCTAACAACAATTTCCTCACCTCTAAAATCTACTGGTTTACTGTTTTGATCTATAATGGATAAGGTTATGTTGTTAATCGTTCTACGACTGCTTATAGGTAAATAAACGATATTTTTCGGTTCTATATTTATAGCATAGCCTGGAGCAACTTGAGGTGAAAATTCGAATAGCGTGTGCGATCTCTCGTTATCGTAAAAGGCGCTCGTTACGATATTGCATTCAAGACGAATACTTGATACTCTGATTATCTGTATTGGTTGATCGGACTCGGTCATTACCCCGGGTTTTATAATTTTGCTGCTAAAACCCAACATTGCTCCAATGCTATCCGATTTAGTAAAATCTATTTCCATTTTAGAAGTAATTACACACTTCAACGTATTATGATTCGGTGTAATCCTGATAATGGGATCTTCATCAGTATCCTGTTTATTAGTCTTTTTAAGCATTTGTTCTCGCACGTAATCATTTATATTTTTTATTTCATATGATCCTGTGGGTATTTCGATAAATTCTCCTTTACCCCCATAGTATATTTTATTACATCCTGTTTCGATATTTGGTATACTATTGTATGTAAAAAGTCCTATCAAACCTAATGCATACTCGTATGTTTCATCCAATTCTAGAGGAGGATAGTAATCGGCTGAAAGGATATCCTTCCTGCCGCGCAGCGTGAATGTACAAGACATGACTAATGATCATTGATTGTAGTCTTATTTTAAATATCTACTCTCTCTAGAAAATCTAGACATAAATGCCCGCAGTTGACTGCATTAAATTTTTGATATCTCTTGTGATTATAAAACAATTTTGTATTGGAGCCGAAGTAATTTATAAGTTCTTTGGGAGGCGCTAAATTTCCAAAACTATCGAAATATTGCACCAAATTATTAATCTTATAATATGCAACCCAATGTGTGCCGGATCCTTTAATTGAATCTAAATTAACGACTGCACATTCCTTTTTTAACGGTTTTTTAGGTAATTTATCGCGCATATACACCCCCCTAAAATTTGATATGTTTTTCCGCCCGTAACGCATAATAATGTCATCCGTTAAGGGCGTCTGCGGGAGTTTTTTGTTTTTTTATTTTCCAGAAATAAACCCAATCCTTTGCGATATGGTTTTAGAAAAAGACCTTGACCGGATTTTTGTTTTCCAATCGTTATCGCCTCCATTTCCTTATTATGTCGTCGGTCTTCGTTAAATCTTTCTTTAGCCGCTTTCACATCTTTTACCGCTTTGATAACATTGCTTACGCCGGATGCGAGCGCGCCGGCAGCCGACAATCCAGCAAACAAGGGCACGAGAAACGGTAGAAAACCTCCTGATTTTTTAGCACCGTTAGCGCCGCTACTGCTGTTGGAGGGAATTGGTATAACGCGAGGTGTGCGCACCTTTTTCTTGCCTCCAACATTTTTAACCGTCGTTTTTGCTATAGCCAATGCATATTTCGCGTACTTATTTAAATTTTCATTAGAGAAATTGTCTGATTTTAATTTATTTTTGATTGGTTTCAATACGTTTGAATTAAAAGCTATGGAACCTCCATTTCTCTTTTTACGTATCCTCCTCCTCCTCCTTCTTGTTCTTCGTTTATGTTCCTTCACACCTAGCCCCAACTTCCTTTTTGTTTTCATACCGGTGGTTACTAACCAAGCGCTTATTTTTTCTCCAGCACTTGAATCTTTATCGAGAACTCTTTTCCAGGCTTTCTCTTCTAAAATCTTATCAGCTTCGTGACGTGTATGTAAATCCTTATTTTGCGAATAAGCGATATCGTGGTTTTTACAGGCTTTATCAAGAGGATTAATTCCGGAATCTCCTCGAGTTAATCGTTTGGAGAGTTTTGTACCGGGACCGCAATACTGATAACCCGGAATATGTAATTCTACGGGCAATTTGTTAATAAACGAATTAAATACACCTCCTCCCTCGATGCTTCTAATCATTATACTAGCGTGAAGAAGAGCGTGATAGATATATATAAATTTCATTTTCCTTATTATGTAACTAGTGGTTAAGTTGATGCGGTTATATAAGGATGCGGCTTAAAAAAGTAAAAAACAAAATCGAAGTACGCGAGATCGATGATCACACAGTAATAGAAAATCCATTGCTAGCAAGACGTCATGGAGAACAATTACCGAACACTATACGATCGATAATAGCGGGGCCAAGTAATTGCGGGAAAACTAATGTAATGCTATCCCTTCTCTTCGATCCTAATGGTTTAAAGTTTGAAAATGTATACGTTTATTCGAAATCGCTCTATCAACCAAAATATAAGTTTTTGGAGCATATTTTAAATCTCACGAAAGGTGTAAAATACTTTCCATATAAAGAGAATGATGAAGTAATTGAACCAAATAAAGCGCTACCTAATTCGGTCTTTATTTTCGATGATGTTTCCCTGAGTAACCAAAAGATTATTCAGCAGTTCTATTCCATGGGGAGACATAGTTCTGTTGATAGTTTTTATTTAGCTCAATCATATTCCAAGGTACCGAAACAATTAATTCGGGATAATGTTAATTTAATTGTTTTATTTAAACAAGATGCATGCAATCTTAAACATGTATTTTTTAATCACGTTGATCCGGATATGAGATTTGAAGAGTTTCATTCCATGTGTAATTTATGCTGGAAAAATAAATATGGATTTCTCGTTATCGATAAAGATAGAGATATAAAAGACGGACGCTATAAATTCAAATTTGAGGAGTATATATTGTTATAAATAAAAACAATTCGCGTAGTCATGACGAAACCTACGAAACGGAAACATCCTAAAAGGATAGTAAAAACGAAAAAATCCGATAAATTGAATTCGGATATAATTCATCTTAGCGATGCTATTCGTCGTAAATATTTAGCTATTAAAGTCGGTAAAGAAGGACAGGAAAAAGAATTAGAACGTATCCATAAACCGATAGTTAAGCCGCTGGATACGTTAATCGAAACCCTTAAAAAAAACCCTAAAGTAGAGAAAACTGAAGCAAGCGATATTAAACCGCTTAAAACAGAAACGACGACGACGATGAAGATGATGAGGAATGAGGATAAATCATTTCAGACAATTTCACCTGCTCAAGCGAGCGAGGAAGTATTCGTATATGAACCTGATTATTTCATATCTCCAACGGATGAAAACAAAGATGTAAAAGAAGAGAAACCGATGAAAATATCGAATGAATCAACGAATGAATATCTCGAACAATATCATGAACTACCAAGAAAATATATACGCGGACTGCTGATGGAAAAGGAAGACTTCCATGATCCCACATTTGGTATTGTACGCGATCCGGTGATTGAGTCATGGAGCATTGGAAATAGCAGTGTTACGCTTGCTGCTAATGGTGATATAATTATTGATAGTACTAAAAAGAAGTATAAAGGAACTCCGGGTCTGTATGAATTGCTGTTTAAAAAAGTTCCTATGGACTATAACGAAGATGATATGAATAAATACCTAGAAATATTGAATGATACAAATGCTCATAAACGTAATAATGATCCTAATGAACGAATAAAGGCTAGCAAATCATTTAAATATAGAAATATTATTAAGCAGATGATTGATCGTCAAGGCGGAGAAGACACGCCGCGTACTTCTCGTAAAAGAGCAAAATCGGCAACAACAGCGGCAATGGCTTCACGCATCGGATTCGGACATAGTCCCTCATCTTTAAATCTAATAGCCAACGATACTAGAGCCTATCGATACGTATACTTTGATGATATAAATGAGCTTGTAGACAGACTGCGATTATTAGTCAGTTCACAACAAGCAGGTAATACATCTCATAACAACGAAATTGTCTCCATAATAGAAGAACTAAGAGAAGCGAACGTCATTTATTGAAAATGGATAAATTCGGAAATTTCAATGAAAACGCTGTACAAATTGTATACCACAATGTAGGTTTTCGTATGGGCATTACGAAGGATGGAGATGTTAATGCGGAAAATAAACGTGTATGTAATGTATCAGATCCTCTCGATGGAAATGATGTTGCAACAAAAAATTATGCCGATAAGCTTTTTCGAAAAGTAGAATATCGTCTTATGAACGAGATTTCTCGCTGCAATAGCGTATTTCGCATATATGATGATGGTTTTCGCGGTTTAAATAACGCTATCGATCTTCTTAATGAGGAAATTCAAAAAATAAATGATGGAGTAACAGAACAACATAATCAGTTAAAATTAGATATGGAAAACATTATTTCCAATCTAATGAATACAACGAAGCAGACCGTGAATGATAACGAAATCTCTATTCGAGAATATATGAATAAACAAGATAATAAAATCCTTGCTGCTATATCGAAAATATCAGATATAGCATATGAAGTTAAAACTATGAGAAATATTACTGATGAATTAAAATTGGCTATCGGGGGGTTACCTGCCTTAAACAAAGCTAGCGATTCTCTTAATAGGGAACTTGAGAAAGTAAATGAGTTAAGAGAAAAACATGATCAATTAAAATTAACTATGGAAAAGAGTCTTTCGAATCTAACAAATACATTACAACAGAGATGGAAGGGTAGCGAACACTCTATTCAAGAATATACGAAAAAACAGGATGATAAAATCGCAGATGTTATAACGAAAATATCGGATATAACATATGAACTCAAAAATATTACAAATACAACCAATGAATTAAAATTAGGGATGAAAAATAATTTAGATCGATTTAAATATAAATTAATAGAATAAAAAGGATGCTTATACCCCGAAAATTATCATTATATTAAGTACTTTTATTGCATCAACATGAGTGCAGTTGATGTACGTCATCAAATAATCGCGGAACTGCATAAACCATCCAGAAAACGTTTCCCAAGACGACGAACAGTTATCAAGGGATTGGATGACTTATGGCAGGCGGATTTGGCTGATATGTCCGCATATGCTAAGAGCAATAAGAACCATAGATATATATTGATTGTTATTGATTGCTTTTCAAAATATCTCTGGACTAGAGCTTTAAAAACTAAGACAGGTAAAGATGTAGGATTAGCTATAAGCAGCATTTTTTCCGAAGATAAAAGGATTCCAACAAATTTTCAAACCGATGCGGGAAAGGAATTCTATAATACAGATTTAAAAAAAATATTCAATAAACATAACATCAATCATTACTCCACATTTAGCAGTGTGAA
Organism: Onthophagus sagittarius; assembly: GCA_036711965.1. Classification (NCBI taxonomy): domain Eukaryota; kingdom Metazoa; phylum Arthropoda; class Insecta; order Coleoptera; family Scarabaeidae; genus Onthophagus; species Onthophagus sagittarius. Next base: position 30,564,651 of record JASERS010000005.1, read on the forward strand.
AGCATCAATGGCCGAGCGAGTCATTAGAACTATTAAGGAAAAATTACAGAAAACGTTTATGTATAGAGGTAATCAAATTTGGATTGATATACTTCGAAACGTGACTAAGGAATATAATAATACAAAACATCGAACCACACGCTTAGCTCCCATTGAGATTAACAACGAAACCGCAGAGCGAGTGTTGAACAGTGCATATACTCGACTAAAGATTGCAGGGAAGGGGAAATTTACTGCGGGTCAGGTGGTTCGTATTAGTAAATATAAATCTTTGTTCGAAAAAGGTTATACGGCTAATTGGAGTATGGAATTATTTAAAATAAGAAAAGTTCAAATGACGAATCCTCCTACTTACCTGCTCGATGATATGGAAAATAACCCCATTTTGGGTGCTTTTTATGAATATGAACTTCAACCTACTAATTTCGCGGATGTTTATCTTATCGAACGGATACTTAAACGATCGAAGAATAAAGCATTCGTTAAATGGTTAGGATTTCCTCCTTCCCATAATAGCTGGATTAGTAAAAGCGATGTTGCGTAATTAAATTATAAAATAATAAAAAACATATAAACATTTTTTTTGAATGAGTTCTTTATTTAACCTTCCTTTTTTATATACAGTTTGATATTAACATACCAAATTCTATACAACTTTCATAAAAATTATTAAACAAAAGTATACAACTATACGTAATTCCTATAAATAATATTATTAAAGCAACTATAACTATTGCAACATTATTGTAACATATTGAAATTAAATCGATATCATATAACACGGAAATCCATTTACTAGTCAAAGTGCTATTATCTTCCATAGTGAATTTTACTTTAAATGTTATAATGGATTCACGCGAACAATTCGGTATAATAGAAAATTCATCTTCTTCTTCCCTCGTTCGATTCATAGACAACCACTTAATATCTTCTTCATTTCTTGTATAATCCGAATCGAAACTAATCACTGTGTCTTTTACATTTTGAGGTGCTCTAATGAGCAGTGCGCCATGCATTATTGCGTAAAATATGGTAAAGTTCATCGTTGTCTTCTTCTTCTTCTTCCCGCGATAACGCTCAAACTATTAATATATGCATATATCGCACTTCTCATCACATATATTACATTTTGTTATAGAGATTGGAGGTCCGTCTATTTCGTCACCCCCACCCCCCACGTTATAATGTTTGTAGCAGGGTAAATGATATCTCACTTGTTCCTGGGTCTCCACTGATAGAGCCCACCAAATTCTCTCCAATTCTGTACAGGTTATAAAATTATGTAACTTATAGATCAAGTTATCGTGCGAGGACATCGTTCGTTTTTAAAGCGCCTATGGCGGACTTTATTTGAGCTGGAATAAGAGTAATTATCTCTAGCGCGCACTGTCGATACTCCAATTCCTCGGAAGGAGTAAATGAGGGATTAAGACATGGCATTCTTTTTATATAGAGCTCCATAGTCTCCTCCTCCTCATTTTGATTGGTGAGAATAGATTGAATTAAATCAGTATAAAAAATAGGGAAATTCATTAAATGAAGTCTTTCCAAACGTATATTAATTAATTCGCGAAGTTGTTTGAGGGTTTTGTAACTTGTTGAATGAAACACTAAATCCGTTCCTCGCGAATGAATTCCCATATTTTTTTTGTGAATTACACCGTTGCTGCTTTTGCATCCATAGGATACATTAAAATAAACACTTATTTGCTCTTCTTTACAATCAGTTTGTTGTTCTGATGTTATTGCATTACAGGAAGAACAGTTTTTTCTTTGCAGTAAATGTTGATCAGCCTTGGATTCATGTATTTCCCAAAATTTATCCCATTCGTACGATGTCAATTGAAGGCATTTTCTTTTACTATTTGCAGCTATTTTTACGACGGGATATCCGCCACGGGCTAAACTAATGCCCGTAGCAATAGTCAACGAATAAGAGAGATCATACCGCTTTTCATTCACTAAATCATACTCTTCCGCTATTTCTCGCTCGAAATCCATAAGCAAATTGTTTATATAATTTGCTGAATTTATTGTTTCATGTTCCATTGCAATATGAATGTAATGAACACTAGTCAATAAAAAACTAAATCCATCATCATCTCACGATGGGATATAAATACTTCAGTTCACTAATCGCGCACGCGTATGAATTTCTTTCGTGTTTGGACACGATTTCTCTCTTATCGAAGTTCTTTATAGATTAACATCTTCCGACTCGCATCCGCAAAACGCGCGCGCGCGCGTGTTCCTATTATTAGAAACCGCGGCGTTTCTTTGTTCTTCTGCCGACGACGACGATGCGCACAGGATATGTGTTGCTTACGTCATTTTAGACATGAATAAACGCGCCGCCGCCGCCGCCGCCGCCCGCCGCTGTCGCCGTCGTCGTCGTCGTCGTCGCCGCAACCGTGGCCTTGAACACTTACGTCATTTTCGACAGGCATAAACGCGTCTAAGTTGATGTGCAAGCAGCGCCCTCTACCGCGCGACGACGACAACGACGACGACGACGACGACGACGACGCCATCTTTAATCTCACTTCCGGTATGGCGCGGGGGGTTGACACCCGCCACGCGCGACCAATCGCCAACGCGATACACCCATCCCTCACCCCCCCATGCCCCCCGGGACCCCCACCGCCCCACCCCCCCATGCCCCCATCAAACACTTGACACGCCCACTTTCGGAATTTGAATTTCCCGCGCTCACGACATGAATACTCGACGCTGATTGGTGGAGGGGGGCTGTGACGTCAGAGGTTGCGGCATTTTATACCTACTAACGACTGTAGAATATTTACGGGTCGGTTTGGGTTAATAATGTGCCGTGCGTTACATTGGTATTATTCGTCTCGCGCGTCGAAAAACGGGTTGCGGTAAAAGTTCGTACTGTTCAGTGGGAAATGAAAAAAATGAATTGTTAAAATTCTTTCATATCTCGACGATTCGAGTTTAAATACAAACGAAAAACGGATTTCACCAATTTGTCGTTTAGATTTGCCATGAGTTGCCCTGATTTGCCCCGAGTTGCCGTGAGTTACCGTGGGTTGCACTCCGATGCAACGACGTGCCACAACGGGCGGCAACGGACGGCAACGAACGACTGTAGAATATTTACGGGTCGGTTCGGGTTAATAATGTGCCGTGCGTTACATTGGTATTATTCGTCTCGCGCGTCGAAAAACGGGTTGCGGTAAAAGTTCGTACTGTTCAGTGGGAAATGAATAAAATTGGATTTCTACGACAAAGTTCGTACTGTTCAGTGGGAGATGAATAAAATTGAATTTCTACGAGAAAGTTCGTACTGTTCAGTGGGAAATGAAAAAAATGAATTGTTAAAATTCTTTCATATCTCGACGATTCGAGTTTAAACACAAACGAAAAACGGATTTCACCAATTTGTCGTTTAGATTTGCCATGAGTTGCCCTGATTTGCCCCGAGTTGCCGTGAGTTACCGTGGGTTGCACTCCGATGCAACGACGTGCCACAACGGGCGGCAACGGACGGCAACGAACGACTGTAGAATATTTACGGGTCGGTTCGGGTTAATAATGTGCCGTGCGTTACATTGGTATTATTCGTCTCGCGCGTCGAAAAACGGGTTGCGGTAAAAGTTCGTACTGTTCAGTGGGAAATGAATAAAATTGGATTTCTACGACAAAGTTCGTACTGTTCAGTGGGAGATGAATAAAATTGAATTTCTACGAGAAAGTTCGTACTGTTCAGTGGGAAATGAAAAAAATGAATTGTTAAAATTCTTTCATATCTCGACGATTCGAGTTTATACACAAACGGAAAACGGATTTCACCCATTTGCCCTGATTTGCCTGGAGTTTGCTCTGATTTGCCATGAATTGCCGTGAGTTGCACTGAGTTGCCCCGAGTTGCCGTGAGTTGCCCGGAGTTGTCCATTTTCTCCATTTTCGTATTTTTCTCGCCATTGATACATCCTAGGACAAAAGTACAAGAGGGCAATATTGTTAAAATTTGCTACAACTTTTGTTTGAAAACTTTTTTTGTAGCACGTTTAGATTCTCACATTTAGGTATAATAGGTGTGATATATATTAAATTCGTCAAATAAAAATAAAAAATAAAAATAAAAAATTTATTCAAACACTAATTATTGACAACAAATGGTAATTGGCATATTTAAAGTATAACGCAAAAAACCGAACGTCGATAGGACACCCCTGAGCCGAGTTTCGCTATACCCGGGGTCCAGCTCACGTCGGCTATTAGTGGGTATATATCGAAAAACGACTTCGCTATGAACGCCACAAACCAGTTATCCCCGCGGTAACTTTCAACATAAATTAAATAGGAAAATAACAATAATAGAAAAAATTAATAACTTTTAAAAATAATTTAAAAATATCACACTTTGGCTTTACGAACAAACAAACAAACAAACAAACGAACTAGTGACTAATAACCAATAATTACAAATGCGATCGAAATGTCGGCCCTTAACTGTAAGTAAAAAGTAGATAAATAAATAAAATAAAAAATATAACACAATAATAAAATATAAACCGTTAAGATACACAAATGGAACAACAATCGGGCATTATCGGAAGGTACTACCGGCATACGAAACGAACGATCATTGTAATTGTTTTAACAAAACATATACAAAGTTTCTTAAAACTAGGTAGTATTTCATTTTATATATGTACAAATTGGGGAAGTTGTCAGGAGCGGGGAGGCTTTTTAAGTTCGTTTATTTATTAATTCACGGTTTTTCTATAGGGGGGATATTTACAGAGGTGATTGGGGAAAAAAATAATGTATTTACAGTATGTTTCTATAGAAGAGAGCCGCGTACAGATAATTAATCGATTGGTAGGTTGTCAATCTTTCTAGTTCTTATCAGCAAGTTGCCGAACGCCGTTAGCGGACATGACCCTAGTTAGTAAAAATGTTAAGGTGGATTTAGGTTGTTGGGTTGTGGGGGGTGGGAGTGGGTTTTTGTTGTGGTTAGACTATGTTTATGTTGGGCATGAGGTTTAAGTTATTTGTTTCGTGCGGAAATTTGTATTTAGTGTGTTGTGTGGGGTGGTTGGTGATGTTTTTAATTAACGTGTTAGGATGTTGTTTAGTGTTTGTGTACAATTTTTGGTTGAGTTGAATGAGGATTTGTTTGATGGGTTTTGTTTTGGTGATTTGGTGGAGGTGCTGGATGTTGATATAGCGATTGGAGTTGGAAATTATGCGGAGGGTTTTGTTTTGGCATGTTTGGAGTTTTTTGAGGTTGGTTGGTGCAGCGTTTGACCATATGGGAGCGGCGTAGGTTAGTGAAGGGCGAATAATGGTGGTGTATAGTAGGGTTTTGTTTTTTAGGTTAAGGCAACTGTTTCTTGAGATTAGAGGGTAAATTGTTTTTATGGTGGAGGATGCTTTGGCGATGGATTTTGTTATGTGGTTGGCGAAGGAGAGTCTTTGGTCTAGTGTGACACCTAGATACTTGATTTCTGTTTTTAGTGGAATGTTAGAGTTGGAGATTTTTAAGGGAATCGGGATTCTGGTTGGATGGTTATTTTTGGTGAACACTATCGATTCAGATTTTTGGGGATTAACTGTGATTTTCCAGTGATTGTAATACTTTTCAAGGAATCTGAGGTGAGTTTGTAAGGAAAGGATGGCGATTTTGGGGTCTTTTGAGTGGGCGTAAATTGCCGTGTCATCGGCGTAGGTGGCTAATGGAGTTTGTGGCATCTGGGGAAGGTCAGCGATAAATAGGTTAAATAGGTGGGGTGAGGTGACAGCGCCTTGGGGGACACCTGATTCGATGTTCTGGGGGGGGGGAGTGTGGAGTTGAGTTTGACTTGTATTTTCCTGTTAAGTGGCTGTGTATAAGTTTAATGAGGTAGGGAGGGTAATTGAATAGGATAAGTTTGTGTATTAGTCCTTCAATCCAAACTGTGTCGAAAGCCTTTTCAAGATCGAGAGAGACTAGGGCGGTGTGAGTGCGTGAGTTGAGTTTGTGTCAACGACACAATCGTTGAGTATGCGTGAGATTTGATGTGTGGTTGAGTGTTGATGTTGGAATCCGAATTGATATTTGGGGATGGTGTTGTGTTCGTATGTGTGATCAATGATACGTTCCAGGATGATTTTCTCTATTGCTTTGGAGATAGAGGTTAAGAGGGAGATGGGTCTGTAGCTTGAGGGGATGGTGATGTCTTTGTTGGGCTTTGGTATGGGGATTATTATTGCTGTTTTCCAGGCGTTTGGGTAGTGTTGGAATTTGAGGATATGGCGAGCGATATAGGTTAGTTGTACATATGCTTTTTTGGGGAGATTTTGGAGAAGGATGTTGGGAATGCCGTCGTTTCCTGAGGCTTTGAATGGTTTCAGTTTTTTGATTATGGTTTTAAGTGTGGAGGGAGTGATCAGGTGAAGGTCTGATGGAGGTGAATGATTTTGGCGGAGAAATTGTTGTGTGTTTTGTGAGATTTCATGTTGTTGTGGTGTTGTATTGGGTTTAGTTTGGTGAATATTGCGGAAATATGTGGCTAGAAGATTTGCTTTGGCGGGGTCGCTTATTTTGTAGGAATCTTGTGAGGAAAGTGCGGGTATGGGTTTGAATTTGGATTTTAATTTGCGGATTTCTTGCCAGATTATGTTGTCGTTGGGAGAGAGGGATTTAAGTTTTTGGGACCATGTGGTGTTTTTATGGCGTTTTAATTCGGTGCGAATTTGTGTGTTTAGGGAGTGATATTGTGTTTTGGTGTCCTTGTTATGTGTGCGCTGGTGGAGGCGCCGGAGGCGGTTTCTTTCTTTAATTAGGGCGGCGATGTGGGGGGGGAGTTGGAGTGCGGTGTATGGTATTTTTGGTAATAAGTGGGGTGGCGGCGTTTTTAGCGGTTTGTATTGCGGTGGACAGGGTGATGATTTCTTGTTCGAGGTGTTCTATGGAGTTAATTGTTGGGGTGGTTTGGATTGATTGGTTACTGATGTTTTTATACAGGGACCAGTTTGCGGATCTGAAGTTGAAGATTTTGATGGGTTGTTGAGAGGGGATGGGCGGGTGTCCTATTTTGAGGAGAATGGGGTAATGATCTGAGGAGAGGTCGTTAAGAACCGTCGGCTCGGGAAGGTCAGGGATATTTTTTGCTATTGCGATATCTATTGTTGTGGGGGTAGAACCATTATCTGGGTGATGGGTCGGTTTACGAGGAGCAAGGACAAAAGCATTTCTGGATTGGGTGAAGTTGAAAAGGGTACGGCCTTTTGTGTTAGAGATGTGAAAGCCCCAGGAATAATGTCGTGCATTGAGGTCTCCGAGAATGATTATTTTGTTATATGGGGTGGTAAGTTTGTGGAGGTCTTGGTGGGTCAGGGTGGAGTTGGGGCTGCTGTAGAGGGTGGATATGTGTAAGTTGTTGGGGAGTTTGAGTGTGATGAGATCGAGGTGATTGAGGTCTGGTTGTGGGATTTTGAGGTGTGGGATTGAATTTTTAATGAGGATTGCTACCCTTCTGGAACGTCGGGAGAAATCTTTTCTGTAAAGGGTGTAGCCAGGGAATTTTATTTGGTCTGTAGGGATGAGTTTTGTTTCGTTAAGAAGAAGGATATCAATGTCAAATCGGGATAGGAAGTTAGTTATTTCGTGAATTTTGGGCATAAGACTGTTGGTGTTGAAGTGTACTATTATTAGTTTATACATTGGAGAGATTTTTGAAAGTGTTTGAGTGGCGTGTAGTAGATTTCCAGGGGATCTATCGTTAATTATTTCATTTTTGAAAGTTTTTAGGGCGTTTATTAAGGCGGGGATGTTAATGAGTCCGTTTATTTCGGCCGTCAGGTTGCTGAGTTCGAAAAAGTCAGATTGACATAGCTGAGCTGCGGAGTGGTGCGCTGAGGGCGCGGGGGCGGCGACGGCGGCGGTGGAGGCGGCTGTTCCAAGTTGTGTTGGTGGGTTCCGAGAAGCTATGACATTCCATGGGGTTGTCATGGTGGTTGGTGCGGGTGGAAACGTCCTTATGTTGGAATCGGTTTTTTGTGCATCTAGTCGTATATTTCTACGAGCTAGGGCTTCAGCGTATTTGGGGCATACGGTGGAGTTTGCTGTGTGGGGGCCGTTGCAGTTTGTGCACGAGACGGCGAGGCCGTTTTCGCGCGTGATTTCGCATTCGCTAGTTTTGTGAGCTCCTGTGCATTTGACACAGCGAGCTTTGGCATAGCAGTTGGAAGTTGCGTGCCCCCATTGCTGACAATTCTTGCATTGTATCAGAATTTTTGAATTCTTTACATAATCCCAGAAAATTCTGGTACGGAGTACATATCTTACCGATTCTTGAAGGGTTTTGAGGGTTTTTATGTTGGAGAATGTAACCAGATATTTGGGATATCTTGTCCCTCTCATTTTATAACATTTAGTAATTTCAATTCCATGTTCATTGAGAAGATCTTCTTTGATGTCTTCCGGATTAATATGATGGGGAAGACCATCTAGCACGAATGCCTTTTCTCTTTCTTCTTTGGGGGTATGGGTGTGGAATTCGGTTTCTTCTTTTTTGAGATGATTAATTAGAATGCGGCGTTTACCGGGATTTTAAGTATAAACAGTGCACCCCGTTTTTGTGAATTCTTGATTTCCGATCCATTTATTTAGATCGGACGTGATTTTTGAATGGTTGGAGTATCCATCGATGTGAATGGAGATCGGGGGTGATGTTTTTTTAATTGATTGGGTGGGTTTTTTAGGGGTTTGGTAGGTTTTGTTGTTATCAGTTTCTGTTATTTCGTTTAATAGCGAATATTTGTTGTTCGTTGGGACAGTTGGGACTATTTTTGATGATGTGGGTGCAGAAACTGATGTTTCTTGGAGTTTTGCACCTTTGATTGAAGATTTTGTTGTAATTTTTGCTTTTTTGGGGGATTGGGGTTCGTCGCTGTAGACTTCTTCCACTTCTTCGTCGTCTGCTGTGTTTCTGGATTGATCGGAGGTGACTGTTGAATCGGATTCTTCTTCTTTAGATATTTTATCGACGTAAATTTTTGTTTTGGTAACTTGTGTTTACCGTGTGATGGCATTTTGTAACGTTTTTATTAAAACTGGCGTTCAATTTAATTTAAACTCACTAAGTTTTGAAACTTAAAACGAAAAATGTTTACTGTTTTTAGGGGCGTAGGTACCTGCGAGACCCGGGCGGACCCGACCCTCGGCCGGGTTTCTTTGTTCTGCGCGTTTGGACACTTTATAATTCTTGAGAGGCTATTGTTCGATTTCACAGAAAACGTTCATTTTGGCACGTACACACTTTTGCGCTTTAAAACGTTCTGGAGCACTCAGAAAGGGAGGGAGAGACTTCCGCTCGCTACGAGAGCTCGAGTGGAACTGGGACGAGAACCGGTACGTTCAATGTGGTATGGCCGTTGCCTACAGTAAAAACCCTCGACGAGGCTTACCTTCGTCCGCAACGGTTGCGTAGCCGTGCGACGGGTTGCTTCCAGTTGCAATGGGGTGCGACGATACGTTACCGTTCGTATTCTTAGAATAAAAAGAGAAAAGAATTGTAATAAAAATTTTATTAATTTAATTAAATAAAAATAAAATTTTACACGTATGCAAGAACACGTCGTGCGATGTTGTTTGACCGAAAATGAAAAAATATTCAAAAAAAAAGGCACCAACGTTACTATACCTCTTAAAGTATAGAACGTGGTGCCGTCCTTGGTTATTTTAACAACTTTTATTCGTTATTATAAGGCCGTAATAGCGATAGGAGAGAAGGAAAATTGATATATTCACCAAACAATCCGTCCGGCTCCGCCGCCAATTTTCAATTTTGGCGATAAAATAATACGCGATGAGAGGAGGACCTCGTCTAACCGACAAGACGAATCCCCAAGAAATGTCGACCGCCTAATAGAGTAATATTTTGTTGAGCCTTTCGACTCTCGGAACTCCTAAGGGTATCGTTGCCTCCTTTGACTAGAAAGAATACGGCCTTAGAGGCGTTCAGGCATAATCCCACGGATGGTAGCTTCGTGAACCAAATGTCCGAACCTGCGGTTCCTCTCGTACTGAGCAGGATTACTATCGCAACGATCAGTCATCAGTAGGGTAAAACTAACCTGTCTCACGACGGTCTAAACCCAGCTCACGTTCCCTATAAGTGGGTGAACCAGTATGCTAGTTCGGATCTCTGCAGACGGTAGATCGCCGATTCGTACGGCTCGTATCCTGTAAGGATATGCAGAAATGAAAGGTTTCCGCGCGTTACGTAGATGCCCGCGGTGTGTAACGTATATTTTTCAACGGACCCAAACCGGAATTTGATACCCAGCCGCGCTCCGCCATCTACGCTGGAAGTCGTATTTCCAGGCAAAACCCTAAAATGAATCAGTATATTACGCGAATCCGTGTGTAACGTATCTTCTTCAACGGACCCAAACCGGAATTTGAAACCCACCCGCGCTCCGCTATCTACGTTGGAAATTGTATTTCCAGGCAAAATCCTAAAATGAATCAGTATATTACGTGAATCCGTGTGTAACGTATCTTCTTCAACGGACCCAAACCGGAATTTGAAACCCACCCCTGCTCCCCTACCTACGCTGGAAGTCGTATTTCCAGGCAAAACCCTAAAACGAATCAGTATATTACGTGAATCCGTGTGTAACGTATCTTCTTCAACGGACCCAAACCGGAATTTGAAACCCACCCCTGCTCCGCTACCTACGCTGGAAGTCGTATTTCCAGGCAAAACCCTAAAATGAATCAGTATATTACGCGAATCCGTGTGTAACGTATCTTCTTCAACGGACCCAAACCGGAATTTGATACCCACCCGTGCTCCACTATCTAAGTTGGAAATTGTATTTTCAGGCAAAACGCTATAATGAATCAGTATATTACGTGAATCTGTGTGTAACGCATCTTCTTCAACGGACCCAAACCGGAATTTGAAACCCACACCTTCTCCACTATCTACGCTGGAAATCGTGTTTCCAGGCAAAACCCTAAAATAAATCAGTATATTACGTGAATCCGCGTGTAACGTTTCTTCTTCAACGGACCCAAACCGGAATTCGAAACCCACCCGTGCTCCGCTATCTACGTTGGAAATTGTATTTCCAGGCAAAACCCTAAAATGAATCAGTATATTACGTAAATCCGTGAGTAACGTGTCTTCTTCAACGGACCCAAACCGGAATTTGAAACCCACCCCTGTTCTGCTATCCACGTTGGAAATTGTATTTCCAGGCAAAACCCTAAAATGAATCAGTATATTACGTGAATCGGTGTGTAACGATTTTTTTACCGAAAATTTCAAAAAAAATTTCTGTATTTTTTTGGTTGGTATCGGAATACGCGGAAGGTGCCCGAGGTCACCACATACCACATACAGTTTTTCAGTGGTTCGAATGATCTCAGGATCTACCGGGAGGATCGAATAACTGAATACACTTCCATAGTTGACGGATTTTTAGGGTAAATATCGAAACCGCTGTTGCGGGGCACCGGTTGGACATAGAGACACAGGGGTGGCCTTAAAATAAGCGCAGCCTTGCAAAGTGTCGATCAAACCTGCCCGCGCATGCGCAGAACGTTTCTTCGATTTTTAAAGATTTTCCAACTAAAATTTTTTTGAAAAAATTCCAAAAATTTTTTGATTGATACCGGAAATCGGGGAATGTCCCGAAAGTCACTACGTACCGGTCCGATCAAAATTTTATCGAGCCTATCAAGTTTTGCGACTTTGATATATTTCACGTTATCCAGCTCAAGATCGGTCTGCCGGGTGAACCGATCGACCTATCGAGCTGCGAATAGTCTCAAAATACTCGGAACATCGCGAGGCGCCGATTGCTTTTTACCGCGCATGCGTAGCACGTTTCTACGATTTTTAATGATTTTTTAACCGAAAATTTCAAAAAAATTTCTAAAATTTTTTTGTTGGTACTGGCATACGCGAAAGGTCGCCGAGGTCACCACGTACCGGTCCGATCAAAATTTTACCGACCCTATCAAAAGTTATTGAATTATATTTATCTACCGGGCTGATCGAAAAACGGAATACACCAAAAAATACCCTGATAACCGACGACGTCCGTAGGCATATTTTGATTTTCGTCCGACTTCCCGTCTCGAATCTCTACACTTCCAAAATCAACCGATTTTTAGGGCTAATTTTGAAAACGCTATCGCAGGGCGACGGTGGGACCTAGAGGCACGGGGCCGGTCTTAAAATGAGCGAAGCCTTGCGAAGAACCGATCGAATCTATCCGCGCATGCGCAGAACGTTTCTCTGATTTTTAAAAATTTTTTAACCGAAAAAATTAAAAAAATTCCTAAAATTTTTTCGTCGGTTCCGGAAGACACGGAAGGTCCCCGAGGTCACCACGTACCGGTCCGATCAAAATTTGAACGGTCCTATCAAAACTTATTCGACATCGAAATTGTGAGGTGCACTTTTTCCGTGGTTTGAATGATCTTAGGATCTACCTGGCCGATTGAAAAACTGAATACACCAAAAGATACCCTAATAACCGACGAGGTCCATAGGCACATTTTGGTTTTCGTCCGATTTTCCGTTTGGAATCTCTACACTTCCAAAGTTGAGGTTTGTAAAAAAATCACGTCATCGGTAGCGTGAAAAAAATTTGGCGCTACCGCAAACCTTTTTTGAAAATACTCCGATACTACCGTATCGATTCAAAAACGCGATGTACCGTAAAGTAGTCCTCTATATGCACTGATTGGACCCCAACGGGCGTATTTGCGACGTATTTCCTTCACCGTTTTTTTTCAACACGAAGTACACCATGTTTTTGCAAAAACACGCGCATGCGTATAAATCGTACGCGCATGTGCGCGAGTCGAACGCGCTTCGCTCTTCGAAACTCTTGCTGAAAACTCTTCAAGCCAAAAGGATCGATAGGCCGTGCATTTGCAGTCCCTATGCGTACTGAACATCGGGATTGTTATCGGGAAAATTATCAAGTTCCTGAGTGGTCCCAGACAATCCGATTTGGATGAGCTGGCGGGTGTTATGGTCCACCTTTTTGCGGAGGGCTAAAAGCGCCTCGAGGAACTTAACGTTATGGTGGACATTCTCCGTAATAAGCACCGGTTCGATATCGTCTTCGGTAAGGCTTTGACCAAATCTTGGGATTTGGTCATGGTCGTATTGCGGACTGATATCGGCCCGCTGATGTGTCTCTGGTACGGGCGGTTGAGGTCTTATGAGCGACGGAACTCGCTTGGGCGTCGCGGCTACGTCCGGAGATGCCTGAGTGGGGCCCTCTTTTCCTCTTCGGCCTGGGCGGAGCGGGCAAGCCCGCCGGGGAAACATCAGGCGGGGCGGCTGGCGTCATCATGATCGCCGGAGGGATAGGCGTAACTGGACAGCAAATTGGCTCATCCGTTGTGGGAGGAGGTGGCACGATGGTAATGTCCTGTAGTACCACAATGTTCTTCCCTTTAGGCGGATGTGCTGAGGATCCCTTCGGTTGGGGTGGACTTAAACAATCTGTACTCGTACAAAGTGTACGAGTACGTCGACCCACCTTGCGGTATGCGACACACCCTACGTCCAGCGAAAGCACTGTCAAGGCAACCCGCCACCTCCGCCTTCCAAAAATCAGCGGAGAAAAAAGACCCCCACAATCTATTTTATTTACACAACTTACAAATAATTCAAAAATAATACATATTTATATAAACTAACATAACCAAAATTCGTATTACTTAATTACTAAATTAACATACAAACCCCGAACTTATAAGCAAAAACAAAAACAAAAGAAATTTTAACAATAAATTTAACAAAATCAAAGCAAAACTAACATTAATTCATTAAATATTCCCACCCTTACTATACTAATCTTTTCTTTGTTGCAGGTCTTCATCACCCGAACGGCAGCCGGCAGAGAGAGTGACCCACGGTAAGTACCTTATCTCCCATCCCCCTCATAATAAAAAACCATCCCAGCAGCCAACTCATTCCAATCATTCATATCTTCCTCACACACTATTTCACTCAACTCACCTCTACCTTCACTTCTCCTTTTTTCAAACACCCTCTCTCTACACTTCACCCTTCTATCATCCCTACATTCCCACAGTACGTGTTGCGGTGTGTCCTCACCCACACCACACACGCACTTTCCATCCGTCTCACACAATTTAAACCTTTTCAGATACACTCTAAACGGCCCATGCCCACTCATCAATTGTACCCCCTTTGCCGACATCGCCCTCTCACCCATCCATCCACACTTCAAGAAATTAAACACACACCTTCCCGTAGTCCCCCTTCTCCATCTCTCCCTCCATTCCTCCGTCATCCTTTTCCTCTGCTCCTTCCTAAACACACTTCTTACCATACACAATTTCTTAACCATACCATCCCCCTCACTTCCCCTCACAAATTCATCTACCTCTTTCATACCCTCATCCTCTCTTGGTTTCCACCCAACCAATACAGTTCTATCTCCCTCACATGCAGCCTTACAACATTTCCTCACCTCGTTCACCTCCACGCTCTTCACCCTCGTCCCACATACCTGTTCCACCGCGATCTTATTGTCGTTGTATATAACGTACCTTCCCCTCTTCCTCCTCCTCACCCATTCAACACCTAAACCTATACCCTGGACCTCGGCTTGAACCACGGACGCATACCCACTAACACGCATTTTTCCCCTGTCGAACACCACTCCATCCTTCCTAACAACAAATCCCACACTCACACCTCTCTCCCCCTTACTCGCATCCGTAAAAATTTCAATTAACTCATCCATTCCCTCAATATTCTCAAACACCCTTCTTGCACCTTCACACCATTCACTACCTCTACACTTTCTCTCCCATTCTCCCTTTACCTGCCTCATCCATTTCTCCCTAATACACTTCGCCGATAGCTGCAGGGGTGGTATCCCTGACACGACACAGAGAGCCTCCGTAGGGGTAGTTTTGTAGGCCCCCGTCGCCCATAACAAGAATGGCCTAATCGCCGCATTCACCCCTTTCTCCACTCTCGAATCTGTAGCTCTCTCACCCCACACTTCCGCACAATACAATATCCCTGGAATAATCACTCTCTCTACCATAATCTTTCTAAGTTCCATATTCACACCCCAATCCTTTCCTGCCATAACCGCCATACGACCTAACATACCAATCACTCTTCCCCTAACATACCTCACGTGCTCGATAAACAACAAACCCGAATCAATCATCACTCCCAAGTATTTTACTACACCTTCCATCCTCACAGCACCATGATCAACCCTAAGAATCGGTGAATCCCTGATCTTCTTCTTAGAGAAGAACATTCCTACCAATTTCTCATTAGCATACCCTACCTTACACTCTTCCGCCCACACCTTGCACACTTTCCACACGCTATCCCACCTCTTCTCAATTTTCTTCACAGATACATCCCCTATCAAAATAATCTGATCATCCGCATATGCTTGCACCAAGTCGCTCTCAAGATCCAAACACTCGCTCACCCTAAAAAACCACTCATTCATTGCACAATTCCACAGTATCGGTCCCAAACTGGAACCCTGCGGACATCCCCTCTTCACTTTCACCTCTACCCCTTCACACTTCAATACTCTCTCACTTAAAAAACTGTTTACAGCACACACCAAGTACTGCGGAACACCCATCCTAATCAGACCATTCAAAATACCAGGCACCCACACAGCGTTAAACGCGTTCGCAATATCCAACGTCACCACCACACCATGCCATCCATATTCTTTACATTTCCTTATCCCATACACCAACCCATCCAAAGCCTGCATAGTACCTCTCCCTTTCCTAAACCCATACTGCCTCTCATCCATCCTACCATTCCTTTCCACGAAATCCAATAACCTCTCAGCAAGCACCCTATCCAAAACCTTTCCTATTGCGGAAGCTAAACATATCGGTCGCACACTACCATTTGGTTTTGGTAACCAAACCACCCTAGCTTCCCTCCAGATCGGTGGAAATACCCCCTCCCTCAAACACGCCTCAATTAAATCCACCCATTCATTCCCAAATCTATTCCAGGTCTCCTTTACCACTACACTCCTAATCCCATCCACGCCTACGGCTTTTCCCTCGCCCATGTTGTTGATAATTCCCTCCAGTTCACTCTCACTCACTTTCTCTACCAACCAATCACGCCTCATACTTTCATACCTAACCACCTTGTCCTCTAACTCCTTCCTAATCCTACTCTGGCTCTCTGTGTCCTCCCCTCTATAATCCTCCAAGAAATACTTAGTAAATTGCCCCCTAATGACCTCCTCTTTACTCATACTCACTCCATACTCATCCACTCCACTCATTATCGGTCTCACCGATCTTCCCTTCCCTTCCTTCCAAACCTCATACCATCCATTCTTCCTGACCTTCTGACCAATCCTACCAATTGCCTCCCTTTTCGCCTTAATAATCTCCTTCTTGTATTCATTCCTCTTTTCCTTATACCTAGCCTTCTTCTCATTAACACCCACACCTCCTCGCCTGCTTTCCTGAAATTCCCTCCTAGCCGATCTAACCTCCCTTCTCAACACATTCAATCCTTCGCTCCACCATGTCTTCCCTATCCTCCTCCTTTTTTCATTCCTCCCCACACAACCAACCAAATTCTCACACACCCTAATAATACATTCACTCCATCTCCTAGCCCCTTCCTCGCCACCATTCCCCTTCTCCTCTTTTTGCAGTTCTCCTCTGACCCTCCTCGAACAAATCCCAATTCATTTTCCTGAAATCTAAAAACCTACTATCCTGCACAATTACATCCACTCCCATGCTCACATTCCACTCAATCATTCTATGATCACTCAAACTCTCGTCCTCCCTAACACCCCTTTCCGATTCATACACCCCCTTGGATAGAGTGAGGTCTATCCAACTACATCCATTCACCGTCTCAAACGTAGGTAACCCATCATCATCATTCATTAACTCCCATTCATTCCTCAAAATAAACTTACACATCTCCTCTCCTCTTTCGTCGTGCCTAGCATTGAAATCCCCTCCTACCACGCATCTATTGGCTCCCCTTGTTGCCATCGTCAGCCTCTCCAGGGTCTCCGATAAATTCCCACCTGGTCTCGCTACACACAACCAAAACTTACTCTATTCTCTCCTCTTCCACATTCAAGCACAACACAATCCTCCTCCTCTAACACTCCTACCACATCTCCTCCTCCTCTCAACCATACAATGACACACTTACCCTTACCAAGCACCATCTCTGCTTTCTCCCAAATATCCTCTCTCAAATAAGGCTCCTGGACCAGGGCGATGTCAGCTCCTATCTCTCTCGCTCTCCCAATCGCGCACAACATGGCTGCCCTACCCCTCCCCACATTCACCTGTACTCCCTTTATCTTCCCAAACCCCCTATTAGTCATAGTTTGTCACCCTCTCCACCAATGCCACCGCTGCCCTGTATTCCGCACACTTTTTATCACGTGAATCATGACCGCACTCCTTTCCCCTATTTTTGCAGTTTATGCATTGTGGCTGCTCCTCCCTTCTCCTGCAATCCTTAAAGTCATGCCCCCTCCCCGCACAATGCCCGCACACTTTCTCCATCTTACAGAACCTTTGCAAATGCCCATACCCTTGGCAATTAAAGCATCGCTTTACGTCCACAAAATCTTCTATCCTACACGCTTGCAACTTTATGTACACCCTCCCGAACCGTAACATTTCCCTTCTCACCCTTCCCGAGACCTCCAACACCACATTTAAAACTTCCCTCTCCCTTCTCCCTGTTTTGAAAACGATCCTACACTCTTTTCTGAAATCCTCCCACCCAATTCCCGTATCCCTATCCACACTTTTCCCCCATAGCTGTTGCAGTATGGTTTCCTCATTGGTTCCCCTATCTACGTCATACACTATAACCTTAGGTCTTATGGTTGTTGGAGGTCTGGCAGTCACTCCCGGTCCCTTTACCTTTTCTTTAATCATTTCAACATCCCTCTCCATCCCTCCTCTCTTTCCAACGATTTCACTATCTTCTCCTTCAAAATCCCACTGTCTCCAACATCGCTCCCCCCCGTCACAATCACAATCTTTTCATTATTTCCTTACTCCTCACACTCTCCTCATCCACTCCTCTTCTAATCTTCTCCTCCCAAACACTCCTTTCTTCCAGCCTTCCCCTACATTCCGCCAATTCCACCATCGTCCTCACCGACAGACCCTCTATCCACCTGAACACGTCCAAGATTTCTGCCCTCTTCTGTGCCGGCAGGCTTTTCGAAGTCATAGCCAGCACCGATTCCAGCTCCTTCCTTAGCTCCTGAACGTATAGCAGTTCACTCATTACGTTCTCTGACCTACCCTTCTCTTTTTCCAACCATCCTGCGCAGTCGATCTCCCTCCTCGCAGCGCTAGATTTCTCGGTAAAGATCGAGGCTGCACTTGCAGGCCTTTTATACTGGGAGCCATCATCCTCATCATCTTCGTCTTCCCTGTCTCTTTCTCGTATCCTCTGAAGTTGCCACAGACATCCCCTCCACTGTTCCTACCGATTGAATAACCATGCTCCATGCCCCCTCTACTTCCTTCTGAAATTCGACGTCAGTGGGATGGACTCACCAGCGATGGGAGGCATATCAGCGGCTGACGAGGTGGATGGCACTGGAGATGGTGGCAACGGTGGTGGTGGTGGTGCGCTCGTCGAAGGTGATTCGGGCGCAGGGAGAGATGACCTAGGTGTTGTGGTCTTTACTGGTACCTTTTGAAACTTTGAGCCTACGGAAGATAAACCAAATAATTTAGAGGCCTTGTCTTTTACATTCTGTTTGGCTCTTGTCAAATAACGTTGGTATTCGGGTTTCTCCCGCCTATGCCTGACCTGATGTTCGGTCATGCCGGTCGCCTTAATCATTTCCTTGATGCTTACTAGCTTCAAGCTCCTGGCCTCAATTGAGGCTAATTTTTCTAATAATTCGCTCTCTGGATGGTTGATTGAGAGAAGAATTACAAAACGTTAAGCATCCAGACGTTTACTTGGTGGAAAAAGTGCTAAAACGAAAAGGACAACAAGTGCTGGTTAAATGGTTGGGTTTGGGACCGTCTCATAATTCTTGGATCTCAAAAAGTAACGTTATTTAAGAAACAATAAAACAATTACTAGTACACGTTAAATAATTTATTTACTATCTGAGATTACAGTATATGTATTATGTTGTATTGATTATTTATATTATATTTTTTAATTATCTATATTTTGTGTTGCATCATTCAATGACTTATGCCCCAAGCCAATGTACTAGAACCATCCGGTAAAATGTGTCGTTTATCATCACTACATGATAAAGCGATTTTGTTTTTTAATTCTGTCTACATTGTGTGATATTCCGATTTAAATACGTACATTTTCTTACGTATCAATCCACCACGTTCGACCACAGCTTTGTAATCGGTTACGCTCAAATGTTTATCAATAACATACTTTTTCACTCCTTTAGCCTTCTTTACGTTATCGTCCAGAAAAGTTATGCAATAAGCTTTGGCTCCTGTTCCAACAAATGAGGTGATACACCTATTTGGATATTCATCCTTCATTCTTCCCAATACCGGTACACCGCGGGGTATACCGTGTATATTGTCTAACGGATAATTCGACGTGTCAAAGACATCAATATTTTCTTTTATATCCTCATATACGTTTGGTGTAAATATTTCTAGAATCAACGATTCCGTATCGGTGTACAAGAGGTATACGTCGTTTCCATACTTTTTTTTAAATAACCATAGAAGAAATCGTACATTACCGTTTTCGAAAGCGTACTTCTGCGAGATTCAGTTGAATTGCTACCAAATTATCATTGAATACTTTTAAAGATTTGAAATTTGGTTTAGCGATCAGAGCTTCTATGCCCGGTTTCCTGTGGCGACATTCCCAGTGTGTAACTAATCTTATATCTACCCGTCTTTCAACATTTTCCATTGTTTTACCGAACACGTTGTTATTCATCGACTTGTAATGGTTTTTATCAAATTCATTTGTCGCTTTCGCACGCTTTTCAGAATTGAAATCAATATTTTTCCGCATCCACCCTGATTGTTTAAATTCTAGCGCCCTATGAACCTTTATTAACTTCAAACCGAACTGAACACATTGTTTTAAGTTCATGTAATGAATGATGTACCTTGATTTATTATATAAATTTGCTATTAACTTTGCATTTTTTGAGCCTGGAGGTACAATTCGTTCAGGACAAAATGGTAACTCGTTGTGTTCATCATGCAAGTTTTCCGGATACTCTAAACCAACTTTAAACACGTAACCCTTTCCTGAATCTTCATTCATATTGCCAATATCTAGCCTATGGATCTCTTCATCTGATAGCCATCGAAATCCTCCGATTGGTAGTTTTCCTCTCATCGCGTGCCCATACAAATTTGTAGCGTCAAGATATCAAATATAGGATGTTTCTCTATTGGGTAGAAATTCCGGCATGAACTTGTTATTTGCTTCAGCACTGCTCTTGCTGCACATACTCAAACCACCGCGAATAGCCTTTTTAAAGAAATGTAACATATCTATATCGGTTAGCAATTCAAATTTTACCCTAATCATGCGTAGTAAGGCATCAAAACCGAAACCCGGTGATGTGAAATAATGACACGGATCCAAACCATAGTTCTGAATCGATATGGTCCGAAAATTCTCAAATACATCCGCCAAAAGTAAAACATCCGACGTTAGATATATGTCACTATATTCTCCTAAAGTGTGACAATTAAACACTTTCCACGCTTTTTGTGCTCGACAGCAATTTTCTTCAGTTACTTCTTCATCGCATAATGTATTATAAAAACTGTTTTGATCTGGCAAACAGTTGAAGTTTAGCTTTTCGAATGAGTCTACAAAACAGTATGGAAATACTCCCTTTTGACGCACTAATCGAAACTGTTCTTCATTTTTAAAATGCTTTCTGATTTCGACACATTGACTATCTTCCAAAAATGATCCCAATTTTTCTAACGATGAAGCCCTAAATCTATAGGAATCGACAAATCTTAATTTCATAGACACTCTCCTTAGCTTTCCCTTGCTATCAACATAATCTCCTACGACAATTTTTTTTGAAAACGATATGTATTTCTCTTTACTTTGTGCCATAACTTCAACACCTTCCTCTTTTAACGCCATATCTTTTACGGAAATGTGACAATCGTAATTTGAAAGATTATGAAAAAATATTGGTATGAAGTTTGGTAATTGGTAATTTATATTACACACACTATGTGCAGGCCCTCGATATAAGCCGGTGAGGTGGTCATGATCGTATACTTTGCTGCCAGTTTTTATCTCTTTCGAACAAATGTGACACGTATCTTCCATATGATGTATTAATTTTTCTAGATTTTCTAATGGTAACATTTCTTTTGGCTTGCTTAAATAGTTGTTGTATATACTTAAAACATCTTCCTCCAACTTGTTCTTAAAAATTTGTGCTGCATTACGCTCTCGATATATTTCAAATTTCGATAACGAATCATCATAAGAACATTTAATATAGTATGCAAATGCATACGTATTATAAAAAAAATAAAAAAGAATTGCGGCTCGTGTTCTCGTTGTTTTTTTTCTTCTGTTCTTTTCTGTATTCTCGATACAGACGATTGGTTTCTGTAACGATTCAAAGTCTGCATATACTACAAATGGTATTTTTAATTGTTTTTCAAAACTTTCAAATTGTAATACATTCTCCTGTTCTTGCTCTTCATATTTATTTATTTTAATACTTGTTGTTGGTAAAATTGCTCTTACCTTGCCGCAATCCTGCGTTTGATGTCGCTGAAGTTGACACTCTGTTGAAAAGAATATCAAACATCCCTCGCAAATAAATTTTTCATGACCATTTTTAGATGCTTGTGCTGACAGTAATCTGGATAAACTTTTTATCCAACAGTAATGGCTATGTATACCATATGTACATGGTGATTATATCATAATTCATAACTCCGTCTTTAAAATATTCATTTAAACCATAGACATTTATCGAAACTTTGTTCTGCTTCTCAAACTCGGGTATGTCTCGCAATTTAACCGGAAATGTTATATTTGAATAGTCAATGCCACAATTTTTATAATGAGGATACGAAGTTGTCCGTTGTGGTAAACCGTTCGGTTCACACACTGCTGATGTTAACGCCCAAGCAAAGCATGCATCATCAGCATTTTGGATATTTATTACAGCACGTTTAGCTTTTAAATGGTACGGCAGATCCATGTAGCTCGAAGCTCTTGTGGGGTTATATTTGTTGAGATTAACCTCCATATACAGTATTTGTAATAGTGTCCACCCTGTATACAAATTGTTTTAATTAGTATTCTTCAAACCTTGCACCTTAGAGCGCTTACCTGAATCACGTTCTTGAATTTCCGACATTTTTGATGATATTTTATCGATGAAGTCATTATAAATTTTATACAAATCTGTTGCTAAAGATGCTACTTTATTCTTTGTATTAAACGATTTTATTTCCCAATCTTCTTTGGATTGCAAACAATACATTCCAAAATATTCTAGATTTAATTTAATGCTGCCATGAATATCGATAGCGCTTTGAATTAGATTTAAGATTTTTTCACGAATTCTATCCGAATATTCTTTCAAATCCACAAAAGTTCCCGGTTCGTTTATTCTATAGCTTACTATTTTATCGCCAAATGCCCCAGCGATTCTCTCAACTCCATCGTCAGTTATGACAAACGCATTGCGTTTATGCTCATTACTGCGCAAATGTGCAGAATAGCATTGCTTATTTACGTACTTATCGCACGCATCACATTTTGCCATATTTGATTTAGATATTTCTTCAAGTTTGATTCTTTTACCAATGCATGATTGCCGCTGATGTCTCTTCAAGTTATCGGATCGGGTGAAACATTTTGCGCAATTATCACACACCAACATTTTGGACTTTATTCTTTTTTACTTCTCAACGAATAACTACGTCCCTGTGATACTTTACCACCGTTTATAAACCTTTCCACCTCCTCCCAATTCTTGCAGGAGTTTTATGCAGGAGGTTTTTTTGTGTACATAATGAACCCAAATGATGCCAGGTAAATATGACTCATTCCTTTTCTTCGAGCAAAACAGCACTTCTTATCTGCATATATTTTTTTTACGTAAACTTGGTTGGGCAGTATTACTACCTGAATAAATTTGTAAAAAACCCTACTCTTATTTAATAATTACGGCGGATTTAAAACCTTTTTGCAAGTTCGATATACACGATTTTCAATTAGTCACTTAAACCCTCCCACATTATATCATCCAAATCGGGTAGGATGGGATAATCATTTTAATTAGTATATATTAATAAATATTACAAGATTATTCTGCACCAAGACCTCTGCCACCTATAAAAATATAGAGTAAATTAATATGACGCTCCTCCACTCTTTTTCTTGTAAAATAAATTGGCCCATCTATCGTGAACATATCTTTAGACCGCTCACATAGCTCGTATACATTAATACTGAGATTATTTGTTTGCTCGATCTTTGTGAGATCAGTTAACTTTACGGGAAAGTCAATTCCATTTAAGTTTAAGACCTCGGAATAATGGGGATAACTCGTGGTGCGATTTTTATTTTGGCGAGCTGGGTGAAGTGCGGCTGTTAAGCACCACGCTAAACATGCGTTATCATCATTTCGGATATTAACGCATGCCTTCTTTCTCATTATCGGTGTCGGTAGTGGGATGTATGAGTTCCCAGCTAACGGAGAGTATTTATTGATGTTCAGTTCCAAGTGAGAGATGGAGAAAAACGCCCACCCGCTATCTCTCTCCTGGAACTCCTCACTTTGTTTAACGATGTCGTTAACCATTAACTCATACACCTTCTCTAACTTAGTGGATAATGTCACAACTCTGAATTTTGTATTAAAATTTTTCATAGAGTACGTGACATTATCAACATCCTCACCATTCCCATCTCGCACCGTCTCCGATTTCACAAAGGTTGCGAATAATTCTAATTGCACCTTAATTGAGTTATGTCTACCTTGGGATTCAACGATCAGCTTGAAGACGTCCGCTCGACACCGCTGGAGGTAGCTTGGAATGTCATCTTCGAAGTGGCTTCCAAACATTCTGTAGCTGGCTACGCGTCCTTGAAAACATGTCGCCAGCTGCTGGATGCCGCCCTACAACGTACCGATTTGCTCACGATGATGACTTCTCCTGTGCCCTGCCAGTCTCGCCGCGCTCTGGAACACCAAGTCACATTGTCCGCAGACATATTGTTGTTGCTGGTGCTGTTGCTCATTATGTCTTTTAGGAGCTCTTCTATTTGACACTTCAAATATTTGTTGGGAGTTGAACGTCAGATTGCACTACTCACATCGCTCGAACGGTACTCCACATCCCTCGCAAAGGTATTCGGTAGAATTCGGTTAAGAATTGACGAATTGCTCGCAGTTATTACACTGCTCAAACGACCGTCCGCATCCCTCACACATAAACTTACTATTCGTGCTGGCCATTGTCTAGCAACTTGAAAATTAATACTGCTCTGTTGTTACAGTGAAACTGACCGTAGAGAGACAAATCTACCCCTTAAGTACTGATACAAACAAAAGACACCATCAAAAACGATAAAGAAAAACGTGTCTAAACGCGTATAAACGTGTCGAGGAAAAAAAAATTGTGGCAATAAAGGAAACGGTATTTTTAGAAAGTTTCTCGTCTTGTTGAAGGGGTAGGAAAAAAACTTTTTTTTTATTTTCGACACAAACGAATATTTTAGAAAGTTTTTAGGAATTCATGGGTACTTGTTGGAGGGGTACAATAAAAACAAATATTTACAGCACATCAGTATTTACTATATTTAGAAAATTACAAATTAATTTCACATTTTGAATTGAACATACTGTCGGACGGCTATTATGATAAAAGCAAGCGTTGTTAGTTCTCTGAATTATCGGGCAATCGACATTATTCTCTAAATTCATTATAATTACTGAATCGAAAATTTACTGAATCGCCGTTTTGATCGATTAGGGATAGTGTTAGGTTGCTGATACATCGACGGTGGATCAGTGGCAAATAAACTATATTTTTCGGCTCAATATTTATACTATAGCCCGGGGCCACTTGCGGTGCATATTCAAAGAGGGTATGTGATTGCTTCGAATCGTAAAATGAACTTGTTATGATATTACATTCAATCCGTATACTAGTTACTCTAATTATTTGCACCGGTTGCTCAGATTCTCGCATAACACCTGGCGGTATTGGTTTACTTCCGCGACCAAAGCCCAACATCGGCCCAATCGAATCCGGTTTATCAAGATGTATCCAATACTTATTCGATCTTATTTCACATTTTAAGGTATTATGATTAGGTTTAATGCTAATAATTGGCTCATCACCATCATTAATTGCTGATTTGAGATCTTTTTGCATTGTTTTACGCACATACTCATCTATATTATTGATTTCATATGATCCAGTAGGAATTTCAATAAATTTAGATCCATCTTTATCATAGTAGATTCTATTTTGTCCTGGCTCAATATTCGGGATACTATTGTAAGTATAAAGACCTATTAGGCCCAAGGCGTAGTTTGATGACTCATCTAACTCATAAAATGGGTAATAATCAGCTGAAAGGGTACTACCCCTTCCTCTCAATGTAAACGTAGTTGACATACTAAATCGTAGACTATTGTCAATACTTAATTTATACATAATTTTCTTAAAAATTCGAGGCATAAATGACCGCAATTTACCGTACCGAATTCCTGAAAACGTTCATGATTGTATAAAATGGTAGCGTTGGCGCCAAAGTACTGTACAACTTCTTTGGGGGGTCTCAAACTCCCGAAACTATCGAAATAACGAACTAAATTCCCATCTTTGTGATATGCGACCCAATGTGTTCCAGTCCCCCGGATGGAATCTAAATTGATAACCCCACACTCTTTCCTAAGTGGTTTTTTAGGAAGAGTATCACGCATAAATACTCCACGGAAATTACTTAAATGGCGATTACCATATCTAATAATATTAACATTAGTTAGCGGTTTTTGCGCTGGTTTTTTTTTTTAAGCTTCGGGTGTAGAAAGAGTCGCAAACCCTTACAGTAAGGTTGTAAATAGAGACCACCCCCCGTTTTATTACTATTTATTTTAACAGCTTCTATTGATTTGTTATGCCGTCGAAGTTCATCAAATTCTCGTTTAGCACTCCTAGCTTTTTTAATTGCGCTAATAACATTGGAGACGCCGGACGCCATAGAACCAGCCGCTGATAGACCCGCGAATATTGGTAATAGAAAAGGTAGTAATCCACCTGTTTTAGTTTCATCCGACAGTCTACTCGGAATCGGTATAATACGGGGTGTTCGCACGTTTTTTCTACCGCCAACGTTTTTAACAGCTAATTTTGCTGCGTTTAAAGCAATTTTTACGTTCTTCGAGAGGTTCGCATCGCTTCGAAGGTTTTTAAGTTTTTTCAATTTGGACTTAACGGGTTTTAAAATATTAGAATTAAAACCACAACTAAGGCGAACCCCCATACCAAGTTTTCTTTTGGCCTTCATTGCAGCGTTTATAAACCACGCGTTAATTTTTTCACTCGATTTAGCGTTTTTATCAATGACTCTCTTCCAAGCTTCTTCCTGTAATACCTTGTCCGCTTCGTGCCTTTTTTGAATATCAGAACTTTTAGCGTAAGCGATATCGTGCTGTTTACAGGCTCTATCTAGTCCATTAATTCCCTCATCACCTCGTTTTAATCGTTTTTCAAGTTTAGTACCCGGTCCACAATACTGATAATTTTTTAAATGAACCTCATACGGAATATTATTAATTATTGAATTTAACAGACCCCTGCCTCTCACGGCAGTCGTCATATTACTGAATATAGCCGCCCGTGTTTGCATATAAATATTATGCCCCCACCTTTCTATTCTTTAGTTATTGACTGTATATACAATGGAAAAGATACGACTGTGTAAAGTAGAAAATAATATACAAATAGAAAACCTCGACACAAAATTGGGTTGTGGGACAGCGGTAATTAAACACCGTCATGGCGCTGAATTGGCTGATACAATTAGAGCAATAATTGCTGGCTCAAGTAATTTTGGAAAAACTAACGTAATGCTCTCGCTCTTATTTCATCCGAACGGATTAAAATTCGAAAATGTATACGTTTATTCGAAATCGCTATATCAACCGAAATATAAATTCTTGGAAAGCGTGCTCAAAACGATCCCTGGTATTAAATATTTCCCATATAAAGATAATCAGGAAGTTGTTGAGCCAAGTAAAGCGTTACCCAATTCAATTTTTATTTTCGATGATGTGGCGACAAGTAATCAGAAAATAATTCAGAAGTTCTATTCGATGGGGCGACATTGTAACGTAGATAGCTTTTACCTAGCCCAGTCATATTCCAGAGTGCCGAAACAATTAATTAGAGATAATGTAAATTTGATCATTTTATTTAAACAAGACGGTACTAATCTTAAGCATGTATTTCATAATCACGTTGAACCTGACATGACTTTCGAGGAATTTCAAGTAATTTGTCGCATGTGCTGGTCTGATAATTATGGTTTTTTAATTATTGACAAAGATCGATCCATAAAAACAGGACGTTATAAATTCAAGTTTGATAGTTACATATTGATTTAAGTAGCAGGACTTTAAGCTGCGAACAGCCCGTTCTTTTATCGGATTTCTCTATTTTTTACAAACACTTCAAATAAAGGGGTCTGTTTAAAAAAAGAGATCTGTTTAGTGGTATTTTTTATACCATCCCTTTTTACCGATGAACAGCCTGTTTTTTTTCTATCGCACCTCATTTTATGCGACCGCTTAAAGCAAGGGTTATTATTAAAGAAGATATCTATTTAATATATAAGTTCATATACGCCATTCGCTAATTTTAGTTATGTATAAGCTAGGAGAAAGAGTGCAGTGCGGCCATCGTCGTCGTCGTAAAGATATAATAAATAATTCGATTCGTTCCGATATTGTCAATATTAGCGAAGCTATTAGAAAGTAGTATTTAGCTATCAAGGCGGTAAACGCGTAGAGGAAGAAACATTAGAACGACTTCATAGTCCCGTAATTAAACCGCTAAATAAGTTATTGAAAACCGTACAGCATTCATCTAATCAACCAGTTAAACATGAATTAGTTAAAGAAGAAAAAGAAGAGCTCATTAATAAATCTGGTCCTAATATAAAATCTGACGATCAGTCTGGTTTCGAGTTTCAGAATACCAGCGAGGTTTCTGAAACTTCCAGCTTGGACGATGTTCCGGGGTATACACCTAAGGAGTTTACTTATCGGCAAGATGAATTAGCACCCGAATCCCTCGATGCATATTTAGAGCAATATCATGAGTTACCGAGAACATATATAAGAGGTCTAATAGAAAATAATTTTGATCATGATACTAAAACCGGTCTTACACATAACAGTGTAACAGACAAATGGAGTATTGGTTGCAGTTCAGTAGATTTTGATAATCACGGTAACATTATTATTGATAATGTTACGTATAAAGGTACACCTGGACTGTACGAATTACTATTTAAAAAGAAGCCTATAAAAACAATTTGCACGCAAAATGACTATAATATTTATCATGATATACTGGTTAGAAGTAGCGCACATAAACGAAATTACAATCCTAATCAGCAGATAAGCGGTACCAGATCGCTGAAATATAAAACAATTATTAAACCACTGATTCACAAGAAAACCCGAAATGTTAAGAAAAGGTTGGAAATATCTCCATCACCTCATCGCACCGGTTCATCTTTAAGTTTAACTGTCCCCAAGGTTGACACACCATATCAGTATGTTTATTTTGATGATATAAATGAAATTGTTGATCGATTACGCCTGTTAGTAAGCTCCAAACAAGCGGGTAATACATCACATAACAACGAAATTGTTTCTATAGTAGAAGAACTTAGAGAAGCAAACGTTATTTTCTAAGAGGGATAAATTTGGTGCTTTTAATTATGGGCGAACAAGTAAGCCGACAAATCGCGCCATATGCAACCACGATGTTAGATTAAAATTTAGTATAACTGACGATGGTATGATCAATGTTGGTGATAAACGTTTATGTAATTTACTCGATGTAGTAAAAAATGACGATGCAGCAAGTAAACAATATGTATTAAAATGTATTAAAGATAATGACATATTCTCAAAAAAACATATGGAAACCAGACTTAAGGACAATATTAGAGAGTCGGAAAATTATATTAATACATATATTAAAAATAATGATATCTCAGTGAAAAAGTATGTGGGTACTAGCCTTAAAAATAGTGCCGAAGCCTTAAAAAAATATATTGATCGATGTATTAAAGAAAACAACGAACTTACCGCTAGGTTTATTCAAAAACGAATTACAGAATTGACGGAAGCTATTAATGCAAAATTCGAACAATAATTTAAAACGTAAAATCGATGATATTTCTCATTACTAATAAAGCTATCAATTCAAGCACATCATGTCATTTAATACCTCTACAAAGATTGGTATTATAAACGAAATTCATAAACCGGCAAGGAAGCGATTTAACCGGAGGAAAACAATTATTCGAGGTCTGGACGATTTATGGCAAGCAGATTTAGCCGATATGAGTAATTATGTTAAGTGGAATAAGCAATACAAATATATGTTAGTAACAATTGATTGTCTATCAAAGTATATTTGGCTTAAAGCTTTAAAATCGAAAAGAGGTTGTGAAGTGAAAGCGGCTTTTGAATGTGTTTTTATGGAGGGTAGAATACCAGATAACTTACAGACCGATGCTGGAAAAGAATTTTATAATTCCCAAATGAAACAGCTGTTGAATGGATTTAATATCAATCATTATTCCACCTATAGCACCACAAAAGCGTCAATCGCTGAACGAGTTATTAGGACATTAAAGGAAAAAATATACAAGCGGTTCAACTATATGGGAAATCGTAAATGGGTTGAGATAATTGACGACGTAGGTAAAGAATATAACGGTACAACCCATGGAACCATCGGTATGCGGCCGGTTGATGTTACACGAGAGAACGCTGATCAACTCTTAAAAACTGTCTATAATCGTCTGAAAATAGCCGGGCGTATTAAATATTGTATAGGTAGAATAGTACGTATTAGTAAGTATAAATCAATATTCGAAAAAGGTTACACACCAAATTGGACGACTGAACTGTTCAAAATACGGAAAGTTCAAATTACGAATCCTCCAACCTATCTGTTAGTCGATATGGAGAATAATCCGATACTGGGCGCTTTTTACGAATATGAAATTCAACCTAGTAATTATGAAGACACCTATCTTATAGAAAAAGTGTTACATAGAAAGAAAAATAAAGTATATGTGAAATGGTTGGGGTTTCCTTCCTCAAAAAACAGTTGGATTGATAAATCAAATGTAGAGTAATTTTAAATAAAGATCTTTATAAATGTAAATGCTCTTTTAATTTCCCTTAAAAATTAAGTAATAAAACCAGTTACGCACATTTAATATTTTTTTATTAATTTAATTTACATCTAAGCACATTTTGGACATATCTGTTTACATTCGAGACATTTAGTAACAGATTGTGGTGGACCGTCTATCTGGTCAATATTCGAGTTATTATAATGAATAAAACATGGTAAGTGAAACTTAAATTCTTCATGTTCAACACTCGATAGTGAGTCCCACACTTTCAACAGGTATAGGCAGGATACTGTTGAATGATCAAACTTAACACTCATGCTGAGGATTTCACAACGCTAATTGTTCCAGTATCTTAACCGCACAATAAATACTAATTTGAGTTTTGAGAGATTCTATTTGTTTTAAGTATCGACGTAACTTTACCTTTAAAAGGACGCTCTTTTTATTCAAAATGGAGATATTATTCCTAGTTCTGGATATCATTTAGTTTCACTTACGTACACATCACCACAACACAGTTTAATTTGATCGGGGTAAAAGTAGATAATTTCTTGTATGCATTCGTCGTATTCGGATGGTTGGTCCTTTAAAGCGTCCCACTGTTGGTCTAAAAATGCTTCTATTGTCTCACCGTCTGGCTTTGTTTTGGTAATAAATTTTATTATGTTAATATAATATTCGCTGAAGCCTGATATTTCGAGTCTTTTAAGTCTCCAAGTAATTGGTCTTTTCAGACGCTGCAATTGCTTAAATGATCGTTCAGTAAGATCGATTTTAGTATTCAATAATTTAACTATGGATAAGGTTGTTCTTGATCGCTGGTTTAAAATAAGATTAATGTCGCAAGTTAACTTAATTACTTCGCTCGACTTCTTCCCACGTTTATATAAAAATGATGTGATGATATTTTCCTCTTCCCAAAAAGGTGACCACTCGCTCCTCTCACCAAACTTATTCCCGTGCTCACCGATAAACGATTATTGAGAAAATAACTTTTTTCGCTTATAAGTTGATTTTCTTGAAGCAATTCTCTTATATAATCGACTAAGAGATTTTCGACGTAGAAGTTTTCGTTGTTTATTACTTCACTACACTCAGACACTTTACACATGTATTGCCAAACAACTCGCACAGTTCTTGTATTTATCCTATATCCACCCCACTTTCAAATTGACCCCTCCCACCTATCAAAAACCGTTCTAAATCGCGTTTGTACACGAAAAAATCTTGTTTGGTCTATACTTCTTGGTTATAAAGCGACGAGTTCATACGTGAAATATTGCACAACGGGTGGCGTAGGGGGAAAGTTGATCGCGTTCGTTCTTGTCTTTACCCACTCGCCAATTGCCCCACCAAAAATCGCTTGGGCCTTCCTCCTCCTCCTCCTACTCGTTGAGAAGAATTTTAGTTCGCTAATACAGCTCGTTTAGTGAAGATCATATTCATCATCAGCATGTTATTGAACAAATTAAACTCTTTGGGTTCATGTGAACTTCCCCCGAAGAAAAGGCTCTGTGATCTCGTAGTGGACAAACCCTATCCCATTACGAACGCGAGAAGAATTAGCAGCAATCAATGGCCAACAGTTCTGATTGAATTAGAAGAAGGGTTTGTCATTTTCCTGCCCCAAAGATTAGCGCAAAACATAACGGATGAAGAAATTACCACTCTATCGAACATAGAACTAATTTACACGGGATTGAAAGCTGTAGGCAAGTCGCAGTCCGCATTTGGTGTTCGCTTTCAAAATAAATTGCAATCACCTTAGCTTTTAATAAAAAACTTTATAATATAAAAAAATGCATTTTCTATCAACCCCTACTACGCCCATCCCTCCTCATCCTCCTCCTCGGCTCACCTCACAACAAAATTATCTAAGTCGGGTGTCGCACAGACACCATCTTACAATCATAGCCGCCATAATGACAAGCGGTACACGCCATCTATTAGCATAATTGGAAGTGATCCAGAACCCGCCAATGCGACACCTGCGCCATCTAGCGACCAAGGTTGGCGTAATGGGAAGCGATCCAGAACCCGCCAATGCGACACCTACGCCATCTAGTGGCCAACGTGGGCGTAATGGGAAGCGATCCAGAACCCGCCAATGCGACACCTACGCCATCTAGTGGCCAAGGTGGGCGTAATGGGAAGTGATCCAGAACCCGCGTTCTCCTCTACTCCTCCCACATTACAACTTTTAAGGTTAGTAGGTTTGTAAGAATTAGCCGATTCTAGAACCTCCTCCTCCTCCTCCTCCTCCAACAATTAGCCGATTCTACAACCTCCTCCAACAATTAGTAGATACTACAACCTCCTCCTCCTCCTCCTCCTCCTCCTTCTCCTCCAACAATTAGCCGATTCTAGAACCTCCTTCTCGGACGCAGGTTCGAGGAGGAGGTTCTAGAATCGGCTAATCTATACTACTACTTACACCATAAGGGGATATGATGTAAAATAATTGTCGAAAAAAACAATCGTGATTTCTTGGGTCAGGAATATAATTCATAATGTTTAGAACTACAAATTTCACTTATCGGTTGTGCAATTTTAAGAAAGTATTTCCTATTATTGGAATTCAACCAAGGGTTGGGTAAATTAACCTCTTTTTATTGTAACCTTAGCTTTCGAATTTTATTAAATTGTTCATCAGAGGACGCTATAAAATGAGAAAGAAAGCAAGGTGTTTAAAACCGTAAATTCACAACAACATACAAATACTTTAGAACTACTTTCGTTCCCAGTGGTACTCTCTTGGAATCTTTAGTTTCGTTATGATTTTTGCCGCAATACACATCGAACCCTCAGTAATATCCAGATAAACTACTTATCATTCGATTCTTGTACCCAAACCTTACCGATTTACCTCTTATATGTTTGGCTGGATTACGTCCAAAATATTTCACCATAGATTCATCAATTGGTATGTGCTTCTGGAAGCAACCCCACGTACAAAAATTTGCAATAATTTTATCCATAAACGATCAAATTTTTGTACATCCTGTCTTGGAAGCTTCCTATCTGGGCGTTGTATGCTAAATGTAATTTTTTTTTTGAATTCAAGGTATCTGTCTCTGGACATAGTATTATACACAAAAGAGAGTTCCAAATCCTCATCTGTTGACCAATAAAACCGCTCTTGCGGTAATTTGTGATACCCTACGAACAGCAAACATTGCGATAAAAGTTCGCATTTCTTGCGGGGGTATCGCAAACTTATGGTCATTCTTTGGCTGGCATATGTCTGTTCACATACATAGGTAATAATTTCGTCCATTAGAAATGTTTCAAAAATCTGTCGAGGCAGTAGATTTTTCAAATCGGTTTCTACTTTCTCGAAGTTTTCAATGATAACGTCTTCGGTGATAATATTGGAATTTTTGTAACTTGGGTGGGACTCTATCCATTTTGGCCTTTGAAATTCAGTATATTTTCTTGCTAAATCACCCTCATGTTCTTCAACTTGGTCATCTACATTGGGTTCATTCGTGATTTCAATGGTACCAGGAATATCTTTTGGGGTAAAATTTGTATCTACCATAATATCATAATTCAATTACTGCAGAATCATCCTGTAGCTCGATAACATCTACGGCTTGCTCCAAACGTTTAAAAGTTTTACCTTAAGTAATCTTAATTGACTGGTTGGGTTGACTGAACCGGGTTAAAATTGATGGCTCAACCCAACGTAACCCTTTTTTTGCATTTAGGAGTAGAAAAATGCTTTATGAATATAAAGTTTTCCCTTCCGCCAGTTGTATGCCCAGCTCTCTCATATTCTCATCACCACCTCTAAATCATCCGCATAAGCCACCATCGAGATTTTTTTTCCCTCTTCTCTTCATTAGTTATGCCATCCTCTCCTGTTGTTTTTTTTGTCTTAAACTGACTCAGACTGTTATTAAATTCTTCTATGGTAAACAAGTCTTTAATAAAGAAAGAGACATTAAATTGCTCTTAACAACTAAAACTAACCAAAGATATGAAATTTTAAATTTTTATATATAAAAACAATTAAAAGTCAAGTAACAAACGGCAGAAGGCCGACGCAAAAGTTAATGTTGTCTCTAGGGAACACAACTATAAGACATTATGATATATAAACAAAATTAAAAAGGCAAGACAAGGGGCCGAAACATGCCTAGTAGAGAATTTTTGAACAAAAACTAGTCAGACTGACAAAGCAGTGTAAGAATATAAACGCTGAAAAGCGTTATATTAATAATTATATATAATTAAATAGTAAGTGCGTAACCCACAAAATTGTAAAAAGACAGGAATTACAGAAGGGAGACGACTGTGAGATGTTAGAACCGAACAAAGCCCCATGAGAGGTCTGACAAAACCGAGTTGTTATTAGGATTGTACGTCAATTCAATGAGGTGATAATAGATCTCACTTAACCCCTGTGAATCTAACCCAAAATATAAGGAACGTAAGATCTTATCTTTCATCGCCCTAAGGGTGTTAATTTTCATTTGGGTGGGATGGCAAGAATAAAAATTAATGAAACGACCTGAATAGGTCGGTTTTCTATACCAATCTAACAGGACACGGTGGTCGGGTTCCCTAATAACTATGATGTCAAGGAAGGGGACACAGTTGTCAGTTTCTGTCTCTATAGTGAGCTGTATATGGTGGTTGACAGTATTAAATTCCCTCTTGACAAGAGTTTGTCATGTGCACATATCTAAAGTCCAATCCATGACAATGGTAGCCAAAATCGGGCTAAGGGGACAACCCATAGGAGTACCAAACTTTTGTTTGTAGTAAACATCTCTAAAAGAGAATGTGGAAGAATCGAACAAGAATTCCACGATATTGACGAAGAGATCATGGGGGATCCCAGTGTGGGGTTGGATCAAATCCCATTGAGAGGACAGCCTTTCAATAACCAATTCAAGAGGAATGTTGGTAAACAATGACACGACATCTAAAGAGACTAGGACATAATCCTGTGGAAAGACGAAACCCTTCATCTTATCAGCGAAGGAGAAGGAATCAGAGATGTTATAACTGGTTCTGCTTGCTAAGGCAGACGATAGAATAGTTACTTAGCCACGATTCTATTAGCACTACCTTTACCTCGGGGGGAAACAGTGATAATGGTTAGGGTCGGCACTCTACATTCGTTCGCTTGAAAGTGAACGGCATTAATTTCAATAGTTTGAAAAAAAAAACACAAAAATTCACAAAAAAATAATTTACTTTATTTTCTAAAACAAATAAAAGATTATATTTCTATTATAGAATAGCAAAAACGATCGAACAAAATTAACGAAACGTAACCGAGTTTTAAAATGAAATCTACCAAAAACTTTATCGCCGCTATTTAATTCTTTACTTGGGGCGCAATGGCAGACGTCCCGGGTTCGAATCCCGGTGTAACCACGTTGGGTCATATTTTTTGATAAATATTTTATATTAACAAGAAAGTAAAGTAAAAAAATAAAAACACACAATTATTTTATGGAAAGAATATTTTATTGGTGTTTCCATATAATTTGTTTTTTGTTTTCTTTAAAATTTCTATTAATATATTTTAAACTATAAAATACTTTCATTCTAATGTATAATTTTACAATGTAAGTATACGGAAAGTGCGCACAAGGATATTTATATTGAACATTGCTGTTAAATGAATTAATAAAAGCATTAATTAGATCATTTTGTAGTGCTAAATTTTCAAAATTATTTTTAAATAAAGTTTCTAATGACAATATGTAGTATACAAAATCATCTTGTGGCATTTGCAATCTTCCAAATGTACTTTTATCATCTGTCTCTTAAAAATGTTATTTGATAATCCAAACCTTTGAAAGCCCGATTATATTCTTTTGCATTTGATGTTTGTGAAGAATTGAGTATGTCAAACAATTTATCAATTCTTTCCACAAATTTCGATGTAGCTACAGCACTGGCAGGAATAATTCCAAATCGGATGTACAAGTTTAACCCAGCTGCTACTATCGCACTGAATACTTGAGTGGGAAATTTCGCTTTCATTTTTTTGAAATTGTTAGGAAATATATGAGAAGATGTTAATTGGGGCGCCGCTCTTGTCGGGTAATCTTTATCATGATTGTAAAACATTTTAATATAGTCCCATAATATTTCTTCATTGTCATCAATAAATTTGTATTTTATTAAATTATTTCTTAAGGCTTTTATCAGATGTGGAGTGTCAAACATGTAAATAATTTTTTCATTACCTATTTCAAAGTATGGTTGATTGGGATCAATCCTTAAGAGGCGAGCCGCTTGTAAATTGTTTGACCCCATGTCACTAACCACGACACAAACCTTAAGGCCAATATTTTTTACTTTTTTTATTGTGTCAATAATGACATCCTTCAACAGTTGTCCTGGGCACCCAGATTTAAAAAAATAATATGTTAAAGGCTGACTCCATTTAGTGTATATTCCTCTCAACATTATTGTTAATACACTTAATGCTGGTTGAAAACTTCGAGTATTGCCACTATCCTCAAAACCAATAATTTTATCTTTTCCTATGGAATAAAATAAATTTGATTTTATGCCCATTTCATCTAAATACAGCACACACACTTTGTTTTTTGCTGAAAAGTCCTTTACTTTTTCTTCCAACATTGAGAAAAATTCAACATTATTTAAACCTTGATTTAATTTCAAATGTTGAATAAGTTTTAATAAAGTTCCTGGGCTGGGCAAACAAAATTTTTTTCTTAATACAGTTTTGTATAACTTTGGATTTGAAAAGTACACGGCAAGTGCATCTCTTTTAAATTCAAAGGAAAATCGTCGCCCTTTCGGTTTCTTTAGCCCTTCTGTCACCTGAACATTAATAAATTTAGCAAGTTCATTATTACAAAATTTAAAAGATAATTTTTTATAATCTTCTACATTGATGTGATCAATTATGTTTTCTTTAAAATTTTTTAATTGTTGCACTACTTTTTTATTTTCCTTTTGCACTTGAAAAATTTTATTTCTCTGTGTTTTAATTGTTCTTCTTAATTCTTCTTTTCTGGGTGAATGATTAAAGAAGCTCTGCGGTGTTTGGGTAGAATTGCTTGGTGACAGTATTTCTTTTTGGTCTATTAACTCAATATTTTCACTCACATCTGGAATTTCTATTTGTAGTGGCGTACAAACATTGATGTTTAGAGAATTATCTATAAAAATAAATTAATAAATTAATCTTGCTTGCACAGAAAGGTTTTAATTTACCCAAATTACTGTTAGATGTATCTGTCAATGTTGAAAATCTCTCTGTACAATTATATTTTTTTATCGAATTAAAATATTTTTTTAAAACGAAAACTTTTATTAAATCAAATTTACAATTTAATTTCAACTTAAAATTAATGAATTAATGAAATTAATGAACTTGATATCCGTGTCGACGATTTGAGTTCGGTTGAGACATGAAATTACAATTGTCGCTTGATTGTCGTTTACGCATATTTATATAAAATTTTTTATATAAATAAATTGCTGACGCTGGATATCCTTCTGTAGTTTCTTTTAAGGCGCGGCTACGCTTGGTAACTCCTCCCGTCTTGGAGTGAGTCAAGGATTTGGAGGATTTTTCTCCGAAACTTGGGTTACTGGTTCCTTGCCGTCCTGGATCTTTTGTCCTTTTCTAAA
Source organism: Onthophagus sagittarius (assembly GCA_036711965.1). Taxonomy (NCBI): domain Eukaryota; kingdom Metazoa; phylum Arthropoda; class Insecta; order Coleoptera; family Scarabaeidae; genus Onthophagus; species Onthophagus sagittarius. The sequence goes on from JASERS010000005.1 coordinate 30,602,726, forward strand.
ACAAAGTATGATAAGTATTGTAATGACTATGATCGTGGTTCCAATAAGGGATGTCATGGAGCTCCCTAGACTGAGAATGTGGTTGTTGCTGAACTCTCTTAGTTTTTGTTTGAGTTCCGTAAAATTAGTTCTTGCATCCTCTATTTCCGCTAATTGGAGCTCTTTCATTTGAATATTCTCCAGTTGCCAAGGTGATTTTTCTTCAGGAATAATTGACAGGTTTACGTTGGCTAAGTGGAATTGACGGTCAGGTACTTTGTTGATAGTGGTTCGCAAGATCTCCGTTGCCAGATGGACACTACATTCGGGAGTAATTTGGATTAAGATATTGCCTTCCAGTAGGCGAACTTCCCGACGATCTTCACACACTGTTTCGCCTGTTGAATTGGCTTGAAACAGTATCCACTCTGACTCGGCGGGATGTATGCTTTCCTCCTGTAGTTGCGATATTCTTTTGTGCGTGCACTTTGATATCGGAAGGTGTCGTAGTATTTCGTACGCACATGTTGGTCGTTTGCTTGCATCTAGACTTGTCGCTTGGCATAAATATTCCTCACGTTGGAATTCTTTACATTTCGATGCTGTTGTAAAGTATTTATCTTTATTTTCTGCCAGATAAGGTTGGGGAATGTTGAGAATAAGATATTGGGATTGTTGTTTAATTGGTAACGGAATTAGATGATAGTATTGGTAAGAAATAATTTCAATTAAAGGAATTTCTAATAGGAAAGTGAGAATGTGGTGCTTCATATATGCTTTTACGGTTATTGTCTTTTCTATTTGATATAAATTTTCCTCTGTTGGGGACAATAGTATTCGTTGTTCAACTATTGAAGACTGAATGAAGCGTAAATCTTCTAAAAGTTCTTGAGTCGGAATAATTGTGAGGTGGTATGTTTGTAGTTTGGCAAATGTTTTTGCTATTGCTAAACGATCGACGATTATTAAGGCAGAATTAATAGCTACATGCAATGACGTTTGCGCCCTCATTAACAGGTTAAATCGAGCTTGTTGATTCTCTTGATCTTTAATGTGTTGTATGATAGTATTTATCCGTTGGGCTACTTCATGTTGATTTTCTTGAATCGTTCTGATGTTATCTTTAAATATTTTAAGAGTTCCTTGTGAGAGATGGATTTGAGCCTGTATTGTTGTTGCCAGTTCTTGTTGGTTTGATGTAATTTCTGTAATGACTTTGTCATATTTTGCAGCGTCTTCTGCGTCTAGATTACCAGATACTGCTTTTATAATTGAACCTAAGAAATTCAAGGCTCCTCTACGGTATCTGCTTGTCGGAATTAGTTGTTGTTTCCCAAAATTTAGTTGTTGAAGGAGATCTTTCAGATTCCTCATCAAAGTTTGAAATGACGTTTGTTCGGTGCCGTTTTCTATAGTTTCTACGAACTTTATGAGTTCATTATACTCTTTCGTCAATTTGTCAATTTGTATTATTAGTGGTTCGATATCACATTGTACCACTGTTGTCCATTGGCTGACTTGATTTTTGGCTGTTCCCAGATGTAATGGGAATAAAGGACCGTCTAACGTTGTTAGTCGGACGTCGGGTCTTGCCCAGGAACATCTGAAACAATACCATGTTTAAGATGTCTGGTATGACACGTTTGTACCCCTCTCCTTGTTTGAACGTCTACGGTGCTATTATCATTTATTTTAATAATGGTGTAGGGTCCAAAATAGGGTTTAACCATTTTGTTACTTTTTGTTATGTTTTCTACATATACCTTTTCTCCAATTTTCCATGTAGAAATTTTCACTTGTTCCTTTTGTTTTTCTTGTGTTTTCAATTTTCTGTTCTCGTTTTCTTTTTTAATCGTTCGTACATAATTGCCATTCGACTTTTGTGGTTATCGATAATGTCTTGATAAGTTATGGCATCATAAAATAAATCGAATGGATTTCTCGTTTTTGTATGACCAAAAAGTGCTTCAAATGGTGTTAATCCTGTAGCGCTATTAATGGTGTTATTGTACGCAATTGTAGCAGATAGAATTTTCTTTTCTTTTGTTATGTTAGGATCGTTGTCAAGACATCTCAGATGTTCTAATAAGGTAGAATGAAACCTCTCTACATTGGCTTGACTTTCGGGGTTCTTCGCTGTTCCGAAGTGTAGTATAACTCTGTGTAACGCTGCTAATTCTTTTATCACCTGGTTATTGAATTCTGAGCCTTTATCGAAACGAATTTCTCTGGGGATTCCGTAGAAATTAAAGTAATCTAAAAAAGCTTCGACAATATCTGTCGGATTTTTGCTCTTGACCTTGATGGCGTGTCCCAAACGTGTAAATGAATCCACAATTGTTAGGTATTTATTATTTGCAAAAGAAAAAGTATCGACAAATAAAGTTTCAAATGGAGCATCTGGCGTATTAGTTATTGGCAATAATGATACGTCAGGTCTTATATTTTATTTCGCTCTGTTGCATGTGTCGCAAGATTTAATGATTTTGGTTATTGTTTCTTCCATTTTCGGCCACCAGTATTTTCGTTTAAGATGTTCTAAAGATTCTTGTATCCCACGATGGTTTGTTATTCCTGTGTAATAAGTTGATGTGGCTGAAGTTAGATTCAGATTCGAATCTGAAGCAGATTCAGATTCGTTTTTTTACAGTCGACCAGACAAATACTTATAATGAACACTAAATAATTATTTTTCTTATTATTTAGGGAATGTGGCACCCTGAAACCATGTTAGGAAATTCACTTAGCGATCTTTTAACCCCTCTGCAAAGAGACAGATGCGGACAGGGCGGGGGATTAATAATAATAACTCGGTATTAGGTGTAAAACGTAAATAATTTTTTTCTCAAAATCTGGGAAGTGTAGCACCCTGGAACCATATTAGAAAATTCACTTAACCCTTCTAGAACCCCTCTGCAAAGGGACACACAAAAATTTAGAGGTGGGGGCGGGGGGTGAATAATTTAAATTAACTCGGTTTTAGGTGTAAAAAGTAAATAATTTTTTTCTCCAAATCTAGAAAGTGTAGCACCCTGGAACCATATTAGAAAATTCACCTAACCCTTCTAGAACCCCTCTGCAAAGGGACACACAAAAATTTAGAGGTGGGGGCGGGGGATGAATAATTTAAATTAACTCGGTTTTAGGTGTAAAAAGTAAATAATTTTTTTCTCCAAATCTAGAAAGTGTAGCACCCTGGAACCATATTAGAAAATTCACCTAACCCTTCTAGAACCCCTCTGCAAAGGGACACACAAAAATTTAGAGGTGGGGGCGGGGGATGAATAATTTAAATTAACTCGGTTTTAGGTGTAAAACGTAAATAATTTTTTTCTTCAAATCTAGGAAGTGTAGCACCCTGGAACCATATTAGAAAATTCACCTAACCCTTCTAGAACCCCTCTGCAAAGGGACACACAAAAATTTAGAGGTGGGGGCAGGGGATGAATAATTTAAATTAACTCGGTTTTAGGTGTAAAACGTAAATAATTTCTTTCTCAAAATCTGGGAAGTGTAGCACCCTAGAACCATATTAGAAAGTTCACTTAACTCTTGGAGAATCCCATTGCAAAGGGACACACAAAAATTTAGAGGTGGGGGCGGGGGATGAATAATTTAAGTTAACTCGGTTTTAGGTGTAAAATGTAAATAATTTTTTTAAAAGAATATTTAGAAAAAAATAATATAGTACCTAACAACAGTATAGCACCTAACAACCACTTAACATAAATTTTTCACCCTTCGCCCCCACTTCTAAATTTTTGTATGTCCATATACAGAAGGGAAGACTAAAAACCAAATTTGTGAAATGAGGAGATGAGCATAATTATAAAGACTGTAAAAGAAAAAGAGCAATCCATCTAAATGTGTAAATTGTGGTGAATCCAACCAATTACAGAGGCTATCGCGAGCACACAGAACTACAACTTCATCCACGTCAAGTTAGAAGAACAACCACGCACTCAATTCATACATCCACCTTCCGAACTGTACATCCAAATATGTCATTTGCAAACATTGCTTAACAAAATTCACCCTCCCAAAACACCAGCACTCCTAAAACATCGAATAATCCGGAAATGTCTACCATTGACGCTTCAATTACGAATCTCCTAAAACAAATCACACCACTAATTTCGCAACATTATATACTCAATAAATTGCTCCGTTCCTTCCCACATGCCTAGTCTAAACAGAAAAGTTTAATATCAACGGTTTTGGCTTGTTATAAAATTGATTTAGCATGATACCTGAAACTCATCTAGAAGCAGAAGAAGAGTTCCGAATATCTTGTTTTAAGATATCTATAGATTTGATCGCAACTCACAAACAGCTTCAGGCTAAATAGCGTTACTAATTAAACGCACATTAAAACATAAACCTTATGACCTAACGAATATTTCGCTAGAGACGGTCGCTATCCAACTTTATCCAATAAACATCAGACCAGTTACAATAATTTGTGCTTATAGACAACCAAACCATAAATTGATAAAAGAAGAATTTAGTCAACTATTGAATAATTATCCTCTTTTAATAATTGGCGATTTAAACAGTAAATTGAAAATATGGAGATGTTAAATCTATAACCCATCAAGTTCATGTCTCGAAGAAATGTATAGTTAACATCTTTTGCAAATTTAAGAGGTCTATAGTATTGATTCACCAAATACGTATCCCAGTCCTACCTCTATAGATGGATCTGTCTCATTGCTTATCTCAACAATCAAAAATGTAGCTAGAATGTTTACTAAACCTAATAGATCCATTCCATCAAATCATAATTTACCTCCCAAGTATTTCCCGACTTGATCAAGGAGAAAAGAGACGTAGCTGGCAGAGAACTCATGATCGTGTCTTAAAGCAGAAGCTAAATAAACTGACACACACTATCCTTAGAATCCTTAGAATTCTATTGAATTACTAGTTATCAGAATCTTCTAAGTACTATCCATACAGTAAAGATACTGGAATGTGAATAACAACTAAAAGAATACTGAACAAATTTGTACAATTACTCATGAAGGAATACAGTTGTCTGCTGATGAAGATAAAACCCAAGCATTTGTCGATTACCTTGAAGTAACCTTTATTTCTCATATACCCCGAGAAAACACGTCATTGGCCAATGCTACTGAAACACATAATGAAACGCATCTTCCACGAATAGCAATGGTGGACGAAGAAGTCACTAATGAGGAAATCGGATATTTAATTTACAATCTACTCAATCGAAAAGTTCCAGGGCATGACCCTATACGAAATTTAATTTTAACATACTTTCCCTTGAACATTACTACCTACCTAACTGATATCTTCAATTTATGCCTACAAATTGGTTACTTACCGGTCACTTCGAAAAAAACTGAGATACTAATGTTCGACAAACCTGGTAAAACGAGCAGTACTATATCTAATTACTGTCCTATTAGCCTCTTACCGACACTATCTAAATTGTTTGAAAACCTAATTTTGCGAAGATTTCAAGAACAGTTGAAAGAAAGAAATATTATTCCAAATATTCAGTTCGGGCGTCAGACGCAACACTCGGCGATTCACAAATTGGTGCATGTTACAGAATTTATTAAGAAAAGTTATGAAAATAAGTTGTTCACCACCATTGCCTTTGACTGTTTGGAGGGCGGGTTTAAAATTCAGGCTATTACAGGAAATACTTATGTCATATCTTCAGGAGCGAACATTTTATGTAAGATAGAATGGGTCATATTCAGATTCACGTTGTATCAGAGGAGTCCAAGGGGGTATATTAGCACCTTATTCAATATATTTGCATGATGTACCATACCGCCAAAGTTTTAATTAAAAAGGCTCTATTTGCTGACGAGTGTTGATTATAACTCGAGGTAGTGATTTAGAAAAAACAATAGAACACCTTCAAGATGCTATTAACAACATGCAGTAATGACTTACTAAATGGTGCCTAAGTGTATTCCTAAGTGAAGACAAGTTTTAATTCAAAATCTTTACATTACGACGTTACCAAAATTCAATAAACGTTGCAATCAATAACTCAGAATATCGGTGGAATCTTAAAGACAAAGCTATTAAATACTTACGTCTGCATCTTGATCAGTGATTAAATTGGGATATGCGTATAAACAACAGATCAAATTTGGGATACGCACGATTGAAACAGTTATTTCTTCTAATAAATAGGAAAAGAGTTACCTAAAATCTAAATGTACAATGATACTATATAAAGTATTAATAAGATTTCTGGTAACCTATGATTGCCTAGTGTGGAGCAACGCTGGTACAACAAATATTATTTATTATAGGAGTGTCTACAGCGGACGGCGGACGGCTGTAGATACTCCTTAGTTTGTTCGTAACGATCAGATACATCGAACTAAATATAATGCCTATTAAGGATTTTGTAAGATGTCCAACCAGGCGGTTCGATAAAATCATCAATAAATGTTGTAGTGCAGCTAACATTGGTTTGGGTCTCAAAAAGTAGATAGAACTTTCTTGTTAAATATAGCCGTTTAACAAGAAAGTTGCCACAAGATTTATTGTAAATTAAAATTTAACTATTTGCCTTAGGAAAACCTCTATTTTTCCTTAATGTTATTAATCGTTATGTATATGTAAATGTGATTTGAAACATGATTGAAACACATTAGCGAATATTATTTTGTATGTTGAGTTGATTTTAATATTAAAAAAAAGAAAGAGATTGAGAAAAATTTATTTACGTTTTACACCTAAAACCGAGTTAATTTAAATAATTCATCCCCGCCCCCACCTCTAAATTTTTGTGTGTCCCTTTGCAGAGGGGTTTTAGAAGGGTTAAGTGAATTTTCTAATACGGTTCCAGGGTGCTACACTTCCTAGATTTTGAGAAAGAAATTATTTACCTCTTACACCTAAAACCGAGTTAACTTAAATTATTCATCCCCCGCCCCCACCTCTAAATTTTTGTGTGTCCCTTTGCAGAGGGGTTCTAGAAGGGTTAAGTGAATTTTCTAATATGGTTCTAGGGTGCTACACTTCCCAGATTTTGAGAAAAAAATTATTTACTTTTGCACCTAAAACCGAGTCAATTTAAATTATTCATCTCTCGCCCCCACCCCTAAATCTTTGTGTGTCCCTTTGCAGAGGGGTTCTAGAAGGGTTATGTGAATTTTCTAATATGGTTCCAGGGTGCTACACTTCCTAGATTTTGAGAAAGAGATTATTTACGTTTTACACCTAAAACCGAGTTAGCTTGAATTATTCATCCCCCGCCCCCACCTCTAAATATTTTGTGTGTCCCTTTGCAGAGGGGTTCTAGAAGGGTTAGGTGAATTTTCTAATATGGTTCCAGGGTGCTACACTTCCTAGATTTTGAGAAAGAAATTATTTACGTTTTACACCTAAAACCGAGTTAATTTAAATTATTCATCCCCCGCCCCCACCTCTAAATATTTGTGTGTCCCTTTGCAGAGGGGTTCTAGAAGGGTTATGTGAATTTTCTAATATGGTTCCAGGGTGCTACACTTCCCAGATTCTGAGAAAAAAATTATTTACTTCTTGCACCTAAAACCGAGTAAATTTAAATTATTCATCCCTCGCCCCCACCTCTAAATTCTTGTGTGTCCCTTTGCAGAGGGGTTCTAGAAGGGTTAAGTGAATTTTCTAATATGGTTACAGGGTGCTACACTTCCTAGATTTTGAGAAAGAGATTATTTACGTTTTACACCTAAAACCGAGTTAATTTGAATTATTCATCCCCCGCCCCCACCTCTAAATATTTGTGTGTCCCTTTGCAGAGGGATTCTAGAAGGGTTAGGTGAATTTTCTAATATGGTTCCAGGGTGCTACACTTCCTAGATTTTGAGAAAGAAATTATTTACGTTTTACACCTAAAACCGAGTTAATTTAAATTATTCATCCCCCGCCCCCACCTCTAAATATTTGTGTGTCCCTTTGCAGAGGGGTTTTAGAAGGGTTATGTGAATTTTCTAATATGGTTCCAGGGTGCTACACTTCCCAGATTCTGAGAAAAAAATTATTTACTTCTTGCACCTAAAACCGAGTAAATTTAAATTATTCATCCCTCGCCCCCACCTCTAAATTTTTGTGTGTCCCTTTGCAGAGGGGTTCCAGAAGGGTTAAGTGAATTTTCTAATATGGTTTCAGGGTGCTACACTTCCTAGATTTTGAGAAAGAGGTTATTTACGTTTTACACCTAAAACCGAGTTAATTTAAATTATTCATCCCCCGCCCCCACCTCTAAATTTTTGTGTGTCCCTTTGCAGAGGGATTCTAGAAGGGTTAAGTGAATTTTCTAATATGGTTCCAGGGTGCTACACTTCCTAGATTTTGAGAAAAAAATTATTTACGTTTTACACCTAAAACCGAGTTAATTTAAATTATCCATCCCCCGCCCCCACCTCTAAATTCTTGTGTGTCCCTTTGCAGAGGGGTTCTAGAAGTGTTAAGTGAATTTTCTAATATGGTTCTAGGGTGCTACACTTCCCAGATTTTGAGAAAAAAATTATTTACTTTTTGCACCTAAAACCGAGTCAATTTAAATTATTCATCTCTCGCCCCCACCTCTAAATTTTTGTGTGTCCCTTTGCAGAGGGGTTCTAGAAGGGTTAAGTGAATTTTCTAATATGGTTCCAGGGTGCTACACTTCCTAGATTTGGAGAAAAAAATTATTTACGTTTTACACCTAAAACCGAGTTAATTTAAATTATTCATCCCCCGCCCCCACCTCTAAATTTTTGTGTGTCCCTTTGCAGAGGGATTCTAGAAGGGTTAAGTGAATTTTCTAATATGGTTCCAGGGTGCTACACTTCCTAGATTTTGAGAAAGAAATTATTTACGTTTTACACCTAAAACCGAGTTAATTTAAATTATTCATCCCCCGCCCCCACCTCTAAATTTTTGTGTGTCCCTTTGCAGAGGGGTTCTAGAAGGGTTAAGTGAATTTTCTAATATGGTTCTAGGGTGCTACACTTCCCAGATTTTGAGATAAAAATTATTTACGTTTTACACCTAATACCGAGTTATTATTATAAATCCCCCGCCCTGTCCGCATCTGTCCCTTTGCAGAGGGGTTAAAAGATCGCTAAGTCAATTTCCTAACATGGTTTCAGGGTGCCACATTCCCTAAATAATAAGAAATTTTTTATTATTTTTATTATTTAATGTTCATTATAAGTATTTGTCTGGTCGACTGTAAAGAAACGAATCTGAATCTGCTTCAGATTCGAATCTGAATCTAACTTCAGCCACATATAAGTTGTTACTATTTCGATTTTCTTTGCCTCGTCTAAGATAACTTCGGCTCTTCGAAGGCATTTAATTATCCGTGGTCCTTTATCTGATATTTCTTTGTAATAAACGTTACACATTTGTTGATAGAGCTCATCATCACTTGTATAGATATAAAATGTTTTATTTGAAGTCATGTAATTTTTATACAAATTGAGAATATGTTTATCTGAATTTTGTGCCGGGATTCGCACTAAGTATATGGTGTTCTCTTCTCGTGTTTTTATAACAATTTCTAGTTCGTTTCCTAAACTCTTTGTTATAATAAATTGCATCTTTTTGTTATCAATGATAGTGTCCTGAATTTCAATAGATCTTATATATAATAGTTTATATAATAGATTATATAATAGATTCAATAGGATCTACTGTTTGTGTAAACTGAATGGTATCGTTATCAGAGTCTCTTTTGTTTTCTTCCATTCTGCGTGTTGATCTAGGGATAGGTGAAATTTCTGGTGAGTCAATTAAAGCAATTGACATCTCGCTTGCTATTTCTAACAATTCTGTATCATTAAAATTTGGCAAGATGCTGTCTAGATCGCTTTGCGTTATTATGTTCAATTCGTTTAATTTAATTCGCGATAATGCATCTGCGTTTGTGTTGGTTTTTCCCTTTTTATACACAATGTCGAAATCGCATTCTTCCAATTTTATTCTCCAGCGCATTAGTTTGGAGTTGGGTTCTTTTAATGACCAGAGCCACACTAGCGGTCTATGATCCGTGAAGATGGTAAACTTTTTCCCATACACATACGGTCTAAACTGCTTGACTGCATAAACTATCGCCAAAAGTTCTTTCTCCGTTGTTGTGCATCTCTTTTCAGTCTCTGAAAGTGTACGAGATACATAGCAAATAGGTTGATCTTTTCCGATGATGCCCTGTGAAAGAACAGCTCCTAACGCTATATCGGATGCATCTGTTGTTACAATAAATTCTTTGGTAAAATCCGGGTATTTTAATATTGGATCGTTAGTCAGTAATCCCTTACACTGTTGAAAAGCGGCTAGATATGCTTGGTCTTCGATATTAATCTTAGCATTTTTCTTTAGACAAGATGTAAATGGTTTAGTTATCTTAGCGAAATCTTTAATAAATTTTCGGTAGTATCCCAATAATCCGAGAAAACTTTTGATTTCTGTTTTCGTCTTTGGTATGGGGAATTGTGTAATTGCTCTAATTTTTTCTGGGTTCGGTTTAACTCCTTTGTCTGTTATAATGTGGCCTAAATACTTAATTTCCTGCTTGAAAAACTCACATTTTTGGAGATTAATTTTAAAATTTGCTGTGTTTAAACGGTCAAAAACTAAGTATATGTTCTTGTAATGATGAGGAGTAAATAATAATGTCGTCAAGATATACTAAGCAGGTGTCTTCTAGTAAACCGCGTAAAACGTCGTCCATAAGACGTTGAAAAGTGGCAGGGGCATTTTCAATCCGAAAGGCATTCTCTTAAATTCGAAATGACCCTGTTCGGTACTGAATGCAGTTTTCTCTCTATCTTCCGGTTCCATTTCGACCTGGTGGTAGCCTGATGCCAAATCGAGGGAGGTATTTTTTTTTTGCCCTACCCAATTTATCCAGTATATCAGCGATATTTGGTATTGGGTATTTGTCTTCTGTCATTTTTTCGTTCAATTGTCGGAAGTCAACCACCATTTGGTTTTTAACTCTTCCGTCTTTTTGAATCGTTACTATGTGAACAGGCGCGTTCCAAGGTGAGACGCTTTCTTTCACGATGTCTTGTCGTAAGAGTTCCATAGTTTGATTTTTTATTTCCTTTTTTGTCTCGAAAGGTTGTCGATAATTTCGGACATAAACGGGTCTATTATCTTTAAGGTTAAGACGATGCTTTATTGTGTGAGTAAAAGTTAATTTTTGTCCTTCTATATGGAATAAATGTTTGTATTTTAATAATAAAACTTGAAGAGCTTTCTTTTCTTCTAAATTTAAATGATCCAATTTCATATTTGTTTCGACATTTTCTACTTGAAGTGCTGCTAAACGGTTTTTATCAATGAAATTATAACCGATGTTTATTTCTTCTTCAATTTCGCTTATTGGTTGTGCTTCTATCGGCGTTGAGTTCAAACGGATCGGATTTCCATAAATGTTTGTAACCAAAAGTTGTGTTTCATAATTTTTTATGTTGACAAGCGCTTCCGGGACGATTACGTTATTCGTATCATCTTTCATTTCAGGAAATAATGCGAAGCCGTTTTCGATGTTACTACTATTATCTGCAATAATGACTTGATTCTTTGTATCAAGTGAAGCTCCTAATTTTGTTAATAGATCGAAACGAATATATTATTACATTATTATTACATTATTATCGAATATTATTACACCCCAATATTAGTGTAATAACAAACTAGTTATCATTTTTTAAAGGCTATAATTATATGATCTATGCTCGCTTTGTAAATAATCTTTAAAAAATAAGGAAAACTTATAACTCGATAAGTTAGCTTTACTTGAATTAAGTATCCAATTTTGACACCTGTTTTTGTCCGAAGTTGGAAAACTAAACATTCTTACTCCTTGAATATTGCGATCAGCTTTACCACAAAGGAAATAAGCACACTTTCGTACCATTATGGAAAACGGAAAATGATTTAGGTAAAATCAAACGTAAGGGAAAAAATAATATTTACAGGATTACTAAGTACACTAACTAACTAAACTACAATAACAAACCTAAAAATTAAAAAACAAAAAAGTAAATAAATGGATGAAAAATAAATTCGGATATGATGAATAATAATAATAATTACTAGGATACTTACTTCTAAACTAATAATATGAATATAATAAGGAATGATAAAAAGTAGAGTAATAATGAGAGTTCTGGAGCGGAAGTCATTCCCCATTCCCCCTGACGTCATCAACTAGGCGACGTCATCCGCGAGTTAAAATTCAGAGTCTTGAATTTTAATTTTTAAAAAGTTTATTTGAATTTTAACACTAAATCTACAATTTTTAATTATAACTTTAACTTTTAACTTTTACAATAAATTGAAATGAATTATTAATATTTTGTTTGTTTAACTTTTTTAACTTGTTGTTTCTTAAATCTAAGTATCGAATTTTACGAATTGCGGGACGTCGCGATTGTAGCTAAGTCTGGGTTCGTAGTTGCGCTCGGGTTTATATATTGTAATAAATGCTTATTCGGCATTTATTCCTTAGGAGGGCATCTATAACTCCTCCCGCCGAAGAGGGAAACATAACCTGGAATTTTTCTTAAAATGACCATGTTTGTTTTCCTAAGTTTCCTTTGGGTGGTTCTTCTTTTGATGGTTTAAACGTTTTCTTTCTGTAAGTTTTCTTAATTATAAACCCTGCAATCAGAAATACAATTAAGCAATATAATAAGATGGTCCATATCGTGATTGGTCTTTCATGTAGATATGGTTCTTCGATTCTCTTCATATCTTCGGATAGTTTTTTGAGTTCTCCAATGACATCTTGAACTTTACTATCTTGGACTTCTTTAAGTTTCTCTATTTCTCCGTTCCAAGGTAATTTTTGTTCAGGTATATCAGTTATTTTCAGGTGTGGTATCTTGATTACTTTTTCGGTGATTGGTCGAGATTGGTATGCTTTCAGTGTGGCAGCCCCAATTTGTAGGAAACATCCTGGTGTTATTTTGATGGTATAGGTACCATTTAGTATTTCAAATTCTTCTATCTTCCTACAGACCTTCTTTACTTTCTGAGGCGTGGATGTTGTGATAAGCCATCGATCGTCTGTTATTCTTGTTATTCGTGGGGTTGTTATTTCATCCATTCTTATCTCGCAATTTTCATATTGTCCCATAATAAGTATCAGTCGTACTTCGCATGGAGTTTCTTCAAGGCTGATATGATGACTTGTCTCATAACATATAAATTCTGATGGTAATACTTCTTTGCATGCCGCATGAGTAGCTATGAATTTTTCATTATTGATTGCTAAATATGAAGTTTTTGGAGTTATCGAAGCAAAGGTGGATAAATTATATCTTCTCGGAAGTGGAAACAATTGATATAAGGAATAGGGTAACTTTTCAACGATAGGAATCATAAGAACATAATATAACTTGAAATCTTTCATAAACGCTTTAACTGTTATTATTTGTTCAATGTAGTACATGCTGTCTTCATCTGGACTTATTGGTAATTTATCATCTATAAGCTGTTCTTGAATATGAGTTAATTCATGATGTAAGGTGTTTTTGTCTAGAATAGATGGATGGAATATACCTGCCTTTGCGAATACTATAGAATTTATTATAGTAGATAAGATATTGTTGACTCTGTCGATCATAAATATAAGTTGATTAATGATAGCATGCATCGATATAAATTTTCGGGATTCCAAGGCGAAATAGGATGCGTTCTTCATCGCAGCTCCCATCTGTAGTATTCTGGATGTTAGGATTTCTTGATTTGATTTAATGATCTTTATTGAGTCATTAAATTCTGTCAAAGCATTTATCGATAAAGTAATCTGTTTGTCAACAATGGTTTTAATCTTATTTTGAGATGATTGAATTTCCTGTATCATTTGGTCGTAACGAAGGGCATCTTCTTCGTCCAGATTTCCTGTGATTGCTTTTATTATGCTCCCTGCAATGTTAATTGCACCTCTTTTAGATTTTGGATGATTTTTCGGGAACATTTCTTCGACCTGTCTCGTCATTTGTTCTATTCCAGTTTTCATTATAGAAATAAAATTGTACATTTCCTTTCCGTAAGATGATTCTGTTTGATTGATCATTTTTAGACAATCTTCATAATGTTGTTTCGTTGTCTCTACTTCGTGTAGCAATTGCTCTAGATTGTAGACGGTTGTTAGACTCCAATAACTATGAGCATTTTGAACTCTGCCCAATAACACGGGTAGAAGTCCTGTGTTGTCTTCTATGTTGGTTATTGTAATGTCGCACCAGTAACCACGGAACATGAATCCGAAGTATCTGTAATAATTGAATGTTTTAGAGCTCTGGTGTGATACCGTTTTTCTCCTGATTTAGTTTTGACTACAACAGTTTCGTCATTATTTATTTTCGTAATTTTGTAAGGACCTAAATAGGGATTTTGAAGTTTGTTTCTTCCTGTGTTTCTCACATACACTAATTCGTCTACTTTAAATGGTTTTCCTTTCGACTTTTCTCTTTGTTTATTTACATATTTTTCCTTATCTGTTCTATTTTTATCTTCTATTGTTTTATACAGATATTTAAGTCGTTCTTTATTATCTTGAATGTAGTCTGCAAAATAATCTTTTGAATACAATAAGTCCATGGGATCTCTTAATGATGTGTGACCAAAGACTACTTCTAATGGGGTAACTCCAATGGGTTTTGAGATACTGTTGTTGTATGCAATAACTGCTAGTTTTATAAGATAGTTTGTTGGTTGGTCTTTGTTGATTTCACGAAGACATCGCATGTGTTCCGTCAACGTGGAATGAAATCGTTCTATATTTCCTTGAGAATTTGGATTTAATGGTGTTCCAAAATGAATTGATATTTTATGCGCTTCCAATAACTGTTTAACAATGGAGTTGTTAAATTCAGTGCCTTTGTCGCAACTGATCTCCTCTGGTGTACCATAAAATTGAAAATACGTGGTTAAGCCGTCGGCTACATCGGTAGCATTAGCGCTCTTCAAGGGGATAGCTTGAGCCATTCTAGAGAATACATCGATGATTGTTAAGTACTTTTTATTATCAATGGAAAATGTGTCCATGAATAGTTTTTTGAATGGTCTGTCTGGAGTTTGTGTAATTTGCAGATGTGGTTGTGGAGGATGTCTATCGTATTTTGCACGATTACAAATTTCGCATTTCTTAATGAAATTTGTGACTGTGTCTCTCATGTTATTCCACCAATATCTTCTTTTTAGATATGACAATGTTTCTTCTATACCTCTGTGATTTGACTTTCCTTCATGATGATTTTGTACGTGTTCTAGTTGTTCACCTTTATCACTTACAACAGTTACACGCTTCGTGCATCTGACAAGTGTAATCGGTGTAAAGTGTTTCGTTATTAAAATACAGATAGTACTTTTCTTGTGCTGCCATGTATTCCTTTATGAATTCTAATATCAATTTCTCGTTGTTATCTTTTGGTATGCGTGCAGTTATTATTTTTCTGTTGTCTTTGTTTATTTTGCTTCCTAACAATTCTATTGATGTCGTTATTTCTTCTCCTCTTCCAGCATAAATGAGGAATTGTGTTCTTTGCTTGTCGATTGGTTCATCAATAGTTTTAATATTTTTATTAGATCCAATAGATAGGTTAGTTTGTCTTGTATCATCATCTTCTCCGGGAAGTAACATTTCTTGACTGTCGCTTCCTCTTAGTTCTTCTCTTAGCATGGATAAATTTTTTCCTGTGAAACGAGGTATTGGGTAGTTCATCTACGTTCGTAATTATTTCATCTCGTAAAAGTTCATCGACGAGTTGATCTAATTCTTCACCTATAGTGGGTGCTGAAGTTTTTCCGTCTTCTATTGCATTTAATTCTTCGAGTCGTATTCTTGATAAAGCGTCAGCATTCGAGTTTGATTTTCCCTTTTTATAAATAACTTCAAAATCGTATTCTTCTAATTTTAACTTCCATCTTATTAATTTTGAATTTGGTTCTTTTAATTTCCAAAGCCATACTAAAGGTCTATGGTCTGTATATATTTTAAATCGACGACCATATACGTACGGTCTGAAGTACTTTACAGCCCAAACTATGCTCAAAAGCTCTTTTTCTGTTGTACTGTATCGTTGTTCTGTTTCGCTTAATGTTCTTGAGGCGTAACATACAGGTTTATCATTTCCGATATTACCTTGCGATAAAACAGCGCCGATTGCGACGTTCGATGCATCGGTGGTTATTATAAATTCTTTCTTAAAATCCGGGTACTGTAACAATGGTTCGTTACTCAAGATGTTTTTACAGGTTTCAAATGCGTCTCTATAATTGTCGTCCAATACTATTTTAGCACCTTTTCTTAAACATTTAGTGAATGGTTTTGTAATATCTGCGTAATCTTTGATGAATTTTCTATAATATCCTACCAGTCCCAAAAATGATTTGATTTCTTTCGGAGTTTTAGGTAGAGGGTAATTTCGAATAGCTTGTACTTTCTCTGGGTTTGGTTTCACTCCATCTTCTGTTATTAGGTGTCCTAAATACTTGATTTCTTTTCTTAAAAACTCGCATTTTTCTAATTTAATCTTGAAATTCGCTTTTTCTAATCTGTCGAAAACTTTTTGAAGTTTCACTACATGTTCTTGCAATGATGTTGAATATACAATTATATCATCTAAGTAAACTAAACAGGTGTCTTCCAAGAGTCCTTTTAAGATGTTATCCATTACTCGTTGAAATGTCGCCGGGGCGTTTTTCAAACCAAATGGCATTCTTTTGAATTCATAGTGACCTTGTTCTGTAGAGAACGCCGTTTTTTCTCTGTCACTTGGGTCCATCTCGATCTGGTGATATCCAGATGCCAAATCTATACTACCAAAGTAATGACATCGTCCTAATTTGTCCAAAATATCCGCAATATTCGGTATCGGATACTTATCTTCTATTGTCTGGTCATTTAATCTTCTATAGTCGATTACCATTCTTTTCTTAACTTTTCCATTCGCTGTTTTTGTAACGATATTTACTGGGCAACTCCAAGGTGAGATACTTTCTTGAATAATGTCTTGGTCCAATAATTCAAATACCTGCTTTTTAATTTCAGTTTTTGTATCTTGTGATTGTCTGTACATCTTGACATAAATTGGAGTATCATTCTTTAAATTTAATTTATGTTTGATACAATGCGTAAAACTTAAACGTTGTCCTTCTGCGTGAAATATATGTTTATATTTTTCTACGAGGACTTGGATGCTTGCTTTTTCTTCTAAGCTCATTCCTTTTGTATTCAAGTGTTTCTTGATGTTTTCTTTTAAAATCGTGTTAAATTCTTCTTCAGACATTTCGGTATCTATTTCCATGTCTGTTTCAAAATTATATGGGTCTTGAATATCTTCTAGAAGATTTACTTCCATTCTGTCGTAAAATATTAGACCTACTTTTTCCGTTGTATAATTAGTTATCATAACAAGTGCTTCTCCGTTTACGATGTTTACTACAGAGTCTCTTATCTTTACGTTCGGAATAAACTCTCGTTCTTCTACGTAAGCAATACCGTCCATCTGATTCACGGGTATGCGCACGGGTTTTGATTCGAGTGCATTTAACACTACTCTATTGTCTTTGAAATGAATCGGGATTTGAGTATTTTTTGTAATTAATTTTCTTCTTCTGATGTCTAAAACTGCGTTTAATTTTTGTAACAAATCCATTCCTATAAGACCATCATAGTTCTTACTGAAATCGAATTTATAGAAAATGTGTTTGATTTTTGTTTTAAATATGTCTGGAATTTCTACATAGATAGCGTCATCGTGACAGGATGTCCCATGAGCTGTTTTTACTTTAAAAGGCATTTTTACAGCAAAATCTCTGAAATTTTCATATATCACTGAATTTATTAACGTTTTAGTGGAACCTGTATCTATCAAAAATTTAAGTCCGCTAAATTCTATATATGGAAGAGTACTGCTAATGTTATTTAACTCGATTAATTCCGTTTTCTTTTTCGTTATGTGTCTGGGTAATAGAGGCCTATTGAATGAAAATTTACCTCATCTTCATTGTTGTTTGTTTGCTTGTTAGTTTCGTTGTATTCGTCATTCGAATCGGTTTCTTCAGAGTACTCAGGTTGATCGTAATAATAACCTTCGTAATTGTCTATTAGTTCATTATCAGATTGTTCTTCTGGATAAGTTTCTTGATAATACAACTTGCTAGGTTTTTTATGTATTTTTAGGATGCTAGATTCTGCTGGTCTCTTTATTGCAGAGGTATCCACATCCATGGGTGTTGGTTTTGGTAACGGTTGAATTTTATTACCAAAGGTGTTATTAAATTGTTGTGGCCTTCCAAACTGTTGTGGTGCTCGACCTGCTGTGTTCCAGTTTCCAAATGAATTTCCAGGTGGGTTTAGAAATTGTCTCGGAGCAGATTGTGGTAGCATCATTCTAGGATTTTGAAAGGGTTGTGTAAATGATGGCATTGGTGAATAATATGGCACGAATATTTGTCTAGGAGACGACGTTGGTTTTTGTGGGGGTTGTATTTGTTGTTTAGTCCCAACTTTGTGCAGATGATTTGGTCTTCCCGCTCTGTAATTGAAGTTTTCTACCTCAACAACATAACTCATTGCTGTTTCTAGGTCTCCGGGTTGTTTTACCTGTACCATAATTCCCATGTTTGTATCGATTTCGAACAAACCTTGTAAAAATATTTGAAGTGCCGTACTTTTATAATTCATCATTTTTAATGCACGACTATTCGCATCGTTATCTCGTAATTTTACTTGAGTCAGTAAAAGTTGCATGGTATCTTTTACTCTTTTTCCGTAGGCGTAAGGAGCTTCACCTCGGTGCGGTTTCAAGGCTGCTAAATCTCCAAATAAGCATTGTTCGCTTCTTTGATCGCCAAAATTATTGAGAAGGATGTTTTTTAGATCTATCCATCGTGTAACTTCTTCGTTGCTGCTGATAGCTTGTAATGCCTTTCCTCTTAATTTTCCTTGAAATATACGTAATAGTAAAGAGGCAACTTGTGGGTTTCTTTCTCCAACAGGATTATAAAATGTGTCGACTAAGAATTCGCAAGCTGATATGTAGGCATTGAGAGTGGTTACATCTCCGTCGTAGACTGGAATGGTGTCTTGATAAACGTTGGTGATATCTTTTGGTGTGTAAGGCATTTTGTCGGACAATGAAATGTCACTTATTGCGTTTATAAGATCGTTGAGTTCGTTCATACAAGGAACAAAAGAACAAAGGACAAAGGAAACAATCAATAAGATTTACTCACATGCAGATTATATGTTGTGCGGAAATCATAATCGATGTTCAACTGAACCAATATCCGGTATATCCTTGAATTTAAGTAATTCGTCCAATAAAGTGGGCACGATTGTTCTCAGTTTGTTTAAAACACTACAAAAACCGTTAAAACGGACCGCGAATTCACGACGATTTTTATTCGCGAATACGTTGTAGTATCCTACTGACTGCGCCAGTTAAAATTCAGAGTCTTGAATTTTAATTTTTAAAAAGTTTATTTGAATTTTAACACTAAATCTACAATTTTTAATTATAACTTTAACTTTTAACTTTTACAATAAATTGAAATGAATTATTAATATTTTGTTTGTTTAACTTTTTTAACTTGTTGTTTCTTAAATCTAAGTATCGAATTTTACGAATTGCGGGACGTCGCGATTGTAGCTAAGTCTAGCGTTCGTAGTTGCGCTCGGGTTTATATATTGTAATAAATGCTTATTCGGCATTTATTCCTTAGGGGGGCATCTATAACTCGCGTCATCGACGCAATGACGTCACCACCCCTCCCCGACGACACCACCACACCCTTCACCCTCCACCACCCTAGTGCCCTTTTATATATATATATATATATATATTTTTTTTTTTTTTTTCTTGGCGAGCGTTGGGATCGAACCTAGACTAGGTTTGGTCGAAAGCCGGGCGTCTTACGCTCCCGGCTACCGAAGGAAATTGGTTAAGACGTTTAAATAACGTTCTAGAGGAGAAGTCGTTCGCTCTTATCAGCAAGCGGAAATGTGATAAATAATACTCACCAACAAACTTTTTTCTTTTTATAGGAAAAAATCAAAAGGAATAATAAACGCAAAAAAAATAAATTTAATACATATATTGAAAATAAAAAAAACATACAGAAAATAAAAAAACAACATGAAAATTAAATTTAATACAAACAAAAAACATTACATTTTACTTAAGATCTACTTAACTATTAACATATATAAAACATACTTAAACTCTACTCTTAATACTATGATGACCCCAAGCTAATGTGTTTATACCATCGGCATCGACACATCGCTTGGAGTCATTGGGTGAAAGAGCCAATTTATTCTGCAAAACAGTAAAAATAGTGTGGTTAAAACTGCGAAATAATAACTGCTCCCGACACAAAACAGATTTCGAATTTAAACAATTTAAATAATTTTGAAAAGTTAATTTTTCCCTAACTATGGCCTTCTTAACCCCTTTCGACTTTTTGGTAACCCTCCCATCGGCAACACGATTCGCATAAACTTTAGATCTCAAACCCACAAATTCCGTCATTACCTTTCCGCAATTTTCATCCTTCATCTTACCTAAAACCGCTTTATTTTGTAATGGGATGTCAAACCGATTATCGGGACTGTAGTTGGATGTGTCAAATTTATCTATATGTGATTTAACATCTTTATATACATCTTCAGAATTAATCAAAACGGTAAAACTGTCGGTGTCCATATAACATAAGCGAATTTTCTCACCATACTTTGGTTTCAAAAAATCATAATAAAAATTATACATTATATTTAATTTTTCAATCTTAACAATATCTCTTAAATTAACGGGGAACGTAATACCTTCTAAATTAAGGGCGTCACTATAATGGGGGTAGCTTGAAGTCCGGTCCCGATGATGTTCGGTGGGATGAAGAGCCGCCGTCAAACACCAAGCCAGGCACGCATCGTCCTCGTAGTTTTTGATGTTGATGCATGCATGTTTTTCGACAATCACCTTGGGCAGACGTATGTATGACGATCCGGGTATTGGCTCGAATTTATTTATGTTGAGGAGGAGGTGTGATACGGAGAAGAAGGCCCATCCAGAGTCTCGTTCTTGAAATTCTTCGGTTTGCGTTACAATTTCCCGACACATTTCAACGTACGCCTCATGCAAATCCGTACCTGATGAAATAACCCGAAATTTGCAGTTAAAGTTTTTCTCCGACATCACCACATCCTCATCCCCATTCTCATCAAACGCGGCTTTAACAAAATTCGCCAGAAACTCAATTTGAGCCTTTATTGAGGGACCATAGCGACCTAAACTGCCCTCAATCAGCCGTTTAACGGGTGCTTCCGATCGTGCTAAGAATGTTGGTATATCATCATCGGGTAATACATCAGCGATTCTATATGTGCAAACCCTGCCTTTAAAACATGACTCCAGTCTATCGATGTGCTCTTCACCCTCGACCGGCGTTGTATGCTCCATTCTGAGATGCGCTCGTAGGTGGGTGGTAGATATGAAGGCCGTATCACAAATTGGACATAAATTGGGTGATCGCTTCTTGGGTGAAGGAGACAATGTTGTTGACGATGATGCGTCAATATTTTCCAACG
Source organism: Onthophagus sagittarius (assembly GCA_036711965.1). NCBI lineage: Eukaryota > Metazoa > Arthropoda > Insecta > Coleoptera > Scarabaeidae > Onthophagus > Onthophagus sagittarius. Next base: position 30,624,279 of record JASERS010000005.1, read on the forward strand.
ACGCGAGGGGTTGACGTTTGGGTGGAGGGGGTGATGTTTTCAAAGGCGGCGGCGGCGTCATATAGCGTTTACGCTGAACATTTACCCCATGGACCGTTCTGAGGTGATCGTATAGTTTATCAACTCGTGATAATTGTTTTTCACAGATGTGACAGGTAATGTACAATTCGCGCACATCGCCGTGTTTCACCCGTAAATGTCGGTTGAGGTTGTGTTTGAGGGTAAACACGTTACCACACTTTTCGCACGGAAACATTTTGGAGAGGGTTTATGATAAACGTTCGCGATCGATGCTAACACTGAACTGATACACCGCTAGACTTGTCTTTAGACGTTATCACACAGTGATCATGTGATCCAGGGTGCGGCAGGAAGTTGCATAACGTGATCACGTGATCAAGTAGAAGCTAATTGGGTGCGGCAGGAAGTTATCACACAGTGATCATGTGATCCAGGGTGTGGCAGGAAGCTTGCACGCAACGATCACGTGATCAAGTAGAAGCTAATTGGGTGCGGCAGGAAGCTTGCACGCAGTGATCACGTGATCAAGCGGAAACTGATGTGGAGTTTATTCTTTCCAAGTATTGCATCACATAGAAATTAATTTTCGATAAATTATTAAACATCTGAAGGCACACGCCTGAATGCGCGTGCGCGGCAAATTAAGAATATTTCAGGAATAATAATACAATCGCATGTGTTTAAAAAAATATATGTATTTATATATAAATATTAATTACATTTTAAAATATGAATATGTTACATTAACACTGATTACAATTAAAAAATAAAAATTATAAACTAAATCTACATATATATTAAAAAAATATTTAAAATCTAGTTAGTACACAATATCCGATTTCTTGATCCAACTTCTTTCATCTAATCCAAACCACTTGACGTACATCCTGTTTCCTTTCCGTTTTAGAATTTTTTCAATCAACTGAACGTCATGGTAATGAGTCCGTTGTAATCCAAGTGATATGGTGATTTATATTTGATTTATCATACCAGTTAAAGGAACGTATTTGAAAACACGGTCATGTAAGATTAAACAGTAGAGGGAAGTCGCATCAGGTATATCTTCACTCGTTTCAAATTCAATGCGAATATCAACGGTTCCAATATTTAAATTATCATTTTGCCGTGAACAATCAATTACAATAATCGGTGTATATGTTATAAATGCGTCTCTATTAAATATTGGTTCCGCAAGTTCTCGATCGTAATAGGTCTTTGCGAAGTTACAGTACATTTCATATAAAATTGCAAATTGACCCGTCTTAAAATTTAAATTTAGAGCTTCGTAGGGATATTTCTCACTATTTAAAAACACTTTCATATCTGTTAAATTACAGTGGTCAAATAGTGATGCAGAACGTAATGGATTATCCTTTCTATCGGTTTGAAATCCCAATATTAAGTATCTAGGCTTTTCTAATTGTGTAGATGTTTTAATTGTCCATGAATGCTGTTTACTCCTTGGTAATGATGGATATTCATGTAAATCAAACGATCTAAATCCCATTTCTAATTCAACTCCTTGTTCTATGTATTCTAACAACTTTAAACGTTCAACATCAGCTACAGAAACATGAGGGACTCTCCATACTATTTTATTAATATTAATCGCCATATTAGGTATAAGGCTTTCAATAACATTCCTGTCTGAATTACTGCGTACTAAAACTAATTCTAGACGGAGGTTTATTAAAATTTTATTGTAGTCTTCTGCGAAGCCAAGAAAATGTTTCAATGGAACACAAAAATCAAAATCGCCTGTCTTTTCATTTACTTTGTTATTTATATATTCGAAACCTGCATTAGAGGCATGATAGTATTCTGATCTTGTTAATGAGCAAAGATTTTTTAATGTACAAGCAATTCCTGGATTTCTCACTCTGTCAATTACAGTTCCTCCACATTCAAATCGTATTTCACTAAACATATGGCCGATTGGATTTACTGCCATTCTCGCATCTTTATCAACGGTTCCATCACTTTTCAGTAGTTTCCCTTGTACGTAAATACGTGATTGGCTTGGTAACGTGTAAATGTCTTGTTGTTGAATCGCAATACGTATTTCATCACTATTGTTAAAAGAATTTGATGAGTATGGTAAGTGATTGTGGTACTGAATCCGTATCAGTGAATTATCAAATTCTACTTTATCCGAAACGTTTAAGATACTCATGTTGATATTATTTTATTAGTTGAAATCCCAATGATTCAAGAAATTGTTTATTTTGATGTGTTAACTGCTTCACGGTCTGAAGAGAACTAGCCGTGTTGGTTCGATTTTGTGTACTTATATTGCCTTTAATCTTAAGCACCATTATTATTGCAGAGCTTCAAATGTAGTCTTATCTTGATGACTTCTCCTCTAAAATTGACCAATAATCCATTTTGATCAACTATTTTAAGGGTAATGTTATTAATTACTTGCGTATTCAAAGGCATATATATTAAATTGTGAGGAGTTTCCGATATTTTATAACCTTTAGGTACTGTAGGGAAAAATGAGTAGATAGTGTGCGCAGGTATGTCATTGTGATAAGCTCCATGTGTAATGTTACATTGTACTTGTATAGAATTTACTTTAAATATATCTACAATATTTTGAGCGCTGTGCGGGGATTTCGTTGAATCTAGTACATCGGATTTATTAAATCCTAATACTGTGGAGATGGAGTTATTTACATTAAAATCAATAGTTTTGTTACATGCGATCTCAGCTTGTAGTGTATCCTCATTTGCTTGTAGGCTAAACGTCACACCATTAATATTCTTTTCTTTCAGTTGCTTATTAATAGCATTCGAAATATGATTTAATTCATAAGATCCTGTTGGTAATGTTATCAACACATTATCGATTTTTAAGCAATTATTCGTGTCATCAATATTTGGAATTGAGTTATAACCATCAAAGCTTACCAGTGCCAGTTCATATTGATACTTAGGATTCAGTTCTATTGAGGGATGATAATTTGCTGTTAGAACAGATGTTTTTCCTATCAAATCAAACGTCCACATCGTTTGAGTGTTGGAACTATACTGTGTCTGATGATAAGAAATTTAAACATAAATGGCCACAATTACTAGTGTTATAGGTTTGATATTGATGGTGATTATATTTAATGATTACATTATTTTCAGCACTCTTGAAATACTTTACAATTTCTTTACTTGGCTTTAAATTGCCGAAACTATCAAAATAAGTGATTACGTTTCCCTTCTTAATATAGGCTGTCCAATGAGTGCCAGGTCCTTTCGCACTATCTAAGTTAATAATACCTCTTTCATTGTTATTAATACGTACAGGTAATTTATCTCGCATGAATATCCCTCTAAACTCAGGTATCCTTAACACTTGTGCATAACGCATCAAGTCAAGGTTTGTTAGCGCCTTTTGCTCTTGTTTGACTTTTGTTGGCGTTTCTTTAAAAAAACCCCTAATCCTTTTTTATATGGCTTTAAATACAGACCTTTACCTAAAGCTATTGATTCCATCGATTTATTATGTCTTTGGCTTTCTTTGAGCGCCGCTTGTGCTTGCTTTGCTTTGTTGACAGCACTTATAATGGAAGCAGTGCCACCTGCTAATGCTCCTAATGCACATAAACCAGCGAAAATTGGAATGAGCGGAAGTATACCGCCGCTTTTAGGAACCGTAATAATTCTAGAACTAGGGTTCTTTTTGGTAACACCTTTCACGGTATGTACAGCTAACTTCGCATCAGATTTCAAACCATTAGTCCTTGACTTTTTTAATTTTATTTTTGCATTTTTGAGAGGTCTGTTAAAAGAAATCTCTTTTCCACTTACTCGTTTCTTCATGATCGACCGAACACTTCAATGGTCAATTCCATCGATTTATTATGTCTTTGGCTTTCTTTGAGCGCCGCTTGTGCTTGCTTTGCTTTGTTGACAGCACTTATAATGGAAGCAGTGCCACCTGCTAATGCTCCTAATGCACATAAACCAGCGAAAATTGGAATGAGCGGAAGTATACCGCCGCTTTTAGGAACCGTAATAATTCTAGAACTAGGGTTCTTTTTGGTAACACCTTTCACGGTATGTACAGCTAACTTCGCATCAGATTTCAAACCATTAGTCCTTGACTTTTTTAATTTTATTTTTGCATTTTTGAGAGGTCTGTTAAAAGAAATCTCTTTTCCACTTACTCGTTTCTTCATGATCGACCGAACACTTCAATGGTCAACAGATAAATGAACAGTATATAATCAAACTCAGGCTTATATAAAAGTCAGTTATGTTATAAACATGAAAGTGATAAAACAACCTTACACATTAAACGTTGATGATGTAACAAGACAATTTGATAATCCATCACCGGAAAACAGAAAGCATAGTTATTTATTTCCAAATAATCTACGTTGTATAATATGCGGACCTTCCAACTCTGGTAAAACGAATCTGATAATTAGCTTATTACAGGATCCTAATGGATTATCATTTCGAAATGTATATGTATATTCAAAGACTTTGTATCAAAACAAATATCAATATTTAAGAAAGTTACTGCAACCTATAAAAGGTATAGGATAGACAGTCAATTATTCGTGATTATTTTTGTATGGGACGACATAAGGCTATAGATAGTTTTTATTTATGCCAAAGTTACACGCATATTCCAAAGCATTTAATACGTGATAATGCAAACTTTTTAATACTTTTCAAACAAGATGATCTAAATTTAAGGCATATTTATAATGATCATGTAACAACCGACATGAACTTTAATGTATTTAAGAAAATGTGTTCAATGTGTTGGAAAGATAGATTCGGCTTTGTTGTAATCAATAAGGAGGATGATATGAACAATGGTAGATATCGTAATGGGTTTCATTACTATATAAAACTGTAATTGTGTACGTTTTTATATCAATCATGCTCGTGATACGGGCAGGTGGTAAGCTACATTTACCCGACTATCAGTTCTGTGGCCCGGGAACAAATCTCACGAAACGATTAATACGTGGAGATCCTGGTATTAATGAGCTTGATAGAGTGAGTAAACGACACGATTTAGCATATACACAATACACGGATTTGCGGAATCGACATAAAGCAGATAAAGTGTTAGCAGAAGATGCATACAAGAGAGTATTAGCAAAAGATTCATCGATTGGTGAAAAAAGCTAACGCATGGTTTGTTTCTAACGCAATGAAAGTAAAACGAAAGTTGGGTTTTGGTTTGAAGAATCAGTATCGGCCTGTTAAAACCGAACTGACCAGATAAAAGCGGTGGGTCGGATATGACAGGCGGATGATCGGACAACCGATCTGACCAATAAAAGCGGTTGGTCGGATAAGACAGGCGGATGATCGGGCAACCGATTTGACCAATAAAAGCGGTTGGTCGAATGAGACAGGTGGATGATGGGACAACCGAACTGACCAGATAAAAGCGGATGATCGGATAGTATTAGTCAGTAAGCGTTCATTCATTGTACCGAAAACATGGACTCAAAACAGTTAACGCGGAAGCTTATTAAAACTAGAGCTAATGTAAAAAAGAAATTGGATAAGTTAAAAGCGATGAAACACAAATCTGAACATTTGCTTCAAGAGCAATATAAAGCAGTAACAACCCCTTTAGAAAAAATAATTTCTACAATTAAACATCCTATTAAAGTAAAGAGTGAGAAAGAGACAGAGGACTCTAAATCTGATCAAGGACAGCAACCGGTTGAGACATTTGAAACAGTAGCTCCTATAAAGAAAAGGAAAGTGCTAAAAGCAATACAATCATCTTCAGCGCGGATACCAGAACCTCATCACGATCTTCACGAACATGAAGTAGAACAGTCAGTAATACCAGTATTAAGAGATGATGATGATGTTTTTACAATATCCCCATCACCACCACCATCACCGACACCAACTCCAGCAGAAGTCGCAGGAGACGTATCTCCATTACAAGAAACTATGAACATTCCTGAAGAATCATTTTTATTGTACTTGGAACAATTTGCTCCTCTAACAAGATCATACATTGAGGGTTATGTAAGAGATAATAACAATGAATACGATTCTAGCAAGAAGGGAGTTCGTGTTAATATTGTAACTGATAAGTATTACATTGGAGATAGTGAAATATCCTTTAGTAATAAAACCGACGATATAACCATTGCAAATAAAACCTATAAGGGTACAAAAGGGTTGTATGAGCTAATATTCAAAAGAGATCCAGAATCATTTACCAGTGATGATCAAAAGAATTACGTTGAAATACTTAAATCAACTGCAGCATTGAACAAAAATCATGATAAAAGTAAACAAATTATCGGTGACAAGTCGGATAAGTATCGTCAAATAATTGCACCTATTTTAAATGCAACGGGAAAAGTTGTTCGACGGAGTAGAGTAAAAAGCGTTCCTATTCGTATGACAACTGGAGAAGGTCTTATGCAACAGTACAATAATCAACGGTCAAATTTTATTTATTGGGATGATCCTAATGAATTAGTAAGTAGATTAAAACTATTAATAGCCTCTCAACTTGCCGGTAATACATCGCATGGTAATGAAATTAATAGTATTATAGAAGAGCTGCGTGAAGCTCGTATAATTGTGTAAACCTTCAACAAATTGTTTCATTTACATTATGACCGTTCATAAGTTCGGACATCACATTTTTTCTTCCTCCTTACCAAAAGAAGAACATTATTATTTCTTCAATATTACTTTGACTGGTTCCAGTAGTTCGCAGAGTATAAGTTATGCGTTGAATAATAAAAAAAAATATTATATTTTTCCTATTGAATCTGGAATAATTTACTCCATTAATATTTCACCATCGAACGCAACACTTAGAGTAAACAATAGGATTTATGATAGCACAAAATGGAAGGGCATCAACTTGAAGAAAGGTGATAGATTACAATTCCCTGCTTCTACGGGTACTGCTTTATTATTTGCTGAAATCATATTAAAATGTCCGGTGATATTAAACGAAAATTAGCGGAGGAGCTTCATAAACCTGCTCGAATTCATTTCAAAAGAAGACATGTACTTACTAAAGGTATAAAAGATTTATACCAAGCCGATTTAGTAGAGATGATACCTTATGCACGAGAAAATAGAGGTTATCGTTATATACTTGTTGTAATTGATGTCTTTAGTAAATATGCATGGGCTGTTCCGGTAAAAACTAAATCAGGTAAAGATGTTACTGAAGCAATGAAAAGTATTTTAAAGGATGGAAATATACCCAAAAATCTTCAAACCGATCAAGGAAAAGAGTTTTATAACAAAGATTTTATCTCACTTATGAGTAAATTAAAAATTAATCATTACTCTACGTTTAGCGCATTGAAAGCATCGATCGTTGAACGATTAAATAGAACCTTAAAAGGTTTAATGTGGAAAGAATTTAGCGTTCAGGGATCTTTCAAGTGGTTAAATTTACTACCGAAAATTTTACTAACCTATAATACCCGTAAACATTCCACTACGGGTATGAAACCAATAGAAGCGGATGAGAAAAAATTATTGCGTACTGTTTATAATGGAGTAAAAAGATATTATCAAAATCAAACAATACACACAAAATTTCATTTGAATGACTTTGTAAGGATATCTAAACATCGTGGTGTGTTCACAAAAGGGTACACTCCTAACTGGAGTAATGAAGTTTTTAAAATTGTTAAGATTCAATACACTAATCCAGTCACGTATTTATTACAAGATTTGAAAGGTGATGACATTAAAGGAGCTTTCTATACAGAAGAATTACAACGGACTCATTACCATGACGTTCAGTTGATTGAAAAAATTCTAAAACGGAAAGGAAACAGGATGTACGTTAAGTGGTTTGAGTTAGATGAAAGAAGTTGGATCAAGAAATCAGATATTGTGTACTAACTAGATTTTAAATAATTTTTTAATATATATGTAGATTTAGTTTATAATTTTTATTTTTTAATTGTAATCAGTGTTAATGTAACATATTCATATTTTAAAATGTAATTAATATTTATATATAAATACATATTTTTTTTAAACACATACGATTGTATTACTTCCGAAATATTCTTAATTTGCCGCGCACGCGCATTCAGACGTGTGCCTTCGGATGTTTAATAATTTAGGTACGTTCATATGAATGTTGTAATAATGACGGAGCTATTCACGAATATTAGATATTTAAGATAAATACTGAAATTTATTCAGTACATCATCATCCTTCCGACAATAAACATGGCATAGATATGAGTCATTTTGGTCCCATAACTCAAATTGAAACATGCCCGCATTGTAGGCATGGTGGCTTTACATTGACTATACCTGAAACCTCATCTAAAACTCATTTATTTGCTCTAATACTTTGTGTGTTTGGGTAAGAACGTTAAACATTAATCTTTTCATGTTTACTAATTAAAAATCTTTCTTCTAGATGTCTGCCCTGTGTATGCATTCCATATTGTATGGATTCCTGCAAGAACGTTAACCATTATTGTTTCAACTGTAACTCGTACCTAGGCACTTATCGAAATTAAAAATTATTATTACAACCCATTTAAAAATCGGTTGAGTGATTGCGGAAGCTGCTCCCCGAATTCAAGGTTATCCTGCGGCTACCCCTTTCTATTTTTAATTAATGGATGCGCGCGCATCTTTTTTACAATAAATGTAATAAACACCGGAAATATTTAAATTATAATTTAGTCTGAGGTAATCGTTCTTACTGACAGGATGTCTCGTCTAAATATTTTGGGTTCATGCGTTTTCACACCAAAACGTTCGCTTTCATCGCTGCAGATTGATCGGCCTTATCCGATTGTGATGGCCAAAAGAATTGCGTCGAACAAATGGCCCTCCGTTATTGTCGAATTGGAAGATGGTTTTTCCGTGTATCTACCGTTGAGAATTGCGGAAACTATAACTGATGAAGAGATAAGGGCCCTCGAGGGGATGTCTTTGGTGTATCTGGGCACGCAAGATTTTGGGAAAGAGAATCCTGCAAATTTAATTCGATTTGAGCAAAAAATTAATAGCAATTGCTCCCCGACATATGGACGAATTGAAAATTTGGTGACGGACCATAGTGTTCCGAAAGTGACTACACCCATCGGCAGGCGTTATTATGGAGCGACGCGAGCGCCTCTACATGAACGCGGACAAGGTGGATTCTATTATAAATTAGCGGATGATGTCGTCGGGGAGGGGTGGTGACGTCATTGCGTCGATGACGCGGATGACGTCGCCTAGTTGATGACGTCAGGGGGAATGGGGAATGACTTCCGCTCCAGAACTCTCATTATTACACTACTTTGGTAAAAGAGGATAAAAACTAAGTGTAACACCAACAACAATCGCAAGAAGAATGATTTCATGGTGTATTGAAATTATCTTTATCTTTTGCCTCTCTTGCGTGGTGTTAAAGAAAAGGGTGGGACTAAATAAATCATGATTAACACGACAGACATAAACAGAAACAAAAAAACTTCGGCCAAGAGCAGGTATAAATAGATAAAATAAGATATAACTATAGCAATATCAGAAACAATAATTTTTATAAATTAATTAAATAATTATAGTACTATGTGTATAAATAATTAAGATATTGTATTTTCATAAATCTTTTAGGCAATTATTGTTAAATATATTGAAAATAAATCTACTAATCTACTAATATTTAAATTAATAAATAAACAAGTATATCATCATTACTAAAATTGGCGACTTCGACAAATAATAATAAACTGTTAATAAACTAACAGGATGGGGTATATTGCTCTTAAAAATAAATGCAATAAGCTTTTCACTGCCATCGCTTTTCAATGCTAATATAATATAAATTCAAATGTATTTAGCTAAAAATTTTATTTTACCAAAAGTTCAGTGGTAGGGCATCTTTTTACTATCACTAAATTTATAATAATAATGGATTTTGCATTTTAACTATCACTGATAGTGATAATGCAAAAAAACTCAGAACTCCAACATTGCATGCAATTTAAAATGTTTTTATTGTAAATGAATTAAATTATTAAAGAAAATCTCTTAACTAAAATTAAGTTTTCCAGGTAGACAACCTACACCCTGCTATGTCTTATGCAAACACTAACTCAAATATTTCAAACGCTTTTTTATCCTTGTTCGGGAACAGGGTATACTACTAGCAGGTATCGCATAAACAAAAGCGAAGTTCGGTTATAAGTTGTTGAAAACTTACCAACACTTAAAATTAATTTCAAATTCATTTAAGGGGGTAGTTTCATGTCTAGGGCAAACATTTTCGTTGTTTTTTTTGTTATATGTTTGTTTGAATCCATGTTGCAAGTTTATCAAATGTTAAGTATATAAAATATATAATAAAACAACTTCTTTACTTGCTTTTATTTATTTGTTCGGTACCGGTACCGAGCTTTTTTACAAACTCATCGTCAGCCGAATCTACAAATTGAAATTGGAAATCAAATATAAATATCGACATTTTATTTATTCAACTCTATGTATTTTTTTTGCAAAATGTTTCTTTAAAGTTAATAAATTATAAAATTAAAAACTTCCACAATATAAAACAATAAATATAATACAATATAAAACATTTCCACAGAACAACTTACACGAACTACACAAAATACAGAGAAAACTTGAAATGGACAAGTTTATTAAATATTAAAATTGTAGGTATGTCTTATTTGGGCAAAGTAAGAGGGATTGAGTTAGAGAAGAAGAGATGATACAAAGTTAAATTTTTGAATTTTATAATGTTTTGAGAAACTTAAATAAAGGAGTAGTAGTTAAATAAAAGACTTTTTGTGTTTGTCGATTTCGTACATTTCTAACAAAGCCATTTTAAAACCTTTGTTTAAAGCTTTTAAAACTTTTATTTTGTGTCCTGTTTCAACGACATGCCTATATATATTATAATTTTCTTTTGTTTGATGTTCATGTATTCTAGTTTCTAGTTTTCGACCCGTTTGTTCTACATATGTAGAATTACAGTTTGTATTCAACAGAGTAAAGTCCACTCTTTTGAAGATAATTAGTTTTATTATGACAATTAGTTAAAAGTTTCAAACTTGAATTTTGATTTGAAAATGCCAGTGTGATGTTATTGTTAGAAAATATTTTCTTAGATTTGAAACTTGACGTATTAAAAGATATCGGTTTATATAAATTGTTATTTGTGTTCTTTGTATATATTGGGTCTTGTTGTTTTTGAAATTTTTTATATAGTTTATTAATTAATTTGTGTGGGTATTTATTTTGATCTACGACTTTAAATATATATTTTAATTATTTATATTTGTTATTGTTCGATAAAGGATATTTAAGGACTCTATTTATCAGATAGTGAAATCCTGCCATTTTGTGTGAAAACTGTAGGTTTTCGATATATATCATACTCAATGTATTTGTTACGTCTTGTTAAGGTTAGATGTAAAAATTCAAATTATTGTTTTTCTCTGTTTCTAAGGTAAAGTTTAAATTATTATGTATTTTATTTGGATATTCAAGAAAATTATTTAAAGTTTTGACTTCCCCCTCCCAAATACAAAAAAAAACATTATCGATGAAATGGATACGATACTCCATTTTACAATGTATTTTCTATAAGGTTTTGTATTATTGACTATGAATTGTGTTTCTATATGATCTAGATATATGTCTGACATGATACCTGATAAAGACATTCCCATAGGTGGTCTTTGAGCGATTTTATAATATTCATCGTCAAATGTACTGAATGATTGCGGATTCCCCCACCCATTATTATTATTTAAGTAGAAGAAGGAAAAGGTTTCGATGGCCCAGTGGTATTGATGAAATTAAGGAAATATATAATACTTACTTATTTAATGAAATTTACGTGAATTGAACCGATGACGGCAAGGTTAAATATAAATACTTTAAAGACAATAAACCACTGAAAAACCGAAACCTTTTCAGTTTAATATTGAAGATTTAAGTAATAGAGTGATAGCTGGAAAGAGAAATGGAAGCAAACAAAAATTTTGTGTTTAAGAAACTCATTTATTATGATTTAATTTTTAATAATTTTTTTTAAATTTTGTTTTCGTCATTTTAGACGCGAATAAACGCGTCTAGCTCAGCAGGCTGGACTGTCAGTTTTAAAATTTACTTTTTAGTTTCTTTGTTTTTTTAATAAAATTGATTTTGAATTTAGGCAATCTAGATAGTCCTTAAATGCAATTTCATGTTTAACTACGGCTTTTTTTACACCTTTCGATTTTTTGTAAGTAGCCCATCGGCGACCCTATTAGCATACACCTTTGATCTTAAACCGATAAATTCTATCATTATCTTTCCACAATTCTCATCTTTCATTTTACCTAAAATAGTTTTATTATACAACGGGATGTCAAATTGATTATCGGGACAGTAATTCGATGTATTAAATTTATCTAAATTTATTTTCACATCCTTGTAAACGTCATCCGAATTAATTAGTACGGTGAAGCTATCGGTGTCCATGTAACATAACATTCACCATACTTCGGTTTTAAGAAATCATAATAAAATTCATACATTAATAATTTTGAAAGCTCTAAAACCGTAACACCTATATATAGAGGTTTATCATAAACCACGTGGAGACGATCCATTTGAACTGCCGAAAATATTTCAGTAAAAATTTTTATACATTTACAATTTAATTTAGTGATTAAGTTGCGTGATTAGGTAAACGAATATAGGATGATCCAGGCAGTGGTTCAAATTTATTAATGTTCAGGAGCATGTAAGATATTGAGTGAAAAGCCCACCCCGACCCACGCTCCTGAAACTCTTCACTTTAACTCAAAATCCCCTGCATCATCTCACTGTAAACCTCATCGACATTTGTAGCTTGTGTAATAACATTATCGTCAAAGTTTTTAATTTAGATACTGAAGGGGTGGGATGTTCGTCAGAAATTTGGTTATCCATACCACTAAAGATCTTGAAGTAGATGGATGTGTAATGGGAATTTGATGATTTCCAACCTCCAAATTTCGTGCGTTTGTTGATGACGCTTCACATGTAAAAACGGGGGCTAGTGATGCTTCAATCACGTTTACTCCATGTACTTTTCGTTGGTGTCTAACTAGATTGCCTGATCGCTTAATTTGTTTATAGTAAATTAAACACTTATTGGTAGTGTTAGTTTCACCAACGTGTGAATTTTAATATGTCGATTTAAATTACCTTTACATGAAAATGACTTTCCGAAAACCTCACAGAGGAACATTTTTACTCGTTGAAAATGAAGTTGTACCAAAACAGGTGTTGCGTTTGATAAGATCGAATGAAGAATGATTATAGAGAACAATGGGGCGTGTGTTTGTAATGGAATAGTATACAAGATCATCACGGCAACGATATAATTAGCTTTGAAACCATTTTTTTTGATATGAGAATATATAATAAAATAATAGTGTGTTGTTTTAAATTTCTTTATTATTTATAGCTAATTACGTAATTACATACTTTGATAAAATAATATACATATATAGGTACTTAAATCAAGAAGATTTTGATAGTCTTCGGCGAAACCCATTAAAAATTTTAACGGAATGCTTGCGTTAAATTTAGTCTCTTTGGATGTTGGTTGCCCCTGATGTAAGAGGTTCCATCCGGCGGTGATTAGAGCCTTCGAATCGTTTTCATTGTACAAAAGTAATCCCTTCATAGTTGTCGTTATACTGGGTTTACTACGTCAATCTATTTCAACTCCATTGATTTCGTAGCGAATTTGTTCAAAAAGAAATGCATAGGCATTGTTTGTTAACTGACACTTATCCGTAGAAGTAGCATCTCCTCCAACAGTAGTAAATTTACCCTCGATGTAGATTTCGCTTTTACCGGGCAACGTGTAAATGTACGAATTAAATTTTGTATTTGGTACCAAGCTTTTAGAAGGCACCTACAACCCCTTCGCAATAGATGTTAGCAATTCTTTAGAGGACACCCAAAACCCCCCCGCAATGGATGTTAGCAAGGCGTTAGAGGACACCCACAACCCCTCCGCAATGGATGTTAGCAAGGCTTTAGAGGACACCCACAACCCCCCTGCAATGGACGTTTTCAATTTACCTGAAGAGGCCACCCACTTCAACACCTCCCTCTTTGTTTCTGTCGTTGCAAGCACCACCAAAAACTCCCCAGGCGTTTCGGAGAAGTCAGAGGCGTCCAGAATCGGTTCTGGGTTGTCCAAAAAAGCCAGCACTAAAAGTTGTAGGTATAATTCATAATTTCATTTACCTATTCATTTATACTTACTTATTTATTTTTAATTACATTTTCTAATAAAAGATTGCATTTGGGTGCTGAATTAGTGCCTTATGTATTGTATGGTCAGCGAGTGACTGGCAGGCCTGGTGAACCTGTAGCTGTGGGATCGGTGTTTGGCTGGTTATTGATGGGAACGGATACAGGGTCTTCTGCTTCTTCAGCGGTCACTGCCTGTTGCGCTGCCGTTGAATCTTCATTGGATATATGTTTGCAGCGTTTTTGGGAAGTAGAACATGTTCAAACATCATTTTCTTTGTCTCCGGAAGAGGTTATATGTGAATCGCATTTTATTGACACTTATCAACGTGCACAAAACGGACGTTTTGTTCTAGCTTTACCGTTCCGAGATGATCCCTCTAGTTTGGGCAGCTCTTATAATCAAGCACTTAGAAGATATTTTCTTCTTGAAAACCGACTTTCTCGAAATTCCGAATTAAAATCCGCTTATTCTGAATTCATGCTCGATTATCTTGAATCTGAGCATATGACACTCATAACATCTCCTTTCGCCAACAAAACAACCCATTATTATTTGCCCCATCATTGTGTCTTGCGGCCGAATGGCCCGTTGACGAAACTTCGAGTTGTCTTCGATGCATCTGCCAAAACATCTACGGGTGTTTCTTTGAACGACATTATGTCGGTCGTTCCGAAGCTTCAACAGATATCGTTCAAATATTGCTCCGATTTCGCTGCCATGCAATTGCATTCATTTGCGATATAAAACAAATTTACCGCCAAATCCTGATTAGACCTTCAGACAGAGATTATCAAAGAATTTTATGGAGATTTGATAAGAAGGAGTTCAACATTATCGCCTTAACACTGTTACATACGGTATTTCATCGGCCCCATTTTTAGCATTGAGAACTTTAAAAGAATTGGCCGAGCTGGAGTCTAGTGAATTTTCTTCTGCATCTGCCGTTTTGTTGCGCGACGTATACGTTGACGACATTGTCACGGGTGCAGACGATTAATAGATTTATTGGCTAGGGGTGGTTTCGAGTTGCGTTAGTGGGCCATTAATAGTCGTGATATATTGGCATTCGTATCCGAGTTTACTGTTCAACAACCTGTTTCTTTCGACAATGAAGAGCCATCTTTTGTCAAAGTGCTTGGTTTACAGTGGGATCCTAACACAGATGAATTCTGTTATTCTTATGTTGATCATAATACATCCTGTACAAAAAGATCAATTTTGTCTGAAATTGCTAGAATTGGGTTTATTAACTCCTTGTTTATTGAAAGCCAAGTCACTCATGCAGCGTTTATGGGTTGATCGTATCGATTGGGATGAAATACCATCTGTTGACGTCAAAAGAGTATGGGAGAAATTAAAATCTGAGTTGCCTCTTATATCAATATTACGCATACCTCGCATAATTTCATCTCAGTCTTCGAGAGACATCAGCTGCACATTTTTTGTGATGCATCCCAGGTTGGATATTGCGCTGTAGCATATGTTCATATTGAAGATACATCTGGATCCACTACAACCCATTTCGTATGAGGCAAACAGTTTTTTTGTTTTTTGCAAACAAATTTTTGTGGCAAACAGAGTATCTCATGTTCAAAACATTCTTCCTGCAAAACATTGGCGACATGTACCATCTTCCGATAACCCTACCGACTGTGGATCTCGAGGACTTTATCCTTCTGAATTAATTACTATGAAATTTTGGTGGTCTGAACCCTGTTGGCTTTCAGATCCTTCCAGAGGTTGGCCATCGATTGATTCCATTAAAGATACACCGGATGATCTTATCGAGTCTAAACCAAATGTTGTTGTTACAGTCGAGTTAAAAACTAATTTTCTAAATGTGTTACTTCAAAGGTTTTCATCTTTGCAAAAAATAAAAAGAATTATTGCTTACATATTACGCTTTATTTCCGCATGTCAGCTTCGCAACCAGCATTATTCATTGCAATTATCTACATTTGAGTTACAAAATGCATTGCATAAATTAATTAACCAAGTTTAGAAAGCGGAGTTTGAAACGCTTTTTCAACGTATTCGAGAGAACAAGGTTCTACCACATCCATTCCGTAAATTGGCCTTATTTATCAGCCGAGAGGGACTGCTCAGGGTGGGTGGTCGTTTGAAATATTCCGATCTGGATTTTGATGCTAAGCATCCTTTGTTGCTTCCAAGCAAATGCCGTCTCACTGAATTGCTTATTGAGGATGCCCATCGTCGCTATTTGCACCCTGGTTATCGCACTTTACATGCTCTTTTATCTTAACAATTCTTGATTTTGTCTCCTCGTTCTGCCATCTATGCTGTATTATCAAAATGCATTCGTTGTTTTAGAGCAAAACCTAAGTCATCTAATTCTCTGATGGCAGACTTACCAAAATATCGGGTATCGCAATTGAAACCTTTTTCTGTTGTGGGTGTTGGTTTTGCGGGCCCATTCTCAATTTCTTTAAATAAACACAAAGGCATATATGGCAGTTTTCGTTTGCTCCGCTACAAATGCCTTACACTTAGAGTTAATGTCGGATTTGCCGACCGAAGCGTTCATCGCAGCTCTACGCCGATTTACTTCACGTCGTGGCCGGACTGAAATTATATTCAGCGATCAGGGTACAAACTTCATTGGAGCAAACAACCGTTTGAAAGAGCTGGCACAATTGGCTAATGTCGAACTTGGATTGAAAGACCAATTCAATCGTCGTCGCCTCACTTCAATGGTTTAACAGAGGGTGGTGTTAAATCTGTAATGACCTATGATGAACTTTATACAGTACTTACGCAAATTGTGGCTGTGTTGAACTCAAGGCCACTACAAGCTATGAGTTCAGACCCCAAAGTGCATTTGATTTGCAAAGTTTAACACCTGGACATTTTTTGATACTGGAACCATTGAATTCTGTTGTACCTGATCCAGATCTTGGTGCGATTAAAATTGGACGTTTAACCCGTTGGCAACTACTGCAGAGCATGGTACAGAGTTTCTGGACGAGATGGAGCGGAGAGTACTTACGCACACTTCAACAAAGACGCAAATGGAATAAAAATTTACCTGATATAATGCCGGAAACTTTGGTCGTTATCCACCATGACATCAAACCACCACTGCAATGGGAGTTAGGCCGCGTCGTTGATGTGCATCCGGGAGTAGACGGAGTGGTACGTGTAGCAACGGTACGGACGGCCCAAAGTGAATACAAACGCCCCGTCGTAAAATTATGTCCATTACCGTTGGACGAAAATCTATAAAGTTATAGTTGGTTACCTGTAAAGAAGTAATATTTTTCTTTGTTAATCTTAATTCAATTACCGCCTCTCTCATTCATTTTTCATTTACTTACCTCATTTTAGATGTATTGTTAATTTACTTACCGCATTTTGTAGTTATTATATTTACCGCATTTATCGCACTTACTTTCGCATTTCCAGATATCCACGAATTAATTTTGTAAGAAAACCGCAACTACCTTTTTTTTGGTGGGTGGAATGTTTAGCCCGCGCTAAACGTTTTATATTTTTTATTATACTGCGATGTTACACTTGTTTCGCCCCCCACCTACGCTTATCGCTTTATCTTATCTTCGCGCATCGTCTTCGAGCGAACGAGTATCTTCTAATATCTCTTCCGCATTGTGCAACTGTTTATTTCCGCTTTATTACGCATTGTGCGCATAATTTCGTTTTCTTAATTATTTATTCATTTTGTGGTGAGTAAAATAAACGCTTCTTTTTTTGTTCAATTTGATTTTTCGAATCAGCACCTTTTTTTTGTTACCGCTCTGGCGGAAACACCATTAATAATAATAAGTCAAATAAAATAGAAATAGTTACAGATAATAATGAGATTCACAATAATCAGGGTCAAATAATAGAACTTCATAATAATGATCAAAAATATTTCGTTGTTAAAAGGTTTAACATAGATAATCCAGTCCAGAAAATTAACCTCAATGTCCCTGAAAACTTAAAATTTGCTCTCAGATACACAAACCTAAGCAATGTCGAATTATCAAATGATGACATAGAGATCATTGATTTAGGACCCAAATTCTCCTTACCCCCATACAACAAAACCTATAATAGACTAATATCTTTTGACATAAAAAACCTCTGTACAAACATACCAATTAATGAAACTATAAACATAATAAGGAGACATTTAATACATTCTCATTTGGACCTAAATCTTGATATTTTAGAGATAGCCAGTTTTTTAGATATTTTATCCTTGACATGCAAACAGAACTTTTTATATTCAATGACAAATATTACAGGATGACAGACGAGCTCCCAATGGGTTCTCCAATTTCCGGCATATTATCAGACATTTACGTTAACCATTTCGAGAGACAGTTTTTTCAGACTCTTACAAGCTCTTTACCTCTAACATATCATTCTATTGTCGTGATGTGGATGATATCCTTATTGTTTACGACGGGAATGACGCTAAGTTCAGAGCATTAAACAACATTTTCGATAGTATCTCTAAACTTAAATTCACCACAGAATTTGAAAATATCCTTAGTCTAAACTTTCTGGACTTAACAATAAGAAGAAACATTCAAGACAACAAACTAGATTTCGACATTTTTAGAAAACAACTACGACTGACATTATCATCCCCAACAATTCATCATAAAATTGCTAACAACATAAAGAAGCCAGTATGCGATTCTTTTTTGACAGATTGGGACATGTCAGAAAAATCATCACAATTGGATTGAACAACAACTACACCATTCAACACATGCAAACTATTTACAATAAAACACACTCTTCACATATTAAAAGAATCATATTTCCTAATTACAGTCAGAAACCCAAGTTCACTGCATTACCCTTTGTGCCATCTGCTCAGTTTGAGATAAAACTTAACTTACAAAAATTCAACATCACCCCGGCTTTCACTTCGAACAACAAAATAAGTTTTTACTTAATAAACTGCAAACATATATTCAAAAAGGAGGAACTAGGCGGTGGTTATAAAATAGATTGTGATAATTGCAACAAATTTTATATAGGCCAAACTGGGAGAAACCTTAAAACCCGCCTAAAGAAACACTAAAATAAAAATACCTCGGCAGTCTTCAAACATTTAAATGAATTCAAACACGATACAAACCTAAACAACGTACACCTCTTGAAAAACATGAAGAAATCTAAAGAATTAGACTTTTACGAGGAGTTCTTTATATTCAAACAAAGACCTAATTCTGAACGACATCACAGATATGAACCCACAAAGACATTTTTTGAAATTCATATAAGCGTCATAATCTGCAACCGTGATAATTCTCTATCCTTTTCTCACGTAAACTTTACCTCTCTGGAAGCAGCACCTCGCGCTTGCGCCACCCTAAAACATGGTCTTCACAAGAATCACTAGGTTTTCCTCTTATTCCTCCTTATAACTGACAAAAGATTTTACGTACTCGAGATCTCGCTTCAAAAACTAGGAAAAAAAGAAATAAGGAAATTAACCAGTAATCATTAAAGAAACGCACGCTATCAAAAAGGGTTATAAAACAACCGGTTTTTCCCTCAGCCATCTTTGTAACTGTTTACAACTTTAATCCATATATTCGAGTTCTCCTGAAGTACTTTGTAAGTCTACAACAATAATTACTTCTTTAATTCTTTTTAGTTGTTTTTGTTAGTATTATCACATACATTTTTAGTAAGATAAGAAATCGAACTAATATAACCACGTTTTTCGGCGTGTTCTTGTGACTCCATTTTTAAAATACTCATCAACCCTAATAAACACATGTTATAAACATAACACATGTTAAACAATTATATTTTTGAAAGCCAAAGGAATCCATTTCAACGCAACTTGGCCGTATTTATAATTCCAAGGTCCTTCTAATACCTGACGGTGATATTAATGTTAATTTATTTAAGTTTTTTCTCTAACCTCTTATTAACGTTTGTAGTCGTGCCTGAAGAAGACAGCCAAGCTGTCGAAACATTTGTACCACCGATTGAAAAATAAAGATTTCATCGTTAATCTATTTACCTTCTTAATTTTAATGCTAAGGGATTGCAAGATTTTATGTTAGAATCAACAGGACATTGGTTTGCAAACAATCGTCTAACACTGATTGCTGATGAAACAGAAGTAGTGACTTTACACTAAATTGACCATAAATGACCTTTCTACTTGGGTATTGCGTTAACCCATCTATGTTAATGTTCACAACCAGTTTCAATAATTCTCTTACATACACCTCGACTTGCAAATCTTTTCGTCCAAACCGTGACGTCAAAGACTCGATCATTTTTCCGTAATACTTTCCGGTAGCGGGAAAGCTTTCTACTAAATTTCT
Organism: Onthophagus sagittarius; assembly: GCA_036711965.1. Taxonomy (NCBI): domain Eukaryota; kingdom Metazoa; phylum Arthropoda; class Insecta; order Coleoptera; family Scarabaeidae; genus Onthophagus; species Onthophagus sagittarius. The sequence goes on from JASERS010000005.1 coordinate 30,644,853, forward strand.
AGCTCTACTATTCAGCACTGTGGCCTGAATCAAGTACTCTACTTTGTTGTCCAAATCTATATTTGGATCGTCATGCACCTTTTGAAATTGAAACCAAAATGGTGACCAGTCTTTTATATCGCCATTAAAGGTCTTGAACTCAATAGTTGGTAATCTAAATCTACGAATACCTGCTGGGTTCTCCTCTGATGTAATGGGTAGTTGATCTGTCGAAGATTCGTTACCTATCATCAATTTCTGTCATCGTCCGTTTGCTTTGGCAAATTTTACCAAGTAAACCTCAACACTTTCCATTTCAGTTAATAATTCCTCCTCCGTTGCATCTTTTTTGAGCATTAGGTTATAAATCTCGAACTCAGCCATCTTTAAGAGCTTATCTTGCAGTAGCCCCACGACACCATGACGTTATCTGTCGCCATGGCTTTCAAATGCTTCTCCAGCTCAGTAATATTTTTCGTAAATATGGTGCGGAGAACGCCTCGGGGTCTCTTTTTCTGTTCCATTGTTTTCTTGTTATGCGTACGTTCACCAAATGTAAATTCTGGCGGCCCATCGCAATGTCAATTCACCAGAAAACAATAAAACGAAACGAAACGCTTAACCACGCCGACACAACACCCGCCTGTCAACGCGCGTGTTAATCAAATAAGTGGAAAATTATCCAAAATTTCTGGCAAAACATCTTACAAGATGGCCAAATAGCGGTTTTGGATTTTTGTGCTGTTTTTTTTCAAATATTTTATAAACAAACTAGAAATCTATGTTTTTCGAGAAAAAGCACCGCAAAGACAACAAAGTTGCCGGCACTCTCAAAAATCGGTTACTTTTTTCACTTAAATCCCGAAGAGTAAAAACCGCGGTCCCGAAAATTTCCAAATTAACATATGATACTTACAATGGAAATTTCACAACTGTGTCTCACCGATTTCGATGTAATTCGGTACAGTTATAGGATGGACTAAAATAAGGTTTACGTATTTTTTATGCGTATGATAAAAGCCCTTGAGCCGAGTTATGGAAGTTGAAAATTTGGGGAAAAACTACACTTTTGCTTACATTTCGAAAACGGAAAGTGCTATGGAAATTTGATATATTGAAACTCGTATTCATTTTTGATAAGCTTTCATTTGATATTTGAACTACCCCTATTTTATTGGAATTATTAAAAAACCACCCTATCGATTTTGGCGGCATTTAGTATACTTGTGCACCCGACAAAAAGTCGGGACGGGTTGCTACGTGGTTCTTAATTTTTGTTTAAAAATGATTGATAAATTGAACAATAAGAGAGATAGGAAAAATAAAAGGAAATCAAGTAAAATCGTATTGTCTTGCTTTAATGTCCCTTGGCTCACTATTACACTTTTACTCCGTAAAATGAAATATTGTAAATAAATATATACGTAATAATGTCGAATCAAAATTGAATAAGCGTACCGCGAGCACGTGGTTGATAGAATAGTAAATCGTCGCGATTCGTTCCATCAACTTTGGGAGAAAACGAGAAGAGGGATAGGTATGCAGAAAAACGAAGGAAATACAAAAGGGAAATAATTGTGGCAAAGAGGGAGGTAGTTGGAAAGATTGGAGAGAGTGTTAAGTGGAATGGATGGTATGATGGGAGAGAAAGGTCGACTAAACCAATTATGAGCAGTATGAAACATGGGGTGGTGATTGAGAAAGAAGAGGTGATACAGGGATAGTTTGCAAAGTATTTTATGGATGATTGTGAAGGTGATGATACGGAGACACAGTGTAAGATTAGAAGGGAAATAAGGGATAACAAATTACAAATTTCAAATTATAATCAAAATTTAATTTACAAATCAATGAATTATCCTGGTGTCATAGCCCATAAAATTCAATTATGGAAAATTTTTTCGGAAATATGATATTAATATATCCTTTAAAAACGTTAATACTATTCAGAGAAAACTGTTTAATGCCAAAGATAAAATACAAATACTAGACCAAAATGGTGTTTACATACTAGACGCGGACTTGTGGTGCATCTTACATAGGTAAAACAGGTAGATAGCTCAAAACAAGAATTAATGAACATAAACACAATGATAACTCTAACTTTGGGAGACATATGATAATATATAATCATAATTTTGATATTATAAATAATATTCACTTTTACATAAACAAAACAAAGGTTTCAAATTAAGATTATTAGAAATATATGAAATAGAAAAAATTAAATATAATAATGATCACCTACATTGTCTTAATGACCAGACTCACATAAATAAAACTCTATTATACAAATCTTAAATAATTCCTTCCCCCAAAATGCCGAGGATTAATATTCTAGAGCCGCAGATATTTTTCAAACTTTTTGGGGTCCCGCGGCTCACCTTCCCCTTTCCTTTGTCTGACGAACATGCCTACTTTAAAAACTATTCTTCTCCCATTTAATATTTAAAATAAAAATTTTTCAACAATCCCCATTTTTAATCCCCCATCCACCATTCCTCTAAACTATATTAAATATATTAATTTCATCTTATCATTTCAAAACTTAAAATAAAATTATTTCTGCAATAACCAGTTTTAAATTTCTGCCGGCCTTGCCTAAACGCGCCGGTAATAAAGGAACCAAATCAAATATAGTGACAATGTTATCAACTGGACTAAGCGTTCCGCATAGTTCCGTAATTTTTGCGTAATAATTAAGGTTGCGTATAATTAATAATTAATTACCTTCGTGGTATCGATACTATTCAAAGTATCGAAAATATCGAAGTATTTTCAAAAAGTATCGAAAATATTGAAAGCATCGAATTATTAGAAATAATAGTGCATAATAAGCATATTTCTTATGTATTTTCTTCCTAGATTTTACTTTTGTATACTGTACGTTATCTTAATGATGGCCAACATGTTGGCAGTGTGAGTGTTTATATCTTCAAAGTCCTGCTCATCATTTGGAAGTCTGTTAACCTGCTAGGAACAAGAGCTAGAACTGTTCCAAACACTGCACATTATCTTAACAACCGCTAACCTATTGGCAGCATGAGCTATTATGTCTCCAAAGTCATGCTGATCAATTTGAAATTTGTCAACTTATTGGCAGCATGAACTATTGCTGTTTCAAATACTGTACACTATGAGTGCTTGTGTCTCCATAGTTCTGCTCGTCAGCTTGAAGTCTACCAACTTATTGGCAGCATGAGCTATTACTATTCCACAGACGATGTATTATCTTAGACTGCCAACTTGCTGACAGCATGAGCTATTACTGTTCCACAGACTATATATTATTTTAACAACTGTCAACTTATTGGCAGCATGAGCTTTTATGTCTCTATAGTCCTTCTCATCAGACTTGTTGGCAGCATGAGCTATTACTGTACCACAGACTATGTGTTGGCAACATAATCTTGTTCCACCTATTATACAGGCTGAAATATAGAATATCAGCCTATTAGAAAGCCTATATTAAAAAAATCATCTCAAAATAATGTACTCTACATCGCTGTGTACCTCTGATCCGGAAAATACCGGACACCCTGTATACTATCTTTTTACTGTTCAAAACAGTGTACATTATCTTAAAGACTACTACCTTATTGGCAGCATGACCTATTATGTCTTCAGAATCATTTTTGGCAATTTGAGGTCTGCCAACTTGTTGGCAGCATGAGTTGCTATATTTTCAAAGTCCTGCTCATCACTTTGAAGTCTTCAAACTTGTTAACAGCATAAGCTATTATCATTTCATAGACTATATATTATTTTGATTTTTAAGCTATTATTATTCCAAACACTATACATTATCTTAAAGGCTTATGTCTCCAAAGTCCTGCTTCTCAGTTTGAAGTCTGCCAAATTGATGACACCATGAGTTATTCCTGTTCTAAACACTGTACATTATTTTAAAGACTGCTGAGAGCTGTTATATCTCCAAAGGCCTGCTCAATAGCTTAAAGTCTGCAAATTTGTTGATAGCATGAGTCAATTCTATTTCATAGACTATATATTATTTGAAGGACTGCCAACTTGTTGACAGGGTGAGCTATTATGTCTCCAAAATCTTGCTCATCAGTTTGAAGTCTGCTAACTTATTCATAACATAAGCTATTACTGATCCAAATATTGTACATTATCTTAAAGACTTCATATATCATGAGCTATTATGCCTTAAAGCTCCTACTCATTCATCACTTTGTAGTCTGCTAACTTGTTTACAGTTGGTTTATTCGAACAGAGAATTATGTATCAATCATTTCAAAAAATTTTCAAAAAAATTATGATTTCTTATGGACAATTAATTGCGAACTAGCACCGTATTTTGCCACAGCTCGAACAGTAGAAATAAAAAACAAAATGAAGGATGAGAGATGATGAATTTGTACGAAAATGTCTTTCTGCATCTCCTTTCATTGTCTCAGTATGTCTCTCCTTATTTCGTCTAATAGGTTGCTTTCAAAATAAACTTTTCGTTGAATTACAGGTTGTAGGGAACTTATGCTACTATTAAACCTAGCAGCTGCATCTTGGAAAGAAGCCATCCAATGACTAGTTGATCACAGACATGTTAATATGTGCTGTTTTTCCATTAATTTTCCACTTCTCTTTGATAACTACTAGGGCTGAGCGGTAGCATAAATAAGATATAGAGTATTAATACCTTTGTGGTAGCGATACTATTCAAAGTATCGAAAGTATCGGATTATTGGAAATAATATTTTAATAATAAAATAAAGTATATAATAAGCACTGTACGCACGACAAAAGTCGGGCACTTAATAAAAGGTGCGGGTTCAGAAAAATAAATAATAATTCGAAAAATAATGAAATAGTTCTCAATAACTAATTTGAATGAAAGAAATAAAAGATTGAATTTATATCTTACTCGTCTATTTGATACCCAATATCACCCACAAGCGTATAAAAGTCGCGATGTTCACACTATCGGATCGAGATGATAAGAGAGCGATAAGGCGTTTTATCTTGATTTTATCTTGATAGCAAAAGCGCACACGCGCATTAACAACTGTATGAATTTTAAATTGGTGTAATTAGGGTTGCGGCTCGAACATTCCACCCACCAAAAATTGTAAATTTTCAATTATAACAAAGTAAAAGTGTAAGTTACTAAATTTAACAAACAAAATTACAAATAAAATAAACAAATGAATAGAATTAACATTAATAAACAACAAAAAAAAATTAAAAAATTAAGTTGGCAACGGACAAATTTTGACCGTTGGACGAGTCAACAATCCGTTAAGCGTCTTAACAGTAACGACTCGAATGATGCCGTCGGGACCGGGATGAATCTCTTGAACTCTCCCAATATCCCATTGTAATGGAGGACGTTGCTCGTTTTTGATGAGCACCATATCCCCGACAGATGGATGCGAGGTAGCGATGTTCCATTTCGCTCTCTGTTGGAGCGTGGATAAATATTCCGATTTCCATCTTTTCCAGAAGTCTTGTACGGCTCGTTGCAATAATTTCCATCGGTCAAGTCGGTTTATGGGAGTTTGAGTAACGTCAGGATCTAAAACAGATTGATTAATGGGCTCTAAAAACAAAAAATGAGCCGGCGTCAAAGGGTTTAAATCGTTGGGGTCCTGTGATATAGGAGTTAACGGCCTTGAGTTGAGAATTGCCTCCACCTGAGTAAGTATGGTATAGACTTCCTCGAATGTCAGACGTTGTTCACCAATTACTTTTAGGAGATGAGTTTTAACTGCTTTAACTCCGGCTTCAGCTAAGCCGTTAAAATGGGGAGATCCAGGTGGATGGAATTTCCATAATAAACCCAAACGTTCTCCCGTGGCTTCTGCAAACTCCTTTAATTTATTGGCTGCACCTACAAAATTGGTTCCTTGATCAGACAATATCATGGAGCACCGTCCTCGTCGTGAAATGAACCGTCTCAGGGCTGCTATAAAAGCTTCGGTAGTAAGACCTGAAACTAATTCAAGGTGTATTGCCTTGGTGGAAGTACAAACAAAAACACAGATATATGATTTCACAGACCGGGAACCTCGACAACGGTTTATGGTGGTGTAAATCGGACCAGCGAAGTCCACCACAGCCGTTGAGAATGCCTTCACTTCGGAAAGTCGACAGGAAGGAAGATCCGCCATGACTGTTGTATAAGCTTTAGGCTTGCATCGGAAACATCTAACGCACCTGGATACGACTCTGTGTATTACACTTCTGGACGATATAATCCAATATTGTTGAAGAATCAGAGCTTGAAGGGTTCGTTGTCCAGGATGCAGGTATTTACGATGAACTTCCTCCACGATCATTTCACTTAACCTTGAGGTTTTAGGTAATAACACGGGATGTTGGTGTTCAAACGGCACTGTACTGTTTTTTAACCGACCACCCACCCTGAGGAGCCCGTCTCGATCAATAAACAAGGCAAGTTTTCTAAACTGTTTGGGAGGTGTTTTGTTTTCTTGTATCAAAGTAAACAGAAATTGAAATTCCTGGTGTTGAATATAACTGATAAGAGTATATAAGGCCTTTTGGATTTCAAAAGGAGACAATTGAAGTGAAAAAATTCGTTTTCGTTTTTGACAAATGGTAACAAAACGTTGAATATATGCAATTATACGTTTAATCTTTAAAAGAGAAGAGAACTTAGTTAAAAGATGATCAAATATGTGGATTTTAGTTTCGACAACATTAACTAGAATAGGTTTTTCTTCATTAATTATATCTTCGCTCTCGGCATGACGTAGTTTACTAGAAGGCCAACTATTTGGATGATTACTAAGCCATGAAGGACCTTTCCACCAGATATCGCAGGAGATTAATTGATTGGGAAAGAGACCGCGAGAGCCAGGGTCGGCTGGGTTATCACATGAGGGAACATACCTCCAGTGATTAAAGGGCAAGATTTCTTGGATATGGTTAACACGGTTAGCTACAAAGGTTTTCCATCTTGTAGGCATAGATGAAATCCAAGCCATAGTTACTTGTGAATCACACCAAGCAGTAATAGAATCTAAATTATTTATGGATGATAAAATGGGTTGAAGAGTTTCGACCATATCGGAAAGTAAAACTGCTCCACAGAGCTCAAGACGAGGAATTGATAGAGATTTTAATGGAGCAACTCGTGATTTGGCACATAGAAAGGACACGGTTATTGTTCCATCAGAGTTTTGGCAGCGTAAATACGCGACTGTACAATACCCTATCTGAGAAGCATCGCAAAATATGTGAAGTTGAGCATTAGTAGCATCATGAGAAATAATTACATGTGGCAAACGCACTTTGGATAATGACTGAAGGCTATTTTTTAATGTTGCCCAATCTTTAGAGGTGTCAATGGGTTTTTGAATGAAATGCTTTGCCTTTAAGGTACAGGGAGTAAGAAAACCCAACGGGTCGTAGATTCGAGCAATGTCAGACAGGATGGATCGTTTAGTGCAAAGGGAGTCTTTAGGAGTATAGGAATATCGGAAGTCGTCCGTAGTAGGATCCCATTGTAACCCCAAAACCTTGATGTAGCATATCTCTTCATAATCCATGGAAATAGGTACTTGCTTATCACTCTCGGAAACGGCCTGAAGAATTTCAATACAATTACTGGCCCATTTCCGAAGTTCAAAACAAACTTCATTTAATAGATTAATTAATTGTTGTTGTAGCTCAAGAACTTCATGTTTAGTCTGAGCTCCAGTTATAATGTCATCCACATAAACATGGTTTTGTAAAGCTTCTGACGCTTTTGGATACTTGGAAGCATAAATTCTTGAAAGTTCCTGAATTGTCCGTAAGGCCAGAAATGGAGAAGATGATATACCATACGTGACAGTGTTAAGTACATATTCCTGGATTTGATCGTTTGGTGAAAATCTCCATAAGATGTGTTGGAAGTCTTTATCGTCGGGTGAGACGAGAATCTGCCGATACATCTGTTTGACATCACATACAAAGGTATACCGAAAGCATCGGAATGTTATAAGTATTTTTGTTATGTCCTGTTGTAGTCTTGGTCCCACCATTAAGGTGTCATTGAGAGATCTTTTATTGGAAGTGACTGCTGACGCATCGAAAACTACTCTGATTTTACTAGAAGGTCCAGTAGAACGAGTCACACAATGATGTGGTATATAATAGGCAGAGTTTATAGAATTATTAAGAGGAGCCGCTAAGGTCATGTGACCTGTATTCAAGTAATCGAGCATAAAATCCATATACTCCTTCCGTAATGATACGTTTTTAAGTAAACGATTTTCCAAATAAATGAAACGTTTTAACGTCGAGCTATAAGAATCGCCCAAAATCGGCTCGTTTTTCTTAAATGGTAAAGATACAATAAAACGACCATTGAGGGATCGTGAATAATTTTCTTTAAAGTGAGTTTCGCATTCCTGTTCCGCCAATGTTAACAATGAAGTTTTAGGGATCGATTCTAATTCCCAAAATCGCTGAATGGATTGTTCTAAGGAATCGTGAGTACTAATTAGACATGTAGATGAAGAGCTTACTGAAGAAACAATTGACTTTCCCATCAATATCCATCCGAAGATCGACTCGATGGCTATCGGATCATTTGGACCTCCTTGTATGCGGCCACCAGTGAGAATTTGAGGCACTAATTCAGCTCCCAATAGTAAATCAATTTCCAGGTTAGTAGGATAAAGCTCGTTGGGAAACGGTAAGTGTTTTAAATGATTGTAGGATTTAATGATGGGAATCACAGATGGCTGTTTTGAACAAATGCTGGAAGTTATAGTAGCTCGGAAGTCTAAAGGAGATATGGCTGACTGAACAGATTGGATTGAACATTGGACAGAACCCTTTTTACAAAGAGATGTCATCGAATTAAGTCCTCGTATTTCCAATGTTGAATTATGAGTTACTGGCAAACGTAGTCGTTTAAAAAGTTTATCGCTTATGAAGTTTGACATGCTTCCGGAGTCTACCAAAGCTCGTACGATGTGAAAATTTCCAAATAAATCCTTTATCTTGACAGTGACAATGGGTAATATTACTTGATGATTGGGTACCGGATTTAAGTCATGATCGGCGTTGAAGGATGTTCCAACATGAACTGACTGTTGTTTTGTATTTTCGAAATGAAGTAATGAATGGTGATGCTGTTTACACAGTCGACATCGATATGAAGAAGAACAATTATGTGTGGTATGTCGTTGACTGAGACAATTTCTACACAAATTATAATCTCTCGCAATAGTCAATCTTTCAGCTGGAGATTTTGAGTTGAATAGAGAGCACTTATAAATCGGATGTGCATCAGAACATAGAAAACATTTTTGATTCATAGAACTTGATTCAATTTTTAAGTTGATGGTTCTTTCTCGAATGTTTGATTTGCCCTTGTTCAGGAGAGGTTTATCATTTGAAGTTAATAACACCGAATTTAAAGCCTTTGATCTCCTTTCTAGGAAATCCATTAATTGGTTGTATTTGGGAATGTCAAAGGCGGTGTGTTCCGATTCAAAAGCAGTTTTAGTAATAAGGTCCAACTTCAGATGCAGCAAATTGAACAGTAGAAAGTCCCACTGGTCGACAGGAAAATTCAGTACACGTAAACCTTCAATATTTTCCTTGAATGTGTCGATTAACAATCTAAAATCCTTAGAAGACTCTTCCTTGATGGGTTTGAAATTTAAGATTTCATGAAAATAAATGGTGGCTAATTGACGTGTATTCTGATAGCGTCCCTTTAAGGTATTGTAAGCAACTTCATAGTTATCGTTTGTTACGGGAAAACCCTTTAATAAGTTATATGCTTCTCCTTTTAGGGATGTAAGTAAATATTGATATTTAGCTACCGGAGATAATGAAGAATTTTCATGCACCATCGTTCGATACAAATCAAAAAAGGTATGCCATTCTTCAGGATTTCCATTGAATGTAGGAAGTTGTAATTTATTTAATTTTGGAGTTGAAGTTGACGCAGGATTGTCTATCGTGGAAGAAGGTGTCGGAACCAACTGATGAAGCAGAGCTTTCACCGTATAGTAATCAGAATCTGCCTTCAAACGAATCGCGTCATGAGCAGGAAAATCAAGGTCTTCTATCAAGCCTATGATCTGATTATGTACTGTCTTGAATTCTTTGTAAATATCATCAGCATCTTGTGCTCTTTCTTTAAAAATATTGGTTTGTAAGGTAGTGGAAAGATTGGAACCAAAAGTCATGGCTTCAGTAAGACGACTAGATAAGGTACTACGACGTAAAGTCAATTTTGCAAGTTTGTCTGCCATAATGACAAACGGGAGAATTTCGCAAGGATAAATAGAAAATCGTAAGCAATTAATCAGAATTCGAACAGTCGAAATCAAATAATCGATGTAAAACAAAATATAATTAATAGAATAAATCAAATCAGAAATAGAACAAAGATGAATTATAATGAATTCAAATGAGAACCAATTTGTTTCAAATAATTGAAAGTTAGGAGACAAAATAAAAATCGAAATGTCGAGATGAAATGGGTAATTAAATCAATATTCAATTTAAGTGATACTGTTAAAGAATGAAGTATCGAATACTTAAAAATAAGTAATGGATATAAAGAAATTCCGCAAAATAAATGGCTAAAAATAGCGCCGAACAGGTTTTAGGTTCATCAAATGTCCGCCAACAATGGTTTCGAAGATGATGACCGTGAAAAACGAGGAAAATAAAAATTATTACCAAAATGGTGAGAAATAATAAAGAAAATAATGAAATTAAAGAGATACACGAAAAATAAGCAAAATAAATCTCAATTTCGGCAATATCCGGCTCGAAGGACCAAAATGTACGCACGACAAAAGTCGGGCACTTAATAAAAGGTGCGGGTTCAGAAAAATAAATAATAATTCGAAAAATAATGAAATAGTTCTCAATAACTAATTTGAATGAAAGAAATAAAAGATTGAATTTATATCTTACTCGTCTATTTGATACCCAATATCACCCACAAGCGTATAAAAGTCGCGATGTTCGCACTATCGGATCGAAATGATAAGAGAGCGATAAGGCGTTTTATCTTGATTTTATCTTGATAGCAAAAGCGCACACGCGCATTAACAACTGTATGAATTTTAAATTGGTGTAATTAGGGTTGCGGCTCGAACAAGCACATTTTTTATGTAAAATTTTTTATGTGAAATTTCGAGTTATTAATTGTAACAAGAATTGAAATAATAAGGAATAACCACATATTGACTCTCATCTTCACAGTATATTAGCTCTCTTGAAGTACTTTAGGACAGATCTTGATCTGATGTATATCGATCTTAAATATACTGTAATCTCAATTTCCTGTATACATTAAACAAGTTGCAATACTTCGACACTTTCGATATTTCAATACTTTTCATACTTCGATACTTTTGATACTTGTCGATGGTATCGATACTGAGGTAGGTATCGATACCATCGACAAGTATCGACACTTTGCTCAACACCGATTGTAACAAGTATGATGTCAAGATGTACAGAGTGTTAAATAATTATGTACCCAAAATCCACAGGATTGGTATTGGACGCGACGAAAAATTCTGTTATTTAATAGTATTATATTATTATATAAACGATAATTCTGTTTCCTAGAACTATTTCGAAACATAAAGGCACTAAAAAATCACAACAATAACATTCGATTGATCAGGTATCAACATCTGGTTACAGTCTAGTTACTAATTTAGATTGCGATACGCACCTAAATCAGCACTCACGTGGGTCATGATAATTATATAACAGTATATTCGGTTTTTCTTTCGTAATACAGATATTTGTGGTAAAGTGTTATTTTTATAAAGAAAATTTTAATCTTTTGAGCAAGGCTGAGAAAGAAATTGCGTATATGGGTACTTTAAAGTACACCAACATTCAAAAATTAATCATTTTTCACTATGTAATAAATAAATACATAACATTATTCTATTTTTCGCCGACTAATCGGTTTTATTGTTTAATGAACCGATTAATCGCCGACTAATCGCAGACAAAAAAGTGGCCGATTAGTCGGCTTTTCCGATTAGTCGCCGATTAATCGGTACAACCCTAGTAATAATTCAATATTAACGATTAGAATCAGTAGTCCAAGAAATATAAATTGCATGAAAAATAAATTATTTTCAAAATTCTAAATAGAATTCTAAATTCTAACTACGTATGGATGTTGGTTGTATAATTGAAATTTCAAGCAGAAAAAAAATTGAATTACATATATACAGGTGTTTCAGATTTTTGTAGCAGGGTTTTAACTGCCGATAGACCTTTTAAAATGAACACAATAACTTCATATAAACATAGGTCGACAAATGCTTTCTTTCGGATATGCAGGGTGTGCAGATTAAATTTTCGAAATTGATTTTTCTTAATATTACACGTGTATATCAACCGATTTTGTTCAAATTTGGTATATAATAAATAAATTATTTGGCAAATTTGGCCGCTAGAGCTGTATAACGTGTTCTTCGGTCTCTTAGTTGAGAGTATCCAGCGCTAATAGAAACTATTCCTGTTAAAGTGTATCAAAATATATACATATTTATAGTAAATTTTAAGTGCATATTTATTTGAATTATTTGAGTAGTCTCACCAATCACTGCTGAAGTATTAACATCTAATTAATTTTTATTGCCGTTCTATTAACATTGTCATCGCAATTGGCTTGGTCCATTTCTAATTCTTCATCTAATTCGCTACAAAATAATATGTTAAACATAATATTATCGTAAATATTAATTATTTAATATTTTTAGTAATTATACAGCCAGGATATACAGGCATCTTATTAGCAAGATCTATCAAGTAGATATAATCTATAAGGTCATCCAACTCATTGGAAGAAAATACTACGCAAAGTTTAATTTTAATAATCAATAATTTTTAGATATCTATCTAAAAACTTATAGGTATAAAAATAACTTAAAATAAAATTTAAAAAAAATAATTAAATATTTTTACACAATATATTAACAAAACTAAGTAATAACTGTTCAATAACTATTATTGTGTAAAGCTTTTATTAGATTTGTTCTTAAGTTAAATCTTAAAATAAATCTAATTTAAAATTTTCTACTCTTATGATATTAATTCAACTCTTGAAATAAGTTGGGTTTTTAAATGAATCTTAACTATAATTTAACTTCAAGACTTCAAGATAGAATGATCAATGTCACAAAATTAAGACAAAAACTTTTTTAGAATGTATTTGGTAATTTTTCGTCAGCTATGTATACCATCTCCCATAAACTGAATAAATTCCTTCTCTAACTTTGAAATCAAAATTAAAAGATTTTTACCTAGTTCAGTCAATCTTGCAGTTAGATGAATGCTTTGCCCAAGATGACAAACAATAATTATATTTTTTTTCCTGTAAGTATAATCGTCAAAATGCGAATGAGATGATTTTAATTTATAAAAATAGTATTACAAAATATTACAATTATATTACAATATTTATGGTGGTAATAGAAAATTCAAAATCGTAAAAGACTGTTTAGAAACTGAAACATAAAGAATGAAAATAAAAATGAACATAAGTATAATTTTTTTAAATATAATTTCGAATTTAGTAGATAAACAGAAAATATTACAAAAAAAATAAATTTTATTATGGAGTATATTAAATTTACCCCATTTATAATTTTATATATTTATATAATTTATAATATTTATATTACTTTAATATTTATATTATATATATATTTATTATATTTATATTATTTATACCATTTATAATATTTATATTAAAAATTATTTACAATTTTTTTAAATATTTCAATAATTTTTAAAACATTTGGAAATTTATCTCTTTTTCTTTGGTCTATGCAATGATCTCGCAACAATGGAAGAAAACTAATCTATTGTTTTAGAAATTAACGTTAATGCATAAATATTTAGACGTGTAGATTAATTTTGTAGTAAAAACTGTCTAAAGGTTTCTTTTCTTCACAACCGTTAAAATCCAATTGAAAAAACCATACACTTTCTTGCGTTCCTTAAAATCACCAATTTGTAATTAACAAATTATTAAAACATAGAGAAAACAGGTATCTTCACTTTGGTTGCCTTTTGAGTCATGCTTAGTAAAATCGAAACAACCTTTCGTGTTGGCACATCCGCTACATACCAATTTAAATTATACACGGCGTCTGCCACACTGCCAGTCTACTCGAAACAAGATTTATAATTTATTAATAGTGAATAAAATGAGATATACGTACCAATGTGGTAAACCGTTGTTATAAATATTAGTTAGAAATAAGGCCACAAAATTCACTAGGATTAAAAAAAAGGTTGCCAAATTGTTATTCTAAAAGCAATTGTGTTGATTAATTGGGACAAAATGAATTAGCATTCGAACCAGAACAAATTGAGTAATTGCCACAGATAAGCAAATTGTGATAAAAATTTTTATGGGGATAAGAAAGCTACCAATGAAATCATTTACGATTTGGAACATCCTAAAATAGTGGTCAATAAGATGTTGTAAACGTGCAACCAACAATTCGCCTAAATATGAGCACAATATCTGCATACTGATTAATAAATAAATTGCAAATCGCATGGAATGTATTTGAAACAACATTATCAATGTTATCTTCCAATGTTCAAATTGAAAAGGGGTGTAATATTCAAAAATTAAACAATTTTTAGTGTTCAATTTAACGAAATTCTCCTCAAACAAAATAGTGTAACAGCACACCAACTGACGAATCCTCCGTACTGAAAAATTTTCAACATCTTCATTGCGTTAATATTAAGGGCTTTCATTGACTTCGGAATACCGAATTGATTAAAATCGCTCAATACGTCGATTATTTCGAATAATTGAAGTCGTTTTCGCACCCATTGAATATTAAATCAAAAATGTAATGCTGACATTAAAGCAAACGCCAAGTGAAATAATAATATTTCGAAATTCTTCTTATATTCTAAAATAATTAAAAACAACATAAATATAACAAGTCTATCCAAAATTTTTCTATTAGTCATGGCATAATTTTACAATTACAATAAAAAGTGAGGGTTCGCGTGGAATTCTATGGTCCAAACAATGAACAGAAATAAAAAGTGACAGTTGCAATGTTCTCATTAGAAATCCTTTAAGAACATTTTTTAAGAAAAGTTTTTACAGAAATCATCATTTCTACGTTAGTGTTTGTAATTAAGGTGATGCCACGACTTAGACAAACATCCTGTATATCTACGAGGCGAAATTAGGAAACACCTATAATTTCTGCTATGAGTGGATAAATTGTCCAAATTATATTAACAATAACCAACATTGTCGGTAAAAGTCCCCGCAATCCTCGCGAGGTTGGCCAACACTTATATATTCGGAAATACTTTTCAATGACGAAAAATCCGGGTGTTTTCGACATCTTAACTGCAACTACTGAAACAATAAAATGAAACTGAAAGCAAAGTATTGAACGTAAATGCATGTTGAACATTAAAAATTGAATATAGAGAATTGATTTTTAATTAGCGATAATTTGAACTGGAAAAATAAATCGGAATTGTAATAAAATAACGAGCAAGAAGAGGAAATTTTTATTTCGTTTTCAATAAATACGAAGAAAAGAAAAATTATATCGAAAAAAATCTTGATGTGACATGTATGTTACATTGAAGCTTAAATATTCTACTGTATGTGATATAAAATCATATCCACTGTGTTTTTAAGAATCTTGATATGGTTTATACGTTGTTTTGAACTATAAAGATTCTATTATGATATAAAAACAGGGAGGACATCTCATGTTATGTTGAGGCACGTTAGGCATCAACCAGTCGCCCATTGTACAACCTCCATTGGAGTCTCGAGGTGTTTTGAGAAAGATCTCAATTAGGTAACAATACCGTTTGCTCTTGGCTAATGAGGAGTTACCGCTGCCGCCCTCGCTTTCGGCCAAAGCCTAGACGGAGGCGTTTGCACACAGGTGTATTAGCGACAATCAAAGATGTTAGACTATCTGCCGGGACCAATGGTTTAACGTCCCCTCTGAAGAACGCCGGGCGACTCAACTTGTTTTCACCGGGGTTCGAACCCGGGACGTCTGCGTGTTAACTAGTGAGTTGATATTGCGAATCTGGGGCAGACTTATGAATTTATCAACAATCAACATTGCGGATACAATAGACAGAACTAAAATTGACGAAAACATGGTAACTTACGAAAAGCTTGATATTCGGGGGAAATGGGGTTTTATGGTCATTTATGGCTGGTACAGGAAGCCTTTCATCGCACGCTGGGCTGAATCTCGGTTCTAATTGGATAAATGTCAAAAAAACAATGTCTAAATATACGATTTGTAGACGTAAAACGTGCTCATATTAACATAGTATATGCTCATTTATATTATCATCAGGAAATTTAATTCCACAAAAATTTATTACGCCTGGTGTCCCATTTAACTTGACAAAACGGAATAACTCAAAAACTAATCCTCGGACTAAAAAAATTTTCAGATGAAATTTGTTTTAATCTAAAGGGGGACATATAATGTCATCTCGTCTCTCACCCCATGACGGCAGAACGGAAAACAACTTTTACTTAATTAATTAACTTAACTTAATAAGAACCCTACTTTTATAACAGACTCAGATTCTCCGGGATAAATTAGGTTGGTTTGACCTATTGTTTTTATGTCTTTCATTGCAAGGTGTCCTATTTAACCTGGTAAAACGGAATATCCGAAACTATGGAACACTATACATCGGACTATAAAAAGTTTCGGTTGAGATTTGTTCGGTTTTAAGGGAGACATTCAATGGTGATAAAGAAGATCTCGTCTCTCACCCCCTGACAGCGAAAATGAAAACTGCTTACAAATTTAAAACATGAACCCACCTTTTTAAGGGCAAAATCAGATGATTCTCCAGAAAAAATTACATTTATTTGATCAACTGCTTTTATGTTTTTCCTCGCCCTTCAAACTGTAACGAAGCTACATATTTTTTCTCGATTTAATCCGAATATCCGAAAATACTTCCATTACCCTATCAGAGCAGTCAACCGATCCGAGGAAGTTCCAACAACCAGCAAGCTACTGTTCGACTACCGTACACCGACTATTTTTTATGATGCGAAATTAGAAGACCTACAACGTTAGAACCGATTCCAAATGATGGCAGAGAATCTGAAATGATTACTGAACGATTTTAATGATGATCCGATCATTATTAACCGAGTTTCAGTAATAAAGTCAATTAGCATCATAATATCATATCCACGGAAAATATCTCTTGTGGAAGTTTGCCCCGAAGACCGCCGGTAGTAAGAAGATATTTTATATGTGATTATGTTGTGATTAAAATCGTTTTAGGAAACATAAAGTAAAACACGTGGTCCAGAAATTGTTTAATTCCGTAGGAGCCGTAAAGCGTAGCCGATTTTGTTATAAATATTTTTGTAAATTTTTATGTAAATAGGAGTATCTTTTGTTATGTATTGTTAATTTTTCCGTTAATATCCAAAGGTAACGTAATAACGGGATTACACGACCAAACGACAAAGGTAATTAAAAGCCTTCCTTTTATCTCTACCAAGCTTTCGGAAATTTTATTCTTCCTTCCTCAAGGTAACCACAAAATTGAACAAACAAATCAAACTTACGTAAATATATCATACCAAACTTACAAAAGTGGAATGCGTATGAAACCAAACCAAAATATTAAAATATAAAAATAATTTTTTTATCCTTTTTTCACCAATTATTAAATTAGGGTCTATATAAAAATATACTTTTGGTGATAATTACAATTTATTTTTCTATACTAGTTTCGAGCCTTGCTCTTCTTCAGTAGGTACCTACAAGTTTACAATATATAAAATGAACATATTAATATAAAAATAAAATAATAAAATCTTACGTTATTACTAACAAATTAGAAAAATTAATTACAATATTTTTCAAAATTTACATCAAAAGTTGTTGTGTGACGTTAGGTTTTTTTGTTTTTGATTTTATATTTGTGTTTTAGGTACGGATCTCGCAGGCAACTATAGATTGGTTTTTGGGTCGGGATAATTTGTTCGTTAAGGCTTATAATATTACTGTTAATTTCAATAAACTTGTTGATTTCGTACATTTCCATTATTTCCATAAGGTTGCTTTTATTAAGTTGGTGTAGTAATTTAATATTTTTATTTTCGTCAAATTCGTGGTTGTTGAAAATTAGATGTTTTCCGAATGCCGATTTTGAACTCTTTTTATGTTCTTTAAGCCTTGTTTGGATACTTCTTCCCGTTTCACCTATGTATGTGGCTGAACAGGTCCCTATGTTGGTCCCTATACCTATGTTGTAGAAAGCAAATGTTCAGATTTGTGTTTCATCGCTTTTAACTTATCCAATTTCTTTTTTACATTAGCTCTAGTTTTAATAAGCTTCCGCGTTAACTGTTTTGAGTCCATGTTTTCGGTACAATGAATGAACGCTTACTGACTAATACGTGTGCTTATTTTAGTGTTTTATTGATGCTGCTATCCGTTTTAACTGACTGTCTTATCCGACCAATCCCTTTTTTTGGTAAGATCGGTTGTCCGATAATCCGCCTGTCTTATCCGACCAACCGCTTTTATCTGGTCAGATCAGTTGTCCGATCATCCGCTTTTATCTGGTCAGTTCGGTATTAACCGACTGTCTTATCCGACCAACCGCTTTTATTGGTTAGATCGGATGTCCGATCATCCGCCTGTTATATCCTACCAACCGCTTTTATCTTGTCTGAGCCGTTTTAACCTACTGTCTTATCCGACGAACCGCTTTTATCTGGTCAGTTCGGTTTTAACAGGCCGATACTGATTCTTCAAACCAAAACCCAACTTTCGTTTTACTTTCATTGCGTTAGTAACAAACCATGCGTTAGCTTTTTCACCAATCGATGAATCTTTTGCTAATACTCTCTTCCATGCATCTTCTGCTAACACTTTATCTGATTTATGTCGATTCCGCAAATCTGTGTATTGCGTATATGCTAAATCGTGTCGTTTACACGCTCTATCAAGCTCATTAATACCAGGATCTCCACGTATTAATCCTTTCGTGAGATTTGTTCCCGGGCCACAGAACTGATAGCCGGGTAGATGTAGCTCACCACCTGTCCGTATCACGAGAATGACTGATATAAAAACATATACAATTACAGTTTTTATATAGTTTTTATATAGTAATGAAACCCATTACTATATTTGCCATTGTTCATATCATCCTCCTTATTGATTACAACAAAGCCGAATCTATCTTTCCAACACATTTTCTTAAATACATTAAAGTTCATGTCGGTTGTTACATGATCATTATAAAGTTTGCATTATCACGTAATTAATGCTTTGGAATATGCGTGTAACTTTGGCATAAATAAAAACTATCTATAGCCTTATGTCGTCCCATACAAAAATAATCACGAATAATTGACTGTTTATCGCATGCCACATCATCAAATATAAAAACTGAATCTTGATTTGCTTTAGTAGGATGCATTATATCATCACTGCTGTTATACTCATAATATCCTATACCTTTTATAGGTTGCAGTAACTTTCTTAAATATTGATATTTGTTTTGATACAAAGTTTTTGAATATACATATACATTTCGAAATGATAATCCATTAGGATCCTGTAATAAGCTAATTATCAGATTCGTTTTACCAGAGTTGGAAGGTCGGCATATTACACAACGTAGATTATTTGGAAATAAATAATTATGCTTTCTGTTTTCCGGTGATGGATTATAAAATTGTCTTCTTACATCATCAACGTTTAATGTGTAAGGTTGTTTTATCACTTTCATGTTTATAACATAACTGACTTTTATATAAGCCTGGGTTTGATTATATATCGTTCATTTATCTGTTGACCATTGAAGTGGTCGGTCGATCATGAAGAAACGAGTACGTGGAAAAGAAATTTCTTTTAACAGACCTCTCAAAAATGCAAAAATAAAATTAAAAAAGTCAAGGACTAATGGTTTGAAAACTGATGCGAAGTTAGCTGTACATACCGTAAAAGGTGTTACCAAAAAGA
This sequence comes from Onthophagus sagittarius, assembly GCA_036711965.1. Lineage (NCBI taxonomy): Eukaryota > Metazoa > Arthropoda > Insecta > Coleoptera > Scarabaeidae > Onthophagus > Onthophagus sagittarius. The sequence continues at coordinate 30,664,844 of JASERS010000005.1, forward strand.
ACCCTAGTTCTAGAATTATTACGATTCCTAAAAGCGGCGGTATACTTCCGCTCATTCCAATTTTCGCTGGTTTAAGTGCAATAGGAGCATTAGCAGGTGGCACTGCTTCTATTATAAGTGCTGTCAACAAAGCAAAGCAAGCACAAGCGGCGCTCAAAGAAAGCCAAAGACATAATAAATCGATGGAATCAATAGCTTTAGGTAAAGGTCTGTATTTAAAGCCATATAAAAAAGGATTAGGGTTTTTTTTTAAAAACACGCCAACAAAAACCAAACAACAGCAAAAGGCGCTAACAAACCTTGACTTGATGCGCTATGCACAAGTGTTAAGGATACCTGAGTTTAGAGGGATATTTATGCTAGATAAATTACCTGTACGTATTAATAACAGTGAAAGAGGCATTATTAACTTAGATAGTGCGAAAGGACCTGGCACTCATTGGACAGCCTATATTAAGAAGGGAAACGTAATCACTTATTTTGATAGTTTCGGCAATTTAAAACCAAGTAAAGAAATTGTAAAGTATTTCAAGAGTGCTGGAAATAATGTAATCATTAAATATAATCATCATCAATATCAAACCTATAACACTAGTAATTGTGGCCATTTATGTTTAAATTTCTTATCATCAGACACAGTATAGTTCCAACACTCAAACGATGTGGACGTTTGATCTGATCGGAAAAACATCTGTTCTAGCAGCAAATTATCATTCCTCAATAGAACTGAAACCTAAATATCAATATGAACTGGTACTGGTAAGCTTTGATGGTTATAACTCAATTCCAAATATTGATGAAACGAATAATTGCTTAAAAATCGATAATGTGTTGATAACATTACCAACAGGATCTTATGAATTAAATCATATTTCGAATGCTATTAATAAGCAACTGAAAGAAAAGAATATTAATGGTGTGACGTTTAGCCTACAAGCAAATGAGGATACACTACAAGCTGAGATCGCATGTAACTAAACTATTGATTTTAATGTAAATAACTCCAGCTCCACAGTATTAGGATTTAATTAATCCGATGTACTAGATTCAACGAAATCCCCGCACAGCGCTCAAAATATTGTAGATATATTTAAAGTAAATTCTATACAAGTACAATGTAACATTACACATGGAGCTTATCACAATGACATACCTGCGCACACTATCTACTCATTTTTCCCTACAGTACCTAAAGGTTATAAAATATCAGAAACTCTTGACAATTTAATATATATGCCTTTGAATACACAAGTAATTAATAAAATTACCCTTAAAATAGTTGATCAAACTATTGGTCAATTTTAGAGGAGAAGTCATCAAGACTACATTTGAAGCTCTGCAATAATAATGGTGCTTAAGATTAAAGGCTATATAAATACATATAATCGAACCAACACGGCTAGTTCTCTTCAGACCGTGAAGCAGTTAACACATCAAAATAAACAATTTCTTGAATCATTGGAATTTCAACTAGTAAAATAATATCAACATGCGTATTTTAAACGTTTCGGATAAAGTAGAATTTGATAATTCACTGATACGGATTCAGTACCACAATCATTTACCATACTCATCAAATTCTTTTAACAATAGTGATGAAATACGTATTGCGATTCAACAACAAGACATTTATACGTTACCAAGTCAATCACTTATTTACGTACAAGGGAAACTACTGAAAAGTGATGGAACCGTTGATAAAGATGCGAGAATGGCGGTAAATCCAATCGGCCATATGTTTAGTGAAATACGATTTGAATGTGGAGGGACTGTAATTGACAGAGTGAGAAATCCAGGAATTGCTTGTACATTAAAAAATCTTTGCTCATTAACAAGATCAGAATACTATCATGCCTCTAATGCAGGTTTCGAATATATAAATAACAAAGTAAATGAAAAGACAGGCGATTTTGATTTTTGTGTTCCATTGAAACATTTTCTTGGCTTCGCAGAAGATTAAAATAAAATTTTAATAAACCTCCATCTAGAATTAGTTTTAGTACGCAGTAATTCAGACAGGAATGTTATTGAAACCTCATACCAAATATAGCGATTAAAATTAACAAAATAGTATGGAGAGTCCCTCATGTTTCTGTAGCTGATGTTGAACGTTTAAAGCTGTTAGAATACATAGAACAAAGAGTTGAATTAGAAATGGGATTTAGATCGGTTGATTTACATGAATATCCATCATTACCAAGGAGTAAACAGCATTCATGGACAATTAAAACATCTACACAATTAGAGAAGCCTAGATACTTAATATTAGGATTTCAAACCGATAGAAAGGATAATCCATTACATTCTGCATCACTATTTGACCACTGTAATTTAACAGATATGAAAGTGTTTTTAAATAGTGAGAAATATCCCTACGAAGCTCTAAATTTAAATTTTAAGACGGGTCAATTTGCAATTTTATATGAAATGTACTGTAACATCGCAAAGACCTATTACGATCGAGAACTTGCGGAACCAATATTTAACAGAGACGCATTTATAACATATACACCGATTATTGTAATTGATTGTTCACGGCAAAATGATAATTTAAATGTTGGAACCGTTGATTTTCGCATTGAATTTGAAACGAGTGAAGATATACCTGATGCGACTTCCCTCTACTGTATAATCTTACATGACCGTGTTTTCAAATACGTTCCTTTAACTGGTATGATAAATCAAATATAAATCACCATATCACTTGGATTACAACGGACTCATTACCATGACGTTCAGTTGATTGAAAAAATTCTAAAACGGAAAGGAAACAGGATGTACGTCAAGGGGTTTGGATTAGATGAAAGAAGTTGGATTAAGAAATCAGATATTGTGTACTAACTAGATTTAAATTTTTTTTAATATATATGTAGATTTAGTTTATAATTTTTATTTTTTAATTGTAATCAATGTTAATGTAACATACTCATATTTTAAAATGTAATTAATATTTGTATATAAATACATATTTTTTTAATTTTTTTTTATTTTATACGAATGTTTTTCGTCTTCAATTAAATGTTTATTTAATAATTTTTTGTACTTTTATTAACAAGACGATAATATATAGTATTTTACACAATGTTACTACCGGTTTCGGTTACGTTTAAACCATCTTCAGGAATATATTTTAAAGAAAAATGTTGATGTTATTGACATTTTATTTTGTGATTAATGTCATGTTTAACATTGTGTAAAATACTATATATTATCGTCTTGTTAATAAAAGTACAAAAAATTATTAAATAAACATATTTTTTTTAAACACATACGATTGTATTATTTCCGAAATATTCTTATTTTACCGCGCACGCGCATTCAGACGTGTGCCTTCGGATGTTTAATAATTTAGGTACGTTCATATGAATGTTGTAATAATGAGGGAGCTATTCACGAATGTTAGATATTTATGATAAATACTGAAATTTATTCAGTATATCGCTGTCTCTCTGGCAATATACATGATGTAGATATGAGTCATTTCGGGCCAATAACTCAAATTGAAACATGCTCACATTGCAAGCATCACGACTTTACGTTGACTATACCTGAAACCTCATCTAAAACTCATTTATTTGCTCTGATACTTTGTGTGTTTGGGTAAGAGTGTTAAACATTAATTTTTTCATGTTTACTAATTAAAAATCTTTCTACTAAATGCCTGCCCTGTGTATGCATTCCATATTGTATGGATTCCTGCAAGAACGTTAACCATTATTGTTTCAACTGTAACTCGTACCTAGGCACTTATCGAAATTAAAAATTATTATTGCCGCTTGTTTAATAATCAGTTGAGTAATTGTGGAAGCCGCTCCCCGAATTCAAGGTTATCCTGCGGTCACCCCTTTCTATTTTTAATTGATGGATGCGCGCGCATCTTTTTTTACAATAAATGTAATAAATACCGGAAATATCTAAATTATAATTTAGTCTGAGGTGACCGTTCTTACTGACAAGATGTCCCGTCTAAATATTTTGGGTTCATACGCTTTCACACCAAAACGTTCGCTTTCATCGCTGCAAATTGATCGGCCTTATCCGATTGCGATGGCCAAAAGAATTGCATCGAACAAATGGCCCTCCGTTATTGTCAAATTGGAAGATGGTTTTTCCGTATATCTGCTGTTGAGAATTGCAGAAACTATAACTGATGAAGAGATAAGGGCCCTTGAGGGGATGTCTTAGCAAGGTAAGCGATAACCTATTTTATATTTACATTATATTTAATACCAAAATAACTTTTAATGAATTGTTTTTTGTTAATAATAGTTTCTGATACAATTTCTGAAATGGGATATAAATGTGTTGTTCCTGGCTGCAATCGTGGCAATAAAGAAGTCACATTTCATACTTTCCCACAAGATTCAGAGGTGAGTTTTTAAATTACTTTAATTTTTGTTATTATTTAAAAACACTAATGTTTACATTTTCTACCTGCGATATACCTATGGTAACTCCAGAGTAGTTGAATGTGTTTATATATTTATGCTTTTAGAAGTATATTTTAAAGCCACATTACCTCTTGCAGTTGTTCAGATTATGGGTGGAAGCCATTGGACGACAAGACATTCCAATCTCTAAGCGAAGAGTTTCAAGGATTTGTGATGTCCACTTTTCAATGGAACATAAGTTCTTCATGAATCGAAACAGGTCAAGTTTAAAGGCAAGGGCAATACCTACTTTATATTTGCCCGGTACTAATCATATACATATAAAAACAAGCTATGAACAAAAAATCTTATTGTTATTATTATTTTAAGGTATGTCCGTTACACTGCTTTCAACAGAACATGAACTTTTAAACCCAAGCAGTAACATTCACAATTCACAAGGTAAACAATAATAACAGATTTTCATGTAATTAGACACGAGTAGTCTTTCTCAGAACACCTCGAGTCTTCTAGGGAGGTTGCACAAGGGGCCCGTTGGAGCCTAAGTGCTGCGTGCATTGCATGCCTTCCCCTTCTCATACCCACATACATACAACTGTTTTTTTTTGTATATCTTGAACAATAAAGTAACATATGTAACATAGTTTTGTGGTTTTTCTTAAACTAAAATTAGATTTCTCTGTTTTCGATTTATCAACTCACAGAGAATCTACTGAGATTATTGTTAAATATCCAAGTACTCCTAGAAAACGAACAGGTAATTACAATTGTTTATACTGTATGATATGCCTAATTAATATTATATTAAAAGTTAAAACACGATTTACAAAACCGTTGTCCTTACAGATTTGGACAGAAGAATTAATCTGTTACGTCATGGACATACAACAAGAAGTATTAAGTTAACACCTAAGGCATAGAAGTAGCTGTAGCACGGAACATGATTTCCATTAGTCGAATGCTGCAGAGGGAAAATGCAACAGTGAAAAAACGATTATTTGAAGTAAAAAAATGTGTTAAATCAAACGACTCTTTAATTGAAAATGTAAACAGAACCACATTTAATTTTATAAATTCACAATTATTGATGCAACAAAGAAAAAGTAGAGGACGGCGTTACACAGTCGAAGATAACATATTTGCTTTGTCTCTATTAAAGCAAAACCCAAGAGGATATCGATTATTACAAAAGACTTTTGCTTTGCTATCTCACAAAACACTTATGGCATTACTAAATAATGTTCCATTCAATGTTGGAATTAACCAACCAATTTTGAAAACACTTGAGGCATCAGTGGCCAAGATGGATCAGCAGGATAGATTTTGTTGTTTGATTAAATGTCAATAGAGCCATCATTGTCATATAATCAAAAAACAGATCGCATAATCGGGTTTGAGGATTGTGGTGATGGTAGAAGAAAAAAGTTTGCTGATCATGCAATGATGTTTATGGCCCGTGTATTAAGGAAAAAATAGAAACAACCAATTGCCTATTTCTTTTCTGAACATGGCATGAATGCACCAAATATTGTAAGGAATTTAAAAAACATTATCACATCTCTTCACAATATTGGATTAACTGTAGTTGGAACTGTTTGTGACCAATTTAGTGTAAATTGTACGGCAATCAAAATGTTGATGGATGAGACAAACCGAAAATTTGTTTGAAAAGGAGTTGAAAACAGATTGTTTGGTTTTGATATTGAGGGTTTAGAAGTAGTCCCATTGTTTGATGGTCCCCACTTACTTAAAAGTTTGAGAAACAACCTATTAGAATACAACATTAAGTTTGAATGGAGAACGGTACAACAAAGAGCTTCCTGGCAGGACATTGTTCAATTATATAATTTAGATGATGGTGACTACGACAATAGGATACTGTACAAGTTAACAGAGGCACATGTCCTAAAATCCAAGGTTAAAAAGATGAAGGTCAAACTGGCAGCCCAAGTCTTCTCACATAGGGTTTCATCCACAATGAGAGGACTGGTCAAGTTTGGTAGGTTTTAATTAATCATTATATTAATTTAATGCTATTTCAAGTATTGTTTTATATTAATATTAGAAAAAACTTTATATAACTTTTTATACATATTTATATCATATTTAAAAGTTTCGGTACTTGTCTGCCAGACACAGCATTAGATACTACGGATTTTTTGCTATTTGGTGATAAGCTATTCGACAGCATCAATAGGAGTACATTACATTCTGAAGAGGGAAAACCTTTAAAGGGTGCAATCACAAAGTCGTCGCCCCATTTGATGTTTTGGGAGGAAGCTATTTTAAGCTCGACGAAAATTATAAAACCAGGGGGACAAACATCTGTTCCTCCTACAATAAAAAATTGGATAACTACTTTGAAAGGCTTAAAATATATATGGCTACAAATGAAAAAAAAAGGTTTTTTGAATTTCTTCTGCTGAGGAATTTAAACCAAGATCCCACTGAAAATTTTTTTCATGCATACGTAGCCATGGGGTCAGGAACATAAATCCAACAGTGGACACCTTTATGAGTTCCTTCAAAACTTTATTAATTAATAATTTTGTATCATCTCACTCTGAGGGAGCGAATTGTGAATTAGATGAAAGTGAAGGAGTTATTAACACCCTGAGGGAATTTCTTTCGAACCGAGAAATGAGAGGAGATGAAGTTGTATCAGAGGAGGTAGGTGAAGAAGAAACAAAGATGCACGAAACTACCTATAATTTAAACACTTCACACCTTATCATTCAACACGAGTCTTATATGGCAGGCTATTTTGCGAAAACCATATTAAGAATTGTTAAAGGTTACAATTTTGCAGACAACAACTTATTTCCACATGTAATACAGAAGAACATCAGCTTATAAATGCACGAGAGTATTGTGCAAACAAATTATTGCGCCCAAACACAAAATTTATTAACATTTATAGTATATGTAATGAAATAATGCTTCATAATTTGGCGGAAAATTGTTTACTTAATAATATCAGTTCCAAGTTAATTGCTTTAATTAAGCAAAATTTAACTATTAATTTTAATTGTAGTAAACACAATTTAGATGAAATATTTATTAAGAAATTTGTTCAGTTTTATATTTTTAGTTGGATAAAAAATATAAACAAAATTTTAAAAGGCGTAGAAAATCGCAACGTTAATGATTGTATTAAAAAAATTGCAGTTGACAAATGCAATAAGTGGCGAAGAAAAAAAGAAGCCATTAAGAATTTGAAAAAATAAGAATTTTAATAAGAAAATAGTGGTTATGTTATTTCACATTAAAATAAACATGAATGATAATTAATTATACTTAGGTAATTGTTTTGATGTATTTAATGTAAATACCATGGTGTTGTGATGTATTTTATATAAGATTTATCCTAGAATTGCTGTGCAATGTAATTAATATAAGCATTTATTATTTTATCTTATATGTCCACAATGCATTAATACAAAATGGAGTTTTAACAGATGTATTTTAACAGTAAAAATAGGATTGCACAAACTTCATAGGCTACAACTTATATAAAATAATGTCAATACAGTATGATAATTACAGTAAAATAAAAATCAAATGGAATACTTCCCGCTGTACATCACGCCAAACATCAGCGCCAACGGCGACTGGCACCTTAACTAAATACTTAATGCAAGGATTTTATTGAGAGTTGCCTATCTATATATACATTATCTATGATTTCTTCCTCTTCCGTAATTACACCTGTTGATGTATATACGTGTTTGACCCAATCGTATCTTAATTTGGCCATTTTGTGAGTTGAACGAAAATTCCATAGAAATTCAACTTGGGGTTCGTTGTTTTACGGATATATTAAGGTCGATTAATTATTTGATCAGTGATCAAACCGATATTTTCGGATTTGTGGGTTAATTCTACGTTTCGTCCATTACACCTGTTGCTTTTTTTAATACGGAAGAAGAGGGTTGCCTTGAGATGTTGGATTGAGTTTTGGGAAAATTTTTGGTTTCCATTTGGAATGGTCTTCTAATTATTTTCAACGTAATAATTTCTGGTTGACCTTGAGTTACTGCGTCGTACAAGTCAACTGACGTCATCAACCTAACCTAACATAACCATTCGAACTACCCTAAGAGCTGATTGGACTGAGAGTGATTCTAACAGAAAACTTCTATCAACTTATACTTTTGAACTCTTCCTGTGATAAGTTATAATCTTTTTATTGATAATTCCTTTTCCATGATTTGATCTTTTTTTTAATGAATATATTTGAATTTATGAATTAAATATTTAAACATTAGAGAGAGATATTATACTTAAGTTTGTGGCTTTAATTTTTGTTTCATTTGTGATCTTGACTCACAAGATTTTTTTCTGTTCGTTTTGAAGAACAATACCGTTCTTGTTTGAAGTCAACGATAGCTATCTATGTCTTACGTTCATTTTAATTTTAACTATAATTTTTGATTAACAATGTTTTTAAAACAATTTCATAATTTTATTTTGTTTTGCGAGAATAGAAGTAAGACATTACTTTAATGGTGTTCATAACTGATTTAATTTGAAACTAATTTTAATTTTTTTTTTCTTTCTCTCTCTACATAAGTATTCTGCTATAAGTGTTTGCACCTAAATTTATTATAATTTTTCTTGAGAAATTATTATATTTTGATCTATTAACCATTAATGTTGTTATTATTGCAATAGTTTGCCTCCTTTCATCTTTACATTATTTGTTTAAACTGTTACCTACCTTATATGTTTCTATGTTCAACATAATAAATTTAGTCATTTTTGAAGTAGAAAAGGCAGAGTTGAAGAGAAACGGTTTCTGCATGTAACATCTTCATCATTTACAATCGCATTCGCAGTGAAAGACCCCAAAGTATTCACTTTATTGTCACCTAGTCCTTATAAACTAATTGAATTATCATCTAAGAGGATATCGTATAACTTTTCTGTATGAACATCTTGTCGAATTCCATTTATATATCACTTCCTGTATCCAATAGAGCACGTTCTTCTACTTCACTAATAATCAGTTTTACACCGTTTTCTTTTAGTTCTATTAAGTTAACTCTTTGATTTGATCTTTGTCTTGATTCTTGTATTTCAGCATTTTCATGTTTTCTTGGACATCTTGATGCTATATGACCGAAGTTATTGCAATTAAAGTACGTGGTACCTCTGTTTTTGGTACCTCCTTTATACAGGTCCATCGTTCTTTGTTCTATTATCTTGTTGACCTTTCTTACAATTCTTGAATTTTCTGGAGTCGGATCGTTTAGTCTTAATTGTTTCATATATCTTAAGTTTTTCCTTAAATTCGGCATAGGTATGCGCTCCATTTTGTCCATGTTATCTTCTTGTATCCCATCAATGATGTATTGTAATATACTTTCGATGTCAATATCCGCTCGGCTGACTTTTACTTCAAACAATTCTATCAATTTATTTTTTAAAATCTACCATGATGTGATTCCTTTTTTTGATTGTATAAAAAGTTTAGCGAAACCTTTCAAACATTTCTTATCATACATCAGTCTTTGCAAATGATTCCATCGACTTCTTAACTTGTTCTTTCGCATATAATACTTGCATTTTTGTTAGATTTGATACAGTTATCTTGTTCTTCCTTTTTACAGTTTAACGTTCAATTTTAATTACTTTAATGTGTTTAGTTTTATGTGTAAAAATGTGTAATTGACTTTATTTAATATTTGGAATGTTCATTATTTTAATTTTTAACAAGTAAGTTATTTTTGTAATTTTAAATCTGTTTTTAGATGTTGTTTTTCATGTCATAGTTTTTTACATTTTTACTTTATTGATTTACTTAATATTTTTTATTTTTATTATTCTTCTCTTTTAGAGCTTCTGAAAATGGCCATAATAGGTCAAAACATGTAAAGCTGCCATTCATAATAAATTACCAATACAAGTACAGGTAACAAAGTACTTTTTAATTTTTAATTTAAAATAAAATAAAACTAACTGCAGCTTTCTTTTTACATAATCTTTGATTGGTAACGGTTACACCATTTCATCTAATAACATATTCAATATATTACAGTTTTGCACTTATGAAAACATTCTTTTGTAAATAAGGTTGTAGCGCAGATATGCTTAAATTAATTGTAAATGATACAAATAGAAAAAATGTGTAATTGGAAACATTATAGTCAATTAAATTTATTTTATATTTAGGGCGCCGTAAGCGTATAGTTCCAAAATCACTTTTTCTTTTGCATTTGATTGCGTAAAAAATTTTTGTACCGAGCTTTTCGTGGAAAACTTTATAAATATTTAGCAAAATTCTATTCCCCAACAAAGTTGTTTTTGTCACTTTATTAACGTACAAAACCAGAATTCCCTGAAATAAATTGATTGCGATCTCAACATTTTTTAATTAAATAGAATTCGAAAATCTCACGGTTGTTACAGATTCTGTTACGTTTTTTTGCAAGTTCATGAATAGCAAATTTTGTTCGGGTTTTGTTTTGTTTTGTTTCAGAGCCATCTAGGGGGAATTTTCCTCTACTCCTTTTCCTAACAATTATAATAAAGAAAAACTTATGATTTTGAGATGTAGATGGGGTAAAATAATTTATAGTTTAATAGTTCAAAATTTTAATATTTTTTTTTTTGTTTAAATTAATATAAAATAATTCATTTAGTCGATTTTGTTAAAAAAAAAGAAGCAATTTAATAATAAAAAATCAAGTTGAAATTTATATTTTGAGGAGTATTTTTAAACGTATCACTTTTTTGGGAGTATGAGTTTTTTTGATAGTATAAAACGAAACCAAGATCAAATTTAGCTCTCTTTCGTCAACCAGTGGTGAGGCATATAACGTCGTGAAAACTTTTTAATCGTCGACATTTTGAAAATTGTCATTTTTTGAGAAGTGTATTTCGTCGAGATTATTAATCCATATTTTATGAGAGTATCACGCAGGTTATAAAAGAAAGAATCATAATCAATAGTTTTGATTCTGGTCACAGAAGTTATTCTGGATTTAGTTTTACCACAAAGAAACAATTTGTTTGATAGCCTCAGAACATCCACGAGGTATGTTAAAAGTTTTCGATTTTTCTTACTCTAATTTCATTCATGCAGTCAGTCATACGTTTTATTTCACTCAAACCATTCATACTACTTAAATTAAATTACAATTAAATAAATAACTAAACAACTAATTTGACAAATATTAAAAAAAAAGAATTAAAACTATGCTTAATACTAAAGATTTTCCATTAATAAATTTTAATTGATAGGCTTTTAGAGGGAGAAATTTAACTAAGGAACATTCTTAAGTTATCCTCTTGGGTTGGGAGAAATAAAGTCATCGAACCTAAAAATTCAACATTAATTATCCTGGAAAAAGACGTTGATAAAAGAAATATCCTACCTTCAGTTCTTCCTGGATGGACATCTGGAAATCTTCGTGGTAGCAATTATACAACGAACAGGTCAGACGTTAAGTTTTGTTACAAAATTATTTTTATCAACGGAAAACCCGTTTTAATTTGATTTATACTAAATTACTTGCATATTTGTTATTATCATTAAGTTCAGTTATTTTTTTTGTAAGAATTTAATTGGGAATTTTCTTTTGCCACGTGTTAAGGAAATTCGTTCAAAATTAAATTTAATTTTTGTCAAACGAATACGGGAATTCATTTTTTTAAATGATTTTCATAGTTCAGTTAAACAATTACATTTTCCAATTTCATTTTCAATACTTATTTTTTAAAATTTTTACTTGAATTGTGAATTACAATTTTCATTTTTTTTAATATATCATACTATTTTGTTTGCTATTCATGAATTTCAATTATTTGTTGTTGTGTTTGTCTCATCCTTAATAACAAAATTTTGAAATATTAAACATCTTCTTTTCGCCATTATTGTTTTATCGTGGGTTATTCAATGGCGTGGCGCTGTATAAATGAATCACCCCTTCTCCATTGAGCTGGTCGAGGTGCCGCTATAAATTCAATTTTCAAAATTAAAGTTAGGGTTTTGGGTGGGATAAAATTTAAGTATTTTGTGGATTTATTTTTGTGTAATACAGCGGCAATAATTCCATTAATACAAATTTTAACGATTCTTTCGTTATGTCAAACCGAACTGTAAAGTAGAATCCAAATGAAGAAATCGAACAGTTATGAACAAATAGCATCATCATTAGATATCCAAACTTAAAATTAAGTTTTTCAATAATTTCATATAAAGCTGTATATAACAAAATAATATCATTGTTTCCTAATCAATCCTCCTTTAAAATATTTTCTAATGCTTTGTATTTGTGATAAATACTTTCACAAGTGTTAACAATTATTTCTAAAAACTTATGTGATAGATCGTGAAATATAAATACCAGCCAAACCATTAAAAATAAAGTGGACGTTGGAAAAAAATTGTTCCTCGACCTACTTATAACTTCCATTTTAGTTAAAAGTTTTAAGAAATCAACCCAATTTTTCGGGTTGCTATTGTTAAACTTGTAAATAAAGTAAATATTAATCAAATATATTTCCATTTTTACTATAAGGACGAAATATTCGTGAAATTCATTATATTAGATCTTACGTTGTATTATATATTTGCTTTATATAATACAACGTAATTAAAAAAATAAATATAATAAAAGTATAATAATCTAATTCGATAATAAAAATTATCGAATTAGATAATTAAGAAAATCAAAGAAATGAATGACACGCCTTTGAAGAAGTTTCTGTATATTATGTCTTGCCTTTTTAATGAGCACATCGGTAAAATTCCGAAAATATTGATTAGAAATTGTAAACGTGTAAACATTGATAACAAAACATAACATAACAAAAACATTACATTATTACATTACATTACTGTTTTTTTTTTTCTGCAAAATTGTAATTAGAATGTTATTGATTGTGTAAATTAGTAATAAAGCTAACGTTGAATTTACTTCAATAATAATAAATAATAAATTTTATTTGATGCCGTAATTAAAAATATAAAAGATAACCTAGGGTCGTTATTCGCGAAGGAATTCAAAAAAAAAGGTAAGCAAATTATTTTATTTTTTTTTAAGATTACTGCTTGAGAATGAAAAGCCAAAAATAAATCATTACTTGATCGCGTAAATTTCCCTAAAACAATGAGTTCAATGATTTTGGGGTAAATTTAAAATTTAAATAAAAAAAATCGAATCAAAAAAAAAAATGAAATCCCCAAACAATCTTCACAAATTTATCAAATGTAATATTAATTTAAAGTTTTTTTTTCTTAATGAACAATTTTTAAAAGAAAATTAATAATTATAATAAAAATTTTACAAGGGGAAAAAATATTTAGCAAAATTTGAGACAAGTTTCTTTTTCTTTAACAATAAAAAAATCAAAGTTCTGACCTTTAGATGTCCAATAAAAAAAAATTACTTCAGATAGAAAATCTTCAGTTGATGGTTGAGACGGAAGGAAACGATCCAAACTTCTTCAACGTGATGGTTCAACACTGATTTCTTTTACAGGTTTTTTGAACTTCAAAATGGCTTCTAGAGGTATTTGAAATTAAAATATCGTCGACATCACACGAGACTTCCAACAATAGATAAATGTATGCCGTACACTTGCCGCCTACAAATGGTTTCCCATAATTAGTTTTAAGTTAGAATAAGATTTATTTTTTTCTTTTTTTTTTAATGCATGAACTTTTTTTTCTCCTAATCTAAATTTAAATCAATTTTACATATTTATTATTAATTAATATTCCTTCTGCAAGAATCTTTATTTTTTTCTAATCTAACGTATGACGCAATTTTAATTATTTTTTTTTTAATCTTTTTCTCTATCTTATCACAAAATTGTATGCAATTATAAACTGATTAACAAAATAGAACAATTTCGGTACTCGCTTACCTCACACGTTGTTAAGAGGTGAAATATAATTTATTTAAACAAAATCAGCAGCCTGTTTCTTAAGCCGGGAATCCCGTTAATAATAACAATTATTGATTTAAGAGACGAGTAGATGATCCGCGAATTGCTTCAATTGAAATCAAATCAATTACCGAAATGGAACGCACAATTACTGAATTACCAAAAAAAATTATTTGAAAAAAAATACTAATCAAATGAAATGATAAAATTTAACATGCAGAAAAAGTTTTATAACAATTCGCGTAATTTAAATTATTTTAACCTCCGCCATCTAAAGTTCGAAAACCCAACCACAAATGTGGGACCAAAAAGGTAAAACAAAAACAGAAATCCTTTCAACACATCAACCATCTGGCGTTCTCTCCCTGAAATACAGCAAAACAAAAAAAATCTGAACGGCAAAAAAATCATTAATATCGAGCTTTGTCTTACAACAAATAGACGTACACAATAACAAAACAACATTGGAAGAAACAATTAAGTTGGTGCAAAAACGAACCGTAACAATTTATGAGGCACAATAGTGTCACTACAGAGGAGGTTCAGTTAACGTCTTTTATGGCTAAGGATAAAAATTTAAAAACAAGGAAATGATGGTAAACCCATGTGTTAACCGAATATTAGTCAATTTTTAATTATAATTTCTGAATAGCCCATTTAGTTCCAAAACTTTTATGTCTGTTATAAGATTTTGATTACATAAGTGGTTAAGCCAAAAAAAAAAGAATTTTTGAGTATCTGCGTCATTTCAACTACAAAATCTCAACTGGTTTGGCACTTAAGTAAGGAATTGAATACTAGGGAAATTCTTCTTCGTAATTCCTGTTCATTATAAACAGTATAGACAAGATACTTTTGGTTTCAAAGGCCCCTACAGAAATCAGCACCAACTACGATGAGATTCTGTAATTGCAATGCAGAAGAAAAGCTTGTAGATATTCAAAAACTCCAATTTTCTTGCTCAACTACACAGAGAAAAATAATGTGAAAAAATAGCTATTTCACATTAGTTACCAAAAAAGAAGTTAAAGTATACAAAGTATTAGTCAAATGAATATTTGTCGATAGGTATTTTTATGTCTTTCGATTAGTTAAAGCAATAGTAGTTAAAGTATCTATTTCTTTAGTTAAAAAATATAAAATATTTATATGTGAGATATTTCAACTACAGATTAAATTATATAACTACTACAAAATACGCTATCACCTCTATACAGGATGTCTCACGTAACTGGTTCCTTAGAACTTTTTTAGGTTACACTATTCGTAGTGGCTTGAAATTTTAGTAGCATGGGTTGTTCATTCCGATCTATCAATCTAAAATAGTTTCAAGATGGCCACCACTTCCGGTCTACCCGAAGTAGACCTCAACTTATTTTAAATGGAATGCTATAGTTTTTATTACACCATCCAATTATACGTAAGAAAATATGTTGACTTTGATAACAGTTGTTGGTACTTAGCGTATATCACCATGCTCTTTAAAAGCACATATGTCAGCCACCGTTAATTCAAAAACGTTTTGCATTGGTACAATAACTCGTCAGATGTTGTCAAATAGAATGTCACTTGTTATATCAGTGTACCTTATACAGCGTGGTCAAAAATGGAATTACCGTTTCTCTGTATTCAATTGCGAGAAAGTCGAAAATTTTAAATGGAACGCCCCGTATCTTTTTAGCCTATCAAAGCAGGAATTTAATTCTCTACAACTTATCTATAAACATTGCTATACCTATTTATTATAGTTTTCTTCATATTGAGTATTTCATCAAAATCCTCCACAAAATGCTGAAAGCCGTTCGTGTTTTTATTAGAAGGCTATAACATTTTGACAGTTTATCATTTAATTTATTTAAATTATCATTGGTATTATTTCAAGAATAATCTGCGATTGAATAAACTTTAGTTTGTTAGCTTTTATTTGCCAAAAATAACCAGCAGAGGAACGCATAAATGAAACAATGAAGAACAATAATATGGCGTAATATTCAACGTAATGATAGGCGAAATATTCCTAGAGAGTTCAGTTTATTTATTTACGCTGCTTTCTTGGAAAATATTATTTATCTAAATCGACCGAAGTATCTCTTACCGAAGAATTTGGTAAAGCAATAAAATATGACAAAACATTTATTCTATTATCTTAAGGTGCTGGTGATATAAATTAACGATTTCTTGTTATTTTGATCTTTCCAAAATTAAGAAGCAGATCCTATCCAAAACTTTGTTACATCCGCCATGAATATAAGACGAATTTAAAATGTTGGCGTTGAAATAATTCGCCATGATATTCAAAGACTAAGTAATGACAACAATAACATAAATATGGATGAAAAGTTGTCAAAACTCCATAGCTTTCTCACATAAAAACAAGAAGCTTTCCAGCATTGTATAGGCACAGGAAAGTATCTAAATAGTTTGTAGAGAATTAAATTCCCATATTTTTTTTATAATTTTAAGTTTTTCATTCTTTTATGTTATTGATTTTAATTTTTGTCATTAAATTGTTGTTTTTCATTGTTTCATTTATTCGATTTTCTTATTGTTATTTTTGGTAAATAACAGCTAGCAATCTAAAGTTTATTCAATCACAGTTCATTGTAGAAATAATACTAATAATAATTTAAATAAATTAAACAAAAAACTGTCAAAATGTCATGGCCTTTTAACAAAAACACAAACGGTCTCTAGCTTACGTATGATTTTGATAAATTTCTCAATAGCAAGAAAACTATAATAAATAGGTATAGGAATATTTATACATAATTTGTAGAGAATTAAATTGTCTTTCTGATAGGGTATGAAAATATGTGGCACTCCATTTAAAATTTTCGACTTTCACGCAATTGAATACAGAGAAACGGTAACTCAATTTTTGACTAGCTTGTATAAGATATATTGATACAACTAATGACAATCTATTTAACAGCATATGAAGAGTTATCGTACCAATGCAAAACGTTTTTGAATTAATGTTGGCTGAGATATGGGCTTGTAAAGAGCATGGTGATATTTGACAAGAAACACTTAAAATCAAAATAACTCGAAAACAAAAAACGGTAGGTACCAACAACTGTTAACAAAGTCAACATATTTTCTTACGTATAATTGAATAGTGTAATAAAAACTATAGCATTCTATTTAAAATTGCGAAGTTGAGATCTACGTCCGGTAGACCGGAAGTGGTGGCCATCTTGAAAATATTTTAGGTTAATAGATCGGAATGAACAACCCATGTTACCAAAATTTCAAGCCTCTACGAATAGTGGAACCTAAAGAAGTTCTAATGAACCAGTTACTTGAGACACCCTGTATAGTCAATAGTTAAATAATCTAATCGTTATTGTGGTAAATATAGCTGCATTTAATATAAGTAAATTAAAAATAAAATGAATTTCTTTGTGTATTGTTTTTTTTTTTTAACTTTTAATCGATGTATGTTTATTATTATTTTTCTGTCCCTTACGTGTTTCGACATTTTAGCCGTCATCAGGGGGTTTCTATAAATAAAATTTCTCAATCAAAACAAAATCACATATAATAAAATTCAAAGATCTTAAAATTATTTGTTCGAAATTTTAGATTATGTAACATTTCTCAACA
Source organism: Onthophagus sagittarius (assembly GCA_036711965.1). Taxonomy (NCBI): domain Eukaryota; kingdom Metazoa; phylum Arthropoda; class Insecta; order Coleoptera; family Scarabaeidae; genus Onthophagus; species Onthophagus sagittarius. The sequence continues at coordinate 30,682,738 of JASERS010000005.1, forward strand.
TTTGTATTTTGTTTCTTTATCGAAACTTACATAGTCAAATTGTTGGAGGATCTTAATGATATTAGATGTCATAAATTAATGTTTGTTTACTTTTATAAAAGAAATTAAAAAAAAAATATTTAATTGAACTTAATAAAATGTATATTGTTGGAAACCTTATATTGCACGTTGTTATCTTTTGTTGCGATGTCGAGGTTGTGAAGCGCGCGAAACTTGAAAATATTAAGATGTTAAAATATTTTGTTTTGATTTTACTGCTTATGTTCCCGGTTAATGCGGTCACGTCGTGGCGGTCTGAAGCGTCAAGACCCTCGTGTAACCGGGAAACTTACTTAAGTTTAAAAGGAAAGCTTAGGATCTTATATAATGGTGTTTGCCCAAGTTGTGTCTTATTTAGATTTCCTAGATGTTTATTTTTATCCTTCAGTCTCTCTATCTCATAGTTTTCGTAAATTAGTATCTTATGTCTTTTTTGTATGTTATGTAGTACTTTAACGTTATTTTATTTTAAAATAAAAGGAATGTTATAGTACATTAACTGGTTTTATTATTCAAATTTAAAGTCTAACTAGTTTCGCTAATTATGGCATTTTCAGAGACTACAAGAAAATATTATCTATAGTAAACTAATTAATCTATTGAAAGTAAATTTTTAATTATAATTAACAATGAAAAAGAACGATTTTTATATTTAGATAAACTTACATGTCATAGGAATGTATGAAAATAACATTAATGCCTAGAATTTATTGATACTTCTTATTTATTTCTAGTGCTTGTAACTAGATGACTTAATTTCGAGTTAGATGTATGTTTAAATGTAAATTTTTATAAATGTAAAACGATCAATGGCCGTCAGAGCGCCTGGTTTGGCGGCCAAGTGCGTGTGTTCATCGGTATTCAAAAGAGCGATACCTTCATTCTCCAAGAGCGTTTCGATACTACTCCCCTGGACGTCTCGTCGGCCAGAAGCCCCACATGGAACTGTGGGCGTTGAAATCGCCCAGAAGTAAAATGGGATGGGGTAGCTGAGCAACAAGGCATAGTAAGTCGTTTAGTGTCAATTCAGGGATTTGGTAGGTAAATACTACATATTGTAACCTAAATTGGACTGCGTAGGCGGACAGCAACAACTTGTAGGTTGCTGGCGATGGTGACCGGAATGGCCACGTGCGGTTTTCTGATTAACAACTCCTACCCTCCCTTCGCCCGGAGGTTACGGGGACAGTCGACGCGAAATGTTTCGTACTGTTTAAGACCATAGGTACGTTACCGATTCATCAGCGATTTCAGTTCGGAATAATGTCGAACCAATCCGTTGCAGTTCCACTGAATTATTGTGGTAGCGGAGCTATCGAATTTTAACGGATTTGCTATAATTTTGAACCGGATGACAAAACGAAACACATAAATAAATAACAGAGATTGTTACGTTTTATTTTCCTGTGATTGTCCGAATAGAAATAAAAATTATTTTTTTTTGTTATTCGGTTTATTTTTTTTATTTTAGAAATGTTTTATTTTACATTAGTTGCAGTGGCGGAAATCCGAAAATAGTTTCCTTTTCTTTCCCAATAATTCTTTTTATTTCATTATTGAATGTGAGATGGCGTGAAAGATATTTTCCGAATTTCTATGAAATTTCCTGATTGGCTCGATATTTCGAGTTTTTTTTCTCTTTCTCTTTTCGTGTGTTAACCTGAGTGCGATAACTTCGACGATCAATTTAATTTTGGTTTAGGCATTTTGGAGTACACATTTTGGTGATTATTTAATCCATATTTGAGATTCTTCGTCGAAATTAAGTGTTGGAATTGATTTTAAATCGTTCCTGATTTACGGCTTTACCGAATTAATTAGCATTAATTTCATAAATCTTTTTCATTTTTCACACGAGGCCTACACCATCGACCACGAGGTAGGTTTTTTTTTATAAAGTTTCTTTCTCATTTAATTTCCTATAACTCTCTTTCCTAATCTTTAATTAACTAATAATTTAAAATTTAAGTCTTTAAAGAAAAATTATCCTAATTAATATTAATTCATTTTCTTTCTTCTTCTTCATTTCCTCTTTCGTAATTCATCCGATTTTTTAGGCCTCTTTTAACAATTGGAATAAGTCTGTTTGTGACTTTCCTGTTTTCCAATTGAGAATATCGGGACTTGGGATCTTTTTTCTTTTTGGGGATATTTGACGATCTCAAATAAGCTCACATATCATCTTTAGAATTGGAAACACCATCGACGTACTTTTTCCTTATTCCATTTATTTTTGGACGACCTTCACTGGAACAGGAGATTTTATAAGCATAAGAAGAGATTTCTTCAGACCGGAACACCTAAGGTTAGAAAAAAAAGTACATTAAATCAAAATATAGAAAAGCGTTTTTTTAAAAGTTTTTAAAAGGTTTAAGCTTAACTAGAACTTCATTTGTTTATAAATATCTATATATAAAATTAACAGAGGCAAAGGCGGTGGAAGTGCCAAATATATTTATTTACATCTTTATATTGACGGTATTACTCTTATTTTATTTTATTTGCGTTATTGATTTTATTATTTTTCAAATGTTCAAATGTTAATTTTCTTTTTTGTATTCTATATCAGTCGTGCCTGAAGAAGATCATTGATCGAAACATGTAGCATCGAAATAATTATAAATAAATATTTTCATCGTTTTATATACATTATTTTATTACTTAAACACGATGAACACCGAATCCATTCGTACCAAAATTGTTTATAAATGTTTGCTATTAAATCAAATGTTAAAAGATTATTTATATTTGTTTAAAATAGAGAGAGAATTATTTTTACTGTTAATTAATACTATAATAATTTTAAGAACCTTGTTTTTATTTTTTTAATTTTATTACGCCATAATACCTTTAGTCTATCAATATCACAGAGCACAATTTTGTATCAAAATTAAATGCTGTGTAAGTATATAACAACTGAGGGCGTCGCATATTTTTAGCCCTAGGGCGTTTGCATACCATAAAATGGCTCAGCTTACCCAATTGCATAATTTAGAACCGATTGATAATTTTGAAAGTTATCCAATCGAATTGAAGTTCAGGCTTCAAAACATATGGATTGACGCGAAATAAAATTTAGTTGACTCAAACCTGAAAATGAACCTTGATATTAGGATTTCGAATGTTAGTTTTAAGCTTAATAATAAGGTACTTAAGTTTTTCAATGGTTAAAGTAAGATGCTTAAACTATTTCAAGGTTGGCTTTTTGAACTAATTCAATTTGTAAAATTCTTTTTCAGGTTGTGTTGAACAATGCTTCAGAAAATATATAAAATACGGAAAGTGAGTTTGCATTAAAAAAAACTCACAAGAAGTTAAGTACTCACTGAATAGTATTATTTCTTGTATTTGGTCTGTTATTGTTTGGAATAAAAATGCTTGAAATGAACTTCATTACGTAACTCAAACTACCTCAAATGAATGTGGTAATAATGACCTATCCAACCAGTCGAAGATAAAGTGTTCTGGAATATGTCGTTTTACGATATGTCCAACGGATAAAGATTATGCATTATTACGTTAACATCGTTGAATATTTAATGTTAACGATCGATATTGTAAACAAGAAAAAATATTTTTTAATAAAAATCAATTGTTCTGTATAAATTTTTAATACCGTTATTACGGGAATAGTAACAAAACTGTCCCGATGAGCTGTCATCATTTAGTTGTGTAGCGATAAATATGGCGAAAACACACAGTTTTTATCTTTTGGAAAAAATACTTCAAGGATAGTTATATTTGGCCGACGTCTCTTGGAATAAGATACTTAAGGCCATCAATGCTGGTTGTTGTGAATATAATTTGCGGAATTTATCCGCTGATAAATAAAATGAAAAGTAAAAGTAAGTATTTGATCGTGAAATTGATGTTTCGATAGCGCCACTTTTATCATTGCAGATTACAAAACGGATAATACAAAATTATTATTTGATTTGGAATTTATTGCGCTTGGGGCATTGATTATTTTCTCCAATATTAAAGTAATACGAAGTCGCTTTCGTCTGTTCGGAATGATTGATTTACTAAGTAATTTGAATCCGATCGGTTTTCATCGGCGAATTAAATTTATTGAAAACAGTATGGAAACCATTTTAAAAATGATTCGTTGCTTTGGATTATTTCTCACATATCTTACAACATATTTTATTATGTTGAAACAAGATTGTGGAAGTATTAAGAATACTAAAATTTGTTTCCTAACAGAATACTACATTCCATTTGATATAAATCACTGGCAAATGACATTAATAATGTTATTTCAAATTTATATTGCATCCACGATATTCAACATAATTTTTTTTAAGTTAATTTTCTATTGTTACTCATGCGAATTAATCATCGGACGAAAAATAAAAAGGTGTCCGATATGAGCGATTTGGCGTTCTAGCAGCATTTTGAAACATATTAGAAATTTCTATCTTAATGGGTGCCAAAGTTACACAAGACCTCTTAATAATATTTTTAATCGCTATCTCGGTAACCGTAAGTCCAAAAAATAAAAAGGTGTCAGATATGAGCGATTTGGCGTTCTAGCAGCATATTGAAACATATTAGATATTTCTATCTTAATGGGTGCCAAAGTTACACAAGACCTCTTAATAATATTTTTAATCGCTATCTCGGTAACCGTAAGTCCAAAAAATAAAAAGGTGTCCGATATGAGCGATTTGGCGTTCTAGCAGCATTTTGAAACATATTAGAAATTTCTATCTTAATGGGTGCCAAAGTTACACAAGACCTCTTAATAATATTTTTAATCGCTATCTCTGTAACCGTAAGTCCAAAAAATAAAAAGGTGTCAGATATGAGCGATTTGGCGTTCTAGCAGCATTTTGAAACATATTAGAAATTTCTATCTTAATGGGTGCCAAAGTTACACAAGACCTCTTAATAATATTTTTAATCGCTATCTCGGTAACCGTAAGTCCAAAAAATAAAAAGGTGTCAGATATGAGCGATTTGGCGTTCTAGCAGCATTTTGAAACATATTAGAAATTTCTATCTTAATGGGTGCCAAAGTTACACAAGACCTCTTAATAATATTTTTAATCGCTATCTCGGTAACCGTAAGTCCAAAAAATAAAAAGGTGTCAGATATGAGCGATTTGGCGTTCTAGCAGCATTTTGAAACATATTAGAAATTTCTATCTTAATGGGTGCCAAAGTTACACAAGACCTCTTAATAATATTTTTAATCGCTATCTCGGTAACCGTTAAGTCCAAAAAATAAAAAGGTGTCAGATATGAGCGATTTGGCGTTCTAGCAGCATTTTGAAACATATTAGAAATTTCTATCTTGATGGGTGCCAAAGTTACACAAAACCTCTTAATAATATTTTTAATCGCTATCTCGGTAACCGCTAAGTCCAAAAAATAAAAAGGTGTCAGATATGAGCGATTTGGCGTTCTAGCAGCATTTTGAAACATATTAGAAATTTCTATCTTAATGGGTGCCAAAGTTACACAAGACCTCTTAATAATATTTTTAATCGCTATCTCGGTAACCGTAAGTCCAAAAAATAAAAAGGTGTCAGATATGAGCGATTTGGCGTTCTAGCAGCATTTTGAAACATATTAGAAATTTCTATCTTAATGGGTGCCAAAGTTACACAAGACCTCTTAATAATATTTTTAATCGCTATCTCGGTAACCGTAAGTCCAAAAAATAAAAAGGTGTCCGATATGAGCGATTTGGCGTTCTAGCAGCATTTTGAAACATATTAGAAATTTCTATCTTAATGGGTGCCAAAGCTACACAAGACCTCTTAATAATATTTTTAATCGCTATCTCGGTAACCGTAAGTCCAAAAAATAAAAATGTGTCAGATATGAGCGATTTGGCGTTCTAGCAGCATTTTGAAACATATTAGAAATTTCTATCTTAATGGGTGCCAAAGTTACACAAGACCTCTTAATAATATTTTTAATCGCTATCTCGGTAACCGTAAGTCCAAAAAATAAAAAGGTGTCAGATATGAGCGATTTGGCGTTCTAGCAGCATTTTGAAACATATTAGAAATTTCTATCTTAATGGGTGCCAAAGTTACACAAGACCTCTTAATAATATTTTTAATCGCTATCTCGGTAACCGTTAAGTCCAAAAAATAAAAAGGTGTCAGATATGAGCGATTTGGCGTTCTAGCAGCATTTTGAAACATATTAGAAATTTCTATCTTGATGGGTGCCAAAGTTACACAAAACCTCTTAATAATATTTTTAATCGCTATCTCGGTAACCGCTAAGTCCAAAAAATAAAAAGGTGTCAGATATGAGCGATTTGGCGTTCTAGCAGCATTTTGAAACATATTAGAAATTTCTATCTTAATGGGTGCCAAAGTTACACAAGACCTCTTAATAATATTTTTAATCGCTATCTCGGTAACCGTAAGTCCAAAAAATAAAAAGGTGTCAGATATGAGCGATTTGGCGTTCTAGCAGCATTTTGAAACATATTAGAAATTTCTATCTTAATGGGTGCCAAAGTTACACAAGACCTCTTAATAATATTTTTAATCGCTATCTCGGTAACCGTAAGTCCAAAAAATAAAAAGGTGTCCGATATGAGCGATTTGGCGTTCTAGCAGCATTTTGAAACATATTAGAAATTTCTATCTTAATGGGTGCCAAAGTTACACAAGACCTCTTAATAATATTTTTAATCGCTATCTCGGTAACCGTAACTCCAAAAAATAAAAAGGTGTCAGATATGAGCGATTTGGCGTTCTAGCAGCATTTTGAAACATATTAGAAATTTTTATCTTAATGGGTGCCAAAGTTACACAAGACCTCTAATAATATTTTTAATCGCTATCTCGGTAACCGTAAGTCCAAAAAATAAAAAGGTGTCAGATATGAGCGATTTGGCGTTCTAGCAGCATTTTGAAACATATTAGAAATTTCTATCTTAATGGGTGCCAAAGTTACACAAGACCTCTTAATAATATTTTTAATCGCTATCTCGGTAACCGTAAGTCCAAAAAATAAAAAGTTGTCAGATATAAGCGATTTGGCGTTCTAGCAGCATTTTGAAACATATTAGAAATTTCTATCTTAATTGGTGCCAAAGTTACATAAGACCTCTTAATAATATTTTTAATCGCTATCTCGGTAACCGTAAGTCCAAAAAATAAAAAGGTGTCAGATATGAGCGATTTGGCGTTCTAGCAGCATTTTGAAACATATTAGAAATTTCTATCTTAATGGGTGCCAAAGTTACACAAGACCTCTTAATAATATTTTTAATCGCTATCTCGGTAACCGTAAGTCCAAAAAATAAAAAGGTGTCAGATATGAGCGATTTGGCGTTCTAGCAGCATTTTGAAACATATTAGAAATTTCTATCTTAATGGGTGCCAAAGTTACAAAAAACCTCTTAATAATATTTTTAATCGCTATCTCGGTAACCGTTAAGTCCAAAAAATAAAAAGGTGTCAGATATGAGCGATTTGGCGTTCTAGCAGCATTTTGAAACATATTAGAAATTTCTATCTTAATGGGTGCCAAAGTTACACAAAACCTCTTAATAATATTTTTAATCGCTATCTCGGTAACCGTAAGTCCAAAAAATAAAAAGGTGTCAGATATGAGCGATTTGGCGTTCTAGCAGCATTTTGAAACATATTAGAAATTTCTATCTTAATGGGTGCCAAAGTTACACAAGACCTCTTAATAATATTTTTAATCGCTATCTCGGTAACCGTAAGTCCAAAAAATAAAAATGTGTCAGATATGAGCGATTTGGCGTTCTAGCAGCATTTTGAAACATATTAGAAATTTCTATCTTAATGGGTGCCAAAGTTACACAAGACCTCTTAATAATATTCTTAATCGCTATCTCGGTAACCGTAAGTCCAAAAAATAAAAAGGTGTCAGATATGAGCGATTTGGCGTTCTAGCAGCATATTGAAACATATTAGAAATTTCTATCTTAATGGGTGCCAAAGTTACACAAGACCTCTTAATAATATTTTTAATCGCTATCTCGGTAACCGTAAGTCCAAAAAATAAAAAGGTGTCCGATATGAGCGATTTGGCGTTCTAGCAGCATTTTGAAACATATTAGAAATTTCTATTTTAATGGGTGCCAATGTTACACAAGACCTCTTAATAATATTTTTAATCGCTATCTCGGTAACCGTAAGTCCAAAAAATAAAAAGGTGTCAGATATGAGCGATTTGGCGTTCTAGCAGCATTTTGAAACATATTAGAAATTTCTATCTTAATGGGTGCCAAAGTTACACAAGACCTCTTAATAATATTTTTAATCGCTATCTCGGTAACCGTAAGTCCAAAAAATAAAAAGGTGTCAGATATAAGCGATTTGGCGTTCTAGCAGCATTTTGAAACATATTAGAAATTTCTATCTAAATGGGTGCCAAAGTTACACAAGACCTCTTAATAATATTTTTAATCGCTATCTCGGTAACCGTAAGTCCAAAAAATAAAAAGGTGTCAGATATGAGCGATTTGGCGTTCTAGCAGCATTTTGAAACATATTAGAAATTTCTATCTTAATGGGTGCCAAAGTTACACAAGACCTCTTAATAATATTTTTAATCGCTATCTCGGTAACCGTAAGTCCAAAAAATAAAAAGGTGTCAGATATGAGCGATTTGGCGTTCTAGCAGCATTTTGAAACATATTAGAAATTTCTATCTTAATGGGTGCCAAAGTTACACAAGACCTCTTAATAATATTTTTAATCGCTATCTCGGTAACCGTAAGTCCAAAAAATAAAAAGGTGTCAGATATGAGCGATTTGGCGTTCTAGCAGCATTTTGAAACATATTAGAAATTTCTATCTTAATGGGTGCTAAAGTTACACAAGACCTCTTAATAATATTTTTAATCGCTATCTCGGTAACCGTAAGTCCAAAAAATAAAAAGGTGTCAGATATGAGCGATTTGGCGTTCTAGCAGCATTTTGAAACATATTAGAAATTTCTATCTTAATGGGTGCCAAAGTTACACAAGACCTCTTAATAATATTTTTAATCGCTATCTCGGTAACCGTAAGTCCAAAAAATAAAAATGTGTCAGATATAAGCGATTTGGCGTTCTAGCAGCATTTTGAAACATATTAGAAATTTCTATCTTAATGGGTGCCAAAGTTACACAAGACCTCTTAATAATATTTTTAATCGCTATCTCGGTAACCGTAAGTCCAAAAAATAAAAAGGTGTCCGATATGAGCGATTTGGCGTTCTAGCAGCATTTTGAAACATATTAGAAATTTCTATCTTAATGGGTGCCATTGTTACACAAGACCTCTTAATAATATTTTTAATCGCTATCTCGGTAACCGTAAGTCCAAAAAATAAAAAGGTGTCAGATATGAGCGATTTGGCGTTCTAGCAGCATTTTGCAACATATTAGAAATTTCTATCTTAATGGGTGCCAAAGTTACACAAGACCTCTTAATAATATTTTTAATCGCTATCTCGGTAACCGTAAGTCCAAAAAATAAAAAGGTGTCAGATATGAGCGATTTGGCGTTCTAGCAGCATTTTGAAACATATTAGAAATTTCTATCCTAATGGGTGCCAAAGTTACACAAAACCTCTTAATAATATTTTTAATCGCTATCTCGGTAACCGTTAAGTCCAAAAAATAAAAAGGTGTCAGATATGAGCGATTTGGCGTTCTAGCAGCATTTTGAAACATATTAGAAATTTCTATCTTAATGGGTGCCAAAGTTACACAAAACCTCTTAACAATATTTTTAATCGCTATCTCGGTAACCGTTAAGTCCAAAAAATAAAAAGGTGTCAGATATGAGCGATTTGGCGTTCTAGCAGCATTTTGAAACATATTCGAAATTTCTATCTTAATGGGTGCCAAAGTTACACAAGACCTCTTAATAATATTTTTAATCGCTATCTCGGTAACCGTAAGTCCAAAAAATAAAAAGGTGTCAGATATGAGCGATTTGGCGTTCTAGCAGCATTTTGAAACATATTAGAAATTTCTATCTTAATGGGTGCCAAAGTTACACAAGACCTCTTAATAATATTTTTAATCGCTATCTCGGTAACCGTAAGTCCAAAAAATAAAAAGGTGTCAGATACGAGCGATTTGGCGTTCTAGCAGCATTTTGAAACATATTAGAAATTTCTATCTTGATGGGTGCCAAAGTTACACAAAACCTCTTAATAATATTTTTAATCGCTATCTCGGTAACCGCTAAGTCCAAAAAATAAAAAGGTGTCAGATATGAGCGATTTGGCGTTCTAGCAGCATTTTGAAACATATTAGAAATTTCTATCTTAATGGGTGCCAAAGTTACACAAGACCTCTTAATAATATTTTTAATCGCTATCTCGGTAACCGTAAGTCCAAAAAATAAAAAGGTGTCAGATATGAGCGATTTGGCGTTCTAGCAGCATTTTGAAACATATTAGAAATTTCTATCTTAATGGGTGCCAAAGTTACACAAGACCTCTTAATAATATTTTTAATCGCTATCTCGGTAACCGTAAGTCCAAAAAATAAAAAGGTGTCCGATATGAGCGATTTGGCGTTCTAGCAGCATTTTGAAACATATTAGAAATTTCTATCTTAATGGGTGCCAAAGTTACACAAGACCTCTTAATAATATTTTTAATCGCTATCTCGGTAACCGTAAGTCCAAAAAATAAAAATGTGTCAGATATGAGCGATTTGGCGTTCTAGCAGCATTTTGAAACATATTAGAAATTTTTATCTTAATGGGTGCCAAAGTTACACAAGACCTCTAATAATATTTTTAATCGCTATCTCGGTAACCGTAAGTCCAAAAAATAAAAAGGTGTCAGATATGAGCGATTTGGCGTTCTAGCAGCATTTTGAAACATATTAGAAATTTCTATCTTAATGGGTGCCAAAGTTACACAAGACCTCTTAATAATATTTTTAATCGCTATCTCGGTAACCGTAAGTCCAAAAAATAAAAAGGTGTCAGATATGAGCGATTTGGCGTTCTAGCAGCATTTTGAAACATATTAGAAATTTCTATCTTAATGGGTGCCAAAGTTACACAAGACCTCTTAATATATATTTTTAATCGCTATCTCGGTAACCGTTAAGTCCAAAAAATAAAAAGGTGTCAGATATGAGCGATTTGGCGTTCTAGCAGCATTTTGAAACCTATTAGAAATTTCTATCTTAATGGGTGCCAAAGTTACACAAAACCTCTTAATAATATTTCTAATCGCTATCTCGGTAACCGTTAAGTCCAAAAAATAAAAAGGTGTCAGATATGAGCGATTTGGCGTTCTAGCAGCATTTTGAAACATATTAGAAATTTCTATCTTAATGGGTGCCAAAGTTACACAAGACCTCTTAATTATATTTTTAATCACTATCTCGGTAACCGTAAGTCCAAAAAATAAAAAGGTGTCAGATATGAGCGATTTGGCGTTCTAGCAGCATTTTGAAACATATTAGAAATTTCTATCTTAATGGGTGCCAAAGTTACACAAGACCTCTTAATAATATTTTTAATCGCTATCTCGGTAACCGTAAGTCCAAAAAATAAAAAGGTGTCAGATATGAGCGATTTGGCGTTCTAGCAGCATTTTGAAACATATTAGAAATTTCTATCTTAATGGGTGCCAAAGTTACACAAGACCTCTTAATAATATTTTTAATCGCTCTCTCGGTAACCGAAAGTCCAAAAAATAAAAAGGTGTCAGATATGATCGATTTGGCGTTCTAGCAGCATTTTGAAACATATTAGAAATTTCTGTCTTAATGGGTGCCAAAGTTACACAAGACCTCTTAATAATATTTTTAATCGCTATCTCGGTAACCGTAAGTCCAAAAAATAAAAAGTTGTCAGATATAAGCGATTTGGCGTTCTAGCAGCATTTTGAAACATATTAGAAATTTCTATCTTAATTGGTGCCAAAGTTACATAAGACCTCTTAATAATATTTTTAATCGCTATCTCGGTAACCGTAAGTCCAAAAAATAAAAAGGTGTCAGATATGAGCGATTTGGCGTTCTAGCAGCATTTTGAAACATATTAGAAATTTCTATCTTAATGGGTGCCAAAGTTACACAAGACCTCTTAATAATATTTTTAATCGCTATCTCGGTAACCGTAAGTCCAAAAAATAAAAAGGTGTCAGATATGAGCGATTTGGCGTTCTAGCAGCATTTTGAAACATATTAGAAATTTCTATCTTAATGGGTGCCAAAGTTACAAAAAACCTCTTAATAATATTTTTAATCGCTATCTCGGTAACCGTTAAGTCCAAAAAATAAAAAGGTGTCAGATATGAGCGATTTGGCGTTCTAGCAGCATTTTGAAACATATTAGAAATTTCTATCTTAATGGGTGCCAAAGTTACACAAGACCTCTTAATAATATTTTTAATCGCTATCTCGGTAACCGTAAGTCCAAAAAATAAAAAGTTGTCAGATATAAGCGATTTGGCGTTCTAGCAGCATTTTGAAACATATTAGAAATTTCTATCTTAATTGGTGCCAAAGTTACATAAGACCTCTTAATAATATTTTTAATCGCTATCTCGGTAACCGTAAGTCCAAAAAATAAAAAGGTGTCAGATATGAGCGATTTGGCGTTCTAGCAGCATTTTGAAACATATTAGAAATTTCTATCTTAATGGGTGCCAAAGTTACACAAGACCTCTTAATAATATTTTTAATCGCTATCTCGGTAACCGTAAGTCCAAAAAATAAAAAGGTGTCAGATATGAGCGATTTGGCGTTCTAGCAGCATTTTGAAACATATTAGAAATTTCTATCTTAATGGGTGCCAAAGTTACAAAAAACCTCTTAATAATATTTTTAATCGCTATCTCGGTAACCGTTAAGTCCAAAAAATAAAAAGGTGTCAGATATGAGCGATTTGGCGTTCTAGCAGCATTTTGAAACATATTAGAAATTTCTATCTTAATGGGTGCCAAAGTTACACAAAACCTCTTAATAATATTTTTAATCGCTATCTCGGTAACCGTTAAGTCCAAAAAATAAAAAGGTGTCAGATATGAGCGATTTGGCGTTCTAGCAGCATTTTGAAACATATTCGAAATTTCTATCTTAATGGGTGCCAAAGTTACACAAGACCTCTTAATAATATTTTTAATCGCTATCTCGGTAACCGTAAGTCCAAAAAATAAAAAGGTGTCAGATATGAGCGATTTGGCGTTCTAGCAGCATTTTGAAACATATTAGAAATTTCTATCTTAATGGGTGCCAAAGTTACACAAGACCTCTTAATAATATTTTTAATCGCTATCTCGGTAACCGTAAGTCCAAAAAATAAAAAGGTGTCAGATATGAGCGATTTGGCGTTCTAGCAGCATTTTGAAACATATTAGAAATTTCTATCTTAATGGGTGCTAAAGTTACACAAGACCTCTTAATAATATTTTTAATCGCTATCTCGGTAACCGTAAGTCCAAAAAATAAAAAGGTGTCAGATATGAGCGATTTGGCGTTCTAGCAGCATTTTGAAACATATTAGAAATTTCTATCTTAATGGGTGCCAAAGTTACACAAGACCTCTTAATAATATTTTTAATCGCTATCTCGGTAACCGTAAGTCCAAAAAATAAAAATGTGTCAGATGTGAGCGATTTGGCGTTCTAGCAGCATTTTGAAACATATTAGAAATTTCTATCTTAATTAGTGCCAAAGTTACACAAGACCTCTTAATAATATTCTTAATCGCTATCTCGGTAACCGTAAGTCCAAAAAATAAAAAGGTGTCAGATATGAGCGATTTGGCGTTCTAGCAGCATATTGAAACATATTAGAAATTTCTATCTTAATGGGTGCCAAAGTTACACAAGACCTCTTAATAATATTTTTAATCGCTATCTCGGTAACCGTAAGTCCAAAAAATAAAAAGGTGTCCGATATGAGCGATTTGGCGTTCTAGCAGCATTTTGAAACATATTAGAAATTTCTATCTTAATGGGTGCCAATGTTACACAAGACCTCTTAATAAGATTTTTAATCGCTATCTCGGTAACCGTAAGTCCAAAAAATAAAAAGGTGTCAGATATGAGCGATTTGGCGTTCTAGCAGCATTTTGAAACATATTAGAAATTTCTGTCTTAATGGGTGCCAAAGTTACACAAGACCTCTTAATAATATTTTTAATCGCTATCTCGGTAACCGTAAGTCCAAAAAATAAAAAGGTGTCAGATATAAGCGATTTGGCGTTCTAGCAGCATTTTGAAACATATTAGAAATTTCTATCTAAATGGGTGCCAAAGTTACACAAGACCTCTTAATAATATTTTTAATCGCTATCTCGGTAACCGTAAGTCCAAAAAATAAAAAGGTGTCAGATATGAGCGATTTGGCGTTCTAGCAGCATTTTGAAACATATTAGAAATTTCTATCTTAATGGGTGCCAAAGTTACACAAGACCTCTTAATAATATTTTTAATCGCTATCTCGGTAACCGTAAGTCCAAAAAATAAAAAGGTGTCAGATATGAGCGATTTGGCGTTCTAGCAGCATTTTGAAACATATTAGAAATTTCTATCTTAATGGGTGCCAAAGTTACACAAGACCTCTTAATAATATTTTTAATCGCTATCTCGGTAACCGTAAGTCCAAAAAATAAAAAGGTGTCAGATATGAGCGATTTGGCGTTCTAGCAGCATATTGAAACATATTAGATATTTCTATCTTAATGGGTGCCAAAGTTACACAAGACCTCTTAATAATATTTTTAATCGCAATCTCGGTAACCGTAAGTCCAAAAAATAAAAAGGTGTCCGATATGAGCGATTTGGCGTTCTAGCAGCATTTTGAAACATATTAGAAATTTCTATCTTAATGGGTGCTAAAGTTACACAAGACCTCTTAATAATATTTTTAATCGCTATCTCGGTAACCGTAAGTCCAAAAAATAAAAAGGTGTCAGATATGAGCGATTTGGCGTTCTAGCAGCATTTTGAAACATATTAGAAATTTCTATCTTAATGGGTGCCAAAGTTACACAAGACCTCTTAATAATATTTTTAATCGCTATCTCGGTAACCGTAAGTCCAAAAAATAAAAATGTGTCAGATATGAGCGATTTGGCGTTCTAGCAGCATTTTGAAACATATTAGAAATTTCTATCTTAATGGGTGCCAAAGTTACACAAGACCTCTTAATAATATTCTTAATCGCTATCTCGGTAACCGTAAGTCCAAAAAATAAAAAGGTGTCAGATATGAGCGATTTGGCGTTCTAGCAGCATATTGAAACATATTAGAAATTTCTATCTTAATGGGTGCCAAAGTTACACAAGACCTCTTAATAATATTTTTAATCGCTATCTCGGTAACCGTAAGTCCAAAAAATAAAAAGGTGTCCGATATGAGCGATTTGGCGTTCTAGCAGCATTTTGAAACATATTAGAAATTTCTATCTTAATGGGTGCCAATGTTACACAAGACCTCTTAATAATATTTTTAATCGCTATCTCGGTAACCGTAAGTCCAAAAAATAAAAAGGTGTCAGATATTAGCGATTTGGCGTTCTAGCAGCATTTTGAAACATATTAGAAATTTCTATCTTAATGGGTGCCAAAGTTACACAAGACCTCTTAATAATATTTTTAATCGCTATCTCGGTAACCGTAAGTCCAAAAAATAAAAAGGTGTCAGATATAAGCGATTTGGCGTTCTAGCAGCATTTTGAAACATATTAGAAATTTCTATCTAAATGGGTGCCAAAGTTACACAAGACCTCTTAATAATATTTTTAATCGCTATCTCGGTAACCGTAAGTCCAAAAAATAAAAATGTGTCAGATATGAGCGATTTGGCGTTCTAGCAGCATTTTGAAACATATTAGAAATTTCTATCTTAATGGGTGCCAAAGTTACACAAGACCTCTTAATAATATTCTTAATCGCTATCTCGGTAACCGTAAGTCCAAAAAATAAAAAGGTGTCAGATATGAGCGATTTGGCGTTCTAGCAGCATATTGAAACATATTAGAAATTTCTATCTTAATGGGTGCCAAAGTTACACAGGACCTCTTAATAATATTTTTAATCGCTATCTCGGTAACCGTAAGTCCAAAAAATAAAAAGGTGTCCGATATGAGCGATTTGGCGTTCTAGCAGCATTTTGAAACATATTAGAAATTTCTATCTTAATGGGTGCCAATGTTACACAAGACCTCTTAATAATATTTTTAATCGCTATCTCGGTAACCGTAAGTCCAAAAAATAACAAGGTGTCAGATATGAGCGATTTGGCGTTCTAGCAGCATTTTGAAACATATTAGAAATTTCTATCTTAATGGGTGCCAAAGTTACACAAGACCTCTTAATAATATTTTTAATCGCTATCTCGGTAACCGTAAGTCCAAAAAATAAAAAGGTGTCAGATATAAGCGATTTGGCGTTCTAGCAGCATTTTGAAACATATTAGAAATTTCTATCTAAATGGGTGCCAAAGTTACACAAGACCTCTTAATAATATTTTTAATCGCTATCTCGGTAACCGTAAGTCCAAAAAATAAAAAGGTGTCAGATATGAGCGATTTGGCGTTCTAGCAGCATTTTGAAACATATTAGAAATTTCTATCTTAATGGGTGCCAAAGTTACACAAGACCTCTTAATAATATTTTTAATCGCTATCTCGGTAACCGTAAGTCCAAAAAATAAAAAGGTGTCAGATATGAGCGATTTGGCGTTCTAGCAGCATTTTGAAACATATTAGAAATTTCTATCTTAATGGGTGCCAAAGTTACACAAGACCTCTTAATAATATTTTTAATCGCTATCTCGGTAACCGTAAGTCCAAAAAATAAAAAGGTGTCAGATATGAGCGATTTGGCGTTCTAGCAGCATATTGAAACATATTAGATATTTCTATCTTAATGGGTGCCAAAGTTACACAAGACCTCTTAATAATATTTTTAATCGCAATCTCGGTAACCGTAAGTCCAAAAAATAAAAAGGTGTCCGATATGAGCGATTTGGCGTTCTAGCAGCATTTTGAAACATATTAGAAATTTCTATCTTAATGGGTGCTAAAGTTACACAAGACCTCTTAATAATATTTTTAATCGCTATCTCGGTAACCGTAAGTCCAAAAAATAAAAAGGTGTCAGATATGAGCGATTTGGCGTTCTAGCAGCATTTTGAAACATATTAGAAATTTCTATCTTAATGGGTGCCAAAGTTACACAAGACCTCTTAATAATATTTTTAATCGCTATCTCGGTAACCGTAAGTCCAAAAAATAAAAATGTGTCAGATATGAGCGATTTGGCGTTCTAGCAGCATTTTGAAACATATTAGAAATTTCTATCTTAATGGATGCCAAAGTTACACAAGACCTCTTAATAATATTCTTAATCGCTATCTCGGTAACCGTAAGTCCAAAAAATAAAAAGGTGTCAGATATGAGCGATTTGGCGTTCTAGCAGCATATTGAAACATATTAGAAATTTCTATCTTAATGGGTGCCAAAGTTACACAAGACCTCTTAATAATATTTTTAATCGCTATCTCGGTAACCGTAAGTCCAAAAAATAAAAAGGTGTCCGATATGAGCGATTTGGCGTTCTAGCAGCATTTTGAAACATATTAGAAATTTCTATCTTAATGGGTGCCAATGTTACACAAGACCTCTTAATAATATTTTTAATCGCTATCTCGGTAACCGTAAGTCCAAAAAATAAAAAGGTGTCAGATATTAGCGATTTGGCGTTCTAGCAGCATTTTGAAACATATTAGAAATTTCTATCTTAATGGGTGCCAAAGTTACACAAGACCTCTTAATAATATTTTTAATCGCTATCTCGGTAACCGTAAGTCCAAAAAATAAAAAGGTGTCAGATATAAGCGATTTGGCGTTCTAGCAGCATTTTGAAACATATTAGAAATTTCTATCTAAATGGGTGCCAAAGTTACACAAGACCTCTTAATAATATTTTTAATCGCTATCTCGGTAACCGTAAGTCCAAAAAATAAAAAGGTGTCAGATATGAGCGATTTGGCGTTCTAGCAGCATTTTGAAACATATTAGAAATTTCTATCTTAATGGGTGCCAAAGTTACACAAGACCTCTTAATAATATTTTTAATCGCTATCTCGGTAACCGTAAGTCCAAAAAATAAAAAGGTGTCAGATATGAGCGATTTGGCGTTCTAGCAGCATTTTGAAACATATTAGAAATTTCTATCTTAATGGGTGCCAAAGTTACACAAGACCTCTTAATAATATTTTTAATCGCTATCTCGGTAACCGTAAGTCCAAAAAATAAAAAGGTGTCAGATATGAGCGATTTGGCGTTCTAGCAGCATATTGAAACATATTAGATATTTCTATCTTAATGGGTGCCAAAGTTACACAAGACCTCTTAATAATATTTTTAATCGCTATCTCGGTAACCGTAAGTCCAAAAAATAAAAAGGTGTCCGATATGAGCGATTTGGCGTTCTAGCAGCATTTTGAAACATATTAGAAATTTCTATCTTAATGGGTGCCAAAGTTACACAAGACCTCTTAATAATATTTTTAATCGCTATCTCGGTAACCGTAAGTCCAAAAAATAAAAAGGTGTCAGATATGAGCGATTTGGCGTTCTAGCAGCATTTTGAAACATATTAGAAATTTCTATCTTAATGGGTGCCAAAGTTACACAAGACCTCTTAATAATATTTTTAATCGCTATCTCGGTAACCGAAAGTCCAAAAAATAAAAAGGTGTCAGATATGAGCGATTTGGCGTTCTAGCAGCATTTTGAAACATATTAGAAATTTCTATCTTAATGGGTGCCAAAGTTACACAAGACCTCTTAATAATATTCTTAATCGCTATCTCGGTAACCGTAAGTCCAAAAAATAAAAAGTTGTCAGATATAAGCGATTTGGCGTTCTAGCAGCATTTTGAAACATATTAGAAATTTCTATCTTAATGGGTGCCAAAGTTACATAAGACCTCTTAATAATATTTTTAATCGCTATCTCGGTAACCGTAAGTCCAAAAAATAAAAAGGTGTCAGATATGAGCGATTTGGCGTTCTAGCAGCATTTTGAAACATATTAGAAATTTCTATCTTAATGGGTGCCAAAGTTACACAAAACCTCTTAATAATATTTTTAATCGCTATCTCGGTAACCGTTAAGTCCAAAAAATAAAAAGGTGTCAGATATGAGCGATTTGGCGTTCTAGCAGCATTTTGAAACATATTAGAAATTTCTATCTTAATGGGTGCCAAAGTTACACAAAACCTCTTAATAATATTTTTAATCGCTATCTCGGTAACCGTTAAGTCCAAAAAATAAAAAGGTGTCAGATATGAGCGATTTGGCGTTCTAGCAGCATTTTGAAACATATTCGAAATTTCTATCTTAATGGGTGCCAAAGTTACACAAGACCTCTTAATAATATTTTTAATCGCTATCTCGGTAACCGTAAGTCCAAAAAATAAAAAGGTGTCAGATATGAGCGATTTGGCGTTCTAGCAGCATTTTGAAACATATTAGAAATTTCTATCTTAATGGGTGCCAAAGTTACACAAGACCTCTTAATAATATTTTTAATCGCTATCTCGGTAACCGTAAGTCCAAAAAATAAAAAGGTGTCAGATATGAGCGATTTGGCGTTCTAGCAGCATTTTGAAACATATTAGAAATTTCTATCTTAATGGGTGCCAAAGTTACACAAGACCTCTTAATAATATTTTTAATCGCTATCTCGGTAACCGTAAGTCCAAAAAATAAAAAGGTGTCAGATATGAGCGATTTGGCGTTCTAGCAGCATTTTGAAACATATTAGAAATTTCTATCTTAATGGGTGCTAAAGTTACACAAGACCTCTTAATAATATTTTTAATCGCTATCTCGGTAACCGTAAGTCCAAAAAATAAAAAGGTGTCAGATATGAGCGATTTGGCGTTTTAGCAGCATTTTGAAACATATTAGAAATTTCTATCTTAATGGGTGCCAAAGTTACACAAGACCTCTTAATAATATTTTTAATCGGTATCTCGGTAACCGTAAGTCCAAAAAATAAAAATGTGTCAGATATGAGCGATTTGGCGTTCTAGCAGCATTTTGAAACATATTAGAAATTTCTATCTTAATGGATGCCAAAGTTACACAAGACCTCTTAATAATATTTTTAATCGCTATCTCGGTAACCGTAAGTCCAAAAAATAAAAAGGTGTCAGATATGAGCGATTTGGCGTTCTAGCAGCATTTTGAAACATATTAGAAATTTCTATCTTAATGGGTGCCAAAGTTACACAAGACCTCTTAATAATATTTTTAATCGCTATCTCGGTAACCGTAAGTCCAAAAAATAAAAAGGTGTCAGATATGAGCGATTTGGCGTTCTAGCAGCATATTGAAACATATTAGATATTTCTATCTTAATGGGTGCCAAAGTTACACAAGACCTCTTAATAATATTTTTAATCGCTATCTCGGTAACCGTAAGTCCAAAAAATAAAAAGGTGTCCGATATGAGCGATTTGGCGTTCTAGCAGCATTTTGAAACATATTAGAAATTTCTATCTTAATGGGTGCCAAAGTTACACAAGACCTCTTAATAATATTTTTAATCGCTATCTCGGTAACCGTAAGTCCAAAAAATAAAAAGGTGTCAGATATGAGCGATTTGGCGTTCTAGCAGCATTTTGAAACATATTAGAAATTTCTATCTTAATGGGTGCCAAAGTTACACAAGACCTCTTAATAATATTTTTAATCGCTATCTCGGTAACCGTAAGTCCAAAAAATAAAAAGGTGTCAGATATGAGCGATTTGGCGTTCTAGCAGCATTTTGAAACATATTAGAAATTTCTATCTTAATGGGTGCCAAAGTTACACAAGACCTCTTAATAATATTTTTAATCGCTATCTCGGTAACCGTAAGTCCAAAAAATAAAAAGGTGTCAGATATGAGCGATTTGGCGTTCTAGCAGCATTTTGAAACATATTAGAAATTTCTATCTTAATGGGTGCCAAAGTTACACAAGACCTCTTAATAATATTTTTAATCGCTATCTCGGTAACCGTTAAGTCCAAAAAATAAAAAGGTGTCAGATATGAGCGATTTGGCGTTCTAGCAGCATTTTGAAACATATTAGAAATTTCTATCTTGATGGGTGCCAAAGTTACACAAAACCTCTTAATAATATTTTTAATCGCTATCTCGGTAACCGCTAAGTCCAAAAAATAAAAAGGTGTCAGATATGAGCGATTTGGCGTTCTAGCAGCATTTTGAAACATATTAGAAATTTCTATCTTAATGGGTGCCAAAGTTACACAAGACCTCTTAATAATATTTTTAATCGCTATCTCGGTAACCGTGAGTCCAAAAAATAAAAAGGTGTCAGATATGAGCGATTTGGCGTTCTAGCAGCATTTTGAAACATATTAGAAATTTCTATCTTAATGGGTGCCAAAGTTACACAAGACCTCTTAATAATATTTTTAATCGCTATCTCGGTAACCGTAAGTCCAAAAAATAAAAAGGTGTCCGATATGAGCGATTTGGCGTTCTAGCAGCATTTTGAAACATATTAGAAATTTCTATCTTAATGGGTGCCAAAGTTACACAAGACCTCTTAATAATATTTTTAATCGCTATCTCGGTAACCGTAAGTCCAAAAAATAAAAAGGTGTCAGATATGAGCGATTTGGCGTTCTAGCAGCATTTTGAAACATATTAGAAATTTTTATCTTAATGGGTGCCAAAGTTACACAAGACCTCTTAATAATATTTTTAATCGCTATCTCGGTAACCGTAAGTCCAAAAAATAAAAAGGTGTCAGATATGAGCGATTTGGCGTTCTAGCAGCATTTTGAAACATATTAGAAATTTCTATCTTAATGGGTGCCAAAGTTACACAAGACCTCTTAATAATATTTTTAATCGCTATCTCGGTAACCGTAAGTCCAAAAAATAAAAAGGTGTCAGATATGAGCGATTTGGCGTTCTAGCAGCATTTTGAAACATATTAGAAATTTCTATCTTAATGGGTGCCAAAGTTACACAAGACCTCTTAATATATATTTTTAATCGCTATCTCGGTAACCGTTAAGTCCAAAAAATAAAAAGGTGTCAGATATGAGCGATTTGGCGTTCTAGCAGCATTTTGAAACATATTAGAAATTTCTATCTTAATGGGTGCCAAAGTTACACAAAACCTCTTAATAATATTTTTAATCGCTATCTCGGTAACCGTTAAGTCCAAAAAATAAAAAGGTGTCAGATATGAGCGATTTGGCGTTCTAGCAGCATTTTGAAACATATTAGAAATTTCTATCTTAATGGGTGCCAAAGTTACACAAGACCTCTTAATTATATTTTTAATCGCTATCTCGGTAACCGTAAGTCCAAAAAATAAAAAGGTGTCAGATATGAGCGATTTGGCGTTCTAGCAGCATTTTGAAACATATTAGAAATTTCTATCTTAATGGGTGCCAAAGTTACACAAGACCTCTTAATAATATTTTTAATCGCTATCTCGGTAACCGTAAGTCCAAAAAATAAAAAGGTGTCAGATATGAGCGATTTGGCGTTCTAGCAGCATTTTGAAACATATTAGAAATTTCTATCTTAATGGGTGCCAAAGTTACACAAGACCTCTTAATAATATTTTTAATCGCTATCTCGGTAACCGTAAGTCCAAAAAATAAAAAGGTGTCAGATATGAGCGATTTGGCGTTCTAGCAGCATTTTGAAACATATTAGAAATTTCTATCTTAATGGGTGCCAAAGTTACACAAGACCTCTTAATAATATTTTTAATCGCTATCTCGGTAACCGTAAGTCCAAAAAATAAAAAGTTGTCAGATATAAGCGATTTGGCGTTCTATCAGCATTTTGAAACATATTAGAAATTTCTATCTTAATGGGTGCCAAAGTTACATAAGACCTCTTAATAATATTTTTAATCGCTATCTCGGTAACCGTAAGTCCAAAAAATAAAAAGGTGTCAGATATGAGCGATTTGGCGTTCTAGCAGCATTTTGAAACATATTAGAAATTTCTATCTTAATGGGTGCCAAAGTTACACAAGACCTCTTAATAATATTTTTAATCGCTATCTCGGTAACCGTAAGTCCAAAAAATAAAAAGGTGTCAGATATGAGCGATTTGGCGTTCTAGCAGCATTTTGAAACATATTCGAAATTTCTATCTTAATGGGTGCCAAAGTTACACAAGACCTCTTAATAATATTTTTAATCGCTATCTCGGTAAACGTAAGTCCAAAAAATAAAAAGGTGTCAGATATGAGCGATTTGGCGTTCTAGCAGCATTTTGAAACATATTAGAAATTTCTATCTTAATGGGTGCCAAAGTTACACAAGACCTCTTAATAATATTTTTAATCGCTATCTCGGTAACCGTAAGTCCAAAAAATAAAAAGGTGTCAGATATGAGCGATTTGGCGTTCTAGCAGCATTTTGAAACATATTAGAAATTTCTATCTTAATGGGTGCCAAAGTTACACAAGACCTCTTAATAATATTTTTAATCGCTGTCTCGGTAACCGTAAGTCCAAAAAATAAAAAGGTGTCAGATATGAGCGATTTGGCGTTCTAGCAGCATTTTGAAACATATTAGAAATTTCTATCTTAATGGGTGCTAAAGTTACACAAGACCTCTTAATAATATTTTTAATCGCTATCTCGGTAACCGTAAGTCCAAAAAATAAAAAGGTGTCAGATATGAGCGATTTGGCGTTCTAGCAGCATTTTGAAACATATTAGAAATTTCTATCTTAATGGGTGCCAAAGTTACACAAGACCTCTTAATAATATTTTTAATCGCTATCTCGGTAACCGTAAGTCCAAAAAATAAAAAGCTGTCAGATATGAGCGATTTGGCGTTCTAGCAGCATTTTGAAACATATTAGAAATTTCTATCTTAATGGGTGCCAAAGTTACACAAGACCTCTTAATAATATTTTTAATCGCTATCTCGGTAACCGTAAGTCCAAAAAATAAAAAGGTGTCAGATATGAGCGATTTGGCGTTCTAGCAGCATTTTGAAACATATTAGAAATTTCTATCTTAATGGGTGCTAAAGTTACACAAGACCTCTTAATAATATTTTTAATCGCTATCTCGGTAACCGTAAGTCCAAAAAATAAAAAGGTGTCAGATACGAGCGATTTGGCGTTCTAGCAGCATTTTGAAACATATTAGAAATTTCTATCTTAATGATTGCCAAAGTTACACAAGACCTATTAATAATATTTTTAATCGCTATCTCGGTAACCGTAAGTCCAAAAAATAAAAAGGTGTCAGATATGAGCGATTTGGCGTTCTAGCAGCATTTTGAAACATATTAGAAATTTCTATCTTAATGGGTGCCAAAGTTACACAAGACCTCTTAATAATATTTTTAATCGCTATCTCGGTAACCGTAAGTCCAAAAAATAAAAAGGTGTCAGATATGAGCGATTTGGCGTTCTAGCAGCATTTTGAAACATATTAGAAATTTCTATCTTAATGGGTGCCAAAGTTCCACAAGACCTCTTAATAATATTTTTAATCGCTATCTCGGTAACCGTAAGTCCAAAAAATAAAAAGGTGTCAGATATGAGCGATTTGGCGTTCTAGCAGCATTTTGAAACATATTAGAAATTTCTATCTTAATGGGTGCCAAAGTTACACAAGACCTCTTAATAATATTTTTAATCGCTATCTCGGTAACCGTAAGTCCAAAAAATAAAAAGGTGTCAGATATGAGCGATTTGGCGTTCTAGCAGCATTTTGAAACATATTAGAAATTTTTATCTTAATGGGTGCCAAAGTTACACAAGACCTCTTAATAATATTTTTAATCGCTATCTCGGTAACCGTAAGTCCAAAAAATAAAAAGGTGTCAGATATGAGCGATTTGGCGTTCTAGCAGCATTTTGAAACATATTAGAAATTTCTATCTTAATGGGTGCCAAAGTTACACAAGACCTCTTAATAATATTTTTAATCGCTATCTCGGTAACCGTAAGTCCAAAAAATAAAAAGGTGTCAGATATGAGCGATTTGGCGTTCTAGCAGCATTTTGAAACATATTAGAAATTTCTATCTTAATGGGTGCCAAAGTTACACAGGACCTCTTAATATATATTTTTAATCGCTATCTCGGTAACCGTTAAGTCCAAAAAATAAAAAGGTGTCAGATATGAGCGATTTGGCGTTCTAGCAGCATTTTGAAACATATTAGAAATTTCTATCTTAATGGGTGCCAAAGTTACACAAAACCTCTTAATAATATTTTTAATCGCTATCTCGGTAACCGTTAAGTCCAAAAAATAAAAAGGTGTCAGATATGAGCGATTTGGCGTTCTAGCAGCATTTTGAAACATATTAGAAATTTCTATCTTAATGGGTGCCAAAGTTACACAAGACCTCTTAATTATATTTTTAATCGCTATCTCGGTAACCGTAAGTCCAAAAAATAAAAAGGTGTCAGATATGAGCGATTTGGCGTTCTAGCAGCATTTTGAAACATATTAGAAATTTCTATCTTAATGGGTGCCAAAGTTACACAAGACCTCTTAATAATATTTTTAATCGCTATCTCGGTAACCGTAAGTCCAAAAAATAAAAAGGTGTCAGATATGAGCGATTTGGCGTTCTAGCAGCATTTTGAAACATATTAGAAATTTCTATCTTAATGGGTGCCAAAGTTACACAAGACCTCTTAATAATATTTTTAATCGCTATCTCGGTAACCGTAAGTCCAAAAAATAAAAAGGTGTCAGATATGAGCGATTTGGCGTTCTAGCAGCATTTTGAAACATATTAGAAATTTCTATCTTAATGGGTGCCAAAGTTACACAAGACCTCTTAATAATATTTTTAATCGCTATCTCGGTAACCGTAAGTCCAAAAAATAAAAAGTTGTCAGATATAAGCGATTTGGCGTTCTATCAGCATTTTGAAACATATTAGAAATTTCTATCTTAATGGGTGCCAAAGTTACATAAGACCTCTTAATAATATTTTTAATCGCTATCTCGGTAACCGTAAGTCCAAAAAATAAAAAGGTGTCAGATATGAGCGATTTGGCGTTCTAGCAGCATTTTGAAACATATTAGAAATTTCTATCTTAATGGGTGCCAAAGTTACACAAGACCTCTTAATAATATTTTTAATCGCTATCTCGGTAACCGTAAGTCCAAAAAATAAAAAGGTGTCAGATATGAGCGATTTGGCGTTCTAGCAGCATTTTGAAACATATTCGAAATTTCTATCTTAATGGGTGCCAAAGTTACACAAGACCTCTTAATAATATTTTTAATCGCTATCTCGGTAAACGTAAGTCCAAAAAATAAAAAGGTGTCAGATATGAGCGATTTGGCGTTCTAGCAGCATTTTGAAACATATTAGAAATTTCTATCTTAATGGGTGCCAAAGTTACACAAGACCTCTTAATAATATTTTTAATCGCTATCTCGGTAACCGTAAGTCCAAAAAATAAAAAGGTGTCAGATATGAGCGATTTGGCGTTCTAGCAGCATTTTGAAACATATTAGAAATTTCTATCTTAATGGGTGCCAAAGTTACACAAGACCTCTTAATAATATTTTTAATCGCTGTCTCGGTAACCGTAAGTCCAAAAAATAAAAAGGTGTCAGATATGAGCGATTTGGCGTTCTAGCAGCATTTTGAAACATATTAGAAATTTCTATCTTAATGGGTGCTAAAGTTACACAAGACCTCTTAATAATATTTTTAATCGCTATCTCGGTAACCGTAAGTCCAAAAAATAAAAAGGTGTCAGATATGAGCGATTTGGCGTTCTAGCAGCATTTTGAAACATATTAGAAATTTCTATCTTAATGGGTGCCAAAGTTACACAAGACCTCTTAATAATATTTTTAATCGCTATCTCGGTAACCGTAAGTCCAAAAAATAAAAAGCTGTCAGATATGAGCGATTTGGCGTTCTAGCAGCATTTTGAAACATATTAGAAATTTCTATCTTAATGGGTGCCAAAGTTACACAAGACCTCTTAATAATATTTTTAATCGCTATCTCGGTAACCGTAAGTCCAAAAAATAAAAAGGTGTCAGATATGAGCGATTTGGCGTTCTAGCAGCATTTTGAAACATATTAGAAATTTCTATCTTAATGGGTGCTAAAGTTACACAAGACCTCTTAATAATATTTTTAATCGCTATCTCGGTAACCGTAAGTCCAAAAAATAAAAAGGTGTCAGATATGAGCGATTTGGCGTTCTAGCAGCATTTTGAAACATATTAGAAATTTCTATCTTAATGATTGCCAAAGTTACACAAGACCTATTAATAATATTTTTAATCGCTATCTCGGTAACCGTAAGTCCAAAAAATAAAAAGGTGTCAGATATGAGCGATTTGGCGTTCTAGCAGCATTTTGAAACATATTAGAAATTTCTATCTTAATGGGTGCCAAAGTTACACAAGACCTCTTAATAATATTTTTAATCGCTATCTCGGTAACCGTAAGTCCAAAAAATAAAAAGGTGTCAGATATGAGCGATTTGGCGTTCTAGCAGCATTTTGAAACATATTAGAAATTTCTATCTTAATGGGTGCCAAAGTTACACAAGACCTATTAATAATATTTTTAATCGCTATCTCGGTAACCGTAAGTCCAAAAAATAAAAAGGTGTCAGATATGAGCGATTTGGCGTTCTAGCAGCATTTTGAAACATATTAGAAATTTCTATCTTAATGGGTGCCAAAGTTACACAAGACCTCTTAATAATATTTTTAATCGCTATCTCGGTAACCGTAAGTCCAAAAAATAAAAAGGTGTCAGATATGAGCGATTTGGCGTTCTAGCAGCAAGTTAAAATTCAGAGTCTTGAATTTTAATTTTTAAAAAGTTTATTTGAATTTTAACACTAAATCTACAATATTTAATTATAACTTTAACTTTTAACTTTTACAATTAATTGAAATGAATTATTAATATTTTGTTTGTTTAACTTTTTTAACTTGTTGTTTCTTAAATCTAAGTATCGAATTTTACGAATTGCGGGACGTCGCGATTGTAGCTAAGTCTGGCGTTCGTAGTTGCGCTCGGGTTTATATATTGTAATAAATGCTTATTCGGCATTTATTCCTTAGGAGGGCATCTATAACTCCTCCCGCCGAAGAGGGAAACATAACCTGGAATTTTTCTTAAAATGACCATGTTTGTTTTCCTAAGTTTCCTTTGGGTGGTTCTTCTTTTGATGGTTTAAACGTTTTCTTTCTGTAAGTTTTCTTAATTATAAACCCTGCAATCAGAAATACAATTAAGCAATATAATAAGATGGTCCATATCGTGATTGGTCTTTCGTGTAGATATGGTTCTTCGATTCTCTTCATATCTTCGGATAGTTTTTTGAGTTCTCCAATGACATCTTGAACTTTACTATCTTGGACTTCTTTAAGTTTCTCTATTTCTCCGTTCCAAGGTAATTTTTGTTCAGGTATATCAGTTATTTTCAGGTGTGGTATCTTGATTACTTTTTCGGTGATTGGTCGAGATTGGTATGCTTTCAGTGTGGCAGCGCCAATTTGTAGGAAACATCCTGGTGTTATTTTGATGGTGTAGGTACCATTTAGTATTTCAAATTCTTCTATCTTCCTACAGACCTTCTTTACTTTCTGAGGCGTGGATGTTGTGATAAGCCATCGATCGTCTGTTATTCTTGTTATTCGTGGGGTTGTTATTTCGTCCATTCTTGTCTCGCAATTTTCATATTGTCCCATAATAAGTATCAGTCGTACTTCGCATGGAGTTTCTTCAAGGCTGATATGATGACTTGTCTCATAACATATAAATTCTGATGGTAATACTTCTTTGCATGCCGCATGAGTAGCTATGAATTTTTCATTATTGATTGCTAAATATGGAGTTTTTGGAGTTATCGAAGCAAAGGTGGATAAATTATATCTTCTCGGAAGTGGAAACAATTGAT
The DNA here is from genome assembly GCA_036711965.1 of Onthophagus sagittarius. NCBI lineage: Eukaryota > Metazoa > Arthropoda > Insecta > Coleoptera > Scarabaeidae > Onthophagus > Onthophagus sagittarius. The sequence goes on from JASERS010000005.1 coordinate 30,711,676, forward strand.
ATAAGGAATAGGGTAACTTTTCAACGATAGGAATCATAAGAACATAATATAACTTGAAATCTTTCATAAACGCTTTAACTGTTATTATTTGTTCAATGTAGTACATGCTGTCTTCATCTGGACTTATTGGTAATTTATCATCTATAAGCTGTTCTTGAATATGAGTTAATTCATGATGTAAGGTGTTTTTGTCTAGAATAGATGGATGGAATATACCTGCCTTTGCGAATACTATAGAATTTATTATAGTAGATAAGATATTGTTGACTCTGTCGATCATAAATATAAGTTGATTAATGATAGCATGCATCGATATAAATTTTCGGGATTCCAAGGCGAAATAGGATGCGTTCTTCATCGCAGCTCCCATCTGTAGTATTCTGGATGTTAGGATTTCTTGATTTGATTTAATGATCTTTATTGAGTCATTAAATTCTGTCAAAGCTTTTATCGATAAAGTAATCTGTTTGTCAACAATGGTTTTAATCTTATTTTGAGATGATTGAATTTCCTGTATCATTTGGTCGTAACGAAGGGCATCTTCTTCGTCCAGATTTCCTGTGATTGCTTTTATTATGCTCCCTGCAATGTTAATTGCACCTCTTTTAGATTTTGGATGATTTTTCGGGAATATTTCTTCGACCTGTCTCGTCATTTGTTCTATTCCGGTTTTCATTATAGAAATAAAATTGTACATTTCCTTTCCGTAAGATGATTCTGTTTGATTGATCATTTTTAAACAATCTTCATAATGTTGTTTCGTTGTCTCTACTTCGTGTAGCAATTGCTCTAGATTGTAGACGGTTGTTAGACTCCAATAACTATGAGCATTTTGAACTCTGCCCAATAACACGGGTAGAAGTCCTGTGTTGTCTTCTATGTTGGTTATTGTAATGTCGCACCAGTAACCACGGAACATGAATCCGAAGTATCTGTAATAATTGAATGTTTTAGAGCTCTGGTGTGATACCGTTTTTCTCCTGATTTAGTTTTGACTATAACAGTTTCGTCATTATTTATTTTCGTAATTTTGTAAGGACCTAAATAGGGATTTTGAAGTTTGTTTCTTCCTGTGTTTCTCACATACACTAATTCGTCTACTTTAAATGGTTTTCCTTTCGACTTTTCTCTTTGTTTATTTACATATTTTTCCTTATCTGTTTTATTTTTATCTTCTATTGTTTTATACAGATGTTTAAGTCGTTCTTTATGATCTTGAATGTAGTCTGCAAAATAATCTTTTGAATACAATAAATCCATGGGATCTCTTAATGATGTGTGACCAAAGACTACTTCTAATGGGGTAACTCCAATGGGTTTTGAGATACTGTTGTTGTATGCAATAACTGCTAGTTTTATAAGATAGTTTGTTGGTTGGTCTTTGTTGATTTCACGAAGACATCGCATGTGTTCCGTCAACGTGGAATGAAATCGTTCTATATTTCCTTGAGAATTTGGATTTAATGGTGTTCCAAAATGAATTGCTATTTTATGCGCTTCTAATAACTGTTTAACAATGGAGTTGTTAAATTCAGTGCCTTTGTCGCAACTGATCTCCTCTGGTGTACCATAAAATTGAAAATACGTGGTTAAGCCGTCGGCTACATCGGTAGCATTAGCGCTCTTCAAGGGGATAGCTTGAGCCATTCTAGAGAATACATCGATGATTGTTAAGTACTTTTTATTATCAATGGAAAATGTGTCCATGAATAATTTTTTGAATGGTCTGTCTGGAGTTTGTGTAATTTGCAGATGTGGTTGTGGAGGATGTCTATCGTATTTTGCACGATTACAAATTTCGCATTTCTTAATGAAATTTGTGACTGTGTCTCTCATGTTATTCCACCAATATCTTCTTTTTAGATATGACAATGTTTCTTCTATACCTCTGTGATTTGACTTTCCTTCATGATGATTTTGTACGTGTTCTAGTTGTTCACCTTTATCACTTACAACAGTTACGCGCTTCGTGCATCTGACAAGTGTTGGACCATTTTCATTAAAATATTTGGCATAAACACTGCAAAAATCGGTGTAAAGTGTTTCGTTATTAAAATACAGATAGTACTTTTCTTGTGCTGCCATGTATTCCTTTATGAATTCTAATATCAATTTCTCGTTGTTATCTTTTGGTATGCGTGCAGTTATTATTTTTCTGTTGTCTTTATTTATTTTGCTTCCTAGCAATTCTATTGATGTCGTTATTTCTTCTCCTCTTCCAGCATAAATGAGGAATTGTGTTCTTTGCTTGTCGATTGGTTCATCAATAGTTTTAATATTTTTATTAGATCCAATAGATAGGTTAGTTTGTCTTGTATCATCATCTTCTCCGGGAAGTAACATTTCTTGACTGTCGCTTCCTCTTAGTTCTTCTCTTAGCATGGATAAATTTTTTCCTGTGCGTTTCGGTAGAGATTGATTGGTATGAAACGAGGTATTGGGTAGTTCATCTACGTTCGCAATTATTTCATCTCGTAAAAGTTCATCGACGAGTTGATCTAATTCTTCACCTATAGTGGGTGCTGAAGTTTTTCCGTCTTCTATTGCATTTAATTCTTCGAGTCGTATTCTTGATAAAGCGTCAGCATTCGAGTTTGATTTTCCCTTTTTATAAATAACTTCAAAATCGTATTCTTCTAATTTTAACTTCCATCTTATTAATTTTGAATTTGGTTCTTTTAATTTCCAAAGCCATACTAAAGGTCTATGGTCTGTATATATTTTAAATCGACGACCATATACGTACGGTCTGAAGTACTTTACAGCCCAAACTATGCTCAAAAGCTCTTTTTCTGTTGTACTGTATCGTTGTTCTGTTTCGCTTAATGTTCTCGAGGCGTAACATACAGGTTTATCATTTCCGATATTACCTTGCGATAAAACAGCGCCGATTGCGACGTTCGATGCATCGGTGGTTATTATAAATTCTTTCTTAAAATCCGGGTACTGTAACAATGGTTCGTTACTCAAGATGTTTTTGCAGGTTTCAAATGCGTCTCTATAATTGTCATCCAATACTATTTTAGCACCTTTTCTTAAACATTTAGTGAATGGTTTTGTAATATCTGCGTAATCTTTGATGAATTTTCTATAATATCCTACCAGTCCCAAAAATGATTTGATTTCTTTCGGAGTTTTAGGTAGAGGGTAATTTCGAATAGCTTGTACTTTCTCTGGGTTTGGTTTCACTCCATCTTCTGTTATTAGGTGTCCTAAATACTTGATTTCTTTTCTTAAAAACTCGCATTTTTCTAATTTAATCTTGAAATTCGCTTTTTCTAATCTGTCGAAAACTTTTTGAAGTTTCACTACATGTTCTTGCAATGATGTTGAATATACAATTATATCATCTAAGTAAACTAAACAGGTGTCTTCCAAGAGTCCTTTTAAGATGTTATCCATTACTCGTTGAAATGTCGCCGGGGCGTTTTTCAAACCAAATGGCATTCTTTTGAATTCATAGTGACCTTGTTCTGTAGAGAACGCCGTTTTTTCTCTGTCACTTGGGTCCATCTCAATCTGGTGATATCCAGATGCCAAATCTATACTACTAAAGTAATGACATCGTCCTAATTTGTCCAAAATATCCGCAATATTCGGTATTGGATACTTATCTTCTATTGTCTGGTCATTTAATCTTCTATAGTCGATTACCATTCTTTTCTTAACTTTTCCATTCGCTGTTTTTGTAACGATATTTACTGGACAACTCCAAGGTGAGATACTTTCTTGAATAATGTCTTGGTCCAATAATTCAAATACCTGCTTTTTAATTTCAGTTTTTGTATCTTGTGATTGTCTGTACATCTTGACATAAATTGGAGTATCATTCTTTAAATTTAATTTATGTTTGATACAATGCGTAAAACTTAAACGTTGTCCTTCTGCGTGAAATATATGTTTATATTTTTCTACGAGGACTTGGATGCTAGCTTTTTCTTCTAAGCTCATTCCTTTTGTATTCAAGTGTTTCTTGATGTTTTCTTTTAAAATCGTGTTAAATTCTTCTTCAGACATTTCGGTATCTATTTCCATGTCTGTTTCAAAATTATATGGGTCTTGAATATCTTCTAGATGATTAACTTCCATTCTGTCGTAAAATATTAGACCTACTTTTTCCGTTGTATAATTAGTTATCATAACAAGTGCTTCTCCGTTTACGATGTTTACTACAGAGTCTCTTATCTTTACGTTCGGAATAAACTCTCGTTCTTCTACGTAAGCAATACCGTCCATCTGATTCACGGGTATGCGTACGGGTTTTGATTCGAGTGCATTTAACACTACTCTATTGTCTTTGAAATGAATCGGGATTTGAGTATTTTTTGTAATTAATTTTCTTCTTCTAATGTCTAAAACTGCGTTTAATTTTTGTAACAAATCCATTCCTATAAGACCATCATAGTTCTTACTGAAATCGAATTTATAGAAAATGTGTTTGATTTTTGTTTTAAATATGTCTGGAATTTCTACATAGATAGCGTCATCGTGACATGATGTCCCATGAGCTGTTTTTACTTTAAAAGGCATTTTTACAGCAAAATCTCTGAAATTTTCATATATCAATGAATTTATTAACGTTTTAGTGGAACCTGTATCTATCAAAAATTTAAGTCCGCTAAATTCTATATATGGAAGAGTACTGCTAATGTTATTTAACTCGATTAATTCCGTTTTCTTTTTCGTTATGTGTCTGGGTAATAGAGGCCTATTGAATGAAAATTTACCTCATCTTCATTGTTGTTTGTTTGCTTGTTAGTTTCGTTGTATTCGTCATTCGAATCGGTTTCTTCAGAGTACTCAGGTTGATCGTAATAATAACCTTCGTAATTGTCTATTAGTTCATTATCAGATTGTTCTTCTGGATAAGTTTCTTGATAATACAACTTGCTAGGTTTTTTATGTATTTTTAGGATACTAGATTCTGCTGGTCTCTTTATTGCAGAGGTATCCACATCCATGGGTGTTGGTTTTGGTAACGGTTGAATTTTATTACCAAAGGTGTTATTAAATTGTTGTGGCCTTCCAAACTGTTGTGGTGCTCGACCTGCTGTGTTCCAGTTTCCAAATGAATTTCCAGGTGGGTTTAGAAATTGTCTCGGAGCAGATTGTGGTAGCATCATTCTAGGATTTTGAAAGGGTTGTGTAAATGATGGCATTGGTGAATAATATGGCACGAATATTTGTCTAGGAGACGACGTTGGTTTTTGTGGGGGTTGTATTTGTTGTTTAGTCCCAACTTTGTGCAGATGATTTGGTCTTCCCGCTCTGTAATTGAAGTTTTCTACCTCAACAACATAACTCATTGCTGTTTCTAGGTCTCCGGGTTGTTTTACCTGTACCATAATTCCCATGTTTGTATCGATTTCGAACAAACCTTGTAAAAATATTTGAAGTGCCGTACTTTTATAATTCATCATTTTTAATGCACGACTATTCGCATCGTTATCTCGTAATTTTACTTGAGTCAGTAAAAGTTGCATGGTATCTTTTACTCTTTTTCCGTAGGCGTAAGGAGCTTCACCTCGGTGCGGTTTCAAGGCTGCTAAATCTCCAAATAAGCATTGTTCGCTTCTTTGATCGCCAAAATTATTGAGAAGGATGTTTTTTAGATCTATCCATCGTGTAACTTCTTCGTTGCTGCTGATAGCTTGTAATGCTTTTCCTCTTAATTTTCCTTGAAATATACGTAATAATAAAGAGGCAACTTGTGGGTTTCTTTCTCCAACAGGATTATAAAATGTGTCGACTAAGAATTCGCAAGCTGATATGTAGGCATTGAGAGTGGTTACATCTCCGTCGTAGACTGGAATGGTGTCTTGATAAACGTTGGTGATATCTTTTGGTGTGTAAGGCATTTTGTCGGACAATGAAATGTCACTTATTGCGTTTATAAGATCGTTGAGTTCGTTCATACAAGGAACAAAAGAATAAAGGACAAAGGAAACAATCAATAAGATTTACTCACATGCAGATTATATGTTGTGCGGAAATCATAATCGATGTTCAACTGAACCAATATCCGGTATATCCTTGAAATTAAGTAATTCGTCCAATAAAGTGGGCACGATTGTTCTCAGTTTGTTTAAAACACTACACAAACCGTTAAAACGGACCGCGAATTCACGACGATTTTTATTCGCGAATACGTTGTAGTATCCTACTGACTGCGCCAGTTAAAATTCAGAGTCTTGAATTTTAATTTTTAAAAAGTTTATTTGAATTTTAACACTAAATCTACAATATTTAATTATAACTTTAACTTTTAACTTTTACAATTAATTGAAATGAATTATTAATATTTTGTTTGTTTAACTTTTTTAACTTGTTGTTTCTTAAATCTAAGTATCGAATTTTACGAATTGCGGGACGTCGCGATTGTAGCTAAGTCTGGCGTTCGTAGTTGCGCTCGGGTTTATATATTGTAATAAATGCTTATTCGGCATTTATTCCTTAGGAGGGCATCTATAACTAGCATTTTGAAACATATTAGAAATTTCTATCTTAATGGGTGCCAAAGTTACACAAGACCTCTTAATAATATTTTTAATCGCTATCTCGGTAACCGTAAGTCCAAAAAAATAAAAAGGTGTCAGATATGAGCGATTTGGCGTTCTAGCAGCATTTTGAAACATATTAGAAATTTCTATCTTAATGGGTGCCAAAGTTACACAAGACCTCTTAATAATATTTTTAATCGCTATCTCGGTAACCGTAAGTCCAAAAAATAAAAAGGTGTCAGATATGAGCGATTTGGCGTTCTAGCAGCATTTTGAAACATATTAGAAATTTCTATCTTAATGATTGCCAAAGTTACACAAGACCTATTAATAATATTTTTAATCGCTATCTCGGTAACCGTAAGTCCAAAAAATAAAAAGGTGTCAGATATGAGCGATTTGGCGTTCTAGCAGCATTTTGAAACATATTAGAAATTTCTATCTTAATGGGTGCCAAAGTTACACAAGATCTCTTAATAATATTTTTAATCGCTATCTCGGTAACCGTAAGTCCAAAAAATAAAAAGGTGTCAGATATGAGCGATTTGGCGTTCTAGCAGCATTTTGAAACATATTAGAAATTTCTATCTTAATGGGTGCCAAAGTTACACAAGACCTATTAATAATATTTTTAATCGCTATCTCGGTAACCGTAAGTCCAAAAAATAAAAAGGTGTCAGATATGAGCGATTTGGCGTTCTAGCAGCATTTTTAAACATATTAGAAATTTCTATCTTAATGGGTGCCAAAGTTCCACAAGACCTCTTAATAATATTTTTAATCGCTATCTCGGTAACCGTAAGTCCAAAAAATAAAAAGGTGTCAGATATGAGCGATTTGGCGTTCTAGCAGCATTTTGAAACATATTAGAAATTTCTATCTTAATGGGTGCCAAAGTTACACAAGACCTCTTAATAATATTTTTAATCGCTATCTCGGTAACCGTAAGTCCAAAAAATAAAAAGGTGTCAGATATGAGCGATTTGGCGTTCTAGCAGCATTTTGAAACATATTAGAAATTTCTATCTTAATGGGTGCCAAAGTTACACAAGACCTATTAATAATATTTTTAATCGCTATCTCGGTAACCGTAAGTCCAAAAAATAAAAAGGTGTCAGATATGAGCGATTTGGCGTTCTAGCAGCATTTTGAAACATATTAGAAATTTCTATCTTAATGGGTGCCAAAGTTACACAAGACCTCTTAATAATATTTTTAATCGCTATCTCGGTAACCGTAAGTCCAAAAAATAAAAAGGTGTCAGATATGAGCGATTTGGCGTTCTAGCAGCATTTTGAAACATATTAGAAATTTCTATCTTAATGGGTGCCAAAGTTACACAAGACCTCTTAATAATATTTTTAATCGCTATCTCGGTAACCGTAAGTCCAAAAAATAAAAAGGTGTCAGATATGAGCGATTTGGCGTTCTAGCAGCATTTTGAAACATATTAGAAATTTCTATCTTAATGGGTGCCAAAGTTACACAAGACCTCTTAATAATATTTTTAATCGCTATCTCGGTAACCGTAAGTCCAAAAAATAAAAAGGTGTCAGATATGAGCGATTTGGCGTTCTAGCAGCATTTTGAAACATATTAGAAATTTCTATCTTAATGGGTGCCAAAGTTACACAAGACCTCTTAATAATATTTTTAATCGCTATCTCGGTAACCGTAAGTCCAAAAAATAAAAAGGTGTCAGATATGAGCGATTTTGCGCTCTAGCAGCATTTTGAAACATATTAGAAATTTCTATCTTAATGGGTGCTAAAGTTACACAAGACCTCTTAATAATATTTTTAATCGCTATCTCGGTAACCGTAAGTCCAAAAAATAAAAAGGTGTCAGATATGAGCGATTTGGCGTTCTAGCAGCATTTTGAAACATATTAGAAATTTCTATCTTAATGGGTGCCAAAGTTACACAAGACCTATTAATAATATTTTTAATCGCTATCTCGGTAACCGTAAGTCCAAAAAATAAAAAGGTGTCAGATATGAGCGATTTGGCGTTCTAGCAGCATTTTGAAACATATTAGAAATTTCTATCTTAATGGGTGCCAAAGTTACACAAGACCTCTTAATAATATTTTTAATCGCTATCTTGGGGACCGTAAGTCCAAAAAATAAAAAGGTGTCAGATATGAGCGATCTCGCGTTCTAGCAGCATTTTGAAGCATATTAGAAATTTCTATCTTAATGGGTGCCAAAGTTACACAAGACCTCTTAATAATATTTTTAATCGCTATCTTGGTGACCGTAAGTCCAAAAAATAAAAAGGTGTCAGATATGAGCGATCTGGCGTTCTAGCAGCATTTTGAAGCATATTAGAAATTTCTATCTTAATGGGTGCCAAAGTTACACAAGACCTCTTAATAATATTTTTAATGGCTATATTGGTGACCGTAAGTCCAAAAAATAAAAGGGTGTCATATATGAGCGATCTGGCGTTCTAGCAGCATTTTGAAGCATATTAGAAATTTCTATCTTAATGGGTGCCAAAGTTACACAAGACCTCTTAATAATATTTTTAATCGCTATCTTGGTGACCGTAAGTCCAAAAAATAAAAAGGTGTCAGATATGAGCGATCTGGCGTTCTAGCAGCATTTTGAAGCATATTAGAAATTTCTATCTTAATGGGTGCCAAAGTTACACAAGACCTCTTAATAATATTTTTAATCGCTTCCTTGGTGACCGTCAGTCCAAAAAATAAAAGGGTGTCATATATGAGCGATCTGGCGTTCTAGCAGCATTTTGAAGCATATTAGAAATTTCTATCTTAATGGGTGCCAAAGTTACACAAGACCTCTTAATAATATTTTTAATCGCTATCTTGGGGACCGTAAGTCCAAAAAATAAAAAGGTGTCAGATATGAGCGATCTCGCGTTCTAGCAGCATTTTGAAGCATATTAGAAATTTCTATCTTAAAGGGTGCCAAAGTTGCACAAGACCTCTTAATAACATTTTTAATGGCTATCTTGGTGACCGTAAGTCCAAAAAATAAAAAGGTGTCAGATATGAGCGATCTGGCGTTCTAGCAGCATTTTGAAGCATATTAGAAATTTCTCTCTTAATGGGTGCCAAAGTTACACAAGACCTCTTAATAATATTTTTAATCGCTACCTTGGTGACCGTCAGCCCAAAAAATAAAAGGGTGTCATATATGAGCGATCTGGCGTTCTAGCAGCATTTTGAAGCATATTAGAAGTTTCTACCTTAATGGGTGCCAAAGTTACACAAGACCTCTTAATAATATTTTTAATCGCTATCTTGGGGACCGTAAGTCCAAAAAATAAAAAGGTGTCAGATATGAGCGATCTCGCGTTCTAGCAGCATTTTGAAGCATATTAGAAATTTCTATCTTAATGGGTGCCAAAGTTACACAAGACCTCTTAATAATATTTTTAATCGCTATCTTGGTGACCGTAAGTCCAAAAAATAAAAAGGTGTCAGATATGAGCGATCTGGCGTTCTAGCAGCATTTTGAAGCATATTAGAAATTTCTATCTTAATGGGTGCCAAAGTTACACAAGACCTTTTAATAATATTTTTAATGGCTATATTGGTGACCGTAAGTCCAAAAAATAAAAGGGTGTCATATATGAGCGATCTGGCGTTCTAGCAGCATTTTGAAGCATATTAGAAATTTCTATCTTAATGGGTGCCAAAGTTACACAAGACCTCTTAATAATATTTTTAATCGCTATCTTGGTGACCGTAAGTCCAAAAAATAAAAAGGTGTCAGATATGAGCGATCTGGCGTTCTAGCAGCATTTTGAAGCATATTAGAAATTTCTATCTTAATAGGTGCCAAAGTTACACAAGACCTCTTAATAATATTTTTAATCGCTTCCTTGGTGACCGTCAGTCCAAAAAATAAAAAGGTGTCATATATGAGCGATCTGGCGTTCTAGCAGCATTTTGAAGCATATTAGAAATTTCTATCTTAATGGGTGCCAAAGTTACACAAGACCTCTTAATAATATTTTTAATCGCTATCTTGGTGACCGTAAGTCCAAAAAATAAAAAGGTGTCAGATATGAGCGATCTGGCGTTCTAGCAGCATTTTGAAGCATATTTGAAATTTCTATCTTAAAGGGTGCCAAAGTTGCACAAGACCTCTTAATAACATTTTTAATGGCTATCTTGGTGACCGTAAGTCCAAAAAATAAAAAGGTGTCAGATATGAGCGATCTGGCGTTCTAGCAGCATTTTGAAGCATATTAGAAATTTCTATCTTAATGGCTGCCAAAGTTACACAAGACCTCTTAATAATATTTTTAATCGCTACCTTGGTGACCGTCAGCCCAAAAATGAAAGGGTGTCATATATGAGCGATCTGGCGTACTAGCAGCATTTTGAAGCATATTAGAAATTTCTATCTTAATGGGTGCCAAAGTTACACAGGACCTCTTAATAATATTTTTAATCGCTATCTTGGTGACCGTAAGTCCAAAAAATAAAAAGGTGTCAGATATGAGCGATCTGGCGTTCTAGCAGCATTTTGAAGCATATTAGAAATTTCTCTCTTAATGGGTGCCAAAGTTACACAAGACCTCTTAATAATATTTTTAATCGCTACCTTGGTGACCGTCAGTCCAAAAAATAAAAGGGTGTCATATATGAGCGATCTGGCGTTCTAGCAGCATTTTGAAGCATATTAGAAGTTTCTATCTTAATGGGTGCCAAAGTTACACAAGACCTCTTAATAATATTTTTAATCGCTATCTTGGTGACCGTAAGTCCAAAAAATAAAAAGGTGTCAGATATGAGCGATCTGGCGTTCTAGCAGCATTTTGAAGCATATTAGAAATTTCTATCTTAAAGGGTGCCAAAGTTACACAAGACCTCTTAATAACATTTTTAATGGCTATCTTGGTGACCGTAAGTCCAAAAAATAAGAAGGTGTCAGATATGAGCGATCTGGCGTTCTAGCAGCATTTTGAAGCATATTTGAAATTTCTATCTTAATGGGTGCCAAAGTTACACAAGACCTCTTAATAATATTTTTAATCGCTATCTTGGTGACCGTAAGTCCAAAAAATAAAAAGGTGTCAGATATGAGCGATCTGGCGTTCTAGCAGCATTTTGAAGCATATTTGAAATTTCTATCTTAATGGGTGCCAAAGTTACACAAGACCTCTTAATAATATTTTTAATCGCTGTCTTGGTGACCGTAAGTCCAAAAAATAAAAAGGTGTCAGATATGAGCGATCTGACGTTCTAGCAGCATTTTGAAGCATATTACAAATTTCTATCTTAATGGGTGCCAAAGCTACACAAGACCTCTTAATAATATTTTTAATCGCTATCTTGGTGACCGTAAGTCCAAAAAATGAAAAGTTGTCAGATATGAGCGATCTGGCGTTCTAGCAGCATTTTGAAGCATATTAGAAATTTCTATCTTAATGGGTGCCAAAGTTACACAAGACCTCTTAATAATATATTTAATCGCTATCTTGGTGACCGTAAGTCCAAAAAATAAAAAGGTGTCAGATATGAGCGATCTGGCGTTCTAGAAGCATTTTGAAGCATATTAGAAATTTCCATCTTAATGGGTGCCAAAGTTACACAAGACCTCTTAATAATATTTTTAATCGCTATCTTGGTGACCGTAAGTCCAAAAAATAAAAAGGTGTCAGATATGAGCGATCTGGCGTTCTAGCAGCATTTTGAAGCATATTAGAAATTTCTATCTGAAAGGGTGCCAAAGTTACACAAGACCTCTCAATAATATTTTTAATCGCTATCTTGGTGACCGTAAGTCCAAAAAATAAAAAGGTGTCAGATATGAGCGATTTGACGTTCTAGCAGCATTTTGAAGCATATTAGAAATTTCCATCTTAATGGGTGCCAAAGTTACACAAGACCTCTTAATAATATTTTTAATCGCTATCTTGGTGACCGTAAGTCCAAAAAATAAAAAGGTGTCAGATATGAGCGATCTGGCGTTCTAGCAGCATTTTGAAGCATATTAGAAATTTCTATCTTAATGGTTGCCAAAGTTACACAAACCTCTTAATAATATTTTTAATCGCTATCTTGGTGACCGTAAGTCCAAAAAATAAAAAGATGTCAGATATGAGCGATCTGGCGTTCTAGCAGCATTTTGAAGCATATTAGAAATTTCTATCTTAAAGGGTGCCAAAGTTACACAAGACCTCTTAATAATATTTTTAATCGCTATCTTGGTGACCGTAAGTACAAAAAATAAAAAGGTGTCTGATATGAGCGATCTGGCGTTCTAGCAGCATTTTGAAGCATATTAGAAATTTCTATCTTAATAGGTGCCAAAGTTACACAAGACCTCTTAATAATATTTTTAATCGCTATCTTGGTGACCGTAAGTCCAAAAAATAAAAAGGTGTCAGATATGAGCGATCTGGCATTCTAGCAGCATTTTGAAGCATATTAGAAATTTCTATCTTAAAGGGTGCCAAAGTTACACAAGACCTCTTAATAATATTTTTAATCGCTATCTTGGTGACCGTAAGTCCAAAAAAAAAGGTGTCAGATATGAGCGATCTGGCGTTCTAGCAGCATCTTGGTGATCGTAAGTCCAAAAAATAAAAAGATGTCAGATATGAGCGATCTGGCGTTCTAGCAGCATTTTGAAGCATATTAGAAATTTCTAACTTAAAGGGTGCCAAAGTTACACAAGACCTCTTAATAACATTTTTAATGGCTATCTTGGTGACCGTAAGTCCAAAAAATAAAAAGGTGTCAGATATGAGCGATCTGGCGTTCTAGCAGCATTTTGAAGCATATTAGAAATTTCTATCTTAATGGCTGCCAAAGTTACACAAGACCTCTTAATAATATTTTTAATCGCTATCTTGGTGACCGTAAGTCCAAAAAATAAAAAGGTGTCAGATATGAGCGATCTGGCGTTCTAGCAGCATTTTGAAGCATATTAGAAATTTCTATCTTAAAGGGTGCCAAAGTTACACAAGACCTCTTAATAATATTTTTAATCGCTATCTTGGTGACCGTAAGTCCAAAAAATAAAAAGCTGTCAGATATGAGCGATGTGGCGTTCTAGCAGCATTTTGAAGCATATTAGAAATTTCTATCTTAAAGGGTGCCAAAGTTACACAAGACCTCTTAATAACATTTTTAATGGCTATCTTGGTGACCGTAAGTCCAAAAAATAAAAAGGTGTCAAATGTGAGCGATCTGGCGTTCTAGCAGCATTTTGAAGCATATTAGAAATTTCTATCTTAATGGCTGCCAAAGTTACACAAGACCTCTTAATAATATTTTTAATCGCTATCTTGGTGACCGTAAGTCCAAAAAATAAAAAGGTGTCAAATATGAGCGATCTGGCGTTCTAGCAGCATTTTGAAGCATATTAGAAATTTCTATCTTAATGGGTGCCTAAGTTACACAAGAACTCTTAATAATATTTTTAATCGCTACCTTGGTGACCGTCAGTCCAAAAAATAAAAGGGTGTCATATATGAGCGATCTGGCGTTCTAGCAGCATTTTGAAGCATATTAGAAATTTCTAACTTAATGGGTGCCAAAGTTACACAAGACCTCTTAATAATATTTTTAATCGCTATCTTGGTGACGTTAATTTCAAAAAATATAAAGGTGTCAGATATGAGCGATCTGGCGTTCTAGCAGCATTTTGAAGCATATTAGAAATTTCTATCTTAATGGGTGCCAAACTTACACAAGACCTCTTAATAATATTTTTAATCACTATCTTGGTGACCGTCAGTCCAAAAAATAAAAAGGTGTCAGATATGAGCGATCTGGCGTTCTAGCAGCATTTTGAAGCATATTAGAAATTTCTATCTTAATGGGTGCCAAAGCTACACAAGACCTCTTAATAATATTTTTAAACGCTATCTTGGTGACCGTAATTCAAAAAATAAAAAGGTGTCAGATATGAGCGATCTGGCATTCTAGCAGCATTTTGAAGCATATTAGAAATTTCTATCTTAATGGGTGCCAAAGTTACACAAAACCTCTTAATAATATTTTTAATGGCTATCTTGGTGACCGTAAGTCCAAAAAAAAAGGTGTCAGATATGAGCGATCTGGCGTTCTAGCAGCATTTTGAAGCATATTAAAAATTTCTATCTTAATGGGTGCCAAAGTTACACAAGACCTCTAAATAATATTACTAATCGCTATATTGGTGACCGTAAGTCCAAAAAATAAATAGGTGTCAGATATGAGCGATCTGACGTTCTAGCAACATTTTGAAGCATATTAGAAATTTCTATCTTAATGGGTGCCAAAGCTACACAAGACCTCTTAATAATATTTTTAATCGCTATCTTGGTGACCGTAAGTCCAAAAAAAAGGTGTCAGATATGAGCGATCTGGCGTTCTAGCAGCATCTTGGTGACCGTAAGTCCAAAAAATAAAAAGATGTCAGATATGAGCGATCTGGCGTTCTAGCAGCATTTTGAAGCATATTAGAGATTTCTATCTTAATTTGTGCCAAAGTTACACAAGACCTCTTAATAATATTTTTAATCGCTATCTTGGTGACCGTAAGTCCAAAAAAAAAAAGTGTCAGATATGAGCGATCTGGCGTTCTAGCAGCATTTTGAAGCATATTAGAAATTTCTATCTTAATGGCTGCCAAAGTTACACAAACCTCTTAATAATATTTTTAATCGCTATCTTGGTGACCGTAAGTCCAAAAAATAAAAAGATGTCAGATATGAGCGATCTGGCGTTCTAGCAGCATTTTGAAGCATATTAGAAATTTCTATCTTAAAGGGTGCCAAAGTTACACAAGACCTCTTAATAATATTTTTAATCGCTACCTTGGTGACCGTAAGTACAAAAAATAAAAAGGTGTCTGATATGAGCGATCTGGCGTTCTAGCAGCATTTTGAAGCATATTAGAAATTTCTATCTTAATAGGTGCCAAAGTTACACAAGACCTCTTAATAATATTTTTAATCGCTATCTTGGTGACCGTAAGTCCAAAAAATAAAAAGGTGTCAGATATGAGCGATCTGGCATTCTAGCAGCATTTTGAAGCATATTAGAAATTTCTATCTTAAAGGGTGCCAAAGTTACACAAGACCTCTTAATAATATTTTTAATCGCTATCTTGGTGACCGTAAGTCCAAAAAAAAAGGTGTCAGATATGAGCGATCTGGCGTTCTAGCAGCATCTTGGTGACCGTAAGTCCAAAAAATAAAAAGATGTCAGATATGAGCGATCTGGCGTTCTAGCAGCATTTTGAAGCATATTAGAAATTTCTAACTTAAAGGGTGCCAAAGTTACACAAGACCTCTTAATAACATTTTTAATGGCTATCTTGGTGACCGTAAGTCCAAAAAATAAAAAGGTGTCAGATATGAGCGATCTGGCGTTCTAGCAGCATTTTGAAGCATATTAGAAATTTCTATCTTAATGGCTGCCAAAGTTACACAAGACCTCTTAATAATATTTTTAATCGCTATCTTGGTGACCGTAAGTCCAAAAAATAAAAAGGTGTCAGATATGAGCGATCTGGCGTTCTAGCAGCATTTTGAAGCATATTAGAAATTTCTATCTTAAAGGGTGCCAAAGTTACACAAGACCTCTTAATAATATTTTTAATCGCTATCTTGGTGACCGTAAGTCCAAAAAATAAAAAGCTGTCAGATATGAGCGATCTGGCGTTCTAGCAGCATTTTGAAGCATATTAGAAATTTCTATCTTAAAGGGTGCCAAAGTTACACAAGACCTCTTAATAACATTTTTAATGGCTATCTTGGTGACCGTAAGTCCAAAAAATAAAAAGGTGTCAAATGTGAGCGATCTGGCGTTCTAGCAGCATTATGAAGCATATTAGAAATTTCTATCTTAATGGCTGCCAAAGTTACACAAGACCTCTTAATAATATTTTTAATCGCTATCTTGGTGACCGTAAGTCCAAAAAATAAAAAGGTGTCAAATATGAGCGATCTGGCGTTCTAGCAGCATTTTGAAGCATATTAGAAATTTCTATCTTAATGGGTGCCTAAGTTACACAAGACCTCTTAATAATATTTTTAATCGCTACCTTGGTGACCGTCAGTCCAAAAAATAAAAGGGTGTCATATATGAGCGATCTGGCGTTCTAGCAGCATTTTGAAGCATATTAGAAATTTCTAACTTAATGGGTGCCAAAGTTACACAAGACCTCTTAATAATATTTTTAATCGCTATCTTGGTGACGTTAATTTCAATAAATATAAAGGTGTCAGATATGAGCGATCTGGCGTTCTAGCAGCATTTTGAAGCATATTAGAAATTTCTATCTTAATGGGTGCCAAACTTACACAAGACCTCTTAATAATATTTTTAATCACTATCTTGGTGACCGTCAGTCCAAAAAATAAAAAGGTGTCAGATATGAGCGATCTGGCGTTCTAGCAGCATTTTGAAGCATATTAGAAATTTCTATCTTAATGGGTGCCAAAGTTACACAAGACCTCTTAATAATATTTTTAATCGCAATCTTGGTGATCGTAAGTCCAAAAAATAAAAAGGTGTTAGATATGAGCGATCTGGCGTTCTAGCAACATTTTGAAGGATATTAGAAATTTCTATCTTAATGGGTGCCAAAGTTACACAAGACCTCTTAATAATATTTTTAATCGCTATCTTGGTGACCGTAAGTCCAAAAAATAAAAAAGTGTCAGATATGAGCGATCTGACGTTCTAGCAGCATTTTGAAGCATATTAGAAATTTCTATCTTAATGGGTGCCAAAGTTACACACGACCTCTTAATAATATTTTTAATCGCTATCTTGGTGACCGTAAGTCCAAAAAATAAAATGGTGTCAGATATGAGCGATCTGGCGTTCTAGCAGTATTTTGAAGCATATTTGAAATTTCTATCTTAATGGGTGCCAAAGTTACACAAGACCTCTTAATAATATTTTTAATCGCTATCTTGGTGACCGTAAGTCCAAAAAAAAAGGTGTCAGATATGAGCGATCTGGCGTTCTAGCAGCATCTTGGTGACCGTAAGTCCAAAAAATAAAAAGATGTCAGATATGAGCGATCTGGCGTTCTAGCAGCATTTTGAAGCATATTAGAGATTTCTATCTTAATTTGTGCCAAAGTTACACAAGACCTCTTAATAATATTTTTAATCGCTATCTTGGTGACCGTAAGGCAAAAAAAAAAAAAGTGTCAGATATGAGCGATCTGGCGTTCTAGCAGCATTTTGAAGCATATTAGAAATTTCTATCTTAATGGCTGCCAAAGTTACACAAACCTCTTAATAATATTTTTAATCGCTATCTTGGTGACCGTAAGTCCAAAAAATAAAAAGATGTCAGATATGAGCGATCTGGCGTTCTAGCAGCATTTTGAAGCATATTAGAAATTTCTATCTTAAAGGGTGCCAAAGTTACACAAGACCTCTTAATAATATTTTTAATCGCTATCTTGGTGACCGTAAGTACAAAAAATAAAAAGGTGTCTGATATGAGCGATCTGGCGTTCTAGCAGCATTTTGAAGCATATTAGAAATTTCTATCTTAATAGGTGCCAAAGTTACACAAGACCTCTTAATAATATTTTTAATCGCTATCTTGGTGACCGTAAGTCCAAAAAATAAAAAGGTGTCAGATATGAGCGATCTGGCATTCTAGCAGCATTTTGAAGCATATTAGAAATTTCTATCTTAAAGGGTGCCAAAGTTACACAAGACCTCTTAATAATATTTTTAATCGCTATCTTGGTGACCGTAAGTCCAAAAAAAAAGGTGTCAGATATGAGCGATCTGGCGTTCTAGCAGCATCTTGGTGACCGTAAGTCCAAAAAATAAAAAGATGTCAGATATGAGCGATCTGGCGTTCTAGCAGCATTTTGAAGCATATTAGAAATTTCTAACTTAAAGGGTGCCAAAGTTACACAAGACCTCTTAATAACATTTTTAATGGCTATCTTGGTGACCGTAAGTCCAAAAAATAAAAATGTGTCAGATATGAGCGATCTGGCGTTCTAGCAGCATTTTGAAGCATATTAGAAATTTCTATCTTAATGGCTGCCAAAGTTACACAAGACCTCTTAATAATATTTTTAATCGCTATCTTGGTGACCGTAAGTCCAAAAAATAAAAAGGTGTCAGATATGAGCGATCTGGCGTTCTAGCAGCATTTTGAAGCATATTAGAAATTTCTATCTTAAAGGGTGCCAAAGTTACACAAGACCTCTTAATAATATTTTTAATCGCTATCTTGGTGACCGTAAGTCCAAAAAATAAAAAGCTGTCAGATATGAGCGATCTGGCGTTCTAGCAGCATTTTGAAGCATATTAGAAATTTCTATCTTAAAGGGTGCCAAAGTTACACAAGACCTCTTAATAACATTTTTAATGGCTATCTTGGTGACCGTAAGTCCAAAAAATAAAAAGGTGTCAAATGTGAGCGATCTGGCGTTCTAGCAGCATTTTGAAGCATATTAGAAATTTCTATCTTAATGGCTGCCAAAGTTACACAAGACCTCTTAATAATATTTTTAATCGCTATCTTGGTGACCGTAAGTCCAAAAAATAAAAAGGTGTCAAATATGAGCGATCTGGCGTTCTAGCAGCATTTTGAAGCATATTAGAAATTTCTATCTTAATGGGTGCCTAAGTTACACAAGACCTCTTAATAATATTTTTAATCGCTACCTTGGTGACCGTCAGTCCAAAAAATAAAAGGGTGTCATATATGAGCGATCTGGCGTTCTAGCAGCATTTTGAAGCATATTAGAAATTTCTAACTTAATGGGTGCCAAAGTTACACAAGACCTCTTAATAATATTTTTAATCGCTATCTTGGTGACGTTAATTTCAAAAAATATAAAGGTGTCAGATATGAGCGATCTGGCGTTCTAGCAGCATTTTGAAGCATATTAGAAATTTCTATCTTAATGGGTGCCAAACTTACACAAGACCTCTTAATAATATTTTTAATCACTATCTTGGTGACCGTCAGTCCAAAAAATAAAAAGGTGTCAGATATGAGCGATCTGGCGTTCTAGCAGCATTTTGAAGCATATTAGAAATTTCTATCTTAATGGGTGCCAAAGTTACACAAGACCTCTTAATAATATTTTTAATCGCAATCTTGGTGATCGTAAGTCCAAAAAATAAAAAGGTGTTAGATATGAGCGATCTGGCGTTCTAGCAACATTTTGAAGGATATTAGAAATTTCTATCTTAATGGGTGCCAAAGTTACACAAGACCTCTTAATAATATTTTTAATCGCTATCTTGGTGACCGTAAGTCCAAAAAATAAAAAAGTGTCAGATATGAGCGATCTGACGTTCTAGCAGCATTTTGAAGCATATTAGAAATTTCTATCTTAATGGGTGCCAAAGTTACACAAGACCTCTTAATAATATTTTTAATCGCTATCTTGGTGACCGTAAGTCCAAAAAAAAAAAGTGTCAGATATGAGCGATCTGGCGTTCTAGCAGCATTTTGAAGCATATTAGAAATTTCTATCTTAATGGCTGCCAAAGTTACACAAACCTCTTAATAATATTTTTAATCGCTATCTTGGTGACCGTAAGTCCAAAAAATAAAAAGATGTCAGATATGAGCGATCTGGCGTTCTAGCAGCATTTTGAAGCATATTAGAAATTTCTATCTTAAAGGGTGCCAAAGTTACACAAGACCTCTTAATAATATTTTTAATCGCTATCTTGGTGACCGTAAGTACAAAAAATAAAAAGGTGTCTGATATGAGCGATCTGGCGTTCTAGCAGCATTTTGAAGCATATTAGAAATTTCTATCTTAATAGGTGCCAAAGTTACACAAGACCTCTTAATAATATTTTTAATCGCTATCTTGGTGACCGTAATTCCAAAAAATAAAAAGGTGTCAGATATGAGCGATCTGGCATTCTAGCAGCATTTTGAAGCATATTAGAAATTTCTATCTTAAAGGGTGCCAAAGTTACACAAGACCTCTTAATAATATTTTTAATCGCTATCTTGGTGACCGTAAGTCCAAAAAAAAAGGTGTCAGATATGAGCGATCTGGCGTTCTAGCAGCATCTTGGTGACCGTAAGTCCAAAAAATAAAAAGATGTCAGATATGAGCGATCTGGCGTTCTAGCAGCATTTTGAAGCATATTAGAAATTTCTATCTTAAAGGGTGCCAAAGTTACACAAGACCTCTTAATAATATTTTTAATCGCTATCTTGGTGACCGTAAGTCCAAAAAATAAAAAGGTGTCAGATATGAGCGATCTGGCGTTCTAGCAGCATTTTCAAGCATATTAGAAATTTCTATCTTAATGGGTGCCAAAGTTACACAAGACCTCTTAATAATATTTTTAATCGCTATCTTGGTGACCGTCAGTCCAAAAAATAAAAAGGTGTCAGATATGAGCGATCTGGCGTTCTAGCAGCATTTTGAAGCATATTAGAAATTTCTATTTTAATGGTGGCCAAAGTTACACAAGACCTCTTAATAATATTTTTAATAGCTATCTTCGTGATCGTAAGTCCAAAAAATAAAAAGGTGTTAGATATGAGCGATCTGGCGTTCTTGCTGCATTTTGAAGCATATTAGAAATTTCTATCTTAATGGGTGCCAAAGCTACACAAGACCTCTTAATAATATTTTTAAACGCTATCTTGGTGACCGTAATTCAAAAAATAAAAAGGTGTCAGATATGAGCGATCTGGCATTCTAGCAGCATTTTGAAGCATATTAGAAATTTCTATCTTAATGGGTGCCAAAGTTACACAAAACCTCTTAATAATATTTTTAATGGCTATCTTGGTGACCGTAAGTCCAAAAAAAAAGGTGTCAGATATGAGCGATCTGGCGTTCTAGCAGCATTTTGAAGCATATTAAAAATTTCTATCTTAATGGGTGCCAAAGTTACACAAGACCTCTTAATAATATTTTTAATCGCTATCTTGGTGACCGTCAGTCCAAAAAATAAAAAGGTGTCAGATATGAGCGATCTGGCGTTCTAGCAGCATTTTGAAGCATATTAGAAATTTCTATTTTAATGGTGGCCAAAGTTACACAAGACCTCTTAATAATATTTTTAATCGCTATCTTCGTGATCGTAAGTCCAAAAAATAAAAAGGTGTTAGATATGAGCGATCTGGCGTTCTAGCAGCATTTTGAAGCATATTAGAAATTTCTATCTTAATGGGTGCCAAAGTTACACAAAACCTCTTAATAATATTTTTAATCGCTATCTTGGTGACCGTAAGTCCAAAAAAAAAAGGTGTCAGATATGAGCGATCTGGCGTTCTAGCAGCATTTTGAAGCATATTAAAAATTTCTATCTTAATGGGTGCCAAAGTTACACAAGACCTCTAAATAATATTTTTAATCGCTATATTGGTGACCGTAATTCAAAAAATAAAAAGGTGTCAGATATGAGCGATCTGGCATTCTAGCAGCATTTTGAAGCATATTAGAAATTTCTATCTTAATGGGTGCCAAAGTTACACAAGACCTCTTAATAATATTTTAAATCGCTATCTTGGTGACCGTAAGTCCAAAAAATAAAAAGGTGTCAGATATGAGCGATCTGGCGTTCTAGCAGCATTTTGAAGCATATTTGAAATTTCTATCTTAATGGGTGCCAATGTTACACAAAACCTCTTAATAATATTTTTAATCGCTATCTTGGTGACCGTAAGTCCAAAAAAAAAAAGGTGTCAGATATGAGCGATCTGGCGTTCTAGCAGTATTTTGAAGCATATTAAAAATTTCTATTTTAATGGGTGCCAAAGTTACACAAGACCTCTTAATAATATTTTTAATCGCTATCTTGGTGACCGTAAGCCCAAAAAATAAAAAGGTGTCAGATATGAGCGATCTGGCGTTCTAGCAGCATTTTGAAGCATATTAGAAATTTCTATCTTAATGGCTGCCAAAGTTACACAAGACCTATTAATAATATTTTTAATCGCTATCTTGGTGACCGTAAGTCCAAAAAATGAAAAGATGTCAGATATGAGCGATCTGGCGTTCTAGCAGCATTTTGAAGCATATTAGAAATTTCTATCTTAAAGGGTGCCAAAGTTACACAAGACCTCTTAATAATATTTTTAATCGCTATCTTGGTGACCGTAAGTCCAAAAAATAAAAAGGTGTCAGATATGAGCGATCTGGCGTTCTAGCAGCATTTTGAAGCATATTAGAAATTTCTATCTTAATGGGTGCCAAAGTTACACAAGACCTCTTAATAATATTTTTAAACGCTATCTTGGTGACCGTAAGTCCAAAAAATAAAAAGGTGTCAGATATGAGCGATCTGGCGTTCTAGCAGCATTTTCAAGCATATTAGAAATTTCTATCTTAATGGGTGCCAAAGTTACACAAGACCTCTTAATAATATTTTTAATCGCTATCTTGGTGACCGTAAGTCCAAAAAATAAAAAGGTGTCAGATATGAGCGATCTGGCGTTCTAGCAGCATTTTCAAGCATATTAGAAATTTCTATCTTAATGAGTGCCAAAGTTACACAAGACCTCTTAATAATATTTTTA
Source organism: Onthophagus sagittarius (assembly GCA_036711965.1). Taxonomy (NCBI): domain Eukaryota; kingdom Metazoa; phylum Arthropoda; class Insecta; order Coleoptera; family Scarabaeidae; genus Onthophagus; species Onthophagus sagittarius. The sequence goes on from JASERS010000005.1 coordinate 30,734,647, forward strand.
ATCGATATCTTGGTGACCGTAAGTCCAAAAAATAAAATGGTGTCAGATATGAGCGATCTGGCGTTCTAGCAGCATTTTGAAGCATATTTGAAATTTCTATCTTAATGGGTGCCAAAGTTACACAAGACCTCTTAATAATATTTTTAATCGCTATCTTGGTGACCGTAAGTCCAAAAAAAAAGGTGTCAGATATGAGCGATCTGGCGTTCTAGCAGCATCTTGGTGACCGTAAGTCCAAAAAATAAAAAGATGTCAGATATGAGCGATCTGGCGTTCTAGCAGCATTTTGAAGCATATTAGAAATTTCTATCTTAAAGGGTGCCAAAGTTACACAAGACCTCTTAATAATATTTTTAATCGCTATCTTGGTGACCGTAAGTCCAAAAAATAAAAAGGTGTCAGATATGAGCGATCTGGCGTTCTAGCAGCATTTTGAAGCATATTAAAAATTTCTATCTTAAAGGGTGCCAAAGTTACACAAAACCTCTTAATAATATTTTTAATCGCTATCTTGGTGACCGTAAGTCCAAAAAAAAAGGTGTCAGATATGAGCGATCTGGCGTTCTAGCAGCATTTTAAAGCATATTAAAAATTTCTATCTTAATGGGTGCCAAACTTACACAAGACCTCTAAATAATATTTTTAATCGCTATATTGGTGACCGTAAGTCCAAAAAATAAAACGGTGTCAGATATGAGCGATCTCACTTTCTAGCAACATTTTGAAGCATATTAGAAATTTCTATCTTAATGGGTGCCAAAGTTACACAAGACCTCTTAATAATATTTTTAATCGCTATCTTGGTGACCGTAAGTCCAAAAAATAAAAAGATGTCAGATATGAGCGATCTGACGTTCTAGCAACATTTTGAAGCATATTAGAAATTTCTATCTTAATGGGTGCCAAAGTTACACAAGACCTCTTAGTAATATTTTTAATCGCTATCTTGGTGACCGTAAGTCCAAAAAATAAAAAGGTGTCAGATATGAGCGATCTGGCGTTCTAGCAGCATTTTGAAGCATATTAGAAATTTCTATCTTAATGGCTGCCAAAGTTACACAAGACCTCTTAATAATACTTTTAATCGCTATCTTGGTGACCGTAAGTCCAAAAATAAAAAGATGTCAGATATGAGCGATCTGGCGTTCTAGCAGCATTTTGAAGCATATTAGAAATTTCTATCTTAAAGGGTGCCAAAGTTACACAAGACCTCTTAATAATATTTTTAATCGCTATCTTGGTGACCGTAAGTAGAAAAAATAAAAAGGTGTCAGATATGAGCAATCTGGCGTTCTAGCAACATTTTCAAGCATATTAGAAATTTCTATCTTAATGGGTGCCAAAGCTACACAAGACCTCTTAATAATATTTTTAATCGCTATCTTGGTGACCGTCAGTCCAAAAAATAAAAAGGTGTCAGATATGAGCGATCTGGCGTTCTAGCAGCATTTTGAAGCATATTAGAAATTTCTATCTTAATGTTGGCCAAAGTTACACAAGACCTCTTAATAATATTTTTAATCGCTATCTTCGTGATCGTAAGTCCAAAAAATAAAAAGGTGTTATATATGAACGATCTGGCGTTCTAGCAGCATTTTGAAGCATATTAGAAATTTCTATCTTAATGGGTGCCAAAGTTACACAAAACCTCTTAATAATATTTTTAATCGCTATCTTGGTGACCGTAAGTCCAAAAAAAAAGGTGTCAGATATGAGCGATCTGGCGTTCTAGCAGCATTTTGAAGCATATTAAAAATTTCTATCTTAATGGGTGCCAAAGTTACACAAGACCTCTAAATAATATTTTTAATCGCTATATTGGTGACCGTAAGTCCAAAAAATAAAAAGGTGTCAGATATGAGCGATATGACGTTCTAGCAACATTTTGAAGCATATTAGAAATTTCTATCTTAATGGGTGCCAAAGTTACACAAGACCTCTTAATAATATTTTTAAACGCTATCTTGGTGACCGTAATTCAAAAAATAAAAAGGTGTCAGATATGAGCGATCTGGCATTCTAGCAGCATTTTGAAGCATATTAGAAATTTCTATCTTAATGGGTGCCAAAGTTACACAAGACCTCTAAATAATATTTTTAATCGCTATATTGGTGACCGTAAGTCCAAAAAATAAAACGGTGTCAGATATGAGCGATCTGACGTTCTAGCAACATTTTGAAGCATATTAGAAATTTCTATCTTAATGGGTGCCAAAGTTAAACAAGACCTCTTAATAATATTTTTAAACGCTATCTTGGTGACCGTAATTCAAAAAATAAAAAGGTGTCAGATATGAGCGATCTGGCGTTCTAGCAGCATTTTGAAGCATATTAGAAATTTCTATCTTAATGGGTGCCAAAGTTACACAAGACCTCTTAATAATATTTTTAATCGCTATCTTGGTGACCGTAAGTCCAAAAAATAAAAAGGTGTCAGATATGAGCGATCTGGCGTTCTAGCAGCATTTTGAAGCATATTAGAAATTTCTATCTTAAAGGATGCCAAAGTTACACAAGACCTCTTAATAATATTTTTAATCGCTATCTTGGTGACCGTAAGTCCAAAAAATAAAAAGGTGTCAGATATGAGCGATCTGGCGTTCTAGCAGCATTTTCAAGCATATTAGAAATTTCTATCTTAATGAGTGCCAAAGTTACACAAGACCTCTTAATAATATTTTTAATCGCTATCTTGGTGACCGTCAGTCCAAAAAATAAAAAGTTGTCAGATATGAGCGATCTGGCGTTCTAGCAGCATTTTGAAGCATATTAGAAATTTCTATTTTAATGGGTGCCAAAGTTACACAAGACCTCTTAATAATATTTTTAATCGCTATCTTGGTGACCGTAAGTCCAAAAAATAAAAAGGTGTCAGATATGAGCGATCTGGCGTTCTAGCAGCATTTTGAAGCATATTAGAAATTTCTATCTTAATGGGTGCCAAAGTTACACAAGACCTCTTAATAATATTTTTAATCGATATCTTGGTGACCGTAAGTCCAAAAAATAAAATGGTGTCAGATATGAGCGATCTGGCGTTCTAGCAGCATTTTGAAGCATATTTGAAATTTCTATCTTAATGGGTGCCAAAGTTACACAAGACCTCTTAATAATATTTTTAATCGCTATCTTGGTGACCGTAAGTCCAAAAAAAAAGGTGTCAGATATGAGCGATCTGGCGTTCTAGCAGCATCTTGGTGACCGTAAGTCCAAAAAATAAAAAGATGTCAGATATGAGCGATCTGGCGTTCTAGCAGCATTTTGAAGCATATTAGAAATTTCTATCTTAAAGGGTGCCAAAGTTACACAAGACCTCTTAATAACATTTTTAATCGCTATCTTGGTGACCGTAGGTCCAGAAAATAAAAAGGTGTCAGATATGAGCGATCTGGCGTTCTAGCAGCATTTTGAAGCATATTAGAAATTTCTATCTTAATGGGTGCCAAAGTTACACAAGACCTCTTAATAATATTTTTAATCGCTATCTTGGTGACCGTAAGTCCAAAAAATAAAAAGGTGTCAGATATGAGCGATCTGGCGTTCTAGCAGCATTTTGAAGCATATTTGAAATTTCTATCTTAATGGATGCCAAAGTTACAAAAAACCTCTTAATAATATTTTTAATCGCTATCTTGGTGACCGTAAGTCCAAAAAAAAAAGGTGTCAGATATGAGCGATCTGGCGTTCTAGCAGTATTTTGAAGCATATTAAAAATTTCTATTTTAATGGGTGCCAAAGTTACACAAGACCTCTTAATAATATTTTTAATCGCTATCTTGGTGACCGTAAGTCCAAAAAATAAAAAGGTGTCAGATATGAGCGATCTGGCGTTCTAGCAGCATTTTGAAGCATATTAGAAATTTCTATCTTAATGGGTGCCAAAGTTACATAAGACCTCTTAATAATATTTTTAATCGCTATCTTGGTGACCGTAATTCCAAAAAATAAAAAGGTGTCAGATATGAGCGATCTGGCGTTCTAGCAGCATTTTGAAGCATATTAGAAATTTCTATCTTAATGGGTGCCAAAGTTACACAAGACCTCTTAATAATATTTTTAATCGCTATCTTGGTGACCGTAAGTCCAAAAAATAAAAAGGTGTCAGATATGAGCGATCTGGCGTTCTAGCAGCATTTTCAAGCATATTAGAAATTTCTATCTTAATGGGTGCCAAAGTTACACAAGACCTCTTAATAATATTTTTAATCGCTATCTTGGTGACCGTCAGTCCAAAAAATAAAAAGGTGTCAGATATGAGCGATCTGGCGTTCTAGCAGCATTTTGAAGCATATTAGAAATTTCTATCTTAAAGGGTGCCAAAGTTACACAAGACCTCTTAATAATATTTTTAATCGCTACCTTGGTGACCGTAAGTCCAAAAAATAAAAAGGTGTCAGGTATGAGCGATCTGGCGTTCCAGCAGCATTTTCAAGCATATTAGAAATTTCTATCTTAATGAGTGCCAAAGTTACACAAGACCTCTTAATAATATTTTTAATCGCTATCTTGGTGACCGTCAGTCCAAAAAATAAAAAGGTGTCAGATATGAGCGATCTGGCGTTCTAGCAGCATTTTGAAGCATATTAGAAATTTCTATCTTAATGGTGGCCAAAGTTACACAAGACCTCTTAATAATATTTTTAATCGCTATCTTGGTGACCGTAAGTCCAAAAAATAAAAAGGTGTCAGAGATGAGCGATCTGGCGTTCTAGCAGCATTTTCAAGCATATTAGAAATTTCTATCTTAATGGGTGCCAAAGTTACACAAGACCTCTTAATAATATTTTTAATCGCTATCTTGGTGACCGTAAGTCCAAAAAAAAAGGTGTCAGATATGAGCGATCTGGCGTTCTAGCAGCATTTTGAAGCATATTAAAAAGTTCTATCTTAATGGGTGCCAAAGTTACACAAGACCTCTTAATAATATTTTTAATCGCTATCTTGGTGACCGTAAGTCCAAAAAAAAAGGTGTCAGATATGAGCGATCTGGCGTTCTAGCAGCATCTTGGTGACCGTAAGTCCAAAAAATAAAAAGATGTCAGATATGAGCGATCTGGCGTTCTAGCAGCATTTTGAAGCATATTAGAAATTCCTATCTTAAAGGGTGCCAAAGTTACACAAGACCTCTTAATAACATTTTTAATCGCTACCTTGGTGACCGTAAGTCCAAAAAATAAAAATGTGTCAGATATGAGCGATCTGGCGTTCTAGCAGCATTTTCAAGCATATTAGAAATTTCTATCTTAATGAGTGCCAAAGTTACACAAGACCTCTTAATAATATTTTTAATCGCTATCTTGGTGACCGTCAGTCCAAAAAATAAAAAGGTGTCAGATATGAGCGATCTGGCGTTCTAGCAGCATTTTGAAGCATATTTGAAATTTCTATCTTAATGGGTGCCAAAGTTACACAAAACCTCTTAATAATATTTTTAATCGCTATCTTGGTGACCGTAAGTCCAAAAAAAAAGGTGTCAGATATGAGCGATCTGGCGTTCTAGCAGTATTTTGAAGCATATTAAAAATTTCTATTTTAATGGCTGCCAAAGTTACACAAGACCTCTTAATAATATTTTTAATCGCTATCTTGGTGACCGTCAGTCCAAAAAATAAAAAGGTGTCAGATATGAGCGATCTGGCGTTCTAGCAGCATTTTGAAGCATATTAGAAATTTCTATCTTAAAGGGTGCCAAAGTTACACAAGACCTCTTAATAATATTTTTAATCGCTACCTTGGTGACCGTAAGTCCAAAAAATAAAAAGGTGTCAGGTATGAGCGATCTGGCGTTCTAGCAGCATTTTCAAGCATATTAGAAATTTCTATCTTAATGAGTGCCAAAGTTACACAAGACCTCTTAATAATATTTTTAATCGCTATCTTGGTGACCGTCAGTCCAAAAAATAAAAAGGTGTCAGATATGAGCGATCTGGCGTTCTAGCAGCATTTTGAAGCATATTAGAAATTTCTATCTTAATGGTGGCCAAAGTTACACAAGACCTCTTAATAATATTTTTAATCGCTATCTTGGTGACCGTAAGTCCAAAAAATAAAAAGGTGTCAGAGATGAGCGATCTGGCGTTCTAGCAGCATTTTCAAGCATATTAGAAATTTCTATCTTAATGGGTGCCAAAGTTACACAAGACCTCTTAATAATATTTTTAATCGCTATCTTGGTGACCGTAAGTCCAAAAAAAAAGGTGTCAGATATGAGCGATCTGGCGTTCTAGCAGCATTTTGAAGCATATTAAAATGTTCTATCTTAATGGGTGCCAAAGTTACACAAGACCTCTTAATAATATTTTTAATCGCTATCTTGGTGACCGTAAGTCCAAAAAAAAAGGTGTCAGATATGAGCGATCTGGCGTTCTAGCAGCATCTTGGTGACCGTAAGTCCAAAAAATAAAAAGATGTCAGATATGAGCGATCTGGCGTTCTAGCAGCATTTTGAAGCATATTAGAAATTCCTATCTTAAAGGGTGCCAAAGTTACACAAGACCTCTTAATAACATTTTTAATCGCTACCTTGGTGACCGTAAGTCCAAAAAATAAAAATGTGTCAGATATGAGCGATCTGGCGTTCTAGCAGCATTTTCAAGCATATTAGAAATTTCTATCTTAATGAGTGCCAAAGTTACACAAGACCTCTTAATAATATTTTTAATCGCTATCTTGGTGACCGTCAGTCCAAAAAATAAAAAGGTGTCAGATATGAGCGATCTGGCGTTCTAGCAGCATTTTGAAGCATATTAGAAATTTCTATCTTAATGGGTGCCAAAGTTACATAAGACCTCTTAATAATATTTTTAATCGCTATCTTGGTGACCGTAATTCCAAAAAATAAAAAGGTGTCAGATATGAGCGATCTGGCGTTCTAGCAGCATTTTGAAGCATATTAGAAATTTCTATCTTAATGGGTGCCAAAGTTACACAAGACCTCTTAATAATATTTTTAATCGCTATCTTGGTGACCGTAAGTCCAAAAAATAAAAAGGTGTCAGATATGAGCGATCTGGCGTTCTAGCAGCATTTTCAAGCATATTAGAAATTTCTATCTTAATGGGTGCCAAAGTTACACAAGACCTCTTAATAATATTTTTAATCGCTATCTTGGTGACCGTCAGTCCAAAAAATAAAAAGGTGTCAGATATGAGCGATCTGGCGTTCTAGCAGCATTTTGAAGCATATTAGAAATTTCTATCTTAAAGGGTGCCAAAGTTACACAAGACCTCTTAATAATATTTTTAATCGCTACCTTGGTGACCGTAAGTCCAAAAAATAAAAAGGTGTCAGGTATGAGCGATCTGGCGTTCCAGCAGCATTTTCAAGCATATTAGAAATTTCTATCTTAATGAGTGCCAAAGTTACACAAGACCTCTTAATAATATTTTTAATCGCTATCTTGGTGACCGTCAGTCCAAAAAATAAAAAGGTGTCAGATATGAGCGATCTGGCGTTCTAGCAGCATTTTGAAGCATATTAGAAATTTCTATCTTAATGGTGGCCAAAGTTACACAAGACCTCTTAATAATATTTTTAATCGCTATCTTGGTGACCGTAAGTCCAAAAAATAAAAAGGTGTCAGAGATGAGCGATCTGGCGTTCTAGCAGCATTTTCAAGCATATTAGAAATTTCTATCTTAATGGGTGCCAAAGTTACACAAGACCTCTTAATAATATTTTTAATCGCTATCTTGGTGACCGTAAGTCCAAAAAAAAAGGTGTCAGATATGAGCGATCTGGCGTTCTAGCAGCATTTTGAAGCATATTAAAAAGTTCTATCTTAATGGGTGCCAAAGTTACACAAGACCTCTTAATAATATTTTTAATCGCTATCTTGGTGACCGTAAGTCCAAAAAAAAAGGTGTCAGATATGAGCGATCTGGCGTTCTAGCAGCATCTTGGTGACCGTAAGTCCAAAAAATAAAAAGATGTCAGATATGAGCGATCTGGCGTTCTAGCAGCATTTTGAAGCATATTAGAAATTCCTATCTTAAAGGGTGCCAAAGTTACACAAGACCTCTTAATAACATTTTTAATCGCTACCTTGGTGACCGTAAGTCCAAAAAATAAAAATGTGTCAGATATGAGCGATCTGGCGTTCTAGCAGCATTTTCAAGCATATTAGAAATTTCTATCTTAATGAGTGCCAAAGTTACACAAGACCTCTTAATAATATTTTTAATCGCTATCTTGGTGACCGTCAGTCCAAAAAATAAAAAGGTGTCAGATATGAGCGATCTGGCGTTCTAGCAGCATTTTGAAGCATATTTGAAATTTCTATCTTAATGGGTGCCAAAGTTACACAAAACCTCTTAATAATATTTTTAATCGCTATCTTGGTGACCGTAAGTCCAAAAAAAAAGGTGTCAGATATGAGCGATCTGGCGTTCTAGCAGTATTTTGAAGCATATTAAAAATTTCTATTTTAATGGCTGCCAAAGTTACACAAGACCTCTTAATAATATTTTTAATCGCTATCTTGGTGACCGTCAGTCCAAAAAATAAAAAGGTGTCAGATATGAGCGATCTGGCGTTCTAGCAGCATTTTGAAGCATATTAGAAATTTCTATCTTAAAGGGTGCCAAAGTTACACAAGACCTCTTAATAATATTTTTAATCGCTACCTTGGTGACCGTAAGTCCAAAAAATAAAAAGGTGTCAGGTATGAGCGATCTGGCGTTCTAGCAGCATTTTCAAGCATATTAGAAATTTCTATCTTAATGAGTGCCAAAGTTACACAAGACCTCTTAATAATATTTTTAATCGCTATCTTGGTGACCGTCAGTCCAAAAAATAAAAAGGTGTCAGATATGAGCGATCTGGCGTTCTAGCAGCATTTTGAAGCATATTAGAAATTTCTATCTTAATGGTGGCCAAAGTTACACAAGACCTCTTAATAATATTTTTAATCGCTATCTTGGTGACCGTAAGTCCAAAAAATAAAAAGGTGTCAGAGATGAGCGATCTGGCGTTCTAGCAGCATTTTCAAGCATATTAGAAATTTCTATCTTAATGGGTGCCAAAGTTACACAAGACCTCTTAATAATATTTTTAATCGCTATCTTGGTGACCGTAAGTCCAAAAAAAAAGGTGTCAGATATGAGCGATCTGGCGTTCTAGCAGCATTTTGAAGCATATTAAAATGTTCTATCTTAATGGGTGCCAAAGTTACACAAGACCTCTTAATAATATTTTTAATCGCTATCTTGGTGACCGTAAGTCCAAAAAAAAAGGTGTCAGATATGAGCGATCTGGCGTTCTAGCAGCATCTTGGTGACCGTAAGTCCAAAAAATAAAAAGATGTCAGATATGAGCGATCTGGCGTTCTAGCAGCATTTTGAAGCATATTAGAAATTCCTATCTTAAAGGGTGCCAAAGTTACACAAGACCTCTTAATAACATTTTTAATCGCTACCTTGGTGACCGTAAGTCCAAAAAATAAAAATGTGTCAGATATGAGCGATCTGGCGTTCTAGCAGCATTTTCAAGCATATTAGAAATTTCTATCTTAATGAGTGCCAAAGTTACACAAGACCTCTTAATAATATTTTTAATCGCTATCTTGGTGACCGTCAGTCCAAAAAATAAAAAGGTGTCAGATATGAGCGATCTGGCGTTCTAGCAGCATTTTGAAGCATATTTGAAATTTCTATCTTAATGGGTGCCAAAGTTACACAAAACCTCTTAATAATATTTTTAATCGCTATCTTGGTGACCGTAAGTCCAAAAAAAAAGGTGTCAGATATGAGCGATCTGGCGTTCTAGCAGTATTTTGAAGCATATTAAAAATTTCTATTTTAATGGCTGCCAAAGTTACACAAGACCTCTTAATAATATTTTTAATCTCTATCTTGGTGACCGTAAGTCCAAAAAATAAAAAGGTGTAAGATATGAGCGATCTGGCGTTCTAGCAGCATTTTGAAGCATATTAGAAATTTCTATCTTAATGGGTGCCAAAGTTACATAAGACCTCTTAATAATATTTTTAATCGCTATCTTGGAGACCGTAATTCCAAAAAATAAAAAGGTGTCAGATATGAGCGATCTGGCGTTATAGCAGCATTTTGAGGCATATTAGAAATTTCTATCTCAATGGGTGCCAAAGTTACACAAGACCTCTTAATAATATTTTTAATCGCTATCTTGGTGACCGTAAGTCCAAAAAAAAAAGGTGTCAGATATGAGCGATCTGGCGTTCTAGCAGTATTTTGAAGCATATTAAAAATTTCTATTTTAATGGGTGCCAAAGTTACACAAGACCTCTTAATAATATTTTTAATCGCTATCTTGGTGACCGTAAGTCCAAAAAATAAAAAGGTGTCAGATATGAGCGATCTGGCGTTCTAGCAGCATTTTGAAGCATATTAGAAATTTCTATCTTAATGGGTGCCAAAGTTACATAAGACCTCTTAATAATATTTTTAATCGCTATCTTGGTGACCGTAATTCCAAAAAATAAAAAGGTGTCAGATATGAGCGATCTGGCGTTCTAGCAGCATTTTGAAGCATATTAGAAATTTCTATCTTAATGGGTGCCAAAGTTACACAAGACCTCTTAATAATATTTTTAATCGCTATCTTGGTGACCGTAAGTCCAAAAAATAAAAAGGTGTCAGATATGAGCGATCTGGCGTTCTAGCAGCATTTTCAAGCATATTAGAAATTTCTATCTTAATGGGTGCCAAAGTTACACAAGACCTCTTAATAATATTTTTAATCGCTATCTTGGTGACCGTCAGTCCAAAAAATAAAAAGGTGTCAGATATGAGCGATCTGGCGTTCTAGCAGCATTTTGAAGCATATTAGAAATTTCTATCTTAAAGGGTGCCAAAGTTACACAAGACCTCTTAATAATATTTTTAATCGCTACCTTGGTGACCGTAAGTCCAAAAAATAAAAAGGTGTCAGGTATGAGCGATCTGGCGTTCTAGCAGCATTTTCAAGCATATTAGAAATTTCTATCTTAATGAGTGCCAAAGTTACACAAGACCTCTTAATAATATTTTTAATCGCTATCTTGGTGACCGTCAGTCCAAAAAATAAAAAGGTGTCAGATATGAGCGATCTGGCGTTCTAGCAGCATTTTGAAGCATATTAGAAATTTCTATCTTAATGGTGGCCAAAGTTACACAAGACCTCTTAATAATATTTTTAATCGCTATCTTGGTGACCCTAAGTCCAAAAAATAAAAAGGTGTCAGATATGAGCGATCTGGCGTTCTAGCAGCATTTTCAAGCATATTAGAAATTTCTATCTTAATGGGTGCCAAAGTTACACAAGACCTCTTAATAATATTTTTAATCGCTATCTTGGTGACCGTAAGTCCAAAACAAAAGGTGTCAGATATGAGCGATCTGGCGTTCTAGCAGCATCTTGGTGACCGTAAGTCCAAAAAATAAAAAGATGTCAGATATGAGCGATCTGGCGTTCTAGCAGCATTTTGAAGCATATTAGAAATTCCTATCTTAAAGGGTGCCAAAGTTACACAAGACCTCTTATTAATATTTTTAATCGCTACCTTGGTGACCGTAAGTCCAAAAAATAAAAATGTGTCAGATATGAGCGATCTGGCGTTCTAGCAGCATTTTCAAGCATATTAGAAATTTCTATCTTAATGGGTGCCAAAGTTACACAAGACCTCTTAATAATATTTTTAATCGCTATCTTGGTGACCGTCAGTCCAAAAAATAAAAAGGTGTCAGATATGAGCGATCTGGCGTTCTACCAGCATTTTGAAGCATATTAGAAATTTCTACCTTAATGGTGGCCAAAGTTACACAAGACCTCTTAATAATATTTTTAATCGCTATCTTCGTGATCGTAAGTCCAAAAAATAAAAAGGTGTTAGATATGAGTGATCTAGCGTTCTAGCAGCATTTTGAAGCATATTAGAAATTTCTATCTTAATGTGTGCCAAAGTTACACAAAACCTCTTAATAATATTTTTAATCGCTATCTTGGTGACCGTAAGTCCAAAAAAAAAAGGTGTCAGATATGAGCGATCTGGCGTTCTAGCAGCATTTTGAAGCATATTAAAAATTTCTATCTTAATGGGTGCCAAAGTTACACAAGACCTCTTAATAATATTTTTAAACGCTATCTTGGTGACCATAATTCAAAAAATAAAAAGGTGTCAGATATGAGCGATCTGGCATTCTAGCAGCATTTTGAAGCATATTAGAAATTTCTATCTTAATGGATGCCAAAGTTACACAAGACCTCTTAATAATATTTTTAAACGCTATCTTGGTGACCGTAATTCAAAAAATAAAAAGGTGTCAGATATGGGCGATCTGGCATTCTAGCAGCATTTTGAAGCATATTAGAAATTTCTATCTTAATGGGTGCCAAAGTTACACAAGACCTCTTAATAATATTTTTAAACGCTATCTTGGTGACCGTAATTCAAAAAATAAAAAGGTGTCAGATATGAGCGATCTGGCATTCTAGCAGCATTTTGAAGCATATTAGAAATTTCTATCTTAATGGGTGCCAAAGTTACACAAGACCTCTTAATAATATTTTAAATCGCTACCTTGGTGACCGTAAGTCCAAAAAATAAAAATGTGTCAGATATGAGCGATCTGGCGTTCTAGCAGCATTTTGAAGCATATTTGAAATTTCTATCTTAATGGGTGCCAAAGTTACACAAAACCTCTTAATAATATTTTTAATCGCTATCTTGGTGACCGTAAGTCCAAAAAAAAAAAGTGTCAGATATGAGCTCTGGCGTTCTAGCAGTATCTTGAAGCATATTAAAAATTTCTATTTTAATGGGTGCCAAAGTTACACAAGACCTCTTAATAATATTTTTAATCGCTATCTTGGTGACCGTAAGTCCAAAAAATAAAAAGGTGTCAGATATGTGCGATCTGGCGTTCTAGCAGCATCTTGAAGCATATTAGAAATTTCTATCTTAATTGGTGCCAAAGTTACACCAGACCTCTTAATAATATTTTTAATCGCTATCTTGGTGAACGTAATTCCAAAAAATAAAAAGGTGTCAGATATGAGCGATCTGGCGTTCTAGCAGCATTTTGAAGCATATTAGAAATTTCTATCTTAATGGGTGCCAAAGTTACACAAGACCTCTTAATAATATTTTTAATCGCTATCTTGGTGACCGTAAGTCCAAAAAATAAAATGGTGTCAGATATGAGCGATCTGGCGTTCTAGCAGCATCTTGGTGACCGTAAGTCCAAAAAATAAAAAGATGTCAGATATGAGCGATCTGGCGTTCTAGCAGCATTTTGAGGCATATTTGAAATTTCTATCTTAATGGGTGCCAAAGTTACACAAAACCTCTTAATAATATTTTTAATCGCTATCTTGGTGACCGTAAGTCCAAAAAAAAAAGGTGTCAGATATGAGCTCTGGCGTTCTAGCAGTATCTTGAAGCATATTAAAAATTTCTATTTTAATGGGTGCCAAAGTTACACAAGACCTCTTAATAATATTTTTAATCGCTATCTTGGTGACCGTAAGTCCAAAAAATAAAAAGGTGTCAGATATGTGCGATCTGGCGTTCTAGCAGCATCTTGAAGCATATTAGAAATTTCTATCTTAATGGGTGCCAAAGTTACACAAGACCTCTTAATAATATTTTTAATCGTTATCCTGGTGACGTTAATTTCAAAAAATATAAAGGTGTCAGATATGAGCGATCTGGCATTCTAGCAGCATTTTGAAGCATATTAAAAATTTCTATCTTAATGGGTGTCAAAGTTACACAAGACCTCTTAATAATAATTTTAATCGCTATCTTGGCGACCGTAAGTCCAAAAAATAAAAAGGTGTCAGATATGAGCGATCTGACATTCTAGCAGCATTTTGAAGCATATTAGAAATTTCTATCTTAATGGGTGCCAATGTTACACAAGACCTCTTAATAACATTTTTAATCGCTATCTTGGTGACCGTAAGTCCAAAAAATAAAAAGATGTCAGATATGAGCGATCTGGCATTCTAGCAGCATTTTGAAGCATATTAGAAATTTCTGTCTTAAAGGGTGCCAAAGTTACACAAGACCTCTTAATAACATTTTTAATCGCTATCTTGGTGACCGGAAATCCAAAAAATAAAAAGGTGTCAGATATGAGCGATCTGGCGTTCTAGCAGCATTTTGAAGGGTATTAGAAATTTCTATCTTAATGGGTGCCAAAGTTACACAAGACCTCTTAATAATATTTTTAATCGCTATCTTGGTGACCCTAAGTCCAAAAAATAAAAAGGTGTCAGATATGAGCGATCTGGCGTTCTAGCAGCATTTTGAAGCATATTAGAAATTTCTATCTTAAAGGGTGCCAAAGTTACACAAGACCTCTTAATAACATTTTTAATCGCTATCTTGGTGACCGTAAGTCCACAAAATAAAAAGGTGTCAGATATGAGCGATCTGGCGTTTTAGCAGCATTTTCAAGCATATTAGAAATTTCTATCTTAATGGGTGCCAAAGTTACACAAGACCTCTTAATAATATTTTTAATCGCTATCTTGGTGACCGTCAGTCCAAAAAATAAAAAGGTGTCAGATATGAGCGATCTGGCGTTCTAGCAGCATTTTGAAGCATATTAGAAATTTCTATCTTAATAGGTGCCAAAGTTACACAAGACCTCTTAATAATATTTTTAATCGCTATCTTGGTGACCGTAAGTCCAAAAAATAAAAAGTTGTCAGATATGAGCGATCTGGCATTCTAGCAGCATTTTGAAGCATATTAAAAATTTCTATCTTAAAGGGTGCCAAATTTACACAAGACCTCTTAATAATATTTTTAATCGCTATCTTGGTGACGTTAATTTCAAAAAATATAAAGGTGTCAGATATGAGCGATCTGGCGTTCTAGCAGCATCTTGGTGACCGTAAGTCCAAAAAATAAAAAGATGTCAGATATGAGCGATCTGGCGTTCTAGCAGCATTTTGAAGCATATTAGAAATTTCTATCTTAAAGGGTGCCAAAGTTACACAAGATCTCTTAATAATATTTTTAATCGCTATCTTGGTGACCGTAAGTCCAAAAAATAAAAAGGTGTCAGATATGAGCGATCTGGCGTTCTAGCAGCATTTTGAAGCATATTAGAAATTTCTATCTTAATGGGTGCCAAAGTTACATAAGACCTCTTAATAATATTTTTAATCGCTATCTTGGTGACCGTAATTCCAAAAAATAAAAAGGTGTCAGATATGAGCGATCTGGCGTTCTAGCAGCATTTTGAAGCATATTAGAAATTTCTATCTCAATGGGTGCCAAAGTTACACAAGACCTCTTAATAATATTTTTAATCGCTATCTTGGTGACCGTAAGTCCAAAAAATAAAATGGTGTCAGATATGAGCGATCTGGCGTTCTAGCAGCATCTTGGTGACCGTAAGTCCAAAAAATAAAAAGATGTCAGATATGAGCGATCTGGCGTTCTAGCAGCATTTTGAAGCATATTAGAAATTTCTATCTTAAAGGGTGCCAAAGTAACACAAGACCTCTTAATAATATTTTTAATCGCTATCTTGGTGACCGTAAGTCCAAAAAATAAAAATGTGTCAGATATGAGCGATCTGGCGTTCTAGCAGCATTTTCAAGCATATTAGAAATTTCTATCTTAATGGGTGCCAAAGTTACACAAGACCTCTTAATAATATTTTTAATCGCTATCTTGGTGACCGTCAGTCCAAAAAATAAAAAGGTGTCAGATATGAGCGATCTGGCGTTCTAGCAGCATTTTGAAGCATATTAGAAATTTCTACCTTAATGGTGGCCAAAGTTACACAAGACCTCTTAATAATATTTTTAATCGCTATCTTCGTGATCGTAAGTCCAAAAAATAAAAAGGTGTTAGATATGAGCGATCTGGCGTTCTAGCAGCATTTTGAAGCATATTAGAAATTTCTATCTTAATGGGTGCCAAAGTTACACAAGACCTCTTAATAACATTTTTAATCGCTATCTTGGTGACCGTAAGTCCAAAAAATAAAAAGATGTCAGATATGAGCGATCTGGCGTTCTAGCAGCATTTTGAAGCATATTAGAAATTTCTGTCTTAAAGGGTGCCAAAGTTACACAAGACCTCTTAATAACATTTTTAATCGCTATCTTGGTGACCGGAAATCCAAAAAATAAAAAGGTGTCAGATATGAGCGATCTGGCGTTCTAGCAGCATTTTGAAGCATATTAGAAATTTCTATCTTAATGGGTGCCAAAGTTACACAAGACCTCTTAATAACATTTTTAATCGCTATCTTGGTGACCGTAAGTCCAAAAAATAAAAAGATGTCAGATATGAGCGATCTGGCGTTCTAGCAGCATTTTGAAGCATATTAGAAATTTCTGTCTTAAAGGGTGCCAAAGTTACACAAGACCTCTTAATAATATTTTTAATCGCTATCTTGGTGACCCTAAGTCCAAAAAATAAAAAGGTGTCAGATATGAGCGATCTGGCGTTCTAGCAGCATTTTGAAGCATATTAGAAATTTCTATCTTAAAGGGTGCCAAAGTTACACAAGACCTCTTAATAACATTTTTAATCGCTATCTTGGTGACCGTAAGTCCAAAAAATAAAAAGGTGTCAGATATGAGCGATCTGGCGTTTTAGCAGCATTTTCAAGCATATTAGAAATTTCTATCTTAATGGGTGCCAAAGTTACACAAGACCTCTTAATAATATTTTTAATCGCTATCTTGGTGACCGTCAGTCCAAAAAATAAAAAGGTGTCAGATATGAGCGATCTGGCGTTCTAGCAGCATTTTGAAGCATATTAGAAATTTCTATCTTAATAGGTGCCAAAGTTACACAAGACCTCTTAATAATATTTTTAATCGCTATCTTGGTGACCGTAAGTACAAAAAATAAAAAGTTGTCAGATATGAGCGATCTGGCATTCTAGCAGCATTTTGAAGCATATTAAAAATTTCTATCTTAAAGGGTGCCAAATTTACACAAGACCTCTTAATAATATTTTTAATCGCTATCTTGGTGACGTTAATTTCAAAAAATATAAAGGTGTCAGATATGAGAGATCTGGCGTTCTAGCAGCATCTTGGTGACCGTAAGTCCAAAAAATAAAAAGATGTCAGATATGAGCGATCTGGCGTTCTAGCAGCATTTTGAAGCATATTAGAAATTTCTATCTTAAAGGGTGCCAAAGTTACACAAGATCTCTTAATAATATTTTTAATCGCTATCTTGGTGACCGTAAGTCCAAAAAATAAAAAGGTGTCAGATATGAGCGATCTGGCGTTCTAGCAGCATTTTGAAGCATATTAGAAATTTCTATCTTAATGGGTGCCAAAGTTACATAAGACCTCTTAATAATATTTTTAATCGCTATCTTGGTGACCGTAATTCCAAAAAATAAAAAGGTGTCAGATATGAGCGATCTGGCGTTCTAGCAGCATTTTGAAGCATATTAGAAATTTCTATCTCAATGGGTGCCAAAGTTACACAAGACCTCTTAATAATATTTTTAATCGCTATCTTGGTGACCGTAAGTCCAAAAAATAAAATGGTGTCAGATATGAGCGATCTGGCGTTCTAGCAGCATCTTGGTGACCGTAAGTCCAAAAAATAAAAAGATGTCAGATATGAGCGATCTGGCGTTCTAGCAGCATTTTGAAGCATATTAGAAATTTCTATCTTAATGGGTGCCAAAGTTACACAAGACCTCTTAATAATATTTTTAATCGCTATCTTGGTGACCGTAAGTCCAAAAAAAAAGGTGTCAGATATGAGCGATCTGGCGTTCTAGCAGCATCTTGGTGACCGTAAGTCCAAAAAATAAAAAGATGTCAGATATGAGCGATCTGGCGTTCTAGCAGCATTTTGAAGCATATTAGAAATTTCTATCTTAAAGGGTGCCAAAGTAACACAAGACCTATTAATAATATTTTTAATCGCTATCTTGGTGAGCGTAAGTCCAAAAAATAAAAAGGTGTCAGATATGAGCGATCTGGCGTTCTAGCAGCATTTTCAAGCATATTAGAAATTTCTATCTTAATGGGTGCCAAAGTTACACAAGACCTCTTAATAATATTTTTAATCGCTATCTTGGTGACCGTCAGTCCAAAAAATAAAAAGGTGTCAGATATGAGCGATCTGGCGTTCTAGCAGCATTTTGAAGCATATTAGAAATTTCTACCTTAATGGTGGCCAAAGTTACACAAGACCTCTTAATAATATTTTTAATCGCTATCTTCGTGATCGTAAGTCCAAAAAATAAAAAGGTGTTAGATATGAGCGATCTGGCGTTCTAGCAGCATTTTGAAGCATATTAGAAATTTCTATCTTAATGGGTGCCAAAGTTACACAAGACCTCTTAATAACATTTTTAATCGCTATCCTGGTGACCGTAAGTCCAAAAAATAAAAAGATGTCAGATATGAGCGATCTGGCGTTCTAGCAGCATTTTGAAGCATATTAGAAATTTCTGTCTTAAAGGGTGCCAAAGTTACACAAGACCTCTTAATAACATTTTTAATCGCTATCTTGGTGACCGTAAGTCCAAAAAATAAAAAGGTGTCAGATATGAGCGATCTGGCGTTCTAGCAGCATTTTGAAGGGTATTAGAAATTTCTATCTTAATGGGTGCCAAAGTTACACAAGACCTCTTAATAATATTTTTAATCGCTATCTTGGTGACCCTAAGTCCAAAAAATAAAAAGGTGTCAGATATGAGCGATCTGGCGTTCTAGCAGCATTTTGAAGCATATTAGAAATTTCTATCTTAAAGGGTGCCAAAGTTACACAAGACCTCTTAATAACATTTTTAATCGCTATCTTGGTGACCGTAAGTCCAAAAAATAAAAAGGTGTCAGATATGAGCGATCTGGCGTTTTAGCAGCATTTTCAAGCATATTAGAAATTTCTATCTTAATGGGTGCCAAAGTTACACAAGACCTCTTAATAATATTTTTAATCGCTATCTTGGTGACCGTCAGTCCAAAAAATAAAAAGGTGTCAGATATGAGCGATCTGGCGTTCTAGCAGCATTTTGAAGCATATTAGAAATTTCTATCTTAATAGGTGCCAAAGTTACACAAGACCTCTTAATAATATTTTTAATCGCTATCTTGGTGACCGTAAGTCCAAAAAATAAAAAGTTGTCAGATATGAGCGATCTGGCATTCTAGCAGCATTTTGAAGCATATTAAAAATTTCTATCTTAAAGGGTGCCAAATTTACCCAAGACCTCTTAATAATATTTTTAATCGCTATCTTGGTGACGTTAATTTCAAAAAATATAAAGGTGTCAGATATGAGCGATCTGGCGTTCTAGCAGCATCTTGGTGACCGTAAGTCCAAAAAATAAAAAGATGTCAGATATGAGCGATCTGGCTTTCTAGCAGCATTTTGAAGCATATTAGAAATTTCTATCTTAAAGGGTGCCAAAGTTACACAAGATCTCTTAATAATATTTTTAATCGCTATCTTGGTGACCGTAAGTCCAAAAAATAAAAAGGTGTCAGAAATGAGCGATCTGGCGTTCTAGCAGCATTTTGAAGCATATTAGAAATTTCTATCTTAATGGGTGCCAAAGTTACATAAGACCTCTTAATAATATTTTTAATCGCTATCTTGGTGACCGTAATTCCAAAAAATAAAAAGGTGTCAGATATGAGCAATCTGGCGTTCTAGCAGCATTTTGAAGCATATTAGAAATTTCTATCTCAATGGGTGCCAAAGTTACACAAGACCTCTTAATAATATTTTTAATCGCTATCTTGGTGACCGTAAGTCCAAAAAATAAAATGGTGTCAGATATGAGCGATCTGGCGTTCTAGCAGCATCTTGGTGACCGTAAGTCCAAAAAATAAAAAGATGTCAGATATGAGCGATCTGGCGTTCTAGCAGCATTTTGAAGCATATTAGAAATTTCTATCTTAATGGGTGCCAAAGTTACACAAGACCTCTTAATAATATTTTTAATCGCTATCTTGGTGACCGTAAGTCCAAAAAAAAGGTGTCAGATATGAGCGATCTGGCGTTCTAGCAGCATCTTGGTGACCGTAAGTCCAAAAAATAAAAAGATGTCAGATATGAGCGATCTGGCGTTCTAGCAGCATTTTGAAGCATATTAGAAATTTCTATCTTAAAGGGTGCCAAAGTAACACAAGACCTCTTAATAATATTTTTAATCGCTATCTTGGTGACCGTAAGTCCAAAAAATAAAAAGGTGTCAGATATGAGCGATCTGGCGTTCTAGCAGCATTTTCAAGCATATTAGAAATTTCTATCTTAATGGGTGCCAAAGTTACACAAGACCTCTTAATAATATTTTTAATCGCTATCTTGGTGACCGTCAGTCCAAAAAATAAAAAGGTGTCAGATATGAGCGATCTGGCGTTCTAGCAGCATTTTGAAGCATATTAGAAATTTCTACCTTAATGGTGGCCAAAGTTACACAAGACCTCTTAATAATATTTTTAATCGCTATCTTCGTGATCGTAAGTCCAAAAAATAAAAAGGTGTTAGATATGAGCGATCTGGCGTTCTAGCAGCATTTTGAAGCATATTAGAAATTTCTATCTTAATGGGTGCCAAAGTTACACAAAACCTCTTAATAATATTTTTAATCGCTATCTTGGTGACCGTAAGTCCAAAAAAAAAAGGTGTCAGATATGAGCGATCTGGCGTTCTAGCAGCATTTTGAAGCATATTAAAAATTTCTATCTTAATGGGTGCCAAAGTTACACAAGACCTCTAAATAATATTTTTAATCGCTATATTGGTGACCGTAATTCAAAAAATAAAAAGGTGTCAGATATGAGCGATCTGGCATTCTAGCAGCATTTTGAAGCATATTAGAAATTTCTATCTTAATGGGTGCCAAAGTTACACAAGACCTCTTAATAATATTTTAAATCGCTATCTTGGTGACCGTAAGTCCAAAAAATAAAAAGGTGTCAGATATGAGCGATCTGGCGTTCTAGCAGCATTTTGAAGCATATTTGAAATTTCTATCTTAATGGGTGCCAAAGTTACACAAAACCTCTTAATAATATTTTTAATCGCTATCTTGGTGACCGTAAGTCCAAAAAAAAAAGGTGTCAGATATGAGCGATCTGGCGTTCTAGCAGTATTTTGAAGCATATTAAAAATTTCTATTTTAATGGGTGCCAAAGTTACACAAGACCTCTTAATAATATTTTTAATCGCTATCTTGGTGACCGTAAGTCCAAAAAATAAAAAGGTGTCAGATATGAGCGATCTGGCGTTCTAGCAGCATTTTGAAGAATATTAGAAATTTCTATCTTAATGGGTGCCAAAGTTACATAAGACCTCTTAATAATATTTTTAATCGCTATCTTGGTGACCGTAATTCCAAAAAATAAAAAGGTGTCAGATATGAGCGATCTGGCGTTCTAGCAGCATTTTGAAGCATATTAGAAATTTCTATCTTAATGGGTGCCAAAGTTACACTAGACCTCTTAATAATATTTTTAATCGCTATCTTGGTGACCGTAAGTCCAAAAAATAAAATGGTGTCAGATATATGCGATCTGGCGTTCTAGCAGCATCTTGGTGACCGTAAGTCCAAAAAATAAAAAGATGTCAGATATGAGCGATCTGGCGTTCTAGCAGCATTTTGAAGCATATTAGAAATTTCTATCTTAAAGGGTGCCAAAGTAACACAAGACCTCTTAATAATATTTTTAATCGCTATCTTGGTGACCGTAAGTCCAAAAAATAAAAAGGTGTCAGATATGAGCGATCTGGCGTTCTAGCAGCATTTTCAAGCATATTAGAAATTTCTATCTTAATGGGTGCCAAAGTTACACAAGACCTCTTAATAATATTTTTAATCGCTATCTTGGTGACCGTCAGTCCAAAAAATAAAAAGGTGTCAGATATGAGCGATCTGGCGTTCTAGCAGCATTTTGAAGCATATTAGAAATTTCTACCTTAATGGTGGCCAAAGTTACACAAGACCTCTTAATAATATTTTTAATCGCTATCTTCGTGATCGTAAGTCCAAAAAATAAAAAGGTGTTAGATATGAGCGATCTAGCGTTCTAGCAGCATTTTGAAGCATATTAGAAATTTCTATCTTAATGTGTGCCAAAGTTACACAAGACCTCTTAATAATATTTTTAAACGCTATCTTGGTGACCGTAATTCAAAAAATAAAAAGGTGTCAGATATGAGCGATCTGGCATTCTAGCAGCATTTTGAAGCATATTAGAAATTTCTATCTTAATGGGTGCCAAAGTTACACAAGACCTCTTAATAATATTTTTAAACGCTATCTTGGTGACCGTAATTCAAAAAATAAAAAGGTGTCAGATATGAGCGATCTGGCGTTCTAGCAGCATTTTCAAGCATATTAGAAATTTCTATCTTAATGGGTGCCAAAGTTACACAAGATCTCTTAATAATATTTTAAATAGCTACCTTGGTGACCGTAAGTCCAAAAAATAAAAAGGTGTCAGATATGAGCGATCTGGCGTTCTAGCAGCATTTTGAAGCATATTTGAAATTTCTATCTTAATGGGTGCCAAAGTTACACAAAACCTCTTAATAATATTTTTAATCGCTATCTTGGTGACCGTAAGTCCAAAAAAAAAGGTGTCAGATATGAGCGATCTGGCGTTCTAGCAGCATTTTGAAGCATATTAAAAATTTCTATCTTAATGGGTGCCAAAGTTACACAAGACCTCTTAATAATATTTTTAATCGCTATCTTGGTGACCGTAAGTCCAAAAAATAAAAAGGTGTCAGATATGAGCGATCTGGCGTTCTAGCAGCATTTTGAAGCATATTAGAAATTTCTATCTTAATGGGTGCCAAAGTTACACAAGACCTCTTAATAATATTTTTAATCGCTATCTTGGTGACCGTAAGTCCAAAAAATAAAATGGTGTCAGATATGAGCGATCTGGCGTTCTAGCAGCATTTTGAAGCATATTTGAAATTTCTATCTTAATGGGTGCCAAAGTTACACAAGACCTCTTAATAATATTTTTAATCGCTATCTTGGTGACCGTAAGTCCAAAAAATAAAAAGGTGTCAGACATGAGCGATCTGGCGTTCTAGCAGCATTTTGAAGTATATTAGAAATTTCTAACTTAATGGGTGCCAAAGTTACGCAAGACCTCTTAATAACATTTTTAATCGCTATCTTGGTGACCGTAAGTCCAAAAAATAAAAAGGTGTCAAATATGAGCGATCTGGCGTTCTAGCAGCATTTTGAAGCATATTAGAAATTTCTATCTTAAAGGGTGCCAAAGTTACAAAAGACCTCTTAATAATATTTTTAATCGCCATCTTCGTGATCGTAAGTCCAAAAAATAAAAAGGTGTCAGATATGAGCGATCTGGCGTTCTAGCAGCATTTTGAAGCATATTAAAAATTTCTGTCTTAATGGGTGCCAAAGTTACACAAGACCTCTAAATAATATTTTTAATCGCTATATTGGTGACCGTAAGTCCAAAAAATAGAAAGGTGTCAGATATGAGCGATCTGGCGTTCTAGCAGCATTTTGCAGCATATTAAAAATTTCTATCTTAATGGGTGCCAAAGTTACACAAGATCTCTAAATAATATTTTTAATCGCTATATTGGTGACCGTAAGTCCAAAAAATAAAAAGGTGTCAGATATGAGCGATCTGGCGTTCTAGCAGCATTTTGAAGCATATTTGAAATTTCTATCTTAATGAGTGCCAAAGTTACACAAGACCTCTTAATAATATTTTTAATCGCTATCTTAGTGACCGTAAGTCCAAAAAATAAAAAGGTGTCAGATATGAGCGATCTGACGTTCTAGCAGCATTTTGAAGCATATTTGAAATTTCTATCTTAATGAGTGCCAAAGTTACACAAGACCTCTTAATAATATTTTTAATCGCTATCTTGGTGACCGTAAGTCCAAAAAATAAAAAGGTGTCAGATATGAGCGATCTGGCGTTCTAGCAGCATTTTGAAGCATATTTGAAATTTCTATCTTAATGGGTGCCAAAGTTACACAAAACCTCTTAATAATATTTTTAATCGCTATCTTGGTGACCGTAAGTCCAAAAAAAAAGGTGTCAGATATGAGCGATCTGGCGTTCTAGCAGCATTTTGAAGCATATTAAAAATTTCTATCTTAATGGGTGCCAAAGTTACACAAGACCTCTTAATAATATTTTTAATCGCTATCTTGGTGACCGTAAGTCCAAAAAATAAAAAGGTGTCAGATATGAGCGATCTGGCGTTCTAGCAGCATTTTGAAGCATATTAGAAATTTCTATCTTAATGGGTGCCAAAGTTACACAAGACCTCTTAATAATATTTTTAATCGCTATCTTGGTGACCGTAAGTCCAAAAAATAAAATGGTGTCAGATATGAGCGATCTGGCGTTCTAGCAGCATTTTGAAGCATATTTGAAATTTCTATCTTAATGGGTGCCAAAGTTACACAAGACCTCTTAATAATATTTTTAATCGCTATCATGGTGACCGTAAGTCCAAAAAAAAAAGGTGTCAGATATTAGCGATCTGGCGTTCCAGCAGCATTTTGAAGCATATTAGAAATTTCTATCTTAATGGGTGCCAAAGTTACACAAGACCTCTTAATAATATTTTTAATCGCTATCTTGGTGACCGTAAGTCCAAAAAATAAAAAGGTGTCAGATATGAGCGATCTGGCGTTCTAGCAGCATTTTGAAGTATATTAGAAATTTCTAACTTAAAGGGTGCCAAAGTTACGCAAGACCTCTTAATAACATTTTTAATCGCTATCTTGGTGACCGTAAGTCCAAAAAATAAAAAGGTGTCAGATATGAGCGATCTGGCGTTCTAGCAGCATTTTGAAGCATATTAGAAATTTCTATCTTAAAGGGTGCCAAAGTTACAAAAGACCTCTTAATAACATTTTTAATGGCTATCTTGGTGACCGTAAGTCCAAAAAATAAAAAGGTGTCAGATATGAGCGATCTGGCGTTCTAGCAGCATTTTGAAGCATATTGGAAATTTCTATCTTAATGGCTGCCAAAGTTACACAAGACCTATTAATAATATTTTTAATCGCTATCTTGGTGACCGTAAGTCCAAAAAATAAAAAGATGTCAGATATGAGCGATCTGGCGTTCTAGCAGCAATTTGAAGCATATTAGAAATTTCTATCTTAAAGGGTGCCAAAGTTACACAAGACCTCTTAATAATATTTTTAATCGCTACCTTGGTGACCGTCAGTCCAAAAAATAAAAGGGTGTCATATATGAGCGATCTGGCGTTCTAGCAGCATTTTCAAGCATATTAGAAATTTCTATCTTAATGGGTGCCAGAGCTACACAAGACCTCTTAATAATATTGAGATTTTGAGATTGATCCATGTTGCAAGCAAATAATTTTGAATAAAATAAAAGACGAAAGCGAACTTTGCACTTGCTGAATTTATTATTTATATCGGGACCGGTTTCGAAGTTTAATACTTCATCCTCAGCCGAAAACTGAACAAAATTGAACAAAGTCAATAAAAATAATAATCTTATGCTACTTTAGAGGTTAAATACAATAAAATGTTGTGATACTCACTGTTAAAGAGCGAAGCTACAGAAGAATGGAATGTAATTTAAACATTTGAAATGTTGCACGTGGAAGTTAATTAAATAATTGAAATCGATGTCAATAGTTAATGATGAATAAGAAGATATTAAAATGTTAAAATATTATAAATTACTTAAGCGATACAACGATCTTGGCGGAACGAGAAGAAGAGACTGGTGACGAGAATTCACGACGCATATAACCGGAAAAGCAAGTGAAATCAAAGAACTGTAAAAAATTAAATTTTAAATTTTTTTAAATGTTTAAATTTTTTAATTTGAAATTATTTAAATATGAAAATATAGGTTTATGGATGAGTTGAAGTTGTTCATTTAAAAGTTGACAATTGTTATTATTATTATGTTTAGTAATTTCTAAGATTTCAAGTAAGTCCATTTTATAACCTTTATTACAGGAATGTAAAAGTTCAACTCCTCCATAATCTATGTGATGTCCTGTATCTATATGATGTTTATAAATATTCGAGTTGGTTTTAATTTTGTGTTCGTGAATTCTAGCCCGCAACCTCCTTCCCGTCTGTCCGATATAAATGCAATTACAATTAGAACATCTGACCAAATACACTCCGCTCTCTTCAAAAATATTATGTTTCTTTTTAGTGTGATTAGTAAGTAAATTAGCGATTGAGTGACGATTAGAATATGCAATGTTGATGTTGTAATTTAAAAATATTTTACGAAATTTGTTAGTTAAGACATTAAATTGTAAAGGTTTATAATTCATTTTTTCAGTATTAGATTTATTAAATAATGGGTCTCTTTGTATACGTATTTCATTAAATAAACGATTGATCTTACCGATAGGGAAACCATTGGAATGGGCCAGACCATAAATGAATTCAAGTTCTTTATTTCTGTTAGTTTCAGATAGTGGGTAATCAAATAATCTTTTAATTAGGAAACGGAAATTGGCAAATTTATGTTGGTTAGGATGTGATGATGAATATGGAATAGTGGCAGAAACAGATGATGGTTTTCTAAAAATATCGTAACCAATGTAGTTATCATCCTCTCTAGTTAAAGTTAAGTCAAGAAAATTTATAGATTTATCATTCTCTATCTCAATAGTAAAGTTCAGGCTATTATGTAATTTATTGATGTATTTATGAAAGTTATGAAGTTCACTCATATCACCACTCCACACACACAAGACATCATCTACGTATCTATGCCAAGAAAAGATGTGTTTTAAAAAAGGATTTCTTGAATTAATGATATGTTTATCTTCGATATTGTTTAAAAATATTTCAGCAAAAAGTCCAGACAACGGCATCCCCATCGGAAGACCATCGGAAAGAGAATAAAATTCATTATTGAAACTGCAGTAATTTTGAGAGACAATAAGTTTGACAATATTATTGAAATTATTGATGTCATCATTATTATTAAAATGTGAATTAAATAAATCAGAGATCAATTCAAGAGTGTATTCGAGGGGTACACTTGGATATAGGTTAGTAACATCGAAGGAAACAAGTATACAACCATCAACGTTAACATTTTTAGTTTGGTTTATAAATTGAATAGAATTCTTAATTGAGTAAGAAGGAGTAAAATCTATTTGTTTAAAAATATTACACATAAAATTGATAAGTTTTCTAGTAGGTGAATTACCAAAATTCGTTATTGGCCTGATGGGCATTCCTTCTTTGTGAAGTTTAGGTAATGAATATAATTTAGGTAAACTAGGTTTAATGTCTAAAAAATAAGAAGCTTGAAATTTTCTATTAGGGTTATTGAGAAACGGTGTGTACTTGATCAGAGTATCTTTACAAGAAATTATGACTTCTCTAGTTTTTTTAATTATTTTGTCTAGTGGGTTAAAATTTATTTTTATATAATTATTAGAAGCTAAAAAATCAAGAGTTTTATTGACGTATATGTCTCTATCTAATATGACATTGCCTGCCCCTTTGTCAGCTCTGATAAAAACCGCATTGTTAGTATTTAATTTTTGTTTAATTGATTTAATACATTTCCAATTATCTAAATTTTCTTTATTTATTTTATTAATAATTTTAGTTTTGTTGTTATTATTTAAGAAATGTATTATATCACTTTTGATTTCATTATAGTGAGGATTGTCCTTAATTATTACATTTAATTCTATGGCAGTGTCGATAATATTAACTTTAGGGGACAAGGCAAATTTATGACCTTTATTAAGCAAATTGATTTCATTGTTATCAAATTGAATATTGGTTAAATTTTTAAATTGATTTATATTACCGTTATAAATATTATTTTGTGAGTTTTTAACTTTAGTAGAGTCAATATTTTCTTTTATTTTCTTGAGGTAGTTGATTTTATTAAATTTCTTTCTTCTGTCCTCTTGTCCATGTATTCTAGCTTCACTCTTTGCTTGTATCACTAAATCATCCATCTGTAAGAAGTGTAAAGTAGAACGTAATGTACGTTGAGTGAATGCAAGACTTTCGTATGTGTTGTTAAGACTCTTGAAGTGTCTCCTCTTTTCGTTCCGTAGAATTTTCTTGATCATCTGATTTCTTAAGTTTGAGTTGAGTTTGTGACATTTGATTTTAGCAAAATTTGGGGTTAAGTTTTCTTTGCGCAGCGATTAATGAAATTGATATGGTTTTTAATGACTTCGACTCTTCTGTAAAGCTTCTTGAAACCATGGATTAGGTTAGTAGTATGAATATTGTAATTTTGAGATTGATCCATGTTGCAAGCAAATAATTTTGAATAAAATAAAAGACGAAAGCGAACTTTGCACTTGCTGAATTTATTATTTATATCGGGACCGGTTTCGAAGTTTAATACTTCATCCTCAGCCGAAAACTGAACAAAATTGAACAAAGTCAATAAAAATAATAATCTTATGCTACTTTAGAGGTTAAATACAATAAAATGTTGTGATACTCACTGTTAAAGAGCGAAGCTACAGAAGAATGGAATGTAATTTAAACATTTGAAATGTTGCACGTGGAAGTTAACATTTTAATATCTTCTTATTCATCATTAACTATTGACATCGATTTCAATTATTTAATTAACTTCCACGTGCAACATTTCAAATGTTTAAATTACATTCCATTCTTCTGTAGCTTCGCTCTTTAACAGTGAGTATCACAACATTTTATTGTATTTAACCTCTAAAGTAGCATAAGATTATTATTTTTAGTGACTTTGTTCAATTTTGTTCAGTTTTCGGCTGAGGATGAAGTATTAAACTTCGAAACCGGTCCCGATATAAATAATAAATTCAGCA
Source organism: Onthophagus sagittarius (assembly GCA_036711965.1). Lineage (NCBI taxonomy): Eukaryota > Metazoa > Arthropoda > Insecta > Coleoptera > Scarabaeidae > Onthophagus > Onthophagus sagittarius. The sequence continues at coordinate 30,763,415 of JASERS010000005.1, forward strand.
AGTGCAAAGTTCGCTTTCGTCTTTTATTTTATTCACTCTTAATAATACTTTTAATCGCTATCTTGGTGACCGTAAGTCCAAAAAATAAAAAGGTGTCAGATATGACCGATCTGGCGTTCTAGCAGCATTTTGAAGCATATTAGAAATTTCTATCTTAATGGGTGCCAAAGTTACACAAGACCTCTTAATAATATTTTTAATCGCTATCTTGGTGACCGTAAGTCCAAAAAATAAAAAGGTGTCAGATATGAGCGATCTGGCGTCCTAACAGCATTTTGAAGCATATTAGAAATTTCTATCTTAAAGGGTGCCAAAGTTACAAAAGACCTCTTAATAACATTTGTAATGGCTATCTTGGTGACCGTAAGTCCAAAAAATAAAAAGGTGTCAGATATTAGCGATCTGGCGTTCTAGCAGCATTTTGAAGCATATTAGAAATTTCTATCTTAATGGCTGCCAAAGTTACACAAGACCTATTAATAATATTTTTAATCGCTATCTTGGTGACCGTAAGTCCAAAAAATAAAAAGTTGTCAGATATGAGCCATCTGGCGTTCTAGCAGCATTTTGAAGCATATTAGAAATTTCTATCTTAAAGGGTGCCAAAGCTACACAAGACCTCTTAATAATATTTTTAATCGCTATCTTGGTGACCGTAAGTCCAAAAAATAAAAAGGTGTCAGATATGAGCGATCTGGCGTTCTAGCAGCATTTTCAAGCATATTAGAAATTTCTATCTTAATGGGTGCCAAAGTTACACAAGACCTCTTAATAATATTTTTAATCGCTATCTTGGTGACCGTCAGTCCAAAAAATAAAAAGGTGTCAGATATGAGCGATCTGGCGTTCTAGCAGCATTTTGAAGCATATTAGAAATTTCTATCTTAATAGGTGCCAAAGTTACACAAGACCTCTTAATAATATTTTTAATCGCTATCTTGGTGACCGTAAGTCCAAAAAATATAAAGGTGTCAGATATGAGCGATCTGGCATTCTAGCAGCATTTTGAAGCATATTAGAAATTTCTATCTTAATGGGTGCCAAAGTTACACAAGACCTCTTAATAATATTTTTAATCGCTATCTTGGTGAACGTCAGTTCAAAAAATAAAAAGGTGTCAGATATGAGCGATCTGGCGTTCTAGCAGCATTTTGAAGCATATTAGAAATTTCTATCTTAATGGGTGCCAAAGTTACACAAGACCTCTTAATAATATTTTTAATCGCTATCTTGGTGACCGTAAGTCCAAAAAATAAAAAGGTGTCAGATATGAGCGATCTGGCGTCCTAACAGCATTTTGAAGCATATTAGAAATTTCTATCTTAAAGGGTGCCAAAGTTACAAAAGACCTCTTAATAACATTTGTAATGGCTATCTTGGTGACCGTAAGTCCAAAAAATATAAAGGTGTCAGATATGAGCGATCTGGCATTCTAGCAGCATTTTGAAGCATATTAGAAATTTCTATCTTAATGGGTGCCAAAGTTACACAAGACCTCTTAATAATATTTTTAATCGCTATCTTGGTGAACGTCAGTTCAAAAAATAAAAAGGTGTCAGATATGAGCGATCTGGCGTTCTAGCAGCATTTTGAAGCATATTAGAAATTTCTATCTTAATGGGTGCCAAAGTTACACAAGACCTCTTAATAATATTTTTAATCGCTATCTTGGTGACCGTAAGTCCAAAAAATGAAAAGGTGTCAGATATGAGCGATCTGGCGTTCTAGCAGCATTTTGAAGCATATTAGAAATTTCTATCTTAATGGGTGCCAAAGTTAGACAAGACCTCTTAATAATATTTTTAATCGCTATCTTGGTGACCGTAAGTCCAAAAAATAAAAAGGTGTCAGATATGAGCGATCTGGCGTTCTAGCAGCATTTTGAAGCATATTAGAAATTTCTATCTTAAAGGGTGCCAAAGTTACACAAGACCTCTTAATAATATTTTTAATCGCTATCTTGGTGACCGTAATTCCAAAAAATAAAAAGGTATCAGATATGAGCGATCTGGAGTTCTAGCAGCATTTTGAAGCATATTAGAAATTTCTATCTTAATGGGTGCCAAAGTTACACAAGACCTCTTAATAATATTTTTAATCGCTATCTTGGTGACCGTAAGTCCAAAAAATAAAAAGGTGTCAGATATGAGCGATCTGGCATTCTAGCAGCATTTTGAAGCATATTAGAAATTTCTATCTTAATGGGTGCCAAAGTTACACAAGACCTCTTAATAATATTTTCAATCGCTATCTTGGTGACCGTAAGTCCAAAAATAAAAAGGTGTCAGATATGAGCGATCTGGCGTTCTAGCAGCATTTTGAAGCATATTAGAAATTTCTGTCTTAAAGGGTGCCAAAGTTACACAAGACCTCTTAATAATATTTTTAATCGCTATCTTGGTGACCGTAAGTCCAAAAAATAAAAAGGTGTCAGATATGAGCGATCTGACGTTCTAGCAGCATTTTGAAGCATATTAGAAATTTCTATCTTAATGGGTGCCAAAGTTACACAAGACCTCATAATAATATTTTTATTAATCGCTATCTTGGTGACCGTAAGTCCAAAAAATAAGAAGGTGTCAGATATGAGCGATCTGGCGTTCTAGCAGCATTTTGAAGCATATTAAAAATTTCTGTCTTAATGGGTGCCAAAGCTACATAAGACCTCTTAATAATATTTTTAATCGCTATCTTGGTGACCGTAATTCCAAAAAATAAAAAGGTGTCAGATATGAGCGATTTGGCGTTCTAGCAGCATTTTGAAGCATATTAGAAATTTCTATCTTAATGGGTGCCAAAGTTACACAAGACCTCTTAATAATATTTTCAATCGCTATCTTGGTGACCGTAAGTCCAAAAAATAAAAAGGTGTCAGATATGAGCGATCTGGCGTTCTAGCAGCATTTTGAAGCATATTAGAAATTTCTGTCTTAAAGGGTGCCAAAGTTACACAAGACCTCTTAATAATATTTTTAATCGCTATCTTGGTGACCGTAAGTCCAAAAAATGAAAAGGTGTCAGATATGAGCGATCTGGCGTTCTAGCAGCATTTTCAAACATATTAGAAATTTCTGTCTTAATGGGTGCCAAAGTTACACAAGACCTCTTAATAATATTTTTAATCGCTATCTTGGTGACCGTAAGTCCAAAAAATAAAAAGGTGTCAGATATGAGCGATCTGGCGTTCTAGCAGCATTTTCAAGCATATTAGAAATTTCTATCTTAATGGGTGCCAAAGTTACACAAGACCTCTTAATAATATTTTTAATCGCTACCTTGGTGACCGTCAGTCCAAAAAATAAAAAGGTGTCAGATATGAGCGATCTGGCGTTCTAGCAGCATTTTGAAGCATATTAGAAATTTCTATCTTAATGGCTGCCAAAGTTACACAAGACCTCTTAATAATATTTTTAATCGCCATCTTGGTGACCGTCAGTCCAAAAAATAAAAAGGTGTCAGATATGAGCGATCTGGCGTTCTAGCAGCATTTTGAAGCATATTAGAAATTTCTATCTTAATGGGTGCCAAAGTTACACAAGACCTCTTAATAATATTTTTAATCGCAATCTTGGTGACCGTAAGTCCAAAAAATAAAAAGGTGACAGATATGAGCGATCTGGCGTTCTAGCAGCATTTTGAAGCATATTTGAAATTTCTATCTTAATGGACGCCAAAGTTACACAAGACCTCTTAATAGTATTTTTAATCGCTATCTTGGTGACCGTAAGTCCAAAAAATAAAAAGGTGTCAGATATGAGCGATCTGACGTTCTAGCAGCATTTTGAAGCATATTAGAAATTTCTATCTTAGTGGGTGCCAAAGTTACACAAGACCTCTTAATAATATTTTTATTAATCGCTATCTTGGTGAGCGTAAGTCCAAAAAATAAGAAGGTGTCAGATATGAGCGATCTGGCATTCTAGCAACATTTTGAAGCATATTAGAAATTTCTATCTTAATGGGTGCCAAAGTTACACAAGACCTCTTAATAATATTTTCAATCGCTATCTTGGTGACCGTAAGTCCAAAAAATAAAAAGGTGTCAGATATGAGCGATCTGGCGTTCTAGCAGCATTTTGAAGCATATTTGAAATTTCTATCTTAATGGGTGCCAAAGTTACACAAAACTTCTTAATAATATTTTTAATCGCTATCTTGGTGACCGTAAGTCCAAAAAAAAAGGTGTCAGATATGAGCGATCTGGCGTTCTAGCAGCATTTTGAAGCATATTAAAAATTTCTGTCTTAATGGGTGCCAAAGCTACACAAGACCTCTTAATAATATTTTTAATCGCTATCTTGGTGACCGTAATTCCAAAAAATAAAAAGGTGTCAGATATGAGCGATTTGGCGTTCTAGCAGCATTTTGAAGCATATTAGAAATTTCTATCTTAATGGGTGCCAAAGTTACACAAGACCTCTTAATAATATTTTCAATCGCTATCTTGGTGACCGTAAGTCCAAAAAATAAAAAGGTGTCAGATAAGAGCGATCTGGCGTTCTAGCAGCATTTTGAAGCATATTAGAAATTTCTATCTTAAAGGGTGCCAAAGTTACACAAGACCTCTTAATAATATTTTTAATCGCTATCTTGGTGACCGTAAGTCCAAAAAATAAATAGGTGTCAGATATGAGCGATCTGGCGTTCTAGCAGCATTTTCAAGCATATTAGAAATTTCTATCTTAATGGGTGCCAAAGTTACACAAGACCTCTTAATAATATTTTTAATCGCTACCTTGGTGACCGTCAGTCCAAAAAATAAAAGGGTGTCATATATGAGCGATCTGGCGTTCTAGCAGCATTTTGAAGCATATTAGAAATTTCTATCTTAATGGGTGCCAAAGTTACACAAGACCTCTTAATAATATTTTTAATCGATATCTTGGTGACCGTAAGTCCAAAAAATAAAAAGGTGTCAGATATGAGCGATCTGACGTTCTAGCAGCATTTTGAAGCATATTAGAAATTTCTATCTTAATGGGTGCCAAAGTTACACAAGACCTCTTAATAATATTTTTATTAATCGCTATCTTGGTGACCGTAAGTCCAAAAAATAAAAAGGTGTCAGATATGAGCGATCTGGCATTCTAGCAGCATTTTGAAGCATATTAGAAATTTCTATCTTAATGGGTGCCAAAGTTACACAAGACCTCTTAATAATATTTTCAATCGCTATCTTGGTGACCGTAAGTCCAAAAAATAAAAAGGTGTCAGATATGAGCGATCTGGCGTTCTAGCAGCATTTTGAAGCATATTAGAAATTTCTATCTTAATGGGTGCCAAAGCTACACAAGACCTCTTAATAATATTTTTAATCGCTACCTTGGTGACCGTCAGTCCAAAAAATAAAAAGGTGTCAGATATGAGCGATCTGGCGTTCTAGCAGCATTTTGAAGCATATTAGAAATTTCTATCTTCATGGGTGCCAAAGTTACACAAGACCTCTTAATAATATTTTTAATCGCTACCTTGGTGACCGTAAGTCCAAAAAATAAAAAGGTGACAGATATGAGCGATCTGGCGTTCTAGCAGCATTTTGAAGCATATTTGAAATTTCTATCTTAATGGGCGCCAAAGTTACACAAGACCTCTTAATAATATTTTTAATCGCTATCTTGGTGACCGTAAGTCCAAAAAATAAAAAGGTGTCAGATATGAGCGATCTGACGTTCTAGCAGCATTTTGAAGCATATTAGAAATTTCTATCTTAATGGGTGCCAAAGTTACACAAGACCTCTTAATAATATTTTTATTAATCGCTATCTTGGTGACCGTAAGTCCAAAAAATAAAAAGGTGTCAGATATGAGCGATCTGGCATTCTAGCAGCATTTTGAAGCATATTAGAAATTTCTATCTTAATGGGTGCCAAAGTTACACAAGACCTCTTAATAATATTTTTAATCGCTATCTTGGTGACCGTAAGTCCAAAAAATAAAAAGGTGTCAGATATGAGCGATCTGGCGTTCTAGCAGCATTTTGAAGCATATTAGAAATTTCTATCTTAAAGGGTGCCAAAGTTACACAAGACCTCTTAATAATATTTTTAATCGCCATCTTGGTGACCGTCAGTCCAAAAAATAAAAAGGTGTCAGGTATGAGCGCTCTGGCGTTCTAGCAGCATTTTGAAGCATATTAGAAATTTCTACGCTAAAGGGTGCCAAAGTTACACAAGACCTCTTAATAATATTTTTAATCGCTATCTTGGTGACCGTATGTCCAAAAAATAAAAAGGTGTCAGATATGAGCGATCTGACGTTCTAGCAGCATTTTGAAGCATATTAGAAATTTCTATCTTAATGATTGCCAAAGTTACACAAGACCTCTTAATAATATTTTTAAACGCTATCTTGGTGACCGTAAGTCCAAAAAATAAAAAGGTGTCAGATATGAGCGATCTGGCATTCTAGCAGCATTTTGAAGCATATTAGAAATTTCTATCTTAATAGGTGCCAAAGTTACACAAGACCTCTTAATAATATTTTCAATCGCTATCTTGGTGACCGTAAGTCCAAAAAATAAAAAGGTGTCAGATATGAGCGATCTGGCGTTCTAGCAGCATTTTGAAGCATATTAGAAATTTCAATCTTAATGGGTGCCAAAGTTACACAAGACCTCTTAATAATATATTTAATCGCTACCTTGGTTACCGTCAGTCCAAAAAATAAAAGGGTGTCATATATGAGCGATCTGGCGTTCCAGCAGCATTTTGAAGCATATTAGAAATTTCTATCTTAATGGGTGCCAAAGTTACACAAGACCTCTTAATAATATTTTTAATCGCTATCTTGGTGACCGTAAGTCCAAAGAATAAAAAGGTGTCAGATATGAGCGATCTGGCGTTCTAGCAGCATTTTGAAGCATATTAGAAATTTCAATCTTAATGGGTGCCAAAGTTACACAAGACCTCTTAATAATATATTTAATCGCTACCTTGGTTACCGTCAGTCCAAAAAATAAAAGGGTGTCATATATGAGCGATCTGGCGTTCCAGCAGCATTTTGAAGCATATTAGAAATTTCTATCTTAATGGGTGCCAAAGTTACACAAGACCTCTTAATAATATTTTTAATCGCTATCTTGGTTACCGTAAGTCCAAAAAATAAAATGGTGTCAGATATGAGCGATCTGGCGTTCTAGCAGCATTTTGAAGCATATTAGAAATTTCTATCTTAATGGCTGCCAAAGTTACACAAGACCTCTTAATTATATTTTTAATCGCTATCTTGGTGACCGTAAGTCCAAAAAATAAAAAGATGTCAGATATGAGCGATCTGGCGTTCTAGCAGCATTTTGAAGCATATTAGAAATTTCTATCTTAATGGCTGCCAAAGTTACAAAAGACCTCTTAATAATATTTTTAATCGCCATCTTGGTGACCGTCAGTCCAAAAAGTAAAAAGGTGTCAGATATGAGCGATCTGGCGTTCTAGCAGCATTTTGAAGCATATTAGAAATTTCTATCTTAATGGGTGCCAAAGTTACACAAGACCTCTTAATAATATTTTTAATCGCTATCTTGGTGACCGTAAGTCCAAAAAATAAAAAGGTGACAGATATGAGCGATCTGGCGTTCTAGCAGCATTTTGAAGCATATTTGAAATTTCTATCTTAATGGGCGCCAAAGTTACACAAGACCTCTTAATAATATTTTTAATCGCTATCTTGGTGACCGTAAGTCCAAAAAATAAAAAGGTGTCAGATATGAGCGATCTGACGTTCTAGCAGCATTTTGAAGCATATTAGAAATTTCTATCTTAATGGGTGCCAAAGTTACACAAGACCTCTTAATAATATTTTTATTAATCGCTATCTTGGTGACCGTAAGTCCAAAAAATAAAAAGGTGTCAGATATGAGCGATCTGGCATTCTAACAGCATTTTGAAGCATATTAGAAATTTCTATCTTAATGGGTGCCAAAGTTACACAAGACCTCTTAATAATATTTTCAATCGCTATCTTGGTGACCGTAAGTCCAAAAAATAAAAAGGTGTCAGATATGAGCGATCTGGCGTTCTAGCAGCATTTTGAAGCATATTAGAAATTTCTATCTTAATGGGTGCCAAAGCTACACAAGACCTCTTAATAATATTTTTAATCGCTACCTTGGTGACCGTCAGTCCAAAAAATAAAAAGGTGTCAGATATGAGCGATCTGGCGTTCTAGCATCATTTTGAAGCATATTAGAAATTTCTATCTTAATGGGTGCCAAAGTTACACAAGACCTCTTAATAATATTTTTAATCGCTATCTTGGTGACCGTAAGTCCAAAAAATAAAAAGGTGACAGATATGAGCGATCTGGCGTTCTAGCAGCATTTTGAAGCATATTTGAAATTTCTATCTTAATGGGCGCCAAAGTTACACAAGACCTCTTAATAATATTTTTAATCGCTATCTTGGTGACCGTAAGTCCAAAAAATAAAAATGTGTCAGATATGAGCGATCTGGCGTTCTAGCAGCATTTTGAAGCATATTAGAAATTTCTATCTTAATGGGTGCCAAAGTTACACAAGACCTCTTAATAATATTTTTATTAATCGCTATCTTGGTGACCGTAAGTCCAAAAAATAAAAAGGTGTCAGATATGAGCGATCTGGCATTCTAGCAGCATTTTGAAGCATATTAGAAATTTCTATCTTAATGGGTGCCAAAGTTACACAAGACCTCTTAATAATATTTTCAATCGCTATCTTGGTGACCGTAAGTCCAAAAAATAAAAAGGTGTCAGATATGAGCGATCTGGCGTTCTAGCAGCATTTTGAAGCATATTAGAAATTTCTATCTTAAAGGGTGCCAAAGTTACACAAGACCTCTTAATAATATTTTTAATCGCTATCTTGGTGACCGTAAGTCCAAAAAATAAAAAGGTGTCAGATATGAGCGATCTGGCGTTCTAGCAGCATTTTCAAGCATATTAGAAATTTCTATCTTAATGGGTGCCAAAGCTACACAAGACCTCTTAATAATATTTTTAATCGCTACCTTGGTGACCGTCAGTCCAAAAAATAAAAGGGTGTCATATATGACCAATCTGGCGTTCTAGCAGCATTTTGAAGCATATTAGAAATTTCTATCTTAATGGGTGCCAAAGTTACACAAGACCTCTTAATAATATTTTTAATCGCTATCTTGGTGACCGTAAGTCCAAAAAATAAAGAGGTGTCAGATATGAGCGATCTGGCGTTCTAGCAGCATTTTGAAGCATATTAGAAATTTCTATCTTAAAGGGTGCCAAAGTTACACAAGACCTCTTAATAATATTTTTAATCGCTATCTTGGTGACCGTATGTCCAAAAAATAAAAAGGTGTCAGATATGAGCGATCTGGCGTTCTAGCAGCATTTTGAAGCATATTAGAAATTTCTATCTTAATGGGTGCCAAAGTTACACAAGACCTCTTAATAATATTTTCAATCGCTATCTTGGTGACCGTAAGTCCAAAAAATAAAAAGGTGTCAGATATGAGCGATCTGGCGTTCTAGCAGCATTTTGAAGCATATTAGAAATTTCTATCTTAATGGGTGCCAAAGCTACACAAGACCTCTTAATAATATTTTTAATCGCTACCTTGGTGACCGTCAGTCCAAAAAATAAAAAGGTGTCAGATATGAGCGATCTGGCGTTCTAGCATCATTTTGAAGCATATTAGAAATTTCTATCTTAATGGGTGCCAAAGTTACACAAGACCTCTTAATAATATTTTTAATCGCTATCTTGGTGACCGTAAGTCCAAAAAATAAAAAGGTGACAGATATGAGCGATCTGGCGTTCTAGCAGCATTTTGAAGCATATTTGAAATTTCTATCTTAATGGGCGCCAAAGTTACACAAGACCTCTTAATAATATTTTTAATCGCTATCTTGGTGACCGTAAGTCCAAAAAATAAAAAGGTGTCAGATATGAGCGATCTGGCGTTCTAGCAGCATTTTGAAGCATATTAGAAATTTCTATCTTAATGGGTGCCAAAGTTACACAAGACCTCTTAATAATATTTTTATTAATCGCTATCTTGGTGACCGTAAGTCCAAAAAATAAAAAGGTGTCAGATATGAGCGATCTGGCATTCTAGCAGCATTTTGAAGCATATTAGAAATTTCTATCTTAATGGGTGCCAAAGTTACACAAGACCTCTTAATAATATTTTCAATCGCTATCTTGGTGACCGTAAGTCCAAAAAATAAAAAGGTGTCAGATATGAGCGATCTGGCGTTCTAGCAGCATTTTGAAGCATATTAGAAATTTCTATCTTAAAGGGTGCCAAAGTTACACAAGACCTCTTAATAATATTTTTAATCGCTATCTTGGTGACCGTAAGTCCAAAAAATAAAAAGGTGTCAGATATGAGCGATCTGGCGTTCTAGCAGCATTTTCGAGCATATTAGAAATTTCTATCTTAATGGGTGCCAAAGCTACACAAGACCTCTTAATAATATTTTTAATCGCTACCTTGGTGACCGTCAGTCCAAAAAATAAAAGGGTGTCATATATGACCAATCTGGCGTTCTAGCAGCATTTTGAAGCATATTAGAAATTTCTATCTTAATGGGTGCCAAAGTTACACAAGACCTCTTAATAATATTTTTAATCGCTATCTTGGTGACCGTAAGTCCAAAAAATAAAGAGGTGTCAGATATGAGCGATCTGGCGTTCTAGCAGCATTTTGAAGCATATTAGAAATTTCTATCTTAAAGGGTGCCAAAGTTACACAAGACCTCTTAATAATATTTTTAATCGCTATCTTGGTGACCGTATGTCCAAAAAAAAAAAGGTGTCAGATATGAGCGATCTGACGTTCTAGCAGCATTTTGAAGCATATTAGAAATTTCTATCTTAATGGGTGCCAAAGTTACACAAGACCTCTTAATAATATTTTTAAACGCTATCTTGGTGACCGTAAGTCCAAAAAATAAAAAGGTGTCAGATATGAGCGATCTGGCATTCTAGCAGCATTTTGAAGCATATTAGAAATTTCTATCTTAATAGGTGCCAAAGTTACACAAGACCTCTTAATAATATTTTCAATCGCTATCTTGGTGACCGTAAGTCCAAAAAATAAAAAGGTGTCAGATATGAGCGATCTGGCGTTCTAGCAGCATTTTGAAGCATATTAGAAATTTCAATCTTAATGGGTGCCAAAGTTACACAAGACCTCTTAATAATATATTTAATCGCTACCTTGGTTTCCGTCAGTCCAAAAAATAAAAGGGTGTCATATATGAGCGATCTGGCGTTCCAGCAGCATTTTGAAGCATATTAGAAATTTCTATCTTAATGGGTGCCAAAGTTACACAAGACCTCTTAATAATATTTTTAATCGCTATCTTGGTGACCGTAAGTCCAAAGAATAAAAAGGTGTCAGATATGAGCGATCTGGCGTTCTAGCAGCATTTTGAAGCATATTAGAAATTTCAATCTTAATGGGTGCCAATGTTACACAAGACCTCTTAATAATATATTTAATCGCTACCTTGGTTACCGTCAGTCCAAAAAATAAAAGGGTGTCATATATGAGCGATCTGGCGTTCCAGCAGCATTTTGAAGCATATTAGAAATTTCTATCTTAATGGGTGCCAAAGTTACACAAGACCTCTTAATAATATTTTTAATCGCTATCTTGGTTACCGTAAGTCCAAAAAATAAAATGGTGTCAGATATGAGCGATCTGGCGTTCTAGCAGCATTTTGAAGCATATTAGAAATTTCTATCTTAATGGCTGCCAAAGTTACACAAGACCTCTTAATTATATTTTTAATCGCTATCTTGGTGACCGTAAGTCCAAAAAATAAAAAGATGTCAGATATGAGCGATCTGGCGTTCTAGCAGCATTTTAAAGCATATTAGAAATTTCTATCTTAAAGGGTGCCAAAGCTACACAAGACCTCATTATAACATTTTTAATCGCTATCTTGGTGACCGTAAGTCCAAAAAATAAAAAGGTGTCAGATATGAGCGATCTGGCTTTCTAGCAGCATTTTCAAGCATATTAGAAATTTCTATCTTAATGGGTGCCAAAGTTACACAAGACCTCTTAATAATATTTTTAATCGCTATCTTGGTGACCGTCGGTCCAAAAAATAAAAAGGTGTCAGATATGAGCGATCTGGCGTTCTAGCAGCATTTTGAAGCATATTAGAAATTTCTATCTTAATGGGTGCCAAAGTTACACAAGAACTCTTAATAATATTTTTAATCGCTATCTTGGTGACCGTATGTCCAAGAAATAAAAAGGTGTCAGATATGAGCGATCTGGCGTTCTAGCAGCATTTTGAAGCATATTAGAAATTTCTATCTTAATGGGTGCCAAAGTTACACAAGACCTCTTAATAATATTTTTAATCGCTATCTTGGTGACCGTAAGTCCAAAAAATAAAAAGGTGTCAGATATGAGCGATCTGCCGTTCTAGCAGCATTTTGAAGCATATTAGAAATTTCTATCTTAATGGGTGCCAAAGTTACACAAGACCTCTTAATAATATTTTTAAACGCTATCTTGGTGACCGTAAGTCCAAAAAATAAAAAGGTGTCAGATATGAGCGATCTGGCATTCTAGCAGCATTTTGAAGCATATTAGAAATTTCTATCTTAATAGGTGCCAAAGTTACACAAGACCTCTTAATAATATTTTCAATCGCTATCTTGGTGACCGTAAGTCCAAAAAATAAAAAGGTGTCAGATATGAGCGATCTGGCGTTCTAGCAGCATTTTGAAGCATATTAGAAATTTCAATCTTAATGGGTGCCAAAGTTACACAAGACCTCTTAATAATATATTTAATCGCTACCTTGGTTTCCGTCAGTCCAAAAAATAAAAGGGTGTCATATATGAGCGATCTGGCGTTCCAGCAGCATTTTGAAGCATATTAGAAATTTCTATCTTAATGGGTGCCAAAGTTACACAAGACCTCTTAATAATATTTTTAATCGCTATCTTGGTGACCGTAAGTCCAAAGAATAAAAAGGTGTCAGATATGAGCGATCTGGCGTTCTAGCAGCATTTTGAAGCATATTAGAAATTTCAATCTTAATGGGTGCCAAAGTTACACAAGACCTCTTAATAATATATTTAATCGCTACCTTGGTTACCGTCAGTCCAAAAAATAAAAGGGTGTCATATATGAGCGATCTGGCGTTCCAGCAGCATTTTGAAGCATATTAGAAATTTCTATCTTAATGGGTGCCAAAGTTACACAAGACCTCTTAATAATATTTTTAATCGCTATCTTGGTTACCGTAAGTCCAAAAAATAAAATGGTGTCAGATATGAGCGATCTGGCGTTCTAGCAGCATTTTGAAGCATATTAGAAATTTCTATCTTAATGGCTGCCAAAGTTACACAAGACCTCTTAATTATATTTTTAATCGCTATCTTGGTGACCATAAGTCCAAAAAATAAAAAGATGTCAGATATGAGCGATCTGGCGTTCTAGCAGCATTTTAAAGCATATTAGAAATTTCTATCTTAAAGGGTGCCAAAGCTACACAAGACCTCATTATAACATTTTTAATCGCTATCTTGGTGACCGTAAGTCCAAAAAATAAAAAGGTGTCAGATATGAGCGATCTGGCTTTCTAGCAGCATTTTCAAGCATATTAGAAATTTCTATCTTAATGGGTGCCAAAGTTACACAAGACCTCTTAATAATATTTTTAATCGCTATCTTGGTGACCGTCGGTCCAAAAAATAAAAAGGTGTCAGATATGAGCGATCTGGCGTTCTAGCAGCATTTTGAAGCATATTAGAAATTTCTATCTTAATGGGTGCCAAAGTTACACAAGACCTCTTAATAATATTTTTAATCGCTATCTTGGTGACCGTAAGTCCAAGAAATAAAAAGGTGTCAGATATGAGCGATCTGGCGTTCTAGCAGCATTTTGAAGCATATTAGAAATTTCTATCTTAATGGGTGCCAAAGTTACACAAGACCTCTTAATAATATTTTTAATCGCTATCTTGGTGACCGTAAGTCCAAAAAATAAAAAGGTGTCAGATATGAGCGATCTGGCGTTCTAGCAGCATTTTGAAGCATATTAGAAATTTCTATCTTAAAGGGTGCCAAAGTTACACAAGACCTCTTAATAACATTTTTAATGGTTATCTTGGTGACCGTAAGTCCAAAAAATAAAAAGGTGTCAGATATGAGCGATCTGGCGCTCTAGCAGCATTTTGAAGCATATTAGAAATTTCTATCTTAATGGCTGCCAAAGTTACACAAGACCTCTTAATAATATTTTTAATCGCCATCTTGGTGACCGTCAGTCCAAAAAATAAAAAGGTGTCAGGTATGAGCGCTCTGGCGTTCTAGCAGCATTTTCAAGCATATTAGAAATTTCTACGCTAAAGGGTGCCAAAGCTACACAAGACCTCTTAATAATATTTTTAATCGCTATCTTGGTGACCGTATGTCCAAAAAATAAAAAGGTGTCAGATATGAGCGATCTGACGTTCTAGCAGCATTTTGAAGCATATTAGAAATTTCTATCTTAATGGGTGCCAAAGTTACACAAGACCTCTTAATAATATTTTTAAACGCTATCTTGGTGACCGTAAGTCCAAAAAATAAAAAGGTGTCAGATATGAGCGATCTGGCATTCTAGCAGCATTTTGAAGCATATTAGAAATTTCTATCTTAATAGGTGCCAAAGTTACACAAGACCTCTTAATAATATTTTCAATCGCTATCTTGGTGACCGTAAGTCCAAAAAATAAAAAGGTGTCAGATATGAGCGATCTGGCGTTCTAGCAGCATTTTGAAGCATATTAGAAATTTCAATCTTAATGGGTGCCAAAGTTACACAAGACCTCTTAATAATATATTTAATCGCTACCTTGGTTTCCGTCAGTCCAAAAAATAAAAGGGTGTCATATATGAGCGATCTGGCGTTCCAGCAGCATTTTGAAGCATATTAGAAATTTCTATCTTAATGGGTGCCAAAGTTACACAAGACCTCTTAATAATATTTTTAATCGCTATCTTGGTGACCGTAAGTCCAAAGAATAAAAAGGTGTCAGATATGAGCGATCTGGCGTTCTAGCAGCATTTTGAAGCATATTAGAAATTTCAATCTTAATGGGTGCCAAAGTTACACAAGACCTCTTAATAATATATTTAATCGCTACCTTGGTTACCGTCAGTCCAAAAAATAAAAGGGTGTCATATATGAGCGATCTGGCGTTCCAGCAGCATTTTGAAGCATATTAGAAATTTCTATCTTAATGGGTGCCAAAGTTACACAAGACCTCTTAATAATATTTTTAATCGCTATCTTGGTTACCGTAAGTCCAAAAAATAAAATGGTGTCAGATATGAGCGATCTGGCGTTCTAGCAGCATTTTGATGCATATTAGAAATTTCTATCTTAATGGCTGCCAAAGTTACACAAGACCTCTTAATTATATTTTTAATCGCTATCTTGGTGACCGTAAGTCCAAAAAATAAAAAGATGTCAGATATGAGCGATCTGGCGTTCTAGCAGCATTTTAAAGCATATTAGAAATTTCTATCTTAAAGGGTGCCAAAGCTACACAAGACCTCATTATAACATTTTTAATCGCTATCTTGGTGACCGTAAGTCCAAAAAATAAAAAGGTGTCAGATATGAGCGATCTGGCTTTCTAGCAGCATTTTCAAGCATATTAGAAATTTCTATCTTAATGGGTGCCAAAGTTACACAAGACCTCTTAATAATATTTTTAATCGCTATCTTGGTGACCGTCGGTCCAAAAAATAAAAAGGTGTCAGATATGAGCGATCTGGCGTTCTAGCAGCATTTTGAAGCATATTAGAAATTTCTATCTTAATGGGTGCCAAAGTTACACAAGACCTCTTAATAATATTTTTAATCGCTATCTTGGTGACCGTAAGTCCAAGAAATAAAAAGGTGTCAGATATGAGCGATCTGGCGTTCTAGCAGCATTTTGAAGCATATTAGAAATTTCTATCTTAATGGGTGCCAAAATTACACAAGACCTCTTAATAATATTTTTAATCGCCATCTTGGTGACCGTCAGTCCAAAAAATAAAAAGGTGTCAGGTATGAGCGCTCTGGCGTTCTAGCAGCATTTTCAAGCATATTAGAAATTTCTACGCTAAAGGGTGCCAAAGCTACACAAGACCTCTTAATAATATTTTTAATCGCTATCTTGGTGACCGTAAGTCCAAAAAATAAAAAGGTGTCAGATATGAGCGATCTGGCATTCTAGCAGCATTTTGAAGCATATTAGAAATTTCTATCTTAATGGGTGCCAAAGTTACACAAGACCTCTTAATAATATTTTCAATCGCTATCTTGGTGACAGTAAGTCCAAAAAATAGAAAGGTGTCAGATATGAGCGATCTGGCGTTCTAGCAGCATTTTGAAGCATATTAAAAATTTCTATCTTAATGGGTGCCAAAGTTACACAAGACCTCTTAATAATATTTTCAATCGCTATCTTGGTGACAGTAAGTCCAAAAAATAAAAAGGTGTCAGATATGAGCGATCTGGCGTTCTAGCAGCATTTTGAAGCATATTAGAAATTTCTATCTTAATGGGTGCCAAAGTTACACAAGACCTCTTAATAATATTTTTAATCGCTATCTTGGTGACCGTAAGTCCAAAAAATAAAAAGGTGTCAGATATGAGCGATCTGGCGTTCTAGCAGCATTTTGAAGCATATTAGAAATTTCAATCTTAAAGGGTGCCAAAGTTACACAAGACCTCTTAATAACATTTTTAATGGCTATCTTGGTGACCGTAAGTCCAAAAAATAAAAAGGTGTCAGATATGAGCGATCTGGCGTTCTAGCAGCATTTTGAAGCATATTAGAAATTTCTATCTTAATGGCTGCCAAAGTTACACAAGACCTCTTAATAATATTTTTAATCGCCATCTTGGTGACCGTCAGTCCAAAAAATAAAAAGGTGTCAGGTATGAGCGCTCTGGCGTTCTAGCAGCATTTTCAAGCATATTAGAAATTTCTACGCTAAAGGGTGCCAAAGCTACACAAGACCTCTTAATAATATTTTTAATCGCTATCTTGGTGACCGTATGTCCAAAAAATAAAAAGATGTCAGATATGAGCGATCTGACGTTCTAGCAGCATTTTGAAGTATATTAGAAATTTCTATCTTAATGGGTGCCAAAGTTACACAAGACCTCTTAATAATATTTTTAAACGCTATCTTGGTGACCGTAAGACCAAAAAATAAAAAGGTGTCAAATATGAGCGATCTGGCATTCTAGCAGCATTTTGAAGCATATTAGAAATTTCTATCTTAATGGGTGCCAAAGTTACACAAGACCTCTTAATAATATTTTCAATGGCTATCTTGGTGACAGTAAGTCCAAAAAATAAAAAGGTGTCAGATATGAGCGATCTGGCGTTCTAGCAGCATTTTGAAGCATATTAGAAATTTCAATCTTAATGGGTGCCAAAGTTACACAAGACCTCTTAATAATATATTTAATCGCTACCTTGGTTACCGTCAGTCCAAAAAATAAAAGGGTGTCATATATGAGCGATCTGGCGTTCCAGCAGCATTTTGAAGCATATTAGAAATTTCTATCTTAATGGGTGCCAAAGTTACACAAGACCTCTTAATAATATTTTTAATCGCTATCTTGGTTACCGTAAGTCCAAAAAATAAAAAGGTGTCAGATATGAGCGATCTGGCGTTCTAGCAGCATTTTGAAGCATATTAGAAATTTCTATCTTAATGGCTGCCAAAGTTACACAAGACCTCTTAATTATATTTTTAATCGCTATCTTGGTGACCGTAAGTCCAAAAAATAAAAAGATGACAGATATGAGCGATCTGGCGTTCTAGCAGCATTTTGAAGCATACTAGAAATTTCTATCTTAAAGGGTGCCAAAGCTACACAAGACCTCTTAATAATATGTTTAATCGCTATCTTCGTGACCGTATGTCCAAAAAATAAAAAGGTGTTAGATATGAGCGATCTGGCGTTCTAGCAGCATTTTGAAGCATATTAGAAATTTCTATCTTAATGGGTGCCAAAGTTACACAAGACCTCTTAATAATATTTTTAATCGCTATCTTCGTGATCGTAAGTCCAAAAAATAGAAAGGTGTCAGATATGAGCGATCTGGCGTTCTAGCAGCATTTTGAAGCATATTAAAAATTTCTATCTTAATGGGTGCCAAAGTTACACAAGACCTCTTAATAATATTTTTAATCGCTATCTTCGTGATCGTAAGTCCAAAAAATAGAAAGGTGTCAGATATGAGCGATCTGGCTTTCTAGCAGCATTTTCAAGCATATTAGAAATTTCTATCTTAATGGGTGCCAAAGTTACACAAGACCTCTTAATAATATTTTTAATCGCTATCTTGGTGACCGTCGGTCCAAAAAATAAAAAGGTGTCAGATATGAGCGATCTGGCGTTCTAGCAGCATTTTGAAGCATATTAGAAATTTCTATCTTAATGGGTGCCAAAGTTACACAAGACCTCTTAATAATATTTTTAATCGCTATCTTGGTGACCGTAAGTCCAAGAAATAAAAAGGTGTCAGATATGAGCGATCTGGCGTTCTAGCAGCATTTTGAAGCATATTAGAAATTTCTATCTTAATGGGTGCCAAAATTACACAAGACCTCTTAATAATATTTTTAATCGCCATCTTGGTGACCGTCAGTCCAAAAAATAAAAAGGTGTCAGGTATGAGCGCTCTGGCGTTCTAGCAGCATTTTCAAGCATATTAGAAATTTCTACGCTAAAGGGTGCCAAAGCTACACAAGACCTCTTAATAATATTTTTAATCGCTATCTTGGTGACCGTATGTCCAAAAAATAAAAAGGTGTCAGATATGAGCGATCTGACGTTCTAGCAGCATTTTGAAGCATATTAGAAATTTCTATCTTAATGAGTGCCAAAGTTACACAAGACCTCTTAATAATATTTTTAAACGCTATCTTGGTGACCGTAAGACCAAAAAATAAAAAGGTGTCAGATATGAGCGATCTGGCATTCTAGCAGCATTTTGAAGCATATTAGAAATTTCTATCTTAATGGGTGCCAAAGTTACACAAGACCTCTTAATAATATTTTCAATCGCTATCTTGGTGACAGTAAGTCCAAAAAATAGAAAGGTGTCAGATATGAGCGATCTGGCGTTCTAGCAGCATTTTGAAGCATATTAAAAATTTCTATCTTAATGGGTGCCAAAGTTACACAAGACCTCTTAATAATATTTTCAATCGCTATCTTGGTGACAGTAAGTCCAAAAAATAAAAAGGTGTCAGATATGAGCGATCTGGCGTTCTAGCAGCATTTTGAAGCATATTAGAAATTTCTATCTTAATGGGTGCCAAAGTTACACAAGACCTCTTAATAATATTTTTAATCGCTATCTTGGTGACCGTAAGTCCAAAAAATAAAAAGGTGTCAGATATGAGCGATCTGGCGTTCTAGCAGCATTTTGAAGCATATTAGAAATTTCAATCTTAAAGGGTGCCAAAGTTACACAAGACCTCTTAATAACATTTTTAATGGCTATCTTGGTGACCGTAAGTCCAAAAAATAAAAAGGTGTCAGATATGAGCGATCTGGCGTTCTAGCAGCATTTTGAAGCATATTAGAAATTTCTATCTTAATGGCTGCCAAAGTTACACAAGACCTCTTAATAATATTTTTAATCGCCATCTTGGTGACCGTCAGTCCAAAAAATAAAAAGGTGTCAGGTATGAGCGCTCTGGCGTTCTAGCAGCATTTTCAAGCATATTAGAAATTTCTACGCTAAAGGGTGCCAAAGCTACACAAGACCTCTTAATAATATTTTTAATCGCTATCTTGGTGACCGTATGTCCAAAAAATAAAAAGATGTCAGATATGAGCGATCTGACGTTCTAGCAGCATTTTGAAGTATATTAGAAATTTCTATCTTAATGGGTGCCAAAGTTACACAAGACCTCTTAATAATATTTTTAAACGCTATCTTGGTGACCGTAAGACCAAAAAATAAAAAGGTGTCAGATATGAGCGATCTGGCATTCTAGCAGCATTTTGAAGCATATTAGAAATTTCTATCTTAATGGGTGCCAAAGTTACACAAGACCTCTTAATAATATTTTCAATCGCTATCTTGGTGACAGTAAGTCCAAAAAATAAAAAGGTGTCAAATATGAGCGATCTGGCGTTCTAGCAGCATTTTGAAGCATATTAGAAATTTCTATCTTAATGGGTGCCAAAGTTACACAAGACCTCTTAATAATATTTTTAATCGCTATCTTGGTGACCGTAAGTCCAAAAAATAAAAAGGTGTCAGATATGAGCGATCTGGCGTTCTAGCAGCATTTTGAAGCATATTAGAAATTTCAATCTTAATGGGTGCCAAAGTTACACAAGACCTCTTAATAATATATTTAATCGCTACCTTGGTTACCGTCAGTCCAAAAAATAAAAGGGTGTCATATATGAGCGATCTGGCGTTCCAGCAGCATTTTGAAGCATATTAGAAATTTCTATCTTAATGGGTGCCAAAGTTACACAAGACCTCTTAATAATATTTTTAATCGCTATCTTGGTTACCGTAAGTCCAAAAAATAAAAAGGTGTCAGATATGAGCGATCTGGCGTTCTAGCAGCATTTTGAAGCATATTAGAAATTTCTATCTTAATGGCTGCCAAAGTTACACAAGACCTCTTAATTATATTTTTAATCGCTATCTTGGTGACCGTAAGTCCAAAAAATAAAAAGATGACAGATATGAGCGATCTGGCGTTCTAGCAGCATTTTGAAGCATACTAGAAATTTCTATCTTAAAGGGTGCCAAAGCTACACAAGACCTCTTAATAATATGTTTAATCGCTATCTTCGTGACCGTATGTCCAAAAAATAAAAAGGTGTTAGATATGAGCGATCTGGCGTTCTAGCAGCATTTTGAAGCATATTAGAAATTTCTATCTTAATGGGTGCCAAAGTTACACAAGACCTCTTAATAATATTTTTAATCGCTATCTTCGTGATCGTAAGTCCAAAAAATAGAAAGGTGTCAGATATGAGCGATCTGGCGTTCTAGCAGCATTTTGAAGCATATTAAAAATTTCTATCTTAATGGGTGCCAAAGTTACACAAGACCTCTTAATAATATTTTTAATCGCTATCTTCGTGATCGTAAGTCCAAAAAATAGAAAGGTGTCAGATATGAGCGATCTGGCGTTCTAGCAGCATTTTGAAGCATATTAAAAATTTCTATCTTAATGGGTGCCAAAGTTACACAAGACCTCTTAATAATATTTTTAATCGCTATCTTCGTGATCGTAAGTCCAAAAAATAGAAAGGTGTCAGATATGAGCGATCTGGCGTTCTAGCAGCATTTTGAAGCATATTAGAAATTTCTATCTTAATGGGTGCCAAAGTTACACAAGACCTCTTAATAATATTTTTAATCGCTATCTTGGTGACCGTAAGTCCAAAAAATAAAAAGGTGTTAGATATGAGCGATCTGGCGTTCTAGCAGCATTTTGAAGCATATTAGAAATTTGTATCTTAATGGGTGCCAAAGTTACACAAGAACTCTTAATAATATTTTTAATCGCTATCTTCGTGATCGTAAGTCCAAAAAATAGAAAGGTGTCAGATATGAGCGATCTGGCGTTCTAGCAGCATTTTGAAGCATATTAAAAATTTCTATCTTAATGGGTGCCAAAGTTACACAAGATCTCTAAATAATATTTTTAATCGCTATATTGGTGACCGTAAGTCCAAAAAATAAAAAGGTGTCAGATATGAGCGATCTGGCGTTCTAGCAGCATTTTGAAGCATATTTGAAATTTCTATCTTAATGAGTGCCAAAGTTACACAAGACCTCTTAATAATATTTTTAATCGCTATCTTAGTGACCGTAAGTACAAAAAATAAAAAGGTGTCAGATATGATTGATCTGACGTTCTAGCAGCATTTTGAAGCATATTAGAAATTTCTATCTTAATGGGTGCCAAAGTTACGCAAGACCTCTTAATAATATTTTTAAACGCTATCTTGGTGGCCGTAAGTCCAAAAAATAAAAAGGTGTCAGATATGAGCGATCTGGCATTCTAGCAGCATTTTGAAGCATATTAGAAATTTCTATCTTAATGGGTGCCAAAGTTACACAAGACCTCTTAATAATATTTTTAATCGCTATATTGGTGACCGTAAGTCCAAAAAATAAAAAGGTGTCAGATATGAGCGATCTGGCGTTCTAGCAGCATTTTGAAGCATATTTGAAATTTCTATCTTAATGAGTGCCAAAGTTACACAAGACCTCTTAATAATATTTTTAATCGCTATCTTAGTGACCGTAAGTCCAAAAAATAAAAAGGTGTCAGATATGAGCGATCTGACGTTCTAGCAGCATTTTGAAGCATATTAGAAATTTCTATCTTCATGGGTGCCAAAGTTACGCAAGACCTCTTAATAATATTTTTAAACGCTATCTTGGTGACCGTAAGTCCAAAAAATAAAAAGGTGTCAGATATGAGCGATCTGGCATTCTAGCAGCATTTTGAAGCATATTAGAAATTTCTATCTTAATGGGTGCCAAAGTTACACAAGACCTCTTAATAATATTTTCAATCGCTATCTTGGTGACCGTAAGTCCAAAAAATAAAAAGGTGTCAGATATGAGCGATCTGGCGTTCTAGCAGCATTTTGAAGCATATTTGAAATTTCTATCTTAATGGGTGCCAAAGTTACACAAAACCTCTTAATAATATTTTCAATCGCTATCTTGGTGACCGTAAGTCCAAAAAATAAAAAGGTGTCAGATATGAGCGATCTGGCGTTCTAGCAGCATTTTGAAGCATATTTGAAATTTCTATCTTAATGGGTGCCAAAGTTACACAAAACCTCTTAATAATATTTTTAATCGCTATCTTGGTGACCGTAAGTCCAAAAAAAAAGGTGTCAGATATGAGCGATCTGGCGTTCTAGCAGCATTTTGAAGCATATTAAAAATTTCTATCTTAATGGGTGCCAAAGTTACACAAGACCACTTAATAATATTTTTAATCGCTATCTTGGTGACCGTAAGTCCAAAAAATAAAAAGGTGTCAGATATGAGCGATCTGGCGTTCTAGCAGCATTTTGAAGCATATTAGAAATTTCTATCTTAATGGGTGCCAAAGTTACACAAGACCTCTTAATAATATTTTTAATCGCTATCTTGGTGACCGTAAGTCCAAAAAATAAAATGGTGTCAGATATGAGCGATCTGGCGTTCTAGCAGCATTTTGAAGCATATTTGAAATTTCTATCTTAATGGGTGCCAAAGTTACACAAGACCTCTTAATAATATTTTTAATCGCTATCTTGGTGACCGTAAGTCCAAAAAAAAAAGGTGTCAGATATGAGCGATCTGGCGTTCCAGCAGCATTTTGAAGCATATTAGAAATTTCTATCTTAATGGGTGCCAAAGTTACACAAGACCTCTTAATAATATTTTTAATCGCTATCTTGGTGACCGTAAGTCCAAAAAATAAAAAGGTGTCAGATATGAGCGATCTGGCGTTCTAGCAGCATTTTGAAGTATATTAGAAATTTCTAACTTAAAGGGTGCCAAAGTTACGCAAGACCTCTTAATAACATTTTTAATCGCTATCTTAGTGACCGTAAGTCCAAAAAATAAAAAGGTGTCAGATATGAGCTATCTGACGTTCTAGCAGCATTTTGAAGCATATTAGAAATTTCTATCTTAATGGGTGCCAAAGTTACGCAAGACCTCTTAATAATATTTTTAAACGCTATCTTGGTGACCGTAAGTCCAAAAAATAAAAAGGTGTCAGATATGAGCGATCTGGCATTCTAGCAGCATTTTGAAGCATATTAGAAATTTCTATCTTAATGGGTGCCAAAGTTACACAAGACCTCTTAATAATATTTTTAATCGCTATATTGGTGACCGTAAGTCCAAAAAATAAAAAGGTGTCAGATATGAGCGATCTGGCGTTCTAGCAGCATTTTGAAGCGTATTTGAAATTTCTATCTTAATGAGTGCCAAAGTTACACAAGACCTCTTAATAATATTTTTAATCGCTATCTTAGTGACCGTAAGTCCAAAAAATAAAAAGGTGTCAGATATGAGCGATCTGACGTTCTAACAGCATTTTGAAGCATATTAGAAATTTCTATCTTAATGGGTGCCAAAGTTACGCAAGACCTCTTAATAATATTTTTAAACGCTATCTTGGTGACCGTAAGTCCAAAAAATAAAAAGGTGTCAGATATGAGCGATCTGGCATTCTAGCAGCATTTTGAAGCATATTAGAAATTTCTATCTTAATGGGTGCCAAAGTTACACAAGACCTCTTAATAATATTTTCAATCGCTATCTTGGTGACCGTAAGTCCAAAAAATAAAAAGGTGTCAGATATGAGCGATCTGGCGTTCTAGCAGCATTTTGAAGCATATTTGAAATTTCTATCTTAATGGGTGCCAAAGTTACACAAAACCTCTTAATAATATTTTTAATCGCTATCTTGGTGACCGTAAGTCCAAAAAAAAAGGTGTCAGATATGAGCGATCTGGCGTTCTAGCAGCATTTTGAAGCATATTAAAAATTTCTATCTTAATGGGTGCCAAAGTTACACAAGACCTCTTAATAATATTTTTAATCGCTATCTTGGTGACCGTAAGTCCAAAAAATAAAAAGGTGTCAGATATGAGCGATCTGGCGTTCTAGCAGCATTTTGAAGCATATTAGAAATTTCTATCTTAATGGGTGCCAAAGTTACACAAGACCTCTTAATAATATTTTTAATCGCTATCTTGGTGACCGTAAGTCCAAAAAATAAAATGGTGTCAGATATGAGCGATCTGGCGTTCTAGCAGCATTTTGAAGCATATTAAAAATTTCTATCTTAATGGGTGCCAAAGTTAAACAATACCTCTTAATAATATTTTTAATCGAGATCTTGGTGACCGTAAGTCCAAAAAGAAAAGGTGTCAGATATGAGCGATCTGGCATTCTAGCAGCATTTTGAAGCATATTAGAAATTTCTATCTTAATGGGTGCCAAAGTTACACAAGACCTCTTAATAATATTTTCAATCGCTATCTTGGTGACCGTAAGTCCAAAAAATAAAAAGGTGTCAGATATGAGCGATCTGGCGTTCTAGCAGCATTTTGAAGCATATTTGAAATTTCTATCTTAATGGGTGCCAAAGTTACACAAAACCTCTTAATAATATTTTTAATCGCTATCTTGGTGACCGTAAGTCCAAAAAATAAAATGGTGTCAGATATGAGCGATCTGGCGTTCTAGCAGCATTTTGAAGCATATTTGAAATTTCTATCTTAATGGGTGCCAAAGTTACACAAGACCTCTTAATAATATTTTTAATCGCTATCTTGGTGACCGTAAGTCCAAAAAAAAAAGGTGTCAGATATGAGCGATCTGGCGTTCCAGCAGCATTTTGAAGCATATTAGAAATTTCTATCTTAATGGGTGCCAAAGTTACACAAGACCTCTTAATAATATTTTTAATCGCTATCTTGGTGACCGTAAGTCCAAAAAATAAAAAGGTGTCAGATATGAGCGATCTGGCGTTCTAGCAGCATTTTGAAGTATATTAGAAATTTCTAACTTAAAGGGTGCCAAAGTTACGCAAGACCTCTTAATAACATTTTTAATCGCTATCTTAGTGACCGTAAGTCCAAAAAATAAAAAGGTGTCAGATATGAGCTATCTGACGTTCTAGCAGCATTTTGAAGCATATTAGAAATTTCTATCTTAATGGGTGCCAAAGTTACGCAAGACCTCTTAATAATATTTTTAAACGCTATCTTGGTGACCGTAAGTCCAAAAAATAAAAAGGTGTCAGATATGAGCGATCTGGCATTCTAGCAGCATTTTGAAGCATATTAGAAATTTCTATCTTAATGGGTGCCAAAGTTACACAAGACCTCTTAATAATATTTTTAATCGCTATATTGGTGACCGTAAGTCCAAAAAATAAAAAGGTGTCAGATATGAGCGATCTGGCGTTCTAGCAGCATTTTGAAGCGTATTTGAAATTTCTATCTTAATGAGTGCCAAAGTTACACAAGACCTCTTAATAATATTTTTAATCGCTATCTTAGTGACCGTAAGTCCAAAAAATAAAAAGGTGTCAGATATGAGCGATCTGACGTTCTAACAGCATTTTGAAGCATATTAGAAATTTCTATCTTAATGGGTGCCAAAGTTACGCAAGACCTCTTAATAATATTTTTAAACGCTATCTTGGTGACCGTAAGTCCAAAAAATAAAAAGGTGTCAGATATGAGCGATCTGGCATTCTAGCAGCATTTTGAAGCATATTAGAAATTTCTATCTTAATGGGTGCCAAAGTTACACAAGACCTCTTAATAATATTTTCAATCGCTATCTTGGTGACCGTAAGTCCAAAAAATAAAAAGGTGTCAGATATGAGCGATCTGGCGTTCTAGCAGCATTTTGAAGCATATTTGAAATTTCTATCTTAATGGGTGCCAAAGTTACACAAAACCTCTTAATAATATTTTTAATCGCTATCTTGGTGACCGTAAGTCCAAAAAAAAAGGTGTCAGATATGAGCGATCTGGCGTTCTAGCAGCATTTTGAAGCATATTAAAAATTTCTATCTTAATGGGTGCCAAAGTTACACAAGACCTCTTAATAATATTTTTAATCGCTATCTTGGTGACCGTAAGTCCAAAAAATAAAAAGGTGTCAGATATGAGCGATCTGGCGTTCTAGCAGCATTTTGAAGCATATTAGAAATTTCTATCTTAATGGGTGCCAAAGTTACACAAGACCTCTTAATAATATTTTTAATCGCTATCTTGGTGACCGTAAGTCCAAAAAATAAAATGGTGTCAGATATGAGCGATCTGGCGTTCTAGCAGCATTTTGAAGCATATTAAAAATTTCTATCTTAATGGGTGCCAAAGTTAAACAATACCTCTTAATAATATTTTTAATCGAGATCTTGGTGACCGTAAGTCCAAAAAGAAAAGGTGTCAGATATGAGCGATCTGGCGTTCCAGCAGCATTTTGAAGCATATTAAAAATTTCTATCTTAATGGGTGCCAAAGTTACACAAGACCTCTTAATAATATTTTTAATCGCTATCTTGGTGACCGTAAGTCCAGAAAATAAAAAGGTGTCAGATATGAGCGATCTGGCGTTCTAGCAGCATTTTGAAGTATATTAGAAATTTCTAACTTAAAGGGTGCCAAAGTTACGCAAGACCTCTTAATAACATTTTTAATCGCTATCTTGGTGACCGTAAGTCCAAAAAATAAAAAGGTGTCAGATATGAGCGATCTGGCGTTCTAGCAGCATTTTGAAGCATATTAGAAATTTCTATCTTAAAGGGTGCCAAAGTTACAAAAGACCTCTTAATAACATTTTTAATGGCTATCTTGGTGACCGTAAGTCCAAAAAATAAAAAGGTGTCAGATATGAGCGATCTGGCGTTCTAGCAGCATTTTGAAGCATATTAGAAATTTCTATCTTAATGGCTGCCAAAGTTACACAAGACCTATTAATAATATTTTTAATCGCTATCTTGGTGACCGTAAGTCCAAAAAATAAAAAGATGTCAGATATGAGCGATCTGGCGTTCTAGCAGCATTTTGAAGCATATTAGAAATTTCTATCTTAAAGGGTGCCAAAGTTGCACAAGACCTCTTAATAATATTTTTAATCGCTATCTTGGTGACCGTAAGTCCAAGAAATAAAAAGTTGTCAGATATGAGCGATCTGGCGTTCTAGCAGCATTTTGAAGCATATTAGAAATTTCTATCTTAATGGGTGCCAAAGTTACGCAAGACCTCTTAATAATATTTTTAAACGCTATCTTGGTGATCGTAAGTCCAAAAAATAAAAAGGTGTTAGATATGAGCGATCTGGCGTTCTAGCAGCATTTTGAAGCATATTAGAAATTTCTATCTTAATGGGTGTCAAAGTTACACAAGACCTCTTAATAATATTTTTAATCGCCATCTTCGTGATCGTAAGTCCAAAAAATAAAAAGGTGTCAGATATGAGCGATCTGGCGTTCTAGCAGCATTTTGAAGCATATTAAAAATTTCTATCTTAATGGGTGCCAAAGTTACACAAGACCTCTAAATAATATTTTTAATCGCTATATTGGTGACCGTAAGTCCAATAAATAAAAAGGTGTCAGATATGAGCGATCTGGCGTTCTAGCAGCATTTTGAAGCATATTAGAAATTTCTATCTTAATGGGTGCCAAAGTTACACAAGACCTCTTAATAATATTTTTAATCGCTATCTTGGTGACCGTAAGTCCAAAAAATAAAAAGGTGTTAGATATGAGCGATCTGGCGTTCTAGCAGCATTTTGAAGCATATTAGAAATTTCTATCTTAATGGGTGCCAAAGTTACACAAGACCTCTTAATAATATTTTTAATCGCTATCTTCGTGATCGTAAGTCCAAAAAATAGAAAGGTGTCAGATATGAGCGATCTGGCGTTCTAGCAGCATTTTGAAGCATATTAAAAATTTCTATCTTAATGGGTGCCAAAGTTACACAAGATCTCTAAATAATATTTTTAATCGCTATATTGGTGACCGTAAGTCCAAAAAATAAAAAGGTGTCAGATATGAGCGATCTGGCGTTCTAGCAGCATTTTGAAGCATATTTGAAATTTCTATCTTAATGAGTGCCAAAGTTACACAAGACCTCTTAATAATATTTTTAATCGCTATCTTAGTGACCGTAAGTCCAAAAAATAAAAAGGTGTCAGATATGAGCGATCTGACGTTCTAGCAGCATTTTGAAGCATATTAGAAATTTCTATCTTAATGGGTGCCAAAGTTACGCAAGACCTCTTAATAATATTTTTAAACGCTATCTTGGTGACCGTAAGTCCAAAAAATAAAAAGGTGTCAGATATGAGCGATCTGGCATTCTAGCAGCATTTTGAAGCATATTAGAAATTTCTATCTTAATGGGTGCCAAAGTTACACAAGACCTCTTAATAATATTTTTAATCGCTATCTTGGTGACCGTAAGTCCAAAAAATAAAATGGTGTCAGATATGAGCGATCTGGCGTTCTAGCAGCATTTTGAAGCATATTAAAAATTTCTATCTTAATGGGTGCCAAAGTTAAACAATACCTCTTAATAATATTTTTAATCGAGATCTTGGTGACCGTAAGTCCAAAAAGAAAAGGTGTCAGATATGAGCGATCTGGCGTTCCAGCAGCATTTTGAAGCATATTAAAAATTTCTATCTTAATGGGTGCCAAAGTTACACAAGACCTCTTAATAATATTTTTAATCGCTATCTTGGTGACCGTAAGTCCAGAAAATAAAAAGGTGTCAGATATGAGCGATCTGGCGTTCTAGCAGCATTTTGAAGTATATTAGAAATTTCTAACTTAAAGGGTGCCAAAGTTACGCAAGACCTCTTAATAACATTTTTAATCGCTATCTTGGTGACCGTAAGTCCAAAAAATAAAAAGGTGTCAGATATGAGCGATCTGGCGTTCTAGCAGCATTTTGAAGCATATTAGAAATTTCTATCTTAAAGGGTGCCAAAGTTACAAAAGACCTCTTAATAACATTTTTAATGGCTATCTTGGTGACCGTAAGTCCAAAAAATAAAAAGGTGTCAGATATGAGCGATCTGGCGTTCTAGCAGCATTTTGAAGCATATTAGAAATTTCTATCTTAATGGCTGCCAAAGTTACACAAGACCTATTAATAATATTTTTAATCGCTATCTTGGTGACCGTAAGTCCAAAAAATAAAAAGATGTCAGATATGAGCGATCTGGCGTTCTAGCAGCATTTTGAAGCATATTAGAAATTTCTATCTTAAAGGGTGCCAAAGTTGCACAAGACCTCTTAATAATATTTTTAATCGCTATCTTGGTGACCGTAAGTCCAAGAAATAAAAAGTTGTCAGATATGAGCGATCTGGCGTTCTAGCAGCATTTTGAAGCATATTAGAAATTTCTATCTTAATGGGTGCCAAAGTTACGCAAGACCTCTTAATAATATTTTTAAACGCTATCTTGGTGATCGTAAGTCCAAAAAATAAAAAGGTGTTAGATATGAGCGATCTGGCGTTCTAGCAGCATTTTGAAGCATATTAGAAATTTCTATCTTAATGGGTGTCAAAGTTACACAAGACCTCTTAATAATATTTTTAATCGCCATCTTCGTGATCGTAAGTCCAAAAAATAAAAAGGTGTCAGATATGAGCGATCTGGCGTTCTAGCAGCATTTTGAAGCATATTAAAAATTTCTATCTTAATGGGTGCCAAAGTTACACAAGACCTCTAAATAATATTTTTAATCGCTATATTGGTGACCGTAAGTCCAATAAATAAAAAGGTGTCAGATATGAGCGATCTGGCGTTCTAGCAGCATTTTGAAGCATATTAGAAATTTCTATCTTAATGGGTGCCAAAGTTACACAAGACCTCTTAATAATATTTTTAATCGCTATCTTGGTGACCGTAAGTCCAAAAAATAAAAAGGTGTTAGATATGAGCGATCTGGCGTTCTAGCAGCATTTTGAAGCATATTAGAAATTTCTATCTTAATGGGTGCCAAAGTTACACAAGACCTCTTAATAATATTTTTAATCGCTATCTTCGTGATCGTAAGTCCAAAAAATAGAAAGGTGTCAGATATGAGCGATCTGGCGTTCTAGCAGCATTTTGAAGCATATTAAAAATTTCTATCTTAATGGGTGCCAAAGTTACACAAGATCTCTAAATAATATTTTTAATCGCTATATTGGTGACCGTAAGTCCAAAAAATAAAAAGGTGTCAGATATGAGCGATCTGGCGTTCTAGCAGCATTTTGAAGCATATTTGAAATTTCTATCTTAATGAGTGCCAAAGTTACACAAGACCTCTTAATAATATTTTTAATCGCTATCTTAGTGACCGTAAGTCCAAAAAATAAAAAGGTGTCAGATATGAGCGATCTGACGTTCTAGCAGCATTTTGAAGCATATTAGAAATTTCTATCTTAATGGGTGCCAAAGTTACGCAAGACCTCTTAATAATATTTTTAAACGCTATCTTGGTGACCGTAAGTCCAAAAAATAAAAAGGTGTCAGATATGAGCGATCTGGCATTCTAGCAGCATTTTGAAGCATATTAGAAATTTCTATCTTAATGGGTGCCAAAGTTACACAAGACCTCTTAATAATATTTTTAATCGCTATCTTGGTGACCGTAAGTCCAAAAAATAAAATGGTGTCAGATATGAGCGATCTGGCGTTCTAGCAGCATTTTGAAGCATATTAAAAATTTCTATCTTAATGGGTGCCAAAGTTAAACAATACCTCTTAATAATATTTTTAATCGAGATCTTGGTGACCGTAAGTCCAAAAAGAAAAGGTGTCAGATATGAGCGATCTGGCGTTCCAGCAGCATTTTGAAGCATATTAAAAATTTCTATCTTAATGGGTGCCAAAGTTACACAAGACCTCTTAATAATATTTTTAATCGCTATCTTGGTGACCGTAAGTCCAGAAAATAAAAAGGTGTCAGATATGAGCGATCTGGCGTTCTAGCAGCATTTTGAAGTATATTAGAAATTTCTAACTTAAAGGGTGCCAAAGTTACGCAAGACCTCTTAATAACATTTTTAATCGCTATCTTGGTGACCGTAAGTCCAAAAAATAAAAAGGTGTCAGATATGAGCGATCTGGCGTTCTAGCAGCATTTTGAAGCATATTAGAAATTTCTATCTTAAAGGGTGCCAAAGTTACAAAAGACCTCTTAATAACATTTTTAATGGCTATCTTGGTGACCGTAAGTCCAAAAAATAAAAAGGTGTCAGATATGAGCGATCTGGCGTTCTAGCAGCATTTTGAAGCATATTAGAAATTTCTATCTTAATGGCTGCCAAAGTTACACAAGACCTCTTAATAATATTTTCAATCGCTATCTTGGTGACCGTAAGTCCAAAAAATAAAAAGGTGTCAGATATGAGCGATCTGGCGTTCTAGCAGCATTTTGAAGCATATTTGAAATTTCTATCTTAATGGGTGCCAAAGTTACACAAAACCTCTTAATAATATTTTTAATCGCTATCTTGGTGACCGTAAGTCCAAAAAAAAAGGTGTCAGATATGAGCGATCTGGCGTTCTAGCAGCATTTTGAAGCATATTAAAAATTTCTATCTTAATGGGTGCCAAAGTTACACAAGACCTCTTAATAATATTTTTAATCGCTATCTTGGTGACCGTAAGTCCAAAAAATAAAAAGGTGTCAGATATGAGCGATCTGGCGTTCTAGCAGCATTTTGAAGCATATTAGAAATTTCTATCTTAATGGGTGCCAAAGTTACACAAGACCTCTTAATAATATTTTTAATCGCTATCTTGGTGACCGTAAGTCCAAAAAATAAAATGGTGTCAGATATGAGCGATCTGGCGTTCTAGCAGCATTTTGAAGCATATTAAAAATTTCTATCTTAATGGGTGCCAAAGTTAAACAATACCTCTTAATAATATTTTTAATCGAGATCTTGGTGACCGTAAGTCCAAAAAGAAAAGGTGTCAGATATGAGCGATCTGACGTTCCAGCAGCATTTTGAAGCATATTAAAAATTTCTATCTTAATGGGTGCCAAAGTTACACAAGACCTCTTAATAATATTTTTAATCGCTATCTTGGTGACCGTAAGTCCAGAAAATAAAAAGGTGTCAGATATGAGCGATCTGGCGTTCTAGCAGCATTTTGAAGTATATTAGAAATTTCTAACTTAAAGGGTGCCAAAGTTACGCAAGACCTCTTAATAACATTTTTAATCGCTATCTTGGTGACCGTCAGTCCAAAAAATAAAAAGGTGTCAGATATGAGCGATCTGGCGTTCTAGCAGCATTTTGAAGCATATTAGAAATTTCTATCTTAAAGGGTGCCAAAGTTACAAAAGACCTCTTAATAACATTTTTAATGGCTATCTTGGTGACCGTAAGTCCAAAAAATAAAAAGGTGTCAGATATGAGCGATCTGGCGTTCTAGCAGCATTTTGAAGCATATTAGAAATTTCTATCTTAATGGCTGCCAAAGTTACACAAGACCTATTAATAATATTTTTAATCGCTATCTTGGTGACCGTAAGTCCAAAAAATAAAAAGATGTCAGATATGAGCGATCTGGCGTTCTAGCAGCATTTTGAAGCATATTAGAAATTTCTATCTTAAAGGGTGCCAAAGTTGCACAAGACCTCTTAATAATATTTTTAATCGCTATCTTGGTGACCGTAAGTCCAAGAAATAAAAAGTTGTCAGATATGAGCGATCTGGCGTTCTAGCAGCATTTTGAAGCATATTAGAAATTTCTATCTTAATGGGTGCCAAAGTTACGCAAGACCTCTTAATAATATTTTTAAACGCTATCTTGGTGATCGTAAGTCCAAAAAATAAAAAGGTGTTAGATATGAGCGATCTGGCGTTCTAGCAGCATTTTGAAGCATATTAGAAATTTCTATCTTAATGGGTGTCAAAGTTACACAAGACCTCTTAATAATATTTTTAATCGCCATCTTCGTGATCGTAAGTCCAAAAAATAAAAAGGTGTCAGATATGAGCGATCTGGCGTTCTAGCAGCATTTTGAAGCATATTAAAAATTTCTATCTTAATGGGTGCCAAAGTTACACAAGACCTCTAAATAATATTTTTAATCGCTATATTGGTGACCGTAAGTCCAATAAATAAAAAGGTGTCAGATATGAGCGATCTGGCGTTCTAGCAGCATTTTGAAGCATATTAGAAATTTCTATCTTAATGGGTGCCAAAGTTACACAAGACCTCTTAATAATATTTTTAATCGCTATCTTGGTGACCGTAAGTCCAAAAAATAAAAAGGTGTTAGATATGAGCGATCTGGCGTTCTAGCAGCATTTTGAAGCATATTAGAAATTTCTATCTTAATGGGTGCCAAAGTTACACAAGACCTCTTAATAATATTTTTAATCGCTATCTTCGTGATCGTAAGTCCAAAAAATAGAAAGGTGTCAGATATGAGCGATCTGGCGTTCTAGCAGCATTTTGAAGCATATTAAAAATTTCTATCTTAATGGGTGCCAAAGTTACACAAGATCTCTAAATAATATTTTTAATCGCTATATTGGTGACCGTAAGTCCAAAAAATAAAAAGGTGTCAGATATGAGCGATCTGGCGTTCTAGCAGCATTTTGAAGCATATTTGAAATTTCTATCTTAATGAGTGCCAAAGTTACACAAGACCTCTTAATAATATTTTTAATCGCTATCTTAGTGACCGTAAGTCCAAAAAATAAAAAGGTGTCAGATATGAGCGATCTGACGTTCTAGCAGCATTTTGAAGCATATTAGAAATTTCTATCTTAATGGGTGCCAAAGTTACGCAAGACCTCTTAATAATATTTTTAAACGCTATCTTGGTGACCGTAAGTCCAAAAAATAAAAAGGTGTCAGATATGAGCGATCTGGCATTCTAGCAGCATTTTGAAGCATATTAGAAATTTCTATCTTAATGGGTGCCAAAGTTACACAAGACCCCTTAATAATATTTTCAATCGCTATCTTGGTGACCGTAAGTCCAAAAAATAAAAAGGTGTCAGATATGAGCGATCTGGCGTTCTAGCAGCATTTTGAAGCATATTTGAAATTTCTATCTTAATGGGTGCCAAAGTTACACAAAACCTCTTAATAATATTTTTAATCGCTATCTTGGTGACCGTAAGTCCAAAAAAAAAGGTGTCAGATATGAGCGATCTGGCGTTCTAGCAGCATTTTGAAGCATATTAAAAATTTCTATCTTAATGGGTGCCAAAGTTACACAAGACCTCTTAATAATATTTTTAATCGCTATCTTGGTGACCGTAAGTTCAAAAAATAAAAAGGTGTCAGATATGACCGATCTGGCGTTCTAGCAGCATTTTGAAGCATATTAGAAATTTCTATCTTAATGGGTGCCAAAGTTACACAAGACCTCTTAATAATATTTTTAATCGCTATCTTGGTGACCGTAAGTCCAAAAAATAAAAAGGTGTCAGATATGAGCGATCTGGCGTCCTAACAGCATTTTGAAGCATATTAGAAATTTCTATCTTAAAGGGTGCCAAAGTTACAAAAGACCTCTTAATAACATTTGTAATGGCTATCTTGGTGACCGTAAGTCCAAAAAATAAAAAGGTGTCAGATATTAGCGATCTGGCGTTCTAGCAGCATTTTGAAGCATATTAGAAATTTCTATCTTAATGGCTGCCAAAGTTACACAAGACCTATTAATAATATTTTTAATCGCTATCTTGGTGACCGTAAGTCCAAAAAATAAAAAGTTGTCAGATATGAGCCATCTGGCGTTCTAGCAGCATTTTGAAGCATATTAGAAATTTCTATCTTAAAGGGTGCCAAAGTTACACAAGACCTCTTAATAATATTTTTAATCGCTATCTTGGTGACCGTAAGTCCAAAAAATAAAAAGGTGTCAGATATGAGCGATCTGGCGTTCTAGCAGCATTTTCAAGCATATTAGAAATTTCTATCTTAATGGGTGCCAAAGTTACACAAGACCTCTTAATAATATTTTTAATCGCTATCTTGGTGACCGTCAGTCCAAAAAATAAAAAGGTGTCAGATATGAGCGATCTGGCGTTCTAGCAGCATTTTGAAGCATATTAGAAATTTCTATCTTAATAGGTGCCAAAGTTACACAAGACCTCTTAATAATATTTTTAATCGCTATCTTGGTGACCGTAAGTCCAAAAAATATAAAGGTGTCAGATATGAGCGATCTGGCATTCTAGCAGCATTTTGAAGCATATTAGAAATTTCTATCTTAATGGGTGCCAAAGTTACACAAGACCTCTTAATAATATTTTTAATCGCTATCTTGGTGAACGTCAGTTCAAAAAATAAAAAGGTGTCAGATATGAGCGATCTGGCGTTCTAGCAGCATTTTGAAGCATATTAGAAATTTCTATCTTAATGGGTGCCAAAGTTACACAGGACCTCTTAATAATATTTTTAATCGCTATCTTGGTGACCGTAAGTCCAAAAAATGAAAAGGTGTCAGATATGAGCGATCTGGCGTTCTAGCAGCATTTTGAAGCATATTAGAAATTTCTATCTTAATGGGTGCCAAAGTTACACAAGACCTCTTAATAATATTTTTAATCGCTATCTTGGTGAACGTCAGTTCAAAAAATAAAAAGGTGTCAGATATGAGCGATCTGGCGTTCTAGCAGCATTTTGAAGCATATTAGAAATTTCTATCTTAATGGGTGCCAAAGTTACACAGGACCTCTTAATAATATTTTTAATCGCTATCTTGGTGACCGTAAGTCCAAAAAATGAAAAGGTGTCAGATATGAGCGATCTGGCGTTCTAGCAGCATTTTGAAGCATATTAGAAATTTCTATCTTAATGGGTGCCAAAGTTAGACAAGACCTCTTAATAATATTTTTAATCGCTATCTTGGTGACCGTAAGTCCAAAAAATGAAAAGGTGTCAGATATGAGCGATCTGGCGTTCTAGCAGCATTTTGACGCATATTAGAAATTTCTATCTTAATGGGTGCCAAAGTTAGACAAGACCTCTTAATAATATTTTTAATCGCTATCTTGGTGACCGTAAGTCCAAAAAATAAAAAGGTGTCAGATATGAGCGATCTGGCGTTCTAGCAGCATTTTGAAGCATATTAGAAATTTCTATCTTAAAGGGTGCCAAAGTTACACAAGACCTCTTAATAATATTTTTAATCGCTATCTTGGTGACCGTAACTCCAAAAAATAGAAAGGTGTCAGATATGAGCGATCTGGCGTTCTAGCAGCATTTTCAAGCATATTAGAAATTTCTATCTTAAAGGGTGCCAAAGTTACACAAAACCTCTTAATAATATTTTTAATCGCTATCTTGGTGACCGTAATTCCAAAAAATAAAAAGGTGTCAGATATGAGCGATCAGGCGTTCTAGCAGCATTTTGAAGCATATTAGAAATTTCTATCTTAAAGGGTGTAAAAGTTACACAAAACCTCTTAATAATATTTTTAATCGCTATCTTGGTGACCGTAATTCCAAAAAATAAAAAGGTGTCAGATATGAGCGATCTGGCGTTCTAGCAGCATTTTGAAGCATATTAGAAATTTCTACCTTAATGGGTGCCAAATTTACACAAGACCTCTTAATATTATTTTTAATCGCTATCTTGGTGACCGTAATTCCAAAAAATAAAAAGGTGTCAGATATGAGCGATCTGGCGTTCTAGCAGCATTTTGAAGCATATTAGAAATTTCTATCTTAAAGGGTGCCAAAGTTACACAAGACCTCTTAATAATATTTTT
Organism: Onthophagus sagittarius; assembly: GCA_036711965.1. Lineage (NCBI taxonomy): Eukaryota > Metazoa > Arthropoda > Insecta > Coleoptera > Scarabaeidae > Onthophagus > Onthophagus sagittarius. Next base: position 30,800,684 of record JASERS010000005.1, read on the forward strand.
AATCGCTATCTTGGTGACCGTAATTCTAAAAAATAAAAAGGTGTCAGATATGAGCGATCTGGAGTTCTAGCAGCATTTTGAAGCATATTAGAAATTTCTATCTCTATGGGAGCCAAAGTTACACAAGACCTCTTAATAATATTTTTAATCGCTATCTTGGTGACCGTAATTCCAAAAAATAAAATGGTGTCAGATATGAGCGATCTGGCGTTCTAGCAGCATTTTGAAGCATATTAGAAATTTCTATCTTAATGGGTGCCAAAGTTACACAAGACCTCTTAATAATATTTTTAATCGCTATCTTGGTGACCGTAAGTCCAAAAAATAAAAAGATGCCAGATATGAGCGATCTGGCGTTCAAGCAGCATTTTGAAGCATATTAGTAATTTCTATCTTAAAGGGTGCCAAAGTTACACAAGACCTCTTAATAATATTTTTAATCGCTATCTTGGTGACCGTAAATCCAAAAAATAAAAAGGTGTCAGATATGAGCAATCTGGCGTTCTAGCAGCATTTTGAAGCATATTAGAAATTTCTATCTTAATGGGTGCCAAAGTTACACAAGACCTCTTAATAATATTTTTAATCGCAATCTTGGTAACCGTAAGTCCAAAAAATAAAAAGGTGTCAGATATGAGCGATCTGGCGTTCTAGCAGCATTTTGAAGCATATTAGAAATTTCTATCTTAAAGGGTGCCAAAGTTACACAAGACCTCTTAATAATATTTTTAATCGCTATCTTGGTGACCGTAATTCCAAAAAATAAAAAGGTGTCAGATATGAGCGATCAGGCGTTCTAGCAGCATTTTGAAGCATATTAGAAATTTCTATCTTAAAGGGTTTAAAAGTTACACAAAACCTCTTAATAATATTTTTAATCGCTATCTTGGTGACCGTAATTCAAAAAAATAAAAAGGTGTCAGATATGAGCGATCTGGCGTTCTAGCAGCATTTTGAAGCATATTAGAAATTTCTACCTTAATGGGTGCCAAATTTACACAAGACCTCTTAATAATATTTTTAATCGCTATCTTGGTGACCGTAAGTCCAAGAAATAAAAAGGTGTCAGATATGAGCGATCTGGCGTTCTAGCAGCATTTTGAAGCATATTAGAAATTTCTATCTTAATGGGTGCCAAAGTTACGCAAGACCTCTTAATAATATTTTTAAACGCTATCTTGGTGATCGTAAGTCCAAAAAATAAAAAGGTGTTAGATATGAGCGATCTGGTGTTCTAGCAGCATTTTGAAGCATATTAGAAATTTCTATCTTAATGGGTTTCAAAGTTACACAAGACCTCTTAATAATATTTTTAATCGCCATCTTCGTGATCGTAAGTCCAAAAAATAAAAAGGTGTCAGATATGAGCGATCTGGCGTTCTAGCAGCATTTTGAAGCATATTAAAAATTTCTATCTTAATGGGTGCCAAAGTTACACAAGACCTCTAAATAATATTTTTAATCGCTATATTGGTGACCGTAAGTCCAATAAATAAAAAGGTGTTAGATATGAGCGATCTGGCGTTCTAGCAGCATTTTGAAGCATATTAGAAATTTCTATCTTAATGGGTGCCAAAGTTACACAAGACCTCTTAATAATATTTTTAATCGCTATCTTGGTGACCGTAAGTCCAAAAAATAAAAAGGTGTTAGATATGAGCGATCTGGCGTTCTAGCAGCATTTTGAAGCATATTAGAAATTTCTATCTTAATGGGTGCCAAAGTTACACAAGACCTCTTAATAATATTTTTAATCGCTATCTTCGTGATCGTAAGTCCAAAAAATAGAAAGGTGTCAGATATGAGCGATCTGGCGTTCTAGCAGCATTTTGAAGCATATTAAAAATTTCTATCTTAATGGGTGCCAAAGTTACACAAGATCTCTAAATAATATTTTTAATCGCTATATTGGTGACCGTAAGTCCAAAAAATAAAAAGGTGTCAGATATGAGCGATCTGGCGTTCTAGCAGCATTTTGAAGCATATTTGAAATTTTTATCTTAATGAGTGCCAAAGTTACACAAGACCTCTTAATAATATTTTTAATCGCTATCTTAGTGACCGTAAGTCCAAAAAATAAAAAGGTGTCAGATATGAGCGATCTGACGTTCTAGCAGCATTTTGAAGCATATTAGAAATTTCTATCTTAATGGGTGCCAAAGTTACGCAAGACCTCTTAATAATATTTTTAAACGCTATCTTGGTGACCGTAAGTCCAAAAAATAAAAAGGTGTCAGATATGAGCGATCTGGCATTCTAGCAGCATTTTGAAGCATATTAGAAATTTCTATCTTAATGGGTGCCAAAGTTACACAAGACCTCTTAATAATATTTTTAATCGCTATCTTGGTGACCGTAAGTCCAAAAAATAAAAAGATGCCAGATATGAGCGATCTGGCGTTCAAGCAGCATTTTGAAGCATATTAGTAATTTCTATCTTAAAGGGTGCCAAAGTTACACAAGACCTCTTAATAATATTTTTAATCGCTATCTTGGTGACCGTAAATCCAAAAAATAAAAAGGTGTCAGATATGAGCAATCTGGCGTTCTAGCAGCATTTTGAAGCATATTAGAAATTTCTATCTTAATGGGTGCCAAAGTTACACAAGACCTCTTAATAATATTTTTAATCGCAATCTTGGTAACCGTAAGTCCAAAAAATAAAAAGGTGTCAGATATGAGCGATCTGGCGTTCTAGCAGCATTTTGAAGCATATTAGAAATTTCTATCTTAATGGGTGCCAAAGTTACACAAGACCTCTTAATAATATTTTTAATCGCTATCTTGGTGACCGTAAGTCCAAAAAATAAAAAGGTGTCAGATATGAGCGATCTGGCATTCTAGCAGCATTTTGAAGCATATTAGAAATTTCTATCTTAAAGGGTGCCAAAGTTACACAAGACCTCTTAATAATATTTTTAATCGCTATCTTGGTGACCGTAATTCCAAAAAATAAAAAGGTGTCAGATATGAGCGATCAGGCGTTCTAGCAGCATTTTGAAGCATATTAGAAATTTCTATCTTAAAGGGTTTAAAAGTTACACAAAACCTCTTAATAATATTTTTAATCGCTATCTTGGTGACCGTAAGTCCAAGAAATAAAAAGGTGTCAGATATGAGCGATCTGGCGTTCTAGCAGCATTTTGAAGCATATTAGAAATTTCTATCTTAATGGGTGCCAAAGTTACACAAGACCTCTTAATAATATTTTTAATCGCTATCTTGGTGACCGTAAGTCCAAAAAATAAAAAGGTGTTAGATATGAGCGATCTGGCGTTCTAGCAGCATTTTGAAGCATATTAGAAATTTCTATCTTAATGGGTGCCAAAGTTACACAAGACCTCTTAATAATATTTTTAATCGCTATCTTCGTGATCGTAAGTCCAAAAAATAGAAAGGTGTCAGATATGAGCGATCTGGCGTTCTAGCAGCATTTTGAAGCATATTAAAAATTTCTATCTTAATGGGTGCCAAAGTTACACAAGATCTCTAAATAATATTTTTAATCGCTATATTGGTGACCGTAAGTCCAAAAAATAAAAAGGTGTCAGATATGAGCGATCTGGCGTTCTAGCAGCATTTTGAAGCATATTTGAAATTTTTATCTTAATGAGTGCCAAAGTTACACAAGACCTCTTAATAATATTTTTAATCGCTATCTTAGTGACCGTAAGTCCAAAAAATAAAAAGGTGTCAGATATGAGCGATCTGACGTTCTAGCAGCATTTTGAAGCATATTAGAAATTTCTATCTTAATGGGTGCCAAAGTTACGCAAGACCTCTTAATAATATTTTTAAACGCTATCTTGGTGACCGTAAGTCCAAAAAATAAAAAGGTGTCAGATATGAGCGATCTGGCATTCCAGCAGCATTTTGAAGCATATTAGAAATTTCTATCTTAATGGGTGCCAAAGTTACACAAGACCTCTTAATAATATTTTTAATCGCTATCTTGGTGACCGTAAGTCCAAAAAATAAAAAGATGCCAGATATGAGCGATCTGGCGTTCAAGCAGCATTTTGAAGCATATTAGTAATTTCTATCTTAAAGGGTGCCAAAGTTACACAAGACCTCTTAATAATATTTTTAATCGCTATCTTGGTGACCGTAAATCCAAAAAATAAAAAGGTGTCAGATATGAGCAATCTGGCGTTCTAGCAGCATTTTGAAGCATATTAGAAATTTCTATCTTAATGGGTGCCAAAGTTACACAAGACCTCTTAATAATATTTTTAATCGCAATCTTGGTAACCGTAAGTCCAAAAAATAAAAAGGTGTCAGATATGAGCGATCTGGCGTTCTAGCAGCATTTTGAAGCATATTAGAAATTTCTATCTTAATGGGTGCCAAAGTTACACAAGACCTCTTAATAATATTTTTAATCGCTATCTTGGTGACCGTAAGTCCAAAAAATAAAAAGGTGTCAGATATGAGCGATCTGGCATTCTAGCAGCATTTTGAAGCATATTAGAAATTTCTATCTTAAAGGGTGCCAAAGTTACACAAGACCTCTTAATAATATTTTTAATCGCTATCTTGGTGACCGTAATTCCAAAAAATAAAAAGGTGTCAGATATGAGCGATCAGGCGTTCTAGCAGCATTTTGAAGCATATTAGAAATTTCTATCTTAAAGGGTTTAAAAGTTACACAAAACCTCTTAATAATATTTTTAATCGCTATCTTGGTGACCGTAAGTCCAAGAAATAAAAAGGTGTCAGATATGAGCGATCTGGCGTTCTAGCAGCATTTTGAAGCATATTAGAAATTTCTATCTTAATGGGTGCCAAAGTTACGCAAGACCTCTTAATAATATTTTTAAACGCTATCTTGGTGATCGTAAGTCCAAAAAATAAAAAGGTGTTAGATATGAGCGATCTGGCGTTCTAGCAGCATTTTGAAGCATATTAGAAATTTCTATCTTAATGGGTGTCAAAGTTACACAAGACCTCTTAATAATATTTTTAATCGCCATCTTCGTGATCGTAAGTCCAAAAAATAAAAAGGTGTCAGATATGAGCGATCTGGCGTTCTAGCAGCATTTTGAAGCATATTAAAAATTTCTATCTTAATGGGTGCCAAAGTTACAAAAGACCTCTAAATAATATTTTTAATCGCTATATTGGTGACCGTAAGTCCAATAAATAAAAAGGTGTCAGATATGAGCGATCTGGCGTTCTAGCAGCATTTTGAAGCATATTAGAAATTTCTATCTTAATGGGTGCCAAAGTTACACAAGACCTCTTAATAATATTTTTAATCGCTATCTTGGTGACCGTAAGTCCAAAAAATAAAAAGGTGTTAGATATGAGCGATCTGGCGTTCTAGCAGCATTTTGAAGCATATTAGAAATTTCTATCTTAATGGGTGCCAAAGTTACACAAGACCTCTTAATAATATTTTTAATCGCTATCTTCGTGATCGTAAGTCCAAAAAATAGAAAGGTGTCAGATATGAGCGATCTGGCGTTCTAGCAGCATTTTGAAGCATATTAAAAATTTCTATCTTAATGGGTGCCAAAGTTACACAAGATCTCTAAATAATATTTTTAATCGCTATATTGGTGACCGTAAGTCCAAAAAATAAAAAGGTGTCAGATATGAGCGATCTGGCGTTCTAGCAGCATTTTGAAGCATATTTGAAATTTTTATCTTAATGAGTGCCAAAGTTACACAAGACCTCTTAATAATATTTTTAATCGCTATCTTAGTGACCGTAAGTCCAAAAAATAAAAAGGTGTCAGATATGAGCGATCTGACGTTCTAGCAGCATTTTGAAGCATATTAGAAATTTCTATCTTAATGGGTGCCAAAGTTACGCAAGACCTCTTAATAATATTTTTAAACGCTATCTTGGTGACCGTAAGTCCAAAAAATAAAAAGGTGTCAGATATGAGCGATCTGGCATTCTAGCAGCATTTTGAAGCATATTAGAAATTTCTATCTTAATGGGTGCCAAAGTTACACAAGACCTCTTAATAATATTTTTAATCGCTATCTTGGTGACCGTAAGTCCAAAAAATAAAAAGATGCCAGATATGAGCGATCTGGCGTTCAAGCAGCATTTTGAAGCATATTAGTAATTTCTATCTTAAAGGGTGCCAAAGTTACACAAGACCTCTTAATAATATTTTTAATCGCTATCTTGGTGACCGTAAATCCAAAAAATAAAAAGGTGTCAGATATGAGCAATCTGGCGTTCTAGCAGCATTTTGAAGCATATTAGAAATTTCTATCTTAATGGGTGCCAAAGTTACACAAGACCTCTTAATAATATTTTTAATCGCAATCTTGGTAACCGTAAGTCCAAAAAATAAAAAGGTGTCAGATATGAGCGATCTGGCGTTCTAGCAGCATTTTGAAGCATATTAGAAATTTCTATCTTAATGGGTGCCAAAGTTACACAAGACCTCTTAATAATATTTTTAATCGCTATCTTGGTGACCGTAAGTCCAAAAAATAAAAAGGTGTCAGATATGAGCGATCTGGCATTCTAGCAGCATTTTGAAGCATATTAGAAATTTCTATCTTAAAGGGTGCCAAAGTTACACAAGACCTCTTAATAATATTTTTAATCGCTATCTTGGTGACCGTAATTCCAAAAAATAAAAAGGTGTCAGATATGAGCGATCAGGCGTTCTAGCAGCATTTTGAAGCATATTAGAAATTTCTATCTTAATGGGTGCCAAAGTTACGCAAGACCTCTTAATAATATTTTTAATCGCTATCTTGGTGACCGTAATTCAAAAAAATAAAAAGGTGTCAGATATGAGCGATCTGGCGTTCTAGCAGCATTTTGAAGCATATTAGAAATTTCTACCTTAATGGGTGCCAAATTTACACAAGACCTCTTAATAATATTTTTAATCGCTATCTTGGTGACCGTAAGTCCAAGAAATAAAAAGGTGTCAGATATGAGCGATCTGGCGTTCTAGCAGCATTTTGAAGCATATTAGAAATTTCTATCTTAATGGGTGCCAAAGTTACGCAAGACCTCTTAATAATATTTTTAAACGCTATCTTGGTGATCGTAAGTCCAAAAAATAAAAAGGTGTTAGATATGAGCGATCTGGCGTTCTAGCAGCATTTTGAAGCATATTAGAAATTTCTATCTTAATGGGTGTCAAAGTTACACAAGACCTCTTAATAATATTTTTAATCGCCATCTTCGTGATCGTAACTCCAAAAAATAAAAAGGTGTCAGATATGAGCGATCTGGCGTTCTAGCAGCATTTTGAAGCATATTAAAAATTTCTATCTTAATGGGTGCCAAAGTTACACAAGACCTCTAAATAATATTTTTAATCGCTATATTGGTGACCGTAAGTCCAATAAATAAAAAGGTGTCAGATATGAGCGATCTGGCGTTCTAGCAGCATTTTGAAGCATATTAGAAATTTCTATCTTAATGGGTGCCAAAGTTACACAAGACCTCTTAATAATATTTTTAATCGCTATCTTGGTGACCGTAAGTCCAAAAAATAAAAAGGTGTTAGATATGAGCGATCTGGCGTTCTAGCAGCATTTTGAAGCATATTAGAAATTTCTATCTTAATGGGTGCCAAAGTTACACAAGACCTCTTAATAATATTTTTAATCGCTATCTTCGTGATCGTAAGTCCAAAAAATAGAAAGGTGTCAGATATGAGCGATCTGGCGTTCTAGCAGCATTTTGAAGCATATTAAAAATTTCTATCTTAATGGGTGCCAAAGTTACACAAGATCTCTAAATAATATTTTTAATCGCTATATTGGTGACCGTAAGTCCAAAAAATAAAAAGGTGTCAGATATGAGCGATCTGGCGTTCTAGCAGCATTTTGAAGCATATTTGAAATTTTTATCTTAATGAGTGCCAAAGTTACACAAGACCTCTTAATAATATTTTTAATCGCTATCTTAGTGACCGTAAGTCCAAAAAATAAAAAGGTGTCAGATATGAGCGATCTGACGTTCTAGCAGCATTTTGAAGCATATTAGAAATTTCTATCTTAATGGGTGCCAAAGTTACGCAAGACCTCTTAATAATATTTTTAAACGCTATCTTGGTGACCGTAAGTCCAAAAAATAAAAAGGTGTCAGATATGAGCGATCTGGCATTCTAGCAGCATTTTGAAGCATATTAGAAATTTCTATCTTATTGGGTGCCAAAGTTACACGAGACCTCCTAATAATATTTTCAATCGCTATCTTGGTGACCGTAAGTCCAAAAAATAAAAAGGTGTCAGATATGAGCGATCTGGCGTTCTAGCAGCATTTTGAAGCATATATGAAATTTCTATCTTAATGGGTGCCAAAGTTACACAAAACCTATTAATAATATTTTTAATCGCTATCTTGGTGACCGTAAGTCCAAAAAAAAAAGGTGTCAGATATGAGCGATCTGGCGTTCTAGCAGCATTTTGAAGCATATTAAAAATTTCTATCTTAATGGGTGCCAAAGTTACACAAGACCTCTTAATAATATTTTTAATCGCTATCTTGGTGACCGTAAGTCCAAAAAATAAAAAGGTGTCAGATATGAGCGATCTGGCGTTCTAGCAGCATTTTGAAGTATATTAGAAATTTCTAACTTAAAGGGTGCCAAAGTTACGCAAGACCTCTTAATAACATTTTTAATCGCTATCTTGGTGACCGTAAGTCCAAAAAATAAAAAGGTGTCAGATATGAGCGATCTGGCGTTCTAGCAGCATTTTGAAGCATATTAGAAATTTCTATCTTAAAGGGTGCCAAAGTTACAAAAGACCTGTTAATAACATTTTTAATGGCTATCTTGGTGACCGTAAGTCCAAAAAATAAAAAGGTGTCAGATATGAGCGATCTGGCTTTCTAGCAGCATTTTGAAGCATATTAGAAATTTCTATCTTAATGGGTGCCAGAGCTACACAAGACCTCTTAATAATACTTTTAATCGCTATCTTGGTGACCGTAAGTCCAAAAAATAAAAAGGTGTCAGATATGACCGATCTGGCGTTCTAGCAGCATTTTGAAGCATATTAGAAATTTCTATCTTAATGGGTGCCAAAGTTACACAAGACCTCTTAATAATATTTTTAATCGCTATCTTGGTGACCGTAAGTCCAAAAAATAAAAAGGTGTCAGATATGAGCGATCTGGCGTCCTAACAGCATTTTGAAGCATATTAGAAATTTCTATCTTAAAGGGTGCCAAAGTTACAAAAGACCTCTTAATAACATTTGTAATGGCTATCTTGGTGACCGTAAGTCCAAAAAATAAAAAGGTGTCAGATATTAGCGATCTGGCGTTCTAGCAGCATTTTGAAGCATATTAGAAATTTCTATCTTAATGGCTGCCAAAGTTACACAAGACCTATTAATAATATTTTTAATCGCTATCTTGGTGACCGTAAGTCCAAAAAATAAAAAGTTGTCAGATATGAGCCATCTGGCGTTCTAGCAGCATTTTGAAGCATATTAGAAATTTCTATCTTAAAGGGTGCCAAAGTTACACAAGACCTCTTAATAATATTTTTAATCGCTATCTTGGTGACCGTAAGTCCAAAAAATAAAAAGGTGTCAGATATGAGCGATCTGGCGTTCTAGCAGCATTTTCAAGCATATTAGAAATTTCTATCTTAATGGGTGCTAAAGTTACACAAGACCTCTTAATAATATTTTTAATCGCTATCTTGGTGACCGTCAGTCCAAAAAATAAAAAGGTGTCAGATATGAGCGATCTGGCGTTCTAGCAGCATTTTGAAGCATATTAGAAATTTCTATCTTAATAGGTGCCAAAGTTACACAAGACCTCTTAATAATATTTTTAATCGCTATCTTGGTGACCGTAAGTCCAAAAAATATAAAGGTGTCAGATATGAGCGATCTGGCATTCTAGCAGCATTTTGAAGCATATTAGAAATTTCTATCTTAATGGGTGCCAAAGTTACACAAGACCTCTTAATAATATTTTTAATCGCTATCTTGGTGAACGTCAGTTCAAAAAATAAAAAGGTGTCAGATATGAGCGATCTGGCGTTCTAGCAGCATTTTGAAGCATATTAGAAATTTCTATCTTAATGGGTGCCAAAGTTACACAAGACCTCTTAATAATATTTTTAATCGCTATCTTGGTGACCGTAAGTCCAAAAAATGAAAAGGTGTCAGATATGAGCGATCTGGCGTTCTAGCAGCATTTTGAAGCATATTAGAAATTTCTATCTTAATGGGTGCCAAAGTTAGACAAGACCTCTTAATAATATTTTTAATCGCTATCTTGGTGACCGTAAGTCCAAAAAATAAAAAGGTGTCAGATATGAGCGATCTGGCGTTCTAGCAGCATTTTGAAGCATATTAGAAATTTCTATCTTAAAGGGTGCCAAAGTTACACAAGACCTCTTAATAATATTTTTAATCGCTATCTTGGAGACCGTAACTCCAAAAAATAGAAAGGTGTCAGATATGAGCGATCTGGCGTTCTAGCAGCATTTTCAAGCATATTAGAAATTTCTATCTTAAAGGGTGCCAAAGTTACACAAAACCTCTTAATAATATTTTTAATCGCTATCTTGGTGACCGTAATTCCAAAAAATAAAAAGGTGTCAGATATGAGCGATCAGGCGTTCTAGCAGCATTTTGAAGCATATTAGAAATTTCTATCTTAAAGGGTGTAAAAGTTACACAAAACCTCTTAATAATATTTTTAATCGCTATCTTGGTGACCGTAATTCCAAAAAATAAAAAGGTGTCAGATATGAGCGATCTGGCGTTCTAGCAGCATTTTGAAGCATATTAGAAATTTCTACCTTAATGGGTGCCAAATTTACACAAGACCTCTTAATATTATTTTTAATCGCTATCTTGGTGACCGTAATTTCAAAAAATAAAAAGGTGTCAGATATGAGCGATCTGGCGTTCTAGCAGCATTTTGAAGCATATTAGAAATTTCTATCTTAAAGGGTGCCAAAGTTACACAAGACCTCTTAATAATATTTTTAATCGCTATCTTGGTGACCGTAATTCCAAAAAATAAAAAGGTGTCAGATATGAGCGATCTGGAGTTCTAGCAGCATTTTGAAGCATATTAGAAATTTCTATCTCTATGGGTGCCAAAGTTACACAAGACCTCTTAATAATATTTTTAATCGCTATCTTGGTGACCGTAATTCCAAAAAATAAAATGGTGTCAGATATGAGCGATCTGGCGTTCTAGCAGCATTTTGAAGCATATTAGAAATTTCTATCTTAATGGGTGCCAAAGTTACACAAGACCTCTTAATAATATTTTTAATCGCTATCTTGGTGACCGTAAGTCCAAAAAATAAAAATATGCCAGATATGAGCGATCTGGCGTTCAAGCAGCATTTTGAAGCATATTAGTAATTTCTATCTTAAAGGGTGCCAAAGTTACACAAGACCTCTTAATAATATTTTTAATCGCTATCTTGGTGACCGTAAATCCAAAAAATAAAAAGGTGTCAGATATGAGCAATCTGGCGTTCTAGCAGCATTTTGAAGCATATTAGAAATTTCTATCTTAATGGGTGCCAAAGTTACACAAGACCTCTTAATAATATTTTTAATCGCAATCTTGGTAACCGTAAGTCCAAAAAATAAAAAGGTGTCAGATATGAGCGATCTGGCGTTCTAGCAGCATTTTGAAGCATATTAGAAATTTCTATCTTAATGGGTGCCAAAGTTACACAAGACCTCTTAATAATATTTTTAATCGCTATCTTGGTGACCGTAAGTCCAAAAAATAAAAAGGTGTCAGATATGAGCGATCTGGCATTCTAGCAGCATTTTGAAGCATATTAGAAATTTCTATCTTAAAGGGTGCCAAAGTTACACAAGACCTCTTAATAATATTTTTAATCGCTATCTTGGTGACCGTAATTCCAAAAAATAAAAAGGTGTCAGATATGAGCGATCAGGCGTTCTAGCAGCATTTTGAAGCATATTAGAAATTTCTATCTTAAAGGGTGTAAAAGTTACACAAAACCTCTTAATAATATTTTTAATCGCTATCTTGGTGACCGTAATTCCAAAAAATAAAAAGGTGTCAGATATGAGCGATCTGGCGTTCTAGCAGCATTTTGAAGCATATTAGAAATTTCTACCTTAATGGGTGCCAAATTTACACAAGACCTCTTAATATTATTTTTAATCGCTATCTTGGTGACCGTAATTCCAAAAAATAAAAAGGTGTCAGATATGAGCGATCTGGCGTTCTAGCAGCATTTTGAAGCATATTAGAAATTTCTATCTTAAAGGGTGCCAAAGTTACACAAGACCTCTTAATAATATTTTTAATCGCTGTCTTGGTGACCGTAATTCCAAAAAATAAAAAGGTGTCAGATATGAGCGATCTGGAGTTCTAGCAGCATTTTGAAGCATATTAGAAATTTCTATCTTAATGGCTGCCAAAGTTACACAAGACCTATTAATAATATTTTTAATCGCTATCTTGGTGACCGTAAGTCCAAAAAATAAAAAGTTGTCAGATATGAGCGATCTGGCGTTCTAGCAGCATTTTGAAGCATATTAGAAATTTCTATCTTAAAGGGTGCCAAAGTTACACAAGACCTCTTAATAATATTTTTAATCGCTATCTTGGTGACCGTAAGTCCAAAAAATAAAAAGATGCCAGATATGAGCGATCTGGCGTTCAAGCAGCATTTTGAAGCATATTAGTAATTTCTATCTTAAAGGGTGCCAAAGTTACACAAGACCTCTTAATAATATTTTTAATCGCTATCTTGGTGACCGTAAATCCAAAAAATAAAAAGGTGTCAGATATGAGCAATCTGGCGTTCTAGCAGCATTTTGAAGCATATTAGAAATTTCTATCTTAATGGGTGCCAAAGTTACACAAGACCTCTTAATAATATTTTTAATCGCAATCTTGGTAACCGTAAGTCCAAAAAATAAAAAGGTGTCAGATATGAGCGATCTGGCGTTCTAGCAGCATTTTGAAGCATATTAGAAATTTCTATCTTAATGGGTGCCAAAGTTACACAAGACCTCTTAATAACATTTTTAATCGCTATCTTGGTGACCGTAAGTCCAAAAAATAAAAAGGTGTCAGATATGAGCGATCTGGCATTCTAGCAGCATTTTGAAGCATATTAGAAATTTCTATCTTAAAGGGTGCCAAAGTTACACAAGACCTCTTAATAATATTTTTAATCGCTATCTTGGTGACCGTAATTCCAAAAAATAAAAAGGTGTCAGATATGAGCGATCAGGCGTTCTAGCAGCATTTTGAAGCATATTAGAAATTTCTATCTTAAAGGGTGTAAAAGTTACACAAAACCTCTTAATAATATTTTTAATCGCTATCTTGGTGACCGTAATTCCAAAAAATAAAAAGGTGTCAGATATGAGCGATCTGGCGTTCTAGCAGCATTTTGAAGCATATTAGAAATTTCTACCTTAATGGGTGCCAAATTTACACAAGACCTCTTAATATTATTTTTAATCGCTATCTTGGTGACCGTAATTCCAAAAAATAAAAAGGTGTCAGATATGAGCGATCTGGCGTTCTAGCAGCATTTTGAAGCATATTAGAAATTTCTATCTTAAAGGGTGCCAAAGTTACACAAGACCTCTTAATAATATTTTTAATCGCTATCTTGGTGACCGTAATTCCAAAAAATAAAAAGGTGTCAGATATGAGCGATCTGGAGTTCTAGCAGCATTTTGAAGCATATTAGAAATTTCTATCTCTATGGGTGCCAAAGTTACACAAGACCTCTTAATAATATTTTTAATCGCTATCTTGGTGACCGTAATTCCAAAAAATAAAATGGTGTCAGATATGAGCGATCTGGCGTTCTAGCAGCATTTTGAAGCATATTAGAAATTTCTATCTTAATGGGTGCCAAAGTTACACAAGACCTCTTAATAATATTTTTAATCGCTATCTTGGTGACCGTAAGTCCAAAAAATAAAAAGATGCCAGATATGAGCGATCTGGCGTTCAAGCAGCATTTTGAAGCATATTAGTAATTTCTATCTTAAAGGGTGCCAAAGTTACACAAGACCTCTTAATAATATTTTTAATCGCTATCTTGGTGACCGTAAATCCAAAAAATAAAAAGGTGTCAGATATGAGCAATCTGGCGTTCTAGCAGCATTTTGAAGCATATTAGAAATTTCTATCTTAATGGGTGCCAAAGTTACACAAGACCTCTTAATAATATTTTTAATCGCAATCTTGGTAACCGTAAGTCCAAAAAATAAAAAGGTGTCAGATATGAGCGATCTGGCGTTTTAGCAGCATTTTGAAGCATATTAGAAATTTCTATCTTAATGGGTGCCAAAGTTACACAAGACCTCTTAATAATATTTTTAATCGCTATCTTGGTGACCGTAAGTCCAAAAAATAAAAAGGTGTCAGATATGAGCGATCTGGCATTCTAGCAGCATTTTGAAGCATATTAGAAATTTCTATCTTAAAGGGTGCCAAAGTTACACAAGACCTCTTAATAATATTTTTAATCGCTATCTTGGTGACCGTAATTCCAAAAAATAAAAAGGTGTCAGATATGAGCGATCAGGCGTTCTAGCAGCATTTTGAAGCATATTAGAAATTTCTATCTTAAAGGGTGTAAAAGTTACACAAAACCTCTTAATAATATTTTTAATCGCTATCTTGGTGACCGTAATTCCAAAAAATAAAAAGGTGTCAGATATGAGCGATCTGGCGTTCTAGCAGCATTTTGAAGCATATTAGAAATTTCTACCTTAATGGGTGCCAAATTTACACAAGACCTCTTAATATTATTTTTAATCGCTATCTTGGTGACCGTAATTCCAAAAAATAAAAAGGTGTCAGATATGAGCGATCTGGCGTTCTAGCAGCATTTTGAAGCATATTAGAAATTTCTATCTTAAAGGGTGCCAAAGTTACACAAGACCTCTTAATAATATTTTTAATCGCTATCTTGGTGACCGTAATTCCAAAAAATAAAAAGGTGTCAGATATGAGCGATCTGGAGTTCTAGCAGCATTTTGAAGCATATTAAAAATTTCTATCTTAATGGCTGCCAAAGTTACACAAGACCTATTAATAATATTTTTAATCGCTATCTTGGTGACCGTAAGTCCAAAAAATAAAAAGTTGTCAGATATGAGCGATCTGGCGTTCTAGCAGCATTTTGAAGCATATTAGAAATTTCTATCTTAAAGGGTGCCAAAGTTACACAAGACCTCTTAATAATATTTTTAATCGCTATCTTGGTGACCGTAAGTCCAAAAAATAAAAAGGTGTCAGATATGAGCGATCTGGCGTTCTAGCAGCATTTTCAAGCATATTAGAAATTTCTATCTTAATGGGTGCCAAAGTTACACAAGACCTCTTAATAATATTTTTAATCGCTATCTTGGTGACCGTCAGTCCAAAAAATAAAAAGGTGTCAGATATGAGCGATCTGGCGTTCTAGCAGCATTTTGAAGCATATTAGAAATTTCTATCTTAATAGGTGCCAAAGTTACACAAGACCTCTTAATAATATTTTTAATCGCTATCTTGGTGACCGTAAGTCCAAAAAATATAAAGGTGTCAGATATGAGCGATCTGGCATTCTAGCAGCATTTTGAAGCATATTAGAAATTTCTATCTTAATGGGTGCCAAAGTTACACAAGACCTCTTAATAATATTTTTAATCGCTGTCTTGGTGACCGTCAGTCCAAAAAATAAAAAGGTGTCAGATATGAGCGATCTGGCGTTCTAGCAGCATTTTGAAGCATATTAGAAATTTCTATCTTAATGGGTGCCAAAGTTACACAAGACCTCTTAATAATATTTTTAATCGCTATCTTGGTGACCGTAAGTCCAAAAAATAAAAAGGTGTCAGATATGAGCGATCTGGCGTTCTAGCAGCATTTTGAAGCATATTAGAAATTTCTATCTTAAAGGGTGCCAAAGTTACACAAG
Organism: Onthophagus sagittarius; assembly: GCA_036711965.1. Taxonomy (NCBI): domain Eukaryota; kingdom Metazoa; phylum Arthropoda; class Insecta; order Coleoptera; family Scarabaeidae; genus Onthophagus; species Onthophagus sagittarius. The sequence goes on from JASERS010000005.1 coordinate 30,816,577, forward strand.
ACCTCTTAATAATATTTTTAATCGCTATCTTGGTGACCGTAACTCCAAAAAATAGAAAGGTGTCAGATATGAGCGATCTGGCGTTCTAGCAGCATTTTGAAGCATATTAGAAATTTCTATCTTAAAGGGTGCCAAAGTTACAAAAGACCTCTTAATAACATTTTTAATGGCTATCTTGGTGACCGTAATTCCAAAAAATAAAAAGGTGTCAGATATGAGCGATCTGGCGTTCTAACAGCATTTTGAAGCATATTAGAAATTTCTACCTTAATGGGTGCCAAATTTACACAAGACCTCTTAATATTATTTTTAATCGCTATCTTGGTGACCTTAATTCCAAAAAATAAAAAGGTGTCAGATATGAGCGATCTGGCGTTCTAGCAGCATTTTGAAGCATACTAGAAATTTCTATCTTAAAGGGTGCCAAAGTTACACAAGACCTCTTAATAATATTTTTAATCGCTATCTTGGTGACCGTAATTCCAAAAAATAAAAAGGTGTCAGATATGAGCGATCTGGAGTTCTAGCAGCATTTTGAAGCATATTAGAAATTTCTATCTCTATGGGTGCCAAAGTTACACAAGACCTCTTAATAATATTTTTAATCGCTATCTTGGTGACAGTAATTCCAAAAAATAAAATGGTGTCAGATATGAGCGATCTGGCGTTCTAGCAGCATTTTGAAGCATATTAGAAATTTCTATCTTAATGGGTGCCAAAGTTACACAAGACCTCTTAATAATATTTTTAATCGCTATCTTGGTGACCGTAAGTCCAAAAAATAAAAAGGTGTCAGATATGAGCGATCTGGCGTTCTAGCAGCATTTTGAAGCATATTAGAAATTTCTATCTTAAAGGGTGCCAAAGTTACACAGGACCTCTTAATAATATTTTTAATCGCTATCTTGGTGACCGTAACTCCAAAAAATAAAAAGTTGTCAGATATGAGCGATCTGGCGTTCTAGCAGCATTTTGAAGCATATTAGAAATTTCTATCTTAAAGGGCGCCAAAGTTACACAAGACCTCTTAATAATATTTTTAATCGCTATCTTGGTGACCGTAAGTCCAAAAAATAAAAAGGTGTCAGATATGAGCGATCTGACGTTCTAGCAGCATTTTGAAGCATATTAGAAATTTCTATCTGAAAGGGTACCAAAGTTACACAAGACCTCTCAATAACATTTTTAATCGCTATCTTGGTGACCTTAAGTCCAAAAAATAAAAAGGTGTCAGATATGAGCGATCTGGCGTACTAGCAGCATTTTGAAGCATATTAGAAATTTCTATCTTAATGGGTGCCAAAGTTACACAAGACCTCTTGATAATATTTTTAATCGCAATCTTGGTGACCGTAAGTCCAAAAAATAAAAAGGTGTCAGATATGAGCGATCTGGCGTTCTAGCAGCGTTTTGAAGCATATTAGAAATTTCTATCTTAATGGGTGCCAAAGTTACACAAGACCTCTTAATAATATTTTTAATCGCTATCTTGGTGACCGTAACTCCAAAAAATAAAAAGTTGTCAGATATGAGCGATCTGGCGTTCTAGCAGCATTTTGAAGCATATTAGAAATTTCTATCTTAAAGGGCGCCAAAGTTACACAAGACCTCTTAATAATATTTTTAATCGCTATCTTGGTGACCGTAAGTCCAAAAAATAAAAAGGTGTCAGATATGAGCGATCTGACGTTCTAGCAGCATTTTGAAGCATATTAGAAATTTCTATCTGAAAGGGTACCAAAGTTACACAAGACCTCTCAATAACATTTTTAATCGCTATCTTGGTGACCTTAAGTCCAAAAAATAAAAAGGTGTCAGATATGAGCGATCTGGCGTACTAGCAGCATTTTGAAGCATATTAGAAATTTCTATCTTAATGGGTGCCAAAGTTACACAAGACCTCTTGATAATATTTTTAATCGCAATCTTGGTGACCGTAAGTCCAAAAAATAAAAAGGTGTCAGATATGAGCGATCTGGCGTTCTAGCAGCGTTTTGAAGCATATTAGAAATTTCTATCTTAATGGGTGCCAAAGTTACACAAGACCTCTTAATAATATTTTTAATCGCTATCTTGGTGACCGTAAGTCAAAAAATAAAAAGGTGTCAGATATGAGCGATCTGGCGTACTAGCAGCATTTTGAAGCATATTAGAAATTTCTATCTTAATGGGTGCCAAAGTTACACAAGACCTCTTGATAATATTTTTAATCGCTATCTTGGTGACCGTAATTCCAAAAAATAAAAAGGTGTCAGATATGAGCGATCTGGCGTTCTAGCAGCATTTTGAAGCATATTAGAAATTTCTATCTTAATGGGTGCCAAAGTTACACAAGACCTCTTAATAATATTTTTAATCGCTATCTTGGTGACCGTAAATCCAAAAAATAAAAAGGTGTCAGATATGAGCGATCTGGCGTTCTAGCAGCATTTTGAAGCTTATTAGAAATTTCTATCTTAATGGGTGCCAAAGTTACACAAGACCTCTTAATAATATTTTTAATCGCAATCTTGGTAACCGTAAGTCCAAAAAATAAAAAGGTGTCAGATATGAGAGTAGTATAGCTAAGGGGGTTCTGGGACCGAGAATGCTCGATGGCATGTCGGTGGTAACTTGGATGGACAGGGGGGTTTACCACTCTTCGGCAAGGTCACCGGAAGCTGAAGAACAACCCTGATGGCTGAAGAAGTACGGTGAAGAACTACCCCGATGGCTGAAGAACTACCCTAATGGGTGAAGAACAACCCCCGGATAGCTGAAGAACTACCCTTAGATGAAGAACTACCCCTGTCTCACCTGTCCGAAGAGCTACCCCCTGTCGCACCTGTCCAAAGAACTACCCCTTGTCTCACCTGTCGGAAGAACTACCCCTGGCAGAAGAGCTACCCTCACCTGGCTGAACCCCTTGCCTCACCTGGGCGGCCCACCCCGGCCATCTTGATAAGTCAAACCAAGGTCAAAGGTTAAAACCAAGGTGACGTCAATTGATAAGAGATTAAAAACAAGGTGACGTCAACCGATAAGAGATTAAAAACAAGGTCAAAGGTCGTGACAAAATAAAAGAAAAATTTGTTTTCATTTTCTTTATTTTTATTTTAACTTTGATATGAACCTAGAAATGATTTACATTTTGAACAATAATGATCGATATTCATACAAGAGTCTATAAAATACGGAGTACAAACGCAAGGCCAAAATCTGTAATTTTAAAAATATAATAAAAATAAAATAACGTAAAAAGTTTCTTTCTTACCCAAATACACATAAGAGTAAGGTAAAAAGATGAGTTCTGTGTGTAGTTTTTGTTTTGGTATATGTAATCCCTGTATGAGTACATTTCGGACAGAGAGTGATTTGAGATTTCAGACCATAAGAGGAATTCATGAATGTGCATGAATATAAACTTATTTAGAGAATGATGTTATTCGAGAAATTACAGTTATATATATAGGAAGAAAATGACATTTATAAAAAAATAATATTGCACATCATTATTTATTTTAAATAAAACAAATCTTAAAAATTATATTATAATTTATAGAGGACTATCCTTTAGAATTTCGTAGCACTTAATGTCAATTGGACTACTTTTTCTTTTCCTCCTTCTTTCTTCATTTCTTCTTTCCTGTTCATCTTGTTGTTTATGATTTTGGATTGATGTCTTGCAAAAGCAGAAATTTTTTTCACATACATTACACCATATAGTGGGCATGATTGCAGAATGAAATGAATTGAGAGGAAATCTCTTATTTATACTTTGGTTGGATAGATTTTTTTATAATGCTGATATAAACTTATTTACATTATGTATCATCTTTAACCGGTCACCATTTCGTTGTAAAACTTCTATACGACATTTTTTTAATTTTTCTTTATACTTTTCATTATCAATTTTAATTATAAGAATATTGAATCTCATTTGTTCAATTTCTTTGTCTAATTGATCAATTATTTTTTCATCAGAATTAATTTTTTCGTATGCTTTTAGTCATTTTCCTTGTATAGTTGTTAGAGTTTCATTTAATTCTTTGTTACGTGCAGTTAGGATTACCGTATTATTTACTGATGTTTCTATTGTTGTTGAATTTGGTAAATTTTGACTTACAGATTTAATTTGGTTATAGCAAATGTCATTTAACGTAGGTTCACATTGATCACAACATCTTTCTAAATTGTTTTTACACTTTTGATATATGTTACTACTAGAATTATATAGAGCTTCATAATTCTGATACACAATTTCATATTGGTCCTTATAATAATTTTCTTCTTCTTGACTATTTAATCCATTTATTGATAATAATAGTAGAAGTATGAAAACAATCATTTTTTTTTACTCTTGTTTTTCTTGTTGTTATTGTTGTATGCACTAGAACACGATTAAATGATATTAACTATCGTTGCAACTTATATATGTTTTCTTACTTACATGTTCCAACTTGTTTTTATGACGTCATATCTTGTTTATGTGTTAGTGCAATTTTTTTATAACCCCAAGGTTTTGTATCTGTGTAAGAATAAGATACTATTCTCTTATCATCATGACTACTCAACGCTACCTTTTTTTGTTGAATGGTGTAAACATTATGCTTTTGTGACCTAATGGAATTTTGTTCAGTAATAAATGTTTCATTATTAAATAAGCATTGATAATAGTTTTCGAATGTTAATGTTTTTAATGATGATGATTTTACACCTTTTGCCTTTTTACTAACACCAACATTTGATATAATTGTATCAATTTCATTGCAATTTTCACCTTTCTCAATAAGTTTGTTTTCAAGTTCATTGATTTCTTTTTTAGAAGTTTGAACTTTAATTGCATACATTTTTGATTTCAAACCAATAAATTCAGTCATAACACGACCATTGTTTTCATCCTTCATCAAACCTATTACTTTTTTGTTTTTTTTTTGGAATATTATAAACATTGTTTGTTGGATAGTCTGATGTATCGAAACGATCTATATCTTTTTTAATTTCCTCATAAATATCTGATGTAAAGAAATGATAAATTAAACTATCAGTATCGGTATATAGTAATTTTGCATTACATCCGAATTTTTGTAGGACATAATTGTAGTGAAAATCGTAAAGAAATGTTTTAGAAATATCTAAAATTGCCATTCCAACGTATATTGGTTTGTTAAAGTGAATTTTAAACCTTTTCATTTCAATAAGAATTAAATCCGAATCAATAATTGTACAATTACTAAAATTTGGTTGAGATATATAATATTTTGCACCGTAACGTCCAGACCATCTGTTCACTAATTTAACGTCTCTATATTTTCGAACGTTTTCCATAGTTTTACCAAAAGCTGCATTATTCATTAATTTAAAATAATTTTTTCCAAATTCATTTGTACTTTCTTTTCTCATTTCAGTATTTAAATTTATATATTTTGATAGCCAATTACTTTGTGAAAATTATAATACTTTATGGATTTTATTAATTTTTATACCTAACTTTATAGCTTGTTGTAGATTACGATAGTGGATTATGTAATTCTTTTTTGTAAAAAATGTGGTCATTAATTTAGGAAGTTTTGATTTCGAGCCGGGAGGTACTAAATGTTCTGGACATAATGGTAGATCTTTATGCAATTCATATAGCTCTGTTGGATAAAATAAATCAACTTCGTAAATGTAACCAATAGAACTTTCTGTTGATATATTTTCAATGTTTGGTATTGTATATATATCATCTACCCATTGAAAGTTTCCATACGGTAAATACATTAACATTGCCAATCCATACAAATTATTAATATCGAAATACATTAAATATGAAATATTTTGTTCTATATCAAAATTATCCATATATTTATTGTTTGCTTTTCCATACCGATTTGAACATTGTGATATACCGCCTCTTATTCCTCGCTCAACAAACAATAACATATCTACGTCAGTTAAAAGTTCCAACTTAACATCAGTAATTTTTAACATAGCATCAAAGGCCAAACCAGGTGCTGTACAATAATGTAATGGGTCTAAACCGTACGTGGATTTACATAGTTTTCGAAAGTTTTCAAAAATGTCTGCTAATATTAGTACATCTTTTTTCAGGTACAATTCAGCATACTCTTGTAAATTTCTAACGTTAAACTGATTCCAAACATTCATAGCATGTTGATATTCAGATTTAGATATTTCCTTTTTATTAATATTACTATAAAAATGTTCTATTGATGGTAATTTTGTATCTTCTAGTTTTTCCCAACTGTCTAAATACTCATATGGAAAAACTCCTTTTCTTTGTAACAGTTGAAATTCATCGTGGTTACTACAGAATTTTTTTGTAATAATTTTTTGTTCTTCCGTTAGATATGATGACAATTTATCTAAACTTGAAGCCATGAATCGGAAGGAATCTATAAATTTAAAGTAAACATTTGTATTATTAACATATTTTTTAAATGATATGTAAGTCTCTTTGTTAACTGGTAATAAACAAATTCTACCTTCAAACTGAGTACTAATAGATTTAATTATGAAATGTGAGTCATATCCAGACAAGTTATGAAAGACTACGGGAATTGAATGTGCATCTTTAAAGTGCAAATTACATTTGTTATGTGCAGCACCTCTAAAGGATCCAGTTAAATGACAATGGTCTCTAACTTTTATATCTTCATTTCCAATGTACTTCGAACAAATACAACAAATTTTAGAGTTTCTATACATAAGTTCTTCATCTATAGTTAAATTCATCGGAACTATATTTAAAATTCGTTTATTTACATTTAATGCAATTTGTTCCAATTTCTTAGCAAACCAAATATTACAATCTCTACCTGTATAAAGTTCAAACATTGAAAGTGAATCATCAAATGAACATTTTAAATAGAATGCTATGCTAAAGGCTTGATGTTTTTGAAGTCTATTTAGAGTCGTTGTTTTTTTATCGTCATCATATTTTAATAATATACTTTCAATGTCAGCATATATTACAAAAGGGGCATCTAAAGTATGCTTAAAATTACTAAATTTTAGTATAGAATTTGAAATTTTAGGCAATATAACTTTTGTTTCATTAACATTAATACAATTTATCAAATGTTGATTTAAAGCAGTTTCGCTCATAAAATGGTTTAAACACCGTTCACATAAATATTTCTTGTTTTTAGATTTGCTAATTTGATTGTACAATAATCGTTGTAAATTTTTAATAAGAGCAAAATGAAAATTTTTTTTATTATATGAAATATTATTGTGGTAATCATCATCATCATCTTTATCATCGTCAATAGAAACTGTAAATAGATTAATTTTTTCATTAAAATCATATTTGCTCAAGTAAGATGGTACAATTTCCTTCTTTTTACCATCATTACTTATAGTATATGTATTAATTGAAATGTTATTCATCAATTCAAATTTTGGAATATCTTTTAATCTTATAGGAAATCGATTACCATCGTATTTTAAGATTTCACTAAAATGTGGATACGATGATATTCTTGATACATTTTGGTTTATTGTACATGGATATTTTGCAGCTACAATTGACCAGAGAAAACAATAAACATCATCATTTTTTATGTTAATTACAGCTTTAGTATTTTTAATAAATTGGGGAAGGTCCTGGTAGGTTGAAGTGCCATAACTAATAGGAGAATAGTTATTAATATTGACTTTTAAATGTAGAATTTCATATAAAGCCCATCCGGAATCTCGTTCTTGAAATTCCTCTAATTTTCTCAATATTTTATCAATTACGTTTTCATTATACCAAATTTTTAATTTTGTGTTGTTATCAACTATTTCATTTCTAGTAGTAAAGTGCTTAACATCGGTTTCAAGAGTTTGAGGTTTAATGAAGTTACAATACAATATAACATTTACTTTCAATAAAGATCTTTGGAGTGATTTCTTTATTTGATTGGAAAAACCTCTAAACGCTTTTTTAAGGAAAAGTTCAGGATCTACAATATTGTAATTGACAATGATTCCAGTACAAATTCTACCATCGAAACACGATTCTAAATTTTCCCATTTTATATTCCTATTACGTGTAGATGATTTTCTATTCTTTAAATACCGAAATTTATCTCTATAGAATTTCAAATGTGCTAAATTCGATTCAATTTTTAAATATTAACTCCTGGTAATTTATTTTTAATAACTTTTCGCATTATACACATTGTACTGTTCAATAATTTTATCCAATGTGCTAATTGTTTGTCAGTTTTAATTATTGCACTAACACGTTTAACTTTAGATACTATATTTGCAGAAAGTTCATTCATGATGAAGTCTATTTAAAAAATGAATTAAAGTATAATTATAAAAATATATAAAAAAAAACTTACTTGTGTTGTTGGGTTACGTTTGCTAATAATACTTCGTAACTCACAATTTTTTGTATTATCTTCTTCTTATAGCTAGCTGTGCTGACGTAATAACAAATAAAACGGTTGCTAACATAAATTTTGTAAGAAATCACAAGGTTATCAGGTCAAATGACTTTTTGAATACATCAGCAAAACATGTTGACGTAAATTGCACAAGGTTATCAGGTCAAATGATTTTTTGAATACATCAGCAAAACATATTGACGTAAATTTCACAAGGTTATCAGGTTAAATGATTTTTTTAAATACATCAGCAAACATGTTGACGTAACTTTTGAATATATCAGTAAATTTTTGCAGAGTTGACAAATTATTTATATATAAATTTTCTCGATCGGTTCGATTTAGCATACACTCAGTCACCGAGTAAGTAACTCATCTACCGAAGCAAAAAATAAATAAAATGACTACACCACCAAGCACTTTGTTGGTAACATCAACAGACTCAGTAAATTTACCAATGAAGAGTTTACATGTAGTATGTAAACATTTATTCAGTCGGTAAGTTGTTTTCATTTTCCTGTTTTTTTTATTTATTAATAATTCTGAATTAGGTTTGGTTTGAAAGACATTAACTTAAGGGCAAACTGTATAGTAATCAGTTTACTCTACACACCAAAATACGACACATTACAAAAAAAGTTTGGAAACCTTCCAGTTAAATACACACGACTTTCAGTGGAAAATGAGATGGAGGTTCAACTGTTAGGGTCAATAATGAGAAAATATAATTTTGATTTACCTGGTGTAGAGGATGAACAACAGCAACCAAAAATAGAAGCATCAACAAACAGAAAATCGGCAACAAATATTAAAATTCTAGATGACGTTCAGGTAAAAGCTGCGATAATGCAGCAACCAAGAATAGAAGGATCAACAAAGCGAAAATTGACGAATATTGAATTTCCTGATGACGATGATGAAATATGTGTTATTGAAGAAGAAGAAATGGATTCTAAAACACATAACTTTAGAGATACAGATTATAAAATATATAAAAAGAAATCCAAGGGTGATGATGATGATGATGATGAAGACGAACAAAGAAAGGCAAAAGATGTTTTGAAAAGTAGAACATAAGTGCTGGTGGTGTAGTTAGTAGTTAAATTAATAAAACCAATGAGGTGTAGTTAGTAGTTTAATTAATAAAGAAATAAAATATAATACAAATATCTTTTTTATTGCACAAACCAATCATATAATAAATTTACATTAACTAAAGAACAATTTAATGAATTAATCGCATGACCCTGACAATGATAATTAATTGAACAAGTTTTGTTTAATTCTTCAAAATTTGGACAATTAAATTTCTCCAAATTTATTATAATATTTCCCGAAACAATTTTCTTCATACGATTCACTTTGTTGAGTCCTTTAACTAAAATAATACCATCACCAACAATGTTTTTTACATAACTGTTTATTTCATCAGCTTCGATGATCCAAAAATTGTGTTCGTTATCCAGATTATGATACCAATTTAATCCATGATAGTTGCATTTTAACCATTGAAAATGTCGTTGAATTTTATTGTTGAACCATGATACTTCATATGGTAACCGTACGAAGGTATGGTATTTAATATTTTTACTAACATCATAAACTGCCAACTCTCTAATATATATTTCACTTTGTCCATATTGAAATCCTTGAAAGTCTATGATAAACATTTTTTTTTCTTATAAGATCTTCACCACACTAGTTAACGGATTGTACTTTATAAGTCGATCGTGTAAAATAAGACAGTATGCAGTTGTTTTGTCGGGAACGTTTTGAGAGGTTTCGAATTCCAACCGAATATCTACTGCACCAGTCTTCACAGCTTCAGATTGATGACTGCAATCTATAATTACAAACGGTCCAAAGTGTTTAAAATTTGATGGTGAAAGACACGGTTCTGCCCCACCATCATTTCCATTTTTAAAGTAGTAGGATTTTTGAAATTGTGCATACATTTCATATAGGATAGCCCATTGATTTTTTTCAAAATTTAAATTCATGTTATCATAAGGATAGACATCAGAGTTTAAATATAACTTAACATTTGTTAAATTACAATCATCGAATTCGCTAATTTGTTTACTAGCAGAATTTTTTCTATCTGTTTGTAATGCAAAAATTACAAATCGTGGTTTTTCTAATTGGCTAGTCGTTTTTACAGTCCATGTATGTCTTGTGCTCGCTTGTACTAGGGGGAGTTCTTGTAATTCCCAACTTCTAAATGCCACCTCTAAATCTCTATCAATATATTTCATAAGACTTAGTTTTTCAATATCTGCTACAACAACATGTGGCATTTTCCACATAATCTTATTAATTTCAATTTTAAGTTTATCGGTACCCGTAACGGGGACATTAATAATACAATTGAGATCTGTATTACTTCGTATTAACACAAGTTCTTGACGTACATTCATAATAATTTTCGGAAAATCTTCAGCAAATCCTAATAACATTGACAAGGGAATGCATACACTGAAATAACCATTTTTATTAGTTATTTTTGGTAATTCTGTGGTATTCCAACCGGCATTTTCCAATCTAATACATTGATTTGCTGTATAAGATGCAAATGTTTTTAAGGTTGTTGTTATACCAGGATTACGAGTACGATCGATTGCAATTCCAGCTAGTTCATAACGAATTTCCTCAAATAAAAATGTAATACCATTATTTACAAAGTGCAAATCCTTACTAATCGTTTTTCCATCATCCTTTAATAATCTACCTTCTATATACAAATAACTTTGTGAAGGTAATGTATACACATCTTGTGTTTGAATGGGAATACGTATTTCATCATTATTATTAAAACTTGTTGCAGCATAAGGTTAATGAGTGTGGTATTCAAAATTTACAATTGAATTATCTGATAAAACACCTTCACCAACTCTCAAATTACTGAAGCTCATTGTTTCTTTTTCTAAATCGACAAGCACACAAGAACAACAATCCTAACAGTCTTAAAATAATTTTAAACCAAAAATCTACCGTTTTATTTTCTTTGAATTTTAAATCCCAAAGAACGTAAAAATTTTTTATTAGATGCTGTTAACACTTTCAACTTTCTTTTAACACTGCTTGTTTTATGGTTGTAATGTTGTTTTTTATTATTTTTTAAAATAGAATAGTAATTGTTCTGGTTATTTTGATACCTAAACACCATTTCTAGATACACACTTTAAATGAAGTCTTACTGTTACCACTTCACCATTAAAATTAATCAGGTTTCCATCTTGGTCAGTTAATTTAAGTATAATTTCACTAATATACTTGGTATTGATTGGTAAATAGATAACATTATTAGGATTTTCAACAATTTTTGTACCTAGCATTACTGTTGGGTAAAATACATGTAAAATATGCATTGGATGATCATTACTGTAGGAATTTGTTACCAAATTACATTCCACATTAATATTATTAATTTGAAAAATATTTACAGGTTTATCTGATTCGTGTCTAATATCCTTGGGTAATATCTTATTGTGAAATCCTAATAAACTTCCAATATTGTTTGGTTTCGTGAAATCTATCTCTTTATTACATTTAATTTCACTTTTCAATGTATTTCGATTTATCCAAATACGTAGAGTTGTTTTTGAGGTTGTTTGTTTAGCCTGTTTTTCTACTTCATCAATATGCTTCTGTATATAATTACTGATATCATCAATTTCATATAATCCTGCAGGTAATGTAACCTTCTTATTACCATCATAATAAAAATTATTGTTTGAAACGTCAACGTTTGGAACGAATTATAGCTAACGAAATTTACTAGACCTATTACATAGGTATCTTGATCATTTAAAATAATCGGTGGATATATTTTACTACTTAGGATTGAGGATCTCTGATGAAATGTAAACGTGTATGACATTTTTTAACACTAAGTGTGAAATGCTAAAGAATCGCAATTGTCTATTCTATTCATACAATTTATTTAATAAAAACTTTATACATAGGTGACCACAATTATAAGATGGTTTCTTTAAAGTTTGATAATTTGTATAATTATAGAAAATTTGTACATTTCCGTTTGATTTAAAATAGTTTTGAACTTCTTTTGGAGGTCGAAGGTTACCATATGAATCAAAGCTTGCTTCCATTGTTTTATTATGTCGTTGTGATTCTACTAAATCCTGTTTTGCTTGTTTTGCTTGATTAATAGCCTGTGCAATTTTTGCTGCACCATCACCAAGTGCTCCTAATGCACTTAAACCTGCAAAAATCGGTATAAGTGGTGAAACACCACCGGCCTTAGGAATCGGTATTATCCGTTTTTTCTTATCTGTTTTAATTTTTGATTTAAATTTTCTACTCGCTTTACTTGCAATTCGTATAGCCGTATTAATATCTCTGGGTTGATCTCGAATACGTTTTTTTTATTGTACTAATCACCTTGTCCAATTGATTACGGATTTTCTGTTTGGATTTACAACATTTTTTTTCCATCTTAAAAAAATATTCGTCCAGTCACCAATAAGGATGAAATAAGACTATGGAATTTTAAGTAATGTAATTATAATATAACTATTGCTTTATTCTTTTTTTGTTATCATCATCATCATCATCTTCTTCATCATCATCATCATCATCATCTTCACTATGTTTACGTTTCAAATTTATTTTAGTCCTTTTTGCATAATTTATACTATCATCCGATTCTGTCCGTAAACGTTTTACACCACATTTAACCATTTCATTTAGTTTAATTTTTTTATTGTCATCAATATCTTCAATTTCATTATTACTTCTTTTTCGTTTATTATTAGTATTAATATTACAATCATCCACATCCATATGTTCCACATCTCTTTGTTTTTGTTTATTTAATACTTGTAACATTGCTGGAGTTAAAATTTCATTTACCATGTTTGTTTTCCCTTTGTTAATTTTTTGCTTTCTGACTTTTGGTTTTATCGTAGGTTGTTCTTTCAAACTATTCTTTATACTACTCTGAACTTCTTCTACAACTTTGGTTATTTTTTTAATGTAATTTAAATGTTTATTTATAATTTTATCACAGTTATTAATATTATTAGAGTAGCCCATTCCCATTTTCACTTTAGCTCGCATTGCACCTGCAACACCTAATGCTGCCATCCTTTCACCAGCTGTAGCATCTTTAGATTTAAATCGAACCATTGCTCGATCTGCTAATGTGTTATCAGCCTCGTGACGTGCTTTCAAATCCTTATCCAATGTATAAGCTATATCGTGTTCTTTACAAGCTTCATCTAATTTATTTACACCTGAATCACCCCTTTTTAGTCGCTTTACTAGTTTTGTTCCGGGTCCACAATAATTATAACCAGGTATATGCAGTTCAAACGGTAAAGCATTAATAACGCTATTTACCAATCCGCTTCCTAAATATACCTTCATTATACTTCACCAGTCAATTGCACATTAATAAATAAAAAGGTTACGTGTTTATTTTGTTATTTTATATTCAACAGTTTCGCCTCTTAATCAGACCTCTTAATAATATTTTTAATCGCTATCTTGGTGACCGTAAGTCAAAAAATAAAAAGGTGTCAGATATGAGCGATCTGGCGTACTAGCAGCATTTTGAAGCATATTAGAAATTTCTATCTTAATGGGTGCCAAAGTTACGCAAGACCTCTTAATAATATTTTTAAACGCTATCTTGGTGATCGTAAGTCCAAAAAATAAAAAGGTGTTAGATATGAGCGATCTGGCGTTCTAGCAGCATTTTGAAGCATATTAGAAATTTCTATCTTAATGGGTGTCAAAGTTACACAAGACCTCTTAATAATATTTTTAATCGCCATCTTCGTGATCGTAAGTCCAAAAAATAAAAAGGTGTCAGATATGAGCGATCTGGCGTTCTAGCAGCATTTTGAAGCATATTAAAAATTTCTATCTTAATGGGTGCCAAAGTTACACAAGACCTCTAAATAATATTTTTAATCGCTATATTGGTGACCGTAAGTCCAATAAATAAAAAGGTGTCAGATATGAGCGATCTGGCGTTCTAGCAGCATTTTGAAGCATATTAGAAATTTCTATCTTAATGGGTGCCAAAGTTACACAAGACCTCTTAATAATATTTTTAATCGCTATCTTGGTGACCGTAAGTCCAAAAAATAAAAAGGTGTTAGATATGAGCGATCTGGCGTTCTAGCAGCATTTTGAAGCATATTAGAAATTTCTATCTTAATGGGTGCCAAAGTTACACAAGACCTCTTAATAATATTTTTAATCGCTATCTTCGTGATCGTAAGTCCAAAAAATAGAAAGGTGTCAGATATGAGCGATCTGGCGTTCTAGCAGCATTTTGAAGCATATTAAAAATTTCTATCTTAATGGGTGCCAAAGTTACACAAGATCTCTAAATAATATTTTTAATCGCTATATTGGTGACCGTAAGTCCAAAAAATAAAAAGGTGTCAGATATGAGCGATCTGGCGTTCTAGCAGCATTTTGAAGCATATTTGAAATTTCTATCTTAATGAGTGCCAAAGTTACACAAGACCTCTTAATAATATTTTTAATCGCTATCTTAGTGACCGTAAGTCCAAAAAATAAAAAGGTGTCAGATATGAGCGATCTGACGTTCTAGCAGCATTTTGAAGCATATTAGAAATTTCTATCTTAATGGGTGCCAAAGTTACGCAAGACCTCTTAATAATATTTTTAAACGCTATCTTGGTGACCGTAAGTCCAAAAAATAAAAAGGTGTCAGATATGAGCGATCTGGCATTCTAGCAGCATTTTGAAGCATATTAGAAATTTCTATCTTAATGGGTGCCAAAGTTACACAAGACCTCTTAATAATATTTTTAATCGCTATCTTGGTGACCGTAAGTCCAAAAAATAAAATGGTGTCAGATATGAGCGATCTGGCGTTCTAGCAGCATTTTGAAGCATATTAAAAATTTCTATCTTAATGGGTGCCAAAGTTAAACAATACCTCTTAATAATATTTTTAATCGAGATCTTGGTGACCGTAAGTCCAAAAAGAAAAGGTGTCAGATATGAGCGATCTGGCGTTCCAGCAGCATTTTGAAGCATATTAAAAATTTCTATCTTAATGGGTGCCAAAGTTACACAAGACCTCTTAATAATATTTTTAATCGCTATCTTGGTGACCGTAAGTCCAGAAAATAAAAAGGTGTCAGATATGAGCGATCTGGCGTTCTAGCAGCATTTTGAAGTATATTAGAAATTTCTAACTTAAAGGGTGCCAAAGTTACGCAAGACCTCTTAATAACATTTTTAATCGCTATCTTGGTGACCGTAAGTCCAAAAAATAAAAAGGTGTCAGATATGAGCGATCTGGCGTTCTAGCAGCATTTTGAAGCATATTAGAAATTTCTATCTTAAAGGGTGCCAAAGTTACAAAAGACCTCTTAATAACATTTTTAATGGCTATCTTGGTGACCGTAAGTCCAAAAAATAAAAAGGTGTCAGATATGAGCGATCTGGCGTTCTAGCAGCATTTTGAAGCATATTAGAAATTTCTATCTTAATGGCTGCCAAAGTTACACAAGACCTCTTAATAATATTTTCAATCGCTATCTTGGTGACCGTAAGTCCAAAAAATAAAAAGGTGTCAGATATGAGCGATCTGGCGTTCTAGCAGCATTTTGAAGCATATTTGAAATTTCTATCTTAATGGGTGCCAAAGTTACACAAAACCTCTTAATAATATTTTTAATCGCTATCTTGGTGACCGTAAGTCCAAAAAAAAAGGTGTCAGATATGAGCGATCTGGCGTTCTAGCAGCATTTTGAAGCATATTAAAAATTTCTATCTTAATGGGTGCCAAAGTTACACAAGACCTCTTAATAATATTTTTAATCGCTATCTTGGTGACCGTAAGTCCAAAAAATAAAAAGGTGTCAGATATGAGCGATCTGGCGTTCTAGCAGCATTTTGAAGCATATTAGAAATTTCTATCTTAATGGGTGCCAAAGTTACACAAGACCTCTTAATAATATTTTTAATCGCTATCTTGGTGACCGTAAGTCCAAAAAATAAAATGGTGTCAGATATGAGCGATCTGGCGTTCTAGCAGCATTTTGAAGCATATTAAAAATTTCTATCTTAATGGGTGCCAAAGTTAAACAATACCTCTTAATAATATTTTTAATCGAGATCTTGGTGACCGTAAGTCCAAAAAGAAAAGGTGTCAGATATGAGCGATCTGACGTTCCAGCAGCATTTTGAAGCATATTAAAAATTTCTATCTTAATGGGTGCCAAAGTTACACAAGACCTCTTAATAATATTTTTAATCGCTATCTTGGTGACCGTAAGTCCAGAAAATAAAAAGGTGTCAGATATGAGCGATCTGGCGTTCTAGCAGCATTTTGAAGTATATTAGAAATTTCTAACTTAAAGGGTGCCAAAGTTACGCAAGACCTCTTAATAACATTTTTAATCGCTATCTTGGTGACCGTCAGTCCAAAAAATAAAAAGGTGTCAGATATGAGCGATCTGGCGTTCTAGCAGCATTTTGAAGCATATTAGAAATTTCTATCTTAAAGGGTGCCAAAGTTACAAAAGACCTCTTAATAACATTTTTAATGGCTATCTTGGTGACCGTAAGTCCAAAAAATAAAAAGGTGTCAGATATGAGCGATCTGGCGTTCTAGCAGCATTTTGAAGCATATTAGAAATTTCTATCTTAATGGCTGCCAAAGTTACACAAGACCTATTAATAATATTTTTAATCGCTATCTTGGTGACCGTAAGTCCAAAAAATAAAAAGATGTCAGATATGAGCGATCTGGCGTTCTAGCAGCATTTTGAAGCATATTAGAAATTTCTATCTTAAAGGGTGCCAAAGTTGCACAAGACCTCTTAATAATATTTTTAATCGCTATCTTGGTGACCGTAAGTCCAAGAAATAAAAAGTTGTCAGATATGAGCGATCTGGCGTTCTAGCAGCATTTTGAAGCATATTAGAAATTTCTATCTTAATGGGTGCCAAAGTTACGCAAGACCTCTTAATAATATTTTTAAACGCTATCTTGGTGATCGTAAGTCCAAAAAATAAAAAGGTGTTAGATATGAGCGATCTGGCGTTCTAGCAGCATTTTGAAGCATATTAGAAATTTCTATCTTAATGGGTGTCAAAGTTACACAAGACCTCTTAATAATATTTTTAATCGCCATCTTCGTGATCGTAAGTCCAAAAAATAAAAAGGTGTCAGATATGAGCGATCTGGCGTTCTAGCAGCATTTTGAAGCATATTAAAAATTTCTATCTTAATGGGTGCCAAAGTTACACAAGACCTCTAAATAATATTTTTAATCGCTATATTGGTGACCGTAAGTCCAATAAATAAAAAGGTGTCAGATATGAGCGATCTGGCGTTCTAGCAGCATTTTGAAGCATATTAGAAATTTCTATCTTAATGGGTGCCAAAGTTACACAAGACCTCTTAATAATATTTTTAATCGCTATCTTGGTGACCGTAAGTCCAAAAAATAAAAAGGTGTTAGATATGAGCGATCTGGCGTTCTAGCAGCATTTTGAAGCATATTAGAAATTTCTATCTTAATGGGTGCCAAAGTTACACAAGACCTCTTAATAATATTTTTAATCGCTATCTTCGTGATCGTAAGTCCAAAAAATAGAAAGGTGTCAGATATGAGCGATCTGGCGTTCTAGCAGCATTTTGAAGCATATTAAAAATTTCTATCTTAATGGGTGCCAAAGTTACACAAGATCTCTAAATAATATTTTTAATCGCTATATTGGTGACCGTAAGTCCAAAAAATAAAAAGGTGTCAGATATGAGCGATCTGGCGTTCTAGCAGCATTTTGAAGCATATTTGAAATTTCTATCTTAATGAGTGCCAAAGTTACACAAGACCTCTTAATAATATTTTTAATCGCTATCTTAGTGACCGTAAGTCCAAAAAATAAAAAGGTGTCAGATATGAGCGATCTGACGTTCTAGCAGCATTTTGAAGCATATTAGAAATTTCTATCTTAATGGGTGCCAAAGTTACGCAAGACCTCTTAATAATATTTTTAAACGCTATCTTGGTGACCGTAAGTCCAAAAAATAAAAAGGTGTCAGATATGAGCGATCTGGCATTCTAGCAGCATTTTGAAGCATATTAGAAATTTCTATCTTAATGGGTGCCAAAGTTACACAAGACCCCTTAATAATATTTTCAATCGCTATCTTGGTGACCGTAAGTCCAAAAAATAAAAAGGTGTCAGATATGAGCGATCTGGCGTTCTAGCAGCATTTTGAAGCATATTTGAAATTTCTATCTTAATGGGTGCCAAAGTTACACAAAACCTCTTAATAATATTTTTAATCGCTATCTTGGTGACCGTAAGTCCAAAAAAAAAGGTGTCAGATATGAGCGATCTGGCGTTCTAGCAGCATTTTGAAGCATATTAAAAATTTCTATCTTAATGGGTGCCAAAGTTACACAAGACCTCTTAATAATATTTTTAATCGCTATCTTGGTGACCGTAAGTTCAAAAAATAAAAAGGTGTCAGATATGACCGATCTGGCGTTCTAGCAGCATTTTGAAGCATATTAGAAATTTCTATCTTAATGGGTGCCAAAGTTACACAAGACCTCTTAATAATATTTTTAATCGCTATCTTGGTGACCGTAAGTCCAAAAAATAAAAAGGTGTCAGATATGAGCGATCTGGCGTCCTAACAGCATTTTGAAGCATATTAGAAATTTCTATCTTAAAGGGTGCCAAAGTTACAAAAGACCTCTTAATAACATTTGTAATGGCTATCTTGGTGACCGTAAGTCCAAAAAATAAAAAGGTGTCAGATATTAGCGATCTGGCGTTCTAGCAGCATTTTGAAGCATATTAGAAATTTCTATCTTAATGGCTGCCAAAGTTACACAAGACCTATTAATAATATTTTTAATCGCTATCTTGGTGACCGTAAGTCCAAAAAATAAAAAGTTGTCAGATATGAGCCATCTGGCGTTCTAGCAGCATTTTGAAGCATATTAGAAATTTCTATCTTAAAGGGTGCCAAAGTTACACAAGACCTCTTAATAATATTTTTAATCGCTATCTTGGTGACCGTAAGTCCAAAAAATAAAAAGGTGTCAGATATGAGCGATCTGGCGTTCTAGCAGCATTTTCAAGCATATTAGAAATTTCTATCTTAATGGGTGCCAAAGTTACACAAGACCTCTTAATAATATTTTTAATCGCTATCTTGGTGACCGTCAGTCCAAAAAATAAAAAGGTGTCAGATATGAGCGATCTGGCGTTCTAGCAGCATTTTGAAGCATATTAGAAATTTCTATCTTAATAGGTGCCAAAGTTACACAAGACCTCTTAATAATATTTTTAATCGCTATCTTGGTGACCGTAAGTCCAAAAAATATAAAGGTGTCAGATATGAGCGATCTGGCATTCTAGCAGCATTTTGAAGCATATTAGAAATTTCTATCTTAATGGGTGCCAAAGTTACACAAGACCTCTTAATAATATTTTTAATCGCTATCTTGGTGAACGTCAGTTCAAAAAATAAAAAGGTGTCAGATATGAGCGATCTGGCGTTCTAGCAGCATTTTGAAGCATATTAGAAATTTCTATCTTAATGGGTGCCAAAGTTACACAGGACCTCTTAATAATATTTTTAATCGCTATCTTGGTGACCGTAAGTCCAAAAAATGAAAAGGTGTCAGATATGAGCGATCTGGCGTTCTAGCAGCATTTTGAAGCATATTAGAAATTTCTATCTTAATGGGTGCCAAAGTTACACAAGACCTCTTAATAATATTTTTAATCGCTATCTTGGTGAACGTCAGTTCAAAAAATAAAAAGGTGTCAGATATGAGCGATCTGGCGTTCTAGCAGCATTTTGAAGCATATTAGAAATTTCTATCTTAATGGGTGCCAAAGTTACACAGGACCTCTTAATAATATTTTTAATCGCTATCTTGGTGACCGTAAGTCCAAAAAATGAAAAGGTGTCAGATATGAGCGATCTGGCGTTCTAGCAGCATTTTGAAGCATATTAGAAATTTCTATCTTAATGGGTGCCAAAGTTAGACAAGACCTCTTAATAATATTTTTAATCGCTATCTTGGTGACCGTAAGTCCAAAAAATGAAAAGGTGTCAGATATGAGCGATCTGGCGTTCTAGCAGCATTTTGACGCATATTAGAAATTTCTATCTTAATGGGTGCCAAAGTTAGACAAGACCTCTTAATAATATTTTTAATCGCTATCTTGGTGACCGTAAGTCCAAAAAATAAAAAGGTGTCAGATATGAGCGATCTGGCGTTCTAGCAGCATTTTGAAGCATATTAGAAATTTCTATCTTAAAGGGTGCCAAAGTTACACAAGACCTCTTAATAATATTTTTAATCGCTATCTTGGTGACCGTAACTCCAAAAAATAGAAAGGTGTCAGATATGAGCGATCTGGCGTTCTAGCAGCATTTTCAAGCATATTAGAAATTTCTATCTTAAAGGGTGCCAAAGTTACACAAAACCTCTTAATAATATTTTTAATCGCTATCTTGGTGACCGTAATTCCAAAAAATAAAAAGGTGTCAGATATGAGCGATCAGGCGTTCTAGCAGCATTTTGAAGCATATTAGAAATTTCTATCTTAAAGGGTGTAAAAGTTACACAAAACCTCTTAATAATATTTTTAATCGCTATCTTGGTGACCGTAATTCCAAAAAATAAAAAGGTGTCAGATATGAGCGATCTGGCGTTCTAGCAGCATTTTGAAGCATATTAGAAATTTCTACCTTAATGGGTGCCAAATTTACACAAGACCTCTTAATATTATTTTTAATCGCTATCTTGGTGACCGTAATTCCAAAAAATAAAAAGGTGTCAGATATGAGCGATCTGGCGTTCTAGCAGCATTTTGAAGCATATTAGAAATTTCTATCTTAAAGGGTGCCAAAGTTACACAAGACCTCTTAATAATATTTTTAATCGCTATCTTGGTGACCGTAATTCTAAAAAATAAAAAGGTGTCAGATATGAGCGATCTGGAGTTCTAGCAGCATTTTGAAGCATATTAGAAATTTCTATCTCTATGGGAGCCAAAGTTACACAAGACCTCTTAATAATATTTTTAATCGCTATCTTGGTGACCGTAATTCCAAAAAATAAAATGGTGTCAGATATGAGCGATCTGGCGTTCTAGCAGCATTTTGAAGCATATTAGAAATTTCTATCTTAATGGGTGCCAAAGTTACACAAGACCTCTTAATAATATTTTTAATCGCTATCTTGGTGACCGTAAGTCCAAAAAATAAAAAGATGCCAGATATGAGCGATCTGGCGTTCAAGCAGCATTTTGAAGCATATTAGTAATTTCTATCTTAAAGGGTGCCAAAGTTACACAAGACCTCTTAATAATATTTTTAATCGCTATCTTGGTGACCGTAAATCCAAAAAATAAAAAGGTGTCAGATATGAGCAATCTGGCGTTCTAGCAGCATTTTGAAGCATATTAGAAATTTCTATCTTAATGGGTGCCAAAGTTACACAAGACCTCTTAATAATATTTTTAATCGCAATCTTGGTAACCGTAAGTCCAAAAAATAAAAAGGTGTCAGATATGAGCGATCTGGCGTTCTAGCAGCATTTTGAAGCATATTAGAAATTTCTATCTTAAAGGGTGCCAAAGTTACACAAGACCTCTTAATAATATTTTTAATCGCTATCTTGGTGACCGTAATTCCAAAAAATAAAAAGGTGTCAGATATGAGCGATCAGGCGTTCTAGCAGCATTTTGAAGCATATTAGAAATTTCTATCTTAAAGGGTTTAAAAGTTACACAAAACCTCTTAATAATATTTTTAATCGCTATCTTGGTGACCGTAATTCAAAAAAATAAAAAGGTGTCAGATATGAGCGATCTGGCGTTCTAGCAGCATTTTGAAGCATATTAGAAATTTCTACCTTAATGGGTGCCAAATTTACACAAGACCTCTTAATAATATTTTTAATCGCTATCTTGGTGACCGTAAGTCCAAGAAATAAAAAGGTGTCAGATATGAGCGATCTGGCGTTCTAGCAGCATTTTGAAGCATATTAGAAATTTCTATCTTAATGGGTGCCAAAGTTACGCAAGACCTCTTAATAATATTTTTAAACGCTATCTTGGTGATCGTAAGTCCAAAAAATAAAAAGGTGTTAGATATGAGCGATCTGGTGTTCTAGCAGCATTTTGAAGCATATTAGAAATTTCTATCTTAATGGGTTTCAAAGTTACACAAGACCTCTTAATAATATTTTTAATCGCCATCTTCGTGATCGTAAGTCCAAAAAATAAAAAGGTGTCAGATATGAGCGATCTGGCGTTCTAGCAGCATTTTGAAGCATATTAAAAATTTCTATCTTAATGGGTGCCAAAGTTACACAAGACCTCTAAATAATATTTTTAATCGCTATATTGGTGACCGTAAGTCCAATAAATAAAAAGGTGTTAGATATGAGCGATCTGGCGTTCTAGCAGCATTTTGAAGCATATTAGAAATTTCTATCTTAATGGGTGCCAAAGTTACACAAGACCTCTTAATAATATTTTTAATCGCTATCTTGGTGACCGTAAGTCCAAAAAATAAAAAGGTGTTAGATATGAGCGATCTGGCGTTCTAGCAGCATTTTGAAGCATATTAGAAATTTCTATCTTAATGGGTGCCAAAGTTACACAAGACCTCTTAATAATATTTTTAATCGCTATCTTCGTGATCGTAAGTCCAAAAAATAGAAAGGTGTCAGATATGAGCGATCTGGCGTTCTAGCAGCATTTTGAAGCATATTAAAAATTTCTATCTTAATGGGTGCCAAAGTTACACAAGATCTCTAAATAATATTTTTAATCGCTATATTGGTGACCGTAAGTCCAAAAAATAAAAAGGTGTCAGATATGAGCGATCTGGCGTTCTAGCAGCATTTTGAAGCATATTTGAAATTTTTATCTTAATGAGTGCCAAAGTTACACAAGACCTCTTAATAATATTTTTAATCGCTATCTTAGTGACCGTAAGTCCAAAAAATAAAAAGGTGTCAGATATGAGCGATCTGACGTTCTAGCAGCATTTTGAAGCATATTAGAAATTTCTATCTTAATGGGTGCCAAAGTTACGCAAGACCTCTTAATAATATTTTTAAACGCTATCTTGGTGACCGTAAGTCCAAAAAATAAAAAGGTGTCAGATATGAGCGATCTGGCATTCTAGCAGCATTTTGAAGCATATTAGAAATTTCTATCTTAATGGGTGCCAAAGTTACACAAGACCTCTTAATAATATTTTTAATCGCTATCTTGGTGACCGTAAGTCCAAAAAATAAAAAGATGCCAGATATGAGCGATCTGGCGTTCAAGCAGCATTTTGAAGCATATTAGTAATTTCTATCTTAAAGGGTGCCAAAGTTACACAAGACCTCTTAATAATATTTTTAATCGCTATCTTGGTGACCGTAAATCCAAAAAATAAAAAGGTGTCAGATATGAGCAATCTGGCGTTCTAGCAGCATTTTGAAGCATATTAGAAATTTCTATCTTAATGGGTGCCAAAGTTACACAAGACCTCTTAATAATATTTTTAATCGCAATCTTGGTAACCGTAAGTCCAAAAAATAAAAAGGTGTCAGATATGAGCGATCTGGCGTTCTAGCAGCATTTTGAAGCATATTAGAAATTTCTATCTTAATGGGTGCCAAAGTTACACAAGACCTCTTAATAATATTTTTAATCGCTATCTTGGTGACCGTAAGTCCAAAAAATAAAAAGGTGTCAGATATGAGCGATCTGGCATTCTAGCAGCATTTTGAAGCATATTAGAAATTTCTATCTTAAAGGGTGCCAAAGTTACACAAGACCTCTTAATAATATTTTTAATCGCTATCTTGGTGACCGTAATTCCAAAAAATAAAAAGGTGTCAGATATGAGCGATCAGGCGTTCTAGCAGCATTTTGAAGCATATTAGAAATTTCTATCTTAAAGGGTTTAAAAGTTACACAAAACCTCTTAATAATATTTTTAATCGCTATCTTGGTGACCGTAAGTCCAAGAAATAAAAAGGTGTCAGATATGAGCGATCTGGCGTTCTAGCAGCATTTTGAAGCATATTAGAAATTTCTATCTTAATGGGTGCCAAAGTTACACAAGACCTCTTAATAATATTTTTAATCGCTATCTTGGTGACCGTAAGTCCAAAAAATAAAAAGGTGTTAGATATGAGCGATCTGGCGTTCTAGCAGCATTTTGAAGCATATTAGAAATTTCTATCTTAATGGGTGCCAAAGTTACACAAGACCTCTTAATAATATTTTTAATCGCTATCTTCGTGATCGTAAGTCCAAAAAATAGAAAGGTGTCAGATATGAGCGATCTGGCGTTCTAGCAGCATTTTGAAGCATATTAAAAATTTCTATCTTAATGGGTGCCAAAGTTACACAAGATCTCTAAATAATATTTTTAATCGCTATATTGGTGACCGTAAGTCCAAAAAATAAAAAGGTGTCAGATATGAGCGATCTGGCGTTCTAGCAGCATTTTGAAGCATATTTGAAATTTTTATCTTAATGAGTGCCAAAGTTACACAAGACCTCTTAATAATATTTTTAATCGCTATCTTAGTGACCGTAAGTCCAAAAAATAAAAAGGTGTCAGATATGAGCGATCTGACGTTCTAGCAGCATTTTGAAGCATATTAGAAATTTCTATCTTAATGGGTGCCAAAGTTACGCAAGACCTCTTAATAATATTTTTAAACGCTATCTTGGTGACCGTAAGTCCAAAAAATAAAAAGGTGTCAGATATGAGCGATCTGGCATTCCAGCAGCATTTTGAAGCATATTAGAAATTTCTATCTTAATGGGTGCCAAAGTTACACAAGACCTCTTAATAATATTTTTAATCGCTATCTTGGTGACCGTAAGTCCAAAAAATAAAAAGATGCCAGATATGAGCGATCTGGCGTTCAAGCAGCATTTTGAAGCATATTAGTAATTTCTATCTTAAAGGGTGCCAAAGTTACACAAGACCTCTTAATAATATTTTTAATCGCTATCTTGGTGACCGTAAATCCAAAAAATAAAAAGGTGTCAGATATGAGCAATCTGGCGTTCTAGCAGCATTTTGAAGCATATTAGAAATTTCTATCTTAATGGGTGCCAAAGTTACACAAGACCTCTTAATAATATTTTTAATCGCAATCTTGGTAACCGTAAGTCCAAAAAATAAAAAGGTGTCAGATATGAGCGATCTGGCGTTCTAGCAGCATTTTGAAGCATATTAGAAATTTCTATCTTAATGGGTGCCAAAGTTACACAAGACCTCTTAATAATATTTTTAATCGCTATCTTGGTGACCGTAAGTCCAAAAAATAAAAAGGTGTCAGATATGAGCGATCTGGCATTCTAGCAGCATTTTGAAGCATATTAGAAATTTCTATCTTAAAGGGTGCCAAAGTTACACAAGACCTCTTAATAATATTTTTAATCGCTATCTTGGTGACCGTAATTCCAAAAAATAAAAAGGTGTCAGATATGAGCGATCAGGCGTTCTAGCAGCATTTTGAAGCATATTAGAAATTTCTATCTTAAAGGGTTTAAAAGTTACACAAAACCTCTTAATAATATTTTTAATCGCTATCTTGGTGACCGTAAGTCCAAGAAATAAAAAGGTGTCAGATATGAGCGATCTGGCGTTCTAGCAGCATTTTGAAGCATATTAGAAATTTCTATCTTAATGGGTGCCAAAGTTACGCAAGACCTCTTAATAATATTTTTAAACGCTATCTTGGTGATCGTAAGTCCAAAAAATAAAAAGGTGTTAGATATGAGCGATCTGGCGTTCTAGCAGCATTTTGAAGCATATTAGAAATTTCTATCTTAATGGGTGTCAAAGTTACACAAGACCTCTTAATAATATTTTTAATCGCCATCTTCGTGATCGTAAGTCCAAAAAATAAAAAGGTGTCAGATATGAGCGATCTGGCGTTCTAGCAGCATTTTGAAGCATATTAAAAATTTCTATCTTAATGGGTGCCAAAGTTACAAAAGACCTCTAAATAATATTTTTAATCGCTATATTGGTGACCGTAAGTCCAATAAATAAAAAGGTGTCAGATATGAGCGATCTGGCGTTCTAGCAGCATTTTGAAGCATATTAGAAATTTCTATCTTAATGGGTGCCAAAGTTACACAAGACCTCTTAATAATATTTTTAATCGCTATCTTGGTGACCGTAAGTCCAAAAAATAAAAAGGTGTTAGATATGAGCGATCTGGCGTTCTAGCAGCATTTTGAAGCATATTAGAAATTTCTATCTTAATGGGTGCCAAAGTTACACAAGACCTCTTAATAATATTTTTAATCGCTATCTTCGTGATCGTAAGTCCAAAAAATAGAAAGGTGTCAGATATGAGCGATCTGGCGTTCTAGCAGCATTTTGAAGCATATTAAAAATTTCTATCTTAATGGGTGCCAAAGTTACACAAGATCTCTAAATAATATTTTTAATCGCTATATTGGTGACCGTAAGTCCAAAAAATAAAAAGGTGTCAGATATGAGCGATCTGGCGTTCTAGCAGCATTTTGAAGCATATTTGAAATTTTTATCTTAATGAGTGCCAAAGTTACACAAGACCTCTTAATAATATTTTTAATCGCTATCTTAGTGACCGTAAGTCCAAAAAATAAAAAGGTGTCAGATATGAGCGATCTGACGTTCTAGCAGCATTTTGAAGCATATTAGAAATTTCTATCTTAATGGGTGCCAAAGTTACGCAAGACCTCTTAATAATATTTTTAAACGCTATCTTGGTGACCGTAAGTCCAAAAAATAAAAAGGTGTCAGATATGAGCGATCTGGCATTCTAGCAGCATTTTGAAGCATATTAGA
This sequence comes from Onthophagus sagittarius, assembly GCA_036711965.1. Taxonomy (NCBI): domain Eukaryota; kingdom Metazoa; phylum Arthropoda; class Insecta; order Coleoptera; family Scarabaeidae; genus Onthophagus; species Onthophagus sagittarius. The sequence continues at coordinate 30,843,805 of JASERS010000005.1, forward strand.
AATTTCTATCTTAATGGGTGCCAAAGTTACACAAGACCTCTTAATAATATTTTTAATCGCTATCTTGGTGACCGTAAGTCCAAAAAATAAAAAGATGCCAGATATGAGCGATCTGGCGTTCAAGCAGCATTTTGAAGCATATTAGTAATTTCTATCTTAAAGGGTGCCAAAGTTACACAAGACCTCTTAATAATATTTTTAATCGCTATCTTGGTGACCGTAAATCCAAAAAATAAAAAGGTGTCAGATATGAGCAATCTGGCGTTCTAGCAGCATTTTGAAGCATATTAGAAATTTCTATCTTAATGGGTGCCAAAGTTACACAAGACCTCTTAATAATATTTTTAATCGCAATCTTGGTAACCGTAAGTCCAAAAAATAAAAAGGTGTCAGATATGAGCGATCTGGCGTTCTAGCAGCATTTTGAAGCATATTAGAAATTTCTATCTTAATGGGTGCCAAAGTTACACAAGACCTCTTAATAATATTTTTAATCGCTATCTTGGTGACCGTAAGTCCAAAAAATAAAAAGGTGTCAGATATGAGCGATCTGGCATTCTAGCAGCATTTTGAAGCATATTAGAAATTTCTATCTTAAAGGGTGCCAAAGTTACACAAGACCTCTTAATAATATTTTTAATCGCTATCTTGGTGACCGTAATTCCAAAAAATAAAAAGGTGTCAGATATGAGCGATCAGGCGTTCTAGCAGCATTTTGAAGCATATTAGAAATTTCTATCTTAATGGGTGCCAAAGTTACGCAAGACCTCTTAATAATATTTTTAATCGCTATCTTGGTGACCGTAATTCAAAAAAATAAAAAGGTGTCAGATATGAGCGATCTGGCGTTCTAGCAGCATTTTGAAGCATATTAGAAATTTCTACCTTAATGGGTGCCAAATTTACACAAGACCTCTTAATAATATTTTTAATCGCTATCTTGGTGACCGTAAGTCCAAGAAATAAAAAGGTGTCAGATATGAGCGATCTGGCGTTCTAGCAGCATTTTGAAGCATATTAGAAATTTCTATCTTAATGGGTGCCAAAGTTACGCAAGACCTCTTAATAATATTTTTAAACGCTATCTTGGTGATCGTAAGTCCAAAAAATAAAAAGGTGTTAGATATGAGCGATCTGGCGTTCTAGCAGCATTTTGAAGCATATTAGAAATTTCTATCTTAATGGGTGTCAAAGTTACACAAGACCTCTTAATAATATTTTTAATCGCCATCTTCGTGATCGTAACTCCAAAAAATAAAAAGGTGTCAGATATGAGCGATCTGGCGTTCTAGCAGCATTTTGAAGCATATTAAAAATTTCTATCTTAATGGGTGCCAAAGTTACACAAGACCTCTAAATAATATTTTTAATCGCTATATTGGTGACCGTAAGTCCAATAAATAAAAAGGTGTCAGATATGAGCGATCTGGCGTTCTAGCAGCATTTTGAAGCATATTAGAAATTTCTATCTTAATGGGTGCCAAAGTTACACAAGACCTCTTAATAATATTTTTAATCGCTATCTTGGTGACCGTAAGTCCAAAAAATAAAAAGGTGTTAGATATGAGCGATCTGGCGTTCTAGCAGCATTTTGAAGCATATTAGAAATTTCTATCTTAATGGGTGCCAAAGTTACACAAGACCTCTTAATAATATTTTTAATCGCTATCTTCGTGATCGTAAGTCCAAAAAATAGAAAGGTGTCAGATATGAGCGATCTGGCGTTCTAGCAGCATTTTGAAGCATATTAAAAATTTCTATCTTAATGGGTGCCAAAGTTACACAAGATCTCTAAATAATATTTTTAATCGCTATATTGGTGACCGTAAGTCCAAAAAATAAAAAGGTGTCAGATATGAGCGATCTGGCGTTCTAGCAGCATTTTGAAGCATATTTGAAATTTTTATCTTAATGAGTGCCAAAGTTACACAAGACCTCTTAATAATATTTTTAATCGCTATCTTAGTGACCGTAAGTCCAAAAAATAAAAAGGTGTCAGATATGAGCGATCTGACGTTCTAGCAGCATTTTGAAGCATATTAGAAATTTCTATCTTAATGGGTGCCAAAGTTACGCAAGACCTCTTAATAATATTTTTAAACGCTATCTTGGTGACCGTAAGTCCAAAAAATAAAAAGGTGTCAGATATGAGCGATCTGGCATTCTAGCAGCATTTTGAAGCATATTAGAAATTTCTATCTTATTGGGTGCCAAAGTTACACGAGACCTCCTAATAATATTTTCAATCGCTATCTTGGTGACCGTAAGTCCAAAAAATAAAAAGGTGTCAGATATGAGCGATCTGGCGTTCTAGCAGCATTTTGAAGCATATATGAAATTTCTATCTTAATGGGTGCCAAAGTTACACAAAACCTATTAATAATATTTTTAATCGCTATCTTGGTGACCGTAAGTCCAAAAAAAAAAGGTGTCAGATATGAGCGATCTGGCGTTCTAGCAGCATTTTGAAGCATATTAAAAATTTCTATCTTAATGGGTGCCAAAGTTACACAAGACCTCTTAATAATATTTTTAATCGCTATCTTGGTGACCGTAAGTCCAAAAAATAAAAAGGTGTCAGATATGAGCGATCTGGCGTTCTAGCAGCATTTTGAAGTATATTAGAAATTTCTAACTTAAAGGGTGCCAAAGTTACGCAAGACCTCTTAATAACATTTTTAATCGCTATCTTGGTGACCGTAAGTCCAAAAAATAAAAAGGTGTCAGATATGAGCGATCTGGCGTTCTAGCAGCATTTTGAAGCATATTAGAAATTTCTATCTTAAAGGGTGCCAAAGTTACAAAAGACCTGTTAATAACATTTTTAATGGCTATCTTGGTGACCGTAAGTCCAAAAAATAAAAAGGTGTCAGATATGAGCGATCTGGCTTTCTAGCAGCATTTTGAAGCATATTAGAAATTTCTATCTTAATGGGTGCCAGAGCTACACAAGACCTCTTAATAATACTTTTAATCGCTATCTTGGTGACCGTAAGTCCAAAAAATAAAAAGGTGTCAGATATGACCGATCTGGCGTTCTAGCAGCATTTTGAAGCATATTAGAAATTTCTATCTTAATGGGTGCCAAAGTTACACAAGACCTCTTAATAATATTTTTAATCGCTATCTTGGTGACCGTAAGTCCAAAAAATAAAAAGGTGTCAGATATGAGCGATCTGGCGTCCTAACAGCATTTTGAAGCATATTAGAAATTTCTATCTTAAAGGGTGCCAAAGTTACAAAAGACCTCTTAATAACATTTGTAATGGCTATCTTGGTGACCGTAAGTCCAAAAAATAAAAAGGTGTCAGATATTAGCGATCTGGCGTTCTAGCAGCATTTTGAAGCATATTAGAAATTTCTATCTTAATGGCTGCCAAAGTTACACAAGACCTATTAATAATATTTTTAATCGCTATCTTGGTGACCGTAAGTCCAAAAAATAAAAAGTTGTCAGATATGAGCCATCTGGCGTTCTAGCAGCATTTTGAAGCATATTAGAAATTTCTATCTTAAAGGGTGCCAAAGTTACACAAGACCTCTTAATAATATTTTTAATCGCTATCTTGGTGACCGTAAGTCCAAAAAATAAAAAGGTGTCAGATATGAGCGATCTGGCGTTCTAGCAGCATTTTCAAGCATATTAGAAATTTCTATCTTAATGGGTGCTAAAGTTACACAAGACCTCTTAATAATATTTTTAATCGCTATCTTGGTGACCGTCAGTCCAAAAAATAAAAAGGTGTCAGATATGAGCGATCTGGCGTTCTAGCAGCATTTTGAAGCATATTAGAAATTTCTATCTTAATAGGTGCCAAAGTTACACAAGACCTCTTAATAATATTTTTAATCGCTATCTTGGTGACCGTAAGTCCAAAAAATATAAAGGTGTCAGATATGAGCGATCTGGCATTCTAGCAGCATTTTGAAGCATATTAGAAATTTCTATCTTAATGGGTGCCAAAGTTACACAAGACCTCTTAATAATATTTTTAATCGCTATCTTGGTGAACGTCAGTTCAAAAAATAAAAAGGTGTCAGATATGAGCGATCTGGCGTTCTAGCAGCATTTTGAAGCATATTAGAAATTTCTATCTTAATGGGTGCCAAAGTTACACAAGACCTCTTAATAATATTTTTAATCGCTATCTTGGTGACCGTAAGTCCAAAAAATGAAAAGGTGTCAGATATGAGCGATCTGGCGTTCTAGCAGCATTTTGAAGCATATTAGAAATTTCTATCTTAATGGGTGCCAAAGTTAGACAAGACCTCTTAATAATATTTTTAATCGCTATCTTGGTGACCGTAAGTCCAAAAAATAAAAAGGTGTCAGATATGAGCGATCTGGCGTTCTAGCAGCATTTTGAAGCATATTAGAAATTTCTATCTTAAAGGGTGCCAAAGTTACACAAGACCTCTTAATAATATTTTTAATCGCTATCTTGGAGACCGTAACTCCAAAAAATAGAAAGGTGTCAGATATGAGCGATCTGGCGTTCTAGCAGCATTTTCAAGCATATTAGAAATTTCTATCTTAAAGGGTGCCAAAGTTACACAAAACCTCTTAATAATATTTTTAATCGCTATCTTGGTGACCGTAATTCCAAAAAATAAAAAGGTGTCAGATATGAGCGATCAGGCGTTCTAGCAGCATTTTGAAGCATATTAGAAATTTCTATCTTAAAGGGTGTAAAAGTTACACAAAACCTCTTAATAATATTTTTAATCGCTATCTTGGTGACCGTAATTCCAAAAAATAAAAAGGTGTCAGATATGAGCGATCTGGCGTTCTAGCAGCATTTTGAAGCATATTAGAAATTTCTACCTTAATGGGTGCCAAATTTACACAAGACCTCTTAATATTATTTTTAATCGCTATCTTGGTGACCGTAATTTCAAAAAATAAAAAGGTGTCAGATATGAGCGATCTGGCGTTCTAGCAGCATTTTGAAGCATATTAGAAATTTCTATCTTAAAGGGTGCCAAAGTTACACAAGACCTCTTAATAATATTTTTAATCGCTATCTTGGTGACCGTAATTCCAAAAAATAAAAAGGTGTCAGATATGAGCGATCTGGAGTTCTAGCAGCATTTTGAAGCATATTAGAAATTTCTATCTCTATGGGTGCCAAAGTTACACAAGACCTCTTAATAATATTTTTAATCGCTATCTTGGTGACCGTAATTCCAAAAAATAAAATGGTGTCAGATATGAGCGATCTGGCGTTCTAGCAGCATTTTGAAGCATATTAGAAATTTCTATCTTAATGGGTGCCAAAGTTACACAAGACCTCTTAATAATATTTTTAATCGCTATCTTGGTGACCGTAAGTCCAAAAAATAAAAATATGCCAGATATGAGCGATCTGGCGTTCAAGCAGCATTTTGAAGCATATTAGTAATTTCTATCTTAAAGGGTGCCAAAGTTACACAAGACCTCTTAATAATATTTTTAATCGCTATCTTGGTGACCGTAAATCCAAAAAATAAAAAGGTGTCAGATATGAGCAATCTGGCGTTCTAGCAGCATTTTGAAGCATATTAGAAATTTCTATCTTAATGGGTGCCAAAGTTACACAAGACCTCTTAATAATATTTTTAATCGCAATCTTGGTAACCGTAAGTCCAAAAAATAAAAAGGTGTCAGATATGAGCGATCTGGCGTTCTAGCAGCATTTTGAAGCATATTAGAAATTTCTATCTTAATGGGTGCCAAAGTTACACAAGACCTCTTAATAATATTTTTAATCGCTATCTTGGTGACCGTAAGTCCAAAAAATAAAAAGGTGTCAGATATGAGCGATCTGGCATTCTAGCAGCATTTTGAAGCATATTAGAAATTTCTATCTTAAAGGGTGCCAAAGTTACACAAGACCTCTTAATAATATTTTTAATCGCTATCTTGGTGACCGTAATTCCAAAAAATAAAAAGGTGTCAGATATGAGCGATCAGGCGTTCTAGCAGCATTTTGAAGCATATTAGAAATTTCTATCTTAAAGGGTGTAAAAGTTACACAAAACCTCTTAATAATATTTTTAATCGCTATCTTGGTGACCGTAATTCCAAAAAATAAAAAGGTGTCAGATATGAGCGATCTGGCGTTCTAGCAGCATTTTGAAGCATATTAGAAATTTCTACCTTAATGGGTGCCAAATTTACACAAGACCTCTTAATATTATTTTTAATCGCTATCTTGGTGACCGTAATTCCAAAAAATAAAAAGGTGTCAGATATGAGCGATCTGGCGTTCTAGCAGCATTTTGAAGCATATTAGAAATTTCTATCTTAAAGGGTGCCAAAGTTACACAAGACCTCTTAATAATATTTTTAATCGCTGTCTTGGTGACCGTAATTCCAAAAAATAAAAAGGTGTCAGATATGAGCGATCTGGAGTTCTAGCAGCATTTTGAAGCATATTAGAAATTTCTATCTTAATGGCTGCCAAAGTTACACAAGACCTATTAATAATATTTTTAATCGCTATCTTGGTGACCGTAAGTCCAAAAAATAAAAAGTTGTCAGATATGAGCGATCTGGCGTTCTAGCAGCATTTTGAAGCATATTAGAAATTTCTATCTTAAAGGGTGCCAAAGTTACACAAGACCTCTTAATAATATTTTTAATCGCTATCTTGGTGACCGTAAGTCCAAAAAATAAAAAGATGCCAGATATGAGCGATCTGGCGTTCAAGCAGCATTTTGAAGCATATTAGTAATTTCTATCTTAAAGGGTGCCAAAGTTACACAAGACCTCTTAATAATATTTTTAATCGCTATCTTGGTGACCGTAAATCCAAAAAATAAAAAGGTGTCAGATATGAGCAATCTGGCGTTCTAGCAGCATTTTGAAGCATATTAGAAATTTCTATCTTAATGGGTGCCAAAGTTACACAAGACCTCTTAATAATATTTTTAATCGCAATCTTGGTAACCGTAAGTCCAAAAAATAAAAAGGTGTCAGATATGAGCGATCTGGCGTTCTAGCAGCATTTTGAAGCATATTAGAAATTTCTATCTTAATGGGTGCCAAAGTTACACAAGACCTCTTAATAACATTTTTAATCGCTATCTTGGTGACCGTAAGTCCAAAAAATAAAAAGGTGTCAGATATGAGCGATCTGGCATTCTAGCAGCATTTTGAAGCATATTAGAAATTTCTATCTTAAAGGGTGCCAAAGTTACACAAGACCTCTTAATAATATTTTTAATCGCTATCTTGGTGACCGTAATTCCAAAAAATAAAAAGGTGTCAGATATGAGCGATCAGGCGTTCTAGCAGCATTTTGAAGCATATTAGAAATTTCTATCTTAAAGGGTGTAAAAGTTACACAAAACCTCTTAATAATATTTTTAATCGCTATCTTGGTGACCGTAATTCCAAAAAATAAAAAGGTGTCAGATATGAGCGATCTGGCGTTCTAGCAGCATTTTGAAGCATATTAGAAATTTCTACCTTAATGGGTGCCAAATTTACACAAGACCTCTTAATATTATTTTTAATCGCTATCTTGGTGACCGTAATTCCAAAAAATAAAAAGGTGTCAGATATGAGCGATCTGGCGTTCTAGCAGCATTTTGAAGCATATTAGAAATTTCTATCTTAAAGGGTGCCAAAGTTACACAAGACCTCTTAATAATATTTTTAATCGCTATCTTGGTGACCGTAATTCCAAAAAATAAAAAGGTGTCAGATATGAGCGATCTGGAGTTCTAGCAGCATTTTGAAGCATATTAGAAATTTCTATCTCTATGGGTGCCAAAGTTACACAAGACCTCTTAATAATATTTTTAATCGCTATCTTGGTGACCGTAATTCCAAAAAATAAAATGGTGTCAGATATGAGCGATCTGGCGTTCTAGCAGCATTTTGAAGCATATTAGAAATTTCTATCTTAATGGGTGCCAAAGTTACACAAGACCTCTTAATAATATTTTTAATCGCTATCTTGGTGACCGTAAGTCCAAAAAATAAAAAGATGCCAGATATGAGCGATCTGGCGTTCAAGCAGCATTTTGAAGCATATTAGTAATTTCTATCTTAAAGGGTGCCAAAGTTACACAAGACCTCTTAATAATATTTTTAATCGCTATCTTGGTGACCGTAAATCCAAAAAATAAAAAGGTGTCAGATATGAGCAATCTGGCGTTCTAGCAGCATTTTGAAGCATATTAGAAATTTCTATCTTAATGGGTGCCAAAGTTACACAAGACCTCTTAATAATATTTTTAATCGCAATCTTGGTAACCGTAAGTCCAAAAAATAAAAAGGTGTCAGATATGAGCGATCTGGCGTTTTAGCAGCATTTTGAAGCATATTAGAAATTTCTATCTTAATGGGTGCCAAAGTTACACAAGACCTCTTAATAATATTTTTAATCGCTATCTTGGTGACCGTAAGTCCAAAAAATAAAAAGGTGTCAGATATGAGCGATCTGGCATTCTAGCAGCATTTTGAAGCATATTAGAAATTTCTATCTTAAAGGGTGCCAAAGTTACACAAGACCTCTTAATAATATTTTTAATCGCTATCTTGGTGACCGTAATTCCAAAAAATAAAAAGGTGTCAGATATGAGCGATCAGGCGTTCTAGCAGCATTTTGAAGCATATTAGAAATTTCTATCTTAAAGGGTGTAAAAGTTACACAAAACCTCTTAATAATATTTTTAATCGCTATCTTGGTGACCGTAATTCCAAAAAATAAAAAGGTGTCAGATATGAGCGATCTGGCGTTCTAGCAGCATTTTGAAGCATATTAGAAATTTCTACCTTAATGGGTGCCAAATTTACACAAGACCTCTTAATATTATTTTTAATCGCTATCTTGGTGACCGTAATTCCAAAAAATAAAAAGGTGTCAGATATGAGCGATCTGGCGTTCTAGCAGCATTTTGAAGCATATTAGAAATTTCTATCTTAAAGGGTGCCAAAGTTACACAAGACCTCTTAATAATATTTTTAATCGCTATCTTGGTGACCGTAATTCCAAAAAATAAAAAGGTGTCAGATATGAGCGATCTGGAGTTCTAGCAGCATTTTGAAGCATATTAAAAATTTCTATCTTAATGGCTGCCAAAGTTACACAAGACCTATTAATAATATTTTTAATCGCTATCTTGGTGACCGTAAGTCCAAAAAATAAAAAGTTGTCAGATATGAGCGATCTGGCGTTCTAGCAGCATTTTGAAGCATATTAGAAATTTCTATCTTAAAGGGTGCCAAAGTTACACAAGACCTCTTAATAATATTTTTAATCGCTATCTTGGTGACCGTAAGTCCAAAAAATAAAAAGGTGTCAGATATGAGCGATCTGGCGTTCTAGCAGCATTTTCAAGCATATTAGAAATTTCTATCTTAATGGGTGCCAAAGTTACACAAGACCTCTTAATAATATTTTTAATCGCTATCTTGGTGACCGTCAGTCCAAAAAATAAAAAGGTGTCAGATATGAGCGATCTGGCGTTCTAGCAGCATTTTGAAGCATATTAGAAATTTCTATCTTAATAGGTGCCAAAGTTACACAAGACCTCTTAATAATATTTTTAATCGCTATCTTGGTGACCGTAAGTCCAAAAAATATAAAGGTGTCAGATATGAGCGATCTGGCATTCTAGCAGCATTTTGAAGCATATTAGAAATTTCTATCTTAATGGGTGCCAAAGTTACACAAGACCTCTTAATAATATTTTTAATCGCTGTCTTGGTGACCGTCAGTCCAAAAAATAAAAAGGTGTCAGATATGAGCGATCTGGCGTTCTAGCAGCATTTTGAAGCATATTAGAAATTTCTATCTTAATGGGTGCCAAAGTTACACAAGACCTCTTAATAATATTTTTAATCGCTATCTTGGTGACCGTAAGTCCAAAAAATAAAAAGGTGTCAGATATGAGCGATCTGGCGTTCTAGCAGCATTTTGAAGCATATTAGAAATTTCTATCTTAAAGGGTGCCAAAGTTACACAAGACCTCTTAATAATATTTTTAATCGCTATCTTGGTGACCGTAACTCCAAAAAATAGAAAGGTGTCAGATATGAGCGATCTGGCGTTCTAGCAGCATTTTGAAGCATATTAGAAATTTCTATCTTAAAGGGTGCCAAAGTTACAAAAGACCTCTTAATAACATTTTTAATGGCTATCTTGGTGACCGTAATTCCAAAAAATAAAAAGGTGTCAGATATGAGCGATCTGGCGTTCTAACAGCATTTTGAAGCATATTAGAAATTTCTACCTTAATGGGTGCCAAATTTACACAAGACCTCTTAATATTATTTTTAATCGCTATCTTGGTGACCTTAATTCCAAAAAATAAAAAGGTGTCAGATATGAGCGATCTGGCGTTCTAGCAGCATTTTGAAGCATACTAGAAATTTCTATCTTAAAGGGTGCCAAAGTTACACAAGACCTCTTAATAATATTTTTAATCGCTATCTTGGTGACCGTAATTCCAAAAAATAAAAAGGTGTCAGATATGAGCGATCTGGAGTTCTAGCAGCATTTTGAAGCATATTAGAAATTTCTATCTCTATGGGTGCCAAAGTTACACAAGACCTCTTAATAATATTTTTAATCGCTATCTTGGTGACAGTAATTCCAAAAAATAAAATGGTGTCAGATATGAGCGATCTGGCGTTCTAGCAGCATTTTGAAGCATATTAGAAATTTCTATCTTAATGGGTGCCAAAGTTACACAAGACCTCTTAATAATATTTTTAATCGCTATCTTGGTGACCGTAAGTCCAAAAAATAAAAAGGTGTCAGATATGAGCGATCTGGCGTTCTAGCAGCATTTTGAAGCATATTAGAAATTTCTATCTTAAAGGGTGCCAAAGTTACACAGGACCTCTTAATAATATTTTTAATCGCTATCTTGGTGACCGTAACTCCAAAAAATAAAAAGTTGTCAGATATGAGCGATCTGGCGTTCTAGCAGCATTTTGAAGCATATTAGAAATTTCTATCTTAAAGGGCGCCAAAGTTACACAAGACCTCTTAATAATATTTTTAATCGCTATCTTGGTGACCGTAAGTCCAAAAAATAAAAAGGTGTCAGATATGAGCGATCTGACGTTCTAGCAGCATTTTGAAGCATATTAGAAATTTCTATCTGAAAGGGTACCAAAGTTACACAAGACCTCTCAATAACATTTTTAATCGCTATCTTGGTGACCTTAAGTCCAAAAAATAAAAAGGTGTCAGATATGAGCGATCTGGCGTACTAGCAGCATTTTGAAGCATATTAGAAATTTCTATCTTAATGGGTGCCAAAGTTACACAAGACCTCTTGATAATATTTTTAATCGCAATCTTGGTGACCGTAAGTCCAAAAAATAAAAAGGTGTCAGATATGAGCGATCTGGCGTTCTAGCAGCGTTTTGAAGCATATTAGAAATTTCTATCTTAATGGGTGCCAAAGTTACACAAGACCTCTTAATAATATTTTTAATCGCTATCTTGGTGACCGTAACTCCAAAAAATAAAAAGTTGTCAGATATGAGCGATCTGGCGTTCTAGCAGCATTTTGAAGCATATTAGAAATTTCTATCTTAAAGGGCGCCAAAGTTACACAAGACCTCTTAATAATATTTTTAATCGCTATCTTGGTGACCGTAAGTCCAAAAAATAAAAAGGTGTCAGATATGAGCGATCTGACGTTCTAGCAGCATTTTGAAGCATATTAGAAATTTCTATCTGAAAGGGTACCAAAGTTACACAAGACCTCTCAATAACATTTTTAATCGCTATCTTGGTGACCTTAAGTCCAAAAAATAAAAAGGTGTCAGATATGAGCGATCTGGCGTACTAGCAGCATTTTGAAGCATATTAGAAATTTCTATCTTAATGGGTGCCAAAGTTACACAAGACCTCTTGATAATATTTTTAATCGCAATCTTGGTGACCGTAAGTCCAAAAAATAAAAAGGTGTCAGATATGAGCGATCTGGCGTTCTAGCAGCGTTTTGAAGCATATTAGAAATTTCTATCTTAATGGGTGCCAAAGTTACACAAGACCTCTTAATAATATTTTTAATCGCTATCTTGGTGACCGTAAGTCAAAAAATAAAAAGGTGTCAGATATGAGCGATCTGGCGTACTAGCAGCATTTTGAAGCATATTAGAAATTTCTATCTTAATGGGTGCCAAAGTTACACAAGACCTCTTGATAATATTTTTAATCGCTATCTTGGTGACCGTAATTCCAAAAAATAAAAAGGTGTCAGATATGAGCGATCTGGCGTTCTAGCAGCATTTTGAAGCATATTAGAAATTTCTATCTTAATGGGTGCCAAAGTTACACAAGACCTCTTAATAATATTTTTAATCGCTATCTTGGTGACCGTAAATCCAAAAAATAAAAAGGTGTCAGATATGAGCGATCTGGCGTTCTAGCAGCATTTTGAAGCTTATTAGAAATTTCTATCTTAATGGGTGCCAAAGTTACACAAGACCTCTTAATAATATTTTTAATCGCAATCTTGGTAACCGTAAGTCCAAAAAATAAAAAGGTGTCAGATATGAGAGTAGTATAGCTAAGGGGGTTCTGGGACCGAGAATGCTCGATGGCATGTCGGTGGTAACTTGGATGGACAGGGGGGTTTACCACTCTTCGGCAAGGTCACCGGAAGCTGAAGAACAACCCTGATGGCTGAAGAAGTACGGTGAAGAACTACCCCGATGGCTGAAGAACTACCCTAATGGGTGAAGAACAACCCCCGGATAGCTGAAGAACTACCCTTAGATGAAGAACTACCCCTGTCTCACCTGTCCGAAGAGCTACCCCCTGTCGCACCTGTCCAAAGAACTACCCCTTGTCTCACCTGTCGGAAGAACTACCCCTGGCAGAAGAGCTACCCTCACCTGGCTGAACCCCTTGCCTCACCTGGGCGGCCCACCCCGGCCATCTTGATAAGTCAAACCAAGGTCAAAGGTTAAAACCAAGGTGACGTCAATTGATAAGAGATTAAAAACAAGGTGACGTCAACCGATAAGAGATTAAAAACAAGGTCAAAGGTCGTGACAAAATAAAAGAAAAATTTGTTTTCATTTTCTTTATTTTTATTTTAACTTTGATATGAACCTAGAAATGATTTACATTTTGAACAATAATGATCGATATTCATACAAGAGTCTATAAAATACGGAGTACAAACGCAAGGCCAAAATCTGTAATTTTAAAAATATAATAAAAATAAAATAACGTAAAAAGTTTCTTTCTTACCCAAATACACATAAGAGTAAGGTAAAAAGATGAGTTCTGTGTGTAGTTTTTGTTTTGGTATATGTAATCCCTGTATGAGTACATTTCGGACAGAGAGTGATTTGAGATTTCAGACCATAAGAGGAATTCATGAATGTGCATGAATATAAACTTATTTAGAGAATGATGTTATTCGAGAAATTACAGTTATATATATAGGAAGAAAATGACATTTATAAAAAAATAATATTGCACATCATTATTTATTTTAAATAAAACAAATCTTAAAAATTATATTATAATTTATAGAGGACTATCCTTTAGAATTTCGTAGCACTTAATGTCAATTGGACTACTTTTTCTTTTCCTCCTTCTTTCTTCATTTCTTCTTTCCTGTTCATCTTGTTGTTTATGATTTTGGATTGATGTCTTGCAAAAGCAGAAATTTTTTTCACATACATTACACCATATAGTGGGCATGATTGCAGAATGAAATGAATTGAGAGGAAATCTCTTATTTATACTTTGGTTGGATAGATTTTTTTATAATGCTGATATAAACTTATTTACATTATGTATCATCTTTAACCGGTCACCATTTCGTTGTAAAACTTCTATACGACATTTTTTTAATTTTTCTTTATACTTTTCATTATCAATTTTAATTATAAGAATATTGAATCTCATTTGTTCAATTTCTTTGTCTAATTGATCAATTATTTTTTCATCAGAATTAATTTTTTCGTATGCTTTTAGTCATTTTCCTTGTATAGTTGTTAGAGTTTCATTTAATTCTTTGTTACGTGCAGTTAGGATTACCGTATTATTTACTGATGTTTCTATTGTTGTTGAATTTGGTAAATTTTGACTTACAGATTTAATTTGGTTATAGCAAATGTCATTTAACGTAGGTTCACATTGATCACAACATCTTTCTAAATTGTTTTTACACTTTTGATATATGTTACTACTAGAATTATATAGAGCTTCATAATTCTGATACACAATTTCATATTGGTCCTTATAATAATTTTCTTCTTCTTGACTATTTAATCCATTTATTGATAATAATAGTAGAAGTATGAAAACAATCATTTTTTTTTACTCTTGTTTTTCTTGTTGTTATTGTTGTATGCACTAGAACACGATTAAATGATATTAACTATCGTTGCAACTTATATATGTTTTCTTACTTACATGTTCCAACTTGTTTTTATGACGTCATATCTTGTTTATGTGTTAGTGCAATTTTTTTATAACCCCAAGGTTTTGTATCTGTGTAAGAATAAGATACTATTCTCTTATCATCATGACTACTCAACGCTACCTTTTTTTGTTGAATGGTGTAAACATTATGCTTTTGTGACCTAATGGAATTTTGTTCAGTAATAAATGTTTCATTATTAAATAAGCATTGATAATAGTTTTCGAATGTTAATGTTTTTAATGATGATGATTTTACACCTTTTGCCTTTTTACTAACACCAACATTTGATATAATTGTATCAATTTCATTGCAATTTTCACCTTTCTCAATAAGTTTGTTTTCAAGTTCATTGATTTCTTTTTTAGAAGTTTGAACTTTAATTGCATACATTTTTGATTTCAAACCAATAAATTCAGTCATAACACGACCATTGTTTTCATCCTTCATCAAACCTATTACTTTTTTGTTTTTTTTTTGGAATATTATAAACATTGTTTGTTGGATAGTCTGATGTATCGAAACGATCTATATCTTTTTTAATTTCCTCATAAATATCTGATGTAAAGAAATGATAAATTAAACTATCAGTATCGGTATATAGTAATTTTGCATTACATCCGAATTTTTGTAGGACATAATTGTAGTGAAAATCGTAAAGAAATGTTTTAGAAATATCTAAAATTGCCATTCCAACGTATATTGGTTTGTTAAAGTGAATTTTAAACCTTTTCATTTCAATAAGAATTAAATCCGAATCAATAATTGTACAATTACTAAAATTTGGTTGAGATATATAATATTTTGCACCGTAACGTCCAGACCATCTGTTCACTAATTTAACGTCTCTATATTTTCGAACGTTTTCCATAGTTTTACCAAAAGCTGCATTATTCATTAATTTAAAATAATTTTTTCCAAATTCATTTGTACTTTCTTTTCTCATTTCAGTATTTAAATTTATATATTTTGATAGCCAATTACTTTGTGAAAATTATAATACTTTATGGATTTTATTAATTTTTATACCTAACTTTATAGCTTGTTGTAGATTACGATAGTGGATTATGTAATTCTTTTTTGTAAAAAATGTGGTCATTAATTTAGGAAGTTTTGATTTCGAGCCGGGAGGTACTAAATGTTCTGGACATAATGGTAGATCTTTATGCAATTCATATAGCTCTGTTGGATAAAATAAATCAACTTCGTAAATGTAACCAATAGAACTTTCTGTTGATATATTTTCAATGTTTGGTATTGTATATATATCATCTACCCATTGAAAGTTTCCATACGGTAAATACATTAACATTGCCAATCCATACAAATTATTAATATCGAAATACATTAAATATGAAATATTTTGTTCTATATCAAAATTATCCATATATTTATTGTTTGCTTTTCCATACCGATTTGAACATTGTGATATACCGCCTCTTATTCCTCGCTCAACAAACAATAACATATCTACGTCAGTTAAAAGTTCCAACTTAACATCAGTAATTTTTAACATAGCATCAAAGGCCAAACCAGGTGCTGTACAATAATGTAATGGGTCTAAACCGTACGTGGATTTACATAGTTTTCGAAAGTTTTCAAAAATGTCTGCTAATATTAGTACATCTTTTTTCAGGTACAATTCAGCATACTCTTGTAAATTTCTAACGTTAAACTGATTCCAAACATTCATAGCATGTTGATATTCAGATTTAGATATTTCCTTTTTATTAATATTACTATAAAAATGTTCTATTGATGGTAATTTTGTATCTTCTAGTTTTTCCCAACTGTCTAAATACTCATATGGAAAAACTCCTTTTCTTTGTAACAGTTGAAATTCATCGTGGTTACTACAGAATTTTTTTGTAATAATTTTTTGTTCTTCCGTTAGATATGATGACAATTTATCTAAACTTGAAGCCATGAATCGGAAGGAATCTATAAATTTAAAGTAAACATTTGTATTATTAACATATTTTTTAAATGATATGTAAGTCTCTTTGTTAACTGGTAATAAACAAATTCTACCTTCAAACTGAGTACTAATAGATTTAATTATGAAATGTGAGTCATATCCAGACAAGTTATGAAAGACTACGGGAATTGAATGTGCATCTTTAAAGTGCAAATTACATTTGTTATGTGCAGCACCTCTAAAGGATCCAGTTAAATGACAATGGTCTCTAACTTTTATATCTTCATTTCCAATGTACTTCGAACAAATACAACAAATTTTAGAGTTTCTATACATAAGTTCTTCATCTATAGTTAAATTCATCGGAACTATATTTAAAATTCGTTTATTTACATTTAATGCAATTTGTTCCAATTTCTTAGCAAACCAAATATTACAATCTCTACCTGTATAAAGTTCAAACATTGAAAGTGAATCATCAAATGAACATTTTAAATAGAATGCTATGCTAAAGGCTTGATGTTTTTGAAGTCTATTTAGAGTCGTTGTTTTTTTATCGTCATCATATTTTAATAATATACTTTCAATGTCAGCATATATTACAAAAGGGGCATCTAAAGTATGCTTAAAATTACTAAATTTTAGTATAGAATTTGAAATTTTAGGCAATATAACTTTTGTTTCATTAACATTAATACAATTTATCAAATGTTGATTTAAAGCAGTTTCGCTCATAAAATGGTTTAAACACCGTTCACATAAATATTTCTTGTTTTTAGATTTGCTAATTTGATTGTACAATAATCGTTGTAAATTTTTAATAAGAGCAAAATGAAAATTTTTTTTATTATATGAAATATTATTGTGGTAATCATCATCATCATCTTTATCATCGTCAATAGAAACTGTAAATAGATTAATTTTTTCATTAAAATCATATTTGCTCAAGTAAGATGGTACAATTTCCTTCTTTTTACCATCATTACTTATAGTATATGTATTAATTGAAATGTTATTCATCAATTCAAATTTTGGAATATCTTTTAATCTTATAGGAAATCGATTACCATCGTATTTTAAGATTTCACTAAAATGTGGATACGATGATATTCTTGATACATTTTGGTTTATTGTACATGGATATTTTGCAGCTACAATTGACCAGAGAAAACAATAAACATCATCATTTTTTATGTTAATTACAGCTTTAGTATTTTTAATAAATTGGGGAAGGTCCTGGTAGGTTGAAGTGCCATAACTAATAGGAGAATAGTTATTAATATTGACTTTTAAATGTAGAATTTCATATAAAGCCCATCCGGAATCTCGTTCTTGAAATTCCTCTAATTTTCTCAATATTTTATCAATTACGTTTTCATTATACCAAATTTTTAATTTTGTGTTGTTATCAACTATTTCATTTCTAGTAGTAAAGTGCTTAACATCGGTTTCAAGAGTTTGAGGTTTAATGAAGTTACAATACAATATAACATTTACTTTCAATAAAGATCTTTGGAGTGATTTCTTTATTTGATTGGAAAAACCTCTAAACGCTTTTTTAAGGAAAAGTTCAGGATCTACAATATTGTAATTGACAATGATTCCAGTACAAATTCTACCATCGAAACACGATTCTAAATTTTCCCATTTTATATTCCTATTACGTGTAGATGATTTTCTATTCTTTAAATACCGAAATTTATCTCTATAGAATTTCAAATGTGCTAAATTCGATTCAATTTTTAAATATTAACTCCTGGTAATTTATTTTTAATAACTTTTCGCATTATACACATTGTACTGTTCAATAATTTTATCCAATGTGCTAATTGTTTGTCAGTTTTAATTATTGCACTAACACGTTTAACTTTAGATACTATATTTGCAGAAAGTTCATTCATGATGAAGTCTATTTAAAAAATGAATTAAAGTATAATTATAAAAATATATAAAAAAAAACTTACTTGTGTTGTTGGGTTACGTTTGCTAATAATACTTCGTAACTCACAATTTTTTGTATTATCTTCTTCTTATAGCTAGCTGTGCTGACGTAATAACAAATAAAACGGTTGCTAACATAAATTTTGTAAGAAATCACAAGGTTATCAGGTCAAATGACTTTTTGAATACATCAGCAAAACATGTTGACGTAAATTGCACAAGGTTATCAGGTCAAATGATTTTTTGAATACATCAGCAAAACATATTGACGTAAATTTCACAAGGTTATCAGGTTAAATGATTTTTTTAAATACATCAGCAAACATGTTGACGTAACTTTTGAATATATCAGTAAATTTTTGCAGAGTTGACAAATTATTTATATATAAATTTTCTCGATCGGTTCGATTTAGCATACACTCAGTCACCGAGTAAGTAACTCATCTACCGAAGCAAAAAATAAATAAAATGACTACACCACCAAGCACTTTGTTGGTAACATCAACAGACTCAGTAAATTTACCAATGAAGAGTTTACATGTAGTATGTAAACATTTATTCAGTCGGTAAGTTGTTTTCATTTTCCTGTTTTTTTTATTTATTAATAATTCTGAATTAGGTTTGGTTTGAAAGACATTAACTTAAGGGCAAACTGTATAGTAATCAGTTTACTCTACACACCAAAATACGACACATTACAAAAAAAGTTTGGAAACCTTCCAGTTAAATACACACGACTTTCAGTGGAAAATGAGATGGAGGTTCAACTGTTAGGGTCAATAATGAGAAAATATAATTTTGATTTACCTGGTGTAGAGGATGAACAACAGCAACCAAAAATAGAAGCATCAACAAACAGAAAATCGGCAACAAATATTAAAATTCTAGATGACGTTCAGGTAAAAGCTGCGATAATGCAGCAACCAAGAATAGAAGGATCAACAAAGCGAAAATTGACGAATATTGAATTTCCTGATGACGATGATGAAATATGTGTTATTGAAGAAGAAGAAATGGATTCTAAAACACATAACTTTAGAGATACAGATTATAAAATATATAAAAAGAAATCCAAGGGTGATGATGATGATGATGATGAAGACGAACAAAGAAAGGCAAAAGATGTTTTGAAAAGTAGAACATAAGTGCTGGTGGTGTAGTTAGTAGTTAAATTAATAAAACCAATGAGGTGTAGTTAGTAGTTTAATTAATAAAGAAATAAAATATAATACAAATATCTTTTTTATTGCACAAACCAATCATATAATAAATTTACATTAACTAAAGAACAATTTAATGAATTAATCGCATGACCCTGACAATGATAATTAATTGAACAAGTTTTGTTTAATTCTTCAAAATTTGGACAATTAAATTTCTCCAAATTTATTATAATATTTCCCGAAACAATTTTCTTCATACGATTCACTTTGTTGAGTCCTTTAACTAAAATAATACCATCACCAACAATGTTTTTTACATAACTGTTTATTTCATCAGCTTCGATGATCCAAAAATTGTGTTCGTTATCCAGATTATGATACCAATTTAATCCATGATAGTTGCATTTTAACCATTGAAAATGTCGTTGAATTTTATTGTTGAACCATGATACTTCATATGGTAACCGTACGAAGGTATGGTATTTAATATTTTTACTAACATCATAAACTGCCAACTCTCTAATATATATTTCACTTTGTCCATATTGAAATCCTTGAAAGTCTATGATAAACATTTTTTTTTCTTATAAGATCTTCACCACACTAGTTAACGGATTGTACTTTATAAGTCGATCGTGTAAAATAAGACAGTATGCAGTTGTTTTGTCGGGAACGTTTTGAGAGGTTTCGAATTCCAACCGAATATCTACTGCACCAGTCTTCACAGCTTCAGATTGATGACTGCAATCTATAATTACAAACGGTCCAAAGTGTTTAAAATTTGATGGTGAAAGACACGGTTCTGCCCCACCATCATTTCCATTTTTAAAGTAGTAGGATTTTTGAAATTGTGCATACATTTCATATAGGATAGCCCATTGATTTTTTTCAAAATTTAAATTCATGTTATCATAAGGATAGACATCAGAGTTTAAATATAACTTAACATTTGTTAAATTACAATCATCGAATTCGCTAATTTGTTTACTAGCAGAATTTTTTCTATCTGTTTGTAATGCAAAAATTACAAATCGTGGTTTTTCTAATTGGCTAGTCGTTTTTACAGTCCATGTATGTCTTGTGCTCGCTTGTACTAGGGGGAGTTCTTGTAATTCCCAACTTCTAAATGCCACCTCTAAATCTCTATCAATATATTTCATAAGACTTAGTTTTTCAATATCTGCTACAACAACATGTGGCATTTTCCACATAATCTTATTAATTTCAATTTTAAGTTTATCGGTACCCGTAACGGGGACATTAATAATACAATTGAGATCTGTATTACTTCGTATTAACACAAGTTCTTGACGTACATTCATAATAATTTTCGGAAAATCTTCAGCAAATCCTAATAACATTGACAAGGGAATGCATACACTGAAATAACCATTTTTATTAGTTATTTTTGGTAATTCTGTGGTATTCCAACCGGCATTTTCCAATCTAATACATTGATTTGCTGTATAAGATGCAAATGTTTTTAAGGTTGTTGTTATACCAGGATTACGAGTACGATCGATTGCAATTCCAGCTAGTTCATAACGAATTTCCTCAAATAAAAATGTAATACCATTATTTACAAAGTGCAAATCCTTACTAATCGTTTTTCCATCATCCTTTAATAATCTACCTTCTATATACAAATAACTTTGTGAAGGTAATGTATACACATCTTGTGTTTGAATGGGAATACGTATTTCATCATTATTATTAAAACTTGTTGCAGCATAAGGTTAATGAGTGTGGTATTCAAAATTTACAATTGAATTATCTGATAAAACACCTTCACCAACTCTCAAATTACTGAAGCTCATTGTTTCTTTTTCTAAATCGACAAGCACACAAGAACAACAATCCTAACAGTCTTAAAATAATTTTAAACCAAAAATCTACCGTTTTATTTTCTTTGAATTTTAAATCCCAAAGAACGTAAAAATTTTTTATTAGATGCTGTTAACACTTTCAACTTTCTTTTAACACTGCTTGTTTTATGGTTGTAATGTTGTTTTTTATTATTTTTTAAAATAGAATAGTAATTGTTCTGGTTATTTTGATACCTAAACACCATTTCTAGATACACACTTTAAATGAAGTCTTACTGTTACCACTTCACCATTAAAATTAATCAGGTTTCCATCTTGGTCAGTTAATTTAAGTATAATTTCACTAATATACTTGGTATTGATTGGTAAATAGATAACATTATTAGGATTTTCAACAATTTTTGTACCTAGCATTACTGTTGGGTAAAATACATGTAAAATATGCATTGGATGATCATTACTGTAGGAATTTGTTACCAAATTACATTCCACATTAATATTATTAATTTGAAAAATATTTACAGGTTTATCTGATTCGTGTCTAATATCCTTGGGTAATATCTTATTGTGAAATCCTAATAAACTTCCAATATTGTTTGGTTTCGTGAAATCTATCTCTTTATTACATTTAATTTCACTTTTCAATGTATTTCGATTTATCCAAATACGTAGAGTTGTTTTTGAGGTTGTTTGTTTAGCCTGTTTTTCTACTTCATCAATATGCTTCTGTATATAATTACTGATATCATCAATTTCATATAATCCTGCAGGTAATGTAACCTTCTTATTACCATCATAATAAAAATTATTGTTTGAAACGTCAACGTTTGGAACGAATTATAGCTAACGAAATTTACTAGACCTATTACATAGGTATCTTGATCATTTAAAATAATCGGTGGATATATTTTACTACTTAGGATTGAGGATCTCTGATGAAATGTAAACGTGTATGACATTTTTTAACACTAAGTGTGAAATGCTAAAGAATCGCAATTGTCTATTCTATTCATACAATTTATTTAATAAAAACTTTATACATAGGTGACCACAATTATAAGATGGTTTCTTTAAAGTTTGATAATTTGTATAATTATAGAAAATTTGTACATTTCCGTTTGATTTAAAATAGTTTTGAACTTCTTTTGGAGGTCGAAGGTTACCATATGAATCAAAGCTTGCTTCCATTGTTTTATTATGTCGTTGTGATTCTACTAAATCCTGTTTTGCTTGTTTTGCTTGATTAATAGCCTGTGCAATTTTTGCTGCACCATCACCAAGTGCTCCTAATGCACTTAAACCTGCAAAAATCGGTATAAGTGGTGAAACACCACCGGCCTTAGGAATCGGTATTATCCGTTTTTTCTTATCTGTTTTAATTTTTGATTTAAATTTTCTACTCGCTTTACTTGCAATTCGTATAGCCGTATTAATATCTCTGGGTTGATCTCGAATACGTTTTTTTTATTGTACTAATCACCTTGTCCAATTGATTACGGATTTTCTGTTTGGATTTACAACATTTTTTTTCCATCTTAAAAAAATATTCGTCCAGTCACCAATAAGGATGAAATAAGACTATGGAATTTTAAGTAATGTAATTATAATATAACTATTGCTTTATTCTTTTTTTGTTATCATCATCATCATCATCTTCTTCATCATCATCATCATCATCATCTTCACTATGTTTACGTTTCAAATTTATTTTAGTCCTTTTTGCATAATTTATACTATCATCCGATTCTGTCCGTAAACGTTTTACACCACATTTAACCATTTCATTTAGTTTAATTTTTTTATTGTCATCAATATCTTCAATTTCATTATTACTTCTTTTTCGTTTATTATTAGTATTAATATTACAATCATCCACATCCATATGTTCCACATCTCTTTGTTTTTGTTTATTTAATACTTGTAACATTGCTGGAGTTAAAATTTCATTTACCATGTTTGTTTTCCCTTTGTTAATTTTTTGCTTTCTGACTTTTGGTTTTATCGTAGGTTGTTCTTTCAAACTATTCTTTATACTACTCTGAACTTCTTCTACAACTTTGGTTATTTTTTTAATGTAATTTAAATGTTTATTTATAATTTTATCACAGTTATTAATATTATTAGAGTAGCCCATTCCCATTTTCACTTTAGCTCGCATTGCACCTGCAACACCTAATGCTGCCATCCTTTCACCAGCTGTAGCATCTTTAGATTTAAATCGAACCATTGCTCGATCTGCTAATGTGTTATCAGCCTCGTGACGTGCTTTCAAATCCTTATCCAATGTATAAGCTATATCGTGTTCTTTACAAGCTTCATCTAATTTATTTACACCTGAATCACCCCTTTTTAGTCGCTTTACTAGTTTTGTTCCGGGTCCACAATAATTATAACCAGGTATATGCAGTTCAAACGGTAAAGCATTAATAACGCTATTTACCAATCCGCTTCCTAAATATACCTTCATTATACTTCACCAGTCAATTGCACATTAATAAATAAAAAGGTTACGTGTTTATTTTGTTATTTTATATTCAACAGTTTCGCGTACAATGAAAGTAGTACCACAAAAAGTTTCTTTGAGTGTTGAAAATCACGATTGTGATGCAGGTGAAGTTAAAAACAAAAACAAACATGGAATACTTTTACCATCAACTATACGGTCAATGATAATTGGTCCATCAAATTGTGGAAAAACAAATGCGTTAATTACACTAATTGAACATAAGAATGGTTTAAAATTTGAAAATATTTATTTGTATTCAAAATCGATCTATCAACCAAAATACATCTATTTAAAACGACTACTAAAACCGATAAAAGGAATTACGTTTAATTCATTTAATACTAACGAAAACATTTTGCATCCTAATGAAGCATTACCTAATTCGATAATGATCTTTGATGACGCTTCTTGTGACAATCAAAATATTATGCGAGAATACTTTAGTATGGGTCGTCATAACCATATCGATTGTTTTTACTTATCACAAACGTATGCTAAAGTACCGAAACATCTAATAAGAGATAACACAAATTTCATTGTCTTATTTAAACAGGATGATCTCAATTTAAAACATGTTTACAGCGATCATGTATGCTCCGATATGGCGTTTGATAAATTTAAGGATATGTGCAATTTGTGTTGGCAGGATGCGTTTCAATTTTTATCGATATTTAAGGATTACCCTTTAAACAGTGGGAGGTATCGAAAGGGATTCGATCACTTTATATTACCATGATAATAAAAAAATAGATTCATTATTACTCTAAACACCATTGTATTTAGAAATATGAAGGATAAACAAATTACAAGGAGACTAATTGCAAAAAGACGTGATATTAAGAATAAACTTGATATCCTAAAACATGGTGAAATTGTAAAAGAACGAATGTTCCCACCTATTACTAAACAACTGAAGATTATTCAAACAAAATTAGATAAAAAAACTAACACCCAAGCTGATGACAACGATTATTATGAAGAAAAAATAATACCGTCCACTCCTAATGATACCGATGAAAATGATGATATTGATGATAATAATGAGAGTGATGGTAGTGATGATGATGATGATGATGATGATTATGATAGATCAGGACTAGCTAAAAAATATCTTGAAGATATACAGGATGAATTGAAACAGAATAAATTTGATCATAAGTATGGTGTAAGACATGATACTGAACAAAGAAAATTATTTATTGGAAATTCACCATTATCAATATCAACGTCAGGTAATATTATTGTTAAAAATAAAACGTATAAAAGAACACGTGGTTTATATGAACTTTTATTTATGAAAAATCCTCAAAAATATACAGAACAAGATAAAAAAAATTACTCTGACATTGTACTAAAAACCAATGCACATAAACGTTATTATCTACCTGATACACAAGTTGATAGTAGTAAATCAAAGAAATATGTAAAAATTTTAGCTCCTCTAGTAAATAAGGAAGGTGCTGGTGTATTAATGTCACATATTGATAAAAATGTAGAATATACATACTGGGATAACCCTAATGAACTTGTAGATAGGCTTAGACTTTTACTTGCATCACATGAATCTGGTAATACAGGTGTTATAAATGAAATTAATTCCATAATTGAAGAATTGCGAGAAGTAAACATTATAGAATAAGTTATGACTAATGAGAAGCGACAAGTTGTAAAAGAAATTCATAAAGGGTCACGCATAAATTTTCCTAGAAGAAAAGTTATTTTAAAATCTTTAAATGATTTATTTCAAGCTGATTTAGTTGAAATGATTCCATATGCAAAAGAGAACGATAATTTTAAATACATTTTAATAGTGATAAATTGTTTTTCAAAATTCGTATGGGCCATTCCTGTAAAGAACAAGTCGGGATATGAAATTTCCAATGCTGTTGAAAAAGTAGTGAAAAATACTAAACCAAAAAATTTACAAACTGATCAAGGCAAAGAATTTTTTAATAAGTACTTTAAACATGTAATGACAAAATATAAAATAAATCACTATAGCACTTATAGTGAAAAGAAGGCTTCCATCGTTGAACGTGTAAATAGAACATTAAAAAATATAATGTGGAAAGAGTTCAGTTACAGAGGAAACTACAAGTGGATTGATATTTTAGATGATATTGTAAACAAGTATAATAACACAAAACACAGAACTATTGGAATGAAACCAATAGATGTTACAAAAAAGCATGAAAAAAAATTACTTTCCACAGTGTTTAATAATGTTAAAATTACCAATTTTCATAAACGTAATTTTAATGTAGGTGATCATGTAAGAATATCAAAATCTCGAGCAATTTTCGATAAAAAATATACTCATAATTGGTCAACTGAAATTTTCACCATTAAACGCATAAACCTTACAAATCCAACGACCTATATAATTGAAGACATTAATAATAAAGAAATTCAAGGTGGATTTTATGAAATGCAACTACAAAAAGTAAAAAACCCAAACATTTACTTGGTTGAAAAAGTCTTAAAACGAAAGAAAAATATGGTGTTTGTAAAATGGTTAGGTTTTAATGATACTCATAATAGTTGGATAAATAGGACAAATATTGTTTAAAATGTACTATAGACAAATAAAGTAATTAAAATTCATGTATGTTTTATTTCTTTCTCAAATAATTAATCTCTTATCAAGTGAAGTCAATTGTTCTGACCTTTGACCTTGTTTTTAATCTCTTATCGGTTGACGTCACCTTGTTTTTAATCTCTTATCAATTGACGTCACCTTGGTTTTAACCTTTGACCTTGGTTTGACTCATCAAGATGGCCGGGGTGGGCCGCCCAGGTGAGGCAAGGGGTTCAGCCAGGTGAGGGTAGCTCTTCTGCCAGGGGTAGTTCTTCCGAAAGGTGAGAAAAGGGGTAGTTCTTTGGACAGGTGAGACAGGGGGTAGCTCTTCGGACAGGTGAGACAGGGGTAGTTCTTCATCTAAGGGTAGTTCTTCAGCTACCCGGGGGTTGTTCTTCACTCATTAGGGTAGTTCTTCAGCCATCGGGGTAGTTCTTCACCGTACTTCTTCAGCCATCAGGGTTGTTCTTCAGCTTCCGGTGACCTTGCCGAAGAGTGGTAAACCCCCCTGTCCATCCAAGTTACCACCGATATGCCATCGAGCATTCTCGGTCCCAGAACCCCCTTAGCTATACTACTTATGAGCGATCTGGCGTTCTAGCAGCATTTTGAAGCATATTAGAAATATCTATCTTAATGGGTGCCAAAGTTACACAAGACCTCTTAATAATATTTTTAATCGCAATCTTGGTGACCGTAAGTCCAAAAAATAAAAAGGTGTCAGATATGAGCGATCTGGCGTTCTAGCAGCATTTTGAAGCATATTAGAAATTTCTATCTTAAAGGGTGCCAAAGTTACACAAGACCTCTTAATAATATTTTTAATCGCTATCTTGGTGACCGTAAGTCCAAAAAATAAAAAGGTGTCAGATATGAGCGATCTGACGTTCTAGCAGCATTTTGAAGCATATTAGAAATTTCTATCTGAAAGGGTGCCAAAGTTATACAAGACCTCTCAATAACATTTTTAATCGCTATCTTGGTGACCGTAAGTCCAAAAAATAAAAATGTGTCAGATATGAGCGATCTGGCGTTCTAGCAGCATTTTGAAGCATATTAGAAATTTCTATCTTAATGGGTGCCAAAGTTACACAAGACCTCTTAATAATATTTTTAATCGCAATCTTGGTGACCGTAAGTCCAAAAAATAAAAAGGTGTCAGATATGAGCGATCTGGCGTTCTAGCAGCATTTTGAAGCATATTAGAAATTTCTATCTTAAAGGGTGCCAAAGTTACACAAGACCTCTTAATAATATTTTTAATCGCTATCTTGGTGACCGTAAGTCCAAAAAATAAAAAGGTGTCAGATATGAGCGATCTGGCGTTCTAGCAGCATTTTGAAGCATATTAGAAATTTCTATCTTAATGGGCGCCAAAGTTACACAAGACCTCTTAATAATATTTTTAATCGCAATCTTGGTGACCGTAAGTTCAAAAAATAAAAAGGTGTCAGATATGAGCGATCTGGCGTTCTAGCAGCATTTTGAAGCATATTAGAAATTTCTATCTGAATGGGTGCCAAAGTTACACAAGACCTCTTAATAATATTTTTAATCGCTATCTTGGTGACCGTAAGTCCAAAAAATAAAAAGGTGTCAGATATGAGCGATCTGGCGTTCTAGCAGCATTTTGAAGCATATTAGAAGTTTCTATCTTAATGGGTGCCAAAGTTACACAAGACCTCTTAATAATATTTTTAATCGCAATCTTGGTGACCGTAAGTCCAAAAAATAAAAAGGTGTCAGATATGAGCGATCTGGCGTTCTAGCAGCATTTTGAATCATATTAGAAATTTCTATCTTAATGGGTGCCAAAGTTACACAAGACCTCTTAATAATATTTTTAATCGCTATCTTGGTGACCGTAAGTCCAAAAAATAAAAAGGTGTCAGATATGAGCGATCTGACGTTCTAGCAGCATTTTGAAGCATATTAGAAATTTCTATCTTAATGGGTGCCAAAGTTACACAAGACCTCTTAATAATATTTTTAATCGCTATCTTGGTGACCGTAAGTCCAAAAAAAAAAGGTGTCAGATATGGACGATCTGGCGTTCTAGCAGCATTTTGAAGCATATCAGAAATTTCTATCTTAATGGGTCCCAAAGTTACACAAGACCTCTTAATAATATTTTTAATCGCTATCTTGGTGACCGTAAGTCCAAAAAATAAAAAGGTGTCAGATATGAGCGATCTGGCGTTCTAGCAGCATTTTGAAGCATATTAGAAATTTCTATCTTAATGGGTGCCAAAGTTACACAAGACCTCTTAATAATATTTTTAATCGCTATCTTGGTGACCATAAGTCCAAAAAATAAAAAGGTGTCAGATATGAGCGATCTGGCGTTCTAGCAGCATTTTGAAGCATATTAGAAATTTCTATCTTAATGGGTGCCAAAGTTACACAAGACCTCTTAATAATATTTTTAATCGCAATCTTGGTGACCGTAAGTCCAAAAAATAAAAAGGTGTCAGATATGAGCGATCTGGCGTTCTAGCAGCATTTTGAAGCATATTAGAAATTTCTATCTTAAAGGGTGCCAAAGTTACACAAGACCTCTTAATAATATTTTTAATCGCTATCTTGGTGACCGTAAGTCCAAAAAATAAAAAGGTGTCAGATATGAGCGATCTGGCGTTCTAGCAGCATTTTGAAGCATATTAGAAATTTCTATCTTAATGGGTGCCAAAGTTACACAAGACCTCTTAATAATATTTTTAATCGCTATCTTGGTGACCGTAAGTCCAAAAAAAGAAGGTGTCAGATATGGACGATCTGGCGTTCTAGCAGCATTTTGAAGCATATTAGAAATTTCTATCTTAATGGGTCCCAAAGTTACACAAGACCTCTTAATAATATTTTTAATCGCTATCTTGGTGACCGTAAGTCCAAAAAATAAAAAGGTGTCAGATATGAGCGATCTGGCGTTCTAGCAGCATTTTGAAGCATATTAGAAATTTCTATCTTAATGGGTGCCAAAGTTACACAAGACCTCTTAATAATATTTTTAATCGCTATCTTGGTGACCGTAAGTCCAAAAAATAAACAGGTGTCAGATATGAGCGATCTGGCGTTCTAGCAGCATTTTGAAGCATATTAGAAATTTCTATCTTAATGGGTACCAAAGTTACACAAGACCTCTTAATAATATTTTTAATCGCAATCTTGGTGACCGTAAGTCCAAAAAATAAAAAGGTGTCAGATATGAGCGATCTGGCGTTCTAGCAGCATTTTGAAGCACATTAGAAATTTCTATCTTAATGGGTGCCAAAGTTACACAAGACCTCTTAATAATATTTTTAATCGCTATCTTGTTGACCGTAAGTCCAAAAAAAAAAGGTGTCAGATATGGGCGATCTGGCGTTCTAGCAGCATTTTGAAGCATATTAAAAATTTCTATCTTAATGGGTGCCAAAGTTACACAATACCTCTTAATAATATTTTTAATCGCTATCTTGGTGACCGTAAGTCCAAAAAATAAAAAGGTGTCAGATATGAGCGATCTGACGTTCTAGCAGCATTTTGAAGCATATTAGAAATTTCTATCTGAAAGGGTGCCAAAGTTACACAAGACCTCTCAATAATATTTTTAATCGCTATCTTGGTGACCGTAAGTCCAAAAAATAAAAAGGTGTCAGATATGAGCGATCTGGCGTTCTAGCAGCATTTTGAAGCATATTAGAAATTTCTATCTTAATGGGTGCCAAAGTTACACAAGACCTCTTAATAATATTTTTAATCGCAATCTTGGTGACCGTAAGTCCAAAAAATAAAAAGGTGTCAGATATGAGCGATCTGGCGTTCTAGCAGCAGTTTGAAGCATATTAGAAATTTCTATCTTAATGGGTGCCAAAGTTACACAAGACCTCTTAATAATATTTTTAATCGCTATCTTGGTGACCGTAAGTCCAAAAAATAAAAAGGTGTCAGATATGAGCGATCTGGCGTTCTAGCAGCATTTTGAAGCATATTAGAAATTTCTATCTTAATGGGTGCCAAAGTTACACAAGACCTCTTAATAATATTTTTAATCGCAATCTTGGTGACCGTAAGTCCAAAAAATAAAAAGGTGTCAGATATGAGCGATCTGGCGTTCTAGCAGCAGTTTGAAGCATATTAGAAATTTCTATCTTAATGGGTGCCAAAGTTACACAAGACCTCTTAATAATATTTTTAATCGCTATCTTGGTGACCGTAAGTCCAAAAAATAAAAAGGTGTCAGATATGAGCGATCTGGCGTTCTAGCAGCATTTTGAAGCATATTAGAAATTTCTATCTTAATGGGTGCCAAAGTTACACAAGATCTCTTAATAATATTTTTAATCGCTATCTTGGTGACCGTAAGTCCAAAAAATAAAAAGGTGTCAGATATGAGCGATCTGACGTTCTAGCAGCATTTTGAAGCATATTAGAAATTTCTATCTGAAAGGGTGCCAAAGTTACACAAGACCTCTCAATAATATTTTTAATCGCTATCTTGGTGACCGTAAGTCCAAAAAATAAAAAGGTGTCAGATATGAGCGATCTGGCGTTCTAGCAGCATTTTGAAGCATATTAGAAATTTCTATCTTAATGGGTGCCAAAGTTACACAAGACCTCTTAATAATATTTTTAATCGCAATCTTGGTGACCGTAAGTCCAAAAAATAGAAAGGTGTCAGATATGAGCGATCTGGCGTTCTAGCAGCAGTTTGAAGCATATTAGAAATTTCTATCTTAATGGGTGCCAAAGTTACACAAGACCTCTTAATAATATTTTTAATCGCTATCTTGGTGACCGTAAGTCCAAAAAATAAAAAGGTGTCAGATATGAGCGATCTGGCGTTCTAGCAGCATTTTGAAGCATATTAGAAATTTCTATCTTAATGGGTGCCAAAGTTACACAAGATCTCTTAATAATATTTTTAATCGCTATCTTGGTGACCGTAAGTCCAAAAAATAAAAAGGTGTCAGATATGAGCGATCTGGCGTTCTAGCAGCGTTTTGAAGCATATTAGAAATTTCTATCTTAAAGGGTGCCAAAGTTACACAAGACCTCTTAATAATATTTTTAATCGCTATCTTGGTGACCGTAATTTCAAAAAATAAAAAGGTGTCAGATATGAGCGATCTGGCGTTCTAGCAGCATTTTGAAGCATATTAGAAATTTCTATCTTAATGGGTGCCAAATTTACACAAGACCTCTTAATAATATTTTTAATCGCTATCTTGGTGACCGTAAGTCCAAAAAATAAAAAGGTTTCAGATATGAGCGATCTGGCGTTCTAGCAGCATTTTGAAGCATATTAGAAATTTCTATCTTAATGGTTGCCAAATTTACACAAGACCTCTTAATAATATTTTTAATCGCTATCTTGGTGACCGTCAGTCCAAAAAATAAAAAGGTGTCAGATATGAGCGATCTGGCGTTCTAGCAGCATTTTGAAGCATATTAGAAATTTCTATCTTAATGGGTGCCAAAGTTACACAAGACCTCTTAATAATATTTTTAATCGCTATCTTGGTGGCCGTAAGTCCAAAAAATAAAAAGGTGTCAGATCTGAGCGATCTGGCGTTCTAGCAAGCTGTTGGAATACGTACAAAATGAATTTCGCAATCATCTCGGTTTTTAATTTTTACTCGATATCGAATTTATACCTATACATTTCTATATCCGTTTTAAATGAAAGCACAATTAATGATCGGCCCACATCGGATTTGCTCCTCAATACGGTACGTTCTAACCTACTGCATATTTCGAGGAAATCAGGAATAAGCTGGGTAGATAAAGACGCAGAGACAATACTAAACGATTTTTATTTTCATTTTAGCGTAAATCCAATTAACACCTATACATTCCTATATCCGATTTAAAGGAAAAAACAATGGATGATCGGTCGGTAATGGATTTGAACCACGGTACGATTTGTTGTGAAAAACCTATTGCATATTTCGAGGAAATCATGAACTATCTGGTAGATAAAGGCACAGAGACAATATTAAACGATTTTTATTTTCATTTTAGCGTAAATCCGATTAACATCTATGCACTTCCGTATCCGTTTTAAACAAAAACACAATGAATTGTGGAGAAGCTATCGCATATTTCGAGGAAATCAGGAACAATCTGCATTGATAAAGGCAAAGGACGTCATTACTAGGGATGATATTAAAAGTTTTTTATTTGCATTAATTCGATATCGAATTTATGCCTAACATTTCTACATCCCTTTTAAAGAAAAATACAATCAATGATCGGCTCACAACCGATTTGCTCCACAATAGGGTATAGTGTGAAAAACCTATTGTATGTTTCGAGAAAATCAGCAACAATTTGGATAGATAAAAACAATGTGGAGAGATAAAAACTAAAGAAATTGTATAAGGTCCAGGTTGTTTATTAACATCCTTAGCGAAATCGATTATTATTATTATTAATATAGGCGATGCGGCTTCTACATGTACTATTTCTTTGATAAAAACAATGTACGACGTTACTAAGGACGATGTTAAAATGATAATGAGAGATATTATGAACAATATTAGAAGAAAAGACTGTTTTAAGGTATCATAGGAACAGTTTTAATGCTATGCAGTGCCGTCCTAAACCTAAGGGCTAATAGGGCGCCAACGCAATAGAATTTACAAATAAACAGAGCGCTAACGAGCTTCATTTATCTGATATTTTGACCGAAAAGAAATGGAAAGCATATATTCATAATCATAAAATCACATGTAAAGGTATAATAAGACTCAATTTATTAGGGGATAAAATTTTAGTGTTTATAGAAACCGAAAATACCAGGGAGGTTCTAGAGATACGCAGAATTAAAAGGTATATATCATTATTTTTTGCTATTAGAATACCAGAGAATATGTTACACCAGTGGTGCAATGTTTTCAATACTGCAGATATGGTCACAAAAACAAGATTTATAACTCTAAGGTTAGATGTCCAGCATGCAATTAACAACATGAACTTGAAGTCTGCACTACCAAAAATACACCAATATGTTGGTTCTATAAAGGAGAACATCTATCAACAGAAAAAACTCTCTCCCCCAAAGATAGACAATGCCCAGAATTTAAGAAACAAATGCTAATAAGGTACTTCTTAATAAGACTTTTTTAAGGCCACAAAAATGATACTTTAAAGCGAAACTAAAGAAAATACAATCCAAATGAACATCCAAATGAAATGTAGAAAAAATACAAACCACACACTTGTCAAGTAACACTTTTCCAAAGCAACAGAATATTTCACACTATAAAACTAACTACAAAAAGAGAACTAATGAGGACTTACCACAAAAGAGACAAAAACGAAATACCATTGGATTTACTCTTTTTTAGCAATGCAAACATTCCCAGTAGTACCCAAAAAAATTGTGCTATTTAGAAAGAGGAGAAACACGTAATAACACTTCTGATGAAAGAAGAAAGATAGGCGTGAGCTACATTATGTAACCTATAACCGACAACGAACATATCTCTGAAGATGAGGTAAAATAGTTAAGTTTATCATTAATGTTGTTAACATCCAAAACGGCTTCCTAGTTCATCAGACCAAGATCTCTATTAAAGGCATCCATATCGGTACTGCGTAAATGTCGATAAGTAAGTTGTCCGACTTACGAGATTTCCAATTGGCAATAAACTAGCAAGTGATCAAAAAACCGCACGTCTGCAATGTCACTGTTAGTAACTATCAATTTATTAGCTATAATAATTAATCAATGAGTGACTTAAAGTAATCCGATATTTTAGTAAGTTGTCCAACCACCTGCCTTAAATTAAAAGCTTTTAATGACAACCATAAAATTAATGTTAAAGTTCCCTAGAACTATGACCTCATCTACTAAATAACAAATCTGAGAAATGGAATTTTGTTTTTGCTTCCAAGGAAATTAAATTACTATAACTTCACGTCATATAAGTCCCTCCATATTTGCTTGCTAAGGTTTTGCACATATGGTAATTATCAATCAATATTTTTTTTAATCACCGTGTTGCTGATTATCTGTTTGATGCCTGGATATCTTTTTTAACGATTAAATTGCAGGTTAATGGTGATAGCTAGATTAAAGTTGGTTTTTATTGAATAGTCTAAATTAAAACTTTCAAAATAAAGTTTTGATAATTCGTATTATGAATCTGTAACCGGTTATAAACCATAATTGTCCTTATCCGAGTAAATCGTTCCTTTCGGTTTGTTGAACCTCTCGGAACCAGAATTTAATCTCAATCTTTAGAAAGAGGATCAACCCCTTATATTCTGGTGGTAGGGCGATTATCCATGAATTGAATTTATAACAGGTTTACCTCGCCCCGTCGCCCTCTAAAGTCGGGGATACGACATGATGGTCCTCGCCACATTAACAGCAAAATAGAACGGTCTTAAAGGGGTGAATATTTCCTGATTGGCTTAAATCGAACAGGAGTGGACGTTGTACAATCTATCGCGATGAAGTGTCGTTGATGGACCTGTGTCGGTTCGGGTTAATACACTGATAACAGCTCAGTTCACCCTGTTACAGAGTAGATCAATTTTCAGTGAAGGTTGAGTGACACCAATCGGTTTACATGTACGGTTTAATAAAGCTTTAGACTCAATAAACAAAGAATATAATTAAATAGTCGGTAAAAGTTATTGCACCATCGTTTTGTATTCCATCCTGTCCTTTCATTTATCATCGTGTTTTATAAATTATTCATTTCCGCACTAGAATGGCACCCTAAATAATTCTAAATTTTCTTAACGCCAAGGGAAAAGTATCAATATTTACTGAGTTAGGATACGTTTATCACCGACATAAACTCCCTGATATGAATAGCAGAGGTCAGGTTCCTTTTGATTGATGATGAACCCCCCGTGGAACGCTGTAAAAGGGTCGCTTGTAATGTTTACCGAAAGAAAATTTCTCCACCAAATTGTAACACCCTAAACAAACGTCCGAACACAAATACGCGTAAATTATTAAAACTGGCTTGAATACAAGCGTCCGCTTTGTTGTGGACTCAACTTCTACACGCATTCACTCAAAGCGTGTATTGTACTTTCATTGATTAGTTAATCAGCGTGACATATTAAAGAGAGCTGAACATTTTTAAAATTTTATTTCAAGGGAATATTGGATTCCGGCTTCGCATTAAAAGTCCAACAAAAACAACGTCAGAAGCATTTTAACCGTCAAATTCCAGCAGCTGCGATGTTGATCCAATGTTTATGGAGATGTTACGCGGCGGATAAAAGCTTCAATTCTACAGCAACATGGCAGCTGTACGTAAAAGATTCGAATTGCCCCGCTATAGCAGCCCAACTATCCAGCTCCAATAACAGCAATCTACCTTTATCAAAGGTAAGTCAGCTTTTTTAATAAGATTGAGACTAAAATTTAAAATAAAATTAATTCAAGGATAAACTAATTTATTTTAATAACAAAAATTATGTTAAGATGGAATTTAAATGGATGTTGCATGGAATTAGTTTGCTATTAATTAATGATTTTGTTTACATTTGATTTTGTTTTTAAAAAATTACTTAATCGGTTTTGTACTTAACTTTTGCGATCTTTGTAGTCGACTATTTCTCCACCAATTTAATAATAAGGGAATCTCGTGGGTAATATTCCAAAATATGCTGGCTTTATCTTGCATTTCCCCATCCGTTTGAATTCATCCTCTCGCCGACGCTTAATTAGTAATACTCCACCAGTTTTGTTAAGAAACTTTGCTTCAATCTCGTCGAAAAAATGAGAAATCACGTAGAAAATATTTCTAGATGAAGGTAGAAGCCACTACCATTACTTGAGGTGCAATCTAAGGAGTAATTTAACGTTTATTTGAATACCGATGAACCACATTTCATTTCATTCATTTTTGTTAATTACACTCACTTTTACAAGAAATACTCCATCCATTAAGATTTAGACTACAATTTTGAAACTTCGGTAAAATAATAGAACATACGTTAGTACCACCACTGGACTCCAAGCTCATGGATACAAGACCTTCTATATATGTTTTTAAAACAAATATAGAATGCACACATCACGTGTGTGCATATTTGAATAATTTGAAAATAGCTGGTGTCTCTAGATATGACTTATTCATTATATGATAAGAGTATATACCATCTGGTTTACAATCTGAGGATGATAATGATAATGAGTTCAGATTATGAGGTTACAAAATTAAGTACGCGAAGAGTACTTACCAAATGGGACAAGACAGTATATTATTATGTATATGTTAGTATTGATGCACCTGCAATAACAGAAAATTAGAATTTACAGTGCATGCATTATTCATCCCATTTGAATAATCATTGGCCATTGTCACTGTTCCACTTGTTCATTTCGGAAGGAGTAATTGAACACATAGTTCTTCATACAAATTTGTATGCCAAACAAAATAAGCTGCAAACAACACATGCAAATGATTTAAGGACTTTTTGCATACATTTGCTAATGGCATAAAAAAGCCTCCGGGTATCGGTCGTCAGCAACAGAGCTTCATGATCCTTATATAAGAAAAATAATGGATGTCAACAGGTTTAGATGATTGCTAACACATTTTCATTTAAATAACAAAAACTGTTTACCGAATGATGGTGACCCAAATTTGGATAAATTATATAAAATTAAGTCGTTTTTGAATTTTGTAGATACTTCGGAGTGAATATTCTGCAATTGACGAATCTATGATTAAATTTAAACGTAGAAATAGCATGAAACCCACCAACCTAACCCAAACTAATAAAACGCGGCTATTAAAATTAGGTACTAGCTGATGAGTCAGGATATTGCTACAAATACCAAATTAATATCCGGAAAAATTAAGATTTTATTATTTACGCTAAGATTTATCAAGGAAACTCTAAAAAGAAAATATATATGTTTGTGCAACTATTAATCAATAAAGAAAAGGTCTTCCTAATTTTAAACCTGATAAGTCTATGAAGCAACGTGATTTTGATTATGGGATAAGCGATTCTAGACTTTACGCAGTCCTGAGGAAGTACAAGAAAAGTGTTCATTTAATTTCAAAATATCATAAGTCAGATAACGTGACCACAATCAAACGCAAAAATAAATTTGACTACAAATGGGATGTTACTTGTCCTAGTGGAGTTGTGGATTACAACGCTCATATAAATGGTATACATAAATTTAATCAAATGAAATCAACACATGTGGTAGAGAGAAAAAGCCGTAATTGGTGGCACAGAATTATGATATTTACGCTGTAAATAGCTTGCATAAAGAGATGAAACCCATGTACATAAAAGACTTAAAACTTGCAATTGAAGGTTTTGTTTCGAGCAAGCTTATTAGAAGAAACAGAACATGAATCAAAAGTGCTCGAGTTGGGATCGACTAGATGTGTGGGAAATGTACAATATTTTAAGTAATGAAGGAAGGATTTTATTAACTTCAAATAGATCTGACTGGAAAGAGTTAAGGGCTTGCGTGCGAGTTTAAGGATAGAAAGTTTTTAGAGTTTCAAGTTTTTACATCTTAAACTTAGATGATGCACATTGGTCCTGTACGTCATTTTTTTATAAAGATGAGGCGTTGCATCTCATTATGTTGTGAGACACAATACCTTACATTGTTATGTCTCTCTACCATATTGTGCCTTATTACAACGTATGCCATAAACCTCAGACATGATTTTTAAAGTGGTACCATAAAGTATAAACAAGGACCATAAACAAGATCGTAATGGTTAAATAAAGAGAGAACCAAGGAAGGTTCAAGAGTCGCACCTTGTCAAACTCAATCCTCACCTCCTACAACCTGTCTTTTAAATAACTTTCCAATAGTTCAACAGAATCGTTATACAGGTCAACATAACGCATAATAGCAATTAGCATCTAGTGGTTTACAGTATCAAATGCTTTTCTAATCATGAGTCACAATATTGTAATAAACCAGACGCTAAGTGAATGCCATCAACCACGCATGCAATTACAGTTTCAGGAATTCACAGGAATATTCATTGCGAAATCCCGACTGATATTTAAACAAAACATTTTGATTACGTATATTCCTAATCGTATAGTTGATCCGCTAACATACCCTCTACAGTTTTTGACATAGTAGGCAATATGCTTATAGAGCGAAACACTTCTAGTACTGTGGGACGGTATTAGAAGTGTGGGACGGAAGAAAATGGAAGCATTGATAATGTGGTGGATTTCTGATAAAATATGAATAAGTCAATTCCATCAGAGCCACAACAACCCGCTTTTATTTTTAAGATAGCCAGCAAGTATCGATTCAATAATGTTGTTATTCCGTAGAAACTATCAGTAATCAGCATTTGAGGTGTTCGGCAATTTATGCTTAACATAAGCTATCTTTTCAGATCTGACAGTATCTGATCAGATTACACAAAGTTCTATAATATTCGCTATGTGTAGGATTT
Source organism: Onthophagus sagittarius (assembly GCA_036711965.1). NCBI lineage: Eukaryota > Metazoa > Arthropoda > Insecta > Coleoptera > Scarabaeidae > Onthophagus > Onthophagus sagittarius. Next base: position 30,882,544 of record JASERS010000005.1, read on the forward strand.
TCTCTTGATTTATATTTATTAAATGCTGTACTCCTTAGTCCAGTGATTTCCATAGTTCTTCCAGACTCTGCAACGTGATTCCTCGGGGCGCTTTTAAAGAGGAAGATTTTCGAATCTTCCAAGAAAGTTAACCATTAAAAAAATCTGATATATTGATTTCTGATGAAGATGAATAATCAAGGAGTTCAGATTGATGATTTATGGGTATTAAAGCTTTTCCTATATTCATTGAATACGATAAATACACATAATTTACCTTTGGCCATGAAAGAAATTACTCGAGTTTGAAAATTTCTTTATAAGGATGCCCAACGCTTTAGGAAAGCCCTTTTTTATATTTTTGGTTTCAGAGGAATTTACAACAATCTAAAACTAAATAAAAATTAAAATGAGAACTAACACTAGACATAAAATTAGAAAGATTCAGGTTTAGCTGTACCTCTCTTAAGACGGGACCCAACCCAACCCAACCTAGCTTTAGAACTGATACTAGTCTTAATGATAGACCTAGAAATATTAGGGTTTAGTCGTTTTAAGAGACGTACGCTTTCTATTTTTTTAAGAATGTTAATAATTTAACATTGGGACAAAATTGGGAACCTCTGCCTTATTCTGAACATAAGCTTTATATTTACACAGTTATATATATATATCCTTTCTGCCATCGGATGTCGATGATGTTTATTTGGTCTGACTTCGGGTATAGAGGCCTTGAAGCAGGTTTCTAGGCGTCACTGCCTTTGTCTGAATGCTAAAACTCAGCTGATTTTGTTCGGGCCAAAAAGGTCAAGATAGTTGTCGACAATCAAGTATTGCCGCTGAAAAATTTCGTGAAAAACTAGGGTGTCGTCTTTAATGAAAATGTGAGCTTTGATAAACACATTAATAAGTGCACTGCGTTCGCATATGCTGCTCTTAAGTTGACTTATGGCGATCGGTAGTTCCTCAATCACAGAACAAGGTTGCTTTTGTGCCTTGGTATTGTCACATTTTAGTTATTAAGAAATGTCTTCAGATGCACGGCTAAACCTAACCCAACCCAACATCGTATATTTCAACCAAAGCCGTCTAGATATTCAGCGCCCTAAGACTGAGTTTAATGAACGAAACGAGTGCGCCCTTTTGAACAAAATTCAATACCAAAAGAAAGGTAGCACTCTAAGTACATGTACGATTGGGACACCATGCATTTCATCGTTTACCCAAAAACAAAACTCTGATTTGCTTGATTCATTCATACGTGACGGAATGAATGTAGCCCGAAAGAAGAAATTCTTCTATAAACAATTGCCACTGACAAGTGTCGGTTCAAAGCTGTCGTCGAATCGTAATCGACCTTGTTGTTTAAAATGGGTCCCTGATAGCTATCCCTCTAAGTAGTCGGTCTTCACGTACGTTGTTTCTTCGGACAGATCTTCCAGAAAAACAGTGCCTCTGAATACCATCTATGGACCATAAAGCCCATGTGTGTATGTAGGAAAGAGGAGGGTATTCTTAGACCCTAGGCAGCTTAAATCCTATACAGCCCCTAGGCCTCAACGGGATTCTTGTACACCCCCCTGCACTCTTTCCGGCTACATCAAATTGTTTTTGTCTTGCAAGTATCTATAATCTCCAAGTAACTTATCCATATTATCATTTCTAGTATGTGGGAAAGGGAAGGGTATGCTACGACATACAGCACCTAGGCCCCAACGGACCCCTTGTACATCCTCCTACACCCTTTCCTGCTACATCAACCAGCCTAAGGAATTTCCTGACGCTATCTGTGCTCGGCCATTCCTCTCCAAAGTCCCTCATTTTGAGGTCTTGCAGAGTGGAACAATCACACAAGAGTTGAAAGAGAGCAAACTTAAAGTTGTGAGGATTCTTGTTTACCTTACCCAGTAGCGATTCCTTTTATAATTCATAGAGCGTTTCTACCGAGTCTTACGAAGGTCAAGGCTGTCTTTGCTGAAGGGTAACACATCACCTTGTACCATCACTTTGTGAACTTTTTGTAGGTGAAATCTTTAGTTAGCTCAATTTGAGTTGATAAGCATAGAGTTATTATCGGTTGAGGTGAACAAGTCTCTCGGTTGGCAACTCTTTTGTCAAGTCTATCATCGTGCTTGTTACCTGAACATGTCAAGTATCCTTTTGTCCATTAAAATAAAACACAGTTACGTTCTGCTGCGTTCTCCAATGTCAGGTGACAATCCATAACAAATCCTGAGGTAATTGTTATTCTACTCAGGGCTAAAATAGATAGAGTGTAAATTGTAAAAGTCTTACATTCCAAGTTGGATCTGACAATAAATTGGGCGGCATTTTGTATGGTGACTAGCTCTGCTTGTATGACGGTGATACCATTGAAGTAAAAGTTAAAAGAAATAAGATAACTTTTTGTAAGAATGTGTTTTACAGCTGTACTTATAAATGTACTTTTTGCATCCTATCAAAAAGTACATTTATGTGCTTACCTTTGACGAGAATGGTTAGATCATTTACATAACTAACTGCAAACTTGTAAAGTTGGCTTCAGTGAGGTGTTTCAAGAGGCAATCCAGGTTGAGATTCCACAACAGTGGGGAAAGTACACCACCTTGTGGACAGTTTCAAATAACTTCTCCTTGAAGACTGACATTGCCAACCCTAAGCTTAACTATCCTATGTTTAAGAGCGTTCTCTATCCAATCATAAAAGTGCCGATTCAATCTTCTCCCAATCACTTGGATCTTTCGATCAAAGTCATTTTCAAAATTTCAACGACGTTTGGCCATCAAATAAACTGACATTTTGTGAGCAGAAATTTAAAGAAACAGAATTGATTTTTCTCTACGTATACCATCGTTTCTTAGTTATAAGCATTATTTAACCGAAGTTTCAAAATTGTAATTTGAATGTGAGATTATTAAAGTTTGATATAAAATAGAACATATTATTGATTAAGATAATGGATAATAAATCAATCCAATCAGTTAGATGGCTTGAAAAATTTATCGAATCATAACGGGCGCAGTGCACTTAACCGGAACGTGACCACTCAAATGATCCTTGTATGGAGAAGCACCTTTAATCTTTCGATGTTTCACCTTCTAAACCAAATTTACAATACTTATTAAAATTAAGTGCATGCTGTTAAGCATTTTTCCTCACTAACATCTAAGACGTTTTAATTAATGTTTAAAATTAAATTTAGAATCAAAATAAAAAGAATTTTATCGAAGTGTTAGATTTTAGATGCAGTGTTCGGTGTCTTGGTGTTAAGTCTGCATGGGTTGGGTCAGTCCCTAATATTGCAGGTCGCCAAAAAGGCGTCAGTGCTCAAACGACGGACATCTCGGAATAGAATGGAAGCTTCAGGAACGCCTCAAGGGGACCCACCAACGCAGGTCCCGTCAAACAGGCTTCCTCAAGGCGACAACGACACCGACGTTGTCTTTTATATGGAGGAACCTAAAGCAGGTCAGTAATTAAATTAAAAAGAAATTAATTTAACCCAATTAAAAAAAGTTTATTTTAATTTGTTTTCAACTATAAACACTAATTAACGTTATATATACAAGTTTTATACACCTCACCATATTCTATTGAAATTCTTTCATTATTAATATTTATAAAAGGTTCTGCTAAAGGAGCCCGTGGAGTTTCAGCAAACTCCCGGCTTGTTTTCCTTCATTGTTTTGGAGATTTTAGGAACACCGAACCGAGTATTTACTAGTCAAACGAGTACCGTTACGGAAGCTGCATCTGACGATATTGACGATCTAGACGGCGTTTTTTTTTTTTTAAATTAATTTTAATTTAGTTTTTAACATGTTTCGAAGGTCTTTATTCGATAGATTAACCGAAGCCCATAAAAACGCAATACGGGCCATAAAAAAAATCATATACTTTGTGGCAAGACGAAAATTTCAACAGGCAAGAAAACCTTATGATGTTAGGGACGTTATAGAACAATACAGTCAAGGTCATTTGAATATGATGGTAAGGATAAAGGAATTGCAACGAAGATTGGATCAAACTCTTGGAAAACCTGGAAGTTACTTGGCTGGGATTGATAGGGTAGGGAATGTCAAACCTATGACGGTTGGAGCAAGGCTTTACAGGCTGGAGCAACAGGTAAGAACTGTGAATTTATTTTTTAGACTGTCACATTATAGTATCTTTAAGAATAGGATTTTCAAAAATCTCCCTATAAACTTTGATTGTTGATAATTAGCTCCCATTTTATTTTTCACATCTATAATCAATCAAGTTACTAACTTCTTGACGATTTTAGATACATTTTCCTAGATTGTTTCAATATTTTTTATAATAAGATACAGGATGCTTCAGATTTTAATGGGAAACCTTTACTAGGATGTAGAACTTGTCAAAATGACAAAAGTTTTTTCTATGATCATAATGTTTGGTGAGATGGGTTACATTTATTTGGGTTGGATCGGGTTGGATATCAGCGATCAAAGTTTTAAAAGCTTTATTAGGATGTTCAGTTTTCCAAAATGACACAAGATTTTTATATGATCCCAGCTCAATATTATGGGCTGGGATGAATTTAAATTAGTCGCGTTCATTTGGATTGAATTTCATCAGGTTGGATTCGTTATGAGCGATGAAAGTTAATCCACAAACTTACTCTTTTGGCGTTGTTAATATCCCGTGCAGTTACCGTAATGCTTTTAATTTTTCTCCTTCCCTGGAGTAAAACCAGTTCCGTCTTCTGGACTGCTACCTCTAACCCATTTCTTCCAGTTTTTGGTGTTTACCGCGCACATAGTCTTATCCTCTAATTGAGTTCTGTTCTTCCCTTTTACAACGAGCACGAGTTCATCTGCGTACGCAATAAATTCCACCGCCACCTCCTACTCCAATCTGAGTATCTCGTCGTAGTATATGTTCCATAGAAAAGGTTCTAAAAGTGATCCATGCGAAATATATATGCGGTATCTCTATCATTTGACGCTGATATGGATCTATTACTTAGATATGACTTTACCATATTTACTGGGTATGGACTAATTTTCCCATCTTCTATTGCCTGAATTATCTTTTTCCACACGACTAAATTAAAAGCGTTTGATATATCAAGCAGCACCATAGCATAAAGTCTCTGTTTTTGAGGGCTTGTTTCTTAATCTTGTGTCATGAGCCATACCGGTTTTCACTTAACAAATTTTTTTGATCGACCGCTGCTTGTATACGTTCCCTGATCAGGCTCCCTAGTAATTTTCCTGCTATGTTTATTAAACATATAGGTCGATGTTTTACACTGGCTCCAGGTTTTGAAGGGTTGTCTAACAGCACAAGTTTGGCTGGTTTTCAGATTTACGGAAATACTGAATATGTCAAACACTTGTCTCTGCAGCCATGCCTCTATGTCGGGTATGAGCTTACCTGTCCACTCCGCATGATCTTTCCCATCTGCTCCTCCATTCTGTCAAAGCCCTCTTTCTATTCTTCCCTCTTTCTTCCTTCTCCACACCGTAGTTTCTCGCTCTTTCCTCTACCATTATGTCCAGGGGGATCATACATAATATCACCTCTATCTCAATAGCTGGTACCGTTCTATATGCCGACGTCTCTATTGCCAGTCTTCTGTTTACTGTATTTTGCATCGCTATATTGGGCATTATACGCATTAACAGGTTAGACATATTAAAAGATATGCCTGCCCATTCGCATATCTTTGCCTAAATAGACTCCCAAGTATTTTACTATGTTCGAGCTTACAAATTGTTATTCTCCTAATGTCAATGTTATTTTCTTCATTTTCCTCTTGCCTTGGAATAGTACTATTCCGGTATAATTCGGTATTCACCACCAATACTAGATCGTCAGCATATGCTATCATCTCCGGGTCTTGTCTCAAATCTACCTTCAGGATTCTATCATAAAATACATTCCACAGCAGCGGACCCAACAATGATCCTTAAGGTACCCCACTAGTTACGTCGTACGTCTTCCGATTTGGAGCCATTATATTTCTATTTGACAAGTACGATTTCACCATGCGAATTAAGTAATTGCTTATGTTACCTTCATCCAAGGAACGCACGATACTTCCACAGCACCGAGTTGAAAGCGTCTAAAACTACCATGACGCAAAATTCTCTATTATTTAAGGCTTTCTTTTTAATTCCAACTACAGTGCCATGAACCCTTTGGATTGCACATATTGTGGATTTTCCTTTCTTATAACAAAACTGATTTTCTCGGAGTATTTGTTTTTCCGCCACTTCTTTTTGTAATGTTAGTCATAGATTAGTCTATAGAAGGCCACTTTTACCACCTCTTGATAAATTTATCTAACAGATAAAAACCGGCTCATAGTCAATGGGAGCGCTTAAAATCGATGTAACCACCACTACTTAGTTTAACTGGAGGTTGGTAAAAGTGGCCCAAAATCTGTGTTTCCCTTCTTTTTTTGGTTTTTCGATCAGGATCATTGTGTTCACTTTCCAGATATCGGGGAATTTGCTTATCCTCAAACAACGGTTAAAAACCTCTAGATAATAATCGGGGTGTTTATTCGTGGGTATATTGTTGATTTCCGGCAGCACTCCGTCTGTACCTGGGGCCTTTTTATTATGTATTTTTGCCGTTGCTGCTTTCAATTCCTCCCTGTTGAAAAACTCTACGTTTTCCTCATCGATTATATGTTCGTTCCATTTAACCATCTCATGTGTTAGGAAAAGCTTTCGCACAATATTCTCTATATCCTCTTTGTTTATGGTTAACCTTTTTTTCAAATTTAGTCGCTTCGTTATTATGTTATAGGCCTTACCCTATACGTTCTCGTATAACTTCTCGCAAAGACTATTCCACTTTTCCCTTTTACTCTTTTTAAAGGCCTTTCTCAATTCCTTTTTTGCGTCCTTATAGTTTTTACAACATTTTATTTGTTGCGGGTTGCGATATGTCTTCCTGCTTTTCAATCTAGTAAACTCTTATCTCCTCTTCATACACGATTTTCACAGAGCCTCTATGTCTAGGTTCCACTAATACATTAGGTCTCTATTATTCGTACAGGATCTGCTTTTACGTAGGAGGTTCTCACACAGGCTATTAACGTTTTTTACAAACATTTATTAAAATTAATCTGTGCAAATTGTATCTTTCTACTTCCTACTTTCTGTCTATTGCTATTGTTACTGAAAGCCATTTCATTTTATTTCTATTTCCTTCTATTGCTCGGCTAACACCCAACCAAACCAAACCCAATCAAACCCAGTATATTAGCAGTAGAGCTGTCCTAAGATATTTGGCGCCCTAGGGATGGGTAGTACGAACGAAACCACTTTTCATATAAAATTCAATGCCAAGAAAAAGGTCCACACCTCAGAGGGGAAACTGGGTACATGTATATTGGGTATCCATCAATTCAATTGCAAAGTCGGCGCCCCCCAGGAGATGGCACCCCATAGTATAGACCTATTAGCCCTTAGATTTAGGAGGGCGCTACTTAGCGCCCTCTAAGAGGATGATATTCATAGTATGAAAAAAAAATAAAAAGCACGTCACTATGCCTCTTTAATTATTTATAAAACTTCCAATCAATGGAACACCCACATACGTTCGTTTCGATACAATCAATTATTCCCAACAATTAATTAGTAATGACTTCAAGTCCACAAATACGTGACAACCTGGATTGCATACTTGAAAAATTAATCTTATTTTTTACTGAATTATTTACAATCGTTTCCGTAAACTTGAGACTCTCATAAGATTAACTCAAATTTCTCGTTTCGAATAGGGTTTCGAACTTCATCGATTTACATTATTCACGATTATTAATATTACCTGCTCGATTTAGTTCATTTCAAATTAAATTTTCGCTCGAGTGAGTTTAAAGACTTAAAACTTTTGTTAAATACAGTTCTGATTCCAACTACATTGTGCGATTAATATTTTGTTATTTTTCAGTTGGGGAATATAGATAAAAAACTGGATTCGTTAACTTACATTTTGAATGCCCTTGCTCAAAAACAGCAAGTGGCCATTAAGAGCCTTGAAGATGACGTTTAAACGGAAGTGAATTTTTCGATTTTGTGTGGAAAATGACATTATGCCGAAATCGCGTTTCGTCCCCCTAACAAATCATCGATTTCAAAGTAGTATTTTTCAGCAGCAATAACACACGTTACATGCTCCCCTATTCGATCGATGGTGAAATAATTTAATTCAATGGTGAAATAACGTCGTATAAATGCAATTTTTAATGTTGTTGTTACTATTACAAGTAAATTAAGTAAGTTAAGCGACATATAAATAGGTGGTGATGGAGGCGTCGAATTATATTACATTCCATGGTCTATACATGTACATAGTTGATCTTTATTGAACGCGAATATATTAGGTTTAGATGAGACATTAATAATGTCGGTATCAATTGATCAAGGAAAATTAATTACTGGAACCAATGTTTGGTTTGTTAAATTTATCTGCTGGTAGGGATCCGATGGGTAAATATTGTTGGAGAGTTATACGTTAGAGGTGAAAACCGCCCTATCATAACAATGAATGGAATTCAATTGGTACCATTGTTGGGATTAAATTAATTCGTCTGTGTAAAATTAAACCGCTGTTGGATTTAATTAAATAAAATAAATTGGTATTTTGCGTTTTATCAACAAAATCATTTTAAATCTAAACTATTTACTTAATATCGAAGTCACTGTTCACAATGATTTGATCAATTTTAAAGTAATTACACTAGTTTACAAAAAAAATCGAATTTTGATTCTCAATTTTCCGTTTTTCTTATTTTCGTCCAGTTTTCGGGATATCCCAAAAAAATTTAAATCGTAAATTAAATACAGTAACAAATCATGTTCAGTATATTTTGTATTTCTTGATGTGCTTCTGTAGCTATATGGACATAAAAGCAAAGATACAGTCGAAAATTTTTAGGTATTGGTGGTATTAATCGAATCCTCTGTTATTTTCATACAGCTTAAAACAACTTAACAAAATCCGATTTTTAACTGGGGGCTGCTAAAGTTTGGAAATTATTGGATTGTTATCTTGAAGAAATCATTTAAGATCGATAAATTTCCTAACTTTGTAATGTTTCATAAAATAACAATTTTCTTAATCATTTATAAAAATCGTAAAAAATCGAATTGTTAAGATATCTTGATGCATTTTCTTTTGTTTTATAAAGAAACGTATATATACTTTTTTTTGAAGAATGAAACTATACTTGATTATCTCACTTCGTTTTTGAGATATATTATGAACCCAATCTAAATTTGTAATATTTCATAAAAATTAATAATTTCTTTAATCATTTCTGAAAAATCGTTGAAGATCGAATTCTTAAGATATCTACATGCATTTTTTTGTGATGTACAAAGGAAAGTATATATTTTTCGAGAATAAAAACATTCTTGATTATATACTGTCTTCATTTCTATGATATCAAGTTTTGAGCTCAATCAAAATTTATAACACCTCGTAAATATTTTTCATCATTCATGAAAAATCGTAGAAAATCGAATTTTTAAGATATCTTGATGCATTTTCTCTTTGTTTTATAAAGAATAGTATATATTTTTTTCGAGAATGAAACTATACTTGATTACCTCACTTCGTTTTTGAAATATCAAGTTATGAACCCAATCTAGATTTGTAATATTTCCTAAAAACTAACAATTTCCTTAATCATTTGTGAAAAATCGTTGAAGATCGAATTTTTAAGATAGTTTAATAATTTTTCTTGAGATTATAAAAGAAAGTATGCACTTTCTCGAGAACAAGACAACGCTTGAGTATCTCACTTCATTTTTGAGATATCACGTTTTAAACTCAATCAAAATTTTTACATTTCATAAAAACCACCATTTCTTTAATAATTTATGAAAAATCATATAAAATCGAATTTTTAAGATATTGTGACGCAATTTTTTGTGATTTATAAAGGAAATTATATATTTTTTTCAAGAATAAAACCATTCTTGAGAATCTCACTTCATTTTTGAGATATCAAGCATTGAACTAAATTCAAATTTCATAAAAAATTACAATTTCCTTAATAATAAAAGCGATCATAAATTTATAGTCCAGCAAATAATGTAAATACAAAATAGCAAAATAATATGCACGAAGCAAATCGCGACGTGGTGGTTCAGGAAATTAAAATTTAACCCTCTTAATCAAGTAATCAGGAATCTTCCATAACATAAATTTATTATAAGAAACCCAGCTTCAATTAACCTATGAGAAAGTCTATCAAATTTTTGGTTTCCATAAATGAACCGTAGGCAACAATTTTGTATTTTTTTAATTCTATTTGAATCAAAAGCAGTTAAGGCTGCATGGTAAACTAGTATCATGTAATTCAACCGAGACAAAACGAGAGCTTCGCACAAATTTTTGGCAAATAACCTCTATGAGGAAACAACAATCTCAGACTGGTATATTTATTAACCACTGGAAGGTTTGTAGTGTTGATAGGTATGACAGCAGATTTAGCAAGGTCTGAAATAATTGGCTTCTTCCCAAAGAACTTGACCGCAGATTTCTCAGAGTTAATCATTAAACAATGTTTGGAGGTAGCCACATAAACGCTATTAAGATCATTATAGGTGTACAATGAGATCGTCCATTTAAATAGTCCGAAATTAAGTCGACTATTTAAGTGGCGCAACATTACTCTGATCCACCGAAGAAATAATATCGTCCGTGAATACTAAAAACTTTTTACGAAACCCCGACTGAAATGAAGGAAGGAGTAGGATTTATCAACATATTCCACGAGCTGAAGCTTCAACACCTTTTCAAGGATTTTCAAAACCGCAAGCAACAAACTGATTGGTCTAAGATGTTTAAAACTTGACGGATTTTGAATCTTTGGAATCGATTTAATTAAAGAATGCTTCCAAACATTCGGAAACAATAATAATATTCGTAAAATAATAAGATAAGAAAGCTTTATCATATCGGCACTACCCACAGCAAACGACATAAAATCATGTACCAATTTCTCTACTAAACTGGGCTGAACAGTGCAAAATTCGAAGACCCTGCCATTACTAGACAAATTTGAGTAGAAATCTAAAATCAAGGAAGCAACCAGCATGGTGTTTAGAATTTCTGAAATGCTTGTAAGAAAAAAGTTGTTTAGATCCTCAACTTTCCTTAAGTCATCTGGAATATCGCAGTGGGAATTTTTCTAAAATGGGGTGACCTTAATGAAGACCACATTAGTTTCCTATTACGGGTATTACCAACGTGACAAAAATAAACTCGTTTTTCAGCTTTAAGGGTAAATGCCGGCAAATTCCCAAGAGACTTGAAATATTCTCACTTACCAGGAGTAAAATATGCCTTTACCTTATCCCTCAAGAACATCATAAGTTTTAAATTATCAGTAAGTCAAGGCAAACGAGGCTCTCTTTTTATATTTAACAATAGGAAAAATATATGAAAACACAAGGTTAAAAGGAATTCCCTTCAAGAACTTCTAAAAACCTGCAATGTCAATACATCTTAAATTTCTCCCAAAAAAAAGTCGGATAAGCGAAAAATGCAGTACAAATTAACTCACAAAAATGTCATGATCGGATAACTGCAATAACCCCTGCAAGTTTTATCATAACCGAGAAAAAAGCAAAGATAAAATCAATAAGCTTAGCGGAAGTGTTAGTAATTCTCGTTGGAACATCGATCAGCTTAATAAGCTTATTAATGTCTCTGTGATTAAATTTGTTGGATCTAAAAAATCAATATTATAGTCGTCATTGATAACAATCTCATCAGTGATAGCCAAACACACAGAGAAAGTTCCCCCAAGTTCCTCCAAAAACGCTCGACAAGGAAAACCTAGACGACGATAAACCACCCCTAAAATAACTACGTTTATTAAAGTGAAGTAACAACCAGTTGTTCAATATTAAGCGACATATTAAGTCTGAAATATTTAAGGTTGTTTATAATATCAAAACAGACACCACTACCCTTACTAATTCGATCCACTTTTCCACATAACCATTAATCTTTAACGACTTAGTAGCAATAACTTTCGACAACCAGGTCTTAGTTAAAGCTAAGACATCAAAAGCTCCATTTTTAATAACATTATGGATTTGATTGAGTTTAGGTACTAAAGATCTAATATTTAGATGTGCAACCCTAAAAAGAGACCACTTTTTGTCTCTCGTCTTTTAGTTTATTAATAAATTTATCAGATAAACTTTCATTATTTACAACTTTTTCAATAATTCTGAAGCGATTTCTCAATGGAACGATTTCATCAACACAACGATTTCTCGAAGACATGACCGGATAATCGGTATATATGACTAAGCTCAACGGGTGCACATCACGGAACGAAAATAATTTATGAATAATCGTAGAAAATCGAATTCTTAAGATATCTTGATGAAATTTTTGTTGTAATTTATAAAGGAAAGTGTGGGCTTTTTCGCAACTAAAATCATTCTTGAATGTTTCAATTCCTTTTTAAGATATCAATTTTTGCATACAACTTAAGTTTAAACATGGTCAAAATACATTCTGCCGGAATCAAAATGTCATTAATTTCGAAATATTTAAAAAACTGGACGCGGTAAAGAAAAACTCAAATAATATCACAATCTTCCAGAAAAAAAATAATTAAAATTCGTAAATTTCGTAAAAAAATTATTTTTCGTTTATCTAGTGTAAATTCGTTTATTTACACTAGATAAACGAAAAATATCGTTAATTAAAAGTATATATAAACAAGCAATTCTAAATAAAATTAAAAGTAGTGTCTTCCAAAATGTGTTATTTTAAACATGCTGTTACGCCTTAAATTTAAAAAAAACTAAACTCAATTAATTAAACCGAAATATTGAAAACGGTACCCGAACCAATAAATAAAAAAAATTACCGCAATTTAATTCCTTAGACCCGGTTTTGTTGCGAACTCCCCGGCTTGACTCTTTCGGAGAAAGGGGGGGTCGATTTTTTTTAAAGGCGCCACCCGCTCCGATAATCCGCAACGGCACTGAACGGGAAGTGAGATAGTTTAGAAGGAATTAAAAGTACACACAAGAAAACTAATAATTCAGGTAAGTAAATTAAACTAGATATATTCAGTAAATTTGAAAATGAAATAATAATAATAACTTAAGAACTCCAAAACTTAAGAAAATTTACACGGTTAAATTTTTTTTTAAATAAGAACCTGAGTGGGTAAGCTATAAATACAAATCAAATTGAAATTGAACTGAAATAACAACCCCCCCCCCACCCCTAACAAGATCTTGTTTTGGTAGTAGGCAAAATCAAATAAAATAATAATAAAATGTAATTCCCCCTCAAAATTTCTTTTACAAAAGAAATAAAATAAAATAACTAGTTCTATATGACAATAACGCGAAACAGTTTTATCGTTCACAAAAAAATTATACCTATCTGAAACAATGAATTTAGAAAATAAATAATAAAGATCCTATACCTAACTGAAACACCGAATTTAGAAAATAAATAATAAAGATCTGACCTTTCGACAAGTATATGTTCTATTCTTTTTTTCTTTTTTTTATATAGATCCCATCGTTGAGTCCCAACTGGTTTTCAAATTCGAGAGAGATGGCAGTAAGACGATCGGATGTTGTTTGTCTTTTAACTTCCAATGAATTTTTTTTTTCTTTTAGGTCCCCCACAAGGTGATACAATAATCCCCAAAGAAGAATGCTCTTTATTTTCTTCTTTAACCAAAATTTTCCTTCCCCAACAAACTCGTTTTTCCGGGAGTAAAATAAAAGGGAAAAAAAAGAGAATCCGAAAAGACCTCAGATCTTCGAGGTCTTTGTCCAAAGCGATGTAAGATTTTTGGGAAAATAAACTTAAATCCGGAAATAATTCCGTTATCGTGCTTTACCAGAGGTAATTACGATGTTCAACGTAGAAAGATGAACCCGATAAATACGGAAAGCCCAACGATTCCAAAACTAACACCGAAAATCGTTCCCAAAATGGCCACCACACTTTCAACGCGTCCTTTCCCCTGGACAGCTTACGTAAAAAAAAAAGAGACCCTCCCCAAAAACTGGTTTCAAAACCTATACCAAATCTCAAACGGAAAACAATTTACCGCGCCATCTCTGGATGAAAGTGGAAAACAATGAAAAATTAATCAAATTACAGAACCCTAGCCTTTTAATCCCAACAAAACCAAAACTCAAAGAAATATTAACGACTACAAATATCTAAATAAAAAAAATCATAACACACCCCTCCTTCCTACCAAAAGAAATTTTCCTTAAAATTTCTTTAAGGCCTAAACATATAAACACCTCAAATATAAAGTTATTAAGAAGAAGAAGCAACAGAAGGAAAGAAAGAAGGAAAAGGAAGATCGGGACCCACTAACCATTCTCGCCATCATCCGTTTCCGAATTCGTTTCCCGTACGTATGGTTTTAAATGTGTCACGTGCCAATGCCCCAACAAAGAATCTCCGGTAAGTGTTTCTAATTCGTATATATCATCGGCAATTTTCTTTCGCACCCGAAATGGACCTATATATTTGTCACACATTTTTGCTGCGACCCCCTTATTCGCGTCCGACAAAACGAAATTCTTTCGCCAAACAAGTTCACCGTCATTGAAAATTACCACGCGTCTTCGAAGGTTATAATTTAACCCAGAACGCATCGATGCGATTCTGATTCTCGCATGAATTTCCGCAAACAAATTTCGAAACGCCTTTGCCCTGAACTTTGTGTTTGATTGTTCATGTATCGCGTTAACTTCATGAAGCGTCCCGTCCAAAATCATTTCTCGTCCGTGCAAAACATAATATGGAGAATAACCGGTAATCGAGTGTTTCGCCGTCCGTAAAGCACATGTAATTTTTGACAAATAAATATCCCACGTTCGATGATTGTCGCTTACGTATGCGGTTAGCATCGATTTTATAGTTCGGTTTACTCTCTCGGTCGGATTAGATTGGGGATGATAGAAAGGAGTAAATTTGATTTTAACCCTATAATCGCGCATCAACCGCTCGAATAATTTAGACCTGAATTGAACACCGTTATCACTAATAATCTTTTGTGGCACTCCGTAGGTAAGAAATATTCCCTCCTCGAGACAACGTGTAACAGCACTAGCGGTGGCTGTTCGCAGAGGAAAACATACCGGATACTTGCTGAGCAAGTCAAGGACAACCAAAATATATTTATATCCTTTATTGCTACGCGGCAAAGGACCGATTAAATCAAGACTGATGGTTTGCCATGGGCGAACATCACCGATATGGCTCTTTAATAGTCCCGTTGGACCTTTTTGATCAGGTTTAGTCCGTTGACAAACCTTGCACGCCCGAACATATCTAACCACGTCCGTTCGATATTTTGGCCAATAATAATATTGAGATATTTTCGAAATGGTTTTCTCAACCCCCAAATGTCCTCCTGTTTCCGGTAAGTCGTGACATTTCCCTATCAATGTTGACCGTTCCCCTTTCGGTATCACTAATTTCCACGATTCATTTTCTTCCGACACGCGATAATTTACGTTCTTTACTTTCCGAAACAATTTATTATCTTCTACCCTGTACAACGGATATTTATCCGGAGACCGTTCAACTGCTTCTTTTAACTTATCATACCACGAATCTGTCCTATTACCTATATGAACTTCATCAAAAACAACTGGCACCGCGCGCGATAGAGCATCAGGCACCACATGATCTTTTCCTTTCCTGTGCTTTATTGTAAAATTATATTGTTGGAGTCTAATCGACCAACGCGCCAGCCTACCGGAAGGCGATTTAAGGTTATTTAGCCACACCAACGAATAGTGATCCGTGACCACAGTGAAGTGGCTTCCCTCGATATAAGGCCTTAAACGTTCGACCGCCCACAAAACTGCTAAGCACTCTTTTTCCGTTGTGCTAAAATTCCTCTCCTGCCGGGTAAGAGACCTACTCAAATAACAAATTACTCGCTCCTCATCCTCGATTATTTGCGTTAACACCGTCCCCAAACCATAGTCAGACGCATCTGTCTGGACTACAAACTCTTTATCAAAGTCCGGTCGCGTTAAAATTGGTGCCGATACCAATTTTTCCTTGATTATTCCCCACGCATGAGAACAATTCTCATCCCACACAAATCTTTTGCAGGTTTTCCTTAACAAACTCGTCAACGGAGAAATTACCGACGCAAACCCGGGTACAAACCGTCTGTACCAGGATGCCATGCCTACCAGACGCCTAACCTCGGACACCTTTGTCGGCGTAGGAATGTCCAAAATCGCTTTGACCTTCTCGGGGTCAACATGCAAACCCTCACCGTCAACCACATATCCGAGATATTTCAACGATTCGCGAAAGAATTGACATTTTTCGCGGCTTAGAGTAAGTCCCGCCTGCAACAATCTATCAATTACGAGTTCTAGAATTTCGAAATGTTTTTCTTTAGTCGGAGTTATTACTATGATGTCGTCTAAATAGACAAACACATAAGGCACCAAGTCAACACCAATAACACCGTCAACGAATCGCTGCCACGTGGCAGGTGCATTCGACAACCCGAAGGGCATCCTATTAAAATGAAACAACCCACGATTAGGCACCGTAAACGCCGTATACATCTTACTTTCCGGATCCATGGGAATCTGCCAATAAGCCGACTTAATGTCTATGGAAGACAAACATTGCGCGTCCCGTAAACTATCTAAGGTCCACGAAATGTGTGGCAACGGATAAGCATCTGATTGAGTCACTTTATTTAACTGGCGGAAATCTACACAAAATCTGTGACCACCGTCGCGTTTCGGTATTAACAAAATTGGTGAGGACCACGGACTATTCGATCGTTCCACGACTCCCATTTCCAACATCTCATCGAGCTCTTTATCTACAAGTTTTTGCATCGCCGGCGATATGGGATAGTATCTTTGCTTAATCGGAAGCACATCTTTGTTAACCTTTATATGGTGAGCTACCAAGGTAGTATGACCTAATTTATTTGAAGCTACATTACCGAAAGCGTCATTTATTAGTTGATTCAACCGTTCAACATCACCCGAATCAAGATTCGACCTATCCTGAACTGCTGAAACGGAAATTTCGGGTGGTACATTAGAAAATGACCATTCCCCTCTTCGAAGATCAGGGACTACACCCATTTTTTTCCAAAAGTTCACCCCCAATATCAACACATGCCTTAATTCTGGTATTAACAAAATTTCTATAAGTTTCGTACGACCCTCCACGGTTATCGGTACCGACATTATTCCCTCAACCGTACACGAATTACCATTAGCTACTACACACTTCAATTCGGATTTAAAAATAGGCAACCCCATCCGTCTTAATAGTCGTATCCCGTCGCGTCCAGCAATAGTTTTAGTCGCTCCGGAATCCAGTAATCCCGCAACCTTTTTCCCCATTATATCCACGGACAAATAAGGACGTTCATCCTCCCTTACGCACGCAAACACGTAATCTAATAACGCACCGATCGGCTTTACATAGGGACGGAACCGACACCGACCTACCGTCGTTCCGCTTTCCCATTTCCCGAACATTTCCCACAATTCCGGGTAATCACGTCCGGTTCCCCACATCTAAAACAATGTAATCGTCGCGGAGCATTACAGTTCTTTGCTAGATGTCCATTCCGACGACAGTTCCAACAACGTAATAAATTCGCGTCTGTTCTTGCGCCCGTCACAACCTTATCAACCGTCGCGAGTTCCGTCTTAACGTAGGCTAAATCGGGTTCCAAAATCTTATTCGATCGCGATGGAGGTGTATAACTATCGACCGCGCATTTCATTGCCTCTAATTTCCGACCTAATTGAAGCAACTGATCTATTGACGTAACATCCACCAACGCTAATTGACGCTGAAAAGCCGGACATAAATTTTTGAGGACTATAGTAAGTTGCACGTTTTCTGGTATTTTAGTGTTTAACCGGGCAAATAAATTCTTCATTATCGATACATAAATTCCGATCGATTCGGTTGACCCTTGCGTACGATGACGTATTTCTTCATAGAGTCGATCGTCATAATCGATAGGCTGAAATTCCCCGCGCAATCCATCTACTAACCGATCCCATGACGTAAACTTTTCTCTATTCGCCCTATACCAAATCAACGCCCTATCCTTAAATAAATCGACCGCCGACACAAATAATACCGTTCGTGAAATTCCTCGCGCCACGCGTAACTCGTTTACTCTTTCTAAAAATGCGCTAAGCGAACTTTTATCGTCACCCGAAAATGTAACTCCCCATTTATTTACCGGTACCGCCTTTGAGGTTAACAACACCGAATCCTCACCCGACTCTTCATCCGATTCAGAAGAACTGTTTTCCAAATTTATCGCGCTTACATTCAATACACTTCGACCAGGAGTCGATGTGGCCCTAGTGGCTTTAATTTCCAGACGCGAAGACAAAGTCACGATTCTCGTCACCAAATCAGGCTTTGACGCTTTTTCTTCCGCGGTAACCGCATTCGCACGGTTCGCCCTTCCTAATAAATGAATAAAATGGTTATTTAACTTCTTAAAAACCGAACATGCGCTAGTACCCGCAAAACTATTGACCTTATCTTCCATCACCGCAAGATCGTTCTGAATCGCCTGCGAATCTTCCGCGTACGTGAACGGATTCTTAGGTAATTTAAAATTCGCGCTTTTTTCCATACGAATTAATTTTCGCAAAGTACATCTCATCTCGTCGTGAGCCAACTGACCCGTAACGCCCCGAACTTTCAATTCATAACGCAATGCGTCTGCTGAAAGTCGTCCTACGTCTAAGCTCCCTTCCATTTTCTCCACTACCGTATCCCGCGTTTGACAGACAAAATATTCAAAAGAGAGAGAACAGGAAAAATCGTTAACCAACCGAAAATCAATCCTATTTTCGCGGAAAACCGACACGCAAAATTCAAGACCTTCCCGCTTTTCTTAAATGGTCCCCTAATAAAATCCTTCCTTCCTTCTTTTTTTTTTTTTTGGGGCCCCACGTTGGGCGCCAATTTGTTACGCCTTAAATTTAAAAAAAACTAAACTCAATTAATTAAACCGAAATATTGAAAACGGTACCCGAACCAATAAATAAAAAAAATTACCGCAATTTAATTCCTTAGACCCGGTTTTGTTGCGAACTCCCCGGCTTGACTCTTTCGGAGAAAGGGGGGGTCGATTTTTTTTAAAAGCGCCACCCGCTCCGATAATCCGCAACGGCACTGAACGGGAAGTGAGATAGTTTAGAAGGAATTAAAAGTACACACAAGAAAACTAATAATTCAGGTAAGTAAATTAAACTAGATATATTCAGTAAATTTGAAAATGAAATAATAATAATAACTTAAGAACTCCAAAACTTAAGAAAATTTACACGGTTAAATTTTTTTTTAAATAAGAACCTGAGTGGGTAAGCTATAAATACAAATCAAATTGAAATTGAACTGAAATAACAAACCCCCCCCCCCCCCACCCCTAACAAGATCTTGTTTTGGTAGTAGGCAAAATCAAATAAAATAATAATAAAATGTAATTCCCCCTCAAAATTTCTTTTACAAAAGAAATAAAATAAAATAACTAGTTCTATATGACAATAACGCGAAACAGTTTTATCGTTCACAAAAAAATTATACCTATCTGAAACAATGAATTTAGAAAATAAATAATAAAGATCCTATACCTAACTGAAACACCGAATTTAGAAAATAAATAATAAAGATCTGACCTTTCGACAAGTATATGTTCTATTCTTTTTTTCTTTTTTTTATATAGATCCCATCGTTGAGTCCCAACTGGTTTTCAAATTCGAGAGAGATGGCAGTAAGACGATCGGATGTTGTTTGTCTTTTAACTTCCAATGAATTTTTTTTTTCTTTTAGGTCCCCCACAAGGTGATACAATAATCCCCAAAGAAGAATGCTCTTTATTTTCTTCTTTAACCAAAATTTTCCTTCCCCAACAAACTCGTTTTTCCGGGAGTAAAATAAAAGGGAAAAAAAAAAGAGAATCCGAAAAGACCTCAGATCTTCGAGGTCTTTGTCCAAAGCGATGTAAGATTTTTGGGAAAATAAACTTAAATCCGGAAATAATTCCGTTATCGTGCTTTACCAGAGGTAATTACGATGTTCAACGTAGAAAGATGAATCCGATAAATACGGAAAGCCCAACGATTCCAAAACTAACACCGAAAATCGTTCCCAAAATGGCCACCACACTTTCAACGCGTCCTTTCCCCTGGACAGCTTACGTAAAAAAAAAAGAGACCCTCCCCAAAAACTGGTTTCAAAACCTATACCAAATCTCAAACGGAAAACAATTTACCGCGCCATCTCTGGATGAAAGTGGAAAACAATGAAAAATTAATCAAATTACAGAACCCTAGCCTTTTAATCCCAACAAAACCAAAACTCAAAGAAATATTAACGACTACAAATATCTAAATAAAAAAAATCATAACAATGCACTAGATATCGAAATTGTACTCAAATTCACAAATAATAAGTCATAATTTAACGCCTCCAATCGAACTGTGTCACAATTTCTTTTTGTAAAGATAGTCAATACAGATTTAATATTTAAAGTTAAGGGCAAAACTCGTCAAGGTAAATCAGGCACAGTATAACCAAAATTATAAATATTATAAATGTTTAACAGAAAGTTGTTGGTTTATAGGTTATTAGAAAAAAAAATCCACTATTCTACAACATTGTTTCGTTTCTTCAATTAATTTTTTCTATCTAATCTTAGGGAAATATTGACTTGGTGAATTGATATTAATGAACGATGTCATTAATAAATTAAAAAGAGGGTGGATTAACCCGAAAGAAATAATAATCGATGAATATTTACTTTTAATAGAGACAATCTATTGTTATTCTTAATGTCGTTGTAATTGTGTCTCCAATAATTTTAGACGTAGCAATTTTAGACTTAATAATTTATTATTTAAAAAAATTTAATATATCTAATTGTGATATACGTAAGATATTCATCGATTAAAAAGTGAATAACAATGTCCCCTTTTAAAAAAAGCATAAAAATCCTAAACGAATATATTTTTAATTAATTAATCGATTAATTCCTCTCTTCATAAAATTTAAAAATAAACATGAATTTTGTATTGTAATAATGAAATGTTAAAAAAAACTTTATATTTAATACTACTTAAAATAACAATTAATAAAAATTATACATAACCAAACACACATTTAAAAACACTTTTCAGGTGCAATTCTATTACAAAAAATATACACACCTAAGCTATTTATTAAAGTAATATATAATTAAATAACATGACTTCTGAATTTGAACAAAAAAACTAAAAAAAATAAAAATCGTTCGTCTGCTTATACAAACGTAAAGAAAACTATTCGTAGATTGATAGGGTCCAAAATAAAAATTATTTTCTTAAAAAAATAAAAAAAAGTGAAAATGAAACTATGCTGAACAGAGTTCTTTGTACTATTTCAATTAACGAGTGGGATTTTGCCCAATAGATGTCGCACGGTGGTCTAAAATTTGATTGTAAAAGTTATTATTGAAAGTGAAAATTTATAATAGTCTTTTAAAGGGTTAGGGTTATACTTTGCTTTATTTTAAAAATAACTTAGTATTGCTCTAAGTTTCGTTAAATACAATTGTTGTTGCAAATGAAAATCTCTGCGGTATGGTCATTGAAGTGAGGAATTAAATTTTACTTAATTTAATGTCTTGTAGTTCTAATTATCCTCTACCAAGAGTCTTGGGGTAATTTAGTAACACTAGATACTTCAATAAAAACAGAGAGGACTACAATCTCATTATGTTTAACATTACTTGATCGGTATACCTCACAACAAGCTTTGTTCATGCACAAGCGTAGAAAGAAAACACGCATTAAAGATATTTACCATTTGCTGAAATTGAGAACCACCAAAATTAAAAATACAAAAATAATGAACCTTTAACGAACACCCTATTCTACGTAAATTCGGGCTTACGCAACCTTAACATATTGTGGTTGGTCTAACGACAGATTCGAACCTGTTTGTTATTAATTTGCATCAAACAAGAAAAGAAGCCTCAAGAGATCGATGTAAAAATTAAATTTTGTGAATTGGCAAAGAAGTTTCAAAAAGTTCGAAATCAACAGTTAGAACAATTATAAAACATTTTAAAAAATGTTGAAAATATTGTATGATAATCAAGTAAGAATATCATACAATATATAATAAATAAGTTGTCCTGTTAATCAGAATACGGTGTGTTCTCAAGTTATGTTAATTTTTGAAAGATAGAAGCTGAGAAGGAAGCCATAGATAAAATGTTAAAGATGGTACAGCTTGGTTTAACCGTTTCAAAAGACGTTGTAATTAGAATAGGGCCAGTTGTACAATGTACCGATAAATCTGTTTGATAATAGGATATTCGGTGTTGTACAAATTGTTTTTGTTGGGAGGATTGCTATGCGCTAAATAAAAGGCGGTTAGTAGCACTTTTCCCTATATCCAGTAATTTGTGTAGGAGAGTTGGTAGCACTAATGTTAACATTTGTAATTTAGATTATGATTTCGACATTTTTACGAACGATACTAGTAACGGCAGCAAGAAAACGCTTTTGGGTAATGTACAAATAAAAGAAAGGAAATGGAAATTAGATAACGACCTAGCCACATGGATCCTATCGAGAAGTTTATCGGCATATTGTACAATCGGCCCTCAATATCGCAGGAATTACAGAGATGGCAAGCGCTGACAAAGAAACTAAAGAAACCAGCCAAACCATATTCAACATAGATGAAACTGATTTATTCTGGAAAAGAATTCCTAAAAGAACGTTTATCGCGAGTGAAGATAAACTTTTCCAAGTATACATAAAATCCAAGAACTTAAAAAATAAATCAAAAACTGGGTTGCTCATCATGTGGATGTCGAATGTTAAAGCTTGGGTGACAGCTTCTCTCTTTGAGAACTGCTTTGGATATCACTATCACTTCATACCTGTGGTCAAACGCTATAGCCATTAAAAGCAAATTTTGCTCAATTAAAGCAAATCCCATTTAAAGTGATGTTATTAATAGTCATCGCACCACAGGATGGCCTATCCTGTTGTATCTCTACTTAATTTAGACCAACGAATGCAACAAATTTGCTTAAATCAATGGACTCGGAAGTTATTAAACCATTTATAATTCACTATATGGGATGATCGTGTGCGCATCTACATGAAGCTATGAGACAAAAACAACGATATTTCTTCAAGATTTTAATGTCTGATTCCAATTAAACATAATTTATTTGCAAAATTGGATTAAGACTTATGCGAATTCGACTTAGACGATTATAGCTCCGAGTCCGAGGTATTACCGCAGATTCAAAATTTTACGTAATGCAATTTTTATGCCGTCGTGTAGTTCCTTCTACTCGTGATGCTTGTGGATATCAATTTTTCGCTCTAGCATGTAAAAGCAATAACATTTCCAATCTTTCATATAAATATGGCATAATATGATTGCAGTTTTACTAACTAGAAAGGAAAAGCTGTTAATAGGAAGTTGAATTATTTATAAATTCTTACAATTTGTCTGTATTGAACATTAAATCACTATCCATTATTAAGAGTTAGATAAATAATGAACAGCACATTCATCATTTAATGTACATCATTAAAGACATGGAATTAATCAATTATGGACATCAAATTCAACCTAATTAGTTAAAGTTTAAACTTTTCTCTTTATTTCCTTTGCTTTATATCGCTAAGGTTATTATTCTGTACTCCTTCCTCCTATTGGCCAACTGTAGTTGTAAACATTTCGATCGTAGCTTGATGTCATTTCCACCATTTTTTGTGGCTATACAATCTTCTTGCAATATCAATTCTTTCAAGATTTGTATTATGTCTGCTATAATTTAATAAAATTTTTTGTATAGCTGCTGAACACCTTTATATCCTCAATATCAAAATTTATCACTTTTGATTTCGGTGATTTCTGCCAAACAGAAATTTGACTTTTATTCCACAGATAGCCTTACCCTTCTTTTCTATATTTCGGTTTATGCGTCCTGAATGGAGATATTTTTCCTACTTTCAGATTGCTTTAAATCTACTTTGTTCCTTATGTATTCTATTATTAATCTCCGTTCTCCCTATAATTTCTGAGAATTATTGGAGTTCTCATTCCAAATTATTCCACCCATTATATATTTTTTACTTCTTCGTTCATGTTCCGTTTAATATTTCTTTTTTATATCTCCAAAATATTACTGCTGTATGTTATAACTTCCTTGTTTGTTCTCTCACTTGTATAGCACAACCCTCATTTTGTCAACATAACCCAACCTAATTAATCCCAGTACAATATCATGCAATTGTATGATATTGTGCAATTTAAGTTAATCCTAACCAATAAATTGAATGGATCAGTTAAAATTTATTAAAGAACTGAAAAAAGAGCGATTATTGTCCAAAATAATATGAAATAAGATATATCAATCGTATCAAAATAATTTTTGCAAATTTAGACCACTGTTTGACGCTTACGTTAATTTCGTTAAAACTTTTCAGCTTAACTATATTTTTTTCCATTTTCAATTGCTTTTTTCTTACGGAGTGCCTCTTATCTGAGATCCCCAAAAAAAATAAATAAAAAGAAACCAACAAAAACCCTTAATCAAACTAATAATTGAATCATACAATCGAATTATGATGGTGAACTCACTAAATGTGTTTATTAGGACCAATAATTTCATTTTTTTGTGGTTAAAAAAAATAAATAAATAAAATTTATTTTTGCCACTAAAAATAAATATAATATTATGGGATATAATAATTAAAATAACAGATCCAGGACCAACCTCATCCGGAAAATTATGTTTCAGGACGATTTGGTCGAAATTAAAATATCATAAAGTAATAAATTAATTAAACTCATATCGTCTATGAAATAAACAATTAAAAAAATTGTTTATAGCATTATTAACGTTACAAAAGACTTTTTACTTAATACACTTTTAATTAGATTTTTAAATAAAGTTTTAATTAATAAACTTCTTTACTTGAGATTTCTTTTATCCGCAACTTTTCATTATCAAGTCAAAAAATTTTCTTTTATAATATCTCGTGTCTAAAACTATGTATACTTATAAAATGTTAGTTAGACTCGATG
The DNA here is from genome assembly GCA_036711965.1 of Onthophagus sagittarius. NCBI lineage: Eukaryota > Metazoa > Arthropoda > Insecta > Coleoptera > Scarabaeidae > Onthophagus > Onthophagus sagittarius. The sequence continues at coordinate 30,907,657 of JASERS010000005.1, forward strand.
TTGTTGATATTATAAATCACAAAAAAAGGAAATGTATTTTCTTTATATTTCTTGTTCCTGTTAAGTTTTAAATAAGTATAGAATTGAGAACAATCGGGAATCTGTAAATAAATAGGCAATGGAAATGATTATTTCTAAATTATTGTAGTTATAATAAAATATTTGTTATTAATTTTGTTATATACAATAATAACTCTTAATTGCTTGGTAGTAGATGTTAAGACATCTTTTCTTTATAAAGGAATCGAAATATTTTTATTCTTTGCGATTCCTATTAGAAAAAGAAACCGAAGCCGAGTATGGATGATTTTTCGACTTCTCTTTCGATCGTTAATGCAATATATTTAATATAATATTATTTTCTTTGTAAAGGAATCGAAATATTTTATTTTTTTTAAATTCCTATTCGAAAAAGAAACCGAACGATTTTCTCATACGTTTTCTAAATACAAATATTCGTCAATGTGAACAAAAACATAATCAATGTGTAATTGTAAATTTGTTGTATATCCTAGGCTCAGTCGATAAGGTGATAAAGATTTAGATTTATCATTGAAAACGAAGCCGAGTATGGAAGACTTTCCGACTTCTTTTTCGATCTTTAATGCAATATATTTAATATAATATTATTTTCTTTGTAAAGGAATCGAAATATTTTTATATTTTATGATTCCTATTTGAAAAAGAAATCGAACGATTTTCGATCCTAGGCTCAGACGATAAGGTGATAAAGATTTAGATTTATCATTGAAATCGAAGCCGAGTATGGATGATTTTCCGACTTCTCTTTCGATCGTTAATGCAATATATTTAATATAATATTATTTTCTTTATAAAAGAATCGAAATATTTTTATATTTTACGATTCCTATTTGAAAAAGAAATCGAACGATTTTCGATCCTAGGCTCAGACGATAAGGTGATAAAGATTTAGATTTATCATTGAAAACGAAGCCGAGTATGGATGGTTTTCCGACTTCTCTTTCGATCGTTAAGCAATATATTTCATATAATATTATTTTCTTTGTAAAGGAATCGAAATATTTTTTACGATTCCTATTGGAAAAAGAAACCGAACGATTTTCTGATACGTTTTGTAAATAAAAATATTCCTCATTGTGAACAAAAAAATAATCAATGTGTAATTGTAAATTTGATGTATATCCTAGGCTCAGACGATAAGGTGATAAAGATTTAGATTTATCATTGAAAACGAAGCCGAGTATGGATGATTTTCCGACTTCTCTTTCGATCGTTAATGCAATATATTTAATACAATATTATTTTCTTTGTAAAGGAGTGGAAATATTTTTAATTTTTGCGATTCTTATTTGAAGAAGAAATCGAACAATTTTCGATCGTAGGCTCAGACGATAAGGTGATAAAGATCTAGATTTATCATTGAAAACGAAGTCGAGCGTGGATGATTTTCCGACTTCTCTTTCGATCCTTGATGCTATATACCGGGTGTCCCTCAAATGTGGCTCACTCCCATATCTTTTTTAAAGTTAATAATATCAGAAAACCATTTGGAATACATAATTAGGCTATTAAAACGGTAATTGTTCTCCTTGGACTTCCGGTTATACCGGAAGTGAATATTAATTTCGCCATTTTTTAAAATTAATTTGTTTTTCTTCAGATGGGCAAATAACATAATTCTACATAGCTTTTATTTGAAAAAATTTTCGAAAAAAGTTATAATTTTCAAAAAAAAAGAAATAGTTTCGTTGTTTTTTAACGTTTTACTACGTTTGGAAAGTGTATAATAACTTTTAACTTAATAACTTTAAACTACTTTATGTACCCTTTGATTTGCTGTTTTTCGTGCAGTGATTGTTGTGCTTTATTCAGTGATTCGTTTTTAATAGTAGTGTAAATAAACAGTTGCATTAAATTAGCTTTAAAAGAAAAATGCGAACAAATAATTAAATTTAATGTAATAATTTTTGATTTTTTATTCTTTTTCTTTATTTTTTGGTCTTTTACACTAAATGTTCTGCATCGAATAATAAGTTGCAATGTACTATGTTCATCATACGTTATGATTTGGATTGTTAACTTTATTTTAATTACAACCTATCCAGGTGGTTATGGGTAGTGTAAATCAAGTAGTGTAACTTAATTGAGACATAAAAAGATGAAAAATAATTGAATTAAATTTAATGGTTTGTTCGCGTTTTTGTTTTAAAATTAATTTGATACCACTTTTAATTTACACAATTATCTAAAAAAAACTATCGACTAAAGCATAGCAGCGATCATTGCTTGTGAAATAGCAAATTAAGAGGAACATAGCGTACTTTATACTCTTAACCTAGTTACTGTGTGTCAAAAGTTCTAATGTATTTTCCGAAGGTTGTAAAACGTTAAAAAATAAGGAAAAACTATAAGCGATCGTAAAATTTTTTACAAGTAAAAGATATGTGAGATGGTGGAAAAAAACCATCTCATGGTGGAAAAAATCATCTCACATATCTTTTGATAGACACTTTTTGACAGAAAAAAAAAATATGGGGGTGAGCCACTTTTGAGGGGCACCCGGTATTTATTATTATTATCATTACGACTTAATTAAAAAATTAAGCTATGGCGATTTCAGCGGTATGTTTGAAAAATAACTAGAATTTTCGAAACCTTACTTCATTCATTAACGATTATACAATAAAAATATATAAACTAATTTACGAATAAATCTTAGTTTTATTTCATTTTTTTATTTTCTTACAATTAGCTTGAAAGAGGAATAATTGATAATAAGGTAATATCGTAGTTATTGTTACTTAAATATGCTTCTTTAGAAAGGTTTGCGATTTCAGCTTGGAGTGGTACTCCTTACACCCAGAGTTTAGAAAAGAAGAAGGAGTAAAAGGAGGAGGAATGAGAGTGAGAAGAACCAGCGGAGAATGGACTTGGTAGGGATAGGAGACGGGGTAAAAACGCGGATAGAACACTGGTCCACCCACGTGGACACTTGACAGGTCCACGCAACATCCGTACCACCATTTACACCGGGTCCGTTCCGCAATACCAACTTCTACAGTTGCACCAGACAAATTTCTATTCCACCATTATGAATATTTTAAGATATCTTTGATACATCATAACTTTTCATTTTATAATTATTACCAAATAAAAATTAATTATTAATTAAGTTGACTTTTATGAGATAAACCTTGATTTACACACTTTAATCCAATTTAAGTTAATATTGAGTACAAATATCCTACACGTACATTCCAACTCAACTTTCATTTAGGATATGGGTCATTGAAAGATCTCGATTTATTGAAGAGATATCGAAAAAATGCGAATTCATTGTAGTCCATTCTTGACTAATTAAGATTTCATTTATGATATAATTGTGTATGCACTTACATATATTGATTTAAAAAGTTATTAATGCAAGAAGAAAGTTATGTGCAATTCTGAATTAATTGAATTGATACTGATAACTACGGTAATTCAACAAATCCGAACTAAATCATATTGGTTATATCATATTAAATAATAATTCACATCGATTAAGTTTTCTTTTAAGATATAGATAATTAAAACATGACAGTGATAGAATTCTTAGTGATTTATAAAGGACAGTATGTACTTTATCAAAGCAAAACCATACATGAATATCTCAATTCATTTTTGAGATATCTTTTGAGATAAATTTGTAGCATTCCACAAAACAAACATTTTCTTAATCAGTTTTTGAAAAATCGTAAAAAATCTAATTCTTAAGATATCTTGATGAAATTTTCCGTCATTTATATAGGAAAGTACACACTTTCATCAGAATACAACCATACTTGAGTATCTTCACTTAGTTTTTGAGATATCAAGTTTTGAACTGAAGTTAAATTTGTAGAATTTTATTAAAATTTTATTTATCATTTTTGAAGAAATCAAAGAAATCATGAACAAAATCACAGTTAAAAAATTTTATTTGTTTTTGAGATATAAATTTTTGAAATCAATCAAGATTACAATTTGCTAAAATAATTTTCAAAAAATCGTTAAAAGTCGAATTCTTAAGATATGTTAAGGAAATGATGGCTACTTGTAAAAAAAAACATGTATTTTTTTAAATAAAGCTGTATTTAGAAAACCTTATTCGTTCTATTGTTTAAAATCAATCGATTTTCAAAAAAAAAGAAACATAAATCGAATTCTTAAGATATGTTAATGAAACGATGGCTATTTGTAGAAAAAAGCATGCACTTTTTATAAACAAAACCGCAGTTAAAAAATTCTATTTGTTTTTGAGATATGAATTTTTGAAATCAATCGGAACTTTTATTATTTTACAAAGATTTGCTCCAAACAATTTTTAAAAAATCGATAAAAATCAAATTATTAAAATATATTAATGAAATAGTGGCTATTTGTAGAAAAAGCATGTACTTTTCATGAACAAACCTGCAGTAAAAAAATTGTATTTGTTTTTGAAATCAATCAGAACTTTTGTTAGTTTACGAAGATAATAATTTGCTCCAATAATTTTCAAAAAATCGTTAAAAATCGAATTCTTAATGATGAAATAAATAATGGCTATTTGTAGAAAAAAGCATGTTATATTATGTTTTTTCATGAACAAAACCGCAGTTAAAAAATTCTATTTGTTTTTGGGATATCAATTCTTGAAATAAATCGGAACTTTTATTAGTTTATAAAGGTGACTTTAGTTAAAGTTATTGGTGAAGAAAAGCATATAGTTTTTCATTAACAAAGCTGCATTCAAAAAACTTTATTCGTTTTTGAGATAAGAATTTTTGAAATCACTCGCAACTTTTATTAGTTGACGAAGATAACAATTTGCTCCAAAGATTTTCAAAAAATCAAATTCTTAATATGTTAATGGAATGACGGCTATTTGTAATGAAAAGCATGTAATTTTTCATGAATAAAACTGCATTCAAAAAACTTTATTTGTTTTTGAGATATGAATTTTTGAAATCAATCGAAACTTTTATTAGTTGACGAAGATAACTATTATCTCCAATGATTTTCAAAGGATCGTAAAAAATCGAATTATTAAGATATATTAATGGAATGATGGAAACTATTTGTAGTGAAAAGCATGTACTATTCCATGAATAAGGCCACATTCAAAAAACCGTATTCGTTTTTGAGATATCCTGTTTTGAAGTCGTCCTAAATATGTATCATTTAATAAAAATAACAATTTTCTGAATTTCTTATACAAGAAAAACCTTTAAGCACCTATCATAATATCCAGAATAGCCGGATATTCCGCAACTATCCGGTATCTAGCCAGTTTTATGAAAAAAGGGGCTGGATATCCGTCCTAACCCTAGAATTAACCATAAAATTTTAGCCAATTTGAAATAAATTTCGACATTTTAGTTCCAGATACCATCTAAATTCAAATAAAGCTCATCATAACTCATTGAGTCCTCATTGATTGAGATTTCATTCGTAATATAATTTTATGGTATGTATTGATTCAAAAGAGCATTCACCCAAGAAGATTACTGATTTGTATACAATTCTAAGCTAAGTAAAGCTGACATTTTAACAAAACAGGCGTAATTATATCATATTTAATAACAACTCGCCATGATTAAGCATTCATTTAAGACATAGATCACTACAATATCTTGGTTTATTCAATAATTTATCGAATGGGGAATTAACCATTAAATTTTCGTCAGTATGATACAAATTTTGATATTTTTGTTTTAGATACTATATTAATTCGAAAGAAACTTATCAGCCATTGAATCCTTATTAATTGATATTGCATTTGTGATATAATTCAAGTGAACCACATCATTCATAAGGACGATATGGCAAGGTGATAACTGTATATAAATTGAAGCCATTCTATCCCGATATCAATAATTTAACTACGATAAAGAAACAAATAAATTCCAGCCAATATGATATATCGCATTTAAATCGATATTGATTAAACTTTCTTTTAATATTTGTACCAATAAAATATCTTAATTTACTCTAAGGTTATCATAAAAAAATTGATCTTTCTTACATAAATTTAAACCATTTTAAGTTGACTTACCTACCTGATTCAGCAATGATATTTGTTGAACCACCATATCATTTTACGTTAAATTCAGTATTGAACATAAACATAAACTTAATGTTTTGCGACATAAATCATTAAAATATCTTGTTTTGTTTTAAAGATATCTTAATGAAAATGTATCGTTTTCTTTTTGTCAATTTCAAGATCTTTTGGGTTATAGAGTTGTAGATATCTTAGAAGTTCCACCGAAAAATATCATACCTCATTCTCATTCTGAATCTTTAAGATTTTATTAATGATGTAATCCCACCAAATACAGAGATTCGCGAAGAAGATATACATGATTATACATAAATTTAAACTATTTTGAGTTGATATTGATAGCTTATCTACGATGATTCATCAATATTTGTTGAATCATAATACCATATTACGTTAAAATCAGTATTGCTTAAAATTCCTTTCACGATATGAATAATTAAAGTATCTTGTTTTGTTCCAAAGATATCGTAATGAAAAATTACTGCTTCATTTTAGCCAATTACATTTTTATTTGATAATAAAGTCAATCATCAATAAAGCACATCATACCTCATTGAGATTCTGACTAATTAAGATTTTATAAATGATATGCTCTCATTAAATACATATATTCGAAAGAAAAATATGTTATTTCTCTATGGATGTTATCCAAAGATACAATATATATTAAACCTTTACATCATATCACATTAAAATCAGTATTGACTAAGTTTTCTTTTACGATATACATCATTAAAATATCTTGTCGTAATGAAAATTTATCATTTGATTTTAAGCAAGTTCAAACGCTTTTTGTTTTGGTGAGTAGTCAAAAATTGTTTTAAGGTAGTTCAACTGATGGCGATTTCATTTAGCTATGATATAAGTAAATTCATTTTTTGTTTTTTCTTGTTAGTAATTTCAATTAATTTCATTTCTACACTAATTCTGTTGGCATGCTAAATAATGAAACAACTTATGGTAAACCTAGAAAAGTAGACACTGTTCAAATGAACCTTAAGAGGTAACACCACTTACAGAAATCTAAAATGAAACGCTTTTTTGCAATTCTTTATTAATAGAAGAGAATGATGACATAATCCCATCAAGTACAGAGATTCGCAAGAAAGATATAGCAAGGACATGATTATACATAAATTTAAGACATTTTAAGTTGACATCGATGGCTTTTCAACGATCATTTGACAACAATATTTGTTGATTTTATAGATAAAAACAATATCTTGCTAGAAAAGAAAGTCTGTTTTACACCAGGCTTCAGTTTACGCTTTAATTTCCATTATAGATGATGTTGTGTCTCAAATGGACAATGGTAATGCCACAGTTTTGTGTCTTGTTGATTTCTCGGATGCTTTACAATCAAAATTTTTTGTGCTCTATACATTTTGATATGTTGGTCTAAATGACGGGCCGAGGTATTACTGCACAGTTATTTGAAAAATCGTCGATAATCAGTATCTCGAGTGCGTAAAGTGTAATATTGGGTGTACCGCAAGGATCCATTTTGTTGTATACTATACACACAAGTCATTTTAAAACCTTCATAAAATATTTTAGAACACATTTTTATGCTGATGACACTCAATTCCGCCGTCCGATGTGCAAGTTGCTTGTGAACGTATTAATTCTGATCTTCAGAGTATAGCTGATATTTTCGAATGTCACAACCTGTACATTAACCGATCAACGACCGAATTAATCCTTTTTGCACCTAAATAATTGCGTCAGACTACCCTATCGAGTCTTAATATTTTTGTAAACAACACAAGTGTTATATGTAGTAATTCTGTAAAATGCTTGGAACTATTAATTAATGATACGGCAAAGTTTAATAATCACGTTAGTAAATATACTCAATTGTATCCACATTATTTACAGCTGTGAAAATTTTTTAAATAGAAAATTAAAATGCGTTCGGCTTGGCGCCCTGGGAAAAATTATTCAGCAACTACAAATGTAGGAAATCTCCACATATCCGGTCAATATCATTAAGGATTATCTCTTTAGAAGAAGTATACTATACAATAGAGAAATATATACGAGCAAAGTAAGCGAGTTCCACAAAATTGTTAAGAATACAGAGACAAGTTTTGCTACGAACCACTAATGCCTACAGAACTGTTTCCACCGAGCCACTACAAGTGATGGCAAGTACACTGTCAATTGAACTAATGGCTAGAGGGAGGATTTGCACTGGAGTAATAAAGGAGAAACAACTTCTTTGGAGTAGGAAATATTTAAATAATACCTGCGTTGAAAATATGGTCATCTAGATATTGGGGGAGCTTAGCTATTATACCAATCAACTGTTGAGCGAACACGGTTACTTCAGAACCTACCTATTTAAGCACAAAATCAGAAGTCACGAAAAATGCTTTTATTGTAAGGACAAAATAGACGAGATTGATGAAAGATGAGCACACCTTTTTCTTGTGTACATGATGGGAAGATAAAAGACAGGCAGAAAGTAAGAACAACATTAACTTCTACCAACTGTGTTAAGGTTATGATGGAAAGTGAGGAAAGCTGGAATACAGTGGAGAAGTTCGTGAGGGAGGTCATAGTCGAGGAGGAGGCAAATGAGAGAGCGAGGCAGAACAACATTTAGATATGACGACGATGGAGGAGGAGAAGATTCCTCTCTTCTCCTCCTCCATTGTCTAAAAGTCCTTTCTCACCAGGTACGGATGTTTTAATCTTGAAATGCAAAAATTTGTCGTTTTTTTCCGGTTTTCCGGTCGCTGTCCTGAATCTGTCGAGAGGATGGCATAGGAGTAGGAGTAAAAACGAGGGTAATAGGTACGATGACGACGACGGGCATAGGTGGAGGGGGCTCACTGTAAGTCCCCCCAACCAGGTACAGTATGTTTTAATGTTAAATTGCAAAAGTTAGCTGGTGTCGCTTACTGCTGTCGCTATAAATATGGCGAAAGGAAGTTAGAGGAGCCTAAGGTAAGAAAATGTGGAACGAAGTCAAGAGATTGAAGAAATCCAAAGCAACGCCTTCGGGCGGTTTCCGGAGACAGTGAGTAAAGGGGTTTTTAGTAGATCGGAGAAAAAAGTTGACTCGAAGAATCTTGCATTCAGCCTATTTGTATTATAAAGTGATAAATCCTCAAAACTTTCTTTTATAGCAGGATTCGATTTCAAACCGATGTTCATACATTTAATATAAGATGTCTAGATACACTATCTCCTCCAGTGCATAATCTTCAATTTTTAAAATACTTTTAGCTATCAAATGACTAAAATATTCAATAGCGTTCCGTTGGACATCCGAAAATCATTATCAAATCATTTGATGCATGTTTAAAGCTTTCTGTTCTCACCTTTATTTATATGAGTGTTGCTGACAATCTTACGGATTATTATCGCTATTATTATTTTATTATTATTATTTTGTATATGCACGCTTCAGTTAGTTACATAATTTGCTATTTTTCGTTCTCTCTCTTGGTCGAGTTGATAAACGATTTAATACTGAACTTCGCCATTCGAAAACCTTACAAGCATTATTTTGTTTGTATTCCTAGTATATCATATTATGTTAAAATCAGTATTGATTAAGATTTCTTGTAGTATATAAACTATTAAAATATCTTGTTTTGTTCTAAAGGTATCGTGATGAAAATTAACTAAAATGAATCTTAGCCAATTTCAATCAATTCTTTATTTCATAGTTATAGAAATCTTGAAAATTCCACTAAAACATATCATATCTCATTGAAATTCTTACTAATTAAGACTTCATTAATGATATGATCTCCTAAAATACATAGATTCGCAAAGAAGATATGGCATGGACAAAATTATATGTGCCGTTCACTTTATAGGTTTATAGAGAGGTATGAGAAAATTCTAGTTCCAATTTCGTTTCTTTCTGACTTATTTTCTGGAAAATTGGCAAAACAAATTCCCCTCCAACTTCAACAATTGTTATCTCGGTGGCTGATTCAGAATTCTATGGCAATTTTAATGGTGAAACCCATTTTTTGACATCTCGATTAGTCCATAAAAACAATCGATTGATTTTGACGTGTTGTTAGTGTTGATTTTAATAAATGTTATCAGGGTAGTGATTAAAAACGAACGAACCAAATTGTGAGTATTAAGTCAGAATTCTAAGACAATTTTAATGATGAAAACCGCTTTTTAATATCTCGATTGATTCTTGAGGAATCAATCAATAAAGTTGTCATACAGATAGAACCGATTTGTTTTCACGCGCTGTTAGTATTGTTTCAACAAATGAGATTGTGTAGACTGATTCAGAATTCTATAACAATTTTAATGGTGAAAACAGTTTTTTTGATATCTCAATTGGTTCTTGAGGAATCAATCTTTAAAGTTAACCTATAAAAAATTATCAATCATTTTGACGCGTTGCTAATGTTGATTTCAACAAATACTATCTGGGTGCTAATTAAAATCGAAGATATCTAATTGTGAGCTTAATTCATAACTCTATTTTAGCAGTGTTGACAGTTTTGCAAGCAGTATCAAGTCTTCTGGAAACATTTCAAGCCTTGAAGAGGCAATATTAAGTCTTCTGGAAGCTATTCAAGTCCTCTACATAGAAGCAGTATCAAGTCCTCTGAAGCATTACAAGTCTTCTGGAAACATTTTAAGTATTTATTTTTCAACACAATTCTAAGACTTTTTTTCAATCATATTTACAATCATGCAAATAACGAACGAATATGGTATTCAATTTTTTTGTTGGTCTGCCAAAAATTTCAGTAATATGAAATTGGCCCTCCTAAGAAAAATTTTGGGGACACCTGCATTAAAGAATCTTATTTTGTTTTAAAGCTATCGATTCATTTTAGACAATTTCAAACATTTTTGGGTTAGATAGTGTTGATTTCAACAAATACTATCTGGGTGCTAATTAAAATAGAAGATATCTAATTGTGAGGTTAATTCATTACTCTATTTTAGCAGTGTTAACTGTTTTGCAAGCAGTATCAAGTCTTCTGGAAACATTTCAAGCCTTCAAGAGGCAATATTAAGTCTTCTGGAAACATTTTAAGTATTTATTTTTCAACACAATTCTAAGACTTTTTTTTCAATCATATTTACAAACATGCAAATAACGAACGAATATGGTATTTATTTTTTTTTTTTTTGGTCTGTCAAAAATTTCAGTAATATGAAATTGGCCCACCTAAGAAAAGTTTTGAGGACACCTGCATTAAAATATCTTGTTTTGTTTCGATTCATTTTAGTCAATTTCAAACATTTTTGGGTTAGATTTCAACAAATACTATCTGGGTACTAATTAAAATCGAAGATATCTAATTGTGAGTTTAATTCATTACTCTGTTTTAGCAGTGTTGACAATTTTGCAAGCAGTATCAAGTCTTCTGGAAACATTTCAAGCCTTCAAGAGGCAATATTAAGTCTTCTGGAAGCTATTCAAGTCTTCTACGTAGAAGCAGTATCAAGTCCTCTGAAGCATTATAAGTCTTCTGGAAACATTTTAAGTATTTATTTTTCAACACAATTCTAGGACTTTTTTTCAATCATATTTACAATCATGCAAATAACGAACGAATATGGTATTTAATTTTTTTTTGGTTTGCCAAAAATTTCAGTAATATGAAATTGGCCCACCTAAGAAAAATTTTGGGGACACCTGCATTAAAATATCTTGTTTTGTTTCGATTCATTTTAGTCAATTTCAAACATTTTTGGATTAGATAGTGTTGATTTCAACAAATACTATCTGGGTGCTAATTAAAATCGAAGATATCTAATTGTGAGCTTAATTCATTACTCTATTTTAGCATTGTTGACAGTTTTGCAGGCAGTATCAAGTCTTCTGGAAACATTTCAAGCCTTCTACATAGAAGCAGTATCAATTCCACTGAAGCATTACAAGTCTTCTGGAAACATTTTAAGTATTTATTTTTCAACACAATTCTAAGACTTTTTTCAATCATATTTACAATCATGCAAATAACGAACGAATCGGTATTTAATTTTTTTTGGTCTGCCAAAACTTTCAGTAATATGAAGTTTGCCCACCTAAGAAAAATTTTGGGGACACCTGCATTAAAGTATCTTGTTTTGTTTTAGAGCTATCGATTCATTTTAGACAATTTCAAACATTTTTGGGTTAGATAGTGTTGATTTCAACAAATACTATCTGGGTTCTAATTAAAATCGAAGATATGTAATTGTGAGTTTAATTCATTACTCTATTTTAGCAGTGTTGACAGTTTTGCAAGCTGTATCAAGTCTTCTGGAAACATTTCAAGCCTTCAAGAGGTAATATTAAGTCTTCTGGAAGCTATTCAAGTCTTCGACATATAAGCAGTATCAAGTCCTCTGAAGCATTACAAGTCTTCTGGAAACATTTTAAGTATTTATTTTTCAACACAATTCTAAGACTTTTTACAATCATATTTACAATCATGCAAATTACGAACGAATATGGTATTTAATTTTTTTTTGGTCTGCCAAAAATTTCAGTAATATGAAATTGGCCCACCTAAGAAAAATTTTGAGGACACTTGCATTAAAATATCTTGTTTTGGTTCGATTCATTTTAGTCAATTTCAAACATTTTTGGGTTAGATAGTGTTGATTTCAACAAATACTATCTGGGTGCTAATTAAAATCGAAGATATCTAATTGTGAGTTTAATTCATTACTCTATTTTAGCAGTGTTGACAGTTTTGCAAGCAGTATCAAGTCTTCTGGAAACATTTCAAGCCTTCAAGAGGTAATATTAAGTCTTCTGGAAGCTATTCAAGTGTTTTACATAAAAGCAGTATCAAGTCCTTTGAAGCATTACAAGTCTTCTGGAAACATTTTAAGTATTTATTTTTCAACACAATTCTAAGCCTTTTTTTCAATCATGCAAATAACGAGCGAATCGGTGTTTAATTTTTTTTTTTGGTCTGCCAAAAATTTCAGTAATATGAAATTGGCCCACCTAAGAAAAATTTTGAGGACACCTGCATTAAAATATCTTGTTTTGTTTCGATTCATTTTAGTCAATTTCAAACATTTTTAGGTTAGATCATTATAAATATCTTGGAAATTCCAATGAAACATGTCATAGGCAGGGATCTACGATGTTTCAACAATTATGATTTAACCGTATCATATCACGTACTAATCCAAACTATTTAAGTTTTCTTTCAAGAAAACTTTAAACTTTAACTGTTTGATATTTTTCTGGCTACTAAAACAGTTATAAATTATTTTAATAAAACGATATCAAAGTAAATTTTAATTTAAATATTAATTAATAATTTTTTCTTGCAATGAGAAGAAAAAGATCTGAATATCAAAAATACATCTGAATAAAACTAAAACTACAAAATTTGATAATTTGCCAATTTCCAAATTTAAATCATTCTACTTAAAAAATTTATTCTTTTTTCGACTATTTCTAAAAATACAACAAAAAAAATATTTCTTCAATGTAAAATCGAAAGTTTCTCAACATAATTGTTAAAATCGAAATCAAAAATAACACCGTAGTGGAATGAAAGTGTGCCCACAGATCCCGCCCTGAATGAAAACCCACACGTTCCCGAAGTATTTACGTGATTAATTCAGTAAATTGAACCTTGCAACGGAAAGGAGACGTTTTCTCGGGTTCGTCCGCGGTTTTCGTTCCGTCGGACGTTTTCCAAACGATTTTTCGCGCATTTTCCGGCGCGAAAACCGTCTCGATTCGAGTGCGTTATGGAACCGCCAAAAATGAATTCGCGCGCAATGCGACTCTAAACGTGAAAAATCGTGTTTTGGTACATTAAGTGAGATCATGAGTTAGACACGACCGGAGATTACGGTCAAAATGGATCACAATTGTTCGAATAAGGTAATTAATTAAAAGAAAATTTTAATTTTAGCTTACAAGTGTTTTTCTTGGAAATGTAATATTTATTTTTAGAAGAATTATTTTTAACATTTCTTGTGGTTTTTTTGTAACATCATAGCTGCCGTAAATAAGTAAAAATAGGTAAATAATAAAAGCATTGGCCAAAATAATATAAATAAGTTAGGTTGACATTTTCATTTTGGTTTCCAAAAATTAACCGTGGCGTCTTGAAAGGTTGGTACATGGAAAATACGATCGTACCCAATTTATTTGTTGTGACCGGCAAATTTATTTCACAAGACCCGAAACCCACGTTGAGTGACTAGCCTTTCCAAAACTGGAAGACACCAACCTGGAGATTGTCCCATACTGGGGCTATCTATTTTTCAGCCTTACCTCGATTTATTTTTCGAGAAGACGTTGTGTAGGCGCTTCAAACGTTCATGTTTTTCTTTTCGGACGCTGACGTGTCTTTTGTCGAACGACAACTTTCTATTTAAAGTTTCTATTTAACGACCACCATCGATGGAAACGCGATTTTCAACCAATTATTTCTTTTAAATTAATTTTTTTGATTAACTTCTAACAAAGATCATGCCTTAATAGAAAGAGGAAATAAAACGCCCACGTTTTAACCTTAGAAAGGTTGTATTACATTATTTCCAACGCAAATTGTAATAAATCACGTAAAATGGTCGTTTAATTATGTTGCTTATACAACTCGCACAAAGTTATATTATTTATTCAGAAATTTCATCCAAAATTTTAAGTTAAATTGGGCTTGTTTTTACACGCTTGGCAGAAATTCAATGATTTAACAAACAGTGTTCCTGCCAAAAAGACATTTAATTTTTAAATTAAATTTCATTGATTTTTTTAAATAGACCGAAATTTCCCAATCTTTTTAACGTTAAATTTAATAGTGTTTGGATTGCGAAAATCCCCCGTAATTGAACCCCAGTTACAGCAGTTTATTTAAATGCATAAACGAATTCGGGCCGCCTATTTATAAGCGGGGTAATCGTATCCTGTGTGCCGCCTCCAATGCGGGAATTGCTAAAAACTATTTTTAACGGTTTTTACCAAATGCCATATGCCTCACTTCTTGTGCGCGGTTATTCTTGTACCGAGGCTAAAACGAGCGCACAAGAGGCTTTCCCGCATAAAGAACTATGTAGCTACTAGCTGTAGGGGTTCCAGATGCCGCCCGCTTCGACGTCATCGTCCATCTTCCAGACCGGATACAACCAAAGTCCAGAATTAAACCTTTCTCGAAACGAGATCCATTCAATTACACCAAATAATCGAAAATTTATTTCAGTCCACGATGAGATCAACTTCCCAATGTTTATTTTTGTTTATTTACTTTATTAAGCTCATGCAATTGTATTTCGAAATCGAATCCAGTATTTTATGTGTCAAGCACGTGTTAAGCTAATTTTAATTTAAACCGAAGAATAGCTGTTTTGACTGCTTAGATTAGGTTACTCTGTAATAAATTCCACTTGAAATGACGCTTCAATGATGTAATATGCTTAACTAGTGGTATGATTGAGCAAGATTTGTATTTCAGAAAAATTACTTAACTAGGGTTGAACCAAGTTATTTTTAATAATACAAAAAAATTATAGGTTTAACTTAGAATTGTGTAATTCTGAAATCTCGTATTTGATATCTCAATTAATTCGTGAAAAATCAACGATTAAATATTTCAATAGAACTTCGATAATCCGAACCCAGTAACCCGAAACATTCGTTATTCCAAACGACCGAAAACTAAAAATAAAATTAAGGTAATTTATTTCTTTTTACTTAGTTTTAATGAATTGATGCCGTAATTGTTGGGTTTAAGAGAATAATATAAAGTCTTCTTACACCTTAAATATGAAACTTTTATAAACAAATTCGGGATCTTGCAGCGAAGAAATAGGTAGTGATAGCACTCTAAAAGAAGATTTCCACTTATTTTTCTGGGGCTAAAAGTATAACTAATACTAAGCCTACACCCAGCTTCAGACTAACACTAGACCTAGAACTAGAAATATTAGGGTCTAGCCGTATATCTCTTAAGGCCCATTACTACCATCTTTTAGTTAAAGTTATCTTATAGATAAACCCATCTACTAACCAATGAGAGCATGTAAAATAGTTGTAACTATGGTAACAATCTCTTAGATAGTTTAACTAGAAAATGGTGTAGTATTTGTTCTGAAGCTAGGTTGGGTTGAGCCATTCCAAATGCTTCTAGTTCTAGGTCTAGTGTTAGCTTTCATGTTGGTATTAGCTTTAATTTAGCTGTTATTAGTTTTTAGATTATTTGTATACTTATATTGAATTAAAACTAGAACTAACACTGGACTTAGAACTAGGAAGAGTCAGGTTTAGCCGTGTGTCTTTAGACATGTGTCTTTAGACGTGTGTCTTTAGCTCTAGGTATAATATTAGTTCTAGTTTCAATTTTTGTTTAGCTCTAGATTGTTTTAAATTTTTCTTTTACTAAATGTATAACTAATACTAAAGCCGAGTTGACACGTTTCGAAAACTCTCTGTCCAGGTGCAGTTGTACGATTCGATTTGATACGAGTGTACTCGGGTATTGGTTCACATGTAAAGATCTTTACTCGTATCAGTTTGTTTACTTTTAAGATCTAAACAGTTCAAACGATAGGGATTTGTTCCTTCATGGAATTGAAATTGTAGCAGATTTGTGAACACGTTGACGTCCATCGGCCACTATGAACTGCTTTTCGTGGTCCTTGGATTCATAGCCGGACGTCAACGTATTAATAGCAGAATTAAATTTGTAGAAAATGAAATCTCGTAAATGAAAAAGAATTTGAACATGATCCTGGATTTTGTGCCGGTAATCATGTAACAATTTCCTACGTGAAATGGAACAGGAAGATCATTCTACTTACAAGAAGCATTTGAGAGTAGCGAGCAATTTGACAATCTCCTGAATAAAGTTGAAACCAAAATACAAAGAACAAGAATCAAATTTCAATTGTGACCCCTAGTATGTTTAAAAATGACTTTTTGTCTGAACCTGAATTTTCTAGTTCTATGTTTAGTGTTAGTGCTAGTTTTAGATCGATATAAGTATACAATAATCAAAAACCGTATAACAGTTAAAGATAGAGCTAAAACCAACACTACACCTAACATTAGAGTTAGAACTGAAACCATTTGGGTTTAGTCGCACGTCTCTTAGAATGGTTAAATCGAAATATTTTAATTAGAAAATTTCAATTATGAAAAGTCCAGTTTTTACATAAAAATAAGAAAAGTTTCGGTTTCGGGTTTGGCTAAAACTATGACCATGGCCGAATTTCTAAATATTTGTTTATTATATTTAAATATCTGAAATTTCTATTTTGAACGTGTTCTTCGATAGCAATTAACTGATAATGGGTTAATTACTTGTAAATGTGTTCCCATTATGTATTTGTAAATGTTTTTCCTCGTCATCTTCTCAGTGATCATTTCCGTCTATATTGTGAAGTCTACATTTCCATATATTGTGAAGAACAGCTACAGCAAATAATTACAGCCTTTGACACCTCTTGCTTTAACCGAAGGCCTAATGATATGATCGGAATTAAGGTATTGGAAAAGAATATTTTCCAAACACACTAGCTTCTTTCTACTATTACGTGTCCTTATCTGGGACTGGTTGTACAAGTTTTCAACAGGAGAATTCGCGTTGGCAAGAGGTGGCAATAAATACTATTGTATAATTAATAATAGTAAATAATAAATTATTCGTTTTATAATCTTCTTTTTATAGTACTATTAGTACAATTGTTTGATCGTGAGTGCTTCCCGGCCATCTAGCAACAATACATCAAATTTTTAATTTAGCATCAACAATAGTTTACACGTTAAACGAAAAAAGTCTTTGCGATTACGATATAATTCCGCATTCTCGCCACCTTGTACTCAATGCGCACATGAGAACATACAGGCAATATATACGAGATATATATACGTATATATGATATACGCGAATCTTGGTATGCGATTACATTGCAACTTAACGCTATCCAGTTTCGCACGTCTAACGGATCCTATACCTAGTCTCGTCATCATTGTTGGAGTCAAACATATCTGTGTTTACATTCATATTCGTAAGGATGTAAAATGGAAATAAAAACAGAATAATGTTAAACTGTGTTAAATACTTATGATCAATTTGACAATCATCAAACGTATGGTCAAACGTACACTGACATAAACAACTGTACTCAGAGTTGCTAACTTCAACCAAACATCGGAATAACTATTTTGGTATAAGAAAGGCTTTATAAGACGGATTCCGGCCAAGAAACGATTATTCTGGGAATAACTATTCCACTGATTATACCAATACTTGTAAGATCGGCCCTAAATCTCACGAATTTTTACTTTAACCATAGAAGTTAAGGCAATAGCATCTATGATATACGGGAATCTTGCTATGCGATAAAATTGCAACTTAGCGTTATCCAGTTCTTCATTTTGAGGCATAAAATATATCGTAGCCTTAATGATGAGCTGACCAACATTACAGCCTTTACGTTTTGACCAGCAGATGCTTTGCTGATTCGAATAAAATCTGCTATTCTAACAAGCATAGCATCAGAATCATATAACATACCTAAATGTTTTATATTGTTTTACATATACTTAATCTCATCATCATTGTTGGAGTCAAACATATCTGTTCACATTCATATTCGTAAAAACGTAAAATGGAAATAAAAACAGAATAATGTTAAAGTGTGTTAAACACATATGATCAATTTGACAGTCGTCCAACGTACACTGACGTAAAGAAATGTACTCATTGTCAGAGTTGCTAACTTCAACCAATCGTCGGAATAACTATTCTGGTATAAGAAAGAGGAGAATAAATTATTATGGAAATAACTATTCCACTGATTATACCAATACTTGTAAGATTGGTCCTAAATCACACGAATTTTATATTCTAACCCTAGAAGTTAAGTAACCATTTTTACGTAAAAATTGGACTATTTTATAAATTAAAACTTTCTACTTCTGGGTTAGTTCTAATTCTTTTAATTTCTGTTAGCTCTAGATTTTTAGCTCTAAACTTCTCTTAGAACGGCTAAATCCCTATGTTTTTAGTTATAGGTCTAGCATTAGTTCTGCTGCTAGGTTGTGTTGAGTTTGGTTTTATCTTAAGAGACGTACGGCTAATCCCAAATGCTAATGGGATTAGCACAAATTGGTATTAGCTCTAATTTAGCTGTTATTGGGTTTTAGATTATTTGTACACTTGCATCCAACTATAATTAGAACTAACATTACACCTAAAACTGGAAAGTTGCGGTTTAGCCGTGCATCTTCAGAATATCCGTTACAGCACTAAACTGAACCTAACCTAGTTTCAGAACTAACACTAGACCTAGAACTAAAACCATTTGGATTTAGCCGCACATCTCTTAGGATGGTTAAATCCAAATGTTTCTAGTTTCAAGATTAATGGAAGTCTAATACAGGGTCGCTGATATGTATGGAAACGGTCAGTTATCTCCTAAAGTAAGACAACTGGAGAAAAATTTTAAGATGCAAAATATTTAAGGTTTTTTAAGTTCAATTACAATAAAGCCTCATTAAGTATACAGGGTTAGTCAAAATGTCTGGTCGAAACAAGATTGCTTTGTATTAAATGGAACACCCTGTATGTTATTCCATATTTTAATTCATCTCCAAATTCATTTCAAAAATATTACACCCTTTTCATGAAAGTGGAAGTACCAAAAAAATGGAAGACATGTAAGCGTTACAAAGGAAGAAAATGCTGTGAATGTCATGTTAGATGTGGTGGAAAACCAATGAATTCGACACAATAGCGGGCTCTAAATCATAACATGAGCCGACACTCTCACATTCAAAAAAATGTGTAAAGTGGAGAAATTCCAATTTGGTGCAAGTTTTCCTGCATTCCTCCCAATATTCTTTTAGATTCTCTATACATTTTTGTTCAGCGAATTCATTGCTGTCAGGGGGTAAATGGTTAACACTTTGAACCTTATAAAAAATAAAATGTACAATATTGCAGTTTGTTCTTTATTAAAATTAAAAATTGGCATAACTATTATTTTCATAAAACTTAAATTCCATACAAAAAATTCATAAAATGTAGGTATATGAATGTTGTTTAGAATGTCGAGATAAATATACAGGGTAATACATTAAAGAAAAAGCTACCTTATTTCATCGGTGAGATAACCGGCCGTTTCCATACATATCAGCAACCCTGTATTTTCCTTCTGTTTCAAGCAAAATGCAACACTTTAAAAAATCCTAATGTTTGGGGTTTACATTAAGATACAAGCCAAGTTTAAAGCTGACCATGACCAACTTCGAAAATGTCAGCCGCCTCCAGCAACCCTCGAACCCGTTTTTATGCTTCCATATTCCGAGATGATTAGGTTTCAATATTTCTTCTGTTTCAAACAGGATGCAACAATTTTATGTCTTTCCATAAAAATCCAAGCATTTAGTTTGGGGTAAGACGCAAATAGAGTTTAAACGAACTTAATCAGCACCAAATTAACATCAATTTCAAAGACTTGGTTTGGTATTTGAAGTTCTCGGAGGCGTAAGATAAATGAAAATTTTGATGGGATTGGTGGTGACCAAACTGGTTTTAATGTAATAAGAATATCCGCAGGATACTTAATCAAATAATTGAAAAAATGAAAATAATTGATTTGGGTATTTTTGAGAGAGCGTCAAAGATGTCAAAAGCTAGAAAAAGATTCCTAGGGTGTGTTAAAATAGTGCTAATTTTAAAATACATCTTCAGGTTGTATATTGTACGCAAAATAGTTATAAATACTACATGGAACATTTTCCAGGAAATACAAAAATTATGAAATATGAAATATATTGATCAAAACTGTACTAATGCATCAAAAACAGTTTTCAGAGGCACAGTTAAACACGGGTGTTTCTAGTTCTATATCTAGTGTTAGTTCTAGTGATAGTGCTCCTCATACGATTTAAAATATATTAATGCCGAGTTGACGTCACCTAGCTCCGTTAACATATGTATATGTAGATGTAAATGAAGACGAGAATCCTGAAACAATGCGGATTATCCGTAGTTACGGATACAGATGCGAATTATGTTACATCATTAAACTGATCCCAAACTAGCTTCAGAACTAATACTAGACCTAGAACTAGAAACATTACGGTTTAGCCATCTTAAGAGACATACGACTAAACCGAAACTTATTAGACCTAGAACGTCTAGTGTTAGTTCCACTTTTAATTTTTATTTAACTCTAGATTGTTTTAAATTATTCTGGAACTAACAGTATAACTAATACTAGAACTAGAAACATTAGAATTTAACCGTCTTAAGCGACGTACGAATAATCCCTAATAATACGAACATGTGTAAGTATATTTAACTTTTAACTTTAACTAAGAATTATTGTTTTGTGTTTACAAAAATATATTGCTTTCAAGTTCCAGTATGCAGTTGTTTTAGTTCTTGTATCCAATAATTGGAATGTCAACTATTTAGAAGCAATATTTGATAATCCGAACCACCTTCGGTTCCAATTAGTTCGGATTATCGAGGTACTACTGTACATCCACATTATGCTAAAAAAAATTCTCGATTATACATAAAATTGAAAAAACGACATTTAGACGATTAATTTAGGACTGTTTATAAATTTCGATGGTGAAATCCGTTTTGTATTATTTCAATTAGTTTAGAGAAATCATTGTTTACAGTTAACCCAAAAAAAATTCGATTCACACCGATTGTTTTGGTGGTTATTCATTTTTTCTTGTTTATGGATAAAATTAGAATCGAAAATTCGCTGTTATTTTAACATCTCTTAATTTTTCGTCAATGTTTTCTTCGCTATTTTCCGTTGATTTTTTTATAATCGGATTTAACTGAGCGTCGTTAAATGTCTGCTAAGACAAGTTACACGATTGATTATAAATATAATTCCCGCATCTGCGTTATAATGAGTGAAAGCGAACGTTTAACCTGACGTTAATTGAGTGTTAACTTTATGTCGCTGTTGTAACACTTTTACAAAGATATGTGAGCATCATACGGAGATAGGTTCACATAAACCATACATTCCAACCTAACATATCCCATTACGTTGAAATCTATATTTATTAAGCTTCCTATTGAGGTATATATCACTAAAATATCAGAATTTATTCAAAAATTATCATAAAGAGAATCTGCTCTTCTATTTCAACAAATTTGGATAGGTTTAGGGATCGATTGATTTTATTCATGATTTTAATCAATGATTTAAATCGTTTTATTTATTTTAATCAAAAACAAAATTGAAAATAAAACTACATTTTATGACAAAACATTTAATCCAAACATTAACATTCATTGCAATATTTATATAAGAAAATAAGTTTTCCTATCTTTTCGACACTTAACATCTTTCGTAATGTAGAATGAACATTGCCAAACGAAGAAAATATTCTCTCAACAGAAACTGATGACTACACTTAAAAATTGCTTTAATATTGGAAGTATCTTTTTTCCTCTCCAGCAATGTGCTTTTATAACACCCACCATCTGTACCATATTCTGAAGTTCGTAATATTTCTAACATTGCCAGTTTTAGACATGTTTTAAAGAGCCACTTGATTGTCCTTCAATAGTCTGATTTCTAATTCTTTGTTCCTTATTTTTCTCTTCTTTTCCTCTCTTCAGCTGCTCTTTCTCATTTGTTGGTAGCCGATTTTCTGCAGATTCTTTTGGTTACCTTTTAACTTCTCTCTCACTTCTCATCTCTTGTTTTTATGTTTCTCTTTGATTTTCTCTTTTTTTCTCTCTTGATTACTCTAATTTGGTAACAAATGTTAATAATAGCTAATTATCACCATTTGCAAAATTCATCCTTGTCTAATTTTGTCTCATTAAATAATATTTTTATTTGTTCTGTTGGGTCACTTCGCAGAATAATCGTACGATAAAATGATCCTCTTGCTCATACTATTTAAATTTATATCTTAAGTTTAAGTTCAAAAATAATCCTTCTATATTTTATATCTACTTTATATTGTGACAAAATGAAACATATAACTTCGACGTCAATCGAGTGTTAACTTAAAGTCTGTTTTACAAAGATTTGTGAGCATCATAATGCAAAATTAATGATGATAAATATGACCAATTAATAATCTTTTTTGTGAGAGTCATATCAACAATTTGCATATTTTTTATAATAGAACCCGGATATTTAACCATGACTCAACTTTAAGCGTTAAACTACGTTGCACTTTTTACATAACATTTCTTAATTTCTTTAAAAATAAGAACTCAAAACATATTGTATTTTCAGAAACGCATCACGAGATTCTTTGTATTGCAGCACAAAATCTTTTCAGCGACCGTTGAAGTTAAGTTTAATGGCATGACCCTAGTGATCTTAATTATTAAGTCGTCGATCATAAGATTAGATTGATGTATTCATACAATTTTCTTTCTTTGTAATACCCTAAAGTCCCTAATATTTACGATTTTATAACGATTTTAAATGAATGGCTAGTACATTCATTTTCACTCCTTTCTTGGTCCTTAAATCTATTTTGCGCAAAACTTTCATCTCTGTTGTTTCCAATATTTGTTTTGCTTTTCAGGTTTATGACCTGGTTTCTGCGATCTATGTTAGTATGGATTTGAATATCGTTTTATAGACACTGGATTTGATTTTAATTTTCATATGTTTATTGCTCCATGTGTTTCTGTTATGATCTAATAACAGTAATAGATTGAAACTATGTAAATAAACGGAAGAAATAAACAAAATATTTATATACAGTATATGTCCGGATCGAGTTACAAGAAGGGAAAAAAATTATTACTGATTTTTCAAACTTATCTCAGCATATTTGATCAAATCACTAAATCACACGAATTTTATACTTAGAAGAAGTGACCAGAAACCATAGAATTAAGTTTTTTTAGACTTCCATTAAGCTGCCTTTAGTGCCAGGAAGAATTGGGTATTTGTGCATCGGGTATTTCGTTCTGATTGGCTGATGACGAAGGTCCTGGCGTCACGTGGTCGCCAGGACGGTCTTCAGCAGAAACGAAGAAATCGCTGATGTTATACTTGGTCTTATTATTTCTCTTATTAACGAGAGCCAAAGACATAATGGTGGCAATCGGTAAGTAGGGGAGCCAATAAACGAAATGACCGTTCTCAGTGGGGTTCCGACTTTATGGATCTTAGGGAAACCATAAAACTTAGTAACGGTGCCATTATGATACACAAAGGACTTATAAACATCTCTTGAAATGTATTCCCTGTAATGCGCGTGTTATTTGCATTATTAACACTTATTTTCTCTCTTATTCTCTAACAGATTTAGATGATGCTGGACTTGTGAGGTAGCTATTACTGGTTTAGAGTTAGTGTCCACAACTAAGGTATTGTCAGCGCAGGTAGCAATGACCGTTGTTTCCAGTGACCAGTACGTAACTGGAATATACAGTAAATATAAAATCGGTCCTAGCACACTTCCTTGTGGAACTACGGCTTATATTGGTAATAGGGTTGTGTATACCTCTTCTTACCGTACCAAAAAGTAATGATTTTGCAAACAAGCCATCATGCCAGACTTTATCAAAAGCTTGAGAGACGTCCAAAAAAGTAGCAGTGCAATTTTTTTAGTCTTCTAGGGCATCCCTTGCAGCCCTCATCACCCTATGAACCTGTTCTCTTGTACCATCTTGAGATCTAAAGCTAAGCAACTGATGATATCAGCCTCCTCTGTGATAAAATTTCTTGGAGTCTAACCAATAAAACCTTCTCAAATACCTTCGGCAATATAAGGAGAAAACTTATAGGCCTATATGATGTCACATTGATAAATCAATATCATTCCTTCATCAGGAAGTTGGAGTTTAACCCAACCGAACCGCAGACGAACTTTGGATTTGATATTTTATTATATGAGCGATGGCATAAAGTTGAAGATTAATACAACTCAACTATAGAAAGAAAAATCAAAAGATTCCGTGACTTTTTCTTCTATATTTGCATTGAATAGAGTTTCAACTTCATAGATAATAATTTGAAGTTGCAGCTCAACCCAGTTCAACTATAGAAGAAAAACTCGCGGAATATTTCCAAAAAACTTCAAATTAGTTAGATTAGGTTAAGCTTCAACTTTATATCATTCAGTATGACGAATGTTATGGATTGAGTTAGGTTGTTGCATTCGGTTTGCTTAAGTTGGGTTGGGTTTGGTTAGGTTGGGTTGAACTCTAACATCACACCGTTCAATATGAAGGGTAGTATGAAGTTGGAACTCAACCCAACCCAGTCCATAACATTCTTCAAAAATCATGGGTATAGGTCCATGAACTTTTGGAAATAAACTGTAAGTCATTGTATGTGTATGTCAATTTCTTCATTAAATATTTCTGCTTCATTGTTAACATAAAATCTCATATTGAGGGATTCTGTTCCTGTTTTCGAGTGAACTCAGGGATTCACTCGAAAGCAGGAAAGTGTTCGTTATAACCGGAAGCACTTCAATAATAATTAGTCCGTTATATCCTAAAGTTCGTTATAACCGGTTTCGCTATGGGTAAATTTTACGTGATTTATACAAATTGACGGTAACATATATATATATATATATATATACACATATAACACGGAACTCAACAGTTAAAGTAATTATTATTATATTATTATTATTTTGAGATTTTTGAAAAAGCTGTCTTCTAATCTTAAAATAATAGCAATTGATTCTATACATCTTCAGGTTGCTCAATCTACTTAAATCAATTAAATAATAATAAAGTGATGTTTTCCAGAAAATACAACAAATTTTTGTTCTGAAGTATATTGATTGATCTTGACCAAAACGGTTCTTCTGTGATAAATGCACCTGTGAGATACTTAATTATTGATTTTGATGTCAAAGATATCAAAACCAATCTAATTGTTTAGATACATCTTCGTTTAATGTACTCAAAATAATCACAAATTCTAAATGGGACGCTTTACAGAAAATGCAAAAATTTTGGATTATGGAATATATTAACCAAAACGGTTCTGATATACCAAAAACATTTTTCCAGTGCACAGCTAAACCAGGATGTTTCTAGTTCTATGTCACGTATTAGTCTTAGTGATAGTGATTCTCAAACGTTTAAAAAAATATATTTATTTATGCCGTACGCTGACCAGACCAGAGCTCCGTTAAAATATATGTGGATGCAGATGCAGATGCTTAAAACAGTGCGGATTATCCGCAGTTGTGGATGCGGTTATCCGTTATATCATTTATTTTATGATATGCACTTAATATAGATATGCACTTTGCTAAAATTGTATTTACTTAAAAATTGATTTAAACATTGACATCAACATTTAGTTAATGAAAATGTTAGTAATAATCCGGAAAAGATCAGAAATTTAATTCGGATTCTCGGTAACAGCAACAGAAACCCTAAAGAGTTAATATAAATAATTTTTCTTATCCTTTTTTCACCAATTATTAAATTAGGGTCTTTTTTAAAAAATTTACTTCTAGTGATAATTAAAATTTATTTTTAATTATCACCACTACATTGAAATCGAAGAAATTATCAAAGAAGCTAAATTACATGATACAATAATTCTTAATAAAATTCGCAAAAAGAAACTAAAAAAAGTGAACAAGTTGAGAACAGAAAAAGAAAGAGAAAAGAATAAACATCAAACAAACAAACTAGGAGAAATTCATAAATTTTTTCCCAAAGTAACAAATACTTCAAACGTGATTTTCACAGAACAAGAAAGAAGATTAATGGAAAAAGGTCTGAAATATGCTTCAAAAAGAGAAATCAACCTCCCAATACTGGCAATGGAACTTCAGGCGGCTATCAAAGGACACGAAAAGGAAACCATTATGAATAAGGAGATTCAACAAATCCTAACTAAAGAAGAAAAGAGACAAACAAACAAGTAAACAATAAGAAATGAAGAAGAGGAAAAGGAACAAAAAATTATTAAGAACATCAAGCGGAAAATTAAAGAAAACGAATTAATAGTTACTCCTGCAGACAAAAACGCAGGAATGATAATTTTAACCAAAGATCTCTACATAAATAAGACTGAAAGCTTTATGAAAGACAATAACTTTAAAACTATCAATAAAAACCCCACAAATAATTTTCACAAAAAAGTAAAATCAATAATTAAAGAAAACAAAACGACAATAACAGAAATTGGAGGTACCTTGAACAGCCTGTTACCTATGAATCCGCAAACCCCTACATTGTATGCACTACCTAAAGTTCACAAAAATGGATTACCAATAAGACTCATTATAACCTCAATTGAATAGAGCACATACAAATTCGCAAAACTTTTACAAAAATTTATAATAAATGACATCAATTTTGAACCAAAATATACCATAATTAATCGTTACCAACTTCCTGATTTAATCGACAAAATGCAGCTACCAGAAGGTTTCAAAATGATCTAATTTGATGTCAATAACCTATATACAAACATACCCATAACCGACACAATAACGATATTAGAAGAAATATTAAAGACTGACCTCAAAAACAAAGACAAAACTCGCTTCATCTTAACGCTATTAAAACTATGCTTTGAACAAAATTTTTGTATCTTTAACGATAAATACTATCAATATCAAGATGGATTACCAATTGGATCACCATTGAGTAGTGTGATGGCAAACATTTTCATGGACAACCTAGAGAAAAATCAAATTATGTGTGACAAAAACCCTTGTAGAGACGATATTATCCTATGGACAAGATACGTGGACGACATTTAAGTTTCATTTAGTACTGATTAAAGACGACCAACATATTGATAATCTTCATAAATACATTAACAGTTTACACCCCAATATTAACTTCACTATCGAGACTGAAAACAATCAAAAATTAAATTTCTTAGACTATACACTACGACATTCAAACAACAAAGTTAAATATGACATCTACAGAAAACCTACACAAACTAGTACCACCACCCCTTTCGATTCTCATCATGATGAAACTCATAAAATGGCAGCATACCGGGCTTATATACACAGAGCTTTCCATTCAAAATTGGAACAACAAGACCTAGAAAAAGAGATCGAAATTATCCACCAAATTGCAAACGAAAACAGCTTCCCACCGACATTTATCCAACGAATATTTTCGAAAATACAAAACAAATATAATCTTCAAGAAACAACTTCCCTATCCGACCGAAAACCTGATACACCAACAACGTACAGATCATAACCCAGGGGAAATATCCAATAAAATCAAGAAAATGTTCCATAACTTCAACATAACAATGACATTTAAAAACAAAAACAATCTTAAGGCATTATTAATTTATAACAAAAACAAGACTATAACTCTCGCTAAAAGTGGCATATACCAATTGCAATGGGGGCCTGTTCAGCCACGTACATAGGTGAAACGGGGAGAAGTATCCAAACAAGGCTTAAAGAACATAAAAACAGTTCAAAATCGGCATTCGGAAAACATCTAATTTTCAACCACGAATTTGACGAAAATAAAAATATTAAATTACGTAAGATTTTACTATTTTAATTTTATTAATATGTTCATTTTTCGTATCTTGTAAACTTGTAGGTATCTACTGAAGAAGAGCAAGGCTCGAAACTAGTTTAGGAAAAATAAATTTTAATTATCACCAGAAGTCAATTTTTTTTAAAAGACCCTAAAGAATTGTCCGGGGTTGGTATAAAAAATTTTAAAATTTATTCCATTAGCCCACGTCGGGTCGCGCCGAAAATAAAGTTGCTCACGATCACGCACGTTCACGTGAGTGGTACAAAAATTGATGACCGCTCACGGTGGGTCATCAATCATGACCCGACGGGACTCACGTAGTTCGCACATTTCTATTGCCAACTTCCCATGACTGTCATTGATGTTACATACAGTAATATTTTTTTCTTCTTTGTTTCTCGATTCGGGGACATATTGTATAAGAGAAGAGAGTAAGATTTGATTGTTGCCATCTTCCGCCATAATCAGACTATCAAAGCTAAACAATCTAGATACTCTCATTCATAAATAATGATAAATTGATTTAGATTCCTTCGGTCAATTTTAATTTATTTATGATTTGTTTTATTATTTCGTTTTAAAATAAAAAAAAATGAAGTAATTTTAATTAAACGATTGAATAAGCACTAGAGATGCAACGAAAAAGCAAACTTATCAATGAAGAAGATTGCACCTGTTCCGTTACTACAGTTCCAAAAATACTACGCGTATTTCGTCTCTCTCTTCTCAATTTTACTCCACCCGGGATACCGACTCATCGTTCTCCCCGTTCTCCTCGTATTCCCGAATCCCCCCTTCGCAGTTTGGTACTCCGCCGCCTCCACCACCGCCTTTACCATCCTCTTTTCGTTTCCTTTCTGTTTCGGTAAACGTGCTGTTCCCGAACCGCGCGTTCCCGACGTCGACCGCCAGTTCCAAATATGGTTCAATCTCGAGTTACACTCAGGGCCAAATTGAGAATAAGTAAGCGGAGAGGCCGGGCCGAGCGTCGCGACGCCAGTCTATTTCGGAGGCGACGCCGCGCGCCTATTACGGGAATACCGTGCCGGCCACTACGACGACGACAACGACGTCTCCACGACAAGACGCCACCGACGCATAGAAACGGGGTCTCCTCATTTAAATTTTCGTCAAAAAAGTTTTAAGTCTGTTCCGGTAGCAAAAAAGTTTTTTCGCGGTTTTCGTGCCGACGATGACGGAAGAAGCGTCGAGTTGTCCTAAAGTTTGACGTCGCGGTTGTGTGCGGCGCTGGCCGTCGCAATACTTTTCAAAACATGGGTTCGTGTAAGTCTTTTATTTAAGACGGGGTGTTTGCCAGAATGTGTGGGCCACTAAAGTTAATTGAAAGCTACCTGTTAAGTTTTTAAACACGTGGTCGGAAATTCTTAAGCACCTAGATTTCCGACGAATAAAATTTCAAAAAAATTATGATTAATTCAAATTAATACAAAATATTTTTGGGTCGTTAAGTATCAAAATAAAATAATGCGGCACAATTCGAAATATGTCACGGCCATCCGGTCCAGAACAAAACAGCTTTTGCTCTCCTCATAAAACTAGCTCAACTCATAATTCATGCGAAGAACAGAAAATCAAGCAAATAGTGAGTAATTCCGAAAATTCCGTTTGGACCAAAAATAACAACACTTTTATTTTTAAACGTTTCAAATTATTTATTTATCTTGATGACTTAAATTAATCATACTTTCTAAGTAAGTGTTAACTCGCAGATGGCTTGAGAATTATTTCGGTGTAATTAGCGACCCAAGAACGGTCATTGTGAAACCATAATCTAGCACCGCTACTGCCCACGTACAACTTCGCTTTGGAAAAACCTCTCCGGTAGATTTCAATATAGATGTTGACGCCAGTAGTCGCTGGAGCCGTTAGAAAATGTGTATAATGAAATATTGTTATGCAACTCCGCATGTGGCGATCGCCGATAGCGACTGCAACACGTTGAGTTCTTTTAAGACAGCTTCCAACCAGTATCTGTAATCAGCCACCAAAGAACACGACTATTCCATTTAGTATAATACAATGTTATTGAAATTAATTAACATTTTCGACGAGTTAAAATATTATTTAACAAAAAATCTAAATAAATACATTGAAAAGAAATAACTCTTAAGGTGTTGACCATATCGGCAAAAAGAGCGTAGTAGATTAACACCTCCATATTGTCCATATTGTGTATTTCACATAACCCACTGTATCACAACAATAATCGAATAGATCTACATCCTTATAACCATTTAAACAATTCCCCAAGGTTGCAAAACACATCGCTTTAATTGGTCATTCTCTTATTAAATGGATATTTTTGTTTTAGGAGGGACGACAATGCAGACAGAAGAAATAGAAGAAAATGCCATTAGTTTGGCCTCGGTCAACAATAAGAGCGAAATTACATTTTTAGACAACGATCCGACCAATTTAAAAAAAAATCCAGAGTAAGTTCAAATAAGAGTGTCCACAATCTCGGTATTTTAACCCGGGATTTCATGAAAAAGTGATAGAATTAAGAAATCCCGGGATTTAAAGGTTTCGAAGTTGAGGAACAATTTAAATATCCAGAACGATTTTTCTATTGTTTTGCAATGAAAATACACTCGCTATTAAGACACACTTAATTTATTATTTTGAATTTCCTATTTTGTGTTTTTTTGTTATGTTACTCTTATTTTATATAAATTTGTTTCAATCAGTTGGATATGTCCGTAGACAAGTTCATAGGTGCCGGTTTTTGAAAACACGTATGTGTTGGGTGTTAAGAAAAAACTGAATTGGGAATACACTCAAACAAGAAATGATGACTTTCCAAAAAAAGCTTGAATTAGGTCTAAAAATGTCTTTAATAAAATGAAAAATAACATGTATGATATTAATGAAAATTATCATACATGATGTCTCAAAAAAACGTTCGCATCTGTTGCTGCTGGCATCAAATTGGGAAAGACAACCTTTTTTGGAAACATTTCAAGTGTTCCAGAGGCAATATCATGTCTCTTGGAGGTACTTCAACTCTTCTAGAAGCAGCACCAAGTCTTCTGGAAGCATATCAAATCTAGTAGAAGCAGTATCAAGGTTTCTAAAAGCAGTACTAAGTCTTCTGGAAGCATTTTGTAGCGTTGCTACAACATTTGCAAATCTCCTTCCAAAAATTACAATATTTGTAGTAGCCATATTATTATTTGTTTTACGTATCCTTTGCAAAAAAGAGTGTTATTATATTATCTATGTATGGTACAATTGAATTTTTAAGTCTTGAAAAATGCTACTGCCATTAAGACAGACGCATTTTCTGCCAATAAATATTATAAAAAGCCTAGCATTTAATTTTGGAGTCATTTTTATTAATAAAACAAGCTATACTTTATTGGTGACCCCGATCTAAACCCTGCTTTGAACTCCGATTAGAATAAAATTTAACGTTTCTACGTTTTATTAGAATTTGATTCCTGATTGTTAAAGAAGATATAAATATGAAGATACGATATTAAATACGATAATGACAAAAATGACAATGTCATCAGGACTATTAAGAATTAATATTCTTTAAAGAAAGTTAATCATCACATTTCAAGTTTTTCAGAGACAATATCGAAAATCCTTTGAAATCCTTTGGAAGTACTTCAATTCTTCTAGAAACAATATCAAGTCTTGATAGAGACGTTTTAATCCAAAATACGTGCTCTCAACAATTGCAGCTGATGCTTTCTTTTTCTTTTTATGGGTGTTCTTTTGAAAGCATTTTAAGCCTTCTGGAAGCATTTAAAATCTTTTGGAAGCACTTCAAATTTTCCAAAGGTAATATCAAGTTTTTACAGGCACTTTAAGTGTTCCAGAGGCAATATAAAGTGTTATAGAAGTATTTCAGCTCTTCTAGAAGTAGTATCAAGTCTTCTGGAAACAATATCAAACCTTAATTCAAAATTCGTGCTCTCCAAAAACCATTTGGAGCAGATATTTTTATATGAATACTCTTTTGGAAGTGTTTCTAGTCTTCTGGAAGCATTTTAAGTGTTCCATAGGCAACTTTTATTTCAAAAATAATATCAAGTCTTGTGGAAATACTTCAATACTTTTAAAACTGATATCAAGTCTTCCGGAAGCAATATTAAGCCTCAATTCTAAGTATTTAAAAGCAATATCAAGACTTCTGTGTTGACCACTGTATTACCTCTTTGGGGTCCTGTTTTATTTTCATCTTCGACATATAAAGTGGTAAAGAGCAAAATAGCAAGTCGTATAGAGGCAGCATCATATCTTTTGGATGCATTTCAAATTTTCCAGAGACTATATCATTTCAATATGAAGTCTTCTGGAAGCATTTCGAGCATTCTGAGACAATTTCAAGTCTTCTGAAAGCATTTCAAGACTTTCAGAAGCAAAATAATGTCTTCTGGAAATATTTCAAGTCTCTTAGATGCAGTATCAAGTCTTCTGGATGTATTTCCAGTTTACTGCAAGCAATATCAAGTCCTCTATATGCAGTATCAAGTTTTCTTGAAGCATTTCGAGTTTTCTGTAAGCAATATTAAGGTTTCTAGAAGCAACATCAAGTCTTGTAGAAGCAATATCAAGTCCTCTGGAAGTATTTCAAGTATTCCAAGAAATAGTATTTCAAGAAAGCATTTCCAGTTTTATAAAAACATTTAAAATCTTCCAGAAATAAAATAACGTCTTTTGGAAGCATTTTAAGTCTTCTAGATGCATTATGAAGGCTTCTGGGAGCGTTTCAAGTCTTCGGCAAGCAATACCAAGTTTTCTAGGAACAGTGTCAAATCTTCCAGGAGCTGTTGGAAATCTTCTAAAAGCTGTTTAAGACTTGTAAAAGCAGTATCGAGTGGTCTGGAAGCAGTTCAAGTCTTCTGGATGTAGTATAAAGTATCAAGCAGTATCAAGTCTGCTGGAAGCATTTCAAGTTTTCTAAAAGCAGTATCAAGTCTCAATTCAAAGTACGTGCCCTCCAACAAAAAGTTTACAGCAGATATCTGGGATATCTGGGACTGACTTGGGAAAAAAAGGTCAATAGTACATTAAAATTAAAAAATACTTAAAAATTCATTATCTTCAACCCAGAGAACCCATCTGTTTAACACCGATACGTATGAAAAAATTTGTATTAGTGCTTGTACACCCAGAAAACCCACGTGTTCGCCGCCTATGAATAAGTCCTACATTAATACTAAAGCAAAAAGAAACGATGTACGTTTTTAAGTGTTGCGATCATACTTCGATTTCGGGACATCTTTCGAGAATTTCAAGATCTTAAGCTTAAGTACCGAGATTTACAATTTGGTCCCCAATCCCGAAAACTTTTTTGATCCCGGAAATTGAACACCTTATTTCAAATTTCCCCAAAATACAAAAAAAAAACATTAACACTTCAAAATTGTTTTAGATTCATCGATTCAAGGATGATTCCCGAATCACCGAAATCCGACGAGGATTTTCTAAATGATTCCTCAAAGGAATCGAACGAAAACATCAGAAATTGGCTCCAACGAATAACGCAGATCCAATCAGAAATTCAGCGAAAAATCACGTCGGAACAAAATCAATTTCCCGAATACTCTAAACCCTCAGCAACAAACACCAATAAAGTGGTGAAATATCAAGATTTACCGTACATGGGCGAGATGACTTTGGATAATTCAAAACCGCGAAGGGGGAGGAAGCCGAAAAAAGCCGATATCTGTCATTTAATTTATAAGAATTACGGCACGATTTATCCTGGGACGCCGAAAAATTTGGTTGAGCCAAAAAAAGCTGATAAACCCGAGGTTAACGAAGCCGTAAACAGATCAGATGTTCAAAACAAAATCATCAGCAGTTTACTCGAAAGGAGATTAACGCAAGAATCCAAGAAACAAAGGCTGACCCCTCCGAATCAGGACGAGCCACTCAATTTATGCATCAGGGACTTAAATCACCTTAAAATAAGATTAAAACCTAATGAAACATCACCCGAAATTAAATCTGAACCGCAAAGCGATGATGACGTTGAGTTTGTTCATGAAACTCCTTCGCCCGGTTCGGCCAGTTCGAAAGAAATGAAGTTTCCCACAGATTTTGAAGGGAAAGGTGAGTCAGCCCCTGGGGGGTACGTTTATTGGCCGAGTGCTGGAGTTTTTATACACCCAATGGCCCTTCAGCAACAATTAATGTATTATCAAAAATTAGCGGGGGGTAATTCGTACACATTACCGACAAATAAACCGGAAACGCCCCCCACCGACGCCGATAAAAAATTAATAACTCCGGAAAATAAGCGAAAAGACGACGAGGAAGAACAAAAAATTAAAAGAAACGCGCCATCGACATCCTCAGATAAAACCCCAATGAAAAGAAAGCGCTCCGCCATTTTTATCCCCCCAATTCCAGCGGAAAACCAAACGAACCCAGCAACCGAAGTGAGCATTTGCAAATTTAAATTTACAGGCGGTGCAAAACCTAGTTTGCAAGAAAAGAAAATGCTTTCGGTTGACTCCGGTGGCAATTTCACTTATTACAGCGGAACCGGGGATAAAAGCATGAGAGGATACGAATTTTTTCCAAGACAAACGCTTCAACAGCAAATTTCAACTCAAGGATCCAGCACAGGTGCATTTCTCCAAGTTAGCGGCGAAAAAATATTTCCACCGTCACCAACCGAATTACCACCTAAACCTCAAACCGAATTCGTTTTAGCACCGGAAGTACAACCCCCGCAGATAACGTTACAAGATTTAGGGCCTAGAAATAAAAAACGAAAATCGAGGAAAAGTCTTCAAAGAGAAAAACTCGAACAAACGTTTAAAGAAAAGGGGTTTCTCATTCAAACACAACAATTAGAATCGGCCGAAGGTGCAACTTACTGTAAATTTAGACAATTAAGAAAATTTACTCGTTACCTTTTCCGTAGTTGGAAAGATTATCTGCCAGGAATGGCGAACGAGGAAGAAAGTAGGAGAAGTGGTGTCGCCGAGGAAGCTAACGATAACGATGTGGACTTAGAAAATAGTTTATCGAACAGTGATATGAACGCTGAATTAAATAATTAATGTGTATATAAGTGAAGTGCGTTGACTTAAAGAAAATCGAGGATCAACCAAAGATTTTTAAGTGAATTTAAAAAACTGTGTATAACATTAATTTAAAATTTTTAATAAAAACCGAGTGAAATCAAATATAAAA
Source organism: Onthophagus sagittarius (assembly GCA_036711965.1). Classification (NCBI taxonomy): domain Eukaryota; kingdom Metazoa; phylum Arthropoda; class Insecta; order Coleoptera; family Scarabaeidae; genus Onthophagus; species Onthophagus sagittarius. The sequence continues at coordinate 30,943,315 of JASERS010000005.1, forward strand.
AGAATGCGAGATTTTATTAGGATTTATTAAGTTTTTATTAATTTATTTTAATAAGTACGATATCTAGTCTGTGTGGTTGTCGATTAATGTCGAAAACGAAAATTTTTGGAAAATTTGTTATGTTTTTAAAACGTTGCAAGTGGATAAGAATAAATCTATTTTATTTATTTTGTGAAGTTTAATTTCTTCTATATTTTCGTATTAATATTAATATTCATTATAGGTAAATATTATTATTAATAATTATTAAACAAAATGAAATATTGTTATATACAACTAATTCCCTTTTTCGGGTATTTGATGTAACACAAGCTAAAATTAAAAGAAAATTATGTTTTCACATGAATTGTTTGGTATTAACTTAATTCATTAACTTGTTTTAAGAAAATCAAGAATTCAGATTCAGAAGAAATCATTAATTTAATAAAATGCTACAAATTTAGGTTGAATTCAAAAGTTATAATATAACAGTTTGAAATATAACAAAAATGAAGTGAGATATTCATGTATGGTTTTGTTTTCGGAAAAGTGCGTACTGTGCTTTATAAACAAAAAAAAATCATCTTAAAACTACGATTTTTCACAAAAAAATACAGATTTTTTTTGTTTATTTGCAACAAATTTAGGTTGAGTTCAAATATTGATATCTCAAAAACGAATTATAATATTAAAGTATGGTTTTATGCGCGAAAATGTGCATACTTACCTTTATAAACCACAAAAAAGTTTAAGAAATCATTTTTAATATTGTTTCCTTTTACTTTTCTATCGCGTAAAAAGATAGTTATGTATATTGGTCAACCTTGTTTAACATAAATCTTGTTTACTACTCTTTAATTTACGAATTTCCGTATTTTTAGGGATATATCTCGAAAACTGGACGTGATGAAGGAAAACTGATAACAGTTTCAGAATCAGAGTAAGGTTCTACGTCACAGTCTTAGAGTTTTTCTTGTAAATTAGTGTTATTACTTTTTAGATCGATCAGATCGTGGGGAACAATAAGTTTGATATTATACAGAGTGTCTCTATAAGTATATATTATAAATTATAAAATAGTTATTTTGTAAATCTGCTCTGTTACGCTTATTATTCAAAAAATTACAAAATAATGTATTACCCACCAGTATTGTCCCTATATCACCTATTTGCAGTCGTGTATGGCTCATGCCTTATTGCTTTTGATATTCATCGCATTCAGAAAGTACAGAATAGCTGACTCAGATTTATGTATGGGATAGAAAGCTTAAACATATATCCCACACACTGATTTATGCGAAATAGTTGAACATCAGCAATGTTTATCAAAATAGATAAGCAAAATATTACTTCTTATACCTTGCACACACCTTCTCTTACAATATTGCGAAAGAGTATAAGTCTTGTTCTTATAAAATTAAAAGCATTAAGTCTGCTATCTTCAAAGTTAAGCTGCGTGACGCCTTGTTTAGGTTGCAATTAACTAACCTGAAATTTTTGCTGCCTCGGTGCTCTTACATTGTGATCATGTCAGCATACTTAGAGAACTGAACAATTAATCTATTTTTTGTATTTGTTTTATTTATTTTTTTTATTCCTTTTCACTATTCTTAAATCTGGACACCACCTTTGACCGCAAATTGCTAATTACAATGAATGTATATTTTTCATTTTTTTTGGGTTGGGTTTAATGTACAGAGACAGGAAAGAAAGTGGCAAATAATAAAGGGAAGATAAAATGAAGAGTCCGGGACATAATTACAAAAGGACTGACTAGATATTTGTTATTGGAAGGTGATGAAGAAGGGAAGGACTTATTGGCTAGGTTACGTTGTGGAAACGAGGAGAGCGCTAAAAGATACTGGATAGCCGATGGGAGTACACTATGCAGGAAGGAATGGGAAACGTTGAAACATACATATGTTGAATGGGTACAAATGAAACGATGGATGAGAGGGGTTACTGGATCTAGGAGTCGAGGGTGTGGAAATGGAGGGAGAGGGTGGAGGGTACAAATAATGTTTCAATTATGAAAGATGTTATTCATGCTATTGAATACAATAATATATATGTATATAGAAAATAAAATTTGACACTTAGTGCACTGCTATTTCAAACCATATTGAAAATATTTAAGGAAATGTTTAAAAATGAACTTTAAAGGCTCATACCTTAAGCTGAATTTCCATATGCACGGTTTACAAGCACCAGTCAGCTGGTATGAGTCCAGTTGAATATGGTATAATCATAGTAATCATTTTTAGCGTCAACAGTAATATCTGTAAAGATAACGTGTAACTATAACCGTGTTTGTCCACCAAAAATACGAAAATCTACCTAAACCGTCCAAAAAATGGACAACACAACAAATAATACAGTTTTTTGAAATATATGAAGAGTACCCGTAATTGTAGAAACATCAAACTTCACAGCATAAGAACAGAGCTGCAAAAAATGAAGCTTTCAACGGATAGTTGAAGTTATGTCGAAAACAGTTCTAAATTATCACGAAAACTTGACAAAGACAAAAATATGAAGTATACACAAGATTGGTGAATAGTGTGTAAGATTGTGAATAGTGAATAGTTTATGGAGTTCCAAAAAGCACATTTGCCTTACCCCATAGATACTGATGAAATGAATTCTGTCGCACTTCTAGCTAGTTGATGTCTACTAAACTGGCTTCGTACTGAATCCAGTTATATTATTATTAGTTGTGATGAACAATTTTTATATGAATCATCACCATTTTTACTCTAGTATTTGTGACTAAAATTACGCTACGACTTACGGATACATCCTATGTTTATACGCATATCATTGTAGGATATTACAAAGAACAACAATACAGCCATAAAGACACAGCGAATATTGCAGTAAAAATATGCATTGTATACATTTTGAAAGATTATGGTCTTACTTCGTGAAAGCAGCAAAAGGCGGAGAATGAATGAATCGTTTCAATTTTTTGACACCATGCAAACCTTGAACTTTAATTAAGATATGAAATTTGTTAATACGATGACATTGTGATGACAATGTTTCCTAAAATGTTACAGAATTATTATTGGAGTGAACCTCATTGTTTGAGATCTGTTTAAAACATCATCAGTCATTCTCTGTCGGTGTATATTGTTTGCTAATAAATAATGAGGTTTAATAACGACGTTACTATTCATAACCCAAGAATCGTATCTGTGATACAGCGACTCGCAGGTTTCAATGCCCTACTCGGTCTCACACCACTCCATTTAGACTCAGTTTAGTTACCTTTGCTAAAATTTAACTACTGGATATTAGTTCGACTTTAACAACCTCCTCTTAAACTATAAGGATAATTACCATTGTTACAGCAAATTTAAACGCTTCCATTGACTATGCGCTAATTTTAAACTATTAAATAAATTTATCAAAAGGTTTTTAAAAGTTCCTTACATACACAAAAAACAACCTCAGAGGCAACCTCAGAGGACACTTCGAAGCTTTTAAGGACTCAAGGTTAAATCACTTGATCGAAATAAAAATGAAAGTTACTCCGACAGAATACAATTTTGACAAGCCTTATAACGTCACATTTAGAAGGAGGAATGAATGGAGGAAGAGTAAACCTCACTAAGGAGCGGAGCGCTTGCCTGATATTCCGATGCTACAAAGACAGTTGAATCCGAAGTAGGCTCTGCTTGAACGCAACAATTCTTCAGGTAGAAAATCTTCAAAATCTGTTTGAACCTGCAAAGGGACAAAAAGGTACATCAATAAACATTTTCAGAGACAGTCTGACCGCCTTGAATGTAATCCTTGAATGTTTACGTGTGACTCGATACCGACTAGAAACTGTACCAGCAATTTGAAAAAACTCGCTACGATCAATGATATTACTATATGATGGGTTCCAGATCACGGTAACATTGAGGGTAATGATAAACCCTTTATTGTACCCCAGTCGAGAGTTTGGAGGCCTCAAGGGTAGCCTCGGTCTGGAAAGAACTTACAGGTAACAGATCAAACGCTATCAGACTTCTCGACCGGGCATGCACACCTAAAGTACCTTTTCCATGTTGGATTTTGGTAAAGAGTGAAGAGTTTCGGTAAAGCTCTTCTGATACCTACTGACATAGAAGAACGAAACTTGGGAGCAACTTTAAGATTCATTTCATGTTTCCAAGATTTATCAAGGACCTACATTTGTAGTTGTATAAAATTTTCAGAAGATTTTATATTGCCTCTAAAAGACTTAAAATACTTCCCGAAGACTTGACATTTTCTCTGGGAGATTTAAAATGCTTCCAGAAGACCTGAGCAGAAAACCTGGAAGCAATTTCAAGATTCATTAAAGACTGCAAAACCTCCTCGTAAAAATGCAGAAAGAGAGTGCAGAGTTTCTGATCACAATTTGAACTGACAAATTAGGTATATATATGACTAAATCCATTGTTATTGGATTTATAAAAAAAATGGAGTTAGGTTTCGGAATCGTTAACAATACAATTTTCTGATATAAAAAAATCTTCAGACAATTATGTTTCCGATTTCTAAATTTCTTCAAATTATTATTCACTTGTATGAATGTATTTAGAAATCATTAAATTGGTGTCTATTGGAGCTGTTAAATATGTAGCAAAATTTAAAGTTGCAGCTGGTTCAGTACCTGGAGATCGACCTTCTGGACCAGTGGGCAAGCCTTTGCCCAAATATGGGAAGTCTAAAGCCGCCCCCGTGTGCCTGTCCGCCCCCGGGCCGCGAAGCGAACCGCAGAAACACTCGTGTATAAATACCAGGGACCACTTATACATATCTGATGGCCAATAAAATAATCCATATAGAGAGAGGAGACGAGTTCGAGGTCCCGCGATAGAAAAGCCCCCTGTTTATGGAGTCTGCCAAAACCGTGCCCAGTTGAACCAGAACGGTTCAACCCGTACGGAATAAACCTTATGCAGATCGCACGTGCTAACTACGGGAATACCGAGAGCTTTCACGAAGAAACAGCGTTTAGAATTTCTAACTTTGTTTTAATAAATAAATTTTAACGAGAAATTTAACGTTTAAATCGAAGAAAAATTCAAAATAAGAATACAAAATGAGTTGATTGGAATGATTTTTATTTAATCCCATGCGATTGATGGGTTCTTATTTAAAACCATGACTTAATTAATGTCTTAACTCCAATTCTGAAAACGTAACGTTGTGATTAAGTCGTTACTTTTCCATATGGGCGAAGTGGTTCGTAAGTCGATCGCGCCGGGGTTTAAAATGATAAAAAATAATAAAGTATTGAGTAAATAACTGGATCAATCGTCGGCGTTGGTGTAAAACTCCAAAGAAAGATGCCATCGAGCTGTACGTTATAAGAGGAAGAAGGACGACTAATGTTCCTCGTATACATTTCGCAGACCAAACAGGACACTAATGCCAAAAGGGGACATTTTATGTGCGAACAGACGCCCACCATCAACTCAAAACAAAAAGATTACAAAAAATCAACTTGTTCGTTTTATTTTTTACATGGTCGTGACAGATATCGAGGTCCCTTTCTGTTTCTCCTTCCATACATATTTATCACCCGAAGCGAGAAAGCGCTCGCGCTTTTTCGATATTTTTCACCATTAATGGGCCCCCGTTAGATATTTATGAGGATATTTGATTTATCGGGCGCGTATTTAGATTGCGTGTCGAAATTTGAAAATGGGCAGAGCCGGGCGTGAGCGGTTGTTGGGTAGCGCGTGTGCACAACCGTAGTAAATAGAACCCGCGACCGGCATTATTTAACTAGGGCCATAAGTTAAACCCACTCGAGAAGTCGAGGAACTGAATACCGCTTGCTTACAATGCGCGCGTATCTAAACTGGAAAATTTTTTAAACAGGTCTCTTTAAACTCGCCTGGCATATTTAGTATACGCTAATATGAGTTATGAAGAACTTGCACAAAATACAACATTACCAAAAGAAAAGTTTACGTAGAAATTTAGTACAAAGGATTTTCTAAATAATTTTAAATAGTGATTGAAAGGATAGTGATTTTACAAAAATATGGATACCGAATATACGGCATATTCATCCGGCCGTTATAGATTTATATCACATATACTATCAAATACGTGTGTTTCATATTTTTGTAACAGGACTTTAACAGTCTATTTGAAATTCATACAAAGAAATTCATATATTCCATATTTGGAGATACGATACAGTGTTTGCATTAAATTTTTAAATCGATTTTTGAAATATTATACATGTCTTTTATAACTATATTATCTGCACTTTTTTAAACAAAAGATTACTCACAAAATAAGTTGAAGATGATTTTTCTTGATGATAATTCGTTGTTTGTTGTTAGATGTAGAGCAATTATTTTCGGGATTAGTTAATGATAGATATAAAAAAAGCAAAGTTTACAAATGTTTTAGTTCATTGCATCAAGAGTTAAATCGCCAGTAGTTGTTCATTCGGGTATTAAATTAATTTTTCTTATTGCTTAGCGGGTTATGTTACCCCCACGATCTGCAGATCCTAATCCTTTACACTTTTTTATAGAGTATTTCAAAGCAAAATTATATAAGACACTTACTTACCAGAGATGAACTAACAGTATTTATAAGGGTATTCGGTAAATTATAGTATTTTAATCTTCATATGCAATGAAAGCTAAAGCATCCACGACAATAGAGATAATTCATTAATAGAATACATGAAAAGACGGGTTTTTTTGGGGTTTCACTACACTATTTATTTAAAGTAGGTCTCTATACATATACAATGTGTTCATGATAAAAGGAATAAGTTCAACAAAATTTTCAATGCTTGAACCCAACCCAACTCGACTAATATCTAGTGCTAACCAGCTAAGAAATCAGAAGGTTTAGCTCAGGTTGATGGTTCAACTCAACTCTATTGATACTGTAATAATATTCACTCTTTTAGATGTCCGTCGAAAAATAAACTTTCTTTGTCGGCTAGTTTTCGAGTTATTACAACCCTTACCGAGAGACTTGGAATTAGAGAAATTTTATTAACATACAATTTTGTTAATTTCAAAAACAACAAAAAAGGAAAGAAAATAGAAGTAAGGAATTTGAATTTGTATATATTCGGTTAATTTGTTGGATCCTGCTTATCCTGTATTGTATATTTTCGTAATCCAAAAAACATAACATTTTTTGGCGTCCAACGTGGGGCTTACAATCAAAGGAAACAAATCAAAGCAAGCAACAACCCATTTTCAAAAGGAAAATAAAATAGTAGAATGTAGAACCAGATCCAATGTTTCAATTGAAGAAGGAAATGGAGAGATGGAATCATGAATAACTGCCACAACTAGTTTTGAGGATAAAAAGAAAAAAGAGAAGAAATATCGATGATGAACATGATGAAACAATTGATGGCATATATGAAAAAAATGAATCAAAATTTATAATTTGTATAAATTGGAACAACATAAATTAGAAATGAATCAAAATTTAGAAGAAATGAATCAAAATTTAGAAGCGAAATTGAAACAACATAAATTGGAAATTAATCAAAATTTAGAAGAGAAATTGGAGCAAGATAAAATGGAAATGAATAAAAATTTAGAAAGAATTAACGAAAATTTAACAGAAATGAATCAAAATTTAGAAGCGAAATGGGAACAAAATAAAAAGGAAATGAATAAAGATTTTGAAAAAAAATATATATATAATATGATTGAAAATCAGAGAAAATTTAATAAAACAATTCAAGATTTAAGGACAGAAATTATCGTACAACTGGAAAATAGTAACAACGTTTTACAATGCGAAACCAATAATAATAATAATTAATTTAGTATAAATTAATAAATATATTGCGAACAATATACAAATCGTTATATGTGGAGAAAAGAGTGGAAGAGAAATGTAACAATACATTTGAAGAACAAGCTTTAGAATGGTGCGAAATGGTAGCGGACAAATGCAACAATACGAATGATTTTAAGAATAAATTTGTAAAACGGTTTTAAAATAGTAACCACCAACACCGGCAAAAATTAAAATCATTAAATGGAAGATGTAACTATACAAAATTTAAAACAAACAAATTAGGCAAAGGTGAATTTAAGGGATCTAACATAAAAGAAGATAAAAAATGTATTAATAATTTCAAACAATGTTGAATTGTAAAATTTTCGCCACTTAAGTTTGTAAATTTTTCAATTTTGAATATGGGGAATTGTGATAATTCTACTTTGGCGTGAATAAAAGAAGTCATAGAAACGAAAAAAAAAAGAAAAAATAATTCACTTACAAATAAAAAATAAATAAGACGTTGTTTGAAAAACGGAAGAATTTAATTAAAGAAATAAACAGAATTGTATTAATAATAAACGAATTAGTAAAGAAGAAATAATAGAAGATAGGAAAGAAAATAGAAGAAGGGAATTTGAATTCGGTTAATTTGTTGGAACCTTCTTGTCCTGTATTGTATATTTAATAAATAAATAAACATCTCAATATTTAATGCTAACTAGCTAGTTGGGTTTGGTTAAAGGGGCTTACCCCAACCCAATTAATATCTAACACTAACTAGCTAAGTGGGTTGGGTTAGAATCAGATAATGTTAATGGCTCAATCCAACTATTATATTATATTATAAGTTAGCCGGATCTTACTTGATTGTATTGATTCATCCACTTTACACTCCATATTTAGATTTATTAACTGATTCGCAACTTGGACTTGAAGTTTCTACGTTATATGAAGTTGAAATTTTCTCATTCATTATCGCTCTTCGATGCAAAATCGTCTTGATTATCAGAGTTCGTAGAATTCGGATGGAAACAATGCAAAATAAATGAGCAGTTTCTGAAAGATTGTAAAAATGTGCTAAATGTATAGGATCACCAACCGCTGGAGGTGGAGTTAATGGGGGTGGACGGCAAAAAGAGATCGGAACTGGGGAACAAATTCATCAGGACAGTCTGGTCGGAAGAAGGTGTACAAGAGATCAAGGAGTTGGGGGAGCTTATCCAGGTAGTTCGAGAAGCAACACTGAAAAGGGAGTGTGTACGTAGGGAAGGCAGAGTGGGGAAGAACGACTGATATGATGGCGAGTGCAAGAAGGCGACGAGGGAAGCGAGACAGAAATTGAGGCAGTGGAAACGGGGGCAGATAGGGCTGGATAGATATAGGGAAACCAAGAGAGGGTAGAGATAGATACTGAGGGTACAGATCAGTTTCTGTGGGAGAAAGAGAAGGCAGAGCTTAGAGGGATAACAAGGGAAGGGAAGGTTTGGAGATATCGGAAAAAGATAAAGAAGAGTAGGAAGACGATCACCAGCTAAATACACATACCAGAATGGAAGAGTTACTTTATGGGATTGTTGGGAAGGGATGAAAGGCTGTGGGGGATATGAAGGAGAGGAGATAGCAGAGATGGAGATGGAAGCAGTACTTAGGGGATTGAAGAAGGAAAAGGCGCATGGTGAAGATGGGATCCATAACAATTCATGGTTGGAAGGATCAAGGGTGGAAACAACAAATATCACCACGCTCTTTAAAAGCATATATCTCAGCCAACATTAATTCAAAAACGTATTGCATTGGCACGACAATTCTTCATATGCTGTCAAATAGATTGTGAGATATCCTGCATAGTAAGGGAAGAGGTCAAGATGGATATGGTCAGAGTGGATTCGGGTAGGAGGGCAGAAATATGAAGAACGAATAAAAGCGAGGGCAAACTGTGAGATCTTGGGGTAGTGTTGGAGGGAAATTAGAAAGGAAAGGGTAAGATGTGGGAAGGAAGACAGAAACAACTATTAGGGAAGAGTGGGCTGTTCGGTAACTGAGATAATGGTAGACCAAGGGTGGGTAGGGAGATGTGGAGGGAGTTTAGTGATAGGAACCGACATGTGCAAATATAGGAAAGCAGGTCACAAATAAAAGAGGGAAGGTATAACGAAGGGTACATGGACATAATTACAGAGGGGCTGCCAGATACTTGTTATTGGAAAGAGATGAGGAAAGACTTAGTAGGGAAGGAGTTAATAGTTAGGTTCAGTTATTGAAATGAGGAGAGAGCTAACAGATACTAGATTGCCGACGAAGAGAGGTGGAGTAGGCAGGCAGAGAGGAATGGGAAATAGTGTAACATATGTTGAATGGATGAGTTGAGGGAGGAGGTGATGAACCGTGAGCGGATCTTGGTGGAGGGGAGAGACGATAAACGGTGGATGAGAAGGGTTGCGGAGTTAATGGGGGCTTTGTATGGCTTGTGAGGGGCTTAGACGGGAAACGGATTTTGGGAGATAGAGGTGAGGACTGTATGCATGTAGGAAAGAGGACGGTACGCTAAAGCACACAGCACCTAGGCCCCAACAGGCCTCTTGTACATCCTCCTACACTCTCTCCGACTACATCAACCAGCCTAATGAATTTCCGAAGGCTAGGATACAGCTCAGAGGTGTGTTCCTGATGCCATCTGTCGGCCATTCCTCTCCAAAGTCTCTCATTCTGAGGTCTTGTAGAGTGGGGCAGTCACACAAGAGGTGTCGCACAGTCTCCTCGCTCTCTTCACAAAAGCGACAGAGGGGACTAGTAGCAAACTTAAGGTGGTGGAGATGCTTATTTACCTTACAGTGACCCGTAATGAATCCCTTTAAAATACGTAGGGCGCTTCTACCGAGTCTTACGAAAGACAATGTTGTCTTTGCTGAAGGATAACACAGCAGCTCTTTAGACAGATAGCAGCCCTTCGTCCTATCCCACCAGTCTGTGAATTTCCTGTGGGTGAAATCTTTAATAAGCTCAATTTGAGTTGATACGGACGGAGCGATTAACAGTTCACGTGAACAGATAGCTCGCTTGGTAGCTCTTTTGGCAAGCCAATCAGCGTGGTTATTACCTAAACAGGTCAAGTGTCCTTTTATCCATTGAAATGAAACACAGTTATGTGCTTCGGCCTTCTCCAATGTTAGGTGACAAGCCATGATAGGTCCTGAGGTAATGGTTATCCTAGTCAGGGCTGAAATAGATTCTCTACTGTCAGTATAAATTGTGAAGTCTTACCTTGCAAGTTGGATCTGACAATAAAGTCAGCGGCAAGTAGAAAGGCGATTAATTCTGCCTGTATGACGGTGGTACCTTTACCTAATGGAGTAGATATGTGGAGTTGGAGATCGCACGAGATAACTCCAGCTCCAGTTCCTTCCCATCTAACCGAACCATCAGTGTAGATTTTGTTACTTTTATTTACTTCTACTTCTGTGGAACTTGGATAAGTGAGATAACTCTTAGTAAAAATTTGGTGTAGGAGTATGAAGTCCATCTTACGTTCCAGAATTGGCGAGTAACCGACCACCTCATTCCAGAGTACGGCATTTTTACTGTTTCCCTCGCCCATAAAGATTCCTGCTGTACACAGTCGAAACATGGTCACCAGTGCCACTTCTTGAATGAACAAATGAAGTGGTGTTAGGTTCAACATGTTTTCCATGGCTGCGGTGGGGGTAGATCACAGCGCACCTATAACATACAAACACGCATGTCTCTGTACTTTATGTAGTACAGCAGTGGAAATAAATTAGATTTTTGACCAGACGACTGCACCATATGTAAGCATAGGTCGAATTACAGCTATGTAGATCCAGAGGGCAGTTTTAGGTGACAGCCCCCATGTCTTACCTATAGTCCTCCGGCACTGGCTGAATGCAATATATGCTTTCTTTACTCTATTGTTTAGGTGAGCGTTCCATATTTTGTCAAGTCTAATGCCCAGATATTTGAATTCTTTTGACAAAACTAACGAAGTATTAGCAAGAGATTGCATACTGGGTTTGCCAAACTTCCTCAATCGTGTGAAAAGAATCAAGTGTGAGGACTGAAGATGGATGTGTGTGTGAAAGTGGAGGAAGAAGGTAGAGGAACATGAGGAGGAACATGGTAATGTATACATTAAAACTATTATATCTTAAGATGGAACCGAACCCAACCCAATCTAGCTTCAAACTGACACTAGAACTAGAAACACAAGGGTTTAGCCATCTCAAGAGACATACGGCTAAACCCTAATATTTTAAGTTCTAGATCTATTGTTAGTTCTGAAGCTGGGTTGTGGGTTAGAGGGATTAGTTATACCTTTAGTTTCAGAATAATTTAAAACAATCGTGAGTTAAACAACTAGAACTAGAAAGTTTCGGCTTAGCCGTGTGTCTGAAGATGCGAGAACTCAACCCAACCTAGCTTCAGAACAAATACTAGACCTAAAACTAGAAACATTAGAATTTAGCTGTTTTAAGGTACGCACGGCTAAAGCTAAATCTTTCTATTCTAGGTCTAGTGTTGGACCTAGTTTTAATTCGATATAAGTATACAATTATCTAACACCGAATAATAGCTAAATTAGAGCTAATACCAACACTAAAACTAACACTAGACCTAGAACTGGAAAGATTTGGGTTTAGCCGCACGTCGCTTAGGATGTTTAAACCCAAATATTTCTAGTTCCAAGTCTAATGGAAATCTAATGTATCGAAGAACTTAATCTTATGGTTTCTATGGTTTCATATACATTGAACTTGAAAAATATATAATGTGAAAAAATGTCCAATTTAAAAAATGTGATTAATGGTGAGTTCATGCAATGTGTTTTAGTCTTAGTCGTAGTTATAGTCATAAGAGTGAAAAGTTAAGGTATTGTGTTATAGTAGTACTGTTCATACAACATCTTACGACTAAAACGGTTTTTGTCCTAGTCACAAGAGTTACCCAACTTTTAACTTCTTAAAGCTAAAACCCACGGTCGCAACTTAACGCATGCGCACTTTTCTCTTTCGTGTCTAATGGCAGTGTTTCATTTTATTTTATAAATAAAGGTTAAGTTGGTTAACTTTTTATTTTATTGTATTACAATTGAGGCGTTGAAAACAGAAAGGGCGAATTCAACAAAGCATGATTTTGAGAAATCTGTTTTTGATATTTTGTATAAGGTCGAATTTAACAAAATAAATGTTTTTTAATAATCATTTTTTTAGTTATGAGGTAAAAAATCAACTCAAATCCGACGGTTTTCAGTCTTTTTAATAAACTACCTAACGTTATTTAATAGTTTTTAATACTTTGATATTTTCTATCATTACCAAAGACAAATTTATTTATTATTCATAATCCAAAATGAAACCGCTGGTTAGACGTATTGTGTTTGCCGCTTGTACTCTTAGATACTGTTTATAATCAAACATCGGTTTTGAGTGATATTCAATTTTGAAGGGAAAGAAGGGCAAACTTAATATAATTGTTAGATAGAACAATTCGTAAACAATCAAATTAATGAAAATGCATCAGCGCCTCAATTACAATAACAATTTCAATCAGGGTTGTTATATTTTAAATAAAGTGTTTAAAACAAACATTTCTAAAAGTGTATGATATGTTTTAAACTATTCAAACAGTTCAAAAGGTGATTTACATGGGGTGTTTTTTGTTTGAAAGAACAGTTTTGTTATAGCTATATAGACTTTAATGGAAGAAGTTCAAGGATTCTAGAAACATATCAAGTTTTTTGGAAGCAATGTCAAGTCTTCCGGAAGTAGTATCAAGTCTTCTAGAAGCAGTATTAAATCTTTTAAAGCATTACAAGTATTTTGAACATTTCTGCTTTCTATTTTGACAAGTATTTTGGAAGCAATATCAGGTTCTTTAGAACCAGTATTAAGTCTTTTGGAACTATTGCAAATGTTTTGGAAGCAAAAGAAAAACAGTATTTGAAAACAGTATTTGTCTTCAAAGGGCAGCATCAAGCCTTCTAGAAGCAATTCATGTCTTCTGAAAACGACATCAAATCTCCTGAATGCAGTATCAAAGCATTTTAAGTCATCCAGGAACAGAATTAAGTCGTTTGGAGGCAATATCAAGTCTTCTGAAAGTAGTGTTAAGTCTTCGAAAAGCAATATGAAATTTTCTGGAAACATTTCTAGTCTTCCAAAGGCAATGTCAAGTTTTCTGGAAGCATTTCTATGAAGTATTCTGGACACATTTCAAATCTTTTTTAAGCAGTATCAGGTCCTCTATAACCAATATTAAGCTTTCTATGGAAGTATCTAGTCTTTTGGAAGTAATATCTGCTTTATTACGATTTATGTCTCGATGACAAATAAGACCCGATCTAACTTCTCATAATTTGAAACTCACTGTCATTAATGATGACATTAATGAACTTCGTTTTTTGTTGGAGATTTTCGTTATTTTCTGACCATCATTGATCAACGACATATTAATCCCAGATTCGGAAATATTGCTTATTATAGGAACAATCCCGGGATGCAGGGATCCCGATATCCCGAGATTGTAATCCCTAATTTAAACACATTACGCTAGCAGCGACAACAATTTTATTTTTATTCATATTAATAATATTAGAATGTGTTAGAAACAAAATGTTTTTAATAAACAAAACGGTTTCACTCCGTTTTCTTTTCTTCCGTTTTTCACTCAGATTTTTTTTGTATTTCTAATTTGACACGACTATATGTCCAAATTATACTTGAATGTACTTGATTAAATATTGCATGAACCAATACCTTCCCTTACAACTAAAGCTAATGCACACGATGTAAATAAAAACTTACTGTAGGGTTATTATCAACCTTTCAGATGGTGAAATTGCACCTTTATTTGGTGTTTTTGATAAAAAAGGTGTTACCAGTTTTAACAATTGTTTAAACCAGCCATGTCCAACTGGCGGCCCACTGGCCGCCTGTGGCCCGATTGCGATTTTTGTTCGGCCCGATAACAAAAAAAGGAAATCGTACAAATTAATATTTAAATTTTAATAATCGATAATACAAATAATTTTTATTACTTGGTCGAATGACGTTTTATAAAACTCCTATATCTTAATACATAAAATGGAATCTTGTATGTATGTGGGTACCTATATACCGATTTTACTCAGTTATTCTTCTTAAGAATCTTTCATCTTAATTTTTTTGACACCGCCGCCGCGGTGGCGGCAATGACGATGTTAAAAAAATAATTTGCACAATAGCGAACCCCGATGTATGGCGTTTACGAATACAGTGAATACCCCGACCTACGTAAACCCGACTTACGTAGATTCGGAGATACGTAACTGCGAATTTGTCCGTTTTGTCGGGTATTCCCCTGTTTCGCTCAAAAGTGGATTGAATCATAAAATTTTCTAGTCCCTTCAGTTTATGCGAGTTCTTCGTAGAGAGTTGATTAATCACAGAGTTGATAAACTTATTGTTTTAAAAAGGTTGTGAAAATAAAAGTAAGTAATATTTTATTTTAATTTGCAGTCCTACAAAAATGTATTCGTTTCTTTAATTATACCAGAATAAATAAAATTGTCCATAATATTGACGTGCGATGTTGGGTAGGAAGAAAAGAAAACTAGAAGATGAAAACAGACAATTTAAAAATAATTGGGAAGATAACTACTTTTTCTTGCAAGTAAAAAATCATGCTGTATGCTTAGTTTGTACGAAGACATTATGAAAAACATACGGAACTTTCTCTACTTTCTGGTGGTGAACGCAAGGCCAAATTACACTTACTTAAAGCTAACTTAAAGACTCAACAAAATGTGTTTCAAAAACAAAATCAACAATCAAACGACATTGTCAGTACAAGTTTCTCAAATTTCTCAAATTATTGCTAATATAATTAAACCTTTCTCAGATGGAGAATACATCAAAGAATGTTTAATTACTGCAGCTGAAGATATTAGCCCGGAAAAAGTTCATATTTATAAACAAATAAGTCTGTCTCATCAAACTGTTGCACGTAGAGTTGATGATATTTCCAATGAAATTTCCCTAAACATCAATGAACATACCAAACAATTTGTGTACTACTCATTAGCTTTGGATGAAACAAGCGATATCAAGGATACATCACAACTTGCTATATTTATTCGCGGAGTTGATAATAAGCTGAACGTAACAGAAGAACTCCTTGATCTTGTGAGTTTGAAGGATACAACAACGGGCAAAGATATTAAAGATGCTGTTCTAAAAAGCTCGGAAGATCGACAATTAGATTTAAAAAAACTTATTGGTATTACAACCGATGGAGCACCATCAATGATAGGAAAAAACATAGGAGCAGTTACTTTAATTTGCAAACATATTGAAAGCTTGGGACAAAATACATCATTTTTGGATTTATTTATTTGTCATTGTTTTTTATATATAGAAAATCTATGTGCTCAGTCATTAAATATGTCTCACGTGATGTCAGTTGTCATTAATATTATTAACAAAATAAAAAATAATTCATTAAAACACCGCCAATTTCAAGAATACCTTCGCGAACTGGAGTCCGAGTACTGTGACCTAATATATTACGCCAAAATACGATGGTTGAGTCGTGGAAAATGTTTATTAAGATTTTGGAACCTCAGGGAAGAAATTAGAATTTTCATGAATGAGAACGGCGAAGACGTTCCACAATTATACGATGAAAAATGGTTGTTAGATTTATGTTTCTTAATAGATATCACAACTAAATTAAATGAACTAAATCAAAATCTTCAAGGAGAAAATAAATTAAATACGAATTGCTATCAAGACATAAAGACATTCATTGCTAAATTAAAATATTTTCAAAATCAACTGAAATCGAATAATGCCACCCATTTCCCCCATTTAAATGATTTCGAAATGGAAAATAAATCCATTTCCGAATATTCGCATAATATTAAAGATTTGCTTGAGGAATTTGAAAAAAGATTTGCCTACCTAGAAAAATTTGAACAAATGTTCAATATTTTTAATTGTCCATTTAATATTGATGTGAATTCAGCTCCAGGTTATTTACAACTGGAACTTATCGATCTGCAGTCCAACTCAGAAATGAAAGTAAGGTTTGAGGACATCAATATAGTCGACTTTTATGGAAAATATATCCAGGAAGATAAATTTCCTAATTTGAAAAAATTAGCTATGTGTATTGTGGCAGCAAACGGCACAACATATCTCTGTGAGTCATTTTTTTCTAGATTAAAGTCAGTCAAAACCAAAGACCGTAACAGGCTCACCGACGCAAATTTGACGAATCAGTTACGTTGTGCCACAACAAAATTAGAAGTTGATGTTAAAAAAATTTCAAATAAAATAAATAAACAAGTTTCACATTAAATATCTGTTGTAATTTACTGAAATACCTATATATTATTGTGTATATCTGTGTACATGCTAGTTTGTGTATACGTATCTCATTTGAGCGCGAGTGTGCGCTAGAATTGAAATTTTCTTGTTCAGGTGGGTGGCGGCCCAGTGCCTTGTACATTCCTAAATTTTTGCCCGAAGAGTAATTTGGGTTGGACATGGATGGTTTAAACTCTTCGAATAACATACGGACATATTTAAAAAATTGTAAATCATCCTCTTCCTTTTCTAACATATTTCTAATAAGAGTGGCATAATTCCCCTCTGCTGCTCGATTCTTATTGATGGGCCTTCTACCAAAACGCCATCGTCTTTTATTCTTCAATCTTTGTGCGATTAATTATGCTGCATTCAAACACATTGCACTAGCAGTGACAACAATTTTCTTTTTATTCATATTTAATCATTATGATCACTATCAAATAATATTAGAAACAAAATATTTCTAAAAAACAAAACGGTTTCAATCCTAATCCCCCAGATTTTTAATATGTTGTGCTTAAATATTGCATGAACCAAAACCTTTCCTTACAACTAAAGCTAACGCAAACGTTTAAGACTAATGGTGGGTTCATGCAACGTGTTTTAGTTTTAGTCGTAGTTTTAGTCTTAAACGTTTGCGTTAGCTTTAGTTGTAAGGAAATGTATTGGTTCATGTAATATTTAAGCACAACATATTAAAGCAAAGTTTTGACATATAAACAGTCGTCCCAAATTAAAAATACAAAAGGAAATCTGGGGGATCAGGAGTGAAACAGTTTTGTTTTTTAGAAATATTTTGTTTTTAATATTATTTAATGGTGATCATGATTTAATATGAATAAAAAGAAAATTGTTGTCTCTGCTAGTGCAATGTGTTTGAATGCAGCATTATTAATCGTACAAAGATTGAAGAATAAAAGACGACGGCGTTTTGATAGAAAGCCCATCAATAAGAATCGAGAATTAGAGGGAAATTATGCCACTCTTATTATAAATATATTAGAAAAGGAAGAGGACGATTTACAATTTTTTAAATATGTCCGTATGTCATTCCAAGAGTTTAAACAATTGTTAAAACTGGTTACACCTTTTTTATCAAAAACACCAAATAAAGGTGCAATTTCACCATCTGAAAGGTTGATAATAACCCTACAGTAAGTTTTTATTTACATCGTGTGCATTAGCTTTAGTTGTAAGGAAAGGTATTGATTCATGCAATATTTAATCAAGTACATTCAAGTATAATTTGGACATATAGTCGTGCCAAATTAGAAATACAAAAAAAATCTGAGTGAAAAACGGAAGAAAAGAAAACGGAGTGAAACCGTTTTGTTTATTAAAAACATTTTGTTTCTAACACATTCTAATATTATTAATATGAATGAAAATAAAATTTTTGTCGCTGCTAGCGTAATGTGTTTAAATTAGGGATTACAATCTCGGGATATCGGGATCCCTGCATCCCGGGATTGTTCCTATAATAAGCAATGTTTCCGAATCTGGGATTAATATGTCGTTGATCAATGATGGTCAGAAAATAACGAAAATCTCCAACAAAAAACGAAGTTCATTAATGTCATCATTAATGACAGTGAGTTTCAAATTATGAGAAGTTAGTTTCACTTTTAGATCGGGTCTTATTTGTCATCGAGACATAAATCTTAATAAAGTAGATATTACTTCCAAAAGACTAGATACTTCCATAGAAAACTTAATACTGGTTATAGAGGACCTGATACTACTTAAAAAAGATTTGAAATGTGTCCAGAATACTTCAAAGAAATGCTTCCAGAAAACTTGACATTGCATTTGGAAGACTAGAAATGTTTCCAGAAAATTTCATATTGCTTTTCGAAGACTTAACGCTACTTTCAGAAGACTTGATATTGCCTCCAAACGACTTAATTCTGTTCCTGGATGACTTGAAATGCTTTGATACTGCATTCAGGAGATTTGATGTCGCTTTCAGAAGACATGGATTGCTTCTAGAACGCTTGATGCTACCCTTTGAAGACAAATACTGTTTTTCTTTTGCTTCCAACACATTTGCAATAGTTCCAAAAGACTTAATACTGCTTCTAAAGAACATGATATTGCTTCCAAAAAACTTGTCAAAATAGAAAGCAGAAATGTTCAAAATACTTGTAATGCTTTAAAAGATTTAATACTGCTTCTAGAAGACTTGATACTACTTCCGGAAAACTTTACATTGCTTCCAAAAAACTTGATATGTTTCTAGAATGCTTGAACTTCTTCCATTAAAGTCTATATAGCTATAACAAAACTGTTCTTTCAAAAAAAACACCCCATGTCAATCACCTTTTGAACTGTTTGAATAGTTTAAAACATATCATACACTTTTAGAAATGTTGTTTGACTTGATACTGTCCATAGAAAACTTAATACTGCTTATAGAGACCTGATACTGCTTAAAAAGGATTTGTAATGTGTCCAGAATACTTCAAAGAAATGCTTCCAGAAAACTGGGCATTGCCTTTGGAAGACTAAAAATGCTTCCAGAAAATTTCATACTACTTTTCGAAGACTTTCAAAAGACTTGATATTGCCTCGAAACGACTTAATACTGCTCCTGGACGACTTAAAATACTTCCAGAAGACTTCATACTGCATTCAAGAGATTTGATGTCGCTTCCAGCAGACATGGATTGCTTCTAGAAGGCTTGATACTGCTCTTTGAAGACTTAATAATGTTTTTCTTTTGCTTATAAAAGACTTACACTGCTTCCAAAAGATTTGATAGGCCCACAGCAGACGTAATACTGTTTCTAAAGAACCTGATATTGCTTCCAAAAGACTTGTCAAAATAGAACGAAGAAATGTTCAAAATACTTGTAATGCTTTAAAAGATTTAATACTGCTTCTAGAAGACTTGAAGTTCTTCCAGAAAACTTGATATTGCTTTTGGAAGACTTGAAATGCTTGATGAAAAAACTTGATATGTTTCTAGAATGCTTGAACTTCTTCCAGAAAAGTCTATATAGTTTCTGGAAGCCTTGTTGCTGCTTTTAGAAGAATTGATATGCTTCCAAAAGACTTGATATTGGTTCCAGAAGACTTGATATTGTTTTTAAAACTTCTGGTAAAAAAACATTTTCATTGCAAAAACAACACGATATTGTTGATAAACTATTTGAGTTATCTTGACTGGCAGATTGATCTAGGCAATTTTGAACTGTGGATTTTTTTTTAACTCCTTGGATACTATTACATAAAAATTATTTTAATAGCTGCGTCCGATGTGGTAGCAACCAATACTAAGCGACTTTTTCTTCCTAAGATTTAATACGATTTACTTTAAGTAATAGATTAGGAATTGATAAAGCAGCAAAAACAGTCTGCATATTTCAAGAGTAAAATGGAGTAAATAGTGCATCTAGCAGAAACGAGTAATGAGTTTTTATTACACGTTTTATTATTTTTTATTTTTTAGTTGTAATGTAAGTTTGGTGATAAACATACGTAAAAGGAAACTAAAACATTCTAATTTTTAAACAGAACTGTTCTTTCAAAAAAACACCCCATGTTTTAAATCACCTTTTGAACTGTTTGATCATTTTAAAACATATCATACAGTTTTAGAAATGTTTGTTTATTTAATAATTTTTTGTACTTTTATTAACAAGACGATAATATATAGTATTTTACACAATGTTTATATAATTGTTAGATAGAACAAATCGTAAACATTCAAATTAATGAAAAATGCATCAGCACCTCAATTATAATAATTTCAATCAGGGTTGTTATATTTTAAATAAAGTGTTTAAAACAAACATTTCTAATTTTTTTTATTTTATACGAATGTTTTTCGTCTTGAATTAAATGTTTATTTAATAATTTTTTGTACTTTTATTAACAAGACGATAATATATAGTATTTTACACAATGTTACTACCGGTTTCGGTTACGTTTAAACCATCTTCAGGAATATATTTTAAAGAAAATTGTTGATGTTATTGACATTTTATTTTGTGATTAATGTCATGTTGTGTCAATGTGAAAAATTAAAATAGGATTAAAATAAAATAAAATTAAAATTGAATATTTCCCAAACCAAAAGTTCAAATATCTATTATAAATTTGGGAAGGGAAATATGGGAAAATGTTATTGCGTATGTTAGGGTTTTTTAATTTTATTTTTATTTTTAGGTGGAGTAAAAGGACATATATTTCATAAACGGATAACTAATCTAACGAACATAACATTTAACCCAGAAGAATTAGAAATGCTTAATAACATATATTTCATAAACGGATAACTAATCTAACGAACATAACATTTAACCCAGAAGAATTAGAAATGCTTAATAAATGCATTAACAACTAAACCCAATTTGAGAAAAACCGCTATTGAATTAGAAGCAATAACGAAGAAAATGGCAACCAAAGAAACAATTAATAGAGAACTTCAACAGTTATTAATTAAAGAAGAAACAAAAAGAACAACAAAAAATAAAGAGTTACTGAAAGAACGAAAAATTAATAAAGAAAAACGAATAATTAATAGCATAAAACATAAAATCAAACAAAACAATCTAACTATCACCAAAGCTGATAAAAACGCAGGTTTAATAATAATGAACAAAGAAGAATACATAAAGAAAACTGAAGATTTTTTAAAAGAAAACGGCTTTACAAATGTTTCAAAGGATCCAACTACAAGTTTCCACAAAACAGCTAAAAAAATTATATTTGAATCCAAAGAAACACTACAAAAATTTAACAAAAACATTTATTCTATTTTACCAATGAATCCCAAAACACCAAGATTATACGGTTTGCCGAAATTACATAAACAAAACATACCGATTCGCCCTATCATTTACTCAATCGATTCTTCCACTTACAAAACAGCAACATTTTTGGTCAACATATTTAAAGATATAACAGGATTTGAAACTAGACACACCATAAAAAACAGATACGATTTAATTAATAAACTTACAAAAATTAATTTTCCTGACAAATACATAATGGTCTCATTTGACATCACTAACCTTTATACTAACATTCCAACTGATGAAACCCTTCAAATTTTAAACAACATTCTTAAAGATGGAATTAATAATGAAACCGACAGAAAAAATATATTTAACCTTTTTAAAATTTGCATACAGCAAAATTTTTGTAAATTTAAAAACACTTACTACACCTACAATAAGGGCCTTCCAATGGGATCATCACTAAGTGGATTACTAGCTGATATATTCTTAGACAAACTTGAAAAAGAACTTATAATAAACAATAACAACCCATATAGACACAACATCATAACATGGTTAAGATATGTAGATGATATCATCGTTTTTATCGACAATGACAGACAAGAAACAGTAACCAACTTACACAACTACATTAATAATTTACATAAAGACATCAAATTTACAATCGAAATAGAACATAACAACCGCATAAATTTTTTAGACTTAACAATTTTAAAAACAGACAACGGACTTCAATACAGTATCTATAGAAAACCAACGCAAACAGATACTATCATCCCAAATGATTCTTTTCATGGTTATACTCATAAAATTCCAACTTTCAACGCATATATACACCGTGCCTTCAACACAAAACTTAGTGAAAAAGAACTTAGAACAGAAATATCCATTATCAAACAAATTGGCCAAAATAACGGATATAAACCACAAATCATCAACAAAATGATTGACAAATACAGAAACAAACAGAATCACATAAAGCTTACCACTCTTACAAATATAACAAATAACAAAAACAATATTTATAGAACAATAGAATATCAAGGTAACATACATAATAAAATCAAAAAAATTTTTAAGACACACAATATAGTTATAACATCCAAAAGCAACAACACACTAGCTAAAATTTTAATTAACAACAAAGATAAAATCAATAAAATGAACGATAATGGAGTTTACAAATTAGAATGTGATACGTGTAAAGCCATTTACATTTGTGAAACAGGGAGATGCTTAAAAACTCGTATAAAAGAACATAGAACACAACAGAGATCTAACTTTGGAAGACATATAATATTTAACAAAGAACACCAATTTAATGAAACAAAAAACACAACATTACTTCATAAGAAAAATAAAAGTAACCTTTTGGAAATACTTGAACTTTATGAAATTAGAAAATTTAAACATAATCATCCACAAATTTTATGTTTGAATGACCAAATTAACTACACAGAAAAACCTTTATATATGTATTTGAAAAATCCTTTTACTCCACCTAAAAATAAAAATAAAATTAAAAAACCCTAACATACGCAATAACATTTTCCCATATTTCCCTTCCCAAATTTATAATAGATATTTGAACTTTTGGTTTGGGAAATATTCAATTTTAATTTTATTTTATTTTAATCCTATTTTAATTTTTCACATTGACACAACATGACAATAACCCTCCAGTACACGCACATTTTTTTTTTGACGTAAGTGCTCGCACCGGACTGATAGTCCGGGTTTCTTTGCCAAATAAGAGATGGTGCTGATGTGTAATTTGAAGCATATGTCATTGCTTTTTTTTTTTATAAAAAAATGCGTTTGTAACAATGCCGTTTTTTTTTATTGTCAATAAATTCTTAATGAAACCACTCTTTTGATCTGCAGACCTATAGAATTTATCAAAAAATTGCACGGACCGGTAAATTATTTTGAAAAATATTGTCTTAATTGTAAATTATGTAAAGTGAAATGGCATTAACTTTGAATAATAATAATACATGATAATACGTGACCAGGTGTACGAATAGGGAGTTTATGTGTGAGAAAAACGTTTTGCTCCGCCCCCGATTCGAGAACATTATTAAACTTCACCTTTCGTTTCTTCGGTGGCTGATACTGCTTAAAACAAACTTGATAAGCTACCAGGAGCCTTGAACTGCTTTCAAAAATGTAGATACTACCTCTGGAAGACCTGATAATGCTTCTAGAAGCCTTAACATAGCTTTCAGAAGGCTTGAACTGCTTCCACAAGATTATATGCTGCAGCTGAAAGACTTGATACTATTTCTAGTAGATTTTAAATGATTCCAAAAGACTTGATACCGTTTGTAAAACTACTGGCAAAAAAATGTTTGAAAATGCAAAGTCTTAAAGAAGACATTTTTATTGTAAAAGGCACGAAATTGTTAATACAATTTGATTTTGCTTCCAAAATACCAAATACTGCTAGGATACAAAATGTTCATTTCAAAAGTTCAAAAAATTTCAATTATAGACCAAATATTGCTTGTGAAGGTGTAAGCACTGTTGATATAAGGCATTTCCATTGCAAATTAACCATAGGCACCAGATACATGGACGTTTTTCATGTCACTCTTGTTTTGAGAACAGTCATTCGTCGTTTGAATCTTTTCCCAATTCAGTTTTTTCACTATCCAGCGCCCATACTTATTTTCAAAAACCGGCGCTTATGAAGCTACGAAGATTGTGTTAGATGTACCACTGACGATCTAAAGATAAATCAGTTAGCTGCAGAATTCTTCGAATCCTTTATTTGGGCATCGTAAATCTTACACAAATTGCTGGTTATGGTCCTAAAAACGCTTTAGCACTAGCTTATCTGCCGTTTCATTGGCAGCACTTCCAGAGTGACCTCAGTGTAGTTAAAACGACGAACCGTTTGAGCCATCTGTATTTCCACACAAATTTTGATAATCCTCTACTTGATTTCTAGCTTTGTGGAGATGAGTTACTCAGCTTGTGTTCTCATTCAATCTCAAGATTATTCCTCACTTGCGCAATCAGTAATAAAAAAGTCCAATATAATTATATTTACAAACTCACTTCTACAGTATTATATATTTAGAAATCTGAAACTAGCAACTAACGCCATTAACAACGACAATATTCTGATCTGAAATAATACTTTGACGTCCTTCAACATCGGCAAATACAGAAAAAAGGGATTAACTAACTAGAAACGGACGAAATGACCTGTTTACCTTTATTAGCTGTTTTCATCAACACTTATTTTCGAAAGTAAGTCCTTTTTTCGTAGACAAGAACGGATATATTAAAAAAAAATGTTAACTTGAATGGTTACGGTCCGCCGAACCAGCGGTTGCAAATTGCTAAAAGACTCTGTAAGTCGATAGTTAAACTTGCAGGAAAAGATTTTATTAATCATAAAATCGTGGCTACGAGAAAATACTGGAAATTATTTGACATCAGACTTACAGGAAAAAAACTTTTTGACTAAAGTAGCTAAGAGAAAATACAGGAAATTATTTTCAGGATTCTGAGATGACCGCTAGGAGGTGCAAATACCATCTTTACTGTCTCGAAATCTTAACAATTAAACAAGTAGTCATCTTAGGAATGGTATCTCAATTTTAAGATACTTGTACATTTCAGTTTCAGTCCAGTCCTAGTATATTCCGGGTTCATGCCGGGATTTCATGAAAGAAGATTTATCGTTTAGAAGTCTGGGAGCTTTAAGAAAGATTTGCAATGAAAATACGATTGGCACCAAATAAATTAATTTTCTGGAAGCATTTCAAGCCTATAGACGCAATGTCAAGTATTCTGACAGCAATATCAAATCTTTTGTTGGCATTCCAAATATTTTGGAAGCAATTTAGATCTTCTAGAAGCAATATTAAGCCTACCTGAGCCAATATCGAGACTTTTGTAACCATTTTAAATCTTCTAGAAGTAGTATCAAGTCTTCTGGAATCTTCTCGAGTCTTCTGAAAGCATTTCAAATCTTCCAGAAACAGTATAAAGTCTTACAGGGGCTATATCTAATCTTTTGGAAGCATTTTAAAATATCTAGAAGCAGTATCATGTCTTAATTATTAAAATCTTCTAGAAGCAGTATCAAGCCTTTTGGAAACTTCTCAAGTCTTCTGAAAGCATTTGAAATCTTCTGGAAGCAGTATAAAGTCTTACAGGGACAGTATCAAGCCTTTAGGAAGCATTTTAAAACATCTAGAAGCAGTATAAAGTCTTCTGGAATCTTCTCGAGTCTTCTGAAAGCATTTCAAATCTTCCAGAAATAGTATAAAGTCTTACAGGGGCTATATCTAATCTTTTGAAAGCATTTTAAAATATCTAGAAGCAGTATCGATTCTTAATTATTAATGTTTTCTAGAAGCAGTATCAAGTCTTTTGGAAACTTCTCAAGTCTTCTGAAAGCATTTGAAATCGTCTAGAAGCAATATAAAGTCTTATAGGGGCAGTATCAAGCTTTAGGAGGCATTTTAAAACATCTAGAAGGAGTATCAAGTCTTCTGGAAGTAGTATCCAGTCTTTTGGAAGCACTTCAAGTAATTTTGAAGTATTTCAAGTCTTCTAAAGGTAAGTATAAGGTCTTCTGGAAACATTGTAAGTCGTCTGGAAGTATTGTAAGTCATCTGGAAATATTTTAAGTCTTCTAGAAGCAGTATCAGTCTTCTGGAAACATTCCAAGTATTCTGGAAACGATATCAAGTTTCTTAGATACAATATCAAGTCTTCTGGAAGCATCTTCAATCTTCTAACAGCGACATAAAGTACTTTGGAAGCATTGTAGGTCGTCTGGACACACTTCAGGTCCTCTAGATGCAATATCAAGGCTTCTAAAAGCGTTGTAAGTCATCTGTAAGCATTGTAAGTCGTCTGGATGCATTGTAAGACATCTGTAAATTCATCATTTTAAGTCTTCTAGAAATATCAGTCTAGAAATTCAAGTCTTCTGAAAGCAATATAAAGTTTTCTTAAAACAGTATCAAATCATCTAGAGGTAACAACATCAAGTCTTCTGGAAACATTTTAAGTTTTCTAGATGCTATATCAAGTTATCTGAAAGCATTGTAAGTCGTCTGGAAGTATTTTAAATCCTCTAGAAGCAGTAACAGTCTTCTGGAAGCCGCGGTACTTTATAAATCTAGGGACTTTAATTTGTATTCTTTTTAAGACAATAATTTAAAAAAATTTTTTATTATCATAAAATTTGCGATAGGCAAATAAATGCCCGCGTTGAATACGCTGCACATTTTTCGGGGCATTTATGTTCTACAGCTTTCATTATCTTCTTCGTTTCTTCTAATCAGATAAGAAGCCATTTTGAACGGAAAAAAAAAACATCTTACCGTCTGCAAAATTTTTTGAAAAGCTTCAGTCTTCACCTTGAAACAGTATTTTTCTTCGCTATCGTATTCATATTCGTATTTTACTGTGTTGTACACTAAGAAATTTTTGACACAAAAATGACATAATTATGTCGGTAAAAAAGTTGCCTTTTCTGTTAAACAATAGAGGGTGCAGAACCCGGAGTGAGAGTCCGGTGCGTGTACCGAAAGGTTAATCACAAAATAAAATGTCAATAACATCAACAATTTTCTTTAAAATATATTCCTGAAGATGGTTTAAACGTAACCGAAACCGGTAGTAACATTGTGTAAAATACTATATATTATCGTCTTGTTAATAAAAGTACAAAAAATTATTAAATAAACATTTAATTCAAGACGAAAAACATTCGTATAAAATAAAAAAAAATTAGAAATGTTTGTTTTAAACACTTTATTTAAAATATAACAACCCTGATTGAAATTATTATAATTGAGGTGCTGATGCATTTTTCATTAATTTGAATGTTTACGATTTGTTCTATCTAACAATTATATTAAGCCCTTCTTTCCCTTCAAAAATTGAATATCACTCAAAACCGATGTTTGATTTTAAGCAATACGGCTAAGAGTACAAACGGCAAACACAACACGTCTAACCACCGGTTTCATTTTGGATTATGAATAATAAATAAATTTGTTTATCGCCAACCGGCAGCAAAAGCATACTTTATTGTATCCATTTACGGCAGTAAAGTGACACTTTATGGTACTGTCAAATTTGACAGCATTTAGCGGCAGACAAAGTACTTTACCTGCCGCAAATGAGTCAGACAAAGTATTTTACCTGCCGCTGTTTGCTGTCAATTTGAAAAAATTTTAGCAAACAACTGTATTCGAACCCGGTACCTTTGACATGACAGCTGAATGACTTGTCACTGGACTACCGACCTTCTATATTTAATCAAACTTTGCCGATTTATATTAATGAAACAATCGTTTGTCATATATGTATTTTGACTTCTGTCAAAATATATGTCTTAAATACTGCAAGTTATAGAATCATTATATCTTAAATTTTGCGGTTGGCGATAAAATGTTGTATGCACCACGCCAGCAAAGTGTTTTTATCGAACTCGTCTTTTACTCGCCTCGACTCCTAAACTCAGGCTCGTTCGATAAAAATTCACTTTGCTGACTTGGTACATAGATAACTATTATTGTATTGAATCAAATAGAATAATCTTTTTTTTAAGTAAAGAAAGTTTGTCTTTGGTGAAAAGTAATGTCTTTGGTAATGATACAAAATATCAAAGTATTAAAAACTATTAAATAATGTTAGGTAGTTTATTTAGAAAAAACTGAAAACTACCGGATTTGAGTTGATTTTTTACCTCATAACTAAAAAATAATTATTAAAAAACATTTATTTTGAAAAATTCGCGCTTATGCAAAATATCATAAACAGGGATTTCTCAAAATCATACTTTGTTGAATTCGCCCTTTCTATTCTCAACGCCTCAATTGCAATATAATAAAATAAAAAGTTAACCAACTTAACTTTTATTTATAAAATAAAATGAAACACTGCCATTAAAGGCACGAATGAGAAAAGTACGTATGTGTTAAGTTGCGACCGAGGGTATTAGCTTTAAGAAGTTAAATGTTGGGAACTCTTGTGACTAGGACAAAAACCGTTTTAGTCGTAAGATGTTGCATGAACAGTACTACTATAACACAATACCTTAACTTTTCACTCTTATGACTAAAGACCGGATTTATAGAAAATATGCTTATGCTCAAAATTAAAGGCATTACAAATATATTTAAATATCTTTACGAATCAGTTAAAAATAAGTGAAATAAGACCAGGTTAGTTATGCCTTCTTTGCCTTTTTTGCATTTTCATGCCTATTATTTTTTTAAGCCTATTTAAAGCCTTTTTCCAACTTTTTGGCGTAAGAACTGGTTGAATTATGAAAAAATATTTCGCTGTGCCTCTGTACATTTCGTCGTTGTGCCGTCTGACGTAAGATCCGCGTTTTTTATCGATCCGAATTTAAGCTTTGGAATTCCCCGTTGTGCCGTGTCGTCTTACACGGGATTCCCCGTATGTGGTTTGACTTGCGTCGAGTCTTCAATTCATTTAGTTGTATTAAAGTTACTCGAGTGACAGTGTGAAGTTCTTGCGTAGTACAATGCCGACACAAAAGCCAACCGTAGAAGAATGGATTAAAGATTACAAGGAATTGAAATATGAACGCAATCGTTTATTTTGCCAAGCCTGTTCAAAAATCGTAAGAATTGATGGAGTTAATCGAGTAAAAACAATTAATTATATTTTTAAATAATGATTAAATTATGTATAATACCAAAGATTTTTAAATATTTAAAACCGAAATTTAAATCTTTTTACGGTAAAAATTGGAAATTATAAAGAATAGCATGTCCCAAAAATTCACTAGAAATAAAATTCACTATTGATTCATTGTAGTACTTCGATCACTAAAATTAATAGAACAATATATAGATTGTTTAATAATTATGGATGATATCTTAAATACTGACGTTATTAAATTACTGTTAACAGATTAATTGTGACAAGAAATACTACATAATTCAGCATGTCAAAACATCATTGCATCAGGAAAAATTAAAACTGACTAAAAGTCAATCCAAAAAATAACAAAATATAGGTACAGCTATACAATCTGTGGCATCAACATCCGGCTACACTGAACAATAAAAATTCAATTTTGATCTTTGCAAAGCTTTGATAAAAGCAAACATCCATAAAGTGACAAATAAATATTTCAAAACTTTTTTACAAACATATTGTACAATGCATATTCCCGATGAAAGCCATCTCCGCAAAAATTATATTACTTCAGTCTACAAAGAAGTTATTCAAGAAATAAAAAATATTATTGGAAATAATTATATCTGGATAAGTGATACGTGGCAAATTTAATACTTTGAGTATTAAGTGATGAAAATTCGTCAAAAAGTTTTCTAATAAGTATCAATGAATTAAGTAAAACAAATAATAATACGGTAACAAGATTTATTCACGACGAATTAACAAATTTTTTCTTACCGGAGCCGGTACCGAATGATAAAATTTTACTGCTGGTGTCAGACGCAGCGGCATACATGGTAAAAGCTGCGTCTAATATGAAGATTTTTTACCCTAATTTAATTCATTGTACTTGCTTAGCACACGGGCTTAATCGAGTAGCAGAAACTATAAGGTTACAGTTCCCATTAGTTAATAAATTAATAAAAAGCCGTAAACAAATATTTGTTAAAGCCCCTTTAAGGGTAGAATTGTTTAGAGAGAGGTTACCAAATACCCCATTACCATCACAACCAGTTCTAACAAGATGGGGAACATGGCTAGATGCCGCTATATACTACACAAACGCCTTAGATCGTTTTAAACAATTAATAAATGAATTTCCAGCTACAAGTAGTAAAGCAATACAAGATTGCCAGGCCGTCCTAAAAGAAGTGGAGCTACAAAATAATTTGGCATTTATAAAAAGCAATTACAGTTATATAAGTGAATCTATAAAGTCACTTGAAAAACAGGATTTACCTTTAGTGACTGCAGTAGAAATGATTAAAAAGTTTCAAGACAGCACGTATAGCGTACCAGGATATATTGGTCAAATAATTACGAATAAATTTAATGACGTTCTGTGTAAAAATGAAGGATTTGCCACATTACAAAAAATTGCATCAATTTTAAGTGGTGAAATTGTTACTGGATTTATTATGGATCCCGCTTTAATTACAAAGTTCAAGTATGCACCAATTACAAGTGTGGACGTGGAGAGAAGTTTTTCGGCTTACAAGTATACGTTAAGTGAGAGAAGACACAACTTCACAATGGAACATTTAGAACAGCATTTAATAATTAGTTGTTTTCGTGATTAGTGGTTTAATAATTATATATGAATGTTTAGTTTAACGATGTATTTTTTAATGAAAACGTTATTAAAATACATTATTAATTAGGTATAGCAATTTTTTCGATTTCTAATTTTTATGTCTTTTTAATGCTTTTGTTGCCAAAATTTCATGCCTTTTTAAGTGCCTTTTCCGTCTTTTTTGTGCCTTTTAATCCGGTCTTTACTTATGACTATAACTACGACTAATACTAAAACACGTTGCATGAACCTACCATAAGACTAAAACTACCACTAAAACTGAAACACGTTGCATGAACCCACCATTAGTGATGTGAACATACAAGACGTATTATTTATGCTCAGATGAATTTGAAATATCAGGAATTATTGTTCCCCACTTTGTAAAACTCAATACTGTATATTTTTTCTGCACTACCTACAATAATTAGTTAAAATTGACATTATTAAAAAGCTTTTTTTTTAATGTAATTTTTTTATAATTATGTACTTATAACGTAATATTTACAAACTTTAATGTATTTATTTTAAATATTTTTGTACGTAAAGAATTTACACAACACCTTTGTATTTTCTAATGTAATTTTAAAAAAATGTTTTAAGCGTCATTTGATTTAAACGCAAACCTTATAATTAACAAATTAATAATTTAGATAATTAAATTATATTTTAATAATTAAGCAGTAATAATGTACAGAAATTTCAATTCTTAATAATATTCTTTCTAAATTAATTTTAATCTTTTGGTAAATGGATTACACAATAAACTTTGATCAGATACTAAATTAATACTTGTATACAAAATACAAAAAACTCTAAAGGACACCAACGTGTCCTCCAGTGCTAATTTCTCATAAATATGTTTTATATGATGCTTGTACTATATAATAGCCTAATACAGGGCCAATTCCAAACTCACGTTTTATGTTAATTTGATTTAAAGAAAATGCTTACAATTTATCGATCTATAATAATATTTATTTAAAAATGTATAAAGTGTTATAAAAAAAAGTCTTAACTAAAGAATGATATTCTATGCACAAACTGGAGAGCTTCAAACTGTGGTCTCCATATTTCCCAAACAATCGTTGCAGCACGCTGTTATATGCTCCATGCACAACCAACATTTACAAATTTTGCAAAAATAACGAGTTTTTCGTCCTTTGCAATATTTACAGCTTCCTCTTTTCCCTGGTTGTGGCACTGGAATAATCTCCTCTTCAATACCTGAGAGCCTCAAGGCAGAAGTACGCACACTTTTGGTCAAGTGCTTATCAACGACTCTTCTTTGCATGTTATTTTTCACTAACTCCATACCAAGATTTTTTTGAAACAGTCTGCGAGTTTTAACAAATTCACCATCTGGTATGTTGCCTTTGTAGATAACAAAAGCGTTAATTGCTGCTATATTGAGGAGGTTATAGAAAATTACCATTGGCCAACGCTTTGTGTTTCTTGCAACATTGTATGATGTGATCATCCGATCAACAACATCTACTCCACTTTTTGTGCTATTATAGAAAGTAATTATTTCGGGCTTTTTCCGATCACCGGTAGCTTCATCGATATGATCGTCTCGGTGCATTGTTGAAACTACAAGCACATTCTTTCCTTTTTTGGGTATATATGAAACTGCAGTCATATCATTACTAAATGCGAATAACGAAGAATATACTTTTCTGTTTTTAACTTGTGTTATTTCAAGAGGTAGTTCTCTTCTATTGGCTCTAATTGTACCAACCACGGTAAGGCGCTACTCTCTTTGCAGTTTCTTTACAATTGAATATCCTCTGAATCAACGATCTATTGTAACATTTCTTCCTGATCCTAATAAATGTGAACACATTCTTTCAGTTACTGCAGCGGTAGAGTTGTCAGTTTTATATGGACCATTGGGTTGAACACCAGCGTAAATTTCTATGTGTGAAGTGAAAAATGTTTTGGCATCAAGAACGGCGAAGACTTTCAATCCGTATTTGTTTGGTTTACTTGGAATGTACATTCGGAAACTGCACCTACCCCTAAATGCAAGCAGCATTTCATCTAATGTTACATACTCGCCCACAGAATAAGTTTTCTTGCAATTGTCGTTGAACTTGTCAACAATAGTACGAACTGCTGCTAGTTTGCCCATTTCTTTTCTTTGACCTCTAGTTGTGGTATCGTCTAAGCGAATGCATTTCAATAAGACGACCTCCGTTTTGCCATTAAATCAGGAAATATCTCATATCCCATACCGTCTGATGACCAATACTCTGCTAGATGTGTCCTTGATCCATGATGGAGCCCAGCTAAATAAAGCAAACCATAAGCGCTTGGATTTCTACAGAGTCGGTAGGTCTACACTCAGTCTTATCCTGGTATTTAACAGAAATTTTATCAATAAATAAATTAGTGTTTTCAACTACAATATCAATGCAGTTTCCAAACATGTACATCCAGCATTGAATGGGAGATAATGCATCACGTGCTTCACCGATGACCCCCGGCAGGTGAGACACTATGTTTTCGTTGCGAGTTCTAATATTTCTAGGTGGGACAGCCTTTTTCCATTTAGTTCCATCTTTACCAAAAAAATACGAGCATCTATCACGAATCACGGGTTGTTCATCTTCATCATCCTTGCCGATATCCTGATGCATAATATCTGCATCTTCATTTACGTTTTCCTACTCGGTTTCTGTATCATGATCACTGATACTTACAAAATCAGGATCTGATATCGAACTATCGTCAGACTCTTCTATTTCACTGCCCGTGCTAACTTCTTCATACAGTTTCTGTAATCTTTCTCTCTCCTTTTCATAAGGATCCATATCACAATGCTATCAAATAATAAATTATTTATTATTTTATCAAATCACATCAGAAAATTGTGTGATACTACTTACCTATTTGTAAGTATGCTATTTGTAGATTGCTAACTAGATATTTGATATTAGTTATAAATAATTTTAGTGCACTAAATTTTATGCACTTTTCTATTCTCCATATTTGTAAAATTCAATAGTAAACTGGCGTGTCAACGATACGGTAACCGTATATATAGTAATTATTAAGAGAACTACCGAACTATATTGCGATCACTCCGAGGTATAGTTTTATAACTCGTAATACCCCTACAAACACAAAAAGAACGCATAAAGTTCCAACTGGAATACGATTCTTAAAGATTACATCTGCGAATATTGTTACACATTTGATCGGGAAGGGTCTGTCAGGACAAAATATTATCTAGCGACTATTTGGAATTTTGAAAAACATACAGTTTTTTATAGCGAAAGCAGTTGATATTCAGATACTTGAAAGGTACTGTGACCATAGAAGTTTTAAGCAAAATAATTTAAAAAATATTTCACATAATCATTTTATCGTGGACTCGTAGACCACACCCGACAGACGGAGGGATACTGTGAGCGTCAAAAGAAAGTAAACACTAGCTGTTTACTTCTAAAAACCCTTTTTACTACGATTCTATTAACTTAGAATAAAAATTTATATACCAAAATTTACGACTTTATTTGTGAGCAATCCTATCGTAAAAAATAGTTAAGCAAAAAACCCCACAAATATGGTAAATCCCCTTTAGAGTAAAAATACCCCGATTTTTACGCGTCAAAAGAAAGTAAACAGCCGGCCCGGTTGTTGTAAATTCATTTTAGATTTAGGGGAAGTACCACACTTTTCGTATAAATACTTATAAACCCCTCCCAGGACAACTTTAGAACATTTTAGAAGAAACAGCAAGTGGTTGAACATCGAAATTAATTATAAATAACAAAAATCATCATGGGAAAACAAACAAGTATAGAAACGCGTAAAATTATATTAAGTTTAAATAAAAAAAAATCCTTACGCGAAATAGCTAAAATAATGGGACGAAATCACTGCACAATAAAAGAAATTTTGGATAAATACGCAAAACATCATACTGTAGCCGATTTACAACGCGTTGGACGACCAAAGCGCCTTACAGAAGCACAGGCTAGAGCAGTGGTAAGAGAAGTGAAGAATAATCCATGTTCAAGTGCGGTTAAAATAGCAAACGACATATCGCAGATAGCAAAGACAACCATAAGTTCCAGTACCATACGAAGAACACTCCATAGAAGTGGCCTGCATGGAAGAACACCCCGTAAAAAGCCTTACATATCGAAAATAAATAAACAGAAACGTCTTGATTTCGCAAAAAAATATCAGAACGAAGCTCCAGATTTTTGGAAAAATATATTATTTAGTGATGAAAGTAAATTTGAAATTTTTGGTAAAAGAAAACCACCAAAGATATGGTGGCCAAAAAATGAGGCCTTCAAAGAGAAATTTGTTACCAATACACGGTTATCAAACACGGTGGAGGCTCGGTTATGGTCTGGGGCTGTATGGCGGCGTCAGGGGTCGGTGATCTAGTTTTTATTGAATTAACAATGAATAAAATGGACTGTTTAACTATTTTAAAGAACAATGTTTCCCCGAGTGTTGATAAACTAGGCTTATCAGAGAACTGGATCTTCCAACAGGATAACGATCCAAAGCACACTTCCAAAATTGTGAAGGAATGGATGCTATACCGAGTCCCTAAAACCCTTGATCATCCACCGCAGTCCCCAGACCTTAATCCTATAGAACATCTGTGGGATAACCTTGATAGGAAGATCAGAGAAAGGACAATTTCAAATAAAGACGACCTTTAAAAAGCTTTAACTGAAGAATGGATGAAAGTCCCTCAAAATATTACAAAAAACTTGGCGGAATCCATGCCAAGGAGATTAAGGGAGGTGTTGAAGGCCAAAGGAGCTCAAACCAAGTATTAAAAGTTAATATTATATTTATTTTTGTACTTAATACCTATTAGTTCCGAATTCTGTTTACTTTCTTTTGACGCGTAAATTCGGTATTTGTTTTTTTTTTCATGTTTCTATTGATTTAAATATAGTATAGATGAGTTGTGAAGACTGCAATAAAACTTTTTGATTTTCGTTATTAACTGCATTTTTATTACTTTTTAATAGAAAAACAACGGCTGTTTACTTTTTTTTGACGCTCACAGTATAGGCCGAATACCAAATAGTTGCCGAATATGAGTTCCACCTCTTTAGCATTATGTGCCAAATACAACCCTGAAAACAACTTTTTCTAAAATATTTTAATGAATCTTTTAAAATAGCACAGAAATTGAGTAACCATCTCAGTTAAATCATAAATCTGATCGGTAGTACACAATTATAAAATTTTCCAGTTAGGTAGGCCGTCGATTGTGCCGTATAAGACCGATGTAATGAATAAGAACCAAATTGACACTGAATGGACTTATAAATTCCTGGTTACGTTTCAATATATACGGGCCGACTTAATTACCGGGAGAAGAGCGACGTAATTTACGTCCAATTGGCAACGGGCGGCCGTCTTTTGTGGTTCAAATTAATTGCCGCCGCATTTGCAGGCGACAGCTTAAACGCGGCATTAAGACCGAATAATTAAAAAACGATCCTTAACGGCGCATTTTATGTCCGTACGGCCACCCCGGGCGCAAAATGCCAACAACGAACTCCGACACGAATTTTCGCGTGGGATTCACCGAGGTCATCGTATTCACCAGGTGTTCAAGCAGTTCTAACCGTCGATAAACGAATTATCAATCCGATAAATTTCGATTAATAATAATTTTCGATCGATCAATTTCGAATTAACTCAACCAAAAATTTTTTTAATCGCCAATTCGTCATGTTAAAGACGTTAGGTGCCAATTAAACGAATAGCCACAAACCGTCGATATGCAAATCGACGTTCTATTTGAATAGAATGCAAATTAAAGAATAAAATTCCTACGTGCCACTCTTAAATAGAAACCTCGGCGAATATTTATTGCATATTGAGAGACCGGTTTTTCCACTACCCACGGAAATTTTGCTTCCCAGCTCAATTATCACCATGTATAGACTCGTTTTCAATCGAAATGTTTATCAACTAGTTTTTATATAAGTACTTTAATCGGATTAAATCTCTATATATTAGAATCTAATTAAATTTTAATAAAATAAATAATTCAAATTTAATTTTCGATTGTGGCTCCATCTTTAATTCATAAATTCAATTTCTACTTTTATATTGCAATATCTTTAACAATTTCTTATAATTATTAATATTATTAAATATTAACCACCCTTCATAACTTATATAATTCGAAATGTATCCCCAATATTATCAATAATAAATCACTTATTCAACATTTACAAACAATAATAATTAGATTTGGCAACCCTGTTGTTTGACTTAACCTCAACAACACGTGCTGTCAAACATCAAATATAACCTCAAAAAAATTATTAAAATGGTTCGAAAGAAAATTGATAATAGAATAAGAATTCTCATTGAAAATGGTGTTAAATTGGGACATAGAACTTTATTTGTTATCGTTGGAGATAAAGGAAGAGATCAGGTATGTTTTATTTAAAGTATAACAATTTTACAACTTATTATTGAATTAGGTTGTTATTTTACACCACATGTTAACGAAAGCTGAAGTAAAAGCAAGGCCCTCCGTTTTATGGTGTTACAAAAAGGAATTAGGATTTAACAGTCATCGAAAAAAACGTATGAAACAACTACAACATAAGATAAAAGCGGGGAAATTGAATGTAAATGAAGATGATCCTTTTGAATTATTTTTATCATCAACTAAAATTAGATATTGTTATTACTCAGAAACGCATAAAATTTTGGGTAACACTTTTGGGATGTGTGTGCTTCAAGATTTTGAGGCATTAACACCAAATTTGTTGGCTCGAACCATAGAAACTGTTGAAGGAGGAGGACTTGTTGTTATATTATTAAAATCTTTGAACTCTTTGAAGCAATTATACACAATGTCTATGGATGTTCATCAAAGATTTCGAACAGAGGCACATCAAGATGTTGTTTGTAGATTCAATGAGAGATTTTTGCTTTCTTTGGCTTCTTGTAAAAGATGTTTAGTAGTTGATGACCAATTATCAGTTTTACCAATTTCCTCGCATAATTTACATCTTGAACCAATTGAGAAAAACACAGAACCATCAGAAAATGAAGCGGAATTAGAAAGTTTAAAAGAATCATTAAGAGAAACCCAACCGGTTGGGGTTTTAGTAAATTGTTGCAAAACTTTAGATCAAGCAAAAGCTTTGTTAAAATTTATTGAGGCAATTTCTGAGAAAACTTTAAGATCAACAGTTTCTCTAACTGCCAGTAGAGGGAGGGGAAAATCAGCTGCTTTAGGGTTATCAGTTGCTGCTGCAATTGCTTTTGGGTATTCAAACATTTTTGTAACCAGTCCAAGCCCAGAAAATTTAAACACATTCTTCGAATTTGTTTTTAAAGGATTTGATGCTTTAGAATATCAAGAACACATTGATTACAGCTTAATTCAATCTACAAATCCTGAATTTAATAAAGCAATAGTTCGAGTAAACGTTTTTAGAGAACACCGCCAAACAATTCAATACATTCACCCGACTGATAGCCATCGATTATCTCAAGCTGAGTTAGTTGTGATTGATGAAGCAGCGGCGATTCCTTTACCATATGTTAAAGCTATGTTGGGACCTTACTTAGTATTTTTAGCTTCAACAATAAATGGTTATGAAGGAACTGGTAGGTCGCTTTCATTAAAATTGTTACAACAATTAAGGGTTCAAGCAGCTCCTGTTGGGGCTAATACTAATGCGGCAAATAAAAAGGAAAATAGTGGGGCTGCTACTGGGAGAACTCTACATGAAGTAAATTTTCTTAAAAATTTTATTTGTTTAAAATAATTTAAATAAATTTCAGGTCACCCTTGAGGAATCAATTCGTTATAAATCAGGTGATGACGTTGAAACATGGTTAACAAAGCTGCTTTGTTTGGATGCTACATCAGTAGCCCCAATTTTAAGTGGTTGTCCCCCTCCGGAAAGTTGTGATTTATATTACATCAATAGGGACACACTTTTTTGTTATCACCGCGCATCCGAAGAATTTTTACAAAGGCTTGTCGCTTTATACGTTGCTTCTCATTACAAAGTATTACATAATTACTTGAAAATTAATCAAATATTAATAATTAATTTTAGAACACCCCAAATGATTTGCAAATGATGTCTGATGCGCCTGCACATCATCTTTTTTGCCTATTAGGACCAGTTGATCCTAGTAAAAAGCGTTTACCTGAGATTTTGGTTGTCATCCAAGTGTGTTTAGAAGGTGAAATTTCGAAAAGTACTGTTGTTGAGGGATTTTCAAGAGGTAAACGAGCTTCTGGTGATCTTATTCCTTGGACAATTGGGCAACAGTACCAAGATACTGATTTCCCAAAACTTTGTGGTGCTAGAATTGTGCGAATAGCAACTCATCCTGATTATCAAGGGGTATGTTTTTAAGTATACTCTTTGTGCATGGTGGTTCAAATTTGCCATCTGAATAGGCTATCTCGACAACTGTAAAATTGATTTTTAGCTTGTTAAATTCGTTATATATTAATTAATATACGAAAATAGATAATTTTTAAATTTCCCGATTTTACATTTTACATCTTCTAACGAATCAGATGATGAATTATGTATTTAAAGTTCATAATAAACAATTTATCAAATATATTTTCCTCCAACTCGTTTAGTTTTGGAGTTATGGATGATTATATAACTGATCATTTTGACATTTTGTGATTTTACAACTTTTATCTAACAAATAGTTGAAACCAAGTGAAATCAAACGATGTATTATTATTTTAGTGTCATAAACAGCATTTTATTTCTAACAAACTTTCTTTTAACGCATTTAGTTTTGAAGGTATGGACGATTATGATAAGGACAATCGATAATTTTGGGATATTACAATATCTTACTAGAAAATAGTTAAAACTACGCGGAATCAGATGATGAATTATGTATTTTGAGTTCATAATAAACAATTTATTCCAAATACATTTTCCTTCAACTTGTTTAGATTAAAAGTTATGAATGATTTTGATAACGAAATCCGATAATTTTGCCATTTTGCTGTTTTCTAACTTTTAACGAACAAATAGTTAAAACCATGTGAAATAAAATGGCGGATTATATATTTTCGGGTCATAATAAACATTTTATTTCTAACAAATTTTCTTCCAAAGCATTTATGATGATTTTAATGATGAAAATCGATAATTTTGCAAATTTACAACTTCTAACTGAATAACAGTTACAACCATGTTCAATCAGATGATGAAATATGTATTTTAAGTTAATAATAAACAATTTATTTCAAATATTTTTCCTTTAATTCATTTAGTTTTGGAATTATGGACGATTTTGATAACGAAAATCAATAATTGCAATTTTACAACTTCAAACCAAAAACTAATTTTAACTAATCTGAATCATATGATGGATTATATATTTTAGGTTCATAATAAACATTTTATTCTAACAAACTTTCTTCCAACGCGTTTAGTTTTGCAATTATTTACGATTTTAATAATGTTGAAGCGATAATTTTGCAAATTTACAACTTCTAACTGAATAATAGTTACAACCACGTTCAATCAGATGATGAATTATGTATTTTAACTTCATAATAAGCAATTTCTTTCAAATATATTTTCCTTTAATTCATTTAGTTTTGGAATTATGGACGATTTTGATAACGAAAATCAATAATTGCAATTTTACAACTTCAAACCAAAACTAATTTTAACCAATCTGATTCATATGATGGATTATATATTTTAGGTTCATAATAAACATTTTATTCCCAACGTACTTCCCTCCAACTCGTTTAGTTTTAGAGTTATGGCCCGTTTTGATAACGAAAATCGATCATTTTGACATTTTGTGGCTTTACAACTTTTGACTAACAAATAATTAAAACTAAATGAAATCAAATGTTTAATTATGTATTTTAGGTTCATAATAAACATTATTCTAACAAACTTTCTTATAACGCGTTTAGTTTTGCAATTATTGACGATTTTAATAATGTTGAAGCGATAATTTTGCAAATTTACAACTTCTAACTGAATAATAGTTACAACCACGTTCAATCAGATGATGAGTTATGTATTTCAAGTTCATAATAAACAATTTATTTCAAATATTTTTTCCTCTAATTCATTTAGTTTTGGAATTATGGACGAAATTGATAACGAAAATCATTAATTGCAATTTTACAACTTCAAACCAAAACTAATTTTAACCAATCTGAATCATATGATGGATTATATATTTTAGATCCATAATAAACATTTTATTCCCAACATACTTCCCTCCAACTCGTTTAGTTTTAGAGTTATGGCCCGTTTTGATAACGAAAATCGATAATTTTGACATTTTGTGGTTTTACAACTTTTGACTAACAAATAATTGAAACCAAATGAAATCAAATGTTTAATTATGTATTTTAGGTTCATAATAAACATTTTATTCTAACAAACTTTCTTCCAACGCGTTTAGTTTTGCAATTATTGACGATTTTAATAATGTTGAAGTGATAATTTTGCAAATTTATAACTTCTAACTAATTAATAGTTACAACCACGTTCAATCAGATGATGAGTTATGTATTTCAAGTTCATAATAAACAATTTATTTCAAATAGTTTTTCCTGTAATTCATTTAGTTTTGGAATTATGGACGATGTTGATAACGAAAATCAATAATTGCAATTTTACAACTTCAAACCAATAACTAGTTTTAACCAATCTGAACCATATGATGGATTATATATTTTAGGTTCATAATAAACATTTTATTCCCAACATACTTCCCTCCAACTCGTTTAGTATTAGAGTTATGGCCCGTTTTGATAACGAAAATCTATAATTTT
This sequence comes from Onthophagus sagittarius, assembly GCA_036711965.1. Classification (NCBI taxonomy): domain Eukaryota; kingdom Metazoa; phylum Arthropoda; class Insecta; order Coleoptera; family Scarabaeidae; genus Onthophagus; species Onthophagus sagittarius. Next base: position 30,985,243 of record JASERS010000005.1, read on the forward strand.
GACATTTTGTGGTTTTACAACTTTTGACTAACAAATTGTTAAAACCAAGTGAAATTAAATAGTGAATTATGTATTTTAGGTTCATAATAAACATTTTATTCTAACAAACTTTTTTCCAACGCGTTTAGTTTTGCAGTTATGGACGATTTTAACCTTCCACCAGGCGCTACTTTAAATATTTCGTTACAAAGCGCGGGGTTCACGTAGTTCATTACACAATTATCTCCACATTCTTGTTGTAGTTGTATGGAAAACCTTTTATGTGAACAGATTTTCTGATGACGTGTGAGTTTCTGAAACGTGTAATGTATATACAAGTGGTATTAAGATTGTATTTAACTAAACATTTTCAATTTTGAATTTGTACAAGTAAACACAAGCTGCTCTATGATGTCGGACGTTACAAATTGAAAAATGGTGTCAATTAACCTTCATACATTTTTTGCTCTCCCTTTAGGTCCAGTACTAACTTTTGTTGTACTCTTCACCTTCTTTATCGCTCTAAAATCAGTTAGACTCCAAAACGTTTCTTAATCTCTGAGAAATATCAATTCCACATGAGGGCCATTTTCTTCTTCGTGTATCTCAGATGATTATTCTAAATCACTTTCGTGATCCAAAACTGTAATGTTTTCCTAAAATGGTGAACTTTATTCACCAAAGCACCCTGTTACGGGCTAATAATGAAAATCGATAGTTAAAATCGCGCTAAATCAGATGATGGATTATGTATTTTAGGTTTATAATAAACATTTTATTTCTACAAACTTTCTTCCAACACATTTAGTTTTAGAGTTATGGACGAATATGATAACGACAATCGATAATTTTGCGATTTTACAACTTCTAACCGAAAAATAGTTAAAACCACACCACTCTTAATCTTAACTTATGTATTTTAGGCTCCTAATAAACTATTTATTCTAAATACATTTTCCTCCAACTCGTTTAGTTTTGGGGTTATGGGCGATTTTGATAACGAAAATAGATAATTTTAACATTTTGCGATTTTACAAGTTTTAACAACGCTAGAATCAGACGATATGAGAGCGGTTTTTAAAAATACGGATTACATTAAGGTGTCTGTTTTAAATATGCGTATTAGAAAAGTACATTTATATTTTTTACTTTAGAGTTGAAATTCTACTAATTTTTCTCCAAGTCGAACTCTCCATAACTCGAAGTTTTCTTCGGCTGCTTTAGTGGTTCGAGTTACGTGAAATTTACTATATTTTTAGAGTATAGACAATTATGATAACGATAATGGACAATTTTGAAAATCAATTTTGCTACTTTACAACTTTTAACCAACAAATAGCTAAAACCACACTTATTCAGATGACGGATTTTAGGTTGATAATTAACAATGTATTCCAAATATTTTCCTCCAACTCGTTTAGTATTGGAGTCTACTTAGAAAATAGTTAAAATCAAGCTGTATCAGGGGATTATAGTGGATAGATTTGGTGTTATAAAATCATAATCAACAATTTATACCAAATATATTTTCCTCCGCATTTATGGTCGATTTTAATAATGACTATCGATAATTTTGCGATTTTACAACGTTTAATCGAAAAATAGGTACTATCAGGTTAAATCAGATAATGGATTATATATTTCAGGTTCATAATAAACACTTTATTATTATATATTTATGAACGATGTCTAACCAAAAAAAATTGTTAAAACCAAGTTGAATCCGATAATAGATTAAGTATTTTAGGCTAATAATAAACATTTTATTTCTGATAACCTTTCTTTCAACACATTTAGTTTTGCAGTTATGGACGTTTCTAATAACAAATATTGATAATATGGGTATGAGGCTTCCCCGACCGTTAAGTGAACTAAAATTTGAACTAATACTAGTGTCTGATTTAGCTTGGTTTTTATTATTTTTTTGATAAGACATTGTAAAATCATAAAATGTCAAATTTATCAATTTTCTTTGAACTAATTATAAAATTAGAACTAATACTAGATCTAAAACTAGAAACTTTCGAGTTTTGCCATGCGTTTTTGAAAAAACTGTTTGACGTTTCAGATGCCATGTGGCATCCTTCGTCTTCGAAGTTTTCGATCCAGTTTCTGAAGAAAGTTTCAACATGGCATCCGAAAGGTCTAAAATTTTTTCAAAAAACGCACGGCAATGCCCGAAAGTTTCTAGTTTTGGATCTAGTATTAGTTCTAATTTTATAATTAGTTCAAAGAAAATTGATAAATTTGACATTTTATGATTTTACAATGTCTTATCAAAAAAATAATTAAAACCAAGCTAAATCAAACACTTTTAGTTCACTTAACACCGGTCGTCATCAGGTCGTGAAAGCCTTAATACTTATATTATCAATGTTTGTTATTTTGATACTAAATATCTTGAAAGAAAGGTTATAAGAAATAAAATGTTTATTATTATTTTAAAATACTTAATCTATTATCTGAGTCAACTTGCTTTTAACTTTTTTTTTTGCTTAGACGATAAAGCGTCAAAATGATCCATTGTTGTTATAAAAATCGGCCATAATCCTAAAATTAAACGAGTTTGAGGAAAATGTATTTGAAATCAAGTGTTTATTATGAACCTGAAATATATAATCCATTATCTGATTTAGCGTGATAGTACCTATTTTTTGATTAAACGTTGTAAAATCGCAAAATTATCGATATTCATTATTAAAATCGTCCATAAACGCGGAGGAAAATACATTTGGCTTACATTGTTGATTATGATTTTATAACACCAAATCTATCCACTATAATCCCCTGATTCAGCTTGATTTTTTTTTAAATGTCAAAATAATCGGTTCATTATCATCCATAACTCGAAAACTAAGCGAGTTGGAGGAAAATATTTGGAGTAAATTGTTAATCATCAACCTAAAATACATAATCCGTCATCTGATTAAGTGTGGTTTTAGCTATTTGGTAGTTAAAAGTTGTAAAGTCGAAAAATTGATTTTCAATTGAAAATCCATTATCGTTATCATAATTGTCTATACTCCAAAAATATAGTAAATTTCACCTAACTCGAACCACTAAAGCAGCCGAAGAAAACTTTAAGTTATGGAGAGTTCGACTTAGACAAAAACTAGTTCTTCAACTCTAAAGTAAAAAATTATAAATGTACTTTTCTAATACACATATTTAAAACAGACACCTTAATACTATTGTAAGTAGTAATAGTCAAGTTTTTTGAAGTAATCCGTGTTTTTTTGTTTTGGTTTGAGAGTGAACAACCGCTCTCATATCATCTGATTCTAACGTCGTTAAAACTTGTAAAATCGCAAAATGTTAAAATTATCTATTTTCGTTATCAAAATCGCCCATAACCCCAAAACTAAACGAGTTGGAGGAAAATGTATTTAGAATGTATTTAGTGTGGTTTTAACTATTTTTCTAAAATACATAATCCATCATCTGATTCAGCGTAATTTTAACTATCGATTTTCATTATTAGCCCGTAACCGGGTGCTTTGGTGAATAAAGTTCACCGTTTTAGGAAAACATTACAGTATTGGATCACGAAAGTGATTTAGAGCAATGATCTGAGATACATGCTAAAGAAGAAAATGGCCCTCATGTGGAATTGATATTTCTCAGAGATAAGGTAAAGAGTACAACAAAAGTTAATGCCGGACCTAAAGGAAGAGCAAAAAATGTATGAAGACCAATTGACACCTTTTTTCAATTTGTAACGCCCGACTTCATAGAGCAGCTTGTACACTGCACAAATTTATATATAGATAAAACTTTTTATTTATATATAGATAAAACTAAAACTCTTCAAACTGTGAACTACAGTAGACTGCGTGATATGAAAAGAACAACTGAAAATGAAATACGTACCCTCATTGAGTTATTGTTCATCACTCGAACTAAAAAAGTTATACATTCCAATGTTTAGGCGAAAAATGGAACGGGCATGATAGCAACAAGAGCCTGTATAAGCGATTTTTGTTTTAAAAAATCCCAAAGCCCGAAAGTTTGTAGTTTTAGATTTAGTGTTAGTGCTAGTTTTAGTTGTAATTTTAATTTAATTAACACCAGTTATGAAAGCCTTCATACTTATATAACTTGAATTTACGCTTAAAACATAACATTTACTACACTTTCAGAAAGATCTTCTTCCTTCAGGAAGAAAGGTTTCTTCCAACGTGTTTAGTTTTGTAGTTATTTACCATTTTGGAATTAGAAAAAAAATAACGATTTTAATAAGCTAAACATCAGTGGTTGTATCAAAATATAAAAGCGAACATTTTTGTTTAAAAAAGGAAGAAGAACGAGACATGCAAGCTACTTTTTATCTAACTCTTATTTTCCGAGAGTGTCTATTGAGACAACATTTAATTAAGTAGAAACTTTTGGTTCCTTATTAATTACGAGATTAAAACAAAAATATTAGCAACAAAAAATGGGAGTTCCCATTTAAGAATAAGTATAAATATAAAAATTATTCATTCAATTTAAATTTTTCATCTCCTCCATATAAATTAGTTATATAAATATTTTATTACATTTATTTTTTATTTATTGATATTTTTTTGTGAATAGATGGGTTATGGAGCAAGGGCTTTGACACTGTTAAAAGATTATTATGAGTTTAAAGTAACCAATATCGATGAAGACCAAATTATCCAAGAAGAAATATCTAACGTAGCAGAAGAAGAAGTTGATTTATTAGAAGAAACTATTGAACCAAGAAAATCTTTACCACCACTTTTATTAAAATTAAGCGAACGACACCCGGAAAAATTAGACTATTTGGGAGTTTCTTATGGTCTTACAGAACAATTATTAAAATTTTGGAAAAAAGCTGGATATACCCCCGTTTATCTTCGCCAAACAATGAACGATTTAACCGGGGAGCATTCATGTATAATGTTAAACGTTGTTAACGCAAGTGATAGTAACAATGATTGGTTGGGGGCTTATTGGGTTGATTTTAGACGCAGATTTACTTCGTTATTATCATACCAATTTCGCACATTTTCCCCTTCACTTTCTTTAGGCGTTCTTAATAACAAATCAAGAAAAACTGCAACAAGAACAATGACAAAAACCGAATTAAACATACATTTTACTAATTATGACGTTAAAAGACTTGAAATGTACTCCAATAATTTAGTTGATTATCATTTAATCGTTGATTTAATGCCAGCTTTAGCTAAAATCTACTTTTTAAATCAAATGGGCGATGTTAACATGTCTGCTGTGCAATCCGCTATTTTATTAGGAATTGGTTTACAACATAAAACAGTCGATGAATTATCAAAAGATTTAGAATTACCATCATCCCAATTATTAGCTCTATTTAATCGTTTAATAAGAAGAAGTGTGCAACATTTGAATGGAATTCTAGAACAAGATGTTGAAAAAGCAATGATTCCCAAACAAGATGTTCATTTAAATCCCGTTGCTAAAAGTATGCACGATGAATTAGAAGAAGCTGCAAAAGAATTAGAAAAGAAGCAGAAGAAAGAACTCGAAAAGTTAAAAAAAGAGAATTTTGAGCAATTTGCTATAAAAGGTGCTGAAAGCGAATGGAATAAAGCTTTATCTAATAAAAGCAGAAAGAGTTTAATTTCGGTTAAAACGTAAGAAATTTTCAGATTTAATTTTTATATGATTTATCTGTTTAATTTTAGTGAGGAATAAATTTTTTATTTTATTTTAGCGGTGAGAAACGGATGCACGAAAATAATGATGATGATGTGGAGCAAAAAGATAAAAAGATGAAACAACAGAAGAAGAAGAAAAAAAAGTTTAGTTTGTAGGTTCATACAAAAATAATTCATTAAGTTATACTACAATAATTTTAGTATAATGAAATAAATATTAAAACTTAATACAATCAAAAGTCATATCATAACATCCTAATTCTTGCTTCTTATTTTTAATAATGGCATTTCCTTTATAATAATTACTGTATAATGAAGTATTTTTTAAAAATCTAATTGACTCTGAGTTTGATAACGAAAATCGATAGCTTTAACTTTTTTGCGATGTTGCAACTTCTAATTAAAAAATTAATTAAAATCAAGCTGACTAAGATTTCTAACAAACTTTCTTCCAACACATTTAGTTTTGGATTTATGGGCAATTTTGTTCACGAAAATCGAAAATGTTGATATTTTACGCGATTTTACAATGTATCCAAAAAATAGTTAAAGCCAAGCAGAATCAGATGATGAATTATGTATTTTGGGTTAATAATAAACAAATTACTGCAAATACATTTTCCTCCAATGCTTCTAGTTTCGGAGTTATGGATTATGTTAATGATGGAAATCGTTAATTTTAACATGTTGCAATTCTAACCGCAAAATAGTTAAACCTAAGTTGAATCAAATTATGAATTATATATTTTAGGTTCATAAAAGACATTGTATTTCTATCAAGCTTATTTCCAACACATTTACTTGGGGCGTTATACACGATTTTGATAACGATGATATGGATAATTTTGACATTTAGAGATCTTACAATTTTTAATGGAAAAGTAGTTAAGACCAAATGAAATTAGATGATTTTAGGTTCATAGTAAACATTTTATATCTAACAATCGTTCTTCCATCATATTTAGTTTTAGAATTATGTTCAATTATAATAACAAAAATCAATAATTTTGATATTTTAGATTCCTCCAAAAAATAGTTAAAACCAAGCTCAATCAAATGATGAATTATGTATTTTAGGTTAATAATAAACAAATTACTCCAAATACATTTTCCTCCAACAATTTAGTTACGGAGTTATGGACTATTTTAATGACGGAGTCGTTAATTTTGCAATTTTTCAAGATTTAACCAAAAAATAGTTAAAGCCAAGTTGAATCAGATGATGGATTATATATTTTAGGTTCATAATAAATATTTTATTTGCAACAAACTTTCTTCTAACACGTTTAGGTTTAGAGTTATGGGCAATTGTGATAATGAAAGTCGATAATTTTGATATTTTACAATTTTTCAAGATCTAACCAAAAAATAGTTAAAGCCAAGTTGAATCAGTTGATAGATGATGTATTTTAGGTTCATAGTAAATATTTTATTTGCAACAAACTTTATTCTAACACGTTTAGTTTTAGAGTTATGGGCGATTATGATAACGAAAGTCGATAATTTTAACATTTTGCTATTTTACTACTTCTAACCGCAAAATAGTTAAACCTAAGTAGAATCAGATTATGGATTATATATTTTAGGTTCATAACAGACATTGTATTTCTATCAAGCTTATTTCCAACACATTTACTTTCGGAGTTATGCACGATTTTGATAACGAAAATGGATTATTTTGACATTTAGCGATTTTACAATTTTCAAGGAAAAAGTATTTAAGACCAAGTGAAATCAGATGATTTTAGCTTCATAGTAAACATTTTATTTCTAACAATCTTTCTTCCATCGCATTTAGTTTTAGAATTACATATATTCGATTATGATAAGAAAAATCAATAATTTTGATATTTTAGGTCCATCCAAAACATATATAAAACCAAGCTCAATTAAATGATGAATAATGTATTTTAGGTTAATAATAAACAAATTACTCCAAATACATTTTTCACCAACACGTTTAGTTTCGGAGTTATGGACTATTTTAATGACGGGGTCGTTAATTTTGACATTTTGCAATTTTTCAAGATTTAACCAAAAAATAGTTAAAGCCAAGTTTAATCAATGACGGATAATGTATTTAGGTTCATAATAAATATTTTATTTGCGACAAACTTTCTTCTAACACGTTTAGTTTTAGAGTTATGGGCGATTATGATAACGAAAGTCGATAATTTTGACATTTTGCGATTTTACAATTTATAACCGCAAAATAGTTAAAACCAAGCTGAATCAGATAATGGATTATATATTTTAGGTTCATAACACACATTGCATTTCTATCAAGCTTATTTCCAACACATTTAGTTTCGGAGTTATGCACGATTTTGATAACGAAAATGGATAATTTTGATATTTATCGATATTACAATTTTTAAGGAAAAAGTAATTAAGACCAAGTGAAATAAAATGATTTTAGGTTCATAGTAAACATTTTATTTCTAACAATCTTTCTTCCATCGCATTTAGTTTTAGAATTATGTTCGATTATGATAATAAAAACAATAATTTTGACATTTTAGATTCATCCAAAAAATAGATAAAACCAAGTTCAATCAAATGATAAATTTTGTATTTTAGGTTAATAATAGAAAAATTACTCCAAATACATTTTCCTCCAACACGTTTAGTTTCGGAGTTATGGATTATGTTAATGACTGAGTTGTTAATTTTGAGGTTTTGCAATTTTTCAAGATTTAACCAAAAAATAGTTAAAGCTAAGTTGTATCAGATGATAGATTGTGTATTTCAGATTCATACTAAATATTGTATTTGCAGCAAACTTTCGTCTAACACGTTTAATTTTCGAGTTATGGGCGATTATGGTAACGAAAGTCGATAATTTTGACACTGCGATTTTACTACTTCTGACCGCAAAATATTTAACCCTAAGTAGAATCAGATTATGGATTATTTATTTTAGGTTCATAACAGACATTGTATTTCTATCAAGCTTATTTCCAACACATTTACTTTCGGAGTTATGCACGATTTTGATAACGAAAATGGATTATTTTGACATTTAGCGATTTTACAATTTTTAAGGAAAAAGTATTTAAGACCAAGTGAAATCACATGCTTTTAGCTTCATAGTAAACATTTTATTACTAATAATCTTTCTTCCATCGCATTTAGTTTTAAAATTATGTTCGATTATGATAACAAAAATCAATAATTTTGATATTTTAGATTCATCCAAGAAATAGATAAAACCAAGTTCAATCAAATGATAAATTGTGTATTTTAGGTTAATAATAAACAAATTACTCCAAATACATTTTCCTTCAACAAGTTTAGTTTCGGAGTTATGGATTATTTTAATGACGGAGTCGTTAATTTTGAGGTTTTGCAATTTTTCAAGATTTAACCAAAAGATAGTTAAAAACAAGTTGTATCAGATGATAGATTGTGTATTTCAGATTCATACTAAATATTCTATTTGCAGTAAACTTTCTTCTAACACGTTTAATTTTCGAGTTATGGGCGATTATGGTAACGAAAGTCGATAATTTTAACACTGCGATTTTACTACTTCTGACCGCAAAATAGTTAAACCCAAGTTGAATCAGATTACGGATTATATATTTTAGGTTCATAACAGACATTGTATTTCTATCAAGCTTATATCGAACACATTTAGCTTCGGAGTTATGCACGATTTTGATAACGAAAATGGATAATTTTCACATTTAGAGATCTTACAATTTTTAATGAAAAAGTAGTTAAGACCTAGTGAAATTAGACGATTTTAGGTTCATAGTAAACATTTTATTTCTAACAATCTTTCTTCCATCGCATTTAGTTTTAGAATTATGTTCGATTATGATAACAAAAATCAATAAGTTTGATATTTTAGCTTCCTCCAAAAAATAGATAAAACCAAGCTCAATCAAATGATGGATTATGTATTTTAGGTTAATAATAAACAAATGACTCCAAATACATTTTCCTCCAACACGTTTAATTTCGGAGTTATGGACTATTTTAATGACGGAATCGTTAATTTTGACATTTTGCAATTTTTCAAGATTTAACCAAAAAATAGTTAAAGCCAAGTTTAATCAATGACGGATAATGTATTTTAGGTTCATAATATTTTATTTGCAATAAACTTTCTTCTAACACGTTTAGTTTTAGAGTTATGGGCGATTATAATAACGAAAGTCGATAATTTTGACATTTTGCGATTTTACAATTTCTAACCGCAAAATAGTTAAAACAAAGCTGAATCAGATAGTGGATTATATAATTTAGGTTCATAAAAGACATTGTATTTCTATCAAGCTTATTTCCAACACATTTAGTTTCGGAGTTATGCACGATTTTGATAACGAAAATGGATAATTTTGACATTTAGAGATTTTACAATTTTTAATGAAAAAGTAGTTAAGATCAAGTGAAATCAGATGCTTTTAGGTTCATAGTAAACATTTTATTTCTAACAATCTTTCTTCCATCGCATTTAGTTTTAGAATTACATATGTTCGATTATGATAAGAAAAATCAATAATTTTGATATTTTAGGTCCATCCAAAACATATATAAAACCAAGCTCAATTAAATGATGAATAATGTATTTTAGGTTAATAATAAACAAATTACTCCAAATACATTTTTCACCAACACGTTTAGTTTCGGAGTTATGGACTATTTTAATGACGCAGTCGTTAATTTTGACATTTTGCAATTTTTCAAGATTTAACCAAAAAATAGTTAAAGCCAAGTTTAATCAATGACGGATAATGTATTTAGGTTCATAATAAATATTTTATTTGCGACAAACTTTCTTCTAACACGTTTAGTTTTAGAGTTATGGGCGATTATGATAACGAAAGTCGATAATTTTGACATTTTGCGATTTTACAATTTCTAACCGCAAAATAGTTAAAACAAAGCTGAATCAGATAGTGGATTATATATTTTAGGTTCATAAAAGACATTGTATTTCTATCAAGCTTATTTCCAACACATTTAGTTTCGGAGTTATGCACGATTTTGATAACGAAAATGGATAATTTTGACATTTAGAGATTTTACAATTTTTAATGAAAAAGTAGTTAAGATCAAGTGAAATCAGATGCTTTTAGGTTCATAGTAAACATTTTATTTCTAACAATCGTTCTTCCATCGCATTTAGTTTTAGAATTATGTTCGGTTATGATAACAAAAATCAATAATTTTGATATTTTAGGTCCATCCAAAACATAGATAAAACCAAGCTCAATCAAATGATGAATTATGTATTTTAGGTTAATAATAAACAAATTACTTCATATACATTTTCCTCCAACACGTTTAGTTTCGGAGTTATGGACTATTTTAATGACGGAGTCGTTAATTTTGACATTTTGCAATTTTTCAAGATTTAATCAAAAAATAGTTAAAGCCAAGTTGAATCTGATGATGGATTATGTATTTTAGGTACATAATAAATATTTTATTTGCAACAAACTTTCTTCTAACACGTTTAGGTTTAGAGTTATGGGCGATTATGTTAACGAATGTCGATAATTTTGATATTTTGCAATTTTTCAAGATCTAACCAAAAAATAGTTAATGCCAAGTTGAATCAGATGATAGATAATGTATTTTAGGTTCATAGTAAATATTTTATTTGCAGCAAACTTTCTTCTAACACGTTTAATTGTAGAATTATGGGCGATTATGATAACGAAAGTTGATAATTTTGACACTGCGATTTTACTACTTCTAACCGCAAAATAGTTAAACCTAAGTAGAATCAGATTATGGATTATATATTTTAGGTTCATAACAGACATTGTATTTCTATTAAGCTTATATCCAACACATTTAGCTTCGGAGTTATGCACGATTTTGATAACGTAAATGGATAATTTTCACATTTAGAGATTTTACAATTTTCTAAACGAAAAAGTAGTTAAGACCCAGTGAGATCAGATGATTTTAGGTTCATAGTAAACATTTTATATCTAACAATCTTTCTTCCATCGCATTTAGTTTTAGAATTATGTTCAATTACAATAACAAAAATCAATAATTTTGATATTTTAGATTCATCCAAAAAATAGATAAAACCAAGCTCAATCAAATGATGAATTATGTATTTTAAGTTAATAATAAACAAATTACTTCAAATACATTTTCCTCCAATACGTTTAGTTTCGGAGTTATGGACTATTTTAATGACGGAGTCGTTAATTTTGACATTTTGCAATTTTTCAAGATTTAATCAAAAAATAGTTAAAGCCAAGTTGAATCTGATGATGGATTATGTATGTTAGGTTTATAATAAATATTTTATTTGCAACAAACTTTCTTCTAACACGTTTAGGTTTAGAGTTATGGGCGATTATGATAACGAAAGTCGATAATTTTGATATTTTGCAATTTTTCAAGATCTAACCAAAAAATAGTTAAAGCCAAGTTGAATCAGATGATAAATAATGGATTTTACGTTTATAGTAAATATTTTATTTGCAACAAACTTTCTTCTAACACGTATAGTTTTAGAGTTATGGGCGATTATGATAACGAAAGTCGATAATTTTGACATTTTGCGATTTTACAATTTCTAACCGCAAAATAGTTAAAACCAAACTGAATCAGATAATGGATTATATATTTTAGGTTCATAACACACATTGTATTTCTATCAAGCTTATTTCCAACACATTTAGTTTCGGAGTTATGCACGATTTTGATAACGAAAATGGATAATTTTGACATTTAGCGCTATTACAATTTTTAAGGAAAAAGTAGTTAAGACCAAGTGAAATCAGATGATTTTAGCTTCATAATAAACATTTTATTTCTAGCAATCTTTCTTCCATCGCATTTAGTTTTAGAATAATTATGTTCGATTATGATAACAAAAGTCAATAGTTTAGATATTTTAGGTCCATCCAAAACATAGATAAAACCAAGCTCAATTAAATGATGAGTTATGTATTTTAGATTAATAATAAACAAATTACTCCAAACGCATTTTCCTCCAACGCGTTTAGTTTCGGAATTATGGATTATTTTAATGACGGAAATCGTTAGTTTTGACATTTTTCAAGATTTAACCAAAAAATAGTTAAAGCCAAGTTGAATCAGATAATGTATTTTAGGTTCATAGTAAATATTTTATTTGCAGCAAACTTTTTTCTAACACGTTTAATTTTGGAGTTATGAGCGATTATGATAACGAAAGTCGATAATTTTGACATTTTGCGATTTTACAATTTCTAACCGCATAATAGTTAAAACCAAGCTGAATCAGATAATGGATTAAATATTTTAGGTTCATAACAGACATTGTATTTTTATCAAGCTTATTTCCAACACATTTAGTTTTGGAGTTATGTTCGATTATGATAACAAAAATCAATAATTTTGATATTTTAGGTCCATCCAAAACAGATAAAACCAAGGTCAATTAAATGATGAATTATCTATTTTAGGTTAATAATAAACAAATTACTCCAAATACATTTTCCTCCAACACGTTTAGTTTCGGAGTTATGGACTATTTTTATTTTAATGACGGAGTCGTTAATTTTGACGTTTTGCAATTTTTCAAGATTTAACCAAAAAATAGTTAAAGCCAAGTTGTATCAGATGATGTATTATGTATTTCAGGTTCATAATAAATATTTTATTTGCAACAAACTTTCTTCTAACACGTTTAGTTTTAGAGTTATGGGCGATTATTATAACGAAAATCGATAATTTTGATATTTTAGGTCCATCCAAAACATAGATACAACCAAGTTCAATCAAATGATGAATTATGTATTTTAGGTTAATAATAAACAAATTACTCCAAATGCATTTTCCTCCAACGTGTTTAGTTTCGGAGTTATGAATTATTTCAATGACGAAAATTGTTAGTTTTGACATTTTGCGATTTTTCAAGATCTAACCAAAATATTGTTAAAGCCAAGTTGAATCAGATGATGGATTATGTATTTTAGGTTCATAATAAATATTTTATTTGCAACAAACTCTCTTCTAACACGTTTAGTTTTAGAGTTATGGGCGATTACTATAACGAAAATCGATAATTTTGACATTTTGTGATTTTACAAATAACCGCAAAGTAGTTAAAACCAAGCTGAATCAGATAATGGATTATGTATTTTAGATTCACTGTAAACTTTTTATTCCTAATAAACTTTCTTCCAACGCGTTTAGTTTTCGAGTTATGGACGATTAAAGTGATGAAAATCAATAATTTTGATAATTTGCGATTCCGTATTATTTATTTTTATGTGTAATATATTATAAATTATTATTTATATCAATGTAGTTAATTTTACTAAAACTTAAGAGCTATACAACTCAAAAGTCATATCATAACATCCTAATCGTTGCTTATCATTTTTAATAACGACAGTTCCTTTATAATAACCACTGTATATTGCAGTACTTTCTAAAAATGATCCAAATGATTCTGGGATGATGTAAGTACCCTAAAAAAATTGAGATATAAAAATTTGTGACGAATAAGTTTGATTGTATGATGATGCCCTACCTTTTTGATGGGACACCTACAAGGAACTTTATTATCATTTAAAATGGGAGGACACGGTTTATTTTTAGCAATTCCAAAAATGCAAATATCTTTGTATGTACACGACCCTACGTTATCAACGCAGGGCACTTCCACCCAAAACACTACTTTTCTTTTAACATCAATAGAAACCTACAAAAAATTTTTACCAAAATATCATACCACGTTAATGATGGCACCTTGTGAATTTGTAATCACCAATTAAAATGGAGGATTTACACGAAATTCTTACAAGAAATATATAAACAAATTAAACATACTTTTATTGGAGAAATTAAATCAACACTTGTTGAAAAAGTCCCGCTAACAATGGGTACTAAATGATTTCCAAATGCAATTGTAAAATTGTTTACTGAGATTGGATCGTTTTCGCTGTTGCTGCATTTGTTTAAGACGAAATCTCTAATTTGCATCGTACCCTAAAAAATCCGATTAAAGTCCTTAAAAACATTTTAAAATTAAAGCAAAACTTACTACATAATTAGCATTTGAACAACTAAAAACCATCAATAATAACAATATTATTTGAAACATTTTAAGATCTTTTCCGCGTTGATGTGAACTAAACAAGAGTTAAACGACTTCTCTTTGTTTTTACCAGCTCATATGACCTCATTGGCCAATAGAATACGAATAATCAAAATTAATTTGTTTTTGATTTTTTTTTAAATACAAAATAAAAGATAAGGATTGATTTCATAATAAATAAGCATAATTTTATGGTGCGTATTTAAATTTTTTTAAATTACAATTTTAATAAGAAATATATTAAGATGAAAATTGTTCGAAATAAAATGTTTGGTTTCAGTTTTTAAATCTATAGTCCAATATTTGATTAAACTTGGTTTTAAGTAATTTTGATTAAACCTTGTAAAATTGCAAAAATAAGATTAAATCATAACAATAATTATTTAGCATAAGCACGAAGGCTTTCACAACCGGTGCTAATTGGTATAATTGGTAATAAGTTAACATTAGAACTAACACTATCTAGTTATAGTTCTAGTTCAACAAACAAATCAAGGACTTAAATAACTCATGGAGTAGACAACGCATGATGTTAAGCAGTTTAGATTTTTTTACGAACATGCGGAAAGAAGAAAGTAACGCCAACCTTCTTGAAGGTGAAGTACCATCGATTCCACTGCAACCCGTAGAATCTTGGTTAGGTCGGAGCAGGCACTACTATGAGAAAGGATCCATAAGACCTACAGTGATCTGTAAAAAATAAGTGAGAGATTACTACGATTCCATCTCTCATTTTCCAATAGTATGTCCGGAGAAGACTAGGATAAAATGGACAGACTGATCTTGAATTTCAGAAGACCCGTGATAAACACATCAACAAGTTTGAATCATTGGAACGCCGGACACAGAAGAAAACGAACAATAGTCTACCAGTAGAAACGATCGTCATCAACAGATTTAGTGTCCCACTAACTACGGTATTGGCCAAAGGACTGAATTATGCAATCGCACGAAAAAAGGTCCCAAAGGAAAAAATAATTTGCGAAGTGAAACCAGCTGTTCAAGGTATTTCGCACTGAAAATCGAAAAGATTCGACAAAAAGTTGCGAGGGTGCTAAAGTCAGCAAAACCACCGAAATCGAACTTGACAGATAGTGAAAAGTCTTCGAACCATTAAAGAAAAATCAGAAAGCATCGTCTTAGCAGACAAGGGGGATGCCAGCGTTGTTATGAACAAAGAAGAATATGACGCCAAAATGATGATCTACTGGACCCGGCCACCTACAGGAAGCTCAAAAACATCCATAAACATATTGTGTATTCTAATTTTAGTTATAAAATCCTTTTTTATTAGGGTACCAATCAAGCATGATAAGACAGTCTTCGCTAGAAAATAATTCCGGAGGAATTACCAGAATATGTGTCAGATCTAGTGGAGTAATCTTTATCGTCGACATATTTTAGTTGGAAAGAAGAGATTTCCATTGTCTTTGGTTATTGCTAATTTCTACATGGAATTATTCGGAGAAGATGCTTTGAAGAAGAGAAAGCAGAAGAGAAACCAAAACTATTGCGTCGATATGTGGCCGATACGTTTGTGACATGGCGACATGGTAGAGAACATCTCTAAGAATGCTTAGATCACTTAAACGCTCAGCATCCCATGATCAAGTTTACCACGGAAACAGAATCTGCAACGCAGTTGCCCTTCTTAGATGTATTGGTCACTAGGACGACAAATGATGACATGGAACTTGGGGTATACGGGAAGAAGCCCCACCCCAACAAGTACTGAGAGGCAACATCACACCATCATCCCCAACAGCAGAGCTCCGTGATCCGTACTTTGCCTCAGAAAGCAGCAGGAATTTGTGAAGGAGATAACCTAAAGGAGGAACGGTTTCTATAGGACGTACTGCAGAAGAATGGACATACTTAGAGGTACATCAACTGAGCCACCAAGCAGCGGCAGCAGAGGGAAGACGCGGTAAGTACAGAACCAGTGGGATTTATCTGTCTTCCTTATATTTCCGGTGTATCTCAAGAAAAATGACATGTGGTACGATACGGAACGATCACCAAAATTCGGGATACACTCCTGATAGCCAATCAGAGAGCATGAGAGGAATGTGACGTTGAAGAAGATCCAACAATCGACGATTGCGGAACATTGCCATTCAGAGAGATACCGAATAGACTTCGACAAAACAAAGGTACTAGCTAGGACTAATAAGTCTCACCAAAGGCTGACAAGGGAAGCCATAGAAATCCACCTACTTAGAAACAACGACATTAAAATTAAAAGACATTATTTTTAAATAAAAGACCAGTTAAAGCACAAAGAAAAGACGTTTTATATTTTTTATTTGATTCATAATAATAAAAACACAAATAATGAATTTTCCATTTTAGACACTTCTTGGCATTATGACGTCCAAAATCTCTTGGCAGATTCTAGTTTACAAATCATCAGTGATGGAGCGGTGCCATCAACCTTATCTGAACCTAACCCAACTAGCTAGTTAGCGCTAGATAATAGTTGGGTTTGGTTGAGCTACTAATCTTAATTCAACCCAATTCCACTACATATCTACTTACTATTAAATATTAGTAGGGTTGTATAGAGCTATTGGCCTTAACCCAACCCGCCTAACTGGTGAGCATTAAATATTAGTTGGGTTGGGTTAAACCATCAACCTTATCTGAGCCCAACGCATCCCAACTAGATATTAGGTAATTGGGTTAAGCGGAGTTGGGTTCATCAATTTTTTATTGAAACCGATAAAAATCCAGAACATGAGCCTTTTCTTTTAAATGTTCGTTCATCATTCGCTGACCTTAAACCAATTCCAGTAACTTCGCATGGTAGTCAAAAGCCATTTGTGCATAAAGAACTCTTTAAGACAAATTTCGTTTTTATTAAAATTAAAAGTCTCTTATTCCTAGATTTGAAGGTCCCTACCCTATAATAGAAAGGAATGCAAAATGTTTTAGAATTCTTAAAAATAATAAAGTTCTAACAGTCAGCGTAGACCAACTTAAATCAGCATTTTGCTTAAAAGAAGATATATCTACTACCATCAATGATATTAATAAAATAAAAAAACCTAAAAAAGTTCGATTCATTTTTTAAGTTTAATTTCGTTCTTTCTTTAAAGGGGGGGACAAGTGTAGCGGATCCCGTTTCCATTTTCATTGTTTATTTATTTTAAAATTTAAAAATATCATAGTCGTTGTTGTTTAAAAAAAGAAGACATAAGAATAAAAATAAATAAGTCATAGCAGAAGAATGTTGTTTACATCACATCTATAAATTATAAAAAATAATATTAAAAACAAATATTGTTGGCTACAACAGCCATATAATCATTCAGATGTGTAAGGTAACAAATTATCAGCTATTTTGACCCAATTGTTGTTATTTTTAGGATATATCGTCTATTGTAATTGGGTTGAGCCGTTAACTTTAACCCAACTAACTAGTTAGCTTTAAATATTAATAAGAATGGATTGAACGATCAAGCTTATCTCAACCCAAGCCAACTTGCTAATTATTAATTTCTATTACTAAATATTAGTTGGGTTGAGCCATCAATCTTATCTGAACCCAATCTAACCCTTTTTTTCTTTTTGGCGCAGTGGAGGGGAAAATGCGTTATGCACCCCGGCCTACTGTTAGCGCCTTCCGTGGTCTTCTTGGATGTTTCTGTTTCGGCCAGGAGTGTGGGACTATCTCTAGCCCCAAGACTACCCACTAAAAACCCCCCCACTCTTCCCGGAATCGCCCTTCAGGGCATATCTTCGGGGTAATTAAACTCTCACACCTAATGGTGCGGCTCTTCTTCACTTTTCTTACAATCTTCCTTCTTTCTTTCCTCTCATCTTTTTTATCTTCTTCGATTCTCACCTAATGGTGCGGCTCTTCTTCACTTTTCTTACAATCTTCCTTCTTTCTTTCCTCTCATCTTTTTTATCTTCTTCGATTCTCCATCTTCATCCTCATTTTGCTCGTCTCATCTCTGTCCTGGGTACCGGGAATTCTCCCTCGTTCCTTATCCCATTTTCTGCCTGTCTTTCGTGATTCCTCCATTCAAAAGGTCTCTTCTGTCTTCTCGTTCCTTGCATCCGGTGGCATTATGGATGAAATATAAAGGGATTACTTTTTGAAATGTTGTTAAACTATAACATACCTGGGTGCGGGGATTTCCCCCTCGTTCTTCATCCCATGTTCTGTATGTCTCCCTTTATCCTTTTATTCAGATCCCCTTCTGCTCTTCCCTCCAGTCCACTCCGATGAAGTCGTTGAAATTGCGGGGGGGAAATGAAATATTAACTTTTTGCATTAACTTTTGTTTACATCGTACCTGAATGCGGGGGACATACCCCCTTAGCTCCTCGGCTCCACCTCGTTGTCATCCCTTCTCTTCTCTTCAATCTCCTTGGCCATCATAACCTCAGTAAGATAATTGATTACTTCATTTCCAATCTCATCACTCTCTAAGAGTACTTCAGAGATACTGTCTACGTCTAGTTTCCTCCCAATTTTGCGTTCTACTTCTCTTCTCGATGCTTCAAAGTATCTATATTCTAAGACAGTATGTCTTGGAGTGTTTTTTGCTTCACAACCATACCAACAGGTGTCACTTGTCAACCTTTTTATCTTCTTTAAATAGCTTCCGAAAATTCCATGGCCAAGTATGGCTTCTGTAGCGTAGTAATTAGTCTGCGGTCCTCGTTTCTGCCACTCCTGCACGTCCTTTATAAAAAATCCTGCCCAACCCGTATATTTATCCCACCTCTCTTGCCACCTTCTGTACACCTCCTCTCTATTCCTCTCCTTGTCCTTCCCTCTCGACTCCCAATTTCGCGCTCTCTCCCAAGCCAGTATATCATATGGGGGGCATCCTGCCAGTACTCCAACAGCGTCCGTTGATGCTGTCCTGTATGCTGATGTTATGCATATTGACGCCTTTCTTTCTACTGATCGCAACATTTTTACATATCTATCGTACTTCAGAGTATGTTCCCATGCCGGAGCAGCGTATAGTATCACCGATTGAACAACAGATGATATAAGCCTTCTCTTCTTTTGGCCTGGTCCTTTGACTTTCGGCATAATCCCTGACATAGCATTAATTATTTTTCTCGCTTTTTCAGATGTTCTTATTATGTGTTGAGTCATCTTAGTATCCTTATTTATGTGCACTCCTAGGTATTTTGCGGACTTTGTGCTTCGTATTGTTATGTTACTCATTTGTACATCTATATTTTGTAGTTTTCATCACCCTTCTAATATCACTATCTCCGTTTTTTGGGGTGCAAGTTGGAGACCCATTTTATTAAGTTCTGGACTTATGTTCTCGACGCAATACTCTGCTTTGTCTTTTAATTCTTCTGGAGTTGACGCTTGGACCACTACTGCCGGGTTATCGGCATAACTTGTTATCTTTACTCCAGCTTCTGTTTTTATACGGAGAACTCTGTCGTAGTATATATTCCAAAGGGTTCTGCCGATGACTGAACCCTGCGTGACTCCGCACGTCATTTCCATCTCGCGTCTGTCGGATATTATCACAGTTCTATCGGAGAGATATGATGTTATCATCCTTCTTATTTCTAGTGATATCTTAGATTCCATTAACGCTTCTCTTACTTTTGACCACGGCACAGAATTGAAGGCGTTCTTAACATCCAGCAGGATCATTATACGAAAACCTCTGTTTGACGAGGATATCTTTTTCCTTTCTCTTACATCGGAGATTATACTCAAGACAGCATCAGTTGTGCTCAGACCTCTTCTATATCCATACTGTCTATCACTGATTATCTTTTTCTCTTCTAGTTCCTCGATAAGTCTGTTATTAATTATGCGTTCGAGAAGTTTCCCTACAGCACTTATTAGACATAAGGGCCTATACGACGTTTCTTCATTTTCTTTTTTAGGTTTTTCAACCAACACCAGGACTGCTCTTCTCCATATCTTCGGGAAAACTCCTCTTTCAAAACACCAATTGAATACTCTGAGGAAAACCTCTGGATTCCCTTTCACCCAGGCTTTTAGAATTTCATTTGTTACGTCGTCTTCTCCAGGAGCTTTTTTTAATTTAAGTTGTTGTGTGCATTGACTCAATTCCTCCAAGGATATTTCTCTTTGTTTCGCAGATCTTGTTTGATATTCAGTTTCTTCATCTTTTTCTAAGTATTCTTTGTCCTTTATCTTTGGAAATAATTTCTTGAATTGATATTCGATGGTTTTACCTGGTACGCTGTTCCCCATAGATTCTCTTCTAATTCCTGACACATTTCTCTCCATTTTTTCTCTTTACTTCTTTTTATTAGCACATTTAGTGCTTTCTTCTTGTCTTTATATTCTTTATTCAGAGTGTTCTCCATTTGGTTGGATGCGCGACGTTTCCTCTCTCTTTGAAGTTTTCTTTTGTATTTTATGCACAACGATCTAGCCTCCGATATTTCAGTGTTCCACTAGTACACATTCTTTACCCAACCTAACCCACCTAGCTAGTTAGTGCTACATATCAATTTGGTTTTTTGCAATGAAATAGATGGTGTCCCCATCATACATCTACCCAGTGTTCCCTCAGTGGTGCGAACCTTTTTTAGCATTGAATTTTGTAAGAGAAGGAGCACACACGTTTTGTTGGTCTAACCCAGCTCTGGGTTGTCGAATATCTTAGAGCGGCTCTGCTTCAAATATACAGGGTCTTTTTAGACATTTTTGAAACGAAGAGCTCTACAATGGATACTTTCTGAAATAGAGTAAGTACTTTACAAACCGATTTGGGTACACTGTACATTTGAATTAGTTATGGGAATACCGCTCCTAACCTTGTCGTCCTCCAGGAACGGTCGCTACATAAAAGAACCTCTGCATTTGCGGATGACAAAAATTTTTCAAAAATTTCCTTTTTCATTATATACCAGATTTCAATTTCTATTTGAATAATTTTAAATCGTTTGGAAAACACTTATCTATATGACAAAATCGTTCTTACACCGAAAATTTTCAATCTCATTCACTCAAAAAAAGGCGGATTTTAAGGATCTTCCATAACTTCAAAACTGAATACGTTGCGAGGAAGTTTGTTGGAAATAAAATGTTTATTGTGAACCTAAAATGCATAATAAATTATCTGATCCAGTTTGGTTTAGATTATTTTTTTGCTTAGATATTGTAAAATCATAAAATGTGAAAATTATACGATTTTTATAATCAAAATCGTCCATAACTCAAAGACCAAATGCGTTGGAAGATACTTTGTGAGAATTAAAATGTTTATTATGAACCTAAAATACATAATCTATCATCTGTGTTTAAATTATTTTTTGTTTAAAAGTTATAAAGTCCATAACTCCAAAATTCATTGTCTAATTCAACTTGATTTGAATTGTTTATGATTAAAAGTTGTAAAATATTAAAATAGTAGAATTTTATTGCAAAATAAAAAAGTTAAGAATGGATTTTAGAATAATCACATTTTTTATGGTGCATATGTATATTTTATAAATAACATAAATTTAATAAGAAATATATTATGGCAATAATACTTTAATAAAAAAGAGTGCAATTTCCCTTACTTCCATGTAAAAAAAGCTAGTTGAAAAAAAAAATTTGGCACATTTTTCAGTTATTATTTCATTACCAAAAATAATTAAGCAAATAATAGACTACAACAAAAAAAGCTTAAATTCACTTAAATCTAATGACTAAGTATTCTTCATATTCATCAATTTTATCATAATAAGTGAATGAATCTTGCATATTTTATTATAGGAGTCTTTTTAATGATAAATTTCATCTTTATTCGCACATTTGCAATAAAGAATTAATCGTTCCATCTTTATTGCCTCGATTTGCTTCAAATACAGATTTTATCACCTCTTTGTCAATGTTAGGGAACATTTCTTCAATCTACAAATAATATATAATAATAGTACTAATTAAATTAATTAATTAAAATAATTTTAGAACCTGTTTTAATTCGGATTCACTTAAAATTGGAACTGGTGCTGGAGCTGGTTGACCAGTTGGTGGTGCAGGATACACAGATAAAGTTTGGAGCCGTCCAGCAGATAAATTTGGACTTGTATACATTAAAGGTTGAATTGGCGCCTGAGGCTAAATCATTTCATTATTTTTTTAGCACAAATTAATTATTAAAAATCTTACAGAATAACTTAAAACCAAATTAATCATTCCTTCAACCCCTTCACCTTGTTTACCACTCAATGGGTACCACTCTTCATGAGTTTCACCTGTTAACACTTGTTGAGGAATGTTTATTTGAGTCCAAGCAACCAATTCATCCATTGTGAATGAGCGCTCATCATATATTTCAATTGATATCATATTAACTCCTTGTGGGAGTAAACTAGAAAAGTCACATCATACAAAATTTTTGTTTGCGATTAAAAAATTGAATTACCATTGCACTAATTTATTCCATCTGGGATTTTTACCCCCATTTAAATCAGTGTGGGTCTCATAAACGCAATGTCCTACTCGAATTCTTGCGTAAGGATCCATACGAACAACCCCATAATTTTTGGCAAGCTTCGCCTGAGCCACACAGATGTTTAATCGGCCTAAGATGTTGGCAAGGCAAGGTTGAGCGCTCAGATATTGTTGATGTAAAGCAAGAGCAGCCTGTCGGTCTGCTGCTTCTTGTTGTTGTTGAACAGAAACTGTTATTCTCAAAAAATCATCAGGTAAGGTATCAACAAAAACCTATTTAGGAGTGAAAATATGATAAAATAACTTTTGAAACTTATAGGTTAAAACTTACTCTGTTTCGGCGCTCTTTTACTTTATCAGTTACAGCTGTAGCCATTTCTAAAAAGATTTTTTAGTGAATTATAAATGAAAGTTAATGATGAAGCATGTATCCTTAAGGAACAGCTGATATCTGTCATTTATCAATAATGTCAATATTGATATTTTTTTAATAGGGGGATTTTTTACATTCACTTAATGCTTTCTATGTAAGATAACATTCAAATAATAATTTTATCAACAAAACAACTTAAAAAATTAATAAACACTTATAAAACATAACTTTATGATTTGTAGCTACGTTCAAAGGACTTAACTTTTAAAAACAATTTGTGTTAGAAGGCAAACAAATATAAGTTTAATAACCATTAAATAAAATGATTTAATAATACATCATTTTTGTTAATCTAAAAAATGTCTGTGTGTACTTCCGATAACAAGATTATTTAAAAAATAATAAAAATAAATATTCCTGATTTGTGACTACATTCAAGAGATTTCATTTGTCATTAAAGAGGTTATGTTCTAACTGTTGTGTCAAAATATCCATTTAATTATTAAAAAGCAAAGAAATTAGTTTAAAAACGGTTAAATGAAATGATTTAAATAATTAATAAATAAATCGTTTTGTTCATCTAAAAAATGGTGGTGTGTACTTCCGATATGAATGGTGTACAAACTTTGCAATCTGATATAATATTTGTTGTGGAAAGTACAGCGATCAATGGGGCTTATATTAACGATTTAAAAACGAACTACATCCTACCATGTATTGAGTAAGATATTATTTCTGTTTATTACGATAATTTCGATTACAGAGTGCAACAGCCGTTCTGCCAGGTGAGAAATTCCAGGTCAGGGTGAAAGTAGTAGTATAGTACTTCTAGGGATTCTACCTAGAAGTTTATATTTGTTCATAATTTTGATGTTTGTTTGTTTAGTTAGTTACAACTCAAGAATCAACGATTTCTCATATCTTTTCTCAGTAAAATTATAGTTAGAGTTTAGTTAAGGTTTTGCTGGAGTATGAATAATGTGACCATACGTCCCGTTTTGAACGGGATTGTCCCGTTCTTCTGTTAGTAGTCCCATCGTCCCGAATAAACTCTAAAACGTCCCGTTTTCATAATCACATAAGTGCATAAATCTCATTAAGTATTTAGCTGTATTTACACAGCTTTTTTTATTAGTAATATTTCGTTTCTTTGTTTGCGAGACTTATACCAAATATGCCTAAATGTAAGTGTACATTTTTTTGAAACTTGAAGAGGGGTAAATAGAAAAAGTATAAACAATATTTATACAAAATCGAGCACATTGTTGGAACAAAAACTAATAGGGATTGGCTGTGAAGCTCATAATATCCACAATGCAATTAAAATTGCCGATTGCTTACCAATTGATTTAGAATGCATTATTGTGTAAAATTTACTTTTTTAATATTTATAGTGTACACATTGAAACTGTAAAAGAATTCTATGACTTGATAGGTACAGAGTATAAAAGAATGTTGGGTTACAGTAAATTTAAATGGCCTGTACTAAGAAAATAGTCTTTTAATAGGCATTCATTCTAATAGTTACTCTTCTAATAATTAGTCATCTAATGCCCGAATATATTGAAGTTGTTTTTTGGCAATCCCAGCTCCGAATGCTGGTTATATTTTGTGCACGCCCAAGAAGTTGGTTTTCACCAAGTCGCTTTAAATACTGAAGGACAAAATATATCAGCAATGTAATAAACCGATTAAAAGATAACTTGTCTTTAGAAAAAAATTCAGTTTTTATCCCACACGTTGCACGAAATTTATTAGCAAAGTTGATCAAAATCGGAGCTTGGCTAACTGCTTAAAAAAAGTAGTCGAGTATAATTACTAACTATTTCCACAAAAATAGAAGCATAGAATAATTACAACTACTACAATTAGTAATCAAGTATCTAATTACAGTAAAGCTTCGCTAATCCAAATCAATGAAAATCTGTTGAATTTAAATGATGGAAGCATGCGGATTACAGAGTCAAATTGTATTAGATAATAACATTATCTGCTGTTTATCTTGCAATACATGATACACTAAAACTTTTACTAACTTCCTCACTTTTAATTCGGTTATACCAACATCTTCATGGAGAAATTGCCTTATTTGCTGCAGCATGATACATAAATTATTGAAAGGACAGTGGAATGCCATCAGGTTCTTCTTCCTCAGCTGATTTTTGAAATACACATCTCTACCATTTTGCTAATAAATTACAAGGATTTACAATCCTTAGAGAGTATGCATCAGTTTGCATCCAAAGTATGCGTCAGCATTTTTGATAGAAATGCTCTTCAGTGTTTTGGAATTAATCGTCTTTCTCTGCAGATAGGACGAATAGTCTTTTACGATTAGCGAATCTCTTACCAATTCGGATTACAAGGGACATAATGCAAATTTTACGTTTTTCAATTTTGTTCAGATTATCAGGGAATTCGGATTTGAGGTTGTACGAATTAGCAAAACTTCTTTAACTACATAATAAGATGCAGTTGTAATGCCTAAAAGGGATTGGTTTGCACTTTCTAAAAAAGTCTGATAAAACAAGCAAAGTTTTACAAGCAGTATCTAGTCTTTAATTAATATAGTAAAACTAAAAGTTGATCTTTCGTACTTTATTAATGGAATTAATTAAATTTCGTTCTACCGGTTTCGGGTCTCAAGTTGAACCATCTTCAGGAATTCGAACACGTCATTAAACTAAACTTAAAAAACCCATGGGTAACATATTAAAAAACTATAATTTTGAATAGATAGAAGTCTTCAATTTAACGACTACAGGTATTAATAACTTAAACGTAATTTAAAGCAAAGCAAAACATGCACAAAAAACATTTTTTTAACCTCACATAAGTCAAGGCACATTGTGCATGTTTTGCTTTGCTTTAAATTACGTTTTCCTCGGACCACATTCCTTCCCTCTCTGTAAACCCGTTTTTTAAAAAGATTTTAACATTCGCTATTCGTGCAGTCCGTTGTGTTGTTCTGTTTTATATATTTAAATAGTAAAAATTATAATTTTAATGTTAAGTGTTCTACAAATATATTTTAAATAATGATTTTCCAGATTTTTATAGTGATATAGACAGTAAGTTCATTTATTTTCTTTTTGATAACCTGTATATGTTATACAATAGGATTTACATGATTTTTTCCTTTATTATTAGATTCGGCTGATGATGAGCTAATAACTCGAAACTAGTTCCGTATAAATTAAACAATTTTTAGCAAGAAAGAAGTTTTTAATTTTTATTTTATATACTTTCTGAACTTGCAACATGGATCCAATTAATTCAGTATTAATTGTTCTTTATTCTTCTTGTGTTCAACTTTTACACAAGAAGAAATCATAAACGCCGGATATGTGAGCGATTTAAGTATAAATATCATCTTATGAAAGGTTTGATATCTTACCAAGACATATAATGAACTATTTGATTGCTTGCAAACGAGTCAACATGAAATCAACAATTCAAATGTTGTAGCGCCTCGTCCGCAAGCGGCCTCGGCAATTAGAGTATAAATGTCATCTTATAAAAAATTTGTACCCTCAATGTATGTCGCCTCAAATCGCCGAGGTCGCTTGCGGGCGAGGCGCTAGAGTTGATGAATCAACACGAAATCGATAATGCAATGGTTTAGCGCCCCATTAGCAAACGACTTCGGCGATTTAATCATGAATGTCGACTTACGAATGCTTTGGTGTTTAGACCAAGAAATTTAATGCACGATTTCGCCTCAAATTGCCGAGGTCGTTTGCAGGCAAGGCGCTAGAGCTTTGCCTGTATGCAACGTCGGCGATATGAGTATAAATATCATTTTATGAAAAATGTGGTATCTTAACCAAGACATGCAATGAGCGGTTTAACCTCAAATTGCAGAGGTTGCATGGGGGTGAGGCACTAGAATTGATGTGTCAACACCAATTCAACAATTTACAGGTTTTAGCGCCTCGCCACAAACGACCTCGGTGACTTGAGTATAAA
This sequence comes from Onthophagus sagittarius, assembly GCA_036711965.1. Classification (NCBI taxonomy): domain Eukaryota; kingdom Metazoa; phylum Arthropoda; class Insecta; order Coleoptera; family Scarabaeidae; genus Onthophagus; species Onthophagus sagittarius. The sequence goes on from JASERS010000005.1 coordinate 31,012,686, forward strand.
TGTAATGTTATGAAGTTGGTATCTTAACCAACATGTCTTGGTGAAATGAATGAGATCAATGAAAAAGTTTTTTATTTAGTGTAAAATCGGTGCTATTAACAATTTCGAATGCTTAACATTCCTCATCAGGCATGATTATGAGAAGCAACAAAAAGGTACAAATTAAAATAGTAAAATGTAAAGTTAGAAATTAAATGAACAATAACTACATAAAAGTCTTAAAAATAAAATTCAAAAAGTGTATACTGTGGATATTTACCGTCAAACGAGGAGCTCCAAGTTAAGGGTTTTTGAAAGTACATTAAATCTTCGTATATTTAAATATAAAATTATAAAATAGTTTCTGTGAGAATATAGTTAAAAAACATTGAATTGTTTGTTTATAAAAATGTAGTTAAAAATGTGTAAGAAGACTAGACAATTAAAATATAATCCAAACCTGAAGAAAAACAAAGGTGTTAGAGAACAAATAAGATTAAAAAGTTAAAAGGAAATTCAAAAAATAATAGATGTGGCTATTTATACATACAGTATAAGTACGCAATTGGCTATTTATACATGCAGTATATATATGTAATTGGCTACATATACATACTGCATGTATACGCAATTGACTATTTACACGTATTGTATGTATGTGCAATTGGCTGTCTATACATACAAAAAACTGAAAACTAACTTTAATAAATGAAATTATAATTATAATTGTGTATCAATTAAATAGGAATTTCTTTGAAACGCAGACATGTACTGTGTACATGAGTGCAAAAAAGTGTGATGACACAAAATGTTTTTTTTTCGTAATGGAACACCATATATTTTTTGCATATTCTTATTAGCTACCTTAAATGCTATAACGGCACAACGTGTTTTCAAAATTTGTATATAAAATTACCATGTTCTTAACCATTTTGTGAAAAGTTTTGAAAATGTATGTAGTTACTTAAAATAGATATCACACTGCAATTTGTGATAATTATAGAGGAATTCCGTAGCATTTCAATGATAGAAGTCGCAATTCAATATATCATTTAATTGTTGAGATAAAAATTCTTAAACAGAATCGTAGTTTTTAAGAAACAAATTGATGCCATCGTAATTAAAAAATCGTATCTCAAGAATTAATTGAAATATCACTTTAAAATAAGAAGCAATTTGAAGCAAATTTAGTTGATATTTAATGTGCCTTAGATCATTTCTTCATATCTTCAAATCTCCGAGTTATGATTTTTTTGATTAAAACTCTGCAAAATGTAATTATATGTGTTTGATAAAAATCAAGAAATTTTCAAAGAATCGTATTTCAAGAACTAATTGAGATATCGCTCTGAAATAAAGAGCCACTTAAAGCAAATTTTGTTGCTATTTAAGTTGCTTAAGATCATTTTTAAGAAAAAATGATCATTAAATCATTAAATCTCCGCGTTATGATTTTTTGATTAAAGCTTTGCAAAAAACGCAATTATATATATTTGTTAAAATATATATAATTTTATTATTGTGTATTTTATTATATTTGAAATAAGGAGCGATTTGAAGTAGATTGAATTAGTATTTAATATGCTTGAGATCTTTTCTTCAAATCTTTGTACCTCCGAGTTATGATTTTTTTTATTAAAATTTTGCAAAAACATAATCATATATTTAGAGTATTGAGGATCAATTATCACTTTATATTATTATATATAAAATATCAATAATTGACTTTATACTAAGTGATAAATTTTTTTATTCATGTCCTTAATCGACTTCGATTTTACAAATCATTTTCAGAAGGAGGCGATTCAGCCGAAAATGGAACAACACTAACATTCTAAAATTACTTTAAAACAAATTATGATAAAATATAAAATAAAATTCGTCACAAAATCAAACATAACCTGATATACTTGATGTGTTGATATATTCTTTAAAGGTTTTTTATTATTTATTTTATTACGAATGCTTTTTTTCTTTTTTATGGACATTTGTGAGGCTTTTTAGAGTGGGAATCTTTAGAGTGGGAACTTTTTTTTAATAAAATTGATTTGTTTTTATTATTTTTTTGAGTTTGTCATTGAATTTAATGGTAGGATTATTCTTTATCTCAATAATAGTGTCTTCTTTAAAAAAAGTCAGGGTTTTATTTGTGTAGGAATTTCTATCTAGAATAACAAGACCTGCATTTTTGTCTCCCAAAATGTTCAAAAAAGAAAAAATCAAAATAAGGTTCTTTAAAAACCTACGTTTGAAAGATTAGTAAATTTAGTACAAAAGTTATATCATCGAGATCATCAACGTTGATGTCAATAATTGGTTTATTAACGTTCATGCGATTAATAGTGAACTTAAAATTTGCATCAATTTTATCATTATTATATCGATATAAATTATTGATGATTCGGTTTTTATTTGCATTATGTGTTTGATTACAGTTATTTATTCTATCTTTAACTAACCTTATCAAGCTTCTTCTATTTTATATTTTTACTTCTAATAGGTTTGTAAAATATTTCCTCTTCAAATTTCTTCGTGAGTTCCTCGTATTCGTTGAAGTGTAGGGATTCTTGTAGTTTGCGGTGAATATATTTGAGTATACAATCGTATTCTGCAAGTTATATTGAATTCTGATGTTTTTCTTGATCAATTTGAAAAATATATGAGAGAATGATGAAAAAGTTTTTTATTTAGTGTAAATTCGGTGCTATAGACAATTTCAACGCTTAACGTTCGTCATCAGGCACGACTATGAGAAACAACAAAAAGGTAAAATTATGTTTCTTTTATGTTTCAAAATCTGCCTCTTCTTTTTCTTTCTTCGTCTAGATTCTTGAATTGCTAGCAGTTCAAGATGTATGTATGTTGCACACTATTCTATCTCTAATTAACCCTTCTTTTAAGTTTTCGAATTAACAGTTAAAGTCTTTGTACTCTAAAATTGAATATGTGTCTATTTACCCTTGCATTAGTCTTTGGTACGAAGTATTTTTCTAACTCCATTAAATCTTTTTTCTTACTTTACGGTTAACTTAACCTTAAAAGATGGCATATATACTATATATTCCGTAATGATCAAATATTGTATTCTGAACCTACATAACATGCACCATTGGAGTGATGAAAATCCTCATGAAACTGTAATTCGAAGTCACCAATATGGGTTTTCTATTAATGTGTGGGCAGGTATAATTGACAATTACTTAATTGGCTCATTTCGATTGCCCAATCGATTGACAGGTGCACTGTATCGAAATTTCTTGGAGAATGATTTAAACGCATTATTAGAGGATGCCCCATTGGCCATTATTGGAAGAATGTATTACATGCATGATGGGGCGCCAGCTAACTTTTTTTGAGTGGCAAGGGAATATTTGAACAGGAGAGTTGGAAATACGTGGATTGGTCGAGGGGACCTGTACCTTGGCCAACTTGTAGTCCTGACCTTAATCCCCTCGATTTTTCATTTTGGGGATTTATGAAAAATGAAGTTTGTGCTGTAGAAATACATAATGAAGAACAATTGTGGATAAGAATTATGGAATCGACAGATAGATTTCGTAATAACCCAGGAATATTTCAAAGATGCCGTCAATCATTAAGAAGAAGAATGGAAAAATGTATTGAAGTACAAAGGCAACAATTTAAATATCTTCTAAAAACTTAATGTTTTACTTTAATTAATCATATTTTTCATCATACCATTAAAATTTAATTATTGAAGTAATTATCATTGTTTTTGCAACTGAATAAAAAAAAATTCAACACCCCATATCTTTTAAGCAAAGGCCTTGCGGACTCATGTTCACAGGAACTTTTGGTGTCCTCACTATGCAATGTACTTTTTTCTATGTCACCCTGTATATATATATATATATGACAAGACCCTTTGGAGCTTTTACTACACTACCCTAGTATGCACTTTCACCTTAACTTGGAATTTCTCACCCCCCAGACGAGCCAAAAAACCACAAAAACATAAAGCGAAAAGTAATATAATATGATGACTTTTGAACGGATAATTGAATAGGTTTGAGGTACTCTTAAAGGAGTGTAACCTTGCTTCATTTTGATAACAATTTCCATCTGATTCTTCACATAAAACTTTATTATAACTACTTTCTTATATTTTTCGCATAATAAAGTTAAAATTTTTTGTAGATATTTTAGCCAAGGCAATAACGATGAGGGAAGTTATATTTCTGATAATGCTAACTCATTATATGGAATAGTAACTTACCAAACAGCTGATTGTTTACCGCAACCAATGACTGATACAATTGGTCCATTTAATAACGCGACAAAGTTTATAAATGCGTTTGATCGCTTAGAGTGAGTTAAAATTGATTCAATTAATAGAAATAAATTATTTCTGATGTTTTTAAGGTTAATTGGTGGTAAAGGTGAATCTCATGCTCATATCTCGGAGGGTTTAGCAACAGCTTTGCAATGTTTCGACGAGTTGAAACAAAAAAGAGATCCTAATGCGAACGTTCAAAGACACTGTCTTTTAATTTGTAATTCACCCCCGTATTTAATGCCCGCGATGGAATCTCAATCGTATGGCGGAAAAACCGCCGAACAATTAGCTTTGATTCTTGATGAAAAAAATATTAATTTATCGATTATATCTCCGAGAAAAATTCCGGTTTTATATAAGCTGTTTGAAAAAGCAGGGGGTGACTTAACAGTTTCGCAATCGAAAAATTATACGAAAGATCCTAGACATTTAGTATTATTAAAAGGATTTAGTCTTAAAGAAAGGCCGTTAACACCACCGCAAGTTCCGGTAAATCCGAACCAAAATCCTTTAGGTGCTACAAACGTTGCTATGGCTTCTTTACCAAGTCCGCGTATTGATACGGATAGCCCAATTTCCGTAGCTAGTTCGCAACCGAGCCAAACTATGATGGGGCCAGGATCTGGTGTTCAAAATATTGGGCAAGGGCAACCATATCGCACTCAACAGAGCAATTCAGGTGAATTAACTAATTTTTATTTAGGTAATTTTTAAAATCTTAAATAGATGTTCTATTTTCGGGAATGAGTCACTCATCAATGGTTGGGATGGTTGGACAGCAACGATTTCCAAATCCTCAGTTTCCAAATACTCAACTTCCGGCTCCACCAAGTTATCATCAAGCTGGACAAGGTTATATTTTCTTTAATACATTAATATAACGGATATTGTTGGAACAGACTTATTTTTCAGTCATGCTGTTAATATTTAAAAAATTTCAATACGTCGTCTGTATACGTAGACATAAATGCGCGACCTCGGTTTGAATCGACGTCGAGTTATTCCCCAAATTCCCTATTCCCCATATTAATCTGTTATATTGTAATTTTAACCTGCCTTTTGCGATGGAAATCCCCAAGTTTCGGAGATTGACGAGTCCTTCCAATTGGCTGATGGCGAACGAACTGGCGTCTCGTGATCGCTATCAGCCAATCCAAACGAATCCCTAATCTTCAAAACCGGGGGATCTCCGTCGCACAAAAGGCGACGGAGAATTATTTTAATTTTATTTAAAAAAGTTTGACTATTATTTTTCCGTAGCTATGGGACAAAGACAACCTTCTAATAGATGGGTTATGCCTCCACGCCAACCGTTCATGCCAAACACTCAACCAAATACAAATCAAGTTCAAGGAAGCGCCCTTATCGCTCAATTAACTCAACCGCCGTCTTCAATGCCTGCGGGATCTGTTAACCAATTTCAACGTAATTATAAACATTTTTTTAACAGTATAAGAAAAATAGAATTTGAGTTCGAATACGAATACATAATAAAGAAAATTATACAAATACGATTACATAAACTAAAATTTATTCGAGTATGAATGCAAAATTTGAATCCAAAGGTTATTTTAAAGTAAATAGTTTGGTACGAATTTTAAGAATGTAAAGTCCGTGCCAAAAGTCAGGGCCTCTCACTTTAGAGGTAGATGTCTTCGTAACCCCTCGTAAAAAAAACTGTGGTAAAGATTATTGTAATCAGTGAATATTTTTACGTATCATGTTAATTTGGAAATTTTCGGATTCGCGGTTTTTATTTTATCACGAGTTAAGTGAAAAGAGTACTCGATTTAGAATCTCTGAAAGAATCTTTTCAAACAAATAACGTTCTTATCTACGACTACCACACAATGTCTCTTCTTATAATTAATCTTTAACCCTTCGTCTGTAAACCTGTGTATTTCGTGTTCGATCTAAACTGTTTACTTAAAAAATTTATTAATAACTTGATACACACGGTGTGTATCCCCACTTAAAAAGAAGGTAATATGAGATAGAATATGAACTCGCAAGATTAAAGTAATGAATTTAATGAATTGTTTCATATTTTTTTTTAAAGCATAATGCCATAAAAAATCGACAGAACTTCAAAGATCCACGTTTACAGACGGAAGGTGCTAAGAAACGTTTACAGACGAAGGGTTAATTTTAATATTATCATATATATGATTTATAAGACTAGATACATAGACAGTATCTAGTCTTATAAATGAGTTTTCAACAAAACAAAATGGTGTTCACTATTCATTCATTATTCCCAGAGTGAATAGTAGTGGTGAATAATCATTATTCACGGAGTTAAAATAGCAGTGAATACTCAGTATTCACGGGTAATCAATTTGATAGATTAATAATTATTTGGAAAAAACAACCTTATTGAATAATTATATGCGAATGTAATACTATACTTTGTCCAAAACTACTATTAAATTTGATAATTAGAAAAGACATTAAATAATCTTTGAAACAGATAAAAGTTAAACTTACGACGTAATAAAGTTGAAGTAGTGATATATATCCAAATCAAAATTTTGTTTGTTTATAGAACTAAAGTGATAAAGATTTTCAGTTTGGTAGTTACTCATAGTCTCTTGTATTGAGCTCGTTGTTTTATAAGCTGTATTAATTTTATTACATCTTAAATACAAATTTTTTAACAAACGATTTTACAAACGAAAGTAGTTAAAAAAATTTTTTTTTCAAATAGTAAATAAATCAACTTATATTCTGGAATGTCACTGACAACAAGTGGAGGGGGAAAATCATATCGTTTTGTTACAAAAGTTCCGTGCGTTTAGTAATTACATAAAGTATACTTGTTGAAAATCGTAAAATCGGTATTATCCTCAATTTATAATTTTTTTCTTAAAATAAGTTTTAGTGACGTTTCGACAGGTAAGAATAAAATTTTAGAATTTAAAACCAATTTTATCAATAAATATATTAAGTTCAATTTTTCCCAATTCAAATATTTACGCAAAATCGAAATTAATTAATTAAGTACTTTTAATTTTTTCAATGTCGATAGTAACAGAAAAATCAATTTCAATACATAAAAATATTAAAGATTATTTAAATTCTTTTTAAAATAGTATTATATGTTAATTGTGCCAATAATAACATTAATGCTCATACAATAATATACTTATAAATCATCCGTGGAATGCATATCATGCTTACTATTTAAAAATAGTTAAAAATCGAAAATTGACATTTTCGATGTAATACAATATTATATTTTAAAAATTGTAAATAATAAAACGAATCTGTTGAGACAAAAAGCTTTTGGAATGATGCTTAGAATGCATATCGTTAATAATATTCGCGTATTATTCATTGTTATAAACACAAGATTCAATAATTATTAAAAACTAATAATTTTAATGTGCTTATTCAATATAAGCACATTAAAATATATAAGCATTTCTTGTCACATTGTTTCAATGGCGCCTGGGAAATAAAATTATTAATTTTTGTTATTAAATTACTATTTTTTAAGTTAATATTTACACTAGATGACTGAGAAATGGTTTATTTTTTGCTTTGTTCTAAAACGATAAGAAGTAGAGTAAATCTTTTTTTTAATCAGAAAAAAAACGGAATTAATAAACTAATTTCAGTGGTTGTTTCCATTTTCAAAAAACGAAAATAGGCAAACATTTCGAAATCTAAAAGCGAAAGAATTTTTCCTTGCTACGTGATGAAATTCTCTGTAAAGACTGTGCAATTGATGTCTTAGTTGTTATACTCCACTTGTAACCGTTTAGTCTCAGGCAGTATTGAAGAAATACTGTTGAGAAATTTCAAGCAGCGCTAAAGCGCATGCTTTATATAGCTTTATCCAATTTGTTTAGATAAATGCAAATGTTCCGACTTATATGTTACTCTCCAGTGTAAATGTTAGTTCATAATATATAAATACAGTGGAACTTGGATAACTCAAATTTTAAGGGACTTTTATTCAAAATAACAAATTATCGCCGTCATTTTGTTTCTCGTTTATTACTTCGGCGATTATGTCTGCGTCAGTCATCTCGTCACAAACTGCGACATCTTCATTCACGTTGACAAAAACTTCGTACGAGACGGCAGGATTGGTGATGACGTCATTCCAGTACTGTTATATTTTCCATCAATGGTATAGTGCTGTGTGCAGTGCAGTTATCAATGAAAACAATGACTTTTCATTTTTCTTTTTAAACATTTTGTCCAATTTCAGTAACCAGTTCTCAAAAAGAGTTCATGTCATCCACGCTCTTGAGCTGCTAACATAATCCACTGGTTTCGATTTTTCGTTTTTGAAGCAAACGAAGCGTTTTTTTTCTCCATTCCGTCTATATTTGCACCAACTAGCAGCGTTATTCTTTCTTTGTTTTCCTCCATGACCTTCTCATCTTTAAATGCGAGCGTTTTGTCCGATGTGCCTTTGAAAAAAGACCCGTCTCGTCAACATTAAAGATGTCCTTTGGGTTCGTGTCTTGGATCATTTCCTCTAAATCCTTCCACTGATCGGCTTGTTGCTGATTAACAGCCCCACTCTTTCCACAAATTGATTTAAACGAGATTTTGTTTCTTACCATCAAATCATTGTTTTAAAATTTGTCTTTCCTAAATCTGCAGCAAACTGCGCAGCATTATTTCTAACAGTGAACCACTAATCGGAATCCTTTTATTTCTTGTTTGTTTGAACCATTTTAATAGGCACTAGTCCAAATCTGAATTCTCTGGTTCCCTCAACCGTTTTCGATCATTGACACTTTTCTTTTCACACGCGAGAATTTTGATTTTGCTTTTTAAGAATGTAGATAAAGTGTTAGTAGGAATCCCAAAAGCCTTTGCAATTTAAAATTTTTTTCTTAGCTCCCTTCGCCACCTCTTTAATCGCCTTTATTTTCTCCGCCAACGTTAAAGTTTTATAAATCCGAGACTTTATCACCGACATTTCTGGTCTATACATTAACTTTTAAAACACAACAAAATCGATCACGTGAGGCAGGTAGGTCCGTTATTTGGAACTTGGAAGCTTGACAGATTAGCGTTTTTACAGATTTTTTTGCATAAAAACTCTGAATTATCCAAAATATGATTCGAATAAACCACAATTTTTTAGTATTGACTGTATATAAAATGTCAAGGTCCAAGAGAAAAATTCGAATTAACCATGTTAACAATACAGTAGATTGTTAATTTGTGATTCGTTATTTTATAAAAGAGGTCTATGATCTACTTGCGATTTTAACATACGGTGACGCACCGACAAAAGTTGTCAGTGTTTTGGGTTTTCGGCTTGAAGTTTATATAAAAAAAAGCTCTCAATCAAATATTTTTTTCAAATATTTGTGGTTTGCGAGGTAGCCTATTCCGACATCGAATTTGAATCTCCGTATTATAAAAATGTTATAGGAAAACATGTTACGATGCGAGAAAGAATTCGAAATTTAATTTTTTAAATTTGTAAGCACATTAATGAGCGGTATAAATTTTAGGTCTAACTGATCATTTAAAATTGTATGCAGGGTGTCCGGTATCTTCCGGATCAGAGGTATATAGTGATGTAAAGTACAGTATTTTGAGACGATTTTTCTAATAAAGTTTTTTCATATTATTTATAACAATCGCACGAGAACTTTTTACAATCGACCAAATGTTGAATGTCATCTTCAAAGTCTTTTAGCTCCCATGAAACATTTTGCGACACGCCTTTATATGAATTTTTCTTAATATTCTTTATGTAGAAACACCCATTTAAATATACCTGAAAATATACTAACTACTGTCTATAGATACTTCGATATTTCTAACACTTTAATACCTATATTTTGAGGGTATCGATGCCTGCCCAGCATTATTATTGTTATTACTCTGCCAAATGCGATATCAAGTCTTTTGGAAACGTTTCAAATCTTCTAGAAACAGTATCAAGTCTTCTGGATGCATTTCAAATTTTCTGGAAACATTTAAAATTTTTTAGAAACAATATCAAATATTGTGGAAGTATTTCAAGTCATATTCCACAGGCCATATCAAGTCTTCTGGAAACATTTCAAAACTTCTAAAAGCAGTTTCAAGTCTTGTGGAAGCATTTCAAGTCCTCCAGAGGCAATATCACGTCTATTGGATACATTTTAGTGTTCTGGATCATCAAGTTATTAAAAACTTCATATGGGTGCTTGTGCACCCAGAAAATCCACGTTTCCAGCGCCTATCTTGTTTGTAGACCAACATAGATATAGTTTTCTCTTTTCTGGTAGTAGCTTACAACTGCGGTAAGCGTTCTTCCGTAGGTATTTTTTTTTTACTTTAGGGTCCTTCACCTCAACTCCCGTTTTCTGTAGCTTAGTTATTAATTAAGTTAAGAGTTTAATATATTGCAGATTTAAAGTGTATATCAGACCGCATTTCAGGAAATTATGTTTGATTATACAGGTGTCCCAAAAAAGTGTAAATTGCACGATGTATCTTTTCTCATATTTTTGAGTGTTTTTATGGATACTACACACCTCTAAAATTTTATTGAAATCGGCTGAATGGCAGCAGCGTAAAATAATAAAAACGTTACATTAATTAAAATTACTAACAGTGTCTCATGAATAAAATGTCATAACAAACTTATTAAGTAAGGTCTGGTGATTTCGTTAACCAAGTTTTATTGGTTCAAATTTATACAGGGCGTACAATTTATACAACCCCATCACAATTCTTAACATTTAAGAAGTTATTTGCCGAAAATTCGTATTTCATCTATTCCAACGATAAATTTAATAAAAATCCCGCATGGCTGTGATAAACAATTGGCTAGGAAAAACATATTTTGACGTTAGTAATGTAAATGTTTTAAACATTGTTACCTTTTGTTCATTGTTACCTGATTTCTTGCAAAATCAGTGCCTAAGTTTTTATATAATAAATTATTTTTCATAGCATCGATTTTTATTAATTAAAATTGCCGTTGGAATAGACGAAATACGAGTTTTTGGCGAATAACATTTTGTATATCAAGAATTATGATGGGGTTGTTATTACAAAATATTTTTGTTTTTAATTCTGCACCGATTAATATAAAAATATGTAGAGGGTCCAATTTAAAATAAGAAAGATAGTCTGCTTTAACGTTTGAATATTTTAACACAAGATTTTGGCCAGCCTGTAAAAAATAAATTTGAACCAATAGAACTTGGTTAACAAAACCACTAGACCTTACTTAATAAGTTTATCATAAAATTTTATTCATGACACTATTTGTAATTTTAATAAATTTTTAAAACCAGCGACGCAAATACGATTTTTTCGTTTATATTTTTTTTGTGCAGTTGTCATTCAGCCAATTTCAATAAAATTTTAGAGGGGTGTAAGCACCCAAATGCATGCCCAATGCATGCCTTGCATGCCCTACCCAATGCATGCCTACCCAATGCATGCCTTGTTTATCTTACCTTCGATGTGCGATCTCCAAGTCAGCGTTTTATCCAGGGTTAGCCTCAGATATTTTACTTCGTTGGTAAAACGTAAGGGAACTTTGCAAATTCAGGGTGCTGTAAGGCCACCTAGCCTTATTTTCCTTGTAAAAACTTCATCTTCGTCTTATTCGGGTTAACCGATAGAGAATTGTGTTGACACCAACGTTCGATTATTCTCAATCCAGTGTCAATTTGGTCACATAGGACGGTTTCGTACTTCCCATAGAGCAGAACGGCAAGATCTTCAGCATAAGCTCAGACGTTGAATTTTTCAGCTGAGAGCTATCTTACAAGGCTGTCCAGGGAGATATTTTACAGCAGGAGCGGATTGTTCTTACTATTATAATCAATTACACTATGTACGGCCCTCTTTGAGAGCATATTTAGAATCCAGTCCGCTAGTGCAGACTGGACTCCTCTCAGGGCTTTATTGATTTAAGAAACGCTGCCCTGTCAGAAACCCCTTCGATGTCTATAAAATCTCCGGACACCCGGCCTAAGATATCATGCGGTCGGATATTGACGGGTTGAGGTGTAAAAATCCCGTCTAAAACCCTTTTTCCTCTCTTCCCGGAACCGTTCATATGGGCAAATCTTCGGGGAAATACCTCACCCAGACATCTCTTTCTGCTCACTACTACTACCCATTTCTCTCCGCCGAAGCCGATGTGATATCTATCGCATGTTAACTCTTCTGGAAGCATTATCAAGTCTTCTAAAAGCATTTGACGTCTTCTGAATGGAACATTAGTATTCTGGAAGCAGATCAAGTCTTCTAGAAGCAGTATCAGTATGCTTGTGTGCCTATTAAAAATTTTATATGGTTGCTTAAACATCCAGCATTTATCTTTTTTTGTAAACCTGTATTTTTTTTTTGTTTGTACGCTTTTCTGAAATGTTTTTCTCTTTCCTGGTAGCAGTTTACAACTGCGGTAATACCATGACAAAAGCGCTTTTATTTGTGATCATTTTGAAGAAGGATAAATATACCCTGTTCAAAATCCGTAATGCAATGGATAACTTTGTTAAAGTTAATTATGGGATTGTGATGTTAACTATTTGTTCTTCCGCCTGAAGTGTTTTATTCTCTGCAAGTTTAATTGTGGTGAGGCCGTCACTGAAACGACTTCTAACTCTGGTAATTACCGCTGCCACCAGAAACAGTATTTCGCGCTGCCTAATTCTTAGCCTGAAGGACTCCTACCTGATTCTATCTATTCAAGCAAGATTAAATGGCAAGCGCGCGGTCACTATTTCAGAACCGTGTGTTCTTGTACTAAGGCTCTCCAGAAATGTGAAATAAAACGACGAGTGTTCTAACCACACTTAATCTATATTTACAAAAATAATGATAAAAAAAAGCAAAATACAAAGTTAATCTCAAAAACTACCTACGTGACCCGACGTTACTTAAGGCATCAAAACAAAACTAAAAATGAAAATGACCTGTCTGAACCTAGCTATACAGCGAACTCTCGTTGACCGATAAATGATAGGGCGAGCTGGCAAACAGACTTACCCCGGACGTCTATTCCGATCTGGTGGTCTCGGTGATGGGTCGCAACCTGGATCTTATTGGAATCTTCTCGGGATAATCCGGGAAGACAACACGGTTTCCGACACGACGCGGACGCCCGAATAAGAAGAAAGTTGCCTTTGAACCTTTTTTTTTAACGAGGTCGGGGAAAATCTGCCAACAGACATCTGGCCTATGGTGTTGGACGGCCAGATAATGTGGGGTTGGGGTCTTAGACCCCGACCCACTAAAAACCACTTTCCTCGTCTTCTTTCTCCGGAAACCGCTGGAGTTGCGCTTCTTCGGAGTGTCTCGCAATCTTGTTCGACTCATTTACGTTGCCATTAGGTTGCCTCACTCATTATGTCGTAATAGTATATATCCAGTACATGAAAAAGAAACATACAACATTAATTTTTTAAAATAATTAATTTTATACATACCCGTGTGGGGGGGTTTCTTGATAACTCCCCTCTCTTCCTCATCATTGGCCTCTTCTGTATCCCATCTATATTGTATTTGATCGTCATTGGCTTCGTCTGTCACCTGTCTTCGTTTTTCTTCGGACTCCTTCAATTGCATTACCTCTCGCAGAAATTCGGCTATTGCATGCCAATCCTGCTCAGACACTAGCATTGTTGCAACCATAGAATGTTTTTGAAGCTTGCAATGGCATATTTTTTCTGTTTTAATTCTAATGTTCTCAAAGTCCTGACATAAAAAGATGGTATGTTCAGGCGTATCTTGCTGCCCGCAGTACCAACATAAGTCTGTATCGCTTTTTTTAATGGTTTTGAGGTATGTTCCGAACACGCCATGACCTGTAAAGACCTATGTCAAATGATAATCCATATTTCCCCATTTTCTGCCAATCCATAATCTCACAGAAGGTATAAGCTGACCTGCCCATCCGATGTATGCGTCCCATCTTTCTTGCCACTCTGTCAATAACTTCTCCCTTGCCTCTGTTTTGAACTCTTTACCCCGTTTGGTAATTTCATATCTTTCCTCCGCCAGTAGGTCCAGAGGGGGCAATCCTGCCAACACCTTCGCGCTTCCTGTTAAGGGTGTTTAGTTTATTTCTGTATAGTTGGTATTTGAGTGCTTCCTTGCACACGGGTGCCGCGTACAACACTACAGAGACCACTACCTGACAGATGAGTATTCTTTTGCAATGCGACGGACCTTTTGTTTTCGGCTTTATCTTATTTAATGCAGTCCTAACCTTGTCTGCTTTATTTACTACCACTCTGACATGTGCCGTAAATCTCATATCTCTGTCCAAAGTCACACCTAGGTATTTTATTGTCTGGCTACAGTTAATTATGACGCTGCCCAAATTCAGTTCTAGTTTTGGCACTCTTCTCCACCCCTTTAAGACAATGGCTTCGGTTTTATTTGGAGCCAATTCTAATTCCTGGCCTTCCATCCATCTTGCAATGCGTATATATGCATCTATAATATTATTTTTTAGCTGCTCCTCATTTTTTCCGGTTACTATGGCTAAATATGGCTAAATCGTCTGCATAAGCAATCAGCGTAGCGTTATGAGACCCCAATTGCAAGACCTCATCATAAGCGATATTCCATAATGTCGGACCTAGTACCGAACCCTGTGGAACTTGCCTTGTTATTTCATATGTTCTTCCCTCGTACTCGATTTGTCTTTGCGAAAAATAACTTTTAATAATATTTATCAAGTACTTCGGGATGTATTTTTCTTTTGCCGCTAAAACTATTTTTTTCCATCGGAGCGAGTTGAAAGCATTTTTTACATCCAGCAATATCATGGCAACAAGATCTCTTTTGCCCCTTCTATATTTACTGGCGCTATCAACTACCTCCTATTTTGCCTTTGAACCTGAGTCAAAATTCTCGATTTCGACGGGACTTAGAATTGGCGTTGAAGCGAATCTAAGTTTCAGTCTAACGGATCGCTGATTGAGTTTTTTGGTTCGAAATCTTTCTAAGAAGATATCTTTCGAAAACGAATTGAAACTAAGTTCAGAATTTCCTCTAATTCTGACGTGTGTAAGGCCTTAAGTAACCTGGGGTCTTGGAGGGGTGCAAAACCTTCATTAGGCGTTCCCTAACGTCTGGACATCCCCGACACCTGGGGCCAATCCAAAATACGGGGCGGATATTTTACAATAATTTTCCGAGCCAAAGAGGGAATTTATGGAAGGGAAGAATTCCTCGCCCACAAGACCAGAAGATAACATCCGCCATTAACTAATCCCACAAATCGTCACGTAATTTCCAAACAGTGGAAACCATCAAATCTTTACGTGATCTAACGTCTAAGTTTTTAACGACTTCTTGTCGATTCTCTATACCGGACGTCGTTAACTTGAGATGTGATTTCTAGTTTCTAAAATAACGAAAGGTTGCACTCTAGGAATTTCTAATTTGAATGGTTAATTCTTAATACCGTTAAATAATTTTCGAATTATTACACAATTAACTCAGTATGCGAAAGTGACAAGCAATCTGCATCCAACAAATTCACGTCATTATCATTCAAGTCCTCAAAATCAGCTTTTTTTGCTAACCGTAATATGTTTTGTATAATTGGCAGCAGAGTTTCCATGGTTGTCTACAGCAATTGCTTCCAAAACTCTATAATTGACAATTTGCTATGAATGTTTTCAGCCTGATCCATTGGCTGAATCAAGACATTTGTATATTTAGGCAGACATTTAATTTTCACATCTTCAGATAGGCCCGAACTGTTTTTTCCGAAGGTATTCTTTCGTTTTAAAACAAAAAACTGGTTAGAGTTGTTTGAATGTAGTATCACTGAGGTTAAGGTTAGGTTTGAAGGATAATCAAATTACCTAAATTCTCATTGTCTCCAATTTTTTGGCATTTTTAGAAATGTTTAATTTACCATATCATGTCTATCACCTCTTTAAATATTTTATTCTATATAATATTATATAATATTTTATTATAAATGTTTATTATTCTGTATTGACTTGAATCTAATCGGGGGAAATTTTGATATTTACAAAAATGTATGAGTTTCCTAATTTTGATCATCTATATTTTTGCCATTTGAAAATTATGCTTAATTTTCTTGACATGATTCGTTTTTGCTCCAGATATGCGATCAAATTGATGCCATGATTTGCAGAAACATCTATAGCAAATATCTTATAATAATAATATAAATTTCACTAAAAGCTTTAATTATTGATCCAAAATGCGCGAATCATAGAATGAATACTTTGAATTCAAGTATTCGGACACAGAATAGAAACAAAAGGTTCAAAACTTTTAGATAAAAATCCTGATTTGATAAGCCTATTATTCGAATAGCATTCAAAGTATTATTCATTTCAATACAACTTAAGTGTGATTGTTGATTATATTTTATTAGTTGGAGGTAATTCGCCGATGCAACAGCAACAACAGCAAGCTCAACAACAAGCCCAACAGCAACAATTACAACAGCAACAACAGCAAGCTCAACAGCAGCAGGTTCAGCAGCAACAGGCGCAACAACAACAGCAACCAGTTAGGATTAATCAAAATATGGTGAATCCATCGCAGGGGCAAATGCAACAAAGTCCCGCGCAAAGTGTGGCTGGAAATGCTCCTGTTGGTGCTTCACCCGCTCAGGTTGCTCAAAGTGGACAACAAAGTCAACAGTTAAGTAATGGTCGCCAAAGGCAAACTATTTGGCATGGCGTTCTTGAGTGGATTGAGAAGTTAAAGACGCCCAATTTGAACGATCCCAAGCAAACGAAGCAAGTTCCGTGTCAGGTTACTTCGAACTCTAAAGATGGGGAACCCGAATTGTAAAGAAAAATTTTAAAAAAATTAATCATGTAATATTAATTTTATTTCAGAAAAGCAGATGGATGGCCTGCGAAATTGATGATGCAATTGATGCCAAAGCAATTAATCGGAACGATCGGCGGAGCTTATTTAAAAAATTCAAAATCAGTTTTGTTCCATCCTCAACAATGCGATGCTTTGGAGTCATTAACAAAAGTTATGAATTCAGGATTTGTAAATTTCGAATATTTCGAGATTTAATTCATTCTTATTTAATACATTTTTAGGCTGGTTGCGTTCATTTTACAAGTTCATCAAACAGCTTAAACACATGCGACATAAAAGTTTTAATTTTATTATACACTGCTGAAAAGCAGGCCTACTTAGGTTTCATTCCCAACGATCAAGCTGCTTTTGTTGATCGGTTAAGAAAAGTGATTCAACAACAAAAATCGATGCAATCGAATCCTAGGCAAAACCCAGGTCCTAATATGTCGCCTCAAGTTGGTGGAAACATTCCAATTAGCGGTGCTCCGACTCAACTTCAACAAGGAAATAGTCCCGTTACTTCTCAAACGACCCAACAAGGTTTAATGATATCCCAAACGAACACAATGACTATGGGTGGTGGGCAAATCACTCAAAACGTGGTTCCACAAACGGGTCAAGGTGCTCCTGGAATGAATGTGCTTCAAGCTAACGTAGTTTCTGGAGCGCCGGGAATGCAACCGAGAATTCGTATGCAAAATATGCAACAAGTTGCTGGGCAAATGCAACAAACCACGCAACAAAATCAACAATCAATGGGTGGTCCAATGATGTCGGGGCCCGTCCAAAGAGCGCCGTTTGAGAATCAAATTCAAATGGATCGGCAACAAAATCTAGAAAAGATTAATCAACTTAAACAAACTTTAGAGGCGGCTCAACAGCAAGAACAGCAGTATAAAAATCAATTGGAAAGAATTAGTCATATGAAGACATCCCAATTACAAGAAGCGTTACAAATAGCGCAACAACAAGAAATGCAGTATAAAATGATGGATGTAAGATTTAATTTGTTTTTATTTTTATCGTTTCAATTTAACCCTCCGTTAGGCGCGCTTGTATCCAGTAGATACATGCATAAAACTCCTTCCCGTCTGGTTAGAGGTCGATATCTTAGAGGTTATTTTTTTATAGCGAGTTAAACATAAAAAAAAACACCCGATTTTCGAGATTTCCGTACATACCGTCACTTTATGAATTTTTTTCTCGAAAACTATAACACGAAAAAAATTGATATTTCAACAGTTGATAGCTTAATATGTTCTGCATGATGGGGGCGCAATGGCTCATGGTCTGCGTGTTAACTCGAGAGTTAACACGCAGACGTCTCGGGTTCGAATCCCGGTGTAATCACGTTGGGTCGCCCCCCGTCCTTCGGATGGGACGTTAAGCCGTCGGTCCCAGCAAACCAGTCTAACATCTATGGTTGTCGTTAATACACATGTGTGTTTAGGAGGGTCGATTATACAGGGACGAATGCGCGCTAGCGCCCTCTGACCCCCCCGCCTTTGCCTAGGCTTCGGCCGAAAGCGAACGGTCGGTGTGATCAGGGCGGCGGTAACTCGTCATAGGCACGGTGACGATACCGCTTATATCGTCACCTGAACAGAGATCTTTCTCAGAACACCTCGAGTCTTCTAGGGAGGTTGTACAAGGGGCCCGTTGAGAGGCCTAAGTGCTGCATGCCTTGCATGCCCTCCCCGTTCCATAGATACATACATACATGTTCTTGCATATATAGGGCACATTTTATTTTTTTCATATTCTGCATAGTTCGCGGACTTTCGCGGTTTAACACTTGGCATGCGGGCATACTTCGCCGCCGAATCACATGTGCAGCGGGCGTTTTTTCGTGAATCGCGCGGAAGTTTGGTGTCGCAAAGCCGACGAAAATACAAATCAAGAATTTTATAAGAATATTTATTTCTTTGACCTGGCATCTTTGTCCTTTTTTTTTGGTATAAATATAAAAGCTTTAGAAAGGCCCGTAGCCTTTATAATGTGGTTTATACCACATTTGGTTATTCAAAAGGATCGCAGAAAATCGAAAACTACTTCGTTTTTATGAACGAACTTTTTTTTATTTTACATCTAGAAGTAGAACCGATAACTAATAGTTTTTTACAGTATGGTACCGTTCGAAGCATTTTCCTCTGTGAAGAGGAACACAGCATGAGAAGCTACATATGAAACATGTTTCACTTCGCACTTTTTTAACTGCGCACACGCGACATTGTCTTTGTGGATTTTTTTTCTTCCCGGCACCAACAATTTTCTCCAATGTATATTTGCGCATATCCATGGATAATCTTCCAGGAGGGTCGCGTTTTGATATTTCTTCTGGTTTTTCAGTGCTGATTTCAGGTAGCTCATCAGTAACCTAATACAGAGCTGCGATGTCGTGCAAAAATTTTTTGTACCTTATTTTTTGCGTTCTTGTTGAATTGTACACTATATATGCATAAAAAATGCACAATTCATCATGTACATTGCTACGCGCTTTGTCCTCTTTGCTGTTTTACGCAAAATACTATAATACGACAAATACTGATCGGCCCGATCTACTCCTTTCATGTATTTATTATAATCGATCAAAGCATTTGGCTTTATAATTTTTTGTCTCTTGATACGATCAATGTTGCAACTTTCTTTCATTTCCGCGGAATGGATTGAAGAGATGAGACTGACCTCTTTCTTCGATTGCCAAACTTGAAGCAATATATCATTCTTTCTGCGAAAGATTGTTTCTCCTTTTTTCAAATTGGTTTTTTTCAGGCACTCTGGTAGACCTCTATTCTTCCTAATTGTTCCGCAAACTCGTATTTTTTTTTGTAAAAGGGCTTCTGTGTTATCAACGCTGTTGTAGTAATTAACCATATACAAATGGTGGCAGACATCAGTATATGGCGAAACTACTGTGCATATCGTTTCGATCAGTCGTGATCCTTGAGCATTACGTTCCATCATAGTTTTTTAAAATTTTTTTAATTATTAAATATTTTTTAGAACAAAAGATTTGGCGGGTCTTATAATCGAGAGAAACAGCTTGTGTTATACTGACCAACAATTGCACTGTATGGTCGCTAACAGAGAAAACAACAGCGGTGCGAAAAAAAAACGCATCACGAGTTTACTCGTGGCCGGTCAGCAACGTTCGGCCATAAAAACACGAGTTAACTCGTGACCGGTCAACAATGTGTTAATCAAGCAGTTTTTACTTGAACAAAAAACCAATAGAAAGTATAGACTAACAAACAGACTTTAATTGACAAAATAATTAAATTTACTGTATATATATATGTTTTATATAATATAAAATAAAATTAAAAATGGCTTCTTCAGGTCTGAAGCAGACAATCAGTCGTCACGGAGATTCTGGTTTCTCGGGTAGGTACTCCCAGGACCCTGCACCGGCGTCGCGTAACCTGTCGATTTCACATTTCTTTCAATTACTTTACTCGCGTTAAAAAATCGGAAAAATTTAATTTTGAAAAACTATTATCGAAATTCGACATACAGATTTATTACCCACAGTTAATTGCAAAATGCATTGTAATTCGTCCAGCCGTTTTCGAAATAACAGCATTCTCTTAAACCGCGAAAATCCGCGAAACTGCAGAATATGAAAAAAATAAAATGTACCCCATATACAGAACATATTAAGCTATCAACTGTTGAAATATCATTTTTTTTCGTGTTATAGTTTCGAGAAAAAAATTCATAAAGTGACGGTATGTACGGAAATCTCGAAAATCGGGTGTTTTTTTATGTTTAACTCGCCATAAAAAAATAACTGAGGGACCAAAAATTTTCAAATTTACGGTAGTATAGCACAAATGTCCAATAATTATAACAGAGTTTACTGCACATTTTTTTGTTCATCTGTTCTAAACATATCGACCTCTTAAACAGACATGTATCTATGTCTGTATCTAATGGATTCACGCGCACCTAACGGAGGGTTAAATTTTATTTAGCAACAACGTTTGGCCAGTCAAAATAACGCCCAAGCTAATAGTATTAATAATCAACGAATGGTTCGTCCTGTTATGGGAAATAATCAATTGAGACATTTGTTACAAGCTGTAAGTAAAAATATTTGGAAAGACATATTTAAACAGATTAATAATTTGTTTATAATTTTACAGCAACCATATCGTCAAGTTATGGGGATGCAGCAGATGGGAAGTGGGCCAAGACCGAATATGGGCCAACAAATGCAAGGTCAGGGTGGGAATCAACAAGTTCAATTTGATGAAGGTTTCGATATGATGTTTAATTAAATTTAAATTTATTAATTATTGATTTGGTTATAATTAAGAATTTTGTCTTAAATTTGTTGTATTAAGGATTAGGTTCTTTGAAATAATAAATAAAACACAATTTTAATTATGTTTTGGTGTTTATTAATCGCTTTAAATCAAAAGATGATGCAATTAATCTTAAAACTATTTACAATATAATTAATTATAAAATTAAATAAGAATAAAAAATTTTATCACTTACCCATGAAATATAATTTTATAATACAAAAAAAAATATTTTTTCTCATTTAAAATATAAAAATCACCCCTACACCATAAAATTTTCTCGCCGCCTATGCCAATGCACTAAAAGTATTGCATCAGTTTCTCGTTCTCAACCTTTGTCTACCGGATCGGCTAGCGACTCCCTCTCCATTCAAATCAAAACTTAAAAATGCAACTTTGAATATTTGAAAAGAAATTACGACCCGTTCAAGCTTTTTCGAAGGTTAAGTTCTTCGTATTTAAACTCATAATCCAAAAGGGTAAAGTCAGTTCAACTCAAACAGCTTTACAGGCCACAAAGCGACCAAAACGAGAAAAATAAATAAATTGAGAAAATGAAGTCTTTGGTAAGAAAAATAAACCCAAAATAATTTTTAAAGAGTTAAATTAATTTTTATTTTTTTTTAAGATTGTTCTTTTTGCTGTTGCTATCTGCACAGTCAACAGTTTACCAAGTGTATCTTTGGGTGCAGCTTTAGTAGGTCCAGGTAATCCGGGAGCGATTCTTCAAGGACCTGCAGCTAAAGGAACCGTAATCGGCCCGGATGGAAGCGTTGTTTCTGGAGGTGGACAAGCTGGAGCCTTAGCAGCCGCTCCAATTCCCGGTGGAGTTGTTAAAGGAGTCGTTTCATCCGGTGTCGTTGCAGCTCCCATTGCCCCTGTTGTTGTCCCAGCCGCTGTACCAATTGCTGTAGGTAAAATTGGAGGGGGTGCTATCTTAGCTGGCCCATCAGGAACTGTCATCACTAATGGCTTGGGTAAATGGGGTGGAGCAGGATATGGTGGATGGGGAGGAGCAGGATATGGTGGATGGGGAGGAGCAGGATACGGTGGATGGGGAGGTGCAGTAGTTGCTCCTGCTGTTAGTAGTCAAGTTGTTGTTTCTGGAGGATGGAACGGTGGAAGTTGGGATGATGGTAGTTATGATGATGGCAGTTGGAACGGAAAAGGGGATGATGGCAGCTGGGATGAAGGTAGATGGGGTGGAAAATGGTAATGAATAGAAGCAGAAAGATGATTTCTCTTAAAGGCTATGATTTTCTTAAATTTAAGTTGCTTTGTACTTTGTCCAATGTATTATATTGGTGTATGTAAATAAATATTTTTCCGTGTGTTCATAAAAAACATGTATTTTCTTTATCCTTTCTAAAAGTATTTGATAGAAAATACCTCAAACTATAAAATTATTAAAAATCTTTCATCCTAGGAATCTTACAATCTTTCAATACATTATGGATGTTTGGTTATAGATGTGGATTTGGTTGTAAATGACAATTGTATATGTTTTTTGATCTTTATTAATGAATACATAAAGTAAGCATAAGATTTTATAGTTAAATTTACCTTTATTAATGAAGTTTCTAATTATTGGAATTAACACTAAAACAATAGGACTAATAGTAGTAGTAAAAAAATTGAAAGCCTTCGTGATATGCCGGGCATCTTATGAAAAATTTTTTACGTTTTGGATGTCATGTTGCATACTTCTTTAGAAACAGATTTGAAATGGCCACATTGCATAAAGTCACACATTTTTTCAAAAAACAACGATGGCAAAACCAGGAAGTAATTATTGTTATCTTTGCTAAACGGAGTGAATTGTTGCTAACGCAGAGTTCTAAAATCCTAATACTAGAACTAAAACTAGAAGTTTTCGGGTTTTGCTGTGCATCTTTTGAATCTTTTTTACGTTTTATGATGCCATGTTGCATCCTGCTCTAGAAACTGATTCGAAATGACCACTTTGCATAAAGCCAACCATTTTTTCAAAAGACACACATGGCAAAACAAGAAAGTAGTTATTGTTACCATTGTTAAACAAAGTGAATTGTCTCTAACGCAGACTTCCAAAGGACTAATACTAGAACTAAAACTAGAAGCCTTCGGCTTTTGCCGTGCATCTTTTGAAACATTTTTTACGTTTTGGATGTTATGTTGCACTCTTCTTTAGAAACTGACTCGAAATGAATTTGCATTTTTTTCAATCAAACATTTTTTCAAAAGACACAGATGGCAAAACCAGAAAGTAGTTATTGTTTGCTTTGCTAAATAGAGTGAATTGTTGCTAAAGCAGAGTTTCAAAGGACTAATACTAGAACTAGAATTAGAAGCCTTTGGGTATTGCCGTGCATCTTTTGAAAAGTTTTTTACGTTTTGAATGTCATGTTGCACCCTTCTTTAGAAACTGATTCGAAATGACCAATTTGCATAAAATCAAACATTTTTTCAAAAGACACACATGGCAAAATCAGGAAGTAATTATTGTTATCTTTGCTAAACGCAGTGAATTGTTGCTAACGCAGACTTCCAAAATCCTAATACTGGAAGTAAAACTAGAAGCCTTTGGGTTTTGCCGTGCATCTTATAAATTTCTTTTTACGTTTTGGATGCCATGTTGCATCCTGCTCTAGAAACTGATTCGAAATGACCACTTTACATAAAGCCAATCATTTTTTCAAAAGCCACATATGGCAAAACAAGAAAGTAGTTATTGTTATCTTTGCTAAACAAGGTAAATTTTATTTATATTATTTATTATTTATTTTTTGCCATAAAATGCAAAAACCATTTTATAAAGTTTCACTAATATGCTTTCTAAATTTTTCTGGAGTTTGCTTAAATTCATTCATATCTTTTTGAATACTATGAACATTACAAGTTTTATTATTATCTGTGCTATATTGAATGAATTGTTACTGATGCAGCGATTAAAAAGAGGTTGATAAACAGTAACAAAGATTCATGATGATCATGACCAACCTTAACTTTGTGGTACATCCCATATAGTTGTTTCAAAATGTTACACAAGATTTATGTAATAAAACACACATCTACAGCCTATCAGGTTAATTAGAAAAAGAATTTGAAACCAAGAAAAATTATGATTTCTTATGCAACCATATGACATTATAGCAAAACTTCTGCATACGTTTGTTTAAATTATTAACAAAAATATAAACAACAATCTGTAATGCGTATAAACCATTGCATCAGTCTCTAGGTTTAACGGAAATTTCTTCAGTCTGTGCTTTTTGAAGGTTATTTGCTAAGTATTTAAACCTGCAAGTTCCTCATCAGCTTTAGTTCACAACGAGCAGTGTCGCGGAAGAAACAAAATGAAAACTTTGGTAAAAAATCAAGACAATCCTGTTTTTAAGTAATAAAAGATATTTTTTTAGATCGTTCTTTTTACCATTACTTTATGCGTTGCTAATGGATATCCCGGATATCCATTAGGAGGTGTTCTTGTTGGACCTGGAAATCCTGGAGCTATACTTCAAGGACCTGCAGCAAAGGGATCCGTAATCGGTCCTGATGGATCAGTTGTTTCTGGAGTTGCACAAGCTGGTGCCTTAGCAGCCGGACCTATTCCTGGAGGAGTCGTGAGTGCGGCAGTATCTCCTGGAGCCATTGGAATCCCAGCTCCAGTAGTTGCCAAAATTGCAATTCCAGCCCCAGTCGTTGTACCTTCACCAATCGTAGTTCCAGCCCCAGTTGCAATTTCAGCTCCTATTGGTCTTGGTATTGGACTTAACAAAGGACTAAGCGGAGCTGTTATAGCCGGACCATCGGGCACTGTGGTATCGAATGGATTAGGCACAGTCAGTGTTGATGCTATTGGTCCCATTGGACCAATAGGTCCCGTAGGCGTAGGTCCCGGCGATGATTGTGATGATGGAGATGACGGATCTTACAAACCAAGCGGAAAGTGGTAAAGAGAGAGGTATTCTTGATTTAAATGATTCTGCAATTGAAGACTTAGGCTATGAGATCACAAATAATATTGTGACTGTGTACCAAAATGTATTTATTCATATTCATATTAAAATCATATTATAAAAGTAGTTTATATATTGTTATTATTAATGACCCAAAATTATAACTCCTCGAATATATTTATGAAATAAATTACGTTATCTGTTAATGATGAATCACATCATTTTAAGCAGACCACATTCGAATCTAGATTTGTAGTAGATAAGAGAAATTTACTCACACGAAATACGTTTTGTAAAGTTTGTAATCCTAGTTTCATGGTAGGAATGTTTACTCAGTTTGTAGCCTTCTGGATTCAATGAATTGGTGTTCTTTCGTTTGTAGTATGCAGTCTTTTGCCAGTAGTATTTCGTCTTCTAATAGAATAGGTATTGTATATATAATTTGTATATATGTATAGGTATAGTATCACCAAGTACTCCAAAGACAGTTTTTAGTTTTCTTGATAAGAAGTAATTACCACTCGTAGAAGACTAATTGTGGCTAGAAAAAGATAAGAAGATCCTCTTTACAGTTTTTGTCATTATCTAGTCTTCTGCAAGTAGTTGTAGTTTTTTATAATGTATATATGGTCTCTGCGAGTAGTTTATAATGTCCTGCCAGGAATAGATATTTGCAAAAGAATCTTTTGAAATTTTGAAAACTATGAACCTTATACGTTGAATTATTATCTTTGCGATAGAGAGTGAATTATTGTTGATGAAAAGCTTCAAAAACGTTTTAAGCAGCAATAAAGACTTGATCAAAACTTAGACCATGATCAACCGTAATTTTTTGGCATACCCTACATAGATATTATCTCCCGGGGCTATTACAATTCCAGCTCCCGTAGTCGCTCCAATTATAATTTCAGCCTCAATCACGGTACCTTCTCCAATCCAAGTTCTAGATCAAATTGCAATTTCAGCTCCTATTGGTCTTGGTATTGATTTTAACAAAGAACTAAGGGAAGCTGTTATAGCTTGACTATCAGGAACTGATACTTTGAGTGCATTAGGCACAGTCAATGTTGGTGCAATTGCTATCCATCGACCAATCGGCCTCGTAGGTCTCCGATGATAGATCTTATAAACCAAGTGAAAAGTGGTAAACAGAAAGAATTGATTTTTTTTGAACGAGTTTACAATTGAAAACTTCACACAAATAATCATTACAAATAGTATTGTGACAGTGTTCTTAGTAACATATACTCACTTGAACAATTTTGTAATTGTTTTGTTTCCACTCAGTTTGCAACCTTTTGGATACAATGAATTGGCGTTCGTTCATTTGTATTATATGAGTACCAAGTACTCTGCTGGGAGAAGATAGGAAGATCCTCATCACTGTTCTTGTCAATATAGTTTTGCAATGTATATACGGTCTTATATTCGCATTGTTAGGTACTCTGCGAACAGTTTGTAATATTGTGCAAGGATTAGGTATTTTTAATATTTGTTTTTGCTATAGAGAGTGAATTATTACAGTTGCTTCAAAAGAGATTAACAGGATAAAAAATTACAGATAAACAGAACTAAAAAATTACTTACACAAAATGAATTGTGTAAGATTTTTAATTTTAGTTTTCTGTCAGAAGTATTTACACAGTTTGTCACCTTTTAGGTACAATACCAACTCTTCTGTTTGTAGTACATATGTTGTTTTCTGCTAGTAATCTTAAGTGCCTTCTAGTGACAAAAGTCTTATGTGAGTGCCAAGTATTCTAAAAATAGTTCTTATTCTTTTGGATTAGGGCAGATTACCACTTGCAGAAGACTAAATACGGCTAGAAGAAGATAAGAAGTTGCTCTTCTGTGAGAAATGATAGCTTTCTGCAATATATATTATGAGTATAAGATCCTTTGTCATCAGTATAGAGCACTTTCCAAGCAGGTTGGAGTCTTCTGCTAGAAGCAGGTAATCTTCAACGTGTAGTGTTTAGTCCTCCGTTAGCAGTTCCTAGTCCTCTGCCAACAGAATCGGGAATTCTGGCTATAAGACACTACTTGCAGAAAACTAATCTTGTTTAATGCTGTATCAACAATATTTAGTATTTTGACAGTAGTATCTAGTCTTGTTTAGGAATTGTTAAGGAATATACTTGAGATGTCCTATTAATAATGTTAAGGACCTCAACGTTGCAACTGTTGACAAGATAATCTAAACATCTCCAAATGCTAGGCCCAATCTTCAAATTTTTAATATTGTAACTTTCTGCTGAGGTATTCCAATGCAATTTCAGCTTTGGCAGGAAAGAAAGAGAAAAATCTCCTTCTGGATACAATACCAACTTTTCAGGTTGAAGCATGTTATCTACTGTCAGTAGTATTTACTTTTTTAGTAACGTAAGTCTTATATGAATGCCAAGTATTATAGAAACTGTTTTTATACTTCTATATTAAGACTAATCACCACTTGCTGAAGTATAAATATGATTGGATGGAGATGGGATGACCCTCTTTACTGTTTTTGTCAGTATTTGGTCTTCTGCGAATAGTGTAGCTTTCTGTGATATGTAGTAGGAATATCAGGTTATTTGTTAGCAATATAGAGTACCTTCAAAGCAGTTTGGTGCCTTCTGCTAGAAGCAAGTAATCTTCAGCGTTGTGTCCAGTCCTTCATTAGTAATTTCTAATATGTACATAACAGCCTGCAAAATCAGGAATTGTAAGACAAGACAACGTACAAATCACGAGATACTAATTTCAATATTCAATTTCTTAATGTTGCAAGTTCGTTGTGAAGTATTCCAATGCAATTCTAAGTATGGCAGAGAGAAGCAGACAAGTATAGTAGCTGTATAGAGTACTTTCCAGGCAGTTTTGAGTTTTCAGTTAAAAGAAGGTGCTATTCTTTACTGAGTATTTGGTCGTCTGCGAGTAGTGGTATCTTTCTGCAATATGTACCAGCAGTATTAGGGCCTTTGTCAGCAGTATAGAATAATTTTCTTTTTTAGGCACAATTACTTGCCCAGAAACAGGAATTAATCAGGAGTTATCAGGAAAAAAATCTGGAATTATGGCTACAAGACACTGCTTGCAGAAAACTAATCTTCTAACCCTGTATCAACAATATCTAGTATTGTGGTAGTATCTAGTCTTGTCTAAGCATTATCAGATTCAAAAATAAATTGTAAAGAAAGATAGTTAAGATATCCTGTTAATAACGTTAACGATCTCAACATCGCAACTTCCGACAAGACAACGTAAACATCTCGAGAAGCTTGGAACTAGCTTCTCGAGAAGTTAGAGAAGAAAGAAGTAGAAAAATCTTTTTCTGGTTTTTGCACAGTTCTGGCTACTTTTGAAGTTGTACTGCCAGTAGTATTTAATATTCTACTAATAGAAGTTTTATATGCCAAGTACTTTAAAAACAGTTTTTATACGTCTCGATTAAGACTTATTAAACACATGTATAACACTAAATAGGGTTGCAAGAAGATAACAGAATCAAGCAGATAGTAGATCTGCCACCAGAATCAAGGATTCTGCCTACATTACGCTACTTGCAAAAAAACTAATCTTGTCTAATTCTAATCTTCTTAATAATATTTTGATAGTACTATTTAGTATTCTCTATGTAGTTTCTAATTCAAAAATAGGACAAGATAATGTAGAAATCATCTTGGGATTCCAGTTCCAACATTCAAATCCTTAATATTGTTATTTACACGCAAAGTATTCCAAAACAATTCCAACTTTAGCAAAAAAGTAGGAAAATTAATACTTAAATATAAAAATTATAACATAAACTAATATCTACATAGATTTCATCATCTTGTAGATATATGTATAACTATATTTTATAACTAATACTCAATCGATTAAATTCGCTTTAAACTGCCATTTTGTTCTAAAAATATCTCAAGCTCATTTTTTTCGATCCATTTTCGGTAATCTATAAAAATCACCCCTCATATTTATGGATTATGACAAACACACCCAGATACGTCGCCGTTTTATTAATAAACAAAATTATCATAAACAACAATTACAAATGAATTAGCCACGGTCAACTTGAAGCCGTAAATATTTTAATTGGATTAATCGAGAGGGAAAATAGGATAACGCCGTGAATTAGAGAGATGTGGAGGGATACTGTTGATTGGAGAAATTTTTCGTAAAAAATTGTACCATACGCAACCTATATGGGTGGTGTTATGAGGCTGTTTACGAAGGTTAAGTATTTGTAATAACTAGTATAAATACCAGCAATGGGCGAGTTGTCGTTATCAGTACAGTTGTGATTGTAACAAAGTGAGCAACATGAAACTTCTGGTAAGAATATTAAATATTATTGTTGTTTTAACAATTTTTATTGTGTTAAATAATCTATTTTATAATTAAATAAACTTGTTGGGTTATCTAAAATTCAATAAGTATCCGATTTCTTAAATATAAACTTTATTGAATACCATGATTATGTCACTTTAACTTTTATTATTTGCCGGCATCAATTAAGCGCCCACAGAAACACCGCCTTAGTTATATAATACCCACATTGACGACGCCTCATTTTTTTCTTCACTCATTGTAACATAAACTTAATCTCAGGTCATTGTACTCAAATTCTTTATCTTTATATTTCAATCAAATCTTTTTTTATATATTTTTAGATTGTAACTTTCCTTGCTATTGCTGTTTACTGCGTAAATGGCGGAGCAGTAGGATGGGGTGGAAAAGGTGCTATAGTCGCTGGACCATCTGGAACTGTAGTTGCTAATAACTGGAAAGGAGGATGGGGAGGATGGGGTGGATGGGGTGGATGGAAAGGAGACTGGAATGGATGGAATAACGGTTGGAACGGCTGGAATGGTGTAGGAGCTTGGAACGGTTGGAACGGCTGGAATAATGGTTGGAACGGTTGGAATGGCTGGAATGGCTGGAATAATGGTTGGAACGGCTGGAATGACGGTAAATGGGATGGTGATGATGGATCCTGGAAAGGAGATGATGGCAGCTGGGACGGCGATGATGGCTCATGGAAAGGTGACGGAAAATGGTAATTAATATCATTTTCTGCGTAATGGTGCTAATGTAAATATAACGACCAGGATTCAGTACAATTTTAATGTATGTTTTATATTTTTTAATAAAAGTGTAAATAGTAAAAAGAAAATTAATCTTTTATGATCATATTTTATCCTTTCCACATAAAAACAATGTGTAACGATTAAATGTTATAAAATGTTTTAGCAATCTCATCAAAATATCTTATTCAGTTGTTGAGATACAGTTTGTTAAATTTCTATTAGCATTTATAACAATTAAATGTGCAGGATTTACTTCAAAAGAACATGACAACTAAGTTTATGGTAATTAAGAAATAACTAAAGGTACACTAAATTTGTGTTAAATATCCTTTAAATTGTTCTCTTTTTCATCTCAATATCTTAATTGGTTGTTGAGATATGTTTGTTAAATTTCCATTTACATTTTTAACAATAAAATGTTCAAAAATAGATTTATAAAAATTATAACAAATAAGTTTATGGGAATTAAGAAGTACCCTTAAAAATATTTGCTACCTTATCAAAATATCGTATTTGGTTTTTAAGATTTTAATTATTAAATTTCTATTTACATTTGTAAGAATTAAATGTGCAGAGTTTGGTCTAAAAAATTTGGAAATTAAGAAATAATTATTAGCATACTAAATATGTCTTTTTTAATAAATTTATAAACATTAAACCAAACATTAATATTTAATCATTTAAAATTAAATCCTCAAATAAGAAAAAAAAAATAAGGAAATTTATGATTTTCCACATATAAAATCATTTTTAATTAATCGTGACTAAACACTTCTATTTAAATCACATTTCGTGATAAACAAAAGTCTCGCACCAAACGGAAGTTTAAAGCAACCTTCAACCTCGAATACCTTCGCCTCAAGGTTCTACCTTTTCGAAATTGACTTGGTATATAAACGACGGCGTCCAACCCGATCTAATTACAAACTATTTGCGGTTTACCAGACCAATCTCAATCGCCATGAACTCCTCGGTAAGACCACAATTTATATTGTTAAATCAATAAGTAAATTAACTTAAATAGATAATCTAATTTATTTTTTTTAAATTTTTAGTTTTTGTTCGTTCTTTTCGCTGGAATCTTCACAACAGCTTATTCACACGCAATCGGTGCTGTTGTGGTTGGCCCAGCTGAACCACCGGCGATTGTAAAAGGACCAGCTACAAAAGCTGTCGTTGCAGGTCCAGATGGAAGTGTTATTCATGCTGCTGCCGATGCTGGTGCTGTAGTCTCTGATGGACATCCAGGAGGAGTCGTTTCTACTCATGTAGAACCGGGATATGTTGCACAAACTGTTCCTGTTGTAGCTCATGCAGCTCCAGTTGTAGCTCATGCAGCTCCAGTTTTAGCTCATGCAGCTCCAGTTGTAGCTCATGCAGCTCCAGTTTTAGCTCATGCAGCTCCAGTTGTTGCTCCAGTTATAGCACCAGTTGCTGTAGCAGCCCCAGCTATTAGCAAAGTTGTTTCATACAGCAGTGCAGTAATTGATCACGCGCCTATTCCCGTTCACGCCGTACCTGTTGCTTATGGACATTCAGTTATTGGAGATCATGGTTACGGTTATGGTCATCATGGATGGTAAATGCTTAATTAAAATGTATTTATAATATTGATTAATTTAAAATAAATATAAGCAAATTATGAATTTCTTTTATTAAAATAGATCAATTAAAATTATTACACTTACAACGTATTCGTTTGGACGATTTTGTGATGATTTCATCACACCCGCATTCGATATCCCCTTCTTCCTTAGATAGGACAGCAATTTTAACAAATTTTTCTAAGAATTCATTGAGTTGTTTCGTTCTTTTATCGCAAATCTCAATCATTTCCTCGTGATTATATTCTTTGTCGTTATTTTCATCCACGATTTCTTGATCGGTTATTATTGAGAAGGCCACGATGGACATTCCGCTATGTTTAGCAACCAAAACTTCGGGGATTATCGTTAATCCAACGGCATCGATATCACAGGTTTTTAAAAAAAGATTTTCTGATATTGTATCGTAAGCTGGGCCGGAAACTGTTGCGTACACACCTTCGTGAATCGTTCCTTCAAACTTAATTTCGTCTAAAATTTTTTTCGCTTTCCCCAATAAATCTTTATCATACACTTTATTCATCGGGATAAATCTAGGTCCAAATCGTTCATCATTTGGACCAATTAAAGGATTTTGCCCTGCAAATCCTTGTAAGTTTATATGGTCTTTAACCAACATTATATCGCCGATTTTGTAATCTTGATTAATTCCCCCGGAAGTATTAATTATAATTAAAACCTTAACACCGAGTAATTTTAATACTTTAATATGCATAGTGCATTCTTGCATCGTGTAACCGTCGTAAAGGTGATAACGTCCTTTAAAAATCAAAACTGGTGTGTTCTCCATATTACCTGCGATGATTTTACCAACAGATGATTCACTTCTTGGGAAGTGAGGAATTAATTCATATTGAATGGTCGTTGCTTCAGTTACGTTTAAACCCAAAGTATCTGGAAAGAATAATTTTTAATTTTTTTCAAAATTTAGTTATATTACAAAAATCTCTTTTATAAGTGGAATAGAGTTAGGCTTAACAAATATCACAGCAAGTCATTCTATAATAAATTGCCGTTAAAATGTTCGCTATATCATTATGATATCTTATTTTGTTCCTGAGACACAATATCTTAATATATATATTTCATATCCATAATGGTAAATATTTGCAGAATTTAGTATAAACAATCAAAACAACAATGATTATGGAAAATAAGAAATTATTAATGACACACAAATCTGTGTTGATGTATCTTTAAAATGTTTAATATTTCATAAAAATATCTCAATTGATTCTTGAGATACGATTGTTTAAATTTCTAATCATAACATTAGTGGCTACTACGGAGTCGGGTTAAAAAATCAAAACAACAATCTTTATGCAAATTATGGAATAATTAATTGCACTCTTAATCTGTGTTAAATATCCTTCAAAATGTTCGCTGCCTCATCAAAATATTTTATTTAGTTCTTGAGATACGATTGGTTAAATTTCTACTATTATTTATAACAATGAAATATGCAGAGTTGGATATAAGAAATCATAACTATAATGTTTGCAGAAAATAAGAAATTAATGGCGTACTAAATCTGAGTTAAATCACCCTTAAAATGTTCATAATTTTATCAATATATCTCAATTTAATCTTGAGATAAGACTTGCTAAATTTCTAGTACGGAGTAGTGCTGGGTCATACCTTAAATGAAGTATTAAATATCGATACCTTCGTGGTATCGATACTATTGAAAGTATTGAAAATATCGAAGTTTTGAAGTATTGTAGTATCGAAGTAGCAAAGTATTGAAAACATTGAATTATTGGAAATAATATTTTAATAATATCATAAGTGCATAATAAGTACAGTTTCAATGTATTTTTCTTAGTAGATATGAGTCTTTATGTCCCCAAAGTTCTGCTCAACAGTTTAAAGTCTGCCAACTTGTTAGGAGCATGAGCTATTACTATTCCACAGATTTTATATAATATTAGACTGTCAACTTGTTGGTAACATGAGATATTGTGTCTCCAAAGTCCTGCTCATCAGTTTGAAGTCTGCCACTTTGTTGGAAGCATAAGTTATTACTGTTCCACAAATTATACAGGTTCCTTTAGTTCAGCTCCCGTCTTCTATAGCTCAGTGATTAATTAAGTTAAGAGTTTGATATTTTGCAGGCTTGTACTGTATCTCAGACAGCATTTCAGGAAATTATTTTTGATTATACAAGATGTTCCAAGAAAGTGTGACGCCGTGATGATATATTTTTTTAAATTGCACGATATATCTTTTTTCACATTCTTTTGTCTTTTATGGGTTAAATTTTATTGAAATTGGCTGAATGATAACAGCTCAAAAAAGTATGAACAAAAAAAGTCATATTTGCGTCGCTAGTTTTAAAAATTAATTGAAATTACAAACAGTCATGAATAAAATTTTATGGCAAACTTATTAAGTAAGGTCTAGTGGTTTTGTTAACTAAGTTCTATTGGTTCAAATGTATACAGGGTGCCCAAAATCTAGTGTCAAAATGTTCAAACTTTAAAGCAGATTATCTTTCTTGTTTTAAATTGGACCCCCTACATATTTTTATATTAATCGATGCAGAATTGAAAAACAAAAATATTTTGTAATAACAATCCCATCGTAAATCAATGATTCGATTGATAAAGATTATTTAATTATACCACCACTAATACTAACATATAATGCAGCCTTTTTTCGACAATATTACTTTTTCTAATACGATCCAACAGAATATATCTAATATCTGTTTCAATTTGTGTTTTTAGACGGTCCAAATTGTTATTAAAATTATCAGTGATGTTTTTTTGTTTTACATAAACCCAAAAGTAAAGTCCATAGTAGATAAATCCAGACTTCTTGGCGTTCATGGTTGCGGACCATATCTACCAATCCATTTCTTTTCCAAATAATGCATGTAAATAATTTCTAATTAAAGTGGTGAAATTTTCTAGTATTTCCAAATATCGGAGTTGATTCAAATTGCTGTTTATAAAGTAAGGTCCAATAAGGAACGATGTCAAACGAAACAGCACTGCACACATTCACTTTATGGAAATACTGGCGTTTACAAGCTATGCGATAATGTGGATTAGTCTTTGATCAGATTACAACAAGACCAGATGTGTCTTTCTAAATTTTCCATCCAAGCCACAAACAACAATCTAAGCGTTTTGCTTCACAACCTAATTCGATAGTGTGATTAAATGTTATAAGTACGAAGGCTTTCAAGACCGGTGTTAATTGAACTAAAATTAGAACTAACACTAGGGCAAACACTAGATCTAAAACTACAAACTTTCAAGTTATGCCGTGCGTTTTTTGAAAAAATGTTTGACGTTTCGGATGCCATGTTGCAAACTTCTTCAGAAGCTGGTTCGAAGGACTTCGAAATTTAACATAACCAATATTTTCACTCAATTAACTTTTGTTATACAAAACACATAACAAAGTTTGTTAACCGTTGCAGGTAGTAAACCTGCAACGGTTAACAAACTTTTGTGTTAACGTTGGTAATTTGAGGACATTTCACGTAAAACTTGGTTATATTTCGTTTTATGACATCCAGACTTTAATTGCAAAAGATGCAATTTTAATTCAAATTTTATTGTTAATTATACCTTACTGGGACACAATCCGGGGATACACTGTGTATTATATTAATGACTACCAACTTGTTGGTAGCATGAGCTAATATTGTACCACAGATTATACAGGATCCTGCAATAGTGCGTCAGGCGTCCATAGCTCCTATACCAATTAAGTTCGGAATTTCTTTCAAACGCAGGCTTGTACTATATACATATGAATGTATTTCTGGAAGATATTTTCGTATATACGGGTGGTCTACAAAAAGTGCGACGACACAACATGTATTTCTTTTTAATGAAACACCCTATATTTTTTTTAATGTGCTGATTAGCTGTCTTTAATGCATATTTTAAAACTGCGTATCTTGTTTTCAAATTTTGCGTGCAATTATTCATCATTTTGTGAATAATTTTGAAAATTTATGTAATCACTTAAAATTCATTATCAGCACTATTATTAAATATTGAAGTTTGCAATTTGGCATACCGATAAACAAAGCTTGAACCATTCGACCACCACTAATACTATTGGAGAATACGGGGTGGTTATACAGGAATGGTGATGTACATGTTGGCAGCATAAGCTATTACTTATCTACAGATCATATATTATCATAATTATTGCCAAGTTGATGGCAATGTGAGCTATTATTGTACCATAGATTATATATTTTCTTAATGACCGCCAACATGTTGATGGCATGAGCTCATGTCTGCAAGTCTGCCAACTTGTTGGCAGCATTAGTTGTTATATTTCCAACATCCTGTTCATAAGTATGAAGTCTGCAAACTTGTTGAGAGCATGAGCCATTAGAGTTCCACAGACTATCTATTATTTGAAAGATCAATATTTCCAAAATTTTGCTCATCAGTTTGAAGTCTGGTAATTTATTGGCAAAATTAGCTGTTATTGATTCAAATTTTGTACATTATCTTAAACACTTCGTGTACCATGAGCTATTGCATCTTCAAAATCATGCTCATCACTTTGAAGTCTGTTTACTTATTTACAGTTGGTTTATTCGAGCAGAGGATTAGTTTATACAAAGTTATGGATTATAAAAATCCATGAACAGTAGAAATAAAACAATATTTTTTGATATATAATAAAATAATAAGCATATAATAAGCACGTTTTTTATGTATTTCGGAGTTAAAATGGTGGAAATAATAAAGGCAAAACAAAAGAATAGAAGAAATAAATTCCGCATTTCAACCCTTATCAAAAACATACATATGGATTGAATATGTTCCTGATAATTTTCTTCGATTATCGTATTCATCGCGTAAAACCAAGAAGATACGTCAAATTTCAAATTATTAACCGTAACAGAATTTAAAATGATGAGGAATAACAACATATTGACTAATATCTACAAAGTATATTAGCTTCCTTGAAGCACTTTAGAATACATCTCGTTCTGAACCATATCAATCTTAAATGGACTGAACTGTAAACGCAATTTCCTGTTTACATAAAACAATTTTCAATACTTCAACACTTTCGACAAAATCATATCAACGATCTTTATGGAAATTATGAAATAGTTAAACATCCTTCCAAATTTTCGTTATCTTACCAATTATCTTATTTGGTTCTAAAGATACGGGTTGGTAAATTTCTATTAGTATTTATAAAAATTAAATATGCAGAGTTGGATTTAAAAAATCATAACAGTTATTTTTATAGAAATTAGGAAATAATTAATGGAACACGAAATCTGTGTTAAATATCCTTCAAAGTGTTTGATATATCATCAAAACATTTTGTTTAGTTCTTGAGATACGATTGGTTAAATTTATATTATCATTTATAATAATGAAACTTGCAGTGTTGGGTTTAAAAAAGTCAGAACTATAATATTTGTAGAAAATAATAAGTTGTTATTGGCATACTAGAAATTTATGTTAAATCACCTTTTAAATGTTCATAATTTTATTAATATATCTCAATTCATTCTATATATATCTAATATATCTGATATATATTAAAATAAAAATAAATGCAAATATTGAAACTATGTAATTAAGTAAGATATTTCTGACATCTTTATACTTCTTATTAACTGAATTTTGGTTCTTACTACTCTCTGCTCAATTAAAAACTTTCATTTAAACGTAAATACACTTAACATCTACGATTTACCTACCCATTGATGATCCAGCTATTACTGCAATTTTAGCAGTTGTATTCGTAGCTTCCTTTATAAAATTGGCACATTCTTCAATTTCTTCGTACCTTAAAAATGCTATTGATTAATTCTATATAAATTATTATCACACAAATTACGTGAGTCCTAATTTAGATTTAGATTTATCTCCTTCAACTTGTTTTTCTTGATATGGTTCTGCTAAATCTGGTTCTTCGGTCATTTTGATCTAGATGTTACCACTCAACAATTTTGATGCCAAAAGTATTTCCAAAAAATAATTTCGGGCCAAATGTTTTTGACAGGTTATTAGCCTCCTTTCGAGTAAGATATTTGACAAATCAAAAATTGTCATAATTCCAAATTTAAATAATCTAAATTTATAGTTAATTGAATAATTTTGAAAATGAGTGGAGATGATGGAATAACGTACGTGATTTAATTAGGTGCGATTTAATTTGTATTTTTTTTGTGTTCAGGTTGCAAGCGATTGAGGAAGCTGCGAAGTACATATCAGAAAAAGTAAAAGATGTTGTTAAAATAGCAGTAATGTGTAGTTCTGATCTTGATACTGTTTCTGAAATTTTAACGATAAGACGATGTTGTTGTATTCCTTACCATGAAATTCCGAATTTTCCGGCAGTTGTATCGAATAAATCGCATCAATTAATTTTTGGTTACTTCCATAAACTTCCGATTGTGATAGTCCAAGGAAAGTTGCATTTGTACCAGGGGTACACTTCGAGGCAATGCACGATGATGATACACATCTTAAAAGTTTTGGGAGTTGAATATTTATTTTTGGGAAACACTGGGGTTGCTATAAACACAAATTATCAACCTGGAGATATTATATTAATCAATAAACACGTTTATTTGATGGGATTCCCCGATTTATGTCCCGTAGATGAACCATTAAACGAGAAAGGTGGTCCCAAATTTTCAAATCACCTCCCATTTTACGATAAAAAGCTTCTTTTAAAATCTAAAGACATCTTAACAAAAGATCTTGGATTCCAAGACAAACTACACATAGGAACATATGCTTATTTAACCGGGCCGAATTATGCAACCGTTGCTGAAGTGAAGTTTTTAAATGCTCGTAACGTAGACGTTATTGGCATGTGTATTGTACCGGAAGTGTTGGCGGCGAAACGATGTGGAATGAAAGTGTTCGCATTTAGTTTAATTACTAGTGTATTGGTTAATGATAATGGTTCAGAAAATCAAGATGATATTATTCAAATATCGAACGAAAGAAGTCTTTTAATGAAAGTTTTTTTAGAAAAATTAATTTATTTTGTATGTAACCCGGAAGAAAAACATTTGTTATCGAAATTCTAAAATAAAAATTAAAGCTCACCTATACTACCTGTACTTATTTGTATTTAAATGAATTGTATTTTACATTCGCTTGAATTTGAATTATTTTACAGTAATACCTTGAAATCATTCGGGGTGGGGTATTGGAACATGAAACTGTTTGTTGTGAGCTGCAACATCTCTAAGCTTCTGTTCACCATTTTGAGGTCTGTCAACTTGTTGCATGAGCTATAACATCACTAAACTTCTGTTTGCAATTTTGAAATTTACCAATTTATTAGCAGTATGAGTTGTAACATCTTCAAACTTCATTTCGCCATCTTGCAGTCTGCTGAGTTGTTGGCAGCCTGAGCTATACCATCTACAAATTTTTGTTCATTATTTTGAAGAATGCTAAATTATTAAAAGCATGAGCTGCAACATTTCCAAACGTCTGCTCACTATTCTGAAATCTGCAAAATTGTTAATTATTTATTAAACACTGTAAGTTGGTTTTATTAATAATTAATTTTTCGAACCATGAGTAGAATCAATACTCGCAATTGGTAACCTGTTAGTACCAAAAGATATTACATCCCTATACTCCCATTCATCACTTTGAAGTCTACCAAAGTGTTGACAGCATGAGCAATTACATCCCCAAACACCCATCGCTCCCTGTGAAGTCTGCTAAATTGTTGCAGCATGAGCTATTGAACAGAACATGAAACTGCTAGTTAAATCCCTATACTCCAAAGAAAGAAAAGGTTGAGTTGGGTTACGTTAGTTTAAGTTGGGTGAGGATGGATTACGTTGGATTAGAATGGTTTCGAAATAGTCGACATCTACAAAACGGTAAAGAAATTGGAGGAAAAAAACTTAAGAACGGGACATAGAACTGTCACAGGCGCATGTCCAATATGAAAAAAATATGGAAGAGAGATGAAGGTCGATAAAAGGCAAACTCGGGAGATGATGAGGATGGAAAGGAATTGACTGAATTGAGAGAAAGAGACACAAAAAAAGAGATAGATAAATTTACTGAAATTAAAGATTTTACGAAGGAGAAAAGAGAAGAAGAAGCAAGGGAGAGGAAAGTAAACTAGTTTTTACCGACAATAGTTCACACGAGAAGTCACCTTGAAAGCTTCTACTTAAAAGATCAGAACCGAGAAAAAGTTACTTTGGATGGTTAAGCTGAAATTGAATAGAGTTAGATTGGCACATGATATGTTGATGAAGACTGTGACAGACAATGGAATGGATTTGATAATTGGCTGTGAGCAAAATGAAAGTGTAGATGTAAGATACTATGATAGGAACTGTGACAGTTTTGTTAGCGCAGAAAATGAATCTGTGATAAGCGCTTTGTTGGTGATCGTCTTGTATTTGAGAAACACATAACACAGGACAATAAAGAAGTGATAGTTGCGGGAAGCTTTAATGCCAAATCAACTCATTTTGGCTCAAGGCACACCGATCGAATGGGCAAAATTCTGAAAGACTTATTGATCGCAAACAACCTGATCGCTGTGAACAGAGAAAATATTCCAACTTTCTCAGGACTGCAGGGAGAATCGGTAATAGATATTATTGTGGTGTCTGAAAAGATAAGCCAAAAGGTGGTAGAATGGAGAGTGGAAGAAATAAAGTATACTTCCTGAGCAATCATCGATGTATTATGTTTAAAGTAAGAATAGATAGTCACAGGCACTTAAGAGAAAGGTACGAACGATGGGAGGGAAATGAGATAGAATATAGAGCGGTATTGCAATAATTTTTTAGTCAAGGGGAGGAAAGGAAGATAAGGATCAAGACCTGTATATTGATGGAACGAGGATATTGCGAGAAAAGAAAATTCTGTGTGATGTTACCCAGACATAAGATAAGGTTAGTGAGGGGTAGACAATAAGTAAGTGAGACGGAGGAGGTAAAGAGGAAGAACTAAGGACTAACAGAAGAAAGCAAAAGAGAAAAATGGAAAGAAATATGTGAACCGTTTAACGATAACCTCTGGGGAGAGGCTTATCAAATCATTGCGAAGAAGTTGAAAATCAAAAAAGCCTTGCAATGAATAATGAAGTAGTTGAAGAGCAAGTTATTGTCTTATTCCCGAAAGTGGACGAAGTCAATCACGACGATAGCAAGAGTGTGAAACAAGTAAAATCAAGAAAAGACTGAATCCTGCCTTATGTTGGATTGCCAGGAAATATTAAAGATTTTTATGGAAAAGTTTACTGAAGTAATGCTGACAATATACCACAACTCGCCAAGCGGTTGAAGGATGTTTTCCCATTATTTGGACAAAGCGTGGACTGATACTCATAAAGAACCCGAAATAGAACAACAACATTACTGCAACATTCCATCCAACTTTTCTAATTGACACGGCTAGAAACAACACCACGAAAGGAAATTGGAGAGAGATAATCAGAACCAAGGGAATTATGATCGAGGAAGAAATGTGGGGACTAGATGAAGCAGAAAGAAGGAAAATCATACACGACATGTAATTTAGTTACAGAAAAGGCAGATCTACGATGGACGCCATAATGAAAGTACAGAAAATATAAAGAAAAGGTCCCTAACACTTGAGACGTATGTGCTGATTAACATGAGAGCGGTTTCAGTTCTGCTCCATGGAACGAGATGGTAAACCCGTGGATAGAGGAGAGGTAACATTGATTACTTTCGCTGACGATTTGGCAGTGATGGTTCAAGCAAATGACAAAGTACACTTCTAAGATAAAGCAACTTATGCGCTACAAATGATTGTTAGAAGTTTAGAGAAGGTTGGTTTGCAGATGACAAAGCAAGAAATAGAGATAATATTCCTTCAGGGGCGTCGCATAGCAGAAAATCTAAGTATTCATCTGGATAAAGACACCACTAACAATAGTTCAAGAGCAGTGAAGTATCTAGGAGTAGCACTGGATAAAAACACTAAGATGTAGAAACACGTGGTAGAAATAAAAAGGCAACGCATATAATAAACAGACTCATGCGCGGACAATCGCCCTGCAACATCCATAATTCTGTATCCGGAATGCAAAAGAAGGCTGATCGCAGTTACCAACTATTCGTAGGTTCTCTATGCGTATAGTGTCTGGGAAGATGCTTGTAATGTAAAAAAATGTAAACAGGCTTACAAGAACACAGAGGGTTATCCTGCTAAGAATAACTAGCGGTTATAAAACCAACTCAACTGAAGCGTTACAGGTGGTGGGCAGCTTGTTGTCTTATGATACAGAGAAGAGTGACAGCCTGAGAGGAAGAATATAACAAGAATATTCAAATGCACATCTTTTTATGCATTTAGGTGTTTGGGCCGATCCTAACGTGAGAAGGAGAATGAGCAGTGGGGTGATCTCTTAGCCACACCTCGGCCTGGTATTACAAAATAAATTTTGAATATATAAAAAGTCTCTTATATGTTCTTGGGCTGTGTATATATGTTATGTGGCTGACTCCAAATTGAGAAGAACTGAGAGAAGAGATAGAAAGAAGAAATATGGTAATATGTTAAAACCGCAAAAGTGTAGTTTAGTGGGTCGGAGACCAAAGTATTAGCTCCAACCCGACACTATCTGGTCGCTTAATATTCCAGGCCAAATGTCTGATTACATATTTTCCCGGACCCCTTTAAAAAACAGGGTAGAGCTTTTGCCTGGACATAAAAATAAAGAGGGATAAGAAGCAGGAAGAAGAGAAGAAATGGCTTCCGAAGGATTGTCATTGTGGATTTCGGAGAAGGAAAAAAAGAGGTTTAGTGAATAGTTCTGTGTAAGAATAGTTTCACACTCTCGGCCGAAGAGCGGAAGTTTTCTTGAATATAAAGAATAACCAATAGTAACAAACACATTTTCTTCAAAAAAATAAAAATACATAAAAAATTGTTACTAGGTCTAGAACTAGAAACATTAGGATTGGGTTAGGTTTATACCACCCACCATAAATTTAGCAAAACTGTAATTATTGACGTAAAATAGTCAATAATTACTCAATAATTAAAGTTGGATTCCCACTAATATTAGTGAATCTCGGCATGTTAAATATGGAAGAGTTTTGCTCTAAACAGAGTGCATTTGTAGGTTTAGGCTTGAATTACGTTTAGGATGATGAGTGCCCGTGAAAATATTGATCACTTTTGCATCTTTCTGTTTCTTTCATAGGTTTAAAATAGCAAATACAATTGTGTAGCAAAAACTACAACTTGAAAAATGATTATGTCAAAACTGAAGAGAAAGTTTGTGTTGTTATTTGGTACGCTGATATCCATACATTAATTAACTGGTTTAACCATAGGGCATTACTTTTGAGGTTTTTGAGGTGTCGTTTGAAGTTTGCAGTGTTAATGCTGTCTCTTTTTGTGTTTATAGATGAAGGGATATGAAGTCGAGTATGGTATTAAGAGCAGTCGGTGAACAAGATTTCATTGTAACGTAAATTATAGTTAAATATGCCAACTGACGAATTTTCTAATTCTTTTGAGAGAAGTTCAAACATATTTTTCTGCATATTACGATCTTAATTAAGTGTTCTCGAGATATTTTTAGTAAAAAACAACCATATTGATACAAACCAAGCACCATTATTTATTTTCTAACTCTTTTAGAAGAAGCCCAGCATTTTCTTCTGCATACTTCGATATTAAGTATTCTAGAGATATTTTTACTGAAAATGAACCATTTTGATGCACAAAAATCAACTTGAAAAGATGAAAAATCTTCTATTTTGCTTGGAATTCTTTTAGAACACCCCAATATCTTCGTATTAAATGTTCTTCTTAGTTTTCTTGAGAGATCTTTCCTAATAAAGAACTACTGATGAAGAAGAGTATTCTAGAAATGTTTTAGTGAAAAAGTTGTTATACCGAGAAAGACGCTTCAATCGAAACGACCTTATAACTTATATTTTGTCATGAGGAATAGCATACTGGTGAAAAATAAAAAAAATATGTATTCACTTAAAGAAAACTTACTTAGCAATTCAAGGACATAGATGGCACTTCTAAAATGTAAAGAAAACCACAGGATGATCTTCCCTCTTGATAGTCTCATGTAGTCTCAATCTAAATGTTCTAAATGTTTTAAATAATCTAAATATTGCATGAAATAAATCAATTTTGTATTGACTTTATTAATCAAATACGTGTATAAATTTAATTACATTGAGCATCGTCTAAAATTATTTTGCTATGTATAATCTGTATGCGCCTTAACATTCATCTTCAAATATTTATGTACAAATAAGAAAACAAGATAAATATGAATTATGACTTATAAATATTAAAATAGTACTTATATCGAAGATTTATTGTATTGCTAAAAAGTGATTAGTTAAAGAAAAATTACTTAGATTATTACTGTCTAATACTTACAAATAATGAGAGAAAATATCGATTACATGTTGTAGTTACAAATGCTTGTG
Organism: Onthophagus sagittarius; assembly: GCA_036711965.1. Taxonomy (NCBI): domain Eukaryota; kingdom Metazoa; phylum Arthropoda; class Insecta; order Coleoptera; family Scarabaeidae; genus Onthophagus; species Onthophagus sagittarius. Next base: position 31,057,117 of record JASERS010000005.1, read on the forward strand.
GGTTTGAAATAATAAGGAGATTGCACGTGGATTGCCTTTGAATCTAGAATAGTCAGGGTGGGATTTAGATTGGTCTTTTGCATCAATTTACTTTCACTTTTAGGAATAACGAAAATTTGCATCGTGGTGACAAATTTTGCGATTAAATCGTAATAAAAAAAATTTAATTCAAAAATCTATCTTACCGAAATTAGCAATTTTTAAAAAATATAAATAAGTACGTATCTGGTTATGATTAACTCACCTGTTATTTAAATAACGACAAACGCGCCCATTTAATGAATATTCAATTTAATATCACATCAACTCAATACTCATCGATTTTGTTACGAATTACTAACATTACTTTGAAATTTGATTTCAATAATTTCTGTAATAATTTATTACTCTTAGACAGTTGTGTTTACTTCGTTGATATGTCGTGGGAAGGAAAATGGTTATATTTTTAAAAATCTATGAACTGGTTTAGAATATATTTATTGTGTCCGCAAACAGGGTGTTTTTTTCAGGTATTAGAATGAGATATGAAAGGGAAACGCCCATATTTACCATTGTATTGTAATGGAGAAATGTCAACCCATTTCTTATTATCTAAAATTTTATGGGATAACAAATACATTAATCTCAACGCGCTTTATTTATTATATTTAATTTATTTATATGGATGCAAAATATTCTAATTATTTTAATTGGTGCATTTAGTTAAGGTGATAACATGGAATAAAGATTTATATCCTGAATCATATCTTGTGGCTATAAATTTTCTTTTAGTTGTGTATTAAGAATTTTTCCGCGATCACAAACAGGGTGGGTCCGGTACCGTATCAAAGGCGTTTTCCATTTTTCAGCCATCAACCGTGAACTTCGCCAAACAAAGAAGCCGCGCCCCACATATGCCGTAGGGAGTTAGAAAAAGCTAGAAAAGTGTTTATGTCCCGCACCGCAACAGCATAACATTTAAATAAATAAATGAAAACTGCTTCGTGCAACTCTCTTCTCGTTTTGTTCGAAGGTTAATTGTTCCTTCTACCAGCTATATAAACTGTTTGGGGTGCTGCTTAGAGGCATAGTCACATCTGAACTGTCATCTAAGGAAAACATGAATACCTTGGTAAGATAGATCAAATTGTAATACAATTTTTTCTAATTTTTACTTCATTTTTAGGCCGCAGTACTTTTCGTAGTAGGCTTAGCCTATGCTCATGCTGGTCTCTGGGGAGGAGCCCTTGTTGGCCCAGGAAACCCAGGAGCAGCTATCAAAGGACCAGCTGCTGGTGGTACCGTTGTTGGACCTGATGGCAGTGTTGTATCTGGAGGTGGTGATGCTGGAGCTGTTGCTGCTGCTCCAATTCCCGGAGGTGTTGTAACTGGACACGTTGCCCCTGGAGGAATCGCTGTTGGGCACGGTGGATGGGGATGGGGAGGTTGGGGTGGAGCTGTTGCACCAACCGCTTGGGGTGGTCCATGGGGAGGATGGCACGGTGGTTGGCATGGATGGTAAATGGTAAAATAAACCATTACCTCCTACTTTCTATTGCTCCCTCTGTCTTTTTTTAACTTCGCCCCCTCCTCTTACTGGTAGATGCCTCCGTTGTGTTCGACATGTTAAGCCCTTAAATGGTTATTGTAATTAATCGTGATTTTTCATTTATTGTGAAAATAATCGATTGTAAAAAATGTGAATAAATAAATAAATGCTCAAACCTCTTCATAAAGAAAACTAATTTGTTTTATTAAAAAAAAAAACAAAAGATACCATCAAGATTGATAACGATAGAGGAGTCTCTTACAATAAAGAACAAAACGTATTAATTATTCTAATTTATTATGAATTAATTTACATAAATAAGCAATTTAATTCACGGATATTCAAATCATTGTATTCACGTAACGCAGAACAGTATGCGCGATTATTTCATTGTATTATTACGAGCTCGTTAATTGTGGCCAGTTCATAAATGCTCGAATGTCAAGGAACAAACTTAAAATAAACGAACATCGTAAAATAGCACGATGTTTGTATGAAATGAAGTGAAAGCTCCATGTTGGAAATCGTGAACAAGATTAATGGAAATGTTAACAAAGTTAACGAACAAATTCTTTGAGTTAAACACAATCATTATTTTTTCTAAATACTTAACCTTACACAATTTATAAATTTTATTATTTTAAGGTTGGGTCTTGAATTCCATGAGTACGTGTGCCAACTCAACCGTGATAAACAGTATTAGCTTTTTTATTAAATAAACAAAGACCACAAATGGGGAAGTTATACGTTTGGAAATTATGAATATAATTGTCTTTTAAATATTTCAAGGTTGGGTAAATCTCAATGCCACATCACCACTCGATCTCGCAAAGAAGTGAAGAAAAGTTGTGGATGGGTGTTGGTCGTTATTGTTACATACGACTCTTAAAGTAATTAATGAGTCTCTTAGATCACGATTTCTTTGATTAATGATTTTTTATGGTACACATCGAGTTCATAACGATGAAATATAACGATGTATTAAAAAGGAAGTGTATGAAGCATTAATAAACATTTACTATTGCATGGAATGTGGTGGTGTGGGATTTAATATCCGCTTGCGGTTCGTAACGTGATTTATGCACCAATTCTTAGATACCATAGTCTAGAAGGAACGTTGCACTTATGTTTTTCTTGGTTCACTGCCTCACAGGGTTACCATCGGCTTGTTGCAACTGTCGAGTTTATTATTTAAATCGGTGTGATTGATCTCTCTTGTCGTGTGACCATATAAGGTCGCTGACAATTTATATTAACGACTGCAATGGTAATGCATGATCTAATTGTGTAATAAAATCTGTTATGATCATAATAAAAAAGTTGCATAAAATGATTTTGATAAATATAAAATGAGCATTAATTTTTATTACAATTAGTAGGAGTAATACGGATACGCATTATTCTAATAAAGGCGTTTAATTACACATTCCTTTACTTGCGTGAACATGTTTTAATGTCACAGTAACTACCAAGTAGGTTTGTCTCCACCCTATACTTTCTATTGCGCGACCACAAGGTTGCAAGGAGCACTTTGTCCGTATTTTTTTCCGACTATAAATTAATATTAATCATAAAAATCACGCTGGTTCTTAACGTTGGTTGAGGAAAAAAAAACTGTTTTAACCACACCTTATTCGCAATCGAAGTAGCTCTATAGGTTTTTGAGGGATTTTCGCCTTTTTTGTCCGCTTTTTTCCACAACTTCGTTTGCTTCGAGTCACGCCTCTTTCTTTTGAAGTCGCGGATTCACTAAGTGGAGAAAGAAAAATTGTTGGAGGTCAAATTTGTGGTATAAAATAGTTTCAATACCACGTGGTTAGCATCAGTTGATTGTTCACTTCCCACATTCAACATGCAAACTACCGTAAGTTCATTTAAATAAGTTTTATTTTTGTTTTAGCGAAATTTTTTTGATTCTTTTAGGTTGTCATTTTCTTAGTAGCTCTCGCAGTTGCTAACGCTGGCCATTATGGCGGAACTTCAGTCGGTCCTTCTAATCCAGGGGCAGTTATCTCAGGCCCTTCAGCCCATGGATCCGCTGTTGGCCCAGATGGTAGCCATGTTTCTGGTGGAGGCCAAGGTGGAGCTGTACATGCTGCTCCTATCCCAGGAGGTGTTGTAAGCGGTTCTGTAAGTCCAGGACATGTTGCTGTTGGAGGAGGTGGTTATGGAGGAGGTGGATTTGGAGGAGGTTTTGGAGGTGGTTATGGAGGTGGTTTCGGTGGTTCCCTTGGATTTGGTGGATTAGGACAAGCCGGCGCCGGTGGCGGTGGTGCTGTCATCTCTGGTCCATCTGGTACCGTTTACGGACATGCTACCGGAGGACACTACGCCGGCGGAGCCGGTGGAGCCGGTGGAGCCGGTGGAGCCGGAGCTGGATTTGGTGGTCTTGGATTTGGTGGACAAGATGGTAGTTACGTTCCAGATTTTTCTGAACATTTACACGATGATGGATCGTACAGACCCGAACATCATTACTCTTTCCATTAATTTGTAAAACAATTAAACATTTAAGCGTAGACGAGATTTACGTGAAAATGTTTATTAAGACGACTGCCAATGTATTAATCTGATGACACTGTGTTTTATCTATAGTTAGTAATTGTGTTTTTATGTGCATAAATAAATTATTACATGTATAATGATTTTGTTTTATTACAAAAAATTTTCATTTAATAATATTAACAAACATAGGCGCCTGCTTTTGAATATACGAATGGGTGATGGATGCTGAAAAAACTAAATTAAGAAAAGACTCGTGCGAGGAATGATGGCTCTCGAAATGAAAGGATATCTAGCGCGTATGATTCATTTTCAATAGACATTTCTCTGCCAGCAGTATTTACATTTTTACAAGCAGTATCCAGTCTTTAATTGATAGTTTTTGAACTTCTAACGTGACGGTTTTGTATTTTGCCAAGAGTAATTGGGATTTTGAAGCTTAATCAAATTTTCTACTCAAGTTTTCTGCCATCAGTATCCACCCTTTAATTGACAATTTATGAATTACTTTCGTCAAGAGTTTGCATTTTATCGAATAGTATTTAATATTTTCCAAACAAACTCAAATAATTTATCAATATTATCTTGCTTCTGGCAATGAAAACATTTTCTGCAAATGTTTTTAGCAGTCTTTTGGCAGTATTCCAAGTGCTGTAGAAGCAATATCAGGTTTTCTAAAAGCAGTATTAAGTAATCTAGAAGCTATATCAAATCTTCCAGAGACAATGGAAAATCTTCTAGAAGCATTTCAAAACTTCACGAAGCAGAATCAAATGTTCTGAAGCATTGTAAGCCTTGAAAATATTTCAAATCGTCTGGAAGCAATATCAAGTCTTCTAGAAGCAGTATCAAATCTTTCAGGGACAGTATCATGTCCTCTAGGATTAGTTCAAGCCTTTTAGAAGCATTTCAAGCCCTCTGAAAGCATTTTGAGTTTTCTGAAATCAGTATCAAGTCGTCTTCAAGTCTTGTGGAAGTACTTCAAATCTTCTGGAAACATCTCAAGGCTTCCAGGGACAGTATCAAGTCCTCTGAAAGTAGTTCAAGACTTTTGGAAGTATTTCAAGGCTTGTGGAAGTATTTCAAGAATTCAGGTGCAATATGATGTCTTCTGAAAGCAGTTTAAGTCTTCTGAAATCAGTATAAAGTCATCTAGAAGCATTTCAAGTCTTGTGGAAACACTTCAAATCTTCTGGAAGCACTTCATGTCTTCTGGAAGCAGATAAAGTTTTGTAGAAGCAGTGATACTGCTTCTGGGAGTGTTTGTATGTATGAGTGTTCTGTACCCAGTAAAAATGTTGTCATCCAAGAGTATCCATGTATCCGGCGTCTATGTTAAGATCGATTTGCGTTATTTTACAATCTGTTAGCTTAATTTGATTTAAATTCGATCGAGATCCCACTGTTAGAGATCTTGTATCATGAGATTAGTATTTGTAATTCACTACTTTTAGAGATAACTCGATTTTTATCTTCGTCAGTCTTATCTTGTAGTGTAATTCTTTCTAATAACAGGGCCGTTTCCCCAAAGGAATAGAAATCATTCTATCCCTGATCGTCCTTCAAGAAATTTGTTAATAATGTAAAAATAAGAAGATTCTTGCAGCATCTCGTTCATGCACTTTTTATTGATTTTTATTTCACGCCAATCACATGAAAAGTAACATGCATATTTTGAAGTTTTTAATTTTGGTAAAGTATGGAATAAGCAAATATAAAGAAGATAACAGTCCTACTGTTAATGGTGTAATTTTGTTTACTTTCTGCGTTACTCGTCATTATTTCTATGTTTAAAAGAGGGGGCAGAATTAATGATTTGAAAAACAAGATGATGTCCGGATCAGAATTCTTGAAATTTTAAACAGTAATTATTAAGTATAGCTCATCTAAAAACTGAACTTCTTCATCGTAGTCTCTTTGATTCATAAGATACACGATGGCATTTTTTTGGATTAAGTTGGGTTAAATTAAGTTATTTGTTTGAGTCCATGTTGGAAGTTTATCAAATTTTAAGTATGTAAAATACACGTAGTTCGTGTAAGTTGTTCTGTGGAAATGTTTTGTATTTTTATTACCATTTTGTATCATTTTAATATTTTGACATTCGGCTGATGATGAGTTTGTGAAAGCTCCAAACCGGTACCGAACAAATAAATAAAAGCAAGTAAAGAAGTTGTTTTATTATATATTTTACATACTTAAATTAAGTAGGGTTAAATTGGGTTGAATTATGAGCTTAGGAGATTATGTGGTGTACTGGTGGTACAGAGATGAAGCGGGCCAAATCTTGGAATGCAACAAGCTCAGAAGGCTGTTAATGTGATTAAAAGAGGGAAATATGAGAAGATACAATTTCGACAACAAATACGGAGCAGCGAAAATGGTACAGAGAAGAGTGAAATGTTCATGCTTTGAAGATGATAGAAGTATGAAGATAAGTTTTTATTGTTTTGCTCTGAAGTAATGTGGCACTCCTGGAGTAGGAAGGGGGGGGGGGCATTAGTGGCTAGAGATAGTCCCATATTCCCGATCGAAGTACTTCCCATACCAAACATCTGAGGCGCCAACAGTAGGCCGGGATGGGCAACGTATTTTCTCTTCCTCTGCGTAAAAAATAAAGAGTTGGATTGGGTTGGATATAGTTACGTTGAGTTGGGTTGAGAGGAAAAAAGTGGTAAAAATAATAAAACAATCGCCAAGGCAATTCGCAAAAATGAGTAAGCTGGTTCGAAACAAAATCCTACAGAGAAGGAAATAGGGAGAAGATTTTTAGTGGCGTAACCATCAAGAAGACACAAGAAATTACTGACGCCGATTAGAGCCACACTACAGATTAGATGATATTTCCATCACTACAACACAAGCATATATGAGGTTTGTGCATAAATCATTTTTCTGCTCCTTAGTGCAAAGCAAGGATTGGATTGGGTTGGGTTGGGATGCTACACTAGGAAAAGATACTACATAAATGTAATATCCTAGCCCGAGAATTCAAACTGAACCCAACGAACTCAACCCATCCCAGCTCACTAAAACGAATCAAAACAACTCAATTAATGTATTTGTTCGTATTTAATATGCACTATTGTCACATAGATGTTTCTAATAATGAGGTGCGTTTTAGAATCGGGTGCATCTTAGATTCAGACCTCTTTCGAATATACATATAATTCAAAAATACAAAATATGTAAAAGAAATAAATTATAATAAAAGTCTCGCTCTCTGCACGTAGATAGGTTTCAACGGTTATTATGGCGAAAAAACGATTTCATTATGACGCTGCATTAAAGCGGGAAGTTATTGTATTTGCCGTTTATTTGTCATAAAAACTAATTAATGTTGCATTTGCCTTCTCAAAAATGGTTTAGATTTATTACCACGTTTTCGAGTTATAAAAGAATTTTCTTTACTAACCTTGTAGTTCGCTGCTATCAGCGAAACGAAGTTTAAATCGACTTATTTTGATGGTTTTGTTGAGACCATGAGCTATTGTATCTCCAAACTGCCATTCATAATCCTAAAGTCTATTAAGTTGTTTGCAACATGAGCAACTATATCTTCAAATTTCTCTTAATCAGTTTAAAGTCTGCCAACTTGTTGGCAATGTGCTATTACTGTTCGAAACACAGTTATAATTACTGTATATTATGTCAAAATGTGCCACATTCTTAGCAGCATGAACTATTACATCTTCAAATTCCCCTTCATCATCCTAACATCTGCTGCAAACCTGTTGGCAGCAGAAGTTATTATGACTCCAAACTCCTACTCATTACTTTGAAGTCCGTGACATTGTTGGTAGCTTGAGCCATGTATTATGTATTTAACTCCAACTCGTCACTTTGAAGACGACCATTTTCATAGCAGCAATTCTAAACACGTTATATTTTAATGATGATGGAAACTACAATACTTAACTGGTTAATAGCAGCAACATAACTTTTGTTTAGTTGTACTGCCTTGACAATTTAATTCTAAGCAATCCATACAGAAGCCATAATATAATAATATATACAATAATATAATAATTTATTACTATTTTTTTAAATTCATTCATTACAACTGAATATTCAATTGTACACATACAATTGTAACCTTCTTAATATTGAAATCATAAATAATATTTTACATAAATTTTTATTTCCGTCACACCTTATTTTAATTACATTTCTCATATTACTTTCATCTTAAAATTATAGAGTAATTTCTATTGTAATTAGGGTTATTGGACGAATGTGTTGTTTACTTTTTTGTTTGCGGTGATTATAGACTGATTAACGATGGTTAAGGAGAAAGATTATTGGATTACAATAAAAATAAATAATTAAATAATTGTAAATTCCAATGATATTTCCGCTCTACTGACTTGCTTATCGCGCATAAATGCAAAATCTCACTTAAATGTCATTAGAAAAGAATAATTGTATCACCACAAAGAACACCACCCAACAAGCCATCTGGATTCTTGGGCGTGTGCGAGGTCACACTATCCATATAAAACAACATCGCACCCATCAGTGTGCTATCAGTCCACTAGACAACATACAATAATTAGTCCACCACCGCCAATTATGAAGAGTGTAAGAAAGCATTTCTTTTTAATTTCTCTTTAATTATTTTTTAACTTTCTTTCAACATTTTTTCTTTTATCAACTTTTTCTTTAAATGTTTCTTATAAATCGTTTTCTTTTTAGATATTTGCCTTCCTTTTGCTGGTCATAGCGACCGCTCAAGCTGGTTGGATTGGAGCAGTAGGAGGAATCCACGCTGGAGTAGTACCAGGAGCCGTCCACGTTGGTGGAGCTGGCCCATGGGGTGCAGGTTGGCACGGATGGGGTGGATGGAACGGCGGATGGAACGGAGCATGGAACGGTGGATGGCATGGTGGATGGAACGACGGATCATGGAATGATGGATCATGGGACGATGGATCCTGGAATGACGGATCCTGGAATGATGGATCCTGGAATGATGGATCTTGGGACGGAGACAATGGCGCTTGGGATGGCGGTGATGGATCTTGGGATGGCGGTGATGGATCTTGGGACGGAAATGATGGTTCTTGGGGTCATGATGGCGCTTGGGGACATGATGGTAGCGATGATGGATCTTACAGGCCCGAACATCACGCTGGTGCCGACGGTCATGGCGGTCATTGGTGGTAGTTCAATTTATTTAAGACTTTATGAATAACGTTGTTTATTTGAACTGAAAATTTGTTATATGAAGAGGTTCCAATTGGATTTAAATATATGTTGCGTTTTAAGATTAAAGAATTGTGATAAACACACAAATGCTTGTTTTATTTGGTTCATAAAACCGTGATCCTGTTGAATTTACTTTTATAAAGAAACCTTGATATCATTTATTTATAATTGAAATCGATACACACCCAAAAAATAATCTAATAGATACAAAAAACATTTCCTGTTGTACATTTCTATACAATTAAAAAGTTATTTAAAAAAAAATATTATTAAGTTACGTAATTAATAATGTAATGAATCCTCATTGAAGAATACCCATTGAATCTCTCAGTGCTGACTTTATACTATAAGGCAACGAGAGTTCAAGTTCAAATTACTTCTTCATTGAAGATGAAAGTCAAGGTGTAACGCGTAATGGGTCACGGGTACAATGGGTCAACGATCCGTGTACAATACCAATGCGGTCGTTCTCTACTCGGCAAATCGTGCGGATTATATTTTCTGGCCTTTGGTGTTAAACCAAGCACGACCTTCGCATTACTCAACATTCTCTACGTTTTAATGTTTTAGAAAAAAAGTCAATGTAATTGTAACGGTCACTTATTTTGTACGGGGCACAAGTCAATTCCAAGTCTTTGCGAGGTCAATTGTTAGGTATAAAAGGGAATGAAACCAAGATCTAAGTATCAATTTGTACAAGCAACAATTTGAGTAACAATCAAACATGAAAGTCTTCGTAAGTATTAATTTTAATTGTTTTAAACAATTTATTTTTATTTATTGATAATGATTATTATTAGGTTGTTCTTTTCGCCGTCATTGCTGCCGTAGCAGCTGGAGGATGGGGACATGGAGGATGGGGTGGTCATGGTGGATGGGGAGGTTGGGGTGGTGACCACGGTGGTGGTAAATGGTACGGACCCGGATCTGGATCTGTTTCCGTAGGTGGAGATGGCAGCTCAGTCATCGCTGGACCATCCGGAAAAGTTTCTACCTCAAACCATGGAGACCACAGCGGTTGGGTTGGTGGACACGGTGGTTGGGGAGGTTGGGGTGGAGCTGGATGGGCCGGTGGTTGGGGTGGTCACGGTGCATGGGCAGGAAGTGGACACGAAGGACAATGGGTTCCTGAAAACAGCGCCGCTCATTACGATGATGGATCTTACAGACCCGAGCATCATTATGGTGGACATGGACATTAAACAAAATTTGAACAAATCGAACTGGCTGTTTTTTAGATGATAATATACAAAGCGTCTTTCATGTTTGTAAAGAGCCATATTGGCGACTGTTAATAACAACTGTATTTAATTGTATATTTTTTGCGTATATGGTGCGATGTACTGATAAATTAATTTTCTTTTTGTGGAAAAATAAATTATTTATATTAAGCTCATTATATAATCGTTTTATTTGATTGATTATCAACATTTTAAGCCATACAATCTCAACTACATTTTAAAAGAATATTTGATTCTAACAGAATCTGCCCCATTTATACCAAAAATATAAGAAGCAAATATTTATTACGTTCATACACCACAAAAAAAATTAAAAAAAAGAATTAAGTCCAACACATTATTCTAAAAGTGTTACTTTTGCAGAGCTTACCAAAACATGTGTAATAAAACCTTTAGACATTAAACATCATATTATTATTCGTTTAAGATTTAAATAAGAAAAAATTGTATATGTTGGATAAACAGAATAATTAAATAGAACAATTTACATTACCAAGTGTAGAAAATGCAAAGGTCACGGTGAATGTAATAAAACTAAACGTAGTATTAATTAATTCCTGATATTGAATACATAATATCTAGGATAACGACTCGTAATTGCAATTACCTCTAAAGTGATATCCTTTTCATTAAAGTTAAGACTTTAAAGTCCATTAACATTGCCGATGTGTTTCCTCGATGAAAATTCAATAAAAATTTAATATGTCATATATAAATAAATACCATTACTCTAAAAATTTTCTTAGTTTTTCAGCCCCTCCCTTAAACTTACCCAATAGCGTGCACCTGAAGTTGTAAACAACCTGGTTCATATCTCGTTATAGGTAGATAAAGTGGCGCGATTATTGCTCAATACCGACATTGAAATCGGAATATTTTTCATTACAATAAATATGCCTAAGAATTTTTGTGAATGTGTATCGTTAGTTTTCTGTTGCCCGTTATTTTAGTGGGGTGTGAATTTATTATAACTCGTATGTTGTTGTTTTGACCAAACACGAGGTCACTACTTTACTATAAAATCTGACCCAATCTTCGGGGAGTTATCAATTTGATCTTAGAGGTTTCTCCGAGAACAACTTACAATATGAAGTTCTTCGTAAGTAAAACATCACATCTTTATTATTATCTTTCTTATTTATCTTAATTATTTACTATTTACATCAATAGGCATTAGCTATTTTCTTCGTTGCCATTGTCGCAGTCAATGCTGGTTGGCATGCAGCTTCCGGAAGCGTTCATGCCAGCGCTGATGGTGCTGTAATTGCTGGACCATCTGGAAAAGTTGCTACCTCAAACGGACATGGATGGGATGGAAACTGGGGATGGGGCGGATGGGGACACGGATGGAATGGTTGGAACGGCTGGAATGACGGATGGAACGGTTGGAATGGTTGGAACGGTTGGAACGGCTGGAACGGACATGGCTGGAACGGTTGGAACGGTTGGAACGGTCATGGATGGGGTCACTGGGGTCATTAAGGCATAACCAGGAACCAACTACAATTTTTGGAGACGGCTCTCAGCTATGTTTGTGTAGTTTGATAAGTAATGGTGCTATGTACTGATTAAGTTGCTATTAAATTTTGTAATAAACATGAATTCTTAAAAGACACATATTTTGTTTTCTCATTTTTGTATTAACAAATGTTGATAAGTCTTAAAATCATGTGTTATGCTTGTAAGAAAACCAATATTTTCTCAAATGCATCTTATGATCAATTGAGAAGAAGAATTTAATAAGCTCAAACTACTTCGTCAGAGTACACTTTACGCATTGATTTTAATGGTATGGAACCTGAAAGGGAAATGTTATTCAAAATTCTTTAATAAAACTCTTCTTATTCACCTGTAGGTTCACGAGAGCTATGGGTTAGCACATCGTATAGATTGCAAAAACTAGTTAAACTATAACGCTGTATCTTCGTAACATTTCCTAATGCTCTTTTAGTTAGCTTGTCATAAATTCTCATAATAATTTCTCATGAGTCGAGGAATTTTGACTATTTACGTTAGTTACATCCATACTATATGAGAAATTTTATATTGTTTATTACTTGTTTGCTCATTTGCTATTTATAATTGTAAACATTACTGATATTATTTCTATAAAACAGTTTTATAATTTATTGTATGATAATTGCATAAAGTCCCTTATTAGATTTTCAAGAAAGTTTCGTAAAGTGATTACAGAAAGAAGTTAGAATTTCTTACTTTTTATTGGTAAGTACTGTTGATCTCTACCACAAGTAGAGATGGTACTCAGTGGAGGAATGTACCATGGAGTGGATGAATGTCAGTCATTTGCAATACCAGCCAGTATTGAAATTGAAGCTTATCTGAATCTTTTATGCTTGGCAGGTGTATTTCGAGGCGGTCATCAAAGCCTTGATGATTTTTAGTCAACTGATGTCTGAAAAAGAAATATTTCGTATGAGGTTGTCTACAACAAGATTTAAATTTGGCCTCAAATGAATTCATTTTATTGAAACACAATTTCAAATTTTTTTAATAGATAAATTAGCTGCACTAAAAGTAACATTTTATTAATTGAAAAAACATTTACTCTTGTCAAAAATAGTAAATTTTGCTGTTACCCTGAAGAAAATGCAATAACTATAATGTAACTTCCAGCATTTCAAACACAATGTGATTTAACAATACATTTCTTCAAAGCTAAGCAAATATGGCATAAAAATTGTTTATATTTAAGCGATGCTAAAATATTTTATACGTACAACATGGAAATATATTGCGGTCAGCTAAATGAAATGCCCTATAAACAGAATAATTCTGTCGGTTATTCGTTACTTAGATTGGCAAAACCAATATTTGGAACTGGTAGAAATATTACCTCCGATAATACAAGGTGGTTTCCGTCCGGATTCGTTTTACCAAACAAACGGAACCAATATGATAGTCTTTTCGGATATAGCAGAAAAGAGACATTATGGAGCATTAACAGGAGGATGTAGCATTAACAAAAACGAAAAAATCCCTGAAATAATCCAATTTTACAATAATACAAAATCAGCGGTGGTCGCTGTTAATAAATTGTGATTCGTGAAAATTCGTGAAAGCCTTCGCACTTATATTATCTTGTTTCTTGTCATGAAAACATTTTCTGCCAGCAAATGTTTTTTCACCAGTCTTTTTGAAGTATTTCAAATGTTCTGGAAGCAATATCAAGTCTTCTAAAAGCAGTATCAAGTATTCTGACAGCATTTTAAGTCTTTCAGAGATAATGTCAAACCTTATGGGAGTATTTCAAAACTTTTAGAAGCAATATCTACTTGATTGATAATGGTTTAATCTGTTGAGCTTATTCTTCAATTGAGTACTAGCAGCAGCAGATGCGAACGGTTTTTCGAACTTCAATTTTGCAAAGCCATGATCATATTGCTTTAAGAATTTTCTTAAACTTACTTCTTCTTCTTAAACTCATATTTGTTATTTTAAAAATGTTTGGATTAATTAGATCCAAATTCGATTGAGATCACGTCGTAATATACCATGTTATTAGCTGTCAGTCTTGTTGATGTTTTTTTTATTCACAGATTTGAGAGATGAACGATATGTGTATGTCTTAATTTGTTGTTTAATGATTGTTAATGGTGTATAATATGGTCGTGTGATTTATGTTCTGTTCTTAACTCTTAAACTCTTAATAATTTTTCATTATTTTTAATCTTAATGTAGAAGATACAACGCATGTCATAACGAATAAGATCATTGGCCTAATATGCTTTTTGTAAGCAAAACGTGTTTATCTGGTGGCTGATAGTCAACAGCTACCAAAACAAGGAAGAGAATGCAAAACTTTTTAAAGTAAGGTGGAATAGAGCATTTTGCTGGATATATAGTAATAATAATAATAACGTAATTTATTAAAGAGACGACTATTAAATTATATCATTAAGATAAATTTTTGAAAGACATATTTTGACTTGTTTTATCTTAAAATGTCTTCAGACACACGGCTAAATCCGAACTCCTATCCCGACTCTGAATCTAAAATCTTAATGTTAAAATGTTCTATTCTTCTTTCGGTCTCAGGTTAAAAGACAGTTAAAAGACGGATGGCGATAATATACTGACCGCTATCAAAGATATTGTAGATCTGTTTGCCTTTCATTTTGCTAGTTCTTACAATTTACCAGGGAATGTTATTATGAATTTCGAAAGTTTTGATAATGCAATCACCTTTGGAATATCTGAGATCAGTAAAGAGGAATTATGGACGTCACTCAAGAGTTTTAAGTCGAAATCCACAACAGGTCCGGACGGTATTTCGGTTTTCTTTGTCAGAGACTGCGCGATCCCTCTTGAAATACCTCTGCGCCATATCTTCAATTTGATTATCAAGGCACCATACTTTCCGCCGGTCTGGAAACAGAGCAGAATTTGTCCAGTTTTTAAAAAAGGTGATAGACATTGTGCCGTTAATTACCGACCCATTGCTATTATAAGTAACTTTGCTAAGTTGTTTGAGCAAACCATTGTGAAGAAAATGGAATTTAACCTAAATTCCCGAATATCAACAGCACAACACGGATTCTGCAAAGGTCGTTCCACTACTATCAATTTAACAGTTTCCAAACAATACGTTTGCGAAGCCTTAGATTGCCGTTTATAAACGGACATTATTTACACTGATTTTTCACGTACATTCGATCAACTCGACCATGATATTCTGTTTCGAAAAATTAAGGAATTTGGCTACGATCTAAGTCTTTCGTTGCTTCTGAAATCGTATCTATCAAATCAAACGCAATATGTCGAGATGTCTGAAATCAGGTCAAAGCAAATAATGTTTTATTGTTTACGATGTTTGTGAATGAATTGCCAAATTTGTTCAAGAGTTCAACATTAATGAATACCGACGATCTGAAGCTTTTCAGAACAATTGAATCGGATAATGATTGTACCAGCTTGCAGGAGGACTTGACCAAATTGTGTTCATGGTGCCAATCAAATGGGTTGTTGTTGAACGTTGCAAAATGTCAAGTCATGACTTATATAAAGAAAAGAGAAGTTATTCATTATGATTATCGGCTAGAAGATACAAGTCTTGAACGTTTGGTTCGATAGTAAACTACTATTCAGCGGCCACCTAAGTAAGCTGTCTTCTGAAAGTCCTCGAAATTATCACTCGAAACAGCTGGGAGTTTTCCAGATTGAGCTCAGTGTCTAGTCTTTACAAAGCTTTTGTGAGAAGTAAATTGGAGTATTGTGCAATTGTCTGGTCACCAACAACTCAGAATAAAATCTCCACAATAGAAAAGGTGCAGATGAAATATATCAAATATATACATTTCCTAGAATTCGGACATTATCCTCCTAGAGGAAGGGATTACTACCATGAATTACTTCAGCGTTATGACCTTAGTTCACTCGAATCAAGACGATAGCAACTATGCGCTTCGTTTGTAGACAACTTATTGCTTGGCCGTGTGGCAGCAATTAAAGTTCTGAGCCGATTAAATTTCCGAGTGCCAAGGATTGAGTCCAGGACTTTCTTACCGCATAGAGGTAACACCAATTGGTGCCTACATACGCTTATCAATAGAATCATGCGCGCTGCCGATTTTATAGATGATGGATTGTGTTAATTTTTTTTTTATATATTCACTTATTAAATTTAAATAAGTTTATGTATTGTCACCTTCTTTAAATAATTTGAATAATTTTTGTAGTTTTTATAATATTACCTTTGTTATAGGACTTATGTATGTTGGGGTAATAAATATTATTATTATTATTACTATTATTATTATTAAAAGAAACATAAAAATGTTGCAATATTGTATTTGTAAACTACTGTAAACTAGGTACCTTAATATTTTTATGAATTTCATTCTACGAAAATATGAAAAATAAATTCATTTTGTTGTATTGGAGCATCAGATAAATGATTATTTATTGTTAAAATAATACCTATTAAAAGTAACACATAAATTACATATCTACCTTACACAACCTTTTTTTTTACATTTAGCAACAAAATGAGTCGAACTTAAATGGAAACTCGTGTATGCCTAAACTATGTTAATAGAAAAATGTTGAAAATAAACTTTAAAGCTAAAGAAACTAATTTTAACCAAAAAATACTAGTTTTCGAAATTCTTTATATACTAAATTACATCTCATTTATCAACAAATATTGAATACTAATCATTATTTATAGACAAATTAACCGATCTTTGAGTATCTCCTGAAGACCTGTGAAGCATGGTATAATATTTTAACGTTAACATATTCGCCTTAAAATGGAATGAAGAATGTCACTACGTATAGATTATCCGCCAATTTCTGAATATCCTGTGTATAGGGTTGGGTTGGATTGGGTTTATCGTTGCATCTGAAGAGATTCTTTAATGAAAGCCTCTATAATGAATTGTTTCTGATATAGAGTACTTAAGTAGTAATCTTATTTCTTATTTTATATGAAAAGGAGCGCACTCGTTTCGTTCACCCAACCCAGCCCTGGGACGCCAAATATCTTAGGACAACACTGTATATGGATAACTAAATTTATATGCAATAAAAATGCAAAATATGAAGTTATATGCAAGTACTGTATTTGTAAATTAATCCTAAATGGGTCAACAATTCCTGATTATTGCAAACGTTTTACTTGCACGATGTTAATAAAACGTTATGCATGCAATAAAAAGGAAGCAGTTGTTGACTGATGTACGAACAATGAAATAGAAATTAAAACAAATTAATTCTTGAAATAAATAATCTACCAAACGCCTTAACCAAATGAACTTCGGCCATCACATGCAAAAGCATATAAATTAAGTCTCTACTTATAAAAAATCTTCTTGATCGAGGAGTAGGGTTCAAATCTTCTTGAGACCAAAACCTTTATTGAAAGTATAAAATTGTTGAAGAGATTGTCGAGTCTCTGACTTGAAATTGTCAAAAGTGTAATGATTATTTTGCATTTATATTAGGTATATTAGAAGACTTCACATTAAGAAACATGATGATGTGAAGACAAGTGCCAATGTCTTTCTCACCATAAACCATAAACTGACCTTTATTCGTGTTGTGCTTTGAAAATATTTTAATTATTATTTCATTATTTATATTGAAATGTTATACCGACTCATGATGAATTAACATTCGAAACCGATTATATGAAGATTTTGGGAGGATAATTTTTTCGTTATAAAACAACAAATTTCAGTGAAAACAAAAATTTATTGCACAGAAAAAAGCTTTTACATCGAAATACACATTTGTACGAATGAACACATTATTAGGAGGTCTCAAAAATTCAATCTTTACCAATGATGACCAGCAGCATAATGATGTTCTGGTCTGTAAGAACCATCATCGTAGTGAGCAGCGCTATTTTCAGGGACCCATTGACCGTCATGTCCAGCTCCAGCCCATCCGTTCCAACCGTTCCAGCCTCCCCATCCTCCTAATCCTCCCCATCCACCCCATCCTCCGTGTCCAGCCCAACCTCCCCATCCACCGTGTCCGGCCCAACCTCCCCATCCTGGAGCGGCATAACCTCCAGCCGAAGCTGGAACGATGGCAGCTGCGGCACCGATATGGCCACCATGAGCACCACCATGAGCGGTTGCTGGTACAATGTGGGCACCACCCCAGCTAGCGGAGGCTGCTGCGACAATAGCGCAAATAACTGCTAAAGCCTGTAAGAAAATGAGAAGAATAATTTTGATTTTAGTGTTAGAAAAAAGTTACTTACGAGGACTTTCATTTTGCTCGTAACAATATGATACTGATAACCTGTAGAGGAAAAATGAAGCATTTATACCAATCGATGACCTCGAAGTGCAGGTTGGGACCAATAGAAGAAATCTGTGACGGAACTCACATCTGTGGGTTACAGGGAGTGTATCTATTTTTTTTTTTCTTACATAAAAATATATTTACTTTTTGTAAGTATCTCTTTACCCAAATCTATGGATGAATAGCGTCTTTTTTAACCATTTGGTGAAACATTGCCGAAATTAACCACAATAGGAAAGCTGTTTTTCGCACAACACAGCATCTGTTTAATTTTAACGCAATTTCTAATGAATATTCAAAAATCACCTCGAGATACTTGTTATGCATTAACCGGTACGATTCAAAAGCACTTCATACATGTTAAAATCTTTAAAACTGTATAAGTAATGAGTCATAATACAACTTTCTTAAATTTTTGAATTAATTTTTTATAATGATTTATATATCTTTATATCGTTAAATACTAGAACAAAAAGGTTGCATATCTTGTATACTTTGCCCTGATTTGTACAAACCCCGCATACTGATGGAAGGCGTTGTCCACCGCGACGAAAGATCGTTACTCCGTACTCAATGTCAAGTGAAAGAAGGAAAATCGAACGATTTACATACATCACTTAGTGAATATCAATAACAGGATAGAAAATGATATATTCGAAAACAATTAAATGGTTATTAAGTTATTAGAGCTCGTTTGTAGAAGCTCTAATAACCCGAAGAAAATCAATTTAAATAATAATACACATAATTGATCATTTTGAGCTTTCGCAAGAACGTGAAACAAAAATTCCTTTCGCCCAACGGATAGTAACGGACGATGCGGAATAACAGTGTAAAATGTTGGCACGTTCCGAAGGAATTGCACCATCGAAATCTCCGCCTTGACTTTGAACTTGCGTAGTAAACGGTTTTTATTGGCACGTTCCTCGCTACCGGCGAAGCGATTCGGTTTGTTGAGAGACTTTCACGATGCAAAACTAGAAGATACGAAAGGCCCGACAACTGCCGGACCAAGGAGTTGGTTACTTTTACTTTTTGAAAGGAAAAGTCGTCGTAAGAGTACTCTTGAGCTATGTAGCGCAAAGTAGACAATCATAGTAATTTAGCTTAATGTTGACGTCGTTAATATAGAAATAGAAACGAGTATGAAATTATGTCGTGGTTATTAGAATTTTGTTGGCACAATTTTTTTTTTATAATTAATAAAATAATAAAATTTAATTTTGTGTTTCGATGAAGGTTTTTGATATTCTTCTTTTTGAAGCTTTTATTTTAATATTTTGTTTTAATAAGAACCGATGATATGATAAAATTACAAGTTACTAACCTCTCCAATATCAAGTAATGATTAAATTGAATATAATATATGAAATACATAAATTAAAAATTAATATGCAAAATAATACTGTTATTTAAATTCAACCTTTATTTTTTTTCTTTTTAATTGTATTCATGTCAGTGTTATTTAAAAGAAAAGAAAAGTTTCAAACGGTCAATCCTAATGAAAAGTTTGGAATTATTTTTTGAAATACAAAATATTTTTGGAAATTCTTTAGTAACAAGACGTCCTTCATATTTTCGAGAGAGTGAAGGTACTTTTCTTTCTTTTCTGACGAACACATAATTTGATTTATCTAACTCTTCATCAATAAATGATTTTTTAAGGGAATGATGACGTACTATTGAAGGTCTCAGGTTAGCAAAATGATTGCGCAAGCTGATCAAGAGCAAAGGAATATCAAGGGTAAAATGAGATAATGCTAAGAATTTAACTGTCCTTCTTAAACCAAGTTCATCTCCCCAGTTTAAAGAGTTTCCTCTAGCAATTAATATGGCTTTTAAAGTTCTATGGAATCATTCCAGCATTCTATTATTCTGCGCGTGATATGTTGATGTATGGATTTGAAATATCCCAAAAAATTGTTTAAATTCTTTAAATAGATTAGATTCAAATTGTTTTCCTTGATCATGTGTAATAGAGTGGGGTATTCCAAAACGAGCGGAATATTGAGTATATGTATACTGTTTTGACAATTGTTAATAAAAGAAAAGCTTCTATCCATCTGGTAAATTGTTCGATTACAATCAAAATGTAGGAACAACAACCAGAAGGAAGAAAGGAAAGACAAGGTCGATGAATATGCTCGAATCGTCCTTTAGAAAAATCAACAATTTTAATAAGATTGTGTATGATCTTATTAAAAAGGAAAGGAAAAAAGGAAAGGGAAGTGACATTCGATGTTTAATGCACAACTTTGTCCAAACCATGATGTGAGAACAGATCTGGTTATAACCTTATTGTTGAAAACGCCGGTAAAAATATGTTAAAATTTAATTTAATTTTGCAATTTTATATTCGTTATTACGATTTATTGCTGTGATAAGTAATAAGTTTAGGTTTTAACTGTATTATGGTTGATTTTAATGTTATTTCATTGTTCTGTATCAACTTTAAGTTAAAAGTGAGAAGATATATATATATATATATATATATATATAGGTAAATAAATCATTAATTAATTTCATTTGAAAATATTAATAACTAGAGTTGTAAATTATATGCACGAAAAAGCCGAGATTTATGCGCATATATATGCATACATTATGTTAATTATGTGCATTCCTTATTACAAAATATGCACACGTATGCAGAAAATTGTCAAGAAATATTAAACTCCCTTTATTCATTTATAATATTGTTTTTAGTATTACGTTTTTTTCTTTTATAAGATTCTAATTGCTTAATCTGCAAGCCTTACTTACGTCATTCTAAAAGCTGATCGTACTTTGATCAGATGATCGTATTTTGTAGTTGAAATGACGTAGAGTTTCTTCAACAAAACAGATTCAGAGATAAAACAGTTTCAGAACTAAATGGGCTATTCAAAAATTATAAATAACGAGGCCCACCGAGTTGACTCCCGATTCTAACAGGACAAAATTATTTGAAGGGCTTAATAAGTAAATACTAAAATAACTTAAAAAAATGATAATGTAATAAGAACCAATAATGTGCGCTAAGTTTTCACAGGTTTTATTAATTATTTGGGAATTATTTGACAGTGAGATGTTTTTGGCATAAACCTTGTAATGAAACATAAACGCTAAAACATAACCAGGCTTAACCAGAATATGAATACTCTGGAGTGATTTTCAAAAATCTCCAAACTGTCATCATTCAAGAGTCTTACTAGAAAAATTTATAAATATAGAAAAATTAAGAACGATTGAGAAAAGTCTTATGCATAAACATTATTCGTTCTGGTCGAAGAATGCATAATCCATCATTCGTTATAATTTAGCTATTGAACTGTTGCAGTAATAACGCTAGAATCTTTAAAATATCATAATTGATGATTTTTATAGCAAAACTCTTTCATTACTCAAAATCAAAATGTATGGTCGAAAACCTCATTCATTAAGATTGCAATAACCAATTACAACCTCGATATGAGAAAATTGTAGAAATACTCAAAAAGAACAGATGGAGTTTTCATGTCCAAGTTTTTTTCTACATGAATTTTGTGTGCACTGAACCATAAACGCTTAGTCCATAACCAGATAAAAGCAAAATAGAAACTCTGGGGAATTGTCAAAAATCTCAAAAAGTCGTTATTTAAGAGTCTTACTATAAAAAATAAATTTATAAAGTAAATGTTTTGTGGAATTAAATTTACTATTTAAACTAGTACTAGGACCAACACTAGAGCTAAAGTTAGAAGCTTTCTGGTTTTACCATGCGTCTTTTGAAAAAGTACTCGACGTTTCACACGCCTAGTTAAGAAGAAAGTTACACATTTGTCCCGCTAGAATCGGGGTTTAGCAAAATGTGCGACGTGACGTTTATACAATTTTGTTTGACAAAATATGTAAAAAACGTAAACATGCTCAAATATCCAATGTAACAATTAATATGCAAATTAAAAATAGGCTCAAATAATTTATTCTTACGTAATCGTAAAATAAATAAAATCCTTTTTTTGCATATTCATATTACTAAATATGCATTGTGCATATAAATACAGCTCTTTCAATAACTAACGGATCTTGTTCGTTACAATACATGTCTTATCACATAGAGTATTTAAAATTTGGTTAACTATAACAGTCTCATGTTACTCACCTACGTTTTGATTTATTTGTAACATATTCGATAACTTTATTTTGGAACTTCTCTAATTGTCGGTAGATACATTTTCAATTTCTTTGGTATGTGTTTTTTAGTTAATTTAGTATATTCATAAGCTTTATTTTTATGTAGTTCTAGTCGTGCTTGAAGACGGAACCTTTGCTAGTTTTATTTGAAATGATGTGAGAATTCATACATTTTGGAAGTTTGAATATCTGGATATGAAATATTACGATCTATATTGCCTGTGGAAGACTTGAAATGCTTCTAAAAGACTTGAAATGCTTCCAGAACACTTAAAACTCTCGTTGGAAAACTTGATACTGCTTCTACAAGACCTAAAAACTTTCAAATTTAGAAGATATGATGCTGGTTACAGAAGCTTTGAAATGCTTCCAAAACACTTGGTATTGCTTCTGGAAGGTTTGACATGCTTCTAGAAGATTCGATACCGCCTGTGGATGACAAGAAATTGCTTCGAAAAGATTTAAAATGCTTCCAGAATACTTAATATTCCCTTTGGAAGACTTGATATTGCTTCTGGAAGACTTAAAAGGTTACCGGAAGGCTTGCAATACATTCAGAAGATTTGATGCTGGTTATAGAAGGCTTGAAATGCTTCCAAAACACTTGGTATTTTCTCTTTGGAGACTTGAAATTGTTTCGAAAAGACTTAAAATGACCCCTGGAAGACTTTATACTGCCCCTAGAAGAATTGACACTGTTTCTGGAATACTTGAATTGCTTTCCAAAAACTTGACATTGCTTCTGGAAGACGTGACCTACTTCTAAAAAACTTGAAATGCTTGCAGAACACTTAATAATTCTTCGGCAAGACTTGATAGTGTTGTAGAAGACTTAAAAACTTTTCTGAACATTTACAATACATTCAAAAGATTTGATACTGCTTCTAAAGACTGGAATAGTCTCAAAAGACCGGATATTGCTTCTACAAGACTTAATAAAATGCTTCCATCATCCTTCCAACATTTTTATCAAAAAATAAAAACACTATAACAACAAAAAATACTATAAACCATTTGACCTTATTCCGAAAATATTAAATACTATTGGACAAAATGCAAAATCTCGAAGTAGTCCAGAAAGTGTTAATTAAACTCTAAATACTGCTGGAAGAAGATAATTTTTATACAAAAGGCAAGAAGGTGTTAATAAAATGCTTCCATATATGCTTTTGCTTCCATATAATACCTTCATCTCAACAGTTAAAAAATTGTCAATTCAACGCTAGACACTGCTTGTAAAACTCAAAACACTGCTGGCAGAAGACATTTCTTTTGCAAACCAACCATAGGCGCAAGATACGTGGTTGTTCATACAGTCTTTTTTCCAATTTAGTTGTTTCCATCGCCCAATACCCAAAAATATGTTAAATATTTACTTATTCCCACCATTCTCTTCGATACTTTCGATACTGATACCTTGCGGATATCGATTGCCGGTACCAAGATAGGTATCGATACCATTGAAAAGTATCAAAGCTGTAGAGCTGAACAAAGTATCAATACTTTACCCAGCACTACTTAAAACCCTTCTAAGGACCAAAAACTGATTCATAACATACGATTCATGAAAAACAAGGTATCTTTGACGATGTTGTTGCTGTATTTTCACACAATATTTAAATTGTTAAATATTGTGTTTTTGTATTTTTCGTTAATGCGGACTTGAACAAGTGCTATATACCGGTCTGTCCTTCATTCAGTAAAATATTATTATTAAAGAAGAATTAAGAAATCGATCCAATCGGATCACGTCGGATCCCGTCGAAACCGAAGTACTTCGTGTTATCTGATGTAATTCGCGAAACTAAGACTGCGACTCAATCTTGATAAACTTTTGATAAATTTCTGGTTTTTCTATCCAAAAAGATGGAAGCCCTGATTTGCATTGAAGTTGTATGGGTTGGAATAGGGTCAGAGTGGAATGTAGAGAATCTCAACGGGATAGAAGACTTAAAGAAACTCATAGAGGAAGACATCAACGGAAAAAATATCTCGGTTCACGTAATACGGGGAAAAAAGAGGGAGACATAATCATGAACCTATTAAAATCTACAATGAAAAAAAAACTAATTTCGACAACGAGAGTCTAAACAACAATAGTGGATGAAACTAAGAAGAGGAGATGTATTCAGAAGAAAAATAAAAAGTTAAGCAGGAACAGACATCGAGAAAGTGAGAATAAAAAATAATTAATATAATATTAAATATGAATATATTCAAAACAAATTAATGAATCACTATCTCCTGAGCTTTAAGATCATCGGCGATAAACCAGAATCTTAAAATAGGAGCTTTCATTATTATGACTATGTAATGCAAGTTCATAATTATAATAATTAAGGGTAATGTTGACTTTAATATAGAAATAGGAACAGGTTAATTTAATTAAAATGATTTATTTATTTTTGTCAATAAGTTTTTGAGATTATTAACAATAGTAATGATAATAGCCATATCCATATCCATCAGGCCAATAACCAGAAGGCCACCAAACTCTAGCATACAACCCGGGGTAGCCCCAATAACCATAACTTACCCCAACATAGGGATCAGGCTAAAATAAAAATTTAATAATAAATTATTGAATATTAGTAATTATTAATTACCTTTGGATCCGGAGTTGGAGCTGCAAAACAACTCATAAAACTAACTAACAAAATCAAAAGAATAATTGATTTCATTTTAATCGTCAAGAGATAAAACTCAACATTCGCTAAAACTATTTATTGACAACTTTTATATACACTCAGGATTTAAGTGGTTTTGATACTTTGAGCTGCTATAATTGGTGCAATCATGCTAAATGAAATTGTTTACGAAACACGTCTAGCAAAAAGTTATTATTAAGACATAAATTGTTTTAAATTAAAAAAAAGTCATTTTCCTGGTCTCCAAGAAATATTTTCCAACCCATGAAAAGCTCGTTTTAAATTCCCGCTATCAGCCCAACTCGAATTTAAGTAACTATCATCATCATCATAAGCTAATTTCTTTAATTCTTCTTGTTTTCTATAAGCGTGAAGCATCATTTGTTTTCTTTGATCCTCATTCATTATCGGTTCTCTGCTTGGAGCTCCTTCACCGCGGTTTGAAATTTTCATTATTACCTAAAAGTCGTGATTAAATTTAAATGAATTAATGAAAATAGATTTACCTTGCAATTTTCATATTTTCCAACATAATCTCGAACCAATTTTTTATCTCGATACATTTCTTTTCCGCAAAACCAAATTTGAGCCGAAGCCGGATCGATGACTTCCAAAGCAGCTTGAGTTCCGGCTAAATCTTCAATGTTATCAAACTCCATTCTAATAACATCGTGAACGGGTAATTTCATCGGGTACACAATTAACATAGTACCTTTCAATAAATCAATAGCGTTTTGAATAATTTTTTTCGTCATACAAACATTTTGGAGCACCAATTTCTTCGAGATCATCTCTTTCGCTTCGTTAATACTTTTCTTAATGAGATCTTGCATGTCTTTTTTGGGCTGTTTCCCGTTTCTTCTTCCAATCGGGTCTTTAACTAAGGTAAATCCACCGCTTGGTATGCATCTTTCGCCGTCGTGATCCACCAATTTTAATTCTTCAACCTGCTCGGGTGTTAACCCCAAAATTTCGGGTGGATATAAAGTTCCATGTTTTGATAATTCCTCCATTTCCGCACATATTCTTTGGATTTTCAATCTTCCATTGTAAATGGCAACGATTTGAACCACTAAATCGTCAATTGACGTATCGAGGGTCGTTTCGTATAAAAATTGGCTTTGATCTTTATTTTTTACGTGAATTATAACCATTTTTTTAGTTGGAGAGTTAAAAGTGACTGTTAAAATTGTAGACTGAAGTGTTTATGGGTTGCTGTGGTGATTTATTTAATCAATAACATTTTTGTATGGTTTGATGTGGTTTGGTCGATTTATCAATTTATTTTAATTAATTATGGCCGATAATGTTGATAGACAATAATAATAATTGTAATAATTATTAATATTTGTGAAACGTGTTGTATATTAAGCAAATGAATAGAAACCTGTTTAAACATGCAAAAATGTTCCTCTATGTGCAATGATTTTTAGGGATCAAATAACTTCGTGGTTTTCAAAGTATGTAAAATTTTCTCTGAATAAAATTGCTACATCAAGATTTCACTTTTTTGGGTTTAGTTAGGATGTCTTTGGATCTGCTATACATTTTAAGTGTAACTTGATTTGGTTTGAGATTGTACGGGTTAGGATGGGCTGGGATGGCTTGGTTTGATAACACTCTGAGGTAAATATGGTGTATTATGCAAAACAAGCTATAACTGTACACGACACATTCGGTAACTACTCCAGAAATATTAAGAAGATGGAATCAGTGCTATGTTGGTTTGGATTCAACACAGCCAAAATGTCGCGACATATCATTTTTAAATGTAGGGAATTTCAATAGAATAGAGGACTTGTAGAGGAACTCATGAGGTTGAAGATCAACCGGAGCTATTAAGCTCCATAAAGGTACCTATTAGCAACAACACAACCTGTTAGCAACAAGGTACCTAAAAAAAGTACCTTGGTAACAACCTTGGTAACAAGTACCTTGATAACAAGGTACCTAAAAGGTACCTATTAGCAACAAAATTGCGACACTAGGTTCAGAAATAAGATTCATACGCGATCCACCAAGCGGAACCTTTTCTAAAAGTTACTTTCTGCAATTATGTTTTCAAAGTGGTGTCGAAAATTATTGCTTGCAAAGCGTAGGATGTGTCTACATTAACTACATGTCCACTAGCAAAATAATTGAGATCAGAAAATTAATAGCGTAAAGCAGACTTATTGTCATAGTTATATTGAAGTTATACCAAAATGTCGTATCAAATTAAAGGTAGCATATTTATTGCATTACAGTTATTAAAACAGAATAAGAAGAAAAGGGAAAACGTGGAATTTTTGATATATTTTTTTAACCAATTTGAAATTGTTGTTAGAAGGAAGATGCCAATTGCTTCATAATTGTACTGCAGTTTCCAAAAAATGGTTAAAATCAAGATGGTAAGAAATTTCTAAATTAAATTCTGCGACAATAGCATTTCATAAATTCCGGGATCCCTAAAATCCATTTCCTCATTCAAACCCTTATTGCCTTTTCTGTAAATGACAACTTCTTCTCCGTCATTTTTATTTCTTATTTCGCTTAAATTTTCAAATTATTTGGAAATATTTAAAAAGGGTAGTCATCAAACACAACAAATGTTGTTGGTAGTGGATATTTACTTTTATGAAGAAAGACGAGGAACGATAACGAGGTGAAGAGATGTGGGATATGTTGGATTTAAAATGTTTCCAAAAAAGCGTCTATTTTGGAAGATAGTAGCGGGTCGCTCGTAAGCGACCTCGACTAAGATAGGTAAATACAAGGGATACACAAGGGACGATTTCGTCTCAAATCGCCGAGTGAGAATAAAATGGTAATTTCGAGCAATATCTAAACAAAATTGATAAACGTGTGCCTTCGTTGTATTAGCGCGGCGAAGTTGGGAATTCGGTTCATGTTTTGTTCAAGTGTAAGGATAAATTTGAAGTTAGATGCCGTTTGGAAAAAAATTATTGAGTAGAGGCTTATGTTGGCCTACATCAAAAGATGAAATTGATGATCTTGTTTAAGTAGTGCTTGCTTGCAAATAAAGTCACGTTTGTGGGAGGGACAGGGGAGGTTGGAAAGGAGTTAGTAAATTAAATGTTTTTACTAATAATTTTAATGAAGTAGATTGTTTTTCTTCTATTTTGAATTAACAATTCCTAATTTGTAATAACATCATTGGTGTAGTACCTTTTGGTGGAGCACGATAAGATAGTTTTTATTTTATATTTAAATAGTATTTACATGAGAATACAATCGTCTTATAGGAGATTATATATTTACTAAGATATACAAAGAACGATTTCGTCCCATATCGTCGAGGTCACTTGGGGGCGAGGCGCTGCATATGTTATATCATCGATTTTCGTCCATTTAGAAAGATTATATCACCTTGCCCGTAAGCGACCGATACTAGACACGAAAACATTTAACCTGTCTTATATAAATGTCGATGGTTCTCAAGGGACAGGGTATTGAAGGTTAAATTTTTATTTCGAAATCTCTCGATAATTTTGAAGCGTTTTATACTATTAACATAAAATTTGGTAGTTTCATGTTTTCGATCATGAGAAATACGAATTTGAAACTTCTTTGTGATTGCTTATAGAAGGCACTAGATACATATTGTTCGTTTGATAAATCAAATCATATACAGAGTATTCAGTTTTACATAAAAAAGGTACTCTTATTTAAATTGTCTAAGTCTAACGGTTTTCGAGTTATTTACATTTAAATGTATTATTGGTTTTAAAATTTTTATGTTTTAACGGAAGTAATGTTAATTGTCAACATTGTTCTAATTACCGTGTGCAATAATCATCTTTGCCAACAATAGAGTTATACCAATTTGAAAATGCCACGACATAATGAGTTTTCTAATAATGATATACGAGATATGATTTGTTGTTTTGCTCAAACCAATTTTAATGGTTTAGCAGCAGTCCGAAGATATTTGGAGTTGTATCCAAATCGAAGACAACCTAATCAGAAGTTATTTTGGACAAAGTAATATGAAACTAATTGTTTGTTTTTATACGTTTTATTAAAACTTCGCCTTACCCGTTTCGGCTTATGCCATCTTCGGAGGCTTTCGTCCTGATATTATAAAAATAGATGAAACATGTACGTCAATGAAGAAGAAGATATCTTGTTTCGAGTTGCAGAAAATCCATCTGTAAGTACCCGCCGATTAAGTATTGCAACCGGAATAAGCCAATCGTTAGTATGTAGAGTTTAAAAAAAGAAAAAATCCGGCCGTATCATTATACTCCCGTTCAAAACTTATTACCGCAAGATCATGCAGCACGCCTACATTATGTCCACTTTTTACAAAACAATTCACGCGAAAATGAAAATTTTCTTGACCAGATTCTATTCACTGATGAAGCGACGTTTACTGAAGGGGTGTTTCCAACTGAAAAAATAATCACTTATGGAATTCCGTGAATCCACATGCTGTAATGGAAAGACATTTTCAACACAAATTTTAAAGTAAATATTTGGTGTGGTGTAATATCTAATTTTTTCATCGGTCCATTTGAATTCTCTCACAAATTAAATGGACGTGTATATTTAAGTTTTCTTGAAGATCATCTACACGACCTTTTACATGAGCTACCAGACGTTCTAAAGGAAGACATGTGGTTTATGCAAGACGGTGCGCTACATTTTCCGCATCGTTGGATTTGCCGTGGAAATGAATATGTACGGCCACCGAGAGTCCAGATTTAAATCCACTGGTTTTGTCAATATGGTCACAAATGAAAGATATGGTATTCGAAAACAATTGATTTTAACTGTTACAACAAATATTCAAGATGCTGCGAGTGCAATTCGAAATAATAATCTCTTTCAGATTTGTGATTGTAATTCACCATACCTATGACATATAACAAAAGAAGTTTCAAATTCGGATATTCGGTATTCGGATTACCCATTCTTTCTAACTCACCATGTATATACGGAACGATTTTACCTCAAATTGCCAAGGTTGTTTGCGGATAAGACGCTGCATTTATGCTGCATATATCGAAGATTGTATTGCCACTCCCGCAAGCGACCTTGGCGGTGTGAGAATAAATTGTCTTATAGGAGAGCTTTTATATTTACCGAGGTTTTGCCGAGGTTGCTTTTTGGGCGATTCGCCGTATTTGAAATATCAACAGAAACTTGTTCATTTTGGAAGATTGTAGCGCCTCGCCCGCAAGCAACCTCGGTGGAGTGAGAGTAAATTGTCTTATAGGAGATTTTTTATATTTACTAAGATATACGAGGGACGATTTCGCCTCAAATCGCCGAGGTCGCTTGCGGATGAAGCGCTGTATTAGAAATATCAACAGAAAATCGTTCATTTTGGAATATTGTAACGGTGAGCATAAAATCGTCTTTTAGGAGATGTGGGAAAAAGAAAAAAATGAACAGGAAGAAAGGTCCAGAAAGTGGACTGACGGATAGAAGAAAGAAATAAGGTATCACTAAGTTGTATAATGTAATGATAATATGAATTGAACAAATTGAAAAAATTAATGAATCCCTATGTTCTAAGCACGAAGACCATCAGCAATAGATGAAAGCTTTGCGGCAGGGGTTGAACAAGCAATGAGTGTACCAAGTCGAAAAGATAAGAATCAAGTGAAGGGAAAAAGGGGACTTTCGCCTTCTTTCTACTACATACTTCCGTTCGGATCAGTACTTTATGAGTGCACCAAAAGAATCGGTGATTTATGGTTGTTATGTAAAATAAATACAAATCTCATCTAAACTAACTGTATCAAACCAACTCAAATATGTATTATCTTCATAGCATTTAAGCATTTTGTACTCATGTATCATTGTCTATATAGATATCAGACTAAATTTTTCGTCGTGGTGGTATTTATGGGAGTTAATACTTAAGGGATATATATTATATTTTAAGCATTTATTTTATTTTTTAAACCGAAGCTTAAAGGATCTAACTTTCAACACAACTCAACCTATTTAAAATTAAACTTGATATTCTTGGGTTGGGATGATATACTTTCATATTAATACATATTAAGATGTATGGAATATATTTACATATAGAAAATTATCTCTATCCTTTTGAACTCAACGTATACATGTATGCAGATTCAAGTGAGATTGGCTCAACCACAGCTGGTATAACTAAAGTACTAAGCCACACGGGGCCCTTTATACATCCTCCCGGTTTAATTCTGCCATATGTATGTCTGTTGTTTTGAGGTGTGAAAATGTTTGAAAATGGAATCTGATTGAGCTCAATGAGTCAACCGATATATTTCATATTCAAGTATGCATGTAGTATGCGTCTTCTAGAAAGAAAGAGGCGAAGAATATGACTTAGCTATTAAAATGGTGTCCGATCTGATTAATGACTGTAACTGAACTTTAAACACACTAAGTAATGATAACAGAATTTCTCTGATCTGGGTCCTAGGTTGCTCAGGAGATGTTGGCAATGAAACGCAAGTTAGTTAGCACGAGAGGGCAAAGCTAATGCGTTTGTAGAGGTCGAGCCAGCAGTTGGTCTATCATTATCAATGGCCAAATATAGGATGGGACTGTGAACTGAGGATAGACTGAAGAAATTGAAAACGTTACCTATAAGGTTATAATAGATTCTTAGGGTTGTGGTGCAAGGTTGGTTGATTTGCATATTCGATATATAATTCATATAATGTAATGTGTCTGTAGTTTACGTGGTATAATATTGAGTTGATATGTCGTGGGATTAAGTAGATGTACAATTAGTTTGAAGTTGCCTTCACTTTATGTTAAAACGGAATTGCTGTATTAGTTATTTTATGGTTGGATTGCTTTTCATGATCTCATTATGTTGAAAATACATTAACCCTTCAGTGCTTGACGATACTTTTAGTCACCAACAAATATTTGATGAATTCTTCAATATTTGGATTTTTGCTTCCTGGGTCTATTTTTTTCTGAATTCTAGAACATAAAAACGAAACATTTTAAAAAAAGATAATAATTCTTTAATAACCTCCTATCAATCTCTGAGAAAAAAATATTTAAAAAATCTTATTTTCTATATTTGGACACTAAAGGGTTTAAACTCAAAACTATGTAGTTCTAAATCTAGTTCTAGTTTTAAACGTTTTTCATCGTTAAATTTTTGTATATTTCTGTAGAATTAACACAAAAAAGAATTAGATTGTTTCTAATTATTTAAACATTTACCATCTTTAGTTCCACGTTAGCGCATTTTCAAATTATCTTTTTGTGAATTGACCGCCTTTCATACGAAATATTAAAGAGAGATTTCTATTAAACGCAAATTCATTAATTTAATGTATAGTGAAAGCAAAGTGTGGCGATTAACTTCTCTTTGCAATTAGGTCTCAACAATACCATATCACAATTTATTGTTAATGTACAATTGTTGTTTAAGGGAGTGTATTTTTTGCGCTATTTTTAGCGCCGATGAAAGTTACCCAACCCAGTTTATTTGTGAGTAACGAATCGTCCACTGATTTCCTGGTGTATAATATAGTAGAAAAACGTATTACACAACCAGATCGCAACATACTAACTTAGACATAATACATCGGCCCATAAACTACAATATCTTACGGTGTGCATGTTGCAATACTCTTTTTAACATTTCCTTTTGCTCGATTCGTGGAATAACCGTTTTTTATGGTAATGCAATTAAAATTCGTGACAAATCTTAACAATTATCTAGAGTCAATTTGGTTTTTCCAAACAGTTTACGTCAGATTGAAAACAATTATTAATTCAATTTTGTAATTTACAAACAATACCTATACAAAGCATTAATTATTTTAAAAAATCTTCGTAACATCTTCAAAAAATTAATAAACCTCAGTGTTTATTTTGTCAATAAGTGATAATAATTGCGGTTTAAAATAGAGAGTTACCTATAATTATTGAGGAAAATAATTTATGTATTGGCATCTTTAATTATATTGATTGAGAAGAGAAACTAGTACACGAAAGTGCTTTCCTAATACTCTTTGCTTTTGTAAAGGATTAAAGCCGAGTTATTCCCGAATACAATTCCTGAAAAGACGTTCAATTTTCAACGTTATTACGCGAAAGCTATAAAGTTACATCACGATATTCTTTGGGGTTTCAGATCGCAATCTTCATTGTCGATGTAAAACATTAACACCCAAGTAGAAGTTTTAGCCTTTCGAATCCTGCAATCTCCGAATAATTCTCAACTTCCCGTTTCAAATAACAAACGGAAGGCGTTACTGGCCGAGTATAATTCCTTTCTCTTTCTCGTCTTTTCGACGGTGGGTTAAATTTTTTCTCGTCCGACGAAAACCGTTTTACTCTAGTAAACAATCATTTTTAATTACCAATCGGACGATAACCATATTAAGAATATTAAAATTTAAAAAGCAACTAACATTTTCACCATATGAAGAAAAATCGTTCGTAACATCAGTTGTTGCCATTTTCGAAGTACTCCAAGTGACGTAAACTAAAAAATAACGGTGAAAGTTGTTTCTTCTATTAACTTCTAGAGTTTCAGAGAATGCGATCTTATTTTATGTATATTATAGATAAAAACTGAATAAAAAAAATTATTACGAAAAGAAAGTTTTTTTGCTTGCAAAATAAGAAACTTGTGTAGCATTTATTGTATTGCAATACGTCTAAATGACCGCAAAAACTTATTTCCTTTTGTAATTTATCTCATGCAATATATAGTTTATATATAGGGAGGTCAAGATTACTTCAACATAGAGAATTATTGTTTTAATGAATCTGCATAATTTGATCGAATAGCTTGGATGGTATATATCTCAAAAAAAGGACTAATTGTTAGTCACAATTACATTGATGAGCAATTAAAATGGAAATCACGCTGCTTAGGTCTAGCCTAGGGATGGCCAATCCGCAGCCTACTTTAGATAATCTTCCGGCATGCAAGATTTATCATAGTGTAACAATCGTATCTAGAAAATGTACTTGGAAGGTAAAGCAGCATGTGGTTATTTTGAGAATAAAAATTCAAAAAATTTTAGGCCGCTCGCGGTTTTATAAAACATTTTCAAAGAGACTCACAAAATAGTTTGGTGATCTAGACCCTTACCAACCCTGATCTGGACTATGCCTCCTTATGTCTTTGGTGTCAGATTTTAAAACACCTTTGGTAATTAACCCTTGTCCGACCATGGGTTCATCAGTTTAGACCCATGTTTGGTAAACCATCTTAAGTTTTGTTTAAAGTATTAAAGATTAGAGTATTATAGATATATATCATTAAACTGTAATTACAACGAAACGATGAATAAAAAGCTTCATGATATGCCTTCAGTCACTTTCTTGATATTGACGACGTCCCCGTTTTGGGGTTGCTAACGTTTAGATGCTTTAGTAATTAATAATGCAATATATATTTGAATTTGCTTTTTCATCTTTTTCAATATTTCATGATTATCTATTTATATTGGATTCGATAAATAACATTACTAGTACTTTTAACAACATTTTGCCTCGTCTTTTTGCAGAAGCATTTCTAGCCCAATTAGGAACTTTTTGTTCCAATTAAAAAATGCACTGTATAGCGCAATGTCCAAATGCAAATGGCCACTTCTTAGTGGTTCTACGGCAACTGTCTTTCGAATGAGTTTGTCCAAGAAGAGTTATACGTATGCTGCGTTCATTGTCTTACTGCAAGTAATTAAACAATTTTTAAGAACCTTTTTAATATTTACGAACAGTCCAAATTAATGCTATATTTTTTACAAGATGTTCTTCAGCTAATGATATATCGGTAAAAAAATGCCTGTAGTAATAATTCGTCCACTATCATTCCTGAATTCTCATATCGTCTGTACCACGAGAAGTGATAGTGATTCATCGCATAGAAGTATACGAAACAGACCTACTCGCTAGAAACCTTTTCAATCTAACACACGTCACCTTATGGTCATAATTAGAGTTAGGATTTTTATTTATTTATATCAGTGAGGTTCGCAGATTATAAACTAAGTAATATATTTTATATTAAACTTAAACTTAATTTTCATTTTAAAGCAAAAAATTAGTGTTTATTTATTATTGCAAGATAAGCTAAAATGGCATTCCGCTAAAACATTTTCAATGTTTACAAATTTTGATTCACATACGGTAAATTAATTTCTTGAAAACATTTCAGATATGGCCCCTTTCTCGTTACCTAGCTTGTACAATCCATCCTCTCTACATTGGCGAACTGTTAAAACAATGTTTCTAAAGTCTCCCCTACCTCTATCAACGTCAGGAATTTGAACTCTAACGTTATCACCTACATTGCACGGTGGATACTTGATATTTGACAAAGATATCATTTTTTAGCCTGTTTTGCAAGGTTTGTCTTTGCTTCGAGTCTATTATTAATAATCTTTTTTTGAGCACAAATTACATAAATCACTTCTGTACAATTCGCACACATCACTTTGTTCGCATTCTTGCTGATTTCTCAGTAGCTCCTCTAATTCTTCTTTTGTAGAAACATTGTCAATTACTTTGGAAGGAAGTACAGATGACTTTAAGCCAACTTTCACATCACAGCCGAACATAGCTTTATATGGTGAACGTTATATACTATCGTGATGGGTTCTATTCTTAAACTGGAAAAATCTAAGTCCTTCAGACCGTTTATTACAATTTTCGTCTTTCATCCAGGTCATAAGTATGTTCTAAATATCTTGATTTGCCCTTTCCACACTACCTTGAAATTAGCTGTGATGTGGCTTTTCATGTATTATTTCTAATCCTGTCCACATGGATGTTAAATTTTCAACTATTTTGTTAGCAAACTCTCTTTCATTATCGAACCGTAAAATAGACGGGGCTCGAAACATGAAAAAAATATCTAACAATACTTTAACAACCTCTTCACCAGTTTTACTGTACAATGGTCTTAGCTGCACAAACTTCGTAAGATGATCTTGGTAAACAAGAATAAATTTGAAATTACCATCAGAATTACTTTGCATATTGATCAAAACCACTTGGCAGCGGCTATTCATTTCATTTGATACAATCGGTTTGACCAAAACGCCCTTATTGACTGATTTTAATTTCATTCAGCATGACTTGCATAATCGAAGGAATATCATTATAGCTTCCTGAGTAATATTGTTATACCTTTTTTGGGCTTCCTTGATCATCCTATTGCGACCACCATGACCAATGGACATGTGTATTTCATGAAGTATGTGAAATAATTCATCGTTTGTTCCATAATATTTTATTACAGGGTCGGATGTACAAACAGGAGCAATTAATTTACCCGTTCCAGATATACTACATATATCAAATCTTATTATAAATCAAAACTATATCAAAACTTATTATACTGTGCACTATTCATGTAAATTCTTGAGATCCTTAGCGGATAAGAATTTTCGAATTCTTCATAGAAATTTAACTTAAACACATTATTACCTACCATTTTTTAAGTTAATTTGTCATAACACGGAGATGATGTAATACTAATCAAATGCACAACGAAAACGATCAATTTGCTGTTTAACCCAGTACCATTGGTTACATCCAGTTTTAGCCGGTTAAAGTTGGAAGCGTTGAAAACTCTTCTGACTTTAGCCGTAAAGCCCAGGTAATTCCCAACGTTAACCGGTTAATCTTAGGTTTAGCCGTTATTCAAGCTTTAACCGTAACGTATATATATAATGTTTGAAACAATCGATAGTAGTTCATACTGCAAATAAGTGGGCAGACTTCAAAGTGATTACCAAGAGTTTGGCGACATAAAAGCTCATACTGCTAACAAGTTAGTAGTCATTAAGATAATGAATAGTGTTTGGAACGGTAACTAAATTTGAACTGCTAACGAGTTAACAGGCTTGAAGTTGATAAACAGGACTTTGAA
Organism: Onthophagus sagittarius; assembly: GCA_036711965.1. Classification (NCBI taxonomy): domain Eukaryota; kingdom Metazoa; phylum Arthropoda; class Insecta; order Coleoptera; family Scarabaeidae; genus Onthophagus; species Onthophagus sagittarius. The sequence goes on from JASERS010000005.1 coordinate 31,094,026, forward strand.
GACATAATACCTTCTGCTGCAAACAAGTTGGCATTCTTTAAAACAATATATAGTCTATGGAACAGTAATAACTAATGCTACCAACAAGTTGGCAGACTATAAATTGATAAGCAAGGTTAATGAACATGATCTTTCAGACATAATACCTCATCCTGCCAACAAGTTGGCAGACTTCAAACTGATGAGCAGGACTTTGGAGACATAACAGCTCATGCTACCAACAAGTTGGCAAACTTTAAATTAATAAGCAGAACTTTGGAGACATAATATCTCATGCTGCCAACAAGTTGGCAGTCTATAAAATAATATATAATTTGTGGAAGAGTAATATCTCACTGTAAGACTTCAAACTGATGAGTAAGACTTTGGAGATATAATAGTTCATGCTACCAACAAGTTCGCAGTCTTTAAGATAATGTTCAGTGTATGGAACAGAAATACATTCTGTTACCAACAAGTTGACAATTACTCGTTCTGTTTAGGTACCTGATACTTTTCTCGAAATTTCAATCAAGAAATGTGTAGTTGTAAAACCACCAGAAATATGAAATTTCTCTAAACTTTTCACCACTTCACCAGACCATGAAAAAATTGATGATTTTTTCATGGTGATGTGGTGAAATTTTATCAGATATAGCAACAATGCGCCTCCCTAACACACGCTTTATTGTGAATTTAAAGATATTAAAAACTTAACACACCTCACTTTGAATGATGGCAATATGGAATCAGATGACTTTTACACTATTCAATATTGTATTTTTATCATTCTAGCTCATGCAAGTATGTTCATTTTTTGTCGCATTTTAAATACTTTACTGCATATTTCAACCACTTTTAACCGCATATAAAAGCTTATATTGCTTATTTTTAGCGCATAGAAATCCAGTCTTTAGTCATAATATCTGTACCGTATAACGAACATAATAACAAACATTGATGAATCACTATCACTTCTCGTGATACAGACTATAACGGTTTTACTGCCCTTTGTCTTTGATTTATCTCAACTTTATTTCAAACTTTTCGCACAAAATCCAACTTTTTATTCAATATTTTTCTGGCTTGTTTCCCGTGAAGGAAACTATAGTCGTCTACAGCAAGATTCGGAATTACAATAATAATAATAACATCGAATATCGAACCGGAACTTAAAACTTAAAAATTCAAATTTGATTGTATGTCAAAAATTAAAAATGAAGGAAGGAATCTTTTGCGATAAAAACTTTGTAAATCATCCCTAGAATGTATATCATCAATAATATTAGTCTATTAGTTATGGCTACCAACCCAAGATTTAAAAATTGTTAAAGATTTTAAATTTGACATATTTCATATAAGAAAGGATTTTGTTTGAAAAGTTAGAAAAGATGGAAATACGCTTTTGAGGTACAAAAAAATCTTTTTAAATCATCTCTAGAATGCATATCATTAACAATATTTGCGTATTATTCATTGTTACCAATCCAAAATTTAAAAATTGTAAAAAATTTCAAATTTGACATATTTCACATCAAAAAAGGGTTGTATCTGGTTGTATCTCAAAAATTAAAAATGACAGAAAGAATTTTTAGCGATAAAAATGTTCTAAATTATCCCTAGAATGAATATCATTAACAATATTTGAGTATTATTCATTGTTACTAATCCAAAATTAAAAAATTCTAAAAATTTCAATTTTGACCTATTTTACATCAAAAGGGATTTAATCGCAAAAATTAAAAAGATAGAAAGAATTTCTTCAAGCAAAATACAGTTTAAATCACTCCTAGAATGCATATCATTATTAATATTCACTTATTTTTCATTATTACCAAGCCACTGTACCAGCCCAACAGTCTTCCTTCTTTCTCTTTGTAACACTCATGCACCAAACTCAACCCAAACCCAACCCAACTCAGAAGTCTTCTATGTGACGTGTAATTGACATCAAACTTTGATTTCTTATATTACGTAAAGAATTATTTTTTCTAATTTTGACTCTCCTCCCATTCTAACTCTCCATCATACACAGGATCATAGGATAGTCATGTCTAAGCGTTTACACTGATCACATTGTGTTGGACTCGTTATAGGAAAAAAGCAAAATAAACAAACATCTACATAACATTTTTATTGGTCTTAATGTCGTACGGAGGGTTGGGGTTTTCTTAACTCGTTCGCCCACCATATCTTCTTCATTGTTCTCCGTATGTCTCTTCTCCTACCTTGTTCTACCTGGCTTTGAGATATAGTTTGAGGGCAGCTAGGGCTAGGAACGGGGTAAATCACTTTAAAATTTTTCAATATATTTCCTGATTGTATAAAGGTCCTGGAGGATACATTATTCGATACATTATTCGAGTACAGAATAAAGTTTTCTTTTATTAAAGTACGCTTAAAATAAATACTGCTGGATTGTACACTAAGACTGTGGTTTCCATTTGGGTGTATCTGTTTTGTTGCGATGTATTTACAACATGTAAAATTTATCTACTTTTTCTATTTATTTTTTATTTTGTTTGATGAATGCCTATGGTATTATGCATTATGCTTGTTAGCATTATATAAGTTCTATTATAAGTCTGTATTCATCATCTGACTTACGAAAACTGTTATTGCATTATCGTCAGTTAAGTTTATTATTATTATTTAGTCTTCTCAAAGCATTTGAAGTCTTCTAGATGCTATATTAAGGCTTCTGGAAGCATTTCAAATCTTATAGATAAAGCGTAAAGTCTTCTGGATGTGTATCATACTGCGACTGAGATTGCGGTATCGATGCTATTCAAACTATCGAATGTAGTATTATATCCTGTGCAGTATTTCACTGTTAGTTATCTTACAAACAAGTAGTTGTACAGGGTCTATCATCGGTTGTGGTATTGGCTTTTTAGACGTCTAAATTTGAAGATAGAAACTCTAAATTCGATATGTTATTAAGTCACCCTACTTGGTCAGGTGGTGAGCAAGGTAATTTTCAGTCAAATAAATTTTGCTAAATATCATACATGTTCTCCAGAAAAAACGTTTGCATCTGCATCTGATGGCATTGAATAAGCTTAAGCTAGTCTATTTCTAGTCTTCTAGAAGCATTTCAAGCTGTTCAGAGCCAATATCAAGTCTTTTACGAATATTTGAAATCTTCTGGAAGCTAAATCAAGTTACCTGGAAGCAATATTAAGTCTTTTAAAAGTAGTATCAAGTCTTCTAGGACCATTTCAGGTTTTCCAAATGCAATATGAAGTCTCTTGGATCTTTTTCAAATTTTCTAGCAGCAGTATCAAGTCTCCTGGAAGCAATATCAATCTTTCAGAAGCAGTATCAATTCCTTTGGAAGCATTTCACGTCTTCTGTAAGTAATATCAAGTTTTCTAGAAGCAGTTTCAAGTTTTCCAAGGGCAGTAATAAATCTTCTAAAAGCAAGTTTTTCAAGTTTTCTGCATGAATTTCAAGTTTTTTGAAAGCAATATCGTCTTCCACAGAAAGTATCGAGTCATTTGGAAGCATTTCAAGTCTTTTAGAAGCAATATCAAGTCATCTAGAAGCATTTCAGGTCTTCTGGAAGCAGTATCAAGTCTGAATTTAAAATACGTGCTCTCAAATAAAAACGTTTCAATAGATACTGGGACTAATTTTAAGAAAAAGCTCAATAAAACAATTGGAAACTTGTTGAAAATTGGAACTTGAATTTTGATAAAATCATTAACAATTTTGTATGTGTGTTTCCACATCCAGAGAATCCATGTCTTTGGAGTCTGTCTGTATTTTGGTATCTGTACCAACATTTTTGTTATGAGCACCCATCTACTTTTTTACTATCAGCTTCATGGAGAGTGAGTTTGCAATCATCAGTCAGTTTCATTGCCAAAGAGACTATATGATTTCTTGATGTTTGGCTAATCACGTCCCTAGCGCAATCTGCATTACATTCAAGTCTTCTGAATTGGGTTGGGTATGGTTTTAGTTGAGTTTGGGTTAGGTTAGGTAAAGTTAAGTTGGAGACAATTAGTAACATTTATACCAGCGTAAAACCGTCTCTTCAGAAGCACTATGAAGAGATCGAATCCAAACCAAACCCAACCCAACCCAGAAGACTTGAATGTGATGTAGGTTGAGCTAGGGAAGGTAGTCATGTTAAGACAAAACATATCGAGAAGTTATGTGGTCTGTTTACCAAAGAAAATGGCTGGTTATTATTTCCTTCGATATTTTCCTCTAGGGATGAGAAATTTGATGTTTTAAAAACTCAATCAAATAGAATCGATGCCGTGAATATGTATGCTAAGAGTTGTAGTAGCTCCTTAATCAAGCATCTAATAAAATACTATCGGGCTCGAGTAAATTGAAGAAAAAGATGAAATGCAAATAAAACAAGAAGAGCTAGAAATGATAATGAAGAACTGATGCCAACGAAACTGATTCAGAGTATAGAACCAAGTGCAAGTGAAGTATTATGTATATACTAAAGAGTACTTTGTGTTCTGGTTGATCCGAGGTATCATCCGTTCATCTTCTTGGTTGTTCCCTGTAGACAGGGGCAGACGTTTCGCCAAGATCTCACTTGGCATCTTCAGTGCTTTGTCGTAATCTCCTGTTGACAGACTTGAAGTCTGTCAACTGTTGTCTATGAACTAATTTAAGATTACCCTGTATAAAGTAAGGACAATAAACCGATTATTTATTTTTTAAATTCAGATTTGCTTAATACTTATTTAATTGGTGTTCTAGTTGCACTTCTAACCCAAATTACATTCAGCAGGAAGTGTTGTAAACTGATTGTCAATGCATTTTGCATGCAACCCAGAAGAATACGAAACCTGAATTTCCAATTTTATCGATAATCGAAATCGGAATTGAATGGAATAATAAAAGGGATCTTCCATAATTTATATTTACAAGAAGTTTTTTTGATAAATCTACATAATTATATACATTTTTTTGTCAGGTTTTTATTGAAGATAAAACAAAATTGTTTTTTTTTTGGGAGATAATTTGTATATTGATGAACAAATTATAGGTTTATGGTACGGAGTACAACGAACGCAATGTTCTTGGGCGAAAGTGACTATCGTTGAGGAACGTTACGAAGAAAAAAACAAGACTGCGACTATCAGAGAAATTGTGGGGCTACCACCTCTTTCAAATCTGGAACAAAGTGACCGTTTTATGGAAAAAACTTCTCTCGGTATATAAACTCAAGTTTCGGTACCCCTCATACATTTGTGGCCCGGTTAGAGAACGTAAACAGTGTTTAAGTGTTTCTTTAATATTATAGTGATCGATTTTATACTTGGATTAATTTTTTATTTAAAGATGAAGAAATATTTTGTAAGTTTATAATTTTATTATCGATCTAATTTAAATTACTTTTCTTTTAATTTAGATCTTTACATGTCTTCTTCTTACTACCCAAGCTGTTGATTTAGAATCTTCGGAAACTCAATCAACGGGGAGAGGAGTTTCCTCCGCTAAGAGCCTTAACGCAATTCCTTTAGTGAACCAAAAAAATCAAGATTCTCAATATTTCACCCAACAACCCGCTATTCAACAATATTACCCTCCTCCTTCTCCTTATTCAGCTCAATATCAACCTCCCCAACATCAACCGGCTATGATCGTAATCGCTCAACCAGCTCAGTTACAACAACAACTTTTAACGACGGCAGCTCAACAACTTCTTCAGTACTTCCATGGAAATCCTCAAGCTCGGGTTCAATTTCTCCAAGGAAATTTCGTCCCAAATATAGGCAATGTTCAACATTCGCAACCTCAACCTCAATTTGTCCAACCACAACCCCTTCCTTATTACCATTTAATTCAACAACCATATCAACAATATCAAAACTCACCGATTCAAGGTCAACAAATTGCAACGCAAGCGGTCTCACCCCAACCCATTTCAGGTCATCCCCAAATTCAATCTCAACCAAGTTATAATATTCCACAACAATCGGCCCCATCCGAAGTTCCTCAGTTTATTCCGTACCCTTCAGGACAATTTGGACATACAACATCTTTAAATCATATCTCAGCATTAGCCCAATTGGCGGCACAAAAATATGTGCCTCAAGTTAATTACAGAAATCCCCCAGCTATTATCACCGGGTTGGAAAACTTCACTCCAGAACAACAAGCTCAAATTAAAGCACAAATTAATTCCGGGCAACCAATAACTCCATTAAAAAGTTCTACACCATTAAACACAGCTGCTTTACAACAATTGTATAGTTCTCAAAATTCAGGGAAAATCCAAGAGAATAATTTAAACCAAGAATACCAACCGAGCAGTACCGAAGATGTTAAAGGAAATAATCAAAACACAAATTATTCTAATAATAATAATAATAATAATAATAACAGTTACGGTAGTTACAATACGAAAGGATAATTTTCGTTAGAAAAGATTATCTGAATAACTGTAAATAATGTATTATAGATCATTTTAATTACGTAATTTAATTTATAGCGTTCTTTAGCGTTATGTAACGTAGTGTTTAATTGCGTATCGACAATGTTACAATTGTTATAATTTACGATATTCTGTGAAATAAATAATTATTTCTGACACTTTCCCGAAATAAACAAATCTCGAAAACATCAACATTTTTCTTCTACCTTAGAAAATTGACTACAAAAAAGCACGCAAAAGAGTATTTAAAATATCATTAAAAATGTCTCGCATTGAACAAGATTTCTCTCGAGGAAAGTCACAAAACTAAACGCGAGTAATTAATTTCGTGCACAAAATAAGTAATACTAAATGATAGGCAAAAAAAAAGAAAAGAAAAGAAAGATAATGAGAAAGGAAAATATAAAGGGGGAAATTAAAAATAAAAAAAATTAAATAAAAAAGTAGACGACTTTCGATTGTATGATTTGCTACGCCTTATATTTACTTTTACTTTTGGATTGATTGAAATGAGGGAAATAAAGTGTCCGAGTGAAAACATGTCTTTCTAAACAGCAACATCTGGTTTTACAATTAAAATTGCATTCATGAATAATGATAATTTAAAATTGGATGATTAACATACAAGCGACATTGTAACGCATAAAATGATATTTAATCTCGAGGATAGATAGTCAAAATTATGAAAGTGCGAATGTATAAAAAGAACCTTCGTAGTTGTATTGAAAGAGAAAAAAAAAGAAAGTTCAGGCTTTTTTCGGAAATTTTAAAAGGATTTTTTTTTGTTGGTTCTAATAAAAGTGAAAGACGAAAGAAAGTAAATAAACTTAATTTGAGATTAAATTTTTTTAGTTAGTTAGGCAGTCCATTTTGCATCATGTTGTGCTGCCTATATTTACAAAAATTATTTTTTTACACCAAAAATATAAAAAAAAAAATAAAAAAGAAATCAAATTTATCTTGATATATCTAACTTTTTTAATAAATATTATTAAAAAGTTTCCCATGGCGCTTAATAAACTGATAAGAATCTTCCCATTAATAAATTTAGAAACTCTAAAATTTCCGTTATTTGAGATTATAAATTGCGTGATTTTCAACAAAGATATAAATCTTAAACCATTATCGATTCGCACTGTATTATTTATCTGAATCCTTAATAAGATACTTTCCCCGGTCATCTTCCAATTTGGAGGAGGATTCGTCAGAAGAAAAAAAGCCACACCTGGTGAAATCGTATTATTCGCATCATTATTAACGAATCCGAACATTTTTGTTATGTCATTCTTGGTGATTGATTCAAGATTTTTCAGTATCAAAAAAGTTATTGTTCTTAAATTATTTCGTTTTGTTATATTTTATATGGTTATGGGTAACGACGACCTCTCTTCCTCAACTTGTACCAATAGATCATACAGCGTGTCCTCGAATCGAAATACAAAGAGCTTATCTAATCATAAATAATGCGCCGGATATGCTCAAATCACTAAATCACATTTTATACTCCAACTATAGAAATTAACTAATTATTGCCATTTTTATGTAAAAATTTGACTTTTTCTAAATCAAAACATTCTCAAGTTCAAATTATGATATATAACCATAGAAATCATACAATTAAGTTCTTCCATATGTTGCGAACCATGAATGACCGCGGAAGAAGGAATTTATTAGCACTAGAACTAATCCTTAAACTAGTGTTAACGTTACGCTTGTAACTAGAAACATTTAACGTAGAGATGTACAAATTACATGAGTACCGCCAGGTCACGATGGGTTATGCGTGACCTACCGTGAGCGGACATTAATTTTTGTACCACTCACGTGAACGTGAACGTGCGTAATTTTAATAATTAGTGCTATAACTGTATAAATGTTTTTTTGTTTTTTATGCGTAAAATAAGTGTCTGCATAAAATAAAAATGAATTAGAAATTAAGCTCCTGGAGTTAGTTCGTTACAAGGGCCTATCATAAATCATGTATCTGACGTGATTTTTTCCAGCGATAATTATTACTTAGTGCTATATCTCACGATTCAAAAACCATCAGAAATATCGGCAGTATAGAACACAATTTCAAACAACATCGATTTATTGGGAAGTTGTTAAAGATATCATTCATCATACCTTACGAATGAGTTGATTAATTTATCATATGTTACAATTAACATTGTTGCTGGATTTGGTGAAAACTTTAGAGAAAATCACATTTCGAATTATTTTTCAACGTCTCATTTTCTTTATTGAAATTTCGAATAAAGTATCGAATACAGTGTGTCCCTAGATGGTGTCCCCGTAAGGTATAATTGATGATAAACTTTTGAATTCAAATTCCATCTTTTGTAATTACAGTCTAGATGTCTTAAAAGGAAATATAACCAAGTATTACGTCAAATTCCTCAAAGTAACACGTGCGACGATAACAACAAATCTCCCAGCAACAAATTTTTACCCGTAATTCCCTATTTAATTTACAAGCCGATATCTTCGTTGCTTTTAGAGATAGCGAAATAATATAGGCACGCCTAGAAAGCCTGATCTTTTCTTCATCTAAAACCACGTGCAGCCGTTATGGAACCGAATTTTAAAAAAGGCTTTATTAATTTAGCAAGAACACACCTTAGGCTACCTAAATCCGGGTTTTGTCCGGTCAATATGTAAAAACGTCTACCAAAATTTACACGTTATATACAACCCTACATAGTAATCGGTGTATTGACTTTCTCTCGGAAACTTTCTTACATAATACGAACAAAACGGTAAAACCACATTCGACTTATAGGAAATTTTCTGCCCTTTACAGTAGTATATAATTTTCATAGATCACAGGTTTGCACAATCATTTTCTACCCAAAAAACTGCGAAAACCGCGTATATTTGAAAAAAAAATTTGGAATGAAAACAAGAATTTGCTTATTTGACACTGTCTACCAATAAAACTGTATGAACGGAGTTTGCATTAATGTATTTAAGTCAAGTGATAGAATATAATTTATAAGAGAATGAAGATGAACAAGAACCAACTTATCTCAGTGAAAGTGAACTCATAAGTAGAAGTATTTTATATGCATCCTCACCAAAAGCTGTTAGGATTTGTGACAACATTTTTCAGAAACTGGTTTGCAGTGAACCACATATTGAAGTGATTTGTTCAAAATGCTTGTGCAAGCTTGTGATCTATGAACGCTATACACCACTGTAAAGAGTAGAAAATTTCCTATGAGTTCTATATGGTCTCAGAGTTCTATACGTGTCATATAAGAAAGTTATGAGACCGTAAACAGTTGATTACGGCAATTATACGCGGTTTTCGCAGTTTTTGAGGTAGAAAATGCTTGTGCAAACTTGTGATCTATGAATATTATATACCACTGTAAAGAGTAGAAATTTTGCTATAAGTTCTATATGGTCTTAGAGTTTTATGCGTGTCATGTAAGAATGTTATGATACCGTAAACAGTTGACTACGGCAATTATACGCGGTTTTCGCAGTTTTTGGGGTAGAAAATGCTTATACAAACTTGTGATCTATGAAAATTATATACCACTGTAATGGGCAGGCTTTCCTATAAGTCGAATGTGGTTTCATCATCATTTTGTAATTAAAGTCTAGATGTCTTAAAAGGAAGTATAACCAAGTATTACGTCAAATATCCTCAAAGTAACACGTGCGACGATAGCAACAAGAAACTAGAAAGCCCGATCTTTTCTTCATCTAAAACCACGTTTTGTCCTACCGATATTTCTATATCCACCGCATAAAAAATAAAGAACACCGCCGCGTTCCAAATACACCTCAAAATTGTCGAACCTACCCTTGTGCACCCGTTATGGAACCGAATTTTAAAAAAGGCTTTATCAATTTAGCAAGAACACACCTTGGGCTACCTAAATCCGGATTTTGTCCGGTCAATATGTAAAAACGTCTACCAAAATTTACACGTTATATACAACCCTACATAGTAATCGGTGTATTGACTTTCTCTCGGAAACTTTCTTACATAATACGAGCAAAACGGTGAAACCACATTCGACTTATAGGAAATTTTCTGCCCTTTACAGTAGTATATAATTTTCATAGATCACAAGTTTGCACAATCGTTTTCTACCAAAAAATTGCGAAAACCGCGTATATTTGAAAAAAAAATTTGAAATGAAAACAAGAATTTGCTTATTTGACACTGTCTTCCAATAAAACTGAATGAACGGAGTTTGCATTAATGTATTTAAGTCAAGTGATAGAATATAATTTATAAGAGAATGAAGATGAACAAGAACCAACTTATCTCAGTGAAAGTGAACTCATAAGTAGAAGTATTTTATATACATCCTCACCAAAAGCTGTCAGGATTTGTGACAACAATTTTCAGAAACTGGTTTGCAGTGAACCACATATTGAAGTGATTTGTACAAAATGCTTGTGCAAGCTTGTGATCTATGAACGCTATACACCACTGTAAAGAGCAGAAAATTTCCTATGAGTTCTATATGGTCTCAAAGCTTTATACGTGTCATATAAGAAAATTATGAGACCGTAAACAGTTAATTACGGTAATTATACGCGGTTTTCGCAGTTTTGAAGGTAGAAAATGCTTGTGCGAACTTGTGATCTATGAATATTATATGCCAATGTAAAGAGCAGAAATTTTCCTATAAGCTCTATATGGTCTTAGAGTTTTATACGTGTCATATAAGAATGTTATGAGACCGTAAACAGTGGATTACGGCAATTATAAGTGGTTTTCGCAGTTTTTGGGGTAGAAAATGCTTCTACAAACTTGTGATCTATGAAAATTATATACCACTGTAATGGGCAAAAAATTTCCTATAAGTCGAATGTGGTTTCACCGTGTTGTTCGTAAGAATGTTTCTGAAAGAAAATCAATACACCGATTATTATGTAGGGTTGTATATAACGTGTAAATTTATTTTCGGGTTTAGATAGCCCAAGGTGTGTTCTTGCTAAATTGATAAAGCCTTTTTTAAAATTCGGTTCGATGACGGCTGCATACAGGCTTAAATTTCGACAATTTTGAGGAGTATTTAGAACGCGGCGGTATACTCTTTTTTTTCTGCGGTGAATATAGAAATATCGACAGGACAAAAGTGGTTTTAGATGAAGAAAAGATCGGGCTTTGTAGTGGTGTCTTTATTATTTCACTATCTCTAAAGACAACGAAGATATCGGCTTATAAAGTAGATAGGAAATTACGGGTAAAAGTTTGTTGCTGGGAGGTTTGTTGCTATCGTCGCATAGGTCTCAAAGTACTAAAGTTAACGCAAGAAGTTTGTTAAATGTTGTTGGTAAAGTGGTTTTTCTGAGCAATGTACAACCAAAATTGATTAAGACAAAATGATTGTTATGTTAAATTATAGCGATATGCCGATTTTATTGATTTAGGATATAAAAGCAAATTGCAGATTTTTAGACATTGTTTACAACTTTTTCTAATATGGTCCAACAAAATTTGTCTCACAACAGTTTCAATTTTTTATTTTAAACGACTTAAATGTTATTAAAATTTTCAATGTACACTTTTTTACATAACCACAAAAATAAAAATCCATAATAGCTAACAAATAACATATTTAAATCATTTCTAATTAAAATGGTGGAATGTGGGCCGCAACCATCTTGTTGAAAATATAATTTATAGTGTGTTTATAGCAATTTTCTAGTATTTCCAAGTATCGGTGTTGCTTCAAATTGCTTTTTATGAAGTAATATCCAATAACACAGTTCCAAACAACTCCACATATTTACTTTCTGGGAATACTGACGTTTACAAGCTATGCAATAATGTGGATTAATCTTTGACCAGAATCGACAATTATCCACTCCTTTAAATTATTACAATGTATCCACTCTTTTAAAAAAGTACGGTCTTTCAAAATTTTGTACCCAAGTCACAAACGATAATCTAACGCTTTACTGCATTACCTAATTCCATAATGTCTGGATAAATTCCTTTTAATTGGGTTTTACTTATATCCACTTAAACTGCCTTATTTCATAACCATACCTTACCGTAATCCTTAGGGTTCGTTACTGTAACAATCGACTCTGCATCATGTTGTTCTAATTGTAACTCTACTAATTGTTTTTTTATCTACTAAAAATTCAATTTTTTCCTCAAATTGCATTAAAACAGCATTGTAAGTAATGATCCCCAATCTGAATGAGCAATTAATATTTGACAATAGGCTAAAGGTAAGCTATCAAATGATAACTGTTAGTTCTATTATTTACTCTGCTCACTTATTTGTATTGTAAAACGGAATATTAGAAAAAAATCAGCATAGAATTCGGCATATCGCTATAATTTAACATAACAAACATTTTATCTTATTCAACTTTTGTCATACATTTCCTAGAAAGACCACTTTATCTACAACGGTTAACAAATTTCTTGCCTTAGATTTGGTACTTTGAGGACATTTAACGTAAAACTTGGTTATATTTCGTTTTATGACGTCCAGACTTTAATTGTAAAAGATGGAATTTGAATTCCAAAATTTATCATCATTTATATCTTACGGGGACACAATCCGGGGACACACTGTATAAACAAAAAATATCTGTCAACATATTGGCTGCATGAGCTATTATGTCTCCAAATTACTGCTCATCACTTTGAAGTCAGCCATCTTATTGGCAGCATGAGCCATTACAGTTACAAATATCATATATTATTTTAAAGACTGCCAACTTATTGGCAGTATGAACTATTATGTCACCAATATCATGCTCATCAATATGAAGTTTGGCAATTTGTTGGCAGCATATTTAGTTATTATTTATTTATTGAAACAAACAGGTTACCCTAATTACATGTCTCAACTAGTTTTAGAGTAGAACATCTAAAATCTCTTAAAACATTATCTACTAAAATTAAGCCTAAATATAAAACAGTAATTAACAACCCTTTAATTACACTTAATCCATTAATAAAACTTAATCAGTTGAGCGCCATAAAACAATTAGCTCTCAACTCCTTGTATAATACAAAAATGATTGGTAATGAGTTTTCTGCTAATACTTTATTCTATAAAGTTCCCGTTTTATTTAAGGGCGGTTCTTTTCAATTCCGTAAAGAAACACTTTACATTAAACAAAACTCTGAGTCGACCAGAATATGCAGGGGCATACAAACCAACATCTCTCAAAATTGATAGAGCCAAGACTTATCATCCTCTGTCTGACCGACAATTTTATCATATCAAAATCTCTGCGAGTAAATTCATGAGACTGAAAATCAATAAAATTTTTGTATTGTTTGTAGAAAATATATTTAATTAATTTGTTGTGTAGTGTTTTAATGATATTCGAATGATAGACTGTTCCATGATCCCATGCACATTATGATATTATGTTTCCAGCGTCATGCTCAATATATCGAAGACTTCGAAGTCAAACTTGTTGGCAGCATGACTTGTTACTGTTCCAAACATAGACTGCCAACTTCTTATCGTCCTATCATCTTCTTACAAAGGTTCTATGTCCATGCAATAATATTTGCATATTGTTAAACAATAGAGGATTATATTTCAAAAACTGACAACATTGATTATACATATTAAAAAAAATTGTTAGCAATAAATAAATAAAATGTTGATTTATTTCTGCTGTAAATCGATACATTTCTTAAAAATGAATAAAAGAAAGTTTGAAAATAGTTGATAAAAATCTGGTGACTTTTTACCTAAAACACGATTAATTGATCACCTCTCATCGAGCATGAGTCATTTTGATTCTAGGTCTGGGTTTAGTGTTAATTTTAGTGTTGGTATTATCTCTAATTTAGTTGTTATTTGGTTTTAGATTGTTGTATACTTGTATCGAACTGAAACTACAACTAACACTAGACCTAGAACTACAATGTTTAAGATTAAAATAATTTAAATATTTAAAATTTTAAATATCGTTTTATGTATATATCGTGCGTAGACGATAAGACGTCACGTTCCGTCTGAAGTAGATGCCGACACTACTCGGTATCATCTGTTCAACTCTGCTCGGATAGGCCAGAATTCTCCTTCGTTTGTCTTAAATTTAAATTTCCATTAATCGCTTATAAAAAATTAGAGAGACCTAATTTTGAAAAACTGATAACGGAGTCTAGTTCTAGGTCTAGTACTAGCACTAGCGCTAGTGTTGGGTCTGTTTTTAGTTTTTTAACTTATAAAAAATTTTTGGAAACGTGTTCTATATTAACCATAAAGAAGTAGAAAAACAGACTAAATGAGGAAGAGGTTGCTTCTCTAATTCGAAGAAATGACATTTCAAACGGTCACGAATGGTACAGGTGACCAAGAATTCAATTGCAGAAAACGTCAAAAATTATATGTTTGGCGATGGAATGTTGACGTTTATGTTGTTGTTGTACCTATTTGAGTCTCTTACTGCAATTATAATAGCAACCATAAGTCATATTGGAAAATTGCAATTGAGTAACAGAAATTAGTTACTTAACTTTTAACTATAAAATACATTGATAAAACTAATTAAGTTTTATTCCTGAATATTATTTGCTGTTACTTTTTTTAAAGTAGTTTTTGATATTTTATGTAATACAATTATTGGCAACCTGTATAAGATAGACCAGTACAACTAATTGCATTTCATTTGTGACAATTTGAAATATAATTACACAAATCTTCAACTTTGTTACTTGTACTGTGCCCGAGAAATACGATTTAAAAAAACACATTGCTAACTCTCAAACAGAACTCCAAATCGAAAAACTTTAGGTGTCAATATTTGTTATCAAAGTTGACTTATTTTTTGCATGTAATGAAAAGATCTCATAAAAACTATAGCATTCCATTTAAAATAATGAAGTTGTCTACTTCCCGTAGACAAGAAATGGAGAATATCTTGAAAATATTTTAATGTAAGGGTGTTACTAACATTATTTCTACAAATAACTAAGTCCGAAAAGTTAATCTTACAATTTTTAATGTAAATTGTAGATTACTTATGTTGTCAAATATGTTCTTCATGGCCACCAATTTAGCATCATTGCCTTTTAAAATAATTATAACATCATCGACGCATCTACTGTAGAAGGATATGTTTTTGTTAATCAAATTATATTTCGAGGAGAAAATTATGTTTTCGTAATGGTTAGCATAAATATTGGCTATGCTATCAGATATTGGGAAGACAAAAAATTATAGATACCATCCTAAAATTCATTAATAGAAAATTACAACTCATACAGCTAATACAGAATTAGTCCAGAAGTTCCTTGAATACACTCCCTGCAAAACGTAGTAAGTAAAGAAAGTATATGCAAGAAACTCAGGAGGTTGGTAAAGAATAAATACAACAATGCCAAACAAAGTAAAAGTAAATCACTTTTTAATGTCGAGGATGAATTTAAAAAGATAGAAGTATTCTGAACAACAAATTAAACTACTCCAACCCCAATACTAACATAATTCGTAAAGATACCCCAAATTATTTTCTGCCTCAGACAACTTAGTGCATGTCAAATTCGCAAGAAGATTTACTGATCTTAGTAAAATAATCTTCTCTAATGAACAGATAGACCTTCCGTGGACTAATAAAATAGTGTCGCAAATTAAATCTAGTCCTGTAGTCGGCGATAACCTGCGGGACAATCAAAAAGTTATAAAAAGCATAAATTTGTAAAATGTGCCAAAAATTTCCCAAGAAAACTTAGTAGCCACTCCGGCGATAAAAACGCAACTCTAGTAATCTTAGAAAGAAATACTTATGTTAATAAAACTCATAATTTCTTCACAGATAACAACATTTTCCAAATTATAAACAACCCAACCATTAATTTTAATAATAAATTACAAAAATTAATTAAAGATAACCAGGATAGTTTGAAGAAGTTCCCTTTAAATCAATATATATGAACTCTCTCTTACCAACATTAAAAAGTCTCATCAAGTTACATAACATTGATCAAAGTATAAGGCCCATTATCGGCAACACCAATACTTCCACAAATAGAATTTCAAAAATTGTTCAGAAATTCCTACATAGATCCTTTCAAGATAGCTTTAATTATAACATAAAAAATCACAAGATTTAATAGATAAATAAAACTTTCTAAGATTTCTAGACTTATGTTCTTCGACATAAAAAATCATTATTCTAATGTCCCAATCTAGTACTCGATTAACATTATTAAAAACTACTTCATTGATAAAAATAATACATAATTTCAACCTAGAATACAAAGATATTATCGCGTTTGATAAAGAGCGGGACAAAGGCCATTTCTAAACATTCTTGAACTTTCTATATATGCTTTTCGTTAAAATCACAATTATTACAAAAAGAAAGAAGTCTTTTTTTCTTTTTGTAGTACATTTGTAATAAACTAACTGAAAGAAATCACATCATTGTGGAATCTTTTCTTTTGATTTCACAAGATTTCATTTCATATAATTAAATAATAATAATAATAATATTTATTGAGCTTTCAAATGTTTTACAAGTAATAAAAAAAGCAATAAAACAGATAAAGAACCGTCAAGAGGGAGAAATATATATATGCATGTATACAAAACAAATGCAATGTATATTATTTATAAACGAAATAAAGTTATATAATTTTGAAAACTAAACATAAGCTTCCATCTCCGAAGGTGGCAGTTGAAGAAGCCCCTCCACATCATAGAATGCGCCAGCCCAATCAACACATAACTGAGACTTTCTGAAGTCTCGATACTACCTCTTGAAGACTTGATAGTGCCTCCACAAGACTTGAAATGCTTTCATAAGACTTGATACTGCTTCTAAAAAACTTTATACTTTAAAAAGACTTGAAATTCCAGAGTCTTGAATTGCTTCTGAAAGACTTTATATTGCTTCCCGAAGACACGATGCTCCCAGAAGACTTGATACTGCTTCTAAAAGACTTGGTATTGCATCTAGAATACTTGAAATGCTTCCAGAAGAACTGATATTGTCTCTAGAATAGTTAAAACGCTTCCAGTAGACTTGATATTGCCTCCAGAAAACTTGATACTATATCTAGAAGACTTAAAATACTTTCAGAAAACTTAATATTGCTTCTGGAAGAGTTAAATGCTTCTATAACACTTGATAATGCCTCTGGAAAACTTGCAATACTTCCTGAAGACTTGATACTGCATCTAGAAGACTTGAGATGCTTTCAAGACACTTTATATTGTCTATGGGAAACTCGAAATGTTGCTAGAATACTTGGTACTGCATCTAAAAGTGTTAAAATGCCTTCAGAAAAGTTGATATTGCCTCTAAAAGGCTTGCAATATTTCCTGAAGACTTGATATTACCACTAGAAAAGTCAAAACACTTCTAGATGGCTTGATACTGCTTCTAAAAGATTTGATGTTGCTACCAGGAGCCATGATATTTCCAGAAGACTTGACACTGCTGCTAAGAGACTTGATATTGCCTCTAATAAACTCAAAAAGCTACTAGATGGCTTGATACTGCTTCTAAAAGACTTGATATTGCTTTCAGAAGACATGATACTTTCATAAGACCTGATACTGCTGCTAGAAGACATGATAATGCATTTAGAAGACTTAATATGCTTTCAAAAAGCTTGATATTGCTTCTGGGAGAGATAAATGCTTCTATGAGACTTGATATTGCCTCTGGGAATCCCGAAAAGCTGCTTGAATACTTAATACTGTATCTAGAAGACTTGAAATACTTGAAAAAATTAAAATTCTTCCATAAGACTTGATAATGCCCTTAGAAGACTTGCAATGTTTTCTGAAGCTTTGATACTGTATCTAGAAGACTCGATATTACTTCTAGAAGACATGATGATTCCAGTAGACTTGATACTGCTACTTGAAGTCTTGTTACTGCATCTAGAAGACTTAATATGCTTTCAGAAAACTTGATATTACTTCTGGAAGACTTAAGTACTTTTATGAGCCTTGATAATGCCACTGGAAGACTTGCAATGCTTTCTGAAAACTTGATACTGTATCTAGAAGACTCGATATTATTTACAGAAGTAATGATACTTCCAGTAGACTTGATACTGTTACTAGAAGTCTTGATACTACATCTAGAAGACTTAATATGCTTTTAGAAAACTTGATATTGCTTCTGAAAAAGTTAAGTGCTTTCATGAGACTTGATAATGCCTTTGGAAAACTTGTAATGCTTCATGAAGACTTGATACTGCATATTGAACTTTTAGGCTTTTATGAGCCTTTTCATTGCCTCTGGGAAACTCGAAAATCTGCTTAAATACTTAATACTGCATCTAGAAGACTTGAAATGTCTTCAGAAAATTTGATATTGCCTCTGGAAAACTCAAAAAACCTTCTAGATGGCTAGATACTGCTTCTAAACACTTGACATTGCTTCGAGAAGATATAATACTTCCAGAAGACTATTGCTACTAGAAGACTTGATACTGCATCCAGAAAATTTGAAATTCATCCAGAAGATTTGATATTGCTTCTGGAAAAGTTAAATGAAAAGACTTGATACTTCATCTAGTAGTCTTGAGATGCCTTGTTAGTGCTTCTGGAAGAGTTAAATGCTTCTATAAGACTTCTGGCAAACTTGCAATGCTTTCTGAAGACTTACAACCGCATCTAGAAGGCTTAACATGTTTTCATAACACTTGATATTGCATCTAAAATCTCGAAAAGCTTTTAAAAGACTTGATACTGCAGAAAACTTGATATTGCCTCTGGAAAACTCGAAAAGCTTCTAGATGGCTAGATACTGCTTCTAAAAACATTGCTTCCAGAACACGTGATACTTCCAGAATTCTTGATATTGCTACTAAAATTTTAAATTCATCGAAAAGACTTGGTAATGCTTCTGGAAGACTTGCATGCTTTCTGAAGACTTACTACTGCATCTAGAAGACTTAACATGTTTTCATAAGACTTAACACTGCTTCTAAAAGACTTGATATTACTTCCAGAAGACATGATACTTCCAGAAGACTTGATACTGCTACTAAAATTTTAAATTCATCCAAAAGACTTGGTAATGCTTCTGGAAGACTTGCATGCTTTCTGAAGACTTACTACTACATCTAGAAGACTTAACATGTTTTCATAAGACTTGACACTGCTTCTCAAAGACTTGATATTACTTCCAAAACACAGGTAGAAACTTAAACATACTTTCAGAGATCTTCATATTGCTTCCAGAAGACTTGAAATGCTTCCAGAAGACTTAATACTGCTGCTATAAGACTTGATACTGCATCTAGAAGATTTAAAATACTTCCAAAAAAGCACCCATACAAAATTGTTAATTGATTTCTTAATTTTAATGTACTGTTTATATTATTCTTACCCATCTTTTGTGAGTGGCTATTCAAAGCAATTGAGGCTTTTTTTTGGAGAGCAATCATTCGTTGTTTAAGTCTATTCCCAATATAGTTTTCTTCAGCACCATGAATACATACATGTAAGGCAAATAGATTGAAGATTGCATGAATGTGAGATTGCATGAACACAAAACTAACGAAAATTCCAATATCTAAAAGCATGACATGGAAACGGAACGCAAGATAGATTATAAAACCGCAAATCTAATTTAAAATGAATTTGTTGGAGATGTACCAGATTGATGAACACAAGAAAGATAAAGATTTCTTCTTATAATAAAATCTTTTATAATGGAATTAAACGACCAAACAATAAACTTTTTTTTACTTTTCCTTTCTTTAAACATCATAAATATGGTTTATGTAATTTTTTGAAATAAAATTTTTGTAATGTTTGCGTATATGAAAATGTTTTGTGTTTAATGTTCTTTCAGTTTGTTAAAAATTCTTAAATATATGCAATATGAATAATATAAGGTAATGATTAGTTGGATTTTAATGTCGTTACATATTCATTTCTTTTTGTTACTTTTTTTAATAAATATTCTTTTAATTGTGTTGAAATGGGTACCGTGAAATTAAAATTAAATAATTATATTGAAAGTAAGTAAAGAAGTATTAAATTTTAAATTGATACTAATTACATCAATATTGAGAGATAAGACATCAAAAAGTTGTTTGTTTTGGGCGAATTTACTTTCTTTACAAGATAGTTTAAAGGATTGACAGGTGAAAGGATGACTACAAATTTTCTTATACGTTCGAATCGTCGTTAAAATTCACAGTTGAAAAAGGCGAGGTTCACCGTAATAACGAAACATCCTTTCAAATAGAAGATGGTTCATGTAGAATGGAATGTTAAAAGCTATGTCCCAGAAAATGAAACAACATAAATTATTGTTTTAAACATGATTTAATTCATCATAATATTCCTTATTAGAAAATAAGGAACAAAAAGTGAAAATGCTACCTACCAGCATTAATACTTATTACGATAAAGGTACGATTTCCCATTTTCACATTTCCTTAAACACAGAAAATCAATGTCTTTTTAATCTTTTAATTAATTCTCTTGCGGAACGGATAGGCTAATGGGATGATTTAGAATGGACGAAGAATCCATTGCTTTTCCAAAAGAAAAGACCTTGAGGAAGGACGTTACTTTCCTTTGAAGACACCTCGGAAACCGCCGTTAAGAATTAATTGGAATTTAAGATATAAACCACAAAAATTTCTTCGATTCAATTAATATTTTTAATGTTGAGTTAAGCGCGAAATTAAAGTAAAAGTTTTAATTTCTTAATAATAATTTTTTTCCTATTTGGTATTTTAAAAAATGTGGAAATAAAATTTTATTGAGGATGTAAGATCGGTTTGTTCTCTTTAATAATAAACCGTTTAGTGTTGTGTGTAACGTCATCGATGGTGTGGTGGAAGAATCTTTTTTAGTATACCATTGGTAGGGTGTCCGCTCACCTGACCGAGACGCTCTTGGTACAAATGCATGCTTCCTGGTCATCCGCTTATTAAACTGTATCCGTTCTTCGTCCTGAACAGTACTGGGACTGTAGTCGACACATCATTTAACATGGTGAGCAAAAAGATTTTTTTTTTATTTTTATTCTTTAACTTCATATTCAATAATTCTTATTATTGATTATTATTATTAAATTTTTGTATTATTGGATTAAAAGTTTATTAATTTTATTCCTGTTCGATCAACTAAAACGATTCATATTAGTAACTTAATCAAGCTTAAAATGTGCCATTAATGTTATTGTCGAATAACATTAATTTCGAATAATAAAATATTTTTATTTATGCCTCATAAAACATTCATAACAGTAATAAATTTGATAATCAATCGAGTCATATACGGGTACTTTACTCACCAGCATTTCCTGGTTTGCAAAATACCCACTTCTTCCTCATATCTTCGGACAATTTATACACCGCTCCCGATGGGACAAAAAAGATTTCGTCCAAGAGAAAGTTGCTCGCTTTTAAAACCAAAGTAGGCGTTGGTCACCCAACACACTTGGATAAGAGATCAACGAAGAGTGAAAGTGAGCAATCTGGATGTTGAAATTGGCCTTATAAAAAATGCGACAATTTCATGTGTATCATAAAAAGAAATTTTCTTTTGTTTTCAGAAATCTTTAGTACTTCTTTGTTGCTTCTTCACGGTCATAATTGCTGAAAAGCAATTGAAGCTTGAAGATATCGAACGCGATAACTTGGCGAGTGAAAGACAGAACAAAGAACAAAAGAGTACTTCGCCGAAATATTCTCAACCTTATAACCCCCCTTCGTTTAAATTATCGAATAATTTTGGATTTACACCAGTAAAACCGTCGATAAGCGACAAACCAAAGTTGCAATTTCAATCGGCGAGAATCCAACAAGAAAATCAACAAGAGCCAATTCAAGAACAAATCCAATATTCCCCTCCTCAATATTATTACCAACAACAACCCCAAATTCAACCCCAACCCCAATCCCAACCACAAATAATTAGTCAATACCCCCAATACCCATACGAACAAACCCCTTACATCATTGACAACCAAATCAGCACCCCTCAATACGTTTATCTCCAACCATCTTCTTCAAATAACATTCAAATGGTCGTTGACTCAAAAGGACAAGTAAAATACTTTATGTACGTCCCTGTACCGTACGTTAAACAAGATTCGCAATATAACAATGTTGGGCCTCAAATTTTCACGCAAGAAACAGAGTATCAACCGCAAAATTCAAACTCGCAATATGAAACTCAACCCCAATTTTCTGAAACGCCGCAACAACCTCAAATTCAGCAACAAATTAGTTATGTACCGATTGAAAAAACTCAATACACCCCGAAAGGTGAGCCACAAAGTCTTTTGGATTCGTATGTTCCGTCGGTGCTTCAATACCAATATTATAAACAACAAGAGCAACAGAATGGTTTAAATAGTTTGGTGAAGAAATCTTCCGGAAAATTGAGTCAAAAACGTTATAATTCGCCGCAACAAATTTATACGGTATCAAGTGATTCATCAGAATTGGCTTATCCCCCGCAATTGCCTACCACGTTTAAGAGTTATACATCAGTTAAAAGTAATCATAAATAAAAAGAATTATTGACGTTTTGAAATCAGTGATTATTTATATCAAGTTGTTTTGTTACCTTTAAAGGAAAAATTAAAGATTTTCTTTGTGTTGTAATTTAGATTTTAGAGGATTTTAATTTTATTTGTATGTATATAATGTAGTAGGATAGATTAAGAATTATGTGAGAACTATAAAAGTATTATGTTAAAATATGCCGAGTTTGTAATGAAAATAAAATAAAGTTATATTTTTTATTATTCAAGATTTTTTTCTTTAATTTTTTATTTTATAAGAAAGAATAACATTAAAAGTAATTAGTTATATTTCGAGAACTAAATCAGATATTATCATAAGATTTAAATAAATTTAAAGCATATATAATCAATATGTTAATCATTTTTATTAATTTATTAATGTTCAAATTTCCCTGTTATGATTTTTTTTGAATTCAACTCTAAATAATCAGAATTATAGTTATTAAAACAAAAGTCAATAATTTTTAAAAATTCGTACCTTAAAAACGAATTGAAGTATTATCAAGATATAAAAAGTAATTCAAATTATCAACGTGAGGAAGATAATCTTTTTAAATCTTTAATTAACAACGTTGGGATTTGCTTAAATTAAATCATAATAATAGATTTTGGTTAAACGTTATTAATCTGTATGTATCTCAAAAATGAAAGGAGATATAGGTATGAAACAAAAAAGCAATTTCAAGCAAATTAGGTTGGCATTTCATATGATGAAGACTGTTTTTCAGATTCTCAAATTTTCAAATATGATTTTTTAAATTAAACGCTCACAACATCCTAGTCCTTAAAATAAAAGTAATAAAACTTTAATAATACATAGCTCTACATAACGATCTAAGTTGTAACTTCAAGTAAATTGTGTTAACATACAACGTGTTTAAGATGATTTTTGATTTTCAAATTTAAGAGCTATGATTTTTTAAGTTTAACTCTATCAATAATCAAAAATATTTTAATTTTCGTTTCTTGGAAAGTATTTGAAATATCATGATGATGTAAAAATCAACTTAAAATAAACTGCGTTATCATTTAATATGTTAAAGATTGTTTTTGTAAATGTTAAAATTTTCTATATCTGGGATATTTTTCGAATAGAAAACTACAAAACAGCTTAGGTATCAGAATAAAAATAATAAAACCTTAGAAATTCATAACTCGTAATTTAATTAAAATATAGGTGACGGTTTTTTTTTGATGTATCATTAAAATGTAATCATTAAAATCTGTCTAAAATCATTAAAAACTGTCTGAAATATGTCTCAATCGTTTATAATTGTCAATTATCCACAAAAAAAATCATCCAACATTAACTACCTTAATCCAGTTGTCTAACTTTTTTTTCTTAGGTGGGCCAATTTAATATTTTAGAATAATTATTTTTTTTTTATTTTTATCCATTTTTCATCGATGCATTAAATAAATTAGAATTAAAATGAATTTCTTCGTTTTTTAACTTTTAATCGATGTATTTATTATTTATTTTTCGTTCCTTACATGTTTCGGCTATTTTTAGCCATCATCAGAGGGTTTCTATAAACAAAATTTATCTGTCAAAACAAGATAACACACAATAAAATTATTAATAATATTATTTATTTATAAAAAACGAAGAAATTCATTTTAATTCCAATTTATTCAATTTAATATTATCAAAACTTTTGGTTGACTAAAAAAATCTTAATACCGTATTCATTCGAAGACACGCCCGCATTATATCTATTTTCATGACTGTAAATATGTACACAAGTATGTACCAATCATATTTAAAATACAATCTATTTTATTTATACCGGGTGTCAATATTTTTCCGGGTATCCCATTTAACTTGACAATGCAAAATATCTTAAAAACTACGCATCTGATTAAAAAAAAGTTTTGGATAAGATTTATTCGATTTGAAGGGAGGTTCGTATTTAAAATTTGTAAGTTAATTCCCTGTTCAACTGAATAAAGTTTATCCGTAGCTTTTTAGACATCTGATATACACTGCCTCCAAAATGCGTGTACAATAGAAGAGCACAGATTCCTTGGCTCAAAATAGATCGATTTAAGTGAACCGTATCAACAGGGTGTTTACGATCTTGTGATTTTATTTTCAAAGGGGCCTTAAATAACTCAAAAGGAGATTACTACCGCAAAACTGTTTTATTAAAAGTAACTGTTAAAAAAGTTTTTTGAAGTCTTCATATTTTTTTATTGAAACTATGTTTTTATTACTTTTTCTTTCATCGAATCCACTTGATTCCACTGATTGAACTTATTTAGGAATTAGCATAAACTATTAGACATTGACATTCCGTTCATATTTTCTCCGCAGTTGCCTCATCGCATGAGGAATGATATGAAAAGTTGGGCACGATCGCAATGGTTTTATGTTTAGTGAATCAAATTAATTATTTAAACTAATTCACTTTAACAGTAACATCTCTCTTATTATGCAACTTTATAAAACATTTTTATGTTGATTACTTTCTTTTAACATGTTTTAGCATCCTTTTAAAATAAAATTAAAAAACCGTAAACAGCCTGTATATTCAAAGTTGCTTCGTTTTGCTAAAGATAACAAAGAAAACTCTTTTATCCTTTAGAACTCTAAAACGCGTTAATCAATCTAAATCTTTTTTGAGAAGGCAAATACAACACCAATGACAAAAAGTACACTAAATACTTATAATTTTGTTTGTTGTAACTCGTAGCTGATACATAGGCGCTGTAGTACGGGTGTTTTGGATGCACCAGCAACCAAGTATACAAAATTTTTAATGAGCGTAGAGCACCCATACATACAAATGCTTCCAAAAAACTTGATACTTCTTCTAGACGACATGATATTGCTTCCAAAAGATTTGGGATGCTTCCACAAGACTTAAATTAAAATGCTTTGAGAAGAATTAATATTGTTTCCAGAATAATTAAAATTGTTTTAGAAGATTTAATATTCTTTCCAGAAGATATAAAATATTTCCAGAAGAATTGTAATACGTCAGATGATTTGATACTGCTTTTAGCAGACTTGATATTGCTACCAGACGACTTAAATTGCTTCCAGAAGACTTGTAACACTGTAAACACTGCTAACAGAAGAGATTTCCGAACCATTGATGCCAGATACTTGGGCGTTTTTACACATTTTTTATTGGAACCGTCATTTGTTGTTTGAGTCTTTTCCCAACTTAATTTTTGCAACACTCAGTACCCATACACACTTTTAAAAAACCGGTACTTATGAATGTGCTTATTTATTCCTTTACTATATAATATATATTGCGTTCTATATACTATTTTGTATTGTATCTACGACACACCTGATTCTAAGATGCACCATATTATTAAGAACATCTATGTGACATAAATAGTGCGTCTTAGATTCGAACGAATACGATAAGTATCTAATTTGTAAAATATATTACAGTCAACCCTCCTATAACGCGGCGAGTGCGTACCGCGTTCTATGGAAACTGCGCTATAAGAAACTCGGATTTAACCGTACAAACCAGGGTAATTCGTAGCGCGTTCTATGGAAACCGTCTACCGCGTTGTATGGAAACCGCGCTATAAGAAACGCAGAATTAGTACAAATTACATTATTCGTACCGCGTTATATGGAGACCAATAAGGACAAGATAAATTATAAATTATTTTTATTGAATTGAAGAGTTTATATAAAGAAATGATACCAAAACTAAACTGAAAAACTGTTTTCCAACAAAAATGAGAAAGACTTTTATAAAATTTAATCTTTCAACACTCATCCTCGCTGTCAGATAATATGAGTCGCCTAACTCGTCTTCTTTTAATAGGCAAAATCTCTTCCTCATTTGGCTCATCTTCACATTGGTTTTCGATTGTGTCTTTTTTTTCTAACTCCACTAAAACCGCTCTATAGGGAGCTAAGCAATTTCTTAACTCTCTTTTAAACTTTGCGCTACGCACCGTTGATGATCAGTTTGAATGAAATGGTGTTCTAATTCTTTAGAAAAATTTAGCCCTTTTTCACATCTTGTAAATCGACATTTGGCACCCATTCGTTTTCCTTATTTTCGTTTACCAATGGATTTGAGGTGGGTGCATCAATTAAATCCATCAATTCATCCTCATTTAAAGTTTCTTCCCCGAGTACGAGTTCTCTTACATCCTGATGATTTGTTGTAAATTCTTCATCGCCTAAACGAGAAGCAATGTTTACTATTTCTGTAACTGGGAGTGAAATTGTAGAATCATCTTGTATTGTTTGAACCATTTCAGGTAAAAGGGGTTTCCAGCACGCATTAAGCGTTGATGGTTTAATTCCCGCGCAAGCCGATGACACGGTTCTAATACAATCTAAAATAGAAAATTCCAACCAAACTTGAGTAAGGGTTTTATTTTCACTACTTTCTAATCTGTCGAAAATGGTTTGGAAAACGTGGCGTGTGTAATACATTTTTGAAGTTTGAATGACTCCTTGGTCCAAAGGTTGTATTAATGACGTGCAGTTAGGAGGAAGGAAGACAATTTTTACATTTGGATGATCCAGTAAACAATTATAAAACCAATCCTTAAATATATCTTGGGTCATCCAAGCTTTCTTATTAGATCGCCAGAATACAGGCAATTCGGTCTTATTAATGTTTTTCATAACACGGGGAGTTGAAGAACGATTTATTATCATAGGTTTTATCATCAGGCTCCCTGAAAGATTGCTGCACATATGAAGGGTGACACGTTCGTTTGAAGGTTTAAACGTTAGATGGTAGTTTTTTCCAATATAATGCCGTCTCATCGGCGTTAAAAATCTGATGAGGTGAGTAGCCTCCTTCATTGATAATTCTAGCTAATTCCAGCTTATAATTCTCGGCAGCCTCAGCATCTGCTGAGGCCTGTTCTCCTTGAAACTTAATATTGTGTAATGAGTACCTTTCTTTTAGTTTTTCAAACCACCCTTTACTCGCGACAAACGAATGATTTTCTAGCTCTACAGAAGAATGCCCAATATTCCTTAAATGCTCATGGATTTTAAGTGCTTTCTGCTTGATAAGATTTCCATTGATAGGAATCTTTTTGGCTATACAGTCTTCCAACGAGATCATTAACGCCCGTTCCATTTGAATCATATTAGAGTTTCGTGTGCGAGTGACACGTTTCGCACCTAACGGACATTCATCTGCCACAGTTTTCCTTATATTGTCTGCATTTTTCTGTAGGGTTCGAATTGTAGATTCATTCAACTTGGTTGATTTTGCAACCGACGATAGATTTTTCCCACCTTCTCAACGATTTAGAATTTCGATTTTATCTTCAAGAGAACTTTCTTTAACTTCTATAAACTTTCTTTTTAACCCTTTCCTTGTTTCTTTCGTGTTTGACATGATGCAAATCTAGGGTTAATAATTACTTTATTATTATTATATTAGAACAAATGAAGAATATTACTTACAGTATTGTGTAATGTTGTCCAATTATAAACCACAAATTAAGCAGCAAAAAACTGATCGAACGGACGGTGCAGAAAAATTTTTAAAAAGGCTTGGTCACTTATAATTCAAATAGGCCCTAATGAACTAAACATAGGCTAAACATTCTTACGCTACGCGGAAGGAACTTATGGGATGCTGTTGACGGAAACCGCGCTGTAAGAGTATCGTGTTATAGGAGGGCTGTTGCATTGTCAGCTTCGCGTTATATGGAAACTGCGTTCTGAGAGTACCGCGTTATAGGAGGGTTGACTGTATCTATTTCACTATTTGCTTATTAATTTTTTAATAAAAATATAATATATCGTATCGAGTAAATTGCAAACTTCTGGTATAAAATAGAGATGTGCGCGTGAGTGACTTTTTATGTCCACTCCCGATCTAGACCCACGCGGATCACGCACACCACTCACGTGAATATTATACATGAATCACGTGACCCACACGTTGGTCACGACAATTCACCTGACTCACGCTCAATCAGGTGATCAATGAATCGTGTTTTAGGAAAAAAGTCACCAGATTTTCACCAACTATTTTAATTTAAATATATTTTCTACAAACAACACAAAAATTTTAGTTATTTTCAGCCTCATGAAATTACTCGGAAAGTTTTGATATGACAAAATAGTCGGTCAGACGGAAAATGCTAAGTCTTGGTTATCTGTATAAAATACTGTATAAGAGTTGGTAGAGCGTTCATTGTATAAAAACAAAACAACAATTGTGGGAGATATTGGTTTGTATGTCCATGCATATCCTGGTCGCCTTAAAGTATTGTTTAATGTAAAGCGTTTCTTTATGGAATTAAAAAAAGAACACCATTAAATAAAACGGTAACTTTATAGAATAAAGTATCAGCAGAAAACTCACTACCAATATTTTTTGTATTATACATGGAGTTCAGAACTAAATGTTTTATGGCGCTCGGCATATTAAGTGTTGGTTGTTAATTACTGTTTTATATTTCGGCCTGTTTTTAGGAGATATTGTTTTAATCTATTTTAGATGTTCTACTCCAATACTAGTTCAAACATGTAATTAGGGTAACCTGTTTGTTTCAATAAATAAATAATATCTCATGCTGCCAACAAGTTGACAGACTTCAAATGAACAGGATTTTGGCGATATAATAGCTCGTCCTCCCAACAAACTGGCAGTCTAAAACAATGTACAGTGTTCGAAACAGTAATAACTGATGCTGCCAGTAAGTTAGCTAGTCATTAAGATAACATAGCTTGTAGAACAGTGATAGCTCATGCTGCCAATAAGTTGGGAGACTTTAAACTGATGAGCAATATTTTGGAAACAAAAAAGCTTACGCTACTAAAAGTTGACAAACAACAAATTGATGAGTATGACATTGGCGATATAATAGCTCATACTGCTAACAAGTTAGCAGGCTTTAAAATAAAATACGATATTTGGAACTGCGTGCTGTCAACAAGTTGGCAGACTTCAAACTGATGATAAGGACTTTGGAGACAAAATATCTCATGCTGCCAACAAGTTAGCAGATATTTTTTTGTTTATCTAATGCTTTATTCGAAATTGCAATAAAAAAACAAAACGTTGAAAAATTATGCGAAATATGAAATTTCTGTAAAATTTTCACCAAATCGGGCAACAATGTTAAGACTCATTGTAACATATGATAAGCTAATCAACTCATTCGTAACATACGATTCACAATAGACATTTACAAGGTTTCTTTAACAACTTCCAACTAAATCGATGTTGTTTGAAATTGTGTTATATATTGCCGATATTTCTGATGGTTTTCGAATCGTGATATATAGCACTAAGTAATAATTATCGCTGGAAAAAATCACGTCAAGGTACATGATTGATAATAGCACCTTGTAACGAACAAACTCCAGGAGCTTCCTTTCTACTTCTTTTTATGTCTATTTTATTTTATGCAGATACTTATTTTACGCATAAAAATGAAAGACACAAACAATTATAGTACTAATTATTGTATACATCAGAGAAAAACAAATTAAAAAAAAATTGTATTTTCACACATAACATTGTTTAATATTGCGTTTTGTATTTTTCGTTAATGCGGAGCTGCATAAGTTCGGTATACCGGTCTGTCCGGGATTCGGTAAAACGTTGTTATTAAACAAAAATTGGAAAATCGAACCGATGAGGTCACGCCGGGTCACGTCAAAGCCAAAGTTGCTCACGACCCGCTAAACCCGCTAATTGCTTATAACTGTCTAAAGATTAGACATCTTAACATTTTAATCATAAAAAAATAGCTAAAATTGTTATAAATAATACAAAATGATATGGTAACAAAACCCAGTACTTATTATTAAAATAAGTCGTAGCAAATGCTGGGACTGAAATTTCCGAGCCGTGATTTTTTGAATTCAACCCTGCGTCAATTATAACAAACGTAGTTATAATAATAAAGAATTCATATCTTAAAAGGTAATTAAGACCATTAGAATCTATGAAGTAATTTAAAGCGAACTATGTTAAAATTTAATATGTTAAAGATCGTTTTTTCAAATTATCAAATTTGTCAGATATGATTTTTTGAATTAAACGCTGCAAATCACTGTAAGTTATTAGAATAAAAGTAATAAAACTTTATTGATAACTGTCTAATTAATAACTAGTAAACTAATTGAGATATAACCATGATCAAAGCAGCAGTATAAAGTAAATTAGGTTAATATTCAACGTGTTTAAGACAATTTTTTTCAAATCTTCAAATTCCGAGGCTATGATATTTTAAAATTCAACTCATAATAAGCAAAAATATTTCAATCACTCGTTTCTTGGAAAATATTTGATATATCATTATGTTGTGAAAACCAATTTAAAGTGACATATTTTATCATTTAACATGTTAAAGAACGTTTTTGGATATATTCTTATTTCCCCAAAAATCATATCTATTTTTCGAATTAAACGCTGCAAAACCACTTAGTTATTAGAATAAAAGTAATAAAACTTCAAAAATTCATATTCTAATTTGGAGATAATTTAAAAATACGTATGTGTGCTATAAAAACTAATTTTTAACTCATCAAAATTTTATTTGTGTTTGATTTCCTTGTCATCATCGTAATTTGTATGTGAAGGGAAAATTAACATGATTATCGTACTTAATGATGATCAAAATCTTTTTTATTTATCTTTCGGTCTATACCGGCATCTTCAGGAAACCACATTATTTCGATTTCGTTTTCTTTTCAATGATTACATTATTATCCAATGTCTGTTTTATTTTTATTGTTTTTCTTCTCTCTTTGTCACTTGTTGTAATTATACTTATTTTATTTATTGTATGTATTAGCTTAAAGAAGCGAAAACTCATCAAAATCTGTCTAAAACCATTAAAAACTGCCTAAAATATTTCTCAGTCTATAATTGTGTAATGTTGTTTAATATCATCGATAATTGACTAAAAGTAGTCTAAACTTGCCTAAAGTTTTTTTAAATCATTAAAACTGTCTATATAGCCTGTAATTGTTTAAAGTTTTCTAAAATCATGTACGAGTTAGTAAAATCATCTAAAATTTGTCTAAAATATATCTAATTAACTATAGTTGTCTAAAGATGTCCAAAACCATCAAAAACTGCCTAAAATTTGTCACAAATCGTCTATAATTGTCTAAAATCATCCAACGTTATCGTGTTGACTAAACTTGTCTAAAGTTGTTTAAATTCCCCAAAAACTATTTAAAATCATCAAGAACTGTCTTAAATATATTTCTAACATGCACAAGTTGATTATAGTTATCAAAAAAATGTCTAACATATCATCTATTAGTGTCTAAATTACTTTAGAATCGTCCACAAGTTGTCTAAAATCATCCGTTATCTAAATTAATCCAGTTGTTCAAATTATTTAATTTTTTAGACTATTAATTATAATAATAGTCAAAATATGCGTAGTATTATCTGAAATCTTTGAAAGTAGGCAAAAATTGTTATAAATCTCAAAGAAAAGGACTCTTGCGTTAATGCGTATGTGCTCTGCATCCATTATGAGTTCTGTATCTGTCGCTTATAATTGAGATGTAAGCATGTTGTAAATAACAACTTAAACTACATTATGTCAACGTTCAACGTGTTTAAAACAATTTGTTTAAATCTACGAATTTCGGAGCTATATTTTTTTGAATTAACTCTGCATCAATTATAACCAAAAATACCTTAACAATTTGTATTTCGAAAACTATTTTAGATATCATTATGATGTATAAAATAATTTTAACTTTAATATTTAATATTATGTTAAAGTTCTTTTTTTCAAATTTTCCAGATATGATTTTTTGAATTAAACGCTGCAAATCACTAATTGCAAGTTATTAAAATAAAAGTAATAAAACTTTAATAATCCATAACTTGTAAACTAATTGAGATGTAACCATGGTCTTAAAGTAAATTAGATCTTAAGTAGCAACTTACAACGAATCGCTTACAAACAAATAAGATTACACCTAAAAATTTTACTTAATATACAATATTTGCATATTAAGTAAACGATATTTGCGCCACTATGCGAATAATTCTAAAACTTTCACCGTCTTTTCAGAATCTTTCTGTAACGAAATTCTGTTATTTCGTTGGTAAAGTTTACAAATAAGAGATGGCGCCTACATACCAACTTAAAAAGTTAATAAAGTAAATACAGCTATAAGTGTGTAGCGGTTAGTACATAAAAAGCGTTAAATAAAT
This sequence comes from Onthophagus sagittarius, assembly GCA_036711965.1. Taxonomy (NCBI): domain Eukaryota; kingdom Metazoa; phylum Arthropoda; class Insecta; order Coleoptera; family Scarabaeidae; genus Onthophagus; species Onthophagus sagittarius. The sequence continues at coordinate 31,127,047 of JASERS010000005.1, forward strand.
TAGAATGTAAAAAAATTGTATTGTCAATTTTAATTAATTTTGTTTGTATTATTCATTATTGTCGTAATAAATTATGATGTAAACTATTAAAATGATTTTTTTTAAAGATATAATTGTAATTACAGAATAACTAAAGTATTGACTTAAGTTAGATTGAGTTGAGTTTTAAGAAGCGATCAGAGAATGATTGGATAGAAAATGTTGAGAAGTTAACTATTCCATTACAAAGATCTAGCTTCAGTCTATAAGAGAGCAGCATGCATTTTATCACTGTCCAAACTGGATAAACATAGCTAGAAAAATGGACTCTAAAACATGGAAAGGTTTCTGTTAATGCAGAACTGAACAACTCACGTCAGACTTTGGGGTTTGTAAAAAAACCTGTTTCCAACCCCATTTATGTTTGTTATATATTTGCAGTTGAATTATAAAACCACCATTACCAAAAAGTAATGGATTTCTTTTTCTATGTGTACGAATACAGATGGCGATTAGTAGCGAAGCAGATGAGGTACGAAAGAAGACTAAGAATGAAGAGGAAACGGTGAAGGTAAAAAGAAGGAAAGAGAAAAAATAGAGAGTAAACGTCATCAAACTCTGACGTTGAGCCTTGGCTGCTAAAGCTATATCCTCTTGTATAAATAAACAAACATTAAGTTGGATTGAGAGTTTGGTTGCGACGGGATTAATTAGGGTGGATTGGCTATGGAAAGGAACCTTACTGCAGAGACTACGAAGAAAAGGGACAAAAATAGGTAATGTGGCTTGTCCGAAGTAGAGATAAAATGAAGGAGGAGAAAGAAAGAGAGAAGGGTATTGATAGAGGATGTTGAAACCCAACGAAAGAAAGGTGATTTAGAAGCAAGAACATAGATGCGGCAATAAAGATAATTGACGGAAACATTAGTGAACCATTGGGTTGGAGGAGAAGGATACGTAGCAGTAGGAACTGACAAGGGGCAGTGAATGGGATGTTACTTAACGTCAAACGAGCCTTTAGATATATATAAGAGCGAATTGAACAGCATGGGAGAAGTAATTGACAGATTAGGGAAAAAACATAGTATAAACACAGTCTTGAAAAATCAGGAAATTCGCCAACTTGGCGCAGGAGATAATACCACGTGCAGCAACAACATGATTAACGGCATCAAAAATTGGAAGATAGACGAAGAAGAAAATTTAACAAATCATGCAAACATGCTCTTCGAGGTGAAAAACAAAAAGGGATCAGCAAAGATAATACAAGTATAGGAAAGGAGATGGAATAAAAGGAAAGGTCTAGTAAAGAAATATCAGAACCAAGTAAGAAGAGAAATGGAAAGGGGTGAAAAGTTAACGTCAGAAAGTTTGACTAAATTAATCACAAACACATACAATAAAGGAAAAATAATTAAACAATTTGCACTTCTCGGTGATATGATTTTAGCCTCTCAACCGGTTTCAATACCCATAGTATCATCTTCAGGAGATCCTCAAATGTATGTAAAGGACAAAACAAAAAGTTGGGACGTCATAACAGCAAAATCCAATTAAATATACATTCGAAGTAACATAAAATAATTCAAGATTTAGTGATGGACCGAGACAGTAGGACAAGTTAAGGAAAAGGCTAACAAATGCAGAGGCGTGATCACGAGGGAAAATAGAAGGAGCCATAATGAGCTGGAAACGAGAAAGGCAAAGACGATTATGGAGAGGATAAGAACATATTGAAGAGGGAGATAAAGGGAGTTATGAATATGGGATGCTTATGAATAGGACAATAAATACATATAAGATACTAAGAGTAGAGAGGTAATTAAGGAGGAAATCTTAAAAATGGCACCTTAAGAGCACCGTGTTAATAAATTTGGGAAACTGTTGAAGAGTATATGGAAGGAGAGGATAATGGATAAGTTGCAAAAGGCTTTCGAAAGAACAATATGGCTTTGTGAAAGGAAGATAAACTGTACAGACGATTGATGAGATTCTGGGAAACACAAGGGATTTGGGTCTTACCAGGTTTATATCTCCTAAATCTTTTTAGGAGGGCCAAAAGGAAGAAGTGTATGTTCATCACTTTGGGCGTGCGAAATGTCTTTGAAACTGTGAGTATGTAAGAGAGAGGACTGTCAGAGCACCTAATATAATCTATGAAAAGATACTTAAACAACAAATATGTTAAATACAAACGAGGGAGGTATTAGATCACGAGGGGTTCCCGCAAGAGTCAATTTCGGAATTGACTTTGTGCAATGTTTTTTTTAAGAGGATTCTTGCAAAGAACAGAGAAAGGGAAGTAAGCATTGTCGCATAACGGTAGTTGTTATCGGTTGGAACATGAAACTTATCAGAATGACTGCTTAAAAAACACCAGATTGATTGACGAAGAAATGTCAAAAATGGCCATAGAGTTGTCACCGTAGAAGACAAAGGCGGTCTTGCTGAAGAGTTGGAAGAATTGATGGAATTGGAAAAATAAATATCTGTCCTGTAATGAAACGGATAATGTGCAACATACAGTGTTTGAATGTGAAAGATGGAAATGAAATAGAATGGATATGATTGGGAGGAACATTGACGCCGGAAATTTTCATAAGTAACATCCTGGAAAGCGAGGACAAGTGGATCATTGTGGCACAATATGTGAGAGAAGGGGAGAGGTCTCGAAGAGAAGAAGGAGATGAGGATTCAAAGATGGACTCCAGCTTCACAATATCCTAAAATGTGGGTTTACTTTGGGTTTACCATTACTTGGGTTTGTTTTTATTACTTGGGATTGACCATCAAGGAAAAGAAAGAGGCAGAAGAAATCACTATTGCTTTGAAAGACTTATTAATGATGGGTGTAGAAGAAGAGCAGATGATATCAATAATCGTTGAAGAAGGTGAAGAAAAATATCCTGTAAAAATAAAGGTTAATGATGGATATATGCTAGGCAAAGAAGCATTAATGCCAGAAAAAGAAACATATCCAGGAAATTCAGTCTCTTTTGTGTCTTGGAAAATTTACTACTAATGGTTTGAAGAATTTGCTGACAATATTGCTACATACGGTAAATGATTAAGAAACATTTCTTCTTGAATCAAAAAATATGCTTTAATTTGATAGTGAACAAAATGAAACAATTATGATAAATTATTCAACTTATTTATTGGATTGTTTCCGTTTTGAAAGTCGACCAATTTGATTCTCGGTCTATCCAATATGGATAAAGTAGTATGTGAGGGGTGTATGGCTGGCTAGAAAGTTTGAAAACGTCCGATCCGTGTTATTTAAAGAATTCAATACATTATGAGCAATACAGCTATTTTAATGAAACCAAATATTATCAAGATCAAATCGTTTCTGAATTGCAGGAATAACATTATTCTACAATAAGTCTAAATATTTACTGCCGTTTAAATTTGCATTTAAAAAAGGCCCAACGATATCATTCGCAACGATTTCTGTCTATACAATCAGTTTTTAATGATATTATGTTCTTGTTGGAACATTCCGATGAAATGTTGTTTACAAATAATCCATTTTCATCAGGCAAAAATACCTGGGATATCGAAATTTTATTAGATTGGTATTTGGGTTTGTGCGAAATTTTTAACGCTGTTGCTGCTCCAACCATAAATAACTTTTCTTCAGACGTATAATATTGCCTTTTAAGAAAATATCACATAATCACCCTAACTCAACCACAATCTAACTAATCTAGATTGCTAATCTAACTGAAGAAATGAAGTAAATGAGTACATACCTAAGATTGCAACACCGCCATGATCATGCTCAGATCTGGCGTAAAAAGATAGTATATTCAATAATACATATAATATCAAAATTACAATTATTCTCAATCAAATACGCCTTAAACTCATCAATTTTATTTCTAATTAATTGTATATTAATATGAAACACGGTCACAGATGGATTATCAGTTAAATAGTATCCGCTATTGTCTGAATTGGAGTTTATGTTACCAGTTTCTATCTCTGTCAGCATATTATTTATTACAGTAATGGTCTGACCGTTACCCTTGTTACATTTCGATGCACGAGTTATTGCTTGTGCGACATAGGAAAAAACGTTATTTTTACTCATCATATTCATGTGATGTTCATGCTTTCAACAACAAAAGAAATACGATTATTTATAATCGTTTATAATATTTATAATTTATTTATAATATATATTAAATACGATTTTAGCGTATTCACAAAGTTAAAATGTTTATAATTACACGACTCCGTATAAAATTTGTAACAGTTGATGTCTTTTAAAGCTGAGAAGATACTATTTAAAATGGTACCATTTTTTTTACGAAAATTTTACCTGTTTCCAATAAAAGAGGTGGGCATCGAGTTTGGTGATCCTGTACATACTAAGGACACATCGTAAAAGAATAAAGAGTTAAAATACCTTCCCGAAGGCGTGATGGAAATATGATGCATGCGTTAAAAATTTAATACACCTTTTCAGAAGATAAAAACAATTTGATTTATAGGAATTATTAGCAATAAATATTAACTTTAATTAACACCATCATCGTAATTTTTTAACTTCATTAAAGCTTTTATAAACAAATTACTTTAAAATTGAACAGTGACACATCAATCGACAATTGAAGGAAGGATTTAATAGCATTATTTAAATTATAACACTTTCATTTTGCCGAAAACGACTTCACTAATATGATATAATAACATTAATTCATTTTAAACATAAACAAAATGATTATATTGGAAAAGTGCTTCCTCCTTGTGCTATAAATAAGTAGATAACTTGTTTGGGATGAGAATAGAAAAATACTTGATCTATGGGACACGTATATACAAGAACCGTTGTAAAGTGAAACTTGTACCGATAATGATGTCTATACCGCGATGAGTATCTTGCTTTTTTGGAGAAAAGTGGATGCCATGTTCTTGGCTCTTTACCAAGACTATATAAGAAGGTAGTTTACAATCGCTTACGCAGTCGCTCCAGACAGTGTAATCGCGGTGAACAGTGAGAATGAAGTTATTAGCAACTCTCGTAAGTCATTAAAATTTCAACATATTATAATTACAATAAATCCCTAATTCAGCTTTATTTTTAATTAACACAAATATATTATCATAATAATTGTAATTAACCAAAAGAGATTTTTATCATTTTTTTTGTAAATGAAGCATTGTTTAACACAATGCCAAAGAATGGCAAGATACACTTTCACAATTGGATGTAAAAACAAATTCTCATAATGATGTACTTGATCTATTAAACGTGCAAAGTTCTCAAAGTCCATGATGTAAGACGAAATCTTAAAACGCGATTGAGAAATGATTTTCAGTTTAAAGTTACCTTGGGGATTTATTGCAAAATAAGAATATGAAGTTAATGATTTGGATTGAAATGGTAATTAGTTAGTTAATTAAATTCGTTTGCTTTCTCTGACCGGTCAAAGAGCGTTGAAAGAATGATACTTTACTTTCTATAAAATAAAAATTCTTCGCCAACCATCTGTGCCTTCCTCATTAATTATTAGTACGCGTTCGAAGGCCAAAAATAAAAGGAAGAAGTTCCCATAGACACACGAATGATTTGTTAACACGCACATCTCTCTAATTTGAACTTATACGACCGTAAATAATCGGGTTATATAATCATGGTGGTCGTGGCTGTGAAGAAGTTGACATAATTCCATCAAAGACTTTCCCAGTGTTAACTTCCTTACATGCCGCATCAATGCAATGACAACAACCTAAAGCATTGTTGCATCACGTGCTTGCTGACGATGTTATAAACAAAACTTTAGGTCTTCCGCATTACATCTAATCTGAACGATTAAACATGAAAATTTTATTTAAAAAAACAAATTTAAAGTTAATTAAATAGAAACTTGGTAAAAAAGAAATGTTGATTTTCTATCAGGAATTTTTTGCGTATGTCAACTCTCACCTAGTCTCAAAGCGACCAGCACATGCAGATAATAGCAAAAGGACAAACTCGGTTTAGATTGTAAAAAAGAAAGACTTGAATTCCCACGTCTCCGGCGTCTTGAGATAAAACAGGAAGGAACCGGAGATATATGTTTTTCTTGTTTTGTATTCAATAGATGCGATTACTTTCACTTAACGCCTATGTAAATGGTGAAAAAACAAAAATAGTCCCCTTGACGAAAGAATTTAAAAGAAAATTCGCGTTTTAGAAATTTAAAATAAATCCGAGCTTCACTCAACTTCCTGTTTATGAGTTTTTATTTATCGCATCCTGAATCATAGAATCTTGGTTTACTTTCACCAACCCGTTATGGGAAAAGGTCAAATTCTAGGCTCAACTTAATACAAGAAGTGAAATGAAATCATTTTATTTTTTTTTTTAGGTTTTGGTAATTTGTATTGGCGGAGTCATCTCAAAAACTGTAAAGAAATCTACAGAAGATGCAGCCGTCCAATCCAATCCAACTCAACTAAAATTAAAAGAACCTCAAGTCGAAACGAAAAAATTAAAATTAAAATCTCGTTTCTCCAAGAAAGTTCCGCATCAACCTCCGGCGATTATAGCGATTGAAATCGTTGATCCAAACGATAACTCGACGAAATCGAAAACGTCGAAACGCACGATTCAATCAGCTTTAGGATATGGGATTAATTCGCCGAATTCTTATGGGGTTACCGATAAACCAAAATTAGTTTTTTACAAATACTCCCAACAAGATATTCCTCCTTATCAAGGACCTCCTGAACCAACTCAACAAAATTACAACAACATTAATCAGCATTCGCAACAAAACGGAAATTTATTGGTGCAAAAATCGATTCGTTACGATTTAGGGTCAACTCAACACGTTGAATATCCAAAACAAAATTATGAACCAACAACGTTATTCGCCACTTTGAATCCGCACGGTCAAGTCGGTGGTTTTACCCAAAATGTTCCAACTCAAGGTCATAATGCACCAATAATTTTGCTTAGAGTTTATACGAATCAATTAGGAGGGGCTATTTATCCTAATTTGCCGGCTAATCATCCATACGCTGGGTTAAATAATGTTAATTTGCAGAATATGCTTAATAATTTTTATGATAAACATTTTTATCAACAACCTAATACTCAACAATATCAAGATGTCGGTCATTATCAACAAAATTATCAACCTCAAGCTCAACCGTTATATACTCAAGTACAAAATCAAGGTCAAGATTATTATTTGAATCAACCAAATCAGTATCATCAACAATATCAAGATAATGTTCAACAATACCAATATAATCAACAATTAGATTATGACGGGTTGATTACTCACGAGAATTATCCGTCTGATGCACACACTAGAGTTGTTTTCCGTCCAAATAAAATTAGCGGAAAAGATGTTCAACAACCACAAACTTTACCATCAAAATCTTTGAAATACCAACAACCCCAAAGTTATAGTTCATTTGAAATCTTTAACCAACAGCAAAAAGCTCAAGATTACGACGATTACGATTACCCCCAATTACCAGCTAAACAAGATTATTCTTTGAAACAAAATCAAGATGATCAAGGATACTATTATTATAAGCCGGATATTCAAACAATTTTGCAAAATATTAGAGGTGGAAAAAATAATTATCAGACGATTCAACAAGGTTATCAAGGAAGTCAACAAGATTATCAAGGAAATCAACAAGATTATCAAGCAAATCAACAAGATTATCAAGGAAATCAACAAGATTATCAAGGGAATCAACAAGATTATCAAGATAATCAACAAAATTATCAAATAAACCAACAAGATTATCAAGATAACCAAGATTATCAAGGAGTTCAAGTAAATTATAATGGGGGAAAACAAGATTATCCAACTAGTCAGCCAGAGTATCAATCACCGACAGAAATATCTGGAACATTGAATGAAAAAGGACAAGTTGATACACAGAAAGTGGTTACCCCTATCAATTATCATGCGCATCCAAATGGTTCGAAAGGAACCAAAAAAAGGACGGTGAGAAGACCTGAAAGTCCTCGACGGATAAATACTCCGAAAACTAAAGAGGTTCAAGAGGAGTAATAAATCAGTATAATGATAAGTTTGTATTATTAAAATATTTTTCGTGATATCTTATTGAAACCTCCTTAAACCCACCCCAGTTAAGTAAGTTTATTTTTTTGTATATATTTTTTGTAAGATGTAATTATTAATTATAAAAACTGTAACGATTATTGTATGATTATGGAGAAAATGTGCAATATTTAATGTAAAGATCAATAAATCTTTTTCACTTAATATAAAAATCGTTTAATTCTTGGGTTAATAAATATTAATTATGTAATATAATATCGATATTTAAAAAAGAGATGAAATTCTATCAGCTATAATCACTAAAAGTATCGTTCTATTTGCGGTTAAAATAATATCTGTAATATGGTAACAGTTAATTAAATGAAGTTTTTTTTTGTTGTAAATAAAATTAACGAGTTTCACGTTAAATATAAGTCAAAGTTGTAATAGAAGCTCAACGGCAGGAAATTATTCGAAAGCGTATAACTCTCACAATGTCAGTTGATGTTAATATGGACATCCTGTAAAAAATGTAGATGTGTTGGGAAAGAATTTTAATCACCAAATGAGTACTTCAATTTATATCTAATATATGCTAATTCGCATGTTTGGTCAAATTTTAAGAAAAAAAATATTGGTGGTGTTAGGAAATTTCACTCAGAAATCCTAAACTGTCTCTCTAATTTTTGATTTCGGATCCAACTTTTTGCATAACAACCAAATGCTTTGATCGTTGTCACTTCTCTTCTTGAGTTATTGCAATGAGAAAAACTTAATAGAAAAGAATGAAAACATAGATCTGGTTCACAATGATATGTGAAGCATACAAAGAGAAGGAGGTCAAGGATATACAGGTGTATCTTTCGAATCAGAGGTTTATAGCGATGTAGAGCACATTTTTTTAAATGATTTTTCTAATACAATTTTTTCATATTGTTTATACTAACCGCACGCGAACTGATTAAAGTTATCCAATAACGATTCTGGGAAACGATTAAGAGGGTTGTTAATCAATCGATTAACAATCCCCTCGATCGATTACGAATCTCACGTAATCGGTCCATCTCTTATGTTTTTATTTTGCTCTTCAATATTTAAGTTTTAATTCAGATTTTAAAGTAATTTTATAAAACTTCATCATAAGTTTACATTAAAGACGAAATACTGATATTAAAATAAGGAATCTTCAAAGAAATCGAGTCTTCTCCAAAAAACTTCGCTACAGCGTTAATTTATAACAAGAAAACCTAATTAGTGACTAAAAAACTTCACAGACACTAGACCAAATCAAAGAAACTTCGCCAAATCATCAAATTTTGATTCAAAATTTAAAGTTTTTTCTGAAACTTCATCATAAGTATGATATATATATATAATTTTACATTGAAGACGATTATTTATATCAAAATAAGGAAACTTTAAAGAAATTGTCTCCATTTCAAGAAACTTCACTACAATGTTAATTTATAACAAAAAACCTAATTAGTGACCAAAGAACTTCATAGAAACTAAACCAAATCAAAGAAACTTCACCAAATCATCAAGTTTTGATTCACAATTTAAAGTTATTTTGTAAAACTTCATCATAATTTTACATTAAAGCCTAAATATTGATATCAAGATAAGGAAACTTCAATGAAACCGAGTCTACTTTAAGAAACTTCGCTACAGCGTTAATTTATAAAAAGAAAAACTAATTAGTGACTAAACACCTTCACAGACACTAAACCACATTAAAGAAACTTCGCCAAGTCATCAAGTTTTGATTCAAAATTTAAAGTTATTTTTAAAATAAGGAAACTTGAAAGAAACCGAGTCTACTTCAAGAAATTTCGCTACATTGTTAGTTTATAAGAAGAAAATCTAATTAGTGACTAAAAAAACTTCACAGAAACTAAACCAAATCAAAAAAACTTCACCAAATTATCAAGTTTTGATTCAAAATTTAAAGTCATTTTATAAAACTACATCATAATTGGGGGCGCAATGGCTCAGCGTGTTAACTCTCGAGTTAACACGCAGACGTCCCGGGTTCGTATCCCGGTGTAACCACGTTGGGTCGCCCCCCGTCCTTCGGAGGGGACGTTAAGCCGTCGGTCCCGGCAACCAGTCGTTCATCTCTGGCTGTCGTTATCACTATGTGTGTAAGGGGTTTGAACAAAAAGGCTGAATGCGCGTTAGCGCCCTGGAGGCCACCGGCACCTCGTAGGACCCCACGAGGATGTGGTGGTATCCTGGAGCGGCACCTGACAGGGGCGAACCCACACTGGGCCTGTGCCATAGCACGCCCGGTCTGGTGGGGGGTCGGTCAGGAAGCGGAATCAGCCAAAAATCGAGTTATATACTCGCATTTAACATCTCAAACCTCTTAGAGGGAGCCAGTGTACAAGGGGCCCGTTGTGGCCTAGGTGCCGCGTATAGAATACGCACTCCTCACTCCATACATACATACATACATCATAATTTTACACTAAAGCCAAAATGTTGATATCCAAATAAGGAAACTTCAAAGAAACCGAGTCTACATCAAGAAACTTCGCTACATTGTTAGTTTATAACAAGCAAACCTAATTAGTGACTAAAAAACTTTACAGAAACTAAACCAAATCAAAGAAACTTCACGAAATCATCGAGATTTGATTGAAAATTTAAAGTTATTTTATAAAACTTCATCATAATTTTACATTAAAGCCGAAATATTGATTTCAAAATAAGGAAACTTCCAAGAAACCGAGTCTACTTCAAGAAACTTCGCTAAAGCGTTAATTTATAGCAGGAAGATCTAATTAGTGACTAATAAACTTCATAGAAACTAAACCAAATGAAAGAAACTTTACCAAATCATCAAGTTTTGATTCAAAATTTAAAGTTCTTTTCTAAAACTTCATAATAATTTTACATTAAAGCTGAAATATTGATATCAAAATAAGGAAACTTCAAAGAAACCAAGTCTACTTCAAGAAACTTCGCTACAGCGTTAATTTATAACAAGACAACCTAATTAGTGACTAAAACACTTCACAGAAACTAAACTAAATCAAAGAAACTTCACCAAATCATCAATTTTTGACTTAAAATTTAAAGTTATTTTATAAAACTTCATCAGAATCTTTCATTAAAGCTGAAATATTGATATCAATATAAGGAAACTTGAAAGAAACCAAGTCTACTTCAAGAAACTTCGCTACAGCGTTAATTTATAACAAGACAACCTAATTAGTGGCTAAAACACTTTACAGAAACTAAACTAAATCAAAGAAACCTCACAAAATCATCAAATTTTGATTAAAAATTTAAAGTTATTTTGTAAAACTTCATGATAATTTTACATTAAAGCCGAAATATTGATATCAAGATAAGGAAACTTCAACGAAACCGAGTCTACTTCAAGAAACTTCTCTACTGCGTTAATTTATAAGAAAAAAACCTAATTAGTGACTAAAAAACTGCAAAGACACTATACCAAATCAAAGAAACTTCGCCAAATCATCAAGTTTTGATTCAAAATTTAATGTTATTTTCTAAAACCTCATCAGAATCTCACATTAAAGCAGAAATATTGATATCAAAATAAGGAAACTTTAATAAAACCGAGTCTACTTCAAAAAACTTCACTAGAGCGTTAATTTATATCGAGAAAACCTGATTAGTAACTAAAAAGCTTCATAGAAACTAAACCAAATCAAAGAAACTTCACCAAATCATCAAGTTTTGATTTAAAATTTAAAGTTATTTTATAAAACTGCATCATAATTTTACATTAAAGCTGAAATATTGATATTAAAATAAGGAAACTTCAATAAAATCGAGTCTACTTCAAGAAACTTCACTGCAGTGTTAATTTATAATAAAAAAAGCCTAATTAGTGACCAAAAAGCTTCATAGAAACTAAACCAAATCTAAGAAACTTCGCCAAATCATAAAGTTTTGATTCAAAATTTAAAGTTATTTTCTAAATCTTCATCAGAATCTTATATTAACTCTACTTCAAGAAACTTCACAGCAGGGTTAATTTGTAATAAAAAAGTTAATTAGTGACTAAAAAACTTCATAATGATTCAACTAAAGTAAACAAACTTTACAGAATCACCTAATTGCAAGGAGGAATTTACATATTGCAACAAAACTTTAATGGAAACAAATCTGCTACAACAAACTTCACTAAAACATTAATTTATAAAAAAATAAATATAAAAATTTAAAGTTGTCTTGTAAAACTTCATCATAATCTTATATTTTAGTCAAAACATTATTTTCAAAATAATCAAAATAAGAACAGTTTTCACTTAACCCTTACCGATATGTATCTTATCGCAACAATTAAATAATTATCGTTACAAAGTGAAAAATCAATAAACAAATTTTTATCAAGAATAATCGCCTAAAAACGGATTGCCTGAAATTGATTTACGACCTTCTCAGTCGTTTCCCAGGATTGCTATTGAACGCCTTCAAACAGTTCTTGTGTGGTTATAATAAACAACAACATGAAAAAAATTTATTAGAAACATCATCTCCAAATAATGTGCTCTACATCGCTATATACCTCTACTACAAAATACACTGTGTAGGATTGTACACAGTTTAAATTCACAAGCACAGTATTAAGCAATACTCAAAACACGTCATGTTTGATAAAAAATATTTAAATCCCTTTTAAAAATGATGATAAAGTTGAAGATACTTTCAACTTCAATTTAATATAAAGATATTTTTTTAGTACCACATCTAAGTGCATCCGATTTTTAAAAAGTGACGGTATTTTAAACAATTATGAAGATGCAACATTTTAAATAAAAATTCTTTGATGAATCAATATTAAAATCAAAATCATATATTCTTATGCAGGATGTTTCGGTAACTCGAAGAAAAATTTTAACCACATATACTAGAGTGAAAATGATAATTCATGTAAAAAGATGGTCAAAGCTAAAATGGTAAAGGTACAGGGCATCAAAGTTAGAGAATTTTAGAACAGTTTTTACATATTTCAAACACTATTTATGATAAAAGTTTGAAGTTTGGTACAGTATATCAAGTAAAATCGAACGGAATTTATGAGTTGAATATCATTATTTACGATGAGCATGAAAAACATCTATCTTACAACAAATCTACATTAATATATTCCAATTCGTTGTTGAGATATGATTTTTTTAAATTTTTATTATTCACATGCTCAATATTCAAACATACAGTGTTATACTTAAAAAGATCTGAGAATGGTGCTTATGAAAAATAACAAATGATTTAAGGCACACTTAAACTTGATTAAATTCACATTAAAATGCGTATTATTTTATCAATATAACTCAATTCATTCTTGAAATATGATATGTTAAATTTCTAATTTTAAATAGGTAACGATATAATACGCAGAGTTGGAATTTAAAAAATCGTAGCAACGATGATCACGGAAAACAAGAATTTATCTTTTTACAGCAAAAAAATATATCTCAGTTCATTTTTGAGATATGATCTTTTGAATTTCTATTTTTAAATAAGTAACGATGCAATTCGCAGAGTTAGATTTAAAATATCGTTGGAACGATGATTATGGAAAATAAGAAACCTATTTTGTAGCAAATCTTCATTAAATTTGCTTTAATTACATTGTGATAACGACCATATTAAAGCTAATTGTGCTTTTCCTTAACACGATTATTTAAACGTGACAGTTCTTTAAGCAATAATTTAAACGCATAATTATTGATAAAAACTATTTGAATGCATATTAAAAACGAGATGATATTATACTATATTAAAAAATACACTTCTAGCTTTAATTTGATATAAAAATAATTTCTTTATCGCCCAGCATGATTGGTTAATGTTGACATTGTTTTAAACAATAATCAAAACACAGCATTTTGAATAAAAATTCTTTATTTCCAAATTAAAAATGAAATTAATTATGTTATATATCATTTTAAAGAGATTACTTAAAATTTTTATATGTATAAAATGTTATGCATTCAAAAATCTTGACTTATTAGTTGTTATAAGTGCCGATTTGCCAACTTCAAAGCGATGAAACCTTCATTTTTTCAATAATTTATTTACTCTTACAATTAGTATTAATAGAAAGTTGACAACAGCTTGGTATTTTTATGAAAAATTCCATAGATAAGAAATAATTGTTCGAACAATATTTATATAAACAACATTTTAAATTATTTTTTACTACTTTTTTTGTATTAAATTTTATTTATTTAACTTTCACGTCAATGTGCCAAGGCTACAATCAAGAACCTTTTACCTCTACAAATTAGTTATTCAAATGCTGACCATAACTTGGGAATTCCATCAAAATCTAAAGTCACCTTGTCCATCTTATTTGATTAATGATTAAATAAGCAGATTTATTTCAAATCAACTTTTCCGATTTAATCGAAAAAACTTATTTAAAATTTAATTATAAAAAAATAAACTTTCACCGAGGAAATAAATTGTATTAACCATTTATTCATGGTAATAAAAAACAAATTAGATTTTAATCCGAAAGACATCTTCCTGAAGCTAATAAAAACATATGGTTAATATGATGACTAACACTAAGTTAGTTTAATTTTTTTTGTTCTTCTTTTTATACAAATTTCCTTCCAGTTTGAAGCAACTCTTCCCGGAATCATGTTTCACCTTCATGTTAAGGTTAAATTTTCCGGAAAATATCGCAAGAAAGTCTTTGTATTCTTTAATGTTATATGTGAATTCTCCTTTAATACATATTTCCCCCTATAACAACAACAACAATCATTACTAACACTTTGATGAATTGCAATGATTAAATTCGATGAATGCAATTAAATCATTAAAACAATTAAAACCATACCGCTTTAATTGGACAAGAATTGATTCCTTGCTTTTTTAACAATTTGCACCCATCGAATGTGTCATCATAAAGTTCGATTCCATCTTGGCTAGCGGATATTGATGCGTTGAACGTTTGAAAGTCCTTTTTGACTTGCACACAACCTTTGGGGATTACGTTACATTTTTTGTCTAAATGTATTGAGATTTTATCTTTTACTTGTATTACGTTTTCTTTGCCACAATTTTTAATTTTTTTTACGTCTATATCATAACCGCCCTAGAATTGAAATGATAAAGAAATGATGCACTTTTAAACGCAATTAAAAGATTTTTAAACGTACACATGATAAGGTTTCGTAAATACATGATGAGATGATGATGAAGGTAGTGGTGATGTGGAACATTTTTTTCGGGCAAATGAGAGTGGTTTTGTATATTGAAAAAAAAACAAAGAGATATAAAAGTTGATGTTTTACAACTCACTGTTTCCAAGTAATTAAAACAAAACAAAAGGTTTTTTTAAAGATTTTTATTTCAAAATTAATTATTTACAAAATTGCTTCAATTCGCTCCGATTCAAACGTAGTGAAAATTTAAAAAAGAATAGGTTAATAAAATTATTTTTTGTTTATTGATAAATCCAATAAAAGGCACGTATTTCCGGTGTCGTGCTTCCCTTCAATCTTAATCTTCATATTTCCTGCTAACAACCCAAGTTGCATTTTATATTTGCTGATGTTGATTGTTTTATCCCCATTCACGCAAATTTTTTGCTAAAATTTAATTTATTAGTCATTTTTTATGTGATTGAATCAATTGTTACCGCTTTAACAGGACACTTCGTTGGCAAAGCAAAAGCTGAAAGTAACGTTCCTACCGTTGGGTTAGTCTCCATTAATTCACAGCCATTAAGGGTACCTTCCAAAGGAGCCATTGGTGCTTTAGTGAACGTGTACTTCACCTGAAAATGGAAATAATCTTTATGTCATCAATTATCAACTTTGTGCGAATGCAATTATAAAACAATCTGGAAAAACCGATGATAAAAAAAATTAATCACTTACAGTTAATGTTTTAAAAGCTTTTGTGACGCCACACCCCTTAGGAATTAAGTTGCAATTTTTGTCCAAAATTACCGAAAATTTTTCGTCTAAACGTATCACGTTATTTTCAGCACAATTTTTAACGCTGTTGACTTTTAAGTCGAATCCATTCTGTGATGCAAAAATGAAATAATTAAATATAAACATATAATAATCAACTTACGCAGGATAAAGCGCTCTTAATAAACAAACACGAAGTAATTGCGAAAACGAATAGAACATAACGTGAGACCTTCATTTTTGATAAACGATTCTCTATGATGTTCTAACGAACATTGTCGCTTTTTATATACATGCTCAACCACTTCCTAACTAGTTAGGTATAATTAATGACGCATGATAATAAACGCAGACAAAAAAATTACTGTCTATTTACCTGTGCGGAAATATATTTCCATCGTGAAATATTCCGAGTACATTTAACAAATTACATAATTGTTGTAATAATAACACAAAACCGCAGAAAAAAAATGTTTATTTTTATTCCTTTTCATCTTTAATCTGATCTTTTAAACATATTTTTTTATAATCGAGTTGCGTAAAAAAATAAATGATGGTACAAATTATTCGAAAAATTAACAAAAAAAAGGAAGCGGAAATTACCAAAATTAGATTTTATGGAATATTTTTGGTTAATTTCTGTCGTTTAAAACTAATATAATATGAAATTAAAAAAAAATAAAAATTACATTTATTAATTTATGATATATTTTTAAAACTTTCCCTTCAAAGCAATCTATTTGCAATATTAGAGATACCCAAGAAAATTATTCCTAAGTTTCTATTAAAAATAATACTCCCACGTGTGCGTTACAAACATAAACCTTGATTACATTCAGTTAATTCGTGACTAATTAATAAATGAATACAATGGTGGTTTAAGAAGAAAAAAAGATTATATTAGATATAAAATGCAAATTTTCGATTAAAATTTTAAACTAAATGTTATATTTCATTTTGAAGATAATATTTTCATATTTTTTACCTTAACATTTTAACCCAGCACAATAATTTAAAGCTTACATTTTTTAAGCATTGATAAATTGATAATGCAACAAATTTCAATAAAATTCTTTGAATTCAGATTAAAAACGAAATAATCCAGTACATTACACCATATTAAAGAGAATTCAGCGTTGATTTGGTATAGAAATCATATTAGCATCTTTACATTTAATGACATATACATCATTTTAAAGAGGACACTTATAGCTATGATTTGATGTAAAAATCAATCATTTCTTTATCATCACATCTAAGCCTAGTATGATTGTTTAAAGTAGACAATATTTTAATGGAATCGCAACAATAAAAGCGGGGTACGTTTATACAGAATGTTTCATTTAAAATATATATGATTATATCTCGAAAATCAAAACTCAAATCCGAAAAAGTTTCAAGTAAACTTTTGTTGAAGAAAAGGTAGTACAGGGTACACATGAGTAGATTTTTTTAAGGGCTGCCTAAAGGCCTTTCTGACGTTATTCTCATTTCTTTAAATGGCACATATACTTTTTCTTGAACAACGTCACAAACTAAGTACTTTTCGCTTAAAAATTTTAAGCAAATTATTTTTCTTAAATTCAGCGTTATGAAGATATCTACAAAAGAAAATTAAAACATTTTTCAAAATGTAATTAAAAAATTTAATTAATAAAAAAACGATTTAATTAATCGTAAAACAGTACAAAAATTCTTCTTCATTCTTGAAATCACCTTAGAACATTGATTAAGATTTATAAAATTACCTTTATACATCGATTAAATGCTCAAAAAGATGACCATTTCACTGCCAACCATTTCTAAATTCTCATTGAAAACCTTCTCAGCACATAGCCAAGCATTTCTTCAGTTACTGATCTAGCTGGCCAATTTACCGGTCCATTATGTCCTATCAATTTTTCAGGAAACATTTCGTCTAAAACTTCTTTTGCAGCTAGAACATGATGACATAGACATGCATCATCTAGGCACCACAGCGCAAGTTTTCGCTCCAGAGTAGGGTCTACCTACAAAACCGGTAAATCGTTCAACAAAAAAGTTCACAAGTATAAAATTGTTGGTGTAGAGAGACGGATATAGATACGGATGAAACTTAGTAAAAAGAAAAAACGAAATGCATGAATTGTTTGACAATTGACAACAACTTGTATGTATGGAACGGGAAGGGCATGCAAGGCATGCAGCACTTAGACCTCTCAACGGGCCCCTTGTACAACCTCCCTAGGAGACTTGAGGTGTTTTGAGAAACTGATAATAACTTATCTGAGGATTAAATTTAAACATCCAATATGGTTTAGTCAATGTATAGGAAAACTAAATCACAATTTCACCGTCGAATGTACTCTCATTATAGACGTGTACTATTATAACGTATTAGACGTAATGTTATTGTGAATTCCAAGAGTTTCTATAAATATCTGAGATCAGTGAAGAGTTATGCATCACTCAAGAGTTTTAAGTCAAAGTCCACTACGGGCCCTGACGATATTCTGTTTTTTTTGTCAGAGTCACCTCACAGCATCTGAGGTCTTTTGTCGATTTAATTTCATAGTACCTGAAATGGAATCCAGGAACGCTAATACTTTCTTACCGCATAGAGGTAACACTAAATGGAGCCTACATTCGCTTGCCAATAGAATGAGCGGTGCAGATTTTCCGATTTTGTAGTTAATAGATCATGTTAATTTCCTTTTTTCTTATTTATTCATATATCACTTATTAAATTAGTCCATGTATTGTCGCTTTCTTCAAATAAATCAATTTAATTTTTATAATTATTATTATATTGTTATTACACCTTTGTTATGAGACTTATGTCTGTTGGGGTAATAAAGTTTATTATTATTATTAATATATCTTGAAGAGCTAGTTATAGGTAAACATTGAATAGCCTCACCAAATTTTGATCAATTGTGCATAGGCGCAGGTTTTTGAAAGTACGCATGGGTTGAGTTGGGTTGTTTTCTCCAAAAAAAGCCTGAATTGGGAAAATTTTTAAAATATCATACATATATCCGATATCCTCAAAAAGAAACGTTCGCTACATGTGTTGGTACACAATTGAGTAAAATAAACGCAATAGTTCATAAAAATTACAAAATTAGCAGATATATAAATTACAATAGATATCGCAATACCGAGACCCTAAGAATCTATTGTACCTCGATAGATAAAGATACCCATTAGACTCTGATACAGCTGCGAGCAAGTGCCAAAATATTGAGAACTGGTCTACAGTAAATATTCTAGCTCATCCGCCACTTCAATATCAGCAATTCCAGAGTGCCCTGGGCCAGATCAGAGGAACTCTGTTATCATTCACCAGATCCGACGCCATTTTCACAGTTTCCAGCGCCTAGACGCCTAGAAAAAATCATATTATCATATTTTTCATCCCTCTCTTTAGAAGAACTTTATCTCCAATGTCAATAGCAAATACCTCCACCTGAAATACAGTGCAGTAAGTATCTAGGCTGTAAGGTTGCTTGATGCAAAGTGTCTGGAGCCCTGTTCCGACTCCTTTTGATGTTTTTGATCCACCTGTGAACATGCAAATATCAGCCTGAACTAGGGAATCTCCATCCTCATTCCGGACTGCAGTTCAGACTGTTTAATCTAATACTAGGCATCGGTGGCCCAGTCAAACCTGACGGCATTGATAGCAGAATATCAGTACCTATAGTATTTTGCAACGCAATGTAAGACGCAATGTAAATGGTTTAGCAAAACATTGATGGAAAATATTGTCGGCATATGCTTGTGTTTCCGCACCAAGAGCTTCAGCAATCGCAATCAGGTCATGAACTGGACAAAGCAGGGTAGATCGTATTGTGAAAGTAGAAGTGTATCGTGTAGTGAACTAAAAATAACTCTACTATAGTCTGTACCACGAGAAGTGAAAGTGACTCATCGCCTAAAAGTGTACGAAACAGACGTACGCGCTAGAAAACATTTCACTTTACCACACGTCAACGAACGGACATAATATTTGGAACGTATGCGCAAAATACTTACGGAAATCGATGAGTCACTCTCACTTCTCATGGTACAGGCTATATCAAGCATATTATCCATTCCGGGATCCATCCCGCTATGGTTGATTCTACTCCTCTGTCAAAAACAATTTTTTCAAGAGATTGTGGTGTTGCTTTATTAAACGCACCCTCTACATCCAAAAATGCACAAATCAAGATCTCTTTATCCTGGAGTGTCCGGGATACTCTACCAACCAGGTTGTGTAGAGTTAGTTCAGCTGATTTTCCGGCTTGATAAGCGTATTGGTGATGACTTAATGAATCAGATTCCACTGATACCGTTAGTGCTACGGGGATTACATTTTGCAGCTCAATATGAATCAGCTGAATGTAATATCAAGTACATCTGCTCTATTTCTGGTAATAATGGTTGGTTTGGCGCATACTATATTAGTAGTAAGACTCACCCCTAATAATCGATGAAAATAATACAAATTGTACTACAGGAGATTAAGATTTTATTTTATCAGGTTATGTCAATTCTTCCAACAAATAGAGGTATATACGTGAGTGACTTTTTGTGCCCTCTCACGATCTATATCACATGAGTTACGTACAGCATTCGCGTAACTATCATACGCGAATCACGTTTCCTTTGGTTCCGATCAGGACATACTAAATAAAAACGGTCATAAGCGAATTAATTGGAATTGAGAAACTGACACTGTTAGCATGATATATCGGAAAATTATGGAGTTTAGTTTAATTATAAAAATCAATTTTAATTTGATTACAAATTAAATAATTAGTCAAACTTCAATCCAAGATAAATCTCGCTCTTTCCAATTTACAATCTTCTTTTGCTTCTCCCTAAAATTCCATTAGCCTGACTAAAGACTTTATTCACTTCTAGTCAAGCTCCGTGCTGAACTCTTCGTGACTAGACTCGAGGGTTTTCCGAGTCTCCTGTTAGGTAACTCTTCTCGAAAAACCTACCGAATACCACTTAACATTTTTTCGGGAGATGATTGACAGGACAGAAGAAAACTTCACGCTTTAATTTATGAGGAATTTTCACGATTTAATTGAGGTTCAAAAGAAATCACAGTATAATTAATGTTTGTGAACAAAACTGACCTGCTTAACATTATTTGGGAGAAGATTCACGTGGGCCACACATAACATAAACCATAGATAGGGTTGTATGGAGTTCACGTTTCCTTAGGTTCTCATTGGTAACATGGGCAATTACGAAATCTATTTATTTATAAAAATCAATCTTAACTTGACGAAAAAGTCAGTGCTGTCAGTCACATTGGGTCACGACGAAATCACAGTTATTCACAATCACGTACACGCGATCTTTAGTTCCATTAACAGACATTTCGTCAACGATGAAGATCCTAACCCGGTCCAGAACTGATAGAATTTTGTTTTCTGTTCATTCCGATGTCTGGGATAAATGCAACACAGACGTGCTTAATAGGAATATCTCTTCCCTTGACTGCCTTAATTTTCCCACCATGGACGCAGATTGCTGGTTGCATTCACAAGCCAGTCCTGCGAGACGACATGTGCGCAGATGACCAAAAGGGTGGATTAATCCTATCTTAATTCCGATCACGGCCTCGTAATTAAGCTGTTTCTCTGAAACAGCTTAATTACTTAATTAGTGTTAAGGTTGTCCACAACCTGCTTGAGGGCGGTTTCATAAGGCACCCCGCTTCCCATATAGCAGTTTTCATTCCCTTACGGCAGATTTCTTCTTGCAGTCTCTGGGAGCCGCAGCCGTTTTTCATTTAAAGTCAAACTATTTACTGCCTTGTTTCCTCTTCCTTTTCCTCCCCTTCAGAGTGCAGAACAACCTACTCCTCTACAAGAGAAGAAGAATTTGAGGCGCGCAGATGGTCCTGCTGCCACAAATGCTGATTGTGATGGAGGACTATCTCTCATCTCTATTGTTTCCCTTTCATGATCGATGTTTATTCCACCATCCAGCCAAAAATAATAAAAAAGGCTACATTTTTATTGAAAATTCTTTACATCCAGATTAAAAACGAAGTCATATATTCTGATATATTATTTTAGGATGGTCACTTTTAGATTTTCTTGAATCCAAAATGATATCATTGTATTTAATTTTAAACAGAGTAGGGGAAGGTAGGGCAGCTTCATACATTTTTTACATTTCGCGTTAAAGAACTCCTTTGGGTGTTACTATCTGTCTTTACAGTAAAAACATAACATTTGCGCAAATTTACTTGTATGGTTTTTTGTAACACTTTTTCAAAAAATGAAAAATGTATGAAAGTACCCCATATGCGGGGCACTTTCATACCGATGTGGGGCAGATTAATACATGTGAAAAAATACAAAAGTTGCACATAATCTATTTATTTTACTTATCAAAATCAAGGTACGGAAATAGGTTCGTATACTTAAGCATTCAATTGACAGCAAAATTGTATATGCGGTATATATTTTCAAGGTTTAAAAAGAAATCATTCACTGAACTAAAATTAGAACTAACTAGTACTATTACTTGCACTAATACTACAAGTAGAACTAATACTAGAAGCTTTTGTGCTGTGTGTTCGACTTTTGAAAAAATGATTGACGTTTCGGGTGCCATGTTGCAACCTTCTTCAGAAACTAGTTCAATTGTGCATTTGAATGGTTCATTGGAACCAACGGAATATCTCAGAGCGGTGCAATGAAATTGATGTCATAGTACAAGCTTGTAAAAGTATTTGAAAGTATGTTGATCAGTCTTGATGGTGTTAAACCATCCCACACTAGAATGGTTATGTCGCTGTGCAATTCCATTTGAAGGATTCTTAACTAATCAATAAGCATTGAAAAGGCATTAAAAGATGGGTGATCGATACAACATTCACAGTCAATTGGAGCAGCACAGAGATAGTAGTTCGAGTTATTTGGGGCATCCCAATCTGTTAAATTTCTTTGCAATATGCGAAAATGAGCCGAAAGCAAGGGTGCAGTTTAATTTGAAGGAAAAAACGTTGCAACCATGTGGTCCACCACCAGATGTCCACCAGTTGCTTCAGTTCGTCCTAATAAAAATCGTTCTTGTTTTTATTTATACAATTTTAATTACTTAAATTTTACAATTTAATTTAAAATTACATCAAAATCCATACAACTTTTTCCAGTATCATGATTTCCTTCTAATCTCATTTTCGTATGCCCAACGACAAAATCCAAAAACGGAGAAAACATGAAGATGTTGTACGTGTTCGATGGATCGCCACAGATTTTCTTGGCAGGAACCGGACACTCAGTTGGAAGGTTAAAAGAACCGAAAATATTTGATAGGAAATAAAGCGATTGTAAGAATTCGCAAAAATCCACATTTCCGGTCACGTTAGAAAATGGTTTTCTATCGAAGCTGAAATGAACATTGGCTGTGGTATAAGTTTTGAAGTCAATGCAACCTTTCATATAAACGTTACAATCTTCATCTAATCCGATTGTAAAATCATCTGTGGTTTGAATCAAACCATTTTGATCGCAAGATTTTATTGAATTTACTATTAAGTTATGACCACCCTTAAAATTTATTTTTATTAGATAATAAGAATTATTATTGTAAAAAACTTACACAAGCAGACGTAATTTTTAATAAAGAATAAAATAAGCATATTGAAATTAAACTTTCCTTACTGTTGAATAACATTTTATTAAAAGAATTCTGATTCAAATTAAATCAGTATAGGTGGACTTTTATTGCTTTCTGAATTGATTGAAAGAAATTAAATGACGTTAATAAAACTTTATTACTTCTTTTTAAATAATACAAATTTTAAATATTTAGATTAATTCTTTTTACTTGAAAATACGGCCTCAACTTCAATACAGCTCACATCCCCGTTACCATATTCACCTTCAACCTTAATTTTTATGTCACCAACCACCAATCCAAGGAACATCTTTAAAAGCCAAACGTTGAATTTCTTTTCACCTTTAAAGCATTTTTCGGACTAAAAATAATTATGATTAAATAATTTTGATATGATGATTTTCGACGAGAATTACCGCTTTAACTGGACATTTATTGGGAAGTCCTAACATACCCAACCAACCTGTGATAACAGATGGTTTTTCAGCTAATTTGCAAACGTCGATTTCTCCCTTTACGTTTCTAATCGGTTCTTTATCAAGAGCAAATTTCAACTGCAATAATAAATGTTGAATTTAAACAATAATAAAATAAATCAGATTCTTACGAGGAATTGGTCGAAGTCTTTTGCGATTGTATAACAACCTTTCGGAATGACGTTACATTTTTTATCAAATTCGATTGTAAAGTCGTCGGATACCCGAAGAATCCCATTATCGACGCAGTTTTTGATTGATTTCACTTCCAAAGAATATCCACCCTAAATTGTTTATGCTAATTTTATTTTTGATTAAAATATTTTACTTACACAACTAAGAGCGGATTTAATGAAAGCACAAGCGATCACTAAGAAAGTTAAAGAAATGGTTCGTTTGGCCGACATGTTTTCGACGAAAATTGTTTTTTGTGTTCGTTTGTTGAAATTTATATACATCTTGTAATCTTAAAGTTATTAACTTTATTAATTACACGTCAAATGGTTATTTGAGAATGGGGTAATGAATTATTTAGCGTTAAATCAATGTTTTAATTCATTAATGGTACGGAACGTGTTCGTTAAAAATGTGTATAGCTAGTATTAGCACAATAAAATATGTTAAAAACAAAAGATATATTGATGAAGTTTTCTGTGATTTATTTTTGAATAATTCGTTTTTAAGATATTAAGTTGTGAACCCAACTAAATTTACAGCATCTCACAAAATTAAAAATTTCCTTAATCATTTTTGAAAAATCGTAAATAATCGTATTCTCAAGATATCTGAATGAAATTTTCTGTGATTAATAAAGGAACGTATACACTTTTCCGAAAGCAAGACCATGTGTGAGAATCTCAAATCGTTTTTGAGCGGTTCTAAACAGTGATTTAGAGAGATTTCTGTCTATTACGAAAATTGAATGGGAATATATCGGTATACATGATATTCGGAGATAGGGAGTGCAGGGTAATGGCTAGTAATACGACACACGTTTTTATTAACGGAGATGAATTGGAGCAGAGGGATTGTGTTAAAGATCTCGTTCTTTATATTGATAACAGCTTAAGGTTCACTAGTAATCCTACAGAAATCGTCAGACGCGCCTATGAGAATTTGAAAATATCAAAAAAAAGAAATTATGGATGGGGAAATTAAAAAGAATTTGTGTGAATCTTTATTTCTGTCAAATTTCACATATTGTGACAATTTACGGACACTGCGTGTTGTCCACTGATGCTCAGCGTATTCAGGTGGTACAAAATTCTTGTATCCAAATTCTCGTCACCAAATAAACGTGTCTGAGTTGACGTTTTTAACTCAATTCATAGACATAGAGTTCGCGTTTGAAGACAACCTTCTCTGGCATTAGAGAAGTTTTGGCTGAACACAATGTTTCTTCTACCATACATGGCTGGATAGAGAACTATCTCAGACGGAGAATTGTTATACTAAGGGTACGTTTGCGTTGGAGCTGCGATAAACGATAAGACCAGCGCTAAATTCGTTTCTATGGATTTGGTTACAGCTATTCATGCTTTAATTGGTCGCTTCAATATTATTGGCTTTCTTTGATACTATCGTCGCTCTTATCGTTTATCGCAGCTCCATCATAAACTTACCCTAAGGGCTAGCAATTCCACCATTAAAAAGGCAGTAACTACTGGATGTCGTCAAGGAGGTGTATTTTTAACACTTTTATTGAACCTCATTTTATACAGCCTTATTAAGCGCCTTAAAGAGGGAAATTGTGTTGCCATAGCACCTAAACAATAGATCAAAGAATGTTAGTGTCGCCTTTGGCCAGTGTCGTAGGGCGATTGGGAAGACTTGTCCCTCAAATCCGCCCACTGGATTTACATGTCCATAATAAGATTTTTCCTTACTTATAGTGCAGTAGTTTTGTGGTCAAGAACCGTACAGCAGGACTTTTCAAGGGAGAGAAAGTCGGTTCTCTAGGCTGATTGATACAATTGGAGTAAGTGCTGGGAGGATTGCACACTTCTGAAGGAAAACTCCTCTTTCAAGAAGAGATAGAAGAAAAATGATATAATTGTCTATGGCTTGATTTAAAAAAAACTTAACGGTGAAAACCGTATATCAATATATCTCTTACGATAAAAGAGATACAGGGTGTATTCCAAAAAAGTGCAATTTCGAAAAGTCGTCACAACTTTTTCTTATTGAAGAATCTTCTTTTCTGTGAATACATTTTTCAAAGTAACTTTATATGTAGAACTCGATGGAATGAACCAGCTTTCCCTCAAAGCTGTATTTTAGTAGTTATTGACAAAAATGTTTTTTTTAATGGAACACCATATATATTTTTGCAAATTCGAGATTATATTTATGACTAGTATCAAATTAGTTGGTTACAACGAATTAAAAAATAAATTTATACGCAAGAAGCAGATTAAATTAATAAAACATTATATAACACCCATAATTATATTGTGGTCATCACTGAAACGACTTCAACCTGTGGTAATTAACCCTGCCACCAGAAACAGTATTTTGCGCTACCTAATTCTTAGTCTAAAGGACTCTTACCTGATCCTATCTATTCAAACAAGATTAAATGGCAATCGCGTGGTCACTATTTCAGAACAGTGGGTTCTTGCACTAAGGCTCTCAGGAAATGTGAAATAAAACGACAAGTGTTCTAACCACACTTAATCTATATTTACAAAAATAACGATAAAAAGTAAAATACAAATTTATTCTCAAAAACCACCTACGTGATGCCCGATGTTACTTAAGGAGACAAAACAGAATTAAAAAATGAAAATGACCTGTCTGAACCTAACCCTACAGCGAACTCTCGTTGACCGATAAATGATAGGGAGAACTGGCAAACAGACTTACCCCGGACGTGAATTTCGATCTGGTGGCCTCGGTGGTGGGTCGCAACCTGGATCCTGCTGAAATGTTCCCGGGATAATCCGGGAAGACTTCTTCGTCACAAACGCATCAAATCCTCAAGTGAAGACAATTTCCGACACGACGCGGACGCCCAAATCAGAAGAAAGTTGTCCTTGACTCTGAGTCAAAGTTCTCGATTTCGACGAGACTTAGAATTGGCGTTGATGCGAATCTAAGTTTCAGTCTAACGGAGCGCTGATTGAGTTTTGGTTCGAAATCTTTCTAAGAAGATATCTTTCGAAAAGAAACTAAATTCAGAATTCTTCTAATTCTGACGTGTGCAAGGCCTTAAGTAACCTCGGGTCTGGACATCCCCAACACCTGGGGTCAATCCAAAATACGGGGCGGATATTTTACAATTATTTTCTGAGCCAATGAGGGAATTTGTGGAAGGGAAGAATTCCTCGCTCACAAAACCAGAAGATAACATCCGCCACTAACTAATCCCAAAAATCGTCACGTAATTTCCAAAAAGTGGAAATCATCAAATCATTACGTGATCTAACGTCTAAGTTTTTAACGACTTCTTCGTGTCGATTCGCATCTCTCCCCTCAAGCTGCGGATACATAATTTTTCCCAAAATTTAACACGAAGTCTGGTCTCTTTACCGGACGTCGTTAACTTGAGACGTGATTTCTAGTTTCTAAAATAACGAAAGGTTGTACTCAAGGAATTTCTAATTCGAATGATTAATTCTTAAAACCATTAAATAATTTTCGAATTATTAGTGTTTCGCAAAGTCTTTTGACCCACGGACCCCTTTTTTTAGTCAAACCTTGCCGACGGACCCAGGATGAAAAACTACATTAAATACATAATAGAAAAATGAAGATTTGAACTTTGTTGTCTTGATGGTAAATGGTGACGTAAAAATAAAATATAAAGTAAACATTTTGTTGAAGAAGTATTTATTAATTATAACTTTTGTATTAAAATAAAATAAAATATTAATGGTTTGTATGAACCTGAAGGGATGTTATGAGTTTATTTATGTTCGGCTCGATGTTTGTCAGTAGCAACCGCAAATCCCCCCGATTACTAATTTCCAGTCTGTTTCTTTTCTTTGTGACAAGGCTCATAACGGCACTGAATCCACGTTCTACCAAATACGAAGACCCATAATTTTGGATATAAAATTGGGATCTGTTTTTGTAACCAGAAATATCGTATCGTATAGTCGTATAGATATCGTATCGTTGCTTAAACATTGGTTTAAGCTCCTCATTTGTGGATTATTCAATAAGTTGCTCCTGTACTGGCATGTACTCATCCGCATTTGTGCTCTGAGTTTGACTACTTATAAAAGGGTTCAACACCCAGTCGGGAATATCCAAGTAAAGAATGTCTTCAAATCTTTGAGTAAGGTCCGAATGGAATGCCGTTAAGTGTTGACAATAAGCAAACAAATCTTCGTCTCTATTTTGCAATTTTGAAAGATTTGGAAACTGAGAACATTCTCCTCTTCCCAAATTTTGTATGTATAGCAAAAGTTTTGCAACAAATGCAGATATTACACTTTTAGTATTGATTAAATTTAGTCTGTCACCTTGTAGTTTCAAATTAGTCTCGTTGAATCTGGCAAATAAATCAGTCATATAAGCGATGTCATTTTTCGAGATAATTAAATTATGACGCAAACCATTGTCTTTACTCTCCAGGAATACCAACACTGAATCAAAAAGCGAATAGAAGCGATTCAAACACGCACCTTTAGACAATCATTGTACTGCTGTGTTAAGTAGTAAACGATTATAGTCATCATTATTTTTCAAACAAAGTTGAGCAAATAATCTCTCTCAATCTCTTATCTTTTTTGTTACTATGGATTTTTATTAAATGTTCCTTAAGCTTTGAAAGTTACATTGAATCGTTTGACATCGTTTTATTACATAGAAGACAGAAAGTAAAGTACTATTGTCTGCATTTTTTCTTCGGTTCACTCATACTGTTATCTGAAAAAAAGGTACAAAACGATACAGGAAAGTACCTATATATATATATCTATAATTATAAGAAATAATTCAAAATTAATTAACAACGGAATACACTAAAACACAGTGATTCGAAACATTAACCCTCCGTCTGTCGGGCGCGCTTTCTTAACACTTTCGATCGGGTGTGGTCTGTGGAGTCCAAAATAGACAAAACTCTAAAGGACGCCAACGTATTCTCCAGTGCTAATTTCTCATAAATATGTTTTATATAATGCTTGTACTATATAATAGCCTAATACAGGGCCAATTCCAAACTCACGTTTTTATGTTAATTTGATTTAAAGAAAATGCTTACAATTTAATCACATATTTTTCAAAATTTGGAAACAACGCATAAATAAAGGAAAAGAAAATCGATTTATAATAATATTTATTTAAAAATGTATAAAGTGTTATAAAAAAAATGTCTTAACTAAAGAATAATATTCTATGCACAAACTGGAGGCTTCAAGCTGTGGTCTCCATATCTCCCAAACAATCGTTGCAGCACGCTGTTATGTGCTCCATGCACAACCAACATTTACAAATTTTGCAAAAATAACGAGTTTTTCGTCTTTTGCAATATTTACAGTTTCCTCTTTTCCCTGGTTGTGGCTCTGGAATAATCTCCACTTCAATACCTGAGAGCGTCAAGGCAGAAGTGCGCACACTTTTGGTCAAGTGCTTATCAACGGCTCTTCTTTGCATGTTATTTTTCACTAACTCCATACCAAGATTTTTTTGAAACAGTCTGCGAGTTTTAGCAAATTCACCATCTGGCATGTTGCCTTTGTAGATAACAAAAGCGTTAATTACTGCTATATTGAGGAGGTTATAGAAAATTACCATTGGCCAACGCTTTGTGTTTCTTGCAACATTGTATGATGTGATCATTCGATCAACAACATCTACTCCACTTTTTGTGCTATTATAGAAAGTAATTATTTCGGGCTTTTTCCTATCACCGGTAGCTTCATCGATATGATCGTCTCTGTGCATTGTTGAAACTACAAGCATATTCTTTCCTTTTTTGGGTATATGTGAAACTGCAGTCATATCATTACTAAATGCGAATAACGAAGAATATACTTTCCTGCTTTTAACTTGTGTTATTTCAAGAGGTAGTTCTCTTCTATTGGCTCTAATTGTACCAACCACAGTAAGATGGTACTCTCTTAGCAGTTTCTTTACAATTGAACATCCTGTGAACCAACGATCTATTGTAACATTTCTTCCTGATTCTAATAAATGTGAACACATTCTTTCAGTTACTGCAGCGGTAGAGTTGTCAGTTTTATATGGACCATTGGGTTGAACACCAGCGTAAATTTCTATGTGTGAAGTGAAAAATGTTTTGGCATCAACAATGGCGAAGACTTTCAATCTGTATTTGTTTGGTTTACTTGGAATGTACATTCGGAAACTGCACCTACCCCTAAAGGCAAGCAGCATTTCATCTAATGTTACATACTCGCCCCCAGAATAAGTTTTCTTACAATTGTCGTTGAACTTGTCAACAATAGTACGAACTGCTGCTGGTTTGTCCATTTTTTTTCTTTGACCTCTAGTTGTGGTATCGTCTAAGCGAATGCATTTCAATAAGAAGACGAACCTCCGTTTAGCCATTGTAGCAGGAAATATCTCATATCCCATACCGTCTGATGACCAATACTCTGCTAGATGTGTCCTTGATCCATGATGGAGCCCAGCTAAATAAAGCAAACCCATCAGCGCTTGGAGCGACTTCTACAGAGCCGGTAGGTCTACACTCAGTCTTATCTTGGTATTTAACAGACATTTTATCAATAAATAAATTAGTGTTTTCAACTACAATATCAATGCAGTTCCCAAACATGTACATCCAGCATTGAATGGGAGATAATGCGTCACGTGCTTCACCGATGACCCCCGGCAGGTGAGACATTATGTTTTCGTTGCGAGTTCTAATATTTCTACGTGGGACAGCCTTTTTCCATTTAGTTCCATCTTTACCAAAAGAATACGAGCATCTATCACGAATCACGGGTTGTTCATCTTCATCATCCTCGCCGTCATCCTGATGCATAATATCTGCATCTTCATTTACGTTTTCCTGCTCGATTTCTGTATCATGATCACTGATACTTACAAAATCTGGATCTGATATCGAACTATCGTCAGACTCTTCTATTTCACTGCCCGTGCTAACTTCTTCATACAGTTTCTGTAATCTTTCTCTCTCCTTTTCATAAGGATCACTACGAGGTATAGTTTTATAACTCGGTAATACCCCTACAAACACAAAAAGAACGCATACAGTTCCAACTGGAATACGATTCTTACAGATTACATCTGCGAATATTGTTACACATTTGATCGGGAAGGGTCTGTCAGGACAAAATATTATGTAGCGACTATTTGGAATTTTGAAAAACAGTTTTTATAGCGAAAACAGTTGATATTCAGATACTTGAAAAGTACTGTGACCGTAGAAGATTTGACCAAAATAATTTAAAAAATATTTCACATAATCATTTTGTCGTGGACTCGTAGACCACACCCGACATACGGAGGGTTAAATTAAAAACTAAATTTACAGCTGAATTTTCTTGTAACAAATTTAAATTTAAGAGATATCAGTTTTATTCAAATATACTTACGCAACGAAAGTGTCCAACACTTGGAAAATTTATTGTATGCACTTAACATCGCGCACAAGACAGAACTAAATTGTTGTACACACTCACTAGTTGGTGCAGGGATCGACGCTATTCCTGTTTATACAAGATCGAGCAGGCATAAGCCTGCATCGCGATACCTGTTATTACTTGTATAAAATACAATTACGTACAATTTAGTGCGATAAAGTACAATACAATAAAGTACAATTTTTATTATTTATATTTTACTTGGAATGTAAAAATTTAATAAATTTTTTAATAAATAATTAACTAATAATTTATTGGCGATGTTTTATTATTATTTTATCTTCCGTATTAAAAAAAAATGTGTCTCAATTTATTTATTTTTTATTAAACCTTGCGCGGACCCCCTGACGTTGTTCAGGGACCTCCAAATCGATTTTAATTTTCCGAGGATCCCCTGAACGACCCTAGGGACCCCTTGAGGTCCGTATACTACCCTATATACCTGTACTAAAACATCAAAAACACATCATAGTTTAAGATTTCTTAAATGAAATCAATTAAAAATTGAAGCAACGAGTTATATATCATTTTGGAGGAAGGTTCATTTTGGTATGCAAGTCATTTCTTCATTTTTAAAAATAAGCCTACAATCTTTCAAAATTGATCATCACCATTAAGATATCAATCAATCACCATCAAGATATTTCTTCATCAAATTTGCCAATTTAGAAATTATTGATAAGAACTCTATTTATTTCATTTTTATTATGCATTTTTTTTATGATTTTATTAAAAAAAAAATTGTCCTTACAGTGCAATTTCAAGATAAAATCGATTTTTTTTCTGTTACATATCCGTTCAGATCATGTTTGAAAATAAAAACATACTTTATTGCGTTAAAAAAAAAATATATTAGTTTGATGCAATATTTATTTTTCACAGATATTACAAGAGATCTTAACATGATTAAAATTTTCAAACAATAACAAATCAAATTTATTTATTAAATAAAATAATATAGATGTTAGATATATCCTTTTTATACATTTATACATATATAAAGCTACATTTTGATATATTCTCAATCTAAACAAACCGTCTAAAACCGTTTCATTTTCTTCATATTTCCTAATTGCGCTCTAAAAACATTTTTTAGTACAATTGACAACAACTTTATAGTTCAATTTAATCACTACTACTATCAGTTTGATTCTACTCCTACAATACCCTGATTAAAAAGTTAGTTTTTAGTTACAATTAAAACACAATAAATTCTTTTAAAGACAATTCACAGCTCTGGTAAGATATCAGGTATTAAATAAGCACATAACTCCTGTTCAGAGTTAACAAATGTCACTTTACTCGCAGTATTCTCATCAAGCCTATAACAAAAATTGAATAGAATTTGTTTTAATTTTAAACGATTAATTTACCATCCTTTTATGATGGCCCAACATCCTGAGAATAATGCAGGGGCATTTATGATCAAACAAACTCCCAAACGTTCTGGGTAATGCTTGCTCAGCAGCCAAATCAAATTTTTTAAAACTTGGTAATCCATGCAGTTTAAGCCGAAATCTTTTAAATCAAATACAATGCATAAATTATCTACTACTTCTTCAAAACATTTTTTACATCCTTCTTCCTGTTAAAAAATCATTTAATTTATTAATTAAATTCAAACAATTATCCTCACCAAACAATAAACAATAAATTTGGTTAATTCATCAACA
Organism: Onthophagus sagittarius; assembly: GCA_036711965.1. Lineage (NCBI taxonomy): Eukaryota > Metazoa > Arthropoda > Insecta > Coleoptera > Scarabaeidae > Onthophagus > Onthophagus sagittarius. The sequence continues at coordinate 31,160,312 of JASERS010000005.1, forward strand.
TCTCTATCATTAACATTATGATATTTAGCAGGAATATAAATAACAGGACGTCCCTGCATATCCCTGTGTTTAAGAACCCTAGCTTTTTTAGCTTCTAAAAACTTAATCACTAAAGGATTATTACAATCCAATTCTTGAATTCCATAGTCAATTCTCCATTTATTAGTTTTTAACATAGCCTAAAAAGCTTCAAAGTAAAACCACAATCAATTTAAGTCATCAAATTTACCTTAAAAGCGTCATCAGGAGTTTTAAAAGCTCGCAAGTACCTCCTCAACGAAAAAACGTTATGATATTGACTTGGATCGGCCTCTGAAATCAACTTCATTCGACTTTTTAAGTCTTCTAAATCGTTCTCATTAACTTCTTTAGCTTGCATTTTAAGGTACGCTTACGAGAAGATTGATTGGAAGCTTTTTATCTAATCAAATTTTGTACTTGATAACAATCTATCAGGAAATTAAATCACCAAAAGTAAACCAAGTCGGTGATTTATTGATTTTATTTAAAATATAGGTGCCACTTAATACACCGAAGTGCGACTACCAAAAGCAATTAACTTTATCGCGTTAATTAGATAATTCATTGAAAAATAAGCGCCGTTTTAAACTTGATTGATTAAATTGAGGTTAGGCTAAATGTCATTAAATGTCACCAGCCAAATTTTTTTATTTAAAAAAATTATTTCCAAATTTAAATAAAATTAGATTCAGTTCGATATTAATTTAAGTTAATTTTATATCCAATTAAATTTAATCATTAATTATCGAAATAAATTAAATCGAAATTCATGGACGTACCCCAAACATCACATCAAATTTAGTGATATCTCAAAAACGTTTATTAAGTGAGGTTAACTTCTTAAAAACGCTTTAAAATGGATTTTCAAAACAGACCCGGTGGAAAAACCGGGGGAGGTGGTGTCGCATCATGGTCTGAGAGTAATAGGGATCGTCGAGAAAGGCTGAGGCAATTAGCTTTAGAAACAATAGATCTTCAAAAGGACCCTTATTTTATGAAAAATCATCTTGGATCTTATGAATGTAAACTGTGTCTAACTCTACATAATAACGAAGGAAGTTATTTGGCCCATACTCAAGGAAAAAAGCATCAAGCGAATTTGGCTAGAAGAGCCGCTAAAGAAGCAAAGGATGCACCTACATTGCTAGCACCAGAAAAACCGAGAGTTGAACCCAAAAAGTTTGTTAAAATTGGAAGACCTGGATATAGAGTTACAAAACAACGAGACCCTGAGACTGGCCAACAAAGTCTTTTATTCCAAATCGATTACCCAGAAATTGCTGATAATATTTATCCAAGACACCGTTTTATGTCTGCGTATGAACAAAAAATTGAACCCCCAGACAGAAAGTGGCAATATTTACTCTTTGCTGCTGAACCGTACGAAACTATTGCTTTTAAAGTACCTAGTAGAGAAGTTGAAAAAACCGACAGCAAATTTTGGACTCATTGGAATCGGGACACCAAACAGTTTTTCTTGCAATTTGCGTTTAAGAATGAAGCTAAAAAACCTGGTGCTATTATAGCGAGAACGAATATTATTGCTGGTGTTCCTGCACCTCCTATGTTACCTGTTCCACCTCCTCCAAGACCCCCTATGTTTAATCCTATTCCTCCACCACCTCCTCTTATGGGGGCTGTATTACCAGTTCCACCTCCACCACAATAAAAATAAATTGTTTTATTGTAAGATTAATAATATACTGGAGAAATATAAAATTTTCTTTTAAAATGATTTGTTTTTTCTTTGTAATACTTTCAATTTTTGTTTAAATATATATTTTTTATTTTTATTATTTGATTGATATAATTATATCACAACTGCAATTAATTGGTACAGGGACATGAAGCAATGATTTGTAGACAATTATCTTCTCCATCTGATAAACAAATCCAATATGGGGTGTTCCATTTAAAATCTTCAACTTTTTTGCAATCAAATATGGTAAAACGGTAGTTACATTTTTGAACACCTGTATATGATAACTGCAACTGTGACAAATTTTAATTTTCTAGCTCGATCATTCTTTAAGAAATTCAGATTTAACAGTGTTCATTGCTAAAAACATTTCAAAGTTTCTGAAAGCAATATTAAGTTTTCTAGATTTTCTCGTACGATCTCCAACTCCACATTAGGTAAAGGTACCACCGTCCTACAAGCAGAATTAATCGCCATTCTACTTGCCGCTGACTTTATTGTCAGATTCAACTTGCAAGGTAAGACTTTCACAATTTATACTGGCAGTAGAGAATCCATTTTAGCCCTGAGTAGAATAACTATTACCTCAGGACTTGTCATGGACTCTCACCTAACATTGGAGAAGGCCGCAGCACATAACTGTGTTTCACTTCATGGATAAAAGGACAGGCGATCTGTTCAGGTAATAAGCACGCTGATAGGCTTGCCAAAAGAGCTGCCAAACTCAAATTGAGCTTATTAAAGATTTCACCCACAGGAAATTCACAGACAGGTGGGATAGGACAAAGGGCTGCTATCTGTCTAAAGAACTGTTGTGTTATCCTTCAGCAAAGGCAGCCTTGTCTTTCGTAAGACTCGGTAGAAGCGCCCTACATATTTTAACGGGACTCATCACGGGTCACTGTAAGGTAAACAAGCATCTCTACAACCTTAAGCTTGCTACTAGTCCCCTCTGCCGCTTTTGTCAAGACACCGAGGAAACTGTTAGACACATCTTGTGTGAATGCCCCACTCTACAAGACCTCAGAATGAGAGACTTCGGAGAGGAATGGCCGAGCACAGATGGCATCAGGAACACACCTCTGAACTGTATCCTAGCCTTCGGAAATTCCTTAGGCTGGTTGATGTAGCCGGAGAGAGTGTAGGAGGATGTACAACGGGCCCGTTGGGGCCTAGGTGCTGTATGCTTTAGCGTACCCTCCGCTTCTTACATACAAGTCTTCCAAAAGCAATATGAAATCTTCTGGAAGCATTTCATTTCTTGTTGAAGCAATATCAAATTTCCTGCAACCATTTTAAGTCTTTTAGAGGCAATATCAAATCTTTTAGAAATAGTATCAAGCCGTCCAGGGGTAATATTAAGTGTTCTAGAAGTGTTTATATGTATGGGTGCTCTGCACTCATTGAAAATCTTGTATTATGCAGTGTACTGTTATCTAGATTCAGAAAAAAATCCTCTCATAATTCGTAACAAAAATGGGGGATAGCCAGTTGACAAAATAGCAGTGACGTCATAACTTATAATTCCAATCTTACTTCAAAAAGTTAAATGTTTCCATAAACTGTTTATAAGTTTATCGCCTAAATTCGTTAATTTGCGGTTTAAAACACTGTATATTGAACACATAAACTTCTCTGACTAGAGTGTGGAAAAATTCGCTTTTTCTGACAAGAGTGAAAAAATGAAATTAAGGAATTTAAAATCTAAAATATAAGAAAGGTTTTCATCGAACATCACATAACATTATGGGCAACTTATTAGGGAATTTCGACCTTTTCTCTAATTACAAGAAATATGATCCCTTTTAAAAACAAACAAAAATTTTGATTTATTCCAATATTCCAATTACAATATTCAAAGCCGATAATATTTACGTTTTGCTATGAAAATTCGGAAAATTAACTTTAGCACACATTTTAATAGGTGAAGTTGTAATAAGTTATTGAGTGAAGTAACTTGACCAATCACTCATTTTCAACACTTATTCATACCTGTAGGAACAACTCGTCAAAAACAGCCCCTAGATATATTTGATTTCAGGGTGTTGGAAGAATTTTATTAAAATATTCTTTATCCAAGTTATTTTATACCAGTCAATTTACAACACAAGGATAATATATTAAAATCAAAGGCTCTAACTCATTACCAATTGTTTCTATAAATGTTTTATAACACGGTTTAAAAATGTTTTTAAATACGCCTAGTTTCAAGTGGGTATTTAGATGAGGGATCAGATTAATTAGAAAATCACGTGGAAATTTATTTTCGAGTGAGTAGCTAATGTGTGTTATATGTACCGATGTGATAGTCCTAACATGTGCATGGTGTCAAAAGTCCTTATGTTTAAAAAAAAACCTTTTATATATAAAACCCCTTTAATTTTCGCTGAAAAATCAATTCTTGAAATCATTCGCATCTATACGTATATTTTTTATTATTATTTTAACTTCCGTATTAAAAAAATGTGTCTCAATTTATTTATTTTTTATTAAACCTTACCCCCTGACGTTGTTTAGGGACCCCCAAATCGATTTTAATTTTCCGAGGACCCCCTAAATGACCCTAGGGACCCCTTGGGAACAGTATGGACCACTTTGGGAACCACTGTGGCATAGGAATATTTGTTTTTCTATTGGAATGGTTTAATTACTATCATTCGGATGATTAATCAAGAAATTATTGGGTGTTCAGTTTTGTTAAGATTGTAGCAATGCTAATTATATTGTGATTATCAGTATATGTATAGGTCTCCTATTTACTTCTGTTGTATGCTCCGAGTCTCGTGAGCTTTATTCGCACATGTTATACAGGTTTATATCAACCTCCCAACATCCCCCAAGTACATTTCAAAACTTAAAATCTAATAAAATCTTTTAATCTTCTGGGTTCTCTTGTTCTGCGTTCGCTTCTCCTTGGGCCGTTTTCTTCATCATTGTTTTTCTCTGAGATTGCTGTATCTTCTATTTACATGACCTTTGTCCCTGTCTTGTGTTGGATGTGGTTGTAAATGTTTCCTGTTCTTACGAATATCCTCTTTTTCCGTTTCTACTGTATATGATCTCGGTTCCGTTGTCAACTCTTTCACAATTCCCTCTCTTTACATGTTCACTATCCATACTCTTTCACCAATTTCCAAGTGTTCGTTTGTTCTCACTCTATGTCTTCGGTTATATTGTTTTTTCTGTTTTTCTCTTTCGGTTTCAAATTCTTTTCTCAGTCTATTATGGTTTGCTGTTCTAGGGTCTAATTTTGATTTAAGTATTGGAATTTTAACCCTTAATCTTCTGCCAAAAAGCAATTGGGCTGGAGAAAACCCGCATTTTAAAGGGGTATTTCTATAGATTAATAGTGCAATGTGATAATCTTTATTCTTGCGAAAAATCTTTTTAATGATTTTTACAGCACTCTCCGCCTGTCCGTTTGCTTGCTGATATTCTGGGCTACTGGTTCTACTTTTGAACCCATAATCTTTAGCAAATTGCTTAAATTCATAGCTGACAAATTGTTTACCATTGTCTGATCTTATTTCTTTTCGAATTCCATGGTGAGATATGATATCTTTTAACTGCTTTATGATAGTTTCGCTATGCATGTTCTCTAATTTTCGAATCTTAGGGTATTTAGAATAATAATCCTGCACAACTAAATAATTTGCATTTTTGTAGGTAGCTATATTCATTCCCAACATTTCCCATGGTCTGTGTGGTACTTTGCTCGGAATCATTTTCTGATCGTAATCTTCTTTATTTATCTTATTAATATTTCCAATTATTAATTCAAGATCGTTCCATTTAACTATTTTTAATTTGCTTAAAGCTGGTCTACCCAATAAATTCTCGTTTGTATCGGCCACGAAGCATTTAATTAATTTTGTTTGATTTTTCCACAGAACTGGTAACTTAACTTTACCGTAAACTTTCAGCTGGGTTCCATCTTTTGAACTTCCAGGTCCCACCAGTGTTGCATTTGTCGGTTTTAACTCATGTTCTGTGCTAAATTTATTTATATATGTTTTATGGCTTAAAATCGTCTCGTCCGCCCCGGTATCTATCTTGAAAATAGCCGATTTATTACTTAGTCTTAATTCCACTTCCCACGGCTTATTTCTTTCGATTCTATTGACGCGAATAACACGCCTTAAATCTCGTCTTACTTCATATTCGCTATCTGAACTTTCTTCATCGTCTGTACTTTTCTTTGAACGCTCTTTCTTTACTTCTTTAATTTGTCTACATTTTTTCGTTTTACACTGTGCCGCGAAATGTTCCATCATTTTACATTTATGACACGTTTGTTTATTTGCTGGACAATCTTCCCTTTTGTGTCCGTTTTTATCGCCGCACCGAAAACACTTTTTTCGAACCGTCTCGTTTTGTTTATATTTGCGTCGCCCAGATGTTGCATCGATCGATTGGCGCAGTTCGACCGGTCTTTGTAGTCGGTCGACTTGATACCGTTCTTCCCGTAATTCGATATTTTCAGATTTTACTCGTTCTGTTTGCATTATTGCCTTTTCTAAAGTCAAGTGCTCATCCAATTGTAAATTTTCAGAAAGTTTCTGATCTCTTATTCCGACGACTAGTTTGTCTCTTATTAACTCGTCTTCTAATGCACCGTAATTGCAATTTTTTGCTAGAGTAGTTATCGCCCTTACATAGTCTTCGGCCGTTTCCCCTTCTTTTTGATTCCGCAAATTAAATTTAGCTCTCGCATAAATAACATTATACGTCTTTATAAATTTTTCATTTAAAAACTCTTATTTCTTTGTAAGTATTAAAACTTTCCTCTTTTTTCAATTGAGTTTCTAGAAATTTCGTTATTTCCGGACCCATGTGTAAACATAGAGAATTAACCTGAGTTTTTTCGTCGGTTTGATTTAAATTAGTTGCTATTCGGTACCTTTCGTAATGAGTAATCCATGATTGCCACTCTTCTTTTACAAAAGAAAACTTCTCTGGCGCTGGTACGTGCGTTGTTACCACTGACGGCTCTTTTATTGTTTGCTTCTGCAGGTTTTTCACCAATTTTGCAGGTCTTGTATTTGTTGTGTTAATTGTTGAACGTTCGCCATTATTTATTTTCGACTCTTTAATTTAATCACTTTTAGAATTTAATTGTTTTTTTTTGAATTTAATCACTTTTAGAATTTAATCCACGTATTTTTTTTTCAATTTAATCTTGTTACTCGTCTCTTTTAATCTTGAGTCTCGTGAGTAACTGATTTATTCGCACATGTTATACAGGTTTATATCAACCTCCCAACAACTTTATTAAGCTCTTGTTTTTAAAATTAGATGATTAACATCACATAATTTCATTTTCTATTTAATTTATCTAGCACTGTTCATCATGAATCATTCCAATTATTTTTTAATTTTGTAACCTGAAGTATTACCTATTAGATTGTATATAAGATTTCACTTGCTTCCACTGACTTTAGGAAATATTGACTGTGAAATAAAAACAGTGGCCTAAGTTCAAGATTAAAGTTTTCTATATTTAGATGTCTTGAAAGTAGCAGTAATATGACTATGCCATTTTCATATCTCACTTAGAGTGGATTCACACTGTATTTTCAAACCCCAATGAAATGAAATGAAATTTAAAATTTTAATGTAATAGCTATCTTTTAAAATTATTACTTCAAAGGTTACTTATAACCAAGACAGGGAAGCTCATCTTGGTTATAAGTAACCTCTTATACTTCGCTCTTAATTTTTAACAAGTGCAACCAGTATTTCCACCCTAAGTTACTTATAACTTAAAGATTGACGAAAAGGCCAGTTTTTGTTTGGTTCACCTTCTCATTGCCCTGAATGTCAATGTGAGTTGGAACGACGAATAGATTAACAGTATCACCTCTCAGGTTGCTGGTACTATAGGCACCGGATACGTGGGTGCTCTGCAAAAAAAAGCACCTACACATTTTTTAATGAGTGCAGAACACCCATATCGATTACTTGGATTCTCTAGGTGTATAGGCACTCATACGAAATTGTTGATGTTTTTATCTGGATTAAAGTTAGTATCTTCAATTAACTGCTTAAATTTAATGAACTATTCAGTTGCATCTTGAATAGAGACTTTCAAAAGCCTTGAAATGCTTCCAGAATACTTGAAATGCTCCTAGAAGACTTGGAATGATTCCAGACGACTTAAATTGCTTGCAGAAGATTTGATACTGCCTCTGGAAGACATAAAATTTCACCAATACTGAATACTGCTTGCAAATCTATTGGCGTATCACATTTTCATCCCAAAATTCAAGATACTATTGATAAACCACTTTAGTTTTCTTCGAAAATATTGAATACTATTGGACAAAATACAAAATTTTGACTTAAGTAGTCCGAAAATTATTAATTAAAGATATAATACAGTATGTAGAAAACTTTAAGAAAAAATAAGAAGAAAAGATCAATAGTACATTGATCTTTTCTTCTCAATTGTGTCTCAACATCTGTTACGAATGATTTTTCAGGCGAGATTTTTTTTAAGACACCAAGAAAAATTTGTGAAAAATTAAACTTATGAACATGTTTTCTTGGAGTATTGCTTTCTATTAAGGGCTGGTTTATTCATCTTTGGTTAAATTTAACTACTGGATATTTTCCATGGTTACTATAATTATAATTTTTATAATTCACTTACCATGATTGGCTATATGACCAGTAACTATGGTAAATATCCAATAGTTATATTTAACCAAAGATGAATAAACTGGGCCTAAGAAAATAAATTTGAAAATATTTGTGCTAATAAAAAATAGAATTGAATTGTTTGGGCTCATACAATATCTAGCACCGTTTTCAATTTGTGCAAAGTCTGAGGTTTCTTATATAGGAAATTGTATATTATGCAACTGAAAACAAATTAAAATTATGATTTTGCAACTGTTCAGAGCTATTTTATTTATTATTAATCAAGTGTCTTAACATAAAGGGTACAATGAGCTCTTGTCTGATTTTGGAGCCTTACTTGAACATACATCACACCATCTATACTATGCAAAAGGAGGGTAGCTTTATGTGCTTCATCACAGTACACCAAGAAGTTACTCTATGGTGGGATTCAGGTCACAAAGACCTCAAAGTGAACTATAAACAAACCTCAAAGGTAGTCTTGTGCTGGAAAGAGCTTCCAGACATAGACAGGTGAAAATTAACTCGATGCCAGAAGAAACTAAAGAGGTTTCATGTCTCAGCAAAGGTGACCCTAAAATATATACCCTTCATACTACCTCTTCTACATTGGGTAAGCTTACGATCAATCTGATCAACTTTGCAACGACCGATCAGAGCTCACAGAACATACTTTGGGGAAATACATACTTTGCGACCAGAAACTGGCTAAGACACGACATTTTCGGAAAGTGTTGAGTGACATATAAAACGAGTAAAATGAAACTGGTTTAAAGAAACAAGACGTACAAGAAGTAATATAAATTAAGTTCATCGAGGACCTTAACTTGACATAAACCTTTGAAGAGTTGAAATTATAATAGGTTTTATAAGTAGTGATTGATGGGGGGGTCCATTTTTTCAATTTTAGTTATTACATATTTTATCTTGAGCTTGTAGAAACCTCTGGTTTCAAATAAAATTTCTTGTACGGTTACTCTGAATCACCTAAATATTATGCAATTGATTTTCGCTTTACACTAAACTTATAAAACCTCAATATCCAAATCTTAAACCTCTCCGTCTTTATCTAATTTCTTTGTTACAAAAAAATAATATTCTATTCACATCGAAGAATAAAATACATGTATTCGTATTTCTTGTGCGAAATGTAAATAAACAGGTCTAGAAGTCGAAATATTTGATGTTTTTTACGTATGAGGGGTCCGGCTTAATAGAGCTTCGCCTTCTTGCTTTCGAACGTCCGTCGTCTGCGCCCCTCAGAAACTAATCGACCTGGCAAAGTAGCCTCTTAATGTAAAACCGTAAATTACTAATTACGAGTTTATTATTAATTTTTCGTAAAAGTACTGCAGGAATAATGTTTTTATTTTATTGTTTTACATCCGGGCCAAGAAAAAAAAAATCGTCAAAATCTTACTATTTTAAAAAAATAAATCAACACTTTTCCAAATTTCATTTTTCCTTGTTGTCTTGGATTCTTAACTATTGTAGAAATATGACATACGAAAAATTAATCAAAGCCATTAATAAATAAGGAAGTAATTCGAAATCTATGATGACACTCTCGGTTAAGGAGCCTTAATACAAGTGCAAAATTAATGAACACTAACACAACAAATTTCTTAATGTTGTTAAAAATTGTCTTATATCACAAATTTTTGAGAGCCTATCTACCATGTAAAGAGAATTAAGTAATACGGAAAGTCCAAAAAGATCAATCTTAACAAAAATTCATAGCAAATAAATAAAAATTAATATGGGATATATGTATTTTCTGGAAATGTAAATGTCAAAAAAATATTTTTATAATAACTTTATTACAACTTAAGCTGTTAATATACAAGCTCCACCAACAGCTTTAATTTTATCTTCTGCTGATTTCGAGAAGAATTTGGCCTTTACAATGACAGGCTGATTTGGAATTCTTCCTTTGCCTAATAATTTATAATAACCCTAAAAAACAGAAAAAAATCAATTTTTCTTAATCATAACTAAATTTATAAAACAATTTGATTAATATAAATCAGAAAAATCACATTCACCAATAAAAATAAGGAAGTCTGACCGCCCGTGAACATTTCATCACTTAATTCATAAATATTTTAATTATTAAAAAAAATATATCTTACAGCTTTGACAATGTCAATAACTGGGGCTTTCCCTTCAGCATTGTCTTTGTATTTCAACCTGGTTTGATCACTAACAAGCGTCCAAAGTTTGTCCAAATTGATTGAGGGGCACCATTTAGAATTCTTTCTTAAATGGTAATTTCGCATACCAAGTTTTCCAAAGTAACCAGGATGGTATTTGTCAAAGTTGATTCTGTGATGGTGCATACCACCAGCATTACCACGACCACCAGGATGCTTACGATGTTTACCTTAAAAAAAAAGTATAAATTAAATAATAACATTAACAAGGGGACCTTACGGGTTCGGCATCATCGATTTTGTTCATATTTGCAAAGATTGAAGATGAGTACTCGGACACCACTTTCCTGAAGCAGTACGATGCAATGCTCAAAAATACTCGAGAAAATCGACTTCAAAGTACTTAAAATATTTTGCAGCAGTAGAAATATAATAAATATTTGATTTTATGAACGTAGCTTTAAATTCTGAGGTAGCAGGTTCATATCGCACAATATGCATTTTTTTTAAATCAGTATTTTTTACTTCTAACACTCTGAGTAAACAAAGGTTTAGTACAATGTTTTCTTAAAATAACTGCCAAAAAAGAATTAATATTTTGTGTGCGCGTAAATATCCTAGTTAATTTTCTTTTTGTTCTTTAATAACTTTTTCTTCGTTCATTGTTAATAAATCGTTAATATACGTGCTGTTATAAATATATAGATAATTATGGAATCTGTCCGCGTTGAATTGAATAAATTAACTTTAAAAAATGCTGTTTATTATTATGAAAAGCTTCTTACAGAAAATAACTTGTTAGCAGAACAACATTCTTCCACAATTAGTGAAGAATCTGTATTATTAGCAGACCAACTATATAAATATACTTTACATAATCTAATTGGTGGCGAGAAACAATTTGTTATGGTGAAAGAACTATCAATGAATGAAGAAGGTGGCAATAGTAAATTTCAACAAATCACCGATAAGTTCGTTATTCCATTTAAAATAACGAAGTTGAGGTCTACTTCCGGTAGACCGGAAGTGGTGGCCATCTTGAAAATATTTTAGATTAATAGATCGGAATGAAGAACCCATGTTACCAAAATTTCAAGCCTCTACGAATAGTGTAACCCAAAAAAGTTCTAATGAACCAGTTACGTGAGACACCCTGTATTTATTTATTTTCGTATTATTCCTATGTATTTTATTTGTATTGTTAATACATTTCATATAATATTTATTAATTGCGGGCGTTTCCCACCAACAATTAGATGTAGTAAAGTATATGTGTATGTAGTTGTTCTGCCAACAGCATAGATTCTTCACTAATTGTGGAAGAAAGTTGTTCCGTTAGCAAGTTATTTTCTGTAAGAAACTCTTCATAATAATAAACAGCAATTTAACAACAAATCTAGTTAATTTCAATTCAAATTTAATTCTACGTGAATAGATTTCATTATAATTATCTATATACTTATAACATAACGCTTTAAATAAAATTTAATACTTTTCTTACAGAAAATAATTTGATTGCAGAACAACATTCTTCCATAATTAGTGAAGAATCTGTATTTATTAGCAGAACAACTATATCAATATACTTTACAAAATCTAATTGGTGGCGAGAAACAATTTGTTATGGTGAAAGAACTAACAATGATTGAAGAAGGTGGCAATAGTAAATTTCAACAAATCACTGATAAGGAATCTGATGATGTGAATAATTTTAAAGAAATTAAAGAAGATGAAGAACATAATTATAAAGCCGATGAGAATAAATCAGAAAAGGAGCATTTCATTCCAATAGATTATAAAATACAAATATATAACACTGCAAATTTTCATCCTAATCGGAGTTTAAAAACTCTTCGTAAAAACGGATGTCGGCAATTAAAAAAGAAGGCTGATTTAAAGGTTTGGAAGCATCAAATTAAGAGTGGCGGAACAATTTTTGATAAATTTACAATCATCGATTCATGGACGTACGATCGATTTAGAGAAGCTCGTCAAGTGAATCAGCAAGTGTCCACAAAAAATTTACAACAATGGTCATTATCTGCTGCAAGTCAATTTTCCAACTTTGAATTTAAAGCATCCAATTTGTGGGTCGAGAAGTTCAAACGGATACACAAAATTCGTCAACGAAAAGTAACAAAAGAAACTGCATCTATGGAGGAAATTTTAACTTCTGCTGCAAATTTTCGTAATACAATAATAAACTTTGATCCAAATTATGTTATTAATACAGATCAAACCGGTATTTACAATTATTCTTTCTTTTAAATTTAGCTATATACTATAAGAATATTTATTAAACAACATTTTAAAATTATTTATTAGGATGCCAATACCAGACTACTTTTAATAGAACCCTTGCAACAAAAGGATCAAAAACAATTCTTGTTCAAAAACAAAACATGAATAAGATAACTCATTCATATACAGCTCAATACAGCATCACGTTAGCTGGAAAATTGTTACCTGAAGTGTTTATTTGTTTGCAAGAAACAGGAGATTCATTCGGACCCCGCGTACAAAAATTGGTGGATGAATACGTCAAAAAATATAACAACATCATTGTAACATCATCAAAATCAGGGAAACTTATCAACTTAAATGATGTTGTGAAACTTACTGATTTACCTTTTCTTTCATTAAATAAAAAATTGCTTATAGTACGATCTGAACTGGGATCTCAGAATTTAAAGCTACGTTCACAGTCCCTTGACTAACGAACGACACATAAAAAGTCAAATATTTATTATATTTCTACTGCTGCAAAATATTTTGAGTACTTTGATGTCGTTTTCTCGAGTATTTTCGAGCATTGCATTGTACTGCTTCAGGAAAGTGATGTCCGAGTAATGATCTTTGATCCCTACAAATATGAACAAAATCGGTGATGCCGAACCCGTAAGGTCCCCTTGTAAGATTGGTAAATTATAAAAAACAAGATTTTTTGGTTTAGTTTAAAAATCAGAAAGGTACACTCCTCAAGAAGGATTCAGTCCGCCCGTACGCTAACTCATCATTTTGATCTTACTAAATGAATCATAAAATAATTATTTAAACTCACCGATACGTCCATGTCCATGACTGACATGTCCTCTCAGCTTCCTCGTCTTCTTCCTATGTGTAGACTAAAAGAAAACAAGAAATTTCTTTACATGTGGAAGTAAACATAACCTAAAACTAACAACAATCTAACGAACTAAAAATTATTTGGGTTTTACTCAAATGATTTAACTCAACATCGATAGATTAAACAACGCTGTTTTCAATAAAACTAATTTTGAAGACCTAAGTAATAAGATGACCAAGATAAACGAAGAAAAATGTTTAAGATGCACTCACCATTTTGGAACGAAAAATGAAGGACTCGGGATACGTCACGAGCTTACCAACAAAATTAATCGCAGAGTTGCCAACCTATCAATTCTAAAATCACTAAATTTATAATTTTTTGTTAATTTATTGTTTAATTTGTGTATTTTGTTGTTAATAATAAATTATGCAAAATTAATAAATATAATATATAAATTATTAAATACAAATTTATTTTGGAACGATGTAACATTTACGCGCCAGTTCAAAATCAAAAAATTTTAATTTTCAGATATTTATTTGAATTATAATAATAAACAAATTGAATAACAACAAAGCGTTAATTTTTGATTAGTGATCTTTCATTAATCACATCATTTTCGTCATTTTCGTCTTTTTTGACTTATTAATTTCTTTTAATGATTAATTAATATTTTATAAACAATATCAAAATGGAAGATCTTGTTACAAAAGCAATAAGAGCTAGAAGAAGATTTCGTGCTTTGGTGCATATGGTAATTAATAACTTGGAATGGTTGTGCGATGTCGAGGATCAACAATTAAGCAGAAATGTGCAAAGAAATGTTCAATTACTCACAAAGAGGAAGGATAAAAAAGGATTATTAACAATAGATGTAAATATTTCGTGGTTTTTGAAATGCTTTTATTACATTTTTTTTACATTCTTTTTTAGCAAAAAGGAATTTTGTGTAAACCAGCTGAAGATCGCACAGAAGACGAAAAATTATTGCTGTATAAAATTATTGGGGGGCTAAAATGTTTTCGAAAATACCCAGAGGTGATGATTCATGCATAAATCATAATTGTTTTGAAATTTTTGTTTCATTTTAGCACGTAAAGCTACAATTAGCTTCTGTAACATATTTTATGTATTATGGCCCAAACAGAGTTATTGTAAAACAAAACCATGAAGCTCACGCTTTATATTTTATAATAACCGGTGAAGTAGATGTTTCTATCACAACAGTAGATCCCGTTACAAAAGAATACGTAACGGCAGTGATAGGAACCATGATTGCAGGAAGTATGTTTGGTGAAGTCTCCCTTTTACATGACATCCCAAGAACAGCAACAATAACTACAGTTGGTACGCAAATAAAAAGTCTAAATATAAAATTTATCGACCAAACCTTAATAAAATCGAATTAAAAAAGCAAAATGATTTCAGCACCTTGCGAATTCCTCGTTTTAAAAAAGCCCGATTTCGATATCGTATTAAAAGATTCAGTGAAAAAGCAATGGGATGAAATACAAAACGCAATGACGCATTTTACTTATTTTCAAGATTGGGATGAAGTGGCGGTTAGAGAATGTTGCATTTACTCCAAAATAAAACCCTACGTAAGGGATCAAACGATTTTGGGTGATGATGAGGGTGTAAGCACGTCAGCGTACTTCGTTTTGAAAGGAAAATGTCGTTTGATCGAACATTTATTGACCAAAACTGTTTATGATTCCGCCGGAAAGAGACGTTACGAACTATACAGAGAGCCAGAAGTGATGGAGAAAAAAGAGAGTCCGTTGGCGATAATGAGAAAAACGATTTTGGACGAAAAAAAGACTTCGACCACTTCATTACATGAGTAATCAAAAAAATTATAACAAAAAAAAATAAAAATAATTAATCAAAATAATCTTTGCAGACAAAGAAGCCAGGTTATTAGACAAATGCATCCTGATGATACGAGGAAAAGCAAATCAACAATGAGCAGTTTAGCTGTTAGATCAAATAAATCATTTCGAATTGGTGATAGCATCAAAAAAGTGAGCGAAATAAGCAAGAAAGAGTCAGTAAAATCGATTGACTCGGGGGTTCCCCAAATGAAGAAGAAAAGAAAACCAAGTAAAGTGGCTATTACAGAAGTAACCGCACCCGCAGCATCTTTTCATTTACCCAAAGACGTAGAAACACATTTTATGCAGGTAAAAAATTCATTCCACCTACAACTATTTTTAACACACACCTTTGAAAAGATTTGTATCTTCACTGAAACCGCTTGTTTTGGACTTGGTGAAAATTTGCGGCGAAGACGAGTTGTTGCGATGAGTGATCACGTTGAATGCTTATTGGTTCCAAGATATTGGTTGTTTCAACATAACGTAGGAAATATATGGACCAGGATTAAACTGTATCTTGAAACTCTAATTCCATCCACGGATAAAGTTTTTAAAGAATTTATTACACAAAGAAAGTGGTTAAAGTACCGACATAATATGGTTCAAGAATTATTTGGAAAACCTCCAGTAACCGCGATTTATAATGTTCCTTATTCTATTCGGATAAATGAAGACATCGATTTTGAATAATTTAATTTAAAAAAAATTATTGTAATGTACAAAAGATTGTAGCAAAATTGTTGTATTAGAATAAACGTTTACTGTATTTATTAAAACAAAAACTTTCCTTAGAAGTGATTTATCTACTTTACATTTGACATACGTACATATATTAAATCCGAACTAACCTTCAGTACATTTAATAAATTTGCTTTAATTTGCTTGTTAGTTGATCTTGGTGATATCTCAATTGCTTTTTGAAATACTGCAAAATTAACGATTTCAATATTTATATTTAAGCCTTTATAAGGTTGCAATCCAAAAATGACAACTCCTAAGCTTGATTCGAAGAAATGATATTTACCTTTATATGTACCTTTAATACTAAATAAATTTGATTCTTGTTTAATAGCGATATCTCAATTACTTTTTGAGATATGTTAAGATTAATTGCAATAATTTTTATGTTTGAAGTTGCAATAAAACTAGAAACGAGCATAGAAATTTGAAGATTCGAAGAAATAATTTTTGAAACATTAAATACTAAATAAATTTTCTTCAAATTGCTTCTTGTTTCATCGCGATATCTCAATTAATTCTTGAGATACGATTTTTTGAAAATTGCTTGATATTTCCTAGTATTTACAATAACGCTTTTGCGGACAATTAGTTATTGAGATAT
Source organism: Onthophagus sagittarius (assembly GCA_036711965.1). Taxonomy (NCBI): domain Eukaryota; kingdom Metazoa; phylum Arthropoda; class Insecta; order Coleoptera; family Scarabaeidae; genus Onthophagus; species Onthophagus sagittarius. The sequence goes on from JASERS010000005.1 coordinate 31,177,116, forward strand.
GATTTTTTGAAAATTGCTTGATTTTATCTGACATAACTAAGCTTTTGCAGACTTTTAATCAAAAAATCATAACTCGGAGATTTGAAAATTTGTGGAAACAATCTTTGGTATGTTAAATACTAAATAAATTAGTTTCAAATTGCTTGTTATTTCATTATGATATCACAATTAGTTATTGAGATACGATTTTTTGAAAATTGCTTGATTTTATCTAACATAATTACGCTTTTGCGGACTTTTAATCAAAAAATAATAACTCGGAGATTTGAAAATTTGGGGAAACAATCTTTAGTACGTTAAATACTAAATAAATTAGTTTCAAATTGCTTGTTATTTCATTATGATATCACAGTTAGTTATTGAGATACGATTTTTTGAAAGTTGCTTGATTTTATCTAACACAATTACGCTTTTGCGGACTTTTAATCAAAGAATCATAACTCGGAGATTTGAAAATTTGTGGAAACAATCCTTGGTACGTTAAATACTAAATAAATTTACTTCAAATTGTTTCATCGTGATATCTCAATTAGTTCCTGAGATAGGTTTTTTGAAAATTGCTTGATTTTTTCTAACGATTATAATTACATTTTAGCGGACTTTTAATCAAATAATTATAGCTTATTGATTTGAAAATTTGAAGAAACATCTGTGAATCATTAAATACTGAATAAATTAGCTTCCAATTGCTTGTTATTTCGTTGTGATATCTCAGTTAGTTCCTGAGATACGATTTTTTGAAGTGATTGATTTTACCTAACATACAATTACACTTTTGTGGACTTTTAGTCAAAAGATCATAACTCGGAGATTTCAAGAAACAATCTTCGTCACATTACATAAAAAATAAATTTGCTTCAAATTGCTTCTTGTTTCATCGCGATATCTCAACTACTTCTTGAGATACGATTTTTTGAAAATTATTTAATATTTCCTAACTGCGGACTTTTAATCACAAAATCATAACTCAGAGATTTGAAGAAACAATCTTTCACACATTAAATACTAAATAAATTACCTTTAATTTGCCTCTTATATTATGGTGATATCTCAATTACTTTTTGAGATATGTCAAGATTAATACAATAATATTAATGTTTGACGCAAGGTTACAATAAAAAATCACAAGTCAAAAACTTGAAGATTTGAAGAAATGATCTTCAGTAAATTAAATACTGAATAAATTTGTTTCAATTAGCTTCTTATTTCAGGGTGATATCTCTATTACTTTTTAAGATATGTCAAGATTTATTGCAATAATATTTGCAATAAGTTTTAAAACTTGAAGATTCGAAGAAATGATCTTCAGTACTAAATAAATTTACTTTAATCTGTTTCTTATTTTGTAGCTTGAAGATTCAAAAATATATCTTCAATACATCAAATACTAAAGAGATTTGTTTTAATTTGTTTATTATATCATGGTGATATCTCAATTACTTTTTGAGGAATGTCAAGATTAATTGTAATATCTGTTTGATGTTATGAAAGGTTGCATTAAAAAAATCACAACTCTGAATCTTGAAGATACGAAGAAATGATCTTCAATACATTGAATACTAAATATATTTGCTTCAATTTGGTTTTTATTAACATAATATAACTTGCAGTAGATTAATAAATAACTTGCAATAAAAAATCACAATTCCAAATCTTTAAGATATAATTGGGGATACAATCTTCAATACATCAAATTCTAAGTAGATTTGCTTTGATATTTAAGATTACGGAAGGTTGCAATAAAAAATCATAACTTTGAATCTTGAAGATTCGAAGATATAATCTTGATGCATTGGTACTAAATAAATTTTATCCTTATTTCATGGTGATATCTTTTTTTTTCTTTTTGAAAAAATAATTTTTGGTACATTCGCTTTAATTTACTAAATATTTTATAGTGATATCGCAAATACTTTTGAAAGAGAAAAGGTATACTGGTAACAACGAGTTGGCACTTAGTAATTGTACTAACTTGTTGGTATTGAAGTTAACCTACGAGTAGATAAATTTTAAACCAGTTGCACCGAATTATTAATAATTTCGCCCCTCATCTCACTTTTAGGTAGCACCACAAACCTAGTTTTACTCTAATTCAACAATAAAGTAACTAAGGAGAAATTAAAATTTCATAAAAAATGAAAAAATGGGCTATGCCGATTTCCTTTCTTTTAAAGTTTTACGTCTAAGACCAATGTCTTCAACGAGATCAATATCTTGAGTGATTATAGATCATACTTAATCAACATGCAATTTACTTTGATTGATTCATCATCGCAACAGTGGTCCTATGCAAAAGATATAAAAACCTTGTAGCAACAATTTTCCGGTTCGTGCGGAACACGATGGCAATTTAGCAGACGGTGCTCACTTAACATCTGAACTATTTTTGCTTTCTTTAAGTCAGTCTTCATCGAGGGTAGGCTACTGCTACAACCAAGCTCTATTACAAAGTTCAGTTTCCAACCTTGGTTCGCAATCAAGGATGTGGCGCAGATTCTCACTCAAATAGACAAAGAGATGAGTTCAGGTCCTAACTGGTTACCGGGTATTTTATTAAAGACATATGCTTCTCTGAGCTTGCTGAACCTTTCTTCATCTTTAATTGTTCATTGATCCAATCAATCCAATTCTCATTGAAATGGAAAAAAACGTATGTGATTCTCATCTATAAAAGTGGAAGTAGAAATTATGTTTCAAATTATCGTCCAAATTTATTCTTCATATTTTATCTAAGGTTTCTGAAAAAAATGTTTATAATAAACTATGTCGTTTAATGCAACCTTTTCTTATTCAGCAGCAATGAAATTCGCCAGGTTGACGCGGTTTACACGGATTTCAGTACAGCCTTTGACAAGCCGTATCATGAGGTACTCCTCACCAAACTACAAAAATTTAACTTGCGTGAAGGGTTTTTGATCTGGTTAGCATGTTATACAGCTGATAGATTAATTTTTGCAACTTGGAGCAAAATTAATAATTATTCATCTAATTGTTTTCCGGTTACTTCAGGAATATCTCAGGGTAATCACTTGAGTCCGATTCTATTTGTAGCTTAGATAACCATCTATAAGTGCTTTTACCATAGTAATCTTTTACTATATGCCGATGATTGCAAAATGTTTTCTAATAATTTGATTACGATAAACTTCAAATTGACCTAAATCGCTTACAAACCTACTGTACTATTAATTATCTCTTAATAAATGCAGTCAAATAACTTTCACCATAAAAGATACACTATAATTGAAAACTATAACCTTGGTCCTGATTCCTTAAAAGCATCGTGTAAGGTTAAGGATCTGGGCTTAGTGCTCGATTCGAAGCTGTTATGCTTCTACTACGTAGAGGAATTTATTAGCAAGGCGAACAGAAGTTTCGGTTTCATTATTCAATGTCAAATTCTTTCACCTATCTACAGTGCATCAAATATCTGTACGTGGCTTATGTAAACAGCATTCTTAATTTAGTTTCAGTTGTATGGAATCCTGCATGTGATGTGTACATTGACCGTGTTGAGGCTTTGCTGGTTAGATTTGTGCGTTATCTGACCTGCAAATTTGCATTGCCTTATTGCTCCTATGAGAAAGTGGAGAGTGATGTATTAAGAGAAAAGAAGATGTATTAACTCACGGCGTTTCAATTTTCTAATCATGATTTAATTTATTGTGCATTGCGGTTGCAACGTCCGGTTTCTTCTCGGCGTGTAGCCTATATGAAAGGGGTCCCTTGTATTCATGCGTGAATATCTGGAATCACATCCCTACAGTAATTAAATCAATAAGTAGATTAAACTCATTTAAGAAAACTATGCGACATTTACTTTGTAATTTAGAACCTTATTCGCTTGATGAATTTTATAGTAACGTTTAAATTATTTGCTTCTCCTTTTGACGCTAGTAGAGTAGTAATAAGATATGCACTTTTTTCTGTTATTTTTGTTTATCTCTTTACTTTCTCAATAAAGAATATTATTATTATTATTATTATATCCTATCACGATTTTGGACGTATTGATAATAATTTACTGTTGTGTGATGCGTATAACCTTGATTGGTTACCTCTTTATAGATCGGATGACATCGGTGTTAAGGTTGAGTATCTTAACTGCGTGCGACAGCGGAGGGTGAAGCATCTGCCAGCACCTTGGTTAAATGATGAAATAAGGTCTCTCATGCGAGCATAACCGATCTAAGTTATTATTTAAACGTGTACCTTCAACTGCTAATCGTGAACAATATCGTATCCTACGTAATCGTTGTAATTATCTGTGCAAAAACGGTAAAAAAATTTTATTTCTACCGAAGATTATCTTGTGCCACCCCTAAAACATTTTGTAAAACCATGCGATCTCTTGGAGTGATCGCCGATAGGACTACTTTTGATTGTGAAACTTTGGCTAAAAGTTTTGCTGCGCCTTCCTCCGTTTTTGATAATATAGCAAGAGCTAGCGCTATTGCTGATATTCCTGCATCATCCAACTCCATCTCGTTTTCTTTTAACTTAATCACAGCTTCTGAAGTGTGTTATACTCTAAATCTACTGGTGTGAGAGCGGATGGAATTGACCTTAAAATGCTCTTACAAATATTAGATGTTATTATTACACCATTAACCCATATTTTCAATTTTTCTTTTGAACAGTCTACATTTCCCTCAAACTGGAGGATTGCTAATGTGATTCCTATCCCTAAAACTAGATATCCCTCCCATATTAGTGACTATCGTCCCATTTGCATTTTATCTACATTGTCAAAGGCAACGTTTAGCTTATTTAAAAATTACCAGATATCTAGAGGAATTTAAATTAATCAATAAGATGCAATCTGGATTCCGTAAAGGACATACCACAACTACAGCACTTATTAAAATTACCGATGACTGATTTTAGTAAGGCCTTTGACTCTGTTGACCATATTATTTTATTATCCTCACTTACTTCTATTGGATGTTCTTCTTCTTGTTTATCCTGGTTCCAATCATATCTTTCCTTTCGATCTTTATATGTGCGCGTTGGTTCTGAGCTCTCTTCCAGCTATGAAATTAAATATGGGGTTCCCCAGATCAGTGATTTCGGACCCTTGCTCTTTTCAATTTTTATAAGTGGTATTACGGATAATATTTCATGTAATTATCATTTGTATGCTGATGACCTTCAAATTTACACTTCAACACCTATTGATAACCTTGAAGATGTTGTACTTTGTCTTAATAATAACCTTGCCAGTATTCTTGAATTGTCTAATCGTTATGGGCTTAAACTAAATCCGTCGAAAACACAAGCCATTGCTTTTGATACAAAGACGAACATTCACTCTTCAAGTAATGCTTGTTGGCAATGTTATTCAGTTTTCGGACACGGTTAAGGATTTTGGTTTGATTATAGATTCGACACTGTCCTGGAGACCTCAGGAACAGGGTGTTTGTAAATAAAAGGGTTTACTACTGCTTCCACACTTTGAGAAAACTTCGGTGTTTCCTCCCACCAGTTGTTCGTCGCAACCTTTGTTACTCTCTTATCTTCCCTCATATTGATTATGGTGATATATACGCTGAGCTTTTTTAACTCTCCAGAATAAATTGGAGAGATATCAGAATAATTGTATTCGTTACATCTTTGATCTGGGGAGGTTTCAGCACATAACGCCGTATCGTAATTATTTGCAGATGCTTACTCTACAGAATTGCAGGTCTTTACGGATACTTTCTACTTTGTACAAGGTTCTGCAGAGCTGCACTCCTGCATATTTGTCTGACTCATTTAAGTTTTTATTGTCGCATCGTTTGTCCACCACAGTTCTGGTATCACCTTAATGTTTCCGGTTCATGCTATCGAGATTTTTTACAAAATTTATTTTTTGAGGCAATAAATGTATTATTAGAAAAGATGCACTCTCACAAGATGACTTACAATTAGTATTTTTATTTAAACTAATGAACGGCTTTGTTGATTCGCTAGAACTTGTGAAAAACACTCGTTTCTTAATTCCTAGCTATCCCACTTAAGATCAGTGTCTTTTTCGATTGCCTGCTTCTATTATTATACATTGCATTTTCCGTGATTGAACTCTTACAATTATCATTGTTTAATATATGACATTTTCAGCTCTTTGTTGGCGTTTTTCCGAAAGGGTATATTAAGTTTAATTATTTCTCATTAAATATCTGGTAATTCGTGTTCAGCTTGGCTTGTATTAATTAAGAACACTAGTCTATTTTGTTATAACCTACAATTTGTTATACATATGTAGATTTTTCTTTTTTGTTATGAAATGTATTATGTATTACTATATCAATATAACTTAGGGATTAATTTGATTAAGGGTTGGGATATGCTCTTTGTTGAGGGCTGTTTAAAAGGGAAATAAAAATAAAACTGTTGCAGAATGATTCATTTTTGGCATCTCTCTAGATTGACTGTTGTAAGTTTGGATTCCTATCTCAAAAAAGGGTCTACTTTCTTAAAAACACTAAAATTCATCAGACTATATGAAAAATTAATAATTTGAACCATTTGATCAAATTTTGATAAAGTTAAACACATTTTTATTAGGATAACAAAATAATCGACATTAAATAATAAAAACATGATTTTAGTTATACTTTATTTTCAAGATTCATTTTTATTTAATAATATTCCTAATATTGTACGTTTTTATAAAGTTTATGAAATACACTAATATTAATAGCAATATTTTGCGAATGAAATGAAATTCTTAAAAAATAGATCTAAAATGCAACAATAAATAAAAAAAGAAAAAATCCAAAAATGATTTCACTTTAAATCCAATATTTTCCATTCGGCTTTGGTATCATATTTTGAATTATTTTTTTTATTTCTTCTTGCTTTTTCCTAAAGTGAGCGTATGATGAGAAGACCCCATTTGAGCGTATTGTTGCTTTCTCCGTTGAAATTCAATAATTTCATCTTCCATTTTCTTCCTAGAATCTTCGAGTTTTTTCTTTTCCTCCGTGTGATCCTTTTTTAATTTATCGAATTTCGCGTGAAGTTCTTTTTCGGCCTCCTTTAACTCGGCCTCTTTTTCTTTGACGCGTACAACAAACATTTGTCTCATCTCATCTTCTTTCTGTTGCAATTCTTGCAGATGATTCGAGCGTTTCGTTTCAAATGTTTGCTGGAAGCTAATGGGTTTATTGTCTGCGTCAACATCACTAAATCCCATTTGCTCCAAACGTCTTTTTCTAAATAACTCGTAATGAGTACAATGAGTTTTTTCGCGCATATCTTCCATGTTGGTGCGAATCAACATTTCGCGTAACTTCACGAAATCGCAATGACTTTCGTTTTCGACTTGGACTGTACCCCAAGGGTATTGTCTGGCTCTTGCCATTTTGTTACCCACCCTTACGAAGTCGGTGCTTCCAACTACGGCAAATGGAATGTGAGTGTTCATCCCGGTGTTTATTTCGGAAACGGATTCGTCATCAACGGGAAATTCATAAATTTGTACGCCGTTGGTTTGAAGTTCGGACATAATTTTTGATTTAAATTTTTGCAATTCATTTTTTGAGATCGTATCGGCTTTGGCGATTATTGGAATTATGTTAACTTTTTGGTCTAACTTTTTCATACAAACCAAATCGATCGATTTTAAACCGTGCCCTGTGGGGCAAATAAAATATAAACAAGCGTGAATGCGGGAATCGTGATAAGTTGATAACGAGCGTTTTATTTTTAGTTCCTCTTGTAAATAATTCTCAAATTGAGCGTCAATATAATCTACGATAGCTTTAAAACTGTCTTCTTTGTTGATTTGGTCACCATAACCAACGGTATCCACAATCGTTAATTTTAATCGAACATTACTTTCTTGTAGTTCGTAAGTGTGAGCTTTTAGCTTAACGGTCGGTAAAGAATGAGGACTTGGAGATGCTTCGAAATTTGTGTTGAACAAAGAATCCATCAATGTTGATTTCCCTAAACCAGTTTCACCTGAAACGGAATAAATAAATGGGAATTATTTTACCGTCACAAGCTAACGCTTGAGACTATTTGGACCAGAAATAAGTTTTGTGATAAATTATAATAAATCGATTTGTCATTGCTATAGCAGTGAAATTAGTCAGTGATGTCGAGTTGGGTTGCTAAAAGCTAAAACGTTGTGTTCTTTGTATGTTAAGCACTGCTTTAAATTATATGTTTTTTGTCAAATTATATCAATTATTTTGCAAACTGAAAATAGGGAATTTGGAATCAGTTGAAAGGTTTATATGCTGATTCCAGTTTCACGAAACACATTAGTTTAGTAAGATCTATTGGATCATACATGAACCAGGTAATGGACACAATGCAGAAGCTAAGCGCTATAGGATTCAAAATAGATGAAGGATGGACAGGATGATCACTTTTTTTCGCAGGTTAACCAGAAAAGTTGGCACCTATGATCATGGTAATGGAGCATACAGGAATGCAAATAATAGCAGATGCCATAAAAACTAACTATGAACATACCGGAAGACAACTATTGAAAAAATTCAATGTTTTCATTACAAATTCTTTGCATTTCAAAAATAACTATCCAAATAAAACTGATGTTAAGCAAAAGAATCAAAAAGTGAATGCATTCAGTGCTGTTTTCGTAAGCAGGTCATTTAATAATGACGAATGCTATATTGATTAGAGAGCAAGTAATCATTTAATATCAAATTTTAAGTGATTGCAGAATTTGCGAAATCCGGACAGTATCCAAGAAATTACTGTGGCTTATTAAACTAAGATATTGTATGTGAGGGAGGGATACAAGCTGATGTAGAAAGAATGTTGTGTAATATGTTACGAGGGCAAACAAGCCAGATTACCTTTCCGACATAAAGATACTGGAGCTTCTTCAATACCTCAAGTGATTCATGCGAATGGAAAAACAACATATTGTTACATGTTTTATGAAATCGGCCAGAGAGAATACGAACTAACACATTTTGATGTAGGATGCACCCGTACCACGTAGTTTTCCATCAGGCTCTGACTGCAAGAGATTATGATATTCGTCTCGATTACTGCCACTGGTTAACAAACATGTTAATAGAAGATCCTCAACTGCTTTTAAGGATACTGTGGGCTGAGAAGGCCACATTCAATAGTGATGGTGGTGTAAACCTGCATAATATGCATTACTGGTCGCGTAACAACCCTCATTGGATGCGAGAAGTACAGCATCAAGGCCGGTGGAGCGTAAACGTTTGGTGCGGGATTTTAAGAGGACGTATTATTGGTCCTTACATATTTAACAATAGACTAAATGGTGTAACGTACCTCAACTTTTTTAAAAATGAACTGCTAATTCTTTTAGAAGATGTGCCTTTAGCTATTCGCAGAGACATGTTTTTTCAGCACGATAGGTGCCCGGCACATTTCTCCGTAAATGCGCGACAATTTTTGAACGAAACTTTTCCTACAGTCCGATCCTTTTGTCATAATTGGAACCCAAAAGGTTTATACTATCTTTGATGTCCCACACCTCTTAAAAGCTACACGGAATATGTTTCAAAAGCATAATATTATGTTATCAACTGTAACGCTAGAGAACATTGTAAGTAGTTCTAGCACTACGATGGAAGCTAGATGGGCCGACATCATAAGCGCTTTTGAAGAGGATGAAAATAATCCCTATAAATTTAGGCCTCTTAGAAAAATAAAAAGAAACTATTTAAAACCCTTACGACAGATGGCGATGAAAGCAAAAGTTGCAGCACAGACAATGAGCACATCAATGTCTGTTTATATATATAATTTAGTAAGACAAGGTAACAATTTTCATTCAACTTACCTATATCAAAGAAAAGTTATATTCTATTTCTTTTTATAGGTATACTACCATCAAGAGCTATTGCTACAGCTACATTCGTAGGAGAAGTTGATGAACTCTTTGATAGTTTGAATGGCACAAAACAAAGAGGCCCAGATGGAAAGCCCTATAGTTATGTGGTTATTTTGGGTTAATTACTTACTTTAAGTTAACTTGTAAAAATTCACATATTTATATTTTTCCGTGTTTATGTACATGATATTGGGTATTTGTATAAATGTTAAATCATTACTATAAATGTTGTAGATGTTGTGTTACTAAAAATACAACTCATGAGGAATTTTGGACGAAATCTATCGACAAGATTCAGAAATGGCGCTACATACGTAAACTTCGGGATGTCTCTGATGATATAATATCAATGCCTCCATCGCAGAAAGGTTGGATTTTTACATCAAGATCCTTCATTGCATTAAAATCTCTGTTGGTACAAAAAGGAGTCCCTATTTTTAAACCAAGAGCCTTTAATCAAGACCCTCTTGAGAATCTTTTTGGGTGTATAAGGGGATCATGTGGGTTTAATGAAAATCCTAATGTACCACAATTTATAGCGCCTTAAAAACCGAAATAATCAACGGTTTAGCGAGAAAAACAATTCAGGGAGGCAACTGTGAAGACGACGACTTTCATTTGCTTTCCACAGTCAGATCTTTTTTAGATGTGCACGAGGAAATGCAAGATCAGAAACCACCTGAAATACCTTCTTCCTCACTACAACCAAACGAAGATCTTAACCATATAATAACTGATATCGACAGTTCTGTGTGCAGTGGAAGTTTGCATATATTGTCAGTGGCATATGTGTTTGGATACATAGTAAAAAGAATTTTTAAAAACTTTAATTGCCAACAATCTTTTTCGAACATGTGTGATGACTCATACCTTCCCTGCAACGAGTTTATAGTTCAGAAAGAGTATGGAAGCGAAGCCAAACTATGGTACCCATCTGAAGGTGTTGTTAAATGTGTTGGTTTAATGGTTACATTATTGGAGGAATCATTAACTACCCTTATACCAGAAAATGATGTTTCCAAAAAAGCAGAACAATTTTTACAAGATAAAATTGATACACAATTTTTGAAATACAAACAACATAAAATTTTTGTTGTAAGTTGCTTAATTAAAGCAACATGTAAAATTGCTATCCCGTGGTACTGCACCAGAATAAATAGAGCACTAAAAGATAATGGTGCATATAATAGAAAAATGAAAAAAATTTTACATAATTAATTTTTCCCCATCTTAAAAATGGTAAGAAACAGTTGGTTTTTGATAGAACATTTATGAGTAACAATAGCTTTTTGTTGTATGTACTGTCTAAATTGAAGACCATAGGGCCCGTGACATGTTCCTGTGAGGTGTGTCGAGAGGTTGGTAGAATTCCCGGCAAGAACCCGTGGGAGTAATCATGGTGAAGACGAGGACAGGGGTTTTTAGTGGGTCGGAGATCTAACTATGAACTTCAACCCCACACTATTCGGTCGCCCAAGGTTCTAGGCCGAATGTCTGTTAGCAGATTTTCCCAGACCTCGTAAAAAAACAAATAAAAAAAACAAAGTAACAATTAGGAAAATTTTTTCTGAAAAATTATTTCTGAGAAGAGAAGGTAAAAAATCTGTGTAATGTGTAATGAATCTATCTGTCTAACCATGTGAAAATATGGTTAATGGTTTTTGTTCTTATTATAAGTTTATATCTTTGAATTGTAGGCAAACACAATAATATTTTTACAAAGAGGAAACTAGACTAACTTAATGCCATAGATGAATCCAAAATGTATACTTAAAAACATTAATATTATATGAGTTATAACAATTTGTTTTATTATGAAAAATTTAATAATAATTTTATCTAATCGGTAATTTTAGTCGTTTATAGATTGTAATTACAATTTAAATATGAAATTTTAAATAGCCAATTTTAGGATTTTTCTTTAGTTTGCATTGAAATTACAAAATTATAACTTTTTGATTTTGCTTTTCATGAATCTATTAAGCTATTTATATTTAGCGTAAACCAAAATAATTAGCTTAATAGACAATCAGAATAAAAGCACAATCAAAAATATTTTTATATTAATGAAAGTTAAATAGATTTGAAATTCCCTCCAATTTAAATTTTAAATTGGGTACAGATTTCATTTTTGCCCCTCACTGCCCTTTACTTTTGTGTTCCATTATAGTGAAAGATTAAGATATACATTGGATCTCGCTTTTACTATGAAGTTGACCGTCTGGTATATAGTCTGTGCGTTTCCATTTGAATTTTTCAAGAAAATTGTAAAAATTAATAGAACTGTCAAATTATAACACCTAGCATTTGACTTAGAAAGTAAATCGGCTAATTTCGGATGTCATGGAATACAAAAATTCCTCCTCTTTCCAACAAGACCAATTTTGATGTATTCGGATGAACAATTCCAAAGTTAGGGCTACTTTTATAATAGTAAATGTAACATCCCGTACCTCACTTACTTAAGCAGTATGCAAAAAAAATGACTAAGGAAAGTTGTCAGAAATTATCTAAAGATTCTAAAAATGTTATAGCCGAATGAAGTTTATTATCAAAATTTTATGAAAATCTACATTTTAAATGTTGAAAATAAATTTCCAGCAGTTTCTATGGGTCATTTTGTATAAGAATTTTTTTTTGTCTGAAAACTATGCGATCAACAGTTTCTGAGATATAGCCGGCGTCCTTTTTTAGTGGCCCACCCGGTACAATAAACATTATATGTGTTACAGTTAAAGCATTCATTACGTGAATGTATACACTATCTAGACAATGCATACATTAACTAATTTACTTAGTTAATGTGTATATAAAATACAAAATGTAAACTTTTACTAGTTGATGTATACAATTACTAACGATACTCAGTTAAAGTTTAATATACGTTTAAAATGTATTATATAACAAAAGTTGTAGAAGTTGTTTTAAATAAAAAACGAAGCGAAGACTCAACTATGACGTGACCGTATGAAGAAGGAACAACAAAGGTATAAAAATGTTACAACTCAAGAAATACAACTATTTTTAAATTTATGCGAATTATATAACTCTAGATGCCAAGAAGACTTAATAGACTTTCAATCACAACCTGACGGAGAACTTAAATTTATATTGGTCTAGATCATCTGACGAAATTTGTGATACTTAGAGCACTTAAAAGTAAGCAGGGATTGGAAGTAGCAGATCAACTACTTAATATATTCTTATTATTTGGTGCCCAATCCATGCTGCAGTTTGATAATGGACGAGAATTCGTAAATAATATAATAAAAGATTTAAAACAACTATGGCCTGAATTAAAAATTGTTCATGGTAAACCGCGACATAGTCAATCGCAAGGCAGTGTAGAACGCGCCAACCGAGATGTAGAAAATATATTGAACGCTTGAATGCTACAAGAAAGATAAGTAAAGATAAAAACCTTTCAATCAAATCTTTCTTTTTTTCTACAATAAAAAGCGCTATATAATAGGGCGCTTCATGCAGGAATCACAAGAAGTCCATATGAAACAATGTTTGGAGAGCCGGCGAATGTTGGACTTACTTCTTCTTCACTACCACGAGATGTTATTAAAGAAATTAATACTGAGGACGTCTTGGACATATTAATAGACTTCTAATGCATCTAATACAGAAGAATAAGGTAAAAATGAAATCACTTTTCATAGCAATGTTGCTATTTTGTAGGAATCTATCCCAGAAAGTTCTTTGGAAATCTTAGAAGAAGCTTTGCAAGAAGAAATTTTGCTAGTAGAGGAAATAGCAACAACGTGTGTTGATAAAGAAGAAAATAACGACATATTGAAAGAGAAGAAGTGCAGAAAATGTGAGGTTTTGTTATTGTCGGAAGATAATTCAATTTGTAATGTTTGTGTGCGTCTACATGAAATTAATAATAACAGAAATGAGGCCAAAGAAAATTTAAAACTTTAACTTACACGTATGAAAACAATATCTGATGCTTCTCATATGGCAGCAGAAAACGAAATGACTGTCCGGATTAAAGTACCTGATGTAGACAGGGGAAGAGGAGATTCTCGTTCAATCTTAGGATGTATAATGAAAAACACCTATGATGGTTATTTTCAAATAGGAACAAGGAATGCCATTTTGAAAGGTCTTTACACTAGATCCCAATTTAGTGTATACCCAGAGAAGGTACTAAACATCGATGATATTCCACCACAACAATTACCTCTTCGAACAGTGGTCACAGAGCAATCGGTAGGAAGTGGACAGGGATTTGTGAAATGCAATTGCAAAACAAAATGTAATGGTAATAGATGCACATGTGTAAAGAAAAAAAATTTGTGCAATTCGCAGTGCCACCAAAATTTACCATGCTGTAACAAATAAAAGTTGTATTTGCATTAATAGATGAACAGATTTGTTCTTTATATTGTTTGTTTTAAGAAATAAATATTTGTATTAAAAAAATCCGTATTTAAATTTTTATTACATATCTTAGTACAAAGCTTCCAGTTATTTTTCGCTTTTTTGATACTACGTCAAAAATGTATTTATTACTATACTGACTTACCACTTCAAATCCGTCTATTAAAAAAATTATACCGTCCTTTGGAACAACTTTTACAGATATTTGTTAGCAAATGTATACACTACCTAGTATATGTACACATTCACTAGTAAATGTATACACTCTATGTAAATACTTTCACTAAAATGTTACGTAAATGTATACATTGACTAGTTAATGTATACATTAACTGAAATGCACACTTTACCTGTAACATATGTATTAACCATAATGTTGAATAAACATTGTTTATGTTATATTACACATTACTAATATAATTTGCCTTAGAAATAAAATAAATCAAAATTATAAAGGTAAAACCTTAATTATTATACATTAACTGTTCTAGACTATTTGGGTTTTGACTGACCCAGGAACTGTTAGGTTTAAAAAAGGTGTGATTAAATTTACCAATGCACATAATGTTGAAATTAAACCCATTTTGAACACTTTTTGAGACCAATTGATCGGGAAGACTATCAAAACCAACATGTCCTGACAATTTTAACAGTCGCGGATCATTCTCCATCTAAAACAGAAAAAGATAATTAAACAACAATAAACAAACAGCGACAACGCCCTGGGCAAAATCGGAATATTCCATAAAAATTATCACTTAAACGTGATTAAAACGAACTTACCGGCGTCGAATCTGATTTTTCCACTTCACCAACAGCCATTTTCGCCAATTTTCTTTGAAGAAACCCCTAAAACCCCGCAGAAATTTGGAATGGAAGTGATAAAAACACTTCGTCTATTCACGATTTTGGTAGTTAACTGACTAATCCTTGACGCATTGTGCACACGTAGAGACAAGGAGGGAGGTATCGATCAAATAATGAGATAAAGAAGGATAGAGTGAGTGGTGGGGTGATTTTGCTATGGGACGTGAGAGGTCGCTGTGCCACAAATCCAATTTCCGAGTATGTAAAAGTAGGAATTTAACCTGGAGAATTTTTATCTTATCGCAGACGTTTTAACCGGTATTGTTTATCTAAATGAAACATTCCTTTAGATAATGAGTAATAAAATAACAATGAGATTAGAATTTTCTAAATTCATAATTAAACTAAATATTAGAAAGAAAAATTTTATTCCATCGCAAAGAATATTAATAATTTGAAATGACCCCAAAAACTATTTGCTCACGAGTATTGGCATTATTAATTTGATAAAAATAAATTAAATTTCCTTAGAAAAGATTTATTAAAATATAAATACAAGTTTAATGTGCTTATAAAAAATTCGCATAAAAAATGTTTCTAACAGTCAACCAAAAATATCTAACAATAAGCTGCTTTTAGATATCTTTGATTTTGAAGACTGCATCTTTTGAAGTTTGCCTCAAGTAAACTCCATTAATTTATATATAATACGGTTAATGGGCAAAGCTGGGCTAACGACTTGAAAAAACTATTAATATGTATAACTATTATGCATAACTCCTAATTACTTTCACCAAGTAGATAGTTGTTAAATATCTAATGGTGGGTTCATGCAACGTGTTTTAGTCTTAGTCGTAGTTATAGTCATAAGAGTGAAATGTTAAGGTATTATGTTGTAGTAGTACTGTTCATGCAAAACCTTACGGCTTAAAACGGTTTTTGTCGTAGTCACAAGAGTTGCCCAACTTTTAACTTCTTAAAGCTAAAACCCTCGGTCGCAACTTGACCCATGCGCACATTTCTCCCTTCCTACATACAATGGCAGTGTTTTATTTTACAGTAGAACCCCTCATATCCGACCTCGGGATATCCGACTCCTCGGGATATCCGTCACCCCTCCCTACTCCCAATTTTGTTCAAATGCTCTAATGTACGTTTTTGTGAATCGTCGGGGAATTACTTGATTCGCTCAATCTTGATGTTTGCCAAGGGTTGCGTAACTGTGTTCATCATTGTGAATATCAATTGTATGCATATTTACAATTGTTATAGTAAAAGTGATTATGGCTACCCAACAAAAACGAAAACGTATTGTATGTACACTACAGAAGAAATTGGAAGTTATTCAGAGGCTAGACAATGGCGAGTCAGTTCAAAAATTATCTTCTGAATTAGGAATAGGCGTCACAACTATTAAAGACTGGAGGAAAAACAGAAAGAATATCGAATCGTACTCTATGACAGTGGAAGGGGAGGAGGGTTTAAAAAATAGAAAGATGCTTAAAAAGCCTAAATTTGATGTTTTAGATCAGCGTTTCTCAAACTGTGTTCCGCGGAACACCGGTGTTCCGGCGAGAGTCGGTAAGTGTTCCGCGAAAAAATGTGAAACTGAGAATAGAGAAATTAAATATTTAAGGGCGAACAAAGAACACAAAATTAGGAGTAATAATTTCTTCGGACATCTGGATTGAGCGACTTTCTCGTGTCAATAAAATGGGGTTTCTATGCACGGTACTTCCTAGAGTTCTAAATTTTTAACTAAAAGAATTCGATCTCGGGATTTTGATGGATCTTTACGTTTTGAAGCCCCATGAGTCCGAAAAAGTGGTTCACAAAACGCAATTACGTAGGTTAGTGAAATTTAATATATGAGTATAAGACCAAAATCGTAGTTGGAAGTGATAGTTTACTTGACAATGTTTATAAACTGTTTGAAATAAACTTGGGTTTTAAATAGAGATAAACTTATAATTAAAAAAAAAGTCTTTAAAATTATGAAAAACTATAATATATCAAATTTGTGCAGTATCGGATAACCGAATTTGCAGAAAGAAAAAATTAAAGGAAAAATCTTAGCGCCATCTATTGGTTAAAACGGGAAATAGGTGGCGGCGTAGTAGACAACTACTGTTAATACTTGTATAAACAAGTACAGAACAAGTGTAAACTTGTTCTGTGCTCAGAAGTTTCCAGTGTAGTTTTTTATTATATTTAACGTATTTGTGAAACTGGTGAGTAAACATACAATTTTTTGTAATACCTATATCAGTATATCAAAACGTAATTTAAATATAGTATTAGTACTACCTACTACTACTGCTATTGAAAGATGTCATTTGTGCTAGTATTCTTTGTTACGAAATCCAAATGCATTTACTCGTAGAAACAAGACACGTTCTTGTTCCATATTTGACAAATTGTACATCTTTCAGTGTTTTTCCCTGTGAAAACGATACATTTTTAAAAGTGTAATTTTACTTCTTTTATTTTGTCGTACTTTTTTATACATATACTTTTGTTTTTATTTTTGGAATGTAGTTTAAAATAAAGTATGGATTCTTGGTTGAAAACAGGAATTTTGAAACAAGATATAGCAAATACTTCTTCAGCTACTTCTGCGATTGGAGAAACAACTGCGGATGAAACTGTAGTTTCATCAAAGCAGCAGCAGGTACTACCAAAACGCGCACCAAAACGAAAATATGATGACAGCTACATAAACTGGGGATTTACCTGTACCGGCAATAAAAATGCCCCAGATGCAATGTGTGTTTTGTGCAACAAAATTCTCGTCAACAGCTCAATGGTTCCAGCAAAACTTCGAAGGCATTTTGAAACGAATCACCCTGACTACAAAGAGAAAACGCCAGACTTCTTTAAGAGACAACTAAACTCCTTGGAAAAATCGCAACATCAACTAATAAAAATTGCTAAAACTGACAACGAACAGGCAACAGAAGCATCTTATCGTGTGAGTTATCGCATTGCACGTAGTGGTGAAGCTCATACGATTGGAGAGACACTTATTAAGCCTTGTGTAAAAGACATTGTATCCTGTATGGTTAATGAAGAGTATACTAAAAAAATTGATTCGTTGCAATTATCCAATAGTACAGTTTCGCGTCGTATTGCCGATCTTTCAACAGATATAGAAACTGAACTAATTAATCGCCTTAAACTTTGCAACGAATTTGCGATACAAATGGATGAGTCAACAGATGTAGCAGGTCTGTCTGTTTTGCTGGTGTTTGTGCGGTATGTGTATAATAGCAGCATTGAAGAGGATTTACTTTTTTGCGAATATCTCCATGAACGAACAACTGGAGAAGATATATTTAACTGTGTTAATAAATATATTATTAAAAACCAACTTGATTGGGAAAAATGCACCAATATTTGCACAGATGGTGCACAATCAATGGTGGGAAAGATGAAGGGGGTTGTGACTCGAATATTGCAACTAGCAACAAATGCAACAAAAACACACTGTATTTTACACAGGCAAGCTTTGGTAACAAAAAAAGTGCCAAAATATTTAGGAAGTATTTTAGACACTGTTGTGAAAATAATAAATCAAGTGAAATCAAGGCCGTTGCAATCCCGATTATTTAAAATTTTATGTGATGAAATGGGTAGCCAACATACTTCACTTTTATTGCATACTGAAGTACGGTGGCTATCCAGAGGAAAAGTATTGTCAAGGTTGTTTGAATTACGTAGCGAGTTGTTGGTGTTCTTTTCTTCCAATTCGGGGGAAAATTATGTAGAATTTTTAACAAATTCTACATGGTTGATGGGTGTTGCTTATTTAGCGGACATCTTTTCTAAATGTAATGAAATAAATTTGTCATTACAAGGGAAGCACATATCTACTTTTCACGTAACAGATAAAATAATGGGTTTTAAACGAAAATTATTATTTTGGATTTCTTCAGTAGCAGAAAATAAATTTGATTGCTTTCCTACCCTAAATGAATTTTTAAATGAGGAAAATTTTAAAATGGACAACAACCTTTGCAATGTCGTTTTACAACATTTGAGGGAACTGCAATCAAATCTTCAGGAATACTTTCCAAACGATGAAGATGACAATACTTGGATTCGAAATCCTTTTACAACGTCATCCAAACCAAAAAAGTTGAATACATCCGATTATGAAAAATTACTTGATTTGATAAGTGATTCGGACTTACAACAAAAATTTAAAATATTTTCCTTAACGGAATTTTGGCTAAGTATATCCAGAGAATATCCGACCTTATCAAATCAAGCGGTGCGTATTCTACTTCCGTTTGCGACAACTTATCTGTGCGAATCAACATTTTCGCACTACGCTGCTACAAAAACAAAATATAGAAACCGACTGGATGCCGCAAACGATATCAGAATTCAGGTTTCTAATATCGTACCTGATATTAAAAGAATATGTAACAGAAAAAATCAAATTCATAGCAGCCATTGAATGTATATCGTAGACGTATATGATGATATATATTTCTTGTTTTTTTTTTAATTATCTGAACATGTTAAAATACTCTTTAGTTACAAATATATGTTTCTTTTGTATTACCATTATTTTTTCTATCATTTAATTATTATTTACATCCGTATTGACTTTAGTGTTCCGTAGAAATTTTAAATATTAAAAAATGTTCCGCGGTAAGAAAAGTTTGAGAAACGCTGTTTTAGATGATGCTGTCTGGATATGGTTTTGCCAAGAAAGGTTTCCTTTGTCAGGTCCTATAATTAAAGAGAAGGCAGCGATTTTACATAAAACAATAGTAGAAGAGGAAGGGGAAAATTTCAGTGCAAGTGAAGGTTGGCTTCACCGATGGAAACGTCGCCATGGTATACGTCACGTTGTTATTTCTGGAGAAAAGCTATCAGCTGATGATGACGCAACCAAAGAGTTCGTGAAGAAATTTGAAGTTTTTATTAAAGAAAACAATATGCATCCGGATCAAGTGTATAATATTGACGAGTCAGGGTTAAACTACAAGATGCTCCCACAAAAAACTCTTGCTGCAAAAAATGAAAAAGTAACAGGGACAAAATTATCCAAGGATAGACTAACTTTTGCAACTTGTAGTAATGCAAGTGGAAACCATAAAATGCCATTGTTTGTCATTGGAAAATCTAAAAAGCCCAGAGCGTTCAAACATGTGAACATGGCATCATTGCCTGTTTATTATAAAAATCAAAAATCTGCTTGGATGGACAGTTCTTTGTTTAAACAGTGGTTTTTTGAAGAGTTTGTACCAGATGTAAAAAAACACTTGAAAATGAAAAATCTACCACTCAATGCAGTCTTGATTCTTGACAATGCTCCCAGTCATCCTTCGGAAAACGAACTAACAATGGGAAACATCAAAGCTATGTTTCTACCTCCTCGTGTGACACCTTTAATCCAACCTATGGATCAAGGGGTTATTGAGTGGTTGAAGAAAAGATACAGGCGAAAATATGTCAGCTTCTTATTAGAGCAAACGGAAGGAGACAGTAACCTATTTGAGGCAATGAAGACTTTTAATATAAAAGATGCCATTTACATTGCCGCACAAGCCTGGGACGAACTCAATCACACCACTCTACAAAAATCTTGGAGAAAACTATGGCCAAGTATTATTGAAGGTGAGAGCGCAATCTCTAATGAGTCTGAAACTTTAAATACAGATGAAGCAGAAATTCTACAAGATTTACAGACCATCGATGCCCAAATCCAACCAGCGGATATAGAAGAGTGGCTATTGGGAGGGGACATAGTTGAAGTCACTAACGAGGATCTGAACGACGAACAAATCGTATCCGCAGTTTTTAAAGTTGAAACAGAGGAAGATGAAACGGATGATGAAAAAGAAGAACCTGAAAATATCAGTCATACGACAGCTACAGAGGCTTTCGAGATTGCAATGAAATACGTCGAGCAACATCCAGAAGCAACACCGATGGATGTGCTGTGCATTAAAAAGTGGAAAGATATCTCAGCTAAAGCAAGATTTGGTAGATTAAAACAAAAAAATATAACTGATTTTTTTAAATAAATTTACATGTACATACATGGATTTGTATACATAATTAAATATATGTACTCGTTTATGTTTGTCTTGTTCATTTTTGTTGTTCCTCGGATTATCCGACCTTTTTTGGTAACCGACCATGCTTCGGTCCCATGGGTGACGGATATGAGGGGTTCTACTGTATTTTATAAATTAAGGTTAAATTGGTTAACTTTTGTATTTTATTATATTACAATTATAACAATAACTTCAATCAGGGTTGTTATGTTTTAAACAAAGTGTTAAAAACAAACTATTTTAGACTTTTTAAAACTGTTTGATATATTTTAAACAAAATTTGTTTTAAACAGTTCAAAAAGTGTTTTAAAACATGGGGTGTTGTTAAAAGAATAGTTTTGTTTAAAAATTAGCATATTCTATTTTCCTTTATATATGTTTACCGTCAAACCTACATTACAACTAAAACTAATATGTGATTAAAAACTAAAGCAAAATTTAAACAAAAATCGTTACTCGTTTCCGCTAGATGCACTACATACTTCATTTAACTCTTCCAATTTGAAGACTATTTTTGCTGCTTTATCAATTCCTAATCTATTACTTAAGGGAGATTATAATTAAGTCTTAGGAAGAATATGTCGCTTAATATTGGCATATGGTGCTTTAATAGCACCATATGTAGATATTAAAATAATTTTAATGTAATAGCATCCAAAGAATTTAAAAAAATCATATGCGAAGATTGCTCAGATCAATCTGCCAGTCAAGATTTTGCATTGTGTCCAATAGTATTTAATATTTTCGATGCAAACTCAAATAGTTGATCAACAATATCATGTTTTTTGCGATGAAAATGTTTTCTGCCAGAAGTTTTAAAAACAATATCAAGTCTTCTGGAAGCAGTATTAGGTCTTTTAGAAGCATTCAATTCTTCTAAGAGTATTCAGAGGTAATATCCATTCTGGAAGAAGTTTAAACCTTCTAGAAGCATTTCAAGTTTTTTGGAAGCAATATCAAGTCTTTTGGAAGCACTTCAAGTCTTATAGAAGCAGTATTAAGTCTATTATTAAGCAGTAATAATTGAAGCAGTATTAAGTCTATGGGCAGTATCAAATCTCCTGAAAGCTGTACTAAGTCTTCGAAAAGCAATATGAAATCTTCTGAAAGCATTTTCTAGTCTTTCAAAGGCAATATTAAGTTTTCTGGAAATATTTCAGGTATTCTGGTAACATTTCAAATCTTTTCAAACCAGTATCAGGTGCTCGAAAAGCACTATTAAGTTTTCTATGGACAGTATCAAGTCTTTTGGGAGCATGTCAAGTCTTCTGAACCCGCCCAGTTTATGCTTCTGGATAATTCATTTCGACATACTTCATTGCAATATCTAATTGTCCCCGATTAATATTTGCTTCTCAAAATCGATGTATGTTGGCCAAGTAATGATCGAGTGTTAACGTCATTTGTAACTGGTCTTGATCTTTCTACACATCCATTTCGTTAAAATCATCATCAATATGTTCTTCTTTAAATAATTTTAGTAATGTAAGTACGAAGGCTTTCACATTCGGTGTTAATTGAACTAAAATTAAAACCAACACTAGCACTAACACTAGAACTATCACTAGAACTAATACTAGATCTAAAACAAGTCAAAACTGGTTCTAAATGGCTTCGATCCTGTTTCTGAAGAAAGCTGCAACATAGCATCCGAAACGTCAAACATTTTTTCAAAAGATGCGCAGTAAAAACCGAAAGTTCCTAGTTTTATAGGTTGAAAAGTTAAAAATATCCATTCTACCAGTATGTTAAGTTTGAAAAAATATAAATGATGATTCAGTACTTTTAACTGATTTTATTGTTTAAATTAAGACTAGTTTCGCTTTTTACAGCGGATCTTCAAAGACTACGTGTGAATGTTACAAAAGTCAAGTTATTTTCCATATTTTATAACATGTGGATAATTAATTCCAATATTTAACTTTTTATAAGAGTGAAAAGTTAAGGTATTGTGTTATAGCAGTACCGTTCATGTGACACCTTACGACTAAAACGGTTTTTGTACAAGTCACAAGAGTTGCCCAACTTTCAACTTCTTAAAGTTAAAACCCTCGGTCGCAACTTAACGCATGCGCACTTTTCTCTTTCGTGCCTTTAATGGCAGTGTTTCGTTTAATTTTGTAAATAAAGGTTAAGTTGGTTAACTTTTTTATTTTATTATATTACAGTTATAAGAATAATTTCAATCAGGGTGTTATATTTTAAATAAAGTGTTTAAAACATACTATTTTAAACTACACTGTTTTAATGTTTTAAACTAAATTTGTTTTAAACAGTTCAGAAGGTGATTTAAAACATGAAGTGTTTTAATCCAAAGAGTGAAAAAATTCCACATGCCAAGATTGCCCAGACCATTCTGCAAATCAAGAGTTTTAAAATTTTAATATTTTTATATTGTTGAAGCAAACTCAAATAGTTTATCAACAATATCGTGTTTTTTGCGATGAAAATGTTTTCTGCCAGAAGTTTTAAAAACAATATTAAGTCTTGTGGAAGCATTTCAATTTTTCTAAAAGCAGTGTTAAGTCTTTCAGAGGCTATATAAACTGTTCTGGAAGAAGTTCAAGCCTTTTAGAAGCATTTCAAGTTTTTGGAAGTAAAGTCAAGTCTTCCGAATTAATATAAATTCTTCGAAAACCAGTATGAAGTCTTATGGAAACATTTTAAGTTTTCCAAAAGCAATATCAAGATTTTTGAAAGAACTTTAAGTCTTCTAGAAGCAGTATTAAATCGTTTAAAGCATTACAAGTATACTGAACATTTCAAGTCTTTTGGAAGCAAAAGAAAAATAGAGTCTTCTAAGGGCAGCATCAAACCTTCTAGAAGCATTTCCTGTCTTCTAAAAGCGAAACCAAATCTTCTAAAAGCATTTCATATCGTCTGAGAGCAACATCAAGTCTTTTAAATGCAATATCAAGTCTTCTGGAAGCATTTTAAGTCCAGGGGCAGCATTAAGTTATTTGGAAGCAATATCAAGTCTTCTGAAAGTAGTACTAAGCTTTCGAAAAGCAGTATGAAATTTTTTGGAAGCTCTTGTCTTCCAAAGACTATATCAAGTTTTCTAGAAGAATTTCAAGTCTTCTGAGGCATTACAAGTATTCTGGACATATTTCAAATCTTTTGGAAGCAGTATCAGGTCCTCTAGAAACAGTATTAAGTTTTCTATGGACAGTATCAAGTCTTTTGGACGCATTTCAAGTCTTCTGAGAAAACTCACACAGTCTATACTTCTAGTTAATTTATTTCGACATACTCTATTCAATCGATGATATAAATCGATGGTTTAGTATATTGACCAAGTAATAACAGGTAGTTAACGTCATTTCTAAATGGTCTAAAACGTTTAAAACAAAAAGAAAATAAGTTTTTAATGGAATCAAATTCAGATCAAATTGAATCAAAAGAAAAACAGTATCAGATCAAATTGATTCAAAATTAATAGAATTTGTACAAAAGTACCAATATCTTTATGATACGGGACACAAAGATCATAGAAATAAAGTAATCTTTATTTTTTATCTTTGTACGATTAATAAAACTGTATTCAAGCTAGGGATTGTAATCCCGAAGCAAATGCACAATGTCGGGAATTTGTCAAATCAATCTCACATCAAAATGCGTTTTAAAAGACTTTGGTTTCTCCTGGGCAACATTCTTCTTCATGGTCGACTTTGTCATCTTCACCTTCATTTCCTCTAAATCTTTTCTTTTTTATTATATTTATAATCTCTTTCACCAGTATGTTTCTTGTACTCTTATTGTTGTTAGTTTTATTGAGCAAAGGGTTTTCGTTACCAGAAATTCACTTTGAGTTGTTTAAATATCAATGAAGACTGAACAAAGACGAATACGGCTTACGCTGTTGAATCATCGAATTCAAACAATCATTAAAGGTCTTTCCTAAAGGAGCATTAACTTTTTTAATTTCTTGCAGCATGCATTCTAAAGCAATATCTACTTTATTAATATTCATGTCTCAATGATAAATATCTGCAACAGTCACTTTGACCCGATCTAAAAGTGAAACCAACTTCTCATAACTTGAAACTCACTGTCATTAGTGCATATAATGCAGTATTTCGACTGATCGCTTTAACATGATCTTGTTTTGCAGTCAAGTTGGAGTTTCAATTCTTTTCCGTGTTCTTCTTTCACATATTTTTGAAGAACTCCGTTTTTTGTTGGAGATTGCAGGCATTCCGATATCCCGAGATTGTAATCCCTAACTCAACCGCATTACGCTAGCAACGACGACAATTTTCTTTTTATTCATATTAAATAATGTTAGAATGTGTTAGAAACAAAATGCTTTTTGTATTTCTAATTTGGTACGACTTGACTTTATATATTCAAATTTTGCTTTAATGTACTATTCTTAAGTATTGCACGAACCAATACCTTTCCTTGCAACTAAAGCTAACGCAAACGGTTAACACTATGACTACGACTAAAACATGTTGCATGAACCCACCATTAACTTCTTAAAGCTAAAATATTCATTATATATACATATGCAGTGTATCGTTTTATTCTATAAATAAAGGTTGAGTTGATTAACTTTTTGATTATATTATATTACAATTATAACAATAATTTCAATCAGGGTTGTCATATTTTTAATAAAGTGTTTAAAACAAACTGTTTGAAGCATTTTTACAACTGTATAATATGTTTTAAACAGTTCAAAAGGTGATTTAAAACATGGGGTGTTTTTTAAACGAACACTTTTGTTTCAAAATTAGCAGGAAAATAGAATATTTCCTTTATGTATGTTTATCGCCAAACCTACATTATAACTAAAACTTAATATATGATTAAAAACTTAAGCAAAACTTAAAAAAAATCGTTACCCGTTTCCGCTAGATGCATTATTCACTCCATTTAACTGTTGAAATATGCAAATTGTTATTGCTGCTTTATCAATTCCTAATCTATTGCTTAAAGTATGGTATTAATTCCTAAGAAGTAAAAGTCGCTTAATATTGGCAGATGATGCTACTACATCCGATGTAGCTATTAAAATAGTTTTAATATAATAGCATCCAAAGAGATAAAAAAGATCAATCTGCCAGCCAAGATTTTGCATTTTATCTAATAGTATTTAATATTTTCGAAGGAAACTCAAATAGTTTATCAACAATATCGTGTTTTTTGCAATGAAAATGTTTTTTGCCAGAAGTTTTAAAAACAATATCAAGTCTTCTGGAAGCAGTATTAAGTCTTTTGGAAGCATTTCAATTTTTCTAAAACCAGTATTAAGTCTTTCAGAGGCTATATACGCTTTTCTATAAGAACTGCCTTCTAGAAGCATTTTAAGTCTTCCAAAAGCAATATCAAGTTTTCTGGAAGAACCTCAAGCCTTCTAGAAGCAGTATTAAATCTTTTAAAGCATTACAAGTATTCTGAACATTTCACGTCTTTTGGAGGCAATATCAGGTTCTTTAGAAACAGTATTAAATCTGCTATGGGCATATCAAATTTTCTCGAAGCAGTTTAAGTCTTTTGTGACTATTGCAATTCATTACATATCTTCTGGCAGCTACATCAAATCTTCTAAAAGCATTTCATATCGTCTGAGAGCAAGATCAAGCCTTTTCAAATGTAGTATCAAGTCTTCTAGAAGCATTTCAAGTCGTTCAGGGGCTGTAGTAAGTCGTTTGTAGGTAATATCAAGTCTTCTGAAAGTAGTACTATGTCTTCGAAAACCAGTATGAAAATTTTTGGAAGCATTTCTAGTCTTCCAAAGGCAATACCAAGTTTTGTGGAAGCATTTCAAGTCTTCCAAAGGCAATATCCAGTTTTGTGGAAGTATTTCAAGTCTTCTGAGGCATTCCAAGTATTCTGGACATATTTCAAATCTTTTGGCAGCAGTATCAGGTCCTCTAGAAGCAGTATTAAGTTTTCTATGGACAGTATCAAGTCTTTTGAAAGCATTGTCATATAGCCTATGCTTCTAGATAATTCATTTCTACGTATTCAATTGCACTATCTAATTGTTCCCAATTAATATTTGCTCCTCAAAATCGACGTTTTAGTATATTGATCAAGTAATGACCGTTCGTTAACGGTTTCGTTAACGTTAGTTAACGTTTCTAAATGGTCTTAAACGGTTAAAAGAATAAAAAAAGCATGTATTTATTGTATTGTATTGTTTAAAATGAAAAGGAAACATGTTTTTCCAACTTTGATTTTAATGGAATCAAACCCAAATCAAATTGATTCAAAATTAATGGAATTGGTACAAGAGTACCAATATCTTTATGATACTTATATCTCTATGATACAGCACACAAAGGTCATAAAAATAAATTAATCTTTATGTTTTGTATTTGAGCCATTAATTGTATTCAAGTTAGGGATTACAATTCCGAAGCAAATACACAATCTCGGGATTACATTATATGAAACCGGGATCCCGGGATTGATTTCGAGATTGGTTTATCAATCTCGAAATCCCCTTTCAAGGTCAACTTTCTTCTCCAGAAAGACGGTGAAATATCGCAGTCTTCTTCATGGTCGACTTTTTCATTTTTACCTTCATTTCCTCTAAATCTTTCTATTATATTTTAATCTCTTTCATCTATACGTTTCCTGTATCCTTATTATTGTTAGTTCTATTGAGGAAAGGATTGTCGTTACCGGAATTTCAAAAAGGCTGAACGAAGACGAATACAGTCTTACGCTGTTAACTCATCGAAATCAAACAATCTTCAAAGGTCTTTTCTAAAGGAGCATAACATGTTTCGATGACAAATACCTTCAACAGTCACTTTGACCCGATCTAAAAGTTAAACCAACTTCTCATAATTTGAAACTCACTGTCATTAGTGTTTATAATCTACTGTATTTAGACTGTCATATTGCTTTAACACGATTAAAAGGCTATTTCATTTTTTTGCAGTCAAGTTGAAGTTTCAGTTCTTTTCCATGTTCTTCTTTTACATATTTTTGAAGATCTTTGTTTTTTGTTGGAGATTTTCGGTACTCTTTGACCAACATTGATCAACGACAAATCCCAGATTCATAAAAATTGGTTATTATGGGAACAATTCCGGGATCCAGGGATCCCGAACAATTTTCTTTTTATTCATATTAAATAATGTTAGAAACAAAATGTTTCTAACACATTTGAAATCTGTTTCACACCAGATTTCTTTTTGTACTACACGACTTTATATATGTTCAAATTTTGCTTTAATGTGCTATGCTTAAATATTGCACGAACCAATAATTTTCCTTACAACTAAAGCTAACGCAAACGGTTAACTCCTTTATTAACTACATCATAAAATACACTTTCAAGGTTTAAAACCCCAATATCGCACTTACAGCTGCAAAAATGTATAGAAAAAAACTAAAACAAATAAATGAAAAATAAAATAATCATCTTTTTATTATATAAAGCTTATTAAAGGTAACTAGTCTTTCGTTAGTTCTTAACAACTTTTAAATTGTTATACATAAATTATGCTTATGAAGTAAATATTAATTTAAAAGTATTTAAATATTTTAAGTAGCTTAAAAAATATAATAAACAAATGAACTGAAATCTTATAATTTTGGACGCTATCAAGACTAAAAACAAGACAAAAAGATTATCAGATATCGCGTGTCTTCGTGATAAATTAATCAAGGTTGGAAAATTGAACAACCGTTCAACTGCTGTTGATGATGATGGTATGCTGGTGTTATATTTTATAAATACTTGTTTTTTTAATTTGTAATCATGGAGCATTTCTATATTTGTTCTTCTGTCCTCTAAATAGAGATTTGCAAATTACGTGAGCCCCGCCGGATCACGATGGGTCATGCGTGACTCACCGTGAGCGGGCATCAATTGTTGTACTACTCACGTGAATGTACGTGATCGTGAGCATCTTTGGTTTTGGACGGTGCCCGGCGTGACCCGGTTGAAACACTTTTTGAATATATCTTCAATTATTATTGAAGATATATATTGAATTTGTTGAAGTCCACATTAATGAAAAATATAATATTTACAACATTTTATTTACAATTTGTATTCCTGGAATGAATACAATCAGTGATGGGCGACAGGTAAATACTCGATGGCTAGGTATTTATAAATTGGGTATTTATACGGGTATTTACCCTAGCCTAGGGTAAATATCCAAACGCAGGTACTTAATCAATTTCAAAAATTTATAGAAACTATTTTTTAAATCGAATGAATTAATTTTTTCACAAAGAAACAAAGATATCAATTTGATTAGTTAGTAATGAAAAGTATAGAAATGCCAAAAGTTCCTAAGTCTGGTATTAGTTATACTTTCAATTCCAGAAAAATTTACAACAATCAAGCACCAAACAGCAATTATAACTAGAACTAAGACTAGATCTAGTACTAGAAAGATTCAGGTTTAGCCGTGCGTCTGAAGACGCACGGAAAAAGAACACTAGAAACATTAGGGTTTAGCCGTCTAAAGAGACGTACGGCTAAATCCTAATGTTTCTAGTTTTAGGTGTAGTGTCAATACTATAGCTAGGTTGTATGTCTAGTATTAATTATACTTTTAGTTTCAAAAGAAGCATTTACAACAATCAAACACTGAATGGCAATTGAAACTGAAACTAACACTAGACCTAATACTAGAAAAATTAAGGTTCTAAAGATGCGCGGCTAAACTGAACCTTTAGTACTAAGTCTAGTGTTAGTTTTAGTGTTTATTTTATACTAGTATACAACAATATAAAACTGAATAACAACTAAAAATAGAGCCAACACTAATACTAGACCTAGAATGAAAAACATTTAGGTTTAGTCGTACCTCTCTTAACATGAAAATCAATCCAATCCATCCCAACCACCTTCAGAATTAACACTAGACTTAGAACTAGAAACATTAGGGTTTAGCCATCTAAAGAGACGTACGGCTAAATCCTAATGTTTCTAGTTACAAGTCTAATGTCTATCGAATATTAATTATACTTTTAGTTTCAAAAGCATTTACAACCATCAAACACTGAATGGCAATTAAAACTAAAACTAGTACTAGACCTAGTACTAGAAAAATTCAGGTTCTGAAGACGCGCGGCTAAACTGAAACTTTTTAGTACTAGTTTTACTAGTTTTAGTACTAATTTTAGTGTTACTTTGATACAAGTATACAACAATTTAAGACTGAAGAATAATTAAAAATAGAATTTTTGTTCTCTTTCAAGTTCCATTCTCGAAAGCAAAAGTATTTCGCTGTCTATATCTTCGTACAACAGTTTTAATTTACCTTTCTCATCAATAATTTCCTTAATTGAAGTATTTAGCGAATTACATCTAGTGATTGCAGAGTAACTCAACGTATGTCTCAATACAGTATTAATAATTTCAGAGGTTTTTGGTCTGCCTGCTTTATTCCATAATAAATTACATTTTTGTAAAACTTTCTCATATCTACTTTTAAATATTTGTTTGTGTGTGTAACTGGCGCATCGCTTATGTTTCGGTAGTGCATGCTCAACGAATTCAAAGTATCAATTCTCCTCATCACTATCAGCATCAATTTCTTCCTGCTCATTTATTGAAAATTGAATGCCAAACAATACAAATGACAATACAATGATAAATAATTGATAAATAAATAAATACAAATGATAAATAAATATTTTCGAGAAGCTTGGCAATTTTATCGTAAGAATAGCTTCAAGAAAACCTTTGACAAGCTAGTGCAAAAGAATGTCTATTAAGATTATTTTCATCGTTGAAGTGTACAGTGACGCTTATAAAGCTCCTTCTTTTTCCAGACCAAATGTCGGCAGTAGAACAAACAAATTTAGTATTGCGCAGGACCTGTTTGACATTAAAAGTTTGACTTTTGTATGTTTGTTCAATTTGGTGAGATAAAGATTTTCTACTAATAATCCTAAAATCTCCAAATGTTTCAATGAACAACATTGCTCTGGTTATGATTGCCTTTACAATGATAAATGGTCATCTCGAACCTGCAGATTATTATAAGTTTTTTTATTTTCGCAACATAATCCAAAATAATTCAGTATTTTCATATGTATATTGGGAAGGGTTTCAATCCACATTTTAAAGTGACAGGCTGTATATTTTGAATGATTGTCTTGGATATATACATAATCGTTATTTACTTTAAAAATGTTGATATACCAGTCCTTCAGTTCAGCTCTAGTCTACTATAGCTCAGTTATTAATTAAGTTAAGAGTTTGATAGTTTGCAGGCTTGTACTGTAGCTAGACCGCATTTCAGAACATTATTCTTGATTACACCGGCTGTATATATTTTTTCTCACATTTTTGGGTGTAGATAAATAAAAATTATTAACGTTGATTTTAGAACACTGCTTTTAAACGATCGATGT
The DNA here is from genome assembly GCA_036711965.1 of Onthophagus sagittarius. Lineage (NCBI taxonomy): Eukaryota > Metazoa > Arthropoda > Insecta > Coleoptera > Scarabaeidae > Onthophagus > Onthophagus sagittarius. The sequence continues at coordinate 31,208,571 of JASERS010000005.1, forward strand.
ATACATTATATTTTTGATTGTTGCTAAAAAAAAAGTCTGAATCACGCAGTTGTTTATGTACAAGAGGTTTTTCAGTTGAATGTAAAGAGGTTGGCGTTGACATCAAATTGTAAAATGTTTGTTGTAGGCTAATCAATAAATGCTTAACATCTGTCAAGTTGTGGAAATTTACGAAAAATTCACCTGGTAAACGTAACGGTTGACCATAAATCAGTTCTGCTGAAGAACAGCAAAAATCCTCTATCAAGAAACACCTTTGACCTAATTGTATTATAGGAAGATCTTGTTTCCACCTATTCGTTTTAACCCTAGCAATAATGGTAGTTTTCAAAGTTCTCTGAAACTTTTCTAAGATGTCAGGAAGTATGCATTAGTGCCAACTTTGACATGGATTTTTTTCTTTGTATTGAGTATTTTGCTTGAGAAGGCTAAAGCTTATAGTTTTTTTTTGAAAAATAAGCTATGAGTTGAGATAAATTATTGACTTTTTGCGATGAATCTGCTCCAAAGCTGTATTGGAAGCGTCAGTGGTTAAACATAATTGAGCAATTTTACAACGATGAGGCAGTTGTTGAATTTGCTAATTAAGTTTTAGAGAATTCAAAACTTTGATTAAATAATTTGATATATAAAGGTGCAAGTATATTTGGAAAATTTAGAACGAATCTATGATAAAAGTTTATCATACCTCAAAATCCTTGTAACTGTTTAAGTGTTTTGATTTTGGAAAGTCTTCAATAATTTTAATTCTGTCATCTGAAGGACGAATGCCTTGAGAAGAAATGTGATGACTTAAAAAAATTTATTGATTGTACAGGTTGGTTCAAATTAGAAGTCCGAATAGGCTACCTCGAAAACTCTAAGAGTTAGACAAAAAGTAGCTTACATGTCACGATCTCTTTAAAAAAATCCAATGCTGAAAACTTCAAAGCGCTATCGTTCTCTATGTGTATAACTAATACATTATATGGACACTTCTTTACGGAGAATTTGATGTATCATCAGGAGTAGTTGAAAATTTTTTTTATCTTTACATTTCGAGATATTACGATAATTTTTGTTTTTTAAATGGAATCATTCCTGATTTTTAGCTTATTAAACTCGCTATTTTTTCTCAATTCAAAAATATAAGGTTCGACAGGTATATTCCTTATTTTTCAGAATAAAGCTAAAAATAAGCATTTTTATAAAAATTTTTAAAAAGCAACATTTAGTGTTATTGAGTGGCAATATATTGTTAACGTAAAAAATCAATATTTTTGAGGTGATTAATTACTGCATTTTTTTATAGTACTATTTCAATATTTTTTGGAAAATAAAATGGTTAGAAAAAAAGTAAAATTTAAAAATAAATTAAAAAACGCCGTAATTTAACGAAACTGTAAATTTAGTTTCTTCTACGACACTAGATGGCGGAGAAGAAACATAAATAACTATTTTTGAACCAATCTTAATCTTTTGTAATGCCAAATACATTCCAGAAAATGATTGTTAAATTACAGGTAAATAAGACAAAAAGAATAATATATAGAACTCAAAAATTACCAACAGAACGCGGATTCATTTTGTAATGTTCTATTGAGTTACAACAAAACAATCAGCATTACATTATTTATTATAATAAAATTAAATGTAATACGATTTACTGTTGTATTTGAAATTTAAAATAAACCATTTTAAAAATCAAACGACGAAATAAACGTTGTAAATGCAGATTTACAATTTTTTGGTGATAAAACCAGTTGGCTTTTCATCGTTACGTTTTTTGTCATTTCACCTCCACTATTCGTTTTCTACACAGTAAGTTAAAGAGGGGATGTTAAAACGTTGGTATCTTATTATTAAAATTTAGTTGATGTGCGGGCTTTCAGCGATCACGTTGTTGTTAACAATAAATTTATTACGCGAATTAAGTAATAAATAGCGAGCTTTCATTTGTGACTCGTGAATATCGTTGTTAGTTCTATTTCACAAACGCATCCGAACAATTTTTGGTGTCCAAATATAAAACCTAAAGATAACGTCTTTAGGTTTTACTTTAGTGATACTTTAGTGCGGGATTAAAAAAAAAAAGTAATTTTAGTTGATGTTGATCAAGTATGAATTTGTTAAAAAAATCAACCTTATCAGGTGAAAGATTAATCTTGAGATTTTGGGATCATCAAATTGATGTCTTACGGATGTTAAATGGTACAATAAATAATATTACGTTAATTTCTGTTATAATAAAATAAATGGTTGATCTTTTTCAGCTGAGTTGTGCATAGGAGATCAAGGAAAACAACAGCCGTTTGGTGAGTCGTTTTAAAATTTTTAATTTTTACCAAAACACTTGTGGGTACAATTCACGATGTAAAGGAATATTGAATTTACGGTATAAAGGAATAAAAACCGATTTATACGCTATCCGGAAAGAGGATTACTCGAAGTAAAAAATATTTTTTAAAAATTATATAAATAGTTATTTATTATACATGGAACAAAGTGTGTTAAAAAAACCGAGAGCTTAAATTTAACTTTTTTCCCGCAAAAAAATAAAGTATTATACATACATTATTTTTTCTGTAACGGGGAAACGTCTGATAAATTTATGTATTAACTAAAATTCAGATCAATTTTATGCATGGCAGAATTATATAACCCCTAAATATATGGTAATTAGTTATTTGTTTTTGACATTAAAGCTTAAAGAACTAATGTTTTGCAACTTTTCCCAGTTATTATTATTATGTTTTCAAAATTTTAAAATCGTAACACAAAAACGCAGGCACTGCGATATTCGATATGCCTACATATTTCGTAGACTATTGTTTTTGTTATAAATTCCCACTTTTTCTCGCGCTTGAAACGATTAGAACACTAGATTACTAAACCGGATGACTTCACCCTCTGTAATTAAAAAGTCACGGAGGACATCGCTGTCGAAAAGCTGGGTTGTCTCGATGAGATGATCATGTATTCTCTTTTTTTTTGTTTGGATACGAGTGATGCAATTTCTGATGACATCCATGCTACTTTCAAATCGCGATGGAGGTCGGTGTTTCTTATATACCAAGATGCATTTACTATGCACCTTAGTACTTTATAGAGAGAATCCCGCCGGTTCACGATAGGTCATGCGTGACCCACCGTGAGCGAGCATCAATTTTTGCATCGACGGGACCCGGTTGGAACAATTTTTTAATATTTCTTAATAATAAATAATACTTAATAATAATATTTTACCGAACGGTTCGATACACACCGGCTAGTGAAACCGGTATATATCGAATTTGTTCCTTGACCGTCACATTTTCCTGCGATAATTATTATTCACAATCTGTACTATATCTCGCGGTTAAGTTTTGTAAATTTTTTAAATCTTTTTTACTTCGTTGTGAATGTCTTCGTTTGTTTAGAGGAACGTTAAGCTACACTTGTTAGTGATGAAAAAGATTATATGTTATTTAGTGTAATAATTACTGGTGAGTAATCTGAGTCCAGGCCTAACTCTTCTTCTATATTTACAAAGTTAAGAGGTAATATCAGTGTAGATTGTGTAGAAGACTGTTTTCAAAAGTTATCTTTGGGATTTTTTTACTGGGAGTGTTAAGGTAAAAAGACAGATGACGCAGTCTTATCGTATACATCTCTATTTATTAATATTGTTCTCTATTTATTAATATTGTCAAATGTTTTTTTTTGTTAACAGTTGCCTCGCGACACATAGAAGACGTAAATCATAACCTAGAATAGAAAACGAAAGTTCTTTCAAAAGTTTAGTTCAAAATCTAAACTTTTGAAAGCATTTAAGTATTTCACAGTTATTTTCACGAAAAAATTTCGTTTAAAGTTATTTATAAAAGCTGAAATAATCAATATTTCGAAAAATGTTAGGGTAAAGCCCAAAAGTTTCTAGTTTTAAATCTAGTATTAGTCCTAGTGATATTTCTAGTGATAGTTCCAGTGTTAGTGCTAGTATTAGTTTTAATCTTAGTTCAATAGAAAAATGTGTTTTCGAGAAAAACCGCTTTAAAGATTTTGAACGCTAGGATTCGCATATAAATTTTCAAAAATTGGTTTTTATAGGATCATACCATTAATCAGCTATTCTAGCACCATAAACTTAACCCTCATTGTTGCTATTTTTCTCTTCTGACAGCTTTCGGACCGCTGTTAAGGATTGGCGCGCCTCTCTTGCTCTATCAATGAGTGAGGAGCGTTCGGAATATTTAATTCGTTTCGCAATATCTGTATTTAAATCTCGTTTTTTTTTACCGCTTGATATGGTCTTCGGAACGTAGGACTAAACTAATGACCTAGTTAGTTATCCTGCTATGCAACGCTCAAGCAAATCCAAATCGACTTAAATCTACATAGATATGTTGAATCGCTTAAAATATTTTCCGGGTTTATTGGTGAATGACGTTTGTAATTAGCGCGCCCTATGTCGGTAAAAATTTTTTCAGCCAAAAGCTTTGAAGATATTAACTTTAAAGGTCAAACATATCGCTTAAGCAAAAAAAATCGATTTTTTTAAAAATCCTACCCTAATATCAGGGTAGAAGCCATATATTTTTCGCTCATGTATTTAAAGTTTTCTCCGCAATTTCACCACTCACCTTTTCGGCATACGAGACGAACTACTTGGATTTACCAAGATGTATAGAGGAAGCAGTTCTTTTGGCTTGTATTTTAACATTTTTGGAACTTTATATATGTTATACTTGCGCTCCTATAGTTCATCTTTGATGTCATTAACATCACGGCTTATAATAATTTCAGATTTCTGGTTTGCTTATTTTCATAAGTTGACCAAGACAAATTATTTTAAGTAAGCATCTTTGATGCTTCTCTGTGCTTTTGTTCTGAATTAAGATTCAGTTTTACTTTGCCATTTAGCACATATGTAAGAAATCCATCTGTAATTACGCTTTTAAGCAATTTATAAATGTCATCGTATTGTTTGACACTATAGATTAATATTGGTGGGGGTAAACGTAAACAATACTTTTGTATGGTTATGCCCGTTTGTACGGGTTGTTTTTCAGGTTTTTTTTTGGTTGGCTTTTTCGGTTTATTGTACATACTGTTTCTTTTTTCTTCGCCTTTATAAGCTACTGGTTTCATAGATGATTTCATTTTTCATTCTAAATTCTATTCTTGGAATTCTAAAAATCCACAGGAATTCCACCGGAACACCAAAAATCCAATCATCGGTGCCATCAACTCCCCAACGTACCTACTAACCAAACATCTCGCGAAAATTCTCTCTCCTTTTATAAGCAACACGGACCCTAACATATGTTAGAGACTCGACACATTTCGTGGAATTGGTGAAAAATGTAATGTTAGATGCTGAGAATATTTTAGTTAGTTTGGTTAATAGAATCTCTTTTTATTAGAGCACCAATTAAGCATGCGTTAGATGGTCTTCGCCAAAAACTCATTCCGGAGCGATTACCAGAATATGTACCAGATTTAGTGGAATACTGTTTATCGTCGACGTATTTTAGTTGGAAAGGAGAGTATTACGAGCAGTTTGAAGGGGTAACCATGGGATCACCTTTGCCGCCGGTAATAGCTAATTTTTACATGGAATTAATTGTTCGCAGAAGATGCTTTGAAGAAGAGCGATTGGAATCCAAAGCTATGGCAGCAAGAATATGTGAAGGAGACAATCTAAAGGAACGGTTTCTACGGGACGTACTACAGAGGAATAGATAAGTTTGAGGGTCATCAACCGGGCCACCAAGCAGCGGAAGCAGGGAGAAGAAGCTGCAGCAAGTACAGAACCAAAATCCAGATTTACCTAAATCCAGATTTATCTGCCTTTCTTATGCTTCCGGTGTAACGGAACGAATTGCAAGACACCTCTAGAAAAACGACAGCGTGATGCGATACGGAACGACTCAGCTTTTGCAAATTTTCTAATTCTTTTTTGAATTGCAGTTGATAAAATTCTTGTAAGTACATATATTTCAAATCTTCTGTGCTTCTTTAATACATTTTTGACAACTTCTCAATCATTTCACTCGCCGCTTTACAATTGAATATATGCACGATAGGCTGTTTTACAATTGTATTATTATCTTTTGAGTATTTGCATCCTTTTGTTCCCAAGTTGTTTTTTTATGTCTTCTGGACATTTCATTTTTCCAAATGCTATTTCATGTATACCATTCGCTTAGAAAAATACTTTTATTTGGAAACTCCAGAGCTCAAAATTCTCTGACCCCTTTAATGTTTTAATACATGCGAACTCATTCGTTTGACTTATTATTATAGGTTATTTAACCAATTTTAATATTAATTTATTTTTCGCTCTTATTAGCCGCGTATTTCTTTAATTATTTGAATACAAAACTCGTATTTATAAATTAATTAAATAGTCTTACTCCATTTCCGTACTATTTTATAGATTTTTTATACACTCGCTATCATTTTAACGACTTCACACTTGACATTTTAATCCTGGGGCAACCTACGTTTAATTCGGGATACTTATAGCGCTGCTTTCAATTACAAAACCTATTTTAACAGTTTTGATATAGGAATGATGTATTTTACTTTCTGATATATTTTACTTTATTATTCACATTTTTTTATGTTTATCTAACTACCTATGATATTATTAGTTTATAAACTTATAATATACAACATTATGTTTATGTTTATTTGTGTTCCGTTCTGAAAACTGTTTTTAGTTTGTTGAGGTTTTCTTTGTTCTGTCTTGCATTATTTATCTTATCTCTCAACGGTCTTGATTTCTTCTGCTTCCTTTCTTTATTTTTGATAGTGTTGAAAAATATTGCTTCGTTGAATTTTTGAATGTCTGCTTTGTGTTCTATGTAATGTAGTGATTGTTGTAATTTTCTATGAAATTTTAACGTTCAAATGAAACTTAAACGTCTCAAATGCAGTGAAAAGATGTACGGTGCATGCGATCATGCATATACTTACGAATTTCTACAAGGAAGTCGTTTATGATATCTGCCGGTAATTCCACAAACTGCACTAAATTGTTCTATATTTGTATATTCAGTAAATTAAAAGATTTCAAATCGGAACATGTACGGATAACCGTTAAATGATTACAGAATTACGCCACTTACAAGTCACGTGGTACCGACGAAAAAATTTGAACAAAATTGTGAGGTGTCCACAAATTATCTCGAATGAAAAGTACAAGTTGTACTGTAAAATTTTATATTTCAATATAATTTAATGTGAATTATATATGTACACATTAATAGTAAATATAGTGTACATTAAGTTCTTTTACCACGTATTATAATTTTTACTTAAAATTCTTTTACCAACTACTCTAAAAATTGTCCATTAAACGATTTTGTTCCTGTGAACTCCATAAAAAATGTTGAGACCGGCTTAATTTGACGCGTAATTTGATCTTTTATGGCTTTTGACGTGGGGTAATTTCAAATTTTTTTCTCTCACCCGTGTAGTAATTATCACAGATACAATGAAAAGTACTAGTAACTAGTGTGCTCAATGAGAGGCACATTATTGTTAATATTTCATAGAGTTTCGCGGAAAATTTCGTTTTAATAGAATGCGTTTATTTCAAAACGACCAGGTAAATTTCAACGTGGTTTAACCAAAATATGCCAAATAATTTTGGTTCTCGGATTCCTTTCAAAATTATAATTAAAATTACCCCATGTTGTAAAGAATTTAATTACGCGTCAAATGAAGCTGGTCTCCACTTTTTTAGTTTCTTTGTTATTTGCGTTTAAACGAAGGGGTAAAATATTTTGAATACGCTAATAGTGCATATCTGTGTTAATCTCTAACTCTTAGCATTATTCGTCAGAGAATTCACGGAAAGCTAATAAAAGTCGAGCATTATCTGTTACTGTCGGGATGATTTGGGCTGATCCAATATTAAAATTCAAATTCATGTTATCAAGTATATCTCCATTCTTCTTATAATCGTGGGTGCTAGAGAATCTTTTGCAAGCTAAAGTAAAACTTTCTCTCCAAGTTTGTGTCTATACAGAGCAATATAATACCCATGAAACTTCTTGTTTTCCTGGACCATATGTCAGCGGTGCTACAAACATAATACTGTTGTTAAATTTCTTTTTTAAGGTTCAGAGTTATACATTTCATTAATAAGTACCATTGCAGGTTTTCTTCGAGTTAAAGGACATTAACGTTCGTTCCATCGAATAACCAAGCGAAATTTACGCAATGGCAGAGGTAGTACTGAACTAGCAGTTAGTTATTTTTCGAAATTACCAGAAAGAATGAAAAATATGCAAGAAATTGTTAAAATTAGTATTGGAGTAGTCGATTACGTTTCAATTTCATCCAAACATGCATATTTTAAAAATTCTAGACGTTGTAATGAAGTCTTTTAGGTTGGAGTGACATTCTTCTTAATCAAGCTTTATTTTAAGATATCAATCATGAAAGTGTGGTGAAAATCGCGTTGAAATCTGCACGATCGTCTTCACAATAACCGCATCTTACAAAATCGCGTTTTTCCGCGAAACTATATGGAATATCGATAAAATAAAATAATGCCCCACGTTAAGAGCACATCGGTTAATCACCAGTTCAAATTTGAAATTCTTTCGTCGAATAGTTTTTGAGAAAAAAATCGTAAAGTAGACAAAGGTGTCGGTACTCCTAAAATTCGGGTACTCTTTTAATTTAACTCGCGATGAAAGAAAAACCGCAGATCCGAAAAATTCCAAATTAACATGTGATACGCAAAAATGTTTTTTTTAATTGAGCGATTTCGAAAATATCGATCTCTAAAGTGTGACTTTAGGTTAGAGTGAAATTTTTCTTAATCAAGCTTTATTTTAAGATGTCAATCATGAAAATCTCTTTATTCGCTCAATAGATATCAAAGAAGAAGTTAGGTTTTGATCGTAACAAATGGAACGTCTACTAAGAAGCAGATTTGAGAAATTCTATATTGGTTTTAAATTGATATGAGTTAGGGATTCTTTTGAGATATCAATCGCCAAAATATCTTTGTTTATTCAAAAGTTATGGAATATAAAGTATTCAAGTCGATTTTGTTAATTTCAAGTTCATCCATTCACGCATATTCCAAAAATTCTAGACGATAATCCAACCCCCTATGATGATTCTTTATAATAATACCTTTTTATTTTACATCACCATTGCCAACCGTGATTTTTTGGTGATAAACAAACCGCTGTTACTGAAATATCGCTCATCTGCTATTTCATCTACTATTTTAATAAGTTTTACCGAATAATTTTCTTTTTTCCTTATAAATGAAGTCTTCATGACAACGGCTGATATTTATGGATAGATATGTTCCAAATTAATTTTTAACTTCAATAACAATTTTTGTTACACTTTAATAAAAGCGTTTTTAATTTTTGAGATATTGCTGATTTTTGCAATATCTCGAATAGATTTGTTTTATTCATGTAGACTTAACGATTTCTTTGGTCAATTTCTTATAAGGATATTACAACGACTATTTAGGTCATAATAAATCTTTTTTATTATAAGTAGTTTATTTTATTTTTGCGAAATTAATAACTGTTATAGGTTATGTTCCTTTTTGAGTATTTTTCGTCAATATATTGCTTCTTTCAATAATAATATTTATATTATTCACATGCAATCAAAATTTGGTAAACAGAATGTGTAGATACAAAAGTCGAATCAAATTAATTCCTTTCCTAAATTAACTGAGTTGTAAATTTGAATTAGGCCACGAGTTTTCCATTAAATCATTTCGTTTTTTTGGGATAATGCGCCCTCCTCAAGTGGAAGACCACAAACCGTCAATCACCGAGGAGATAATACCCATCGAGTTAGTGCAAAACTTGGTGATTACTTAGGTACTCAATTATGAAAGAAATTAGGAAGAACCGAGATTGGGGTTTCAATTGAAACACGTGGATCGTGACATTGCCAAAATTTTCTTATTAAATTTGTTTGTATCACACTAACGAGTAATAAGACAAAAATTGGGTTTATTTTTGTATCTTTATTTTTATTTTTGGGTAAACACAGCCATTTAAGAAAAGTTACTTATTTTATCTTAATACGAATACATCAGATTAAAACATCGACATTTATTAACGTTGATTTTACTCGATTATTTATATTCGTTTATATTTAATTTAGGTTATTTATATTCGGTTTGATGTGGAATGGTTTTCGCTTACCTCTTTCAAGCAAACCACCCTACAACGTTAACAGTTATCCATCAACAACACCGAATGGTCACTTTTCGCAGTAACATCTTGTTTCAACCCGTCATCCATCGTTTCAGCGTTGGGAGACGCCTCGGGATCTCGTCAGAAGACGAATGCGACCCGTTTACGAGTACATCAATTCAGGGGTTCTGTTGAATCGTTCTTGAGATGTCGACGGTGGAACCCTAGCCCAAGTTATCTTGAAACGGAACGATTCGTCATCGGGACCGGCCTCCACCACTTGTACTAGTCGGGAAGCACTTGTCGAGGCCGATACTCCTGCAACAGTTGGACACTCCGAACCGCTGCTAAACACGATCTTCAGCTTCCAAAACCAGAATCTCTAAAAAAATAATGATAAAGAATTTGAAACAATTATTATATGGAGATGTATGTTCAAAGTAACTCAATTTAGTCGTCATTATTACTCAATTTATTTCGTCATTTTGGCATACAAGTCATGTACGATGAACTATTTCAATCAACAAGTAATTATAATGTGCAAGCACCTGCAGCGATTGCTGACCTTCATTATTTTGCCAAACGAACCGTGTCTATATCTCGGCAAATCTAATGTCGATATTGATTAATCAAGGAAGGAATGAGTTGTTTCAACCGAGAATGATTGAAAACCAATCGAGTTTGTACAACATTTGGTGACGAAATTTCTTTCTATAATCCATAACTTGTAATGGTGGGTTCATGCAACGTGTTTTAGTATTGGTCGTAGTTATAGTCATAAGAGTGAAAAGTTAAGGTATTGTGTTATAGTAGTACTGTTCATGGAACATCTTACAACTAAAACGGTTTTTGTCCTAGTCACAAGAGTTCCCAACTTTTAACTTCTTAAAGCTAAAACCCTCGGTCGCAACTTAACGCAAGCGCACTTTTCTCATTCGTGCCTTTAATGGCAGTTTCATTTTATTTTATAAATAAAGGTTAAGTTGGTTAACTTTTTATTATATTACAATTGAGGCGTTGAGAACAGAAAGGGCGAATTTAACAAAGCATGATTTTGAGAAATCTCTGTTTTTGATATTTTGCATAAGGTCGAATTCAACAAAATAAATGTTTTTTAATAATCATTTTTTTAGTTATGAGGTAAAAAATCAACTCAAATCCGACAGTTTTCAGTCTTTTTAATAAACTACCTAACGTTATCTAATAGTTTTTAATACTTTGATATCTATTTATTATTCATAATCCAAAATGAAACCGGTGGTTAGACGTGTTGTGTTTGCCGTTTGTACTCTTAGATATTGTTTAAAATCAAACATCGGTTTTGAGTGATATTCAATTTTTGAAGGGAAAGAAGGGCAAGCTTAATATAATTGTTAGATAGAACAATTCGTAAACATTCAAATTAATGAAAATGCATCAGCGCAATTATAATAATAATTTCAATCAGGGTTGTTATATTTTAAATAAAGTGTTTAAAACAAACATTCCTAAAACTGTATGATATGTTTTAAACTGTTCAAACAGTTCAAAAGGTGACTTACTTTTAAGGTGTTCTTTTAAAAGGTGTTCTTTTGAAAGAACAGTTTTGTTTAAAAATTAGAATGTTTTATTTTCCTTTTACATATGTTTGTCGCCAAACCTACATTACGACTAAAAAATAATAAAACGAGTAATAAAAATCCATTACTCGTTTCCGCTAGATACACTATTTACTGTATTTTACTGTTGAGATATGGAGACTGTTTTTGCTGCTTTATCAATTCGTAATCTATTACTTAAAGTAAATCGTATTAAATCTTATGAAGAAAAAGTCGCTTAATCCCCGCATCGGATGTAGCTATTAAAATAATTTTAATGTAATAGCATCCAAAGAGTTTAAAAAAATTCATAGTTCAAATTTGCCTAGATCATTCTACCAGTCAAGATAACTTAAATAGCTTATCAACAATATCGTGTTGTTTTTGCAATGAAAATGTTTTTTGCCAGAAGTTTTAAAAACAATATCAAGTGTTTTGGAAGCATTTCAATACTTCTAAAAGCGGCAACAAGTCTTTCAGAAGCTATATAGACTTTTCTGGAAGAAGTTCAAGCATTCTAGAAACATGTCAAGTTTTTTGGAAGCAATGTCAAGTCTTCCGGAAGCAGTATCAAGTCTTCTAGAAGCAGTATTAAATCTTTTAAAGCATTACAAGTATTTTGAACATTTCTTTTTTCTATTTTGACAAGTCTTTTGGAAGCAATATCAGGTTCTTTAGAAACAGTATTAAGTCTGTTATGGGCCTATCAAATCTTCTGGAAGCAGTGTAAGTCTTTTGGGACTATTGCAAATGTTTTGGAAGCAAAAGAAAACAGTATTAGTCTTCAAAGGGCAGCACCAAGCCTTCTAGAAGCAATCCAAGTCTTCTGGAAACATTTCAAGTCATCCAGGAGCAGAATTAAGTCGTTTAGAGGCAATATCAAGTCTTCTGAAAGTAGCGTAAAGTCTTCGAAAAGTTGTATGAAATTTTCAGGAAGCATTTCTAGTCTTCCAAAGGCAATTTCAAGTTCTCTGGAAGCATTTCTATGAAGTATTCTTGACACATTTCAAATCTTTTTTAAGCAGTATCAGGTCCTCTATAAGCAGTATTAAGTTTTCTATGGACAGTATCTAGTCTTTTGAAAGCAATATCTGCTTTATTAGGATATATGTCTCGATGACAAATAAGACCCGATCTAAAAGTCAAACTAACTTCTCATAATTTGAAACTCACTGTCATTAATGACGACATTAATGAACTTCGTTTTTTGTTGGAGATTTTCATTATTTTCTGACCATCATTGATCAACGATATATTAATCCCAGATTCGGAAAGATTGGTTATTATAGGAACAATCCTGGGATGCAGGGATCCCAATATCCCGAGATTGTAATCCCTGATTTAAACGCATTACGTTAGCAGCGACAACAATTTTATTATTATTCATATTAAATAATGTTAGAATGTGTTAGAAACAAAATGTTTTTAATAAACAAAATGGTTTCACTCCGTTTTCTTTTCTTCCGTTTTTCACTCAGATTTTTTTTGTATTTCTAATTTGGCACGACTTTATATGTCCAAATTATACTTGAATGTACTTGCTTAAATATTGCATGAACCAATACCTTTCCTTAGAACTAGAAAAGCTAATGCACACGGTTTAAATAAAAACTTGCTGTAGGGTTATTATCAACCTTTCAGATGGTGAAATTGCACCTTTATTTGGTGTTTTTGATAAAAAAGCTGTAACCAGTAACTCTTCCTTTTCTAACATATTTCTAATAAGAGTGGCATAATCCCTCTCTAATTCTCGATTCTTATTGGTGGGTCTTCTACCAAAACGCCGTCGTCTTTTATTCTTCAATCTTTATGCGATTAATAATGCTGCATTCAAACACATTGCACTAGCAGAGACAACAACTTTCTTTTTATTTATATTAAATCATGATCACCATTAAATAATATTAGAAACAAAATATTTCTAAAAAATAAAACTGTTTCACTCCTGATCCCCCAGATTTCTTTTTGTATTTTTAATTTGGCACGGCTGTTTATATGTCAAAATTTTACTTTTATATGTTGTGCTTAAATATTGCATAAACCAATACATTTCCTTACAACTAAAGCAAACGCAAACGTTTAAGACTAAAACTACGACTAAAACTAAAACATGTTGCATGAACCCACCATAAGAATCATGTTGATTTTGCCATGTGAACTAGTGATGTTATGGACGTAGTGGTGACCTTGCCCTTTGCAAGGATAGTAGTTACATGATTTAATCTGTAACACTCGCTTCGCATGCTCGAATCGTAATCTTAGACTCATTCAATAAAAATTCGTTTTGCTGACTTGGTATATAAGTAACTATTTTCTATTTTTTTTTATTATTGGCTCACCCTGTATAGTAAAAAGGAACATTTGTTGAATGCAAAACCACAATATAAATATCATATAGAAAAAAGTTAATAAATTAAATTTAAATAATTAATTTACTTATTATTAAATTATTGATTTAATTTTTAATTAATTTAATTAATAAATTCTTGCCTATTGAAAGTCAACGTTTTCTGTATTAACAAAATATTCTACGAACTCATCAGAACCTCTCAAGCAAAATTAGATGAAAAATTCCCAACTTCATGATATATGGTTCAGCAAATCTGATCCTGCTTTTATTTGTGTATTTGTAAAACCCTCTGGGCATAAAAAGTTATGTAATATAAAGCAGCATATTATTATCGATTCAGTTCTAGTTATATTGGTATTCATGGCTATTGTGAAAATTCAAAATCTGCTGCGAAGAATATTGAAGGTATTTTCTACGACTCTGTGTTTTATGAAAAATTGGTAACGTTGAAATATATTATGATTATGAATTGACGAAACTGTACTGCTATCGCAGTAAATACACGTAAATTAGATGCTAATAGCCAAACCATCTCCCCTCCGTGATTTTGCCATAACAGTGAACTGCTACGTATAATGTCGGCTTTAGACACTAAAGCACCAAAATAACCATACACTTTAAAGAACAATCTATCTCAAATATCAGGAACAGTTAATTCTGTTCTCACAAAATACCAATAAAAATGGTATGCATTTTGTCCAATTTTTAAAGTAATTCTGTTTACTTTTTTTAAATAATTTTGTTTCATTTTGTTTCTTAATTAGTTTTCAGTTCATTTTTTAATATTTCATGTAACATAGGTACAAAGGTATGCTTAAAAAAAGGTGTTAACTAGGTATAAATACGTACAGAGTTTCAAATTCCATGGTTTACTTATACCCGAGATATAAAATAAATTCTAATTTTTTGGCTCAACTTTGACAGCTCATAACTCGAAAGCAAAAGTGTTGTGATCCTACCTACTAGCTTACTTAAAAAGAACTTGTAGTATTTTTTCAATGTAACATAAAACAACGATTTTGCACTTCAAATGGATATTAATTTAATTATTTTTCTCTGCCAGTTTCGCTTTATTATTCAAAGCACCATCAGGAGAATACGTCATATGTTACTAAAGATTCCGAAATAGACGGTGGTGATCATTTTCTTAATGTTTTTTCTTGTAAAACAGTGTTCAATTTTTTTTTTGAGATAAGGATAGGTTATATTTTGCACTTTGCCGTTACATGGTATTTTTTGAGGATAATAGGAAGTTTTTATTTTGTAGTTGGTATTACTGTGGAGGGTGGAGAATATATTTTGTATTTCAAACTATAATAAAATCGTACATAATTTTTAGTCTTGGTTTCATTGAAATCAATGTGGGAAAATACGGATGAGGTTGGGTCAGACAATGATAAGGATACAAAGAAGGATGAGGACGCAGAGGACAGAATAACTGGGGCAGGGAGGAGGAAATGGGAGTGGAAAAGATGTCCATGGGACACAGACTAGTGCGAATTCAAAATGACATCAAGTTTTTGAGCTTCTCGTCTGTCTGAGTGTTTATGTGGCGAGGTGTAAGGTTGTTTGATGAAGGACTCCATTGTTAACCGGTAAGTATTGTTAAATATAAAAAATATAAAATTCGAAGAAAAAATTTTTTTATTTGCTCTCAACTACCGGTTTCGGAAAACTTTTCCGTCGTCAGGTTGTCGCTACAAAACATGGTTAAAAAATTGTTTATATACAGGGTGTTCCCGTGACTCGGGGCATAAAATTAACCACATATACTAGAGCAAAAATGATGACGATTCGCGAAAAAAATTATTATAAAAGTCTTTAAATGGCCAAGATATGGGCCATCAAAGTTCAGAAATTTTAACACATTTTTCTAAATATTTTCAAAACCATTTATGGTAGAGGGTTGAAATTTGGTACAGAGTAAACAAACATCATGTAAAATCATTGAACCAATTTTGACTTTGGCCGGATGACGGCAACCATGTTATACAGGGTGTTCCTAAAATTTGTTTGCTCAGAACTTTTTTGTTTGTTCGTAACCCTACATTTATTTTTGTAGTTTTTAATAGAAAATTTATTTTCGAAACTTTTTTCACTCTTTGAAAATTTTGATAACATTAACCGTTTGCGAGTTAAACGCGAAAATATTAAGCTTCGATTTCAATGGTAACACTAAACACAATAATTTTCGAAAAAGTTGGCCATGGCAATTAAAAAAAAACAAATTGAGCCGTCAACTTGCTTATGTAGTTTAAACATAAAGTTGTTTGTTAATGAAGTTTTTATTAATTTTGCGTGTTCAAAATGGACAATTACACATTTAGTGAACAAAAACTGACATGATTTTGACATTGGGAGAATGTCATGGAAACGCCGTAGCAGCCGCTAACCGTTATCGGGAGAAATTTCCGAACCGCAGAGCGCCCAATCGAAAAACATTTTTAAGAATTGAAACCCGTTTAAGGGAAAATGGGACGTTTAAGCCGAATTTTAGTAACAACGGTAAAGCCAGATCAGTCCGAACAACCGAACTAGAAGAAGATATTCTAGACTACGTACAAGAAAATCCTACAGCTAGTACTTTGGATATGGCGAGGCATTTTTTAACGTCAAAAACAACTATCTGGCGTGTTCTTCACGAGCAACAGCTTTATCCATATCATAGTTATAAAGTTCAGGAAGTTCGACAGGCTGATTACCCACTACGACTGCAATATTGTCAAATAATGCAGCACAAAATCCAAATTGATGATCAATTTTTAGAAAAAATACTTTTTGCAGATGAATCGACATTTTCTAAAGATGGAATCATCAATTTGAGAAATTCACATAGTTGGGCGGACGAAAATCCAAGATTTAAGAAAGCTTGGAAATCGCAATGGAGGTTTTCTCTTAACGTTTGGGCTGGCATTGTGGGCGATGTCATTATAGGACCCGTTTTCTTGCCGTCAAGGCTGGATGGCCATACATACAGGGGACATTTAGAGCAATTAAATGATTTTTTAGATGACGTTCCTTTAAACACAAGACAAGAAATGTGGTATATGCATGATGGTGCTCCTGCGCATAGTACACATGCTGTCCAAGAATTTCTATGTGAACGGTTTCCGGAACGGTGGATTGGACGAGGAGTGGATGCACCGATAAGTTGGCCCCCCCGATCGCCGGATCTTACACCTCTAGATTTTTATTTATGGGGACGCATTAAATCGCTTGTGTACTGCGTTGAAATAACTTCAGTTGATCAACTGAGGTTACGAATTGTTGATTCATTTGATCAACTTCGAACTGAAATCAACGTCCTCAGCAGAGTGCGCTTTAATTTAAGACGGCGATATCAGGCGTGCATTGAAGCCGGCGGGAGTGTTTTTGAACATCTGCTTTAGTATTTTTTTTTGTTCTGTTTTATTTATTACCATTTGTTTATAATTTTATTGTTCTTGTTCATATTTTTGTTAGAATTTTTATTATGTTCTTGTTTGTTGTTACCGCGAAAATTAAATTTATTGTTTTGGAAATTACATTCTTTTATTCAATTAAAATAAATTAACACTGGATTTAACTAAATCTACACTGAGAAATTTATGCAAATAATGGTTATTAGATCAGTTCGTTTTTCAATTGTCATCGCCTTCTCAGATCTTGCGGAATATGTTTTATTTGTTACGATTGAAATCAAAGCTTAACAGTTTCGCGTATAACTCGAAAACAGTCAATGTTATCAAAATTTTCAAAGAGTGAAAAAAGTTTCGAAAATAAATTTTCTATTAAAAACTACAAAAATAAATGTAGGGTTACGAACAAACAAAAAAGTTCTGAGCAAACAAATTTTAGGAACACCCTGTATAACATGGTTGCCGTCATCCGGCCAAAGTCAAAATTGGTTCAATGATTTTGCATGATGTTTGTTTACTCTGTACCAAATTTCAACCCTCTACCATTAATGGTTTTGAAAATATTTAGAAAAATGTGTTAAAATTTCTGAACTTTGATGGCCCATATCTTGGCCATTTGAAGACTTTTATAATAATTTTTTTTCACGAATCATCATCATTTTTGCTCTAGTATATGTGGTTAATTTTATGCCCCGAGTTACGGGAACACCCTGTATATATTACAAAAACGTGAGATAATTATTTACCGTCAATTAATAGCGGCCACGTTGTATGAAATTTTTGACGTTAAAATACCTCTCTTTTTTTCTTTCCCACATCATTAAATTGATTAATACGTTACAAAGAACTTATACGTTAAAACATTAAAATTTAAAAAACGAATAAAAAACAAACTTGTCTTATAATCACAGCTGTCGAAAAGGAACTGGTAAATGAAACATATGGATCGTTCTAAAATGGGAGATTTTCGGAAACAGGTTTATGTAGTATGTTTGCATTTATAAATAGCATAAACAATCGGTGAGGATTTATATCCGTAGCTTCGTTCATTAATAATTCTTTGTTATTATTATTATTATATTTAGCTATTACCATTTCTTCATATAAATCTAATTTTTTTGATTTTGGAAGTTGTTTAATAAGTTTTATTGAGTTTTTGTTGAGTTTATGACCTGTCTCAGACATGTGTTTAAATACAGAAGAGGTTTCTTTAGATATGTGTTCTCTGATTCTAACGTCGAGGTTACGTCCCGTCTGGCCTATGTATACCTTCTCACAACTGTTGCAATTTACTATGTATAAACCGCTCTTTTGTTTTTCTTCGATCTTCTGCTTGGAGTTAATAATTAGATTGTATAGTTTTAAGTTACTTCTGTATGCTAATTTTATATCGTATTTCTGTAGAATTTTTTCAATTTTGTTGAATAAATTGTGATAATTTGTTGTTAGGTAGTATGTGTCGTTCTTATATGCGGGATAGATGTATTTCATTATATTACGTTTTTGAATCTTATTGTAAACATGTTGTTAAATGCAACGTTATAACCATTATTGAGACCAAGCTTTATTATGTATTTTATTTCTTCATTAAAATTATGTTCGTTCATAGGTGTATTGATAGCTCTATCTATCATATGTCTAAAAACTGCCTCTTTATGATTCTTGCTGTTGTAAGAGCTTTTCGGAATAATAACATCAGTTGTGGTTGGTTTGTGGTACATATTAAATTCTATTCTTTTTAAGTTGATATTCTTTTGCAAAACTAAGTCTAGAAAATGAATGGTATTGTTAAATTCATTTTCGATTGTAAATTTTAATTCACTAATGTTATTTAAAATGTTGTAAATGGCTATAATGTTTGATTTTGGGCCTTCATGTATTATTAAAATGTCATCAATGTATCTGCCGTAGTATCTGATATTTTTAGTAAATGTGTTATATTTTTCTGAGAATAATTGTTTCTCTATTGAATCTACATAAATGTCGGCCAGTAACCCTGATAATGAAGATCTCATGGGTAGACCATTGTTCATTCTATAAGTTTTTTCGTTAAAATTAAAAAAGTTTTGTTTTGTTATTTGTTCTAACATTAATTGTATATTTTCGATGTCATGTTCTGTAAGATATTCTAACTCTGAATATTTATTTAGAAAGAATTGTTTAGTAATATTTAGTGTTTCTATGATTGGTACATTTGAGTATAGATTTTTTATGTCAAACGATATTAATTGGGTTTTATTATTCATTTCAATATTTTTTATGTTATTTATTAACTGTTGGGAGTTCTTTATTGAATATTTTGATCCGAATTTAAAATGATTTTGAATTATGTTATGAATAACTTTTCCGATGTTTTGTGTTGGTGTATTAATATTACTAATTATGGGTCTAATTGATCTGTCCGGTTTATGTAGTTTGATTAGACTGTACATTAATGGTGATTGCGGATTCATATTATTTAATTTGTTTATATTTATGTTAAACTTACAAAGGGTTTCTTTACAGTCTCTGATTATTTGTTTTGTTTTCCTATTAAAACTTTCAATTGGATTCCTATTTATAACGTTTATATCATTTTCTTTAAAAAATTGTTCGGTTTTGTTAATGTATTCTTTCTTATCAATTAATACTATCCTGCGTTTTTATCTCCAAGTGTAATAGTGACATTATTTGTTAACATTCTTTTTTTGAAGTTTTTAATGGTTGTCATTTGGTTTTTATGTTTTTTATTAACTGAGCAGTTTATATCTCTTTTTATAGTTTTGAGAGTTGTTGATAAATCTTTTTTCATATTGAAAAAATCTTGGTGTCTATATAATTGGTTTTCTAAATCTATAGCTAAATCTTCAACTTTGTATTTATCGTCTAAAAATGTATATTTGTGTCCAAGTTGCAGTATTTCAATTTCTCTATCGTTTAAATTAACATTTGTTAGATTTGTGAATTTAGGAGCAAATGAAATGTTATCCAATTCAGCTGGATGAACAATACATTGTTTTTGATTACTATTAAACCTATTTACATGAAAAACTATTTTTGATTGCGATTCTATATTATTTGATTTTCTATTGTTCATTGACTTTAACTGATTTTTTTCTTTAATAAGTGATAAAATCTTATGTCTACGTTTAAAATTACCGTCATATAATTTATAAAAAATATATTCATTAAATTTATCAATTATAGCTTCAAATTCTATAAAATGAATTTTACCTACAAGTAGTCTGTGTAAGAATTTAAGTTTTGTGTCTACTAGGGTACGAGTTTTGTAATGTTGTTTTAGTCTTCGAGTGATGAGTTTCCTTTCCAGTATATTCTTTTGATCGCTGAAATTCTTTGGGAGTTTAAATCTTTGGGAGTTCAATTTAAAGATGTGGGAAAGAAAAAAAGTGAGGTATTTTAACGTCAAAAATTTCATACAACGTGGCCGCTATTAATTGACGGTAAATAATTATCTCACGTTTTTGTAATATATATATAAACAATTTTTTAACCATGTTTTGTAGCGACAACCTGACGACGGAAAAGTTTTCCGAAACCGGTAGTTGAGAGCAAATAAAAAAATTTTTTCTTCGAATTTTATATTTTTTATATTTAACGAGGTGTAAGGTTGTTTTAGGAATGAATATAGGGGTTTATGTATGGTCTGAATTTAGTCGTTAAGACATGTTAAATCTGGGTTGTTTTGTATGAATTTTCTAATTTTATATCCTTCCAGGATCTCCATAAGGTAACCTTTGTTGACATGATGTAGTATTTTTGTGTTTTTATTTTCATCGAATTCGTGGTTGAGGTTGAAATTTATATGTTTACCAAAATTGGAGTTTTGTTGTGTGTTCTTTAATTCATAATTGGAGGGCTCTGCTTGGGTCTCCAACATAAATAGCATAACAGGTTTCACATTTTAACTCGTATGCTCTATTATCATCTTTGTTTACTTTGTCTTTGTTATTTATCAGAAGGCTGCCTATGGTCTTATTGGGCTTATCCGTTACTTCAATATCGTATTGTTTCATAATTTGTTTTATTTTGTTATTAATATTTCCTTGGTGCGTAATGGATCTGTAGTTTTTGCTTTTTTGTATTTGCTAAGTTTTCAATTGGGTATTGTTAGTTAGGTATTGTTTAATCTGATATTTATAATTAAGATTTTCTATCATTTCAGTTTGCATTAAAACCTTTATGATATTATTTATTATATTTTATTTTTATATTTATTATTATTTATGATATTGATATATGATCTGAATGCTGCCATTTTATGAGTTATATTATGGAAACAGTTATATGGAATCGTAATGTCAGTTTGTGTGGGTTTCCTATATAGGGTCTCTGAAATGCGTGTTCAATGGAATGTGAGAAGGAATGTGAGTTCCTAGGTTCAATTAACGTCTTTTATGGTTTTGGATAAAATTTTAAAAACGGAAACGATGGAAAAACCATGTGTTTTGCTAATAGTGGACTAATAAATATTAGTCCATATTTTTTTCTGATTTTTTTTCCATTTCATTTAAAAAGATATCAGTTAATAGTCCACTCAAAGGTGAGCCCATGGGGACTCCCTCTTCATAGCTGTATATTTCGTTTGGAAAATTGAAAAAATTCTGTTGTAAACAAATTTTAAATAGCTTAAATATGTTTTTACCATCCTTTTATTTTCTATTTGGGCGTTGAGGATGTTTTCAATGATTGTTAATATCTGCCTAGTGGGAATATTAGTGTAAAGGTTTACTACATCAAAGAAGTTTAAAATGTTATAATTAAAACACCATTTTAAAATGGTGTTTATGATTGGTAGGTTAATTTCAGTTAGTTTAGGTTCAAAGGCTAATTTAAAATATTGTACTAGAAATTATGCAGGGCCGTCCTTAGAGTGGAGCGGCTGCCCCACGGCTGCTTTTCACAATAAAAAGTTTTTAGAATAAGGCGTCGGTGGTGCGTACAAAAACTGCTACTAGTACAAGTAGCAATATTCATGGTGAAAAAACAAATTCTGACATAAATGAATCGTTAGTCGATTAGACGACTTTTAAAACTATTTCCAGTCCTAGAACAACAGAATCAAGAACAGATCATAGAACAAGTGCACAGACGTTGGCTAGAGCAAAAGTACTGATGAAGCCTTTCGTTTCTGCTGCAAATTGTATGGAAATTACACTGGATCTCAATTAGTTACCGATGGGTGTAGTGATTGAGCAGACTTGGGCAGAGCAAGTTATTCATGCCAGCAATTCATGGTCAGAATGTTGGAAAATGGACGGATTGTGAGATATATTTAGCTGAGGCGTCCACTATTGATAAGCAACATATGAAATTGATAAACAAAGAAAAGGAACATTGGCGTGAAGTTCTTAAAAAAAATGTTAGTAGCATTAAATATTTAGCACAGCACAATACTGCTTGCAGAGGATCGAGCTCTAAGCTGTATGAGCCAAACAATGGTAACTTTTTAGGACTTATTGAAATGGTGGCTATTTTTTATTTAGTCACGCAAAAGCATTTCAGGCGAATCAGATCGTTTGAGATTCACTAGCACCATCTAGGGGCAAATATTCAAAATGAGTTGATTAAACTAATCTGAAAAGGAGAAAGAAAAATTGTTTCAGACTGAAAACAATGTAAATGCTACTTCTGCTAAGAATAAAAGTTGACTGTTGAAGAGCATTTTCTCGAATTCTTAGGCGTTAAGTCAAAATCGGGAAAAATTTTAACTGTTTTATTAGAGGAACTAGATAAAATAGGCTTAGAGATTAAGGAATGCAGAGGCCAAATTTTACAAATCGAATTTTACAAAAAATCCAAGGCTCGAAAAAAAGATTCGAATTTTACAAATAATTCCAAAGACGTTTTACATTCCTCGTGCAAGTTGCAGTTTGAATCTCTTTATATGTGATGCCGCAAAATGTTCACCTAAGGCTATAACCTTTTTCGGAATTGTTCAGAGAATTTACTAGATTGTTGTTTTGCAGCATCAACGAAGCGGTGAGACATTTAAAAAAAAGCATGGGAACTACATGGGAAAGTAAAATTGAAAGTGTAAAACACTTCATTACCAGATTAAGGAAGTACACGATGTTTTAGATGAAGTAGTAGAAGCGACTGACGGACCTAAAGCAAAAAGTGAAGCACTATCAGTTGGCAATGAATATGTCTGAATATGAATGAAATAAGGAGCTATGAGTTTTTAGTAGCATTACCTATTTGGTATGACCTGCTGTTTGCTGTAAATAGTGTAAGCAAGAACTTGCAAGCTGAAAAAAATGTGCTTAGGAATGGCAGCGCAGTTACTTCAAGGACTAGTACAGTGCTTTGAGCAATTTAGAAATGAAGGTGTTGCAACAATAATGGTTGCAAGAGAAATGAGCAAGCTTTTGGACATAGAGCCAAAGTTTCAAATAGTCAAGCAAAGGAAGAAACGAAAAATGTTTCATTACGAAGGAGAAGATGAGCGTGTTTTAGAATCTGCCGAACAAATGTTCAAAGCTGAGTATTTTATTATATTGTAGATTGTATATTACAGTCTCTTTCAAGAAGATTTCAACAAATTGGCAGTTGCAACAGTATGTTTGGATTCTTGCACAGGTTGGTTCAAATTCGAAGTCTGACTAGGTTATTCGAAAACGTAGCTTTACATGTCATGATTTCATTTAAAAAATCCATTGCTGAAAGCCTCAATGCGTTACCTTCTTTTATTTTTTAGCTAGACTTCAAAAGTGAAAATATCGTAAAGCCAGCAATTGCAATTATGTTGGTTTAAAACCTTATTTTTAGCTTTATTCTGAAACAATAAGGAATATACCTGTCGAAGCTTTATATTTTTGAAATCGGAAAAAATAACGAATATGATGTGTTAAAAATCAGGGAACGTTTCCATTTAAAAACACGACAATAGTGATATCTTAAAATCGAAAAAAAAATTTCAGTTAAGTCATCAAATTCTCTGTAAAAAGTGTCCATATACTGTCTTAGTTATAATACTCTACTAATAGTAATAATCAAGATATTAGCAGTTGCTGGTTTTACGATATTTTCACTTTTGCCGTCTAACTGAAAAACAAAAGACGATAGCACTTTGAGGTTTTCAGCGTTGGATTTTTTTTAAAAGAGATCATGACATGTAAGCTACTTTTTATATAACTCTTATAGTTTTTGAGATAGCCTATTCGGACTTCGAATTTGAACCACCCTGTACAGTGTAAAAGAATTAAAATCAATTGAACAAGGTCAATTGTTGGAAAAGTGCAAAGTCTTAGAAGCCTCTTTAAGTTTTGAAGGGCAAAAGCATATCTGAAAATGATTTGTTCACAGAACTAAAAGTTCTTCGTGGCCTACTTCCCGCTAAAGTTGAAACAGCTGCTGGTGTGTTAAGATTTACGAACAAAATACAAAATCCATACCTCAACACGTTCATTGCCTACAGAATTTTACTTACTATTTCAGTGACTGTTCCTAGCGCTGTAAGGAGTTTTTCTCGGCTAAAATTAATAAAGACTTACCTAAGATCATCAATGAGTCAAGAAAGATTAACGTCTTTGGCAACATTATCGATAGAAGCAGACACCACGGCCAAAAAAAAATAATTTAAGTAGTGTAAGAATGTTGTTGTTAAATCAAAACTTGTCAGCGGATTTAAATTTTAGTTTAGTATTAATAAGAATAAAAAAAATTAAAGATAAAATATTTAACTGTTCTACCAACTGAGATAAGGCACATTATAATGTTTATTTTTTAATGGTAGCGATATTGTGGTTGACTTAGGAAAGAACGATGATGGTAGATAGTTTATGAAAAAGAAGAGTTGAGAGCTATTTACCTACATAAAGGCCCCGCAAAACTATTTTGCACCAGGCCTCGCATTTGCTAAACACGGCTCTGCTATTATAGGTCTTATTAGGCGATTTGTTTTATGTAATTTAATGAGGGAGTACAACCTGGTTGTTTTTGGGTTATTTATTTATTATATTTGAGATGAAAACTGGAAAGCCCAGCGAAGCATCCAGTAATAAATCACAATAAATAACATAAATAAATAATTTCTTAACAAAAATAAAAAATTGCTGAACAAGAAATTAATAATAATGAAAATTATTAGTAAAAGAACATAATTAGCAAATAAGAAAACATTTTAAAAGTTCAGTTACACAGAGAACAGTTTAGATCAATTATATTTATTATTAATTTCCAAAAATCATAAAAAATCAGGTCAACTTAAATAATCTTTATCTCAAAATCGAATAAAGATTCTCTAATTTGGTTCTCACCATGACAAAATAGACACTTACCTCTACAAATTTTGAATGTTTTATTAAAATATCTCAAGAATTCGATTTTTAGTGGTTTCTAATAAACTTCAGATAGCCATAAATGTTCACGTTTAATTTAATGATTTATATCTCAAAAACGAATAAATATTTTCAAAACCCGCTTTCATTACAAGAAAATAGACACTTTCCTCTATAAGTCATGAATAGTTCATTAAGATATCTTAAGAATTCGATTTTTCGTGATTTTTTAAAACAATATTATTAATTTCAAAAAATCATAAAAAATTAGGTTAACTTAAATAATCTTTATCTCAAAAACGAATAAAAATTTTCTAATTCGGTTCTCACCATGATAAAATAGATAAAATAGCTATTATTATAATGAATCATCATAGGTGAGTTTGGTTAATGTCCAGAATTTTTATAATATGGGTGTTTGGATGAACTTGAAATTGATAAAATCGATCTGAATTCTTTTGAGATACAATTCAGTGAGAAGATGTTCGAATTTTACCTTATACATGTAATTATATTTTTGCCAAATTTTATCTTCCCTCCAGGATTTTTTGTTTCTTTCCGTGTTAGAAAGCAATCAAAACGCAGAAGTCGTAAAATGCCAGTGAATTTATCAAGAAACATTTCCTCCCACAGATAGTTCTTGTTTTTGAGTAATAATACCCGGAAACGTCCAGTAATTAGTAAAGTCCCAAAAATTCCTTCAATTTTAAAAGATTCAAATGGATTTAATAAGGAATTCATTAATATTTTCCCCGATTCTTTGTTCAAATATGGTAACATTTTCAATATAGATACTGTATAAAACTACACATGCAGAAATTGATCTCGAAATCGTCTGAAATCGTCTTACGTTTTATTCGCATTCTCAAGGAAATCTACTTTTTAAGATTTCAAAATAGTGCACAATGTTTAATTAAGTAAATATTTATGTAAATATAAATTAGAAAATAGAAACTATCACTTGTGACATACGTTACTTGTTGCATGCGATATAGTTATCGATTCGATATCTCCTATTGGCCCTTTCAGAAACCCATTGGACGGATATCGCTCGAGTTATCGATCAACAGCACAATATCGGTTCGATATCGACATGTAAATACGTACGAGAAACCGGCCATTAGTCTATTTTTCTTGATCTTCTTTCTATTGTTTTTGTTTTTCATATTTGTGTCTTCACGTGTTAGGATTTGTTGTAAATTTTTACTTATCTTCTCTTCTTCTTTCTCTTAGCGGCAAAGTGCAAAACATAAACCATTTTGATCTCAAAAAAATTGAATTGTGTTTTACAAGAAAAGACATTAAGAAAATGATCACCACCATCTATTTCCGAATATTTTGTAACGTATGACGTATTTTCCTGATGATGCTTTGAATAATAAAGCGAAACCGGTGGAGGAAAATAATTAAATTAAAATCCATTTGAAGTTCAAAATCGTTATTTTATTTTACGTTGAATGAAAAATGGAAAAAAATAAATTATTAACCACTATTATTCTTTCAAGTACTACATTACTCATTTTGGTTGTTAAAATAGTGGGAAGTAATGCTTCTATATTACTATAAATTAGAAAATATTTATTTCTTTTGAGCCAAATTAATGCTAATTCAAACATGTGTTATCAATTTATTCACATGATGCAAACCGTTTTTTTTTTCTTTTGGAGAGACCAAATAAAATTAATCATACATATACTTTTTTGAAGGGAACATTTTTTGGAATTAATTTTTTCCTGCACTCTGAGAAGACTCAGACTCTGTATTGTCACTACTGTAATAGTCTACAAGCAAGTAGATGTTGCTTTTTCTATATATTAATGCTAACATTCGAGGATTAGTTGCCTCAATTTCAACAAACTTGCTTTTTTGCACTTTTTAGTCTCGGATGCATCAATTTTAAGAAAAATACGATAAAGTAGAAATTTGATGAATTCGTTGAAACTTTTTAAAGGTATCGCCACTTGGGAATTGGAGTATCTCATAAAAAAACTTTTGCACGAAAAGTAAATTTCATTATTCATAAAATTGCTCTTTTGCACTTTTGATGTAAGATACGTCGATATCGAGAAAAATTCGAAAGTACGAACTAAAAATAAAAACTAAAAATACGATCAATATATTTTTTATAAAATATTTTCTTGGAAATTAATTTTTCTTAAAACTTTAACCTCCACCCACAGAATAAATGATTAAATTTTAACTTGACTTATTCTGAGAAATTTTCTTGAAAATTAACGTTTTCCTTAAACTTAATTCTTTTCTTTTTAATTTAAAGTTTAATACTTTAATTTTGCACTTTATATTCATAAACTATGTATAAGCATGTAATTTAAACCAGATGATGGTAGGATAATCGTAAATTCCTGAGCGATTCCTGAAATAACACCGGTGATATAAAAGGGGAAGTGGTTTCACCCTGATAAAACCACAAACACATCCGACATTGGGAATTCGTTCAAATCCTATTAACTACGTAAACAAGTTCCTTCAAGTACATAGCGAGGTGGTTTTAAATAAACACTCGTCGTCTGACCTTTAAAAAAAACCTGGAAGCGTTGGGAATGAAGAAAACAACAACAAAAAATTCTCGTTGTAATTTTTAATTTCAGGATAAAATTCCCCGATTTTTATTTTCGCTTTTTTTTTAGGCGAGAGCGTATAGTTTTCTTTGAGTATCTGGACGCAGCGTATTTTGATGAATATGCATTTTCACGGACGCAAAGTTTTCCATGAAGCATCCACTAATCCGAAGTATTAATGCTAAACCGAACTTTTGGTTAAGCGGTTTTATATGGTAGATTAAGCGATCGTAACTTTTAGTTGAAATGGGGATTTTTATGAATTTACTTACCAGATCTACCTAAAGTACTCGCCCTACCCACATAAACGGTAGAATCATTTCCAGAGATATCGGAATTGTTTTGCGCCATCTTTCCATTTCCATTCCTTCGGGTATTACTACCGGGAGTTCCCGTATCTTCTACATCTCGGCACCAACAGCATATTCTAAAACAAATAAATTGTTGTTAATTTTTCTTTTTAATTTAAATTTCTAATAATTTAAAGCGAGAATGGGAACTAAAATGGACGGTGAGCGTTGTTTATTTCTCTCGAGCTTAGCGGACGAAAAAATTCGAGGTACAAAAATAAACGGAGGTATTCTCTCAACTTTCCGAGGAAAAACGATAATGGAATATCGATTTTCTTTGAAGTGGACTTGAGAAAAAATATAAATCTCTCGGAGGTGATGGTAAAGAAATAAAATATGAGGAACAAATTGCTACAAAACCTTTAACTTGCTTTAGTGTAAATGGTAATAAGATTTTTGTTTTCGTTAGGCGATGAGTTAAAACATTAATTATTATTTTACTATTACCCTCGTAGATCAAAAGATGGTCCCATCTAAAGTTATCGAATAACATGGTCACAAAGAGAAGGCTTTTAGAGAGAGAACGCGGATTAATTTAATTAAATCTCTTCAAGGAGAATAAGCCCTGTGTTTTAAATATTCCAAAAAGGTAAAAAGAATATTTTAGGTACGTTTTTATTTCGAAATAATTTTGTTTCTAAATTGACTCTATATTTCGAATTTGTTAGTATGTAAAGTACATAATTAAAACGTCTACGTCACACTACTTGAGTTTCACCCAAGTTCCATGTCCTGTAGGGATCCTCGGCATGTCGAGTGAGTGCTCCTGCCATCAATGCATAAGTGCACAGGATGCTATGCGGGATAACGTGCTTCTACGTCGCCCAAAGCTGACAGCGAACAAGATACGAGAAACTCAGAACACATGTCACATATTCATCACAATGTCTTCATTAATTGTGAATACAATAAGTCCAAAAACAGTCAGTAAATCTTGGGTAATAAAAAATTGAAAATATCACGAGAAAAGGTGTTGACGTTGTCGGATTTAGCACGGATGGGCAAAACTGCGAGTGCACGCAATCCAAATGGAACGAACACCTTCGATGCAGATAAGTTTGAATATTTTTACGGGGAATATCTCCAGGGATGCCGTCGGGTCGTTGACAACTTGGAAAGGCTTCCTGTTCGCGTATTGAAAATGGAACGAATATCGTGTTATATCTTATGTCTTCGTCTTTTACCGATTTAGTTGCAAAATATTACATAGTGTATAAAAACCGCAACAATTGCTGATACATTATTAATGCGGAACCTCTTGATTAATTACCGCAATAAATCAAGAAGCTATTCACCTAATTCTAATTTCATTGTGGCGAAAATGACAGGGTAATAATGCTGTGTATAGCAAATTAGGTGATTAGTTGAATCGATTGAATCAAAAAGTACTATTATCTTACTTACCTGCAGCAATGAAAAACACCAAGAAACGCTTGTCGGAATTTTCTATTCATAAAGCAATAAGTTATGGGATTACAACATGAACTGATGTAAGCCAAAAGTTGTACGAGCGAAATCCCGGTACTTCCAACATATTGGTAGACGGCAGCTGGATAAAACACGTACCACGTGTTTATTATGTGCAGGGGTGCCCAACAAACGAAAAATTCTGCCACGATGACGAACAGCATTCGTATAACCTAAAATTAAAAGAAAAACAAATAGATTTTGCTAAAAGCAGATTTTTGTCCACAAGCGAAACAAAATTGGTTAACATGTTGCATTCAAACGCATCCACCCATATGATATAACCCATAAATCTGCATGTAAACATTGATTTTCAATAGGTTTTAGAGAAAACGGAATCGTTTCTACTTCGTAAAAGTATACATAGAATAAATCCCTTCGTTGAACTGACGCTTGGTAGTAGTAAATAGTATGCGGAATACGTAATGGTAATTCATAGTTGAGGGGATTTGTTTGTGAGGACCACGGATCTTGTTTGGAATCCTTTCCAGATTGTTAGCTTTAGTTAGATTTAAAACTAAAACTAACTTTATTTTAACTTTTCACGTCTTGTTTCTTGCTTTAATGGGATATTGGGAAGTATTGGGAAGAATTCTAAACTATTTTCAGGGTAAAAGTTGACGATAAAAGTGAACAATTTTATGAAACGGATCAATACATCTCGGGTGTCTGTTTAATAAATCATGTCTCAAAAATTAATTGAGATAACAATATGGAATAGAAAACAATTTAATGTAAATTCATTTAGTATTTAACATGCTATGGTAATTAATTTGTATATAATTCAAAAATCAAAAATTGAGATATCATTATGTAATGAAAACTAATTTAAAGTTTAGTTTAAATTCGCTTTAATAAAATTGGAATACTTTTCATATGGCTCTTAGGACTACTAAACCGTAATGGTTTTCGTTTTCTCTCTAGTATTAGCTCTCTAGTATTATTATTTTTATATGTCATTCAATTTTAAATTCTTGTAGGGTAAAGTTGGGTGAGATGACCAGCAGAGAGAGTTGACCAACAGCCAAAAAATTAATAACGCATCGGTATTAGAGGTTGACTTTTTGTCCTCTCACGATATAAACCAGGCAAGTATCCAGGGAAATATCAATAAAAAATATACGTTTGAAAGAAACTCAAAAGTTTAATTCTACAGATTTATTCGGCCATACAACACTGTTTTGAAATTCAACCATTTCCATTTCCAAGTTATCAATCTAATGAAGATAATTTATATTCTCTGAACCATAAAGTTTTCTCCATTTCACGAAATTGAGAGAATCTTTCCTCATACGTTGACTTTGATAAGATATGTTTATACCTAGTGCTTTTAGTTTTTGGTTATTTTAGTGGGACATTTTTTTAGCAATAAACACTTTGTCGAAAGTTAAAATTTGTCACAGTTGCTAATTGGATGTCTTTAAATAGACTGTCGTATACGGGGTGTTCAAAAATGTAACTACTGTATTACCATATTAAATTGTAAAAAAGTCGAAATTTTTAAATGAAACTTTAAAAAAAAATTTTAAAGAATTTTAAAGAAATTTTGAATAAATACCATTTATGCACTTTGCCGCTTAGGTGGAACGCCGTGTATAGTTTATGCGTCTGTTAAGCATAAACTACCTCAAATTGTAAAGATACAATTTGAGATCCTTTCCAGTAAGAACTCAAATTGTAATAATTATACTGAAGCAAATTTGAGGCCTGCAATTGAAGCCGTTAGAAAGGCCATGAGTAAAGTCTAAGTTCAACTTACACTTTACGCACTGACTTTCACATTTATCATTGAGATGATTCTTACTCCCACTACGAGCACAGCACGACCCTCTAGTGTACTCACTTTAGTATATTAACTTGTTTTAACCACAATATTTGTAACATCTTAACAGACTTACATGTCCATATACGGGACAAATACACCAACCAATCAAATTATCCAACCATAATAATAAATATTGTTAAGTCCACTTCCACAATTGCCACATATCTAGTTTTCATTTTCTTAATTCATAACGTAATAGATACGAACTATAAATTTGCTTTAAAATTCTTTTCGTTTTATGATTGTGGCTATACATATATTAAAGTCATATATTGTGGCAATGTCGTTTTATTTTACAATTGATTAATGTTTATGTAATAACCAGAGAGGGGCGAGTTTAGTTTAACAGCTTCAAAATGCGCCTCATTCCATGCTAGATCTTTAGAGGCATCTGAGGCTGTCTCATTTTGTTGAATCTATTGTTTCTTGGGTAGGAGACGTGTAAGCTTAAATTGCCGCGTTCTGATAATAACAAATGAAAACATAATTTTTTTATTTTATTAAAAATTGTAGTTGAACAGAATTGACTTGGGTTAGGTTTGGTAGGGTTCGGTTGGAATAAGATGGGTTGATGTATCATCGTGATGATAATACCGAACCCATCTTTATAGAATTAAAGTTTGATTTAAAAAATCATAATATCGACGATTATGGATAAGACATTATTTATTATGCAATATATCCTCATAAAATTTGCTTTAAAACCTTTTTTACTCCATGGTGTTATCTTAATTCGTTTCTGAGATAATTCTTTTTTTAAATTAACACTTTATATCTGTAATAATCAACCATGAAATGTTAGATTTAAAAAATCACAATATCGATGATTATGGAAAGTAACAAATCTATCTACATTAAATTTATTTTTTATCTCATTATGATATCTCAATTAATTTTTGAAATCTGTTCAAATTAATTAACATTTGCATTAATAATGTTCTCATTTTTTCAAATTTCAAGTTTTTCAAGTTTTGAACGACATTTCTACGAATCTTTTTTACGTAACTACGAAATTTCGTAGTTACGATTCAAACTGAATTTGCCAAGTTGTACTACATAGTTACATAAACCTACATCATGTGCTTAAGGGTTGAAATGAAACTTTATTTTTCTAATTAATTCTTAAGATCATTAAGAAAAAGTTAACCTAGAAATAAATTGGTAAGAACTCATTAGTGGTAGTCTGAGGATGAAGCCACAACGTACAATGAAACTGTAAAAAGGAAAAAAGAGAGTGAAAAAGGAGATGCTTAAAGAAAATTTAGACAACACCTGGCCAGCTCGTAATCCGCACAGAGCTCGTCAAGTGGTTACTTTGTATGCTAAACAGGGAGGGGCAACTCTGTAGTATTTTCCGGCAGCTTTTGACGGTTAAAGCCCGTTTTTGCGACGGCTTTTTTATGACTTGCCGAGTTTTCCCGGTCACGTTTCATCTACCTGGTCTCTAAACTAAACTTGTCGGAGGTTAAAATCTACGACTCTTCCAGATTTCTTCCTAGCGGAGAGAGAGAGGCACCACGAATCGAAAAGTTAAGCCGATTTTATTGAAGTTTCGAAAAAAAGTTAAAAGGTACAATTGTTGGAGAAAATAAAAGATTTGAATAAGATCGATTGATTGAAATTTGGGCGTTTAATTAAGGGGGGTTTAGATAAGAAATGAATAATTACGAAATAAACCAATTTGGCCCGTTACAATAATGATATCCCACAGTTTAAAATGCGAGGGTGTTCGTTCCTGTTCCCCTTTGGGAAATTGTATTTTCAATGGTCCGTGAAAATTCCATTTGTTGTCTACGTGATTGTGTAATATGAAAACTTAGGTGTTGAATTTTAACGAATTCAAATTTATTTTTTACCTTCTTTTTAGCTTCAATACTTTTATCCATATAATTCGATCTAATCGGTTGCCTGGTGAACGTGTATGTTGTTTCATCGACGTTGTTCTCGGTTTCAGTGGGAGTTGGATTCCCTTGTGATGTTGGGTTAGTGGTAGCCAATTCGTATCGTGGTACAACAGTAGTTTTAGTAGTGCTGTAGTTGCAATATCCTCTACTTGCATTTCCTGGTAGACTGACCTAAATAAGAACAACGCATCTAAGTCACATCAAGATATTAATTAGTTAGTAGAAGGATTTTCAATCGAAAACAATAATTTCGTTTTCTTTCTATCCTACTTAAAAATAAGCGCCTTACGAAAATAACAAGAAAAATAATGAGAAGACATTTCTTAGTTACTACAAGAACTTTTTTCTCGTAATAAAATATATTTGACAAAATCATTTTCTAAATATCCCTCGAGAATGTACATATCGTTTGATATATTATTCAGATGTATGAAACGTTGGGCAGAGTATCGTAATTGAATTCCTGCCTTTGATCAACTCAATATTATAGTGGTGTATCAAATTCAATCGTAACAAACATACAATGTATTAATTCAATAATCAGTTGGTTTTCAGTTCCGGTCAATGCGCCTAATTTTAAAAATGTAAATAAATTTAATAAAATCGCTGTTTGCTAATCTGATATGAAATCCAATAAAACAATGTATTTAGATAAGAGTGAAAAGCAATAATAGTCGCGTTTCAACATAAAAATACATAAAAACTATTTATTTGATTAAAACAATAGGCGGAAATAAATAATGGTATTTCGCGACGATCTGTTTAAATTTACATAGCCCTGGGCTTTTGTAAATAAATGAGGTGTATGGAATTTAATTTTGCTTGTTAAATATTTATCGAAAATCACGTGCTTTGCTGTTTATGTTCTGTATTTACTGAAAATATATTATTAAAAGAATTGATACATAATAATGAAATTTATTCAATAATTAATTCGTGATTATTTTTTATTTTTTTATAAAAAACATTCTACTATATCGACGCTTTTTTAAAGAAAAATTTGTATCAAACCTGTACAATTCCTTTCATCAGCCATTTTTTCACCGCTTGTTTCTTGTTCCTTCCCTTTGAGTTACAACCGACAACGTCCCCACTTCCTCCTCCTCCACCATTTCTCTCTGTATTTCCCGTACAGGAAGCTTTGATATTTTCTCTCGGTGGGGCATTCGCCGTCAATCTATGTGTTCTTAGTGATGCCAAACTGTTCACAGTTGTTGTCGAGGCGTTATTATTCCTTACCAACGTTGAGTTCACGTTCAGCGAACTTGAGGATCGATCAAAAGCTAACAAAACAAAAAATATTACAGTTCAAGTTTATTATAAAAAAAATTCGATATACCAATTTATTTTCGCCCAGATTATTGGAGTTGTGTGACATCTTTTCTTAACAGCCTTTCAGCCTTTTATCGTACAAAGCAACATAAACGAGTTTTACAACCTTTTTAAAAAAAATTAGGTTCGAAGATAACGAGCTGTCGGACTATTTTTTTTTTAATTCATTAAATTCGAGCTCGATGTTAACTCTATTAAAGATCTAGTTTTATTGGATAAAAAGTACTTTTTCACAAATTCGTTTATACACCTGCTCTCGCTGAGATTTAATTATAGTGCATGATTCGATTTGATGTGATTTTCTTTTTATAAATCTTGTTATAATTATCCACATTATTGATATAAATAGTAACTAATGCTGCATTTTAGTAATCGCCAAAAATTTTAAAGTTGTAAGATCACGTAATTAAGGATCTGTAAGCAATACTTCCTTGCAAAAAATTAAAGACAAATCAATAAAAACTTAATACCTACTAGTTTATTGTACGTTTGAGTTTTCGTAATAAAAAATATTAGCTATTTTAGGTAGTAGTGTTCTACTACATACTACTAGTAGAAGAGTAAATATTACTTATAAATGACAAAATTCTGTTCGCAGTAGAATAAATATTGGTTGATTAAATGGTTGACTAGGTACTAATGGTTGTTAAGACAAAGGACAAGATAATCTATGCATGATTAGATACTATTAATAGATGTAGTCTTGTCGTTTTGAACCGTTCAAGTTGCTCAAGTTTGACGAGGTTGAGTTGCACCAACAACGTTCACATTCAAGATACTGTATGTAGATGATTAATTACTGCTTTCAGAAGATTAAAACTTCCTTGCAGACAATTAAAAACTGTTTTACAACTGTCGATACTACTTCCTACTCAGCTAAACTTAAAATTTATTATTTCTTTATATACTTGGATTTTCGAACTAAAATGTACCTGCATTTTCTGATATTACATTAGATACTGTCTAATATCTACTTGTTTATATATGCTTGACTTTTCGTAAAAAAGTATTAGTTTTTGCTAATAGTATACTATATACTGCTGGTAAAAGAGTAAATAGAAAAGAGTAAAGAGTAAATGATGAGATATTGATGGCAGAAAAATAAAGATAAGTTGCAAATGAGTACGTACTAGTACTTGAAGATTAAGGACTACAAAGGACTAGATAATCCATGCATGATTAGATACTATTAATAGAAGTAGTCTTGTTGTTTTGAAGCGTTATGCATAGCTCCAGTTGGATGATGTAGGGTTGCATCAATAACAGCGTTCATACTTCTGGCAAAAGATTAAAACTTCCTTGCAGACAATTAAAAACTGCTGTTATAACTTTCGGTGCTACTTCCTACCCAGTCAAATATAAAATCTATTAGTTCATTATACTCTTGGATCTTCGAATTAAAATATATTAGTTTTCGCTGCTATTATATTAGGTACTGCTGGAAGACGCATAAAAAATGTTTTTTAAATGACGATATATTGATGGTAAATGATTAGTAACTGGTAGGGGTCTAGATAATCCATGCAGATAACTTTGCACAAAAGTAGATATTGCTTGCAGATGATTATACTGGTTCCAGATGATTGGATACTTTTAATAGTAGTCGTCGTGAGGTATTGAATGATTTTACTTAAACTGAGTTGGGTGGGGTTGCATATGGATCATTGCCGGGACATCCTTGGACTTATGACAGAAGAATAAGTATTAGATGCAGCTGACATGTACTGATGGTTGAAGATTAAGGCAAAGGACAAGATAATCCATGGATTATTAGATACTATTAATAGAGTGTCCTTAATTTTGCTTAAATTGAGTTGGGATGGATTTGGATCACCGGCGGGGCATCCTTGGTGGAAATGAACCTGTTATTTCTGCGATCGAAGTAAAAATTAGAAGGAAGAATAAGACAGAAACTAGACGTGTATTGGGTGCAAAATTACAGGAAAGATGGAGCAAATGTACAGTTTGGATTGCGTTGGGCGTTCTAATAAAATACAAAGAAAATAAGGTCATATGATTGTTGATTCGAGTGTAAAAAGTAGGACACTCCAAACCACATTTTTTTTGAATGTCACAAGTTTGAAGAAGACCGTTAAGAACTGAATTGACCGTTGACGAACAGAAGAGGGAAAAAACA
This sequence comes from Onthophagus sagittarius, assembly GCA_036711965.1. Classification (NCBI taxonomy): domain Eukaryota; kingdom Metazoa; phylum Arthropoda; class Insecta; order Coleoptera; family Scarabaeidae; genus Onthophagus; species Onthophagus sagittarius. The sequence continues at coordinate 31,245,929 of JASERS010000005.1, forward strand.
ATGAACTTTTTGGGCAGTGTAATAATAGAGAAGGAGGTCGAGGAATGGAGAAGGGAAAAAAAGGTAAAAGACGGAGATACATAGCAGAAAAAAAAGTATCATATCCAGTCTGAGCAACTCAGGTTATCTAAAAGGATAAAAGAATGGGAAATGTTCTCTAAAAAAGAATGAGAGAAAATGAAGGAGACTAAGAAAATGTTTCTTCATACGACCGAGATAATCGTGTTAAGGAAGAAGGAAAGCCCCAAAAAATGACGATACCGTTAGGGGACTGCCAAGAGAGTTGGTTAAGTATCTAGATGTCTTCCTTGGCATGGATTTGATAATGACCTCACGTTTCAGAAAAGTAGTAGAAAAAGTTACAAGGATAACCAATATGTTTTGACAAATAATGCCAAACATCAGGGGACACAGGAGCATTAAGAGGAGCCTTGTGGCATATACGGTTCTATCAGCAGTATTTTACGACGCACCAACGTGGAGATGAGCGATGAAGTATGTGTACTACAAGAAGTTACTACAATCAATCAACAGAAAACTGGCAATAGGGAACACCCCGGATTACGGCACGGTATCGACCACCAGTTTGGAAGTCATAGTGAGTCTGCCTCTGCTGGATTTTCTAGTGGAAGAAGGAACAACGGTGCATCAGAAGGGAGAATTGCAGCTAGAATTAAAGCTAGAAGCAAGGCTTACTCGGTGGCATAAATGGCAGGAGAGTTGGGACGATTATGATGGATGGACCAAGTTCTTCATTAGAAATATGGATGTACTAATAGGAGGTGGACCATTATATGACCTAGGAATTCACTGAGCATGACATTTTTGGCACTTATCTGCATAAAATAAAGAAGGCTAAGTTCGTAGCGTGCTGGTTTTTGATTAAGAGATAAAAGAGGTAATATAATTATATATTATTATTATATGATTTGATAATATTAATTATTTATTATTAAAATATGTGGGGAAATCTTGCGAAAGCGTGAAGTAAGCCGCTTATTATTAGAAAAGAAGAAACTTGGTTAATGTTAACTTTTTTTGTAAGATTGTGTTAGTAAAAGAAAAAGTGGGAGAAATTTCTTTATTTGTATGTCACCTGGAATATACGAACTTCGACTTTGTACGAACTAGTTGGAGCACTCCGAAGAAATGTCAGGTGCCGGTTCCGGAGATTATTAAAGAGCTTTTTAGTGGGTCGGGGTCTATCTTCCCAATTTTACACTAACCTGTCATCAAACTTCATTACTCGTTATCACTAAGATTTACTAATTCAATGATATGAACGTTGAAGTCAACACGTGCTAATAACATACATACTAAAAACAATCGCAATGATAAGTTTTAGGTTGTAATAAATTTAAGAGTGGCAATTTTTGCTTTGTTACAGAAGAAGAAGCTTTAATAATATATGAAGTTAAGGTGAAGTTATTTTCATAACAATCGAGAGAAAGACATCCTAATATATAGTCATCAGAGTAATTATTTTTCTAACAAACATAATCGATTTTTAACGAAATGTGGATATTTTAATCAATTGGTTTTGCATTTAATGATGAGCATGTTGATGTGTACATGGTGGATGGTTTCTATAATGGAAATCCTAATGGATTAGAGTAAGAATCAAGTACATTTCCTAAATCGGAGGAGACATGGTGGAAATGTGTTTCCTAGAGTTGAATGATTTTAAAGGAAAATGAAATTATGTTGGTAATATATTCAATATGATGAGGAAAAAAATCTTTAAAGCTAAGAATTAACAACCTAAAAGTTTTATATTGCATAGGTAAAACAAGTTAGATTTAAATAAAATGGTATTGACATAAACATGATGAATCTTTTGATAACGTTATTTATTTATGACACATTAAACTATAAATTTTTATGAATTCAAAACAGCGGTTTTAAGCTTTTAAAATATTGTTGAATAATTTTAAAATATTTTCTCGCATTTGAAACGGAAAGAATGTCACAGATGAATTATTTACAAAATATTAAACGTCAAACAGTAAATCAAAACATGAAAAATATACGTTTGCTAAATAAACCGCCAGAGATTTTTTATATTTTTTTTCTGTTTTTTTTTTTTAACACAAATCAACGCTTTTATTTACTTTTTTTCACAACAAATGATTCTATTTCGATTTATTTCCGTCGGAGTAGACGTTAAATTGCAAAATTTTCGGTTACGGACGTCGATGTAAATTCAATAATCTGAAAAGTTTCCGTCGTAAATCGCTCGAAAACGGCAGAGTTCTCGCGAAAAACAACCAATAAATATGTCGGACTAGGGTGGTATTCGACAAAATCGAAGCCAGGGGTATTCGGAATTGCGGCTACATTAAACTGCACTAAATGCGGGTCCAATGTTTATCTCCGACGTTGTTGTACGAATCGTTCGCGTCACGTATCGTAGTTTGCAAACAAACCGGGCTCGAATAAATGCGATTAATTTGAATTTTGTGAGATTATTAATTAAACTGGACAGCGACCATTTATGTCCCGCCCCCACATTTCCATCGTGCCGATTTATAACTTGAAAAATGTTTAAATAGTTTTCATTAAGATATCAGATTTAGATAAAATTAATGAAATAAAAAAAAATATGATAACCTTATATACAGTATGTCCCCGAATCGAGTTACAAGGCGATAAAAAATTATTACTAAATTTTCAAACTTATCTCAGCATAAATAATGCGCCGAATATGTTCAAACCACTAAATTGTACGAATTTTATACTGTAAATATAGAAATGAACTAATTATTACTGTTTTTATGTAAATTTTTTTTTTGGAATTAAGAGTTTTTTTAGTTTTTACCATTTTAAGACTACATTGATCGTATACAATTTAAGGGTAGTTCATCAAGTTCATTAAAATAATTATGTAATATATCTAAATATTTCAGTTGATTTACATTTCCATCGAAGAAATATGACTCAATTATCTTGTGGTATAGCATGCCACACATTACAACTACACATTATAACATTACAATTACTTTTTGTTGTACACTGTTCAACTAAAAATAGAGCCAACACCTAGAAAACTAGAAACATTTGGGTTTAGCCGTTCATCTTTTAAGACGGAGCCCAACCTAATCCAACCTAGCTTCAGAACTAACAATACCTAGAACTAGAAACATTACGGTTTAGCCGACTCAAGGGACGTGCGGCTAAACCCTAATGTTATCAATTTTAAGAATATTAATTATAGTAGATGATGTCATACCTTGGTTAAAAAATGCGGAAAAAATTGAAGCCTTCACCAAAAAGTCGCATAAAGAGATTTACACGGATTTTTGCATAAATCGTTTGAAATGAATTTAACGACTATATCCGTTACTTTACAGACACTCTGTATATTTACATGCTAGATACATTTTTACGAAATTTATATTTGTTAGTTTGCAATTTGTAACATGTTCAATAAATAACACACAATTTATAAGTGAATCCAATTTCACTTCTAGCGGACGAATCTATAGCGCCACCCCCGATTGTTACCCTTACTTACTTTTAAAACAATTATAAGTGGGGAAAGAAGATCCGTCGGTGGTATGCAAAGTATACCTTATAAACCTTATAGTTCATTTAATCAAAGCAATATTTTTGGCCAAACCTGAAGAGCGACGAAAGGAATAAAATGAATTTTAAAAGAGGTAGTTAACTCCTGCAACCCCTAAATGTGGTTTAGTCGTACTTTACACTAACTATTAACATCTCTCACTAAACATGACTACCCTACATTATTACTATAAGTATATTTAATGTTAACAAAATCGATAAGATGGTTTTTAAGTAAACCCGAAAAATATGGGTATCAACTGAAAGCTTATTAAGAATGAATGTCAGTTTCAATTTAATACATTTACATAGCGTTTTGTTTTCGAAACATAGGAAAAATATTGTTTTCCCCCAAACTATCAACCCTCTAAAAATCGACTCAGAGACTTTTACCACGCATATAAAAATAATCCAACCTAGTTTCAGAACTAACAATAGACCTAGAATTAGAAACATTACGGTTTAGCCGACTCAAGGGACGTGCGGCTAAACCCTAATGTTACTAGTTCTAGGTCTGGTGTTAGTTTAAACACATTTAAGTTTTAACCTAACTGTTGGCTATGAAAGATTGAAAAGTCAACTGCCTTTACGTGCTGATGAAATTTGAATAAAGTATAAGTTATTATATAAAGCTAATTGAACCTTACTACTTGCTTAATAAGCTATGGTGGTGAATTTCTCGATTCCTATGTAGAGAAACCAACGTGCAGAAAAAATATTATATTACACAGGCATTTTTCATCTTTTTTTGAGAACCATCATTCGCCGTTGATCTTTTAAAATTAACACAAAAACTTCATATAATCATATGTTCAATTTAAATTTTTTGCAACTGGGTGGTGGCCATACGTATATTCAAACGCGCCGGTGTTTGAAAATACTATGGTCATCATCAATATTGGTTATATAAGAAATTTGCGAGAAAAATCTCTTTCTAAATTTTCTATTCATTTTAGATGGCAAAATCGCAGTAGCCGTGCTTAAAAACATAAATGAATTGTTTTAGAATCAATTGTTTTATTACAACGTTTAATTTTTGACATTTAAAACAATTGGTTGCAATCATGATAGTAAGGAAAATTATGCAATTTTAAGATAGTTTTTCTTGAAACTTTTCTTATGTTATCAATATTAAGAATATTAATTGTAGTAGATGACATCATACCTTGGTTAAAAATTGCGGAGAAAATTAAAACCTTCACCAAAAAGTCACAAAAAGAAATTTCCACAAATTTTTCCATAAATCGTTTGAAATGAATTTAACGACTATATCCGTTACTTTACAGGCACTCTGTATATTTACATGCTAGATACATTATTTAGATACATTAACATACAATTTATAAGTGAATCCAATTTCACTTGTAGCGGACGAATTTCTAGCGCCACCTCTGATTGCTACCCTTACTTACTTTTAAAACAATTATAAGTGGGGAAAGAAGATCCGTCGGTGGTATGCAAAGTAATACCTTACAACCCATAACATTTGCTGATCAAAAATATCTTTCCCCACTTTTAATTTTTGTTTTTTGTTTTAAAAGTTTCTCAATAGTATGTAGAATAAAATAAATTTAAACGGTTTTTAAATATAACATAAGAAACGAAAACTTTATGGTTCATTTAATCAGTCATATTTTTGGCCAAACCCGACGAGCGACGAAAGAAATAAAATCAATTTTAAAAGAGGTAGTTAACTCCTACAACTCCTAAATGCGGTGTTTATTGTATTTTACACTAACTATTAACATCTCTGACTAAACATGACTACCCTACATTACTACTATAAGTATATTTAATGTTAACAAAATCGATAAGATGGTTTTTAAGTAAACCCGAAAAATATGGGTATCAAATGAAAGCTTATTAAAAATGAATATCAGGTTTAATTTAATACATTTACATAGCGTTTTTTGTTTCCGAAATATAGGAAAAATATTGTTTTTCCCCAAACTATCAACCCTCTAAAACTCGACACAGAGACTTTTACCACGCATATAAAAAAACGTGAACCTTATTTTCACGGTTGTGTTATTTCCCTTGTAAGGATTTTCTGTAAAAAAATGATTTAGTCATAACAGGCAGAACCAATAAGAAAACATGGAAATGTCTTGCATTCCATTAAAAAAAATTAACAAAAATGTATATAAACTATAAAAACATACAATTAAAACAGGAAAATAAGTTGGAAAAAGAGCTTGAATTTGAAGATCGATTCTAGGAATTCAGATCGTAAGCTTGGTAATTATTCACCGAACTATACCGGTTCTTAAAAATCGATTTTTCTTTGCGATATATGAAATTAATTTTAAATGCCCTTAAACTTTAAAAATAAATATCGTCTCTTAGAAGGGCCATTGGATCAAAAGCTCTGGTAAAACTGAGACATAGTCAATACAGATTCACCACAAAAAGTTTCATCCAAATTAGTAAAGAGTTAACAGCGATGTCTTCTTGTTAGTTAACTATACAATATCCTGTTTTGTACATCGGCTATAGATTCTTGACGCTAGATAATATTCATTATATTTATATATTAATAATTTTCTGTAATGGTTATCTTCAAGATCTTTATATACATCTTGTTTTTAGTCGTGCCTGTCGATGCCCTAAAAACTGGGCGAAACACGTGTAGTACCGATGCATTCTTTTAATAAACATCGTTTTTAAGTCGAACCTTATTTATTTTACAATTTATACATTAATGATGATATTGAAGAAAACCCTAGCCATTCTAACAATTATAATTATCCAATTATATTATAATTAAGTGGTTAACACTAGTTTACAAAAAAATCTCAAAGAATGCGATATTTTTTTATAATGTAGAATGTTGTGCTGATTCTGAAACTGTCTTCAGTTTTTCTCCATCACGTCCAGTTTTTGAGATATACGCAAAAATGTGGAAAATGGTAAATTAAAAAACACAGTAACGGTTCATGTTCAGTATATTTGTTATTTTGCAAAGTGTGCTTCTGTAGCTATATGGATATGAAAGTGGAGATCTAGACGAACATTTTGAGATATTGATGGCATAAATCGGACTCTCCGTTATTTTGCTACAGCCTCAAACATCTCAAAAAAATCAATTTTTTTATAATTTTTCCCATTTTTTTTTCATTTCATCGCACCGTAACGAAAAAGAATTATATATGAACAATTATTTTGTTCTATATATATCACATCAATATCTCAAAATGTTCGTTTGGATCTCCACTTTCATGTCCATATAGCTACAGAAGCACACTTTGCAAAATAACAAATATACTGAACATGAACCGTTACTGTGTTTTTTAATTTACCATTTTCCACCTTTTTGGGTATATCTCGAAAACTGGACGTGATGGAGAAAAACTGAAGACAATATCGCAGACTTTGAGAAAAAAATTGATTAAAATTTGTAAAGTAGTGTAATTATCCACTTAACCAGAACTCGTGGTAACACATTGGATCAATTTTACAATACCGATGAATCAGGACTCTATTGAAAATTGTTATCAGATATAACATTTGTTTCGACGATAGAAAAAACTGCTGTTGGTAGAAATTTAAAAAGTAGCGAGTAACATTTTTAGCATGCTCTAACGCTATCGGTACTCATAAAGTAAATTCATTGGGTATTGGCAAAGCTGCAAAGCCTAGGTCATTCAAAAACTACGGTTACCCTATCGACTATGAACATTCAAAATTAGCCTGGATGACTGCAGTGAAACAACGGTTTCGTTATACGTTTATACAGTTTATCTAGTGTTTTATATATATTAGATATCACCTTCATTAACGTGAATAAATCGATAAATTCGTCTTTTTTTCGGTTCACACTATCGCGTGTCTAGTGTATTTGTAAATTATTTCGATATTTGAGATTTAGTAAAGATTCAGTATCTAAAGGAACAGTGGGTGAAGATTGACGAATCCGTTTCTAATGATTTGCCAGTAACAAGCGGTGTTCCACAAGGCTCTGTGTTGGGTCTTATCTTATTTTCTTTATATACATCGCAAATTTATTCAATTTTGTAAGATTAATCCTTATGTTGATGATACACAACTGTATGTTTCATGTGTGAATGCGGGTAGTAATGTTATTGAATATAATATATAGAAAGATCTTTAGATAACATTTATTCTTGCTTCTTATCATCACTTACAAATTAATACTGAAAAATCTATGTGGATGTGCTTCAGTAGTTAAAACCGTGTTGCTGCTCCTGACATGACTATTAAGCTGAGTGATACGTTAATTAAAAGAGTTTCAGAGGCCAAGTGCCTTGGCTTGATTTTAGACAATAATTTAAGATATAAGCAACAGATTGTAATGTATATTAAAAGATCTTACTGCAATTTGAGAATTCTCTATCCGCTTGGATCATACTTGCCCATAAAAGTAAAAATAAATTTGTGCGATGTATTTGTGCGTTCACATTTTAATTTTATGTCTACTGTATATCATAGTGCTATTGATGCGGTCACTTCGCGAAGTATACAGAGAGTACGAAACAATTGTCTTAGATTTATCAATGGAGTTTGAAAATTCGAAAGAATTTCTTATAAACTGAAAGAGTTATAGAGATGTGCGCGTGAGTGACTTTTTATGCCCGCTCACGATCTAGACTCACGCGAGTCACGCACGCTACTCATGTTAAAATCATACATGAATCACGTAACACATGTATGTGTCACGTCAATTCACGTGACTCATACTCGATCAAGTGATATTAATTAATCGAGTTTGTCAGAATTAACAGAGTGTTTAGTTTTATTTATCATGTTCTGAAATAAATTAGACTTATAAAATTAAAATCAATAATAAAAGCTAGCATATTCTTATGGGGAATACTTCCTTTAACGTTTTAAAGATCTTCCTGCATTCATCGCAAATTTAAATGAAATTTTGTTCTATTTCATTAGTTTACAGTATTATTTTTTGCAATAAATATGCACTTTGTTAAAATCGTATTTATTTAAAAGTTGATGAACAGTTTAGTCTCAACATTTAGTTACTGAAAATGTTCGAATAATTCGGAAATTTTATTCGGATCTTAGGTAATTCCAACAGAAACTAACAACCCTAAACAATTTTCCTTGAATCAACAACTATTATAAAAAAACAAGAAATATAGTGCAGAAGTTGTAAACATTTAAAAAGCACGGTATATACAATAACGTACAAGTCTTCCATATTACCTTCGTGGTATCGATATATTCAAAGTATCGAAGTTCGAAAGTATCGAATTGTTGGAAATAATATTTTAATAATATACTAAGTACATAATAAATGATTCTTTATGTATTTTTCTTCATAGATTTTAGTTTTGTGGTTAAAATGATGGAAAGAATAAAGGTAAAAAGAAAGAAATAAATTATTTCTTTTTTATTCTTTTCTTTAAAGGAGTTTTTTTATTTATATACTTTTTATTTATTAAAACACATTTCTTGTTCTTGTGAATTTTCTTGTATTTAAATTAATACATGTCATGTCGTGGTTGTTTACAGTGATTTCATGTTTTGTAGATTGTTATGTACCTGATGGTGGGCAAATATTAGAAGACTTGATATTGCTTCTAGATGATTTGATCTTGCTTTCAGAAGACTTGATACTGGTTATAGAATACTTCCAATGCTTCCAAATGATGTGACATTTTTGAATGATGTGACGCTAGAAGACTTGAACTACTTCCAGAAGACTTGAAATGCTTCCAGAACATTTAATATTCCTTTTGGAAGTCTTGATACTGCTTGTAGAAGACTTAAAAGGTTTCCGGAGGATTTTCGATACATTCAAAAGATTTGATGCTGATTATATAAGCTTTGAAATGCTTCCAAAGTACTTGGTATTGTCTCTGGAAGACTTGGAATTTCCTCGAAAATACTTGAAATGCTCCCAGAACGCTTAATATTCCATTTGAAAGACTTGATACTGCTTCTAGAAGACTTTAAAGGTTTTCACAAGACTTTCAATACATTTAAAATATTTGATGCGGGTTGTAGAAACCTTGAAATGCTTCCAAAACACTTGATATTGCCTATGGAAGACTTGAAATGATTCCAAAACACTTGATATTGTCCCTGGAAGAGGTGACACTGCTTATAGAATACTTGAACTACTTCTGGAAAACTTGATATTGTTTCTAGATGACGTAAAAGCTTTCCAGAAGACTTACAATGCTTTCAGACGATTTGATACTACTTCTAGAAGACTTACTAAAATGCTTCCTGAAGATTTAATACTGCTTGTAAAACTGCTGGCAGAAAACATTTTCATCGCAAAAAACAATGTAAATCATTTGAATTTATTTCGATAATATTAAATACTATTGGACAAAATGCAAAATCCTGACGGAAATAATCCAGAAACTGTTAATTAAACACCAAATACTGCTGGAAGAAGACATTTTTAATACAAAAGGCAAGAAGCTATCAATAAAATTTGACTTTGCATCCAACATACCAAATATTATTGGCAAAATACAATATCTTGAAGGTTCAAAAATTGCCAATTCAACACTGACAGAAGACATTTCGTTTGTAAACCAACCATAGGTGTATGATACGTGGTTGTTCATAGAGTTTTTTTTTCTAATTCACTTGTTTTTATCGCCCAATACCGATATTATTTTCAAAAACTGGCGTCTCTTAACACTAACGGGTTTTGAAATAATGAGGAATAACCACATACTGAATCTTATCTTCAAAGTATTTTAGCTCCCTTAAAGTATTTTAACACACATCTCTATATGAAGCTTTCTTAATATTTTTATGAAAAATACCCTTTTAAATATACTATAAATTTCTGTATATAAAAAACAATTTTCGTTATTTCGACACATTCGATATGTCGATACTATCGATACTCCGATATTTTCGATACCGATACCTTGATACCATCGCCAGGTATTAATACTTTGCCCAGCACTACTTAAAACCTTTCTTAAGACTAAACTCATTCGTAACATACGATTCACGATCGATATTTATAAGGTCTCTTTAGTGCTTTGTTGTAGTATTTTCACACAATATATAAACTGTCACGCATGACCCATCGTAACGCGACGGAACTCACGTAATTGCACATGTCTGGTTAGTTATATGTCCAACAGGAGGGAGTTTTACAGTTCAGTTGTGTTCCCCAGAATTGTGGTCTCTGGAATTCTGGAATATCTGTATAGTAAAATTATATTTAAACCACAGCTTCGCCAAAATGGATCGGGAGTCAGTTTCTATTCCCGGAAATTTGGTACTTCAACAATCGTTCCAGCAATCGTTTATGTATTACATTTACAAATTGTAGGATACACTAGAATAAATAAGAAGAAGAAGAACTGCAAGAACATGTCGTGTGGTATTGTGAGTGGAAAAACAACGTGTGTAAAATAAAGTAAATGTTTTATCATATAACTTTAGTCTCTCTTTTAAATACACAACACAAACCCCACAATCGACTTTATCTCGATTTTGCAAAGAATTACGGAAACTGATGTTTTGAATTTTGAAATTGAAGTTTTTTTATTGCAGGCTCTACAAGGACAATTTAATTTACCATACTTAATTTATAATGACTTACATTTTATAATTTATACTCATTTAATACATCTTGAATAGATATACTATTAATGTATAAGTAGTATCATTTTATTTATTCCTCTGTTTTCTGTTTTTTCTCTTTGTTTTCTTTTTATGTCTCTCCTTTTATTCTTTATTTATTCGGTTGGATAGAGAAGATTTATCTTTAATTTACTATAACACTTTGGGTTATTGTTGTTTTCATTTTTTGTTTATGTTGTCATTTGTAACAACTTCATAATTGTGCAATACATTTATTTATTTAGTTTAACTGTTTTTATTAGGTATGTGTTATTCTTTTATATGGGATACAATAAAGATATAATGTTATTATCATACTTATTATATTATTATAATCTTTGTTAAAGCATATTCTTCTAACACCACAGTGTTAGTCCTGAAGCTGGGTCGTAGGTTTGGTCTTGGTTATACTTTGAATTTTTCCAGAAGAGTTTATAACAATGTAGAGTTAAACAAGAATTAAAACTAGACCTAGAACTAGAAAATTCGCGGTTTAGCCGAACATCTCTTATGATGATTAAACCCAAATATTTGTAGTTGCAAGTCAAATGGAAGTCTAATTTACGGAAAAACTTACTTTTATGGTATCTATGGTTACATATTATACATCGAACTTGAACAATTTTCAATTTAGTATAAAATGGGAATAATCAGTTACCTTCTATAGTTAGAGTATAAAATTCGTGTGATTTTTCGTGTGATAAGTTTAAAAAATTAGTAATAAATTTTTTTTTCTTTCCGATCCGAGGACATACTGTATTTCGAGATAATTTAAAAATTTTTAAAGTTCCTTTTTATCATTTTGATGAATTAGCCAACATCCAAATGGAAAGATTAATGTATCTTTCGTCATTAATCATTTGAAACGGGGAAGGTGTTTTGGTTTACCGAAACAAAATTTAATGTTCAAATTTTTGAAATTTACTGTTGTAATTAGAAGAATTCTACTAAAATTTAAATTACCCAATTTTAGTTTTAATTGCAACATTTGTAATGGTTAATACTAAGGACGTTTTTGGGGTAGTGAGCGAGAATTATGTGGTTGGATGAATTAATTCCGATGGGATTATTCAATCGACAGGATGGAAATCTGCTCGATGTGAGGATGTCACCCCTTTCCAACCATTTGATTTACGCAGGGGAAGGTCATTGTGAAGTTGATGAAACTTCTCTTCCTTAGTCGTCTAACGGATTTCCATAATAAATTTTAGTTTATACCGTTCCCCTCTTCATCTTTCTCTACAACTTCACTAACCACACAAAGCGCAAAATTATTACAAACTTTTTTTATCAAGAAAAGGAAAGGAAAATTGACAAGTTAAGGGAATAACAAGGGAGAGGTTTCCGAAAAGGTTCGGTTTTTATTAAAATGATAAAGTTGGGTGACGTCTCGTTTATTGGAAGTTTGAAGGAGCTCGGGTTTTAAATGAAACATATTGCTCGGTACATTAAATGGATGTGACCTAGTAGTCGATAAGTTCGGGGAGAAGTTTGAAAATGACAGTTACAAACTCCGCGGCCTGTAGGAATCTGAAACTTCTTTCATTTAGAGAACGATCCCAGGTAACAAACTTTCCTAAAATTGCGATTGCATAAAAAGTTTTACCGTTTGCATTCTGTTAAAAGTTTTAAAAATTGTGAATGTGAATAAAGAGTGTTTTTACATTTTTAAAAATTTTACCCGAATCTTTCATCAATTTTATAATAACATTAATCATTTTCTTATTTTTCATTTTCATAGTGTAAAAAGTTAGAATATCCTTTATATTTTAATTTAAAATTTAAATGTTTTATTATTATATTATTGTATTAAGACAAGAATTTAAAATAATATAAGCAAATAGTATAGTTTTCTCAAAAAGATGGGTTGAGTTATCTTGTATCGAATGAAAATTTAAAAAATCATCACGATTTTATAACGACGAGTAAGAAAGTGAGATATATCTTAAAATACAGGTAACTATCTCAATTTTTGTGATAAGGAATTAAAATAATGTAGTTTAATATTAAAAATTTCCACAAATATGCTCTTGTAAGGAAACTTGTAAACACAGTTGATTTAAAAATAATCGTCACAGCCTTATAACGATGAGTTATATCGGCCTTATAAACTCCGTTATAAGGGTCAATGTAAACTTTCATTGTTTCATAAGAAAACGTGGCACTTTTAAACCTATGGGGTTAGGTCGTAGAACAGTAAATTTTATCAAAACTATTACAATCTTATAAAGACGAGTTGGAAAGTGATATCTTGAGATACAGATAAAAGTCTCTTTATTATGATAAGAAATTAATATAATGTAGTTTAATATCAATAATTTTCTAAAATATGATCTTATAAGGAAACTTGTAATAGCAATTAAATGAAAAAACCATCACGGTTCCTCAACGATAAGTTAGGAAGTGAGTTATGCCTCAAAAAAGTCTCTATTTTATAATAAGGTATTAAACTAAAGGAGAAATGTAGAAAATTTTTAGATAAAATACTTTGTAAAAAAATCTGGCAATTTAAAACTTTTTGGGTTATCTCGTAAAACAGCAAATTGTAACAAAACCATCACGATATTATAGCGATAAGTTAGAAAGTGAGATATATATATATATATATATATATTACAGACACAGTTGACATCTGGGTACATCGGATAATGTGAATAACAAAATATGTAAGGCTACCATATACAGTGAATAAACTGTAAACTTCACCTTCGTTTATAGAAACGAACTTTAGTAACTATTAAAATCGATAGCGAGCCGATGCTTTGAGTATAAACTTCTGATAAATATGGTATTTTCCCGGTGAAGCCGTTGCATTCTCAATAAATTCTCGATAGATTGAATTCCCGGAAATAGCCCCGATATCAAAATACGTTTGCAAAACAACCATTGACCGTGCATTTAGTTTTTTGAACATTAATGTTACTGCAGAATTTATCCACAGCAGCCAAATATGTGGGTGCTCTGTGTACTCAAGCATACATACAAAATTTTTAATGATTTTAACTCTTTATATATTTCTTCTATATTTTTGTTGATGTTTTAAGGCATATCTAAAAGCACATCTCATGTTCAAAAGAAAAACCGATACTGCTTTTATGTGACAACCGTGAAAGTCGCATTTCTATTGATGCAATCAACAACTGCCGCGACAATGGGATTGTTTTTCCACCACACACGACTCATCGCGTTCAACCTTTAGACGTAGGTGTGTTTGGACCATTCACGGCAAAATAAAAAACATCATTCAATGATTAGACCAACCCAGACAAAACGCTTAATATTTATAACATCCCAAAACTGAGTAAGATACCTTATTTAGAATCATTTAACTGTAGAAATATTACCAGTGCTTATGAAAAAACAGGGGAAAAAGACCCTTTAATAACTTGATTTTCAGTAACGATGATTTTGAACCGGTTGGGGTTTACCATTCAAATCCTGTAATAAATCCTAATGAAAACATAGGTGGTAATAAGTTAGAAATAGCTGGTGAGAAGCTTGCTACAGTTGGTGCTGAACTTGGTGAAATATCTAGTTGAATATCTCCAACTTTACGTATACAAATAGAAAAAAGTTCGATCGCTTGAAAAATTGAGAATTTACACGTACACTTTTGAAAAGAATAGAATTGAAGAATTGGAGAATAGCAAAGAAATGAAGAGGTTAGAAGAAAAACGAAAAAGTAAAGCAAGAGAAATGAAGCGGGCGTTGAAGTTATTGTCACAAAGATCATATGAAACCAAAACAACAAAAAAGAAATAAAACAAACAAAAGTGAAATAACCAGCAGTAATAATACTGAAACGAATATCAGTCAGAGAAAGTTCTGCGTCACCTTTCGACGTTTTTGATGAAAACGATGAAGATCATGTTCATAAAGTGCCTCTCGAATTTGATAATTACAAAGATGGTGCATTTGTACTTATAAAATTTGAAAGACAGGAGACACTTCTTTATTATGTAGCACAAATCATTAATTGTTATTGTTTATCAGGAGTAGTGGTTTCATTTCTGAGAAAGAAACCAGGATCTTCAATGAATTTTGTCTTTCCAGATGTTAAAGATGATGGATCAGTAAATCTATCAAACTTAGTTTTGATACCAGCAACCAAGAAGATGAACGGATGATAGCTCGGATCAATCAGAACACATACTTCTCCATCGGTGAAGCACTACGAATTATATACATGGAATTGTCATTATATTGTGTCTTACAAAAAGATCCCTCACATTATCTTTATACCGCAATTTCAAACGAATGTGAAATCAGGATAAACTCCTAGAAACTCTACTTCAGTTTTATAAATGCTTTCAGATACTGGTAGATTTTTCAATGTAAATATTAGTTTCTCTGTCTTTTCTGGATTTAAATTTAATTTATTTGTGCAAAACCATTCAGATAAAGCGATTGAGAAGATTCAAGCTTTAAAATTAATGATTTAAATTCTTTTTCTTAAATAATAACCGTTGAATCGTCACCGTAAATGATACATTTAGAGCCTTGCATATATTGAGATCATTTATATAAATCAAAAACAAAAGAGGACTCAGGACCGATCTCTGAGGGATACAACAGTTCAGACTTGTCATACTCAAGTTCTCCCCGTTACAAGACACATATTGTATTATTGTTCAGATAGCCGTGAATCAAATCTATGGCTTTACTAGAAAATTGGCAATCCATTGGCATCTGTAAATCCAAATTGCCTGTCTATAAGCAACCTGTGTTCCTCTAAATGTTGATATATCATTTTCACCAAGAGAGACTCAAACACTTTTGATAATAATGGTAGGAAAAACTAGGTCGATAATTACCAACATCCCCGCTCTCTGCTTTTTTGAATACGGGTATAACGCACGACAGCTTTAATGATGATGGATAGACACCTTCGTTCAAACATAGATTAAATAATTTTGTAAGCGGGATATACAGGGTCCTGCAATAGCTCCTATACCAATTTCTTTCAAACGCAGGCTTGTACTATATATATGAGATGTATTTTTTTATAATGGAACAGCTTGTATTTTTTTACATATGCTGATTAGTAGTTTAGTTAACCATTATGTGAAAAAAATACATTATATTATAAAAAAATATTATAATAGTTACTTAAAATTCGTTATCAGCACTATTATTAAATATTGATCATAACTTCGTTTGGCAGAAATAATGCAGCTAACAAATTAAAACTTTTAACTTGTGATGTATTTAAATACTTTACGTTAACAATAGATATTAGTTAAAGATCAGAGTACTTTATCTGAACCCAACCCACTTAGTTAATTAGCGTTAGATATTAATTGGGTTGAGTTGAACCATTAAGTTTAATCTAACCCAACTAGCTAGTTAGCTTTAAATATTATTTGGGTTGGATTCCACTATCAACCTTGTCTGAACCCAACCCAACTAGCTTGTTAGTGCTAGATATTAGTTAGGTTGGTTGAGCCATTAATCTGAACACAACCCAACCCAACTAGCTAGTTAGCAGTAAACATTAGTTACATTGAGCTATCAACCTTATCTGATTTCAACCCAACCCACCTAATCAATTAGTGCTAGATATTAATTGGGTTGGGATGAGCCATTAATTTTAGCCTGCTAAGAAACTCAGCTAGCTTCTTCTCTCAGTTCGCTTTAGTAAGAGCACGTGAGAATCTGGCTGGAAACTGTGCTATAAGTTGGAGACAGTCCCCTGAGATGGCTCATACATCGCAAAGTAGTCAAATAATAAACTTCATTCATTCAATAAACTTCAATTAAATAGTAAACTTCATTCATTCAAATTTGAAAACGTGCAAAATTTGACATTTGAATCAATTTGACTCAAGTAATGAATTAAAAATTGTGTATTCGTCCGTTAGATGAATAACATTAAGGATGTTTGGAGTAAGAGTTTAACCGAAATGATAATAAATGGTAATTATTATTACTGAAATTTTAAAGAAAGAGGGACTGGGAAAAGTATAATCATAAAGAAATACATTTGTTTCCAAATCTGTTATTATTCAGGTAGCTAAACATGAGGAATGGTTATTAACCCAACACAACTCAACCCTTTACCTGCCCTTATCCTCTCTTATTGGTGCAGTTAGTGTTTTTATGAATCCTTGATAACATTGTAAGTATAATTGTTTGATAAAATAATTTAAGAATTTTCGAAGAAAATTATTATATAATTATAATAATAATAATAATTGTATTTATACTTCACAATGGTACGTTATCGCACACTTGTCTCCAAACCCAGAAAACTTTTCAACACTGTTTAATACTTGGGTAGAATTTTGTGGATATAAAGATTTAATGGGAATGGATGCCAAAGAGATATATCGCAAAAAATCGTACGTAACACTTATTTCATCTCAATGCAGGAATCAACCAACATATTTTATTAAACTTAAAAGAAATTGTTTTACCATTCATGCCAAATGAAAACCAACCTACGTGTATTGGTTTTTGGCAAAATGGCTATACAACCGCACGTATCATTTTGCACAAAAACAAAATATTTTAATGGGTTTGAAGACCTAGGTGATGTATCATCAACTAAAATTGCTGACCATGCGATTATTTTCATGCTTAGCGGGATTTCAAGAGACTGGAAACAACTCATCGCTTTTGGCTTTACAAAAGAATCAACCAAAACAATTGATTTAGTCCGATTATTAAAACAAATCAATTTACACTTTTGTGCATTCACGACAGTTGATATAAATAGAAAACTTAATAGAAAAGATTCTGGATATAAGGAAAGTGATCCCATATATAAATCAACCAAAAGCTTTATTTTGAAAGATAAATAACTTTCAAGAAAATTGTTTGATTTTTACATCTACCCTATAAAATAAAGAAATAAATAGTTTTATTAATCTTCTTCAAATTAATATCTTTTTAATTTTTTCAGTTAATAGTAATTAATAGTAATAATTTCAGTAAAAAGTCGGTCTGTGACACCATACGCCACTAGGGGAAGGTTAAAAAAATATATTTCAATTCTTATAATTTTTAATAATACAATATGATTTTATTGACAGAAATAATCAAAACTAAATGTGTAATATAGGATTTACTTTAAATTAATTATAACAGACAATATGGCAACACCGCAATTTAATTGGGGTGTCCATAGATGGTGCAAATACTACTCAATTTCTAACACATTATGTTGCCTATCTCTATACTCTATTATCTCTGGTTTGAATCATCAACCTGATCTGAACCCAACCCTACCTAAGTAACCAGTTAGTTCTACTTATTAGATGGGCTGAGTTAAACCATTAATCTTAACCTAACTAACTTGTTAGCACTGTATTATTGTTGTTCAAAAATTAATATCATTTCATTTTACATAATTTACAATTAATAGGACGATGTTCAAAATAATTAACCGTTCCGCGCAATTTTTGGACCAATAATAGGTCCGCAGGTCGAAAAAGGTTGAGAAACGCTGATCTATATCGTCGTTTTTAAAGGTTTACAACTTCCGCACTATACGTCATTCAGATTATTCGTAACATTTTCAGTAACTGAATGTTGTGGTCAAAATTATAATCAATTTTTATTTCTTTATTTATTATAATAATTGGGTGCGGTACAGGACAAATCCAATTAAAACCGTGCCACGGATAATCCATTTTTAAGTAAATAGGATTATAGCGAAGTGTAAAATTTAATTTAAATTTGTGATGAATGGAGGAAGATCTTTAAAGCGTTAAATGTAGTATTACCCATCAGAATATTCCAACTTTTATTATTTATATTAAATTTATAACAGTCTGTTTACTTAAACAGTGTAAAAAAATGTGAAAATGTGTATCAACTTATTAGTAAATTTTTTACTTAAACAGTTTAGGTCGGACATGAAATACCCAGGATTACAGACGAATGGTTAATAATCAAATTAACAGGAAATCAAGCATGATTCATATATTGATCGAGCGCGAGTCACGTGAATTGGCGTGACCCACGTGTGAGTCTCGTGATTCAGTTATGATATTCACGTGAGTGGCATGCGTGACTCGCGTGGGTCTAAATCATGAGCGGGCATAAATAGTCACTCACGCGCATATCTCTAGTTTAAAGCCAACGTAAGACCCATTTGTTTTGGTAAACAATTCAACTTTTGCATTGGCTTCAAGATTTAGTGTTTATAATTGGCTATAACTTTGTAAATAATTTGAATTTCGGTCTGAAATTTTAGTAGCTCATACCACCGAAATATGAAAAAAAAAACATTTTTTAACCTTCACACAGCAATGAGGGGTATTGCTAGGTTAAAGTGCTAAAGTTATGTTATGCAAGGATAATCAGAAACTTAAAGAATGTGTCTTCAGACTTTATTACGATGAGTTAGGAAATAAAGTGTACTTTAAATTAAAAATAAAAGTATCCATTTTTGAATAAGATATTTAAATAAAGAGATTTTACAAGAACAAATTGAAAACAAGATCTTACATGAAACACTGTAAATTTGTTATGCCATAACAATGAAAGGAAATTATTGATTTTATCGTCAATGACAAAAAATGAATTAAAAAACAGATGAAAACGGAAGTATTCGCTACCTTTGTTGAAACTCATTCATCAATTGAACGAATGCGACCCGCGTTGAAATTTTTTGTTGCGGGGATTTACCGGGATTTGAAATGTTTTACCATTACTAATGTAGGTAAATATTTACTTACGGATTTCGAGACAGGTAATGGAAAAATTATTACAAACATAAAGCTATCTTATAAAGACAACAATCTAAGAAGTGATTCGAAAATGAGGAAAAACATAATAGGACTAATAAAATTTGGAAGCAAAATGGTAATATAATAACACACGGTTATTTTATATTGGGCTTTTTTTACGAGCAACTTTTTTTTGAGCAAAAAATCAACCGGGTTTTATTCCCGCCACATTTACGAGAATATTTATTACACCTATTCAACAAATTTTCACATTTTTTGTGTTGCAATTTGGTTAAGCTCTTAAATAACCAATATTCATCTAGTTGAACGATCTTTACTATTTCCCGAATTTATTCCTTTTTTGAATTGGAAAAATTGCACTTTTGTTTAAAAATTGTTTCAAAAACATTTTTTTTGTTTAATTAATCTGAATGGAAAACGTTTTGGTTTATTAATAATTTAATAAATTTATTGATCTTCATACTTGAGGTTTTGAAATTGTTTAAATTGTTTCGGGACGATAGCGTTTATAACTAACTTCCCACATCAACCAAAACTTTCGTCACTTCATCAGGTTATGAAATTGTTGCGAAGTTAATTGACACAATGTTACAAAATTAGGAATTCCAACACTATAAATATTTTCTATCCGTAATAACCTTTGATAACTTAAAAGTACATTTAAGGATTTTTTTTAATAAATCTAAGAAAACTACTTTATTTTCGGGATCATCCATCACCTAATAGCAATAACTAAAAAGCAATAAGGGGAGGATGAGATTACACGAAACACAAACGTATTTCAAAATGTTTAATATTCTTTTGACATCCTACGTTATTTATCGACGTTTGCTTTTTATACTATTATTTCTCTATTTTCTTGTAGTCTCAATTCAATTTAAAAAGAAAAGGGCGCGAATGACATTCACGTTCACGCGTTCAGAAATTGATTTTACAACCTCCGCGAAGAATAACCGGAAGCAAAACGTTCCTTTTAACACAAGTGAGTGATCGAATCGTTTATTTGCTTTTTTTACGATCCATTGTGAACACATTTCTTATATAACGTTATAAAGATTGATTTTTACAATAATTAAATTGAAAAAAAATTAGATTTTAAAAACTCACCTTGTTGCTGGCAATTAGTATTGTGTTGGATTTCACGTTTCAATCCTTTCCACAATTTCGTCATTATCAGTGAATAGGCTAAACTCATGAATATTAATGGGACCAATAGCAACAAAGCATCTAGGAATAAATTGTAGGCTTGTTCGCTTCCATTTCCGGGCCAAACTTCTCTACATTTATGACCTGTAAATAATTATAAAAAAAATTATGTAAATAATAATAAATTGAAAATAGTATTTTTTTTAATTCGAAACTATGAATATCTTTAATAATTTTGCTTATTCCGGTCATGTTAACAATCGGATTGAGCACGATTGGGGCAAACTGATTGTGCTCACGTTCACTTGTGGTCACATATTCGCAGGGACCTAACCAGATGACGTCGATCGTCTCTCGTATATCTGAAGTAAAAGTTTTTATGAGTTAGAAATTGGATTATTTCTGTAACATGAAGTCATTCAGATTGGTTTTCATTCACTTCGATTTTGGATTTGATTTCAAAACTGTTTGTTTGCATGTCGATGTAAACGTTATATTCAATTGGTAGTTAGAAGAATATGAAATCGTTAGAGTTAAATCATGTCAAAATAAGATTATAATATCGTGTATAGGTGTATAAGTGTTTAATAACTGTAAAAAGACTAACTAATAAATTTAAAGAAAATATAAAAATGTTTAACGATAATTCTAAATGGTTTGTAAATTCAACTAATATCACTATTCCAAATGATGTCTCTTGGTTCAAATTTATTAATTTATAAATTTTTAATTTATTTACCAATTAACAATTTAAATTTTAACCTAAAACGTTTCCTTATGTCTGTTGAAAATGTTAAATATGTGACTATATGCATGAATATAGAAATCTGTTAACAGCTAAAGTTACGAGTTTGATTAAAAAAAATGTTATATAAAACTAAAAATCTCTTGCTACAACAGTTATAATGGATACAAGTATCGACCTTAATAAAGCCATGCATATGCTTAATCGTATGGTTTATGTCTAAATGGTTTCAATGCAAATCCATTAAATAACATATAGAATAAAATTGACAATTTCATAAAACACCTCTAAATTGATCAATGGAATTGTGGATTAGAAAGAATTTGAAACGAAGGTGGGTACTATTGATCTACCAAATACGTATCTCATTCGTACCTCTATAGATGGATCTCATTGCCTACCTTGCCAAGAAGTAACATCAAATTTTAATTTACCAACCAAATATATTCTCGACTTGATCAAGGAAAAAAGAGGGTTTTGACGTAGTTGGCAGAGAATTCTGTCTTAAAGCAGAAACTAAATAAACTGACTTACACCATCACTAAATTCTTAGAATCCCATCGAATTGCTAGTTACCAGAATTTTCTAAGTAGCATAGATAATAAAGATCCTGGAATATCGATAAAACATATAAATAACATATAAAAACTAAAGGAAAAACATGGAGAAAGAAATTCCTCATGAAGAAAATCTGTTGTCTACGTATTACAAGCATTATCTTCAAGTAACTTTTATTCCTCATATACGCCGACAAAACACGTTTTTTGTCAATGTTACTCAAACATAATGAAACGCATCCTTCACGAATAGCGAGTGGGCGAAGAAGTGATTAATGAAAAAATCAGATATTTAATTGACAATCAACCCAGTCGAAAACCTCTAGGATGTAACCTTATACCAAATTTAATTTTAAAACACCTGTCCGCGAACATTACTATCCACTTAACTGATATCTTCAATTCAAGCTTAAAAATTGGTGACTTTCCGTTCACTTGGAAAAAAGCTGAGATACTAATGTTCCCCAAATCTGATAAAAAGATCAGTATTATATCTAATTACCATCCTATTAGCCTCTTTCAATCTAAATTTTTTAAAAAAGTCATTATGCGAATACTTCAAAAACAGCTGGAAAGAAATGTTATCCCAAATATTCAGTTTGGGTTTCGGACAGGACATTCAGCCATTCACCAATTAGTGCTTGTTACAGAATTTATTGAGAAAGATTTTGAAACTAAGCAGTTAACCTCCATTGCCTTTTTAGACAAAACTAAAGTCTTTGACACATTTTGGACGGAAATTTCAAAAATTCAAATTCAAGCTGCTACATCTAGGTTTAGATGACTACATTACCGTAATACTTATGTGACTTCTTCAAGAACGAACATTTCATTTAAGAATGAATAGGTCTTCAGATTCATGTTGTACCAGAGTGGGAGTTTCGCAAGGGTATATATTATCACTAACTTTATTCAATATATTTATGCATGATATACCATGCTAAAGATCTAATGAAAAAGTTCTATTTGCTGACGATTTGTTGATTATGACTAAATGGTTCACCTAAATCAAAACAAGTGTCAATTTAAGATCTTTATGTTACGACGTTAGCAAAACCCAACAAACATAATAATCAATAACTCAGAATATCACTGGAATTCAAAAGACAAAGTTATCAAATACTGATAGCATCTTGATCAGCTATTAAATTGGGGCATTCATATAAACAACAGATTAAATTTGGGATACGCTCGATTGAAATAGCTATTTCCTCTCCATAGGGAGGCGGTATCTGGGCACGAGACCACCGAGACCGAGATCGCAAGAACTCTAACACTGTCCTACTTGAGTCAATTCATATACCAACTGCAGACGACTGGAGTTTGGCAAAAGTCAGATGACTTAACGTAAGGAGGAAAAATTCGGTGGGCTGTGAACACGTTCTCACCATACAAAACTCCAGGATCAGATGGGATTGTACCGGTTCTCCTTCAATGGGGGCGCTTCGCTATATACCGGGTGGTTGGTATGACGTCACGGTGAACTTCATACCTAAACCAGGTAGGCAAGATTACTTCCTTCTGAAGTCTTTCAGACCAATCAGTCTTTCCTCCTTTCTATTGAAATCGCTAGATTAACTTTGCGACCGACACATTAGAAATTCTTGCCTCATAAGCAGGCCATTGGATTTCAATCAACACGCATACACCCAGGAAAAGTTTTTGCTGACAGTCCTTCACGCAGTGACCAGTTTTCATTAACATGGAAGGCACTTTCGACAAAACCACCTTCTCCAGCATTAACGAGGCTTTGCTAGAGCTTAATGTTCCTCTGACCCTCTGTGATTACCAGACACAAAGAGCCGACAAGGAGCCATTACAAGTCGCTCTCCACAAGGGGGGTACTTTCACCGTTTCTCTGGAATCTCACCCTGGATAGCCTCTTAAAACCCCTAAAACTCGCCGGTTTTATGACCGTTGGCTAAGCAGATGACCTGGCAATCTTTATTAGACGTAAGTACGTTAATGTACTCTTCGAAACGATGTAGGAATCACTCAATATAATTGTGAATTGGTGTATCGAACAATCTCTCACCGTCAAGAAAACGTAGATGATCGTTTTATACTTATGCGCAACATAGGTAATCCTAGAATGCCAACGCTTGCTATCTCACCACTCAAACTGTCTACAGAGGTTAAGTACTTGAGCTTAATATAACGGGCACCAATCTCTCAGTCTATCTCGTCACATCATTATAATCTCCGTTGCCACTGTCTTTCAATGAGGTTTCTGGCATCGCCTACGTTCTGGCCTAGTCTCTTTTTAATCTATAGGTCAATTGATGGCATATCCCCAAGTACTTGCAATGTTGCATTCGACGTGATCCCCCCATGTCGATCTTTCTGCTGTTTGGTTTCGAAATCATTGCTATGTCAGTCCGCTTCATAAATGCCTATTTCTCCATGAGATTTATTGCCTCCGTTGATCGTTCAAAGAAACTGTTTTGTAAAGCTTTGGCCTTTAAAACTTCTTTCCTTCTTTTTATTCTTTTCTTCCATCTAGTTACCTGCTCAAAGTTCTTCATTTTTTTCTGCCTTTCCACCAGCCGATACCTTGTTTTTGATGTTCAATCCCGCTGCTATTTATTTTTCTGCTTCTGTTTCTCTTTGGTCCTTCTTCTTAGCTACATCTAGAGATTCCCCTCTTTTTTTGCTTGTGTGTTTTATCTCGTGTTCTCCGTATTTGTAACACCAAGTTGTTATAGATAGAAAATTTTTTGGTACACTCTTTAGCTAGGTAAGTTGGTGATCAGCATCTGTTGCACTATTTTATTTCCTCTCTTTCTTCCACTTGACACATTGTCAAGCTCACCTTTAACCTTCCATTTCTTATAAGTTACTCCAGTTAATCTTTGTTTGCCATCATTGTAATTGCTCTCATACTTAGCCATTGTAATTGCCTTACTACGCGTAAGGTCTTAGCGTACTCAGTTGAAGTTCAGTTATTTTCTCTTCCTCTTTTTTCTTTGCTCTTGTATAGAACTCTACTTTGCTTATTACTTTTATGAAGATAACTTCTACCCTTGTTCTGAGTTTATGCAGTGTCATACTTCTTATGCGATGGATTGCTATGGTCTCTGTGTGTTCTTTTTCTACTATTTGATACACTCTTCTATATTGCAATTGGAGGCTCTTCTCCATTTCTACATTATCTGGCTTAACCTGCACCACTCTTTCTTTACTCTGTCCCTTTCAAATTGGGTTCCCCTCTATGATACTAGTATTTTTAAAGTATTGCGCCCCCCATTTCCATTTCACTACCTCCATTCATTCTTCGAAAATTTTGCTTTTCTTATCTTTTCACACTGTGTTTCGTTTTCCGCCGTCATCTCCTTTTGCTTTATTTGTGTCGCCCGAATGTTTAGCTAACCGTTTTTGTGGCTACCCATTCTTTCATCTCCTGTTGACCCACATTTTTCCTTAATATTGCTATTTGTTATATCATCTCTCCAATTACTATTGTTTCTAATTTGTTTCTAAATTCGGCATTTCCGTCAATTCTATTAGGCTACTCCCCATACACCAACTTCTAATTCTTATCGCTTTGCTTTCCTGTATTCAACCCAACCTAATACAGTTCAACCAAACCCAACCTAACTCCAATTCAATACAATTCAATTCTTAAATTTAATTTAACTTTAAATCGTTACATTTAAAATGACAAAATTATCTTATCATTGCTAGTTATCAATGATGGCTTCAAGAACTAAAATTGGATTAAGCATTACAAAAAATTAATTTTAACTAAACTATGGAAAAATAAAAATAACCGTGGTCAATTTAACCGTAAGATTAATGTACCAACAATGTTGAAAGTAACAAATATTTTTTGGTTTATTCCCCATTAATTACATGAAATAAAAAAGGGAAATACTCGACATCTTAATCCATTAAAATGCTGTATTTTCAAAGATTTATACAAACGAGTGTTGCAATCCAGTTGATTTAATGTTCATGCAAATGGTGTGTATTTTCAGGAATTGTAATTATTTACATAGTCGTAGCTGTTAGTAATATACTCGTTCTGGTTTGGTCGAGTGAGTTATTTTGGTTTTGGCATGAAATTAATTTGGTCCGAATTCAATTAGCTTATACTTTAAATGCATATCGTTCACATCGCCGTGGAAATTATAGGAATATATTTGTAAATGATCTCGTTTATTCGATTCCACTTTTATTCACCTCGTTAAAGCACTCGAATTGAATTAATTATTATGTTTCACGTAAATACCCAATTTTGCGCGTTATTACGATCGTTATTAGATACTTATCATGGTTATAATTACATTTATTATCAATTTTTGGGAATTATAATGAATCAAACAGGTGTTGAGCAAAAATTCTTATTAAAGTTATGAAGTTTGAAGGAAGTTGACAACGCTGCTCTCCCCATAAGGCGCCTTGTGTTCCGCAGTTAAATTTCCTTCAATTTGCTATAAAATTAAGCTGTGCAGAAAGGCTTTGTAACTTTATGAGCTTTAACTTCTCAAGGCAAAAGGGCTCTGTTAAGTATCTTAAATCCTTCAGTTAATTGGTAAGGGAAAGAACAGTTAGTGCGCACTCTCCTTATTATAGTTCCTTATTAGTTATTATGTTCCAATAAAAAATGTTGGTAAACAAAAAAATTTAAAATATCTTAAAATACAGGAATTCATATTTTAAAAACGTTGGGTCGGAGTTGTGAGAATTTAATGAGGACCTTTGAAACGGGGAGCGTAGAGAGAGTTTGTTGTCCTATTTGATGAGTTTAAAGTTTTTCTTTGAAGTACCTTGGGACATAACTCTGTGTTTCGCCGTGGAGTAACTCGAACACGAATGAAATGATGTTTATAAAAAGATGAGTGTATGTATACATCAATAAAAAATATTTTCGTGAAATTAATTCCTTCAAATTGAGAAATTAACATTTCGAATTAATTATTCACATATTCAAGGGGAAAAAAATTCCCGGGACGTTTCAAATTACCATATGAATAAAATAGGTACTTGATACTCCACAATGGCACGTTGAATTCGGAATAACCGACGCATTCATTGATTTAGGTTTCGATTGTACCGTGGTTGTAGTTATGTGCAGAAATGTCAACTGCAAACCTTTAATACCTACTCAGAGATGCATGAAACTTAGACCAACTATATCTCAATTCAACTTTGTGTCGAACTGTATTCCCAGGTGCAACGGTGGTAATGAAAATACAATTAACCGAAGCTTAATGATTAAATAATTTGATGGTGGGTACTTGATACAGCTTCTGCGTTTTGTAATTAGTCATTAGTTCTATAATTTGTAGTTCAATTAGTGCAACGCTTAATGCTATTTTTAATTTACTTTATTTTTATTTAATTCATTTTCATTTTACTAGTATACTTCTAGATTAAAATTGCCAATATGGGGTGTTTACACACAGGGTAATAACAATAAATTTACATTTACTATTTTATATTTCCAAAAAAAGAGGTTATATATATATAACTAATAGTTAACGAATTTCGTGAGTTTAAAGAAATTGTTTAATTAAGTTTCTTTCTTCTAGGGGTGGTAACGTTTTTTATAGTTTCCTATGTATCCCCTTTGCTACAATACTGGAAACGTTTAATCTTCATTCCGCTCCTGCTGCTGACATTTATTTTACCGATTGTTTGGTCAATTGCCGTAGACGTTAAATCACAACTTTCTGTCAAACACAAACAATTTTAGTTGCAATCTTAAAATCTAAATGATTCATTTTTAGTTTTAAGTGGAAATTTTATCGTTTAAATTTTTCTTTTTTTACATTTTATACAATTATGAAGTCAAATACTCATTGTTTTGCCAAAATAACCTTTTTACATCACTTTAGCTGGAAATGAAAGTTTTCAAGAACAGCTTTGTAGAGAATTTTCATAAATTTATGTTTTAAAGAGAGGATATCGCAAGAGATGGGTTTTTAAAGTTTATATTAAGGTTTCTTATGTTCTACTTTGTTTTAAAAAGTTAGTTTTTAAGTGACAAATGATGAGTAGTTTGTTCATGGTAACCCTAAAAAGAGTTCTGTAGAGGATCAATATTAAATTAATTTACTTAAAGAAAAAAATATTTTAATAAAAGAGATTTTTTATGAAATTGTGATACATTGCTATTCCAAATTTGAATTGTCGATTATAATATGATGATAAGTATGATGAGTTATCATACCATAACGGTAAGAAATTTAATGATATACAAAGAACATTTTCTGGATTTCTTAATCAAATTTTATTATAATCTATCAACCAATGTTTATAGACAAAGTGATTTTAATAAATACTGAACTTATTAAACAAGGATCATTTTATTATTACAAAAAGATTCTCTGTCGTTGATAGTTATAATTAGGGGTGGAACGGATATCCGGTAACTATCCGATATCCGGACTTCTCCTTAAACCCGGCCGTTTATTAGGTATACCAACGACTATATATATCCAAACGTAGTTGTCGAATCAACATAAAATTTGAAATGTTAATTCGACTAAATAAAATCTTTTGTTCACATTTTCAACTGTTTTGTTGTCAACATGGACAATATTCGAAAGTTCATTTTACATCCAACATGAATTTTGACTAAATCATATAGATTACCTTAAAAGGTCAGATTTTAAAAGCTGATTTATTTTTAAAATTGTTCAATACTTTTCCATATTTCAAAAAATTATTATGAAAATTGTAAACTATATAAACTGCTACAAATTGTATGTATGTATGGTTTATGTAATGTCATCATGATATTTTAAGAATTCGATTTTTTACAATTTTTTCAAAAATGGTTAAGTAAATTGTTATTTTTGTGTAATGCTATAAATTTAGATTGAGTTCAAAACTTGATACCTCTAAAACGAATTGAGACATTCAGATATGGCTGTGTATATAGAAGTACACAATATGTTTCTTTGTATATTATAAAAAAAATCATCAAGATATCTTAAAAAACAAATTTCCTCCAATTCTTTTTAAAAATAATGAAGAAAATTGTAATTTTTTGAAATGCTACAAACTTTGTTGGTTGAGTTTAAAACTTAATATCTTTCAAGAATGGTTTAATTTTTCCTTATCAATCACAAAAAAATTCATAAAAATATGTTAAGAATTCGATTTTCTGTGATTTTTCTTAAATAATTAAGAAAATGGTGTATTATTTGTGTATATACAAGTGTGTACTTTTGTTTGTAAATTATAAGAAATTTGATCAAGATATTTTAAGAATTCGATTTTTCAAAAATTATTAAATTTCTATTTTATGAATGCTGGAATTTTATCTCAAAGAATATCTTAAGAACCAATTGAGATATTCAAGTATGGTTTTGTTCTGAGGAAAGTACATACTAGAGATGTGCGCGTGAGTGTCTTTTTATGCCCGCTCACGATCTAGACCCTGACGGGTCACACATGCTACTCACGTGAATATAATACATGAATCATGTGACTTAGGGGTGAGTCACGTCAATTCCCGTGACTCACGCTATATCAGGAGATCAAATGTATGAATCATGTTTGATTATTTATTAATCGTGTTTAACAGAATGACAGAATTAACAGTGACCGGTTTTATTTATCATGTTCTGAAACAAATGAGACTATTATAAAATTGAAATAAATAATAACAGCATATTCTTATTAGTGATCTTACAGATGTGGGTTTAGCAGATACGGATACGAAACCGGACTTTTTAATTCTAATTTCGCGGATGCGGATTTAACGGATGTGGAGTTATAAAAAAGTTACGTACTAATATTTTAATGAAAATATTATTTCTATTGTAATTTTCCTATTTTATATCTGTATGTTTCCTCCGGTATTCTATTTAATACTTAAGCAATCTATAGAATAAGTTCCTTATAGGTAATAATTTCAAAAAAAAATCACGAATTAAATGTATTTAAATTAACTTGACCATTTTAATGGTTTTGTTATATGATGGCATGAAGTTGAAGCTTGACTCAACCCAACTATAGAAGAAAAAATCAAACAAAGTATGAAGTTGGAGTTTAACCACAAAAGAATTTTGGATTTGATTTTTTGTTAAATGAGTGATGGCATGTAGTTGAAGATTAACACAACTCAGTTATAGAAGGAAATATCAGAATATTCCGTGATATTTTCTCCTATATTTGGATTGGATTGAGCTTCAACTTCATACTTAATAATTTGAAGTTGGAACTCAACCCAAGTCAATCGTAGAAGAAAGTCTTCATACCATGCTTCATATGGAATAGTGTGAAGTTAGAGCTCAACCAAATATATATAAATCCAAATATAGATGAAAAAATCACGGAATATTTCCAAAAAGCTTAGAAGATTCGTTAGATTGGATTAACCTTCAACTTGATATCATCAAATATGAGGAATGTTATGGGTTTGGTTGGGTTGGTTATGTTCGGTTTATTTACCTATAGCGAAAACACTTATAACGAACTTTGGGATATAACGAACTAATTACACTAGTTTACAAATTTTAATAAAGTTTTTCCTCAAACTCTGCAATATTTTTTTTATAACGTAGAATATTGTGCTGATTCTGAAACTGTCTTCAATTTTTCATCACGTCCAGTTTTCGAGATGTACCCAAAAATGTGGAAAATCGTAAATTAAAAAACACAGTAACGGTTCATGTTCCGTATATTTGTTATTTTCCATAGTAGCTACATGGACATGAAAGTGGAGATCCGGACGAACATTTTGAGGTATTGATGGCATAAATCGGACTCTCCGTTATTTTGCCACAGCCTAAAACAACTTAACAAAATCAAATTTTTTGACGTTTTTCCCATTTTTTTGCACTTAATCGCATCATAACGAAAAATAATTATATATGAATAAAAAAGTTAGCTATACTATCCTGTAGAACATTTAATTCTCTAAATTTTATTATTTTGAAGATTGAAGAGGTTATTAATGATGTAGCTATATCTAAATCAATGCGATAGGGCTTTTTCCCTTCTCTATGGAATAGTCCAAGATTACTTCCACTTTTAAGTCCGGCAACGATTGTAAACAACTATCGTCCTATATCCATTCTACCAATAATGGGAAAGTTTTTAGAAAAACTCATTTATAATAGATTATTTTTTCAAATTAGGTCATGTATTGGTATAAAACAACACGGTTTCTACCCTGAAAGTTCTATTGAGATGAATCTATTAGAGTATACTGATTTCGTTTCTTCAACTCTCGATAAGAACGTCCAGGTGGGGTTAACGCTAAAGTTTCTAGTTCAAGGTCTAGTGTTAGTTCTGAAGCTGGGTTATAGACGTACTATTAGTAGGCTTGTACACCTACTACAACCCAACCCAACCTAGCTTTGGAAATAATGTTAGGTCTAGAACAGTCTAGAACTAGAAACATTTGATTTATGGCCGATCTTACAAGTATTGGCATAATCAGTGGAATGGTTATTCCCAGACTAAATTATTCTCAAGGAGTAGTCGGCTTTGGCCGGATATTAAGACAGATCCTTGAAGATTTTCAAGACAATATTCGAAAGTTCATTTTATACCCAACATGAATTTTGACTAAATCATATAGATTACCTTAAAAGGTCAGATTTTAAAAGCTGATTTATTTTTAAAATTGTTCAATACTTTTCCATGTTTCAAAAAATTATTATGAAAATTGTAAACTATATAAACTGCTACAAATTGTATGTATTTACAATTTTTTCAAAAATGCTTAAGTAAATTGTTATTTTTATGCAATGCTATAAATTTAGATTGAATTCAAAACTTGTTACCTCTAAAACGAATTGAGATATTCAGATATGGCTGTGTGTATAGAAGTACACCAAATGTTTCTTTGTATATTATAAAAAAATTCATCAAGATGTCTTAAAAAACAAATTTCTTCCAATTCTTTTCGAAAAAATAATAAAAAAAAAATTGTTACTTTTTGAAATGCTGCAAACATAGGTTGAGTTTAAAACTTAATATCTTTCAAGAATGGTTTTATTTTTCCTTATCAATCACAAAAAATTTGATAAAAATATGTTAAGAATTCGATTTTCTGTGATTTTTCTTAAATAATTAAGAAAATGGTGTATTATTCAAGTATGGCTTTGTGTATATAGAAGTGTGTACTTTTGTTTGTGAATTATAAGAAATTTGATCAAGATATTTTAAGAATTCGATTTTTCAAAAATTATTAAATTTCTATTTTATGAATGCTGGAATTTTATCTCAAAGGATATCTTAAGAACCAATTGATATATTCAAGTATGCTTTTTTTCTGAGGAAAGTACATACTAGAGACGTGCGCGTGAGTGTCTTTTTATGCCCGCTCACGATCTAGACCCTGACGGGTCACACATGCCACTTACGTGAATATAATACATGAATCATGTGACTTACGGGTGAGTCACGTCAATTCACGTGACTCACGCTATATCAGGTGATCAAATGTATGAATCATGTTTGATTATTTATTAATCGTGTTTAACAGAATGGCAGAATTAACAGTGATCAGTTTTATTTATCATGTTCTGAAACAAATGAGACTATTATAAAATTGAAATAAATAATAACAGCATATTCTTATTAGTGATCTTACGGATGTGGGTTTAGCGGATACGGATACGAAACCGGACTTTTTAATTCTAATTTCGCGGATGCGGATTTAACGGATGTGGAGTTATAAAAAAGTTACGAACTAATATTTTAATGAAAATATTATTTCTATTGCAATTTCCCTATTTTATATCTGTATGTTTCCTCCGGTATTCTATCTAATACCTTACAATTTATAGAATAAGATCCTTATAGGTAATAATTTCAAAAAAGAATCACGAATTAAATGTATTTAAATGAGCATTTTAATGAGTTTGTTATATGATGGCATGAAGTTGAAGCTTGACTCAACCCAACTATAGAAGAAAAAATCAAACAAAGTATGAAGTTGGAGTTTAACCACAGAAGAATTTTGGATTTGATTTTTGTTATATGAGTGATGGCATGATCTTAAAGATTAACGCAACTCAGCTATAGAAGGAAATATCAAAATATTCCGTGATATTTTCTCCTATATTTGGATTGGATTGAGCTTCAACTTCATACTTAATAATTTGAAGTTGGAGCTCAACCCAAGTCAATCGTAGAAGAAAGTCTTCATACCATGCTTCATATGGAATGGTGTGAAGTTAGAGCTCAACTCAATCCAAATATAGATGAAAAAAAACACGGAATATTTCCAAAAAGCTTAGAAGATTCGTTAGATTGGATTAACCTTCAACTTGATATCATTCAATATGAGGAATATTATGGGTTGGGTGGGGTTGGTTATGCTCGGTTTAGTTAAGTTATAACGAACTAACGCAATAGTCAAGAGAATGTTTCTGTTTAATACATTCTAAATAAATTTACCTATAGCGAAACCACTTATAACGAACTTTGGGATATAACGAACTAATTACACTAGTTTACAAATTATAATCAAATTTTTCCTCAAACTCTGCTATATTTTTTTATAACGTAGAATATTGTGCTGATTCTGAAACTGTCTTCAATTTTTCATCACGTTCAGTTTTCGAGATGTAACCAAAAATGTGGAAAATCGTAAATTAAAAAACACAGTAACGGTTCATGTTCCGTATATTTGTTATTTTCCATAGTAGCTACATGGACATGAAAGTGGAGATCCGGACGAACATTTTGAGATATTGATGGCATAAATCGGACTCCGTTATTTTGCTACAGCCTAAAAAAACTTAACAAAATCAAATTTTTTGACGTTTTTCCCATTTTTTTGCACTTAATCGCATCATAACGAAAAATAATTATATATGAATAAAAAAGTTAGCTATACTATCCTGTAGAACATTTAATTCTCTAAATTTTATTATTTTGGAGATTGAAGAGGTTATTAATGATGTAGCTATGTCTAAATCAATGCGTTAGGGCTTTTTCCCTTCTCTATGGAATAGTCCAAGATTACTTCCACTTTTAAGTCCGGCAACTATTGTAAACAACTATCGTCCTATATCCATTCTACCAATAATGGGAAAGTTTTTAGAAAAACTCATTTATAATAGATTATTTTTTCAAATTAGGTCATGTATTGGTATAAAACAACACGGTTTCTACCCTGAAAGTTCTATTGAGATGAATCTATTAGAGTATACTGATTTCGTTTCTTCAACTCTCGATAAGAACGTCCAGGTGGGGTTAACGCTAAAGTTTCTAGTTCAAGATCTAGTGTTAGTTCTGAAGGTGAGTTATAGACGTACTATTAGTAGGCTTGTACAGCTACTACAACCCAACCCAACATAGCTTTAGAACTAATGTTAGGTCTAGAACAGTCTAGAACTAGAAACATTTGATTTATGGCCGATCTTACAAGTATTGGCATAATCAGTGGAATGGTTATTCCCAGACTAATTTATTTTCAAGAAGTATCCAACGACCGTGCGTGGGCAACAAGTTAATCTTAATAATTTAATCTTCCTCAAAACAGATTGAGGAAGATTGAATAAATTACAATCGAAATATTAGCATTTAAAACAAGTTGTTTTAATTAACATATCTTGTGGACCGTCTATCCCGAATAAAAATTTTGTACTTAATTTATTGTCGGCATTACTTTAACGAATGTGTCCTATAAAGCCTTTCTTATGTCAGAATGGCTATTCCAATGATTGGTTGAAGTTGGTAATTCTGAGTACAGCTGTTTACATCAGTGTACGTTTGACGACTTTCAAATTGATCAGCAGTGTTTAACACTGTTTAATTATTCTGTTTTTCCGTTTTACTTCCTTACCAATATAAATGTGAACGTAGATATGTTTGACTCCAACAATGATGATGACATCAGGTATAGGAGACGACAGAGTAGACCATTTTATACAATAATTAATGTGCCCCAACCTACAAACTGTCTCTGACTTATTACTGGTATAACCTATTCTCATTGAATTGTGCAGAATAGTTATCTTACGCCGTTTACCGGCACTTATGCTCTACGCCGGTATTGTCAGACGTTTATTCTGATGTTTATACCAACATTTAGTTATTCTTCGTATACGAAGCTGTATAAACTGTTTTGTAAGATCGGGCCTAAGTATCATAAGTTTTACAAAAAAAAAACAATTCATTAAATTCAATTTTGTACATAGGTCTGGTGTATTATTATCCCGTGGATTAGTAATACGTTCGTCTGAACCTTTTGCGAACGCGTTGCCTATAACTTCTATGTATAATGTAAAATTGTCAACAGTATTTTATGTTTCGGAATCAGTATTTGGAATCCTCACTATGATATTTATGTAAATGAGGTAGAGAGAGGTCAAATCGATTCCTTAATCCTTATGCAGATTATTTGTCGGCCTGCCAAACATATCGTAAGTCCACACTTCATCAGCGTAGATGTTGTAGTAATTTCCGTGTTCTCTTCATATCTTATATCAAAAATTGACTTACACCTTCCTCCTCACCGGTTACAATACGATTCCTTATCTTACGCACCAACTGTTCGAACTAACTCTTACAAAAGTTCCCCAATAGTACGGATGAAAAGAGCAATAGATCGCCTTAGGCTGAACATACTGGCCCTTACGCTAACCAAGTTTAAACGGATTATTCGAGTCGCTATAATCGATTTTGTACCCAGGTACTATCATTAAATGTATTTTGTGTATACCGTAGCAACGTAGTAGCTTTGTAAGTTGTATATACATTGTTGTATTGTATAGCTGTTTGGTAGCTTATAATAGGTCCTCTCCTAGTAAATCATTTTAAATGAAATTACTGTAACCATGAATAATATCCAGTAGATAAATATAACCAAAGGTGAACGAAAAATCAGTAATAAGTTTTTTTTCCTCTTTGTAATTCTATTCCGGGATAGCATAGAAATACTATGTAGTATACACTGTATAGAAAATAATCAACAAAAATTCTAAGGTACACAGCATAATTCATATCTCGCGTGGAACATATTGGATTCATACAAAATAAAATTTTAAACAAAGAATTTCTTTATTTGTACAGAGTGTACAAATAAAGAAATTCAGAAACTCAACCCAGCGTCAGACATATGTTATGTTAGGTTAAAGTCTCCTGCAAATACATCGTGATATGATTGAAAGGTTCAATAAAAAGGCCAGTGTTGGCTTAAAACGATGTGCATTAATATTCTAAATTAGGTGCGACACGTGTTTCGCTTGTATGGTATTAACGGACACGACTAGGATTATAGAGAGAGAAAAACTTTAATGTTACATTATGAAAATATAATGTTAAACTTTTATGTAATATAAAATAATAATTTAAACTTTAATGTAATATCAAAGTTTTTCTCTCTCTATTATCCTAGTCGTGCCCGTTGATACCATATAGGCGAAACACGTGTCGCACCTAATTTAAGAATATTAATATACATTGTTTTAAGCCAACATTGGTCGCTTTATTGAATCTTACAAGTTATGTTGGCTATTCATTAGATTTACATTTATCTTTATTTTAAAACTTTCGTTTTTTCTCTGTGTTTTTTCGGATATCATTTCCATAAGTTAGGTTGGGTTGATGTTAGAAGTTATACCATCCAACCCAATTTCAACCCAATCCAGCATCAGGCATAAATTAGCTTGGATATTCGTTATATTCGTTATAGTAAATATAATTTGTGAATATATTTACTACAAAACAAATGACTATCAAGAAGAAGTGTATGTAGGCTCAAAATGTGTGTTTTGAAAAATCAAAATAGATTTATTTCGCTATTTTTACATAATAATAAGTGTAAAAATGGAGATATAAGTGGTTTGTTGAATATATGCCATAGTTTTGTGTTGTCTTAAAAACTTGCTACCGCTTCAAAAACATATTGGGGTTAACTCTAAAGTTTCTAGCTTTAGGTGTAGCGTTACTTTTGAAGCTGGGTTATAAGGCCTATTATTGGTTATCTTTTAGTTTTAGTAGAGCTAAACAAAAATTAAAACTAGAACTAAGACGTAGGACCAGAAAGTTTTGGTAAGCCGTGAGTCTTCAGATGCACGGCTGAATTTTTCTAGTTGTAGATCAAGTGTTAGTTTTAGTTTAATACAAGTATATAATAATCTAGAACCATTCGGTTAAAAAACAGCTAAAAATTGAGCTAATATCAACACTAAAGCTAACACAGGACCTAGAACTAGAAACATGTGGATTTAACCGTACGTGTCTTAAGACGGAACCGAACCCAACCTAGCTTTAGAACTAATACTAGGTCTAGCACAGTCTAGAACTAGAAGCATTTGATTTAGGGCTCTTACAAGTATTGATATAATCAGTGGAATAGTTATTCCCAGAATAATTTATTTTCGGCATCAATTTAACGAATACGTCTTATAAAGCCTTTCTTATGTCAGAATAGTTATTCCAATGATTGGTTGAAGTTGGTAATTCTGAGGGCAGTTAACGTCAGCTTCAGCCAGTTTACGTTTGGCGACAGTCAAATTGATCAGCGGTGTTCATCTTTATTTTTTTTATTCCCTTTTTACGTCCTTACGAATATTAATGTGAACGTAGATGTATTGAACTCCGACAATGATAACGAGATTGGGTGTAGGAAACGACAGTATAGCCGTGCGAAACAATATAAAATAGGATGGGTGCCTTATTAGAATTAGTCCATTTATAATGAAGGTATATACGTACTTCTTCTTAGGGTTTATTTGGAAACTTTATTAGAAGACTAATTTAAGATGCGGCTTAGAACAATCAACAATACAACTCACGTAATTCTTGATCATTAGAAGACGAATCTCATTACCCAACCCAACCCAACCCAACCTCCTCAGTTAAATTAAATAGCGGTGGTTACAGCGATTAAGCGCTCCCATTGGCTAAGAGCCGGTGTTTAACTATAAGATAAATTTATCAAGAGGAGGTAAAAGTGGTCCTAAGCAAGCCAAATAAGTGTAGTATAAAAGTGTACGCTCTTGTTGATGCGGAGTGTTTTTGTCAAGTGTAATATGGAAGTATGGGCAGGGGAAGAACCAAATAGACCATATACAATTCTTGGAGTCCTGATCCTGTAATGCCAAAGCTATGCGAACCTATTTAACTAATATGAGGGAAAAAATAAAAAAACCGTGTCGGCTTGTATTGATGTGTATTTTGAAAAAAGAATTGTTATATATATATATAATTCTTAAGTGTTTCGCCTGTGTGGCATCATCGTAATAAATAATTAACCAAAGAAGTATGGCGTGACAGTCAAGTTAAATTTTAAGTTCGGATTTTTTTGTTTTATTTTTACAATCTAATTTTTACAAATTCTAAACTAATCACAACGTTTTTGGCAACACTTTTTTAACTACACATCGATACAAACCGACACTGGTTTTTATTTCTTCCCTCATATTGATGTACGATGTACCTGAAGGAAGAATTAGCTATACTATTTAACCAAGTACTTAAAATAAAACTATGTTGTTGGTGACAAGCCTTTCTAATTTTGGTAAAGTTGAGGAAAAAAGTAGTAAAGCTGAAATTATGGTTCATCATAACAAAACAAAGGAAGAATTAGTAGTTACCATTGGTCGAACTAATAGTTCGACGCGAACACCC
The DNA here is from genome assembly GCA_036711965.1 of Onthophagus sagittarius. NCBI lineage: Eukaryota > Metazoa > Arthropoda > Insecta > Coleoptera > Scarabaeidae > Onthophagus > Onthophagus sagittarius. Next base: position 31,284,766 of record JASERS010000005.1, read on the forward strand.
ATGTGATTACTCAATGGCAAGTTTTATTGGTATCAGCAAGGCATCTGCTGGTCAGATCGTAAACGCTGTAACGTCCGCAGTCGTATCGTTAAGGCTACGATATATTTTTATGCTTTAAGATGAAGAACTGGATAGTGTTAAGTTGCAATTTTATTGTAAAGCAAGATTTCCGTACGTCATAGATGCTATTGATTTGTACCCATGTACGCATTCAGTGTCCAGGTGGTGAAAATGCAGAATTATATCGCAAATGCAAGGAATTTCTTTTTCGCGGGACGTGCAAACTATTGCTAATGATAAATTAAAATTTGCAATATTGTTACTCGATAGCTAATAGATAATAATGCTATAAAAAGAAATATTATTATTAGCAATTGGATGAAAATTTTAGGAATTTGGTGATAGTATCATTTTGGGAGATATGCTGTTTAACAACATATTCAACTTGTACAACTTGTTACAAAAACTTGACGATACTGTTCTTCACAATATATGTATAGACGAAAAGAATCACTGGGATGAAGACGAGGAAGGAGAACACTTATAAGAAGATAATAAGTTAATTGCTATCGAAGAAAACGTTCAAAACAGAAATTTTCGATATTTAAATATAATAAACAATTATTTTGCTATATTACTTTAACACAAAATAAAAGTTTATTACTAATATATTAATATTTGTAATACTATTTTAGAATACTAATTTTATAATTTAATTTTTCTTTTCAAGTCCTAATTTCTAAACCGTGTTATTCATTTTTTCGTTTTCTATTTTCCACAAATGTTTCATTTTATACAATAATCAATGTATCCTAACCTATAAACAGTCTCTGACTTATTCCTAGTAGTCTCATTGAATTGTACAGTTATCCGGCGTAATATACCGTTGCTTATGCTCTACACTGGTATTGTAAGACGTTTATTCTAGTGTTTACACCAACATTTAATTAATCTTGATATACGGAGGGGTATAAACTGTTTTGTAAGATCTGCCAATATAAGGCCAAAAATAGGTTCAATTTTTACATAAAGATGGAAATAATTAGTTATCTTTTGTAGTTGGAGTATAAAATTGGTGTGATTTAGTGCCGGTTATACAATATGCCTATAAACTGCCCGGTAGCGTTATTTGGCCGATAAGTTGGTTTTTAAAAGTTTTATAGTCCATATTATTGTCCAAAAACAATTTATTGGAAAAAAAACTTTAAAATAAATCAGTTTGTAAGGGTAGTACCTCATAATGTCGATTGTACTTTGCTCTATTCCAATTGTTGCAAGATTTAATAATTTGTGTAATAGTATTTTCCATATTGGACCACCAAAATTTTTGTTTTAAGTGTTTCATGGTTTCTTCAAAATGAATTACGCACCCATCTTGGTTTTAATTCTTCCAAAGCTTTTCCAAAACTTGATAAAGTATAATAAGCAGATTTACGGATTATTATCTTCATTTCAGCCTAAATTCGATATCGAATTTACACCTATACATTTCTATATCTGTTTTCAACGATTTATTAATGATCGCCCTACATCGGATTTGCCAGACAATACGGTACGTTCTGAATGGCCTATTGCATATTTCGGGGAAATCAGGAACAATCTGGATAGATAAAGGCACAGACAGACTGCTCGCGCTCGAGCTGCGGATAGGCTTAACGTAAGTGGGAAAAGAACGGCATAAGGTTTCTATTAGTTAACACAGAACAATATTAAACGATTTTTATTTTCATTTTAGCGTAAATCCGATTAACACCTATACATTCCTATATCCGTTTTAAAGGAAAACGCAATGAATGATCGGTCGGTAGCGGATTTGCCCCACGGTACGGTATGTTGTGGAAAACCTATTGCATATTTCGAGGAAATCGGGAACAATCTGGATAGATAAAGGCACAGAGACAATATTAAACGATTTTTATTTTCATTTTAGCGTAAATCCAATTAGCACCTATACATTCCTATATCCGTTTTAAAGGAAAACACAATGAATGATCGGTCGGTAATGGATTTGTCCCACGATACGGTATGTTGTGGAAAACCTATTGCATATTTCGAGGAAATCAGGAACCATCTGGATAGATAAAGGCACAGAGACAATATTAAGCAATTGGGATTCGCTCGGTGGGCATTATTATTTATAATTTTTGAATAACCCATTTAATACTAAAACTGTTTTGTCTCTTATTATATTTTTATTACATAAGTGGTTAAGCCGGAGAAAAAAAATTTTTGAGTGTCCAAAATCTTATTTACGTTATTTCAACTACAAAATCTCAACGTAGTTGGCACTTAACTATCGATTGTAGATGTAAGGGGACTTTTGACGTTTTCGACTTTTAATGCCCTCTGGGAAATCACGTGAATAAGGCCTGCAGATATATTGAAAAATTCCGACTTTCTGGCTTAACCACTTTTGTAATCAAAATTTTATAAAAGACAAAAAGATTTAGAACTAAATGGGCTATAAACTAAATGGCTGACTATGATTTTGGTCCACTAACGACTATCCGACAATTCGGCCCTGAAAGAGGCGACTACTCAGCCGATTAATCGGCCATTGTCGATCGCAATGACCGAAATTCAATACTATTGTTTGGATATTTTTGGAAGCGCTTATATAATGTGATGTCTTTTAAAAGTAACAAACTAAACAATTTATTATTGATAATAATGTAAACTGATAAACTATTATCCTATAAGTACGAATGCTTTCACGACCGGTGTTAATTGAACTAAAATTAGAACTAACACTAGCACTAACACTAGAACTATCACTAGAACTATCACTAGGACTAACACTAGATCTAAAACTAGAAACTTTCGGGTTTCGTCGTGCGTTTTTTGAAAAAATGTTTGACGTTTCGGATGCTATCTTGCCATCAATTCAAGAAGACCCGCGACACACATATCAAGAAATTTGGAACATTGGAACGCCGGGTGCAGCAGAAGAGAAACAACAACAGTCTACCAGTAGAAACAATCGTCATCAACAGATCGAGTATCCCACTAACGAAGGAAGAAACCATGGTATTGGCAAAAGGACTAAATTACGCAATCGCTCCAAAGAAGGTCCCGAAGGAAGAAATAATCTGCGAAGTGGAAGCAGCAGTTCGGGGGATGCCTACACTGAAAGCCGAAGAGATCCGACAAGAAGTTGCCAGGGTATTGAAATCAGCAACCACCAAAATCCAACTTGACAGTTAGTGAGAAGAAGGCACTCCGATCTATTAAAGAAAAGCCAGAAATCGTCATGTTACCAGCAGACAAGGGGAATGCCACCGTTGTGATGGACAAGGAAGAATATGACGCCAAAATGATAGACCTACTGGACCCGGCCACCTACAGGAAGATCAAGAAGGACCCTACAGACAAGATCGTAAGGAATATGAAGAGCCTTGTAAAATCCACAGCTATTCCACCAGAACATCAGAAAGGTTTGTTTGTGCAGGCTCCGGTACCACCAAGAATTTATGGACTACCGAAGATCCATAAACCAGACGTCCCCTTTCGTCTTATCGTCAGTGCCATCAATTCACCAACGTACCTACTAGCCAAACATCTCGCTAAAATTCTCTCTTCTTTTATAGGCAACACGGAATCATATGTTAGGGACTCGACACATTTCGTGGAATCAGTGAAAAATGTAAAGTTAGATGCTGAGGATATTTTGGTTAGTTTCGATGTAGAGTCTCTTTTTACTAGGGTACCAATTAAGGATGCGGTAGAGGGTCTTCGCCAAAAACTCATTTCGGAGGGTTTGCCAGAGTACGTGCCAGATCTAGTTGAATTTTGTTTATCGTCGACGTATTTCAGTTGGAAAGGAGAGTTTTACGAACAGTTTGAGGGGGCAGCCATGGGATCTCCTTTGTCGCCGGTGTTAGCTAACTTTTACATGGAATTGTTCGACGAAAATGTTCTGAAGAAGAGCCAATGGAAACCAAAGCTATGGCTCCGATATGTGGATGACACGTTTGTGGTATGGCAACATGGTAGGGAACGCCTCTTTGAATTTCTAGGTCATCTAAACGCTCAACATCCCATGATCAAATTTACCATGGAAACAGAATCCGCCAAGCAGTTGCCCTTCTTAGATGTATTGGTCACTAGAACGACAAATGGTGATATGGAACTGGGGGTGTATCGAAAGAAAACCCACACCAATAGGTACTTAGAGGCAACATCGCACCATCACCCCCAACAGAAGAGGTCCGTAATTCGCACTTTGTTTCAGAGAGCAGCAAGAATATGTAAAGGAGATAACCTAAAGAAGGAAGAACGATTTCTACGGAACGTACTACAGAAAAATGGATATAGTTTAAAGGACGTCAACCGAGCCACCAAGCAGCGGAAGCAGGGAGAAGAAGCTGCAGCAAGTACAGAACCAGCTGGTTTCATCTGTCTTCCTTACGTTTCCGGTGTAACGGAACGAATTGCAAGACACCTCAAGAAAAACGACATCGTGGTGCGATACGGGACGGTCACCAAAATTCGGAATACACTCCCGGTAGCCAAGGACAAGCTACCTCTATTAAAAGGAGCGGGTGTCTATCGGCTGCCATGCAGTTGTGGGAAGTTTTACGTTGGCCAAACCGGACGAAACATCGAATGCCGTATCAAGGAACACGAGAGGGATGTGAGGCTGAGGAAGATTCAACAGTCGGCGGTTGCGGAACATTGCCATTCGGAGGAACACCAAATAAACTTCGACAAAACAAAGGTTCTGGCTAGGAATAATAAATATCATCAACGGCTGACAAGAGAAGCCATAGAAATCCACCGACATAAAAACAACGTCAACAGAGAAGATGGCTGGGAACTCAGCAGAACATGGAAGATGGTGGTGAAGACGAACACGACTCCCAAACCGGACACGACGTAGTAATTAGTTAGTAATTAGCTTGTAATTAATATAAATTAATTATTAATTAGTTGTTTCGACCTATATATTGTTTTACGATCCCCGATTTTGTCAGTTAGAACCAGTTTCTGAAGAAGGTTGCAACATGGCATCCGAAACGTCAAACATTTTTTCAAAAAACGCACGGCGAAACCCGAAAGTTTCTAGTTTTAGATCTAGTGTTAGTCCTAGTGATAGTTCTAGTGATAATTCTAGTGTTAGTGCTAGTGTTAGTTCTAATTTTAGTTCAACTATTATCCTGTTACATTAAATTTTTAGTCTTTCAACTTATCTTGACACACGGTTTTTACAAAACTAAATATGTAACTCGATACACTTATTTTGCAACAGTTAGCCTTTTCGTCTTTTTATTCGTCTTCTTACTTTCATATAACTTCATATATATAACTTTTCATATAGTGTTTATATAACTTAAATCGTCTCTCTTTTCTCCGTCTGTCTGGCTCTCTCTCAATCCCACAGCTCGGCCCTTCTTGACCTTTAACCGATTCGGATGATGACCAAACATCATTAATTTGTGGATATGGCTTCAAATGATCTGCTGATGCTGTAGTACAACGGACCTTCCCTCAAATGCTGTTCCTCTATCGGATATTATCCTTCTCGGATTGCCAAAAATTTCCTGTTGACTTTCTGATTTGCCTATTACTTCTCTACTGTTCACCGTTTTTGTTGGACATAACCAAGTAAATTTACTAAAAGCATATATGATAAGTTTCCAGTGGCGTGGATCCTTTTTCGATTAAATATAAAAAACCTTCCGAATTACCCGATTTTTTTCTATGTTTTGATATCTAAAATTCTTGTTTAAGAATGTTAATCATTTTCTTTAAATCTAAGTATTCATTGTCATCGTGATATTTCATGATGATCTCATACTATAAGGTTTTTGCTACAACCAGTAATCGTTGGCCATTTTCATACTAGTACAACACTTTATCTTCATTATCATAACTTTCACGTGGACCATTTTCAAGTAAATCAAAAATTACCTTCAGCTTATCATCTGATTTTAATTGAGCATTCTCAATTCGATCTATTGTACCTTTGATGGAAGTGACATGGAAGTGTAATGACTTAGAACATCGACATGTTTCATACGTTGTCCTGGTCGATGACGAATGATATACCGAAACTCCTCCAGCAAAAGTTCCCATCTTACAACTCTAGTACAGCTTCTTTTTCTTTAATGCTTTAGTAAATTAACCTTTTAACGCCTTCAATGAGCGGATGCAGTCTTCCGACTCGTATAGACACGATACAACTTTTGATTATCTTCGCTTTCCTGCATTAATATCCCGGGTGGTCCGATAATATGGTCTCAGTATTTCAAAGGTCTCCCTCTGAATCATTCCAAACCAAAACACCTGATTCTCTTTCACCAAATCGTTTAATGGCTCGGCTATCAGTGAATAGTTTTTGACGAACCTCCTCCTCGAACCTGCGTCCGAGGAGGAGGTTCAAGAATCGGCTAATTGTTGGAGGAGGAGGAGGAGGTTCTAGATTCGGTTAACTGGTATCGAACACTACCATTAATTATTTCATAAACCAGATACTCCATTTTTGACTTTAAAAATTGACATTTTTTCCATTTAATCCATGATCTTCATCAATTTTTAATACACTTTTCAATCTTTCTAGAGACTGCATCTTATTTTCAGCTAAAATTATAATATTATTGATGTATGTAATTATTCCATCCCTTATCAAATCGCTGAAAGTATTGTTAATAAACCTCTGGAATATTGAAGAAACTGATGGAAAAGAAACATGGAAAAAAACATTTTACACGATCTTCTGGTCGATTTTTACTGATCAATCTTCTAACCTCTTCTCTTAACTGCATATCTTTTATCTCAGTGAAATTGTCAATTATGTCGTTATTAACAGCAATTAACATAGTTTCAAATGTTTTCTGTATCATCGTGAAATAGATTCTAGACTAGTTAAACAATGTCGGAGGTATTGTGAGAGTAAATCATCACCCAAGAGTAATTTGCAATTCATAACTTTTTCAGGTACAATGTGTATTGTAGTTTCATACGTATCACCATCTATAACAATATTAGACACAAACGGACCCAAAGTCTTAACGTTGTTCTTTCCAATTCTAGTAAATGTTTTGTGCCTGAAAAGCTGTCGAATCGTTTTACGGTATCAATCTTCTTCCTAATTTTTTGTTCATTTTTTATAAATTTATAACTTTCCTTCGAATTGTTTAATAATTTTTGCGCCATAAAGAACTGTTTATTATTTACATCGTCGAAAATACCATCAATAACATATCCCATTAGCGCATCATCATCTACTTTTTCTCTAACAACCAACGCCTTCATTTTAAAAAAATACTCTTGTATGGTTTCATCTTCGTAATTATGGAAATTACGGCCATTTCTTCAAAATCTACTATCCAATCAGTTACCTGCACTTCATATTCGCCAGAAGATGTATTTTAAGAATCTTTTACATCACGGAACGATAAAGCAAATGTCTGTTCCATTGAATGGCTAGCGTTGAATTGTTTCTTATTCCCGTTTTTCTCATCGTCAATTATCTTCTGTATCGTCTATGTCGCCTTCGCTACTTGATTCTACACTTTCTTTGTGTAATTTCTTCGGCTTCAACGATGATAAAAACTTCTTTACCTTCATCGCTTTTATGGTTTCTTGGTCATTGTTGTCACCTTGAGTGCAATTTATCTTTTTCTCGTCTTCAGTAACGCATTTGTATTGGTCTTCATTTTTTACATGTTGTGAACTGAAATAGACATCGTCTTTCTTCGTCTTCTTCAATTTCATCGTTTTGTTCTTCTTCATTTTTATTACGTCATCATTGGCGGTGGAAATTATACTATTACATTTCTTCGGCATGTTAATTGCAGTATTATAATAAATAATATCGATAATCGATACTTTTATTGTTTAATCGCAGACTAAAAACTGGCTGAATAATCGGCTCTTCCGATTAGTCGCCGATTAATCGATACAACCTTAATAGATCGATAGATAGATAGATAATAGTAAGGTAATCAGTAGTGATGCGACCGAAGCCGAATATAGAAGCCGAATTCGGTATTTGGCCTATTCGGCCCTATTTTTGCTATTCGGTATTCGGCCGTAAATAAATATCAATTTGTTTACTTTTCTTATTTTATTAAAAAAAATAAACTCTAACACAATCGTCTTAAATAAAAATCAACATTCATATTGCATGATGATTTGATCTAATTACTGATATACTGGTAACAGGATACATAATGTATAAGACAACATGCAACATTTTCTAATGCGACTCTACAGTAAGCTATTAAAAAATGTATTCTGCTAAGAGATAAAGTGTATTCTGCTCTTTAATATTCATAATTAATTAGAGGTAGATAATTATGTAAAAATACTAATTGTTCAACTTTATCAGGCAGTAAGCGATTTCTTCTTTCCTCGTAGATTCTACTTGCTTGAGAGAATAGTCGTTCACTGCACACTGTACTTGAAGGTGCTGATAGATATATTTTAACAAGTTGGCTCATTTTCGGATGTTTTAAGCTACACTTTTTCCACCAAACTAATAGATTCTCTTCTTTGCCCAAAACTTCTCTGCATAAATAAGAATCCAGCTCAAGAGCAATATCATTTTTTCTTGTTCTGTCGGTATATTTAGTATATTTATTAGAAGACGCTATTTCTCTGTAACAGTCCCAGAATGTACAATGAGCTTCATCTACTGCATTTGAACATAGTTGCTGTTTATTTTTCGTACAGATGTTGTCATTAGTTTCACCATCGGTGCTATCGCTTAAATCCCTTCGAAGAGTTTTAAAAAAAAGTTTGTCTTATTTCAGAAATATTTTCGGGTGAAAAAAATTGCAACCGATATCGAGGATCTAATAGTGTCGCTAGAAAATAGTACACATTCTTTTCTATTTCAGCGAAACTTGTTCGTAATCCCCGCATTAAACAAATTTGCATTTGAATGACATTTCCTGAACGGGCTTCCTGCTTTGTTAAATATTTGATTAATGCTTTAATATTAGGAATCACTTCAGATATTATTGCGATGGAAGAACTTGCCATTTTTGTAACTTCTTCGAATGGCTTTAAAAGCATTAAACAATCTTCTAACAGTTGCCATTGGATCACCGACAAGTTTTCAAATTTTACTTCATTTTCCGAAATATATAATGTAACTGCCCTCTTTTGTTCAACTAATCGGACAAGCATATAGTATGTACTATTCCACCTTGTCCGAACATCTTGTGTCAATTCATGAACAGGCAAACCTAGTTCGTGTTGATGTTTCTTCAGCTTTTCTTGGGCGTTTTCGGAGTGGTGAAAGTGTGTCACAATGCGTCTTGACGCAGTTATCATTTGAACTATATTTTCCTGAATATTTATTGCGTCGTTTATCACCAGTTGTAAAGTGTGAATAAAACAAGGGATGGGCGTGTAAGTCGATTCGTTAAGACCATTAACTATATTTGCACCATTATCACGTAAAATAACATGAATTTTTTCTATTGGTATATCCCAATAGGTCAGTATCCCTGATATCGCCTTTCGAATATTATCACTTGTGTGCTGTCCAGAAAAATGTATGTATCTGTAGAAAATCGTTTGTTATCCAATGAAATAACCACAGCTTCTGTAATTTGCACTTTAAGAACATTTTTGGTTCGGTTATAGATGTCAAGAATTACTACATCAGTAATATGTTTTCGGCTCGGAATAGTGTATTTTGGTTTTAACTTTTTGATTAGTTTGGAAAATCCAATATTTCCAACAATTGATAATGGCTGATTGTCAATAACAATCATTTCCGCAATGGCATAATGCAGTTCTGTTGTTCTTACATCATCATGATCCCATTGAGAAGAGCTTGCAAAACAATCTTTAATATTCGATTGTATTTTTTTTTGAACATTCTGCTTCAGACGATACTTCATGTTGTAGATCCTTAATTGGACTACTCAATTGTTTATATGATTCGGGATGCTTTCCTGAAATAAATGACGCGAGTGAGATAAGTCCTCGAATATATCGAAGATATCGAATGTATCTGTATATATAAAATACGTTTTATTTTATTTATAAGGATCTACCTTTAAAGTGGTTCATAAGTGAACTTGTTGTTGCCAATTTTCCCTTGCCTCTTCTTGAAATTAACGCATACACAATATACATTGAGCTTTGTTTTCATTCTCCTCATCATCTTTAAAAAATAACCAAACTTTTGATTTTCTTGACGAATTCATTATTTCTCTTCTTATTTCACTCCAACTATATCTTAATAAATCACCCTCTCAATAATCGTTTCTCGAAGACTGAACAACGCGAAGTGAACGACAAGAGGTATCAAGTATTATCGGGGAATTACCGTATTATTTCCAAGGTACGAATAAAATACCGATTAAGCGTTACACGGAATATTCGGTATTCGGCCGAATATTCGGTCAAAAATTTTGCCGAATATTCAGTCAAAAATTTTGCCGAATATTCGGTATTCCGTTATTCGGCCAAACTACTATTCGTCGCATCACTAGTAATCAGATATCCGGTATCCGGCTTTTTGTAAAATCACTATCCATTCCATCACTAGTTATAATAAGGCAACAATATAACATCACTATTCCAAAATTTAATTGTCGATTATAGATAATTATAATCCAAAAACGGTAGGGAATAGAATAAAATACTTTTAACAAAAAAAAAATGTGTTTCAACATTGTTTCATAAATAACTATTATTTACAAGAGGTTATTTTTTAAAAATATGTTCTATAACAGGTGGGTATAAATAAGCGTGCTGATGAATCCATAACGAGATGTGTATTACATAAAGTTACGATAAACAACATTTAATATCCAAGATGTTTACTGTTTTCCTGTTGAGGATCCTTTTAAAGCACACCTTTTATATTTTTCAAAATAAAAGTTTAATTCTCTTCTTATTTTGGCATGTCGTAATATAGAGGAATGGGTCGTAAAGAATAAGAGGGCTAGTAAAAAAACTTTAGTGTTATTTTCATGTAAATAACATTTATCGCCATAAAAGAGATTGCCATTCGATTTTTTTTATTATTACCTCAAGGATAAAAATTTTTTTTGAATCTTATTAAAATATTTATTAACCAACAATTACTTACGTTTTTCCTTTGTAGCCTTTAATGAAGAAACAATCAAAACTGGTGAGCTCCACACTAAGCTTGCCAACCAAACCATAACAATCATTTTGTAGGCGTGAAACTGGGTCTGCCACCTTCTCGACTTTAAGGGTCTACAGATGGCGAAGTACCTTTCCAAGGAAATAGCCACTAAAGTCCATACGGCTACGGAAACGGACACGACTGTAATAAAAAAAAATATTTTTTCCTGCTTCTACTAAAACAAAAGTTAACGATAACGATCCTTTTCTTTTCGTCTACTTTTAATTACCACCTCTGTCTAAATGAAATTATTTCTTGGTAAAACTTTCGTCAATTAAAAATATGCTGAGAAATCTGTTCTCAATTACTATCAATTTGATAATCTCCCATTTTATGGTTTTAGTTTAATGAAAATAAAAATCCTGATTCATGAACGGTTGACGATTATCACTAGTTTATCTCGTTATTCTCCCATCGATTTTACCCAAAACCCTCCGGGTAACTAATTTGCATACCCCCCATTTGTTACTTCTGTTAATAGAGGAGGAACACTTTCCCGTATTGAACCGTCGAAGCCTCCGGCCTACAAAATATAGGCCGGCTTTGAATTATTATCAAATTTGAAGTATTTCCGTACTACGTTCCAAGACGTTGAGCAATAAATTATTATTATTACCCCAGCTGGGCCTCACCGTTTTCTAAATCGTTCTATCTTTATACCTAGACGATTCTACGATATAAAACGAATTATTTTCTAAATAGTATTTAAAATTATTTATCAAAATAAAATAAAAAAGGAAAGAGAAAGAGTAGCATCGTAAAACAATACGTAATAAATAACGTTTCGATAAGCCAACAGCGTCTCATTTTTATTGCTTTCTGAACCGAGCTGGGCGCGATACCATGGAGGATTATAAACGGTGACCGAGATGGCTTCTAACTCATCGATTTTGGTGGAATCGTGAGATCATTGTCAGCCATCCCTAGTAATAGTCAATTATGTACGCCAGTTTACACTTAATCCAATTAATAGGATAGTCATGTTTGTTGTTTGGTATAGGTAAACATTAAATTAATTAATTTATAATAAATAATATTTAAACAAATTAAGAAAGAAATTTTAACTTAAATCGCACAATTTTCTTTCACAAATGGCGGAGGCGCTACAAAATAATTAAATTGTAAAATTATTATTAAATTAATAACTATTAATAACTAATAGGGCTACAGCCTTGGAGCTCCTCGTGGAGGCCTATTTTTGCAATGAAATGGATGGTGTCCCCATCATACATGTAGCCAGTTACCTTCCGAGGTGTTGACCTTTTCTTTGGCATTGAATTTTATATAAACAGGGGCGTACTTGTTTCGCTTATATATCAGAACGACTCTGCTTCAAATATGAAGGATTGAGGATTGGGTTGAGTTGGAATTAGCCGTGTATCTACAGGCATTTTTTTAATGAAGGCCTCTATAATAAATAGTTTCTAAAATAAAGTACTTGACAAACTGATTTGGCAATCCTGTATATTTCAATTGAAGTAAAATGATTCGGGTTTTGTCCGAATCCAATTTCCTAGACGTAACAATAGAAAGAAAAACTCCCAACTTAAATTTGAACATATATGGACAACCTACGACAAAAAACTTCATCATACCATGGAACTCTATTAAACAACAACACATAAGTTGGCTTCTTTTAGATTCTCTATTAATAGGCTTTTCACATACTCTTTGGACAAAATTAACATAACAATTGAAATTAACTACATAAGAAACCTTGCAAAAACTAATGATGATTAGTGATCCTCAAAAACACGATCCTTATACAAATGGGGTGATTATTCAAAAATCTCAACTTAGGTATTGTTTCTCTATATTAGGACACCTGTGTATTTCAATTTTATGTCAGAAAACGCGCATTAAAAAATACAACATATGTGTTTAAGCCTTTTTTTCTTACAGTATCCCTCGAATTTATATCGAATGAATTCTATACCTACTTTATGTACAGGTGTCCACAATTCAATGAGTTTGCAAGGTATCTTGGTAATTATAAAAAATAGAAAAAAATGTTGTGGTTTTCGCAAACCTGAGCTACTTTTTTGTGAAGCTTATATTGCCTCAAACCAAACTTTCATAGCCCTCTTCGTTTTTGATATTACATATATCATGATATTACATATATTATAGACAGGGAGATTTCAAAATATACGATTTTCAGACACCCCCTGTACCTCGGCTATCTGGAAATATAGCAAAGAAGTAAAAACGGGTTCTAATAGACTAAATTCTCGTAGAATTCAGTGGTGCAGGTGGAAGTATTTTAGTCATCACGGTTTTTGAGTTATAAATACAACTTAGGTTTTTTTTAATAGAACTACTTATATTTTATATTTTTGTTGAACTAGATTTTTCATGCTTTATTATTTTATTATTATTATTATAATTAGGCTATGATAAATTCCCGTTGCTAGGATACTGGAATAAACAAAGAATATTGTCTTACTAAAAAAATATCTATTTGTGGTAATTTTTGTTCATTTACAGCAATTTTATATATCAATATTTAATCGAATAAGCGGAATATTATTCAAAATTTCTGGCAAAGCCTCTTGCTAGATGGTTCAACAGCGATTAATGCAAAGGTTTTCTTCAAATATTTTATAAACAAACTAGAAATCTAAAGACACTCAATTTACCATAGCTTTTAAATAATAACTTATAAAGTAATGTATTTTATTAAATTTCGATTTTAATTATAAAGGTAAATATAAAATATTATATATTTTTGAAAAGCTCAGAATCATGGTTCAATAAAAGAATAAAAAATGGGTGATTTCGTTAAAAAAACCCAAGTTGTACTTATTACTCAAAAACCGTGATGACTGCTACGTACACCATTGAATTCTACGTGAGAGAAGCTATTAGAACACGTTTTTACATTTTTGCTAAGTTTCCAGATAGCCAAAATACAGGGCGTGTCTGAAAATCGTATATTTTCAGAAACTCCCTGTAGCAAAAACGAAGAGTAACTTACGAAGTAACTCAGGTTAGTAAAAATCGCAACTTTCTATCTTTCATAATTACCAAGATACCCTGCAAATCTATCGAAATATGGACACTGACATATTTTCGAAAAAAGCTACATGAAAAATATTCAGAATTTTACGTACAATACATTAATGTAATAAAAAATCAGAGTAAAATAAAAAAAAAGGTAAACCATTAAGTCTTTTTTGTAAGAACATCCCCTGAATTTATATCGAATTGACTCCACGCTTTATGTACACACTTTATGTAGCTCACTCATTCGCATTATTCACAACTTGTATTTTTAAAACCAGTTACGTTTCTTTACATTCTTATACCACTTCATTATATCAATTCTGCTCTGAGCGTTTTAACATGTCCTACACCTATGCTCTTTACTACAATGTAAGTTTTTATACTCTAATTTTTGTACTTTAGTTTAGTTTTTATTTATCTATTTTGTATCACCACGCATAAAACGTATTACCCAACTAAACAAATCAACATTAGGACAGATCTAACATTTTAATGCTATGACTTTAAATCGTTGGGGAAGTCCGTGCATACAGCGAGCGTAGGTAACCACTGTTTTGTTGCTTCTTTTTATTTATATAGGGAGATTAAGAATGTTTTATTTCAACTTTCTATGATTTATCATTTCGGTATAAAAGGGGTGATACAGGTAGTTCGAATAATCCAATAGCCCATAAAGTTAATTTTTTTAAATCGCCATGGAACAGTTGACAGGGCCGCAGGTTGAATATCCCTGACTCTAAAGAACCCTCTCTATCATCACTCATATCAAAGTATTCATCAATAAAGGCCTGTAGACGAGCGCCTGTTCACGTTCGTACGATATTTTTATGTATTCACAAACACATTAAGATCGCCATTCAAAGTATAATTGTTGATTGAGTACGGCGCGGCGACGAATTTACATGCAACATCATATACAATCTTTTTATTTACAAGTTATGTTTGTTGTTCGATACAAGCAAATATTAAATTAATCCATACTTAAATAAATTAAGAAATAAATTTTAAATTAAATAATACAATTTTCTTTTATAAAATGGTGGAGGTGCCGGATAATTAATTGCACCTTAAATATTGAACGAAATCAGAAAGATTTCATTAAAATTACTCCTGAAAGTTATGAAATGTTTTTAATATTGTAATTTAAATTTACCTCTATTCTAAATTAATGCATAATGTATAGGTAAGCTTCGTAATAAAGTTTGTATTCTAGTTTGTCTGGTAGTTAATTCAGTTAAGCGAAGAGAGTCGCATCTCATTCTTAATTAAGTCTGTGGGAGCCAAAGTTTAATGAGAACCAAGACTACAATCGTCTTAAGCAAATTTATCTTTTATATAAACGGTGTAATTGATATTAAGAAGTATTTAAAGAATGTGTAGAATTAAAATTGCGTTCAGAAAACTAATTGTGGATTTCAAATAATTTAATGGTAGCTTCTTAATTGTTTATCAACATTTTATATTTTTGTGTTTTTCTCGATAACAAAAAAGTAATATTGGAAACAACAAAATTTGCTACTATTTCTCAAAACCTTTTTATAACGTGCTCGAATTCCCGAGTACCATTAATTTACTTAAAATAATGAATTCTGGAAATGGTTACTTCTGAGAGGAAAAGTTCAAGAGAGCAATGTTTTTAAGAATAAAGTTTGCTTTAACTTTTGTTCTAATAGCTTTTTGTAAAATGTTCCGGTTATTATTTTTAATAACTTGAAAAAGCACTTTTCATTGATTACTATTTTTCTCCATATTGACACATTTAAGAGCAGAAGTCAACGAGTACTTAAGACAACGAAATTCTTTCACAAATGTTTAAACTTATAAATACGTTAACTAATTTATGTGTAGTCTCCGTTTTGAAAGATTTTTCTACAACCTTTATTAAATCGTCTTTATTTTGGGGTGAACACAGTTGTTGTAAGGATTGAATAGACGAAAAGAAACCAAATACGAAAACATTCAAATCGGGAATATTTGCAGGTTGAAAAGTAAACGAAATTATCCAACCGTCCCTCGCACATTCTGTGTAATTATTATTATTTTTGCTGTTTCGCGAGGCTGATTCTTGTAATTGCGATATTCCAATTTTGCCATCAACGTGCTGATTGCGGTAACAATCGGAATGCAGTTGTGCAATAGATGCTAAAAAACACCACTTTGATCATGTTTGACTTACTTTGCATTTGACGACATGGTTCAATTTTATCCTGCAGGAGATAGATTTTCTGGTTCACTTTAGTGACACAACCACTTTTCATTAATGTGGATGTAATTCATTAAATCCATTAACTCGAAATTTTCATTCACAAACGACAAACAATAATACACACGTGTTACTTTATTGTTTTCTTTTAAAAAAAGGTTTAAAGGAGTTGGATTGTTTGTTAATTTCTCCATTTTTTAGTAACCTCCGTAACGAGGTATGCGGAATTCCAACTGCAAATGATAACGAACTGCGAAACAGAACTCGTCCTTCTATTTTTATAAGCAATGAAAAATGAATTTTGGCAATTTGTTCTGTTCTGTTGATTGTTCTCTGACTCGACTTGCCTTGTTTATTAGAATTAACATGCGTAGGCTTATTCTCATCAAAGCCATAAACAGAATCCCTTCCTTGTTTCCGAATTCTCTTTATAGTGGCTTTTGATGTTTTGAATTTTACAAAGACCAAAATAACGGCTCCCTTTTTCAACCGTCTATTTTTTTTGATTATGCAATAAAAAGTGAACTGCCATTCGCTTTCGGTTAGTTAAATTCGGTTTTCTTGTCGTTTTAAAATTTATGGTGTTAGAACACTTTAACCTAATTATTTGATTTTTAAGAAGAAACTAATATCAAAGACTTTAATGAAATCCTAAAACATATAGTTACACAAAACTATTGTTTATTTAGTAATAAAACATACAAAATATCAAAAGGTTTATCTGTGGGCATGCCTTTGTGATGCCTTTGGGATACTTGCTAATATTTCTGGATCAGTACGAAAACCACCATATTATGAATACTAAAAATCTTTTCAAGAGACATATCGTTAAATGGATAAAATATGTGGGTGACGGCTTTTGTATATGGAAAGGGAGTCTTATAGTGTTTTAGATGAATTTCATAGATATCTCAATAAATTACCCAATAAATTATACTTCACAATTGAATTAGAAGATAATAAAATTTTATATGATTTTGATCTTAAAATAAATAATATTGACAACAAATTGAACTTTAATATACAGAGTGTCTCTGAAATGTGTGTACTACAGAAGACCACAGATTCCTTGGCTCGAAATAGGTCGATTTAAGTTAATTTATCTATTTCTATTAGTTTGAGATGTGAGTTCCTAGATTCAATTAACATCTTTTTATGGCTTTAGGTGAAATTTTAAAAACACAGAAATTATCGAAAAGACATGTCTTCAACAGTTATAACTACATAATTAAAAATTCTGAATAGCCCATTCCGTTTTTGAACTTTTTTATCCCTTATAAGATTTTAATTACATTAGTGGTTAAGCCCGAAAATTGGAATTCTTTAACATCTGCAAGGTTTTTTTGCGTCCTTACAAGATCTTATGGTAATTGGTACTGATTTCTCAGGGGACATTGAAATCAACAGTCCTTACCTCTACAATTGAATATAAACAAGAATTAGGAGGAAAAAAATTTCTAATACTCAATTCCTTACTTAAGTGCCAAACACATTGTGATTTTGTAGTCAAAATGACGTAAATAAGGTTTGCAGATACTCAAAAATTCTTTTTTTCTGGCTTAACTATTTATGTAATCAAAATCTTATAAGACACAAAAAAGTTTCAGAACTAAATAGGCTATTCAGAAATTGTAATTATGTAAACGTCGCCTATTCAAAAAAAGATATGGACTAATATTCGCCAAACATATTTTTCATCATTTCCGTATATTTAAAATTTTATCCAAAACCATAAAAAGGCGTTAATTGAACCTAGGAACTCACTTCTCAAAAATGATTTTCAGAGGGAGTATATAGAAAACCCAGTTCAGTCACTACAATAATTCCATATAACTCAAATCATCCATTATCAGATAAATTAACCAGCTTCCGATATTATATCGAACACATTTTTAATTATCCATTATCACAATTTCAAATAAAAAATAATAAATTTCCTGTAAACGTCATTAATAATTTAATTAATAAAATTAGAATAAAATATGATCCTTTATTTTCCAAAGACAATGAACCCAATAATTTTAAACTCATTCCTTACAACTCTGTCACAGTATCCAGTAAAGGAATCTTTCAGAAATATAACATTAATCTTGCCTTCTCTAATTATACAACAATGATAAAGTTACTATCTAATAATTATTTTAATAATTACAATATCAATAAAGAGAGTGGTGTTTATCAAATTAACTGCTCTAACTGTGATAGCATGTACATAGGGCAGACTGGCCGAAAATTAGAAAATAGAATAACAGAGCATAAAAGTAAACCCAACTTAAATGTATTTAAACATAAAATTGAAATAGGACATGAGATTGATTTTGAAAATGTAAAAATGTTGCATAGATATAACAAAGGTTTTAAATTAGATCTTTCGGAAGCTCTACAAATCAACAAATATTCTAAAAACAAAAAATACAAATTTCTCAATGACCAGTTGGATATTAAATTTACACCTTTATTTAATTACCTAAATAATGTATAAACATATAAATATTCTTATGTATTCTTGTTTAAAAATTTTCTTATGGAATCTGTTTATTTTATATCAGCGATTTTATTATAAGGCAGTTCATATCTCGTTTTGTCCATTATATGTTCGATGTTGAAGTTTTTCAATTTTATAGTGTTTGTAAATTTTAATACGTAATAACTTATTATTGTAAAATGTTTAATTGTGTTATTTATGTTTCCATTTTATAAAAACTTTCATTAGACCGTAAATTAAAACATTTTTTTCTTTAATTATTCATTTTATCGATTAATTTAATGATGATGACCTACTAAATTAGATTGAAACTGGTACTGAGGAAATTAATTGATAAATAGCAAGAAAGAGGTTTATCAAACAATGTATTGTTTTATTTAAATTTATTAATCATTAAAATGTTAAATCCAGCTATCTCTAGTTCGATAGTTTCGACAGTTTCGCTTGCAATCAATATGTCATCCATATATACAAAAGCAATATTTGGTCCTACCTTTCTTAAGACATTATTTATTAACCGGGTGAAAATACTGGGGAAGGCATCCTGTTGAACTGATACAAGCCATCTGTCTTCACAAAACCTGCCAAATGTCAGCTTGTGTATGTTCTTTCGGGCCACCTCGTTTAATTGCCTGTAATCAATATATAAACGATCTCTACTTTCATCTACTCTTATAGCTGTCTGTTATAACTTTTATTGAAATCTTCTTTATCTAAATCGTCTTCTAATATATTGAATTTCTTTAGTTTTCTCTTCATCTGTCTGACTTATTGCCAAAGTATTATATTCGTTTATAATACGGATATTAGGTTTATCTAAAATACTTCTTCCAATTATTATTGGTTCATTCTGGGTCAAATCAGGTACAACGAGTACTTCAGATGTCATCTCTATACCATCTATTAGCATTTCACAATTGGATTCTCCTATTGGTCGACATTTCCCACCCCTAAATCCTGCCAGTCCTACATTAGAGGGTTTATAACCTAATTTTAATTCATCTGCTTCCTGTGTATGGTGTATTGTAACTACATCACTACCAAGATCAATAAAGGTTACAATGTTTGTTTTATTGATCTTAATAACTTTATGATATTCATTGCTGCATGTGTATTGTTCTACTTTATTCACTCGCATTTTGATTTGCTGCAACTTGTTGCCATGTGACCTGTTTCACCACAAAGTATTATCTCTTGGTGCATCATGAAATGTATTTCCCTTTCTATCGGACATATTCTTTATGGTTGGTCTTCATAATCTTTCATTTTTGATAACACATCTTGAGCATCACATGGTGCTACACAATAGCTAATAATTTCCCAAGTTCCCTATCAGGTATTCCCATTATGATATATTTTACCGTAGATTTTTCATTTATTTCACCTTTATTTTCAAAAACTTTCATGACATATTTATAGCTCTCGTATGATCCTCCAGAGGCAATATCGGGTCTTCTGGCAGCAAAATTAAGTCTTCAAAACAGTATTAAGTGTCCAAGAAAAATTAAGTGGGTTTGAGCATCCATAGCACCCAAGTATTCGTCGCGTATGAATTCATCATCACTTGTACTGTTAGTGAGATATTTTGAGAAAACTGAAATTTTCTGTTTTTTATCGATGTTTATTTGTTTCTAAATTATTAGCAATATAATAATGTTTAACGTGGCTAATAAATCCTTATATCAACGATATGAACAAAAATTAAATTAAGCTGTAATAACTTTCTCTCTGTTGAACTAAATTAGACCTAACACTACCACTAACACTAGAACTATTACTAGGACTAATACTAGATCTAAAACTAAAATCTTTTGGGTTTTCTCGTGCGTGTTTTGAAAAAAGTTTGACGTTTCGGTTGGAACCTTCTTCAGAAACTGGTTCGAAGTCACTTCGATATGACAGACATTCGAGTGATAGAATAGCTCTTATTACGTGTTCATAATGCAGAACTTTTGTATATAATACTTGTTAATATATGATACAGTGACAGTGAAAAAATTTAAATATAAAAAATATTTTCAGATGCACGACTAAATCCAAATCAACCCAACCTTGTATGATTGAACTGAAGTAAAACTAGAACTAAAACTAGACCTAGAATTAGATTCATCCGGGTTTAAGCGGCTTGAGAGATGTACGGATTAACCCGAATGCTTCTAGTTCCATATCTAGAGTTAGATCTAATGATGTAAACCTAGAACTAACACTGAACCCCACTAGTCTTACAAAAGTGTCTCAACATTGTATATTTTTAAAAGCAGTTACATATTTAAAATAATCATTAATATTTTTTCAAAACATCTTATAAACGAAAACAAGTGAGGACTAATTAGAAATATAATTTGTTGCCGTCATAATTATTAAAAGAATTCTGGAAAATATTCCCCATTTAACCGTTGCTCTATCTCTTATAATAGCCAATATACCAATGTTGAGCATCGAAATCTCACCACACCGTATACATCGTAACAATACAATCAAATGCAAATTTAGCTTCGTTTATAGTACATGTGCCAATTTATCCATTTATAAATTCATCTTTTGTGATGGAATTGCAGAGTAACGAGAAATCGTATTACGGCCAATAAAATGCATTGTATAGTCGTCTGTCCTAGCATAACTAATGGAAAATCTATATAACACTGTTTCCCACACATAAGCAGGGGAATCGTAAATGGCACATTTGCGGCACTTAACAAAATTGTAGTTTCTCTCATTCTGACCGTATTTCTAACTTTTAGTTTGCTTTGCATCTTTACATGGTAAAATCCCTTATTTACATCTCAACTGAGTATTTGTTTCTTCTTCTTTATTAGTCTTTTTCCATTTGATTCAATTTATCGACGAAGTTGGATTTCATTCCATGATTCGTAATAAAATAAGAATATTTTGACTAAGTTTAATATCAATAAATACTTTCAATTGTTTACACTTGAATCTATTTATAGGCAATGCGAGTAATATCCATCAAAATAATCGTAAAAGTCTGGATGTAGAATTGGGTAATAAAGTTACATCATCTCTACGAGTCTCGTTTTGAAAACGTAGCTAGGAGCTTAAATAATATACATCGTCGTCTACTACATTCTGTTTATTTTGTTCGATTCGTTCAAACTCGATATGATATCAAGGGAGAAAGCTGGTGAAGTGGAAAAAGACATATCACTCCAAAGGGGATGTCTCTCGTAAAGAAAACCGAATTGTATAGTTGGGTAGTTTTTCCTTTTTGATATCTTAGTTTTTTTTGAAGTGTTATAAATCTTTTATTCGTACCGGCAGAAAAGGTTCGCTTTTTCTTTGAGGTTAAACTTGCTCGTAACAGCGACAATAATGATTCGAAATCTGCGATTTCGGCTTAAAGTGAAAATGGGATTTTAGATGTAAAGGTATGGTGTCGGAGCTTACAATGAAATTAGAAAGTCAGTCCACGTCCGCGTTGATTACCTAATTAATTTTCCCTACTGTGCATGATATTACGTACATATCCCTCAGAATTTCGAAAAGTTTTAGCTTTCATCTTCGAAAAGATATCTCACGAAACAAGAAAACTAATTACACATAGGCGTGGGGATGAAATTAGAACACAACAAATCTCTGGCTACTTGAACTTTCGTTGTCGTCTAAGCGCTTTAAAATCCATACCAGCTGACGTTATTATTAATTTAATCAACTTTCTGTAATGAACATACGCGATATTCCCTACCCATCTGTTTAAACTTTGTTGCGATTATCACGGTCGTTGAGGTGATAGGATCAGACTTATAATTAAAAGCAAACTTAACAGTTAGAGTTTAAATTAAGAGATGCGTTATGGAAATCGGGTTAATATGATTAATTAAATAACATTTTTTTTCATTAAAAAATAATAAATGAGTATGAAAATTTAATCCAAATGTTTCAAGATAAAATGAAAAGTACACAAACTTTCAGAAATTGTGTACAGAGAGAGACGCGAAAAAGGGCTGAGTAAACATCACTTTTAATGAACTTTTTATACCATATTCATGGATTTATAAACTAATTTATAAATATCAAAATTGATTTTTACATTACCTTGAAAATACGGGATTAACTTGCACATAGCCGCGCCAAAAATAAAATTCCTCAAAACTTGCCCCAAGAGCGTAAACGGCATGCAGAAAACTCCCAGCAGCAAATCGGATATCGCCTGTAACAAAAATAAACACCATCATCAATCTCCCTTTTAGTAAGACTCAAACCATAATCGTCGAGTCGGTATGATGGAGTCGATCTTGCAAAGATATTTGGAGAGCTCAAAAGCTCCGGGCTTTCGTAAAGCTTCCCTAGACATGAAGGTCATAATTTTCGGGCTCACACCGAGATAGTTCGCATTTACTACTATCCAGAAGTCATAACTACCTAGCAGATGTATAAATCAACGTTGTTGAACTCTCTCCGAAAATGAATGTCCCAAGACGATGCATCACATCGTCAGAGAAACATTAATGCCTCACTTGAATTTATCTTGTTACGGTGTGTGTGTTTTTGAAATTAACAGAGAAGAATATTCGACCAAGTTACAAACTTACTCTTAATGGAAGTGTCGTGAAGGGTTATTTATAAGGATTACATTGGCTACAAAAACAAAATACCGAAATAAATATAGATTAATTTTTATTTTTTTAAATTTTTATTCGATATAAAAATTTCTTTGAAAAACGTTGTCACAAAATGAATAAATAAATAGTTCCTGGAAAATTGATTTTACTACAAGTTTAAATGAGTTTTTATTCCCATTAAAAAAAAGTGGCGTTTACAGTCGGCTTTCAGCGGGATTTTCCCGACTATTGAAATAAACTCATTCAAAATACACCTTTAACAAGATCATTTCAATTAAAATTAACTTGTTTTATAAGTTTTTTTTCAATTAATTCGTTGTTACTAATACGGCATTAGGGGATTCAAATTTCATAGAAAACTTTCTCAAAAAGGTTTCATCTCTTAACAAGAAGAACTCCTACTGATGATTAAAAACAGAAAACCTGTAGTGGGTGGTTTCCAGATACTCCACTTTGATCTTAATACAAAAAGAAGTCGTCGCAGAAATACTTCATTATATTTGTTTGAATCGATGTAGCTTTGAGTTGCAAATAAACTTTATATCGGACTTTGGATTATTTATTTTCAGGTTTTCTTTACTGAAAATCTTAAAGCTATTTAAATTTTTTGTTTCATTTACAAATAGAAGTAATTAATTATTTAATGTAATGTAATTAAAAATTTACAAAGGAATTTTTTTTTGTGTTTAATCGGATCTATAAAACCCCTTAATAAGCTTTTATACTTCTTTCAAAAGTACATTTTAGTTATTTAGCCAATCTCTTTAGGATATGTTCTCTTTTTTTGTTTTATTTTTATCACTTACTCGAAGCTTTCGACATTAACGTAGTGAAAACGCCGCAATTAGGTCGACTTAGGTCTTAGGACAATCCTTCTTGAAACTTTGTTTGGAATGGTTGGATTACTTCTAAACTGCTATTAATGCTACAACTTCACTGCCGGATGATAGTACACCGGGTGAGGCATTTAACTTTAGACGATCTTATAACTCTAATAAACTACTAATTTTATCGAGAAAAGTGTCAAATAAAATTTTCATCATATGAAGGTCCAGAATATGTTCTAAATATATGTATACTTTTCATTTATTAATGTTTTTTTAATAGACACGTATATTTTTTCATTACTATGCAATTTATTTTGACAAAACAGGTAACTTTTATTTGAAATATTTTTATTATTTATTAATATGAAGAAAATAAAAATAGAGAAATATGAAATACAATTTCATTGCTTTACAAGATCTCAATGATAATGCTTCGTAATCAAAAATTTGTTTAGATAAAAGTACTTTGTCATGTATTGCTCTGGTAGCGTTATATCCAAGCAGCTATTTTGGCGTCACCTAGTAACACAAGAACTAGATTTGGATACTAAGATTTCACTTCATTTAACTTGAATCTTTAGTTGCTATGTTTGAAATAATCTAATATACCCATTTGACAGTAAGCTCAAGTAATCACTAGCAGATTTAACTATAATTTCTCGAAATTCTCTAACGAGTTCTTAGTTTCGATTGAGTTCTGTAATTCTTTTCAAAAACTGAAATTTTGGGTAGAGTTGGGTTGGGTCGAGTTTGGCCACCTAAATATAAAGATTATTCAACGAATTAACAATCATTCGCAGAAAGACGAGTACACCAGAGAAGTTAAGCTAAGTACATATACAGACAGTAATAATATTTAGTGTGGAAAAAAGTGAAAAAAATAACTGAAAAGCATGTAATAAGGTGTAAGGTGTTAGTAGGAGGAGAGAGGATTAAGAAATGCCCAACGATATAAGAAGTAAATTAACAAGAATCAACAGGAGAAATAACAACAGCGACAACAGCAAATGAGATTGTAAGAGATCATAGGAAGTGGCGCAAAGATAGCAGCATCATTTCAAGAACTATTAGAAATATGTAAATTTACGTAGATGTGGAAAGAAGAAAGATTGGTCCTTCTAGAAAAGCCAAGGAAAGAAGGAATGATACACAGTATTGACCATTATGTCTACTTAGTAGTTATGGCAACGTATACAAAAGTTTACTCAAGAAAAGAATCAGATGACTACCATCGACTTCCCAACTGAAGCAGTTTGGCTTTACAGAGGGGAAGTCGACGGTGCATACCATCGCAGCAGTTTACCACGGTACTATCATGAAGCAACATTATTAATGCTATGAGGAAAAAGCAAATATTGAAATATCTAATAGCAATAGATACGTGGTGTATTATCAGAAGAAATTCCAAATCTAGAGGGGAGTTCTACAGGGATACGTTTTTCACTTCTTTGCACCAAAAAGAATGAAGTTTGATTTCAACATTCTGAAAAGACCCTTAACTTTCTAAATGATTTGTGCAACGGACCCATTAAGCTCAATCTAATCCAATAACTCGAGAGAGAATTTCGAAAAGGTAGTCCATCAACTATACTGAAAAATTTATTTCTGTTTGTAAATTATTTGAGGAGCTCTTAATTATTTTATTTTTAAAAAAGTGTCAGAAAACGCGAAAAATTGTTGACAGTTTGCCTTTAAAGATAAGCAATGCATATTTTTAACTAGTTATTAGAGTGTGATATGTCCGCTTCTTCCTGTAATTGAATTTACCAAGCGGTAGACGCCATATCTCGCTTGCGAATTCATATGGCAAGTAAATTTCGTCAAAATGTGGATATAACCGGTTTTGCACGCGAGCTCCTCATTTGTAGTTAGGCGTCTTCTTTAATACTTATAATTAATGATTTCGACTCAAAGATCCGAAGTCGCGTGAATTGCATCAAATCAGCACCAACCTGAGCGTTTTTATAATAATTATTTTAGATTTTCTAACCTTTACTGTTAATGAAAGCTTAATAATATCACCTCAGCGGCCAACTCAACCCAACTCAGCTCAAATGATTGCAATCCAAGCCAATTCAAATTATAAAAATATATTAAACAAATTTCTTTTTGCACCTTTACTGGTTATATTTGAGTCGTATTTCACAAACCTTTACATTTTTCGCCCAAACTTTGTGGGCATCTTCAGAAATCTACAAAAAGTTGTACTTAAGTAAAATACTTAAAAAACGAATTATTAAAGAATTCAAATGATCCTAACTAGGGATTACAATCGCTGATATAAAGATCCCGTGATAGCTTCTGGCAGAAAGAACATTATTCTTGAAAGAAACCAAAATAAAATTGCCAACTAATTGACTTGCCGTTGATAAATCATGGTCAGAATGTTCAAAAAATCTCCAACAAAAAAAAACGATGTTTTTCAAAAATATGTGAAAGAAGACGGAAAAGAACTGAAACTTCAACTTGACTGCAAAATAAGAAGGCATAGCCTTTTAATCATGTTAAAACGATATACAATTCTCAAACACTGATTGATGCAATGGTTGATTTGCGAAGTCCCATTATTCGTCAAGACATGAATCTCAATAAAGCAGATATTGACCTACAGAAGGATGTTGACGAGGAGAAACCAAAGAAATTTTTAAAGAAACTCTTGAAATGAATCTATCCCGGGATTCCATATTTATATAAAGTGCAAAATTCTCGGAATTATGTAATAGCTTCGGGATTGCAATCTCTAATCCCAAAACAACTCAACTCAAATCATCGTAACCCAGTTTGTCATCCTGGAGGGCAACCCAACTAAAATCATATAAACTCAACTCAAAATATTGCACCCTAACCAAATTCAAATCATCCTAACTAAACTCAATATAGGAAAAAAATTCTGTTTGTAACTAATTTATAAACAGAAATCAATTTTTCAGTACGATTAATGGGCTATCTTTTTGAAATTCCCTCTCGAGTTCTTGGATGAAATTGAGCTCAATGGATACGTTGCACAAACCATTTAGAAAGTTATGGGTCTTTTCAGAATGTTGGAGCCAAACTTAATTCTCTTTTTGGCGCAGAGAAGTGGAAAATGTATTACGCACACCGGTTTTATTCTTGGCATTTTTCCATTGTTGATAATGGATACTAGGAAGGTACTAAGAACTTTGACCGAGAGTGTGGAGCTATGATAGCTGCTCATTACTCAATTAAACTAGTCAGTTAATATTTGTGTCCAGTGATAACCCAAGTAGAATTATTATAGAAGAAATGTCAGTCTCAACGAGGTGCATATTTTTCCATCGATCATAATAAAAAATAGTAGTTTACTCTGATTTGCTTAATACTAGCTATTATAAGTGTTGCTGCTAAGAGACTAACTTATCAATTTAGGATTGTATATTTGAAGCTAAACATCTCGTTCTCCATGGTTTCTTTTACAAAGAATTTTACATTTCTTTTTTTGTAGGTATGGGTCTATAAAATTGAGTCTAAGAAGGAATTAGGTTCAACCATAGTATTATCTTAGATTTTTCGTCGGTTAGCCGCTAAGAAACTAATCATAAAATAAACAAATGAGTATCAGTTATTTCACCTGTTTCACCTGGTAGAATCTGTCTATATTGGCTTTGACAGAGCACCCGTCACATTTCCACTTACACATTAATACGAGATAAGTTACCGTAAGATATTTTAACATTTCCTCTGATTGTGGTTTAAAAAGTGTCTTAGTTTTGTTTGTAATGTTACATTACCATTACTGGGGTGATAGTTATCGACACAGGATCTGGGCAACTCTTTTTTTATGCTCTTTACTTGGTAATAACTAGGTAATAATTTACATCCTTGTCTTGCAGATATGAAGCGAGTTGAATTTTTTTCTCTTTCCCTTTTCACTGGACTCACCAAACGTTTTACACGTACGACCGTTTCCTGAGATTTCTGCAGACGTATGTGGTACATTTTCCTCCTGTAGATTCAGAACGAAACCTTTAAGTATTCAGAAATTGCTTTAAAACACAAACTTCTTTCATTCTATGAAATGCATACCATTAAATTTAATCTTTAAAGGCGGTGGTAGATGTTAAATATTTTGAACAATACTGTTAAGATCTTCTTCAGATAAATTAGAATATCCTGCGATATAATTACGAGTAGAAGAAATGTGTTTGCCATGTTCAATAAACTTGAGGCTTTGACATCTATAGACTGCGGATATGATAATAGTGGAGGTAACACCAAAAAGGCACCATGTTGGAATTATTCGGATACGTCTCAATTGTTGTTTATTTTGATCGTATTGAAATTTAATGTCTGTTGTTAAATTGTGTCTTAACCATTTTTTCAGTTTGTTGTTGATTTCATGTCGACCATTATTTCTGTGTACAGAGGATGTCCATTATGTATGGAATATAACTAACAGCTTTATAAAAATACTATTCATTTAAAATTATTCAATAAGACAGTATTCAAATGTTTTTATTTCAGAAACATGACACTTGATTTTTTAAATAGCAAGTATTAGGGTTTAGCCGTACATCTCTTAAGACGACAAACCCCTAATGTTTCTAGTACTAAGTCTAGTATTGGTTCTAAAGCTAGGTTGGGTTGGTTTGGGTTCCGTCTTAAGAAACGTACCGTTAAACCCGAATGATTCTAGTTCTAGATCTAGTGTTAGTACTAGCTAGATTTAGTGTTAGCTCTACTTCTCGTTGTTAATCAGTCTTAGATTGCTGTACACTTGTATCGAACGAACTAAAACTAGAACTAATACTAGACCTGGAATTAGGAAGTTTCGGTTTCGGTTCTGAAGATGCACGGCTAAACCTGAATCTAAACCTGAACCTCTAATTCTAAGTTACTAAGTTAAAACTAGAACTAACCTAGTTTTAATTCGAACTTATCTTTAGATTGTTGTAAATTCTTTAGGAAATAAAAATATAACCTAAACTACTATAGAAGTCAGTATTGGCCCAAAAAAGACCCCAACACCTTATAAAGATATTATCAAAATCGAGTAACTTTTTTCTTTCATTGTCAAAGATAGATTATGTGTACATATCGTGTACAATAGGCATTGGAAAAGCTTTAACACTCACAAATAATCAATCTAATCCATCAGATTCCTTCAGGCATTCACAGAATTTGTCAATTTTTGAATTCTAGTCCACCGCAAGTCTCAATAATAAAAACTCCAGAAGTACGATAAAAAAGAATTCTGTTAAATCTGTGCGAATAGTTACGAGATCACCCTATTTCTTAATTAGGCGCGACTGAAACTGTATCAAATATAAATGACAAAATAGGAAACCAGAACAAAGAAAATTAAGGTACCGTCAATAGTTAAAAGTTATACCAAAAACATAAAAAAAAATAGTCATAACGGATAAAAAACTGAAAAGAATTTATTGATATTGGATGACTTGACGCAGAGTCCTTTTTTAATATTATTGTAATATTTATAAGACAATCACCAAAAGTCACCGATTATAAAGGATAAAAAAATTTGCATGTTTGTTAATATAAATAATATACAAAATGTATATAAAAATAAATAATAACTTAAGCAATAAACATTACCGTGGCAAGAAGTGCATTCGGGGTGAACAGTCAAGGTTTTATTTAAAGAAACAACTTTTTTAAAAAGCTTATATTTTGGTTGTTAATTGCTTCAGTTAACTTTCTTCAGAGCATTTTTATTGCTACAAAAGATGATACAAAAAGGTTAAAAATTGAACTAAGCAAAATCTATAGTGAGAACTTACTTGTTTTTTGAAATTTGCTTCAAATAGATAACCGAAAAGCATGTTTTAAATCAATTAATCCGTGAAATAATTCACAATTAAACATTAACAGGAACAAGCCGAACAGAACAAGTTGGAAACTTGGGCGTAACAAGATGTTAGAAGAAAAATAACTTCAATAAAATATATTCAATAAAAAATGATGATTTTATTTTATCATTATTGACTTAAAAGAATTATTTTTCATCGTTCTTAATTTATATTATAGATAGTGTTCATTTAAATAAATTTAAAAAATCCTGCATATAAAAAAATATAAATAAAATTATTTCAATTAGCAGTCAATAAATCATTAATCTGTTATTCAGTGTTTGCTTAACAAATTTCAAAAATACCTATAATAAATATTGTGTACTTATAATTTTTTATAAATACTTTACAAATAATTTTTATAAATTTTTCTTTATGTTTGTCTCAATATCATAAATAATGTTATATAAAAAATCCCTCCAAAATCTCCAAAGATAATAACGATTCCAACTTTTTATCGCGCATCCCGGAACATCCCACATCACTTTTTTTGTAATGTTCCACTTGTTGATATCAAAATCTTTTTGTCCTCCTCTTTTATCCTCCATAGAAGTAATTTTTTTTTTCGTTTATTTATGATTAAGTTATCATAAATTCTCTTTTTTTACATATACTCAAATGATCTTTGTGACTTTTTTTGGTGGATATTTCATATTCGCGTCGATACTGTATAAAGGAAGAATACGTGCGTTAAGGGAAATGATACAATCGTTTCGATTTACATTTATATAAGGGTGTTCGGCGACAATGCCGGTTTCGAACACGTTCGAGCATGTGCGCTTCAGACCGGCAGACATTTTCACTGTTGCTTTATTGGTTTAGATTCGGATAATAGCATTAATAGTCTTAATGTGGACAGATTGAATTAGCATTGCCATTTCGGAGCTTTCGTAATATAAAGGGGAACATTTTGACCGATCGATCTTCACGTACAGGTAATTACTCAGGTTAATTTGATCAATATCAATTTTCATTAAGATAGTTTTCTTTTTTTCACTTTGAATTCTTTCAGGGAAAACATTTAAAATTAAGACGAGAACTTTAGTTAAAGTATTTCAAGGTGTGACTAAGAATTATTAGTTTCCAAAGCTTTTGGCTTCCGCGAATACTAACTGAGCTTGATTGATGGGTGAGCTTACGCTCTCTAGAAACTCGCCCTTTTAAAATTTCAACCAAGTTCTCTCCCCTTTCAAACCAAACGGGCTGGCAATTCGCATCCCTTCAAATGAAAGTGAAAATTCCGAGTTGAAAGTTTAAGTTGAAGTTATGACTTGTCAAGTACACCCGTGGCATATTGTACTTTTACGAGGTTTATGAATGGGTTGTTATTGTTATATATTTTAATTTATAATTTTGTTATTGTACTTTCGGGAATTTGTGCTAAATTCGCACGAAAGTTCTGATAGTGGGGAGTTACAATGAGCCAACTGGGCAAAGCGATATAAAGCTTCGCACGGTATTTACACCGTTCAAAGCCCACGGCAATCAGTGTGCTGGAATTGCGCTGGGTAGGAATGGTAGCATAGAATTCGGGGAGAATCTGATACCCAACATTACCAACTTTGTGACAGTATCGTATTTTACCACCCCTACTAAAAAACGGAATGAAGAACCAGGATACGTTTTTTGTCGCTCGAAACGAGTTAGGGATCTTATCAGGATTGAAATTCTAATTTATTTTATGAGGATGGAGCGAAACTTTTTTGATTGATGTGCGTTTAAGTTGATAATCAACAGAATTAGTTGATTTAAAGTTTTAATGCACTTTTTTCTTAATTAACTCTCGAAAAATTAATAAATTTTGAGCCATTTTGTTCCGGTTGAGTTGTAGGTAAAATAATTTCGCCCTCTAAGTGCTTAATGCACCCAGTTTGTCAGAAAAAATAAAAAAAAGCTTTTATCGATATTGGCTTTGATGCGTACAAAGCGAAAATTTTTACATCCGTCAATCTTCTAGTTGGCAAATAAAACCTATTTTTATTTGTTTTTTATTTATTTTTGTTTCCTAAAATTAAATTTACGTCTCATTAAAAAACGAACAAACCCACTTTCGTACCTTTTACATCGAAAAATACAATTTCTTGGAACGTTCGTTGCTGTAGAGCTTTAAGTTTATGGAAATAGACAAAAGGCAACATGACATTAAATGCACTTCGACGAAGGAAGCCGCAGCTTTTGTTCGTTAAACAAAGAGAATGAAACCGGGTATGAAGAGAATGGGTAGTTTAAATATTCTGTAGCGAGGTTTAATTGCTTGTTTTTTTATCAAGTCGTTGTTATTAGAAGATATTATTAAGTTTATTGCACCCCTCAATCTCTTCGCTTCGCTTGAATAGAAAATAGAAAATGAGATAGACGCCATCACGTGCGAGACGGTCAACATCCTCGTGCATATCCACCCTGAAGCTAAAAATGGGATCAGTTAAGGATAACTCAAAACCATGAACACACAAAGACGACGCAAAATCTGGGCTTTCTCCGGAGGTGAAATTACCCCGAGGCACGTAGACTGAATACAAAAACATTGATACAAAAGTATTTCCGTTTTCTTTTCTTTCAAATTCACAGCTAGAAATATTGAATTTAAAAATAAAAATATTTGCCTCCCTTATTTCCAATTTTTTTTGACGATATCTCCTTTAAAACATGATATTATAATTTCTCAACATATAACGTCTTTCTTTTTGATGTAGTGAGCATAAAAGATAATATGGGGGGTATTCAAGGTGATATGTAAAGGCACTGAGTGACGTTTATTCATTTCATATATTTTGTATTCACGAAAGATTTTTTAGTCTCACTCAAATGTAATGAGAAAATATTTAAACAATCACAAAGAATCGTTACGCTATTTTTATGTCAATCCAGTTGATATATTTTGTAGTAAAACGCCAAATTAAAGAGGATTAAAATACGAATCACCCCATGTCAAGGTCCACCCTGCACATAAATTCGACAACAATTCCAATTATCTTCGTTCCCCTACACGCCGACCATGAACCGGAAACAAAACGAAAAAAAAAGAAAAAGTTTTCCGCTTAATTTTCCCGCTTGCTAATTAGCAATTAGTGGGCTTTCTTCTTTGCACTACATCCGGCAACAAATAACCGAACACATAAAAAATATTATCTTGAAATAGCCTTGACATGTATATCAACTCGATTAAGCAATTTTGCACCGATCCGGTTGAACTGTTTAATTGTCTTGAGTAGATAGCATTTAAATTTCTTTAATTACAGTTTATACTAGGTTAGGTATTTAAATTAAGACAACCTTATTACACATAAACTATAAATTGTATAGAAAATGATTCAGATGAAACTTATTAACATTTATCATTGCATTTTAAAAGCGCCATCTATGTCTTGCGACTATTAAGTCAATTTTTTAAATCGATACAGGTATTCTTTTCATCGCTATGATATTTCCGATGTCGAAATATATAACTTTTGTTTAAAAACTTTTTATTATTTTCTGAAAATTAGGCATAATTGATACTCAAAGTGTTATCACATAAAATTTTCACATTCCCTTCCATATCTATGCATCGAAGCACAAAAGTGCAAGAGAAAAAAAATGTTGTGAATCAAATTTGCAACAACTGCTGTTCTAAAAGCTTTTTGTAACATGCTCAGATTCCTAAGTATTACCATTAAGATCTTATAAAGCAACGAAATTCATAAAATGTTTATATTTTCGTATTTTTCCCAATATCTATGTATCTAACAATAAAAGTGCAAGAGGAGTAATATTGATAAGAATTAAATTTGCTATAAATCTGTTGTAAATATTAAGTTCTTGTAAAGCAGCAAACTTAATAAAATTTTTATATTTTCGTATTTCTCTTAATATCAATGCATCTAAAGTTACAACATGCAAATCCATTGATGATATAAGGAACTTAATACGATTTTACTGAACTATCGTATGATGTTTACAATACAATAAAATCGTACGATGTTATTATTGTAAGTACCTTCTTTCTGTATTCCTTATTAATTTTCTCATATCATTGATCACCGTGAAGAATTTAACTGATATACATCAGTATGACACGAGAAAGAAATCTCTAAACTCTCTTAATCGACTTTCAAGAAAAGTTTTTTCAGATATTCGAAACGAGTATGTCGTCCGAGTAGCGTCACGGTCTTTGTTCGCGTGTTAAAGTGGCAAATTCGGCGTTAAAAATGCGTATGACGGGTGAGGATTTGCGTCAGATAAAGGATTTATTCAACAAGTCAATCGACGAGTTAATGAAAAATGACACTTTCATATCCAAGGTTATAAAAATTGTTAAAGAACATTTTGTTGCGGAAATAGATACTCTAAAGTAACAAAACGAGGTATTACAAAGGGAGAACGGGTTTTTGCAAGGAAAAATCGACGATCTCGAACAATATACGCGTCGTAATAACATTCGCATTTTTGGAATCGGCGAGGACAGGGGTGAAAATGTTGAAGACAAGGTACTCGCTGTTTTTAATGATAAACTTGGAATCTCGGCTACTGCTAAGCAATTGGATCGTTGTCATCGTGTTGGATCTGTGAAGGAAAATAACAAGTATCCACGTCCGGTAATTGTTAAATTTATCAGTTACAAAACAAGGGACTTGGTTTGTAAATCCCGTAATAAATTGAAAACAACCAAAATTGTGATTCATGAGGACTTAACGGCGAGGAATTATAAGTTATTCAAGCTGGCGTGTGAGAGGTATGGTAACAGACAGTGTTAGACGAGGGATGGAAGAATTTTCGCTAGGGACAATGGGATAAAACTTCTTATTAGAAGCAAAGATGATCTAATTGTAAACTAAGAAAAGAAGAGAGGTAAGGGGAAGGAGAGTAGAGTTCCATTGGTTGACGCGGACTTTTCGTTATCGCTGTAATCGATTTTTTTTTGTTTTTTTTTTCGGGTTTTTTTTTGGTTGTTCTTTTTTTTTTGTTTTCTTTGCTTACATAATGTAATATGCTTATTGGCGTTGCTGCTGTGCGCGCATCGGAGCTGTTTCGACTGTTGAACCGTTACATCTAATTATAAGTTATAATTAATCAATTCGGCCATTGTATAACTGAAGTAATATTGTATGGACAACGGAACTCATATCAGGATTGCACATTTAAATGTACGATTACTTATACCAAAGCTACATTTTGTAAAGTCTCTTCTTGAGGACAATAACGTGAATGTATTGGCATTGTCGGAAACCTGGGTGGATGAGGTTAAGCTCGATATCGTACAAAACTTTGATTTGGTAATTTCACTTTTGTGCATAGAGGTCGCGGTGCAAGGGGCGGTGGAGTTGTATTTCTCTTTCGTACTGATTTGCGATGCTCGGTAGTTGATTCCTCTGATAATATTGAGCAGCTCTGGCTGAAGATAGCCGTTGGATCTGAGAATGTATGCGTGGGTTGTGTGTATAAACCCCCTAGTGTATATTATAAAACTTATTTAGATCAGCTCGAAAACTCATTGTCCGATATATTAATGTTGACGGACAAAGTGTTGTGCTGTGGTGATTTTAATATTAATTTGTTGAAATCCGATAGTAAAGATACAGACTATATCTTGTCTTTTTTTGAGTCTTTGGGAGGTATCCAGTTAATAGATGATCCAACCAGAATTACAATGACAACTTCGACACTTTTAGATCTTATTTTTGCGTTCGACTCGTCAATGGTAGTTTTGTAGTGGCGTATTGCCATGTGATTTTTCAGATCATGATCTGGTATTCTGTGATTGCAAATATGGTAGCCAAGTACTTGAACCAATGTTTACATACGTTAGATCATTGAAGAATATTGATCATTTATCTTTTATTTCTGATTTGGGCGGTTTGGCTTTCAATAAAATATTTTACATGTATGATTTAAATGATAAAATTCAGCATTTTACTCAACAGATACTTAATATGTTTGATGTTCATTCTCCTTTGAGATTAGGTAAATTCACAAAGCCTAATGCTTCTTGGTTAACGGACAACATTAAATTCATGATGCGCTTAAGAGATCAGGCGAAATCACAATTTAGAAAAACAGGTAATATAACAATAGTAATAATAAATTCATTTATTTCCAACCATAACTATATTACATATGCAAAAAATGACAATAATATATAATAAAGTTACATTATGGTGGAAAATGGTATATGTCCCACTGGAACTATTATAAAGACTTGCGTAACTTCACCACTAATGCCATAAAAATGAAAAAAGAGCTTATTTTAAGTACATCACGAGTGAACGAGATTCTAAAAAGAGATGGGGAGGTTTAAAGCATTTACAAATTCAATCTGGGAATTGTAACCAATTACCTGAACATTTATAGGATACCTGGCGATACCACTGTGATGTTGTATTTTAAGAAATATATGTTTGTGAATACTTAAAATGTATAGTGATTGTTTTAACTTTTAATTTGTTAATTGACATGTTCTTCTGAAGATGCTAATGTAATCACCGAAACCGCTAAAGACGAAAATAAAAATTTTAAATATCACTTAGTACATGATAATATTTTATATTTCTATAACATATTAGTGATAATGGATAAAAACATAACTAAAAAAAATTTACAGGATCCACACAG
This sequence comes from Onthophagus sagittarius, assembly GCA_036711965.1. NCBI lineage: Eukaryota > Metazoa > Arthropoda > Insecta > Coleoptera > Scarabaeidae > Onthophagus > Onthophagus sagittarius. The sequence continues at coordinate 31,321,399 of JASERS010000005.1, forward strand.
AATACCTTGAGTATTAATATTTTTTCATTCAGAGTGTTCAAGGTATTCTTGATCAAGTTACATCGGACGATTCTGACGATTTTTATGGAGAATTTCCTGCTATCCCTTCTAATATGTTTTCATTTCAGACGATTACCACGTCTAAGCTTTTGCTGGTTATTTCGGAGATAAAATCTCCATCGATAGGTGCGGACTCGGTTGGTATTCATATGCTACGAATGTGTTGTCCCACAATTTTACCATATTTGGCGCACATATTGAATTCTTGCTTGGTTGAAAATATTTTTCCTGACCAGTGGAAGCGTGCTGTCATAGTTCCTTTATCAAAGAAAAAATACCAGTTGACTACAAAGACCTGCGTCCCATTAGTATCCTTCCAACAATGTCTAAGATCTTGGAGAAGATCATGAAAAGACAGTTAGTTGATTATATTGAAAAGAACAGCTTATTGCCTGTCCAGCAATCCGGCTTTCGTGCAAATCATAGTTGTACTACAGCTATGCTGGGCTTAACAGTTGATGTTTTGAGGGCAACTGATAATGGCATGCTGACTGCAGTGGTATTCTTAGACTTTTCTAAGGCCTTTGATACCATTAGTCACATTTTACTTAGTCGTATTTTGAAATTCTTGGGACTGGGACGAAATGCTGTGTCATTAATAGAAAATTATTTGACGGGTAGGACACAAAAGGTTAAAGTTGGAATTCAAGTATCGCAAGAGGTTGGTGTAGGTACAGGTGTTCCGCAGGGTTCGATCTTGGGGCCACTTCTGTTTGCTCTTTACACATCCAGATTTGCTTCCCTATTGACTTCTTCCAAGATTAGTATGTATGCCGATGACATTCAAGTGTATCACTCATTTTTTTCTTGTGAGAGTTATGATGTGGAGGAAAGCTTAAATAAAGATTTGCGGGATATGCAAAGGCTTGCTAATTATCATCATTTAAAAATCAACCCGGAGAAATCAATGTGGATTTGTTTTGGAAGACCTGTGGGCTTTGGGCGGATAGACATTGATATTAAATTGGGGGAATCATGTTTGCAGCGTGTAGATAGTGTGAAGTGCTTTGGTTTAACGCTCGACCGTAGTTTAAGATATCGCGAACAGATCAATGAATATATCAAAAAGGCATATTTATGTCTAAGAACGCTATATCCCCATCGGTCTTATTTATCATATAACGTGAAAAAACAATTATGTGATACATATGTCTTATCACACTTTAATTATAATAAAAGTCGTCTATGTCGCCTATCTATCATGCTGCAATCGACTTGGATACGTCTTACCGCATACAAAAAATACAGAATTGTTGTATTCGATATATTTACGGTATTAGGAAGTACGACCGAGTATCGCACAGACTCAGAGATGCAAATTGGTTGAATATGAGCTGCAGGCGTGAACTACTTAGTTTAATGCTTTTTCATAAGATCGTTACAACTCGAACGCCGCGGTACCTCTATGACAAAATAACTTTTAAGTTAGAGAACGGGAGATATCCAACCAGGTTTGTCCTTGCAATCGTGCCACCTAAGTTCAGAACATCATTGTTTCAGCGCTCCTTCACCTATCATGTCTACAAATCCTATGGAAGCCTGCCATTATCAGTTCGACAATTAAGTATGATAGGTTTCAAAAGGCGGGTAGGCGAGAGACTAAGTTCGCAGGCCGCATAAATTTAAATTTTGTCCCCTGTGTATTGCTGCTTTTTTTCCATTTATAAAATTTTGTTTTTTTTTCTTCATGATATTGCGTTTGGTGTTGTCGCTATTGTTTATATATGTATATTATTATTATTTGCATATTACCCGCGTATTATTACTTTCATGTTCCTTATCTATACAATGCTATGTAATTATTTTTAGTTTTTTGTGTTTATTAGAATTGCTTTTTTTTTATTTTTTTTTAATGAGTTGGTTAGAACAGACTAAAGTCTGGAACCCGCCTTTTGTGCTCTTTAGGTTTTTATTTGTGTTTTTTTTAACTTGTAGAAAAGTATGCACAATAAAGATTATTATTATTATTATATACAAACAGATCTGGGAGAGTGCTTGTTAGTAACTTAACTACAAATTTTTTGTAACAGAGTGGTATTAAAATATTCCACAGGTCTGTATACCTCGGCTAAATGCAATAGAAAGATTTCATGGAATATTTAAGAGAATACTCAGAGTTTTGAGTTACGAACTTGGAAAAGAGTGAGATTCAGTCCTGCAGAGTTATGTTATGGACTTGTTATGGACCGGACTTTTATGCAACAAAAAGAAGCAATATAAGTTTTTATATGCAGTTAAAATTGGACGAAATATGCAATAAAATAAGCCTTAAAAACAAAAAAATGCGTACTTGCATGGGCAAGAATGATAAAAATACAACATCTAATACTATTATTTCGTGTTCTGACCAAAAAAAATGTACGAGTACGTACAGCATCGTGTGATTACGAATACGAATACTGGTCAAACGAGTAATACGATTATCTCGTGTATATTTATACGCTCACACATTTTTTTTTTATTCGCATCATTTCGCATCGGCATCGATGTTTGGAATCGGTATCGGCGAGTTAATCGTAGAACATTTTCAGAGTCACTGTCTGGGGCGTAAAAAACTTTCAAGTTAGGGTGAAAATACTAAGTCGGTATAATAAAACCTTCAAAGGGTTTGTTCTTCTCAGACCATACTTTCTTTTTAATGACCATTTAAATTATGACCTTATCTTGCTGTTTCTTTGCTTAATTTTGTTGATATAACTGAAGAATGATTCCATATTTCATTCTTCAGCAAAGTTGCACCTTATTCTTAAATATATAGTTTCTATCAATATATCCACCTAAAAAATAAGCTTAGATAAATTTCATCGAAGGAAGTCTTCAAAAAATTGTCAAAAAACGTTAAATGAAAAGGATGAAGAAAAACATGATGCCGTTTTCTTAAACTTGGTTGGTGATGACGGAATGGAATTGTTTAATAGTTTTGGATTATTAATCAGAAAAAAATCTATAAAAGCAGTAATAGAGAAGTTTGATAAATATTGTTCTCCAAAAAACACATAATCTTCGAACAAAGAAACTCACGAAAAGATACTTCATGTGAATGATTTAATATTGGATAACACTATACAGCTTTTAGATCTGTAGAAATAACTAAAAATTAATACTAAATAAAAGTACTACAAACTAAAGTGATTATGAATGATATAAAGAAGCAAAAACAAGAAGTAGAATAGATGTCAAGAAGTAGTGTAGATGTCAAACAATGCTCATACTACGGATTAAAGCATACTAAGGGAAGGTGTCTTGCTTATGGCAAAGAATGAAAGAAGGGTGGAAAGCAGAACCATTTTGTAAATGTTTATAAGCAGCAGGTGGAAAAAAATAAAAGCGTTCATGAAGTGGTTTCATCAGCAATAGATGACGAGAGGAAACACGATGGAGAAAGCAACAGTTTTTCATAGGAATTATTCGGAAAGAACAGCTTTTTCAACTTTTGAAAAAAAATTGTATATAAAATAGTAAAGTTTAGATGCGTAGAACACAAGATATGTCAAATCTTTTGGAAGCATTTCAAATCTTCAAATTTTCTGGAGGTTTCTCAAGTCTTCTAGATATAGTATCAAGTAACCAATTTGAAGTATTCTGGAAGTAATATTAAGTTACTTAGAAGCTGTATCAAATGTTATGGATGCTTTTCAAGTCTTCTGGAAGCATTCTAAGTCATCTAGAAGTAATAGTGCTCACAAGTGCTCTAGAAGCAGTATCAAGTCATCCAGGAGCGGTATCAAGTCTTCTGGAAGCAGTTAAAGCCTTTTCGAAGCATTTTAAGTCTTCTGGAAGCATTTCAGGTCTTTTAAAACCAGTATTACGTTTTTCAGGCAGCACCGAGTCTTCTCGACGCAGTTTAAGTTTATGAAAGCATTTGAAGTCCTTTGGAAGCAGTATTAAGGCTTGAAGAAACAACATCAACTTTTCTAGAAGTAGTATCAAGTCGTCTGGAAGCAGTTCAAGCCTTCTCGAAGCATTTAAAATCTTCTGAAAGCATTTCAAGTATTTTAAAACTAATATCAAGTCTTTTGGAAAAGCATTGACCTTATTGAGGGCCTACAGAGAAGATTTGTTCATTATTTGGCTCACAAATGTTATATTCGGTACTGCCTTTATTCCCAAAGAAGCCAAGTGTTTGGTCTAAGATCTCTTTATGGCCGTCGGCTCAGTCACCTATTATTTCTGTATAAATTGGTTAATGGAATTCTCGACGTTCCGATTCTTTTAAAGGAGATTCACTTCAATATTCCTTCTTTCGATCCCCATTTTTGTTCAGACTACTTTTGAGACTAATGCATACTTACAATGTTTGTTGTTCCAATGTTAATCTCTTTTTTGATTCAATGATGTCGTTTAAAAAATCCGATTTAACTTTAAGTATTTGTCATTAGTTTTTTGTAAATTTAATTTACTCAACCGAGATGTATAACATATTTTCAGATGCACATTCGTTTAGCATATTTATTTGATTTTTTGCAGCTATGTGTCTATGGTTTCTTTTCTCTTCTGCTTCGTGCTTGCTGATTTGATTTTTTATTTATTTTTTTCTTATTGTTTCGTGCTTTCAATCTCATTTTTATTTTCTTATGATGTTTTCTGTTTCTTTTGTATTATTGTAGCGAACACTTTTTTGGGATTCTCCTGTATGTGTCCCGAATATAAATAAATCACTCTTACTAAAATGTCGCTCATCTTCAATATTCATACACTCATTTGGACACAAAAGGTCTGAAGAAATCCTGATATGCCATTTAAATGGTTTAAAACCTCAGAAAGAGGATATAACTTCGAATTATGCAAATAAAATAAAATCCACGTTATACACGCTTCTATCTAAAATTAATTTAGAAGATCAAGAAGTAGAAATTGGAAACATGAAACAAAAAACAATACAACTAAATAGCGTTAAGGACGTATCTGTTTGGTTTGGATTTAATTAACAACAACATTGGTTGTACATTACAACAACCAGAAGTCATCGAAACCGCAGTATAAATTTTCAAATTACAACACCAATCAGCAACGATTTCTTTTTAACAAATAATTTCGATAATAAAAAATAATTTCACTCCTACTCCTATAGTAATTCAGAAACCGATTCCAACACAAAGATCACCAATGATGTTGTCCTATCAGATTCCGTTACTAAATAAACATATACTAATAAACAATGTTTACACAACGACGAAGACCAAACTATTATCCACAATTAGGTAAAACATTTCAGTATAATTACAACATTCATTGTACAAACCAACCCCATGACATTCGATGATAATAATAATAAAAGATCTGAACCCTCGATAAGTAACTCATCTCCAACGAGACAATGGATTTCTAACAATATTCCGAAATTCCCGAAGATGCTTATTATGTTCAATACCGTCACGGTGAAATAACGAACGAATATGAATCAGTAGATGAATTCAACGAAGAAGATCAATATCTACAAAAATATTGTTGAATTGTAGGATTTTCGCCAGGAAAGTCTCCAAAACCCACAACCGTAACAATATCAAAGCTTATTCAAAAGAACCCTTATTCCATTACGTCGAATTTGATGGATTAAAATTTTTAATTGATATTGGTACAGAATGTTCTTTAATTAGTACGAAAATATTTAATGATGCTCAATTTTTTTTCTTGTAACAGTTACAAATGTAATATTACAACCCCTCACGGATTGGAGAAAACAAATAAAGCAGTGTTTGCTCCATTCCCAGATATTTTTACTAATGATCAATTTCATTTATTTGTTTGTTTCGATTTCTTTAAAGATATTTGATGGTTTATTTTATTTTTTTTATTTATTTTTGTTAAATAAACTTTAATACCTCTTTAGATACTAAAAGTAGACTTAAAATTAAACGAGAGGCGAATGCGAAATATATTTTGTATGCATTTCAACATTAATCCCATATAACCATATTTTAAATTTATTTAAATATTACATGATCAATAAACTTATATATATATAGACCAGATGCAAAACTTTATCGTACAATATTACACATTGTACGTAATGTCTACGCTAAGGAGGTATCTACAAAGGTCCCAAAGTTATTATATGTCTTCATAGAGCTAAAGTTATTACAGAGGAAAAACGAAAAATTGTAATTTATAAGGGGTATGATACTGGATAAACCAATTACAGAGGAATACAAGATACTGAATTTAATTGGAAAAAACCTTATCTGAATAACGGTTCTTTTTAAAGCTTAGTTCTGAGCTTTTCTGAAGGTTTGCAGCAAATGCTGGGATCGAATTGGGAAGAAAAGGCTCAATAATACATTAAAATTTAAATAAATTTATTGAAAATATAACTTCAATCCAGATTGTTTTATCTGGATTGAAGTATGACAATTTTGCATGGATGCTTGTGCAGCTAGAGAAGTCGCGTATTATATCACGTTATAAATATATCACGTTTTCTGGAAGCAATTCAAGACTTCTAGAAAGGGTATTAAATCTCCTGAAAGCATTTCAAACCTTCTGGTAGCATGTCTAATCTGTTGGAAGCAGTTGCTAGTCTTTCAGAGACACAATCGAGTCTTGAGGAGTGTCTCGATTGAGAGTCTCTCTCAATCGAGGTGCATTTCAATTCTTGTAGAAGCATTTCAAATCTTGTAGATATATTTCCAGTTATTTGGGAGCAGTATCAAGTTTTTCAGATGCAATATCACGTCTTCTGCAAATATTTCAAATCTTCTGGTATCGCATCCAGAATCAAATCTTCTAGAAGCATTTCAGATTTTCTGGAAGCTATACCAAGTTTCTTAGAGCAGTATAAGCTGCCGTAATTCAAAATACGTCTTTTCATAAAAATCACTGGGGATAGAGGCAGTGATAATGGTGCTGAATTTAATAACAAGCTATTAAAGGTTCATTTACATACGTCACGTGACGTATCAGTTCCTTAACGTTCCCGTGCTTCCGTATCAGTGATAAATAGTATCGTCGTGTTTGTTATATATAAATACATTCACACACGTCCGGCGCAATGACGATTTTTGCCATCATTATTGTATCAGTGTCAGTCTAATGCTCCATTTACACACATCAGTGATGTGTGTAACAAATATATAATAAATAATAATATAATAAATATATCAGAAACGCAGTCTCTGTTTTTTTATACTATTGGTCAAGATGTTTACAAACACATTAAGCAATGGTTGCCACAATTTTGGATCAGGAAGAGCAAGAGTTTCAATGAGAAGAATCGAAAGTGTATACTAACGCATGGCCGAAAGGAGTTATGAAGAAGAATTTGAAAGTTTTGTGTAAAGTGTTAGTGGATGATGCTATGAAGTGATTTGAATAAGGTGGCTATACAACAAAATCTTTTGTCTCGTTGACTCGTTGAAATTGTATTTTTTGAAAAACACCCTCTGAAACCGTACGATATATCGATTTGTGATTTTCACCATTAAGTTTCTTATCAAAATCGAGCATCAGAGACTGATATCACTTATAGAAACAAGAGTTTCTCTTTAAATATATCCAATTTGGCTCACCCTGTTTATTTTCCTTCCTTAGAATTTTAATGTTTCCTTTTGTTCTTCTTATACAGATGTTCCTGGATCGTGTTATAAAAATTGAAAAAAGAATTTTTACTGATTTTTCAAACTTATCTAAGCATAAATTATCCGTCGAATATGTTTAAATCACTAAAGTCGCTTGTTCAATATACCGATAAATCAACTGTCCAGCCGATAAACTTATCAGGAGGATCAAGATATTCGGTGTTGTACAAGTTATTTCTGTAGGGAGGATTATTATCGGCTAAATAAAAGGCGGTTATATAGCACTTTTCCCCTATATCTAATAATTTGTGTAGGAGAGTTGGTAGTACTAACGTCATTATTTGTAATTTTAATTATGATATTGACATTTCTGACAATAATTTAAATAATGTTTAATTTAATATATACATAATAATTTGATGTATACATAAAAGGAAGGATATGGAAATTAGACATCGACCTAATTACATGGAACAGGGGGTGAAACCATTTTTTTATGGTTTCAATTAATAAAAAAGTGTTAAGTACCTATTTAGACGAACTGTCGATAGGTTGAAAATTCTAACAAATGTAATATAATATATTAAAGATTGATTTAATATATATTAGCTCTTGTGTATAATTACAAGCACGTTTAACTTTTCTACCTTGCATAATTATTTAAATAGAAAAAAATTCACGACAGACAAGGTTTTTCAGGTGTTTTTTAAACCTTGTGTTAGATATCACTTTATTAAATATTCTCAAATACAAGTCTTTATTTTTAATAAAAATAATATAACTTTTAACGCCTCACACTTTCGTCCTTTTCTAACCTCTCTAACCTTACACTCTTTCGATCTCGCAATTAAAACTAAAACTCTCCCAACCGTTCTTCCCACTCCCTACTCTTTCTATCTCTCTCTCTCCATCTCTCTCTCAGCGGTATCGATCTTCACACTCGGCCTTGCTACCATTTGGGTCGTCCTCGACCCTGACTTCTTCATCTTCCGAATTCATTTCTTCTTCGCTGTCTGTCGTCTCATCTTCTTCTTCGTCCAGGTCTGTTACGACACACCATGGTTTCATACGGTCTGATGCAAAAACAGAATGATAAGGTTTTTGACTTCTTGGTGCTCCAGGTATATCTTTCAACTCGTATCTATCGTTTGATAAAACCTTATGGATAACGTAAGGTCCTTTATAACGTAATGCCAATTTTCTTTTTTATAATTTATAACGTTCCACTTGTCCATTTGCACGTGGTGTGGCAGTTGCGTTTAAAATATGTATAATTTGATTCATTTTACAATATTCTCTAAATTTCTTTGATGTGAATGCCGTACCTCTGTCGGACACAAGTCTAGCTGGTGGTCCAAAAGTATTATGTATCTCTTTCATAATCCTCACGACTGGTTCAGTTTTTGTATTCTTCACTGCTTTTATTATTAGATATTTTGTAAAGTTGTCTATATACACCAGAAGATGTGTGTTACCTTTCGTACTCTTCGGAAAAGGTCCTAAGTGGTCGATATTAACTGTATGGAAAGGTATTGGTTGTCTCTCGATGTTATGTAACTCTCCTTCCTTTCTACCTCCAGGTATTTTTCTATATGCACATTCTACGCAGGCTCGTATATAATTTGTGACCTTCTTCCTCATTCTTCCTTAAGGTGACTTATCGTTTTGTCCACGCCATAATGACCCATACGATCATGACTATTTTGAATTACCTTCCATATACTCCCTTTGGGTACGACCCAACGTTTATCATCTCCCAATCTTCTATATAATCTGTTCTTGAATACTTCATAATCGTGATGTATTTGTTTCTCCTCGTTATTATTCGGATGTCTCAGCAATATTTGCGTTATTGTCTTTAATTTTACATCTTGCATTTGCATTGTTATAAGCCAATCTTCTTCATTAATCATTAAAACGTTCAAACTAGCTATCTCTGGTTCACTAGCTGCTTCTTGAGGACATCTACTCAATGCGTCAACATGCTTCATTTGCTCGGCTTTTCGATGCTCAACCACATAATTATATTCCAACAATTTCAAACACCACCTGGCAATTCTTGGTGATATATCTTGTTTCTTTACTGTTTGTTTAATCGAATTACAATCTGTTATTATTCTAATCTGTTTTCCCAGCACGTAAACTCTAAATCTCTCTAAGCTTTCAACTATAGCAAGCATTTCCAATTCATAACTATGGTATTTAGATTCAATCTCAGATGTTTGTCTACTATAAAAACATATTGGTTTCCACATACCTTCGGTTTTCTGCATTAATATTCCAGCAACACCAATCTTGCTTGCATCAGTATGTACTTCGAGCTCAGAATCAGGATTGTATAATGCTAAAACTGGTCTTTCACATAGCTTCCCTTTTAGTAATTCAAAAGCGTTTTCTTGTTCACTTCCCCAAATAAACTTCTCATCTTTTCTAGTTAATATTGTCAAAGGCTTAATAACAATGGAAAAGTTCTTAACAAATCTTCTAAAAAAACTAGTTAACCCAATAAATTGTCGTACTTCCTGCACCGTTGTCGGTCTCGAAAAATGAGATATAGCTCCAATTTTTCTAATTCCTGGTCTAATTCCCTCTTCGCTAATCTCGAACCCAAGGTAGTTAATCTTATTATACAAAAATTTACATTTGCTCATTCTCAATGTGAGTCCAGCTTCTTTCAACACTTTAAGTACAATTTTCAATTTCTCAAGACCCTCCATAACAGTTTCGCTTGCAATCAATATGTCATCCATGTACACAAGAGCAATATTTGGTCCTACCGTCCTCAAGACTTTACTCATTACACGGTTGAAAACACTCGGGGCGTTAACCAGTCCAAAAGGCATCCTATTAAATTCGTACAAACCATCTGTCGTCACGAAAGCTGTCAAATGTCTGCTTTCTTCACTAATCGGTACTTGGTAATATCCATTAGCTAGGTCAAGAGTAGTGAAATATTTCTTACCAGCGAGTTTATCTAGTTGTTCATCTATCAGTGGCATTTGTGTATGTTCCTTTCGGGTCACCTCGTTTAGTCGCCTGTAATCAATACATAACCTCTCTCCTCCTGTTCTCTTACTCACCAATACAACAGGGCTCGCATATTCCGATGTTGAAGGACTAATAATACTAGCTTTCAACAACTCATTGACTTGATCATTAACTATATCTCGTTGACTATATGCTAATCTATATGGGCGACTTGATATTGGTTTTGTATTTGTTACTTCAATCTTCATCTCAAATAGATCTGTGCATCCCAAATCAGAATATTTATCTGCAAACATTTGGTCATGTTCTTCTAACAATCCAACTAACTCCATTTTGTCACTTTCCTGTATTTCCGAATTTACATCAACGTTTTTCTCCTGCACTTTCATCTGTGTTTTCGGTTCATCTACCATCTCCAGTTCTGCTACACCTTCATTATAACTTTTATTGAAATCTTCATTATCCAAACCAACTTTCCAACAATCAATTTCTTTAGTTTTCTCTTCTTCAATCTGACTTATTGTCAAAGTATTATATTCCTTGATGATGCGGATATGAGGTTTATCTAAAACACTTCTTCCAATTATTATTGGTTCATTCTGGGTAGAATCAGGTACAACAAGTACTTCGGATGCCATCTCTATTCCATCTATTACCAGTTCACAATTGGATTCTCCAATTGGTCGACATTTCCCTCCCCCAAATCCTGCCAGTCTTACAATAGAGGGTTTATAACGTAACTTTAATTCGTCTGCTTCCTGTTGACGTATTGTAACAACATCACTACCAAGATCGATAAATGCTACAATGTCTGTTTTATTAATCTGAATAATTTTATGATATTCATCGCTACATGTATATTGTTCTACTTTATTTACTTGCCTCGTTGTAGTACAATCTCTCGCAATATGCCCATCTCTATTGCATTTAAAACATTTTCTTTGTTTGGGTTTACTGCAATTTGTCGCCATATGACCGGTTTCACCACAATTGTAACACCTTTTTTCATTCCGAGAAGCATTGAATGACTTATTACCCTGTGAATCGTGAAATGTATCTCGTTGAGTATTTCCCCTTCGATCAGACATATTTTTCATAGTTGCTTCATAATCTTTTATTTTTGTTAATAAATCTTGAGTATCGCATGGTGTACTAATAGCTAACAACTTCCCAAGTTCCCTATCAGGTATTCCCATTATGATATATTTTACCAACGATTTTTCATTTATTTCACCTTTATTTCCAATAGCTTTCATGAAATATATATAATTCTCGTATGATTCATCAGGTTTCTTTTTCTTTCTTGATAATTCAAAATGAATATCAACGTCATCAACAGCAGTTGGAAAATCAGCAACGATCAATTTCCCAAATTCAGCCCAACTTGATATACGATCTTGTGCTCCATTAAACCATAATTGTGCAGCTCCTTTTAGTTTAGACACAGCGTTAAACAATAAGGTATCGTCATCCCAATGAAACACTTGTGCCATATTTTCGACTCTTTTAATCCATTGTTTCGCTGTCAATGAATGTAATTTTCCAGGGTCAAACTCAGGTACAACTTGATTTCCAGCATTATAAAAGTAGTTTACGCTTCGTCCGGAATCGTTTAATTTTCTTTCTCTTTCCATCAGATCTCGTTCCCTCCTTAACAGTTCCCGTTCTTGTTGCAGTAATCTTCTTTCTCTATCAATAGACGTTTCTTCTAACCCATTGAAATCTCTTACTGTCGAACAACCAAATTCGCCTGTCGCTTCTATCGTTTCTCCGTCTTCAATCATTGTTTTTTTTTTTTTTTTCAAAACAACAGGTATAAAGTATTAAGCTGATGCGACGCCAGTAATCTTCCTCGAATATACAATGACGTCACCACAATCCGTTAAAGTAGCGCCCACACTCGTTTCCAGAATCGTCCACGTTTATATTGTTTCTTTTTACTCACTGGTTTCGATTTCTTTATCACACCGCTGCTCTGTTAGATATCACTTTATCAAATATTCTCAAATACAAGTCTTTATTTTAATAAAAATAATATAACTTTTAACGCCTCACACTTTCGTCCTTTTCTAACCTCTCTAACCTTACACTCTTTCGATCTCGCAATTAAAACTAAAACTCTCCCAACCGTTCTTCCCACTCCCTACTCTTTCTATCTCTCTCCATCTCTCTCTCAGCGGTATCGATCTTCACACTTGGTTCTTCTAAAGCTAGGTTGGGTTGGGTTATGCACCATTCACTCACTTAAGAAGTAGGGTTACGTGCGTTTAATTCTGGAGTTCTGGATACTGAAATTGGTTGAAAGGTTATTGCCACTATTTGCGATCAGTTATCAACATAAAATTGTTGAAAAAGGAAACTAAAATAACTCAATTGTAATAGCTGGGTGAGATCATAGTACTAGGATTTTGCATTGATAACATTGAAGTTATTCCACTCTTCGACACACCCCATTTATTAAAAGGATTGAGGAATAATTTTTTAAATAACAAAATCATGTTCTTATGGAGAAAAGGTTCGCAAACAGCAACATAAAACGATGTAGTCTCTTTGTATGAATTGGATATAGGTGATTACAATGCAAAAATCATGAACAAGTTAATTGAAAATAGAATGAAAGTGAAATATGTAGCTCAAATGTTTTCTCAAAGATTTTCGTCGAAGACAGGATTTGCAAAATTAGCTATATCATTAATTAAGAAAAATTAAAAATAACTAAAATAAAGAAAAATTTGCTTTTTAGAAATTCTGATATTTGTTATTAGGAAATGGTTGTTTGGCTAAAGGTGCAGAGGACACTGCTGATTTATTATTGTTTGAAATGGATCTCAAAAATTCTGAGATCCGCAGTTACTAAAACCTCTCCTCATCCACTCCAGTTTTGTTATGAAGCGATAAAAATTTTGAAAACCATGCGTTTTCTTAAAGAAAATGGAAAAGAATTTGTACTTCCAACTGTAGGAAATTGGATAAACACACTCCAAGGATTTATTTATATATGGAAATTTGTTTATAACGAAAAATTCCAGTATTCATGTACCAGAAATTTAAACCAAGACAACCAATTTACTTAGCAATTCATGTAAAACATTGAGATTCAATAATTTTATTGTCAATAATTTTCCCAAGTTCCCGTGAAGGCGCTCTACATACACTAAATATATTCTTTAATGAGACCATCAAAATTAAAAATGATGTTGAAATTTTTGATGAATATTCCCAATTTAATTTAAAGAAATAGATTTTATACAATTAAACATCGATTCTTATATTAAGAAATTGTTTATAATCTTACACCTCTCAATGCGACACTATTCAAGAATAGAAAGGAGAAATGTCGCGAGAAAAGCTATAAATACTGCTGGCTGAGGAACTGCATCATTCACGTTCGTCGTGAGGACAGGATGCGGGTATTGTCATCATATCGGAAAATCGGATGCTGGTTTAAACAAGCTTTAGATCTGACGATTGTTCTTCAATTTCTTGGTTACATCTTGCTGGTTTTCACAGTAGGATGTAACATCTCTTCCTGGTCCGAACGTGCTGCCTGATAAGCTTGTCGTCAAAAGTGAATACTTTTGTCTCGATTACCTAGAATTTTGTTTTTTTTGAATTTTGTTCTTGGCTTACATCAATGATATTAATGAGTGCTTTCTTAATTCCAATTCTTTGCTGACGTTGTCTGACTGTTTAACAGTTCAACAGAATCTAGAACATCTTCAAGAGTATTACTTAAAAGATTACTTGTTTCTGAATTAAGACCAGCGCTATAGTATCATATTCAGCAGAAAGAGATACCATATAAATTTTGAGTACAGTTAGGGAACAGATTCGATCAATGTTACTTCCCAAATTAGGGACTTGAGGGTTGTTCTTGATTCTAAGTAGCTCTTTTGCGATCATGTTGATAGAGTTATGTCTGAGGTCTGCCCAGCAAGTTTTCTATCTAGCTGCCCCTAGGTCTTCAACCTATGCGTACTCACCCTTATTACGTTTAATGCACTTTTTTAATACTCATTGTAATAACATTGATTGATACATGAAGTAATTTGAGCGTTTGTTTTTGATTTTGTTAAATGTATTATTCTTATTATTTTTTTATTCCTTTTAATTTGGTCTAAGCTCTTTTTGATTTGATTAATTTTCCTTTACATTTTTATGTATGAGTATTGTTTTGTCAAAGGATACTTGATTGGGGTTTATCCATATATGTACACCGAATAATAAATAAATAAGTTATTGTTATTTGACTGATGTAAATACAAATAAAGTCTTACAGTTTTACATAACAATTTCCCATAAGCAATCTCGTAAGTTGTAATTGCGTCCGTGGTTACATGTATCGTAAGTTTAACATATTCTTTGTTTATCATAACTTTAAAATAATTGAAAAAGATTAACAAAGAACATTCTTTCAAATTAAATCGATCTTTGAAATAAGTGTATATACCTTCAGAACTCCGTAGACATTAGGAGTATGCGAAATTTCTTTAATATTCATTTTCTTTTCATCGTAAACACTACACGTAACAAGTTTTAACATTTTTATTTGTTTGAAAACAGATGTCACTGTAGACGATGTTGTTTACGAACTAATACCAGCAAAGGAAACTTTGGATATTTTGCAGCATATTGACTTCTGCTAGTGGGAATTTTTTAGCAGAATTCCCTAAAACCTAATTAAGGGAAAAACCTAATAAGCCATGGACTCATACCTTACAATTCTTCCTCGGACGTTATCGTGTCCTGACGTTCATTATAGCTTAAATAACTATTTTCCACCAGGAATCTCGTAAGTTGCAATTGCATTCATGGTTACATGTATCGTAAGTTTGGAATATTCTTTATTTATTATAACTTCCCTTGACGACGGAACTTAATATTCATTATTGTCCTAGGAAAATAATAAAAATTATCAAAATTGATAAAGATCATTCGTTCAACTGAAATCAATCTTTGAAATAAGAAAATGTACACTTTAGAACCATTTAGATATTTGGAGGGTAATAAATTCTCACAAACAGCGTGTGTAATTTTTCAATTTCATTTTTCTTTTCCTCGGAAGCATTACGGGCCGAGCCAACCGAGGCAATTCTTTCTCGCACGTTATAGTGTTCTTTAACTATTATTCAATTATTTAATCATATTTTAATATGATCCTATACTTTTCACCAATTGAAACCAACTACTTTCCACTTGAAAAAGTATTCAGCTATTTTCTACATTTAGAATATAAAATTCCTGCGATTAGTGGTTTGAACATACCAGATACATAATTTATGCTTAGATAAATTTGAAAAATCAATCATAAGTTTTTTCCCTCTTTGTAACCTGATCCACGGACATACTATTTTTATATGATTTAATTTCTTTTGCACTAGTTTAAATAGTTAGACTTATATTATACGTCAAAATGTGTATAAAAATACGTCAGTGAAATTTGAAAAATATCGTTGCCGCTGTACATAAGGTTACGTTACATTTTAGTATCGCAAAAAAATCCGGAAAGCCAAGCTAACGTAGCAAGATTTCACTCCATGTTATTAGAGTACCTGAGATGTCTTGATGAACATCTCAGGAGGAGATGACTCGAACATACT
This sequence comes from Onthophagus sagittarius, assembly GCA_036711965.1. Lineage (NCBI taxonomy): Eukaryota > Metazoa > Arthropoda > Insecta > Coleoptera > Scarabaeidae > Onthophagus > Onthophagus sagittarius. Next base: position 31,337,561 of record JASERS010000005.1, read on the forward strand.
TGTAGCAGGAAAAATACGGATCTTCCACTATTGCATACTGATAAAACTTTGCTCGAAAAATGAAAATTTAGTGTTCGAACTAAATACTTTATTTGCACTTGATTATTCTACATTCACTTACTTAGAAAATAAATTTTACAATAATCTCAGCGTCGTTTCGTTACACGTTATTATTATAGATTTAGTTGCCTAAAATTCTCAACCCTCTCCACAACTTATATAGTCAAAAGGGACTTACAATGTTTAAAGACGTTCGAAATTTTACAAATTTATCAAGACTTAATCCTTTTGTCATAGTGTCCGCCTTTTGATTGTTTGTTAAAACACATTTTATATCAACACTCTTATTTAAACATAAATGCCGCACAAATTTATATTTAACGTCTACATGCTTCAACCGCTTTTGCTCCCATTTGTTCAATGAATAGATAACAGACTGATTATTTTCAAACATCGCAACAGGAGTCTCGATATTAACCCCCATATTCTCCAGCAATCTTTTCAACCAAATAAGTTCAGTATTCAGAAGGGGCCACTTATTCAGATTCAGTTGACGACAATGCCACCGAAGTTTGTTTTCTAGTTGTCCAGTGGACAACTGCTCCATAAACTTCAATTATATATCCACTCGTTGACTTTCTATCCTTATCATTTGCACAATTTGCATCTGCATATGAAACCAATACTTCCCTTTTTATTGATCGTTCATAAAGCAATCCATATTCCAATGATCCTTTCATGTATCGGAGTTTTCATTTCAGTCCCTTCCATTGTTGTTCAGTAGCATTACATTGATATCGGCTGTAATAATTCACTGCTACACTTAAATCAGGTCTTACCATAAGCATCAAATACATTAGACAACCAATCAATTCAAAAGGAACCTTGAATAAGACGACTGTGACAAAAATAAACCGCTAGTCTTTCTTATATTTTTATTCCCAAGAAAAAACTTTAACCGATTTTCCTAAATCGGTCATATGTTTTTTTAACTTTTATTGTTTGTTGTATAAAATCGATTTGGGATCTTTTAAATCCCCGTGTCATTATAAAATTATTAAATTTCTCATTCCAGACTCTCGGTGCTTGCTTTAATCCATACAAAGTCTTATTAAGTTTGTATACCATATCTAAACTTTCAGTTAATCCTAGTGGAATGTTCATATATATTTCTTCTTCTAAATCGCCATGTAGAAACGCGTTTTTACATCCAACTAATATGCGTACAGATTGTGAGCATTAATTACTGACAATAATGTTCTAACGGTAGTCAAACGTGTAACAGGCGCATATGTTTCATTGTAATCATATCCCTTTCGTTGTGAGCATACCTTGGTGATGAATCTCTCCTTGTATCTTACTGGTTCATTCTTTTCATTCGTCTTTACTTTAAACACCCATTTACCTTCAATTGTTCTCTTATTATCTGGTAATTCTTGTAACGTCCATGTATTATTTGTTTCTAAATATTTCAACTCTTCATCAATAGCTTCCAACCAATATTTCGTGTCTTCTCTATTTTTTATCTGTCATAATTTTGTAGAGCTTCATGTACAAAAATTTCAGCATTCAATGCGCACACTGCATAGTCCTCCAGATATTTAGGTCTTCTCCTTTGATGTGCTACTTTTGGTTTTTCCTTTCTTGTAATTTCTTTTGCTTCTGTTTTCGTGTTCTCTTCTATTGCGATATTCTGTTTTACGTTTTCTTCTATTGTTCTGTCATGTTTTCCATCATCTGAACTCACCTCGTCTTTGTCAACATTTACAATTAATTTTTGTGTACCAAAACGGTATTTAAATTCATTGCATCTCTTCCAGTATATATTTTTTGTTATTCGGACAATATTAGCGCTATCCATTTGGACAGTAACCGATCATAAATACCTTCAGGGATTTACTAGCAAACTTACTCCATCTACTAATTCAGATGGGATTTTCAAATAACCAATACAACCAAATACCTTAAGTTTGTTTTGATTTGGCGTATGTCCATACCACAACTTAAATGGTACATCAAATAAATTGCAGAGTGTACCGCTTCGCTCCAGAAAGGTTTCCCCAAATTTTTTTAGGCTTTTTCAACTATTGTGCGATTCAATGGATTCAAGGCGATTGATTCAACGGATTACTATTTTGTTCTGTAGATCTCGCTTGTTTTCTTCATCTTTCAAACGAGTTTTGACAAAACTTAAGGTAAGGTTTTCTGGAGAGAGTGTTTCTATCGCGGTAACCAGCACACCATAATCCGCTGTTATCGTAAGTAAAAGATAACATACCGTAGACTGACTCCCGTAGACTTGAGTTCCTTTATTTCATCAAATTCCATGAAATAATCAGCCATGGCTTTAATGGCGGGATCAAGCTATATAATTAGTAATCTTTATCTTAACAATAACTGATTACGAACCCCATTTGAGACTTTATTTGGAGATACCAAAACAAGAAACCTAATGGACATTTTCTATAGTAGTCCAATCTATCAAGATCTTATAGAGAAACATAAAAATAGAATGTCCATTATGTATGAAGATTTAAAAGGAGAAGACGAACTAAGAAAATCAACGAAACAAGGAAAACAACAAGATAAAGTTAAAGCTACAACTTGGAAGATAGGAGAAGTGATTTATGACGATAATGCATGTACAAGCTGGAAAAGGGATACAAACATACCGCACTGGAAGACTCAAACATTATACATTGTACCACTGCTTTACGTCGACGCCGCACAAACTACCATTGACGTAAAGCTAACGCCATTGGATGGACGTTTTTATCGTTACATTTAGGAATGGTTAAAAAGCAATTAATCCATTGGACGACCGCAATTCTTTGTAATCTCGAAGCTTTAATAACCCAATTTGATAGTTTGAATACTAATTGTGTGGAATTGGTAAATATAGCAATAATGATACAAGACGGAGATCAGGATCCTTCATTGCAAACACTCCTCACAAATGTAAAGGATTTATTATGTCAATTAAACTTTGGAAAACAGCAAATGATTCGAAATATCAAGATAAAATAGGCGCAATTTCATTGGTTCAATATTTAAGGTAGTGTAAGGACACTTGGACGTAGAAGACGTAGCTAAATATGACAAATTAATGGAAGACATAGAGATCAACCAACAAGAAATTATAAAATCGCTGTATGCACAATTTCATGTTACATAGGGAACAAGTCAAGCTTTTGAAAACAAAATAAAAATCATTTACGACAACCAACTAGAAACGAATCTCGTAAAAGAATTAGAATACTTTATAAAAACTATAATGGTCAAAACTTACTTAAAAGGTCAAACTCTCACTTTCTTTTTAGAAATTCCTTTTAGTAACTCTATTTCGCAGAAAATAAAGATAAATATTTTACCATCACTTCCACCTGTAAAGAATTTTAGTGAAGAGAATATTTATGCAAGTCTTGATGCAAGCACTCAATCGACTTGTGCTTATGAATTTGTTGAGATATTTACTAATATTAACATGTACTCATACGAAATGAACTCAATTAAAAGAAGAAAGCGTTCATCCTAATGATTCTGAATGGATCTTATTTCAGGCCGATTTTAGGAAAAATCGTAGAGAAATTCGCCAATTCCAAGGAAATCATTTAATTCAAATAATACCAGACTGACGTGAAGTACATGATAAAAAAATATTTGTACCTATCTATTAAAAAAAATTTAATAAGGGGAAGAACAAGTACAGAATATTTTTCCCTTATTATGATGAAACGTATTTCGATTAAATCGATAATTACATTATAAGGTAGTCTCAATTTAAATACCTCACCCGATATATTTTAAATTAAATTTACAGAATTTCTCAGCTGTATTAAAAAGAATTGATGCGTAAATTCTTTTTGGCCGAAACGAAACTCTTCTTGAACCCGCCTTTTCGTTATCCAGAGATGGCAGCGAACACAGCCGCCCTTTGAATTATGCATCAAATGATCGTTGAATTCGTCAAAATCGTTCCTAAGTGCTTATGATTTTACGAAACCGCCTCTTTATTCCAGTACTCGGAAAAGATGTAAAATAAAATATCCGAACGTTCACCCGATGTATCGATCGTCAGAACCGGAAGTGGGAAGACTTCTTTTTCCACACGAAGTCGGTTCATCAACCTTATTGATATATCAAGATCGTAACGCAGGCTGAAACTAGAGATTGCGGCTGGCAGAACATCGCATCTTTCTCTTTTCGGTGGACAAATTGGCATGAACTCCGATATTTATTACGAGAATCGAGGAAAATACCAAGGCTGAAATATGTCGGGGAAAGATTTTTAGATGAAGCTGAAATCCACAGGAAATGAGCAATCAGAAAAGGTTTGATCCCACCTAGTTGAATTTTTTTAGTCGTTTAGAAAGCTTCTTATTCTGCTTGGTTGTAAAACAATACGATGTGTCTTGGAATAGCTTAAACCGAAATGATTTATGGTTTCTAAACGACCTATTAAACTTGAAAGTTCATAGTTTAGCGCTGGTCTAATATATGCGAGGTAATTTAATCATTCTTGAACTAGAATCTAAATAGAAATATCCTTTAAATCTAATTAATTTTAACGAAAAAATTTTCGGGTGATTTGATCTTGCATAAATCATTCTACTATAAACATTTATTTGTTGTAAGTAAAATAAATAAAATATGCAATGATTACAAAGACCTTTTCCGTAATATTCTGTAAGTTACAACACTCTGTTGGTTCCTTTTCAATTTGTATGTAAATGACTTGTTGTCCTCTGAGACCAGCGGTAAAATTATTACCTTTGGTGATGCCGCAGGTACTTTCCAGTACGATACAAATACGACACGAGAAAGTCAATTCCGATATAAACCGCGCAGATATCGCCGAGAAAGATTCATTACTTAGCGGGCTTATTTCGAACAACTCTATTTCGATACTTCATCTCATTAATCAGCTTTGCGTCCATTTGATCCTTATATATTGAGGTGTTAGTTTGAAACCGTTCTCTTTAAAACATACCCTTTTTTACAAGCATAAATCGAGAAAATCTTGACGTAAGAAAATTTACACTCTCCCTGAGTTATGATACCAGAATTATGTAATCTGAAAATTTTATATGCAGGTCACAAGTCAGTGAAAGGAGAAAAAAAATACGTTCCGGGAAATCCCTCGCATTTAAGTGTTATAATTTCCGGTTGAATAATTAGATTGTACGCTAACCCGTGCGCATTCATGGCAAGTCCATTGAGATTTTCATCTACACGTTTGTTATTCTCATATTTACGTTTGATAGTTACGTTTCCGTTAAATTCCCACCTTCCAATTTTCCAATTTCATGCTTGAGATAGTTTTCTAAAATTATTGCCACTCGTACCCTTTGATCTACTACCTATAATTTCGCGGTTAAGTTCTTCGTTTTATTGTCCACCCTATTGCTTCACCCAATGGACGAAAGTCATTAGGTAAAATTGTTTAGGGACTATCAAGTACATCCTTTATGTTCCCCTCGGGATTAGTTACATACTTTACGTTTTTTGTATTGTTTCAAAAAGCCTGCCCCATTCCCTACTGATTGAAATGGGCAACCTACGTTTAATTCTGTATACTGTTACTTATAGTGTTTTTTCCATTACAAAACCAATTTTGATAGTTCTGATACAGAAATGGGTTTAGCGAACCTGCGGTGCCTGAGCCGGGGAGCAAATCTCCTTAAAAAAGCTGGAGGCTGTGTTGTCTCGGGCGGCGACACTCCAAAATTCCCCCTGTCCAGAGACACGGAGGACATGGAATAAGTGTTAAGTGAAGAGTAGTGTGAGTGTTAAGTGTGTGTAAGTGTTTATACCTGCCGGTCTAAGTTAAAAACGGAGGATAAGGAAGGCCCTTGACAACTCCAAATATGGGTTACGGAAAACAAAACCACAGCCTGGGATGAGTCCGTCGGCAAAACAGTACCGCAGGCTACATGTGTAGGAGAGTTGGCTCCATGTGCTTACAAAAAATCATCATTACCAGTCCTGGCTAGACTGGGAGAAGAGGAACAAGCGTTTAAGCGAAGTAGCCTCACGGTGTTAGAAGTACTGTTCAAGTCTGCGAGGAGTATAATAGAAACTTATACAACGATAAAAAGACAGGAAGAAGGGAGGTCGAAAAGTAGAACAACGTACCCTAACAGTATAAAACGAGGGAAAAACGTGTAAAGGGAATAAAGCTGAAAATGCAGGGAAGGGAAGAATGCTTGTTGATCATGGCAAAGAAAGATGAAGAAGGAAAAAATGCGATAAAGAATATTTTAAGCAAGCAAGAGGACGGGCACAAAATAACTGTCAGAAGTATGGGGGAAAACGAAAATGATAAATATAAAGGGGATGACATCGGCAGTAGAAATAAAAGATATGAAAAAGGTGGGCCCAGAAGTAGAATTTATAACCAAGTAAGGCTATACGCAAGATAGTTTTGTGTTTGTGGATGTTGACTTAGTACGTGTATTTTCTTGTTATTTTTCCCCAAATGAAACCCTGGAAGATTTAGAGAAATTTTAGGATAACATGTAGGTTATCAGGTAGACAAAATGTTGGAGGAATTTTTGATCACAAGCATAAATCTAGCATAAATGACTTGGTCATAATAAATGATAGAAATGTACCAACTGCAGCGGTGTTTCAGACACATAAAATACATATAATATAATACATATAATATAAATAAAAAAAATTAAAATACATATAATATATTAATACATATAAATACAAAACATAAGGAAGCCAAAAGAGAACTGAGAAGATCGATAGAAAAAAGTACAGAAAAACGGCAAGAGCTATGGGAAGAGCTAACCGACGTTGTCTGGGGAAAGGCTTACCAAATTATCGCAAAGAAGTTTAAGATGAAACTTATACACGATAAGAGGTTGGGATAGAGGAAAGGCAGATTCACGATAGACGCTATAACTAATGTGTGGGGAACATGAAGTAAAAGTTTTTGGCACACAGGAACTATGCACAATGGTGTTGGTCTACATCAAAAACGCCTTCAACTCAGTCCCATGGAGAGGAGTGAAAAAACGTTGGAGGAAGGGGAAGTCAGCCCGTATCTATCGAGGATCATAAAAAGCTACTTGTCAAATAGAAGCATAAAGGCACCAAATGATAAGACGTACGGAATCACGTACGGGGCCACAGGTGTCTCTCCTGGGATCTCTCTTGTGGAACCTGTTTTATGACAATGTATTGAAAACGAAGGTAGAACAGGGAGTAACGCTGATCGCTTTCTATCAACGATCTAGCAGTGGTGGTCCGAGCAAAGGAGAAAGTAGTTTTTAAAGATAACTTACACACTCCAAATGGTAATCAGAAGGTTAGAAAAGATGGGTCTACATATGGCAAAGCAGAAGACAGATTGGTACTCCTACAAGGTCGTCGCAAAGTGGAAAACTTAAGCATTGGTCTGAATAAATACACCACGATAAGCAGTTCGAGTGAAGTCAAATATCTAGGTGTGGTACTTGATAAAGATATTAAAATGGCTGGACACGTTGTGGAAATAGCTAATAAAGGGTAGGAACCGTGGTAGCTAGCAAACGGCAGACAATGCGTTGAAATTTAAAACATAATAAAATAATATTATTATACATCTAGTAATATTATAAAATGATAGTATAACCTCTACCTATCGAGCAGCACTGACGGAAACGGTGGAAGTAATCGCCGGACCTGCATCTATTGATCTTCTGATAAAAAGAAGTAGAGCGAGACGTGCAGGAACGATTGGGAAAGCAAAATGAAAAGAAATGGGCATAACCAGATCATTTCCTGATGCAATTCTTGACGGGATAAGGAAATCTGAAACGGATACCTGCTGGTACTACGCAGAGTACAGAGAAAAAGGCGAGGAAAGATGCGGGATAAGGCTGATTAAGCGGAATATAATAAGTCAGATGCTAGAAACGAAAGAAAAATGGGTTACTATTAATGAAATGATCAGAGAAATGCTGCAAGAAAAAGAAAGACGTGAAAGGGAGCTAGATACTCCTAGCCAGGTATGCTGTTTATAAAGTTTCTTGCAAAAAGTAATCCCGTTCTTTTGTTTGTTGTTTTCCGAGCCAAGAGTTTAGGAGGTGAACAAAGAGAGTCCGGAGCTGAGAGTTTAGGAAATGAAATCGAGGAGAGAAACAGAGGCAGGGGCATGATGCAGGAGTAAGAAGGGGAGGGGCAGAGTCTGCCCTCCTACTTGGGTACTTTATGTAAGAATTTTGTTACAAAAAGTAACTCTGTTCTTTGTTTGTTGTTTCTTTTCGAACCACGTGAAGAAACGGATGAGCAGGAGTCAGCCTAGATTAGTGAGTTAAGGGACTATAGCTGCGAATAGGGGACTATCTAGCCCCCACAATCCTGGGTACGTGAACAGTAAAAAGTGCAGAATAGAATTGAGATAGCAAGTGAAAAGGTGCAATCTGTGCTGATCTACCCTACACCTAGCGAAGGATTGTAATAACAAAGACAGAAGGGGCTAGTGTGACAATTGTAGAGGAGAAGGTTAAGGGTGAGTTAAGGGACTATAGCTGCGAATAGGGGACTATCTAGCCCCCACAATCCTGGGTACGTGAACAGTAAATGTGTTTCAAAGACCTTAGGCAGCTTCCCTGTTTTTTGTAATTTGCATGACGACGAGGAAATTAAAGTTAAACCAAAGAGGTCAGGGACCTGTTAGAAGAAAAGAATAGGTTTCAACTACGCTGAAAAGATGCCAACAGGCTTTTAAAAGGGTTTTTTAGTGGATCGGGATGTTTTCACATTATTCGGCCGTTCATCACCACAGGTTCTTGTCTATTAGCAGGTTTTTCCCCAATCTCACTAAAAAAAGGGTTGGGTTGGGTTTAGCTATGCATCTGAACTAATACTAGACCTAGAAGTGGAAAGGTGCGTTTCACACGCCCGGCTAAACCCGAATCTCATTTCGAATCACTTCTAGGTCTAGTGTTAGCTCAAGACGTCTAAACTTAATGATTCTAGTTTTAGGTTTAGTGTTAGTTCTACTTTTATTTCAATTCAAATATATAGGACTAGGTTGGGTTTAGGCATCTGAAGATATCAGAGATTTATGTAGAATATAAATTTTAGGTTTATATATAGAATAGTTGTTTAGTGATCAAAAATTAATTAGACCATATTAAACCCTTAATTTTAATTATCAATTAATCGTATGATCGCTTATTTCACACTTAAAATAAAAATATAATAACATTAATTTTATCAACATCACGTTTTGTAAAGGTTGTGAGTTTCTATCAAGTTAAGATGTCCATTGGAAACTGAAAAGAATTAGCAATTGTCATTTGATGCAAAGCGAATGATTGCAACTGCATTTAGAGCTTCACTGCTTATTTTGTGTCTGTTTTTTTTTTGTTTTCACATCAGTAACCACTGAAAAACTCTTTCTCTTTCAGCAAAACAGAAAGAGCTGTATACTCCAATTCATCATCGATCGATTTTGCGACCATCAATCCCTTCAATAAATTTAAATTTATTCCAAACTACGAAATAACGTTCAATGACCGTTTCAAATTTAAGGCAATTTCGGCTTCTGGAATGTTTTTTGATCGCATGCAGTTCTTGAAGGTAAGAAACAAATTCTCAGCATTCGCACTGAAAAACGTTTGTTGTAGTCTTACTCAAATCTTGTATTTCATATTGCCCTAGTTCATTTTTAATTATATTATTCTTGCTGTGTCCTAACTTACAATCTTTTATAATCTCTGAAACAGATAGAGGACAAGCAAAAGATGTTCCATAAACTGAATCGGGACTTTATGATCTACAAAAAGGTTACATAATTTTAAATCAAAATTTGTTACGTTTCTTACATGGCTTACGAAACCCTTTTCTTTGAAAAAAAATCAATAGGCTGCACATCTTTTAATATTAATACTTTCTTTTTGTGTTTTCTGATTAATTCATGTTTCGTTAATTCCGAAGACGCAAAGATAAACATTATTTTTATGTGTTCAAACCAGCCCTTAAAATTGGGAATTTCTATCCAAGTCTGCTTAAATTTTTGAACGTAGGTATGTTGCTTCCCTTTATCTAGAACTTTCCTCTTCGGTGAATTTTTTAAGGTTTGTTTTGACGTGCAAGAGCGGTTTCTTTGTAAAAAATGGAAAAACCCTAAATAATATATAAATTTCTGTGTATCTATCTCACTTCTAGCTCTAATGTTAACTCTAGTTTAAATAGCAATTCAGTACTTGATTGTTGTAAATTCTTCTGAAACCGAAAGTGTAACTCTTACTAGACCTACAACCTACCTTTAGTACTTACACTAGACCCACTAGACCTAGAACTGAGTTCGGTTGGGAAAGTTACCTCTAGAGGTCTCTTAACATGAAAAGAAGAAAGTGTGTTTAAGTGTAAAAGGGATGGACATAACAACCGTGAGAGAAAAGGTAGTAATAGAGGCGATAAAAGTGATTATTGTTACTACTATGAAGACATTAAAGTTGAAAATCTTCGACCGTACGCACAAAGTATGAGAGCAGCATCCATAGAAGTGAACAAGGAAAATGCTAAGTAATTAATAAAGGAGAAGAAAATTCGTATTGGATTGGCATTGTGCAGAATAGAATTGAGATAGCAAGTGAAAAGGTGCAATCTGTGCTGATCTACCCTACACCTAGCGAAGGATTGTAATAACAAAGACAGAAGGGGCTAGTGTGACAATTGTAGAGGAGAAGGTTACCAAACAAAGGACTGTAAGAACGAAGAAAAGTACCCTGACTGCAAAGTAACCGGTCACCGAGTGGGAACCGGGAAGTGTCCGATTTATAGAAAACGCTACAACAATTAAAAAATGATGGTGAAGCAGCGAGAGAGGAAAGAAGGAAAGAGATGGGAAAGAAGACGGGAGACCAAATTCGGAGCAAAGAGAAGATAAAAAAAGAGTTGACCGGCATTGCATTTGAGATGGTGGTAACAAGGAAAAAAAGGGGAGGAAAAAACGATAGAAAGGCGCAGAAAGTACTCTAGAGAATTCCCCTGAGGGCCCATCGAAGTATAAAAAGGAAAAACGATACAGAACAATACAGGAATAGAAGAGAAGAGCAAAGGAAGATTTTCAATCGACCGAGAAGGCTATAAAGTTAGTGGAAACTGTTATAGAAAGTAATTATGTGATGTTGTCAGTGATATTTACGGGGATATTTATTATTATTTATTCATTTATTGTAGGTTTATTTTTTTATGTTGTTAGAATGTATTCGAAGCGGTTATAAAAAAGATATTATGTGATGTTGTCTGTGATATGTACGAGGATATATCCTATTATTTATTGATTTATTATAGGTTTATTTATTGTGTTTTGTTGAAATCTAATCGGAACTGTTATAAGAAACAGTTATGTGATGCTAGCTGGTATATTTACGGGAATATTTATTATTACGGGGATATTATAAGAGAATTGGTAAGAACTAGAAGGACGAAACGAATATGCAAATAGATAGAGATGCCTACGTACAACAATAACATATTCAGTTGTGTTAAAGTGTTACAAGTTAATGTAAATAGGGGGCTGGAGGCTATGAGCCTTATGGTTAAAATAATTATGGATGCGGACTTTGAATTGCAGTGTTGTTGAACCAGACAAAAAAGAATAGAATTGAGCTGGTGGTTTACTAACGCAGAAAAAGGTGTAGCAATTAAAATATTTAATGACGATATGAAGGTCTCTTCGCGAGAAGAAGTAAACGGTTTCATATCTGTCAGATGCATACATTTCAGGCTGATCGCATGCTACCTGTCTCCAAACGTAGAAAACGTAATCTTCGAGACAGATCTGGATAAGATTGCGCGAGTTATCGATAGGAGTAGGACTAAAAGTTTAATTATCGCTGAGGACTTTAATGCCAAGTCGCCTTCCTGGTGGGTACCGAGAGAGAACACGAGGGGGAGACAAGACAGACTCTATGAATGGGCAAGCGAATGAAACTTACTCATTCCAGTATTCAACTGGAGATAAGTCAACATGGAGAAGAGGAGAATAAACTTCATATATTGATATCACCATGTGCAATAGCGAGCTGATTGACAGAGTCATGGAGTCGTAGAAAGTGGAGGACGAAGAAAACCTCAGCGATCATTTTCATATATCCGTTAAACTGAACACTATAGGAGGGCCTGGATAGAACGTGAAGATAACGAAAAGAAGATGGAAGCGAAAGGTAGAATTGGCAGAGAAATTTAAGATTGAGGCTCAGGAAACGCTAAAGAAGGTAACCAGCAGAATAAAGCCGGGGCGAGAGCAAAGCACGAAAATGCGAGAAAAGGTTTGAGAAACATAATTAAGAAATCCAAAGGGAAGACTCGCAATGAACAAGACGACAAATTTACTCAAAATAGTATTAGAGAACGAAGAAGCGAGGGCACTGATTAAGGAACTTTTCCAGGACGACGTTAAAGTCGACTGGAACAAGGAACAATTGTCAAAATCCTCAGAGTGTCTAGAAGTGACGGCGGACGAGCTACGTTTAGCAGCGAAACGGCTAAATGACAGAAAGGCTACAGGGCTGGATAACGCCGAAGATTGCCAAGGCTATGATATTGGTAGGAGTAATTTATATTATAGTATAAGTGCTTATAATTTACGCAATAGTGTTTATTTAAATAAATTAAAAGAAATCTTACATACATATAATGCAAAGTTCTGTGTACTTTTTAAAATTTTTAGAAAAAATTGAATAAAATTGTTTCAATTTGCAGTCAATAAATCATTAATCATTAATGTTTATTTAAAAAAATTTCAAAAATACCTGTAATAAATATTGTGCGTTTGCAATTGTTCGGATTTATTTTAAATCTCGCGCGAGAAGGGGTATATAATACGTAATAACTAATATGACGATGATTTTGCTTCACTTTTGATGGTAGTGGGGACAATAGCAACAGTGGTCTATACTTTATGTCTATGAACCAAACGTTTAGAGTTGTCTATCTACATTGTGAATCAATAGTGCGAGGACGAAAGATTGTGGCCGCACTGTTGAAAATAAAGGGAATGTTGCATCGACTAAAATTATTTTCAAGTATTTCACAATTCCAGAACCCTACTCAACTTCATTCTTTTAAATGGAACCTTATACATCTTTTTAGATATGTTGATTACCTGCCTTAAATGCTATAAATGCGTATCTTTTTTTCAAATTTTGAATGCAAGGTTGTAAAATGATTAATACATTTTGTGAAAAATTTTGAAAAATCTTGTGGTGACTTAAAATTCATTATCTCCATTATTATTAAATATTGAAGATTGCAATTTGGCATATCGACTAATACTATCTGATAATATTATACAGGATGGTTACCAGAACCGGTTAATTTATGAAATGTTTTTATGACCATAACTTTGTTATTTTAAATGGAATACCCTATATTTTTTCAATGCCTCGGAAGGTTTTATTAATTACCTTTCATTTGTGTTAAGCATATGGTATATGTAACATGTGTACTTTTTGAGATAATTACACTATTTACTTTTTTATTATTATTTAATTTTATTTTCAAGTAAACAACGAAGAAGACATTTTTAAATAAATGCAAGAAAGTTTATTTCGTAAAAGATGGAAAAGTATGGTATCTGTGCATATCTGTGCACAGGTATTGAGAAAATAACTGTTCAAAAATTTTATTTAAATATGTTGCAAAAATCCTATCATAGTGAGGAGGTGTACCATAATGCTGAGACCACATTCTTTGTCAAACATCTCGTAAAACATCTTCTAAAAGTTTTGGCAATTGATTTTCTAAGAAATTCAAAAAGATTGTCCATTGGCGGTTGCCTCGAAGAAATACGATCTGATCAAATAAGATTCTAGAATCCCTGCCCAGATAGTTTAGGACCATTGTTGTTAGTGGGCTACTTCTCATATAAATTTACTGTTGACAATATCGTAGTAATGAAAATTAAGGCAGTTAACATAGTTATTTTTACAAAATATCTCTTATTCGCTGTATAGAAGATACAGCGAATAAAAATTCTAGTTTTTTTTAAGTGAATATGCACACATGTATACTTCTTCATCTTTTACAAAATAGACGCACTTGCATTTGTTTAAATATGTCTTCTTCATAGTTTATTTCTTGTGAAAAAATCAAGTTTATGCCGACAGTTTGGAAATAATATAATTATCTCAAAAAGTACACATGTTAGATATACCATATGCTTAACAAAAATGAAAGGTAATTAATAAAACCTTCTGAGGCATTGACAAAATATAAGGTGTTCCATCTAAAATAACAAAGTTATGGTCCCCCAAACATTTTATAAATTAACCTGTTCTAGTAACCAGCCTATATAATACAATCCAATACTATTATTGGCGCTCGAAAGACCCAAGATTTGTTTATCGATATGCCAAATTACATCCTTCAATATTTAATAATGATGCTGATAACTAATTTTAAGTGACCATATGATTCATTCAAAATTTTCACAAAATGACTAATAACTTGGCAACATTGCATTCAAAATTTAAAAAAAGACATGCACTTATATCATTTAAGACAACTTAGCATATGTGAAAAGATACATAGGGTTCCATTTAAAAAAATGAAGTTGAATACTGGCCTGAAATAGTGAAACATCCTGTATAGCTGAAAATAATTTTAATCGATGCAGCTTTGACAGTAATGTATGAAGACATAAAAAAATGTTTTAAATTTTGAACGGTAAAGGCACAATCTTCCGTCCCCGCACTATTGACTCACCCTGTACATAACACTATATTATATCTTGTCTATGAAAAAAATCAAAAGAAATCGTTGATTAAATACGTCAATATTTACAAAATTTATGTCAAAATGTCTAATTAAATTTATTTTCCACCCATCTAACCCACAAGAAAGTACAACTAAATTGATAAGTAAATTAATTTAAAAGTGATAATGGACAACGACGAAAACACCGATCGAAAAGGAAAACGGCGTTCTTCGAAAGTTCCAAAATTTTTAAGACCACAAAGACGAAGAATCGACACCACAAGAATCGCAGAAGTTGATGGGACGCCGTCGGGGATTTTAAAGAAAACGGATGCTGTAAAAGCAGTTGCAGATCCCCCCGAAACTAGGATGGTCCCATCTTTGCCTCAATTAGAAAATTTTAACCCACAAGTTATGATGAAATACAACACCGATACCGATAAATCTTCCGTTGATACCAACGATGATGTCACCCCGGGGGCAACATCTTCAGAGGGAAGTAGACAAGACATTGAAATGAGATATTCATCGTCGAAAACAACGAATTCATCGAAAGGTTCAGCAACCGAAGCGGAAGTTGACTCAATCAAAACCCCCGAATTCGAAGAAACAACAGATATTGAAACCGATGAGGCCCCTTTTTACGTTGAAGAAATACAAGGCTTAGAAACCGATGATGTACCTTTTTACATGGAAGAAACAGACCAAACCGTAGACAATGAACATTTTGACATGGAAGAGCCTCAATTTTTAGTTGATGAAACAGGTTTGGAAATGGAACAACCTCCACCTGTAATGGGGCCAAGATTGCCATTAGAACATCCCGAATCCGTACCAGAAGGGAACATAGAGTGGTTTCCGGATAGCTTAGCTTATGAACCATCCGAAGTTTCGGAAGATCAATCGGAACAAGAATCGCAATCGAGAGACGAATAATTTCTTTTTTCTTGTGGGTTTTTATAAAGATGGGGAAATAAATTTTTCACAATTTTTTTTTTTTTAATTTTTATTGACATATAAAAAAGTAACGAGGGTTCATGCATATTTAGGAGGGAAAAGGCAAAGTCGGCACGTATCATGTACCATATGCCACCTACAAACGTAATTCTTTATACGCATAGGGAGCGACGAGAAAAAAGTAAAAAAGAAAAGTCGCGAGCTTCACAATCCTGCTAATGGGGGACACGCTTCACGTGCCTTATACGTGGGATGCGCGTAAAGGTTATCTTTGTTGTTCGGGATCCTTTTTTACAAAGAAGCGCGTGGTTTCGATAAGTCGTCGGATCCATTATTACAAGGTCGCGGTTTCTTGAAAAATCTCACGGATATAAATCGCCGGAGAAGTTTTAAAATCCCGGCGGTAATATTTTTTACGATTTCAGCTTCAAAGTTCCCTTTACGACCGCCGTTTATGTACAAACGGCGCAATTACATCGGAGCAAAAGTGCAAACGGTAATATTGAGAGTTCAGTAACGTTCCGTTTTCAGCCAATTTTCATTCGTAGCCAGACCTAACTTCGAAATGACCTCCAGATTAATCGGCCAAGTTTTATAGATTTAGTTTAAGTAATTACTACAAAGTTAATTACTTTAGACAAGTTTAAATTCATCCTTATATCATGAACTAACAGATTCTTTTGTAATTAAGTCACAGTTAGGTCACGACCACAATGGAATATCATCATTATTGATTGGAGATTTTGAACATAATTTTGGTTTGCAATAAACTCCAATTAATTTCACAGGTATTTTGTAATTAAATTGATTATTCATGTGGTACCACAATGAGAATGCGCAAATAGAACAGAATATTTAAATTTAATATTTGTTGTTGCCAGCGGGTTATGAGTTACATTTTACCGCATATCATGGATATTTTATTAATGAATTTTATTAATGATAACAATTCCCTAATAAACGTTAAGTGAATATAGATATATTATATCTCCTTAAATTATTGTAAATGTTCTCCTTAAAAGTTTGGTTAAACCTTTGGTTAAGAGTAACTATGGAATATCTATCATAGTTACTAGTCAAATAACCAATCATGGCAAGTGAAATTACAGTAGCATTAAAGTATGTCATAAAATAAATTGTTTAAGTTCCAATTTAACACACATATCATTATTCTTAAAAATACAGATGATATGATTTTTTGAAAATTACGATTTATGTTGAATTTATAAATTTAATAATTACTCCTTAAATATTTTTTCCAGGAAATACCGGTAATATTATGTTATTGTTTTTAAATCATATCATAAAACAGAATACTTAAGCCTCAACTTAGCACTGATTATAGCATTATTCTTTAAAATACGGGTGATACGATTTCTTGAATTTATGAATTATGTTGAACTTGTCACATATATTTATAATTTGACAATGACTAATTTAATATTTTTTTCTGGAAATACTAGTAACATTAAGTTGATGTTTTTATACCACACCATAAACTAGAATCTGTAGGCTTCAATTTAGTATGCATATCATAACTTTATTCTTAAAAATACGTATGATATGATTTTTTGAAAATTATTCATTTAATATTTTTCATGGTAATACCAGTCTGAATCATATCATAAAATAGAATCTTTAAGCTTTAATTTAGCACACATATCATATTTTCATTCTCAAAAATACGGATGATATATATATATGATTATGTTGTAGTTTCTGAATCATATCATAAAATAGAATCTTTAAGCTTTAATTTAGCACACATATCATATTTTCATTCTCAAAAATACGGATGATATAATTTTTTGAAAATTATGAATTATGTTAAATTCATAAATTCGGTATATTATGTTGTTTTTATATCATGTCATAAAATAGGATTTTTAAGCTTTAATTTAGGGCACGTATAATAAAATCTTCTTTCTCAAAAATACGGATGATATGATTAAAGTTACTAAATATGCTAAATGAAAATATTATGCGTGAAAATGATTTGTAAAATCCTAAGAATTTCAAACATAATTCAACAACAATACTATATTAATTCTAAAATTAGAAACTAATAATAAATATAACGATAACAATAATACCGAATGTTAATAAAAATTGTTCATAAAAATTAAACAAAGCAAACCCCCTAAATGGTTTTTGTTGTTACTATTTCCCTTCGTTAGTTATAAACCATAAAATCTATAAAATTCGAAATTGACGTGTTTTGGTTAGAAATTTCTTTATAATTCTGAATCTGTATTAAAAAATATGTCTTAAATTGAATTAAAATTAAAACTACCACTAGGACTAATATTTTTCGGACGCCATGTTGCAACCTTCTTCAGAAACAGGTTCGAAGTGGAAGGAGGTAAAACCCGAAAGTTTTTAGTTTTAGATTTAGTATTAGTCCTAGTGGTAGCTTTAGTGTTAGTTCTAATTTTTAGCTCAATTTACACCGGTTGTGAAAGACTTTGTACTTATCTATAACATTTAGCACATAGTTAAATGTTGTGTATGAAAATAATTTGGTGCTGGAAGGCAATTCAGGAAGTTATCATCTCAAGAATAATGGAACTCAGCAAAGGACATGAAGGCGAGGTCAATCCTAAATTCTTTAGCACCATATTTACTTCAGGATGGTCGATTGTCAATTGTGAATACTAGGAAACAGTGCACTGGCTAAGATCCGTAACACCAACGTAAGGGAGGGGGCATTCCTAATAGCCACTGACGAAAAGGAACTTCAAAAAGCGACTATCCTAAATGTCTATTTTCCCAATAGTGTGAATGAAAAATTAGAGCGCTGTCTAATAATAATCAAAGTTAAAATGAGGGCTAAATACTAACGCTTGGCGGATGCTCAAAAGGACGACCGACCTTCTCTTCTGACGTTGTCCGTGAACCATCTCTCCATACAAAACTTTTAATAACTAGCTAACTACAAGTTCGGGCAAATTACCCTAAGACAAAAGAACGGCAAGACTACATCACTGAGGAAACAGCCTGAACCAAAGCCAGGAAATTCTGGCTTTCTAAGGACACCCCTGAAGAAAGGGTAAGGGCAAAGCTGCACTTTTTAAAACTATTTAGACCAAAATATGATGGCGACAGTAGGTTTTATCCAAGTCAACATTCAGAACAGTAAATGTACCTGAGACGTGCTTCGGCATATTTTCCTGATGAATACGCCGATTTACTATCAAAAGACGTGAAAGACTTCATAAATACAACAAGAAGAGGAGAAACAAAGCGTTTGGCTGCTCCGTGGCTCAAAAATCAGATCAGAGATCTTATGCGTAAGCGCAACGTGGCTAGGATCCTTCTTCGCCGATATGCTTCCAATACGAATAGAGAAAAATACAGCATTCTACGGAACCTTTCTAACCACCAATACAGAAATGTCAAACTAACATACATTTATCAGAAGTTATCTAATATAACACCAAAAATGTTTTGAAAAATCATGCGTTCTCTTGGTAAAAAAAAAGAATGTCTTTTCTCCCATAGCGTTGATTGAATTTTGATTTGTTGATTGATTCGTCGAGAGTAATGGGCGAATCACGATACTTGGTTTCGGTCATGTTTTTCCCGTCTTTCATTTTGTGTACGTGACACTTCATCTTTTTCTTCTGTGTTTCAAAGCTATAGTGGTGTACCTCAGAGAAGTGTATTGGGTCCATTACTATTTTCAATTTTTATAAACGGTGTGCGGATGATCTTCATATTTACATATCAACAACTGTGAATGACCTCTCAGTATCCATGGCGCGGCTTAATGACGATCTGTCTAGGATACTTGACTGGCCTAAACGTTTGAATATTACCAAGACGCAAGCTATAGCATTCGAATCAAAGCCTTTACTAACAAAGTTTTACTCTTCCAATGATACACAACTTTGTGACATTGTTATACATTTCACCAAGATAGTCAAAAACTTGGTGATGGTAATGGCCTCAGCGGTGTCTTGGAGGCGTCAAATTCAGTCTGTTTATAAGAATGTCTATTTCTGTTTTCATTCTTTGCATGTACTTGGTTGTTCCCTGCCTCTTGCTGTACGTCGTAATCCCGACCAGGCAATTACCCTCCGTAACAAATTAGAAAGATTGCAGAATAATAGCCTACGCTTAATTTTTGACCTGGGTAAGTACGACCATGTTACGCAGTTTTCGAATATTGACTTTGAAGAACGCAGATCCTTTTGTATACTGATTACATAAGATACTTTCACCACATACCCCAGTATATTTGTACATGAACTTCAATTTAAGTCGTCTCGCGGTCTGCCTACTAGAGCACCGTCTGATACGTTATTACTTCCCATTCATCGCACCGAGAGGTCTTTGGTTCCTTCACGGTGCAGGCTACATCGCCTTTGGTGATAAACTCACCTTTTGTCAACAGACATTATTAATTAATCTATAAAAAAGCTACATAGGACAGGTAATCAATAAATGCGTGGACCCAAAAATAGCCTCATGTTGGAAAGAACCACCAGGTCACAGACATGCTAAAAGTATCATAGAAACTTCGCAAAACAAAACCGAAGAGGTTTTATGCGTCAACAATGTGGATCTAAGGATGCTCCCAGGCTTCCTGGCCAACCAAATACCATATTTTCCATTTTGGGCAAGTCGAGGATCAAACATGTATTTGCAATGACGACTCAGAAACAACTGAACGCATACTGCACAAATACGTAACCAAAGGCCACTTAATACACAATATTTTCGATAAACCTCTCTTGACAATAATTAGTATAAAGGAACGAAGCCTTAGAGCAATTGTAAAGTTCACTAAAGCCTACAGTTGTCCTAAACCTATGAAAGGCTTAATGTTATAATAGATCTTGTAGGTCGCGATGCCTCTCGCCATGTTATGGATGAAAATTATTTATAATAAACCGCCAAAACGTTTTCCGCATGCTACTATAACCTAGCAGTCATTATTATCAAGATAGCTATTAACAACATTTTTTTTCATATTAAAGTAGATTCAAAAATTAGAAATCGATGAAAAGATCAATATTAATAAAAATTGTTCACTTTAAAAAAGCAGATTAAAAAAACAAAATCCCTAAACTTTTTTATTCGTACTATTTCTTATCAGTCATAAGTCATAAAATCCATAAATTTTGAAATTGGCGTTTTAGAAATTTGTTAGAAATTTTTATCATTATAACTGCAAAACCAAAAATGTTAGAAAATTGATAAAAAATATTTGTAATAAATCCATTACATGCTAAAAACTGCTTTAACTGAATTACTTTTTTAGTATTAAAACCATATACTGTATATAAGATATTTTGATTGAATCACGATTTCTCCCCTTATAAGTGTCCTAAAAAAATTAAAAATGTTTGAACTTGGCAATTGATATCTTTATTTTGCCGTCGAAAGAATTTTATACTTTCATTTAAAAGCTTTCAATCTTCTTTTACCTCTTATCGCTCCGTCGTTTACAACAATTAATTGATGGATAGCAAGATTTATATATAGACTCTATATATAGATGGAGAACGTTGGAAGGCATTTCAAAAAGTGCTCCACATATTGATAGAAAAGTTGAACATAAGAAAGCTAAAAGGATGCATATGTACGATTTCATCGTTCAAGTTCATCCGATTTTGCATACGTCTAAACTTTATTGTTGAAAGAGCAAAACGTGCAAATATTTATAAAAAAACCAAGAAGCGTAAATGTGCTTAGTGCAGTGTGTACTGAAAAACAAAGAAATACCGAGAAAGCTAAAACGCTAAAGCAGTATATAACAAGCAGTATAAAACAACTCAGTGTAATGCAAAGACGTAATAAGCAAAGCTAAAACTCATAAGATTTGGTATAGCGATATTCGCAAAAGAATACAAGTGACGGAAGTTATGGTAGTGGTAATAGTCAACAAATAACTTTATGGAGTCCACGAGAAAGTATAAGAAGCACATAAAGAAGACAAAACAGATAGATTGTTGATGTGAGAGAATCGTACACTTTACAGTGGATGGCCATAGGCTAAGGAAGAAAAAAGAGAAAGTAAGACACATCATGTGTGTAAAGACACATCATGTGTGGTGATCATTTTAAAAGATAACACAGATTTGGGTCAAATTCAACTGATTCTTAATCCCAAAAATTCTTAATTTCTGTAACTTAAAGGTTCACATGGAGTTGTAGGTGAAATATTTCGCCAATCCAAACAATTCAAACTTTATCATTCAGTATTAACAGATTGTTTGGGAATACCTCGAATTCTGCGGCCTTTGAAATAGGCTCATTTGGGGAGATAAATGCTGCAACGAAGAGTCGAAGCTTAAATTTAAGTTGCTAACTTTCTATACCTGTCTAAATTAAATTCCAAACAGTACACTCGCATTCATTCGAAAATAAAGTAATTATTTTAAACAGTATACCTTCATAATGAATATTCTTATACATAAGTATATAAACAATAACATAAATTTTACTTACCAAATTTAGCAAATACACGTTAGTAACTGTCCTCATTCTTTTATTCTGTACAAGAGTAATTAAAACCAAAGAGTTTCCGACTATTGACAGAACGAAGATGACGACGTAAAGTGGAATGATGAGCTTGCTCTCAAAGACGCTCTCGGTAACGGAAGCAACGGTAGCAGTTGCGACGTTTTTCACATCCCAAACGCTAGAATTCACCGAATATGTAACCGTAAAATTGCCCGGCTCGACGGGGTTTGTCGAGTTTTCGAAGAGGATGCCGTCGAAAGGATCGTACGAGGACGTGCTCGTTGCGACGACACTTTTGTTTGAGAAAATCCCTCCCAGAGGGTTCGCTACGATGGCCTGCTCCATCGTTGATGAACACCTTATCTGAAAAAATTGGAAAGAAATGAAGGTAAATTTTATTTCAATTTTTTTTAGTTTTCATAGAAGCGAATGTGTTGCAGTTAACACATCATGCGGTGTGAATATTTCATAGTTAATCTCGGCATACAATTGGTGGTTGTTACGTGACTAGATTGGTAGTGATATAATAACCAGATAGATCCAACTTAACCGACGAAAACTTCAAGACACCTCTCACAACGGTATTAATCTATATTTAGAATTGTTGAGATCTAAATTGGATCAATACGCAATTTATCCTCTCAAAACACGTATATGCTATTGAGGGTAAACACGAACCCGAAAAATCCTTTGGGATTTGAGAAATGGATCGCGTGTCTCCCAAACATAATTGTTAAGGTTCGAGTTTCTGCACTTAGAGGCTAACGTTATCTTGTGATAAAGCTTATAATAATGAGCCGGATGCAATAGTTCGTCAACGCATCAAGTTTTGCTAAATAATTTAGATTGGCTCGTTTAGGAGGTCGGATAATTCAATTAACTCAGGACTTAGGTCTTGATAGGAGAATTATTGTTTGCGTTTCTGCTTTGGCGAACTCACGTTTTCGCTACGTTGATCACAAACTAATATTGCAGCTGCCAGTCTGCAACATTATTATTTATTTTACTTCAAATAAATTTTAGATGCTATTGAAACTTTAGTTTTAAATAACTTTTATCTAAACTAAACCAACAAGTTTTGGTTTAATGAATTTTTGAATACATCAAGCGTGAAGTTCTTGGAGCACACCAGTTAGTTACATACTTTGCAAACTAACGATATATATTCCTTTAAAATAACCCCATCCTGTACGCTTCGTTGACGCAGTTGTTTTAATTATTAATTCGTTTGCAAGTTTTAGCTGCGCGAAGGCAATTAAGTTACGTTGTGTGAGTTACGCGTTGACATTTAATAATTAAGCCCTTTATTTATTGTTTCAACGAAAATCTCCTTAGAATCAAGGGTACCTTTATAAAATTTTAGAAACAGGGTTGGGTGACCGTTGGGATTTTCTGAAAAAGCACTTAAGATTCCTACAAAGTGGTCGTTCGCTCGTGAAAGCACGTCAACTGTACATTTTCGAACTTGCCGCATTTCTTTTTTTACACAAAATAAAATCCACCCCTTCGTTCTTATCTTTTACCTGTCTGTTTATTTCTATTTTTTTTTTGAGTTAATTTAATGGAGTTACTGAAATAAAATTATGAATAAAATTGATTCGTATCTAAGTAATTTATATCCCCATTTATTTAACCCTGTAGAAAGACTTTTCTGGGTCAGCAGCAAAAATCCCAACAGACCTAAAGGTTCATAACTAACCCCGTGGGATCCCTTCCACTCCCTTCTGACCACTTCTCGAGGTAAAACCATACCAGAATTACCCCAGCAACCTTTTACTAACACCTATTTAGAATAGTGCAGGTGGTAATACGAGCAATAACGTGAATAGGCATTTTTGAGATGACACTTTGAAACTAAAGTAGTTATTCTTGGAAATTTCTCCTGTCAGGAGGACAGACGTTGCGTCACAGCTGATGATTCTCACGTAGATTGAAACGCATCCCGATTTGTTCGGGCATGGAGATCACTATTGGATTTTCTAGGTTGAATTGAAGGTTCTTGCAATTTCTCGGTGGTCGACTTCATTTGCGCTTACATTTGAAAGATTTTCTTAAATCCACAACATTTAGTCTACGTTAAAAAAAATTTACCCCATAGAAACGTGGCATAGTTGCGGAGTTAAACCCGTAGTTCCCACAAATCACAGGTAATTGCACTTCCCCAGCCCCTTTTTCTCGTTCCAATTTCTTATTCACCGGCCCTGTTCGATTGAAATGCCCCAATATAAAATTCAGCCTTCTTAAATGCACCGTTTTTCGTTTCTCGAATGGGAAATCTACGAGTCCTTGATTCCAAATGAACTTCTATAGATCCGAATCTTCACTATTTAATATTAAATTACCACCACTAACTTCTAACTTTAATATAAAGTTTAACTTTTATTACTTTACGTTTTCCTCTTTTTGGCAGCAATGTATGCGTATTCGTTTCAAAAAATATGTAAAACGAAAATATAATCCGTTTAAAAAACGCAATATGTTTGGGAAATTTTCCCGACACTATTCATGCAATATAAAACTAGATTTTTACGAACGAAGTAAATGCAACGGCGCCAAAATTTTTATGGGGCACAAGTCGGTCATGAAAATGATGATGACGAATGCAACGAAAAAAAAACAAGTGCCGTTACGGAAGTGAAAATCGAACGTGAAAAAATACTGCCAAACATTGCTCATAAATCGATAACACTTTGTTTTTGTTATTTTTTTGTTTGTGCACAAAATTACATAATCTTTAAACCAATAAACGGTTTTATTTTTAATTTTTCAAAAATACGTTTATCAGTTCGAAATAAAACTAGAATATTAATAAAATAGAATAATTTTCCAGATTATTACCACGAAAATTGGTTCTTATCTTAAGCTATTAAAGTCTAAATAACCAGGTAATAAATTTACCGTCGACAGCTTGTCAATTTATAGACTTATATCACGAAGATGAAATAAATTTGAAATACCTACTCAAATCAATATGTGTTAAAATATTGACCTCATATATTATAAAATCAACAAACAAAAATAAATCGGTTTATATACCATTCACATCACAACTCTATAACATGTTGATCTGTTCCTTAATGCTTTTAATTGTCTTTTAATTTTTGCTTAATCTACCCCATAATGAATAAAAAAAAATCTTATTTGTGGTTCTTAAAGTTATTATTCGCATAAACATGCTCACTTATGGTGGGTTTTTGCAACGTGTTTTAATTTTATTGTTCGTCATAGTCGTAAACGCTGACTGTAGCTGTAATTATAAGGAAAGGTATTTATGCAATATTTAAGCACAATACATTAAGGAAAATTTTTGACATATAAACAGTCCAACCAAATTAAAAACAAAAAATCAAGAGTGAAACCGTTTTGTTTCTTAGAAATATTTTCCTTTTAACATTATTTAACATGAATAAAAGGAAAATTGTTGTCGCTGCGAATAGTTTACATAAAATCGTCATTTCGAAAGATTTTAGCGCCTCGCCAACATAGACAAAGATAGTAATATAGGTGAGGCTTTGGTTTATTGCGCATCCAAAAAATTTTAAGAGTTTTGATGGTGGTCATTTTTACCCAATTTGACTGAATATAGTGCTGTCATTATTTCTGGCTGCGAAGTAGGATGGAAGTAAGTTAGTTATTGTTTTGCCCTTTTTCATGTATGACCTATTCTATAAATGATTTACCGTTTTAATACAAATAACGCTGAAATTTTAACATATAACTGATGACGTGATGCCCCTGTTACCCCAGTGAATTTTAAATTTACCGGCAACTACATAATTTTATAGTTTCGTCACTTTAGCATCATCTACCGTTAAGGGAGATGTAGTTGCACGGTTCTGTGCGTTTTTATTGAAATACAGCCAGGCGTGTTTGTGCCAGTGGAGATTAAAGTTTACTTAGGGTCATATTGGCACCACGTCATCAATTGCGTCACGACATCGGATATGGCTTGTACTTCCAATTTTGTTCGTTATGGTGATCCTAACTATGAAGAGACATTAATGAAATGGTTTACGGAAGCAGAGTGTGATGTTAATGATGTGGATGATTCATCTCAATATGATATGGAATGCTTTCCATGACTCAGCTTCAGAATTTGAAGTTTCTGAAGGAAGTGATGATGAAGTGGCACGTAGAGGTGAAAATCTATCAAATGAAACAGCAAAATCTTATTACGAAAAAAATCGCTTAAAGTGGTCATCACAACCTCTTATACAGAGATCCTGAACGCAGAAAAGCATAGTGTCACATTTGCCCGGCCTGTCAGGCGAAGCAAAAGCTATTGGAATTCAGTAACGCCTTTACAAGCATGGCCTTGTTTACTGACAAACAATATATTATCCGAAATTCTAAAGTACACAAATATAAAATTTATAGAAATGAGAGAAAGATACGGAAGAACCAATAAGCTCGAATTACAGGATTTGGATGCGACCCTCATTTCCTACGTGCCTAAAAAAGGAAAAGCAATTGTTCCGGTCTCTTCGATGCATAATAACAGTAGCGTCGATAAAACTACCGGTAAACCTGAAATAATAGCTTTTTACAATGAAACTAAAGGAAGGGTAGACACATTAGATAAAAAGTGTGCAAATTACAGTACAAGTAGGTGAAGCAGACGATGGCCCATGGCCGTATTTGGTGCCGTATTAGATATTGTGTCAATCAACTCTTTTGTAGTGTATCAAAGCTATCCAAACTATGACAATATTTCAAGATTATATTTTATATAAACACTTATCCGGCAGTTAGTAGAAGACCATTTAAATAGACGCTTGACAAATCATAGGCTTCCTCGATAATTGCGTTTGAATATTGGGAGAATAGTAAAAAAACCAATAAGTGGACAACCTTCGAAAAAGGAAAAGATATGGAATTTGTCCCCGGAAGTTCTCCCACTAATAACTAAAATAGTTGTATGTATTGTAAAATTGAGATGTGTGATGACTACTGGAATAAATGATTATTTTTATGGATATTGAGGTTAGGTTTTCCATAAATTATTTAACCATAACTATTTATTTTTTTATTTATTGAAACGTAATCTTCATTAGAATATAGTAGATTTTTTGTTCCGGATAATTAAAATATAAAAACTAAGACTGTAAGCAAAAGGTTTAATTTTTTAAAACTGCTTTACTTAAATTTCTTATTTGGCCGAATTCTTTTTATTTGCTAAAATATCACCAATATCTTTACTCTAACATATTTAAATGTAATGCATAAAACATTTGAGCAGATACTGAAAATGATGGGGTCCGCATGGCACCACGTCAGCAATTGTGTTATAGAATAAGCACGTTATCAGTTAAAGGTTATGTGCGGTCCTCTTTTAGAGTAGAATTCGATACGCCGTGAAAACTTACATTAATTTCACCAATGTCTATTATGTTAATATATCTCTTTGGCTGCATATCGACCAAACTAAGGAACCATGCTTCCTTCAATACTTCCTTTTTGATTCAGGATTGCATGTCAAATAGAAGACAAATTTTTGCAAATTTATCACACATTAGTGTTCCCATTTGTTGCTCATCTCATTGCATTTGCGACAATTTAATTATATGTATTATTGTCCCACAGCATATACCATCGAGGAACTTGAAGATGTCCTTATACGAACAAAATGGCAATGAAGCTTTTAATTTCGTTAGTATTAATTTCAAAACAGTAGTCATTGTGTTGCTGAGCATAATCTACAAGCATGTCGTTCAAGAAAGTACATATTTCTTCATCAAAGAAACTTTCACAAAAATAACATTGGTAAGATTATATGTACGAGATTGGCTTCGAGAAACAAATGGCCCATCCAATTACTTCAAATGTTTCGAAATTGGAACATTGAAAACAACGGTAAATTACTATAACAAACGCATGTGAATAAACGCAATGGCAAATAAACCACTAAATTGATTTGATGCTTTCAGAGAAGCTTTATCATGAGTTGAGTACGATTTAAGGATATTTTTTGACGTTTTCAGCTCAGCTTCCTTCCAGTTAAAAAAATCTACATGTTTTGCGGCAAAACCTATATGCTTTATTTCAAAGTGTCAATTTAGTTTTGCTGGCTTCATTACTTTATTACTTAAATCCTCAACATATATTACAAGTTGAGGCAACTGGATCCCAAATTTCTCCATGAATGTAAATCCAAGCGTTAAGTGGTCAGGGCTGTACTTACGGTTGGCAGCTATTCTTTTAGGAGCAGTTTGAGTTAACTTTGTGTTATCACTGGCATTATTACTAGTAGAACATCCTGCATTAGTGCCCTCGTTATCCGTCTTCTTAAAAAATCTCGACAGATGCATCTGTTTGCTCAATTTAGTCAGATACAATCATGGAACAATAAAATGTATTTAGGTTCGGCGTGGAAAAGTTACTTATTTAAGAACGAAAAACTAACTTTTTTAAAGTTTAAATAAATAAAAGTTAGTAATTTTATATCCTTAAATTTTAAAGAAACAAAATTACACATCATTAAACAATAAAAGAAGTACTTTACATTTATTTGCACGCTGACTATTTATATCTGCTGTCGTAGCAATTGTAAATTATCTCGAAGCTTCCAACTCTCTGACTAATCTTCACCATTAAATCAGTCACTTACTTTTTATATCAGCCGATTTCCAGTCTCGTACATCTGGAATCGGCTCCTTTTAAGTCAACCGCGACGCGACAACGGGTGCTGAAATCACATGATGATTCCACCCGTTTTCAGACAATTTGACGGAATTTATTTTCTTGATATTCGCGTTACAAAACACACTAAAAATTGCAGTTGCATGTTGAGTACACCAATTTCGGTAGATGCATTAATTTTTATCCAAATTCAAGGTTAAAATTCATTAGATATTTCGCTTCGCACACCACATGAAAATTGCCTGCGGATCATAGGTTGAGAATCACTGTTATAGGAGACTTTATATATTTCCTAAGATATTCAAGGAACAATTTCGTCTCATACTGCCAAGGTCGCTTGTAAACGAGGAGTTGGTTATAGAATATTATCATGAAATCTTTCCTTTTGGAAAACTGTAGCGCCTCGCCGGCAAGTGACCTCAGCAGAATGAAAGTACAGTCTCTTATAGGAGACTATATATTTACTAAAATATACAAGGATCTCTTATATCAGACTTTATAATTATTATACTTAGTAAATATATAGTATATAATACTATATATTTACTAAGATATATAAGAAACAATTTTACCTTAACTCGCCGAGGTCATCCAAAATTGCATTGAATCATCAGTAAATCAGTTAACACATTCATCATGATTCCACTTATGTTACTTATTAGTACCTATTTGTAATTTTTTGTTATATTAGAGTCGAAATAATTGGTTTTTCTCGTTAATTTCAAAAAAATACTAGATACAAGTCAGTGTGCACTAAAGTATTAAATAGCATCAAATAGTAGTGGATCTAGTACTATTGTACTAACTATAGCAATACTGGCCATATTACAAGGTTACGAAAGATAAAAGTGCGCATGCTCAAATTGCTAGGAAGAGTTTTAGATTAAAGAAGTTAAATGTTCGGCAACTCTTGAGTCTAAGATAAAAACTATTGTAGTCGTAAGGTATTGCATGAAGAGTACTGTTATAACACAATACCTTAACTTATCACTTTTACGATTGTAACTAAAACTAAAACACGTTACATGAACCCACCTGTAGACAACCCAACCCTTCCACCGATTCAACCTGATCATCATGCAAGCGTTTAGGACATGCAGTTTGTGTGGGCGATAATTTATTTTTGATAATGTGAGATAATTTGCAATACAAATATACAAGATATTTCAACAAATGATCTAATTTAAAATGTTAACCGTAACGTATTTCATTTATAAGAGCCATAGGCGTTCCATTTACATGTTGTCATTAAAATACATATAAAATACATAAAAAACATTGCGTATGTTAGGTTTTATTATGAGGTCACATTAGCTTTTTCTTGTATTCATGCAATTAGAATTCTATACTTTGCCTATATACAGCATACTAAGCTTTTGTAGTGTTGTTTCGAACTGTCAATATCAGTCGAATTAGAATTGAGCGCATTCAGTCTAAATATCTCAAATATCTTTGTTTTACATTTTCCATTGAATACACTGATTATTAAACACCTAACGCATCCTTTCATATGTTAACCCGCACTCAACCGTGGTGATATTTTGCATTTCTATAAACTTTCTTTTCGATTTCTGCGCTATGATTTCTTGTTTATGATATCTACTCCTAGAACAAATGCCTACCAAATTTTCCCTTGTTGACAAGATCCGCGAATCGTATCAACATAGATTTGTTTCAGCATTCGTTTATTTATTTAAAAAAACTGCTGTTAGCTGCAGTTGGTGTGCTGCCTCGGGTAGTCATTTCACCCACATCGCCCAAATTTCGTTTGCTTCTTCTCGTTTCATTTATGTACGATGGAGATGTACCATTTCATTAGCATCATTATTATTATTTTTGCTATTGTTATGGACTGTAATTTTTATTTATATACATTAAACAGAGATAGTATAGAGTAAAGAGATTTTAAAGAAGACATCTTCAATTTAATCCATGATTCATTCTTACACATTTAAAAAATTATTGCAAGAATTTTGAGTTGAAACGTCAGGTATCATATATCAGTTTAAGGAAGACATCTTCATCTTCAATCTCCATTATAATTTTAATATTAGCAAGGCTGAAACGTAACCTTACACATATGAATTTGCATCATAATAATTCATCAAACATAAAACAACGACCATCGTAAATCATTTTAAAGTAGACATCATCCACACTTTAAACCATGTTTAATTCCTATATCTCCATTATTGAAACGTCAGTCATTGTACATCGTCTTAAAGAGGGCACAGTTGTCTTCAATTTTATCCATAAATCATCTCATTATCTCCATTATTTCAGTCATGACCATTTTGTAATTATTCCATTTTTTATTATTTTAATGTCATCAAGATTGAAAAGTAATCCTTCACATTTTAATTTCTATCTAAATAATTCTTCAATAAAACAGGGATTATCGTATATCATTTTGAAGGAGACATTTTCATCCTCAATTTAAGCCATGATTCATCCCATTATCTCCATTATTTTAGCCAGGGCCATTTTTAATTCATCAATTTTAATTATTTTAATGTTATTAAGGTTGAAACGTAATATTACACATTATAATTTTCGTCATAAGAATTCTTCTATCAATTATCGTATGTCATATCTCCATTATTGAAGCCGTCGCAATATCAATATCGCAAACTTTGTCGAGATCGTCGTTGATTGCTAAAGAGCGATACAAACAGCAATAAAATTTGTAGCAGACAACTGGAAGAATATTATTGGTGAGTACTTTTACAATCGGGTATTTGGGGCACTCGTTTAATTGGGACACAGTTTAAGTATTTAAATTACTTAATAATTTAGATACACTTCCTCTTATTGACACAAACAAATAGTTTACGTTTGTGTAAAATTTGGGGCAATCTGAATTAGTTGTGCTTGTTGGTTTAGTTAAGGCAGCATTTGCAAGTTCCCACCTGTTTTCAATAGACACTTGCGCAAGTTGCAAGCTTCGTCGTTTCTATCCTTTACGTGCTATCCTCTTCGTATCAGCTTTTAACGATACGGTTCGTTCTGTTTCTAGTTTCGGTTGCGAATTCATCAGTGCACCTTAACAGGTAAACATTCCATCTGGTTCGCAAATTTGGCTTATAAAGCAAACGAAGCTGTTAATACCGTTCCAGTTTGGTAGTGTGAATGCCCCTAGTCCTCAAATACACGAACATACTAAAATTGTTTTCTTACTTTAGATAAATATTTGCCAAACAAGATAAACATTCCGTCTAAATATGACTATGCGATTATTATTTTTCCTTTGTGTTTTAATGTGTGTGCGTGTGGAGAAATACGTGTGAAATTTTATGCTGTTCCTGGGTTGCCACTCGATTTTTTATAGGGTAGTCGTTATCAGTTTATGCTCACTTTTTATAGTTATCCAACCAAAAAAGGATTTAAGTATTTGCTCATGGAATTTTTTTCGCATAAAACAGACCGTATGAAAACATAAAACGATGAAGGGAAAAAACTGAATTGAGCTCATCTTATTTTATCGTTAGAATATTTTTTGTGACATCACAGAAATTTACATTCATTCGTTTTTTATCTATATAATATTTTACACTTAACTAAAAAGAATGGCAGAATTTAAAATAATTGATGTAAAACGAAATAAATCGTTTTATTATTCATTTATGCATCCAAACATTAATCTCCGATATCATTGGTATGCACCTAGATGGAAAGCGATATATTATTCGGCAGTCTATGTCTGGAATAGGAGTGAATGAGAAATATGGAAAGTTAAAAATTTCAATGAAAGCATTTTCATAATCAGAAAAGTTCAAAATTTGATGTTTTGAAAATCGCGTCCCTATCAAATGCACCTGGTATTTCAAAATTAAAGCCGTCATTGCACACGGCCGATTTAACGGCACGGCACCTGCACCCATCAACTCCTCTTCACGGTCGCGCTCTTTGTCCCAATTCTCTAGTAGATCAGGATCCTTCATCCGAAACGTTTTGCGCTTCGTCGCGTCAATAATCCAGTTACAGTTTAGAAACGTCTACCAAAGTTTAATTCAAATCCCTACTTGATTTTTCTCTTATTATATCCGCAACATGTTATTTTTAATTTCAATTTTTGATTTAATTACGCCAATACGTAACCTCAACGCTCAGCTTATTCCAGATAATAATGAAAGTGCTACGGGACTTTAGGTCGTGCTTCCGGACATGAGGAAAGTTCCAACTAAGAACTAACCCATTTGAAGTAATGACACATCGTAGTTGCTACAAAGCAAGATGGTAAGATAGGAGTAGCCCTTTCGGTTATCAGCCCCTTTATCGTTGGGTTTATATCGACCTGAGTAACACTAAAACGACGAAACGCATTGTCCAAATTGGCCATTAAATAACAGTAACAATAAGATTTTCACCTAATACTGTTTACAAAGTAAACTTAAAAAGCAAAAAACAATTTTGTTTTCGTTATAGCAAAAGTTCGTTACGACAAGAAATATTAACCAGAAAGTTTTGCAGTTCCTAGAACAATGGTTCTAAAACTTTTTGAAGTCGGGCGCGTTAAAGTTCTACAAATAACTGTGGACAAATTTTTAAGACAATATAATAATAATTTTGTAAGCTATACATAACTATGTTATAAAGTTCAAGTGTGCTTTTATGATCATCATATGAGATTAATTGATTCTTACTACTCTTTCATATTACATTAATGATTATTACAATTTTAACGTTTAGTAGACATGTGAGGTTTGTGACGATTTTTTCGATGTTGGTGCATACGTTTGAAAGACAAACCCTCATTTCCTTATCATATATTAAAGATTTCCTCTCTTTTCATTGCGTTTTTAGGAAGGATAGAAATGTATGTGGAACGGTGTCTAAGAGAAACAGAAGAGAAGAGAGAAGAAAGAAGGCAAGAAAACTGATGTAATAGCTGGAGGAAGCAAACGGAGGAAGACAAAAAAGAAAAGCATCGGACACGTTAATGTAAAATAATGAGGATGGAGAACAGTATAAGAAAACAGAAAGCTTTGAAGATTTTGTCTTAAAAGAAACCATTGAGACAGTTTCGAAGTTAGGAGAGGAGTTAAAGGGGTGCAATGAACAAACCGCTAAAAGAGACCTTACGAGACAGGTAGAGATTCTGAATAGAGTATCTATCAAGTCGTGGTTGGTAGACTATAGATATGAGAAAGTGGATAAAATAACCATCGATGTAGACGTGCACACAACGCAGAAATCAAAAGACATAGGTATAGAAACAGCCAGTGTATAAGTAACAGCCTTATATAGCTTAACACAGGCTAACGACTATAATCTATGGAAAGAAATAAACGATGCGGAGTGAGATGAGCAGGTGTTTATACATAATAAGATACTTCTCTTACTTGGGTCGGTGAGGGAGAGTACTCGAAGATAAAGGGAAAGATGCCAGATGGATATATAGGGATTATGTATTTGCGGAAAAAAAACGAATAAGAAGGGGGTCAGTGGGGGATAGAAACAGGAATTACAACAGGTCTGGAAGAAGAGAACGAAAGGTTGGAGGAGTGGAGGAACAAGGGGGTCGTAAAGAGGAAAACTTCAATGCACGAGTGGGGGAATAGGTCGTATAATCGGATCACCTAACAGTTGGTGATCCGATTATACGGTCGAGATAGGTGGGTGAAGAGTTGCATGTTTACAACAGAAAATAATTCACAGGAGATTAATGTTTTCTAAAAGAGGAACCATTACAGGAGAAAATTGCAGGATTGGCATCCGAGGGTAGATATGATGAGGGAGATACAAGATTTGGTGAACGTGATCGAAGAAGCAGTTTTAAAAGAAAACGTACGAGTGAAGCTCGAGAGAAACGAGTGGTGTATTTTGAGGAAAGGGTGGAAGGTAGACGACATTGTAAGATTTTGTTGGAGAGCCACGGACAAATTGAAGCAGACAATGGACGTTATGGGCAGTAAGAAAGGGAAGAATACTAGGGTGGGATACTCAACGAAGGGAGTGATCAGAAAGAGAAGAGGCGGGATTGAAATGTGGAAACAGTTGGGAAGCACGGACAGGGATGTGGATATACAGGAGAGAAGCACTTCGATAAACGAAAGAAGGTATAATTCGACTTATTACGAGATGATATCGGAGAGGGCACTAAAGTGCCTGATGGGAGAAGGGGATGAAGAGAAGAAGAGGCTTGTTGCCAGGTTTAGGCCAGGTTATGGATGCAGAAAGGGGTGTAGTTTATATGAGGAAGGGTGGGAGGCTGTATGGCATCTTCTAGTGGAATGTAATGAATTGAGGGAGGAAGAAATGGATTGGTGACGGGTATTGAGAGAGAGGGCGGAGGGAGGAAGACAGATGCGGAAATTTATGGTAGCGAGGAGAAGGAAGGATGCAGAGATTTAACAAAATAGTTATAACGATTGGAGCATTATTGTAGTGGTGTTGTAAAATTGTAACCCTTTGAAAAACAGTAAATTATTATTACCGAGATAAGAACCGGAACTCATTTAAGTCACCTGATTGTGTGATGAAATTTAGTAACGGAACCCGAAAATTTTCCGAAAATTGAAATGGACAAAGGAATCAAAGGGTACTTCGGGAGAAATATATAAAATTTTGAAGCTGAGTTACTTTTTCGCGAAACTTATAATGCTGCAAACCAAAATTTCACAGCCCTCTTCGTTTTTGATATACAAAGAGTTTCCCAAAATATACGTTTTGCAGACACCCTCTGTATCTCGGCTATCTGGAAACTTAGCAAAAAGTAAAAACGGATTCTAATAGAGTTTTCAACGTAGCATTCAATGGTGCACGTAGAAGTTTTCTAGTCATCTTGTATGTCTTTCTTGTATGTATCTTGTATGTCTTTCCACACTCGCCTACGGCTCGTGTGTAAATCTGACATACGCGTGAATGAAAAACCTTAGTTTCCTCACTTGTACTGTAATATACTATTGCGATCAATTTTGATAATATGCGATTTGAGGTTTATCAGAAACTGTCAATGTACTTTTAAAAGAATTTGCTGCTTTTATTTGCTATTATATGCTATTATATATTATATTTATACATGGTCTCTTGAAATAAGTAATTTACAACATAAATCTATAGATTTATAAAATTAGAGTAGTTTTAAAATGTTTATTCAATTTACTAGGGAGCAAAGTTTCCTTTGCCATTTTACAGCCACATATTAAACATAAGGCAAAAGATAATTTTCACTTCCGAACCAAATTAATCCGAAACTTAAGTAATTTTCGTTATATTTGCGTATAGAGCGAGATTTGTTTTTCTTATTAAAACTTCACTTCGCTTCCAGAATCGGATTCCTCGAGATTACGTTTCTGTTTGATAAACTTAAACATTTTATCTGTGATGAGTGATAACATCTGTGCATTCATAGATTAAATTAATTATTTGACTAATAAAACGCTGATTCTAGAACAAAAGTTGCTCCCCATCTTCCCTCTGTAATGTCACCCTCCAATGTTATGAGTATAGTGAAAGAATAACTTAAAGCTGAGGAAAAAATTAGATTGGTATTGAAAAAGAAGATGTCAAATTTTTCAGAAGATGACATTTATACTTTGGATCGTTGATTTTGTGTTCACATATCAACTCTAGTGCCTCGTCCGCAAGCGACCTCGGTGATTTAAGGCGAAATCGTTCATTATATGTCTTGGTTGAAATACCAAACCTTTCATATGACGACATTAGCTAAAGTTTAAAAAAAAACTAAAGTTACTTGGTTGAAGTAAAAAATCTTTCATAAGACGACATTTATACTCAAATCGCCCATATATCCCAAGTTTATGCGTATGGGACCTACTAAGAATACCACAACTGTTACCAACGCCTTACTGATTGACACATCTGCGTGATTCTCAGTATAGTGGAATTATAAGATTTCCACAGATGGAAAGGTTGAAAGGTGTTGGTTTATAAAGCCAATGTACATAAATTATTTGCAGACTTTTGAGGTAATTCAATGAAAAAGAAAATATTATTTAAATTGTGTGTAGTTATTTTAAACGGAAAATCTGATACATATATTTTATTGTTATAAAACAATTGTAATTCGAATTTTTTTTTCATTTACTAGGCGCTCCCTGGATAATATTAACTCTTATAATTAACTCAACCACTACCTAATTTAACGTTAAATTTGTTAAAGATTAAACTTTAACATAAATGTTACGTAACCTGTAACCATATTAATCAACTTTACGATAACTTTGAGTTCCCTCAAAGCGCCATGTAACAGAATGTATGCATTTCCTGTCCGGTAAACCTAATGTAATTTATTAAACCTGAGTCGTCGAAGTTTAGTGCGAAAGCTTCATAAAATAAAACCGATTGAATTTACCGTGTTCCGTATGCATCATTAAACCGGGCGGAAACGTTTTTTAAAACTCTAAAACGTAACCAACGTAAAATAGCAAATTAAACTTACCACACGCGTCTCGGTTTTATTCGCTAATAAAACGGTAATGAACGTGGAGTTTATTATGCAGGGATATGTAGTAATCAACATCAACGTTTCTTAAAAAATTATTTTTTTAAGACGTACATCTTGCGGGATCGATGTCTAGGCGGTCCCCTTTAATGTAAATTTTCTCGGACAACCGACACGAATAGGATGGAAGGTCCGATATCTCATTTCACGTCCCAGGCCAAAACGGCCTTAGAAATCCTCCGAGACTTGTTTGGGCGCACGTTCGTAGACTAATGCGTTATTTACACTGGAATCTCCAGCACGATATACATCTGGGGTTCCCTCATTTTAACAACCGTTCCCAACTTTAATCTCAATTGATGGTGTTTAATATTTAAATTAAGCTATTTCATTTATTTGTAGAATGAAATTTGAATAATATTAATGATATCATTAGAGAAGATTTTTCTTGTCATGCATTTTTTTTTGTTAACAAGGTAACCTTTTTTGGAGGAAAAACAAATGAGTTATTAGCATTAGTTATCCATATACCTTAGTATAATCGCATATATTTACATATAAGCGCATATTTCTACATTTGTTCGTCCATATTTCTATCAGGGTCTGCTAAGTATTAGCAATAAAATAAAAGCAATAACAAACAAGAGAAATACAACAACACCAAACCATAATACCCAGCCCATTAGTATATATGTATAGCATTTGAAACAATTGATAGTAGTTCATACTTTAAATAAGTTGGCAGACTCTTGCTCAAAGTGATAAGCAAGAGCTTTGTGGTCATAAAAGCTATGCTGTTAACAAGCTGGCAATAGTTAACATAATGTATAGCGTTTGGAACAGAGAGAGCTCATGCTGCCAACAAGTTGACAAACTTCAAATTGATGAACAGGACTTTACGGAGATATAATATAATCATGCTCTCTACAAGTTGGCATTTTTTAAAGTAATATATGATCTGTGAAGAAGTAATAGCTCATGCTCGCAACAAGTTGGCAGTCTTTGAGATAATTAAGAGTGTTTGGAGCAATAATTGCTCATACTGCTAACAAGTTGGCAGACTTTAACTTGATAAGAAGGACTTTGAAGACATAATATTCTCATACTGTGAACAAGTTGTCACTCTTTAAAATAATATATAGTCTACGGAACAGTAATAGCCCATACTGCCAACAAGTTGGTTGGCTTTATATTGATAAACAGAAATTTGTAGATATACTGTCTCATACTGCCAACAAGTTGACAGTCTATAAACTAATATATTGTCTGTGGAACAGTAATAGCCAACAAGTTGATAGACTTTAAATTGGCACGTATGACATTGGAAACACCTCATGCTGCCAACAAGTTGGCAGTCTATAAGATAAGATATAGTCTTTGGAATAGTAATAGCTCATGCTGCCAACAAGTTGACAAACTTCAAACTAATTGCAGAACTTTGGCGTCATAACAGCTCATGTTGCCAACAAGTTGGCAGTCTTTGAGATACTGCACACTACTTGAAACTGTAATAGTTCATACTGCCAGCAAGTTGGCAGACTTCAACTCAACGACCAGGACATTGGAGACATAACAGCTCAAGTTGCCAACAAGTTAGCAGTCATTTAAACTAATGTACAGTATTTGGAACTGTAATAACGCAGCTGCCAACAAGTTGGCAGACTTTAAATTAATAAGCAGATGTATCTGATACTTTATTCGAAATTTCAATCAAGTAATGTATAGTTGTTACTTCACCAGAAATGTGAAATTTCTCTGAAGTTTACATTATTTCACAATGGGCCTCCCCAATTTCCGCTTTAATGCCAACTTAAAAATATTACAAACTTAACACGCCTCACATTGCAGGAGGCAAGATGGAATCATTAATATTTACACTTGGGCAGAGTGGTGAAACAGGGAAGGGAATCAGATTTCTTGATGTACATGTAGATCGAGAACTTACATGGAACCCTCATGGAGATGTTTTGGTGTTTCGTTTAAATTTCACTGTTTTTTTATTAAGGCGTCTCTCGAAGTTTTCTTCTACTAAAGTACTACATACCGCCTATTTTTCGCTTCTTCAAAGCAATTTTATGTATGGTGTACTTGCGTGGGGACATAAACTCATAAATAAAAGAATATTCATTATACAAAAAAGAGCCATTTGTGATATAGCTAAACTAAATTATAAATAGGAATGTAAGAGCCACATTTATGAATTTAAAAATTTTACTGCTTCCTTCATTGTACATTTTGAAATGCCTAAAATTTATGTTTTTGCAACATTCTCACCTTAAAAAGAAAATTGTTTGTGGTATATTTATCATTTTAGCCCATGCAAGTATATACTTTTTTTCGGTTTTTAGGTCTGGTTCTAATCAGCTACCTCTAATTTAACCAAAAAAACACAGTTCAGATCATCAGCCTCGAGGAAGAAATAAGCGAATGAACTCAACGTCTGTAACTCAACTCAAGTTATAACATTG
The DNA here is from genome assembly GCA_036711965.1 of Onthophagus sagittarius. NCBI lineage: Eukaryota > Metazoa > Arthropoda > Insecta > Coleoptera > Scarabaeidae > Onthophagus > Onthophagus sagittarius. The sequence continues at coordinate 31,377,212 of JASERS010000005.1, forward strand.
AAATTTACAATATTAAGTAAATACAATTGACAAATTGGTGAACTCATCATCAGATTTCTTCTTGGTATGGAGGATCTTGAAGAAAAAGAAATATTTTTGGTGTTACTTCGTTTACTACGTAATGTGATCATTATAAAGTATTATCAAAAGAATTGTGGGGTACTACGGCTGTCTCTTTTGTCTATCTTTGAAAGAAAATATATAAGCGGCTACTTATTACGATACTATAAGATTCTCAGATGTCAAAAAAATGTTAAAATCCGCTTCGTCATATCGTTTTTAAATTTTTTGTTTATTCAACTCCACTATTCCTTCTCCACGCACTAAATTAAGAAGACGTTAAGACGTTTTATTGGTTAATAAAAATTTTAGTTGATAACCTATGTAGACATCTAAGGGTGATGAAGTTGTTCCGAAAAACGAAATTTATTCCTCGCATTAAATGATATTTATATTAAACATTCGATAATTTTAATGACATTGGAATCATTGACTAGTTATCTTATAAATGTTAAAAGGTATGGTATTCATTAATAACTGATCGCAAATAAATGAATTTATCCGTCTTTTCCAACTGAGTTTCAAAGTTAAGGAAACAAAGGAAACAACATTCTTATGGTGAGTCGATTCCAATTTTTTTTATTATTATTTAAAAAAATAGTTACGAGTCATTATAATTTTGCAATATCGTTTCTTGCATATGATAGGAAATGTATAGAAATTCTCCTCTTACGTCTAAAATTAACTCCTTTCACTTTACTGTAGATAATGTAATGTTCCCATGTCATTAGGTGCGTCTGTATTGTTCCGCCGTCTCGAGAAGTTCTTGTGAGACAGTTAATTATAGTGATATAGATTAAAATAGATTGTCCATCAAATAATGAAATTAAATAAATTTCTCTACATCTTTCTTCAGAAGATGCTGGGAGAATATAATATTAAGAAAATATTTGAGAGCACTTTAAATTACAATAATCAATTTCAAATAAAATCATAACAATTTTGTAAGGGTGCTTGTGTACCCATTAGCACCCACATGCCCAGCGCCTGTTGGCGTTGATTCATTTTGGTTAGCTCACCTATTTTGATAACCATAAGAAAAGCATTATGCACTGAATATACAGGAAATATAGAGATGGCTATAACCTTAATAAAATGATTTCATCAACAGTACTACTCAAATCTTGGTTTCTAGTAGTCCCAGAACTAGTTAGAAAAGTAAATAGAATAACTGCTCCATTCAAAAGTTAGACGTTTGTCCATGGAAGTGCCAGTACCGAACATAACAACGTGCCAGTAATGAAAATAGATTTCGTTAATCTTTTATCAGTAGTCTTTAGTCATCTGCGATCAGTATTTAATTTTCTCTCTAATCTTTAAAGTCTTCTATGTTTTTTCAACCACTATTTTGCTATTTCTAGTCTTGACAAGTTATAATCTTAAGTTATCTGCCCTCAATATTTAATTTTCTTTCTAATCTTTACTGTCTTATATGATTCTTCACATTATCTTGGGGTTTCTAATCTTGATAAGTTACATTTAGTCTTCTGAATTATCTTCTAATAGCAATATAAATTTTGACAGAACAAGCAGTCTATCCAAAAGTTAGTTAGAAGTTGATACATATACCATATAGTAGAGATAACAAGTACAGCAGCGTGCCCAGTAATGAAAACCAATTTTATTATTCTACTATCAGTAGTGATTAGTTATCTGCCATCATTTAGTCTTTTATTTTATTTTTTTATTTATTTTAACTACTTAAACATGAAATAGCAGCATGATTATGTAATGAATTAACTGTTCATATCGTTGCTTATCATGCGATAGTTTGCATAGATTTACGCTTCATGGGCGAAATTAACTCTGAATCAATTAGTTTCAGAAATTTTAAACATCTGAACCATGATAATTTTGTTCCTTATTTATGTCAAATTCTTTGGAATGATATGATATTTCTTAATATATTTCGTTTCATTTTGTTTTTATTTGATGTTCTTGCTCCCTTTAGAATTATTTTAGCAAGTAAAAACTTTTGTCCTTGGATAACATTAAAGCATTGATGAAACTTAGAGATAATACTTACACGAAATTTAGAAGGGCAAAATGTGAACACGATTGCCTTGTTGCGTAATTTTACTAATTCCGGTGTTCAAAGGGAAAACAAAGCTTACTTTGAATATGCTAAATAACAGAGCTAGCCAGGAGTTGTGGAATAGTTTTGAGAAAATGGGTATTGTAAATACAAAGCAGCGTCAATGCCTTCAATGATTACTTTTTGTCCTGCCAGAATAATTACTGGTTACTGAAATACTTCAATTATCCTTGGCCTCGGAGCAGGAAGTTGTTGGTTTCAATTAGAACTAACGCGATTGGTTTCGATGGTATCAGTGCAGGAATGCTGGTGCTGTGTTATCCTATTATGTTGCCTTATGTATGTCACATTGTCAACTATTGTCTTGAGTGTTCTGTTTTTCCGAAGACTTTTTACCGGAGACTAATAACCCTTTCAATCATATTTATGTAAGACCGAACAGTACATTAGCTGCAATACCTAAGATCTTAGAATGAATTAGCGCTTGTCGATTTGTTCCCTTAATCGAGTTGGGAACGTTCTGCATATTATTTGATACATAATCTGGGTTTAGGCCGTATACAATTGTGCTACTGCACTCTTAGAAATTATTGACACTATTATCGGCTCTTGTTCAGATACAGTTTACCAAAGAACACTTTCAGCAATTTTTAGGCATGTCGGGTTGTCTCTTGGTTGTTTTGAACATTATTTACTGAATGCTGTCTGGTCAGATGTGACTGCCCTGAATCTAACGTTCTTCAATGATCTATTTCAGGTCCAATTCTATATTTGGTGTACACAGGTAATCTTTTTGCTATGTTGCATCACTGGTATATACAGTTATATGGTGATAGCATTCAGATTCATTATTCCATGTTGCTCGGAATTATATTAATTATGATTTAAACAAATTGATTCGTCGTGCTTGCCAACTATGCCTATACATTAATCAGAATGAGTCATCCATATGGCATTAGGAGTCAGAGCGTTATTGGTCGTGTTCAAAAGTCCTTTGATTTTAGTGTTTGTGATATTAGTTCACAATTCAGTGATGAGGCAAAAAACCAGGGCGTTATTATTGATTCATCACTTAGATTTCGTTCACACGTGTTTGCTTTCGTGAGTCTACGCAGCACTGCGCCTGCTTTACAATAATCATAATTATGCTTTAATTTACAGTAAATAACGTGTTTAAGAATTGAATTGTATTATCGCACTTCAATTACTGCGACGTAGTTTTTAATTCGTGAATTCATATAGCTTCTGCCTTTCAAATTCAACGTTTACAAAACGCTTGTTTAAAATTTGTATACGGTATAATGAGAAGAAGCAGAATTTCTCATACACTTTCTTATGCTATCAGTTTTATTAAGAAGTTTGTTAATTTTATCAAGAATTCCTCCCTATTTGTCAACTGGAAGTCGTTTCCGTTGTGATGTGCATAACATTAATGTTCGACATTATTTTAGGCTATCTATTCCTAGGTATCGTTCATAAGTGCTCATGTTCCTATTTTATTTAGCTGTTTTATTAGCTGTTTATTTGTGTTCAGCCGTTTGTTTTAGCATTTATTGTTTTTAAAATTTTAATAAATCAAGAAAAAATGTATACTGTCCTTTTTAATAAGATTTCAATTATATTTCTGTTTTCATTCGAAATCAAAATTGATACAAAACAATCTCTTCTTAATTTGTAAATGTTTATTTTATTATTTATATTTATTATTTTTATTATTATATGATCGTGAGCTCAACACGATCGGCAAGTGCTGGATTTTATTGACCGTAAGTTAAACTATTTTTATTTCATTTTGTTTTTTGTTTATAAATTTAAATTAAAATGTCATTTTCAAACATGTTAATTCGGCTGATGATAGCTTTACCGGCCGAAAGCGGTACAGAGGAAATTTATAATAAAGAGCAAAAAAGAAGTTGCTTGCTTTATTGAAGTTTTAATTTGGTACGGTCAAGTGGGGTAAACGTAAACAGTTCTTGTATTTTGTTATTTCAAAGCTGCATATTTTATGTATAACAGTTAATGATTGGTAACTGCGTTTAAACTAATATAATTTAAACTGTTTCAAGCAATGTTTCAAAAATTCATGTTCATACGACTTATTTTGTAAGTTTTAGGGGCTGTTCATAATTACTCCAACGAAAAATTGGAAACACAACTTTCGTAGCTCTTTTAGTTTTATAATACAATTTGTAGGAGAAAATATAAACAGCATAACAACTTGGCATCTTACGTTAATGTATACCACTTTACACATGTGTATACAATTACCCCATTTTCTAAGTCTTGATTGTTTAAGGGTGAGTTTCCAGAGAGGATCAAACACTTTATTAAGATTAATTTTGCGTAGTTTATACATATCTTATAAAAGTAAAAATAAGAAAAGTAATACACAAAGAGGTTATTCTTCGAAAACACTGACACTGCCTGCAAAAACATGCACAGTTTTTCTGGCTTGCACAACAATTTTTGGCTCGAGTAATAGGGCTACAATCATTTCAAAGTCAATTGTAGAAATATCACGTTCTTTTTCAACAAATTCAGTTCCAAAGGTGCCGATGCATTTAAATCCAGTAGTAAAATACACGACAAATATATTTATAATATGTGGTTTTTCTGAATCCTCCACGAAATTTTACTAGTAAGTATACCTCTTGCTTAATTAAGTGCCATTCTGGCTTTTGATAGTTAATCTCTGGATAGCTATTTGCTGTTACTTCTTCGGCCCATTCCGTTTCTTTTATTTCTTCATCTGACTCATTAGTGCAGAATTCTAAAAATTCCACTTTGTTTTTTTTTTTCGCTCTCACTGCACTCCTTACGTTTTCATTTTAGTTTCTGCTTAGTAGCCTTCTTTCCGTCTTTCTGTTTGATAGCCTTTTTTCTCTCTTTCTTGCTATTTTTTTCTTCTTTTATACGCTCGGTTTCTTTGAGGCGTTCCATAACTTCAGCAGTTGTTAAAATTTCTCCATATTGGGCTGGTCCCAATCTGGGAATGACTTTTTTAGACTCCGTAGAATTATTGTCTGAGTCTACATTTAATGTTTTAACAATTGCTGTTGAAAAAGCAGCAACAATGTCTGAAGCAGGAGTAATGCGGTCAACATCTAAAATAGCGGACGTGAACGGTTTTGATTCTAATAACATCAAATTTGTTGTTTTTGGTTCAGAGTTGTTTTCTTCCTGCTGAATTCCAGTTCTTCGTTGACTTTCTTTAAATCTTTTCAGCTCAATAGGATTAAATTCATCTTCTGGAAATTTCGCAGAGTTAACTGGAAATACTCCAGTGACTGCAAATGCGCTTTTAATGTTATCTTTAGTTATAGCTTCTTTCCAAACTTCCCCTAAAATTTCAGCAAATTCGTTTTTCTTCAGTCGTCCTGCTTCGTGACCCATATGTTTCTTTCCATAGGCAATAAGCTTTTTCTCCCCGTAAGTTTTGACAGGGCCGAAAATGCATCTATCCAAAGGTTGGAGCCTGTCTGTTAAATGACTCGGCAATTTTACTAATACGATCTTATTTTAAGTGTACATTCAATAATTCTTAAACTTATATGACTCTTGTGCCCATTATGCAGCAACAAAGCTTTTTCTTCGGGTAAATTGTTTATCTCACTTAAATTTTTTACCCACCCTACAAAAACAGATTGAAACCAATTAAAGAACTCCAATTGCATCCTCCATCCATCCATTTATGGATACAGAATAAACTGTGCTTGGGTAAGCCTTTAATGAGGTCCATCTAACTTGGACTGCATTTCCTTTTAAAATAATGAAAGGTGGTAAAAAGAATCCATCAGCCGCTATGCAAGCTAGCACAGTTGTTGACTCTCTCCCAGAGCCACCAGAAACTCTTGACAAAGCTTTTCCTCGTTCTCCAATAGCTTTTATTCTTAATGGATCATTTCCGAAACCACTTTCATCTGCGTTAAACACAAATGCAGGATTACCAATTTTTTCTTCGGACGTCCACTACCCATTTTGGTTTCAGGCACATTTCTACCATTGATTCTGTGATACATAACTGCTATCGGCACATTATACTGATGAGAAGCTTGACGATAGGTGCAATCTTTGGTTTTTACATGATGAACCGCTCTTACAAGATCATCTTGCGAATATCTTTGCACAGTTTTTTTAACGTAGTTCCTGGGCATCGTCCTTCGTTCCTGTAGTTAAATTAATATATGTTTCGAGATTACGTTAACAAAATACGTTTGTTTACAATAAATTGTCACTTCCAAATACATTAAACAATGTCGTACTTACCTTTCAACACCTTTAATATGAACTGTAAGACTATACGATTAAAGCGAAATTCCAATTTTTAAACACTACCAAAATCTTTGCGCTACTGATAGCTCCCGACTAGCTGCAGTGGACTAAACTTTGCAGCTTCTTAGCTGACAGGAACGTGTTGACTGCAGTAGGTATGCGCAGGTCACTTATTTTGAATATTTAGTAAAACACAGCCTTGTTTACAATTACCCCTAGTTCACGTTTACTTGACCCTATATCTTGTAACATGGATTTCACAAAATCTAATTATTATTATTATAACTTTGTATAAGTCGAAGTGAATTTAAATTTTAGTTTCATAGATATGAGCCAAATTCAAATTATAACTCAATAAATCTATTTTAATACCCACTAAATTTTTGGTATAATAATTTAATATCCTCTTGATTAATTATTTGAATAATTTAATTTAAGTTTGCTATAAAATATGAACACATAAAATTTAACGATAACGATAATTAATCTTTCTTTAAAAAGGTCATTATAATGCCGACTCCTCCTTTATGACACGATCTTCGTAATCCTCAATATTTCACTCGTTCAACAAAACCCAAACGAAGTAATTAATTTACCGTTACCGATCTAGCATAAAAATTCTCTTTCAAGATTGAATTAAATTTAATTTAATTTAAATAGGGTTGATTTGGAAGTGACACCTAGTTTATTTTTATTTATTTTTTTGGTACTTCGAAATGTTTGTCGCCTTTCTTATTATCCCCTCGTACTTCATTCATAAATTTAATAAAACTTCAAAGTTATCAAACTCGGCTCGGATTATTTCCCCCCAACAATTTCGTCGCCACTCAATTTTATAATTTCATATCAAATACAGTGTTTTCATTTCACAAAATAATGAAATTTATCGCTTAAAGCCTACATTGGGAAAGTTTTCGAAAGCAATAAACCTTCAAGCGGTAACTATGTGGGTGATATGGGAAATAGTGTAGGGGTTGACAACGTCGTCATTGGTGGTGGACAAAATACACATCCTGTTGCAACTTGTGGAGTCGAATAAACGCCATCCTCCGCTGCGATGGGGCTTCGTACCGTGGTAGCGACAGGTCGCAAGCCACAAACTGTTCGGGGTTGTTTATAATGGGTGGCAGGACCAATTTGAGTCGCCCGTTAAGTGCTAACTTACTTCACCGAGAACCTCCAAAACCACAAAATGGACAGGTTTACCACTCAACAGAAATTTTAGTTAAGTTGTTTTAATTGTATTCTAACTAAAACCGCCAAAAACAAAATTCCAATGTTTAAGTTACAAATTAATTTCAAAGTTTAAAGGTTCTTTAAGGTACTCAAGGTTAGGTAAAAATAATCAGGTAATCTTCACCCTAAAAAGGGGTATCAAGCTTGGTTACAAACCTTTAAGCAACTGCCGAACGAGAGAAGGGATTCGAAAGTTTTACACAAAGTTTTCGGTGTACGACCGCTATCGGCGTTAATTATCAGAAAGTATCCATTTCCGAGACGTCTGGTTATAATTAAAGAGAATCCTTTTCTTACAAGGTGAAGAGCCCCCTTTATTATCTCAACCTATTTAAATAATAATTACGAACGGTTACTTCCTCTTAAATAAAATAAATCTCTTTCTGTATTCAATTGTACGTCATTTTTCTAAAGATTACATTTGAAAGCAAGATGAAATAATAAAACTTCTAAATTTAAAATGTTAAAAAAGAGGGCTTTATTCAGAAAAGCGTTTCCCCAGGTAGTTTCATTAAAGATAAAAAAGAAAGCAGCTATTCTCCGGATGTTTAAATTTGCGAACCCCCCGGTTTTATTATCAAGTGTCGCTTAAATCATTTCGAAAGCTTTTTAAGTGTTTAGTAGGAGACAGCGAAAAGAAATTGAAATTTTACGAAGTAATATCCCAGGTTATATTATACAAAGGTTCTTATTATTACATTCAACCGCTTCGGAGTTTAATGAACAAAAAATCTTGACAAAATAAATGGGGATCGAGATTAAATAAATTATGTTAAAAGTCAAAATAAACAACTAAAAAACCCTTTGAAAACCGAATATCAGCAAATTCAATTAAATTATTTGAATTCTTTTAGTTTGTTGGGTGGTTGTGAATTGTTGAAATCGGACGAGAGAGTTGAAAAAATTTTAATCCAGCGGCCAAACTAACCGAGAAGAATGATGAAAATGCACCGTCGACGCTCTAATTAAGCTTAATGAAGTTCGAGCGCCACAAGTGAAGTAATAACGAGTCTAAAATTCTTCGTTTATTATTAGAATAAAAAAATAAAACTAGATTAAACCGAGTTGACGATGTTAAGTGCTTATTCAACAATCGTTTTAAATTCAATATCATTTTTAAAATGTTATGCAATAAAATCACGTTATAATTCGTAATTTCATTTCAGAACATCGTAATCTCCTTCTTTTTGTCATTTATCGAATCAGTGTAGAGATGGGATTAATGAGACTATTCGATTCATTACGTGAACAACCAATAAGAATTCTCGACCTTCGATCTCGTGGTATTTCAGGTAATACATCTCGTATTATCGGGTATTTTCGATCGTCTTGTATAATATTTGAATATAGGAAGTCGCTAAAAACGTGTTAAGGAACTAATTTTAAGCACTTATTCGAAATATTTTGGATAGCAATATTCACAGCTTTTTAAATCAGTGAGATATTATTTGATAGTACATTTGAAATCTTAGTTCATGTAATTGGCACTTGAAACATTTTTGAATATTTAATCATGGTGTTAATAAGTTGCGCTTGATGTTTTTTATAAAGCACCCTGTGTGGATTTAAGTCAGTTTCTCTGAGCATTATGTGCTTCGATGTCCCATGTTTACCCTACTATTAACCACATTGTTATTGTGGACGACTTTAATATTAATGTCTTAGTTGACTCGCGTGCCAAGAGACAGCTCTTAAGGTGGCTTTTCAGACGTTGAACTCGTCTCAGGTTGTTGTCCAATCCTCTAGAGTGACTAAATCAATAATTGATTTGGTTTTCGTGTCAGAGAGTCTTTTGGTAGTTCAGAGTAATACTTTTTTATCAACTTCTTTATTACTATAATCTATTAACAATAAACAGTATTTATAACTTTAGGACTTTATAAATAAAATAACATGAATTGTCGCAGTAGGAACTCGCTCAACAGCGTCAGCCCTATAAGAATTTATTGCTTATGATGGTAAAAGTCGAGAGGGTCCAATTTCTTCAACCTTCTGATGACTGGAGGGCGAGTTAACTCATTGGCGAAAACGTTTGGGTAGTTTTCTAATCAACTGATGTAGTCAGAAGTCCGGTAAGCAATTATTTCTTCCACTTATATTTCCACATATGAAGGTTCTCATGGATGATATGGTTAGACACATACCACCATGCGTAATGCGAAATCGTTGCAATTACAAAATGTTTATTATGCTTGCAGTTCCGTACAATTGTAGTCCGTATTCCAAAATAGGTCTTGGTGTAGCCTTATAGATTCTAAGTTTATTTTCATTGCTTAAGCAGGAGCTCTTATTCATGTACCAATACATTTTCTATACAACATTCTCAATTGTAACCTTTTAGCCCATATGTGCTTATTCCAAATAAGATATTTGTCCAGATATATATCCAAGTACCTGACATAATTTTCCATAAGTAGCGGAATATTATTGAGCTTCACTGACGGACAGGTTCCTATTCTCAAGGCAAACATAATGTGCGTGGACTTTGCACTACTAACACTTATATTCCATGTTTCTAGCCATTTCCCCAACAGATTTAGATGATGCTGAAGTTGTTGGATAGTTATTACTCGCTCAGAGTTAGCGGTCATAACTACGATGTCGTCAGCATAGGTATCAATGACCGTTGTACTGGTAACTGGAATGTCTGATGTATACAGTAAATATAAAATCACCAAGTCTTATCACACTTCCTTGTGGAATTCCGGCTTGTCTAGGTAGTAGAGTTGTGTATACCTCTTCCTGCCGTACCAAACAGTAACAACTTTTTAGGAATGAGACCAAGACAATAGCCATGCTATGCGGTAGCCACATTTTTATTTTTGCTAACAAGGCATCGTGCCAGACCTTGTCAAAAGAATTTGTTGCTTATGATGATAAGTGGAAAGGGTCCAATTTCATCAATCTTCTGATGACTGGACGGCGAGTTAACATTGGCGATAACATTTGGGTGATTTTCTAATCTACTGATTTAGTCAGAACTCCGGTAAGCAATTAGTTCTTCCACTTTTGGCATTTGAAGGTCCTCATGGATGATATGGTTAGGCGCATACCTTGTTGGCTGACATATATAACGGAGTACTTTAGACTGAAATCATTGCAGTTGCATGATGTTTATTTTGCTTGCAGTTCCCCTCAATTCTATGTTATTCCATATTTCCTAATAGGTTTTGGTATAGCCTTGTAGATTCTATTGTTATTTTCATTGTTTAAGCCGGTGCTCTTATTCATGTACCAACACATTTTTGTATACAATATTCCCAATTGCAACCTTTTAGCCCATATGTGTTTATTCCAAATAAGATGTCTATCCAGATATATTCCCAAGTACCTAACATAATTTTCCATGTTTCTAGCCATTTTTCTGACAGATTTAGATGATACTGAAGTTGTTGGGTAGTTATTACTTTTTCAGTATTAGTGGCCATAAGTAGGATGTCGTCAGCATAGGTACCAATGATCGTTGTACTGGTAACTGGAATGTGGAATGATGTATACAGTAAATATAAAGTCAGTCCTAGCACACTTCTTTGTGTAACTCCGACTTGTATAGGTAGCAGGGTTATGTACACCTCTTCTTGCCGTATCAAAAGTAATAATTTTTTAGGTATGGTCTAATTCAATGGCCATGCTATACGGAAGCCACATTTTTATTTTAGCTAACAAGCCATCACCTTGTCAAAAGCCTAAGAAACGTCCAAAAAGGCAGCAGTGCAAACTTCTTAGTTCTCCAGGGCTTTCCTTGCAGTCCTTACCACCGTATAAACCTGTTCTCTTGTGCCATGTTGAGATCAAAAGCCAAGCTGATGATCTGGTATAAATCTCCTTTGTGATTAAATTTCCTGGAGTCCAACCAATACAACCTTCTCAACCTCTTTCGATAGTATTGGGAGATAACTGATAGATCTATATGATGTCTCGTAACTAGAGTCTTTATTTGGCTTAGGTATCATAGTTATTTGAGATACCTTTCATTGCATCGAATAGTAGCCCATTCCGATTACAGCGTTGAAAATATACAAAATCAAAGTGATTCTTTCACCAGGAAGTTGCTTTATAACTTCGCTTGTGATCAGATCGTAACCAGGAGATTTGTTTGATTTCTGTCCATTAAGTCTCTGAGTTCCAACAAGCCTCAGAGATAGACCTCCTGATTAGGAGGTCTATCTGATAGGGAGCTGCTAGTGATTCCTGTACAATTTCATCGTGATCAGCTGGTGCTCTAGAATTAGGTGTAAATACCTTTTTTAGATGTTCAGCAAAGACTGCTACAACAGCCGTCTTGTTTTATCACGGGAGTCATTCTTCCTAACAGTTGTCTTCGAGAATTATTTCTTGTTTAGTGCTTTGGTTATTTTCCATAACGAATTTTTTTGTCTGCTGTATGTGTCTGAGTTTTCTTTCCTCTTTGATCACGTTGAATATTTTCCGTGGATAAATGCCAGAATTAATAATAGATGACAGTTGTGGGGCAGATTTCCATGTAGCATTTTGTGTTGAGAATGATACTGATGATCTTGGATTTTCGGATCACTTTTTGGTTAACATTACATATATGACTAATAAAAACATTTCTTTTCCCAAAAAATTACCTATCCTGACTTACGTAATATGAATTTCGTAGATTTTAATAATGATTTGAATTGGATGAATTGGGTAATTGTTTTTTGAGTTAACCTCTGTTGATGAGAAAGTTAATTATTTTAATGAAACATTATTAGCTTTGTTTGACATTTGTGCCCCTTTTGTCACTCGGGTTGCAAAGAAAAACTTTTTACTTTAGATAACTTGGAATATTAGACAGATGATAAAAGTAAAAAATGCTGCGTTTAAGAAATAAAACGAACTCATAAAGAAGCACATTTCATTTATTACAAGAATCTTCGCAACTTGGTTACGACTACCATCCGTACCGAGAAACGTGTTTTTCTTGAACAAAACTGTAACACAAGTAACTCGTAACTTATGGAACCGCTTAAAAAGATATAATGTTGTTAATTCATCTTCTGCTCTTTTGCCGGGAAAATTAACTGATCCTGAAACGGTCACTAAATTTTTTGTTGATTATGCTCAAACTTCTTAGGTTGAGTGTTAAAATTGAGTGGTAGTAGTTCTGATGGGATTTCCTTTCGTTTTCTGTCACATTTTTAATGTCTGTCTCCGGAGTTTGTATTTCCATCTGTTCGGAAGTATGTTTTTGTAACTGCAGTGCTGAAGTCAAAATCTGTAAAGATTCTGAAGGTTTTGTGGCCTATGACAATACTTCCAGCGTTGTCCAAGGTACTTGAGAGAGTGATTGTTGAACAGCTATGTGGCCACTTGAATGAAAATAGTAGTGTTGGGCCTTACTGATGACGTCTTTAGGTCTCTTGACCTTCCCTTAGGTCGACAATATAGGCTCTTTTAGACTTTACTAAAACTTTTGGCACTTTAAATCATGATCTATTGCTGTCAATCTTACATTACATTGTAATTAGTGATGCGGCTATTGAGTTGTTTCGAATGAATCTTCGGGATAGGCGGCAGTCAGCTAGGGTAAATGATACAATCTCGTCTTTCATGGTAACAGCATCAGGGACCATTTTAGGTCCCTGTCTACTTTTCAGAATTTTTACTCCTAATCTGTTTTTAGATTTAAATGCTTATTCGTATCATTTGTCCGTGGATGATGCGCAGCTGTACTATAGCTTCTTTCCGTATGAGTTGCCGGATGTGTGCAGCCGACTATCTGGTGAATTACAGCAACTCTGTGCTTGAATTAAACAAAATAAAACGCAAAGTATCTTGTTTACTAAAAAGGGTACGTTACATGTTGATAAAGTTGACATTAATATTGATATTTCAAATCAGCCTTTAATATTTGAAAGCCTATATGTGATGTTTGATGAGCTTTTTCTGGTCATGTGAGTATGCTTTGTGGCAGGGCATTTGAATCGTTTCTTGTGAATTGAAACGACTTTTATGGAATTCATCTGTTCTTTCCTATTTTATTTATTGTAGTGCTGTGTTTAATTCGTTTTTATCGTATGACAGTGCTCGTAGGGTGCAGGTAGTTCAAAGCTCTTGCTTACTTTTTATTTATGGTATGGGGCGTAGAGAAAATATTTCGGATAAGCTTAAGAGATTATGATTATGCTACTCACTATCTATGCCTGGCCTATTCAGCGTTATTGGGCGGTGTGAATAAAAGCGAGTACGACGAGTATTTACTTACAAGTAAAGTGTAACGAGTATTTAAACTCCAAGGAAACCGATGTGAATAAAGCGTCGAGTTTACTTGTGACCGTGTACTCACCAACACGAGGGAACTGAATTCACAAGAAAGGTAAGTAAATACTTGCAGCGCCACACAGACCACGCATCATTTCCTGTTGTGACTTGTTATGTTTTCGCCGCTAAACTAACCTTGACTCCCCGTCATTACTCATAAGTTAGTTGCCGTACCCGTTTGTTTTTGTCTTCTTGCAGCTATGGATGAAAGTAGTGTGACTTCCGGTTGTGACAATAGAGCTATTTTGGTAGCGTTATTGAAAGACTTTAGTGTTGTGCTAAATAAATCCATGTTGCCTAAAGTTGCATCTGCTAAAGAGAAGGCATGGGGATGTTTAGCCGACCAGTTTTCGAAAAACGTTGGGAAGCAAACTAGTGTTAAACAGTTAAAAAAGCAATTGAACAATATCAAAAGCGCTGTCAAGAAAAAAACTTATGTCAACGCAACTGGAAATAAACCAATAACATTGTTGTCATGGGAGACAGATTTCCTAAAAATTTGCGATTCAAACGAGGACCCAGTTTATTGCAAAATACCTGGGGTCCATGCGTTGGATTGGGAGCAAGTTCTACGTTGCCATTACCTGAACTCAATGAGAAGAATGAGAATACGGAAGACGAAGATGACCCCATTGGCATGTTAGCATCAAACCAGCCCATCACACCAATGACTTGTATACGTAAGAGCGATGCGACGAAGTTGAAAAAAGATAAAAAATTGAAACTCTCAGCTGAAACTGAAGAGACGTCAAAGTTGACAACTGGTGAGCTGCAGCGTTTATTATTACTTGAACAAATTAAGCTAACAAGACTTCAGGCTGAACGTGAACAACTGATAATAACGGAGTTGAACCTAAGAGCTGCACAACACAGACGAACGGAGTCCGGTGAACAACGCGTTGTGGTTGAAGAAGACGATGTCTTAAAAGAATTTTTGGTGTTGAAATAAATTGTATCTATATTATTTAATTAAAATATTTAAATTTAAATTGTATCTATTATTTATATGAAATAAGTATATAATATACGTTTGCTTTTTATATAGTTTTTATTACTTTTTTATTTTATTTTTTCACATATGCGATTGCAATTGGAGTAAAGGAAATAGGATTAAATTTATTTCCATGTCAAAAATGTGTACTTACAACATCAGATAATTACTAATTTCTAATCGTTTTTGCTGACCACGTCGTCTATTTAAAACTACATTCCGATCTAAATTATATAGAGGTATGTTTTCTTCAGCCACACCATTTTCGATTCCGTCTTCCACTTCCCAAGCATCATTCAAATGTTTTGCTATATTGTATAGCACTGTACAACTTATTACTAAATTGGGAACATTTTTGACTGCCATTCTAACTTGGCTCGAGAGTATGGGAAAACGACGTTTCATCTGGCCAAAAACTCGTTCAATTATTACTCTTTCCTGAGCATGGGTCGAATTGTAATTCCGCTCACGAGTATTTCTTGGTTCGTCAAAAGGAGTCGGTAACAAAGGAGTAATTCCATATCCGCTATCATCAAGGAGACAAACATCACCAGCATATCGGCGCACCACGTCCTGAATTCCACTCACTCGCCAAATCCTGCCATCATGTACACTCCCTGGCCATTGAGCGTCCACACTTGTAATTTTTTCATTAGCGTCACAAGTCATTTGAATGTTTATTGTTGTTCTTCCTTTTCTGTTCACATACTCGTGCCGAATTCCGAAGGTTTCATAATATGCACGTGAGTGCAATCTATAGCACCAATGACAGTCGGAATGCGAAATTTTGAAGCTCAATCTGCCTTGGCCTGATCCATATCTTCAATAGTGCGTGGAAATTTAGTCCAATCTTCAGACTTCGACACTATTTTATCCAATACACTTGAAAATGTTCTGCTGACGGTACTTCTTTCAACCCCCATGTCGTTGGCAACACCACTTTGGAATCCTGGATCACTAACGTATCTCAGAAAAATTTCTATCTTTTTCCGTGCAGTTAATCCTCCACCCCTTGCATCTGTGTTTTCATCAAGAAAGTGCGAAGTGAGAAAATCTACCTTTTCGCTCTCAAACCGTAATAGTCCCTTAGATAGATCGGGACTTATATCACACCGGTTTCTATAACGTTTCACACCACACAGGTTCATAAATGCAGCCATCTTTCGTGTACAAGTACGACTGCAAGTCTGGGGTCGGGTTGACTTGCGAATGGACGAGAATTTACTTGCTACAAAAGTATTTACTTGCGTTTATTCACACCAAAATTGGCATTTTTTGGGGTTTTACTAGCCTCTCAAGTATTTACTAGCTAGTAAGAGTAAATACTTGTTTTATTCACTTCAATTTTGGGCGTTTACTTGTCATTTTAATATGTTCAAGTATTTACTTGTCCTACTCGTTTTTATTCACACCACCCATTGCATGGGAAGCTTCCTTATTTGGTTAATAAAATAAAGTTCAGGAATGCTATTCACTAAAGAAATTAAAACAATGAAATAAAAATCAACCAAATTTAAGCAATCGTTTTCGTATCAGGTGGCTAGGGTGTGGAACGTGGTCCCTGATTCCGTGAGTTGTATGGTCCACTGTAGTTTTTCATACTTAATTAGTTTATGAAATTTAGTACTATGTAAATATGTTTCATTATTGCTCAGTTTTTTAATGCAGTTTTGTTTTGTTCCTTTTAACTTTTTTAATATAACTCGTTACCAATTTGAAATCGATTCCTTCTAAGAAATGTTAAATGATGAGGTATTTTCGACGTTTTACTAGAATCACGAAAACGAAATGATTTAAATGTTGAAAAATTTTGAAGGTCTTATTTTGGAAAATGAAAAAGTGCATTATTCGATATAATCGATAATTATGTCGCCACACTGACCTAAATCCAGATTCTAGTTGGACAAAGGTAAAAAATCAATTACAAAATGTAAATTTTTCAGGTATAGGAAATTTTTCTCAAGGCTTCAATAAACCTAATTACACAAAAAAATCTTATTATAGCGAACAATAGTGTATAAGAAATTACTTTGAAAACGGTTGAATACGTTTCGGTTGAATAGTTATACGTTAATGTAATCGTCCTTTATATCATCTATTCGGCGACATGATTATTTATTTTTGTATGTATGTTAATCTAACTTTTTCCGATACTTTTTAGAAAGAACTTTCCAGCACTGGAAACGTTACATGAAAGAAGGAGTTCATTCAAATTCTTTGCTTTTAATGCGCAACTTTTTCGATTAGATTTAGTTCGATTCTATTGACTTTAAATTTCGAGAAAACCTTTATTGTGATATAATTAATAATATATTCAAATAAGAACCATAATGAACCATACATTAAAACATAACAAATATGGTTCAATTAAAACCGATAACCCTTTTCTATTTCCTCTTGATTTTTTTTATAAAACTTGGTAATTGTGAGATCTTCTGAGATTACGAAAAATTGGACACAAAAATATGAAATTTTCATTAACGTAGATGATGGATAGAACATAGACAAGAAAGGTTATTTACGCAAAGCTTAATATTCTGTGGATTTTAAGCTCATTTATGGCTGCTTCAGGAAACCTTCCTGGGCACACTGGGCAAAATCCCGAATATAGTTGGACAAAACTCAAAGAAATAATGTTAAGCCAAGTCTAAAGTAAATATAGGATAAGTTGTCAATATTACGGGACTGTGTCTTTACTGTTGAAAATAAAAAAAATGTCTTTATATCATCATACAATACCATCCAAGTTGTATCGATTTAAATTAATTCCAGCTATAAAAGATGTTTTATTATTCCAGGATGGTACTCAACTAATTTACTTTAATGGAACCCTATGTATCCAGTAATTCCAGTTATAAACGATGTTTTATAATTCCAGGATGGTACTCAACTAATTTATTTTAATGGAACCCCATGTATCGTTTTAGTACTTTATTGCGTATCTTCTTTCAAATTTTTATGCAAGGTTGCCAAGTTATTAATCATTTTGTGAAAATTTCTGAAAAGTCATGTGATCACTTAAAATTTGTTATCAGCATTATTACTGTAGTGGGATATTGTATTAAGTGGGGATATTAGAATTAGACATCGATTAGTATTAAGTAATCAATTAAAAGAACATGTAATACCACCGTCGTATACAGTAGTAGTAAAAAATATAACGATTATGACTAGTATTCTTTAACACAACGAGACCCAACCTTTACATGGCGATCCTGCCAGGATTTCATAGGTAAGCGAAGAAATAAATTACAAATTGTTAAATAAAATAATTGGAGTATAGTTTACCAAAAAAAAAATATATAATTATATAATTATATAATATAATTGATGGCTACATTTGAAGAATGTTATAATAAATTTAAAGAGATAAGAATATATTTAATAAAATTAGGAAGTAGTAGACGAAAAGGGGAAATATTAGTTAAGAAAAGAAGGGAAGCAGATGTAGTGTATGCAGATTTTACTAAATTAAAGAATGAGTTTAGTGATAGGGTAGCTAAATTAGAAGTAAAGGGTGACGACTTAGAGGTTATTAAGAAATTAGTTATTAAAGTAGATACTATTTATTTTGAATTAATTAGTTTTAACCACTAACGAAGAGATCAATATGTCAAATTTCGATTTGAAAGTCGCAATTAGTCTCCTTCCGGTCATGAATGATAAGGAAGACATGACAAATAAATTGATAGATTCCATTTTATTTTATGAAACTATGCTTGATGATGGCGGTAAGCGGCATTTAATAAATTTTGTTCTGAAAGCGCGGTTATCTCAGTCAGCAAAGATGAGGTTAAATTCAGATTATGCCGCAATCAATCATTTAGTTAGTGATATACGAAAACATTTGCTAACGAAAAAGTCTGATACCTCAATACATATGAAGTTGACAACAATTAAACAAAATGAAAAATCAATTGCTGATTTTGGCCAGGAATTGGAAGTAAATCAGGCTAATGTAATGAACACAAACACACAGCTTTTTCGAGAATAATAAAACTGAAATACATTTTTGTGAATTAGATTACCTTAGTTCTGTGACTTTTAAATGTTGTAACAAATACTTAAGATTCTTAATAGATATAGGAGCTAGCGTATGTGCTATTAGATTAGATAGAGTCAGTGTAAATATTCCTATAGAGTCTTGTAGGTTAGAGGTGTCAGGAATAGGTGGTCATTCAGTTTCAAAAGGTTACGTACATTTAGAATTATCAACTTCAGACATTACATTCAATGGAAAATTTTACGTTTTTGATTCTTTACCGTGTAAATTTGATGGTATTATAGGTCAAAATTTTCTTAAACAGTTTCAAGGAATAATAAATTTCGAGCAAAATAATGTTAGTTTAACTAATGATATTAAATCAATAACTTTGCCTTTAAGTTCACCATCTCAACATAAGATATCAGTGTCTGCGAGATGTGAAAGTATTTACTATTTTTCAACAAAATTTAAAGATGATTACGTAATTCAAGCGCAAGAAATTTGCGATGGTGTATTTGTTGCTAGAACTATTGTTAAGTCAGATAGTACGGATAGGATACCTATAAAAATTTTAAATACTCGAAACGAAACAGTAGAAATAGTAAATTTTTTACCAACATTAGAAAAATTAAAAGAATACGATATATGTTGCTTCAAAGATAATGACATTTCTGTTCATCGTGTGAAAGAATTACTTAATATATTAAATTTAAATTATGTTAATAAAGAAGAACAAATCTCAATAGAAAATATTTGTGTAAAATTTAATGTGACATATTTTATATGCCATTTAACAACTACAAATTTATATAAACAAAAAATAACGCTCAAAGACAATGTGGTCCCAACTTATTCAAAACCGTATCGACTCCCTCATTCCCAAAAAAGTGAAATAGAACGCCAAATTAAAGAAATGACTGAAAATGGCATTATATAGGAAACACAAAGCGAGTGGTCATCTCCGATACTATTAGTACCAAAAAAATCTGATAGTAGAACAGAGAAGAAGTGGAGAATTGTAGTAGATTACAGGTTCTTAAATCAAAAAATTTTAGATGATAAGTTTCCATTACCTAACATTCCAGACATATTTGATTCATTAGCTGGCACAATTTACTTTTCTCATTTAGACCTAAGCCAAGGATACTATCAATTAGAAATAGAACCGGAATGTAGAAAATTCACAGCTTTTAGTACAAATAAGGGTCAATATCAGATGAAACGCCTTCCCATGGGTCTAAAAACAAGTCCTCATGCTTTTTCACGTTTAATGACAGTTGCTTTATCAGGGTTAACCTATGAAAATTGCCTTATATATTTAGATGATTTAGTAGTATTTGGTAGAAATCTCCAAGATCATAATAAAAATTTAATCAAAGTATTTAATAGATTGCGTAATGTAAATTTAAAACTTAACCCAGCAAAGTGTACTTTCCTAAAAAAAGAATTATTGTGTTTAGGACACATAATTACTGATCATGGTATTCAGCCAGATCCTGAAAAGATTCAAATTTTAAAAGATTATCCCTTACCAAAAAACAATGATGTAAAACGTTTCGTAGCATTCGCAAATTATTACAGGAAATATATTCCCAAGTTTGCCGAAAAAGCAATTCCACTTAACAGATTATGTAGAAAAAATGCAGTATTCAATTGGTCAAATTCATGTCAGAAGTCATTTGAATTCTTTAAACATGCGCTAACCCAACCACCAATTTTAAGTTATCCAGATTTCTCAGAAGAAAATCAATTTATTTTGCAAACCGATGCTTCAGGAATAGCGATAGGTGCAGTGTTATCAAATAGAGATAATAGGCCAGTAGCTTATGCTAGTCGTTCGTTAAACTCGGCTAAAAATTAATTATCCTACAATAGAAAAAGAATTGTTAGCCATAGTTTGGGCAATTAAACACTTTCGACCATATCTTTACGGATGACATTTCAAAATTCTAACCGACCATAAACCATTAATATATTTATTTAATATTTCCGATCCTACTAGTCGCTTAACAAAATTTAGATTATGCTTAGAAGAGTATGATTTCGTAGTTGAGTATATAAAAGGTAAAGAAAACGTTACGGCGGACGCGTTGTCTCGAATTCTGACATCAACTCAACTAAAAGAAATGAATGAAAACATAATTTCAGTAATGACTAGAGCACAGGTAAAAAGAGAACAAGAAGTGAATTCGGAATTATCAACAAATAATGATCAAAATGTTTCTCGTGTTCGGCTTGATTACCCGAATATCGTAGAGGTTTTGAAAAAAGATAAGGAAGGTATGGAATTATTGAAATTAAGTAACAAAGATAGGAAATCGTTAAATAAGATGAAACATTCTTTGTCTAAGAATAGAAATTTCTATTATATGCCATCAAACTCTGTTATATTTTACGATGATTTACGATTTAAAGATGTTTGCTTTATCAGCAACTGCCCCAGACGCACTGCTGAAAGAATTGGTCTTATTATGTAAACAAGAAAAAATTGGTATTATTAATTGTATAAAAAATAAAGCTGATTTTAGTCTTGTAGAAAAAATTATGCAAGCGATAAATAAGAGCTCCAATTGGACCGGTCCCCGAATAAACATAATTAAAGGAGTTCAACAAGTAACAGATAGCGATATGAAAAAGTTAATTTTAAACGATTTTCACTTATTACCAAGTAGTGGTCATGCAGGTATTAAAATACATTAAATAACATTAAAAAATATTACTATTGGTATGGAATGAATAAAGATGTTGATAATTTTGTTAAAAAGTGTGATTCTTGTCAAAAACAGAAACATTGTAAATACCTTAAAGAACCGATGGTAATCACAACTACTGCTACAACAGCATTTCAAAAAATTTACTTAGACGTTGTAGGTCCACTAAAACAAGATGTCAATGGTAATTCCTACATCTTAACATTGCAATGTGAACTAACGAAATATACAGGGGCATACCCAGTTAAAACAAGAGATTCTGTCACAATAGCTAGGGCATTAGTTGACAATTTTATATTGAGATACGGCATTCCTAATGAGATTGCAACCGATAGAGGTACTGAATTTATTTCATCTACTTTCAATGAGATATGTAAATTATTTAAAGTCAAACAACTTCAATCTACCGCTTATCATCATGAAAGTATAGGTTCATTAGAAAACTCACATAAAGCCTTGGGTGCTTATCTTAGAATCCAAACAGATAATTCTAGTGATAGATGGAGCGATTGGATACCGTATTGGTCATTCTCTTATAATACTGCGGTTCACACTGAAACTTTGTACACGCCATTTGAGTTGGTATTTGGAAGGATTTGTAACATTCCATCCAACCTTTTAACGGGTATTGATCCAGTGTACAATTTTAGCGATTATCCATCCGAACTAAGATACAGATTACAAAAATCTCAGTTAGATGCACGTAATAACTTATTGCGAAGTAAAATCAAACGAAAAGAAGCGTACGACAAAACAGTAAATTCTGTTACTTATAAGAAAAAGATTTAGTTCTATTAAAAAACGAAGTAGGCGATAAGTTAAGTAGTTTGTATAAGGGTCCGTTCGTAGTTGTAGAAGATTTATCTCCTAATGTTAAAATACTTAAGAATGGGTTAGAAATAGTTGTTCAAAAAAATCGCACAAAACCGTTTTATAAATAAACAAAAAAAAAATTTTATAATTTTATATAAATAGAATATATAATATATATTTTAATATTTTTGGTAGGAAATTTTTTTTCTTTTATAGGGGGAGATGTAGTGGGATATTGTATTAAGTGGGGATATTAGAATTAGACATCGATTAGTATTAAGTAATCAATGAAAAGAACATGTAATACCACCGTCGTATATAGTAGTAGTAAAAAATATAACGATTATGACTAGTATTCTTTAACACAACGAGACCCAACCTTTACATTACTAAATATTGTAACTTGCAGTTTGGTATATCAATAAACAAACCTTTGGTCTATTAAACGTCACTAATAATATTGAATAATATTATGCAGGGCCAGAACCGGTTAATTCAAGCAATGCTTGGGAGGCCATAACTTTGTTAAATAATTTTAATATTTTCATAATCATAAGTAAAATAATTCATTAATCATAAGTAAATAATTTTCAGAAAAATAATAAAACCTGGAAATACCTAGTGCACATAATATTAGTGGATCCTGTTATTACAGACTTTCGAATATTTTAGAAGAAGGCTCATCAAGAATTCATGTTCTATTCTGAGTACTTTGAGGATTCTAATAATGATTTGCGTTCTATTGATTGCATTGATTGGCAACGTAAGTTTTCAAACATTAATGATAATTAAATTTTTTAATACACATTTACTATCCGTATTTGATACACATGTGCAGGAGAAGATTATTAACACATTGAGAGCAAGCGTAGCTCGGCTAATTCCGGTTGTTAGGATTATGATGGACTTAAGGGATGAACTATTAAATCATTACAGAAAGAGTAAGACACAGATCATTGGGCATACTACAAACCACTCTTTGGTGATAATTGTTACATCTGCATACTATTTTCATACAAAATAGTATGCAGATTTTAACATCGATCAAAATTTATTACAATATTATAACAGCATTACACTATGAAATTTTAAAGAATCGTTTGCTTTTCATACTGTAACATGGAGTAAAGTGGCTAAACTTATATAATGTATTCACTTTAATGCCGTTAGAAGCAATCTGTTTGGCATAAATACAATAAAAATGTCATCTCAATTAAAAAAATAGTTGTCTCTTAGAAGCCGTTTTCCCTGACTGTTGGAAGGATTCTATAGCCACTCCATTGCCGAAGTAATATCCAAAGTGCTATACTAACTTTAGACATGGAAGCATACTGCTTGCTCTTTCTAAAGTACTAAAAAAATAGTTTGTTCTTAGTTACGTGAGTATCTATCGCTTTACGACATCATACCTCATTAAGGATAATTTGGATTCTAAGTACATCGTTAAAATGTATAATGAATAAGACCTTAGTATTAGGTTTAACGATGTATATTATATTTATATAGGTGCTACACGTGTTTCGGTTACGTATAAACCGTCAAATCTTTAAAACGAAGCGTCACAAAGTTTTCTACATAAATAAAAGTAATTTTTCGTTGTATTTCTTGATAAACACAATTGTATTAACAATGGAAACGTATTAGATTTTGCAAACTTTGGAAGTTTTTCTACGTCCCTCTTCAACGAACCATCCCGTTTTCTTGATCTGTAACTTGTAATTTTTAAGAATTCGTTTTGAAGATTTTGTATTTTCATAATTGACGACGTACCTGATGACAGTTTATATGTAACCGAAACACGTGTAGCACCTATATAAATATGAATATTATTATGATATTATTAGATTTGATGAGTTACATTTTGTTGTTACATTGCAATTATGTATTACATTGGTCTCGGTCAGAACACAATTGATTTTTTTAAACATTATATTTTGGTCCCTAAAGGGGTGCCTCAGAGCAGTATATCTGGTCTTTTGTTATTTGCAAATACCTTGCGTATGTTAAGGATAGCCAGTTATTAATGTCATTTCCTCATACCCAGAGTAATGTTACTGCTGTTAAAATAAATTCTGATGTCCAATCGCTTGTTGACAGCAAATCTAACTTGGTAATATTTAGTAATAGGAATCATATGAAATTTGTTGATAACAATCTTAAAATTTCTGTAAATAATCAAGAGCTTCAATACGTACGCACTGTGCAAAATTTTGGGTTAATTAATAGATAATAATTTAAAATTTACTTCAAATATATGTAAATAAGCTACTACAAAATATTATCTACGGTGCTAGACAATCGAAGACATGTGCAGTATGTCCAAAATGGGTGTTTAAGACTAATTTAAGGAATATGGAAGTACTGAACTCGCATAAGTAAAAAGAGTAGATGGCGGAATATGTATAACAGGGTCATTTTGCATAGAGGAATAGTTTATTTTAAAATTGTAAACAAAAATTGCAGGAAAATATCGTATCATCCATAATATCAATGTTTATCGAAAAGATAATAAACACTTACAATACTGCATTTCGGAACTCCTTCACTTATTGTGTAACAAAGTTTTGGAATAACCTCGTCCATTAGAAATATCAAACTTGTCGAGTCCAATTACAAGCGGTATCTCTATGAGCAACAGATGGAACCATTTTAGATTTATATATATATTTTTTTTTTTGATTTACACAATTATTTCGTTACACCCAACCCTTTCTTTACATGGTCTTTTTTAACACGATTTTGAAATAACACGGTTCACCAATAAATTTTTTTACAAGAATTTTTTTTTTGGGATTCGTGCTGTAACCAAAAATTCGTTAAATAAATAATAAATAAATTTTAATTATCACCAAAAGTAAATTTTTATATAGACCCTAATTTAATAATTGGTGAAAAAAGGATAAGAAAAATTATTTTTATATTACAAAATAATTTTGTTCAGCTAGAATCGGAATTCAGCCCAGTGTGGCATCGTTTTAAAATTCACTTAGTCAGTGTAGAAACGAAGTTGATAAGAATATTAATAGAACAGAAGTTTTACATATTTCAACATAAGATGAATGAAATACAGGTTTAATCTTTGTTCTAGATATTGTCGGTTAGATCTATCACCATAATGGCTTATATAACGAAAAATACTCTGTGTTTGCTTTACAAATACGATGATGTCGCTGCGATTTTATTATATTATCTTATACAGGGTATTAAAAGAAGAATGTAAATATTTAAAGAGGTAATAGCATGGAACATTGACTGTTGAAATCGCAGACGTTTACTTTGACTGTAATCAGTGCCTAAACTTTCATTTATTATGGTTATTTATACTAACACAGGATTAACTGACATGAATTTCATGTAGGTATGGCCGTGTTAATGGGATTGCCACCGAATGAGGAAGTCTTTATGCTGAACCTTATCCAAATCGCCAAATTCCATCATATAGTATTTTTACAACAATTCATCAAAGATTATGTGATACTAATACATTAATCAAACAATGCTATTTGTCTGGAAGGTCAAGGTCGGTATCTACTCCTAGACTAGAAGAAGAAACCCTGACACGGATAAAGCATAATCCCGGGACGAGTGTGCAGAAAATATCAGCCGAGATAGAAATTAGTGCTCCTTTTACTTGGACAATCCTCCACGAGGAACTGCTTTATCCACACCATGTCCAACGACTACAGAATTTAAAACCAATTGATCTTCAAGCACGTTTAATTTTCTGTCATTGGTTTCTACGCTATGATGCTGAAGAGAACCGTTTTCTTGACAATAGAATTCGAATTTGACAATAAAAAAAGAATTTGTTGATCATTGATATGGTGTAACGGAATTACACGGAATGGAGCTATTATATTATATGGAGTGTAAAATAGAACCTGGAGAGCAGTTTTTTTGATCCTGTTGTTTAAGGCGGACTTGACGGTCCCCTAATTTATTGTTAGACCCTCTACGCTTCTTTTTCTGGGGATATTTGAAAATATTATTTTATGGTACTACTGTGAATACCCTCAACGAGCTACAGCTGCAATTAATCCATAAAGCCATTTCAACATCTTCACAACAGCTATTTGAACATGGAAGGAGGACATTTTGAACACCTTATTTAACATTTTTAACCCATGTTTATTAAGGCTTTTTTGTTTATTTTGGTCCATACTATTACCTCTTTAAATATATATTGCATTCTTTTTTTAACATCATGTATACCTTATTATCCCATACAAACGGAAATTAAACTACATCGTTTATTTCTGCACTAATGTAAGTTAAAATGCAGTTTTGTTAACGTATTTGTGCCCAATAGTATTGCAATTATTTTTACGTTAACTAATATATTGACAGAAAACTTCAAAAAGTGTTACCCAGGTTTTGTAAAAATGTTAATTGGATAACTGTTGTTGTTAACTAGCCAATTGAAGAACTTGCGTACAAAACCGGATATATCCGTTAAAAAAATAATGTCAAAAAACTAAAAGCCTTGAAATCTATGCGAATACATATGCCAAGTAATTTCGTCAAAATGTGGATATAATTGGTTTTGCACACGAACTTCTCAAATATTCCTTTTAGAAATTCTGTGAGTCAGTGTAAATGAATTTAATGAAAATATCAAAAATAGTGATTTGGAAATATTTATATATCTATAAAGGTTTGCTATATATATAGATCTTTTACAAAGGTTTGTGATGAACCTTTATTATATATTTATATTGACAATTGATTGTAAATTCCTTGTTTTATTTGCTTTTATATCAAACATAAATGTCATCTTGGTTAGTATTGCTTCATAAAAGAATTGTAATATATTCAACACTCTTCCTGAAGACCAATCATAGTTACAAATTTTTCTAATTTTCGTTTTGGTAACAGCTTTGTTAGCATATCGGCAATC
Organism: Onthophagus sagittarius; assembly: GCA_036711965.1. Lineage (NCBI taxonomy): Eukaryota > Metazoa > Arthropoda > Insecta > Coleoptera > Scarabaeidae > Onthophagus > Onthophagus sagittarius. The sequence goes on from JASERS010000005.1 coordinate 31,404,482, forward strand.
ATCTCCTCCGTTTCCCCTCTTTATATGGCGACTCGCATAATAGTCTTCTTAAAATGTGCTCTCTGTTTTGTTTTCCTGCCTAGCCTCAGTAATTCATTCAATTAAAAGTGGTTAAAATGTAGGAACATTCTAACCACTTTTGTATTGAAATGAAAGAACTGTTTTTTTAACAGAAGTCAAAAACTACTGCTTCTCTTAGATAATGCACCCGGAAATCACAACAATACGTATACGGCCCTGTCTGAAAATATTAAAATTGAATGTCTACCCAAAAATATAACTGCCCTGATTCAATAAAAATAAATATCAATATAAATAATAATATAAATATCAATATAAATAATAATATAAATATCAATATAAATAAATAATATAAAATACCGCGGCCATAACTGATGTAGCCAATGGAAAAGTTTCGAAAACTTGATGAAAAAACTAGTAATAAGTTGCCAATTAATGAGTTTTGAAAGCAATTCAATATAAAAGATGTAGTAGAAAATATTTGCCAACCATGGGATGAACCGCAACAACATTGCAGGGAAAGATAATTTGTCGCATTGTAGTAGTTCTGTATCTGAGGTTTTAATACCGACATTCCGAGATTTCAATTACGGAAATTCTGAATGAATTATGAACTCTATTGAAAACCAGTATTGTCCTAAAAATACCGGTGTTTTAATAATAGTATTATTATAAACTAATTACCAAAAAAAGTAATAAAAATAGCCATATCATCGAGCGCCCTACGTCTTGAATCATAGAGTCATACTCAGTCATAGTTAAATTTAAACACGAAACGTTCACTTTGCCTTAGAAGCACGTTCAATTTTTCACAATGAGCTGTATCTTGTTTGAGCTGTAATTAGCGAATCCAACCCAACTCAGTAATTGTTCTCTCTTGCAGTACGTATTGCCCCAACAGATCCCAGGCATAGAATTTGGAGCGGCAGGATAGTGAGAAGTTGGGGTGCTATACCCCGACGCATTAAAAACTCCTTTCCTCGTCTTCTCACAAAACACCCATTCATATTCAAATGTGCAAACATTAATGGCCAGTTTCTCGTACGTATTTACATGTCAATATCGAACCGATATTGTGCTGTTAATCGATAACTCGAGCGATATGCGTCAATTGGGTTTCTGAAAGGGCCGATAGGGAAAAGACTCGATAGGGTGCTGAACCCGGAGTGACAGTCCGATGCGACTACCGAAAGGTTAATAGTTTCATTTAATTTCAAGAAATGACCAATATTTTTTAATAATTTTAGTGTTTGTATGTGTAATTGCGGAAATTTCAATTCAACGGACCTGTTTTACCCGCCGTTTCGGACGAAATACGTTGTAGGAACGTTTGGTGACGTCACGTAACGTGACATCATATGGAATCTTTGAAGTGATTTTTCGATAAGTTTGAGACTCGACCCCGTTGATTTTTTTTTGAAACGTGTTTTTTAGGCCCTTCTTTTGTTATTTGTTTTTTTTTTGTTCAGAAATTATTTGTTTAGGTGATTTATTGTGTTTTATTACTAAATGCTTCGCCGGGCTTGTCCCATTTTCATCTCAAATATTTAATAATTTAAATAATTTTGCGAACTGTTTCTTCAAAATATTTGCCGCCACTTATCGACGGTTCGATAACTATTATATACAATATCTGTCTAGTTAGTTATTGGATCAATATTGTCGCTCCGATATCTTTACAATGGCTATATACTGGAGGAGGGATATGAACTTCCTCTTCTGTCATTCAGTTCTCCTATATCTATCAACTCGAGATACAAGGCCATTTCTTCGTGCTTCCCTTCATCTGACTACATAGGACTACATACTCTTATTTAGCATCATTTAGGGGTGACAGAAGAAGCTATAGTAGCTTCTTCTCCTCATCAGTTTGATCTTTCCTGTTCCTTCGATCTCTCCATGAACCCGTGATTCTATGGCAATGACAGTTCTATGTGTCTTATTTTTTGTATACTCTATCCATATCAAGTCTTTTCCAATCATTAGATCTAAGTATTTTTGATTCGACTACATGATCTTTCACTTGAACCATAGCTTCTTTTTTGCATTTTCTGCTTCTCGTTAAGACCGTCTCGTTTTTTTAGGAGTATCTTCTAGATCCAATTCCTCCATCTTACTCACTATATTATCTAACACCACCTGTGTTCAAGTTTGTTCAACACGACTGTCTATGATTGCAAGATGGTCAGCATAAACTACCAATTCATTTCATTGATTCAATTTTGTGAAAAGAGACAATCCACAAAAGTTTGCTGAAGTGCTTTCGCACATGATACCTCACGATGGCCTATTATTTATCGTTTATTATAATTCTTTAACGTTGGACTAGTAAAAAAATGAAACCAATACCGGTACTAATACCGATATCCTGGATTTAAAACAATAGGAACACTAAAAACCGACTGACAAAAGTCGTCCTTATCTGCTTAATCAAACTAGCTTGAAATTAGAAATATTAGATTGAGTACTTAGAAGATGATATCAAAAATGTATTTAATACTGATCGGCAGCCAAGAATAGGTGACATCGCAATCCCACAATTGACTTTAAAGCAGTTATTCAATTCACTTCATCCTTTCTCAAAATGATCTCAATAAGGAGCACGGCGCGCCGCGGCGTCAACAGTTGTGTTATTACCTAGCTGCTACCTTTCAACCTTACTTTTAGTGTTAGTTTACAAATAACAACTTTTGGCGGACTTTTGAGGCGTTTAGCCAACTTTTGACCAATTTTATTGTCATTGACGATTGGTTCTTTTGAATCAATTTTTAATTCCGATAAGAATTATTTTACATACAGTGGTATCTATATCTGATAATGCAATTTATCAGATATAGGTTCTTTACAGATTTTTTACTTTCCTACAAAATTGCTGCATATACCATTTTAAATAAATAACCAATATACAAGAAACGACTACCGTAGATGATCACCAATCCGCATATACATAACATTGCATATCTTTTCTTGAAGTTATATATATATTAATTCCAAATTCATTGTTTCAAACTTCACATCGAACATCGATATGAACACTTTTTCATTATTTCTTCATTTTTTCACTTGGGGATTTTATAATTATAAATTTGAGGCCATTGATGACTGATTTTGAACTTTCCACACATAATCGCTGAAGAATTTCTTTTATGTAGAGTGTCTCCTAAATGCGTGTACAGCGGAAGACTACAGACTCTTGGTTCAACGTAACATAGGTATACGCAGTATATGCTCATATTCTCGATAATGACTCTTTTTTTTTAATTTAATGAAGCTCAGGGTAGACAATTAATTAATGAAAATACCAGAAATTCCGCTAACCCGAATATTTCTAGTTCTAGGATAAATTGAGTGCTAATAATTTTTCATATTCCTGTGTTCATCCATTTTACTGTAATAAGGTTAATTTTTATTTACAGTCGATGAAGAAATAATTTTTATTCTTCGTTAAACTTCATTAACGTTTGCAGTTACTTTGATTTTATTATTAAATCATACTTGATGACTTTCAACTAGTTTTATCTCATTTTGTTGGAGTTGAAACGACAAAGAAGTAAATGTAACGTTGACGTTAATTTAAAATCAGAAAGGTAGAAAACAAGGTTTTCCCGTTAAAGTCGCGTGTTTCCACAAATGATCAATCACGAACGTCAAAGCAATATCTACGCACCATATTTAGATTGAAGTGTATTATCGGTTTGAACTCTTCATTTAAAAGACTTTTAAATGCTAATAAAATTAGTCAATCATTTAAATTAAGGTCGGCTCTAAATATTACATAGGTGTTATTGGCATTTCCGGGAATGTATAATCGTTTAGCGAAAAGTGGGTCAAGTTGGAAATCTGGGAAATTGGACGAATGAATTTGTGGAGGAATGTTTTTTGTTAATTAGTTCTCGTGAAAATAAAGCTAAATATAGACCACTTAAATTTCCTGCTTATTTTATTTGACAGGCGATTCTGTAATTATCCTTTGGGGGGCAACTTAGTAATGAAATTGAACCCCACATAAATATCAATTCTAATTTAGGTTCTATAATAAAATCCCGGCCTTTATAAGTCTTCCCAAAACCCCCTTTATTAAGAAAATAATCATAAAATTAAAAAATCATTCCATGTTTTTGATTTACATTGAGAAATTGCGTGACGTAAAAGACGAACTAAATATTTAATTCATCCATCTCTTAAAGGATGAAAGTTCGCCCACAATGATGGAATCCCATGCATTCTCCTTCAATCAAATTACTCCGATTTCGGGATCTTACAGTTCGAATAATGTTGTCTTAAAACATATTTTCTTTTTGAAATGAAAGCTTCTGGGTTATCTCGGATAAAAACAACGTTTGTTATAAATCTCGTCTGTTGTCCGAAGCACTTCTAAAACCTCCCATCTCGGAAGCTCTAATTTTCTAGAACTGAGATTGGGGTTTCGTTTTGTGAGAGCATTAGTTGAATCCGCCGTCCAATTAACGAAATTAGACGTCTTAGCGGTGTGTCGCATTCTTAGTTATCTTTAAAATCTTAATTAACTGAAAACAAAGATTATTTGTTTATCGTTTTAAGCCAAATTGGACTTTTTTGAAGTTTTTGGATTGAAACTAGGGATGGACTACTTCTACTGGGAATTATTCTCAGGAACTTCATCCCTTGCTCCCAAAAGCATTACGTCTACCCCGTACTTGAACAGTTATCTTGGAAACTTTTACACGTCAAAATACTGGGTGTGATGTGATTGCCTCAGGCTGACTTAAAATGGCTCGTCCTTTATTCCGCCCTTCCTTTAGAACGCTAAGATTTAAATTCTTATAATACGTTTAAATTCGCCGTGTTCTGAGTCCCTTATTGCATTTCTTGTAGATGTAACGTTGTTCTGCAAATAAAGGGGTTTATATCTTAGACAATATTCTTATTGATATTGTACTATATTTGTTTTGTAATATTTCGTCTCTTTCAGATTGTATGCAACAATGCACCGTTAATTAAATTACTCCGCACATGAACCTCAACTCAATTTATCGTTCTAATATCATCATGTGCACCATATGCGTTAAGCTGGTTCAATATTTAGTTTGGAGGATACGATGAGGTTCTTTGTTTGTACTGTTATAAGATGTTCAAGTTAAGTTTATCTTAAAAATGAAATGTACACGGGATATTTAAGTTTAAACATTTTAACTCAAAAAGAGATATTTTATGCATAAATAAACCATACATCAAAGAGAGTTTGGGGGAATGGATTCTTGATTATTTTGTAGAAACGAGGTTTTCCTTGACATCAATTTTAAGACGAATTTTTGGAGTTTCCCATCGCTTGCAAGTTTAATATAATTCGGTGAATTCCATTTTTTCTTATCGCGAACGTAGAAATTCTTTTATGGGGTATAAAATTCGTGCAACAACATAAAAGTACTTTTTAACGAAATTTCAAAACCCATAACCGATCGAAAAGCATTGCTTTAACGTGACGTGAATGGCTGTTAAAAAAATGGCAAGAGAAAATCTTTCTGCTCGTATATACGATGTGAAATTGGAAAAGACTTTTAGTGTAAAAGCGGTTGGATTTATTCTCCACGATAGCTGAAAGCGACTAATTACGCGGAACTTTAGATTATCCCGAGACCGCGCAATTTTGTAATTTTGTAGTGTTGAGTCGACAAATAGGAAGGCGTGAATCACTATTTTCCACCAGATGCGACCGTTTGTTTTCAGAAGCGCTAGCGACCATCGGAACTTTTATTTGCTTTTGATGATGTCTATTTGCAGTTCTAAAAGGACCCCGCCAAAAGCTGAAAATCCAATTTTACGATGGGTTTTATGAGTTTCAAGGTTTTTGAAAAGATAAAAACGGTTTGGATCAACACTTTAGATCAATAAGTTTATAGAATCCGATTTTGTTTCATAACACTTTAATTAAGATCTCAAAAATATGACTTACGGCGATTATCTATGATTGGATAACCTGATCTTTATAACGGAGAGTTTGGGAATATGCGAACAGATATCGAGATGATTTAAGTGATCGAGAGAGAATGCTCGGATAGGAGTCGTGGTGGAAAACGTTCTTGATAGCCAGACGAATAGGCCCCTGGAATTCATGGAAGTCAGAGAATAGAATCATGGCAATCAATAACAGGAGAGGATTGAATTACAGTGTTATTACCGCAATAATACTCTTGATATGTATCGGATAAGAAGATTGAAATCGCTTTGGAACTAGATACAAGTAATGTGCAACGACTTATGCAGACCAAACTTAGGTAAATGGAAAATATTGTTCTTAATATTAAACTTCAATAATGAGTATTTGTTTAGTTAGTACTGCTTGGTCATTCGGTGGACATTACTTATTTTTTTTTATAGAATAAAAAGCTTCGGGCACTAAGAGGTGTTTAACATGTCTTTTAAAACGCGCGACGTTCATATTTATGAAATCCGGTGCTTTGTTATACAGTTTAGTTTCCAGGTAGTCCACTTCTTGATCACCTTAAGTGAGTACCTTAGACGTCTCCTTACGATGGTGACATGGAACTTTTATAGTTTCTTTGTTACCTATTATACTTGTGATGAACGAAGGTTACGTCATAAAGAAATATGTTATGTACTTAGTTAACATAAGAAAGGATGTGCATGCAGGAAAAGGTAAATATATCAGTCTTTTTAAAAGTTCCTTACATGATTCTAAATTGTTTATATTACAGAAAGCGATGATACAACTCTTTTAACCCAATTTCACCCCAATTGGAGATACCATATGGACGCACCGCATGAAAACAATACAAATATGCTATGAGAAAATTATAAAAACTTGATTAATTCAAATAAATAAATTGTAAATCGTTGGGAGGAAGAGGGAAGAAGAATACAAGAGGAGAGAAAATTTGAACAAAAGAGACGACGGGGACTATCTTCCCTCAACCAGATACGAAATGTAATAGTGAAGAAACAAAAAGTTAATGATTTTCTATATTATCGGGAATTGTGGAATTGCATGAGAAGATTGTCAAGGAACGGTTATCATAGCAGATCCAAGTATTAAAGTGGAGTGCCTAAAAGGATAATAGAAATCACCCAAAGAGATGTAACATTCGAACCGAAAGAAATTGAAGACAAATGCCTAAGACCAGAAGATGCAGGATGTGATGACATAGGATAAGGTTGAGGCAAATGCTAAAAACCCAAAGATATAGTTTAAAGAATGATTTCAGGAAGAAAGTGGGTTGGGTTAGGTTGTGTTAAAGTATTCTTAATTTTATTTCGAAATAATTTCTTCATTGAAATTGTTAATGGTATAGAAGACGATGCAATCCCAATTATTTTAATAATAATCTATTGTTTCCCAAAAGGTTACAATAATGCTCTGATTATTATGACAACTATTCTGTTATATCTCCCAATACCCGCCACCAATCCATCTCCGCCTCCCTCAATTCATTACACTCCACCAGGAAATGCTGTACGGTCTCCCATCCCTCCTCATACAATTTCAACTCTCTTCTCTTTCTGATCACCCTTTTCGTTGAGTATCCCACCCTTCCATAGTATTCTTACCTTTCTTGCTTACCCATAAGCACCCTCCAAGATCTTACAATGTCCTCTACCTTGCACTCTTTTCTCAAAACGCACTGCTCACTTATCCGCCTCCATTCTCAACTTTTCTAACTTCATTTCTTCCCTAACTATATATCCCGCAGGTTCGCTAGCTAATCCCAATACCCACCACCAGTATTTGCATCCCCATATCTCCACTCTATACATAACTACGCTTTTTTACTAACTTCTCAAACATTAAATTCCTTCCTGCCACATCTCACCCAAACATCCTCTTACCCCATCCTGTCCCATAAATCTATACCCCAAGTATGTGAGTATAGCATAGTATAGAGTATAGTATGTAGTATACCCTTACAAAACTTCATCAGTTTCGTCTTATCCACGTTCACCCCCAAATATTTTCTGCCAAAATACCTTTCTAGCGATCGTATATTTCTTTTCTTCCCTTTTTGTACAAGGGGCTTATTAAGGGGCGTTCTCCATCCCTCCAGAAACCCTTCTCCCTTCCATACTTTGTTCAATGTTATCCACAAACTGTCCGTCGTTACTTCCATCCAAGCCTCGTTCTGGACTCCACCAACCCGCCAATACCGTCTCCACCTCCTCCTGTATTATATCATCATCTCCTTGTTCTCGTCTTACTAACTCCTCTGCTCGCCTTTGATTGTATCCCCCCAGTAACATAGTAAAGTGCTCCCTCCACTTCATCATGAGTATCTGACTGGTAATCTCCCCTCCAACCCTTTTTATTTTATTTATGTATTTCTAGACATCTCCCTCCCATTTCGCCGACCTAATTTCGTCTGCCTTCCTCTATCTAAGCTATTTATTTTACACATTACCGGTCTATTAGCATGTACTCTATATAATCCCTAAGAATTCTATTCATTATAGGGACAATAATATCCACATTATTTTATACATTGCATAGACACCCCATATATTTTATACGTTACAAATATTTGATTGTATAAAATACCTGAATTATACAGATTGACGCTAACAGATATTTATCAACAACGTTACGAAAATTTGATGATTTTCGTTGTTACACTAAAAGTTAACGATAATATTGAGTTCCATAATGTTCTTATATGTAACAATATTGAGAAGTATATAAAAGTTGGATTACCTTTTTGCGTTTTCAAGCATAACCTTTAGTATAACCTACAGTTATGAAGACCAAGACACACTATAGACACAACATTTCTATTTTTCAATAATTTGGACATAAGCAATAAGATGCTAATTAGTCGAAGATCATTAAATGAATTGAAATATTTAACTTTAATAATAGAGTGGACTCCTGCAATTTTATAGAAGGATGGAAAGATTAACTGCTCAATTGAGGAGTTAATCAAATGAATAATAAATGTTGACAGAAATTGATATAAAATTACCATCTTCACTTGAGCTTAATTCACTTAAAGTGGACACCACCACAGACTCCGACTAAACGATTAAACTAAATGAGGTATTTGAAATTAGGTAAGGATTAAGAGTCCTTGGCATCATCAAGATCATTAGTATGTAGTTGCGAAATTGAGCTAATGAAATGATGCTTCAAATTATCAGCTCGAAGCAATAGTTCTGGAATTTCACATTCCTCATTACACAAGTCAATACTGCAAAACGCTCCCCATATAGCAATCTAATCACCTTTATATAGTTCTGCATCAATGTAGTTCTTTTTAATTAAGTTAATCAAGTTTTTATAATCAAGTTATGTATCAGGCGTCTTTTTGAATTTACACGGACTAGAAAATAACTAGTAAATTGTATCAAGTTTAATTCTTAATAATATTATTCTTTTCTACATTTACAATCAGTGGAATTGAAAAAAAATTTTGCTCAAAAGTTGTAGAAAATTATATTGTTTTTTTTTACTTCTGTCATTCAGCGAGGTCTGTTCTATCATGGGACATTTTTGACATATAATTTTTTGTCAAACCACAATGTTATTTTAAAATTTCCAAATATGGCAAATTTTTTAGAGTTTTGTATACACAGTCTACGCTTTAATAACGTAAAGTAGATAATATAGAAATGGAAATAAATTCTTAAACATAGTAAAAACAGGTGTCTAGAAAGAGAAGGTTCCAAGGACAACATCTTGTTGAACCTTGGAACACCTACCAACGCACCGGCAGTACGAAGGTGTAATGTTTAATAACTCAGAACTTTAAAAATTTCACATTAATATTAACAATAATTTAACATATGATGAAAAATCTACTTCATTGAACCTTGTCAATGAACCGCGAATGTCCGGAGGTGAAGTTTTCCAATAATGTCTTTTGCAAGGACATCATACTCTTCGTTTCATTCTAGCATAAATCTTCTGGTGTTACCAATCCTTTTATAATATTTCACTTGATATTCGGAATTACTCAACACATTAGTAATTTCTCAAACATGAAAATAAGCAAGTTTTTTTCTAAGAATCTTTATCAAAACAAAATCGTCCTTATTTAAATTACCTCGGGCAAAAATTACTCTGGCGTTTGCAGTCCCTGCTACAGAAAATAAAATGCCACCTTACTTTATTTTTCCAAGAGTTCGACTTTAAAACCATTTTCTAAACAATTCTCCTCCTGGAAGTACTGGAGTAGCCAACTCATCAGGATGGATGAAAGAACAACATTTTATCGAGTTTGTTAGGCCCTTATTAAACATTCGGAAGCCCCTAAAAAAGCCGGTTCTCCTATTGCTCGACAATCACTATTCTCACTTGTCCCCGAGTGCATTAACTATCTGGAAAGAAAATGGAGTCACCGTTTTGTTGTTTCCTCCTTACTGTAGTCACAAGCAATTGCCACTGGACAAAAACATCTACGGACGATTAAAGAAGAAAAATTCTCATCTGTAGACCATGTTTTACGTGGGAGTGAAGTTTCCAGTAAAATCAGTCTAATTGTTTGATTTTAAGGATGTAGTAAGGACTTACCTCATGTCCACTCAACTGCAATGAAAGATTATCAGCCCGGAATATGTGCAAACTTATTCCTGTTCTCCCAACTGCAACAAAAGATTTAGCAAACCTTGAATGTATAAAGCCTCTTCCAAAGGCCGCTGATCGAAAATCGACATAAAAGAGTTCCAGCCATTCTAACTGTTGGCAAAAACCGTTAAGAAAGACAAAAACTGCTAAAATAAAGGAAAGAAGGAAAGGAAAACAAAAAGTGAAAGAAAAGGAAAAATTAGGAAATCAAATAAATATATAGATGAGTCCAGTTCAGAAGATGAAGAAACATTTTGTCTTATTCGTGTGGAACCGTGATCTAACAGCTTATCCGAAAAGAAGTGGATACAGTGCACAAATCGCAAGCTGTGGTGTCATGCAAAATGTTGTAAGACCCTCCATACAACAATCTTTATGTGTGTAACAATAGCGACTCAGAATAATATAATGTTCATTACTGTAAACAACTTCTAAAAAACGTTAGTTTTGAGAATAAAAATCCATTATTTCATATTGAAGTTTTCACTTAAAATATATTGAAATAGTCTTGTATTTTTCATGTACCAACCAAGGAATGGGGTTGGTTGATACACTTACAATAATTTTAAAGAGCGAACTATTTTACAGTTTCTATTATTATTTGTGATCAGACGACTGCCAAAAAGGATTGCCAACTATTACTAACTACCAACAGTTTTGTCGATTTGTTCCCAAATATAAAAGATGAAAAATAAAAAAAATTGAATGTGAAAATTGTACCTACCAGCCTCCCCTAATAAATGTTCGTAATGTGCATACAACACTTTTTCATTACTTTCTGCACTACTATCCAGGATAACATACGTTACGAACTAAAAATGTCTTCAAAATAACGATTTTACAGAGGAGAGTAGATAAATGTTTTAATTGTATTGTAAGACGTGCTGATGTATTCCTTTTAAGCAAATTCTTTTTTATTCCTATTATAATCTTTTTCCTATAAAGCAGTTATAAATTTTTCCGTAGACACCTTTAAAAATTCATCATACATCACTCCCCAGTCACTTCATCATTCCCTTGACACCCGACTCTTAGTGCTTAAAAAATATTGTTGAAAAGCCTAAAAATCAAGCCCACAAAAAAATCCTTTTGAACTTTCCTTATTTAATATTTAATTAATAAATAACGATTTGTAATAAATGCGGAAAAATACCGAGTTATAAAATCAATATCGAAAGCAATTCTGTAGTAATAGAAACCTCACAGGCAATATTTTTTTCTTTTTGTTGTTTCATTCTATTCATTTGTATTCCGTTCTTTACCGCTATAATTGTTCGTCTGGTCGGTGTGGACTTTGTTCTGTCAACACAATGTGAACGAAATTTCTAGATGAACTGTTTACCAAGACGACTTTTCGCGTGTCATTTAAGAAGTTTTCTTACTTTTGTTGATTTTCACCGGATCTAAGATTGAATCTATATCGAACGCAACATCTACCTATTCGATTTGGTTTCAATTCTTTAAATAATAATAATGGAAATTGGATTACTTTGTTCCGCAGTTTTAAACGGACGATTTTATTTTTCTTTTGCTGGCCAGATTATAAATCACTCTACCCCTCTAGGAATCGTCTACCCCAACTTGAAATACACCCTGTCTCGTACAGCTGACATTCTCATATTCCTCGCTATATACGAGAGGAAAACATCAAGTATGCCGCCATGTTAATGTTTAGACATCGCTCATAGTTTATTGCATCAAACCGAAATGCAACGATATTCGGTAGAATTCACGTCCAATTTGGTACCAAATAGTGCTCAGTATTCGATTTGGAACGACAATTTCACGGAGGTGGCACATAGTTACATACTAATTGTTAACCTGTTTGAACACAGTTCACAGCACTTAATTAAACCAATGATACCGGACCCTTAATTGTTCTATTAAATTTGCATAAAGGGTTAATTTTTTATGAAACTCATAAAAAATTATTTTAATCAAGTTTAAGAAAATCAACTTTCATCAATTTCGTTGTCTTAAAATTTTTATGTCTTAAAATATGAATCAAATTAAAGTTTAATCATACTTAAACTTATACGATCTCATTCATGAAATTACTTTTAATCTAAACTATAGCAATAAAATTTAATTTATCAATACTTTCATATTTTGATATTTTTCTCGATATCGGTTTAATCTTAATTAAATAAAAAAGATTTCAAATAAAAAACGTAGTAAATCGAAGACACTATACGCAAATCACGAATAAGAGAAAGAAAGGAAATCCTTCAAGCAAATTCGTCTTCAAAAGAAGAAAGAGAAGATATCGAGCTGATGAAGAGAAGCTGATGAAACTTCACGCTCAGATTGAGGACAGGTTGACTAAAAAAACAAAAGACTTACGATTTCTTTAAGAACAGATAGGCCACATCCAAAGATTGGAAGAGAATATTCAGATATTCGAAATCAAGTGCCAATCCGAATACTTCAGAGAAGCAAAGTTTCTGAACTGTGAAAAAATATTTCAAAATACTCAAAATATTTCAAAATATTAGAATAATACGATCTACAACTCAAAATCCTATCATTCCTCTCCCAAACTACAACTGCCTATATTTGATGGGTTGTACGAAAACTAGACAATATTTCACAACCTTTACTTTAAAATAATTCATTATAATCAATCATTAGCCAATGTGGAAAAAAACAGTATTTAAAAACTCAGGTAAAAGGGAACCGAGCAGAATAATGCATCGTAACATTTTCGAAACAAGCTATGATTACTTCACCGTCGATAATTGATTAATTTTATCCAAGCTACTGTATAAAATACTTGACCTTCCAATGACACCACATCAGAATGCCTACGAGCCTAGTTTTACTTCATTTCAAATATACAGGATAACCAAATCAATTTGTAAAGTACTCTATTTCAAAAACTATTACATATACATAGTCTTCTATTGTATATAAGTAGTCTTCATTAAAAAAATGTTTTCAGATGCACAGTTAATCCTAACCAAACCCAACCTAACCCTTTATATTTGAACTAAAGTAAAACTAGAACTAACGCTTAATTAACCGCTTAGAACTAACCGAAATATTTGTAGTTCTAGATCTGAAATTTATGACAAAACTAGAACTAACACTAGACCTAGAAGTGGAAAGTTTTGCGTTTAGCCATGCGTCTGAAAACGCAGTGTTAGGTGCAGTTTTACTTCAGTTCAAACATATAGGGTTAGCAATCAGTTTGTAAAGTATTCTATTTCAAAAACTACTCATTGTATAGCCTTCGTTAAAAAAGTGTTTAGATGCGCAACTAAACCCAAATCAACCCAACCCAACCCTGTATTAGTATCTATATACTACGTACGTATGAGTGCTACGGCTCTACAGCCGGAGCCGTATAGAGTCGTAGCACTCATATGTACGTTTACAATGTTTTCCTATCAATGGTTTGTATCTGTCCAGATTATGAAAAAGATATTCATTTTATAAAACTGACAACTCTTCTAAAACAGAAGGAGAAGATATTGGGTTCATCCAGTGAATAGAAACGGAGAGACAAAAGGCGAATTTCACTTCCTGGTTAAAGAACTTGATAGCGATGCGAAAGATTTCATCAATCAGGAACAGTTCAACGAGGTTCATTCCAACCCAGAAAGAAGAAACGTAAAGCTAACGAGTCAGACGCTTATCGTCTCCCAATTTTCTTTATAATCCGTCCTTAATTAATTCATAATCATGATGTCATTGTTATTATTCGGGGGTCCTTTCAATATTTGCGTTAATGTCTTTAATTTTAGATCTTGCATTTGCAAACACCGATCTTACTGGCATCAGTAAGATCACATAACTTCACTTTTAGTCATTCAAAAGCGCTTTCCTGTTCACTTCCCCAAACAAACTTCTCATTCTTTCTAGTTAATATCGTCAAAGGTTTAATAACAATGGAAAAGTTCTTAATAAATCTTCTAAAAAAACTAGTTAATCCAATAAACTGTCGTACTTCCTGCACTGTTGTCGGTCTCGGAAAATGAGAAATAGCTCCAATTGAAGGTGTTGAAGGACTAATAACACCAGCTCTCAATGATTCACCAACTTGATCATTAAGTATATCTTGCTGACTATATGCTAATCTATATGGGCGACTTGATAGTGTCATGTTCTTCTATTAAGTCAACTAATTCCATTTTGTCACTTTACTGTATTTCAGAATTTACATCAACCTTCTCCATTTGTACTTTCATCCGCGTTTTTGCTTCATCCAAATCTTCATGGTCTAAATCAACTTCTAAACACTCAATTTCTTCAGTTTTCTCTTCTTCAATCTTACTTATTGTCAAAGTATTATATTCTTTTGTAATACAGATATTAGATTTATCTAAAAGACTCCTTTCAATTATTGTCGGTTCATTCTGGATCGAATCAGGTACAATAAGTACTTCGGATCTTCATCTCTATTCCATCTGTCAGCAGTTCATAATTGGTTTCTCCTATTTGAACTAAAATTAGAACCACCACTAGCCCTAATACTAGATCTAAAACTAGAAACTTTCGGGTTTTGAAGGGGGATTATTTAAAAAAAATTTTTGAAAATGTTTCAGATGCCATGTTGCAACCTTCTTCAGAAACTGGTTCGAAGTCACCTTCAAAACACCAAACCCGAAAGTTTCTAGTTTTAGATCTAATATTAGTCCTAGTGGTAGTTGTAGTGATAGTTCTAGTGTTAGTACTAGTGCCAGTTCTAATTTTAGTTCAATTAACACCGGTCGTGAAAGCCTTTGTACTTATAGGATTCTCCTATTGGTTGATATTTTCCTGTTCCAAATCATGCAAGACTTACAATAGAGGGTTTATAATGTAACTTTAATTCGTCTCCTTCTTATTGCTGTACAACATCACTACCAAGATCGATAAATGCTACAATGTTTTATTAATCTGAATAATTTTATAATATTCATCACTACATGTATATTGTTTTATTTTATTTACTCGCCTTGTTGTAGTACAATCTCTTGCAATATGCCCAAATCAATTGCATTTAAAACATTGTCCCTGTTTTGGCTTGCTGCAATTTGTCGCCATATGACAAGTTTCACCACAGTTTTAACACCTTTTGTTTATTCCGAGAAGCATTGAATGGCTTATCACCGTTGAGTATTTCCCCTTGGATCGAACATATTCTTCATAGTTGCTTCTTAATGATTTATGCTTGTTAATAAATCTTGAGTATCGCAGGGTGTACTTATAGCTAGGGACTTCGCAAGTTCCCTATTATGATATATTTTACCAAAGAATTTTTATTTATATCACCTTTATTTCCAATAGCTTTCATGAAATATATATAATTCTCGTATGATGCAGCAGGCTTCTATTTTTTTCTTGATAATTCAAAATGAATATCAACGTTATCAACAGCAGTTGGAAAATCAGCAACGATCAATTTTTTAAATTCAACCCAACTTGATATTCGGTCTTATGCTCCATTAAACTATAATTATGCAGCACCTTTTAGTTTACACTCGGCGTTAAACAATAAAGTATCGTCTTCCCAATGAAACACTTGCACCATATTTTCGACTTTCTTAATCCATTGTTTCGCTGTCAATGAATGTCAGTTTCCAGGGTCAAACTCTGGTACAACTTGATTTCCAGCATTATAAAAGTAATTTACACTTCGTCCGGAATCATTTGATTTTCTTTCTCTTTCTATTAGATCTTATTCCCTCTTTAACAATTCCCGTTCTTTTTGCAGTAATCTTCTTTCTCTATTGATAGACGTTTATTCTAAAACATTGAAATCTCGTACTGTTGAATAACCAAATTCGCTTATGGCTTCCACTGTTTCCCCGTATTTACTCATTTGTTCTCTTTTTTCTTCAAAACAACACGTATGAAGTATTTAACCGGCGTGACGCGACACCTGTAATCTTACTCGAATATACAACGACGTCACCACAAAAAAAGCACGTCAAAGTAGCGCCCACGTTCGTACCAAAATCGTCCACGTTTTTATTGTTCCTTTTTACCCACTGGTTTCGATTTCATTATCACACCGCTGCACTGTTAGATATTACTTTATTAAAACTCTCCAATATAAGCCAATAATTTATAAACAATACCTCTTTAACCTAATATACTAACTCTCTTGCGCTCTCTTACTCAACTCATGCCCTTAACGGTCTTTTCCCACTCTCTACTCTCTTTTAGCGGTATCGATCTTGGCAATATTATTAAATTTTTCACGGTTTTTATTTACTTGTTTATGGGGTTGCAGTCACATAATTTTGGTTATCTACAATTTATCATAATGTTATCTATAGTATTTATTGCAAGAGTATACCTGAGTATATGAACCTTTGCAATATGTACGTCTTCTTAAGTTAATATTGCAAGTTATTGTTTAATTATTACAATCTGAAATATAAATATAGGTACTGATAAGTTCACTCCACTATTTAAATGGGGTTGCACCACATAGTATCGATTTATTGTACTTTTTCTTTGTTTAATTTCTTCTCTTGATTTTTTGTTTTTGTTCATTTTATTCTTGTTGCTTTCCTTTTGCTTTTTTACTTTACTTAATTGTTTTGCTGAAGTCTTACTTACATTTGGTAAAATTGCTTTTTGATTTGTCATTGATTTGTGTTTTTTAATCTGTTGAAGATTGCGGTGCGGCTAGAGCAGAGTACGTTTTGGAATAATAAGGAATTACTAAGAATCACAACTATTTCAGAATTGCTCATCTTAATGTGCGTTCACTGACGTTTCACTTTCATCAGTTCTCGGATTTGGTTGAGTCCGATTCTCTTGATATTGTGGCTACTACGCTTAGTCCGATTATTTCTTACGTCAGTATGGGTGTGGACAGCTACATTTTTGTATGTTTAGATAGACCGGATAGAGTTAGGGATGGTGTGAATGTCTATATCAGGAGTAATTTGCACGTGGAGCACTTAAATGTGTACGATTCGGTGCAGAAAGGTGTTGAATATATGGTAGTCATTATTGGGTTGGAAGGTAAGAATAATGTAATGTATAGACCCGAAGGTAGTTTCCCTAATTTTATTAAAACCTTTGAGAGCATTCTTGAGACCCTTCATGATACCGTCGAAACGGTCTTCATTGTGGGTTTATCGTTCATTTCAGGTGCTCGATGTGATAGAATCTTTTGGATTTCAGTCATTGATTACGAAACCTACAAGATTTAATTATTACTAATCATGATGATATTGAGTCCTCTGCTGTGATGAGTGAGGTTTATATCGGTGATCATGACTTGTTTCTTTGTAGCCGTAGGTTGGGTAGGTCGCTACGTACTCCTATTCTGAAAACATTTCGGTCATTCTCATGGATTGATTATGATAGCTTTTAGGCAGATTTAAATTCGCTATCGTGGCAGGATTTTCTGTTAGTGGACAACATTAATATATAACTAACTGAAAATATATTAAACCTTAATAAGTAATGATGGGTTTATATGATAAAACTCTCAGAAAATACAGACCAACTAAATCAAATAATCACTGGTGCTATTATAGAGACTTGTGCAGTTTGACAGCTACTGCAATTAAAAGTGGAAAGGGAGCATATTTCGATTATTGTTTGCGTATTGTCTGTACTACGAGAAGTGATAGTAAGTCATCGACTCTCACCTTAAATAGTTTAATTGATGTAAACATCCACGCGATTTTCCTGTACAACTGCTTCCATATGACAGACTGAATTGCGTGCTCACGAGTTTCACATGTTATCTTTTCTGAACGCCGATAAATCTCGTTTATCACGCAATTTGATGCATTCTCAATATTCTTCATCGAATTGTTGACGAACTCTAAAATCCAGTATGATGTGTCTTCAATCTTTAATGGTACGGCATTTACTTTGATAACCGTAAATTCGACGACTTCCGCCATTGGAAAGTAGGAGTGTACTATTATGTCGTCTTGGTCGTGTATAACTTTGGTCTTTATCATTGGATGTTGAAGGATTTGAATGTTGGATGTAAGATTGGTATTTGCAGTGTTGATTACTTGTTTGGTAGAAACAAGTATGATGTCAAAAAGGCTTCCCTGATGTAGAGTGACGTGCACCACTTTCCTGTAGTAGTCGCTAATTTCGTTGAGGATGTTGACTACGATGTGATATGAATTTAGTACGTGAAGGTTCAGTTCATTCATATCTATTTTGCTAAACCATCTCTCCATTCGTACATGGCTTCTAGACCTTGATTCAACTTCTGGCGAAACCGTTCTAGGTGAGCATACATCTTGGCTTCAGTGTTGTTAATTGTGGCTAAAGCTGAGAGCATGAATTTCGTCGTTGACTCCAAAGATGCTTGTGAACAGGTTACCCAGAAGGCCTCTTTTGTGCATCGGATGAAGGATTGCCTTTAAGCATTGATGTGTCTAATTCAACTATTTTTGATGCTACGATGTAGTGCAGAACCTCCTGCCTTCTTAAGAGTTACTACTCTTATGGTGCCAGCAGCTGCGGGATGAGTTTCAGCTATTTTAGCTAATGGTCGATGATGTTATCTTTTAAGATTACCACGTTCCCAGGTTGAAGATTTTCTTCCCGTGAAGTCTATTTTAATATTTGTTGTAATCTACTCAAGTATTCCCTGGACGATAACTGCCAAAAGTCACTTTCCATTTTTTGGATGAAAACTTATCTTGTCGAGATTCTCGTGTATATGACCTTTCTTCAAATAGTACGATAATTGGTCTTCCAAATTGAAAAGTGATCTGGAGTAATTACTACTTCTGAGAAGTCTTCGCTAATTGAAATAAGTGATTGTGAATTCAAATAGACTTCTATTTGATATAGCAACGTTGTCAACTCATCGAAGGTAAGGGTTGAATCTCAAATCACACGTTTTAAATGGTGTATATTGATTTTATATCGGCTTCAGAACTTCCTCCTAGTGAGGAGCTACGAGGAATAAAGTGGCACTGAGTTCTTTGCACTATCAGAGCATTTTCAACATCGGTATTTGTCGTTATTAATGTTAACTCTCCATCTAGTATTTTGTGACCGCTTACGAAGTTAGTTACATTGTCGCTGTACTTGTGAGCACAGTGGCCTCTTCTCAACACATATGTTCGGAACCCTGCTCTAAATGCTTGTCGCTGACCGCTTCTATATGGATTGCTTGGCTGGCTAGACATACGAAGACTGCAATCTACCCTTTGTATGATTTGTATGATTTGCAACCTCTTCCTTTCGTAGTCTTTATTCGAATGGAACCCGCATAGTTGATAGCAGTGTGTATAAATGGAGGGGATGGTGTGATTCTCTGGCTTAGTGATTTACCCATCAGCTGTTTGGCCGTCTCTGCCTTGTATTTTTAGTATTTTTGTACTGCTCTCTTTCTTTTGATTGGTGCGCATTGTGTATTAGTAGTGTCGAGAGATGAATATAATAAGGAAGAATGATTGGTTGTTTTTTTTTGTTGTGGTTACCTCCAACCCTTAGTATTCTGTTATCTAAAATGGAAATAATTTGGATATCTTGCTATTCTTGTCGATTTGAGAATTTTTCTGTAGCGACCTTATTTCTTCCTGGTATTCTTCTTTTTTGTACTTTTTCTACAATTTTTATTAATGTCGTCCTCATTTCTTCGACCATAAGTTTATCTTCATTTGCAGTTGATTTTTAGCTGTAGTTTAAGAATCTTCTGCGGTAAGCAACCACTCGAACACATTATTTGTTAGAGAAAAGAATCGTTCTAGGATTGGTTTGACTTCTCCCAAGGATTGATGACTGCTAATAATTCCTTTTCATTTTGTCTCTTCTTCTGTTGTCAATTTTTCATCGTTTTTTTGGAAGCTTTGCTTCTGTTTGTAACCAAGCTGGATCACCCCACCATAATGAATGGATTGCTAATCTCTCGAGATTAATTCCGAGGGAGATAATGTCAGCTGAGTTATTGGGAGGATCTACGTATCTTTTGCGATTACCCTGTCGATTTTTACTACTCGATTTGCCACAAACGTTTTCATTCTTTTCGCCTTTTATCTACGCAAAACTGGTTTCCACAATGAATAGCTTTTGAAATAGGGTACGTTATAAACTGATTTTACAACCCCGTATATTTGAAATGAAGTAAAACTAGAACTAATAGTAGACCTACATGTGGATAGTTTTGGGTTTAGCCGTGCGTCTATATTCATGCTATATAAATTGTGGAAAACTGTACTTTTTACACACATTGTTTCTAATTGGTAGGGCTGGGTAATTACATGTACTTTAAAAATAATTACACTCACTAAATATTTTTCAAAAAAGGAAGTAATTGCAATTACATATCTTAAAAAGAGGAATTATTAATTACTTTGTCAATTACTTTTCTAATTACTTTTTGGACAAAAATTGCGTCTGAATTTTTTAAATTATTAAAGGTATTCAACTTAAACTAATTAAATCCCAGTAGAAATATATCTAATATGTTAGTACAACGATTATTTCACACTCTTTGCACTTGAACTTGGTAAATTTTCAATTTGAAAGGAATTTATTTACACAAAAAAAGATCATCACGTGAGGATAACTTGTCGGATAGGATCCTCAACTTCTCCATATTGTATGGTTTATGAGTGTACACCTGGTTGTTTAGAGACCCCCCTAGGAAGAAATCGTGTGTAACCAGGTCTACAAATAGAGAGTTTATGCGTGAAAAAAAAATGTTTCCATTTTCTTACCGTTTTAGTGCAACTTGGGTTGGGTTGGGTTGGGACGCTGTTTCATATGGTGAAACCCAAAAACTAATAAAGATAGAAGAGTATGTATAAACACGAAACAAACAGGAATTATGTTGGAAAAATAGATGAAGAGATATAAAATCCACTCAAAAAACATACATTTGACAATATCAAGCTGTTTTTATATTTTTCTTTATTTGTTTAAAATTACTTGTAAAAAACATGGATCTTGCGCCGTCCCTGATTCAAGAACATTACTAAACATAATATAGATGACTTGAAATGCTTCCACAAGACTTGATACAGCTTTCAGAAGCTTTGAATTGCTTTCAGAAGACTTTAACTGTTTTCAGAAGACTCGATACTGCCCCTGGAAGACTTGATACTGCTTTCAAAAGACTTAATTATAAATAATAAACTTCCAGAAACTTCCATCTTCCAGAAAACTTGCTACTGCTTCTAGAAGACTTAATATTGGTTCCGGAAGACATGAATTGCTTCCATAAGACTCGATACTGCATCGGGAAAACTTGATATTGTTTTTAAAAGACTGGAAATGCTTCCAGAAAATTTGCTACTGCTTCTAGTAGACTTGATACTACTTCCAGAAGACTTGGTATTGTTACGAGAACATTTAAACTTCTTCCAGAAGACTCAATACTGCCTCAAGAAGAATTAATACTGGTTTCAAAAGTCTTAAACTGCTTTCAAAAGATTTGATACTGCCCCTGAAAGACTTGATGCTGCTTCTAGAAGACTTGATACTGCTTATAAAACTGCTGGCAGTTTTATAAATGTTCTTTACAGGACAAAATGCAAAATCGTGAGAAAAACATTTTTATTGCAAAAGGCAAAAAATTATTAATAAGGTTGGATATTGCTTCGATAATACCAAATACTATTGACAAAATATAAAATCTCTATTTTGGAAGTTGAAAAGCTGCCAATAAAGACTGCATATTGCTCATAAAATTATAAACACTACTAGAAGAAGATATTCTCATTACAAACAAAGAGCTATAACTCCAAAAGGGTACAACTTGAAATAAAGATCAATTGCTTTAAATCATCTTAATTTATTATACTCTACATTTCACAAAAACTTATGTTCGAACGTAAGCCACGGGTGCTTATAGACCACCACATATATATTGACATGTTAGGTGACCTTGGGATCTTGAGGTATCGCCAAAATGCAAAATGGCCTAGAAATATTCAGGAATATCACGAAATTTGACGCGGTGAAGAATGCCATCCGATAAGAAGTGCTCATGACTGATCAACAACTCTTGGCGCAAATGATAGACCTTTAGCGGAAGATTGAAAAATACACTCAAAGAAATAGTCGTCACTTACATGACATTATTTTTCATACTTGAATACCTATCTTAAAAGGCACGTCTTGACCTTTATTTTTGTACAAGAACATCAATTTTAAGTTCAAAATCTACCCAGTACTTTTTATTTTAAAAACGTCCGCTTCCGGAGCCTACGAAATTACAGACCGTACTGTGATGGTTTAGGGTACAGACTACGATGACAAAGACAGACTAAAGTAGTCTAGCCGTTTTAAGAGGACGTTCAATGTTATAGATACGTCTGGATAAAAAACAAGAGAAATAAAAATTTTGAGGTAATATTAATCAAAAATTTAATTTTCTTATTTTAATTAGTAATAAGAAAAACCCTGAGATCAACTAACGTTTAGAAACGTGTGGAAGCTCCGACTATATCACAGTATCACAGTTAAAAATCGAATAACCAGAAAGGCCAAAACCGGCGGTGCCTTTGATGTTTCACCAGCCATTTTGTATGACCTTCGGCCATAGTGTTGCCGTGTAGGCACCAATTTTAAACGTAAAGTACTCCTCTATTGTAGTAGAGTGTCCACTAATCTGATTTTGAAATTTACTTTTGCAAAATTTCAAATTTTGCACTGGGTGCTTTTTTCAATCTTAATCTGATAAATAAGCCTGATGAATTAATTAAAATAATAACTACTAAAAACTATTTATAAAAAAGTAGAAAAACAAACTACGCTAAAAGATAAGAAAAGCCAATACCACTTTGAAATATAAGAAAAGATAAAATAATACACTAAATAACTAGGTATAACTCGAAGAAAAACTTTCGCAATCAACTCTTACAAAAATGGAATAAAAGGAATGAAATACATTTTACAATAAATAGAACATTTAACTATAATAAATTACAACAAACACTTTTGAAGTGTTAAACCAGCGCTGTATCTTTCGGTTACATAATCCAACAGTGTAATAGAGCAATATCATTAAGAATAAAATTTCCTACAAATATTTCCGTTTATTCTAAAAGTTCGTTCTCAAACTATTAATATTAGGAAGCTCGAATACAATAAATTAAATTTATAGGATTCTACTGTAATAAAGGTATTGAATGATATTCCATTAATTATCGAAATCACCAAGCACCCATCTTTTACGCTTTATCCTCAGGTTTATGTACCAAAACGACTAATTAAATCCGATTAATGATGCTTTGCCCAACAGTTAACCATTGCGGGTTATCACTTGGGAGCTGTTCGATAACATTTTACGACCGTGTACGTGATAAATTTCAAGAGTAAAAATCGTATCTTCCTGAAAGCGTTTTCAATATCGTTTTCAGGTAGACAGTAACGCAAATCAAGTAAAAAGTAATGGCAGTAAGAACCAATCGACTTTCTGCTGAACTTAATAGGAATTTGATTCCACAGCCGTTCGATTCTGTTGCCTTGTTCCAATTTCGCGATGAGTTATTAGATTTTACCTCTTGCAAGTAGCCAGGTAGGGAAGATTTTAATTAATAAATTCTCCACTGTATCATAAATTTTCAACCGTTAACTACTTATAGAAAGATTTAAACTAGTTGTATATTTTAAAGTTTAATTAAAATAAGATAAAATAAGCGTATAAGACCGAAATCCTCGAAATAGTTAAACCCCCCATTCTCATCAACGGTTATCCGTTTAAAATTTAATGACGAACTCTCGAAACAATCGAAAAACAGTTAGGAAGGGTTCGTCTCTGAATATTTTATCTACATCTCTCAGAGCTGAGGTTACTTCAAGGACCTGAGGGGTTCTAATAATATGTTTAGGGAACTGAAATTCGATATAACATGAAAACGGGAGGGAAAGCCGACGAAAAAGAAAGCTTTTTCTACATACGTAGACTTCTGGAAGGTTTCCAAACGAGAAAAAGAATGTGTACTAAATTAAATCTTTTACTACGTTTGCAAGACACAGATGTTTTTCAAAATAGATTAAAAAAACTGTATCGTGTCTTTCGTTTTATTTTTCTTTTTCACAATCAATTTCTGTCGGATTTTGATAGACAATTTATTCACATCGATGACGTTGATGATATTAGTTGAGAAGTATTGCAATTTGCGCTTGCAATTTGGGAATTATCCTCGAAGGTTGATAAATGAAGCTCATGATGCTATTTTCGTTTGATGTGTGCTCCATAAATTACCGCTGGAATTAATTCTGTTTCGAATTATGTCACGCGCTCGAATTCGTTTTAAATAATGTAGAAATTTTTGCGTGAAATGTTTTAAAGTAACTCAAGATAACAGTTAATGAAGATTGGATTGAAACTCTGCATTATTGATTGTAGTAGTTATGAGATTTAAACTTTAAAAAATCGTAATACAAGAACGAATTTGAATAATATACAACATTTCATGATGATATCTTCATCATCTTGGAATAAAGAACATTTGAAGCAAATTTTATGAACAACATAATAATAATCGTCGTTATGTTTTTTTTTTTGAAACGAGTGAATAACAGTCATTATATGCAAGATGAATACTATACTTTATCTACAACAAATTAATGTTGAAAAAAAATTTGACAAAAAAAAACTTGATATGATATGAAAACCTGATATGTGATATGTGAACTTGGTATGCTGTCATTTCTCCACTGTGGAATAATGGTTTTTATGCAACACTTTGTTTGTCAAAAGTCAAATGTGTAACGAATAGATAATTCAATAGTTGTAGATAAAGTACATTATGTTACATTATGGGTTGATTAATCCAAAGAAAGTCACAATCATGTCTGACGCTTAATATAATAATTTTCTAACGGAGCATAATCCAGGTTTAGTCTATTGTTAATATGAATACGCCAACTTAGGCGTTGATCTAGATGAACGCCTGGATACTTTACAGCTTGGTCTTTGGTATTCCAATTTATCGGCATATTGTTGATCATTCTCTTGTTGATCAGTCTCCGGATCAAGTTACAAAGAGGGAAAAAATATTATAGATTTTTGATACTTATCTCTAAGGACGCATAATAATACACTATAAACCGAGATGATGCAAAAACTCTGACAGAGAAGAGGATAATAAATCTCAAGTGGGCTATTTGTAGGGATAGTGAACTGCTACAACCCGAAAGCTATTTCAGATATGGTAACCTTGAAAAGCGAGAAATAGATCGCTGCCATAGTTATCAGGGGATTGGGCATAAAAATGGTAACAAGAGAGCTGTTGCACCGACGGCAATGAAGCAGGACATATACTAAACTTGATAAAATGTCCGAAATATATGGAAGCGGTTCTTAAAGTAAGAATAGAAAGCGAATGACCAAAAAAGGTAGTATGTCTTGTGTAAATAGAATAGAAATCCTGGCAAGTCCAAGATAGCAATGACAAATAAGAAAGAGGGAGGAAAGAGGAAAGTACGACAGAAAAATACCTGCTGAAGCAATGAATCTAATAGAGGATTAAATATCTACGAAATGAAACTAGAGGTAATAACGAAAGTCCTAGAGTAAATGGGTGAAACAAATATGACAACAAACGGAGTAAAATCTTAACCATGCGGATGGCAGAATAGAACCTTGTAGCTGTAAGATTGTAGAGTCAATATGGAAAAAACAGCAGAACAAGCGGCTTTGAAATGTCCACAGAAGAGAACCTCAGCGACCATGCCATCTTTTTTATAATCGAAAGTATACAATAAGATCTACGGAAGAAAATAAGAGGTTCCTGGGGAGAGTATGTTGGTGGTTATAGGCAGTGAAGAGCGCAAAAATAAGTGCAACTGCAAGTTAAAAAAGACGAAGAAAGAAGTATGGACGAAGCTATACGAAGAGCTTAGAACACACATATAAAGTCGTCCTGAAAAGAACAAGAAACAAAAATCCTGCCCAACTTGATAGAAAAGAAATAAGACATACTATTGAAAAGTTTTTTTCCGGAAGGAAAGAAAACAGCCAAAGAAATGAATCTAAAGGGTAGAACGAACAGGCCTGAAAGAAGTATCAGCGAACGAAGTAATGACACTGGTGAGTAGAATGAAAAACCGTGTGTAAGTCCTACGGGAGATAATTGCGTTAACCTGATACTGAGCAGCGAAGCTGATTAGACAGCAGTGAGTAAGATTTTGAGTGAGCGAGGGAGAGGCACACATAGCCGACCATAGGAAAGAAGACAGAGCGGGATAAAGGCGCCGAGACAAACCAGGATGACGGAGAGAGAGAGAGACCAGGAGACAGGCCTTGGGGGTTCTTCTTAGTCCACCAGAACCGGGTATGTATCATTTTAAGATCATTTCAAAAAGTTGACAAAAGCTTTGTTTTTCTCTTGCGCCTTCCGTCGAGACAAATCCTGTACAACGTATGGACCTTTACAGTAGACAGTTTTTTTTAAGAGAAGGATGAAAAGAAACATAGTGAAGACAAACAGCGGTAGAGCGAGGCGAAGGAAGGTTCTTCGTTTTTTTAGAAGACGACCCAAGCCTTTAGTGGGTCGTGGTCTTTAATCCCAACCCCACACTATCTGACCGTCCATCATCCCAGGCCAGATGTCTGTTCGCAGATATCCCGACCTCGTTATAAGAAAATAGTATGAAAAACCGTAAAGTCCCCGGGAAAGACTCCATAACATCCGAAATGGTTAAACCATTTAAAAATGATTAGAATGCAATGCCTAAGATCTTAACCGACATATTTAATAATCGATCATGCGAAACAACATGTTTCCCAAGATTTGGAGAGAGGCTAGATTAGTTCTAGTAGAAAAACCAGGAAACCAACCTGGTAATGAGAAAAATCATCGACCGCTGTGTAGGTTATGAGAAGTTATATGAGACATTGGTAAGGGAGAGGCTAGGAGCAGAGATAGAGGAAAACGGAGAATAGATATGGATATAGAAGGGGGCGATCTACAGAAGGGGACTGCAATCGAGATTCGTGATTGCAGCGACCTACGGGTAGATGTTTTCCAATGTGTTAGACAAGGCTGAACAAGGCATAGAATTTTAATATTCATATTTCATATTCATATTTATTTAAATAAAGTATACATTAATACATTATTACGTCAAAAAAAAAATATTGAATACAATTATAAATGATCGGACAACATATATTTTTGGACTGAGTAGAACTCTTTTTCGAGTAACATTTTGAAATTACTTCCAGACTTCTCATTTCTAGTGGTAGTTCATTGTATAATTTTACGGCTATATAATGGTAAGTCTTTTGTGATTTTGCCACTCGGTGAAACGGAATTACAATATCATCCTTGTATCTGGTATTGTGATCATGATTATCTGTATTGTTTGGTAGCAAGTCTCTTTTATTGTGAATATACTCAAGGCAGGTAAGTATAAAACAACAAGGTAAGGTGAGTATTTTTAGTTTTTTGAAGTGAGTTCTGCAGGTCTCATGATTTTTTAGATCAGCTCTTATACGAATTGCCTTTTTTTGCATTACAAAAATGGCTTCCATTTCTCTTGATGTACCCCACACAATAATCCCATACGTCGCTAAGCTATGGAAGTATGCAAAGTATACGCTACGCAGTGTTTCTGGTGGAAGGTTACAATGTATAGTTTTAACACAATACAAAGCATTTGACAGTCGCTTCTTTAAGTTGGATATGTGTTGCGACCCTTAAACGGTCTTTCTGTGATGGTAACTCCAAGGAATTTTGTGGATTTATCAGTTACCTCATCATTTTGTTTTGTGTAGATGGTGAGTATATTTGTTTTCTTTTTATTTAGTTCTAATGTATTAATGGAAAACCAGTGCTCTGCATTTTCAATGTTTTGTTTTGTTTTTTCTTTAAGCTCCTTGATGTCACCACTTCTTGCAACGAAAGATGTGTCATCGGCGTAAAGACAAGTTACCTCCGTTGGGATACTGTTTCGCAAATCATTAATGTATACGAGGAAAAGTAACGGTCCCAAAATCGAACCCTGGGGTACTCCAATCGTCACCTCCCTCCAAGTTGATTGTTGTCTATTGATTGTTTTCTTCCATGCAAATATGATGCTAGAAATTTTAATGCATTTTCTCTTATTCCATATCTCTCTAGTTTTGCTAGTAATATTGGATAGTTTACCGAATCAAAATTTTTGCTGATCAAAACCGTAGATAATTGCTTCTATTACACTGAATAGGGCACTTATGGAAGATCTTTGTATTTGGTACCCGCGTTGACAGGTTGTATGCAGTTTGTTGTCATTGAGATACTCTACTATTTTTTTCTTTACTATGGTTTCAAATATCTTTGATAAAGTTGGTAAAATAGATATTGGTCTGTAGTTACTATATGTACCTTTGTCTCCCTTCTTATGTATTGGAGTTACCTTCACCAATTTGAGCTTATTTGGAAAAACTCCTTCCTCTAGACATTTGTTTATGATAAATGTTAGATGTTTGCTAATAATTGGTGCAACTTCTTTTATTAGCATGGTGGACAATTCGTATATATCTTTTGTATTTTTTGCTTTTAGATTCTTAATTGTATTTATGACCTGTAAAACTGTAACTTCTAATGATTCTATCGCTGAGCTTGCCGTATTAACTAAAATGATTGCTTCGACACACTTCAACTGTGTTTTGATACAGCCCAGATTTGAGAAAAGAAAAAGTTTAAGTTTTCGACATTCAATGCTGGATCTTCTGCTGGTGTTTTCCTGGATTTTCCAGTTTCCTGTTTGACAAGTTTCCAGGCAGCCAAAATTTTGTTATCAGACTCATGTATGTACTTGCTATAAGCATTCATCTTTGCTTGATTAATTTTTTTTATATACTCTGATTTTAATATTTTATATAGTTGTTTTAAATGACTGTCCTTCGTGACTTCAATTGCTATATGTAAGGCGTCTAATTTATTTTTTAGTTCTTCTATATTTTTTGTTTTCCATTGTAGATTTGTACCCGTAAACAATTTTTTAACATTCTTCTCGGGGAACGCATGCCGAAAGCAATTGATAACATGATTGTGGAATATTGTAAAACAAGTTTCCGCAGTATTTGTTTCTGAGTATATAGGTGTCCAGTTGTTATGAGTTAATGAGTTAGATTAAGAGATAAATA
Source organism: Onthophagus sagittarius (assembly GCA_036711965.1). Taxonomy (NCBI): domain Eukaryota; kingdom Metazoa; phylum Arthropoda; class Insecta; order Coleoptera; family Scarabaeidae; genus Onthophagus; species Onthophagus sagittarius. The sequence continues at coordinate 31,434,064 of JASERS010000005.1, forward strand.
TCAACTCCAATCGACCGGATAAGTAAATCCGTAGTATATCTGTTCCGTGTTAACTAATAGAAACCTCATTGCGTTTTTTTCCCACTTACCTTTTCTTTTCTCACTTTCCCTATCCGCAGGTTGCAGACGATTAGTTTGTATATTGCATAAGGTGGAATTCTGAATGCTACATTTTTATCTAGGTAAGTTTCTGGAGTTCGTTAAGGAAATATTGTTTCAGCTGAGAGATTAACGGAAGCATTAGTTGTTTGATAAAATTTATTATTCTTGTAATAGATGTGATTATTTCTGGATTGTTATTATTAATTGAGATATATGGGGTTTATTGTCGGTTGCCATCTATTACATTGGCATTGGTTATATTTGAATTACAATGTTCACTGAATCTAATTTGGCTGCGGATTGAAGAGAGAATTTTGTTGACGAGGATATTCGGCATCCGAGGAGCTTCCGAGCAATTTTCTGTGCTTATGATTTTTTAACACACTACACAGTTCGTGGTCAAAGCACACCAATTTTTTGTGATGATTTTTTTACAGCTTTGCATTTTGATGTAGCTATGAAACATGAATGTTAGAAAATCGTATCTCTAAAGTGAATGAAGATATTATCATGAAATAAAAAACCTTTTTAAACAAATTTTAGAAATATTGTAATGTTAAAATATACAAATGATGAGCAACAAATTTTAAAAATACCGTATCTCAAGAACGAATAGAGACATTATCATGAAATAAACAACATTTTGAATCGATTTTTCTAATAAATTTTTTCATATTATTCAAAATAACTGCACCAAAACTATTTAAAGACGTCCAATAGCGATTCTTGGAAACGACAGTAGATATCGTAAATCAATCTCAGACAATCGGACCAACCTCCCGTCTATCATCCGTTTCTTACATTTATTTCTCATAAAAATTTGTTTGTTGATTTTTGTTCTTCTAGCGTTCACAATTGAATTGTTGTGATAAGATAAGTCCGGAAGATACTGGACACCTGCGTACTATAATACAGCGCTGTTATGATTTAAAATATTATCATAATATAAAGAACATTTTGAAGCAAATTGTATGAATCTTACCAAATTGAAAAAACCTACTTAAATCTACTACTTGTGCCAGTGGACAATCTAGTGAACAATACGCAACACCTTCCACACTTTTTTCATGCATATATCCGCTGGCAGGGTCATTCAAAACCTATAATCGAACTTGAAAATTTATAAATGAACTTTCAAAGTTCATAATTATTTTTATACATTAACCTTGTGCGGAAAAGTAACTCCAAAATAAGGATAATGTTTTAGAGAAGTTTGTGTTCATTCACGTATTAGTTACTTATGCTATCGAGATAGATCCGGTCTATGTCCGAAAATGTCTGAATATGTGATTGATGTTGAATTACTTATTATTTATTACAAAAGCAACGTTATGCTTAATTCAGAAGTAAGTAGTGGGCACTTCGGGAGTACGGATAATGTTCCATAAACACATATTAGTTTTATATGTTTAAAAAAGCAACTTTTGTCGCACGAGGAATTCGTTAAAGACCAACACAAAAAATTTAAATGCTGTTTCGTTCATCTCATATCTGTAATGATATCAAGATGGACCAAAGCCAACAAAAATGAAGATATCTTTCTCAAAATAATCATGATTTGAAGAAACATTTGAAATTTCCTTGGCTACGTAATCTAAACCAGATCTACCTTGAAAATCGATTTGAGAGTTGAGTGACAGAAGGAAAACAGAGACGGAATTATTGTTCATACTGCACAATTTGAGTTGAGTAACTTGGACAAAAGAGATTTTATGTGTACTCCAACACAAGCGACAAATTACAAAAGGGCGTAATATGTATTTTAACAACACTTTTTTCGCAAAGGTGTCGGGCACAAAGCATTTTGTGAGGAAGTTAATCCACGATTCTGCAATTCCATTTAAGTTCAAAACGAACTCTTACACAAAAGAGTTATTATTTATTCACTTATTATTCATTTATTATTTTATTACTTTTATTTTATAATTGTGATTATTATAGCTACAAAAAAAGTTAAAAAGTCGTATCTCAAGAACGAATGGAAATATTACCCTTAAATAAAGGACATTTTAAAGCATATTTTATGAATATTTAACGTGCCAAAAATAATTTCTCAACTTCTTTTTAAATCCATCTCAGCACTTTTGCATTATTAAAGATGTTTTTTCATTCCATCTTTATCATTAAAATAAAACGGCTTCAATTTTTGTTCTTAATAGATGGAATGGGAATAAAAGTATATAAAATATGATTAATTATTTTTTTACAGTAATAACCACGTTTACATTCTATTACTAAGGTGAGGTTATATCTTTTAAATCTTCTATACAGGTGTCACTGAAATGCGTGTACAACGGAAGACCACAAATCCCTTGGCTCAAAATAGATCGATTTAAATTAACTTATCTATATCCAAAGTAGCTTTGTTTCGCCGCTAGAGCACTACTTTGAAGTGCTCTAGCAAATAAATTTCGTTTATTCTATATTATTCGAAAACGCGATAATCAAATTAAACCATTTTTGAGATGTTTATTCCTAGGTTTAATTAACGTCTTTTTATTTAGTTGTGGAACTTTTTTGTCCCTTATAAGATTTTGATTACATTATTGGTTAAGCCAGAAAATTGGAATTTTTGAACATCTGCAAGCCTTTTTTACGTCATTGCAATTACAAAATCTTATCGTAATTGGTACTGATTTCTCTGGAGGGCATTAAAATCAACACGTCCTTGGTTCCACAGTTGATTATGAACAAGAATTACGAGGAAAAAATTCCCTACATTACTAGATTTTGTGGTGTAAGTGACGTAAATGAGGGTGGCAAATACTCAAAAATTATTTTTTTCTGGTTACTGATGCAATCAAAATCTTATAAGAGACAAAAAATTTCAGAACTAAATGGGCTACTGAGAAATTATAATTATATAAGCGTCGCCTACTCAGAAAAGAAAATATGGACTAATATTCGCCAAACACCTGGCTTTCTATTATTTCCGTGTTTTTAAAATTTTATTCAAAACCATAACAAAATGTTGATTGAACTTAGGAGCTCACTTCCCAAAAATGATTTCGATTCATTAACGTGTTCTCGAGTTATCAAGAATAAACGAACTTTTTTTGCTAACTTTAAAGTCCTCTAGCAGCGAAACGAAGCAACTTTGAATATAGATAAGTTAACTTAAATCGACATATTTTGAGCCAAGGAATCTGTGGTCTTCCGTTGTACACGCATTTCAGAGACACCCTGTATATAGGTTACAATTATGTGATTGGGATATTTATGTCTTGTAAATTTTGGCTTTAAATTCTCAAAGCTCAAGTTGCAATTTGAAGTGTAGGTCTTCAAAAGTGTATACGTTGTAGGTCGTACCAACCTTATTCACTCCTTAGTAATAACTCAAGAACTCCTTAATAATAATTATGCAATGTGGTAAAAACCGATTCTACGATTTTTTAAAACTAACTCAGCATTTTTAATTGTTGTAGTTATGAAAGTTAAATGTTAAAAACTCGTATCTCAAGAACGAGTGTAGAAATGAGAATTGATGATGGCACATCAAAGGGTTTTTTAATTTCCATAAACATCATTGTTATGATTTTTTAAACCAAATTTTGCATTTATGATGTAGCTATGAAACATAAACTTTAGGACACCATATCTCAAGAATGAACGGAAATTTTGGTATGAAATAAAAATTATTCTGGAGGACATTTTATGAATGTCCATTTTCTTAATGTCCATGAACATAGTTGTTATGATTTTTTTGAACCTTACACTGCATCATTAAAGTAATTATGAAATATAAATGTTTGAATATCGTATCTTAACAACGAATAGAGATATCAGCATGTAATAAAGATCATTCTGGAGGATATTTTATGAAGATTTGATGTGCCATAAACAATTTCTTAATTTCCATAAAAATCATTATTATGATTATTGAAAGTTATGAAATATTGAAATATAAACTTTAACAAATCGTTTTGAGATAAAGAACATTTTGATACAATTTTATAACGATTAAATTTTCCATGAACAGTTTCTTAATTTCTAAAAACATCGGTGTTATGCCTTTGTTAAACCTAAGTTTGCATTTTTGATGTAGTTTGTAACATAAATATTAAAAAATCGTATCTCAAGAACGAATGGAGCTATTATCATGAAATAAGAAACATTTTGAAGCAATCTTTATGAAAATTGAGGATGCCATAAACAGTTTCTTAATTTTCATAAATATTGTTGTTACGATTTTTCTTCGAACCTAACATTGCATCGTTGATGTAATTATGAAGTATAAATGTCAGAGAATCCTATTTCAAGAACGAATCTAGAAATCATTATGGAGGATATTTTATGAAGATTTAATGTGCTATAGATAATTTCATAATTTCCATAAACATTGTTGTTTTTATTTTGTAATTCAAACTCTACATTTTTGATTGTTGTAGTTATGAAATATAAACGTTAAAAAATCGTATCTCGAGAGCAAATGTAGATATTATTATGAAATAAGAATACTTTAAAGCAAATTTTACGAAGATTTAGCTTACCAAACATTTTTTTAATTTTCATAGACATCGATCTTCTGATTTTCTTGAAACCTAATTTGGTTTACTATATCTGATTGTTCTAAACCTCAAAAACAGATATAAAATATATTGTTTCTCAAAAACTATGTGAAATATCATCATGAAACAAACTGTTTAAAGCAAATTTATTTAGTACTTATTATTTCACATATAATATATATACAGGTGTATCTGAATGACTGCAGTAAACTTCAAGGGGTAATTATTTAGTGCATTTTAAGGGTACTTTTATATAGGGTGAATCAATAGTGTGGGGACGGATGATTGTGGCTTTACTGCTGAAAATAAAAAAAAAAAACGTTTTTATGTCATACATTACAGTCAAAACAGCATCGATTAAAATTATTTTCAGCTGTATACTTGTAAAGTACACTTACAGCATTTAAGACAACTAATCAGCATATGTGAAAAGATACATAGGGTTCCATTTAAAAAAATTAAGTTGAATACGGGCCTGGAATAGTAAATAGCCTGTATAACTGAAAATAATTTTAATCAATGCAGCTTTGATTGTAATGTATGATGACATAAAAATCTTTTTCGATTTCTACTGTTGAAAGGCCAAAATCTTCCGTTCTCGCACTATTGACTCACCCTGTATATGAACCATGGGCGACTTCGGCTTCCCTATGGAGATACAGCCCTATACGCGCATACCTTGATTAAATACTCAAAACACTCACTCATCTACTGATTTATAATTTTTTCTTATCTACATAAAATAAATTCTAGCAAAAATGTAAAGGGGGTTGCAAATAGGGCCAAAACGTTCATTAAAAATTTATAAGCGAAACATATTCCTAAAATTTCATTTTCGTAGCATTTATGGTTTTTGAGAAAGATAAATAAAATTAAATTCTACACAATTTTTGAAGGACTGTAACTTCTTAAAGGAGCCTATGGTTCTTTTATTAAAGTACCCTTAAAATTAAGTGAATAATCACCCCCTTTAAGTTTGTTGCAGTCATTCAGATACAGTCTGTATATGATATATATTTAGGACCTCATAGATAAAACGATAAAATAAAATAAAATACATCCATACCAACGTGAAAGAATATAAACTAAATTTAAACTGAATCCTAAATAGGCTATCGACCGAGATCTTTCACCTTGAGATAAATAATGTAGAAGTAGGCTATATCTTATTCAGTGTTTCTCATTCTTGAAATATTGTTTTATTTCTCTGTTAATCGCCCTCTTTGTTCCTGAATTTGTGTGATTCCAATCGTTTCATACAAAACTTGTTAGAAGGGTTATGCAAAGGGTTGTTTAGATATTTAATTATTGTAATCTTTCTAAGCGCAGTAGGTTCTGCTACTTCTAGATATTGTCTTGTTCTTGGAGTAGAAAACCATGTAAATATTATTCCGTATTGAATCGAGAGCCTGCTGAAATGCCTTTGCTCCTATAGACTAATGACTTAGAATGTACCGCTATCACTTTGCATTTCATCTTTGTTTTGATTGCATGGACATCAAATTAGAATTTACCATCCATCAGAAAATATTTATTGTTGGATCTTCTGTTGAGTCGGTGAAACGGAACAAATAATTGAGATTTGTTTCAATTTAACTGTAATCTCCAAGTTTGAAACCACATTTTTATTCGCTCGAATATATTTTGCGTCTTGTTAATCATATCTGCATGTTTTGGCATGTGCTATTATGGTAGTGTCATCAACATATTGAAGGATAGAGGAATCGTTGTTAAAATACATAAGATAAATGTTATATATATCGTGGCAGAAAATGTTGTAAAGTTAAGGAGACAAAGGTGAGCCATGAGGAAGACATTGTTGCTTGAAAAGAGGCTTGATAAGAATTTCTCATCTTTGACCTGTGAAGAATGGAACGTAAAGATTTGAACGAGAAGAAAGAATCGAACGATTTTTTGATGTCCAAAAATAGTATAGCTAATCGTAATTTCTGTTCATGTGTTACTTGACAATTCAAGATTAACACACTTAATGGGTGGACTATACCCATTAAGTGTGTTAATCATATTAATCATGTTAATAAGTATGTTAACCAAATTGATATTCCGAAATATTATGGTTTACAATCTGAAAAAGCCGTGTTAAAATTATAGATTCAAACATCTTCTCTAGAACCGATGAGAGTGAAATTGGACGATAGTTAGCTAGACACTCTGTTGTTCCATTGTTCTTCGGGATACATATTATTGTTGCCTTTTTCCATTCTTTTGGATAATGTTGGTTTATAAGACAATAATTTAGGATTTTTATAACATATTCATGTGTTTTAAGATCGGGGCTTTTTAAACTTTTTTTTGTTACATTATCATATCCTGCCGCAATGTTTTTGCATTGATGGAAAACCTTGAGATATTATTCTTCATCAAGAAGCTCTGAAAATAAAAATATTTTTCAAGCTAATTGGTATGCATGTTAGCTACTTTGATCCACAAGGGTAAGTCGATTTCGGAAGTTGAGGAAAGTTGGAATAGTGATTTCTTTTGGGCTTTCCGTATTTATGGCATTGAATAAACAATCACAGAAATTGGAGATTGTGCCTTAATTAATTGTTTCCTTACGTTGTTTTTGTACGGTAGTCCAACTCTAGAAATTAAGTTGGGTTTTCGATTTGGTCTCTACGAACCTTTAATATCGCTCCTTTAATTTTATTATTTGCAATAAAATGGTACACTATATGTGATTTACTGTTGCGGCTATTAATGTTGGCATATAATAATCTTAGGTTAGACATCGTCAATTTGCATCACATATAATTTGTTCAATTTTCAAATATCAAACTTATGAATTTTTTATTTCTACCTTTCATAATAACCATCTCAGTGAAAATATTATTGACGATCATAATCCAATAGGTGTACATAGATAAGATAGTTCCATAGCCATGACAATGAGTGCAAATTCAACGATGACCTGTTAAATACATATTCCCAGCCAATTCTATTCACAAGATATCGTCGTAAAATGTGTTCCAGAAAACTGGGCCAATCACAAAACCTAACCTAAGGTATTTCGTCTTTCCACTTCGTCGCCTTAACGGAGTTAAGAATGATGATGCTAACGCTGAAATAATCGTACATTGTTCAAGGAAAAAAGTCCCGTTTCAACTTTAGTTAATTTGCTAATTTTAAACGGTTCAATTGAAACGAATTAAATGTAATGTAACGACCAAAAGGCGATATACTTTTTGGGATCGCGAATACTGTGTAAGCGTGATCGGAATTAGCAATCGACCAGAAACGAGTCAAGAGCCAGGAAGAACTGTCGATCCCGCACAAATTGATTTATTTATTTGACGTGAACCGTTTGCTGCTCTTTTTTAACTACTTTGTTGTTTGCAAGCTTTCGCTAAATGTTTTTTTACGCTTTTTGGTTCGTTTGCGTTCCCGAACGAAATGTTTTTAATTATCGTCCGCCCTTTTGCCCCTATGCTGATGACTACATGATAGGGACAGATTGATTGTTACCAGTTTCAGCACGTCAAAGGCTGCGGTTTTATAAAATCGTTTTTTTTTTACGTTTTTTAAACCCACAATTTACAATATATCTTTTTCTTATTTATTTTAATTTAAAATTATCTTTTAACTGATTTCAATCGGCTTATTTTCCCGTAAATTTTATTTACTTTTCAATTTCCGGGACGTTAAAGCAAGACGATTTCTGTCCGGCGCGAAGAAATGGTTTATTAAATTTTCAAAAACTTCACGGAAATATTGTTTTGGTGAATTTATTTTTCGTACGTGCAAAACAAATAGTAATCTTGCGGAGTTCTTAAGCTTACGAGTTCAATTTAAAGTTAGATGGGAGATACGTCGCGACGAAAAATAAAACAAAAATGGGGGAGGAACAAGATTATCATCCCTTACGAAAAATTTAACACGAATCATTTCAGACGTCGAAGAGACGTGCAAAAAACGTTTCCATTTCACGATAAAGGTTTTAAGTGGTGATTAATAAGTAAATCCTGTTTAATAAATGGACTGCTTTTAAGGTATGTAATTATTCTTCATTAATCCATTTTTAGATTGCTTGTAAGAAAGTAAAATTATACGGTTATAGAGCGATCGAAAAGCAGACGACTTTTTGTTTGGAAAAGTTTAAGAAACGTTAAACTATAAACCCATCCATCAAAATGTCATGTCCCAACGACGTTTTACGACAAATAGAAACAGATGAATCAATTCCCAAAGAGAACACTATTTGTCAAAACGTATCATAAATAATATCACGTGTTTTGTAATGGATTTACTTCGATACAGACAAAGTAAGGTGTTTATAAATTCTCATGAAAATCTTTTAGATCGATAAATTCTACCTCTTTGTATCCATGGCACCATCTACAAGTACTGCTTTATCGAATTAACATCATTTAACAAGACGATGAAACAGTTCCTGTGTGCATCCGGGCGTCTATGCTTTTGCAAATTAGCTCTAGGGAACGCTTTTTAAGCCCGTTTGAAATTAAAATAGAATGGAAAACGAGAAAAGCTTAAAACATTCGCGTTTTAATCATTTATTTCTTCAATTTATTAAAAACACAAAAGCTTTAATTGAATATCGAAACCCTCCCGGAATATGTGTAACCGCCTCAGGTACGATTTTCAAGCGAATAAAAGAAAATCGTCGATGAAAGTTATCATCGGATGGTCGCTCGTAAATCTGGGTTTAAATTCGAACCTGCATTTCGAGAGCAAGTGTGACCCAAATGCTTTTACTTTGTAGCTTTTGATGTCTTCGACGATTCCTTGCGTTTTTCTCACCACTTTATTTTGACGCAAATAGAGAAAAACAACGATTAGATGCGATTTTATTATTATTAGTACCTAAAATAGGTTCTTAATTTTTATAGACAATGTCGTTATGGTTTTTTTTTAAACCTAAGTCTGAATTTTAGATGTAGTAGTGAAACGTAAATGTATCTGCATGAAAGTAAGATCATTCTAAAGGATATTTTATGAAGATTTAATATATCATAAACAATTGTTAATTTTCATAAACATTGTTGTTATGCTTCTTTAAACTAAACAGCATTTTTGATTGTTGTGGTATGAAATATAAACGTTAAGAAATTGTATATCAACAACGAATGAATATATTAACTTGAGCTAAAAAACATTTTGAAGCATATTTTATGAGGATGGAACTTGCCATAAACAGTTTCTTTATTGCCATAAACATCGTTGTTAGGATTTTTTAAACCTTACTTTGCATTTTTAGTGCAGTTATGAAATAACTACACTATGAAATAAAAAGAATTTTGAAGCAAATATTATCAGAACTGAATGCGTCATAAATAGTTTCAAAATCTCTATAAACATCGTGGTCACAATTTTTTACACTTACCTCTGCAGTTTGATGTAGTTGATGTACAACAAATGTTAGAAAATCGTATCTCATGAACAAATGGTAATATCATCATGAATTAAAAAAAACATATTGAAGCACATTTTAAGATTGAAGATTGAATGTGTCATAAACACTTTCTTTTTTTCTATAAACAACGTTATGATGATTTTTTAAACGCAACTCTATATTATTAATGCAGGTATGAAATGAATATGTTAGAGAATCGTATCTTAAGAAAGAATGGAGATATTATCATGAAATAAAGCACACTTTGAATCAAATTCTATGTCCCAATCGTTTCCATAATGAAACCTGTAATGATTTTTTATTATGACTCTCCATTTTTGAGTAGTTAGTACCTCAAGAACAAATGGTGATATTATTATGAGATAAAAAACAATTTAAAGCAATTATATGGACATTGATTGCCGTAAACAATTTTTTAATTTATATGAACAACGTTGAGATGTTCATAGATGATGATCATTGCGTTTAATTTCTATGAACAACTAAATGTTGGAAAATCATATCCTAAGAACGAATAGAGATATTAACATGAAATGTTTATGTATGAAATCGATCTTCAAATTTTCGAAAATTGATGATTGTAACCAGAATTGTAGTCAATCAACGGTATGAGTTGGAGTTTGATTTTAATGAATACCTGTAAATGGGGTAAAGTAAAGTAGTTTAGTGATATACGCTCACACAGTAATTAAAACTTACTTTTAAAATCAACCTTTTATTGACATTGAAATATTAATTCGGCATATCAGTCATATCAAAGGTTTACATTTTGAGCAATTTCGAAAATGTCACACGATATGGTTAATCTTGCTATATTTACCGAGGATATTAATAAGAAAACGATGGCAAATTTCCAATTCAAATTGGATTAGGCGATGTCACAAAACTTATCAGATGATAAAAATTCTTCCTTAAACATTATTACTGATAATTTCAAAGCATTTCAAGATACTGTGCTTAGTTCCATTAGTAACTTGCTAAAATTCGTGGAACAAAATCATAATCGTCTGGATAGTTTGTTACCGTTAAAATTAGAGACAAAAAGTCAAGTTACTGTCCATAATTTTAACGCGTCATCGCTTGGGTCGATATACGAAAATCGTAAATTAAAAAGCACAGTAACAGTTCATGTTCAGTATATTTGTTTCTTTGAAAAGTGTGCTTCTGCAGTTATATGGACATGAAAATGGTGATCCAGATGATTTTGAGGTATTGATGGCATAAATCGGACTCACCGTTGTTTTGCTACAGCCTAAAACAACAAAATCAAATTTTTTGGCATTTTTTTCATTTTATTTTTCACTTAATCGCACCGTAACGAAAAAGAATTATACAGGATGTCTCACGTAACTGGTTCATTAGAACTTTTTTAGGTTCCACTATTCGTAGAGGCTTGAAATTTTGGTAACATGGGTTGTTCATTCCGATCTATTAATCTAAAATATTTTCAAGATAGCCACCACTTTCGGTCTACCGGAAGTAGACCTCAACTTTGTTATTTTAAATGGAATGCTATGCTTTTTATTACACCATTCAATTATACATAAGAAAATATGTTGACTTTGATAACAGTTGTTGGTGCCTACCGTTTTTTGTTCTCGAGTTATTTTGATTTTAAGTGTTTTTTGTCAAATATCACCATGCTTTTTACAAGCCCATATCTCAGCCAACGTTAACTCAAAAACGTTTTGCATTGGTACGATAACTCTTCATATTCTGCTAAATAGATTGTCATTTGTTATATCAGTATATCTTATACAGGCTGGTCAAAAATTGAGTTACCGTTTCTCTGTATTCAAGTGCGTGAAAGTCGAAAATCTTAAATGGAATGCCCCATATTTTCATACCCTATCGGAAAGGGAATTTAATTCTCTACAAATTATCTATAAATATTCCTACACCTATTTATTATAGTTTTCTTGCTATTGAGGAATTTATCAAAATCATAGGTAAAATGCTAGAAACCGTCTGTGTTTTTGTTAGAAGGCCATGACATTTTGACAGTGTTTTGTTTAATTTATTTAAATTATTATTAGTATTATTTCTACAATGAACTGTGATTGAATAAACTTTAGATTGTTAGCTGTAATTTACCAAAAATTACCAAAAGAAAAGCGAATAAATGAAACAATGAAAAACAACAATTCAATGACAAAAATTAAAATTAATAACATAAAAGAATGAAAAACTTAAAATTACAAAAATAAATTATGGGAATTTAATTCTTTACAAACTATTTAAATACTTTCCTGTACCTATTTGTTGTAGTTGCCCTCATATTTGGAAATTAATGGACGCATGCAATGCTGGAAAGCTTCCTGTTTTTATGTTAGAAAGCCATGGAGTTTTGATAGCTTTTCAACCATATTTATGTTATTGTTTAGTTGTGTCATCACTTATTGCTGTTAATGTCTTTGAATATCAAGGCGAATTATTCCCACGCCAACATTTTGAGTTCGGCTTATATTCATGGCGGGTGTAATAAAGTTTTGGATAGGATAAGAGACATGTCTCTTAGTTTTGGAAAGATCAAAATAACAAAAAACCATAAATTTCTATCACCAGCAGCTTAAGATAATATATGTTTTGTCATATTTTATTGCTTTACCAAATTCTTCGGTAAGAGGTGCTTCGGTCGATTTAGATGAATAATATTTTACAAGAAAGCCCCGTAAATAAATAAACTGAACTCTCTAGGAATATCTCGCCCATCATTACGTCGAATATTACGCCATATTATTGTTTTTCATTGTTTCATTTATGCGTTCTTCTGCTGGTTATTTTTGGCAAATAAAAGCTAACAAACTAAAGCTTATTCAATCGCAGATCATTCTAGAAATAATACCAATGATAATTTAAATAAATTAAACGATAAACTGGCAAAATATCATAGCCTTCTAATAAAAACACGAACGGCTTCCAGCATTTTGTGTAGGATTTTGATAAAATACTCAATATGAAGAAAATTACAATAAATAGGTATAGCAATGTTTATAGATAATTTGTAGAGAATTAAATTCCCGTTTAGATAGGTTAAAAAGAAATGGGGCGTTACATTTAAAATTTTCGACTTTCTCGCAATTGAATACAGCGAAACGGTAATTCAATTTTTGACCACACTGTATAAGGTACACTGATATAACAAGTGACAATCTATTTAACAGCATATGACGAGTTATTGTACCAATGCAAAACGTGTTTGAAATAACGTTGGCTGAGATATGGGCTTTTAAAACCATGGTGATATTTGCCAAAAAAACACTTAAAATCAAAATAACTCGAAAACAAAAAACGGTAGGTACCAACAACTGTTATCAAAGTCAACATATTTTCTTACGTATAATTGAATGGTGTAATAAAAACAATAGCATTCCATTTAAAATAACAAAGTTGAGGTCTACTTCCGGTAGACCGAAAGTGGTGGCTATCTTGAAAATATTTTAGATTAATAGATCGGAATGAACAACCCATGTTACCAAAATTTCAAGCCTCTAGGAATAGTGGAACCTAAAAAAGTTCTAATGAACCAGTTACGTGAGACACCCTGTATAATTCTTTTTCGTTACGGTGCGATTAAGTGAAAAATAAAATGGAAAAAATGCCAAAAAATTTGATTTTGTTGTTTTAGGCTGTAGCAAAACAACGGTGAGTCCGATTTATGCCATCAATACCTCAAAATCATCTGGATCACCATTTTCATGTCCATATAACTGCAGAAGCACACTTTTCAAAGAAACAAATATACTGAACATGAACTGTTACTGTGCTTTTTAATTTACGATTTTCGTATATCGACCCAAGCGATGACGCGTTAAAATTAGGGACAGTAACTTTACTTTTTGTCTCTAATTTTAACGGTAACAAACTATCCAGACGATTATGATTTTGTTCCACGAATTTTAGCAAGTTACTAATGGAACTAAGCACAGTATCTTGAAATGCTTTAAAATAACGAAGTTGAGGTCTACTTCCGGTGGACCGGAAGTGGTGGCCATCTTGAAAATATTTTGGATTAATAGATTGGAATGAACAACCCATGATACCAAAATTTCAAGCCTCTACGAATAGTGTAACCCAAAAATGTTCTAATGAACCAGTTACGTGAGACACCCTGTATATGAACAAAAACTATATCTATTCTGTCTTGTAATTTAGAGAACACTTCATTCTCTAAATTTTGAAGTATTAGGCATCATAGTCGAATGTATTTTACCAGAGACATTGTTGCTTTATAACAATCTTGCAAAATTTAATTTTTTGCCATTTTCACTGTATTGTTGAAACATTTGACGAATAATTTTTTTAAATAAAGATGTATTTCAACGGTTCCAGGCACTAAGTATAAACATTAAATTTACTGAAATCCTACCTGTTCTAAATGTTGAACATTAAGCATAATTGGTCAGGAGGATTTGATTTTGGCAGAGTTTCACTATGCGCACTCGGGTGGTTGGCTGATCTTGCAAACGATATCACACTTTTTTGTCTTTTTATTTATATTGTCTAGGTTTACATTACAAATTATATCACAGAATTTTATGGAATTAAATTTTATATTTAATGTATACTACTTTACTTATTGTTGGTACAGTGCGGGATATGATTAATTTTCGACAAATATTTGTGTCTTTGGCCAAATTATCGCGAAAAAATTTCCAACTTTTTGCACAATTACCATGCTATATCTCGAAAACTTGACGTGATGGAGAAAAGCTGAAAACAGTGTTGGAATCAGCACAATATTTTACGTTATAAAAAATATGACAGTTTTCGAGATTTTTTTGTAAATTACTGTTATAGGCCTATTGCTCTCATACATTATGTTTCAAAAATGTATCAAAATATATGATATGTATATTAAAATTTTTCAACATACAAAAAATTGAACTAAAACTAGAACTAACACTAGCAAAAAATGTTTGGCGTTTCGAATGCTATGTTGCAACCCTCTTTAGAAACTGGTTCGAAATTACAAAATCAGGAATCGTAAAATAATATATCGGTCGAAACCTAATTAATAATTAATTTATAATAATTACAAGATAATTACTGATTACTGATTCAGATTACTGATTGAACTAATTACTACATCGCGTCCGGTTTGGAAGTCGTGTTCCCAGCCATCTTCTCTGTTGACGTGTTTTTATTTCGGTGGCTTTCTGAGTTCCCTTGTCAGCTTTTGATGATATTTATTAGTTCTAGCCAGAACCTTTGTTTTGTCTAAGTCCATTCGGTGCCTCTCTAAATGACAATGTTGTTCTTCAGTCTCACATCCGTCACGTGTTCCTTGATACGGCATTCGATGTTACGTCCGGTTTAGCCAACGAAAAACTTCCCACAGCTATATGATCGCCGATAGACACCAGTCCTTTTTAATAAAGGAATAATAGAGGAAGATGAAGAACCTTGTAAAATCCACAGGAATTCCACCGGAACAACAGAAATGTTTGTTTGTGCAGGCGCCGGTACGCCTAAGAATTTATGGACTACCGAAAATCCATAAACCAGACATCTTTATCCTGTCGTCAGTGGCCAAACATCTCGCAAAAATTCTCTCTCCTTTTATAGGCAACACGGAATCATATGTTAGGGACTCGACACTTTTTGTAGAATTGGTAAAAGTTTCGATATAGAATCTCTTTTTGCTAGGGTACTAGGCTATGAAGGTAGTGGTAGACGGTCTTTGCCATAATCTCATTCCGGAGGGATTACCAGAATATGTGCCAAATCTAGTGGAATATTGTTTATCGCCAACCGGCAGCAAAAGTATACTTTATTGTATCCATTTGCGGCAGTAAAGTGACACTTTATCTTACAGTCTAGTAAACTGTGCCATTTAGCGGCAGACAAAGTACTTTATCTGCTACTTTACTCGCCTAGCTCACGTCGCTCGCTCGACTCGTAAACTCAGACTCATTCGATAAAAATTCACTTTGCTGACTTGGTACATAAATAACTATTATCGTCGACGTATTTTAGTTGGAAAGGAGAGTTATACGGGCAGTTTGAATAGCTAATTTTTACATGGAATTATTCGAAGAAGATACTTGAAGAAGAGCCAGTGGAAATCATTGCTATGGCTCCGATATATGGACGACAGGTTTGTGGTATAGCAGCATGGTAGAGGATGCCTCCATGAATTTTTAGATCAATTAAACGCTCAACATCCCTTGATCAAGTATACCATTTAGACGGAATCTGGAAAACAGTTGCCTTTCTTAGATGTGTTGGCCACACCAACATGTATAGGTTATCTCCTTCACCAATATATGAAGGAGGTAACCTAAAGAAGAAAGAACGGTTTCTATGGGACGTACTACAAAAGAATGGATATAGTGTAAGGGCAGTGTAAGGACATCAACCAAGACACCAAGCAGCAGAAGCACAGGACCAGCTGAATTTATCTGTCTTCCTTATGTTTCCGATATAACGAAATGAATGGCAAGAGACCTCAAGATAATCGACATTGTGGTGCGATACGGAACTTTATTTCCATAAATACTATAAAGTACAGAAAACGTCAAAATAAAAGATTACACAATTGGTAATTTGACAGGAAAGAATTCGTTCACTGTGTACATGGTGTTTTCTAAAAGATAGCGCTTCAAACAAGTTTTGAAAGTAATAGATGGTTTCGTTTTTAAATTATTAGATAGGTGATTATATACTTTGATACAAAAATGAATTGTACTTTTCTGCACTTTTGTAAGTTGAGTTTTAAATGGTAGCAAACAACACTTTTCTATAGCTCTTGTTCTATAACAATGCTGTTGTTCATATTTTGAAAAAAAAAAAACTATAGTTATTCTTTCCAAACATTGCAGACTCAGGGATAATTGATTGATGGAAGTGTTAGAATTTTCTAATTTTTGAAAACCGGTTTACATGATTCTCTTATTTGAAGACCATAAACTGCCCTCACACACGTTTTCTGAGCAATGAAAGCACGCTTCATTTCAACCGAGTGTCCCCAGAAGATTACATATCTTAGTCGCGACTCCACATATGCATAATATGCACCTACAGCTGCACTGACCGACACTAACCGCGCAATTGTTCTTAATGCAAAACATAGTCAATTTATCTTAAGGGGCAGATCGTTGATGTGATGTTTCCACGATAGATTGTAGTCAATCTTCACTTCCAGAAACATAACATCTTATTTGGGAGTAGTCTTTACATTCCCAAACATCGTAAAGTTGGTTTTTTCAGTATTAAGTAGTAAATTGTTATTATTGGCCTGTGCTGACAATAATTCTTCAGTTTTTGCTGTCGTAACTGCGGTAGAGTCATCAACAAACAATACTAAGAGATCATCTATTATTTCAGGTTAATCATTAATATATAGGATAAACAGAACGCGTCCCGTACAGATCTCTGCGGAACACCATATAGAATTCTCATCCAATCTGATGCCACTTCAGTGCCAGTACAATCGTAGGAGATTACCCGTTGTTCTCTGGTAGATATAAGATCTAAACCAGTCCAGTGCAAGTCCCCCTATCCCCATAGCTTCCATTTTGTCCAATAGAATATCATGGTGAACCATATCAAATGCTTTCCAGGAACTGATAAATTGCTTATATTGTAGATCGTCCTTTTACGTAACCGTTCTGTGTGTTGCTAAATATTTGGTTTCTATTCATATATTGAACTAACCTCTTCAATACTATCTTCTCAAATATCTTTGCGATGTTAGATATTATTTTTTATATAAAGATCCAATTCAGATTCTTTTTCAGATTTTGTGGACATGTTGCAGTTCCAAATGAGGAAATGATGATAGAACTCAGGGGCACAGCAATTTCGTGAGCACACGCTTTTAAGACGCACATGGGTACCTCGTCATAGGTACCAGTTGCATCCGTATTATTTAATGACATTATAGCCGATTTGACTTCATCTGGGTCTGTTAGATGAAGCCCAAATAATTTTTTTAAATCAGCCTTTAATTTAATAGTGTTGGCTGTTCGTGTTTTAATACTGTTTCCAGTAGCTCTATTAGTAAAATAGGTGTTCATGCATTTTAAATGTCTTTATTACTCCTATACATGTGTTGGAAATCAACAACTCAAAATCTACAGATCTTTCTTTCTGTTTTAGAGAATTAATAGTTTTCCAAGCTGCTTTCACTTTATTGTTTGCATTCTCAAGAAAGTTGGATAATACTTTCTTTTTAACTCATCAATTTCGTCACGAACATGTCTTGAATAAATTATTCCTTCATACAATTGTCTTTTTATGCGTGTTTTATGTTTTATTTCATTATTTAACCACTTTTTCCCAATACTAGTATTTTTAAATAGTCACTATGGTATCCATAAAAACTTTATATGACAGCTCGACCTCTTCATAGCTAATACACTCCCGGTAGCCAAGGACAGGCTAACTCTATTAAAAGGAGCGGGTGTCTATCAACTATCATGCAGTTGTGGGAAGTTTTAAGTTGGCCAAACCGGACGTTACATCAATTACGTATCAAGGAGCACAAGAGGGGTGTGAGGCTGATGAAGATTCAAAAATCGGCAGTTGCGGAACATTGCCATTCAGAAGGACACCTAATGGATTTTGACAAAACAAAGGTTCTGGCTAGGACTAATAAATATCACCAATGGATGTCATGGGAAGTCACAGAAATCCACCGACATAAAAACAACGTCAATAGAGAAGATAGCGATACGAACATGACTCCCAAACCAGACGCGACGATTAGATCTAGTAAAACCATCACTAGGACTAATAGTGATCGTTTTAGTGTTAGTTCTAATTTTGGTGCAATTAACGCCGGTCGTGAAAGTCTTCGTACGTATACACAAAAAATTATATTTCTGATTTTCAGCATGGTTTCTTTCCAGGAGCAAGTGCTACTTTCTGAGAATGAAGATAGCAAACAACATAGCAACAACAAAATGGACGTGGTATACACCGACTTTGCAAAAGCCTTTGACCTAGTTAATATTGATATTCTGCTGAGTAAATTGTATAAATACGGTTTCTCGACTAATTTATTAAAATTATTTGTATTTTGTTTTACAAATCGTATGCAGTATGTACTATTTAATGATAAAAGGTCGCAGTTACCCTTCATTCTTTTGTTGGAGTACACGGCATAAACTCAGACCATCGCTCTGTTAATTATTTATAAATGATCTCTCTGATGTCATAAAGCACTGTAATTGCGCTTTGTATACAGACGACTTTAAAATGTGGCGTTTGATAAAAACTTAATACGACTGATGACATTGCAATGCAGCATCTCTAATAAGCTAAATAGAAGAAAAGTTGCAAATTCATAACTATGAAGTGAACTTATGAAATGAATGAATGCGTCTTTAAAATGAAAAGTTAAAAATGATAAAAATGAAAATAATAAAAAATATATAATTCAGGTATTTATTAATTTTAATATGAAAATTTGTTTTTCGATTATGACAACTGCTTATATTCTTTGGCATAGTTTTATTTTGTAAAACCTTTGCAATTAAAACTTGCTCTGTAAAGCTTTAATGGAAATAAAAATAAAAAAATAAATGTAAAACATATTATCTTGAAATAAAGAACATTCTGAAGCAAATTTTATGAGGAATCAAGGTGCCATACAAACTTTTTTAGTTTCTTTCGTTGTTATGATTTTTTAAAACCAAAATCCGAAAATCGGATCTTAAGAACGAATGGAAATGTTGTTGTGAGATAAAGAACAGTTTTAAGGAAATGTCAGAAAGATTGAATATGCCATAGACAGATTCTAAATTTCAATGAACATCGTTGTTATCATTTTCTAAACTCAACTCTGCATTGTTGATAGTTGTAGTTATGAAATACAAATTTTAGAGAATAGCATCTCAAGAACCAATGAAGATATGATGAATTTATGAATTTTTTAAACCTAACTCTAGCATTATTGATGTAGTTATGAATCATAAATGTTAGAAAATCGTATCTTTACCACGAATGGAGATAACAGTATGAAATAAATATCGGCTAAGTGAAATGCCTGAATCATTGAAGAGAGGGGGAGCTTAGGGTATTTTGTTACTAGCTCATGTGTTGCCATTTCAATAGACACCATTTCTTTAAAAAAATGATGTAAGAGAAGCAGTTGAACGATATCAAAAGTATCGTAAAATTGAATTACGAAAAATATCGCCACAACCTACTGCTTGAGTGATGGAAACTTTCAAAAATCAGCTTCGAATGTGTATTGAGAAAAATGGTCGTCACTTTTCCTCTGTCATTTTCAAAACATAATAAAGACAAATGACATGGCAAATATATTTAGTTAATAACCAAGAAAGTTAAATAGCATTTATCCCTCTACTGATTCTTCCACTCACTGATGTTATATTAAATGAGTTGTCTCACATCTAGGGGCAGTGGTACTGTGTATGTTCCTGGAGTGGAATAACTCTGGGTTGGGTTGGGTTTGAATTTTGCAATTGGAGTTGTTTATAGGCCTCCTTCCTATAAACAACTCCTTGATATTAATTTGTATCTCTGTTCGTTTGAGGAGTCCTTGTTTGGGATTATGTTGGAGATTATGTTGCAATGGATACAGTAATAATTTTGGGTGACTTTAATATTAACCCCATGGTACCTCTATAGATTGTTTACTTTCAACTCTAAATACTTTTAATTTAAAGCAGGTTGTTGACCAGCCAACTCGTAGTACCAATTTTTCTGAAACACTCATTGCTGTTGTTATTATATCGAATGAGTTGCCTCTTCGTATTTGTGACACCGTCAATGTTGAGTTCTCGTATCACTTGTTTGTTTTTTGAGACTTAGCGGTTATCAATGAGTAGTAAACCTAAAGCTAATGTTAATTTTTCTGATATCTGTGGTATTGACGTTCGTGTCTTTAATGAGGATCTGCAATTGATGAATTGGGAGCCTGCCCTTGATCTTAATACAATTGATGACAAACTGAATTGCTTTAATGATATTATGATATCCTTATTTGATTTTTTTAAACCTGTGACTACTAAGGAAATCAGAAAACGTGCTTTGTCATGGTACACTTGAAATGTAAAGCAAATGATTGAATTAAGGAATAAAGCATTTGCTAAATATAAAGGGATTAGAAGTCAGCACAGTTTTCGATATTATAAGATTCAACGAAATTTCGTCACGGATATTAATAAAATTATATCTCAAAAACTAATGAGCCATCATTAAATAAATAGTATATTTACATGATATTCAATATGTCGCACATTATTTATTTTTAAATTTTAGGTTTATGTATACGTATACACAAAAAAATTATATTTCTGATTTTCAGCATGGTTTCTTTTCAGGAGCAAGTGCTACTTTCTGAGAATGAAGATAGCAAACAACAAATGGACGTGGTATACACCAACTTTGCAAAAGCCTTTGACCTAGTTAATATTGATATTCTGCTGAGTAAATTGTATAAATACGGTTTCTCGACTAATTTATTAAAATTATTTGTATTTTGTTTTACAAATCGTATGCAGTATGTACTATTTAATGATAAAAGGTTGCAGTTATCCTTCATTCTTTTGTTGGAGTACAACACGGCATAAACTCAGACCATCGCTCTGTTAATTATTTATAAATGATCTCTCTGATGTCATAAAGCACTGTAAATGCGCTTTGTATACAGACGACTTTAAAATGTGGCGTTTGATAAAAACTCAATACGACTGATGACATCGCAATGCAGCATCTCTAATAAGCTAAATGGAAGAAAAGTTGCAAATTCATAACTATGAAGTGAACTTATGAAATGAATGATTGCGTCTTTAAAATGAAAAATTAAAAATGATAAAAATGAAAATAATAAAAAATATATAATTCTGGTATTAATGTAAATTGGTATCAATTCTGGTAAATTTGTTTTTCGATTATGACAACTGCTTATATTTTTTGGTATAGTTTTATTCTGTAAAACCTTTGCAATTAAAGCTTGCTCTGTAAAGCTTTAATGGAAATAAAAATAAAAAAATAAATGTAAAACATATTATCATGAAATAAAGAACATTCTGAAGCAAATTTTATGAGGAATCAAGGTGCCATACAAACCTTTTTAGTTTCCTTCGTTGTTATGATTTTTTAAAACCAAAATCCGAAAATCGGATCTTAAGAACGAATGGAAATATTGTTATGAGATAAAGAACAGTTTTAAGCAAATGTAGTGAAGATTGAAAGTGCTATAGACAGATTCTAAATTTCAATGAACATCGTTGTTATCATTTTCTAAACTCAACTCTGCATTGTTGATAGTTGTAGTTATGAAATACAAATTTTAGAGAATAGCATCTCAAGAACCAATGAAGATATCGTGATGAATTTATGAGTTTTTTAAACCTAACTTTGCATTATTGATGTAGTTATGACTCATAAATGTTAAAAAATCGTATCTTTACCACGAATAGAGATAACAGTATGAAATAAATATCGGCTAAGTGAAATGCCTGAATCATGACGAGGAGCTTAAGGTATTTTGTTACTAACTCATGTGTTGCCATTTCAATAGACACCATTTCTTTAAAAAAAATGATGTAAGAGACGCAGTTGAACGATATCAAAAGTATCGTAAAATTGAATTACGAAAAATATCGCCACAACCTACTGCTTGAGTGGTGGAAAATTTCAAAAATCAGCTTCGAATGTGTGTTGAGAAAAATGGTCGTCACTTTTCCTCTGTCATTTTCAAAACATAATAAAGACAAATGACATGGCAAATATATTTAGTTAATAACCAAGAAAGTTAAATAGCATTTATAGTCTGTACCAATGTTGGGTGACTAATATTAACCTCATGGTGCGTGGTCCCTCTACTGATTCTTCCACTCACTGATGTTATATTAAATGAGTTGTCTCACATCTAGGGGCAGTGGTACTGTGTATGTTCCTGGAGTGGAATAACTCTGGGTTGGGTTGGGTTGGGTTTAAATTTTGCAATTGGAGTTGTTTATAGGCCTCCTTCCTATAAATAACTCCTTGATATTAATTTGTATCTCCGTTCGTTTGAGGAGTCCTTGTTTGGGATTATGTTGGAGATTATGTTGCAATGGATACAGTAATAATTTTGGGTGACTTTAATATTAACCTCATTGTACCTCTATAGATTGTTTACTTTCAACTCTAAATACTTTTAATTTAAAGCAGGTTGTTGACCAGCCAACTCGTAGCACCAATTTTTCTGAATCACTCATTGCTGTTGTTATTATATCGAATGAGTTGCCTCTTCGTATTTGTGACACCGTCGATGTTGGGTTCTCGTATCACTTGTTTGTTTTTTGTGACTTAGCGGTTATCAATGAGTAGTAAACCTAAAGCTAATGTTGTTAATTTTTCTGATATCTATGGTATTGACGTTCGTGTCTTTAATGAGGATCTGCAATTGATGAATTGGGAGCCTGCCCTTGATCTTAATACAATTGATGACAAACTGAATTGCTTTAATGATATTATGATATCCTTATTTGATTTCTTTAAACCTGTGACTACTAAGGAAAATCAGAAAACGTGCTTTGTCATGGTACACTTGAAATGTAAAGCAAATGCTTGAATTAAGGAATAAAGCATTTGCTAAATATAAAGGGATTAGAAGTCAGCACAGTTTTCGATATTATAAGACTCGACGAAATTTCGTCACGGATATTAATAAAATTATATCTCAAAAACTAATGAGCCATCATTAAATAAATAGTATATTTACATGATATTCAATATGTCGCACATTATTTATTTTTAAATTTTAGGTTTATGAATGCCTGAATTCTACTTTCCAAAACATTAACTGTTACAATAAAAGCAAATCTTAAACGAAAGTTATCATATATTACTTGGTATTCAATATTTCGCCGATGATTTATCTAAATCTTCACATTTCAGATTTATGAATTTCGGAATTCAACCTTCCATAAGATTAGCCATTAAAATAAAAGAAAATTGTCTACGAAAGTTATCATCAGATGGTGGCCCGTAAATCTGCGTTTAAATTCGAACCTCGATTTCGAGAGCAAGTGTGGCTCAAGTGCTTTTACATTGTGGCTTTCGACGTCTTCGACGATCCCTTCCTTTTTACTCGCCACTTTATTTTTACCCCCACGCAAATAAAGAAAAACAACGATTTTTTTTCGGTTTTTAGTTCGTCTAAGTGAAGCAGAATTCGAGGGGAAAAATTAAGCTTTCCACGTCAGATGTTGCAAAAGCACAAAAAATTCGATTTAGAACTTACATCGGGTGAAGAAAAGAGATAATTTATTTCCTTCCTCGCAGCACAACTAAATCAATTTTAGAAACTAGAGTGTACACGTTTTACTAAAGCCTGTATTTCGTTAACGGCCATTGTTAAAGTGTAATTAACAGGCATGTCCAGTTTTGTTAGCCGGAAACGAGACGCATCACCCCGTTTAGTACCTACATTACCATTCTAAAAGCTTTTTGTCTCGTCTCATTTTAAAAAGATTTAGATAAACGCGATAAGCCGTTAAAACGTTTTTAATTGTACCTAATTTTAAGTAAATAAAATAATTATTGGTAATTTAATGTTCGAGTTTACGTTGTACACTTATTCATTGGTTTTTGTTGCAGTTAAATGGCGGAACTATAAAGCCACAGCTGTACGATGAACCGTAAACGAGTTAAGGGCAAAGTGTGCTCGGAGTATTTCCCAATTGGCAAGCTCGTTTTGTCTAGTTGAGTTCCTGAAACAGCGTAACCGGGTTTACCAGAAACGAATTTGTTCTGAGGTTTGCACAAAAGGAAAGTTTAAGGGGTTCGATAGAATTTATATATTTTATGTTTATTATTGTTTAAAAATTTTGAAAGTTCCTTTTTTTAACGCTTGGCGTGGTAAAAACCATCACGTTGGACATGGATTGATGGAAAAAGTTGAAATGTAATCTGATAATATTACAAAGTTATAAGAAGTTTTAGCTCGCAAGTTAAAAATCAATTTTCAGGGTTAACCACCAAAATAACAAAAACAATTCTAATTCAAAATTATTTTTAGGTTTAATTCAATTAGTAAACTCCCGGTTGCGTTGATGTCGAAACAAATAACAAGCACATTTTTAACAAAAAAGTTAATTAACTTGTCCAATTTTAATACAATGTTTTGCCGGCTTCTCCGCCATAATTGTTGAAATAACACAAATACAAAAATAAAAGTTTTCAGCTGTAGGCTGACCGCTTCAGATATGCGCAAAAACAATTTTGTTTGTGAATACTAATTACGTGAGTGTCAAAAGAGCTGTACCGAATTTTTTTCTGCTTCTGACTCTGTTGTATGTGGCTGTTTTGTAACTCAGACCTCACAGGGATCAATTTCTCAAATTTAGATGGACAAAATACAAAGATTGGTGATTTCTTTATGATATAATAATGCGTTAACTGCCATATGGAATAGGAATATTATTTTTCTATTAGAATGGTTTAATTACCACTATCTGTATGTTTAATCAAGAAATTATTGGGTGTTCAATTTTATTAGGATTGCTGCAATGCTAATTATATTGTGATTATCAGTATATTGTTGTACTGATTTTATATAATGATAGTCCATATCTTTAACTATAAGTTATCTAGCAGGGTTCATCACGAATCATTCCAATTCTTTTTTAATTTTGTAACCTGAAGTCTTACATATTAGATGGTATAGAAGACTTCACTTACTTCCACTAACTTTAGGAAATATTGACTATGAAATAAAAACTGGCACAAGTTCCAGATTAAAATTTTCTATATTTAGATTTCGATATTTAGCTATTTTTTTTTAATTATTACTTAATTATTATTTTAATGTAACTAAAAGATTTATTATAACTTGTAGAAATATTTTAAATCCATCGAATATTAAGGTTGCATTCAGTTTGTTTTATTTTGAAAAATTCATAATAAAATCAAACCTCACTTAAAATTGATTAAATTAAACGTAATTTATACTTTTGATTATAAAATGAAAATGAAAAATTTTGAAATCGATTATAAAACGTTAACTGTTAAATTGTTTTTTTGCTGTTAATTTTATTGACTCGTTAGAATTTTGGAATTGTTTTTTAATATACACTTTGTTAGAAATAATGCTGCTGCAGGCGAGGTGTGTGATCTCTTTCTATCTTTCGGTTTCGTGCGAACTATTAATGAACCAACTGCAGAGTAAATAACTGCATTGATAATATATTCTTAAATTTTAGTTATAATGATTTCACGGCAGGTGTATTAAAGAATTGTAATCTATCAGACCACTATGCTCAGTATATAAACGTGCCAATATCTATTACTTCAGAAGTCACGTATGAAAGAAAAATAATTCGCCCAATTACTCGGTACGGTCTGAATATATACTTCAATATACTTGGTGAACACAGTTGGGATCTGTTGCTGTCAGGCAATCACCTTACGGCTGGTGATAAATATGAAGTATTTTTTAAATATGTTCTGGAAGCTTTTTATGTGGCGTTTCCTTTGCGCTGTCAGGTATCTAGGTCATCGGATGGCTGTGTAAAATGGTTTTAATCAGTCGTTATCAGACTTAAGGTCTAGGTACAACCTGCTCTGTGAATTGTATAGTCGTTATAAAACAGATAACTTACTTCATCTACGGAACACTACAAGATCTTTTTATCGAAAAGCTCTATCTGAAGCAAAAATTAACGCGGCTAGCTATTTTATCGAAAATTCTAGTAATAAATCTTGCGCCGCATGGAAAATAATTAATGCTCAGCGGAATGATGAAAAGGGTCAGTGTGTAGATCTGAATCCGGATGAAGTAAATAGTTATTTTGTGAAGATGCTTATAACTATTGTTGAAAACCTAACTGGAATACGCAATGATCATAGCAGTGTTTGCACTATTACAAAAAATTCCAATATATTTAGCCTACAGGCAGTCCCACAGCGACATTCGCGAAATTCTTCGCGGTCTAAGAAATAGTCCATCTAGGGATATCTTTGGCCTGTCGGTTAATTTCATAAAAAATAACATAAGCTTATATGTTCTTCCTTTAAGTAAATTGATAAATGCTGCATTTAAGGAGGGAATATTTCCTGACAGCCTGAAGAAAGCTTCTGTTGTACCGGTGTTTAAAAGCGGTAACAGGGGCGTGGTCACTAATTATAGACCGATTAGCATTCTTCCCGTGTTCTCCAAGGTGTATGAACGAGCGATCTACAATCAAGTAATGTCTCACGTAAAAGAATATAATATATTATATGACAATCAATTTGGATTTCAAGGAGGTAAATGTGCGGAAGATGCAATACTAAAATTAACGAATATTTGTATGGATACCTTTGAGAGTGGCGAGTATTGTATATCGTTCTTTTTGGACCTATCTCGTGCCTCTGACTGTGTATCGCATACCATTCCAATACATAAATTAATAAATATATATAATTTTGATGTTTTTTCTGTAAGTCTAATTCGTTCATATCTAAACGGGAGAACACAATTACCGACTCTTGTCATGAGTCGGTAATTCTACATCTAACTCCTTACCGTTAATGAGAGGGGTACCACAGGGATCAATCTTGGGTCCCCTCTTATTTTTGTTGTTTTTCAATGATTTTGCTTACTACATAAAAGCAAGTCTTAATAACTGTGAATGCATCCTATATGCTGATGATGCTACAATTTTAATACGGGGTAGAAATAAGGATGATATTGATAGGGGGGTTGAGATGGCGCTGTCGAGGGCACGTGATTGGTGCCTTGCGAACGAACTTTGCCTTAATGAAAATAAAACAGTCAAACTTTCGTTTACATTGAGGCAAATTGAGACTCCTTGTCCCAGTGTAACCAAGTTTTTGGCCCTCTACATAACTAGTCCTGCGCTGCGTTTTAATGAGCATAGTGTGGAAAGGAGCAAAAAAGTTAACCGTAATATATTTCTTTTGAGACGGCTTGCAGTAGCTGTAATGCCAAAAGTAGTAAGAAGTGCATACTTTGCATTCGTTCATTCCATACTTTCCTATTCTATACTAGCATGGGGAGCGACCCCTGAAGCTGCTCGCATGTTCGGGCTGCAGCGCAGGGCAATGGGAATAGTGGCGGGTTTAAGTTATCGTGATGATTGCAGAAATGCTTTTATTACACAGTCAATACTCACTATTCCTTCTCTATACATCCTCCGGTGCGTGGGATACATCTTGGAGAGCATGAAGTCTCTAAGAAAACATGGTGATGTTCATACCTATAACACACGTGGGAGAGAAGACCTCTGCTCAGACTTTGTGCGGTTATGCAAAACAAAGTCAGGTCCCATACACATGGGACAAACATTTTATAATCACCTGGCAAATAATATGAGAGCTCTTCCAGCGGACTGGTTACTTGGGGAGTTGACGGGATTCTTGCTGAGGAAAGCATTTTATACTACTCAGGAATTTCTGCGGACCTCCGTCAACATTGTTAGTGCTTGAGGATTCTTAACATTTTTTTATAAATTTAATCAAATCCATTCTTTTTTATGTAATTTGTAAAGATTGGTTTAGCGATTTGTTCGGTTGATTAACGAGGTTTTCTATTTTTTCTCATGTATTTGTTTTTTTTTTTGAATTGACGAGTGTAAGGATTGTACTTTCTTATCAGCATAATAAAGGATTATTATTATTATTAATTGTGGAGCTCAGCTTGTGATATTTTTTATGTTTAAATATGTATGAAAATTTTCACATTTGAAGTTTGTTGTAATAAACGGTCGATTAAGTCTCTCTCCTTCTCATTGCCCTGAATGTCACTGTGAGCTAGTACGACACTATAGAGTAACACTATCACCTCTCAGGTTGCTGGTACCATAGGCGCCGGATACGTGGCTGCTCTGGATAAACAAGCATAATTTTTAATGTGTACAGAGCGCACATATCGAACACTTGGGTTATCTGGGTATATAGGCACTCATGCGAAATTGTTGATGTTTTTATCTGGATTACACCTAGCATCTTCAATTAATTGTTCAAATTTAAGAAATTTCAGCTTATTGTTCAAAATTTAAAAAAATGTTTTTTTGGACAGCACGCATTTTGAATTGAGACTTGACACTGTTTCTAAAACACTTGATATAGTTTTCAAAAGCCATGAAATGCTTCCAGAATTATTGATAACCAATACTGAATACTAAAAGAAACTGTTAATTAAAGACTTAATACACTAGGCAGAAGACATTTTTAATTTTTCGTAATTATTTTTTCTTAATTTTAATGTGCTATTGATCCTTTTCTTCCCAATCGAGTCCCAACATCTGCTGCCAATGATTTTTTTCAGACGAGAATTTTTTTTTCAGAGAACGATTTTATGAAAAGCCAACATTCGTTATTTATAGTCTTTTCCCAATTCAGTTTCTATTTTAGCACCCAGAACCCATACGTATTTTCAAAATCCGATGCATATTTTTGATACGTTCTCTGATCAGTGCTGAATCATACATAAAGAACTGGAATGCCTTCAAGGCGACAAGACTATCTGTAGAAATGTGTATGGATGCACCTTTCAGTCCTTTTTGTAAGTTTAAAGGAGTGCATTAATTTATAGCAAGAACTCCCACCTGAAAAATGATTGTGTTCGAGCTAAGTGATAATTATGCTAATCAAGATGTGAAATCTGGTTGTCGCAAAATCTTCCATTTAGTACTGAAAGATACTTTCGAAAAAGCAATAATAGGCTAGGTAATTTATGATGTTATATATATACATTTATAAAACCCACCAAGAAAAAGTTTGTGAAACATAAAACTTATGAAAATGTTTTCTCAGAGTATTGCTTTCAATTAAGAAAACAAATTCGAAAATATTTGTACTAATAAAAAATAAAATTGA
Source organism: Onthophagus sagittarius (assembly GCA_036711965.1). Lineage (NCBI taxonomy): Eukaryota > Metazoa > Arthropoda > Insecta > Coleoptera > Scarabaeidae > Onthophagus > Onthophagus sagittarius. Next base: position 31,463,851 of record JASERS010000005.1, read on the forward strand.
ATCGTTTGGATATCATGCCTCGTTTGGATATAACGTAAACTCAGGCTCGTGCGATAAAAATTCGCTTTGCTGACTTGGTACATAAATAACTATTATCCAACACCGCTAGAAAATGTTAGGTTTTACATGTCATTTTGACGTTTTATAATATCACATTTTACACAATTACTTGTGTAATGAAATTTCTGACAGTATTACCTAATTGAATATTAATTTGTCTTGAATGTTACTATGGATATTTGTAGCAACACCCAATTAAATTCTTTCAATTTAAATTCATTTGACACATAAGCGTTGTCAGATTTAAAATCTAATGATTTCGTTCAATTTTAAAACGGGGTTAGATAATATTTTGTACTTAACACGTTATAAGGCGCTTTGTCCGCAAGTTAAAAATTAATTTTCAGAGTCTACCACCAAAATAACAAAAACAATTCTAATTCACAATTATTTTTAAGTTTAATTCAATTAGTAAACTCCCGGTTGCGTTGATGTCAAAACAAATAACGAGCATATTTTTAACAAAAAAGTTAATTAATTTGTCCAATTTTAATACAACGTTTTGCCGGCTCCTCCGCCATAATTGTTGAAATAACATAAATACAAAAATAAAAGTTCAACTTCAGGTTTCACCTTCAGAAGTGAGTAAAAACAATTTTATTTGTGAATACTAATTACGAATACATAACTTTGAAGTTGAAACTATTCCTGATGATTTTTTGATCTGAATGATAGTAATCATGTTCTTGTTATACCTAACGCCGCTTTTAATTATTCTCACAAGTCTGTTAAGGCTCTAATGAAATGTTGCATTGAACATTTCGGAATTTATATACTCAATACTTAAAATATAATATGGGCGATTCTCGTGATTCAATCTCTAGTAGTTTTCCTCCCAATTGAGTCGCAGTGTACAGTAAATATTTTTTATGGCCAATGGGCAGCAAAAGTATACTTTATTGTATCCACTTGCGGCAGATAAGTGACACTTTATCTTATAGTCTACTAAACTGTCCATTTAGGGTCAGACAAAGTATTTTACCTGCCGCTAATTACTGTCAATTTGAAAGAATTTTAGTAAACAACTGTATTCGAACCCGGTACCTTTGACATGACAGCTGAACGATTTACTACTTTACTATCGACCTTCTATATATGTATACCGATATTTAATCAATCTTTGCGGATGTATATTAATGAAACAAACCATTTGTCACATATTTTGATATCTGTCAAAATATATGGCTTAATTACTGCAAGTTACAGAATCGTTATATCTTAAATTTTGCGGTTGACGATGAAATGTTGTATGCACCACGCCAGCAAAGTGTTTTTATCGAACTCGCCTTTTACTCGCCTCGCTCGCTCGACTCGTAAACTCACAAGGGAACCTTACGGGTTCGGCATCACCGATTTTGTTCATATTTGCAGGGATGGAAGATATGTACTCGGACATCACTTTCCTAAAGCAGTACGATGCAATGCTCAGAAATACTCGAGAAAATTGACTTCAAAGTATTCAAAATATTTCGCGACCGAACCCGTAAGATCCCCTTGTCTCTTGTGTACTCGTTCGATAATAATTCACTTTGTTGGCTTGGTACATAAATAACTATTATCCAACACCGCTAGGAAATGTTAGATTTTACATGTCATTTTGACGTTTTGTAACATCACATTTTACACAACTAGTTGTGTAATGAAATTTCTGCCAGTATTACCTAATTGAATGTTGATTTGTCTTGGATGTTACTATAGATATTTGTAGCAACACCCAATTAAATTCTTTTCTCGCCCAATTAATTTCTTAAGTTGCTTAAGAAAAATATGCAAGTATTCTACTAACAGCTCAAAGCCATCATTACAAGACATTTGATGTAGACTTGATTGAAGAGAAATTATCAAAGCTTATAGAAGCTTAAACAAAATCAATTAGAGATATAATTTATTTACTTGGATAACGTTTCAATTATTACAGTTGATAATGAAACTGCGGTAATCCATAAAGTCACCACATCATTATGAGCAGATAATTCCCATTAGAGGTACATATCAATCGAAGTTTTGATTAATTTGCTTGAATTATGAACAACATCCTCCTCGAATAATGAGCGCCTGAAATAATGAGTGTAATGAATTAAATTATGTGAAAAACGTTTTTTAAATGAAATTTTAATGAATTAAAAGTCGAGAAGAATCCAGTTAAGTTGAAAATGGGTTATTTCCGGTAACCTTTTAGTACCGGTTTTAAAGGAAACTAGCACAGAGATCACTAACCTCAATTATGCAGCATCAATTACTTCAAAATTTTCGGTCAGCGTTTGCATAATTTCCGGCACGCAAAGCACTTACGCCTGTATAATGGATATTTATTCAGAACTGCCCCCGGATCCAAGAGTAATGGATCTAATAGTCGCGAAACGGCCACCGCAAATTGGGGAATTTTGAAACCGGCAGGCGCCAACGTACGGTATCCACTGGCCACCCTCGTTTTGCATAAAACCTAACTCCTCGTAAAATACCGACTCGTTATTAGTCACGCGGATCTCGTTCCCCAGTAAATCCGTTAAAAATAAACGACATTTTCAAAGTTACGTCCCGTTGAGATTTCCGATCGGACGGAATTTGCTTTTTCCACGATTTTGTCGACAAGGAAAAACGAATGTCGTTAGAGAAGCAATTTAGTTTTTTGAGTGATTTAATAAAACTTGTGATGACCAAGCTTTACCATGGTGTAATAATAAATTTATTTTTTATGTTAACGAGGTCACGTAAAACGAACCATAACGTTTTACATAATTTTCTATTTACTTTTTAAGAAACTATTTAAAATGTAAGCCATAAAAAAATCCAACGATAAAGTTATATCCAGACTTTTTTATTGGATCAATAAGAAAGTTTTATTTTTTAACTATACATTTTCAAGTTCAAGTTGGTACCAATCAAAATCAAAGTGACATTAAACAAAACCAATTTGGCAACTGTCGTAATCAAATTGACATTAACAACTCAAATTGAAATTCAATAATTTAACAAATCAATTTGTGATTAACAATTTAAATACATAATTTTATCTATTCTCGTTTGTAAAATCGCTGTTATTATGACACTTTCAGTTCGTAAAATACGTCATTAAGGAAAACAGTGCGTAAAGTAACGAAAGAGTGCGTGAATGCAATGCGTTTTCATAGTAACGAGATACAAACACTTGTCAAATCATTTCTTGACAGTTCAAAAATTGTGAATATTAATTTTTAGTTCGTAGATAAAATATTGTATGAAATTGTGCTTCGCTCATGCTTTAAACGTCGCGTTCGTGGCAAAAAACTAGTTTCACGCACTGTTTCATAAATAATTATTATACAACCAATTCTGTTTTTACTGAATTTTATTTAGCATGAGGTAAAAAGAAAATTTTGAAATTTCATGAAATGCTACAAATTTTGTTTAAGTTTAGAAGTTGATATCTCAAAAATGACGCGATATAATCACGTATGCTTTTATTTTCAGAAAAGTGCCGTCTTTTATTTATAAATTACCATGCATTGTCAAAGACATTCAAAAGTACTCTGATTGGGGCTTCCCTCTAGGTGAGCTGATGTCCTTGTGAGCTGAGCTGAGATCCTTGTTAAAAACTGTTTGAAAGCAGAGAGGTTCAGAGCCACGTTTCGTCGACAACACACCTAGTGATGGTTAGGTGAAATTATTTTTATAATGACATAATAACGAACTAGGTCAAAGATGGGCCATTCAAATTCGTCAACCATGGTGATGATGTGTGGTTCGGTAAATGGTGTGCTTTTGGCGCCCCACGTAGTACATACAGGGGAACATCTTGGAATACATGGAAGATTGGTAGCCCGAAGGATGCACCTTGAAGTGTTGCAGCTCAGTTTACTAGACTAAACATGTTTGGATTGATTTAAGCTTGGTTGTCAAATTCGATACCCAAAAAGAAAGGAGATTGCAAGTAAAATCAGGAAAAATCATCTGAAGATGAAACTTCTCTTGAAACGGGTAAATCAGAAACGAGTAATGCAGGATAAAAATTTCCTGTCCATTCTGATTAAGAAAATGAAACCGCAACGGAATTATTGGAAGAGGATGGATTGCTAGAAGAAAGAAGATATGTTCTAATAAAATTTACTTGTGCAAAGTCAGCCAGATCTACATACATTTATGTGTGCTGTATAAACAAAATTTTATCAGAAGACGAAATGGAAGTAGAAGAATTAATAGACAAAAATTCAGGTCTATTGAGAATGACGTTTTGGTTTCAAAATCGGATATAATTTCCACATTACCAAAACTGAAGAAAGAAAGCTGCCTTCTTTTTTACTTAATCGGCAAATAAGTGAAATTGCTGTATGGATGAATCTCCTACTGTATGGGTGTATTTACTTAAAAAATTGGAAAAGGTTAAAAAAAAATAACCTACTCGATTCTCGGCTGTTTTAGGGAGCGTGAAAGATTCGCACAGGAACTTGCAATTAGAGCATTATTTGCAGAAATTGCACTTAGAGTTACTTTTACCACCTCTTAATAAATTTATCTAAAACTTAAAACCGGCTCATAGCCAATGACAGCGCTTAAAATCACTCTAACCACCGCTAATTAGTTTAACTGGAGGTTGGTAAAAGTGGGCCTTAATGAGCAGCTAAATATAGGAGCACTATTTAGGAAAAAAATTGAAGGGATGAAAGTCTACATCAAAGAAGTCTTTGAGCATAAAGGTAGTTATGCGGATAAAGTAAAAGTGAATAAAAAACCGAAGACTGCGACGTTAATGCTAAAATCAAAAGAAAACAAAAAAGGGGATGCGAAAGCAATGAAAAATGAGTTCAAAACCAATATTGACCCAGTAGAATTAGAAATCGAAATCATCTATGTGAAAAGTATTAAAAATGGTTTAATGGTATCGTGCGAGAGTAAGAACGATTTAGATAAATATAGAAATGGTAAATAAATTAGGAAACTAAAGGAATGATCCATGTTGCAAGATTAATGACCAAATAAAAATCATGAAAAGACTTCTAACTTGCGTTTATTTATTTATAGTCGTACTAGTTTCGGGTTACCCCATCATCAGCGACAACTACAAACGTAAAATCATAAAAATAGTAAAATAGTAAAAACAGCAAAAAATAGTAAAAAACTTATGTATAAAACATTCAACGAGGCAAGAACAAGCGTTTAAGTTTAACAAATGTTTAAAATTTTTTTAAAAATTTATAATTCAAAATTGAGAATGATCATGTGGAAGATGAAAAACGTGGAAAACTTGAAAGAATACCAAAATTCAAAAAAATACTTACAGTCAAAAGAGCTACGACAGACGTAGACTGGAAAAATTAATAAAGTGAAGCATTTTGTAATCTGATGGATAAACAAAATAAAGATTGCAAAAAAGTTTTAATAGCGATGTTGCGAATATGAAATCTGTAGATAAAAGAAAAAAAAAGTTGAAATATTTAGAAATAAAAATTATAGATTAAAAAGATGACTATTAAAAGTGTTTAAAGTAGAAAATTACTTACGAAATTAATTAGAACAATGAGATAAAAAACTTGACTGAAGCAAAGATCGAAATTTAACGTAAAACTTGATTTGGAAAAGAAAGAAAACAGCAAATAAAATGTGGGAGATAGTCCGCGGCAAAATTATGAATCAAGTTTTAAATATTTGAAAATAGGTTTATAAACATTTTGAATTTGGTCATTAAGTAAAGCATGGTTATTATTTTTAATATGTTTATGGATTTCTAATAATTCCAGTAAATCAAGCCTATAACCCTTTTGACATTTGTGAATAATAGAAATATTATTATAATCTATGTTGTGTCCTGTTTCAAATTTATGTTTGTAGACATTTGATTGAGGTTTGGTTTTGTGTTCGCTAATTCTGTTTTCAAGCTTTCGGCCAGTTTGTCCCACATATATAGCATTACAATTAGAGCATCCGATCGAATACACCCCACACTCCTTTAATATATAAAATTGTTTGTGATGATAATTAGACAAAAGTTTAAGTAAAGAATTATTATTTGAAAAGGCAAAATTTATATTAAACTTTTTAATAATATGTTTTGATTCCATGGTAATGTGATTGAAAGAAATAGGTTTATACACTGATTCAATATGACTTCTTGCAAATAAAGGATCTTTTTGTTGTTGAATTCTGTTATATAATTTATAAATAATATTGGAAGGGAAACCGAATTGAGAAACTAAAACATAAATGTAATTAATTCTTTGATTCTGTCTTTATCAGAGAGATGGCTCTATTTATTAGAAATCTAAAATTAGCTAGTTTATGAGACATGGGATGGCATGAGTCATAAGGAATAGTGGTTGGAATTACAGTGGGTTTCCTGAAAATGTTATATTTTAAAAAATCAGAGTTATCTCTGGTAACAGCAAGATCGAGAAAATTAAGTGTTTTGTCCTTTTCAATTTCTATAGTAAAGTTAAGGGAGGTTAAGGGAAAGTTAGGAAACGATAACGAAGTTTATTTATTATTATCGGCTTAGATAAAATGAAGAAATGGACTCCACAATATTTGATAGTGTCTTAGCGTCTCGAAAATTAAGAATTGGTTGGTGTATTTGTCCCGTATATGAACATGTAAGTTTGTTAAGATGTTAAAAATGTTGTTACAACCGCAAGTCGGCTGAATGCACTAGAGATCGTGCTGTGCTCAGTGTGGGAGTAAGCATCATCTCAGTGATAAATGTGATAGTGAGTGCGCGAAGTGCATCAATTGAGAGACGATGAACGTTTAGTTTAACTTGAACATAGAATCTTGTCATAGCGGTTTTTGATGTAAATTCTCCTGTTTATATCAGAAATGTTGTAAGAAGAAGAGAGAAAATTCAGTACCAAAAATAGCAACGAGTAAGAGCAGATGTTTATATGTTTAACGCTCAAAGTGCTCTTCTTCATATAGACGAAATAAAAGACTTTGTAATTAGACGCCACCCTTCAGTAGAAGTTGGTTTTAACTGAGATGCATCTTACAACAAATGTAGATGATATACTTCGTATCTATACCACCTCTTGATACGAGGTTGTTGAATAATTCAGGGATTTCGAGCCACAGGGAAGTCATGTTGAGCAATTTGAATTTAAAGTTGTCTAGATTTGTAATAGTAAATTATGCCACGATTTGAATAAACCAGAGTTCTGGTTTACTAACCCGAAACGCTGGTAATTTCATAGAGGAGACGTTTCTTGGATTACATTGCTTGAATCTTCACCAAAGGGACAAAAAGAAAAATCTAGTCTAAAAATGAAAATGCGTGTTCTCGCTATGAACTGCTATGAACTGAGTAAATGGAATTACGTTTTATTCATAAAATAAACAATAATAAATTTTCATGACAACACCATGGTAAAATGATGGGATATGCTATGATGAAAATGAAATATGCAAATATTTAATTTAAAATCAGGTGGGTTTTGCGACGGTAACGCTACACACTGTTATTTTGCAACACCAAAAATTTCAGGTAAATTTCTTTGTTTTTTAACATTTCTTATTTGCTGTTTGGATTTTCTTAACATAGCGACAATTTAAATGATAATTTAACATCATTTTGAATTCGATTAGTGTTAAATTTCCTTTTGTTAAAAATAGTACGTTCGAAAAGAAAACAAAGTACTTACATAGTACCACGTCTAAGTGATAAATACAAGCAACACAAAATAAATCCCAACGCGAAATTTATTTCCCGACAAGTACGCCTCATGTTTACGGCATGTAGAGGGGGTAACAGGGCTACATCGTCCGGAAAACTCCCCGAGAAAACTTAGCAAGCAGTCTTATTTTATCCTATTCTTATAACTAGTCCCGGTGAATGTAAATCCCAACCCGTTGTGAATCTCACTCACACTTTTCGGGTAACTTTTATAAAAGTAGTTTTCCCGCTCTTACCCAAAAACGCCACAGAAAGAACGAGAAATTACGGCTCCTTTTAAAATTCTATTTCAAGATAAGCTTTTATGGGTGAATAAATAATACATTTAAATTGTTTTTGAATGTTAATAACTCAAAGGGAATTTAAAAAATTTTTAATTTCAATGAAATTATATTTTTTTAAGCGATTCAATTTTAATATCATCGCATATACGCGATTTGGAACCGCATATTTTCGAGCCATTTTAAGCTGGGAACGCGGTTTCGGCAAATCCGGTATTATTTCTCGATGAGTCCAGCTTCAACCAAGCTTTAAGCTCCTTCGGACTCTGCGACCATTTGTGCTGGTAGAATTTAACCGAGAACGCCACCGAAAATTGTACCATCGACTCAGTGCCCTTTTCGTCGTTCAAGCTTCATTTTGTAACTTTGAAAAGGATGAGATAGTCCAACGTCAACGTATATCAACTGAAATCCGTTTCCACTTCCTACTTCCGTATATAATGTTTATCTTTCCACACACCAACAATTCGAAAACGCACTAATAAAAATATGTTCAAAAAGAAAAGGGACAACGTTAAAGAATCCAATTCAATTGAGTTGTCGTATTTTTCCACGAAATGTAACTAGAGCACCGAGAAGAGAGCCCTTAAGTGCACACGGATAACTCTTCGAGGCGGAAAAATATCCAGAAAACCTCGAAAGGTTGTAGGTATTCAGCGATAAGATCAATGGTACCCATTTCATTGTATTGCTCCAGCAGTTTTGGCAAAGTGGGCAAGGTTCAGTGGGCAAAATTGAAAGGTGAAATATTCCAAAAGGATTCGTTCACGTCTTTATTTTGCCGGAATCTGGTACGAATTCAATCGATTATGTACGAAAAGAATTCACACCACTAGAAAATTTATACGAAAAAAACGATAGTTTCAAATTAGTTTTACACTTTTTGACATAATAAATAAGAAAATATTTATTAGTGATCCAATACGGGCTGAGATTTAGCAGATTTCAAAAATTTCATGATAATAATAAAAATACTATACATCTTTATTGTCCAATAAGTACCAATGATGGAGCAATCTTACAAAATACAAAAATATGTATGCACATTAAGCAAATACACTGATAACGTCATTTAGGTTCAAAATCCTGCATATTCTGTGTAGTGGAGCGTTAGCTTGAATGTTAACTCTACAATTCTTCAAATAGAAGATATTGTTGGAAAGAATAGCACGGCCCAGTACAAAGAAGTTGATGCAGGAGAGTAACTAGCTACAATCCGTCTCACCACACACCAGCTTTATAATTAATTCTATGTCATGATCATTTCTTAGAGTACCCAGCGAAGAAAAATTGTGACGTTGCGACAAGTTTTGGATAATCATTACAGGAAAAGGATAACTTTTTTGCATTCTATCCAAATGCAGGCGATGCGAAATATAATGAGATGACCACAGTACAGAACCATATTTTCAACCTTTGCAGAACAAGCACCCAAAAGAGCGATATGTATACTACAGAATCCCAGAATAAACGTGATGTACGAGGCACAAAGCCGAAATGAATTCCGCTATCAAAAGTTATTCCAAGATATCTGACAGGATAAGAAGATAGGACAAAAAGGATGATAGCATTACACGTCTGCACATTAATCCTGAATTGATTACGATCCGGGATCATAGGACGAAATATCTTAAGATCACCAGCATACGCCAATACACCAGATTTGACTCTATTTGATATGTCATTAATAAATATTGCAAACAGTAGTAGACCCAGTAGTAGAGCTCTGTGGGACACCAAATTGTGATATAAACAGTATCGAGGGAAAGACATCAGTAGGCCTATCTATCAATTATTTAAAATCCGGTCGGATACCACTAAATAAATAAATTTCATTTTTAACAATATTCCTCTGTAGTATTTTTACGTTTAAATACTTGAATATTGAGAAAAATACAAAGATATGAAATGTTTCAACCAAAAGTTTTGTAAAAAATATAAGTATCCATTTAAAAAATTGACTTCACAATAAAATAGCGCCTCTGAAATGCTGGAAGCGAAGATAATGATGTCAGAGTATACTATATCCATTTGACCACCCCCATCTAAGGATTCACATTTTACCTCAGTGATTATGGTAAAATTAATAGCCTGGAACTTGTGGATATATAGTTTCATACATTATTTGCTCAAACACTTTAGCCAAGATACGTATTATGGAAATGGAACGATAATCAGCAATGTCGTTACGACAATACGCTTAAGATAAATCCATCCAAGAAAATTGCAAGATAACTATTGGACTTACCTAAGCTTAGAATATGAACTAACGTTTGGTTTAATCATGCCTAAGTTAAGCGTTACGAAATAGATGATTTCTTCGTCTATAATTTCTCATACTATTGGAGATTGTAAATATGGTTTAATTTGGGTAATCCTTTCTTCTTTCTTCACACTTAATATTCTCCCAAATCCACTGCTCTTAATTGTCTTGCAATTATATCTCCCAAAGTATTGCGGGGTTGGATTGGACTTCGAAATTCCAAACCAACCCAAAGCTTCAAAGATTTCAACTACCCCAATATCATAAATAACACTTTAAATGACCGAAGTGTTAGGTTGCCTATACAAGTTTAATGATGCTTTCGACTTCGTAGACGTTGGCCGCCTCAAGTATCTTGAATAACATTTTGGATGACTGAAGAGGTGGGTTGGGTTGGAATTTCGAAATCTAGCTCAATCAAATTCCTAATCGTCTTACATTTATATCTCTCAAAGTATCACGGTATTGGATTGGACTTCGAAATTCCAACCCAACCCAACACTTCGGTCATGCAGTGTTATTCATGGATACAAACACTCTTAATCAACCTAAATATTCTCCATCGAAGACGTTGGCCTTCCCAAGTGAATAGCGCTTTGAATGACAGAAGTGTTGGATTGGGTTTTAGATTCGAAATCTAATCCAACTCAACCCAACATAGTTTTGGGCGGTCGACATCTTCGACGATGGGCGAGACCTGAATGGAAGTTGATTATGAACGGTATATTTAGTAGATTATTTTTGTTGAGGGACAATGTTTGTATCAACACGTTAACATAGGATTCAATCAAGACCATAGAAGGTTTTTACAACTTTAGCTATAAGAAAAGATGAAGTATCTACAATAAGTACGGATTAAAGGAGATACTTTAAACACTTAATAAACTTTAACGCAATGGAAAATGAAAGTTAAAATCAAAGTGTATTAATATTTAGGGCAATACTTATGACAAGAACTTAAAGATATTTGAAACGTATGATTTGACAAAAAGTTTCAAAATATCGTCTAAAGATTCACTATTACAATATCGGTGCAATTTACGTTTTTTTGTATCATTAAAAATTCCGCTTTAAATAGATAGGTCATTTAATCACGTGGTAGAATTATATGACTATTAAAAGCTTCTATAAGTCCTTACAAACAATAAACTTTTAATGCAGTCGTTCGACGTCTGTAAGTTGTACAAAAGCGAGAAATCCCGGCGTTTCGCTCTAAAACTAAGTTCCCCTGAATAATTCCCCGACTTTAGCTCCGATAAAAAGACAAGAAGGTTTCCGATATTTAGTCCAACGAAGTAAAAATCTTTTATGTCCAAGTTTTAAAGCAAATCACCGCTAACAAAGAGATAAATCGATACAAGCTCCTTCGAAACCGATTTTGCCGGGTTATCTCTTTTTCTGAATGGGATCATAGAAAGGGTTAACATCTGGCTAAGTTCGACGACTGGAAATTTATCGTTGAAGACGTGAGTGTTGTTCGAGGTCATCCAGGAGTCCACTCTCTTCGAAGGCATTACACCGGAAACAGTCAATGCACATTTTCCTTTTACGACGGGTTATAAATATCGATTTCAACACTAAACCCACCCTTTTACTCTGGAAATAGTTAAAGTTAGAGCGTCCCCGGTGTGTCGCTACTGCTTTTACGAATTGATTCCTTGCCAAAACCGTCATTACACGTCGTCGAGTAGTATGGGAGGGTGATTTTGTCGGAAATTCTTTGCTACGACCTTTCAAAAGCTTATTTAATTCGAGAAATTTCATTATGAAGAAATTTGTTGTTTTTTGGAATTAATTCATATTTTCAGTTTATAATTTATTAAGGAACATCAACACAGCCCATAAGAAGCCAACCTCTCACCATTAATTCACATCTTATAAGATCCAACTAAAAAAAATAAGAACTTCCATAGTCCTTCTTGCCCAAAGGAAGGATAAAATTTTAGAAAATTTTTAAGTTTAGGTTCGGAAGAAGTTAGGTTGGGTTGCGTTTGTTTGTGTTTTTGACTTATTAAGTTATTTCATTTATTATTTTTTATAGACGCGAAAAATATGTCCTAACAAATAAAAAATTTTATATCTTGCAGAAAGACAAGATTTTGTTCCCTTCAATACGAACAACAAGGAAACCTTATTTCTCTAAATCATTATGTAGAAAACAATTTATCAACAGAATGATGACGCATCATAATTGGTCTCAAGAAGAATAATAGGTAACTCATCTTTCCAATTAGTTATTTCCTCTAGCAATTGGTGCAGTCTTTAAAGTTCTATACAATCTTTCAACATTACTTTCAGGATGGGAAGTTTAAGTATGGATTTGAAACAAACAAAAAATTTATTAAACTCTTTAAATAATTGAGATTCAAATTATGGACCTTGATTATGTGTTATTGAATGTGGAGTACCAAAACGTGAGAAATAAAAAATGTAAATTTTGCTAGTAACAGTTGATGCAGAAATTGATAAAAGAATAAAAGCTTCTGCCCATTTAGTAATCGTTCTATTATTTTTGAAATGTAAGAAAAACCAGACGGATGAAAAGAGCCTACAATGTCAACATGAATATGTTCAAAATGGCCTTTAGGAATAGTAATCTTCATAATTGGAGATTTAATATGATTTTGGATTTTTGAAATTTAACACATTATTTTGATCAAAAAGATATTGATTAATTTTTTAGAAGCTCTTACACATGGATGAGAAATACGCAGCAAATCAAGGAAAACGGAATTGTTTGTTGTTTTAGACGAAATTTAATGTAGCGGTTACTGTTTTGACCTTTAAACAGTTATTCGAGTTGTTTATCAGTAGTTTGAACTTGGTGCAAAGTGCGAGTCTCAGTTCTTTAAATTCAAAGGAATCAATATTGTTGTTTACTAGAGCGTCGGCAACAATATTATTTTTACCCTTAATATAAACAACATCTATGGAGAACTGTGCTATAACATTTAAATAGCGATGTATACATGAAAGTTTAAATTTATAACCTTTCAAACCATGACAAAAACGATTCATTGCTAAATACATGACTAAAAGTTCACGATCATAAATTGAATATATTAATGGATTGGAGAATGTTTTTTTGACTAATGTTTAAACATCCTTAAAAAATATCCTCTCCTAATCAGAAGTCATATCGAAAAGTCATAATAGTTACCCAGAAAGGCGAAAGGGCGTTAACAAAGTTAGAAATTGCCCTGAAAACCGAACAAGGACAAATACTGGCATATTAGATGATTAATGCTAAGGACGGAAGTAAAGAGATCTGGCAAGATAGACGAAACAGTAATAGTGAAAATAGCGACAGACAAAGCACACTCCTACTACAAGACAGAGAAATAAGAATAGCCTTAGTAGCAATGTGTCGCGCAGAAGAGCGGGAGAAATCTTTAAAATGCTGGAAATGCTGATCTTTGCAGCACCTTCCTAAGGATTGCATTGGAAAGATAGAAGAAAAAGATGTTTTAATTGCGCCGAGTAAGGGCACTTGGCAAAGAAGTGTAAAAATCCTCTTAAATGTTCAAACTGTAATATAGAGGAGTACAGAATTAGTAGCAGAAGGTGTAAAAGGAGAATAAAGGAAAGAGTTTTATAGGCGTAGAATTACAGGACTACACTGCTATTTCGGTATATTTTTCACCGAATTAACCGATCAGCGAATTCGAACAGTTGTTAGACCACGTAGAAACCCCAATCAGAGAAATAAAAAGACCTCTTATAAAAGGAGATCTCAACGCCATCACATACATAGCAGGTGACTGCACGCGAAACGTAAGAGGAAAAGTACTTGAAGAATATCCAGCAAGACCGAAACAAGTTGTAGCGAATACAGGACAATTTCTCTTATTGACTTGTTTAAAGAACAGGAAGCAAGAGAGCTCACGATATCAATATCTTATTATTGATATCGTGATTGATCTTATTATCGCATGCTCTTATGCATGCGATAAAACCTTTAGAAAAATGGAATTTGCAAGAAATAGGAACGAATACTGGTGGAATACAGAAATCATAGAATCAAGAAAGATATACGAAAGAGAACAAAATTACCAACAACTAGAAGACGACAACCAACGGAGGAAACGGAGTGAAGAATATAAGGTTGGCAAGAAGTGAGTCAAATACCGAGAAATAAAGAGGGGAAAGGGAGAAAATTGTGTAAAGAACTTGACGAAACATTTGGGGCACGGCCTATCCGATTGTGACAAAGAAGCTATCGATAAAAACTATCGGCGATCAGTTTGTAAAACTTGTTCCACAAATACAGGAAGAACCGGAAGAAGTGAGCGAATGTGGAGACGAAGACAAACAACGAAACGGGATGCTGTGATACTGCCTATAAATTAAGGAGAATTAGAAGGCTGAAACAGCTGAAAGCCAAAAAGCTCCCGTCGACAACGATGTCATAAATGCGATCTTAAAAGTATGCTTGAAGGCAAACTCAAATGGTTTTCTAAAAGTATATAATAGATGCATGGAAACGGGAGAGTTTCTCCAAATATGGAGCCAAAAATTCTATTAAAATAATTATTTTTATAATTATTTTAATAATAAATATAAAATAGAATATAGAATTTTTTTATATTCTATTCGGACCACCATGTCTCTTAAGCGCGATAGGCAAGCTTATAGAAGAAAATCAGTAATAATCGTTTACGTTCGAAATGACATTATCTCCAAGTCCTAATATGAATACATAAAACGCAACAGCACCGCACACGCCATTCTGAGAATCATAAATGAAGTACAAGAAATAAAGAAAATCGGTCTAACAAATCAAGGATATATAAAATTATTTTGATGCTGAAATGCATTTATATTCATACCATGGAAAAAGGTAGGTGAATCCCGAAAAGTGCGATGCTTCCGTAGAATTAGACGTTGGATAAGGTCATACTTATCGAAAAGAACTGTAGTCCTTCCCGACGAAAGAGAAAAGAAAATTATCTGCGGCACTCCTCAAGAATCAGAGATGGAGGGTACCTTGTGGAATCTCTGCTACGTATAATAAGAACAAGAACGGAAAACGGAGGGAAGATAATTGGTTACGCAGACGATATTGCGGCAATGATGGAATTGAAGAGTCCTAACGAGATAAGAGAAATGGCGTGACATTTGGAGCATTGGAAGACGGCTGGATGAGATGGGCCTACAACTATTTTGCACGTTTATTCTATGTTGCAATAAACGTACAAAATATACAAAATTAATAGTACTATGTCTGTGAAATATCTAGGAATACACTTAGATAAAGATCTGCGCGTGAAAACGTACCTGATTAGAACTCTATCCGGTATAGTGCCAAAGACGAGAGAACCCAGTTTTAGTATGAAATAGAACCAGAAATAGGGACACTAGGGACTACAAGAAGAATAAGAACCATACCGAAATGCTTGAGAGATGGGTGGGCCAGTACCTTTATAAAGGATGCACGGATGTGGAAAGAGTCTATGGTGAATACGGAGTACTACACAACACAGGCCATAACCGGGCATAGCAGTTTCGCTCGCTATCTTGAATTTATCTTGAAAATAAAGTCAGAGCTATGCTGGTTTGGATGTGACAAATCCAATACGCCGAGACATACTATTTTTGAATGTAGAGATTTCCAAGAAGACAAGAAAATCACAGAGGAATTCATGAGGAAGAAAGTAATGAAGATAATGTCTCCGGTTTTACGATAGAGAAAGAAGAAGGAAGAGAGGTAATTATAAATCTGTTACTATCTATAATGAAGAAGAGGAAAGAAGACGTGACTCTGAAAGGACAAGAGGGAGGGAAATATTTTATATGTTTCATTCCCCATCCCTGTATAAAACTTATAATAGATGATTTCAAACAGTTTAATTTGTTTTTTGTTGTGTAAATGTCCACAAACAACGCGAAGAAAATAGAAGAAAGGTACTATAAACGTAGTTATCCTAGTCTTACGCTCCCGGCCGAACTATGTTACTATCCAAAGATCTGGATTAGCCCCAACAGTAGACCGAAGTTCACAAGCATTTTCTCTTCCTCTGGACAACAAAGAATGCAGCAAAAAATGTAGTGGGTTAGATTCAAATAAGTTGGATGGTTTAACCCAACCTAACTAATTTTTAATGTTAACTAGCTAATTAATTTTAAACCCATCCCAATTAATATCTAGTCCTAATTAGCTAATTGGGTTGGGTTGGATTCAGACGTAACGTTGTTGTCTGAACCCAACCCAACCAATATTTTATGCTAATTAGCTAGTTGGGTTGGGTTAAGATCTTCAACTAGTATCTAGTGTTACCGTGAAATACGTAAATAAATGCCAAATCAAAACTTTAAATCATTCTGATGCAACATTTCTACCGAAGAGCAATTGCTAAAAATGTACAACAATTATTCCTTTCATGCTGAACGCACTGTACATTACACGAAATGATTTCCGCTTTTTTTTAAAGATAGATTTGGAAATTGTTAGATATTGATCAAAAGGTCAAACGGTCTGCTGAATCGTATTAAATTGAGCCAGGATATGATAGCAACGTATAATTATTTTTTAAATTAATTTTGTTTTAATTTTTCCAACGAGAGGTTTTAAAACGCAAAAAATATTAAAAATTTTTGTATTAAAGTTAATTTACCTTTTGAGGGTAGTACTAAGCAATAAATAAAATCAAACGGACACAAAAGTGCTATCACCTAAATTAAATATAACCTAAATACTTACTGTTTAAGACTGTTAGTGGGACTTACACAAAAACAAACACTCAAACGTTGACTTCATTTTCATATAATTTCTTTGATCGCTCAGAGAAGAAGTGGACGGGTTAGAGTGAGCTAATATTGCAGCGTTAGCTAAAAACGATATTTCTAAAGACTTTGTTCTTGACCTAATTTGGCCAGGAAGAAATATTTTTTGTTTAAATAATTTGTTAACTAATATTATATTTTTATTATTAATATATTATTTATTTATTAGGGAATTAGAGGTAAAGTATATTAAAAAAATCTTTTAGAGTTCTTTAAAATTTTATTTCGTGCTTATATGGCTTCTTTTTGTGGTTTGTAAACGAAAGTTGAAAGCTACATTTCTGAGAATAAAACCATGCTTGATTATCTCAATTCCATTTTAAGATATCAAATTTTGATCTCATTTTTTGCGCAGTTTATAAAATTAAAAATTTCCATAACCATTTATGAAAATTTTACTTAAGACTTAAGACATTTTGATGATTTCTTTTCTGATTTATGGAAAGCATGTACTTTTTCGAGAACAAATCTGTCCGTTATTATCACAATTCATTTTTGAGATATCAAGTTTTGAACTTAACCTTTCATAAAATTAAAAATCTTAATCATATTTCAAAAATTTTTAAAAATTCTTAAGATAACTTGATTAAATTATCTATGATTTATAAACGAAAGTGTGAACTTTTCCGATTACAACTACGAGAGTGTATCTCAATTTGTTTTTGAAATAACAAGTTCTAGACTTAACTTAAATTTGTAACATTTCATAAAATTAAAAATCTCCTTAATCATTTTTCAAAGATCATACAAAATCGTATTCTTAAGATATCTTGATGAAATTATCTAGGATTTATAAAGGAAAATGTGCACATTCCCAAGAACAAAACTACGAGTGTGTATTTCAATTCGTTTTTGAGATATCAAATTTTGTACACAACCTGAATTTGTAACATTTTTAAGGTATTTTGATGAACTTTTTTGTGATTTATAAAGGAAACTATGCACTTTTCCGGGAACAAATCCATGCGTGAGTAATTCAACTCAAAACATAACTCAAACGTAATTCAACTTAACATATCAAGATTTAAACTCAACCTAAATGTGTAGTATTTCGTAAAAATAACAATGTCCACAATAATTTTTAAAAAATTGTATAAATCGAATTCTTGAGATATCTTGATGACATTTTTGCGATTTATAAAGAAAAGAAAAAAACAAAACGATGCTTTAATATCCCAAGTTGTTTTTGTTATCTCAAAATCGAATTCTTAACGAAATTTATTGTGATTTGTAAAAGTAAGTATGCAGTTTTCCGAGAATAAACTCATGCGTGAATTCGTTTTTGAGACATCAAGTTTCGATCTCAACCTAAATTTGTAGCATTACATAAAATTAAAAACTTCCTTAACCATTTTAGAAAACTCGAGCGAATTCTTAAGATATCTTGAAGAATTTTTTTATAACTTTTAAAGGCAATTTCTTTTAGCAAACAAAACGATGCTTAAATATCTCAAATTGTTTTTGAGATATAAATTTTTGAACTCAACCTAAATTTGTAGTATTTTACAAAATTAATATTTCTTGGAAAACCGTAGTGTAGAGAATCAAGCAGTGGAGAAAAATTTTGAACGAATCTGTGTGAAAAATTTATCGTACCGATAAATCTTTGTAATTGCTTTATAATTTTTGGAATTGGAAAATCATTGATACCCGACACTCTTCCTCTTGAAGAAGAATACTCTTTAACGGGATAGTGTATTCTAAAAAAATTAATGATGAAACACCAATTTCACATTTCAAAAATTTAAGACTAAAACGAAATTAAGGTAGGAATTGTAAATAGAAGTCGTACTTAACGATGAAAACAATTTTTATTTTTTGGTTTCTACCGGTTTCAGCGTATCGCCATCCTTAGGAAACCACATTAATTGAATTTCTTAAAACTTAAACTACTTTTGTTATTTCTTCTTATCATTATTTATTTCGCAACTATTTCGGATTTTTTATTTATTATTGTATTGTGTGTAATTAAACTTATTATGTTATTTTTTTTCTTCTGAGGGCGCGCAATTTTTTATCTTTTTAAGTTACCAAAAGAGAGAAAAAATAACAAAATATCCGAAATATTTAAAATATCGATTATTTAAGATATTTTGATGAATTTTTTTCTCATTTATAAAAGAAAGTATGTACTGTGATGACATCAAAACCATGTATGAATACCTCAAACCGTTTTGGAGATATTAACTTTATATTTGTTAATCATTGTTCGAAAAATCGTAAAAAATCGAATACTTTAGATGCTTTAATGATTTTTTTTCTGATTAATAAAGGAACATTGGCACTTTTACGACAACGAAATCATGCTTGATATGATCCTCAATTTGTTTTTGAGATATCAAGTTTTGAACTCAACCTAAATTTGTAACATTGCATAAAAACAACAATTTCCCGCAATCATTTTTAAAAAATTGTAAAATATCGAATTCTTAAGATAACTTAATGAAATTCATTGTAATTCATAAAAGAAAGATTACACTTTTTCGAGAATGAAACCATGCTTGAGCATCACAATTCGTTTTTGAGATATCAAGTTTTGAACTCAACCTAAATTTCTATCATTTCATAAAATTAAAAATGTCGTTAATCACTTTTAAAAAAACTTAAAAAATCGAATAGATATCTTCATGAATATATGTGACTTATAAAGAAAAGTATGTACTTTTCTGGAAATAAATCCGTCCGTGAGGTTCTCAATTCTTGTTTGAGATATCAAGTTTTAAACTCAAACTACATTTCTGTCATTTCATAAAATTAAAAATTTCGTTATAATTTTTGAAAAATCGAATTCTTAAGATATCTTGATGAACTTTTTCTGATTTTTAAAGGAAAGTATGCACTTTTCTGCGAACAAGTCCAGCTGTGAGTATCTCAATTCGTCATTGAGTTATCAAGTTTTGAACTTAAATTTGTAACATTTCATGAAATTGAAAATTTCCTTAACCATTTTTTAAAAATCGACCAAACTTTTGAGATATCTTGACGATTTTTTTTATAATTTATAAAGAGAAGTGAAATTTTTTTTAAATTTCGAATTATGTATCGAGTATTTGACAAAAATTTTGGAACGAACCTGTGACAAAAATTTATGATAAAGATAAATCTTTGTAATTTTTTTAAACTTTTTGGAATTGAAGATCATTAATAACTGATATTCTCCCGCTTGAAAAAGAAAAGATAGTGTGCTTAAAGAAAGAATTGTAAAACTCCAAACTCATGTTTTGAAATTTTAACACTATCATTAAGTTGGACTAATCGATCGAATAATTGTTAAAGATAATACAAATGTCCATGCTCATCTTTACTCACAACAAACAACATCAAGATATATGAAAATAAAATTTAAAAAAACTAAATACCTTTCCTCACTTCGTTGATAAACCTTAGTAACGTTTGAGCAGCATTACGTAGGCCAAAAGGCATCCGTAAAAATTCCAAGAGACCAAAAGTTTTTGATATAAAGGAATATGTCCTTCAGTAATAATATGATGGCGGACGGAATCTTTTATTTCAGAAAGGAATATAAACGCAGAATCAAACTTGGACAATTCTTAATTAATTGGCTATTAGGTTTCAACAACAAACAACTTTTTATAACAAAATTGAAGAAGATAAACTTTATATTTTTGTGTTTTTGACTTGATCAAATTGTTTTATTTATTATTTCGTTAATAGAAACAATAAATATAGATATTAAATAAATATAAACATAGATATTAACGTAATTAAAATAATGCCACAATGGAGCCTTTGGAAGCTACTTGAAGAAAATCGTAAAGCATCTTTTCAACTGTTGGTATGTCATTATGTTGTGACAAATAGAATACACCAATGCACACAATATTTGAGTGTAAAATGTCTTTCTCGCTTCGCAGAAATGCAGAGCATAATAAATAAATCCAGAAATCATCGCAGAAACTCTTATTGTATTACTAGTAGGAAACCAAGATTTTCTCGGGAATTCTTTGTAACCTATGACCTTTAAAAAGCTTATTTAATTCGAGAAATTTCATTTTAGAGAAATTTGTAGTTTATTGAAATTAATTAATATTTTCATATTGTAATTTATTAAGGAACACCAACGATTTAATTAACGAGAAGATTTTAATAAGGAATCTTTTCGAGAATGGAATTCAGTTAATTTAAATGATTTATTGTTAGTTACATTTTAGTTTTAAGCTATTTTAATGATGCTAAAATTGAAATTCCCCTTTAGTATTTATAGCTATTTTTAAAATGGTTTATGTAGTTGTTTTTTCTTTACTGGGATTAAATAGAACTATCATTTCGGTCCGGAAAAGCTTATAACAAAATTGATTTGGGGGGTATTATATCGAGTTTGTCGCAGGAAGAAATCCACGAAGCGTATAAACGAATACTCTTTAATCGATGGGGCTTCCTTCGGCTTCGACGAGCTTTGCGTGAATCCGATTTAAGTGGTCTCTCCTTTAAGTTTACTTTTTTCAATCTCTCTATATCGGTTTATTTTTCGCAATTTCAAAATAAAAACTCCAATTTAAACGAATGCGATTTTTAATTTTTTTAAACGACCCAATTACTTTCGTTCCGATTGGATTTTCAACGAAATCAACTTTTTGAAAGGGTGCGTTTTCATTGATACGCTTATTTAATAACCCTGTCTAGTTAGGTTGATTTATAAGGGGCGTTTAATTTATTACATTTTCGAGGAGATGGGGGTTGGTTTTCTCATTACGAGCTAGCGAGTTTCGCAGTTGTGTCTTCGTCTCGTTAAATCCGGAAAACTTAGCCGCAATCAACAAGTTATCCTTGAAAAGTTTTCCCTCATTAACCCCCACGGTCTAGACAATGATGAGAATTTGCATGTATGTCTCTGGGTGTGTCAATTTAATAAGCCCAAAATTCACCGCGATCGAGGCAAAATTTCGGGGAAAAGTTGAGGGGGAGATTTTCGATAAAGGGTGAATTCTACGACCTAAGCTGATTACAAAAGGGATTTTGGTCAAACCAAACGATTTTCGCCTTTTATGATAAACCGATTATTGTTTACGAGTTCAAATTCTAGTTAACACGGTGTAAATATCGCGTGTTTTGAGCATAACGTGTAAATTATGGCGTTATGGCAGCAATTAAGTTGTTATTCACAACTTGATGTAATCTAGATCATCTTGACAATTTTATAATAAAAGTTATAATAAAGTTATTAAAGTATATTTTGCAAAAAAAATATGAAAAAGGGGCGATTGCAACATTAAATTATTCAACATCAAATGGGACATTGATCACCCATATTTATCATAAAATTATAGCAATGCGTTTTGGTGTAATTTAAATAATTACCCGTATTGACCGATTTAAGCTCACTATGGTAGATTTACACAATTTTCCAGATTCACTCGACTAATTGATTTGAACGAATGAATGGGACATTAATATTTATACGCGACAATGCCACGGTTAGTTCGACATTTATTCAGAAATTACCTTTTGAATAATAACAAAAACCGTGTTTAATCAACATCACAGCCTTTTTTGACAGAAATATAAACTATTCATTTTGTGCCAATTAAAAATTTAAATCATTTTACGTTTACCAAACGAAAATTTTAACTCAAAATTTAACTAACACTTAATACGCCATATATACTATTTTTATTTAATTATTTAATTAATTTATATAACTTACCTAAGTAGAGGAAAACATTATCACTAACACTTAATTAACTTCAAATACATCAACGTTAAATTGGAAATCATGTTCGAAAACGATTTAAACGCGAAAGATGTAAGTTTGAAAGTTTTTGGCGGAATTTGAAACGCACTGGAAAACCCGACGATTTACCGGTTGCTTCTGATTCCGTAGTCGCCGTTGAACTGTTAGATATTTCGCGGCAAAGTGAGAAGACATGCGCATGATACCGTGAAAGTGAGACGGCCTTTCCCTCACATTCATCACCAATAGATTTTTTAATCTACACCCCTAAATTAGAACGAAGATGCTTTAAAAACGGATTCTGCCCAAAATTAAACTTAAAGAAAAAAATCGTCTTGGGGAAAATTCGATTGTCTGGTTAATGAAAAAGCGGTTTTATTACGGATGAAAGAGAGCTTTGAAGGAATTCCAGCCTAAATAAAGAAAAAGTAAGCTAATAAAGGGTTAAATCATTGCGCTTTGATTTTGAACGCGCTCGAGAAGTGCTGTAGGGACATTCCTAGGTTCTGTTCGAGTGCTCAAGAAGTGCCGTCGGGAATACGATGCTCATGCGTTGGGTAGTTTACCTATGTTACCAACTCCAATTGCAGCTATTTGATAGTAATGGCTATTGAATTCCTTTATATGGCGTAAAGAAACCGAGGTTAATCATTTTTGAAGCCCTATTTCCCGTATAAGTGAATGTTATCTTTGAATATATATAATATAGAGAGCCTACGCTTATGTGAGCTTTTTTTGTATGGTTGGTAAGCTAATAGAAGTATTTTAATTTTATTATATGAATGTGGCTATTTATACATACGGTATGTATACGCAATTGGCTATTTACACATACAGTATGTATATGTAATTGGCTATTTACACATACTGCATGTACACGCAATTGACTATTTACACATACTGTATGTATACGCAATTGGCTGTTTATACATACAACAAACTGAAAAGTAACTTGAAAACTAACTTTAATAAATAAAACTATTATTATAATTGTGTAGTTATTATCAAAATATTAAACGAAATAATAGCGTATACAGTCATATAAGCAAATAGCCAATTACATATACAGGGTCCTGCAATAGTGCGTCAGGTATCCACAGCTCCTATACCAATTAAGTTAGGAATTTCTTTCAAACGCAGACTTGTACTATATATATAAGTGTAAAAATGTGTGATGACACAAAATGTATTTCTTTTTTAATGGAACACCATATATTTTTTACATATCCTGATTAGCTGCCTTTAATGCTATAACGGCACATCTTAAAAAATTCTACAATTGTGGGTTTCAAATTCCGGTTTGGGTCCGTTGAAAAAGATACGCTACACACGGATCCACCAACCATACAGATTTATTTTAGGATTTTGCTGGGAAATACAATTTCCAACATATGTAGATATGTTGGAAATGCATATGTTGGTGTGCTTGAGGGGAAGAATCAGAATACGGGTAAAGAAGTACTGCAGATCATGAATGAGAAGATGAAATTAAACATACAAGAGAGTGATTTGGATAGAGTGCACCGTATTGGAAAGCCAGGAGGGGAAAAGCCGAGGACCATAATTGTCAAGTTTACGAATTATGGTGCAAGAAGTAAGGTTTTTAAGGCAAAATCGACACTTAAGAGTACCAATTGGATAATCAGGGAGGACTTGACAAGGATGAGACAGGAGGTTTACCTGGGATATGCCAAGGAATATGGATTTAAAGACACATAGAACGCTATGGAAATATATTCTACAGGAAGGACGGTCGAATAGTTAAACATATTAATGATTCTTAAGCGCTGGTAGTTTTGTTTGAAGATTTAACAATTTTGTTTATATGTACTTTTCTTTGTTGTTGTTTCATGGTTATTCAGTTTAATTTGTTACCTAAAGTGGAATTTATTATTTTCGATCATGTTTTATTTATCATTTTATTAATAGTGGGATCAGTTTAACAAATGTATTTTCTTTTTTTAGTAATAATTGCGGCGGTAACCTTAACCTGGCAGGGCTGATTACATTGTACTATCAGAATGTGCGGGGATTGAGAACCAAAGCCGATAACTTTTTGATGAACGTTCTAAGTCAGGATTTTTCTATTATCTGTCTGACCGAAACGTGGTTGAATGCGAGTTTCTTTAGCACGGAGATTGTGGATTCGAGATATGGCATTCAATGTTTTTAGGGTGGATCGAACTGAGACTATGGGTAAGCTCGGGGTGGTGTTCTTATTGGTGTCAAAACTAAGTATACAGCTTGTATGATCAGTTTGGAAACTGGGCTTGAGATTCAGGCAGTTAAGGTAAATTTTGGTGGTAAGTTGATAATACTGGTGGTATCATATATCAGACCGTCGAGTAGTGTAGAAGTGTACCAAGAATTTATAAACTTGATGACCAATTTGTATATAACATACGAAGCAAATTTTATATTTTTAGGTGATTTTAACCTGCCATTGATTACAGGTATTGGGTTTGACTTTTATTCTGTTGGTAGTACTAAGTACAATAACTTTGGGGATTTTATTAGTTTTTGTAACTGCAAGTCGTCGAATGATATTCCTAATGTAAATGGTAGAACATTGGATTTAATAATTTCTGATATGAACCTTAGTGTCCATAAATGTTATCATCCACTCACGTTTAAGGATAGTCATCATCCCTCATTAGAAATTCAGATAAACTGTTATCTAAATAAAATAGTATTAACTCCTAAATATATGCGTGATTTCCGGAAAGCTATTTTTTTTGGTATTTATCGAGACTTAAGTACTACTGACTTTTCAAACTATCAAACCTGCTCCATAGAAGGGACATCCACACCTATGATACAAGATACAATTCGCTCCTTAATTTACCTGAATATAGACTTCAGACAAATTCCTCAGGAAGAGATATTTCCTTGTTTAATAGTTTACCAGAAAATATAAAGAACTTGAGTTATTCAGGTTTTAAGAAATAAGTGAAGTGTTTATTAATGCTTTACACGTGATTTCCGAAAAGCTAATTTTTTTGGTATTTATCGAGACTTAAGCACTACTGACTTTTCCTTCTTAAGCTCATTTCAAAACGTGAATGACGCTGTAGATGCATTCTATAACATACTTAATGAAATAATTGGAAAGTATACACCAATGAGAAGGGTTTGTTCTAGGAAATATCCTGTTTGGTTTAACCATGATATAATAAAAAGCATTAAACTTAAAAACTTTCACCACAAATTTAGAAACGTTTCTGCATACCATATGGCTAAATTTAAGGAGTTAAGAGCTACCATAAAGCATGACACTGGCATAGCATATAATAGTTACGCGGTCAGGGTGGAGCAAAATATTAAGAATGAGCCACATAATTTCTGGAATTTCATTTCTAATAAAAAAAGAAATTTAAACGAAGCAACGTGTTTTCAAGAACATGGTGTAACACTTTCTTCTGCAGAAAATATAAGTATGGCATTTGGTGAATATTTCACTTCTGTTTTTGATAATGTTTCTGCTTATATGCTTAATAAACATGATGAATACCTTCAGAAAAGTTCGTTGAACATGTTTACAATTAATGCCATTTCGAATAATGAAATATTGGAAGCAATAGGAAGATTAAAGCCAAAAAAGGCACAAGGATCAGATAATATACCCCCTTACATCATAAATGGTTGCAAAGAGTTTTTTGTATTGCCTCTCTCTATTATCTTTAACCTAGCCATTTCCACTTGTACGTTTCCTCTACAATGGAAGTGGGCAAAGGTTGTACCTATACATAAGTCTAGTTCTGTAAGTGACATTGCCAATTACAGACCAATTTCAATAATATCATGTTTTGCAAAAGTCTTCGAAAGCATTATATATATTAGAATATTTAATCACGTTAAGGAGACGTTACATGTTAACCAGCATGGATTTGTGCCCAATAGATCTGTAGAAACAAACTTAATTACTTTGAATGAATATGTTACTTCTGAATTGGATAGAAAAGGTCAGGTTGACGTTATATATACCGACTTTTCCAAAGCGTTCGATAAAGTGAATCACGATGTACTTTTGGATAAGTTAGCTTTGTATGGTTTTTCTAGAGAAACATAAATTTTTTTTTGTATCTTATCTGACGAATAGACATTTCTACGTCAGTTACAAGAATAGTGAGTCGCAGAAATTTAAAATAAACTGTGGTTCATTGCCGTCCATTATAAAGGAGTCTGAATGCCTACTGTTTGCTGACAACCTAAAACTTTTTCGAAGTGTACGTAATGAAAATGATTGTGTATGTCTACAGTCAGATCTTAGAAGACTAATGACTTGGTGCGATGAGAATAGACTCCACCTTAATGAAGAAAAATGTGAAAAAATTACTTTTACATTAAAGAAAGTACCGATTGTTTTTGAGTATTACATCAATAACCATAAACTGAAAAACGTTGCACGGAAGAAGGATTTAGGGGTAATATATACACAGAGCTTTAACTTTGATGAGCATGTGAGAGCTACAACTGCATCAGCACTAAGGTTGTTAGGATTTATTATAAGAAATTGTCGCTCCTTTTCCAATATTGACACCATGAAGTATCTGTATAACTCATTAATCAGATCAAAATTGGAATATGCTGTTGTGGTATGGGACCCTGGAACAGCCTATCATTCGCATATAATTGAAACAGTACAAAATAAATTTATTAAATATATTTTCTACAAAAATACAATAGATTTATTGGTTTTCAATCCTACGAATTCGCTCGTAGAGGTTTTGATATGACAAAATTATCGGTCAGACGGGGGGTGATAAGTCTTGGTATTTGTATTTGTAATAACGTGGATGCTCCATCAATTTTGAGAGGTGTTGGTTTGTACGTCCCTGCATATTCTGGTCGCCCTAGGGCTTTGTTTAGTGTAATACGTTTCTCTACGGAACTTAAAAGGAATTCACCATTAAA
Organism: Onthophagus sagittarius; assembly: GCA_036711965.1. Taxonomy (NCBI): domain Eukaryota; kingdom Metazoa; phylum Arthropoda; class Insecta; order Coleoptera; family Scarabaeidae; genus Onthophagus; species Onthophagus sagittarius. The sequence goes on from JASERS010000005.1 coordinate 31,491,480, forward strand.
TAGAATGGTATCATTATATAATAAACTATCAGAAGAAAACTCACAACCAATATTTTCAGTTTTATACAAGGAGTTTAGAGCTAAATGCTTTGTAGCGCTTGATTGAGTATTGGTTGTATTTACTACTGTATTTTGATACTTGCCTGATTTTAGTACTATTTTTTTTTGAAAAATGATTTGTTTTATTACTATTAGTTGAAACACGTAATTAGGATTACAACCTGTTTGTTTCAATAAATAAATAGTGGAGCAGGAGTGGGTTTCAAATTCCGGTTTGGGTCCGTTGAAAAAGATATGTTACACACGGATTCACTTAACATACTGATTTATTATAGAATTTGCTTGGAAATACAATTTCCAAGATATATAGTGGAGCAGGGGTGAGTTTCAAATTCCGGCTTGGGTCCATTGAAAAAGATATGTTACACACGGATTCACTTAACATACTGATTTATTTTAGAATTTGCTTGGAAATACAATTTCCAGGATATATAGTGGAGCGGGGGGTGGGTTTCAAATTCCGGTTTCGGTCCGTTGAAAAAGATATGTTACACACGGATCCACCAACCATACGGATTTATTTTATGATTTTGTTGTATTCAGCGGATAAGTGACTAATTATATACAAGGTTGGATGATCTTATTTGATCAATCGTATTCTTTCAAGGCAACCGTCAACGGATAAATTTTTTTGAATTTCTTAGAAAATCAATTAATAAAATTTGATAATGAAAAAATTCAATAAAAAACCAGCTAATTAAATAGAATTTTTGAAAAATTGTTGTTTTAATGCTATTGTCTGTGCACAGATGTATGCTTTATCTTTTACGATCTAAATTTACATGTATCTGTTTAACATTGCCTTTTTCATACCTCATTTCTTGTGAAAAAATTAAATCATTTTTTAAATGGTGTAATTATCTCAAAAAGTACACGTCTTAGATGCACCATATACTTACAAAAATGAAAGATACTTAATAAAGCCTCCTGAGGCATGAAAGTGTAGGGTGTTCCACAAACAACGCGTAAATTAACAAGTTCAGGTAACCACCCTGTATAATATTATCCAACAGTATTAATAGTGGTCGAAGGGCTTATGGTAGCAAGCTTTGTTTATCGATATGCCAAATTGAAATCTTCAATGCTTAATGGTAGTACTGATAATGAATTTTAAGTGACTACATAAATTTTCAAACATTTGGTAAATAAAACACAAAATGGTAAATAACGTGGTAACTTTGCATGCAAAATTTGAGAATAAGATGTGCAATTATAGCATTTAAGACAGCTACTCAGAATATGCAAAAAATATTGGGCATTTATTTAAGAAAATACACTTTGTGTCGGTACACTTTTTGGACCAAGCCGTATATGCGACAATATTTTCCAGAAATACACTCGTATATATAGTACAAGCCTGCATTTGAAAGAAATTCCTAACTTAATTGCTATAGGAGCTGTAATTGGTATATATCTAAGCATACAGTATGTCTAAACAACAAATTGTGTAACAAGCCTTAAGGCTGATTACTATCATCTTCTGGTTAAGCTATCTAAAGGATTATTACCATGGTTACGGCAATTTCACGCACTCTGATTGGCTAGTATAGTCTGTATCACGAGAAGTGAGAGTGACTCATCGTCTAAATGTGTACGGAACAGACGTACGCGCTAAAAATCATTTCACTCTAACACACGTAAACGTACAGTCATAATATTTGTAAAGTACTCGCAAAATTCTTACGGAAATCGATGAGTCACTCCCACTTCTCGTGCTACAGACTATAGATGGATTTATCCAAAAGATAAATTTAACTAAAAGATGGTAGTAATGTGGGATCTAAGAGTCCGTTTTTAGATAACAATGTTTTATTGAGTATACCTAAATAAAACATTATTAAATGTTTAGATAAACTTATTTTATTGCAAATTCAATAAGTACCTACATTTAAATTTTGTATATAAAACCTACATAATAGATATAAATTTGAACCAAATACCGTGGAAATATTATAAAATTGTATTATCAATTTTTATCATAACAATAATTATTATTATCCTTGTTGTAAAAAGAAATGTATAATTTTTTAAGAAAGTAGTATCGCTATTTTGTTTAAATTTATATACATTATTTATGTCTTTTAGAAAAATAAAACATAATTTTTGAATTTGTAATAAAATAATTTTACAATATCTATGCACAATTATGATGATGTTCGGATTACTGGGATTCGGATTATCGAGGCAACAATTAAAAAAACTTAATTACAGGTTTTTAAAATATAGTAATTATAAAAACCTGATATCTTGTTTATAATATAAATATAATAAGACATTTAACTTTAATAACTTATTATTATCAGTAACTTTTGTGGATTACATCATTTTTTACGTTATGTGTCTGACAATTTATATAATTTCACTCTAATAAGTAAATGAATAAAATAACTACGACTTTCAATACACATATTTCTAACACTAGCTAAAACGTCTCTATTTTCTTAAATTTTTGTTCTACAGATTGTAGCTTTGTGTGGGATGTATTGTATTGTATTGTATATTTGCCCAAAAAAAAACATAGGTATAGCATAGCTGGTTACAAAAATATTAATTTCCCTAGACTAAAGTAAACTAATAAAACATAAACAATTATTATACAACTTTTAAATAAAATAAAAGAAAGAAAGCAATAATAATCATAATCATAACAAAAGAAAACAAAACAAAATATTGCAAAAATATAAAATCAAAATCAATAAATATTAGAGGTTTCTTCATATAAGAGTCTCTCTTTCAAAGCTCGCCTAAAAGCTTGTACAGAGCCTAAATTATAAAGATCAATGAACTTATTATAAACAGTGGGTGCTCTGTACGCAAAACTTCCACGGAATTTAGACGTCTTATGGCTAGGAATAGTAAGGTTATTTATTCGCCTTAGCTTTACATTGTGAACTTGCGATCTAGGAATCGACATACTATATAGATAATGCGGTAAGCCATGTAGCATTACATTGTACAGCATAACTGCCAATAGAAGGACAAACCTCGGCTGCATTTTTAAGATGGAGTATTTTATATAGTAAGGCGTGACATGTTCACTACGATTTATTGAATAAGAAAATCTAAGACCGGTATTTTGAAGTACTTGAATTCGATTTCTCAAACTCGCCGACAAATAATTATAATACACACAACTACAGTAGTCCAATTGACTTAGGACTAGTGTATTAACAAGTTTCCATTTGAGTTCTTGGGACAACAGACTTTTAAATTTGTACAAAGATTTTAACTTATAATAACAAACACTGATTTTCTTGTTTACATGTTTCTCAAAATGTAGGTTACTGTCAATAGTTAGACCTAGATTACTGGTCGACTGGGAAAACGGCAATGCTGTTCCATTGAGGCTTATAGGGGCTGATAAGGCGTCTATTGCTTTTCGACAGGTATCAGGGGATCCGACACACATAGAGATAGAGATGCATAGAGTGTTTGGGTAATGGGTTAAGAATTAACCCATTACCCAAACACCAGGCATTTATATTTTGTAAGTCAGAATTCAATGCACGCACTGTTTCGTTAACATTCGCGATACTACACGAGACGTACACTTGAGTGTCATCCGCATATTGGTGAATTGAGGAACTGGTCACAACATTAGGCATATCAGCAGTAAATAAATTAAACAATATAGGGCCCAATACGCTTCCCTGAGGAACGCCCTGCTGGACTAAGATACCACCAGACGTACGTCCATCAATCGCTGTATGTTGTATTCTGTTTTTAAGATAGGATCGGAACCAAAGCACAACATCACTTGTACAACCATAACGAGCAAGCTTTTCAAATAAAAGCTCATGATTAATGACATCGATTATGCGCCGGATATATTCAAACCACAACATGTGTTTGTGAAATGTAGAAATTAACTAATTATTCCCGTATATCTTATGCAAATTTTTATGCAAAATTGAACTATTTTTTTCTAATCGTAAATTAAAAATGTTTTCAAAGTAATTTGTAACCATGGAAACCATAGAAGTTTGTAGAAACAAATTAAACTGTGGCTAAATAATTGCATAAAATGTTTTAAATATAAGTTTATTCAATGTCACATCATGTAAGTAATAAATAAATATTTTTATTTGTAAGTGGACATATTTGAAGACCAAATCCTTTATAACAATTATGAATTTCCACCATTGGTAGAGATTCTGTCGTGTTAATTATTCTTAATGTTTCACATTCAAGGTCTAGTGTTAATTCCAAAGCTACATTGTAGGTTTTTAGTTTCAGACGAATTTAAAACAATTTTGAGTCAAACAAGAATTAAAATTAGAACTAGAAACTTGCAAACATTTTTTCAAAACACGCAATTAATCGAAGTGGACCATAGTCAATGAAATGGTAACATGTATTATAAAAATTAAGAAGAAGCACGAATGACTAATCCATCCTACTTCTTATTCCTTATGAAATGTAGGTACAACTATTGTCTTTTATCTAAGATTACGCAGTTTATCTTAGATGACGCGGATTCGGATGGTGAAATCGGATTCGTCCCGAATTTCCCGGAACAGTCCCGGTTTAGATCCAGTTTAGAATTTTTATTACAACTCGTTTCTTGGTCAAGAATTTATAGCATTTATACCGAATTGTGCTGAATTGTAATAATGCAAAAACCTAAATGTTTGAAATAGATGAAAATTAAGAAGGATAATCCAATTGTTTGTCGATTTGTCTTCTGTATACTAGAGTGTGAGAAAAACACGATCCTATTTAATTTAGATATTGAAGTAAATACGTTACGTAGGTTTATACGATTTTAGATTTAAAATTGTGTTTTTCATAAAATGAATCAGTTTTATATCCTCAAGAATTTATATTACATTATACCCTAATGTTTCTAGTTCTAGGTCGAGTATTTGTTCTGAAGATAGGTTGGGTTGGGTTCTTGAATCTTCGGACACACGGCTTTTTTAAGAACTAAAAACTAGTGTTTTTAGTTCTAGGTCTAGTATTTGTTCTAAAACTAGGTTTAGTTGAGTTCGGTTCCGTCTTTAGAGACGTACGGCTAAACCTAAATGTTTCTTGTTCTAGGTCTAGTGTTAGCTTTAGTTAGTACGACTAAACTTGAATCTTTCTAGTTCTTTGAACTAAAATTAGAACTAACTCTAGGACAAACACTAGAACTATCACTAGGACAAATACTACATCAAAACTAGAAACTTTGGGATTCTGCCTTGCGTGTTTTGAAAAAATGTTTGCAAGTTTCTAGTTCTAATTTTAATTCTTGTTTGACTCAACATTGTTTTAAATTCGTCTGAAACTAAAAACCTACAATGTAGCTTCGGAATTAACACTAGACCTTGAATTTGAAACATTAAGAATAATTAACGCGATAGAATCTCTACCAATGGTGGAAATTCATAATTGTTATAAAGGATTTGGTCTTCAAATGTGTCCACTTACAAATAAAAATATTTATTTATTACTTACATGATGTGACATTGAATAAACTTATATTTAAAACATCTTAGGCAATTATTTAGCCACAGTTTATTTTGTTTCTACCAACTTTTATGGTTTCCATGGTTACAGATCACTTTGAAAAAATTTTTAATTTACAATTAGAAAAAAATAGTTCAATTTTGCATAAAAATTTGCATAAGATATACGGGAATAATTAGTTAATTTCCACATTTCACAAACACATGTTATGGGTTGAATATATCCGGCGCATAATTTATGCTGAGATAAGTTTGAAAGATTTAAAATAATTTCCTTTCCTTTATCCCTTTGTCCCGAATTTCGCAATCTGGTGACCTTAGTTTATCGAAGTTTAGCTTTCTTATATCTAGGGTCACCTGGAGGACTTTAGATATCCTTGACAAGCAGATTCCTTTGACCATAACGACAATGACGGCAGCATACGCTTGTATTTCCGCACCAACAGCTTCGACCATCGTAATCAGGATATTAACCAGACGAGACGAAACCAGGGGAGATAACACCCTTTCCTGTGGGCAGCCACGTCCCGCATACGTCCCATATATAATGTTCTTAGTTCATTCTAACGGTACATATTTAAGGCGATAGTCGCTCTGAATAAGAAGTATGGATTAGTCATTCGTGCTTCTTCTTAATTTTTATAACACATGTTACCATTTCATTGACTATGGTAATTCTTATGGTAGGACTGTTAAATAACGTCATTTTGAGAGAAATTTTTAACAATGTTCTCAGTGTCATCATATATACGTTGTATCATGTTAAAGACTACTGTTTATGCTTCATTGCCAACAACGTTCATACCAAAAATACCTTTCTATCTGCTTTAGTTTTTGTGTTGTAATTAGGGCTTACAATACCGAACCAAAATCTCAATACCAGTATTCGGTATTCAAAATTGAATAATTAATAACTGTATGTATTTTATTCGTCCAACATTAAGGAATGATGATAAATAATAGGCCATCATGAGCTATCATGCGCGAAAGTATAAATTTGCTACTGTACTTTATTTAGGTGCACTAAAAATATTGTTCACATATTAGTTATATTTGTCATCTCACGAGTCATACATCTCATAAGTCTTTATGTCTTAGAAATGCGACTATGAATGATTCTTAAATATGTATAAAGACCAGCAGTAGAACTTGCAGTACATATTATTTTGTTTTCATTAGGAAATGATACCAAACAGACTTCTCATCGTGCCCTTTTCTGTGTTTATAAAAGGGTTTCTTATCCATGATGATTACTTTGTATAATGATGTGAGAGATTAGGCCCACTTACGTTGTGCCATTGAGTTGGATTAGAACGTATTGGGTTTAATTGGGTTGAATTGAGTTGTGTTGCCTACAAGATTGTCTCCACGAAGGCACTGCAAGTGATGGCAGGCTCACTACCAGTTAAGCTAATAACTAAAGGGAGGATATCCGCGGGAGCAGCAAAGGAAGATCGAGCCTCCCTATAAATAGTTCAAGATTAAAACAACCGATGAAGTGGCTAAACGGATAATACTTGGATTGGAAACATGGCTATCTCGACGAAAAGGGAACCAACTACTTTATCAGTCAACTGTGAGTGAATACCACTGCTTCAGAAACTATCTCTTTAAACAAATCATAGACGATATAGAGCACTTTTTTTTTGAGAAGTATTAATCAACCTGGAAGAAATTATGAACAGTATTAGCCACATGATGGCATGTTAGAAAAGGTGGAGTATAGTAGAGTGGTTTGTGAGGGTGGTCATAGTCGCAAAGCAGGCAGAGCAGAGAACGTAGCAGAACAATATGTAGAAAGGCCTCCCTCGAAAAAGAGGTGTGTTGGGTTATATTATTAATTATTGGCGGGAGGTAAGCGACAGGGATAAGGGATATCTAGAGACAGAAGAGAAGGATGCCGATAAGATAAGGAAGATACAATGAAAGATTTCGGGACATAATTACAGAGTGGCTTCCAAAATACCTTATTAAGGAAGGAAATGACGACAGGAAGATGTTAGTGCCAGATACTCTTGTGGCAATGAGTAGAGAGCGAACAGGTACTGGGTTGGATTGGATTAGGTTGGGTTGAAATAAGAATATAGTGAAGAGAGCTAAGTGGTTTAGTGATCGAGGTTGTAAATGATAAGATATGTATGTGCGCGTGGGTCAGTTTGCGTAAGAGTGAAACCAATCTATAGAGTGTTTGTGGGATATTATTTGTCACCAAACAAATCGTTCAGTAACTTTAAAAATAAGCTAAATAGGATAGGGGCCCTTATGTCTGGAAGTGGGAGTGAAAGGTTTGTAGTGTTAGGAGATTTCAATACAAAGTCGGCCAAATCGCAGAGAGAGGATGAAAGCGGGAGATATATCAATGAGTGGATGGCAGAAACAAATCTTTGCTGTCCTAGGCACAGGTTCAAGTCTTACATGGAGGAGAGGGAACCAAGAGTCCAGGATGGACATCACGATGTGTATGTGTGGATGGTAGATTTTCATGTCCAAGATGACAGCGAAAATCAGGGAGTGGAGAGGGGTTGATGTGGAAAATTTGAGCGATCATCTATATATAACATTTTGCCTGGATGATAATATCGAGTGTGGGAAACAGCATAACATGAGCAAACCAAAGTGGAAAAGAAGGGTGGACAGGCTGAAATGCTTCCAGGAGGAATTAATATGAAGAGCTTTATACAAACAACTTTTTGACCCAGTATAAATAACGAATGCGACCGAAAAAACCTGTAATAAAGCATACGGGAAGAAGAGAAGCGAAAGAGTAGGTAAAGGAAAACATTACTGGTGGAATGAAGATTCGAAGAGGGCAAAAGAGTGAGCAAACGAGTGTCATAGAAAGATGACAAGGGAAAATCGTAGAACTGGTAAGAAGAGGGTACGTGCAGAAGCAACGGAAGAATATGGAACAGCAAAAAAGAGCCGGAGAGACGTGATTAAAAAGGCGAAGAGAGATGCCTAGACGTCTCTTTGCAAGGACTTGGATGAGCACGTATGGGGGACGCTTATAAAATAACAATTAAGAGGTCATGTCAGGAGAACCGAAATTCAACAAATCCCTCTTCTGAGCGTTTTTTGTAAGGTCCTTGAGTCCATCATTAAGACCAGAATAAACGATGTACTGTGTGAGTCGGGAGGACTATCCTGCGGCCAGTATGGTTTCATCAGGGGTATGTCAGCGGTTCATGCGATTGAGAAAAGAAGATGAAATGAAGATAATGAAATGTCTCCCGATCACAGTGGAATCATGGGTTCCACCTATAGACCGAGCAAGGCGAAAAGAAGGCTGATAGTTGCTACAATATATATACTCACAAATTTTGTACGCATGCAGAACCTGGGGAGTCGCTTGCTGTTTTAAGAAAAATGTTTGTAGACTAACCAGGTTACTGAGGGCTATTATAATAAGAATTGTTAGTACCTATCGAACTAGTTTCACTGAGGCGCTTCAGATGGTGGGCCGTTCTTTGCCCATTGATTTAATGATTACGAGAAAAGCAACCGCATAGAAGGAATTGTACAACAAGGACGAGGTCGAGCCAAAAATACTGGAAGAGTGGGAGGAAATATATAGGGTGGATACGGGAAAGGCTAAATGGACCAAGCGGCTGATCGCGGATTTGAGGAAATGAGTATCCAAAAGCTGGGGTGACGTGGACTTACATCTTTGCCAGCTGTTAATAGGTCACGCGTGTTTTAATGCGTACTTGTGTAAATTTACAAAAAGGGAGTTTGATGCTTGTGATTACTGGGAGAAACAAGTTGATGTCGAACATACGTTCTAGAAATGTGTCAGGTGGAAGGACGAAAGAATTAGGGTCGGGGAACTTGTTGGGTCGGTGTTCACGGCGGAAAATACGGTAGGACACATGTTGAAAAATGAGAACAAGTGGAAGCATATTAGGAAATTCATTGGCCCATTGGTATGTTCTAACACAGAGGGAAAGGAAAGAGAGGCTGAGGCAAAAGGAAAAGTCCCTAGTGAAAGAGGAGGTAAGAAGAGAGGGGCGGTGTCGTGAACTCCCCTCGCTCCTTAAAAGAAATTCATTTCTCAAGAAAGTAATACTAGAACAGTTTTTATACAGAGCTAGTGTATCCTTGTGGACTTGTCGTAGTCTTTGTGGAAATAATTGGGGTCTTACCCCTGAAGATCATCCTTCCCACCTTTTTCCATTTTCCACTTTTTTTAATAAATAGAAATACCAGAATTTATAAATTCATATTTAAAATATCTTCACTTTTCAAGATAAAAAAAGTGTATGGCAGCAATGCAATAATTTGTTATAAAAAGCGCGCCTTTTCTAACCTATCAATACACAGTCTGATTTACCATCTTCGATTCCGATTGTCTTCTTCTCCAGAAATCTTATTTTGTTAACTTTTCGATTGGCGGATATATTTGTGCTGGATAAAATGTTCATATTTTTTCTTAAGATGCAACTTGTTTGTAAATTTTGATGTAAGTTTTATAGAAGTTAGTTACGTTTCTAATTTTTGTTTTCGATTTTCGTTAAGTAATGCAACTTGTTTTTAATTTTGAGAGTGAGATTGTAAAAGATTTATATTTATTAGGTATTCTCCTGATGATGCCGTGTAGAAAGCGAAACCGGTAGAGAAAAACAAGAATTAAATCCATTTAATGTGCAAAACCATTAGTATTTTATTAAATAAAAATGGAAAGAAAGATATTATTTAATATTACCCCTGAAAGACTACTGGCTCTATGTGATTGTGTTTAACCTTATGATCACATATGGGGCAGCAACCTGGTATAAGACCGACAGGCTTCAGTTATTACTAAGGATGTTCTACTTGGCCTCTCCCTCGCACGTGCATATAGAAAAAGTAGCCAAAACTGCCATTTACAGATTTAGACAATATGTTCAAACCGGTTCCAACATGTCCTATCAATGGGTGCGGAAGCTATTATAAGTAGTGATACTGTGCAATCAATACCATCAGCCGTGACGGGGCCATAGTCAGTGCAATGGATTGAAAATGAAGATTCTCTGGTTCAGGCACATATTTGCAGGTGGATCAAGAATACTAGAAGAAGTACTGGACTTTGCATCAAGCAAGCTTACAGCCTGGGTGTTTACTGTACTATGCTTCAGGTAGAAGTATTTGCTATGGGACTTAATGTTTTTCTATAGAGAGGTATGAAGATCATAATAATACGATTTTTATATACAGCTCTGGTTAATGATAGTACAGTCTCTCTGATCTGGGTCCCAGGTCACTCTGTAATTGCTGGCAATGAAGTGAAGTGAAGCCAAACATTGGATTGTACTGTGGGCTGAAATAGACTATTGTAGACCAGTTCTCCAAGAATGACAAATACGAAATTATTTATCAACATCACCATTGTCAAACCTGAGAATATTTTCGAACTTGCTTGTAGCAGCATTAGAGTTCTAATGTGTGTGTTTACTGGGCATTGCCGATTAAAGACAAATCTCAACTCGAGGAGCATAGGTGATGATGCTGAATGCCGTCTATGTGCGGAGGACGAGGAGAGAATTGAACATATCTTATACCACTGCCCTTCTATCAATCGTATCAGATTCTCGATTTTAGGGTCGCACTTTATCTCCCCTAAGAATATGAACAATTTTTCAATGGGCAAGATAATGTTCGTTAAGAGCATTGGTCTGCACAGTGAAATTTGATAATTTTATCTATCGGGGTATAATAGATTCTTAAGGTCGTGATATTTATTACAATTTATATAAGGTAATGTAGAAGGATCCGGCGAGGAAGCCTTCCTATCTATGTAGTTAATAAGGAAGGCAGAAGTTTTGGTCAATACAGATAGCGGAGGAAAATGCTGTAAGTTTGGGTTTAGTATTCCCTCTAATAAGTAACGTATACTATGAGATATATCCACACAGCATTACGTTAAATGTAATTGCTATTTTAACGAAAATAAAGCGATGTCTTTCATATAACTTACCTTTTCCTCAAAGTTGCAGCCCTCTAAAATTAAGGGAAAAATTGTTTTTATTTAATAAATCTAGGCGGAAGGAATTTAGGAGAATGAAATTTAGTAGATGCTATTAGCAACAATATACCATTTTATATACAATAAAAATCGTTAGTTTGTTAAAAAAAATAAAAGTCAATTTTACCTTTAATAATATTTAAGTCTTTCATAATAAATATATGTTGTTTACGACTATTTCTCATAATAATAGTACACTATAACTTCGGTTATTATAAACTCGACGGTAATTTTAGTATAATGAAGATATAGAGATTTTATCGATTTAGTTTGAATATAAAATATTTATGTTCTCCCACATAAATTTTCCGATAAACCCATAAACCAATAAAAATCAGTAATTGATTACACCCTTCTTATGATTAATAATCAAAAACAACTGATTAACTAATATTTTTTATAATATAACTTTTCATTTCGACCGAAAATGTTAGTTGACGAGTTATAGTGATGAGAGAATCGGTTTATTTTTTAAAATCTAATTCGGCGCGATATTTCGTTCAACGTTTACGACCCGAAAATTAAACAACACAAAATCCAATCAATTTCTATCAGTTTTGATATCGTACCCACCTAAACAAGTTCAACGTGAAATCAAAACATTTCGACACGGTCATTTATTTGTAATAATAACCACAATAAGCAAAATTCGCCGAATCAACTATGAATATATATTGATATGGTGCAATAAAAAGTAAAATTTATTGTTTTGTTGTTTCAAAATGAAAATGTGAAAATATTAATTTAATCTTTCTCATCGCATTTCTATTCAAATTGAGAAATTTCTTGAGTTGATACAAACGTGTATCACAAAAAGAGAACCAAGCGAACAATAGGAAGCCAGAATTTTGATGATAAATAAAAAAGTTTTCTAATAGGAAATATTTTCTATATTATTTTCCGGTATAATAATAAAGAAAAAAATAAAATCTTGAGTTATGATGTAGTAAACAAAATTAAGTGGGAGGAAAGATGAGATAACGAAAAGTTTTTGGGAAAACAAAAATAGGGTGGTTAATCATTCTTTATTTCGAAACTTTTAGCTCTAAAAACTAAATAAACACTTTTTAAACCTGAAACATTTAAAGAATTCTAATTGAAATTTAAACTGTGCTCTCCCCGTGCTTTAAAAGCTCGTAAAACCTGTTGTAGTAAGCATACTTTTTCGCATTCGGTTTTCGAATTTTCCAACCCGCGATGTTGACATCTCACGTGATTAATGCAGTTAGCACTGACCTGGAAGAAAAAAGGGGTTTCCATTATTATACATCACTTACTAACCAACGGAACGCAACCGACAAACAAAACGAAACGAAACATTTTAAAAAAATTACATCTCCTCTTCCACCTCCAAATCCTTCCACCGTTGTTTCGTTTCGTTTCGTTTATATTAATTATCGTCGCTCATAAAAAACTCAAAACCGCCAGTTGTATTAACGTTTTACACCTCGAAATTAATTTTTCGCTTGAAAAATTGTCCCAGCGATAAAAAAGGGTTGTTGAAAATGTAAAAAAGGAGGCGATTTAAGCAAAAATTTGTTGCATAAAAAAATTGGGGATTATTAAAAATGGTACAACACAATTCATTCATGTTCGGCAAACGCGGAAATATAAATTCAAACGACCATGTTTTCGTGACGTTATGGACCTATTAAATTAGATTCTGAAACTCGGCTGAAATTTTGGTCGTAAGTTACCCCCGATGTATAGAGCACACACAATACAGGATGTTTAATGGAGATTGAATTCAAAAATGAGAATGAGAATCGTCCTCCATTTGTAGGTTTATCTTCAGTTCCTACAATTAAAGACATGATAATTACAGTTTAATCGTTAAGGAGGTTACACTATATTGAGATTTTCAAAAATTCCATTTTTTGACTAAATGAATTCTATATAGTTTTATTAATAAATATTTTAAGTATTCAACCATTAACAAATTTAACGTATTATCGAAGACAAAGAAGTTCGGAACGGGCAATTCATAATGTTATTCTTTCAGTAATAATAAAGTTGTAAATGACATTAATATTAGTACAAAAAATATTCCTGAATTATCCATGAAAGGTAAAAGTTGTAAAATGCAAAATATCATTATTATATGTATTATATGAAATAACTAGTTGTTTCAAGTGTTACTAAAAGAATTAAATTTGTAAAAAAGGAAATCTTGTAAAAAAAGAATTTTGGCATGATCTTGTATTCTACGCCGTAAACTATAAGAATCATGTAACAATTTCTTCCTTCTACTTACAAGAACCATTTGAGGCTGAATGGCAATTTGACTCTCCTGAGTAAAGTTGAAACCAAAATACAAAGAGGATACTCTTATGAGGCCTGCTCTACCTGCACGAATAAAACTTCAACTGATGAATGAATTGTCCCCTTCGTTTCACTCTATCCTAAGCTTCTGTTTGAATATCTAAAGCATGCATAACTGCTGTTGTCTAAACTGACTGGCAATATTTTCAACAAAATAAGAAAACTCAAAATCTGCAGTTTTTCAATAGACTTTTCAATATACGCTCCACGTGTATTCAAGGATACGTAAAGGTGAAATTGGAGAGGGTGACGCCGCTTATGTTATTGCTGATAAATTTAAAGAAACAGTTAAAGCTGGTTCTTCTAGTGAAGGCGAAGTTGAATGAGCAATAGAATTAAAGAAGGATTTGCTAGATAATCTGCAGAACTTATCTCAGTTAGAGTCTGATACCACATAACAGAAGAAAATAAGTTATTTTTCTGGTGATCACTTCTACTGATTTCAGATTCCAAAAGCACCAGAAGAATGGTCTTGAATTGAAAGAGTATTGAACCTTCATTTGAACCTCAATATAGTGGGCGTGATTTCTTTAATTACAAAGGCTGCCTAGTACAGTTCTACAAATTTAAGCGTATCATGTTCATTCCACTTTCTTCATGTGGTGTATTTCAATGATTTCAACACATTTTTCTGTATATATTACAAAGTAAGAAAAAGTAGAATCTATTATGTGCATTTAACCGTGTACCTGGTATACTTTTGCTACTTTCCGAAAATGAAGTAAATTTTGAGATATCTCACTTAGTTCTTGAGATATAAGCTGTTGAACTTAATTGGGATTTTTCCAATATTTTGAATAACTGAAAATTCTTAAAAAATTGATTTCTTGAAAAATTATTACGAAATTACTTCTAATTACTAATTGAAGCATCTACTTTCTAAAAATGAAGTCAATTTTAAGATATCTCTCTTAGTTCTTGAGATATAAGCTGTTGAACTTAATTGGGTTTTTTCCAATATTTTGAACAAGTTTAAGAATTCTTAAAAAGTTGATTTCTTGAAAAATTGTTACGAAATTACTTCTAATTACTAATTGAAGTATCTACTTTCCAAAAATGAAGTCAATTTTGAGATATCTCCCTTAGTTTTTGAGATATAAGCTGCTGAACTTAATTGGGATTTTTCAATATTTTGAATAAATTTTAAAATTCTTAAACAAACGATTTTTTACTAAAATTGTTACGAAAGTTTTTTAATTACCAATTGAAGTATCTTCTTTCCAAAAATGAAGTCAATTTTGAGATACCTCTTTTAATTCTTGAGATATAAGCTCTTGAACTTAATTGGGATTTTTCCAATATTTTGAATAAATTTAAAAATTCTTAAAATAAAGATTTTTTACTAAAATTGTTACGAAATTACTTTTGATTACTAATTGAAGTATCTACTTTCCAAAAATGAAGTCAATTTTGAGATATCTCACTTAGTTCTTGAGATATAAGTTGTTGAACTTAATTGGGATTTTTCAATATTTTGAATAAATTTTAAAATTCTTTAGAAAACGATTTTTTACTAAAATTGTTACGAAAGTATTTTTAATTACCAATTGAAGTATCTTCTTTCCAAAAATGAAGTCAATTTTGAGATATCTCACTTAGTTCTTGAGATATAAGCTGTTGAACTTAATTGGGATTTTTTCCAATATTTTAAACAAGTTTGAGAATTCTTAAAATATCGATTTCTTGAAAAATTGTTACGAAATTACTTCTAATTACTAATTGAAGCATCTACTATCCAAAAATCAAGTAAATTTTGAGATATCTCACTTAGTTCTTGAAATATAAACTGCTAAACTTAATTGGGATTATTCAATATTTTGAATAAATTTTTAAATTCTTAAAAAAAAAACGATTTTTTAGGATAATTGTTACGAAATGTGTGTAATTTCGTAACAATTATATTTCGTTTACTAATTGGAGCATGTACTTTCCGAAAATGAAATAAATTTTGAGATATCTCTCTTGGTTCTTGAGATATAGGCTGTTGAACTTAATTCTGATTTTTCCAATATTTTAAACAACTTTAAGAATTCCTAAAAAATTGATTTCTTGAAAATTGTTACGAAATTACTTCTAATTACTAATTGAAGCATCCGCTTTCCAAAAATGAAGTCAATTTTGAGATATCTCACTTAGTTCTTGAGATATAAGCTGTTGAACTTAATTGGGATTTTTCCAATATTTTGAGCAAGTTTGAGAATTCTTAAAAAATCGATTTCTTGAAAAATTGTTACGAAATTACTCCTAATTACTAATTGGAGCATCTACTTTCCGAAAATGAAGTAAATTTTGAGATATTTCACTTAGTTTTTGGGATATAAGCTGCTAAACTTAATTGGGATCTTTCCAATATTTTGAATAAATTTAAAAATTCTTGGTAAATTGTTATAAAATTACTTTCAATTACTAATTGAACCATCTACTTTCCGAAAATGAAGTCAATTTTGAGATATCCCTCTTAGTTCTTGATATATAAGCTGATAAACTTAATTGGGATCTTTCCAATATTTTGAATAAATTTAAAAATTCTTGAAAAATCATATTTTTGGTAAATTGTTATAAAATTACTTTCAATTACTAATTGAGGCATCTACTTTCCGAAAATGAAGTTAACTTTAAAATACTTCACTTAATTTTTAAGATATAAGCTGCTAAACTTAATTGATATTTTTCAATTTTTGAATAAATTTAAAAATTCTTAAAAACACAGTTTTTTAGGAAAATTGTTAGGAAATTACTTTTAATTACTAATGGAAGCATCTATTTTCCGAAAATGAAATCAATTTATGATTTCATGATGATTTAACCAACGTCCATAGAATTATTACTTATTTGAAATTATTAGGAATTACATAAAAGCTGCTAGGAAATTAATGGAAATATTTGAATAACTTTATATGTAGCACCAATAAATTCCAGAAATCTTTCTACATCCCCCATAAACCTTGGAAACATTCAAAATTCGTGACATATCTTGGAAATTGTTGAATAAGCTCAAAAGTACATTGAATTTAATAATTAATTGAAAATAATATTCCTTCAATCCAAATAAAACCATTAACAAATTTGTATGGGTGCTCTTTTGGCATTTCAATTTTTCTGGAAGCGTTTCTATTTCTCAATTTGTTAAATATGGACTAGAACTGATTTTGTCGATTATTGATAGTGTAGTTAGTGGTTTATTGTGGAACTAGTTAAAATTGATAGAAATATGGGTGTTAGAACTCGACACGTTCCTGAAAAGAAGGATATAAGTCCTGCAGATATGAATTGATAAATGATACAACTTTCATCATTATCTTTATTTTTTTTTCTTTCAGGTTTAGCCATGCATCTGAAGATGTTTCTTATTCTAAGTCTAATGTTAGTTCTAGATTTACTTAGTTTTAAACTAAAGCTAATCCCGCATATTTATTCTTCCAGATCTAATATTAATTCTAATACTTATGTTAGTTCTTGCTTTAAATATTATTAAATCGTTAAATATTACTTATTGAATTAATACTCCAACTAACACTAGATTTTTAGAACTAGAACCATTCGGGTTAACCATCTTAAGTGATTTTTCATATAACGTACCCTTCCTTCCCCGGATTAATTTTAATTTCAGTAACGTCACGATGATGAAGAAATCTAAACTTGGTACAACGATATTGTGGCAGGAGTTTCCAAAAATACCACGGCCAGATCCGAATTCAATCGAATCGGTTTATAAAAATAGCAACGAAATAACAAATTGCTGATTATTAATTAGCGTTCTCCGTCCTGTTACGAAATCGAAACTCAACACGTTTCCGAAGATTTATCGTGTTTCCACCAGAAATACGAAACAATAAAGAATATAATACGTAAAGTCATTTTGTTTCTCATTTTCTCGACGGGTGTGTGTGTGTGTAAAGTCTTAATATGGTACGATTTATCTTTTTAGAGTTCGGATTTAAATTTAGACTCTTTATATAGACCTTGAATAGGAAATTGAAATAAAGGTTATTTATAAAAGTTTATTTACATTATTTTTTTTTAATCGTGTAAATAAAAAGATATTTTAGTTTGCAATGATTTATTATCAAAAAAATTTTTTTTATAACATCATTTTCTTTGTATACCTTTTTTTTTGATTATATTAATTTTTTCTTAATCATTTCTTAATCTGTCTTATCTCACTTCGCCATCCATGGGCGTGTTGTCGATCCCTATAAATCATTTGGCCCCACTCGTCGAGTCTCTTATTGTTTTTTATGGCGTCTTTTCGGTAAGGATTCCATTTAAAAAATTGTTCGGCTCCTGATTAATAAAGAAAAGTTAAAAATTAAAAATGATACTACGAAACAATGATTTATTTTTAGATTTAGAAAATAATCGATACATATTATAACTTAAAATAAATAGCAATGAAATATGATGATTTAGCTGGTAAATCCGGAGGATTTACACTTTGGTCTAGCTCGATTATGAATTTTTTCCCGGACAATTAAATCGCCCAATTTCGAAATTTCATCTTGATACTCAGAGACGCCCGGGTCATTTGCATGAGCAGCACAAACTGCAATGATAAAATTAAAGTAATCCATCCCTTTGTCTCGAAATAATTTTTTTATTAAAAAAAAAAATCTCACCGAAACCTTCTCCTCCACCTCCTCCGCCTCCTCCACCACCTCCACCCCCTCCTCCGCTTCCACCACCACCTCGCGATCCTTTCACCTTTCCTTCTTTGCTTATCGTAGCCGGTCTAAACGCAACTGCTCTTTGATTTGGTCGACAAGGATCTCCTGGAAGTTTAACTGGTTCTGGGCATGGTGCTAACCCAGCCACACCAGCAGCTCGAAGAAGTTCATCGTATGGACCGGATGGATATTCATCTAAAATTATTTAAAAAAATTATTGCTGAAAAATCATAAAGGGAAGTGGAGATCTTACTCATGTGGCAGAAATCGACTTGATAAGTTGATCTAAGTCGATCGCGATTAATTCTTGATATCATATCATCGGGTGGGGCTGCTCTTAAAATTTCATAAATATATGGGTATTTATCTTGAAGCTAAATAATAAAAATAGATGTTAAATCTTAGAAAATCCATGATTTAGAGGAATAATTTAATATTGATGTTAAAAATAAAATTAAAAAAAAGACTTCTTTTTCTCTAAATAGCGACCGGTTTCGATATATTAAGATGTCATCATCAGCCAAATCAACAAATCATCAGATTAAAAATATGAAACCAGTTATATGAATTCAGGAAAGCAATAATAATAATAATAATAATAATAATAATAATCTTTATTGAGAAAGTAAAGAGATAAACAAAAATAACAGAAAAAGTGCACATCTCATTACTACTCTACTAGCGTCAACAGAAAAGGAAGAAATTTAAACGTTATTATAAAATTCATCAACCGAATAAGGCTCTAAACTACAAAGTAAATGTCGCACACTTTTCTTAAATGAGTTCAATCTACTTATTGATTTAATTGCTGTAGGGATGTAATTCCAGATTTTCACGCATGAATAAAAGGCACCCCTTTCATACAGGTTTAACCTATGTTTAGGTAGCATCAAGATATGATTATAGCTGGTATCATATTGGTTTGTCTTAACAAGTTGTTGGAAATAGCTCTTATGTTTAAAAACAAATATTGAGCATTCGAAGATGTTAACGCTGTTAGATGTTAATGTAATCGCTGTTAACGTCAAGAGATTCTCTTCTCGGAATCGTTGTCTACATGATTGAGTATATATCAGACTACACAAGACTCTTATTTCTTTTGTCTGAAGTTTAAATACATTATCGAACTGAACAGATGCTCCCCAAGTAATTATTAAATATCTTAAGTGTGATTCGATGTTACTTGAATAAAATATCTTGGCAATCTTTTTGTTAGTAGTGTTTATAATCACTCTAGGACCAAATATGGATTTTGATAACTTACAACAGAGTTTTTCGATGTGACTCTTAAATTTCATGGAACCATCGAGATGAACGCCCAAAATCTTGATCTCCTGTCATACCTCAATATCACAGATTAAAGAAGGTTTGCTAACCAATTTATTGTCAAATACTAACACACCACTTTTATCTTCGTTCATAATTAGCTTGTTACTGTCAAACCACTTTCCAAGCATATTCAACGTATTTCCAGCTTTATCCATCATTTGGTTTAAAGTTGAACCAGTAACTAAAGCGGTAGTGTCGTCTGCAAAACTTGATAGATAACAAGTCATGTTCCGCAATAACCGGTCATTTATAAAAATGACGAAAAGTAGAGGGCCCAGTATACTACCCTGTGGTATACCATGCCTTGTATAGTTCGTAGTTGATATTACTGGAGTACCTTCATAGCTTATTACTTTAGTTGAATGTGATCTATTATTTAAATAAGAAGTAATTATGTTTTTGGCGGGACCCCTAAAACTATACCGTTCAAGTTTGGCTACCAACAATTGTCTATCTATACAATCAAATGCCTTAGAGAGATCCAAGCTTATCACACACACATGTTCATTTTTTCGTAGGCATCTAGAATATTTATACAAGAAAAGAGTCGTATCAGTACCACGGCAAGGTATGTACCCATTCTGCCGTTCACTGAGTAAAGACTTATCTTTTATATAACCTAAGAAACACACATAAATAACTCTCTCGATAATCTTCGATAAAGAAGAGAGTATGCTAATTGGTCTATAGCTACCAGGTTCCAATATGTCACCTATTTTGTAAATAGGCGTTATAATTGAGTGTTAAATAACTTCAATAACTTAGTCATAAAAAGTCCCACTGTAAGGACATCCAAATCACACATTAAAATTTAATAAGAAAATTATAAAATCTTTACAGTATTACAAGCAAATTAATAAATTAAGATGAACATTTATGAAAACACAATCGGTACGATTAACATCCAAATATTTATTTCAAACGGAATATTTTGTCGTAAAACAATTTACAAATTAGAATCAAGATAAGAAAGTCAGATCCGAAAATAAAATATAAAAATAATCTAATGTCTTAAAAAGGTTTATAAAAATTATCTTATTGATCTAAATCCAATACATCGCTGATCTGCCCGTTGGACTTGTATCCAACGTAAATGCCGTATGATTGTAGAATAGGTTTATAATTTTGCAGTTAATTTTATTGTATATTAATGATCTATTGTTATCAAATATGTCTTTATCATGATTATAAAGAAGATCTTGCTTAATGATGTTTTTGTTAATAGTTTCTCGATAGTGTTGGAAGTATAAGCATTTTTCTTTTTGCAGATCTTTCTAAAGAGTATCTCAATAATCTAAAGTCCATGCCAAAAGTCAAGGTCTCTCACTTTAGAGGTCGATATTTTCGAAATCGCTTGATGAAAAAAATTATGGTAAAGTTTATTCTAAACAATAAACATTTCGGCGTATCATATGTTAATTTGTAAATTTTCGGATCGCGAGTTAAATGAAAAGAGTACCCGAATTTTGAGAGTGCCGACATCTTTGTCACCTTTGCGATTTTTTCTATAAAAAGTATTCGATTAACCGATGTCCTCTTAATGTACGGTATATTTCAACGCGATTTTTACCAAAATGTGTTGAATAATGTCGTTTGGTGTCCACCATTATCAGTTCTTCAAAATTAGGTCTCCGTAATTTTTTTATGAGCGATTTAATGGAAGTATAAAATAAAGAGAAACATCAATAAGGTACGCGAGGAGAGGAGGGTTTCCGGCCAATCCGAACGGAGTTGAAAAGATGGTGCCCACCTCAGACGGAACGCGGCATCTTACCGTCTACGCACGATATATAAACAAAACGATATTTAAAGTTATTTAAAGTTAACGATATATATAATTATGATAATAGATTATAATTAAATTAATATATTAAATGTACTCTCTAAAAGGATAAAGATCTCAACATAATTGAGACCTGGTGTAACAAACAAACTCTCTCTGTCAATCCCAAGAAAACCGAGATGGTAATTTTTACACGCTCACGCAGCTTAGGCGGATTTAACTTGCGAACACTCCACTTAAAAGTTTCCACTGAGGTTAAGTACTTAGGCTTAATTATGGATAGTAAGTTAACGTGGAAAGCCCACCTAGATTATAGAGTAAACAAAGCATGCGTTGCTTTTGGCCAATGCCGAAGGGCTGCTGGGAGGACATGGGTTTTTTTATTTTTGGGGTTTTATTTGGATCTACACTGCCGTAATTCGACCCATGCTAACTTATGGTGCTATGGTGTGGTGGAATAGAACATCAAAAATCACCACTATCGCAGTACTCAATAGAATACAGAGATTTGCGTGTTTGCGCACCTGTAACAGGTGCGATGCGCTCTACTCCCACTGCAGCCATGGAAGTCATATTAAACCTGCCACCTCTACATCTCTACATACAAGAGGTGGCACTGGTAACCATGAAAAGACTACAATCAGTAGCTACCAAAAAGGAGGAAGCACTGGTGGTCGAACGTCTCTCTGGATGGAAGCAGTCGAGGACACATCCCTACTGGAGTGTAAAGCGGATAATATACCGGCCAAATTCATCTTCTCTAGAAAGTACCTCACCAAAATCAGTGCCACAGCAGTTCCACAGTAGCAGATACACACAACAACTTGAAAATCTACACTGATGGTTCAAAAAGACGGTATGGGTCTGGCGCAAGGGTGTTCTCCCACAACCCTAGGATCCGCCTCTCAAAACCCTCAGGTAATTTCACCACCGTCATTCAAGCAGAAATGACAGCTATTAAACTCGCCGCTGATTACATTGTTAACACCAACAGTCGGGTTAAGTGCTTTACTATATTTACAGCCAGTAAACAATCCATTTTAGCTCTAAGCAACGTTAAGATAACGTCTGCCCTAGTAATGGATTGCCACTTAGCACTGGAGGAGGCCTCGATCCACAATCGAGTCTCCATTGAATGGATAAAGAGACACAATGGCTCAGCGTTCAACAAGAATGCAGACAGGTTAGCCAAAAGGGCAGCTGCAAGATATTTTTCTGGCCCCGAGCCAATTGTCATCCCTGCCTTAACTATTCATATTGATATGATTAAGTACATTACCCATAAGAAATTTTTAAATGCGTGGGACAATAATCCGGACTGTTATCAAGAGAAGGAACTGCTAAAATATCCTTCAAAGGAAACAGCTCAGTATTTCATTGGGTTGGACAAAACCACCCTCACATCAGCTACAGGTCTCCTCACGGGACACTGTAAGGTAAACAAGCATCCTCATAACTTAAGGATTGCTAATTCTCCTCTTTGTCGGGCCTGTGAACAGGACGACGAGACTGTAATTCACATTTTGTGTGACTGCCGCTCCTTAACCGACCCCAGAAAGAGGTTACTCGGGGAGAAGTGGTCTTTCACTAATGATATCAGGAACCTCCCTCTCAGTGATGTCCTGGCCTTCGGTAAAACCTTAGGCTGATTGACGTGAACGGAGGTAGAGTGGGGAGTTACACAAGGGGCCCAATGGGGCCTAAATGTGGTGTGCGTTTATTCGCGCACTCTCGCGCATCCTTACATACATATAGAATTATTTTATTAGAAATTCAATAAGTATTTTTTGTATATAAGACATAAATAATGCATATAAATTTAAATAAAAAGAGCGTGGAACTAATTTCTGTAAAATTTTGAAAGAAAATAAAATGCAACGAGGAACTGCAAGGACTTATTAGAAGGCTGATATTTGATTACTACCTGGTAAAGACTTTTCCAATAGCCCGAGAAATGTATGTGGACATACTGAATCTTGCAAAGTTAAAAAAATTAAATTTTGTTTATAAAAAATTGCCTATATAAACCTATATTAAAGGAACACCCGAATATTGCCGCACACAGGGCAGATTTTTTAAACTCTGTTAATTTATCATAATACAGGATGGAACATTTTTTATACGAATGAAACTTACAAGGAGATATCACAGTTGGCTCTTCATCAATTTGGATGAAACTTTTTGTGGTAAATCTGTATTGAGTATGTATATCTGTATATTGATTTTCAAGAACCGCGTATAGTTCTGTGAATAATCGCCAAGCGTAAACTTTAAAAATAAATAGCGTCTCTTAGAAGGGCTATTGGATCAAAAGCTCTGGCAAAATTGATACATATCAACACAGATTCACCACAAAAAGTTTCATCCAAATTGGTGAAGAGTCAACTGCGATGTCTCCTTGGTAGTGTGGGGTAGTGTAGGGCATAATCACAAAACAAGCTTTGGATGGATGAAAAGGTTAATTCCTGAAAATATAGACAGTTTTGAAGAGTATCATGGTAATGTTCAAGAAGTTAATGGTTATAGAGGAGGGATAAAAAAACCATCAGGTGTCGACCAAAGAATCATTATTTTATACATTAGCAGTGAAAACGGATTTCTACCGGGTGCAGAGACATTATTCATTGATGAGAAAAAAAAGACTAATGCCGATTACCACAAAAAAATGAATCGACAACATTACGAAGAGTGGTCAGACATGTATTGTCCATAATTCCTGCAAGATCGGTTATCATGATAGACCAAGCCCTATGTTGACTATGTTGGATTCTAAATTCAGAAATCCAACAACAGTATAGCAAAAAGCAGATATCATCGGGTGGCTTCAGAAGAGAAATACGTCCTTGTATGTATGTATGTAGTGAGGAGTGCGTATTCTATACGCGGCACCTAGGCCACAACGGGCCCCTTGTACACTGGCTCCCTCTAAGAGGTTTGAGATGTTAAATGCGAGTATATAATAACTCGATTTTTGGCTGATTCCGCTTCCTGACCGACCCCCCACCAAACCGGGCGTGCTATGGCACAGGCCCAGTGTGAGTTCGCCCCTGTCAGGTGCCGCTCCAGGAGTACCAACATCCTTGTGGACCCCTACGAGGTGCAGGCCTCCAGGGCGCTAACGCGCATTCAGCCATTTTTGTTCAAACCCCTTACACACATAGTGATAACGACAGCCAGAGATGAACGACTGGTTGCCGGGACCGACGGCTTAACGTCCCCTCCGAAGGACGGGGGGCGACCCAACGTGATTACACCGGGATTCGAACCCGGGACGTAATACGTACTTATCATTATCAGAGACGTTATCTGTTAGATACCTTGGTACAAGAAATTAGGGGCGATGAGGTAAATTTACTTTAGTTACTAATTGCACACTGCGAATTTAACGCAATTGAATTAATATGGGCCTATATTAAAAACAAAGTGGCAAACAACAACAATACCTATAAAATTGACGACGTTCTCAATTTGTGTCGGGATGCAATTGCTTTAGTTATGCTACAAATCTGGTAAAACTATATCAGACATGCCAAGAAAACTGAAGACAAATACAGAGAAAAGTAACATCTTGTCGATATGGCCATGTACGAAGAAGCTGTTAATATGGATGACAGCGATAACAGTGCTTCATCAAATGAATTTGATGAAGATGTTCCGTTAATACCAGATTGCCTTTTGAAAGAAACAAGAAAAAAAGACAATAGAAAACAGCAATATCAATAATCCCGATAATCCTGGCCATTTTAGAATCTGGAATGCTATTCAGGCAATTACCGGTTTAGTGGTTGTAGCAGGGGCAAAGGTGAAACAGGATAAATTACGCAAAGGAAACTGATTTGAATTACATCCTGTAATTTTCATTACATTTTTGTAATTTAATTATGTTTATGATATATTTTGTTTAAATTTATATGCATTATTTATGACATATATAAAAAATACTTATTGAATTTGTAATAAAATAATTTTATCTGAAATTTTAAATATCGTTTTGTCTATATATATCGTGGGTAGACGGTAAGACGCCACGTTCCGTTCGAGGTGGGCACCATCTTTTCAACTCCGTTGGGATTGGCCGGAACCCTCCTCTGCCCGCGTGCCTTTTTGCTGTTTCTCTTTATTTTATAGTTCCATTAAATCGCTCATAAAAAAATTAGGGAGACCTAATTTTGAAAAACTAATAATGGTGGACACCAAACGACATTATTCAACACATTTTGGTAAAGATCGCGCTGAAATATGTCCTACATTAAGAGCACATCGGTTAATTACCAGTTCAAATTTGAAATTTTTTCGTCGAATACTTTTTATAGAAGAAAATCGTAAAGGTGACAAAGGTGTCGGCACTCTCAAAATTCGGGTACTCTTCTCATTTAACTCGCGATGTTCATTGTTTAGAATAAACTTACCGTAATTTTTTCATCAAACGATTTCGAAAATATCGATCTCTAGTGAGGGCCCTGACTTTTGGCATGGACTTTAGATTATGGAGATACCCTTTAGAAAGATCTGCAAAAAGAAAAATGCTTATTCTAACACTATCGAGAAACTATTAACAAAAACATCATTAAGCAATATCTTCTTTATAATCATGATAAAGACATATTTGATAACAATAGATCATTAATATACAATAAAATTAACGGCAAAATTAAACCTATTCTACAATCATACGGCATTTACGATGGTTACAAGTCCAACGGGCAGATCAGCGATATATTGGCCAAATCATAAACAGAGGGAAGACATTTTACAATGTAGTGGTGTTTATTGTGTCGGTTGTTATGACTGTATGGCTCTTTATATTGGTCAGATCGGTAGAAAGCTACATAAAAGAATACATGAACATAAAACTAGGAATACTTTCAATATATTTAAACATATCGAAACCGAACATAACATTGACTTTGAAAATTTAAAACACCTACACAAATGCGATAAAGGTATGAGAATGGACTTTTTGGAGGGTTTTGAAATTGATAATGTTAGATATAAAAATGATTCTCGCTTATTAAATCAATTAGATAATTTTTATAAACCCTTTTAAGACATTAGATTATTTTTATATTTTATTTTTGGATCTGACTTTCTTATCTTGATTCTAATTTGTAAATTGTTTTACGACAAAATATTCCGTTTGAAATAAATATTTGGATGTTAATCGTACCGATTGTGTTTTCATAAATGTTCATCTTAATTTATTAATTTGTTTGTAATACTGTAAAAAGATTTTATAATTTTCTTATTAAATTTTAATGTGTGATTTGGATGTCCTTACAGTGGGACTTTTTATGACTAAGTTATTGAATTTATTTAACACACAATTATAACGCCTATTTACAAAAAAGGTGATATATTGGAACCTGGTAGCTATAGACCAATTAGCATATACTCTTCTTTATCGAAGATTATCGAGAGAGTTATTTATGTACGTTTCTTGGGTTATATAAAAGAAAAGTCTTTAGTCAGTGAAAGGCAGAATGGGTACATACCTGGCCGTGGTACTGACACGGCTCTTTTCGAACTCTGTATAAATATTCTAGATGCCTACGAAAAAATGAACATGTGTGTGTGATAAGCTTGGATCTCTCTAAGGCATTTCATTGTATAGATAGACAATTGTTGGTAGCCAAACTCCTCTCCACGCATGCCTTATTTCTGTTTCCCTTTAATTTATAATACAATTAAATCACACATTATTCATCACATTTTGGTATAAATCGTTTTTAAGGATCATTTTTAAAATAACCATTTCTTACTAAGCCGCGATTTTAGAGGAAACTGTATGAATTATCGATAAAATAAAATAGGCCCCATATCAAGAGCACATCGGTTAATTACCAGTTCAAATTTGAAATTTTTTCGTAGAATGGTTTTTGAGAAAAAAAATCGCAAAATTCTCAAAATTCGGGTACTCTTTTTACCTAACTCGCGATGCAGATCTGAAAATTTTAATATTAATAATAAAATAATAAATTATTAAAATTTTAGATAAAATAATTTTATCTAAAATTTTATATATCGTTTTGTCTACATATATAGTGCGTAGACTATAAGACGCCACGTTCCGTTTGAGGTGGGCACCATCTTTTCAACTAAGCTCGGATTGGCCGGAACCCTCCTTTCCCTTCAAAGCTTATCTCTGTTTCTCTTTAATTTATAATTCAATTAAATCGCTTATAAAAAATTAGAGAGACCTAATTTTGAAAAACTGTTAACGGTGTCCAACAAACGACATTATTCAACACATTTTGGTAAATATCGTGTTGAAATCCACCCGGTCATTTTCAAAATAACCGCATCTTACAAAACCGCGATTTTCCGCGAAACTATTTGGAATATCGATAAAATAAAATATGGCCCACATTAAGAGCACATCAGTTAATGACTAGTTCAAATTAAAATTTTTTTCGTCGAATAGTTTTTAAGAAGAATCGCTCTCAAAATTCGGGTACTCTTTTCACTTAATTCGCGATTAAAGAAAAACTGCAGATCTGAAAATTCCAAAATTAACATATAATACGCAGAAATGTTCATTATTTATAATAAACTTAACCGCAATTTCTTTTATCAACCGATTTCGAAAATATCGATCTCTAAAGTGAGGGACCTTGACTTTTGGCACGGACTTTAGATTATTGAGGTACCCTTTAGGAATATCCGTTAAATTCAGAGAAATAATGTTTATCACTAATCTAGTAAAGAAGAATGTTATCGTTCCAACATTATCGAGAAACTATTTTCTTATTTTTAGTCTGATAATTTGTAGATTTGGCCGATGATGACATTTTAGCATGTCGAAACCGGTCCCTTTTATTATTATTATTTAATCTTATTTTATTTTTAATGTTAATATTAGATATTAAATGTCTATTGTTGACTAGCACTACAAAGCTAAATGAAATTGGTTGTTAAGATTTCCTTGCTTTCATATCTCATTATAATGATCTTGTATTCTGTCATGATCTCAAACGATTTCTAAGATTTTGGTTACATAACAGAATTAAATTAATTAAATAAATTGAATTCGAGCAGAAAAAATAAATAGTAATAAGATTGAATCAAGACTATGATATTAGATCGAGATAACAAAAAATATTTTTACCTTCTTTAAAAATGTATTTGGTTGATTAAATTTCATTGTATCAACTTCTGGAGATCTCCCAACTTGTGCCGGATACAATTTAGGATCTAATAAAGGCCCAACCGGTGCTTTTTTAATCCAACCATCTTTATTAGCCGATTCCGGACCAATAACCTGATCATGTCCGTAATGTTGTTGATTGTGTTTTAAACAGGTACAAGGACACATTCCCGAATCTCGCCATCCCGTACTTGTGGCTGGGTAATTATCCGGGTGCGGTCTTCAAAATAAAATATAATTAATAAAACGTTTAGTCGGAATCAAATAAATTAACTTATTTCCCAAAACAATAACGTAGGGCCATAAAAAATCTCTTCGATACGTTGTTACGAATTCCATTTTGAATTTCTTTTAAGGATAGATTTAGATTTAAAATTGAGATGAAAAAGAAACGATATGAATTAAACTTAATGAATTTGGCGATGTCCCCTTAAAAAAAATTCATTGCAAACTGAATTTTGAAAATGACTTGACGAAGTCAATGTCTCGATGAATTTAAATTGTTAAACAATTTCGTAATTATTTATTTCATTTTTTCAGTAGGCTAACATTATTAATTCTTTTTAAAATCAATTCAATCAAAGTCATCATGGAGTACCTCGAGATTTTGACGCGTGTCGTTCAAAATTTTATCTTGTATCATGTTTGTAGGGTCGTGTTGCGTTACTTGATTCGCTTGGGGAAGTCTATGGGGTGGAAAGTTTTAAATAAAAATTAAGTTGTGAAAAGTAATCATATTCAAATTTATCGTTTTTACTTTTCCTCAAATTAAATTAAATTAAATTAAAGAAGAAGACATAAAAATGGGGGACAATTTCTTAACGAACCACAAAAAAGATTTCAAATGGCCGTTCGACAAACCAATTATTCAAAAGTAAGTACAAATAACACATTAAAATAAAATCGATTCAATTACGTGTTATTTCCTAGTAAATCATAAATGTTCTAACTTTCAATTCGAAGTTTTAAATCGATTTTGTGCAGTTTGATGCAGTAAAATCGAGGCGTTTGATTCGAAATATTGCTAAATAATAATGTTGAACTGTATTTTTGTAAAGACCCGCCCAGCCGCCGATGAAAACGAAGCAATTAAATTTTTTCTTAACCGGCCCCGTGGAATCGATGTGCGGCTGTGGGAATCACACCTACGACACCCATATGAAGAGGTATGAAAAATTAGCGGAGAAAGAAAAAATTTTGCATGAAGAACTCAGTGGAGTTAACGAACAGGTTCAATTTTATTTTTATTTTATTATCATACTTACAATTAGATTTGAATATTTAAAATTAAATTATTGTTTTAAAAAAATATTTCAATCGTGATTTTACTTACAAGGGAAGTATCACAAGTGTCCCTCACCGATTTTGATGTAATTTGGTATAGTGGTAAAATAGACCAAAATAAGGTTTCCTTAATTTTTTATACGTGCGGTAAAAGCCCCTGGGGCGAGTTTTAGGGGTTGACAGTTTGGGGAAAATGAGCATTTTTCGGCTATATTTGGAAACAAAACGGCTAATCAAAATTTGAGGTGATCAAACTGATATTCTTTTTCAGAGAGCTTTTTTTTGATGTATCATACATATACAAGAGGGTGAAAAGGGGTAAACCACCCCTACTTTTTTGGAATAATTTAAAAACTACCGTATCGATTTTTTGGCTTTAAGTATGCTTATAGTACGTTTAAAAATATTAGTTACGTGTTTTTTTCCATTCGCCCTAGACCAACCCCGACGAACTTACGGAGGTTAATACATAATCACTTTTCATAATAATAACGCGGTAAAACAAGTTTAGAATGAGGAAAAGAATTTAAACAA
The DNA here is from genome assembly GCA_036711965.1 of Onthophagus sagittarius. Lineage (NCBI taxonomy): Eukaryota > Metazoa > Arthropoda > Insecta > Coleoptera > Scarabaeidae > Onthophagus > Onthophagus sagittarius. The sequence goes on from JASERS010000005.1 coordinate 31,522,051, forward strand.
AACCGTGAATTAAATGTTATTGTAACGCATTAAAATGTTCATTACTAGAAAATACCTTATTCGACATTTTGGGGTGGGTGGGGGTTAACTACCCCATTAATAATTTAATTTATTTTTAGGATTATTTTGTAAGGATTAGAAGTTAGACTCAAAAATGAAAACTGTTGTCAAAAAAATTTTAAACATTAATTAATCCTTTTTTTAAATAACTTTCTGTGCGAATTGAAATCCTATATGTACACACATATCGATAGCCGAATCCTTATAAAGTATGAGATCGCTAATAGTCTCCCAAAAAAGTTTGACATAGGTTCAATATCAAATCTTACAACATGTACTCTATTCAAAGCGTTTGCTTAGTATAAATAGATGAGTATTGTTTTGGAAGATTTCAGTTTTAAAGCAACTGACAGAAGCAATGGTTCTCATCAATCCAATTAACGTTTTAAATTTACTGCTAACAGTTTTTACTGTTATGAACATCCCGAAGAGGCCTATGAATGAAGACGAAGTCAAATTCGAGGAACGAATTCAACATAAATTAATGGAAAGCATGGAAAATTCTAATATGCAAATTGAAGACTAAACTGTGTTAGTCTTTGACACGTCCACTACCATTAATGATGGTCAAGATGGCCAAGTTATAGAAGACAGTGAAGCCGAAGGGACGAGCGAAAGTGTACTAGCAGGAACAGAAGTTCACTGCCCATTAAACGATGATATTGACTACGATTACAAATTGAAAGCTGTTAATTATTAGACAAGTGGGAAGAAAGGGTATCTAAAACTAGAAGCTGTCCAATGTAACTACAGAAAGGTCACATCAAAGAAACAATTACAAAGGTGGGCGAAACATATTGAAGAGAGAGATACTTACCGAGAAAAGTAAGAGATATTGCGGAATTCGTTATTAATCAAGCTAGAACTGCCATAGATAACAGATTGCCTGTCACCGCAACAGTTTAAAGCATCTCATGCATGGGTTCAGCGCTTTAAAAAAAGCAAATAGGTTAGTGAGTAGAAAAATCACAAAATTTGTGTCACAAAACAAATTAGCAAATGTTGACCGAGTAAAAATCCTAGCTAAAAAATTTGTAAAAGATGCGAAGAAATATATCGAAATATATGGCCCTGAAAACCACTACAATTCAGATAAGAGCGGTTTTAACTTGGAATCTCATTCAGGTAAAACTTTAAGTAATTTAGGTGTTAAAACCGTAGAACGTGTAGTGGCGTCAGTGTCTTCGACGACGCATAGTTACACAATTCAGCCTATTATATCTGCGGATGGGAAACTTCTTTCACCCCTTTTAACTGTTCTAAAATAATCCTCTGGAACCTTTGGGCCAAGGATAGCAAACACAATGTTTAAAGCAGACAATATATACGTTTTAGCATCCAAATTTGGAAAGCTAACGTCAGGACATATGAAGAATTTTCTACAAAATGTTTATTTTCCAAATACGGGATCCAAATCGTTATTATTATTGAACTCTTGGAGTGGTCACTGTCCTAAAGTTTTTAATGAAATAAACCCATCAAATACCGATTTTAAATACTTATCTATTCCTGTATTGACAACTGGACAAACACACCCCTTGATGTATTTGGATTTAGAATATGGAAAAATTTTGTCAGAAGATTTTCTGATCAGATTATACTATATCAACACGATGTGAATTTATATCAACGCGACATTTTGAAACTCCAATCCCTAACTCACAACCAGTTATCTTCCCCCCGATTTATCAATCTTTTTAAATACGCATGGTTTGCAAGTGGATACATTGAAGAAAGACCAGAGCAATTTGAAAATCCAGTAGAGGTTTGTTTTTCAAGTGAGAAGCCAACGTGCGATGTTTGTGGAGATATAGCCGTAATAACTTGTGCTTGATGCAAACAGTCGCTATGTTTAAAACATTTCTTTCAAGATTACCATTTTTGCCAACAATATGTAGAATAGAATTAAAATTATAAAATGTAAAGTAAAATGAAATAAAATATATTATATGCAGAAATTTAATAATAAGTAATAATATAAAATATTTAATCATTTCTTCTTCGTCTGTTGCTTTTAAACTCATAAAATAAATAAATATTTATTTATACAGATAACTTCTATTTGTTTTCTTATTACTAGAAAATGATTAATTACTGTTTAAAATTTTTTTGATAACAATTTTCATTTTTGAGATTTAACCGAAAATACCGTTTCCTCCCCTAACTTCTAATCCTTACAAAATAATCCTAAAAATTTTACTTTATTTATAAAGAAAACACCGCGTTAAATTATTAATGGGGTAGTTAACCCCCATCTACACCAAAATGTCGAATAAGGTATTTTCTAGTAATAAACACAAGTAAAATTTAGTTCACGGTTTTGTATAAATTATTTTCCTCATTCCAAACTTCTTTTACCGCGTTATTATTATGAAAAGTGATTATGTATTCACCCCCGTAACTTCGTCGGGGTAGGTCTAGGGCGAATGGGAGAAAACACGTAACTAATATTTTTAAACGTACTATAAGCATACTTAAAGCCGAAAAAATCGATACGGTAGTTTTTAAATTATTCCAAACAAATAGGGGTAGTTTACCCCTTTTCACCCTCTTGTATATGTATGATACACTAAAAGAAAGCTCTCTAAGAAAGAATATCAGCTTGATCACCCCAAATTTTGATTAGCCGTTTCGTTTCCAAGTACAGCTGAAAAATGCTCATTTTCCCCAAACTGTCAACCCCTAAAACTCGCCCCAGGGGCTGTTACCGCACGTATAAAAAATTAAGGAAACCTTATTTTGGTCCATTTTACCACTATACCAAATTGAATCAAAATCGGTGAGGGACACTTGTGATACTTTCCTTGTTAGAACAATTTGAGACGAAGCCAAATTGATTTTTATTTTGTGCCAAGATTAACCAAACAAAGTAATTCATTAAGCAAATTAGTCAGGTAATGTCAGTGCAAAAGCGTTGTGGAAGCGATTGATTTACTATTCAAACGCTTTCATACATTTAATGCAACATATCCCGCGCCATCTGAGCATATACAGTACAGGTGTCTCTGAAATGAGTGTACAACGGAATACCACAGATTCCTTGGCTCAAAATAGGCCGATTTCAGTTAACTTATCTATATCCAAAGTTGCTTCATTTCGCTAGAGGACTTCAAATTTTACAAAAAAAATTCGTTTATTCATTATAACTCGAGAACACGTTAATGAATCTAAACCATCTTTGAGAAATTGTTCTTATGGCTTTAGATAAAATTTTAAAAATACGGAAATGATGGAAAAGCCATGTGTTTGGCGAATTCATATTTTTTTTCTGAGTAGGCGGCGCTTACATAATTATTATTTCTGAATTGCCCATTTAGTTCTTAAACTTTTTTGTCTGTTATAAGATTTTGATTACATAAGTAGTTAAGCCAGAAAAAAAGGAATTTTTGAGTATCTGCAACCCTTATTTACGTCATTTTGACTACAAAATCATTATGTGTTGGGCACTTAAATAAGTAATTCAATACTATGGAATTTTTTCCTCATAATTCTTAACTTCTCCTAGCCCTTCTCTTCCCTCATTCTTGCATTGAAGTTATAAGATATCGCTCAGTCTCCTGCTTTGGTAATTCCTCATATAGCTTTACCGTTCCTGTTATTGCCCTACTGTAGATAGTGATTATCTGTATAGTCTGCCTCCCCCATTTGATTCCATCGCCTTGTGGAGAAAGAAGGGGATGGTAAGTACACCCCTCTGTTCCTCCACTCTCCATCCTTTCGATATCTTCTTCCAAACTCCCTACAATTCTTTTCCACAAACACGCAATCCTATCTATACTCCTTTGCCATTTTTTCCTTTTATCTACGTATACCCTCCTTCATCAACTCATGTTTCAACCAAACAAATCACTTCAAACCCCTCGTTCGTAATACCCGCCACATTCCATAATACCACCCTAACAATTTCCGCTTCCTCCGACTCCTTCCTAGATCTGCTGTCTTAGCCCCTAATGTCAATCCTGTTTAGTTTTTCTTCGAGTCCTTTCCATCCTCTTCTCCCTTTCCTCATAATCAGTAATCCTTTTTAATCTTTATAATTCATTTGCTATTTGCGATGGGTCCTCGCCGCTTCATTTTCCCCCCTCATTCCTACCTCCTTACAATTCGCGCATTCCAGATCACCTCAACTCTTTTTGCACTTCCTAAACTCATACTAAACACATCCAATTTTTACACTTCGCCTGTATATGCCCGAAGTGCTGGCTTTTGTACTCTGAAAGTCCTACACCTCACATGATTTTAACCCTATAAATAGTCTTCCTCTTCTCAACAACCCCATTCTAATCTTTGTCTTCAGCTTGTTTACTAATCTCAGCTTGTTCACTAATCTCCTCTTGCTTTCTCATTTTAAAATCCTCATAAACTCCTCATACCCCATTCCCAATTCCATGCCTTCCAAGTTTTTCTCCCAAATCTGTTTCATCTTCTCTTGCTCCATTTCAACAAAATATGACCTTTTTTTTTGAGAAAAAGATTTTTGTCATAACTAACATAAAAACCTTAGACAAAACCAATCCAACCGCATTCTTTCACAATATGCAAACCCTACTATATGATGATTGACAGGTGTAAACAAACGATCGTCACGCTTTAATTGGAGGACAAAAGAAGGCGGCCTTTACGGTATAATTGGGGACCAAAACAAACTACCGGTCTTTAAATTCCTTTTTATAACAATAAGATGATTGACAGGTCTCTTCACGTTTTAATTGGGGAACAAAAGAAGGCGGTCTTCACGGTCTAATTGGGGATCAAAACGAACTACTTGTCTTTAAATTCCTTTTTATAACAGTATGATGATTGATAGGTGTAAAAAAACGGTCTAATTGGGGTACAAAAATACCCGTTCCTCTATCTATTGCTTACACGTTCAATCCTGCTATATAATCCTCCAAGGTGAACATTTCGTGTTGATATAGCAAATTTTGCGATTGCGGCGGAGATATCTTTACTAAAATTTATAAGGCACCATTTCATCTTAAATCGCCGAACTTGCTTGCAGGTAGGTGATGCGCTGGTTTCAATGTATCCATACGAAATTTGTCGTGTTTAGAGATTCTATTCTGTTGGGTTGGTGCATGTTGGGTTGGGTTAGTTTAGGTTGTGTTGAGATGCCCACAGAGGCCTAGTTCTGTACTGGGTATGGGTGAAGCAATCTCGCGATACCTGAGCTGACTTTTGCCTTCCCTCCTCTCCTTTTTTAAACATTTCACATCGCTCATTTACTACAGGTTCTAAGGGAGGCAGATAATAGAGTCGCGGAAGCGATCCCTATTGCCAGCTTTCTGTTCCGATGACATCGCCTACGACAATAACCTCATAAACGCTAAGACAATTCAAATAAGTTCGCAAAAAGAAAATAAAAGTGGAGAAATTTTCGACCTATGTCTAACATGAAACGGTCTGGTAATAATCGTTAATGAGGGTGACGTGCCAACCTTTTTCGATCTTGCAGCAGAAACCATACTGGACTTTACTGCTACTTCGATTACTTTAGGCAGAATGGTAAAAGAATGGGAAGAGGGTGATGGAAATGATAAAACCATCGAACAATATTTTTTACAGTAAACTGTATATGATGGTTATCAGAATTAAATTCCCTCTGTACATAGAGAAGCCATCATTTGTTCTGTCAGAAGGGAAAGAACAAATGATGTCGTCAACATACTTATATATGAAGAGCAGACTGAAGGGCAATCTGAGAATGCATACATCTAAAGTCCAGTCCATGACAATCGCGAGAAATCCTGATCAAATTCTTTGTAAAACCCGGAATATAGGGTACCTTTACAATGAGGGTGGAACGGAAGGCAGGGAGTCATCAGGAGGATGAATCATTGACCAGTTAAGAGGAGATGGTGACAAAGCGACTGGCCGTACAGGAGCATCCTGGTGATAAACGATTCTGTTGACAAAGGCTTTAGGGAAAAATATTTTTACCTTGTACCAAAGTAGCGAGTTCCAGTGTATTGAAGGAATAGAGAGATCTCTGAGAAACGACACGAATATAACAACACAAGAAGGGAACTAATTAAATGTAGAAAAGCTTAGGCATCACTCTCAAGATATATTTAACATTTTAATAGCCTTATTTGTGACGTTAATAGCATGTCCCATCATGGTTATGTCCTCATTCAGGAAAACTCCAAGATAATTTTTTTGCTCTCCATTTCAGTCACACCCACCCTTATCTTAAGTGATTCCGTCCTGCAGAAGCACTATTTATTAATACATGCTCACTTTCTTATCCGTCCGGTCTTTACAATTTCCTCCAACGGAGCCGAGTTTCTATTTCTATTTTTTTTTATAGCGTTTTCTTTATATCATCTACTATTTTCTCGATGCTCTCCAAAGCTTGTACCGTCGATCTCCCTTTACTGTAGCCAAACTAATTGTGATTTAGTAGACTGTTAGTTTCTACCTTTGTTTGTAGTCTTTTCCTGATCAAGCTCTTAAGCAACTTCCCCATCATGTACAAGAGGCACAATGGTCTGTATGAAACATTTTCATCTATTTTTGGGCTTCTCTATGATCACCAATCTGGATTGTTTCTAAATTTTTACCAACATGTTTATTGGTGGACAGATGCCTTATAGAAATCTGGGTTTTTACATTTGAATACTGAGTTAAGATTTCACAATCGTATTTCTGGTATTTTCCAATCGGCTACGCTACACTCAAGATTTTTTATCCTTCTAGGCATTTACATTGCGATCAAAAAAGACGATGTTAAGACAATGTTAAGCAATGTCAAGGATGATATTGATGGATAATGAAACAAATGTAGAAATCTTATACCATGATCTATATAATCTTAGGAATTAGTCTAGTCTCAAAGATACTATTGAAAGATGATAAAGACGATGTTGATGGATGATTATAATTGAAATTATTATAATTATAATTTCAAAGGCCAGAGATGTTATTTCATAATGTTGAGTAAGACTAGAATAATGTTGAGGAAAGTGAGAAAGATATCGTAAAAAATGTTTAAGAAAGATCAAGGTAGTGCTAAGAATAATGAATGTTAAGGATAATGTTTTAAGAATGTTGAGAAATATCATATTACGAACAATGTATAATAAATGGTAGAAAATGAGAGAAATGTAGATATCCTAAACAATGTTCTGAACGACCTTTCGGAGTGGCCCAACCAGGCGTGATACTGAAAGATGTCAAAAATGATGTTGAAAGATGATTGGAGAAGATATTGGGGGCCACCAAGAGAGTTTGAAAAATTGTAGGAATGTTGCTGGGAGATGTCAAAAACAGTTTAGAAAGATACCATAAATAATACTAAAAAGAATCAAAGATACTGTCTTTGAATGATAAATCTCTAGGATCAGAGTTGTTATTTATTTATAAAAATGTTGAGAAATACCAGAACAAACAAGAATACAGATCTTGATGTTGATAAAGAAAGAAATATAAAAATCTTGAACAATGGTCAAAAAAACCTTAAGAATTAATCGACTCAGAAGTAATATTGGAAGATAGCCAAGAAGATGTTGATGAATGATTGGAAAAGATGTTGAAGGAAGCTTGAAAAATTCCTGAGATTATCAAAAATTACGCTGTAACAAGAAAAATCAAGCTGTAAACGATATTGGATTGTTAAAAATGGAGAAAAATATCAAGTAGAAATGTTGAGAAAAGATGGTAAAGATTTTGACAGTGCTCTTTATCAGGGTGTATTTAGGGACGTGAAAAGAGGATTCTAATGGAAGGAATTGATTTGATCTAACATAGATGATGTTAAGGGACCGTTGGAAAGATGTTGTAAGAAAAATAACAAATTCTGGAAGATGCTCGCATATACTGTGATAACTTCAAAAAATGATATTGGTGATGCTATTAACTATGCTTAGAGAAGTAAAAGAAAATATTGATATACAGGCTTATAAACGACGATAAATAAGATCATGACATATAAGCTACATTTTTTCTATATCTTTTAGTTTCGGAGATAGGACATCGAAATTGGGACACCTGTACCAAGAGCCATGTTGTACCAATCTATGGTATTGTCCGTCAGATGCGTGCACAACGAATACAGATTCATTTTATGTATTAGGAAGTATGTTCACATAAACTGGTTAAGCTAGGTTGGTTAAATATGAACAGAAGACAATAATTTTGAAAAAAATTTGACGATAATCTTGAAAATACGCAAGTATCTATCAGACAGAGTACGTTGTCGAACTGATTTTCAACATTTGAATTTGAGATTTAAAGATTTAAACACATTTTGGTTCTCAGAATTATCAGTGGTACAATCTTTTTCTCTCGCTTTATGTGCATCTCAAACCCATTCTTAATAAATTCTTTAGAGCGGATAGATTATCTAGAGATGGTGGGGTTGGTCTTTATGTTCGGAACTGTTAGAGGTGTCAAGTGATAAATGTTGACAAAGTTCCGGGAGTGGAGCAATTGTGGGTTAGTGTTGCTATTGGCGTCATCTATAGGCCTCCATCCTATGATCTTTAGCTCAGATTTGTTATACTGTAGATGAAGCCTTAATCCTTGACGACTTTAATATTAATTAATCTTATGGTTGATGACCCTTTGATAAATTCTCTGCTAGCCACTTTGGAAGCGTTTAATTTGAGGCAGGTGATTAAACAACCTACAAAAATAATTGAAAACTCGCAATCACTCATTGATATAGTTATTATATCCAATGATTTAACAGTGCAGACGTAGGGTTTTCTGATCACTTGCTGGTTTATTATCAATTGGGAATTTCTGTGTCTAAACACGAAATCAGACAAATTACTTGTCGAAGTTTGTGCAGTATTGATTTGAATGCCTTTAATAGAGATCTTGATCTAATGAATTGGGAAGCTGTTGTTGATTGTGAAAACATCAACGATAAAATTGGTTGTTTTAATGATATATTGTTGTCTTTGTTCGATGTCCATGCTCCGGTTGTAGCAAAAACCTTAAAGAAAGGTCCATTACCTTGGATCACGTGGAATATTAAACAGATGATCAAGTTAAGGAATAATGCTTTTAATAAATATAAAAAATCCAGAACACAGCAAAATTTTCAATACTATAAAACCTTGGGTAATTATGTCACGGAAGCGATTCGTCGGGAGAAAAAACATTTTTTGAACAAAATTTGATTGTCAATGACTCTAAAAATATGTGGAATAATCTCAAAAAATTTAATATTTTAAAACGATCCGTTGCTGCTATTCCATCTCGTTTGGCTGATCCTAATAATATTAACACCTTCTTTAACAATTCCGTAAAAAGCACTCTGGTTGAGCCTGATATTAACCTCCAATCTTATTATTACAATCACTATACTTCTGAATATATAATAAGTCCATTAGTGTAGGTTCAGATGGGATCAGCTTAGATATGATACGTTTTTGTTGTCCCCGTATTCTTGATGTACTTGTGCATATCTGCAATTTCTGTTTGACTCAATCAGTATTCCCAGACTCCTGAAAGCACGGTTATGTTACACCCATTCCCAAATTGGTTCCAGTTAAGATATACAAGGATCTGAGGCCTATAACCTTATTTCCGGTTTTATTAAAGTTATTGAAGACACTTATGGCTGAGCAGCTTTAGTCTTTTAAGCAGTCTGGTTTTAGAAAACAGTTTAGTTGTACTATTGCGCTTCATGATTTGACTGATGATGTTCTTCGGGCTTTGGATCAGGAAGTCAACTTTATTCATACTGCTTGACTTCAGCAAGGTCTTTGATATAATTAATCACAACTTATTACTGAATATATTAAAGTTTATCAGATTGGATGCACATGCGATTAAACTGTTTGATAACTATCTTTCTAATAGAGTGCAGTCTGTTAAATTAAATTCAGTGATGTCCAGTCCTACACTCTGTTCATCAGGCATTCCCCAAGGGTCTATTCTTGGACCAGTTCTCTTTACTATTTACACTTGCAATTTATTCTCTAAATTAATGCATTGCTCTTACCATCTCTATGCCAACGATAAGCAATTATATTATAGTTTTAAATCAGATGATGTCCAATCGCCATGCCGTATAATTACTGATGAATTGGGTGTTCTGTGCACCGAAATTGCAAATCATGGTCTGAAAATTAATCCTGACAAGACACAAAGTATTGTATTTGCGAAGAGGGGTTGGGTTGAGTTGGGTTGGGTTATCATGTGGGTGTTCTATGTGGTCGTGCTTATGGTGCTTTAAAACGTCTGCACTCATTCCGACAAATTTTGTCTTTTAGACTGAGGCGTTTACTATGTGACACTCTGGTCTCTTATCAAATTTCAATTATTGTAGTATAATTCGTGTTTATCGTATGAGTATAGGCGAAGGGTGCAGGTTGTTCAGAATTCTTGCTTGCGTTTTATTTATGGCGTTAGGCGTAGGGACCATATTTCAGCTGTGTTACAGTCTAGCGGATGGTTGAATACTTGTGTTGAATATTTGTGTTTTTTTAGAACAGACGTTTACAACTTGAACTTTAGACATAAATTTACAATGACTATACAATCTCATCGGCAAACGAGTGGCAAAATTTTGTCACTCGTATTCTTATCAAATAGCTATGGAATTCTATGTCTGTTATGGCTAGATTATCATATTCGTAGTTGTTAATATAATTGTGCAGCGATGAGGCGAGACATTTGGAATGAATATTACATTCTTCACAGCTTTATTGTAACACTGAAGAAGTGGGGGCGATCAATTTTGTAACTTTAGATTTGTTTAACTTGTTTAGCTATTTTTTTTTGTGAACACTCATTGTTTGGCAACGGAGCTTACCTCATTTTAAGTAATTTATAAAAAAACCAAAACACTTTACGAATAATAATTTTGATGTAACCCAAACTTAGTTAATAAGTTAATTTAAAGATCTTTTCTAGATGATAACATTAAGTAATGAAATGATAGATAATTCTTGCGATGTTGACGACATTTTAAACAGTACTTATCAAATTGACTACATCAAAAGAGGACTAAACGTGGCTCAATACACGAAGTTGATGCCGGCCGTTGATTCTCCGGTTGGAGTCCCAGTAAAAAGTCAATCGATTGGTATCGGAGATGGGTACCGAGACCCAACTAGTTTTAGATACACAGCATTTAATAGACCAACAATAGACCCATGTCCTCCAGTAACATTCGCAACGTGTATGTATTTAGAAATATAGAAATTCGTACTTTTTTTATAAAAAAAATTTTAGCCCCCGCCAATTTAGATGCGTATTTCAAACCAATAACCGGCAGGACTGAGTATCAAGATTCAATAAGCAAAATGGGATTATCGATTATTAAGAGTCGGCAACAGTATAAGGAACCTTTACCATCTTCTAGACGCCGATCTGGAGACCCTTGTTTATAAAATATCATAATAAAATTATGAATAGACTTTGAAATAGAATTGAAATAAATAGTTTATTAATTTACGTATCGCGTTTCATTTCTTCTCTTCTGCAGGAACAATGGGGTGTTGTGCGCAACCACACGGTGGATGGATCATTTTTCCATGCATTTCATCGTCAATAATAATTTGGCCTAATTCACCAATAACTCCACCATATTCGGATTTTCCGGTTGAGATTTTTAAAATTTTTTGTACTTCTCCTAAAATAAAATTGAATTAATTACAAATATTTAAAGTAATTATTTTCTTACGAGACATTCCAACTCTAGATACAGGTCTTTCGGGTTTAACTCGAGATTGCAAAGCATCTTTTTGCAAATCAACCGGATTTCGATAACTGAATGAAGACGTAGTGAGAGGAATGAACCAATCATCAGGAAGATGGACTTGACTTGCTAAATCTGCTTGGCGAGCTTCTTCCCAACATTTCTCTTTATAAAAAAAATGTTAATATTGAGATATAAAAATGAATCAAGTTGATATACCCATATCGCAATAATCAACTTGATAAACAGTTTGTTTATTCAAGTTCATATTTTTTTTGATTAATTTTTCATCTACTGGTACGTTAAAGTATGTTTCGTATAGTTTTGGGTGTTCGCTTTTAACCTAAAATCAAGACATGATGAATAAATTCTTTTTTTAGTTTTTAATTACTGTTTTAAGATATTCTTCGTAATGTTCTTCGCATGTCCCCAAATCTTTTGGTTCTAACTTTAAGTATTGTCGAAAACTTTCACCCATGGGGTCCTTAAACTCTGGCAGACTCCGACATAATTTAGCCCTTGAAAATTTTGAAAATAACTATTAAATCATAATGTGATTAGAAGAAAATAAGAGAAGAAAAGAAGAGAGGTAAGAGAGAGATAGAGAAAATAGCGTCTTACCGTTCTGCATCTTTTTTAACATAATCTTTCAAGTACACAGTTAACCAATCGTTAATTTTATATTCACTCATCTTTATTAATTTAATTTTATATCATGAAAACGTTTTGAATTTGAGGGGATATTGCATGACATGTGTCAAACAATTTTATTATTATATTTCATAGAATAAACGTATAAAATCAATCAATAACAAAATTAATACAAATATTAAAATAACAACAATTTTATTAAGATTATTTAATTTTACATAAAACCTTGATATTAATTATTTTTTATTATTAAAATTATAAATTTTTCAACTCCATCTATCATTAATTTCAACTCATCCATAGATAACCTATAGATGTGTTTTCAACAAACCATATTTTCGAAAAAAAAAATAATAGTAAACAAAAAAATTAATAAAAATCCGCCATTTCAGTCTATTTTATTAATATTTTTTTGTGAAATTATCAAAATCGTAACAAGCACAAAAAATCCTGCAATTTGATACCCCATATTTACGAAAAAAAATCAATAAAAAATCTATTATTTTGATTTTTTTAATAATAATTTTTTTGTGACAATGTCAAAATCGTAACAAGCACAAAAAATCCTTTAATTTGATACCCCACAACCCATATTTTCGATTAAATAAATCAAACTTGTTTAATCCAATAAATGACATTGACAGCCGCCATCTTTGATTTAATTTTTTCGATATCTTTGTTAATTATAAAGATAAACTCATCGAGTTTGGACTTATTTCTTATTTTGTGAATGTACCTTTCGTCATTGTTTTAACTAAATTTAGTTTTAATTAAAAGAAAAAATATACATCCACCATTTTGATCTTCTAATTGTTTTTTTAAGCTGTAAAAACATCAAAATCGTAATAAGCACAAAAAAGCCTTTAATTTGATACCCCACAACCCATATTTTCGATTAAATAAATCAAACTTGCATAATATAAAAAATGACATTGACAGCCGCCATCTTTAATTTTCTTCGTCAATTTTTAAAATAAACTCACCGTGTTTGTACTTAAATAACCCGATTTTCAATTTTAAATCGATCTAGAATAACGTTAAATCATTATTTTTTTAATTCAATAATTTTGACATATGACATTTGAGAGGTGTCATTTGCAACGTTTATATTTCGGCTTATATTAATCGATTAAGCGTAAATTTTGATACCAACCTAACCACTATATCCGAATAAAAATTAATTTTGACATTTTATAGCAAATTGTAGTAATTTTGACAGCTGTCAAATTCGTTAAACAAATTTTAAAAGTATTCGATTTTTCTCTTAATTATCCTAATTGTAATTGAATAATAAATAAAGGATTTTTAAATCTAACGAAGCGTAATACGTCATTTTCAAAATGGCGGATATGACATATGTCAAATTTTGTTTTTCTTCAATGTCAAATATCACATTGAAACTTTTCTATGAAATAGAATAACTAATTTAGTTATTTTTTTTTTAATTAAATAAAGGTTTTTTACGGATAATAACGAAGTTATTAAATTCAAAATGGCGGATATGACATATGTCAAATTTTGTTTTTTCTTCAATGTCAAATATCACATTGAAACTTTTTTATGAAATAGAATAACTAATTTAGTTATTTTTTAATATTAAATAAAGGTTTTTTACGGATAATAACGAAGTTATTAAATTCAAAATGGCGGATATGACATATGTCAAATTTTGTTTTTCTTCAATGTCAAATATCACATTGAAACTTTTTTATGAAATAGAATAACTAATGTAGTTATTTTTTAATATTAAATAAAGGTTTTTTACGGATAATAACGAAGTTATTAAATTCAAAATGGCGGATATGACATATGTCAAATTTTGTTTTTTCTTCAATGTCAAATATCACATTGAAACTTTTTTATGAAATAGAATAACTAACTTAGTTATTTTTTAACATTAAATAAAGGTTTTTTACGGATAATAACGAAGTTAGTAAATTCAAAATGGCGGATATGACATATGTCAAATTTTGTTTTTTCTTCAATGTCAAATATCACATTGAAACTTTTTTATGAAATAGAATAACTAACTTAGTTATTTTTTAACATTAAATAAAGGTTTTTTACGGATAATAACGAAGTTAGTAAATTCAAAATGGCGGATATATCATATGTCAAATTTTGTTTTTTCTTCAATGTCAAATATCACATTGAAACTTTTTTATGAAATAGAATAACTAACTTAGTTATTTTTTAACATTAAATAAAGGTTTTTTACGGATAATAACGAAGTTAGTAAATTCAAAATGGCGGATATGACATATGTCAAATTTTGTTTTTTCTTCAATGTCAAATATCACATTGAAACTTTTTTATGAAATAGAATAACTAATTTAATTATTTTTTAACATTAAATAAAGGTTTTTTACGAATAATAACGAAGTTATTAAATTCAAAATGGCGAATATGACATGTGTCAGTCTGAAATGTCAAATTTTATTTATTATCTATTATTTTATTTTTTTACAAGTGATACAATTTAGAGCAAGATTCAATGATTTTCTTATAATAAATGATATTCAAATGAAAATTGCGCCTGTCAAAATAACAGCTGTCAAATATCGTGTCACATATCATTTTTTAACTTTTGTATTAAACTAATTTGGTTATATTTGGCATTAAATCGATGAATAGGAATTAATTTATCAAAATCAAAATGGCGGATGTGACATGTGTCAAATTTTACTTTTTCTTCAATGTCAAACGTCACATTTAAACTTTTTCATGAGTTTGGTATCAAATTAGATGATTGTGTGGGTTTTGTCCACAATAAAAATATTTATTTTAATGTTAATAATAATATTATACCATAAATACGTATTATACTGTATTGTATCACAAACTTGAAATTGAATGAATTGCTGTGTATGACAATTATTAATAATTATTTTTTGTTAGCAACATCACTATGCATGTCGTGTGCACAGCATGCTACCGCCACTTCCCCTCCTATAAATAGAGGAATGTGGTGGTCAAAGAATTATTAAAATTCAAAAATTGAAAGTAACTTTCTTATGAATATTATTTATTTTGAAATTGATCTCGCTGTGGTAACATGTTGAATTTTCGTTTAAAAGAAATGCTGGTTTAAGGTTGTCGATGTTTATTGCCAATTCCTTATTGTTCTTGACAATTACAAAATATTTCGGAAATTGTTTTATTACCTTAAATGGCCCTTCGTATCTTGGTGTTAAAGATGGTCTAATCCCATTAATTTTGACAAAAACAAATTTTGAAGAAAATAAACCTTTAAAAATAAACGGCTTTTGTTTTGAATGAAAAGCTGTATTTATTGGTTTCAAACAAGAGAATGTTTCTCGTAAACTGGACAGCAATGGATCAGTATCTGAAGGGTTTTTAGAATTAACAAAAAATTCTCCAGGAAGTCTAAGTAGTTGACCGTATTCAACTTCGACGGACGAACAACCTAGATCTTCCTTAAGAGATGATCTGAGGCCAAGGAAAACTAAGGAAAGATCATTGTTCCACCTCGTAGTGTTTCCTCCGGCAGTTATCGCTGTTTTTAAGGGACGATGAAATCTTTCTAAAATTCCGTTGCTTTGGGGATGGAAGGTCCTAAAAGAGTGTGAAATTTTGCGAAAAGTTTTGATTCGAATTGTGGCCCCTGATCATGGGTGATAGTGCTAGGAATGCCAAATCGGCTGAAATAATGCCGAAACAATGTACCCGCAATTGTATTAGTACTAATATCTTTGAAAGAAAAAACCTCTGGCCAACGTGTGAACCGATCTATTACGGTGAGCACATATGAGCATCCAAGGGACGGAGTGAGAGGACCGACCAAATCAATGTGAATATGATCAAATCTTAACTTTGGAATCGTAATTTTGCCAATAGGCGATTTTGTGTGTTTGTAAACTTTTGTTTGTTGACATTGCAAACAGGTTTTTGTCCATAACTGAATGTGTTTTGTCATGTGTGGCCAAAAGAATCGTGTTTTAATGCTGTGTGTAGTAGCGCGAATACCTGGATGTGTTAAATTATGAAATTTGTTGAAAATTGTTTTCCGAAATTTTTGTGGTATATAATTCGAGGATTATTTATTGAAATGTCGCACCAAAGCTTTACATCGGAATATGATGTTGATTGTTGCGAAAGGTTATATTTAATAGTTTGTGAGTTTGAGTATTGTTTATATAGTAAATGAGTTAATTCTGTATCATTAAGTTGTTAGTTTTTTAAAGTTTGTGTGTCAGGGTATTGTGAGTTTAGAGAATCAATATTTGTTCTGGACAACGTGTACCTGATATGTACCTGATATCTGATGTGAATTGTGTTATGTAACTAAGATATCGTGTCTGACGTGGAGTTTTTTCTGTGTTAGAAAAAATTGTGTTGATTAGTGGTTTGTGATCAGTATAAACTATAAATTGATGTCCATGTAATAGTATATCACAGTACAAGTGAGGAAACTAAGGTTTCTCATTCACGCGTATGTCAGATTGGAAAGACATACAAGTGAGTGGAAAATATCGGTTTCTCACGTGTGCTGTATAGCGTTTTGTTCAATCCTACTATTTAGAGAAAATTCGGTCTTAACCCTCCAGTACACGCGCATTTTTTTTGACGTGAGTGCTTGCACCGGACTGAGAGTCCGGGTTTCTTTGCCAAATAAGAGATGGCGCTGATGTGTAATTTGTATTAAACTCCCTAGATTACTAAAGTACCGTGGTTCATGATATCTATGTATTCAAACGATTCGAGCCAAAATGGTGATTTGACAGCATGTCAGTGACCAGGTGTACGAATAGGGAGTTTATGTGTGAGAAAAACGTTTTGCTGCGCCCCCGATTCGAGAACATTATTAAACTTCACCTTTCGTTTCTTCGGTGGCTGATACTGCTTAAAACAAACTTGATAAGCTACCAGGAGCCTTGAACTGCTTTCAAAAATGTTGATACTGCCTCTGAAAGACTTGATAATGCTTCTAGAAGCCTTAACATAGCTTTCAGAAGGTTTGAACTGCTTCCACAAGATTTTATACTGCAGCTGAAAGACTTGATACTATTTCTAGAAGATTTTAAATGATTCCAAAAGACTTGATACCGATTGTAAAACTACTGGCAAAAAATGTTTGAAAATGCAAAGTCTTAAAGAAGACATTTTTATTGCAAAAGGCACGAAATTGTTAATACAATATTAATAAAATAAATTGTTAATAATAATATATTAATATTTTGCTTCCAAAATACCAAATACTGCTAGGATACAAAATGTTCATTTCAAAAGTTCAAAAAATTTCAATTATAGACCAAATATTGCTTGTGAAGGTGTAAGCACTGTTGATATAAGGCATTTCTATTGCAAATTAACCATAGGCTCCAGATACATGGACGTTTTTCATGTCACTTTTGTTTTGAGAACAGTCATTCGTCGTTTGAATCTTTTCCCAATTCAGTTTTTTCACTATCCAGCACCCATACTTATTTTCAAAAACCTGCGCTTATGAAGCTACGAAGATTGTGTTAGATGTACCACTGACGATCTAAAGATAAATCAGTTAGCTGCAGAATTCTTCGAATCCTCTATTTGGGCATCGTAAATCTTACACAAATTGCTGGTTCTGGTCCTAAAAACGCTTTAGCACTAGCTCATCTGCCGTTTCATTGGCAGCACTTCCAGAGTGACCTCAGTGTAGTTAAAACGACGAACCGTTTGAGCCATCTGTATTTCCACACAAATTTTGATAATCCTCTACTTGATTTCGAGCTTTGTGGAGATGAGTTACTCAGCTTGTCTTCTCATTTAATCCCAAGATTATTCCTCACTTGCGCAATCAGTAATAAAATGTCCAATATAATTATATTTACAAACTCACTTCTACAGTATTATATATTTAGAAATCTGAACGTAGCAACTAACGCCTTTAACAACGACAACATTCTGATCTGAAATAATATTTTGACGTCCTTCAACATCGGCAAATACAGAAAAAAGGGATTAACTAACTAGAAACTGACGAAATGACCTATTTACCTTTATTAGCTGTTTCCACCAAAACTTATTTTCGAAAGTAAGTCCTTTTTCGTAGACAAGAACGGATATATTCAAAAAAAATGTTAACTTGAATGGTTGCGGTCCGCCGAACCAGCGGTTGCAAATTGCTAAAAGACTCTGTAAGTCGATAGTTAAACTTGCAGGAAAAGATTTTATTAATCATAAAATCGTGGCTAAGGGAAAATACTGGAAATTATTTGACAACAGAGTTGCAGGAAAAAAACTTTATTACCAAAGTGGCTAAGAGAAAATACAGGAAATTATTTTCAGGATTCTGATATGATCGCTAGCAGGTGCAAATACCATCTTTAATGTCTTGAAATCTTAACAATTAAACAATTAGTCATCTTAGAAATGGTATCTCAATTTTAAGATACTTGTACATTTCAGTTTCAGTCCAGTCCCAGTATATTCCGGGTTCATGCCGGGATTTCATGAAAGAAGATTTATCGTTTAGAAGTCTGGGAGCATTAAGAAAGATTTGCAATGAAAATACGATTGGCACCAAATAAATTAATTTTCTGGAAGCATTTCAAGCTTTATAGGCGCAATGTTAAGTATTCTGACAGCAATATCAAATCTTTTGTTAGCATTCCAAATGTTTTGGAAGCCAATATCGAGACTTTTGTAACCATTTTAAATCTTCTAGAAGTAGTATCAAATCTTCTGGAATCTTCTCGAGTCTTCTGAAAGCATTTCAAATCTTCCAGAAACAGTATAAAGTCTTACAGGGGCTATATCTAATCTTTTGGAAGCATTTTAAAATATCTAGAAGCAGTATCATGTCTTAATTATTAAAATCTTCTAGAAGCAGTATCAAGTCTTTTGGAAACTTCTTAAGTCTTCTGAAAGCAATTGAAATCTTCTGGAAGCAGTATAAAGTCTTACAGGGACAGTATCAAGCCTTTAGGAAGCATTTTAAAACATCTAGAAGCAGTATCAAGTCTTCTGGAATCTTCTCGAGTCTTCTGAAAGCATTTCAAATCTTCCAGAAATAGTATAAAGTCTTACAGGGGCTATATCTAATCTTTTGAAAGCATTTTAAAATATCTAGAAGCAGTATCGATTCTTAATTATTAAAATTTTCTAGAAGCAGTATCAAGTCTTTGGGAAAGTTCTCAAGTCTTCTGAAAGCATTTGAAATCGTCTAGAAGTAGTATAAAGTCTTATAGTGGCAGTATCAAAGCTTTAGGAGGCATTTTAAAACATCTAGAAGCAGTATCAAGTCTGCTGGAAGTAGTATCCAGTCTTTTGGAAGCGCTTCAAGTAATTTTGAAGTATTTCAAGTCTTCTAAAAGTAAGTATAAGGTCTTCTGGAAACATTGTAAGTCGTCTGGAAGTATGTAAGTCTTCTGGAAACATTCCAAGTATTCTAGAAACCATATCAACTTTCTTAGATACAATATCAAGTCTTCTGGAAGCATCTTCAGTGTTCTAACAGCGACATAAAGTACTTTGGAAGCATTGTAGGTCGTCTGGACACACTTCAAGTCCTCTAGATGCAATATCAAGGCTTCTAAAAGCGTTACATTGTAAGTCGTCTGGATGCATTGTAAGACATCTGTAAATTCATCATTTTAAGTCTTCTAGAAATATCAGTCTAGAAATTAAAGTCTTCTGAAAGCAATATAAAGTTTTCTTAAGACAGTATCAAATCATCTAGAGGTAACAACATCAAGTCTTCTGGAAACATTTTAAGTTTTCTAGATGCTATATCAAGTTATCTGAAAGCATTGTAAGTTGTCTGGAAGTATTTTAAATCCTCTAGAAGCAGTAACAGTCTTCTGGAAGCCGCGGTACTTTATAAATCTAGGGACTTTAATTTGTATTCTTTTTAAGACAATAATTTAAAAAAAATTTTTATTATCATAAAATTTGCGATAGGCAAATAAATGCCCGCGTTGAATACGCTGCACATTTTTCGTGGCATTTATGTTCTACAGCTTTCATTATCTTCTTCGATTCTTCTAATTAGATAAGAAGCCATTTTGAACGAAAAAAAAAACATCTTACCGTCTGCAAACTTTTTTGAAAAGCTTCAGTCTTCACCTTCAAACAGTATTTTTCTTCGCTATCGTATTTATATTCGTATTTTACTGTGTTGTACTAAGAAATTTTTGACACTAAAATGACATAATTATGTCGGTAAAAAAGTTGCCTTTTCTGTTAAACAATAGAGGGTGCAGAACCCGGAGTGAGAGTCCGGTGCGTGTACCGAAAGGTTAAAATTCGTTAATTCCTGGCTAATGTCATGTCGATATGTCGGAGACGACACTTTTTGACATTGTTATCCTCGTAATTGATTGATAAACAACCAGTTGTGTCAAATTGTGAGACTTTTTGACGTTGTCATACTCTTAATTGATTGATAAACAACCAATTGTATCAAATTGTTAATTGTCATCATTACGCAAATTAACTAAGATTAATAATTTATACAAGTAAAATACTTTATTTAATTTTCCTTGTGTGCTCTCTACCGTTTTTTAGTTCACCTCCGTTACGTTTAAACAAAGAGTTGTACCTTTAAAGGTTTAAATTTCACTACTAGTGGGTGAAAAAAATTAGAGTAAGTGAAAAATATTTTCACTCACCCGTTGCTATGAATGTTAGCAGAGTGAGTGAAAATAACAACTTTCAACACTCGTATCTACGCTAGAAACTGGCAATTTCAAAGGTAGGATTGAACAAAAAATGTTTAACATGTTAATCGCCACATCAGTCATAATTGTCTGACACTATCAAGTTCACCAGGCGCCATGTCAGACATATATATCCTATATGTCGGACAAACTTGTAGAAAGCTACGTCAGTCACAAATGTCCAACGATATATAAAGTTATACATAAAGTTATATACAAAGTAAGCATTTAACTTGAAGAACAATAATTCAGCAACCATGTCTGCTACTAAAATTTTTTTACTGAATGAAGGGAAGCGTACAGTATAAGATCCGTTATTTCATATAATAAAAATTTGAGTAATTTGTTTGTGTTACGGTAAATGCTTTATTGCCTCGCCCAGTATGTTATATTGTTACAAAAAATACACTTCAATAATTTATATTATTTATTAGAAAAAAAATTATATCGACTTATTATGTTGTCCAAAACATTCCAAGCAAAAGAAGGGCTGCTGTTCGCAGTTCAAACAATGTGTTGTAACATTTTCCCTTTTTTTCTCGACCTTCAGTTTCTTTTATTTATGCGTAACATCCACTACACATTCTCCTTACTTTCTTTTTTTCAGAGTCGTACATCGTTTTTAGTGTATGAACGTTATTTTTTGGTTTATTAGATGTTTCCAAGCTTAAGCTAAGCAAATCACTGACTAAATTTTCACGAAATTGTCTAATTCCTATATTGCTTTTCGTAGCTATTTTGTATATAATATAAGCATTTACCACTGATATTCCGAGAACATATTATGTTGCTAACTTGCGGTACCATTTTATTCCTTTTCTAAGAGTTGTTGCATATGAACAAATTTGATCTGAAATATCTATCCCTGATTTACCTTTATTACAATCGCAAATCAGAAGTGGTTTTTGTTTATTATTTTTACGCTTACTTGTACCAGCAAATGTTACGTTTATATCAACCATTTTTGGGGCATGTTTCGTTGTCAAGAGTCTAACATTTCGAGTATCTAACCAGTTAGGTACTACAATACCATTTTTGTCTTCTTTGGCTATCATTTCTCCTCTCTTCAATTTTGCGTTCATAACTTCCTTTGGTATCCATTCCTTATTAGCTCTTATAGTACCCACAACATGCGTCTTTTGGTGAATAAATGCCAATGCTAGCGGATAGCTGGTATAGAAGTTATCTACGTACAATGTTCTACCTTTATTTAGAAGCCCTTGTGATAGATCTTCACAGACTTTTGCAGCTAAACCGTAATTTTTATCAAACATCGTGTATCCTTCTGAACTACATAATTTGAAAAGTTTTACTCCGTACTTGTGGGCTTTATTAGGTATATATTGACGAAAAATTAGCCTGCCCCTCCAGGGAACAAGAGTTTCGTCGATTACATAATCCTCGCCAGGAACAAAGGCATTTTTATACTTAATTTCAAGCAAATCTACCAGCGGTTGAATTTTTGCTAATCTGTCACCAGGAATAATGTTTTCATTGTTTGAGAAATGTAAGAGGCGTGATAGCAATTCAAATCAAATAGAAATTATAATTTCTAATAGATTTGAAAGAACACTTGGGGCTATGGTATTTTTGTACACAAGCTTGGTTGACCAATAAGATGTTATATTTCCCATTTGCACTAACCCCACCCACATAAAAAGGCCAAAAAATTTTTTCACTTCTTCGGCGTCAGTTGGAATCCATTTATTTATACGACTATGCCGAGTATTTCGATTACGCTTAATTGTTTGTTCAGCGTATATATTTGTTTCAGTAACAATAAGGTTTATGACTTCTTCATCAAAAAACAGCGCAAACGTATCAATTCCAGAAATATTTGTGGGTAAATCTAATTGTAGACCAGATTTTCCCATGAAATTAAAAATCTTCTCTATAATTGCTCCATTCAAGATCACTGCTGCCAAGCAGTTCACAGTTAGATATTTCGTCATTTTCATTTTCTTCTGCATTTCTTCCAATTCCATATCTTCAAGACGTTCTTGAATATTATCGTCTTCTTCATCCGACGAATAAGTATACTATATCTTTTAGTGAATCATCCGAACTAAAATCATTGTTTTCATCTTCGGAGATATCCATATTTCCCGAGAAATCACACGAAAACTAACCGCACGCTTTTCGATAGACGTTTTATTCTCTTAGTGTGTATATATATATGTGTGTTTTGGTTGATCCGAGGTATCATCCGTTCATCTTCTTGGTTGTTCTCTATCAACAGGAGACTACGACAAAGCACTGAAGATGCCAAGTGAGATCTTGGCGAAACATCTGCCCCTGTCCACAGGGAACAACCAAGAAGATGAACGGATGATACCTCGGATCAACCAAAACACATACTTCTCCATCCGCGAAGCATTACGAATTACCATATACAGGGTGTCTCACGTAACTGGTTCATTAGAACTTTCTTAAGTTCCACTATTCGTAGAGGCTTGAAATTTTGGTAACATGAGTTGTTCATTCCGATCTATTAATCTAAAATATTTTCAAGATGGCCACCACTTCCCGTCTACCGGAAGTAGACCTCAACTTCGTTATTTTAAATGGAATGCTATAGTTTCTATTGCACCATTCAATTATACGTAAGAAAATACTTGATAAAAGTTGTTGGTACCTACCGTTTTTTGTTTTCGAATTATTTTGATTTTAAGTGTTTTTTGTCAAATATCACCATGCTCTTTACAAGCCCATATCTCAGCCAACGTTAATTCAAAAACGTTTTGCATTGGTACGATAACTCTTCATATGCTGTTAAATAGATTATCATTCGTTGTATCAGTATATCTTATACAGGCTGGTCAAAAATTGAGTTACCGTTTCTCTGTATTCAATTGCGTGAAAGTCGAAAATTTTAAATGGAACGCCCCATATTTTCATACCCTATCAGAAAGGGAATTTAATTCTCTACAAATTATCTATAAACATTGCTATACCTATTTATTATAGTTTTCTTGCTATTAAGGAATTTATCATAATCATACGTAAAATGCTAGAAACCGTTTGTGTTTTTGTTAGAAGGCCATGACATTTTGACAGTTTTTTGTTTAATTTATTTAATTTATTATTAGTATTATTTCTACAATGAACTGTGATTGAATAAACTTTAGATTGCTAGCTGTTATTTACCAAAAATAACCAAAAGAAAACCGAATAAATGAAACAATGAAAAACAACAATTTAATGACAAAAATTAAAATAATATAAAAGAATGAAAGACTTAAAATTGTAAAAATAAATTATGGGAATTTAATTCTCTACAAACTATTTAGATACTTTCATGTGCCTATTTGTTGTAGTAGTCCTCATATTTGGAAATTAATGGACACATGCAATGCTGGAAAGCTTCTTGCTTTTGATTTTAGAAAGCTATGAAGTATTGACAACATTTCATCCATATTTATGTTATTGTTATTATTACTTAGTTGTGTCATCACTTACTTCTGTTAATGTCTTTCAATATCATCGTCTTCCAATTCGTTTTATATTCATGGCGGATGTAATAAAGTTTTGGATATGATCTGCTTCTTAGCTTTGGAAAGATCAAAATAACAAGAAACCATAAATTTCTATCACTAGCAGCTTAAGATAATAGAATAAATGTTTTGTCATATTTTATTGCTTTATCAAATTCTTCGGTAAGAGGTGCTTCGGTCGATTTAGATGAATAATATTTTACAAGAAAGCACCGTAGATAAATAAACTGAATTCTCTAGGAATATCTCGCCCATCATTACGTCGAATATTACGCCATATTATTGTTTTTCATTGTTTCATTTATGCGTTCTTCTGCTGGTTATTTTTGGCAAATAAAAGCTAACAAACTAAAGTTTATTCAATCGTAAATCATTCTAGAAATAATACCAATGATAATTTAAATAAATTAAATGATAAACTGTCAAAATGTCATAGCCTTCTAACAAAAACACGAACGGCTTCCAGCATTTTGTATAGGATTTTGATAAAATACTCAATATGAAGAAAACTATAATAAATAGGTATAACAATGTTTATAGATGATTTGTAGAGAATTAAATTCCCGTTTAAATAGACTAAAAAGATATGGGGCGTTCCATTTAAAATTTTCGACTTTCTCGCAATTGAATGCAGCGAAACGGTAATTCAATTTTTGACCACGCTGTATAAGGTACACTGATATAACAAGTGACAATCTATTTAACAGCTTACGACGAGTGATTGTACCAATGCAAAACGTTTTTGAATTAACGTTGGCTGAGATATGGGCTTGTAAAGAGCATGGTGATATTTGACAAAAAACACTTAAAATCAAAATAATTCGAAAACAAAAAACGGTAGGTACCAACAACTTTTATCAAGTATTTTCTTACGTATAATTGAATGGTGCAATAGAAACTATAGCATTCCATTTAAAATAACGAAGTTGAGGTCTACTTCCGGTAGACCGGAAGTGGTGACCATCTTGAAAATATTTTAGATTAATAGATCGGAATGAACAACCCATGTTATCAAAATTTCAAGCCTCTACGAATAGTGTAACCTAAGAAAGTTTTAATGAACCAGTTACGTGAGACACCTGTATATATATTTATCACGTATAACGTATTTAACGCAGCATCGAGTAACATTTCTTGATACCTGTTTATAAACAGGTGTAGACGTGTTTTTCGTATACCATTGACACGGTTTGTGGAAAAATAAAATTGTCTTCCAGGCCATGTCAGT
Organism: Onthophagus sagittarius; assembly: GCA_036711965.1. Lineage (NCBI taxonomy): Eukaryota > Metazoa > Arthropoda > Insecta > Coleoptera > Scarabaeidae > Onthophagus > Onthophagus sagittarius. The sequence goes on from JASERS010000005.1 coordinate 31,547,800, forward strand.
CTTATACGGGTGGCAAAAAAAATGATACTTTTTCGAAAAGTTTGGTGAAGAAAAAAAAATACAATAACGCATTAAAATTCTTGCAAATGTAGTAGCTAAATTGGTAAATTGCTAATAATTCTCTGTCAAAAGTTGAGTAATTTATTTGGCTTGATGATAATTTTTGGGAAAAAAATGCTAAAGGTTGTGTTTTGTTGTCTGTAGTCTGCGATAAAACTGCTCCTATGCCTTCACTTGAGGCATCTATCGTTAGTGAAAGAGTTGCTTGTGATGATGGATGTACAAGTGAAATGGATTTTGATAAAAGTTCTTTAGCTGTAGTGAAAGAAATGTCGTGATCATGTGTCCAAGAAATGATTGATTTAAGTTTTTGTGAATAAAGTGTGCTTTGATAAATGATGTAAAGGAGCTAAAATGTTTGAAATGTTTGGTAAAAATCTGTGGTAAAAATTGATCATTCTTAAGAATCGTTGTAACTGTTTAAGTGTGGTTGGTTTGGGAAATTCAGTTATGGCATTAACCTTAGATTGCGAAGGGCAAATGCCATCAGCAGATATTTGATGACCTAGGAAATTTAAATCTGAAACTCCAAAAATACATTTTCTTGGTTGTATATTGATATTATAGGAGCTTAACCTCTCAAATAGTTGTAAATGAAAATAATGTTCTTCTTCATTGTGACTGGCTACTAGAATATCATCTAGATACACGAAAAGGAAATCTAAACCAGAAAAAACTTCGTTAATAAACCTTTGAAAGGTTTGTGCAGCATTACGTAAACCGAAAGGCATTCTTGTGAATTCGAACAGACCAAATGGTGTAGTGATAGCCGTTTTCGGAATATCGTCTTCTTCTACAGGGATTTGGTGACAAGCCGTTACCAGGGACTATAATTTTAATTTGTGGGTTTTGTCCACATTAAAAATATTTATTTTAATGTTAATAATAATATTATACCATAAATACGTATTATACTGTATTGTATCACAAACTTGAAATTTGAATGAATTGCTGTGTATGACACAATTATTAATAATTATTTTTTGTTAGCAACATCACTATGCATGTCGTGTGCACAGCATGCTACAGATTGTAATGATTAGTATCAAATTAAACGATTTCCCAAGCTTAATAAAATTGTATTATTAAAATTCAAAATGGCGCATTTGACATCTGTCAATGTTAAACGTCAATTTCGAGATAATAAATATCCTAATCGTGCTTGGTATCAAATTAAATGATTTTTCAAGTCAAATTAAGTGCAATTGTTAAAATTCAAGATGGCGGATTTGACATCTGTCAGTGTCATATAACTTTTTATTATAACAGCAAAAATAGTCGAGTTTGGTATGAAATTAAATGATTTTAATGATTCCTATTAAATTAAACGATTTCCCAAGCTTAATAAAATTGTATTATTAAAATTCAAAATGGCGCATTTGACATCTGTCAATGCTAAACGTCAATTTCATAATAATAAATATCCTAATCGTGCTTGGTATCAAATTAAATGATTTTTCAAGTCAGATTAAGTGCAATTGTTAAAATTCAAGATGGCGGATTTGACATTTGTCAATGTCACAACTTTTTATTATAACAGCAAAAATAGTCTAGTTTGGTATGAAAGTAAATGATTTTAACGATTGGTGTTAAATTAAACGATTTCCCAAGCTTAATAAAATTGTATTATTAAAATTCAAAATGGCGTATTTGACATCTGTCAATGCCAAACGTCAATCTCATAATAAAAAAGAAAATTCTATTTAATACACTTACCATATATAAAATTGTGGGAAATAACGTCATTAATGAGAACAGATTGTAACAAATTTCAAAAAACACAAAAAGCTGATTAACAAACCATAAAATTAACTTACACCGAGAAACTGGCATTGTCATTAGAACCATTACAACAAAATGTTTCCAAATAGCCGTTAAAGTAGGTAACGATTACGATTTTAACTATCATCAGCGCCATCTAACGTGATGGTTCCCTAACATTCATCTATGTATAAACTCATCTGACATTGACAGTTGAATACGTGTAAAAAACCAAAACAATCCCCTAAAAAATGAGATATTCCTCTTAAATAAACCAATTTAATTATATTATGGCTGGTTTAAAAGAAGTCCCAACTGATGAATTATTATCCTTTCACGATTACCCATCAGTACATACAAGCGGAAGCTCGGAATCTTTAAGCGCCCAACTAAATGTCATTGATATAAACGTACCAACAAATTCGTTTCAAAAATTTAGTAATAACGTGGGCGCAGGAGACGGTGATAAGGAAGTAGAAAGGACATTAGAGGACAATACTAACGGTGAGAAACCTCGAAATGCGATTAAACAATCATTTTATGCGTTATTTTTATGTTAGAAATGTCGCCAGGTAAATCTTTCTGGACCCTTGATTATTATCAGAAATTCTTCGATGTGGACACAACAGATGTTCTGGATAGAATTAAAAGTTCCATTCTACCAAATAGAGATACATTATTAAAAAGCCAAATTAAAGCCAGACCCGATTTGTATGGCCCATTTTGGATCTCGGTTACTTTGGTGTTTACGATAGCTATAAGTGGGAATGTTGCAAATTATTTACAACATGCAAATGAAAAAATTCATTGGAAATATGATTTTCATTTAGTTTCTTATGCCGCAACAACAATTTTTTTGTACATAACCATCATACCGCTGGGTTTATGGAGCTTATTTAAATGGAGCATGAAAGGTTCGTCCGATCTTGAAAGTTTAGAAGAAACGATTCATCCTAAAGCTTTAGAATTAATTTGCATTTATGGTTATTCTTTGTTTATATACATTCCAACATCGATTTTTTGGACTATTCAAGTTAGTTGGTTGCAATGGTTGTTGGTTATCATCGCAGCTTGTCTTTCCGGTTCAGTTTTATTATTTACGTTAAGTCCGTCTTTAAAAGTTTCAAGACACCAATTATTTATTACTTTAGGCATAATTGCTTTTCATTTATTATTAGCCGCTGGATTTATGCTGTTCTTTTTCCATGTTCCAAATAGCGAACATGAAAGTAACCACAATATTGCAGAAATTGTAACCACTTTAACTAATAAAACTAAATGAAAACAAAATTATGTATTAAATACGATAAATTGTATGCATTAATGTTTTTAATAATAAAGTATATGTACTTATAAACTTTATTTAGTTAAACAATATACAATATTTTACTCTTAAACTTATATAAATACATCAAATACAACTTAAAATCGTCAAATAATCGATTTTAAAGCTGTTGATATACCAACACCGAAAAAAACAAGCTAAAAAAGCCTTAATTAAGAGGAAAAAATCATAATGAGTCATTTAGATTACAGACAAACTGAAAACACAAAGACATTTGTAATTTATAAAGGAGTACATTATTAATTATTTTAAAAATATCACATTATGTACATTCATACGATATACAACAAATAATAAACATAACCGTTAATGTTGCTATAATAATGTGCCCCAAAAGTGCTATTTCTTTTACTTAATCTATTAAGGGACTCGAAACAATACCACCAAGTCCTCTTTATGTTCAATTTTGATGTCGTTTATGGCTGCGATGGCTTTCGATAAAGATGCTGTGATCTAAACAAATAATTAATTAAATATAAATAAATAAGTAATAACTTAATAATATTCTTACAAATTGGGCTTCATCTTTACTAATTGATTCCGACGATAAGATATTTTCGGGGTTTGGAATATCTTTTAACAAAAAATTATTTTTTTTTGGCGGTAACCTATAATTAGAACATATTTGTTGGACTTTAACTCTGTACTGCTTTGATCGATCGATGTAATCGTGGTGTTGAAGATTATGCGAATCTAAAGCTGCTACATCAATAACATTACTAAAAAAATAAAATATTATTTAAAACATAACCTCATTTTTTAAAATGATTACGTTGCAGTTTCTTGCAGGATTTTATTCAATGCGGATTGTTCATCAGTCTTTTTAGTAAACGTATTTGAATCGTTACTCAATAAATCTTCGCTAAAACAGATAAAATTTATAAATTTTCCGTAATAAAAATTAAACTTTATTTTAATCATACCTGTTAATTCTTTGTATGGAAGTGTTATTCACCGCGGTATTTTCAAGTAAATGTGTTCTTTCGCTCGGTTCTCCATTCTTATCGTACAATAAAAATTAATCAACAATAAAAAACTAACCTAACCTAACATTTTTTTAATCAGTTGTCAAATTAACAATACCTGAGACGTAGTATCCTCTTTGCAGAAAAAACTATAACAACAACCCATCGTTAATAGCACGTAGAACAAATAAACCTTTCTTGCAAATTGTACATTTATCTTATAAATAGTTTTATAATTAGTCTCCAAATATTTTGAGGTAAATAAAGAAGGTGGATGATTTCTACTTTACCGACATTCATACACCAGCACTTTATAGGAGTCAGCTGATCCACAGTGAGTATAGTCAGGAATGTTAGGGAGCCATCACGTTAGATGGCGCTGATGATAGTTAAAATCGTAATCGTTACCTACTTTAACGGCTATTTGGAAACATTTTGTCCATATTATTGTAATGACAATGACAGTTTCTCGGTGTAAGTTAATTTTCTGTTGATTTTATAATTTGTTAATTAGTGTTTTTTTAAATTTGTTACAATCTGTTCTCAATAATGACGTTATTTCCGGCAATTTTATGTATGGTGAGTGTATTAAATAGAATTTTCTTTATTATGAGATTGACGTGTGGCATTGACAGATGTCAAATACGCCATTTTGAATTTTAATAATACAATTTTATTAAGCTTGGGAAATCGTTTAATTTAATACCAATCATTAAAATCATTTAATTTCATACTAAACTCGACTATTTTAGCTGTTATAAAATAAGGTTTTGTCAATGTCACATACATTGACAAATGTCAAATCCGCCATCTTGAATTTTAACAATTGCACTTAATTTGACTTGAAAAATCATTTAATTTGATACCAAGCACGATTAGGATATTTTTTATTATGAAATTGACGTTTAACATTGACAAATGTCAAATGCGCCATTTTGAATTTTAATAATACAATTTTGTTAAGCTTGGGAAATCATTTAATTTAATACCAATCATTAAAATGTGACATTAGAAGAAGACAGAAGAAAAAGTAAAATTTGACACATGTCATATCCGCCATTTTGATGTTCATAAATTAATTCCTATTCATCGATTTAGTGCCAAATATAACCAAATTAGTTTAATACAAAAATTAAAAATTAAATGACATTTGATATATGATAATATGACATTTGACAGGTGTTATTTTGACAGGCACCATTTTCATTTGGAGTGTCATTTATTTTGAGAAAATTGTTGAATCTCGCTCTAAATATCACGTGTAAAAAATAAAAAATGGATAATAAATGAAAGACCATTGAGACTGACACATGTCATATCCACCATTTTGAATTTAATAACTTCGTTATTATCCGTAAAAAACCTTTATTTAATGTTAAGAAATAACTACATTAGTTATTTTATTTCATAAAAAGTTTAAATGTGACATTTGACATTGGAGAAAAAACAAAATTTGACATACGTCATATCCGCCATTTTGGAAATGACATATTACGCTTCGTTAGATTTAAAAATCCTTTATTTAAAATAAATTAGGATAATTAAGGGAATAATCGAATACATTTTAAATTTACTTAACGAATCTGACAGCTGTCAAAATTACTACAATTTGTGTTAAAATGTCAAAATTAATTTTTATCCGGATATAGTGATTAGGTTGGTATGAAAATTTACGCTTAATCGATTAATATAAGCCGAAATATAAACGTTGCAAGTGACACCTGTCAAATGTCATATGTCAAAATTATTGAATTAAAAAAAAAATGATTTAACGTAATTTTAGATCGATTTAAAATTGAAATTCGGGTTATTTAAGTTCAAACACGGCGAGCTTATTTTAAAAATTGACGGAGATATACGAAAAAATTAAATTAAAGATGGCGGCTGTCAATGTCATTTGTGACGTTGATTTAATTAATCGGAAATGTAGATTGTATTAAATTGAAGGATTTTTTGTGCTTATTACGATTTTAATGTTTTTACAGCTTAAAAAAATAATTAGAAAATCAAAATGGCGGATTTATACTTTTTTTTGATTAAAACTATATTTAATTAAAACAATGACGAAAGGTACATTTACAAAATAAGAAATAAGTCCACACTCGATGAGTTTGTCTTAATAATTAACAAAGATTTCGAAAAAAATAAATTAAAGATGGCGGCTGTCAATGTCATTTATTATATTAAACAAGTTTGATTTATTAAATCGAAAATATGGGTTATAGATAACGTGACCGTTTTTATTTCGACTGAAAACGGGACAAATCTAGGTACTTTTGTCGATAATCAGGTGCAGTTTAAAATTATTAAAATTTGGTTTAAAGTTAGACTTGATACAGCATCTACAAAATTTGATATACTTACCTAAAGACTTGTAATGCTTCTAGAAGACTTGTTATTGCTGCCAGAAAGCTTAACACTACTTCCAGAGGACTTAATATTGCTTATAGAAAACTTAAAGCTTCAAGGAAACTTGAAAAGCTTCCATAAAACTTGAGATGCTTTTAGAATACTTGATACTGCTTTCATAGGACTTGAACTGCTCCTAGAAAACTTGATATTGCTTTCAGAAGATTTGAGTTACTATATGGCTTGTTATTACTTTCAAAAGACTTGAAATGCTCCCAGAAGACTTGAAATGATTTTAGAAGACTTGGAATGCTTCTAGAAAACCTGATACTACTTCCAGAAGTTTTGATATTGCTTCTCGAAGACTTAAAGTGCTTCTAGAAGACATGATATTGCTTCCAGAAGATTTGAACTGCTTCTAGATGGCTTGTTATTGCTTCCAAAAGACTTTAAATGTTTTTAGAGAACTTGATACTACTTCCAGAAGTCTTGATATTGCTTTTAGAAGACTTAATGAGAGTGCAAGCCAATCCCTTTTAGGCATTACAATTGCATCTTATTATGTAGTTACAGAAGTACAGTAAAGCGTTGCTAATTCGTACAATCCCAAATCCGAATTCCCTGGTAATCTGAACAAAATTGAAAAACGTAAAATTTGCATTATGTCCCTTGTAATCCAAATTGGTAAGAGATTCGCTAATCGGAAAATATTATTCGTTCTATCTGCAGGGAAAGTCGATTAATTCCAAAACACTGAAGAGCATTTCTATCAAAATTGCTAAGTCTATACTTTCTAAGGATTGCAAATCCTTGTAATTTATTAGCAAAATGGTAGAGAAGTGTATTTCAAAAATCAGCTGAGGAAGAAGAACCTGATGGCGGCATTCCACTGCCCATTCAATAATTTATGTATCATGCAAATAAGGCAATTTCTCCATGAAGATGTTGGGATAACCGAATTAAAAGTGAGTAAGTTAGTAAAAGTTTTAGTGTATCATGTATTGCAAGATAAGCAGCAGATAGTGTTATTATCTAATACAATTTGACTATAATCCGCATGCTTCCATCATTTAAATTCAACTGATTTTCATTGATTCGTATTAGCGAAGCTTTACTGTAATTACTTAATATACTATACTTACTATTATACTATTAGATATATACTATATAGTAGTATATATATATATATATATGTACTATATAATAGTAGATATATACTACTATAATTACTATACTTACTATACTTAACTACTAATTGTAGTAGCTGCAATTATTCTATGCTTCTATTTTCGTGGAAATAGTTAGTAATTATATTCGACTACTTTTTTCAAGCAGTTAGCCAAGCTCTTAATAAAAAAATTAACAAAAAATCTAAATTAAAATATTTATTTAATTATTTTTGCACTTTTTATTAAGACGATAGTTATTTCATGGCCCAACCCAACCCAACCCAAGGGTTATATGAAATAACTATCGTCTTAATAAAAAGTGCAAAAATAATTAAATAAATATTTTAATTTATTCAAGACGAAAAAACATTCCTATAAAATTAAAAATCTAAAAGGCGAGTTTCTATTAATTTTTTTGTTTATTTCTTTTTTGAGTCTTTTAGAGCAGTATCAAGAAATTCAAAGTATTTCAAATCTTCTGGAAGCAATATCAACTCTTCCGAAAACATTTTAAGTCTTCTTGAAGCACTATTAAGTTTCCTCACTATCAAAAATAAAAAAGATTGTTATTGGTCTTTGCCGTTTATATAATTGAAAAGCAGCCTTAAATTAATACACTTAATTAACCAAATTTACTTAACGGACATTGTTAAAATAAAATATCAAAAAACTTAATTTTTCATAATAATTTACTATTTCCCTTAAAATTTGATTTTCATATAAAAATTCATAAACATTTAAACACAAATTTACTCCTTTAAAAGGGCCATTTGAAGTAAGGGTATAACTGTAATCGACGATAAGTCAGCAAGTACAGCTTCGATGTTACTCAATGTAGTAACTTGCAACAAATTGTCCTTCCTAAAAATTAATATAACCACCGCCAAAAGCGGAATCACCTCCAAGGAATCATAAGCCAACACAATATCCCATAATTGTAATAATTGTTCAGGGGGCAAATGCCCACTGAAAGCTCTCATTAACCATTTAAACACGATTCTTAACCTAAAAAGAATTTTCATTATGAGTACATGAAGAATTGGAGCAAAGTTTTAATCAAACGAACGGAGGAATATCAATTTCCGTAAAGTGTATCCAAAGTTTGGGGGCGTAACTTTGTAATAAACGTTCAAAAAGTAAACACAAAGCTACAATTCCTTGTGGATGATCGCAAACGACGTGTAATCGGTTCCAATATCTTAAATAAAAAGCTCTGAAGACGAAGTATAACGTGGATGGATCGGAGTATAAATAGCAAATTGGAGCAGCTTAAAAAATAATTATTTAATTAAGAAATTAACTCAAAAATTAATTAAAAACTAACCATACATTGTAAATCCATGAAAAGGAATCACTCCACTCGGAGGAAAAGCCATAACATTTTCTGGAGTTTGAGGTTTATTTTTAAGCACAACTTGCATATAACCAGGTTGATTTTTTAAATGTTGTATAATAGAAGAATCCCTTGAAAAACACAACATAACTTGATACAATACATCTTCAAAAACGAAATATTGGTCATCATTTGATGCGGTTAATTGAATATCCTTTATAATTAATTTGTCTATCATTAAATCGTATAAAAAGACATGTTTCTTTAAGTTATGAAAATAATCTTGTTCCTAAATTTAAGTGATAAGTAAAGAAGTTTTAAAATAAGACAAAAAACCTACATTAAATTTACAACCAACTCCCAAAACTAACGACCACATTTTCGCCCGCAAACTTCTCGGGCAACCTTTTTTCAAATACTCTTGAGCAATTGGCGCATAATTTTTTTGTAAGACAACTTCGCCTAGAGCCATTCGTTCCTCTTCAAAAGCGGCGTACGTTGCTCCGGTGTATGTTCCTAAAATTTGTTCACCCCTTGAAAATTCTAAATAAAGGGTTCGTAAATCCTCTAAATCTTTTACTTCTAATGGTAAAAATGTGAATTCCCATTCAGGATCATTTCTAAAATTTACACATTTAAGATTATTTAATCACTCCGATGGCACAAAAGACTTTTATCCTTGTTTTTATAAGCCGATATCTTTCTTGATTATTCAGATTTGAAAACAAAAGAAAGAAAAAAAAATAAAGCTATCGGCTTGTAAATTAAGTAAAAAAGGATATAGATTTATTGTTGTTGTTGTACGCAACTCTTTATGAACAAAAAATGGATCCTTTAAGTTTAAAAGCACCTCTAAGAAATCTTTCGGCGCATAAACCGGCCTATATTTGCTAACATCTAAAAAAACAATAAAATTAGTTTGATTCAAAATATATCAAATTAAATATTAATTTACCAACATCATAATTACTCATTTCATTCCATTTCTCAGCCAATTCATCCCTCTCGCTTAAAAATCGCACCTTAGCTAAATCAATTCCAAGCTCGTTACACATCGAATTCAACGATTTATGAATTCGTTTGTCCCAATTTACTTGAGCTCGCCTTAAAAACGCCATATTCGTCGCCATATCCGTATTTTTCAAACGAACCCATTGAAAAACGTTATTTCTTAATTGACATTCCAATCCCTGGTCTTTCATAGCCTTCGATAAAGTCCTTTTAAAGTCTTCATATTTCACTTCTTGACTGGAAACTAATTTCTATAACAAAAAATCGGTTTCTGTTACCGCTTTTAATATTGTTTGTGTAACTTACTTGAATTTCTCTATAAAGTGCAGCGTAAGAAGAGGATTCTTTTAAATCTTCGCATATATTAACGGCCGTTTGATGAATCCCCTTTTCTTTTAATTCATCCATTTATTGCTTGCGCGATTTTTAGGAAGTTTTTAACTGGATATTTTCACCTCTCTGCCAAAAATCTTACCCAACCTAACGTTTATTTATAAGTTGCTATAGTTATTTTATTGATTAATGAAGTTTTTACTTTTTCAATGCGGTGTAAAGATGATAAAGAGTTTAATAACAAATTATGCGAGTAAAAACAACTAAATAGGCTTTGCAAAATGTAAGATATATTAAAAAGGTACAATGTTGAAATTGTAGCAGATTTTATGAAGAATATTATCAAATACCGCCAAATTCAATTGGCATACTTTAAATTTTTCAATGCTCATTTAAATATTTTTCATTAATTTTAAGACAATTAAGACGTGTATGCTCTGTAATTAAAACTTTTATTTATATGTTGGGCATTTGTCCAGTGGGCATTTGCCCCCTGAACAATTATTACAATTATGGGATATTGTGTTGGCTTATGATTCCTCGGAGGTGATTCCGCTTTTGGCGGTGGTTATATTAATTTTTAGGAAGGACAATTTGTTGCAAGTTACTACATTGAGTAACATCGAAGCTGTACTTGCTGACTTATCGTCGATTACAGTTATACCCTTACTTCAAATGGCCCTTTTAAAGGAGTAAATTTGTGTTTAAATGTTTATGAATTTTTATATGAAAATCAAATTTTAAGGGAAATAGTAAGTTATTATGAAAAATTAAGTTTTTTGACATTTTATTTTAACAATGTCCGTTAAGTAAATTTAGTTAATGGTTAATTAAGTGTATTAATTTAAGGCTGCTTTTCAATTATATAAATGACAAAGACCAATAACAATCTTTTTTATTTTTGATATTGCTAGGAAACTTAATAGTGCTTTAAGAAGACTTAATATGTTTTCGGAAGATTTGATATTGCTTCCAGAAGACTTGAAATACTTTGAATTTCTTGATACTGCTCTAAAAGACTTAAAATACTTCAAAAAAACTTGCAAACGCTTTGCATTAAGCCCTTATTAGGACTAAGTCATAAACGTACATACATTTATGTAACATATCCAGGCATATAGAAAAATGGAGGGCTTAACCCACTCCCTTAACTAATTAGTTTTAACTTACGTTAATTATTATATTAATTATTTTGATAAACATAATTTATTTTCAAGATTTAAAAAAAAAAATAATTAGGTTATTAACACTTTGATGTAACAGTTAGATAGATGTATAGATGTGCCAAAAGCACTATTATCAATTGGAGGGGTACTGGGGTACTAATGATTTATATAGTAGTAGCGTGTAGTCAATTTTCAGGTTTGATGTTCGGTTAATAAGTGGATATAGTTCACGCATTCTGCAGTATCCTTGATTGAGTTTATGGTTAATGTGTATGCTCCACGTTAGTCTCTATCTTACTATTTCCCTTAAAATTTGATTTTCATATAAAAATTCATAAACATTTAAACACAAATTTACTCCCTTAAAAGGGCCATTTGAAGTAAGGGTATAACTGTAATCGACGATAAGTCAGCAAGTACAGCTTCGATGTTACTCAATGTAGTAACTTGCAACAAATTGTCCTTCCTAAAAATTAATATAACCACCGCCAAAAGCGGAATCACCTCCAAGGAATCATAAGCCAACACAATATCCCATAATTGTAATAATTGTTCAGGGGGCAAATGCCCACTGAAAGCTCTCATTAACCATTTAAACACGATTCTTAACCTAAAAAGAATTTTCATTATGAGTACATGAAGAATTGGAGCAAAGTTTTAATCAAACGAACGGAGGAATATCAATTTCCGTAAAGTGTATCCAAAGTTTGGGGGCGTAACTTTGTAATAAACGTTCAAAAAGTAAACACAAAGCTACAATTCCTTGTGGATGATCGCAAACGACGTGTAATCGGTTCCAATATCTTAAATAAAAAGCTCTGAAGACGAAGTATAACGTGGATGGATCGGAGTATAAATAGCAAATTGGAGCAGCTTAAAAAATAATTATTTAATTAAGAAATTAACTCAAAAATTAATTAAAAACTAACCATACATTGTAAATCCATGAAAAGGAATCACTCCACTCGGAGGAAAAGCCATAACATTTTCTGGAGTTTGAGGTTTATTTTTAAGCACAACTTGCATATAACCAGGTTGATTTTTTAAATGTTGTACTGGGGTACTAATGATTTATATAGTAGTAGCGTGTAGTCAATTTTCAGGTTTGATGTTCGGTTAATAAGTGGATATAGTTCACGCATTCTGCAGTATCCTTGATTGAGTTTATGGTTAATGTGTATGCTCCAGGTTAGTCTCTATCCTTTGAATTCCACTTTATTTCGAAATTATTAATAGATAGTAGAGTGGGGTTTCTTATTCTTTTTAGTGTGAATATTTTTGCCTCGCATTTATTTGCATTGAGTTGTATGTTCCATTTGGTCAGCCATTTGTTTATTTGGTTAAGTGAAATCTGTTGTTGTTCTGTTGCTTCTTCTAGGTCTGAATTTTGTGTTATAAGAACCATATCGTCGGCGAACATTCCTAGCGTGCTCAGGTTAGGTATGGGTATATCGTACATATATATGTTATATAGTATTGGTGAAAGTGTACTTCCTTGGGGAACACCTGCTCTTACTTCTCTAGTTGTTAAGGTACAACCATTAATTCTTACTGTAAATGTACGATTTTCCAAAAAAGAAAATATTATTGCTAGTAAGTACGTAGGCAGGCCTATATGGTGTAGCTTGTATTTTAAGCCCTCCAGCCAGACAGTGTCAAATGCCTTAGCCACATCTAAGAATCCAGCCACCGTGTATTTCTTATCTTCATATCCTTCTTCTATGATGCTTGTTATCCGCATTAGTTGGTGTACTGTTGAATGTGACTTGCGAAAACCAAATCCGTGGATGTCTGGGATAATCTTTCGTTCATCAATTACTTCATATACTCTGGTGTAGATTATCTTCTCAAATATCTTTGATAGTGTAGGTAATAAACTTATGGGTCTGTAGTTTTTATACTCATTTTTCTTTTTTCCCGGTTTCGAAAACATTAATATTTCCGCTTTTTTCCATGATGTTGGGAAGTAACCTATGTTGAGGCTCGTGTTATAAATAGCATATATGTGGTTGATAGTTGTATCTGGAAAATGTTTTAATACTATATTTGGTATTAAGTCGTGGCCAGGTGTTTTTTTTAGTAGGTATAATCTTTAGAATTGCTCGTATCTCTTCAGTTGTAGTTAGAGATCTTCGCATAATCCTTGAGCCGGAAGATGATTTTCATTAAATTGTTGGATTGTTGTGGAAAAATATTGATTATCATTTTTAATGTGTGTCGTGAATGTTTTTTCTAAATAGTCTGCAAACACATCTGTTTTGTGCTTGTCCTCAGTCACAACACATAAATCCGTCTTTAATGGAGGTATATCTTCATATTTTTTCAATAACTTTCTTGTTGTTTTTCACATGCCGGGGTCATTAACTTCAAAGGTTGATATAAGATTTTGGTAATTTTGTATGCGATCTTGTTCCATTTCCTTGTGTATGGCGTGTGTGATTTGATTTAAGTATTGTTTTAGCTGTGGTTTCCGTGTTCTTTGCCATTGTCATCGAATATTTCTCTTTTCTTTAATCAAATCCATTATATGTCTTGGGAGTGTATTAATCTTCCTATAGTTATTTGCAGATGAGTTGTTTATTGTAGATGAATATATTGCTTTCGTCATATTTTGTGTTAATACTCTTATACTAGTGTCTATGGCTCCTATCGTTTGTAGTGGAGGCTCTAATTTCAAATTATTCATAGTATTTTTAAAATTTTCCTAGGAGATAAATCCGTTAATTAGTCCTGGTATTTTTGTACTTGAGACCAGTTTTTGGTTAAACGATATTACGATCGGCAGGTGATCTGAGTCCATTTCATTTACTACCGTTTGTTGAATAGGTAAGTTAATGTTCTTGGTTATAATTATGTCCAGAATATCTGGTTGATGGTCTCTTCGGTAGGGATAGTAAGTATGTTCTTCAGGTGCATGTACGTTTAGTTGGTATGGTCCCAAGAGATTATTGAGATAGATGCCATTTGGATTGTCAACTCTGCATCCCCAGAATTTGTTTTTGCTGTTTAGATCACCGATTAGCATTTTAGCGTCGTTGTTATGAAGTAGTTTTCTAAAGTCGTTTTCCACCAGGTTAACATTAGGTTGACGATATCCGCAAATAATTGTTATTTTTTTGTTGGTGTCTGATTGTATATTAATCGCCACCGTTTCCAAACTGTTAGTTTCGATTAACTCTTGATGATGTGCTATACCTGTTTTGACTAAAATTGCAACACCTCCTGCTGCTGTTCGAGAATGTCTATCTGTTCTAAAGCACTTGTAACCTCTTATTCTAAAGTCTTCTCCTGGCACCAAATGGGTTTCTGTTATACAGGCAATATCAATGTTAAAAGAGTTCATAAAGGACATCATCAGGTTTCTTTGTTTTTTAATTCCGTTTGCATTGAAATTCAGAATATTGATGTTTGATAGGTTTTTGTAATTTTTAGGAAGCATGAAGAATTGTTGGGAGTATTTCGTTAAGGAAATATTGTTTGATTTGATTGATCAGTGATGTGATGATTGTTTTGATATAGTTTATTATGGTTGTAACTATTTGGGGTATTTCTGAGGAGAGAGAAGTTTGTGTTTGCGAGTTATTGTTGTTGACGTTTTGAGTAGTATAATTATTATTCGTAATTTGAGCATATGACGAGTTTGGGTTGATTTTTCTGGTTATTATGGGTTGCTGTTGGTTTTGCATGTTTCTTCTTATTTGTCGTGGGTGTTGCTGTTGTATGTCAGTATGAACTTTGCTTCCTCTGTAATTAGCAGTGTGGGCTTCTCCGCAACTAGCACATTTGGGTGGGTCGCTATTTTTCTTCTTGCATTGGTCGTGTCTATCTTCTTCGCCACGTTTAACGCATTTTGGCTTGAGTGAGCAATAATTTTTAGTATGCCCATAGCGTTGGCAATTATAACATTGTGGTATGTTTTGTGATTTCTTTCTTGGTTCTACTGTGATAATAGCTTTACTTATTTCCTTAATGTAAAATACCTCTTTAGATTTCTCTGTTGGCATTAATTCTACTGCGCATAGCGGCGTCGGCTTTTTATTTAATAATCTGGTTACTGTTATTATTGCCAGTCCCTGACCGAGGAGTTCCTCTTTAATTTCGTTTTCTGCGATTGAGAGCGGTACATTGCGCAATCCGACGGCGAGAGTTCTCTTGGACGCGTCTTGATATGTATGGTATTCTAATTTGTTCTCTGTATAATATTTGGTTAAGGTTCTGAAATCGGTGACTGATGTTTTAGTTAATTTTTAATGAGTTATTTCTAAGAGAAGTTGTGAAATTGTCGGTTATTAAGGATTTAATATCGTTTATTATTTCTTTATGGTTCCCGACATTATGTAGAAATATTGGGGGGATTTTTGGTCCCTTTTCGATTTGCTCTATAGAGTTATCATCATTATTTTCAGATTCCGTATTATTAATATCTATATCATTATCATTACTCAGTACGTGATACCTATTTTTTTGTCAGTAATTCATCGGGGTTCCAGGAATATCGTTTATGGATATCCTCAGCCACTGGTGATAGGTGGTTCGAATTTCTTTTTTCTCCCAACGATTTTCTTATAATAAATGATACTCCACACAAAATACACCATTTAACAAAATAACACCTGTCAAATGTCATATTATCATACAGTGAGTGTCAGCTTATTTGATGCAGGCAACAAAATTATGTTTCAAATCACTTAGCTTCTGAACCAAATGAGATATCGAAAAACCTGATATGGTATTTTAGAGGGCGAACATTTTCTATAAAATAAACATTTCAAATGGTTCATTTTTTATTCGTAATTTTTATAAAATAAAAAGAAATAAAGAAAATAGTATTTTTACAATGAGCAGCTTATTTGATGCAACATTATAAAATTGAACTTCGCATAGTACTTTGTATGGTACCCTTTTTGTGAGATTACTGCCTTTAGCCTTTTTTCCATAGAATTGACGAGTTTTTTTGTTACTTCTGGCGAAATTTTAGCCCATTCTTCAACTAATGCTTTTTTCAAAGTTTCTTTGCTAGAAATGTGATGTTTTCTAATATTGGTTTCTAGCAATGCCCATAAATTCATAATTTCAATTATAAAAACCAACCTTCCCACCCCTTTGGTGCACATACACCCCCAAACCATAACTCCACCACCTCCGTGTTTTACAATCGCTTTCAAATTTTCGGGATTAAGGGCAGTATTAGGTTTTCTCCATACAAGTTGTTTACCCTTAACCGAAAATGCAAAATTTGCTCTCATCAGTTTTTTTGCAAAGGCGATCCGCTTCTGACGATTGACCTCTGACACAAATGGCTTTTTTCGTGCAACGCGACTGTGATAGGTAGCTTTTTTTAACGTCCTTCTCACCGTATCTTTGCTGATAGTTTTAAGAAATTCTTCTTGTACATTTTCTACTATTTTTTTTGCCGTCAGCCTAGGTTCTTTTCTAACCTGCTGTACAATTTTTCGCTTCTCTCGGTTTGTTAAAAGGGGTCGCTTCTCTCGGTCAGATCGCGGACGTGAGAGGTAATCTTCAGTGTCTTTATAATTATTAATTACTCTTTGAATGGAAGAGTGTGACCTGCCGACAGTTTCTCCTATTTTTCGAAAAGATTTTCCCTCTTTCCATAACTTTACAATAATTTTTCTCTCTCCCAATTCAATTTCCTTTCCTTTCGTGTCCATTCTAACTTTTAGCTTCTAAGCCTCTGCTAATATAATTGACACCGATTATCTTTTATTTAAATCGGAAAGCGTACATCGCCAACTACGTATTTAAGTAAATAAGTATATTTTGGAGAAGGCGTCTTTATTTGTACGCAGATTTTTGCATACGCATTATTTGGAGAATTTTTAATTTTAATTTTTTTTGTAACTAATATTTCTGTTTTATTGATGCATATTTTGTTAATAGAATTATATGTAGTTAATACACAAAATAAAAAAAAATTGAAGTTTATCACATTAGATCATGACCCTTATTTTTTCAGTTAAAGTGTTAGAAGTTTTTTGTACGCAGACTTTTGCTGCTAAGTGTATTTGGCATTAAATCGATGAATAGGAATTAATTTATCAAAATCAAAATGACGGATATGACATGTGTCAAATTTTACTTTTTCTTCAATGTGAAATGTCACATTTAAACTTTTTCATGAGTTTGGTATCAAATTAAATGATTTTAATGATTGGTATTAAATTAAATGATTTCCCAAGCTTAATGAAATTGTATTATTAAAATTCAAAATGGCGTATTTGATATCTGTCAATGTCAAACGTCAATCTCATAATAAAAGATATCCTAATCGAGTTTGGTATCAAATTAAATGATTTTTTAAACTTAATCACGTAGAATTATTCAAATTCAAGACGTGATGGTTCCCTAACATTCGTGACTATATTCAATGTGGATCAGTTAACTCGTATAAAGTGCTGGCGGGGGTATGCAAAGAAAAATAAATAGCACTTTCAAAACTATTTTATTGGAATCAATATTTTAATAAAATATTTACATTTAAAACAAATTTATAGTTTAAATCTTTAATAACAATCAAATTTAGATTTTGCAAAAATATAAATAATAATAATTTGTGGCGCCACCTATCGTCAAACACCGTCCATTACAACGACATTATTTATCTTCGACTGACGTTTTGGTTAAGTTTTTATTTAATAAAGCCGCATTTTGGAGTGTGTGAGCTGTTTGGAGGTTATAATATAATAGTTATAATCGGTTACGATGTTATCTAAACGAGGGAAACTTAAACCGTCGTTTTGAAAGTGCCGTGGAATTGTTGTACTGGTTGGTCTTGGTCTCCATAAACGCCTCTACGAATCTTCCATACGATGGAAGATTTATTGACACCACAGATATGCATGGACATAGACGAGACCCCCCTCGAAGTCGGCGAAGGTACGGATCGTTTTTGTATCGATTTTAAAACATATCGCTTTTTGAGGTTAGAAATTCTTTGGGCTTGTTTTAGAAACCGACGCTGAAGACACGGAGAGTACAACTTCGTCCATCGATGACGATGATGATGCTAAAGTGCAACGTAAGCGTGTTTTAAGATTAATTTTGTTGATAAATTTTATATTATCGATATTAATAATTGTAATTCGCGCT
This sequence comes from Onthophagus sagittarius, assembly GCA_036711965.1. Lineage (NCBI taxonomy): Eukaryota > Metazoa > Arthropoda > Insecta > Coleoptera > Scarabaeidae > Onthophagus > Onthophagus sagittarius. The sequence continues at coordinate 31,566,402 of JASERS010000005.1, forward strand.
TAGAGAGGCGCCATCTTTTGTTGTTATTTTTTATTAACTTAACCTAAAATTTTTTTTGTCTTTTAGATTTACTTGAATTAGAATTTAAACATCCTGCTCAAGTTCCTGAAAATTTAACGGAGTTTGAGCTTGAAGCAAAAAAGAATGTCTTTATTGCAGGTTGGTTTGCCCAAATTTATTAGGGGATGAGATAATTTAATTTTTTTTTTTTTTTAGGTGAATTATCGGTTGAATTTCATCGATTACATTGTACGGCTTGTAACGTCCACTTGGGGAGTGCCCCTATAAATTATTTCAATCGTTACATCCACCCTTTATTAAAAGTTCTCGTTTGTAAATCGTGTTATGATTTTTATTGCAGTGGGGAATTTGATAAAGACGAAGATGGGAGTGAAATGTATTGCAGATGGTGCGGACAAGGAGGGAAGGTTATGTGCTGCGCGCAATGTGCCTATGTTTTTTGTCAGGTAAGGGTTTAAACGAATTTTTAGTGTTGATTAAAAAGATTTGGGGCGTTATAGAAATGCGTTCGCCAAAACTTGGGTAAAAAAACGTTGGAGATGATAAAAGACAGTGATGATTGGTTATGTTTTGGTTGTAACCCTGCTCAATTGTTAAATTTAAAAATAATTTGCTCCAGTTTATACGATTTTACGCAAGAAGAAATCCGGTTATCTAAGGCTCTTTCAAACGTTGAAAGATTGAAAGTCGATCATTCAACTTGTTGTGGGAGGACTAGATCGTCCACTAAGCGAAAAAGGGAGGATGATGAAACTTATAACCCATATTTGGAGGAGAATAAGTTATCTAAGCGGTCTAAATCGGCGCCTAAGCCGCCTGAAAAGGTTGTTTGCGCCCCAGACCTCTCCAATATAATTAGCGACAAAAAAGATGCGCCTAAAGTTAATAAAGAAAACAAAACTCAACCAGTAGCAACTTATGGGTCAAAAAAACCCGTTGTTACTCAGCCACCTGCATCGTTTTATATTTGCAGCCCAACTACCAACGTTTGTAAACCAACGAACACAAATTTAGTCCGCATTCAAACCCCCACGGTTAAAGTTGTTCCAGCAACGCCAACGACAGTGCCTCTTATTAGTTCAATTCCGGTTCATTTAGCTCCAGGTACTAGACATGAGTGGTTCGAAAAGGCAGCTACCGTAGTTTCAACCATCACGGGAAATCTATCCCTTACTTTAGATACTTTAACCGGCGAATTAAAGGTATCAAAAACCGTCGAAAATTTAGCCCAAGTTCATAATAAACTCCAAGAATTATTGAGCACATCGATAAATTCTTTAATCCAAGTCCGAAAAAGTTTGAGAAATCAATTTTTGGAGGACTTAAATCACTTAAAATTTACCGCGCAAAATAACGCGCCTCGCATCCAAATAGTTCAGACGCAAAACGTTTTAAAAGGAGAAAATGACGATGACGACGATGTCGTTATTGTTAATACAACTCCGAAGGAGACGAAACAACCTAGCAAGGATAAAGAGAATAATGGAAGACCGTATTTGAAGGTGAGATCTGTGTCTCAATTGTTGAAAGTTCCGGCGGAATGTATTACGATTCCTGATGATCCACCAATTCGAAGCGATGTTAAAACGAGTGTATTGGTAAATGAAGATAGAGTTAAAAAAGGTTCGATAAGTAATGAAAAAGTTGTTAATGAGAATTGTAATATAAATAAGGAAAAACAAGAACTTGCTTTGATAAGTAATGAAAAAGAGGGGAAGAGTAATGAAGAAAAAAATGTTGATAAAGACAAAAATTCGTCGAAATTTGATGAAGTAATAAATCGAGAAGTGGAGGTAAGTAAAGAAAAGGAGAACTCAAACACAGAAATAAGAGTGAATGAAAATAATAAAAAAGATACAATAGAAAGTGTAGGAAATGATATAAATAAAATAATTTCCGAAGAACTTTTGCGTGCCACCATTACGGGGCAATCTGAGATTGATAATGAAGATTGGATTAATGAGGATTTCGAAGATCATCTTGATTGTGCGATAGTTCCAAATAAAACCGATGTTAATAAAATTAATGATGGTAATATTGAAAATTGTGATAATCAAAATAAAAATGATAGTGAAAAAAATATTTTGGATGAGGATGAAATTATTAATAGATATGAAGAATTTGATAAAAATGATGAAATTAATAAAGATGAAGGAATTAATAAAGATGAAGAAATTGATAAAAATGAATTCAATAAAGATGAGGAAATTAATAAAGATGTAGAAGCTAATAAAGATGATGAAATTAATAAAGATGATGAAATTAATAAAAATGATGAAATTAATAAAAATGATGAAATTAATAAAAATGATGAAATTAATAAAGGTGATGAAATTAACGAAAATGAATTTGATAAAAATGATAAAGTTGATGAAAATGAAGATGTTATTAATGATGAAAAAATTAGTAATGATGAAGAAATGGATAATGATAAAGAATTGAATACCGATAAAGATGAGGGAGTGAATGAAGGAGAAAAAACTGGTAAAGATAATGAAATTAATAAAGATACAGAAATGGATGTAGATGAGAAAGATATTAATACTGAAAAAATTGATACTGAAGAAACGAAAAAAACTCCTTCAAATGAAACAGTGGAATCAGAAAGTGTTGAAACATTAGATGAACTATTATTTGATTCAAACAGTGATCTTAAAGAAACCGAAAAAATTTCTCGGACTGATAATGAATCAATTGAAAGTATTTCAGAACTTGATAAAATTATCGACGAAATGAATTAAAATTGGTTTATAATTTAAGATTGACAAGTTGTGTTATAGACATAATTAGATGTATTATATTTAGTTAATAGATTAACAAATAAATTTTATTTTTATGTTTTGTTGTGTTTCAAAATGCAACAATAGGATTATTTTGAGGAATTTATTCTGTGAATACTACTCAAATTAATACGAAATTAGATTCTCTTTTCTTTTTTAATATTAAGATTGTCATTGAAAATTAAAAAATTAATTTGTATAAAATAAATTGATTTGAAAAAGTGGGGCGTTTTAAAAGAAATCCTTTGAAAAAAAATTAGGTGTTTTTTTGTATACATACATACAAAAGGAAAAAAAAATGGGAAAAATTAAATCGATAATTAAATTCGTTTTTAATGATTCTTTTACATTAGAATAATAATAAAGCTAAAAAGTCCTTCACGTTCATTTAATATCTAAATTGACCTTTCTTCGCTCTTCCATTATGATATACTCTAAGAGGTGTATATGATCCATTTCCATCTAAAAAAGAATATTGAGTATTAATGTAATTAATAATGTAGAAAATAATTTTTGTTTTACTTTGAATTAAAGCTGGTGTTGGTCGAGGTGGGTGTTGCGTTGGAGCTGCACATTTTGGTTTAAGATACAAATGGTAGGAGAAAAAGTAAATGATCGCAATTATCGCGGCTGCAACCGCCATCCATTGATGGAATTCGATAAATTGGTATTTGTCACCTGAATGAGCGAATCCTCCGATATATGCACCAATTACTCGACCTAATAATTAATTTTTTTAAGTCAACGATTATAATTTAGTAGAAATATTTAGCAAGAAATCAGTTAAAACAATTTGAGATAGGAAACTAATCTTTGTTTTTTATTGATTCAAATCGTTGATAAGAACGACTTCTTTTCTGAAGGAAATTTGAAAAAGGTCTTGAGCGAATTTAGACTAAATATTGAGGAACAATTTAGACGAATTAAAGCGTTTCAGTATCTCAATTGAATCTTGCTGTAACATACAGTATGCCACCGGATTGAGTTAGAAAGAGGAAAAAATTATTACTGATATTTCAAATTTAATTCAGCATAAATTAAGCGTCGGAAATGTTTAAACCACTAAATCGCATAAAAATAAGTAGTTTCTAAATGTAGAAAAGTAACTATTTTTTTCTAAAATAATGTTTCAAGTGATATGGAACACATCAAAATTACAACGTATATTGGCAACTAAAAACATTTGGGTTTAACACGGAATACAAGGTCTAGTATTAGTTAAACCTTTCGTTCCAAAAGAATTTAAAACAATCTAGAAATAAACAAGAATTAAAACTAGAACTAACACTAGACCCAGAACTAGAAAGTTTCGGTTTAGCCGTGCGTCTTTAGACTGTGTTTATTGATTACAATAAACTTCACCGCAATTTTTTCATCGAGCGGTTACGAAGATATCGATCCCTAAAGTGAGAGGCCTTAAATCGTTAATACAATTATTCCCTCTTTGTAAATCGCTCTGGGGACATACTGTATATAATCGTAATTATCAAATATTATCCAGTTTTAAAACTTTGATATATATGGATTAGAAGCAATTTTATTAACTGATTTGTATTCAAAATAATCCAGTTTTTCAATTAAAACAGTCACAATATTAACAGTAATAACAAATGAGACGAAATTCACTCCACAAAATTGAGTATACAGTAAAGGAAAAGTGAAAAAAATTTAGGTCTATTTAGTATTATGATTTAATACGTTGTAGGCCCTTCATTTGCATCAACTAACAATAATGTTTTGATTAGTTTGACAAAATTATAGAAGATCCTCACAATAAACGATAAAATTGAGTATACCCAACCCAACCTATTCCATGGTATAAATATTTTTGAATAAGTAGAGGTATGAAGGAGCATTTAAAAACTCCACTGACAGAGGTAGAAATAAAATGCGATGAATATAATGTCCTCAAAGCTAATACTCTGTTGGAAATAATTCACGAGTACACCCTATGTGATTTGAACTTATATCTCTACGGCAAATAAAGTAGCTGGAAGGGGTGTAGCTATAGCGAAACTCGTTTCTGAGCAGCATTTATTATCGCTACAGGAAGTGGCTAATTATGACTAATTATCAATTCAACGCTATCCAACATAACTCAATCAAATCCTTTTTTTTAATGTGAGATTCAAACAGGGAGGAAATCCACACCGAAGTATCCGTGCAAAGAACACTTTACAATTATATACTAACAAAAAAAATGATAATGACAATAATAATATTAACCCTTGCACGACCAAAACTGGGTCAATAATGACCGGAAACAATAATTGTTTAAATAGTACTCGAAATACAAATTGGATGTTGTTGTCCTTCCACATATTCTCTAGTATTACTATTCTCGTGCTATATGCAAGTTTATATTACAAATATTGTGATCATCAGAGTGCTTTGGAATCAAAATAGTGCTAGTTATAAAGGTTAAGAAAAATGAAGGACAACGAATAGTGAAATCGTTGTCAGATTTTTTTTAATTTTTAAAATAATAGTGGAATATGGTGGATATTGTTAGCTGAAGAACTTCTCACAAAAATTTAACAGTACTTGGGATTGTTTGATGAAATATAAAGGATTTGCTAAAAACATTGCCCTCGTTAATCATCCTGATTCTATTCCGCAAAGACATAAATATATAATCAAAGAAATGTGTGATAGTTTTATCATCTATGCAGCATACACATGCGATAAGCAATTGCGAAGTATATTACAGACCAAATATTGTCTTGGAATATGGCAAAACAAAGAATGGGGTCTTGGACAAACTCATTCATGAATATAGGCACCTATTTTTGGAAATACGTGTGGGTGCTGAAAAAAATCGGAAATGGCAAAAATCTCAGGCGACGAATTGAGTTTGAAAACGTCTGAAAAAATGAAAATACGTGCTCTCAATACATTGAAATTAAAAAAATAATTGCAAATAGTAACTTAAATCCAGATAACACCAAAAATACTGTTGAAGTTTACTTCAAAATTTTTGCAAGCAATATAAAATCTTTTAGAAGCAGTATCAGGTCTTCTAGATGCATTTCAAGTTTTACAGAGGTATTTTCAACTTTTATGGAATCATTTCAAATCTTATAGAAGCGGTATCAAGTCTTCTGGAAGCATTTCAAGTTTTTTGTAAGCAATATCAAGTCTTTCAGAAGCAATACTAATTCTCCTGGAAGCATTTCAAGTCTTATAGAAACAGTATCAAGTCTTGTGGAAGGATTTGAACTCTTCTAGAAGCAATATCAAGTATGTAGTAGTAATAGTCAAGAAATGCTTCCAGAGGAAACATTTCAACTCTTCTAGAAGCGGTATCAAGTCTTGTGGAAAGATTTGAAGTTTTCTAGAAGAAGTATCAAATTTCTGGAAGCATTTCAAGTCTTTTCGAAACATTTCCAGATTTTTGGAAGTTGTATCAATACATTTAGAAGCAGTATTAAGTCTTCTGGAAGCAGATCAAATCTTCTAGAAGTAATATCAAGCCTTCTAGCAGCAGTATCAATTCTTCTGGAAGCAGTATCAAGTCTCAATTCAAAATATATACACTTGTACCGATGCCTATCTTACGAGAGGCATTATTAAGTTTTATGGAAGCATTTCATGTCTTATAGAGGCGGTATCAAGTCTTGTGGAAGGATTCGAAGTCTTCCAGAAGCAATATCAAGTCTTCTGGAAGCATTTGAAGTTTTTTGCAAGCAATATCAAGTCTTACAGAAGCAATACCAACTCTTCTTGAAGCCTTTCAAGTCTTATAAAAACGGTATCAAGTCTTTTGGAAGGATATGAACTCTTCTAGAAGCAATATCAAGTATATAGTAGTAATACCCAAGAAATGTTTCTAAAGGAAGCATTTCAACTCTTCTAGAAGCAGTATCAAGTCTTGTGGAAAGATTTGAAGCTTTCTGGAAGAATTATCAAATTTCTAGAAGCATTTCAAATTTTTTCGAAACGTTTCAAAATTTTTGGAAGTAGTATCAAGACATTTAGAAACAGTATCAAGTTTCAATTCAAAAAAGCCTTCTAGCAGAAGTATCAAGTCTCGATTCAAAATATGTACTCTTGTTCCATGCCTATCTTCGAGAGTATAGTTGCCGTACAACTACAAGCAATTAAAAAAAAAAGATAAAAAAGGAATAGCAAATTGTATAAGTATTGCAAAGTACGGGAAGAAAAATAACTTGGCGAAGATTCAAAACATCAACAACCCAAAAACGGGGATGCTATCAATGTCGAGGAAGTGATTTAAACCACCCCATAAATATTTCTAATACAATATTTAGTTTTAATGCTTTGAACAAAACCTAAGATGGTTTACCATGCAAATTTTATTTTTATGTTTTGTTGTGTTTCAAAATGCAACAATAGGATTATTTTGAGGAATTTATTCTGTGAATACTACTCATATTAATACGAAATTAGATTCTCTTTTCTTTTTTAATATTAAGATTGTCATTGAAAATTAAAAAATTAATTTGTATAAAATAAATTGATTTGAAAAAGTGGGGCGTTTTAAAAGAAATCCTTTGAAAAAAAAAATTAGGTGTTTATTTTATAAAACAATAACAGGAATTTAAAGCAGATATACATACATACAAAAAGGAAAAAAAATGGGAAAAATTAAATCGATAATTAAATTCGTTTTTAACGATTCTTTTACATTAGAATAACAATAAAGCTAAAAAGTCCTTCACGTTCATTTAATATCTAAATTGACCTTTCTTCGCTCTTTCATTATGATATACTCTAAGAGGTGTATATGATCAATTTCCATCTAAAAAAAATATTGAGTATTAATGTAATTAATAATGTAGAAAATAATTTTTGTTTTACTTTGAATTAAAGCTGGTGTTGGTCGAGGTGGGTGTTGCGTTGGAGCTGCACATTTTGGTTTAAAGATACAAATGTTAGGAGAAAAAGTAAATGATCGCAATTATCGCGGCTGCTACCGCCATCCATTGATGGAATTCGATAAATTGGTATTTGTCACCTGAATGAGCGAATCCTCCGATATATGCACCAATTACTCGACCTAATAATTAATTTTTTTAAGTCAACGATTATAATTTAGTAGAAATATTTAGCAAGAAATCAGTTAAAACAATTTGAGATAGGAAACGAATCTTTGTTTTTTATTGATTCAAATCGTTGATAAGAACGATTTCTTTTCTGAAGGAAATTTGAAAAAGGTCTTGAGCGAATTTAGACTAAATATTGAGGAACAATTTAGACGAATTAAAGCGTTTCAGTATCTCAATTGAATCTTGCTGTAACATACAGTATGCCACCGGATTGAGTTAGAAAGAGGAAAAAATTATTACTGATATTTCAAATTTAATTCAGCATAAATTAAGCGTCGGAAATGTTTAAACCACTAAATCGCATAAAAATAAGTAGTTTCTAAATGTAGAAATGTAACTATTTTTTTCTAAAATAATGTTTCAAGTGATATGGAACACATCAAAATTACAACGTTTATTGGCAACTAAAAACATTTGGGTTTAAGACGGAATCCAAGGTCTAGTATTAGTTAAACCTTTCGTTCCAAAAGAATTTAAAACAACTTACAAATAAACAAGAATTAAAACTAGAACTAACAGTAGACCCAGAACTAGAAAGTTTCGGTTTAGCCGTGCGTCTTTAGACTGTGTTTATTGATTACAATAAACTTCACCCCAATTTTTTTCATCGAGCGGTTACGAAGATATCGATCCCTAAAGTGAGAGGCCTTAAATCGTTAATAAAATTTATTCCCTCTTTGTAAATCGCTCTGGGGACATACTGTATATAATCGTAATTATCAAATATCCAGTTTTAAAACTTTGATATATATGGATTAGAAGCAATTTTATTAACTGATTTGTATTTAAAATAATCCAGTTTTTCAATTAAAACAGTCACAATATTAACAGTAATAACAAATGAGACGAAATTCACTCCACAAAATTGAGTATACAGTAAAGGAAAAGTGAAAAAAATTTAGGTCTATTTAGTATTATGATTTAATACGTTGTAGGCCATTCATTTGCATCAACTAACAATAATGTTTTGATTAGTTTGACAAAATTATAGAAGATCCTCACAATAAACGATAAAATTGAGTATACCCAACCCAACCTATTCCATGGTATAAACATTTTTGAATAAGTAGAGGTATGAAGGAGCATTTAAAAGCTCCACTGACAGAGGTAGAAATAAAATGCGATGAATATAATGTCCTCAAAGCTAATACTCTGTTGGAAATAATTCACGAGTACACCCTATGTGATTTGAACTTATATATCTATGACAAATAAAGTAGCTGGAAGGGGTGTAGCTATAGCGAAACTCGTTTCTGAGCAGTATTTATTATCGCTACAGGAAGTGGCTAATTATGACTAATTATCAATTCAACCCAACCTCAACGCTATCCAACATAACTCAATCAAATCCTTTTTTTTAATGTGAGATTCAAACAGGGAGGAAATCCACACCGCAGTATCCGTGCAAAGAACACTTTACAATTACATACTAACAAAAAAAAATGATGACAATAATAATATTAACCCTTGTATGACCAAAACTGGGTCAATAATGACCGGAAACAATAATTGTTTAAATAGTACTCGAAATACAAATTGGATGTTGTTGTCCTTCCACATATTCTCTAGTATTACTATTCTCGTGCTATATGCAAGTTTATATTACAAATATTGTGATCATCAGAGTGCTTTGGAATCAAAATAGTGCTAGTTATAAAAGTTAAGAAAAATGAAGGACAACGAATAGTGAAATCGTTGTCAGATTTTTTTTAATTTTTAAAATAATAGTGGAATATGGTGGATATTGTTAGCTGAAGAACTTCTCACAAAAAATTTAACATTACTTGGGATTGTTTGAAGAAATATAAAGGATTTGCTAAAAACATTGCCCTCGTTAATCATCCTGATTCTATTCCGCAAAGACATAAATATATAATCAAAGAAATGTGTGATAGTTTTATCATCTATGCAGCATACACATGCGATAAGTAATTGCGAAGTATATTACAGACCAAATATTGTCTTGGAATATGGCAAAACAAAGAATGGGGTCTTGGACAAACTCATTCATGAATATAGGCACCGATTTTTGGAAATACGTGTGGATGCTGAAAAAAATCGGAAATGGCAAAAATCTCAGGCGACGAATTGAGTTTGAAAACGTCTGAAAAAATGAAAATACGTGCTCTCAATACATTGAAATTAAAAAAATAATTGAAAATAGTAACTTAAATCCAGATAACACCAAAAATACTGTTGAAGTTTACTTCAAAGTTTTTGCAAGCAATGTAAAATCTTTTAGAAGCAGTATCAGGTCTTCTAGATGCATTTCAAGTTTTCCAGAGGTATTTTCAACTTTTATGGAAGCATTTCAAATTTTATAGAAGCGGTATCAAGTCTTCTGGAAGCATTTCAAGTTTTTTGTAAGCAATATCAAGTCTTTCAGAAGCAATACTAATTCTCCTGGAAGCATTTCAAGTCTTATAGAAACAGTATCAAGTCTTGTGGAAGGATTTGAACTCTTCTAGAAGCAATATCAAGTATGTAGTAGTAATAGTCAAGAAATGCTTCTAGAGGAAACATGTCAACTCTTCTAGAAGCGGTATCAAGTCTTGTGGAAAGATTTGAAGTTTTCTAGAAGAAGTATCAAACTTCTGGAAGCATTTCAAGTCTTTTCGAAACATTTCCAGATTTTTGGAAGTTGTATCAATACATTTAGAAGCAGTATTAAGTCTTCTGGAGGCAGATCAAATCTTCTAGAAGTAATATCAAGCCTTCTAGCAGTAGTATCAATTCTTCTGAAAGCAGTATCAAGTCTCAATTCAAAATATATACTCTTGTACCGATGCTTATCTTACGAGAGGCATTATCAATTTTTATGGTAGCATTTCATGTCTTATAGAAGCGGTATCTATTTTTGTGGAAGGATTCGAAGTCTTCCAGAAGCAATATCAAGTCTTCTGGAAGCATTTGAAGTTTTTTGCAAGCAATATCAAGTCTTACAGAAGCAATACCAACTCTTCTTGAAGCCTTTCAAGTCTTATAAAGACGGTATCAAGTCTTTTGGAAGTATATGAACTCTTCTAGAAGCAATATCAAGTATATAGTAGTAATACCCAAGAAATGTTTCTAAAGGAAGCATTTCAACTCTTCTAGAAGCAGTATCAAGTCTTGTTGAAAGATTTGAAGCTTTCTGGAAGAAGTATCAAATTTCTAGAAGCATTTCAAATTTTTTCGAAACGTTTCAAAATTTTTGGAAGTAGTATCAAGACATTTAGAAGCAGTATCAAGTTTCAATTCAAAAAAGCCTTCTAGCAGAAGTATCAAGTTTTCTGGAAGCAGTATCAAGTCTCGATTCAAAATATGTACTCTTGTTCCATGCCTATCTTCGAGAGTATAGTTGCCGTAGAACTACAAGCAATTAAAAAAAAAAGATAAAAAAGGAATAGCAAATTGTATAAGTATTGCAAAGTACGGGAAGAAAAATAACTTGGCGAAGATTCAAAACATCAACAACCCAAAAACGGGGATGCTATCAATGTCGAGGAAGTGATTTAAACCACCCCATAAATATTTCTAATACAATATTTAGTTTTAATGCTTTGAACAAAACCTAAGATGGTTTACCATGCATGGGTCTAAACTGACCCGTTATGGTCGTCAATGTTGGTTCAATCATTTTGGTCGTACGAGGGTTAGCAGCTAAATAGTAACAACAGCAATGTTAGTTGCTAAACATAAAGTTATAAAAGAAAAATATTACACAATTGCATTACATTGGAGGACAGCTAAAGATTACGCAACAATAATACTCAAAATGAGCACAACGATAGTCCAAATAAAGAGACATTTAACTGGCGAATTAAAGGTATCAAAAACAGTCGAAAATTTAGCCCAAGATCATAATAAACTCCAAGAATTATTGAGCACATCGATAAATTCTTTAATCCAAGTCCGAAAAAGTTTGAGAAATCAATTTTTGGAGGACTTAAACCACTTAAAATTTATCGCGTAAAATAACGCGCCTCGCATCCAAATAGTTCAGACACAAAACGTTTTAAAAGGAGAAAATGACGATGACGACGATGTCGTTATTGTTAATACAACTCCGAAGGAGACGAAACAACCTAGCAAGGATAAAGAGAATAATGGAAGACCTTATTTGAAGGTGAGATCTGTGTTTCAATTGTTGAAAGTTCCGGCGGAATGTATTACGATTCCTGATGATCCACCAATTCGAAGTGATGTTAAAGCGGGGTATATTGGTAAATGAAGATAGAGTTAAAAAAGGTTCGATAAGTAATGAAAAAGTTGTTAATGAGAATTGTAATATAAATAAGGAAAAACAAGAACTTGCTTTGATAAGTAATGAAAAAGAGGGGAAGAGTAATGAAGAAAAAATGTTGATAAATGTTGATAAAGACAAAAATTCGTCGAAATTTGATGAAGTAATAAATCGAGAAGTGGAGGTAAGTAAAGAAAAGGAGAACTCAAACACAGAAATAAGAGTGAATGAAAATAATAAAAAAGATACAATAGAAAGTGTAGGAAATGATATAAATAAAATAATTTCCGAAGAACTTTTGCGTGCCACCATTACGGGGCAATCTGAGATTGATAATGAAGATTGGATTAATGAGGATTTCGAAGAACATCTTGATTGTGCGATAGTTCCAAATAAAACCGATGTTAATAAAATTAATGATGGTAATATTGAAAATTGTGATAATCAAAATAAAAATGATAGTGAAAAAAATATTTTGGATGAGGATGAAATTATTAATAGATATGAAGAATTTGATAAAGATGAAGGAATTAATAAAGATGAAGAAATTGATAAAAATGAATTCAATAAAGATGAGGAAATTAATAAAGATGTAGAAGCTAATAAAGATGAGGAAATTAATAAAGATGATGAAATTAACGAAAGTGAATTTGATAAAAATGATAAAGTTGATGAAAATGAAGATGTTATTAATGATGAAAAAATTAATAATGATGAAGAAATGGATAATGATAAAGAATTGAATACCGATAAAGATGAGGGAGTGAATGAAGGAGAAAAAATTGGTAAAGATGATGAAATTAATAAAGATAAAGAAATGGATGTAGATGAGAAAGATATTAATACTGAAAAAATTGATACTGAAGAAACGAAAAAAACTCCTTCAAATGAAACAGTGGAATCAGAAAGTGTTGAAACATTAGATGAACTATTATTTGATTCAAGCAGTGATCTTAAAGAAACCGAAAAAATTTCTCGGCCTGATAATGAATCAATTGAAAGTATTTCAGAACTTGATAAAATTATCGACGAAATGAATTAAAATTGGTTTATAATTTAAGATTGACAAGTTGTGTTATAGACATAATTAGATGTATTATATTTAGTTAATAGATTAACAAATAAATTTTATTTTTATGTTTTGTTGTGTTTCAAAATACAACAATAGGATTATTTTGAGGAATTTATTCTGTGAATACTACTCAAATTAATACGAAATTAGATTCTCTTTTCTTTTTTAATATTAAGATTGTCATTGAAAATTAAAAAATTAATTTGTATAAAATAAATTGATTTGAAAAAGTGGGGCGTTTTAAAAGAAATCCTTTGAAAAAAAAAATTAGGTGTTTATTTTATAAAATAATAACAGGAATTTAAAGCAGATATACATACATACAAAAAGAAAAAAAAAATGGGAAAAATTAAATCGATAATTAAATTCGTTTTTAATGATTCTTTTACATTAGAATAACAATAAAGCTAAAAAGTCCTTCACGTTCATTTAATATCTAAATTGACCTTTCTTCGCTCTTCCATTATGATATACTCTAAGAGGTGTATATGATCCATTTCCATCTAAAAAAGAATATTGAGTATTAATGTAATTAATAATGTAGAAAATAATTTTTGTGTTACTTTGAATTAAAGCTGGTGTTGGTCGAGGTGGGTGTTGCGTTGGAGCTGCACATTTTGGTTTAAGATACAAATGGTAGGAGAAAAAGTAAATGATCGCAATTATCGCGGCTGCTACCGCCATCCATTGATGGAATTCGATAAATTGGTATTTGTCACCTGAATGAGCGAATCCTCCGATATATGCACCAATTACTCGACCTAATAATTAATTTTTTTAAGTCAACGATTATAATTTAGTAGAAATATTTAGCAAGAAATCAGTTAAAACAATTTGAGATACGAAACGAATCTTTGTTTTTTATTGATTCAAATCGTTGATAAGAACGACTTCCTTTCTGAAGGAAATTTGAAAAAGGTCTTGAGCGAATTTAGACTAAATATTGATGTACAATTTAGACGAATTAATGCGTTTAAGTATCTCAACTGAATCTTGCTGTAATATACAGTATGTCACCGGATTGAGTTAGAAAGAGGAATAAATTGTTAGTGATATTTCAAATTTAATTCAGTATAAATTATGCGTCGGAAATGTTTAAACCACTAAATCGAACAAAAATAAGTAATTTCTAAATGTAGAAATGTAACTATTTTTTTCTAAAATAAAAATGTTTCAAGAGATATGGAACACATCAAAATTACAACGTATATTGGCAACTAAAAACATTTGGGTTTAAGACGGAATCCAAGGTCTAGTATTAGTTAAACCTTTAGTTCCAAAAGAATTTAAATCAATCTAGAAATAAACTAGAACTAACAGTAGACCCAGAGCTAGAAAGTTTTGTAATTGATAAAGTTTCTTCCAACAACATCGTAAGATATATATAAAATGAAAAAGCTTTGGTTTGGCTTAAAACGATGCATTTTTATTCAGTTAAATCTTTGGTGCGACACGTGTTTCGCCAGTAACGGCAGCGACAGGCACGACGTCAATGGACACGTTGTTGTGACAAGTATATGAACTGCGTAAATGACCTTTTAGATATATACATTATAGATGTTTAATCTTACAAATTTGAACCTGAAAAGCTTAATCTTAACGTTAATTCTACAAGAGAACGTTAATACTACAACAGAAAGAATCGCTAAAGTTATTCAAAAGTTTTTACATAACCTTTTCGAACCCTATTTGAAAAATAGATTGAGAAATTCAACTGAACTCATTAATAGGATTAGAGATGTCGAGGTTGATAGAAACACCACCCTTATTTCATTCGATATAAAAAATTTATATACTAATATTCCTATAGAGAAATCTTTAAAGATTATTAACACATAATTAACCATTTAGATGAGTTTGAGGGTGTTGAGAATGTAAACATAGAAGAACTTTGCTCCATCATTAAATTTATCTGACATTTTCGACAATAACCTTGAAAATAAACTTTTTTCTAATAAATACCTTAACATCACTAAAGATATTAAATTTTATGGCAGATATGTCGATGATATTTTCATCATATACTCAGGTAATCGAGCCAGACTTAAAGCCTTGTTTAATGTTCTCAACACCATCAACAATCTTGAATTCACCTTGGAAATAGAAGAGAATAACCGCATTAATTTTTTGGATCTTACTATAATGAAAAATATACATGAAGGTTCTATCAACTTCGACATCTATAGAAAATCAACTACTATTACGATTGTGTCATCCCTTTTAACTCTTATAACTGTACAGCTCACAAAAAAGCTGCTTTCAATTTTTTATTTAATAGACTATATAATGTACCTGTCAGTAGAAACAGTTTCAGAATTGAACTTAACAATATCATAAAAATAGGCATTAATAATGGTTATAGTATCAAATTTCTTCAAAATATCATTAATAACATTCATAAAAATAACATTACAAAACTAGTTTATCCTAACTTTCAATCCAAAAAACAGTTTTTAACACTTACTTATAACCATAACCTTACCAAATTTGTTAATAATATTACCAAATACAACATCACTCCGGCCTTCTGGTCTGGTGTTAAAACCAGCCAATTAATTATCAACAATAAACATAAGTTTGATGATCTACAAAAAAGTGGTGTATACCTTATTCAGTGTGGAGACTGTGATTGCAGATACGTAGGGCAAACGGGGAGGTGCCTCTTGTCTAGATTTAAAGAGCATAAAAGCAAACAATTTTCTAACGTTTACAAACATTTAGAATTTCATAAACATAACATCGAAACTAACAACATTTCACTACTTAAAAATATCAGTAAATCTAAAAAACTGGCTCTCTATGAGGAATTTTTCATTATTAAATATAAAACCGAAAATGAAAAACATCTATTAAATGATTTCTCAGAAATTAACGAAACAGAGGTTCTTCTTAAAAATGTTACAATAATTTTTAAATATTTAAAATTTCAAATTCAAATCTCCCGTCATTTTACAAATTTAACAACCTAATATAATTCACAAACGCATACTCAGTCCGCTTAAATATGTCGTAAGAAAAGGGTGACTCAAGTTTAGTTTTAGTTGTAATTTTGTTTTATCTTCAAACATCAGTCTCAAAATTCAAAATTTGTAACGAATATTGTTTTGGCATAACTTTTGGCATCATATAATTTAATTTTTGGCTTAAATTTTTGAAATATTTCATAAGATAAAATTAGCGTGGGTGGTTTTAAGATTAAGCTTTTCAGGTTCAAATTTGTAAGATTAAACATCTATAATGTATGTATCTAAAAGGTCCTTTCCGTAGTTCATATACTTGTCACAACAACGTGTCAATTGACGTCGTGCCTGTTGATGCCGTTACTGGCGAAACACGTGTCGCACCGAAGATTTAACTGAATAAAAATACATCGTTTTAAGCCAAACCAAAGCTTTTTCATTTTAGAAAGTTTCGGTTTAGCCGTGCGTCTTTAGACTGTGTTTATTGAATACAATAAACTTCACCGCAATTTTATTCATCGAGCGGTTACGAAGATATCGATCCCTAAAGTGAGAGGCCTTAAATCGTTAATAAAATTTATTCCCTCTTTGTAAATCGCTCTGGGGACATACTGTATATAATCGTAATTATCAAATATCCAGTTTTTAAACTTTGTTTGATATATATGGATTAGAAGCAATTTTATTAACTGATTTGTATTCAAAATAATCCAGTTTTCCAAATAAAACAGTCACAATATTAACAGTAATAACAAATGAGACGAAATTCACTCCACAAAATTGAGTATACAGTAAAGGAAAAGTGAAAAAAAAGTTAGGTCTATTTAGTATTATGATTTAATACGTTGTAGGTCCTTCATTTGCATCAAGTAACAATAACGTTTTGATTAGTTTGACAAAATTATAGAAGATCCTCACAATAAACGATAAAATTGAGTATACCCAACCCAACCTATTCCATGGTATAAACATTTTTGAATAAGTAGAGGTATGAAGGAGCATTTAAAAGCTCCACTGACAGAGGTAGAAATAAAATGCGATGAATATAATGTCCTCAAAGCTAATACTCTGTTGGAAATAATTCACGAGTACACCCTATGTGATTTGAACTTATATATCTATGACAAATAAAGTAGCTGGAAGGGGTGTAGCTATAGCGAAACTCGTTTCTGAGCAGTATTTATTATCGCTACAGGAAGTGGCTAATTATGACTAATTATCAATTCAACCCAACCTCAACGCTATCCAACATAACTCAATCAAATCCTTTTTTTTAATGTGAGATTCAAACAGGGAGGAAATCCACACCGCAGTATCCGTGCAAAGAACACTTTACAATTACATACTAACAAAAAAAATGATGACAATAATAATATTAACCCTTGTATGACCAAAACTGGGTCAATAATGACCGGAAACAATAATTGTTTAAATAGTACTCGAAATACAAATTGGATGTTGTTGTCCTTCCACATATTCTCTAGTATTACTATTCTCGTGCGATATGCTAGTTTATATTACAAATATTGTGATCATCAGACTGCTTTGGAATCAGAATAGTGCTAGTTATAAAAGTTGAGAAAAATGAAGGACAACGAATAGTGAAATCGTTGTCAGATTTTTTTTAATTTTTAAAATAATAGTGGAATATGGTGGATATTGTTAGCTGAAGAACTTCTCACAAAAAATTTAACATTACTTGGGATTGTTTGAAGAAATATAAAGGATTTGCTAAAAACATTGCCCTCGTTAATCATCCTGATTCTATTCCGCAAAGACATAAATATATAATCAAAGAAATGTGTGATAGTTTTATCATCTATGCAGCATACACATGCGATAAGCAATTGCGAAGTATATTACAGACCAAATATTGTCTTGGAATATGGCAAAACAAAGAATGGGGTCTTGGACAAACTCATTCATGAATATAGGCACCGATTTTTGAAAATACGTGCTGAAAAAAATCGGAGTCTTTCAGAAGCAATACTAATTCTCCTGGAAGCATTTCAAGTCTTATAGAAACATTATCAAGTCTTGTGGAAGGATTTGAACTCTTCTAGAAGCAATATCAAGTATGTAGTAGTTAATAGTCAAGAAATGCTTCCAGAGGAAACATTTCAACTCTTCTAGACGCGGTATCAAGTCTTGTGGAAAGGTTTGAAGTTTTCTAGAAGAAGTATCAAACTTCTGGAAGCATTTCAAGTCTTTTCGAAACGTTTCAAGATTTTTGGAAGTAGTATCAAGACATTTAGAAGCAGTATTAAGTCTTCTGGAAGCAGATCAAATCATCTAGAAGTAATATCAAGCCTTCTAGCAGTAGTATCAAGTCTTCTGGAAGCAGTATCAAGTCTCAATTCAAAATATATACTCTTGTACCGGTGCCTATCTTACGAGAGGCATTACTAATTTTTATGGAAGCATTTCATGTCTTATAGAAGCGGTATCAAGTCTTGTGGAAGGATTCGAAGTCTTCCAGAAGCAATATCAAGTCTTCTGGAAGCATTTGAAGTTTTTTGCAAGCAATATCAAGTCTTACAGAAGGAATACCAACTCTTCTTGAAGCCTTTCAAGTCTTATAGAAACGGTGTCAAGTCTTTTGGAAGGATTTGAACTCTTCTAGAAGCAATATCAAGTATATAGTAGTAATACCCAAGAAATGTTTCTAGAGGAAGCATTTCAACTCTTCTAGAAGCAGTATCAAGTCTTGTGGAAAGATTTGAAGCTTTCTGGAAGAAGTATCAAATTTCTAGAAGCATTTCAAATTTTTTCGAAACGTTTAAAAATTTTTGGAAGTAGTATCAAGACATTTAGAAGCAGTATCAAGTTTCAATTCAAAAAAGCTTTCTAGCAGAAGTATCAAGTCTTCTGGAAGCAGTATCAAGTCTCAATTCAAAATATGTACTCTTGTTCTATACCTATCTTCGAGAGTATAGTTGCCATAGAACTACAAACAATTTTTACAAAAAAAAAGATAAAAAGGAGTAGCAAATTGTATAAGTATTGCAAAGTACGGGACGAAAAATAACTTAGCGAAGATTCGAAACATCAACAACCCAAAACCGGGGATGCTATCAATGGCGAGGAAGTGATTTAAACCATCCCATAAATATTTCTAATACAATATTTGGTTTTAATGCTTTGAACAAAACCTAAGATGGTTTACCATGCATGGGTCTAAACTGTCCCGTTATAGTCGTCAATGTTTGTTCAATCATTTTGGTCGTGCAGCTAAATAGTAACAATAGCAATGATAGTTGCTAAACATAAAGTTATAAAAGAAAAATATTACACAATTGCATTACATTGGAGGACAACTAAAGATTACGTAACAATAATACTCAAAATGAGCACAACGATAGTCCAAATAAAGAGACATGGTTGAAGTCTTGATTGTATGTGTTAACAAGTTAAATAATAGAGGCGTTCTGATAAACGTTCGTATTGGAAATGCTTGAATGAAATGTAGTATTGTGCCGATTGAATCGTTGATGTACATTAAAGTGCAATACAGCCAAAGGATCAGGAGAGTCCAGCCATTAACGAGTTTGAAAAAGAAAATCATGTCTCAAACATCTCAACTCTACTGCAAAGACAAAAAAGCTAATATTTCTGCGCCAAATAGCGTACCAAACTGGTAATGTTTCTACTAATTCTAAAAACAACCCCTAAGTTCCGTTCTCCCTACTATGAATTCGATGTGAAGGAGATTATAACTTTTTCATTAAAGTTGTAGTTAAAATTAATAACGAGTCTATGTGAACATTATTGTTGGCATTTGTCATAGTTATGGTAAAGTTTATTAACGCGGCAATACTCATGCAGACCATAGAGCTCTGCCTGAAGCCTTACGCAGACAAGACTTCAGTTGACTCTAGTAAATATTTTTCTACCATCTCATCAAAGCCAGATGACATAGGTTTGTAATCGACTTGTTCGGTTATTAATGAGGATCTTAGGTCACTATTTTATTACTCTAAAATATATTGTCACTAATCTTGCATCCAGCAAACTCGAGGGTAATATGTTTTGGTGATTTGAATCCGAACGAATTGAACATATTTCTAAATAATGAAAAAGTTTAATTTTTCCTGAAGCAAAAAATCTTGGTTTACTAATAGATTCAGACTTGCGCTTCAAAAACCATGTGCCAGAATGTATTAAAAATGTTTATGACGCTCTTAGATGCATTTATCAACACCGTCAAGTATTAGATGTTACAATGTGATAGTTTGGTGCTTTCCAATTTTGTTCATGTCTGACAAAGACGGATGCATCGTATACAGCGTGTTCAGAACAGCTGCTTGAGGTTTATCGTTGGCATCTGTAAATTTGAGAAAATTTCGCATACTTTGGTGACAGTTAATTGGTTCAATATGAGAAACAAATTTAGATACCATTTTTTAGGCTTGTTTAATAGAGTAATTTTATGTCATCTCTCCCATATATGTGTAGAAAAATTACCTTCAGGATTGATGTCCACAATATAAATATTAGGCGCAAATACGTTATCACCATATCTGCTCACAGTACTTCTTTTTATAAAAGATCATTCTCATACAATGCTGCATCACTATATAATTCTTGTCCTGAATATATAGCGGAAAAAACTAAGTGTATTGAAAAAGAGCCTCCGTCATGTATGCTGCTTCAGTGATCTGATGTGATGTGATTAATTTGATTCTGATATGTTCGATTAAATTGTGCTATTTTTCTGTGCTTATTAAGTTGTCTTTCTCTCTTCTTTGTTTAAGTGGAACAGACGATGACAGAAATGTCGTAGTCTGAACTCATTGCTACGTATATTTAGTTTACTTCTTTTATATTTGTTTTGTATAATATATTCTGCTTAATATAGTCTAATATATGATGTACAATACAGTGTAATTTTGTAGTAATAGTTAATAAAAGCAATTATCATTGTTATTATAATCTATCCCATGTACGTCACGCACATCACTCACGTAAACATCATAAATGAATCACGCAGACTCACGTGAGCGAATTGAGGCAGGAAATTTGTAAAATTTGGGGTAAACTCTCGCCAAACAACACCAAAAAGTTAATGGACTCAATACCATAATGAATGAAGGTGTTAATTGATGTCGATGGAGAGCCTACAGAGTATTATAATACCAACCTAAACTTACTCACTTTTTCTTTATCGTACACTCAAATTTTGTGATGCGAATTTTGTATCATTTCGTATTATTATTAATATTGTGATTATTTTATTTGAGAAACTAGATTATTTTGCACTCGAATTATTTTATAAGCAATTGTAGTTACCTAAACAGAAATGAGCTATAACAGGCAGTGCTTGTCCTGAGACTGTAAATTTCCTTGGTATTAAGTGACGAAGGTATAAAACGGCAGTGATCCAAAGTAAATGTAACGTGAATATTTCTAAAGCTTCGCATATCAACAAGAACCAAGCTTCCGTTATAAAAGCCATTCCTAAAAATATAAGAATGATTCAAACCAATTCCAATCTGTTACTCGTAACGACTCTTACCTGTATATTGAATGATATACAATACAAAAGCGGTAATTAACAAGTTTGTATGACCGCAATAATCGACGAATCTTTCAGCAATTAGCATGAAAAAAATTGCGAAAAGAGCCCCTATAGTAATTGATAATCCAACAATAACGGGAGGTCCCCCTAAAGAAGCAATCCTCCACGGGAGATAAACATCAATTGCATTCCAAAAAATTCCCAACATAACCAATATTAAAGATAAAGCACCAATTTCTAATCCGTATTTTTTAACGCTTGACATCGGCATAGCTAATAGTCCGCATCTTGTATGCCACCACCATTCCGGTGGACTCAACGGCATTTTACCATCGACGAGAATAATGATTGCCCCGAAAACCATTAAAATCGCGAAGGATATTAATGAAACTGTCATCACATCAACTCCACCATCAGACCAAACGTCTACGTTGCTTATAATAGGGGCGAATAACGCAAAACCTAAGACGCCGGCTGCGAATTGTTTGCCAACATCACCGCGGCCCGTTGAAGTTTCCCTTGTGGCTATAATAACCGCTGCATCCAATAATGTAACGGCGGCAGCTGGGAAAATATCGGATATCGATCTTGTGATAAGATACAACCAGAAGCTTATATTAGAATAACCACACTCAGAGACGACTAATTTTCCACCTTGGGAAATGTTGTAAGGTTCGTAAAGGTCGCATCGTACGATTGGTCGACAATCTGGTGCAGCTGCGGTAAGATTTGAAGTTATTTTATCGGGAATACGACAACGAAAATTGTTCCCTAAAAAATAATATAACAATAATCATTGAGGTAATTATTCAAAGTTGACTTACCGATGTGATATTTGCAAAGTTCTTCGGTCCCGTTATCGCTATAATGATTATTTGATGTTTTTAAATTTACGTTTAAAGCGATTGGATTGGAATATTTTGAGAAAACTTCACAAATTCCATCTCCATTGTCTTTAGTGTAACATAAATGTGGCAGTGGGATTACATCCATTGTAGCATTGCTTCTCTAAAATAATATTGAAAAAGAAATAATTTATGATTTTTTTTTTATGATTAAGTTTTTACTCTTGGAAATTCATATTCATCTTCGTCATCATCTTTAGGTTCAACTTCTGCTAAATCACTATCATTATAATCGGCACCATCGTATTCTTCAGATGCAGTACTCGTATACTCTTCCGGGCTAATGGTAGTGGTTGTAGAAGTTAATTTAATATCTGATTCGCAAGTAAACCGGCACTTTGAAACTTTTAACAATCCTCTTTCTTCCTCATTCCAATTATAACAAGTCTTTTCCGGACCGCAACCTTCCTGGATAATAGCACCTCCTTGTTCGTCGCAAATGAACGTTACTTCTGGTGGAGTCTTTACCTAATAAGAAAAATGTTTGGTTTATTAATTTAATTATTTTGGTATTTTTTACTTACAACTGTTGGAATTGCTAATAATAACGGATAAAAAATTGCTGAAAGTATCATACAAATTGCGATCATAACCCTTAAATAAGTTCCAGATTTACTGATTTTGCTCCCACCAAATCCTCCCGCGAATTTATCAGCCACAGGGCCGGCGATGGCCGGTCCTAAAATAGCTACACAAGCTGCTACCGTTGAAATGATCCAAGACATATCCTTCGTCAATCCTTTCGAGGTCATGTGGTTTAATAGAAACGGAAATAGGCAGCTTATCCCGCCGAAGAAGCAAAATAAAACGCATTTTAGCGTTATTAAGTTCTCTTTTATTTTCATTTTTTCCTTAATAATTTTTTATTTTTTCCAAGTAACTTATTCGTCTATTTCTTCTAATTTATGTAAAAGAATCCTATATTTGGACATTTAGAAGTCGTTTCGTAAATTTATCATCTATACGCGTCGTGGGTCTCCATTTTTTTCATTAACTGTAAAGGAAAATGTTTATTAGCCTTTTGAAATGAATTATTCAAGATGTTAACAACCGAGACTTTTACGAATAACTAGGTCAAAACACTAAAACTATACAACTTGTGAATGAAATCTGAAATTAGATACTTGTATAAACAAGTTGTAGAATGAATATGGAACAATTTCCGTATGATTGATTTATAATTAGTTTTTTATATGCTAAGTGGTTTTATTTTTAAAACGCCCTCTCCAAAAAGTGATGTTAAATATTGCGTCGAAAATAACAACGTTATTCATATAATTACAACGAAACAACTTCCTTCATTCCATCCATTCTAGAAACACGTTGTTGATGTTATTTTTTATTCATAATGCGTTACGTTACGCTCACGATCCCATAACAAGAAAAAAAAACGCGTGGATCTACTGTAAATAACGGATTATCTATTTTTGCTTTTTTTTAAAACAATTTTATATAATTTCCGTCTTCTGGTAGTGTCTACAATTAAATAAATGTAGGTCGTAGAGTTGAAGGTCAACCAGAGTTTCTGTAACCTCTGCCTTTGACTTTGTATCGAGCGGGGCTTCTAATGCCATTAATTAGATGAGGTTGTTTATTTTTATTACCCCTATCTAATGGAACTTGGGTATGTACCTGAATAATCCAAATCCCGTTTTTAAAGCAGGTGCTAAATAATTTAACGATTTTTATTGCTTTGGATTTTCAACACCTTTACATTTTAAGTATTCATAAAAATGGTTTAGATAAAATAGACAGATTGGGATGTTTCAGTCTCAATAATTGGGCTCGCTTTTATTAGTGATGAAATATTGATGACTAAGAGATAGGTGGTGCGAAAGAAACACAACACATTGCTTGTAGAAGTGTAGATCATCAAATTATTGTGAAGATCGTCAAATTATTTAGACAAATTTGTCTCTTTGAAAAATGAAGCATTTAAACCAACAGAAAATTTTGAATACCTATTGGATGACTTAGAACACATAATCAGATAGACTAATAAGCCGATGGCTATTGGAGGTAACTTGAATGTCAAAACTCCGATGGCAAGAGATTGCATTCTAAATCAAAACCGAATACTGGAAACACACCTACACATAAAAGTCCTTGAGGAACAACATTTATTGAGCTTACCATAACAGCGGAGATCAATATAAATGACAACGAATTGGAGAGTAGCTAAAGATATCGAAATGCTAAGTGACTATTTTATGGTAATGTACGAAATATGCGGGAAGAAGGAAGTGAAACTGAGAGGAGACTAGAAAGAAAATTTCAAGAAAAGACCAAACAAATTAAGAAACCTAAATTTACAGTGCCTGGTGGATCTAATTGCAAATGCTTGTGATGAATTTGCTACAGAGAAATAACAAAAAAACCGGAACATCAATTATCCATAAACTACACAGACGCAAGGAGAGACTTAGGTTAATTCAAAAATCAAAGGATGAAAAATGAGAGTTCTACTTCGAACTGGAAGATAATGTTTGGGGAACAGCCTACCAAGTCATTATGAAAAGATTCGTTGTTAGGAGAAGGGAAAAAGTAGACTGTGAAACTTTCAAAACGCAATTTGAGAAGCTTTTCCCACAATTGTCAGAACCTAAAGAATATCATGAACCTAAAGAGATAGTAGAATTTAAAACTGAAGAATTAGAAAGGGCAGTTAAACAATTAAAGACAAGACAACCTGGGAATCACTAATGAAATACTGGAAATCTCTGTAAAGTCGAATTTAGTCGTTTTTATTAACGTATTCAATGAATATCTTATTAAAGGCAACTTTCCCGATATATGGATGAGTGCAGTGCTGATGTCGAGATCAAGGAAGGACTTCTTTTAGTGTAGTGGGAAGGCTCTTGGAACGACTGATTAACAACAGACTGGTCGCAGAGTTGGAAGAGAGGAGGATTGGGTTGAGTGATGAACATACTGAACAAAACAAGGGTAAGAAAAATAGATCACAGACACATAGGGGACTTAGAATTATGGTACTTTTAGACATAAAAACTGCGTTTAGTTCTATACCGTGGAATGTTAATATTGGGCTGAGAAGAATTCAAAACTAAAAAGGATAGAAGGGCGATTTCAAGTACATACATGGAATTTATTCTACGATAAGATTCTTAAAATTAGGCAGAAGATGGTTCATACTCTACAGCTAATACGAAACATATCCTTGAGTCGATGGGCCTTTAACTCGAACCAAGTAAAACAGATCATATTAGAAGGAAGGCGAAAACTTACGAATCTGTACATAATAGTGAACCGAAGCTCCAGAGCAAAACACTGTAAAATATCTAGGAAAAATTTAGATAAAAATATCAAAATTAGGGAACATAAGGCTAATAAAAGACAAAACATCTGGAATGCAGAACAACCTAAAAAAGTACATACCAAGAAAAGGAGCTCGGGGAAAAAATAGGATACTTGCTACGACAATATAGTCGGTTGTGTTGTATATAATACCAGTCTTTGTAGCAACACTACACCATACCACCTTTCTTAAAATATTAGTCCTACAAAGCTTTTGGATAAAAACACGTATGGGTTTGAGAATTCATTCGCGGAACCACCAAATTAACTCGCGATAATAACCATTCATCATCCGTCTCACCCCACCACAACTTTTGCAAGTACGATGCACCCTGATTCATTCCTCTGGATATAAAAAGAGTTAAAGTTGTTTAACTCTCTTGGCGAATACTGATCAGCTATGCGATAAGAAAGAAATTTCAAAAAGCGGCGCTGAATCTTTTTAATCATCAACTGATGAGTCATATAAGTAGGATATTATATTATTAGGCGTATTGAAGTCGAGATACAATTAAAGTTTTTAAAGTACTTGAATCACCAAGCCGGCCCGTGATCCTAAGGATAAAATCCAAAATGATGCAGATAGATGACGAACTTGAACCCGTATCGATTTTATTCAAATTTTTGGTAAATGACTCGTAATAGTATTTAGTGAAAGGGAATTCGTAACAATTTTGTAACCCTGTAACATTCGAGCTTTCTCCAATGATCCAATTCTTCCAAATATCTTCAAGTTATCAGTGTAAGTGAACGCTGAACAGCTAAGTGAATCCAATGTAAGAACAAATAACAACGGTCCTAGGGGTACTCCAGATGTAGGTGAATAGCCATGGGAGTGAATACCATTATAAAATACACAACATAGTGAGATATACGTAGTCCTTAAGATTAATGAATCGGAAGACGGTCCAAATTAATTTAACTTCTTCAATAACACATTCGATCAAAGGTCTTCTTAAAATCAGTGTAAACAACGTCGACTTGCCCACCATCATCAAACCCACCACCATCAAATTAGTTTAGAAACGAATCCATGTTGATAAAGGGATATAAGCGACCAGGTGTGGCGATAAATAGTATTATAAATCAGCTGTTCGTTTACTTTTAGATAAAATAGCCATTGATTTGCTATTATGGATTTGTCACCTTTCTTAAATACTGGCGTAATTCTAGCTAACTTCCATCTTTGCGGGACGTGAGAATCAACCATTGTGCGATTAGTAATAAGCATCAACGGCTTAGCTACAGCGTAGCGTGCAACACGTACAAGAAAGCTAAGTATTTGGTCCTCACCCACAGTCAATTTGGTGGTAATACTTCTCATTACAGTAATCAATTCAGTTTCAGAGACTTGCTGGATGTTAAACAATGGAAAAGTAGGCGTTGTGTCTGTAAGATTTTGCGAATTATCAGAATAAATAGATAAGAAAAATGAAGCAAAAGCAGTTACTGTATTTATCATTGCAATATATTCTTTTACATCATCCCTAAGAATCGACGGTGTTCTATTTCTTTCTTTTGTCCGGTAAAGTTCTGGACCTCACGATGACAACGTTTTAAATTATCCGAGGTACATTACAAAAAAGCTTCATAAGCGGGATTGATCTAATCTTTTACTAAAAAAATAAAGTAAACGCATTCTAACAAAATGATGTCCGTATTTCAAACAGACCGTCATAATCAAGTCAAAAACAACATCTTCCAAAAATGACCAATCAATATCATCACATGAAACTGGAAAATTGGCTTTTCTAAAATTATACCGAGGCATAGTGGTTTTTGGAAATACCATAGAAGATCTCATAGGTCCAATACTACCATCTTTTAGTTAAATTTATCTTATAGATAAACCCATCCACTAGCCAATCAGAATGCGTAAAATAGCCGTAATCGTGGTAATAATCTGTTAGATAGTTTAACCAGAAGATGGTAGTAACGAGCCATAGTATCAATTGGCAGAATACCAGATAACGCCGGGTGGTGAGTGTCTCCAGGAACGAAAGAGTACAATTCCCTCTGAATACTGATTTGATAGTTTACATTAGTAAAGATTCAGTCAAGATTTGGATTATTGGTGTTTCTAATTGTATTGATCTGATTCACATTTAGGAAGTCAACAACGGTTTGCACACTTAGAGCTCTTGAATCATCGGCAAATTCATAGAAATTAAAATCTATCAAAAGTATGTTATAATTATTAAATAGTATAGCCAATGCATCAAAGTATCAACTCCAACTAGTAGGAAAAACTAACCAATGTTGTGTTTAGTAAGTGATGTCTGAATATATGGGCAAAGAACTCCAAATATGCAAATTGACATTAATCTCGCCGAAAATCTTAATGACTGAACGAAAATCACGCACAGTCTTGTCTGCTTTGAACACACCAATCGTTTCCTGTATTGGTTAAATATACAACATTATTTTTGCGGTTATTACGATCGTTCAACTCCTGAATGAGCTTTTCAAAATCAACAGTGGTAATAACTTATTTCAATTCTGCTAAATTAGCAACAACACCGCTACAACTTTTATAAAACCTTATTAAGCTCTTATTAGCTTCGGTTTTGGATGCATCAATGCAACTAGGTTGAAAAGATTTAGAACAGATGGAACATTCCAAGAAACAACGCTCATCAGCGGTAGCGTTGCAATAGCTACAGATTAACTCAATATTTTTTGATTTTATAGAGTTAAAAAAACAATAATAATAAAAATAAAACAAGATAAACAATAGAATGTACAACAGGGTTACTTTCTTCCCGCCAGCGATGCCCGTCGCGGCGACCTTAGAACATAAAGAAAGAAACGCAATGGAATAACATAAAAAGTCAAAGGAAACGAATGAATATTGTCTCTGGGAAAGATAATGACAGGACAAGAACGAGTCGTTTGCAATAAAATACAGTACTTTTAGGAATGTGTTGAGAGACTTGTGGAAGCAATATCAAGTTGTCATTTTAAGCCTTTTAAAACCACTATAAAGTCTTTCACAGGCAGTATAGAATCTTCTGGAAGCACTTTAAATCTTCGGCATACATTTCAAGTTTTTTAAATTCAGTAAGTCTTCTAGAAGTAATATCAAGGCTTGTGGGAGTAATAACAAGGTTTTTGAAAGCGTTTTTAGGAGCAGTAACAAGTCTTTCAGGGGCAGTATTGTGTCTTTTGGAAACATTTCAGGTCTTCTGGAAGCAGCATCAAGTTTCCTAGAAGCAGCATTTTATTTCAATACAAGCACGTATCTGTAATAGGTGCTTTACCAAAAGAAATTCGCAGCAGATACTGGGACTGAATTTGGAAGAAGAAGCTTAAGCATTAAATTTCAAAAATTAATTGAAAATGGTAACTGAAATCCAGATGGAATCATTAACAATTTCGTATTGGGTGGTTGATTAAGTGTATGGTGGTTTGCACTCATTAAATTTTATGTTGCATCCGGTACATACGGTGCCTATGTGTGATCAATGGTAAATCATCAATATAAATGATAATATAATAAATGATCACTGGAAATCGTCAATGGTTTCTGAGTTATAACTGAAAAACTAAGCAAATTAATATCAAGGTAAGCAAAAAATATGAAAAGACATAAATAAAAGCATTGACCTGAGAACTTGTTGAGAACTCATCCTGACTTGGAATATCTCATCTCCCAGAATGGCTGTTGCAATATGTAATTGAACTGATTATATTGTTAATAAAAGATCTATATCACTTACAAATGTCTGTAAGCTCAACATGCATCTGAAAAGTAAGTCCTCGAAGTACTCTTTATAAACGATTAGACACTAAAATGATACTGTCGTTATCCAACACTAAGAACTAGGAAATATCCAAATAGACATGAACGGAAGGATAAGAAAAAAAGTCTAAGATTTGTTTAAAATATCGATATTTTCAAGTGTATCAAATACACCCTATTTCAGTTCAAAATTGAGCAAAAAATATTAGTAAGCTTTAGAAATTGAGAACACACCACGCAAAATTACAAAAGCTTTGCGATGAAAGTGGATATCGTTGAAATAAAATGTTTACTACAGAAATAGACTTGATTTAATCAACAAAAATTGTTTATACAAATACTTTCTTAAAGTCAAAAAGCTGACAATAAGAAATTTTTTGTTTTTAGTTTAATAAAATTGATACAAAAGAATCCTCTACTAATAAGAAGTCTTTCTTCAACCATAAATAACAGTTAAGAAATGACAGATTTAAGAGTACCATAAAGTTTAAGAATTGACCACTTAACCATAATAAAAATTTGATATATTTTTAGCTCCTTTTTTGGACAGAATAATTATGATTCAGGCAATAATAATCTAAATAAAAATATTTGACCTTGTTTATTTCATAATTCAACTTTATAAAAAAATGGTTTAGATTTCTTCAAAAAATTTCATAATTTCCTTAAAATTTACAAATTACACAATTTTAAACGGCGTTAATTAGTGAAACTTAATAGAACGAAAATGTTTACAAAATTGATTTCAACATAGACCCAAATTTCCCGTTTCTTTAATGATATACTAAAAATAAAACGATGATTTCATTCGACGTGTCAGAAGTCAAAATTGTGTTTTTATAAACACACGGCTCGCAAATACTTCATTACGACTTTATTATAATTATTACTGTCAAGGTCTTTTTTAAATATCAATGGTCTCTTTGTTAACGCCTGGCAAAAAATAAAAGAGCTCACGTTGTAATTTTATTTCTAATGCTTCGCATTGGGCGATGGCAAAAATGAGATAAAAGGTGTTTATATAAAGAGAAATTCCGTGTTAAAATGGGTTAATGGAAGGGTTGGGTTTGACCTCGACCAACAACGCTCTTTAGGTTGGGTTAATTTAATGAGAAAGTAGCATCTACTTTCATCATCAAACCACTTTCTATTTAATTGCAAATTTATCATCCGGATAAAAGTGCTTAATCTAATTCGTTTTAATTAACACAATTTTCTAATTCAAACAGTTTAGTTTTAATTTTAAGGATGGAATGACAATTATTTCGAAAAAAAATTACAACTTTCTTTCTTAATAACCGTAGAAAATAGTTTCTTTATGCATCATTACAGTTTTTAGTATGTGTAGAAACGGTTTTTACGGTTTTTGCCTGTTTATTGATGCGTTTAAAACCATGTACGTGTTCATGCATATCTCATTAAACCTTATTAAAATGTAAATGATCTTTATTTAATATTATAAATCTTCATTGTAAGAAATATATGTAAGTAAATTTATTTTATAGGAATGATGTAATAGGTATCTCGCAACATCTGGTTCTTTAACTTGGCAAAAATAAAAAGAAAACTAGCCTTATCCTTTTATGGGGAATGAAACGAGGACATTCCAGTTAATTCCAATGAAATCGTTAGTTTTAAAACGATGATTAAAGAGGCTCATCTTGATAACATTACCAAGAAATTTATTCCATTCCTCGAAGAAAAAAAAGCAAAACATAACTTTTTTAAAACGGTGTTATTGTTTGGAAAATATCCCCCCGAAAAATGATTTTAAAATTGTTGTA
This sequence comes from Onthophagus sagittarius, assembly GCA_036711965.1. Taxonomy (NCBI): domain Eukaryota; kingdom Metazoa; phylum Arthropoda; class Insecta; order Coleoptera; family Scarabaeidae; genus Onthophagus; species Onthophagus sagittarius. The sequence continues at coordinate 31,597,793 of JASERS010000005.1, forward strand.
TATGTACACAACTTCGATGTTGATATTCTTTAGGCGTCGCGACGCCATCCATCGATTTTCAATGGACATTTATAACTCGCCCAAGCTCGCAGGATGTAAACCGAAATGCGTTACGATGTACACATCCGACAAACGCCTAATTTTAAAATTAGAACTTTCATCTTCTGCCTTTTAAGCAGGTGGTTCGTACCATTAAAAAATTTCAACACGTGTATAAAAAAGAATTAATAAAAAAAGGGAGTTGGAAACTTCAACGTACAATGTCCCCTTGACACTACAATGCCCCGTAAAGTGGAATCACAACGGAAGATAAAAAGAGGAACAAAAAGTGGATGGTTAAAGATGGCTGTTTGAAGCGCCGCCGCGTACGCGAATGTATTTTTAATGACCTATTTACGCGACCTTTCACCGCGTTCCAACCTGTTTTCATGCGCAACGAAAAACCCATCAAAGACTTTAAGCATTAATGCTTCGATTCTTCTAAACCACACAAAAAAATCCCTTTTATTTTAACCCGTTTATTTTGATTAAATAAAAAAAAACTGATTCGTATTAATTGCGGTTTTAGTGGTGGATCGATTTTCCTAAAAGATCCTATAAAAAACGCATTGAGTGATTAACGTTTAGGAAATGGACGGTGTTTTAAAGGGGCCCAGTTAAAATATTTACGATTTGAATCGTTTCGATGAAAAGTTCGGGCCGAATTTTTTCCTCGTTTATTTTTTTTACGTCGTACAACAAATTGAATTGTTATGCGAGGCGGAAAACGCAATTTTAGTGCAATTGCGCTTCTCTATACCAACAACTATCGATTTATATACCACGTGACGCTTTTCCTTTTCAACATTGTCACTTGCAGTTCACATGAGAGTTTGATTCCTAGTGTTTCCCCTCCAGGAAATAGAATTGGGGGGAAATCCCCCCTTTTCGAATTGTTCAGGCCTAATTGATTTGTCACGTTCTTGCCTCTTGGAAAAAAGGGATTAATTATTGAATAGAAGATAATTGCTAAAATGAAGATATTGCTAAGATAGATTATTTATTAAATAAATTAAAAAGGGCGTTGATTTTTCAATCAATCTTATGTTCTAATCATCAAATTGTTTATAAATTAAGTTTATGAATACTGCAGTAGAAGGATTCAAGTTTCCTTTGTCTGGGAACTATCGCCTTTGTTATCGTTCTCGAATAATATAAAAGAAATGCAACTGATCAAGATCTAATGATATATAATGACAAACTCCACCGTAATGCGTAATTACTTTGTTGCTATAACCAACCAAATTGGAAAGACATAATGTTGTGTAACTAAGCATTCAAAAATCATCCCAGTCAAACAGATAAAAGATGAAACTACAAGATGATAAAGGATTGATTACGATGGTGTTGTAGATTAGAAAGGATTTTTTGGTAACCAAGAGAACTCTATATGTTGCGATCCTCAAACCGTAATCTTAGTTTGAGATCATCGTCATTTATATGATTACAATTCATCCTCATACCAACCACAAAATTTAACGGCTTGAAAGAACAGTTTTTAGGCCAATGAAGATCTACTTCAACACTGCCCGTGGGGAATAGATGATTCTCTTTACGTTAGAAGTTGTAAGGTTTTTCCAATAGCTTTTACCACTTCTAACGCTCAAAAGAGATTTGACGTTGTCGACCTTTGAATAAATCTTATGAGCGAATCAATGATGGGCAATAAGAAGAAAGAGAGTCGATAGTAAAAATAGTCTAGTATAGATCATATCCAGACAAGGAAATGCAACAAATCAAATAAATTTAAACCCAGAAAAATATTGAACTCCTTATACCAAGAACTATGTGACGAAATAAAAATGGTAATAACAGATACTGCAAAACGAAAATTAGAAAAAAACACAAGGTTTGAGATTCGGTGGTGACCAAGGCATCTTTTTCTTGATAGAGATTTAGAGGTCACTTAAACACTAGAATGTTAAATTAAATAAATGCGCAGATGCTCCATCTCATATTAAATTACATCAATTAAATATGGTGCCTTATTATTACAAGTACTAAAAACATCACTTTATCTTTACAAGAAGCCATCCAGATAATCCAATTTAAAATCGCATTAAATTAAAATTGCAAAACAGCTTTTAGATACTTTGGAAACCAATTATTAACAACTTTATTAAAGACAAGACACTTAAGTTCTTTTAGTCAATATGTTATTTAATTAAAACGCGTTATGGTGTTTAGTCTCTTGAAAAAATCTATTATTTTTTGTAAGATTTTTATTCCGAAAAAGAGAGGATGAAACATCTGGTCAAAACCAAGAAAAGTTTCATCGGAGAACTTTTCCGATACAATGAAAACGTCTAAAGTTTCTTAAACTTTTTTAAGTTTGGCGTCTTTTTTATTTCAAAGTTTTGTGTTATCAAACAAAAAGCTCTAATCAATATGATTTAAAAATTGTACATGATATATATAATATATTTTTTGGAAGATAAAAATCAATATGATAGGGAATTTAATTAAGCTTTATGTATGTTGGTGTCATTCCTATATTTGGTCGTCATTTCTTTTTACTGTTTGCAAAATTTTTCATAAATTTCCCGGATTCATTGGATTCCTTGTGTAGAGAGTGTCTAGTGGACATAGAATTTGTGTTAATCTACCCTTTTTAGATCAGATTGATCTATACGTCATATTTGTAGTTCCAAATATAATGAGAATTAGGTTGGATTAGATTGCCCACTTTCAACATTTTAGACACAACTTTTTCTGAACAAAACTAGGAAGCAATATTGCCTTTTATCTACTTTTTATTTCACCTCGAAATTAGCCTTATTCTGAAGTGAATATCAGAATCTCTCAAAAGAATTTCGCTTTTCTTATTAAAATTATAGTAACCAAACGCGTTTCATCCTTCATCTTTGTTATGAATAAGTTCCTCTTGCCCAATTTCCCTATGAGTCTCAATTGGATCAATTCCTCCGTCATTAGTTCAATTCTTACAAAAATTTTGTAGAAGCGTAACATTGAGAGTTCTTTTAGTGTTATATCTTATCCGTTTCATGCGATATAGATAGTTATTCTGCAAGGTTTATGACCAATTTTGCTTGGGTAGACCCGAAAAATCGGAGTTTCTAGATAGAAATCCGTGATGATGGAGTCTATAATTATTTAGCATTAAGTCTTGATCAGTTGCATTTCTTTTATATTATTCCAGAACGATAATAAAGGTGTGCATTGGTTTTATCTGGTTTGATATTTATTAAGCTATTTATTGCAAATTCAGTCCCAGTAGTATTTTAAATTGACATTGGATAGTGCATCCAGAAGACTTAAAATGCTTCTAAAAGACTTGACATGCTTCTAGAAGACTTGATATTACTTCTAGAAGACTTGACATATTTTCAGAAGAATCGATACTGCTTCTGAAAAACTTGATACTGCTTCCAAAAGACTTAAAATGCTTCCAGAAAACTTGATACTACCTCTAGATGACTTGATATGCTTCCAGAAAACTTGATATTTTCTGTAGAAGACTTGATATTCTTCCAGAAGGCTTGCTATTCCCTCTGGAAGATTTGAAATGCTTTCAGAAGATTTGATATTGCATCTATAAGATTTAAAATGCGTACAGAAGACGTAATATTACTTCCAGAAGACTTGATACTGTTTTTGCCAAAAAAGACTTATAAGACTTAAAAGCAGTATCTTGAAGACTGGATGTTGCCTCTTGAAGACTTGAAATACTTTCAGAAGACTTGATATTGTCTCTGCAGGACATGAAATGCTGCCAGAAAATTTGATATTGCCTTTGGAAGACCTAAAATTCTTCCAAAATAGTACTCATATAAAATTGTTAGTTGTTTTATCTGGGTTGAAATTACCACTGGTCATTAATTTTTATGTACTATTGAGATTATCCTTTCTAATTCAGTTTTAGCATCTGCAGTGAAAGTTTTTTTTGGACAGCACGAATTTTGATTTTTCAGTCCTTTTCAGACCCAATTCGTCGTTTGAGTCTTAAAAACCTCAAAAACAAAACCCTAAATATTACGAAGTTCAATATATTTGCGTTCATATTCATAATTATTAATCATTATTTATATGAATGTTTTAGTACTTTTAAGATTGTCTTGTTTTCGTTGATATGTCATTGACTCATCAACAAGTAGACATAATTTTGTGTATTTTATAGAGTATCTAATAATTCTATATTATCTGCCCATGAATAATAACCTTTCTCTTATACATCCATCAGCTTTCGATGGTGGATGTTGGGGGTTTAATTTGTAGGGGTTTAATCATTTACCATCTAATCATAAATTAAATTCTGATGAAGAATGTATGGTCGAGGGTTTCTTAGATATTTGTAAAAATAGAAAGCTGATTCAGCAAAAAAATTTAAATTTGCTTTATCAAATTCTGTGTAGAAAAGTGGTTCATATTATGTTTTAATTATAATACTACAACTCAATGGTATTTTAAACCTAAGGGCTAATAGCCAATTGCCTGCTTTTGTAATGAAATACATGGTATATCCCCATTATACATATACCCAATACCCCCTCTGAGGTGCGGACCTTATTCTTAATTTTATTAGAATAGGAAATAAATTTTTTTCTGTTTTACTTCAACGATGAAAATTCATTGCTATTTTTTGGTTTCAACCGGTTTCGGCGACATAGCCATCATCAGCAAAATCACGTTAAAAAATTTTAAACTACTACCTAATATCATTGAGGTTCAGTTACTTTACTTTTTTAAAAAATCAGTTGTTTGTTTAATTTGCAGATGGTCAAAACTAAAAAAACAGACATTGTGACAACATGGTTTCCTGATGATGGCTGTGTAACCGAAACCGGTTGAAACCCAAAAATAACAATAAATTTTCATTGTTGAAGAACAACAGAAATAAATGTTTATTTCCTATTCTAAACTTAATACCACGATGACAACAAAGAGAACAAATCTATCAACTTATTCTTTTTGGCAATGAATATCATAGGACGACTCTGGTGCAAATATACAGGGTTGGGTTGAATTCTACAATGGGTAGACTTCTACAACGAATAGTTTCAGAAGCGGACAACTTTACAAACTGATTTGGCAACCCTGTATATTTCAGTTGAGTAAAATTAGAACTAACACTTGATTTAGAAGTGGAAAGATTTGGGTCTTGTGTCAGTACTAGTTTTATATCATTAGATCTAACTCTCGATCTAGATCCATATGTTTCCTTAAAACGGCTAAACCCGAATGATTCTAGTTCTAAACTTAATGTTAGTTCTAGTTTTATATCATTAGGACCAACTCTGGATCTAGAACTAGAAACATTTGAGTTTAGCTGTACGTCTTTCAAGATGGCTAAATCCAAATTAAACTCAACAAAAATCTTTCTACTTCTAGGTTCAGTGTAGGTTTAAGTTTTATATCATTAGATCTAACTCTAGATCTAGAACTAGAAACATTCTGTATGTTTCTCAAGACGGCTACACTACACCTACGGCTAAACTAGAACTAACACTACACCTAGAAGTGGCAAGTTTTGGGTTTAGCCGTCTTAAGAGACGTGCGGCTAAACCCGAATCTTTCCACTTCTAGGTCTAGTGTTAGTTCTAGTTTTATATCATTAAATCTAACTCTAGATCTAGAAACATTCGGGTTTAGCCGTACGTCTCCTTAAGACGGCTAAATCGGAATGATTCTAGTTCTAGATTTAGTGATAATTCTAGTTTTATACGATTAGAACTACCTCTGTACGTCTTTCAAGATGGCTTAACCTAAACTAAACCTACCCCATCCCTACTTGAATCTTTCCACTTCTAGGTTTAGTGTAAGTTCTAGTTTTATATCATTAGATCGAACTCTAGATCTAGAACTAGAAACGTTCGTGTTAAGCAGTACGTCTCCTTAAAACTGCTAAAGTCGAATGATTCTAGTTCCAGACTTAATGTTAGTTCTAGTTTTATATTATTAGGACCAACTCTGGATCTAGAACTAGTAACATTCGAGTTTAACTGTACGCCTTTCAAGGTGGCTAAATCCGAATGAAACCCAACCCGAATCTTTCATTAGATCTAACTCTAAATCCAGAACTAGAAACATTCGGGTTTTGCCGTACATTTCTCAAGACGGCTAAACCCAAACTGATTTGGTAAACTTATATATTGGAATTAAAGCAAAACTTGCCACTTCTACGTCTAGTGTTCGTTCTAGTTTTATATCATTAAATCTAACTCTAGATTTAGACCTAGAAACGTTCGGGTTTCGACATACGTCTCCTTAAAACGGCTAAACCCGAATGATTCTAGTTCTACTTTTATTAACTCCGAATCTAGAACAATACGTATGGTGTTTAATCTCTTCAAAAAATGTATTACTTTTTATAAGATATTTCTTTTGAAAGAAGAAGCAGAAAACATTAATGAAAATCAAGAAAATCTAAGGTTTTTGTTTTTAAACATTTTTAAAACTTAAAAAATCTCTTTTTAATCCAAAGTTTTGTGTTTTCAAAGAAAAAGTTCACATCATTTATACAATTTATTTTTTGGAAGACAAAAATCAATATGAATTCATTGATTACATCAATGAAATCTTTTGAATTTATTGATACAAAACGAATAACTTAAATAAATTCATCATCTGTCTTAAAAAAGTCATGATATAAAATTATAAACCATGACGAGTTTTGAATTATTCATAAGTCCCCGTTTGTTACAACTTATTAAATGAACAGAAACTGTTTGTGTAACTGTGATTGGTTTTGGTTTGATTGGTCGTAAATCGGGTGTTAACAAACCAAAGATAGTTGCTATTAATCATCATTATCACTCACATCCGGTCGCTTTTCATGGAATAACAATAATAACTCATTAACGGAATCTGAAAGCTTCTGTTTTATTATTATTAAGCGATGAAGTCACGGACGTTTGTTCTATTTTAAAATCGATTTTTTAACTGATTACGCGTTTATTTGCATTTTTGTGTCTGTTGATAAGAAAATAATTTATGCACAACTAAAATAATGTTTTTACTACTTCAACCAAATTAAATTACGAACTTTCCGTACCCCCAAGATAAATTTCCTATCTCAAGTTATCAAAAAGTTTAAGTTATCTTTTCAATTATTTAAGAAGAAAACTTCTTACTAATTTAAGAAGCTTTTTAGGAAATAATTATTTTTAACATTTTCACGAAACTTTCAATGACACAGTTTACACGATGGGCTATGATGTCATCTCTTCGCGCCGGTTTAAAACGGATACCGTTCGAATTACAACAATTTACAATGTACATTTCCCCCTTCTGGTTTAAAAAAGCTACGTCACCTAACTTAATTTTAGAAAGATTTTTTTTCAATGAGGCGTAAGATCTTATTTCGGCCTAATCGATCGGGCATTAAATCGATTTGAATTTGTATTGAATTGGAGAACGACGAGATTGTTAATTTATATTCAAGGTTGACTGGTAAATGTAAATTGTTTTGCCGATATCTAATAATATTGGGGATTAGAAAAGAAGATTTCGATCTGGAATTGTTGATTCAATAAAAGAAAATAAATAAATAAATTTGAAGGAGATTCTATTTGAGTTTAAATTGCACCCAAACAAGTCGTAAAGTTGGGAATTTTGAGATTATTTGAGCTAATTAATTCTTAATTTCTTACTTTTTTTAATTCCTCCTTTTGAATGAAACTATTAACACATCAATTTATTATTATTTTTTATTCACTTGATATTAATTAATTAAGTTCACGTATTTTTTTTTATGTTTTTTAATTAAATCCCAACAATGAAAGTTCAATCTTCAATTTTAACCACCATAAACTATTTTCTTTTGACCTCCTTTTTAGATATTGTCTCGTTTTATCAATTTTATTTTATTATTACCGTTTTACGATTAAAAAACGTTTTTTTTTGTAAAATAAGACCCCGACACATTCGCTTCGGCGGACCGACATCAACTGGTAACAAGTTGGTCGTTTCGTTGTAGCAGCAACAGCCATGAGGACGATTCTCCTCCGAGCTGAGCTGGGGCTTCGTGCATTTTAGATTCAGGTACGAACGACCTGAACAACAAACGGGGCCGTTTTACTGTGTGCTCGGTTTTAAGACCAGGTGTTCGCATTTTGCAATAAAAAAATGATCCCAATTCAAAAGAAATACTTCTTTTTTGATCAAAACCCAGAAACAAAAAGCTTTCATCGATAAATGACATTGCCCCAATAACTTTTTAATTACAAATCATCTAAAAATAAATATGATTCAATCGCAATCAACATTTTTACGATTCCATTCATTACATTCTTTGTATTAATTCGAGACCTTCACCTTCATTTTTACCTTGGCTGGTGAAATAAAAAGAGACTCGGTGCTTTCGATTTCTTACTGCTTCGGTGAGCACCAAAGAAGATGAAGCAGTTTCAAGTCACGGAAGAAGAACCTACGGGTCTACAAAAGCGAACACTTCAGCTGTAAAACCCTATTAAGTTACAAACTCGGTTTCTAAGAAGAAATTCTTCGACAGTAAAAAAATAACTCAAAAATATTTGTTATGTAATATTTATTTTTATTGGATTTGTAACTTTTTGATTGGATTAACACACAAAGAGGATTTTCTTTATTTCTAACGTCTGCGGATTTAATAAAAATCAATCTTTCGTTTGGATTTAGTGGAATTCAATAAAAGGACCGTCTTATTTACTCGTTTCTGTTTGAATAACTGAAATTACGTTCGATTTTTTTTTGACTTTGTGGTGGAAGCACTGAAAGCAATAAAGACATGTTTCGACATTGGTTGTAACCTGAAGGGGTGAATAAATTTGGGGACTAAAACCAGAGTCGAAGGAAACGAAAGAACTAATAAGATTTTTTTATTTATATTATTTAATTTGGTTATTACGTAATAGTATATTACAGTATAAGTGAGGATTAATTCATTAACGCGATGACGAATTTAAAAAAGATATACAAGATAATTAAAAACATTCTTTTCGCGTATAACGTTTTGTTCAATCCTAGGATTCAACAAAAATATTATTTACTTGAGTTGGATTAAATTAATTTACATCAACAGCTTTTCCTTGTGTTCATCTAAATAAGTCTGACTGTATGAGAATTACTTTTTTATATTTAGCAATTTATTATACAGGTGTCCCGTAACGATTGTACAATACTTCATAGGCGTATCTATTTTCGAAATATTCAAAGTTTTAGTTACGATGATTAACAAAAAGTTAAATAAGTTAATATTAATAACATAATAAAACAAGCAGCAAAGATTGTTGAAAAAAATCCATCAACCAGCATAAGAATTAACAATTAGCAAATTGGAAAATAATGATGTCATAATTAATGTTTAATTTGTGCATCATTTACTAACCAATTTAAATCTGGTGAACGAAATGGCCACGGGATAAGACCTCTTGGCCTATCCACTTATTGCCAAATCAGCTCTCGAGTAACTTGTATAAGGTGGGCCAAATTGGACACTTTTAAAGGGAAACACCTCTTTCTATAAGAAATAAGTGAAAAATGAGTTCAGTATCTGAAGCTTGATTTTTATAAAAAAACTTAGTGATAAAAGATGCATATTGATATCTCCTACGGTTTCAGAGATACAGGTGCTTTTCAAAAACGTCGCTATAACTCAGCATCTCTAAAACATTAAGAAACATTAAATTTCTTTTAAAAATTGAGTACCACTTATTGAAAGAGGAGTTTCCCCTATAAAAGGGTCCAATTTCGTCCACTCTATACATAGATATATAGTATGCTAGTGCTTCATCGTACATGAAGTAGCAATCTTTAAAATTTGCAGAAGTAATTCATCAAATACCTCTGTCAATTCATTTTTAATTATGTAAGCATCGGTTGTCAATCTTTTTGGATCAAAAAATGGACCAACAACCGGAGATGGGGGTTTATTATACTTTCGTATTTTACACGTATAACAATTTGAGTAATTTACACCATTAATAAAAGAAAGATGTGAAAAATTAAAAGTGCTAACTCACCTCAACCTCAAATTTACTTTCAGATCTACATCCGTCATAATTTTGCGAGATTTCTTTCATTTTTAGAGTACAATAAACGTGTACCAATTTTTTGGATTTATCAAATCCAAGACGACTTCTAACGGAAGAATAAATATAAACTTTAATGCTAGTTGAAGCAATCCATTATTTTCTATTTTGTCCATTTTACAAAATAATAGGGTTTAGCTATGTTTTTATCGCTAACTTGTAGATATATTAAAGTATTCAAAAATCAACTGTTATTAATGAAACCATTCATTTGAACTTATTTGACCAAAAACAATAAAAAATTAAAATTTTTTTTTGTGTGTTCGTTGCTTGATTATGTGGTGTATAAATGAAGGGGTTATAAGAAAAATAAAATTAATGTTTATGAAACTAAAACTTTGTTAGTTTCTTATATTTAGGCTTTTTGTCCATTTTCAATTAAAGAATATGGTAAATTATTATAAAATCGTTATGGGACAGCCTGTATATATCCTTGAGTTATTTTTCCTGCTTATTGGAATCAATTTTCTAATGTTTTGGTAGACAAGAATAGCGTAGCATGTGGATTACACTGGTATATGCACAGCACCGTCCTAAACGTAAGGGTTAATAGCTACCATGTCTTGCACAATGTTCCACAATTCTTCTGTTTCTAACATAACTTTCACTATATTTTCTCGATTTAACAACCGGCCACATTTCCTTTCACTAAACTTTTTCAAGTTTAGACAAAACCTGAGCCATAGTTTCATTTCCGGAATAAGAATTCTTGTCCATCCCTCATATAGATCCTATCTTTCCTACCAGGCCTTCAATAAATTTACTTTACATTCACGTTTTACTTATTTGCCTCTCCTATATAACTCTGTTCTTTCGTCAGCAAGCAAGTCTTCAGCAATAACTTGAATCCCTTCAGCAAAAACCGTTCGATATGTGGAACAAATTCTGGTTAACTCTTGTCAACATATCACGATATAGTTTAAATTTAAAGGCTTTTTGCTAAATAGGTGCGGCGGATCGATGCAAGAAATTTCCTACGTCTTGATCTTGCACCTAAGTTCGGCATCAACCTTAAAAGTAAATTACACATGAATGTCGCCTTAATTGATACCTCCTCAATATGTTTCATCATGATGATGTCCTTACTGATAAATAGAACGAGATACTTGACTCTTTCAGCACTTTGAATTACAGATCCATTTACTTCAAAGTTAAGAGATCTTATCTTTCTTCTCCCTTGAAGCAAAACCATTTCCGACCCATCTTCATCATTGTCAAGACCCATCTCCTTAAGTTTATCATAAGTCTTGCAATGTCAGCAGATCATCAGCATAACCAATGATCTCTACTCTGCCTCCAATTCCACTCTTAGAATTCTATCATAATATAGATTCCATAAAAGTGGACCTAATAGAAATCCTTGCAAACTTTCTCATTTGGAGCTATGATATTTCTTTCTGACAAGTAACTTCTTATCATTTCAACCAAATAGGGGCTTATATTTCCATTAATTAAAGATGTGATTATTTCCTTCCAAGATGCAGAAGTAAATGTATTTTTGATGTCCAAAAGAGCTAACGCACAGAATTTCTTAATCTGTAAAGCCTTTTTTTATCCTATCAATGTTTTTCTGCACTTTTTCAATCGCTTGTATAGTCTGTACCACAAGAAGTTTAGGTGACTCATCGCCTAACAGTGTACGGAACAGACGTACGCGCTAGAAATCATTCCACTCTAACACACGTCAACGCGCGGACATAATATTTGTAACGTATGCGCAAAATTCTTGCGGAAATCGATGAGTCACATTCACTTCTCGTGGTACAGACTATACAGTGGATCTTCCCTTCCTAAAACCATATTGCTTTTCATGTAGAATATTATTCTCTTCCACTTCTACAACCAATCGCAGTCTTTGTAATCCTTCCAAAAGTTTCCCCGTCGCATCCAATAGACAAAGAGATCTATATACCAAGGCTTGTCCTGCTTTCTTCGGCTTCTCAATGAGTACAAACCTTACACTTTTCCAGATCTTCGGAAAAATACCCTTTGACACCCAGTTATTGTATACCTCTAAGAAATCCTTTGAATACTTCCATGCCAACAATCCAACTATTTCAGATGGAATGGCATCCGGTCCCAGGGCTTTCTTTTTCCTTAAATTACCTACCGCCATTGAGAGTTCCTCCACTGTAACGGGAATTGAATTTAGTGGACTAGCCCTAGCATCCCATGTGAATGCTTCATGTTTAGGGAACAGTTTACTGACTTGTTCTTCCACCGTCTTATCCTCAGTACCATTTCTGTTTTTCATTTTCAGTCTTTTGGTAATTATTTGGTATGTCTTACCCCAGACGTATTCTTCAAGATCTGAACAGAGTTGGTTCCATTTTTCTTTCTTACTCTTTCCAATGAGTTTTTTAGTTCTGTTTTTTGTTTCTAAGTTGTAACTTCATATTTTCAACTTATTCCAAATCAAAAATACCATTCCCTCTACTTCGTGTTAAGCTTCTTCTTATTGTATTGCAATCTTTTCTTTTTTCTGCAATTTCATTATTTCATCAGTTTACTAGTTTGTGGCTAAAATTTCTGCCGTTTTTCTTAACACAATATTTATTACAAACCCTTTGTATGTTTTTTATTAAATTTTCTGGTGTTCTCGCTTCGTCCTTATCAAAAAATGGAGTTTCGTCTATCACTTTCCCTTTCATTTCTAACACACTCTCCAATTTCATACATAATAGATCTATGGTCACTTAAATTATCACTTTCTAGATCCACACACCAATTTCTTACTCTTCTACCTAGATTGATCGAAGCAGCCGTAAAATCCACTAATGATTCTCCAGCTGGTTCAGAAAATGTCGGAATATTGCCTTGGTTTAAAACAATCAGATTATTTAAGCCAAAACTTCTCCTCTTTTATTGGAAATACTGGAACCTGCCTGCAGCATTTTGGCGTTCAAGTCTCCTCCAATCAAGACATCCTTGTCAAAATTCCTTAACATTATCTGCATGTTTGAAGCAAAAATTCAAATTCTTCAGTCAACCTATTTGGAGAAAAATAGCACGATATTACCACAAAGTGTGATGATTCTACACACACAAATCTATGAACTTATCACACACATATTTCTATATACATTAACAAACGCATCGCAATTCTTGTTACAGCACTGCTTTGATTCCAATTTAATATTGGGTTCGCAGCCGATCACTAAATATATATCACTTCCACGAACTTGTTTTTCCACTAAATCATGGGCAGCACTCACTCTGTTGAAATTTAGTTGTATCACTTTAATTTTATTCTTTATTAATTATCGTTTTCTTTGTTGCATTTTTCCTTGATTCTATTTTTTTTTTAACTTCTCTTCTATATACTGGACACGTCATACTGTTTGTCTTGTGTCCTGCAGTCTTGCAATCTCTGTAGAAAGTTTCTTCTCTATATTCATCCATTTTGTGTCCTGGCTTTTGGGATTTATTGCATAATTGCCTTTTTTCGTATTTTTTCTTTTGGCATTCTTTCGCTAAATGCCCTAATTCTTCGCATTTATAACACCTGTCCGGTGCTTGTCTGAATCTAACCCAACCCAACTAGCTTGTTAGTGCTAGATATTAACCGGGTTGGGTTGCACCATTAATCTTAACCCAAGCTAACTAGTTAGCACTAAATATTAAATGCATTGAGCCATCAACTTTATCTAATCCCAACCTAACCCCCTAACCAATGAGTGCTAGATATTAATTAGGTTGCGATGAGCCATTAATTTTAGCCTAACCCAATTAGTTACTTAGCATTATGTATTAATTGCGTTGGCTTGAACCATCAACCTGATCTGAACCCAACCCAACCTAAGTAGTTAGTTATTGCTAATTATTAGATGAACTCGTTGGAACTAAATATAATTTTCAAGATTGACCAGACGAGCATTCAAAATTTTATTGAATTTACTTCTTTCATCATGAAGACAATGTATTATTATCGTTCAAAAATTAATATCATTTCATTTTATATAATTTGCAATTAACAGGACATTGCTTAAAATAATTGTCTGCGCAATTTTTAGACAAACTTTATAGGTCCGCGGGCCAAAAAAAGTTGAGAAACTCTGATCTACAGTTTTTAAAGGTTTACAACTTCCGCACTTAAATTTATGATGAATGGAAGATCTTTTTTCTTCCTCTCTTTCTCATTAAATCTTATTTAAATTTTATAACAGTCTCATTTATTTCAGATCATGATAAATAACACTAAACGCTGTTAATTCTGCCATCAAGTAATCAAACATGATTCATACATTTGATTACCTTTCGAGCGTGAGTAATGTGAATTGACGTGACTCACGCGTGATTCACGTGATTCAGTTATGGTATTTACGTGAGTGGCGTGCGTGACCCGCGTGGGTCTAGATCGTGAGCGGACATAAGAAATCACTTTTTTTTTATTGAGGTTGGGGAAAAATCTGTGGACAGACATCTAGCCTGTGGTGATGGACGGCCAGGTAGTGTGGGGTTGGGGGTTAAAACCCCGACCCACTAAAAAACCCCTTTCCTCACTTCTTTGGAACGGCCGGATGGCATTTCTTCAGAGTAACATTTCTTTTCGTCATGGCAGATCCCTAGGTATTCCAGGCTCTCCCAAAATTCCATCTCGGAAACTCACGCTTATTCGGAATAAAACAAGAAAAGTCCACGATTAGTATTCTGCAATATGTACATTTTATAGCGTACCCGATTTGGAGGGACAAAATTATGCCCCTCCCTTTCTTTATTCAGCTTTATATCCTTTCTCGGCTGCCTTGATTTTTGGACTATATCCAACTTTAGTCCAGAACCCGAAATTTTAGATTTTGGACTCTGCTCCTGTCTCCAGATTTACTGACTCGACCCAAAAAGAGAAGAACCACATGAAACAAAAGATCGGAATTACTTTTTGAAATAAAATTTTTAGATCGCATACCCGTCTAGGAGGGGCTGACTGCTGACCTCTCTCCTTCCTCTGTCACTCCACTGATTTTTCCGGACTCTCTCCATTTCTATCTCGTATTCTTTCTTCTTCTTCATTATCCCCGTAATCATCTTTCTGATGGCCGATCATTTTTCTTCGCTTTCCAGCATTTGGACAATTATGTTCTCTTTGCTTAAGGTTTCACCACATCTCTTCTCACCCTTCTCTCTATACAGATTGAAGGTTTTGCAGTCGAAGATCGTATGTTCCACGCTATCCCTCTCTTCGCAGAACCAGCATGTGTCAGACTCCGTCTTTTTTATTCTGTGCAAGTAGGTTCCAAAAATTCCATTTCCTACTCAGCCATCTCGTAATAACTGGGATCAGCTTCCTCGTCCATCCAGCATTTCGGTTCCATCTTTCTTGCCATAGTTGCATTAATGATTCTCTATTTGCACTTTTGCTTTCTCTACCGCTTCTATACGTGTCGCTCCTTTCTTTAATTAAGAGATCGATAGCTGGCAGTACTGCAATTACTTCCACGCCTTCTGAAGGTACTGTTCTATAAGCCAATGTAATTCCTATGGCTAATTTTCTGTTAATACTAGTCAGCATATTTTTATATTCTTTATATTTCAGCGCTTTATGGCACGTGGGCGCCGCATACAGAATAACCGACGTTACTGCCGTGGGTATTGTCCTCCGTTTGCTGGTAACCGCACCTCCTACGTTAGGTATCAGCCGCATTAATCTATTTGACATTTGGGTAGCTTTTTTATTAATTTCCACTACATGTTTAACCATCTTTACATCTTTATCTAGGACCACTCCTAAATATTTGACTTCGCTCGAACTGCTTATAGTGGTATAGCTATCCAGATCGATATTTAGCTTCTGCACTTTACGACGTCTTTGTAGAAGTACCATTTCAGTCTTATGTTTAGCCACCTGCAGACCCATCTTTCAGTGCTCCTTCATCCTCCCTCAGTTACTCCCTGCTCCATCTTCATTCTCAGTATTTCGTCGTAGAACAGGTTCCATAAAAGGGATCCTAGGAGAGATCCCTGTGGGACTCCGCACGTGACCTTGTATGTTTTGTTATTTGGTGCTTTTACACTTCTGTTTGATAGGTAGCTTTTTATAATTTCTATTAGGTACGGGCTGACGTTTCCCTCTTCCAGTGCTCTTATCACTTTTCTCCAAGGGGCCGAGTGGAAGGCATTTTTTATATCTACTAACACCATTGCACATAATTCTCTATGTGTTAATGACTTCGTCTTAATGCTCTCCACAATTTCCTGTACTTTCCTTATGGCATCAATCGTAGATTTCCCTTTTCTGTACTCGAACTGCCTCTCATGTACTAGTCTTTTATTTTAATAACTTCCCGAAAGTGTCGATAAGACAAATTGGTCGGTACGTTATTTTTGTGTCACTTTTCTTTTTTGGCTTTTCTATGACAATCAGCCTTGCTTTTTCCCAGAAGGTGGGAAAACATCCTTTAACCAGACAGTCATTGTATGCGCTTAAAATTTCGTCGGAGTACTTTTCTACGAAGATCTTTAGTAGTTCGGGTGTGATACCACCAAGTCCAGGTGATTTCTTTTTCTTTATTTTGCCGGCTTCTAACTATAGTTCATCTCTTGTAAATAAGGGGATGTTTTGCTCTGGGTTTAACGAGGTCTTATCGTAGGTAACTTTGTCCATCTTTGGAAATAAGATGCTGACTTGTTCATCGATTATTGAGCTTTCTATTTCTGGCTTCTTTCTCATTTTTAATTTCTTAGCAATTATTTGGTAGGCCTTTCCCCATACGTCGTCATTTAATTCTGCACATAGCTCTTTCCATTTCTCTTTCTTGCTACCTTCTATCAGTTTCCTTAGTTCTTTTTTAGCCTCTTTGAGCTTTTCGTTGACTGGTTCCAGCTCTGCATCCTTCCCTTTACCCTTCCTTAATCTAGTTTTCGGTCTTCTTAGCTTAACGCAGACTTTTCTTTTCTCTGCAATATTTCCATTCCACCAGTAGACAGATCTACGACTAGCTTTCGTTTTTTTCCCCTTGGCCAGATATTTCCTGCAATACCTTTCTACATTTTTTCCTTAAATTTTCTGAGGTCCTCTCCTCCCCTTCCTCGAAAAGTGAGCCAGATTCCTTTTTTAACTTATATAGCGCTATTTTAAAGAAGTCACTTACGCGCACATTTCTAAACCCAATCCAATTCTGTATATTTGCATTGAAGTAAAAGTATGACTAACACTTGATCAAGAACTAGAATCATTCGAGTTTAGCCGTTTTGAGAAATGTATGGTTAAACGCGAATATTTCTAGTTCTAGAGTTAGATCTAATAACATAAAACTAAAGACGCACGGCTAAACCCAAAACTTTCCATTTCTAGGTTTAGTGTTAGTTTTAGTTTTACTTCGACTAATTATACAGAGTTGCATCTGTTTGTGAAATACCCTATTTCAAAAACTATTAATTGTAGAGGTCTTCATTAAAAAAGTCTTCAGAAGCAGGGCTAATCCGAACCCAACCCAACCAAATCATGTTACCCTATTTGATCTTAGGTTTAGGACAGCACTGGTAAATATTATCATGTCTATACGTGTACAAAAATAAAATCATGAACATATTACGATTTTCTTGAAATAACATTTTTCTGAAAATTAGGATATAAATTATTAATTAAATTTGGGACGAATTTTGAAACCTTAATATGAACCTATATTTATTTTCAGTTACAAATCGTAATTTGAACCAATTTAACATTTTTTAACCACATTCTCTTTACTATATCATATGAAACACATTAAAAAAACATCGTGAAACGATAAACCAGTGTTCCTTGACCCGTTTACATATAAATAAACGTTGCGTTACTTACTATTTTCCAGATGTTGCTGCAAAAAGTGTTGATGATTTTGACTTATCAAATTTCGTTTTATCTCATTCCGAAAGATTATTATTAAAAAAAAAATATAATGTTAACGAAAAATCACGTTCTGTGTAACAATTTCTTAGAATTTTTTTTCTTTAAATAACGATGATTGTCGTTATAACAACTAAGAGTAAAAAATGGGAAAAAACAATAAGATGAAATAAGGTTAAATGAAGAAGAAGGAAGGGGAAATCACAGTTTTACTTGATGAGGCTCCTTAATTGGCCTTTCAGACACGCGGGTCAACAGACTTCCTTATTACATTTTCTTACTCGCTTGTTAAACCACCAAGACGTCTACAAATTACCTCCAAGAATCCCTTTAGTCCATTTAAATTTACCCATCTCTCTCAAATTAAATAATCTATTTAAATGTTAATCTTTTATTTTTTTAGTGTATTTAGTTTCTTTGTTAAACATGGTCGCATAATGTGCTGAAAATAGGTCGGTCAAGCTGAAATAAACTTGGCAAACGACGTTGGTTATCACGCAACGTGCGTTATAGTTTAGTTTTAGAGGGAGTTACCTTTTTTACGACTTATTCATTGACGATCAACGATCTTTATGATAACACATTGAATTTATTCGAGTATATTATTGGAGATTTAAAAAAAATTTAACGTGCTAAAATTGTGTTATTAACTCAAATTAAATCGATGGTTATCTCCTACATCCTGTGTACGCTCAAAATTTGCATATTTCGCCCCTATTGTTCCGCTTTTAATTTTTTTTACCTTTCACGATTTAAACACGACAATGGAACCATGGCTCGGTTCTTTGGCGAGTTACTTTTTAAAGAAATGACGTCATTTATAGTTTTCAGTAGGAGTGGTGACGCAAACTTTGTGGTCTTAAAAGGTCGCCTACACACTTTAAATACGAAGAAATTGCAACGTTATTATGATTAGTTTCGTATACGTTAATAAATTTGATGAAAATTATCTAACTATTAAAATAATTCACTCACTTCTCAATTTTATATCAAAACGACTCTATAAATCATTTTAAACGGGGATTTAAAGGGTGCCAAAACTTGACAAGAATCAGTTTTATTTTAGCTCCAACAAAACTGAGATCATGGTTATTTACAAAAACATTCTAATCTTGTTTGTGCAACGATTTTAAGAAAGACATTATTTATTGGTGTTTAAGTTCTATTTTAAATGTATTGAGATATTGATGGATTGTTTTTATTATCTTGTCGATCAATAAAGTTAAATTAAATATTGTTTAAACAAATTTATAAGCAGCATAACAAAATTTATTTTGGCCAATTTGAGTGCAACAACAAATCGTGGAAGTGCCATAACAACGTTACCCCAACATTAATATTTATGGTTATGCAAGGTTGATTTTAGAAATTTATAAATCTGAAATTTAAAACGGTGAAAAAATCACCTTTAAAATATTGATTAATACAAATTTGCTTCAAATTGATTTTTAATTCATGGTGATAACTCAATTTGTTGTTGGGATACGATTCTTTTAAACTCATTTTCAGTTCCATATCTAAATAACTAAACATGCAGAGTTGAATTTAAAACATCATTATAATCTTGTTTATGGAAAATAGACGTAATAAATTTATAAAGCTGTTGATGACGAAATATTGGGTTGAGTTCGATTCGGTTGAAGCCTCTTGAGGTCCATATTGTGGAATGTTTTTTTCGATCAAATGCTGGAACAAAAGTGAGATAAGAAAGAAGAAGTGCTTGAAAGCTTAAAATAAGCAGATTTATGGAGATTGAATGAACATGGTTAGAACATAGCTTCTTCTGTCAGTCCTGAACGATGCTGGATGAGAGCCTATAAAGATGTCTTTAAACGACTGGGAGATGTTTTTTGTTGCTTATTTTCTTGAGCCGTGGATGATGCAAGACAACCCTCGCCTTGAAAGAACAAACCAACGAAAGGAACATAGTGGAGGATAGGTTAAAAGTTCCGAAGAAAGCCCATTTTCGGAATTTCTTTCTTTGGGCTTCCTACCATTCTTACCTTCATCTTCTATTTATTCCCATAAAACAGCCAGACTTGCACGATGTCAAGATATGCGAGGTTGAGTTTATAATGATGAATAATGGTCGCACAAGAATGTGATGACATCGAGAGGAAAGAGTGAATTTAGAATTCGTTTCAAGACGATACAGAGCTTTAAAAGCTGAGATTATGGTTTGAGAAGGCGATATGTGTTGATCAAAAGTCATCTTTAACATGCATTCAAGGTACATTAAACGCCTTTCATGCTGTTGTAGTTATAAGAAGGTTCCTGAAGCAGATTTTGCTTTGGTCTGCACGATCAGCAGACTTGTCACTGATTTAACATGTCTGGGAATGGTGGGTCAATGATTAATCAAGTACCCGACCTCCTTATGGAACGAAATATAAAGTAGCCATAAAGATGTTATCAACATCTTAATCAAAAATATGTATAATGTCATCTGATGAGATGAATATACGAAGAATATCATATAATTATGTACAAATTTTGAATAATCAGAAGTTTAATTAACAATTGGAAGTAACCCATTTTCTTTGATTATGATTGTAATCTTGCAAAAGAAAATGAGTAGAGTGAAATATAAGGACAACGCGACAAAATACGTCAGCAAAGAAAAATAATGATAAATTTAGTGTTATAGAGGTGATTCAAAAGTAGGTGTCAACATTGAATAGCATCCACTTTTAAAATACTGATTATCATCACGAACACAGTAATACAACACTTATACAATGATTTAAATGAAACATCAAACCAAGACATATTGGAAACAGTCTTTGATTTAGTGCGACCAAAAGGAGAAAGAGGCCAGACCCTTTAAAATTTAAACACAAAATACGAAACTATTTGCTAGAACATTATGCTCCAACATTAGTAATTGCTGCTGATACTCTTTTAAGCAAAACGTGTTTATCTCGGCTAATGATTGATAATAAGCAATTACCAAAAGAAGAAAAAGAATGTGAAAATATCGATTTAAAGTATGATGTGTTACAGTACTTGGCTAGATATTGGGTTCTGTCTTAAGAGAGGTACGACAAAACCTAAATGTTTTTCTACTAAGTCTAGTACTAGTTCTAGTTTTAATTGCCACTAAGTACTTGATTGTTATAAATTCTTCTGAACTAAAGAGACCATCGAATATACTTACAACTGTATAGAATACTGGATGCATAAGACGGAAGCAATACCCCCGTCGTACATATAAACACTTAGAGGACAAAGAAGTCAATAAAGAAGTCAATTACTTCCAATAAAACCATAAAGTACCTCAAAGTTGTGCTGGATTATAACATAAGATTCACAACCCATATGAGGGAAATAGTATGCAAGGCAAACCGAATTGGAACTGCATTAAATAAGGTAATGCCTAGAATCAGAGGACCTACACATTGTAAAACGAGAATACTCTGCCTGGTAGTGATATTCTCCAGCATTGGAAAAAACATTGAAATATGACTTCTACAAACGAAAGCTACAAAGTTTAAATAGGAAACTGCCAATTGAATGTATTGGAGCGTATAGAACAATATTGGATGAAATGTGTTGAAATTTTCATGGGTTTACCTCCTCTATACATACTGAAACAAAAACAAGAGAGGAACTATTTTCCAAATGACAAGAAGCATGGTAAACCTATGAGGGATGATCAAAGATATAAAATCCTGGATAAACAGATCCTGGGGAGCTTTCATATGACCCAAGCTTTTACGGGGCATGGAGTTTTCGCTTCATACCTCAAAGAAATAAAGAAAAGTGACTCGAATCTATGTCGATATTGTCAGTGCGGAGACATACCAGAAAAATATGTAATTGTAAATTTCAAAAAGAGAAGTTAGTAAGAAATATGCTGAAAACGGAGAAAAAATAGCATTCAATTGCCGTTTTTCTGAGAATTGTAATAAAATCAAAACAAGAAGACGAGAAGTAGCGGCAAGGACGGCCATAAAGCGGATAGTAAATAAATCTATGATTTAATTTCAAGATACCGATGACATAAAAGACAAATCCAGACAAGACGGAGGAGCAGAGTCATGGAGGGAACTAACGGGACAATAAGGAAGAGTAGGGGGGTTTCTTATTCAAGTGAAACCCTCCAGGCCGGATACGTAATTTATACTGCTTCAATCAACTCGAGTATCAACGACCAAGTCATCAAGGAAAGAGTAGGAACAGGGTTTTTCTTTTTATGTGAACCCCCTAGACTAGATAAGTGATTGAAATTGTTTGAAACAAAAATTAATTGGTTTTATATGTTTTTCTGCTATGGTGGAATACTGCCTGTGCCTTCTGGAAGGAAGAAGATTCTTCGTAAAAAAGGGTTGGGTTCCGTCTTAAGAGACGTATGGCTAAACCCGAATGATTCTAGTTCTAGATCTAATGTTAGTTCTAGTTTTAATATTAGCCCCTACTTCTCACCTCTCCACCATTAATGTTGTAGCATGGAATCGTGTCTGTCCCATAAAATGGTTTTTGACCATATCCTCTTTATGTCGAAAATTTACTTATTCAGATCTAAACTTTATTTTATTTATAGAGGTGTCTCACGTAAGAGAAAGAAACAGGTATAAATGAAATCATATAGTTTTTATTACATATACGGATTGTACACACCAAAATATGTTGACCTTGTTAAGATATGTTGATACCTGGTGCTTTTGGATTTTGAGTTATTTTAGTTAGAAACTTTTGTTGTATAGATTGCAATTTCTTGAAAGCTGATCATGCTAGAAAGTTCAAATTTGTAAATATTGCTGCTTGGATGTCCTAATTGGAGAGATATTGACACCATCTATTTTATACAGGTGTTCAAAAATATAACTGCAACTTTACCATAATCAATTGCAAAAAAGTCGAAAATTTTAAATTGAACACCCTATATCTAATATGCTCCTATATCTATCAACTTCAGTTGTTGAGATATGATGGAATTAATCAAAATCGTGCAATGAATGGCAGATCTTAATTTTCTCATTGGTAGGGCATAAAATAAGGTCATGAAAATAAGTGATTATTGTGATTAAGTATTACCAAAAACCAATCTATCAATATTACAAGTAATATTAACCAAAAGAATCAAATGTTGTAAACTAGTTAGAACACCAAAACTACACATTTAATGAAACTTTAATTAATTAATTTGCTTCAAACTTAAAAAATCGTCATAAATCAATCTTGCTTATGGAAAATAAGTGTTAAGTTATTCTTTGATTAATTAAAGTGTGATTTTTGTTTAATAATAAATATTTATTTTTTTATCATTTATTTATTTTGAATCAACCATAATAACAAAATTTCAAAATCACTTTTCAGCGTAAATTATTATTGCAGGAACTTTCATTATTACTTCAGAAGATGAAGAACTTGAATTCTTTTTCGTTTCTTTAATAAGTTCTTCGACAACCTCACCTATATAATCATTTATTAAATTTGCTGGTAACTGATTATAACTTGACTCAAAATTTTTAACTAAACCTGATAAAGGTTTTTCATCGGGGAATTTTATGTTTATCTCATCGTAATTTATAGCAACATTTTTAAAACCAACTTCTTTTAGAGCAGATTTCAACCACTCTCCAACGTTAATATTTGACAAAAATGGACCATCATAAACGGTTGATTGATATTTTCGAAATTTTTCGCGTTGATTTACCAAAAAGAATGTTTCCAAATACACATTGTTAGTTATAGCCGTTAAAAATATTTGTCCACTGGGTTTGAGCATTTCGTAAAAGTTTTTAATCCAACTTAAAATAATAAAACTTATTAAATATATTAAAATAATTAATAAAACGTACTTACTAAGTTGTGGGAACCCAATGCAAACAATACATCGAATAAATTAAATCGAAATTTGTAATAAACTTTTTAGGAAAATTTTCCAGCGATAAATCCATCAATTCAAACTCACAATTTTTTTGATCATTATATTTTTCTTTTGCTTTTAAAATCATATCTTCTGATAAATCAACTCCGATTATTTTGTAATTCTTTGTATTTTTCATCACAAATTCTTGAAAAAAGTTTATCGTTGATGTTCCTTCACCGCAACCAG
Source organism: Onthophagus sagittarius (assembly GCA_036711965.1). Lineage (NCBI taxonomy): Eukaryota > Metazoa > Arthropoda > Insecta > Coleoptera > Scarabaeidae > Onthophagus > Onthophagus sagittarius. Next base: position 31,621,746 of record JASERS010000005.1, read on the forward strand.
CATCCAAAATTTGTATACTCTCATCATTTGGTTTACTTGGCCAATTTATGAGACGTCCATGATCGGATAAAATCTTTTTTGCAGTTACAACAACAGGGGAATGAACTTTTTCATATAAATTCGCATTAAACATTTTACGTTTCTTCTCGATTTTTAGTACAAAAATGATTTTTTAGGTACGTTATCTCTATATCTTGATATAATTAATTTATTCTTATCAAAATCTTTAAACATTCCACTCCAAGATTAATTTTATAATTATATTCAAACAAATTGGTATAAATAAATACATTAAATGAGAAATCACGTTATTACGAAGTATCTAGCTTCTTCATCTTATCATCACCTTAATAATTAATGAATTAAGTGGTAAATATTTATAGAGATCACATGATCCTGTTTAAAGCTGTTGGTACAAATCTTGGTTATTGCATCAAATATCGTAGACATTCTTGAAGAACGAATATGAAATGTCTTTAAAATAATTCTTAAAAAATTTTGATGAAAGAAAAGATTTTTTTGTGTCCTTGATGAAGCTGCCCCATATTATGGAATTTCTTTGTTGTAAAATCACACAAGTAAGATTAAATTATTTATTTTGGTCTCTCGGCTTCTTCATGTTGGAATGCAGAGTGTTTTCCCTCCCTTTATGTTAATGACAACACATTCCTTTCTAACTTATTGTTTATTCTGACAACAAATATAACACACACGTTATTTATAATGTATCTCGTACTACTCCGCTTCTGCAGTCGATAGCGCTATACTTTTTTCTTGGAAAACCACTGTACCACATTTTCCCCATAGAATAAAACTCCGCCACTTACACTTTTTCTATCAGTCTTATCCGCTGCCCAGTCTGAATTTGTATAATCAATTATACAATCACTATTCACATTCTTCCTGTAAGTAAGCCCTAAGTTTTTATACCCCTACAGATATCTTAATATCCGTTTTGCCGCCTTCCAAGTCTGTAACGTTGGTTCCATCGGCGTTCCTATCGGATTAGATTCCTCCATCCCAAATATCTTCAACATTTTGTCTATCATTTTTGCTTGTATTATCTTTATTGCATCGTCAATATATGCTATATTCATTCCCTAAAATGTTCATATTGCTCCCAAATCTCTTGCGTCAAATTCATTTTTTAATTGTTCGATTAGTTTTTCCACTTGTTCTGCCGGTCCAGTTATCAATAGGTCATCTACATATGCTATAAGCCAAATTTTGTTGTTGTAATATAAAAAACAATCATATTCTGATCGCACCAAATTGTGTCTTAAAGCAAAATCATTGAATGTTCTATTCCAAACTCTTGGTGATTCTTTCAACCCATATAAAGCCATTTTCAACATTAGATAATTCGTATTTGCCTTGCATCCTTCTGGCTTCTTAATATAAATTTCACTATCTAACTCTCCATTTAAGAATGCAGATGGAATATCCAGGTGTCTGATGTTCCAATCCTCTTGCAATGCATGTGACAACATTATTCTTATTGTACTGCCACTAGTGCATGAATTGACTTCAATAAATCATTTTCTTGTACTTGAAAACCTTTAGGCACTAGTCTAGCCTTTTTACTTCTATCTTCCTTTGCTTTGAATACCCATTTCGTCTCTACGACTTTCTTTCCATCTGGTAATTTCGCTTCTTCCCAAGTATGTAATTTTTCTAATTAGTTCATTTCCTTTTTTATAGCTTCTTCCCATTCTTTGTCCTTAATCGCTTTATCAAAACTGTCTGGTTCTTCATGATTCATGTACATGAAGTACATGCAATAAACGGTGTACAATTCATATTCTTCCAAATATCTTGGTTTGTTGATTTGTCTACCTGAAATAGTACAGTTATTTTCTGTATTCTGTTGTTTATCTTGTTCATTATTTTCATCGCTAATTTTTTCGTTTGTCTCTCTAATCTCTTCAATGTCCACATCTTTTTCGTTTTCTTCCTTATTGTCTTCATCAGCTGATATCTCTTTATTATAATTATCATCCTTTTCTATGATCTTGAAGTTTACTATGTTTTGTTGAATATTACATCTCTGGCACAAATAACTTCATTATTTCTGTAATCCCACAATCTCTAGCCTCCGTCACAATAACCAATCATTATGTATGTTTCTGCTCCTTTGTCCAATTTATTTTTCCTGGGTAACTGTACTGTCCAACAAATGCTTCCAAATACTTTCAGTTTATTTAAATCATTCTTTTCATATCAGATTGATGCCGGTAGACTTCAATTCGCAAGTTGAACATCTTATTGCTTCACCCCACATTTCCTTTGGCAAGTTTGTTTCCGCGAATTTTGTTCTTACTTTGCCCATGAGGGTTTTGTTCATTCTCTCTGCGATCCCATTTTGTTGTGGTGTATAGGGTATAGTATATTCTATCTTTATTTATTTATTCCTGCAGTAATTTTTAAAGTAATTCGATGGAAATTCGCCTTACATACCTTATCCTTTTACTTTTCTTTCCATGTTGTGTGTTTATTAGTTTTATGAAGTCGATCACGTTTTGAGCCGCTTCTTGTTTAGATTTTAATAGTTTTATGACTGTGAAGTATGAAAAGTCATCAATTAATACTTGATAATATTTATATCCTTCTTTGGTAACAGGTGTCACCGGTCCTGCTATATCAGTATGTAACAAATCACCAATTTGTCTGCTTGTTTTCTTGAAACTCTGGAATGGCTTTCTGGTTGCTTTTCCTTCAATATAATGGTCACATCGTGTTTCATTTATTGGTAAGTTTAACAATTTCAATCCATATCTGTTTAGGTGTCCCGGTCGTCGATGCCAATTATGTTTTTTTCTTGCACTATAATAAATTCCTGGATCGTTTCTTTCTTGTTTATTTGTGAATTCAATCTCCATTACAAATAACTGTTTTACCATATTACATTCCACTTCACAATTGGATGGCTAATATTTTTGCGTTTCGATTTGTAAATATTATTTTATTACCTTTCTTTATTGATTGTGATACTGATAACAAATTGTGCTTTAGTCCTTCAACAATCAATGCTTCAACTTTTATTTCTCTTCCTCTGTAATATACATTTATTATCCTTTCTTCTTGGCTAACATTTTATTTCCATTTGCTACTTGTATTGGTATAGGGGTCTCTAATATTCTAATATCCTTTCCATACATTTCTACTTCCTCTGATAGGAAGTGTTGTGTTGTTCCTGAGTCTAATATAAATATATTTTTCTTATTTAGGTCAGCACTTACATTTAAACCTACAAACGAGCTTCTGTATTTGCTCCGTTGGCTTTTTCCTTTTCATTAATTCCTCTTCCTCGTCCTCTTCGTCTTGGGAATCTTACCCTCTTCTACCTATAGAATTTCCTCTGTCTGTACATTCAGAACTCTTATGTCCAATCTTTCCCCATGTGTAACAGGAAAACGGAAATGCTTTAAATGTTACTTCTTCTATTTGTTTACTTTTACCTTTTTGTTTTAATTCTTCGTCAAGTAATCGGGATTTGACGAAGTCCATGCTTATCTCAGTATTTAATGTCTCCATAGCAGTTATTACATGATCATAATCCTCATTTAACGATAACAAAAGATGATATACTTTATCTGATTCTTCAACTTTTAAATCTACACTCTCTAATACAATATTATCAAATGTTAGAAAATGATCTAATTTTTCATTCTGCTTACGTCCCGTAGTAGACAAGTTCTCAAGTACTAAATAACAAGAGAGTTGATTTAAAAAACAATATCTTTTTAATTTATGGAATCGAAGAAATAATAATTGGTGGCGTTAAAACTGGAATAAATTTGCTTCAAAATGATTTTTATTTCATAATAATATCTCAATTCGTCTTTGAGATATGATGATGTAAATTAGATTATTCAATTTAACCTCAATAACAAGAGAGGTAATTTAAAAAAAAATTATCTTTTTAATTTATGGAATCCAAATAATTATAATTAGTGTGTTAAAACTAGATTAAATTTGCTTCAAAAGGATTTTTACTTCATTACAATATTTCAATTCGTCTTTGAGATATGATAATGTAAATTAGATTATTCAATTTAACCTCAATAACAAGAGAGCTGATTTAAAAAATTTTATCTTTTTAATTTATGGAATTGAAGAAATTATAATTGGTGTGTTAAAACTAGATTAAATTTGCTTCAAAATGATTTTTATTTCATAATAATATCTCAATTCGTCTTTGAGATATGATGATGTAAATTAGAATATTCAATTTAACCTCAATAACAAGACAGGTAATTTAAAAAAATTTTATCTTATTCATTTATGGAATCCAAATAATTATAATTGGTGTGTTAAAACTAGATTAAATTTGCTTCAAAATAATTTTTATTTCATAATAATATCTCAATTCGTCTTTGAGATATGATGATGTAAATTAGATTATTCAATTTAACCTCAATAACAAGGGAGGTAATTTAAAAAAAATTTATCTTTTTAATTTATGGAATCCAAATAATTATAATTAGTGTGTTAAAACTAGATTAAATTTGCTTCAAAATGATTTTTATTTCATAATAATATCTCAATTCGTCTTTGAGATATGATGATGTAAATTAGAATATTCAATTTAACCTCAATAACAAGACAGGTAATTTAAAAAAATTTTATCTTATTCATTTATGGAATCCAAATAATTATAATTGGTGTGTTAAAACTAGATTAAATTTGCTTCAAAATAATTTTTATTTCATAATAATATCTCAATTCGTCTTTGAGATATGATGATGTAAATTAGATTATTCAATTTAACCTCAATAACAAGGGAGGTAATTTAAAAAAAATTTATCTTTTTAATTTATGGAATCCAAATAATTATAATTAGTGTGTTAAAACTAGATTAAATTTGCTTCAAAAGGATTTTTACTTCATTATAATATTTCAATTCCTCTTTGAGATATGATAATGTAAATTAGATTATTCAATTTAACCTCAATAACAAGAGAGCTGATTTAAAAAATTTTATCTTTTTAATTTATGGAATTGAAGAAATTATAATTGGTGTGTTAAAACTAGATTAAATTTGCTTCAAAATGATTTTTATTTCATAATAATATCTCAATTCGTCTTTGAGATATGATGATGTAAATTAGATTTATTCAATTTAACCTCAATAACAAGAGAGGTAATTTAAAAAAATTTTATCTTTTTAATTTATGGAATCCAAATAATTATAATTGGTGTGTTAAAACTAGATTAAATTTGCCTCAAAATAATTTTTATTTCATAATAATATCTCAATTCGTCTTTGAGATATGATAATGTAAATTAGATTATTCAATTTAACCTCAGTAACAAGAGAGCTGATTTAAAAAAATTTATCTTTTTAATTTATGGAATTGAAGAAATTATAATTAGTGTGTTAAAACTAGATTAAATTTGCTTCAAAATGATTTTTATTTCATAATAATATCTCAATTCGTCTTTGAGATATGATGATGTAAATTAGATTATTCAATTTAACCTCAATAACAAGAGAGGTAATTTAAAAAATTTTTATCTTTTTAATTTATGGAATCCAAATAATTATAATTAGTGTGTTAAAACTAGATCAAATTTGCTTCAAAATGATTTTTACTTCATTATAATATTTCAATTCGTCTTTGAGATATGATAATGTAAATTAGATTATTCGATTTAACCTCAATAACAAGAGAGCTGATTTAAAAAATTTTATCTTTTTAATTTATGGAATTGAAGAAATTATAATTGGTGTGTTAAAACTAGATTAAATTTGCTTCAAAATGATTTTTATTTCATAATAATATCTCAATTCGTCTATGAGATATGATGATGTAAATTTGATTATTCAATTTAACCTCAATAACAAGAGTTTATACTTTATCTCATTTGAGTTAGAGTTTATATAAGGCATAATTATGAGGGTTCGATTTTTGGTTTAAAAGTATTCTTAAATATTTCATTTATTTCCAACAGCTTGTTTAAAACACAGTTAAAAACACTTTTAAAATGAAAATTCTTGGTAAAACCAAGAAAGAGTTTAGTTTTTTATGGGTAGTGTTTGGAGTTTTACTTAATCATAATTATAAGAAAAATAAAAAAGAATAGATGTAAAATACACGTTTTCTCTGAAAAACATCTTCTAATGCTTTCAACATCTCCATTGCCGTTTTTGAGTCTTTAATTAGATCCAAATGTCTGTCCGTTATGCATTGTATTATTATTGATTTAGCTCTGGCATCTTTTCTCTTCCTTTTCTTCATTTGTTTTAATTTTACTTTCTTCATTTTTTAACGTGCTTTCTAATTGTCTTTCTTCTAATATAGCCACCAACATGAATTTCCAGTTGCTAAAGTTGTCCGAATTCAACTGTGAAAGGTTAGACAAATTTTGGTTCTTCTTTCTTTTAAGTTCTGGGCCCATAACTTGTTGGAATGCTGAGCGTTTTCCCTCCCTTTGCGTTAATGACTACACATTCTTTTCTAACTTATTATTTATTCTGACAACAAATGTAACACACGTTATTTATAATAAATATATCTCTTACTACTACCCTTGTTTATAGATATACATAGTTAATATGTGCCCATTCAAAATTTAAATTTTACTATTTGCGCCTTACACGGGTTACTATGAAATTGTAAAATAAGTTGCATATATTACAATATATATTGTATACAAAAAAATCAATAATGTGTCCAGAATAACCGAACCTTTGCAGACTTTTCGTCGGTAAAATATCGATTTGTAAACAGCAAATCTTTTACGTAGGTGTTAAACCAGATTTATGAGAGGACACCAACTGCATCTTTTAAAGAAATTTGTATCGGTGTTTATTTAAAATACTGGGTGACATGATAATAATACAAATTAAATATGTAATAAGTAGTAATTTTTATATTTTATAATCAATTAATTTTGTATGCAGGTTTTTAAAAATGTGTTTTATCTTAACAGTAATTTATATTTAACTTTTATTAGTAACAATAAAATTAAATATATAATACATATCATTTAGAAGAAGTGCAGTTTTTACATAAAAATAAGAGAAATTTCGGTTTCGGTTTCGGTTTAAAATTGAGTTTCGGTAGGACACTAATCATAAGATTGTATCAGTAATGTGAAAAACTATATGAAGAAAAATTTAACAGTATCTCCTGACCTCAAAGTTAAATCAGGAAATTTTTGGAAACTATTTTTCTGCATATAGATTAGAGATGGGCATGTGAGATCGCGTGATTTTTAAGGAATGGAGTTCTTCTTTCTTTCTCAATTACCATTACTTTAAACGGTAACAGTGATTATCGTTCACCTTTTACAGTGGTGGCCACAATTCCCCAGACGTATAACAAGAATATCGTTAAAAGTAGCTGATTCAAAATCAGACGTGAAAGGATTATTGAACATATTTTCTAGAGTTGATTTTCCTTCAGAGGTACACACATATCTAGGGAGGCTGTTGTAAGTAATCTAACTACAGAATTTTTGAAAGAAAATGGTACTAAAATAATACACAGGTCTACATACCTTCCTTAATCAAATTTAATAGAAAATTATTGTAGAAGAAAGAATTTTTTTTAAAATTGGAGTGTTTAAGAGACTCAGAGCTTTGAGTTACGAAGATGGAAAAGAGTAGGACGAATACATTGATCCAGCAATATTTTCCATAAAACGTGCACCACATACAACACACCGTTTCAATCCTGTAGAATTATGTTATGGGAAGCAAATTAAGTATAGGCAGCGGAAATGTGGAAATGATCATGGATATAATAAGGTTGAGTACCAAAAACAGGCGTTTGGGACAAAATAGGGAAGAAGATAACTCGAGGGCTCTCCCTAAATTAGATGCATATGAGAAGAAACAGAAGAAATGGTGAAGCGCTTTTTTCCTTTCCATCTAGATCAGTGTTTTCCAAAATCTTTTGGCCCACGGACCCCTTTTCTTAGTGAAACCTTGCCGACGGACCCCCAGGGTGAAAAACTACATTAAATACATAATAGAAAAATGAAGACTTTAACTTTGTTGTCTTAATGGTAAATGGTGACGTAAAAATATAATATAAAGTAAACATTTTATTGAAGAAGCATTTATTGATTATAACTTTTGTATTAAAATACAATGAAATATTAATGGCTTGTATGAACCTGATGGGCTGGCTCGATGTTTGTCAGTTGCAACCGCAAATCCCTCCGATTACTAATTTCCAGTTTGTTTCTTTTCTTTATGACGAGGCTCATAACGGCACTGAATCCACGTTCTACCAAATACGAAGACGGAAAAGCAATCAACAGATTCTATACAATAACCCATATTGTTGGATATAAGATTGGAATCTGCTTTTGTAAACAGAAATTTTCGTATCCTTGCTTAAACATTGGTTTCCGCTCCTCATTTGTGGATAATTCAATAAGTTGCTCCTGTACTGGCATGTAATCATCTGCATTTGTGCTCTGAGTTTGACTACTTAGAAAAGGGTTCATCACCCAGTCGGGAATATCCAAGTGAAGAATGTCTTCAAATCTTTGAGTAAGGTCCGAATGGAGTGCCGTTAAGTGTTGACAATAAGCAAGCAAATCTTCGTCTCTATTTTGCAATTTTGAAAGATTTGGAAACTGAGAACATTCTCCAATGTTTTGTTTGTATAGCAAAAGTATTGCAACAAAGGCAGATTGTACACATTTAGTTTTGATTAAATTTAGTGTGTCACCTTGTAGTTTCAAATTAGTCTCGTTGAATCTGGCGAATAGAAGCGATTCAAACACGCACCTTTAGATAACCATCGTACTTCTGTGTTAAGTAGTAAACGATTATAGTCATCATCATTTTCCAACCAAAGTTGAGCAAATAATCTCTCATTTAAAGCATTTCTTTAGATTTTATTAACACTAAGGTTTTTTGCCACCAAATGATGTCGATGAATAACACAATATACCGATAGTACATTCGGTATGACTTGTTTTAAGTACGCCAGAAAGCCTCGGTGTCGTCCTACCATTGCCGGAGCACCATCAGTAGCAACGGAGATAATATTAGTCAAGGGTATAGCTTTTACATCAAGAAATCTTTTTAATTCAGTAAATAATGTTTCACCTTTCGTATTAGTTTCCAAACATTTAGCAAATAACAATTGTTGGGACATTTTTTCTTCTTCACAAATCTCACATAAACTAAAAGTAAAGCCTCATTTCTAGGTAATGTTGACTCGTCAAGCTGTATAGAGAATTGAGATGTTTTTAAGTAGTCACATAAAGAGTTTTCCACACTCTGAGCCATTTCGTCGATCCTTCTTGGTACTGAATTATTACTCAATGGAATTCTTTTTATAATATCGTAAGCTGGTTTGTGCATCACGGTGCGTATTACCTCACTTATAGCTGGTAGAATAAGTTGTTTGCCAATAGTGTGCAGCTTTCCGAACTTCGCAATCATTAAAGATATATTATAAGAAGCACGCAGTGCATCGTCATCTCTCTGAGATGTTGTCCCTGAGTTCTTGCAATTTCGGTGTTTTCAAATATTTTTCTTTGAGTGTTTGAAAAAACGTTAAATTCTTATCTTTTTTGTCACTATGGATTTTTATTAAATGTTCCTTAAGCTTAGAAGGTTTCATTGAATCGTTTGACATCGTTTTATTACATAGAAGACAGAAAAGTTAAGTACTATTTCCTGCTGACGGAATAAAGCCAAATATAATATATTCAACACTGTATTGTCTGCATTTTTTCTTCGGTTCACTCATACTGTTATCTGAAAAAAGGGCACAAAACGATACAGGAAAGTACTTATATATATCTATAATTATAATAAATAATTCAAAGTTAATTAACAACGAAATACACTAAAACACAGTAATTTGAAACATTAACTGAAGAAACTTAGAATTCCTTCAAAAATTTTAATAAAAAGGAAATCCTTAGTAATTGTTACTGTGATACATAATTTTTTTAATCAACTTAAACAGAGAACACATTGTTTATCTTTTGTCCAATCACGAATTGAATTCTTAAATTTAAAACTAAATTTACAGCTGTTTTTTTTGTAATAAATTTAAATTTAAGAGATATCAGTTTTATTCAAATATACTTACGCAACCAAAGTACGCTAACTGTGTAACAAAACAAAAAATTATACTTCTTTTTATCCAACACTCGGAAAATTTGTTGTATGCACTTTGTATCACGCACAAGACAGAAATAAATTGTTGTATATGTTACAGGTAAAGTGTGCATTTCAGTTAATGTATACATTAACTAGTCAATGTATACATTTACGTAACGTTTTAGTGAAAGTATTTACTAATCATAGAGTGTATACATTTACTAGTGAATGTGTACATATACTAGGTAGTGTATACATTTGCTAACAAATATCTGTAAAAGTTGTTCCAAAGGACGGTATAATTTTTTTAATAGACGGATTTGCAAGTGGTAAGTAAGTATAATAATAAATACATTTTTGACGTAGTATCAAAAAACCGAAAAATAACTGGAAGCTTTGTACTAAGATATGTAATAAAAATTTAAATACGGATTTTTTTAATACAAATATTTATTCCTTAAAACAAAAATACAAAAACAAACAATATAAAGAACAAATCCGTTCATCTATTAATGCAAATACAACTTTTATTTGTTACAGCATGGTAAATTTTGGTGGCACTGCGAATTGCACAAATTTTTTTTCTTTACACATGTGCATCTATTACCATTACATTTTGTTTTGCAATTGCATTTTACAAATCCCTGTCCACTTCCTACCGATTGCTCTGTGACCACTGTTCCAAGAGGTAATTGTTGTGGTGGAATATCATCGATGTTTAGTACCTTCTCTGGGTATACACTAAATTGGGATCTAGTGTAAAGACCTTTCAAAATGGCATTCGTTGTTCCTATTTGAAAATAACCATCATCGGTGTTTTTCATTATACATCCTAAGATTGAACCAGAATCTCCTCTTCCCCTGTCTACATCAGGTACTTTAATCCGAACAGTCATTTCGTTTTCTGTTGCCATATGAGAAGCATCAGATATTGTTTTCATACGTGTAAGTTAAAGTTTTAAATTTTCTTTGGCCTCATTTCTGTTATTATTAATTTCATGTAGACGCACGCAAACATTACAAATTGAATTATCTTCCGACAATAACAAAACCTCACATTTTCTGCACTTCTTCTCTTTCAATATATCGTTATTTTCTTCTTTACCAACACACGTTGTTGCTATTTCCTCTACTAGCAAAATTTCTTCTTGCAAAGTTTCTTCTAAGATTTTCAAAGAACTTTCTGGGATAGACTCCTACAAAATAGCAACATTGCTATGAAAAGTGATTTCATTTTCACCTTGTTCTTCTGTATTAGATGCATTAGAAGTCTTTATTAATATGTCCAAGACGTCCTCAGTATTAATTTCTTTAATAACATCTCGTGGTAGTGAAGAAGAAGTAAGTCCAACATTCGCTGGCTCTCCAAACATTGTTTCATATGGACTTCTTTTGATTCCTGCATGAAGTGCCCTATTATATAGCGCTTTTTATTGTAGAAAAAAAGAAAGATTTGATTGAAAGGTTTTTATCTTTACTTATCTTTCTTGTAGCATTCAAGCGTTCAATATATTTTCTACATCTCGGTTGGCGCGTTCTACACTGCCTTGCGATTGACTATGTCGCGGTTTACCATGAACAATTTTTAATTCAGGCCATAGTTGTTTTAAATCTTTTATTATATTATTTACAAATTCTCGTCCATTATCAAACTGCAGCATGGATTGGGCACCAAATAATAAGAATATATTAAGTAGTTGATCTGCTACTTCCAATCCCTGCTTACTTTTAAGTGCTCTAAGTATCACAAATTTCGTCAGATGATCTTGATAGATCAATATAAATTTAAGTTCTCCGTCAGGTTGTGATTGAAAGTCTATTAAGTCATCTTGGCATCTAGAGGTATAGTGTGAAAAACCCTTTCTCTTCGTTTTTTCGCTTTTTCAAACATAATTCGCATAAATTTAAAAATAGTTGTATTTCTTGAGTTGTAATATTTTTATACCTTTGTTGTTCCTTCTTCATACGGTCACGTCATAGTCGAGTCTTCGCTTCGTTTTTTATTTAAAACAACTTCTACAACTTTTGTTATATAACACGTTTTAAACGTATATTAAACTTTAACTGAGTATCGTTAGTAATTGTATACATCAACTAGTAAAAGTTTACATTTCGTATTTTATATACACATTTACTAAGTAAATTAGTTAATGTATGCATTGTCTAGATAGTGTATACATTCACGTAATGAATGCTTTAACTGTAACATATACACTCACTAGTTGGTGCATAGATCGACGCTATTCCTGTGTATACAAGATCGAGCAGGCATAAGCCCGCATAGCAATGCCTGTTATTACTTGTATAAAATTCAATTACGTACAATTTAGTACGATAAAGTACATTTTTATGCACCTGTCTATATTTATTTTTTACTTGGGATGTAAAAATTGCTAATAATTTATAAATAAATTAATAAATAATTTAATAATAATTTATTGGTGATTTTTTATTATTATTTTAACTTCCGTATTAAAAAAAAATGTGTCTTAACCTATTATACGACAGAGACCCCCAAATCGATTTTAATTTTCCGAGGACCCCCTGAATGACCCTACGGACTCCTTGGGGTCCGTATGGACCACTTTGGGAACCACTGATCTAGATGAATAATGGCACCGTGTGGGTTACACAAGGACGAAGCATTATGGGAAGTGATTGCCTTTTCTTATTTTGAATATTGTGTCGTTGTATTTTCTTTTTTCTTGTGTCGTGTTTTATTTTAAACTAGTAATATGGAGGCTTATTACTAGTTTAAAATAAAACACAACGACACAACTCCTCCCAATATTTTCCTTGTTATTAACACAACGTTTCGGGATTTCCTCCCATCTTCAGGTTTACAATCATATCACCCTATTAAAACACACATATATCAATTGTTTAGATGACACTAAAACAATTGAACGTGTATTTCAATTTAAAAAAATTTTTAAAACACACATGCGACATGACAAAGCTAAAATATTTTATGTAAGAAGGTTGTAAACCTGAAGGTGGGAGGAAATCCCGAAACGTTGTGTTAATAACAAGGAAAATATTCGGAGGAGTTGTGTCGTCGTGTTTTATGAAGTGATTGCCTTTTCAGGAAGAATGCACGAAAGATGAACGACAGTTGATATGAATGGATTCCCCGAAGTTACCCTGCATTCATATTTCGCCCGACATCGAAGATGTTGGCCGACAAAAGCGTCACTAAGTTGGATTGCGTTGTTTACTTCAGTCATCCAAAGTGTTGTTCATGATACTCGGGTTGGTCGAAGGCTTTGATGCTGAAGTGGAATTTCGAAATCCAATCGAACCCCGTGATACTTTGGACGGCCGACTTCGAAGGCGTCGACTGAGACATGAATGGAAGACGATAAGAAGCAGTGGATATGGGCTAATATTAAGGTTGAGGTTTTGTTTGTATCAAAAGAAATAGTTCGACCAATTACAAAGCAATACCCGTTTTCAATATCGCTCATTTTTCGTTTGGGATCCCGGTATTTTGAGTCCCGGAATATCGGTATTAAAAACTCTAGGAGATTTAAAGAAATTAGTAAAAAAACTATCAGATACTAACTATGTATATGTAAATTTATTGAAACCTTATTATGAAAAGCTGAAAGAGTTGAGATATATGTTACATGTTCAGAGGAAGAAGAGATAGTAATAAATATATGTATATGAATTGAAAAAAGAAAAGAAAGAAACTTCACCAACCATAGAAGTTTTAGATACCCATCAATGAGAAGTACTGACTGTGAAAAACTAGAGCAAATCTAGAAACTTCCGTGTTTTGTCGTGCGTCTTTTCAATAAGTGTTTAACGTTTCAAGTGTTATGTTGCAACCGTCTTCAGAAACTGGTTCAAATATATCGGTCGAAAACTAATTAATTATCAATTTATACTAATTACAAGCTAATTACTAACAAGCTAATTAGTAACTTTGTTACGTTGACGTTGTTTTTATGCCAGTGGATTTATATGGCCTTTCTTGTCAGCCTTTGGTGATATTTCTGAGTTCTAGCCAGTACTTCTGCTTTGTCGAAGTCTATTCAGTATCTCTCTGAATGACAATGTTCCGCAACCGCCGACCGCTGACTGACAGATACACTTAGCAGCAGAAGTCTGCGTACAAAAAACTTCTAACACATTAACTGAAAAAATAAGGGTCATGATCTAATGTGATAAACTTCATTTTTTTTTTATTTTGTGTATTAACTACATATAATTCTATTAACAAAATATGCATCAATAAAACAGAAATATTAGTTACAAAAAAAATTAAAATTAAAAATTCTCCAAATAATACGTGTGCAAAAATCTGCGTACAAATAAAGACGCCTTCTCCAAAATATACTTATTTACTTAAATACGTAGTTGGCGATGTACGCTTTCCGATTTAAATAAAAGATAATCGGTGTCAATTATATTAGCAGAGGCTTAGAAGCTAAAAGTTAGAATGGACACGAAAGGAAAGGAAATTGAATTGGAAGAGAGAAAAATTATTGTAAAGTTATGGAAAGAGGGAAAATCTTTTCGAAAAATAGGAGAAACTGTCGGCAGGTCACACTCTTCCATTCAAAGAGTAATTAATAATTATAAAGACACTGAAGATTACCTCTCACGTCCGCGATCTGGTAGACCACGCCTTTTAACAAACCGAGAGAAGCGAAAAATTGTACAGCAAGTTAGAAAAGAACCTAGGCTGACGGCAAAAAAAATAGTAGAAAATGTACAAGAAGAATTTCATAAAACTATCAGCAAAGATACGGTGAGAAGGACGTTAAAAAAAGCTAACTATCACAGTCGCGTTGCACGAAAAAAGCCATTTGTGTCAGAGGTCAATCGTCAGAAGCGGATCGCCTTTGCAAAAAAACTCTTAGACAAGCTCATTGAATTCTGGGAGAAAGTTCTCTTTACAGATGAGAGCAAATTTTGCATTTTCGGCATTAAGGGTAAACAACTTGTATGGAGAAAACCTAATACTGCCCTTAATCCCGAAAATTTGAAAGCGACTGTAAAACACGGAGGTGGTGGAGTTATGGTTTGGGGTGTGTATGTGCACCAAAGGAGTGGGAAGGTTGGTTTTCATAACATCGACAATGGACCATAAAATGTATATAGACAGTTTGAAAGAAAATTTGAAGCCTAGCATCGAAAACTTGGGCTTGGGGCCCGAATACTTTTTTCAACAAGATAATGACCCCAAACATTGCGCCCACAACACTAAGCTTTGGCTACTATACAATACCCCAAAGCAACTTAAAACACCTCCACAATCGCCGGACTTGAATCCCATCGAACACCTCTGGGATTTACTGGAACGCAGGATTCGGCAACACAACATAACGTCGAAGGAAACGTTAAAAAATGTTATGATTGAGGAATGGGCCAAAATCAGTTCGGACGAAACGAAGAAATTAGTGCACTCCATGCCTAAACGTTTAAGGGAGGTCATTAAACGTAAAGGTTATCCGACGTCATATTAATATAGAAATAATGATCTCATTTATGAATTTTTTATAAATACTGTCCTGACTTGTACGCAGATTTTTGCATACCCGTTATTTGTACAATTTTTAGTTTTGATTTTTTTCTGTAACTACTGTTTCTGTTTTGTTGAAGCATATTTTGTTAATAGAATTATATGTAGTTAATATACAAAATAAAAAAAATCAAGTTTATCACATTAGATTATGACTCTTATTTTTTCAATTAAAGTGTTACAAGTTTTTTGTACGCAGACTTCTGCTGCTGAGTGTAAATCCAGCTGGTTATGTACTTACTTCATCTTCGTCCTCAAAGTATATCTGATTTTCTGCAGTACGTCCCATAGAAACCGTCTTCTGCAGTAACCGTTTAACCGTTAAACCGTTTTCTGCAGTACGTCCCGAAGAAGGAGTTCTTTAGATTATCTTCTTTACAAATTCTTGCTGCTCTTTGAAACTATATTGTAGGGGATGATGGTGTAATGTTGCCTTTAAGTACACGTTGATGTGAGTGGTCTTTCTATCACCCCAAATGGTGATATGGAACTTGGATAAGGGCAACTGTTTGGTAGTTGCCGTATCCATGGTAAATTTAATCGTCGGATGTTGTTGACGTCGTTTATGACGTCGTTTAAGTGATCTAAGAACTCTTGGTAGCACTCATTCGCTGCCATCTTGTCATATCACAAACGTATCGAAGCCATAGGCAGTGGTTTCCACATGCCCTTCTTCAAAGCATCTTCTTCGAATGAATAATCGGCGACAATGAATATTCCATGGCTGCCCCGTCAAACTGCACGTAAAACTCTCCTTTCCAACAAAAATACATACACTCAGCAGCAGAAGTCTGCGTACAAAAAACTTGTAATACTTTAATTGAAAAAATAAGAGTCATAATCTAATGTGATAAACTTGATTTTTTTTTTATTTTGTGTATTAACTACATATAATTCTATTAACAAAATATGCGTCAACAAAACAGAAACAGTAGTTACAGAAAAAAATCAAAACTAAAAATTCTACAAATAACGGGTATGCAAAAATCTGCGTACAAGTCAGGACAGTATTTATAAAAAATTCATAAATGAGATCATTGTTTCTATATTAATATGAGGTCGGATAACCTTTACGTTTAATGACCTCCCTTAAACGTTTAGGCATGGAGTGCACTAATTTCTTCGTTTCGTCCGAACTGATTTTGGCCCATTCCTCAATCATAACATTTTTTAACGTTTCCTTCGACGTTATGTTGTGTTGCCGAATTCTGCGTTCCAGTAAATCCCAGAGGTGTTCGATGGGATTCAAGTCCGGCGATTGTGGAGGTGTTTTAAGTTGCTTTGGGGTATTGTATAGTAGCCAAAGCTTAGTGTTGTGGGCGCAATGTTTGGGGTCATTATCTTGTTGAAAAAAGTATTCGGGCCCCAAGCCCAAGTTTTCGATGCTAAGCTTCAAATTTTCTTTTAAAATGTCTATATACATTTTATGGTCCATTGTCGATGTTATGAAAACCAACCTTCCCACCCCTTTGCTGCACATACACCCCCAAACCATAACTCCACCACCTCCGTGTTTTACAGTCGCTTTCAAATTTTCGGGATTAAGGGCAGTATTAGGTTTTCTCCATACAAGTTGTTTACCCTTAATGCCGAAAATGCAAAATTTGCTCTCATCTGTAAAGAGAACTTTCTCCCAGAATTCAATGGGCTTTTCTAGGAGTTTTTTTGCAAAGGCGATTCGCTTCTGACGATTGACCTCTAACACAAATGGCTTTTTTCGTACAACGCGACTGTGATAGTTAGCTTTTTTTAACGTCCTTCTCACCGTATCTTTACTGATAGTTTTATGAAATTCTTCTTGTACGTTTTCTACTATTTTTTTTGCCGTCAGCCTAGGTTCTTTTCTAACCTGCTGTACAATTTTTCGCTTCTCTCGGTTTGTTAAAAGGGGTGGTCTACCAGATCGCGGACGTGAGAGGTAATCTTCAGTGTCTTTATAATTATTAATTACTCTTTGAATGGAAGAGTGTGACCTGCCGACAGTTTCTCCTATTTTTCGAAAAGATTTTCCCTCTTTCCATAACATTACAATAATTTTTCTCTCTCCCAATTCAATTTCCTTTCCTTTCGTGTTCATTCTAACTTTTAGCTTCTAAGCCTCTGCTAATATAATTGACACCGATTATCTTTTATTTAAATCGGAAAGCGTACATCGCCAACTACGTATTTAAGTAAATAAGTATATTTTGGAGAAGGCGTCTTTATTTGTACGCAGATTTTTGCATACGCATTATTTGGAGAATTTTTAATTTTAATTTTTTTTGTAACTAATATTTCTGTTTTATTGATGCATATTTTGTTAATAGAATTATATGTAGTTAATACACAAAATAAAAAAAATGAAGTTTATCACATTAGATCATGACCCTTATTTTTTCAGTTAAAGTGTTAGAAGTTTTTTGTACGCAGACTTCTGCTGCTAAGTGTACGATAAACAGTAATCCGCAAAATCTAGCACATATTCTTTAATCCCTCCGCAATGAGTTTCTTGCTAATACCGTTTATAGCATTCTTTATTGGTTTCCCTAGTAAAAACTTCTTATTGCTTCCTTCGAGCCCTCCTTTGTAGCGATTGCGTAGTGCAGTCCTTTGGTCAGTACCATGGTTTTTGGATTCTTTTGTTAGTGAAAGACAATATCTGTTGATGACTGATTGTGTTTCTTCTTCTGTATTCGGCTTACCAATGATTCAAACTTGATGTGGACGAATCTTCTGAAATTCTTAACTCTTAAGCCTTCTCCATTGTTAGTCTGTCCACTTTATTAAAATTATATTATTAAGTCATAATGAAGATATGCATTCGACATGTTTAGAAGATTGTATTGCCGAATTTTTCGCTATATATAATCGGATTATATCGAAGTATGTTATTTATAAAAAAAGGTGAACTGATTGTGAGATGCAGTAATCACATATTATTTTTTTAATTAAATTTCAATTTTTATAAAATAGTTATTTTTGATTTTAGATAGCGACATGATACTTTTGCATTCGAGAACGAATAGAGATAGAGAAAAAAAATCAGAGAGAATGCAAAAGAATTTCGCTGTCGTGTATTAAACAAGATTATTTCGAAAATTGCGTGTTTTAAATATTAAAAATTAATAAAATAACCAAATTAATTAATGACATTAAGAAGTTTAAATTCTAAAATTAGTCTTTTCATAATTGGTTACGTAAATAACTATTATTGCAGTTACAACAACGGGAGAATGAACTTTTTCGTATAAATTAGGGTTGAACATTTTTATGCTTCTTCTTGACTTTTAATTCAAAAATATTCCTTTCTTAGATACGTTATCTCTATATAACAATATAATTCATGTATTGTTATCACAATTTTTTAATACTGCATTCCAAGGTTAATTTTATTATTATCAAAGTAATGAAATTATATGACATCTCGGTTTTTCGCCGAGATTTTTTTATTTCTAGTATTATGTCTGGTCCTTCAGTGCTTGGTTGTTGTTAATACTTCTGGAACTAAAAGCATAATTAAAAATAAACTACAAAATAGCATTAAACTTAGAACTAGAAACATTAGGATTTAGCCGTACATCTCTTTAGATGGCTAAACCCTAATGCTTCAATTTCTAAGTCTAATGTTAGTTTTTGAGGTAAAATTCAGCTTAAGACGTGCATCTGAAGACATAACACAAGTAATATTAACCAAAAGCATCAAATACAGTTTAGTTAGAAAATTTTATTAAAACACTTAATTCTTTTCCAAAATACTTTAAATTATCACAAAATGATTAAACTTTTATGTTCCAATCGAATTTCTTATCACCATCCTTATTATTAACCCAAAAAGAACGTTTCTTTGAATAATTTATCAAGGTTATGATTCATGTAACTTGGTGGGGTCACTCCTTCTATGTAACTGTTAAAAAGAAAATAATAAATCGCCTTTTGAGACGACGTGTAAGTGAGGCTATTAAATAAATAATTAATTTAAAAATAATAAATTAAGTTTAATAATTTCGCGCTGAAATTTGAATAAGAAGACTGAACTTAGATGCAGATCCTAAAAGATAAAACACATACAAAAAGTTAGGTTATATTTACTTCTTTTAAGTGTTAAAGTGTACTTAATTCGATTAAAAATAGGGCCCCACAAGCGATACGAATTTATGGAGTCATTAACGGGGTTCGATATGAGATTTAGACGAAAATTTATGTTTCTTATTTGCTTTTCGGTCCTTTTTTCGTTGTTCGCTATTTGGAAGTTGCACGAAATCCAAATAGGTAGACTTGGAAGAAGCCCCCTTCAATTTAAACAAGAATTAAACTTAAATTTATCTTCCGTAGACTTAAAAGACATACAATGTAACAAAATACTCGAACAAAACCGCGATTTACTCGAAACGACCCATAAAGAACTTACATTAGTCGAGAGATTATACAAGGAAAATATCAACAAAAGTCTTCCAATTATTTATGCAATCACACCTACGTATTATCGGTACGTTCAAAAAGCCGAGCTTACACGTTTGTCTCAAACTTTACGGTTAGTAAGTAATTTACATTGGATCGTTATCGAGGATAGTGAAGTTAAAACCGATCTTGTTACAAATTTGTTGAACGAGTCGCATTTAGTTTTTACTCATTTAGCCGCTAAAACACCACCGTTCGAAAAATTAAAAGCTAAAGTAAGTATTTATAAAAATATTAAAGAGAAATTAATTAATTATTTGGATTTAGGATCCACGGTGGAAACGACATCGTGGTATCGAACAAAGAAATACGGGATTAAATTGGTTGAGAGAAAACCTCGTTTTAAAAGGGGATAAAGGTATTGTTTATTTCATGGATGATGATAACACTTATAGTGTTAAACTTTTCGAGGAGGTAAAAATTTTAAATTTAAAATAGATTTATTTTATTATCTTTGTTTTATAATTAGATGCGAAAAATTAAAAAAGTAGGTATTTGGCCGGTTGGTTTAGTCGGTGGGTACAACGCGGAAGCCCCAATCGTTGATAAATTAACTGGAAAAGTAACGGGTTATCGAAGTGGATGGAAACCCGATAGACCATTCGCTATCGATATGGCCGGTTTTGGGATTAATTTAGATTTGATTCTATCAAATCCGAATGCTGAATTTTCCTATAAAATGGCCAAGGGTTTCCAGGAAAGTGAGTTTTTAAGCTTTTTCATCACCAAAGAAGAATTAGAACCCCTCGCTGATAATTGTACCAAGGTTTACGTTTGGCACACTCGTACCGAAACCCCTAAAATAGCTGGTACTATTCCCGGCCTTGAAGTTTAAAACGAGTATTTTTATCCTTTTTATTGTGATTAATTTATTATTATTTTTACCATACTCATATGAACAATAGATTAAAATAATTTGATATTTACTTTAATCGTACTAGACAATTTTTATTTTTATGATATCTTAATTAATTCATTAAGTACCTGCACAATATAAAGATTTAATCTTCTAAAAAAATAATAATAACACAAAAACAATTTGTGATGTACAACGTATACATTCTCTTGAATCTAATAATTGAAATAATTAGTGATTTAAAGCTAACGATAGGTACTTGTTGCAAAAATAATAAACGATGATAATAAAATGTTTCATTAACGAGAAAAATAATGTTCTAAATTGTAATATTTGTAAATATTAATGTAGGATTTTAATCACTAAGATATCAAGTTTAGATTGTAAGAATATTATTTGTACAGATTTTAATGATTTTTTTTGTTATCGTTAGATACGGTTATTAAGGTATTTATTAAATCGATGAACCAGTTTTTACTATTTTATTTTAAATTAAAATTAATCTATGGGTAAGTACTTTTAAATATAATATTTTTGATAATAAGTTATATTAATTAATAGAGTTAATTGGTGAGATTTGGTTAAAATTAAGGATGGGCTGAAAAATTTTTACTTGATTGATGATAATGAATTTAATTATAATAATATAAATAATTTAAAATATAATTATTAATATTAAATATTATTATAATTATTTATCATCTTAGCTGTCAATTTACTATATTTTAATAACAAAAATTTTTCACATCACATCATCCTTATAAAGTTGAAATTTTTGAAAAAATCTCATTTTTGACAGTTCAAACATAGTCTTGCTTCATCATCTTACCTGTCATTTAAACGTCAATTTATTCAATTTTGATAACAATAATAATTATCTTAATCTTTTTACATTATCATTATTTTAATCTTTTTTTAATAATAATAAAGTTTTGCACATCACATCATTCTCATTAAGTTGAAAGTTTTGAAAAATGTCACTTTTGACAGTTCAAACAGTCTTGCTTCATCATCTTAACTATCATTTAAACGTCAATTTATTCAATTTTAATAATAATAATAAACTTTTGCATATCACATCATTCTTATAAAGTTGAAAGCTTTGGAAAATGTCAGTTTTGATAGTTCAAACGTAGTCTTGCTTTATCATTTTAACTGTCATTTAAACGTCAATTTATTCAATTTTAATAATAATAATAAAGTTTTGCACATCACATCATTCTCATTAAGTTGAAAATTTTGAAAAATGTCACCTTTGACAGTTCAAACAGTCTTGCTTCATCATCTTAACTATAATTTAAACGTCAATTTATTCAATTTTAATAATAATAATAAACTTTTGCACATCACATCATTCTTATAAAGTTGAAAGCTTTGGAAAATGTCACTTTTGATAGTTCAAACGTAGTCTTGCTTTATCATTTTAACTGTCATTTAAACGTCAATTTATTCAATTTTAATAATAATAATAAAGTTTTGCACATCACATCATTCTCATTAAGTTGAAAATTTTGAAAAATGTCACCTTTGACAGTTCAAACAGTCTTGCTTCATCATCTTAACTATAATTTAAACGTCAATTTATTCAATTTTAATAATAATAATAAACTTTTGCACATCACATCATTCTTATAAAGTTGAAAGCTTTGGAAAATGTCACTTTTGATAGTTCAAACGTAGTCTTGCTTTATCATTTTAACTGTCATTTAAACGTCAATTTATTCAATTTTAATAATAATAATAAAGTTTTGCACATCACATCATTCTCATTAAGTTGAAAATTTTGAAAAATGTCACCTTTGACAGTTCAAACAGTCTTGCTTCATCATCTTAACTATAATTTAAACGTCAATTTATTCAATTTTAATAATAATAATAAACTTTTGCATATCACATCATTCTTATAAAGTTGAAAGCTTTGGAAAATGTCAGTTTTGATAGTTCAAACGTAGTCTTGCTTTATCATTTTAACTGTCATTTAAACGTCAATTTATTCAATTTTAATAATAATAATAAAGTTTTGCACATCACATCATTCTCATTAAGTTGAAAATTTTGAAAAATGTCACCTTTGACAGTTCAAACAGTCTTGCTTCATCATCTTAACTATAATTTAAACGTCAATTTATTCAATTTTAATAATAATAATAAACTTTTGCACATCACATCATTCTTATAAAGTTGAAAGCTTTGGAAAATGTCACTTTTGATAGTTCAAACGTAGTCTTGCTTTATCATTTTAACTGTCATTTAAACGTCAATTTATTCAATTTTAATAATAATAATAAAGTTTTGCACATCACATCATTCTCATTAAGTTGAAAATTTTGAAAAATGTCACCTTTGACAGTTCAAACAGTCTTGCTTCATCATCTTAACTATAATTTAAACGTCAATTTATTCAATTTTAATAATAATAATAAACTTTTGCACATCACATCATTCTTATAAAGTTGAAAGCTTTGGAAAATGTTACTTTTGATAGTTCAAACGTAGTCTTGCTTTATCATTTTAACTGTCATTTAAACGTCAATTTATTCAATTTTAATAATAATAATAAAGTTTTGCACATCACATCATTCTCATTAAGTTGAAAGTTTTGAAAAATGTTACTTTTGACAGTTCAAACAGTCTTGCTTCATCATCTTAACTATCATTTAAACGTCAATTTATTCAATTTTAATAATAATAATAAACTTTTGCACATCACATCATTCTTATAAAGTTGAAAGCTTTGGAAAATGTCAGTTTTGATAGTTCAAACGTAGTCTTGCTTTATCATTTTAACTGTCATTTAAACGTCAATTTATTCAATTTTAATAATAATAATAAAGTTTTGCACATCACATCATTCTCATTAAGTTGAAAATTTTAAAAAATGTCACTTTTGACAGTTCGAACGTAGTCTTGCTTCATCAGCTTACCTGTCATTTAAACGTCAATTTATTCAATTTTGATAATAATAATAAACTTTTGCACATCACATCATTCTTATAAAGTTGAAAGCTTTGGAAAATGTCACTTTTGATAGTTCAAACGTAGTCTTGCTTTATCATTTTAACTGTCATTTAAACGTCAATTTATTCAATTTTAATAATAATAATAAACTTTTGAACATCACATCATTCTCATTAAATTGAAAATTTTGAAAAATGTCACCTTTGACAGTTCAAACA
This sequence comes from Onthophagus sagittarius, assembly GCA_036711965.1. Taxonomy (NCBI): domain Eukaryota; kingdom Metazoa; phylum Arthropoda; class Insecta; order Coleoptera; family Scarabaeidae; genus Onthophagus; species Onthophagus sagittarius. Next base: position 31,645,829 of record JASERS010000005.1, read on the forward strand.
AAGTCTTGCTTCATCATCTTAACTATCATTTAAACGTCAATTTATTCAATTTAAATAATAATAAGAAACTTTTGAACATCACATCATTCTTATAAAGTTGAAAGCTTTGGAAAATGTCACTTTTGATAGTTCAAACGTAGTCTTGCTTTATCATTTTAACTGTCATTTAAACGTCAATTTATTCAATTTTAATAATAAGAATAAAGTTTTGCACATCACATCATTCTCATTAAGTTGAAAATTTTAAAAAATGTCACTTTTGACAGTTCGAACGTAGTCTTGCTTCATCAGCTTACCTGTCATTTAAACGTCAATTTATTCAATTTTGATAATAATAATAAACTTTTGCACATCACATCATTCTTATAAAGTTGAAAGCTTTGGAAAATGTCACTTTTGATAGTTCAAACGTAGTCTTGCTTTATCATTTTAACTGTCATTTAAACGTCAATTTATTCAATTTTAATAATAATAATAAACTTTTGAACATCACATCATTCTCATTAAATTGAAAATTTTGAAAAATGTCACCTTTGACAGTTCAAACAAAGTCTTGCTTCATCATCTTAACTATCATTTAAACGTCAATTTATTCAATTTAAATAATAATAAGAAACTTTTGAACATCACATCATTCTTATAAAGTTGAAAGCTTTGGAAAATGTCACTTTTGATAGTTCAAACGTAGTCTTGCTTTATCATTTTAACTGTCATTTAAACGTCAATTTATTCAATTTTAATAATAAGAATAAAGTTTTGCACATCACATCATTCTCATTAAGTTGAAAATTTTAAAAAATGTCACTTTTGACAGTTCGAACGTAGTCTTGCTTCATCAGCTTACCTGTCATTTAAACGTCAATTTATTCAATTTTGATAATAATAATAAACTTTTGCACATCACATCATTCTTATAAAGTTGAAAGCTTTGGAAAATGTCACTTTTGATAGTTCAAACGTAGTCTTGCTTTATCATTTTAACTGTCATTTAAACGTCAATTTATTCAATTTTAATAATAATAATAAACTTTTGAACATCACATCATTCTCATTAAGTTGAAAATTTTGAAAAATGTCACCTTTGACAGTTCAAACAAAGTCTTGCTTCATCATCTTAACTATCATTTAAACCTCAATTTATTCAATTTTAATAATAATAATAAACTTTTGCACATCACATCATTCTTATAAAGTTGAAATTTTGGAAAATGTCACTTTTGATAGTTCAAACATAGTCTTGCTTTATCATTTTAACTGTCATTTAAACGTCAATTTATTCAATTTTAATAATAATAATAAACTTTTGCACATCACATCATTCTTATAAAGTTGAAAGCTTTGGAAAATGTCACTTTTGATAGTTCAAACGTAGTCTTGCTTTATCATTTTAACTGTCATTTAAACGTCAATTTATTCAATTTTAATAATAAAGTTTTGCACATCACATCATTCTCATTAAGTTGAAAATTTTAAAAAATGTCACTTTTGACAGTTCGAACGTAGTCTTGCTTCATCATCTTACCTGTCATTTAAACGTCAATTTATTCAATTTTGATAATAATAATAAAGTTTTGCACATCACATCATTCTCATTAAGTTGAAAGTTTTGAAAAATGTCACTTTTGATAGTTCAAACGTAGTCTTGCTTTATCATTTTAACTGTCATTTAAACGTCAATTTATTCAATTTTAATAATAATAATAAAGTTTTGCACATCACATCATTCTCATTAAGTTGAAAATTTTGAAAAATGTCACCTTTGACAGTTCAAACAGTCTTGCTTCATCATCTTAACTATAATTTAAACGTCAATTTATTCAATTTTAATAATAATAATAAACTTTTGCACATCACATCATTCTTATAAAGTTGAAAGCTTTGGAAAATGTCAGTTTTGATAGTTCAAACGTAGTCTTGCTTTATCATTTTAACTGTCATTTAAACGTCAATTTATTCAATTTTAATAATAATAATAAAGTTTTGCACATCACATCATTCTCATTAAGTTGAAAATTTTGAAAAATGTCACCTTTGACAGTTCAAACAGTCTTGCTTCATCATCTTAACTATAATTTAAACGTCAATTTATTCAATTTTAATAATAATAATAAACTTTTGCACATCACATCATTCTTATAAAGTTGAAAGCTTTGGAAAATGTTACTTTTGATAGTTCAAACGTAGTCTTGCTTTATCATTTTAACTGTCATTTAAACCTCAATTTATTCAATTTTAATAATAATAATAAACTTTTGCACATCACATCATTCTTATAAAGTTGAAATTTTGGAAAATGTCACTTTTGATAGTTCAAACAAAGTCTTGCTTCATCATCTTAACTATCATTTAAACGTCAATTTATTCAATTTTAATAATAATAATAAACTTTTGCACATCACATCATTCTTATAAAGTTGAAAGCTTTGGAAAATGTCACTTTTGATAGTTCAAACGTAGTCTTGCTTTATCATTTTAACTGTCATTTAAACGTCAATTTATTCAATTTTAATAATAATAATAAAGTTTTGCACATCACATCATTCTCATTAAGTTGAACATTTTGAAAAATGTCACCTTTGACAGTTCAAACAAAGTCTTGCTTCATCATCTTAACTATCATTTAAACGTCAATTTATTCAATTTTAATAATAATAATAAATATAAAAATAATTTTTCTTATCCTTTTTCACCAATTATTAAATTAGGGTCTTTTTAAAAAATTTACTTCTGGTGATAATTAAAATTTATTTTTCTAAACCAGTTTCGAGCCTTGCTCTTCTTCAGTAGATATCTACAAGTTTACAACATATGAAAATGAACATATTAAAATAAAAATAAAATAGTAAAATCTTACGTAATTATTAACAAATTAGAAAAGTTAATTAAAATTTTTCAAAATTTACGTCAAAAGTTATTGTGTGACGTTATGTTTTTTTTTGTTTTTATTTTAGTGTTTTAGATACGGATCTCGCAGGCAACTACAGATTGGTTTTGGGTCGGGATAATTTGTTCATTAAGGCTTATAATATTACTGTTAATTTCAATAAACTTGTTGATTTCGTACATTTCCATTATTTCCATAAGGTTGCTTTTATTAAGTTGGTGTAGTAATTTAATATTTTTATTTTCGTCAAATTCGTGGTTGTTGAATATTAGATGTTTTCCGAATGCCGATTTTGAACTCTTTTTATGTTCTTTAAGCTTTGTTTGGATACTTCTCCCCGTTTCACCTATGTATGTATGTGGCTGAACAGGTCCCACATTGCAATTGGTATATGCTGATTGATTTTATGGGATATTTCTCCTGGGTAAGTTATGGATCTGTACGTTGTTGGTGTATCAGGTTTTCGGTCGGATAGGGAAGTTGTTTCTTGAAGATTATATTTGTTTTGTATTTTCGAAAATATTCGTTGGATAAATGTCGGTGGGAAACTGTTTCGTTTGCAATTTGGTGGATAATTTCGATCTCTTTTTCTAGGTCTTGTTGTTCCAATTTTGAATGGAAAGCTCTGTGTATATAAGCCCGGTATGCTGCCATTTTATGAGTTTCATCATGATGAGAATCGAATGGGATGGTGGTACTAGTTTGTGTACGTTTTCTGTAGATGTCATATTTAATTTTGTTGTTTGAATGTCGTAATGTATAGTCTAAGTAGTTCCATTCCCAATACTGGCAATGGAACATCAGGCAGCTATCAAAGGACACGAAAAGGAAAACGTTATGAATAAGGAGATTCAACAAATCCTAACTAAAGAAGAAAAGAGACAAACAAACAATAAGAAATGGAGAAGAGGAAAAGGAACAAAAAATTATTAAAAACATCAAGCGGAAAAGTAAAGAAAACGAATTAATAGTTACTCCTGCAGACAAAAACGCAGGAATGATAATTTTAACCAAAGATCTCTACATAAATAAGACTGAAAGCTTTATGAAAGGCAATAACTTTAAAACTATCAACAAAAACCCCACAAACAATTTTCACAAAAAAGTAAAATCAATAATTAAAGAAAACAAAACGACAATAACAGAAATTGGAGGTACCTTGACCAGCCTGTTGCCTATGAATCCGCAAACCCCTAAATTGTATGCACTACCTAAAGTTCACAAAAATGGATTACCAATAAGACCCATTATAACCTCCATTTAATCCAGCACATACAAACTCGCAAAACCTTTACAACAATTTATAATAAACGACATCAATTTTAAACCAAAATATACCTTAATTAATCGTTACCAACTTCCTGATTTAATTGACAAAATACAGCTACCAGAAGGTTTCAAAATGATCTCGTTTGATGTCAATAACCTATATACAAACATACCCATAACCGACACGATAACGATATTAGAAGAAATATTAAAAACTGACCTCAAAAACAAAGACAAAACTCGCTCCATCTTAACGCTATTAAAACTATGCTTAGAACAAAATTTTTGTATCTTTAACGATAAACACTATCAATATCTAGATGGATTACCAATGGGATCACCATTGAGTAGTGTGATGGCAGATATTTTCATGGACAACCTAGAGAAAAATCAAATTATGTGTGACAAAAACCTTTATAGAGACGATATTATCCTATGGACAAGATACGTGGACGACATTTTAGTACTGATTAAAGACGACCAACATATTAATAATCTTCATAAATACATTAACAGTTTACACCCCAATATTAACTTCACTATCGAGACTGAAAACAATCAAAAATTAAATTTCTTAGACTATACACTACGACATTCAAACAACAAAATTAAATATGACATCTACAGAAAACCTACACAAACTAGTACCACCATCCCATTCGATTCTCATCTTGATGAAACTCATAAAATGGCAGCATACCGGGCTTATATACACAGAGCTTTCCATTCAAAATTGGAACAACAAGACCTAGAAAAAGAGATCGAAATTATTCACCAAATTGCAAGCGAAAACAGTTTCCCACCGACATTTATCCAACGAATATTTTCGAAAATTCAAAACAAATATAATCTTCAAGAAACAACTTCCCTATCCGACCGAAAACCTGATACACCAACAATGTACAGATCAATAACTTACCCAGGAGAAATATCCTTTGAAGAAAGCTTTGGACATTTTCCAAAATTTCAACTTTATAAGAATGATGTGATGTGCAAAACTTTATTATTATTATCAAAATTGAATAAATTGGCGTTTAAATGACAGTTAAGATGATGAAGCAAGACTTTATTTGAACTGTCAAAATGACATTTTCCAAAACTTTCAACTTTATAAGAATGATGTAATGTGCAAAACTTTATTATTATTATTTTTTATTTTATAGGAATGTTTTTCGTCTTGAATTAAATGTTTATTTAATAATTTTTTGCACTTTTATTAACAAGACGATAGTATGTTACACAATGTTACTACCGGTTTCGGTTACGTTTAAACCATCTTCAGGAAATATATTTTAAAGAAAATTGTTGATGTTATTGACATTTTATTTTGTGATTAATGTCATGTTGTGTCAATGTGAAAAATTAAAATAGGATTAAAATAAAATAAAATTAAAATTGAATATTTCCCAAACCAAAAGTTCAAATATCTATTGTAAATTTGGGAAGGGAAATATGGGAAAATGTTATTGCGGTTTGAGTTCATTGTATATGTTAGGGTTTTTTAATTTTATTTTTAGGTGGAGTAAAAGGATTTTTCAAATACATATATAAAGGTTTTTCTGTGTAGTTAATTTGGTCATTCAAACATAAAATTTGTGGATGATTATGTTTAAATTTTCTAATTTCATAAAGTTCAAGTATTTCGAAAAGGTTACTTTTATTTTTCTTATGAAGTAATGTTGTGTTTTTTGTTTCATTAAATTGGTGTTCTTTGTTAAATATTATATATATTATATGTAAATGGCTTTACACGTATCATATTCTAATTTGTAAACTCCATTATCGTTCATTTTATTGATTTTATCTTTGTTGTTAATTAAAATTTTATCTAGTGTGTTGTTGCTTTTGGATGTTATAACTATATTGTGTTTCTTAAAAATTTTTTTGATTTTATTATGTTTGTTACCTTGATATTCTATTGTTCTATAAATATTGTTTGTGTTATTTGTTATATTTGTAAGAGTGGTAAGTTTTATTTGATTCTGCTTGTTTCTGTATTTGTCAATCATTTTGTTGATGATTTGTGGTTTATATCCGTTATTTTGGCCAATTTGTTTGATAATGGATATTTCTGTTCTAAGTTCTTTTTCACTAAGTTTTGTGTTGAAGGCACGGTGTATATATGCGTTGTAAGTTGCCATTTTATGAGTATAATCATGAAAAGAATCATTTGGGATGATAGTATCTGTTTGCGTTGGTTTTCTATAGATACTGTATTGAAGTCCGTTGTCTGTTTTTAAAATTGTTAAGTCTAAAAAATTTATGCGGTTGTTATGTTCTATTTCGATTGTAAATTTAATGTCTTTATGTAAATTATTAATGTAGTTGTGTAAGTTGGTTATTGTTTCTTGTCTGTCATTGTCGATAAAAACGATGATATCATCTACATATCTTAACCATCTTATAATGTTGTGTCTATATGGGTTGTTATTGTTTATTATAAGTTCTTTTTCAAGTTTGTCTAAGAATATATCAGCTAGTAATCCACTTAGTGATGATCCCATTGGAAGGCCCTTATTGTAGGTGTAGTAGGTGTTTTTAAATTTACAAAAATTTTGCTGTATGCAAATTTTAAAAAGGTTAAATATATTTTTTCTGTCGGTTTCATTATTAATTCCATCTTTAAGAATGTTGTTTAAAATTTGAAGGGTTTCATCAGTTGGAATGTAAAGGTTGTGTAAAGGTTAGTGATGTCAAATGAGATCATTATGTATTTGTCAGGAAAATTAATTTTTGTAAGTTTATTAATTAAATCGTATCTGTTTTTTATGGTGTGTCTAGTTTCAAATCCTGTTATATCTTTAAATATGTTGACCAAAAATTTTGCTGTTTTGTAAGTGGAAGAATCGATTGAGGAAATGATAGGGCGAATCGGTATGTTTTGTTTATGTAATTTCGGCAAACCGTATAATCTTGGTGTTTTGGGATTCATTGGTAAAATAGAATAAATGTTTTTGTTAAATTTTTGTAGTGTTTCTTTGGATTCAAATATAATTTTTTTAGCTGTTTTGTGGAAACTTGTAGTTGGATCCTTTGAAACAGTTGTAAAGCCGTTTTCTTTTAAAAAATCTTCAGTTTTCTTTATGTATCCTTCTTTGTTCATTATTATTAAACCTGCGTTTTTATCAGTTTTGGTGATAGATTGTTTTGTTTGATTTTATGTTTTATGCTATTAATTATTCGTTTTTCTTTATTAATTTTTCGTTCTTTCAGTAACTCTTTATTTTTTGTTGTTTTTTTTTGTTTCTTCTTTAATTAATAACTGTTAAAGTTCTCTATTAATTGTTTCTTTGGTTGCCATTTCCTTCGTTATTGCTTCCAATTCAATAGCGGTTTTTCTCAAATTGGGTTTAGTTGTTAATGCATATTTATGGCCTTTATTAAGCATTTCTAATTCTTCTGGGTTAAATGTTATGTTCGTTAGATTAGTTATCCGTTTATGAAATATATGTTGTTTCATGTTGTAATCTTTAGTTATCTTTCTATTTTCTTTTATTATTTGTGTTTTCTTTTCTTTTCTAAGGTTATCTAATTTCCTTTCTTTTGATGTCCATTTTTGATTGATTTTATCTTTATTCCAAATGGTTTTGTTGTTCATTATTTCTTGAATTTCTATATTGTGGTAGGTCTTTGTTAATTCTTGGTAGACGTAATACATCTCAAGATTAATTTTGTCAATTTTCTTGTAATGTTTCTTAATTTCTGTTTTAATTGTTTTCTTTATAACTTTTTGCACTTGATTCTTTGTCATGTTGTTGGGATATTTGTGTCCTGTGAATTTAGGTTTTAAATTTTCTTCTAGACAGGTTTTCAAAAAGGATATATGTTGTAGTTCAGATATTAGTTTGAGATGTAGATTTCTAAAGTTGTATAAATTATAGGTCGTACCAACCTTGTTCATATTTTTTATTTTATAGGAATGTTTTTCGTCTTGAATTAAATGTTTATTTAATAATTTTTTGCACTTTTATTAAAATTTAAAAATTTTAAACTTTTCGTTTAAATGAAACAAAAAACACATTACTTCATAAGAAAAATAAAAGTAACCTTTTGGAAATACTTGAACTTTATGAAATTAGAAAATTTAAACATAATCATCCACAAATTTTATGTTTGAATGACCAAATTAACTACACAGAAAAACCTTTATATATGTACTTATTTCAAAAATCCTTTTACTCCACCTAAAAATAAAATTAAAAAAACCTAACATATACAATGAACTCAAACCGCAATAACATTTTCCCATATTTCCCTTCCCAAATTTACAATAGATATTTTAACTTTTGGTTTGGGAAATATTCAATTTTAATTTTATTTTATTTTAATCCTATTTTAATTTTTCACATTGATACAACATGACATTAATCACAAAATAAAATGTCAATAACATCAACAATTTTCTTTAAAATATATTTCCTGAAGATGGTTTAAACGTAACCGAAACCGGTAGTAACATTGTGTAAAATACTATCGTCTTGTTAATAAAAGTGCAAAAAATTATTAAATAAACATTTATTATTATTGTTAAAATTGAATAAATTGACGTTTAAATGACAGTTAAAATGATAAAGCAAGACTACGTTTGAACTATCAAAAGTGACATTTTCCAAAATTTCAACTTTATAAGAATGATGTGATGTGCGAAACTTTATTATTATTATTAAAATTGAATAAATTAGCGTTTAAATGATAGTTAAGATGATGAAGCAAGACTATGTTTGAACTGTCAAAAGTGACATTTTTCAATACTTCCAACTTTATAAGAATGATGTGATGTGCAAAACTTTATTTTTATTATTAAAATTGAATAAATTAGCGTTTAAATGATAGTTAAGATGATGAAGCAAGACTATGTTTGAACTGTCAAAATGACATTTTTCTAAACTTTCAACTTTATAAGAATGATGTGATGTGCAAAACTTTATTATTATTATTAAAATTGAATAAATTAGCGTTTAAATGATAGTTAAGATGATGAAGCAAGACTATGTTTGAACTGTCAAAATGACATTTTTCTAAACTTTCAACTTTATAAGAATGATGTGATGTGCAAAACTTTATTATTATTATTAAAATTGAATAAATTAGCGTTTAAATGACAGTTAAGATGATGAAGCAAGACTATGTTTGAACTGTCAAAATGACATTTTTCTAAACTTTCAACTTTATAAGAATGATGTGATGTGCAAAACTTTATTATTATTATTAAAATTGAATAAATTAGCGTTTAAATGACAGTTAAGATGATGAAGCAAGACTATGTTTGAACTGTCAAAATGACATTTTTCTAAACTTTCAACTTTATAAGAATGATGTGATGTGCAAAACTTTATTATAATTATTAAAATTGAATAAATTAGCGTTTAAATGATAGTTAAGATGATGAAGCAAGACTATGTTTGAACTGTCAAAATGACATTTTTCTAAACTTTCAACTTTATAAGAATGATGTGATGTGCAAAACTTTATTATTATTATTAAAATTGAATAAATTAGCGTTTAAATGACAGTTAAGATGATGAAGCAAGACTATGTTTGAACTGTCAAAATGACATTTTTCTAAACTTTCAACTTTATAAGAATGATGTGATGTGCAAAACTTTATTATTATTATTAAAATTGAATAAATTAGCGTTTAAATGACAGTTAAGATGATGAAGCAAGACTATGTTTGAACTGTCAAAATGACATTTTTCTAAACTTTCAACTTTATAAGAATGATGTGATGTGCAAAACTTTATTATTATTATTAAAATTGAATAAATTAGCGTTTAAATGATAGTTAAGATGATGAAGCAAGACTATGTTTGAACTGTCAAAATGACATTTTTCTAAACTTTCAACTTTATAAGAATGATGTGATGTGCAAAACTTTATTATTATTATTAAAATTGAATAAATTAGCGTTTAAATGATAGTTAAGATGATGAAGCAAGACTATGTTTGAACTGTCAAAATGACATTTTTCTAAACTTTCAACTTTATAAGAATGATGTGATGTGCAAAACTTTATTATTATTATTAAAATTGAATAAATTGACGTCTAAATGACTGTTAAAGTGATGAAGCAAGACTATGTTTGAACTGTCAAAATGACATTTTTCTAAACTTTCAACTTTATAAGAATGATTTGATGTGCAAAACTTTATTATTATTATTAAAATTGAATAAATTAGCGTTTAAATGATAGTTAAGATGATGAAGCAAGACTATGTTTGAACTGTCAAAATGACATTTTTCTAAACTTTCAACTTTATAAGAATGATGTGATGTGCAAAACTTTATTATTATTATTAAAATTGAATAAATTAGCGTTTAAATGACAGTTAAGATGATGAAGCAAGACTATGTTTGAACTGTCAAAAGTGACATTTTTCAATACTTCCAACTTTATAAGAATGATGTGATGTGCAAAACTTTATTATTATTATTAAAATTGAATAAATTGACGTTTAAATGACAGTTGAGATGATAAAGCAAGAACTATGCTTGAACTGCCAAAAAAAAAAAAATCAAAAGTTCAATCTAAGACCGAATAACAACGAGAAATAGAGCTAATAGTACAACTAGAACTCCTTTCGGATTAAACTGCACGTCTCTTAAGATGTAACCAAACACAACCCAACCCAACATACCTTTAGAACTAACATTAGACTTAGAAATAGAAACATTAGGGTTTAGCCGTCTAAAGAGACGTGCCGCTAAATTCTAATGTTTCTATTTCTAATGCCCAGTTTATTCACCTTTAGTTAAATTTAACCATCAGATATTTACCATAGTTACTGGTCAAATAGCCAATCATGGCAAGTGAAATTACAGTAGCCATGGAAAATATCTATTAGAAAAATATAACGGAAGGTGAATAAACTGGGCCTAAGTCTAGTTTTAGTTCTAAAGCTAGTCTAGTGTTAGTTCTAGTTTGATACAGGTAACAACAATTTATGACTAAATAATAACTAAAAATAAAGCAAACATAACGCTAGCTTTAAAATCAAAATTTAAAATTTTGCCGTATCTCTCTTAAGATGGAACCCAACAAATTACTTTTAAATCTGGGTATACTCGCTTGAAAATAAATACCCGAATATATAACAACATTGTAATTGATTAAGGTTTATATTTTTATTATAATTAAATAATTAATTATAATATGTAGATCAATGGCACAAGAAAAAAGCCCAATTGTATTCTATAAAACTTTTTGTAGCTTTAAAAAGTTGCAATAACAAAAAAAAGTGTTTTATTACTCAATAAATATTTTGAAAAAAAAAAATACATTATAAAGATTTAAATTATATCGAATTATTTTTATCCCCAAGCGGGTGTTTTACAATAATGTAAAACTAATTTCCCATCGGCACCAAAACATTCATACAAATTCCTCACAATTTGGTCTCGTGAGGGTGCAAAGTTTTGATTTACATACAAAAACTAAAAAAAAAGAGAATAAATCTTTATAAACAAACCCAAAATTAATATTATTACAAACCAATTTATCTTGCGGATCTAACTTTAAGTACTTTTTCATAAAATCAATAATCCACCCGATGGGTTTATCGGCTTCTACAGACCATTTCTTCTTTTTCATAATCGGCACATCTCCCGTTGGTTTTAAAAGGATATCATCTAAAAGAAAAATCATTAATTCAAACATTTTTTTTTTGTAAGGAATACTTACATTTTATTTTATCTAATTTTACTTCGTTATTTTCTAATGAAACGCGACGGTCGAAATTAGACGATAACGAATCTGATTCGGTTTTAATTTCTTCGCTCATTTTTCACTTTTAATTATTTATTAAAAAGAAACAGATTTGTCTAAACCATAACCTATAAGTTTATATTTTTAGGTTATGTTTGATTTTGAAGTGTCAAATTTTACGTTGGTTATAGATGGCGTTCGTTAAATTTGTTGATTTTAATTCGTTTCTATGGTAACAAGATACAAACAATTAGAAAATAATTTTTTTGACAGTTTCGAAAATTGTTAATAATTATTAATATTAATTTTTAGTTTGTTGATAAAATATTATTTAATATCTCTTAATTCAAGTATTGAAGAGTAAGTTAAAATTGTTTTATTACGTTTATCGTCTTGTTAATATCTGAATTTTTATTTATAGGGTATCACATTAGAAACTTTGATTAGAAAGAGGAAAAGACCAAATCTCGCAAAGCACCTTTTTCTTTCATTGTCCAAAAGGAAATTTCCCCATAATAGGAATAAATCAGGTATTTAATTCGTGTTTTCTTAGTTTTTAATTTAATATGTATCAACCTATAGATATGCAGCGCCCTCGAACGGAGTGGTTCCTAACTATTATCAAATACCGCCAAATTCAATTTTCAACGCACATTTAAATATTTTTTATTAATTTTAAGACAATTAAGATGCATATGTTCTATAATTAAAACTTTTATTTAAATATTGATTGCTGTAACATAAAAATACAACTTTGAAAAATGAAAAAACTTTAAACTTAGACAATAACTGAACCTTAGAAAAAAGAAAGAGATTTTCATTTATAAAGAAACCAGTCAGCTAATTCTAATCCAAAACCTCCCATGATGATGTAGCATACGTTGTGGATGCATGATAATCTAATTAAAAGAGACATGAAAAAAAAATTGGATTAAAATGTTTTCTCATGTATTATAATTAAAGACCGGATTAAAAGGCACAAGAAAGACGGAAAAAGGCACTTAAAAAGGCATGAAATTTTGGCAACAAAAGCATTAAAAAGGCATAAAAATTAGAAATCGAAAAAATTGCTATACCTAATTAATAATGTATTTTAATAACGTTTTCATTAAAAAATACATTGTTAAACTAAACATTCATATATAATTATTAAACCACTAATCACGAAAACAACTAATTATTAAATGCTGTTCTAAATGTTCCATTGTGAAGTTGTGTCTTCTCTCACTTAACGTATTCTTGTAAGCCGAAAAACTTCTCTCCACGTCCACACTTGTAATTGGTGCATACTTGAACTTTGTAATTAATGCGGGATCCATAATAAATCCAGTAACAATTTCACCACTTAAAATTTATGCAATTTTTTGTAATGTGGCAAATCCTTCATTTTTACACAGAACGTCATTAAATTTATTCGTAATTATATGACCAATATGTCCTGGTACGCTATACGTGCTGTCTTGAAACTTTTTAATCATTTCTACTGCATTCACTAAAGGTAAATCCTGTTTTTCTAGTGATTTTATAGATTCACTTATATAACTGTAATTGCTTTTTATAAATGCCAAATTATTTTGTAACTCCACTTCTTTTAGGACGGCCTGGCAATCTTGTATTGCTTTACTACTTGTAGCCAGAAATTAATTTATTAATTGTTTAAAATGATCTAAGGCGTTTGTGTAGTATATAGCGGCATCTAGCCATGTTCCCCATCTTGTTAGAACTGGTTGTGGTGGTAATGGGGTATTTGGTAACCTCTCTCTAAGCAATTCTACTCTTAAAGGGGCTTTAACAAATATTTGTTTACCGCTTTTTATTAATTTATTAACTAATGGGAACTGTAACCTTATAGTTTCTGCTACTCGATTAAGCCCGTGTGCTAAGCAAGTGCAATGAATTAAATTAGGGTAAAAAATCTTCATATTAGACGCAGCTTTTATCATGTATGCCGCTGCGTCTGACACCATCAGTAAAATTTTATCATTCGGTACCGGCTCCGGTAAGAAAAAATGCGTTAATTCATCGTGAATAAATCTTGTTACCGTATTATTATTTGTTTTACTTAATTCTTTGGTACTTATTAGAAAACTTTTTGGCGAATTTTTATCATTTAATACTCCAAATATTAAATTTGCCACGTATCGTCCACATACATCAGTTGTTTCGTCTACACTTATCCAAATATAATTATTTCCAATAATATTTTTTATTTCTTGAATAACTTCTTTGTAGACTGAAGTAATATAATTTTTGCGGAGATGGCTTTCATCGGAAATATGCATTGTACAATATGTTTGTAAAAAGTTTTGAAATATTTATTTGTCACTTTATGTATGAAAAACGCGGATCTTACGTCAGACGGTACAACGAGGAAATGTACAGAGACGCAGCGAAATATCTTTTCATAATTCAACCAATTTTTGGGGAAAAGACGCCAAAAAGTTGGAAAAAAGCTTTAAATAGGCATAAAAAAAATAATAGGCATGAAAATTCAAAAAAGGCAAAAAAGCATAACTAACCTGGTCTTATTTCGCTCATTTGTAACTGATTCGTAAAGATATTTAAATATTAAATATCTTTACGAATATCTTTAAATATCTTTTTTTTTTAATTATCACCGGAAGTAAATTTTCTATATAGACCCTAATTTAATAATTGGTGAAAAAAGGATAAGAAAAATTATTTTTATACAGGGTGTCTCACGTAACCGGTTCATTAGAACTTTTTTAGGTTACACTATTCGTAGAGGCTTGAAATTTTGGTATCATGGGTTGTTCATTCCAATCTATTAATCTAAAATATTTTCAAGATGGCCACCACTTCCGGTCTACCGGAAGTAGACCCCAACTTCGTTATTTTAAATGGAATGCTATAGTTTTTATTACACCATTCAATTACACGTAAGAAAATATGTTGACTTTGATAACAGTTGTTGGTACCTATCGTTTTTTGTTTTCAAGTTATTTTGATTTTAAGTGTTTTTTGGCAAATATCACCATGGTCTTTATATGCCCATATCTCAGCCAACGTTAATTCAAAAACGTTTTGCATTGGTACAATAACTCGTCATATGCTGTTAAATAGATTGTCACTTGTTATATCAATGTACCTTATACAGCGTGGTCAAAAATTGAATTACCATTTCGCTGTATTCAATTGCGAGAAAGTCGAAAATTTTAAATAGAACGCACCATATCCTTTTAGCCTATCTAAACGGGAATTTAACTCTCTACAAATTATCTATAAATATTGCTATACCTATTTATTATAGTTTTCTTCATATTGAGTATTTTATCAAAATCCTACACAAAATGCTGGAAGCCGGTCGGGTTTTTAGTAGAAGGCTATGATATTTTGACAGTTTATTGTTTAATTTATTCAAATTATCATTGGTATTATTTCTAGAATGATCTGCGATTGAATAAACTTGAGTTTGTTAGCTTTTATTTGCCAAAAATAACCAGCAGAAGAACGCATAAATGAAACAATGAAAAACAATGATATGGCGAAATATTCGACGTAATGATGCGCGAGATGTTCCTAGAGAGTTCAGTTTATTTATTTACGGTGTTTTCTTGGAAAATATTATTCATCTAACAATAAATCGACCAAAGCACCTCTTACCGAAGAATTTGGTAAAGCAATGAATATGACAAAACATTTATTCTATTATCTTGAGCTGCTGGTGATAGAAATTTATGTTTTCTTGTTATTTTGATCTTTCCAAAACTAAGAGATACGTATCTTATCCTATCCAAAACTTTATTACACCCGCCATGAATATAAGACGAATTTAAAATGTTGGCGTGGGAATAATTCGCCATGATATTCAAAGACATTAACAGCAGTAAGTGATGACACAACTAAGTAATGACAACAATAACATAAATATGGTTGAAGAGCTATCAAAACTCCATGGCTTTCTAACATAAAAACAAGAAGCTTCCAGCATTGCATGCGTCCATTAATTTCTAAATATGAGGGCAACTACAACAAATAGGCGCAGGAAAGTATCTAAATAGTTTGTAGAGAATTAAATTCCCATAATTTATTTTTGTAATTTTCAGTTTTTCATTCTTTTATGTTATTGATTTTAATTTTTATCATTAAATTGTTGTTTTTCATTGTTTCATTTATTCCGTTTTCTTTTGGTTATTTTTGGTAAATTACAGCTAGCAATCTAAAGTTTATTCAATCACAGTTCATTGTAGAAATAATACTAAAAATAATTTAAATAAATTAAACAAAAAACTGTCAAAATGTCATTGCCTTCTAACAAAAACACAGACGATTTTTAGCATTTTACCTATGATTTTGATAAATTCCTCAACAGCAAGAAAACTATAATAAATAGGTATAGGAATATTTATAGATAATTTGTAGAGAATCAAATTTCCTTTCTGATAGGGTATGAAAATATGGGGCGTTCCATTTAAAATTTTCGACTTTCACGCAATTGAATACAGAGAAACGGTAACTCAATTTTTGACCAGCTTTGACCAATTTTAAGATATACTGATATAACAAATGACAATCTATTTAGCAGCATATGAAGAGTTATCGCACCAATGCAAAACGTTTTTGAGTTAACGTTGGCTGAGATATGGGCTTGTAAAGAGCATGGTGTTATTTGCCAAAGAACACTTAAAATCAAAATAACTCGAAAACAAAAAACGGTAGGCACCAACAACTGTTATCAAAGTCAACATATTTTCTTATGTATAATTGAATGGTGTAATAAAAACTATAGCATTCTATTTAAAATAACGAACTTGAAGTCTACTTCCGGTAGACCGGAAGTGGCGGCCATCTTGAAAATATTTTAGATTAATAGGTCGGAATGAACAACCCATGTTACCAAAATTTCAAGCCTCTACGAATTGTGGAACCTAAAAAAGTTCTAATGAACCAGTTACGTGAGACACCCTGTATATTTAAATATACAGTGCACGCCGCTTATTGTGATCACAACGGGACTCGGGGTTTATGATAACAATAACCGATAATAGCCGAAAAAACAAAACTTTTTTTTAATTAAAAATATGTACATATATAACGTAACATAAACTCTTAAAAAATGTTACTACATAAAATATGTATTCCATTTAAATTTGAAACAAAATAAAAAACAAATTCATATTAAAAAAACTCATCTAGCGTTGTTTGTCTCTTTTTCATAAAGAATTTCATAGTCATAATGCGTCTGAAAATCAGATGACCTGTGCTGCACACCACGTCGCAAAACTTCCAGCGCTTTTCTCATTTCGCTCATTGTTGGGGGTTGCATTGTTTGTATGTCTACTTCTTCCTCTGGCTCTTGATTTTCAATTGATGACGTTGTTACACTTTTGCACATTACACTTTCGCAAATTTCTTCTTCTGTTACGTTCTGTGCAACATTTAACTCGTTATCTATTGCCATCCACTCCTCGAACTCACTTGTCGTCATGTCGGGTGGCTGAATGTTTAGGTGTTCAGGTTCTATATCATCTTTTGAAAATCCACCATGTTTGAAACAATTCTTTATTGTTATTTTGGAAACTTGGCTCCACGACATGGTAATAAGATGTAAAGCGTCTAATAAATTTGTTTTCTTCACGCATCTCTTTCCGGTAATACGCTTTCATGGTCCTTATAATGCCTTGATCACACGGTTGTATTATCGAAGTAGTATTGGCCGGTAAAAAAATAACTTTTATATTTTTTAATTGACAATTTACACAGTGTGCAGCGCAATTGTCCACGAGAAGAGCAATTTTGCGATTTACTCTCCTATCCCATTTTAAGAGCCAGTCATTAAAAATTAAGGATGTCATCCAGGCATTTGTATTTGAATAATAATCAACAGGTAGATTTTTGACACTCTTAAAACAACGTGGATTCTTACTTTTGCCGATTACTAAAAGCTGTTCTTTGTCACCCGACATATTTGCACAACACAAAATTGTTATACGTTCTTTCGATGTCTTACAACCTTTTGCATTGTCTTTTTTAAACATGTATGTATGATCGGGGAGAGCGCGATAGTAAAGCCCAGTCTCGTCTGCATTAAAAATATCATTAGGAGTAAATTCCCCAGCAATCTTGGTCCATTCATTTTCAATCCAGTGTTCTGCACTTTTAAAATCAGCATCTTTTTGCTCGCCGTGTGTCCGTTTGTATACGATGTTTTCTCTTTTTTTCCAACGGTGAAACCATCCCTCCGTTGCAACAAAATTTTCTTTTCCCATTTTATTTGCAAGTTCTTCCGCTTTCTGTCGCATCAACGGGCCATCTACACGTGCGTCATGTTCGCGGACATTCGCAAACCATAGTTTCAACGCAGATTCCACTTGAGCGTATTTTCCAGTTCGATTTCTTTTAGTCAGTAAATTCTCATTTTTTTAGCAGCATCTTCTATTACCACACGTTTTTTTTAAATTTTACACAAAATTGGTTGTGAGATTTTTAATTGTGCTGCTGCATTTCGCTGACTCAATTTCGGCAACTTGTCATATTTTTCTAAAATGTTAATTTTTTCACTTAAACTAAGATCACGTCTCTTTTTTACGTCAGCCATTACAAAAGGTTAGAATAGAACTGAGACGTAACGTACACAGCCGAGCATCGCGTGTTCGAGTTTTCAAATGCAGAGTTTGGGGATTCACCGAATCGTCGCGTCACAGAATAACCAGAAAGGACAAAACCGGTGGTGCCTTTGATGTTTCACCAGCTATTTTGTTTGACCTTCGGCCATAGCGTTGGCGTGTAGGCGCCAATTTTAAACGAAAAGTACTCCTCTTTGTAGGAGAGTGTCCACTAAAGTGATTTTGAAATTTACTTTTACTAAATTCTGTTGAAGATATAATTATGGTTATTGTTATGAAAATTTAATACATTATATAAAATTCATTTAGTACAGTATATTGTTAATTAAAAATATTAAAAATTTTTATTTTATAAATTATTTACAATTTAAAATTTTGCACTAGGTGCCTTTTTCATATTCGGATTGTGAAACGTTATGGTATAAAAAAATCTTAATCTGATAAATTAGCTTAATGAATTAATTAAAATAGTAACTACTAAAAAACTATTATTAAAAAAATTGAAAAATAAACTACGCTAAAAGATAAAAAACCAATACTACTTTAAAATATTAGAAAAAATAGAATAATATACTAAATAACTAGGGTATAACTAGAAGAAAAACTTTCGCAATCAAATAATTTCAACAAACGTACGTGGTAATAGTGATGTAAATAAACTCCAACGATATGGCGGACCAGCACATGCGCATAAAAATGAGTTTTGGCGGGAGAGCCTCTTTGTCCTTTCTGGTTATTCTGTGGTCGCGTGTTCGAGTTTTCAAATGCAGAGTTTGGGGATTCACCGAATCTATGTCAACATTATTTATTTTGCTCGTAAAAAAATTTAGTGCTCATGTCGAAAACATTTTTAAGAAAGAAATGATAACATAAACCGAAATCATGATTACTATAAGCGAAAATTTTTGTTATATAATATTACACGTCCGGCCCGTTCTTCCCAAAAGTGATAACAATATCCGATTGATAACATTATCCGTGATTCTAATAAGCGGCGTTCGCTGTATTTGTAATGCCTTTAATTTTGAGCATAAGCATATTTTCTATAAATCCGGTCTTTAATTATAATTGAAAAATCTGGTGCAAGAAAGAGACAAATTTAATTGTTGTTACGAAAGCACTGATAAAATTTGACTCAAATCGATCTCTTTGAAATGATGTATAACTCGTTTCAATTTGAAATCTATTCCACCTAAAAAATGTTAAAAAAGATCATCTTTTAACATTTTTAAGTTTTTACGCTTTAATGGAATCAAGATAATAACGGTGAAATTTGAACGTCTTATTTAATAATATAATAAATAGATTGACAAGTTTTTGGGCCAAAACGCTTACATTGACGATGTTGATTTCTTTGGTCCTGATCGATGATTAAAATCGTAATGAGTACAAAAAATCTTTTAATTGGATACCCAACAACCCACATTTTCGAAAAAAAAAAATTATAATAAACAAAAAAATTAATAAAAACCCACCATTTTGATTTTTTTATTAATATTTTTTTTTAAATTATCAAAATCGTAATAAGCACAAAAAATCCTTTAATTTGATACCCCACAACCCATATTTTCCATTAAATAAATCAAACTTGTATAATATAATAAATGACATTGACAGCCGCCATCTTTAATTTAATTTTTTCGATATCTTTGTTAATTATTAAGATAAACTCATCGAGTTTGGACTTATTTCTTGTTTTGTAAATGTACCTTTCCTCATTGTTTTAATTAAATTTAGTTTTAATTAAAAAAAGTATAAATCCGCCATTTTGATTTTCTAATTATTTTTTTAAGCTGTAAAAACATCAGAATCGTGATAAGAACAAAAAATCCTTTAATTTGAGACCCCACAACCCATATTTTCGATGAAATAAATCAAACTTGTACAATATATAATAAATGACATTGACAGCCGCCATCTTTAATTTAATTTTTTCGTATATCTCCGTCAATTTTTGAAATAAACTCGCCGTGTTTGTACTTAAATAACCCGATTTTCAATTTTAAATCGATCTAAAAAAACGTTAAATCATTATTTTTTTAATTCGATAATTTTGACATATGACATTTGACAGGTGTCACTTACAACCTTTTTATTTCGGCTTATATTAATAAATTAAGCGTAAATTTTCGATACCAACCTAATCACTATATCCGGATAAAAATTAATTTTGACATTTTAACGCAAATTGTAGTAATTTTGACAGATGTCAAATTCGTTAAACAAATTTAAAAAGTATTGGATTTTTCACGTAATTATCCTAATTGGTTTTAAATAAAGGATTTTTAAATCTAACGAAGCGTACGTCATTTTCAAAATGGCGGATATGACATACTTACGTCAAAATTTGTTTTTTCTTTAATGTGAATGTTACATTTAAACTTTTTTATGAGATTAATACACTCCAATAACATACAACCAATCAGAGTAACGATTGTTCAAAATTCTGACCAATCACGTGATTTTATAAGTGGATAAAGCTACCTAGGTTTTATAACTGAATAAACCACATGTGATATTTTATAACTGATTAAAACGCGACTACCATATATATATACTTTTGTTTACTTGTCAAATTTTTGACAACTGTCATTGTCGTGCATTGTCGCGTTTTTGAATTTGAAAATGTGTTCTAATCGTTTTGGGGAGTATTCTTTACATGAAATACAGATGGCAATTGATGAAAATGTCCCGAAAAATACCATCAACACGAAAAAATCGGTATGGAATCAATTCACCAAATTTTGTAAGTCGCGAAATTATTCTATTAATGCAGCGACTACAAATGAAGAGTTGAATAACATATTAAAAGACTGGGGGTTCAACATGCGCAAAAACAATGGTGAGGATTATAAAGAAACTGCGGTGAAGACTTTTTTTAATATAACGGCGAAATTGTTACAAGAAAAGTTTTTTAATGAGTATAATCGGAAAATTGACCCGTTTACGCAAATTGAATTTAAAGGAGCACGGGACGCCAAAAATACCAAAAGGAAGGAGCTTCAAAAAGATCCCGACAAACGTAAAATAAGTTCTTCAGCACTAAGCATAGACGATATTGAAAAAATAGTTAAATTATGGAACGAAGAAACACCCGAAGGTTTACAACGAAAATTTTATCACATAGCGGCTTATGAATTGGCCTGGAGAGGTGGTGAAGCAACAAGATGTAAGATTCATTTTTTCAAAGAAGAAAAAAATTGCTATGGAATCTTAACAAACCGAATAGAATATAATCCAATCTTCTCTAAAACATGTCAAGGAGGATCGCAGAAGTGTACTGACAGTAAATGGCTTACTTTAAATAGCAAAAATCCTGAAATATGTCCTGTTCGCTTATATCGAAAGTTACTATCCAAGCGTTCAGAAAATGTTACATCAGATCGGTTATTTTTAACTGTAAATTCTTTCTGGAAGGAAGAAAATTCAAAGGGATGGTTTAAAAATTCGCCAATTGGATCGAATACAATTGGAAAGTGGACAAAAGAAGGAGCTTCAAAGATTGGGTTAAATGTTTTTTCTAATAAAATTACAAATCACTCCAATAGATCCAGCGCCATTTCAAATTATGCTAAAGCGGGAATCGGGGAGCAACAACTTTGCAAAATGACGGGACACGCGAATACTAAATCACTCACCCCATATTTGCAACTAGATCAACAGCATCATGCAACTCTCGTATCGAGTCTGCGAAATGATCAAAAATCACCGCCAAAAGTAAATCAAGAAGTAATTTCTACTGAAATCATTCATCAAATTGAGAAAAATGAATCAACTAACAATAAAATTGTTTATAATAATTGCACTTTCAATGTAGAAAATATGACAGTAAAGTAATAATTTGAATATTATTAGAAATTGTTAAATGTTAGTTAAAAATACGAATATTAGTCAAAAACAATTAAAAATAAATTGTACATTTGTCGTGTATTAATCTCCCTAAAATACACTCGAGCTTGACTTTAAATCAGGATAATTTTATTTTAAATTCACTCAAGTTTTGTTGCCCTTTGGAAAAAATTCGAAATCAAAATCATGATAAAATCGCGACAGCTTTAGCTGGAGCGATTTTATCTATTGATTTTCAAAACGTTCGTGTCAAAATAAAATTATCCGATTAAAAGTCAAGCTCTTGTGTATTTACCCCCGATAAAAATAACTAATTTATTTTTTTTTTAAATTTTTTTTCTTCAATGTCAAATGTCACATTTGAGTTTGGTATCAAATTAAATGATAGGTATTAAATTAAACAATTTCCTAAGCTTAATGAAATTGTATTATTAAAATTCAAAATGTCGGATTTAACATCTGTCAATGTCAAACGTCAATCTAATAATAAAAGATACCCTATTCGAGTTTGGTATCAAATTAAATGATTTTTTAAGCTTAATTAATTAGAATTATAAATTTATGTATTTTTATTGAGTAAAATTTTTGTTTATGTATTTTTTACATTTAAAATTGTATTATTAAAATTCAAAATGTGGGATTTGACATCTGTCAATGTTAAACGTCAATTTCATAATAAAAGATGTTCTGATCGAGTTTAGTATCAAATTAAATGATTTTTTAAGCTTATACACTTAGCAGCAGAAGTCTGCGTACAAAAAACTTCTAACACTTTAACTGAAAAATTAAGGGTCATGATCTAATGTGATAAACTTCATTTTCTTTTGTTTTGTGTATTAACTACATATAATTCTATTAACAAAATATGCATCAATAAAACAGAAATATTAGTTACAAAAAAAATTGAAATTAAAAATTCTCCAAATAATGCGTATGCAAAAATCTACGTACAAATAAAGACGCCTTCTCCAAAATATACTTATTTATTTAAATACGTAGTTGGCGATGTACGCTTTCCGATTTAAATAAAAGATAATCGGTGTCAATTATATTAGCAGAGGCTTAGAAGCTAAAAGTTAGAATGGACACGAAAGGAAAGGAAATTGAATTGGGAGAGAGAAAAATTATTGTAAAGTTATGGAAAGAGGGAAAATCTTTTCAAAAAATAGGAGAAACTGTCGGCAGGTCACACTCTTCCATTCAAAGAGTAATTAATAATTATAAAGACACTGAAGATTACCTCTCACGTCCGCGATCTGGTAAACCACCCCTTTTAACAAACCGAGAGAAGCGAAAAATTGTACAGCAGGTTAGAAAAGAACCTAGGCTGACGGCAAAAAAATAGTAGAAAATGTACAAGAAGTATTTCATAAAACTATCAGCAAAGATACGGTGAGAAGGACGTTAAAAAAAGCTAACTATCACAGTCGCGTTGCACGAAAAAAGCCATTTGTGTCAGAGGTCAATCGTCAGAAGCGGATCGCCTTTGCAAAAAAACTCTTAGACAAGCCCATTGAATTCTGGGAGAAAGTTCTCTTTACAGATGAGAGCAAATTTTGCATTTTCGGCATTAAGGGTAAACAACTTGTATGGAGAAAACCTAATACTGCCCTTAATCCCGAAAATTTGAAAGCGACTGTAAAACACGGAGGTGGTGGAGTTATGGTTTGGGGGTGTATGTGCACCAAAGGGGTGGGAAGGTTGGTTTTCATAACATCGCCAATGGACCATAAAATGTATATAGACATTTTAAAAGAAAATTTGAAGCCTAGCATCGAAAACTTGGGCTTGGGGCCCGAATACTTTTTTCAACAAGATAATGACCCCAAACATTGCGCCCACAACACTAAGCTTTGGCTACTATACAATACCCCAAAGCAACTTAAAACACCTCCACAATCGCCGGACTTGAATCCCATCGAACACCTCTGGGATTTACTGGAACGCAGGATTCGGCAACACAACATAACGTCGAAGGAAACGTTAAAAAATTTTATGATTGAGGAATGGGCCAAAATCAGTTCGGACGAAACGAAGAAATTAGTGCACTCCATGCCTAAACGTTTAAGGGAGGTCGTTAAACGTAAAGGTTATCCGACCTCATATTAATATAGAAACAATG
Source organism: Onthophagus sagittarius (assembly GCA_036711965.1). NCBI lineage: Eukaryota > Metazoa > Arthropoda > Insecta > Coleoptera > Scarabaeidae > Onthophagus > Onthophagus sagittarius. The sequence goes on from JASERS010000005.1 coordinate 31,670,245, forward strand.
ATCTCATTTATGAATTTTTTATAAATACTGTCCTGACTTGTACGCAGATTTTTGCATACCCGTTATTTGTAGAATTTTTAGTTATGATTTTTTTCTGTAACTACTGTTTCTGTTTTGTTGAAGCATATTTTGTTAATAGAATTATATGTAGTTAATACACAAAATAAAAAAGAATCAAGTTTATCACATTAGATTATGACTCTTATTTTTTCGATTAAAGTATTACAAGTTTTTTGTAGGCAGACTTCTGCTGCTGAGTGTATGAAGGATAATTAAAATTTAAGATGACATATTTGACATCTATCAATGTCAAACGTCAATTTCATAATAAAATATACTCTAATCGAGTTTGGTATCAAATTAAATGATTTTTTTAAGTCAAATTAAGTGTAATTGTTAAAATTCAAAATGGCGGATTTGACATCTGTGTCACATAAGTTTTATTATAACAGCAAAAACAGTCGACTTTGGTATGAAAATAAATGATTTTAATGATTGGTATTAAATTAAACGACTTACCAAGCTTAATAAAATTGTATTATTAAAATTTGAAATGGCGTATTTAACATCTGTCAATGTTAAACGTCAATTTAAGCAAAAACAGTCGAGTTTGGTATCAAATTAAATGATTTTTTAAGCTTAATTAAGTAGAATTATTAAAATTTAAGATCAAAAGAAGTCCAGACCAATCCAATAGCAACTACAGTGTAGAACATTAACTTATTTTAAAAGTTGAAACTGACTTTATAATTTTTTATTCAATGTTGCTTATTAACATTCTTTGGCTTTGCGATTACTTACTTACAGGACATAAATTGATGTTGTACTGGTCTGTATGTGACAAACTGTCACTTAAAATTTATGATTATTTTGTGCTGCCTTATAATTTACGTCCTTAAGGAAACATTTCATAACCACAAACGTTTCTATAAATTCTCACTTCTTTATATTGCCACAATTGATTCCATCATATTTATTCAATCCACCTTTGAAATATCGATAATTTCGGGTTTGTATGTGTTAAAATGTTGCTGGTGGTTGTCTGTATTCGCTCAAAGAGCAATTTTTTGCGCTTATTGTCTCTTCAAATAAAAATTCACGTAAATAATTTTTAAAGTGAATTTATGATGTCAATCCTTACTATCAGAACTTTATTAAGTGGACAGGTAATGTGTTTTGTATTTGGAATGGAGATATTGATTCCCTTAATTTGTTCCATAATTACATTAATGATCTTCACAATAGATTAAAATTTACAATAGAATTAGAACAAAACATTAAATTTTTTGGATCTCACCATCATCCTTGTTTCAGCATGTATAGAAAACCATCTTCTATTCCTGTCATTATACCTTTTGATTCGTCTCACCCTTTAACTAACAAAAAGCTAATTTTAGATTTCTAATAAACAGAATTCATAATGACCCTCTTAAGCAATCTAGTTATAAATCGGAACTTAAATATATTTATTATAATCAAGCAGAGAATAATGGATTTCCTAAAGAATTAATAACTAAACTTATACAAAATTCACAAAAAAGATTAGATCCTTTATATGTCCAAACCAGTAACAGAAACCCCTTCATATCTATTCCCTATCACCCTTATCTAATGCCTTTCAAAAAGATATTTTTTATTTTATAGGAATGTTTTTCGTCTTGAATTAAATATTTATTTAATAATTTTTTGTACTTTTATTAACAAGACGATAGTATTTTACACAATGTTTCAACCGGTTTCGGTTACGTTTAAACCATCTTCAGGAAACATATTTTTAAACAATTTGTTGAACTTATTGACATTTTATTTTGTGATTTATGTCATGTTGTGTCAATGTGAAAAATTAAAATAGAATTAAAATAAAATAAAATTAAAATTGAATATTTCCCAAACCAAAAGTTCAAATATCTATGGTAAATTTGGGAAGGGAAATATGGGAAAATGTTATTGCGGTTTGAGTTCATTGTATATGTTAGGGTTTTTTAATTTTATTTTTAGGTGGAGTAAAAGGATTTTTCAAATACATATATGAAGGTTTTTCTGTGTAGTTAATTTGGTCATTCAAACATAAAATTTGTGGATGATTATGTTTAAATTTTCTAATTTCATAAAGTTCAAGTATTTCCAAAAGGTTACTTTTATTTTTCTTATGAAGTGATGTTGCTTTTTGTTTCATTAAATTGGTGTTCTTTGTTAAATATTATATGTCTTCCAAAGTTAGATCTCTGTTGTGTTCTATGTTCTTTTATACGAGTTTTTAAACATCTCCCTGTTTCACCAATGTAAATGGCTTTACATGTATCACATTCTAATTTGTAAACTCCATTATCGTTCATTTTATTGATATTATCTTTGTTGTTAATTAAAATTTTATCTAGTGTGTTGTTGCTTTTGGATGTTATAACTATATTGTGTTTCTTAAAAATTTTTTTGATTTTATTATGTATTCTACCTTGATATTCTATTGTTCTATAAATATTGTTTGTGTTATTTGTTATATTTGTAAGAGTGGTAAGTTTTATGTGATTCTGCTTGTTTCTGTATTTGTCAAACATTTTGTTGATGATTTGTGGTTTATATCCGTTATTTTGGCCAATTTGTTTGATAATGGATATTTCTGTTCTAAGTTCTTTTTCACTAAGTTTTGTGTTGAAGGCACGGTGCATATATGCGTTGAAAGTTGCCATTTTATGAGTATAATCATGAAAAGAATCATTTGGGATGATAGTATCTGTTTGCGTTGGTTTTCTATAGATACTGTATTGAAATCCGTTGTCTGTTTTTAAAATTGTTAAGTCTAAAAAAATTATGCGGTTGTTATGTTCTATTTCGATTGTAAATTTGATGTCTTTATGTAAATTATTAATGTAGTTGTGTAAGTTGGTTATTGTTTCTTGTCTGTCATTGTCGATAAAAACGATGATATCATCTACATATCTTAACCATGTTATGATGTTGTGTCTATATGGGTTGTTATTGTTTATTATAAGTTCTTTTTCAAGTTTGTCTAAGAATATATCAGCTAGTAATCCACTTAGTGATGATCCCATTGGAAGGCCCTTATTGTAGGTGTAGTAAGTGTTATTAAAAAATAAAACATAATTTTTTTTAACAAATTGTTTAAAAATATATTTCCTGAAGATGGTTTAAACGTAACCGAAACCGGTTGAAACATTGTGTAAAATACTATCGTCTTGTTAATAAAAGTACAAAAAATTATTAAATATTTTCAAAAGATTCCATCGAAATTTAATCTAAATTTATCATTCCACAATAAAAATTCCATTTTAAATATCCTTTGTGATCACAATTCTAAAAATGACGCTTTAAATCAAAGTGGTATATATTTTGTTGATTGCCTTAATTGTAATGCGAGATATATAGGATAACACTAACAGAAACTTGAATCAAATATATTCCAATCTTAATTTTATGTTTATCAATTGTTCATGATTTCTTGTTATCATTTAATATCTTTGTAGATTCAGCTGACGATGGCTTATTAGCCGAAACCGGTACTGAACAAATTAATTTTATAGCGTGACAGAAATTATTTATTTATATCCGAAATTTATATTTATAACACGCAATATGGATTTCCAAAGACACATTAAATTATGATCCAAATAAAACACTACACTTATTATTTTATTTATATAAACGTTTATTTAGTTTATTCAATTATTATTCCATTTGGAATCAACGTACACAGTCATAATATTTCTGTCAAATTCCAATAGTGGAAAAACACAAATGTTTGCTCATTAATTAAAAAGTGTTTATCACAGAAATTTGACTTAACAAGAACTAAAGAAACGGATCGAACGTATTCAAAACACAGTTTAAACGCATGTCTAGTGTTAAACTAAAAAATCTTTTCTCCACTTTTTTTAAACATAATAATCTAAAGACTAGTAGTTTAAATTATCAAAAAAAAAACGAATTAAAACTGGAATAGTCACGACTTATTACTTACTACGACAATTTATCATCATTATAGACTATCATCAATATATTACCAATAAAATGGACATCTTCGTTTATTTATTTATATTTAATATTTATGTATAATAATCACTGAAAAAGAAGTTAATTAAAAAGAATAACCTTTGGTAACAACCACTTGGCTTTGCAGTCTCTCTTTATCGCTAAAATAATTAAAAAATTTTAAGCAATAACGAGTGGTTCATCATCGGAAAACCCCCGAATTTGAGGACTCTCCTCTTCTTCTAACCCGTGGTCATCAAATGTGGCCGCATCCGACCGAGAGTCGTAATGAGAATTCGCAAAACGAGTAAAACTATTTTGTAATCGTTTGTGTCGCACATAAAGGAAACCCAAAGCACCTCCAGAAACAACCAGAAGCAAACAAACGATTACCAAAACCGTTGTTAAACCCGTTTTACTAATATCTCCCATCCAAGGCGACGGTTCCGGCGTTTTAATACTAGCCACATTTGAGAGGGCAGATCGATACCCGCGCTCCGTTTTCATCATAACCCCAAACGAATACATTTCCGCCGTAACGTTATTATAAATAAACGGCGGATTTGCAACCGTAAATCGTTGGGCTGTTTTTTCATTAAGCTCTTTACCCTCAGAAATTAAAACTTCGTACTCGTACGAGACGTTGGCTAAATTTAACGCGGTTATGTCGTGTCCTCGCCAATAAATAACGTAACTTCCGTTATTTTCGATCATAACTTGGACGTCGAAAGCGGGGGGAACCGGAGGTGCATTATAAATAACTTCGGGAGATGGTTTTGCACCTTCAGCATCGGTTGAAACGACGACTTTATAAACCCCGCCGAAATTAACGAAGAAATCGTGACTTATTTCCGTTGTGGTTATGTTCTTTAATTTGAAAGGCATTGTTTCATTTCGACCCAATTCAGTTACGGAAATAATGTAGCCAAGCTCTTGATTGATGATGGGACAAGAAGCCGACCATTTTACGGTCATCTTGTCGTATCGTCGAGAACCTTGAGTGACGCGAAGATTTTCGGGGGGAGCTCTGATGTTAAAGAATGTTTTTACTATGGAGGAAGAATTCGATTGAAGCGGCCCCATTCCGAACGGCCCTATTAAACCGACCATGAAAATGTAACTTTCACAAGCTCCTAATCCGGTTATTGTTGCTACTAAAGATGATGTGTTAAATCGGGGCTCTAAAATAAAACGATGTTTATGTATTATTTAAATTTTCCAAAAATTTTAAATCTTACTTTCTAATACTTCATCGACTGTTAATCCGTAATAAACACCATACATCCAATTAGCTTTCTTTGGATATTTTGGTCGATCCCAACTGACTTTAACGGAAGTGGCTTCGTCTTTATTGATCATTGCTGATAGATTTGGTACTTCTGGTAGGCTCGTTCCGTTTGTATGTGCTTCTATGTAGCTGTAAGGGCCTTTAAATTGTTTGCGAATTGATCTTACCTAAAAAATAATTTTGTTTTTTAATAAATTATTGTTAAAAATTTCAAAATGTACAAATGAGATGACTCAAATGAGTGAAAAAAAAACATTTTATAAAGAATTTGTGGTATTAACTCGTACGACCAAAATGATTGAACGAACATTGACGACCATAACGGGTCAGTTTAGACCCATGCATGGTAAAGCATCTTAGGTTTTGTTCAAAGCATTAAAACTAAATATTGTATTAGAAATATTTATGGGATGGTTTAAATTACTTCCTCGACATTAATAGTATCCCCGTTTTTGGATTGGGTTGGGTTGGGTTGGTCGTACTTTGCAATATTTATACAATTTGCTATTCCTTTTTTATTTTTTTTAATATTTGATTTAAATCGAAAATTGCAAACATTTCCAGCCTAATTAAGACTTTTTTGTTTCAAATTACAAAAGCATTATACGCCGCATTATCAAAATAATTAATAAGCAATACTATATTTTCAAAGGCATCGGAACAAGAGTATATATTTTGAATTGAGACTTGATACTGCTCCCAGAAGACTTGATACTACTGCTAGAAGGCTTGATATTACTTCTAAAAGATTTGATCTACTTCCAGAAGACTTGATAATGCGTCTATAAATGTCTTAATACTGCTTCAAAAAATCTTGAACCATTTCGAAATGCTTCCAGAAATTTGATACTTCTTCTAGAAAACTTCAAATCTTTCTACAAGACTTGATACCGCTTCTAGAAGAGTTGAAATGCTTCCTCTGGAAACATTTCTTAACTATTACTTCTACATACTAGATATTGGTTCTAGAAGAGTTCAAATCCTTCTACAAGACTTGATACTGTTTCTATAAGACTTAAAAGGCTTCGAGGAGAGTTGGTGGTATTGCTTCTGGAAGACTTGATATTGCTTGCAAAAAACTTGAAATGCTTCCAGAAGACTTAATATTGCTTCTGGAAGACTTCGAATCCTTCCACAAGACTTCATACCGCTTCTATAAGACATGAAAGGCTTCCATAAAAATTGATAATGCTTCTCGTAAAATAGGCACCGGAACAAGAGTACATATTTTGAATTGAGACTTGAACTACTTCCAGAAGACTTGATACTGTTGCTAGAAGGCTTGACATTGCTTCTAGAAGACTTGATCTGCTTCCAGAAGACTTGATACTGCTTCTAAATGCTTTAATACTGCTTCCAAAAAAAAATTTCGCAAAGATTTGAAATGCTTCCAGAAATTTGATACTTCTAGAAAACTTCAAATCTTCTACAAGACTTGATACAGCTTCTAGAAGAGTTGAAATGCTTCCTCTGGAAGCATTTCTTGACTATTACTACTACATACTTGATATTACTTCTAGAAGAGTTCGAATCTTTCCCCATAACTTGATACCGTTTCTATAAGACTTAATAGGCTTCAAGGAGAGTTGGTATTGCTTCTGGAAGACTTGATATTGCTTGCAAAAAACTTGAAATGCTTCCAGAAGACTTAATATTGCTGCTGGAAGACTTCGAATCCTTCCACAAAAATTGATACCGCTTCTATAAGACATGAAATGCTTCCATAAAAATTGATAATGCCTCTCGTAAGATAGGCACCAGAACAAGAGTACATATTTTGAATTGAGACTTGAACTGCTTCCAGAAGACATGATACTACTGCTAGAAGGCTTGATATCGCTACTAAAAGACTTGATCTGCTTCCAGAAGACTTGATACTGCTTCTAAATGCTTTAATACTGCTTTCAAAAAACATTTCGAAAAGACTTGAAATGCTTCCAGAAAAATTCGATACTTCTTCTAGAAAACTTCAAATCTTTCCACAAGATTTTATACCGCTTCTAGAAGAGTTGAAATGCTTCATCTGGAAGCATTTCTTGACTATTACTACTATAGAGATGCATCCAGAAGACTTGATATTGCTTCTGAAAGACTTCGAATCCTTCCACAAGACTTGATACCGGTTCTATAAGACATGAAATGCTTCCATAAAAATTGATAATGCCTCTTGTAAGATAGGCACCGGAACAAGAGTACATATATTGAATTGAGACTTGACCAGCTTCCAGAAGACTTGATACTACTTCTAAATGCTTTAATACTGCTTCCAAAAAACATTTCGAAAAGACTTGAAATGCTTCCAGAAATTTGGTACTTCTTCTAGAAAACTTCAAATCGTTCTACAAGACTTGATACCGCTTCTAGAAGAGTTGAAATGCTTCCTCTGGAAACATTTCTTGACTATTACTACTACATACTTGATATTGCTTCTAGAAGAGTTCAAATCCTTCCACAAGACTTGATACCGTTTCTATAAGACTTAATAGGCTTCAAGGAGAGTTGGTGGTATTGCTTCTGGAAGACTTGATATTGCTTGCAAAAAACTTGAAATGCTTCCAGAAGACTTAATATTGCTTCTGGAAGACTTCGAATCCTTCCACAAGACTTGATACCGCTTCTATAAGACATGAAATGCTTCCATAAAAATTGATAATGCTTCTCGTAAAATAGGCATCGGAACAAGAGTACATATTTTGAATTGAGACTTGAACTACTTCCAGAAGACTTGATACTGTTGCTAGAAGGCTTGACATTGCTTCTAGAAGACTTGATCTGCTTCCAGAAGACTTGATACTGCTTCTAAATGCTTTAATACTGCTTCCAAAAAAAAATTTCGCAAAGATTTGAAATGCTTCCAGAAATTTGATACTTCTAGAAAACTTTAAATCTTCTACAAGACTTGATACAGCTTCTAGAAGAGTTGAAATGCTTCCTCTGGAAGCATTTCTTGACTATTACTACTACATACTTGATATTACTTCTAGAAGAGTTCGAATCTTTCCCTATAACTTGATACCGTTTCTATAAGACTTAATAGGCTTCAAAGAGAGTTGGTATTGCTTCTGGAAGACTTGATATTGCTTACAAGAAACTTGAAATGAAAAATCCTCTGGAAGCATTTCTTGACTATTACTACTACATACTTGATATTGCTTCTAGAAGAGTTCAAATCCTTCCACAAGACTTGATACTGTTTCTACAAGACTTGAAATGCTTCCAGGAGAATTGGTATTGCTTCTGAAAGACTTGATATTGCTTGCAAATAACTTGAAATGCGTCCAGAAGACTTGATACCGCTTCTATAAGATTTGAAATGCTTCCATAAAAATTGAAAATACCTCTGGAAGACTTGAAATGCATCTAGAAGACTTGAAACTGCTTCTAAAAGATTTTATTTTGCTTGCAGAAATTTTGAAGTAAACTTCAACATTGTTGGTTTTATTTGGATTTCAGTTACTATTTTCAATTATTTTTTAAATTTCAATGTATTGAGAGCACGTATTTTCATTTTTTCAGACGTTTTCAAACTCAATTCTTCGCCTGAGTCTTTTGCTATTTCAAATGTTTTCAGCACCCACACGTATTTTCAAAAATCGGTCCCTATGTTCATGAATGAGTTTGTCCAAGACTCCATTCTTTGTTTCGCTATATTCCAAGACAATATTTGGTTTGTAATATACTTCGAAATTGCTTATCTCATGTGTATGCTACATAGATGATAAAACAAACTACCACACATTTCTTTGATTATAGATTTATGTCCTTTGCGGAATAGAATCAGGATTAATAACGAGGGCAATATTTTTAGCAATTCCTTTATATTTCCACTATTATTATAAAAATTTAAAAAAATCTGATAACGATTTTACTATTCGTTGTCCTTCATTTTTCTCAACTTTTGTAAGCCTCTCTGCAATTTTTTTGAGACATATAGGTGTCCTCAAATTATGATTCCAAAGCAGTCTGATGATCACAATATTTGTAATATAAACTTGCATAACGCATGAGAATAGTAATACTAGAAAATATGTGGAAGAACAACAACATCCAATTTGTATTTCGAATACTATTTAAACAATTATTGTTTTTGGGTCATTATTGACCCAGTTTTGGTCGTACACGGGTTAATGAACAATGATATAAAAAAATGACGGAGACATTGTTTTGAAAAACGAAAATGAATCAAAAAAAGTTTCTTTTCTCCATATAAAAAATAATAATTGAAAAAATAAATTTACCTTGAATTGATATAAAACATTAGGCGATAAATTCTTAATATTAATTTTCGTGGTATTCGTTCTTCTCGGTTGCATCTTAGGATACGGTGATCTAACAATAATCTCAACCAAAAATTCATCGTACGATTTCTCGTAATCCCACGCCAACGAAATGTTATTCTCATCTTGAGCGGTAACCCTTAAATTTTTAACAGCCTCAACTTCAACATCCTTATCAAAAACGATGGTTACAACATCCGATAATCCGCTAAAATGTTTAGCGTTGTGAGCGATAACGTAAAAAGAATATTTTACTCCCGTTTCAAAATCGGAATCTAACATCATTGAAGTTGAATTGTTACGCTGTGTAATTTGGATGGGCGGTGATGGGGGGTAAAATCCAACTTCGTACGCTTTAATGATTCCATGAACATGAGTGGGTTGGTTCCACGAAACCAAAACGTGAGATGCGTTTATTTGGTTAACGGTGACGTTTAATGGGATGCTTGGAATTCCTTCCGTGGTCATTGATGGGTAAAACTTCGCCGGCGGGAAAACTCTTGTGGTGTCCGCAACGCGAACATAAACCGTCATATTATAATGAGTGAATGGTTCTAAATGTTTAAACGTGTAGTTTGATGAGGACGTCCAAGTTTCATTTTGCCAAGAATTATTTCCAATCATACTTATCGATGGGAGGAACTCCAGCTTTTCATTTTCTGGCATTGCAATCCACCAATACAAGAATAAAGATGACTCCGTTCTGCCTCTATCTTCAATTCCCATTTGTAAAACTTGATAGTACCGATCAACATTTGTGCAATTATTTTCATCGAAACCATCGACGCAATGTTGGAATCCATCGCATCTTTGAGCCATGGGATGGCAAATATTAATGTCGCACGGGAAGAAACCAATCGAACAAGTTGGGGGGGCCGGAATCTCGGGAACGTTGTGATTATAAGTGCAAGATTCCTCATCTTGCCCGTTCAAACAATCGATATTTCCATCACAAACTTTAGATAACGAAATACAAGAACCATCAAACCGACATGTATATTGGTCCAAAGAACATTTCGGCGCATTCGGGCAATGTAACTCATCCTCTCGGTCCTCACAATCGGCCATTCCGTCGCAAACCCAAGAAGAACTTATGCAATAACCGCTTACACATTGAAATTGATTTGCCGCACACGTTGAAGAACCCCATGGGATTTCAGAAGCCGTTACATTTAAGCTTGTTGACGTCGTTGTTGGGTAAAAACAACCAGCTTCGTCGCTTCCATCATCACAATCAATGGCCATATCACATTTCCACCAATAAGGTATGCAAAGTTGACTGTCGCATTTAAACATCCATTCGTGGCAATGATATGTTGAAACTGGGGTTGGTTCAACGGTTGATGTTGGTTCGGTACAATTTTTTTCATCGGACCCATCTGGGCAATCTTTATCCCCATCGCAAACCCATTGTTTTACGATACACTTTTCGTTTGGTCCCCCACATTTAAACTGGTACTCGGAACAAGTTAAATTATTGCATTGGGCCTCATCCGAATGATCGGAACAATCATTTTCGCCGTCGCAGTACCAAGATAGCGGGATACAAGATATTCCTCCAGTTGTACATTTAAATTCGTCTGTTTTGCATACGGCCGGAACTGAGTTGAAGCAATTAATTTCATCGGAATTATCTCTGCAATCGTTTTCGCCGTCGCATTTCCAATGGTTTGAAATGCACCGTCCATTTCGGCATTTAAATTGGGATTGGGTGCAATTTTGAACCGGGCAATTTCTTTCATCAGCGCCGTCCGGGCAATCTTTATCGAAATCGCACCTCCAATAAGTCGGAAGACACAAACCGTTATCGCAAGCGAAATAATTCGGGGCGCAAGTTGCGCTTTCGCAATTCTTTTCGTCTTCGCCTTCTGCACAATCATTTTCGTTATCGCACTGCCAACTTTTCGGAATGCACTGGCCGGAGTTGCATGCGAAATATTTGAAACTACACGTACTTTGGTATTTTGGACAACTCATGTTTGCATTTGGAACGCTGCCGCCAGGACAAACGCATTTTCCGTCTTTCATGTCGAAACCGTCGGGGCATAAACAAACCGGTTGTTGATTAACTGAGACGCAAATGTATTGGCAGGTTGAGTTAGCACACGCGTTTGTGCCATCTTGAATGCTGTGGGCGTAAATTTTCATTTCCATTAAGCCGTGGATTTCGTTTGCTAAAGTGTCGATGCCGATTCCGTGGTCTTTATCGGCGCTAAAAATCGAATTTCTTTTCCAATCGTCCCAATACATCGTGTCTTTAAACACAGCCACGGAAAATGGGTGCATGACATAAACGGAATCATGAAGGACTTTGTTGAATTTGTTTCCATAAAAATCTGAGCTCCCAATGTAATCCAATTTTGCGTCGACCCAATAAATTCTCTCTGCAATGTAATCGATGGTGATTCCATTGGGCCATTCGATTACTGGCGATTTAAAGAGTTGGGTTACGTTTGTCCCGTTTAAATTAGCTTTGGAGATCGAGGGATGGGACGCCCAATCCGTCCAAAATAAGAATTCGGCGATTGGATGAACGATGATCCCTCTCGGTTTCTTCAAAATGGGTGGTGTTAAAATGGTGCGACGATAATGTCTCGGTTGAGGGACATCGACGCGGATTAATTCAATTTTTGCGTCTCTCCCATCGACGAAATATAAATTTTTCGAAATCCAATCGTACGACATCCCCTCAACCGAGGATAAATTCGAATTGATTAAAATTTCGTTGGGCGATTTTCCATCTAAACATTGCCGTCCAATGTGATCTTTAATAATGTCGGCCCAAAAAACGCAATTATTTTTCATGTCGAAATCAATGGCGATTACGTTTCGGAAATCTGCGACGGGGAGGTCTTCTTTTTGGCGGTTAACCGGATTCAAACGGATTATCCGATCTCTTTGAGCTATCAATAAAAACGTCGGAATTTCTTTGAAAGGGCACGGGATTACATCGGGGGCGTAAAAATCGTAATAACCCTTTGAGCAAACATCGCCGGAAATCTTTCTATATCCCTTCGTCCTATTATACATTTGTCCTGGTTGGCAGAATTCGGGGATTTCGTATGGATCAAATTTGGAGCTTTTATTCCTTATGCAATGCCCGTGGCTTTCGTCTTGCATAAAACCAAAATCGCATTCATAATCGGTTGCGGTGCAAGCGCAAGGCTCCTCCGATATGGGCATATCGTAATTCTCGCCGATGTAGCATACAGCGTGAGGAATTCGTCTTTTGTATGTTTGTTGTTTACCCAAAGGGCACGGAATAAGTCGTCTTCCGTCAACGCTTACACTCGGGGACCAAGTTTTATAATCGATATCCGTACAATTATGTATAAAAACATTTTTTAAATCGATTTTTACGATAATCCATTGGTGTTGCTCCACTTTTGACCCAAACAAAGTAAAAACGGTTGTATTCGCGCCCGGCTCGGTCATCAACCCATATAATCGAATCGATTCCTTATCAAATTCTTTTTCCTCCCATTTCTCGCCCATATCAGTGGAATACAACAAGCTGTTTGTATCATGACGGGTTTTATAATATTTAACAGCCGTTAATAATCCTCCGTGATCGCCCATGTTGAAAAAATGAAGATCTTTTAATGATTGTCGCCAAGTTAATCCAGCATCCGTACTTATGTATACCCCAAAATGGCCCTAAATTGATTAAAAAATTAGATCAAACTTTATATATTTATAATTCTTACCTTTAAACTTTTCCCAATGACTCCTGTAGCAACTAAAATTCCCGGGGCCGATTTACTACTTAAAATGCTTAAAGTTCTCGTATCAGGATAAAGTTGATTAAAACGTTGTGTAAGATGTAAAGAACAATTATTGGCTTGCTCACAAGAAATAATTTGCCCCTCATTATCGTGTTCCGGCGATCTAATCAATCTCCACGAAGCCCCGTGATCGAACGTGATTTTCGTGACAAGATTTTCCGGGCCTAAATTATATTGATTTCTTGGAGTATAAGCGACTTGCGAAGCGATATAAATCCCCGTCATCCCCTCAACTTTATAAATATCAGTAAAAGCTTCTTCCGCTATATGTCTAAAAAAAAATCTTAATAAAACCAAATCAAACGGTGATTAAAAATGAACAGAATAAAACTTACTGCAACCAAGAATCCGGCCATGAATTATGGAAATACGCCAAAACGTTCTCCAAAGACAACGTTAACTTAACGTTTGTTTGCGAATTTTTTTCAACGTTTAAATTATCGGAAACGTACAAATGGGAAATCATTTCTGTGTGGCTAACCGAAACGAAAACTCGATCGTTTGTAACATCAACGACTTGGTAAGATTTTCTTTTTAATTCCGTGTCGAAAATGCACTGTCTCGGCGAATCAAAATTATGAGAAACGAATAAATCGAAATCGTCGGAAGTTGATTTTTTAACGAAAAAAACGTAATCGTCCTTAACGAACATATCAACAACATCTTTGGCGAAAACTTGGAGATGGTCCCGACTTAACGGCGACATTTTCGTATACATAATCGACGATAAATTTGATGGAAGCGTTCGTTGGAGGATCAAATAATTTTTGTTATTGGTCCAAGTAAACGATTTTACGTGTTGTTCTAAAACATCGAAAGTTTGACCGAAATTTGAAGAGTACCACAACTAAAACGAAAAAATGATCAACAAAAAATTATCAGTTAAAATAAACTTACCGTTCTATCAGGACTCGTTTTGTCTAAAATCAAAATATCGTTCGGATGAATTTCTCTAAATTGAACTTCGCTTGGCGTAAATTCCAATTTAATTGTAGTTATGGTTTTTCCATAATTTGTTGTTACGAAGATGTGTTTGTTTTTGGTGTCGGAAAAGACGAACTAGAAGTTTTAATAAATTTTGTAAAAGGGATTAAATCAAAAATTAGCCATAAAAAATAATAAAATTTATTTTGATTTTTACTGTGTTTTTGCCACACCATCAACCAGTTCAAAATCATGCAGAAAACACAATAATGGCTTAGATTTGTAATGGATGATTATCAATTTCTTAGACAGACAAGACTGTGTTAGATGAGACTTGATGGACGCCAGGATTAACAAAAGCCAATACGAATAGACCTCCAAAAGAATGGATAGAGAACATAGAAAGAATTGCGAGAATAATAGATGGGTTGAGGTGACCTAAGAGAGAAAAACATGGAAGCATATTAAAGAGGTCTTTATCCAGAAGTGAACACATGATGGAAACAACCCAACCTATATTCGTATAAGACACGTCACATGAATGATGCTGCATAGACTAGAAATCATGGTGACGACGAAAAAAGGTACAAACCAATTGAACCTAATACAGAAAGTTCAACAAACAGCAAAATTTGTAATGGTTGACCATCCAACTAGACTCTTCAGATATGACGTGCTGGCTGCCAAGAATAAAAAGAAATAATAAAGCTTAGTGCAGACAATCCTTCAAGATTGATTGAAGACATAAAGAGAATTAAAAGAATCAAATGGTTTGAGGCAGGCATATAATAATAATAATAACTTCTGCGTCATTCGCACCGAGTTAGTTTAGTTTTTCAGTTTTTAAGGCGACTTTGAATTTGCATCATGGCATCGACCTAAGCCTAAAGGATTTAAACGGAAGCATACATTCTCAACGATTGAGACTAAATCTACGAAGTGGGACGATATCTACGATATATGATATTAAAAGAAAAAAGAGGAGATTTTGAATTTTGCATTTAAGTTGGATCTGGATGATAGATCTAAACAAAGGAAAACCACTAAGATTGCAAAAGACAAATCGTTAGAGGATGCTATATTTTTGTGGGTTAACCCAAATCAGGACTCTTGCTGTGCGAAAAAGCCCTTTATTTTAATGAACAGTTAGGAGGTCCTACTGACTTTAAAGCT
Organism: Onthophagus sagittarius; assembly: GCA_036711965.1. Lineage (NCBI taxonomy): Eukaryota > Metazoa > Arthropoda > Insecta > Coleoptera > Scarabaeidae > Onthophagus > Onthophagus sagittarius. The sequence continues at coordinate 31,685,679 of JASERS010000005.1, forward strand.
AGCACCGTTTAGTTAAAAAATTTCAAATTAAGACATGGAATAAAGGAGCTTGCTATTCAGTCTTTCGAAATCAATGTTTTGAATTTTATAACCAATAATGGTTTTGCTAGAACTGCGACAAAACCAGAATAAACCGTGAGAAAGTGGCTCTAGGATTGGAGAGAAGGAGCGAGGTATGGCGATGATTTATGCAAATGCTAGTGGTAAAAGCCAAGGTGTTTTAAGAACATAACCCATCTTTCAGTATAGAGCACAAAAAAGTAGCTGCATGAATAGCGACATATTTACAAATTGACGAATTTGTAGTGATGTTGGATAGTTTGAGGTATCATTGAAAAATTAAATCGAATGTATAAAAAACAAATCTTACGTAGGCTTCTTTTAGCTGAAACTGACGATAAGGGTGTTGAAGTTTTGCAAAAAAAACTAAACTTAAAGGAATCATTCTATATGCTAACTGACTCATGGAATTTATTAACTTTTGAAAATTTAAAAAAAGCATGGCATAAGCTTTGGCCTGAAAACCAAGAAGAAACTAGTAATGAAAATAAAGCTTGGAAATGTAAAAAAAGTGGCAAAACTATGCCAGTTAATTCCCGGTCTTCACGAATATGACGAGTCTAATGCTGCGGAATGGTTGGATATTGACAAAAATGATCTGGGCTATGAAATCCTCAATGACAATGACATTATTTCTTCACTTAAAGTGTCTGAAGATCAAAATAGTAGTTTTTAAACTTATAAATGCAATTTATTTGGTTATGTTCGAAAATCCGAATAATTTGGAAATATGAACTACTTATAGACCATAAGAAACTATTAAATTATTGGAAATAATGATGGGTTAAAATGATGGAAGAAGATATATGATAGATATAGGGTATAGAGATATATGAGTGCTCTGAGGTGCAAGCACCCATTCAAAATTACTGATGGTTTTATGGGGATTGAAGATTATAATCATCTTCAATTTTTTTTTTAATTTTTACGTATTATTGAGCTTTTTCATCCCAATCCAATTCTACGATCTGGAGCGAATATTTATTGAAGAGCAGCTATTTTGAATTTAGACTAAATACTGCTTCTAGGAGACTTGATACTGCGTCCAGAAAATGTGAAATGTTTTCAAACAACTTAACATTGACCCTGGAAGAATCTAGATGACTTAAAATGCTTCCAGAACCCTTAATATTCCCTCTTGAAGACTTGATACTGCTTCTAAAAGACTTAAAAGGTTTCCAAAAGATTGCAATACTTTTAGAAGATTTGATACTTGTAATAGAAGACCTCTGGAAAACTTGATACTATTTGTAGAATACTTGGAATACTTCCATAAGACTTGACATTTCCTCTAGGAAGAAGATTTGAACTACTTCTAGAAGACTTGAAATGCTTCCAGAACACTTAATATTCCCTTTGAAAGACTTGATATTGTTGCTAGAAGAGTTACAAGGTTTTCAGAAGACTTGCAATACTTTTAGAAAATTTGATACTTATTCTAGAAGATCATGTCTTCTAGAATCTTCTAGATTCTCTAGATTCTAGATTCTTCTTCTCTAGAGGCTTCTAGAAAACTTCATCTTGCCTCTGGAAGGCTTGAACTACATCTAGAAAACTTGATATACTTCCAGAACACTAAATACTTCTTTCGGGAAACTCAATAGAATTTCTAAAAATGGTTTCCAGAAAATTTGCAATTCTTTCAGCAGATTTGATACTGGTTACAGAAGACTTGACGTGCTTCTAAAAGACTTGAATTACTTCTGGAAGACTTAAAATGTTTCGAGAAGACTCTATATTGCCTCTGAAAGACTTGAAAAACACTTGAAATGCTTCCAGAAACCTCCTCGGAAAAACTTAATATTGCTTCTAGAAGACTTGATATTGTTATCAGAAGATCTCATGCTGATTCTAGAAGACTTGAAATGCTTCCAGAAGACTTGATATTGTTGTCAGAAGATCTCATGCTGATTCTAGAAGACTTGAAATGCTTCCAGATGGCTTGATACTGTTTCTAAAAGACTTGAAATACATCCAAAAGACTCCATATAGCTTCCAGATGACTTGAAACTGCTTCTAAAAGACTTGAAATATATCCAGAAGACTGGATATTGCTTCTAGAAGACATGAAATGCTTCCAGATGACTTGATACTGCTTCTAATGGACTTGAAATACATCCAAAAGACTTGATGGATATTGCTTCTAGAAGACTTGGTATTGTTGCCAGAAGATTTCATGTTGATTCTAGAAGACTTGAAATGCTTCCAGATGACTTGACACTGCTTCTAAAAGACTTGGAATACATCCAAAAGACTGGATATTGATTCTAGAAGAGTTGATATTGTTGCCAGAAGATTTCATGCTGATTCTAGAAGACTTAAAATGCTTTCAGATGACTTGATACTACGTCTAAAAGACTTGATATTGTTGCCAGAGGATTTCATGCTGATTCTAGAAGACTTGAAATGCTTCCAGATGACTTGATACTACTTCTAACGGCATTGAAATACATACAAAAGACTAGATATTACTTCTGGAAGAATTGATATTCTTGCCAGAAGATTTCATGCTGATTCTAAAAGACTTGAAATCCTTCCAGATGAGTTGATACTACTTCTAATGGACTTAAAATACATCTAAAAGACTAGATATTACTTCTTAGATATTACTTCTGGAAGAATTGATATTCTTGCCAGAAGATTTCATACTGATTCTAGAAGACTTGAAATGCTTCCAGATGACTGGACATTGCTTCTAGAAGACTTAATATTGATGCCAGAAGATTTCATGTTGATTCTAGAAGACTTGAAATGCTCTCAGATGACTTGATACTGCTTCTAAAGGACTTGAAATACATCCAAAAGACTGGATATTGCTTCTAGACGACTTGATATTGTTGCCAGAGGATTTCATGAAGATTCTAGAAGACTTGAAATGCTCCCAGATGACTTGATACTGCTTCTAAATGACTTGAAATACATCCAAATTTTATCTTTTTTTGATTTTATCTTTTTATCATTTTATTATTACTTTAATAATATTAATAACATTTCAAATAATTTGAGTTTAGACAGAAAAAAGAAAGACTTAAAGGGCACATTGTGATAAATTTTAACCACTCTGGAAATTTCACAGAAACATCTAAGATTTATCAACATAAACTTAGTCATGATTTCTGCTCTCCTTCATCAATTCATTAAACAATTTTGTTTATGAATGTTCAAAATGTAAAACTTTACGTTACAAAAAACCAATTCGATAATTAAATGTTACCACGCTCCATAACAACACTCCTTCATGTACAACTCGACACTTCCAAGTGCAGTTCAAAATGCACTAGGAATTCAAAATCCTCGCAATAATATTACAATATTCAAACATTAAAATTTTTTTGTGATAATTACTACATTCTTGCCATCTCGGTAGTTCAATAAGTAATGGATGGTAAAAAAACTTACAGAATAATGATTAACAAAAAGATCAAAATGTTGAGAAGTATTGTCCCATGCAAAAAGACATTGTTAGGAATTTAACGCGGTTTTCCTGAACCATTTTAATTACATATAAACAAGACTTTCTTTGGACTGACGAAGAAATGGTCTATAAATAAATAAGTACTCGCTTTTGCCAGATTTTCGTCCGCAAGAGTGAGACCTACACGTTTAGATAATTAAATGTAACGAAGATGTGGATGGAATGTAACTGGTGGTGAGCTAAGTTACCTGAAATACATAATAGCTTATTAAATTTGGCTCATGAAGCCCATAAAAACATTATTTTGACTCAACTAAAAAAAATTAACTGAAATCATCCCAATTGCATTAATGTCATATAAAAAATGTATTTCAACATCAATAGAAATTTTATCACTAAAATTTTTTATGGCTATTTTTAAAATCATAAAAAAAGTGACTTACGTGTGTCTTGTAGTTTGGATGATTATAAAACTTTTCAACATTCGAATAATTCCCATTTGCCAATTTAAATAAGTCAGTTTTATTAACGAATGTATCACCGTAGTCGTAAGAAATAAAAACCGTCGATGGATTCGCTGATTGACTCATAGATGAAAGTATCGGATTTCTTGCTAAACATATTATCACGTTGCTACCTTCGCCAACCCAGTGGACCATTAATTGTTTATGGGTGTCGTTTAGATGGTGCACCTAAAAATAAATAAGATCGTTAAAAACGTTTATGAAATATTATTGTGTGCTATGATAAGATTTCTCGGAAACGATAACAGTAGAGAAATAAATAAAGTGTTTGGTCGTAAGTATTCATATTGAAAATGGGGGTCTGTTTTGTCTGGAACGGTCACGAAGTTACGATGAGTAAGAATAACAAAGAACAAGACTTCATTGAGTCTCGGATAAAAGATCGCCAACGAAGGTTTTGAATATATGCTACATAAGGCGGTGCGATAGAGACTCTATTTATAGAACTGGGGCTTTTACAGTATGTATATAAGCAAACAAATCAATAAAGCGCGATGGAAACTTCCTGCTTTCGCTGCTAAAATTATTTTATTTCAACATAATAATGATAATTTCATTTTCACATTTCATGGATTATACAAAATTCCGAAGATATCTCCAAAATAAAAAGAGAGAAATGAAGAAGCTATAAATATCAGATATTTAATTTTTTATTTTATAATTAATTTAACCTGACTAGCTGAAAGATTTTAATTGAGGAACAAAACAAACATTCTCTTCTATAACAAGGAAGGTTTCTTCACGCTTTAGTTGGAGTATAAAAGAAGGCGGCCTTCACGGTCTAATTGGGATCAAAACAAACTACCTGTCTTTACATTCTTTCCTATAACAATGGGGTTTTCTTCACGCTTTAATTGGAGCACAAAAGAAGCGGCCTTCACGGTCAAATTGAGGATCACAATATAATTTAATGAATACGTAATGTTGGGAAAATATATTCTGTTATGTTGGTGTTGAGCATGTTAGGTTGGGTTGAGTTAGGCTGGATTAGGTTATGATGCATCAATAATAATATTAATGGATGTTAATCATATTAGGTTTGAGTTAGGTTAAGTTTGTTAAGATTGGGTTGAGTCAGGTTCAATAAGGTTGACTTAGGCTAGATTAGGTTGCTAAGAGATTGGCAGACAAAGGAAGAATCAATCTAAAGTGGGCCAGATGTATCAGCAAACTGATACAATCGACGGATGTTGAAGATGTGGGAGCCTGGAGCATGATATAAGTGATTGTAAGGAAAGAAAAATGAGAATAGTTAGGACGCTCCAATAATTGCCAGAGGATGGACCCTAAAAAGGATAAGTGCATGGAAGAAAGATTGGGAAAGAGAAGGAGAAAGAACGGACATGAAAAAGCATAAAATTAAAATAATGTCGATAGGAGCCTTGTCGAGCAATGTCGATTAGCCTCCACCCAATTGGATAAAATAACGGTAGAGTTGGAAAAGCAAGAGACCGACAAAATCGGTATATTAGAGCTCATACAGAGAAAATGATAGAAGAAGAGTGTTGTGAGAACGGATAAGTGAGAAGGATGGATTTGATTGTTGTTAATAAGGGCAAGGAACCCACGTGGCAAAGAGGAGAGCTATAGTCTGTACCACGAGAAGTGAATATGACTCATCGATTTCCGTAAGAATTTTGCGCATACGTTACAAATATTATGCTCGCGCGTTGTCGTGTGTTAGCGTGAAATGATTTCTAGCGCGTGCGTCTGTTCCGTACACGTTCAGGTGATGAGTCACATTTACTTCTCGTGTACAGACTATAACATCACATAAAGACGTTGGGTACTATATGTAAAAGTGAATATATAGGATGCATCAACGAATGAGTTGTGGACCAAGAGAAGAATTTGTGAGATCATAAAACCATAATCTTCCAAATATATCTGAAAAAAAAAAATAAAGTGGAAAGAGTTGAAGTGGAATGGAGATAAAGTAGAAAAGAGAAAAAATTTAAGAATGAAATACCCAAAGGGCTAAAGATAACGATTTACTCATCCCATGAAAAAATAACAAATATAACAATGAAGACAAATATATTGGTGGAATGGTATGATAAAAGAAGTTAAGGAAGAAACTAACGGATGAAGACGAGCGATGATAAGAGAAAATGTAAATCCTGATAACGAAGAAATTACGAAATCGAAACAAGCAAAATGGAGAAAACTATGCAATGAGCTAGAGGATGTATGGGGTGAAGCCCACAGATTCGCAATGAAGAGAACAAAAAACCTACCAAAGATGGTGATGGCAGAACAACATGCTGACAAGCTTATAAAAGAACTTTCTTCCCACAGGAGAAGAAATTAGTGTAGGTTAAAGAATTACAGGTTAGTTAAAAAAACATCAAGAATAGGATCCTGCAGATAGGCACCTGGTCTGGATAGAAAACCTTCCGAAATCATTAAAGATGTGCCCGAGAGGGGATTTCAATACTTAGCAGAGATGAATAACAGGGTCTTAAACGATGGTAGCTTCTCAAAATTGTGGAAGGTAGAGAGACTCGTGGTAATTGAAATGCCGAAGGAAGAGAGTAAATATAAACCTTTATGTCTACTGAACTGCTATGGACAACTTTACGAAGCAGTGATAAAAATCAGAATGGTAGCAGAGTTCGATTTTCGAAAAATCAGTGTGGTTTTATGTGCGGCAGGTCTACAAAGAATGCATTTGAGGGTATTGGCGAAGGCTAGAAACCTGGAAAAGTTTAAAAGAGGAAAGAAAAAGTTTAAAGTTTATTGATCATTTTGGAAGTAAGAAACGCATTCGGCTCTGTGCCATGGGGCGGGATCGTTGGAGCTCTGATTAAAAAAGACATATCATCGCAACTAATTAATATCATAAAGGAATATTTACAGGGTAGGACAATTGAATACAACGGGAATACATACGTTACGGGTTCTACATACAGTCCAAACATGGAAAAGAGAAAGATGGTAGAGGCGGTTATGTACGCCTAAAAAGTATAGAGAGAAACGTTATAACAACCAGCTCATATAGAATAATCTCAACGAAGATGTAACAAATATCGAGACGCTCAATGTCCGTTGAACTGATAAGAAAGACCAGGTTAACGCTGAAGAAGAAAAGGAAGTGGCAAGAGAGAGAAACTTGAAAGAGCGGAAAAGAAGATGAGGGAAGGATACTGAGCGAGGAAAATGGGGAGCTGCGAATTATTACATTAGAAAATTTATATCTAGACGGATGCTTTAAAGCATATCTGTATAAGCATAAAAGAGCAGAAGATGAGAACTGATGTAGAACACACATTCCTTCGATGCCTCAGATGGAAAAAAGATAGATAAGTCACACCAAGAAATGACACCCACAAGTAGTATGAGAGCGATGTTGACAGACGAAGAGATCTGGAAGGTGATGGAAAACTTTGAGAAGAAGGTGATTACTGAAAAGCAGAGAGGCGAACGGATAGGAACTATATCATCGCAGGAATGAGGGATTGATAAGGAACAGGGACAACCCGTATGGGAGGCATGAGGATGGGTTGAGCTGGAGAAGAGGAACGAGGTTGGGATTATTAGTACACCCCCGCCTAGGAACGGTAGGTAAAACATATAACAAGCAAAAAGTAATAATTTTTTTTTTGTGGGGAATGATGTGGCTTTCCGGATGGTACGAGAACTAGAGATGTGCGCGTGAGTGACTTTTTATGCCCGCTCACGATTTAGAACCAGTGTGTTACACACGCCACTAACGTTCTTTGATAACAATTTTTTCAAGGATTTTCGATGTGACAAAAAATTCGCACAGCTCTCTTCGAGTGGTGGTACTTTGCTTGAGAAAGTATAGAACGATTAGCATGAATACTGCGTATATCAGAGTTTTCTACTAGAAATGTGCGCGTGATTGACTTTTTATGGCCGCTCACGACTTAGACCCACTCACGTGAATATTATTCATGAATCACGTGACTCACGCGTAGGTCACGTCAATTCATGTGATTCACAGTCGATCAGGTGATCAAATGTATGAATCATATTTGATTAGTTGTTAATTTGATTATTAATTAATCGTGCTTGACAGAATGGCAGAATTAACAGAGTGTTTAGTTGTATTTATCATGTTATCACTTAGTGCTTGATTGTTGTAAATACTTCAGAAACTAAAAGTTTAATTAATACTGGACCTACAACCTATCTATAGTATTGACGCTAGATCTAGAGCTAGAAACATTAGATAACCCTAATGTTTCTAGTTCTAAGGTTAGTGTTAGTTCAGAAGGTAGATTGGGTTGGATTGGGTTCTGGTATTAGCTCTAACATTAGTATTGGCTCTATTTTTAGTTGTTATTCAGTCATAAATTGTTGTATACTAAAACCCAATTTAGAATAACCCTAAAAGAAATAACCAATTTATAAGTACCAACATTATATTGTATATATATTGTATTGAAGAATATTATGGGCTTGGTTGAGTTAGGTTGAGCTTCAACTTTATACTATCCTTCGTATTGAATGGTATGATGTTGGAGCTTAATCAAATCTAACTCAGTCCATAATATTCTTCAAAAATTATGTATCAATACAACTTTTGGAAATTGTATTGAAGAATATTATGGGCTGGGTTGGGTTAGGTTGAACTCCAACTTCATATTGAATGGTATGATGTTGGAGCTCAACCCAACCTAACCCAGTCCATAACATTCTTCAAAAATCATGGACTAATACAATTTTTGGAAATTTCATTGAAGAATATTATGGACTGGGTTGGGTAATTTTGAGATTTTTAAAAAAGCTTCTAACATATATATACATCTTATGTCTTCTAAATACATAAAATGATAGCAATTGATTTTATATATATTCATGTTGGTTAATCAATGTAAATCAATTAAAAAATACCAAAGAGATATTTTCCAGAAAATGCAAAAATTTTTATTTCTGAAGTATATTGATTGGTCTTGACCAAAATGGTTCTAATGCACTAAATGCACTTCTGAGATACTTAATCAATGTTGAAAAACTTAAAAGTTAAATTTTGAGGTTCTAGAAAGAGCTTTTAAGATGTCATAAAAATTCTTATGGGATATGGGGGTTGGTAGTGACCAAACTGGTTCTAAAGCACTAAAAATATCTTTGTGATATTTAATCAAAGTAGAGAAATTGAAAATAAATTTTAGTGTTTATGAGAGAGCCAAAGATGTTAAAGATATCAAAAGCTAGAAAAAGATTGCTAGGTTGTGTCAAAATTGTTCTGATTGATTCAATCGGGTCACGCCGGGTCCCGATTCAAAGGGTCAAAATCAAAGATGCTCACGATCACGCACGTTCACGTGAGTGCTACAACAATTGATGCCCGCTCACGGTAGATCACGCATGACCTATCGTGACCCGGTGGGGCTAACGTAATTTAACGAGAACCTGTGGATGAAGGAGAGAGTGGTCGGTGGCCTGAAAGACGGGAATGAGGGGGATACTCCAACCTGTACGTTATGTTAACTTGACTAACACAAAAAGTAACGATTATTTCCATCGATTAAAGTCCATCATCTCGATCTCGTTAAAAAAAAGGCTAGGTTAGGTATGCATCAATAATAACATTAACGGATGTTAATTATGTTAGGTTGGATTGATTTGGGTTGAGTTAGGTTAAATTAAGGTCAGATGAATCAATAATAATTAATTAACATCATAAAATGATACGTAACGATGACACGCAACAAATAGTAACTTTAACTCGTAAAATAAAAAGTGCAGCCAATATGAGTAAACCATTGCTATGTTAACAGCTATTTTAATAGAAGTAGGTAATTCCTCGAACATTATGCTGTATGGAAACATATTTTTAGCGTTTCTCGCATGTATGGAGAATTATTTACTTATTTACTTAAATATTGAAAGAAGCATTGACAAAAGTTGTTTATTTGCTTTAAAATCTCAAAATTATCTCGTTGTGTCAAAGTATATAACTCAACACATATATAACTCAATCTCAACAGATTTACAGACAGCGTTACATTTACAATTGGCGTTTCAACTAGTACAAAAAATTAATGGCAATTAATGGCTTAAGTGGAGGACTGTTTTAAGACTGCTTCATGTTTAATAATTTTTACATAGATGTAAGAGATTATTTACCAACATTAAACAGTAACATCCTTTTTTATACAGAAATTTAAATACAGTACAATCAGTAAATTGCAATAGAATTGTTTATTTTAACATGAGTATACGCATACATGAAAGATAGACAATCTATAAAAGATAATGAATTAATATTTTGGGGAACCCCAACTGAGCGAAAAATTCCCATTTTTCGATTTCATAAAAATAATATCAATCTCGGTTGTAAACGTAACGCATTGGATGATATGAAATGACGCAAAAAAAATTCTTATCGTCCGCGGTTATTCTTCCGCCTTGTTCGTTCTTAAAATTGACTCATTTAACTTTGCTGTATAACGTTATCTTAAAAGAAGATAACTTTTTAAAATTAAAAGCAAACCAGATTTGTAACACTAATATGACATCAACACAAAAAAGACTAAACCTTATCTCTTCCTGTATTATTTAATCCTTTTTTGAGTGAATCATTTTAACAGAAAAAAAAGGAAATAATTATTCATCAAATTTACTCATTATCGAGCACTACCAAAGTCGAAAGATCCAAATCGTGACGCATAATAACAACTTTGTCATATTCAGTCATATTTGTGTTTTTTTTAAATACAACAATTTTAATGTGATTTTAATAACGACAAATCAAACGTCACAAATGTACAAGTTTTTTTTTGATAGATTTGTCACAGAGAAACTATGAGAAGTGAAAAGTCAAAGGCGTCGGGTGACATGCAAAAGAACAGGGGGCCACCGCCCCAGACGGCTACCACGTCGAGAGCAAGGAGCACCAAGTCGATTTCAAAAGAGGAAGAAAACGAGGCCTACGTTGCAATTCCACCGGATGGAGGTTGGGGGTGGATTGTCGTTTTAGGAGCTTTCTATATATTTTGCATAGCCGACGGAGCTTTGGTCAGTTTTGGAATGTTTTTAAATGACGTTTCGAAAGCTTTCAATTGTACAAATAGCGAAATTGCGATTGCCGGAGCTGTACAAACTTGCTCTTATTGTTTAGCAGGTAAAACATTTTACATTAAAATCTCTTTTTAAAGAAATATAAAGTGTAAAGGTCATAGCGGTAGGGATGTCGGAGTCTGGATAAACAGAGAAAAATCAATATCTATTCAACCTTCTCAAGGTTAATACATAACTTGAGGTTTATTACTTATTTAAAAGCGATTTTTCTGATAGTTATATTTACATTTAAATTCATTAAATGGGAGTGTAAACTTGTTCATGTCGATTTCGAAAGATATATTGCTTAAGAATTAGAGAAAGTTGAATTCATCTTCGTACAGCTTGTTTCGTTGATTTTAAATTTTGCATCTTAAACAAACCAAATCAACACAAAAAGATCTCTTTTGCTAGATTCTATTTATTTTTTTTAAGATGATTTATGTAACCATTTAAATTTTCTTGGAAATTAATTTCTTATTCAAACACTTATTCATTATTTAAAACGAGTTAAAAGAAAACCTATTTTTGTCACGGATTGTTAACAACAATAACCTGTTTCATTTCGAACTTTCCCCATATTTTGAAAGTGGTCATAAACATTATTGTTTAGAGGAGAATTTTCTACTGATTGTTTCCCATTATTTGTAAAATAATATTTGTTATGTAGTGTTAGATTTTGGTATATTTTTATATATTGAATTGAAGGTAGAATTAAAACTGTACTTAAAACTAAACAAATTTGGATTTAACTGTCTTTTTGGGAATGGACAAAATGTCTTTGAAAAAAATCATGAATTAAATGTATTTCTGGATTACTTTGTGGATTTTTTAATTCTAATTATTATAAAAAAAACCTTAAATTAAATGTATTTAAATTAACTTGACCATTTTAATGATTATTAAATTGAATGAAATTAAGCAATTTTTGGAGAAATTGCAACTTAATACCATCTCTCATTTTAAATTGATCTTTGAAGTTTTGTAGTTTTGGATTTGATTTTTTATTTTATGATGGCATTAAATGGAAGCCTGACTCAATCCAACTATAAAAAAAATCAAACCTAAAATATGGAAGAAAAAATTTCGGAATATTTCCAAAAATTAAAAATTATTCCGAATTTTGGGTATGGGCTCATATTGAAAGGTATGAAGTTGGAGTTTAATCCAATCCAACCCAACCACAGAAGAATTTTGGATTTGATTTTTTTGATGATATAGAAGGAAAAATCAAAAAATTCCGTGGTTTTTTCTCCTATATTTGGATTCGATTGAGCTTCAACTTAATACATAATAATTTAAAGTAGGAGTTCAATCCAACTCAATCATAGAAGAAAATCTTAATACCATGCCTCATATTGAAGGCAAAAGTTGTATTGGTCTATGATTTTTGAAGAATGTTATGGACTGGGTTGTGTTGAGCTCCAACATCATACCATTCAATATGAAGGATAGTGTGAATCCTTCATATTGAATGGTATGATGTTGGGGCTCAACCCAACCTAACTCAGTCCATAACATTCTTTAAATATCATGAACCAATATAACTTTTGAACTTGTACTGAACTTGTACATATTATGGGCTGGGTTGGGTAAGGTTGAGTTCCAACTTCATATTGAATGGTATTATATTGAAGCTCAACTCAACCTAACTAAGTCCATAACATTCTTCAAAAATGATGTACCAATAAAACTTTTAGAATTTGTATTGAAAAATATTATAGACCGGGGTTGGGTTAGGTTGAGCTCCAACTTCATATTAAATGGCATGATGTTGAAGCTTAACCCAACCTAACTAAATCCATAACATTTTTCAAAAATCATGAACCAATATAACTTTTGGAAATTGTATTAAACAACATTTTGGACTGGGTAGGGGTTAGGTTGAGTTCCAACTTCATATTGAATGGTATAATTTTGTAGATCAACCCAACCTAACTCAGTCCATAACATTCTGCAAAAATCATGAACCAATATAACTTTTGGAAATTGTATTGAAGAATATTATGGACTGGGTTGAGTTGAGTTCCAACTTCATATTGAATGGTATGATATTGAAGCTCAACCTACCCTAACTAAATCCATAACATTCTTCAAAAATTATGTACCAACACAACTTTTGGAAATTGTATTGAAGAATATTATAGCCTGGGTTGGGTTAGGTTGAGCTACAACTTCATATTGAATGGTATGATGTTGAAGCTCAACCCAACGTAACCCGGTCCATAACATTCTTCAAAATTTATGTACCAATACAACTTTTGGAAACTGTACTGAAGAGTATAATGGTCTGAGTTGGGTTAGGTTGAATTCCAACTTCATATTGAATGGTATGATGTTGAAGCTCAACCCAACCTAACTTAGTCCATAACATTCTTCAAAAATCATGGGCCAATACAACTTTTGGAAATTGTATTAAACAACATTTTGGACTGGGTTGGGTTAGGTTGGGCTATAACTTCATATTGAATGGTATGATGTTGGAGCTCAACCCAACCTAACTCCATAACATTCTTTAAAAATTATGGACCAATACAACTTTTGGAAATTGTATTGAAGAACATTATGAACTGGGTTGGGTTAGGTTCAGCTCCAATTTCATACTATCCTTCATATCGAATAGTATGATGTTGGAGCTCAACCCATCTTACCCAGTTCATAACATTCTTTAAAAATTGTGGACCAATGAAACTTTTGGAAATTGTATTGAAGAACATTATGGACTGGGTTGGGTTAGGTTGACCTCCAATTTCATACTATCTTTCATATTGAATGGTATGATGTTGGAGCTCAACCCATCCTACCCAGTCCATAACATTCTTAAAAAATTATATACCAATACAACTTTTAGAAATTGTATTTAAGTATATTATGGACTGTGGGATTGTTATTAAGATAGTAACGAAGACATTATTTTATACTTTGGCGATGAAATTTTATATTTTTATTTTTTAGTTTAAACCGGTTTCGGCCTCACTGGCCATCCCCTGAAAACCACGACATAAAATTCTTAAATGATTTTTAAAATTTCTTATAATTTGAAATTATAAGAAATTTTCGCTCCATAATATATTGATATTAAATAACAACAAAACATCATAAATTAAACATATTACGAGTTTTTACAACAAATAAACAAAAATTTAAGGAAGGAACGTGTTTAAAAATCACTTAAGAAATGACGAGGTTTCCTGAGGATGATCAGTGAGGCCGAAACCGGTTAAAACTAAAAAATAAAAATATAAAATTTTGTCTTGTGTTAATATTTTGATTGTGTTAATAACAATCCCACAATAACATACACGGTGATAAACAAAAACCAAAACAACAATATTATGGACTGGGTTGGATTAGGTTGAGTTCCAACTTCATATTGAATGGCATGATGTTGAAGCTTAACCCAACCAAGAATATTATGGACTGGGTTGGGTAATTTTGAGATTTTTGAAAAAGCTTCTAACATATATATACATCTTATGTCTTCTAAATACATAAAATGATAGCAATTGATTTTATATATATTCATGTTGCTTAATCAATGTAAATCAATTAAAAAATACCAAAGAGATATTTTCCAGAAAATGCAAAAATTTTTATTGTGTAGTATATTGATTGGTCTTGACCAAAATGGTTCTAATGCACTAAATGCACTTCTGAGATACTTAATCAATGTTGAAAAACTTAAAAGTTAAATTTTGAGGTTTTAGAAAGAGCTTTTAAGATGTTAAAAAATGCTTATGGGATATGGGATGGTTGGTAGTGACCAAACTGGTTCTAAAGCACTGAAAATATCTCTGTGATATTTAATCAAAGAAAAATTGAAAATAAATTTTAGTGTTTTTGAGAGTGCCAAAGATGTTAAAGATATCAAAAGCTAGAAAATGATTGCTAGGTTGTGTCAAAATTATTCTGATTGGTTAAACACATCTTCGTTTAATGTACGAAAAATAATTATAAATACTGAACGGGACACTTTTCAGAGAATACAAAAATTTTTTAATATGAAATATATTAACCAAAATGTTTCTAATGCACCAAAAACAGTTTTCCAATGCACATCTAAACCCCGATATTTCTAATTCTATATCTAGTATTAGATCTAGTGATAGTGGTTTTCAAACGATTTAAAAAATTTATTTATTGTTGCCGAACCGGAACCTCAGATAAAATATATGTAGATGCGGATATCCGTTATATCACTAATTCTCAAGGGTCCATTCATCACAAATTTAAATTCGTGTTCGGTAAAATATCATTACTAAAGAAAAATTAAAACATTGATTCAATCGGGTCACGCTAATCCCGAATTATTCAAGTTCTAGGTCGAGTGCTAATTCTGGTACTCTATTAGTTCTAATTTTAGTTACTAGCTTTTTGAACTAAAACTAGAATTAACATTAAATCTTGAATTAGAATCATTCGGGCTTAGCAGTACGTCCTTTAGACTTTATCCCGAATTATTCAAGTTCTAGGTCGAGTGTTAATTCTAATTTTAATTAGTATTCAGCGCTTAATTATTATATATATTTAGATAACTAAAAATACAATTATTAACTATTCACATTGTCGTAAAATGTGATCATTAAAATTATTAATTCAAACATTTTAAAGTGCGTGTAAAAGTTAAAAATTGTTATTTAAATATTTTATTTAACTTTCCTTTTCAAATGTGTTTTCAACTTGGTTAACAACTTTAATTTGCGAACTCATGCGTTATCGCGTGGCCAAGAATTTACTGTTTACGTCTACAAAGACAGGAATACTTTTTTCTACGTTGTTAAATCTACTCGAAAACACATCGTCGTTTTATTTCTATTTTTAATCCTTAATTCTGTTTCCTTTTCAGGTCCAATTTCTGCGGCTTTAGTAAATACGTTCGGATATAGAATTGTCGTAATTTTAGGAACAACCCTCGCGTCGATAGCCTATTCTTTAACCGCGATGACACAACGTCTTTACCAATTGATTTTGGCGTACGGTGTCTTGAGCGGGCTCGGTTTCGGGATGATGTATGTTTCTGCGGTGATAGCGGTGGGTTATTATTTTGAACGGTGGCGTGGTTTGGCGTCGGGGATGTCTTTGTGTGGAGCGGGAATCGGCGCGACGAGTCTTCCCCCAATAATCACCCTACTTCTTCACCAACTCGGCTGGAGAGATACATTTTTCGTGATCTCCGCCCTAATTCTAACCTGTTATTTAAGCGGAGTCGTTTTTAGACCGTTAAAACCGGTAAAAGTTAGGGTGGATATGCACGGGGCGCCCAAGAAAACGTTGAGCCATATTAGCGAGGTTCAAGAAACGAAAAGTAAAATGAGTCAATTTTTTTTGCATTATAATAACGCGACATATCCGACTGTTGCTGATGTTAAAACGTCGGTTATTGCTTTACTAAAACCGCCTAAAGTTACGGTTACTCGATCAGCTTCGAGTGAAATTATTGCGACTACGCTTTTGGACGGTGGTGAATATATTCATCCAAGAAGCGATACTGACAGTAGTAATAAAAGTACAGGGGCGTGTTATAATTGTTGCGTTAAACTCAGAAAATGTTGCTACATAAATTGTTGTATGAAATGTTGTCGCATGAGAAAATCGAGGACTTATATACCTTCAAGACCTATGTATCGAGACGATATCTTTTATACCGGTTCAATTGCTACACTTCCTGAATATAAGAGGAGTCAAGTGTCGAGGGCTGCTTCATCGGTAAGAACAGAAAATTGAATTTAATTGTATTTAATGCATGATTTAATCTTAATCTATAGTTTACATAAAATACATATAATATGAGATAAGTGTCTCGGCAAATAACATTTGGAGTTATTTTAGATTCATTTTTGAGGCATCTTTGTTATCGTCTCGAAAAACATATTAAACTCCAACGTTTTAATTTATTTACCGATAAGATAAGAACCTGCGAGTGCATTGTTTTTGTTACGAGTTGAGAGAAAAAAGAACATGGTTAATTACAACACGTGATAGTAGAAATATTTTTAAAGTAATCAATTTGTACAAAAAATTGTATAATGATATTCATACCTAACAAAATGATTAATTAATAAGTTTTTATGTCAGTGAAGACATCAATTAGGGCGGTTCGTTTATGCTCGATAAAATAAAATAATCTAAATAATTTAGAACAAAATAAAAATAATTAATGTAGGCACCGGGTTTTGAAAATACGTGTAGGGGTGTTAAAAAAAGAAACAGAGATGAAAAAAAATTGAAATGAAAAATTGGATCTGAGTGGGATTGAAAAAGCTTAATTAAAAAAATATTTTAAAATGGTTACTTCAATCCCGATAAAACCATTTACAATATTGTATGGCTGCTTTTATGGAAGCAGTTTTCAAATCTTGTGAAGATATTTCAAGTCTTGCTTCTGGAAAGAAGCACTCTATCTAGTCTTTAAGAGGAAATTGCAAGTCTTCCAAAGGCGATTTTAAGTCTTTTGGAAGCATTTCAAGTCTACTAAACGCAAGAACAAGTTTTTTCTGGCAACATTTTAAGTTTTTTTGCATCAGTGTCAAGTCTTTTAGAAATAGTATTGAGTCTTTTGAAGGCAGCATCAAATCTTCTGGAAGTATTTTAACTCATCTAGAAGCTGTATTACGTCTTCTGGTAGTATGTCAAGCTTTCTAGAAGCAATCTCAAGTTTTTTGAAAGTCTTCTAAATATTCTAGGAGCATTTCAAGTCTTTTGGAAGCAATATCTAGTCTTCTAGAGACATTATCGAGTCTTCTAGAAGCAATATCAAGTCTTCTTGAAGCAGTACAAATCTTCTGAAAGCACTTCATATGTTCTGGAACAATTTCAAGTCTTCTGGAAGCAGCATCAAGTCTTCTGAAGGCACCATTAAGCTTCTGGAAGTATTTTAAGTCTTTTAGAAGCTGTATTATATCTTCTGGTAGTATGACAAGTTTTCTAGAAGCAATCTCAAGTTTTTTGGTAGTCTTCTAAATCTTCTAGGAGAATTTCAAGTCTTTTGGAAGCAGTGTCTAGTCTCCCAGAGACATCATTGAGTTTTCTAGAAGCAGTATCAAGTCATCTTGAAGCAGTACAAATTTTCTGAAAGTACTTCATATATTCTGGAACTATTTCAAGTCTTCTGGAGGCAGTATCAAGTTTCCTAGATGCAGCATCAAGCCTTGTTGAAGCAGTTCAAGTTTTCTGAAGGGAGCATCAAGGTTCTGGAAGTATTTTAAGTCAGCAAGTTAGCAGTATTATATCTTCTAGTAGTATGACAAGTTTTCTAAAAGCAATCCCAAGTTTTTTGGAAGTCTTCTAAATTTTCTAGGAGAATTTCAAATCTTTTGGAAGCAGTGTCAAGTCTCCCAGAGACATTGCCGAGTCCTCTAGAAGCAGTATCAAGTATTCTTGAAACAGTGCAAATCTTTTGGAAGCACTTCATATATTCTGGAACAATTTCAAGTCTTCTGGAACCAGTATCAAGTCTCGTAAATGCAGCAACAAGTCTTATTGAAGAAGTTCAAGTATTCTGGAAGCAGTATGAAATCTGACAGAAGTAGTATTAAGTTTTCATTATTAAGTCAGTACAAGTCTTTTGGAATTTCATGCCTTCTGGAAGCATTTCAAGTCTTTTGGAAGCAGTATTAAATCTACTATAAGCTGTACCGACTCTTTCAGGTGCTATATCAAATCTTTTATAGACAGTATCAAGTCTTCCAGAGACAGAATCAAGTCTTCTGGAAACATTTCAAGTTTTCTGGAAGTGTTTCTAGTCTTTTGAAATGAATATTAGGTCTTCCAGAAACATTTCAAGACTTTCAGACGCCAATATCAAATCTTCTGGAGATTTTAAGTTTTCAAGAAGCACTATCAAGTTTTCCAAAAGCAATTTTAAGTCTTCTGCAATCATTTCAAGCTTGCAAAAAGCAAGATCAAGTTTTCTCTGGAAACATTTTAAGTCTTTTAGAATCAGTATCAATCTTCTGGAAGCACTATCAAGTCTTCTGGAAGTATTTTAAGTCTTCTAGAAGCTGTATTAAGTCTTCTTTAAGTAAGTCAAGTTTTCTAGAAGCAATATCAAGTTTTTTGGAAATCTTCTAAGTCTTCTCGGGGCATTGTAAGTCTTTTGGAAGCAATGTTAAGTCTCCCAAAGGTATTATCGAGTCAATATCAAGTCTTCTTGAAGCAGTGCAAATCTTCTGAAAGCACTTCATATATTCTGGAACCATTTTAAATCTTCTGAAAGCAGTATCAAGTCTCGTAGATGCAGCATCAAGTCTTATTGAAGCAAAATCTTCTAGTATTTCATGTTTTGTGGAAACATTTCATGAATTTTGGATGCAATGTCAAGTCTTGTTGAAGCAGTATCAAGTCTCCCAGACGCAAAATAAAGTCTTTTGAATCAGTTCGAAAAACAGTATCAAGCTTCTTAGAAACCATATCAAGTTTTTTGGAAGCCTTTTAAATCTTCTATAGACAATATCAAGCCTGGTAGGAGCATTTCAAGACTTTTGAAAGCTGTGTCAAGTCTCCCAGAGACATTATCGAGTCTTTTACAAGCAGAATTACGACTTCTTGAAACAGTTCAAGTTTTCTGGAATTTCAGGTCTCCTAGAAACATTTTAAGTCGCCGGGAAGCAGTATGAAGTTTACTATAAGCAGCATCAAGTCTATTATAAGCAGTATCAAGTCTCCTAAAAGTTATATTAAGTCTCCTAGACGCAGTACCAAGTCATTTTGAATCAGTTCAAGTCATTTTGCAACAGTTCAAGTCTTTTTGAATCAGTTCAAGTCTTCTGGATACAGTATCAAATTTCCTAGAAGCAATATCAAGTTATATAGAAGCAGTATCAATTTTATAGAAGATTTTCGAATCTTCTGCTTAGATTGCTCTATACTGAACTTCTTACCACAAAAGCATCACTTTTGCGAAACCTTCTCACGTTGATTGATTAATGTGTCATGCTCATAATGATAATGTCTCAACTAAAGCTTTAAGCTTCATCTCAATTAGGTATGACCCGATAAGATATTACCCGATTAGATCTCCCCCTAAAGAATTAATTGTTTAGGTTCCATTTTCCATTTAATGTGATAACTAACTCATCAACTTTGGTAGTTATGATATTACTAGGATGGGATTAGATATATCCCGTCCTATCGGATGTTGGCCATATTATTCTCGATTAGATCAATCCACAAAAACTTTCTGCTACTTTTTGCGTCATTGCTTTCTAGTATCTATATTACTTTCTTGATCTCCCTCTTTGCATTTTGTTCTTCATTCTGTTTCAATCTTTTAATCTATTTCTTAATATTCTCTATTCCTTTCTTAATCGTCTTTGTCTACTTCTTTGTTCATTGTCTGCTTCTTCCATTTCCAATTCCTCGTTTACTTAGTCTTTTCTTTTTCTTTTCATAGCGCCACTGTCCCAATACCAGGATCTCACCTTTTTTGGTGTCTCACTGTTCGAGATGTCCGTATTGATCTTCCATTTAGTTTCAACTCTTGGGGTGTACTAATGATTGGGGTGTAATAATGCGAAGAAGTAAGAAGACGGCACCTTCTTACTTCTTCGCATTATTCTTTGCTACATCTTTTTCTCGATCATCTCGTAACTAATATTCAAGTATTTTCAAGTAATCTGGAATCATTTCAAGTCATCTGAAAACAATATTAAGTCTTCTGAAATCAGTATCAAGTCTTTTAGACGCAGTATCACGACTTGTTAAACCAGTTCAAGTCTTCTGGAAGTACAGGGTGCGGCAAAACAAACACTGCAGTTTTGATGGGCTATTTTCAAAAATTGGCACAACGTATGAAAAAGTGGTTTATTCTGCTTGAGTCAGTACTATACCCTATTTTTTCACTTAAGTTTTAAAGATCACATCAGCAAGATGATGTCCTCCAGAAGCGATGCACTGATGTAGACGATTTCTGAACTTTCCAACTGCGTTCTGGTACATTACGATCGGAATGGCGGCGATTTCCTCTCTAATACGGATCTTCAGTTTTTCCAAATTGTGAGGACGATGCTTAAAAACATTTTCGGAAAAAATCGGAAATGCTCAAATCCGGTTCTCTCGCCGGCCTCCTCAGGTCGCCCCTCAGAGAGCGAATGCTGTCTCAAAAAAAAATTTCGAACATGGTAACATAACGCCATGCTCATATAATAAATAATATAATGTATTTTAAGTATTCTGAAAATATTTCAAGTCTTCTGGAAGCAGTATTAAATCTGGTAAAAGCAATATCAAGATTTTTGGAAGTATGTCAAATCTTCTAGAAACAGTATCAAGTTTTTGGAGGCTTTTTAAGTCTTCTAGCAGCAGTATCAAGTCTGCTAAAGCAGCATCTTTTCTAGTCTTGTTGAAACACTTCAAGTCTTCTGGAAATATTTGAAGTCTTCTAGAAGCGGTTCTAGTCTTCTGGAAGCAGTATCAAGTTGTGCAGAAACAGTATCAAGTCTTCTGGAAGCGGTTCAAGTCTTCTGGAAGCAGTATCAAGTTGTGCAGAAACAGTATCAAGTCTTCTGGAAGCGGTTCAAGTCTTCTTGAAGCAGTATCAAGTTGTACAGAAATAATATCAAGTCTTCTGGAAGCATTTCAAGTTTTCTAGAAGCAATTTTAAGGCCCGTATGCATAGTCGATCGCCAGCGAATCTCCGAAGATTCTCCGATCGGCAGCCGAAAATTTCGGTGCATAGTCAATCGCGAAGACGGTCACGCATGCGCACAATTGTTTTTTCTGGCGTGTCGCTGGAGAAGCATTGGAGACGGTCATTCGTATCTCCGGAGGTTCGCCAGAAAACAGAATTGTTAAAATAGATTGCGATATTGAAATGTTGTATAACACAAACAGAGATATTTTCGATTTAGAAATCACTGTACCACATAAATAAATGGGATGAGAATAAAATTAAAAATACTTTTAAATGATATTAATGAATTAAGTTCCTATATTAAAGATATATTTGAGATATGGACAATCCGATGTAAGTCTATAATGACATTAAATTTATAAAAGGATATAGATTCAGTAAAAATACGGTGCAGGATGTTATATTACCAACAATGGTACTAGATGAAGAACCCATTAACAACAGAGGTTTACCTGTTCCGCCATTAATATGTTTTCTTTTTACATTGCGTTTCTACGCAACTGTCAGCTTCATGTAAATAGAAAGAAAGTAACTAAAAATATGAAGCAACTTCCCTTTGTCACAATGTTCAGTATACTCTATACAGTATGTTATCTATAATATAATATTTCATTATTTTAATATAGATACTTTATGGAAACTTAAGGGGCTTCAATCAGAGTTCCATGAGTCAATAGTGGCTGTGTTGCCATTATTGGTTGTTCCAAGTCCTGAGTTAGGCATATTAAACAAAATAACCATTTTACGACGAATTTTTTGTTGCATTTTCTTTTTTCCTGTTTCTATCTTGCTTTTATCTTCTTTCCTGGCCTTTCATTTACATATCTCCAATCTGTAGGCGATATGTAAAATGCACGTTTTTATCCAAGCATAGAGGGTTAAAAGTCCATGTTCCAAATTATCATCTTTAAGTACTCTTTTTTTATGCAACATCTATATTATTACAGCTAGTGGAGTAGTAATGAGATGTGCACTTTTTCTGTTATTTTTGTTTATCTCTTTACTTTCTCAATAAAGATTATTATTATTATTATTATTCATTTGCGTAAGAGAGGTTCCACAAAGGTGACAGTTTTGACCGAGCATATCAGACAACCAACTACAAATTCTGCATGTTTGAAATTCAGTAACCATTGGACAAAATTCATCTATTTGTTTCTTTCTTAATATTTACAATTCCATTTTTGACAAATTCCGTTATTTCTTTGTAGGAAATTGTTTTTAATGGGCGACAATATTTTGTTGAAGAAGTAGACTCATTTTGACAAACAACATATTCCTGTTTGTCTTCAAGTACACCCATAATTTGTAATGGCACTACAGATATTGAAAACAAAAATTAATTATCATTTTCTTCGTGAATGAAAATTTGCCTATAGCAATTTGTCCCTCTGGCACTATCACAACCTCAATTGTAATAAATGTTCATTTTTCTTATAATTGTTTTTGTGTGAGTCAATATCGTGAGTCATACTTAAAACCCTTAAATATAAATGCATAAGGGCCCAAAAAAATTTTCGCAAGTTTTCGTAACTCAACTCTACGCACTTGAAACATTCCAACGTTAAAGTATAACCAATTTTTAAAAATATAATTTTAAAAATAACAATTTGCATATAAGATATAGAATTAATAGGATATAAATCATATACCATAATATGTTTTTACTTAAATTATCCCAAAATTGAGCTACCATATTTAAATTAAGATTTTCAAATAAGATTTTGCGCGCTCGTAAAGTGCACGTCAGCTCGATTCGAATTTGAGCACATTGCATGGCCGGCGACGTTCCGAAACGGCGAACGCTGGAAGACGGACTATGCAACACAAATTTTTATCTGACGGTTCTGCGGCGACTTCTCCGGAGAGTCGCCGAAAGAATCTTCGGAGATTCGCTGGCGATCGACTATGCATACGGGCCTTATCAAGTCTTCTAGGAGCATTTTAAGTCTTTTGGAAGCAGTATCAAGTTGTGAAGAAACAGTATCAAGTCTTCTGGAAGGGGTTCAAGTCTTCTGGAAGCAGTATCAAGTTGTACAGAAATAATATCAAGTCTTCTGGAAGCATTTCAAGTTTTCTAGAAGCAGTTTTAAGTCTCCTGGAAGCATGCCAAGTCTTTTAGAAGCAGTATCAAAATTTTTTTTAAATTCTTTTAAGTACACACACAGGCAATATCAAGTCTTCTAGGAGTATTTTAAGTCTTTTGGAAGCAGTGTTAAGTCTCTCAGAGGCATCACAGTCTTCTAGAAGCAGTATCAAGTTTTGTTGAAGCAGTTCCAGTTTTTTGGAAGCAGTATCAAGTCTTGTTCGAGTAGTAGTTCAAGTCTAGTTCAAATCCTCTACATGCTTATGTTTACACATTCGTAATCATACAGACTTCTTCAAATTACACTTTTGTGTGTAATCTAAGCTAATCGTCTCTACTAATTTCTTCAAGATAAATTATCGGAGTTTACTTCATTTTGCTTGCAATTCAACATATCCATCTAATCTCTAGCATATTACATGTTAAATCAAATCTAACATGATCTAAAATTAGAACTAACACTAAAAGTTTCTTTTGAAAAAATTTTTGATATTTCGGATACCATTTTTTATGACATCATCAAAGTTTTTTTCAAATTGAAAACCCCTTTTTTATATAGGAATATGAAAGACGATTTTTTTCTGAATTATGTACGATAAATATTAGTATCGGTTACATAAGAAAATTTATGAGAAAAATTCATTTAAACTTTCATAATTTTTCTTCATTTGATACAAAAATAGCAGTAGCAGTACGTAACCATGGCAACCAAATGTTTTGATTTGACATTTCCAAGTGTCAAAATTCGATTGTTTATTTAAATTAATTATTATTACTATTGTTCTTGAGATACAAAAGCTTGTTGCATCAAACGTATAAAAAAACGAAGAATTTTGTATCTCAATCGTAATAATAATTAATTTAAATAAATAATTGAATTTTGACAATTGGAAATGTCAAATCAAAACAATTGGTTGCCATGGTTTCGCACTGCTACTGCTATTTTTGTATCAAATGGATGAAAATTATGAAACTTTAAATGAATTTTTCTCAAAAAGTTTCTTATGTAACCGATATTAATATTTATTGTCATAAAAAAAATTCTCTTTCATATTCCGATATAAAAAATATATGTACACCCCACATGTAGTATTAGTAATGATAGTTTTGTTGGTTCCAATTTTAGTTCAAATTCTTAAGATTCTTCAATATCTTCGACTCATTATCTAGAGTAAACGAAGTCGATACATCTTAAAGATCCAAATATGTCGAAGAAATTTCATTAAGATGAAATTATAAAAAGAGAAACCTGCTTCTCGAATTGTGTAAAAAGTTGAAAGTGACTTTACCAATTTTGTTGTTTAAGCGTCTTTTTTAAAGCGTCACGTTTTTTCAAATAAAATTAATGTATATTTATTAAAACAAATAAAAATAACTTTCTAATTTTTTAAGTTTTCGTTAATCAAAGTTTGACGTAAAATCTTAATTTACCCATTCTTTTTTAATTAGAGCCGAAATCGCTGCAAAACTAAACGTTAATTACCTTAATTGGAAAACCGAAATACTTTTTAAATCGCCTAACGAACTTTAAATAAACAATGTTATTTAAATCTAGTTCAGATCGTTTAAAATCATCGCAATCGGGTCTCGGCCTTAATAAATAATTCATGATCAATCTTCCTATTATTAATCTATTTATACTAACATTTAGTTCGTTTTTGATTTGTTCAATTATTTTTTTTAGAAATCAAAAAGTGTTTTAGAATACCACATATCTGTTACACGAACAACAACTCATCAAGACGTCGAAGAAGAAGTTGTTTGCAAAATGTGCCCAGAGGCTGTAAAAAGAACGTTAGCTACAATGTTAGATGTGAGACTTTTAAAAAACCCATCATTTCTGTTATTGATTTTAAACGCTTTTTGCGTGGCTTACGCCTTTTACACGCCCTTCGTTTACGTTAAAGATCGCGCCTTAGAAAATAAATTCCCCCAAGATAAAGCGTTTTGGTTAATTTCATCAATTGGTGTGATGAACACTATCGGAAGAGTTTTTTGCGGAATTTTAGCGTCACTGCCTAACGTGAAAGCCCACGTAGTTTGCGTCGTATTTTTATTCACCGCCGGAGTTGCCACAATTTTATCCGGATTATCTTTTGAAGTATGGTACCAATTCACTTATACTTCGTTGTACGGATTTTGTGTATGTAGGTATGCCACATAATTTTTTGTCACATAAAACTATAATCTAATTTTTATTTTATTTCGCAGCGAGTATCTCAACGTTAAGATCGGTGATTATCGTTGAAATCTTGGGATTGGAAAAATTAACAAACGCCGTTGGGATGATTTTGCTTTTTCAAGGAATGGCAACGTTCGCAGGCACTTATATTTCCGGTGTATTACGAGAACGGACCGGAAGCTATCACGTTACGTTTTACGTTTCTGGAACTGCATTAATGGTGGGTTCAATGTTTTTATTATTGGTGAAGAAAAGGAATACCGAAGAGGTCATGAATAGAGCGCAAACTTGATAAAATCGGTTTATTATTTTATTTTGTAAATAGGACAATTAAAAATAAGTTTAAGTTAACTTAAATTGGTCGTCCTAAAATTATTAATTTCGTAGATTTTGTATTTATGAATTAGATTGAATTTGGTAATGCACTCTACTACATACAATGTTGTGAGACATTATCAATATGTAATGTACACCCATCAAATTTCAAATTAACGAGAGATAGCTTGTTCAACAGTATCAGGGGAAATTAATATGGAGTATCCTATACAATCCGAAATTAATTATTCCAAATAGCTCTATTAATTGGTATTTATTTAAACCAAAATTCTAAATTTGAATCTTGAGTATTAATGCACTCAGCAACTGATATTGATCTGATTCCAAATGTGGAGCAAGTTGCAACGTACGGGATATGATCTAAGATAACGAACGTAAAAATCGATATCTAAATGTCTTAAATATTTTAGCTCTTGCCTTAATTTATTCGATCTTGAAACAAAGATAAACACGAAACGAAATAAAAAGGTTGATCTACTTTTTGGTCCCGTTAAATTGCAGGAAATTACAGTTAATTTCATGTTTAACGCGGTCATTAACGCTTTACAAAAGTAAAATGATAATCCGTTAACGAAGTAGAATAGAGTTTTCATCTAATAAATTATGGGGCGTTTAAAATAAATATTTAAAGTGTTGTTTAACACCTATTTATTATTGGTGAGATTATTGCATTATTTCGTTTTGACTTAATCAATAGATGTTTTAAAAGGGTTAAATCAAAAAATGTTATTAATTTGGAATGTTTAAATCATTTTTTGAAGCCAGGAAAATATTCGAAATGTTAATAATATACTCAAGTTTCTATTAGAAATAAGAGTACTCAAAATTAGGCTTTAAAAAATTCTCTATACTGACATTTTTTTTACTACAAAAGTATGACTTTATTATTAAATCAGAAGTTCCTGATTTTTTTCTGTTTGAGCTCCCTAAATAATCGGATTTTTTAATTTGGGTTCCGCCTTAAGAGAGGTACAACTAGACCCAAATGTTTTTCATTCTAGGTTTAGTATTAGTATTTAATGTTGACTCTATTTTTGATTTTTATTTGATCTTAAATTGTTATATACTTGTATCGAAGTAAAACTAGAAGATGCACGGCTAAACCGAAACTTTCTAATTCTAAATCTAGTGTTAATTGTAGTTTTAGTACTTATTTAGTTCAAGGTTGTTTTAAATTCTTGTGGAACTAAAAGTATAACTAATACTAGATCTACAACCTAGTTTTAGTACTAACACTAGTTTTAGTACTAGAACTAGAATCATTGGGGTTTAGCTGTCTTAAAAGACGTTCGGCTAAACCCCAATGATTCTAGTTTCTGGTCGAGTATTAGTTCTAGTTTTAATTTTAGCACTAATACTAGATCTATTCTTATTCTAGATCTAGTATTCGCGCTTAAATTAAAACTAGAATTAACACTAGACCAGAAACTAGAATCATTGGGGTTTAACCGAACGTCTTTTAAGACGGCTAAACCCCAATGATTCTAGTTCTAGGTCTAGTGTTAGTTCTAGTTTTAATTTTAACACTAATACTAGCTCTTTTCTAGTTCTATATCTATAAACCAGAATCATTGGGGTTTAGCCGAACGTCTTTTAAGACGGCTAAACCCTAATGTTTCTAGTTCTAGGTGTAGTGTTAGTTCTAATTTTAATTTTAGCACTAATACTAGATCTATTCTTGTTCTAGATCTAGTATTCGCGCTTAAATTAAAACTAGAATTAACACTAGACCAGAAACTAGAATCATTGGGGTTTAACCGAACGTCTTTTAAGACGGCTAAACCCCAATGATTCTAGTTCTAGGTCTAGTGTTAGTTCTAGTTTTAATTTTAGCACTAATACTAGCTCTTTTCTAGTTCTAGATCTAAACCAGAATCATTGGGGTTTAGCCAAACGTCTTTTAAGACGGCTAAACCCTAATGTTTCTAGTTCAAGGTCTAGTGTTAGTTCTAGTTTTAATTTAAGCACTAATACTAGATCTTTTCTAGTTCTAGATCTAGTATTAGTGCTTAAATGAAAACTAGAATTAACACTAGACCAGAAACTATAATCATTGGGGTTTAGCCGAACGTCTTTTAAGACGGCTAAACCCCAATGATTCTAGTTCTAGGTCTAGTGTTAGTTTTAGTTTTAATGTAAGCACTAATACTAGATCTTTTCTAGTTCTAGATCTAGTATTAGTGCTTAAATTAAAACTAGAATTAACACTAGACCAGAAACTAGAATCATTGGGGTTTAGCCGAACGTCTTTTAAGACGGCTAAATGTACAGTATCTTTTTAAAAATGATTTAAATACATAAATATACAACATATTTTCAGATTTAGTTCTGAAACTATGCCAGATAATAGTTAAAGCCAATGGGTAAATGCCTCTATCGAAAGATATTAGATACGCCATACAGCGTGTTCATAAAGTTCAGCTACTTTTGATGTTTTTCAAATCGCTTTTTCTTAAGTTTTTTAAATGGAACACCCTATATATTGTAATTTTCCTGATATTAAAAATTTAAAGAAAAATGTGTGTTAAAATATGCCATTATTGGACTTAATATAATATTATTTCTATTTTTATTAGTTTTGTTTTCCTTTTTCTTTTTATTATTTGATTAATTCTTTACAATGTAAAATAATTCTTCTGTCATATACCAAATTTTAATGCGACTTGGTACATTATGAAATTTACAAAGAATTATGTCATAAAATATGTTGTTGTGGTACTATATAAATTTATTATTTATATTTTTATCAGCTTTTGCTTCTTTATTTATCAAAAATAATATTTTTCTAAAAATTCAAAATTTAATGTAAACTACAAAAAAAATAAAAATACAAAAAGTAAAATTATATTGCATATTTTATAACATGAATCTTTTTAAAATAAATAAACAAATAATTACCAAATAATAAACAAACCACAAAAAAATGATAAAAATAGACAGAATATAATATTAATTACAATAATGGTGTTTTATTACACATTCTTCTTTAAATTGTAAATATCAGGAAAATTATTAAATTTAAACATATGATATAATTAATTATTCTTTGTAGGGTCTAGGGTTAGTTCTAGTTTTAATACTTATTTAACTCAAGATTGTTATAAATCCTTGTGGAACTAAAAGTATAACTAATACTAGATCTACAACTTAGCTTTAGTACTAACACTATGTCTAGAACTAAAAACGTTAGGGTTTAGCAGCACATCGCTTAAGACAGCTAAACCCTAACGTTTCTGGTTCTATGTCTAGTGTTAGTTCTGAAACTAGGTTGGATTGGGATAGCTTGGATTTCGTCTTAAGAAAGGTACATCTAAAACCAAATGTTTTTCATTCTAGGTCTAGTGTTAGTATTGACTCTATTAATTGTTATTACGATTGTGAAATTAGGCATCGATTTTAAAATCGAAAATGATCAATTTCTGCAACTCGAAACTAAAATTAAAATTCATATTTGCACTTAGCACCCTTAGAACAATTCTTTCACAAATATTTGAGGGGGGTGTTTTTATCTAAGGGAGAAAATGTTCCAAAGTCATGTATATCACGTGCGCCATATAAAATCCAGGAATGACAAATCTTTGTAAATCGAAGGTAAAATTAAAATTCATATTTGCGTTTGTTACTCTTAGAACAACCTATACAGAGTGTTTTATGTTATATTTCAAGATGTAAAAATTTGATAAAAGTTTCTATCAATTCACCTCCTAAAATGCACCACTTTCGAGATAGAGGGATTTTTTTGCAACAACTGTTTTCTTTCGAAAATAGTTTTTGTAAGTATTCTCTACTCATAATAAGCTAAGTTTTGTGCGATTTTTTTTTAAAGTCATAATTAGTGAACATTTTGAACGAGTAGTGATTTTTCTTTCTCCTCAGCTTCAACGCCACTGGAAAGAGTACAGTTTTCTAAGATGGTCAATTTAGTAATATCATGCCCAATTTTTTGAAATAAAAATTTTATTTTACTAATTGTTAGAACAAGTAACAAAAGCAAACGGTAACTTCATAATTGACAAATAAAAAAAAAGAAATGATACAAAAATTTGATAAACCGAACATCCCCAAAAATTTGGATATTTCGAAAATGGTGTATTTTAAGTGGTAGTTTAATAGAAACTTTTTTCAAATTTTTTGACAAGCTATCATATCCTGAAGTTCTGCGCATATATTATAAAACACCCTGTTATGTTCATAAATTTTCTTTATGCTTTCAAATGAAAACTGCAAATCTGATATCATAATCACACATTAAATGATATCAGCAAAATTTGAAGACTCATCAGCATCATAGATTATTTTGAATTAATCATTTAAAACTTATTAAATGATATCAGCATTTTCAGCAAAACTTGAAGGTTCATCTGCATGATGAGATATCTCAGCATCACCGATTCCTCATTAATTTTTGTAAATTTTTTGATTTCTCTTAGAGTATTTGTTTCTTACTTTTATTTTATACCAATCATTTAAAACTCATTAAATGATATCAACATTTTCAGCAAAATTTTAAGGTTCATCAGCATGATACGATATTTTATCATCACCGATTCCTCATTAACTTTTGTAATTTTTTTTATTTCTCCTACATCATTTGTTTCTTACTTTCATTTTGAACCAATCATTTAAAACTTATTAAATGATATCAATATTTTCAGCAAAACTTGAAGGCTCATCAGCAAGATACGATATCTCATCATCACCGTCACTCTTCTTCCGATTCCTCATTAATTTTTGTAATTTTTTTGATTTCTCTTAGATCAGTTGTTTCTTACTTTCATTTTGAACCAATCATTTAAAACTCATTAACTGATATCAGCATTTTCGGCAAAACTTGAAGATTGATTTGCATGATACGATATCTCATCATCACCGCTACTCTTCTTCCCATTACTCATTAATTTTTGTAAATTTTTTGATTTCTCTTAGATCAGGTGCTTTTCACTTTCATTTTGAACCAATCATTTAAAACTCATTAAATAATATCAGCATTTTCAGCAAAATTTAAAGGCTCATCAGCATGATACGATATCTTATCATCACCGATTCCTTATTAATTTTTATAATTTTTTGATTTCTCTTAGACCAGCTGCTTCTTACTTTCATTTTGAACCAATCATTTAAAACTCATTAAATGATATCAGCATTTTCAGTAAAACCTGAAGACTCACCAGCATGATACGATATCCTATCATCACTGCCACTCTTCTTCCGATTCCTCATTAATTTTTGTAAATCTTTTGATTTCTCTTAAAGCAGTTGCTTCTTACGTTCATTTTGAGCCAATCATTTAAAACTCATTAACTGATATTAGCATTTTCAGTAAAACTTGAAGATTCATCTGCATTGTACAATATCTCATCATCACCGATTCCTCATTAATTTTTATAATTTTTTGATTTCTCTTAGAGCAGCTGCTTCTTACTTTCATTTTGAACCAATCATTTAAAACTCATTAAATGATATCAGCATTTTCAGTAAAACTTGAAGATTCATCTGCATTATACAATATCTCATCATCACCGATTCCTCATTAATTTTTGTAATTTTTTTGATTTCGCTTAGATCAGTTTCTACTTACTTATTTTTGAACCAATCATTTAAAACTCGTTAACTGATATCAGCATTTTCAGCAAATTTTGAATGCTCATCTACATAATACGATATCTCATCATTGCCGATGTCTCATTAATTTTTGTAAATTTTTTGATTTCTCTTAGATCAGGTGCTTCTCACTTTCATTTTGAACCAATCACTTAAAACTCATTAAATGATATCAATATTTTCAGCAAAACTTGAAAACTCACCAGCATGATGCGATATCCTATCATCACTGCCACTCTTCTTCAGATGCCTAATTAATTTTTATAAATGTTTTGATTTGTCTTAGATCAGGTGCATCGCACTTTCATTTTGAACCAATAATTTAAAACTCATTAAGTAATATCAGCATTTTCAGCAAAACTTAAAGGCTCATCAGCATGATACGTTATCTCATCATCACGGATTCCTCATTAATTTTTGTAAATTTTTTGATTTCTCTTAGATCAGTTGTTTCTTACATTCTCAAAATGAATGATTAAACCAATGATTTAAAACTCATTAACTGGTATCAGCATTTTCAGCAAAATTTGAAGATTCATTTGCATGATACGATATCTCATCATAGTCATCACTCTTCTTCCGATTCCACATTAATTTTTGTAGATTTTTTGATTTCTCTTAGATCAGTTGATTTTTACTTTCACTTTGAATAAATCATTTAGATTACATGACCAAAAACTTTGGCACTGTAACCAAACTAGCAAATTAATAATTAATATCATTAATAATAACAAAAATATGGGGATCAGCCACTTTTGAGGGACACCCGGTATACAGGCTGTTTGTAAATTGATACGAAGGATTTTAAGAGGTGTTTTTTCAACGGAAATTAACCCATCTAGATAAGTTATCTAAGGGATTATTACCATGGTTACACCTAAGAGCTAATAAGGTGCATGGGAAGCTTATTTTGTATGGAAAGGGGCTCACTCACTTCGTTTGTCCAACCTTGCCCTGGGGCACCAAATATCTTAGGACAGTTTTGGTTCAAATATACAGGATTGGGTTTAGCCGTCCATCTAAAGATAACACCATAAAAAGTACAAAAATTATTCGTATTGAATCAAGAAACCATAATCCATAACAGACTATGTTCTAGTTTTTATCATTTTTTAAGCATAAAGAGAATATCGCCAAAATGTTCTTCATTTTCGGTTTTTAATCAATAATCTATAGACTACAGCAAAACTACAACCCCGAATCTTTCCACATCTAGGTTTAGTGTTAGATATAGAAATAGAACTTTCTAGAACATTCGAGTTTAGCCGTACATCTCTAATTGTCTAATTAGTTAGCTCCAATTTCGTATTAAGAGTATTGAGAATCCATTATCACTTTTATATTATTATATATAAAATATCAATAATTGACTTTATACTAAGTGATACAATTTTTTATTCATGTCCTTAATCGATTTCGATTTTACAAATCATCTTCAGAAGGAGGCAAGTCAATTCAGCCGAGAATGAAACAACACTAACATTCTAAACTTACTTTAAAAACAAATTATGATATTTTATCAAGTTTATGCTAACATTTTTAAAATAGTCTAATTATTTTAAAATGTTAGAGTTAGATATACCATATGTTTAATAAAAATGAAAGATAATTAATAAAGCCTTGGAAAATACAGGGTGTTCCATTTAAAATAACAAAGTTATGGTCCCTCAAACATTGCATAAATTAACCGGTCCTGATAACTACTTATATAATATTATCCAATCGATATGTTAAATTACAATCTTCAATATTTAATAATAATACTGATAACGAGTTTTAAGTTAATTTTCAAAAATGTTTACAACTTGGTAACATTGCATTTAAGATTTGAAAACAAAGTACGCACTTATTGTATTTTAGACAGCTTATCTACAGGTGTTCCATATAAAAAAGTACATTTTCTGTAATATAAGATGTAATATAAAAGATGTAATATAAGGGTGTAATATAAAATGAGGTGGGGTAACTGTGCAATTAGGTCCCATGTTTATATTTCGCGGGTAATGCAAAATTTCTTTCAAAATTTTGTTTCATTAGAAGGGCTGAATGCATTGAAGCAAGAGAGAAGTAGAATTATCATTTTTGCATGCATCACAGCAAATAAAACTTCACAGCCCTGCAACAGCTATGCTTCAATACATTCAGCTTTAGGCTTCTAATGAAGAAATTCTGCATTATTCGCGAAATATAAACATGGGGCCCAATTACCTCGCGACTCAATTATCCCTCCTCAATTTAAATTACATCTCATTTATCGATAATGATTAGAGATCGGATTTATATGCTTCTACGTGTTTTGCATATAACTTCATGTTTTGCATTTTATCGCATATAAACATAGTTATCGCATGTAATTTCATATGAACAGCGCAGTCCTACACCTAAGAGCTAATAAGGTGCATGGGAAGCTTATTTTGTATGGAAAGGGGCTCACTCACTTCGTTTGTCCAACCTAGCCTTGGGGCACCAAATATCTTAGGATAGTTTTGGTATAAATATACAGGATTGGGTTTAGCCGTGCATCTAAAGATAACACCATAAAAACTACAAAAATTATTCGTATTGAATCAAGAAACCATAATCCATAACAGACTATGTTGTAGCTTATATCATTTTTTAGGCATAAAGAGAATATCGCCAAAATGTTCTTCATTTTCGATTTTTAATCAATAATCTATAGACTACAGCAAAACAACCCCGAATCTTTCCACATCTAGGTTTAGTGTTAGATCTAGAAATAGAACTTTCTAGAACATTCGAGTTTAGCCGTACATCTCTAATTGTCTAATGTTAGCTCCAATTTCGTATTAAGAGTATTGAGAATCCATTATCACTTTTATATTATTATATATAAAATATCAATAATTGACTTTATACTAAGTGATAAAATTTTTTATTCATGTCCTTAATCGATTTCGATTTTACAAATCATCGTCAGAAGGAGGCAAGTCAATTCAGCCGAGAATGAAACAACACTAACATTCTAAACCTACTTTAAAAACAAATTATGATATTTTATCAAGTTTATGCTAACATTTTTAAAATAGTCTAATTATTTAAAATGTTAGAGTTAGATATACCATATGTTTAATAAAAATGAAAGATAATTAATAAAGCCTTGGAAAATACAGGGTGTTCCATTTAAAATAACAAAGTTATGGTCCCTCAAACATTGCATAAATTAACCGGTCCTGATGACTACTTATATAATATTATCCAATCGATATGTCAAATTACAATCTTCAATATTTAATAATAGTACTGATAACGAGCTTTAAGTTAATTTTCAAAAATGTTTACAACTTGGTAACATTGCATTTAAGATTTGAAAACAAAGTACGCACTTATTGTATTTTAGACAGCTTATCTACAGGTGTTCCATATAAAAAAGTACATTTTTTGTAATATAAGATGTAATATAAAAGATGTAATATAAGGGTGTAATATAAAATGAGGTGGGGTAACTGTGCAATTAGGTCCCATGTTTATATTTCGCGGGTAATGCAAAATTTCTTTCAAAATTTTGTTTCATTAGAAGGGCTGAGTGCATTGAAGCAAGAGAGAAGTAGAATTATTATTTTTGCATGCTTCACAGCAAATAAAACTTCACAGCCCTGCAACAGCTATGCTTCAATACATTCAGCTTTATGCTTCTAATGAAGAAATTCTGCATTACTCGCGAAATATAAACATGGGGCCCAATTACCCCGCGACTCAATTATCCCTCCTCAATTTAAATTACATCTCATT
This sequence comes from Onthophagus sagittarius, assembly GCA_036711965.1. Classification (NCBI taxonomy): domain Eukaryota; kingdom Metazoa; phylum Arthropoda; class Insecta; order Coleoptera; family Scarabaeidae; genus Onthophagus; species Onthophagus sagittarius. The sequence goes on from JASERS010000005.1 coordinate 31,721,292, forward strand.
TATCGATAATGATTAGAGATCGGATTTATATGCTTCTACGTGTTCTGCATATAACTTCATGTTTTGCATTTTATCGCATATAAACATAGTTATCGCATGCATTTTCATATGAGCACCGCAGTCCTACACCTAAGAGCTAATAAGGCGCATGGGATGCCTATTTTGTATGAAAAGGGGCTCACTCACTTCGTTTGTCTAACCTAGCCCTGGGGCACCAAATATCTTAGGACAGTTTTGGTTCAAATATACAGGATTGAGTTTAGCCGTGCATCTAAAGATAACACCATAAAAAGTACAAAAATTATTCGTATTGAATCAAGAAACCATAATCCATAACAGACTATGTTCTAGCTTTTATCATTTTTTAAGTATAAAGAGAATATCGCCAAAATGTTCTTCATTTTCGGTTTTTAATCAATAATCTATAGACTACAGCAAAACTACAACCCCGAATCTTTCCACATCTAGATTTAGTGTTAGATCTAGAAATAGATTTCTAGAACATTCGAGTTTAGCTGTACATCTCTAATTGTCTAGTGTTGGCTCCAATTTTATTTTAGTTCAAATATACAGGGTTGGGTTTTTGTTAGTTACTCTTTATTCTGTGGTTATTATCCACTCTAATATTTGAAATAAGCGAAGTTAAGGAAGTTTTAAAATCGAATATGGTTAGTAAAGCGTGGGAGTTCTTACCAATATTTACAAGATTTTAAAGAAATTATTGTTGTTGTTAACAAATATACTGATTTTATTCTACATTGTATGAATCAGGTCGATTAAATTTTAACTCATTTCACAAGACCTTCATCGAGTTGATTATGGTTTTCTGTTATCCAAGTTGCATAAAATTGAATGTCATGGTCAACTGCTTCAATGATTTGCTTCCTACTAAATCAACAAAATTTATCTATTTTATCATAAAAAATAGCATTAGAAAACTTACTTAACTGAAAATCATATAGATATATTTTCCATTTTTTTATGACATTGCGTCAAATGTTCATTTTTAACATTTTTGGTGATCATATCATTTAAAAATGATTTATGTAGCTTAATTAACGAGCAAAAAGGTAAAAATAAAATGAAATGTTTATGATATCACAAAATATAACATATGGAGATAAACCAAGATTATGTACGATTTATGAGATAACAAATCAGTCATATTTATGAAGAATCAACAACATTAATTAACTTTGTATGTTAATTTAATTTTAATTCATTTTTACTATTGTATTAAATGAGTGATGACTCAAAATATATTTTGTTACAATCTATCAAGAGAGTATTAAGCCTAAGATAAATCAAAAAATGAGATCATTTATTACTTATTTTTTTTATTATTTTTATTTAGAAAGGTAGATAAAAATCCATAACATGATATATTAATATCATTTTATGGATTCACTTTCACTTTTTGCGGTTAAAATTATTAATCCCATTTTTTTTATTCGGCCGAGACGTACAAATTTTAATTGTACGTCTCAACCTTGAAGGAAAATCGGTTTTGGCAAACTCGACATCATTGATACTCTTTGTACGTTCAAACCAAAACGCGAGTCAAAATAAATAAAAACATGCAAACTCATCATCGTAGAAAATACGTTTCTGGATTAGATCCAACGACAAATAGTCAAAGAAAACGTCTCCGTACTAAAAACGCGTGTTATTAAATGTGTAAATGACTATCTTACCGTGATGCTATTATCATTGATAGGGGGTTTGGGCGTTGGGACATCTCGCTTTTTCCGTGAATTTATTAATTCATTGAAGTCCGATATTGCCGCTTGAAAGAATGAATCGTCGGGGTGATTGGAATTGTCCGGAAGTATAATTCGTGGATGTTCCGATTCTTCTATCACCACCTGACCCGATGCCAGGAAATTCGCTAGGAAAAGAGACACGCAAAGCAATAACCGGAACACCATGTTTGATGACACCAACCCGGCGATCGCTTTTTAACGATTACAACGTTAACTGTTTTTGTTGTTTATTTCTTAGGAACCTAGCGACGACTTTTAATATATCCAAAATTAAGTCAATTTGTACAACGACATTCCATTCGCGTACTGAGACCGACTGACTGTCTCTACGAGGAGAACGTTTTTACGGCGCCTGTTCGGTTTCTCCCCCCTTTTAGAATACCGTTTTCGACGAAGTTGTGGTGGGAATGATTCTCTAACAAAAAACTTAAATGTATAAAATCAATTTTCGTTTTTATTTAAAGCGTATTTTAATGAGTCATAAAGAAATATGTTATGATACAAATAATTAATAATAGTAGTGGGGAATGAGATTATAACAAAATCAAAGTTAATTTTTTTAATGATCCCAATATTACTCCAAATTTTCGTAACAATTTAATAACATTACGTAACAATTTATAAAATGTAATATATTTTAAAACAATTTAGTTTTAATTTTGTTTAAACGGGTTTAAAGTCCCTAGATTACTAAAATACCGCGGTTCATGAAGCCTATGTATTAAACGATTCGAGCCAAAATGCGTTATTTGTAAATTAGAAAAAATGCTGTGTTAATTGTAAATTATGAAAAATTAAATGGTCTTAACTTTGAACAATAATAATACGTGACCAGGTGTACGAATAGGGTGAGAAAAATGGCTGATACTGCTTAAAACAAACTTGATAAGCTTCCAGCAGGCTTGAACTGCTTTCAAAAGATTTGATACTGCCTCTGGAAGACTTGATAATGCTTCTAGCAGCCATAATATTGCTTGCAGAAGGCTTGAACTGCTTCCACAAGATTTTATACTGCAGCTGGAAGACTTGATACTGCTTCTAGAAGGTTTGAAATATTTCAAAATGACTTAACACTCCTAGAAGACTTGAAATGATTTCAAAAGACTTGATACCGTTTGTAAAACTGCTGGCAAAAAATGTTGTTTGAAAATGCAAACTCTTAAACAAGACATTTTTATTGCAAAAGGCACGAAATAGTGAATACAATTTGATTTTGCTTCCAAAATACCAAATACTGCTAGGATACAAAATGTTTACTTCAAAGGTTCAAAAAATTTCAATTATAGACCAAATTCTGCTTGTAAAGCTGTAAGCACTGCTGACATAAGGCATTTCTATTTCTATTTCTTGTTTTGAAAACAGTCATTCGTCGTTTAAGTCTTTTCCCAATTTAGTTTTTTCAGTATTACTTATTTTCAAAAACCGGCGCTTATGAAGCTGCGAAGATTGTGTTAGATGTACCACAGACGCTCTAAAGATAAATCAGTTGGCTGCAGAATTCTTCGAATCGTCTATTTGGGAATCGTAAATCTTACACAAACTGCTGGTTCTGGCAATTATTTTCCCTCTTTTCGTAGACAAGAACATATATATTGAAAAAAAAAATGTTAACTTGAACCAGCGGTTGCAAATTGCTAAAAGACTCCGTAAGTTAATAGTTACAAGAAAAGATTTTATTAGTCATAAAATCGTGGCTAAGAAAAAATACTGGAAATCATTTGATACTAGACTTGCAAGAAAAGATTTTATGACTATAGCTATAATTATTTTCTGGATTCTAAAATGACCGCTACGAGGTGCAAATGCCATCTTTAATGTCTTGAAATCTTAACAATTAAACAATTAGTCATGAAAGAAAAAAAAATTCATGAAAGAAGATTTATCATTTAAAAGTCTGGGAGCATTAAGAAAGATTTCCAATGAAAATTCGATTGGTACCAAATAAATTACTTGTCTGGAAATAGGAAATAATCTTATAGAGGCAATGTCAAGTATTCTGAAAGCAATATCAAGTCTTCTAGAAGCAGTATCAAATCTTTTGGTAGCATTCCAAATGTTTTGGAAGCAATTTAAATCTTCTAGAAGCAGTATCAATTCTTCTGGACACATTTCAAATCTTCTGGAAGCAATATTAAGAGCCAATGTCGAGACTTTTGTAATCATTTTAAATCTTCTAGAAGTAGTATCAAGTCTTCTGAAAACTTCTAAAGTCTTCTGGAAGCATTTCGAATCTTCTAGAAACAGTATAAAGTTTTATAGGGGCATTATCGAGTCATTAGGAAGCATTTTAAAACATCTAGAAGCAGTATCAAGTCTTCTGAAAGCAGTATCCAGTCTTTTGGAAGCATTTCAAGTAATTTTGAAGTATTTCAAGTCTTTTAAAAGTAAGAATAAGGTCTTCTAGAAACATTTTAAGTTGTCTGGAAAAATATTAAGTATTTTAGATGCAGTATCAGTCTTCTGGAAACATTTCAACTATTCTGGAAACCATATGAAGTTTTCTAGAGACAGTATCAAATCATTTAGAGGCAGTATCAATTCTTCTGACAGCAAATCAAGTCTTCTAACAGCAACATCTAGTACTCTGAAACCATTGTAAATCGTCTGGAAGCATTTCAAGTTTTCTGGAAGTATTGTTAATCGTCTGGAAGCATTTCAAGTCTTCTAGATACAATGTCAGGTCATCTGGAAGCATTGCAAATTTACTAAAAGTATTGTAATTAGTCTGGAATTATTGTAAGTCATCTGGAAACATTTTAAGTGTTCTAGAAGCAATATCAGTCTTCTGGAAACATTTTTCTAGAAACAGTATCAATTTATCTAGAGGCTATATCTATGTTTCTAAGACAGCCTACTCGGATATCGAATTTGAACCATCTATACATATGTATAAAACAGGATTTTGCTGATCGTCGTAAGTCGAAGTCTACTTTGACTTGTAATTGAAATTTGGCGAATCTAGGGAATTTGTTTGATTGATTTTATAATTTATGTTATCACTAAATAACCTTTTATATGAAATTTAGATTTGCCGCGTAATTTTTCAAGCCAAACTGGCGGCAAACCGCGTTACTTTATAAATCTAGGGACTTTAAACGGCTTAAATGTACCCTGACATCTCGTGTTTAGGTTCACAAATTAAACTTTAATTATTGACCAACTATAGTTATATCTGAGTTGATGAAGCTAAATGATTTATAATGATTGGGAAAATTAATTTTCATCTTCATTTACCTTAATTGAACGTTTTAAAGATTTTAAACTCATATTAAGCAATTGTTAGGCTTTAGTTACTCGATATTGATTGAAAAGAGCAATATTGAATTGATTCTTGGCTTCAACTAAACATAAAATCTATTGAACTTAATGACATGGTTCGCCGACGTTTTGAATCAACTTATGCAGAGGATCCCCTTATCAAAGAGAAGCTATAAATTTATCAATTGCACTTTACATAACTTTTAAATTTAACTGGCTAAAATGAACTCATCTGCCAAAACTTGTTACAAAATGGATAAAGTTGTAACATTATTTGTAGTGAAAAAGCAAAAAAAAATATCAATGAGCAAAAATGAGAATCAAAAACTAGAATTTTTGCAAAATATCCATTTCACTGAAAAAATAGCCGCCCCCCAGGATTTGGTGCCTCAGGGTTATAATCCTAATAGCCCTTAGGTTTAGGATGTCGCTGAGAGATTGTATTGAATTAGTCTTAACATTTTGCCAACACATTACCAACATAAGACGTAGACAGAATTTGGATTGCCAAATACATGAAAGTAAAGATAGGCAATCAATTAGTGGAGTGCAAGAATATGGTCAAGTACATGGAAGTTTATCTCGCAAAGGGATACGAGGATGATATCCTACTTTAGGAAGGTAGTGGAAAAGGCGGCAAAGATGTCCAACATGCTGCGATGAATCAAACCAAATATCTAAGGGTAAAGAAGTAATAAAAGAGGACTAGTGTCATTCACGGTACGATGAGAAGGATATGATAGAAAAGTAGTGGCAGAGATGACAAAAAAGATGGGAGGATTATGGCAGATGAGTTATCCGTTGGCCATCAGTGTAGAAGTGATAGTTGCAGTGCCTCCATTTGATCTGTTGGTGAGAGAGTGAATGACGTTATTTGAAAAGGAAAAGGAATTTGACGAAATTTGACTATGAAGAAGCACGAAGATGAGCAAAGATATATTCATAGGGAACATAATAGCTTGGGCAAACAGAAAGAGGAGTGAGGTAGTCTACTATATGACCCAGGGTTTTACGGGGCATGGTATCTTTGGCACCTACCTCCATAAAATTAAAAAAACTAAGACGGTAAAATGCTGGTTTTAAGAACATGAAACGTACTATGTTTGCGTGTAAAAGGTTTAAAATTCAAAGAGAAATATATGCAAGAAAGTTCAGGGAAGTGCTGTCAAAGGAAAACGTAATTCGGTTATTATTGGATACGAAAAAGAACCGGACGTCCAGGTGAAAAAAAGGAAAGAGGAGGGATTATTTTCCCTCTGTCAGGTAAAACTCAAAAATAACATCTCAATTAAAATTAATGAAATTTCTGTTTCTTTTTGTTCTGGTTTTGCAATGATGAAAGTGAAGAAGGAGGCATTATAAGGGCAAGCTAATACAACATTAAACGGCGAAACTGAGACTAAAAAAAAAGAAAGAAGTGGAACGAGACGAGGGCCCTTATCCAGGTAAACGGTAAGTAACAATTAAATAACCAAAAAATAAGAGAAACCTATTTATTAGCATTTTTGCTCTGGATAAAGGAGTGAGGACGAGGACGTGACATGGAAGGTATTTTTTGGTGGATCTGGGTATATGACCCCAACCCCATATTTTCTGCCATCTAACCTCAATAAAAAGAATAAATAATTATAAAGTTTCTCATCTAAATCGTGTACTTGCTACTATTGATGGTTCTTACACCAAAAACCTTTCGAAAACTTCATTTATTAATGGAGGTAATATTTTAGCATATTTTATTATAATTGTGAAATTGGAATAACAAAGTTGGTGTGCATGAAAACGTGTTAGTATTTCTAACCGACGATTTTTACTAGAAACATTCTTATTATTCCACCCTGAGACATTTTGGAGTGCCTCATACTTCAATGTCAGTAAAAAATAGACACTACTGTGTCTTATTCTGACTTTAAAAATCCCCTTTTAATTAATAAATCCATCACTTGTTGTTGTACTTTATCCCACTCAGGTACTTTTTGTAAATTCAATTATTACAATCTTGATGTTATTTTGATCAGAGCTGGGCAGTAGTTAACTGTAAAATTAGTTAAAAAATATTACTTTACGATGATTCCGCGTGATCCTGAGAATGATCCTAACAGCGTATTGAAACAAGTCAATTGCCGTGTCAATTTATTTGATACAAGATTACAAGACTTGTTATTACTGTTAGAAGTCTTGAAATTGTTTTCTGATGACTTAATAATAAGCTAAGAGATTTGAAAAGTTTCCAGAAAATTTGAACTGCTTTTAGAAAACTTGATACTACTTTCATAGGACTTGAAATGCTTTTAGAAAATTTGATATTACTTTCAGAAAATTTGAACTGCCTGTAGATGGCTTGTTATTGCTTCCAAAAGTTAAGAGAATTGAAATCCTAGAAAACTTGATACTACTTCTAGAAGACTTGAAATGCTTCCAGAAGACTTGTTGTTACTACTAGAAGTCTTGGTATTGCTTCCAGAAATCTTGTAATGAGTAAGAAAAGATGATACTGCTATCATAAAACTTAAAATGCTTCTAGAAAATTTGATATTGCTTTCAGAAAATTTGAATTTCTTCTAGATGGCTTGTTATTGCTTCCAAAAGACTTTTTAAAAAAAAAAAGTAAAAAGATTTTTTACTTTTAACAACTTTAAATATTTAAATAATTTTAAATGAGTACTTACGTCATAAGTTTCAGTTTTATGTTTTTGTATCAAAATAATCTGACTTTTAAGCATAATTTATGTATAACAGTTCAAAATTGCCTTTAAGGAGCCATTTATTTACTATTCCGACCCTTCTATGAATTTTGCAGTTGTAAGTACGTTGGCTTTTTAGACTTTAAAAGTTCATTTTATTATGGAGTTAAAGAAGTGCATAAAATATAACCAGCAAGCGGAGCTGGGGTTGCCAAAAAACCAGCTTCAGTGTATTTGGGCATTTTTCAATACTAATTGCAAGAAAATAATTTTCTAATGGTACAAATATTTTAGAAACTCTTCAAGTGCAGGTTATCATCATTAATGCAAGCCATCTAGTTTTATTGTAACGGGACAATCTCGTTCAAAACATTCAAAAAATAGTAATTGTTCACTTTGTAATAAATTAATAGTTAAATTATTTTTATTATTTTTCATTAGTATGTTATTTGCAAAAGTGAGAAAACTTGACACTGCTTCTAGAAGACTTAATAGTGCTTCTAAAAGACTTGGAATGCTTCCAGAAGACTTGATATTGCCTCTGAAAGACTTGAAATGCTGCTAGAGGATTTAATACTTTTTCTAGAAGAATTGATATTGTCTTTGAAGAAGTTATATTAAATCTATCTGAAGACTTGGTACTGATTCCAGAGACTTGAAATGTTTCCAGAAGATTTAAACTGCTTCCAGAAGTCTCACTACTGCCCATGGAATATTTGATACTACTTCTAGCAGACTTGATATTGTTTCTGAAAGCCTTGATATGCTTTCAAGATGCTTGAAATGCTTCTAGAAGAGTCAATATTATGTATAGAAGACTTAAAGAAAGAAAGAAATTCTTCCAGAAGACTTGAAATGCTTCTTGAAAACTTGAACTGCTTCTAGAAGACTCGACTCTGCTTCTGGAAAACTTGACGCTCTTTGTACAAGGCTTGATATTTCTTCCAGGATAATTGAAATGCTTTCAAAAGATTTGAAATGCTTACAGAAAACTTGACACTGCTTCTAGAAGACTTAATATTGTCTCTGAAAGTCTTGAAATACTTTCAGAATACTTAATACTGCTTCTAAAAGACTTGAAATGCTACCAAAAAACTGGATACTGTCTCTAAAAGACTTGAAATGCTGCTAGAGGACTTAATACCGTTTCTAAAAGAATTGATATTGTCTTTGAAAAATCTATCTGAAGACTTGGTACTGACTCTAGACACTTGAAATGTTTCCAGAAGATTTAAACCGCTTCCAGAAGTCTCACTACTACCCATTGAATACTTGATACTACTTCTAGAAGACTTGATATTGCTTCTGAAAGCCATGAAATGCTTCCAAAAACTTGCAATGCTTCTAGAAGAGTCAGTATTATCTATAGAAGACTTAAAGAAAAAAAGAAATACTTCCACTTGATGACTTGATATTATTTCCAGAAGATTTGAAATGCTTATAGAAAACTTGAACTGCTTCTAGAGGACTCAACTCTGCTTCTGGAAGACTTGACGCTGCTTGTACAAGGCTTGGTATTTCCTCCAAATGCTTTCAAAAGACTTGAAATGCTCCCAAAAAACTTGACACTGTCTCTGAAAGACTTGAAATACTGCTAGAGGACTTAATACCGTTTCTAAAAGAATTGATATTGTCTTTGAAAAATCTATTTGAAGACTTGGTACTGATTCTAGAGACTTGAAATGTTTCCAGAAGATTTAAACCGCTTCCAGAAGTCTTACTACTACCCATGGAATACTTGATACTACTTCTAGAAGACTTGATATTGCTTCTGAAAGCCATGAAATGCTTCCAAAAACTTGCAATGCTTCTAGAAGAGTCAATATTATCTATACAAGACTTAAAGAAAAAAAGAAATACTTCCACTTGATGACTTGATATTATTTCCAGAAGATTTGAAATGTTTCTAGAAAATTTGAACTACTTCTAGAAGACTCGACTTTGCTTCCTGAAGACTTGACGCTGCTTGTACAAGGCTTGATATTTCCTCCAAATGCTTTCAAGAGACTTGAGATGCTTCCAAAAAACTTGACACTGCTTATAGAAGACTTAATATTGTCTCTGAAAGTCTTGAAATGCTTCCAAAATATTTAATACTGCTTCTAGAAGACTTGAAATGCTTCTAAAAAACTTGATACTGTCTCTGAAAGACATGAAATGCTGGTAGAGGACTTAATACCGTTTCTAAAAGAATTGATATTGTCTTTGAAAAATCTATCTAAAGACTTGGTACTGACTCTAGACACTTGAAATGTTTCCAGAAGATTTAAACCGCTTCCAGAAGTCTCACTACTACCCATGGAATACTTGATACTACTTCTAGAAGACTTGATATTGTTTCTGAAAGCCATGAAATGCTTCCAAAAACTTGCAATGCTTCTAGAAGAGTCAATATCATCTATAGAAGACTTAAAGAAAAAAAGAAATACTTCCACTTGATGACTTGATATTATTTCCAGAAGATTTGAAATGCTTCTAGAAAACTTGAACTTCTTCTAGAAGACTCGATTCTGCTTCTGGAAGACTTGACGCTACTTGTACAAGGCTTGATATTTCCTCCAAATGCTTTCAAAAGACTTGAAATGCTCCCAAAAAACTTGTCACTGCTTCTAGAAGACTTAATATTGTCTCTGAAACTCTTGAAATGCTTTCAGAATACTTAATACTGCTTCTAAAAGACTTGAAATGCTTCCAAAAAACTTGACACTGTCTCTGAAAGACTTGAAATGCTGATAGAGGACTTAATACCGTTTCTAAAAGAATTGATATTGTCTTTGAAAAATCTATCTGAAGACTTGGTACTGATTCTAGAGACTTGAAATGTTTCCAGAAGATTTAAACCGCTTCCAGAAGTCTTACTACTACCCATGGAATACTTGATACTACTTCTAGAAGACTTGATATTGCTTCTGAAAGCCATGAAATGCTTCCAAAAACTTGCAATGCTTCTAGAAGAGTCAATATTATCTATACAAGACTTAAAGAAAAAAAGAAATACTTCCACTTGATGACTTGATATTATTTCCAGAAGATTTGAAATGCTTCTAGAAAATTTGAACTGCTTCTAGAAGACTCGACTTTGCTTCCTGGAAGACTTGACGCTGCTTGTACAAGGCTTGATATTTCCTCCAAATGCTTTCAAGAGACTTGAGATGCTTCCAAAAATCTTGACACTGCTTATAGAAGACTTAATATTGTCTCTGAAAGTCTTGAAATGCTTCCAAAATATTTAATACTGCTTCTAAAAGACTTGAAGTGCTTCCAAAAAACTTGATATTGCGTCTGAAGGACATTTCAAGTTCTTCAGGACTTCCAAATAGATAGTCTTCACAGCTATCTCTCTGAACAAAATCAAGACTTCATCTGAATCTATTATATACTGATTCTAGAGACTTGAAATATTTCCAGAAGACTTTTGCCTTTGAAAGTCTTGAAATGCTTAGGAGCACTAAATAACATCTTATTTATCAACCGATATTAAATACTAATGATTATTTATGGACAAATTGTCTGAAATTTGGCTTCTTCTTGAAGCATTCAAAATAACAATATAAAATTAAGATTTTCACTTTAGAATCAAACGAGGAATTTTACTTGGTATTGTGTATCCGCCAATTTATGAACACCCTGCAGTTTATAAGAAAATCCTTTTTGTTTTGAATAAATAAAAAGTCACTATTGAGTCTTGAGGTTAATCTCTGTAACAAGTCCTTATTCACTTGCTAATATGGAACTTTAATGTCTTAAGAGAGCAATAAATATTTCCTGCGTTTATCTTTATAATTCATATATTTCTATCTCATCTCAAAAGACTAATCATAGATTAGATTTTTAAACCAACGATCTCGGAAATCCCAGTAATGATCAGCATTTCTAGATATTAATGTTACTTTTGTAATTAAAGAAGTAACTTTCATTGTAACTTGGAACTACCAGAAGATGTCATAGAAAAGCATACCTTCCAGAAGTGCTATTGCAAAATATCTTCTGTTAATTGATATGCTATGTTAATGGATGATACTGATCCTACTTTCTTGTTTTTTCTTGTTCCGTTTTTTGGAGAAAGATCCCACTACATAAAACTGCAAGATATGAGCGATAAAATAAAATGTTAGAATGCGCATAATCGTAAAGTAAACTAAGAACATTGCTGATTTAACTATTTAAAATGACTCATAATTCTAAAATAACTTATTTACTGAAACAACAAAAAACGTAACTGTACTCCACAAAAGAAGCAAAAACGTCGATTGCTTAAGAAGCAAAACAACATGAAAATGAAACGCATTACAGTTGTTAGTATAGAGATAGAGATATAAGGAACTATCCTCGTTTCCTAGATTGAATAATTGCGCCCCTTTTGAAGGGTAACAATGTAAATTGAGGATATAAATAGGTGCATATGTCAGTCAATTTCAATTTAGCGGCGTCGACACCAAATTGAATTAACTTTGCTGAAGAGGATTAGAACTGGAAAAAGGAATTAAATAAAAAATATTTTATTTAGAATAGACGACGTAGAAACGCATAAAGATTATTTATTTATTATTATGAAAACGCAAAGAATTGCGATAAAGAAAATGATTCATAGTCACGGGACTATGATATTGTTTTAAAAGGATGTCTAGAATTTTTCGAGTGCATTCGATTCTATTATTATAGGAAGGTTAAAATAAACAAGAAAAAAAGATAAATGTTTTTTTAGATAACATTTTGAATAAATAAACATTTATTCTTATAAACATTTTTCGACTTTGTTCGATTAATATATAATCGAACCACGTGCACATTTTGACTAACTTCACTATTATTTACCCAAAAAACCAACATAACCTTATTTTTTCTCAACATAACCTAACTTTAACTTAAAATGTTTAGAAAATGTTTTAATTCCATATCAACGAAGATAATTCGAAACTTTCACGCAAAACCGAAACGATTCGAAAACGATTTTCCACCCTCAAAGAATATTTTAGTACAATTAATAAATGAAAATAAAATAAATAAAGCATCCGAATGGAAGATTATAAGGAACCAATTGTTGGAGAATAAAAATGCGTTCAACGAGAAAAGTATAGACTCAATCTTGTTGAATCATTGCATTGCAACCAAAAAATATGATTACGCCAAAAAGTATATTGAGTTTTTGCAAAAAGAAAATATCAAGATGAATTTGGGAACCGTCGGGAAGTATTTGAAGATGTACTATTCGATGTATTATGATGGATTGATGCACGAGGGGGATGAGGAAAAGATTTTGAAAATGTAAGTTTAAAATAATAGAAAAATAAGTTTACTAGTAAACTAAGACTTGAATAGTTCTTGTTTGTGTAGAGGATAAAAATTAAGTTTTTTCTATTACGATTTTAATATATTTTATTTCTACGGTTATATGTAATATAACAAAAAATGTTTATTTTTTTGCAATTGTTACATCAAATTTTTATTGTACGTTATTATACACATCTACTTTTAGCCAAATCTTAGGACTTTAATATTTTTGCTTTCTGGATGCAAAAACACCCATACAAAATTGTTGATTGCTTTATCTGGATTAAAGTTACCATTTTCAATCATTTTTTAAATTTTAATGTGCTATTGAGCTTTTTCTTCTCAATGTAGTCTTGATACATCTTTTAAAAGACTATACTTTCAGAAGACATTAAATACTTCCTAAAGACTTGATACTGCTTTTAGATAACTTGATATAGCTTTCAAAAGATTTTTACTGCTTCCAAAAGACATTAAATGATTCCTGAAGACTGGATGCTGCTTCCAAAAGATTTGAACTGCTTCTAGAAAACTAAATATTGCCTCTGCAAAAGTTTAAATTCCTTCCTGAAGGCTTGAGCTGATCCCAAAAAACTTGATATCATCCCTGGAAATATATCTGCTGTTTTTAAAAGACCTAATATTGCTTCCAGGAGATTTAAAATGTATCCAAGAGATTTGCAATGCTTCCAGAAGATTTGATTTTGCTTCCTAAAGACTTGATACTGCATCTGAAAGACTTGAAATACTTTCAAAATACTTGATGCTACTTCTAGTAAATTTGATTCTGCTTGCAAAAGACTTGCACGCTTCTAGAAGACTCCCAATGCTTCTAGAAGACTAGATACTGCTTCTGGAAGACTTGATTCTAATTCTAGAAGACTTGAATAGCTTTTAGAAAGCCATATATTGCTTCCAGAAGACTTCAATTTGCTTCTAGAAGACTTGAACTGCTTCCAAAAAACTTATGATGCTTTCAGAAAACTTTATACTACTTCTGGGAAACTTGATACTGATTCTAGAAGATTTTAAATGCTGTTAGAAGACTTTGTATTTCTTCCAGAAGACTTGAAACACTCCCAGAAAACTTGAAATACTTCCAATTGGCTTAAGATGCTTCCAGAAAATTTGGTACTGTTTCTGGAAGACTTGATGCTGATTCCAGAAGACTTGAAATGGTTCCAAAACATATGAAGTGCTTTCAGAAGATTTGCACTGATTCTAGAAGATTTAAAATGCTGTTAGAATAGCTTACATTTCTTTCAAAAAACTTGAAATACTCCCAGAAAACTTAAAATACTTTCAACAAATTTGAGATACTTCCAGAAAATTTGGTACAGCTTCTGGAAGCCTTGATATTGATTCTAAAAGCCATGGTGTTGTTTCTAGAAGAATTGAAATACTTCCAAAAGATTTACAATGCTTCTAGAAGATTTGATACTTCATCTGGAAGACTTGATACTGATTCTAGAAGACTTGTAATGCTTCTAGAAGACTCTATATTGTTTCCAAAAGACTTAAGGTTGCTTCCAGAAGACTTGAAATACTTTCAAAAGATATGCAATACTTCCAAACATATTTGATATTGAAATGCTTCCAAAAGTTGTGTAATGTTTCCAGAAGACTTAATACTTTTTCTGGCAGACTTGAAATATTTCCAGAAGACTTGAACTGCTTTGAAAAACTTTCCTATGTCCCTAGAAGAGTTGCAATGCTTTCAAAAGACTTGCAATGCTTCTAGAAGACTTGATACTACATCTGAAAGACTTGATACTGATTCTAGAAGATTTGAAATACTTCTAGAAGACTTTATATTGTTTCCAGAAGATCTGAAATACTTCTAGAAATCTTGATGTTGCTTCCAGAAGACTTGAAATGCTTTCAAAAGATTTGCAATACTTCTAGAACTAGATCTGATATACTTCCAAAAGACTTGATGTTGCTCCCAAAAGACTTGAAATGCTTCCAAAAGATTTGCAATACTTCTAGAACTAGATCTGATATACTTCCAGAAGACTTGATGTTGCTCCCAAAAGACTTGAAATGCTTCCAAAAGATTTGCAATGCTTCCAAAGACGTGTAATGCTTCCAGAAGACTTGATACTGCTTCTAGCAGATTTGAAATACTTCCAGAAGGCTTGAACTGCTTCAAAAAGCCTTGCAATGCTTCCAAAAGACTTGCAATGCTTTTAGAAGACTAGATACTGCATCTGGAAGACTTGATACTGATTCTAAAAGACTTGAAATGTTTTTAGAAGATCTTATATTGCTTCCAGAAGACTTGAAATACATCCAGAAGACTTGATATTGCTTCTAGAAGAATTGAAGCGCTTCCAAAAGATTTAGAATACTTTCAGAAGACTTGATGCTATTTCTGAAATACTTGATACTGATTCTAGAAGACATCAAATGCGTTTAGAAAACCTTACATTTTTCCAGAAGACTTAATCTGCTTCCAGAAGACTTGATACTGCTTCTACAAGATTTTAATTGCTTTTTGAAGACCTGATATTGTTTCCAGAAGACTTGAGATTGTTTTCGGAATATTTTAAAAATTTCCAAAAGACTTGATATTGCTTCTAAGATCTAAAATGGTTCCAGAAGACTTAAAATGTTTCTAGACGACTTAATACTGCTTCTAAAATATTTGAAGTGTTTCCAGAAGACTTGAACTGCTTTGAAAAGCTTTCCCATGTCCCCAAAAGATTTGCAATGCTTTTAAAAGACATGCAATACAAGGCTTCTAGAAGACTTGATACTACATCTGAAAGACTTGATACTGATTCTAGAAGATTTGAAATGCTTCTAGAAGACCTTATATTGTTTCCAGAAGATCTGAAATACTTCCAGAAGACTTGATGTTTCTCTCAAAAGACTTGAAATGCTTCCAAAAGATTTGCAATGCTTCCAAAGACGTGCAATGCTTCCAGAAGACTTGATACTGCTTCTAGCAGATTTGAAATACTTCCAGAAGGCTTGAACTGCTTCGAAAAGCCTTGCAATGCTTCCAAAAGACTTGCAATGCTTTTAGAAGACTTGATACTGCATCGGGAAGACTTGATACTGATTCTAAAAGACTTGAAATGTTTTTAGAAGATCTTATATTGCTTCCAGAAGACTTGAAATACATCCAGAAGACTTGATATTGCTTCTAGAAGAATAGAAGTGCTTCCAAAAGATTTAGAATACTTTCAGAAGACTTGATAGTATTTCTGAAAGACTTGGTACTGATTCTAGAAGACATCAAATGCGTTTAGAAAACCTTACATTTTTCCAGAAGACTTAAACTGCTTCCAGAAGACTTGATTCTGCTTCTACAAGATTTGAATTGCTTTTTGAAGACATGATACTGTCTCCAGAAGACTTGAGATTGTTTTCGGAAGGTTTTAAAAATTTCCAAAAGACTTGATATTGCTTCTAAAAGATCTAAAATGTTTCTAGAAGACTTAATACTGCTTCTAAAATATTTGAAGTGTTTCCAGAGGACTTGAACGGCTTTGAAAAGCTTTCCTATGTCCCCAAAAGATTTTTCAATGCTTTCAAAAGACATGCAATACAAGGCTTCTAGAAGACTTGATACTACATCTGAAAGACTTGATACTGATTCTAGAAAATTTGAAATGCCTCTAGAAGACCTTATATTGTTTCCAGAAGATCTGACATACTTCGAGAACACTTGATGTTGCTCCCAGAAGACTTGAAATGCTTCCAAAAGATTTGCAATACTGCTAGAACGCTTGATATTGCTTCTAGAAGGCTTGAAGTGCTTCCAAAAGACGTGCAATGGTTCTAAAAGGCTTGATACTGCATCTGGAAGAGTTGACACTGATTCTAGAAGACTTCAAATGTTTCTAGAAGACCAGAAATGCTTCCAAAAGATTTGCAATACTTCCAGAACAAGTGATATTGTTTATAGAAGACTTGAAATGCTTCCAAAAGATGTGCAATACTTCCAGAAGGCTTGATACTGCTTCTGGCAGACTTGAAATACTTCCAGTAATTTTGAACTGCTTCGAAAAGTCTTGCTGTGCTTCCACCTGATTTGCGATGCTCCCCAAAGACTTACAGTGCTTCTAGAAGACATGATACTGCATCTGGAAAACTTGATACTGATTTAAGAAGACTTGAAATGCTTCTAAAAGAGGTGCATGGCTTCCAGAAGACTTGATACTGCTTCTGGCAGATTTGAAATACTTTCATCAGACTTGTACTATTTCGAAAGGCCTTGCTACGTTTCCAAAAGATTTGCAATGCTTTCAAAGAACTTGCAACGCTTCTAGAAGACTTGATGCCGCATCTGGAAGACTTGATACTGATTCTAGAAGACTTGAAATGCTTCTAGAAGACCTTATATTGTTTCCAGAAGATCTGAAATACTTCTAGAAGACTTGATGTTGCTCCCAAAAGACTTGAAATGCTTCCAAAAGATTTGCAATGCTTCCAAAAGACGTGCAATGCTTCCAGAAGATTTGATACTGTTTCTGGCATACTTAAAATACTTTCAGAAGGCTTGAACTGCTTCGACTTTCCAAAAGATTTATCAAATGCCTTTAGAAAACCTTATATTTTTTCCAGAAGACTTAAACTGCTTTCAGAAGACTTGATAGTACTTCTACAAGATTTGAATTGCTTTTTGAAGACCTGATATTGTTTCCAGAAGATTTGAAATACTTCCAGAAAGCTTGAAGTATTTCTAGAAAACTTAAAATGTTTTCAGAAAACTTGAGATTTCTTCCGGAAGATTTTAAAAATTTCCAAAAGACTTGATATTGCTTCTAAAAGATCTAAAATGGTTCTAGAAGACTTAAAATGTTTCTAGAAGATTTAATACTGCTTCTAAAATATTTGAAATGTTTCCACAAAACTTGATACTGCTTGTAAAATTGCTAGTAGGAGACATTTTTATTGCAAAAGGCAAGAAACTATAAATAAAATTTAATTTTGCTTCCAAAATATCTAACATTGTTGGCTAAATGTAAAGTCTTCATATTAGAAGTGCAAACATTCCAAATTAAATGAGCAAATACTGTTTGCAAAGCTCTAAACACTTCTGGCAGAAGACATTTCCATTATCTTCTGCTAGAAGTGTCAGAAAAGATACAAACCGTCATTCGTTGTTTTTGAACATTGCTCCACAGTTTCTGCATTGTCAGAATTTGTACCACCACAGCTAGCTTCTGTATCTTTATTTTCCAGAGAAAAATTATAAAATCAATCAATCAAATTTCAAATATTTTTGATGATTTATTTCACTAGAAAAGTAAAAACAAAAGGAGTTTTTGCAATTTCATCTCTAGCTTAACAACTCAAAGCAAAAGAGAATTTTATTTCCTGCATTTTCGCGCAGATAACTGCTATTATACAAAATTTTTAACAACATTATAAGTTATTAATTTAAAATTTAATTTCAGCTACGAAGATATTTTAAAAGAATACCCGATATTAGATCCACTCACCTTAGAAAATTTAATTTGCGCTTTAAGCGTAACAAAATCATGGAAAAAATCTCAAGATTTATTAACCCAGTGCAAATTGACAACAACCCCAACAAACAATTCATACAACTCCCTTACGTCGGCAGCGTTTCGCAACAAAGATTCCGAATTAGGTTGGGACTTATTCAACGAGATGATCGCAAATAATCGATTACCTCAAAATATAACTTACGAATCGATTTTAAACGAATTAAAAACACACTCATCTCAACCGATTTTTATCGCAAAACTCGAAAAATTTTTCGAAGTACTAGATAACCACGATTTACAATTCGACAAAGAAATAGGTGGTTTATTATTTAATATTTTAAGGCAATCCCGTGTTAAAGGGGTGGTTAGTAAAATAACTTATAAAGGAATTTGTGCAAAATGTAATATAAAATTAGATGAAACTAAGTTGACAAATGAGGAATTTAACGATTTAAAAGTAGCGTTTTTAAACGAAGTGGTTATAGGTAAAAACGTTTTTTGTAAAACCACCCCAGATGAATTAGAACGATTTAAATGTTTCGTTAAAAATATGGGTCAATTCGACGTTGTTATTGATGGATTAAACACTCAATATTCGCAAGGAGTTATGCAAAGTCCTCAAGCCACAACAGCATTGGTAATTTTTACTTAATTAATTAACAAAACAATTAATTATTTTTTTTTAGTTAATCGAAGTTATCAATTATTTTAAAAAACAAGGCAAAGAAATATTATTACTCGGAAGAAATCACATGGAACGAGTCCAAACGAAAAATTGGAACTTTATAAAACGAAATTGCACGGTTTTTTTAACGCAAGATATTTCCCAAGATGATCCTTTCATTCTTTATTGCGCCTTACACAGTGGGAATGACACAAAAATCGTAACCAGAGATTTAATGAGGAGTCATTTATTTTTGTTGAAAGATAAACAGTTAAAGAAGTTGTTTAAGAGGTGGTTAACTCAAAATAGGCTTCATTTGATCACCGCGAAACCGGGAGTTGTTATATTTAAGGTAATAACAAAATCTTTATTAATTTATTAATTTTTAAATGTAATTATTTTATGAAGCAACCTTTCAAATATATGATAACACCACAAAAGAATGAGAGTACATGGCACGTTCCGTACATTCAGGAAATTAAAGAGAACCCAAAATCAATTAAATATGAATGGTTGTGTATCAATTTGGGTAAATTTACTTAATAAAATTTGTTTTAGATATAGACAATTTTTTAAATTCCTTTTTTTTTTCTTGCATTTCAAGAATTCCTTTCTGCATAATAATTCGGGTGAAATTCGAATTACTACTTATATTAAGAATTTGGGTATTTTAAGGAAAGTTTTTTTGTATGATTCATTAAATAACACAGGTTTTATTCAATTTTAAATATGAAAAGTTTTAAACATATTTTAGACATTTTATTGGTGATGTCATTTAATCAATCACAATTATGTGGGAAACTTTTTTTAGAATTTCTTAAAATCATCCCGAAAGTTTGCGTTTTAAATATTATTTTGTTCAATCCTACCTTTGAAATTGCCAGTTTCTAGCGTAGATACGAGTGTTGAAAGTTGTTATTTTCACTCACTCTGCTAACATTCATAGCAACGGGTGAGTGAAAATATTGTTCACTCACTCTAATTTTCTTCATCCACTATTAGCGAAATTTAAACCTTTAAAGGTACAACTCTTTGTTTAAACATAACAGATGAGAACTAAAAAACGGTAGAGAGCACACAAGGAAAATTAAATGAAGTATTTCACTTGTATAAATTATTAATCTTAATTAATTTGCGTAATGATGACAATTGAGGAGCTCGCGTACAAAACCGGTTATATCCACATTTTGACGAAATTTACTTAGCATATGAATTCGCAAGCAAGATATGGCGTCTACCGCTTGGTAAATTCAATTACAGGAAGAAGCGGACATATCACACTCTAATAACTAGTTAAAAATATGCATTGCTTATCATTAAAGGCAAACTGTCAAGTTTTTCGCGTTTTCTGACACTTTTTTAAAAATGGATATATCCGGTTTTGCACGCGAGCTCCTCAATTAACAATTTGACACAATTGGTTGTTTATCAACCAATTAAGAGTATGACAACGTCAAAAAGTCTCACAATTTGACACAACTGGTTGTTTATCAATCAATTACGAGGATAACAATGTCAAAAAGTGTCGTCTCCGACATATCGACATGACATTAGCCAAGATTTAACGAATTTTAAGACCGAATTTTCTCTAAATAGTAGGATTGAACAAAACGCTATACAGCACACGCGAGAAACCAATATTTTCCACTCACTTGTATGTCTTTCCACACTCGCCTATGGCTCGTGTGTAAATCTGACATACGCGTGAGTAAAAAACCTTACTTTCCTCACTTGTACTGTAATATACTATTGCTTATACCGTTATTTACTGTATGGTTGATTTTGGGAAACGCGGAATATGATTTTGAAAAGTCGACCCACGTCGAAGATAACTCTGTGCAGAAAAATAGTTTTGATACAATCTGAAAGATCTGCTCTTAACAGAAAGAGCAAGATCACTATTGTCCTTGCCAGAGGTCAAGGCCCCTCACTTTAAACAACATTTAAATTTAACAATTATCATTTAAATTTAACAATTAGTTTGCCAAAAATTGGCAGACTTTAAAAAAGTCTTTTTAAAAAGTATTTTTAAAGTCTGTGTAACAGTAACAGCTCATGCTGGCAACAAGTTGGCAGACTTCAAACTAATGAACAGGACTGTGGAGATATCATAGCTCATGTTGCCAACAAGTTGGCAGTTTTTAACTTAATATACAGTCTGTGGAATAATAACAGCTCATGCTGCCAACAAGTTGGCAAACTTCAAACTGATGAGCAGGACTTTGGAGATATTTTTAACTTAATATACAGCCTGTGGAATAGTAACAGCTCATGCTGCTAACAAGTTGGCAGACTTTAAACTGACGAACAGGACTTTGAAGATGTCATAGCTCATGCTGCCAACAAGTTGGCAATCTTTAAGATGATATATGGTAGTTTGAAGATGTAGCAGCTCATGCTGCCAACAAGTTGCCAGACTTTAAACTAACGAGCAGGACTTTCGAGACATCATAACTCATGTTGTCAACAATTTGGCAGTTTCTAGCTTAATATATAGTCTGTGCAATAGTAACAGCTCATGCTGCCAACAAGTTGGCAGACTTCAAACTAATGAGCAGGACTTTGGAGATATCATAGCTCATGCTGCCAACAAGTTTGGTAATCTTTAAGATGATATAGGGGAGTATGGAGATGTAGCAGCTCATGCTGCCAACAAGTTGGCAGACTTTAAACTAACGAGCAGGACTTTGGAGACATCATAACTCATGCTGCCAACAAGTTGGCAGACTTTAAACTGATGAGCAGGACTTTGGAGATATCATAGCTCATGCTGCCAACAAGTTGGCAGCTTTTAACATAATATACAGTCGGTGGAATAGTAACAGCTCATGCTGCCAACGAGTTGGCAGCTTTTAACTCGATATACAGTCTATGAAACAGTAACCGCTCATGCTGCCAACAAGTTAGCAGACTTCAAACTGATGAGCAGGACTTTGGAGATATCATAGCTCATGCTGCCAACAAGCTGGCAACTTTTAACTCTATACAGTCTGTGGAAGAGTAACAGCTCGTGCTGCCAACAAGTTGACAGACTTTTTAACTGACGAACAGGACTTTAAAGATATCATAGCTCATGCTGTGTTTACAGCATGAGCTATTGGCGCTTAGAGCTTGTTGGCTCATGCTGCCAACAAGTTTGGCAATCTTTAAGGTGATATAGGGGAGTTTAGAGAAGGAGCAGCTCATGCTGCCAACAAGTTGGCAGACTTTAAACTGACGAACAGGACTTTGATGATATCATAGCTCATGCTGCCAACTTTTAACTTGATATACAGTCCATGAAACAGTAACCGCTCATGCTGTCAACAAGTTAGCAGACTTCAAACTGACGAGCGGGACTTTGGAGATATCATAGCTCATGCTGCTAGCAAGTTGACAGTTTCTACCTTTCCTCGCATGGTTTATTTCTGTTTTTCTTCCCTTTAAAAATCTATTAAATCGCTCGTAAAAAATTTGAGAAAGCTAACTTTGAAAAACTGAATACGAAATCCGGAAATCGACATAAATTGTCATAAATAACCGTATACTACTAAACCGCGATTTTCCTCGAAACTGCGTGAAATATCGATAAAATAAAATATGCTCCTTATTAAGAACAATTCAGGTTAATACCAATTCAAATTTAAAATTTTTTCGTCAAATAATTTTTGGGAAAATAAATCGCAAACTTGACAAAGTTGCCGGTATCCTCAAAAATGAGGTACTCTTTTCACTTATTTTGCGATAAAATAAAAATCGCGGATCCGCAACTTTCCGAATTAATAGGAATCAATCTCTAAAGTGAGGGGCCTTGATTTTTGGCACGGGCTTTAGTTTCTAGTTAACGTTCTGGTTAAAACGGCGATGAAATCCGTCCGGTTGTTTTCGAAATAACCGCGATTTTCCGCGAAACTGCGTGGAATATCGATAAAATAAAATATGCTATTAAAAACAATTCGGATTACCACCAGTTCAAATTTGAAATTATTTCGTCAAATAGTTTTTGAGAAAAAAATTGCAAACTTGACAACGTTGCCGGCACTCTCAAAAATCAGGCACTTTTTTCACTTAATTCGCAATGAAATAAAAACGGCGGATCCGAAACATTTCGAATTAACATATGATATGCAGAAATGTTTACTGATTATGGTATTATGCAGTGCAGGAAGCTATAAAAATATATAGTAGTTCGATATGTATGTATGGAGGAAAACGGAGGGTACGCAAAAGCATATTGTACATCCTCCTACACTCTCTCCAACTACATCAACCAGCCTAAGGAATTTCCGAAGGCTAGAATACAGCTCAGAGGTGTGTTCCTGATGTTATCTGTGCTCGGCCATTCCTCTCCAAAGTCTCTCATTCTGAGGTCTTGTAGAGTGGGGCATTCACACAACATGTGTCGAACAGTCTCTTCACTCTCTTGACAAAAGCGACAGCTTGTTTACCTTACAGTGACTCGTGATGAGTCCCGTTAAAATACGTAGGGCGCTTCTTCGGGGGGTTCGATATGTCAAATTAGCGGACATAAAATAGGATCTGGAAGATGTGACGCTTTCAAAAGGGAGCTAAATTTGCAAAAATGCGGAAAGGGCGCGCCTGAGAGCCAGACGGGAAAGAGAGATCAGAGGTGACGTAGGATCGATTGGAGCACATGATACAAATGTTAAAAAATGGCGGTTAATTTTAAAATCTTATAGGCGCATATGTGAACAGAAGTGCAGAGTTGATGAATTTAGTAGACTTATATGTTAGTGAGTTATGTATAGATATTGTGATGTTGTCGGAACCAAATAAAAACAAAGTGAAAAGTGGAAACTGGTATCGAAACTGTGACATTGATGTTGCTATGAAGATAGTGAATGATGATCTTTCAGTGTATAATAATTTGAATAATAGGAGTTTTGTAATCATTAAAATGGATTTTGGAATTATTGTTGGCTGTTATTTTACGTCAAACGAGCAACTCAGTGATTTCAAAGATAAATTGGACGACGAAAGGGTATATACTTGAATGAATGGATGGTGGAAAGAAATTTGGTTAACAACAATTCTATATATGTTAACAATAATTCCATATATTACAGGATGGAAGGTGAATGATGTAGAAAATCTGAGCGACCATCTTTATAAAACGTTCAAGATTTAGAAGGACAATAATAATGAAAATGAAAGCACATTAAAATAGAAAAAATAATAAAAATAATTCCGGAAAAACGGACAATATAACAGTTTTTACGGAGGACATTTCTAGAAGAGCAAACCACAGGGAAAGGCTGGATCCTGATTGACCATAGCCTAATGCATATGGGAAAAAGAAAACTACGAAAGTTAATAAGGGACATATATGCTGGTGGAATAACCAAAGACCTACAGAAGAAGTAAATAATCTCCGAAGATTATTAGGAGCCGATAAGTTATAGAGGAATATAATGCCGCAAATAAAAATTTAAGGAAAACCATCATAAAAGCTAAAAGAGACTCATGGAGAGCATTGTGTAAAGAGTTAGAAAGTAACGTGTTGGGAGACGCATACATAATAGCGTTAAAGAAGACAAAAACATTTGTACAATGGAAATAATCTCGCAAGAAGTATCCATGTTTATTCGTGATATGTTTTCAGAGGGAAAGGAAGAGATTGTTAAAGAAAGAAAACTTTATCGAGGTGACAAAGGAAGATGTGTTAGCAGCAGTAAAAAACTTTAAGAATCGAAAAGCTCCGGGACCAGACAGCGTAATATCCGAGATAGCTAAAGACCCAGTGACGACAGTTGAGGAGCTCGCGTGCAAAAGCGGATATATCCGTTCTTAAAGAAGTTTCAGAAAACGGGAAAAACTGATCAGAATTTGCCCTTGTAAAATATGTTAAAAATCTTAAGGTAGGTTTATAGTTATATGTAAAGTGAACAAAATATGCAAACCTGAAAAGTGTAAATTTAAAACTTTTAATGTTACATGCATTATAAAAATGGATATGTCCGGTTTTGTCCGCAAATAAGACACTTCTTTAATAAAAATAAGATTTATTGTCACAAAAAAATTCAATACAAATATTTATATATGAACTGCTTGTTCTTCTTCCAGACAATCACACAACTCACTATCATTTTCTTCTTCGGTTACATCAGATGTCTCATTTACTTCTTCATTTTGATTCAACAAATTTTTGTACCATACTAGGTTTTCCTGTTTTTCCCATGCCTCACCAAAATACGCATTCATCAGATGACGCAATTTTTTTTCTTTTTATCTGGTATAGAATTCCCAAGTGGCAAATTATGGATTCTGTCGTCAGATTTTCTCTTTTTGATAAGAGGTTGAAATGAATATTTTCCGTGGAAACGGTAAAATTCAGTTGTGGCGACATTTATCTTCACTTTTTTATTGAGTATAGTTTTCTTTATGAAAATTTGTTTACAGTCTGATATTCCATTTATTTTTTTATATATCTTTTCCAGACCTTTAATATCATACATTTGCCAACCTGAGCCAAGTGTTTTTACCTTCCCAATTTCGGAATATATTTCCACATATTCTTCCTTCGATGTTACAGTCGGATTCTTTTTTAAAATTTTTTCGACTCTTCCGAATACACGATCTGCAGGTAAAAAGCTGTGCCCCCAACGCAAAGGATGAACATAACCGCTTTTGCTTTCTAATTTGGATATAACCGCTTTTGTACACAACGAGTGACTTTAACAAGTTATTAGAGTATGATATATCCGCTTTTACATACAAATGAATTCAGCAAACGGTAGAGGCCATGAAATTGATGCGAGTACATATGCCAGGTAAATTTCGTCAAAATGTGGATATAACCAGTTTTGCACGCGAGCTCCTCAGTTATCTAATGACTCTTTCACACTTGTCGGATGTCGGAATACGTTTTTTTATCGGATATCGTCGCCTCTCAACCCATTCCCATTTGATGAATGTTGTGATCCATTTTTTATCGGATTTCATTGCCTCCGTTCGCACTACTATCTTTGACAGAGGTTAAGGCCTCTCACTTTAGAGATTGATATCTTCTAAATTGCGGTAAAGTTCATTGTAATCAGTGAACATTTATGTGTATCATATGTTAATTTAGATTAAAAACTAGGTTTTAAGAAAAAAAATCGTTAAGTTGACAAAATCGTTAAGTTCACTTAACTCGCGATAAAAGAAAAACCCCAGATCCGAAAATTTCCAAATTCACATATCCTTCGCGAAAAAGTTTGCTGTTTACAATAATCTTTACCACATTTTTTTTGTCGAGGGGTTACGAAGATATCGATCTCTAAAGTGAGGGGCCCTGACTTTTGGCACGGACTTTAGTCGGATTGATAGAAATTAGAGTCAATTTAGACATTCTCTACTTATTGTGTTATACTATTTAAGACATAAACAAAGAAGGAAAGCAAAAAATAGAAGAACATTTTGGATGCACCCAATTCTGAGAGAAAGATTTTCTTTAAGAAATTTTCAGACATTAATAACAGAATTGAAAAGTGACGAACAGAAGTTCTTTAATTATTTAAAAATATCCATAATAGCAATCTACTAACAAGAGCTTCACTAAAAATTAAATATTAGAATACAAGTTTTTGAGATTGTTATCGTCCAGAAGAAAAGCTATCTATGTTTCAAGTTAACAAAAGATACATTTATTTATGATTTTATTTTTTTAACGAAAATAACTCAGGGCATATGTTATGTCCTATTAAAGAAGAAATCATTATTTGATATTTTATTTATTTATTGAACGAAAATAGAAAAAATTGTAATCAATATTAATATCTGAACTATGTTTAGACGGTGACCGAACAGAAGATGTTGGCAATACTGGTTCAGTGTGGTATGCCTAATATTACTGTATCTATAACTTGGGGGTTATACATTCTGATTTTATGTTGATTCTGTGCCCAAAGCAAAATCTGATCACTTTATTTTTGTGTTTATTTTTAATTTTTAAATCTAATGACAATACACCATCTTCATCAAATGACTTTATGGAAGGTAGAATACGTTTAAAAAATGAACATTGAGACGTCGGCCACAATTGAGAGTCGGCTTCGGCGTCGAATCAGACATCCGACAAATATTAATAACACAAGGTCCGATAAGATTTTTGGTCGCATGAACAACGCTGGAAACCAATCCGACAAAGAGTCGGTACAGATAAATGTGAACAGTTCCATATAAAATTGTCCAATAATTCGACGAAAAAATGCTTGTTTCCGATGCAATGGAATATAGGTAAGTTGGTTCCCATCGCCTTTCAAATAGGCAGTTCGGGTTTGCGATTGGAAGATCGATAGCGCGTGCTATCGAGAATGTCATGAAAAAATGTGACAAATTTAGAAGAAGAAAAAAAAATGTGCCTAATGATAGCGCTAGACGTCAAAAACTCTTCAGGAACTTTGCCATGGGGAGAGATTGTGGACGCGATGAAACGGAAATATCTAACAAAACCTTTGATTAACATCGTTAAAGCATACTTCAGTTCGAGATATGTTGAACATGGAGAAATTCGATAAAAATTAATGAGAGGTGTTTCCCAGGGATCGGTCCGTGGACCAATTCTGTCCTGTATCTTCTTCGACGAGATATTGAAACTGTAATGACGATCAATTAATAGTATACGCAAATGACCTTGCAGTCATAGTGCCGGGCTGGAGCTATGAAAGAATAGAACAGAACGCACAAGCAGCGTGGAAAAAATGGAAAGCATGGGGCTGCAAGTCACTCCAAAAATGAAAGAAGCAATAATATTAAGAAGTAGGAGGAGTGCCACACAAATTAAATTGACAGTGAAGGATGTCGCGAAGTACCTGAACTATAAAGACCTCTCTCAAGTATCTGGGAGTCACTCTAGAGATGGATCTAAAAGGGAGCAGGCATATTCTAGCTATTACGATAAAGGATGAAAAGATAGTGTACGCCTTCCCAGAAATATGGCATCCACGTTTGGTATAACGGCGGAAGAAAGATGACTAATCGGTTCGGCAATTTATCCAACTGTGCATACAGTTGAAAGAAAGATGTTAAAAAAAATATGACAAAGATTACGCATATAGAGAGGAAAATTCTAATAAGAACACTAAGTACCTACAGAATTCGTTTAACAGAAACACTGCAGGCAATAGGAAACTCTATGTGTTTAGACCTACTCATTGAGAAAAGACCAGCAACCTGGGGAAATTATGGAAAGGAGTGCAGTGTAGGAGAGAAAGTTCTGACTGAATGGTAACGTAGATGGCGTGCTGATAAGGATAAGGCGGTATGGACAAAAAGAATTCTGTACGGCTTGGAGCGATGGGTACCACCTAAGCCAGTGCCTGATAGGGCATGGCTGCTATAAGGCTCACTTATAATTACATAAGAGTGCCACAACTAACCAATGTGATTACTGCGGTAAAAGGGATGACGTAGAACATACCTTCTATCATTCCAGAGGGAATGAAGATTATCCTAGATGGAATGAAGAAAGTTTATACATATTCTTAATTTTGGGGGCATGGATAAGTTTAGAAAATACGGTACTGAAAAATGGGACACCTTAGTTACGTACGTTAACACTTAACGGACAGGTCGAATCTGCTCCGTCTTTCCTAGTTTCCGAGAATTTTTAATGGGAATTAAATAAACAAGAAATGTATGGACTTAATTAATTAGTTGTAGCTACAATAAAACTTTATTAAACCATTATATTTCTTATAATATGTTACAACAGTGTTTATTAAAACATTGCTGTAATACATTCACCTTTGTGCAGTGGAACCTGACAAAAATGACAAACATATCTAGTTTCGCTCCTTTTTCCATGCGAGCTGCAGATTTTGCATGATTTTTGGGGATATCTTTTCTTCCCTATTCCCACAATTTATGTAAGGTGTAACGAAGTTACATATTTCTTCTTGATTTAATCCGAATATTCGAAGATACTTCCCATCTCACTCAGATAAATATTACAGTTCCCGTCCGATTATTAAATTTCCGAAAAATATCTTATCATCGCCTGTTTATGCAACCCAATCCGCATATTCATTAATTTCATTATTTCCGTAATTAAACTTTCAATTTCCCCGGTAATCATTTTAAAACCGTTAACACAACTCCCGACAACATCTTCTGACCGAATACTCATAAATTAGAGTAATTAACCGAGATCCTAAATTACCGAAAACCACGTGTCACCGAAAAATATTAGTAGTATTAAATAATTAAATATTACCGACATTAATATATTTTCAAATAAAATCCGATAAACAACATCACCCTATCAAAGCAGCCAACCGACCCGAGGAAGTTCCAACAACCAGCAAGCTACCGTTCGACTACTGTACACCGACTATTTTTTATGATACGCAATTATGGTGGGTTTATGCAACGAGTTTTAGTCGTAGTCTTAGTCTTAACCGTTTGCGTTAGCTTTAGTTGTAAGGAAAGGTATTGGTTCGTGCAATATTTAAGCATAGCACTTTAAAGCAAAATTTGAACATATATACAGTCGTGTAATACAAAAAGAAATCTGGAGTGAAACAGATTTCAAATGTGTTAGGAACATTTACATTAGAAAATATTAATCGGGAACAATTAGATAGCGTAATTGAATATGTAAAAATGAATTATCTAGAAGCATAGGCTGTGTGACAATGCTTTCAAAAGACTTGATACTGTCCATAGAAAACTTAATACTGCTTTTAGAGGACCTGATACTGCTTCCAAAAGATTTGAAATGTGTCCAGAATACTTGTAATGCTTCCACAAAACTTGATATTGCCTTTGGAAGACTAGAAATACTTCCAGAAATTTTCATACTGGTTTTCGAAGTCTTAGTACTACTTTTAGAAGACTTGATATTACCTCCAAACGACTTACTACTGCCCCTGGACGACTTGAAATGCTTCTAGGAGACTTAATACTGCATTTGCAAAGGCTTGATCTTGCTCTCAGACGATATGAAATGCTTTTAGAAGATTTGATGTAGCTGCCAGAAGACATGTAATGACTTGCAATAGACAACAGTCCGACCGTCACAAAAGACTTAAACTGCTTCCAGAAAATTTGATATGCCCTTAGCAGATTTAATACTGTTTTTAAAGAACCTGATATTGCTTCCAAAAGACGTGAAATGTTCAGAATACTAGTTAATGCTTTAAGAGATTTAATACTGCTTCTTGAAGTTTTTCCAGAAAACTTGATATTGCTTTTGGAAGACTTAAAATGCTTCTAGAAGGCACTTCTTCTAGAAAAGCGTATATAGCCTCTGAAAGACTTGATACTGGTTTTAGAAACATTGAAATGCTTCCAAAAGATTTGATACTGCTTCCAGAAGACTTGATATTGTTTTTAAAACTTTTGGCAGAAAACATTTTCATTGTAAAAAACACGATATTGTTGATAAACTGTTTGAGTTTCCTTCGAAAATATTAAATACTATTAGACAAAATGCAAAATCTTGACTGGCAGATTGATTTTTTTTATCTCGTTGGATGCTATTATATTAAAATTATTTTAATAGCTACATCCGATGTAGTACCATCATCTGCCAATATTAAGCGACTTTTACTTCCTAGGACTTAATACCATACTTACAACGTACTTAAAACAGTTTGCATATTTCAACAGTTAAATGGAGTAAATAATGCATTTAGCGGACACGAGTAACGATTTTTTTTTTAAATTTTGTTTAAGTTTTTAATCATATATTAAGTTTTAGTTATAATGTAGGTGTGGCGATAAACATACATAAAGGAAATGTTCTATTTTCCTGCTAATTTTAAAACAAAAGTATTCTTTTAAAAAACACCCCATGTTTTAAATCACCTTTTGAACTGTTTAAAACATATACAGTTTTAAAAATGCTTCAAACAGTTTGTTTTAAACACTTTATTAAAAATATAATAACCCTGATTGAAATTACTGTTATAATTGTAATATAATAAAATCAAAAGTTAATCAACTCAACCTTTATTTATAAAATAAAACGAAACACTGCCATTAAAGGCATGAAAGAGAAAAGTGTGCGCATGCGTTAAATTGCGATCGAAGGTTTAAGAGACACCGCACACTACAGACTTTTAATCGGCCGATTTTTTGGTCGGATTGGACTGAATGCTAGCACACTGTTCAAACTAAATTGTCGGGTCTGAGGCAAGTACGCACACTGATTACGATAGTCGGCCAATTATCATGATGTCGCGAAGACGTGTTATAATTGCGCTTATTATAAAACGAAGAAAGAAAAAAAATAGTATGCTGAGAAACCGAGAATATTGGGTGCATCCGATTTACTCTGATCGGCTATTGCGAGGACAGTTTCACACCCTACATTATAAACTATTAGAGTATCCCAAAAAGTTTTTTGCTTTTTATAGAATGAGCATTACCAGTTTTAATGAACTTGTCCGTTTAATTGGACCAGCTATTGTAAAACAGGATACAATTTTACGACGTGCGATATCTGTCGAAGAGAGATTGAGTGTGACGTTACGGTAAGTAAAATAACATAATTTATCGTTTTTTTAGATTTATTTTATGTTTTACTTTTACAAATTTATTAATTCTGAATCATCAAAATTTGAATAGTAAGATTGGACTGTATCATTTGAACATCCTGGAGAGGTAATTGGACTTTGTGCGTTGGTATGATGTCGTGGTTGTTTGGTGATGCCGCGTTGCTATGATCTTCTTAAATATGTTTAATATATCGATCTTAGCATCCAGTTTTTCTTCTGGGCTAAGAGCACGGAGAGACGGAATGATTGATAATGCGAAGTTGGTGTCTTCATCGGGTTTTGTTTCTTCTAGCGCTTGCAATAATGCCTTGTCTACATCGGCCTTGTCATCAATAGCTGAGCGATTTTTTTTTAGCCGTCTTATTTTTTTAGGTTGAGAGGTTGGTATAGAGGTAGATGGAAGAGGTCCACTTTCGGTGTCATCTCCATCATCATCATCATCGGAAAGTAGTTCTAAGTTGCTTTCCGTAGGACGATTATCACAGCATGGTAGTAAAAATAACATTTTATCGAAGTAAACATATTTGCGTCTCTTGCTGGCAGCCTGACCTGATTTAGTATTTTTTTGTGCATTTAATTCCCTGCGGAAACAAGTCCGCAAGTTATTCCAACGCTTTTGAACCTCGTTACCTGTAATTATAAAACCACAGTTATGTTGATAATATAGAGAAACACTTATTCTTTTACAGATATTTGGCAACTGGATCTAGTTTTTATAGTTTGTCCTTCCAATATCTTATTGGATCATCAACAATTCGAAATATTGTAAAAACCACGTGTGAGCAAATATGGAACATACTTCAACCACTATACATGGCAAGTAAACAAGAGGACGATTGGCTGCGAATTGCTGATGAATTTTACCGCCGCACTAGTTTTCCAAACGTAATTGGAGCGATCGACGGTAAGCATATACGGATGGTGCAGCCAGAACATTCCGGGTCTTCGTACTTTAACTATAAAAAATACTTCTCATGTGTGTTAATGGCTTGGACCGACGCCGATTACAAATTTGTTTACATAGACGTCGGTTCTTATGGAACAGCTAGCGATTCAGAGATATTTAAAAGTTCTAACATAGGAAAAAGACTAACAAGAAACCAATTGAATATTCCGATTGCAAAAAGATTGCCAAATGATGAAATCGGAGATCTCATACCATTTTACGTTGTAGGTGATGAAGCGTTTGGTCTTGGAAATCACATTTTACGTCCATATGCCAAAAAAAAATTTAAATTACAGCAAGAGAATTTTTAACTACAGACATACTAGAGCACGACGCATGGTGGAATGCACTTTCGGTATTCTAGCTAATAAATGGCGCATTTTTCACCCATTTTTCGACCAATAGACGTGAATATACGTTTTTGTATCTACATCATCAAAGCTTGTTGTATTCTGCATAATTACGTAAGAATAAACGATGGTGTCAAGTTTATTGATACCCTCTACGATTGCACAATGGAAAATTTAACTATGAATGAAAATAACCGAGGAAGAAATAATATGATTAACACAAGACAATATTTAGCGTCTTATTTTACGTCACCACAGGGATCAATTTCATGTCAATATGACAAAGTAAAATAATAATAAACATTTGCACTAAACATATGTGTCAATAAAGTGGGTAGCTTGTTTTATTTACCTTGTTTTGTTGTTTCTTTGGAATCAAGTTGGTTCCATTCAGGAACAACTGCTTCGCAAACTTCCAACCATAATTTTCTTTTAATATTTATATCAGAGTATTCCTTCATACTCTTTTTATACAATGCAGGTCTCTTCTCCACTTCCTCAATCAACTTTTCTACCAAGTCTTCGGAAATTAGCGACATTTTATAATAACTGACACAAAGAAAAGACGTAAAGTCAAAGACAATCGCCAGACAGGCACCAGATTAAAAAGTCGTCGGGTGTGCGCCTACACGTATAAACCAGTGCTGTTTAATCGGTCGGCCGATAGTTGGCAAACTACGAAGTTGAAAGGGAATCGGCTGGCCCATTAAACTTAACTGTCGGATGATTTCAAATCGTTTGAATGTGCGCCCTTATATATACCTTAATAGTAATTAAAACACCGACCAAACTATCGGCCGATGAAAAGTCTGTAGTGTGCGCTGTCTTTAAGAAGTTAAAAGTTGGGCAACTCTTGTGACTAAAACAAAAACCGTTTTAATCATAAGGTGTTGTTGAACAGTACTACTATAAGGCACTATCTTAACTTTTCACTCTTATGACTATGACTACGACTAAGACTAAAACACGTTGCTTGAACCCACCATTAGAAGACCTACAACGTTAAAACCGATTCCAAATGATGGAAAAAAATCTGAAATGACTGCTGAACGATTTTAATGACGATCCGATCATTATTAACCGAGATTCTTTAATAAAGTCATTTAGCATCATAATTAAGTAAATTGCTGTATTCCTGATGGTCATCCATGAAAAATATCTCTTGTGGAAGTTTGCCCCGAAGGCCGCCGATCTTAAGAAGATGTTTAATATGTGATTATGTTGTGATTAGGGCCGTTTAATGAAACATAACGTAAAGCACGTGGTCTAGAATTTGTTTAAGTCCGTGGGAGCCGTAAACCGTAACCGATTTTATTGTAAATATTTTTGTAAATTTTCATGTAAATAGTAATCTTTTGTTATGTATTGTTCATTTTTCTGTTAATGTATTTTAATTAATTGTTAATTACTCGGTTGTTTGTTAACCGATTTTTACCGTTCAAAAACTGAAACTATGTAATTTTAAATCCCGCATCCGACAGTCTCATCAGAAAACCGTTTGTTTCATTAATTAATGCCGCGCATTGAACCTTAAATTTTGATAATTGTTATCGATACGATCCCCCACGCGGAGAAATCCAGTTTTCGCCCCGATTTGGTATATTCGATTAGTCTGATTAATATTCGTCTTATTATTAGCGACTTGTAAGACTGATTATTGCCACCGAATTTTCCAAACTGTTTTCCGAAAACTTAAAGTAAGTACCGTTTGTTTTATTGTTGTGGAGATTTTGTTTTGATTTCTGATTTTACCTTCCTGACCTAGTACTTCTGTGAGTTTTCCCGTAGTACTTTCCGACCCAGTACTACTGCGAGTTTTCCCGTAGTACTTTCCGACCCAGTACTGCTGTGAGTTTTCCTGCAGTATTTTCCGACCAAATTAATTTGACCGAAAATCACGAATTCAAACGTCCGAGCTCCGCAATAGTATTTCAGACGAAGCTGAATACCGAATTAAATAAATAAAGAATTTTTTACCGACAACCATAACCAGTCCCAATAGAATCTCTATATACCTCTCTGCCTCAATTTATTACCGCCTGCACATCACCCTGATTTCTCCGACTGTAACCCCTAAAAGCTACTTAGGAGGCGAAAGAGTTTCTTACCTCTCTAAACATAGGGAGCCGCCCGAGACCGTTAACATCTACCGAAAAACGGGCATCAAAGACACTCTCTCACCTTTCTGGACCAAACCACAAGAAAGAGGGAACGTCACAAAGGGTATGCCGCTTCATGTTTCCTGACAATCTGCCTTCTGGATCCACTCAGGATCAGAAGGATTTACTTACAGGATTTACTTGCTGCTCAGTAATCCAGATCTTTGCGACTTCTTTCAAAAAAGTATTGTAACTTATACGTTTGTTTCTGTTTAATTTCTTATAGGTTACTAAGGAATTGAAGAGAGCGCAATTAAATAGAAACAAAACCGCTCTCTTCGTCCATTTTCTAGTTTTCCTCATAATACCGCAATATGAGAGGTACTGGTCGGCCTTATCTACACCTTTCATATGTTTGTTATAGTCGGTAATGCAATTTGGTTTAATAACATCTCTTCCATCTCTAGTCTTTTTATTAACAACTATCATGCTGGCATCATGAATTGATGTCATACGAACCTCCTTCTTATCTTTCCATATTTGTAATAAGATCGATTTTGCCGAATAGTTCCACAAACTCTAACTTTCCTTGTAAGAAGACATTCTGCTATATGTACGCTATTATAAAAGTTATCTTGGTATAGATGATGCCATACGTCTAAACAAGGAACTAATAAAGAAAATATGGTATTCTCAAGGGTTTGCCTTTCAGCTGAGTAATTTTGAAAGTTAGTTATATATTCAGACTCTCATAAAGCATTCTAACAAGTAGACCGTATTTGTTAGATTTAGTTTTCCTCTCCATGGGATTGCCCCTTTATCTATGGAGATCTGTTGATTTGGTTTATAAACGGTTTTAATCTTTTCAAGGGAGTTGCATAAATCTATTCCTACTCATTACTGTTGAGAAAATGGGCATTTGTTCCAGAGGATCGTTTGGCCAGTAATCTTTTAAAATATTTTTCACTGTATGGCCCATTAAAAGTATAATTCCCATAATTTTTTTCATTTCATTACTTGTGATAGAGGTCACCTTTTTCGATTTTGAAGAACATTGGTATTTATGTTTTGATTGTGTATAATACAAATTGCTTTGTTCTGCCATCATTACAAACAAGTCGTCTTTTATGAATAATTCAACGCATTCAGAAATAGACGTTGGATTACTTGGGTACTTGTTGTACTCCAGTAGAACCAAGAAAATGTTCTAAAGAGATGAACATATCCTTAGGTGTCCAGATGAGATCCCTATTTAATTCATTATCCTCAAATACTCTTTTTATCACTCCACTTAAACTTTCCAATGAGGTTAAGTACTTGGGCTTAATTATGGATAGTAAGTTAACGTGGAAAGCCCACCTAGATTATAGAGTAAAAAAAGCATGCGTTGCTCTTGGCCAATGCCGGAGGGCTGTTGGGAGGACATGGGGGTTGCCCCCCCGAGTAGCCCTTTGGATCTACACTGCCATTATTCGACCCAAGCTAACTTATGGTGCTGTGGTGTGGTGGAATAGAACTTCAAAAATCACCACCATCGCAGCACTCAAAAGTATACAGAGAATTGCGTGTCTGTTTGTTACAGGTGCGATGCGTTCTACTCCTACCGCAGCCATGGACGTCATGTTAAACCTCCCACCTCTACATCTCTACATACAAGAGGTGGCACTGGTAACCATGAAGAGACTACAATCAGTAGCTACCAAAAAGGTGGAGGTCACTGGTGGTCGAACGTCTCTCTGGAGGGAAGCAGTCGAGGACTCACCCCTTCTGGAGTGTAAAGCGGATGATATACCGACCAAATTCATCTTCTCTAGAAAGTACCTCACCAATAGCAGTTCCACAGTAACAGATACACATAACAACTTGAAAATCTCCATTGATGGTTCAAAAAGACGGTATGGGTCTGGCGCGAGGGTGTTTTCCTACAAGCCTAGGATCCGCCTCTCAAAACCCTTAGGTAATTCCACCACCGTCGTTCAAGCAGAAATGACTGCTATTAAACTTGCCGCTGACTACATTGTTAACACCAAGAGTCGGGGTAAGTACTTTACTATATTTACAGACAGTAAACAATCACCTTGCACTGGAGGAGGCCTCGATCCACAATCGAGTCTCCATTCAATGGATAAAGGGTCACAATAGCTCAGCGAGCAGCAAGAATGCTGACAGGTTAGCCAAAAGGGCAGCTGACATTTTTGGGGCCCCGAGCCGATTGTCATCCCAGCCTTAACTAAAGCGCTTTTAAATTTTTAAAAACGTGGGACAATAATCCGGGCTGTTTTCAAGCCAAGGAATTGCTAAAATATCCTTCAAAGAAAACTGCTCAGTATTTCATTGGGTTGGGCAAAACCACCCTTACATTAACTACAGGTCTCCTCACGGGACACTGTAAGGTAAACAAGCATCTTCATAACTTGAGGATTGCTAATTCTCCTCTCTGTCGGGCCTGTGAACAGGACGACGAGACTGTAATTCACATTTTGTGTGACTGCCCCTCCTTAACCGACGTCAGAAAGAGTTACTCGGGGAGAAGTGGCCGTCCACAAATGATATCAGGAACCTCCCTCTAAGTGACGTCCTGGCCTTCGGAAAAACCTTAGGCTGGTTGATGTGAACAGAGATAGAGTGGGAGTTGCACAAGGGGCCCATTAGGGCCTAAGTGTGGTGTGCGTTCATTCGCACACTCTCCCGGGTCCTTACATATCCTCAAATACACTCTCCGAAGAAGATAACTTACATGCAATTTTTTCCTGGGAAATAAAAATTCACTGTCGTCACTTGAAACATCACTTTCTTCATCAAGGTTCTCACACTCAACATCACTTCCGGATAAGTTTTCTAAAAATTCTTTACTGCTTGCTATTTTCACGCTTATAAAATTATTTAGAAATAATAATAAATAATAAATAAATAAATGATTTATTGTCCTCAAGAAGTTACATATGTGGATTGTTATTATTAATAGTACTTCCTTTAAATCTTATATTGATAGAGTGCATATCCCCTCGATATTGTATTTTTTCGAACAAGTACGGCGGCGTCTGGATGAAGATTACCTTGTAGTAGAAACAATCTTCTGCCTTGCATGTTCAACCAATTCAACTCCGAAAGCTTAAAACTAATATGATCCCGTCTCTTCAAACCAAATATTAATTAAGAAATATACAAATACTTTTGTATATTTCTTTTAAGATTGTAGGAGAGAAATGCAGATACAATGTATCAGTAAAATTAAACAACGAGAATACCAAACTATCACAAAGCACAGCTCTCAATTTAGTACAAAGAAAATTTCTGTAAGAATATATAATTTTTAAGCTGCCATATGCTTTACGGACAAATTTTCTAAAATCAAAACTACGCTATAGAAGCAACAGGCAGATAGTACTATATATAAACAATAGTATTAAAAAAAAATAATAGTGTGCGTAAAAGACAACCCCAAATGCAACATACTAACATTTCATACAAAAATGTAAATCTACGGAGCCCGTCCGTTAAGAGTTAAGAAAGTTCTTGTGCAGAAGGAAAAAGAGAGCGAAATAGACAAGTGGGTGCAAGGAACGCGTCCATATAAGAGGATCAAGATAGAGGAGGGCCTTTCAGCTCCCCTAGTTCTGGTATGTAAAGTTTATTTAATACATTAAAAAAACTTTCGGATGTAATGAAGCTTACGCTCACGGGCGGATATCTGTATGGAGTTGGGAGTGGACGAAGATAAAGGGGCGTATCTTGGCTTCTCTCATCTGGATCTTGTCGACGATCGTCTTGTAAAGATCAGGAAAAGGAGTTGTCACCAAGACTTCACACCCGGGTAAGTTAAGCGTCAAAAGTCAATACAAAATCTTTTGTATATTATGTTTTTATTGGTGGACGAACATATGGAGCTCAAGAGGAGAAAGGACGAAAACAGGGCGAAGTGAAAATGGGATTGACAATCTGCAGTGGTCGATGGTTAAACCCCACAGTGTATTTCCGATTTCCGTGGATGGCTGAGAAAAGGAGTTTCTGTAAGGTCGGTGATCTAAAGGGGGACACCAACTAGAAATTGACCAACCAACGCCATAGATCAGGTATTTAATCACAAATTTTCCCTACCTCTCAAAAAAAAAGGTTTATAGCTATACATTCTTATACTGTGATAAGATCTTTAAAA
This sequence comes from Onthophagus sagittarius, assembly GCA_036711965.1. Taxonomy (NCBI): domain Eukaryota; kingdom Metazoa; phylum Arthropoda; class Insecta; order Coleoptera; family Scarabaeidae; genus Onthophagus; species Onthophagus sagittarius. The sequence continues at coordinate 31,760,427 of JASERS010000005.1, forward strand.
TCATGTTGAATAAGATCAATGTCATTCATTAAATAACACAGATTTTTGAAAAATTAGTTATAATATTATTAATATTTAAATTAGTTAAATTAGAAGTTGTTGACAACTTCTTAGAATTTTCTAAAATCATCTCAGAAATTTAGCAAGGAGTGTTTAGATTGGATTGGGTTGGGTTTAGCTATACTTTCCTTTATTGTGATCAGATCTTTAACATCACGTTGAACAAGATCATTTTAACTTCAAAACATCTTTGCTGAAACCGAATCAGATTTTATTATTGATTCAAAAAATCTTTTCGAATACATTACCGGTTTCTATAGAAATTTATAAAATGTTAGTTTGTTAATTTACTTCTTTATCGAAATTTTTTGCGTCAATATTTTCGGTAACATGTCAAAATTCTTGTAATTTAAATGAATCAATTTCGCACATAACATACAAACCAGAACGAAAGAACATAATGAACGATAACGAGAAATCAATACACGATGATGGGGAATGCCATAGCCGACGAGTAACTTTGAAACGATGGAAAAGCATGGCGAACAAAAATAAAGGTTACGTAACAAATGTAACAAAACCACGTTGTAGTGTCGAAAATGTATCGGACACCGTTTCAAAAAATTCAACGGAAGAAAAACCGGCTAAACCTAAAAGCCCTAATCTTAGTAGAATACAAGAACTTTCGAAACCGTTAAAATCGTCTTTGTTGCATACTTGGAAAACTTATTCTAATGTTTTTGATTATGATCGGACGAAAAAACTTATGAATAAGTTGAATATGGAGTTTTCTTTAACACAAGAGTGAGTTTTAAATGTTTTTCTAGCGAAACATAAAAAACTTTTTTTTGTTAGAGAGAAAACTTCGTGTATGGAGCATTTAAGAAAAAACGTAATTAGTTATTGTGGGAAATTAGCGATGGGTACGAGAGAAATGGGGAAAAAATATCGATTAAAGAACGATGATATTCAAAGAATAACCGGCGTGAATAAATCGCAAAAAGGGGCTCGATGGAGCAGAAGAACAGAAGAATTAGCTCGTCCAAAACCATATAAAGTTTTGGCAACGTGGAATGATTATTGCGATGTTTTGCCGATGGATAAACGAGTTAATTTCCACAGAAAATATGTTGAATCCGTAGCTAGAGTTAAAAGGTAAAATTTTGAGGGTGATTAAAATTTAAAATTTCTTTTTGAAACATCATTAGATCTCAAGAAGAACAAGAATGTCGGAATTCACAACGCGACCAAGGATATTTTGAAACAACAAGATCGTCAAGTTCAATGATGGAGGAACGCGATAGAATGATGGCAAGAGCCGCGGCTTATAAACTGGTTGAAAAAGGGGTTGAAAGAGCGTTAATGTACGCCGAAGAAGGGAGACCCCCACCTTTAATGACTCGAACTCTTCTCAAATTATCTGATAATATTTTGGCGGTTTTATCCGATCGTAACTTAATCAAAATGCCAATGAGAGGATCTCAAGAAAAGAACGCAAAATTTTTGATGTACGTTTCCGATTGGACCGCAAAAATAATAAGCGACGCATATTTGGCGACAGAAAAATCTGAAGCGGGACAAAAAGTTTTTACCAAAAAATATATTAAAAGCACTTCAGATAAAGGAATACAAGAAACGATTTTAGAACAAGATGAGGATAGTCCCCACGAATATTGCAAAGAAGAAAACTCGAAAGGAACGATGAAGAAGAGCGCGGAAATTTTGCAAAAACTTTTTGAAGATATTTCCGAAATCGATAACAGTTTTGGTAACGAAAGCGATTGGGATGAGGAAACTGGAACGTTAAAAGACGAAACGAATCAGGAAATAAAAAAGCTGAGTATTACGAAAAGTAATACGAAAATTATTCATATTAGGAATAAAGATAATGATCAAAATGGAGGTGAAATAAAAAAAGATAATAATGAAATTTGTAAGATGGATACTGATAAAGTCAAAGAAAGTGGTTCTAATAATAAAGAGGAAGAAGTTGAAAGGAATCAAAAAATTGATGTTGATAAGAAATTGATTACTTCTTCGTCGAAACCGGAAAATGAAGAAGTTTGCAAAATAATTTCTAAATCAGTTAAATCAGAAGAAGTTATGAATGACGAAAAAATTGCAAAAGATGATGAAAAATTGGAAGAAAATGTTCAATCGTCACAAATAGGGGATATAAATAATCAAGAAAATGTTGATTCGGCTAATATAAACGATGATATGAATGTTAATTATATGAATGTTGATAATATGGATGTTGATAATAAGAATGTTGGTAATAAGAATGTTGATAATAAGAATGTTGATAATAAGAATGTTGATAATAAGAATGTTGATAATAAGAATGTTGATAATAAGAATGTTGATAATAAGAATGTTGATAATACGAATTTTGATCATAAGAATGTTGATAATAAGAATGTTGATAATACGAATTTTGGTGAAGAAATTCAATCTCCGCAAATGGATGGTGATAAAAATGATGGGGAAAAATCATTATGTTCTAAAATAAATAGAGACGAAATTCATTCCGAAAATATTCCATCTTCTAAAGTTGAAAATGAAGAAGTAATTTCAAAATCTTGTCAAATGAAAATAATTGATATTACTAAAATAGATTCTCAAGAACCCATCGAAGATTATTCTGATACTTGTAATAAAGCAGAAGATGAGGATAATCTCCAAGACGATTATCTACCTTGCACAATTCTAAAATATATTCTTACTAATGTTAACATGGATGGTAAAGATTGTAATTTAAACATATAAGAAAAGAGTTGTTAACCGAAGTTGAATAAAGTTAACAAACGTTTATTTTGTCGCTATTGAAATCGATCAATTTTTGCTTAAAGTAAACGCGTTTATTTGGTTATGTTCTAAAAATCTTTCGTGTTTCAAAAATCGTTAGTTTTAAACTTTCCGTTGTTGAAATAATTTTGAAAATAAAAGTTCGATTAAATGATTGTCTTATTCTGATTCGGAATAATTCAGTGTTGGATATATAAAAGTATCTAAACTTTCTGGATTTTTTAATTCTAATTTCGCGGATGCGGATTTAACGAATATGGAGTTGTCAAAAAATTACTTATAGGTAAACATTTCAAAAAAAAAGAAAAAATTGCATCTTATATCATATCTCATATTGAATTGATCTTTGAAGTTTTGTCGTTTTTGATTTGATTGTTTTGTTATATGATGGCAAGAAGTTTAAGCTTGACTCAACCCAGCTATATAAGGAAAAATCAAACCTAAAATATGGAAGAAAAAAATCTCGGTATGTTTTCAAAAATTAAAAATTATTCCAAATTTTGGGTATGGGCTCATATTAAAGGTACGAAGTTGGAGTTTAACCCAATCCAACTCAACCACAAAAGAATTTTGATAATTAACACAACTCAGCTATAGGAGGAAAAATCAAAATATTCTGTGATTTTTTCTCCTATATTTGGATTGGATTGAGCGTTGGAGCTCAACCCAACTCAATCATAGAAGAAAATCTTCATACCATGCCTCATATTGAATGGTGTGAAGTTAGAGCTCAACCCAATCCAACTATAAAAGAAAAAATCACGGAATATTTCCAAAACACTTACCGAGTTTACTTCCAAAAGTTGTATAGGTCTATGATTGTTGAAGAATATTATGTACTAGGTTGGGTTAGGTTAAGCTCTAATTTCACACTATCCTTCGTATTGGTTGGTACGATGTTGGAGCTTAACCCAACCTAACCCAGTTCATACCATTCTTCAAAAATTATATATCAATACAGCTTTTGGAAATTGTATTGAAGAATATTATGGACTGGGTTGGGTTAGGTTGAGCTCCAACTTCATATTGAATGGTATGATGTTGGAGCTCAACCCAACCTAACCCAGTTCATAACATTCTTCAAAAATTATGCACCAATACAGCTTTTGGAAATTGTATTGAAGAATATTATGGACTGGGTTGGGTTAATTTGAGCTTCAACTTCATATTGAATGGTATGATATTGGAGCTCAACCCAACCTAACCCAGTCCATAACATTCTTCAAAAATCATGGACCAATACAACTTTTGGAAATTGTATTGAAGAACATTATGGCCTGGGTTGGGTTAGGTTGAGCTTCAACTTCATACTATCCTTCATATTGAATGGTATGATGTTGGAGCTCAACCCAACCTAAACCAGTTCATAACACTCTTCAAGAATTATGTACCAATACAGCTTTTGGAAATTGTATTGAAGAATATTATGGACTGGGTTGGGTTAAGTTGGGCTTCAACTTCATATTGAATGGTATGATGTTGGAGCTCAACTCAACTTATCCTAGTCCATAACATTCTTCAAAAATCATGGACCAATACAACTTTTGGAAATTGTATTGAAGAATATTATGGACTGCGTTGGGTTAGGTTGAGCTTCAACTTCATACTATCCTTCATATTGAATGGTGTGATGTTGGCGCTCAACCCAACCTAACCCAGTTCATAACATTCTCAAAAATCATGGACCAATACAACTTTTGGAAATTGTATTGAAGAATATTATGGACTGGGTTGGGTTAGGTTGAGCTTCAACTTCGTACTATCCTTCATATTGAATGGTATGATGTTGGAGCTCAACCCAACCTAACCCAGTTCATAACATTCTTCAAAAATCATGGACCAATACAACTGTTGGAAATTGTATTGAAGAATATTATGGACTGGGTTGGGCTAGGTTGAGCTTCAACTTCATACTATCCTTCATATTGAATGGTGTGATGTTGGCGCTCAACCCAACCTAACCCAGTTCATAACATTCTTCAAAAATCATGGACCAATACAACTTTTGGAAATTGTATTGAAGAATATTATGGACTGGATTGGGTTAGGTTGAGCTTCAACTTCATATTGAATGGTATGATGTTGGAGCTCAACCCAACCTAACCCAGTTCATAACATTCTTCAAAAATTATGTACCAATACAACTGTTGGAAATTGTATTGACGAATATTATGGACTGGGTTGGGTTAGGTTGAGCTTCAACTTCATACTATCCTTCATATTGAATGGTATGATGTTGGAGCTCAACCCAACCTAACCCAGATCATAACATTCTTCAAAAATTATGTACCAATACAGCTTTTGGAAATTGTATTGAAGAATATTATGGACTGGGTTATGTTAAGTTGAGCTTCAACTTCATATTGAATGGTATGATGTTGGAGCTCAACCCAACCTAACCCAGTTCATAACATTCTTCAAAAATCATGGACCAATACAACTGTTGGAAATTGTATTGAAGAATATTATGGACTGGGTTGGGTTAGGTTGAGCTTCAACTTCATACTATCCTTCATATTGAATGGTATGATGTTGGAGCTCAACCCAACCTAACCCAGTTCATAACATTCTTCAAAAATTATGTACCAATACAACTGTTGGAAATTGTATTGAAGAATATTATGGACTGGGTTGGGTTAGGTTGAGCTTCAACTTCATACTATCCTTCATATTGAATGGTATGATGTTGGAGCTCAAGCCAACCTAACCCAGTTCATAACATTCTTCAAAAATTATATACCAATACAGCTTTTGGAAATTATATTGAAGAATATTATGGACTGGGTTGTGTTAAGTTGAGCTTCAACTTTATATTGAATAGTATGATGTTGGAGCTCAACCCAACCTAACCCAGTCCATAACATTCTTCAAAAATCATGGACCAATACAACTTTTGGAAATTGTATTGAAGAATGTTATGGACTGGGTTGCGTTAGGTTGAGCTTCAACTTCATAGTATCCTTCATATTGAATGGTATGATGTTGGAGCTCAACCCAACCTAACCCAGTTCATAACATTCTTTAAAGATTATGTACCAATACAACTTTTAGAAATTGTTTTGAAGAATGTTATGGACTGGGTTGGGTTAGGTTGAGCTCCAACTCTTGGAAATTGTATTGAAGAATACTACAGACTGGGTTGGGTAATTTTGAGATTTTTGAAAACATTATATCATTCAATATGATAGGATAATATTAAGAGTTTCTTGTATGATTGAGTTGGCTTGATTCCCACCTTCAAATTATTAAGTATCAAGGACGGTATGAAGTTAAGCTTCAACTTCATACCATCATTAACATAAAATCAAATTCAAAACAATAACCCTAAGTCCAATTGGATATGAGAGATGATATGAAGTTGAAGATCAACCCAACCCAGCTTGATACCTTGATACCTGACTGATTTTTTTTTCAATTTCTTCCTAAATTTCTTAATTTTATTCAATCTTTTAAGTTTTCTCGAAATATTTCGCCATTTTTTCTTCTATAGTCGGATTTGGTTTACCTCTATCTTCATTTCATTCAATATGATAGGATGATATGTAGTTTTTCTTGTATGATTCAGTTGGGTTGAGCTCCATCTTCAAATCATTAAGTATGAAGGACGGTACGAAGTTAAGCTTCAACTTCATACCATCATTTACAAAAAATCAAATTCAAAACAACAAACCTAAGCTTAATTCAATATGAGGGAAGGATGTGAAGTTGAAGCTCTACCCAACCTAACTTGATACCTTGATACCTGACTGATTTTTTTTCAATTTCTTCCCAAATTGCTTAATTTTATTCAATCTTCTAAGTTTTCTCGAAATATTCCGTGATATTTCTTCTATAGTTAGATTTGGTTTACCTCTATCTTCATTTCTTGCAATATGATACGGTGTTATGAAGATTTTCTTGTATGACTGAGTTGGGTTGAGCTTCATATTCAATTATTATGTATGGAGGAGGATATGAAGTTAATCTGCAATTTCATACCATCAATTACAAATAATCAAATTCAAAACAACAAATCTAAGTTTAATTCAATATGAGGGATGGTGTGAAGTTGAAGCTCTATTGAAAGAATATGTTGAGAAAGCTGATGAAAATTAATTTTGGAACTCCTAAAAATGTCAAGTAACTATAGATACAACATATTTTTCAAATTTTGTTTATTCTTATTATTCACCTTTCAAGATGAAGTCAAAATTCTAGTTTCTGTGTAGATTATCTCGAAATTAACAAAACTATCCATGGACAAGGTAAGTATTAGATCTCATTCTCAACGGTTTTTTATAATGAAATAAAATTTTAACCACATAAAGACTTGCACTACTAAACCGGAATTTTAAGCTGAAAGAAATGGTGAAGATAAATACCAGGAATGTTTGGCCACAATGCGAAATCAGTCCCGAACTGGAAATGATGGTAAATAAAGAAAATATTTAAATCGTAATGAAAATGTATTGAATTGCTTTAGCATATCGAGAACAACCTGGTGAATACAGACCCCAACCAGATTATCGCAGAATCAGCGAATTATCCCGCCCAAAAAAGACAGCTTGTCTTTCAACTTGGAAGGATTACTGCGATGTTTTCGACTGCGAACGATTAGCAAGATTTCAAAATTTCATCAAAGAAGATTATACCTTAACACCAAGGTAAAATATGCTTCAATTAATCCAAATAAGTCGTTTATTATAATTTATTTAGGGAGTACGATTTTATAAGAGCTTGCGCAGAATCCAAAAAATGTCCTGGATTCCAAAGAACGAAATGCCCAAACTGTTCAGTTCGCCATGTTCCCAGCAGTTTGGCGGAGCCGAGAAAATGGCACGTTTTGGGAACATGGATGCAATACCATGATATATTTGATGATGTGAGACGGATGAAATTGAGGGAAAGAGTTCAAGAACAGTTTGCGTTATCAGCGGAACGCACGGAGCAATATTTCGAGGAGTTGCGACGGGAAAAGAAACGCGAACAACAACGGCGTTCTCATCATGGTGATAAGAAGAAGATGCAAAAAGAATTAGCGAAAATAACGGCTTATAAACACATTGAGCACGCAATTCGTCGAGCGATCACTTTTGCCGCACTTAATAAACCGCCGGTGATCATGTCGATGCAACTTCGTGAGGTGTCGGATAACATCTTGCAAATTTTGTGTGATTTGCATGATGTTCCCGTTCCTTCAAGAAGTAGCACCGATATGCAAGCGACGTTTTTTAGTTCGGTTGCCGATTGGGCCGCGATATCCATCAGTAATAATTATTTCGGGATGGAAAGTGAAAAAGGTGCCCAATTTGCTCGGAAGGAATCGTCTTCTATTGGAGAAGGTGATTTTAAGAAAACACCGCCAAAACATTTTAAGCCTCACGATGAAAAAATGCCTCCAACTGTATATAAAGATATGCGCCCTCCACCACCATCACCACCTAAAAGAAGACCACCGAGTAAATTACCAAGAAAGGCGCCTTCTATTGATACATCAAGAAAACCATCTCCTAATACACTAAAAAGAGCACAAATATTCGAAGTATCGAAAAGAAAACCGGTGGTATTTGAAGAACCTCCCATTGATGTGTTATGGCCATCAAGAGAAGTTGTTGTTGTTAAGAAATCAACACCAATTTCTGTTGATGTCCAAGCGGCACCCACCCAATCACCTTTGGAAGTTTCGCTTAAAAAGCGATGTACGTGTCAAAAAGCGAAGGCAACGGTTGGTACTGCTGTATCGGAATCGCTTGGACACACCGCGGTATCTCCGCGAGATAAAGTTGTTGAAAAATCAACAATTTTACCTGGCGAAGAAGGAAAGAAAACTGTCGGTTTAACATGCTTGTGTAAAACTAAACATGCTCAAGCACAAACACCAATTAGAACAGTACCCAAGCAAACAATAAAACCTGATAAAGCTTTGCCAATAATTGTAATAAAGGAGCCAAAGGTAACGGTACCACCTCCTTCAGTTGATTATGGCAAAACTTTACCAGCGACACCAAAGAAAGATGTTAGTGTGCCGCCAAGAATAGAAATTAAACCAAAAGTTGTTATTGAAGTAAAACATCCTGTTGGAGATGATCAATTGGCGGAAAGAGATAGAAGAGAAGCTCAACTCGCAGCCGAAAAAGAACAAGCTGAGAAAGAAGCTGCGAAAAAGGCTGAAAGAGAAGCTCAACTCAGAGCGGAAAAAGAAGAAGCTGATAAGGAAGCTGCAGAAAGAGCTAAAGCAGCGTTAGAAAGGGCTGAAAGAGAAGCTGCAGAAAGAGCTAAAGCAGCCCTAGAAAAAGCTGAAAGAGAAGCTCAACTCAGAGCGGAAAAAGAAGCTGCAGAAAGAGCTAAAGCAGCTTTAGAAAAATCTGAAAGGGAAGGTGCAGAAAGAGCTAAAGCAGCGTTAGAAAAAGCTGAAAGAGAAGCTGCAGAAAGAGCTAAAGCAGCTTTAGAAAAATCTGAAAGGGAAGCTGCAGAAAGAGCTAAAGCAGCTTTAGAAAAATCTGAAAGGGAAGCTGCAGAAAGAGCAGCAGTAAAAGCAGCCGCAGAAAAGGCTGAAAGAGAAGCTGCAGAAAGAGCTAAAGCTGCTTTAGAAAAATCTGAAAGGGAAGCTGCAGAAAGAGCTAAAGCAGCTTTAGAAAAATCTGAAAGGGAAGCTGCAGAAAGAGCAGCAGTAAAAGCAGCCGCAGAAAAGGCTGAAAGAGAAGCTGCAGAAAGAGCAGCAGCTAAAGCAGCTTTAGAAAAAGCGGAAAGGGAAGCTGCAGAAAGAGCAGCAGCCAAAGTAGCCGCAGAAAAAACTGAGAAGGAAATGGCAGAAAAAGAAAAATCCCAAAGAAAACAACCAGCCATTAAAGATAAGGCATTAAAAGTAGAGAAAGCGGCTAAGTTACCACCAAAATCTGCCAGTTTGGAATCTTTGTTGCCTTCTCAGGTTAAGAAACCTCAAACGAAAGAGGTTAAAACTCCGCCGGCGGCTTACATCAAGCCGAAATCATCACCAAGGGAATCCGATTTGAGTATCAGAGCGAAGATTGCTCCGGATATTCCAAAAGGAAAGCCCGCGGAGTATATTGCTCCAAGAGCTACACCAAAAGGTGTCGACGTGAGTGTTAAAGAAAAGAAGGAAACTAAAAAACCAGTTAAAGAAGCAAAATTAGCTAAAGAAGAGAAATTAGTTAAAGAAGAAAAATTAGCTAAAGAAGAGAAACCAGCTAAAGAGGAGAAACCATCTAAAAAGAAAGAAATAAAAGATATACCAATAAAGGTTATTAAAGAAGCTAAAACACCAGTTGAAAGTAAAGGAGATTTAAGACCAATCCTTAGAGAGGAATCTAAATTTATGAAGGATAAATTAGAAAAGCAGGAGAGCAAGAAATTAGCGAAGGCTGATAAAAAAGCTAAAGACAAAGCAGAAAAGGATGCTCTCGAAATTGAAAAAGCCAAAAAGATGGCTGAAGAAAAAGCTATTAAGGACGCTTTGGCAAAAGAAGCCGCTGAGAAAGCGGCTAAAGAAAGAGAAGCTGAACTTGAAAATGCGGCTAAAGCCAAAGCAGAAAAAATTGCTCAAGAAAGAGCTGAAAAAGCAGCTAGAGATGCTCTTGAAAAAGAGAAATTCGAAAAAGCAGCCAAAGAAAAGGAGAACATGGAAGCTTTGAAAAAAGCGGAGAAGAAAGCTGCTGCTGAAGAAAAGGCTAAAGAACAAGCAACTAAAGAAGCCGCGAAAGCGGAAAAGCAAATCAAAGAAAAGGCAGAAGGAGATCGCTTAGCAGCGGAGAAGAAAGCATCAAAAATCAAAGCAAAATCGGAAGAAAAACCGAAACCTGAAAAGGTTCGTTTGGAGAAAACGAAATCAATTCCAAAAGCAGTAGACGCCCAAGAAAAGGCTGAAAGAGATGCATTGGAAAAGGAAAAAGCTGATAAAAAAGCTAAAGATAAAGCCGAGAAGGAAGCGGCTAAGGCCGAAAAGGAGGCCCAAGAAAAAGCTGAACGTGATGCTTTAGAAAAAGAAAAAGCGGCCAAAAAGGCGCAAGAAATCGCGGATAAAGAAGCTGCCAAAAAGGCGCAAGAAATTGCAGGTAAAGAAGCCGCCAAAAAGGCGCAAGAAATCGCAGATAAAGAAGCCGCCAAAAAGGCGCAAGAAATCGCAGATAAAGAAGCCGCCAAAAAGGCGCAAGAAATCGCAGACAAAGAAGCCGCGAAAGTATTAAAAGACAAAGCTAAAAAAGAAAAAGCTGAACGTGATGCTTTGGAAAAGGAAAAAGCTGCCAAAAAAGCGCAAGAAATCGCAGACAAAGAAGCTGCGAAAGCATTAAAAGATAAAGCTAAGAAAGAAAAAGCTGAACAAGATGCTTTGGAAAAAGAAAAACGCGAAGTACCAGTAAAATTAAAAGTATCTAAATTATTTCCTGAGAGAAAACGCAGAATTAAACGCAGTGTAAGCGATACTCAATTTGAAAAAGAGAAGCAAGCACAAAGACTGAAATTACACTCGAGTTCTAGCGAGAGTGATTCTCTTGATTCATTGGGAAGGCCTAAAAAGAAAAAATCAAAATCGAAAAAGAAACCAAAAGAAAAAGATAAAAAACAAAAAGATAAAAAAGTGCCTAAAGAGGCCAAAGTAAAATCTAAAAAAGAACCTAAGGAGGCAGCTATTGCGAAAGAAGGAAAGTCTTTCATATTCCAAGATGAAGTGGAAATGGAGAAAGGTAGAAAACATAAAAAGCATAGTGGTAGTGAAACTGATTCTAGTTCAGATAGTCTCTCAAGTTTACTTATGGGTCAAAAAGCTAAAAAGAAAGCTGCGGGTTCTTCTGTTGCTAGTTTTTATGAAACTAAGCCAAAAAAGAAAAAATTGAAGAAAGCACCCAAAGAGAAGAAATTGAAAGAGAAAAAACCTAAAGGTGAACACAAACGTGTTTGGCCTTTTAAAGGATCCAGTGAAGGTGAAAAAACTGATAAGCCAGAAAAAGAAGAAGCGGCCAAAGAGAAGGCCGAAAGAAAAGCAAAAGAAAAGGCTGAAAAGAAAGCCGCCAAAGAAGCGGCTAAAGCTGAAAAAGAAGCGATTAAAGCTGCAAATGAAGCAGATAAAGCTAAAAAGGAAGCAGCTAAAGCTGAAAAGGAATTAGGCAAAGATGAAAAGGTGAAAAAAGATGAAGCGGCTAAAGCTAAAAGGGATGCAGCTAAAGCTGAAAAAGAAGTAGCTAAAGATGAAAAGGTGAAAAAAGATGAAGCGGCTAGAGCTGAAAAGGCAACAGCCAAACCAGAAAAGGTAGCAGCTAAGCCTGAAAAGTTAGTAGCTAAACCTGAAAAGGAAACGCCTAAACTTGAAAAGGATGCAGGTAAAGCTGAAAAGGAAGCAAAAAAAGAAAAAGATGATATAGAGGCAATTAAAGCTAAACAGAAAATTGCTGATAAGTTGAAAAAGTCGAAGAAGGAAAAAGATAAACGAGAACCTGAACGTTATGAAAGTGAAATTGAAAGTCTTAGAGATCAAAAGAAAAGTAGGGCTCCCGGGGATGCCCATTCTAGTGACTCTGATTCAGAAATTCTAAAGGAATTAAGAAGTATAGATAGATTATTGGATTCTAAAGGAAAACTTATCAAAAAGTCAAAGAGAGAAAAGAAAAGGAGAAAGGCTCGGAAAGAAAAAGAAAAGAAAGAGAAGATGGAACAGAAAGAGAAAGAAAAGAAAAAGAAGAAGGAGCAGAAAGATAAAGAAAAGAAAGAAAAGAAGGACGAAATAGAAAAGGAAAAGAAAGATAAGAAGGAACAGATAGAAAAAGAAAAGAAAGAGAAGAAGGACGAAATAGAAAAAGAGAAGAAAGAGGAGAAGGACCAGAAACAAAAAGAAAAGAAAGTTAAAAGAGATATTTGGCCATTTAAAAGTAGTAGTGAAGGTGAAAAGTCAGATAAACCTGAAAAGGAAAAGAAATTGGCGAAAAAGCAACCAGATGATAAATCTGAAAAACCTCACAAGGTACCACAGCTTCAACCAATTTATACTGGCAGTGTGGTTCAAGAAGATGCACCGAAAAAGAAAAAGTCTTCAAAATCGAAATCAGCTGATTCCTTAAGTGATTTCGATGAGCTCTTGCCTACAAAGAGTGCAAAAAAGGAAAAACCGAAAGATGATAATCTTGCAGTTACTCCGTCAAAGAAAATTCGTAAACGGGCATTTTCGCCACCTGAAAGTGATGAATCGTACACTAAATTAAAAGAAAAACCTTTACAAAAGGTACCACGACGTTCATCGTCCGTAATGCTTGAAAACGCACTGCTGAAGCATTCCAAGAAGAAACGTCATTCTGACTCGAGCAGTGATTCAGATAGCACAGATAATTTAGAAAGTGAAATGGAACATCCTACAGAGACAATTAAAAAAGCTATTGCAAAATTGAGGGCTGACGAAGAGCGGAAAGCTGAAAAAGAAAGAAAGAAATTGGCAAGTCAAGAGAGGATGAGGGAAAAGGCCGAGAAGAAGGCTAAAAAGAAAGCGGAAAAAAGAGAAAAGAGTGAAAGTAGGGCTAAAATTAAGAAAGAATTACGCGAGGAAAAGAAAAGAGAAAGAAGTGAAAGTAAAGAGAGAGATAAGAAAAGTAAAGAAGAAAGGAAGAGGGAAAAGGCTGAAAGGAAAGCGAAAAGGAAGGCAGAGAAAAGTGGCAGCACTGATAGAGACAGTGCAAAAGTCTCAAGAAAAGAGGAACGGGCTAGGGAAAAAGAAAGGAAACGATTAGAAAATGAAGAAAAGAAGAGGGAAAGAAGTGAAAGTAAAGAAGAAAGAAAACGGGAAAAGGCTGAAAGGAAAGCAAAAAAGAAGGCAGAAAAAAGTGGTAGCACTGATAGAGACAGTGCAAAAGCTGCGAAAAAAGAAGAACGGGCTAGGGAGAAAGAAAAGAAACGATTAGAAAATGAAGAAAAGAAACGAGAAAGAAGTCAAAGTAAAGAAGAAAAGAAAAGGAAAAAGGCTGAAAAGAAAGCAAAAAAGAAGGCCGAAAAGGCAGAGAAAAGTGGCAGCACTGATATAGACAGTGCAAAAGCTGCAAGAAAAGAGGAACGCGCTCGAGAAAAAGAAAGGAAACGATTAGAAAATGAAGAAAAGAAACGAGAAAGAAGTGAAAGCAAAGAAGAAAGGAGACGAGAAAAAGCTGAAAGGAAAGCAAAAAAGAAAGCCGAAAAAGCAGAAAAAAGTGGCAGCACTGATAGAGAAAGTGCAAAAGCCGCAAGAAAAGAGGAACGCGCTCGAGAAAAAGAAAGAAAACGATTAGAAAACGAAGAAAAGAAACGCGAAAGAAGTGAAAGTAAAGAGAAAGAAAAGGCTAACAAAAAAGCTAAGAAATTGAAAAGAAAAAGAGAAAGAACCGAAAGTCAAGAAAGGGCTAGATTGGCGAAGCAAGAGAAAAAGGAGGAGAAAGAGAAGGAAAGGGCTGAAAGAAAAGCCCAAAAGAAGATTGAGAAAGAACGTAAGAAAGAACAAAAACGGTTGTTTAGAGAGCACAGGGCTCGGGAACGCGCAAGGGAACAAAGGAGAAGGTTAAGAGAAAAGCAACGCAAAAAGAGGCACGGATCTAACGAGTCGGTGCAGAAAGAACCGGGTCCTTCGAAATGGCGGTTAAGAAGAGGAAATTACGACGATAACAGTGACTATGAAAGTAGTAGTTTTGAGTCGCTAACTGAGTTAACTAATGCACCGCTAGTTAGTAAATCGAAGAATATCTTTGGAAGGAAATTTAATTTTATTGGTCGTAATACAGGTAAAACAAATGTTTATTATAAGTAAGACTCTTGCGTATCAAATCAATATTATTATAGAATCAGTATTTTTAACATTGAGGTTGTGTCATAAAATTTGGAAGATGAACTTATTATATTGGAATAGAAGTTGCATCTCCTTAGGCTCACGACAATACTCTCCATCCTATTAAGCACCGTAATTTTTCAATTTTACATACAAACTTTTTTTATGTAGTGAGTCCCGCCGTGTCACTTTGGGTTATTTTGACAATTACCTATCTTTTGTTTTCTCATGGCATACTTGGCAACTGAAAACGTTTTCGACCTTTGCGATGAAATTCCTCTTTTCTCTAAAATTTTGTTATGTAGTGTGTGATTTTTTTGTACCAATGGAAAATTTAGAGTTTTGGTTGTACAGGGTGTCCAAATTTTGATTGGACAAAGTATATGTTGGTAATTATGAAAGATACAAAGTTGTGGCTTTCGCGAACCTGAACTACTTTTTTGTGAAACTTATATTG
The DNA here is from genome assembly GCA_036711965.1 of Onthophagus sagittarius. NCBI lineage: Eukaryota > Metazoa > Arthropoda > Insecta > Coleoptera > Scarabaeidae > Onthophagus > Onthophagus sagittarius. Next base: position 31,775,462 of record JASERS010000005.1, read on the forward strand.
CCGCATACCAAATTTTTTTAGCAAGTTTTTTAAAATTCACATCGAAATTTGCACAATTTTTTAGGGAGGTGTCATTTGAAATTTTCGAAAAAAATGACAATTTTTAGATTTTTTGATAGCTTTTATCGTAAAGGAACTATGGCCCGAGGCGTCTTAAGTGCCACACCTGTATATAGAATCAATTGCTATCATTTTATGTTAGAAGATATAAGACATATATAGTCTGTTCCACGACCATTGAGTCGCACGTCATCAATACGTGCGACTCGGACGTATTGATAGGATAGTTAATTTTCAATTTTTTAACAGAAGGTTTAATTGATTCCGTAATGACCAAATACGTTAACTCATAAAAATTAAAAAAATAAAGATAAAACTAACTCTAAATTAGATGAATAAAGCAAAATGCCATGTTGCAATTTGTTCTGAACATTAAACTTTTAAAACATTTTTAAGGTTATGTTATTGACAACAACCGTAAACTGGTGATAAAAGGGCAGTTTAAAGAAATTAACGAATTGCGAATTGAGTAAGTTATTCATTCATTCATGGAGCTGCTAAAAAAATGCTTGACTACGCTGCTACTCAGTGGGCGTGATTTCGGTATGACGTACGACTCAATGATGGTGGAACAGACTATACATATTAGAAACTTTTTCAAAAATCTTAAAATTACCCAACCTACTCCATAATGTTCTTCAATACAATTTCCAAAAGTTGTATTTCTCTTTTCCTCGTTGTTGACCTCTTTTCCTTCGTTGTTGATAAACACCCTGGAACCGCTTTCGCATTACCTCAGGATGCCAACGAAAAATCAAAACCGATGACATCAATTCATCTTAATACCTTCCTTGTTCCTTCTATTTCCCTCCATTAGGCAGTGTTATATATTAAAAATACAATATATACTTAACTTTTTGAATTATAGTACAATTCATACATTACCCGGATAGGAAGGTTTAGCCTAAAGTACCCCTTTTTCTCTTCTTTTAGTCCTTCCATCCATTAATTCATTCATTAACGGCCTTTGCTCCCCCTTCGCATTTAGTGTGGACCGCATTAGGCGATGTTGGTTATTACATTCCATTACCTTTTTGTATATAAACACATCTCATACCTTCTGGGTAGGGGGGTTTATCTCAAAAACCCTTTCTCCTCTTCAGTTCTACTCTGTTACATTATGGTTGGTGTACTCCTGTCTCTCTTCTTTTCTCTTCTCCCTCCTTCTACATCATCACCTCAGTCAGGTACTTCATTACTTTTCTTCCTTTATCCTCTGTCTCTAGAAAAACCTTAGAGATACTATTTATATATAATTCTCTTTCTGCATCTTGTCTAAATGCTGCGAAGTATCTGCACTCAAAGATAGTGTGTCTTGGAGTGTCTTCAGCCTCGCAGCCATACTAACAGGTATCTGATAATAGTTTCTCTATTTTCTTTAGGTAACTGCCAAAAGTTCCATGTCCAAGTAATGCCTGTGTTGCATAATAGTTGGTTGCAGGGTCTCGTTCTTGCCATTCTTTAACGTTTTTTATCAATATGCTAGTCCATCCTGCATGCCTCGCCCATCTCTCTTGCCACCTTCCTCTCTTTGTACATCCCTCTCTTTTCCCAATTTCTGGCTCTTTCCCAAGCTAGTAAATCGTACGGTGGACATCCCGCTAGCACTCCTACAGCGTCCGTTGATGCGGTCCTGTATGCAGATGTTACGCATATTGACACATCTCTCTCTATTAACCTTAATATTTGTGCGTATCTTTTATATTTCAGCGCATCTTTCCATGTTGGAGCGGCGTATAATATTACTGACTATTTTTAAGATACCTTTCTTATGTGTATAGCCATTTTGATATCTTTACCCATATTCACACCTAGGTATTTTACGGATCTTCTACTTAATATAGTAATATTGTTTATATTTATCTGTATGGTCTTCATAGTTCGCCGTCCTTCATAGTTCCGATTTTTGGGGTTGTAGTTGGAGAACCATTTGGCGCAGTTTTCTACTTATTGTTCTAATACAGTATTCGCCCTTTTTCTTTCACTTCTTCTGAAGTTGGCGCTTGGACTACCGCTGCTAAGTCGCCAGCATATCCTATAATTTTACTCTCAATTTTGTTTTAATGCAAAGAACCCTATCATAGTACGCATTCCAGAGGGTCCCCCCCCACAACCGAATCCTGAGGAACTCCGCACATCATCTCCTCTCGTCCATCTGGTAGAATCACTTTCCTTTGGGAAAGGTAAGAAGCAATTATCTTTCTTATTCCGACCGATATCCTACAATCTCTTAAGGCTTTTCTTACTTTTGACTACGGCGCTGAATTGAAGGCATTCTTTAAGTTGAGTAAAATCTTTATACGGTATCTTCTATTTGTTAAAGATACCTTTTCTCTTTCAAGTCTGTTTGTGCTTAGTCCTCTTCAGTACCCATACTGTGCATCGCTAATTGCTCTTTTCTCCTCCAATTCTTCGATTAATCTATTGTTTCATTAGGCCTAGGGGTCTAATATGTAGCTTCTTCGTTCTCTGTTTTGGGTTTCTCGACTAGGACCAACACTGCCCTTCTCTAGATCTTCGAGAATAGTCCTTGATAAAAGCACCTATTGAATACTTTGAGAAATATAGATGAGTTCGCTTTTACACAGGCCTTCAGAATCTCGTTTGTTACCGCATCTTTTCCAGGGATTTTTCTTGTCTTAATATTTCATTATTCCTTCTCATCTATACCTTCCTCCTCTACTGTGTATTCTTTATCATTTACTCTTGGAAATAGCTTTTAAAATCGATCATCAATAACTTAACGAAACCGAACGCAACCAACCCAACCCAATCCATAACATTCCTCATATTGAATGATATCAAGTTGATGGTTGACCCAATCTAACGAATCTTCTAAATTTTTGGGAAATTATGCCATCGTTTTTTCTTCTATATTTGGATTCGGTTGAGCTCTAACTCCACACCGTTCAATATTAGCCATACCATGCCTAATATTGAACGGGTTTTTTGAAGGTTTTTTTTATGGTTGTTAGGGTTGAGCTCCAACTTCTAATTATTAAGTATGAAGTTGAAATCCAATCCAAATATACGAGAAAAATCTAGGAATATTTTGACATTTCTTTCTAAGTACTACCGTTCTTTCGGATAGACACGACCTTATCAATTTCATTATTATTACAGGTACGTCACTCCTTTTTAGGGCTCTAAGTACTTCCTTGCAAGACACAGAATTAAAGTCTTTCTTATGTCCAACAGAACCATTACTCTGTAGCCTCGATTTCTCACTGATACCTTTTTCCTTTCTCGGACTTCTGTAAGAATCTTCCCCTACCTTTTCTATAGCGGTACTGTATATCGGAAATCATGCCATTTTTTTCAGGTAATCTGTTAGTCTTTTATTAATTATTTTTTTCAGTAGTTTTCACACTGTGCTCAGTAGGCATAGAGGTCTATACTGCATTTCTTCGTTTTTCTTCCCTTTCTTCTTTATTAGCACTAACTGCGCTCTTCTCCACACATCTGGGAAGTTTCCCGTTTCGAAACATATATTAAATACGTTCAGAAAAACGTTGGGGTCGCCTTTTACGCATGCTTTCAAAATTTCATTGGTTATTGCGTCTCTTCCAGAAGCTTTTCTAAGTTTCAACTGTTTTACACAATCGCTTAGTTCCTCCATTGTAATCTGCTCCTAGGTTTCCAAGGTGGTTTCCATTTCCGTTTCTTGTTCGTCTTCAGTTGCGGCTTCTTCTTCTGTTACCTTGTCAGTCAACTTGTGGAAACAACTTTGTAAATTGTTGGTCTGTTGTTTTCTTGTCGACCTCTTCTCTCTTTCTTATTCTTACTCTGGACTGTAACTTACTTAACCAAATCGAACGCAACCAACCCAACCCAACCCATAACATTCCTCATATTGAATGATATCAAGTTGAAGGTTAAATCAATCTAACGAAACTTCTAAGTTTTTTTGGAAATATTCCGTGATTTTTTCTTCTATGTTGAATTGGGTTAACCTCTAACTGCATACCGTTTAATATGAGGCAAGGTATGAAGGTTTTCTTCTATGGTTGAGTTGGGTTGAGCTTCAGTTTCAAATTATTAAGTATGAAGTTGAAGTTCAATCCAATCCAAATATAGGAGAAAAAATCATGGAATATTTTGATTTTTCCTTCTATAGCTGAGTCGTGTTTATCTTCAACTTCATGTCATTCCTCATATAGCAAAAAATCAAATCCAAAATTCTTCTGTGGTTGGGTTGGATTGGGTTAAACTGCGTACCTTTTAATATGAACCCTTACGCAAAATTTGGAATAATTTTTAATTTTAGGAAATATTCCGAGATTTTTTCTTCTACAGTTAGAGCTCAACCGAACCCAACCTAGTCCATAATATTCTTCAATACAATTTTCAAAAGTTGTATTGGTACATAATTTTTGGTGAATATTACAAACTGGGTTAGGTTGGGTTGAGCTCCAACATCATACCATTCAATATGAAGGATAGTATGAAGTTGGAGCTCAACCTAACCCAACCTCGTCCATAATATTTTTCAATACAATTTCCAAAAGTTGTATTGGTGCATGATTTTTGAGGAATGTTACAAACTGGGTTAGGTAGGGTTGAACTCCAACATCATACCATTCAATATAAAGGATGGTTTAAAGTTGGAGCTCAACCTAACCCAACGTAGTCCATGATTCTTCAATACAATTTCCAAAAGTTGTATTGGTCCATGATTTTTGAAGTATGTTACAAACTAAGTTAGGTTGGGTTGAGCTCCAACATCATACCATTCAATATGAAGGATAGTATGAAGTTGGAGCTTAACCTAACTAAACCCAGTCCATAATATTCGTCAATACAATTTCCAAAAGTTGTATTGGTCCATGATTTTTGAAGAATGTTACAAACTGGGTTAGGTTGGGTTGAGCTCCAACATCATACCATTCAATATGAAGGATAGTATGAAGTTGGAGCTCAACCTAACCCAACCCAGTCTATAACATTCTTCAAAAATCATAGACCAATACAACTTTTGGAAGTAAACTCTGTAAGTTTTTTGGAAATATTTCGTGATTTTTTCTTTTATAGTTGAATTGGGTTAAGCTCTATCTTCACAACTTGATATTATAAAGTATGAAGTTGGAGCTCAATCCAATCCAAATATAGGAGAAAAAATCACGGAATATTTTGATTTGTCCTTCTATAATAAAAAATCATATCCAAAATTCGTTTATGATTGGGTTAAACTCCAACTTCATACCTTTTAATGTGAGCCCATACCCAAAATTTAGAATAATTTTTGATTTTTGGAAGTATTCTGAGATTTTTTTCTTCCATATTTTAGGTTTGATTTTTTCTTCTATAGTTGGGTTAAGCCAGGCTTCAACTTCATGCCATCATATAACAAAAAATCACATCTAAAACAACAAAAGTTTTAAGTTCAATTCGATATGAGAGATGGTATCAAGTTGCAATTTCTTCAAAAATTCCTTAATTTCATTTAAATTAATAATCATTAAAATGGTCAAGTTAATTTAAATACATTTAATTCATGATTTTTTTTAAATTTTCACCAATGAGGAACTTATTCTGTAAATTTCTTAGGCATTGGATAGAATACTGAAGGTAATCGGTGATCGATCGTGAGTCACGTGATTTGACGTGAGTCACGTAATTCATGTATTATATTCACGTAAGTGGCATGCGTGACCCGAGGGTCTATATCGTGAGCGGGCATAAAAAGTCACTCACGCGCACATCTATAGTTTCATTACGTTTGTTGAAATAATTTTCTACTTTGGTATGATGGTTTGAAGAAACTATTTGAGATTGGTCTAAAAACCACTTAGAATAAAGTTTATTTTAAAACGCGAAAATGTACATAATATACAAAGAGTGTTACTTATAATAACTTATGTTATTTCATATTATTAAATATTTTTTCTTTTCAGGTTAACTTAAAATTGTGAAAATGTTTTGATTCGTCGAGAACACAGTAAATTAATGAAATTTGTCTATATATTTGTTGAATTTGTACCATTTGATGATTGTCCCCAATTTTGACGTTATGATAGTTTCCTATATGCTGAAATAAACTTTAGATTTGCAAACGAAATTTTGACTTTTAATCATTTTAGTTTTGAAGTTTGATAATGTCAAAATTTTCCAGTTTAAAGATGAGTAACCCCACAAAAAAGAAAATAAACACCGATGAATCACTTGAAATGGACGAAGTGTTGGAAATTAAATCGAAAAAACGTCCTTTTAATCCTTACAGAATGCGCGGTGTTGTAATTCCTCCGAGTTGGTTGTTGTTGGATCGATGTCAGTGTTTTCACCGGGTTTTTAATAAAGAAGAAATTGAGATGTTTCAAAATAAACTTGAAAAAGATTTTTGTAACATGATGAAGTTGGTGTGATGATAATTTTTTTATTAATTAAAAAGTAGTTAATTTTTAATTGTAGGGAGTCTTATCGGGTAACAACAAAATGCGGGATTCATAATAATTTGATTCAAAATTCTTTGGGGACCAATCAAGATGAAACGTTTTCTTTGGTCGAAAAGGCCATTAATAAAGCGACGGAGCACGCTTTAAAAAACGAACCACCCCCTATTATGTCACCAGCAACGAGAGCAATCTCATTAAATATATTAGAACTATTATCAACTTTATACTCAATTGATATCCCCACGAGGAGATCAACAAATAAACACTCCCAATTATTAATTTATTTATCAGATTGGACGGCGAAAATCCTCGCAAACATTTACACCGATATTTCATCAAACGACGATTCTAATTACGCTTTATCTTCGCCTTCTTCAAAATTATCTATCGGGGATGAAGATGATATTGTTGAAGATGAACAAATAAAGGAAATTATGAAAGTTAATGCGAAATCGAGTAGTTCTCAAGAAGAACTTGATAAATTAAGAGGAGAATCGTCAAATTTGAAAGAATCTGAAGTAAAATCGAAAGATCTAGTACTTGAAGAAATTATGACAAATAATTCGCAAATATTAAGTGATTCTCTTACGGATTTAGATTTGATTTCAAATTTTATTAAGAGGAAGAGAAAGAGTTGTCGACCTTTAACCGTAGACCAATGCCTTCATGAAGCTCCAGAGTCTTCGTCTTTAGTTACGAGATGCAAAAAAGTTAATGAAAGAAAAGGGTGTTTAAAAAAAGATGTTAAGATTAACGACAAAATTAAATAATAATTTTATTTTTGTGTTCTCATTTATTTAATTTTTGATTTATTATCCTGCCAAAGAAGCCAAAGCTGGGGACGGTACACTTTTTCCGGTATCAAAACGAATCCTTTAGAACCGGCCCACAGCGGCGAATTTTTTAAAAATCTTGGACAAAATTGAAAAAAATTAAGGTGTAAGATTCGAAATGTAATTATTACTATTCGATTAAGCAAACATTAAGGTGTCTTTAAACACCTTCTTTATAATTATTGTAATAATCGCTGCTGAAATATTTTAGTTGCAAATTGATTGTTTAGTAAACAGTTATTACGTAAATGAAACGTCGATAAAAATTTTTAATTAATTTGATAATTTAATTAATTTTTGAGAAAAAAATTTTTTTTGTCATATTTAGATAGATAAAACATAGTTTAACACAGTTCAAAAGAAATATTGTATACATCCTGCAGTAGAAGGCGTATTGTAGACTTGATTAAAATTTGTTGCGGTATTAAAAGAACCCTTAAATAAGGTTTTATTATACACTGTGTATATAAAATGCGAAAAAATGTATAGGTTTGCTATATGTTTTCTATTTGAGAAAGGCATCTGATGATGGAAAATAGATATCAAGGGAACCATTTCATCACAAAAAATTGATACGACAGAGCGCCCACAAAAAAGTTTTTAACCAAAATTACAATAAATTTTATGGAACACTAATTATACAAAAATCAGCTTCAGCAGAGAAAGAAGATAATGGCAAAAAAGTACAAGTTTCCTTCCAAGTTGTAGCGAAGAAACCAAAAGAAGATAAACAGAAAAGCTTACATATGCTGCACATATGGAACTTAGGTCAGAAGGTAAATTAAATGCAGCAGATGTAATGAAGCAAATAGTTTTTTTTTACTCACACTTGCGTATCAAGGTTCAAGGTTAGGTTTCTTTCTCAAAGATTTCTTTGACTAACACAAAAGTATGTCCAGTTTCTAAAGACGAAGAATTATCACTTTTTGGAGAAGCTAAGTTAACGAAAATGTCAGTACAATGTCATGAAAAGTGTTGCAAAAATCACTATTGAAATCTGCATCCAAATTACGAAGTACCTCCAACAAAAGTTTCTATCCAAACAATCTGTTAGACAAAACGGAACTGTTTCTTCAAAACATATTCACAGCAGGACAATAGCATAAGACATGCTCAACCATTTCTTCGTCCTTCGTAAATATTCAGCGTTTAACATCGCCAACTAGGCCCAACAAGTTGAGGTGTGTAACTCTAATATTAACCCCCAAGTTCGAAAATGTTCCCGCGTTTGATAGCTACGATGTTAAATAATTTCGCATATCTCATTCCAAGAGAACTGGTCCACAATAGGCGAAGTCTGTCTTTAGCTCATAGCCCAATCTAGTGTTTGGCCGTGCCAAATGAGACATCAACTGCTGGTTCTAGTCCGCCAAATGCATTAACACTGCCTTCTCGTATTAGCTCATCTGCCGTGTGATTACGAGTACTCTAGAACAGAGTTTCTTAAAGTGTGGTCTGCGGACCGCTTGGGATCCGCGATTAGTTTTTTAGGGGTCCGCGAAAAACATTCTAATCAAATTTATTTTTAATCACTCACACTAAAAGCGGCTATTTCTGCAGGAAATTATTGTTTTCAAAGGTTGGCTGCTGGTCGTCTCCCAGCGGCGCTCGACGCTGTCGATCAGTGGAATTACTTACTTATAACGCTTTTCGTTATACTAAGTTGGTTTTTTAGGGATTTTTACTTTATGTGGTGAAACCTTTTCACGTGAGAGTGTGTTAAAGACAGAAACTGTAAAAACTGCAACTGATAAATCTGAAAGACACAGTGATCATGAAAGTGAGGTTAGTCGTTCATCTTCAGTAGCTAGTCTCAGTTACAGCACAGGTTCACGTAAGGGTGTTAAGCGCCGCAAATATTGTGATGATTATTTAAAATTAGGATTTATGCAATCTAATGACGAATATAAACCACAGTGTGTGTTATGTTATGAAATTCTCTCTAATGAAGCTATGAAACCGGCTAAATTACGGATACACTTAGAAACAAAACACCCAAACTTTGTCGGAAAGTCATGTGAGTTTTTTTAAAATCAAGAGTTAAGAAATGAAAAAGATGAAAACATCAGTGGAGAAAATTACTTCAGGCAGTACCGCTGAAAAAGCTACTGTGGCGTCATACGAAGTAGCATTACTGATAGCTAAATCTGGGAAGCCATATATAGTTATATAGTTACAGAAGAGTTAATCTTACCAACGGCAAAAAAATTATGTAATATCAAAGAGATTCTTAATAATGCCCATGATGTTTTTGAAGCAGTAAACAATTTTATTTCATCAAATCACTGCAGCGTTCTGTTGGCAATGAGGCCTGGCAAAAAGTCAGGCCTCATTGTTCGCGTCAAGTCTGTGGCCCCCAAAGTGAAATCACTCAAAGTGACTCACTGCTCTATTCACAGGGAGGCTTTGGCTGTGAAGCAAATGCCAGAAGACCTAAAAACGACGTTAAGTGAAGTTGTGAAAATTGTCAATTATAGAACAGAATTTATTCGTCTAAGGATGTATACATCTACAGCACGTCATAAACACATTATATTATATTACATATTTAGACTTAAACCACCCTCAAAGAATTCTTTTAATGAATAATACCCCAATTCTATGAGACTATACCCAACCCTTACGATATCCATGCTGATTATTGTTCCATAACTCACAGTGATCAAAAAAGTCCACCAAACAATCTCGGATAATAATTTCCCATATCTTAGATAATGCTGGTAAAACTGACAGTGGTCTATAATTTTTTGAACCGTTTTCATCACCATTTTTGTAAAGCTCTAGCTCTCTTTAGTTCCATCGGAAAATAGCCTTCCGTTATACAGTTATTAATTATTATTTCTAAAGGTTTTGCAATGTATCGAATAATTCTCTTAAGTAATTGCACCGAAAAGTCGTGAATATCCCGTATGGGTTTATTTTTCAGTGAATTAGTTGCATTTATAATTTCAGTTGTGCTTGTTGGTCGCATTTATTTATTTTCTTTAAGGGATACAAACAGGAAAGATCCCAGTAAAGTATCCACTAGAAAAGCAATTATACAACAATATCTTTTAAAGTTACAATCAGTACAAAAAGATAACAAAAAAAAACAATCATAATACAAATCAAATTAACTGTTGCAATTAACTGAATGTAAAAGGAAGAAAATAATTTCCATTACTAACGCACTACGGACAAAGAGACGAGGACACGTTTAAATGATTGCAAGGACATGCCGAAGAAGTCACATAAATAGCAGTGCCGATTATATAACTGCAGAATGCGTGGCAAAGGTGAATTTATGTGAGCGATAGAGGCGGATGCGGGCAACCTGAACAGGCCATGAGCACGTACATTATGTGAAGGGGTAATATAATGTACTTCGGAGACAAGGTTTGGGCAGTCTATCATCCCATTTACCAACTTAAACAGAAATATTGAATCCGAGAAATTACGGCGACCCCGAAGAGACCGCAAGCCAAAGACCGTACATCTCTGGGCATAATCGCAATATGGCAAGAAAAACTTATGCGCCAAATACCGCACAAACCTCTGCTGCACCAACTCAATACGACCAACATAAGTAGCATACACAGGGTTCCAAACTATTGAAGCAAAATTAAGAATGCTACGCACGTGAGCCATATAAAGTTTTATAATACAAGTTATGTTGGTGAAAGATCTACATGAACTAATAATAAAACCCAAACAGAAAACATTTTATCAATATGTTGATCAAACAGTAGTTTAGAGTCTAACGCAATTCCGAGATCGTTAACACAAGAACTATACTTCAATAGTTCAGTACCGAATCTGTATGGGTAATTCACGGGGTAACGTTTTCTTCCAAAGGTAATCTTGCTGCATTTATTCAGATTAAGAAAGAGAGTTTTTAGAGCAGAAATCGTGTAATCGATTTAAGTCTTCCTGTATCAAATCGCAATCAGACAAAGACCGAACACATGAACAAATTTTGCAATCACTCTGCATATAACAAGAAATTAGAGTATCGAAAACATTTATTAATATCGTTAATATACGCTAAGAAAAGTATGGGTCCAAGATGATTCCCTTGCGGTACGCCGGAAGCAACCGGTATAAAATCAGATATAAGGTTGTTAATTTTGACCGCTTGAAGTCTATTAGATATGTATGAGCCAAACCATCGCAACAGGCCATATGAAAGGTCAAACCCTTGTAATTTTTCCATTAAAATTGCGTGATTAACCCTGAAAGGCCTTACTGAAGTCTGTATAGATTGCGTCTACTTGTAAATTATTATTAATTGCATTATGCACAAAAGTCATAAAAGTAGCAAGATTGGTCTCTACTGATCGACCCCTACAGAAACCATGCTGTTCCTGGATAATAAAAGGTTTTAGTATAAAGAAGTTTAGAAAGTACAAATTTTTCAAAAACTTTCAAAACAATGGGCAATATTGAAATGAGACGATAATTGGTAACAAGATGTTTATGACCTGATTTAAATATTGGTACAAGTGCCTTCTTCCATACGGAAGGGAAAACTCCCTGGACAACAGACTGAGAGAACAGCAAAAACAAAAGATCCGCAAACTGATCAGCATAGGAAGTCACCAAAATGCCGGACAAACCGTGAGATCCTGGACCCGAATTAGAATTAACTTGATTCAATGCACAGAGAACATCGGATTTGTCAAACCAGCGCAAGGCAAGGGATCAAAGTCTGCGGCAAGCCGACCGTCAATAAAAACCGAGCTGAAATATTGAGAAAACAATTCTACTACATTTTCACCACGGCACACGCTGGAATTATTATATTCCATACGAACAGCGATGGCGAAGTCGGTTCTTTTCTTATATTTAATATAAGACCAAAGTTGCGCAGGATTATCAATTAAATCTGTCTGAATACGATTAAGATATGCTTTATAATTAGCTGAAATCAGATGTTTGGATCGCGAACGTAGAATAGAAAATGATAGATAATCAGCGTTATTACCCCACCTTTTCCATTTTGTATGGTGCATAAGTTTCTCTTTAATTGCTTTAATAGTTTAGCTGGAATAACTGGTAGGAAAATGATGGGAACGCGGCAATTCCCGGGGTACGAATTGGCAAATTATACGATTCAACTGCCTCTAAAAACCGCAACCGCCTCATCCACCCCCAGTCCAAAGAGTTCCGCGGACCAGTTCAGCGAGCAAATGCTCTCACGAATATTCTCAAAATCCGTTCTACGAAACCATAGCCGGCCGGAAGGGCTATTCCTTATCTTAAAAGCATACTTAATACGCTGCTCGAATTCCACGGCAGGATGATGGTCATCCAAGCTGACCAACGCATCCGAACAGGCGCGAACGTTATCGACAATATCGGCATTACATAGTATTAAATCTAATGTTCTATTGTTATGGTTAACAGTATTATTAAATTGAATAAGATTGCAATAAGAAATAGTGGACTTGTATTATGTCTTCTCACAAAAGATCTTAATGGTAATGTCATCTCACACCACCACCTTATTGGAATTGCAACAGCCTAAAGATTCATAGTATTTGTTAAAATCACTTGCCGAAAGTATAGTGGTATGCACATGCTGCCTGTTTTTGTTGGTTTCAGTATTAATTATGTCCCATGTCGTTTTTTGTACATTATCAGAGTTTATATTCATCTTCCGCATCTTGATTGTGTGTTACTTGCTTTATTATTGCTGAAATATCTAAACGTTTTTTGAGTTCTGTAATTTTGTAATTGTAATTCTTGATTTCTTCAATGAATCTCATAATAATTGTTTTAATTATTCTCTTATACTTCTCCTCATCAATTTTATTTCTGAATGTCAGAAGCTGACCCAAGTGGTCCGCAACATGTAAGTTTATTGTGTTAAACTTGTAAGCTTGTGCGTCCAGGTTTGAGAATATGTTGCCGATGCAGGTTTTTGAATTACAGGTTATTCTGGATGGTTCTTGAGTTACCATTCTTAGACCAAATGTACGAAAGAGTTCAATAAGATTCTTTTGTATTCGCCTCTGTTCCAGAAATGTTGAAATCACCAACAAGAAAGATATTTTTGGTTGTATTGAGATTTATTTGATTCAATACCAGTCTCAATCGGTTGACAAATACTTCCAAGTCACCCAAAGGCGATCTGTACAAAGTCATAATTATTGTATCTCTTCCTATTCTGCATCCGCATATTTCCATGTCTCTCTCTATTGTGTGTTCACGATTAGGTATTTTGGTTGCAGTTAGATTATTTTTTACAAAAATTCCCACTCCTCCATGTTGAAATTGATTTCGAATGAAGTAACTGATCAAATTGTATTGTTGCAAATAAACGTTGCCTCATCATCAACTTCATACATCTAAGCAGAGTGTCTTATTTCTAATACCCTGAACATTGAGATTTAACAAGGTTATTACATCCTTGTCCGGTGTGTTATTATTTACTGGAGGGTTTGTTTTTATTGGATCATTTTGGTCCTCATCATTTCCAGATGGAATAATAAACGGTTTATCTTTACTTCAACCGGCCAGATTTCTGGGTTTTTTAATTTATTTAAATCTGCACGATATTTTAAAAGAAGAATATGGTCTGGTCTTCTAGAAATTAATTTTTTGCATATAGCGTTTCTTATCTGCTGAGAAGTTATGTAATTCTGAAGCTGTTCTTCTGTTGTATATTTGTCCAATTTGTATATGTAACAATGGGCCATTCCTCCCATTCCTTTTATTTCTGTGATATTTGTTGCTTGTCCCTGTATAATCTGCTTTCGTTTTCTTTTATGAGTTACCTCAATAAAGTCAGATTCGTTTGGTGTTCTTTCCTGGCAACAATGTTTATTTTATTCTTTGGTATTGCTCCCTTTGTTTTCACCTTTTTTACAATCTCCGAATAATATTTTGCCCTATTTTTATTTTGGTTCACATCTGTTTCCGATGAACAAATAAAGGAAATTATGAAAGTTAATGCGAAATCGAGTAGTTCTCAAGAAAATCTCGATAAATTAAGAGAGAAATCTTCAAATTTAAATTAATCGAAAAATCAAATTATGAGAAATAATTCGCAAATTTTAAGTAAACCCCTAATGGATTTAGATTTGATTTCAAATTTTATTAAGAGGAAGAAAAAAAAGTTGTCGGCCTTTAACCGTAGATCAATGTCTTCATGAAGCTCCTGAATCTTCGTCTTTAATTAAGCGGTGCAAAAAAGTTATAATGAAAGAAAAGGGTGTTTAAAAAAATAATATTAATTTATAATAATTTATTTTTGTGTTCTCATTTATTTAATTTATGATTTATTATCCGGCTAAAGACGCCAAAGCAGGGGCGGGAATTCTTTGCCGACCCCGATATCTTAAAAACACTTTTTCCGGTATCAAAACGAATCCTTTAGAACCGGCCGTGTAAAATACTTTTTGGATTGTATTATCCGGTTTGAGGTAAGCGTAACTTCCGATTATTGAGATTCCGTTTTTTGAATCGGCCTCTCCTCTTTCTTCCCTTTTTATCGAACCATCAGTTTCAAAACTTTAATTCAAACAAATTAAAATTAATAAAATAAATATTAATTTTTTATTTTTACCTAAATTTGTAGGTTTGTCGCCCATCTGGGAGTAATTTCGGGGGATCAAATTTTTGGAAAATTATCCCCCCGTTATCTTCTGTTGCATTTTCCGTTACATCCTCCATTTTTTTCTCATTTTCGCCATCATTTTGAGTGTTCACAAAATCGATAAATAAGCAAAAAATTATTATATGAAAGTGTTTGGTGAACATTCTCGTTTGGTGATAAACCTGCGACTATTCCCCATATTTGTTGGATTCTTTTGAGGATTCGTGTTATTAAATTTCAATTAACACGTCCGGGACATTTATTATTGAACAAAACCTCGATTCAACGTAGATACGAAAAGAGTTGCGGTTGTTGAGGTCGTTACGCAATTTCTCATTGTGTTTGAGTTCAAGGAAATCTTTTTTGAGGAGGGTAATTTTTTAATTATGGTCGTTACGTAACTTTGACAACTCCTTACAGTTTGTTTTTCAAAATTTCATCAAAATTCTAAATGTTAAAGTGACAGTGTTTATTTGTTTTCCTTTTCGGAAAGTAAATTTGAAGTTTAATTAAGAATAATGGCCGAAGATGGTAATTAATTCATCAATCAAAAATTTTAACAGTTTTAATGATTTTTCTTAACAGAAATCGTGTTCCCCGATGAAGAAATCCAAGGGGGGGTGGAAGTTGAGAAGCCACCCAAACCGAAATGCAATATGAGGCTGGAGGAATTATCCAGACCGAAGAAATGGCTTATGTTGGGGGTTTGGAAAGAGTACCACTCAGTTTGGGATGCGGAGAGGATGCAAAGATTCAAGCTAAAAGTCCAAGAAGAATTTTCAATGACACCCGAGTATTTCTTTTTAATCATCTTATTCATTTCTTATTAAACCATTTTTTTTATTATTTTAAAGAGAGACTGAGAAATATTTTAGCCAATTAAGGAAGCACGTCCATAAAATGCGCAGCAAAAAAGCGATGGAAAAGCAACTAAAGCGAGAAAAAGCTTTGGCAAAACAAGAAGCTAACAAATTATTTAAAAAACGTTTAACCCGAGGACTTCGTTACGCATTTGAACATCAACCCCCAGCCGTTGTATCCCCGATGCTAAGAGATCTTTCCGATAACATTCTAGAAATATTAGCCAACATACACAAAGTTAATATGCCAAAAAGAGACAGCAACGACAAAAATTCGATCTTTTTGATTTGTATCGCCGATTGGGCCGCGAAACTTGTCAGCAATATTTATTACCAAGTCCAAGCTTATGAGAAAACGGCCGAGCTTCAACAAAAAGTCTCCAAAGTTTCTGTTTGCGCAACCAATGGGACTGTTGGTGAAGAGGAAATTGACGAAGAAGAAGAGGAAACTGAAGTTGCCCAAGGGGGCGAACAAGATTTATTAGCAGCATATGAATAAATTCGCTTTTATGTTAAGGTTTATACGCAGTTTGAAATAAATTTAAGTTCTTCTAACGCAAAGTATCGATTTGAAAGAATTAAATTAAATTATTAAGGATTTCCCTCAAATAGGGGTGTTTTAAAAGGTTTCAGCGCATTTTAAATGAACCACTTCAACTTAAAGGGTGTGTAAAAGAGGATATAAATAAAAATTAGGTGAGTGCAAAAGAATTAATTTCAAAAATACTTCCACTTATTACTACCAACTTACAAAAATCAAAAATAAAAAAAATTGCAATTAAATTAAAAATGAAAACCCATTTATTTAAAATAATTAAACTCAAAAATCTTTTTAACTTCATAATTATTTTAAAAAGCGAAAATAATTAGAAATAATTAAAAAGTAGATAACGAAAAAATTAATTGAAGGTCAATAGACGTACACTCAGCAGCAGAAGTCTGCGTACAAAAAACTTGTAATACTTTAATTGAAAAAATAAGAGTCATAATCTAATGTGATAAACTTGATTTTTTTTATTTTGTATATTAACTACATATAATTCTATTAACAAAATATGCTTCAACAAAACAGAAACAGTAGTTACAGAAAAAAATCAAAACTAAAAATTCTACAAATAACGGGTATGCAAAAATCTGCGTACAAGTCAGGACAGTATTTATAAAAAATTCATAAATGAGATCATTGTTTCTATATTAATATGAGGTCGGATAACCTTTACGTTTAATGACCTCCCTTAAACGTTTAGGCATGGAGTACTAATTTGTTCGTTTCGTCCGAACTGATTTTGGCCCATTCCTCAATCATAACATTTTTTTTCGTTTCCTTCGACGTTATGTTGTGTTGCCGAATCCTGCGTTCCAGTAAATCCCAGAGGTGTTCGATGGGATTCAAGTCCGGCGATTGTGAAGGTGTTTTAAGTTGCTTTGGGGTATTGTATAGTAGCCAAAGCTTAGTGTTGTGGGCGCAATGTTTGGGGTCATTATCTTGTTGAAAAAAGTATTCGGGTCCCAAGCTCAAGTTTTCGATGCTAGGCTTCAAATTTTCTTTTAAAATGTCTATATACATTTTATGGTCCATTGTCGATGTTATGAAAACCAACCTTCCCACCCCTTTGGTGCACATACACCCCCAAACCATAACTCCACCACCTCCGTGTTTTACAGTCGCTTTCAAATTTTCGGGATTAAGGGCAGTATTAGGTTCTCTCCATACAAGTTGTTTACCCTTAATGCCGAAAATGCAAAATTTGCTCTCATCTATAAAGAGAACTTTCTCCCAGAATTCAATGGGCTTGTCTAAGAGTTTTTTTGCAAAGGCGATCCGCTTCTGACGATTGACCTCTGACACAATGGCTTTTTTCGTGCAACGCGACTGTGATAGTTAGCTTTTTTTAACGTCCTTCTCACCGTCCACTTTGCTGATAGTTTTATGAAATTCTTCTTGTACATTTTCTACTATTTTTTTTGCCGTCAGCCTAGGTTCTTTTCTAACCTGCTGTACAATTTTTCGCTTCTCTCGGTTTGTTAAAAGGGGTGGTCTACCAGATCGCGGACGTGAGAGGTAATCTTCAGTGTCTTTATAATTATTAATTCCCTCTTTCCATAACTTTACAATAATTTTTCTCTCTCTCAATTCAATTTCCTTTCCTTTCGTGTCCATTCTAACTTTTAGCTTCTAAGCCTCTGCTAATATAATTGACACCGACTATCTTTTATTTAAATAACTAACATTTCTGTTTTATTGATGCATATTTTGTTAATAGAATTATATGTAGTTAATACACAAAATAAAAAAAAAATTGAAGTTTATCACATTAGATCATGACCCTTATTTTTTCAGGTAAAGTGTTAGAAGTTTTTTGTACGCAGACTTCTGCTGCTAAGTGTATAAGTCATAATAATGAAAGTTGAAAGATCGTGAACGTCTTATTTCATAATATAATAAATATAATAATTTAATAATTGGTGAAAAAAGGATAAGAAAAATTATTTTTATATAATAAATAGATTGACAAGTTTTTGGGCCAAAACGCTTACATTGACGATATGGTTTTCTTTGATCTTGAAATGATTAAAGTCGTAATGAGTGCAAAGAATCTCTTTATTTAATACCCAACAACCCATATTTTCGAAAAAGAAAATAATAATAAACAAAAAATTAATAAAAATAGGCCATTTTTTTATTAATAATTCAAATGTCAAAATCGTAATAAGCACAAAAAATCCTGTAATTTGATATCCCACAACCCATATTTTCAATTAAATAAATCACACCTGTTTAATATAATAAATGACATTGACAGCCGCCATCTTTGATTTAATTTTTTCGATATCTTTGTTAATTATTAAGATAAGCTCATCGAGTGTGGACTTATTTCTTATTTTGTAAATGTACCTTTCGTCATTGTTTTAATTAAATTTAATTTTAATTAAAAAAAGGATAAATCCGCCATTTTAATTTTCTAATTATTTTTTTAAGCTGTAAAAACATCAAAATCGTAATAAGAACAAAAAATCTTTTAATTTGATACCCCACAACCCATATTTTCGAATAAATAAATCAAACTTGTACAATATAATAAATGACATTGACAGCCGCCATCTTTAATTTAATTTTTTCGTATATCTTCGTCAATTTTTAAAATAAACTCACCGTGTTTGGACTTAAATAACCCGACTTTCAATTTTAAATCGATCTAAAATAACCTTAAATCATTATTTTTTTGAATTCAATAATTTTGACATATGACATTTGACAGATGTCACTTGCAACGTTTATATTTCGGCTTATATTAATCAATTAAGCGTAAATTTTCGATACCAACCTAATCACTATATCCAGATAAAAATTAATTTTGACATTTTAACGCAAATTGTAGTAACTTTGACAGCTATCAAATTAATTAAATAAATTTAAAAAGTATTCGATTTTTCCCTTAATTATCCTAATTGGTTTGAAATGAAGTATTTTTAAATCTAACGAAGCGTAATACGTCATTTCCAAAATGGCGGATATGACATATGTCAAATTTTGTTTTTCTTCAATGTCAAATGTTACATTTAAACTTTTTTATGAAATAAAATAACTAATTTAGTTATTTTTTAACATTAATTAAAGGTTGTTTTTTACGGATAATAACGAAATTATTAAATTAAAAATGGCGGATGTGACATGTGTCAAATTTTACTTTTTCATCAATGTCAAATGTCACATTTAAACTTTTTCATGAGTTTGGTATCAAATTAAATGATTTTTTTAAGCTTACTTAGGTGGAATTATTAAAATTCAAGATGACGCATTTGACATCTGTCAATGTTAAACGTCAATTTCATAATAAAAAATATCCTAATCGTGCTTGGTATCAAATTAAATAATTCTATAAGTCAGAAAATGTCAAAATCGTAATAAGCACAAAAAATCCTTTAATTTGATACCCCACAACCCATATTTTCGATTAAATAAATCAAGCTTGTATAATATAATAAATGACATTGACAGTCGCCATCTTTGATATAATTTTTTCGATATCTTTGTTAATTATTAAGATAAACTCATCGAGTGTGGACTTATTTCTTATTTTGTAAATGCACCTTTCGTCATTGTTTTAATTAAATTTAATTTTAATTAAAGAAAAAAGGATAAATCCGCCATTTTGATTTTCTAATTACTTTTTTAAGCTGTAAAAACATCAAAATCGTAATAAGAACAAAAATCTTTTAATTTGATACCCCACAACCCATATCTTCGAATAAATAAATCAAAGTTGTACAATATAATAAATGACATTGACAGCCGCCATCTTTGATTTTATTTTTTCGATATCTTTGTTAATTTTTAAAATAAACTCACCGTGTTTGGACTTAAATAACCCGATTTTCAATTTTAAATCGATCTAAAATAACGTTAAATCATTATTTTTTTAAATTCAATAATTTTGACATATAATATTTGACAGGTGTCACTTGCAATGTTTTTTATTTCGGCTTATATTAATCAATTAAGCGTATATTTTAATACCAGCCTAATCACTATATCCGGATGTAAATCAATTTTGACATTTTAACGCAAATTGTATTAATTTTGACAGCTGTCACATTCGTTAAGTAAATTTAAAAAGTATTCGATTTTTTCCTTAATCATCCTAATTGGTTTTAAATAAAGGATTTTAAATCTAACGAAGCGTAACACGTCATTTGCAAAATGGCGGATATGACATATGTCAAATTTTGTTTTTCTTCAATGTCAAATGTCACATTTAAACTTTTTTATGAGATAAAATAACTAATTTAGTTATTCTTTAACATTAATTAAAGGTTTTTTTAGGGATAGTAACGAAATTATTAAATTCAAAATGCCGGATATGACATGTGTCAGTCTCAAATGTCAAATTTTATTTATTATCAATTTTTTTATGAAATAAAATAACTAATTTAGTTATTTTTTAACATTAATTAAAGATTTTTTACGGATAATAACGAAATTATTAAATTCAAAATGGCGGATGTGACATGTGTCAAATTTTACTTTTTCATCAATGTCAAATGTCACATTTAAACTTTTTCATGAGTTTGGTATTAAATTAAACGATTTCCCAAAATGGCGTATTTGACATCTGTCAATGCCACACGTCAATCTCATAATAAAAAAGAAAGTTCTATTTAATACACTCACCATACATAAAATTGCAGGAAATAACGTCATTAATGAGAACAGATTGTAACAAATTCCAAAAAAATACAAAAAAACTGATTAGCAAATCATAAAATTAATTTATACCGAGAAACTGTCATTGTTATGCATTGTTATTACAACAAAATGTTCCCAAATAGCCGCTAAAATAGGTAACGATTACAATTTTAACGATCATTAGCGCCATCTAACGTGATGGTTCCCTAACATTCGTGATTATATTCACTGTGGATCAGTTAACTCTAATAAAGTGCTGAGGGTATGGTCAAAAGTAAAAAAGTGAGGTTAGGAATTTGTATTGACGTTTAACTCCCACTTACACAAAAAAAAAACTCAAGTAAATAAACCCCGAAACTTCCGACGAAAAAAAATGTTGTTCGTGTGGAAATAAACCGCGTTTAAAATCGACTTAAAATAGACCGACTTCTATAAACATTGGTAAGTAATAGCGCCGCAAAGAAAAAAAATAACATTCCAACAAAGCCCATTACATCAACTCTTCACAATTAACATCCATGTTTTCTTCTAGATAAACCCCAAAAATGACGAAAAAATTCGAATTCGACTGGCATATTAACGTTCCTGAGCCCCTTTTAACCGGGTGCGTTATGGATCGATGGACGGATGAAAAGGATAATGTGGTTCTCGAACAAAACGCTTTATTTAAAGTGGATGAGTATGGGTTTTTTATTTATTGGAAAAGTGATGGAAAGGTAATGTTTTAAACAATTAAAAAAAAGCGGTTTAAATTTTTTTTTTTTAAGGAAGGAGATGTTATCGAGTTGTGTCAAGTAAGCGATGTTCGAGCTGGTGGGGTCCCTTCCGATAAGAAAATATTGAGCTCTTTGCAAAATAAGCATGGACCTGATTTTGAAGAGAAATCTTTAACAATTTGTAGTGGAACTGATTATATCAATATTAATTATCAACATGTTGTTTGTCCAAATGCTGAAACCGCTAAGGTAATATATTTTTTTTAATTTTTTATTATTTAATGCAAAAATTTTATATATATATATATATATATATATATATATTAATCTTTTGAACCTTTTTTATTAATTAAAAGGTGTGATATACAGGCTGATTCAAAAGTATGTAGTAAAGCCAAAACTGAGTTATGAACCAAATACAAAATAATTCTTAATTTTTGAAAAAAAAATTAGATTTTTAAAGAATTTTTTAAAGATAACTTGAATAAGAAAAAATTAGGAGATATACTTCAAAAATTTTGATGTTTATAATGAATCAAACGGAGTACCGGTTGTAATCTATACAAAGATTAAAAAATCTTGTTAATAGCAACCAATGGATAAGAAAACAATTTCCTTTTTCGCTATCCGAGCTTTCGCAATTATTTTATTGCTATAAGTACGAAGGCTTTCACGACCGGTGTTAATTGAACTAAAATTAGAACTAACACTAGAACTATCACTAGGACTAACACTAGATCTAAAACTAGAAACTTTCGTGTTTCGCCATGCGTTTTTTGAAAAAATGTTTGACGTTTCGGATGCCATGTTCCAACCTTCTTCAGAAACTGGTTCTAACTGACAAAATCGGGGAACGTAAAACAATATATAGGTCGAAAAACTAATTAATAATTAATTTATATTAATTACTAGCTAATTACTGCGTCGCGTCTGGTTTGGGAGTCGTGTTCGTCTTCACCACCATCTTCCATGTTCTGCTGAGTTCCCAGCCATCTTCTCTGTTGACGTTGTTTTTATGTCGGTGGATTTCTATGGCTTCTTGTCAGCCGTTGATGATATTTACTATTCCTAGCCAGAACCTTTGTTTTGTCGAAATTTATTCAGTGTCCCTCCGAATGGCAATGTTCCGCAACCGCCGACTGTTGAATCTTCCTCAGCCTCACATCCGTCTCGTGTTCCTTGATACGGCATTCAATGTTTCGTCCGGTTTGGCCAACATAAAACTTCCCACAACTGCATGACAGTCGATAGACACCCGCTCCTTTTAATAGAGGTAGCTTGTCCTTGGCTACCGGGAGTGTATTCCGAATTTTGGTGACCGTTCCGTATGACCACGATGTTGTTTTTCTTGAGGTGTCTTGCAATTCGTTCCGTTACACCGGAAACGTAAGGAAGACTGAAACCAGCTGGTTCTGTACTTGCTGCAGCTTCTTCTCCCTGCTTCCGCTGCTTGGTGGCTCGGTTGATGTCCTTTAAATTATATCAATTTTTCTGTAATACGTTCCGTAGAAACCGTTCTTCCTTCTTTAGGTTATCTCCTTTACATATTCTTGCTGCTCTCTGAAACAAAGTGCGAATTACGGACCTCTTCTGTTGGGGATGATGGTGTGATGTTGCCTCTAAGTACCTATTGGTGTGGCTTTTTTTCGATACACCCCCAGTTCCATATCACCATTTGTCGTTCTAGTGACCAATACATCTAAGAAGGGCAAAACCGAGCCACCAAGCAGCGGAAGCAGGGAGAAGAAACTGCAGCAAGTACAGAACCAGCTGGTTTCATCTGTCTTCCCTCTGATTCAAATTAGGCGTATAGGAGTTATTATACTAATTATTGTGATATTTTCTATCACCAGAATTTGCGTAATTACGTGAATTAAATCTCTGTCGACCTCTATTAGATCTCGAGAATGCCATTACTTGTGGTTGGTTTTGAACACATGTTTCCTCATCTTGTGCTCCTCTGATTGCATCCTTAAGGGATTCATAATTTCTGGAGGCAATTATTGTACTTAACCTGCTATTTCTAAGTCCGTCAGCGAACCGTTTGATAGCTAATTTTTCGTTAATTGGTTTTAACACTGTAAATGATTGATCATTGCCATTTGCCTGTGAAATTGTTAGATCGACAAAAAGTCTTTCCAATTCCTGGCAAAAATCAAAAATCAGCAATTGATTTTTCATTTTGTTTAATTGTTGTCAACTTCATTTGTATTGAGGTATCAGACTTTTTCGTTAGGAAATGTTTTCGCATACCACTAACTAAATGATTGATTGTGGCATAATTTGAATTTAACCTCATCTTTGCTGACTGAGATAACCGCGCTTTCAGAACAAAATTTATTAAATGCTGCTTACCGCCATCATCAAGCATAGTTTCATAAAATAAAATGGAATCTATCAATTTATTTGTCATGTCTTCCTTATCATTCATGACCGGAAGGAGACTAATTGCGACTTTCAAATCGAAATTTGACATATTGATCTCTTCATTAGTGGTTAAACTAATTAATTCAAAATAAATAGTATCTACTTTAATAACTAATTTCTTAATTGCCTCTAAGTCGTCACCCTTTACTTCTAATTTAGCTACCTTATCACTAAACTCATTCTTTAATTTAGTAAAATCTGCATATACTAAATCTGCTTCCCTTCTTTTCTTAACTAATATTTCCCCTTTTCGTCTACTACTTCCTAATTTTATTAAATATGTTCTTGTCTCTTTAAATTTATTATAACATTCTTCAAATGTAGCCATCAATTATATTATATAATTATAATTTTTTTTTTTTGGTAAACTATACTCGAATTATTTTATTTAACAATTTGTAATTTATTTCTTCACTTACCTAATACTTATTTTATTACGTATGCATTGGCACCAATTTGAAATTTGGTTTTATTTATTCGTCATCAAATAATTCATACTCGTCGGGTTCTTCACCTGACCTACTTAAACCATTTCACTTCGGGATTTCGCAAGTTCGTGGCGAGTAATTTCCTGACGCATCATTTTTTGGATATAATTTTTTATTTTTCGTACTACAAAATATATTAAAAATAAAACTAAAACAACTGACCCTATTATCAAAACTAAATCTGAAGACGTCCAATTATTGGTTATTGCATTCCCTGCTGCTGTTTGATTGATTATAATTTCTTCTTTAGCTTCTTTTGATTGAGTATACCCCATCTTCTCTTTATTTTTATAATGTCTAAATTATAATTTTTTTTTCTTCTAATCTTCTTTTTTTTTCTTTTCTTCTGTTTTTTTTTGTTTTTGAAATTTACATTTTTCTTTTATATTTCATTTGTTCGGTTCGCAGGATCGCCATGTAAAGGTTGGGTCTCGTTGTGTTAAAGAATACTAGTCATAATCGTTATATTTTTTACTACTACTGTATACGACGGTGGCATTACATGTTCTTTTCATTGATTACTTAATACTAATCGATGTCTAATTCTAATATCCCCACTTAATACAATATCCCACTACACTATATAGTTCTAGTGATAGTTCTAGTGTTAGTTCGAATTTTAGTTCAATATTTTATTGCTTCATCAGGGAAACACTACAATATTAAAATAGATTGGCAACGTTACAAAAAATTTTAAAATTAAAGTCGGCTTACAATGGATGACTTAACTTAAACTTATTTTTATAAAATTAAAAAGAAAATTTTCTTGGCACATTAATCAATGTAGAGGACAATGACAAGGTTAAAAATAGAATAATTTTTTTGTTTTTTAAAAAACAAGAACAAATCTGGTAAATTTTGAATTTTGTTACAGAGGAACACTGGAAAAGTAACACAATAATAATAAGTAACCTTTTGTCTCTTGGTTCAAAGTTTGGTGTCGCACCATCTGTCTCTGATATTTCTGTATCAAAAATGTTAGCTGATATCGAATCTAGAATTAAGTTAGTACCAACTAATGTTCAAGACTTTGTTAGAGCTAGATGCACTAATTTAACAACTAATTTTTTGTTAAACACATCACCTCCTAATCTAATTAATTCATTTATTATGAAAACTTTAAAAAAGACTATTTCCTTCATCAAGGAAGAAAGAGATGATCCCTTGTTATTGCTTAAGGCTGATAAAGGTCAAATTACAGTCGCTATGAACAAATCGGAATACATTACTAAATCTTTACTACTTTTAAACGATCAATCAACTTATAAAATAATTAAGAAAGATCCAACAACGAAAATTCAAACAAAAATGAATAAGCTTATAAAAGTACTATTAGATAAAGAATACATGGATAGGAATACTTATTCACAACAGATTTGTCACAATGGTACAATTCCAAAATACTATGCATTGCCTAAGGTGCATAAGTTGGACTGCCCGTTACGTCCGATTATTTCTATAAACTATCTAAATTTCTAGCTAATATACTAACGTCGACGTTCGCGGAAAGGACTGAATATAATATTAAAGATTCTTTCACTTTTGCTGAAAGAATGAAAAACCTTCTTCTACCTCCCACCTACGTGCTTATTTCTCTTGATGTTGTTTCCTTATTTACAAACATCCCCTTAGAATTGGTAAAACAGACCATAGTTGATAACTGGAACTATCTAGAAGATAACACAAGTTTAGACATTACAACTTTTATTGATTTAATTACTTTCCTTTTTGATATGTCGTCGTTTACATTTAATGGTGTATTCTACAATCAAATTTTTGGTACGCCTATGGGAAGTCCGCTCAGTCCAATTTTGGCCACTATGGTGATGGATAGTTTACTGGATTATTGTATACCTAAGTTACCGTTTGAATTACCTTTCATTTTCAAATATGTTGATGACATAATTTGTTCGGTACCAAGTGATCACCTTAACACTATATTAGATGTTTTCAATAGCTACAGTATTAATATTCGATTTACAATAGAGACGAGGACGGATGGTTCAGTACATTTCTTGGATACCCAAGTAATGAGAAGTGAGGATCTAATGATCCTCCTGGATTGGTATACTAAACCAACTTACACGGGTCGATACATCAACTTCTTTTCTAATCATCCAATGAACCAAAAAATTAATACTGTTGTGGGGATGAAGCATAGAGTTCTGAAACTCTCTCATCCTTCCTTTCATAAACATAATCTAGAAAAACTGATGAATGTTTTTGTTAATAACGGTTATCCTCCGCGTCTTTTGAAAGGAATTCTTAATCATTCTTTAGTAACTGCCATAACTCCTTTTGATGGTGACCAAAGCTCTGATATTGTTGAAGAAACAACACAGTTTAAATATGTAAAAATACCCTTTTTCGATCAGTTCAATATTAAATTTGCTAAATATAATTACTTACCACTTAATAGAGTTTTTTCAAAAACCAAGGACAACGTTCCTATTTTACAACAATCTAACATCATTTACTCTATTCCTTGCGTAAATTGTGAAGGAACGTACATTAGTACGACAGCGCAGTATTTCGGGAATAGACTTAAACAACATCGGAATGATTGTAGGGGTAGAAATGAGAATAGAAGTGCTCTTGTTTACCATCATGTTAAGAAAGGTCATCATTTTGATTTTAACAACGCTAAGATTTTAACAATGACAAGGTTAAAAATAGAATAATTTTTTTGTTTTTTAAAAAACAAGAACAAATCTGGTAAATTTTGAATTTTGTTACAGAGGAACACTGGAAAAGTAACACAATAATAATAAGTAACCTTTTGTTTCTTGGTTCAAAGTTTGGTGTCGCACCATCTGTCTCTAATATTTCTGTACCAAAAATGTTAGCTGATATCGAATCTATAATTAAGTTAGTACCAACTAATGTTCAAGACTTTGTTAGAGCTAGATGCACTAATTTGACAACTAATTTTTGTTAAACACATCACCTCCTAATCTAATTAATTCATTTATTATGAAAACTTTAAAAAACACTCTTTCCTTCATCAAAGAAGAAAGAGATGATCCCTTGTTATTGCTTAAGGCTGATAAAGGTCAAATTACAGTCGCTATGAACAAATCGGAATACATTACTAAATCTTTACTACTTTTAAACGATCAATCAACTTATAAAATAGTTAACAAAGATCCAACAACGAAAATTCAAACAAAAATGAATAAGCTTATAAAAGTACTATTAGATAAAGAATACATGGATAGGAATACTTACTCACAACTGATTTGTCACAATGGTACAATTCCAAAATACTATGGATTGCCTAAGGTGCATAAGTTGGACTGCCCGTTACGTCCGATTATTTCTATAAACTATCTAAATTTCTAGCTAATATACTAACGTCGACGTTCGCGGAAAGGACTGAATATAATATTAAAGATTCTTTCACTTTTGCTGAAAGAATGAAAAACCTTCTTCTACCTCCCACCTACGTGCTTATTGATGTTGTTTCCTTATTTACAAACATCCCCTTAGAATTGGTAAAACAGACCATAGTTGATAACTGGAACTATCTAGAAGATAACACAAGTTTAGACATTACAACCTTTATTGATTTAATTACTTTCCTTTTTGATACGTCGTCGTTTACATTTAATGGTGTATTCTACAATCAAATTTTTGGTACGCCTATGGGAAGTCCGCTCAGTCCAATTTTGGCCACTATGGTGATGGATAGTTTACTGGATTATTGTATTCCTAAGTTACCGTTTGAATTACCTTTCATTTTCAAATATGTTGATGACATAATTTGTTCGGTACCAAGTGATCACCTTAACACTATATTAGATGTTTTCAATAGCTACAGTATTAATATTCGATTTACAATAGAGACGAGGACGGATGGTTCAGTACCTTTCTTGGATACCCAAGTAATGAGAAGTGAGAATCTAATGATCCTCCTGGATTGGTATACTAAACCAACTTACACGGGTCGATACATCAACTTCTTTTCTAATCATCCACTGAACCAAAAAATTAATACTGTTGTGGGGATGAAGCATAGAGTTCTGAAACTCTCTCATCCTTCCTTTCATAAACATAATCTAGAAAAACTGATGAATGTTTTTGTTAATAACGGTTATCCTCCGCGTCTTTTGAAAGGAATTCTTAATCATTCTTTAGTAACTGCCATAACTCCTTTTGATGGTGACCAAAGCTCTGATATTGTTGAAGAAACAACACAGTTTAAATATGTAAAAATACCCTTTTTCGATCAGTTCAATATTAAATTTGCTAAATATAATTACTTACCACTTAATAGAGTTTTTTCAAAAACCAAGGACAACGTTCCTATTTTACAACAATCTAACATCATTTACTCTATTCCTTGCGTAAATTGTGAAGGAACGTACATTAGTACGACAGCGCAGTATTTCGGGAATAGACTTAAACAACATCGGAATGATTGTAGGGGTAGAAATGAGAATAGAAGTGCTCTTGTTTACCATCATGTTAAGAAAGGTCATCATTTTGATTTTAACAACGCTAAGATTTTAGACAGAGAGTCGGTTTATAATAAACGTCTTTTTCTTGAAATGGTTTATATTAATAAAGACACAAATTCAGTGAATTTCAGAACGGATACAGAAGGGATAAGTTCAATCTACAGTTTTATAATTAACAACGACTTTACACGACGAGAGTTATGTCCTTAACTTTTTGAGCCGCTTTTTTTCTCTTGCCCCTCCAGTGTTCCTCTCTAACAAAATTCAAAATTTACCAGATTTGTTCTTGTTTTTTAAAAAACAAAAAAATTATTCTATTTTTAACCTTGTCATTGTCCTCTACATTGATTAATGTGTCAAGAAAATTTTCTTTTTAATTTTATAAAAATAAGTTTTTAAAATTTTTTATCTAATTTTGAAGTCAACCTTCTTACTTCCATTGTAAGTCGACTTTAATTTTAAGATTTTTTGTAAGGTTGCCAATCTATTTTAATATTGTAGTGTTTCCCTGATGAAGCAATAAAATATTTGCGAAAGCTCGGATAGCGAAAAAGGAAGTTGTTTTCTTATTCATTAGTTTCTTTTTATAATGAATGTAAATATAGGGTGGTGTATTAATGGAACATAGAGTAACAGTGAATTCTTTATGTTAAATTATTATGATTTAATCTTATTTAACTTTGTTCAAATATTTTTTTTATTTATTAATCTTTTTTTATCTTTGTTTTTTTTAATTACGAGAAAAATGAGAATTGGTAAATTATTGCTGAAAAGATGTACAACAATTTTGCATGTATGAAAGTGTGGGTTATATGAAGAATACATTTTGAGTTGGTCTAAAAGCTTTCACCCATAACAAAGTGAATAATAGGGCAGAAACAACACTGTAATGGGATATGTTGTGTCATAGAAATTTGACTAAACTCAACTAAATTTATGTCATTCAAAACATTTTTACAACCAGTAATGGGCGCCAGGTAAATACCCAAACGGTAGGGTATTTACTTGGTGGTCATCATAACCTTTTTAAAGAAACAACAATCTTAACGCGAAATATGGAATGGAACTGTTGTCGGTGTGCTCATTGTTCGCTAATTTCTTTTCATTGGTTTTTAAGGATCCTTCTCCTGTCCAGCGTATTGAGGATAGTGTAGAAACTGATGTTCTTCCTTTGAGTCAGATGCAATTGGACACAATTGAGGTTGAGAAAGCTCTTATGGGCATCAAGGTTACGGATAGTGGTAGTACTGATGGTATCCCATCTACGTTAATCAAGGAACGTTCTCACTCCTTGTTCCTACCTTTAACTATTTTATTGAATGTTTCGTTGAGTACGGTTGTCTTTTCTTCATTGGGGAAGCAAGCTTTTATTCTTCCCATTTTTAAATCTGGAAATTGTAGTGACATTTCTAATTCCGCCCCATATCTGCCAGCATTTGGAAAAGTGTTTGAGAAACTGGTACAAGCACGCCTATTTTTTGTACTTAAATCTAAAATCAATTCTAGACAACACGGTTTTTTTACTGGTCTCTCGGTCGAGAGTAACTTGCTTGAATATACTCAATATATCTTATCTTCTTTGGATAAGTCTTGTCAAGTTGATTCAATTTATACGGATTTTAGTAAGGCTTTTGACTGGGTAGATCACAACCTACTATTGTTTAAACTAACAAAGTTTGGTACACAAGGGAAACTGTTGCAATGGCTTGCTTCCTATCTGAGGGAATTTTTATTTTATTTAATTTTTATTTAATGATGTATTTGAAGTTGTTCAATATGCCCAATGTTTAATGTACGCTGATGATTTAAAACTGTTTCTCCGTATCTTTTCGCCTCTTGATTGTTCTAGACTGCAGTCTGATTTGAACAATCTTCAAGCTTTTTGCTTCAAAAATCACATTTCATTGAACTTATCAAAGTGTAATATTATTTCCTTTTCTAGGAAGGTTAACTTAATAAACTACAATTATAGCGTCGCTGGTGAGATGTTACAACGTGTTTCATTCATTAAAGATTTGGGCATTACATTTGATTGCAAATTATTGTTTAATATACACGTTGATACTGTGATCACTAAGGCCTGGCGTATGTTAGGTTTTATTATGAGGTCAACACAAGCTTTTTCTAATGTTAATGCAATTAAGACTCTTTATTTTGCCTATGTATATAACACACTCATCTTTTGCAGTGTTGTTTGGAATCCTCAGTATCAACTGTATAAATCCAGAATTGAGCGTATTCAAACCAAATTTCTAAAATACCTTTGTTTTAAGTCTTCTGCTCAATACATTGATTACGAATCAACTTGCACATTTTTTCATATGCTAACACTCAGCCAGCGTCGCTTTTGTGGTGATATATTATTTTTTCATAAGCTTGTAAATAATAATTGTGACTCTTCAGAGCTCGTTGGTTGTGTAAACATTCATGTTCCACCTAGACTCTTGCGCTTTGACTTCTTATTTGAACAAATGCCTGCCAAAACTCTCCGTTATTGAGGATGGCTAGATCCGCAAACCGTCTCGATATAGACTTTTTTCAGCATTCTTTCTACTCATTTAGAAAGTTACTTTTCGCTGCAGTTAATGCGTTGCCTCGAGCATTCATTTGATTTTGATATTTAATATGTATTAATTATTATTACTTGTAAGTATTACTTATATCACTGGCATTTAAATTAATTTTTTTTTCTCTTTCATTTCATTTTTGTTACATTGTTT
The DNA here is from genome assembly GCA_036711965.1 of Onthophagus sagittarius. Taxonomy (NCBI): domain Eukaryota; kingdom Metazoa; phylum Arthropoda; class Insecta; order Coleoptera; family Scarabaeidae; genus Onthophagus; species Onthophagus sagittarius. The sequence goes on from JASERS010000005.1 coordinate 31,807,185, forward strand.
CTAAATTTTTTCCTATTGTTATGAACTGTTATTATATTTGTATATTTTATATGGGATTAAATAAATAAATAATATTGTAAGCTCCGATTACACCTATTAACTTCAATTACTCAGTAGTAACAACTGGCAACAACCAGGTCTCAGTTAAACATTAAAATCTTAAGACATCTTGATGAAATATTCTGTCATTTATAGATGCACTGTACTTCTTCAAGAGTAAAACCATTTTTGAATATCCGAATCCGTTTTTGAAATATCAAATTTTTGAATTCAATTTGTAGCCTTTCATAAAATCAAAGATTTTCTTAATCATTTTGAAAAAATCGTGAAAAATCGAATTCTTAAGATTTCTTGGTGATGTATTCGGTCATTTATAGAAGAAAGTATGTACTTTTTCAGGAATTACAAATTCTCAACCTTAATTTGTGGCATTTCATAAAATTAATAATTAGGGAATTATTTTGAAAAAATCGAATTCTTAAGATATTTTGATAAATTTGTCATTTTATCTCGCTTATTTCCTGAGATAACAATTATTTTAATCAAGTTATTATCAAAGATGGTAAATTATAACCTTATTTTTTTACAATTATAATTTTTAATCAAAATGCTCAAGTTCGATATCAAATTATTTACGATTTAAAATCTTATTACATAGTTAATTACATACCTCAATGATAATAAGTGATGGGGTAAAATGGTAATAAAAATAATAATTTTAGTAATAATAATTAAAATTAATATAAAATCACGAAGAGTTTAGTAGTAAATCGATTTATTCGGTATAGATAGAAATATTTTTTATTTTAAGACATCCTCCAAAAGGTAATAATAATAATAATAAAACTCGGATTAAAATAAAATTGACTTTAAGCGAAGCAAAAATTAATTTTTCTTAAAAAGAGCAAAACTAGATGATTTTATCTCGCTTATTTCCCGATATAATAACTATTTTAATAGAGTTATTACCAAAAATAGCGGATTATTACCAAATTATTAATTTTTTATTACAACATTACGATTTTTGATAAAATTGCTCAATGTTTAGTACCAAATTAATCAGGGTATATATTTTTTTAATTTAAACAAATTAAAATCATTGTGGATAAACATCCGCAATGATAATAAATGATGAAGTAAAAAGATAATAATAATAATAATTTCACCAATTTGTATTGTAAACATGTTAACGTTCTTATAAAATTAAAATAATGAACCTAAAATCCTTTTAATTTTAAATCAAAAGAGGTAATAAGGGTAAATTGATGGAAAATGAAGATAATAATAACAACGATTTTGATAATAACTAAACACTCTCCTATATAGATATTAATAATCAACAATAATTTGATTCCCAATTCGGTATCGAATTAATCAGAATTCAAAATCTTATTAATTTATGTTCTCAATGGTAATAAGTAGTGGGGCAAAATGGTAATAAAAATAATAATTTTGGTAATAATGATTAAAATTAATACAAAATCACGAATAGCTTGGTACTAAATCGATTTATTGGGTATAAATAGAACTATTTTTTATTTTAAGACATCCTCAAAAAGGTAATAATATTATTACACGGATAAAAAAAAATGATTTTAAGAGAAGTAAAAATGATTTTTTCTTAAAAAGAGCAAAGCTAAATAATTTTATCTCGCTTATTTCCCGAGATAATAACTTTTTTAATAGAGTTGTTATCATAGATGATGGATTATTACCACGTTGTTATTTTTTTATTACAATAATACGATTTTTTATAAAATACTTCCGAGTTTGGTATCAAATTAATCAGGATATATTTTTTTTTAACTTGTTTATCTACAATGATAATAAGTGATGAAGTAAAAAGGTAATAAAAACAATAATTTCACCAATTTGTATTGTAAACATGCTAACGTTCTTATAAAATTAAAATAATGAACCTAAAATCCTTTTGGTGTTAAATCAAAAGAAGTAATAAGGATGAAATTGATGGAAAATGAAAATGACAATAATAACAACGATTTTAATAATAACTAAACACTCTCCTATATAGATATTAATAATCAACAATAATTTGATTCCCAATTCGAATAATAATAATATCAAATAAGTCAGAATTCAAAATTTTATTAATTTATGTCCTCAATGGTAATAAGTAGTAGGACAAAATGGTAATAAAAATAATAATTTTGGTAATAATGATTAAAACTAGTACAATATCACGAATAACTTAGTACTAAATCGATGTATTCGTTATAGATAGAATTATTTTTTAGTTTAAGACATCCTCAAAAAAGTAATAATAATAATAAAAATTCAAATTGAAATAAAAAATAAATTTTCCTTAAAAAGAGCAATACTAGATGATTTTATCTCGCTTATTTCCTAAGATAATAACTTTTTTAATAGAGTTGTTATCAGAGATGACGGATTATTACCACGTTATTATTTTTTTATTACAATAATACGATTTTTAATAAAATACTTCCGAGTTTGGTATCAAATTAATCACGATATAATTTTTTTTAACTTGTTTATCTACAATGATAATAAGTGATGAAGTAAAAAGGTAATAAAAATAATAATTTCACCAATTTGTATTGTAAACATGTTAACGTTCTTATAAAATTAAAATAATAAACCTAAAATCCTTTTGGTGTTAAATCAAAAGAGGTAATAAGGATGAAATTGATGGAAAATGAAGATAACAATAATAACAACGATTTTAATAATAACTAAACACTCTCCTATATAGATATTAATAATCAACAATAATTTGATTCCCAATTCGAATAATAATAATATCAAATAAGTCAGCATTCAAAATTTTATATTAATGAAATTTGTTTATCCACAATGATAATAAGTGATGAAGTGAGAAGATAATAATAATTATTATTATTTCACCAATTTTAAAAATAATATGTTAACTTTATTATAAAACTAAAACAATAAAGCTAAAATCCTTTTTATTTTACATGGTAAACAGAATGCAATTGAAGAAAAAAAGATAATAATAATAACGATTTTGATAATATCTATATAAATCTTAATAATCAACTATAATTTGATTCCCAATTCAGAACAAATTACTCAGAATTCAAAACCTTATTAATTTATATCCTCAATGGTAATAATTAGTGGGCAAAATAATAATAAATATGATAATTTGTGTAATAATATTGTAATACTTGGGAAAGTATTACAACACCCTGTATAATTGTTGCTGTACTTTCTTTAAAGAATTGGTTTTCTTCTTACTGGGGTTATTATTTATTGTTATCACAAATATTTTTGCTTTTGAATCAGTCTGTATAAGACAAAAAATCTTCTTAAAAAAGAAATTTTTTTTTCCAAACATTTTTTTTTACTTTTCCTTAACTTAATTAAACTAATTGGGATGTTAAAAATAACGGAATTCCTTCAAACAATTGTGATGATTAAATTATTTTCTTCTTAAAAAAAATAAAACGGTGTTTCTCTTTAATTAAAAAAAATAAACTTAACACAGCATGACTTTTAACAAAAATTTTTTAATCGATCGATTTAAAAAAAAAGTACTTTTCATTAAAGGTGTGGTTGGAAGGCTTAAGAAAAATAACACACAATGTCAAAGCCAATAATTTCTGCCCAATGACTTGTTTGAAGAAGCAGTAAGTCGTTATTTTAATCAAGAATTTAACAAATTAATTGTCCTCTTTTAACATTTTTTGCATGTGATTGGGTGTTTATGTCTGTAATTAATTTATTTAAATAATTATTTTTTGCATGCTTTCATAGGAATGGCAAGATAGTTTAAGGGGGATAACCCACAATAACAAAATCGTTAATGTTTGTCCTAGAACTCAGCTTATGAAGCAGTAAGTTTTTATAAGACTGGGTGGCTTTTTTGATTCGCTTGCTAACATTTTAATCAAATTAAATTAATTTTTCGTTTATATTAATGTATTAATTTGAGTAATTTAATGATTTAGTTGGATGCGTTTACGATTTTTGGTCGATCCAGTCGGAAAAGTTCCTGTAAAAGTGATAGCTCGAACTTTCGCATCCGGGAAAACTGAAAAACTGGTTTATCAATGTTTATCCGAAATGAATTTGCCGAGTGGGAAAAACGAGGCTGTCGAAAAAGATGATTTTACGTTTGATAAGTTTTACAATCTCTATCATAAGATCTGCCCTAGAAATGATATTGAAGAGTTATTTAGGGAAGTGTAAGTTTTTTTTGTTATTAGTAAAAATAAATTTAATTGTTTAATTATTAGCGCGCAAGGAAAAGATTTTATAAACATCGATCAATTCGTAACGTTTCTAAACGAGAAACAAAGGGACCCCCGTCTAAACGAAATCTTATACCCTTTATACGAAGAGAAAAGGGCGATTGAAATAATTGAAACTTACGAGCAAGACGAAGCCGCCAAAGAGGCTAAAAGATTAACCAAAGACGGATTAATCCGATATTTAATGTCCGATGAAAACGCCCCCGTTTTCCTCGACCGTTTAGATATTTACATGGAAATGGATCTTCCATTATGCGCCTATTACATAAATTCTAGTCATAACACTTATTTAATCGGCCGCCAATTTGGAGGAAAATCCTCAGTCGAAATGTACAGACAAGTATTATTAGCCGGTTGTAGATGTGTCGAACTCGATTGTTGGGACGGAAAAGGAGAAGATGAAGAACCTATCATAACTCACGGCATGGCAATGTGCACCGACATCTTATTCAAAGATGTAATTTACGCGATAAGAGACACAGCATTCGTCACTTCCGAGTACCCGGTGATTTTATCGTTCGAAAATCATTGTTGCAAAACGCAACAATATAAATTGGCCAAATATTGCGATGAGATTTTCGGAGATTTATTGTTAAAGGAACCTTTAAAAGATTGGCCTTTGGAACCGGGGGCTCCACTTCCCCCACCGAACATGTTAAAACGAAAAATTTTAATCAAAAATAAACGACTTAAACCGGAAGTTGAGAAGGAAGAATTAGAATTGTTTCTAAAGGGGCAATTTGTTATTGAAGATGAGGAAAAGCAAGATGCTAGTGTGGTTAAACCGATTCCTACTGATGCTCCGATGCTTCCCGAGGTTTAATTAATTAATTAATTTTTTTAATGTTTTTTTTTAATTTTTGGGGTTTTAGGCTCCAGCTCCTGATGCAGCTGCTCCTAGCACCGAAGGAGCGGATGTTGCGGCTCCTGCCCCTTATGCTAGTTCAACAACAAATGTTCATCCTTGGTTGAGTTCTATGGTCAATTACGCTCAACCGGTCAAATTTAATAGCTTTGAAGTTTCCGAACGTGAGTTTTTATAAAAATCTCTTTATAATTCATTATTATTAAATTAATTAATTTTAGAGAAAAACATCCATCACAACATGTCGAGTTTTTCCGAACCTGTGGGATTAAATTATTTAAAATCGCAAGCGATCGATTTCGTTAATTACAACAAAAAGCAAATGTCCAGAATTTATCCCAGCGGAACTAGAGCCAATTCATCAAACTATATGCCGCAGGTAAAATAAAGAAAAAATTGTTTGTGATAATAAATTAAAATGATTATTTAATGCAAGGTGTTTTGGAACGCTGGTTGTCAAATGGTCTCATTGAATTTTCAAACATCCGATTTACCAATGCAACTAAACCAAGGCAAATTCGAATACAACGGAAATTGTGGTTACCTTTTAAAGCCCGATTTCATGAGGAGAACCGATCGTACTTTCGACCCATTTGCTGAAAGTCCCGTTGATGGTGTTATAGCTGCGCAATGTTCTGTTCGAGTAATAGCTGGACAATTTTTATCTGATAAAAAGGTATTGTAATAAAAAATCTTTGGTAATCTCAGAAATTTCGTTATACTCAAAATTAAGTTATAATGACATCATCGTGTCGTCAAGATTAATTGGAATAAATAAATAATTTTGAGGATAATGAATTTGAAAGTGTTTCTTATTTGATGATAATATCTCGATTTGTACTTGAGATACGATCTTTTTAAATCCTTAACTTCAATGATTGCAAGGTTGAATAAAAAAAAATCGTATCATCGAGATTTATTGAATCGAAATAATAATGATGACTTTGGATTAATTTGCTTTAAAATGCTTTTTATTTCATCGCGATATCTCGATTAGTTCTTAAGATAGATTTTTTTTTTAATTAGTTGACAACATTTAAAGTTATCACATCATTCAGAGAGTTATAGAATAAATCAGTGTTCTTCATCCTGTGATCCAAAGAACCCTAGCACATTAAAATTTCCATATGTAGATTTAGGCATTAGTCCATTTTGGATCAAATTAATGGGCAAAAATCGAATATCCTTTCCTTTCCTTCAATTAACATAGATCCGTCCTGATATTGATAAATTGTTTATGATATTGATAAAATTATTATTAATAATATCGTCGATTGTTGTGGATGCTTATAGAAGAATTTCTTCCTTTATGTCTTTAACTTCTGCTTCCATTAACGTCCCTGTAAAGTGGCCAAATTTACATGGTGTCACTTATGTTTATCTTTAAAGAATCCATGTTGCAAGCTCTTAGATAAATTTAAAAAAATTTTTTGATAAATTAGAGATAATTATAATACTTCTTGTACTTGCTATTTAAATATTTATTGAAACCGGTTTCGAAGCTTTACTTCATCATCAGTCAAAACCTTTAATTAAACGAAACATCCAATTAAAATCAAAAACATAATTAAAAATAAAAAATTATTACAAACTCACGTCAAGTCCTTAAAAATGTAAAACATCATAGAACCACATATCTTTCGAAATAAACATTTAACCAATTAAACAACACCTTAAAAATATATCAAAACTAAGTTTTAAAGTTAGCACGTTACAATTTTTAAACTACAGAACAAAGTCGAAACCCACACAAAGAAAAATCAACATAAACTGGTTATAGGACCAATGTAAATTTATCGAAGTTACGAGAAAAGAAGAAAAGATACCCCTTTTATTAAAAAAGGATAAAACAATATCAAATTAAAATTTAAAATGCTCACAAAACAAAAAACAAAATGTAAAAAATCTCTTATTAAAAATTAGTTATTATAACATTTTATAGGTATATATTTGTAAAGAGATGTGTAGAAAATTTCAACCTGTTCATTAAGAAGATCAAAATAGTTGCTTTTATTGTGTTTATCAATTTCAAATGACTCTAAAAGATCAAGTTTAAAACCTTTATCACACTTGTGCAAAAGTTTCACCCCGTCGAAATACATATCATGTCCAGTCTGCTTGATGTGTTTGAAAACATTAGAATTAGGTTTATTTTTATGTTCTTGTAATCGTACATCAAGTCTCCATCCAGTCTGTCTGATATATATATATATATATATATATATATATATATATATATATATTATTGCAATCATTGCATTTAATCTTATAAACACCATTATAATGGGAGGTTTCTTTATTAACATTAAGATGGTGATTGGATAGCAAATTAACTATGGAATTCTTGTTACTATAAGCCAAAGTCACATTATATTTAGAAAAAATACTGTGGGCCTTTTGAGTCAATCTATTATAAGAAATCTGTTTATATATATTATTTTTTATAATTTTTGTATGTAGAGAATCTTTTGTTTGCTGTATCCTGGCTAAAAGTTTATCAAGTGTTTTATATGAGTATTTATTCTGTTTACCTAGATTATAAATAAAGTTAAATTCTTTGATTCTATTTTCATATGATAAAGAGTAGTCTAGTACTCTATTAAAAAAGAAACGAAAACTTGCCATTTTTTGGGAAAATGGGTGTGCTGAATCAAAGGGAATAACAGTTGAAATGGTTGTTGGCTTTCTATAAACGTCATAGGTTATTGTATCTTTTACATTGCAAAGTTTTAGATCTAGAAAAACTATTTCCTTATTATTCTCGAGCTCCAGAGTAAATTTTAATTTATCTTGTATATTGTTGATATAAGTGTGAAGCCTATTTAAATCAGTAATATTACCTTCTCATATTACAAAAACGTCGTCAACATAACGAATCCATTTTATGATATTATTTACGAAAGGATTATGGCTTGAGAAAATATAGTTGTTTTCAACATAATCCAAATATATGTCAGCCAAGATACATAACAAAGACATTCCCATCGGCAATCCATCTTTGATCCTATAAACGTTATTGTTGAATTTACAGAAGTTCATAGTAACTATATGCTTCAGTATAGTGTCCAACTGCGTTGTCAACTTTAGATCCTTGAAATGCTCTTAGAAAATTTTACTGGTTAAATTTAAGATGACGTCTATGGGTACATTTGAATATAAATTTGTTACATCAAAGGACAGCATAATTTTATTTTTTAAATCTAGTAATAAATTAGTATTTTGGATAAGCATGAATTTGGCTAATCTTGATGTGGGTGAATTATTGAAGGCTGTTATAGGTCTTATTGGAATATCTATTTTATGCAGCTTTGGTAAGGAATATAATTTAGGAATATCAGTTAATTTGCTATCCAATCACCATCTTAATGTTAATAAAGAAACCTCCCTTTATAATGGTGTTTATAAGATTAAATGCAATGATTGCAATAATATATATCATCATCCCTTAAAGTTGCTAAAGTGATACCGATTCTAAAAAAAGGTAATACGACCTGTATTGAGAACTATAGACCGATAGCAATTTGTAGTATATTTTCTAAAGTATTCGAAAAAATAATTAGTAACAGGATTCTAGATTTTCTTGACAAGCAGGGTACAATTAGTAACTGCCTCAATTGAGTTCGTCCAGTATATTTATGACAATATTGATCAGGGAAATTACGTGGTTGGATTGTTTTTTGACCTTAGTAGGGCGTTTGATACCCTCAATCCAAATTTCCTTTGTAGGAAGTTATACTGTATGGGTATCCGCGGTCCTATTTTGAACTGGTTTCTTTCTTTCTTAACCGACCGTTCTCTCAGAGTTGTGTTGTCGAATGTTAGCTCGGATGAGTCATCTGTTGACTTGGGGATTCCACAGGGTTCAATTTTAGGACCTTTGCTTTTCATACTTTTCATTAATGACTTACCTGACTTTCTTGAGGATACTCATCTGGTTATGTACGCTGATGACTCATCTGTTGCGGTTGCAGATGCGTATCCTGATACGTTAAATTTAAAAATTACATCAACTATTAAAACGTTTTCTGTATGGTGTGAGCGTAATAGGATTATGTTAAACGTCGATAAAACAGTTTGCGTTAGTTTTTACAAGCGTCGCTCATTGCCGGCAAGTTTTGAAAATAAATTTTTATTTGCCCATAGTACGGGATTTCTTGGTTTGGTGTTGGATGATAGCCTATTATGCAATTTTGAAATTGAAAAAAAGTTTGAATATAAATTCGCTATTAAGTATGTATTACGCACTGTGCTACTCTGCTATTTCCTACAATATACTGGTGTGGGGTGCTGCGACTGATATTGAGTTTAAACGCGTGTTTGTGGCACAGAAGCGCATCATTAGATTAATGTTCGATTTAAATGGCAGGGAATCATGTAGGGAAGTTTTCAGGGAATACTCACCTTGCCATCCATTTACTTATTGAAGTCTTTGTTATATGTGAAGACTAATATGAGCCGTTTTGAAATGTCTACTCATGAATATAATACCCGTGGTAGACCACATTTGAAAAAAGTCCCTTTTATGACTTACCCAAAATATATAATAAATTACCTCGTTCAATCAGATCTCAGGAGTGTCCCAAGAAATATAAACAAGATGTAAAACGATATCTCTTGGATTCTGTGTTTTACTCTAAACGAGAATTTTTAGACATGTAGTGACTTATGTTAGTTTTAACAGATTATATAATTTGCTGTTGTATTTTGATGTTCTATGTACTGACTTGTCACATCTACTTATGTAGCTCACGTGATTTAATAAATATTATTATTATTATTATATATATCGGACAGACTGGACGGAGACTTGATGAACATAAAAATAAACCTAATTCTAATGTTTTCAAACACATCAAGGGGACTGGACATGATATGGATTTCGACGAGGTGAAACTCTTGCACAAGTGTGATAAAGGTTTTAAACTTGATCTTTTAGAGTTATTTGAAATTGAAAAACACAGTAAAAGCAACTATTTTGATCTTCTTAATGAGCAGGTTGAAATTTTCTAAACACCTCTTTACAAATATATACCTAAAAATGTTATAATAACTAATTTTTAATACGAGATTTTTTTACATTTTGTTTTTTGTTTTGTGAGCATTTTAAATTTTAATTTGATATTGTTTTATCCTTTTTTAAGGGGTTTCTTTTCTTCTTTTCTCGTAACTTCGATAAATTTACATTGGTCGTATAACCAGTTTATGTTGATTTTTCGTTGTGTGGGTTTTGACTTTGTTCTGTAGTTTAAAAATTGTAACGTGCTAACTTTAAGACTTAGTTTTGATATATTTTTAAGGTGTTGTTTAATTGGTTAAATGTTTATTTCGAAAGATATGTGGTTCTATGATGTTTTACATTTTTAAGGACTTGACGTGAGCTTGTAATAACTTTTTATTTTGAATTATGATGTTTTTGATTTTAATTGGATGTTTCGTTTAATTAAAGGTTTTGAATTAAGAATTACCTGATAATACCTGGTATATATTTTGAGGTCATTATGAACAATTTTTGTCAATGACATTTATTCCTATCTATTTTGGTTCTCAAGTTACGTAATATGTTTATACCAAAAAAATTCACAAAATTAAGTAAACGGGAAAATGGAAGATAGATAATTACAAAAATTTTAAATAATTATTTATTTGTCCTGAAGTTTGTGAACAGGTGTATCTGAATGACTGAACCAAACTTCAAGGGGTGATACTTTAGTGAATTTTAAGGGTACTTTAATATATGAATGATGGGCGATTTCGGCTTCTTTAGGGAGATACAGCCCTTCTAAAAATTGCGGAAAATATTGGTTTTATTTTTAGTGGTTCAGAGAGTGGTTTATCGATTTCAGTTATTATTTTCGGTAAACGGTACAGATATTATAGAGTGAAATGGTTTCTAGAGAGTACATCCCTTTCATACAATTTTAGTCGATGAACACTATTACACGACGTGGCATGTAATCGATATGTGGCTACATTATAGAGGGAAGAGTTGGGTTGGGTTGGATTGGGTTGATGCGGGTACCGTTCATTTTGGGATATTTTCGATCGGATTCACATTCGGAGAACGAGCTGACCATAAAAGCATTCGTATACTGTGCTGTTCTGCAAAGGCCTGTATAATATGCCCGGTGTATGACTTCCATACAAAATTTTATTGCACTAGACACACGTGGATCATACAAGAAGATCATATAAAGTATGCTCGTGAATTATTTCCAACAGTGTATACATCCAAAAATAAATATCCACTAAACAATTCGACTCGTGCTTTGAAAGAAATCTCTTTTTCTTCTGCGCTTGGATTTTGCTACAACTCATCTAGATAAGCCCCAAAGCCTTTTGGGAAAGTGTAATGTTCACTAATGGGACATAAATTATTCTTTGGCGTTCGCACGGAAACAGTTGCTCACATAATTGAGTATTGAGCATAGTAAAATGTATGATAGCAGAATGGAAGATAGATATTTGTGAATATTTCAAAGAATATTCTATATGTCTCTGAGATGCGTGTACAACGGAAGACCGCAGCTTGCTTCATTTCGCCGCAAGAGGACTTCAAAGATAGCAAATAAAATTCGTATATTTTTTTATAACTCGTAAACGCGATAATCAATCTAAACCATTTTTGAGATGTGAGTTTCTTGGTTCAATTAACGTCTTTTTAATTAGAAAATATAATAAGTATTATTTCACAAGATGTATGTTTTGGATCATTGTCTTGTTGGAACACAATCGGAGTGTTAAGTTTTTGAGAGCTTTGAAATAAATTGCATTTTAAAATATAAAAATAATCAAATTTTATTTTATTTCCCTAAATAAATTCCGTTGTTCCAAACCGCTGGTTACCATTGATTCCCACAGCATTATTGAATCATCCCATGTTTAACTGTTCCCACCATATCTTCTTTTTAAGCTCAAAATTTGATTTCCTCCCAACTATTTTCTTCCCATCTGATCTCCAAAGATTAATTTTAATCTCATCAACAAATATTGCACTTTTTCATAAACTCTGTGGCTTATCTGTATGAGCTCTCGGAAAATTCTTTCATTCTTTGAAAATACGCGTCGAATTGTTTCAGTGGATACAAAGTCTAATAAGTTTAGACACTTAACAGAAAAATTATTTTTGGATTTATACACTATTGGAAATGATTCACGAACATAATCTGAACGCGTAATATATCTTATCTTTACATGAAGAGTAGCACAACTCTTCTGGAAGGGAAAGTACCATCGCTACACAACGTGGCATGGAGTCGATATAAGGCTATACTATAGCGAGAGATGTGGCCAACCATGTCGTCTCAATTCGCCTTCATAGCTATCCAACGTTAGCCGTGGGAGCCGATTTGATATTCCAAACATGTTCGATCAGACTCAGATATATTCACATAAGTATTCTTTATGGTGCTCTTTCACCGAAGTCTGTACAACATGCCCGAAGTACGATCGGGCGTTATCGTGTAAGCTTAGAGACAATTTTGAATTCGATCGTCATCTGCTTCCCATGGCGGTTGTTGAGGAGTTATAAAGGCGAGTTGAGGCCATGATAAGCGCTATTCACGTAGAATAGGTTCGCCATTTCAGCAGAGTTGGGCCGTACTCCAGTGGGAAGTTATATTACGTCAGTACTCCTTCCATCCCAAATATTATAGAAGTAAATGTCATTCCCAAAAATTGTTCATAATTATAACAGTTCCTTATGTACATATTTGTAATCAGAATTGTCGATTTTGATATTTACAGCTTCATATACAGAGTATTCCACGTAAGTGGCAAAGTACATAAATGGCATTAATGAGCCGAGATATGGAGTACCTCTTTGAAATTGAAGAAAACTTACCACACTATAAATGGAAAATAATTTAACATCTATAAATTGTTGCATAATGATACCTGTATAAACACAGTGTCTTTTAAATCTGAATATCTCAAAGACTGATCGAGCTAGAAACTTAAAATTTATCTCAATTGCTGCTTGGATATTCTTAAATAGAGTGCTATTGGTGTAATAATTTATAGTATACAGGATATTCAAAACTGCAACTACTGTTTTACTATATTCAACTGTAAAAAAATCGAAAATTTTGAATGGAACACCTTGTCTTCAAATCATTGCTATATGTCCCTATACCTATTAGTTGCAGTTGTTGACGATTAACTGAAATTACGCAATAAATGATAGATATTGTTTTTACTTCATTGGTACGCCATCAAATAAGACCATAAAAATTCGTGATAACACACTAATAGTTATTTAAAAAATAAAACGATAAATAATTCTCAACTAAACTTTATAATTCCCAAACTTTATAATTCAAATATCTGCCCTGTGTGATCTATGCATACATGAAACCCTCTATAAGGAACTGTCAACGTTAGACTTTATCTGATAATCGATTATGTATATTAAGATAATTATGAACAATATTTGTTAATGATATTTATTCCTATCTATTTTGGTTTTCGAGTTACACCCTATGTTTATAACAAAAATTGGCAAATATTGCTTACTATATGCATAGGGAACTATCATCGTTAGACTTTATGTGGTAATGGATTATGTATTTTAGTATAATTATGAACAATTTTTGTTAATCACATTTATTCCCATCTATTTTGGCTCTCGAGTTACAACCTATATTTATAACCAAAAACGTCGATTTTGACACTTTAATAGTTCCTACTACATACATAAGAAACTGTCATCGTTAGATTTTATCTGGCAATGGATTATGAATTTTGGGATAATTATGAACAATTTTTGTTAATCACATTTATTCCCATCTATTTTGGCTCTCGAGTTACAACCTATATTTATAACCAAAAACGTCGATTTTGACACTTTAATATTTCTTACTACATACATAAGAAACTGTCATCGTTAGACTTTATCTGGTAACAGATTATGAATTTCAGGATAATTATGAACAATTTTTGTTAATCACATTTATTCCCATCTATTTTGGCTCTCGAGTTACAACCTTTATTTATAACCAAAAACGTCGATTTTGACACTTTAATATTTCCTACTACATACATAAGAAACTGTCATCGTTAGACTTTATCTGGTAATAGATTATGAATGTCAGGATAATTATGAACAATTTTTGTTAATCACATTTATTCCCATCTATTTTGGCTCTCGAGTTACACCCTATATTTATAACCAAAAACGTCGATTTTGACACTTTAATATTTCTTACTACATACATAAGAAACTGTCATCGTTAGACTTTATCTGGTAATAGATTATGAATTTCAGGATAATTATGAACAATTTTTGTTAATCACATTTATTCCCATCTATTTTGGCTCTCGAGTTACAACTTATATTTATAACCAAAAACGTCGATTTTGACACTTTAATATTTCTTACTACATACATAAGAAACTGTCATCGTTAGACTTTGTCTGGCAATGGATTATGAATTTTAAGATAATTATGAACAATTTTTGTTAATCACATTTATTCCCATTTATTTTGGCTCTCGAGTTACAACCTATATTTATATATAACCAAAAACGTCGATTTTGACACTTTAATATTTCTTACTACATACATAAGAAACTGTCATCGTTAGACTTTATCTGGTAATGGATTATGAATTTTAGGATAATTATGAACAATTTTTGTTAATCACATTTATTCCCATCTATTTTAGTTCTCGAGTTACAACCTATATTTATAACCAAAAACGTCGATTTTGATACTTTAATATTTCTTACTACATACATAAGAAACTGTCATCGTTAGATTTTATCTGGTAATGGATTATGAATTTCAGGATAATTATGAACAATTTTTGTTAATCACATTTATTCCCATCTATTTTGGCTCTCGAGTTACAACCTTTATTTATAACCAAAAACGTCGATTTTGACACTTTAATATTTCCTACTACATACATAAGAAACTGTCATCGTTAGACTTTATCTGGTAATAGATTATGAATTTCAGGATAATTATGAACAATTTTTGTTAATCACATTTATTCGCATCTATTTTGGCTCTCGAGTTACACCCTATATTTATAACCAAAAACGTCGATTTTGACACTTTAATATTTCTTACTACATACATAAGAAACTGTCATCGTTAGACTTTATCTGGTAATAGATTATGAATTTCAGGATAATTATGAACAATTTTTGTTAATCACATTTATTCCCATCTATTTTGGCTCTCGAGTTACAACTTATATTTATAACCAAAAACGTCGATTTTGACACTTTAATATTTCTTACTACATACATAAGAAACTGTCATCGTTAGACTTTGTCTGGCAATGGATTATGAATTTTAAGATAATTATGAACAATTTTTGTTAATCACATTTATTCCCATTTATTTTGGCTCTCGAGTTACAACCTATATTTATATATAACCAAAAACGTCGATTTTGACACTTTAATATTTCTTACTACATACATAAGAAACTGTCATCGTTAGACTTTATCTGGTAATGGATTATGAATTTTAGGATAATTATGAACAATTTTTGTTAATCACATTTATTCCCATCTATTTTAGTTCTCGAGTTACAACCTATATTTATAACCAAAAACGTCGATTTTGATACTTTAATATTTCTTACTACATACATAAGAAACTGTCATCGTCAGATTTTATCTGGTAATGGATTATGAATTTCAGGATAATTATGAAAAATTTTTGTTAATCACATTTATTCCCATCTATTTTGGCTCTCGAGTTACAACCTATATTTATAACCAATAACGTCGATTTTGACACTTTAATATTTCTTACTACATGCATAAGAAACTGTCATCGTTAGACTTTATCTGGTAATGGATTATGTATTTTAGTATAATTATGAACAATTTTTGTTAATCACATTTATTCCCATCTATTTTGGCTCTCGAGTTACAACCTATATTTATAACCAAAAACGTCGATTTTGACACTTTAATATTTCCTACTACATACATAAGAAACTGTCATCATTAGACTTTATCTGGTAATGGATTATGAAGTTTAGGATAATTATGAACAATTTTTGTTAATCACATTTATTCCCATCTATTTTGGCTCTCGAGTTACAACCTATATTTATAACCAAAAACGTCGATTTTGACACTTTAATATTTCCTACTACATACATAAGAAACTGTCATCGTTAGACTTTATCTGGTAATGGATTATGTATTTTAGGATAATTATGAACAATTTTTATTAATCACATTTATTCCCATCTATTTTGATTCTCGAGTTACAACCTATGTTTATAACCAAAAACGTCGATTTTGGCACTTTAATATTTCCTACTACATACATAAGAAACTGTCATCGTTAGACTTTATCTGGTAATGGATTATGAATTTTAGGATAATTATGAACAATTTTTGTTAATCACATTTATTCCCATCTATTTTAGTTCTCGAGTTACAACCTATATTTATAACCAAAAACGTCGATTTTGACACTTTAATATTTCTTACTACATACATAAGAAACTGTCATCGTTAGATTTTATCTGGCAATGGATTATGTATTTTGGAATAATTATAAACAATTTTTGTTAATCACATTTATTCTCATTTATTTTGGCTCTCGAGTTACAACCTATATTTATAACCAAAAACGTCGATTTTGACACTTTAATATTTCCTATTACATACATAAGAAACTGTCATCGTTAGATTTTATCTGGCAATGGATTATGAATTTTAAGATAATTATGAACAATTTTTGTTAATCACATTTATTCCCATCTATTTTAGTTCTCGAGTTACAACCTATATTTGTAACCAAAAACGTCGATTTTGACACTTTAATATTTCTTGCTACATACATAAGAAACTGTCATCGTTAGACTTTGTCTGGTAATGGATTATGTATTTTAGTATAATTATGAACAATTTTTGTTAATCACATTTATTCCCATCTATTTTGGCTCTCGAGTTACAACCTATATTTATAACCAAAAACGTCGATTTTGACACTTTAACATTTCTTACTACATACATAAGAAACTGTCATCATTAGACTTTATCTGGTAATGGATTATGAATTTTAGGATAATTATGAACAATTTTTGTTAATCACATTTATTCCCATCTATTTTGGCTCTCGAGTTACAACCTATATTTATAACCAAAAGCGTCGATTTTGACACTTTAATATTTCCTACTACATACATAAGAAACTGTCATCGTTAGACTTTATCTGGTAATGGATTATGAATTTTAGGATAATTATGAAAAATTTTTATTAATCACATTTATTCCCATCTATTTTGGTTCTCGAGTTACAACCTATGTTTGTAACCAAATTGTAGATTTCGACATTTTGTAAAATTCTAATATAATCATATTTTAGGTAGGAACTTACGTTGAAGTCGACATGTACGGCCTCCCAACCGATACAATCCGTCGCGAATTTCGGACCAGAATGGTTCCAGCAAACGGCTTAAACCCAGTTTACAACGAAGAACCTTTTCTATTTCGAAAAGTTGTACTTCCAGATTTAGCAGTGCTTCGTTTTGGCGTTTACGACGACAGCGGAAAACTTCTTGGACAACGCATTCTACCACTAGATGGTCTTCAAGCCGGTTTTAGACACATTTCGTTGCGAACAGAAGCCAACTTTCCGATGTCTTTGCCGATGCTTTTTTGCAATATCGAATTAAAAATTTACGTCCCCGACGGTTTTGAGGATTTCATGGCGGCTTTAAGCGATCCCCGCGGATTTATGGGGGCCCAACAGAAACAAAACGAGCAAATGTCTTCCATGGGGATCGAAGTAACCGATAATAAAGCGGATAAAGTTGAGAAAAAGGAAGAGAAGAAAGAGGAACCTTTAGTTTTTGAACCGATTACCATCGAAATGATAAGACAAGACAAAGCTTTTCAAAAAACAACAAAAAAGAATCAAAAAGAATATGATACGTTAAAAAAGAAGCAGATGAAAGAGAAATTAGCGATGCAAAAAGCCCAATGTGGGGCTATCGATAAAATTGTTAAAGGGAAAAAGTAAATTTATTTTTAAATTTGGTTTAATTTAATTAATTTGTTGTTATTTTAGCAAAGCCGATTTAGTTAATGATCCGAATATACGAAAATTAGTCCAAGAACAAACGTTGCAATGGAGCGAGTTAATGGAGCGTCATCGGAAAGAAGAATGGAAATTTTTGAGGGGTCAACTTGACGATCAAAGAGAACTCTTAAGAAAACATATGGAATTAATGCAAGCTGGGCAATTAAAGCAATTAGAAGCGAGACATGAAAGGGATTTGAAAGAGATGAATGCTAAACAAGCTAAAATTTCGGTTGAAACATCAAAAGAGGTACATTAATAAGTTTTAAGTATTAATTTTTTATTAATAACTTATTTTTTTTAGATTAATAACGATAAAACTTTAAAATCGAAACAAGAAAAGGAAAGGAGACTCCGAGAAAAACAACAAAATAACACAAAAAGATTTTTGGAAGAACGAAAAAATAAAACCATCAAACAAAGCAATGAAAAAGAAAAATTAAAGATTAAACACGGAAAACAATTAGAAATGTTATCGCATGATATACAAAAGATGATTGATATGTACACGAATGAAGAAATCGAATATGAAATGTCGAGCAAAAGCGAATTTTTCGCTTAATTCGGGATTATTTTAATTTAGCATTTGATGAGTTAATATTTGGACCAAAAAGTTAATATTTTTAGCGCTCTCTTTGCACTTGCCATATTTTTTCCGAGGTGGTCTCGAAATAGATTTTATCTATTTACAAGTAGATGGTTATCTTGTGAATCGTTAAAATTAGATGTACGTTAACGTTTTCGGATATTTAATTAATTAATTAATTACCTTGTGATTAAGGTGTAACTAATTTATCTGTTTAGATCCTGTTAATAAATATTTATCGTAAAATAAATGTTAACTTATTAATTTTATTGAGTTTATGTTTTTTAGGAATCATAAATCTATTTTAACTTTAATTTTATGATCTTTTTTAAACATAAATTAAATAATAAATTTAATAAATAAAATTAATTTTTATTATTTTTGAATAATTATGTCATTTTTGACAGTTCGAAGTTAGTTCTAGAAAATTCCACTGTGAATCAGCGCTTTTCTAACCACACTTTATCGACACCAAAAACTGTAAGTATTTAAATATTGCAATTATTAATCAATAAATTAATAATAATAATACTTAAATAGAATGTTAAAAAGTTAATTGTTAGAGTAACTTGTGTAGTATTAAATCCAACGACATCTTTGATAGATCTGTCAAACTATAACCTCAAATTGTTTTCTATTTTTCTTTTGAGAAGGTCGTTAAAACTTAAAAAATATCTCAAATAAAACCGTTTTTATGAGCTTTAATTGAATTAAAACGTGTTATTTTAGAAATGAGAACATTTATAATGTTGGATAAGTATTAATGTTGGATTGGGTGATTATGACCGGTGAACCTAACCAAGTAAAAAGACCATCTCTGTACGGTTTGGATGCTTCTTTACAATCAACAAGAATGAAACCGACCAATTACTCACCATACATGCCTGGGCCATCCTCTTACACTAACAATTTCTCTTTTTACTCGAATTTTGGCCAAATACCAGCTTCTATTACATTCCCCCTACCACCGATTGAGACTTCGTCTTACAACGAAGGTGTCTCAAATAACGCCGCATTAACAAGATGTAAAAGAAAAATGGATGATACCCCGATGTAAGTTAATTAAGTATTAATTTTAAACGATTTTAAAGTTTGTTTAGTTCTCGTTCCATTAAGCAACATATCACGGAAGATCGAATGGCTGAACATTTATCTAAATTACATATAAGCACCCAAAATCCAGCCCCGTCATCCGAACCAGAAACGAGCGAAACTACAGAAAAACGCCTCTATATGTGCGAAGAGATGAGAAAGCTACAAACGGAATCTGCTATACCCCAATCGCTTTTGGATCGTGTAACAGGGCCGTGTAAAGCTTTAGTTTTGTGGTCTCCCCCTCAACGGATCTTTCCGGTTCTTCCAAACATAGCGGAAGATGCGAATTATGATAATAATAACGAAGAGGCCGTTCCTGATAATAATTTAATGGATCTTGATCGATAATTTTTATTAATTAACGTTTCATCATTGTGTATGTATATAATTTATATCATTTTTTTCGTCAACATTAATGAATTAAAAAAATCGATTGCTAAAAGGAAATGTGTTTTTAAATGAAAATTGTAGGTGATGTGACTGATTTTTTTTAAATAAACATCTTTTAAAACATTATTTTTTAATGTATTAATCCCAAATCATAGAAATTAAGTTTTCGATAGAAAGTAAAGAAATTTGATTCATGAATTATTTAACGCTTGTAACTTTTCATTGTTAGAATTGAAAAGATGTTGACGCGATTGAGTGAAAGGTTCTATTATTTGCAAATTAGAAACTTTAAATATTAAAATAAATTAAATATTAAATAATTTATTATATATAGGTTATGTTTAGTTTTTTGTTGATTGGTTACCATGTCAACCGAGATGTCAAAAAAATTAGCTGTCAAATTTTGACAAATCAAAAAAAGGTAAGATTTAATAATGATTTATTTTTAATTAATTAATTTTAATTTATTTTTTTTAGTATTATTTGATCCCCGCCCCAACGGCTGTTAACGATTGTGGACAGCTTCACGTGGACACAAATCATTTTTAGCGCATGCGCGCGTTTTAGTTTGAAAGCAGCATGGCAGACTGTACGAAGGGTGGTGTAACGTTAAGCGATTTTTCCAATTTTTCGTTCGTTTCAAAGTGAAATTTCGTCACGGTGCCATATCGGGAGGATCCGCGGGGCCCCCTTCGACCCGGTCCGGCGATGTCCACCGCTGTCTTCACTCACTTCCGCATTATTTCAGGTACGCACTCCGTTTTAAATGTTTATTTTTTTAACGCACAACATACATACGTAAAACGCAGAGTGTTTTACCACCGCGAAGTTAAAAATTATTTTGATAACGATTTATTTTTGAATAATCAATTGGGGTTATGCACGGAATTTGACGTGAATAAATTTATTTTCTAGGTTAGATTTGACCTACATTTTACTTTGCTGTGGCAAATAGATTTTTCTATAAAATTTTAATTCGATATTTTAAATAAATGATTTTCGTTATCATTATTAATATCCAACATCATTTTATTTTAGAATATCTCAAGATTAGAGCGATTTATTTCTAACACCTGCATAAATAGTTGGTTTTTTATTCTTATAATGTTGACAGTTTTGTTTTATTTAACAAATATGACATTGACGTTTATTTGAGCCGTCATTATTCAAAATGTCAAAAATAACATAATCAAAATAAATTGATAAATTGAATTGAAATTGAATCCAATGACGAAGACGGAAGATAAAAAATGTTTTGGGGCGTTCTCATGGGCAGGTGTTTTTCGAATTGGATAAAAACTTCATAAAGAACCCTGATGCAGGTATATTTTTTATTGTAACTTATATTTGCTAGAAACTGAAATTGTTCCTCACTTTCGATTTTCTTATTGTACCGCAAGTCTCGGCATCGAGAGCATATTCCATAAACAACGTTATTTTTATAAGGAAATGGAATGTCACCGGTACAGATACCACGGGCTCTATTGGGAATGAAAAAGTCTTGTTTACAGGCCCAGTAGATTCTTTTTCTTACGAATTCAAAAAGAGAAATCTATCCGAACCAAAACAATAAATTCCTTTCTTCTCTTTACTTTTTTTACAATGTATTTTATCGAAACGTACATAAAAACGGTGTAATTATAAGAATTTATGAGTCATCATGTATGACTATTTATAGTATGTGGATTGCTCGACAATAATGCAGACATTGCGTGCATGAATGTCGTGGGCTCGCCTGCAATGCTTATGCTAATTTAGGTGAGTTTCAATTAACACAAAGAAATAAAAATTTGCAAATTTTTATTTAAATTTTTATGTCTAATTTTTTTAGTTTGATTGTAAAAAAATTAACGCTTGTAATGTAAAGAAAAAAACTTGTCATTTTAACTTGATGGATCGTTCAGTATCCGTGACACATCGGTCTATGGCATTACTTTAAAACGTCATTAGAATGTGCACCTTGTGGAGTGTTCATTGTACCCCACGGTTCTATTGTGGTAAAAGCAGAACAATGGCCTTTAGTACGATATTAGAACCCTGATATGTCGTGCGTGGTCATGTACCACTGCCAAATGAGATTATCATCTCGGTTAAGTGATTAGCTAATTAACTACACTATCCAATAAACTTAAATTTCTTTTTTGGATTAATTATTACATTTTCTTAATGATTTTGAATTCACTTCAATGACATCTTGTATGTATGTAGTTGCATGTGGGAGTGAATAGTATCACAGCACTTAGGCCCCAGCCTTTGTACATCCTCACAGTTAATCGTTCATTCAATGGTCAGAAAAGCAGCCCAATGTTTTTATGGACGGTAATATGGAACAGAAAGACATGTTCCCTATATCCGAGATTTGGGGCCATGGTATTCCAAAAATTGATTCCCTTAGGTACGCGAGTTTGAAACAATATGACTTACCGTCTCGTCTTCCATTTTACACCCTCTACAGAGAGACGTATTTACCAACTTCATGTGCTTACGTAACCTATGGTGTCCGGTGAAAAAGTGTGTGATAAGTCTCAAATCACATTTTGATTTTTCAAGAAATTGGGCGGATTCCTTCGGGTTAGGATAGAGCAGAGTTTCCTTAGCAAAAGCGTCTCATCTATCGCAAAAAGCCTGATGAGAGATGGAGTTTATTAGCTTTGATACTGTATTGATGGCTAGTGGTACTTAATTCCTGTATGTCGTTTACGCCACATCAACGTGACATTGTTGTTTACGTTTGCCTCCTCAAGTGATTGCCGACAGGATCTCACCAGCGACGATGTGGCTCGGCGCTTATCCATGCAGATCACAACGTTTCGGCCGATTTTTTTAGAGTCTAAAGCAGTTGGACAACTAGCGGCCAGATTGCGATTTTTGTGCGGCCCGATAACAAAAAAAGGAAATCGCATAAATTAATATTTAAATTTTAATAATCGATAATACAAATAATTTTTATTACTTGGTCGAATGACGTTTTATAAAACTCCTATATCTTAATATATAAAAATGGAGTCTTATATGTGGGTACCTATATACCGATTTTACTAAGTTATTCTGTTAAGGCATTTATTATTTTTTATTATTATTTGAATTTATTTTAAGTTGCTTAGTATAAATTTATATTTTCTGTTTTTTTTTTGTTTTGTATTTTCGTTGAAAACATGTGGTCGAAGTAGGTTGCTCGGCTCGTGTTATATATATAATGTAAATTTGGAAAAACCGGATTATTCGATTTTGTTCTTTCGAAGCATAACATCAAGATTAAAATTAAAAAGTCAATAAAATAAATTTCCAGTGTTTAATTTACTTAAACGATATTCCAACTGAAGAATTTACAAATCAGCGACGAAACACTAGCATAAAAATGGTCCTTCGAGCCGGATGCGGGTCCAATTCAGATTTCTACGCCGAATTCAGCGTCATTTCAACGCCATTGTAACGACGAGGTCAAGAAAAGGAAAAGGTACGCCGCATCCTTTGTTTCCTATTTCAATTTTTCAAATTCCTTTCAATTATTATAACAAATATGTCGAAAATAAAGTCGCTTCTTGGTAAAGCTTCCACTTAATTCAGAATTTAAATGATTTTGAGGAGTTTTTGAACGAAATAACTCCAGATTTTGTTGATATAGATAATGAACGTTTATCTGTACATCTTTCACTCATTTTGCCTTTAACGACTGATTATTCTTATGCCTATAACGAATTGGTAGCAAATTCGGTAGACGTTAGTGAATTCATTTCAATCACAGAGTTCACCAAAAAATATGTAAGCCTGGTCGCGTCTGCGAACGTTCTTTCAAAATCTTTTACAAAAAATACAGATGTTACGACAGTTTCAAATGTTTCTAATGTTGCTAATGTTTCAAATATTTCAAACTTAGAAAATAAAAATGTTTCTTTACCTAAATTGTCTTTACCGCATTTTAACGGTTCATTTCAAGAATATTTATCTTTCAAAGAAAATTTCTTATCAATTGTAGATCCGACTGATTTACAACCGTCTCAAAAATTTTTATATTTACGATCTTGCTTAAAAGGTGAAGCTGCCAACGATATTGCTGGTCTTCAGTCAACTAATGATAATTATAAAATTGCTTTAGATATTCTTGCAGCTAGGTATGATAAACCAAAGCTCATTCTTCAATCACATGTTGGTAACATTTTCAATTTAAAAAGTTTTTCAAGGCCGAGTGCGTCAAGTTTACAAGAATTGTTGAATAATTTAAATAAAAGTATTTTGTCTCTAAGGAATATGAATATTACCGATAATCAATTAGCAGCAGCATTAATTAGTTATATTGTTTCAAATAAAGTTGATCAGGATACAAAAGAAAATTTTAAAAAATATAGGCCAACTGAAGTTTTGTCTCTGAAGGATGTAACTTCGTTTTTAGAGGAAAGAGTACAATTTTTAACTAACGTTGATTCTGACAGTGTGCTTGACAAATTCAGCGTTTCAAATAAGCATCATACGAAAAATAAACAATTAAGCTTAGTCACCGCAACTAACAAAATGCCGGTATGTTATCTATGTAAAGGTGAACATTGCGTAGACAAATGCAGTGAATTTATTTCAATGACCGTTTATGATCGCGTACAAAAAATAAAAGATTTAAAACTATGTCCTAATAGCTTAAGACATTCAGTAACGAAAAAATGTACTTATAAATTTAATTGTAGAACTTGTAACAAACCTCATCACTCATTATTACATTTTCCGCGAACGCCTAAAAACGTTGAACAGAATATAACACCTGAATTAGTAAATAGACCTTCGACTTCAGATTCAAACGTTTCGCCTAGTTTTGCTTGTAGTGTTAAAAATAATAAACAACATAATATTACATTACTTTCAACCGCACAAGTTTTGGTTTTTGATTCATATGGTAACCGTCATATAGCACGTTGTTTGTTGGACTCCTGTTCAATGAACAATTTAATAACCGAAAAATTTGCAAAGTTACTACATTTAAGTTTCGATTCTGTGAAGTATTCTATTTTAGGGGTAGGTTCGAATTGTACTAATGTTACAAAGCGCGCGACCGTTTCAATTCGTTCTCATTGCACGAAATATCAAACGGAATTAACTTGTTTGGTGTTACAAACTATTACTACTGCGATTCCTATAGTTTCTTTTGACAAGCAATTGTTAAATGTTCCTCCTGATGTGGAATTAGCAGATTCTAATTTTAACATACCCGGAGATATAGATATTTTAATAGGTGTCTCTCATTTTTTCGATTTGTTATGTGTGGGACAAATTCGTTTACTAAACACGTCATTGTTATTGCAAAAAACTAAACTGGGTTATGTAGTTTCGGGTGAATGGCTGAATTTCCCTCATAATTCGGAGTCTGTTTCTTTAACGCATTGTTGTTTTACAAATAATTTATTGAACGATCATTTGCAAAAATTTTGGGAAATTGAGAAAGTGACTCCCGTTAATCCACGTTCTCTATATTCGAAAGAAGAACAACTGTGCGAAGATTATTTCGAAAAAAATAATTACCGAGATCAGGATGGCAGATTTGTGGTTTTTATTCCATTTAACGATAAAATAAAAAAATTAGGTACTTCTTACGATTTGGCTATAAATAGATTTCATTTGTTAGAAAAGAGATTGATGAGACAACCCGATATGAAGGAAATGTACTCGTCATTTATGAAGGAATATGAAATTCTAGGCCATATGTCAAAAATAGACTGTAAAGATTTAAAAAATTTCAATTTTTTACCGCATCACGGGGTTGTCAAAGCAAATAGCTTAACAACAAAATTGCGAGTAGTGTTTGACGGTAGTGCTAAAACCTCAACATCTCTTTCGATAAATGATTGCCAAATGTTAGGTCCCGTTGTTCAAATTGATTTATTTTCAATATTAATTAAATTTCGTAAATGTACCGTCAAATTTTGATTGATCCATCACAGCGCAAATATCAATGTATCTTATGGAGAGAAAATCCATCTCAAAATGTAAATTGTTTTAAATTAAATACGATTACGTACGGGTTAGCTAGTTCTAGTTATCTAGCTACAAAATGCCTACAAACACTTAGCGTTCAAAATAGAGATAAATTTCCTATTGCAGCTGGTAGCATATTAAATGATTTTTATATGGACGACTGGATTTCAGGCGCTTCCGATTTAGAAAGTGCATTACAATTAAAAAATAACGTTTCGAATATTTTACGCAAAGCAGGGATTCCGTTGCGTAAGTTTTTGTCAAATGATTATCGAATTTTAAATTGCGAACAACATGAATCTTCAGATTTTTTCACTATTCCGTCTGACAATTTGAATAGTACAAAAACTTTAGGCTTACACTGGGATTCACGTTTAGATCGAATACTTTTTCATTGCGAATTAAATTGTAGGAATTATTCAATCACAAAAAGATTTATCTTGTCTTCAATATCCCAAATATTTGACCCTTTAGGCCTGATATCTCCTTTAGTTATTAAGGGTAAAATGTTAATTCAAGACTTATGGAGGGAAGGGTTATCCTGGGATGAAAGTCTGCCGTTATGTTTACAAAATGATTGGATGAATTTCTCAAAGAACTTACGCCATCGAACGATGCGCGTTTATTTCAAACTATACTCGAATAGAATTACACGGATTTTGCGACGCTAGTAATCGAGCCTTTGGTGCGTGTATTTATATTCGCTGTTCATTGAATGAAAAAGTTTACGTCCGTTTACTGTGTTCTAAGAGCAGAGTCACTCCTTTGAAAGCGATTACATTGCCTCGACTAGAGCTTTCTGGTGCTGTTTTGCTAGCCGAACTTGCAGAAAAGGTTATAAAAGTTCTAAAGGTAACATTTCAAAATATTTATTTTTGGTGCGACTCTGGGATGGATTGGATTGGGATGGAAAATTGTTCTGGGATGGATAAACTCGACACCTAACAAATTTAAAACTTTTGTTGCCAATAGAATAGCGGTTATTCAAGAACTAACTAATTCAAAACGTTGGTTTCATGTAGCTTCTAATAGTAGCTACATGAAAGCTAGTCACAGAAGTAGCTGATCTCATTTCTAAGGGTACTACGGTAGAGAATTTAATAATGAATAAAATTTGGTTTACCGGTCCTGATTTTCTACATAATTTGGATTTTGATCTTTTTTCGGAATGTCCTGATGCGTTGGATTTATCAGAAATGAAACAAAACAAAATTACAGTAGCATGTGTTAATGTTGACGAATTTACTACAAAATTTTTCCAAAGATATTCTAGTTTTTCAAAATTACAACGAGTTTTTGCTTATATACTGCATTTTATCAGAAATTGTCAATTAAAGTCAAAAGATAGGACTTTAAGTTTTCTTACTACCAACGAATTACGTAACTCTTCGCTAAAGTTATGTTATTTTTGCCAAAGAGATAGTTTCGCGGAAAAAATTGATTTACTAATTAAACAAAAGAATATTAAAAGTTGTTTATTGAAATCTTTGAACCTTTTTCTTGCGGATGATGGTTTAATTCGTGTAGGCGGGCGATTAAAACATTCCGATTTTCATTTTGATAAAGTGCATCCTATATTGCTACCTAAAAATCACATTTTCCCTAAATTAATAGCTGATTACTATCATAAAAAATTACTTCATTGTGGATCTAATCAATTGTTATGCGCTATTAGAGATATTTTTTGGCCCATTTCAGGAAAGAAATTATGTAAGCAAACGATAAAAAATTGTTTGATTTGCTTCAGAAATAAACCCAAGTTTTTAGAAACTCAAATGGGTGATTTGCCAGCTTTTAGATTAAAACCATTTATGCCTTGCTTTACAAATACAGGGGTTGATTACGCCGGCCCTATACGTATTAAAGATAAATTTACTAGAAATTCAAAGTTGATTAAAGCATATATTTGTCTTTTCATCTGTATGGTAACAAAAGCGGTACACCTAGAGGTGGTAACCAATTTGTCTGCAGAAGCGTTCATAAATGCATTTAAAAGATTCATTTCAAGACGGGGAAAACCCACCAAAATGTTTAGCGACAATGCTACTAATTTTATTTCGGCTGCTAAAACCATAAAAGAGCTTTATATATCTTTACAAACGAAAGATGTACAAAATAAACTTTCTTATTTCTTTGTTAACGAGGGTATTAACTGGAGTTTTATACCACCAAATTCACCTCACTTTGGTGGTATTTGGGAATCTAATATAAAATCAACAAAGGTTCATTTGAATAAAATATTGGGCGATTGCCATTTAAATTACGAAGAGTTACTTACTGTTTTGACCCAAATTGAATCAATTTTGAATTCTAGACCTCTGTCTCCATTATCCAGTGATCCTAACGATTACCTTCCTTTGACACCTGGCCATTTCCTGATAGGCAAACCTTTAACAACGTTGCCAGAACCTTCGGTGGTCAACATTCCAGTGAATCGTTTGGACCGCTACCAGTACCAACAGTTATTAATTACAAAATTTTGGAATAGATGGTCGAAGGAAGTTTTGCCCGAACTTCAAAAAAGATTAAAATGGAATTCGACAAAGGGATCAGAATTGAAGATTGGGTCCATGGTATTATTATCGGATAACGTCCCTACCAGTAAATGGCCGTTAGCGAGGGTAGAACAACTTCATCCTGGCCGTGATGGTATAGTTCGTGTGGTGACTGTCAAGTTGGGAAATGGAACTATTTTCAAGAGACCTATCGTCCGACTGTGTTTGTTACCACATGATTAGATTATATTTATTTTTCTTTGTAACAATTTAATTGAATATTTTCTTTGTTAAAAAAAAAAAAAATTTCAAGTTTCTTTTTGTTGATTTGGTTGAAATACTTTCTTAGTTTTATTTTGTATTTTTCAAATAGCTTAGCTATTTCAAGGTGGCCGGTATGTTAAGGCATTTATTATTTTTTATTATTATTTGAATTTATTTTAAGTTGCTTAGTATAAATTTATATTTTCTGTTTTTTTTTTGTTTTGTATTTTCGTTGAAAACATGTGGTCGAAGTAGGTTGCTCGGCTCGTGTTATATATATAATGTAAATTTGGAAAAACCGGATTATTCGATTTTGTTCTTTCGAAGCATAACATCAAGATTAAAATTAAAAAGTCAATAAAATAAATTTCCAGTGTTTAATTTACTTAAACGATATTCCAACTGAAGAATTTACAAATCAGCGACGAAACACTAGCATATTCCTTGGCCGAATTTCACCAAATTTGGTAAACACATACTGTGAGCGTCAAAAAAAAAGTAAACAGCTGTTGCTTTTCTATTAAAAGGTTAATAAAAATGCAGTTAATAACGAAAATCAAAAAGTTTTATTCAGTCTTCACAACTCATCTATACTATATTTAAATCAATAGAAACATGAAAAAAAAAAACAAATCATTACCCGTAATAATTCAGATTATTGTAAATATCTACCGAATTTACGCGTCATAAGAAAGTAAACAGAATTCGGAACTAATAGGTATTAAGTACAAAAATAAATATAATATTAACTTTTAATACTTGGTTTGAGCTCCTTTGGCCTTCAACACCTCCCTTAATCTCCTTGGCATGGATTCCACCAAGTATTTTGTAATATTTTGAGGGATTTTCATCCATTCTTCAGTTAAAGCTTTTTTAAGGTCGTCTTTATTTGAAATTGTCCTTTCTCTGATCTTCCTGTCACCGTGATCCCACAGATGTTCTATAGGATTAAGGTCTGGGGACTGCGGTGGATGATCAAGGGTTTTAGGGACTCGGTATAGCATCCATTCCTTCACAATTTTGGAAGTGTGCTTTGGATCGTTATCCTGTTGGAAGATCCAGTTCTCTGATAAGCCCAATTCATTAATACTCGGGGAAATATTGTTCTTTAAAATGGTTAAATAGTCCATTTTATTCATTGTTGATTCAATAAAAACTAGATTACCGACCCCTGAGGCCGCCATACAGCCCCAGACCATAACCGAGCCTCCACCGTGTTTGATGGTATTGGTAACAAATTTCTCTTTGAAGGCCTCATTTTTTGGCCGCCATATCTTTGGTGGTTTTCTTTTACCAAAAATTTCAAATTTACTTTCATCACTAAATAATATATTTTTCCAAAAATCTGGAGCTTCGTTCTGATATTTTTTTTGCGAAATCAAGACGTTTCTGTTTATTTATTTTCGATATGTAAGGCTTTTTACGGGGTGTTCTTCCGTGCAGGCCACTTCTATGGAGTGTTCTTCGTATGGTACTGGAACTTAAGGTTGTGTTTGCTATCTGCGATATGTCGTTTGCTATTTTAACCGCACTTGAACATGGATTATTCTTCACTTCTCTTACCACTGCTCTAGCCTGTGCTTCTGTAAGGCGCTTTGGTCGTCCAACGCGTTGTAAATCGGCTACAGTATGATGTTTTGCGTATTTATCCAAAATTTTTTTTATTGTGCAGTGATTTCGTCCCATTATTTTAGCTATTTCGCGTAAGGATTTACCTTTTTTATTTAAACTTAATATAATTGTACGCGTTTCTATACTTGTTTGTTTTCCCATGACGATTTTTGGTATTTATAATTAATTTCGACGTTCAACCACTTGCTGTTTCTTCTAAAATGTTCTAAAGTTGTCCTGGGAGGGGTTTATAAGTATTTATACGAAAATTGTGGTACTTCCCCTAAATCTAAAATGAATTTACAACAACCGGACCGGCTGTTTACTTTCTTTTGACGCGTAAAGATCGGGATATTTTTACTCTAAAGGGGATTTACCATATTTGTGGGGTTTTTTGCTTAACTATTTTTTACGATAGGATTGCTCACAAATAAAGTCGTAAATTTTGGTATATAAATTTTTATTGTAAGTTAACAGAATCGTAGTAAAAAGGGTTTTTAGAAGTAAAGAGCTAGTGTTTACTTTCTTTTGACGCTCACAGTAGCTTAACATATTGGGAAGAACCTTTCATCTTAATATTTTTGACACCGCCGCCGAGGTGGCGGCAATGACGATGTTAAAAAAATAATTTGCACAATAGCGAATCCCGATGTATGGCGTTTATGAATACAGTAAATACTCCGACCTACGTAAACCCGACTTACGTAGATTCAAAGATACGTAACTGCGAATTTGTCCGTTTTGTCGGGTATTCCCCTGTTTCGCTGAAAAGTGGATTGAATCATAAAATTTTCTAGTCCGTTCAGTTTATGCGAGTTCTTCGTAGAGAGTTGATTAATCACAGAGTTGATAAACTTATTGTTTTAAAAAGGTTGTGAAAATAAAAGTAAGTAATATTTTATTTTAATTTGCGGTCCTACAAAAATTTATTCGTTTCTTTAATTATACCAGAATAAATAAAATTGTCCATAATATTGACATGCGATGTCGGGTAGGAAGAAAAGAAAACTAGAAGATGAAAACAGACAATTTAAAAATAATTGGGAAGATGACTACTTTTTCTTGCAAGTAAAAAATAATGCTTTATGCTTAGTTTGTCGTGAAACGATTACTGCTAAAACTTATAACATACGAAGACATTATGAAAAACATACGGAACTTTCTGTACTTTCTGGTGGTGAACGCAAGGCCAATTTACATTTACTTAATTGCTGCAGCTGAAGATATTAGCCCGGAAAAAGTTCATATTTATAAACAAATAAGTCTGTCTCATCAAACTGTTGCACGTAGAGTTGATGATATTTCCAATGAAACTTCCCTAAACCTCAATGAACATACCAAACAATTTGTGTACTACTCATTAGCTTTGGATGAAACAACCGATAGCAAGGATACATCACAACTTGCTATATTTATTCGCGGAGTTGATATTAAGCTGAAAGTAACAGAAAAACTCCTTGATCTTGTGAGTCTGAAGGATACAACAACGGGCAAAGATATTAAAGATGCTGTTCTAAAAAGCGCGGAAGATCGACAATTAGATTTAAAAAAACTTATTGGTATTACAACCGATGGAGCACCATCAATGATCGGAAAAAACATAGGAGCAGTTACTTTAATTTGCAAACATATTGAAAGCTTGGGACAAAATACATCATTTTTGGATTTATTTATTTGTCATTGTTTTTTACATATAGAAAATCTATGTGCTCAGTCATTAAATATGTCTCACGTGATGTCAGTTGTCATTAATATTATTAATAAAATAAAAAATAATTCATTAAAACACCGCCAGTTTCAAGAATACCTTCGCGAACTGGAGTCCGAGTACTGTGACCTAATATATTACGCCAAAATACGATGGTTGAGTCGTGGAAAATGTTTATTAAAATCTTGGAACCTCGGGGAAGAAATTAGAATTTTCATGAATGAGAACGGCGAAGACGTTTCACAATTATACGATGAAAAATGGTTGTTGGATTTGTGTTTCTTAATAGATATCACAGCTAAATTAAATGAACTAAATCAGTATCTTCAAGGAGAAAATAAATTAATTACGAATTGCTATCAAGACATAAAGACATTCATTGCTAAATTAAAATATTTTCAAAATTAACTAAAATCGAATAATGCCACCCATTTCCCTCACTTAAATGATTTCGAAATGGAAAATAAACCCATTTCCGAATATTCGCATAATATTAAAGATTTGTTTGAGGAATTTGAAAAAAGATTTGCCTATCTGGAAAAATTTGAACAAATGTTCAATATTTTTAATTGTCCATTTAATATTGATGTGAATTCAGCTCCAGGTTATTTACAACTGGAACTTATCGACCTGCACTCCAACTCAGAAATGAAATTAAGGTTTGAGGACATCAATATAGTCGACTTTTATGGAAAATATATCCAGGAAGATAAATTTCCTAATTTGAAAAAATTAGCTATGTGTATTGTGGCAGCAAACGGCACAACATATCTCTGTGAGTCATTTTTTTCTAGATTAAAATTAGTCAAAACTAAAGACCGTAACAGGCTCACCGACGCAAATTTGACGAATCAGTTACGTTGTGCCACAACAAAATTAGAAGTTGATATTAAAAAAAATTCAAATAAAATAAATAAACAAGTTTCACATTAAATAACTGTTGTAATTTACTGAAATACCTATATATCTGTGTATATCTGTGTATATCTGTGTATATCTGTGTACATGCTAGTTTGTGTATAAGTATCTCATTTCACGTATCATCTCACACGCGAGTGTGCGCTAGAATTGAAATTTTCTTGTTCAGGTGGGTGGCGGCTCAGTGCCTTGTACATTCCTAAATTTTGGCCCGAAGAGCAAATTACTCTTCGAGCCGGTTGGACATGGCTGGTCTAAAGGTAGGACCGCACTGAGCGACGCGACGCTGCATCGGAGCGACGCGATATCATGTGATTCTATTTAATAAATCGCACTGAGCGACACGACACCCGAGCGGCATACCATCGTGCGATTCTATTTAATAAACTGCAGTCAAACTACAACGACCTTAAGATATACAGTCAATTTGTCTGGTAGTCATTTGAAAATCTTTATCTCTTAAGCCGATGGAAGTGACGTGGATGTTATAATAATTTCGACGAATAGCAGGAGTCTTTGCACGGTCAGATTTAGAAAAAGCTTTGAATATACCGGGGCCAAAAGAATTACCAGGAACGAGAATTCGATTGCATCACGTAATTGTTGGCGATGAAGCGATTCCATTAAATACATATTTAATGAGACCTTATCCAGGCACACATTTAAGTGATGAAACTAAAACGGTATTTTGCAATAGGCATAGCAGAGCACGAAGAGTTTCAGCATTCGGCATTCTGTGCTAAAAATTTGTCAATTTTGACTAGACTTGTTGTGACTTGTCGCGCGACATGGTTGCCCAGCTTGTCAAATTTGCAGTGTAGTAGCGTGCCGCGTGAGTGTCGCTGTCGCGTAATGCATTCTATATGATTGGATTCAATATAAACAATATTTTGTCTCGTAGTGTTGCATCGTGGGCCGTCGTACAATACGACCCTAGCGAAGTAGAAAGGAGCAGCTGAAGATCGTGCGAGAAAATTCCCGCCTCAGGACCTCCACGTTAGTTATTTGCCCAAGCTTATTTTGCTCTGGGACATTGTCTCAATGCATAAGTGTGGCTTGGTTACGAAAGTAGGTGTTATGTGGTCTGTGCGACACGTTCAGCATAATCTCCATGGCAATTGCAGGTGTAGATCTCATGGTGCTCGTGATTGGCAGGCAGCCAGTCTTTGCAATTGATACAGTAATTTAGCTTTATATGCATGTTTCATTGCTGAACACCAGACTATGGCTCCGTGAGCTACCATCGGTCTTATCACAGTGGTGTAAATCCACATAGTGACCCTTGGATTCAACCCCCATGTGTTCCCAATCCCGACACTGGGCTAGTACCATCGTTGCTTTTTTGATTTTGCAACTGATGTGTGATGTCCAAGTCAAACCTTTGTCCAAGATGACACTAAGATATTTCACTCATGGAGCAAAGGTTAATGGATTATTACAGAAACTGGGTGGTGTCAAGTGATCCAGTTTCTTCTGTTTAGTGAAGAGAACCATCTCAGTCGTTTTAGGATTGATGGAAAGTGTATGTTCTTCACACCATCGTTCAACATGTTTAAGCGCCTGCTGCATTCTGTAACAAAGAAAATTGTCAGCTTTACCTCTCAACAGAATAGCTACGTCATCAGCGTAACCAATAGTGAAAAGATATTTATCGTTTAACTTACGAATGAAATCATCAACTGTTAAGCACCAGAGAAGTGGTGACAGTACTCCACCTTGTACTTAGCTTTAGCCTGAACAACTCTGCTAGCTAGCATTGTTCTTATCACTCTTCGAGATTCCAGTGCCCTGTTAATATTATTAAAAGTGGTTTTGTCAAACGCTCCCTCAATGTCAAGAAAAACTCCTAAAATGGACTCTTTCGAATCAAGAGCTTGTTTAATACGCCCCACTACCATACGTAGGGCGGTGTCCAGATTTACCTTTGATGTAAGCATGTTGCTGCGAGTGCAAAGAAACACTTTAATTAAGAAAGACTGATTGGTCGGAAGGCTTTGGGATCTAATGGATCCTTTTTGCCGTTCTTTGGTATAAAGGTTACTGTGACCTTCCTCCAGCTGATGGGAATATAATTAAAGGCTAGGCTAGCTTTAAAGACTCATCAAGTGTACTTTCATATCTTCTAGGGTCCAAGATATGAAAGTATCTGTGTATCGTGAAGAAGAGCAGGAAAGATACCATCAGCTCCGGGTGTTTTAAAGAGATCAAAACTGCCAACGGCCCACTCTACCAGCTCTTTCGGTACCACCTGATTTGCTATCTACTAGTCAAGTGTGATAGGAGAGTTGTTAAATGTCACTTGGCGTGGAAGCATAGAAAAATCTTGCAAAGAACCTGGAAAGTGAGCATCCATTAGTAAATGCAATGATTCTTCTGGGTCATTGGAAAAAGAGCCATCAGGCTTTTTTTACAATATCATAACTGTGTTTTTGACCACGAGATAGTATTTTGTTTAAGCGTGATGCTTCAGCAGCACTTTCCACTTGTTCACAATAACTTCTCCAGGCTAATCGCTTTTTTTGGCTTACTAAACGTTTGAATTCTGACTGGCATGTTTTGAACAAAGTCCAGTCAGAAGCCAGTTTAGTAGCTTGTTTTGCTTTATTAAAAGCTTTCCTGCAGGTGACCCTCAGTGAATGTAAATCAGGAGTCCACCAAGATGTATCCCTTCCTTTCTCCTCAACAGTTCTCTCAGGGCATGCCGCGTGGAAGGCCTGAGTGAGTGTGTCACCAACGAGATTACAATACTTCTCCAATTCATCGATGTTTCCAGGAAGGGCATCCGAAAAACTTCGCATATGCTCATTTAGATACCTTGCAAAGATGCTCAAATTAGTACGTTTCGGTCACGTACCTTTTCCAAAAATCTGGTTGGTCCTAATTCGAAGGTGAGCCATCTATGGTCAGATATAGAGGCTTCTTGACAGACAAACTAATTGTTAATATTTTTGGATAGACTAGCTGATGCCAAGGTCAAATCAATAATTGTTTGACATTTAGCATTAACGAACGTAGGTTCATAGCCTTGTTCCAAGTCGTTATTTGTAATAAACTCAAGGTAGGTCTTACCTCTAAAGTTTCCTTCGTCACATCCCCAAGCAACGGAGTGAGCATTGGAGTTGCATCCTACAATAGGTAGCAATTTATTTACCTTACTAGCGTTGACTAGTGTTGTTAAAGCAGCAGTGGGAGCCATTTCTTCTATAGGAAAGTAGACAGATATTAAGGTTACCATCAATTTCTTCTTCGCTAGGAAGCAGTGGAACCTGTCTTCAGCGCAGTCTCAAATATGCCTCGGAACATATATTGTGGCCCTCGGTCGATCCTGAGAGCTGAAAAAGAAAACAGAACGTCTAAGAGAACCGAAACCACATTTACATTCGAGTTAATAGTCCATGGCTCTTGAATCAGAGCAATGGTGTTTTGCATCATGTCAAGGTGCCTGCATAGTACTGCAGTTGCAGCCCTGCCACGGTGCAAGTTACACTGTACTACCCTTAAAATTGTGGGGTCCTCTCCTAACTCCTCCATCCGTAATTTTTCAACACACTTATCATCAAAGGTACTTTAGTTGGTGTAGTTTGTGCGTTTAACTTGGTACTAAGTCTTCACGATAGCGGTATTATTGGTTCATATAGTCAGTATTCTCAATGGTGGATCAACATCCTCAGCCTATTTAACTCTTTCCAGTCTTTCTACCAGCATTTTTGACAGTGGCGTAATCATGCCAAGCAAAAACTCCAATCTGTATCTCACCAGACTTCTATGTAGCATTCCAAGCGTCACTGGGCCACTCCTCTATCTACAGGAGGATACACCCTTAAGAATATTAATCTGATTCACCGAGAAGTGGATTTGATCCCCCTAACTCAGCTTGGTGTTGATTCTAAGTCTTAGATATTCAATGGAGTTTGTATATATGATAACTTCTTCTCCTAGCCTTATGGGTGGATGTGGAATATTCCTCTTTCTGATCCAGATGATCGCCTTTATTTTATTTATCGAAATGCTTAGGGTACGTTCATCAAGGAAATCCAAGATATTTTCAATGCTTCATTTGCAGCTTCTACACATATCTCTAAAGAGTAGGTAACTCAGAGGACTTCCATAGGCAATCTTCGATGAGCTTCTCCATCATGCAAGTTCGTACGTTGCATTTATCCACAAATCAGGTATTTGTGTGCCTTTATTATTCTTTTCATGGTGGGAATGTCCATCATGTTGGTAACAGTTTAAGGACATTTATTACTTTGTCGTCTCCTAGTGGTGTGTTTCAAACACTTTTCAATACCTTTTTCATTTCTGTCTTGGAGATAAGTCTGGTATTGATGTTTTCGGACCAATCTGTTGTCCCTAGTAAGTCCTCCTCTGTTTTCTCCTTTCTGGGAACATACGAGGGGCAGCTATTATTCAAAAAGGATTCATGCACTTTTTATCCATTTTTCGGGTTATTCCACGTTGTTCTCTAGAATTCTTCAAGCTTCTGATCTTCTAATCGGAGTATTTCTTTCAATTCCAAATTTTCTAAAGCGTTCTCGTTTCTTCCTCAATATAACTTTCTTAGAAAGAATAATATGGCATTTTGCCATTATATACGGTTCAGGTGTTTCCTCTTCCATAAATTGCTTAATCAAATATCACCGCAGTTTCACCACTCTTGAGCATTCTATGTCCCACCATCGATAGCCCCTGTAAGATCTGATTAAGTATTAACTTCTTCAGAGGCAAAATAGTTCTCCATATATTCCTGAAATTTCCCCCTTTGAAGTTTGTTGATTCGTTTCCTACGTCGATTACCTAAATTTATTTGGCATGATAGAGTAAACTCAAATGTGACCAAACCAGGGAAATTATCACTTGCCATTGTATCATCCTCTGGTGAGCATATCACAAGGTCTAAAACACTTTTAACTTGGTTACAGCTATTTTTCAATCTCTTAGATTTGGCTACAATAAATAAATGGGTTTTACATAAAGAAATCACGGAAGAAAAATATCGAGATAATCCAATTTAGCCAATTTTTCTCTCCAATCCATTTTTGTATAGTATTTGATTTGATTTATTTTGTACATTTTTTTGTATAGTGTATTGAACACAACAATGGTATGCATGTTTGAAAGCGTTGTTATTTGTTTCGCAACTTGGCGTTCAATAACGTCTCGGCTAAAATTAACCGCTGTCACTTTTTACTAAAAATAAATTTCAACCGTACGTAATTAGTCGCAACTTTTGTATTCAGTTTGTGTTCCCCACTCATGTTAACCGCAGTGTTTCGTTTAGGAATATCCCGCCGTATGAATAAAAGTAAGAGATTTTTTTTTCAAGCACCCATCGCACTCAGTTTTCCATTTAGAGTTTGTGCTGTCTGTTAAAAGTGTTTAAATACCACGATATCTAAAGCTCCCGGCAACGTGGTGCCCCATTGTCAGGGACAATTTCCGCACAAAAGCTCCAAAAGCACTTCAATCTTTCGACGCACTAGATTCCAGGGGACCCATTTTGCTGCTTATCCGTTCTGCGAGCTGAATCTCTATTGAATTTTTATTCGAGCCCGACTCTAGAGAGCCGCCCCTGGACATTTTGATACCGAAAAATAATATTTACGATAAAAACTAGAGTGGGTGTGACAATGCCGTTCGTGTACCCGAATTTAGTGTTGAAATGTGCAGAGGAAATAATACACGAATAATGTCGAATTATTTGATTCGAGTTCGTCTTGGGTTTGAAGTCTTCGAACGTCTTCCTTAAACATATTTTTAAAATAAATTTGAACAACTTCTCGTCTGAATTTCAAAAAATCTTTTTTTTTCGTTTCCTGCTTGTATAGGTATTTCAAAAAACATCAAAACGGTTTGATGAAGTGGAGGGATAAAACTGTCGTTGTTCCAATTTTGGAACATTAGGGAAAAACGAAATTACATGAGTTATCATTAGATTTATAAAAATCCAGTTTTTTATTAAAACGTATTAAAGAATTAAAGCTATAACATGACGTGTTGTCGGATTAATGGTTTACACGATATTATAAATCAGTTTATTACCTTAGAGAATAACTTACAGTCTTTAATCTTGTGTGTAATACATAAAAATGGATTCAGACCATAGAAAGTTTAGATGATGCAAGATATTGGCACGATGTAAACTATGCTCAAAGACCACAAAAGCGACATGTTATTAAATGTTACTTTATCGAAGGATATTTAATAGCTAATGGATATGAAATATTACTCAGAATTAAGGAGCCAATTTGAGTCAGATATGATTTCAAAAAGACAAAACTTATTTTATATTGGCGTAAAATATCTGAGTAGATTATATAAATCAGTTATTTCATGTACATTGATTGGTAGACGGTCCAACCTAAAGCATTGACTGAGGTCGTTTCACTCTTCGTTTTATTATTATTGATCGGTAGGCTTCGTTCACCGGATCTCAATTCCAAAGATTATTTTCATTGTGATATACGAAACGTGGATGTCTTGTATATAACTAATTAATATCTGAAAGTGATGGAAGAATATAATGAATGCATTCTACCATTTATTGACAATGTTAAATCGATGTGATGGATAAATTGTGTTTTCTCATTTTTTTTTTATTTTCTTTAACCCATTCCCTATTACGTATCGTCACAATTATGTAGCACACCATTCTTTCAGTTTGTTTATAGTTTTATATTTTTTGTCCTTACTTCTCATTTGTATTTTATTTTTGGGACTACGATAAACAAAGTTTGAGTGGTTTCTGCATTTTACGATTGCCCGAATTCGATGCCAACAAGCCGTAAAATGCTCGGAAACACGAATATAACGTTGTGTCAATAACGAAGCTGTCTCTTTCTTTACGATTACTCGTTCAGACTAATCAAGATCCTTTCAAATTCCTTCTTTTAGGTTAAATTGAAATTCTTCTTTTTTTTTTTAGTTGGTTTCTTGTCCGGTGTGGTACGTAAATTGGCATTTATCCGTTTTAAGGCTTGTGCACCTGTGGTCTTACCTAAGTAACAGAAGGAATTTAAATTTGACGTTATCGTCTTATTAAAATTTGCATAAGTCGGTGTATCGGTGGTTAAGTACGTTTAATTTTAACGCAACAGCATTCCGCACACAATCGAAACAACTGTATATACAAAGAATCACCTGTAACCACTCTATTGTATACGCACGTGACGGTAACTCGAGGAACAAGGTCTTAAAGCCGAACATCCTCCATTGTTCCTTTCGTTTGGCGCGAACTCGCCAACGCACGGTTTCCGTTATCTGTAGGAAATTTAGGTTCGAACGACGTCCATTGAATGCGTATTTATAGAGGTGGCGAATGTGGTAACTTCCATTGTTTTTTGAAATGGGTTTTTGTTACGATCAGATTAAGCGAGTGCTGCTGGAATCTCGACCAAGAGGCTTAATCGAAATGTCGTCCTGCATCGACGATTGTAATCGGCGAGGGAATCCACATTTCCGCGAAGGGAAAATTAAATTAGGTCCCTCTCGACTGGTTACATCAAAATTAACTCATCTCTTCAACTAAATGTAAGTGTTTGGATATGTCGCTTCGATATCCAACACCTCAACCAATGATTGAGTGCGACTTTACTTCACTTCACTTCACTCGGTCAAGCACTTATATACTTAGTTGACTTAGATAACGTTACAAGTGTTTGTTAGAAACGTTGCTCTCGTATCTTAACGTTTATTATCGGTTTATTGGGATCGTTTGGTTTGGATTTCTTTGTTTTGTGTTAGCAGGATACCACCATAAACTACATGGATGGCCAATTACTTATGAAATACGACCGGATTCGTTCGATCCTAATTACCCAAACAACTGTTCCTAATTGGAAAAATTGTTGGAACTTCGAACGGGTGAAAATAGCGAAAACTCGTCCGATTCACGACACGAAAATGCTTCCGAACACGTGTTGTTCGCGACTAGACCGCCCAATTAGGCGACGTAAATCAGTGCTAATCCGGCTCGGTCCGAATATATTACCGAGACTTTTACATCTGCATCATAGTAATAAAGAAAATTATGAGTAAAGTGATATATTTTGATTTACGTCTAAAAACGGCTAAATCTCAATGTTTTTTTTTTCTTTATTAAAAACCAGCTCAACAATTAAAATATGTTATTTCATGGCTTAGATCTTATTGGATTACACTTAATTAACACATCACAGGAGGAAACACTTCACCATCTGTTATTCCGACTCATCAGTCAATATCTTGAGGCAGTTTTCTTTTTATTCTGGAGTGAATGTTACGTTGCCCAATGTGCAGTCTGGTCGCGCTAGGACACTTGTTGAGGTTACTGTAGAAGTTTTTGGTCAACATTTTTATAAAGTTTGCTATATATTCTATACATAATTCATCATGCAATTGCTCGTTTCTTATAAACCAAGGGGCATCCACTGCGATCCTTAATATTTTATTTTGTAATGTTTGAATTTTTTTAATGTTAGTAGTGGAAGCGTTACTCCAAACTGGACAGGCATAAGTGACCAAGGATCTGATTAGTGCTTTGTATAGTAGAAGTGTGCATTCCATCCTTAGGGGAGTTTTTCTGTTAATCAGGGAATATAGTTGTTTTAATCGATCATATGCCTGATTTACTCGTGTGTTGATATGGATACCCCAAGTTAAACGTTGGTCAAGATGAACTCCCAAATACTTCACCGCTTTGTCTTTTTGATTCCAAACTATAGGCTTGTTGTTTATTATTATGCACGGTGGATCAATCACTCGTTTCAAAGTAAAAATTTTTGTTTCACACTTATTTGCATTTAAATGAATACACCACTTTGAAAGCCACTTCTGTAATATATTGATTGAATTTTGGAGTTTTTCAATGGCGTCTTTTAAATCATAACTTTCTGCG
Organism: Onthophagus sagittarius; assembly: GCA_036711965.1. NCBI lineage: Eukaryota > Metazoa > Arthropoda > Insecta > Coleoptera > Scarabaeidae > Onthophagus > Onthophagus sagittarius. The sequence goes on from JASERS010000005.1 coordinate 31,849,263, forward strand.
TACATAGCCTTATCGTTGCCGGTTTGTAATGGAATGTCGTGCATGTAGATATTAAATAACGTAGGTGATAGTATACCTCCTTGTGGCACTCCAGCTCGGATGGGTTTAGTAGAAGAATAGCAGCCATTTATTCTAACACTAAATGTTCTCTCTTCAAGGTAGGATATCAGAATAGCGCAGAGATACCTGCTTAAACCCACGTGGTGCAGTTTGTATTTAAGACCTTGTAGCCAAACGGTGTCAAATGCTCTTGCAACGTCTAAGAAACCAGCTGCGGTGTATTTTTTATCTTCAAATCCCTTTTCTATGATTTCTGCGACTCTTGCAAGTTGGTGTGTCGCAGAATGGTTTGCTCTAAATCCAAATTGTACATCGGGGATAATATCAAGATTCATCATTTCATCTTGCAGAGTTGGAAGAAGACTAATGGGACGATAATTTTGAATTTCGGATTTGCATTTACCGGGCTTTGGGAACAGTAAGATTTCAGCTTTCTTCCATGCAATGGGAAAGTAGCCTATTTGTAAACAACTGTTGAAGATGCTTTTAATGTGATCAATGATATTATCGGGAAGATATTTCAATAAAATGTTTGGTATCAAATCATGTCCTGGAGCTTTGCGATTGGGTAGACGTTTAATTTGCGCCTTAACCTCTTCTGCTGTTATTGTCTCGGTATAGTTTCCTTCGCTTAGTAGGTGTGATTCATTATATCGTTGAACTATAGCCGCAAAATCCGTATTTTTGTCCGTAATAATTGGACTAAAAGAATTTTCTAGGTAATCAGCAAAAGCATGGGATTTATCATGATCTGTATTAATATGTATGCCGTCAACTATTAACGTTGGGAGTTCTTCATATTTTTTTAATATTCGTCTAGTGGCTTTCCACATTCCAGGGTCCGATGTATCTAAATTATTTAACATGTCATTGTATTTTTGAATTCGATGAGCATCGAGTTGCAGAGTTATGAGTCAGTTTATTTAATTTCTTCTTAGTAAAAGGATTTCGAGTACGTTGCCATTCTCGTCTAACTATACGTTTTTCTTTAATGATTTCAAGAATTCGTGTTGGTGGAATATTATAATTTACAACGGGTTTTTTGGTTGTTGGTATTGTAGCATGCCTGATTGCCTCTGTCATATTTGTGGTAAGTTGCCGAATTGAAATGTTTATTGATTCCCGGATTGGAGGCAGTTCACTTATATGGTAGGATCTCATAAGGTCTTGAAATTCATTCCAGTTGACAAATCCATTTATAAGTTTTGGTACAGTTGGAACGTACAATATCTGTCTTGATAAGTTGATTAAGACTGGCAGGTGATCTGAGTTTAATTCAGTTATGACTGTTTGAGTTAATGGAAGATGAAAGTTTTTAGTAATGACAATATCTAGGATGTCTGGTAGATGATCATTACGGAATGGGTGATACGTATAATCAGTTGGACAATGAATTTGAAGCTGATGAATGTTTGCCAGATTTTCTAATTGAGATCCAGAAGGATTGTCTGCACGGCATCCCCAATGTTTTAATTTACTGTTGAGATCTCCAATTAACATCACAGGTCTATTTGAAATATTTTTTTAAAATCATCATTAATCAACGATTTGTTTGGCTGTTTATAGGCACATATTAAAGTTATCGGGACGTGTCCTTTTATCTCATATTGGATAGCAACAGTTTCTATTGATGAGGTGGTAATACTATATAAGTGATGTTTAATTTGGCGTCTAATTATGATTGCGACGCCACCAGCTGCTGTTTGAGAGTTTCTATCATACCTGTATATGTTATAACCACCAATTCGGAGATTTTCTCCTGGCGCAAGATGTGTCTCCGAGATACATGCTATGTCTATGTTATATCTCGCAAGAAAAGCAATGATAAGAGCTTTTTGCTTTTTTAACCCATTTGCATTATAGTTTAAAATTGTGATATTTTCTAAACGTTGTAGATTTGTATTATTTGACATGAATAAGGGAAGGTAAGATCTCGTTGATTAGGTGTGATTTGATTTCATTGATAATTGGGATAAGGACCTGTTTCAGGAGATTTATAATGACTGTCACCAAAGGAGAGGAGGTTTGAGTTTCATTTTGGGATGTGAAGGAAGGAATATTATTGGATTTATTAGCTTTACCTTGAACTGCGTTAGCGAAAGAAATTTCAGGACTAAGAGTGCGGAAACTGGGTTGTGAATCTTTTCTTTGGGAATTAATATAACTGCGGTCTTGATGTCGGGGATTTTTGTTTTGTAGATCAGCGTGACTCTTACATCCCCTATAATTAGATGGATGAGGTCCATCACAGTTCGCACACTTAGGAGGGTCAGCTTTGTTTTTTGTACATTGAGTGTGGTTGTGTTGCTCTCCACATTTGACACACCTCGGCTTTAATGAACAACAATTCTTTGTATGTCCAAATCTTTGACAATTATAGCATTGAGGAACATTATTTGGCTTTCTTCTCATCTCAACTGTAACTATTGCCTTAGAAATTTCTTTGATTTTAAATATCTCCTTCGCTTTTTCGCATGGAGTGATCTTACTCCAATCGCACACAGAGGTATAGGATATTTTTCTTTGTTAACTAATCTAGTTATTTTTATTATTGGAAGGTTATATGGTAATAATTCAGAATTTATTTCATCTTCCGAAAGTGATATGGGAACATGACGAATTACTACCGATAATGGTTTAACAGAAGGATCTTGAAATGTATAAAATTGCGCATTATTTTCTTTGTAATATTTAGCGACCGTTCTATAGTCGTTGCTATCTGTCAAATTAATTTTTAAGTTTTTATTATTATACGTGGTGGTGAAATCATGAACGGTTAAGGCCTTGAGATCATTGATGGTTTGTTGATGATTAAGAGCATTTTGTAGGAATATAGGCGGAATTTTTATTTTTTGCTGAGATGAAATATTTTGTTGTGATGTATCTTGTTGTTTGGATGATGCTTTGGAATGTGAGGCTTGTTGCTGTGAGCTTTCGCCATGTTCATCAGAAATATTTTCTAAAATTTGAAAACGGTTTTGACTTAATATATTTGGAGGATCCCAAGAATATTTTTTCAATGTTTTTGAGTAACAACTAACTCATGCTATTAATTACTAATTTGGGAATAACTTAAGTTTGTAATAACTTTTTCCATCAGTTTCGATCCTTTTGGCTATCATCCGGAAATTACGTTGTATGATTTTGGTTTTACTCCAACATTGCTTCATATATCTTAATATCGATTGTTGTATATTCGTTTTCTTAATATATTTGAATCGTTTATTTCTAAAAGGGTCTAACAATTTTGAGATAAGTGTAGGTTCATACTATATTGTAGATCTATCTTTGGGTTTAGAAAGAAAGTATGATTCATAAGTTCCTTATATGTATTACGCGGCTAAGGTGAAGCCTTAGACATTGTGCACATTGTAATTTCCCTATATTATATACATGGAGTGTCATGTTTGGAATATAACCAATAATTTCACTATTGATGATTTTAAAGAAAACTGTTCAATCAAATAAAGTAAATTAACCCTCGCAGTACTGACGTTTCGCCAACCGTTGCGGACGGTGCTTGGGTCAACCGAGACCCGAACAGTTTTTGTTTACGTAGAATATAAAAAATGAAGCTTTTGCCATTATGATTTTGACTTATTTTATTTTAAAGGTGAACTATTATTAGGGATATAAAATAATACATAAAAATAAAATTTAAAAAAAATTACATAAAAAATATTTATTCTAAATCATTACAATTTGTACACAAAATATTTTTTGTACATGTTGAATGTATATTACATACATATTTATGACAAACATCACATTTTGATTTATATTTATTGTCATTTCCAATACACAAGCTACATCTTGAGCGTTTTTCTAATGTTGTACTCATTTGTTTATTTATTTTTCGGCCTGTACTTTCGATGGCGTCCACAATGTGTCTCGAAAATACTACTGCATTGGTTTCAAATGCTCTAGCTCTAGAATCTATGTTTGCAGCAACTAACTGTTCAGACAAATTTTCTATAAATTGTTTTCTTCTTGATTTTATGTTACCAGTTGCCCAATCCGGATTTTTGAGTTGCCATAGTACAAATGCATTATAGGCTGCAATATCTATATAATGTAAAAAAACCGACAGAGGCCAACGTCGTGTACATCTCCGGCAAGTGTATTCTCTTAGAATTTTATCTAAAACATCCACTCCACTTTTTGTTGAATTGTAATAATTGATAATATTAGGTTTGTAATTATTATTTTCGTCAGAAATAGCATGTTCTCGATGAACGCTCGAAAGTAAAACTACGCATTTTCTTGGTTTTGGGATATACGACACAAGTGTTAGATTTTCAGAAAATATAAAATCGGAAGAGAATTGAGCTCTTCCGGATATTGTTATCAAAGATTTTGGTAAATCCTTTCTATTTTTCCGCATTGTTCCCACTATAAATATGTTATCTTTGAGTAAATCCTCTGCAAGTGAGATATCCGTAAAAAAATTGTCGGTTGTGATAGTTCGATTAGATCCCTTCCAAAACTCTGAAAGAACTCTAACTACTCGTTGTCCTTGTCCTTTCTCCGGTGTGTTTCCGCATTTTCCTAAATACACTTCAAAATTACAACAATAATATGTAGTAGCGTCACATAGGGCCCATAATTTCACCCCATATTTCCCCGGTTGCTCGGCATATACACCTTGAATGGACATCTTCCTCGAAATGTTACTAATTGTTCATCAATAGTGCCTACATTAGACGCTCGGTAATAATCTCTGCAATTTCTTGTTAAAATATTTGTAATGGTTCTCAAAGCTGCCAACTTTCGGTCATTTTTCTTTCTTCTCGTGTCTGAAAGTCGTCAAAACGCAAAAATCGTAAAATGTTTGTAAATCTATCACGAGACATAGATGCTCGATAAATTTGTCGACTATAAGCAATCTTTTTCTTCCATAGATCTTTTTTACTTTCACGTGATTCCCGAAAACGGCCAGTAATTAGTAAAATCCCAAAAAATGCCTTCAATTCAACACGGTCTACCGGCTTCCATATATTATTTGAAAACATTTCATAATATTTAACCGCTTTTTCATTTGTATAAGTAATTATAATGTCCATGATTTCATCATTTATAAATAAATCAAAACATTGTTCCATGGTTTCTACACCCTCAGAATTTGCTGTGAGTGTAGCATCATATTTACCAAATTCTGCATCTCTGTTTGTGGGGGAAATATATCTCCATGTTCGTCCACAAACATTTTGGTCTTTACAGTGTGACATATTATTACTATTTTCACCACTAAACTCATCACTTTCATAATCCCCTTCTTCTGGTACTGCATCACTAAAAGTCAATGACGCACATTCATCATCAGAAGACACTTCATTGTTATAATCGTCATTATTATTTACAAAATTAGCAAACATTTTATTTTTCGATGTAGATCGTTGCTCTAAAATACACCTTCTGTGAACTAAATCAAGAATTTAATGGCAATTGTATTGTCGCTATAGCCTCTTACACAGACAGACGCCTGGCGCTGTAAAGAAACGGTCGAGACATATTTTTTCGTCGTTTTTTCGTCGGGACGTCCGTTTGACGCCGATCTAACTTAACGCACTCCTTGAGTAACGACAAATCTATTTATTACAATTTCTCGCAAAAATTTATTTGGGTCCAAATAGACCCAGGCACCGGAATACGAGGGTTGGGTTGGGTTGGGTTGGGTATTTAAACTGTAGAGAAGCTTGTCGGTGAGTGTTACACGAATTGATGAGTTGTATTGTTTAACTATTTAATACTTTAAGACGTCCAATGAAATGTTTCCAAAAGTGAACGATGAGTGAAAGTTTTCAACAAGCTACACCTACAATTTGATACAAAAGATGAACATGATATTTAGCTACAACGCCTTTTAGAAATACATGATATTCGAGGGAGATCTGAACACAAGAACGCAATGATGAAAAACAAAAAAAATTGTTCATTTTTCCACCACATTAATGTTGAAGGATAAAAACGTAAATTGTGCTAAATGGCTTTTGCTTATTTACATGGAATTGAATTAAAAAGACTTAAAAGTATAAAATCGCTGTGTTTAGAACATTTAAATCCTCGTGATAAGAGGGAAACTAATATCATCAGAAACACATTACTCAATTAAGGATATCTATTATCTCGATAGCGGATTGAACTTCAAAATTGTGTATAATCTTTTCGTGGAAAAAACCATTCTTGTGTTTTTTTTTCGTATCCGCTCTAGTTAGTATGTTAAATATTTTCTTGCCCATTACAACCATCTGCATTTTAGTCGTCCTTAAGTAGATACATGCTGCAGTGTGAAGAACTTAATATGAAAATAAAAAGTTCAACCTTCAGAGGATAACATGTCAAGCGAGCAGCAGTTGCTGAATTGATGATCCATGAGCAATGAGCAAAAAAATCTACACATTGTTGAAACAACTCTGAGTGCAAAAATCGTAACGATTAGGCGGTTAACTTTTGAGTTCATGTAAAATGTACACTTGTCAAAAATACTTGTTCAAGAAATATGCTATTTGACTTTATCCATTAATGTATTCAGTATTTATAACTTTAAGAATGGATAATATACGTATAAGGGTAAAATACTCTTTTTGATATCATTCTTCATTTATACGTCATTTATATCATGAAGGGATCGCTAATGAAGTTTTTATGGAACAATATTCAAAAAGAAATTCCTGATAGTGTCAAGGAATTACACCTTTACAGTGACAATAGCCCGAGGCAAAACAAGAACCATACACTGCTACGAATGTATATGGCTTTGGTTGAAATCAATAGATTTCGGAATATAGAACATTTTTTCCCCATAAGAAGCCATTTTTCTCTCCTTAATGGTTGCGATTTTGGCATAATCAAAAGATATCTAAAGAAGAACGGTAGAATATATTCCCTTCATACTTACACAGAAATTATTGCTTCAAGTGCTAACCAAAGCATCAAACCCGGAGTGGTTCAAGATAACAAAAAAATATTTGCAATCCATTACTTTTTTCATGAACATAAAATTCCGGGATATCAGATTTTATAAATAGGTTAACATAACAAAAATTTCACCTACACATGCCAAAAAGATGTAGAACGTTGACTAAAATGCCTACAACTAATGGTTATGCTGATAAACTTCCAATTTTGATTTCAAAATTGAAATATTTTAGAAAAATCATTTAGGACTAGAATCATTTAGGTTTAACGATCCTAAGAGATGTGCGGCTGAACCTAAATGTTTCTAGATCTATGTCTAGAGTTAGCTTTTAGTATTAGCTCTGCTTTTAGTTGTTATTCGGCTCTTGATTATTGTATACTTGCACCGAACTGAAACTACAACTAACACTAGGCTTAGAAATAGAAAGGTTCGGTCTATTACTAATATTAGATTTCAGATTCTTTAGAAACTTGTTAGTTCTAGTTTTAGTTTGATACACGTATACAACAATTTAAAACTATTAGTATTAGTTTTGAAGCTAAGTTGGGTTGGGTTCGGATTCAGCTGAATAGACTAAACCCTAAAGTTTCTAGTTCTAAGTCTAGTGTTAGTTTTGAAGCTAGGTTGGGTTGGGTTTGACTCTATACTTTTCACTAATGATGGCACAGATCGCGATTTCATCAAATCACTGAAATTTCAAAGTGGGATCGTTAATTTACGCTACAAATTATGGTGTGGCAATTGCTATCTCAAAACTTTACTTGCAAGTAAAAATACGTTGACTCTTTTAGTGAAATTAGAAACTAGAAGTAAAACTAACACTATAACTATTATTATGACTGTCACAAAATCTAAAACCAACTTAAACTAATTCTTGAAATTAGTACTTAAACTTCTAGACAAAAGTCCTTATCCGATCGTTTGGTGGAAAGACCACGCAAAACTATATCTCGAATTAAGCAAAATGGTACATGACATTAGGGATTTACAGATAAGCTACATCTTTAAGACGGCCGACAATGATGTAATGTCACTAAGAGAGTGACGATTTAAAGTTTGAATAAAGGAAAATATGCTGTAATATGTTTAAGATGAATGATAATGAGGACCAGTTTATTAAGGATTTGGAGATTATTGATGAGTTTCAATTCAGCTTCAACTGCATCAATTTCTATGACCAGCACCCCTCGGGATAACGATTTTTTTGAGACACATAGTTATATTTTCACTTTAAAGACAAACTTGCGTCATTTAAAGAAAGCTATCTTTGGTAAGGTTGACTCCATTACAACAATAAACAACTAATGTCTGTGAGGATGATTGGGGATCGCAATACAGAAACAATTTCAATCTGAGGTTCAGTGATTTGTCTATCACGTGTTATACAGGTATAACAGGGATCAAAACAAGAAATTAAAAGTTCGTGAGGCAAGTTCTACCAATAATATTGAATGAAGTGCATTGCACTAATTTTTACGAGACATTATGGGAAGTCATGGATGGAACTAAAGCCAAAAGCGGGAAAATATCATGTATTTGTTGAGATTAATGATAGAAAAACTAGGCAAAAATAGAAAACCACTTTTACTCATACCTGGGCCCAAGAATTAGGCAATTTCTCCGCTAGTTTCTCCTTTTAAAGGCGCTACCACCACCTAACAAACACTGTTATGCCGTATATTAACAATATTCTCTGAAAACACCCAGACCTTCATGTTATGGATCATGAACGCATGTAAAAATCCTAATGTGGATCTTGAAATGACCAAGGCTATTCTGAGATCGATCTGCTTACTTACTTTTGCAGAAATAAGACTTGGGCCAAAAAGTGCATAGGTATGACATTTGTTGGATTGATGGTATGCATGGCTTTATAAAAGATGAATGATTACTCATCCAACGACAACGATCTCTTTCTCATGGTGCGTGTCTATCTTGTAGTCAATTGTGAGTTGAAAGAGGAACTCACGAGCATTTTTCAATTAACTTAAGCGTTCTATTCTTGCGGCACTTAAAGAGATCCATCTAAAAGCTACACTAGAGCTTATCATCCATCGAAAAGCCTTTGTTGTCGCTAATGCAATCATGAACAAGAACAGACCTTCCTCCAGACCAATTTCATCAGCATCAGATTACAGGGAGACTCCAATATTGGAAATTGTTGCTGATACTCTTTGAAGCAAAATAAGTTTCTCTCGGTTAATGAATGATAATCAGTAGCTACCAAAACAAGAAGAAGAATGTGAAGATATCGACGAATGCGATGTAATATTGCTGGATTTATGAGTCATAAATTCAACAAACCAACAACTTTGTCACAAAAAACAACTTTTACAGGGACAGATCAACTTTAGGAAGGTGGATTAATAAAGCTCATCAAAACAATATGTGCAAAAATCGTTGAAATGGGTCTAAAGATTTTGTTTTTAATGTCGTTAATGTTAATTTTATCCGACATTTTCAAACGAATTATGATGTCATCTAATTTTGAACTACTCTTTTATGATGTCATTCGCAGATCGATCGCATTTTCGAATATCCTGCTGTTCCTAGTATCATGGTTCAAAAGTATTTATCAAGTTCTGCAAGTAGCGTTTATATTCAACATACATTTTTTGTAATGAGATTAAGTTATGAAGATGAATTCCTGATAACGCAGAAAAAATAGAACTGATGGTAAAAGAAGATTTCATACATTACATACATTTTATTTAACCGAATCGGCTCGAATCAGTATCAACGCCGGACTTTAATGCCATCAGTTACATTTCAGTTGAAAAATTTCAGCTTAATGGAGAAAAAATCAGTTTTTAAATATAACAGGAATATTAGTTAATTTCTACATTTAGAATACAAAATTCTTCCGATTTAGTGGTTTGGACATATCCGACGCATTATTTATGCTGAGATAAGTTTGAAAAATCAGTAATAAAAGTGTTTTTCCACTTTGTAACTCAATCCGGGGCATACTGTATGTTTACCTGTATTTATTTTATTAAGTTTTTCTAGTTGTAAAATGCATTAAAAGAAGTACGACTTGTTTTACGACAATGAAACAAAGTTGATAACATAAAAAAAAGGCTTAGCTGAGTTAGGAAAAGTATCGAAGCTTGTAGTTGGGTGGTCTTTTTCAACAGTCTCGTCCGCTTGCGGTTTCGAAGGCAGCTTTTAAACTTTGAACGAAAGAAGAAGAAGAAGAATAAGAGGTGGCGGGTTGGCGCTGACTCTGAAGCTCTTAAATGGCTTTTTATAGATTCGTCGGGCCGTATAGCAAAGCGAAAAGCCGGGATCCGTTGGAATTAAATTTTCGCCAACGACAAAGGAACCGTTTTTGCGAGATTGCTTTCGACACACCGCTCAAGAGACTTCTTTTCGGAAGAAATTTGACTCCTCGAAAAACGTTATTCGCGCCATCGGTTTCAATAAAAGAAGCGCCTTGTTCCGGGTTATTACGAACGTGAAGAAATTTAAGGCGACTATTAGAAATTCGTAAACGCGTTCTCTCCGTCCGGCTAAACTCCGACGAGGAGTTTAAAAATAGCGGACGAGTCTTCGCCGTTGTCGTAGTCGTGCACATGCAATTTATGCTTTCCTTCGCGTCCCGGTGCATTTCCGACGCGGGGTTTGCTTCTCTCTCGTTTTCCTGTTTGATTACAGAGAACCATCGGCTGCATGGACAGTTTTCAACGTTTAATAATGGAGCTGTCACGCGTGCAACGCTTTTGTGGAGTCGGTGTTGAGAGCCGTAGTTCCGTGTGTTCCACTGTATTGCTCGGTCGTTGACGATAACAGCTCCTGGCTTTTTGGAGCTGTGGTTAAGCAACACTGCCGTAATGGATTTGTGATTTACTCCTGTACGTATATCGATGTTAATTAAAAGAATGTACTAGATTGAATCCTTGTGTCGAGTGGTAGTTATATTTTTTATTTTTATGGTACTAGTTTCGGGAAAACTCCTTTCCCATCATCAGCCGAATCTGCATATACAATAATTGGTTAATGCAATAAATATAAATAAAAATGAACTTACTGTCAAGTTAATAAAACTATTACAATTTTATAAATGACGAACACAACACTTTAAAATTGTTGTAAATTGACATTTTACACAAACGAAAAAGGTGACGAAAACAGAATGACTGATCTTGTTGAGATTGAATGAAGAAAACTTGTTTTTTGTTTATGAGTAATGTTTTTTAATTTTATGTTTGTGAATTTCTAGTGATTCTAACAAGTCCAACTTAAAACTTTTTCCACATCTGTGAACGAGATGCACATTTTCGTAGTTTATTTTGTGTTTTGTTTCTATTGCATGTTTGTAAACATTTGAATTTTCTTTTGTTTTGTGTTCATTGATACGCGTTTCAAGTTCTCCTCCTTTTTGTCCACTGTACATTACTCTCCAAAGTTATCGCACCACCTAAATTATGCATTAAGTTTAAAGGTATTTTTTTTTTTGAATCCACGGATGAATTTTGATGATTCTTCTTTCACGGCACAGGTTGATTTTTTAAGGAAGAAATGTGTTGATGGTTTCCGACAATTGTCAACGTTTTATTCATATACGGGTGTAAAAAGAAATTTATGTTTTTTCTTATAATTTTGCAACACCCTGTGGAATTTATCAGAAACAACTGCTACATTCTATTTATATTACGCAACCCTTCTCTACATTTTCGTTCAAGGATCATCTCGATACCTCTTTTATCAAGGAAGATACACATTTTTTAGTTTGACTTAATTTTGCTAAAATGTAATCCTTACTAGCGAAACAAGCAGACTATGAAATATCAAACAGTTTCAAAGAAGTACTTATCAATTTTATTTACGCATTTAGCAAGTTGGTGCTTTGAGTTATTAAACGTTTATTTGACATTTAAGACATTTAAACCTCGATGAGTGTGTTGAGGCAGTTACTTTAGCCAACGAAGAATAAGTTATCGTGAAACAGGCTTGAGATTAAGAGTTTCTCATACAAGAATATCACGTGCCGCAACGATCTCAAAAAACAAATGATTATAAAGACAAGCTGGACAAGGAAGAAGGAGAGTCACAATACTACAGATCGTTTTGTTAGACTTCGTGCTTTACAGGAACGTTTTATTGCAATGAGAAACTTACAGATACAAGTAGCAGATGTTCATAATATTTGAAATAGTACTAACACTGTACAAAGTCGTCCCGCCGAAGGTGATTTGCATGCAAGGATTCCTGCCAGAGAACCAAATTGCAACGCAAATCATCGTAGAAGAAGATTGCAATTTGCTAGAGAACATCTTGACAGGAATGCTGATGACTTGGAACAAGTACTGTTCACAGATAAATCAAGGTTTTCTTTATACGGCTCAGATAGATGTTCAAGGATAATTTGACGACCCAATGAACTCTATGCACAGTGCAACATACGACCGACAACTTTGTTTTATGGAGGATCTGTAATGGTTTGGGGTGGAATTTCGCTTACAGCACGACCAGACCTTGTTTCTTTCGAAGAGATTCATTAACAGGTAAAAGGTATATACAGACATTTTATCGGAACACGTGGTACTCTTTGCTCCTTACATAGGAAATAATTTTTTTTTAATGCATAGTAATGTAAGACCTCATGTTGCCGTACGATCCGTGACTATTTGGATGACGTTGAGAGGATGGCAAGAGAGAAATTCGTAAGAGAGGCGTAAATACACGTTATTAGGTGATTTTGAGAAAACTGATTAAGGATTATGTAGTGTTTTCTAGTTTTCACCTACTTGTTTAAAATGTTAATAAAAATTCGTTACATTTAAACTTACGTATCTTCCTTGATAAAAGAGATATCGAGATGATTCTTAAACAAAAATGTAGAGAAGTGTTGCCATTCTAACATAATGTCAATGAAATGTAGCGGTTCTTTTTGATAAATTCCACAGGGTGTTGCAAAATTAGAAGAAAAAACAAAAATTCCTTTTTACACCCCGTATATTGTAAAAATATCCATAATAATATTGAAAATCCATCCGTTGATTATAAAAATACCTTTAAACGTAATGCATATTTTAGGTAGTGCGATAATTTCGGAGAGTAGTGTATATAGAATCATATTCTAAACTCTACTTTCTTTCATTTAGTCATAATTGTACTTGTGGTAATTAGAAACAATTTTAAGTAAATTATTATTGTTAGCATAAGCCAAAGTGATGTTGTATTTTGAAAAAATCTTATTTGATTTGAATGTAATTTTATTGAAAGTGATGGGTTTATATACATGTTCCATCTTTTCCGATTTTACGTATAGTGGATCTGTTTGAATTTGTATTTTTCTAAAGATATTATTTATAACTTTTATTGCTTCTAGATTGTATATACAGTTTGCTTCTTTAATTTTATTATCTTGTGATAAAGGATATTTTAGAAGTCGGTTAATTAGAAAACGGAAACTAGCTAGTTTTTGGTTTTGAGGATGAGCGGAGTTATATGAGATAATTGTTGAAATCATTGATGGTTTTAAGGTTAAATCTAGAAAATTTAATGTATTATTTTTCTCTATTTCTATCGCAAATTTAAATTTTTGATGTAAATCATTTAAATGTTTCAAAAAATCATTCAACATTTCCTCATCTCCCTCCCAAACACAAAAAACATCGTCGACATGTCTTACTCAACAATTAATACAAGCGCTATAAGGATTTAAATTGTTGATTATTTTATTATTCTCAATATGATCAAGAAACAGAATTCCTGAATATGGCATTTCCATTGGTAGACCTGTAATATTATAAAAATTTCCGTTGAATGAGCTAAAGTTTTGTGTAAAGTTTTCTTTAACAAGCACTACAATGCCAGCTCCTTTATCAGCTTTTACGAATAATGCATCATTTTATTTTTGATGGATTTTATAATCTTATATTGTTCTATTTGGTGTTTTTTTTATTGTTTATCAACAATTATCCCATATGACTCCGGTCATCCTTAAAACCAAAAACTAGCCACTTTCCGTTTTCTAATTAACTGACTTTTAAAATATCCTTTATCACAAGATAATAAAATTAAAGAATCGAACTATATATACAATCTAGCAGCAATAAATGGTTTTCCAAAAAAGTTCTAAATAATATTTTTAGAAAAATACAAACTCAAACAGATCCGCTATACGTAAACCCAGAAAAGAAGGAACATGATGTATAAATCAAATAAGATTTTTTCAAAATACATCACTTTGGCTTTTGCTAACTATCATAATTTACTTAAAATTTTTTCTAATTACCACAAGAATAATTATGACAGAATGAAAGAAAGTGGAGTTTATTCTCTTGCACGTTTAAAATGTGATTCTATATATATTGGACAAAACAAAAGAAAATTCAAATGTTTACAAATATGCAATAGAAACAAATCACAAAATAGACTACGAAAATGTACATCTCGTTCACAGATGTGGAAAAGGTTTTAAGTTGGTCTTGTTAGAATCACTAGAAATTCACAAACATAAAGATTAAAATAAAAAAAACATTATTCAATAAACAAGTTAAATTATATGAAAGACCTATTTTCCAGTTAGTACTAACCTTCAAAAGACAGCTGTTAAAATTTCATGATATTCTATTCATTAGTTTGTGAGTTCGTGTGCTAAGAGTGACGCTACCTTTGTTATTTTCAAAACAATGGATCAAAAACAATTTCGTGTTTTAATTTTACACAGCTTCTTGATGGGAAAAAATACCGTTCAAGCGAAGCAATGGCTTGAAAAGTGTTATGGGGACTCCGCTCCATCAGAATCAATAATAAAACGTTGATTTGCTGACTTCAAACGTGGTCGTAGAGACACCGATGACGCAGAATGCAGTGGACGTAGAAATGAGGCGGTAACACCAGAAAACATCAAAAAAAGCCACAAAATCATTTTGAATGATCGAAAAGTGAAGTTGCGTGAGTTAGCTGACATCGTAAAGATATCAGAAGAACGTGTTGGCTTTATATTGCATGACCATTTGACTATGAGAAAGCTCTGTTCAAAGTGGTTGCCGCGTTCGCTCACTGTTGACCAAAAACAAGATCGTGTTGATGATTCTGAGCAGTGTTTGGCCATGTTTAAACGTAACAAATCGAAATTTTTGCGTCGATATGTGACAATGGATAAAACAAGGATCTATCACTTCACTCCGGAATCAAAACGATGGTCATCTGAGTAGACAGCAACTGATGAACCTCGTCCAAAGCACCCGAAAGCACAACATCGCCTCGAAAGATTATGGCCTCGGTATTTTGGGATGTGCGTGGTGTAATATTCATAGACTATCTTGGTGGGGGAGTGTCTTTGGTGCCCTTTTTTCGGTAGATGTTAACGGCCTTCTAAGTAGCTTTTTAGGGGTTATAGGCGGAGAAATCAGGGTGATGTACAGGCGGTAATAAATTGATACAGAGGGACATAAAATAAAATATTTATTAATCTCAAAACAGAAATTTAACACACAGGTATATAAGTAGATTATATTGGGACTGGTTACCGGATATTGGTAAAATTTCTTTATTTATTTAATTCGGTTTTCAGCGTCGTCTGAAATATCATTGCGGAGCTCGAACGTTTGATTTCGTGATTTTCGGTAAAATTATATTTGGTCGGAAAGTATTGCGGGAAAACTCACAGCAGTACTGGGTTTGAAAGTACTACGGGAAAACTCGCAGTAGTACTGGGTCGGGAAGTACTACGGGAAAACTCGGAGTAGTACTAGGTCGGAATGTACTACGGGAAAACTCGCAGTAGTACTGGGTCGGGAAGTACTACGGGAAAACTCGCAGTAGTACTGTGTAGTACTGCGGTGGCAATAATCAGTCTCGCAAGTCACTAATAATAAGACGAAGATAAGCGGTGATATCATTTTTCGGAAATTCAATAATCGGACGGGAACTGTAATATTTATCGGAGTAAGATTGGAGGTATTTTCGGATATTCGGATTAAATCAAGAAGAAATATGTTACTTCGTTACATTGAGAAAGGAAATACCAACAACAATGAATATTATATAGCGTTATTGGAGAACGACCACATATGACAAAGAAAAAAATTTTGTTTCATCAAGACAACGCACCATTGTCAATCAAAGCAATTGCAAAACTACATGGATTGAACTTCGAATTGCTCCCACATTCACCGTATTCGAAAGATTTGGTTCCCAGTGACTACTGGCTGTTCGCAGACCTCAAAAAAATGCTCGCCGGTAAGAAATTTCGCATGAATGAAATCTCTTCATTCGCTGAAATCGAATGAAACTGAGGCGTATTTTGCGGCAAAAGGTAAATCGTTCTACAAAAGTGGTATTGAAATGTTAGAGCGGCGCTGGAATGATTGCGTTGCTCTTGTCATTTCTACAATTTTAATAGTTTTATTAACTTGACAGTAAGTTCATTTTTATTTATATTTGTATTTACTTCATTTTATTTATTGCATTAACCAGTTCTTGTATATGCAGATTCGGTTGATGATGGGAGGAAACTAGCGTTCCCGAAACTAGTATCGTAAAAATAAAAAAAATATAATAACTAGCAAGTAAGAAGTTTTATTTATCAAAATGTAACATATATTTTATTGTAGAGTTTAGTGCTATTGAAAAATGTGATACAAGATGAAAGTGGTGATAAGTAAAGGCCACGTAACCCTCATACGTTGCTATAAACGCCTTAAAGCCCGTAAACTCTTTATAACTCGGCGTCAGCATGAGCGCATTTCACAATACTGCTTCCCATATCCGAAATAACCGCCCTTCGGCAGCTCGCCGTCCGATTCGGCTGTAAAAGCTGCGATCTCCGCGGGGCAAAATTTAAATAATCCGGGAAAAATGAAACGTCGTTAACGGTTTTTACAACCCTAGTCCATTCGCCCGTTGCGTATTACGTTTGTTATTACGACACTAAACCATCACGCCGGTAATGGTGATGCCGTTGAATTGAATTTAATTATGGATGCCGTTGGTTTACGATATTTGATGCTCACAGGTGTCTCTCGTTGTTTGCAGATTCCGTTGTTACGTTTCCGTCGAGGAGATGCTTTACGTCGATCCCTTAACTAAGGTAAGTGCATCGGACACCCGATATCCTTCGTGTAATTCCAGTTGAATGCTTCATTAACAAGATAGGTGGATCCCATGTATGAAATGCTTTGGCTAACTTGGTTCATGAGATGAAACCTTTGATATAGGAATAAGAACGTGATTAACGACTTTAAAGATATACAAGAGAGTCGATTTTCAAGACAGAATCGTGTTTCCTGTTGACTTGGGTTGGGTTCGGACGCAATATGCATATAAAATCTTTTCAAACGCTATCGCAATCGTAAAATTTGAACTATCTGTCATCTACAACCCCGAGGGCCGGCCGTTATGGCATATAACGTAACGCAACATTCCTATTCGATGTCGCGCTTCACGGAAAGCGTTCTCGCTGAAAATTATGACGCTCTCGGCCCTAAAATATTTACAAGCGCGCGCTCGCGCGTATCTCGGAATTCCTTCAGATCAACATCTACGGGGTCAAACGCGTACGCGTACTTCCCACGCACATCTGTCGGTTTATAACCCGTGGCAATAAATAAAAAATTGCCACGGAAAGGCTCGGTTTTGCATCGAGTTTAGAGGCGCACACAATGGCCTGTGAGGACATGTTTATATTGCACAAGAGGCGCGTACGGATCCATGAATATTCAACGACGTCTCTCCGACAGATAACCGGCATAGGGCCCGCATATTCAAAGAGCTTATCAATTTTAATCGGCAAAAGACGTTGGGACGACTGATGTTTTTTAAGAAAACTTTTCTATACGAAACGATGCGAGACATACGTCAACCTAATCTCCTCGGGTATTATTTCACGAGCTGCCGCTTCCTTCTTTTCCGGAGAACTTTCTTTCCAACCCAACTCCCCTTTTTCTACGTCGTCATCCCCGTCCTCCTTATCGCCGCGGACTTCTCCTTCTTGAACGGAGATAACGCATAAAGCATCCCGAAGAGTCGAATTTACGACGACGCAAAAACAGTTTTGCATTTGACGGCCTCGCGTCTCTGGGTGTTGAGGTTTTTAGGCGGGGTAGACGTCGATATCCCCCATTTCGGCGCGGGGGCAAATTGTATTACCAGGAGAAGACGTCAAATCGGCTCTGCCAGATGGCCCCTGGCTCGGAAAAAATACACGCGTAAATCTCGTCCGATAAGCCGAGGTGTCGGTCGGGTCGAAATCAAATCCCTTCGAAATTCGGTTTTGGTGTATCATAACATTCTAGGGGAAATATGACTTTACGTAGCTTGTTTACGATCAAAAATAGAGATTTTATACTTTTAGGATAGGAAATTTTTTTATGTATGTATGAAAAGAAATTTATATTGAAATTTTTGATCGGTCAAATTATCTGAATTAGAATTTATTTATGCATTTTACGATCGAAACTAGAAATATTTATTTTTAATAGCTTTGTTTTGATTCTGTTTTCAGAATTGTTCAAGAATGACTTATCTATTCTTTGTAAACAAATATTATTATATTTTTTAACATTATATTCAAAATATTACGTTTATCATAAATGTTTTCATTACCATATTAAATCAGATGTTTAAAATAAGATAATTTTATACTATAATGATAATTAGGACAAAATTGTAAACATACCTTTATAACAATTTAGCTGGGAAAAGGGGAAAATTAATTGGGTTGTTGTTTGGAAGAGGTAGCAATGTGATGAGAACCAAATATCCCAAACAAATACAATTCGAAAACATGAGCTTGGATATCGAGGAGGGCACCTTAACAGAATGTTAATTAGCAGAATTGCAGAATGTAAATATTGCTAATGGAAGACTCTCACTTTCTCCGCACTTTGATTGATTTACTAGAGGGTTTATCACTGATCAATTCATTTGGAATTTTCAAAAAACCAATGCATCCAAATACTCTCAATTTTGTAAGGTCTTGCTTTTTCTTAAATAATAAATCTGATTGTACTTTGTTTTTGAGTACATTTGTTGGACTTCTATTTATGACCTTTTATAACGAACTGATAAAACTGCTTCAGTCCATAAATTTTTCGGAAGTTTTGTGCTTAATAACATACATCTCACCTTTTCCATTAATTTTCAGCTTATGCGTTCCGCTGTACTATTTTTCTGTGGAGTACACCTCATAGTTAGTTCAAAATAAATTTCTTTTTTCTCGAAGTGATTTTTCATATCGTTTGAAATAAATTCCCTTCCATTGTCGCATCTGAATCTGTTTATTTTCCTATTAAAGTGAGCTGTTGCTATAGATTCGAATTTCTTGAAATACTTCAATATTTCACTCTTCCTTTCAAGGGTATAAGCAATTGTGAAGTGGGTGTAATCGTTTATAAATGTGAGTGCCATAATGTGTGTTTCATAATCGGTCCACAAATTTCACTGTGTATTAATTCCAACAGTGATTGCTCTTGTTCGTTTCTGATTATGTGGAATTTTAGTTTGTTACCCACTTATACAAGTTTCGTATAGTATCACTACTTCTGTTTTATAGAATGTATATTGGTGATATTTATGCAGCTCTTTGTATCTTTCATTCCATCCTAGATAATAGATAATTTTGATGATAGTTTAGTTATGATAAACACCGAATTGGCCACATTTCCTCAGCTTGTAGAAAGGTAGCTGAAAGGTAGAGTGAAGCTCGCAACTTTAGACTCTATTTTGAAACTTAATTGAAAGTGTGTTCACACCAAAACCACGTTATGCCAGTCCATAATTTTATCTCGATTTCATTTCCTCAATGCCTTGTTTCTTGAATGCCGATAAGCCTCGTGTTCAGCAACTACAAAATATTTATATGCAGATGACTCGCAAGTGTATCTTTCATTCCATCCTAGATAATAGATAATTTTAATGACAGTTTAGTTGTGATCAACACGGAATTGGTCACTTTTTCTCAGCTTGCAGAAAGGTAGCTGAAAGGTAGAGTGACTGCTCGCAACTTTAGACTCTATTTTTAAACTTAATTGAAAGTGTGTTCACACCAAAACCACGTTATGCCAGTCCATGATTTTATCTCGATTTAATTTTGCCGATGTCTTGTTTATTGAAGGCCGATAAGCTTCTTGTTCAGCAACTACAAAATATTTATGTGCAGATGACTCGCAAGTGTATCTTTCATTCCATCCTAAATAATAGATAATTTTGATGACAGTATAGTTGTGATCAACACGGAATTGGCAACTTTTTCTTAGCTTGCTGAAAGGTAAAGTGAAGTTCGCAACTTTAGACTCTATTTTGAAATTTAATTGAAAGTGTGTTCACAGCAAAACCACGTTATGC
This sequence comes from Onthophagus sagittarius, assembly GCA_036711965.1. Taxonomy (NCBI): domain Eukaryota; kingdom Metazoa; phylum Arthropoda; class Insecta; order Coleoptera; family Scarabaeidae; genus Onthophagus; species Onthophagus sagittarius. Next base: position 31,869,541 of record JASERS010000005.1, read on the forward strand.
CAGTCCATGATTTTATCTCGATTTAATTTCACTAATGGCTTGTTTATTGAAGGTTGATAAGCTTCGTGTTCAGTAACTACAAAATGCTTGCCTGAGATTCATTTTTGGTATTAGGAAGAATGATCATATATCTCATAAATTGGACACGTTGGGTTGGTTGAACATGGATCGACGTAGACTGCTTCATCGCTTTTATTCCATAATTTTAACCTCAAAAACGCTTAAGTATTTGTTAGACATCATCTCAACTTAAAATTAAAAAAGCCTCTCCATCCAGCTTATAACACGGAATTTTTTAAAAGATGTTTCAATTATCAAATAACCAAAGTTTACAATGGTATCTCTGACGAGGTCAAGTTAGTTCCGCTATCTCGGTTTCGGAGTTCGATGTTCTTGTCTTTACATTTGCAACAAATCAACAATAATTTATCCTTTCTCTCCAGCATGTTTCATTTTTTTAAACTCATATTGTTTCCACTAAACTCTAGTTTATATGGAATTACTCTATACAAGCAAAAGTTGGATATTTTCACTTGAGTCGTGATGATTGAGGTTTCATTTCTGTTTCGGATATTTTATTTTAAAGTATGTGTTGTGCAATAGATTAGTTTCTTCTTCCTTTTTCGTTCGTTGGGTTAACATGTGGTACTGTTGATAACTTAGGTTGAATTAGAGCAGAACCTTTGAGTTTGAACTTCATTCCTTTCACCATTCGATGCTGTGTTTAATATATATGTTTAATAAGCGTAGATATATGGTGAAATAAATTCATTATTATTATATTGCGTACAGAAAAGTAGATACTTAGTGTATACTACATGCTGCTTGCAGAAAATGAGATAAATTGAGACTAATTGCAATTATTCGTGTTAACTGTGCAGTTTTATGCATTCTTTTGCACAAATCCAAATATTATATATCTTAAGTCTACATCTTGATAGATTGGTTTAATTTATACGTTTTAACGTTTTACTCAACAGAATTTATTTATACCATTGACTTTAAATCAATTTCTTATTAAGCAGATTTTGTTTCAATATCTTTGACGCACCAAGCTTTTTTTAAAGCTTTAAATTGATTCGATCACGTATTTTATCTTCAGTTTGAGATGCCCAAGTTATGCCAGAATGAATTAGTTTGACCCAAATTTGTAATTCATCTTAATTTGTTCTGGATGAATTTGATTTCATAAGGAAATGATCAATTGAAATTTTTGTCAAATAATTTGTCGTTATTCCTAAAGAAACGAAATTTTAATTAAGCTTGCGAACATAAACACCATGGTATCGGTAATATTTGTGTTGGTATTAAGAATTTTTAAAACGTTACGGAAGAAATATAACCTCGTCTCGCCTAAGTACATAAAAATTATGTCTATTAATAATTTTATTTCTTTACTTGTTCCTTTATTAAGATTCCGGCTTTATCTTGGCGAATATATCAAGTTTTTTTGTCGTTTTAGATACATTTTAGTATTCGTACGGTGGTTTGCAACTATGTAGCGTATAATGCGGTCGCAGTATACGCGTAATGAGTAGATATAAGTCGGCGTTTTGTTCTTGCTCGGCATAGCAGAAGTTTAATTGAACACACGCTCTCCTGGATAACTTCCACAGCGCCTCGACCTCGGGATTTTTTAATTAAAACCGGCAATTCTGTGGTACCGTAATTACAATTTCCCGACCAGACTATTTATTAGGACATTTTTACTATTCTTACTAGTATAAATACACAAAAAAAACCAGCTGTATTATTTAAATAATTCAATTTTATTCAAAACGTTTCAGTAATTTTTTCTGTACATATTTATTAGATTCTTTGTTTAAAAGAGGCCTGAGGCGAGAAAACCGCACACGTAAATATTCCAGTCCTTTTGCTGAAATAAATCCACGGGCTAAATTAAAATCCTGTGGGGAGAACTGAAGGGGGAGTCGGTCCGAAAATAAAGTGCGGCCATCGGAGCGAGAGGGCTTTTAATTTACAAAAAGAATCCGCCGTTTTCCGACGGAGACGGAAAATCACGCCCTCACGCGGCTAAAACACGCGTGTACGCGTACAACGCTTAATTAAAGCTCCCGGAAATTCCGCTTTGATTGCAAGCCAAACAAAACGGCTTGCGTAATTTGTTAAAAGGGGTGAATGTTTTCCACGGGAAAACATACGACATTAATTTTCGTTTTCGCCTCTCCGACCTGACACGTTCATGGTAGGATTTGTTAAAACAAAAAAATATATAATAAATCCAAATTCAAGAGTTCGTGACCTTTCCCCCCTTTTTGTAAAGGTAAGGAAAGGAATTGTATAAAATTCTCAGTCTATTAATTTTGTTGCGTAACACGATCCGTGTTGTTGAAAAAAAAAAAACATGGAAAGAAACAGGAGATACGAAGTTACAATCCAATTACGAATGCATTGAAAAAAGAATTAAAGGAAAAAATAATCAAACGCAAACTCGATAGTGATCATAACTCCCCTCTCCCGCGATAATAGTTAAAGTTGTTTAGAGAAAAGATATTTACGAAGACGAACCCTGAATATGGAACTGAAGCCATATGCCTGGAGCCTTCCTGATCTCAAGAGGAAGTCCATTCCAAAGAGATATTGCACGAACCATAGGCAGTGAGTCGGATTGGGAACGAGTAGGCAAGTTATGCGAAGATAGAAACTGAAATTTATTGAATAGATATGATGGAGTCTGAGTAATCCCAATGTGTTACGATGGGTGGAAATATGATCGTACCTACCTAGATCAAAAATGAATCGTATGCAATTGTTTTGTATCATTTCAAGCCTATTCCGTAGTGTTGCGGAAAGATCAGTACACACCGCATCCGCATAATCCAAGTGAGAAAGAATCAGTAAATAACATAGGTTGCGTCTTACATACGTTGGAAGAAAATAACCCAGTCTACGAATTGAGTGGAAGCAGGAGTAGACTTTTCTACCTGTACCTTGAATTTGCGAACGCAAAGACAATGTAGAGTCAATGAACAACTTCTGAAACCACAATACTGTTGCCATCAAGTACCAATTTACAATTAATGAAATTGTTTATTTTATTTAGCAGTGGACGAGAACCAAATACAATAGCCTGATTCAATCTCAATCCATACTGCCGCGACCCTACAAGTACACGTTCTAGATCATGATTAAGGCGATATACTGCTTGCGGAAACTCCTCCCAAGAAGTGCTGGTATAAATTTGGAGATCATCAGAAAGGTGAATGTTAGTAGAAATAACTTTCTCCTTTAGAAATAACACACTCAATCCCAAATGCCCTGGAAATGGTCGAGTTAGCACGTATGGTCATTGAACTGTGATAGAAGTAAGACTGCAACTAAAATAAACTACCAGGCGAAATACACATGGAAGTAAGAATTGAGAGTAGCATGTCATGCTCAACGGAGTCAAACGCCTTGCTAAAATCAAGCAAAACCAACAGGGTCAACCATCAGTGACTGACTGCAGACTGCAGATGATGAAAGAGGTTATGTTCGATAAAATAATGAGATAATTGTAAGTACACCAGTCGTTCGAGTACCTTTGATATTGTAGAAAGAATAGAAATCGGACGGTAATCACAAGAAGCAATAGGATTCTTCACCTTATGTATCGGCACCACAAGTGCCAATTTCCAAGCCGAAGGAAAACGGCATACTTCGATAGAATAGTTAAAGATGTGAGTTATGGGAGGCAAAACACTGACCAATACAGGTAGGATTAAATCCAACCCAATGCCGTCCGCTCCCACGCTGAAAGAACGCGAATATATCACCTCTCATTCCTTCTCCTAAGCGGTGTCTGCTTATCATATAAGCCAATGATTTTGCTACTGAGGTAATCGACTTTCGAATCGACATCAATCACTCCTGCATTAGATAGAAGAACATCCCGATCGCAACGCCTGACGTCCCGATAAGTAAGATTACGTCCAGAAGCAATTAGATGACGAACCTGAATTACATAGTAGATAAGGTCATGATTTGAAAATTGAATCGCCTGCAACTGGCCATGGACAGGCACTCTATCTGGGCAAGACGTGACAATAAGGTCAAGAAGAGATTGGGAGGAATGCAAAAAATAAGTTTGAGGATGGTCAAATTTAGAGAAGAAGCAATAAATTTAAGCCTTTCGGATCAAATGCCATCCCTAAACAAACACGTGTTAAAATCCCCCAGCAGCACGACATTATCATAGTTGACGACATGCCCTTCAAACAAGTCTTCAAAAACATCAAAGTAGTTCATCTGAGGAGGACAGTAGCAGACACCAACAAGTAATTTTGAACGGTAACATGCAACCTCGACCAACAGGTATTACATTTCGCGTTGGGAGCCATTCGATGCCTGGAGAACAACTCTAATTTGTAAGTGATTTTTGAAGTACAGAGCTATGCCCCTACCTCGAGAATATTCACGATCATTTCGTAATAGTTGATAACCAGGGAGCGCAAACAAAGAAGAATTCAAACAAGGCTTAAGCTAGGTATTACTTATCAACACCAGATAAAGAAGAAGATTCGGGTTTCAGACGCACGGCTAAACCCAAAGCTTTCCATTTCTAGGTCTAGTGTTAATTCTGGTTTTGTATCATTAGATCTAATCCTTGATCTAGAACTAGAAACATTCGGGTCGCATATCACTCAAGACGGCTAAACCCGGTTGATTCTAGTTCTAAGTCTTGTGTCAGTTCTAGTGTTACTTCAGTTCAAATATACTGGGTTAGGTTGCGTTTAGCAATGAATTTGAAACAGAGATGCCAGATGTATGGGGTATAATATGTATGTGATATTTTTTGAAAATTTGAAGTCAATCTGAGTAAAACTGTAAGAGCTAGAGTCTTTAGAAGTTTATCTTGTTGGGCCGACTAAGGGCCACTTTTATCACCTCTTGATAAATTTGTCTAATAGTTAAAAATCGGCTTATAGTCGGGAATGGCACCAAGCTAGTTGCCAAAACATTTTTTTCCTCTGCTGCAAGAGAAGAAAACGAGTTAACGTACGATGAAAACGGCATTGAATATACGATAGATATAGGAAAAAGTAGGAAAAAGTTATTCATCTTTATGAGAAGTGGCTACTTTGATTGGTTGTCATTCTGGAAAAGTAGTAATGATTAATGTATTTGTAAAAAGCTCATCTTGTAAATTATATGAAACATGGAAGATTCGAGTAAATTCAGCAGAACTACCATCTCTACGATCATTAGAAAAAGTATTATATTCCAAAACGTATTCTGTATTAGTAAATTCCAAGCCTTATGGTGAAAATTGTGAAATAAATAAAAAAGAATACATAGCACACGTGCAAAAATGTTGACGTGATATGGTGATAAAACATGTTGCAGAGATAGAAATCGAGGGCAAAATGATCAGGAAAAGAACTATCTAGTAAAGGAAAACTTACAAGTAAATTTATTGATAAATTAACAGTTTATTACAAACTAGCTATAGGAAGACATTGTGATTCAGTACAAAATATGAAGGCTCAAAATACTACAGATTAAAACACGCTGCCACAGCGTTCGTGGCAGCGTGCTTCAGCTATCAATGTTTTGTCATCAAGTGATGTTTCATCAGCTATCAGGCCTCTTTATGAGGAGCTAAGCAAGTACTTCTAAAGCGGCGTGTTGGTGGATTTACGCAAAATAATAATTAAAGCTTGAATCAGCCAATTTCGAAAATCAGTCTAAAAATACTTCCTGGTGAATCGAAGATAGTAGAAATTGCTGTTATATTAGTAGTTGCTTGTACATTCAATGGCGGTATCTCATCTCTGCTGGTTTTGTTGCACTGGATGGATGTAAAAATTTTGCCGAAATAGCCACGAGTCCCCGCAGATAGATGATGAACATAACATACTTATGCTGAGAAAAGAGCTGAGACAACAACTCGCGAAGCACGAATTCGTCTCAGACAGGAGCAAATGGATCCGTATAGACGTTGAGGAGTTTGTCCACGTCCTTCCTCAACGAACTATCCCGTTTTCTTGATCTGTAACTTATAATTTTTAAGAATACGTTTCCATTGTTAATACAATTGTGTTTGTCAAGCAGAAATACAACGAAAAATTCCTTTTCTTTATGTAGAAAGCTTTGTCACGCTTCTTTTTGAAGATTTTGTATTTCCATAATTGACGTCGTGCCTGATGACGGTTTATATGTAACCGAAGCACGTGTAGCACCTATATAAATATAATATACATCGTTAAACCAAATACTAAGGTCTTGTTCATTAAACATTTTAACGATGTACTTAGAATCCAAATTATCCTTAATACGGATAACTAAGTTTATATGCGATAAAAATGAAAAATATGAAGTTATATGCAAAACATGGAAAAGCATATAAGCTCGGTCTCTAGTTATAACGCACATTCACTTCTCCATAATAATCTTTTATATCAAGATTATACTATACCCTTAATGATTAAAGAAAGAACAAATATTTTTAAACTTCAAACAACTTCTACGTGAGGAAAATATAAAATCGTACGAATGAAATTCAATACTCTGCTGAAATAAATTGCGGTTGCTCTCTATCAGCGCTTCGAGAGCGAGACGGTGAAAGATGATTTACATTTATGGTGTTGAGAAAAAATGCCATAAAGGTTCCCGTTTCCGATAATAACACCGAAAGGATTAAAAAGTTTACGACCCGTTTTATGCTCCTCCAAATGCGGCTACATGAACCCCACACCAAACAATTTTCAGAAAAATTTCATTTGGATACATTATTTAATTGAATTTGATACTATGTAAGTCACGATAACTTTTACACTCCATAAACTGGGTCTGTCCATAACTCTTTACTACTTAACACTTCACTTTTATTTTTATGGTGATGTTACCTCCAGAATTACTCAACTTACAATTTGGCACAATTTCGTTCAAATAGAGGTTGGTTCTTATAAATAATTAATTTTAAAACTTTCAAGATGTTGTAAAATTATCTCAAAGTCCCATTTTCAATTACAAAGAACGATCACCCTCCCCAAGAAAAAAAAAAACGAGATGGGGCTGAAGCGGGTTCGGAGGAACTAAAGAGGTGAAATTTTTCAAAGGGTGGCACAAATTTCCAGGATCACCTCAGGTGCCTTTTAAAAATCGACGCTCCAAAACTGTCAGGGCCGAGATAAGGAGAACATAAACAACTGGGGCGAGGAGACTTCGAGGACAGCCAAAGGGGATACGAAAGGGGAGCGTCGGTAGAAGGGGCACTGTGTCGGGCGACCCTTCCGTAACCCGTAAAAGAAGATAAGCGATAAGCGTAATCGGAGACATAATTTAAGCCAGACTTCTGGCCCGGACGACTCTCCCGCTATCCAGAACTCAGGTTCAGGTGTTAACACCAACGAAAAAAGAACCCATCTGATAGTTTTCTTGTTTATAAAGAATTTAGTAGTTGATTTTTTGTTGTAACCCCCCTTTTAAATCTGAACGCAAAGTAGGGTATGCAAAATAGAAGCGAATTTGCATGAAAGGCCTGAAAATAAAAACCATCTTGGCTTTTGTGTTATTTAATGTGGTTGTCGGGAAATATTTATGCGCGATTTAAAAGAAGAAGGATCATTCTTGAGGGCAAGGGTTTAAAGGGTGCCAGGTGTAATACACATTAAATTCATTAACGAAGGGACAGAAAAAGTTTACATTATAATGGTGGAAAATATCACCGCAAAGGGCCGGCTGCAAGTCCTCAGCCGGTACCGTTTTATGCAAGAATTAGATTACGAGTTTTTCCTCTGACGGCGCAGAATTCGCGTAATAACAGTAACGCGGAATTTATCGCCCGTTCTTCTTTATTTTTTTTAATTTTCCAGTCCAGAAGGAGCGGAGTTTTACTGCGCCCTGTCGGGGCCCTAACGAGTTGAATTTAGGGCTAATAAAAAAAAGGAACTGAAAGTGTCGTTCATGTTGCCTTATGACGGCACGAAGTACGACGTAATGTGGCTAAGTAAGCGGAGGATAAGCGACGCCTCTTGTCCCCAGATTAATTAGATTTAATTACTAAATGGCGTGTAAAAGGAAAAGTGCCTCTTTTGAATTTATGGACCAATTTTTTCACCCCACTCAAGTCACTTCCTCAACCGCCCGACTAAATGTAATGGAGAAACACGACGACTTCCGTGTCCTTTTATGTAAACAATTTTACACTTTATTTTTACTTCATAAAAGCAGAGATTTTAGATTTTACGGAAACCCTCATAAATTATAAATTTCAAACGCCATTAACTTGATATTATTCGAAAGAACGGAAACCTGCCTCCCTTCCTCATAAATTGCCGAAATATTAATTCTTTGAAAATCCCTTTAGATCTTCCCCCATTACTCCTTAACATCTCTTTGATCTCCGCAAATTGAATTTCGCCGTTTTAATTCTTCTCCGAGACGTTGCAAAGCGACTTCGCTTCCTGTCAAATATTCCCTCTCAACGGAAGCAAACAAAATATCCGAAGCGCGTTTCCCTCGAAAGCGAGTAATCGGGCCTTCGCCGCCGCCAGAGGGCAAACTCGTCAAAAGCCAGTGGCGTTCGTCGACGCGGAATCGTCACGGACGACGGGACGTCTCTCTGCAGAGTATAATGAATTCCCGACAGCCTTTGTCTCCGTATTTACTGGCCAATTACGGCGGTCACGGCAACGTCGAGTATAACCGGAAGGAGGCGCAATTATGCCAGAAAATTGCGATGCCAAGATTAAACCCCCGCTGGGTTGAGTTTACCACCCATTCAACAAGATCAATGAATAGTAGACGAGACGAGTTGTTGTATTATAAATTTTCATTGATTTTCTAATTTCTTGTAGTGCCACTTTAAACTCGAAATGATTAGTATGGGACGTTGAGTTCCGATGTATCTGAATCTGACGTGAGCCCAATTACTTCCAGTTAATCGAAACCTATCAACCTTCCATCGAGGTCCATGTTCAAGTATCAAAGCGACCACCTAGCAGCAATGATTAAAAAAAAAAGGAGATGAAAAGTCCAATTCGTTCGGAACAAATAAGTCTCGAGATACAAAATGAACGTAGTAATTGCTTCGTGTCATCTTCGTCGATGTCCCCCCCAACTATCCATCCATTGTGGTCCTGCAGATGACAAGCGTAGATAAGTCGTATCCATAAAAGCGCCAAAGATATGTCGTTTCAAAAAGCGATTTCATCGGGAATTGTATTGACAAAACCACACAATTTGGAGATGATTTTTATTTTCGTTGTTAATGGCAGGTTTCATAATTAAATATGATGTGTTGACAAGCCATTTCGATTAATCATCAACCCATATCCCGTTAGAGGGTGAAGTTGTAACTAAAAGAGAAGTAAAAGGGGTGTATCGTTTTGACTCAGAGTTTTAATTTTCGTTTTTATTTGTTGGTAATGACGGGTTTCATAATTAAATACGAAGTGTCGACAGTTCATTTCCATTAATCTCCAGCGCCAATTCCTGCTGGAGGCGAGATCGGAGTTGGAATGGTGGCAAAAGCTCGATGTGGTTGCCGCTTGACGCGGAACATAGTACCGCAGAGCTGAAGATTGACCCTATTTCCTCCCAGCACTGATGACCGTCATATCCGGCGAGCGATGGGCGCCAAAATTGCTCGCCCCCAGTCGGTAAACCCCTTTCGCAGAACCCACCCTAATGATCTATTAGCGATTGCGGGTGACAGGCCGATATTATTCAAGGATATCAGCGCCTGATGGCCGCGTTCTGCGTGCTTTGGACGGGCTCGTTAGGGTGCGAGGAATAATGACAGTTAGTTTACGAGTAGTTGTGGGGGTGTTTCGGTGAATTATAGTTTCACCACTACCGGTAGTATACCCAATTCGAACCTTGAATAATAATCAGATTGAGAGGATAAACAATAAATTGATTTATAGCGCTTAGAGTTATGTATTAGTTCAACTTTGACCTATTCGTTCGGTTCGTGCAGAAATGTAGTTAATACCTTCATTTACTTAGAATATATACTAAGAGAATTGGGGTCAGACCCGGAAACCGTTTAGATATCCGCAGTGGAGGGTTCCAGAAAAGTTCTCCCAGTTCGACGATGTCGATATGGAATCGGAAATATTTAATCCCGACGGTCTTGTATGGTGGCGGTGCAAATTGCGCCGGTTCAATTTCAAACTCAATATAACTTTTCGGGCGGTTGTGAATCCCTGTTTTATAAAATATGTGCGAAACCGGGATGCATTTTATATCAGTGGTGTGACGGAAATTCCCCATTAAACTTCGAGCATCGATACTATGGAAATTTGTTGCTCCCTTCTCAATTCAGTTTATACACTCGCCACCGATGACATGTGTATATCCATACTTAATTACGTTTTGAAAATTGTCAAATTAAAGTAATTAATGTCCGCTCGTCGTGCGTCTTCACCCAGACAACGCTTCGGACAAGTTAATGCCGTCGTCATTAAATCGCAAGCAAATGGTTTGGAGAGTTGCCTGAAATCTGTCATTTAGGGTTCTTGGGAGCTTTGTCGTTTCGATCCCACCGCTTTGCCTGGCACAGAACCAAAAATTTTAGGTTAATTACCGGAACCCATCCGAGCGCTAATTATAATGACGAGCTTTACTCTCCGAAACGACGACGAAGTTCGTTAATGTCTTAGGCAGCCCCGGATGAAAGAAAACTTTTAACACTTTTAAAAATTGAACTTATAGTTTTTATATACAAACATTGCCTCAATTTATCTCAATTTATGAAAAAGAGACCGGATTTATATGGTTTTGTATATAACTTCATATTTTGACCGGTGTTAATTAAACTAAAATTAGAACTAACACTAATACTAGAATTATCACTAAAACTATCAGTAGGACTAATATTAGATCTAAAAGTAAGGTTTTTTTGAAAAAACCTTTTCTAACCAGTTTTCGAACCATTTTTACAAAAAAACGCACGGCAAAACCCGAAAGTTTCTACTTTCAGACATGATGATTGTCCTAGTGATAGCTCTAGGATGCATTGAACACCACCAATATCTCATCTATTAAATCTGCAGGAACAGAACAGATAATGTCTTCTACATGCTTGCAGATTGAAAGGAACACGAAACTCAACTTTGCCAAAATAGGGTTCAGAGACTTCTCTTCGAACCAGTTTCTGAAGAAAGTTGCAACATTGCATTCGAAATGTTAAACATTTTTTCGAAAAACGCACGGCAAAATCCGAAACTTTCTACTTTCAGATATAGTGGTAGTTCTAGGATGCATTGTACACCACCAAAAGACCTCATCTAATAAATCTGCAGGGACAGAACAGATAATGTCTTTTACATACTTGTAGATTGAAAGGAACACGAAACTCAACTTTGCCAAAATAGGGCTCAGGGACTTCTCTTCGAACCAGTATCTGAAGAAGGTTACAACATTGTATTCGAAACGTCAAAGATTTTTTTTTTAAATGCACTGCAAAACGCGAAAGTTTGTACTTTCAGATATAGTGCTAGTCCTAGTTCTATCTAGTCCTTGATAGGATGCATTGAACACCACCAAGACCTCATCTAATAAATCCGCAGGGACAGAACAGATAATGTCTTTTACATACTTGTAGATTGAAAGGAACACGAAACTCAACTTTGCCAAAATAGGGCTCAGAGACTTCTCTTCGAAACAGTTTCTGAAGAAGGTTACAACATTGTATTCGAAACGTCAAACATTTTTTTAAATGCACTGCAAAACGCGAAAGTTTTTACTTTTACATATAGTAATAGTGATAGTTCTAGAATGCATTGAACACCACCAAGACCTCATCTAATAAATCTGCAGGAACAGAACAGATAATATCTTCTACATGCTCGCAGATTGAAAGGAACACGAAACTCAACTTTGCCAAAATAGGGCTCAGAGACTTCTCTTCGAATCAGTTTCTGAAGAAGGTTGCAACATTGCATTCGAAACGTTAAACATTTTTTTTAATGCACTGCAAAACGCGAAAGTTTCTACTTACAGATATAGTAATAGTCCTGGGGATAGTTTTACGATGCATTGAACACCACCAAGACCTCATCTAATAAGTCTGCAGGGACAGAAGAGATAATGTCTTCTACATACATGTAGATTGAAGGAAACACGAAACTTGACTTTGTCAAAATAGGGCTCAGAGACTTCTCTTCGAACCAGTTTCTGAAGAAGGTTGCAACATTGCATTCGAAACGTTAAACATTTTTTCGAAAAACGCACGGCAAAATCCGAAACATTCTACTTTCAGATATAGTGATAATTCTAGGATGCATTGAACACCACCAAGATCTCATCTAATAAGTCTGCAGGGACAGAAGAGATAATGTCTTCTACATACATGTAGATTGAAGGAAACACGAAACTCAACTTTGTTAAAATAGAGCTCAGAGACTTCTCTTCGAACCAGTTTCTGAAGAAGGTTGCAACATTGTATTCGAAGCGTCAAATATTTTTTCAAAAAGCGCACGGCAAAACCCGAAAGTTTCTACTTTCAGATATGATGCTAGTCCTAGTGATAGCTCTAGGATGCATTGAACACCACCAATATCTCATCTATTAAATCTGCAGGAACAAAACAGATAATGTCTTCTACATGCTTGCAGATTGAAAGGAACACGAAACTCAACTTTGCCAATATAGAGCTCAGAGACTTCTCTTCGAACCAGTTTCTGAAGAAAGTTGCAACATTGCATTCGAAATGTTAAACATTTTTTCGAAAAACGCACGGCAAAATCCGAAACATTTTACTTTCAGATATAGTGATAATTCTAGGATGCATTGAACACCATCAAGATCTCATCTAATAAGTCTGCAGGGACAGAAGAGATAATGTCTTCTGCATAACAATTGAAGGAAACACGAAACTCAACTTTGCCAAAATAGGGCTCAGAGACTTCTCGTCGAACCAGTTTCTGAAGAAGGTTGCAACATTGCATTCGAAACGTCAAACATTTTTTCAAAAAGCGCATGGCAAAACCCGAAAGTTTTTACTTTTAGACATAGTGATGGTCCTAGGAATAGTTCTAGGATGAATTGAACACCACCAAGACTTCATCTTATAAATCTGCAGGGATAGAATAGATAATGTCTTCTACATACTTGTAGATTGAAAGGAACACGAAACTCAACTTTGCCAAAATAGGGCCCACAGACTTCTCTTCGAATCAGTTTCTGAAGAAGGTTGCAACATTGCATTCGAAACGTCAAACATTTTTTTTAATGCACTGCAAAACGCGAAACTTTCTACTTACAGATATAGTAATAGTCCTGGGGATAGTTTTAGGATGCATTGAACACCACCAAGACCGCATCTAATAAGTCTGCAGGGACAGAAGAGATAATGTCTTCTACATACTTGTAAGTTGAAGGAAACACGAAACTCAACTTTGTTAAAATAGGGCTCAGAGACTTCTCTTCGAACCAGTTTCTGAAGAAGGTTGCAAAATTGCATCCGAAGCGTCAAACATTTTTTCAAAAAGCGCACGGCAAAATCCGAAAGTTTCTACTTTTAGATGTAGTGATAGTCCTAGTGATAGTTCTAGGATGCATTGATCATCACCAAGACCTCATCTAATAAATCTGCAGGGACGGAATATATAATGTCTTCTATATACTTGTAGATTGAAGGGAACACGAAACTCAACATTGCCAAAATAGGGCTCGGAGGACTACCTATGGGTATACCAAATTGTGGTCGGTAGAATTGTTCTCTGTACGAGAAAGTGGAAAAGGTGTGCAGTCATACGGTTCCATTCTCTATTAATAATATTAATAACTAAACCCATGGGAATTTAGATCTGATCCCATTGTAGTACATCAACGATCCAGATGTTGTGGCCTCAATATAATCTATTTCTTTTAATTTTTGAACAAATTTATTGTTCTTGAAATGTGTGGAAGAGGTGGAATTATAGGTAGAATCATTTGAAAGAAGCAAAATGGCCTTATGATGATACGTCCTTAACAATCATCATTCTTTTGAAACTTGGTACCCTTCGTCTTAAGACAGATAAACTAAAATATATTTAATTCTAACGAGATTCGTTATATTAAGGTTTATCTGTTTTATATCTTTTTATTCTAGTATTGTACACAGAATGCGTTTTCCAAAACATTTAACGTTACCAAAAGATTTATCCAACCGGAAACATATTAGCCGACGAACTGTAACACCCAACACTGCACAGATAATTCCCCAAAGTTCAGTAATCACTTCATTAACCCCTGCACCAGAAACTGTGGCATTACGTGATGCATCTGACGCAGGCTCAAGCCCTGGAACCGCGCGATTTGTCTCGAGAAATTTGCAAATCGATCGAAGTCTAAACAACTTGATTAATTCGGGGACTATCGCGGGGCAATTCGCTCTCTAATTTTCTGCAATTAAAATGAGTTACGTTGATGAATTTAAGGGTTTGTCCATCTAAAACGTAACGGGGCTATCGATTGAAAACAATACGCTGTTTGCTTTGGGTTGCGGCTCGGTTCCATTAAATCGCACGCCGGATGTAAAATGGCCCTGCAATTCTACAATTAGACCGCAGCGAACCGTGTTCCGGCCGCTATTTACCGCAGCAACCCGAAGAGCGCTTTATTCCACCCCGGTAAAGTTAATCAAAGTGACTGATTGGCGTTTCATTCTTATTTTTGGCCAAATAACAATTCCGTTATTTCTTTATTTCTTTGGCAGCCCTCGGGGGCAATAGAATTACTGCGTAATAGGGTTGCATTTGCCGTTTCCTTTTTGGTTATTAGAGCGTCCCGACGCCCGCCGGAGGCTAATCAGGGAGACCGAACTGAAATGGCGGCGGCGCCGGGCAGATCCTTTTTCAACGTTTGAGTCCGCGTCCCGCTTTGGCTGTACTTCTCTGAAAACTGCCAAGTCTATTAATGCGGACTCTCGAGGTAACGAGATAATGCTCCAGGCCATGGTCCCCTTAATACTATCAACTGTGTACCCGCGCTGTTTGTAGTAATTTCGTTATTCGGCAATTCAAGTGATGTTATTTTAGACTTTACCAACAAAAGCACGGATTTAAACTACGAAGGGGATCAAATTTTCATTAAACGAACTTCGATTATTATAAAAACTTATGATTTGGCTCTTACGTGCTTCGTCGTATTACGCTTAGAGACCATCAACTAAATTATTCGTTCACAAATTGCTCTGAATAAACTACGCCTAGACGGTACGATGTGATCGTCATCTCCACCGTGCCGTTTCAATTTTAATTCAGCAATTCCGTCACGATTCTTTGACCGGTTACGGGACACGTCCGTTACCGAATTAGGCGAGCTTAGTATTCAAGCGCACGCCGGTCGTAAGAAGTGAGTGAAAGTGTTAATTTTCAGATTGAAGTATAATTAGCTTGCGCGCTCTCAATGCAGGTGATTTATGCTTCGGCACGGATGCATAGAAATAAGACGGTGCCGAAGGTTTTATTACGCAACCGGAAACGAACTTAAGATGCTAATTTTAAAAGTCAAAGAATAACCAACGTTGAGTTGGCGTTCAACGCATTTAAACTAGTACAACAAAACCTTGATATAACGGATTAATATGGCGAACGCAGTCATGTAGGAAAAGTATATCTTAAATATAGGAAGCTAAAAATTACACCAATAACAAAACAATCCGCACCTGTTTCGAAACTATAAATACGGCTTTTTACGATTTATTGCTGCTCCAAAAAAAAACGGCATCCCGAGCGAAACACACGTAACGATTTGCTTCGTTCCGCCCATCAACTAAATTTGACAAATAAAAACGGAGTCTCGCAGGAGCTGTTTGCTATTTTCAGAGCCATAACGAAATGTAAATACACGTGTAGACGGTGTCACAGACACGAAATATCTCTTCCCCGAACCGTCTCATTATTTAGATCTTTTGGAAACGATTCCGCATTTGAAAGCCGGCTACATGGCGGTATTATCAATGCAGTAACAGTTGCACGGGGGCGTTGAAGGGCCAGAGATTTCCCGAATGCGCCGACGAGACGAGAGAATCCCGTGACGTGCAGACAGAAGGTTGCGAATAAAAAGAGTTTCAAAATGTGTGTCCTGCATAGTAACCAGTTTTCGGTGACCTGACGAAGTTTATTTGAAAACGAAACCTTTATCATATAAAAATGATGACTAAATGGTACAAACTCGTTTTCTCGTCTTTTTAATTAATAATTCTTTTTAATTTATAATTCTGAATATGGAAACCGAATTACGTATTACAAATTAATTTCTTATATTGACTTGTCTCTGAAGATGGCGATTAGCCGAAACCAGTAAAACATTATTTTTAAATAAAAGACCAGCTAAAGTACAAAGAAAAGACGTTTTATATATATATTTTTTTATTTGATTCTTTTCACTTTTTCACCATCTAAAAAGAATAGATAGCTATCAAAGTTAAAAATATTGGATCCTCAGATTAACAAATACGGAGAGGCACGGCGCCACTTTCTTTAGCTTTGACACTGTTGTCCAAATGTAACAGTAGAAATCTTTTCGGCTAATTGTTAGGCGCAGCGTGTAATGAGGAAACGAGCGATATAAAAACAAAAAGAAAGTCAGTTCGCCGGTTAGTTGATCCGTTTTATTTATGTGGTTCGCATCGAGTGCGGTAATTGCTTTGGTTTCGTTATAAAATAAAATATAAGTTAAGGTCATGAGGTTGAAGGTACGTTTTGAAGAATTCGAAAATAACACGAAATATAAGATGCATTTTTTTAGCTGGTTTGCTTCTTCCTCTTCTATATCGCTTGTACTCTAGCTGAAAACCTAGATGAAATTGATAACGAAGATCTTAATCCGATTTCTCAAACGGAAGAGGACGCGGAAGATAGTGACCCAAGTAAACGATTTTTATTCGGCGATGATTCCACTAAATATGCGTTGGAGAAACATGTTAGGTTCCGAGGAGGGCAAAAGCAGATTTTGGGTTATAGACCGGTTAAACTTCAATATTTACCGGTTGCTCAACCGTTGCATAATTATAAATCGAGACCGATGAGAGTGCAGGGTTATAACCGGCATAATTTGAAACAGTTTAGGAAACCTACAGTGTCGTTGGTACCACCAAAAATGAACCCGTTGTATAAAACTTTGCCTGCAAACGTTCCTCCGAGTGCGCCACAAAAATTATCAGAAACGCAAGGATGGGATGTGAAACCAGTGTATGGACCACCAGGATTTAATCCATCATCTCCAGATCCTATTCCTCCTCTTGAACCTTCATTACCTATTAATCCTATTGTACCATCGACGCCTGTTCAACCCATTTTACCAAGTCCTGTACAACCGGTTTTACCAAGTCCTGTACAACCGGTTTTACCAAGTCCTGTACAACCGGTTTTACCAAGTCCTGTGCAACCTAGTCCTGTATTACCTAACCCCATTCAGCCAATAATACCAACAGCAATTCCAGCTCATTCTCATATCAATGTAGTTCCACATTCACACCCAAGCATCACAACTGTACACTTTTTGCCAAAACCATTTGTACCTTTACCTGTGCATCCTAATTTAGCTTTACCTATTCCAACTCCCGTTCTTCCCCCACCACAACCATCTTTAATTCCTTTGCTTACATCTGTTCCAATACAACCAATTCACCCTCCAGTTTTAGTTCAGAAACCCGTAGTACCGATTAATTTCATACCTGGTAGACATATCCCAGTTCCAGATTTGGGTGTTCTTCCTCTTGGAGCTAACGTTCCAATTCAAGTTAATTCGCAAACGCCTCACGTAGTGCCCAAACCAGTATTAATTCAACATCCCCAATTTATTCAAAGACCTCTAATTCAACATCAACCACCGCACGTTCACGTGATTAATAAAATTCCCAACGTCCAATTAGAAGGAGGTTTTACTCCGATTCAAACGAATCCTCTTAATCACCCGGAGCCAAATCATATTCATTTCCAACATAATGTTCCTCAACAAATTCCACCAAATCTAATTCATCAAGTTATTCCACAACCTCAGCTTCCTATAGAACCTAATAATCAACCTGGATTTCATAATGTTCAACCTGAGTTTCATAATGTTCAACCTGAGTTTCATAATATTCAACCTGGATTTCATAATGTTCAAAATGGGTTTCACAATGTTCAAACTGGATTTCATAATGTTCAACCTGGAATTCAAAATGTTCAACCAGGATTTCATAATATTCAACCTAATTTTAATGATG
This sequence comes from Onthophagus sagittarius, assembly GCA_036711965.1. Taxonomy (NCBI): domain Eukaryota; kingdom Metazoa; phylum Arthropoda; class Insecta; order Coleoptera; family Scarabaeidae; genus Onthophagus; species Onthophagus sagittarius. The sequence continues at coordinate 31,887,692 of JASERS010000005.1, forward strand.
TTCAACCTAATTTTAATAATATCCAACCTAATTTTGATAATATTCAACCATCAAATGGTCAAAATCCTGTACCAACCGATCAATCAGTTCATCAAGAACAACCGCATAACTACTTTTATTTCGCACGTCGACTTCCGAACTATAACGTTAATAATATAAATAATCAGTTAGATTTTGGACAACAACAACAACCTCAAATTAATTTTGATCAACATTTTCACCATGCTAATCAACAACAAGAAGAACCACAACAAGGTTATGACGAGAATCCCGGGTTTTATCAACCCGGGAATACAGACCTACAAATTCCAGAATATTTACCACCACATCCACATTTAAGAAATAGCCCTCAAGAAGAGGTTAAAAAGTGATGCAAAATTGTTAATGTTTAATTTTTGTTGTTACTAATAAATTATTTATTTTTTAAAAAATTGATGTTGAAGTAACATGTTTTTACTGAAACCACCCAACAATTTTTCTTGTATACAATATTCACGCAGAACGAATATGCATGAATATATCTTTATTTGTAAGCTGCGTCGCAGTTTATTTCCTTTCTCGCGCGATAAATCATGCGACTACACGTAAAACAAGTAAACGTCTACCACACTTTTTACTTCCTCTTAATATTCATAGCTTCTCCACGTTCTCGGCATACGAATTACCCGAAACGAACGAACCGGCGATGACGGGCGAAGAGAGAAAAGGTAAAATAGCGAAGTTTGCGTGCCTCTGCGTACGATTTCGAAACATTTTCAATCTGATGGAATTAATCGATTAATAATAGCCGGCTAATTTAGGGGCAAACCAATTAAAAAATTTTTTAGTATGCACGAAACGATTCCGTCGGAACACCGGAAAAGGGGAATGAGGACAAAAATGGACGAGCTAAGGCGGAAATTAATATTCAAGGGCTTCGGCCTGATTGGCCCAATTTTATCGGACAATTAATTGAATTTCGAACTCGGAATGGTTTTGGAACGACACCGGGCAAATTGATTTAGGGAAGTTTTGGGTGACGTTTTTACAAGCGACCGATAAAAACTTTTCGAACGAATCACAAGAGAGGAAGCAATAAAAGTTAAGCAATAAGAGGATCGATGTTATTGAATTACATCACATTTACTTGATATGATACATTTATAATTCTAACGAATTCGATAAACGCTGATCTTTCGCTTTTTTCTTAAATCATATGTTTGTATGTGAGTTCGTTAGATAATTCAATTCGAAACAACTCAATTACCGTGCTCGTTGTAAATGACCTATTCAATCAGCACTCTATCAATCAAATTCCCTTTACGATAGATCCCTTCAGTCCGAAGTGGTAGCCTTGTAGCTTGTAGAAGATGGCGCCCTTTTTATGGATTTTCTCTTTTTATTGCCCGGGAAATTCGCAAGCGTCGGCCCATTAGCTAGGATTTCTGGTAGGTGGGATTTCCTGCGTACTTTATACCTCCTGGCGTCTGAGGGTTGTGATGTGGGAAAAAATGGGTCGCCAACGTAGCGCGATCCACACTTCTTGTATCAGGAATCATTTATTACCCGCCTTCCAGTCACCGCGGGAGGCCGAGAAAAATCCTTCGGACTCGCAAAAAGCTCTGCGGGTCTGAAAATCCTTTCTGAAAACCCTCCGTCGGGTAAAAAACGTGAACGAAATGTGGGTCGCGAAAAAATAAAATTATTTTGCAACAAGACTTAATTGACCGTGTAAAATTGATTATCTTTAATTGTACCCTCTCCGTCGACCGATGAAAAGGACAGACGTCAAAACTTCGAATTAGAATTGTAAATTTTGCTGGATCAATTGTACTAACAGTCGGAGTGTCCCAATGAATTAAAAGGTCGAGGTCAACAGCACCTTTAATCCTTCGAGTTAATTGACATCTATTCTGTGTCGGTCTCGTCGTTACGTGAACACTGAAAAATAGTCTCAATTCGTTATTAAAAGAATTTGAAGGTACGGTAATGGGGACGATAAATTGACGAGTTATCACGCGACCGAGATAGCATAAAACATCGCCGTATAAAATACCTTGATATGGTCCGGAATCAATAAAAAACGGTCCGAAATTTGGTGCGCGTGATATATCCGTCGCTATTACACAGAAATCCAATCTCGACATAAAACTTTATGTCGTCCCGATAAACCGAACAGTGACGGTACCTTAAAACGCGACTTAAAAGACTCGCCCATCAATTTTTCTTTACGACCTGGCCGCCCATCATAAATTCAAATTCGCGCTGGCCCTTCTTTTATCTCATCTTCCAACTTGTCCCGTGTCGATTTTACGTTTTGTCCTTATATCAAAACCATTCGATTTAGTTCATAAGAAGAATATCCGGTGATAAAGTTAAATGTATCATAAATCTTAATTAATTTTACTTCAATTAACAACTAAAACTAGAATTAATATTAGTATTAGAACTAAATATAGAATAAACGGTGTCGTCCTAAAATATTTGGCGCCTCAGAGTTGGCTTGGACGAACGAAACGAGTGCATACAAATTTCAATGGAAAAAAAGATGGGCTGGGTACTTGTATGATGAGGACACCATGCATTTCATTGCAAAGATAGGCGCTCCCCAGGAGTTTGCTCCTAAGTTTGGGCCATAATTCAAAATAGACATATTTTTTCATTTTTTTTTAAATTAAGATAGGTTTGATTTTTGTTCGTCCTCTTACAAGGTTTTAGATGAACACAAAAAATTCGAGGTCGCTAAAATATTTCTGAAAAAAAGGGGATGAGGTCATCGCTGAAAAAAAGGAGGGCTGAATCCTTACATTTGAAATGTAACCAAAAAAAGTTATACAGTTTTTACCTCAAATGTTTGAAGTGACGTTACTCATTTTTCATCGTCTTTTGTAAAATGGTATCGATTGGTCGCTTAAACAGATTCATTTACTCATTTGGGAGAACAACAATACGAGATGTTTTAAAGCAAAAACATAACTCTTGATTTTTGTATCAGTGTTTGTGGGATGAAAAACAAAAATTAGAAGAATGAAGAAATCTACATACAGCGAAGTTGAGTATGCATTAGTGCAGTGGCTAGCTCAAGAGCGAAGTCAGGGTTCTGCTGTATTCAGTCGTACCATTGTTGCTAAAGATAAAAACTTCTATGATTTGTTCTGTGATTTGTAGTCGATTAATTCCATTGTTTTAAGAAACGTCAGGAGTTTAAAGAAATTGGTTTCCATTCAAAGAAGCTAAGTGGTGATCAACAAACGAAAAAGTGTTATCAGTTACTTTGATAAGTGTAATTGAAGAATTTTTGTTACACCTCAAACTATGGTTCATTACAGTTCTTCTTCTTGGAATATGGTATTAGTTATACCATAATAAAGAAACGCTCAGAATTTGAAGAAAATCATAAGCTTTTCTATCAAATTTTCGTCGTCCTATGAGACCTACCGCTTCATGTTCACTCTCAAATGCTAAAGTACAGAAAGTGTCTTCCCCACTTTCAAAAAGCCCTGATTTGTCAGCATTATAAATTTGTTAATTTACTTTATTAACACAAACTCTTCAAAAATAAGTTGAAAATTATCAGTTAGTATAATCCGGCCACAGAGAATTACGCTTTGATAACTGGTAACATTTTTTCATTTGCTCTTGATTTTTTGATAAAACATGGAGGTGGTGATATCTTTTAGGATGTTGATTACTAATCTGGGGTCAAAATTAAAAGTTTTCAAAAATCAAGATCTCAGATATAACAATATGGGAAATTAAGATTGCAAGAAACACGATAAGTTACCCAAAGCTTAATATCTGAAGGGGTTTGTGGTTATTTATGGCTTCTGGAAATCTAATTCCACAAAAAAATGTCAACAAGTTTCAAGTTTCAGGAACAAGCATTGAAATCGTCTGATTGACGAAAGTATGTTCAAAGAAATATAAAGTTGAACTCCGATTATGAAAAAATAATGAACAAATGAAAAAGTGCTACCAGTTTTACTTTTTTATTATATCTCAAACTATGGTTCATTATACTCCTCCTTCTTGGAATATAGCATTAGTTATATCATAATAAAGAAATTCCCACAATTTAAAGGAAATCATAAGCTATTCTGCCAGATTTTTGTCGTCTTGTTCTTCTAAGTAATTTTTCAATAGAATAGAATAGAATATTTATTTCGTGCCAAATACCAAAAAGGGTTACACATGCCAAAAATGATAACAATTATAATTGCTATATTATTCCAATACATAACATTATAAAGAAATAAATTTAAAAAATTACACCTAAAAAAAAGCGTGCAATTGTAGAGGGGCTGCAATCCTCTACAATTGAAGATTTTGTGTTATTTTATCAAATCTGGCGCCTTGTTCGCAAGTGACCTGGGAGAAATGGGACAAAATCGTTTCTTATATGCCTTAGTAAAGATGCAAAGTCTTTTCAAAGAAAATTCTCCCCCAGGACGCCGAGGTTGCTTGCTGGCGAGGCACTACAATCCTTCAAAATTGATGATATTGTGTCAATTTGATGCCTAGTCGGCAAACCACCTCGGCGAAGTGAGACAAAATCGTCCTTTACATGCCTTAGTAAAGATACAAAGTCTTCTAAAAGAAGATTTTACCCCAGAACGTCAAGGTCATTTGTGGGCGAGGTGCTACAATCTTCCAAAATTGGTGATTTTGTGTCGATTTGTTAAATCTGACGCCTCACCCGCAAGCGACATCGGCGAAGTGAGACAAAATCGTTCCTTACATGCTAAGTCGCTACAATCCTCCAAGGTTAAAGATTTTGTGTTGATTTGTAAAATCGGACGCCTCGCCGGCAAGTGACCTCGGCGAAGTGAGGCAAAATCGGTCTTTACATGTCTTACCAAAAATACAAAGTCTTCTAAAAGAAGATTTCGCCCAGAACGTTGAGGTCGTTTGTAGGTGAGGCGCTACAATCCTCCAAAATTGATGATTTTTTGTCGATTTGTCAAATCTGGCGCCTCGCCCGCAAGCGACCTCGGCGATGTTGGACAAAATCGTTCTTTACATGCCTTGGTAAAGATGCAGTATTCTAGAAGAAGATCTCCTCTCAAAATTCTAAGGTCATATGCGAACGAGACGCTATAATCTTCTAAAAATGACGATTTAGTGTCGATTTGTCAAATCTGGCGCCTCGCCCACAAGTGACCTCGGCGAAGTGGGACAAAATCGTTCCTTACATGTCTTAACAAAGAAAATTTCCCCCAAAACGTCGAGGTCGTTTGTGGGCGAGGCGCTACATCCTCCAAAATTAATGATTTTCTGTCGATTTGTCAAATCTGGCGCCTCGCCCGCAAGCGACCTCGGCGAAGTGTTACAAAATCGTTCCTTATATGCTTTAGTAAAGATACAGTCTTCTAGAAGATTTCTTCCCAAAATGTCAAGGTCATTTGCGAGCGAGGGGCTATAATCCTCCAAAATTGTTGATTTTGTGTCGATTTGTTAAACATGGTGCCTCGCCCGCAAGCGACCTCGGCGAGGTTGGACAAAATCGTTCCTTACATGCCTTAGTAAAGATATAGTCTTCTAGAAAAAAATTTTCTCCCAAAATCCCAAGGTCATTTGTGAGCGAGGCGCTACAATCCTTTAAAATTAAAGATTTTGTGTGGATTTATGAATTCTGATGCCTCATTTACTAGCGACCTCGGCGTCTTCTAGTAGAAAATTGATAATAATAATAATATGATTTAAAAATATTTTGTTTGTTGTATCTGAAGTTTGTAATATCGAGACTTTATTATATCTTTATTTATTTTCAGATAATAATGAAATCCGTCGTCCAAGATGTCTTCAAAGGAATTTTAGAAAAAGTTATTCGTAGTAGAAGTGGAAGTAGTAGCATACCGGAAGCGATAAATAAAAGGAGCGATCACAGAAGGTACCTAGCGAAACGAAAGTAAACTCCAACGATACAACAAACACGCACAAAGCAGGGCACACAGTTAGAGCGAGCCCGAAAAGAAAGAAAGAAAGAAAGAGAAGGATAGAAAGAAAAAAAATAGAGTTTTATTCCTGTTAACTGTTGTCTTGTTCATATAAGTATATATTGGTCCGTTCGCGTTGCATCAGATGTTTAAGTCTTCGTCTCGAAATTCGCGGTAGAATAAAGAGTAAAAATATACAAAAAAAGAAGAATAAAATTGGTGTTTGGTTTGTTTGTTTGAGAGAGAAAGCGAAGAGATAAAGGCAGAGGGGCGATCGCGTCGCCGTCGCGATGTCGGACGGCCTTCTCAGTACTTCTACTACTCTAGCGGCTATAATACGGGGTCAATGCCCATGCATTTACTCTTCGGATAGCACAAACACCACGGCAGTACTCTTCTAAGAGGCCGGACCGTCGCCACAGAGAGCAGCGAGAAGATCGCTATTAAAAGGAGGACCCGAAAACGTGGTTGTGAATTTTATTTATGTTACCAAAAGATTTACCCCACCACTCCAAATCGAGAACAAACTCTTTAAATTGCCATTTGTTTAAGAAATTAAGAGTATTTAGTGCCTTCTTTAAAAATAATAACGCGCAAAATAAACGGGTCGTAACTATGGAAGTGACTTAAGTTGTACCCGATGAGGAGAAGGCGGTGCAAGTGCTGCAGACATGGCCGAAGATAGGGAATCTCCCAGGAGACTGAGCCAAGTCTTCGATCCCTTGTCACGACTCGGCGAGTTGACGAGGGAAACCCGGTCAACTCCTGCCAGTCCCAGGCTTCTACCGAGAAGACCTCGCGAACCCGTTAGTGTTGGTGTTGTGGTGTCTCAGCAGTATGACGGGCTGGACCATCCTGGGTCTAGCACCGGAGACCATCATCCCTCGGGATCCATCAACGGGATCAATTGGCAGGAACGGTGCTTCGAACTTCAACTCGAGTTACAAAGGAGCAGAGCCCAGGCTACAAGGACGAGAGACATGCTTCGAGAAAAGGTAACATTCTCGCTGTTTTTCACGGAAATAAATCGTTAAATTGACAATTAGCACTCGTAGTGTAAATTGTTTAACCTTTTGTTGTGTTGGTTGAGTAAATTGATCGTAAATAAGACCGCGTTGTCTGTTAGCTCTAGCGATAAGACTCTATTTTCTGCTTGTAGAATCGTAGTTAATACACGATTATAAGTCAATTAAATCCTAACGAGATCGAAGAAGTTGAGAAGATTAGAATTAAATTTTAATTATAATCCTCATGTATATGGAAATAAATTGGTTTCTCTCGTTCGCGTGTATAGAATTCCTTTGGGACACGACGCATTGTGGTCACACACACAATGTAATCAGGATGTCGTAATTAACCCAAATATTATCGATAGGAATTCACTATAATCGGTCGCCGGTGTGGTGTGTGGTGGGTTTAACTTTAACGATGTTGACATAGTATTTAAATGAGCAATAAAACGCCAAATATAACGTTGCGCGCCGTAAAGCGATTTGATAGTCTCCATTTCGCTACTTTTAACCTAATTTCAAAATACCCCGTCGCGACTTCCTATTTATTCTCATTAAATACAATCATAATGTATAATTTTATAATTGCTTGGCATTTATAACCGCGTCGATTACTGTAACATATACGGAATTTAACCGGAATTTTTGCTCGGACGACATACAGATGTATTTCGTGCGATAAGGATAAATTGCTGGTATTTATATATCACGTATTTTATAATCATGAATTTCATAATTACTACTCCGAATGGGATAAATAATACACAGCTGTGATAGGATATTGATAGCAATCGTTAAATGTTCGAGCAAATATGTATGGTAATCGAGTTTGTAATGACACCAGACGGTTAATGTAAATAAATAAGCTCGTTATGTAATCGGTTTCTTAGCGGTTATAATGATGGGATTGGGAATTGCGCTTTCTAGCGTAGTTTTGCGGGCTTAGGGATAATTGCAGTTGTAATTGAAGAGCATTGTTAGAATATATGGGTTCGCGTGATTATTAAGACATTTTCTCGCAACTCATGCAATTACTGAACACGTTATACTGTAAATGTATCTATTGTTCTACTCAATCCGATCAGATTATTTCCATTAAAATTTATTTACACCACTATACATTATAATTTAATAATTTTTATTAAGTAGCAGTTTGTTACGGAATCGCATTTAGTTAGTGAGTTTATGGCGGGCGCCAGTTCACGAATTGGAATTGATTTGGCCGGATCAAGGAGTTTACTGCGTCGAACAAGTTTCGCCACACAATGGGCAACTTAGATTTAGCGCCGGTTCCCAACAAAGTGGGTCGACCACAAATTGGAACTGACTGACGTCACTGACGGCGCTTTGGGGGCCTTCGCATTAATCACCTGTCGCGCTTATTGCGGAGAACTCGCCGAAAATTAACAACCTGTAAGAGATTTATCGGTTTTCGGCTTCAACACACTGTATAGAAACCTCATAGAAACTTCTAACCAATTGTTTTCAACACATTTAATTTCACACGAAAACAAATCTCTATAAAATGGACTAATACCAGGCAGGGAGTGTTTGTTGTAATCAAAAGTTGTTTGTATGAAAAATTCACGTATCTAAAACTAATCTAATGCATCAAGAGATCTGAAATAGAGATGTGCGCGTGAGTGGGTTTTATGCCCGCTCACGATTTAGACCCACGCGTGTCACGCACGCCACTCACGTGAATATGATTCATGAATCACGTGGGTCACATCAATTCACGTAACTCTCGCTCGATCAGGTGATCAAATGTATGAATCATATTTGATTAGTTGTTAATTTGATTACTAATTAATCGTGCTTGACAGAATGGTGTTCATACTCTGAAATAAATTGAACTGTTATAAAATTAAAATAAACAAGAAAAGCTGACGTATTCTTATAGGTAACATAAATATTTTTAATACTTCTTTTAACGTTTTAAAGTTCTTCCTCCATTCATCATAAATTTAAATTAAATTTTGTTCTATTTCTACTATTTCTATTTCGCTAACTTAAAAATTGGTTAGGATTTTGACCTCAACATTTAGTTAATGAAATACAATAATGTAATATCTAGCATTATTTTCTAAAAACAAATCAGAACAACAAAGATAATCTATTTTTGAGTCTAGATAGCGAAACACTTTTGCTTTCGAGAATGGAAATTGAAAGAGAACAAAAACTCTATTTTTAGTCATTCTGTAGTCTTAAATTGTTGTATACTTGTATCAAAGTAAAACTAGAATTAACACTAGACCTAGTATTAGAAAGTTTCGGTTTAGCCGTGCGTCTTCAGACGCACGGCTAAACCTGAATCTTTCTAGTACTAGGTCTACTGTTAATTCTAGTTTTAATTGCCACTTAGTGCTTGTGTTTAATCTTAATTAAACAAATAAAATATAAAAAATTTAATATTAGAAATAAATTAGGAAACAATTAAAAATGTGACAACGCATGGTTCGAACCGACCCAGTTTGCGGTCGCAATAACTCCTGACGAAGCGCTGCAACTCAGCATCGGTCCATCGATCAATTGCCGATTAAGGATCAATATCGATCAGCAGTGCTCAAACAAGAATCTAGGACGCAAAATAATATATAATATAAATAGTTGTAAATACTTCTGAAACTAAAAGTATAATTAATACTAGAAACATTAGGATTTAGCCGTACGTCTCTTTAGACGGCTAAACTCTAATGTTTCTAGTTCCAAGTGTAGTATCAGTTTTGAAGGCAGATTGGGTTGGGTTGGGTTCCGTCTTAAGAGAGGTATTACTAAACCTAAAAGTTTTTCACTCAAGATCTAGTATTAGCTCTATCGTTAGTATTGGCCCCATTTCTAGTTATTCTTCAGTCTTAAATTGTTGTATACTTGCATCAAAGTAAAACTAGAACTAACACTAGACCTAGTATATTTTAATTCGACATTTCTGTTCCTATATCTCAACAATAAGGTATCTTACTGCATAAACATTTGTTATAACCTATAGAAATATTTTAAATCAATCGAATGCTAATGTTGCATTCACTTTGTTTTATATTGAAAAATTCGTAATAAAATCAAACCTCGTTTGAAATTGATTAAATTAAATTCAAAAATTCAATATTAAATCAAAAATTAAATTAAATATTTCATAAAATTGTTAATCGCAGTTAAAACAGTTAAACTATTTTTCAACTATTTTATTAACTCGTTAGAATTTTGAAATGGTGAAGCTTCTGATATTCTTTCACTTTTTCACATTTGAAGTTTGTTATAATAAACGGTGGATTAAGTCCGTTGAAAAGTAATACTAACAAAAACGTAAATGGACATGAATCCCTAAAAATTCACAATTTACTCTAAATTAATCCATTGAATTCCATGAAAAAACTTGATTACTTCCGGTTACGTAATTTGACTGATATTTAATATCTGCATGTTTACATAAAGTCTTATATATACACATTTTTATATACTTTTCTTAATAATTCTGCTTTTTATAAAAAAATATGTATGGTGTTCAAATAAAGGACCACTTCCGGTTACACCGTTCGATTAACATTTACGATTTGGATATTTATTATAATTTTAATCACTTATGCAGCATTTAATTTGTTTAACCCGATTTAAAAAACAAGTTTAAAGTACTTATTGTCTTGCTAAATTCGTGAAATTGGCCACTGAGGGCCGGGGTAAATACCCATATAAATATCCAATTTACAAATACCAACCGGGTCACGCCCGGTCCCGTCGAAACCAAAGATGCTCACGATCACGCACGTTCACGTGACTGATATAAAAATTTGTGGTGGGTCACGCATGTCCAATCGTGACCCGGCGGGACACGTAATTTGCACATCTCTAATTTGGATTATGACACGAATTTCGTGTTTAACTATCACCAATTTTGTTTATGGATATATGTAGATTTTTCTTAAATAAGTCATTATGTGTGGAATCGGTCGGTTATCTCCCAAAGTAAGACAGCTAGTGAAAAATTTTGTGATACAAAAGTTTTAAGGTTTTTGAAAATTAATTACAATAAAGACAAGTTAGGTAGCTTTTTCTTTAATGGACCACCTTGTATATTATTCCATATTTCAGATCATCTCGAAATTCTAAACAACATTCATAGCACATCGAAATATGGAACTTTCAATATCACTACATTTTATAAATTTTTTGTGTGGCATTTAAATTTTATGAAAATGATAGTTATGCCAATTTTTAGTTTTAATAAACCACAAACTACAATGTTACACATTTTAACTATTTATAAAGTGCTCAAAGTGTTAATGGTATGTACCTCCTGATAGCAACGAATTCGTTGAACAAAATTGTGTAGAGAATTTAAAAGAATTTTGGGAGAAATACAAGAATTTCATGCTTTCTTGCAACTCTTCGATGTTTTGTAGCCTATTTAGTATCACATTCATTTTATACATTTTTTGAATAGTTATGATTTAAAGCCCGCTATTGTGTCGAAATCATTGCATTCTCCACCACATCTAACATGACATTCACAGCATTTTCTTCATTTGTAACGCTTACTTATCTTCCATTTTTTGTAAGGTTTTACTTAGTCACCTCCACGTTCATGAAAACGGTATAATATGTTTGAAATGGTTAATTTAGAAAGAAGTACTTGATTGGGATGCAATTCATGAAAAATATTTACTACTTCTTCACAATTTCATCTTTTATCACCATATCCTATGATTATTCAAATTTCAGTAAGTTCGGTGTTTCACTGTATTTTTGGCATGTTTAAAGTTACTTGATTAACTATAAATTCAATGGCTTTACTACAACTAACACTACAAAATTGTTACAAGATTTGGCAGCTACAGCGTGTCGGTAAAGTAACGAATATAAGCGATAAAATTTGAAACTTTTTGGTTTAAGTTAAAAAATTTTTCCAACATTCTAAACCGAGTTATGACGTCATGTATATCTTTTTCAAATGATAATTACAGAAGATCTTTTCCTGAATCTGCTGCAGTTAATACTAAATTGGTTACATGAGAATATTTTTGAGAAAAATTATTTTTAAATTTCATAATTTTCACTTACATTTCACTTGGCCGTTTCAAGTGGTGTTAAGTCTTCCTTTTAGCAATATCAAATCTTCTTGAAGCAGTATCAAGTCTGTTTGAAATATTTCAAGTCTTCCAAAAGCAGTATCGAGCCTTCTCAAAACATTTCATGTCTCCTTGAAGTAGTGTTAAGTCTTCCTTGAAGTAATATCAAGTCTTCTTGAAGCAGTGTCAAGTCTCTTGGAAATATTTCATGTTTTCCAGAAGCAGTATCGAGTCTTCTGAAAACATTTCAAGTCTTCTAAAAGTAGTGTTAAATCTTCCTTGAAGCAATATCAAGTCTCTTTAAAGTATTTCAAGTATTCCAAAAGCAGTATCGAGCCTTCTGAAAACATTTCAAGTCTTCTAAAAGTAGTGTTAAGTCTTCCTTGAATCAATATCAAGTCTTCTTGAAGCAGTATCAAGTCTCTTGGAAACATTTCAAGTTTTCCAGAAGCAATATCGAGTCTTCTGAAAACATTTCAAATTTCCTAAAAGTAGTGTTAAGTCTTCCTTGAAGCAAAATCAAGTCTTCTTGAAGCAGTATCAAGTATCTTGGAAACATTTCAAGTTATCCAGAAGCAGTATCGAGTATTCTGAAAACATTTCAAGTCTCCTAAAAGTAGTGTTAAGTCTTCCTTGAACCAATATCAAGTCTTCTTGAAGCAGTATTAAGTCTCTTGGACAGATTTCAAGTTTTCCAAAAGCAATATCGAGCCTTCTGAAAACATTTTTGGTCTCTTAGGGGTAGTGATAAGTCTTCCTTGAAGCAATATCAAGTCTTCTCGAAGCAGTATCAAGTCTCTTTGAAATATTTCAAGCCTTCCTAAAGCAGTATCGAGCCTTCTGAAAACATTTCAGGTCTCCTAGAAGTGGTGTTAAATCTTCCTTTTAGCAATATCAAATCTTCTCGAAGCAGTATCAAGTTTCTTTGAAACATTTCAAGTCTTCCAAAGGCAGTATCGAAAAGAAACGCCTTCTAAAAACATTTCAGGTCTCATAGAAGTAGTAGTAATGAAAAAAAGCTTCATTACTGTAGTCGAGTAGTGTTAAGTCTTCCTTGAAGTAATATCAAGTCTTCTCGAAGCAGTATCAAGTCTCTTGGAAATATTTCAAGTTTTCCAGAAGCAGTATCGAGTCTTCTGAAAACATTTCAGGTCTCCTAGAAGTGGTATTAAATCTTCCTTTTAGCAATATCAAATCTTCTCGAAGCAGTATCAAGTCCCTTTGAAACATTTCAAGTCTTCCAAAGGCAGTATCGAAAAGAAACGCCTTCTAAAAACATTTCAGGTCTCATAGAAGTAGTAGTAATGAAAAAAAGCTTCATTACTGTAGTCGAGTAGTGTTAAGTCTTCCTTGAAGTAATATCAAGTCTTCTCGAAGCAGTATCAAGTCTCTTAGAAATATTTCAAGTTTTCCAGAAGCAGTATCGAGTCTTTTGAAAACATTTCAAGTCTTCTAAAAGTAGTGTTAAATCTTCCTTTAAGCAATATCAAGTCTTCTTGAAGCAGTATCAAGTCTCTTGGAAACATTTCAAGTTACCCAGAAGCAGTATTGAGTATTCTGAAAACATGTCAAGTCTCCTAAAAGTAGTGTTAAGTCTTCCTTGAAGCAAAATCAAGTCTTCTTGAAGCAGTATCAAGTCTCTTGGAAACATTTCAAGTTACCCAGAAGCAGTATTGAATATTCCGAAAACATGTCAAGTCTCCTAAAAGTAGTGTTAAGTCTTCCTTGAACCAATATCAAGTCTTCTTGAAGCAGTATGAAGTCTCTTGGAAACATTTCAAGTTTTCAAAAGCAATATCGAGCCTTCTGAAAACATTTTTGGTCTCTTAGGGGTAGTGTTAAGTCTTCCTTGAAGCAATATCAAGTCTTCCAAAAGTAGTATCGAGCCTTCTGAAAACATTTCAGGTCTTCTCGAAGCAGTATCAAGTCTCTTTGAAATATTTCAAGCCTTCCTAAAGCAGTATCGAGCCTTCTGAAAACATTTCAGGTCTCATAGAAGTAGTGTTAAGTCTTCTTTGAAGCAATATCAAGGCTTTTAGAAGCAGTATCAGGTCTTTTAGCAGTATTTTAAGTCTTCCAGAAACAGTATCTATTCTGCTGGAAGTATTCATTAAGTATTCTAGAAGAAATTAAGTCTTATAAAAGCATTATCAAATTTTCCATGGGTACTACTGAGTCTACTGGAACTACTTCAAATCTTGACAGTTTTTGGTCTTCTGTCACGAAGATTTGGTGGTTTCTAATCAGTTGGGTATTTTGGTCATATTTTCTTGATGCAATTTCTTGCTTTTTGCATTAAAAATATCTTCTACCAGCAATATTGAGATATTAATTGTTCGACTACATTTGTCAGGGTTTTGTATTTTGTCCAAGTATTTTTAACCCTTTTGTTGCTGGCAATTTTTAAGATCTTTGCATATAAACGAAAGCATATGCGTACAATAGGATCTTGTTTTTTGCAATGAAAGTCAGTATCGAGTTTTTTTAATGCATTTCAATTCTTCTAGAAGCAGTCTTAAGTCTTCTAAAAGCATTGCAAATTTTTGTACGTAATGTCGCCTTTGTCTTCTAAAACTAAAGGATGAAGACCGGGATGTATCAACACGTAATAGATTTTTTCTTTTAAAGTCATCTATACATACATAGTAGTTACATACTTAGTGCATTTTGTTTGCATCTTCACCGTTATCTAAGAGTGATAGAAGTTTTTGAAATATTTTTCTACCACTATTTAAAACTGTCTATTTTCTGTCGAAAATAAATGTCGAGTTAGGATCAAATAAAAAAGTATTGAGCAAGTATAGTTTAGTAAAGTTTAAAATATTGCTAATGGGTCAACAAATCTTAATTCATAGTAATTTTATATTTATCTGTTACCAATTACTAGTGATATAGCAATGATGACAAAATATACAAGTAGGGGAGTTTCCTTAATAAAATTAACACAAGCTGAAGAAAGATGCTTTAGGTACAAAATATTTCTAACGCAACAAGAAACCATAAAGCATAATTATCTCATATTTATTTATCACCAGTTTGTAGTAATATAGCATAATTCACCAAAATGTCTAGATTGGACGATTTTTTTAAAAAATAAAATCAACTACAACTTAAGAGGTCTGTTAGATTAATTACTGTTCTACATAACTGTTTTTTTAACTATATCGATGAATAAAATGTATGGTGTAAATTCTAGTGTAGGATTTAATCTAATGTAGTTTGACACGGTTTTACTTTCGTACCATTTAACAGACGGCAATTTCGCCTCGAGAATGGACATCCTACGCCCACGCCAGTTTTACGCAATCAATTCATTCAAGCGGTTTTAAGCGAAGTGAACGGCACAAGGTCAGAACGTAACTTCGCCGAGATAAAGTTACGCAAGGCATCGCGGCTTCTCTCCGATGGACATCTGGCGCGAACGGCGCAATAATTACTTAATGCTTGTTCGGGAATTCCTTATTTATTGTCTCATATGAAGTCTCTAGGTAAAGGAAGCCATTTTGCCAAACAATTTACGTTCACCGTTTATTTACGCGCGCTCGTTATCCTCTCAGATGGAGATCGCAGACTCTATTATCGCCTTCCTGTTCAAAGTACGCCAGTTCTAATAAGATCTATGAGCGCCGCGTTTATCGTTAGTGTTGTTTTGTAATTCTCGGATGAATGAATATGTACATTGGCTACTGGGCGTTGTTTATTTCATTCATGAGTAGACAAGATAACAATTTTTTTTGTGCAATAAATGATACGGTGTATTTTGGTGGAGGAGCCGGTGATGTTTTTTTTATAGTACATCTCTTTGTATAGAGTTTTCGGCAATTGATTCGCCAAGCGTTTCCGCCTCCATCTCGTCGAGTTGTTGCACTCGGTACACGAGTGGAGTGATATTAATAGGACGGGATGGGGGGCCGATTCACCTGAGCGCTCCGCCATGAATAAGTGATGGCATTACAGATGGTGCTCGTCAACGGGCGCTTCAATTTAATTTACCGCTCGGCATAAATCCACGAACGGGGCTCTGAACTCCACTCGTCTCCGCGTTGAAGAAGATGCGCAGAATGGGGAGTCCCCGCCCATTCCTCCTCGGATAAGGTTTGGTGAATTAGATATTTTATCGCTTTATATGCCTCTCTCTGTCTCCTTTTTTCCCTCAAAGACGTGAAGGCGATGTTATTTGAATTTACGATGCGAAGATGAAGTTTAAAATGTGTAAAAAGTAACTCACTCAAACATAAAAGTCGAAGCAATTTTCGCGAATGGAATCGGTTTAAGTGAGTTACTTAAATTATTCACATGAAACTAATAACGTCGATATTTCGTAATCCAGATTTCGCGCGGATTCATTTCGTCCCGAGTCCATTGTCACAGAGCTGAGATTGCCATCGTGTCCCGGAATGCAAAATATCCACTCGAGCTTTACGCCCTTAGGCGAAAGCTCTGCAGTGTTGCAACCTTCTCCGTAGTGGAGATCATTTCGACGGTGGGTTCAATTTCCCTTCGACGGAGCGAAAGATACCAACGCGGCAAAGCGCGGATTCGAAGGGTTGTCGCAATATAAACGAAAAAGCTCTCTCGCACAGTAAAATTCTCGACCTCGTTAGAAAATATTACTACGTGTGCCGCGCGTGAAATAACGTAGTTTATGCGCGACATATTAAATTTTTAGGGGCCGGCGCGTAAAAGTTTTAATTTCGGCCGTGTATAAGGGTGGCTCGGCTCGGCGAGGCTTGGAGGGCGCTCTGTTGTGCAAGGTTCGCGTTTAATTAGAGCGCCGAGTCGAGTCACGTACTCGCCTCCCGAATGTCAGAGATAACGTCCGCCTGTTCCGGTTATGTTACGGCGAAATCGAGATAATAAGACATTGAGAACTATAATTTCCGCGAACGAAACCGTCGGGTTATAAGCCATGCGAGCGACGGTTTTACGATCGGCGTTAAAAGTTTAACGATTTTACGTAGAACTTTCGATAATCTTACCATGCACACTTTTAAACAACATACTAAAATCTTGATATAACGGATCTCATTACAATTGATACTTACACTAGAACTAACAATGTCTAGACATTGAACAAGAAGCATTCGTGTCAGAAACAATCGACTTTAGCCATCTTAAGAGATCTAGTCCCAACCTAACACAATTGTTTCCACTTAAAAGATTAATGATATTGAATCCGTTTGGTATTGAAACGATACCCTAAGTACGCGCAATACGCTGACCTGTACACTAATATCTAAATACACTATTAAAAGGTTTAACCCATTGTTGCCGCCAGCTGAACCAGTAAGTGTTCTTTAAATTTAATTTTAAAACACTGCTCACTTCATAACTTAACCTTTTTTGATTTTAATTATAAACACTAAACACAGTGTAAGAGAAAGATCTTGTAAAAATTTCAAGGCGTTGTGTTGTATTGTTAAAGTATGTCCGTGTCTTATGTTTAGGTTCCGAACATGAATCCTAAACGTAATTTTATTATAAAGATAAGGTGGACATTTGTTTAAAATAATTCTCTGGAATAAACAAGCAGAATGTAACCCTCTGTATTGCAACATACTCAACCAACCAACCCACTCTAAAATATGCGATATCCTTTCATACTTTTTAATGCGAAATATGAAGGCACGCATTTTGAACTCACAAAATACAACGATCATCAGCATCAATTCATGAATTATAAAGAGCATAGCTAAAATTAAAGACTGATTTTGCTTCACATAGGTGAGCTTTAAGTCGGCGATGTAGCATATATTGATTGTTATAGAGTAACTTCAAGGTGGAGTATTCCGAGTTAATCAGTCTATAAACATATTTCAAGCACCTTGTAGAATGAAATAGAATCAAGTTGATGCAATTTCGATAGGAACAAAACGCATTCTTTCACAACTTTTTACAGCTGTAATATACTTGAGTATCTGCGTGCATATGATATTCACATTATTTCAAACGCAATATTTAAATAAAAGTTCAAGGACAGAACCTTGAGGTACATCCGATACAACACAAAAAATTCGAGTACCAACCATTATAGGTCTCGCGTTGAAATCAATTGCAAAGATAGCATTTCAGCTAAGAGATGGCAGAATCTGATCACCCCATATAACGTAAGATCGAAAATAAATTTTTGTGATGTAAAAATTATTCAAATACCTTTGAAGAAACTAATAAAGCAAGTGCAGAAACATTCATCATCGAGATCATGGATGCCAAAATGTTGTCAGTAACATCCAGGAATGCAATGGTATAATTGAAACCAGGACGAATAATACACCTAAGACACATAAACAGTCCGGGTTTATGTGGAAGAATGTTATTATCGGTGACAAAGCCCTTTAATCTCTTTACAATAAGTTTTTCCAAGATTTTGTATAAAATTGGTAAAATACTGATGGGCCTAATATCATTCACACCTGAGGATTTTTTTTGGGATAGGTATCATTAAAGCAATCTTCCACTGATCAGGCAACAAAGAAAATTCTAAACAAAAAGTCAAGATGTGACATAAATAAGGAAGAATTGTTGGATAACATAGTACAAACATTTTTTTAATGATTTTGTCATTACCACTTGATTCAATTATAATGTTAAGCAATAACTGTAATCTCTTTTTTTGTAAAGGTGAAATTTAGAGTTGTAACATCGAAGAACATTTGATGGTTGCTCAGCGACTTGGCAGAACTCCATAATTGAACTAAAATTAGAACTAACACTAACACTAACACTAGAACTATCACTAGAACTATCACTAGAGCTAACACTAGATCTAAAACTAGATCTAAAACTAGAAACTTTCGGGTATTGCCATGCGTTTTTTGAAAAAATGTTTGACGTTTCGGATGCCATGTTGCAACTTTCTTCAGAAACTGGTTCTAAGTGGTTTGGAAAAATCCCAAGGGTCATCAACAATTCTTAAAGCGGCCAATGTCTTCAAAATCGGCCGAGAGTATTCTTATATCAAGAACCAATCTTAGATAGGCCGACGTTGTCGAAAGCTGCTGATGGTAGAAATAATCTCCTCCGTCTTCAAAGACGTTGGCCGTCCCAAGGATCATGAACAATCTTTAAAGCGGCCGATATCTACTAAATCGGCCGAGAGTATTCTTATAATAAGAATGAAGCTTGGATAAGCCGACGTTGCCGAAATCTGCCAACGATAAAAATAATCTCGGCCTACTTCGAAGACGTCGGCCACCCCAAGAATCATGAGTAATCTTTAGAATGGCCGATGTCTTCGGAATCGGCCAAGACTGTTTTTATATCAAAAACAAATCTTAGATAGGCCGACGTTGTCGAAATCTGCTGATGGTAGAAATAATCTCCGTCTTTAAAGACGTTGGCCGTCCCAAGGATCATGAACAATCTTTAAAGCGGCCGATATCTACGAAATCGGCCGAGAATATTCATATAATAAGACTGAAGCTTGGATAAGCCGACCTTGTCGTAATCTGCCAACGATAAAAATAATCTCGGCCGACTTCGAAGATGTCGGCCGCCCCAAAAATCATGAGTAATCTTTAGAATGGCCGAAGTCTTCAAAATCGGCCAAGACTGGCCGACGTTGTCGAAATCTGCTGATGGTAGAAATAATCTCCGTCTTCAAAGACGTTGGCCGTCCCAAGGATCATGAACAATCTTTAAAGCGGCCGATATCTACTAAATCGGCCGAGAGTATTCTTATAATAAGAATGAAGCTTGGATAAGCCTACGTTGCCGAAATCTGCCAACGATAAAAATAATCTCGGCCTACTTCGAAGACGTCGGCCACCCCAAGAATCATGAGTAATCCTTAGAATGGCCGATGTCTTCGGAATCGGCCAAGACTGTTTTTATATCAAAAACAAATCTTAGATAGGCCGACGTTGTCGAAATCTGCTGATGGTAGAAATAATCTCCGTCTTCAAAGACGTTGGCCGTCCCAAGGATCATGAACAATCCTTAAAGCGGCCGATATCTACGAAATCGGCCGAGAATATTCATATAATAAGACTGAAGCTTGGATAAGCCGACCTTGTCGTAATCTGCCAACGATAAAAATAATCTCGGCCGACTTCGCAGACGTCGGCCACCCCAAGAATCATGAGTAATCTTTAGAATGGCCGATATCTTTGGAATCGGCCAAGACTGTTTTTATATCAAAAACAAATCTTAGATAGGCCGACGTTGTCGAAATCTGCTGATGGTAGAAATAATCTCCGTCTTCAAAGACGTTGGCCGTCCCAAGGATCATGAACAATCTTTAAAGCGGCCGATATCTACGAAATCGGCCGAGAATATTCATATAATAAGACTAAAGCTTGGATAAGCCGACCTTGTCGTAATCTGCCAACGATAAAAATAATCTCGGCCGACTTCGAAGATGTCGGCCGCCCCAAAAATCATGAGTAATCTTTAGAATGGCCGAAGTCTTCAAAATCGGCCAAGACTGTTTTTATATCAAAAACAAATCTTAGATAAGCCTACGTTGTCGAAATCTGCTGATGGTAGAAATAATCTCCGTCTTCAAAGACGTTGGCCGTCCCAAGGATCATGAACAATCTTTAAAGCGGCCGATATCTACTAAATCGGCCGAGAGTATTCTTATAATAAGAATGAAGCTTGGATAAGCCTACGTTGCCGAAATCTGCCAACGATAAAAATAATCTCGGCCTACTTCGAAGACGTCGGCCACCCCAAGAATCATGAGTAATCCTTAGAATGGCCGATGTCTTCGGAATCGGCCAAGACTGTTTTTATATCAAAAACAAATCTTAGATAGGCTGACGTTGTCGAAATCTGCTGATGGTAGAAATAATCTCCGTCTTCAAAGACGTTGGCCGTCCCAAGGATCATGAACAATCCTTAAGGCGGCCGATATCTACGAAATCGGCCGAGAATATTCATATAATAAGACTGCAGCTTGGATAAGCCGACCTTGTCGTAATCTGCCAACGATAAAAATAATCTCGACCGACTTCGAAGATGTCGGCCGCCCCAAAAATCATGAGTAATCTTTAGAATGGCCGATGTCTTCGAAATCGGCCAAGACTGTTCTTATATCAAAAACAAATCTTAGATAGGCCGACGTTGTCGAAATCTGCTGATGGTAGAAATAATCTCCTCCGTCTGCAAAGACGTTGGCCGTCCCAAGGATCATGAACAATCTTTAAAGCGGCCGATATCTATGAAATCGGCCGAGAGTATTCTTATAATAAGAATGAAGCTTGGATAAGCCGACGTTGACGTAATCTGCCAACGATAAAATTATCATCTCGGCCGACTTCGCAGACGTCGGCCGCCCCAAGAATCATGAGTAATCCTTAGAACGGCCGATGTCGTCGAAATCGGCCGAGACTGTTCTTATATCAAAAACAAATCTTAGATAGGCCGACGTTGTCGAAATCTACTGTTGGTAGAAATAATCTCGTCCGTCTTCAAAGACGTTGGCCGTTCCAAGGATTATGAACAATCTTTAACGCGGCCGATATCTACTAAATTGGTCGAGAGTATTCTTATAATAAGAATGAAGCTTGGATAAGCCGACGTTGCCGAAATCTACCAACGATAAAAATAATCTCGGCCTACTTCGAAGACGTCGGCCACCCCAAGAATCATGAGTAATCCTTAGAATGGCCGATGTCTTCGGAATCGGCCAAGACTGTTTTTATATCAAAAACAAATCTTAGATAGGCCGACGTTGTCGAAATCTGCTGATGGTAGAAATAATCTCCGTCTTCAAAGACGTTGGCCGTCCCAAGGATCATGAACAATCTTTAAAGCGGCCGATATCTACGAAATCGGCCGAGAATATTCATATAATAAGACTGAAGCTTGGATAAGCCGACCTTGTCGTAATCTGCCAACGATAAAAATAATCTCGGCCGACTTCGAAGACGTCGGCCGCCCCAAAAATCATGAGTAATCTTTAGAATGGCCGATGTCTTCGAAATCGGCCAAGACTGTTCTTATATCAAAAACAAATCTTAGATAGGCCGACGTTGTCGAAATCTGCTGATGGTAGAAATAATCTCCTCCGTCTGCAAAGACGTTGGCCGTCCCAAGGATCATGAACAATCTTTAAAGCGGCCGATATCTATGAAATCGGCCGAGAGTATTCTTATAATAAGAATGAAGCTTGGATAAGCCGACGTTGACGTAATCTGCCAACGATAAAATAATCTCGGCCGACTTCGCAGACGTCGGCCGCCCCAAGAATCATGAGTAATCCTTAGAACGGCCGATGTCTTCGAAATCGGCCGAGACTGTTCTTATATCAAAAACAAATCTGAGATAGGCCGACGTTGTCGAAATCTGCTGATGGTAGAAATAATCTCGTCCGTCTTCAAAGACGTTGGCCGTTCCAAGGATTATGAACAATCTTTAAAGCGGCCGATATCTACGAAATCGGCCGAGAGTATTTATATAATAAGAATGAAGCTTGGATAAGCCGACGTTGTCGCAATCTGCCGATGATAGAAATAATCACTTCCGACTCTTTTCAAATCTCTCCAAAATACCGAGAACAGAACGTTCCAAAATTTTCTAAGTCTGATCCTTACCCTCTGACACATCATGGAGAACTTTAGGATATCGATTCTTCTTTCATACTCCTTGACAGCTTGTGATAAAATATATCAAAATAGCAAGCATTTTGTGTTGAAAATGGTTAAAATCTGTGCGAATTGAGTTTTTTAATTTTAAATTTCTCATCAAATAACTACGATAAATCGGTTCGGCCAGAAGACATACCCGCTCAAGCCGACATCTTATCTCGTTGCCAGCTTATGACTTAAGGCTCCTCACCCACTTCCTGACCGGATATTACATGTTTCGTAAGCATAAGACGAGGCCATTTTGGAATACTATGGCCTAAAATTTGAAATATAAGGAATATATCTTTCTCATCTATATTACCGTGTATAAAGCATTGGAATGGTTTTTTGAGTCTTGAATGAATGTTAATCGTGGAGATGTACAAACTGTCTGCTAAGGCCTAAGTGCTGTGAAGAAATTTGAAACACCCGCTTCTCCATACTTACATTTTTCTATATTTATATTGATTTTGCTTGATTTAAAAGTTTTGATTGATGATTTGAACTTTTTAACTTTTACATACGAAACCAATTTAAAGTTTCGTCTGGTTTACGTCGAGTTGAATCCCAAAAACATCTTTTACGCTTTACCGACAAAAGTGCACAAAGTATACGCCGGATCGAAGCGGATATCTTCTATGACATTATGAATATTTGATGGTTCCCCGTTTATTATTTATGCATTCGTCGCGGCGTGCCCTTCCACCGTCCCTTCTGTGTCCCCATTTTCCATATATAATACCGGATGCGATCCCCCCATTTCGACACTTAGGATCAAAAGCTCTTTTTGAATGGTACAGCTTCGGCCATAATATTTTCATTTTCGTTGCGTTAACGTTAAAATTCGATTTTATTTAGTTTTGTTGGTCGGAAGTTGACAAACATTTGCGTTCAATTTGGGGCAAATAGAATTCGGCAAATATCGAAGTCCGCATTTTCCGCTTTAATTATTCAATATTCCCAAGCGCGCGTCCGCGTTCAATCATCTTCGGGACGGGCATTTATTTTCGGAACGTCGAAGTTCGCTAGAGCAAAATAAAACCGTTAATATTTCAGAAGCCCCTCGAATGGGGCATAACGACAGACATGACAACGGTACTCAATTATTCAGCGTATCCCAGTGCACAATGGCGTATCCGCGGGCTCGCTACAATCCATCCCGATTTTTTTCCCTTCACGTGTCGGGAATATTGCCACGGAAATGAATTGAAAAATGTTATATTCTGTCGGTTTTTATTTTTTGTTGGTCGGACGTGCGTATGGGGTGATGTCGGTACTCCAGCCTGTGGCATTTATTGGCATGTAAAACCCACGTTGGCTTGGGCTTTTAATTTGTAACGATCCCCGTGAAATACCGCGCTAATTCTCGGTGAATATAAACTAGTTGATTTCTAATTCACGAGAATAAATAGATTTTGTTTGGTTTAGGTTTCTAGCTTTGTAGCGTTTTGTGTACACAAATGAGGAATTAAATTCCGCTCTTAGTAACGTGATACAAAGCGACCCCCCGTAGAGGTAAAAGGACGACGGGGCGCCACTTAACCCCCACATAAAATAAACAGGCGATGATTGCGCCCCCTAACGAATTTTCTTCTCGCGTTTCGCCGGTTCGTCGACGATTTCTTGGAGTCTCGTCTCCTTTCCCTTGAAACTTGATATCCTTCCAGGACCGCATCCAACGAGGTTACCTAATATCGTTTACTTTCGCTATGATACCGATGGCGGTGGCGCCTCGAAACAGCGAGCGCAGAGAGATAGAGACACCGGAAGAAAGGTGTTCCCGTTGTGTTGGTACGTAAATGCAAGCCGCTTTTGTTTTTCTTTCCATTGTCTGTTGTCACTGTGAGTGGATGCTTAGGGTGTATTTTTAAAAGAAATGTGGAAACCGAGTGGAATTCTGATGCGACTGTTTCGTTATGCGGTACAAGCACAAAATACGTTAATAAAAAAATGAATTAAAAATGGTTAAGTCGACACGAATAAATGCTGCGTGTAAAGGTTATATTAAAAGTGTGGCGATTAGGGATTTCGAGACGGAAGTAATTTTTCTGTTGGTAAATTACCACGGTTTTATATAAAGTTTTCAAAATGTATCGCGATAAGTCAGGAATTTGGTTGCACGATGTCGTTTCGAGCATGGTATGGTTCATCGCCCACTTCCGGTATTCGTTATGCAAATCCCCGCTTCTCGATCTCTTACAGTATTAAAAACTCGCTTATGCGTGAGTCGAATCGTTAGCCACCACTTTTGATAATGTCATTAGAAATACGACTCCTTGAGGGTAATAAAATGATATAGTTGGAAGTATGGAGAATTTGGTGGAGGAGCCTGTTATTATTTAGCACTTTGGCTTGATTTTATGTTTAATAATAAATTGATATGTAATTAAGTAAATATGCGGAGTAGCCTAAAATTAGTTAGCGTCTGACTTGTTATTAAACTGGGGTGAAATCAAGCATCAAGTGCACAGTTCGAGCGCTCGGTTTTGATTAAAATCATGTCCGTAAACAGCGCATAAATTTTGGATGGTTATTGTTGATTACCGCTGCCGCCAGTGGCATAACAATTAGGTAGAGGTAGCAGTGCGCCTACGCTAGCAGAAACCGAGCCAGATGCATGCGCATTATTAACGGGGAATACTGCGCTCTCATAATTTGCTAATGGTACAGGGCAATGTCCGTCTAAGCGGGGATTTATTCCGTTGCGTATGTCTCACAAAAAAAACGTTGTGTTTTATAACTGTCAACCTACAAAACAGGACGTTTGCAACAAAAAGTTATTAATGGTATTACGCGAAGTGATGTTGAAACATTTGACTCTAAAAAAATATAAAAACGAAACGTAATACAAGCGTTTGGTTTGTTTTATTGTTTTATGGATTGGGTTGTCAAAAAAGACGAAAGAAAGCGAACGAAGGATAAAATACACTGAATAAATAAGCTATGGGCGTATTGTCGGGCTTATCGTCCCAATAGAGCAATTTGTTCCCCTTCAGTTTTTGATAAGCACTCATCCCCGATCTTGTTCGCATATTCGTTTTTGTTTTCTGACAGACATTTCACCTTTTCTTTTACAATTCCTTCTTTGTTCTTGTTAAATATCGATTTTATAATAAATTTATTTTATTAGCTGAATCTTACTTTGTTATATCCAGCTAGGTTTGCTCCTTATTAGATTAATTTGTTTGCAATTACGGATGTAACACATTTAGTATTTCTTAGAGGCAGGATTCTTTTGCAAATAAAAATACTCCCCTAACGCTCTTTACATCAGCATTTACACTCGCACGGAAGATAATGTAAATTTAGTCTCGAGCGGCTTAAGAAATTTTAAGGGGAGAACGATGATAGTCTATTTTAAGACAAAAGTGAACTACATGTATTCGACTTCTAATATAAAGCTTTTAGTCATTTATTCATCAAGTATTTCAATCATTTTTTGTTAGGCAATTAATTAATGATTTTCACTGACTCAATTTTACCCAACCCAACCTCACCTCGCCCTTTCTCATCACATTACTTTGCCCGGATTACCCCTCTCACAAATTCCTCGATTATCCCCAACTTTTTCTCGCTTTGTAATACAGTGTTTAATGTATTTTGTGGTATTAATTCCTTTTAAAATGTAGTATTGGTTATTCTAGCTCTGTTAACGTATGCTTCATCCCTCAAGCCATGGTACACATTTTTGTCGTCCTCCGCTCTTTTATGGAGATGCAAATAGACATTGCAACACCCATAGCTGATTAGGAATCTTTTTTATAACCATGGTTTTATGTCGGGTATCAAACCTTTAGTCCAAGTTGTCTTTCCCAAATCTTTCTCTCCATTCCACTTTAATCTTCCCCCCGTTTTCTTTCCGAGTTATCCATCAGATCTTCCAGTATCTGCAGTCAACCGAACTCAACCCATTTTTTTGTTTTTCTTTCTACGAGATCAGGGAAAGTTTGTTAAATAGACATCCGGCCTGATGGTCTTGCCGGTAAGCATTTCTTCATAGTTGTTTTTTTCGGTATTTTACATGTGCTTCTCCCTCTTTACCCTCCAAACATTTTGTCGTAATTTTACGTTCCATCAATCCCTCTCAACATAAATTATTCCATCACTTTTAGTTTAATATTTATTGAATAGTGATATCTTCTTCCCCTTTCTTCACCATTTCTATAACTGCCATTACTGTATCTATTGAACCCTTTCGCTTTCTGTAGGTGAACTGGAAGTCGCGTTATGGGCTTCAAGTTGTTTCATAAGACTTTTGTTGATTAATCTTTGTAGAAGCTTCCCCGACGCAGTTAGTAGATACAGAGACCTACATTACTCTATCCCTCCTGGTTTCATTTTATATTAACAGTAGCTTTGCTTCTTTCCAGATCTTTGGAATACGTATAGTACATACCTCCCGTTCCAATTATTCGAAAAGTTCTTTCCATTTCGTTTCTTTTGTTTTTTTAATCTTTATTGATAGGTCTTTCTTTGTTTTCTTGTATTGTCCTTTTTTCTTTTCATTTTCCACTTCGCCAGCTCTTACCCTATTTCCTCTTTGCATCTCCCTTCTCCTTCTTATACATTCTATTCTTGTTTTTACAAAAATCCAGCAGTATTTTAGTTTTCTATCATTATTTCCTCCAGTTCTTCTTATGAATGTTTTATTACATGCATCATTTATTCTTTAGATTGGGGACTCCGGTGTTAGGTCTTTACGAGAATAATTCTTAGATTTGCCTTTTACTCATTTTACTCATTTTATCGATAGTGTAGTTTCATTCGTTTTTGTTTCGTTGATTGGTTGCTTTTTCCCACAGAAAAGGGTGTTAACACACTATATTTTGCTGCTAATTCTTCTAATAGTTGATCTCTACGATTGTATGTACATGCTGTCTCCCACAATCATCATCAAGTAGTTTTTCAAAGTCCTCATCTACTCTACTTAGAGAAAAATAAATTGACCACAGGATGAAGTCTTCTAGTTCCACTCTTAAAAAGATTCTCTCTTATTTCCCATTTTTTTTGTCTTATAGAATTCGTTACTATTTGTATAAATGCATCTCCTTTTTTTCTGTCCGTAGTTTTTTGCCCTTCTTATAATCGGTTCGTGTCCCACTATTGTGTCAATTTTTTGCTTCGATTATATCGTAGGTGTCCCATCTTCTATTGGATATATATCCATCTTCGTAGGTGACCTATCTTCTATATTTATTCTACATTTGACTTAAACGCATAGGTAGCTCGTTTTGAACACCCCTTTCTCTTCTTATTTCCTTCTGCTTCTCTTTCTTCCTTCTCGCATTGAGTTCTTTCTTAAAGACATCGCTCCTTCCCGAATATGCTTTATGTCTAGTCTTACAGATCGGGCAGTACTCTCTTTTTTTTTCGGGAGGTTAAGGAAAAATCTGTTACGAGACAGGCCTGAATTGTTGAGCGAGCTGGTAGTGGTAACTTGGCTTTTATTGCTGACCCCTTTCTTCAAAATATCCTTATCGGAAGATCGGAAATACGGTGTCGCGTTGTGCCCATAAGCCCTCCGCATTGTCAATTCCAATTCACATCAGTTCTAACTTCGCTCCTTTTATTGTCGCTCTTCTGTTGTTGCTTGCTTCTCGTCTATCCTAATTAAAACACGCCAAAAGCTTTTTGTTTATAACTAACAAAGATTCATACCGGGAGGAGGGAGGTAGCTTTGTCACTTAGCCTTATTGCACCAGTTATCACCTTATTTCACTATCCTCGTTGTTCTCCACCAATTTCTTTTTTGATTCTCCTTCTGCAAGTACTAAACAAAAACTTTTTGCCTTGCAACCTTAATAATACGTATCGGGAAAAGGGGGTTAATCACTCCGATCTTCGCCTAATCGTCTTTCAATAGCCCTCTTTCATTACATCACTCTCCCTGCTCCTCATTTACCCCGCCCTGCTCAGGTTCCTTCTGTGGTTGCGTCTCTTCCCTCTCCCTCTCAGTCAAAATGCCTCTACTGTACTTGGCTATAAATTTCCACTTATCTTCTCGTTCTAGCATGTAGTTAACAGTGGTTAACTATTTGCCGCCTTTTTTCCCGCCAATCTTACACAGTTGAAGATGTTGTGCTCTACGTCATCTTTTTCCTCGCAGTATGCACATTTCTCAATGGAACATCTCTTATACTTATAGCGGTAAGATTTAAAACATGCATGATCAGAGAGAAACTGACACAGATGATAGTCCACTTCAGCCCTATTCCTCTCCACCCAATGCTTCAAATTCTTTATTAGCCTGTTAGTCCAGTATTCCTTTCCCGTGGATTTACACCATCTACTTTTCCAATTCACTATGGCCTCTACCTTTCCTTCACTCGCTCCTTGTCCTTCTTCCCACTTTACCGCAGTTTCCATCGTTCTCAAACCCATGTGCATGAAATTTGCTATGAATTGAAATGCTTTTGTCGAACTTTGGACAGACTTTCCATCTTTTTCCTTATGCTTGTCTGTCTCTATTCTCGACATATATAGAGGAGCATTGAGAATAAGTCTTATCTTGGGCGGATCGGGACCGTTTGTTGAATCCATGATTCTCTACAGGGCGTGAGAATCATGGATCTACAGTTTTTAGTCTGTAGTCTCTATGTGTTTTCTTCATTTAGAATCTTTCTCCAGTATTACTTTTAGGTATTTTAGTGAGTTGTTTGATCTGATTTCCATTCCCTTAACACAATGATTTTTTTGTGTTTCCCAGCATCACCATCTCTGTCTTCCTTGGTGTAATCTGTAATCCCATCTCTTCCATGGTGTTAACTACTTCGTTGAGTACCCTTTGTGCTCTTTCTTCCATCTCCTCTAGATTCTATCTTGAGACCACTGTAGCGAAGTCATCCGCATAAGCTATCATGTGCACATTTATTTCCGTCGTCCCCCTTTCGTCAAAAAAGATCCATAGAAGGTAGAAAGGTCCATAGGAGGGTTCATGGGGCAGTTCCAAATGCGTTTTTCATATCGATGGCAATTATTAAACATTTCATCTTTTTGCCTCTCCTAAACCTATCACGCTTTTTTGCTTCTTTTAATAATAACCCAACCCAACCCAACCCAACCCACCTAACCCAACCTATCTGAACCTAATCAACCCAACGCTATTTCTGTCTTTCGAAATGTAAGTAGGAATAAAAAGTTAGTTGCTAATTTTAGTTTAAATAACACCGGCCTTCCTACTTATATAATGGATTGTTTGGAAATTAGAGAGGAGTAAGAGATCATATCGCAGTTGGATGTCATAATTTTTGAGAATATCTTATCATATTGATGAGCCATATTACGAGACTTTTTGAAATGTATTAAGTATTACACACTATGTAGGATGTTCCTTAAAACATACCCTCTAAAAATTAAAACAATCATACGCACAAGTTCAAAAGAATTTGAAAAATGGAATATATTTCTTGCAGCAATTGATGTGTTGAATTATGTTAAACTTGCTTAATACCTTGACTAATAAACCCAATGTGACTCATTGTATGCATGTTTCAGGTAGAAAACATTTTAATTTTTTAATGAATTTTATATTACTCATTCCCTCTATGATTTCATTCGATATTGCGTGACATTAATCACGCGAGAATGAAGAAACGGACGGTGGTGGTGTAGCGGCCATCGAGAAAATTCTTGAGTGCAGAAAAATTCGCCCGTAAATTCTTCGATCGCGAAGCGGGTCGGTTCTGTATCGCTCTATTATTCGACGATGTCGGGTAAAAATGAGAAATTTGCAGGGAATTCCTGCGGGGCCACCATCCTGTCGGCGCGTAGAGGGCTCGACAAAAAAGACCACCGGGACTTAAAGGAAAAATAAAACGACCCCGAGAGCGACCTCTGTATCGAACCAGACCTCAACTGTATCCGGAATTGAGTTGGTGTGTAAACTCAAGCTTTCACAGCTTCCAGTTCTATTAAGTAATAATAACTGTTGCTTTTACTTTTATAAAACTTTATTATTTTATGAATTATCCGTAAGGCAAAACCCGAAAATTTCTAGTTTTAGATTTAGTATTAGCCCTAATGATAGTTTTAGTGTTAGTGCTAGTGTTAATTTTAATTTTAGTTCAAATATCAATGTTTTTTTTAATTTTGTTGTTATTATTATCGATTTAGGAAATGTGTAACTTTTTGATGATTGTGATTTTGATTGTGGGTCGTTGGGGTTAATAAGGATAAAGAGGGCATCGTCGTTGCATCCTGAATATTAAGTGTGGCGGGGTTAGGTGGAAACGGAGTCACGGAGAGCCGTGGTAAGTTTGTCGGCAAAACGTTGCGGCAAACGGGCACGTAGCTAGCGCGCGGCGCTAAAATTCGTTAGCGCCATATCGATTTTACCTGGAGGCTGACCCACTTCTCTACAGCCACTGTTTAGTTGTTCCTCCATACTCACTCAATTCAACTCTTAAACATCTCCCCTTGATCAACATCTTAATAAGAAATACTAATTAATAGAAATATCCATTTCTTTATAAGCCGATGTATTCAATCACTTATATTGGTCATATCTCATATCACGTTATTACGACTCATCCAATCCCTCTGTATATTGTGATTAATTATCTCACACTATCCATAATGCGGCAGTACGTCCCGACGGATGCGGCCTTCGCAATAATAACCATATATAACAATAAACAGAATCCGCGCTAAACGATTTATTCGGGTTCGAGTAATTAATGATTTTCGTCAGCTCAAAACCACCCCGTATATCATATTCCGTATTCAGGGTTTTGCTCAATTTCACGTCCCTACTTAATTTTCCTTTTTCCGGATTATTATTAAATTAAGTGATTGAAAAAAAGTTATTCTTATCGACTTCTTAAATTTCCAGCTCATAAAAGTTTTATCAAATTTGCGTCTTCCGTATTCGCCACCCTCGGGACTGTCGAATTATACATTATTAAAACTTGCGGCGTTAAAACTTTCGGCTAGGGCCGTTGCCACTTACGAACGCGGGCGTAAAAAGTCATTACTCGTCGCGGAAGATAAGCGCTTAAGAAGTGGCTGAAAAGCTGAGGTACAATCCAGGGGGGGAGAAAGATAAAAGCATCGAAACGCACCGGAAGTGTTTGTGGGTGTTTATGTAGCGGCACGTACGCACCGCTTCTTGCTTCCTACGACTCCCTCTTTCTCAGCTATCTTCGTGGGTTGCCGTCGAACCACAGTTGCGTTTGATGGCGCGGAATGTTTAAGAAACTTTTTAAGCGAATCGCAAGTTAAGTGAGGGGGATGTGAAAAGTGCCATTAAAGTAATATTTGATCCCGTAATATGATAATATTGGTTTAAAAGTATTGAATGGGATCGCATGGGGGGAAATTTCGAATAAAAATAACGATGATAAAACAAAACTGTTGTTAGTAATAAAATTAAATAAAATTTTATTGGGTATATATTGAAATTAATTATATGTGGTTGCGAGTTACAAATCAAAAAATGAGACGTATTTATGGGCGTAATTAATGAACCGGCGTATTTGCATATTATATGATTTATATAGAATTTAATTTAACACGGCCCCTCTATCAATTAATCGAACGCGAAAGTTTTAATGGAAAATTTGTCGCTGCATTTCACTACAAAGCAATAAAGAAATTAGCTTGCATCGAACACATTCGACATATTTTATGGACCATTAAATACAGTTGAAAGATATTTTAAATAATAAAACAAATTTGGATTTATGTTATAATTAAATATATTTTAATTTCAATTATGTGACTTTTAAGTAATACTAATTGTTGGATGTGTTGTTTACAACATCTGAAAAAGCTATCTACTACGAATTAATACAATGAATCATTTAATTTGCATAATTTTGTCAGAAAAACGTTGAAATCATTAAATGTTTTTAAAACATCGGATTCTTCTCTATGAGATTAAGCAAGAGTCGCTAGAGTGACGTCACTAAACGAGTGATGACTAAAAAAATACATATAAAAACAAATTTTATATTGCACTAAAACCTAAAATTAACACTAAAACTACAATAAAAGAACAAGGGTAAAATCCTTTTTTTCACAATGATATAAATATTTATTTATTTCTTTTCAATCTTTACTACACGCTTTTTCGTAAAAGCGTCATCAGGTACAACTGAAAAATAATAAGTTGATTTTATGAAATAAGATATAGTTACCGTCAGTTACATCAGAGGTTGCAAGAAATTAAGCGAAGAGAAAAATGCGAAGACATTGAATGATCTTAAACTCTCGTCATTAAACGTTGAAGAAGTAAATACCAACCTTTTATTTAATTTAAAATTATTGAAAAATTTGAAATTTTGAAAATAGTGAAGTTAACAAACAGATTGGTTGGTAATTTAATAACTTTCTTTAAAATTTTTTTGTTAAAAGATAAAAATGTGTTTTTTTAGTTTAACATTATTAATGTTGAAATGCAATAGTCTGAATTATTATTAGTGATAAAAACATTAATAATGAACGCTGATGTTAACGTTAAATTAAAATTATTGAAGCCCAAGTGCGGCGTGACTGCAACGGCTGAAGGCAAAGCGTGGTATTTCTTTTGTAAGTTAAAATTAGATGAAGAACATTTTAGAAATGTTCTTCATCTAATTAAATAAAAAATGCAAATTGTCAATAAAACAAGTTAAAAATGATAGTATCAAAGATGAATAAAATTAGTCAGAAATTTTACTACTGCTTATATCTACGTTTCGAAACGGTCTGACGAGTTTATGATATAATTGAGAGTAACAAAATACATCTAGAAAGAGATAACTGTTGATAAAATGTGACAGATCTCTCAAAGAACGGGAATTTCGATATTACAGTAAACTGGAAAAGAGTCTTTTATGGAAAAAATCTGTAAATTCATTTATTAAGAGATGTGAATTATTGTTGTTATAGGATCTAATGTAATATTCTTCGTAAAGATCCATCTTTTTTGATTTCTCTAAATGTTTTAAAAGGGATATGTTACAAAGATTTGACTTATGTCCTGTTTCTTCAAGATGTTTAAAAAAGGCTGAATTATTTTTAGATGTATTCTTTGAATCTGGTTTTTATGTTACGTCCCGTTTGACCAACATAAAAACAATCGCAATCCCCACAGTTAAGTTTGTAAATACCACTCTTTTGGTTAAGATTAAATCTGTGTTTGTTATTAACAATTAATTGACCTAATTTATTATTAGCGGAAAATACTGGTGTAACTTTATGAGATTTAAAAATATTGTTGAAAGTATTTTGAATATTTGGGTGAAATGGAATAGAGATAAATTTAAGTTTTTCATTGATTCTCGGGAAGATTAGTTTATTAGTAAAGTTGTTTTGAGTTTTATTATAAATGTTTTGAATATCTTGAAGTGAGTAGCCATTATTTAAACCAATTTTTATTATGTTTTTTTTTATTCGGTAATAAAATCAGAATGCTGTAAAGGAAAATTTACTAATCTGTTAAAGAGAAAACGAAATGAAGCATATTTATGTTGTGAACAGGAGAAAGAGGATTTAAGTATAATCGTATCAGTTGCTGTATCTTTTCGGAATACTTTAAAGTTAAGTGATGACTCAGAAGTATTTTTGGAAATTGTGATGTCCAAGAAATTAATTTTAGAGTCTTTCTCTATTTCGGTGGTAAAATCGAGTATGCATATGTTATTAAATACATTGGTAAGGGCAGATAGTTGTGCTTTATTACCATTAAACACTATTAATATTCGTCTACGTATCTTTTGTAGAAAATTAGGTCTTTGGTGAACAAAGCGTATTTCTCAGAAAAGAGAGTTTTCTCGAAATTATTCGCAAAGATGGGTAAAAATGGGTAACCCATCGGTCATACGATAATGTTTTCCATTAAAGATGAAGAAATTCTGTTAACAAACTAACTTGATAATGGATGTGAGTAGAAATATGTTTTTATATTGAACATTGTTAAAATTTTGAATATTGTTACAAGGGAAATCTTCTATTATATTAATGCATTCATTGACCGGAACATTGGAATAAAGATTTTTTATATCGAATGAAATTAAAGTAGATTTTTTTATTAATTTTTAGTTTTGAAAGTTTTGTTATAAGATCTGATGAACTTTTAATGGTGTAAGTGAAATTTTTTTGTAAATGTTTGAGTGTAGGAGACAAAGGGTTCGTTTGAGTTAGGAGATTAGTACTGATGTTGAATTTTTTTAAACTTTCTTTACAAGAATTAATAAGTGTCTTTAAGGTGTAATTATATTTAGGGGTAGGATCTTTGTTTATAAGTTTGACGTTGTTTCGTCCAAAAAATTCTTGAGTCTTGTTGATATATGATTCTTTAGTGATAATGACTAATCCAGCGTTTTTGTCTCCTAATGTGACGATCAAATTTTCATTATTAATTTTTTAATATCATTTAAGGTGACTGAAGGTCTATTTTTAGAATTTATATTAGATTTGGAAGTTAGATTTGCAAAATTATTGTGAATTTCGTTGAAAAGGTTTGAATTTTCAAAAATTTGTGATTCTAGATTGATGGCTAGTTCTATTTTATCAACCTTTCCGGGAAGGGCAAACTTGTGGCCTAAACTTTTGTGGCTTTTAGAATTGGCGATATATTTTTTTAAAAAATGTTTGGCATTTCAGACCGCCTCAGAACCTCCTCATAACCGTCTTAAGAAGCTGATTCGAATGAATTTGAAGCAAGACAGATTTTGTGAGTTTGATGAAGAATTAGGATTAGATGGATTGGGCTAAGTTGAGTGCGTTGTGTTTGTAAATGCTTCACAATCTTTCAAATTTTTGTCATTTTTTCGTCATTCTACGTCAAAAACAAATCTTCCTTTAATATGTTTTAAGTGGAATCGGTTTTAAATTAAAATAACATGTCATACATCATTTGAATGAGGAAGGTTAAACCTTCAATTTAATATGTCATTTCTTCATTTTTAGAAATAAGACCCCCATGATCTTTAAAATTTTATTATTTATTTCCTGATTCTAATAAAACGTCAAAAACAAATCATTTTTTAAGACGTCTTAGGTGGAATTGATTTAAAACTGAAACAACAAGTTGTAAATCATTTGAAAAAGGAAGGATCATCCTTCAATTTTATATACAAGCCATTTCTTCATTTTGAAAAGCACGACCTTCAACGATCTATCAAATTTTGTCATTTTTTTAGCATTCTACCAAATCTTCAAAAACACATCATGCTTTAATATGTCTTAGGAGGAATTGGTTGCAAATTGAAACAACGAATTATGCATCATTTGGGAAAGGAAGATTCATCTTCAACTTGATATACAAATCATTTCTTCATTTTCAAAAATAAGACCCTCATGATCTTTTAAATTGTATCATTTATTTCCTGATTCTGATAAAACGTCAAAAACGATTTTTCCTTTAAGACGTCTTAGGTGGAATCAACCTTCAATTTGATATTCAAGCCACTCCTTCATTTTCAAAAGCACGAGCTTCAACACATCATGCTTTAATATTTGTTAGGTGGAATTGATTGCAAAATGAAACAACGAATTATACATCATTTGAACCCGGTTAAACCCTTAATTTAATATACAAGTCATTTCTTCATTTTTAGAAATAAAACCCCAAGATCTTTCAAATTTTATTATTTATTTCCTAATTCTAATAAAACGTCGAAAACAAATTATTTTTTAAGACGTCTTAGGTGGAATTGATTTCAAGCTGAAACAGCAAGTTGTAAATTTTTGGAAAAAGGAAGAATCAAGCTTCAATTTGATATTCAAGTCATTTCTTCATTTTCAAAAATACGACATCCACGATCTTTCAAATTTTATCATTTTTTTCATCATTCTACCAAATCTTCAAAAACACATCATGCTTTAATATGTCTTAGGAGGAATTGATTGCCAATTGAAACAACGAATTATACATCATTTGAGAAAGAAAGATTCAACCTTCAACTTGCTATACAAATCATTTCTTCATATTCAAAAATAAGACCCTCATGATTTTTTAAATTTTATCATTTATTTCCTGATTCTGATAAAACGTCAAAAACAATTTTTCCTTTAAGACGTCTTAGGTGGAATCAACCTTCAATTTGATATTCAAGCCACTTCTTCATTTTCGAAAGCACGACCTTCAACACATCATGCTTTAATATTTGTTAGGTGGAATTGATTGCAAAATGAAACAACGAATTATACATAATTTGAATGCGGAAGGTTAAACCCTTAATTTAATATACAAGTCATTTCTTCATTTTTAGAAATAAGACCCTTATGATCTTTCAAATTTTATTATTTATTTCCTAATTCTAATAAAACGTCGAAAACAAATTATTTTTTAAGACGTCGTAGGTGGAATTGATTTCAAGCTGAAACAGCAAGTTGTAAATTTTTGGAAAAAGGAAGAATCAAGCTTCAATTTGATATTCAAGTCATTTCTTCATTTTCAAAAATACGACATCCACGATCTTTCAAATTTTATCATTTTTTTCATCATTCTACCAAATCTTCAAAAACACATCATGCTTTAATATGTCTTAGGAGGAATTGATTGCCAATTGAAACAACGAATTATACATCATTTGAGAAAGAAAGATTCAACCTTCAACTTGATATACAAATCATTTCTTCATATTCAAAAATAAGACACTCATGATTTTTTAAATTTTATCATTTATTTCCTGATTCTGATAAAACGTCAAAAACAATTTTTCCTTTAAGACGTCTTAGGTGGAATCAACCTTCAATTTGATATTCAAACCACTTCTTCATTTTCGAATGCACGACCTTCAACACATCATGCTTTAATATTTGTTAGGTGGAATTGATTGCAAAATGAAACAACGAATTATACATCATTTGAATGCGGAAGGTTAAACCCTTAATTTAATATACAAGTCATTTCTTCATTTTTAGAAATAAGACCCCAAGATCTTTCAAATTTTATTATTAATAAATTATTTTTTAAGACGTCTTAGGTGGAATTGATTTCAAGCTGAAACAGCAAGTTGTAAATTTTTGGAAAAAGGAAGAATCAAGCTTCAATTTGATATTCAAGTCATTTCTTCATTTTCAAAAATACGACATCCACGATCTTTCAAATTTTATTATTTTTTTCATCATTCTACCAAATCTTCAAAAACACATCATGCTTTAACATTTCTTAGGTGGAATTGATTTCAAATCAAAGCAACAAGTTATATATCATTTGAAAAAGGAAGGTTTAACAAAATTTGTACAGATTAAACCTCTTGGTTTAAGACAATATAGAAACATTCTCTGATTGAATGCGATCAAAAACTATGAAGAAACCATTTGTTGGGAAAAGATTGTGGTGCACTCTTTGACGCTGGCAATATTCAAGGGAATTCAAAGATTTAGTTTTCAAGATTTCGTAATTGCTGTTAAAACTATTCTTTTTGTGATGATCTGCGCAAAATCGATCGCAATTTCGAATATCCTATATTATATTCTTGGTATCATGAATGAAGGTAATGCTTTTTTTGGGGAAATAAAACGATGAAAGAGAAAATTAAGGTCATATCAGATAATATTGAATTGTGGATTTTTCGAAAAGTGCAGAAGATCTCTTGGAGTTTCTAAAAAGGATGGCAACTGACCAAAAACTCTTAAATATGATAAAAGCACGAAAAATTAGTTCTGTAGAGTCTACTATTATTTATAAAAAATACTTTTTCCTATGACTCATGATGGAATTAAACGGTTTATAGAAAAAAAAAAGTGTGAAGAAAATAATCGCGAGAATCCCAGGGAGAAGAAAATAAAAAGAATAAATTGTGGTTAAATAATGTGATGGACTGGATGGGAATGGATAGCACTGAATAGTGTGCTTTAAAAGGATATGGTGCACCTAAACAAATTATTCTCTTCTTATTTTCTTCAGTTTCCTTCGAAAATTTTCCGATTTTATATATTTTGTAGCAGCCTTCTTTAAGGAAATAAAAATATGGTCTTTTCCTCAACATATTTTTAGCAATTTTTGAACTGATACTTATTTAGTCTATCGAGTTTATCTAAATTTTTGTTTAATTAACATTAATCATACTTTTTCTATTTCGTTTTTTGATTTTTACCACAACTATGCTGATTTCTCTTAGAAATCTCCCATTTTTAAGATAAAGACCATCAAATCGTGTTCTTCGAATAATGTCTTTGTATGATCTTTGTATTATTTGATCAGTTATATCTTAAAAGGAATATAATCAATAATTTGAAATAGATTAAAAAAATAGAAATATAAACAAAATAATGTTCCTGTATCTTTATTGCTTTTATCATTTATTAATTCGTGAGTTTAGTGATTTGCTGTGTGATATTCCTTTATAGTTAACCAGTAACTATGTAGTGGAAGTTTCGAACACAAAGTACCACCTCAGGGTCGCATTCACATTCACCATTTCTCCTAAGTAAAGGGACAAGATAAACAAAGGGATCTTATGGGAATCCCCATATAAAGACGTTTCGGTTATTAATTCAAATATATGCGGTTATTGGGGCGAGAAGTCTTAGTGAATAATCAGGATGTTTGTTCTGGTTTATCCGCGGGAACTTTGTATCGATCCCGTTCGGTTAAAATTAGGACGTTATCATGCAAGATCGGTAATGCACTTCGAAATGGAGTGTTTCAGACAAAGTTTTGGATTCATGGCGGTCGCTATCTACGCCAAATTTACCACTCAGGGACGATCGAATTTATCGCGCTCGATGTCACAAGTCGGTTCGCGATAGGGCCTGTTTATTGTTCATCTAGAATTCCTCCCCCAACCGATTGTTAATTGGCCTGATTTATGGCGATTTACATATTACGGGTCGTACCTCAAGCGAACACCAGATGTCGCGCGACGTTTTGCCAAATAATTCACGTCAACCGTTGCGCCCGAATAGCGCGGATGATTTACGGGTTGGTTATTGAATTTTCGGGGAAAATTACTGGCCGAACCTTGAATCAAAACGAATCTTTTAACACAAAAGAAATCATCTTATAAAATGTTATGATATACACCATTAAAATGGTTTAACACCTTAGTTGGATGGAAGAGGCAAATCGTCTTCGTGGTGTGTTGTTTACAACGAAGTGAGGGTGCATCGCTTATCTCGCGAGTTCAGTTTCAGCGCTTCAGCTCGTTTCCTTCTCGGCGGAAGCTTGAAAATTTTATGAAGTCGACGTTACCGTGCCGTGTTTTATTAGGCAGTTCGCCTGTAATCCGGCGACTCCCGGTCGTTGCCGTTTTAATATTGAAGTATATCGCCCGTAAAGTACTCTTTCGAAGCACCTGGCTGACGTGGTTGGCGCGTAGGCATCGCCCCAAAGAGACCTTCTTTCCGACGTCGCGTTTCCGGCGAACCGCGCATCGTCATCAACAATTCAACGAATCCCTTAAGGGACTTTAGTTACATTGTTGCATTTAGTACAGATTGGGTCTGTACGCAATCTGGGAATATATCAAGACATAACCCCTAACTTAAAATCGACGATTTTTTTTATTGATAGGAAATGATCTAAAAAAGACATTAACAATAAAGAAAGAGCGCGGAAATGTGTAGAACTTACCGAAAAATCATTTTAAAGTTTCCAGGTGACGTCATCGGTAACAATTCTAATCACATATTTTCGTATTAAATCGGTCAAAACCTATCTAATAATACTTAACTAGCTTATTACTTAACTAAGCACAAAAGAAACATTATTTAAAAATAATTAAATTAAAAATAAAGTAATTTTCACAAAATTTATCGAGATTACGATATATAGTTTGAATCAACTTTTTGATGTATAAAAACTAGTTACATGTCATTTGGTAGAATGTTATTTGATAGACTGTGTAGTTAACAGAATATGTCTCAATCGAAACTAAAACCAACAATGATTGAAACGTTTTAATTTGCCATCAACTTGCTTGTAAGGATCTAAATGTATATGTTTTTTTAGGAAACCATACAACTAAAACCCACCCAATCCACCCTCTGATAATCCACATTATATTTTATTAAATTTGACTTGCATTCCACAAAATTACTTGTGTAAATCTGAATGTTTATGCGTTTATATATTATTATGTGTTTATATCCCACCCAATTCACATCCAACAATTTACATTATGTCTTTTATTTTGTGGTTGTAAATGTAGATGTTTTTTCAACAAACAATAGAAAGGAAGGAACAAAAAATCCTGGAAGGAAGATAAAATTCGGCAAAAATATAATTACATGTATTAGGTAAAATTCGAACATAACCTCAAAGATTTTTATATCAAAAGAATTCAGATTGATTTTATCAATTTCAAGCTCATCCAAACACCCATATTTTAAAAATTCTAGGCATTAATCAAACTCGCTTAATGGATCGTCAACCATTATGATAATAGCTATTTTGTCTATTTTGTCCTGGTGAGAACGGAATTGAAACTGTTTGAAAATTTGTTTTTGAGATAAAGATTATTTAAGTTAACCTATTGTTTATGATTTTTTGAAATTAATAATCTTGTATTAAAAAATCACGAAAGATCAAATTCTTAAGATATCTTAATGAATTATTCATGATTTATAGAGGAAAGTGTCTACTTTCTCGTGATTAAACCGGATCTTAAGAATATGTATTCGTTTTTGAGATATAAATCATTAAATTCAACGCAAACATTTATGGCTATCGCAAGTTAATGAAAAATCACCAAAAATCGAATTCTTGAGATATGAAACATTAAAAATTTATAGAGATAAGGGTCTATTTTGTCATGGTTAGAACCAAATTGGTAAATCTTTATTCTTTTTTGAGATAAAGATTATTTAAGTTAACCTAATTGTTAATGATTTTTTGAAATTAATAATCTTGTTTTAAAAAAATCACGAAAAATCGAATTCTTAAGATATCTTAATGAATTGTTCGTGATTTATAGAGGAAAGTGTCTACTTTCTCGTGATGAAACCGGATCTTAAGAATATTTATTCGCTTTTGAGATATAAATCATTAAATTCAACGTAAACATTTATGGCTATCGCAAGTTAATTAAAAATCACCAAAAATCGAATTCTTGAGATATGAAACATTAAAAATTTATAGAGATAAGGGTCTATTTTGTCATGGTTAGAACCAAATTGGTAAATCTTTATTCTTTTTTGAGATAAAGATTATTTAAGTTAACCTAATTGTTAATGATTTTTTGAAATTAATAATCTTGTTTTAAAAAAATCACGAAAAATCGAATTCTTAAGATATCTTAATGAATTGTTCGTGATTTATAGAGGAAAGTGTCTACTTTCTCGTGATGAAACCGGATCTTAAGAATATTTATTCGCTTTTGAGATATAAATCATTAAATTCAACGTAAACATTTATGGCTATCGCAAGTTAATGAAAAATCACCAAAAATCGAATTCTTGAGATATGAAACATTAAAAATTTATAGAGATAAGGGTCTATTTTGTCATGGTTAGAACCAAATTGGTAAATCTTTATTCTTTTTTGAGATAAAGATTATTTAAGTTAACCTAATTGTTAATGATTTTTTGAAATTAATAATCTTGCTTTAAAAAATCACGAAAAATCAAATTTTTAAGATATCTTAATGAATTATTCATGATTTATAGAGGAAAGTGTCTACTTTCTCGTGATGAAACCGGATCTTAAGAATATTTATTCGCTTTTGAGATATAAATCATTAATTTCAACGTAAACATTTATGGCTATCGCAAGTTAATTAAAAATCATCAAAAATCGAATTCTTGAGATATTTTAATGAAACATTCAAAATTTATAGAGATAAGGTTCTATTTTGTCATGGTGAGAACCAAATTGGAAAATCTTTATTCTTCTTTGAGATAAAGATTATTTAAGTTAACCTAATTGTTAATGATTTTTTGAAATTAATAATCTTGTTTTAAAAAAATCACGAAAAATCGAATTCTTAAGATATCTTAATGAATTGTTCGTGATTTATAGAGAAAAGTGTCTACTTTCTCGTGATGAAACCGGATCTTAAGAATATTTATTCGCTTTTGAGATATAAATCATTAATTTCAACGTAAACATTTATGGCCATCGCAAGTTAATTAAAAATCACCAAAAATCGAATTCTTGGGATATTTTAATGAAACATTCAAAATTTATAGAGATAAGGGTCTATTTTGTCATGGTGAGAACCAAATTGGAAAATCTTTATTCGTTTTTGAGATAAAGATTATTTAAGTTAACCTAATTGTTAATGATTTTTTGAAATTAATAATCTTGCTTTAAAAAATCACGAAAAATCAAATTTTTAAGATATCTTAATGAATTATTCATGATTTATAGAGGAAAGTATCTACTTTCTCGTGATGAAACCGGATCTTAAGAATATTTATTCGCTTTTGAGATATAAATCATTAAGTTCAACGTAAACATTTATGGCTATCGCAAGCTAATTAAAAATCACCAAAAATCGAATTCTTGAGATATTTTAATGAAACATTCAAAATTTATAGAGATAAGGGTCTATTTTGTCATGGTGAGAACCAAATTTGAAAATCTTTATTCTTCTTTGAGATAAAGATTATTTAAGCTAACCTAATTGTTAATGATTTTTTGAAATTAATAATCTTGTTTTAAAAAAATCACGAAAAATCATGATTATTGAGAAAAAAACATTCATTGAGATAAAGATTATTTAAGTTAACCTAATTGTTAATGATTTTTTGAAATTAATAATCTTGTTTTAAAAAAATCACGAAAAATCGAATTCTTAAGATATCTTAATGAATTGTTCGTGATTTATAGAGAAAAGTGTCTACTTTCTCGTGATGAAACCGGATCTTAAGAATATTTATTCGCTTTTGAGATATAAATCATTAATTTCAACGTAAACATTTATGGCTATCTCAAGTTAATTAAAAATCACGAAAAATCGAATTCTTGAGATATTTTAATGATACATTCAAAATATATAGAGCTATGTGTTTATTTTGTCATGTTGAGAACCAAATTAGAAAAACTTTATTCGTTTTTCAGATAAATATTATTCAAGTCAACCTATTTTTTATGATTTTTTGAAATTGATAATAAATATAATTTATCTACTCTTGTTCTCTATGTAATTGAACCTTTAAAATATTTTCTTATTTGTTAATTATGCTTTTTTACTGATTATTTTCGTTATTATTTGATTTTCTTTTGTTACTTTTCATTATTATTATTTTCTTGTTCAGCATTTTTTTATTTTTGTTAAGAAATTATTTGTTTATGTTATTTATTGTGTTTTATTACTGGATGCTTAGCTGTGCTTGTCCAGTTTTCATCCCAAATATAATAAATAAATAATTTTACGAATTGTTATTCAAAATTTTTATCGCTATATATCGACGGGAATAAACAAGTAATAGATTTTTTGACAAACCTCAAAAATCGTTCATAACTAGTGTGTGCAATATATGTCGATCAGTTTTGCAGCAGATTTTGTGAAAATTACGTTATTTTTAATTTTATAAGGTTTATTTTCATGCTTGGTTAAGAAATAAGTAATTTGTAGGAAAGATTCTAACCGTTTTAATACGAAACTGCTCAGTTTGAATATTGCTAACCTCCTAAAACGTGACCTCACATTCGATCATTAAAGTGCTCTACACTTTTCTCAGTCAGTTTTTCACTTTTCCGCACATTTTTTTTATTGCTGACATCTTTTTTAGACCATTTTCTATCGATTACAGAGTAAATTGTCGATTTAAAAAAAAATGTTATAAAATTACATCTTGTTTCAAGAATGGTATTTTTTCTTTGCATATGAAATTTTTTTCTTGGAAGTGGTGGAGCTTTTTGACGGAATTGATATTGTCGCATCTAAATCCGCCCTAACTACGTCTACATGCAGTTAGGTTAAAACCTGTGAGGGAGAGTTTTAAATTTGAGTGGTTTACATGAAACGGCGCTTGGGGGAGTCATGTG
Source organism: Onthophagus sagittarius (assembly GCA_036711965.1). Taxonomy (NCBI): domain Eukaryota; kingdom Metazoa; phylum Arthropoda; class Insecta; order Coleoptera; family Scarabaeidae; genus Onthophagus; species Onthophagus sagittarius. Next base: position 31,932,116 of record JASERS010000005.1, read on the forward strand.
TGGGGAATTGAAGGGGAGGTTGTTTGCATAATTCGATTTTTGGAAATTTTCACCTCGTTACTAAAGCCATACATTATAAGTTTATTTTTTGAATGCATAAATATTATCGATGTATTTTTGTGTAGTATTTTTTTGTTGATTATTTTCGTGTAATGGTTGTTGGTGAATTTGAAAATCGAAATAACGAGGCCCTCTTCAGCCCTAAATCGTAAAGCGGGCGTGCTTTACGGTTTTCCTGTAGTTGTTTGGCTGGAAAGGCCGCATGTGGCCGGCTCGTTGCAGCCGTCGCGGGCCACTTTACGTTCATAGCTCGTAAAATCAGCGTCGGTTATTTACGAGTGTGGGAGCACGCGAGATGGTGCTCTCCGCCGTCTGACAAATTACGTGATTTCCTATTTCGTTAATGGTTCCCTGTCATAATAAAGGGAAGCTGCAAGAAAGCGTCCGTCAAGGATTTAACTTTCCCTGGATCGTATCCAAAACTTACTCTTTGTTTACTCTACGTTCATGAATCTTTGTTTTTCTCTTATTTTAATTTTTAGCTTTACATAAAAAACAAATCCGAAACAAACTCATTGTATGGAAAAAGTATTTTCGTCTTTTCAAACAACTGACCGCAGTTCTGAATTATGCTGACCGAAGGGTAAATAAATAAATAAGGTAAAGAAAGGGACGCGGATATATGGGGAAAACTTCCTCGACAAATATGAATGCAACCAAACCAGCACAGCACAGCGATTCTTTGCAAAATTGCGCCGCATGTTTGCTTTGGGGTGCTATTTCGTGGACCGGGGAAAACTTCGAAACCGGAGATTGCTTTGGAAACGTACGAGGAAGGGTGGAAAATATGTAGATGGAAATTCTTGCGTGGCAGGAGTTAACAAAGGATTCGCCTTCTCTTGGTTAATACGACAGCTCAATGTGATTTAATAAGCTACATATAGTTTACAATTCTTTCTGGGTCTGACCGAAATTTTGGTTTCAGTTACAAAGATGAAGTATTTTATGATATATCTACAAATTGCAATACTTATGTAGTAAAAACTTTAAAACTCGGAATCTGGAACTTAACTTCATTTACACGTGCTTATACAAAAAGTAGACAGAATTACCATTTAGATAATGGGTTGAAGAAGACTGTACAGATAGTGATATCGTGCTATTAACGGATATTGACATTTTCACAAATGAATAAAATACTCTATACAGAGTCGGTGTTGGTTTTGGTTAATGAATGTAAAAGAGCTTTAAACACACTAAGTAGTGATAACACTGACCTGGGTGCTAGGTCACTCTAGAGTTACTGATAATCTAGCGGCAGATGAGCTCGCATGACAGGGCAGCGTTAATGCGTTTTTTGAACCAGACCTAATGACAGACTTCGCCCATTATTTACCAACTCTCTTGGAATGAGACATGAGAAGTTATTTATTAACATTAACATCGCTGCTAACAAACTTGGGAACACTTTAGAACTTGCGCATGATAGTATTAGAGTTCTAATTGGTGTCTTTACTGGGCATTGTCGATAAAAGAGACACCTCAATTTGTTGGGCCTAACCGACGATGTTGAATGCTGAATATTTGCAAAAAAAAACGAAGAAAGGTATTTCTAAGGATCTGAATAACTTTTCATCAAGCAAAGTGTTTAATGGTCGTTAAGAACATTGGTTTATATGATGAAATCTGATAACGCATCTCGAGGTACAATAGATAGAAAATTAGTCTTAAAGATGAAAGCAATCTTGAACCGTACAATAGAATAAGGTTTGGAAGGCTCTTTCACTTTGCCTTCGTAACAGATTCTTTGGATAGACATTGTACTGAAATTTTTATTAACTTAGCTTTTACAAAACGTGATAAATCTTTGTCTCTAGAAAGTGGACTATCTTTTGTTTTAGTTAACGATTTCTTACCTTCGCGACCTTAATGTGCGAGTGTGAGAAAAAAAATTATTTGTTTATTTACATCTGCTGCGTCTAATTTACCTTCTGACCTAAGTTGTATTTGTGCAGCATAAATAAGTTCTTCAATAGAAAAACCAAAACGCTTCTGTTTTTCTTCTTTTGCTTCGTACGCTACAACATAGAAGGAAACTTGTGGTCTTCCTCTGCATTAACCAATTTTTGTATAGTTAATGTTCCATAAAAAAAATATTGTACGCTTTCTTTATCTTTGGATTGATTGAAGCTGCCTCTATTTTCGATTTGGTCGTCTTTTCCGAGTAAGTTGTAGGGTCTCTTGTTGCTGGTTTGTAGGTTGTATCTTCGAGCAAGTCCATGATCTTGTGTTTGTAGTCCACTGAGTACATAATCATCGTGGCGTTTATTGTAAATGTAGTTAAAAACTGTTTTGTGGGCAATTTCGTATCAATTTTTGTGAGGAAAAGGTTGGGTTGGGTTCCGTCTTAAGAGACATTTGGGTTTAGCCGTACGTCTCCTGATAGTTCTTGTCTTAAGACGCAAAAGTGAGCTCTTTGTTGCGGATGTGTTCTTCTATTCTAGCATCTATTTTTCTGTTGGTCTATATCACGTGATTCTTATCTCACGAGCCGCAGGGGATGGAATAGACTCCTAGATTTTCCAATTTTATTTGGTCTTTTGGGTTCCTAAAAGAGGCTTCTATAGTCTTTCTGAGTTTGTAGGTGGTTCCTACAACGTCGTGTTTTCGCAACAGTCAATTGTAGAGTAGTTGGGTTTTCTGGTCTCTTCTTATGAAGGTGGGCTTGAATTGTACATTGATGGGTTTCTTCACCATGTATTTGGAGTTACTTTCGTCATTTCTTCTGGTCTGGTATTGTTGTCTGTAAGTCTAACGGATCTTGAGATTAGGGAGTTGGCGTTTAGGTATCTTTTCGAGTGGATAGGTTTCTTATATACAGTATACCGGAGGCTGTTGAGAGATTTCTTTATTAGTACATCGAGAAATGGAAGCTCTCCGTTTTCTTTCTTCCATTTCCATGGTGAATTGGATGAATGGAACTACTATGGAACTATTTTGATGAATGGTATTCAGATATTCTTGAAATTCCCGGGACTTATCATTTTCAAAAGACCAAATAACTTCGGTTTGTATCTGGCCTCCCTTAACTTCCTTAACGTTTTCTTCTTGAGGTAAATCATGGATAAGATGGCGATGATCGGGGACAGTGAGAAATCTCCTTCTATCTGCTTGTAAATCTGGCCGTCAAATAGAAAATAGGTATCATTGAGGCAGTGTTAAGCGAGGTCTACGATGTGGTTGGGCAAGTCTTCATTTTTTCTGATCTACTTGAACTGGGATAGAGAGACGTGACATCCAAACTCGCCAAGATATCACTTCCTTCAATTTGCCCGTTGTCTAGGACTTGAACGTTCAGAATTTCGTACATAGGAGTCAGTTTGTTGTGTTATAGGCTGCATGATAAGTTGCATGATAACTTTTTGTACCGGCGAGTTGAAGACACTCACTCATAATGGGTCGAAAAGCAGAACATAAAGTTAGAGATTTCTTTATCTTTGAATCTATTGGAGATGCGTCTATTTTCGATTTGGTCGTCTTTTCCAGGAAAATTCTAGGGTCCCTTGCTACTGGTTTGTAGGCCGTATCTTTGAGCAAGTCCATGATTTTGTTCTTCAAGTGCACTGAGTCCATACCCACTGTAGCGTACCTTTGTCCACTGGAGGTATGATGATGTTGTGGTTGTTTCTGAGATATTTCAGGGCCTGAATTTCACTTAAATCCAAATTCAACTTTGGTGGTTTGGCTGAACCTGAGATCCTGAAGATATCCATTCTTAATCAGGTTAAGCTGAAATCAACGTTAGCGATGATTTCTTCATCCCGAATGGTTTTTGGGGTTAGGGCGTATGTGAATCCTTTGCTTAAGACAGCTTGTACAGCATCTGGAACTGAACGTGTATGGACGATTTTTTAGTTTTGAAGATGTGGCTTCAATGTTCTCGCTTAGAACATTGTTTTCAAATCTTCGAATTTCTTTTAGAGTTTCTTGCTATTCTGGGCTGTATTCATTTCGCGACGTCAGAATGTTAGAAGTTCTAATTGGGTCCAGATAATTGTGTGTAATTATTGGCTCAATAACAGATGAAGTTGGTATGATTCAAGTTTAGTGTTGTTGCCGGGATTCTTCTTTGTTTTGTGGATTTCTTCTCTAAGGAGCGAGTTGATGGCTCGTTTGAGGATGCTTCAGTCTGTCAGAATCTGGTGTGGTAAGTCAGTTTGGTAAAAGTAAGTTGTAAGTCATTGTGACGACATCGTTTTAGCAATGTCAAATCACAGAATAAGTTGGTATTTTTTTCTTATATATATATGAAAGAAATGTGTATCAAAGCTCAACCTGTTAATTCTTAGAAATAAATTCGTTACAATTTAGATTGCGATTAAATCCGCTGTCATTAATTAAAATAATTAGTTACGGTAAATAATTCGCTAGAATTAATTCCAAAAAGATACCAACTAGATGACGATATTAACAGTTAGTTCCGTAAATGATGAATCGAACAAAAAACTCCTGTATAGTAACGGGTAAAACGTGAAATTTGAATAAAAGAGGTCCTTAAAAGGGAAAAGACAATCTTCGTTTGATGGAATTAGGTTCCAGCCGATTTTCTTGTTTATTTCGCAATTTTCCGCTCGAAGGCTGATGCTTTTTTTACGTTTACGGCCGTGTCGTAAAATTAAGGCCGCCTTTTGCTTTCTTTTGTATCGGAAATTAAACGAGTCCTGTGACGACAACGCATCGATAGCGCATTGCTTTTCAAAGGTAATAAGCGAGAAGTCAGATCCATTGAATTTAAAGCAAAAATAAATTTAAATACAATAAAAAATTAATATGAAATATAAGTATAAATTAAGCAAAAAAACGTTAGAGTTTAGCCGTCTTAAGAGATGTATGCTTAAACCAGAATAATTCTAGTTCAAGATCTAATGTTAACCCATGTTTTAGTAGTTAAACTAGAATGAATGTTAATTCTACTTCTGAATAGTAACTAAAACTAGAACTTAAACTTAATCTACAACTACAATTAGAAAGTATCATGTTGATATATGCGTCTAAAGACGACTAAACCCAACTCATCTCGACCTGTTTATATTCAAAAGTAGATCTAGCACTAATCCTAAGACTATTCCTTCATTCTTTAAAACTTAAATGGCAGTCTGTTGCATCAAAATTGCGCTTTAATAAAGCGCTACTACTACTATATACGACAACAAGGACCGTTGATGACGTTACCGGGGGGATGTCCCAATTATCTCTCTCAGAGGGTTGTGTTGGTTTGGCAAATTGAACCGGCAGTACTAGTACAAGGTGAAGCCTCTGGTCCGAAGCCGAACGAAAAGCAATTCCCCATTATCAAACGTTAATTAACGCCGACAATAAGCTGGAAACGAGCTAAGAGCCCCCATGCAGAAGGATGGAGCCCAAAGCTCACGGCCCAGAAACAATACCCGTAAATTAAGGGCGGCGTTTAAGAAATTTACATCGCGTTCGTTTAGCGGCAATTCGGTCGCTCATGAATAATTCGCTTGAATCGGGATGATGCAAATCGGGCCGAGGCGGCAAAAAGCGATGATTAACTCACCGGGAAGCAATTTCGACTTAGCTTTTCAAACGGATATGAAGAAGCACTTTTTTTTTGTTGGCCTAAAAAAATAAAATTAATAAATTTTTGTTAAAAACAGACTTCTTTTATAATAAAGACAAATTGCTAAGTGTAAAGGGCTAGATCCATCATTTTTTCTCTCTCGGCGTTCGCAACCAATCAATCACGTTTTCCCCTCACCAAAGGGACATGCACGTGTCTTTCGCAATCTCTTAGGAAGATCCTACAGCATCGTTGAATGTATTTCCCTCGGTGCAGGTATTTTAATTCACCGAATTGGCTGACCGAGGGAGCTAACGTTGAAAGATTGGCTAAGGCACGACTTGAATGGATTATCTCATGATTTCTTTTGGTCTACTCTAAAAAATAAATAAATAAATAAATCTCTACTACATCATTAATTTGAACGAGCTATCCTCGAAGAAATACGTAAATCACGACGTACCACCATCAACACCAGCAGCGTCCAAGAGCAGCAGCAGACAAATCAATTCATGTTGGCGCCGGGACGTCGCGTCGCAACGGGCGCCCAATACGTCAACGCGCCCTTATAAATCCCGTTTGTCAAAATTCACTTACTCCAGCTATTTGTGGCGGGGGGAAAGTTCCGGTCTCAGGACGATGGAGGCGCCTCAACGACGACTGCGACGCCAAGGGGAGTCATTGTTGAACCCCCTGTCGAGGGTTAAGAGAGGAGAGTTTTCCGCGTTTCCTACCGGCCGAATGTATGGCAACATAAGTGAAATGTCACCGGTGGTAAGTGAGCGCATCCTTCAACGGATCGTCGGTGACGTTGGGGCCACTCAACGGGCGTCCCAATCCCCGGGACGCAGACCCAGGTGTTCCAGGGAAGACCTGGATGAATGTCGCGTCACGCGAACCCTGTAGACCGTCCATCAGTCAACTGCTAAAGCGGCCAGGATGAAGGGGAAATTTGATAATATTACTCTCTCGCAGCAAAATGTTGTGAGTTGTATGTGTGGGTGTCAAGTTAAATTTATTAAAGGAAAAAAGAAAATTTAACACGAAGCTAATATAAATCAGTGGTTGGTAATTATCTCGTGAATCTCTTATCGTAATCTCACGTATGTTCGCGGAATAAATTACCAGTTCAAGTCGTATTTTAGCTGGGGCTGATGTGCGGCAAGATAGAGCAGTTGAGTGGGCGTCACAGGAGAGTACATTATCTGGCCGGACCCAAACGGGCCGCCAATGTTAATCACCGTCCCAGCCGCTCCTTTAATGGCGGTTTATCAGTATTCCTGCCGCGCAGTGGACGTTCGCCCTATTTACTGCGTATAGGGCACTTCCCCCAGCTACCAGTCCATACTTTACTGCCACAACACGATAAATAATCTTTTGAATCGTCGATCATAATTCTAATATTACTTTTACGATGAACAAATTAAATAATCAAACTACCTTCCGCTTTTAGTTTATGTACTATGGGAATGGGAGTCCGTTAAAAATTTAATATTCACCCGTTATTACCTACACCGCTAACAGGATTACGGGCTGCAGTTTACTACCTGGTTTTCGCACATGTGCGCATCTGTGCTGTTAGCGTCGTAATAACCCCGCCAGGTTTTATCACAATTGGATCTGTTGTGGCAAAATCCGCCATTAGATAATGGCTAAAAGTTACGTTACTCAGCGAGATTTTTTCAAAAATAAAAAAAATAATAATTGTAAAACAAACGTGTTTAAGTTCTCCTTCATAAACGCTAATTTCCGTTTAACTACCTCGTTATTAATCGCAAAAAGACTTCGTTTAATATTTATTGAAGAACCGGCAGTGGTAAATGTTTAATGCTCTCGTAATTACAGCAGGTACTCAAAACGTGAAAGCAGCCCAAATGCCCCGTAATTCATTTCCCCTCTCAATTAACTTCCGTATTTGCTAAACTCCAATAAGGAACTTCTTCATTAATTTAACTCTAACTTAAGTAGTCATAAAAATTTATTTGCATGTTTTCTTTAGATTAACTTTATATTACAACATTTACTCGGGTGTTCCTCCACTTGCTCTTTATGTTTATAGATAAACTCGTGGCATTTCTCAATATGTTTATGTGATGTAAACACCGAGGATGGTAGTTCTAGCTTTAATTGTAAATTCAGATAGTTATATAACAACATGCTTAAGATGACTGGTATATCAGTTAGTGTCCGACCAACACAATTTTGAGCCGAAATCAAAACTGAAATCGAAATTTAGCCATGATCAATTCAAACTCTTTATTTTCTCTTGATTTCTTATAAAACTTGAAAATGGTGAGATCTTTTGATGTGCTGATTACTACATATTATACTATAAATGACTAAAATTCCAAGAAACGATAGTTTACGCAAAGTTTGATATAATGGGAGTTTTGTGGTCAACAAAAATAAAAAAAAAAAACGGTGTCAAAACTTACGGTTTGCAGACATACGAAATTTTTCTTAAGGCAAGCATCCAGAAATCTAATTCCACAGAAAATTTATTATTATGGCAAACAGTAACGTACAAGAAGTTTATACTCAGACGACACTTTTTAACACATTGTTGACCGGTCACGAGTTAACTCGTGTTTTTATGGTCGAACGTTGCTGACCGGCCACGAGTAAACTCGTGATGCGTTTTTTTTTTCGCTCCGCTGTTGTTTTCTCTGTTGGCGACCATACAGTGAAATTGTTGGTCAGTATAACACAAGCTGTTTCTCTCGATTATAAGACCCGCCAAATCTGTTGTTGTAAAAAATATTTAATAATTAAAAAAATTTTAAAAAACGATGATGGAACGTAATGAAGAATCCTTCAATGAATTATACGCGGATGCTTTTTCTGATTGTCCGAGTGATTGTGAATCAAATTGTGGTAACTGTGAAAATGATACTGTACCAGAAGATAGCGACTGTGATATCAGGCCACCAAAATATCAAAAAAGAAATATAATAGCATCAGATAGTGACGACGATTTGGAAGAAGAGTGGAACGAACATGATATTACACCAAACTTACAGAATTATTTAAATATTCCTGGTGCAACTATTGAATTTGGTGACGCGCCGACTATCAGTGAAGTAACGGCTTTATTTTTTGATAGTGGTTTTTTTGATTTAGTCGTTACGCAGACCAATTTGTACCATTCTCAAATGAAGGAGGTACATAACATTTCTGCAAAAACGATATCATGGACGGAAGTTACCACTAATGAAATTAAAAAAATTCCTGGATTACTAATATTGATGGGCCAAACCAGAAAATCTCATTGGAGAGATTATTGGTCAACGGATCCTTTAATTGAAGCACCAATATTTCGAGCAACTATGTCCAGAATGCGATTTGAACAAATTCTTACATTTTTCATTTAAATGATAATACGCAACATACATCTCCCAAAGACAGACTTTACAAAATTAGACCACTTTTGAATTATATTATTCCAAAATTTCAGTCCCTATATACACGCAAGCAGGAGCTAGCTCTAGACGAAGCAATGGTACCATACAGAGGACGCATCAGCTTTAGGACATACAACCCAGCGAAGATAACAAAATATGAAATTTTGATCAGAATGCTTTGTGAAAGTGAGAGTGGGTATATATGCAACTTCGAGATCTATTCGGGGCAAGGCAAAAAGCTGCAAGAAACAATATTGTCTGTGTTGGAGCCGTATCTTGGTCAGTGGCGTCATATATATCAAGAGGAGAAATGACTTTTTTACGGAAGGGACCTGTTATCCTTATTGCTTGGAAGGATAAAAGAATAGTACGGATGATATCAACAATTCATGATGCTTCCATGAAATCAAGTGGAAATCGAAAAAAAAAATTATATAGACGATACAATCAAACCAACTTGCATATTGCAATACAATAAATATATGAAAGGGGTAGATCGTGCAGACCAGTACTTGACAAACAGAAATATTTTACGAAAAACTGTAAAATGGTACAAAAAATTAGCATTTTTTCTGATAAACTGCACCTTGTTTAATGCTTATAAACTGTACTGTACCTATCTGTCAGAAAATAAAACAAGATACAAGAGATTTCTACTGGAAGTAGCTAGAGAATAGATAAGTGTGGATTTCAAAGAATGTAGCTTTGCACCTGACACTCCTCGAATTTCTAAAACAGCTCCTTATAAAGACACTCCTTTCAGGCTTTCCGGACAAGTAAGAGACCACGACTTAGAAAAAATAGTCACTGCCAGAAAAGCGCAAATCCGACTAGAGCGTGTTGAGTATGCTCTTCAAAGGGAAAACGAAGCGAAACTAGATTTATTTGTAAAAGCTGTTGTGTACCATTACACGTAGGTGATTGTTATACTGCCTATCATACGAAAAAGAATTATTAAAATTTGAATAATAAATAAAATTTATTAAAGTTTATTTTTATTGTTTTACTTCCACATCCAATTACGAAATAATAGCCGGTGACATGAGATAAATTTTCAGTAAAATTGCCGGTCATCAATGTGTTAAGATTTTTTACAATTCTCTTAGTTTATCTCGAAATTTTTTATCTCTAATTTTAGCTATCATTCGATTTTAGATTATTGTATACTTGTATCGCACTAAAACTAGAACTAACACTAGACCTAGAACTAGAAAGATTCAGAAACTTTCTTGTTCTAGGTTTAGTGTTAATTCTAGTTTTATTTGTTATTGAAGACAACCTTTTTAACTACAATTACTACTAGCATTAGGTCTTGAACTAGAATCATTAGGATTTAGTCCCAATAAGAATATTTCAAGTTATAAGTCGAGTATTAACACCTAACGGACGGGTCGAATCTGCTCTGTCTTTCCGAGTTTCCGGGAATTTTTCATGGCAATTAAATAAACAAGAAATGTGTGGATTTAAAGCCTTGTAGCTACAATAAAACTTTATTAAATCAACTATGTTTCTTATAATATTTTATAACGGTATTTATTAAAGCATTTAGTATTTTTTAAGCGTGTGATATGCTGTAAAATATTCACCTTTGTGCAGTGGAACCTGACAAAAATGACAAACAAGTCTAGTTTCGCTACTTTTTCCATGGGAGCTGTAGACTTTGCATGGTTTTTGGGAATATCTTTTCTTCCCTGTTCCCACAATTTGTGTAAGGGTATGCTGCTGCATGTTTCCTGACAATCTACCTTCTGAATCCACTCTTGCAGTTCTTCTGGTTGGTTGAATATTAGTACCAGTTTCTTTGGAATCAGAATCATTTATTTGCTGCACAGTAATCGAGATCCTTGCGACTTCTTTCAAAAAAGTATTGTAACTTATAGGTTTGTTTCTGTTTAATTTCTTATGGGTTACTAAGGAATTGAAGAGAGCGCAATTAAATAGAAACAAAACCGCTCTATTCGTGCATTTTCTAGTTTTCCTCATAATACCGAAATATGAAAGGTACTGGTCAGTCCTATCTACACCTTTCATATGTTTGTTATAGTCGTTAATGCAATTTGGTTTAATAACATCTCTTCCATCTCTAGTCTTTTTATCAACAACTATCATTCTGGCATCATGAATTCAGAATATCATACGAACCTCCCTCTTATCTTTCCATATTTGTAATAAGATATCCCCTTTTCGCCGGTATATAGTTTCACATTTTTTTGTTTTATTTTTGTTTTTTCTCTCAATTCTAAAGCAAGGTCTCGATTTTGCCGAATAGTTCCACAAACTCTAACTTTCCTTGTAAGAAAACGTTCTGCTATATGTACGCTATTATAAAAGTTATCTTGGTATAGATTATGCCAAACGTCTAAACAAGTATCTAATAAAGAAAATATGGTATTCTCAAGGGTTTGCCTTTCAGCTGAGTAAATTTGAAAATTAGTTATATAACCAGAGACTCTCACAAAGCATTCTAACAAGTAGACCGTATTTGTTAGGTTTATTAGGCGTATACGTTTTAAAACTAAGTCTTACTCTCCATGGGATTACTCCTTCATCTATTGAGATATGTTGATTTGGTTTATAAACGGTTTTAATCTTTTCAAGGAAATAATCCTGTATCGGTTTTATTTTATGAAGTCTGGTCATAAATCTATCCCTATTCATTACTGTTGAGAAAATGGGCATTTCTTCCAGAAAATCGTTTGACCAGTAATCTTTTAAAATATTTTTCACTGTATGGCCCATTAAAAGTATAAATCCCATAATATTTTTTTCGATTTTGAATAACATTGGTGTTTATGTTTTGTGTATAATGCAAATTGCTTTGTTCTGCCATCATTACAATCAAGTCGTTTTTTATGAATAATTCAACGCATTCAGAAATAGATGTTGGATTATTGGGTACTTATTGTACTCCAGTAGAACCAAGAAAATGTTCTAAAGAGATGAACATGTCCTTGGGTGTCCAGATGAGATCCCTATTTAATTCATTATCCTCAAATTCAATATCCGAAGAAGATAACCTACCTGCAATATATTTCTTGAGAAATAAAAATTCACTGTCGTCACTTGAAACATCACTTTCTTCATCAAGGTTCTCTCACTCAACATCACTTCCGGATAAGTTTTCTAAAACTCCTTACTACTTGTCATTTTCACGCTTGTAAAATTATTTAGAAATATTTTCTAAAATCAAAACTACGCCATAGGAGCAACGGGCAAATAGTACTATAAACAATAGTATCAAGAAAAAATAACAGTGTGCATAAAAAACAACCCCAAATGCAACATACTAACACTTCATACAAAAACGTAGATCTACATGGCCCGTCCGTTAAGTGTTAAATAGTATTAGCCAAACTTAAATAAAATGTAAAACAATTTGAGACTAATCTCCACATTGTTTAATGTTGTTGGTCTTAATCAAAGTTAGAATTATTTTAGTGAAGGTTAAATCCGGATTATATATAGTATAGCCTGACAAGCAGAAACGGTAATAGGAGCATGTCACGCTGTCCCCTTTATCTCCAAAACCTCTCTACTTGTTACAACTGGTAACCACTACATTGTACAATAACGGGAATGGATGAATATGGAGCTGGTTGATATTAAATCTGAACGTAGATTGGTTAAAGCAGATATCTTTCTTTGTTATTTCATGCGGTGCGTATTTGCACGTAAAAATGTAATTTTTTCCGCGTTTCCGTTGATCGAATAACTCACGTACGGTTAATTACAACGTCCATTAGTCATGATTCTTGACACCCGAGCGTGTAGCCGACATTCTGCGCGTTATTTACAATCGCCATAATGTATCTAACAGGCGGCTGGCTGCAGAACAAGAATTCCTGCTGGTAAACGGTGTAATGGCGCTTTAACGCGGTGTGGGCGTTACGGCTCGATTTGAAATTCTAACGGCCGAACAATAAACAAATCGGGGAGCAATATCTCGCTCGTTTATTCGTTTAAATTTAAACACAGCAATTAGCCATGAACATAAATTTTTGCCGTTTCAAACTGCCGTCGGTTGCTAGATTACGCATGACAGTTAAACGAGGTCGACGTGAAATAATTCAGGATGCGATAGTTATAAATTTGGATCTCCCAGCCAGATTTATACGGGATTTATAAAAAATATTATGCCATAGATAGCGGAGACGATAAATAAAATGCAATTAATCGTCAAGTACTTTGCGTGGATTTAAAGCTTAAATAAAAACCTGCGCCTCCACCAAAATTAACTGTCCTTTAAGTCAAGGAAAACAGTATTGCAAACTTTTACGGAGATAACTAAACTTAAACGTAATTCATCGAATTCGTCTTTGTCTTTTTTACTAGTCTCGACATTTAGAGGAGAGTCCGATCGACTGCGCTATTAAGAAGAAGTGTAAGTTTCGGGGCAGACGTTTCTAATGGAACCAGGTGAAGGATGGTTTTCGCACTTCCATTTAATAGACGAATGCGCTTAAAGATAAGGCGCTACTGAATCATGAATACTTGAATTTCCTCTCAGACAAACACTGTCGCGTTCTTGTTTTATTTCCAAGAATGGGATGAAATTAATCGTCGGAAATGCAAGTGCTTTTATGAGGAGCTCTTTTCGTCTGTCTGGCAGCATTAATATTTCGCGAATGTTTTCTGAAATGAATTTTATTGGGGACGATTTATGAAGCTAACTTTTATTGTATAATCAATGTTTTTTTTCTGCAAAATAAGCAAAAAATGAGCCATTAATTTCCCTTCTCTGACTGCATAACCGTAACCCAACTAAAACCGTACGAGACGTCGCAGATAATTTAAATCGATATTTCGTCGGATTTATACCGGAATCCGGCGCTTCCGGTACATTACACTAATTTAACTGCGACGCGGCGGTCTGCCCGGGTCGTAAATAACCCGGGAAAGTACAAGAAATGTATACAAATCGTTCGCGATAAGGTTCTGCAATTGCCCGGTATTGGGACGAGGACGTTAGCTTACTCAGATTAATTGCCTTGGCGTTCGCGAACGACGACCCTCAGAAGACAAAACGGGTAGTTTCGCGGTTAAGTTTCTGTTAAAACTTTTGCCCGGACGTCTGCACGCTCTACCCGCAAACGATGCGGTCGTTTGTCATGTCCCTGAAAATTGTCTACTGCACTAACGACTGTCTATTTCTGTCTTTGAACGAAGCTTATTCGTCTAAGACTTTCTTAATTACCAGAAAAATGTAAGTACGAAAAGAAAAAGAAGAACTAAAATTAGAATTAACACTAAAATTATTACTCTTGTCAGTATTTTGTTGATACTTGTTAGTCTTTAGATCAAAACAACAAGTAAAAATAACACTGATTCGAGAATTAAGAACTTGAAACATTCGGGTTTCACCGTCTCCAGCAACATACGGCTAAGTTCGAATGATTTTAGTGTAAGATCTAATGTTAGTTTTAATTTAGATCAAAAATCTTACGCTAACTAGACATTAGTTCCCGAGGACAATGCGTATTCAACTCTTGAATTTTTCTGCCCAATTCGTCTTGCTTCTGCATTACCTATACATCATAGTGATTCTTCTTCTTTTAAGAATGCCCGGTTTCCTGAAATGAATGAGTTTGTTTGTAATGAAATTAATGACGCTGTTCGAATTCTTTATGTCTATGTAAATACTGCTATAAGTAAATTTGTTAAATTTATCCCTTTAAAATGCACTACTACCAAGGGTTGTGCTATTTGGTTTTCATATAACACCATTAAACTGATTCGCACCTTACTTTCTCAATTTTAAGAAGTCGTTTAAAATACCTAATCTATCATGATTACGTCGAGTTTGTTAGAAAATCCAAAAGTAACATTCAATTAGACCCAAAAAATTTGAGCTTTTACTAAATCTAAATATCCTTCACACGACTTGTATCATCATTCCATGTTATTCCATCTACGATATCATAGAATGGAATTGATGAAAGTGATGCACTTGGTTTGAGTCAGATGCAGTATGACAGGATTGAGGTTGAGGAGGGATCAGTGTTGGCACTGATGATGGTATCTCGTTCATTTTACGTAAAGAATGTTCTTGCTCTTCGTCTCATCCTTAGTTCAGTAGGATGAGACCTCATTATCTTCGTTTTAGTATGGAAACGAGCTTTTATTCATCCCTCATATTTATATTGTAAGCATTTAAGAAAATGTTTGAGAAAGTGGTTCAAGCACGTCTATTCTTTGCCCTTAAGTCTAAAATCAGTTTTTGTTTTTGTTGGTTGCCCGGCTGAAAGTAACTTACTTGAATATACCAACATATTTTTAATTCTTTGGATGATTGTTATCAAGTTAAGTTTAAAATCAAAAACAAAATCAAAATTTACAATTCTCGTCCTCAAATCTCATTCAAAAATCAAAAGTTAGTATCACGAGTCATCCGAATAATCAGCGGACTAAACTGCGCGGCTGAGCAACCATATCTAACCTGGACAGACAAGGAGTTCCATAGTTGCGTAATCCGGTAAGAAAAGGAATGGCAGGACTTAACAGATCGGTGGTATGATACTGTCATTGCAAATCTATGTCTCAAGTTTAAGTTATGAATGTCTGTCCCAAATTTTATTTTATGAACAAGGTATGGAAGTTTCCTTGTGTCCCACGGAATCTCTGTTTCATATTTAGCCAACCACTAAACATTAGAATGGGGGAAATTGATCTCTTCGTTTAACGCCATAAACAAAGCGCAAGCAAGAATTTTGAACAACTTGTACCTTGCCCACAAGCAAGAGCTGAAAACGACACTGTAATTATTGAAGTTGAACAAAACTTGAGCTCAACACACAACAATTTACGACATGAATACAAATGCTTTTAGGAACCAAAAGCACACAAAATCCCCGTATGCCTACCAAAATTCAATTGACTATCTATAATGACTTCTAAATTTTTAACCTTATCCGAAAAACGAATTGGTTTATCCAAAATGTCAATATGAACTTGAAACCCATCCAGAAACCCACCACCTCCTTTAAAGAATATGATATCCTGAGTCTTATCAGGGTTTAGCCTTAAGCCATGAGTACTAATTTTTAATACGACACATAGAAAGAACTTCATCTAGTTTAAAGATGTAATACAATTGCGACGGGCCACAAAATAGAACCTTGTGGAACACAGGATCAAATCACAGGATCTGATGAAAGAGAATTCAGCTTTACCGACTGAATCTTATTTGATAGATAGCTATTGAATAGCTTAACCGCGTGAACATCCCATCTAATAAATTTCAAAATGGACAAAAGGAGACTATGATCAAAGTTATCAAAGGCTTTACTAAGGCCTATGATAAAATTAACAATGTGGATTTACTCTGGTTCAGAGATCTGAGTACATCATCTGAACTACACAACTGATCTGCCTCTTGAACTCGGATTGTTTAAGAGGCAAAATGTTTTCAGTTAAATGCTTAACTGTTCTATCATAAGCCGTTTCAAAGAACTAGCAGAATTGTAATTGGCCTCAGATTCTTACAACTAGTGATAGGAGCAGCTTTGGGAATGGGTATAAGATAATCATACTTCCAACAAGCCGGAAACACTAAAAGAGTCAAACAAAAATTGAAAATATGGAGAAGCATGTCAAGAATACGAGGACAATACAATCGGATCATATATAGGCTGATTTTATCAGATCCAAATCCCGCAAACTTTATTTCCAATAAAATCCGCTAGATAGTCTCAGTAGAGACCTCACTAAATGTAAACATGGACGCATCCTATTGCTGTTATAAAAAGCAAGAAGATCCATATCAGAAATAACCAAGGAATCGTTTACATTATTACTAAATAATGTGTTTGACGATTAGCTTTTTTCAAAAAATTTCACCTACTCCTAGAACAAATGCCTGAATCGATCGAATGTTAGTTTAGTTTTGTTTTAGTTAAAAAATCTTAAGCTTCTAAGACCAGAATTAGCATTAGCATCTGAAGACGCACGGCTAAACTTGAAGGTTTCCACTTCTAGGTTTAGTGTTAGTTTTAGTGTTAAATCAATGAGAAACATACAACAAACCAATACAGAACATCATCTACAACTAAAACTAACACTAATACTAGAATTAACACTCGACTTATAACTTGAAACATTCCGGTTAAGTCGTCTTAAGAGATAAATGACTAAGCTCGAATGATTTTAGTTTAAGATCTAATGTTAGTTCTAGTTTTAGATCAAAAAGCTTACGCTGACTAACAAGTAAAACTAGAACTAACACTAGCCCTAGAACTAGAAATATTCAGGTTTAGCCGTGCGTCTTCAGACACTCGTACTGATTCTTGTTTTAGAAGCTTAAGATTTAGCGGCGTCTGAAGATGCACGGCTAAACCTAAATATGTCTAGTTCTAGGTGTAGTGTTAGTTCTAATTTTAATTCAATGAGAAAGATACAAGAAATCTAATGTTGAGCATCATCTAAAATTCTTCCTATAAATTTTCCATTTCCTTCTTTAAAGTTCCTAAAAATTCAATCACTGTGTGTTGATTGAGAAGGAATGGTCATTAATCTCTACGTTTCTTAAAAATCACGAGATCGCTTATCTCTATTTTGAATGATAATGAGTGATAAGATCCAAAAGTAACATTCAATCAGACCCAAAAATTTTTAGGCTTTTACTAAATCTAAAAATCCTCCGTACGACTTTTATCATCATTCCATGTTATTCCCTCTATGATATCAAGGAATGGAACTGTTGAAACGGATGCACTTGTGAGATCGCTTATCTCTGTTCTGAATGATAATGAATGATAAGATCCAAAAGTATCAAACCCAAAAATGTTTAGGCTTTTACTAAATCTAAAAATCCTCCGTACGACTTTTATCATCATTCCATGTTATCCCCTCTATGATATTGTGGAATGGAACTGTTGAAACGGATGCACTTGTGAGATCGCTTATCTCTTTTCTGAATGATAATGAATGATAAGATCCAAAAGTATCAGACCCAAAAATGTTTGGGCTCTTACTAAATCTAAAAATCCTCCGTACGACTTTTATCATCATTCCATGTTATTCCCTCTATTATGTCAAGGAATGGAACTGTTGAAACGGATGCACTTGTGAGATCGCTTATCTCTATTCTGAATGATAATGAATGATAAAATCCAAAAGTAACATTCAATCAGATCCAAAAATGTTTGAGCTTTTACTAAATCTAAAAATCCTCCGTACGACTTTTATCATCATTCCATGTTATTCCCTCTATTATATCAAGGAATGGAACTGTTGAAACGGATGCACTTGTGAGATTGCTTATCTCTATTCTGAATGATAATGAGTGATAAGATCCAAAAGTATCAGACCCAAAAATGTTTGGGCTCTTACTAAATCTAAAAATCCTCCGTACGACTTTTATCATCATTCCATGTTATTCCCTCTATAATACCATGGAATGGAACTGTTGAAACGGGTGCACTTGTGAGATCGCTTATCTCTATTCTGAATGATAATGAATGATAAGATCCAAAAGTAACACTCAATCAGACCCAAAAAAGTTTGGGCTTTAACTAAATCTAAAAATCCTCCGTACGACTTTTGTCATCATTCCATGTTATTCCCTCTATGATATCATGGAATGGAACTGTTGAAATAAATGTACTTGTGAGAACGCTTATCTCTATTCTGATTGATAATGTTCCGCAACTGTTGAACCTTCTTCAACCTCATATTCCTTGCACGTTTGTCGATAGACTCCCGCTCTTTTTAATAGAGTTAACTTGTCCTTGGATATCTTATGGAAGATAGCTAAGTTCAACTGATTCTGCACTAATCACATCTTCCTCCTGCTTCCACTGCTTGATGGCTCGGTTCTTCTGCTGCACAGCTCGTAGAAATTGTTCCTCCTTCATGTTCAAATCCTCACTGCTCGTTGAAACAAAGTATCACCGACCTCTTTTATTGGGTAGGCTCGATGTCTCCAAGTAGATGTTGGTATGGGTTTTCTTCCCAAATTTACCATAATTCCATTCGTTTCCATGATAAACTTAATCACGAGATATTGAGCAATTTCTGCCATGTTGCAACATCATACACGTCTCATCCATATGATTGAAACTAAAGTTTTGGTTCTTCGAATAATTCCATATAGAAATTAAAATCTTTGACTGAAATTGGTTTGAAATGAGACTTAATAATTGTAGTGTTAGTTCTAATTTTAGTTCAATTCGAAAAATGATTATTAAAACACATAAATAAATAAGATTCGTTTATTTTTTACGTGACATTTCCTGGTTTAATGTCGGGATCGTCGCGTAAAATTGGGAACCTTGACAGGTTTAATTAAATTCGTTATATGAGAGAAGGGCCGCCTCCGGGGAACCTTAAATTGACAGTTATTACCGGATCCCTTGAAGTACCGCCGCCGAGCCGCGTCGAAGACCTAATGAAATATTATTAATTTTAAATGGTTATTGAGGAACGTGGGGCTTCAAACTTTAATTGGCTCTAGACGAAACTCGTTTCTACACTAGCGTATTTAATAACTTGAACCGGTGTGGTGTCAATTGATTATAATCTGGCTGTCCGCAGTTTCAGCGTTGACGGTTATTCGGACTTAAACTTTATAAACCCGGTTCGGTGCAAGACGAAATTAATTAACAAGAGATGAGAAAAAATTTTAAATAACTAAGTGCGTTTTATCTCGGCTTAGATTTATGGGGTGGTCTCAGGATTAGGTCTTTATTAAATTGGAAAACCTGCGGACTGGACTGCCTTGCGGTTAATTAATTTTTCGAGGCAAAACTTTGAATGCGCCGGCACACTTTTCAACTTTTAAAATTTATTTCTAATTTATTCCTCCGAGCTCTCTGTGTGCGCGTCAGGACCGTTTTCTCCTTATCCTTTCTCCTCCAAAGAACGATCGCGTTGTCAAAAGTTTAATTGTCCCGACGGCTAAACTTTTAATTAAAATTTTATTCAATGCCGTGTTTGAATAATTTTCTTAACAAAAACCGATTTTGTTAGTGCTACTTGGAAACGGCAACTTTATTACGTAATACATCACCCGCAATCTGCGATAATCTTAGCCGAGATATAATTGAGTCCAACTCGACTTCCGGAACCCGTAAAGCGAACCAAGACTTCAAACGAAGTGATTCATCTTCTTCCTCTTTTTCGCCATCCGTTAATAAACAACTTAGCGGAGTGTTTATGAGTGACTCCAAATTGGAATTCCAATATCCTTTCATCTATTGCAGACTCTGTTATCGGATTTGTAAACTTTCTGGATGATCGTGTTTTACACTTCAGATATCACCCATGACGAGATTTGAAAGTTATTACCGAGATTATAATGCTTGAATAGACCCAACATAATACGCGCTCAACGCCTACTTGGTAGGGTGAATACAATGCATAAAAGCTCCACTCATTTGTATATCCTGGACACGTTTCTGAAACCGTTGTGTTCGCATTAATACCTGAAATTCTGGAAGGATTTTGCGCTTGCGGAAGCGCACTTCCTTATTTCCGGTTCTCTCGGTAACGCGGAATTCCCTCGCCGCACTTTCCCGAATCCGAAAGGCCCCTCGAGACGGCCCTAATGTTTGAAACCGCGCCCGGCCCTCGACCCATTTGTTCCATAACCCATCTGTTAATTACTTTAAACTAGTCCGACAAACTAACTAAGTTTCCGGCTCATCAATCGTGACGTTCCGTCCGAAAACCAAACCCCTTTGCATATCGTTTAAAGAGCACTTTGATTACTTCGCCCCCCTAGGAGATAGTTTTGAGGATTACGTGGACACCATCAAATTCCTTTTTAAACTAAAACTTTTTAATAATGATAAATGTAATAATTGGTATTTAGAACCCGTTTAAAAACAATTTTTTGTTGGAATTTTTGTCTAATTACTTCAAACTTGAAGCAAAAAGTTTCTACTTATGACGGTGTTACGTTCCAATGACTTTGTCGTAACTCGAGAATTTATTTGAATTATTAATTTTAAAGAAAGAATATGGTATAACTGTTTTGAAATACCTTAAAAGAAATTAAAAAAATATTAATAAAAATATGGAGAAACATATGAAAAAATATGTTGAGAAAAATTCTCAACATATTTTTCTTACGATAACTGATAGATGAGTGCATTTAGATGAGTTATTGAACTGTTATTAACATCTAGAAAGACCATCTCTATGGAACAAAAATTTTAATTTGCAAAAATATCAAATATTAAAATTGGAACTAACACTAGAACTATCACTAGGACTAATACTTGATCTAAAACTAAACACTTTCGGGTTTTGGTGCGTTTTCTTGAAAAAATATACCATGTTACTGTTATTCGAAGATATTAGTTTTTGAAGAAGACTTCAAACACCGATCGTAAAAGTCTTCGTATTAATATCAAATGCAATTAAAAATTAGGCATTACAATTTTAACAAAACAATTTTTTGAAGAATGTTCGTCACCAACAAACTTTTTACACACTTTTTGTTGTCTTGTCTTTCTGTCAAGTTTTCTGCAGCAGAAATAAAACTGGTCATACACTTTGCGTAGTTGCTATTGTGTTCATGTTGTCACTGGGTTGGTTACTTTATACTTCTGGTATAGCTTGTATCATCAGCTCTTTTAGCTGGCAACAACAAATGATGTTTTCTCTTGCTAAATCCTTTTTGAAGGGCAGGACAAACTTTCTTTCTCCATTTTTATCATCCTCTGCTATGGATGCCCAATACCTAAAATGCATTGATGGCAGCTATATCCAAAATATGATAAACTGGGACTATGAGCCATCTGTTGGTTTTCGTTTGGATTGAATATTCTTGAGCAAGCTGATTATCTACAGCAACAGTTCCTTTTGTTTTGTTGTATGATAATATCATTTCAGGCTGGTAACCTTCATCTTTTCTTCTTACTTTATCATCGGTGTGTTGCCTCGAGAGCAATATTACTGCCCTATTTTCTTTCTTGCACCTATGGTTCCAGAGTACGATTATCTCTATGTGCAAACATGAAGAATTTATAGGCAGTTCGTTTGGTATGAACTTTTTCTTTATTTTTCCGATCTCTCTCTCCTTGGTTCTTTTCTGATTTCTCAGCGATACTTCCTAACGAATTCTCCATTCATACTCAGATAATTTTATCTAACAATAGGTCATAGTCTTACCTAAATATACATGCATATTTATTATGTATGCACAATCGCAGTCCAAATTTTGATCCCGTATTTTGCAGGTTAACTCTTCATATACACACGAAATGGAGGTTTATGCGCTCTTTTCTTTCTTCTGTAGTTTAAAAATAGTCAAAACGAAGAAATCGCATGAGTTCATGGTTAAGAATTATAAGATATAGTAGATAGATTTCTTACTACTTTTGTAAAAAATGTCTAATATAGACCAATATTTTATTATCACTTGTTTTGGAAGTTTACCAGTTACAATAATATTTATAATGTCTGATATTATAAACAGCAAAAATGCGTCTCTGATGATTGAAATTTCAGAACTTTAGGCCGTTAGACCGGAAATGACATTCAATATGTTTTAACTTTTATATTTTTTGGATTTTTGGACCATTCAGTGCCGTTTTTTAGTATCATTCGATGCGATATCAATTTCATCTAAACTGTCGCTAAATAATTTATAACCCTTATCTTCATCAACATGATCAGTTTCCTCCTCGCTGTTTTCTTGCAGAAAGTCGTCGAATTCTGTATCAGCATGACCTAATAACACTAATATCTCCGCTTCGTTATGGTTTTTGGAATTATATATATCTTATATTCTATCTTATATCTTATATTATCTTTTCGGAATACCACTCTATGCTATCGTCGTAAGTGCGAGTCGTCGTAACTAAAGCTGTTGTAATTCTATATTGAGGTCTATCTTTAACAGTTAGTAGAGCTAATACCTCTAGCTGTCTTAAGAGACGTAGAGCTAAACCCTAATATTTCTAGTTCTAGATGTAGTGTTATTTCGCACGTTGGATTTTGGGTCTAGTATTAGTTATATTTTTAGTTCCAGAACAATTTAAAACAATCTAGACGTACGACTAAGATTTCGATAACGACTCCTCTAAGAGGATTTATTTTATATGTATTTCATGATGGATTCAATATCCTATCTACTATTGCCAAACTTTATAATGCAGAGTTCTCATCACTCCTATGTGTGTGAGTGATAATTCCCACACTTAGGAGCTCCAAATTCAATAAAGACAAAACCATGGACAACATAAATTTCTTACAAATACCCCATAATTCCCAAAACGCATTTGAATTAAAGATCCCAAGACAATTCGGGGATGAAAAGCCAAAGATGGAACAAAAACTAATTAAGCGCAACATCAAATTACTTACTAGATATGGCACTATTCTCAAATACCTTTACAGAATATTGTAAGAACATCTACACTTCGTGGAATATCAAGGAATAAATAGGATGTTCGATGTCGTCCTATTCCTATTTCTTCTTTTATTTCTATTTGTCTTCCTATTCTAGAAAGATAGTAGTACAGTAATATGAAAGCATATTACAATAGATGATTGACAGGTGTAAAGAAACGACTATTCACGCTTTAATTGGAGAACAAAAGAGGCGGCCTTCGCGGTCAAATTGGGGACCAAAATAAACTACCTGTCTTAATATTCTTTCGCAATTACAATAGATGATTGACAGGTCTCTTCACGCTTTAATTGGGGAACAAAAGGGGCGGCCTTCACGGTCAAATTGGGGACCAAAACAAACTACCGGTCTTAACAGTCTTTCGCATTACAATAGATGATTGGACAGGTCTCTTCACGTTTTAATTGGGGAACAAACGAGGCGGCCTTCACGGTCAAATTGGGGACCAAAACAAACTACCTGTCTTAACATTCTTTCGCATTATAATGGATGATTGACAGGTCTCTTCACGCTTTAATTGATGAACAAAAGAAAACAGCCTTCACGGTCTAATCGGAGACCAAAACAAACTACCTGTCTTTACATTCCTTTTTATAACAATAGGATGATTGACAAGTGTAAACAAAGGACTGTTCACATTCTAATTGGGGAACAAAAGATAGGCGCCATTCACCATATGGACGCACAAGCACTCATACAAAATTTTAATCGAATCAAAATGTATTCAAGGAAGCTTTCAACTAATTTTGAACTAAATTTAAGGTATGTACTATAAATTTAATAAATTATTATTCAGTTTCAAAAATTAAATTGCTGGTTAAGTTGGTTGCTGTATTTGTCTCATATATGAATATGTAAGTCTGTTAAGATGTTAGAAATGTTGTGGTTATAACCACAAGCCGACTGAGTGCGCTAGAGTGCGTGAATTTTAAGGCGATGAACATTAAATTTAACTTGAACTTAGATTCTAGTCATAGCGTTTTTAATGTAAATTGTCTTGTTTACATCAGAAATGTTAAAGAGAGAAGAGGGAAAATTGATTACCAAAAATAGCAACGAGGTGTTGATATGTTTAACGCTCAATGTGCTCTTCTTCATATAGACGAAACAAAATACTTAGACGCAACCCTTTGGTATTAATTTTAATTGATTGTGAGGCGTATCTTACAACAAATATAGATGATTTTGAAGTATTTATTGAAGGGTACGATAGCTTGCGAGTAGATTCTGATAGCATATATACATAAGAACTACTGGGTACTAGTAGTGAAGGTAACTATAAAAAATGGACAGCAAAAGTAACCTGTATCTACATTGATACCTCTCTGATTTCTGGAGTTTTTTGAAGTGAAGAATATTCAACAGAAACTGGAAAAATGATATTGATGGATGACTTAAATATAAATTGGAAATCCAATCTTTATTATCCGGAGAAATTGAAACGCATGAGTCAATTGGTCTCCTCTAATTGGTGAATGAGGTGACTCATGTTACATCTGGAACCGGAACGACTATTAATTAGATTTTCACAAATGACGGTACTCTTGATATGAGGTTGTTGAATAATTCAGGGATTTCGAGCCATGTTGTTGAAGGAGGTGTAGGTGGTTCTAGAAACGATAATATCTGTAGGTGGTAAAATACTTGACAAAGCGATTTTGGAAAGAAATATTCGTGAGATGAGAGTGAATTATAAATTAAACAATGTAAACTTAAAGGTGTCAAGATTTGTAAATGATTTATGAGGGTTCTTAGAACTTTGTAGTCCAAAAAGAAAATTAGTTTTTATGAGCAAGCGAAACGCATGGTTCAATGAAATGGTGGGAAGGGAAATTGAAGATATATCTTCAATTTCCAATCCACTTCTATAAAAGAGTGGATTGAGTACAAAATGCATAGAAATGCTACAGTGAGAATTTTACAATCCGAAAACATTAAAAACCTTATTTGAGAATAAAGAGATTAGCAGAGAGATATAGCAGAAAATTTTAATGATTTCACTGGCATGATTGTAAACTCATTAACTCGAAAGTGTTATCACAGTTCTTTACGATATGAGTAATAAAGGTAGTGATGACATAAACGAAAAGTTTTTTAAAACATCTTTTAAATGAATTGGGAGATCCTCTTTCTTCCAATTCGTATCGTAATTCGTATCGGAATCATTAAAATTAGCTAATGTGTTTCCCATCCGAAAAGTGTCAAAGCCTTTAAATGCAGAAAATTAATATATAATATATCATCAGTTGATGAGATAATCAGTTGTTAGACTTTGTGTAAAAGAATGACATATTAAAGTTCAAATCAATTCTTATTACCAACATGTATCCTCCTAAGTTAGTTAATAAACTTCTGTTCAATGTTAGAGTGGGGAATGGTGATTTTGTTGCTCAATCTGACAGAGATAACGCAATTGATTGTATAAAGCATAAGAAATTAATTTACATTCCAGGTTTGACCGATAAATTAGTGAAAATGTTTAAAAATTTTTTAATCTTAATAATAAAAGATAGTTGAACATATGCAATTAAATCTAATGCTATTTTTAACAATCTTAAAGATTCTACTATAAATCTAAGGTTGTGTTTTATATTTCCGGTGGTGGTTATGATAACTGTTATGTGGGACAAACGTCTCAATGGTTAAAGAAAAGAATTAGTCAACATAAAAGCGATATATGTTGTAATAAAAGATCGTGTGCTCTTGCACAACACAGTCTGGATATTGGTCATATAATTGATTTTAATAATGTCATAGTTCTTGACGTTAACTATAACCGCTATAATAGACTTTTCTTAGAAATGTACCACATAGCAACCCAAAATACTGTTAATTATAGAACAGATTACCTTTTATAGACAAACTACCTGTCTTTACATTCCTTTTTATAACAATAGGATGATTGACAAGTGTAAACAAAAGACTGTTCACATTCTAATTGGAGAACAAAAGAAAGGCGCCATTCACCATATGGACGCGCAAGCATATCCAGCTACACATAACTTAAGACTACGTTGAAATTTCAATGCACGCTCCATGTCAGGATCATGAGTAAAAAAATGTTGTTCCATACTTGTAGCAAATTTCAAGCCATCGCGAATTAAATCAACCGTTCATACCTGAACTTCATCTTCTAATTTGTCATTATCGATTTCTTTATTTTCACAAATTGTCATAAATTCGATCAAATCATCTTCATCCAAAGCGATTTCTCGCACCAATTCATCAATATCAACCGTTTGAATGTTGGTAAAACGTTGCCACCAATTGTATTTGATTGAGTTATAATTTCAGGACACACAGCTGATTTTACAATTACAAAACTTTCACTTTTGATGCATGCTGGCAATATTTTTTTCCAACAAGCATTTAAGGTTGATTGGCGCAATTGATTAAGTATAATGCAATCCATAATCGTAAACTTTCTCCATGCTTCCAAAACAGTAAAATTTGTTTGTTCCACTGAATCTAAAATATGTTTAAACGTTTTCTTTATGTGGTACATTTTAAATGTTGCTATAATGCCATCCATAAAACCATAAAACCTGTCAGCCATCCCTCACTTGCATTAAATGCCAGTTTCTTCGTTGCTTGAAGACTTGTTGATGGTTTCAATTCCTGAAGTCGGTTATATGTTCCAAGTGCTTTTTCTTTTATATGTTTCCCATCAATAGGTATTCTTTTTGACTGTAAATCTTCTATTCAAAACACCATGTGTTTTTCCGTTTTTTCTAAGAAAGGATTTCGACTCTAAGATGATGTTTTGGAGCTTACTTTCGATCCAGAAATTACGGATTGTGGAATGGAATTCTCATTTTTTCTAATTGTTCTTATAGTCGCTTCGTTTAAATCAAATCTTTGTCAACAGATGTGGGACCTTCGTCTTTCTTTAGACAGTCTATGATTATTATTTTAGTTTCTAAGGAAATTGCTTGTCTTTTCGGAAGTTGTTGTTTAGGCATTTTATTAAACAATAAGGGTACTATAAAAAGAATCCAATATATATATATATATATATATATATATATATATCCAATATATATTTTATAGAATTTTTTCTAAAGCGACAATCTAATACAATATTAGCTTTTTTAGTAGCAAAGAATTGTCATCATTACAAATAATGCACTGGAAATTTCACCACTGAATTAAAAATCTTTAATTGAAACATCCACTTTTAGAACTTTACCGAAATTATTACGTCTCACAAACTGACCACTCTTAACACAAAGTAAATACTGAATGAAGAAATCATATGTTCAAGTTGAAGCAAAACGAGATAAATAAAAAGTAATCATAAAATTCTGGTATTCCCCATAGTAGACCGAGTTATAAACATGTGGACATAAACCGACCGACGTCTGACCACGGTATTTCCCCATTGTATTTTGTTACTGTATACATAAGTTTCTGTAAGACGCTATCAAAATTAGAATTCAGATCTATTTTTGGGATTCGTATGACAAAAAATTCGTATAAAAAAATTTATTGGTGAACCGTGTTATTTCAAAATCGTGTCAAAAAAGACCGGGTAAAAAAAGTATTGGGTGTAATTTAAATTCGCGCGCTACCGATATATTTTGTACTAATTTCTTCATTTCGAAGAAAAGTTTTGGTCGTTTTGACCGAATTTTAGTTTCTGCTCAAAAAATTAAGTTTCGGGCAGTAATAATAAAAGTTGATAAGGAGTTGATTGATGTGTTTCGCTTAACTTAATAAAGATGATAAAATTTTTGATTGACATCATCTGTTATTGATCTATTAAAAAAATAAAGTTAATAAAATTGAGTTGATGGGTAAACTCATAATCGACTCCCTTCCCCGTCTTCCCTATCACTTGATTAATCAAATTCCAGGCGAGTGTCTCCCCACGTTATCTCGTGCGATTAAACCAGGGCCCCGTGAGCTGTTTCTTCCCTCCCATCCATCGTGCGAATGACAATTAACCAAATACACAAGTCTACGTTTCCGTCCTTGGCGTTTCTCCGCGGCTTTTTAGTAGCGGAAGCGGATCTGCCCTTCTAGGGGTTTATACCCTTCTCGTAACCACATTCCTTTGTTTATTGCATACCGCCACGTGCATATTTGAATTTCCGTCGTCGACGATAACGACGGGTCCGATGATGGTCGAATCGCCGCTTCGCATACGCAAACTCGATTATTAAAGCCCCTCTTGGAGGTTTTAGAAAGGTTTATGCGTCGAAGTTAAAATGTTGGTTTGTATAAACTTTAAATGGAGATTTTCTACAATATATTAACCACAACAACTAATATTTATGGTTGAAAACTTTCTGCTTTGCAGCAGCAGTTGTCCAGACAAAGCACAAGTTGTAATTTGAATTATATCCTACTTGAACTGCTTCTGATTGGTGGCGGCGGTGGTGAGAGACTCAGACTCAGCTGGTGTATTTCCCGTTCCGGTACAAAATACGAAACTTCGTTATTTACACCGCTTAAAATTTACGCGACTGCCCCTTGTTAAAGGTAACCTATGCTAATAAAGTTCGTTTTTAAAAACAAGGGCGTGTTCCGCGAATATATCATCGCGCGATGGCGAACACGAATTCGCACTTCAAAAAATTGGATAACGCGGAATTAGAGGAACGACGATACCGGTGTGCAAAAGCTGCTTTCTTGGGACGTAGCAAATGCGCGTGCATTTCGTTACCGGCTGTTCTATGCAAATTGACGGGAATAAAAGCGACTCAGTACTGACTGTATTGCACCTATGGGCGAGAATTTCAAGGGATAAGCCAACAGAGCTATATTTTCTCAAACAACAACGATGAGGTAAAAAGAAAAAGATTTTAAGCGCATCCGACGGTTTATACGATTTTGAAATAATTTATAGCCCCCGGTGTCTTACTTTCGGTTTTCCCAACGGTTGTATGAGTAGAATCCCCCGTATGGTTCTCATAAGGGGGTAGGTTTTCCGTAACGAAATTGCCCGAGTTTCACGTCCGAAACGACGATGCACTAAGCGATACAAATTAGAAAGTTCGGCGCCCGGCTTCCGGTTATTAGTGGAGCAAATGGCGATTTTAAATTGGATAAAGTTAGCCAGAGCTCGGAAGTTACTTGCATTAATAACCTCGGCCATGGGGCTATCAGAATTTCCCTCTTCTGCTTTATATAAAAGTGCATACATTAAATTAAAAAACCATTTCCCCGGATATTCCAAGCTTACCTGTGAAATTGTTTTTTTTTTTTACTTTTTTTCGGCAATTCGCGCAGTTTTCAATAATGTTTTTATTTACTTTGCACTTTTTCGAACAATAATTGTTGGAGCACAAACCCAACTCTGTCCATGTTTGAACGAGCAAAAAGATCTTGTGTACCGTGCAACGAGTTTTCCCGTATTTTCATTTAACAAATGGAACGCACGTCCGCATTTTAATTAAACAAAAATTGTCTGCTGAACGTGTATGTTCGTGACACGAACATGGTTGTATTTAAATCCTTATCTTTTAAAAATAAAGGAATTCAAACTTTACTACATGAGTTATTAAAGAACGGCGAAATTGTCTTTATGTCTTTGTGGGATTATTACAACAAGATATTTTATATAATATCTAGTATTTGTTTAAATAATTTTGTTATTTAAATAACATAAAAAATTAATTTTCCCGTTAGATTTTTATTTGAAACAGAGAGGTCGAATTGAACCTTACTTTCCATTTTAGTACTACTACCCGTGCCAAAAGTCAAGGTCCTTAAATTCACTGAATATTCTAGAAAAGTATGTTTATGTATGTAAGGTTGTGATTTTAATTTGATTTTAGTTTGGCCGTGCGTCTTCAGACGCACGGCCAAACCTGAATCTTTCCAGTACTAGGTCTAGTGTTAGTTCTAGTTTTAACCGCCATTCAGTGCTTGATTATTGTAAATTTTTCTGGAACTAAAATTATAACTAATACTGGACCTACATGTTAGCTTTAGTATTAATACTTGACCAAGACTAGAAATATTAGGGTTTAGGTATCTAAAGAGACGTACGGCTAACTCAAAAATAATTAAATGACATAAATAAATAAGTGTCAGTTCTGAAGATATTCTTCAGAGAGATATTCTTGAGACTTTCTTCGTTTCTAGGACCATATCCGGACTTCATGTATCAAATTGTCACAATGTAATACAATAATGAATAACAATAATGAATGATAATGCAAAGAAAAATATTTAAATGCTTGCAAAAGTTTCGATGTTGCCTTTGAAAGACTTGATTCTGCTTCCAAAGGATTTTAAATGCTTTCAGAAAGCTTGAACTGCTTCCAAAAGATATAACACATTCTCAGGAAGACTTAATACCATTTGCAAAAGACTTAAAATGCTTCCAAAATGTTTGAACTTCTGCCAGAAAAGTGAAATTGCTTTCATTAGTATTAAACTGATTTCAAAAGATTCGATACTGTTTCTAGAAGACTTGGAAAGCCTTAAAATGTTTCCAGAAGACATATAATGCTTCCAAAAGATTGATGCTGCTTCCAGATGACTTGGTACTGCCTGCAAAAAAACTGCAATGTAGCTACAATACGTGAAATGTATCCAGAATACCTGAAATGCTTCTAAAAGGCTTGATAATGCTTCTGGGAAACTTGATACTGTTTCCAGAAGACTTGAAATGCGCCCAAAAGATAATGCCTCTGGAAGTCTTGGTACTGCTTCTAGGAGATTTGGCACTGTTTCCAAAAGACCGCAAATACTTCCAAAAGACTTGAAATGCTTCCAGATGGCTTGAACTGCTTCCAGAAGAATTTGATACTGCTTCTGGAAGGATCGATGTTACTTCCAAAAGCTTCGAAATGCTTTCGGATAACTTGAAATTCTTCAACATAACTAAAAACTGCTTATAGAAAATTTGATACTGCTTTTAGAAGACTTGATATACTTTCAGAAGATTTGATATAGCCTCAGAAAGACTTGAAATGAAGAAGACTTGATACTGCTTCTAGATGACTTGAAATGTTTCCAAAAGAATTAATACTGCTTGTAGGAAACTGGAAATGCTTCTAGAACACTTTATATTACTGCTGAAAGACCTGAAACACTTCAAAAAGATTTGATACTAATTGTAGAAGAATTAATATGCTGTCAAAAGACTGCTTGTAGAAGTAATAGCAAAAAACATATTCATCGCAAAGAAACAAGATACTGTCGATAAATCCTTTGAGATTGCTTCTAAAATTTAAATACCATTGAATATAATGACTTAAGTAGTCCAAAACTGTTAATCAAAGACTAAAAGAAATACTGGTTACAGAAGTAAATATAAAATTTGATTTTGCTTTCAAAATATCAAATACTGTTGACAAAATGCAATATCTTCATATCAGAAGTTCAAATTCTGGCAATTAAAGACTACATCATGCCAAACGATGTGATGTGAAAAAAGTGACATTTCAGTAACAGATTATGAAGCACATATTGATTATTAATAAATAAATATTATATTAAAAGACCATACATGTACAATAGAAGATAAAAAAGAAATAGAAGAAGTCCCAAAATTATTGAAAAAAATGTTATTAGAAGAGTAGTACAGTTCATTTGAGGCCCGATCACATTAGCATATAAATGGTAAATAAATATATTATTATTTATTCCTCAAGAATAAATACTGCATCCTCCTCTTCTTTATATCCTCTTCCTCTGCCATCAAGTCGCTTACCATATATTAATTTTTGTACTTATCGGACTCGTAAGTCTTCTCTTTCTTTCCCCGGTTGATGTTCATTCAAAGCATTTGGTACTTAGCATACCTGGTCGAGGGAGGAAAGCCCCCCTCTGTGTCCTCTTCTTAACCATCTTGATTGTCATACCGGTGTTCTTCATCACCAGAAATAACCAGTTACTCCCTGCCCTGAGCCTGCAGATTCCTTTCAAAAACTTCTTTAACTCTTATTATGTTCGTAATCATATCTTGCACAGCCCTCCAGTTATCCTCCGATTATCTTTGCATACTCTTACACCAACCTTAAGCTCGCATTTGTGTCTTAGTGCGCTAAATTCTTTGCAGGAGAACAGGGTACGCTCCACTGAGTCGATCCCCGCAATCACCTCTACTGATTCTGCAGCCGCTGTGCGATGTGCTGATATTATCCCAACCGCAAATTTTCTATTCAATGAGGTCAGCAGGTTTCTATATTTTTTGTGCTTTAAGCATCTTTGCCACGTCGGTGCAGCGTACAGTACCACAGAAATTACTGCGGTAGATATTAACATTCTGCTTCTGGCTTTTGGTCCTCCCAATCGAGGTATTAGCCGAAGCATGATGTTTGCCATTGTTGTTGCTTTATTTACCGTTTTGGTTACGAGTGTTGTCATACTCATGTCCCTGTTCAAGAAGACCCCCAGATATTTGACAGCCTCCGATGTCTTGACCACTTCCCCGCATACATTTAGATTTAGAATCCTCAGCTTTCGCCGCCCTTGCAGCAGCACCATCTCGGTTTTGTGGGTAGCTATTTTCAAACCCATATCGTGGAGCATTGCGGTAACCCGCTGTACCGCATGTCTCGCTTTTTCTAAATGTAGCGTATCTCTGTCCCTAATTACCAACGCTAAATCGTTGGCATACGCTATAAGTTCGACTCAGTCCTCTAACTTGGTGTTTAAGATTTCTAAGTTGTAGAAATGGTTCCATAGAAGCGGACCCAACAGTGACCCCTGCGGAACGCTGCTTGTCACTTTATACTTTCTCCCATTTGGTGCTATTATATACCTTTCTGACAAGTAACTTTTAAACATGCGTACAAGGTATCCACTGACTTTTCCCTCTATCAAGGTTTTGACTATCTTCGCCTAAGGGGCCGAATTGAAAGCGTTTTCGATGTCGAGCAGGACCAATACACATACTTCTCTGTGCCTGCGAGTTTTCTCCTCAATTTTATCAACAATCTTTTGAACTTTTTCTATTACTTGAACGGTCGATCTTCCCTTTCGATAACCAAATTGGTTCTCATGTATTAGTTGTAGTGCATGTGCTTCCGTCTGTAACCGGTCCCTTAGTAGACTTTCTAGTAGATTCCCCATAGTATCAAGCGGACGATATGTCACCTGTACCCCCGATTTCTTTGGTTTTTCTATAAGACACAGTCGCACGATCTTCCATATACTAGGGAAACGTCCCTTTTTCAAGCAGTTATTCTATGTGAATAGAAATTGACATTTATGGTTCGAAACCAGAACTTTTAACATCTCTGTCGTGATCCCATCCGGTCTCGGGGCCTTGTTTTTACTTAATTTGTTGGCTGCCGATATCAGTTCTTCTTCTATAAATGGTATTGGTTCCGATGACTATCCATCGGACTCCCACAGTACTTCCTCGTATGTCG
Organism: Onthophagus sagittarius; assembly: GCA_036711965.1. Classification (NCBI taxonomy): domain Eukaryota; kingdom Metazoa; phylum Arthropoda; class Insecta; order Coleoptera; family Scarabaeidae; genus Onthophagus; species Onthophagus sagittarius. Next base: position 31,965,791 of record JASERS010000005.1, read on the forward strand.
GAAACAATTTAGCTATATGCTCTTCTATGCTTTCAGCATCAATGTGTGTCCTGCTCTTAAGTCGCAGTTTTTTGCCTAACATTGGGTTAAATTGGGTTCCGTTTTAAGAGAGGTATGGCTAAACCGTACTCTCTCACCTAAATGTTTTTCGTTTTGGGTATAGTATTAGCTGTAACATTAATGTTGGCTCTAGTATAGCTGCTATTCAATCTTAAATTGTTGTGTACTTGTATCACACTAAAACTAGAACTAACACTGGACCTAGTACTAGAAAAGGTAGTTCTAGGTTTAGTGTTAGTTCTAGTTTTAATTTTTATTTAGTTCTAGATTGTCTTTTGAATTTTTATGGAACTCGATTTTTTGTAATATTGATTCTTGTAATGATACTCCGAAATAAACATATTTTGAAAATTGACTAAAATCTCTCAAAATTTAGTGCGTAGACTTTTAACACCATTAGATCTTGTTACTATCTTGTTATATTAACCCTTATTAAGCCTATAAACTAATTTTGTCCAGTTACAATCTGGATTCAGTCCAAACTGCGTCGTGGTTTTATTTTAAAGATAACTTTACTAGAGGATTATCCGACATTTAGGAACACTGCGGAATATCTCTATATACTTGGTTTGTTGTTGAATGCTTTTTGGTTATATAAATACTATATAAGGAAACTTATTGAAACAAAGTACTTGTATTAATAAGAAGGATCTGGATAGAATACAAAGAAAGATTGAATGAAATCGTTACTAAGGGTAACATCTCAAGGGTGACTCAAGAAGAAGAATCATCGTTCATTATAATTGATGAGGGAATATTATGTTTATTTGTTGGTCTATTTAGTTGGCGTCGGTTGTCTTTAGAATGGAGGGCGGACAGAGAGAAAACCCCCTGATTTATAACTCACCCCGCGCTACTCTATCGATTGTTTCTCGCGAGTGGATTCGTTTGTTTCCTTTTCGCGCGTTCGGCAAACACGCGGGGATGAAATTTATTGAGTAGAACCGCGAGATAAACGATTCGATTGCGGCGCTTTGATTTATCACCGCTCCGCGAATGGCTGACGTTGTTATTGCCGATTGCGGTTTCGTTTGCAACTCGGTAATCTATTATTATTTTCTTTTTTTTCGTTTTGGTTCGTTTAGAAAGAATTTTCATTCGGGATTAATGAAATTTTGCAGCACGTTAACTGTTTTTGTTAAAATTCGCTAAAAACTTGGTAATACAATTACACAAAGTGGCTAATTGGGTTTTCATTTCTCGACTTACTTCCGTTTGATACTATGGATAAAATGAATGCGGGTAAGAGAGAGAGAGAGAGGAAAGGGAATTTGCGATTCCTTTCCGGGCGTTTGTCAATTTGCAATGCTAAAAGCGTTCCCGAGTACACTTACGCCGGAAGTAGAATTCGTGATAAAGCGCAAACGCGTTCGTAAAAACAAAATTAAAAAATAACAGGTGCTCGGTCCGGTTTTAATATAACCGAAAGAACAAATAAAAACTCGGTTCCATTTGCCGGATTAATGTAAACATAACGAATCGTAGCTTTTTATTTAGCCTTTTAATGTATGAAAAAGTCTATGTACCAGTAATGTATCGGTTTATTTATTGAATCGGTTTGTTTAATGGTTGTGAATTTGAGTGTAAATGTGGTGCATCGCTAATCGAGCAGTCCAGGTCGGAGGTCAATATTTAAAATCGAGTCTCGACGCGCGCGCATACATCATAACATTTGCGCTCCAATGCAATATTAACCAGGAAATTGCATTTCCATAGAAACCGGAGCTTGCCAGAGGGCGAAGGGTGGATGGAGGAGGAACGGGTCCGTTAGCGCACTAGAATTTTGCTGTAGGTAATGCAAATATACCCGTCGCTCTGCAATTAATTCTACTTCAATTCCTACTACGACCCGAGCTTAATTTTAAACCGTATGTAAACTTTTAATGCTCCGCATTAACCCGAGGTACTGAATATTCGAATAATTTTCTTCTGCGTACCTCGGAAAATTGCAATTCATAAATCCATTATGGATACAACCCTGCGTACTTACTCCACTGTTGGGGTCTAGACGATAAACAACGAGGTTTGCGATTACCGGCTTAGATTGCAAGAGCGTCGCAGCACTACAGTGGCATTAAAAGATAAGCCCACGTGCGTTATTCTAACGTTACGATTTACTATAGCCGTTTGTATATACTACTTTCTTGTCGGGTTGAGATAAAGTGCCGCGAGTTACCTTGCGATGTGTGCGGCTTAATTTAATCCACAACGAACGTCGCACAATACGCTTCGTCGTCTAATTCATTAGGAATGTCTCGCGACTGTACGTTTTAATCCTACCGTGAAATAATGAGACGAAGATTAAACCTTGATTATAATATGCTGGGTGTGCATATAAATAACATGCTAAAAATATGTTTTTAAGACATTTTAAGTCCCTTAAAGAAAATTGGGTTAGCAACCTAATAAGATTGTGATGAAAAAGTATGTTTTTAAGAAAAACAAAATAAACATCAAACAATTTATAATGATTACCATTATAACTTTTTACTTTTCCTTCCTTATTTGAGTACTGGTTTCGATTAACTGGATATCCTCAACTAAGAGATAAATATAAATTTTAATGATCCGCCCGAATGGTGAATGGAAAAACAAAAGAGGCGTATACTATTTTTATTTTCGCCTTTCATAACTATAGTACGAGAAAATTCTGTTTCCCGGTCTCCGAGAAAATCTTGAGACTGGGTATGCTTCCGTGGAGGGTGAAAGTCTTGTAGATGCTGGATATCGTCCCATTTCTTGGGTAGGTTGAATATGTATTGTTTGTTATTTTTGTACACTCGACGATAGAGGAAGCCCTAGAGGTTGCGAATCATGCGTTAGTGTAGATATTGGCATGGATGGTGTTGTCTTGCTGATAGGTTAGAGGTGATGAACATTGTCTGATACTCACTCGAATTCATTTTGCAAGAGGGGAATGAGATGGATTAATAATAGCTTTTGTGTTTATAGTTTTTGTTAACATCTGATGATTTTCTTCATTCTTCAAAAACTTTCAGGAAAATGCTTCAATCTTAAAATTGTTGTTATCTCTATAAATTCAAATAGTTTGGTGGTTTTCTTCTTCTATCTGACCGTCTCAACGATTCCATTGTTTTTTCTATGTTTGCATTTCTTTTAATGTATCATCATTAACAGGTTTTTTCTGTTCCTGTTCCAATATAATCTTCTCCATTTAATTTTCTCCTGTTCATAGAGTTATCTACAATATCTTCATTTCCTTCATTGTTTTCATTTTATTGTAGTTATTTCAGGAATTTTCTCGTTTACTTCCCGGATCTTGGTACTTAATAATTGATCTATATGTCTTTTGTGAATACCACCATCTATTTCTACTTCGTAATACAATCTTCCTTCCTCATTCATAACTTTTCCTGTATATTTGTATCAAAGTAAAACTAGAACTAACACTAGACCTAATACTAAAAAGTTTTGGTTTGTTTTCGCAACAATTTTCATCTACTTGCAATTGAATCATGTACTTATTACAATAAGTGCGGTTTACTTTATCTTCTGGTTCCTCTTCCCCATTATATTCATTTTCTCCTGCCTCTTCATAGTCTTCTTTAAGTCGTTTTATTCCTCTGAATTTTTCAAAACATATTATTCCCAAATAGCCACTTTTCCACAATGTTTACATGTGAAGTTCTTAAAATTGTATTAATTAGCAAAAAGGTTCCCTTTTCCGCATCAAAAACACTTTTTTCCTCTAGCCTTACTGCAAGTTTTTGAATTTTTCTACTCTCTTGTTTTGAAGATTCAATATATATGGCCACTCTTAATGCTTCCTCAAATGTTAAATAGTTTTCTTGAAGTAGACTTTCGCAAATTCCAGAATTCCTGAGGAACAGTATAAATTTTGAACCAAATGTGTATTTGGTGTAAGTTTTTTTTTGTGTAGGTTGTTCTGCCATCTCGCATGGTTTTGGAGAAATGCGAGCTCCTAAAAGATCAATAAGATCTTCGTATTTTTTTTACTTTTGGTAGGTTTGATGTTGTGAGATTTTAATTAAGTTAATTGGTTAATTGGCATTTAGTAGTGTTTAGGTCCCAAAGAACTGATTAAATTTGAACTTTCCTGTTTTTATTTTCCGTTAAATTTTCCGATTTTCATTCATTCGGGTTTAGTCTTCAACTACGTCTCCAACAAGACCGAATCCAACTCAACCCAACCCAACCTTGCTTTAGAACTAGCACTAGACTTAGAACTAGAAAGTTTTAATTTAACTGTGCATTTAAAGCCCGAACTGCTATAGCTTTCATTCCAGAAGGATTTACAAGAATCAAACATTAAATGGTAGTTAAAACTAGAACTAACACAAGACCTAGAACTAGAAAGATTCAGTTCTTGGTCTAGTATTAGTTTTAGTTTTAATTTGATACAGCTATACAACAATTTAAGACTAAACCTAAAACGAAAAAAAAACTAGCTATCTAATATAGAATCTATCTATATTCATCGTTTATTCAAAAATAAAATAATTGAATAAAACCAAGCGTACTAACGATGAAGTTTATTTTATTAAATTTTATTCCTTCTTCAAGCACGACTGAAAGTACAATTTATAGTTAAATATAGCTTAAAATTTAAATGTATACAAGTCTATTTACCGTCAATTCAGAGGAGTTTTGTGTCATGAATCATGGTTTTTGGACAAATCTTTGGGAATATTTATTATTATATTATTTAAATATCAACTCAGAATGCTTTTCTAAAAAAAATCAAATTCAAGAGAATCCAAAAAGTTTAGATTTAAAAAATGTAATTAACTTTTAGAAAAGTAATTTAAAAGGCGAATTATAGGAGATCTAAAAAATCTGAAAAAATATGAAGTTAATATTTTAAATCGTCTCTAAAAAGTTTTTGTAACTCACGTGTTTCATCGTTAAGAAAATTTAGTTATGTTATTAATTTGTCAAATAAAGTTACTTTCTGTGTAAAGCTGTAAAAAAGTAAAAAGTAATGAAGTGTTAGATTGAGTGATGAAATTTATAACTTACATTTGTTAAGGGAAATAAATAAAAATTTAAACAGAGTCCATCTGTCTTGAAGAATAAAATTGGACTGTCGGACCTTGTAAAACAGCGTGGTTTGAACAGAGAAAGCGAATGCGTTGAACAAGTTTTTTAAAAGCAAGAAGTTCACTTTATTATATAAAAAATTTATATGAATTTAGTAAAGTATCTAAAGTTGTTAAAATCGTAAAGAGACGTTCTAGGTTTGGTGTTAATACTAAAGCTGGGTTGTAGGTTTGGCATTAGTTATACTTTTAGTTCCTGAAGAATTTACAACAATCAAGCAATGAATAGCAGTTAAAATTAGAACTAATACTAGACCTAGTACTAGAAAGATTCAGGTTTAGCCGTGTTTAGTATTAGTTCTAGTTTTAATTTGATACAGGTATACAATAATTTAAGACAGAATAACAAGATGCTAATGCTAATACAAGAACTAGAACGAAAGAAATTTATCAAAAATTTATTATCATTAGAACTAACATTAGACTTAGAACTAGAAACATTAGGATTTAGCCGTCTAAAGAGACGTACGGCTTAATCCCAATGTATCTAGTTCTAGGTCTAATATTAATACTAAAGCTAGTTGTATAACTAGTAAATCTAGGTCATCTCAATAGATATAACACGACATTTATTTGTTTGGACATTTTTGGGTTAAAACCCACCTCTATAAAAAAGTTCTTACATTTCTAACTGTAAGGATCCTTTTCAAAATCGTATTTTTCAATGAAATTCCACTAACAATCGGGAATTTCACCATTAGGTCTATTTTGAAATTTGGACCTTGTTTAGTTTATTGGTGGTTCGTGTTTCCATAACGAGGTTTCCGTGTTTTTACGGTTAGCTACCGCGCGATAATTGGAGATCGTGGACTCCCTCGGCGCCTCCACCACAGAGGGATTTGAATAAAACACTTCATGTATCTAACCGGTTTATTTTGTTATTCCAACTTACCGATAACAACAACGACACAATTAAATTGTTTTATTTCGAATTGTTATTTGTATGCAATAAAAATAGCCAGGTTTTTTTTAATGGTGCGGAATTCGAATCGTCAACCTACCAATGTTCGAGTTCATGTGAAATGCCGAATTCCTCGAAGTTCAACGTTTGCATTCGCATACAGTGAACGTCGAAAACATTCCAAATATTTCTGCGCTGAGGTATTCGACGAAGCACCGCCGGTTTGCGACACGCTATATTAAATCACCCAGAAAACAAAGCGATTGTATTAAACTTCTCTTCTCGCGCTCTATTTGGTCACAACTCATGAAATATCGACGTCGAACATTGTCTACTCTCGTATATTAACTTCCGTCTACAACTTCAAAGTGAAAACTTTAAAGAATTATTACTTTAAAAAGATAATTAATATGATTTTTTCTTACATGTGAATGATAATAAAAAGAAACGCGAGCAAGATCAATTTAGATTAAGATAGTTTATTTTATTGTTTAAGTTAACTAAATACGAAGAACGATCATCACGCAGTGTAGGCGGTAATTGCATGTTGAACACCTCTGGCAATAAATTTTAACCCTGTCCTATGCAAAAACGATTCAAAGCGAAAACAAAGCGATTGTATTAAACTTCTCTTCTCGCGCTCTATTTGGTCACAACTCATGAAATATCGACGTCGAACATTGTCTACTCTCGTATATTAACTTCCGTCTACAACTTCAAAGTGAAAACTTTAAAGAATTATTACTTTAAAAAGATAATTAATATGATTTTTTCTTACATGTGAATGATAATAAAAAGAAACGCGAGCAAGATCAATTTAGATTAAGATAGTTTATTTTATTGTTTAAGTTAACTAAATACGAAGAACGATCATCACGCAGTGTAGGCGGTAATTGCATGTTGAACACCTCTGGCAATAAATTTTAACCCTGTCCTATGCAAAAACGATTCAATAAACGACCAACAAAAAAAGCCTTTTGCTAGGCCACCCCATGAATATACATTAACCGTGGGGACCAAGTGACATGTTAAGCGAAACTTGACAAAAAAAGTCCGCATTAAAAATTGATTACAACGACCAGTATTATCTACACCTATAAATAACCCACTTATTTCACGAGGACAAATAAAAATATTTAATCAAACTTTTAAGCATAACTATACTTTGTATGCTAAAATGGATAAACTAAAACGACCGGAAAATTATTAAACCTCGGTTCGTAAATATCCGAATCTACCACGATAATCTAAGTTAAACTAAAACGAACTAACCTAGAGCACGTTAAACGCTTGGAATCAAAAAAATAAAGTACATGAAGCGACCGTTGCATACGTTTTAAGGCATTCCTAAGGCCGGCTTTTTCATTCACATCACGTGCCTGGCGAGTTAATTAACCGATGCATGTATCTGACCGTATGGGAACTCGAGGCTGCAAGCACGAAGACTATTTTCTTTCTTTACTTGGACACCACAACAATCACGATAAAAATAAAAGTATTTAAATTAGAATTTAAATTAGAAAGCGAGCCGAAAAATGGCATCAAAAAACTTTATACAACAATTCACGCACTGACAGCTTATCATATCAATCTGAGAAAAATCCAGGCCACAATCGATCAACGACCGAGAAGGGTTTCCACGAAAAGCAAAGGCATTTTCATTCACGTCACCGCCGAGAAAAATATTTTTCCTATTCCATTTTCACGATTCCCACAGGAAGTGATTTCTTATCGCACCACCCCACATACACAACATGATGAAATTTAATACGTATCGGTTATATTCATCAAGTGGAAAATTATTATTATTCTTTTATTTTTATTTAAGTATGTTTTTAACATACTTTTTATGTATCCTCATAAATAAAAATCGAAATTTAGGTTTAGACATTAAATCGGTTAAGAATTAGGTCAATCCTTATCAATCCGTATTGATGTTTATAATCCACATAATTCTGTTGGAATAAGATTATCAATCTATTCAAATTTTCTTTTAAAACATTTACGCTTCCTATTTTTTTCTCCTCAATCGAATTAGGGCTTCTTGTAAATCATTTAAAATCGATGATATTAATCAGATAATATATTATATTATCTTTTGGTCTTAAGTATTTGATATTGTTTGTTTGAATCCATGTTGCAAGTTTATCAAATGTTAAATATATAATGAAACAACTTCTTTACTTGCTTTTATTGATTTGTTCAGTACCGGTTTCGAGCTTTACAAATTCATCATCAGCCGAATGTTAAAATATTAAAATACTACAAAATGGTAATAAAAATATAAAACATTTCCACAGAACAACTTACACGAACTACACAAAATACAGAGAAAACTTGAAATAGTCTGCTGAAATAGACTGCTCATTAAGTATTTGAATTTGAAATAATCTAGAATATTATGATTACTATTATGGCGCTTATTATCTTCCACGCTTTTTCAGATATTTTTTTATTTGTGTAACCGTTTTGATATCTTTACCTATGTTCACACCTAGGTATTTTACAAATCTTGTAGTTAATATGGTAGTATTATTTATATTTATCTCTATGGTCTTCATAGTTCACCATCCTTCTCCGATTTTTGGTGTGCTAGTTAGAGACCCATTTGGCTGAATTCTCTACTTATCTAATAAGTATAGGACCTCTGCTAGGTCCTATACTTATTACTCCCAATTCTGTTTTGATGCGAAGAATCCTATCATAGTACACATTCCAGAGGTTCCCTCTCACAACCAAACCCTAAGGAACTCCGCACGTTTTCTCCTTCTCTCCTCATTCTGGTAGAATCAGTTTTCTTTAGGAAATGTAAGATACAATCTCTCAAAGCATTTCTTAATAGTACGCATCTTCGCAGTTCCTTATACATCTTCCTCCAATTCTTTTTTTTTCTCAGCCCATTTCTTTTCCTTGCTCCTCTTTATTAACATATTTAAATCTTTTTCTCTTTATATTCTTCATTCAAACTTTTCTCTATTTCGGAAGTTACGCAACGTTTCCTGTCTCTTTGCAGTTGTATTCTGGTTTTTATACATCGTACTCTAGCCTGTGCTATTTCCAACCCTGTATATTAGAACCAGGGTCATAGATTCTTAGTAAGCAGATAATTTATAATGTTTTCCTATGAAGGGCTTGCGATTGATCCAGATAATGAAGAAGATATTCTAAAAAAACAAGGAAAGGAATGTATTGAATAAATCCAGGACATCGTGATCGTTGCTGATGCAACTCAACACAAAGCACCACAACACATTGGCTAAATATAAATGTAGCTTTACCTTCATAATCAGCATTAAAAAGCTCGAAATCCTCACTTACCGATGGAATATCGCTTAAATTATTTGATACATTTTTCTTATTGCATCCATTGCGATTGTATCTTTAGGTATGACATCAAGTCAAAAATCTCCATTCGCATCAAACACATAACTTTTGATTTCAATAATTATTTAAGGATATCTTGTATAATACGCGGTACACAGCGTTAATCTTTACATAACTTTGCGTTTGTTCTTTTTTTCGACTCTCAATAGGGGTATTTGAGGTGCTTGTTTTCAAAGTGCAATATGTCCAAAAATTGTTTTTCGAGATAAACGGAAAAAACATATTTCTGGATAATAGGTTGAGATATTCAAGCAACTCTGTTTTCTTCAATAGCTATTCATTTAAGCCCATTATAATACATAGTTTAGTAAATCTCTGATGACTAGTTTCAACAAAAATGAGAAAAAAGTTTTGAATATGTTGCATTTTGAAAAAAAAGTCGTGACTTGTTTCGTTTTGAAAAAACTGTTTGTTAAGATAAAACCATTCATGACGTTACAGAACACCCAAAACTGAATATTTTCGTAATATTTGAGATGTGAATATTTATGAAATATTAAGAATGGTTAATATTTCAATGAGCAAGTCAAAGTACCACTTCAGATTTTGATCTTGAATCCACTGCTCGCCAAATCTTTTTTTTTGTTGACCGCCTTTCCTTTGGCGAAACTGATGCCTGAATGTACCTTTAAGCGGCAGTAAAATTCCGCTTTGTCCATGTTTTAACAATGTTGGCAATTTTTTGGAATCATCGTCGAATCTATAATGAATATCGACTATTGTCTTACCGTCCTTGGTACGTTTCCTAATATACGCCCTTTTTTGTTCACTTAATCCTTGAATCTTTTTAAACGTGTCCATTACAGCTTTTATGTCGTAAACAATCCAATCCCTCTGCAACACATTGGCAGTACCAACTGTTTTATAAACACTCTCATAATCTTCGGGCACAATGCACTCAGGTTTTTTTCGGAGTTGTTTTTCGACCCTGCCAAAAACTCGTTTCGCTGGTAAATAAGAATGTCCAGTAACAGGGAAAAAAAGATCAATGCTTGTAACAAATGCAGTAGCTTCTTTATATAGCCAGTACATTAAAATATGGATTATGTGGCAGTTTTTATTCTCCCCCTCACATCCGTTACTGAAGAAACCAAACTTCTCGATACATGTGAAATCTTGATTTTTCAGGAAATGGAAGATTGCAGAACCGGTCGCTTTGGATCCTCTACCGCAAAGATTCTCTGTCCAGTTATAAAATACTTGGTGAAGACTTTTTGGATCTACAATGCAAAATGCGTAATATAACACTTGTTATGAGTAGAATGCTTCTTGTATTGGAAGTTTTGGGAGTACTTAAACTTGTTGGAGGACAAAACAATATGTTTGGACATTATCATTTTGCTGTTGATTCAGCAATAAGTGAAATTGTTTTGGATGCATCTTGTGCACTTTGTAATCACGGATGGCAGTTTTTGCTTCCAAAGAAGATGCCGTTCTCACTTGATCCTTGAGCCTTTCACAACCCCAAATTGAACTCATTTGAAAACACTTTATCAAAATAGGCGTAATTTACTTGTAACGTTGTGTTTTGTCGGTTATAGCGTGATTCGCGTGCTTTAAATTTCCCTATAAAGGAAACAATACTCTCCTTTTTATGTAGTAGTTTGTCTTTCCAGTGATTTCCACCTCATTTTCACATAACTCACCATTGTTAATACATTTTACCCATAAAACTTGCCGGTGCGAAAGTTCCAAAAGTGTTTCCAAAAATTTCTTGCACACTTGATAACTTTTGGTTTTCGTTGCAATCTTATATTCTATTTGAAACTGATGCGGTTTTCTAGTTGAGGCCGACAAACGTTCACGATGTCTTTTAGGATGCTTTACTTGTATTCAATGAGAAAGCCTCACATTTTGATTCATTAAGTTATTGTCTTTATAAAACCTTCGTTTAACACGAAGCATCGTTTCTTGTCCAACTTGTTTACATTTAAATTTCTTGTTATGCAGATGATTACACTGCAACTTCAAGTTTTGCAACTGCATATCTCTAGCAGCATATCTACAAACAAATTCAATTAATTATAATATTAGCTATTAATAAGCGTGTAGCAACTTACTTAGATTCCTTTACTTGTTTTCTAACCTCTTTCTTAACACTTTTCCGTTTTCTGCTACCTGTATTGTTTTCAGATATTGACACACCTCCCTCTTCTTCCATTTTTGTAAAACTTGAATACAAACTTTTTCTGTTAAATATTACAATAACACAATTTACGAAATCTTAGTGTTATCAAAACGAAGCAATGAAATTAAATAAGTAAAACACGCTAATACCCCTACTCTGTGAGCATACCGGCATTCCTAATTGGCTGAATGGACATGTTACTGTTAGAAAATAAAAATAAGTAGGACTTGTTGCAGTTCGAAAATTTAAGAGCTACTTGTCGCTTTAAGTAGTAGGACTTATTGCGGTTTGTCATAAAAGTTTAATAACCAACTTTTAGAGGTGGTTATAGACTACGTAAGGACATTCTATATCTCAAAATTACGAATTTTGGACATGTTACGTTTTGAAAATAATCTCCTCATTTAATCTTCAAAACTATTAATCAAAACGGAAATGAAAACACCTCCACGTCGCATCGTAGGGACTAAGGTCTATTGTTCCTTATGACTATAATTAGGCGTAAGGGACTAATACAAGACATTTTCAAACCTGATCTTGATACATTTTTATAAAAAGGAAAGGTAATAATAATTAGGGTTTTATGACTCTTATTGTGTAATTATTGAAAATTATTGATAATAAACGTCATATAGAGAAAATTATTGATCTCAACTTCAAAGACATGCCAAGACAGAGGTATAAATTCTCTGGGGATTAATGGAGTGTTCTATATCATGAGCAACATCTTCACCGCTCTATCTAACGAACTACACGTTAGATTAGGCAATTTAAGTCAAGTGTAATTCCACGCACGTCTGACAATCGTAATTAAATGGGTTAATAATGTTTTTAGTAATTTAGGGTTATCGTGGACGTTATTTTGAATACAAAGTTTTGATGGTACGTTTCGAGTTAGTTTTCTGGAGGGGAAGTCAGCGAAAAGACAAACTACGTAAACTTTTGTTTCTCCCTCTATTAAGATTTAAAACATAAATATAAATTATCGTTAGTGATGTGGTAACGTCTCCAAGGAATTTCTTGATGTATAAGAGAAATCGTTTTGAATATTTTATTTCAACATGATGGATAGTTTTAATTTCTGTATTGGTTATTGATGACGCCCAGTAGCGAGTCCATAAATAACATGAACAAATGCGGCAACTCTCCGGATGAGGTATAAATAATTCGGAATGCATCAATCCATCTAAATAATCTGTCCCCTACGGTTCGGGGCGTCGCGACGCCGCCAATATAAATCGCCGACGGGGACTCCCCTGGCCGTTGGCTTGTCACAATCTGTGTTTGTCAATTGGGCGTTTAGCGCGACTTATGAGTCACTAGGAAAATTGGCCCCCAAAACGAACACACAAATGTCGATTGATATCGATGGTCGCGGGACTTAACGAAATTGATTGTCTCTTGTTGCGGTTAATCGACGTTGATTGGTCGGTCGTGTGTACTGACAGCGTAATTTTCTTGATAAGCATCTATCCAATTACTTGATAATGGGGGGTGACGCCGCACCAGGAATGTGTTCAATACGATAACGGTTAATGGTGTTTTAGTAGGCATAATAAACTGTTTTGTTGGCGATGAAAACGAATTTACACTTCCTTTTAACACTTCGTGTCGTATCATTTTAATGAGAACCACTAAGGGGTGAGTACCTAAAGTACCTGTTTTGATATTCACCAGCGTTTCAATTTGCGAATTGGAACCGCATTTCAACTCAGATACGAAGTTGGTCGTTAAGATCCTGGAAGTAATCTCGCTGATGCATATCTCGCTGTACGAAGTCTGACTCGACGAAACTTGGTGGCTTCTGTTTATGTTTATTTCAAGGGAAGGTGGTGTCGCGAGACGATATTTTGAACATGTTAATTTTAAAAAGTAGTCTAATAAAAATCCAATCTTGAACACTTCACGTTACAGACACCTCCATTAAATCTCATCCTTTAAACTTTCGATCCAATTTGTTCTCGACGAATATCGAAACGGACTTTTCCTGCGCAAAGAGGATCTCAATATCGAGACCGTCCTTCTCGGGCGCACCGTATTGAGCACATCATAATTGCCGTACTAAATCTGCCTGAACTGCGAAAGGGATTCAATTCGGATCCGAGATGGAAGATGATATAATTCAGCTCTCCGTTCTTATTCCGCCCGTCCGAACTAGATTTACTACTTCTGTTCTTTGTCATCTCGCTTTGTGCTATGCGCGAAGGGATAGAACGGCGCCTCCACCACGATAATGGACGCCGTCGTTATGGCGGACAATAACTTGGTCGGTATTTATGCCCCATCCAGGCCAACCCTCCCCATTACCGGGGCTTTTATATGCGAGATATGCCTGCCGCAGTTTAACTGCATATTAAAATCTGTCTGAAAGAAGGGATTTTTTTCTATAGGAAATCTATTGACAATTCGGACGTACAACGTTTCACTGTTTGCAAAGTACCGCTAAATCATTGTAATGATACGATTGGGGGTGGTGCTTTCGAAGCTTGCGCCTTCAAAAGTGTGCGGTTGCGTGCGACCGATGTTTTTATTCTGCTCGGAAGTGGTCCGAATGGTAGCTATAAGTTTTATCGAAGGCGATTACTTCCGTCTGTTACACTGGCAAATCTTGATCGTTCAGGGACTATCTGCGGCTGAATGACGAAATGCTTTCTAGTAATGGGGTAGAACAGATGGAAAATATTGGCTTACTCTTTTTCTTTATTTTTATTCAACATGATTTACTTAACTTAAAGTTAATAGCGTTAGGTAAATTTAACCAGAAAACCTTTTTATACACTTCCGAGGGCATTATCGGACATTATCGGCGTATATATCCCGGTTAAATTACGCGTGCCATTTTGGGGCGAACGAAAACGACCGAGCGCTCTAATGGCGTTTCATTAAAAATTATCGACTTTTCCGGACTGCGCTTATAAATTTTCGTGTCCACAACGGACGTTGATCGGTTGTTTGGTCAAACTGGGCGTTGCCTGAACGCAAATCGTATTAAAATACATCCAAACGGACGTCAAAAACGCTTAGTTAGCAGGATGATTCCGACAGCTAATTGCGTTGGTTGTTTTCCAAAACCGTACACAATGCGAGGACGGTTTTACGAAAAATGAATGACGTAGTTCATGTTATTCAATTATTCCAAATCAAACAACGAGGATATCGCCGGTTTACAAAATGTTTATGTAACCAAATAAATACGAGATTGTTTGGCCTCCTCTGTTTGGTTTTATTTTTATTTTTCAGTTTATGCGTGTTGAATAATAAATGATAGCGAACAAAATAAACGTTAAATGTATAAAACGTTTAAATTCAACGTTTACGTGCTTTAATAAACATTACCGGGATTCGAGTTTGATTCATCTTTGAATTTGCATTATTGATCAATGTTATGAACGATTTATAACAAAACAAACATTTTTTGATTGAATTAGAAAGAATGTTACAACACGTGGGTAATTATGAGCTACAGGTAAATACAAAACAAATATCAATTTGTGTAGTATCTCTCTTAAACTGGAATCCAACCCAACCCAACCTATTTTCAAAACTAACACTAGATATAGAACTAGAGCATTAGGATTTAGACGTCTAAAGAGATGATCTAATTTATAGTGCATTGCGATTGCGACGTCCGGTTTCTTCTCGGCGTATTATATACTATTGCGATTTTGGACGTATTGATAATAATTTACTGTTGTCTGATGCGTATAACATTGATTGGTTACCTTTTCATAGATCGGATGACATCGATGTTAAGGTTGAGTATTTTAACTCGAAGGTTATCGATCTTTGTAATAAGCATGCTCAAGTGCAACAGCGGAGGGTGAGCATCTGCCAGCACCTTGGTTAAATGATGAAATGAGGTCTCTCATGCGAGAGCGTAACCGATCTAAGTTATTATTTAAACGTGTACCTTCAACTGCTAATCGTGAACAATATCGTATCCTACGTAATCGTTGTAATCATCTGTGCAAAAACGCTAAAAAATTTTATTTCTACCGAAGATTATCTTGTGCCACCCCTAAAACTTTTTGGAAAACTTACTCGTTTTCTTTTAACTTAATCACAGCTTCTGAAGTGTGTGACGCCATGTTATACTCTAAATCTACTGGTGTGGGAGCGGATGGAATAGATCTTAAAATGCTCTTACCAACATTAGATGTTATTATTACACCATTAACCCATATTTCAACGGTCTGTATTTCCCTCAAACTGGAGGATTGCTAATGTGATTCCTATCCCTAAAACTAGATATCTCTCTCATATTAGTAACTATCGTCCCATTTCCATTTTATCTACATTGTCAAAGGCTATTGAACGTTTAGCTTATTTACAAATTACCAGATATCTAGAGGAATTTAAATTAATCAATAAGATGCAATCCGGATTCCGTGAAGGACATAGCACAGCGACGAATGTTGTGTTTCGTTACTGATTCTTCTGGATTTTAGTAAGACCATTGACTATTGGATGTTCCTCTTCTTGTTTATCCTGGTTCCAATCATATCTTTCCTTTCGATCTTTATATGTGCGTGTTGGTTCTGAGCTCTCTTCCAATTATGAAATTAAATGTGGGGTTCCCCAGAGCAGTGTTTTAAGACCCTTGCTCTTTTCGATTTTTATAAATGGTATTACTGATAATATTTCATGTAATTATCATTTGTATGCTGATGACCTTCAACTTTACACTTCAACACCTATTGATAACCTTGAAGATGCTGTACTTCGTCTTAATAAAACCGTTATAGGCTTATATTAAATCCGTTGAAAACGCAAGCCATTTCTTTTGGCACTCGTCCTCTACTATCAAAGATGAACTTTCACTCTTCCCCTAAGTGATGCTTGATGGCAACGTTATTCAGTTTTCGGACATAGTTAAGAATCTTGGTTTGATTATGGATTCGACACTGTCCTGGAGACCTCTGATACAGAGTGTTTGTAAAAGGGTTTACTACTGCTTCCACACTTTGAGAAAACTTCGGTGTTTCCTCCCGCCTGTTTTTCGTCGCAACCTTTGTTACTCTCTTATCTTCCCTAATATTGATTATGGTGATGTGGTATATCCTGATCTTTCTTTAACTCCCCAGAAGAAATTGGAGAGATTTCAGAATAATTATATTCGCTACATCTTTGATCTGGGGAGGTTTCAGCACATAACGGCGTATCGTAATTATTTGCAGATGCCTACTCTGCAGAATCGCAAGTCTTCGGATACTTTTTACTTAGTACAAGGTTCTGCAGAGTTGCACTGCTGCATATTTGTCTGACTCATTTAAGTTTTTATCGTCGCATGGTTTGTCCACCCGATCCAGTTCTGATACTACCTTAATGTTTCCGGTTCATGCTACTCAAATTTTTCACAGCTCTTTTACAATACAATCGATTGCGTTATCTACCTGTCGCTATTCGCAATGCAACAAATTTTGTGCCTTTTAAAAATTTATTGAAATGCCATTTTCTTACTCTAATCTTGCCTTCTTGACTCCTTTGTGTTTGTTGTCTATCCTGTATATTGACAATTGATGTTTGCTCCATTTCTAATCCTGCAAAGGATATCATATTACCGCAGCTAGCCATAATCTCTGAGTTTAATTTTATACACAGTAGTAGTTGGGTCTCTTGGAAGATATCTAAGATATATATTTTTCTTTTTGTAATTTCTTTTTTGAGGCAATAAGTGTATTATTATTATTATTAAAGAGACGTATGCCTAAATCCTAATGCTTCTAGTTCTAGGTCTAGTGTTAATACTAACAATCTTGACCTTATTCGTTAATTCCTTAATTCTTGAATTTACAACAATCAAGCACTGAATGGCGGTAAAGTTTAGCCGTGCGTCTGAAGACGCACGGCTAAACCTGAATCTTTCTAGTACTAGGTCTAGTGCTAGTTCTAGTTTTGCTGTGATACAAATATACAACAATTTAAGATTGAATACCAGATATAACTAGAGCCAACATTAATGCTACAGCTAATACTATATCTAAAACGAAAAACATTTAGGTGAGAGAGTACAGTTTAGCCGTACCTCTCTTAAGACGGAATCCATTCAACCCAATCTAACTTTAGTATTAACACTAGACATAGAACTAGAAGCATTAGGGTTTAGCCGTCTAAAGAGACGTACGGCTAAATCCTAATCTTTCTAGTTCTAGGTCTAGTTTTAATACTAAAGTTAGATTGTAGGTCTTGTTTAGTAATATTTTTACTTCCAGAAGAATTTACAACAATCAAGCACTGAATGGCGGTTAAAACTAGAACTAACACTAAACCTAAATCTTTGTAGTACTGGGTCTAGTGTTAGTTCTAGTTTTAATATGATACAAGTATACAACAATTTAAGATTGAATAACAGCTAAAACTAGAGCCTACACTAATTTTACAGCTAATACTATACCTAGAACGAAAGACATTTACTTTTACGAAAAATATGATTACCTATTTAGTTGTCTTTGCCTCTTTTGTTGTACTTTTTTTTAATTTTATAAATACATCAAAATACCCAGTACTTAACGTCACATTCCTTGAAAATAAATACCTACATACATAATATTGCACGTGGATGAATGTGTAAGAAACAAATTTGTGTCAACGACCCCCAAAATACGTAAGGGTAACTGGGGAATAGTTTCTTCCTCCAGAACAACAAACATTATCATTAAGCTCAAGGTCCAGTACACATGAGGATATCATCGTGAAACGCCACATGATTGACGCAAAATGCTGCCAACAACTACCGGAAAGACTCGAAGGACGTCGTCGTCTCGACGCCTTTACGACCCCTGGTCCAATATATATCCTACACACATGCTCTGAATAACACCACAAGATCCGCACCCGTTTATCCACAAAAAAAGAAGAAAGAATCTTTCGGAGAAAGTGATGGTCCGCTTTTTCCGGGTATCCTAAATCAATTTTCGTGGGCGGAAAATTTGTTTCTACGAAAACCGACCCCGAAATCAATTATATACAACAACGGGAACCCTGTAGGCGACGAAAAGCCGTACCCTACGGGGGAGCTGGAGGTGGATTTTCTTTGTCACCCGGGTACGCAACTCGACACGAGGCTGCTTGGTCACGTTTTAATTCGAAATTGATTATGTTGGAGTGGGTTTTCGTCGGTTCTAATGGAAAATGTAACACCGAATTGTGAAACTGTATGGTTTTGGTTTGGGAGGGTTATTACGTTGTTATTCAATAGCCCTTTCAACTGTGTAATTGTAAACTTTGCTGAACCAAATTACGTTTTAATGTGTTATATCAAGAATTTTTCTTTTCAAATATTCTATTTCAAACGAAACAAACATTTACATAATAAAAATAAATTGATAACAATTTTCATTTTCATATAATTTTTTATAAAACTTGGAAATGGTGAGATCGTTTTATTAAATTAGACTAATATTCCAAGAAACTGGATAGTTTACGCAAAGTTTGATATCCCGGGGGCATTTATGGCTGCTACAAGAAGCCTTATAGTGGACGACGGGTTGAATCCTGATTCTAACTGAACAAAACTCAAAAATACAATATCAAAACTTACGTTTTGTAAACATACAAAGTATTTCTTAAAGTACGGATCAGCAAATCTGATTGCACAAAAAATTTATTATTATAGCAAACAGTAGAAGAAAGAAAAGAATAAAGACACGAGGAATTCGGAGACTACCATACTGGAAAGTTCTTATATAAAAGGTTTCGATTAATTTTTATATTCAGACCACGCTTTTTAAGATTTTTGACATTTTTCTTAGAATTTTTAAGTTGTATCTGATTATGGACTAAGCGTTTATGGTTTATTAATAGCGAACTAAAAAGTATTTCTTTGTCCATTTTAGTATTTAGGTTGTGGTTGATTAAATTCATTCCTTCTTCCCTGTCTATCGACTCGTCTTCACAATCTTTCGACGTGTCTTCAAAATCTTAAGTAATATTATTTCTTGTATAGCTGAATATCAAGACATTGTCCAAAAAAATTATATAGCCAATGCTTATTCTTGTTTCTCTGTTAGCTTATCTCTAACAACTGATGAATCTAATTCTTCAATTGGATCAGCTTTAAAGCAAACCATTAATAATCGCATTCTGTAAAAAAAACTTTCTCCTTCTGCACAAACTAGAACATACAGGCATCACGTGATAGCCATTAGTCAATATGGACGAATCCTCAAACTCTGAAATCTTCGGGTCTCTATCTATTTTCATAAGTCTTATTTTTACTTATGACTTATTTACTTTCATGTTTTGCTTCTCTACCTTTTTTATATAATTCTGTTTTATCCGTTTACTGTTCAAAATGCTGAAGTTAGTAAAAAGTGAGTTTACGGTTGACTCTTTTTAACATCTCATGGTAACGTTGTTAGTTTATGGCGTTATATATTAAAGAAAGAAATTTGCTACAGATTCCTTCCGAATTTCGTTGCTGCTCTTTGTTTTTGTTCTGTTTCCTGTTAGCTCTCAAAACTATTATCTCGTAGGAATTCAGTTATTTTTCGAAATTGTGATTCTTTTCGACTTAACAGCCGTTAAGTCTAAAAGTATCTTATTTTTTAAAATATTGAGTCTGCATAAGTTGTAGTTTTCCATAAATCTATTATGTTCATATTTCTATCATTTCATTTTTGGAATCTGTTACACATTTCTTCAAAATTTCGTTGCTGCTCTTTGATTCTATTCTGCTTCTTCTCAAAACTGCAATCTTCTAGGAATTCAGTTATTTTTCTACATAGTGAACTTAGTTCCATTCTATTTCCTATAGTATTGAGTTTGCACAAATTATAGTTTTCTTAAAGTCTGTTATGAATCTCCTTTCTTCATTCATGCTCCTGGAAGACTTGATACTGCTTCTAGAAAAATTGATATGGCTTCCAGAAGACTTGAAATGCTACCAGAAGACTTGATATTGCATCTGGAATGCTTGTGATATGATTCCAGAAGAGGTGATACTACTTACAGAAGACTTCATCCGTTTCCAGAAGACTTATAACTGTTCCTGGAAAACTTGATACTGCCTCTAGAAAACTTGATATGGCCTCCAGAACACTTGAAATGCTACCAGAAGACTTGATATTGCATCTGGAATGCTTGTGATATGTTTCCAGAAGAGTTGATACTACTTAGAGAAGATTTCATCTCCGTTTCCAGAAGCCTTGCAACTGCTCCTAGAAAACTTGTAATTGCTTCTAGATGACATGATACTATTTCCAAAAACCTTGAAATGCTTCTAGAAGACTTAATACTGCTTCCGGCAGACTTGATACTACTTTCAGAAGACTTGAATAAGATTTGCAACTGCCTTTAGAAGGCTTGATACTACTTCTAAAAGACTTGATATCGATTCCAGAAGATATGGGATGCTGTAGAAAGACTTGAAATGTTCCCAGAAGACTTGCCATAGCCTCTAGTAGACTTGATATTCTTCCAAAAAACTTTATGTTTATTCTAGAAGACTTGAAATGTTCCCAGAAAACTTGAGCTACTTTCAGAAGATTTGTTACTGCTCCTGGAAGACTTGATACTACTTATAGAAGGCTTAATATAGTTTCCAGAAGACTTGAAATGCTACCAGAAGACTTGATATTGCATCTGGAATGCTTGGGATATGATTCTAGAAGAGTTGAGACTACTTACAGAAGACTTCATCCGTTTCCAAAAGACTTGCAACTGCTCTTGGAAGACTTGATCTGCTTTCAGAAGACTTGCAACTGCTCCTAGAAGACTTGTAATTGCTTTTAGATGACATGATACTATTTCCAAAATCCTTGAAATGCTTCTGGAAGACTTCATACTGCTTCCAGCAGACTTGATACTACTTTCAGAAGACTTGAATAAGATTTGCTGCTGCCTTTAGAAGGCTTGATACTACTTCTAAAAGACTTGATATCGATTCCAGAAGATATAGGATGCTGTAGAAAGACTTGAAATGTTCCCAGAAAACTTGAGCTACTTTGAGAAGATTTGTTACTGCTCCTGGAAGACTTGATACTGGTTATAGAAGGCTTAATATAGTTTCCAGAAGACTTGAAATACTGCCAGAAGACTGCATACTTATTCTAGAAATCTAAAAATGTTTCCAAAAGTTACCATTTTCGATTAAGTAATTTACTTTAATGTATCATTAAGCTTTTCCTTCCATTTCAGTATTATTTTATTTTTTCAGTAATATTTTGAATTTTTTCAAAGAAAATTCAGGCCTTTTTTGAGCTGTCTGAGCAAATGGCTCATTTATTATGAAATGGAAGTAGTAGGTAGTATCATTCATACAATAAGGAAGTTTTATAAAATTTTTTGAGGATGAAAGAATACTTAAAGTTCAACATGATTCCTATTATCATCAGCGATGCCAACATCGTCTTTGATATGATCTATCCTTTTCTAATATTAACCCTAATATCTTTTATCGTAAGTTTTTGTTGCAAAACATGAATACTTCGTACAGTGGGATTCGTTGCTCTTTCCTCTATGGGAGAAATCATCAGCTGTTCTGCCAATTTCATAACGAAAACACGTTTTTGGCCAGTCCTCTTGCTCCAATTTGCTATGAATGACAAATGCAGTCCAACATATTCCATGATAACAACTCAAAATTTGATAATACTGATAATAATTCACAACTTCTGTAAAAACTTTATACACTGGTCATCTTCTCATTTCCTGTGCAGAGAAGTTGTGACGTTGTAGCAGATGACAGCCATAATGTGGTGATCAAAGAACGGAGTCACATTCCATCATGGACAAAATAAATGTTAATAAATGGGACTTATGCAATTTGTTGTCAGAAAATGCTCGCGAAGTGATTTGTTAAAAAGACAACTTGCTATCAAAAGTAATTCCCAAATCCTTGAAGGTAGATTGTTTCTCAAGAAGAAAAGCTTGTATACAATAAGATGATGGAAGAAGAGACACCTTGCATGTAAAACTATTGGTATATTTTTAAAATTAATCTTTAATTGATAACGGTTACACCATTTCGTCACCACGTCCAAGTCTGACAGAAGACTAACGACATCACGGTTCGAAAACATAGGACGAAAGACCATCTGCTTTAGCTAGTAAGCTAGAAGAGAATTTGTCTAAAATGTTCTTCAGGAAGATAACAAACAGTAAGTTGATAAACGTTGTAGTACACATAATTTACACGATCCGCTAGGTAAGAGATAAACTTAGGAGATAAACTAAAAGCACTAAGTTGATACAAGAGAACATCATGATGAATCATATCAAATGCTTTAGAAAAATCAATATATACCACATCCACTTGATATCCAAAGATTGACAAGTCACTTCAGTAACTACCGCAAGATTGGTAATTGTTGAACGATGCTTAATAAACCCATGTTAATAAGGTGACACTAATGGTTGAAGTTGTGGATAAACCATCATGTAAAGAATCTGCTCAAATACCTCAGCGAAACTGGACAATAACGATATCGGTTGGTAATCAGTAATCCGTGAGTCCTTTCAAAATTTAGGAAACGAGCCAGTGCTTAAGGATAGGTTAATTATCAAATGACGAGAGATTATCAAAGCTGAATTGTCAACAAATGAAAAATAAAGAGAGATCATCAAAAAAATGAAAAACTTCTTCTTCAGTAACATCGGCAACAAAGTTTAGAGAATACCTAGAGTGTACATCAACTATTTTGTAATCAGACTTATCAGTATATACTCCAGAAAATTGATCAGTAAATACTTTGTGGCAGCTATAGCGCCTTCATATAAATATATCACTTATTTCTATAACCTCATCAGTCTCCTCATCAGCACCAGTCAATCCTATGGCTAACCTTTTTTTCATTTGACTTTTCTTTTCTTCCAATAAATTTTAATGTCTTGTGCTGCAGTTTACCATTTCCATCATATTATCATCGATACTAAATGTTGATACTATTAGCTCTTTGGAAAGCAAAATCCAGTTCAATAAAAACTCACAGATCTTGTTGGGCCATTTGAGCCATTTAGGTTGTATACACGAATAACACCGAAAACACACACATATAAGTGGTCTAACTTTGCACTCATTGTGTTCGCTATTTTAGGAATTCATGAACGGTTTTGTCTCTAATACGTAAATCGAAAAAGTGAAGTTAAATGTCGTCATATTTTTTTTTTTGTTGCATTCAATAAAATAATCATCGCTCTCAGGTAATTTAATGAATATCAAACTTATATTTTATCTTATAATCGGTACTTTTTACCTAAGGATAATCTCATTGGTCGGTTAAGCACCTATCAAGATTTCATGTCAACGTCCTTCCCCGTTAAAGGACTCCTCAAGTAATCCACTTAAGAAGTCTCGTCGGTTGATATGTCTCGAAAGCCAGGTATTAATTAAGTTTGCTTTGACGCTCTCTAAAAGGAAACGTCAAGAAGTTACTTTACATCACTTGACCCAAAAATAATAAATCCTTGATTACATTAATCTCGATTTTGCGATAAATCCGGCGCATCCACCATTTTTATACATTTTTCGAAGGATAATATTTTTTTTCTGTGGTTCTTCGAAAAGTCCATCTTGGGGTGGATTTGTCGCATTAATATAGGATGAGATGAACGAGCCCGAAATGCGCCCTTTCGGGACATTGGTCGGATTGCGGATACTTTCGCGCTTTTCCCTCGCCCTTTAATGCGACCAAATGGGTCTCGATTGTGTCGTTATTTTTCTCCTGCCGGGTGTTTAAACTCTCGTAACGCGCGCGTTACACCGAAAGGTCCTTCAATTATGCACAGTTCGTGCGTGCTAATTCGCTTATTCCTCCCCTTAATTCCTTAACATCAGTGCGTACTGCCTAAAAGGGAATACCCTTAAATAATAATTATTTCAAATTTTTCTTTTAATAAATAATCGATTTTTTGTGTTGTTAGAATTAAAGGAAGAAAAGATATTAACGTATTTGATTCTATCCGAAACGTGTTGAGAATAAAGAACATCTGGTTGCTCTGGTTGATTAAGAATCGGCCATACAATCCGGCAGTTATGTTAGAAGGGGAGTAACCCCCCATAGTCTTGAGTTGAGAGCTTTTCTGTTAATAATAGCTATTGTTGATAGAAATTCACCCCCAAGGGACTAGTTCATTAAAATCCAACGCCATCGGCATGAAAACATCAAAACATCAACACACCCCGTAATAAACTTTGTATGTAAGAGCTGTTTCGTTCGCTGGACGTTTATTCGAAATGCAGAAACCTTAATAGAACTATTCCAGTCGAATATTTGGCCGTCCAATTCTGGAAAATCCTCTACGGTGAATGGCGCGATAAAATTTTAGCGTCAGCCGGTTCTTCGTTTTAACTGTTATTCGAGTATTAAACTTCGCGCCCGAATCTGCATTTCGTTTCCAGTTAAATTGCCCCAGACGCGAATTTAATTCAGTAAAGCTTTCATAAGTAGTCAATTAATAAGCAAAGTTTTAACCGGTAATATTAAAAATTACAAAGATAAAATTAAGAAAAATAAACACAAAAAGCGTTATGATGACGTCCAATAAAAATTATGAAGCTTAAATCCGATTTATTAATAACACGCGGACAGGTCAATTCGCTCCGCTTCATTTACATAAGAACTTAATCTTTAATTACTATGGTAATTTAAGGGGTTTTTGAAACACTCGATTAATTATATATTTTATTTTATTATTTAAAATTTTTCTTCGTTGTGTCTCGCTGTGGTTTTACGTCTCTCTTATTAAATTCTTGGAATATTTTATGAAAGTAAAACTCGGGATCTTAGTACAAACGTAGATTAGAACGAGCAGGAGTATTGGAGTTATATTCCCCCAAGATAAAGAAAGACAAGTTACTGCTCGAGGAAGCAACAAGAGGGACGGAGAAAGGTTAATCCTCAGTGTAAAAGCTCCCATGAGGGTCGAAACGTCGACTGTTTTTCGTTGGTTCCCTGAATTTCGCGTCGAAATTCCGTAGCGGGACCAAGATTTTATATGACAACAGCCAATGGGTCCCCAGGATTTCACTTCCATAACGACCACCCCATATTATTTTGACATCGTTAAAACGCTTTATTTTATTGCCGGGAACCTTTATATGGAGCCACATTAAATTTTGAATGTACGGTCATTGAGAGGAAAAAAATAGTTGATTGCAGTTTAATTTATTAAAAAAGGGGGGACATCAATAAATTCAATTCGAATTGATAAAACATTGCGCAGACAATATCGTTTGGCAAAGATAAACAATTTTAACTGAAAAACACGGGAAAAAAGTTTAACGACAAAATGCTATTCGAAATTCATCAATTTCATCGAACGAGTCCGTTTGTTCGATTCGATTACGATAAATAAATCGCAATTTGGATGTAAATGGAAACGGGGCTCGCAAGTTCTAATTTTCGTGGACCGCGTGCGTCAATTGCAAAAACGGCGCCGAATGGAAATATATAAAGGGCTTTAAACGATATTTGGATTTTAATTTATTCAAATTGCCCAAACCCGAATGGTTACTACCCAATAACAATCGTAATATAACGAATGGAGTCAATTTAAACCTTGTTAATTATACATACTACAATAAAAGTCAACTTTTATTTTTATAATAATATTTTTTTATGGGATGCAATTAATATTAATAGATGTACCCAAGTGTAGTTTATCAGCTGATTTATTGGGGAAACCCATCTGTGCCTACATCTCTACATCTTCAGGAATAAAACCCTCGTCGATTCGAGGACGTTACACGAATGAACGGTTCCGTCCTCAAATTCGCGAAATAGGACGAAACTCCCGTGGAAGCGACACAGCACGGGCCAGAAGGTTTATTTTCGTCGACGCGGTGTTTGTGTTTCGCTCGCCCTTACATCTGATCGCCTTATTTCACGGTTCGCAAATTCCGGGAAAGGAAACGTCGAACTGTTTCCCTTCGTTTTCCTCCTTTGCTTTTATGTCTCTTCGTTTCCACTCTCCTGACTCTAATACAACTTTCATTTTCCGTCCTCATTAATTCCAACATCATGTTTTTATATAATTATATTTACAACTTCAACAAGGTTAATACATTTTAAATGAAATAGGGCGATCATAGGTTTTATGTTGTTTTTATATGGAATACATCTAATATTTGAACATCTTACATCTTCTTAGAAAATGATCAAAGATAAAACTTTCAAAATCAAGAGGAAGATGTAAATTTAATTCTTTTAACACTTTGTTCAAAAAACACAAAAGAATCTTAAGATTTAATGAAAAATTCTCTTGGTAAACGCAAGGGTTGACTGTATACCATTTCGGCAGAAGAGCATCCAAAATCTTCTTTGATAGTAAACCTGAGTCCAAGAAGTATCATTGGAACCTCTTCATACCATCACTTGTGACCACATTTGGCGGTAATGGATATTTTGAGAAATGTATGGAACCTCTTTGGAGCCTTGTATTTTTGATAATAATTTATTAAATTAAGAAAAATTTTAAATTGACAGGGGGATTAATTCTTTACACGGGCCATCGTGTAAGGCGTTCTATGACTGTTAGAATGTAAGGGTATTCTAATGAATATAGAAGAGGACCAATCACAATTCACATAGAAATTATGTGAATATGTTGAAATGTCCCCTTTGGAACAGTAAATTTTTGAAACGATGATCTTGTGTGTGTTTATGAATGTTTGCTTTTTGACAACGAAGAGAAGATTTTGTTCATTTGTTTTGATCATGTCCTTGTTCATTTGTAGGCAGAAATAGCGAGTTTTGAGTGGTACGAATTTCTGGATGAGAAACTTTATGAAAGATAGTTTGACGAATTTTTTCGGGGATACAAATTCTAGAAGTCGAAGAAAAAGTTTCACACCAAATTTTCGATTTAGAAAATGAAGTTTCTTCTTGTGAAAGTTTAATTTTGTTGATACCTAAAGATTGTTTTTGTAAAAAGATTTTTTAAACGTAAATCGTTTTCTTGTGCAGTTTGTATAGTTTTAATACCAGGATAGATGGACGTTAAAGATTCTATTCGTGAAAGGGTAACTGCAACTATATTAGAAGATCCTTTTATGAATCTGACTTAAATTACTCAGAAAAAAGTGTGTTCTTTACAGTTTTTTCAAGGAAAGTGTAAAAATTTTATTGCTGAATAAATTGAAACAGTTCTCTGTGAAATGTGGAATAATTTAATTGAGATAAAGATTAGAAAAAAAATGCAATAAATTTTGTATAGTTATCTATGATTTGGGAAAGAACCACTCCAATGGCTGTAGATGAAATATTAATCGTTAATGAAAATTGCGTTCAATGAGTTTATTGGTTGGTTATTGAAGAGTTTCAGAAAAGTTTTATACAAAACGATGATAAAAATTTATCACACTTAAACATCTTTATGAGTCTTGGAAAATCGTTGATTACTTTTATTTTATTTGTTGAAGGACGAATTAATTTTGGTGAAATGTTTTGACTGAGACTGATTGTATACCAAAAATACATTTCGAAGTTTGACATTTATACCAAAATTGTTTAACCTGTCATAAAGTAGTTCTAAATATGAGATATGTGTACCTTAATCTTTACTAACTCTAACTTTACTACCCTAAGTACACGAATATAAAATCTAAACCTCGAGTAACTTCATTACTGAAGCGTTATAAAGTTTGTGCTGCATTTCTGGGGCCAAACAGCGTTCTAGTAATCTCAAAAAGTCTACCAAATGGAGTTGTGATAGCGGCCTTAAAAATATCTCCTTCTGCTACTGGCATTTGATGATAAGCTGGAGCTAAATCTACTGTTGAAAAAATTTGACATATTTAAATTAAAATCTTGAATATGAGGCAGCAGATAACGATCCCAGTTCTCTCTCAAATGTAGAATAATTTAATTGAGATGGAGATTAGAAAAAAAAATGCAATAGCTTCTGTATAATTATCTATGATTTGAGTAAGAACCAGTCTAATGGCTGTAGATGAAACGTTAGTGGTTAATGATAATTAGATTAATTTTTATTATAAATATAGAAATTAATGCTCATTTTCTTCTGACCAATAAACTATTTATTTGTGACTACTTTTGTGGAAAGAATTTGAAAAATGTACAAACAGAGTTTGAGAAAAATTGGTACAAAACGATGATAAAAATTTATCACACTTAAAAATCTGTAAGAGTCTTGGATAATCGTTGATTACTTTTATTTTATTTGTTGAAAGACAAATAAATTTTGGTGAAATGTTTTGACTGAGACAATCAATAAATTGTACACCAAAAATACATTTCGAAGTTTGATATTTATACCAAAATTGTTTGACCTTTCAAAAAGTAGTTCTAAATGTGAGATATGTGTACCTTAATTTTTACTCGCAATAATAATATCATCTAAGTACATGAATATAAAATCTAAACCTCGAGTAACTTCATTAATGAAGCGTTATAAAGTTTATGCTGCATTTCTGGGGTCAAATAGCATTCTAGTAAACTCAAAGAGTCTACCAAATGGAGTTGTGATAGCGGCCTTAAAAATATCTCCTTCTGCTACTGGCATTTGATGATAAGCTGGAGCTAAATCTACTTTTGAAAAAATTTGACATATTTAAATTAAAATCTTGGATATAAGGCAGCAGATAACGATCTCAGATCTCTGTCAAATGTAGAATAATTTAATTGAGATGGAGATTAGAAAAAAAATGCAATAGCTTCTGTATAATTATGTATCTATGATTTGGGAAAGGACCACTCTAATGGCTGTAGATGAAACGTTAGTGGTTAATGATAATTAGATTAATTTTTATTATAAATATAGAAATTAGTGCTCATTTTCTTCTGACCAATAAACTATTTATTTTTGACTACTTTTGTGGAGAGAATTTGAAAAATGTACAAACAGAGTTTGAGAGAAATTGGTACAAAATGATGATAAAAATTTATCACACTTAAAAATCTTTAAGAGTCTTGGAAAATCGTTGATTACTTTTATCTTATTTGTTGAAAGACAAATAAATTTTGGTGAAATGTTTTGACTGAGACAATCAATAAATTGTACACCAAAAATACATTTCGAAGTTTGATATTTATACCAAAATTGTTTGACCTTTCAAAAAGTAGTTCTAAATGTGAGATATGTGTACCTTAATCTTTACTCGCAATAATTATATCATCTAAGTACATGAATACAAAATCTAAACCTCGAGTAATTCCATTAATGAAGCGTTATAAAGTTTGTGCTGCATTTCTGGGGCCAAATATCATTCTAGTAAACTCAAAGAGTCTACCAAATAGAGTTGTGATAGCGGCCTTAACAATATCTCCTTCTGCTACCGGCATTTGATGGTAAGCTCGAACTAAATTTACTTTTGAAAAAATTTGACATATTTAAATTAAAATCTTGAATGTCTGGCAATAGATAACGATCTCAGTTCTCTGTCGAATGTAAAATAATTTAATTGCGATGGAGATTACAAAAAAATGCAATAACTGCTGTATAATTATCTATGATTTGGGAAAGAACCACTCTAATGGATGTAGATTTCAACATTAGTGGTTAATGATAATGAGGTTAATTTGTATTATAAATATAGAAAAGAATGCTCATGTTCTTCTGACCAAAAAACTATTTGTTTTTCACCACTTTTATGTAAAGAATTTGAAAAAATGTACAAACAGAGTTTCAGAAGAATTGGTACAAAACGATGATAAAAATTTATAACACTTAAAAATCTTGGAAAATCATTGATTGCTTTTATTCTGTTTGTTAAAGCCGAATTAATTTTGATGAAATGTTGTGTCTGAGACAGTCAATTGATTGTACACCAAAAATACATTTCGAAGTTTGATATTTATACCAACATTTTTTGACCTTTCAAAAAGTAGTTCTAAATGTGAGATATGTGTACCTTAATCTTTACTTGCAATAATTATATCATCTAAGTACATGAATACAAAATCTAAACCTCGAGTAACTTCATTAATGAAGCCTTATAAAGCTTGTGCTGCATTTCTGGACCAAATAACATTCCAGTAAACTCAAAGAGTCTACCAAATGGAGTTGTGATAGCGGCCTTAAAAATATTTCCTTCTGCTATCGGCATTTGACGGTAAGCTCGAACTAAATCTACTTGTGAAAAAATTTGACATATTTAAATTAAAATCTTGAATATGAGGCAGCGGATAACGATCTCAGTTCTCTCTCAAATGTAGAATAATTTAATTGAGATGGAGATTAGGAAAAAATGCAATAGCTTCTGTATAATTATCTAAGATTTGGGAAAGAACCACTCTAATGGCTGTAGATGAAACATTAGTGGTTAATGATAATGAGGTTAATTTTTATTATAAATATAGAAAAGAATACTCATGTTCTTCTGACCAAAAAACTTTTTGTTTTTCACCACTTTTATGTAAAGAATTTGAAAAAATGTACAGAGTTTCAGAAAAATTGGTGCAAAACGATGATAAAAATTTATCACGCTTAAAAATCTTGGAAAATCATTGATTGCTTTTATTCTGTTTGTTAAAGCCGAATTAATTTTGATGAAATGTTGTGTCTGGGACAGTCAATTGATTGTACATCAAAAATACATTTCGAAGTTTAATATTTATACCAAAATTGTTTGACCTTTCAAAAAGTAGTTCTAAATGTGAGATATGTGTACCTTAATTTTTACTCGCAATAATAATATCATCTAAGTACACGAATATAAAATCTAAACCTCGAGTAACTTCATTAATGAAGCGTTATAAAATTTATGCTGCATTTCTGGGGTCAAATGGCATTCTAGTAAACTCAAAGAGTCTACCAAATGGAGTTGTGATAGCGGCCTTAAAAATATCTCCTTTTGCTACCAGCATTTGATGGTAAGCTGGAGCTAAATCTACTTTTGAAAAAATTTGACATATTTAAATTAAAATTTTGAATATGTGGCAGCAGATAACGATCTCAGTTCTCTGGCAAATGTAGAATAATTTAATTGAGATGGAGATTAGAAAAAAAATGCAATAGCTTCTGTATAATTATCTATAATTTGGGAAAGAACCACTCTAGTGGCTGTAGATGAAACGTTAGTGGTTAATGATAATTAGATTAATTTTTATTATAATTATCGAAATTAGTGTCATTTTCTTCTGACCAATAAACTATTTATTTTTGACTACTTTTGTGGAAAGAATTTGAAAAATGTACAAACAGAGTTAGAGAAAAATTGGTACAAAATGATGATAAAAATTTATCACACTTAAAAATCTATAAGAGTCTTGGAAAATCGTTGATTACTTTTATTTTATTTGTTGAAAGACAAATAAATTTTGGTGAAATGTTTTGACTGAGACAATCAATAAATTGTACACCAAAAATACATTTCGAAGTTTGATATTTATACCAAAATTGTTTGACCTTTCAAAAAGTAGTTCTAAATGTGAGATATGTGTACCTTAATCTTTACTCGCAATAATTATATCATCTAAGTACATGAAAATAAAATCTAAACCTCGAGTAACTTCATTAATGAAGCGTTATAAAGTTTGTGCTGCATTTCTGAACCAAATAGCATTCCAGTAAACTCAAAGAGTCTACCAAATGGAGTTGTGATAGCGGCCTTAAAAATATCTCCTTCTGCTACCGGCATTTGATGGTAAGCTCGAACTAAATCTACTTTTGAAAAAATTTGACATATTTAAATTAAAATCTTGAATATGTGGCAGCAGAAAACGATTTCAATTCTCTGGCAAATGTAAAATAATTTAATTGAGATGGAGATTACAAAAAAAGTGCAATAGCTTCTGTGTAATTATCTATAATTTGGGAAAGAACATCTCTTATGGCTGTAGATGAAACATTAGTGGTTAATGATAATGAGGTTAATTATTATTAAAAATATAGAAAAGAATGCTCATGTTCTTCTGATCAAAAAACAATTTGTTTTTCACCACTTTTATGTAAAGAATTTGAAAAAATGTACAAACAGAGTTTCAGAAAAATTGGTGCAAAACGATGATAAAAATTTATCACGCTTAAAAATCTTGGAAAATCATTGATTTCTTTTATTCTGTTAAAGCCGAATTAATTTTGATGAAATGTTGTGTCTGGGACAGTCAATTGATTGTACATCAGAAATACATTTCGAAGTTTAATATTTATACCAAAATTGTTTGACCTTTCAAAAAGTAGTTCTAAATGTGAGATATGTGTACCTTAATTTTTACTCGCAATAATAATATCATCTAAGTACACGAATATAAAATCTAAACCTCGAGTAACTTCATTAATGAAGCGTTATAAAGTTTATGCTGCATTTCTGGGTTCAAATAGCATTCTAGTAAACTCAAAGAGTCTACCAAATGGAGTTGGGATAGTGGCCTTAAAAGTAACTCCTGATACCGGTATTTGATGGTAAGCTCGAACTAAATCTACTTTTGAAAAAAATTGACATGTTCAAATCTTGAATATGTGGCATCAGATAACGATCCGGAACAGTTATTAAATTTAATTGGCGATAATCACCGCAAGGACGCAAATTTCCACAATCTTTTTTATGTACCATATGTAATGGCCATCCTGCAGATGAAGATCAAGGATGATAAATTCTCAGAGAAACCATCTGATCGATTTATTACTGCGAATTTTGTAGTATCTAAACGTCTTGGAGTATAAAATGGTAAATGAGGATTAGTTATAATGCAATGTTGAATATTATGATTATAAATATTGAATATCAATATTTTTTTTAAAGAAGAAAATATTTGAAAAATAGTTTAGGAGATGATATATTTCTTTTAATTAAAGAATCAGAGAAAGCTAATTTAGTTGTGAACCTATTTGATTACTTGATTTCTTTTTATCAGCATATCTTAAATGATTACCCATTGAAACGTTTACTCGTTTTTTGATTTGTGTTTATTACCAAACCGTGTGTGATATGAACATATTGATGGTCAACGATAACATGGATAACACGGCGAGTTTGGCTTATTATTTGTTGCTCTTTGTATCACATAATTTTTTTCTTGCGATTGAGGACGTTTAAGCCAAACTCGCCGCCGTCTGGTTTGACGATAAGTGCAATGAGAATAGCATTGTGAAGAATTAAAATTGTTGAACTGTTTTTGTAAAGAATTGATCTAAATTTCCATTAAAATTTGTTTTTGAGTGAAGTTATTGAAAGTTGACTGATATGTCAAAGTGAAATCTGAAAAGGCTTTCAAAATATCCGAATTACTAGTATATTAACAATACCATATGTGTTAGTAAATGAAGTGTTGAATCCCGAATTTTATCCGCTATATTTAATAAATCATTAACATCATTTTTTTGGATGCCAGAAGAGCAATGGAAATTGTGCTTGGTAATCTACGTTTCCAGAGTTTTACCAGTAATCTCGACTTACTACCTGTGAACCACCAGCAGTAGTTAACATATTTCTAAAAAAAATCAGATAGCTTATATAATTGCTTTTCTTCACTTGAAGAAAAGAGATGATATTATTAGATTAGAGATGATGATACATATCATTTTCAGAAAGTTTTGTAATTATATCATAAATTTGGGAAAATACATCGATTGCTAATTTTACTTTAACTAAATTATATTTTAATTTATTATTAACTATTAGAAATGATTAATTGATGACGAACTGTTGTCGTTGATCTGCCTTGTATATACCAATGTTGATATTTGGTTATGAGGTCTTCGTTATCTAAATATTATATTATTCTTATATCTATGACCATTTCAAATACTTTTGACATCGGTCCTTTGGTTTCTTAATTGGTATTACTTTCACGCAGATGAAAAATACCTTTTATTAAACATTTGTTTAGCACTAATTTCAGTTGTTTACTAATTTGTTATTCTATTTCTTTTAGCAGTTTTACTAAGAAGCTTCCATCAAGTGTGGTCTTAACTTCACTTTGAATGCTTCTTTTCCTACTTCTTTCTTTGTTATTTTTCAAGCTGCTTTTATTTTGTTTTCTGCGTTATTTATATACTTTGCATAAGCTTCTGTTTTCGCAAAGTCAACTTCATTTCTGTATTCATTTAAGCTTCTATACGTATTTTTATGTATACCATCGTTTTAAAACATGTCAAGAGGATATCATGAATTTTTGTGTAAGTTGTTTGTACATTGAGTCTTGTATTGATGTATTTATGACAAATCGCTCTCTTCTAATAAACGTTTTAAAATGTCTATGTTAGTAGAGTTTATTCTTCTTCTTTGTGTTATTTTAATTCCGTGTTATCCAGATATCAAGATACAAAATGCTTTTTGTGCCAAATTATCACAAAAATGAAGGTTGATAGTTTTTAAGGCGCTTTTCTGATATAGATTTGGATATAGACCATTCTCTGACATAAGAAAATTTTCCTTCGCTTTTCTTTTGTATAATCTAAAAATTTTTGCTGCTCTACAAAAAACTCCTCTATATCATAATACCATCATCTCATAATACCATCAGAAAGGTGGTATATTTGTTATAATTATCGATTTTAATTTTGGAATTAACACCGAACATAGCTCCAAACATCGTTTTTTATTTAAGTTAGATAAATCAATAATCTCAAAGAGGTATTGTTCCTTTATATAATAATAGCCACTTCTACATGATATATCTACATGATGTTCTACAATTGTAGGTCACAAATATCTAATCAAATATCCTAGTATGTCTGTATTTGAGATTATTTTAAGTACATAATTGAAGCTGGTTGATTTTTTTATAAACTTTGTACATTAATATTTATTAAATCACTATTTTTGGTATTTGTTGATTATTTATGGTATTATTTAAGAAATAAACGATTTATTTGTGTACTATCTTGTGATACAATATATCAGGTGATTTTACCATTTCTAAATGCGACAAATTAACTGACTCTGAAAGATTAAGTTTGGTCTTCTAGCTTTTAGTTTTTTCACATTTGACGTTTTCTATGCCTATGAAGATAAATACTCTAATACGTCCTTTTCTTCAATTTCAACCGATAAATCGCAAATATTTAAGTGAGCTAATCTGTTTATACTCTTCATCATTACATTATTTTGAGTTGAACCATGAATTATATCTTCGTTATTTCTTTTACGATAAGTAACTTTCTGAAAATCTTCATTATGTAATTTCATTTTATTTGTTTCATCACCTGAAGGAGTATTGGCGACTTGCTTATTATTCTTTTTAAATTGTTTACTTTAGTTTTTTCCGTCTAAGAATCAAATTTTTATTGGTATCCTTGTTTATTTCAAAGAAATTTTCTTCTTGATCTTGATTCTTTTCAACCAATAGAACTTGAGCTATGGCGTCGTCTTGATACAAATTTTCTTCTTATAGAAAACTTCCCTAAACTTGTTTTTAATTTCAAATCTTCAAAAAACAGATTTTGGTTTTGTAATTCCAATTTCTTAGTTTCAAATTGAAAACTTCCCTAAACCTGTTTTCAATTTCAAATCTTTAAACAACAGATTTTCGTTTTGTAATTCTAATTTGTTAGTTTCGAGTTGAAAACTTCCCTAAACCTGTTATCAATTTCAAATCTTCAAACAACAGACTTCCGTTTTGTAATTCTAATTTGTTAGTTTTGAGTTGATTGACTCAATTTTGATTACTCACATAAATTTTCTACGGAGCTTTTATTAAGTTTAGATTCTCGTCACTACGTTTGCATTTCCATTCCTTTATTAAACCGTTTTCTTTCATCTTCGCGTATTCTTGAACGAATACCTAAACAGACAGTGAAACAACATGTGAAAGTTTTCTCCACATCCATATTCATAGCTTAAATAACCCTCGTTTCGAGTTAGTGTTCTCTTACACGATCCGCACGCTATCGCCATAATTTTAGTTCTTCACCCTTCTCCCTAGAAGGATTCTAGCTCCGATGTCAATAGTAATTACTTCCGTCTGGAATATAGTACAATAAGTATGTACCCAAGTTGTAATCTTGTTGAAATCAAAGTGTATAGCAGTATACTTCCAGTATATTAACTAAGACTCTTTCCGACATTTTGATCTCAAATGTCTATCTGAATTATGAGAGTCTTCATTCTCAATCCAGGAGTGCCACTCATAATAGCACTCTGATATCGAGCATTAAGCGTTTATAGCACAGTATGTAAAAGATATTACAGATTATGTTACCGTTTTATGGGAAATAGCTGCTTCTATTATACTTAAATTTTTGTCGAGTTAAATAAAAGCTGCATAAGCATTGCATTTATTAAAGACGTGGTAATAATAACTTTTTTATAATACGTTTTGTGTTAACATAAAAATCTAATGAGGATATAATTTACAAAATTTAGATAGTTACATGACTCGGATATTATCCCTTTTAGGTAATTCGTTTCGTAATAAATAAACCCTTCAGGGAACCGTTCACGATCCGGAAAGTTGTTCTAATCCGGCAATTTGGAGTTTCAGTTAGGTAAATACACATGATGGCGCTGATACGGCCAGGCATATGCAGATTGAAGGCGGTTGGTGGGTTCCAGATTACAACCCGCTGTAAATTATTTAATGACCCCCAGGGAAGGATTATATTGCTTGACCGTTCTCCAACCAAACAACAAATCTCCCATGCGTATTCTAAACGATCATATACAAATAAACCTTTTCGAAAAAGAGAACTTAGTAAGTTAGTCTCATCGAATCAATAACTTTAATGGCTCTGTTAAAACAATCCCCGAAACCAGATAAGCAACGAGTTTCCCTTTGCTATCTTTATAGGACACAGCTGGGCTTAAAACGCCTCCGCTAACAGTTCTTTGTCTGATGGGATAAAAGGGAAAGGGTTTATGTCACTTTCTTTAATATATTACAGTCGTAAAGTTTTCTCCATAAAATTTTTAATAATTTTATTTTTCTCTTTGTTTCAGGTGAGTTCATTTTTTGGAACAATCCCATAAATCTTTACTTCTCCTTTTTATAAAACTTGAATGGATCATCAATCAGCTATTTGCGAATAAAAACGCACCGTAATTGGGGGGATATTAAGGCCCCCCCATTTCGGGTAAGTCATGCCGTACCGAGGAAGTAGTAAGCGCCATTGTCCCTCGTAATCTCCGATAATCTCTTGGACGAACTCCTTCCCGACACGGCAAAACCAAAAATCCCTTCAGGAAGGGAGGTCTCTATATTGATTCTCCTTCACTGTACTTTTTGTAATTACCTACCTCCCTACGCTAAGCACGGTTGGGGGATGAATTTTTCTCGACTGCGAAAAAGGATCGGGGCGGTTAATTATAGGGCGTCCCTTTTAACTGTAAGGGGGGGCGTTGAGATGGTATTTTTCTGCGTGACGACGGGAGAATCTTTTCAATTAGCCCTTGCGGCTGAAGAGAAGATAAAACGCTGTGTGAGATCGCGGTAAATGGTGTGCGTTGCAATCTCCCCTTCATGTTAAGGTTTGCTTAATTTTTTTTGTTAAATTTAATTAAAAAACTCCGAGATAACTCGAACTATCCATTAAATATTATGCGGATAATAAAAGTTTTCGTTCTGAATTTCGCGGGTATCGCATAATCGTCGGTGTACGAACGGAGTCTGGTTACGGGATTAAAGTTTTCGATCTTCTCCACCCGGTTCCGCGCTCTCCACGAACTCGAGCTCTTGTAATCTTCACCGGTGCACTCGACGGTCGTAATCTGTGCGAGAAAAACGCTCGCACCACTTAGGGACTAAGTACTTGCCAGATAAGATCCTCTCGTCCCCCATTCAACATTTCTTCGCCACCTCGTTTCCTGTACTACTCACTAATCCAAGAAAAAGAATCATCTC
This sequence comes from Onthophagus sagittarius, assembly GCA_036711965.1. NCBI lineage: Eukaryota > Metazoa > Arthropoda > Insecta > Coleoptera > Scarabaeidae > Onthophagus > Onthophagus sagittarius. The sequence continues at coordinate 32,004,026 of JASERS010000005.1, forward strand.
ATCACAACAATACCCAACAGATGTCATCATTTCGTTTAAGAAAAAGCTTTGATCTAAATTGTCTTAACTAGAAGTTATCGAAATGAAACTTGGACTCCTCTATAATAATAGCAACAAATCCTATTCCATCCCAATCAGCAATCCTCACTTCAATAAGCAATAATCGTTGCTCGGTCCAACGAATAACCACTTGAATTTCAGGCTTTACCGATAACGACGTTGCGCTCACGCCATAATCGAGGCTGTCTAAGCGTATTCCCTCTTACCCTGTATATGCATCCTGCAACATATGTTCCTGCTTTTGGTCGACCGCATCCAATTAGACTTTACCGGGTAATGAATATATATGTAGCATAAAGAGAAATGACCCCTCGTTTCACCCTCCCCAGGTTTCGGCCGATATCAACGTCGCTTGACCGAACTCGTCCCTCAGTAATCTACCGGCTTGTGGTATGGACAATGTTGTATGCGTGTGCGGAAAAATAAACTTGCTGTGACACGATTTCGTCCGGTTTAGATCGGTCAAAACGTCCGGCTTGAAAAAAAGGGGAACGGAAATTTACGATGTTAAAATTTATAAAAAAAATGTTGAACGGAAATTATTAATAATCTCCATGAATCATTCAAATAATTTGAATCATGCATAGTTAAAAAATGTCTTATCGCTAAAAATTGCAAAACGATTTGGTATAAAATCGATGTCTTTAATTGATTTTTATCACTCCAAAATGATGTGCGACGAGTTTAAAATCAGTTCGCAAAGCCTTTGGTTGAACATTGATTTTTATGTAACGGAAAATTTAAAAGTTGTTATTGTTTATTTTGCTACTATGCGATTGGTACGTAACATTTTTTATTAAAGTTCAAATTTATTCCGTTTATTTTTAGTGGATCAATATTGCTTGTATTTTTTTAATGGTTCAAGATATTTATGGATTGATGGATGATAAATGTATCCTTGATTTGAAAAGAATCTTAGTAATCACATTCTTAGGAATGTGCGTAAGCGAAATTTTATTGATAATAGGACTTGTAATGGTACGTAAATTTATTGTCATCGTCATTTAGTCCATATTATTTCTCCATATGAACTTGCACAAAGAGAACTTATTTAATTCTTTTTTATAAAATACTTAATACGCATAAAACGCGTGATTTAGAAGAATCGAGAGTTTTAGTTATTTAGAAGTTATAAATTTTAAAAATAATTATGAGTGTGTGATACGTTACATTCACAAATAATTGTACCATCAAAATGAAAAGAGGAGAGGAAGCTTGGCTTAAAAGTTTAATGTTGGAACTCATGATTTTTAGTTTCTCCAAACTCTTTCTAAGATTCTTCAAAACCATATCCAAGTCAATAACTTACATATCGATATAAACTTTATCAAAACAACTTTGTTTTCGAGCATTTTAGAACTCTTTAAGAAGATTTTATATAAAAAATTGTAAAAAATCAAATTCTTAAGACATCTTGATGACATATTCTGTCATTTATTAAGGAAAGTATGCAGTTTTTCAAGAACAAAATAGTATTTTGATATCTCAATTCGTTTTTGAGATATCAAGTTTTGAACTCAACCTAAATAAGAGCATTTCATAAAATTAACGATTTCCTTAATCATTTTGAAAAAATCGTAAAAAATCAAATTCTTAAGAAATCTTCATGAAATATTTTATCATTTATAGAGAAAAGTATGCACTTTCTCAAGAACAAAACCATTTGTAAATATCTCAATCCGTTTTTGAGATATCAAGTTTTGAACTCAATCTGAATTCGTAGTATTTCACAAGATCAACAATTCATTTAATCATTTTGAAAAACTCGTAAAAAATCGAACTCTTTAGATATCTTGATGAGTTTATCATTTTATCTCGCTTATTTCCCAAGATAACATTTACTTCAACCAAGTTATTATCAAAGATGGTGAATTGTTGCCAAATTAATTTTTTATTATACAAGATTACGATTTTTGTTAAAATTGGGCTGAGTTTGGTATCAAATTAATCAAAATATACCTTGTTTTAAATTTATATCTGCAATGATAATAAGTTATGAACTAAAAAGGTAATAAAAATAATAATTTCTCCAATTTGTATTGTAAACATGTTAACTGTGTCATAAAATTAAAATAAACCTAAAATTATTTTGATTTAACATGGTAATAAGAATGAGATTGATGAAAAAAAAGATAATAATAATAGCAACGATTTTGATAATAACTAAACACTCTCCTATATAGATAATAATAATCAACAATAATTTGATTCTTAATTCGGTATCAACTAAATCAGAATTCAAAATCTTATTAACTTATGTCTGCAATGGTAATAAGTAGTGGGGCAAAATGGTAATAAAAATAATCATTTTCGTAATAATGATTAAAATTACTACGAAATTACGAAATATTTGGTATTAAATCGATTTATTTAGTATAGTTAGAAATATTTTTTATTTTAAGACATCCTCAAAAGGCAATAATAATAATAATAACTCGGATTCAAATAAAATTGATTTTAAGGGAAGCGAAAATGAATTTTCTTTGAAAAGAACAAAATTAGATGATTTTATCTGGATCTAAAGCTAATGATCTCATTTTATCTTTTATCTCTATTCCCCGAGATAATAACTATTTTAATAAAGTTATTATCAAAAATGGCAAATTATTATCAAATTATTACTATTTTTTATTATAACCTTATGATTTTTGATAAAATTGTACCGAGTTTGGTATCAAATTAATCAGGATATATGTTTTTTTAAATTATTTATCTACAATGATAATAAGTAATGAAGTAAAAAGGTAATAAAAATAATAATTTCACCAACGTGGATTGTAAACATGATAACTTTGTGATAAAATTAAAATTAACCTAAAATCCTTTTGATTTGGAATGGTAATAAGATTGAGATTGATGAAAAAAGAAGATAATAATAATAATAACGATTTTGATAATAACTAAACAGTCTCCTATATAGATGATAATAAGCAACAATAACTTAATTCGGTATAAAATTAATCAGAATTCAAAATATTATTAATTTATATCCTCGATGGTAATAAGTAGTGAGGTAAAATAGTAATAAAAATAATAATTTTGGTAATAATGATAAAATTACTAATTAACGTATTCATTCGATTTATTCGATATAAATAGATATATTTTTCATTTTAAGACATCCTCAAAAAGGTAATAATAATAATAAACACTCAGATTGAAATAAAATTGATTTTAAGAGAAGCAAAAATGAATTTTCCTTAAAAAAGAACAAAACTAGATGATTTTATCTCGAGATAATAATTATTTTAGTAGAGTTATTATCGTAAAGGGCGGATTTTAATGAATTTTCTTTGAGAAGAGCAAAGCGATGATTTTATTTCTCTTATTTCCTGAGATATCTTTTTTAGTAGAGTTATTATCAAAAATGGCGAATTATTACCATATTATTATTTTTTTATTACAACATTACGATTTTTGATAAAATTGTGCCGTTTGGTATAAAATTGATCAAGATAGCAACAATAATTTGATTCCCAATTGGGTATCAAGATCAGGATTCAGGATAAGTAATCGGGTAAAATGGTAATAAAAAAAAATAATTTTGATAATAATGATTAAAATTAATACAAAAACACGCATTAAATCGATTTATTCGATACAGATAGAAATATTTTTTATTTTAAAACATCCACAAAAAGTTAATGATAATAAAAACTTGGATTGAAATAAAATTGATTTTAAGTTAGTTTAATAGAGTTATTATCAAAGAATGGTGGATTATTACCAAATTATTATTTCTTTGTTACAACATTACGATTTTTGATAAAATTGCGCCGAGTTTAGTATAAAATTAATCAGGATATAATTTTTTTAACTTGTTTATTCACAATGATAATAAGTGGTGAAGTAAAAAGGTAATAAAAACAATAATTTCATCCAATTGTATTACAAACATGTTAACTTTATCATGAAATTGAAATAAACCTAAAATCCTTTTGATTTAACATGGTAATAAGCATAAGATTAATAAGGAAGCATGAGATTAATAAAAAAAGGATAATAATAATAACAACGATTTTGATAATAGCTAAACACTCTCCTGTATAGATAATAGTAATCAACAATAACTTGATTCCCAATTCAGTATCAAATAGATCAAAATTCAAAATCTTATTAATTTATGTTCTCAATGGTAATAAATAGTGGGACAAAATGGTAATAAAAGTAATAATTTTGGTAATAATGATTAAAATTAATACAAAATCACGAAAAATTTGGTACTAAATCGATTTATTCAGTATAGATAAAAATGCTATTATTTTAAAACATCGTCAAAAGGTAATAATAATAATAATATTATAAACTCGGATTGAAATAAAATTAATTTTAAGCGAATGAAAGTGAATTTTCTTTGAGAAGAGCAATACTAGATGATTTTAACTCGTTTATTTCCCGAGATAATAACTATTTTAATAGAGTTATTATCAAAAATGGCAAATTATTACCAAATTATTAATATTTTATTACAACATTATGAAATTTGATAAAATTGCACCAAGTTTGGTATCAAATTAATCAGAATTCAAAATCTTATTAATTCATATCTTCGATGGTAATAAGTAGTGAGGTAAAATGGTAATAAAAATAATAATTTTGGTAATAATGATTAAAATTAATATAAAATCACGAACAATTTGGTACTAAATCGATTCATTTAGTATAGATAGAAATATTTTTTATTTTAAGACATCCTCAAAAAGGTAATAATGATAATAAAAGTTCAAATTGAAATAAAACTGCTTTTAAGCGAAACAAAAATGAATTTTCTTTGAAAAGATCAAAACTGAATGATTTTATCTCTTTTATTTCCCGAGATAACAACTTTTTTAATAGAGTTATTATCAAACATGGCGGATTATTACCAAATTATTAATTTTTTTATGGCAACATTACGATTTTTGATACAATTGCGACGAGTTTACTACCAAATTAATCAGGATAAAATTTTTTGAAATTTGTTTATCCGCAACGATAATAAGTGATGAAGTAAAAAGATAATAATAATAATTTCATCAATTTGTATTGTAAACATGTTAACGTTGTCATAAAATCAAAATAATAAATATAAAATCCTTTTAATGTTAAATCAAAAGAGGTAATAAGAATGAGATTGATGAAAAAAAGATGATAATAATATAAACAACGATTTTGATAATAATTAAACAATCTCCTATATAGATGACAATAATCAACAATCATTTGATTCCCAATTCGGTATCAAATAAATCAGAATTCAAAATCTTATTAATTTATGTCCTCAATAGCAATAAGTAGTGGGGCAAAGTGGTAATAAAAATAATCATTTTGGTAATAATGATCAAAATGAATACAAAATCACGAATAGCTTGGTACTAAATCGATTTATTCAGTATAGATAAAAATGTTTTTATTTTAAAACATCCTCAAAAGGTAATAATATTAATAATATAAACTCGGATTGAAATAAAATTAATCTTAAGCGAATGAAAGTGAATTTTCTTTGAGAAGAGCAAAACTAGATGTTTTAACTCGCTTATTTCCCGAGGTAATAACTATTTTAATAGAGTTATTATCAAAAATGACAAATTATTACCAAATTATTAATATTTTATTGCAACATTACGAAATTTGTTAAACTTGCACCGAGTTTGGTATCAAATTAATCAGAATTCAAAATCTTATTAATTCATATCCTCGATGGTAATAAGTAGTGAGGTAAAATGGTAATAAAAATAATAACTTTGGTAATAATGATTAAAATTAATACAAAATAACGAAAAATTTGGTACTAAATCGATTCATTTAGTATAGATAGAAATATTTTTTTATTTTAAGACATCCTCATTTTTGAGGTAATAATGATAATAAAAGTTCAAATTGAAATAAAACTGATTTTAAGCGACACAAAGATGAATTTTCTTTGAAAAGATCAAAACTAAATGATTTTATCTCTTTTATTTTCCGAGATATCAACTTTTTTAATAGAGTTATTATCAAACATGGCGGATTATTACCAAATTATTAATTTTCTTATGGCAACATTACGATTTTTGATACAATTGCGACGAGTTTACTATCAAACTAATCAGAATAAAATTTTTTGAAATTTGTTTATCCACAATGATAATAAGTGATGAAGTAAAAAGATAATAATAATAATAATTTCATCAATTTTTATTGTAAACATGTTAACGTTGTCATAAAATCAAAATAATAAACATAAAATCCTTTTGATGTTAAATCAAAAGAGGTAATAAGAATGAGATTGATGAAAAAAGATGATAATAATACGACGATTTTGATAATAATTAAACAATCTCCTATATTGACAACAATAATCAACATTAATTTGATTCCCAATTCGGTATCAAATAAATCAGAAAAATGGTAATAAAAATAATAATTTTGGTAATAATGACTAAAATTAGTACAAAATCACGCATTAAATCGATTTATTCGATACAGATAGAAATATTTTTTATTTTAAAACATCCTCAAAAAGTTAATGTTAATAATAACTTGGATTGAAATAAAATTGATTTTAAGTTAGTTTAATAGAGTTATTATCAAAAAATGGCGGATTATTACCAATTTTTTAGTTTTTTATTAAAACATTGCGATTTTTGATAAAATTATGCCGAGTTTGGTATCAAATTAATCAGGATATAATTAATATAAAACGAAATAAAAATTAATTTGTAGTAAAATAATTAATTTTTTGTAGAAAATTAAAGCTTTAATGCTGCCTTGGTTGGTCCTCGAGTTTGGATTAATAACAATCACAGTTTGCACCGCAATAACATTACTTTTTTCATCACCGTACACAGCTACTGTTATTTTGCTTTGTAAGTTTTGTTGTTACTTAATTTAATTTTATTAATTGCATTTTTCCTTTAGTTTCGGTGATACTCACCTATAAATGGTTTGCCGTTTATAAATACTGCGAAATTTTGTTACCAGACGAAAGTGATCCAATCAATCCCGTAATCATGCCAGAAAAATCTGCCGTAGTCGCCTAATTGTTGCAAAACAAAAATTATTATTGATTCAAATGAATTAAAAATAAAAATTAATCTCCACGGCTACATTAGCTTTTCGAAAATAAAGAAAAACCTTTTATCACTTTCCTATTTTAATTAATTCACGTAGTCCATTTTCGGGCCCTTGTCACGACAGACAATACCAAGGGACCGAAAACAATTTTTCTTGACCCCGACATATCTCAAACACGCCACGCACGAGCAATCCACCATCGTGGATTTCCCCGAAAGGACACACCATCACCATCGCCAGCTCGCCTAGAAATTTATCTCCGTGCCTTAGGATTGTTTAATAATGGGAGCCCCCTGCACGATCCGATTCTCGGTCGTTACGCCCCTTAACGGATCCCCCGAACCGGACCGCGACCGTTAAATTGAATGTCTACAGGTAAATCCATGCTAATGAGGGCAATTTGAGTTAAAGGGGCTCTTGGATGCAGCGTACCGGTGACTCCCCTCGGGGCCTTCGGAGAATTTCAATAATTGCTCTCCATCGGTTATTATTAAACCCCTTTTGGAATGTGATTAAATTGGGGATAGAAATTAAATTGGAGAAATTGGGAAATCGTATTGAAACGACTTTTTTTTCGTTTGTGTGTTATCGCGTTTCGGAAACTGGACGTGCGGAGAAAAGAGCTTTCAAGTTGAATGAGAAAACACTTAAGGTAAAAGCTGTCCGCAAATTTCGTCAAGACGGACGTGATTCTATCGATTTGAAATCAAAGCGAACTCTCTACGAATGATGGGCGACAGGTAAATATCCGGTAGGGTATTGGGCAATTAAAAAATTGTAATAATACATTAAGTATTAATTTCTTCACAAAGAAATAAAATATCAGTTTGTGTACTTAGTACTCAAAGCTCAAAAATTTATACCCACGGCAATGTTAATAAAATGATAAGTCATATTGTTAAAGACTGTTTTAAATAATATTATGTTCCATATTGTTCTTTCTCGCTAATTAATAAATTTTATTTACTCAAAGAACCGGTTTTCGGTTCATAATCAGGCCATTATCAGTTTTTTGATATCTCGATTGGTTCTTGAGACATCAATCTTTAAAGTTAGGCTATAAAAAAAACAGTCGATTGAGTTTGACGCGTTGTTAGTGTTGATTTCAACAAATGCTATCAAGGTAGTGATGAAAATCGAAATAACTAAATTCTAAGCACTGATTCAGAATTCTATGGCAATTTTAATGGTGAAACCAGTTTTGTGATATCTCGATTGGTTCTTGAGGAATCAATCTTTGAAGTTCGGTTATAAAAAACTATCGATTGATTTTGATGCGTTGTTAGTGTTGATTTCAACAAATAAATCTAGGATTGATGGCTGAGGCGATCAGAATTCAGAATCGAACTAAATTATTACTTGCAATATTTCGAAACTTTATTGTTTCTTCCACTGTCAAATACTGTAAACAATTATTACAAAATGTAATCTGACTCAATCAATCTTTCCCAAAACAAAAATTGCTTACATTATAGTCAACTTAAGTTGTGAAGGTTGAAAAAACTACAAAACATTTCTTGATCTGACATCACAGATAATGTAAAAGTAAAAAACAAAAAACTCTTTTAGCTTTTAACAATTACGATGGATCACAAGAAAAGTTAAACCAGTTAACAAGTCAAGTTAACCGCCAAAATTTAAAAATTTGAATTTAAAATATAAAAATTTTTTGAAGAATCATTACCATTAATTAAAAATATTATCAACAATGTGACAAAAATTACAAATTAAAACATGAAATCAAGACAATAAAAGTAATAAATTTTGAAAACATTAAAAAACTTTAAAAAGTCAAAGTCATCAACAGTGCTCGCTACATCAATATCCCTTCTAGTTTTATCTCAATGAATAACATAAGAATAAATGTTACTTAAATTGTTAGTATCCGTCCTAAAATTAACAGTATCATCACACAAATTAATCTGATACATCTCCAGAAATAATCTATTATAATAACTTTTATCACTATCAAGAACGACCGGATTTTCAAAATCAAAGTTGTGACCACAAGTAATCATATGATTAGCAAGTGCACATTGAGTTTTTTTAGTATTAAAGTATTAAAATCACATTTATGAGAGCTGATACGTCTCTTTAGCCATTGACCAGTAACACCAATGTAAACCCCTGTACAGTCTTTACAGTTAATTTGATAAAATGACGTTAGATTTATATATTAAAGAAACAGGGTCTTTAATCTTAGAAAAGAAGTTCTTAATCTTTAAAGGGTAATATTCAATCAATCTATTATCCTCAGGCAAATAAACTTCAAAAAATTGAATTCAAAAAATTTTTATATTTTGAATTCAAATTTTTAAATTTTGACTTGTTAACTGGTTTAACTTTTCTTGTGTTTTTATTTGTACACCACGTTTTAATTCACGAATCTTCATCCATCGTAACTGCTAACAGCTAAAAGAGTTTTTTGTTTTTTAATTTTACATTATCTGTGATGTCAGATCGAGAAATGCTTTGTAGTTTTTTCAACCTTCACAACTTAAGTTGACTATAATGTAAGTAATTTTTTGTTTTGGGAAAGATTGATTGAGTTAGATTACATTTTGTAATAATTGTTTACAGTATTTGCCAGTGGAAGAAACAATAAAGTTTCGAAATATTGCAAGTAATAATTTAGTTTGATTCTGAATTCTGATCGCCTCACCCATCAAGCCTAGATTTATAGCCAACAGTTTTGCGATCATAAAACTCCGCCTAGCGATTTCAACAAATGCTATCAGAGTAGTGATTAAAATAGAAATAACTAAATTGTAAGCACTGATTTAGAATTCTATGGCAATTTTAATGGTGAAACCCGTTTTTTGATATTTCGATTGGTTCTTGAGAAATCAATCTTTGAAGTCAGTCTATAAAAAATAATCGATAGATTTTGATGAGTTGTTAGTGTTGATTTCAACAAATGCTATTACGGTAGTGATTAAAATCGAAATAACTAAATTGTAAGCACTGATTCAGAATTCTATGGCCATTTTAATGGTGAAACCCTTTTTTGATATCTCGATTGGTTCTTGAGATCAATCTTTAAAGTTAGGCTATAAAAAAAAACAGTCGATTGACTTTGACGCGTTGTTAGTGTTGATTTCAACAAATGCTATCAAGGTAGTGATTAAAATCGAAATAACTAAATTGTAAGCACTGATTCAGAATTCTATGGCAATTTTAATAGTGAAACCCGTTTTTTGATATCTTGATTGGTTATTGAGCAATCAGTCTTTGAAGTTAGTCTATAAAAAACAATCGATTGAGAGAGAGAGAATAATATTTATTTGTCCTGTCATACTATTACAAGAAAAAAAATAATAACATAAATAAATAAATAAAAGAAAAAAAAAACCTTAAATATATACTATATATGACATGGCCAAAAGGGCTATCGACCTGGGTCTTCCTGCCCACAATCGATTGATTTTGCCACGTTGTTAGTGTTGATTTCAATAAATGCTATCAGGGTAGTGATTAAAATTGAAATAACTAAATCATGAGCACTGATTCAGAATTCTATCGCAATTTTAATGGTGAAACCCGTTTTTTGATATCTCGATTGGTTCTTAAGGAATCAATCTTTGAAGTTCGTTTATAAAAAACTATCGATTGATTTTGACGCGTTGTTAGTGTTGATTTCAACATATGCTATCAGAGTAGTGATTAAAATAGAAATAACTAAATTGTAAGCACTGATTTAGAATTCTATAGCAATTTTAATGGTGCAACCCGTTTTTTGATATTTTGATTGGTTCTTGAGAAATCAATCTTTGAAGTTAGTCTATAAAAAATAATCGATAGATTTTGATGAGTTGTTAGTGTTGATTTCAACAACTGCTATCAAGGTAGTGATTAAAATCGAAATAACTAAATTGTAAGCACTAATTCAGAATTCTATGGCAATTTTAATAGTGAAACCTGTTTTTTGATATCTTGATTGGTTTTTGTGCAATCAATCTTTGAAGTTAGTCTATAAAAAACAATCGATTGATTTTGACGCGTTGTTAGTGTTGATTTCAACAAGTGCTATCAGGGTAGTGATTAAAATCGAAATAACTAAAGCATGAGCACTGATTCAGAATTCTATCGCAATTTTAATGGTGAAACCCGCTTTTTGATATCTCGATTGGTTCTTGAGGAATCAATTTTTGAAGTTCGTTTATAAAAAACTATCGATTGATTTTGACGCGTTGTTATTGTTGATTTCAACAAATGCTATTACGGTAGTGATTAAAATCGAAATATCTAAATTGTAAGCACTGATTCAGAATTCTATGGCCATTTTAATGGTGAAACCCTTTGTTGATATCTAGATTGTTTCTTGAGGAATCAATCTTTGACGTTAGTCTATAAAAAACAATCGATAGATTTTGATGAGATGTTAGTGTTGATTTCAACAAATGCTATCAGGGTAGTGATTAAAATCGAAATAACTAAATCATGAGCACTGATTCAGAATTCTATAGCAATTTTAATGGTGAAACCCGTTTTTTAATATCTCGATTGGTTCTTAAGGAATCAATCTTTGAAGTTCATTTATAAGAAACTATCGATTGATTTTGACGCGTTGTTAGTGTTGATTTCAACAAATTCTATCAGAGTAGTGATTAAAATAGAAATAACTAAATTGTAAGCACTGATTTAGAATTCTATAGCACTTTTAATGGTGCAACCAGTTTTTTGATATTTCGATTGGTTCTTGAGAAATCAATCTTTGAAGTTAGTCTATAAAAAACTATCGATTGATTTTGGCGCGTTGTTAGTGTTGATTTCTTAGAGAGAATACTTTTTAAATGTTATGGGCATTTAAAACAGTAAATAAATGAAGGTTATGGAAAGCTTCTTTCTCGCTAATTAATAAATTTTATTTACTCAAAGAATCGGTTTTCGGCCATAATCAGGCCATCATCAGTTTGAATCTACAAAAAACAGTAAAATACCAAGTAATCGAATTAATTTACAATTTAAAATGTTCTTTATAAATAGAATAAAATAATAAAAAACTTACAGTCAAATATTAAAAGAACGACGAACCATGTGCTTGCAAAGATCATTAAATAACTAACAGTATGCTAAAACAACTGATAAAAAACTTATCAATACAATTTACAGATATAAAAGAGCGACAACTTACATATCTTATAAACTTAAAAACAATCAAACACAAAAAGTAAGTATTATGTAAAAATATTATAAGGCAACATGTGTCGAAGACCAAGTAAAGAACCAAAAAGAAACAATAAAAACATGAACAAGGATGGGACGAGGAAGTTAAAGAAGTGATTAAGTTCTCAAGGCGGATCCTTTATTATTTCGTGATATTATTTTATTATTTAATTCCTCGCAATATGGATACACAATATTATCTTAAGGATAACACTTCTTCCACCAGCCATAAATTTAAAGGGATCTACACAAAGCAAGAAATTGTCAAGAACCATATCAATTTTATCAATATTTGTATTCAAGAAAATCTTACACCTAATTTTGCAAAGTTCAAATGTAATTCCTTGAACAGTATTGCACGAATGAAGATCAACAATAGAATTCTGAAAGGCGAGAAACGAAATCATCTTAAGAAACTTAACCATTTAATGGAGCAGTTGGCATTTTTATATCGAATTCTCAGAGATACATATCACTATATAAAACTAGAAGAAATCATCACAAAATCAAGTTCGTGTTATCAGAGACGAGGATAAGCGTAAGAAATTAAACAAAATCATTAATCTTCGTGTTAATGCTGCATGTAACGGGAGGAATAACGACATGAATACAATAAGACATAAAAATGTAACCATAGAAAAGAAAATCAATCATAACAACCCTGTTCATCCCACAAAACTTAAATTTGTGACTAATCTAACTGATATTCTTTTTACGGAAAATGAAATAAGGTTTTTAAATAAAGGTCATAAATATGCTTTGTCTCCTAGATTTGATCTGTAGGATCTGACCATTAATTTAAAGGATCCGCCTTTAAATTTTCAGGTTTTATATAAGTGAATAATGGTCTGTATAATAATTGAACTTGTTCATTCATTAAAGTGATAGAAGGGTTTTTCTTATAGAAATATATTTCTAGATATTCAAGCAAATCAAGTTTCATACCTTTGCCACATGAATAATGTGATGTTGGTATACATTAAAATTAGGTTTTTGGTTATGTTCCTTTATTCTACAAGCGAGCTTTCTTCCCGTTTGACCGATATATCTGGAGTTACAATTATGACATTTAATCGAATAGACGCCACTTTTGCCTAGTTTTTCAAATTTGCGATTATGGTTAGATAAGAAATTAAGTATTGTGTTCCTATTTGAAATATATCATATTTAGAGAATATAGGTTTTATTTGGTTAAGGCAATGGTTGAATGGTATGGATTTATAAGTATTTGTGGTAGGATCTTTTTTATAGAGAGGATCAAATTGACGCTTTTGTTGTTGGCGGATGATTCGAAATATCAAATGATCTGCAAAACCATTATCAGAAGCGAGTTTTAAAATGAATTTAAGTTCGCTGTTGAAACTGTATTCATTAAGTGGATATTTATAGATCCTATTTATAAGAAAACGAAAATTGACAAGTTTTTCAAAGTTCAAGTTTTTCAAAGTTTTTTCAATGTTCATTGGATGGGAGAAGTCATATGGGATGGTTGTAGAAATTGAGGAAGGTTTACGATAAATATTAAAATTTAGAATGCCATCGTTATTAGTGATGGTGAGATCAAGAAAATTAAGGCTACTTTCCTTTTCAACTTCAATAGTAAATTTTAATAGACTGTGGATGTTATTTATGTAATCATGAAAAAGGCTTAGGGAATGATGGTCACCGTTTTAGACACTATTTTGTGTCGTCTACATACCGTTCCATTTATGGTACGTATATCCATTTGGTGATGCTTTTGGCAAAAGGATTGTTGATATTATTAATGAAGTTCTCTCCATTAATAATTGTTTCGGTGACTCGGGGCACAAATTAAGCCATATATACTAGAGTAAAAATGATGATGATTCGTGTAAAAATTTTTGGTCTAAACCAATAAGTTAAAGTTCATCAAAGTCAAGACATTTTAACTAATTTTTAAATTAGTTAAACGACAAAAATATTGGACCCCGACAATAATAACAGCAAAAAAAAATAAGCTAGCCATGATAATTGAACGATGAATAGAGTTACCAACTCGCTAACAATCGTTTAACAATTAATCGTTTGTATAAATACTTAAAGGGTTCAACGTATTATCGGCTTTTAGAAGCTCTTTTTACTGTAATTATTGCCCTGGACTAACATTTTTGGATTGAACTCAAAAACAGTAAATTTTAAGGTTTTGTTCACCTGTTTAATTGTTAAACGATTGTTAATGAGTTGATGCCTTAATTTGTCGTACAATTGTCATGGAGTTTTTTCATTATCATTTTTTGCCGGAGTCCAACAATTTTGGATTTAACTCAAAAACTGTAAATTTTATCTAAATGTCGTAAAAGTAATAAAAGTTTTAATAATTGTTACACGAATCATCATCATTTCCACTCTACTATATATGGTTTAATTCATGCCCCGAGTCACCGAAACACCCTGTATATCAGCCAACAAGCCAGAGAACGGCATGCCCATATGTAAACCCTCGCTTATCTTAAAAAATTCATTATCAAACGAAATATTCTGAGTGATGATATATGAAAGTATCGAATTAAGATGTTCTGAGAATTTTTGATCATTAAAATATTCATTGAAGATATCAAATACTAATTTTAAGATAATTTTGACCTATAATAACCTTAGTTTTACTTAATTATAACTAGTTGTTAAACTTGTATTGTGTAATCTATAGGTGTTCCCGAATGTTCCTGAAGATGATTTAATTAAAATCGAAACCGGTTGAACGAAAATAGTTTTTACATACCAATCTTTAAATATGTACAAAAAAGACAACAAACATTTTATTAATAATTTTAAGGTTAAGTCAATAGGTATATTAGAATATAAGTTGGTGATATCGAAAGATATCATAACTTTATCGTTAAGATTAACATCCTTTATTCCATTTATGAAATTCAATGAATTGGTCACGGTAAGTTGTATAGTAAAATCAATTTCTTTGAAAATATTGAGCATAAATTTTGACAATTTTATAGTAGGAGAATTAATAAAAGAGGTAATGGGGCGTGTAGGCTTCCTTATGGAGTTTTCGGAGAGAGTAGAGATGAGGAATGGAAGTATTCATAGAAACAAGTAAATTAGACAGATAGATGGCATAGGAACATTTAGAAACAAATTTGACCAAAGTATCTCAACAATCTTTAATTATCTCTTTTGTTTTCTTAATTATATTATCCAAAGGATTCTTATTTAATTTTATATAATTATTTCCATTCATGAAATCATGTGTCTTTGAAATATATGAACATTTATCAATGATAACAACACCAGCATTTTTGTCCGCTTTGATACAAATTGCATTATTGTCATTAATTTTAGTTTTAATCGATTTAACAATCTTCCAAAGATCTTTTAAATGGCAATTAATATTACGTTTCTCCAACTTTTTAATAAAAGCTACTAAATCATTTTTGATTTCATTGTTTTGAGGGTGTTTGTGTATAGCAAGATCTAAATT
Source organism: Onthophagus sagittarius (assembly GCA_036711965.1). Taxonomy (NCBI): domain Eukaryota; kingdom Metazoa; phylum Arthropoda; class Insecta; order Coleoptera; family Scarabaeidae; genus Onthophagus; species Onthophagus sagittarius. The sequence goes on from JASERS010000005.1 coordinate 32,019,741, forward strand.
AATGGTCAGATCCCACAGATCAAATCTAGGAGACAAAGCATATTTATGACCTATATTTAAAAAACTTATTTCATTTTCCGTAAAAAGAATATCGGTTAGATTAGTCACAAATTTGAGTTTTGTGGAATGAACAGGGTTGTTATGATTGATTTCCTTTTCTATGGTTACATTTTTATGTCTTATTGTATTCATGTTGTTATTCCTCCTGCTACATGCAGCATTAGCACGCAGATTAATGATTTTGTTTAATTTCTTATGCTTATCCTCGTCTATGATAACACGAGCTTGATTTCTTGATTTTGTGATGATTTCTTCTAGTTCTATATAATGATATGTATCTCTAAGAATTCGATATAAAAATGCCAACTGCTTTATTAAATGGTTAAGTTTCTTAAAATGTTTTCGTTTCTCGCCTTTCAGAATTCTATTGTTGATCTTCATTCGTGCAATACTGTCCAAAGAATTACATTTGAACTTTGCAAAATTAGGTGTAAGATTTTCTTGAACACAAATATTGATAAAATTGATATGGTTCTTGACAATTTCTTGCTTTGTGTAGATCCCTTTAAATTTATGGATGGTGGATGATGTGTTATTCTTAAGATAATATTGTGTATCCATATTGCGAGGAATTAAATAACAAAATAATATCACGAAATAATAAATGATCCGCCTTGAGAACTTAATCAGTTCTTTAACTTCCTCGTCCCAACCTTGTTCATGTTTTTATTGTTTCTTTTTGGTTCTTTATTTTGTCTTCTACACATGCTGCCTTATAATATTTTTATCTAATTGTTATTTTTTGTGTTTGATTGTTTTTAAGTATATAAAATATGTAAGTTGTCGCTCTTTTATGTCTGTTAATTGTATTGATAAGTTTTTTATCAGTTGTTTTAGCATACTGTTAGTTATTTAATGATCCTTGCAAGATATGTTTGTCATGGTTCGTCGTTCTTTTAATATTTGACTGTTTTATTATTTTATTCTATTTATAAAGAACATTTTAAATTGTAAATTAATTCGATTACTTGGTATTTTACTGCTTTTTGTAGATTCAAACTGATGATGGCCAGTTTATGGCCGAAAACGAGATATCAAAAAACGGGTTTCACCATTAAAATTGCCATAGAATTCTGAATCAGTGCTCGCAATTTAGTTATTTCGATTTTGATCACTACCCAGATAGCATTTGTTGAAATCAACACTAACAACGCGTCAAAATCAATCGATTGTTTTTTATAGACTAACTTCAATGATTGATTCCTCAAGAACCAATCGAGATATCAAAGAACGGGTTTCACCATTAAAATTGCCATAGAATTTTGAATCAGTGCTTACAATTTAGTTATTTCGATTTTAATCACTACCATAATAGCATTTGATGAAATTAACGCTAACAACTCATTAAAATCAATCGATTATTTTTTATAAACTAACTTCAAAGATTGATTCCTCAAGAACTAATCGAGATATCAAGAAACGGGTTGCACCATTAAAATTTCCATAGAATTCTGAATCAGTGCTCACAATTTAGTTATTTCTATGTTAATCACTATTCTGATAGCATTTGTTGAAATCAACACTAACAACGCGTCAAAATCAATCGATTGTTTTTTATAGATTAACTTCAAAGATTGATTCCTCAAGAACCAATCGAGATATCACAAAACTGCTTTCGCCATTAAAATTGCCATAGAATTCTGAATCAGTGCTCGCAATATAGTTATTTCGATTTTGATCACTACCCTGATAGCATTTGTTGAAATCAACACTAACAACGCGTCAAAATCAATCGATTGTTTCTTATAGACTAACTTCAATAATTGATTCCTCAAGAACCAATCGAGATATCAAGAAACTGCTTTCGTCATTAAAATTGCCATAGAATTCTGAATCAGTGCTCGCAATATAGTTATTTCGATTTTGATCACTACCCTGATAGCATTTGTTGAAATCAACACTAACAACGCGTCAAAATTAATCGATTGTTTTTTATAGACTAACTTCAAAGAGTTATTGCTCAAGAACCAATCGAGATATCAAGAAACGGGTTGCACCATTAAAATTGCCATAGAATTCTGAATCAGTGCTCGCAATATAGTTATTTCGATTTTGATCACTACCCTGATAGCATTTGTTGAAATCAACACTAACAACGCGTCAAAATCAATCGATTGTTTCTTATAGACTAACTTCAATAATTGATTCCTCAAGAACTAATCGAGATATCAAGAAACAGGTTGCACCATTAAAATTGCCATAGAATTCTGAATCAGTGCTCGCAATATAGTTATTTCGATTTTGATCACTACCCTGATAGCATTTGTTGAAATCAACACTAACAACGCGTCAAAATCAATCGATTGTTTCTTATAGACTAAGTTCAATAATTGATTCCTCAAGAACCAATCGAGATATCAAGAAACTGCTTTCGCCATTAAAATTGCCATAGAATTCTGAATCAGTGCTCGCAATATAGTTATTTCGATTTTGATCACTACCCTGAAAGCATTTGTTGAAATCAACACTAACAACGCGTCAAAATTAATCGATTGTTTTTTATAGACTAACTTCAAAGAGTTATTGCTCAAGAACCAATCGAGATATCAAAGAACGGGTTTCACCATTAAAATTGCCATAGAATTTTGAATCAGTGCTTACAATTTAGTTATTTCGATTTTAATCACTACCATAATAGCATTTGATGAAATTAACACTAACAACTCATTAAAATCAATCGACTATTTTTTATAGACAAACTTCAAAGATTGATTCCTCAAGAACTAATCGAGATATCAAGAAACGGGTTGCACCATTAAAATTTCCATAGAATTCTGAATCAGTGCTCACAATTTAGTTATTTCTATGTTAATCACTATTCTGATAGCATTTGTTGAAATCAACACTAACAACGCGTCAAAATCAATCGATTGTTTTTTATAGATTAACTTCAAAGATTGATTCCTCAAGAACCAATCGATATATCACAAAACTGCTTTCGCCATTAAAATTGCCATAGAATTCTGAATCAGTGCTCGCAATATAGTTATTTCGATTTTGATCACTACCCTGATAGCATTTGTTGAAATCAACACTAACAACGCGTCAAAATCAATCGATTGTTTCTTATAGACTAACTTCAATAATTGATTCCTCAAGAACCAATCGAGATATCAAGAAACTGCTTTCGTCATTAAAATTGCCATAGAATTCTGAATCAGTGCTCGCAATATAGTTATTTCGATTTTGATCACTACCCTGATAGCATTTGTTGAAATCAACACTAACAACGCGTCAAAATTAATCGATTGTTTTTTATAGACTAACTTCAAAGAGTTATTGCTCAAGAACCAATCGAGATATCAAGAAACGGGTTGCACCATTAAAATTGCCATAGAATTCTGAATCAGTGCTCGCAATATAGTTATTTCGATTTTGATCACTACCCTGATAGCATTTGTTGAAATCAACACTAACAACGCGTCAAAATCAATCGATTGTTTCTTATAGACTAAGTTCAATAATTGATTCCTCAAGAACCAATCGAGATATCAAGAAACTGCTTTCGTCATTAAAATTGCCATAGAATTCTGAATCAGTGCTCGCAATATAGTTATTTCGATTTTGATCACTACCCTGATAGCATTTGTTGAAATCAACACTAACAACGCGTCAAAATTAATCGATTGTTTTTTATAGACTAACTTCAAAGAGTTATTGCTCAAGAACCAATCGAGATATCAAAGAACGGGTTGCACCATTAAAATTTCCATAGAATTCTGAATCAGTGCTCACAATTTAGTTATTTCTATGTTAATCACTATTCTGATAGCATTTGTTGACATCAACACTAACAACGCGTCAAAATCAATCGATTGTTTTTTATAGATTAACTTCAAAGATTGATTCCTCAAGAACCAATCGAGATATCACAAAACTGCTTGCGCCATTAAAATTGCCATAGAATTCTGAATCAGTGCTCGCAATATAGTTATTTCGATTTTGATCACTACGCTGATAGCATTTGTTCAAATCAACACTAACAACGCGTCAAAATCAATCGATTGTTTCTTATAGACTAACTTCAATAATTGATTCCTCAAGAACCAATCGAGATATCAAGAAACTGCTTTCGTCATTAAAATTGCCATAGAATTCTGAATCAGTGCTCGCAATATAGTTATTTCGATTTTGATCACTACCCTGATAGCATTTGTTGAAATCAACACTAACAACGCGTCAAAATTAATCGATTGTTTTTTATAGACTAACTTCAAAGAGTTATTGCTCAAGAACCAATCGAGATATCAAGAAACGGGTTGCACCATTAAAATTACCATAGAATTCTGAATCAGTGCTCGCAATATAGTTATTTCGATTTTGATCACTACCCTGATAGCATTTGTTGAAATCAACACTAACAACGCGTCAAAATCAATCGATTGTTTCTTATAGACTAAGTTCAATAATTGATTCCTCAAGAACCAATCGAGATATCAAGAAACTGCTTTCGTCATTAAAATTGCCATAGAATTCTGAATCAGTGCTCGCAATATAGTTATTTCGATTTTGATCACTACCCTGATAGCATTTGTTGAAATCAACACTAACAACGCGTCAAAATTAATCGATTGTTTTTTATAGACTATCTTCAAAGAGTTATTGCTCAAGAACCAATCGAGATATCAAAGAACGGGTTGCACCATTAAAATTTCCATAGAATTCTGAATCAGTGCTCACAATTTAGTTATTTCTATGTTAATCACTATTCTGATAGCATTTGTTGACATCAACACTAACAACGCGTCAAATTCAATCGATTGTTTTTTATAGATTAACTTCAAAGATTGATTCCTCAAGAACCAATCGAGATATCACAAAACTGCTTTCGCCATTAAAATTGCCATAGAATTCTGAATCAGTGCTCGCAATATAGTTATTTCGATTTTGATCACTACCCTGATAGCATTTGTTGAAATCAACACTAACAACGCGTCAAAATCAATCGATTGTTTCTTATAGACTAACTTCAATAATTGATTCCTCAAGAACTAATCGAGATATCAAGAAACGGGTTGCACCATTAAAATTGCCATAGAATTCTGAATCAGTGCTCGCAATATAGTTATTTCGATTTTGATCACTACCCTGATAGCATTTGTTGAAATCAACACTAACAACGCGTCAAAATCAATCGATTGTTTCTTATAGACTAAGTTCGATAATTGATTCCTCAAGAACCAATCGAGATATCAAGAAACTGCTTTCGCCATTAAAATTGCCATAGAATTCTGAATCAGTGCTCGCAATATAGTTATTTCGATTTTGATCACTACCCTGATAGCATTTGTTGAAATCAACACTAACAACGCGTCAAAATTAATCGATTGTTTTTTATAGACTAACTTCAAAGAGTTATTGCTCAAGAACCAATCGAGATATCAAAGAACGGGTTTCACCATTAAAATTGCCATAGAATTTTGAATCAGTGCTTACAATTTAGTTATTTCGATTTTAATCACTACCATAATAGCATTTGATGAAATTAACACTAACAACTCATTAAAATCAATCGACTATTTTTTATAGACTAACTTCAAAGATTGATTCCTCAAGAACTAATCGAGATATTAAGAAACGGGTTGCACCATTAAAATTTCCATAGAATTCTGAATCAGTGCTCACAATTTAGTTATTTCTATTTTAATCACTACTCTGACAGCATTTGTTGAAATCAACACTAACAACGCGTCAAAATCAATCGATTGTTTTTTATAGATTAACTTCAAAGATTGATTCCTCAAGAACCAATCGAGATATCACAAAACTGCTTTCGCCATTAAAATTGCCATAGAATTCTGAATCAGTGCTCGCAATATAGTTATTTCGATTTTGATCACTACCCTGATAGCATTTGTTGAAATCAACACTAACAACGCGTCAAAATCAATCGATTGTTTCTTATAGACTAACTTTAATAATTGATTCCTCAAGAACTAATCGAGATATCAAGAAACGGGTTGCACCATTAAAATTGCCATAGAATTCTGAATCAGTGCTCGCAATATAGTTATTTCGATTTTGATCACTACCCTGATAGCATTTATTGAAATCAACACTAACAACGCGTCAAAATCAATCGATTGTTTCTTATAGACTAAGTTCAATAATTGATTCCTCAAGAACCAATCGAGATATCAAGAAACTGCTTTCGCCATTAAAATTGCCATAGAATTCTGAATCAGTGCTCGCAATATAGTTATTTCGATTTTGATCACTACCCTGATAGCATTTGTTGAAATCAACACTAACAACGCGTCAAAATCAATCGATTGTTTCTTATAGACTAAGTTCAATAATTGATTCCTCAAGAACCAATCGAGATATCAAGAAACTGCTTTCGTCATTAAAATTGCCATAGAATTCTGAATCAGTGCTCGCAATATAGTTATTTCGATTTTGATCACTACCCTGATAGCATTTGTTGAAATCAACACTAACAACGCGTCAAAATCAATCGATTGTTTCTTATAGACTAAGTTCAATAATTGATTCCTCAAGAACCAATCGAGATATCAAGAAACTGCTTTCGTCATTAAAATTGCCATAGAATTCTGAATCAGTGCTCGCAATATAGTTATTTCGATTTTGATCACTACCCTGATAGCATTTGTTGAAATCAACACTAACAACGCGTCAAAATTAATCGATTGTTTTTTATAGACTAACTTCAAAGAGTTATTGCTCAAGAACCAATCGAGATATCAAAGAACGGGTTGCACCATTAAAATTTCCATAGAATTCTGAATCAGTGCTCACAATTTAGTTATTTCTATGTTAATCACTATTCTGATAGCATTTGTTGACATCAACACTAACAACGCGTCAAAATCAATCGATTGTTTTTTATAGATTAACTTCAAAGATTGATTCCTCAAGAACCAATCGAGATATCACAAAACTGCTTGCGCCATTAAAATTGCCATAGAATTCTGAATCAGTGCTCGCAATATAGTTATTTCGATTTTGATCACTACGCTGATAGCATTTGTTGAAATCAACACTAACAACGCGTCAAAATCAATCGATTGTTTCTTATAGACTAACTTCAATAATTGATTCCTCAAGAACCAATCGAGATATCAAGAAACTGCTTTCGTCATTAAAATTGCCATAGAATTCTGAATCAGTGCTCGCAATATAGTTATTTCGATTTTGATCACTACCCTGATAGCATTTGTTGAAATCAACACTAACAACGCGTCAAAATTAATCGATTGTTTTTTATAGACTAACTTCAAAGAGTTATTGCTCAAGAACCAATCGAGATATCAAGAAACGGGTTGCACCATTAAAATTACCATAGAATTCTGAATCAGTGCTCGCAATATAGTTATTTCGATTTTGATCACTACCCTGATAGCATTTGTTGAAATCAACACTAACAACGCGTCAAAATCAATCGATTGTTTCTTATAGACTAAGTTCAATAATTGATTCCTCAAGAACCAATCGAGATATCAAGAAACTGCTTTCGTCATTAAAATTGCCATAGAATTCTGAATCAGTGCTCGCAATATAGTTATTTCGATTTTGATCACTACCCTGATAGCATTTGTTGAAATCAACACTAACAACGCGTCAAAATTAATCGATTGTTTTTTATAGACTATCTTCAAAGAGTTATTGCTCAAGAACCAATCGAGATATCAAAGAACGGGTTGCACCATTAAAATTTCCATAGAATTCTGAATCAGTGCTCACAATTTAGTTATTTCTATGTTAATCACTATTCTGATAGCATTTGTTGACATCAACACTAACAACGCGTCAAATTCAATCGATTGTTTTTTATAGATTAACTTCAAAGATTGATTCCTCAAGAACCAATCGAGATATCACAAAACTGCTTTCGCCATTAAAATTGCCATAGAATTCTGAATCAGTGCTCGCAATATAGTTATTTCGATTTTGATCACTACCCTGATAGCATTTGTTGAAATCAACACTAACAACGCGTCAAAATCAATCGATTGTTTCTTATAGACTAACTTCAATAATTGATTCCTCAAGAACTAATCGAGATATCAAGAAACGGGTTGCACCATTAAAATTGCCATAGAATTCTGAATCAGTGCTCGCAATATAGTTATTTCGATTTTGATCACTACCCTGATAGCATTTGTTGAAATCAACACTAACAACGCGTCAAAATCAATCGATTGTTTCTTATAGACTAAGTTCGATAATTGATTCCTCAAGAACCAATCGAGATATCAAGAAACTGCTTTCGCCATTAAAATTGCCATAGAATTCTGAATCAGTGCTCGCAATATAGTTATTTCGATTTTGATCACTACCCTGATAGCATTTGTTGAAATCAACACTAACAACGCGTCAAAATTAATCGATTGTTTTTTATAGACTAACTTCAAAGAGTTATTGCTCAAGAACCAATCGAGATATCAAAGAACGGGTTTCACCATTAAAATTGCCATAGAATTTTGAATCAGTGCTTACAATTTAGTTATTTCGATTTTAATCACTACCATAATAGCATTTGATGAAATTAACACTAACAACTCATTAAAATCAATCGACTATTTTTTATAGACTAACTTCAAAGATTGATTCCTCAAGAACTAATCGAGATATTAAGAAACGGGTTGCACCATTAAAATTTCCATAGAATTCTGAATCAGTGCTCACAATTTAGTTATTTCTATTTTAATCACTACTCTGACAGCATTTGTTGAAATCAACACTAACAACGCGTCAAAATCAATCGATTGTTTTTTATAGATTAACTTCAAAGATTGATTCCTCAAGAACCAATCGAGATATCACAAAACTGCTTTCGCCATTAAAATTGCCATAGAATTCTGAATCAGTGCTCGCAATATAGTTATTTCGATTTTGATCACTACCCTGATAGCATTTGTTGAAATCAACACTAACAACGCGTCAAAATCAATCGATTGTTTCTTATAGACTAACTTTAATAATTGATTCCTCAAGAACTAATCGAGATATCAAGAAACGGGTTGCACCATTAAAATTGCCATAGAATTCTGAATCAGTGCTCGCAATATAGTTATTTCGATTTTGATCACTACCCTGATAGCATTTATTGAAATCAACACTAACAACGCGTCAAAATCAATCGATTGTTTCTTATAGACTAAGTTCAATAATTGATTCCTCAAGAACCAATCGAGATATCAAGAAACTGCTTTCGCCATTAAAATTGCCATAGAATTCTGAATCAGTGCTCGCAATATAGTTATTTCGATTTTGATCACTACCCTGATAGCATTTGTTGAAATCAACACTAACAACGCGTCAAAATCAATCGATTGTTTCTTATAGACTAACTTCAATAATTGATTCCTCAAGAACTAATCGAGATATCAAGAAACGGGTTGCACCATTAAAATTACCATAGAATTCTGAATCAGTGCTCGCAATATAGTTATTTCGATTTTGATCACTACCCTGATAGCATTTGTTGAAATCAACACTAACAACGCGTCAAAATCAATCGATTGTTTCTTATAGACTAACTTCAATGATCGATTCCTCTAGAACCAATCGAGTTATCAAAGAACGAGTTAAACCATTAATATTGCCATAGAATTTTGAATCAGTGCTTACAATTTAGTTATTTCGATTTTAATCACTACCATAATAGCATTTGATGAAATTAACACTAACAACTCATTAAAATCAATCGATTATTTTTTATAGACTAATTTCAAAGATTGATTCCTCAAGAACTAATCGAGATATTAAGAAACGGGTTGCACCATTAAAATTTCCATAGAATTCTGAATCAGTGCTCACAATTTAGTTATTTCTATTTTAATCACTACTCTGTTAGCATTTGTTGAAATCAACACTAACTACACGTCAAAATCAATCGATTGTTTTTTATAGACTAGCTTCAAGGATTGATTCCTCAAGAACCAATCGAGATATCACAAAACTGGTTTCACCTTTAAAATTGGCATAGAATTCGGAATCAGTGCTCGCAATATAGTTATTTCGATTTTGATCACTACCCTGATAGCATTTGTTGAAATCAACACTAACAACGCGTCAAAATCAATCGATTGTTTCTTATAGACTAACTTCAATAATTGATTCCTCAAGAACCAATCGAGATATCAAGAAACTGATTGCACCATTAAAATTTCCATAGAATTTTGAATCAGTGATCATAATTTAATTATTTCGATTTTAATCAAAACTCCGATAGCATTTGTTGAAATCAACGCGTCAAAATCCATCGATTGTTTTTTATAGACCAACTTCAAAGATTGATTTCTTAAGAACCAATCGAGGTATCAAAAAACGTGTTTAATCATTAAAATTGTCATAGAATTCTGAATCGGTGCTCACAATTTAGTTATATCGATTTTATTCACTACTCTGATATTATTTGTTGAAAACAACACTAACAACGCCTGTAAGAAAATAAATCGATTGTTTCTATGTGACAACTTTCAAGATTGATTCCTCAATGGTTACATTTTTAACGGTCTTTGTCTTTAGTAGAGAATCGAAACATTTCGCATGGAGTGTGGTGGAGAGAGAATCAAAACGCAAATCTTGTTTGGACTTGTCTAATAGGAATGCTGAAAGCGCTTTGTACCCGACCAGTTAGCAACCGAATGGAACGAGCTCTGCGTTTAATTAGAACTTTGGATACACTGTCGGAGACATGGATATACAAGTTCAAATGGGACTTTGAAGCGAAAACCATTTTTTATCAAAGAGATGTATGAACAAATCGATTGATCGCTTGAAATTGTGTTTACCTGTTGGAGATATTAAGCGGGTTTATTTACGGGAGTTGTAAAAGGTTTAAAAAGGTTCGGATCGGGTAATACGTGGTTTCGCGAAATTCTCGGCAATTGTCGGAGTTTCCAGATCTCTGTAATGTACATTTTGCAGCAGAGTTTCACGAAACTGTTCGCTAAAGACCAATAAACGGAAGCAGATGGTTACATTCATGGGGAAAATTGAACCGTGAAAAACCCAACGCATTACACTAATCACAATTTCAAACGAAATGTAGGTATTTTTAATTATCTTTAGTTGTATCGGTTTATTTCCTTTTTTCTTATCTTGCTCCAAAAGTTATGAGATTACCGAATCGCGTGACTATCCCAAAAATTGATATCAGATCGTATTAATAGTGTTTAATTCTATCACACCATACCCTGAAAATAATACTTCAGAAAAAAAAACTTTAATAATACACCGGGGGCGTATTACTTTGCCACCTAATTTATTGGAGTAATTCTGGATTATGTGCAGATGAATTATAGTTCCGAAATGAGAATTAGCCCATTTTTTTCGGAGTTTTGTTTGCCGAGATAAGGCGCGGGTGTGTTGTAGAAGAATGGAAGGGGTAATTTATGACCTATCCCCCCGTTTTTGGAGAGAAGAAAAAAATGTCGACCGGCGATAGGACAAAACTATACCGGAGACATAAATTTCCGATTGTCGCGGTAAAATATCGACTTAATATATTTAAATTGCGCCATAAATAAGAGGGCGACCGCGAGGCCTAATAAAAATTCATACTGTACGAAAACAAGGGGATCTTCTCCCCGGTGCACACGTTGTCGAGAAAGATTTACCTTGGTTCAGTTTTCCGAAATCCCCGGATACATCAAATCTACAACAAAAAATTTTTTACAAAAAAGTTTTACCATCTTTAAAATTAATGATTAAGAATAACAAGAAGTGTTTCACCTGGAGATTAATTCTCCCAACTTTTAAGTATACGATAACAAATAACCCCTTTTAAAAGTTTTTTTTATTGAGGGGTGAGTGCGAAAGGACGAAATGATAAGGGTCGCTTATCGCACTTAATTAAAAGTTTGTCCTCAACTCTACTACACAAGTTTCGTTCGAAAACTTCGATTTTAACGTACATTCCAATAACGAAAGATAAATAGGATTTGTTTTCAATATAATTCACCAAAACGAAGAGGTAACGCGAAGAAAGCTCGCTATAAAGTTCAAAATCAAGTTAAGCACAAATCTCGTTTACGTTCGTCCCCGCTTTTAGCTTTTAAGAAAATCTATGCATTTATTACTACCAGTATTATTTAATTACCCCGGAAATTCTCTTTCTCTCATTTTCGACAAACCGAGCTTCCGGGCCACGGTTCGTTTCAACGTCGCTAACTACTTAAGAGCTTACGCGAATGGAGCTTATGCCTTCCTAACGGTTATGGGATTTTAACGAAAACGTGTGCGACGTTCGTGCTGGCGCCACTGCAGTTTCGGCGATTCTTAAACGAACCGGGCGGAAAAGTAAAAAGACGACAGAGCTTTCGGCGAAAAGCTGTGCGCTTTTGGCGACCGTGAGTTCCCGGGGTATTGTTCGCGTATTTGTTGGCGCATTGTGGCTCTAAGCGGACGGCTGGTTCTTTCTTCCTGTAGTAACTCTTTCAAAAGCTCACCAACGGGAAAACTAGACGACGCCAAGCTTTTTGTTGGTTGAAAAAATTAATACCGGTTTTAACATTACTTATAAAACTACTTCAGTTTAGCTTTTATTTTGTTATATTGAGTTTAAAAAATTTTGCATTTTATACTGCAACGAATTTGTTCTGTAATCTATATTCATATCTACCGAGTCTAGGCAACATATCTTTTAAAATTTATATTTTAGGAAGTTCTTAAATAAAGGAAGGTCTTCATTGTTGTGTTTTCCTTTTAAGTTCTTTTCCTTCCAACCGCTCCTTTTATTTGAGTTTGCATGAAAAGACATTCCTTTTAACCTGTTTTGCCTTGAAAGATTTTGAAACTAAAATATTTCGTCTCTGACAGAGATGTCTGTCAAAATGGTAGGGTTGGGAAGGGACGAATTTTTTTCTTCCGAATGGGTGCGGATATCACAAATGTTTGTTGATAGGATGAAGAAGGTGAAGTTACAATAATTGTAGTAGTAGCAGTAACTTTTTTTGTTAATTGATGTGAAATAGAAGGTGAAGCTACCTATGGAGGTGGTTGGGTGCAATTTTCTACAAACGGTGTTTGTCGATTTGTGACATAACTTAATAAATCTGTCTCAGTGAGAAATTCTGTATTGAATGGTAAATTTCACTTATTCAAAATCCAGCTAATTGATATAGTCCATCTAGGGTGATTTTTCATTCATGAAATACATGCTGAATTACATATTTTTTGAAAAAGCCAAACAGATTGCGATTTAGTGGCTACGATTGTGGTTGCAGTGAGGAGGGAATGATAATATTACCACCCCGTTATCTTTGTTAAAATCTAATCCTGCAACCGGAAGATGGGATTAATGATTGTTCAACACAAAACTATTTTCACTGAAACTAGTATTTACTAGTACTATCCGCTGGACCGTGCTAACATCTGTCTCATCCATGTTACATATATATCGTTTGAGCGTAAATGATAACGGTCTACAATAGTAGCTGAATTTTTGAAGAAAAGATCCACATCAGTTTGATTGAAACTAATTTGACTGATGGCTGGAGTTTCTGAAGAGTCATAATAGCCAATGTGATCATCGGCTCTGAAAAAGTGCCAGAAATATTGTAATCTATACTGATAGCAGATAACTTGTGTTAATTCAGCATCAAAGTTGATAAAGTCTATCTCCCATCGAGCTTTTTGTGATAGATAGGATGAAACGGCCTTTGCAAAGAAAACTCTGCCCTACACTAACCAGAAGAGATCTATTCTGTTTCTAGGAAAGTTGACGAAAAGTGACTTGCATTTCACATTGTTCATGAAATGTTTCATAAAATTCATGAAGCTTTCCTTCCTCATCCACTCAGAAGGATTTGCGTTGCCCACATTACCTTGGGGACCGTCTCTTAGAAAATGATCTTTATAATGGACACCAATCCGAGCCGACCATTGAATTATCATTCCACCATTTCCCTTAATAAGGACTTTGTACTAAGTCCGAATATATATCAGATGTCTTCTTAAGATGTTCTTTGCTACCTTCTTTTGCTTCCCTTGAAAAAGGAAAACTCTAAATTTCATAACGTAAATCATAACGTTGTTGTTGGCAGTTGCCTTATCAGTCTTTTTGTTATATGTTCTGACTATCTGTAATGTAAACTACTAAAAAACATTTTATATGAATCGAATGGGCACACAAGATGGGGAATCTGGACAGTGGTGAGAAATTAAACTAAGAAAAACAATAACCACACACAGACGTACAATATTATTATTAACGGACACTTTTCTGATCATGAGTTATTATTTCCCAAATAATCAGCAATAATCACCATATTATAGGAATTAAACAGCTTATAGTGTAAACACGTTATAAATATCAAAATACCTCACCTAAAAATTCTTAACTTAATACAATCACGCGAAAGTTTTAACCCAATAAATTTACTTTTTCAGCCTAACTTAACGTTTCTTAATATATGATGCTGCCATTTCCACAAGTTAGATCTAAATTTAGATTGGTTAAGAAGGTCACTGTAATACAGCTCAAGATGATGGTTTGGTATGTAAAAAGTCTGTACGTTTTAAGATATAGGGAATAGGACAACTTGCCCCAGTCTAGACTCAAGTACCTGTTAAGTTTAGAGTTATGTCTTGATTTCGACTTTGTCAATTCCGACATATTTGATTCAAATGAGTTGGTTAAGATAATTAGATTCCTTGAATGAACGATGATGTGGGTACAAAAAGGGAAACTTCCTTAAATTTTAAATTGTTGATGCATTGTAGTAGATGCGTATAAGCTAGGAATCATACAGTCCAAAAAGAACATTTGTTGAGATTACCCTCTTCGCTAAACAAACGAAATTTGAGCATTTAACATCACCCATATTTTTCAACATTTAATAAATCAATACCCGCATTCATTAGCTTTTGCTCTAAAGGTCAAATATCTTGGTATTATCCTGGAGGTAAATCCCCAGGATTATGTATTAACAACAGTTATACCACTCGACCAACTCAACTCAAGGTAACCGATACAGTTCATAATTTGGTGCTTAGCACTGAAACATGTTTAATTGTTGCATCAATTGCAACGATCTGCTTATTATTGTGCTGAATGTTGTGCATTTAGATATTTTTACTAGGGTTAAATGTTGTGTAGTTTTAAATATGCTGCTATTAAAGTATGCTGTTAAAATGGAAATAGTCGGAATTAACTCTGAAGGGAGGTTGATCGTAAACAACCCGTCCTTGAAGCTAGAACTACATCACACATACTTTCTTAAGCAAGTTGTACTTTGGCATTGAAACCATACCTCAAAGTAACCTAAGCTTGGGCAAAATACTGACTATTTATACTAATGGCTGGAAATTCTATCGCCATTTAGATGGTGCTAACCCAACCCAAATGTTTTTCATTTCGGGTCTAGTATTAGTTCTAGCGTTAGAATTGTCTGTACTTTTAGTTCTTACTCAGTCTTAAATTGTCGTATACTTGTATCGAACTAAAACTAGACCTAACACTAGACCTAGTACTAGAAAGCTTCGGTTTAACCTAAATCTTTCTTGTACTGTACTAGGTCTAGTATTAGTTCTAGTTTTAATTGCCGTTTAATGTTTCATTGTTGTAAATTGTTCTGAAACTAAAAGTATAACAAATATTAGATTTAGGAACTTTTGGTATTTCTATATAAATATTACTACATAGATATTGGGGATTAGTGTCGATATGGTAAAGCAAGCAACGGGAACAAGTAACAATGATAACACATTGAGAAGATTTTTTGCAAATCCAGGTTTAATGGCAGAAATAAGCGAAATAAATAAGAACTTTATTCGACGGTTTTCTGCCATTTTATAAACAATAACCTGTAACGAAGTGGTAGATGCTAATTGATTCGATTATTATGCTTGGGTGACTACACAGATGTTCGTAATAAAATATGGATGTTACAACATGCCATGGACTGTGCAGAAGATGTCCATGGATCAAAAATAATTAAAAACTTTGCAATTCCTGTGGGCTCGCTCTCGGAAGAATCCCAAGAATGCAGAAATAAGGAAAGCCTTTTTTGTGAATAGGGATAATCCTTGAAATTTTTAGATAGCTTGGAAATAAAGAGTTTAGTATCACACTCGTTAATTTTGGATAATGGTATTATTAGCAGATTTTTGCTAATAAGTACTAGGTTTAGTGTTAATTCTAGTTTTAATTGCCCTGTAATGCTTTATTGTTATAAATTCGTTTGAAACTAAAAGTATAACAAATATTAGACTTAGAAACTTTCGGTATTTCTATACTTTTCTTTACTAACTACTTAAATTGTTCCAACCGAGTGTCAAAGATGCTTACGATCACTTACGTTTACGTGAGTTTTACAACAATTGATGCTCGCTCACGGTGGGTCATGCATAATTTGGTCACGTAATTTACACATTTCTACTTCAAACCAGTTTCTGAAGAAAGTTTCAACATGGTATCCGAAACCTTCTAATTTTAAATTTAGTATTAGTCCTTGTCTTAGTTTTAGTGTTAGTTCTAATTCTAGTTCAGTCTATTAATCCAACATGACTTTTGCATGTTAAACGCGCGTTAAAATAATTTTTAATAATAAGTAACGTAAACACGATTATAAATCAATGAGATAGTGAATCGGCAGGATGATTTAGAGTTACATTTTAAAAAAGGAAAAACTAATTAATCATCGATTTAAAACGTTCGGGTGATTAATTTGTTCGGTAGTCGTTGATAACATCAAATTTTCATCAACACGGCTTGGCGTCGCATTATCATCTCGTAAATTACGACGTGGGCTTTAATGCAGAGAATGACGACGACAGTGGCGGCGGTGGCAGCGGCGTCGCGACGCCGTTATGTTTATTTAATGCATCGTTGAGTCTACATCGAAAATTTATCAATTATACCGTTGGGAGTTTGCTTCATTTCTAATTAATTACTTTTTAAGGAGTTTTATCATAAACACATCTTTTCTTTTTGTTAGGTTTAACAAATTTTAGTTCGAAAATTTATCGGTCCATATTTTCGTAGCTCCTGTCCATTGTTAAACGGCCTCTCCGGAAGTATCCATTACGGGGTTCTCGCGCTAACTTCATTCCGACCGTGATTTAAATAGATTAATTAAGGGACATTGTGCGAGGAGATTGCTCGATTCGTAGCCACGTTTTATACCCAAATTTCGCCACTAAAAAAGGGATAAATTAAATTTATTATATACAGACAAATAGGAAGTCTGTTCGTATTTTACGTAAAGACGATATTTATAGAGGTCGATATTTCTGTGGTAGTGGAAAATATCGAAAAATAGTAGAGAAAACCGGTGGTTACAAATAATATTTCGAAGCGATAAGAAAACAATATTACGGCAGCACAATGAAATATTGGAATTGGTCTCTGGATCTCCGCGGGATGTAATGACCATGCCCGTTTTCCATTTGCCCCCACGGATCGGCGACAACAAATCAACCGGAAAGTGCAATTTGGCCGGCACATTGCAAGGACAAGGTCGAGATAACGTGCTACTCTTCCCGGACCTCCAGACCGAAATGATTTACAGAAGGCATTTATTAACGTTTTCCGTATATACCTGGACCGCAATCTCACTTAGAAAAAACGGAATAAAGAAAAGTAAAAGAAAATATCATCCAGGTTACGATAAATTATTTTCGATCTCTAGAGAGTTGACTTAAATTGTTGAGATAATACTTTCATAAATGTTTATTTTAAACTTTTATTTTTTTAAAGGTTAAGATCATGGGAAAATATTCTCAGACTTAAACTTAACGATGTGTACGAAACTCTTTATTTTCAAGCTGCCTAAAAATTTCAAGGAGTCCTTATTCACAAAAAGGGATGCATACTACCACTATCGCATGTTTGTGGAAAAAATATCGTAGCTTTTGGTAGAAAAAGTATATGGATGAGTTTGTATATGTTGTTCTTAAAATCCAATCAAAGATTTTTATCAACGTTTGAATCAAATTCGTCAACCAAAAGTCGCACTTTACCTGAACTCTTACCAAATATATGTTGTGTTAACTAGCACTTTAAAGAGAAATATATGAATTAAATGTGTACAAGACTTTATAATCATGAAAAACATTCAAAAATTAATCAAACTGCACAACCGGTTATGTAAAGTTGAGATAAAAGAATAATATGTTGTACAACTTCTTGTAGTGATATTAAATGACTAAATGATATTAAATGACAATTAAATTGCATAACCGATAATTTTAATTTTATTCCTTTTTTATAAAACTGATTCATTAATTTGGTATAAATGAGTAAAGGTTTGTATGACATTATATTCGTAAAAGACGTTTAGATATTAGGATAGTACTTCTATGTGATGTGGTAAATACCGAACAAATCGCAAAAAAATTTATTTTAACATTACAGTAAAGCTCTGCTAATTGTACACGCAAATCCGAATTTCCTTGTAATCTGAACAAAATTAGGAAATGTTAAATCTGCATTGTGTCCCTTGTAACTCGGATTGGTAAAAAATTCGCTAATCAAAATTAACAAATTCTTCATTCTATCTGTAAAACAAGACAATATTTCGAAAATACTGAAGGGCTTCTATTAAAATTGCCGAGTTCATGTTTTCCAATGTTTACAAATCCTTGAAATTTATTAGCAAAATGTTAGAGAAATATGTTTAAATATTCAGAAGAAGAAGAAGAGGAATAGCGTCATCCTAAATCTAACGGCTAATAAGGCTACAGTCCTGGGCATCAACTTCTGGGGGCCCCCTTTTTTGCAATGAAATGCATGGTGTCCCCATTATTAAGTACGAACCTGTTTTTCTTTGGCATTGAATGTTGTATGAAAGGAGCACTCATTTTGAATTTCAGAATTTGGGTTGGTTTCAACTGTGCATGTGAAGATATTCTTTTAACGAGGGCCTCTATCTATGCCTGGAAGTAGAAAAATTTTTTTTAGACGGTTTCAGAACCTTTACTTCTAGGTTTAGTATTAATTCTAGTTTTATATCATTAGATGTAATTCTAGATCTAGAACTAGAAACATTCGAGTTTAGCCGTGCATCTCTCAAAACGATATACTAAATTATTAATAACTAATCATTAATAACTAATTTTGTATGAATAGGAGTGCCAAATATCTTAGGACTGCTGTGAAGAGGAACTTGATGCCATTCAATTCTTGTCTATTCAACAATACAAAGAAATCGGTTTATGTTGCAGCAAATTAGGCAGTTCTGTTCATGAAGACGCCGGGACAAATGATTTTAAAACTATTAAATGCTTATTTAGTTAAAGCTTAGCAAATATTATTATTATCTAGTACAATAAATCAGTGTGTTTCTAAGACATTTTGACAACATCTAGATATGACTTCAATAATTCTCATGCTTCCGTAAATTAAATTACGGAAGCATGGTTTTAATTGATTCGCGTTAGCGAAGGTTTCCTTGACGGTCAGTTTCCTAAAATAAATTCTTTTGTTTCGTCGCTTATACTTATATTTTTGGTTTTGGTCTTAGATTTGTGATTACGGGATCGGTAGAAATAAGAACTATGTGCAAGAGTCTTCGTTTGTAATAGTTATTCTGCTACACTTTCTGGAATGTTGACTGCCGTATCATTATAATCCTTATTTCTGTTTTCTTGAGTTTCTTCCGAGAGCGAGCCCACAGGAAATGCAAAATTTTCAATTATTTGTGATCCTCATTTAAAATTCTTATTTATTTCGGTTATTTCTGCCATTAAACCAGCCATTCCAAATTTTATGGTTTCTTTGTTGATAGATATTTCATTTATTTCGGATAAATTGTTCATCCGTGAAGTGATGCTGAAGTTCCGGTCACCGGTTGAGTTGTTTGACCATCAATCGTAGTAAATATTATTATATGTTTAATCATAAACGTACGATTGTCTATCTTAATAACAGTCTTAACCAAATTATAAGTTTCTTCATCGACTCTGACTTTTTTAGTTCGTGTTACTTCAGCAGTTTCCTTTTCTAATGAAAATTGTAATAAATTGTTGACGATAGTCAGTCATTGTGCCACATAATATAGTCTTCATTTTCACTAAACATTAATTTTAGTGGCACCAAAGACGTCATAAACGTGTTAAATAAATCTTACAATTTTTTTGCTTGAAGAACTTCCTGTTATTATTATATTACCTTATAATATGGTGGGAAGATGTCATGTCCTTCGTCTTTAAGAACTTGCCTCAACACTTTGTACTGATATTTTGATAATTTGGCTTAAATGAACATTGCTAATGTTTTATCAGAATCAATATCAGAATCAAAAACACATTAAAATTTCAAAACGTTCAAAACAAGCAGCTATTGTAATGTATTTGAGTATTCGAGTAATCGAGTATGGTGCCTTTCAACACAACCCAACCCTCAATATCAGCATATCTGTCGATCCTATGTCGTCTGTTATTACCTATGTCGATGGTGAAAATACGTAATATGTATGCAAATCATAAATAAAGAAATAATAAAAACAATAATTCATTTCGTTACACCTGAAACATAAGGAAAACAGATAAATCTAACTGGTTCTGTACTAACCACATCTTCCATCTGCTTGATGGCTTATTTGATGTCTCTCGAAATGTTCCCATCCTTCTACACCACGTCTCGTAGAAACCGTCTTCTTCCGATACACGTCAAGTTCCATGGCACCATTTTTGCTCTTAATAATGATTTATTATTAATTAACTATTTGGCAATTTCCGTTTCCATGGTAAACTTAATCAATAGGATGTTGAGCATTTAAGTGATCTAACCCTTAGAGACATTCTCTGCCATGAAAGCCTTTGTACCTATATGGATAAATAGATATTTTCTTGAAAAGCGATTGAAAATCTCATGCTGGGTTTTATATTTCATAAACTACGATTATCCGGGTTTAAAATCCGTGCTAAACTAGAATTGTCCCAGTTTTCGGGTAAATTCGACCAAAACCACCTCTCGTATATCTTCATATTAGGGTAAGCGGACTTGATCGCAAGAAATTTACGACGGCCTATTAAAACCAATTTTAATGTATTAGGCAGGAAGGGGGTTGAGGGGCGGCTTATGAACGGACCGGAATTACCCCCGATTTGCATACACGGTTACTGTATCCCGCACGACCTACCCCAACCGCAACGCAAACCTTTTTGAAATATTACCTTATCTATTACCTTCCACCTAAAACTAGACTTTATCTTAACTTATTCAGGAAAGCTACTAAAAACGAACTTTTACCAAGAAATTTATTTACCCCGAAAATAATTCATTCCTTTTTTCTACCACTCTAAAAACAATCTTCTTAAAAACCAAAAAGGTTTTTAGATAGAATATAAAATCCGATTTATTTGAACCTCGTGTGGGTGTTTCTTTATAGGTTTAGTTCGTAAAATCCGACACCCACATGTTTCGACGTCGCAAGTAGAGCGATAACTAACGTCTGACTCGTTACATAAGCGGTTATTAATGAACGAGTCGTTAACGGGAAATTAAATAAGTCGTGCGCCTTTGTCTTGTCGCCGCCATCGGCGATGTCGCCTTCTCTTCAGGAGAGAACGTTTTAAGCAATTATTCAAGTTTCGTCTATATACCGGCAACGACGGAGCCCGCGGCCGTAAAGAGTAGAGAGACTGAAAGTTTTAGTGCTCGGCTTCCGGTGGCTCATACACCGAGAACCCCCAGAACGGAGCTTTAGCTCGTCAAACTTTACGATTCACGGTAACTCCTTCTCTAACACAAAGGACCGACGAATTCTGGAGTTTGACGTACTTTAGACAATGATTGAAGGATCTTATTTATTCTCTACATATTTCTATAAAATAAAGCTTATCGAAAATTATATTTCTATTATTAAAATTTATTTTATTTATTTTTAAAACTATTTAAATACCAATTTCTTGCTTGAGAGATGTCCCATGAGATATACTTCCCGGTTAACAAACTAATTGTAAGTGATCTGGTAAAGGATCCCCTCATTAGAATGTCTTTAGTTACTCCTCAAACTCCATGTTTTATAGCCCAATTAATTGAAGTAATCAAGGAAGTTATAGTATATGGGGAATTATAAATTGTTAACTCAATTAATTATTATGAAATCAAAATTACGTTTTTTTGCTTTATAATCAATCACACATAATTAAATTGAGTATAAGAAATCAATTTATTCGTGATGTGCATACCACTGTTTTTCTCCTCTAGTCTAATTTAGTGTGTAAGATTGAATATAAGGATTGTAAGAGATATTTGATTTGAAGCACTTCTTATTACCTCAAATCCAGTGTTGGGCGGTTTGGTTTGACAAAAAATTTGATCTTGAAAAATTCTTTGTATGATGTGCGTTTGGAAGATGTCCTTGATATATCTTCTTCACGATGAGGAGCCTCCAACACCTCCCCAACCTTATCAAACTACCCTTCATTCCTGAGTCTACTAATGATCTGGTTAAGACTTTGAGTGATTGTCATTGAAAGATTGCTTAAATATTCTCCAGTGTAATCTAATGTATAAGATTGAAAGTAAGGGCTATAAGAGGTATTGGATTTGAGGCACTTCTTACTACTTCAATTCCGGAGTTGGACAGCTGGTTTGGTTTGATGAAAAATTTGATTTTGATCAGACCAAAATAGTTTATATGGGAGACATATATTGTAGGAAATATTTTATATTTTCTCATCCGCGTTGCCTTAACATCTCCCTCACGATGAGGAGTCTTCAATACCTCTCAAGTTTATCAAAGTACCCTTCATTCCTAGATCACCAACTTCATCACTAATGATCTGGTTAAAATTTTGAGTGATTGTTCTTGAAAGATTGTTTGAAAACCACTTCTAAGTACCTGAAATCTAGAGTTGGCAAGCATGCGAGGGGTTGTGCATGATAAAGTCGGGAGACTGCTTTGATTTGATGACAAATTTGATTAAAGATTTTTCATGGAGATACTTCATATTTCCTTTCCTCCATGCCCAAGACGATCAATTGCCCAACTGACACCCAGGGTCTCATTGTTAGTGAGATTTATTGCCATTTGACTGAACTATCTAACAAACCCCATGATGATTCATTCATATTGGTGTAACTCTAATGTTCTGTTATTCTAAGCTGTTGGGTTTAGCGGATACGGATTTAACGGATGCGGAGTTATTTAAGCATTATTGTTCTTAACTGATACTAAAGACTAAAGTTGTGCAAATCTTTAGGTTTCTTAATTTATATAATTAAATGAGATGAATGAATGATTAAATTGAAGAGATGAAAGAATGATTAAAAACTATTAAATGAGATGTTTTCCAGAAAATACAAAACTTTTTGGTTGTGAAATATATTGACCAAAATGGTTCTAATGTACTGAGATACTTAACAACTGTTGAAAAACTTAAAATAATTAATTTTAAGATTTTGGATAAAGCCTTTAAGATGTCAAAAGCTACAAAAGGTCTCTTAGAATGTTTCAAAATAATAGTAATTAGTTATATACATCTTTAAGTAAAACAAAACAATGCAAAACAATTAAATATCATTAAATGACAAGTTTTTCAGAAAATGAACGTCTTTTCTCGTCAACAATTATCCCTACAAATGTCCTTGCATCCAGATTTCATTTCTGCAGTTGGTACTAAGACACCCTTTATTCTTTCATACCAAATAAAAAAAATCAACCCAAAAAGCGTAAGTATTTAGTTCGGGTTAAGATGAAAACAGAATTCAAACGAACTTAATTATTAAGTTCAAAGACTTGGTTTCTATTTACTTTCTGATTTAAGCAAGATGCAACACTTTAAGTGCAAAGTTCCATAAAAATCTTAATGTTTGGGTTTGTATTGAGATGCACTCAAAGTTTAAACCTGATCACGATCGACTTCTAAGGCGTTGACCACCTCCTGGAATCCCGGATACCTAATCGAACCCGACATTATGCTTCCACATTTTAACTTGATCTGATTTAAACATTTCTTCTGTTTCAAGCAGGATGGAACATTTTCATGTTGGTTTCTATAAAAAGTCAAGTATTTAGTTCTGGTTAAGATGCAAACAGAATTCAAAGCAACTTAATTAGCACCAAATTCGCAATGTTGAAAGACTTGGTTTGTATTTTCTTTCTGTTCTAAGCAAGATGCAACACTTTAACTGCAAAATTTCATAAAAATCCTAATGTTTGGGTTTGTATTAAGATGCAATCCAAGTTTAAACCTGATCACGGTCGACTTCGAAGACGTCGATCACCTCCGGGAATCCCGGCTACCTAATCGAATCCGAGGTATTGCTTTCACATTTTAACTTGATCTGATTTAAACATTTCTTTTGTTTCAAGCAGGATGCAACATTTTCATGTTGGTTTCCATAAAAAGTCAAGTATTTAGATCTGGTTAAGATGCAAACAGAATTCAAAACAACTTAATTAGCACCAAATTCGTAAAGTTCAAAAACTTGGTTTCTATTTTCTTTCTGTTTTAAGCCAGATACAACACTTTCAATGCAAAGTTCCATAAAAATCTTAATGTTTGGGTTTCTGTTAAGATGTAATCCAAGTTTAAACCTGATCACGGTCGAATTCGAAGACGTCGACCACCTAAGGGAATCTCGGATACCTAATCCAAGCCGAGGTTAAGCTTCCACATTTTATCTTGATCTGTTTTAAACATTTCTTCTGTTTTAAGCAAGATGCAACACTTGAAGTGCAAAGTTTCATAAAAATCTTAATGTTTGGGTTTGTATTTAAATGTAATCCATGTTTAAACCTGATCACGGTCGATTTCGAAGACGCTTCAGATTATTCAGAAGATTATGCTTCCACATTTTAACATGATCTGATTTAAATATTTCTTCTGTTTCAAGCAGGATGCTACATTTTTATGTTGGTTTCCACAAAAATCTAAATATTTAGTTGAGGTTAAGATGCAAAGAGAATCCAAACGAACTTAATTAGTACCAAATGCGTAAAGTGCAAAGACTTAATGGTTTGGTATTTGAAGTTCCTGAAAGTGGTCGACGACTTCTAGGTCGGCCAAAATTTAATTTTCCTTCTATTTCATGCACGATGCAACACTTTAAGCACAAAGTTCCAAAAAAATCGTGATGTTTGAACTCGAAGTTATGCTTCCACATTCCAACTTTATTTGATTTGAACATTTCTTCTTCTGTTTCGAGCAGGATGCAACATCTTTATGTTGATTTTCACAAAACTAGTAATTCAGTGACTAATTAACTGTAAGATCCCTTTTTTTGTAAGTTTCTGTTACCTCAACTTTTTCCCATCCTCTTTTTTAAATTCTTTTAATTTCTCTCAATTTTCTTAAGTTCTCCACTGAGACAGTCGGACTGAATCAATCAGATTGAAATAAATAACTGAAAGTTTGATTTTATTAAAGGAAGTTTTTAATTCCTACTCCTGTCCTGGTAGCATTAAAAATTTTAACCAATTATTCATCGAATTTGAGATAAAGAGGACATCGATAATGGATAAAGCCGTAATTTTAAACCATTCTGAAAAGCATAATTATGTTTCATTAATCATTTACTTTCTCTAAATTTTTACTTTTACTTCCTCTAAATCATAAAATTAATTTTTTTGAAAATCATTGGAGCAAATTGTCATATTCGAAATCTACTAAAATTTCCGATTGATATCAAAAATTCATATTTTAAAAATGAATAAAGTTTTCAGTTTACACGCATTTTTTTACAAATACCCACAATTTTATCAGCATATCTTAACAATTCGATTTTCTTATGATTTTTTTTGAAACTCATTGGAATAAATTGATGTCTCGAAACCGAATTGAGATATTCAAGTATGATTTTGTGCCTATAAAAATACTTTTCTTTGTAAATTATAACAAAACTTTATCACGATATGCGACGAATGCAATTTTTTACGATTTTTTTCAAAAATGATGAAGAAGATATTTAATTTTTTGAAGAAGCCAGTAGTTGTCTGATCTAGAAGATAAAAATACTTGTATATGATATAAAACTGATTTTGAAACGGATAGATATGCCATATAACCGGATATTCGTGATATTTCATAAAATCACAATACTTTCCATCATCATCAACCATTTCTTTTTAAGTCTTTCATAACGTAATAGGTCATAATATTGCTTTTTTATGTTCTTTATTTTGTTATTAATGATTATTTATTAAGTGCTGTTTAAAATTAATGCTTTATACCAATACAATAAATTCACTCAAATGGTGGAGGAGCCGGGTTATTTCTTTAAAATTTAATTTTTTGATTTTAATTCTTCTTAAGTAACAATAATTTAATAATAATAGGCTAGAATAGGTTGCGTACGTTGCATATATGATATAGATTAGATATTCGCATGGCGCGCATGTCACTGTCGTTCCCGTGCGGATGGCGCCACGCTCCTCTGCTATCAGCAAGCAGTTGGCCTCGAGCTTTCAGCTGGCGAAAGCTCGACGGGAAACTTGGGTGAGCTTTCGGACCTTTCTAGTTCGCGAACAGTGTGAACTTGACGGGTTTTAGTGTATTATTTATTGTGCTAAAAGATTTTATAAAAGAAAATTTAAAGAAAAAGTTAGTGTACAAGAAAAAGAAGATGAAATTGCTGTTATACAAAGTATGTTATTATTAATAATCTTACCATCATAAAGATTTAAGGATTATTTTCTTAATCATGGAAATATGCGTATTTTTCTTAAATATTTTAATGCCAATTAATCGAAAAACTTTTTTAAGTACAACTTGTTGCTTTTTGTTTTCCTTTATTTTTGTTAATAATTATTAACGAGATTTACAACTTTATCTACATCTCAAAAAAAGTTGTACATAAAAATAAAAGGGACAAAGTAAAAGCACAGCATCTAACTTTTCCACAATAACAAGTAACACGGTTCGGCGAAACCCAGGTTTGCTCATTAAAAATGTACTCGACGGCGGAATCGCTGAAAACTTTCAGTTTATTAAAAATAAGGGCACGTCGAAAAGTCACGTGTATATTTATTTTACCCAAAATTTTCTAAAAACTTTTAAAATGGTACAAAAATGTTTTTGTATTTATTTAGTACTCGAGTTTCGGGTTGTGTTTAATTTGAGTTTAACTTCAAAGAGTACCCCCCAACCTTTTGGTGTAAAGATTTATAGTCTCTCTACGGTTTGTGGTCGTCAACTGCAAACGCGCTAATTGATACCGTTACCCTACGACCATTATTCCGCACTAATGAACCCTACTGGACAGGGTAAGATGGAAATTATGCATTAATTACGATCGCCTCTCAAAGCTATGTTAAATAATTTAAATCATCACATCTCAAAGACTTTTTTAACACCCTCTAAAAAATAATTTGAATTTTGATGTTACACCAAAAATGTTTATTTTTATAACAAATTAAATTCGATTATAATTAACAAACGTATAGTACCTATGCCGTTCGTGGTTCGGATTTATGAATATTAATAATAAATCGTCGGGAAACCGTAGTTTCCAACGAGCCACAGTTAATACGGTTCCTGCTAAACTCGTAATAGGATTTAATAATTTACAATCCAGTCGTATTTAATTGCGGTTTCATACCTCTGATTTTAATTTCGTGTTTGCGCCGATAATGCGGCGTAAACACACATTTCCCTTGAAATTAACGTATCTCCATTTCAACTGGTCATTTTTCAATTTTATGGATAATAAAAGATCGAAAATTTCCGACAAAATTAAATTGGTTTTATTAATGATGTTTGCTCGAAACAAATCAAGTGTTTATTCAGTACTTTCAAACTTGGATTTTAATTTTCTTCCGTTTTTGTTCAGGTTTAATTTAAACTTGAAAAATACGATTTGATAATTAAGAATTAAAAACAGTTTGTTGGTTTCTCTTTTTTTTTAATATTCAAAGGTTGAAAAGTAGGGGAAAATCCCCTTAGCAATTACGTTTTTTTTTCCTCTGTGAAGACTTTAAGAAACAATTTAACAAAAGCAATCCCCGGGCATCTCCTATGGCGACGTAAATTGAATCGACCTCAGGGGTTGGGGTTGGGCTAAGGAAGAAAAAGGCGTCTGCATTATGCAGATGAATTCCGCAATGTTTACATTTCAAACTTTGTTATGCAAATTCCGTTTCCCTCAGTTTATTACACCGTTGATAAATTATCGATAATTGTTCCTCGATTTACAAATTTTTATTTCAAATTTCGAAGCAGATTAATTAAACCAAAATTGCTAGCAGATATCAATTCGAAATCAATTCTGAATTCCGAACGAGTTCGAGTGGATTTAATCGTCGATCTGCAATTAAATCGGAACGACGCGGCTAATTAGCGCGAAGCTGGCTTATGGAAAAGTGTCCTTTCCCGGATAGAAGCTTTCGAAAAGCTTTTGTCCGAAGCCCGCACGAATATCGCTCCGAATTAAATCCCAAACGCCGGCTTTTTAATTAAATTCCGAGCCGGCTTTATGCGAATTTAGTACAACTTTTTTTTATTTTGTAGCTTTTATTTTTCAAATTTCCCACTAAAAATTTTATCAATAAAAAAAAAAACTTAATGAAACCGTTCAATCAAACAAAAAATTTTAGCGCGCAAAATTTTATTTCAACGTTCAATAAATTTTTGAATAATATAAATCATTTATGGTTCAAAAAATGCAAACTGACTAAAATAAAATCGAATGATTTTGCACATATCGTATATGTTCGAATTCGAGACGTATCTCATTATTAGAAAGAGTTGTCTTGGATTCGAACGACTATGATATAACATGTTTATATCCCGAATGCTTCTATTTCTAAGTCTAGTGTTAGCTTTAAAGGTAGTGTTAGTTCTAGTTTATAGAAATATGGAGTATATAGAATTGAATAACAACTACAACCACAACTAATACTAGACTTAGAAATAGAAACATTCAGATTTAGCTGTACGCCTCTTAAGTCGGCTAAACCCGAATATTTCTAGTCCTAGGTCTAGTGTTAGTACTAGTTTAATTCAATAGAATACATACAATCTAATATTAAATAACAATACAACCAGAACTAACACCAGTATTAAAGCTGACACTAGAGTTAGAAGAGCCGTCTTAAGAGACGTACGGCTAAATCCGAATAATTCTAGTTCCAAGTCTAGGGTGACTCTTACTTTTAGTTGATGAAAGTTGAGCTGTTTGATGAAACTTAATATGAGCTGATTAAGATATTAATATTGATTTGATGACTTCCAGTCATGGTCAAGCTGTTGGTTTTTCAGGTGTGAAAGACTCATTGATGCTGTGATTACATCTTATATTAATGTTTCTGTTTTATCACATAAGTCTCTTCATCACCTTACTGATCATGAGCTGATATATTTTTGCCTTAGTATTCCAGATGAGAGGAGCCAGATGATCAAAACCTACAGAAATTTTGATGCATTTAACTTGAATTTTTTCACACTGGAACTTCAATTGCAACTACTTGACTTAGTGTATGAAATTGATAATGTTGAAGTGACTTTAATTTTAGCATTATTCGATACTAATGCACCTCTAAAGATGGTAAAACTTGGTAAAAGATCGGCTCCTGGCTCATTCCCTTGCTTAGAGACATGATTAGCCTTAAACTAAACCGGCATTTAATGAATATAAATGTTTTAGACCAAGCAGAAGGCTTACTATATATCATCATTTAAAAGTAAAAATTTCAGGGATCTCTGAAGTGTAGGAACTTCCAGAACATTTGACTGACGTTAAAGGCATTAATGATATTTTTTTAAAGCTTCTGATAATACACTAATCGCTGATTCAGCTTGAATTCAGGTTTATATTACCACGAAAAAATCTACTTTTGATGAATTATTTCCTTTTTTGTGTCAATCTTTCCATAATGTTGGAAGATACCTTCAGATGATATTTTCAAACCTGCGGGTTAGTACTTTATTTTATTTATCTTACCTGTTTTGTCTAAAGTGTTAGAAAGAACTATGAATGATCAAATTCTAGAATTTAACATTTTGCTCAGAACACAGTTTGGATTTTGTGCTATTTATTAATACATGTATTTGATGACATACTTTTTGCGGCGGAACAAAATAGGCTTACTGGATTAGTTCTGCTACGCCTTTCATACTGTCAATCATGGAGTGTTATCAGCTATCTTATCCTTTATTGGGTTCAATGATTCTGCTATAAGCAAGATTGATAGTTATGTGTCTGATAAGCGGTTAAATTTAGTGATCGGAGATCTAAACTGCGAGATTTGAAGTAAGAGGAGCCACAGAGTTCCTCTACTACCCAGATACGGCTTAATTATGATTAAATTCTAGCTAGAATCCCTCCGGATTCACAATAAATTAATATATATTGTGTTCTTTACTAAAATTGATCATAACCCAAACAATAACGGTGTTGAAACTAAAACTGCTGAACATAAAATGTTAATGATGATGTAGGAATACATAATCCAATGCTAGATATTGGTGAATTATGGTTACATTCTAGTTGAATTATATAAATCCCCAAGTTATCAAAATTGATGGTTTTTGATATGATAGCTAGCCATAACTCAATAATTAAAAGGTAAGAAACAATCATTTGATGTAAATTGTCTATAATGAAGTAAGAATCATATTCAGATATTGTTTACTTACGATTAGAGTATAACTAGAATGTTATAACTAGAATAAAGTAAATCAATATTTATGATGTTAATTACCAAAGTCGACTATAACTCAAAAAATAACGGTGTTGGAAGAATCGTGTTTTCCAGAAGAATTTGAAACAATCTAAAGTTAAACAAAAATTCAAACTAGAACTAACACTAAACCTAGAAGTACATACTTTCCTCTATAAATTGCCGAATATACATCAAGATATCTTAAGAATTCGATTTATTACGATTTTTTCAAAACGATTAAAGAAATCGTTGATTTTGTGAAATTCTACAAATTTAGGTTAAGTTCAAAACTTGATATCTCAAAATCGGATTGAGATATTCAAAAATGATTTTATTCTTGAAAAAGTACATACGTTTCTCTATAAATGATAGAATAGTTCATCAAGATGTCTTTAGAATTTGATTTTTTACAATTTTTTCAAAATGATTAAAGGAATCGTTAATTTTATGAAATGCAAATATAATTTTATTCTTGAAAAAGTATATACTTTCCTCTATAAATGATAAAATATTTCATAGAGATATATTAAGAAATTGTTTTATTACGATTTTTTCAAAATGAATAAAGAAATCGTTAATTTTATGAAACGCTATAAATTTAGGTTTAGATCAAAACTTGATATCTCAAGATCGGATTGAGATATACAAATATGATTTTGTTCTTGAAAAAGTACATACTTTTCTCTATAAATGATAGAATAGTTCATCAAGATGTCTTAAGAATTTGATTTTTTACAATTTTTTCAAAATGATTAAAGGAATCGTTAATTTTATGAAATGCTACACATTTAAGTTTAGTTCAAAACTTGATATCTCAAACTCGGATTAAGATATACAAATATGATCTTATTCTTGAAAAAGTACATACATTTCTCTATAAATGATAGAATAGTTCATCAAGATGTCTTAAGAATTTGATTTTTTACGATTTTTTCAAAATGATTAAAATATCGTTGATTTTGTGAAATGTTACAAATTTAGGTTGAGTTCAAAACTTGATATCTCAAAATCGGATTGAGATGTACAAATATGATTTTATTCTTGAAAAAGTACATACTTTTCTCTATAAATGATAGAATAGTTCATCAAGATGTCTTAAGAATTTGATTTTTTACAATTTTTTCAAAATGATTAAAAGAATCGTTAATTTTATGAAATGCTACACATTTAAGTTTAGTTCAAAACTTGATATCTCAAACTCGGATTAAGATATACAAATATGATTTTATTCTTGAAAAAGTACATACTTTTCTCTATAAATTATAGAATAGTTCATCAAGATGTCTTAACAATTTGATTTTTTACGATTTTTTCAAAATGATAAAAAAATCGTTGATTTTGTGAAATGTTACAAATTTAGGTTGAGTTCAAAACTTGATATCTCAAAATCGGATTGAGATGTACAAATATGATTTTATTCTTGAAAAAGTACATACTTTTCTGTATAAATGATAGAATAGTTCATCAAGATGTCTTAAGAATTTGATTTTTACGATTTTTTCAAAATGACTAAGAAAATCGTTTATTTTGGGAAATGTTGCAAATTTAGGTTTAGTTCAAAAGTTGATATCTCAAAATCGGATAGAGATATTCAAATATAATTTTATTCTTGAAAAAGTACATACTTTTCTGTATAAATGACAAAATATTTCATCAAGATGTCTTAGGGATTTGATTTTTTACGATTTTTTGAAAATGATTAAAAAAATCGTTGATTATGTGAAATGTTACAAATTTAGGTTGAGTTCAAAACTTGATATCTCAAAATCGGATTGAGATGTACAAATATGATTTTATTCTTGAAAAAGTACATACTTTTCTGTATAAATGATAGAATAGTTCATCAAGATGTCTTAAGAATTTGATTTTTACGATTTTTTCAAAATGACTAAGAAAATCGTTTATTTTGGGAAATGTTGCAAATTTAGGTTTAGTTCAAAAGTTGATATCTCAAAATCGGATAGAGATATTCAAATATAATTTTATTCTTGAAAAAGTACATACTTTTCTGTATAAATGACAAAATATTTCATCAAGATGTCTTAGGGATTTGATTTTTTACGATTTTTTGAAACTGATTAAAAAAATCGTTGATTATGTGAAATGTTACAAATTTAGGTTGAGTTCAAAACTTGATATCTCAAAATCGGATTGAGATGTACAAATATGATTTTATTCTTGAAAAAGTACATACTTTTCTATATAAATGATAGAATAGTTCATCAAGATGTCTTAAGAATTTGATTTTTTACGATTTTTTCAAAATGATTAAAATATCGTTGATTTTATGAAATGTTACAAATTTAGATTGAGTTCAAAACTTGATATCTCAAAATCGGATTGAGATGTACAAATATGATTTTATTCTTGAAAAAGTACATACTTTTCTCTATAAATTATAGAATAGTTCATCAAGATGTCTTAAGAATTTGATTTTTTACGATTTTTTCAAAATGATTAAAAAAATCGTTGATTTTGTGAAATGTTATAAATTTAGGTTGAGTTCAAAACTTGATATTTCCAAATCGGATAGAGGTATTCAAATATAATTTTATTCTTGAAAAAGTACATACTTTCTGTATAAATGACAAAATATTTCATCAAGATGTCTTAAGAATTTGTTTTATTACGATTTTTTCAAAATGATTGAAGAAATTGTTTATTTTGTGAAATGTTACAAATTTAGGTTGAGTTCAAAAGTTGATATCTCAAAATCGGATTGAGATATTCAAATATAATTTCATTCTTGAAAAAGTGCATACTTTTCTTTATAAATAACTGAAAATTTCATCAAGATATCTCACGAATTCGATTATTTACGTTTTTTTTTCTATAAATACCTATTGTTTGGATATTATAGGCTATCTTAGAAACTATAAGAAATACGAAGAAAGTAGGTGCCATATCTCGCTTTCCGTATTCCGTAAAGACATTCATATCCCATAGAGACAAAACCTCTATCTTATTTTGTTTTTAAGTAATAGCCAAAAAAATCAAACTTTCGTCATTTCATAAAATGCTCATGTTTCGTTTATTTTTGAATTTGAAGAAGAGCGGTTAATATATTCTTAATACACTTTTTTGAGTAGAATATTTCTGATTATGTAGTTATTAAAAAGGGCACATTTGCGGAAAATATGTGTTATTTTTCAATTCTAAGCTATTAAAGAGTAATGATAATATTTTGTTATAGTTACGCGAGTTTACTTTTTAATCATGATTCATTGATAATCAACAATAATAACATCTAAATTGTAACACCCAAATTTGTCCAACCTGTACATAATTAAATGGATAAAGACCAGAAAGATGAAACAAATCATCTGATGAACCAATTTATTATATTTTTCCACACGATTCGCTTGAATACTAACAAATTATTAATAAATTATTTAACTATTATTTATTCAACGATAAAGACATGAAAATCATTAAGTTTAAATTATTCAGTATAAACCTCCACAAAGTACATAAACTTATTTGTCGTGTCAATCAAATAGTAATAAAATTACATTATTGACAAGTTAATGATAGAGTTGGATATGAAAATTGATGAGAAAATGAATAATTGACTGTTTTATAAGAATGACATTAAGTGTAGTTATTTTTTTTTGTATAATTTTTTTAAAACACCCTAACGGATGGTTTCAATTCCTCGCCCTCAGCAAACCGGACATAAATAACACCCGGGGATCGGATATTATGTACCGTTGCAGATGCAGCGGAACGCTTCCGATCGGTGCCGATTTGAAATTCAAATTCGATGCCGGTATCACGACGTCGAGGAGTACGCGCCATCTAACGCCCTTCTTATTCTCGTCGGAGATCGACCTTTTGACCCGTATCACTCCCTTTTGTTTCAATATTTTTTCGATAATGTCAAGGTTCGAATAAATATATCCCTACACGTTTCCCCCCACTAAACTCCTCCAGGAAACGGGTTTAATGAAAATTGTTTAGAGAAAAGTTGAAGTTGAAGAAGGGAAAGTGTAAATAATTACTTTGTTTGGGTGTGAAGTGCACTCAAGAGTTTTATAAGAAACTAACTTTTTTCCTCAATTAAGAGGGACTAAAACTTGATAAATAAAAAGTGTTTTTTTTTAATTCCTGGTCTTAAGAAACCTTTCAATAAAAAAATCCTATTTTCTTAGAAAAGTAGATTACCCTATTTTCGTTTTTGTTTAAGTCAGAGAATAAAAAATAAATTGTGCAGCGAAAGAAGCAAAAAAAAATGTGCCAGTGATCGAGTACCCGTGTAACGTTGTCCGTAAAATGTGGGTCGCACAGTTACTCTAATCAATATTTACCGCCGAAGTTACTCGCACCCTTGTAACAGCACCTTACGGTGAAGTTCCTCCGGGAGTTGAGTCTGTCATAGAGTGCTCCAAGTCGTTTTATTACCAGACGAAACCAGGTTTATTTATAGTACAACTCGTACTTTTTGTTAAAAAAAAAATACAGTGTTAAGTTAAAGCTTCGTATTCAAAATTATTTATATCTACCTATAACTTTGCCAGTACAGTTTATTACAGCTAATAAGAAAAATCTTGAAAATGAAGAAAGCAAGGTACCATAACTTACCTATACAGATCATGTGTCGCTACTACTCAATGAGCTTACACATCTTGAAGGAATACATCTTTTGGACGTCTTACCTCATTGAAATGCGTTTCACTCGCTCCAGGATATGGAATTTTTAGTGTCTCATAACACCCTGTGAAACTATCACCATGAGACTCTCAATTGCATCTATAACTGACTTGGTTCTAGGTCTAGTGTTAGCTTTATGTTGGTGTTATCTGTACTTTTAGCTGTTATTTAATTTTAGATTATTTTCTACTCATATTGAACTAAAACTAGAACTAACACTAGACCTAGAACTAGAAAGTTTTAGTTTAGCCGTGTGTGTTCAGGCGCTTCAAACAAGCTTCTTCAGACGAAACTTATCAATTTGATTGACGCGATAAATAAGTTTATGTACAAATGTGTTTATGGAGGTTTACGCTGAATAATTTATATTTAATGATATATTTATGTCTATCGCTGAATGAATAATAGTTAAATAATTTATTAATAATTTGTTATTATTCAAGCGAATCGTGTGGAAAAATGTTACAAATTGGTTCATCCGATGATTTTTCCCATTTTTCCGGTTTTTATCCATTTAACTATATACAGGTGGGACAAATTTGGGTTTACTATTTGAATGTTACTAATGTTGATTATCAATGAATCATGATTAAAAAGTACATTCACGTAACTATAACAAAATATTATCATTATCCTTAAATAGCTTAAAATTGAAAAATAACACAAATTTTCCGCAAATGTGCCCTTTTTAATTTCATCATAATCAGTTATATTCTACTCAAAAAAGTGTATTAAGAATATATTAACCGCTCTTCTTCAAATTCAAAAATAAACGGAATATGAACATTTTTTGAAATGGCATAAGTTTGATTTTTTGGGCTATTTCTTAAAAACAAAATGAGATAGAGGTTTTGTCTCAATGGGATATGAATGTCTTTACGGGATACCGAAACCGAGATATGGCACCTACTTTCTTCGTATTTCTTATAGTTTCTAAGATAGCCTATAATATCTTTATATAATATTTTGATGAAATTTTCAGTTGATTATAAAGAAAAGTATGTACTTTTTCAAGAATACAATCATATTTGATATCTCATATTCAATCATATTTCAATATCTCAATCCGATTTTGAGATATCAAGTTTTGAACTTAACCTAAATTTGTAGCATTTCAAAAGATTAACGGTTTCCTTTAAAGTTTTGAGAAAATTGTAAAAAATCGTATTCTTAAGATGTCTTGATGATATATTCGGTCGTTTATAGAGGATCATATTTGAATATCTCAATTCGATTTTGAGATATCATGTTTTGAACTCAACCAAAATTTGTAGCATTTCACAACATTGACGATTTCTTTAATCATTTTGAAGAAATCGTAGTAAATCGAATTCTTAAGATATCTTGATAATATATTCGGTTATGTTGTAGAGGAAAGTATGTAGTTTTTCAAGAATAAAATCATATTTGAATATCTCAATTCGATTTTGAGATATCATGTTATGAACTCAACCTAAATTTGTAGCAATTCAGAAAATTAACGATTTCTTTAATTGTTATGAAAAAATCGTAAAAAATCGAATTCTTAAGATATCTTGATGAAATATTTTGTCGTTTATAGAGGAAAGTATGTAATTTTTCAGAAATGAAATCATAATTGTATATCTCAATTCGTTATTGAGATGTCAAGTTTTGAACTCAACCTAAATTTGTAGTAATTCACAAAATTAACGATTTCTTTAATTATTTTGAAAAAATTGTAAAAAATTGAATTCTTAAGATATCTTGATGAAATATTTTGTCGCATATAGAGGAATGTATGTACTTTTTCAAGAATAAAATCATATTTCAATGTCTCAATCCGATTTTGAGATATCAAGTTTTGAACTTAACCTAAATTTGTAGCATTTCAAAAGATTAACGATTTCCTTTAAAGTTTTGAGAAAATCGTAAAAAATCGTATTCTTAAGATGTCTTGATGATATATTCGGTCGTTTATAGAGGAAAGTATGTAGTTTTTCAAGAATAAAATCATATTTGAATATCTCAATTCGATTTTGAGATATCATGTTTTGAACTCAACCAAAATTTGTAGCATTTCATAAAATTAACGATTTTTTTAATTGTTATGAAAAAATCGTAAAAAATCGAATTCTTAAAATATCTTGATGAAATATTTTATCGTTTATAAAGGAAAATGTGTACTTTTTCAGGAATGAAATTATAATTGCATATCTCAATTCGTTATTGAGATATCAAGTTTTGAACTCAACCTAAATTAGTAGCATTTCACAAAATTAACGATTTGTTTAATCATTTTGAAAAAACCGTAAAAAATCGAATTTTTAAGGTGCCTTGATGATATATTCGGTCATTTAGAGAGGATAGTATGTACTTTTACAAGAATAAAATCATATTTGAATATCTCAACCCGATTTTGAGATATCGAGTTTTGAACTCAACCTAAATTTGTAGCATTTCATAAAATTAATGATTTCTTTAATCATTTTGAAAAAATCGTAAAAAAATGAATTCTCAAGATATCTTGATGAAATATTTTGTCACTTATAAAGGAAAGTATGTACTTTTACAAGAATGAAATCAAATTTGAATATTTCAATCTGATTTTGAGATATCAAGTTTTAAACTCAACCTAAATTTGTAGCATTTCATAAAATTAACGATTTCTTTAATCATTTTGAAAAAATCGTAAAAAATCATATTCTTAAGATATCTTAATGAACTATTCTCTCATTTATAGAGAAAAGTATGTACTTTTTCACTAATAATATCATATTTGAATATCTCAATCCGTTTTTGAGATATCAAGTTTACAATTCAACCTAAATGTGTAATATTTCACAAAATTAATGATTTTATTTGAATAGAGTTGTATAAAGAATGGCGGATTATTAGAATTAATAATGTATTAATTCTTTATTACAACATTACGATTTTTGATAAAATTGTGCCGATTTTGATATCAAATTTATCAGGGTACAATTCTTTTAACTTGTTTATCCACAATGATAATAAGTGAAGAAGTAGAAAGATAATAAAAAATAATCATATCGATTAAAACCAATAATTTGTATGTCTAGCTTTGTTTACATTGGGTGTATTATTCAAGTTATTACAATTTCTTTCTTATTCATTATTTATAAAACTTCCAATAAATGACATAAACCTGATTGATATTAAATAAAATTTTATCTTATTTCGTCGAATTTATTAATATTGACAAATTTTTGGATCAAATTAAAAGCATTTCAAAGAATTTAGATTATGTTTAAAACAAACCGACGAATTAATACGCATATCTCCATAAAAGTAATCCTTTTATCTAACATTTATTTAATTTCATTAAATCCACTGATTAAGTTTATCCTTTTTTTTCCATCCCCACTGTTAGAATTGCAGTAGTTTTACGAACGACGTCCAAACCGGAAGTGCTCGTCGCCATTTCGTGAAATGTAACTGACAGTAATCGCCTGTGATGTAGTAAGACTGGACGGGTGGAGGGTAAAAGAGGCGCGTAGCACAAGAACAAGGGTTGTCAGAATAAGAAAGAAAAGATGAGGCCGGGGCCGCTGTCTTCGTCGTCGTCGTCGTACATTTGTGGCGCATTGTGATCGGGCTGGGATAAAGTAGAACCGCGAATTACTGCTGTATTACCACGCCGTTGATTTTCGTCTCTTCATGGTTCAACCGAGCAACAACAACAACGGAGGCTCGGACATGGACTCACTGGAGGACATGTTGCGGAAGGTAAAAATGAAAATGACAAATAAATAATGAAATAAACTGCTTGTAAATTTAGCAAATTTCAATTTAACTTTATAACTTGAGACCCATTTCGTTTTGCATTTATTCCCCATGTTACATTTTAACCTACCCCGTCATGCAAAAAAGTGATTTTCTTGTGGTTGCACGAAGAAATTAAACGAATCAAAATAAACTTAAAAAAAAGTTGAATAGAATTTCCACTTGCCGGGTTGAATAAACTTCGAGTTGAAGCACTTCAATTTATATCGTGTTTACCTTTCATTTCTACCCCCCCGGAGGGGTCTCGAAGACGACTGTCTGTGACAAAAGAGAACCTGGAACCTTTTACCTTTCCTTCGCGTGCCATTTGCTTTACTCCAGCGATGAGGTCTTTTGAAACTGTACGAAGTTAATTAAAGGTCTCTAAGAATATGTCTTAAAAAAACTTTATAAAGAGAATTCGGGGAATATGAATTCGTCTTTCAAAGAGTTTTTTGTTTGATATGAATCCCAACAAACTCGGCGGATTTGCAACCAGTTTTCCATCTTGCAAGTTTAAATCTTTTCTCGCGAAAATTAATCTTAATAATGAAGATAATATAAAGTAAAATGTAGATGTGATTCTAAATTAGAAATGTGCGAATTACGTGAGTCTTATTTTGCTGTTAGCAGTTAGATATCAATATGAAACTTGGTATATCATTAAAAAACCAATATTAATGTTGTTTCAAAATTTGAATTAAATTCGTCAACCGGATGTAGTGTTTTACTTAAATACATGTTATTTTCTTACAAATTAGTCCTTCAAACAAGAATATTACTAAAAAAATTGTAGAAAATATTAGATATATATAAAAGTTAAGGTCCCGCTCATTACTCTTAATTTGATGTGATACTGGAGACCGTTATTGGTAGGTTTTTTCAATTTTTCCGAGACACTAACATTCAGAGTATTCAAAAATAATTATGATATTTTGTATAGTGTAATACAATGTACATGGTGGACCAAATTAAACACTTTTAAAATAGAAAACAATGATAAAAGTGTCTGATTTTTATAAAAAATTTAATGGTGAAAACCGCGTATTGCTATCTTTTATGATTTCAGATATACAGGTTGTTTTTCAAAAAAGTGCGAAATTTCGAAAAGTCTTCATAACATTTTTTTTTTGAAAAATCTTCGTTTTTGTGAAAACATTTCCAAATCAACTTTTTGTGTAAAATATGATGGTTAATAATAATATAAGTTAACTTTCCTTCAAAGCTATATTTTAGTAGTTATTGACATGAATATGATATATATACATAAAATTTATATCCATTAGAAGCCTTCTTCACTTTTGACCATTTTGATCATTCTTAACCATTTTCTTCTGGAGGTTCTCCAATATAATTAAATTTTTCACTT
Source organism: Onthophagus sagittarius (assembly GCA_036711965.1). Taxonomy (NCBI): domain Eukaryota; kingdom Metazoa; phylum Arthropoda; class Insecta; order Coleoptera; family Scarabaeidae; genus Onthophagus; species Onthophagus sagittarius. Next base: position 32,060,088 of record JASERS010000005.1, read on the forward strand.
GATTCAAATTTTTTGTTTTTTATTTGAGCTTTTTTAATGGAAGTTTAATTAATGGATCGGAATTGAGTAAAAGTTTTCTAAATAAATCGCCATTTGTTTAAATTCTTATTGCTATAATTGCTTATAACTGGCATGGTTCTCACTACCAACAACAATGCAATGCAAAATTACATTTTATTTCGGATCGCACATTTGAAGATTTCAATATTTTTTCACAGGAGTTATTTAAGTTACACTGACAGGACTATCACGGTTATTATCAAAGTATCATATCTACACTTTTATTTTGCTTACAGCAAATTATCACATCGATTTCTCAATCGAAATTCTTAAGATATCTTAATGAATTATTTATGATTTATAGAAGAAAGTGTCTACTTTCTCGTGATGAAACCAGATCATGAAAATATTTATTCCTTTTTGAGATATAAATCATTAAATTCAACGTGAACATTTATGGCTATCTCAAGTTAATTAAAAATCACAAAAAATCGAATTCTTGGGATATTTTAATGAAACATTCAAAATTTATAGAGATGAGTGTCTATTTTATCCTGGTGAGACCCAAATTAGAAAATCTTTATTCGTTTTTGAGATAAAGATTTTTTAATTTAACCTAATTTTTTATGATTGAAAATTAATAATCTTGTTTTAAAAAATCACGAAAAATCGAATTCTTAAGATATCTTAATGAATTATTCACAATTTATAGAGGAAAGTGTTTACTTTCTCGTGATGAAACCGGATCTTGAAAATATTTATTCGTTTTTGAGATATAAATCATTAAATTCAACGTGAACATTTATGGCTATCTCAAGATAATTAATAATCACCAAAAATCGAATCCTTGAGATATTTTAATGAAACATTTAAAATATATAGAGATATGTGTCTATTTTATCATGGTGAGAACCAAATTAGAAAATCTTTATTCGTTTTTGAGATAAAGATTATTTAAGTTAGCCTAATTTTTTTATGATTTTTTGAAATCAATAATCTTGTTTTAAAAAATCACGAAAAATCGAATTCTTAAGATATCTTAATGAATTATTCACGATTTATAGAGGAAAGTGTTTACTTTCTCGTGATGAAACCGGATCTTGAAAATATTTAGTCGTTTTTGAGATATAAATCATTAAATTCAACGTGAACATTTATGGCTATCTCAGGTTAATTAAAAATCACCAAAAATCGAATCCTTGAGATATTTTAATGAAACATTTTAAAATATATAGAGATATGTGTCTATTTTATCATGGTGAGAACCACATTTTTTCATAATTTTTTGGAATTACTAATCTTGTTTTAAAAAATCATGAAAAATCGAATTCTTAAGATATCTTAATGAATTATTCACGATTTATAGAGGAAGGTGTCTACTTTCTCGTGATGAAACCGAATCTTGAACATATTTATTCGTTTTTGAGATATAAATCATCAAATTCAACGTGAACTTTTATGGCTATCTCAAGATAATTGAAAATTATCAAAAATCGAATTCTTGAGATATCTTAATGATACATTCAAAATTTATAGGGACAAGTGTTTGTTTTGTCATGGTGAGAACCAAATTAGAAAATCTTTATTCGTTTTTGAGATAAAGATTATTTACAAATCGAAAAATCGAATTCTTAAGATATCTTAATGATTTATTCATGATTTATAGAGGAAAGTATCTATTTTCTCATGATGAAAGCGTATCTTCAAAATATTTATTCGTTTTTGAGATATGAATCATAAAATTCAACGTAAACATTTATGGCTATCTCAATTTATTTAAAAAACACCAAAAATCGAATTCTTGAGATATTTTAATAAAACATTCAAAATTTATAAAGGTAAGTGTCTATTTTATCATGGTGAGAACCAAATTAGAAAATCTTTATTCGTTTTTGAGATAAAGATTATTTAAGTTAACATAATTTTTTGTGATTTTAAAGAAAAGTTAATCTTTCAAGTACTAGGTCTAGTGTAAGTTCTAGTTTTACTTTGATAACAAGTATACAACAATTTAGGACTGAAGAATAACTAAAAATAAAGTTTTTGTTCTCTTTCAACGTCCATTCTCGAAATCAATTGTGTTCCATAATCTAGAATCAAAAATAGCGATTAATTAATGATCAAATTAACAAGTAATCAAAGCTGATTCATATATTTGATCACCTGATCGTGCGCGAGTCTCATGAATTGGCGTGACCCCCGCGTTACTCGTGTGATTCGTGAATGATATTCACGTGAGTGGGTCTAAATTGTGAGCGAGCACTCACGCGCACATCTCTATTCTAAATGTGCTTACGTGAGAGTTTCGTTTTTGGAGATAATACATTTTACTCGTAAGACCTAAATTGCCAAGCTATTTCATTTTTATTGTTTTCCAATAAAAGTGGGAAACGTTCCGACACCTCGGGCAAAACGGAATGGACAAACGTTCGAGCAGTAAATTAAGAGGAGTCCGTTACAGTTCTGGTGTGGGAAACGCCACCGGCGCGGCGCGGTGCCCCGATAACTGTAAATAGAGAAAACTATTTCAGGTTTTACACCACGTACCCTCTTCTTGTGTGTGTTTATGTTACGTTCTCCTGTCAGATTTTATTGGATTCTCCAACCTCTTCGGAAAAGTAAAAGAAAATAGCTGCAATAATTCATGCGAGTGAGGCCCTCTTGGAGAGGGTGCGTCAACTACATTCGTTTTTCCGACTTGACACACGCGAAACCGAAGAAAACGAATCGCGCCGGACGCCCGGCCAATAATCGCCAGAAACAATCTCGAGTTTCAAAGGGTTTCGGGAAGCAGGAAGACAGCGTAACTGACACGGAGGAAGTATAGGCGAAGAGGAGGCGATAAATCCTTAGGGTTGGCGGCTGAGAAAAGCCTCCTCCGGTCGCCATCTTTCTAGGCAGAAGAGAAAAAAATCAGATATTGATCCTGTCAGCGTTACATCCGCCGGCTATTCATCATGGAACGTGTCAAAACCGAACGACGGTTACAGTTTTACAAATGAGTTGTCCGTCGTGTGACTTAAAAAAAACTCCCCTTTTTACTGCCGCTTTTAGTTTGTATTTGTAGGTTTCTAGGTCGGTGGGGAAATTTTTTTTTTTTAATTGTAAAGGTTTTTTTTGAAGTGTCAAGACTTATAAAAAAAAGTTTCCCCATTTAAATCGCAAAGAACACTCCCTCGTTTCATTCACCTATTTGTTATACCACGCACGATTTTTCCGGGTGAAGAAAAAAAGTTTTTTAAGTCGACCCGATAAGCCACCATTCCCAATCCCTTCGATAGAACGAAGACTCTCCCTTTTCCTCTTGAATTTATGATTTTTTTACGCACTCTTATCATTTTCCACTCACACCCCCAAAAATCGTCTCATCGTCTTCAATAAAAAGTTCGTGTGTAAGCTTTATTTTCCTTTTTTTTTCTTTCTCGCAAAAAGGGCTTTAAGGTCAGTAGGGTGTCAGGTGGGACTCTCCAGAATAAGAAAACGTAGACCACGTGTTGCGTCGCGAGGTTTAGATGTTGTCTTTGGGTTTCGAAGCACGTCCGAACACCTACCTGCTTCCATTACGGCGGCTTTCACGCCGTCCCGATAAAATAAAACGCGATTTCCCGGACTGGGGCCTCCAACCGGAACGCGGCGGTTTCGAAACCCGGAAAATCCCGGACTTCGAATCTGATTTTTACCTTTTCTAAATTCATTTTACCTTTAAAGGAATTTACTATTGATCAGTAAAGTTAAAAAGAAAAAAACGTTGAAATTCATATTATCTGATGCTTAATGGATGTTGAAATATTTCAAAGAGTAGTGCTACTGATAAAGTTATCCGGAGTCCTAACGAGTTAATTAACGAATCTAATTACCGAGTTATCCCGTGCAACTTGTTGAAGAGGAACGTTCCCCTTTCGTGAAACCGCACTTCTCCACGCTTATTTCCTTCTTTTTTCTTGCTCTTCCGGTAATTTTCTTTAAGGCGCCGCGAGCCCATCGGGGTAACTTCATTAACAAGCCGAAGCGAAACAAATCGTGGATGGATACCTTTTCAAACAAACAGAAACAAAGTAAAAACTGTTTTTGGATAACGGATTTTGTTTTAATACTAATTCTTTGTGCATTATTTGAATCATGAAGTTAGTGTTATGACAACACAATCTTTTTACAGTTATAAACTGTAGTCGATGTAAAAATTTGTGCCAAATTGGATAAATCATATACAAAACAGAATGGAAAGAATGCCATCTTGTTTCCTGATCAGTCATTGTATTTTCAATGATTACTAATGACAATTACTTGCTCAAAACAGTTTTGATTAAATAAATGTCTGGAAAATTTAATGAAGTTCTACTGTATTATTGGTAAGATAACAACTTTTCAAATACAATTAGGAGAAAGAAAATGAGTTAAATTCCTTCTGTACATACAATTTAAAGTTGGTAGTACCAAAATGTATTAAAAATGTTCTTTAACCCAACCCAGCTCAACTGTAACTTTCTTTGTGATAAAATTATATTAACATTTCTTGAAATTGGTTAATACAACTCATCACGATGCTGGTTGATCTCGATCTGTGAGAACTCCTGCAATAGAAGAGTATATTTTGAGAAGGGTCGAAGAAAATTGAAGTACGAATGTAAGAAGGATTTCTGATACAAACATTAATTTACCTTACCATGTTCAACGAGTGCAAGAACTTGTCGTTCCTGACCACGTTTTTGAAAAATTTTCACATCAATCACATTTGGGCGAATGAAAATTCTCACGTTGTTGTAGAATCAAGAATCTAGTACAAGTTTTCTGTAAATGTTAAGCTTGGTATACTTGGTGACCGATTGAGAAATAATACTAATAAAACGCCAGATCATGATGTACTTCACTCCCTTTCTTTACAAGGTATTTTGGAAACCGATCCACAATTATGTCCCCATATCTTTCATTGTAATGGATTTCAAAGTTCCAATCCAATCCCAGCCATCAAAGACTTCGGTCGACCAAGGTATTATGAATAACAAACAATGAGATGTCTTTGAAGTCATTGACTTGGATTGGGATTTTGATGTCCAATCCAATACAATCCAACCCACTGATATTTTGGACGGTCGAGGTCTTTGAAGTCGGCCGAGATTTAAATACAAGACCATTATGAGGAGTGTATGATAATTAGCATCCCAAGTGTCATGGAGATTATGAACAAGACGACAAGACGATTACGAACAGTGTATCATAAGTAGCGTCTCAAGTATCATGAATAATAGTTTGAATGACCAAAATGTTCTGTTGGGTTGAAATTTTAAAATCTAACCCAACCTAATCCAACTTAGTGATGTTATGCCATGGTCCAGATATGAATGTGAGAATATTTAGATTGAGGAAGATTTTTGTATCAAATATTTCGGTCGCCTTCGAAGGTGTCGGCCTACTCAAGTAAGTATCATGAATAACACTTTGGATGGCCGAAATCCTCGAATTTTGTAATTGGGTTGAAATTTCAAAGTGTAACACAACCCAAACCAACTTAGTAATGGTTTGAGCGGCCGACTTTGAAGACGTCGGCCACCCCAAGTATCATGAATAATACTTTGAATGAGTGAAATCTTCGAAGTTTTAGGTTGGGTTGAAATTTCGAAGTGTAACCCATCCCAGTCCAACTTAGTAATACTTTGGACGGCTAATTTTGAAAACATCGGCCAAGACATTAATGCAAAACGATTATGGGCAGTGTAGTTACGAGAATATTTTGGTTGTGGAAGATTTTTTGTATCAAATGTTGAAATTCGAAGACGTTGACCACCCCAAGTGTCGTAAATAACAGTTTGAATGGCCGAAATTTTCCAAATTTGGGTTGGGTTGGAATTTTAAAGTGCAACCCAACCCAATCCAACTTAGCAACGTTTTGGGCGGCCGATGCCTTCGAAGTCGGCTAAAATATGAATGCAAAACGATTATGGGCAGTGTAGTTATGAGAATATTTTGGTTGTGGAAGATTTCTTATATCAAATGTTGAAATTCGAAGACGTTGACCAGCCCAAGTATCCTAAATAACAGTTTGGATGGCCGATATCTTCAAAATTCAGGTTGAGTTGGAATTTCGAAGTGCAAACCAACCCAATTCAACTTAGCAACGATTTGGGCGGCCGATGCCTTCGAAGTCGGCTAAGATATGAATGCAAAACGATTATGGGTAGTGTAGTTATGAGAATATTTTGGTTGTGGAAGATTTCTTGTATCAAATGTTGAAATTCGAAGACGTTGACCATCCCAAGTATCCTAAATAACAGTTTGGATGGCCGAAATCTTCGAAATTTGGGTTATGTTGGAATTTCAAAGTACAACCCAACCCAATTCAACTTAGCAACGATTTGGGCGGCCGATGCCTTCGAAGTCGGCTAAAATATGAATGCAAGACGATAATGGGCAGTGTAGTTATGAGAATATTTTGGTTGTGGAAGATTTTTTGTATCAAATGTTGAAAGTCGAAGACGTTGACCACCTCAAGTATCGTAAATAACAGTTTGGATGGCTGAAATCTTCGAAATTTGGGTTTGGTTGGAATTTCAACATGCAACCCAACCCAATCCAACTTAGCAACATTGTGGGCGGCCGATGCCTTCGAAGTCGGCTAAAATATGAATGCAAAACGATTATGGGTAGTGTAGTTATGAGAATATTTTGGTTGTGGAAGATTTCTTATATCAAATGTTGAAATTCGAAGACGTTGACCAGCCCAAGTATCCTAAATAACAGTTTGGATGGCCAATATCTTCAAAATTCAGGTTGAGTTGGAATTTCGAAGTGCAAACCAACCCAATTCAACTTAGCAACGATTTGGGCGGCCGATGACTTCGAAGTCGGCTAAGATATGAATGCAAAACGATTATGGGTAGTGTAGTTATGAGAATATTTTGGTTGTGGAAGATTTTTTGTATCAAATGTTGAAATTCGAAGACGTTGACCATCCCAAGTATCCTAAATAACAGTTTGGATGGCCGAAATCTTCGAAATTTGGGTTATGTTGGAATTTCAAAGTACAACCCAACCCAATTCAACTTAGCATCGATTTGGGCGGCCGATTCCTTCGAAGTCGGCTAAGATATGAATGCAATACGATAATGGGCAGTGTAGTTATGAGAATATTTTGGTTGTGGAAGATTTTTTGTATCAAATGTTGAAATTCGAAGACGTTGACCATCTCAAGTATCGTAAATAACAGTTTTGATGGCTGAAATCTTCGAAATTTGGGTTTGGTTGGAATTTCAACATGCAACCCAACCCAATCCAACTTAGCAACATTGTGGGCGGCCGATGCAAGACGATAATGGGCAGTGTAGTTATGAGAATATTTTGGTTGTGGAAGATTTTTTGTATCAAATGTTGAAATTCGAAGACGTTGACCATCCCAAGTATCCTAAATAACAGTTTGGATGGCCGAAATCTTCGAAATTTAAATTGGGTTGGAATTTCAAAGTGCAACCCAGCCCAATCCAAATTAGCAACGTTTTGGGCGGCCGATGCATTCGAAGACTGCTAAGATATGAATGCAAAACGATTATGAGCAGTGTAGTTATGAGAATATTTTGGTTGTGGAAGATTTTTTGTATCAAATGTTGAAATTCGAAGACGTTGACCATCTCAAGTATCGTAAATAACAGTTTGGATGGCTGTTATTTACGATGCTTCGAAGACTGCTAAGATATGAATGCAAAACGATTATGAGCAGTGTAGTTATGAGAATATTTTGTTTGTGGATGATTTTTTGTATCAAATGTTGAAATTCGAAGACGTTGACCATCCCAAGTATCCTAAATAAGGGTTTGGATGGCCGAAATCTTCGAAATTTGGGTTATGTTGGAATTTCGAAGTGCAACCCAATCCAATCCAACTTAGTGATACTTTGGACGGCCAACTTTGAAGGCATCGCCCAAGACATGAATGCAAAACCTTTGTAAGTAGTGTATTTAGAACAATACTTAGGTTGAAGAAGAATTTCTGTATCAAATTAAATAATCTTGGTCAACTTCGAAGACATCGGCCGCCCCAAATATCATGAATAACAATTTGTATGACCAAAATCTTAGAATTTGTGGATTAAGTTGCAATTTCTAACCCAATCCAATCCAACTTAATGATGCTTTGGGCGGCTTCTTCGAAGTCGACTGAGGCATGGATGCCAAACGAATATGGATAGTGTATTTCGGAGAATATTTAGGTTGTGGACGAATTTTTGTATCAAGTGTTGAAATTCGAAGATGTCGGCCACTCTAAGTATCGTAAATATCAGTTTAGATGGCCGATCTTCTTTCAAAGTATTGGGTTGTGTTGGAATTCCGATGTACAACCCAACCCAATCCAACTTAGTGATTCTTTGAAGTCCTCTCTGAAGTCTGCCGAGATATAAATAATCTTGTCTCCAGTATCATAAATAACTCTCCATTTCTTCGTCTTCTCCTTGCGCTCCGCGTTGTGGAGGTGTTTTCCACTGCGTCTTTTCTCTTCAATCTGAAGACCCCCACATTGTTTTGTCTTCATCTTCGAATCTTGTCTTACGTCAGTGTCGTGAAACGAAATCAAAAGATTTCCGTTATTCTTCAAAATTTTATTTTGTACCTATATATTTGATTTAGTGAGAACCCACAGAGTTAACTTCTTCTCCCGTACTTCGTCCCATGCACTTCTTTTTGGTACTCGATCTTCTGTTTATATCCTATGATTTTCGCAAACATAGGCATTCCATTTTGACTTTCAGCTCAGCATCATCTTTTCAACATTTCCGCCCATTTCAACGTTTCCACTCCTGCATCTTATTTCTTTAAGGGCATCGAAACAGTGTGTGCTCGAAAAACCTTAATGGTTTAATAATGGAAAGGAAGAGGACGTTCAATAATAGATTGACGAAATAGATCACTTAATTTAAATCTTCTACACTTTATTTACTTTTTTTGTATTTATTGCCTTCCTTAAGTGTTCCACCTTATCTTATGATTAAGTTAGCCAGTATAAATATCAGATCATTGACAGTAATGATGGTTTTCAACATTTTTGAATTTTGTGGAACATAATTTCGATGTTGTCTTAGTATCTGAAACTCGGATATCAGATGGTATTATGTTGTCATATTTCAAATTATTATTTATTCACCAACGTAGAATTATAAGTAACATACATTAAAACTTGTTACAAATTTTGGTTATTCCCAGTTTTGAATATTTAAAATAGTTGTGGATTTCAGTCATTTTCAAAAATATCAGCTATTGTCTAGGTGCATTGTATAGCCCCCCTTCCTCGTCTTGTAGTGAATCTTTTGAGTCGTTTAATAAAACTTTATCTTTACTCATACTGCAGTATGATGAGTTGATGTAAGCTGGAGATGTTAATATTGATTTGATGAATTCTAGTCCTGGTCAAGCCGTTGCTTTCTCAGAGACACTTGAAGTTGTTAATGAGTGTTAATGTTTCTGTCTCTTCATGACTTACTGATCATGAGCTGATATATTTTGCCTTACTATTCCGGATAAGAGAAGGAACCCGGTGATCAGAACCTACAAAAATTTTGCTACATTTAACTTGAATTTTTTCACGCTGAATCTTCAATCGCAGCCGTTTGAATTGGTGTATGAAATTGATGGTGTTGAAGTGAAATTGCAGTATTTTAACCGTTTAATCTTAGCATTATTCGATGCTCATGCATCTGTAAAGACTTAGAATGTGATTAGGCTTAGAAATGGTCTTTACATCAAATACAATAAGTCTAAAATTGAACTGGCACTTAATGAATCATCATTTAGAAATAAATAATCCAGGAATTTCTGGAAATCACTAAAGCAGCTTATTGTTACCAAATCAAAAGAGGGGGTATTACCACAACATTAAGCATGTCTTAAAATGTAGGAAGGTCAGTTTGTTTTCATTTTTATGTCTGTCAAAACCCTTCATACACTAATAACATTGGAATTGTTTATATCTTACCATTTCGTTTAGGACCTAGGTTTGCTTATCCTTTTTTTGTTTATCTTGATGAGAACTATAAATGGGTAAAATCCCAACACAATTTTTGAGCCTAATGCGTCCAAGGAATCAACTGCTTCAATTAGTAACATAACAGAATTTATGTTCACCAACGAAGATAAGAACTATTTTTGTTTGCGTTTCGTCGTATATTATGTTTGTGTGACGAAAACAACTATAAGTTTTAATATGAACAAAACTTTGCAAGCACACGTACTTTAACAATTTGGAGCGGGTATACTCCATGTGAGTAGTTAACAACTTCTCTTTAACTTGTCAAATGCGCGAGTAAAACTGTAAACTTTCTCATTGTAGCCATTTAAACCTTTTAAAGCAAAATGATATTTGGAAAAGGAAAATTGAAAATCTTGTTTTTTGTAATTAAAAATTGAATATTTAGATGCAGTATTTTTTTGTAGATGCATTTTCGGATCGTCGCCGATTTTGAGTCTAATTCGAACCGTTCACTTTCCATTAAAAAAGCATTAAATTTAAATTACGCAACTCGGCAACTTTCCATTAGGGAAACCGGCGGCGTCGGAAAACCGTTTGCCTCGCTGACGCGGCAAAATTCCGTCCCCGGGTAGAATTCATTTTGCGCTGCTTTTCGTACTGGCCGATTGTGTTTTTATTCCACCCACCCCGGGCACTTTCCTGCATAGTTAATGTTCATTAATTTAAAATTGGAACGTCCAGCTCGGCTCGGCTTTTGACCAAAATAAAATATTAAACCGTTATAATTAATTTATTATTTAAACGAAACTTTTTTTACATCACGTAACGAAAATCAGAACCATAACGAGAATTCCCTTAGAGATATCTCGATGACATTTCATATGTTCGAAGATCCCCTACATCAACGTCCTGGTTCACACCTGGCCCTGTTCTTTCAAATATTTGCGTCAATTGACGTGTCCTATATCACGTGGGAGTCCCCCGGGGAGTCCACGGAACCGTGTTCTGTCGTTATTTACGATTCCACAGTGACACGTGGACGCCCACCCCGTTTCGATCGGAACTCCAAACTCGACACGCCCCTCAAACTCAAATTCAACAACCACACCATATCAATGTTTCCTCTATTTCCTTGAATTCAAACTTATAATGTTTTTTTAAATCTATGTTGATCCATAATATGATTGGGGAATTCTCCCGGGAACAACGAGCTCTAATAGGGAAAATTAATAACGGCGAGGACTTGAATAAAATATACCCACCATCTCGATTGGGAAAACAAAAACGATGGACCTAAAGCTTCCCTACGTAGGTAATCCTATAATTGTCTTTTAAAAGCATTTCAAGTCTTCCAATAACGATATTAAGTCTTTTGGAACTATTTCAAGTCTTCTGGGAGCAATTCAAGTTTTTTGGAACCAGCACCAAGTCTTCCAGAGGCAATATCAAGTCTTCTGAAAGCAATTTCAAGTCTTTTGAAAGCATTTTAAGTCTTCTTGCAGCATTATTAAGTCTTTTGGAAGCATTTCAAATCTTTTGGAAGCAGCATCAGGCCTTCCAGAAACTGCAAGTGTTCTAGAAACATTTCATGTCTTCTGGACCCTTTTCAAGACTTATGTAAGCACTATAACGTCTTCCAGAGACAATGTTAAGTTACCTGAAAGCAGTTTCAAATTTTTTGTAAGCATGTATTTTTTGCAAGTGTTCTAGCAGTAGTATTAAGTCTTTTGGAAGCATTTCAAATCTTCTAAAAGCAGTATCAAGTTTTCTAAAAGCAGTTTCAAGTGTTTTGGAAGCATTTCAAGTCTTTTGGGAGCAATTCAAGTTTTTGGAAGCAACACCAAGTCTTGCAGAGGCAATATCAAATGTTCTTAAAGCAGTTTCAAGTCTTTTGGTAGCATTTCAAATCTTTTGAAAACAGCATCAGACCTTCCAGAAACTGCAAGTTTTCTAGAAACATTTCAAGTCTGCTGGACGCATTTCAAGTCTTATGGAAGCAGTATAACGTCTTCCAGAGACAGTGTTAAGTTATCTGAAAGCAGTTTCAAGTTTTTTGTAAACATGTGTTTTTTGTAAGTGTTCTAGCAGTAGTATGAAGTCTTTTAGAAGCAGTATCAAGTCTTCTGAAAGCAGTTTCAAGTGTTTTTGAAGCATTTCAAGTCTTTTGGGAGCAATTCAAGTTTTTTGGAAGCAACACCAAGTCGCCCAGAGGCAATATCAAGTCTTCTTAAAGCAGCTTCAAGTCTTTTGGTAGCATTTCAAATCTTCTTCAATTCAAACTTATAATGTTTTTTAATCTATGTTGATCCATAATATGGTTGGGGAATTCTCCCGGGAACAACGAGCTCTAATAGGGAAAATTAATAACGGCAAGGGAAAAGCAGGTCGACCTGAATAAAATATACCCACCATCCCGATTGGGAAAACGAAAACGTTGGACCTGAAGCTTCCCTACGTAGGTAATTCTGTAATTATCGTTTAGAAGCATTTCAAGTCGTCCAATAATGATATTAAGTCTTTTGGAACTATTTCAAGTCTTTTGGGAGCAATTCAAGTATTTGGAAGAGCAACAGGAAATCTCCTAGAGGCAATATCAAGTCTTCTTAAAGCAGTTTCAAGTCTTTTGGTAGCACTTCAAATCCTTTGGAAGCAGCATCAGGTCTTCCAGAAACTGCAAATTTTCTAGAAATATTTCAAGTCTTCTGGACGCATTTCAAGACATATGGAAGTAGTATAACGTCTTTCAGAGACAGTGTTAAGTTATCTGAAAACAGTTTCAAGTTTTTTGTAAGCATGTGTTTTTTGCAATTGTTCAAGCAGTAGTATTAAGTCTTTTGGAAGCATTTCAAATCTTCCAGAAGCAGTATCAACACTGCTGAAAGCAGTTTTAAGTATTTTGGAAGCATTTCAAGTCTTCCAATAGCGATATTAAGTCTTTTGGAACCATTTTAAGTCTTTTGGGAGCAATTCAAGTTTTTGGAAGGAACACCAAGTCTTCCAGAGGCAATATCAAGTCTTCTTAAAGCAGTTTCAAGTCTTTTGGTAGCATTTTAAGTCTTCTTCAATTCAAACATACAATGTTTTTTAATCTATGTTGATCCATAATATGGTTGGGGAATTCTCCCGGGAACAACGAGCTCTAACAGGGAAAATTAATAACGGTGGGGGAAAAACAGGTCGACCTGAATAAAATATACCCACCATCCCGATTGGGAAAACGAAAACGTTGGACCTGAAGCTTCCCTACGTAGGTAATTCTATAATTATTTTTTAGAAGCATTTCAAGTCGTCCAATAACGATATTAAGTCTTTTGGAACTATTTCAACTCTTCTGGGAGCAATTCAAGTTTTTTGAAAGCAGCACCAAGTCTTCCAGAGGCAATATCAAGTCTTCTGAAAGCAGTTTCAAGTCTTTTGGAACCATTATAAGTCTTCTTGCAGCATTATTAAGTCTTTTGGAAGCATTTCAAATTTTTTGGAAGCAGAATCAGGCCTTCCAGAAACTACAAGTTTTCTAGAAACATTTCAAGTCTTCTGGATGCATTTCAAGACTTATGGAAGCAGTATAACGTCTTCCAGAGACAGTGTTAAGTTATCTGAAAACAGTTTAAAGTTTTTTGTAAGCATGTGTTTTGCAATTGTTCTAGCAGTAGTATTAAGTCTTTTGGAAGCATTTCAAATCTTTTAGAAGCAGTATCAAGTCTTCTGAAAGCAATTTCAAGTGTTTTGGAAGCATTTCAAGTCTTCTTCAATTCAAACTTATAATGTTTTTTAATCTATGTTGATCCATAATATGGTTGGGGAATTCTCCCGGGAACAACGAGCTCTAATAGGGAAAATTAATAACGGCGGGGGAAAAGCAGGTCGACCTGAATAAAATATACCCACCATCCCGATTGGGAAAACGGAAACGATGGACCTCAAGCTTCCCTACGTAGGTAATCCTATAATTGGGTCCTAACTCCCTTAACGACATACCAATCGTTTCTGCGACAAGTGGAACCGGCTATTATATTGATTAAAGGAAAACCGGAACCCCCCAAAAAAGAGGGTCATCTAACTCGTTTATCACACCCTAAGATAAAATGATGAAGTCAATAAGATCTTTAGGCAAAATCAATTTAAATTTGAAAGTAGGGAATCGTTTTAAAAGAGTCGAAATTTGTTCAGAACGCGGTAACAGTTTCAGTTCACCGATTTCAATTTGTATCCCCTAATCGGATTTTTTTTAATATTCGCGAGAAACTCGGGGGACGAACAATTTGCTAAAGCGAATTCGCCGGAAATCAGTCGGTATAAATAATCCGAGTTCTTTTCGCTTATCGAATTTGGTATTCTCAGCACATAAAAAATAAATTATCTTACTTCTTTAATCCCCATTTTTCTTAAAAACTGAGAACCTTTTATAATTTATTAAAAAAATATATAACTTACATTGATAATTTAGATTAAATATTAAAAATCATAAGAAATACTATAATAATAATTATATTGATAATAAAAACGATAAACATTAAAAACGCTATGGGTAGAAGTAAAAAATAAAATAAATTTGATATCATCGTAACGCCCACATTGTCATAATGGATTTTATTTTTGTTAAAAAAAGATATAAAAAAGCTAATCTCATCATTCCATTCTTCTGGAAGCATCTCAAATCTTTTAATAAACACAAAGTATAAAAAAAGAAGAAGTAAAATAAAAAAGAAGTAAGATAATTTATTTTTTATGTGCTGAGAATACCAAATTCGATAAGCGAAAAGAACTCGGATTATTTATACCGACTGATTTCCGGCGAATTCGCTTTAGCAAATTGTTCGTCCCCCGAGTTTCTCGCGAATATTAAAAAAAATCCGATTAGGGGATACAAATTGAAATCGGTGAACTGAAACTGTTACCGCGTTCTGAACAAATTTCGACTCTTTTAAAACGATTCCCTACTTTCAAATTTAAATTGATTTTGCCTAAAGATCTTATTGACTTCAAAACAGAAAATAAATCATTAACATATTTGGGACTACACCTAGATGAAGAGCTCAAATGGTGCATCCATATTGACAATACAGCAAATAATTTAAATGGAGCAAATTATTATGTCAGGAGGATGGCATCTATTGGTACCATTGAGGCTGCCAAACTAATGCTTGCTTTTACAGTAAGGCAACGTACGGTACACTATTCTGGGGCATGTCTTCATCGGCTGACAATTTCTCTTGTTGCAGAAGAGGGCTATCCGAACATAGACTTACTTACTTAGACTAACATAGCTATCCCACATGACAAATAGATGAACTACGAATACCTCGTCATCGGTTGCTAAAAACACAGAAAAACTTTGAAAACTGGGGGATAAAATTTTATAATCACCTACCACCGTCGACGAAGCAGATGATAAGCTATGTTAGTTGAAAACGCTTTCTATGTCGTCAATGCATTTTTGGAGAAAGATTGGATTCTGTTAGCGTAAACAAAAATATGTGTTGTTATAAATATATTTTGACAAATTGTAAACTATCATTTTCTTTTACTATAAATTTTAAGGTTTAGACATAATATCAATTTTTCTGAAAGCATTACAAGTCTTCTAGAAGCAGTGACAAACCTTCTGGAAACATTGTAAGTTTTTTGGAAACATTTTTAGGTTTCTGAAAGCAAACATATACTCTTCTAAAAGCAGTGTCAAGTTAACTAATGGCAATTTAAACTTTTTGGAAAAAGTTCAAGCCTTCTGAAAGCATTTCAAGAGTTTTGGAACCAGTATCTTGTCTAACAGAGGCAGTTTTAGATATTCTGAAAGTTTCAAGTCTTTTGGAAGCATTTCAAGTTTTCTACCAAGATTTTGAAAGTATTCGCCTTCTGGAAGTAATGTCAAATTTTCTGGAAATATTTCAAATCTTCTAGAAGCAGTATCAAGTCTTCTGAAAGCAGTTCTTCAATTCTTCTGGAACCATTTCAAGTCTTTTGGTAGTATTTCAAGTTCTTTGGAGGTAGCGCCAAGTCTTCCTAAGGCAATATCAAGTCATCTGAAAGCAGTTTCAAGTCTTTTGGAAGTATTTCAAGTCTTTTGGAAGCATTTCAAGTTTTCCAGTAACATTTTTATAGAATTCGTTTTCTGGAAGTAATATCAAATCTTCTGGAAATACTTCAAATCTTCTAGAACCAGTATCAACTCTTCTGAAAGCAGTTTCAAATCTTTTGGAACCATTTCAAGTCTTTGGGAGCAATTCAAGTTCTTTAGAAACAGCACCAAATCTTCCAGAGGCAATATCAAGTCTTCTGAAAGCAGTTTCTAGTCTTTTGGAAGGATTTCAAGTCTTTTTGCAGCAATATTAAGTGACTTTGATGCATATCAAATCTTCTGGGAGCAGCATCAGGCCTCCTAGAAACTGCAAGTTTTCTATAAATATTTCGAGTCTTCTGGACGCATTTCAAGATTTATGGAAGCAATATCACGTCTTCCAGAGACAGTGTTAAGTTCTCTGAAAGCAGTTTCAAGTTTTTTGGAAACATTTCAAGTCTTCCAATAGCGATAGTAAGTCTTTTGGAAGCATTTCAAGTCTTTTGGGAGGAATTCAAGTTTTTTGAAAGCAGCACCAAGTCTTTCAGAGGCAATATCAAGAGTTCCCAAAGCAGTTTCAAGTCTTTTGGAAGCATTTCAAGTCTTCTTGCAGCAATAGCAAGTCTTCTGAAAGCAGTTTCAAGTCTTTTGAAAGCATTTCAAGTCCTCTTGCTGCAATATTAAGTCTTTTGGAAGCATTTCAAATCTTCTGGAAGCAGCATCAGGCTTCCTAGAAACTGCAGGTTTTCTAGAAACATTTCAAGTCTTTTGGACGCATTTCAAGACTTTTGGAAGCAGTATCACGTCCTCCAGAGGCAGTGTTAAACTCTCTAGAAGCAGTTTCAACATCTTTCTAATCATGTGTTTTTTCCAAGTGTTCTAGCAGTAGTATTAAGACTTTTGGAAGCATTTGAAGTCTTCTAGATGCAATATCAAATTTTTTGTTAGCATTTCAAATCTTCTAGAAGCAGTATCAAGTATTCTCAAAACAGTTTCAAGTCTTTTAGAACCACTTTAAATCTTCTAGTAGCGATATTAAGTCTTTTGAAACCATTTGAAGTCTTTTGGGAGCAATTCAAGATCTTTGGAAGCAGCACCAAGTCTTCTAGAGGCAATATCAAGTGTTCTGAAACCAGTTTCAAGTCTTTTGGAAGCATTTGAAGTCTTCTTGCAGCAATATTAAGTCTTTTGGAAGCTTTTCAAATCTTCTGAAAGCAACATCAGGCCTCCTAGAAACTGCAAGTTTTCTATAAACATTTTAAGTCTATTGGACGCATTTCAAGACTTTTGGAAGCAGTATCACGTCCTCCAGAGGCAGTGTTAAACTCTCTAGAAGCAGTTTCAACATCTTTCTAATCATGTGTTTTTTCCAAGTGTTCTAGCAGTAGTATTAAGACTTTTGGAAGCATTTGAAGTCTTCTAGATGCAATATCAAATTTTTTGTTAGCATTTCAAATCTTCTAGAAGCAGTATCAAGTATTCTCAAAACAGTTTCAAGTCTTTTAGAACCATTTTAAATCTTCTAGTAGCGATATTAAGTCTTTTGAAACCATTTGAAGTTTTTTGGGAGCAATTCAAGATCTTTGGAAGCAGCACCAAGTCTTCTAGAGGCAATATCAAGTGTTCTGAAACCAGTTTCAAGTCTTTTGGAAGCATTTGAAGTCTTCTTGCAGCAATATTAAGTCTTTTGGAAGCTTTTCAAATCTTCTGAAAGCAACATCAGGCCTCCTAGAAACTGCAAGTTTTCTATAAACATATCAGTTTTTCTGGACGCATTTCAAGATTCACGGAGGTAGTATCACGTCTTCCAAAGACAGTTTTAAGTTCTCTGAAAGCAGTTTCAAGATTTTGGAAGCATGTGTTTTTTGCAAGTGTTCTAGTAGTCTTTTAGAAGCATTTCAAATCTTCTAGAAGCAGTATCAAGTCTTCTGAAAGCAGTTTCAAGTCGTTTGGAAGCATTTCAATTCTTTTGGGAGCAATTCAAGTTTTTTGGAAGCAGCACTAAGGCTTCCAGAGGTAATATCAAGTCTTCTCAAAGCAATTTCAAGTCTTTTGGAAGCATTTCAAGTCTTTTTGCAGCAATATCAGGTCTTTTGGAAGCATTTTAAATCTTCTGGAAGCAGCATCAGATCTCCTAGAAGCTGCTAGTTTTCTATAAACATTTGAAATCTTCTGGACACATTTCAAGACTTTTGGAAGCGGTATCACGTCTTCCAGAGACACTGTTAAGTTCTCTGAAAACAGTTTCAAATTTTTTGGAAGTATGTATTTCTTGCAAGTGTTCTAGCAGTAGAATTAAGTCTTTTGGAAGCATTTCAAAACTTCTAGAAGCAGTATAAAGTCTTCTGAAAGCAGTTTCAAGTCTTTTGGAATCATTTCAAGTCTTCCAATAGCGTATTAAGTTAATTTTTTTTTAATTAATTTTATTAAGTTAACTTTTCTAACCATTTCAAGTCTTTTGGGAGCAATTCAAGTTTTTTGGAAGTAGCACCAAGTCTTCCACAGACAATATCAAGTCTTCTGAAAGCAGTTTCAAGTTTTTTTAATCATTTCAAGTCTTCTTGCATCAATAGCAAGTCTTCTGAAAACAGTTTCAAGTCTTTTGGGAGCAATTCAAGTTTTTTGGAAGTAGCACCAAGTCTTCCACAGACAATATCAAGTCTTCTGGACGCATTTCAAGACTTATGGAAGCAGTATCATGTCTTCCAGAGGCATTGTTAAGTTCTCTGTAAGTAATTTCAAGCATTTGAAGTCTTCTGGATGCAATATCAAATTTTTGGAAGCAGCATTAAGTCTTCCAGAGATACCGCCTCTGAAACTGTTCTCTGAAAATATTTTCAAGTTTTTTGGCATTTTAAATATTCTGGAAGCAGTATCAGGTCTTTTAGAAATAGTACCAAGTCTTTTAGAAGCATTTCAAGCCATGTGAAGTAGTCTCAAATCTCCTAGAAGCAGTATCTAGTCTCAATTCAAAATATGCTATCTAAAAAACATTTTTGGCTAGATTAATTGAATAGATAACATCAATCCAGATACAACAAGCATCGTATACTACTTTTGATGTTTTCTTAAGACAAAACTATCTTCTTTCTGAAGTACATTATATATCAGGTACTTCTGATTTAATTCTTCTTTCCATAATATTACCTTTAGTAATCATTGACTGTGCTAAGATATCAAACCATAAACAAAAAAGAGCTGACTCATAATCGTTTGCATATTTTTAAACTTAATATCGATATGGAAAGCATTCATAGCTTTGAGTCGAATTCATTATGGAAAAAATTTTACCTATATTAAATGTGGAAATTCAACTCAAACAATAAATTCAAACATCAAAAAAATTTAAAAAACCATTCCAACATTAAATAAAAGCCTGCGACATCCCCTTTTTTGTCAACGCGTTAGATAAGGGTTTCGTGAAACTCGACCCCATTAAATTCTATTTCCATTGTTAAATTTCCACGCTAGAAATTCTCAATCTCAAAAATTCCAATCTCTAAAATAGCCAAAAAAACTTTTTACCCTCATTAATACATCCTTTGTCATTTCCACCAAATAGCTCAAACAGTTATCCTTTAATGGTATCCGCAATGTCATCAAACCACCTCGAAACTACCTCGCATCAGTTTCCAATAGTAACAACCTTCCGGATCGTAACCCAAAGCAATACAAACCAGTTACATGACTACGACAATTCAGGTCCCCTCTCTGTTTGATGTTTGGTTCCCGTTTGATCGTCGGGATTAAGGACTCAAATTAATTAAGGAATACCGAAATTGACGTCGGATTACAACGACCGTATCTTGTCGTGTCTCTCTTCTACGGTTATTGCCCTTGTCTCGTTAGCAATAATTCAAACCAATTACTGCTATATTATTAGTTGTACTAGTATCATTGTTAGTTGTAAGTTAAATTATTTGCTTAAAGTAAATTTGTTAGTATTTTTAAAACGACGACTCAATTAGATTTAGCATTGTAATTAAATTGGAATTTCAATTGAACTATACAACTGCGCAAGGGTCTCAGTAATTGGTAGTTACTGTGATTAAGTCCCGATTATAGGACCGACGACAGCTTTGTCGATGCGAAACTGCTAAACTCAATTTAAACGGGTTTAATTGATCGACAAATTGATAATTTAATAGATTCTATTTATACAAGAAAAAAAATGTGAAAAGTGATTCAAATTACGTTAATTGATTAGTACAAATCACATTTGTATGCATTAAAACAATCCATTTAAATACTTTATAGTGCAAATTGTGTTATAATAATGAGCATTCCAATTATATATTAATCCGTTATTTCGAGGTTTTATTAAATTCAGTGTTGTTAAATACTTCGGAAATTTATTTTTTTTTTTAATTTTAAATTTGAAATTGCTATACTTTGAAAAAGGCTATTTACCTACTATATTCCACTTTTGTTAACTATCTAATACAATTCTTAGGGCCGGTTGTATAATATGCCGATAAACTTCCCGATAGCGTTTTCTAGCCGATAAGTTAGTTTACATTGTATTACAATGTACGGATATTTTTGTCGAGAAGATTATCGGCAGGATAACTTATCGGGTATTTAACCACACGGCAAAACCGAAGCTTTCTAGTACAAGGTTTAGTGTTAATTTTAGTTTTAATAACCATTCAGTGATTGATTGTTGTAAATTCTTCTAGAACTAAAAGAATAACAATACTCATAATACTGGCAATATAAGATAGGATATTGAATCTATCAAAAATGCGATCGTTCTGCGCATGATGTCATAAAGAGTTTAGAGTAGTTTTGGCGGCAATTACGAAATTTTGATAAATATAACTATATTCTAGTAGTATATTTTGTAGTTTAAAAACTTTTAGAAAAAATTTTAATCTTTGGACCCCTCGCAATGATTTTTCCATAAATTGTATTTAAAAACTTGATCTGTCCATATAACAGTAGGATTTTGTGCGTAGATTGTTGGTTTGTTGACTTTATGACACATGTATCTAGCAAAGTGTAGCTTTTTCCTTTTTCTGGTAGCTGCTGACTATCATTCAGAGAGTATCAGCAACAATTTTCAACATTGGAATCTCCTTATAGTGTGATGCAAGTAACATTGATCTGGAAGAGGTTTTTGGATGGAAGTGGTATTGTTAGATAGACCTCTTTAATGGCTTGAACCATTTGAAGAGCTACTTTCAAATTACAATTGACCACGAGATAAACACACAATGACAAGTCGATCGACAAGAGTGTCATCTTTGGATGTAATTACATTTCTTATTAACCTTACTTAGCCTTAAATGACTTAGATGACTTCTTGCGCGTCAGCTTAATCTTTTTCTATTAAATATTGTTTGATACGTTCTAATTATGCTGCCATACCCTCAAAAACATGCATAACATCAATTTGTTGAATCAGCTAATTGCTCCAAGATCTATTTCTGCAAAAGGCCGACTTCAGAGTAGCCTTTGGTTTATGTCAGAATCCGCAATGAGAATTTTATATGCGTCCATAATGCATACCATGAATGACTGGGTATTTTCAGAGAATCTTCTTAATGCCGGGAACTTTTTTAGACAATATTTTGGCCTCAGATGTGAACAATTCTATTTTATCCTCGTTTTTTATCATAAATCATAGCAAATTGAGACACTTGTATCCTAACCTAGAGACAGTTCAGTTTTTCTCTAATTCTCTCTCAAAATTAATGCAATACACTTTATCCAGGTTAAATTTGTTTTGAGTCCTCTCATCCTGGTCCATAAAATTATGGACTACACGTGCTAGACGATTCACTGAGCCTACGACTAGAGTTGATTAGGTGTTGCGATCTCCAATTCCTCAGACATTAGCTGTTTGTTGTTCTAAGGAGGCATGCAATGATATCCTTAAAAATGTCTGGGATTAATACATAATCAAAAATTTCGTCTGTCATGTAAAAATTAAAAAATTTTTAGTAAAGATTATGCTTTCTACAAATGATGATCGTTTGTATTATAAAACGGAAGAA
This sequence comes from Onthophagus sagittarius, assembly GCA_036711965.1. NCBI lineage: Eukaryota > Metazoa > Arthropoda > Insecta > Coleoptera > Scarabaeidae > Onthophagus > Onthophagus sagittarius. The sequence goes on from JASERS010000005.1 coordinate 32,082,093, forward strand.
ATATGTTTCAACCCAAGAGATGCTGGTCTGGGCAGTACACGAAGTTTTGAGTTAAAATTCTTCATTCATCTTCAACATTACACTGATACTTTGACAAAAAAATATTCTTTATTAAAAGAAAAGGTGTAATCAAATAAAAAAGATATATATAATAAAATGAAATATGAGTGATAAAAAAGGTAATAATCAGTGATCTCTTCAAAAAAAAAACAAAATCAAATAATAACGCGAAAGAAACTTTTGCATAAAGATAAATGTTCAAGAAAAAAAAGAATAAATAAAAGCAAATTGATCTGAGCTGAAATTAAAACCCGAAACATTTTGAATAAAAACAAGCTTGTCTTTGAAACGAAAGAAAAAAAAACTACGTAATTCAATATTTCTCAAAGGATCTTTCGCTTACAAAAAAATGAAAAATAATTGCAATAAAGAGATTATTAAAGTAAATTAAATGACTATTTAAAAATGCTTGTTTCAACAAATGTAACAAAAAAAATTATTTAAATATCCCTAACCTTGATTCCTTATTCTTGTGGAAATAAAACCTGATCGTTCAGCAACTTCCTCTGGAGTAAATTATGGACAATGGGATTTTTAATATTTGGGAAATTATGGACGTCTTCAAATAATACCACACTGTTTCCTTTTGTCTTTCCTTTTTGCAAAGGATGATTCCAGACAGTTTATTAACAACAAAATCAAGTAAAATAAAAGGCCTAAAAAGCGATTAAAGAAAATTCGAAGAAATGTTTAAAAAGAAATTATTGAGTGAAAATAATAGAAAAAAAACTGAAAAACTACCTCTGATTTTAGATGCCTTACACGTTGAAAAAAAATTCTCTTTAGATTTGACTAAATAGAGTATGAGATCCAGAAAATTCCTTTCCGAATTTATATAGCCAAAATTTTCCCAAAAGAAATTAAAATATCGTCAACATCAAAATTCGTTCACTACGACTTTACTCTACGAGTCTCGTGCTACGAAAGAGAACAGGTCTACTTGTTCGTTGAAATCCGGAAATTTTCAAAAAAATTGACATGCCCCAAATAGACCTTTTAAAAGAAAATGAGCGAAAATCGCTAAATAAGTGATAGATATTGATTTAAAAAAAATATTATGGACAAAATTATTAAAGATTTAATTAAAAAAATATATAAACAATTCAAAGAAAATAAACGGCCAAGATGAAAAATGTAAATAGATGACATCTATTGGTAGATGGAGGATAAGATAACAAAAGGAAGGGAACTCCAGAGTCGGTTGCTAAAAAAAATAATTTAAATACAATAAACCAGTTAGTTCTGAAGCTATGTTGGGTTGGGTTAGACTGAGTTCTGTCTTAAGAGAAGTATGGGTAAATCTAAATGTTTTTCGTTCTACTTCTAGTATTAGCTCTAGCGTTATTGTTCGCTCTATTTTTAATTGTTATTTAAAGACGCACATAATATATAATAGCCATTCAGTGCTTGATTTTTGTAAATTCTTCTGAAACTAAAAGAATAACTAACACTAGACTTACAACCTAGCTTTAGTATTAACACTAGAGCTAGAACTAAAAACATTAGCATTTAGCCGTACATTTCTTTAGACGGCTAAATTCGAATGTGTCTAGTACTAAGTGTAGTGTTAGGTCTGAAGCTAAGTTGAGCTGGGCTGGATCGAGTTCCGTCTTAAAAGAGATACAGTTAACCTAAGAGTTTTTCGTTCTAAGTCTAGTATTAGCGTTAATGTTTTCTTTATCTTTAGTTGTTATTTAGTCTTAAATTGTTGTATACTTGTATCAAACTGAAACTGGTACTAATACTAGACGTAGAAAGTTTCTGAAGCGTCTTCAAACCACTTCAGAAATAATTAGTATTGTCCCAAACGAGACCCCAACACCTTAGGAAGAAATTTTCAAAATTGATTAACTTCCTTCTTTTATTACCAAAAATAGGTTATTTATCGTATTTAATACATTGAAAAAGGTTCACATTCAAAAGGCTCCTTGATTGTGCATCTTTTCTTCTAAAATCTAAACCAAATCTCTTTCGATTTATGGCTTCGTAAATAATCGGATCTTTTTTGTCGCGACGCTTTTAATACTGGGTGAGGCACTTAAATTGAGACGTCTTTATTATCTTACAGTTTCAGATAAAATTTTCTTCATATAAAGGTGGAAAATATGTTGTATGGTTTTCGTTGCATTTCAGGAGCGCTATCTATATCTTTCAATTATTAACTAAGTTTCTTTAAATTCTCATTGGCAAAATACATAACTTAACACATAACTTTAATCAATATTATCAAAGTAAAGTCCAACCAGAGATCAATGCAATTAACATCAAGTGGGCTGGAAATATTGAGACGGCCATGATAAATAGCAATCGATACTTCTGGCCTAGAAGTATTATGGAGAACACAAACAAAAATCATTTTACTTTTTGCAATATTATGTCTTTCCAAGCTTAATTTATGATTCATAATGAATGAATTTGCAGCTATAGCAAATTTTGACAGATATGGATACTGAAACAACTGCTATCTCTTCTGGCCTACTTGATCTTAATACGATGTTACCTGGTAACACTTTGAATTTGTATTATACGTAATTCGTTGAATAAAAAAGTGTTTCAAACAAAGGTTATGTATTTTGTCATGAAGGATGACAAAGTGATGCAAAAAAATTAATGCATCCATTTAAGAAAGCTTATCTTAACATTCGAAAGACATAGATGGCGCTTCTAAAATGCTATTATAACTATAGAGAAGGTTGCTAAAATTTATTGTCTTTTAGTAATAAAACATCAAAAAAAATAAATCTTTAGTTAATTGTTAAATTATAAAAAACTGTTGAGAATGTCTTTTTTCAATCCTCTGTTATGATTCCACTCTCACGATCAAAACGGGATCATCGCAAAGCAACATTCTTCAAATAATTTTAAATCACATTTTCTTATGTAATATTCGAATGGCAACATCCGCCAATTCACACTTCTCTACCATAAAAATGTTAGTATGGAATTGTAACCGTCCCATAAAATGGGTTTTGAATGCCCTATTTTTTATTGCAGATTTTCAAAGTGCTCGAAGAGTACTTCTTTTTTTATCATGTTATACCCTTAACTTTAGCGGTTTCGCTGCTATAGCCCCTTCTTTCAAAATTGCGCCCCATTTTTGACATTTTTTCCCAAACGAGACCCCAACACCTTAGGAAGAAATTTTCAAAATTGATTAACTTCCTTCTTTTATTGCCAAAAATAAGTTATTTATCGTATTTAATACACATTGAAAAAGGTTCACATTCAAAAGGCTCCTTGATTGTGCATCTTTATCTTCTAAAATCTAAACCAAATCTCTTTCGATTTATGGCTTCCTAAATAATCGGATCTTTTTTGTCGCGACGCTTTTAATACTGGGTGAGGCACTTAAATTGAGACGACTTCATTATCTCATAAGCCATCCATTTTATCCAATAGTTTCAGATAAAATTTTCTTCATATAAAGGTGGAAAATATTTTGTATGGTTTTCGTTGCATTTCAGGAGCGCTATCTATATCTTTCAATTATTAACAAAGTTTTTTTAAATTCTCATTGGCAAAATACATAACTTAACACATAACTTTAATCAATATTATCAATGTAAAGTCCAACCAGAGATCACTGCAATTAACATCAAGTGGGCTGGAAATATTGAGACGGCCATGATAGATAGCAATCGATACTTCTAGCCTAGAAGTATTATGGAGAACACAAACAAAAATCATTTTACTTTTTGCAATATTATGTCTTTCCAAGCTTAATTTATGATTCATAATGAATGAATTTGCAGCTATAGCAAATTTTGACAGATATGGATACTGAAACAACTGCTATCTCTTCTGGCCTACTTGATCTTAATACGATGTTACCTGGTAACACTTTGAATTTGTATTATACGTAATATTCGGTGAATAAAAAAGTGTTTTAAACAAAAGTTATGTATTTTATCATGAAGAATGACAAAGTGATAAAAAAATTAATGCATCCATTTAAGAAAGCTTATCTTAACATTTGAAAGACATATATAGCGCTTCAAAAATGTTATAATAACTATAGAGAAGTAGGGTTGCCAGCTCTCCGGGTTTGACCCGGAGACTCCGGGTTTTGACATGCGGTCTCCAGGCTCCGGTTCACTACACATTTTCTCCGGGTAAAAACGTATTTAACAAAAGAATAATGGAAAAGATCTAAAACTCTTTTTACAACAGGAAAACATATTAAGAATGGTAAGGATAATAAATATTAAGACTCAAAATATTGTCTATCGGGTAAATCGTTAACATTTGTAATGCTTAATAAAGTTTTTTTGCGTCTAAGAAAATCATTTATTCCTGTTAAAAATTAAAAATAACGCTTAAATTTTAAGAGTAATTAATTTTAACAGAACTAATTTTTTGTTGAAGTTATAAGAAAACACATATTGATGTTATTTTCATCAAAGTTGTGCTATCTGTTGCACTAAATAAGTCCTTTTACGTAGTAATCTGTAAACGAAATAGGAAAAGGATAGGGGAATCACTTATTCACTTCTTTCTGATGTTCATCACGTGAACTTGTTGTTTACCGCTACCTTTTATTATTAATAACGATTGCAATCGTAAAGTTTCAGTGCAATTTTTTGATTTGTTTTGTGAGTTTTAAAAAGTTTTGTAGTTATTTACAGTTTTGCAATTTGCAATGAGTGAGAACAATAACAGAGAAAATTCGAGTGCATCTACGTCATTTGAATCCTTCCATAAAAATAAAAAGGCCAAGTATGCAACGCATTTTAAGGACAGTTGGAGACAAAATCCGCTATACAAAAGTTGGCTGGTGAAAATAGATGAGTTTACAGCTAAATGTAATATCTGCAACATAAAATTTAGTGTTCAACATGATGGTGAAAAATCTTTAAAAACTCATTTAAATAGTAAAGGTCATTCTAAGACCGCTAACACATTGTCCAAAAATACACTACTTACAGCGTTTTTACCAAACAAACATTCCAACGAAGATAACTATGTAACCATAATTGAAGTGTCTCAAATTTATCACGCCGTAAATCATCATCATAGTTATTTGAGTACTGATTGCGGCATTAAATTAAATTCTTATGTTTATCGTGATTCTGATTTGGCAAAGAAGGTTCATTGCGGTCGAACAAAAGCGGAAGCAATAATTGCAAATTGTTTGGGCCCTAAAAGTGTTGAACGTGTATTGGAAGAAATGGGCGCTGGTACGCCCAACTCTATAGCATTTTCAATTATGTGTGATGCTTCAAATAAGGGCAGTCAAAAGCTCTTTCCAATAGCAGTCAGATATTTCAGTCTCAAGAATGGTGTAGTAAACAAAGTTTTAGACTTTATTGAAAATAATGATGAATCTTCTTTATCAATTAATAATAGTATACTGAAAACATTGGAGATGTTTTCACTAAAAGCATCCGATATAAGCGCATACAGTGCGGATAATGCATCTGTAAATTATGGCATTCATAACTCTGTTTACCAAAAATTGAGCGCTGAGAACAAGGGAATTGTAAAGGCTAATTGTAACTGCCACGTTATACATAATGCTGGTAGAAATGCTTGTAAAGTATTATCTTTTGATGTTGAAAATTTAATATTAAAAATTTATGCAGAATTTTCAAATAGTGCTAAAAAACAGAATCTCTAAAAGATTGTTTTGATTATTTGGACATTGAATATCAAAAAATGATAAGGCATGTTACAACAAGATGGCTTTCCCTATATGCTGCTCTTGAACGTTTAATACGATGTTGGCCAGCAGTTAAAAAATACTTTTTAGAGTTAGGCGAAGAAAATTGTCATAAAAACATATGGAGTTTTTTTAGTAGTCAAGAACATGAAATGGATAATGACTTAAAACCTGATATTTCATTTTCAGAATGTTATGTTTATTTCTTGCATCATTATATGCATATGTTGAAGGTGCATATAATGAAACTGGAGAGTAATTATATAACAAGCTTAGAGTTACATAATATAATGTTAGATTTAAAGGAACAAATAGAAAGCCGACTGGAAGATCAATTTTTTGGAAGCAAAATATCAATGGCTTTGGGATATCTTACACCATCTCAAAAACAAACATTTATAAAAGAAGCTATATTAGTTTATCAAAGAACTTTAAATTACTTAAACCAGTATTATGATTTTGAAAACTCACCTTTTAAATATTTTGAATGCTTAAATTAAAAAAAAAAAAAGTATTGAGTATCAAAAGATATTAGAAGCTAAAAATGTTATCAAAGTAAATATAGATGAAGATCGATTATATGATGAGGTACTTCTTCTTAGAAAAACCCTTAAAACTCTACAAGATAATTCGGTTACTTTGGAATTGGGCATAGACAAAATATGGTGTCAGATATTTGAAACTGCAGATACGCCACAATTGACGAAAATTGTCATTAAAATTTTATTGATACCCGTAAGCAATGCTTACCCCGAAAGAATATTTTCGTTAATGAAAAACTTGTGGACTGACGAACGTAATCGCATGAGCGTGGCTTTGGTAAAGGCAGAATTATGTACAAAATTAAATTTCAATATGTCATGCCGACAATTTGCTGAATATTTAGAAAAACGCGAACAAAATAATTTATTAAAAATATGCCAAAGTAACAGCAAATATAAGTTTCAAAAACGTAACTAAACTAAGTTACAAATAATGTCATGCTTTATTTATGTAATATAAAGTTGTACAGTTTTAGTGAAAATTTGTAACATTTTTGTTTTATTTTTACGTACATTATGTTTAAATTGTTTATTATTCAAAGTAAGAAAATGAAATGCAATGTTTTATTTTAGAATATTTTTTTGGAACAAACTTTTGTTGTTTAGACTATTTGTTTTTTTTTTTTTTTTAAATAAAAAGTTTATTATCGAAACTGAATTTGAAATTTCTTTTTTTTTTTTTTGGTCGTCAGAATCTCAGGGTGAGGTCATTTTAAATCTGGCAACCCTATAGAGAAGGTTGCTAAAATTTATTGTCTTTTTGTAACAAAACATCAAAAAAAGATACATTTTTAGTTAATTGTTAAATTACAAAAAACTGTTGAGAATGTCTTTTTTCAATCCTCTGTTATGATTCCACTCTCACGATCAAAACGGGATCATCGCAAAGCAACATTCTTCAAATAAATTTAAATCACTTTTTCTTATGTAATATTCGAATGGCAACATCCGCCAAATCGCACCTCTACCATAAAAATGTTAGTATGGAATCGTAACCGTCCCATGAAATGGTTTTTGAATGCCCTATTTTTTATTGCAGATTTTCAAGGTGCTCGAAGAGTACTTCTTTTTTTATCTAACATGTTATACCCTTAACTTTAGCGGTTTCGCTGTTATAACGCCTTCTTTCAAAATTGCGCCCCATTTTTGACATTTTTTTGTAGAGAAGCTAATTGACGCCGACGCCTAAATTTTGAATTGAGGGACAGGTTAAGACCTCGTATACCTTAAAATAATTCTTTTTCGGGTAATTTATGGAAAAAAAATAATTTTTGATTGATCTTGGCATGTTGTCATTTTTTCGAAAATTTCAAATGGCATCCCCCTAAAAAAACCCAAAACTCTAAATTTTCCATTGGTATACAAAAAATCACACATTGCATAATAAAAATTCGGAGAAAAAGGAAATTCATCGCAAATGTTGATAATTGCCACAGTAAATTATTAGACGCCGGCAGTAGTCATAGTCATAAGTTTAATTTTTGATAAACGTTCTAAAAATTTTCCGAACTCAAGAGGAAATGGTTGACATGATATTTATTCTTGGAGAATGTAACAAGAATTGTTTCTTGGCGTCACGAGTGTACGCTGCGAGATAGCTGCACATGGCACATCCAAATGAACGTGCGATCAAAAAAGTGTTGGAGAGATTTACTGCTACGGGATGTGTGAAACGGCCAAGGAAAGTTAGAAAGAAGGCAATTTTGACCGAAAATAATGAACTACAAGTTCCGAAGGCAGTTATTGAAGATCCTAATACCAGTATCCGTGATATTAGTAGGAATCACGATATTTCAACGCAATCTGTACATCGTGTTTTTAAAAAGTACAAATTCCGTCTATTTAAGATTCAACAGCACCAAGAATTACAACCTCGAGATTTTCATGCTAGACAAGATTTCTGCATATAGGCTATCAACAAAATTGAGCAGGAGGAATCATTTCTTTTGCGCGTCTTATTTTCTGATGAAGCGACGTTCCATAGAAATGGGCATGTCAATCACCACAATTACCATTATTACGCCGATGAAAACCCACACGCCATGAGAATGATAAACCACCAGCAAAGATGGTTTCTGAATGTTTGGGGAGGCATACTTGGAGAACATCTTTTGGGTCGTTATTTCATCGAAGGGCATCTGAACGGCAACAGTTATTTGTGGTTCCTTCGCAACGACTTGGATCATCTCTTGGAAAATGTCCCTCTAGCGGCTCTACGACAGATAGTTTTCCAGCACGATGGAGCTCCCGCACATATAATAGCTGTGTCGTTCGGGAATTTCTCGTTGAAGCGTTTCCGGACTCCTGGATTGGTCATGTGGGTCCTGTGAGGTGGCCGCCAAGATCACCAAACCTCTCTCCCCTTGACTTCTTCCTTTGGGGCCATATCAAAGACGAGGTTTACAGGACGGTACCAACTACAGTCGAGGATATGAGGGAAAGAATCCGCGCGGCTTTTCGCGGTATATCACCAGAAGTCCTCAGGGCAGTGTCTAGAGCCTGTAAGTCGAGGATGCGGTTATGCCTCCAGCAAGAAGGTCGTCATTTCGAACATTCAGTTTAAGTTGTTAAATTTTGTTTATCTGCATTTTTTTATATCATGTTGAATAAATACATATTATGTTGACCGTATCTGTGTTTTTGTTTTCTCATGGCACACTTGGGAACGGAAAACGTTTCCCGCCATTTGCGATGAAATTCCTTTTTTTCAGAAATTTTGTTATCCAATGTGTAATTTTTTTTATACCAATGGAAAATTTAGAGTTTTGGCTGTACAACGCCGTAATTTTTTTAGGGGGGTGCCATTTGAAATTTTCGGAAAAAAATGACAACCTGCGAAGATCAATCAAAAATTATTTTTTTTTCATAAATTACCCGAAAAGGATTTATTTTAAGATATACGAGGTCTTAGCTTGTTCCTCAATTCAAAATTTAAAAGGGGTTATATCAGCGAAACCGCTAAAGCTAAGAGTATAACATGTTATGGTGGGTTCATGCAACGTGTTTTAGTCTTAGTCGTAGTTAGTCATAAGAGTGAAAAGTTAAGGTATTGTGTTATAGTAGTACTGTTCATGCAATATCTTATGACTAAAACGGTTTTTGTCTTAGTCACGAGAGTTGCCCAACTTTTAACTTCTTAAAGCTAAAACCCTCGGTCGCAACTTAACGCATGCGCACTTTTCTCTTTCCTGCCTTTAATGGCAGTGTTTCATTTTATTTTATAAATAAAGGTTAAGTTGGTTAACTTTTTATTATATTACAATTGAGGCGTTGAGAACAGAAAGGGCGAATTTAACAAAGCATGATTTTGAGAAATCTCTGTTTTTGATATTTTGCATAAGGTCGAATTCAACAAAATAAATGTTTTTTAATAATCATTTTTTTAGTTATGAGGTAAAAAATGAACTCAAATCCGACAGTTTTCAGTCTTTTTAATGAACTACCTAACGTTATCTAATAGTTTTTAATACTTTGATATTTTCTATCATTACCAAAGACAAATTTAACAAATTTATTTATTATTCATAATTCAAAATGAAACCGGTGGTTACACGTGTTGTGTTTGCCGTTTGTACTCTTAGATGTTGTTTAAAATCAAACATCGGTTTTGAGTGATATTCAATTTTTGAAGGGAAAGAAGGGCAAGCTTAATATAATTGTTAGATAGAACAATTCGTACCCATTCAAATGAATGAAAATGCATCAGCGCAATTATAATAATAATTTCAATCAGGGTTATTATATTTTAAATAAAGTGTTTAAAACAAACATTCCTAAAACTGTATGATATGTTTTAAACTGTTCAAACAGTTCAAAAGGTGAGTTACATGGGATTTTTTTTGAAAGATCAGTTTTGTTTAAAAATTTGAATGTTTTATTTTCCTTTTACGTATGTTTATCGCCAAACCTACATTACAACTAAAAAATAATAAAACGAGTAATAAAAAATCATTACTCGTTTCCGCTAGATACACTATTTACTGCATTTTACTCTTGAAATATGGAGACTGTTTTTGCTGCTTTATCAATTCGTAATCTATTACTTAAAGTAAATCGTATTAAATCTTAGGAAGAAAAAGTCGCTTAATTGGTCGCTACCGCATCGGATGTAGCTATTAAAATAATTTTAATGTAATAGCATCCAAAGAGTTTAAAAAAATCCATAGTTCAAAATTGCCTAGATCATTCTACCAGTCAAGATAACTTAAATAGTTTATCAACAATATCGTGTTGTTTTTGCAATGAAAATGTTTTTTGCCAAAAGTTTTAAAAACGATGTCAAGATTTCTGGAAGCATTTCTATGAAGTATTCTTGGCACATTTCAAATCTTTTTTAAGCAGTCCGGTCAGTTCAGGTCCTCTATAAGCAGTATTAAGTTTTCTATGGACAGTACTTGCTTAAATATTGCATGAACCAATACCTTTCCTTAAACTAGAAAAGCTAATGCACACGGTTTAAATAAAAACTTACTGTACTGTTATTATCAACCTTTCAGATGGTGAAATTGCACCTTTATTTGGTGTTTTTGATAAAAAAGCTGTAATCAGTTTTAACAATTGTTTAAACTCTTCGAATGACATGCGGACATATTTAAAAAATTGTAAATCGTCCTCTTCCTTTTCTAATATATTTCTAATAGGAGTGGCATAATTCCCCTCTAATTCTCGATTCTTATTGGTGGGCCTTCTACCAAAACGCCGTCGTCTTTTATTCTTCAATCTTTATGGGATTAATAATGCTGCATTCATACACATTGCACTAGCAGAGACAACAATTTTCTTTTTATTCATATTAAATCATGATCACCATTAAATAATATTAGAAACAAAATATTTCTAAAAAACAAAACTGTTTCACTCTTGATCCCCCAGATTTCTTTTTGTATTTTTAATTTGGCACGGCTGTTTATATGTCAAAATTTTGCTTTTATATGTTGTGCTTAAATATTGCATGAACCAATACATTTCCTTACAACTAAAGCTAACGCAAACGTTTAAGACTAAAACTAAAACACGTTGCATGAACCCACCATTAGATAAAAAAAAGAAGTACTCTTTAAGCATTTTGAAAATCTGCAATAAAAAATAGGGCATTCCATTTAAAAAAAACATAAGTTTGGTACGCCACTGATGATTAGAAATATTTTTGGAACATAGCGACGGTAATTATGCACCACTTTGCTCTTAGATGTTTTTCGATAGCTTTTATCGTAAAGGAGCTATGGTCCGAGGCGTCTTAAGTGCACCCTGTATATGTTAATCCAGATCTAAACAACATTTTATTCATATAAGAACACTTTCCTATATTATAAAGTATAAACATTATTCTATTTTTATTTTTTGTGAATTAATTAATACATATTCGAATTAAAATTCATGTATTATTAGAAATTTTTCATTGGTTAAGCACGGATTAAGTATTTACTCTAAGATGAAGTAAATACCTGAATAATAATCGGATAATATTGCCTATGACCCTTTATAATAAAGTTAATTTTAATCAATCGCTAGGTCACTATTTTTAACGAAAAGGGGTTACTTTAAATACTCTCGGCGACATCTGGCAGTTGCGAGCTAAACTAAAATCATTAGTTCACCCGAATATAGAGGGAGATACTAGAAAGATTTTCATTATTCACTTTTTAATAATTTTTTTTAATCAATTTCAAACATTTTTTATAAATTTTTTTAAACAAACAATTAAACAACATTTTTATTTTTAGCTTTCCGAATTGGAGCAGCGTGTCCTTGAAGCGGAAGGACGAGCGGAGGAAGCTGAAGATAAGGTAATAAAAATTATTATTTAGTACTAAATTTTAAATATAAATATTTTATCATTTGAATTAACATTGACGTTTAAAAGCGTCGTTTCGACGTTAGAAAACGTCGCGCGAGATGGAGTTCGCGGCAAACGGTTGCCGGGCAACGCGTCTCGCTTTCGCTATCGTTTGTTATTGATTATTTCGAAGTGCGACGTGCGCGGCCCTCTCGGATATTATGGCGCCTCGCAGCTGACAGAAAAACAGAAAACAATTTCGTTTCGCGGTTTTTGTTCATTTTCCTTTTGCCAAATTTGGCTATCCGACGACCGGTTCAATCGAAAATTAAGACGGCCCACTCCGGAAATCGGTACGACGTCGACAACACTAAGAAAATGTAAGTCTAAAAGAGAATCATTCTTTTTTTTTCATTTCGTTTTATTTGTTTCATGGCCCACTTGATTTTTTAATTTTAATTATTATTACAATTCGAGTTAAAACAAATTCCTATTTTCAATCTTATTGTTAGATCAAATTTTTAATTTATTATTAATGCATTTTGTTATTGTCGGAAAAGGGCTTAATTTTTTTGTGTATTTTTTAAATTTTTAATATTTATATTTTACAAATCTTTGAATACCTTTTACCCTCGTTTGAATAAAACAATGAATGTAACATAAAACGTAAAGAAACAAAACGTCGACTGTACACGAGATACAAAGGGCACTTTAAACTCGCGAAAGTGGCTGGTAACAACACGCACAAAGCTGTTCGCGTATAAAGAAAAGAGGAAACAGGTGGTCTATACACAGGAAGAACTTTGTCCTTTATACCAGAAACGTTAACAAGGTGCATTTACAAAATCTCCTTTTATAACTTCCATTTTATGTTATTAATTCTATTTTTAAATAAATATTAAGTTTCAGACATTTTGGTAATGTTAACTTAGTCCAGATCACTTAGCTGAGGCGGACTTATTATGTTTTGAAAAGCTTGATCATATGAAGCTGAAAAATTTTGATTGTCATTTATCATCTTTTGATAATTCATCATAATAAATGATATTGTTTCAACCGAAACAATTCTTAACACATTGTTGACCGGTCGCGAGTTAACTCGTGTTTTTATGGCCGAACGTTGCTGACCGGCCAGGAATAAACTCGTGATGCGTTTTTTTTTTTCGCACCGCTGTTGTTTTCTCTGTTGGCGACCATACAGTGCAATTGTTGGTCAGTATAACACAAGCTGTTTCTCTCGATTATAAGACCCGCCAAATCTTTTGTTGTAAAAAATATTTAATAATTAAAAACGCGAATTATACGCGGATGCTTTTTCTGATTGTCCGAGTGATTGTGAATCAAATTGTGGTAACTGTGAAAATGATACTGTATCAGAAGATAGCGACTGTGATATCAGGCCACCAAAATATCAAAAAAGAAATATAATAGCATCAGATAGTGACGACGATTTGGAAGAAGAGTGGAACGAGCATGATATTACACCAAACTTAAAGAATTATTTAAATATTCCTGGTGTAACTATTGAATTTGGTGACGCGCCGACTATCAGTAAAGTAACGGCTTTATTTTTTGATAGTGGTTTTTTTGATTTAGTCGTTACGCAGACCAATTTGTACCATTCTCAAATGAAAGAAGTACATAAAATTTCTGCAAAAACGGTATCATGGACGGAAGTTACCACTAATGAAATAAAAAAATTTCTTGGATTACTAATATTGATGGGCCAAACCAGAAAATCTCATTGGAGAGATTATTAGTCAACGGATCCTTTAGTTGAAACACCAATATTTCGAGCAACTATGTCCAGAATGCGATTTGAACAAATTCTTACATTTTTTCATTTAAATGATAATACGCAACATACATCTCCCAATGACAGACTTTACAAAATTAGACCACTTTTGAATTATATTATTCCAAAATTTCAGTCCCTATATACACCCAAGCAGGAGTTAGCTTTAGACGAAGCAATGGTACCATACAAACGACGCATCAGCTTTAGGACATACAACCCAGCGAAGATAACAAAATATGGAATTTTGATCAGAATGCTTTGTGAAAGTTAGAGTGGGTATATATGCAACTTCGAGATCTATTCGGGGCAAGGCAAAAAGCTGCAAGAAACAATATTGTCTGTGTTGGAGCCGTATCTTGGTCAGTGGCATCATATATATCTAGACAATTAGTATAACAGTGTATCTACAGCCGAAATATTACTCAGAAAAAAAAACACTAGTGTGTGGTACCATACGGGAAAACCGTGGCTTACCAAAGATCCTGACAGAAAAATGCAAAAGTCTGCACAGGGGAGAAATGACTTTTTTACGGAAGGGACCTGTTATCCTTATTGCTTGGAAGGATAAAAGAATAATACAACTATTCATGATGCTTCCATGAAATCAAGTGGAAATCGAAAAAAAAATTATATAGACGATACAATCAAACCAACTTGCAGATTGCAATACAATAAATATATGAAAGGGGTAGATCGTGCAGACCAGTACTTGGCAAACAGCAATATTTTACGAAAAACTGTAAAATGGTACAAAAAATTAGCATTTTTTCTGATAAACTACACCTTGTTTAATGCTTATAAACTGTACTGTACCTATCTGCCAGAAAATAAAACAAGATACAAGAGATTTCTACTGGAAGTAGCTAGAGAATGGATAAGTGTGGATTTCAAAGAATGTAGCATTGCACCTGACACTCCTCGAATTTCTAAAACAGCTTCTTATAAAGACACACCCTTCAGGCTTTCCGGACAAGTAAGAGACCACGTCTTAGAAAAAATAGTCACTGCCAGAAAAGCAAATCCGACTAGAGCGTGTAAAGTATGCTCTTCAAAGGGAAAACGAAGCGAAACTAGATTTATTTGTAAAAGCTGTTGTGTACCATTACACGTAGGTGATTGTTATACTGCCTATCATACGAAAAAGAATTATTAAAAGTTGAATAATAAATAAAATTTATTAAAGTTTATTTTTATTGTTTTACTTCCACATCCAATTACGAAATAATAGCCGGTGACATGAGATAAATTTTCAGTAAAATTGCCGGTCAACAATGTGTTAATAAAAAAACATGTCTGATCATGCGTATGAGTATATACATAGAAAAGATAACTATGTCTAACTATGACCTCCTGATTAGTGGTTCCCTTTTCTGCTCTTAACATACCATTAATGAGTGAATAGGTTTCCAACGAAAAATGTTGACATGGAAAGCCATCTGGAAACTTTTGGCAACCAAATATAAAAACATTTGGATTTAGATTGTTTTACATACCTAAGGTATGGGAGAATAATAAGGGCCACCTAAGATTATTTTGAATACATAATATGTATTTCTGATAACGCTACGTTTTCATCAAAGGATGAATCTACTTTGAAAATCTTTTTTGATACCGTTATCTTCGTCATGTATAGCGCTGGAATTGTATGGGTATCTGCTGGTATTTCTAAATCGACTTGTTATATTTGCAACCATAATACATTTTTCCCAAACGAGTATAAAAACATTAAGGAAATCAATACTTTTATAAATATTCTAGAATTAGTCTGCGATCAAAACTTTTTCATTTTCGAAAAAAACTTTTACCAAATGAAAGATGGATTACCAATGGGTTCCCCAATATCGGGAATTCTATCAGACATCTATATTAAACACTTCGAAGAATTGCTTTTTTCCGATAAATACAATCTTTTTGTATCAGATATATTATTCTATGGCCGACACGTGGATGACACTATCATCCTATATAAGGGTAACAACGCTAAGTTACTAGCTCTTTCCAACATTTTTGATAATATATCAAACTTAAAATTCACGACAGAAATCGAACATGACTGTAACCTGAATTTCTTAGACTTGACCATCAAAAGAAATAATGTTGATAATTCTCTGTCATATCAAATCTACAGAAAACCAACAACTACTGACACCATTATTCCAAAATACTCATATAACTGCTTACAACATAAAGAAGCATCCTTTAGATTTCTATTTAATAGAATATTTAACGTCCCCTTACAAGAAAATGATTACATTAACGAAATGGAAATAATCATAAAGATGGGTTTAAACAATAAATACAACATCTAAGACATGCAGAGGATTTACAACAAAACTCACACCTCTCACATTAACAAACTTATCTTCCCACATTATTCAAACAAATTCAAATATCTAGCGGTTCCTTTCGTAGCTTCAATTCAACACAAACTCAAACAAAATCTCAATAAATTTAACATCATCTCCGCATATACCTCAAACAATAGAATAAGTGCATATATCTTAAATAATAAACATAGGTTCATTAAAGACGAATTAAGCGGCGTATACAGAATTAACTGCAATGACTGTGACTCTTTCTACATAGGTCAAACTGGCCGTAATTTAAAAACCAGATTGAAAGAACATTTATCAAAAGAAAATTCTGCAATATATAAACATATACAAAACACAAAACAAGATTGATAATGAAATAATTTTACTAAGACAAGTCAAAAAATCAAAAGAACTAGATCTTTTGGAGGAAATGTGTTCATACATAAACACAATAACATAAATAACGATTTTCTTCTGAACGACCTCACGGACTTTAATAACAACAGATTTTTTCTTAGATACGTCAATCAAATTTAATTTCAATAGATTTGCTTCGGATTAACTTGACCACCTCCACCCGTTTATTTTAAATAACCCTGCGCACACGCGTTGCTCATAAAAAAAACCTATCCAGTTTGTTGGAATCTGTAGATGGTGTAAGTCTCTCACTCACTTGAGTTTCACGATTCGTTATCGCCATTTCTGTGTTTTATTTTGTTTTATTTTGATGTTCTTTGTATTTTTCATCTTTTTGACGGTATTTACATACATAATTATATTTTTAATATGTTAATTACATGTTTGTACTTTTAGTCGTTCAAAACAGTGTCGTACCGATTTTAAAAAATAAGAACAATATCATCGTTAATTTTTTTCTTTTATTTATTTATTGAGTATAAAAACAGCGAAAATTGTATCTTTGGTTAAACGACGATTTATTAAGACTAATCGATTTCTTCTTGATTGGCTGCTAATCGAATTATTCTATTTTACAAATTAGCTTCTTGTCTTTCTAACCAAATTGGTTTACGTGCTAGATTCGAGGTTACTCCAGTACCTTAAAAAATCACATGAATGATTTCTTAAGGTACATCGCAAAATTCCAGTTCGTTGTTCCACTTCTCTTTGTGAATGCCCTTGTTTTAAGCTTTGTAAAGAGTCTTTTATCATCTCGCTGTTCCAGTTTCCTCGAATTAAGCGACATATAGAGCAGTTTTCCACACTACTATTTTTCCCAAACGAGTATAAAAACAGCGGAAATTGTATCTTTGGTTAAACGACGATCTAGATTTTGGTCCAAATAGTCTAAAAAAATGATGCTAAATGAGCTCGTGTATTGTATTGTTTGGCCGACGTAACACTACAATATTATTTTGTTCAACTTTGTCTGCGATGTAAATCAGGATTTGATGAATTTCTTGGTTTGATCAAGAAATGGACTCTTTATGTTGCTTTTATTGCCAATACTGATTGTTGATGAAGTAAAGTCAAACGACAACCTTCTTCATCCATATTGAATATTTTTGAAAGTTTAAATGACATTTTAAAAATGCAGCTTACCAATTTTTTGAGGCATGTCAATTCGATTGGTTTCTATAAAATTAAAAACACATCTTCTCAGATCTTTTTGGTAATAAGAAGACTAATCGATTTCTTCTTGATCGGCTGCTAATCGAATTATTCTGTTTTCCAAATTAGCTTCTTGTCTTTCTATCAAAATTGGTTTACGTACTAGTTTCAAGGTTACTCCAGTATTGATGTGGTTTGCTAAGGTACATCGAGAAATTCCAGTTCGTTGTTCCCCTTCCCTTTGTGACTGCCTTTGTTTTAAAAGCTGTAAACCCTCTTCTATCATCTCGTTGTTCCAGTTTCCTCGAATTCTGCGACATAGTGTTCCATACTACTCGAAATAATATCAACTGATTACTCTGATATTCTCTCACAAAACCGACTAAAATTATTAATATTTCTCATAATTTGTGAAACTATTAATAAAATAATAATTTTTTTGATATTTAATATATGCAATTGGGAAGAAAAAGCTCAATAGTAGTACATTAAAATTAATAGAAAATGTTTTGCAAAACAATTTACAATTCTGTATTTTTATGAACATTTTAAGTCTTCTAGAGACAGTATTAAGACTTCTGAAGCATTACAAGTCTTTTGGAAACATTTCATCTTTTCTGCAAGCAATATCAAGTCTTGTAGAAACAGTATCAAATCTACCAGGGGTAGAATTAAATCTTCTAGAAGCATTTCAAGTCTTCTGGAAACAATATGAGGACTTCAGGAAGCAGTATCAACTCATCTAGAAGGAATACCAAGGTTTCTAGAGTATTTCAAGTCTTCCAAAGGCAGTATCAAGTTTTGTGGAAGTAATATCAAGTCTAATTCAAGTACTTCTAGTCTTTTAGAACTAGTATCAAGTCTTTTGGAAGCATTTTGACACTGCTTCCAGGTCTTTTGAAAGCAGTGTCAAGTCTCCTAGAATTATTTTAAATCTTGCGGAAGTATTTCAAGTATTCTGATAGCAATATCAACCTTCCTAGAAGCAGTTCAAATCTTCTGAAAACATTTCAAGTCTTTTGGAAGCAGTATCAGCTCTCCTAGAAACATTTTAAATCTTCAGGAAGCATTTCAAGTATTTGAAAGCAGTATGAAGTCATCTAGAAGCAGTGTGAAGTCTTCTGGGCGCATTTCAGACCTTCTGGAGGTAATATCAAGTCTCTTAGAAGCATTTTAAGTCTTGCGAACGCACTTAAGTGTTCTGGCAGAAATTGCAACTCTCCTAGATGGTACTTTATAGTAAGTATTTGAAGTTTCTTTTGGAAACAGTTTCCAATCTCTTAGAAGCATTTCAAGTGTTTTAGAAGCAGTATGAAGTCATCCAGATGCATTTTCAAGTTTTTTAGAAGCATCTTTTGAAACCATTTCAAGTATTTTGGAAGCAATTCAAGTTTTTTGGAAACAGCACCAAGTCTTCCAAAGGTAATATCAAGTCTTCTGAAAGCAGTGTCAAGTCTTTTGGAAACATTTCAAGTCTTCTTGCAGCAATATTAAGTCTTTTGTAGGCATGTCAAATCTTCTGGAAGCAGCATCAGATCTCCTAGAAATTGCAAGTTTTCTAGAAGCATTTCAAGTCTTCTGGATGCATTCCAAGACTTTTGCAAGCAGTATCATGTCTTCCAGAGGTAGTGTTAAGTTCTCTTAAAGTAGTTTCAAGTTTTTTGGAAGCATTTCATGTTTTCTAGTAGCAGTATTAAGTCTTTTGGAAGCATTTGAAGTCTTCTGGATACAATATCAAATTTTTTAGATGCATTTCAAATCTTCTAGAAGCAGTATTAGGTCTCCTAGAGACAGTATCAAGTTTTCTGAAAGCAGTTTCAAGTCTTTTAGAACTATTTCAAGTCTTCTAGCAGCAATATTAAGTCTTTTGGAAGCATTTCAAGTGTTTTGAAAGCAATATGAAGTCATCTAGAAGCAGTATCAAGTCTTCTGGAGGTAATATCAATTCTCCTAGAAGCATTTTAAACCTTGTGGACGCACTTAAGTGTTCTGGCAGAAATTGCACCTCTCCTAGAAGTATTTCAAGTATTCCGGAAGCATTGTTTTGTCTTTTGGAAGCAGTGTCAAGTCTCTTAGAAGCATTTCAAGTCGTCTGAAAGCATTTCAAGTATTTTAGAAGCAGTATGAAGTCATGTAAATGCAGTTTCAAGTCTTTTAGAAGCATTTCAAATCTTTTAATAGTGGTAGTAAACTTTTTTGAAGCATTTCAAATGTTCTGGAAGCAATACGAAGTCTTTTGGAAGCATTTCAAATCTTCTGGAAGCAGCATCAGATCTCTTAGAAACTGCAAGTTTTCTAGAAGCATCGCAAGTCTTCTGGATGCTTTTCAAGATTTTTGGAAGCAGCATCATCTCTTCCAGACGCAGTACTAAGTTTTCTGGAACTGCTTTTCAGAGTTTTTTTGAAGTCTTCTGGATGCAATATCAAATTTTTTGGAAGCATTTTAAATCTTCTAGAAGCAGTATCGGGTCTTCTAGAAACAGTATCGGTCTCTTAGAGATAGTATCAAGTTTTCTGAAAGGAGTTTCAAGTCTTTTGGAACTATTTGAAGCTTTCTAGTAATATTAAGTTTTTGGAAGTATTTCAAGTGTTTTGGAAACAGTATGAAATCATCTAGAAGCAGTATCAAGTCTTCTGGACGCATTTCAGGTCTTCTGGAAGCAATATCAAGTCTCCTAGAAACATTTTAAGTTTTGCGGACGTACTTAAGTGTTCTGGCAGAAATTGCAACCCTCCTTATTATAAGGATCCTATCCGTATTCCAAGTATTGTAGGAGTATTTTAAGTATTTTGGAAGCAGTATCAAGTCTCTTATACGCATTTCAAGTTGTCTGAAAGCATTTCAAGTGTTTTAGAAGCAGTATGAAGTCATCTAGATGCAGTTTCATCTCTTTTAGAAGCATTTCAAATCTTCTAATAGTGGTATTAACTCTTTTGGAACCAATTCAAGTCTTTTGGGAGCAATTCAAGTTTTTTGGAAGCAACACCAAGTCTTCTAATGGCAATATCAAGTCTTCTGAAAGCAGCATGAAGTCTTTTAGAAACATTTCAAGTCTTCTTGCAGCTATATAATGTCCTTTGGAAGTATTTCAAATCTTCTGGAAGCAGCATCCGATTTTATAGAAGCTGCAAGTTTTTTAGAAGCATTTAAAGTCTTCTGGACGTATTTTAAGACTTTTGGAAGCAGTGTTATGTCTTCCAGAGGCAGTATTAAGTTCTCTGAAAGCAGTTTCAAGTTTTTTGGAAGCATTTGAAGTCTTCTGGATGCAATATCATATTTTTTGGCAGCGTTTCATATCTTCTAGAAGCAGAATCAGGTTTCTTAGAGACAATATCAAGTTTTCTGAAAGCAGTTTCAAGTTTTTTGGAACTATTTCAAGTCTTCTAGCATCAATGTTAAGTCTTTTGGAAGCATTTCAAGTGTTTTGGAAGCAGGTGGAGTCTTCTAGATGCAGTATCAAGTCTTCTGGAAGCATTTCAGGTCTTCTAAAAGTAGTATCAAGTTTCAATTCAAGATATGATTTGCAATTGTCCCTTTCCCCCGTATACGCCACTGTTATGTGATCTTATAGATACAGCAGCTTTTTTTTTGGCGTAATGATCCAGATATTGAATGTCTAAGACATTGTGATGGAATTCCTAGCATAATTAAAACTTAATAATTCAACAAATATAGTAACATAATTTCTTTGTTAATGGTATGATTTCTGTTAATAGTTTGTTAAACCCAAAAGTCATATCTTCTTTTTTGGGTTAATAAATAATTTTGATGATACAATCGTATTATTGATGTTTTTACTTTAAACCGACTCATTTCATCATCATCCATCTTCCGTTTTTCTTGATTCCTTCCAATCATTTTTTCAGCCTCTCCTAAGTTATTTTAAACCGCTTCTTCTTATATCATTTGGTCCTTTCTTAGATGAAAGCTTACGTTCTCGGTTTTAATTTTATGTAGATTGGTGTCATTATCTTGAAGTATTTTGTGTTCACTTTCATATAGTGGTATTGCTTGGTATATCATATGCTTTCAATATCATAATTCACAATTTCTCATTTCTTCTTGAAAACATAAACAGTAATACACTGTTTAGTTGTATATCTTAATTACAATCTCCTCCACTTTAATATTTATTTGAAATGTATATCGCCACGTTGGGACGTGGTCAACAAACAGAATATTTTGCTAACATCGTTGACGACGTAGGGTTGAAATAAGGTTAAGCAGGTTAGAATGTGATGAAAGTGAATGCATGTTTTTAACAACCTTATTTCATTTTTATTTTTAATTACAACCAAATGAATTAAAAAGAAAACATTTTTGAATTACAATTTTTTTTTCTATTCCACAACAAAGCAATAGTTATTGAGTTGTAAAAAATCCCCGGGGGTCTTCTAAAAGGGACAAATCCCCTCGAAATCTATGCGCTTTAAGCTCTTTGCTGCGGTCCCTACTCCAAGCCTACCACGTGACATATGGGGGTAGAAGAGAGCGGTTTCTAGGCAACCCTCTATTTATTTGGGTTAAATGACTCATAGGGGAGGTTTTGATATAAAATGCAAAGCCGGGTGTCCTCGTTGCATCGTAAATAAACCAACCGAAAAAAATAAATATGTATAAATTTTACCGACAAAAAAATTTTAAAAAGGTTTGCAAAGTCACGCTGTTCCAATCTTAGGAATCGATTTACTATGTTTTTTTGACGGCTCAATTTCCTCCATTATTTTTAAATGTATTGAAACTTTAAAAGTAATATTTTGAAACGTTTCATTTTTAACATTCCATGGTTTGTTTATAAGGTTAAATTTATTCGGGTAATTCATACGTGATCTGTTTATAAGTGTTGCTGAGTCCTCATTTACCTTTTGCATACCTCATCATGTACTTCGGGTGCATGGAAATAGTGTCGTAATAGATTTAAATATCTTTAGCATAAATGTTGTGGATATACTTATGCCCGGTTTCTCGTACATTATAGTATTGAGTATCTTTTATCGAGTCGATATCGCCTATTGCTGTTCTGGTAGGTACTGGTCGACAGATATTGCACACAATAGTTATCGAACGGTTTTGACGGTGTTGTTAAAAAATCGAATACTTGTTTATTTCCGTCACTACACCTACCTCAATAAATTTTGAATGTATCATTAAAATATCTCAAGAATTCGATTTTTAGTGATTTTTAATTAACTTGAGATAACCATAAATGTTCACATTGAATATAATGATTTATATCTCAAAAATGAATAAATATTTTCAAGATCCGCTTTCATCACGAGAAAATAAACATTTTCCTCTATAAATCATGAATAGTTCATTAAGATATCTTAAGAATTCGATTTTCCGTGGTTTTTTAAAACAAGATTAGTAATTTCAGAAAATCTTAAAAAATAGATTAAATTAAATAACCTTTATCTCAAAAAAAATTAACGATTTTCTAATTTGGTTCTCACCATGACATAATAGACACCTACCTCTATAAATTTTTGAATGTTTCATAAAAATATCTCAAGAATTCGATTTTTGGTGATTTTTAATCAACTTGAGATAGCCATAAATGTTCACGTTGAATTTAATTATTCATATCTCAAAAACGTAAAAAATATTCATTCATATTTTCAAGATCCGGTTTCATCACGAGAAAATAGACACTTTCCTCTATAAATCATGAATAATTCATTAAGATATCTTAAGAAATCGATTTTTTGTGATTTTTTCCAAACAAGATTATTAATTTCAAAAATCATAAAAGATAGGTTAACTTAAATAATCTTTATCTCAAAAACGAACAAAGATTTTCTAATTTGGTTCTCACCGTAACAAAATAGACACTTTTACCTCTATAAATTTTGAATGTTTCATTAAAATATCTCAAGAATTCGATTTTTGGTGATTTTTAATCAACTTGAGATAGCCATACATTTTCACCTTAAATTTAATGATTTATATCTCAAAAACGAATAAATATTTTTAAGATACGCTTTCATCATGAGAAAATAGATACTTTCCTCTATAAATCATGAAAAGTTCATTAAAATATCTTAAGAATTCGATTTTTCGTGATTTTTTAAAACAAGATGATTAATTTCAAAAAAATCACAAAAAATTAGGTTAACTTAAATAATCTTTATTTCAAAAACGAACCAAGATTTTCTAATTTGGTTCTTACCGTAACAAAATAGACCCTTACCTCTATAAATTTGGAATGTTTCATTAAAATATCTCAAGAAATCGATGTTTGGTGATTTTTAAATAACTTGAGATAGCCATAAATGTTCACGTTGAATTTAATGATTCATATCTCAAAGACGAATAAATATTTTCAAGATACGCTTTCATCATGAGAAAGTAGATACTTTCCTCTATAAATCATGAATAATTCATTAAGATATCTTAAGAATTCGATTTTTCGTGATTTTTTAAAACAAAATTATTGATTTCAAAAAATCATAAACAAATTGGTTAACTTAAATAATCTTTATTTCAAAAACGAACAAAGATTTTCTAATTTGGTTCTCACCTTGACAAAATAGACACTTACCTCTATAAATTTTGAATGTTTCATGAAAATATCTCAAGAAATCGATTTTTGGTGATTTTTAATTAACTTGAGATAGGCATAAATGTTCACGTTGAATTTAATGATTCATATCTCAAAAACGAATAAATATTTTCAAGATGCGCTTTCATCATGAGAAAGTAGATACTTTCCTCTATAAATCATGAATAATTCATTAATATATCTTAAGAATTCGATTTTTCGTGATTTTTTAAAACAAAATTATTGATTTCAAAAAATCATAAACAAATAGGTTAACTTAAATAATCTTTATTTCAAAAACGAACAAAGATTTTCTAATTTGGTTCTCACCTTGACAAAATAGACACTTACCTCTATAAATTTTGAATGATTCATTAAAATATCTCAAGAAATCGATGTTTGGTGATTTTTAAATAACTTGAGATAGCCATAAATGTTCACGTTGAATTTAATGATTCATATCTCAAAGACGAATAAATATTTTCAAGATACGCTTTCATCATGAGAAAGTAGATACTTTCCTCTATAAATCATGAATAATTCATTAAGATATCTTAAGAATTCGATTTTTCGTGATTTTTTAAAACAAAATTATTGATTTCAAAAAATCATAAACAAATTGGTTAACTTAAATAATCTTTATTTCAAAAACGAACAAAGATTTTCTAATTTGGTTCTCACCTTGACAAAATAGACACTTACCTCTATAAATTTTGAATGTTTCATGAAAATATCTCAAGAAATCGATTTTTGGTGATTTTTAATTAACTTGAGATAGGCATAAATGTTCACGTTGAATTTAATGATTCATATCTCAAAAACGAATAAATATTTTCAAGATGCGCTTTCATCATGAGAAAGTAGATACTTTCCTCTATAAATCATGAATAATTCATTAATATATCTTAAGAATTCGATTTTTCGTGATTTTTTAAAACAAAATTATTGATTTCAAAAAATCATAAACAAATAGGTTAACTTAAATAATCTTTATTTCAAAAACGAACAAAGATTTTCTAATTTGGTTCTCACCTTGACAAAATAGACACTTACCTCTATAAATTTTGAATGTTTCATTAAAATATCTCAAGAAATCGATTTTTGGTGATTTTTAATTAACTTGAGATAGGCATAAATGTTCACGTTGAATTTAATGATTCATATCTCAAAAACGAATAAATATTTTCAAGATGCGCTTTCATCATGAGAAAATAGATACTTTCCTCTATAAATCATGAATAATTCATTAAGATATCTTAAGAATTCGATTTTTCGTGATTTTTTAAAACAAAATTATAAATTTCAAAAAATCATAAACAAATAGGTTAACTTATATAATCTTTATCTCAAAAACGAATAAAAATTTTCTGATTTGGCTTTTACCTTGACAAAATAGACACTTACCTCTATAAATTTTGAATGTATCATTAAAATATCTCAAGAATTCGATTTTTAGTGATTTTTAATTAACTTGAGATAGCCATAAATGTTCACGTTAAATTTAATGATTCATATCTCAAAAACGAATAAATATTTTCAAGATTCGGTTTCATCACGAGAAAATAGACACTTTCCTTTATAAATCATGAATATTTCATTAATTGTAAGATAGAGAGATTATACTCTTACAGAAAGTATGATAACGTACGTTGGTAGTATTATACACAAAAGTTATGACTTTGACCTTTTGATTTTTGTTTTATTTCATAATTATTTTTTGACTGTTGTGATCGATGTAAAAGTCTGAAATATCCCACGAGGACTTTACAAGCACGCAAGTAATTTGTAAAACGAGCAACTATTTTCCAAGAAAATTAATGTCCTTACAGATAGCGTAGCTTGAATATTTCAGTGGTTTATGCGCCGGACACGCAAACCGTTTTTCGGAAGTACGATAAAGAAACCCCCCCATCCTCGAGGGCAACCACCGTCTCTTCCAAACTATCTCTACCTTGCGAAGAGATCTATTACTTCAATTTCACACTCTCCTTAACTTCAACCAAAGTTGACATAATGAAAATTTCTTGAACAAAAAGCCTTGAACTTATTAGACAAAAAGTTTAGTGTGTCATCGATGGAGGGTTTGTATGATGCGTCAGCAATATCACGTTAGGCGAATCGAGACATAAAAAGTGGGGGAGGAGGGTAGCGGCCATAAAACTGCTAATATGACCCTTGCCATTGAAAAAGCTGCTTTAGTACAAGTTCGGTACGGTAACTGGCCGCATGCCAAGCCCAAACGACGGCCGTCTCGACGCTCTGGCGCCGTCTGAACCAGCGCTTTAGCTCCTCGCAGTCTCTACGAGTGTCGTTTTAGTCCAGTCAGTGACATTAGTGAGCAAACAACACTTCAATTAAAACTAGGAGATCAAAATTTCCTCACGGCCTTCAATTAAACTCGTTTAATAAGAATGAAGAAAATTACAATGGCTTCGAAACTAAAAGGTATTTTTAATATTACTTTAATTGTTATATTTCAGTTCGAAATATTGATTCGAGTTTTAGTCACCCTGTTGTTTGCAACCCTAAACGTATTCACCATGGGGGAGTTGAGTTTAGAGTTTCATGTAGCAGGGATCTATCCGCAAGGGTAGTTTTTGTTGTAGGCTGATTAAAAGAGCTAACTGTTAACCGAGGGGTTGGCGAAAATTGAAAATCCCTTTTGGGAAACAAACCCGAATTTTCCTTTATCTAACTTATTTTTTTAAATTAGTATCTAAAAATTTTTATTTTAAGTAACACCTTTAAATTTGAACCCGCACCTTATTTTTTCCTTTCCCTTTTACACTCTCAACTCTTTTTGTAACACTCTAACGATGTCTAATTATAGTAGTCCTCTTTTAAGAGACGTTTTAAGACGTTTCGATGCGTTCCGAAGAGAGAACTTCAGACCTATTACAGAAGAATTTACGCGTTCTAATAATAAAATTTCTCAACGAAAGAATACGACTCGTTCTAGCGCGGTCGAAAACTTCTCGAAAAATATTCATAGAAAATGTCATCGGCAAAGTTTAGATATCGAAAAACTTTTTTGTCTCATTTCTTGCTCTGTTTGGTAACTGTTTTTTTCTTGTTGCTTATTTTATTGAGGTGTATAAAAAAATATTCTCGTGTGAATGAACGAAGCGTAACTCGAGTCCAATCTGTCATTCTACGGTTCGTAGAGTTTTATTTTGGTCGCTCTGCTGCACTTACTTTGTCGGCTGAGGTATGTAATGAACTAAAACCAAGACGGAAATAAATGATGTATGGGTAACAGGGTCCAATTATTAGAAGGGGAGCTTAGAAGTTTAGACCACACATCGACTTAAATAATTTGTACTCGAAATAATTCCCAAGTTATATTTAAAGAGTAAATTGGTGACAAATTTGGTTATTTTTAAATAAACATCTAAAATGTCAAACAATTTTTCGAGAGACTTATGGCAGAACCCAACAGCTTCTAGTTCTACTATTAGATTTAACATTATTCTTTATGGTAGTTGGTTACAGAAATCTTTTAAAGAATGATTTGATTCTGAAAGAATGGTTACATTTGGACCATTCTTGCATTGGTTTGTTGATTTGAACATCACAAATTCTGTTTTAGAGATATTCATTTTTGCCCCACCTCATGATCTGTCTCACTTACATAACTCAATAACTCTTGAAACCCGTCGATGTTGTCAGATAAGTTATTGTCAACACAATTAATCAGTTCGTCATTAATCTTTGCAGAGCTTGTTTGAAAATCATATCCGAATTGATGTTGATAAATTCTCTATAGTACACAGATTTTTTATCATCGATCAATTTTAAATTCAATATTAAAAAACATTCTTGAGCCAATTGATAAGTATAAATCTTAAACCTTCACATTATCAAATTATCAAGTTCTTAACGAACATTAATACCTTGCCCGATGAAAAAATTTTCAGATCCTTAGAAGAGATAAACTGCAAGCAGGGCACTGGCATAAGACATGCTCAACCATCTCCTGTTCCTATGCATATAGGCCGCATTTGAAATATGTCTTTAATCTACAGTATCCTGTAAAGATAGCCGTTAGAACTCTAACGCTGCTGTGAGCAAATCCTAAAATATTCTCGAGTTTGACAGTGACGATGTCAATAAATAACTTCGCATGTTTAATTTTAGGTGAATTGGCCCACAGCAAACAAATTCTTTCTTTAGCTCACAGTCCAATCCTATGTTTGATCATCACTAACTGCTGGGTCTGATCCCACAAACGCATTATCTCTGCTTTCTCGTACTAGCTCATTTGCCGCTTCATTGCCATCAACTCTAAAATGACTTGAGGCCCAGATGATAAAGTTGTTTCTCTTACAGTTATTAATCCGAACCGACACGGTTTTCACAGCTTGCAACGCCTGGTGAGTGGTTTGGCTTTTTGAGAAAAATCGTATAAATTAAGGTTGGGCCGACTATGATTTTGGCCGACTAACGACTATCCGACTAATCGGCAATTGCCGATCATTGCAAAGTTCGGACGTGTTCGAATACTTTTGGAAGCGCTTATATTCTACATAAGCTTATTGTAACTAGGGCTGGGAGATACTTTAAATGAGTTATTGAGTATCGATACTTTTGTGGTATCGATACTCAATAACTCATTTAAAAAATATCGAAGTATTGAAAGTATCAAAGTATCAAAAGTATCGAAAGCATCGAATTATTAGAAATAATAGTGCATAATAAGCATATTTCTTATGTATTTTCTTCCTAGAGTTTACTTTTGGATACTGTACGTTATCTTAATATCGGCCAACATGTTGGCAGTGTGAGTGTTTATATCTCCAAAGTCCTGCTCATCATTTGGAAGTCTGTAAACCTGCTAGGAAAATGTATTAGAACTGTTCCAAACACTGCACATTATCTTAACAACTGCTAACTTGTTGGCAGCATGAGCTATTATGTCTCCAAAGTCATGCTCATCAATTTGAAATTTGTCAACTTATTGGCAGCATGAACTATTACTGTTTCAAACACTGTACGCTATGAGTGCTTATGTCTCCATAGTTCTACTCGTCAGCTTGAAGTCTGCCAACTTGCTGACAGCATTAGCTATTACTGTTCCACACACGGCTATATATTATTTTAACAACTGTCAACTTGTTGGCAGCATGAGCTTTTATGTCTCTATAGTCCTTCTCATCAGACTTGTTGGTAGCATGAGCTATTACTGTACCACAGACTATATGCTATCTTAATGACTGCCGACTTGTTGGCAACATAATCTTGTTCCACCGATTATACAGGCTGTCCGGTATTTTCCGGATCAGAGATATACAGCGGTGTAGAGTACGTTATTTTGAGATGATTTTTCTAATAAATTTTTTCATGTTGTTTGTAACAACTGCACAAGAACTGTTTTAAAGACGTCTAATAGCAACTCTGGGAAACGACAGAGGAGGTCGTAAATCAAACTCAGCAAATCGGTCCAACTGCCCGCCTATCATCCGTTTCTTACGCGTTTATTTCTCATAAGAATTTGTTTATTGATTTTTCTCTTTGAAACATTCATAATTCAATTGTTGTGATAAGATACATATCATTAAAGGTTAAGGGAATAAAAATGAATATGTTTCAATTTGTTAATTACAATAATTCTATAAGTTATGTGTCATAATATGTAAAAGCACAATAAATACGTAGGAGGGGAGTGATAAGGTGACCTCTTCAGTCGTTTTCCAGGATCGCTATTGCACATCTTTAAACAGTTCCCGTGCGGTTGTTATAAGCAATGTGAAGAAATTTTATTAGACAAATCATCTCAAAATAATGTGCTCTACATCGCTATATACCACTGATCCGGAAGATATCGGACTTGTATACAGGGTATACTATCTTTTTACTGTACAAAGCACTGTACATTATCTTAAAGACTACTACCTTATTGGCAGCATGACCTATTATGTCTTCAGAATCATAGGTTGCTTATAAAATAAATTTTTCGTTGAATTACAGGTTGTAAGGATATTATGCTAATATGAAACCTATCAGCTGCATCTCGGAAAGAAGCCGTCCAATGACTAGTTAATCACAGATATGTTAATATGTGCTGTTTTTCCATTAATTTTCCATTTCTCTTTAGTAACTACTAGAGCTGGGCGGTAGCATAAATAAGATATAGAGTATTAATACCTTAGTGGTAGCGACACCATTCAAAGTATCGAATTATTGGAAATAATATCTTAATAATAAAATAAAGTATATAATAAGCACACTTTTTATGTATTTTCCTTCGTAGATTTTAATTTTAGAGTTAAAGTTGTGGAAATAATAAAGACAAAATAAAAGAGAAATAAATTCAATATGTTCTTAATAATTTTCCTTCTTTATCGTACTCATCGCGAAAAAAACAAGAATATACGTAAAATTTCGAGTTATTAATTGTAACAGGAATTGAAATAATAAGGAATAACCACATATTGACTGTCATCTTCAAAGTATATTAGCTCTCTTGAAGTATTTTAGGACAGATCTTGATCTGATGTATATCGATCTTAAATATACTGTAATCTTAATTTCCTGTATACATAAAACAAGTTGCAACACTTCGATACTTTCGATATTTCAATACTTTTCATGCTTCAATACTTTTGATACTTCGATACCGATACTTTGCTGGTAGCAAATATCGATACTGAGGTAGGTATCGATAGCATCGACAAGTATCGACACTTTGCTCAAAACTGATTGTAACAAGAATGAAGTCGAGATGTACAGAGTGTTAAATAATTATGTACCCAAAATTCACAGGATTGGTATTGGACGCGACGAAAATTTCTGTTATTTAATTATTACATTATTATATAAACGATAATTCTGTTTCCTAGAACTATTTCGAAACATAAAGGCACTAAAAAATCATAACAATAACATTCGATTGATCAGGTATCAACATCTGGTTACATTGAGATACGCACCTAAAATTACTGCACTCACGTGGGTCGGGATAATTATATAACACGATATATTCGGGTTTTCTTTCGTAATACAGATATTTGTGGTAAAGTGTTATTTTTATAAAGAAAATTTTAATCTTCTAAGCAAAGCTGAGAAAGAAATTGCATGTATGGGTACTTTAAAGTACACCCACATTCAAAAAATTAATCATTTTTCACTATGTAATAAATAAATACATAACATTATTCTTATTTTATTTTTCGTTGGTATATTTTTTGCAGCATTATAATAAACGCCGACTAATAGGTTTTATTGTTTAATGCGCCGATTAATCGCAGACTAAAAAATGACCGAATAGTCGGCTCTTCCGATTAGTCGCCGATTAATCGGTACAACCCTAAATACAATACAATAAGTATCAGTAGTTAACTTGCCTGATCCGAAGTGTACGACCATCTGTGAACAGACAGATTAATCTGGTGTCGAGTACTAAATCGGTATAGTGGCCTCATCAAATCTGACTGCATCGATAGCACAGTATTATTACTTATAATATCTTCCGCAACCCATTGGTAAGACATGTCGGAACAGGTATGAGCATTTTGCTTAAATCTGTAAATGATAGTTTGGGTCACTTTCTTTGTATTTATGTGCAAAGAAGTTAAACCAAGTGGAACATCCATTGTTAAAGTTGTGCTTGTCGGACCAGAGATTAATTGCCACCAACTCTAGAATGACCTGGGACCAAGATCAGAAAGAATCTGCTATCATAATTCAGTGTGTTTTAATTTATCTTACAGTCAGAACCGACCCCATTTTTACAGTTTTCAGCGCCTGGAGAGCAGATAGACTCGGCATATATCTATAATCAATTGTTGGAACGAATTATCAAAGATCATTGGAAAAAGTAAGATGAAAGCTTATAGTACACCACTAAACGCAGGTTCTTTACCTTGTTACAAATTACCAAAAAAACTTACTCTACATGTGGTGTTTAAGTGTATGAAATATGATAATAATAATCATACTACATATAAAATCTTACTAATTACAGAACATAAAATAATGCAAATGTAAGCACAAAATAATAAAGCAACAATAGCAACATCAATAAGCGAATGCGAAATTCACAAGTACTGAAGGTAAACGATTAATAGTTGCCTTTAACAGTATGCCCAAAGAATAAAAGAAAAAATCACAGTAAGGTTTAATACGATTACTATACTCGCACATAAGTGATATAGGAGAATTAGGGTAGGTTTGTGTTGAAGCTGTAATAAATAATAAGAGCGACGATACAACCAAAGAAAGCCAATAATATTGGAGCGATCAATTAAAACGCGAATCCTGTATCCAAATCTATAGAGAAGAATTTAGCGCTGCTCTTAACGTTTATCGCGGATCCAACGTAAACGAACCCTTACGTAACATTCTCGAGCGATAATAACAGTTATAAAAAAATTAGACAGACAGCCAACTTTTATTATTACAACGCAAAAGTTTGTATATGAACTTAACAGTGCTAACAACTCTAGGTTGTTGTATCGAAAGAAACCTAAAACGTTACAAACTCTAGTCAGTATCCCTTGACGGATATATAAAATCGATACTATAGGACAAGTATTTTAAAACTGGATTCTGAACTTTCTCGAGCATGCTTATATGATATACATAGAAGGGGGACCAAACAATTGAGGCGATATCTGCTCTGAAGACGTTCACAGTCTTCAGAGCTGTGTTTTCTCAGACGTCTCAGTCCAATTCACGATGTCAGCCAATTGGCTGACATCGCCAATTACTGAGAAAATTTTAAGGTCATCAGCAAACAATAGCTTTACTTCGGGTAAAGCCAACAAGATGAAATAATCCAGCTGATCGAACGCTTTCTGAAGTCTAAAATGAACGGTGTCCACCTGGCCTCTGGCATCTGAGCTTATATAGTTTTTGAGGTGGAATGAAACATGCTTGAAGAGAAAACATTCAAATGTCTTGGAAAAGTAGAAAAGTAGTTCACAATTTCCGCCGCTGGTAGAAATGTGACTGTTTGCAAATAGACTAAAATAAAGAGGTAGCAAAATCAAGTTAAAAGTCATAAACAAAGGTTCAACCAAAACCGAAGCACAATCTCACAATCATGCAGTACTCACGTGATTTCTGTAACTTCTGTAACACAATTTTGATTGCGATTAGTTTGGTAGGTTTGATAATTTGATGCACCTGACATCTGTGATTGATTGTAATCTACATTTGCTTGCCCTATTGTTAAAACCTCTATGATTGGAATTATATGGTTTACGAAAATTTTGGCGATTTCTGTTGGAATAGTTATTATTTCCTCGAAAATTTCCGCGATCTTTAAAATGAAAAACATTTGATGTTGAGGGTTTACATTTTTCCTCATCTTTAGCGGTATTTATTGCCTCGTTTAGAGTAGTTCAATGACGAGCTTTGACAATCTTTCAAACGTCATGATTTCTTATGCCATTACAAAAAGAATTAACAGCGATTTGTTCATTTACAATGCGCAATGATCCCAACAAAGTATCATCGCTTCCCGCTTGAGCTAAAATTAATTCGCTAAGTAATTGTTCCACTTCGCTTCCAAAATCATCAATCGACCTATCTAATTGCCGAATTTGGTGAAGTTGGTTTGAGAGAACGGCTGCTGATTTCTGAGTGACAAAATTATTTTTTATGTCTCGAGCAAGTGCTTCTAAAGAATCATAACTTTTATTGAGTCTTATTTTAGCGTTTTCTGAAAGGCGCGTCTTCAATAAGAAATTGATTAAAAATTTTGAATGGTCGGGTTTCAATATTTCTGAATATAACATCATTGAATCAATTAACGCTTTAGTGGTATTTTTTCTCCATTTATAACTGGAAGAAGAAGGCTACCAGCAGGTTTTAAACAAAATGATTCTTCTATCTTGGGCTCAGTATTTTCTAACCTATCGTTAAGAATTTTTCTAATTTCCTCAAGTACTAATCGTATAACTTTATCATACTCCTTAATTTCAGAAAGTATGTCTATCTTTTGTACCTCTCTTATAGCTAACCTTTTTAAATTATCTAACCTTAAACTAAACTTGACTAATTCGACGATTTGTAAACTTTATATCGCTACGCTTATCTTGATTATCTTTAATTCTGTTAATTTGAAATGCCCTAACTTCTTAATTTCTTGTAAGATATCCATAAAATAATTCAAACCTCATTCGGCACCCAAATTTTTAATCTCTACGAAAGTTAAGTTTTATTAGTTCTTGGCTTTTGGTGATCTCTCTTCTAATTTTCTTCTCCATATTTTTGTTACATTTTATATAAATGTAATGACCAATTACGATGATGAGGAGCACTCCCACAAGAAATTTTATTGTGAAAGATGTCTCAGGGGTTGTGATTGTGGTACCTCCGCTGTTACCGGCTTGAGTTATAATAACCTCTTTTTCTTCTTTCGATTTTTTGTACCCCATTATATCTTATAGATGTTAATAATTTATTTTATTTGTTTTTCCCTGTTAACTTTTTACACTTTTTCGTTTATAACATATAATTAGACTGGCAGGATCGCTATGTAATGTTCTTATTTAAATTGTTCATTTTGATTTCTTCTTCTTTTATTTATTTAGTTTGAAATTTAAACATTTCTTAGTTCTTTTAATAACGTATTTATTAAATTTTCGAAGACTACATTATCTTAGTACAGTCACTTTAATCCTAATTCCTTAATGTTAAATCAACTGTTTTAGAAAGTGTTTTTATTTAGACAAAACAAAAGTATACACTAACTACGCTTACTTCAATTACTTCAATTTGTACACATTGCGTTAACGTGTTCTAAGCACAGAAATTTCTACACACTTATATCTTGTTTTTTGACTTTTTTCGACCAGAAGGATGCTTCTTTTGAGCATTCTTTTAGTTTTTCTATTTGACAAATTTCTCTAATCCTTATTCTTGTCAAATGTGGTACTTGTAAAATTTGTTCATGCCTTTTAAGATGATCCGTGACTAAGTCAAATGAAAGTTTTTCTAGAAAATGCCTTCTGAGCATATTTGTGTCAACATTTTTTAAATTATAAATTTCAAATGAATTTACGGCAATTTAATAATCGGTAAAATATTCAGGAATTGAAGTTTGTTTATATCTTGGATATGTGTCATCGATATCATTGTACTTGTACGTGCTAGAAATCAGAAGTACATTTTTTCCTTTTTTCTGCAATATACGACACTGCTCAATTCCTTGATCATGATGGACATCATGATATTTCTTCTACTGTTGATTATGGATTTCACTAGGCGTTCTACGATCGTTTTTCCTTTATTTTCAAGAAAGAAAAGTTCAAGGGGTTGCTCTTCGACATAAAGCTCCATGTTTGCAACATAAAACGTCTTATTATCAACAAGACGTTTTATCAACAAGGGCATATATTTTTAGCCCATAGTTACTAGGTTACTGGGGATATGTTGACGAAACCTACACTCAAATACAGTAAAATTTGTTTTGGTATCGCACACAAAATAATTAATAGTATTCCAAAAGGTCTCTTATTGCTGCCAACTTATCTTCTTTTTTCATTTCAGTCCGAGTGTTCTTATTTCGAAATCTCAAGTACCTCAAGAAAAATCTAAATCGTTCTAGTGACATCGTTAGCCTGAACATTTTAATTCATGTTCCATTGGTTTTGTTATTGGGATGTTGAGATTTAACAAATTCTAGTTCCAACTCTTCCCCCGACTCAGAATTATTTATACGTTCTCAACATGATTCTTCGTTGTCAAAATCTTCCTCATCATCTGGACCAGTAGATTCGCTGTCCCCTTCTTCTATTATTTCCCACAATGCTTTATCCTGTACTAAACTCGAAACCATCTCTCAACATAAGCCAATATTAAGTAGTTTTGAATGTAGTTTAAATGAACCTTGTTTTTTACATCGTTATTTTGTGTGATTCCTCCATTCTGAAGAATATAAAATTGTTTGCGAAGTTTATATTATGTTTATATTTTGATGTATGTATCGAAAAATGCATAGACAATTTGTTAGCGTAGTTGACAGATTTATTGTAAATCCGGGACGCGTTTTCCGAGTCTCTCCAGAACGAGTGTTTTATTCATGAAAATCATGGTACGGAGTAGGAAATCAGCGCGTCTGAAATCGACGCGTTGTCGCCGGTAAAAAGACAGATACGATTTTGCGACAAGTAAAATCAACGATACAGAGCACGGAATCGGCGGAGCGACCATAAATTTTAAAATTACAGCCGGTTCCTCTTATTTGATACGCGAGGAAAAGCGATTTATAACGGTTCGTGTATTGGATCCCGATCGCGCCCTACCTTTTATTTGTTTATTTCTCGTTAGACCGGATGGAATTTCCGATTGGGTGGAAATAACGTTATGGGCTATCAAGTTTTCGATTTTGATATCTAGTTACACTAAACAAGTACTATACGAAATCCAATCTTCTAAAATTACTTCACTTATATTATAAAGTCGATTTTTTGGAGTAATTTTTTTTTTGTTTTTAAGGTACGAATAATGGAACAAAAATTAGCATGGTCGCAACAAAGTGATCCAAACAACGAGCAAATATCGCGTTTAGAGGGTGAGGTTGAAGAACAACGACAGCTGCGCCTCCAGGACGCGAGGCAAGTTGAGGCGAAGGCCGCCCGAATTAAAGAATGGGTCACGAATAAACTCAGGGAGCTTGAGCAGCAAAACCAAACGCTGCGCGAGCAGAACATCAAGTGCAACCAACAGTTAGAATTACTTAAGAATCATTTGGCTCTAGTTGATAGGCGCCGATCCGAAAGCTGCTCGCCCGAACCAAGAGGACAACTTGCGCTTAATAGTGCTTCTAGGTATAAAATAAAATTAATTAATTTATCATTAATAAATTTATTATTTATAGGTCAAATAAACACAGACGACACCAATCCGTATGCGTTTCAGCCAGCTTTGAACCCGTCCCAAATTCCGCCTACATTCCCAGCGCTTTAGTTTCAAGCGTTCCGAGCAACTCCAACATGGATCCATTATCAGACGATTTAAGAGTGGCCGTCGATAATTTGAGCATAGGTCGAGTGCCGAGTAGCGCGTCCGATTCAGATTTGGCGCACGATTACGCGGAAATTTACACACCCAGCAGAGAGAAAGTGCCGTGGCCCAGAGCGCCTACGCCACCACTTCATAGATTCCCCAGTTGGGAAGATAGAATTTATCAGGTGGCCGCCGACGGATTAACACTCACCGGAACTACACCGAGCGATATCGGACCGGAACAAGCCGGATATCAAGATATTCCGGTTCCCGTTTATGCTACCGTTAAAGGGCGAGCTAGTCAAATCAGGTCTATGCCCTTTACTGGAGATTCGAGTGATGATTCTAGTGATGGGGAAGGGAATAATACAGCTGTAAGAAATCTTTTTAATTTATATTTTAATTATTAAAATTTCTGTGATGAATCGATTCAAAATTTTTTGAGAATTAACTAAAAAAGTAATTAATTTCTTTATCTAAGGAAATTGATTATGTTACAAAAGTTATAGTAAATTTTGTTACTAATAACATTGCTCTCATTGTTAGATATCGAGATAAATAACAATTTTTTGTTTCACTTACGGTGTCCAGTTATCAATCAATTACCGGATTGATCATGAAAGAAATGGCAGATTCGGGCCGACTAAGAAGTCCAGAGATTTTAAAAATCTCAAAATTAAGAAAGAATTAAAATATCCGGACCGGTTTATCTACTGCCTTGCGTTTTGCAATGAAAATACTCTCAGTAATTGGAGCTAAATCTTTAAAAGCGACTTACCTTATACCAAATTTGAGCATTCTACACCTTCCCATTTTTGAGATATCCCCAAAAAAGTACTTTCTGGGTGCTATCTTAAGCAGGCCCTAGTGCCCTTAAAAACTTTTTAAATGTAGAATCACCCCTTCCAGTATATAGACGCAATTTCCGGACAGCCTGTACTTAAAAAAAATAACAATAGAAAATGAATTGAAAAATTTGTTATGAAACATTTCAAATTTTTTACTAGCAGTATCAAGCCTTCTGGAAATATTTTAAGTCTTTCCCATGCAACATCAACTCTTTCAGAAGCAGTATTAAGTATTCTGTAAGCAGTATCAAGTATTCTAGAAGCATTTTAAGTCTTCAATAGGCAATATCAAATCTTTCTGAGGCAATTCCTCTACAAGCAGTATCTAGAACTTATAAATCTTTTGGAAACAGTTTAAGTCTTCTGGAAAATTTTCAAGTTTTTTTGAAGCAGTATCAAGTCTTTCAGTGGCAGAATCAAGCCTTCTGGAAGTATTTCAACTTTTCTGCAAGCAATATTAAGTCTTCTATAACCAGTATCAAGTCTTCTATAAGCAGTATCAAGTCTTCCTAAATCTTCTGAAAGAAGTTCAAGTCATCTGGAAGACTTTCAAGTCTTTTTGAAGTAGTATCAAGTCTTCTTGAAGCAGTATCAAGTATTCTAGAAGCATTTTAAGTCTTCAATAGACAATATCAAATCTTTCTGAGGCAATTCCTCTGCAAGCAGTATCTAGAACTTATAAATCTTTTGGAAACAGTTTAAGTCTTCTGGAAAATTTTCAAGTTTTTTTTGAAGCAGTATCAAGTCTTTCAGTGGCAGAATCAAGTCTTCTGGAAGCATTTCAACTTTTCTGCAAGTAAAATTAAGTCTTCTATAAGCAGTATCAAGTCTTCCAGGGGCAGAATCAAGCCTTCTGGAAGCACTTGATGTCTTTTGGAAGCATTTTAAATCTTAACAAAAAACCAACCCGACGTTACTTATGATGACCTTAATGTTAATTATTTGATGACCTTTCTGAAGTTAATTCCTATAGCTAACTTTTGTTGACAGATAGGTGATAAGGAAAACTGGGAAATAGACTTACTCATGACGTTTATTCCAATCTACTGGTTTTATTGATAGGGTCTATGTTATAACCTACACCCTATTGGAGACTCTTCTGCAACATGCACATCAAATTTTCAAGTGGAACACAATTACCGACTGAACGCGGTTGCTCGAATAGAAAGAATGTTGCAAACGAAACTAAGTTGCTGTTCCCCTAATCTGACGTCTGCAATGTCTTAAGTAACTTTGAATAAATACTTCTTGAGACGTTCAAAAATACTGGACCGATATTTTACAATAATTTTCTGAGTTAATGAGGGAGTTTGGGGAAGGAAAGAATTCCTCGATTATAAGGCCAGATAACATCCGCCACTAGCTAATCATAAAAATCGTCACGTAATTCCCAGACAATGGGAACCATCAAAATTTACGTGATCTAACGTCTAAGTTTTTCACAACTTCTTCGATCCCCATCTCCCCAATCAAAAAAGAACAAAGTACAAAGTCTGGTCTTTGTACCTAAACTTGAGACGTGATCTTTGGTATCTAAAATAAAAGGTTGCATGATAAGAATTTCTAATTCGGATGGTTTATTCTCAAAACCATAAAATAATTCCCGAATTATTACAGTAGCAAAATCAAATATTCTGGAAACATTTCAACTTTTCTGCAAACATATCAAGTCTTCTATAAGCAGTATCAAGTCTTTCAAGGGCTGAATCAAGTCTTTTAAAAACATTTCAACCTTTCTGCAAGTAATATCAAGTCTTCTATAGGCAGTATCAAATCTTCCAGGGGCAGAATCAAGCCTTCTAGAAGCATTGTAAGGAAACAAGTGGAATCAAGTCTTCCACATGCAACATCAAGTCTTTCGGAAGCAATATTAAGTCTTCCATAGGCAGTATCGAATCTTTTGGAAGCATTTAAATCTTTTAGAATCAATATCAAGTCTTCTAGAAACATTTTAAGTTTTCTGGGAGCACTATTAAGTTTTCTAGAAATTGTATCAAGTTTTTTGGAAACACTTCAAGTCTTTCTGAGGTAATATCAAGTCTTCTAGAAACATTTCAAATTTTTTAGTAGCAGTATCAAGCCTTCTGGAAATATTTTAAGTCTTCCCCATGCGACATCAACTCTTTCAGAAGCAGTATTAAGTATTCTGTAAGCAGTATCAAGTCTTCCTAAATCTTCTAAAAGAAGTTCAAGTCATCTGAAAGACTTTCAAGTCTTTTTGAAGTAGTATCAAGTCTTCTTGAAGCAGTATCAGGTATTCTAGAAGCATTTTAAGTTTTCAATAGGCAATATCATATCTTTCAGAGGCAATTCCTCTGCAAGCAGTATCTAGAACTTATAAATCTTTGGAAACAGTTTAAGTCTTCTGGAAAACTTTCAAGTTTTTTTGAAGCAGTATCAAGTCTTTCAGTGGCAGAATCAAATATTTCAGTGGTAGATTCAAGTCTTCTGGAAGCATTTCAACTTTTCTGCAAGCAATATCAAGTCGTCTATAAGTAGTATCAAGTCTTCTATAAGCAGTATCAAATCTTTCAGGGGCAGAATCAAGCTTTCTGGAATCATATGAAGTCTTTTGGAAGCATTTTAAATCTTCCACATACAACATCAAATCATTTAGAAGCAATATTAAGTATTCTGTAAGCAGTAACTACAATTCATAAATCTTCTGGAAGCAGTTCAAGTCTGCTTCAAAACTTTCAAGTATTTTTGAAGTAGTATAAAGTCTTCCAGAGGTAGTATCGAATCTTTAGGAAGCATTTTAAATCTTTCAGAACCAGTATCAAGTCTTCGGGAGGCATTTCAAATCTTCTGGAAACATTTTAAGTCTTCTTTAATCACTATTAAATTTTCTAGAAGCTGTATCAAGTTTTTTAGAAGCACTTCAAGTCTTCTTGAGGCAATATCAAGTCTTGTAGAA
Organism: Onthophagus sagittarius; assembly: GCA_036711965.1. Classification (NCBI taxonomy): domain Eukaryota; kingdom Metazoa; phylum Arthropoda; class Insecta; order Coleoptera; family Scarabaeidae; genus Onthophagus; species Onthophagus sagittarius. The sequence goes on from JASERS010000005.1 coordinate 32,123,073, forward strand.
GAAATATCCAGTCTTCTAGAAACAGTAGTCAGTCTTGTGCAAGTATTTCAAATCTTCTGGGAATATTTCAGGTTTTCTGGAAGTATTTTAACTCTTCAAGAGACAATATCAAGCCTTCTGAAAACATTTCAAGTGTTATAGAGACAGTAATAAGACGTCTGAAACATTGCAAGTCTTCTGGAAACATTTCGTCTTTTCTGCAAGCAAAATCAAGTCTTCTTGAAGCAGTATCAATTATTCTAGAAGCATTTTAAGTCTTCAATAGGCAATATCAAATCTTTCATAGGCAATTCCTCTGCAAGCAGTATCTAGAACTTATAAATCTTTTGGAAACAGTCTAAGTCTTCTGGAAAACTTTCAAGTTTTTTTTGAAGCAGTATCAAGTCTTTCAATGGCAGAATCAAATCTTCTGGAAGCATTTCAACTTTTCTGCAAGCAATATCAAGTCTTCTATAAGCAGTATCAAGTCTTCCATGGGCAGAATCAAGCCTTCTGCAATCACTTGAAGTCTTTTGGAAACATTTTAAATCTTCCACATACAACATCAAGACTTTTAGAAGCAATATTAAGTATTCTGTAAGCAGTAACTAAAATTCATAAATCTTCTGGAAGCAGTTCAAGTCTTTTTCAAAACTTTCAAGTTTTTTTGAAGTAGTATCAAGTCTTCCAGAGGTAGTATCGAATCTTTAGGAAGCATTTTAAATCTTTCAGAACCAGTATCAAGTCTTCGGGAAGCATTTCAAGTCTTCTGGAAACATTTTAAGTCTTCTTTAATCACTATTAAATTTTCTAGAAGCTGTATCAAGTTTTTTAGAAGCACTTCAAGTCTTCCTGAGTCAATATCAAGTCTTCTAGAAGAAATATCCAGTGTTCTAGAAACAGTAGTCAGTCTTGTGCAAGTATTTCAAATCTTCTGGGAGTATTTCAGGTTTTCTGGAAGTATTTTAACTCTTCAAGAGACAATATCAAGACTTCTGAAAGCATTTCAAGTGTTATAGAGACAGTAATAAGACGTCTGAAACATTGCAAGTCTTCTGGAAACATTTCGTCTTTTCTGCAAGCAAAATCAAGTCTTCTTGAAGCAGTATCAAGTATTCTAGAAGCATTTTAAGTCTTCAATAGGCAATATCAAATCTTTCTGAGGCAATTCCTCTGCAAGCAGTATCTAGAACTTATAAATCTTTTGGAAACAGTTTAAGTCTTCTGGAAAATTTTCAAGTTTTTTTGAAGCAGTATCAAGTCTTTCAATGGCAGAATCAAGCCTTCTGGAAGCATTTGAAGTCTTTTGGAAGCATTTTAAAGCTTCCACATACAACATCAAGTCTTTTAGAAGCAATATTAAGTATTCTGTAAGCAGTAACTAAAATTCATAAATCTTCTGAAAGTAGTTCAAGTCTTCTTCAAAACTTTCAAGTCTTTTTTAAGTAGTATCAAGTCTTCCAGAGGTAGTATCGAATCTGTAGGAAGCATTTTAAATCTTTCAGAACCAGTATCAAGTCTTCGAGAAGCATTTCAAGTCTTCTGGAAACATTTTAAATCTTCTTTAATCACTATTAAATTTTCTAGAAGCTGTATCAAGTTTTTTCGAAGCACTTTAAGTCTTCCTGAGGCAATATCAAGTCTTCTAGAAACAGTAGTCAGTCTTGTGCAAGTATTTCAAATCTTCTGGGAGTATTTCAGGTTTTCTGGAAGTATTTTAACTCTTGAAGAGACAATATCAAGACTTCTGAAAGCATTTCAAGTCTTATAGAGACAATAATAAGACGTCTGAAACATTACAAGTCTTCTGGAAACATTTCATCTTTTCTGCAAGCAAAATCAAGTCTTCTTGAGGCAGTATCAATTATTCTAGAAGCATTTTAAGTCTTCAATAGGCAATATCAAATCTTTCAGAGGCAATTCCTCTGCAAGCAGTATATAGAACTTATAAATCTTTTGGAAACAGTCTAAGCCTTCTGGAAAACTTTCAAGTTTTTTTGAAGCAGTATCAAGTCTTTCAGTGGCAGAATCAAGTTTTCTGGAAGCATTTCAACTTTTCTGCAAGCAATATAAAGTCTTCTATAAGCAGTATCAATTCTTCCATGGGCAGAATCAAGCCTTCTGAGAGCATTTGAAGTCTTTTGGAAGCATTTTAAATCTTCCACATACAACATCAAGTCTTTTCGAAGCAATATTAAGTATTCTGTAAGCAGTAACTAAAATTCATATATCTTCTGGAAGTAGTTCAAGTCTTCTTCAAAACTTTCAAGTCTTTTTGAAGTAATATCAAGTCTTCCAGAGGTAGTATCGAATCTTTAGGAAGCATTTTAAATCTTTCAGAACCAGTATCAAGTCTTCGGGAAGCATTTCAAGTCTTCTGGAAAGATTCTAAGTCTTCTGAAATCACTATTACATTTTTTAGAAGCTGTATCAAGTTTTTTAGAAGCACTTCAAGTCTTCTAGAAACAGTAGTCAGTCTTGTGCAAGTATCTAAAATCTTCTGGGAGTATTTCAGGTTTTCTGGAAGTATTTTAACTCTTCAAGAGACAATATCAAGACTTCTGAAAGCATTTCAAGTCTTCTAGAGATAGTTATAAGACGTCTGAAACATTACAAGTCATCTGGAAACATTTCATCTTTTCTCCAAATAAAATCAAGTCTTCTTGAAGCAATATTAATTATTCTAGATGCATTTTAAGTCTTTAATAGGCAATATCAAATCTTTCAGAGGTAATTCCTCTGCAAGCAGTATCTAGAACTCATAAATCTTTTGGAAGCAGTTCAAGTCTTCCAGAGGCAGTCATCAAGGCTTCTAAAAGATTTAAATTGATCTTTTAGAAGCAGTATCAAGTTTTCGGGAACCATTTCAAGTCTCTTTGGAAGGTAGGGATCAGATAAGGTTGATGACTCAATCCAACTAATATTTAGTGTTAACTAGCTATTTGGGTTGGGTTGTGTTATTAATGGCTCGATCTAACGCAACTAATATCTAGCACTAACTAACTGATTGGGTTGGGACTATAGGTTGATGGTTCAACCCAACTCAATTAATATTTAAAGCTATTTTGCTAACTGGATTGGATTCAGATAAGATTGATGGTTCATCCCAAGCCAACTAATATTTTATGCTAATATGGTCGTATAAACTTTAACTAATATCTAATCTAAATGAATCTCAAATCAAAAGTCAAAAGGCAGTTCCATTGTTTTTTCAGAGAGCCAAAAATTTACCGAAATAGTTCCTTTCTTGGTCCAAATAGTTAATAATTTGTTGTTTTACCCATCTGAATGATAATAAAGAATTCCTACGTAGGATTAAGAGCATCCATTAAAGTAAAACCTGACATTAAAAGTCTAATGGTGAAGGTCTCGTGTCACATCATACTTTGAAAACTTTGAAATTATCAAAAGTGCACCATGACTTTACGGACACACTGTATGGCTTAGTAAAAGCTTTTTCATAAGGATGTTAAAAATTAGCCATTTTGAAAAATCTCCAGTTTGAGATTTATTATCCGATTCGCAACTTAGACTTCACTCTTCGATGCAAAAGCGTCCTAATTATCAGAGTTCGTCGAATTCGGATTGGGACAATGCAAGATAAATGAGGTAATTGCAAAACTTGCATTAGCCGTCATAAACCAGGTTTATGTTATTTTAATTTGGCAATAATGAATTTTCTATTATTTCCGGTCTATGGATCAAAATAGACCGTAAGGTACCAATCTTATTATAACATAAAATACGAGTAGTTTAAATTTTTGCGAATTTATATTGTATCCGCTCGCTTATATTTGCATAATAATGTTGTATCTTTCTATAACATCCTTATTAATTTCAATTATTTCGGACGAAACTTTAAAATATTTCATAGTTATCACGCATGTTTTCTATGCGAATGAACACCGTAGACTCATGAACAAATTGATACTGTATAGGTCCATAGAATCTGGTAGAAGACGTTCTTGGATTTTACCAAAGCACAAAATTGTCACCTACTATGAGTTTAATTGGAACTTATGAAGTCATAAAAATGGAAGCATCTGTTTCAAAAACTCCTATTTTCTGTTTATACTCACTTTGGCTTCCTGCGCCATCACAGCTCCAATTCGAAATAAGCTCATTTTGAAGCGATTCTGCAGTTTGTATATTAATTACCTCTTCCTCTTTCGAAATATATATATTTATATTTCAAAGAATAACTTTCAATTTTAGCTAACTGCACTTTTTTATAACCAGGTATTAGTTTTGGTTCTTTAATCGAATGACATTATATTGTTCCTTAGTTAGTCTTGCACAGTCAGTCCCAAAACCTCTTCTTTGGTCATTATTTCTGCATTTGTACACCAAATAGTATAGAATTGCTCTATAAGGAATATCAAGTCTTCCGAAGGTTGATCAAGACTTCTGGAAAAATTTTAGGTCATCTGGAAACAGTATCAAATCTCCTAAAAAGAGTTTCAAGTCTCAATTCTAAATAAAAACGTATTTTGATTTCGCAACATTATAACATTTGTGATCTTGGGAATTGAACACACTAAACTCCGTGGTCCCCAAAAGTCGGGGCCCCTCACTTTAGAGATCGATATTTTCGAAATTGTTTGATGGAAAAAAAATTGCGGTAAAGTTTATTGTAAACAATGAACATTTCTGCATATCATATGTTAATTTGGAAATTTTCGGAACTGTGGTTTTTCTTTAATCGCGAATTAAGTAAAAGGAGTACCCGCATTTTGAGAGTGTCTACTTTGCGATTTTTTTCTTAAAAATTATTCGACGAAAAAATTTCGAATTTGAACTGGTGATTAAACGATGTGCTCTTAAATGTGGGACCTATTTTATTTTATCTAGCACTTTCGAAGACATTGATCTTTAAAAGTGAGGGGCCTTGATCTCTGGGAAGGTTATTAGTTGTATGTACATTTTCTGTCAGATTTACAAACGACGAGGAAAATAAGAATACATGAGAATTTGATGAATTTCTTTATTATAAATATTCTATAAACTATAAACATATGACATATAAAAATCATATGACTATAAACATATGATGTTACAAAGATTTAAGATTGCTCTCTTGTATTTTTATTATTTTAAAATGCATAGATATCGAGATAATGTACAAGATAGCATAATTTTGATCTTGGGAATTGGACACTTTAAAGTCTGTGCCAAAAGTCGTGGACCCTCACTTTAGAGATCGATATTTTTAAAATCGTTTAATGAAAAAAATTGCGGTAAAGTTTATTGTAAACAATGAACATTTCTACATATCATATGTTAATTTGGAAATTTTCAGATCTGTGTTTTTTTTTTCATCGCGAGTTAAGTAAAAGGAGTACTCGAAATTTGAGAGTGTTTACTTTGCGATTTTTTTTTTCTCAAAAACCATTCGACGAAAAAATTTCGAATTTGAACTGGTGATTAAACGATGTGCTCTTAATGTGGGGCATATTTTATTCTATCAATATTTCATATAGTTTCGCAGAAAATCTCGATTTTGTAAGATGCGGTTATTTTGGAAAAAACTGGGTGGATTTCAACGCGATTTTCATTGCAAGCTTTTTTGATCTAGCAATTTCGAAGGTATTGATCTTTAAAGGGAGGGGCCTTGACCTCTGGCAAGGATAGTAGTTGTATGTACATTTTCTATCAGAATTACAAATGACGAGGAAAATAAGAATACATGAGAATTTGACGAATTTCTTCATTATAAATATTCTTAATGGTAATCCTCGAGAAACATATGATGTTGCAAAGATTTAAGATTGCTCTCTTGTATTTTTATTATTTTCAAATGCATAGATATCGAGATAATGTACAAGACAGTATAACTTTGACCCTCACTTTAGAGATCGATATTTTTAAAATCGCTTAATGAAAATAATTGCGGTAAAGTTTATTGTAAACAATGAACATTTCTGCATATCATATGTTAATTTGGAAATTTTTGGATCTGTGTTTTTCTTTCATCGCGAGTTAAGTAAAATGTGTACCCGAATTTTGAGAGTGTCTACTTTGCGATTTTTATCTCAAAAACCATTCGACGAAAAAATTTCGAATTTGAACTGGTGATTAAGCGATGTGCTCTTAATATGGGGCATATTTTATTTTATCGATATTTCATATAGTTTTGCGGAAAATCGCGATTTTGTAAGATGCGGTTATTTTGGAAAAGACCGGGTGGATTTCAACGCGATTTTCATTGCAAGTTTTTTTGATCTAACAATTTCGAAGATATTGATCTTTAAAGGGAGGAGCCTTGACCTCTGGCAAGGATAGTAGTTGTATGTACTACTATCAGATTTACAAATGACGAGGAAAATAAGAATACATGAGAATTTGACGAATTTCTTGATTATAAATGGTAATGCTCGAATAAATATGATTTTACAAAGATTTAAGATTGCTCTCTTGTATTTTTATTATTTTCAAAAGCATAGATATCGAGATAATGTATAAGACATTATCTCGCACTAATGTCCATGCCAAAAGTCAGGGCCCCTCACTTTAGAGATCGTTATCTTTATTTCTAATAAGTTAATATTTGTAATAAGTTTTACAAATATTTAAATATTTTCACTAAAACGGTACGTTTTTCTATACATTGACTATTGTCCTTGCTAGAGGTTAATTTATTTGCAATTTTCTGTTATTAATGTCGAAATAATTGGTCCTTTCCGTTAATTTCAAAAACGTACTAAAGTTCGTACCAAAAATCAAGGCTCCTCATGTTAGAGATCCATATCTTTGAAGTCGCTCGATAAAAAAAATTGCGATAAAGTTTATTCCAATCAGTAAACATTTATCATATGTTAAGTCGGAAAGTTTCGGATCTGCAGTTTTTATTTTATTGCGAATTCAGGGAAAAGTGTATCTGATTTTTGAGAGCGTCGGCATCTTTGTCAAATTTACGATTTTGTTTCTCAAAAACTATTTGACCAAAAAAATTCAAATTTGAACTGGTGGAAACCCGAATTGTTCTTCATATGGAGCATATTTTATTTTATCGATATTTCAGGCAGTTTGACGAAAAAAGCCGTTATTTCGAAAACAACCGGACGGATTTCATCGCAGTTTTATCCAGAATGTTAATTAGAAACTAAAGTCGTATAAATACTTTCCTATAATATAGTCCTATAAATAGACACTCTTTCCTCTATAAATCATGTATATAATAGTTCATTAAGATATCTTAAGAATTCGATGTTTCGTGATTATTTAAAACAAGATTATTAATTTCAAAAAATCATAAAAAATTAAGTTAACTTAAATAATCTTTATCTCAAAAACGAATAAAGATTTTCTAATTTGGTTCTCGCATGACAAAATAGACACACATCTCTATATATTTTGAATGTTTCATTAAAATATCCCAAGGATTCGATTTTTGGTGATTTTTAATTAACTTGACACACTAAAGTCCATGCCAAAAGTGAGGGTCCCCTTTAAAGATAGATATTTTCGAAATTAAATAATTTATTATTAATAGATACTCTCTTGTATTTTTATTACTTTCAAATGCATAGATATCGAAATAATGTACAAGATAGCATATTTTTTATTTTATTAAAATTTTATTTTTAAACCGTTTAAAAATGAAATTTGAAACGAGCAATATCCCTAATTAAAATAATTATTTTTAGGCTATTGACGGAACAAACACTCACAGTAGAAGTTCTGGGGATACTTCCGGTTCGAGTCCTGGAAAAAGAACAGGCTCAACAAGCAGTGGATCACCAAGCAAAAGTAAAACGAGAGGTACTAACCCAAAAAAAATTTTAACCCCCTCTCAGCTATCGCTACAGTTATAAAAATTACATAAATTTTTTTAACCCAACATTTTTTTAATTTATTCCAGTTATGCTTAGCTTATTTAGATTTAATCCCCTAATATTAACCAATAGGTGTTTCAGATACTTCTTTCGAATCCGGTATGTCCGACGATTACGCAGTGCCACCAGATGCTTTAAGTTGCGATACTTCAAGTTTGGAATCATCGCTCATGTTAAGAGGTTCCTATTTAGACAGCCCGAAACGAGCCGAAAGTTTAGAAAAAAGCGGTTCGTTAGCTAAATTGGGTGGAAAGTTAAAAACGTGGCGTAAAAGATGGTTCGTCTTAAAGAACGGGGTTTTAACGTACTACAAAAGTCAAAGTGATATAAATCGAAAACCGCAAGGGCAAATCGTCTTGGATGAAATTTGTAAAATTACAAGAGCCGAAGGTTCGAATACTTTCGAAATTGATACCGGTAAAAAGACGTATTATTTAACGGCGGATTCAATAACCGCTATGGAGGATTGGGTGAGGATTCTGCAAAATGTACAAAGGAGAAATGCCACGAAATTATTGTTGAGTAAGGAAGAAAATAAACCTTCGGTGCAGGGTTGGTTAACTAAAGTTAAAAATGGGCACGCGAAAAAATGTTGGTGCGTATTAATTGGGAAGATGTTTTTGTATTTTAAATCGCCAACGGATAATACGCCCGCGGGACAAATTAATATGCGAGACGCGCGAGTTGAAGAAGTCGAACATCTTTCCGATTCAGATTCAGAAGAAAAAGACACGGAACAGCCCGATTTAACGGTCGGAATTTTTCCTACAAATCAAGGACCCACGTATCTTCTTTGCCCGGGGAAACAAGAAAAAGATTCTTGGTTGTATCATCTAACAGTAGCCAGCGGGGGAGGACCAAGTACAGGAACGCAATATGAGCAGTTAATTCATCGATTAATGGAAGTTGATGGTGAACCTGGATGTGTCCTTTGGCGACATCCAGTTCTTTTACACGTTGCTTGTACAAAAGATGGGATTCCTTCATATTTTCCATTAACAACTTTAACCACGGAAACTTTACAGGTAAATAAATCAAATTTTTTTCTAATAAAAATTATGATTAAATTTTTTAGGCGGAAGCAATAAAATTATTTAAATGCCTCCAACTTTTTATGTCAGCGGCTGTTGATCAAGCGGGTATTGATTACCACGTAGTTTTAGCTCAAAACGCTTTACAACAATGCCTAGATATGCCGGAACTTCAAGCTGAATTAATTTGCGCTTTGATTAAACAGACGAGCAAAAGTACGCCTCTTCCAAAACTCGGAGTTCAGGTATCTACACAAAAGTTTCTTAAGAAAAGTGTAAGTGTGCTTTTTCTATTCAGTTCTTATTGGTCATAAAATTTCTTTCTTTTTTAATTTCATCTTAAAACCTCATTTTATTTGGTTCTTTTTTCAATGTTGCGCAGCTAATGCTTCATTTACACAATCATTTTTTTTAGTAAATTAAAATTTACCTTTTAATTTTGTTAAATTTTTGAATTATATTAATTAACAATTAAAATGTTATAATCATAACGAATAAAGGGGAAGGATATTTAATTATTTAAAAAGTGAATTAAAGTATTATAATCAGGGATGATGAACCGGTTCAAAAATGAATACCAAAATGTGAGAATATAACAGATTTCGTCGTTTTACTCTTAGTGGTAATACTTGGGAAACAGATCATGTTACAAAGAAACTTTTAGCAATTTCAAGTAGATTTTATCAAAACCCATTTTCCAAAAATAATTTCAATCAATCACTTTACCTATTATATCATCTTAAAATAGATGCTTTGTTGTCTAATTTGAGATACAAACAAAAGCTTAAATGCACTTGTAAATACGTATGAATGCTGGGTGCTAATAAAACTAAATTGGAAAGAAAATCAAACGATGAATGAGGTCATCAAAAAAAAAGAAAAAATAAGAAATAATTTGCATTGGAAATATCTTATGCCCAGTCTTCAATTGGAAAATTTTGAATTTGCGATTTTCTTATTTTGCCAATTTTATTTGAGGAAGCATTTTTTTTTCTCTTTTGCATTAAAAACGTCTTCTGTCCCAGTATTTAGTTTTTTGGAAATCATTTTGTAGACTATTTACACCTAGATTTTGCAATTTGTCAATTAGTAATTAATGAAAACATTTTCTGCCAGCAATTTTACAAACAGTACCAAGTCTTTTAAAAGCAGTATCAAATCTTTTAGAAGTATTTCAAGTCTTAGAAGCAATACCAAGTCTTCTCGAAGTATTTCAAGTCTTTCAGAGACTGTATTAAGACGTATGAAATATCAGAAGTCTTCAGGAAACATTTCAACTTTTCTGCAAGCAATGTCAAGTCTTCTTGAAGCAGTATCAAGTCTTCTGGAAGTGTTTTAAGTCTTCTGGAATCAATATTAAGTCTTTTTGAAGCAGTACCAAGTCTTCTGGAATCAATATCAAGTCTTCTGGAAGTAGTATAAAGTTCTCCAGAAGCATTTAAAATCTTTTGGAAGTAATATCAAGTCATCTAAAAACAATATCAAGTCCTTCTGGAAGTCTTCTGGAAACATTTCATGTGTTCTAGAATAAATATCAAGCTTTTTGAAAGCATTTCAAGCCTTCTAGTGACGATATTAAGACATCTGAAACATTAGAAGTCTTCTGGAAACATTTCAACTTTTCTGCAAGCAATGTCAAGTCTTCTTGAAGAAGCACCAAGTCTTCTGGAAGTATTTTAAATCTTCTGGAATCAATATCAAGTCTTTTGAAAGCATTTCAAGACTAGAGACAGTATTAAGACGTCTGAAACATTACAAATTTTCTGGAAAGATTTCAACTTTTCCACAAGCAATGTCAAGTCTTCTTGAAGCAGTACTAAGTCTTCTGGAAGTGTTTCGAATCTTCTGGAATCAATATCTAGTCTTCTGGGTGTAGTATCAAGTTTTCTAGAAGCATTTCAAATCTTTTGGAAGTAATACCAAGTCATCTAGAAACAGCATCAAGTTTTCCAGGGGCAGAATCAAGTCTTTTGGAAACATTTTAAGTCTTCTGGAAGCATTTCAGGTCTTCTTGAATCAATATCAAGTCTTCTGAAAGCATTTCAAGTCTTCTAGAGACAGTTTTAAGACGACTTTTAATGTTTCATTAAAAGTCTTCTGGAAATATTTAAACTTTACTGCAAGCAATGTAAAATTTTCTTGAAGCAGTACCAAATCTTCTGGAAGTGTTTCAAATCTTCTGGAATCAATATCGAGTCTTCTGAAAACATTTTAAGTCTTCTAGAGACAGCATTAAGACGTCTAAAACATTAGAAATCTTCTGGAAACATTTCAACTTTTCTGCAAGCAATGTCAAGTCTTCTTGAAGCAGTACCAAGTCTTCTGGAAGTGTTTCAAGTCCTCTGGAATCAAATTCAAATCTTCTGGAAGTGTTTCAAGTCTTCTGGAATCAAGTCTTTTGGCAGTAGTATCAAGTTTTCTAGAAACATTTTAAATCTTTTAGAAGTACTATCAAGTCATCAAATCTGTACTATCAAATCTGTTGGAAACATTTTAAGTCTTCTGGAAATATTTCAGGTCTTCTTGAGTCAATATCAAGTCTTCTGGGAGCAGTATGAAGTTTTCTAGACGCATTTCAAGTCTTTTGGAAGCAATATCAAGTCATCTAGAAGCATTGCAAGTCTTCTGGAAGCATTTTAAGTCTTTTGAAATCAATATCAAGTCTTCTGGAAGTAGTATCAAGTTTTTTAGAAACAAATCAAATCTTTTGGAAGCAATATCAAGCAATCTAGAAGCAGTATAAAGTCTTCCAGAATCAGAATCATGTCTTCTGGAAACATTTCCAGTCATCTGGAATCATTTTAAGTATTCTGTAAGCGATATCAAGTCTTCTAGAAGTAGTGTCAGGTCTTCCAATAGCAGTATTAATTCTTTTAGAAGCAGTATCAAGCTTTCTGAAATTATTTCAAGTTTTCAAGCGGCAGTATCAAGGCTTCTGGAAGCATTTCAAGTGTTCTGGAAGCATTATCAAGTCTTCTAGAAAAAGTAGTCTTGTTGGAGTATTTCAAGTCTTCTGGAAGTATTTCAACTTTTCAAAAGATAATATCAAGTTTTCTATAGAGACTGTACTAAGTCCTCTGAAACATTTCAACTTTTCTGCAAGCAATATCAAGTCTTCTTGAAGCAATATCAAGTCTTCTGGAAATATTTCAAGTCTTTTGGAAATATTTCAAGTCTTCTGGAAATATTTCAAGTCTTCTAGAGAAAGTATTAAAAGCATTACAAATCTTTTGGAAACATTTCAACTTCTCTGCAAGCAATTTCAAGTTTTCTGGAAGCAGTATCAAATCTTCCAGGGGCAGAATCAAGTCTTCTGGAAGCAATATCTATCCATAAATCATATCTGTCCATATATCAGTAAAGGTTTAATAAACCAGGTGGATAAACTTGATGACTAGGAACCCTGAGAAAGTATATCAGCAGGATTATCAGTTCCTGCAATATGGTTCCACATTTCAGATTTCGTAAGTGATTAAAATCTTTGAATTTTATTCTCAACAGAAAGCTTGAACTTCTTACAATCAGATCTTATTCAGTAAATAACGATTGAGGAATCAGTTCACAAGTATATTTAAGTAACTTCAGACGACAATTGTTCAGAAACAACACTGACCAAAGTGGTAAACAACACAACGCCACGCAAGTCATGTCTGGGTAGCGTACATTTTTTCAAGAGTGCAACATTTGATTTTGAACAGAGTCATTCATTTTGACGTTTCCTGAGTGATCTTTAGAACATAAAAAAATCGCCTTTAAATTTGCATCATATAGTCATGCTCATAATCGGCTAATTGAATATTCTTTGGTTAGAAAGATACAATTGTTGCAAATTTATCGTTGCAAAGTTCTTCACCCAAGATGATAAACCGTAAACACCAAAAATTTTTAAGAAGTGTTCTTCAGTTCTCAATTTAAGTTTTCTTGTTAAGGATTCAATTAAATAATTTGTAGTAAAGCCACTATCCAGAAGCGCTCGAGCTTATATTTTGTTACCAAAATAGTCTTCTATCAAAATCATGGCGGTACATGTGTGCTCATGTGTAGCAACACTTTTAGAGTTATTTATTAAATTTTTTATAGATAGTATCAAGTCTTCTATAGGCAGTATCAAGTCTTCTAGGTGCAAAATAAGTGTTCTGAAAGCATTTCAACTTTTTTGCAAACGGTATCAAGTCTCCTGTAGGCAGTATCAAGTCTTCCAGGTGCGGACTCAAGTTTTTTGGGAATATTTCAACTCTTCTGAAAGTAATATCCAAGTCTTCTATAGGCAGTATCGAGTCTTGTAGGTGCAGAATCAAGTCTTCTGGAAGTATTTCAACTTTTCTTGCAAGCAATATCAAGTCTTCTATAGACATTATCAAATCTTCCTGGGGCAGAATCAAGTCTTCTGGAAGCATTTCAAGTCTTTTGGAAGCAGTATCAAATCTTCCATAGGTAATATCAAGTCTTCCAGGGGCAGAATCAAGTCTTTCGGAAACATTTCAAGTCTTCTGGAATCAATATCAAGTCTTCTGGAAGCAGAATCAAGTTTTCTAGAAGCATTTCAAATCTTTGGGAACCAATATCAAATCATCTAGAAGCAGTATCAAGTCTGCTGAAAGCATTTCAAATCTTCTAGAAGTATTTCAAGTATCTAAAAGGTAGTATCAAGTCTTTTGAGGTTTCTGGAAGCGATATCAAATCTTTTTGAAGCAGTGTCAAGTCTTTTGAAAGTATTTCATATCTTCTGGAAATATTTCAATTTTTCACGAAGCAATGTCAAGTCATTTGAAAGCATTTCAAGTGCAGAATCAATTCTTCTGCACAACTTTTCTTCAGAATCAATCAAAATGGTACAATCAAATAATTATGTATGATGCCGGCCCAAACGTTGAGAGAAAATTGATTCTGAAATTAATTATTGCATTTCTGGAGAAAAGAGCTTCGCCCGTAAACATAACCTGAGTATTAAAGTGAGGATTTCCTGCAAATTTCTGAAGATACCATCTACTCTTAAATCTCTTGATAGCTAAATCTCTTGGAAGAAGTGCCTGAATTCTTTGTACGTGATAAGGATACAACGAAGAATTTCTTAAAATTTTCCATGCCATTGTATTCGCAAATATTTAATTTCCTATCAATTTTTCGTGTACTAGTTGATGGAAAACATTACAAGACTTTTAAAAGGAGTAACAAGTCTTCCAGAGGCAGTATCGACTCTTTTAAAGGCAATATTAAGTCTTCTGCAAGCAGTATTAAATCTCTCAATATTTTGGAAGCAGTTCAAGTTTTCTGGAAGCATATCAAGATTTCCACAGGCAATATCAAGTCTTTTTCAAACAGTATCAAGTCTCTCAATCGTTTGCAAACAGTTCAAGTCTTCTGAAAGTATTCCAAGTTTTTTGCAAGCAGTATCAGGTATACATAAATCATCTGAAAGTAGTTCAAGTCTTCTGGAAGTGAAAATATATTAAACAAAATGCCTTTTTGCACTTTTACTGGTATATATCTGGCTATATTTAACTTTTACTGGTCAAATATAACCAGTAAAAGCGCAAAAAGAAATTTGTTTAATACATTGTCATTTATAAACTGGTTAAAATAGAGTACCTCTTCGATTTTAAATTCTTCTGGAAGTATTTCAACATTTCTGCAAGCAATATCAAGTCTTCTATAAGCAGTATCATGTCTTCCAGATGCAGAATCAAGTCTTCTGAAAATATTTCAACTTTCCTGCAAGCAATATGAAGTCTTCTATAGGCAGTATCAAGTCTTCCAGGGGCAGAATCAAGTCATCTAGAAGCAGTATCAAGCCTTTTGGAAGCATTTCAACATTTCTGAAAGCAGTATCAAGTCTTCCAGGGGTAGAATAAAGTCTTCTGGAAGCATATAAAATCTTCTGGAATCAATATCAAATTTTCTGGAAACAGTATCAAGCTTTCTAGGAGCATTTCAAATCTTTTGAAAGCAATATCAAGTCATCTCGAAGCAGTATGAAGTCTTCTGAAAGCATTTCAACTTTTCTGCAAGTAGTATCAAGTCTTCCAGGGGCAGAATCAAGTCTTCTAGAAGCATTTCAAGTCTTCTGGAATCAATATCAAGTTTTCTAGAAGCATTTCTAATCTTTTGGTAGCAATATCAAGTCATCTAGAAGCAGTATCAAGTCTTTTGGAAGTATTTCAATTTTTCTGAAAGCAGTATCAAGTCTTCCAGGGGTAGAATAAAGTCTTCTGGAAGCATATAAAATCTTCTGGAATCAATATCAAATTTTCTGGAAGCAGTATCAAGCTTTCTAGGAGCATTTCAAATCTTTTGGAAGCAATATCAAATCATCTGGAAGCAGTATGAAGTCTTCTGAAAGCATTTCAACTTTTCTGCAAGTAGTATCAAGTCTTCCAGGGGCAGAATCAAGTCTTCTAGAAGCATTTCAAGTCTTCTGGAATCAATATCAAGTTTTCTAGAAGCATTTCTAATCTTTTGGAAGCAATATCAAGTCATCTAGAAGCAGTATCAAGTCTTTAGGAAGCATTTCAACTTTTCTGCAAACAATGTGAAGTCTTCTATAGGCAGTATCAAGTCTTCCAGGCGTAGAATCAAATCTTCTGGAAGTATTTGAAGTCTTCTAGAATGAATATCAAGTTTTCTGGAAGCAGTATCAAGCTGTCTAGGAGTATTTCAAATGTTTTGGAAGCAATATCAAATCATCTAGAAGCAGTCTTTTAGAAGCATTTCAACTTTACTGCAAGCAACATCAAGTCTTGTACAGACAGTATCAATATTTCCAGATGCAGAATCAAGTTTTTTGGAAGCATTTAAACTTTTCTGTAAGCAATATCAAGTCTTCCAGGGGCAGAATCAGGTCTTCTGGAAGCATTTCAAGTCTTCTAGAATTAATATCAAGTTTTCTAAAAGCATTTGACATTTTTTGGAAGCAATATCAAGTCATCTACAAGCAATATCAAGTCTTCTGGAAGCATTTCAGTTTCTCTGCAAGCATTTCAGCTTTTCTGCAAGCGATATCAAATCTTCTATAGGTAGTATCAAGTCTTCTAAGGGCAGAACAAAGTCTTCTGGAAGCCTTTGAATTCTTCTGGAATCAATATCAGATTTTGTGGTAGCAGTATCAAGCTTTCTAGAAGCATTTCAAATCTTTTGGAAGCAATATTAAATCATCTAGAAGGAGTATCAAATCTTCTGGAAGTTTTTCAACTTTTCTGCCAGCAATATCAAGTTTTCTATAGACAGTGTCAAGTCTTCCAGGGGAAGAATCAAGTCTTCTGGAATCAATATTTTGGAAGCAATATCAAGTCATCTAGAAGCAGTATCAGGTCTTCTAGAAACATTTCAACTTTTCTGCAAACAATATCAAGTCTTCTACAGGCAGTATCAAGTCTTCCAGGCGTAGAATCAAATCTTCTGGAAGCATTTGAAGTCTTCTAGAATGAATATCAAGTTTTCTGGAAGCAGTACCAAGTCTTTTGGAAGCATTTCAACTTTTCTGCAAGCAATATCAAGTCTTGTACAGGCAGTATCAATATTTCCAGATGCAGAATCAAGTTTTTTGGAAGCATTTCAACTTTTCTGCATACACTTTCAAGTCTTTTATAAGCAGTATCATGTCTTTCAGATGCAGAATCAAGTTTTCTATAGGCAGTTCAATTCGTCATTATCTTACCTATTATATATCATCTTAAAATGGATGGTTTAATCTTCAATTTGAGACAGACCATATTATTTTTTGGGTTCAAAATTAACTGAAATCCCTGATTATGATTAAATATTATTTAAGAAAATTAAGATCTTGAAGAACTTTTGCATTAAAAATAATCCATTAAAAGGTTAATTTTCTATTTTTTTTTATTTTATCATGGCTTCTTGCATGTTTCATGTTATCCCAAAAGAAAAAATCCAAAAAAAGAAATCAAAATAATAAAATTATAACTAATTTAGATGTCGTTTAAAATAAATAAATTATATTTTATTGTTTAATGGTGCATGTAAATGTCTCAGTAGAAAATCCCCCCGACCTCGTCCTTTAAAGTTAGTTTCAATTCAAAGCAACGGAAAGACGAGAAAGAATGTTGGTGTTTCACCTATTTTTTATTATTATTATTTCATTTTGTTTTACTTTCTCCAATGTGTTTTATGCAGTTTTTATTTTGTATGTTTATTCTCCGATAGACATAGAGAATTTAGAGAGACCTAGATGCCTTGTTGATGTGAATGTTGCTCCTTCAACTCCGAAAATAAGACATAAAAAAAATTATACCTTTTCATATTCATTTCGTTTCATTCACTTCATCTTGCTTTATGGTTCACAAAGACTCATTTACACACACAAATATACGAAAACCTGGAGGAAAAAGCGTTTTTTTCTTAAAGCCCTGTAAGAAACACCAAAATTCTTTTCAGCAACTCCTACTTTGCGCTACGCAGAGTTTATTTACTTGTGAGACAACGCCGACGAGCGTTAATAGTTCTTCCGATCAACAAATAGCCTCCTCTAATGCGCAGGCATCACAAGACGAGAAATACAAGGAGCACAAAGAATATAAAGAGCACAAGGATCATAAAGGCCCGCCTAGTTACACTCTTGTTCAAGGTTGGCAATTATTAGCGCTTGCTGTTAGCCTTTTCGTTCCTAAATCCTCAAGATTACTTTGGTTCTTGAAACTGCATTTGCAAAGAAATGCCGATAATAAAACTGAGTGTGGAAAATACGCTTCGTATTGCGAGAGGGCTTTAGAAAGAACCATTCTTAAAGGTAAATTTTTAAAAAAATTTAAAATAAAATATAATTTTTTTGCTTTGTTTAAAAAGGTGGGCGAGAATTAAAACCATCAAGAATGGAAGTTTTAAGCATTTTACTAAAAAATCCCCAACACCACTCATTACCTCATTCAATGCCGGTACATTTATTAAACGGAACTTACCACATAACAAGTTTCGACGGTTCCACAACAATCAAAGAATTTCAAGACAATTTGGCCCACGAAATCAGTTGTCGCACCACGAACGGTTTCGCGATATTCAGCGACGATCCCATCGAAAAAGATTTGGAGCACACTTTAGACCCGAACGCGAAACTTTGCGATTTAATTTCAAAATGGGAAATCGCCCTCCGCGAAAAAGGCCTCGGAAAATTCGAAAACTCCAAAGTGATTCGATTAACATACAAAAATCGCTTATGGTGGAAAAACAGCGCCAAATTGGAAACCGACAAAGAACGACTTTTACTTTGTTATCAAGTGAATCGACAAATAGTTGCCGGGAGGTTTCCGCTTAACCGAGACTTAGCGCTCGAATTGGCTTCGCTAATGGCCCAACTTGATATGGGGGATTGTTCATTAAATAAAGGATCGAGTCTTAATAACACGATGAATTCCCATTTAAAACAAAGTGTTAGCACAACACATCAAAGCCCTAAAAGCGCCACAATTAACGGGCAACAACCCGGTACTTTGAGCCCGCAGGGGACGGTACAAACTTCGAATACATTAAACGCGCTTAATAATGTTCATAACATTTTAACGGCGCATTCAAATCAGGCGTTAAATGCGATCGATAAATTTTATCCGTATCGGTATAGAGATCAATTAACCCAAGAGGGTTTAGCAGAACTTCAAGCGAAATTATTGGAGAAATGGAGAGGGTTGAAGGGAAGAACTCAATTGGATTGTGTTCGGATTTATTTAACTTGTACAAGAAAATGGCCATTTTTTGGCGCTACATTGTTTCAAGTAAGTAGAATTTTAAATTAATTTGTTTTAATACAAGGATTATAGAATTAAAAAAAAGGACTTGTATTTCAAAAATAACTAGAATTAACTTTAAATCTAAAACTAAAAACATGCAAGTTTTAACTAGAAAACGTCTTAAATTTAATGCACTAATCTTCAATTTGGACTCAGTAATTATTTGAAATGTTCGTTTCTTTCACAATTTCAAACGTGTAAGTGTTAGTTTTTGTGCAATCATTATATATGTTTCATGTAAAGCATTAGCTAAAGTCCGTGCCAAAAGTGGAGGCTCTCCCCACTTTAGAGATAGATATCTTCGTAACCTCTCAACAAAAAAAAAATGTGGTAAATAATTTGTAACAAGTTTTACAAATATTTAAATTCTTGCACTAAAACGATACGTTATTCTACATATACTTTTATAATAGAGGTCGATTTATTTGCAATTTTCTGTTATTAAAGTCGAAATAATTGGTCCTTTCCGGTAATTTCGAGAAAGTACTAAAGTCCGTCCCAAAAATTAGGGCCCCTCACTTTAGAGATCGATATCTTTGAAATCGCTCGATGAAACAAATTGCGGTAAAGTTTATTCTAATCAGTGAACATTTCTGCGTATCATATGTTAATTCGGAAAGTTTTGGATCTGTGGTTTTTATTTTGTCCCGAGCTAAGTGAAAAGTGTGCCTGATTTTTGAGAGTGCCGGCTACTTTGTCAAATTTGCGATTTTTTTTTTCAAAAACTATTTGACCAAAAAAATTCAAATTTCAACTGGTGGTAACCGGAATTGATATTCATATGGAGGATATTTTATTTTATCGATATTCGACGCAGTTTCTCAGAAAATCGCGGTATTTCGAAAACGACCGGACGGATTTCATCGCAGTTTTAACCAGAATGTTAACTATAAACTAAAGTCCTACAAATACTTTCCTATAATATAGTCCTATAAATAGACACGTTCCTTTATAAATCATGAACAATTCATTAAGATATCTTAAGAATTCGATTTTTCGTGATTTTTAAAACAAGATTATTAATTTCAAAAAATCATAAAAAAATTAGGTTAACTTAAATAATCTTTATTTCAAAAACGAATAAAGATTTTCTAACTTGGTCATCACCATGATAAAATAGACACTTATCTCTTTAAATTTTGAATGTTTCATTAAAATATCTCTAGAAATCGAGAGAGAGAAAACAAATTTTATTCTAAACCCCCATGCAACAATATAATATGTGTACAATAAATATATAATAAAAATAAATAAATAAAAATAAAATGAATGGGGCGAGAATAGGGCTATCGACCCTGGGTCTTTCTGCCCTCTAGAAATCGATTTTTGGTGATTTTTAATTAACTTGAGATAGCCGTAAATGTTCACATTGAATTTAATGATTTATATCTCAAAAACGCATAAATATTTTCAAGACCCGCTTTCATCACGAGAAAATAGACACTTTCCTCTATAAATCATGAATAGTTCGTTAAGATATCTTAAGAATTCGATTTTTCATGGATTTTTTAAAACAAGATTATTAATTTCAAAAAATCATAAAAAATTAGGTTTACTTAAATAATGTTTATCTCAAAAACGAATAAAGATTTTCCAATTTGGTTCTCACCATGACAAAATAGATACTTGCCTCTATAAATTTTGAATGTTTCATTAAAATATCTCAAAAATTCGATTTTTGGTGATTTTAAATTAACTTGCGATAGTCGTAAATGTTCACATTGAATTTAATGATTTATATCTCAAAAACGAATAAATATTTTCAAGATCCGCTTTCATCACGAGAAAATAGACTCTTGCCTCTATAAATCATGAATAGTTGCCCTCACATGACCATTAAATGCACCTCACAGCTTCCGGAGAAGTGCAAATCCTGCGGCCTGGAGGGACACAGTGCATGGTCATTAAAATGCAAGAACCGCCCCACAGCTCCCATACGGGGAGTCCCTAATGTCAGAATTAAATCTGCCAATAAAAAATCTGACCAAATTTCTGCAACAACAACAACACAAACACGCATACATAAACCAATTACCATTCACGACCACATCATTGATACCTACCTAGCAAAAATTAACTCTCCCAAGCCGCGCGATCGTCAAGAACTCATCAACTCACTCAAAAGGAAATTTGTTGAAAACTACCAAATTGACACAATTGTGGCATTTTCCGGAAGTTACGTATATGTTATCATGATAGATCTCCAAGATACCTCTAAGCCATCCCCTACCGAACCTATCCACGGCTACCAATCCTCCACTCCGCGAGATCAACAATGACCTGCATAAAATTACTGTACGCAAACATAAATAGCTACCACCCGAAATCACATTTAATCGGAAATTACATCACTGAAAATCACATCCGCTGCGCAATGTTTGTTGAAACAAAGTCAAAATCTTCCATTACGTTTAGAAACTGGACGTCAATCCAAAAGCATGGCAATATTATAAATAGGGGCGTCAGAGGAGGAGCGTTGGCTATGGGCCACCTTATGATACAATTGGGAAAATCCAACCCCCCCGCAATCAACTCGCCATCAAATAACGCTCTACACTTTTGTATTACTATTGGGTCAAACTTAATACATGTCTTCTTAATTTATATTCACCCCTTCAGCAAAATCGAGGAATCCATATTCAACATGGCCTCTCTGCACGACAACTGCCTAATAATTGGTGACTTCAATCCAAATCCAACCAAAAAGAAACATATAAGACAATTCTTGAACATGTCCAATTTCGTTCAAATCACGACCTCTCCCACATATGTTATGGAACACAATCCAAATTCTACTCCCGATCTCCTGTTCTGTACAAGAAACATCCGCAATCTAATAACACAAGTAGAAGTCGTTCCGGATTTATGCTCCGACCACTTAAGCATTTTAATTCATATCAACTCAACTTCCAAGGTACCGAAACCTATTCCGATGGTAACTAAAAACTACAACCTTTGTAACGTGAAGACAGTCAATTCAGCAATGAAAGATTATATAGAAAAAAACCCGACAATTACAGTTGATACGATTTCCACCTTTAACAAACGCCTTAAGGAGTCGATAGACAAAGCGAGCCCATCCATAACCGCAAAACATTACAATTTTCCGTTACCTCCATTTATTATCAGACTCATTAAGGAGAAAAGACGCCTATATCGTGACTTTAGAGTATATGAGGTTCCTGAGCTAAAAAAACAGTTCAATGAGCTTAACAAAAAGATACAAAAGTTAGTTAAGCAGTACAGAACAGAGAAATACATGGAGGCATGTGACACAATAAATCTATGCAAGGGGAAAAATTACTGGCACGAAGTTAGAAAACTATCCAGATACCAAAAGACACCTGGTACGGAAGAACTCGTTGATCCTACCGATGGCAGGGTGCATTCTAATCCTGAAAAAATCGTTAACATCCATGCGGATTACTTAGAAGGTGTCTATACCTCTACCGAGGATGTCTCGTTCTGCCCTCACTCTAAAAACATTATAGACAACTGGTATAAATCTGCTTTTTTGAAACCGTTCGAGACACCCGAGGATGCTCTCATGTCGGAAGAGGAATACTTTAGTCTCCTTTGTCAGGGAAGTAATACCGTCCCCGGTTATGACAATGTTACCAGGAAACTACTGAGAAGTCTGGATCTCTACATTCACAACTTCATTAGAGAAATAATTAACTTTTGCCTCACATCTCAGCATTTTCCGCACGACTGGAAAACGTCAATCATCATTTGCATCCCTAAGAAGGCAATATTACTGAACGACGCACCTAGAAAAACCAAGTACCACCTGGAAGTAGCGGAAAGATCGGCTCTGAGATCCATCACCCGAATTAGAAACCCCCGTAACCCCCTCTTTAACCCAAGCAATCAGCTTCTATATCAGCTTACAGATATCCTCCCCATCGATACTCGCCTCCAACGTTTGTCAGATAAATATTTCATTAATTTACCAATCAAAGGTCTCCAACATATGCTAATATCGCCTCCAATACTCCACCCCATCAACAATCCAACGTTTCTCTTTCAAAAACTCCTTGCAGTCAGAGAAGACTAAATCAAGCCGTCAACTAGAAGAATCACGGGCAGAAAGACCCAGGGTCGATAGCCTTATTCTCGCCCCATTCATTTTATTTTTATTTATTTATTTTTATTATATATTTATTGTACACATATTATATTGTTGCATGGGGGTTTAGAATAAAATTTGTTTTCTCTCTCTCATGAATAGTTCGTTAAGATATCTTAACAATTCGATTTTCGTCGATTTTTAAAACAAGATATTTCAAAAAATCATAAAAAGTTAGATTGACTTAAATAATGTTTATCTCAAAAAAGAATAAAAATTTTCTAATTTGGTTCTCACCATGACAAAATAGACACTTGCCTCTATAAGTTTAGAATATATCATTAAAATATCTCAAGGATTCGATTTTTGGTTGTTTTTAATTAACATGATATAGCCGTAAAGGTTCACGTTGAATTTAATGATGTATATCTCAAAAACGAATAACTATTTGCAAGATCCGGTTTCATCAAGAGATAGTAGACACTTTCCTCTATAAATCATGAATAGTTCGTTAAGCTATCTTAAGAATTCGACTTTTTAAAACAAGATTATTAATTTCAAAAAATCGTAAAAAAATTAGGTTAACTTAAATAGTCTTTATCTCAAAAACGAATAGAGATTTTCTAACTTGGTTCTCACCGTGACAAAATAGACACTTACCGGTTTCATCAAGAGATAGTAGACACCTTCCTCTATAAGTCATGAATAGATTGTTAAAATATCTTAAGAATTTGATTCTTCGTGATTTTTTAAAACAAGATTATTAAATTCAAAAAATCATAAAAAATTATTATCTCAAAAACGAATAAAGATTTTCTAATTTGGTTCTCACCATGACAAAATGGACTTGCCTCTATACATTTTGAAAGTGAAATAGATCATCAATTTGATAAGCAACAGCATCTTTTGTTGTCTCTGTTACTGAGAGTAACAGAGACAACAAAAGATCCTTTTAGATTCTACCATCCTTGATTTAAAATAAAAAAAAAATATCGTAAATTAAAAATTGTTTTAGGCTAAACTCCGTCAACACGATTCACCAATGATTTGGTTAGCAATAAACGAAGATTCCATAACGATTTTAGACTTAGCAACGATGCAACAATGCGTAAGATACCCCTACACAAACGTTTTAACATTCGGCGGTTGCCAAGAAGATTTTATGTTGGTGGTGACCCAAAACGAACAACAACATTCTCAAAAATTAATTTTCGCCCTAAGTAAACCGAAAATCCTCGAATTAACCCTGCTAATTGCGGACTACATGAATTTGTTAATTACGAATCCCGGAACCCCGCTCTTGGGTACTTTGAGTCGGGGAACGATGGTTTCCGTGAATCAATCCGTGGTTAATCAATCGATTATTAGCCAAACGATGGCCAATCAAAGTCAACCGGATATTTTAAAATCGACGCCGGATCATGGAGGAGTTCAAAGATCGGATTCGAAACGTCGCACTCATGTTGATTCGGGCCTAGCGTGATATTGCCTAAAAAATTTAATTGGAGAAAGAATCGTCGTTTATTAAATGTTTGCGGAAAATTAAGAATTAAAATTAGACGTCCCCCAAAAATAAAAAAAGAAATAATAATGTAAATAGATATGAAGAGAAACAGATCATTTTTGTGTATATAAAAAAAATACATGTCATGTTTCATTAGTATTGACGCATGTGTAATGTCTTTCTGCATAACAATTACTCATTTGTGTTAATGAATAGATTTAAAAAAAAGTAAAAAGGTTTTAAAAGGACGTAATAAATATTTCATAAAATTTCTCATTGTTACTTTAACTACGTAAATGAATTAAATATGCATAATCTTTTTGCTAATTAGTTAGAGTTTCATTGAAAAATTACACAGATTCATAAAAACAATAATTAAATGAAATGAATGTCCTGATTACTTAAACATTAAGAATTTAAGAACTGTGCTGAAATGTGATTTAAATTTTTTTCTTTAGTCTCTATTTGTATTATGTTCATATGACAATACTCTCAAGGAATTTTTGTATATACACATACACAGAAGTAATAAATGTATTTTTTATTTTTAAATAAGTTCTTATGTGTAAATACAACGGAATTTGATGTCGAAACGATAATGACGAGACGTATTTTATAATAATTGATGAAAAACTAGTCTAACTTGTATTTTTAATTCTTTTTTAATAAGTTACCATGATGATATTAATTTTTGCTGTAAAAATAAGTACCGTAGCAACACCGAAAGTGATGATTATATGATTACAAAGAAAAAAAATCGAATGAAAAGAAAATGGTAAAAGTGTGCGTTTTTTTTTTTGGTTTTTTTCGGATTTTATTGTTGAATTAACCCAAATGAGATTTGTTTCTAATCGAATACATTTGATATATATTAATAGTAGAAATATTTATTACTGTATTTACAAAAATCTATTAAAGCATTTTTTATCAAATTCAAACTTAGAGTATTTTTTTACCCAATTTTTTTATTATATAGAATTTGATTGTAATTTTGAAATTTCACTGAACACGCATCAAAATCTTTCAATTTGGAACACCTGGTAAAAAAATTTTATTTGTAGAGTTGTAAATCGCTTCGCGAAAATGGTTAATTCTGCTTTTGAAAAATAGATCGCTACGGGTTCCTTTGAAATTAAAATCAGCGAAGGTTCGAAACTCGGATAAAAAATTTGTGTACAGGGTGGTCCAAATAAAAATCAACAAATTTAGATTTCTGGCTCGAAATTTGCAAAAATTATTTTTCTGTTTGAGTTACCCGGTATAAAAATTTCATTAGCCGAGTTGCAAACCACTCCGCTAAGATCGCTAATTCTGTCGTTGAATAATAATAGATGTCGCTACGAGTACTTTTGAAACTAAAATCGGGGAAGGTTCGAAACCTGGATAAAAAATTTTTGTATAGGGTCGCCCAAATAAAAATCAACAAATTTTGATTTCTGGCTCGAAATTTGCAAAAATTATTTTTCTGTTAGGGTCACCCGGTATAAAAATTTCATTAGCCGAATTGCAAACCACTCCGCTAAGTTCGTTAATTCGGTCGTTAAATAATAGATGTCGCTACGAATACTTTTAAAACTAAAATCAGGGAAGGTTCGAAACCTGGATAAAAAATTTTTGTATGGAGTGGCCCAAGTAAAAATCAACAAATTTTGATTTTTGGCTCAAAATTTATAAAAATTATTTTTCTGTTTGTGTCACCCGGTATAAAAATTTCATTAGCCGAGTCGCAAACCACTCCGCTAAGATCGTTAATTCGGTCGTTAAATAATAGATGTCGCTACGAATACTTTTAAAACTAAAATCAGGGAAGGTTCGAAACCTGGATAAAAAATTTTTGTATGGAGTGGCCCAAGTAAAAATCAACAAATTTTGATTTTTGGCTCAAAATTTATAAAAATTATTTTTCTGTTTGTGTCACCCGGTATAAAAATTCATTAGCCGAGTCGCAAACCACTCCGCTAAGATCGTTAGTTCTGTCGTTGAATAATCATAGATGTCGCTACGAGTATTTTTGAAACTAAAATCGGGAAAGGTTCGAAACTTGAATAAATAAATTTTGCATAAATAAAAATCAACAAATTTAGATTTTTGGCTCAAAATTTGCAAAAATGTTTTTTTGTTTAGATTACCCGGTATAAAAATTTTATTAGTCGAGTCGCAAACCGCTTCGCGAAAATGGTTATTTCTGCCTTTGAAAAATAGACGTCGCTACGGGTTCGTTTGAAATTAAAATCGGTGAAGGCTCGAAATTCGGATAAAAAGTTTTGTACCGAGTGGCCCTGGATAAAAAATGTTTGTATAGAGTGGCCCAAATAAAAATCAACAAATTTTGATTTCTGGCTCGAAATTTGCAAAAATTATTTTTCTGTTTGGGTCACCCGGTATAAAAATTTCATTAGCCGAGTTGCAAACCGCTCGGCAAAGATCGTTAATTCTGTCGTTGAATAATAGATGTAGCTACGGATACTTTTAAAACTAAAATCGGGGAAGGTTCAAAACCTGGATAAAAAATTTTTGTATAGGGTGGCCCAAATAAAAATCGACAAATTTTGATTTCTGGCTCGAAATTTGCAAAAATTATTTTTTTGCTTGGATCACCCGGTATAAAGATTTCATTAGTGGAGTTGCAAACCGCTTCGCGAAAATGGTTAATTCTGCCTTTGAAAAATAGATGTCGCTACGGGTGCGTTTGAAATTAAAGTCGGGGAAGGTTCGAAACTCGGATAAAAAATTTTTGTACAGGCTGGTCCAAATAAAAATCAACAGATTTAGATTTCTGGCTCGAAATTTGCAAATATTATTTTTCTGTTTGGGTCACCCGGTATAAAAATTTTATTAGCCGAGTTTCAAACCGCTTCACTAAGATCATTAATTCTGTCGTTGAATAATAGATGACGCTACGGATACTTGTACAACTAAAATAGGGGAAGGTTCGAAACCTGGATAAAGAATTTTTGTATAGAGTGGCCCAAATAAAAATCAACAAATTTTGATTTGTGGTTCAAAGTTTGCAAACATTATTTTTTGTTTATATCACCCGATATAAAGATTTCATTAGTCGAGTTGCAAACCGCTTCGCGAAAATGGTTAATTCTGTCTTTGAAATATAGATTTCGCTACGGGTTCGTTTGAAATTAAAATCGGGGAAGGTTCAAAACTTGGATAAACAAATTTTCTGTATGTAAAAATCAACAAATTTAGAATTTTGGCTCGAAATTTGCAAAAATTATTTTTTGTTTAGATCACCCTGTATAAAATTTCATTAGCCGAGTTGCGAACCACTCCGCTAAGATCGTTAATTTTGTTGTTGAAAAATAAAGGTCGCCACAAGTGCTTTTGAAACTAAAATCGGGGAAGGTTCGAAACTTGAATAAATAAATTTTGTATAAATAAAAATCAACAAATTTTGATTTTTGTTTCAAAGTTTGCAAAAATAATGTTTTTATTTAGATCTCCCGGTATAAAGACTTCATTAGTCGCAAACTGCTTCGCGAAAATGGTTATTTCTGCCTTTACAAAATAGATGTCGCTACGGGTTCGTTTGAAATTAAAATCGGGGAAGGATCGAAACTCGAATAAAAAATTGTTGTACAGGGTGGCCCAAATAAAAATCAACAAATTTTGATTTCTGGCTAGAAATTTGCAAACATTATTTTTCTTCTTGGGTCACCCGGTATAAAAATTTCATTAGCCGAGTTGCAAACCGCTCGGCTAAGATTGTTAATTCTGTCATTGAATAATAGATGTCGCTACGGATACTTTTAAAACTAAAATCAGGGAAGGTTCAAAACCTGGATAAAAATTTTTTGTATAGGTTGGCCCAAATAAAAATCAACAAATTTTGATTTTTGGCTTAAGATTTGCAAAAATATTTTTTTGTTTAGATTACCCGGTATAAAAATTTCATTAGTCGAGTTGCAAACCGCTTTGCGAAAATGGTTATTTCTGCCTTTGAAAAATAGATGTCGCTACGGATTCGTTTCAAATTAAAACCGGGGAAGGTTCGAAACTAGGATAAAAAGTTTTTGTACAGTGTGGTCCAAATAAAAATTAACAAATTTTGATTTCTGGCTCGAAATTTGCAAAAATTATTTTTCTGTTTGGGTCACCCGGTATATAAATTTCATTAGCCGAGTCGCAAATCGCTCCGCTAAGATCGTTAATTCTGTCGTTGAAAAATAGATGTCGCTACGAGTACTTTTGAAACTAAAATCGAAGAAGGTACGATACTCGGATAAAAATCTTTGTACAGGTGGCCCAAATAAAAATCAACAAATTTTGATTTCTGGTTAGAAAGTTGCAAACATTATTTTTCTTCTTGGGTCTCCCGGTATAAAAATTTCATTAGCCGAGTTGCAAACCGCTCGGCAAAGATTGTTAATTTTGTCATTGAATAATAGATGTCGCTACGGATACTTTTAAAACTAAAATCGGGGAAGGTTCAAAACCTGGATAAAAAGTTTGGTATAGAGTGGCCCAAATAAAAATCTACAAATTTTGATTTCTGGCTCGAAATTTCTAAACTTTATTTTTCTGTTTGGGTCACCCGATATAAAAATTTCATTAACTGAGTTGCAAACCCCTCCGCTAAGATCGTTAATTTTGTTGTTGAAAAATAAATGTCGCCACAAGTGCTTTTAAAACTAAAATCGGGGAAGGTTCGAAACTTGGATAAATAAATTTTGTATAAATAAAAATCAACAAACTTAGATTTTTGGTTCAAAGTTTGCAAAAATTATTTTTTTATATAGGGGCGATCTATATAAAAAAATAATTTTAGTATAAAGACTTTATTAGTCGCAAACTGCTTCGCGAAAATGGTTATTTCTGCCTTTACAAAATAGATGCCGCTACGGGTTCGTTTGAAATTAAAATCCGGAAAAGTTCGAAACTAAAATAAAAAGTGTTTGTATAGGATGGCCCAAATAAAAATCAAGAAATTTTGATTGAGCTCGAAATTTGCAACAATTATTTTTTTGTTTTCGTCACCGGTATAAAAAGTTCATTACAAGTTGCAAACCGCTCCGCTAATCATTAATTCTGCCTTTGAAAAATAGATGTCGCTATGTTTTTTTAAATTTTTTTTTTAATTAGAGAAGGTTCGGAACTTGAATAAATAAATTTCGTACAGGATGGACTAAATAAAATTAAACATTTTGATTATTTATCTTCATCAGCATTTTTCGTATGGGAAAAACTGAACAGGAAGATAAATTAAATAATGTTTCAAAATGTTTATTTTTAACGTATAAAAATGCGTATAACCATATTTATATCAACCTTAACAAAAACAAAATTTAATAATATAATTTATACCCAAGGCGCCCATCCTTCATACATTCTACATAAAAGATTGGGATCTGTTGCATGATCCAGCAAACATTTAACTTGATCCTCAACACTTAACACCCCATTTAATCCAAAACGCACATTTCCTTCATACCCCCTTACATATTCAACGTATTTCTCAATAACTTCATCCTTATCGTTTCGTTTTTTCAACTCCTCAACCATAATTTCAACGGAATTCGCCCCGTTTAATTTCATTTCAACATGCCGAATCTTTTCTTCCCCACACCAATTATACCCCATATCAAAGTTTTCGAATTTCTTATATTGCACCCAATCCATCGATGGTTCGTTAATAAAAACTTGAACCGTTGAGATTAACGAATTTCTGTTATCCCTTAAAGCTCTTAAAATATGAATCATCGATTGCTCAATTAAGCCATGTTCTAACGGTTGCATTAAACTGATTATGTGCGGTGTTAATCTGAATGGGACTAATTCCGGAATTGATTGAATTTGAACTCCAACGCCGAACGCGTGCCCAAAATCGATATCGATCGTTCTTGCTGTGTTCAAACAAATAAGGGTGTTATCTAAATGTCTGTCCCCTATTCCTAAAATCCAATTTGCGATGCAAGTTGAGATATAACTCGTTATAAAAGTAGTTCGAATCGAGATAAAACTTTCAGAGTCGACACTTAACGACCATAAAGCTTTTCGGAATATCTCCGTTGGAATTTTGTTTGTTAATTCGCGGTATAAATTTATAGCCGTATCCGGTTTATGTTTAATCAAAGCTTTTGAATAATCTTCAGGTCGCGAATAACGATTTTTATGCACCGTTTTTATATTTTCAAGTTGTTTATAAAACGATTTTTGATTGTTGTGTAAAAATTTTCTTAAAGGGATCGTATTTTCAACCCATTCTATTAACCCTAAACTTTTCGTTAAGGGAATCACTTGATACGTGGATATCTTTAATCGCCTTTCCCGACAAGTTGCGTTACTATTAAAAATTTCGTTCATTAACGTGAATATTTGCTCAACTCGTTGATCTTGGCGAAGATCTTCGCCGACTTTAATGAGAAATGGGTATTCTTTTCCGTCGTTTCCGATGATTTTTATTCGAATCGGGGTTCTTTTCGATTCCATTATTAAAATTTCCGGGCTAAATCCGGCGATTTTTACGTGATATTGCGGAAAAGGACGATCTCCTTTATATTGTCCAGGAATTTCTAACTCAACATCTTCTTGATTATCCATATAATTCGCCAAATAAGGTGAAAAATAAGACAAATTTTGCGAATATAATTTTTCTTTAACATTATTAACTTTTAAATTAATCAATCGTAATTTTTCGATTAATTCGTCAGGGTTAAATTGATCGTTTTCTAATTTGATTAAATCTTTGCTTAAATCGATGATGTGTTTTTGAACCGATCCTATTTTTCTTGAAGAATCGTCGGTTTTTACCCAAATATTTTTTATTTTTATTTTCAAATCGTTAATGTGCGAATTAAATAAATTTTGATCCTTTAAATAACAAGAATGTAATAAATCAGTTATAAACGAACCAATAAGCTTTTTAGGCGAAACGACGCTCGAAAGCGCCTCAATTAAATCATCGGCGTTTTTATCCGACAATAAATCGTCCAATTCAGACATCAAATTAATTACATTTAAATCAATTTTTCCTTTACTTAATTTGTACGGGTACATAATCGATTGAGGATAAGATTTGGCGAGATTCAAGATGATCTTATCAACGATAAAGATGCAATTTGAATCGATTTTCGATAATAATTGCGGGATCCATTGTATAAACAACCAAATTGGGATTTTTTGCGATTCTTCTAAAAACGTTTCTTTATAAACATCAACGTTTTTGATATCTAATAGGCAAGGGAACATTTGGCGCCCCTCTTTCGACTCGAAATACATCGCCCGCAAAACTGAAGTGATATAATTTTCGTTATCATCGTACGATTTATAAAAATTCGCCAATTTAACGTAGGAATCCCCGATTAATTCTAAATTTAAAGTCGATTTAAATTTGTCGTAATCATTTAAATCGAGGCTGTTTAAGATATTTTTTAATTTGTTAATTCCGTATTGTTTAATCGTTCTTTCGGAATGATCCATTAAATCGGGGATTAATTGACTCAATTCCATCTCAAATTGATTCGAGATATTCGCAAAATTAAATAAGACATCGTACAAAGTACGGAAAGTTGATAATTTTAAGTTAAAATCGATGTTTTCTGTGTTGATATTGTTAATAACTCGGTAAGATTCCTCCAAATATCGATAAATACTATTAATTTCTCGATTTTTTTGATTAAATCGGCTTTTAAGCATTAACATTTTCGCGTACGCTAATTGTAAATAAACGTTTGTTTTATTTTTAGGAATTTTTGAAAAATATTTGTTGGCAACGTAAACATTTTTCATATTAACCGCGTTTTCTATTAAATTCACATCAAGATCGAATTTAATTTGATCAACAATCGATTTATTTTCAATTAAATTTAAGCATTTCGTTCGATAAATATGTCTCGTTTCAATTGGAACAAAAGATACGGAATTAATTTGATACAACTTTCCCCACTCCTCCAAAATTTTGTTTTCGTCGCAATTATTATTAAATTTATTAATAAAGTTGAATAAATCGATTGAATTTACGATTTTTAACATCATATTAGCCCGTAATTTAACCAACATAGGGCTCGTATTTCGCCAGTCGTTCAAAAATTTTTCAATGTTATATTTGATGTAATACAAAGATTTATCGTAGTTTTGATTAATTAAATGGATGAAGCCTAATTCTTCGGAATAATGTTGTTTTAAATGAATCGCTTGTTCGGCGTTCATCATGGAATTATTCAAATTGTTAATTAATTGTTTTTGTTTTTCGGGATTTTGGATCCCGTTTCTTAATTCTGCTGAAATATACCATGGTAAAAGTTTGTACTGGTTGAAATCATTGTCCCATAACTCCTCCCATACATTGTTGGATGTCACGTTTTGGATTGCCACGGTCATTTCTTCCCATTTCGACATTTCCGCGTAACATTTAAAAAACGATTCGTAATAAAAATCTCTTCTTTGCGAGCAAGGATCTTCTTGTAACACTTTGCTGTATAATTGCTCGGCGAGAAGCCATTCTCCTTTCGACTCATAATCGATTGCTTTTAATACGTCGTTTTCGCATTCCATTTTTTGCACAAATATCGCTTTCACTGTATCCCATTCTTTAATTTCTCTGTAAAGACTATAAAAAATAGTACTTTATTATATGAGTATAATGAGGATAATTTAAAAAAGAATTTAAATCATTTTTAATATTTATGTATTGACGTTGAATTTTTTGAAATTTCACCAAATCTTAAACAAAAAAATATAAATTTATTTACAAACATACTTTATGTAATTATGTATACGAAATAATTTGGACTGAAAGAAAAAATTTCAATACGTAAACGTAACTTCAAAGGTGATTTTGATGGGTCATACGTGACCCATCGTGAGCGGGCATAAATTTTTGACCACTTACGTAATCACTCACGCGTGATCGCGAGCAACTTAGTTTTCGACGGGATCCGGCGCGAGCCGATTGAATCGATTTTTTAAATTTTTCTTTAGTAATAATCTTTTTCCGAACATCGAGAATCCGAATGAAATCTCCGATGTTTTCCGGATTATTAATAACATTTTCCATAACTAAGTGTTTATGTCAATATTCTAACCAATGTTTAAGTAAATATGATTTTAGCGAAGTGCATATTTATTATAACAACTAATGTAATAGATCAACATTTAATCTAAATTTATGATGAATGGATCCATAAGAATTAGTGATATAATGGATATCCACATCCACATATATTTTATCTAAGCTCCGGTTCGGCAATAATAAATAAATTTTTTAAATCGTTTGTAAAACTGTTTTTGATGCATTAGAACCGTATTGATCATTTTTAATCATTTTACCTTTGCATTTTCTGAAAATCATCTCATTTAATGTTTTTCTAAGACGCCTTTTTCAGCTTTTAACATCTTAAAAGCTATTTCTAAAACTTCAAACTTATTTGTTTGAATTGTTTCAACAATGATTAAGTATCTCAGAAGTGCATTTAGCGCATTAGAACCATATTGGTCAAGACCACTCAATATTTCAGAATTAAAAATGTTTATATTTTCTTTTTTGTAATTGTAAATTTTGTATTTTGTAATTGCTATCCTTCCATTTTGTTATAAGACATATACATATTAGAAGCTTTTGCAAAAATCTCAAAATTACCCAACTCAGTCAATAATATTCTTTAATACAATTTCAAAAAGTTGTGTAGGTTCACGATTTTTGAAGAATGTTATGGACTGGGTTGGGTTTGGTTAAGCTTCAACATCATACCATTCCAACCCAGTCCATAACATTCTTCAAAAATCATGTAGAAATATTTAATAAAAAAGTCGACATGACATTTATAGAGTTTATTTCCAAAAGTTGTATCAGTTTATGATTTTTGAATAATGTTATGGACTGTGTTGGGTTGAGCTCCAATATTATACCATTCAATATGAAGGATAGTATGAAGTTGGAGCTTAACCCAACCTAACCCAGTCCATAACATTCTTCAAAAATTATGCAGAAATGTTTAACGAAGAAATAGGCATCACATTTACAGAGTTTAATTTCAAAAGCTGTATTGGTCTATGATTTTTGAAGAATGTTATGGACTGGGTTGGGTTGAGCTCCAACTTTTTACCATTCAATATGAAGGATAGTATGAAATTGGAGCTCAACCAAACCTAACCCAGTCGATAACATTCTTCAAAAATCATGGAGAAATGGTTAATGAAAAAGTCGACATGACATTTACAGAGTTTATTTCCAAAAGTTTTATTGGTCTATGATTTTTGAAGAATGTTATGGACTGGGTTGAATTAGGTTGAGCTCCAACTTTACACTATCCTTCATATGGTATGAGTTCAAGTTCAATTTCAAACCATTTCTCATATAACAAAAAATCAAATCCAAAATTCGTTTGTGGTTGGGTTGGATTAGGTTAAACTTCAACTTCATACCTTGCAATATGAGGCCATGCCCAAAATTTTGAATAATTTTTAATTTTTGGAAATATTCCGAGATTTTTTCTTCCATATTTTAGGTTTAATTTTTTCTTCTGTAGTTGAGTTGAGTCAAGCTTTAACTTCATGCCATCACAAAACATAAAATCAAATACAAAACAACAGAACTTCTAAGTTCAATTCAATATGAGAGAGTATCAAGTTGCAATTTCTTTCAAAATCGCTTAATTTCATTCAATTTAATAATCATTAAAATGGTCAAGTTAATTGAAATACATTTAATTCATGATTTTTTTAAATTTTAACTATAAGGAACTTATCCTGTAAATTTCTTAGGTATTGGAAAGAATACCGGAGTTCACATAGAGATATAAAATAGGAAAATATTAATTTCATTAAAATGTTAGTACTTAACTTTTTTTATAACTTCACATCGGTTC
Organism: Onthophagus sagittarius; assembly: GCA_036711965.1. Taxonomy (NCBI): domain Eukaryota; kingdom Metazoa; phylum Arthropoda; class Insecta; order Coleoptera; family Scarabaeidae; genus Onthophagus; species Onthophagus sagittarius. The sequence goes on from JASERS010000005.1 coordinate 32,158,042, forward strand.
ACACAAAAAATTCTGGCATAAGAATATGCCAGTTGTTTTGGATGCGGTTGAGGTATAATTATAATATACGATAATTATTGTCGTATTTAAGCAAGAATTAACATGTAATTATAACTTTCTGTTTAAAATAAAAATATTTGAACAAGTAGTAAACACATAAATATCAAAAATTATTTAAATTCTTTTTTCTCTTTGATTTTTATAATAATTTTCGTTACTTACTCTGCAAGATGAACCCAAATTTTTAATTTTGAATTCGAAGACGGTTTTCGTTTTGCTACACTTTCGATTTCGCCCTCCGAAATTAAGTATTCCTCTAAAACGAGGATGCCGGTTGAGATGAGGCCGGAATTTAACGCAACCGTTGTAATCGTTTCCGGTGAAAACGATCTTCCCGGGATTTTTAGAATAACATTTAATAATGAACTCATAAAATAAGAATTATACGTGATGGAAGATTTGAATATTTTGTTGATCGTGCTTGTTGTTTCTAATGTGAAATTTTCATCTCCGTCATTTTTCTTTAAGATATCCTTAAAGAATGATGTGTAAAAAATTGCTGCTATATGATGATCATGCTGAAAATTAAAAAAAATAGTGCATACATTTTGGGAAAATCCTGATTAAGTTCAACAGCTTTTATCTCAAGAACTAAGTGAGATATCTCAAAATAGACTTCATTTTTGGAAAGTAGATGCTTCAATTAGTAAATGAAAGTAATTTCATAACAATTTTCTTAAAAAATCGTTTTTTCAAGAATTTTTAAAATTATTCAAAATTTTTAAAAATCCGAATAAAATTCAGCAGCTTATATCTTAAGAACTAAGTGAGATATCTTAAAATTGATTTTAATTTTGGAAAGTAGATGCTCGAATTAGTAATTGAAAGTAATTTTATAACAATTTTCCAAAAAATCGATTTTTCAAGAATTTTTAAATTTATTCAAATTTTGGAAACATCCCAATTAAGTTCAACAGCTTATATCTGAAGAACTAAGTGAGACATCTCAAAATATACTTCATTTTCGGAGAGTAGATGCTCCAATTAGTAATTGAAAGTAATTTCATAACAATTTTCCAAAAGATTGATTTTTCAAGAATTTTTAAATTTATTCAAATTTTGGAAAAATCCCAATTAACTTTAACAGCTTATATCTCAAGAACTAAGTGTGATATCTCAAAACAGACTTCGTTTTCGGAAAGTAGATGCTTCAATTAGTAATTGAAAGTAATTTCATAACACTTTTCCTAAAAAATCGATTTTTCAAGAATTTTTAAATTTATTTAAATTTTGGACAAATCCCAATTAAGTTCAACAGCTTTTATCTCAAGAACTAAGTGAGATATCTCAAAATAGACTTCATTTTTGGAAAGTAGATGCTCCAATTAGTAATTGAAAGTAATTTCATAACACTTTTCCTTAAAAATCGATTTTTCAAGAATTTTTAAATTTATTTAAATTTTGGAGAAATCCCAATTAAGTTCAACAGCTTTTATCTCAAGAACTAAGTGAGATATCTCAAAATAGACTTCATTTTTGGAAAGTAGATGCTTCAATTAGTAAATGAAAGTGATTTCATAACAATTTTCTTAAAAAATCGTTTTTTCAAGAATTTTTAAAATTATTCAAAATTTTTAAAAATCCGAATAAAATTCAGCAGCTTATATCTCAAGAACTAAGTGAGATATCTTAAAATTGATTTTAATTTTGGAAAGTAGATGCTCGAATTAGTAATTGAAAGTAATTTTATAACAATTTTCCAAAAAATCGATTTTTCAAGAATTTTTAAATTTATTAAAATTTTGGAAACATCCCAATTAAGTTCAACAGCTTATATCTGAAGAACTAAGTGAGACATCTCAAAATAGACTTCATTTTCGGAGAGTAGATGCTCCAATTAGTAATTGAAAGTAATTTCATAACAATTTTCCAAAAGATTGATTTTTCAAGAATTTTTAAATTTATTCAAATTTTGGAAAAATCCCAATTAACTTTAACAGCTTATATCTCAAGAACTAAGTGTGATATCTCAAAATAGACTTCGTTTTCGGAAAGTAGATGCTCCAATTAGTAATTGAAAGTAATTTCATAACAATTTTCCAAAAGATCGATTTTTCAAAAATTTTTAAATTTATTCAAATTTTGGAAAAATCCCAATTAACTTTAACAGCTTATATCTCAAGAACTAAGTGTGATATCTCAAAATAGACTTCATTTTCGAAAAGTAGATGCTCCAATTAGTAATTGAAAGTAATTTCATAACAATTTTCCAAAAGATCGATTTTTCAAGAATTTTTAACTTTATTCAAATTTTGGAAAAGTCCCAATTAACTTTAACAGCTTATATCTCAAGAACTAAGTGTGATATCTCAAAATAGACTTCATTTTCGGAAAGTAGATGCTCCAATTAGCAATTGAAAGCAATTTTATAACAATTTTCCTAAAAAGTCGATTTTTCAAGAATTTTTAAATTTATTCAAATTTTGGAAAAATCCCAATTAAGTTCAACGGCTTATATCTCAAGGACTAAGTGAGATATCTCAAAATTGATTTCATTTTCAGAAAGTAGATGCGCCAATTAGTAATTGAAAGCAATTTAGTAAAAATTTTCCGAAACAAAATCGATTTTTCAAGAATTATTCAAAATATTGAAAAAACCCAATTAAGTTCAGCAGCTTATATCTCAAAAACTAAGTGAGATATCTCAAAATTGATTCATTTTCGGAAAGTAGATGCTCCAATTAGTAATTGAAAGCTATTTAGTAAAAATTTTCCGAAACAAAATCGATTTTTCAAGAATTCTTAGAATTATTCAAAATATTGAAAAATTCCAATTAAGTTCAGCAGCTTATATCTCAAAAACTAAGTGAGATATCTCAAAATTGATTTCGTTTTCGGAAAGTAGATGCTCCAATTAGTAATTGAAAGCTATTTAGTAAAAATTTTCCGAAACAAAATCGATTTTTCAAGAATTCTTAGAATTATTCAAAATATTGAAAAATTCCAATTAAGTTCAGCAGCTTATATCTCAAAAACTAAGTGAGATATCTCAAAATTGATTTCATTTTCGCAAAGTAGATGCTCCAATTAGAAATTGAAAGTAATTTCAAAACGATTTTCTCAAAAAATCGATTTTTCAAGAATTTTTAAGTTTACTCAAATTTTGGAAAAATTCTAATTAAGTTCAACGGCTTATATCTCAAGGACTAAGTGAGATATCTCAAAATTGATTTCATTTTTGGAAAGTAGATGCTCGAATTAGTAATTGAAAATAATTCTATATCAATTTTCCAAAAAATCGATTTTTCATGAATTTTTAAATTTATTCAAATTTTGGAAACATCCCTATTAAGTTCAACAGCTTATATCTGAAGAACTAAGTGAGATATCTCAAAATAGACTTCATTTTCGGAGAGTAGATGCTCCAATTAGTAATTGAAAGTAATTTCATAACAATTTTCCTAAAAAATCGATTTTTCAAGAATTTTTAAATTTATTCAAATTTTGGAAAAATCCCAATTAAGCTTAGCAGCTTATATCTCAAGAACTACTTGAGATATCTCAAAACTGACTTCATTTTCGGAAAGTAGATGCTCCAATTACTAATTGAAACTAATTTCATAACAATTTTCCAAAAAAATCAGTTTTTCAAGAATTTTTAAAATTCAAAAAATTGAAAAATCCCAATTAAGTTCAACGGCTTATATCTCAAGGACTAGGTGTGATATCTCAAAATTGATTTCATTTTCGGAAAGTAGATGCTCCAATTAGAAATTGAAAGTAATTTCAAAACGATTTTCTCAAAAAATCGATTTTTCAAGAATTTTTAAGTTTACTCAAATTTTGGAAAAATTCCAATTAAGTTCAACGGCTTATATCTCAAGGACTAAGTGAGATATCTCAAAATAGACTTCATTTTCGGAAAGTAAATGCTCCAATTAGTAATTGAAAGTAATTTCATAACAACTTTCCTTAAAAATCGATTTTTCAAGAATTTTTAAATTTATTCAAATTTTGGAAAGTTCCCAATTAAGTTCAACAGCTTATATCTAAAGAACTAAGTGAGACATCTCAAAATTGACTTCATTTTCGGAAAGTAGATACTCCAATTAGTAATTGAAAGTAATTTCATAACAATTTTCCTAGAAAATCGATTTTTCAAGAATTTTTAAATTTATTCAAATTTTGGAAAAATCCCAATTAACTTTAACAGCTTATATCTCAAGAACTAAGTGTGATATTTCAAAATAGACTTCATTTTCGGAGAGTAGATGCTCCAATTAGTAATTGAAAGTAATTTCATAACAATTTTCCTAAAAATCAATTTTTCACGAATTTTTAAATTTATTCAAATTTTGGAAAAATCCCAATTAACTTTAACAGCTTATATCCCAAGATCTAAGTGTGATATCTCAAAATAGACTTCATTTTCAGAGAGTAGATGCTACCATTAGTAATTGAAAGTAATTTTATAATAATTTTCCAAAAAATCGATTTTTCAAGAATTTTTAAAATTATTCAAAATTTTTAAAAATCCGAATAAAATTCAGCAGCTTATATCTCAAGAACTAAGTGAGATATCTCAAAATTGATTTTATTTTTGAAAAGTAGATGCTCGAATTAGTAATTGAAAGTAATTTTATAACAATTTTCCAAAAAATCGATTTTTCAAGAATTTCTAAATTGAAATATCCCAATTAAGTTCAACGGCTTATATCTCAAGGGCTAAGTGAGATATCTCAAAATTGATATCATTTTTGGAAAGTAGATGCTCGAATTAGTAATTGAAAGTAATTTCATAACAATTTTCCAAAAAATCGATTTTTCAAGAATTTTTAAATTTATTCAAATTTTGGAAAGATCCCAATTAAGTTTAACAGCTTATATCTGAAGAACTAAGTGAGATATCTCAAAATAGACTTCATTTTCGGAGAGTAGATGCTCCAATTAGTAATTGAAAGTAATTTCATAACAATTTTCCTAAAAAAGCGACTTTTCAAGAATTATTAAATTTATTTAAATTGGGAAAACTCGCAATTAAGCTTAGCAGCTTATATCTCAAGAACTAAGTGTGATATTTCAAAATAGACTTCATTTTCGGAAAGTAAATGCTCCAATTAGTAATTGAAAGTAATTTCATAACAATTTTCCTAAAAATCAATTTTTCACGAATTTTTAAATTTATTCAAATTTTGGAAAAATCCCAATTAACTTTAACAGCTTATATCCCAAGATCTAAGTGTGATATCTCAAAATAGACTTCATTTTCAGAGAGTAGATGCTACCATTAGTAATTGAAAGTAATTTTATAACAATTTTCCAAAAAATCGATTTTTCAAGAATTTTTAAAATTATTCAAAATTTTTAAAAATCCGAATAAAATTCAGCAGCTTATATCTGAAGAACTAAGTGAGATATCTCAAAATTGATTTTATTTTTGAAAAGTAGATGCTCGAATTAGTAATTGAAAGTAATTTTATAACAATTTTCCAAAAAATCAATTTTTCAAGAATTTCTAAATTGAAATATCCCAATTAAGTTCAACGGCTTATATCTCAAGGGCTAAGTGAGATATCTCAAAATTGATTTCATTTTTGGAAAGTAGATGCTCGAATTAGTAATTGAAAGTAATTTCATAACAATTTTCCAAAAAAATCGATTTTTCAAGAATTTTTAAATTTATTCAAATTTTGGAAAGATCCCAATTAAGTTCAACAGCTTATATCTGAAGAACTAAGTGAGATATCTCAAAATAGACTTCATTTTCGGAGAGTAGATGCTCCAATTAGTAATTGAAAGTAATTTCATAACAATTTTCTTAAAAAAGCGACTTTTCAAGAATTTTTAAATTTATTTAAATTGGGAAAACTCGCAATTAAGCTTAGCAGCTTATATCTCAAGAACTACGTGAGGTATCTCAAAACTGACTTCATTTCTGGAAAGTAGATGTTGCACTTAGTAATTGAAAATAATTTCGTAATTTTTCAAAAAACCATTATTATGTTTCTATACTGTAGAAACAAAGGGAACAACAACAAACAAAAATTAGTTAAAATGTTGGGCCTTTTGACTATATGGTCATCACTTTAAAAATGTATCCCAAATATTATTAAATTCTTTAGATATCTCAGGGATTTCTTTATCTGTGGGATAACTTAAGGCGGTAATAACAAATAATTAATAATAAGTAATAACAAAAGAATTAAATAAATTTAGTTAACTAACCTGAATTAATTTCCTTAACGGAACCATTAAATCCCCCAAACAAATTTCAATATCCGGAATTTCACCATCCCTATACTTCCGGTAAATAACAGCTTTTTCTTGCCTCTGCTTCAAATCATCAATCCGTTTCTTCGCCATTTTCTCATTCTTATTCAATTGTCCCAAAGCAAACCCCCTCTCGGTTTTTGAAACATCCTTTTGAAATCTTTGTTTCCACATTTTTTTAACACCGGGAACCGCGGGAACTTTAAAATCAACATCAAAATCTTCATCGTCGACGTTTTCGCGTTTTTCGTTATCAACATTATCGTGTTGATAGGTCGGCTCAAATTCCAAATCCATCAACGTCGCTTTTAAATCGAAACTTCCCCTCGAATTTTCGCCCGAAATTTTATCAATTTCTTGCGATTCTTGGCTACGATATGTTGATGCAAATAGCGGGGCTAACGAAGAGTGTCGTCCTCGCCAATTATCGGTTATTTTTCGTTCGGAAAAATCTGCGTTTCTTAAAGGGGTGTTAAAAAGAAGTGGGGTGATATCGAGGTTGTTTAATAAGAGTATGATTGAGTAGCTTAAAAAGCGATCTTCAAGTTCGGGTTTATACATTGTGGTTAAAATTGAAACGAATTTTTTTGAGATGTCCTCGGGTAATTTTTTGAGGAAAAATTCGATTAATTTTGTTTGGATTTCTTCTTCGGGGTCGTTTAATCCTTGCAATAAGAAATCTAGCGAAAATTGCTTGATTTCGTCATCATTAATTGTCTCGTTTATTTCTATCAAAATCCCGTACATTGAACTCCTACAATCTTTATTGTTGCTATTAATTAATTTTGATAAGCTATTTATGAATGATTTAAATTTGATTTTATCAATTTTAATTTTTGAGACGCATTTTAACACAACTTTCATTCCTAACAATTTTAACCCGTCGTCGTAGTCGTTTATTAATTGCTCCAAATTGATGAATCCAAAATCGGGGTGAGAAATTAAAGCTTCCGTTCTTTCTGAGAATATTAATAAAGCTACACGTTTAGCCTCGGGGTTTCTGCCAAATCCATTAATTAACTTGCTTAAGAGGTGGTCGCAAATTTCCGGGTACGATGTTAAAAATCCTTGTAAACATCCCAAACAATTATCGAAATTGAGTTTTTTTATTTTCACGATAATGGCTTGTTTGAATTCCTTGAAATCGGGGTAACTTTTTTCGGTTAATTTTAGGGTCATCCCGATCGTGTGGGAGCAAGTTTTTTGGATCGATTTTTGGGGCGATTCTAAACAATTAACGATGATTCTAACGAATTTTTTTAGGTAATCCCCCCAAGGTTCGACGTCGTTGGCTAAAAAGATCGAGCAAAAATGGACGATAATTTCGACCTTTTTCGATTTGGAGTTAATTAATTTTTCTAATTCTTCGATAATGAAATCGGTGGGGACTTTAATGTGGCCCCGCCAAGTTTCGACGATCAATTTTAACAAATTTAATTGATACTTTTTAACGTCGTTTCGTTCCCGGTTAATATTCTTCATCAAAAATAACACTAAATTTGAGATATTATCACAATTTTCTTTTAAATCGAAATTATTCCAAGATGTTAACATTATGATTAAATCCCCGATGAAATAATTAATTTCGTTCCCCACGGTTTTTTCGACGATTAAATTAATGATCGTTGGGGATAGTATCGGGGAGAAATCTTTAAAAATTTCTTGCTCACTCTCGATTATCTTTAATAAAAATAATTTAACGTTAACGTGAGTTATCGGGTTAATCAAATCTTTATTAATTTCGCTCGGATATTTGCTGTACCATTTATCTTCGTGAATTCGCTTTATTAACCCTCTAATATAAGGGAAACATTCGTGATTGCTAATTTCGTCGCCTTCGATTATTATTTTCATTTCAACTTCTTTAGTTTCGTTGAACATTTCTTGACTCCTAATTATAACTTTAGTAAAATCGTATTTGTGAAAATCTTCGCGTAAAGTGCTGTTGTATAAACTTTGCGACTCAATGTAGCGATTATTTTGGGTTATTTCCGATTTATTGGTTCTTATATTAATTAATCGCGTCGTTTTTTCCGGGAGTTTATCAAAAACGATCGGGAACACGTAAACATGGTTCAAATCGATTAAATTTTTCCACAAAACATTTTCGTTTTTCCAGCGGGAAAATAACTTATCATAAATTAGCGGTAACATTTCTAAATTATTATAATTCCCGTTTGTTACGACGCTTATTAACGCGTTATAACAATGGCATTTTGATATCCTCGATGATTCGTTTTCCGGGGGTTCTATTAAGTATTTTGTAAACTTTTTAAATAAATCTATAAACAATCCGGTTATAATCGAAGAATCCTTTTTCCCAATCCCCGCATATAAGCATTTAATCAAAATAAATCCGATCGATTTTTCGACGTAATCATCTTTTTCGATTAAACTTAAAACATTTTCGATCCGTTCTTTAAAAAAGCTTTCAAAAACGATATAACTCGAACATCGTAATAAATTCGTTGCGATTAAATCGAACGATTTCAACGAATTTAAATCCAATTTTGTAACAAAATAATTAAAAATTTCAATCAACGTTTTACTTTGAATCTCGTTTGAGACGGAAATCATAAAAAATTTGATGTACTCTTCAATATTGATGTTTTCCTTCAAATTAGACGCCGCGTAAATTTCGCAAGAAAACATAAAAATCTCTTGTAATCTCGACGTTATTGAAATTCGGAACGATTTATTAATAACTAAAGTGGCCGAATCAATTTCGATTATTTCAGTAAAATAGTCGGTTTTAATCCTCTCCAATTTATCTTTAAACGCCCCAAATTCTTTGTATTTTACGATTAAAGGTAACACATTTAAGATCTCTTCTATGTGTTGGTACAAATGTTGCGGTAAAATTGGGGAATCCAATAAATTAAAGGATGATAAGACCCAATTTGTCACAAAATTTGATGGGTTAATCTCGACTTCGTCGATTAATTGGATTATTGATTCTAAAGTTTGTAAACCGTCCGAAATTGAGGTAAAATTGTAATTATTCCAATTATTAAGGATTATTTCCGCGATCTTATTAGAATTTTTTGATTTATATCTAATTATTTCTTTTGTAAAATAAAGATAATTGTTGTTAAATTTAATCATATCGAGAAATTTTTGAAAATTTTCCAAAATAATCGGGAGTAAGCAATCTTTAAAATTCTCATAAAAAAACAATCCAAACGATACCATCTCATTTTTATCCCCATCTAAAACAATTTTAGTTTCGCACAAACATCTCAATAAATACTCAACATTCCCCACCGAATCTAACTCGATAATCGTTTGAAAATACTTTTTTAAATCGACATTTAACTTAATTGTATCTTTACGTTTCAAATTATCAACAGATTTTTCTAAAATATTTTTTAAATAATCTCCAATTTTAAGCAACGGTGAAAAATTAACTTTTAAAAGGAGTTTTAACCCGTTCAAAAAATCCTTTTCTTTTTTCCGAATCATTTCGTCCGTTGAAATTAAATTTGAATCAAATTTCGAAATAAATTGATTAATTTCCATCGTTAATAAATTAATGTGATCATCCTTAACGACTTTTTTTAACAAACCCGCAATTTCTTCCTCTCCAAAATCAAAATCGACGTTAAAAATAAACTCCGACAATAATTTGATGCCATAATTTTTCGTGCACTCCTCGATTAAATCGTAATTTTCATAAAACGACGAAATTATTAAAAATTTCATCGAGCATTTCAAAACCTCGCGATTCAATCTTTTAAATATCTTATTATCAAGGTCTGTAATGTTCGATTTTTTTGGGTTAATCGTGTTTAAATTGTAGGAATAAATCGATTCGAAGTAATACTTTAATTGTTTTAAGAAATTTTGATCGATCAAATAAAGATGTTTCGATTTTTCGTGCTCATAAATCGATAATTCGGTGTCTAAAATATCCAAAATCTTTTTTAAAAATCCCATCACGTCCTCAAACGAAAAATTATTATCCCCCGAATCGGAAATAACAGAATTTGTGACAAAATAAGGCGGAAATTCTATTTGATTACTCCCCCCAACCACAAATTGAGACACATTATAATAAAAATCGTAAACTCTCATCTTAGCTTTTCTATTTTTCGCGTTTCGATACTTTAAAGAAACCAAAACGACGGAGGATAAAGTTTCGTCCAAAAATCCGTTAGGAACCTTACGTCTTCTCGATGATTTATTGAAAACTTGTGATTTTTCTTTGAATACTCGTTCTAAATGGTCAATACTTTTTATGGTGTTTAACAAACAATCGTATTCATCATTTTCATCAATTTGGCTCAAATTATAAATTAAAGATTGAAACAAAACCAACCAATAAGAATCGATGATGAAATTATCTTCGCGTAAAAGCGTGTAAATGTTATTAAAAATTAAAGCCCCCCCCAATCTTTTTAACGGATCCGAATGATAACAAAACATTTTAATTTTGCGGATAATAACCTTAACACTGGAATAATCGTCGGAAACACCGGAACAATGTTTCAAAGTAAACTTAATCAATTCGTGGATGCAATGGCACGAAAAATCGCGCAAATTTATATCGTCTCTTTGGGTGATCGCCTCTAAAAGTGTTTCTTTTAAAATTGCGAGTTTCGGGGAATTTCTTTGATTGGGTGTTGCGTACCAATGAATTAATTGCTCAACTAACGGTTTTATTATTTGTTTGACGGTTTCATCTAGATAACAGCCCAATTGTAATAAGGGATAAAACATTTTTTTGAACTGATCGTTGAGATTATTTTGATCGTTAACTCGGGATGTGCCGAGAAAAACGATCACAAAAGCGTGCAAAGTTTCGCACGCCGTTATTTGTAGTTTTCTTTCGCTGCAATTTAAGGCTAAATCGATAACGCGGGGAATAAATTTTTCGATATAAATACTAATTGTTGTGTCGAAATTTAAATCGATTTTCATGTTTAAGTTATCCCCAAGTTTCTCTTCGTCGATTTTATTATTATTCTCGGTTAGTGAAAAGAGAACGTTTCCGTTTACTTTCCCCAAAAACGATAAAATTTTTTTTTGTAACTTCAATAAATCGCCTTCGGAGATTTTCGCGATTTTCCTCCGATACAAAGGTTGTTTGGTTTTGCGTTGCTTAATATGGCTAGTATCGATGTTTTCGCTTAATGGTTTACTTCTTAGGTAAGAATCTAAAGTTGGTACAATTTCCATTAAAAAATCGTCCGGTAAGAATTTATTCCATAACTCTAAAGCCTCAATCCCAGAGGAAGCTAAAGATAAATTACCCCTCGAAAAAATAAATAACGAAATAATCGCGGGGGATAACCGCTTCAAATTTTGCTTAACATAAACTTCCGGGGCGGCCAAAACAACCTTTAAGCACGACAATTTTAAATCATCCTTATAAGACTCAATTTTAACTATAATCGAGTTTATAAAATCCTCAATTATATCGTAATAAGATTTAATATCGCTCCTACGTAATCTCTCATTTGAGAAATAATCCAAATTATTACATAACTCCAACCCAATCGCAATTAATTTATAAAATCCACTAATTAAAGGCGATTTTTTCGCCTCACTTATTATAAAATCGAAATATTTTTTAACGCATTTTGAAAATTTATGTTTCGGCGCCGCTTTTAAAATCTCCACGTATAAATCAACAACGTTTACGAAAATATTAAAATCCGGAACTTTAACAGCTTCAAAACTAATTTTAGCAACATCATCCTCATCATGCGATTTTTGCTGAATGTTTAAATTCAATTTCGATAATAAACAAAACAAAGTTTTAATTAACTCGTCGAAAATCTCCTCTAACATTTTTTCCTCAATCTTCTTATTACTCACTAAATTGACCCATAAGTTTATGTAATCCTTATAAGAGATTTCCCCTTCGTTTAAATCGTAAGCTATTCGGTGCGAACACGAAAAAATAACCCCCTCATAAATCACGTTTTGCAAAAACCTTTTTGATATATCCTCAGAAAATTTTTTTGCAAAACTGAACGCGATTAAAATCGGTTTAACGACGAAATCGGGGTGATGCGCCGATAAATACGGAGAAAGACGAATTAGAAGGATTGTTATTCTTTGTAACACCATGATGTCGTGGTGTGATAAAGAGTCGAATTGTTCGATAATTTTTGATAACGTTTGAACATAATCGGGGAGATAACTTAAATGCGACGAGTTTTCATCGAAATCTAATAAATAGGTTTTTTCGATTTTTAATATTACATTGAGAAAATCGGTTATTACGGTTTCTCCTAGATGCGTTTTAAAGCATTTTGCGAAATAGCCGAATCCACGTATTGATAATCGCAATTCGTAACCGTGTTTTTCGTCGTTGTTCATATCAGTGATGAATTTATCCAAGTAGAACTAAATTAAAATATAAAATTAAATTATTAAAAAAATTATAGTGTGTTAGGTTGATTCAAAAATAGTTACATTAATGATCAATGTTGTTAATTATTTATTTTTTATATTCGGGGCACATATAGGAGAAATCCCAAAAAATGTCCACTATAATAACACAAAGGAAACAGCAAAGTTCATAACAAACCAGCCACTTTAAAGAACCTTAGCCACTAAATTAGTTTATATAATGTTTGAAAAAACAGTACGGGGAGGTCCAAATAAGCTATCTCGAAAACTATAAGAGTTGGACAAAAAGTAGCTTACATGTCATGGTCTTAAAAAAAAAATCGAATGCTGAAAACCTCAAAGCGATATCGTCTTTTGTTTTTCCGCTAGACATCAAAAGTGTCCCACTTTTGTCTCCACTTTTTACGGAGAATTTGATGACGTAGTTGAAAATTTGTTTCGCCTTTAGATTTTGAGATAAGGTAATTTTGGTTTTTTTAAATGGAAGCAATCCCTGATTTTTAGCTATATTCTAAATAAACTTATTGTTTCAGAATAAAGCTAAAAATAAGCCTTTAAGTTGTTAAATTACTATTTTTTACTTTAATAAAAAAACTTATTTTTAGCTTTACTTTGAAAAAATAAGGAACCTGTGGAACCTTATATTTTTGAAATCAGAAAAAAATAACGAACCGACGTGTCCTCTTATTAAAAGAAAAGCTTTTAAACAAAGAAAATGACCGGGAGCAAGAACTCTACAAATTACGGATTGAAAAGAAAAGGGAGTTGTACAATATAAGAATTAAATGAGAAAGATTGAAAAATGAAGAGCGACGTTTGAAAATTGATATTTTAGAAAAATCGATAAACAAAGCTTTGGTCTTTGAAACCCCACTAACACTATTTGATAATATTATACATGATGGTTACCAGAACCGGTTAATTTATGAAATGTTTGGGGACCATAACTTTATTATTTTAAATGGAACACCCTATATCTTTTCAATGCCAATTTTTGTTAAGCATATGGTATATCTAACATGTGTACTTTTTGAGATAATTACACTATTTCTAAAATGTCGGATTAACTTGATTTTTTCACAAGAAATAAACTATGAAGAAGACACTTTTAAACAAATGCAAGTAAATTTAGTTCATAAACGTAGAAAAGTATGGATCTGCGCATAGACAACACTATTAAGAAAACAACTTTTCAAAAATTCTATTTAAATATGTTGCAAAAATCCTATCATAGTGGCGAGGTGTGCCATAGTGCTGAGACCACATTCTTTGTCAAACGTCTCGTAAAACATCTTCTAAAAGTTTTGGCAATTGATGTTCTAAGAAATTCAAAAAGATTGTCCATTGACGGTTGCCTCGAAGAAATACGATCTGATCAAATAAGATTCTAGAATCCCTGCCCAGATAGTTTAGGACCATTGTTATTAGTGGGCTACTTCTCATATACATTTACTGTTGACAATATCGTAATAATGAAGATTAAGGCGGTTAACATAGTTATTTTACAAAACATCGTTTATTCGCTGTATAGAAGATAATTGTAAAAATTACATTGTTATTGATCTTTTTTGAACTGAATATGCACACATGTATACTTTTTTTTTGTTTAAAAATATCTTCACAGTTTATTTGTTGTAAAAAAGTCAAGTTTGTGTGTACAATTTATTGCTCCAATCACTTTAGGAAATTTAGCAATTCCAAAAAAATCCAGCTGTGTTGTGGCTATGTAGTCAGGGACTGAAGGCAGTTTTATGTGTTTAACAGCCAGTCCGCAAATACCATCAAGCACTTTTTAATAATGCGGCAAATTGTAGACTTATGTACACCTCCAAAATCACCAATTCTTGTGTATATGCTGCTTGTAGCTAACAATCGCAACATCAACAGCAGCTGTGTAATTGGCAATACATGATGATGTCTATATATTATGAAAGGCCAGTGTTGAATGAATTAACAACTTATAATAATTCACACCTGTTTAGCGGTTGAGCTACACTGTTTCTTATGTCTGAATCTCAAAACAGTTTACTTATTTAAGCGTAACCTCGATTTAAATTCCAAATCATTTAATTGATGAAAATGGTCAGGTCTTGCACGAAAATTTCTAGGGGTCGTGGTTTTTCGTCATCCTCAGAGCAGTTAGTCTTAAATCTTATCTTATCCTAAACTTATCTTTAATCTATTAACAAGCATCAGATAACTGCTTGTTTTCCATAACAGTTTTCTTCGTTTATTCTTACGAAGATATTCCAATTCGTATTCCGATTCAGAAATAATTTCCATTTCTTAATAATGAAAATATAGAAATATATGTTACAGATATAGCTAACAAAATATACCTAAACACTGCTATCACAAATTATGACTTACCTAAGAACAAAAATCTTATTTACTCGAAAATGAATAATACAATAAACTTGTAATATTTTTAAATGAATACAAGATATCACAGTAATAACCACGTAATTGCACGTAAACAATGCAGTGCAGCCAACATTGACCGGAACCGGTTGACGCCAAGCTAATAAACCGGAGGTTAAAATCTTGATATAAAACGTGGCCAAGATTTTGAATCGATTGAGTTAGGGGCTTTTCCTGACTTACTGAAGGTGGCCTGTTTTCAATTTGTATTAATACAGGCCTATTTCTGTTTGTAGCGTGTTTTTAAAAATATTCGAAAGCGTTGTTAAGCAGAGATTGTTGAGTTTTTTGATGCATTTCAAGTAATGTGTCGATCGCAGCACGGCTTTCGAAGGGGCTTGTCAACTGAGACCGCTACTGTCGATTTCCTTTCATATGTCTATGAACACCTTGACAAGGGTAATTATGTGGTTGGTCTTTTTTTGACCTTTCCCGAGCTTTCGATTCGTTGCCTCCTTTCCCGAGCCTTCTTTCGTTACAAATCGTAGTTTGAGACTGGTTCTGTCGGAGGACTCACCTTTGAATCTTGGTGAACCTCAGGGTACCATACTGGGTCCCTTACTGTTTTTAATTTTTGTAAATTATTTACCAAATTTTTTCGAAATTTGTTCATGTGGTGAATGAGAATGAAGAATGTTCATGTGGTGACGTATGCAGATGACACCTCTATCGCTATTTCTGTTCGTGATCAGAGTGAGCTTGATAGGTTGGTTGGTAGCACTGTAGAGCATTTTGTGGATTGGTGCACCCGAAACAGAATACTCTTTAATGTGCAGAAAACAGTCTGCGTAAATTTTCATGTTCGGAGACCGCTTTCCATAGAACATCTTGCTGGAATTCCTTTATAGAAGTGTAATAATTCGAAAATTATTTAACGGTTTTAAGAAATTACCATTCGAATTAGAAATTCCTAGAGTGCAAACTTTCGTTATTTTAGAAACTAGAAATCACGTCCCAAGTTAACGACGTCCGGTATAGAAACCAGACTTCGTGTTAAATTTTGGGAAAAATGATGTATCCGCAGTTTGGTGGGGGAGATGCGAATCGACACGAAGAAGTCGTTAAAAACATCTTCGAAAGATATCTTCTTAGAAAGATTTCGAACCAAAACTCAATCAGCGCTCTGTTAGACTGAAACTTAGATTTGTTTCAACGCCAATTCTAAGTTCCGTCGAAATTAAGAACTTTGACTCAGATTCAAATTATTTTTGTAAATATAGATTAATTGTGGTTAGAACACTTGTCGTTTTATTTCACATTTCCTGAGAGCCTTAGTGCAGAAACCCACGGTTCTGAAATAGTGACCGCGCGCTTGCCATTTATTCTTGTTTGAATAGATAGAATCAGGTAGGAGTCCTTCAGACTAAGAGTTAGGTAGCGCGAAATACTTTTCTGGTGGCAGGGGTAATTACCAGAGATAGAAGTCGTTTCAGTGACGGCTTCACCACAGAAGGAAACTAACTTTTTGGTCTTTAGCATTGATACCGAAATGAGTTTTGGACCACATATAAATGACGTATGTAAAAGATTAAATTCCTCGTATTTTGCGTTGCTCAAACGCAAATATACATTGGACAGGAAATCACTCCTGGACGCATATTACGCGCTTTGCTATTCACACATTTCATACAATATTCTTATATGGGGCAGAAGTTCTCATTTATGGCTCAGAAACGAGTAATCAGATAAATTTTTCAGTTACAATGTGGTGAGTCCTGCAAGGAAATCTTTAGAAATAATAGTTTTCTTACCTTCCCTTGTATCTATATTCTCAGACCTGTGGTATTTGTCAATGGAAATCGTAAAAGATTTTTGAGCTCTGTTAGCAAGTATGAGACGAGACGTGTTGATTTGCCGTTGCTGCCATACAAAACAGCATTTTCGAGAAAAGTCCGCAATACGATTTTGTAAAACTATACATTAAGTTACCTGTCTCAATAAAAAGCATCACCGCTCCTCGTGCATTCAAAAATAAAGTTAAGGCATACTTGATTGAGAATGTTTTTTATAGTTTAGGGAGTATCTCTGTGTGGTCACGGACCTACCATAGGCATAAAGAGCCCTTTTCTTTTCTTTTTTATATATTTTGTTATGTGTAATAATGTATTGTATGACTTATCTCCATCTAGTTATGTGGCACAGAGACTAATAAATTATTATTATTTGAAAAGTATCAGACGTGTTTTATTCAGTTATAAACCTAGGTAATTTTATCCACTTATAAAATCATGTAATTGGTCAGAAGAAATAGAATTGTTATTTTTTTGAAACATCCTAGAGGCTGCAAGAAATTGATTGCGTACATTGATAGTAATAAACTCTACAACAACGTTTCTCTTTCCACCGCCAATACAATGTTAGATCCATCGACTATGCAACCATTCACGATTCATAATTTTTGGGAATTTTTTCTCCCTTAAATGAAAACAACCCCCCCGCAAATCGTTGTATAGGGGTTGTTCTAAGAGTGCTAAACGCGAATCTGAATTTTAATTTTGGTTTCGAGTTGCAGAAATTGGTCATTTTTACAAAAATTTTTAGAAATTGATTTTAACGGAACAGTATACAGGGTGAGTCAATAGTGCGAGGATGGAAAATTGTAGCCTTACTGTTGAAAATAAAAAAAAATGTTTTTATGTCTCATATATTACAATCAATTCAAAGTGAGTCAATAGTGCGGGGACGGAAGATTGTGGCCTTATCGTTGAAACTTTAAAAAATGTTTTTATGTCATCATACATTACTGTCAAAGCTGCATCGATTAAAATTATTTTCAGCTATACAGGGGTATTTCACTATTCCAGACCCGTATTCTACTTCATTTTTTTAAATAGAACCCTATGTATCTTTTTACATGTTAGTTGTCTTAAATACTATAAGCGCATAACCTGTTTTCAAATTTTGAATGCAAGGTTGCCAAGTTATTAATCATATTTTGAAAATTTTTGAAAAATCATTTGGGGACTTAAAATTCATTATCACCATTATTAGTCATTATTAAAGACTGTAATTTGGCATATCGATAAACAATGCTTGGGTCTTTCGAACACCACTAATACTATTGGGTAATATTATACAGAATGGTTACCAGAACCGGTTAGTTTATGAAATGTGTAGGGAACCATAATTTTGTTATTTTAAATGGAACATCCTATATTTTTTCAATGCCTCAGAAGGTTTTATTAATTACCTTTCATTTTTGTTAAGTATATGGTACATCTAACATGTGTACTTTTTGAGATAATTAGACTCTTTCAAAAATATTGGCATAAACCTGATGTTTGCAGAAAAAATAAACTATTAAAAAGGTATTTTGAAACAAATGTAACTATGCTTATATCGTAAAAGATGGAAAAGTACCTATCTGTGCACAGACAATAGTATTAAGAAAACAACTTTTCAAAAATTCTATTTAAATATGTTGCAAAGACTACTAATATAGTGAAGAGGTGTACCATCGTGCTGCGATCGCATTCTTTATCAAAAATCTAGTGAAACATCTTCTAAAAGGGCTGGAAATTGGTTTTCTAAGAAATTCAAAAAGACTGTCCGTTAACGACTGTTCGTTCCGTTAAAGACAGTCCGTTACATTTAAATTAACAAAGTTATGGTCCCAAAAACATTCCGTACATTAACGGTTCTGGTAACCATTCTGTGTAATATTAGCCAATAGTATTTGTGGGGTTCGAAAGAACCAAGCTTTGTTTATCGATATACCAAATTACACTCTTCAATATTTAATAATAATGTTGATAAAGAATTTTAAGTGATCACATGTTTCTTCAAAATATGTCACAAAACAATTAATAACTTGGCAACATTGCATTCAAAATCTGAAAACAGGATATGTACTTATAGCATTTACGACAACTAATCAGCATATGTGAAAAGATACATAGGATTCCATTTAAAAAAATTAAGTTGAATAGGGGCCTGGAATAATGGAACATCCTGTATTACTGAAAATAATTTTAATCGATGCAGCATTGCCAGTAATGTATGATGACACAAAAAAAATTTTTTTTTTTTAATTTTCAACTGTAAAGCCACAATCTTCCGTTCCCGCACTATTGACCCACCCTGTATAGCGCACGTGATATTCATAAGTTTGCGAACTTTTTCTCCCTTAAATGAAAACACCCCCTCGCAAATTTTTGTGCAGGGGTTGTTCTAAGAGTGCTAACTGCGAATCTGAATTTTAATTTTGGTTTCAAGTTGCAAAAATAGGTCATTTTTCGATTTTAACGGAACAGTATATGACGCACGTGATATTCATAACTTTGGGAATTCTTTTCTCCCTTAAATGAAAACACCCCCTTGCAAATTTTTGTGTAGGGATTGTTCTAAGAGTGATAAACACGAATCTGAATTTTAATTTAAGTTTGGAGTTGCAGAAATTAGTCATTTTTCGATTTTAACGGAACAGTATATGGCGCACGTGATATTCATAACGTATGGAATTTTTTTCTCCCTTAAATGAAAACACCCCTCGCAAATTTTTGTGTAGGGGTTGTTCTAAGAGTGCTAACAGCGAATCTGAATTTTAATTTTGGTTTCAAGTTTCAAGTTGCAAAAATAGGTCATTTTTCGATTTTAACGGAACAGTATATGGCGCAGGTGATATTCATAACTTTGGGAATTTTTTTCTCCCTTAAATGAAAACACCCCCTCGCAAATTTTTGTGTAGGGGTTGTTCTAAGAGTGCTAAACGCGAATCTGAATTTTAATATTGGTTTCAAGTTGCAAAAATAGGTCATTTTTCGATTTTAACGGAACAGTACATGACGCACGTGATATTCATCATTTTGGGAATTTTTTTCTCCCTTAAATGAAAACATCCCCTAGCAAATTTTTATGTAGGGGTTGTTCTAAGAGTGCTGAACGCGAATCTGAATTTTAATTTTGGTTTCAAGTTGCAAAAATAGGTCATTTTTCGATTTTAACAGAACAGTATATGACGTACGTGATATTCATAACTTTGGGAATTTTTTTCTCCCCTTAAATGAAAACACCCCCTCGCAAATTTTTGTGTAGGGGTTGTTCTAAGAGTGCTAACTGCGAATCTGAATTTTAAGTTTGGTTTCAAGTTGCAAAAATAGGTAATTTTTCGATTTTAACGGAACAGTATATGGCGCACGTGATATTCATAACGTTTGGAATTTTTTTCTCCCCTTAAATGAAAACACCCCCTCTTAAATTTTTGTGTAGGGGTTGTTCTAAGAGTGCTAACCGCGAATTTGAATTTTAATTTTGGTTTCAAGTTGCAAAAATAGATCATTTTTCGATTTTAACGGAACAGTATATGGCGCACGTGATATTCATAACGTTTGGAATTTTTTTCTCCCTTAAATGAAAACATCCCCTCGCAAATTTTTGTATAGGTGTTGTTCTAAGAGTGCTAAACTCAAACATGAGTTTTAATTTTAGTTTCGATTTGCAGAAATTGGTCATATTTCAATTTTAAAATCTATGGGTAACTTCACAAGCGTTCCATACGCTTTACTTTATCATTTAAACCTTTAAGTGTTATCTGTATATTGATTTCAACAGATCATCATATCATCAATAATACACCTACAAGTGGGACACTTCCAAAATACTTCCTCAGTTTTATATTGAGACAAGTTAGAATTAGAAATTTTGTCACAAACCGCATGATAAGAACCACCACACTCACCACAGCACTCCAAACCGGGTTGTTTCGTAGTAATGCACTCTAAATTAGGCTTAAGAGCGAGTTTGAAGATTGGACATGAAGAAAACTCGCGTCGGGAGAGAAAAGATAAAACTCTCAAAATTGAAGTACCTTAAATTGTAACTCAAACACCAAAATCATTAAAAAGAAATGTCTACAACAAATGTTGATCATAAAGAACTCACAATACATAATCCATTACTAGTTAAAGCCTGACAATCATGGTTCTTTATATATGTACCAAATATATAAAAAATACTCCATATTGAGTAATTTATCTAAAAGTATTCTATTATCACAATCAAATAAATTTCTTATGCAACTATTTTGAATCACCTTAATCACCATAATCTAAGACTTACCTTTGAAATCTGTAGATCAGGTTTAGTTGATGAAACATCTCCCAATGTTTCATAAAAAACATCTAAAGTGTAATACGCTGTTTTTTGAATTTCACCCGATTGTTTCAGACAATCCAACAGTAAATTTTCTAACGTGTATTTCGTATCAAAAATATTTTCTCTGTATAAACTTGATGAATGGTGTTGTAAAATTTCTAAGGCAGCTAAAATTATATAATATTCTTATAATTATATTTATAACTATAATAATAACATACCAATATGTGAATTTTTAAACGATGATGGAGATTTTAATCGCTCTATAATGCAATTATAGATTTTGTTTGAATAACTATCATCATCATTCAAGAAAAGGTAACGATCGAAAAAGCGGAAACTTTGTTCAGTTACAGCAATACCAACACTTTTGGTACAATAGTACGTAAGCCAATTAAATATTTCTTTGCACAACATATCATAAGAATTTATGCGTGTAAAATAATTGGAAATTAATATGTACAAAGCTTTAATTAAAACAGCTATAACTCCCATTGTTTTCTCCTTTAAACAAATTGTAAGACAATTGCACAATGTCTCGTATAACTCTTCAATTTGTAGGTCATCAGAAAAATTGTTGGTTTTCTCTAAAATTAATGCCAACAATTCCAAAGCTCGTATTTTGGTTTTATCTTTAGTTTTGTTGGTTAAAACAACTTTAAGACATACTTGGCGTAGATCAGGCACATATCTATACACTTTCCCAGTAAGTTCTTTCACCAGTAAATGTAAAACCTCCAATGCTTCAGCGATAGCACTCGAAAATTGATTTTGATTTCTTACATTCAAAATAAAGGTGAGTAAACCATGATTTTCATCAAACGTGTTTAATAAAAATTCATCTGCAAATCAAAAACAAATCATTTAACAATTAAACATTGTAAATTAAACTCACCGATCGCAGTTTCGTGATAATCCTTTTCAGATATATTTTGCATGCACCTTAATAATATTTCGGAATCTTTGAAATTTTGTTCCCTGATGTAAAGGTGTAACTGTTTAAAATCTTCCTCCATCGTAAATAAATCGATATATTTATATATATTTACAGATATTAGATTTAAAACCTTTGGAAATTTAAGTTGTTTGAGATAGGTTATGAACTGTCATTTTTTTTTCTAAGAATTAAGCGCGATAATTTACAGGAATCTGTAATTAATTTTAAAGATGTATTTATTAAAATATCTTTTTTAAATAAACTTTGTTAAGTATTTTGGTAATAATACAATAAATTAATTAAATAAATTAACTTAATAGTTAGTTCGAAATACAAGCCCCATAATATTATAATTAATATATAACATAAGCCCCATCTTATTTAAAACGATAGAACTAAATTCTAAATTTAATTTAGTCTGTAGTTTTTTTCAAGATTTTCTGTTGATTTTATGATTTTTTAATCCGTTTTTTTTGTGTTTTTTGGAATCTATTACAATCTGTTCTCATTAATGACGTTATTTCCGGCAATTTTATGTATGGTGAGTGTATTAAATAGAATTTTCTTTTTTATTATGAGATTGACATTTGACATTGACAGGTGTCAAATGTGCCATTTTGAATTTTAATAATACAATTTTACTAAGCTTGGGAAATCGTTTAATTTAATACCAAACTCGACTGTTTTTGCTGTTATAATAAAAAGTTATGTAACATTGACAGATGTTAAATCCGAAATCTTTATATATTTTATACAGTGAATCACAGTGAAAATCATACACTTCAGTATTTTTGCTATTATAGCACAAAATAAACAAAACAATATGAGTTAATTTTTCTTTATATTTTTTTTATTAATATATAAAATAAGTAGATCGATATAAAATAAACAGGAACAATAGTTAATTGAAACCAGTGCACAAAAAGTAACGCAACTTATATTATGCATCTAGAAAGCTCACAGTGAAAAGCATACACCCTTTTTACATTTTAAAAATCTCATATTAGTAAGCACTGTTAGTATTTTTTTTTTAGGTAAACCAGTTTTTTTACGCGCGTTGTTATTCAGTTTTGTGAATTTCGTCAGTGTAAATTCGTGAAAATGGCATCTAAAAAGCAAACCACTACGGAAGAAAGGAATATTGTTATTTCTCTTCATAAATCCGGCAATAGCTATCGAGATATTGCAAAAGTCTTAAATAGAAGTCATGCCACTATTCAATGCATCGTAAAACGTTATAAAAAAGAAAACAGAGTGCAAAATAAAACAAAAACTAGTAATAAAAAAATTTTCAACGACGCTGATGAACGGTGGATTCTCCGAAAAGTTAGAGATGACCCAAAACTTAGCGTACCAAAACTGGCTTCAGAAGCGGCATTATATTTAAAAAAGAAGTGCAATGCCGAAACAATACGTCGTGTCCTCCGAAAAAATGGATTGAATGGACGAATTGCCCGTAAAAAACCGTATCTATCAAAAAAGAATATAACACTTAGGAAAAAGTTTGCTAAAGACTACGGTTCCAAGGATTTTGATTTCTGGAAAAACGTTCTTTTTACGGACGAAAGCAAATTTAATATTTTTGGATGGGATGGGCGCGTTAACGTGTGGAGAAAACCCGGCCAAGAGCTCAATTTAAAAAACTTAAGACCAACGGTGAAACACGGTGGGGGGCACGTCATGGTTTGGGGGTGCATATCCGCGGCAGGAGTTGGAAATTTGTACTTCATCGAAGGAAATATGGATAAATGGATGTACGTCAATATTTTAAAGAAGAACCTTCATGAGAGTACAGCTAATTTGGGAATCCGGGACAGGTTCCACTTCTACCAAGATAATGACCCCAAACATTCTGCCCATGTTGTGCGAGACTGGTTGTTATATAATTGTCCAAAGGTCATGCAAACTCCACATCAATCGCCAGACCTCAATGCAATAGAGAATTTGTGGCACATTTTAGAAATAAATATTAGAAAACATACAATAACAAACAAAGAATCCTTAAAAATGCCCTTCGCCAAGAATGGTTAAAAATTTGCAGTAAATATATCGAAAAACTGGTCAAATCGATGCAAAACTGCCTAAAAGATGTCATCAAACAAAAAGGTCAACCAACTGAATATTAATTTTGCACAACTTTAATTTTTGATATTTATTTTTGTTAATGTATGATTTTTACTGTGAGCCTTATACAGGGTGTTCCCGTGACTCGGGGCATAAAATTAACCACATATACTAGAGCAAAAATGATGATGATTCGTGAAAAAAAATTATTATAAAAGTCTTCAAATGGCCAAGATATGGGCCATCAAAGTTCAGAAATTTTAACACATTTTTCTAAATATTTTCAAAACCATTAATGGTAGAGGGTTGAAATTTGGTACAGAGTAAACAAACATCATGCAAAATCATTGAACCAATTTTGACTTTGGCCGGATGACGGCAACCATGTTATACAGGGTGTTCCTAAAATTTGTTTGCTCAGAACTTTTTTGTTTGTTCGTAACCCTACATTTATTTTTGTAGTTTTTAATAGAAAATTTATTTTCGAAACTTTTTTCACTCTTTGAAAATTTTGATAACATTGACTGTTTTCGAGTTATACGCGAAACTGTTAAGCTTTGATTTCAATCGTAACAAATAAAACATATTCCGCAAGATCTGAGAAGGCGATGACAATTGAAAAACGAACTGATCTAATAACCATTATTTGCATAAATTTCTCAGTGTAGATTTAGTTAAATCCAGTGTTAATTTATTTTAATTGAATAAAAGAATGTAATTTCCAAAACAATAAATTTAATTTTCGCGGTAACAGCAAACAAGAACATAATAATAATTCTAACAAAAATATGAACAAGAACAATAAAATTATAAACAAATGGTAATAAATAAAACAGAACAAAAAAAAATACTAAAGCAGATGTTCAAAAACACTCCCGCCGGCTTCAATGCACGCCTGATATCGCCGTCTTAAATTAAAGCGCACTCTGCTGAGGACGTTGATTTCAGTTCGAAGTTGATCAAATGAATCAACAATTCGTAACCTCAGTTGATCAACTGAAGTTATTTCAACGCAGTACACAAGCGATTTAATGCGTCCCCATAAATAAAAATCTAGAGGTGTAAGATCCGGCGATCGGGGGGGCCAACTTATCGGTGCATCCACTCCTCGTCCAATCCACCGTTCCGGAAACCGTTCACATAGAAATTCTTGGACAGCATGTGTACTATGCGCAGGAGCACCATCATGCATATACCACATTTCTTGTCTTGTGTTTAAAGGAACGTCATCTAAAAAATCATTTAATTGCTCTAAATGTCCCCTGTATGTATGGCCATCCAGCCTTGACGGCAAGAAAACGGGTCCTATAATGACATCGCCCACAATGCCAGCCCAAACGTTAAGAGAAAACCTCCATTGCGATTTCCAAGCTTTCTTAAATCTTGGATTTTCGTCCGCCCAACTATGTGAATTTCTCAAATTGATGATTCCATCTTTAGAAAATGTCGATTCATCTGCAAAAAGTATTTTTTCTAAAAATTGATCATCAATTTGGATTTTGTGCTGCATTATTTGACAATATTGCAGTCGTAGTGGGTAATCAGCCTGTCGAACTTCCTGAACTTTATAACTATGATATGGATAAAGCTGTTGCTCGTGAAGAACACGCCAGATAGTTGTTTTTGACGTTAAAAAATGCCTCGCCATATCCAAAGTACTAGCTGTAGGATTTTCTTGTACGTAGTCTAGAATATCTTCTTCTAGTTAGGTTGTTCGGACTGATCTGACTTTACCGTTGTTACTAAAATTCGGCTTAAACGTCCCATTTTCCCTTAAACGGGTTTCAATTCTTAAAAATGTTTTTCGATTGGGCGCTCTGCGGTTCGGAAATTTCTCCCGATAACGGTTAGCGGCTGCTACGGCGTTTCCATGACATTCTCCCAATGTCAAAATCATGTCAGTTTGTTCACTAAATGTGTAATTGTCCATTTTGAACACGCAAAATTAATAAAAACTTCATTAACAAACAACTTTATGTTTAAACTACATAAGCAAGTTGACGGCTCAATTTGTTTTTTTTTTAATTGCCATGGCCAACTTTTTCGAAAATTATTGTGTTTAGTGTTACCATTGAAATCGAAGCTTAATATTTTCGCGTTTAACTCGCAAACGGTTAATGTTATCAAAATTTTCAAAGAGTGAAAAAAGTTTCGAAAATAAATTTTCTATTAAAAAGTACAAAAAAAATGTAGGGTTACGAACAAACAAAAAAGTTCTGAGCAAACAAATTTTAGGAACACCCTGTATAACATGGTTGCCGTCATCCGGCCAAAGTCAAAATTGGTTCAATGATTTTGCATGATGTTTGTTTACTCTGTACCAAATTTCAACCCTCTACCATTAATGGTTTTGAAAATATTTAGAAAAATGTGTTAAAATTTCTGAACTTTGATGGCCCATATCTTGGCCATTTGAAGACTTTTATAATAATTTTTTTTCACGAATCATCATCATTTTTGCTCTAGTATATGTGGTTAATTTTATGCCCCGAGTCACGGGAACACCCTGTATAAGGCTCACAGTAAAAATCATACATTAACAAAAATAAATATCAAAAATTAAAGTTGTGCAAAATTAATATTCAGTTGGTTGACCTTTTTGTTTGATGACATCTTTTAGGCAGTTTTGGACCCCTGTATAACATGGTTGCCGTCGTCCGATCAAAGTCAAAATTGGTTCAATGATTTTACATGATTGTTTACTCTGTACCAAATTTCAACCCTCTACCATAAATGGTTTTGAAAATATTTAGAAAAATGTGTTAAAATTTCTGAACTTTGATGGCCCATATCTTGGCCATTTAAAGACTTTTATAATAATTTTTTTCGCGAATCGTCATCATTTTTGCTCTAGTATATGTGGTTAATTTTATGCCCCGAGTCACGGGAACACCCTGTATATGAATTATTTATGTTTCATTAATGTTCCTAACTGTAAATTGAATGTAATATTTTTTCACTTTACTTTATTTGAGTTTGTTTACTATATTGATTAATAAAAAAAAATATAAAAAAAATAACTCATATTGTTTTGTTTATTTTGTGCTATAATAGCAAAAATACTGAAGTGTATGATTTTCACTGTGATTCACTGTATCTTAAAATTTTAACAATTGCACTTAGTTTGATTTAAAGAATCATTTAATTTGATACCAAGCACGACTATTTTTGGTGTTGTAATAAAAAGTTGTGACATTGACAGGTGTCAAATGTGCCATATTGAATTTCAATAATACCACCTAATTAAGCTTAAAACATCATTTACTTTGACGTTTGAAATTGACGTTGAGGCATTGACAGATGTCAAATCCGCCATCTTGAATTTTAACAATTGCGCTTAATTTGACTTAAAAAATCATTTAATTTGATACCAAACTCGAATAGAGTATCTTTTATTATTAGATCGACGTTTGACATTGACAGATGTTAAATCCGACATTTTGAATTTGAATAATACAATTTCATCAAGTTTAAAAAATCATTTAATTTGATATTAAACTCATGAAAAAGGCTTAAATGTGACATTTGACATTGAAGAAAAAGTCAAATTCGACACATATCATATCAGCCATTTTGGTTTTGATAAATTAATTACTATTCTTCGATTTAATGCCAAATATAACCAAATTAGTATAATACAAAAGTTAAAAAATGATATTTAATATATGACATATGACATTTGACAGGTGTTATTTTGACAGCCGCCATTTGCATGTGGAGTGTCATTTATTATAAGAAAATCGTTGAATCTCGCTCTAAATATCACGTGTAAAAAATTAAAAAAATAGATAATACATAAAATTTGACATTTGAGACTGACACATGTCATATCGGCCATTTTGAATTTAATAATTTCGTTATTATCCGTAAAAAAACTCTAATTAATGTTAAAAAATAACTAAATTAGTGATTTTATTTCATAAAAAATTTTGAATGTGACATTTGATATTGAAAAAAAAAAATTTGTCATATGTCATATCCGCCATTTTGAAAATTATGTATTACGCTTCGTTAGATTTAAAAATCCTTTATTTAAAATCAATTAGGATAATTAAGGGAAAAATCGAATACTTTTTAAATTTATTCAACGAATTTGACAGCTGTCAAAATTACTACAGTTTGCGCTAAAGCGACAAAATTAATTTTTATCCGGATATAGTGATCAGGTTGGTATTAAAATTTACGCTTAATTGATTAATATAAGCCGAAATATAAACGTTGCAAGTGACACCTGTCAAATGTCATATGTCAAAATTATTGAATTAAAAAAAAATAATGATTTAACGTTATTTTAGATCGATTTAAAATTGAAAATCGGATTATTTAAGTCCAAACACGGCGAGTTTATTTTAAAAATTGACCACGATATACGAAAGAATTAAATTAAAGATGGCGGCTGTCAATGTCATTTGTGACGTTGATTCAATTAATCGAAAGTATAGATTGTGGGGTATTAAATTGAAAGATTTTCTGTGCTTATTACGATTTTGATGTTTTTACAGCTTAAAAAATAATTAGAAAATCAAAATGGCGGATTTATACTTTTTTTTTTAATTAAAACTAATTTTAATTAAAACAACGAGGAAAGGTACATTTACAAAATAAGAAATTAGTCCAAAATCGATGAGTTTATCTTAATAATTAATAAAGATATCGAAAAAATTAAATTAAAGATGGCGGCTGTCAATGTCATTTATTATATTATACAAGTTTGATTTATTTCATCAAAAATATGGGTTGTGGGGTATCAAATTAAAGGATTTTTTGTGCTTATTACGATTTTGATGTTTTACGTCTTAAAAAATAATTAGAAAATCAAAATGGCGGATTTGCACTTTTTTTTTTAATTAAAATTAATTTTAATTAAAACAATGAGGAAAGATACATTTACAAAATAAGAAATAAGTCCAAACTCGATGAGTTTATGTTAATAATTAACAACGATATCGAAAAAGTTAAATTAAAGATGGCGGCTGTCAATGTCATTTATTATATTATACAAGTTTGATTTATTTCATCGAAAATATGGGTTGTGGGGTATCAAATTAAAGGATTTTTTATGCTTATTACAATTTTGATGTTTTATGGCTTAAAAAATAATTAGATAATCAAAATGACGGATTTACACTTTTTTTTAATTAAAACTAATTTTAATTAAAACAATGAGGAAAGGTACATTTACAAAATAAGAAATAAGTCCAAACTCGATGAGTTTATGTTAATAATTAACAAAGATATTGAAAAAGTTAAATTAAAGATGGCGGCTGTCAATGTCATTTATTATATTATACAAGTTTGATTTATTTAACCGAAAGTATGGGTTGTGAGGTATCAAATTAAAGGATTTTTTGTGCTTATTACAATTTTGATGTTTTATGGCTTAAAAAATAATTAGAAAATCAAAATGGCGGATTTATACTTTTTTTTTAATTAAAAACTAAATTTAATTAAAACAATGACGAAAGGTACATTTACAAAATAAGAAATAAGTCCACACTCGATGAGTTTATCTTAATAATTAACAGATATATCGAAAAAATTAAATTAAAGATAGCGGCTGTCAATGTCATTTATTATATTATACAAGTTTGATTTATTTAACCGAAAATATGGGTTGTGAGGTATCAAATTAAAGGATTTTTTTGTGCTTATTACAATTTTGATGTTTTATGGCTTAAAAAATAATTAGAAAATCAAAATGGCGGATTTATACTTTTTTTTAAATTAAAAACTAAATTTAATTAGAACAATGAGGAAAGGTACATTTATAAAATAAGAAATAAGTCCAAACTCGATGAGTTTATGTTAATAATTACCAAAGATATCGAAAAAGTTAAATTAAAGATGGCGGCTGTCAATGTCATTTATTATATTAAACAAGTTTGATTTATTTAATCGAAAATATGGGTTATGGGGTATCAAATTAAAGGATTTTTTGTGCTTATTACGATTTTGATTTTCATTTTCACAAAAAAATTAGTAATAAAAAAATCCAAACGGCGGATTTTTATTGATTTTTTTTCATAGATATGGGTTTGTGGGTATCAAATTGCAGGATTTTTTGTGCTTATTACGATTTTGATAATTTCACAAAAAAATTATTAATAAAAAAAATCAAAATGGCGTATTTTTATTAATTTTTTTGTTTATTATTTTTTTCGAAAATATGGGTTGTTGGGTATCAAATTAAAAGTTTTTTTTGTACTCATTACGATTTCAATCATCGATCAGGCCCAAAAATCCACATCGTTAATTTAATCGTTTTGGCCCAAAAATTTGTCAATCTATTTATTATATTATTAAATAAGACGTTCACGATCTTCAAAATTTCGTCATTATTATCTTGATTCCATTAAAGCTTAAAATCTTGATCATCTTTTAACATTTTTTAGGTGGAATAGATTTCAAATTGAGACGAGTTATATATCATTTCAAAGACGAAATTTGAGTCAAATTTTAACAGTTTTTTCGTAACAACAATTAAATTTGTCGCTTTCTTGCACCAGATTTTTCAATTATTGTTTATTTTCATTTTTTTTAATTAGATTATCATACACCCACACCTGTTACAGGAATCTGTAATTAGTTTTAGAAATAATTTTGTTATTAAAATATTTTTTTCAATAATTTAATAATAATAGAATACATTAATCGATTAAATTAACTTAAAAATTAATTTAAAATGAGCGCTATCTTATGCAAAATGATGAAACTAAATTCATAATTCAAATTTTGTATATCATTTCAAATTTGTTAATTAAATTATTTATTAAGATATAATTGAAGAAAAAGAAAAATTTAAAATAAATTTTTGGGAATAAGAAATTATCATTTACGAAACAAGGATTTCGTTGAACTTTAACATTTTTAGCAAATAATAAATCGCCTAAATATTATAGTTTGATCCATAATAAGCTTTAAGGTCAAACGTTTTCCATTGATATTGACGTTATGGGCGCGATGTAAAAACGGGCGACCAACCTCGTGGTTCGTAGTCTATTTTAGAATAATTAGCGCACACTATAGCCTCGCTTTCCTGTTTTGTGGGGCACCAGGAACATTACCAGATCATCGCTCGGGCGTACGTGCTTGTTGTGGGTTGGCCCCCATCGAAAACCTCAATAACTTTTCTCAAACAACGTCGTCGACACGATAAAACCGCGACGTCTCTCCAATAAGACTCAATCGCGAACTAAAATCTATCATAAAGATAATTTATTAATTGAAATCCTTGAAAGATAAAACTTTAAGTGAATTTGTGATTTATGGAGTGCTGTATCTTATTTTGGTGATTTTTTAAATAAGATTGTTTAAAATTATACAAGGTGAGTTTCAAGAAATTAAAAATAAGATAGTTTTACAAAACCGATTTAATTAAATTCAATCTAAGGCGAAAGTTTTCTTAGAATTTTTTTATAACAAATTCAATTTAATGTTTAAATTAAATTGTTAACTAGATCTTGTTCGTTATCTTTGATTTGATTGGAATTTAGAAAACATTTCTTTTTTTCTATTAAAGTTGTATTAATTGCTGGGGAAGAAAACCGAAAGCTCGAGGTAGTTGTTGTTGTATAATAAAAAGGAAAGTCGTTCCGTTGGCAAATTGTGTACCTTTCTTTTTCGGGCATCCAACAAAAAGGAGTTCAAGGTACGTTCGTTGTTTGCCGATTCGCTAAATTATGACACGCTTTCATGAATTTAAAAGTGCTTATAACAAAAAGGATTATACCGGCCGATCTTGATTCATATCTAAATCAGTAACAGCCACTTTAATCGAAATCAAGAAAATGTGGTAATACACATCATTTATTCATAATTTATTCATTTTAAGAAGTTAATTACAACATAATTAATTTCCTAAATACGTCAAAAAAAAAATAACATAATGATATACAACATACGATTTCTATTTATCCAGAGTTGATGATTTCAAATACTCTGGGATATTGTAGAAAGTGTGCTTTTTAAGAAGTTTTTTGGTTTTTTTTATAAAATAAAGAATATGGCAAACTTCGAATTGATACTGGCAACTTATTATAAAGATGCAAACCTAGTATTAGTGGGTTAGAGTTTAGTCTGCTTTTCGGGATACGCAGTAGTTGACAGTGTCTGGTGTTATACATATGTATATCATCGACCTTGTCTAGTTTCCTTTTAATTTCCAGCAACCTCTCGTGTATATATGCAGATGGTAAAGTCATTATATCGTATTTGATAAATAGAGGCTTACATGTAACTTTTTGAGGAGCTTCAACAATTGCCCGAACAGCTTTCTTTTGCAACCGGAAAACTCTCTCAGCATGGGAAGAGTTGCCATATCGCTATTCCATATTGCATTGTATTGTATTGTATATTTGCCCAAAAAAACATAGGTACAGTATAGCTGGTTACAAAAATATTAATTTCCCTAGACTAAAGTAAACTAATAAAGCATAAACAATTATTATTTATTCGCCTTAGCTTTACATTGTGAACTTGCGATCTAGGAATCAACATACAATATAGATAATGCGGTAAGCCATGTAGCATTACATTGTACAGCATAACTGCCAATGGAAGGACAAATCTCGGCTGCATTTTTAAGATGGAGTATTTTATATAATAAGGCGTGAAATGTTCACTACGATTTATTGAGTAAGAAAATCTAAGACCGGTATTTTGAAGTACTTGAATTCGATTTCTCAAACTCACCGACAAATAATTATAATACACACAACTACAGTAGTCCAATTGACTTAGGACTAGTATATTAACAAGTTTCCATTTGAGTTCTTGGGACAACAGACTTTTAAATTTGTACAAAGATTTTAACTTATAATAACAAACACTGATTTTCTTGTTTACATGTTTCTCAAAAGTTATATTACCTGCAATAGTTAGACCTAGATTGCTGGTCGACTGGGAAAACGGCAATGCTGTTCCATTGAGGCTTATAGGGGCTGATAAGGCTTCTATTGCTTTTCAACAGATATCAGGGGATCCGACACACATAGAGATGCTTTTTTTCGGGTTAAGAATTAACCCATTACCCAAACACCAGGTATTTATATTTTGTAAGTCAGAATTCAATGCATACACTGTTTCGTTAACATTCGCGACACTACACGAGACGTACACTTGAGTGTCATCCGCATATTGGTGAATTGAGGAACTGGTCACAACATTAGGCATATCAGCAGTAAATAAATTAAACAATATAGGGCCCAATACGCTTCCCTGAGGAACGCCCTGCTGGACTAAGATACCACCAGACGTACGTCCATCAATCGCTGTATGCTGTATTCTGTTATTAAGATAGGATCGGAACCAAAGCACAACATCACTTGTACAACCATAACGAGCAAGCTTTTCAAATAAAAGCTCATGATTAATTACATCGAATGCCTTACTAAAGTCCAAAAAAACTACAAATGTAACTTTTGAAGAGTCCACAGCGCAGCACCAGTCGTTCACAGTTTTGGTGAATGCAGTCGTTGTACTATATCTTTCACGAAATCTAGATTGGTATTCCGGCAGTAGTTCATTGTGATCCAAATAACGCTGTAGTTGTGCGGCAACAATTTTTTCAAAAATTTTGGATAATACCGGAAGGACACTAATCGGTCGAAGATCACTTTCCAGTTTAGCACAGCTAACTTTAGGCAGAGGTGTAATAACTGCGATTTTCCATAGGTCTGGAAAAGATCCAATTAGTAATGAAAAATTCATAACATGTGTAATTTCTTGAATGTAAAACTTTAAGACAAGTTTAATCATTTTAAGGTCAATTTTATCATGACCGCAAGCATTGGATTTTATCCCATTAAACGCATTTTGGATTGTTTTATAATCCACCGTACTAAAATTGAAGTTAGATGTATTGTTAATAATACACATTTTATATGAGTCGAAGTCAGGTGCTACCATCGAAGTGGGAATGTTATTTATAAAATAATTATTTATTATCTCAGGATCTTTAAGAGACTCTGCAATAGTTTTAGTGAATTTGGTGTGCACTTCATTAGTATGCAATAATTTCCACAACTTAGAGGAATTATTAATATTGCTATTAATCCTCGATTCAAAAAAAGCTTTTTTCTCATTCCGTACAGCCAACGTGACCTGATTTCTAATATCTGGAAACCTCTGGTAAACTTTTTGCTTTAATTTAATCATCTCCTTAATCGTAGACGTAATGTAAGGACATAATTTTCGCATGATATAGTATAGCGGCATGAAATAAGGCAAAGTAAACTGTCCTGGCTTCATCACTGCCAATTAATTGTCGTACTCTTTTTATCGCATATATTTGACGACTGAGTCTACTACAAAGTAACTCTACGTGATCGTACAAAGTAAGAAGACTATCCAGTACAACACCCTAAATACTGGACTCTTCCCTCATGGACCTCGTGATGAACGAGTAGCTGTCAAGTAGATGTTGGACTTTTCATGATTTGTAACAAGTTTATTGGTAGTAAACTAGTGTACATCTGTATGTACAAGGTCTTAAATCCTCACTATCGTTTGGCCCGAAACCATCGATACTGTATCGTCCGCAAATAAGAGAGTTAAACAATCAATACTAATGGGTAAGTCGTTAATATAAATAATAAAGAACAGACTCCCTAAGATGCTACCCTGAGGCACTCCAATTTTAATGCATTTTATATTGCTCTTCGATTGATTCCATTCCACTATTTATGAGCGACTTTCGAAATAAGATTTGATCAGATTTAATGCAAACCATAATATTCCATCTTTCTTAGAAAAATCCCATGGTCCATGCAATCAAAGGCTTTAGAAAGATCGTGGAAGTGTGCTAGGCAGTTTTCCTCAGATTCAAATCGATCATAAACCCTCTAAACCCTATTCAATCAATCGCTGAAGGGCATTTACCGTTGATTTAGCTTTCCTAAATCCATATTGCTCCTCAGTAAAATATTTATTCTTCTCAAAAGAGTTTATTATTTGAGGTGCTATAATTTTTTCGAAAATTTTTGAAAAGGCTGGTAGAATAGCGATAAGTCTGTAGTGATTCATATTATCGGGCTCACCCTTTTTAAGTATTGATATAATTTTTGCAAGTTTTAATCTATTTTAATCTAATTGAACAGTTCATAATATCAGAAACAGGATCTTTTATCATGTTTACGGTTTCTTTCAAAAGATGGATACTGATTCCGTACACATCTTCTGTGCATTTACCTCGGAATGATTTTATTGTGGTTGCTACTTCATCTACATTTGTAGGAAAAAAGAAAAATAAGAGATGCCTTTTCGAAATTTTACAGAGATAATCTTCAGGTTGAGTTTGGGTAAATGGCAGAGTGCTTATAAGATCTTTAGGAATATTTGTGAAGAACTCGTTAAAAGCTGCCCGAAACCATCAATACTGTATCGTCCGCAAATAAGAGAGTTAGACAATCAATACTAATGGGTAAGTCGTTAATATAAATAATAAAGAACAGACTCCCTAAGATGCTACCCTGAGCTACTACAATTTTAATGCATTTTATATTGCTTTTCGATTGATTCCATTCCACTATTTGTGAGCGACTTTCGAAATAAGATTTGGTCAGATTTAATGCAAACCATAATATTTCACCTTTCTTAGAAAAATCCCATGGTCCATGCAATCAAAGGCTTTAGAAAGATCGTGGAAGTGTGCTAGGCAGTTTTCCTCAGATTCAAATCGATTATAAACCCTCTAAACCCTATTCAATCAATCGCTGAAGGGCATTTACCGTTGATTTAGCTTTCCTAAATCCATATTGCTCCTCAGTAAAATATTTATTCTTCTAAAAGAGGTTATTATTTGGAGTGCTATAATTATTTCGAAAATTTTTGAAAAGGCTGGTAGAATAGCGATAAGTCTGTAGAGATTCATATTATCGGGCTCACCCTTTTTAAGTATTGATATAATTTTTGCAAGTTTTAATCTATTTTAATCTAATTGAACAGTTCATAATATCAGAAACAGGATCTTTTATGATGTGTACGGTTTCTTTCAAAAGATGGATAATGATTCCGTACACATCTTCTGTGCATTTGCCTCGGAATGATTTTATTGTGGTTGCCACTTCATCTGGATTTGTACGAAAGAAGAAAAATAAGAGATGCCTTTTCGGAACTTTACAGAGATAATCTTCAGGTTGAGTTTGAGTAAATAGCAGAGTGCTTATAAGATCTTTAGGAATATTTGTGAAGAACTCGTTAAAAGAGTTTGGAGTTAAACTAATTGGTGCTAACATTGAATGTATGAGTTTATTATATTCCATGTGGTTTTAGTTTTATTTTCCGAAGCAACGATTTTTTTCTTCAGATTTTCTTTTTTGCATTGTTTAATTTGTTTCAAATAAAAATATTAAATGTTATCTTTCTTTCCATTTTTATTTAATACAATACCAATGGTGTTGCACGCTATCAAAAGCGCGCCTTTCCTAACCTATCAACACACAGACGTTTTACTATCTTCGTTTCGATTATTTTTCTTCTCCAGATATCTTAATTTTGTTGATTTTTCGAGTGGAATATATAATTATACTGGATAAAATGTTTATGTTACATATTGAGATACAACTTTTTTGTGATTTTTGACATATTCTCCTGATGATGCCGTGTAGAAGACGAAACCGGCAGAGAAAAATAAAAGTAGAATTCATTTAAAGTGCAAAACCATTAGTAGTTTATCAAAGTAAAATGTTTGAAACTGTTGTATATAGTTTTGAAGTCTTCATTATTGGTTCTATGATAGGTTTCTTGAATCAAGGTAAGGGTATTTTTTATTTGAGTTAAAACCGGATCGTTTAGAACCGTGTTACGCTTGCATTTAAGAACTTTGTAAGGGAATTTTGTTGATTTTTCGAGTGGAATATATAATTATACTGGATAAAATGTTTATGTTACATATTGAGATACAACTTTGTTGTGATTTTTGATATATTCTCCTGATGATGCCGTGTAGAAAAATAAAAGTAGAATTCATTTAAAGTGCAAAACCATTAGTAGTTTATCAAATAAAAATGTTTGAAACTGTTGTATATAGTTTTGAAGTCTTCATTATTGGTTCTATGATAGGTTTCTTGAATCAAGGTAAGGGTATTTTTTATTTGAGTTAAAACCGGATCGTTTAGAACCGTGTTACGCTTGCATTTAAGAACTTTGTAAGGGAAACAAGCTTCAAACTAACGCATGAAGATGTTAAGAAACATGTTAAATTTACAGTTAGGATCATCTTCATGATAAATCTTAGACCAATCTTCTCGGGCTGACTGTAGTTGGAGTAGGTTTATTGCTTCTTTACTAATAAGTCTCTGTCTGCTCACGTGTTGCTTTTCCTCCTCAATTAAGAAGTAAAAAGTCTGATATGTGTGGTCTGATCTTTCGTCTGGGTGCACTAAAGCTAAGTAGCTATCTTTATGAAGATGAGTAAATATATTGTCGATACATTTCCGCGAAGATAGTGTTGTCCTAGTTGGCTCAAAAAAGGATGATTCCAGTCCGAAACTTAAGCACGTATCAAGTAATAGCTTTTAGTAATAGCTTTTTTCTAAAATATCAACATTAAAATCACCCACAAGTGCGATTTTGGTGTCAGGTTTTATACAGGCTGACATTTCTTATAAGCTGTTCTCTAGGACGTTTATAAACAGATTAAAATTTCCTGATATACACAAATTACTATTATATTTAACAAAGGCAAGTAGCAACCCAATATTTCGTAATGTTTTTCAATTGATTTCTCTTGAATATTCGTGATATACAGGATTTGTATTCCATTTTTAGTATAAATAGCAATTCCATCATGTAATAATTGCTGTCTGATGAATATAGCAGATTTAGTGTAATTTAGAAATTGATGGAGATCTTTGCTTACATTTTTCAGCCAATGTGCAGTAAGGCATAGGACATCGATGTCGTGGTCACTAAGTAATCTTTCAACTGCTGCAGATTTGTTTGCCAACGGTTAAACGTTCAAATGCATTATTTTAAAAGACATCTTTTTTAAATTTCCCAGATTGCAGGATATGATATGGGGTACAGTTTGTATTGTAGCTAGTCCTTTATTTGCTATTTCTTTAGAATAAGTGTCTTGCATATGATCAATGAAACCAATGCTTTGCTTCTAAAATTTTTTCAAAATTCATTAAATCCGCCGTAATTTTAAAGGAAGAATGGTATTCAGGGTGTTTTGAATTTATTTGTTTACATATCACCTCCGGAAAATCATTTTTCAACAAATCCACAATATTTTCAGATTTAGTAGAAGGGTCTATTTGTACTTTCACCAATAATAGGTTACTTTTCATTTGTTCCTTTTATACCCTTTGTTTTTATATTACTCCTCTTCTTGTTTTTTTTGGTTGTTGCTATTCATTTGATGGTACATTTATTTCTTTTGTTACATTTACTATCTCATCTAAGAAGTCATGGTTTAAATAAATAATTTCATTTACTAATTTTTGTTGGATTAGTAAAATAATAGAAAATGTGGATATAACAAGGTTATGGGAAACATTTAAACCAATTCTCCAAAACAAATAAGTATGCGCAAGTTTTATCACAACTTGACTATGCTAAAATCTTAATCTGAATATTGGAGGTCGAATTCTACTGTCAATGGTGACTTATTTTGATGAATCTGAATTAGTTATCACAGTGTAGAAATATATGATTAAATTTTTTTAAGGAGAAATCGTCCGATTTCGGTATTTTGTGATTTAAGGTATATCTAAACATATTTCGACATTTTCTGATTGTA
Source organism: Onthophagus sagittarius (assembly GCA_036711965.1). Taxonomy (NCBI): domain Eukaryota; kingdom Metazoa; phylum Arthropoda; class Insecta; order Coleoptera; family Scarabaeidae; genus Onthophagus; species Onthophagus sagittarius. The sequence goes on from JASERS010000005.1 coordinate 32,196,930, forward strand.
GAATAAATCAATGGTAGCAAGTGATCCGCCAAAAAGTCATCGCTAAAAAGAAATTCAACTTGTATGGGCAGTTCATCCCAATCTTTCGATCCAAAGTATTATCAAGACGACCGCCACTTCCGATCTACCGGAAGTAGCCGCAATTTTGTTTATATGACACCTTTCAATTACATTCAAAAAAATAAGTTGACTTTGATAACAGATATTGGCACTTGGTTTTTCGTTTTCGAGTTATCTGATTAGAAGTTCCTTTTAACAGTCATCAGTGTTTTTAAAATCGTATTTATCAGCCAATGTACAAATAACAAAGTTGAAGATTTGTGTAATCACACTTCAAATGATTACAAATAACAGGTAAATAGCTGTACTGGTCTATCTTATACAGGTGGCCAATAATTAAATTGCATAAAACGTAAAAAATTGCTTCTATTTGTTATTGATTAGGCAATTAAATTTTGACGCTTGTATTGTTGTTGTACTTATTTGTGCCACTTACTGCCATCATAAAAATAATCACAAATAATATTCAGGAATAAAATGTAATTAGTTTAACCAGTGTTTCTTATACAGGACTGTCAAAAGTTAAGTAACCAATTTACTAAAAAATGCTCTCATTTTGACATTTTTGATTATGCTATAAAACTTGAATCTGAAGAAAGATGAATGCGATATAAGTATGGATTATGCTTTTTGGATTCCTTAGGAATAATGTTGTTCATAACTTCATTCGTCATTTATATAAATACCCAAATTATACTTAATTGTATCAAGGAAATCCCTTAAATTTTGACATTTATGGTTTATGTTATATCACCGGAAGCGGGTAATTGATGGATATGATTTAACTGTTGGTTCTGATTTCTAGATTCCTTAGAAATATTTTTGTTCATAACTTTATTCGCTATCTGTTTTAATACTCACGTTATCGTTGATTATATCAAGAAAAAATCAAATGTTGATATCTTATGATTGATGCTATATCTCTGGAAGCAGATAATAGATAAATATGATCTCTGCGTGAAGTATGATTTCTTGATGCCTTAGGAACATTTTTTGTCCATAACCTCATTTTCTATCTGTCTTAATACTTATGGTTATTTAATTAAGAAAAATGTTTTTATTTTAACATTTTTGATTATGCTATATGACTTGAATCTGAAGAAGGATTAATGTGATATAAGTATGGATTATGCTTTCTGGATTCGTTAGGAATAATTTTGTTTATAACTTCATTCGTCATTTATTTTAATACTCAAATTATAGTTGATTGTATCAAGGAACCCCTTAAATTTTGACACTTTATGGTTTATGCTATATCACCGAAAGCAGGTATTTGATAGATAGAATATAAGTGTGGATTATGATTTCTAGATTCCTTAGAAATATCTCAAGTTATACTCAACTCAAGTTATAGTTCATTGTATCAAGGAAATCCCTTAAATTTTGACATTTTATGGTTTATGATATATCAGCGGAACACCTGCTTTTGATGGATATCATATAAATGTGGATTATGATTTCTAGATTTCTTAGGAATATTTTTGTTCGTAAGTTCATTCGCCATCTGTTTTAATACTTAGATTATCATTAATTATATCCAGAAAAATCGTCATATTCTGATATTTATGATTTATGTACTATCATCGGAAGCAGGTAGTTGATAGATATGATATAAGTGTGAATTATGATTTCTAGATTTCTTAGGAATATTTTTGTTCGTAAGTTCATTCGCCATCTGTTTTAATACTTAGATTATCATTAATTATATCCAGAAAAAATCGTCATATTCTGATATTTATGATTTATGTACTATCATCGGAAGCAGGTATTTGATAGATATGATATAAGTGTGGATTATGATTTCTAGATTCCTTAGGAATATTTTTGTTCATAATTACATTCGCCATCTGTTTTAATACTCACGTTATCGTTGATTATATCAAGAAAAGGTTAAATGTTGATATCTTATGATTTGATGCTATATCACTGGAAGCAGATAATAGATAAATATGATCTATGCGTGAATTATGATTTCTTGATGCCATAGGAACATTTTTTGTTCATAACCTCATGTTTTATCTTACTTAATACTTATGGTTATTTAATTAAGAAAAATTCTTTTATTTTTAAATTCTTTTATTTTAACATTTTTGATTATGCTAAATGACTGGAATCTGAAGAAGGATTAATGTGATATAAGTATGGATTATGCTTTCTGGATTCGTTAGGAATAATTTTGTTTATAACATCATTCGTCATTTATTTTAATACTCAAATTCTAGTTGATTGTATCAAGGAACCCCTTAAATTTTGACATTTTATGGTTTATGCTATATCACCGGAAGCAGGTATTTGATAGATATGATATAAGTGTGGATTATGATTTCTAGATTCCTTAGGAATATTTTTGTTCATAATTACATTCGCCATCTGTTTTAATACTCACGTTATCGTTGATTATATCAAGAAAAGGTCAAATGTTGATATCTTATGATTGATGCTATATCTCTGGAAGCAGATAATAGATAAATATGATCTATGCGTGAAGTATGATTTCTTGATGCCTTAGGAACATTTTTTGTCCATAACCTCATTTTCTGTCTGTCTTAATACTTATGGTTATTTAATTAAGAAAAATGTTTTTATTTTAACATTTTTGATTATGCTATATGACTTGAATCTGAAGAAGGATTACTGTGATATAAGTATGGATTATGCGTTCTGGGTTCCTAAGGAATAATTTTGTTTATAGCTTCATTCGTCATTTATTTTAATACTCAAATTATAGTTGATTGTATCAAGGAACCCCTTAAATTTTGACATTTTATGGTTTATGCTATATCACCGGAAGCAGGTATTTGATAGATAGAATATAAGTGTGGATTATGATTTCTAGATTCCTTAGGAATATTTTTGTTCATAATTACATTCGCCATCTGTTTTAATACTCACGTTATCGTTGATTATATCAAGAAAAGGTCAAATGTTGATATCTTATGATTTGATGCTGTATCACTGGAAGCAGATAATAGATAAATATGATGTATGCGTGAATTATGATTTCTTGATGCCATAGGAACATTTTTTGTTCATAACCTCATGTTCTATCTTACTTAATACTTATGGTTATTTAATTAAGAAAAATGCTTTTATTTTAACATTTTTGATTATGCTAAATGACTGGAATCTGAAGAAGGATTAATGTGATATAAGTATGGATTATGCTTTCTGGGTTCCTTAGGAATAATTTTGTTTATAACATCATTCGTCATTTATTTTAATACCCAAATTATAGCTGATTGTATTAAGGAACCCCTTAAATTTTGACATTTTATGGTTTATGCTATATCACCGGAAGCAGGTATTTGATAGATATGATATAAGTGTGGATTATGATTTCTAGATTCCTTAGGAATATTTTTGTTCATAATTACATTCGCCATCTGTTTTAATACTCACGTTATCGTTGATTATATCAAGAAAAAATCAAATGTTGACATCTTATGATTGATGCTATATCACTGCAAGCAGATAATAGATAAATATGATCTATGCGTGAATTATGATTTCTTGAAGCCTTATGAACATTTTTTGTCCATAACCTCATTTTCTATCTGTCTTAATACTTATGGTTATTTAATTAAGAAAAATGCTTTTATTTTAACATTTTTGATTATGCTATATGACTTGAATCTGAATAAGGATTAATGTGATATAAGTATGGATTATGCTTTCTGGGTTCTTTAGGAATAATTTTGTTTATAACTTCATTCGTCATTTATTTTAACACCCAAATTATAGTTGATTGTATCAAGGAAATCCTTTAAATTTTGACATTTGTGGTTTATGTTATATCATCGGAAGCAGGTAATTGATAGATATGATGTAACTGTGGATTCTGATTTCGAGATTCCTTAGAAATATTTTTGTTCATAACTTTATTCGCCATCTGTTGCAATACTCACGTTATTGTTGATTATATCAAGAAAAAATTAAATGTTGACGTCTTATGATAGATGCTACATCACTGGAAGCAGATAATAGATAAATATGATCTATGCGTGAATTATGATTTCTTGATTCCTTAGGAACATTTTTTGTCCATAATCTCATCTTCCATCTGTCTTAATCCTTATGGTTATTTAATTAAGAAAAATGCTCATATTTTGACATTTTTGATTATGCTATAGGACTTGAATCTGAAGAAAGATGAGTGTGATATAAGTATGGATTATGCTTTCTGGGTTCCTTAGGAATAATTTTGTTTATAACATCATTCGTCATTTATTTTAATACCCAAATTATAGTTGATTGTATCAAGGAAATCCCTTAAATTTTGAAATTTTATGGTTTATGCTATATCACCGGAAGCAGGTAATTGATAGATATGATATAACTGTGGGTTCTGATTTCTAGATTCCTTAGAAATATTTTTGTTCATAACTTTATTCGCCATCTGTTTTAATACTTAGATTATCATTAATTATATCCAGAAAAAACCGTCAAATTCTGATATTTATGATTTATGTACTATCATCGGAAGCAGGTATTAGATAGATATGATATAAGTGTGGATTATGATTTCTAGATTCCTTAGGAATATTTTTGTTCATAATTACATTCGCCATCTGTTTTAATACTCACGTTATCGTTGATTATATCAAGAAAAGATCAAATGTTGATATCTTATGATTTATGCTATATCACTGGAAGCAGATAATAGATAAATATGATCTATGCGTGAATTATGATTTCTTGATGCCTTAGGAACATTTTTTGTCCATAGCTTCATTCTGCATCTCTCTTAAAACTTATAGTTACTTAATTAAGAAGATATCCTCTAATTTTAACATTTTTGATTATGTTATACGACTTCTTTGAATCAGGAGATATATGAATATGATACAAGTGTACATTGTGGTTAAAAAGCTTTTCTAAGGAATCTAAATCATTAGGAATATTTTTGTTCAGTAATTATAAATCAGTTATAATCCGTAATCAGTTCAATAATCTTACTAAACCACGATTTTCCACGAAACCGTATGAAATATCGTTAAAATAAAATATGCTCCACATTAGAAGCATATTGCGTTATCACCCATTCAAAATTGAAATATTTTCGTCAAATAGTTTTTGAGAAAAAAACGCAAAGTAGACAAAGTTGTCGCCACTCTCAAAACTCGAGTACTTTTCTCAATTAACTCGCGATAGAAGAAAAACCGCAGATCTTAATTTTCAAATTAAGCTATGATGTTACACAAAAATGTTCATTGATTACAATAAACTTTACCGCAATTTATTCATCGAGCGATTTCGAAGATATCGATCTCTAAAGTGAGGGGCCTTTACTTCTGGCACGGATAATAGTTATAATCGATTTAAAAATGAGCAATGTTGCTTTCTTAAAGATAGCAGAATGAAAATCAAAGTCAAATAATGCGCTTTCTTCAACATCAAAGGAATCGAAGTCAATGACTCTCAGAATCCAATAAAATGCCGAAAGAACGTAAAAAATTACGTATAAAATTACATTATAATATATTCTTAAATACTTTATAACTTTTGGTGTTTTGAGAAAAACTAAATTTCTAATAAAGATGTGATCTCATTTTTATTTATATATTTACTACCCTTTTAAATAAATGCATAAATTTCAAAGAATTTGAAATTAAAAGCAAGTAAACTATAACTTCTCATATTAAGGTTTTTTCCCGAATGATGATTAAATGTTTATTATAGAATACCTAAGTAAAAACACGAAATCACGAAAAGTTTTGAGTGAACAAAGGATAAGTTTTTCGTTGGAAATGGTTCTTTATTTAGAAAAGATTTTGAATCATCGCTTTTCGGTTGAACAAAAACAAGGAAGATAAAGCTTTGTACAAGTAAAAAGAAGGAAATTCTTTATCATACCAAATTTAAAAGAAAATAAAAAAAGTTAAAAAAAGAAAGCGTGTTTTTGGTTTCTTGGAACTCTTCAAATAAACTCTTCTTCGTCCTGAAAATTGTTTACGGCTTTTAGGATTTCCCGCGCACCGCTGCGCCACTCTCTGCGGAGCTCTCTTTCTCTCTCGATTTTAAATTTAGCCAGAAGTTCCCAAAGGTTCACAGTCAAACACACAGTAGCCGGATCGCGTCGAGACTTTAAACGTCGATTTTTCCCTACGATTTTCCTTCGGTCAGGTCGTGACCCGAAAAGCCGACCATTTCGGTTTAGTTTTTCCGGACAATTCTTGTTATTATATTTTTTCATATCACCAAAATAATGCCATCGTGCGCTTCAATTCAAGGTGAGTTTTATGGTGCGTCGATTTTGTATAGAAAATTCTTTTTGAAAGTCGCGGTTATTTCTGTCTTCGTGCTTGTTTTGCAATAATGCGCGTTCCCTTTTTTCTATTCTACAACGATGAATTTAGGACGGAGAAAAAAAAATGAATATAATCCAGGAAATACGTAATGTAAACTGTAAACATTAAACAATAATTTTTTATACGGATTTTTTTGTTGGTAAGAATGTTTTGGTGTGTCTAGAAATAAATCAATTGGGAGGCAAAGTTTGAAAAATAAATTTAGAATAAATAAAAAACAAGTTGTGGACGTTGTTGATTTCGATTTTTTAAAATTTATTTTTGTTTGTTTGTAATTTTAAACCTTGCCAATAATGATTTTATTTCTTGTTTCGTCGAATCGTATGCCAGACAAATATTTATCCAAAACAATTCGACTCAAAGAGGACTTTTTTATGCATATTAACTGTTTAAAAATATATTTATTATAATCGTAGTTTCATAAATAAACCAACTAAAAATGTTATCAAGAAGTTTGCATATTCTAGAGTGGAAAAGGAAAGTGCAAAAGTACTCATTCTGAGAACAAGTTGACGAAATCTAAAACACAGAATTAGAGTCACAAAATAAGATGGGAGTATTAAATTAATTAGAAATGAAAGATCCATGTGCAATTGTTGGGTTGCAGTATCCAAAATTTCAAATAAGTGTCTAAAAATATGCTCTAGAAGATGAAATGGAACCCTAAATGCACAAAATCTTATGCTACCAACAAATTGGCTGACTCTAAGAGTTAAAATGCAAGTATAATAACACATCCTGCCAACAACTTGGTACATGCTAACAGATAATGCAAGTTTTGAAATAAAAAAGCTGATATCATCAATAAGTTACCTTATTCTAGAATGGAAAAATGGAAAATGAAAGTGCAAAAGTACTCATTCTGAGGATAAGTTGAGAAAATCTAAAACACGGAATAAGAGTCACGAAATAAGATGGGAAACATATTTTTATGGCAATAGAAATGTTTTATGGCATTAAATCAATTAAAATTGAAAGAACTGTGTGCAATTGTTGGGTTGCAGTATCCAAAATTTCAAATAAGTGTCTAAAAATATGTTCTAGAAGATGGAGTGGAACCCGAAATGGACAAAATCTCATGCTACCAATAAATTGACTGACTCTAAGAGTTAAATGCAAGTATGATAGCACATTCTGCCAACAACTTGGTGCATTCTAGCAGATAATACAAGTTTTGAAATAGAATAGCTGATGTCATCAACATGTTACCTTATTCTAGAATGGAAAATGGAAAATGAAAGTGCAAATGTACTCATTCTGAGGATAAGTTGAGGATATCTAAATCACAGAATTAGAGCCATAAAATAAGATGGGAAACGTAATTTCTATGGCTATAGAAATGTTTTATTGCATTAAATCAATTAAAATTGAAAGAACTGTGTGCAATTGTTAGGATGCAGTATCCAAAATTTCAAATAAGTGTCTAAAAATATACTCTAGAAGATGGAGTGGAACCCTAAATGCACAAAATCTCATGCTAACAATAAATTGACTCACTCTAAGAGTTAAAATGCAAGTATGATAGCACATTCTGCCAACAACTTGGTACATTCTACCAGATAATACAAGTTTTGAAATAGAATAGCTGATGTCATCAACAAGTTACCTTATTCTAGAATGGAAAATGGAAAATGAAAGTGCAAAAGCACTCATTCTGAGAATAAGGTGACGAAATCGAAAACACAGAATTGGAGTCACAATATAAGATGGGAAACGTAATTTTTATGGCTATAGAAACGTTTTATGGCATTAAATCAATTAAAAATGAAAGAACTATGTGCAATTGTTGGGTTGCAGTATCCAAAATTTCAAATAAGTGTCCAAAAGTATGCTCTAGAAGATGGACTGGAACCCTAAATGCACAAAATCTCATACTACCAATAAATTGGCTGACTTTAAGAGTTAAAATGCAAGTATAATAACATGTTCTGCCAACAACTTGGTACATAGTAGCAGATAATACAAGTTTTGAAATAGAATAGCTGATGTCATCAACAAGTTACCTTACTCTAGAATGGAAAAATGGAAAATGAAAGTGCAAAAGTACTTATTCTTAGAATATATTGACGAAATTTAAAACAAAGAATTATAGTCACGAAATAAGATGGGAAACATAATTTTTATGGCTATAGAAATATTTTATGGCATTAAATCAATTAAAATTGAAAGAACTGTGTGCAATTGTTAGGTTACAGTATCCAAAATTTCAAATAAGTGTCTAAAAATATGCTCTAGAAGATGGAGTGGAACCCTAAATGCACAAAATCTCATGCTACCAATAAATTGACTAACTCTAAGAGTTAAATGCAAGTATGACAGCACATTCTGCCAACAACTTGGTACATTCTAGGTGATAATACAAGTTTTAAAATAGAATGGCTGATGTTATCAACAAGTTACCTTATTCTAGAATGGAAATTGGAAAATGAAAGTGCAAAAGCACTCATTCTGAGAATAAGTTGACGAAATCGAAAACACAGAATTAGAGTCACAAAATAAGATGGGAAACGTAATTTTTATGGCTATAGAAATGTTTTATGGCATTCAATCAATTAAAATTGAAAGAATTCTGTACAATTGTTAGGTTGCAGTATCCAAAATTTCAAATAAGTGTCTAAAAATATGCTCTAGAAGATGGAGTGGAACCCTAAATGCACAAATTCTCATGCTAACAATAAATTGACTGACTCTAAAAGTTAAAATGCAAGTATAATAGCACATACTGCCAACAACTTGGTACATTCTAGCAGATAATACAAGTTTTGAAATAGAATAGCTGATGTCATCAACAAGTTACCTTATTCTAGAATGGAAAATGGAAAATGAAAGTGCAAAAGTATTTATTCTGACAATAGGTTGACGAAATTTAAAACACAGAATTAGAGTCACAAAATAAGATGCGAAACGTAATTTGTATGGCGATAGAAATGTTTTATGGTATTAAATCAATTAAAAATGAAAGAACTATGTGCAATTGATAGGTTGCAGTATCCAAAATTTCAAATAAGTGTCTAGAAATATGCTCTGGAAGACGGAATGACACCCTAAATCTACAAAATCTCATGCTACCAACAAATTGGCTGACTCTAAAAGTTTAAATGCAAGTATAATAACACATTCTGCCAACAACTTGGTACATACTAGCAGATAATACAAGTTTTGAAATAGAATAGCTGATGTCATCAACAAGTTACCTTATTCTAGAATGGAAAATGGAAAATAAAAGTGCAAAAGTATTTATTCTGACAATAAGTTGACGAAATCTAAAACACAGAATTAGAATCACAAAATAAGATGGGAAACGTAATTTTTATGGCGATAGAAATGTTTTATGGTATTAAAACAATTAAAAATGAAAGAACCATGTGCAATTGTTGGGTTGCAGTATCCAAAATTTAAAATAAGTGATTCTCTAGAAGATGGAATGGAACCCTAATCGCACATAATCTCATGCTACCAACAAATTCGCTGACTCTAAAAGTTAAAATGCAAATATAATAGCACATACTGCCAACAATTTGGTACATACTAGCAGATAAAACAAATTTTGAAATAGAATAGCTCATGTTATTTAACTTATTCTAACAAAAAGTTGTCGAACTCTAACGTACTGAATTAGAATCTCAAAGTATGATGGCTTATACTACAGAAGACAGAATGATGTATCAAATAGTTTGGTTCAGATGTGCTGTTCTTCCATCACGCTATAATAATAATTACTTAAGAGACTTATACTCATGTCCAATAGAAAATTTTTAAAAAATAGTTATTTATAATGAATAGATTCACAAAGCAAACATAATGTCTGCACGGGCCAAGTGCTTCCTCTCCAAAATAGACACATAAATAAAAAGCACTGTATTGTCGTCAGGAATTCTCATGTTACCTTCTTGAACTTATTTAGAGACGCACATTTCGCCCAAACGTATCGGAGATCACTGAATACTGAAGAAGGAAACTGAAAATTAATTTTGCTGAAGAGATAAGTAGGTTTCGTGAAAAGCAAGATTTAAAAAAAAGGCAAATTAAATGCAAGGTACTTCTTCATTTTGAGTCATTTTAGATTGGCCAACCTGTGACTGAGATGATCCTGTCTACGTAGCCCTAAGATTAATTTAATAGAAGAATTCTGTGCCTTTTGTATTTTGCTTTTCAGAATATACGAAAGAAACGGAGCGTTTCAAGCAGGGTCCCAACCTTTTCTTTGTGACGACCCCCTGTAAGAATTTTTATTATCGCATCGACCCCATTAGAAACAGAACGTACAAAACAGACAATTTTATACAAACCATTGTTATTAGCGACATAAAAAAGGTCACTGAAAATTTCGGTAGTTTAGGATTTCAACTAAAAAAAAGGTCGTATGCCTTACAGCTTTATTGACTCTTTATCGACCACTTAAAGTTATATCGACCCTTAAAGCTAAAAACGAAGAAGAGTATCGGCAGAACACTACAGAATTCTATCAACAAATTAGTAGACTTTTGATTCTATAAAAGTGTGAAACAGATCATGTTGGTGAAAATGCAGAATATATGTATTCACATAACACAGCTCAATTTGTTCATGAGATTGAAGAATCAGTGCCAATGTTTTGACCATTAAACCTTTTAATGATAGGTTAAAATTCCATTCATTTGAGCCTTGCTAAGCTATATGATAACTACTAATAATAACAAAGAGGAATCCATTTCGTTAAACATTTATGATTGGAATGTCTAAGCTCGGCATATTAATAAGCGCGATGAAGAGATTATTTAAAATCTAAAAATATTTGATGTTTAAAAAAACTAAATACCACAATTTTTTGTAACCAAATTACAATAGAACATTCAAAGTTATTTCCGGAACAGCTTGATAAATATAAAATTAAATGCGGAATTCAACGACTGCCAACGACAAGCGACAAATTATCAAGTGATGATGCAGCACTTAGACCATTTAAACATTTATGCCGAAATAAAATCGATTAAGTGCAGTTCTGATCAAATTTACTATGAACACGTAAATTTACTTTTCTGGAAGTTCGTTACCATAAAATAGTCACTCAGCAAATTTAAAATACAGTACTAGGAACTTATTATGAGTAAAAGGACGACTATAATTCGTGATTAAATTTCCTCGTATATCAAAATAATCGTAATTAAACTAGGAGTTCGAAACAACATTGGATCTCGATATTTCGTTACATCTCATCTGAAATGTAATTATCACCTATTTGTTAATATTGAACAAATAATTATCACTTCATATTTTGATGTGTTCAAGTTTTTTTAATTAATTTAAAATCTCCATCAACATGATTAATCAATAACGAAGTCTTTTGTATTTTGAAACACAAAAAAAGTGATTTGATGGTATAAACCAGATGCTTGATGTTGGTTTAGCGACATTTTGGCCTCAACACATCTACGATACAAGTTGTAAAGTTCACCTAATCGACTCTGGAATGTTTACACCAAAGCTGCCAAATAAAATATGGATCGTGTGCATAGTTCTATAACACCAAATTATTTTTTTTTTTACTTTCTTTACATCAGTTTTAAAGTTATTTTTTTAAGAAATTTCTCCGGTTTCTAAGGTTTTAAAAATAAATCATAAAATCGTTTTGTTTTAGGCATGGATTCAGTGTATCCAGAACCGATGTCTCGTCTTCATAGAAGAGTGGTTCCTAAGAAAAGAAGAGGAACATCAACGAGATATAGAACACAACCAGTTACATTTTCGGAAATTCAAGTAATAATAAATATAATATTTTTAATGTACTTTAAAACCTTGATCATAGTGATAGATATCATATAGATAGAATCCAATTCATGGAATTCGATGATAGTTCTAGTTTTTATTTTTATAGATATGGACTTTAATCTTCAATTTGAGATACAAATCGTTATGAAAATTTACATATTTGAAGTTGTTCCATTTTTGACAATTTCATTCTTTTAAATTATTATATCATTAAATTATATATCATTACTTATTATATATCACATATATATATACTTATTATACTTATATATATACTTATTATATATCATTATTAAATTATTATATCATTACTTTTAAATTTCATTCCTGCATGTTTCAAGATCTAGATCTGAAGAACTCTTCTGAATATTGCATCTGCTATAAAATAATTTCATCTGATTCATATTTGAACTAAATAAAATTGAGCATGTAACCCTATCAATCTTACATTTAGGTGCAAAATTGAGAAGAATGGAATGGTGAGAGAAAGAGTGGGAGTACATGTTACAAGGTCATTAAGTAGCGAATTGTTGTTATTGTGGTATTGGATGAAAACTTCTTCGTATAAATCGAGTTCCTTTGATTTTATAATGTTCTTTAAGAGTTCTAAATTTTCTATGGTGGTCTTGTCCATGGATATGTTTATAGATAACGGAAGAGTCCCTACTTCAATGTTCTTTGAATCTCGTGGTAATTCTTTTGCCTGCCTATTATGTGTATACCTTATCACAACCATTACACAAATTTGTGTTTATTATTCATCAAAATCTGACTGATAAATTTTGTTTAAAACTGTGTAGAAGGGTGGGATAATATGGGAGAGCAATAAAATTATGTCTTTTGTTAAAATAAGGGTAGATTATATTATTTAAACATCCAGCGTGAACTTTATTGTATATACTTTGTATTTCTCTTTTAAATCTTGTATTGTGCAATCGTCATTTAAACCAATTGGTTTTATATTTTTTAGTTGTTTAGTTGAGATAGCCATAAATGTTTACGTTGAATTGATTGATTAATATCTCAAAAACGAATAAATATTTTCAAGATCCGGTTTCATCACGAGAAAACACACACTTTCCTCTATAAATCATGAATAATTCACTAATATACCTTAAGAATTCGATTTTTCGTGATTTTTTAAAATAAGATTATTAATTCCAAAAAATCATAAAAATTAGGTTAACTTAAATAATCTTTATCTCAAAAACGAATAAAGATTTCCTAATTTGGTTTTCACCATGACAAAATAGACACTTGCCTCTATAAATTTTGAATATATCATTAAAATATTTCAAGAATTCGATTTTTGGTGATTTTTAATTAACTTGAGATAGCCGTAAATATTCACGTTCAATTTAATAATATATATCTCAAAAACAAGATTGGATTTCAAGATCCGTTTTCATTACTAGAAAGTAGACATTTTCCTCTATAAATCATGAATAATTCATTAAGATATCTTAAGAATTTGATTTTTCGTGATTTTTAAAACAAGATTATTAATTTCAAAAAATCATAATAAATTAGGTTAACTTACATAATCTTTATCTCAAAAACGAATAAAGATTTTCTAATTTGGTTCTCACCATGACAAAATAGACACTTACCTCTATAAATTTTGAATATATCATTAAAATATCTCAAGAATTCAATTTTTGGTGATTTTCAATTTACTTGAGATAGCCGTAAATATTCACGTTGAATTTAATGATATATATCTCAAAAACGAATAAATATTTTCAAATTTCGTTTTCATTACTAGAAAGTAGACATTTTCCTCTATAAATCATAAATAATTCATTAAGATATCTTAAGAATTCGATTTTTCGTGATTTTTTAAAATAATATTATTAATTTCAAAAAATCATAATAAATTAGGTTAACTTACATAATCTTTATCTCAAAAACGAATAAAGATTTTCTAATTTGGTTCTCACCATGACAAAATAGACACTTACCTCTATAAATTTTGAATATATCATTAAAATATCTCAAGAATTCAATTTTTGGTGATTTTTAAAACAAGATTATTAATTTCAAAAAATCATAATAAATTAGGTTAACTTACATAATCTTTATCTCAAAAACGAATAAAGATTTTCTAATTTGGTTCTCACCATGACAAAATAGACACTTACCTCTATAAATTTTGAATATATCATTAAAATATCTCAAGAATTCAATTTTTGGTGATTTTCAATTTAGTTGAGATAGCCGTAAATATTCACGTTGAATTTAGTGATATATATCTCAAAAACGAATAAATATTTTCAAATTTCGTTTTCATTACTAGAAAGTAGACATTTCCCTCTATAAATCATGAATAATTCATTAAGATATCTTAAGAATTTGATTTTTCGTGATTTTTAAAACAAGATTATTAATTTCAAAAAATCATAATAAATTAGGTTAACTTACATAATCTTTATCTCAAATACGAATAAAGATTTTCTAATTTGGTTCTCACCATGACAAAATAGACACTTACCTCTATAAATTTTGAATATATCATTAAAATATCTCAAGAATTCAATTTTTAGTGATTTTCAATTTACTTGAGATAGCCGTAAATATTCACGTTGAATTTAATGATATATATCTCAAAAACGAATAAATATTTTCAAGATTCGTTTTCATTACTAGAAAGTAGACATTTTCCTCTATAAATCATAAATAATTCATTAAGATATCTTAAGAATTCGATTTTTCGTGATTTTTTAAAATAATATTATTAATTTCAAAAAAATCATAAAAATTAGGTTAACTTAAGTAATCTTTATGTCAAAAACGAATAAAGGTTTTCTAATTTGGTTCTCATCATGACAAAATAGGCACTTGCCCCTATACATTTTGAATGTTTCATTAAATTATCTCAAGAATTCGATTTTTGGTAATATTTAATTAACTTGAGAGAGCCATAAATGTTCACGTTGAATTTAATAATTTATATCTCAAAAATGAATAAATATTTTCAAGATCTGGTTTCATCACGAGAAAGTAGACTCTTTCCTCTAAAAATCATGAATAATTCATTAAGATATCTTAAGAATTCGATTTTTCTTGATTTTTTAAAACATGATTATTAATTTCAAAAAATCATAAAAAAATAGATTAACTTAAATAGCCTTTATCTCGAAAACGAATAAAGATTTTCTAATTTGGTTCTCATCATGACAAAATAGACACTTGCCCCTATAAATTTTGAATGTATCATTAAATTATCTCAAGAATTCGATTTTTGGTAATATTTAATTAACAGTAGATAGCCATAAATGTTCACCTTGAATTTAATAATTTATATCTCAAAAACGAATCAATATTTTGAAGATCTGGTTTCATCACGAGAAAGTAGACTCTTTCCTCCATAAAGCGTGAATAGTTCATTAAGATATCTTAAGAATAAGAATCTTAAGAATTCGATTTTAACTGGCGATAGCCATAAACGCTCACCTTGAATTGAATGATTTATATCTCAAAAACGAATAAATATTTTCAAGATCCGGTTTTGCAGCTGTTTTTCTTCTTCTTCAATCATTTTTCGCTTAATTCAAGTCTTTTCCTTTCGGCACTGTTCTTAGAAAAATCAAGGCTCAGACACTGATATCATTTTTCTTCTCTCTCTTAAAGAAACAAAAATGTTTCCAATTTGGCCCACCCTATTCATTTCCGTAATCTACAATTTCAATGTGTATAAATAGACTTTTAAAGTTAAAAACCAAATAAATCCGTTATATTACGATTGTTTATTGCATTTTTTTTGTAGGAAGTAGATGAAGATAATTTAGAAGAAACATCAACCGCACAAACATCATCAACCTCAAGAACTGATTTAAGTGATTTAAACAGCAAATTTGAAGAATTTAAAAGGGCGAGAGATATAGCGTTAAGTAAAATAGACCAGGATTCAACGGATGTTAATAAAAATCAGGTTCCTTTGACGACTTCAAGATCTATGGGGAGGTTACCATCGAGGCCATCTCTTTAAACGCATCGATTTTTATTTTAACTTAATATAAATAATATAATTTTTTGTTTATTATTTTTTTAACGTAATTATTGTTGTATCGTGAAAGTGATTACGAAATAATCACCAAAGTGTACGTAAAGCATATTTTTATATATGAAAAATAAATCTGTACAAATACCCGACAAAAAAAAAGAAGCAATAAAGATTTTAAATCAAAATGTATTTTCCTATTTTGTAATTTAATTAATGTTAAACGAATTGTTTTTAATTGTATTATAATATAAATTTTATTGGAGTAGATGAAATAAAAAGAATCTTCGTTTAAAGTTGCATTTTTAATACACGAATGTTAGTCCACGTGGCTTCGAAATGGGCGATTTACAAAATACCCCAAACCGTTTGACGTCACGAAGTTATTGGAGTATTTATAGATTTAGGAAAACGGCGGACGGTGTTTATCAAATATGTTAATTTGGCGGTCATATTTTCAATTAAAATCCCAATTTTAAAGAGATTAAAAATGAATTAGGAATTAAAACGAAAATCGTGTTTAGGTAGAAGATTATTTAATATCATATTTTTTAAAACATGTATCAGGGCGTAAATTAACATCCCACATTTTTTTTTCAATTTAATATATAAATAACATCTTTCTTTTCTTATGTATACACATCTTTTGTCTTAAATATTTTCTTATACAACTCTTTTTGTTTTGTATAAATTATCTTACTTACATTAGGAGAAGTAAAACGTTTTTTTTCTTATCTTAAACGAAATTAAAGAGGTAAGAACGAAACGAAATAAAAAACTTTGCTATAAATTAAAAAAAAACTATCAATAGATAAAAAGGACTTAAGGCTATTAATATCACGCATCCGAAATTGATCGGAATCAGTATGTACAAATGCAATAAATATATTATACAAAATTATTAAAATATAAAGGGGTAAAAATTCTTTTTTAATAATAATACAAAATAATTTATTTCATTTTTTTGTTTAAATAGTTTTGAGGTTGGTTTCGTCAACGAGGATTGTTTTTTTTTTAATTATTTTTTTCTTTATTTTATAGACGACTTTTACAAGTGCGATAACTTTTACGGGAACATTTAATTTTTGTAGTTTAACATTTAGTTTTTTTATTTTTTTTGTACTTAACATTATATACAAAAGATGCTTTAATGCATAAGAATCTTGTATTATAAATGTAGGGTATGTGTATCAAAAGTATAGTAAAGTTTTAAACTGTCTCTTTAAGGCCCACTTTTACCAACCTCCAGTTAAACTAACTAGCGGTGGTTAGAGCGATTTTAACCGCCCTCATTGGGTATGAGCCGATTTTTAACTGTTAGATAAATTTGTCAAGAGGTGGTAAAAGTGGGCCTAAAACATCTCAATCTCTTTATATTTAGGTAATTAAAAAGTATCTAAGGAATTCAAATCTTTATTCAAACACGTATTAAGTTATTTAAATCATTTAGCTGTGTGGAACTTAAATGTTTTCTGCAATCAGACACTTCATTATTCTTTGGACAATTTACTAATGAAATAGTGTCGAAAACAAATCAGTTGAACCTGATTTATCATACCTTTGAAACACATATGTTAACCCTCTATTGCATATTGTTCCCAATTGGAAACACATTTTTTAATTATATGTACATACCGTCGTCATCTTACACATTTTCAACATATTGTGTGATTATCGTTATTTACCACACATTATGCAAGATATCCATAAATAATTATTTAAGTTAATGAGCTAATTTGTATTATATCAACCCCATTGGGTTCAACGTGTGTAAGAAGAGCAACCTTAAAGATACAATCGCAATGTTCCATCAGAAAATGAGGACTCTGATCTTTCTGATGCTGATTATGAAGGTAAAGCCGGATTTATATTTGGCTGACGTATTGTGGTGCCATTTTGGTTGTATTAGCATAAAGATAGATTAGATCAATTTAAACATGGTTTGTGATTCATCAGATTTGCGCTTCTTCTTTCTGAATTAGTATGAACCTCATTGAATTATTCCTGATTGATGAAATCTTTCAGCAAGAAATGAAATTCGTCTCTAGCCTCTCTCTTTCTAATCACTGGATGAAGCCAATATCTTCTCTCTCCTTCTTTTTTAGAAGAATTGCCAGAATTACAAAATGAATTAATAATTAATCCTCATAAGCCTTGGGGTGCTGAATATCTTAGGACAGCTCTGGCTCTAATATTCAGGGTTGGGTTGGATTAGGTTTAGCCTTGCATCTGAAGACATTTTTTGATGAAGACCTCTATAAATAGTTTCGAAATAGAGTACGTTACAAACTAATTTGGTAACCCAGTATATTTGAAATGAAGTGAAACTAGAACTAACACTAGATCTAGAAGTGGAAAGATATGGGTTTACCCGTGCGTCTTCAGACCCCAATCTTTCCACTTCTAGGCCTAGTGTTAGTTCTAATTTTACTTCAATTAAAATATAC
Organism: Onthophagus sagittarius; assembly: GCA_036711965.1. NCBI lineage: Eukaryota > Metazoa > Arthropoda > Insecta > Coleoptera > Scarabaeidae > Onthophagus > Onthophagus sagittarius. The sequence continues at coordinate 32,215,493 of JASERS010000005.1, forward strand.
AGGATTGCCAAATCAATTTGTAAAGAATTCTGTTTCAGAAACTGTTCATTGTAGAGGCCTTTAAAAAAGGTGTTAAAAAAAAGTCTTGAGATGCACGAATAAACCCAACCCAACCTAACACTAAACCTGGAACTGGTATCACTCCGGCTATGGAACTGGTATCATTTCCGGCTAAACCCGAACCTTTCCACTTCTATATCTAGTGTTAGTTCTAGTTTTATATCATTAGATCTAACTTCAGATCTAGAACTAACATCTTAGCCTATACGGCCAAGATATACTCTCATAAGACGGCTAAACTCGACAGAGTTGATAGAAAGTTGGGTTGGATTAGGTTTCGCCCCTTTTTGACGAGAATGAAGACAGGACACTCGAAAACTTAATGAAGAATATGACCAAACTGTATGATAAACATCTCAATAAAAAGAATGGCAAGGCCACGAATCGCACACCTGTGTATTGCTGGAATACACAACTAAATGAAAAGAGCGTCTCTCTTTCCATTGTAATAAAATGAGGAGGAAGCTAACAAGGCTTAGAGCTAAAGGAAATTCAGCCCAGATAGAGTTAGAAGTTGCTCTAGATAACTATAAGACTGCAAAAATCGATTTAAAAAAGGCGATGACGAAGAGTAAGAGAGAAATGGAAGGCTCTGTGTAAAGAGCTGGAAGATAGGCCTATAAGATAGTGACAAGGAAACTAAAATTAAGAAATCGACTCACGATCACAGAAGAAAAAGTAGACCAGCAAGTGTTAAAGCTTTTCCCTAGGCATAATAGAAAAATATGGCAATATACATCGGTTGAAGATGTGCAAGATAAAGCTTAAGAAAGCGTCTGATCCAGATCAGATATTGCCAAAATTGTTAGTAGCAATGGTAAATAAATATCCGAAAGAATTCCTGAAGATCTTTAATAGCTGTCTGAGGAGTAGCACTCTTCCGACAATTTGGAAAACTGTAAAGCTAGTGCTAATAGAAAGGCCAAAGAAAGACTGAATTGAAATGTCATGTATCTTAGGACGTCATAATCTTAGATCAATATCTTAGGACAGTTCTGCTTCTAATATTCGGGGTTGGATTTAGTCGTGCATTTGAAGACATTTGTTGATGAAAGTCTTTATGAACGGTTTCAAAATAGAGTATTTTACAAACCGATTTGGTAACCCTGCATATTTGAAATGAACTAAAACTAAAACTAAAACTAACACTAGACCTAGAAGTGGAAAGTTTTGGATTTAGCCGTGCGTCTTCTAGGTCTAGTATTAGTTCTAGATTTATATTATTAGATCTAACTCTACATCTAGAACTACAAACATTCGGGTTTAGCCGTATATCTCACAAGATGGCTAAAATCAACACAGTTGATACAGAGTTGGGTTAGATTGGGTTGGGTTAGGTTAAGTCATACAGGCCCATAAAACGGAATTGGTCTTACTACAAGGACGAAGAAAAATTAAAAACATGTACATAACGGTGAACGGAAGGGAAATTAACAGCGTCGAGAGTCAAATACCTAGGTGTATATCTTGACAAAGACATGGAAATGACGAACCATGTATTGGAGACGACAAAAAGAGAAACACAAAGGTCAAATATGCTCATGAGGATTATGCCGAATATTGGGGGTCCAACGGCTAGAAGAAGAAGACTTTTAGTAATCACGGTGATGTAAGTAATATTGTATGCAGCAACAATATGGCACAAATGTGCCATGAAGCATAAAAGATAATAGGAATAGGTTATTGCAGGAGTTCTACCAATACATTTTTTGGTCCAGGAGAGAGTTAACATCCATACAAAAGGGAGAGAAAATAAATCGGAGATTAGGGAAAATTTGATTGCGAAGTGGAAAGAGGCATGGTCAGCGTATTCCAGCTGGGCAAAACAGATTATACCAGATCTAGAAATCTGGCAGGAGAGAAGGTGGAGAAAGGTCTATTTCTATGTTACCCAAGTCTTGTCGGGACACGGAGTCTTTGGTCCGTATCTGAAGAAAATAAGCAAAGCAGACAAGCAGAAATAGACTTAGACGACTATACGAAGGAAGGAAAACGGGATAGAACGTTTTAGTATAACGCTAATTCAAAAAGTTAGGGAAAAATTTTTCTTTGTGACAAACCCGAACGGTTGAGAGAGAGAGATTAGAAGACAGGCCTTGGGAGTCCTTCTGAGTCCCCCAAAACCGGGTACGTATCAATTTATGATCAATTCAAAAAGTTTTTGTTTTTCTTTTGCGCCTTCTGCTGAGACAAATCCAGACAACGTATGGATCCAAAAGAAGACAGTTTTTTTTGAAAAGAAGGAGGAGAAGAAAGAAACATAGTCAACAGATATAGCGGTCGAGCTGGACGAAGAAAAATTTTTCTTTTAGCTACTCTGAAGTAATAGGCGGTTTCAGGAAAGGGATTTCTAGTGACCCCACACTATCTAACCATCCATTATCCTAAGCCAAATTTTTCACAACCTCGTAAAAAAAGCTTTTGTCATGCAGTCTCCCGGAACTGTGTGAGTCGGGAGAACTATCGTGCGACCAGTAAGGGAAGGTCAACGGTCCATGCGATTGAGGAGGTCATTAAATGACTCCTGATCACAGTGGACGTTCGAAATGCGGAATTCGGTACGGCGCCATAGAAGGAAATCGTCGAAAAGTTATCTGTATACCTAGTTAAAATAATAAAGACTTCTTTAAGCGACAGATATATTGAATGCGAGCTTACTAGTTCTCTCCTTGGGCCGCTTCTCTAGAAAATATTTTTTGTTAAACTGCTGCAAAACAAGTATGTGAGGAGGATTCAAGATTTATAGCTTATGCTGATTATCTCGCTATTGTCGTGTCTGGCTGGAGCGAGAAATGAAATGGGCCTGGAGATAGCCCCTGAAAAGTCTGAGGCCATTATATAAAGAAGCAGACGTGGAGTTTGGGGATATAATCCTGATATGATGAAGAGTCTTTAAAGTATTTCTTTCTATCTGATCATGATCATGATGAGATGGAGTATACATATTGGGTATATTGTTGAAAAGGAGGGAAAAACAGTCTAGGCCCTAAACAGGATTATTGGTTTCACCTATGAATCGAGAGAGGCGAAAAGAAGGCTGATAGGTGCGACGATATACTCACAGATTTTGTACGTTTTCTGTCTTAGAAAGAATGTTTGTAAGGTAATCAGGCTACAGAGGGCTATTATAATAAAAACTGTGACTGTATACAGAACTAGTTCCACTGAGGCGTTTCATGTGATGTTCAGCATTTTGCCATTGATCTAATGATTACCAGAAGCGCAACCGTATGGAAGGAAGGATACAACAAAGATGAGGTGGAGGCAAAAATACTGGAAGAGTAGGAGAAACTATGGAGGATGAACACGGGAAAGGCAAAATGGACCAAGCCTCTAATCACAGATTTAAGGAAATAAATATCCAAAAGCTGGGAAGATGTGGACTTCCATTTTTGCCAGCTGCTAATAGGTGTTTTAACGCGTATTTTGTAAATTTTAAAAAATGGCTCTCCGACACTTGCGACTTAAATGGGATTGGACGGGTCCGATCTTGGGATGTCTGTTATTTCTGTACCTTGGTATGAAGAGGTCATCAGGGTAGGTCACCAGTCCAGGTATGTGATTATGAGTTTAATTTTAAAAGTCTGTCGTGTGTATATGTTTGTTTTGGTTTTCTGCCGTATATGGCTTAAGGGGATCGTAATCCCCGGGATATTGTTTGAGCAGTGGAAGAGGATAGGAGAGTGGGGTAGCCCCCCACATTCCGGTATGTGAGTAATACTGTGACTTTAAAAATATTGTCGTGTATTTTGTTCTCGGTGTTAACAAGTTTTTCAAATGTAGGGATGGTATGGACTGTGAGAGATGATGGAGAGTTGTGGAGGACTGATCACTCGGTGGGCTGATGGTAAAAACGCTGAACCGTAGTTCCAACCCATCGTGTGGGATTAGATGAAAGGGACAAAAATGGAAAAAAAAATGGACTTCAATCCCACACTATCCCGCCGCTCAATATCTCAGGCTGGATGTCTATTAGCAGATTTTCCCCGATCTCAATGCACAAAAAAAGTTTAGCCGTGCATCAAAAGACATCTTTTAATGAATGATTTCGAAATAGAGTACTTTACAAACCTGTTTCCTGTTGGTAATCCTGTTTCAAATGAAGTAAAACGAGAACTAACACTAGACCTGGAAGTGGAAAGTTTTGCGCCAATCTTTCCATTTTTTCATTAAATCTTACTCTAGATCTAGAATTCTAGATCTCTAGATCTATTGTAAGTTCTACTTCTACTTGAGTTCAAATATATAGAGTTGGGTTGGCCAAACGAAAAAGCATATAAAGTTACGTGTGGAGTTCCACAGGGGTCCCTTTTGGGTCCTCTCTTGTGGAACCTGTTCTACGATCAAGTACTGCGCATAAGGGTGAAGGAGGGAGTGACGCTAATTGCTTTTGCTGACGACTTGGCGGTAGTGGTTTGCACGCGAGACAAAGTACTTTTGCAGGACAAAACGGCATATGCGCTACAAGTAATTATAAGGAAATTAGAGAAGATAGGGTTGCAGGTAGCGAAGCAGAAAACCGAAATGGTTCTCCTTCAGGGGCGTCGCATAGTAGAGAACCTAAGTATTCACTTAGACACAGACACCATGATAAGTAGCACCAAAGAGGTGAAGTATCTAGGAGTAGTTTTGGACAAAGATACAAAGATGACGAAACACGTGGTGGAGATAACAAAAAAAGCAACAGAAATGACAAATAGACTTATGCGCCTAATGCCAAACATAGGTGGCGCGGTAGCCACCAAGAGACGAACAATCGCTACTGCGGCAACTTCCGTAATTCTGTATGCGGCGCCCACGTGGGAGAGTGTGCTGAAATATAAAAATTACAGAAATATGCTAACAAGCATTAACAGGAAGTTAGCTATAGGTATAATATCTGCTTAACGAACAGCACCAACAGAAGAGGTGGAAGTTATCCCAGGATTGCCACCGATTGATCTGCAAATAAGGGAGAGAGGCCGGACATATAGAGAGGGCAGGCAAAGTAAACAGGCAAACAGAGAGAGCCTGATGCTGGCAGGAAAGATGGAACCACAGAACAAGCTGGACAAGAAAGCTGATTCCTGACATCACTAAATGGTTGAATAGAAGGTGGGGGGAGCCGGACCACTTCCTTACGCAATTCCTGACCGGACATGGGATCTTCAAAGCGTATCTTTACAAAATTAGGAAAGCGGAATCTGAGGTCTGCTGGTTTTGCACAGAACGAGACAGCGCCGCACACACAATCGTAGAGTGCAGATTTTTTAGTGAGTGCAGAACAAGATGCGAGGAAAGATGCGGAACGAGTTTGACTAAGGAGAACATCATGGGACAAATGCTGGAGACGGAAGAAAAATGGACGGCCATTGCGGAAATGATTAGAGAGGTGATGCAAGTAAAGCAGCAGCACGAAAGGGAACTGGAGAGAAAACACCTAAACCAGGGTTCGCCCCTCCTAGTCAAGTATGTTAGGCGAAAAGTTTATTTCTAAAAGTAAACGTATGTTTTTGTTTTGTTTTTTCCTTGTTGTCGATCTTGAGTGTTCCAGCGGTTTTGCCCAGGAGCCAGGGCACGAAGAAAGAGGAAAGAGACCACCGAGGTTCCCCAAGCCTGGGTATGTAAAAAGTTTGTAATTTTTCAAAAAGTTTAGAGGATTGTTTTTTCTTTTTTATCTGTACCAACGTTAAGGGCAACGAGACAACGTGAGAGATATCGAGACCATGAAGGATGAGCGTTTCTGTTTTTTTTATACTCTGAAGATGTGCCTACTGGCGATTCCAGAGAAGACGAGGAAAGGGGTTTTTAGTGGGTCCGGGTCTATAATAAACCCCAACCCCACACTATCCAGCCGCCCAAGAACTGCAGGCCGGATGTCTGCTCGCAGATTTTCCCCGACCTCGTTAAAAAAAAGGGTTAGGTTAGATTTAGCCGTGCATCTGAAGACATTTTTTAATAAAAGCCTCCATGAATAGTTTCGAAATAGAGTACTGTACAAACTGATTCGGTAACCCTGTTCGCCATAATATCATCCTAGGACCTAGGTTATACAAAGTACGATGATTCTTCGTCTATATATAATCATTCCTTTCATTAAAAAAAAGAAGGGATGAGCCTCAGCGAACATATAACATCACGTCTGACAACATTAACATGGACATTAAAAACCACGATTGTTACAAAAATCTCATGCTATGTTTTTACAAAGACAATAATTGTATTAAACAATTAAAATTAACCACCAATATTATGTTTACACGTTTATCTTATTGATTTCTTTTGAATTTCTATTTTTTTTGAAAAAATTGTACATTTTACACACATCGTTCCCAATTGGGAAAAATATATATATCTTGGTTCAAAAATAAATATTATTGTTTTTACTAATTATTAAACATAATTATACACAATTTTTTTTGTTTTGATGAAGTGCAATAAAGGGTTAATTTATTTTCTACCCCAAACGTGTAAAAGCTTTTAACATCAAACACCATTTTTTTACATTTACACAAATGTACACAAATTTCTTTGTAGTTAAACAATAATAAATAAATAAATTACAATTTTATCTTTTAATTAGTCCCTCATCGACTAAAACCCATCCTCATAAAAATACGGTTTTTTCTTTAATTTTTTTTATAACCTTATTTTTATATCTCTTTCTTAAATTCAATTTATTTTAACCTTTTTCTTATTTTTTTTTAATTTCCTCATTCTTCCATTACTCATCACCCAACTCATACACTCTCATTAAAATATTATTAGTATTATCTTACAGCTCCATCCAAATCTTTGGACGGTCCTGCATCGGATTGACTAGAATTACCACTTGCATCTTGCGCCGGTTCTGGAGGATGTAACGTCACTATCGACTGTCTTCTCGTCGGTGTAACCGGTTGTGCATGCAAAATAGCATACAAAGGGCCCTGGATGTCCTTCGATGGACTCACTAGAATACTGGGTTCATCCTCCAACTGCATACTATTTTCGGCAGCGGAAGGAATCGTCGTTAAAAATCTAACGGTTAATCTTCCGGGAGATCCGGGTGGTTCTGATTCATCCTGTATGGCACATTGTCTTGTTAGCCTCGGTTTGTTTCGTAATCTTGGGACGTCGCTTGAAGCACTCGATCTGGAGACTCTCCAAGTGCTCGTTGAAGCTGTCGTCGCAGAACCGGAAGAGTCGTTTCTGGAACTTGATAAATTCGAATCTTGGGAAGTTTTTCTTGTAACCAACCAAGAAGATGCTCTTCGTTTCGGGTCGAGAAGTCTTAAAGGGATCCCACAATGATGATTATGACGCCAAGAATCTGATCTTGATGAGCTAAAATTTTCGCTCGATGAAACGGAAGAAGCTCTTTTATGTTGTTTTTGTTGGATTTCGGCGATTTGATAAGTGTATTGGTCATTTCGAGTGCGATGCCGTTTCGGTTTTTTAATACACAACATCCATCTCGCTTTAGCTATCACCCAATCTTTCGTTCTAGCTTTCCTATCGGGTCTTGTTTGCACTTGAACTTGGTCGCCTAATAATTTTGCGTTACAAGTGCAAGTTGGGGCGTGATGATTTTGATTTTCCCTCGAAGATCTATCCGCCAAACTATTTGTGTTTGCGGGAGTTTGGCGGTTGCTGAAATTCGAGCTATGCCGACATCTTCCTATTCCTCGCGTAACCCGGCTTTCCTCAATTGCTTTGCAAATCATGACGCAATCTTTTTTGAATTGTTTCGTTAAAATCGCGTATAAGAATGGGTTACAACAAGAATTTAGGGGTAAAACGAAAACGGTGAATACTTTAGCTTGTTCTAATGTTATTAATTGCCACCCAAAAGCGGCTGTTAATGAAAAAAATGCGATGGGGGACCAACATAAAAAATCGGTGAATACTAATAATGCCATTCTTTTTGCGATCCTCGAATCATTTGTGTTCCATGCTTGAGATCCTCGAATAGCGCAGTACATTTTTAAATAACATCCCATTAAGATTAAAAAAGCAACGCCGTTTATGAACATTAAGAAAACAACGTAAGTTAAACTAACCGCGTCTTTCGTTTCGAACGGCAAACACACCGCGAATTTTCTGTAATCGGAGACACTAAAAAGAGGCAAAGTTGCCATTACAATCGAAAAAGACCAACCGAAAATCATTATATAACTGGCGTGCTTCAGCGAAAGGCGTTTATTTAAGTGCATAGCATGAGTTATCGCGTAATTTCGTTCTAGAGTGATGACGGCTAACGTGAAGACGGATAACTCGGAACTGAGGACTCCTAAGAATCCCGCTAATTGGCAACCAACGGACATTTGCCAAGGAATTGCGTACATTCGGAATTCACCGAGAGTCGAGGCATCAATAACAGCTAAAAAACCTAAAAAGATTGGTTCTTTTTGTAATTAAAAAAAATTAAATAAATACCAACCTAAATACAATCCCATACAAAAATCGGCAGCAGCAAGATTACAAACAAGAAATCGGGGGACGTCCATTTTACTTCTGGAAAATATTAACACAAAAACAACGGTCCCATTTCCTAACATAGCACATAGAAAAACGATCCAAACTCCACATCGAAGTGTCCACCAATCGAAAAGATCCTGACACGGAAGAAACGGCCCCGGCGAAGGCAAACATTGTATCCTACCGGATGTAACTTCGGTTTCTGTTAGTTTAGCTTGTTCCTCCTCGGAGTACTCGTCCACCCATGTACCGAAAGTGTCCGGATATGTCACATCAGTTCCCATTCGATTCCACCAATTTTTAAAATCAGATCCTAATTTTTGCGAAACATTATCTGTAAAAATAAAAATAAATAAGATTATCGATTCAAAATTAATAATAATAAAAATAGTAGTACCATAAAACGGAAATATATTAGTAGAAGAGTTCCATAGGCTGAGATCGATATCGTGCTTCTTTGGAAAAATAACGACATCTTTAACTTCCGGGGCTGGACTCGATAAGACTAGCGGAAGGAAAGCGCAGCAATGATAAGCGTACGCTAAAACTAACGTTTGTATCTTAGGGAACGCTTCTGGTTTCGGAAAAACTTTTAAATTCGGGTTATTAAAAGTTTTAATATGAAGGAGATTCTCCAATCCGTTGTAAGGAAGATCCGGAAAAATGTTGTTCCCCAAATTTCTATTAAAAAAAAATCAATCTAATCTAATCTCTTCTTATATTAAAGATTGATGAACACTTACAAATCCTGGACGTTCGGGATCGACGTGAAGGCGTCTGGATGGATCCGCACGACCTTGTTACTCTCCAAATCCCTGCGCAGACAAACCGCAAAATGACAGGAGGTAATCCTTTCCGCGTCCAAAAACAATCCGGCAAGTTTTACCCATCAATTTCGAGATAACCCAATACCGGAGGGGACGAATAATAACCGTACTTACAGCGTTTGCAACATAGTCAGTCCGTAGAAGGCGTCCTGCGGAATCAATTCGATCTCGTTGTTCGAGAGGAGAAGGTCGTGCATCTGGGACATTCCGCGAAACGGACGGCCCTCCAACGAGCCGATCCTGTTACTCGCCAAATCTCTGTCGACAAATAACTGGCTTAGCGGATACTCCAAATTACGTTTATCGTTTAAGTTTAAAGCTTTGTACCGGTTTTTGAGGACAATTTGGTTTGTCCTCTTGAAATCACGTGCCAAAAGGATGTAAAACAGAAAAATCAATATGGACATAGGATATCACGTGACAAATACTATTATAGTTAGATTAGTTGAACGAACCTATTGATAAATTTTGGTTATTCAAGTTGTTTATGTTGCGTTATCATATACATAATAAACAAAACATTTATGGATGTTAGACACAATGAAATTTATCGAGCTGTGTAAATCCCATGACAAAGAAATTTAATTAATGCTCTATTTAAAAGGAGGATGAGGATAATTGGCTGGATTCTAAATCGTTTTATGGGGTAATTTATTCGTTTGTATTAGGGATGGGTGATCCAATGATTTTTAAGGAATATAATAATCGGTGACCGTACTTTTTTAATCACCGTGATTTTAAACGATGACCGTGATCACCGTTTATCTTTTACATACAGAGGCGTTCATATTTCCCTAGACTAGTGATGGCGAACCTTTTTAACTCGACGTATAAAAATTTTCAAACTATTAGTAAACAATATGCTGATGTCAGATAAAAATTTTTATTACATAAACATTTATATTACTATTACCTGTACTATATAATTTATTACCATATGTGATCTGGTCTGAAAAACGTAGAGAAATCGGTAGAAAATTATTTCCACACCTATTCAGTGTGACTTTATGATGCTTTTTCACAAGATGAAAACCAAAAACCTATAGTTTATTTAAAAAGATCCTTAAAAAGTTAGTAGAAAGATTATTTGTTAGAAAAATACATAATGAAATAAAAAATCCACTTCAAAAAGAAAATGCATTCTAAAACCAAAAAAATATACGTTTGACAACAACAAGCTATCTTTCTAGCTTTTTTTTTTCTTTATAGTCTTTTATAGTTGGTAAAAACATGGATGTTGCCACGTTCCTGGATCGAGAACATTATTCAACTTCACCTTTCGTTTCTTCGACAATTAATACTTCTTCCAAGAGACTTGATATGCTTCCAAAAGACTTGGAATGTTTCCACAAGACTTGATGTAGCTGAAACGAGCCTTGAAATGCTTTTAGAAGACTTGATATTGCTTCCAAAAAACTTAAACTGCTTCCAGAAAACTTGATAGTGTTTCTAAAAGACTTGATACTGCTTTCAGAAGATTTAATACTCCTTCCAGAAAACTTGATACTCCTTCCAGAAGAATTAAACTGTTTCCAGAAGACTCAATACTACATTTGAAAGACTTGATACTACCTTTGGAACACTTGATATTGCTTTTAAAAGTTTTGAAATGCTTCCAGAAAACTTGATACTGCTTCTAGAAGATTTGATACTGCTTCCAGAAGACTTAAACTGCTTCCAGAAGACTCGATATTAACTTTGGAAGACTTGATACTACCTTTAGAACACTTGATATTGCTTTTAAAAGTCTTGAAATGCTGTCAGAAAACTTGATACTGCTTCCAGAAGACTTAAACTATTTCCGAAAGTCTTAAACTGCTTCCAGAAAACTTAAACTGCTTTCAGAAGACTCGGTACTAGCTTTGGAAGACTTGATACTGCCTTTGGAACACTTGATATTATTTTTAAAAGTCTTGAAATGCTTCCAGAATACTTGATATTGCTTGTAGAAGACTTGATGGTGCTTCCAGAAGACTTGATACTACTTCCAGAAGACTTAAATTACTTTCAGAAGACGCGATACTACTTTTAGAAGACTTAATACTGCCTTTGGAATATTTAATATTGCTTTCAAAAGTCTTGAAATGCTTCCAGAAAACTTAATACTACTTGTAGAAAATTTGGTACTGCTTTCAGAAGACTTGATGCTACTTCCAGAAAATTTAAATTGCTTCCAGAAAACTCCATACTACCCTTGGAAGACTTGATACCGTCTTTGGAAGACTTGACACTGCCTTTGGAAGACTTGATATTGCTTTTACAAGACTTGAATGCTTCCTGCAAACTTGATACTGCTTCCAGAAGATTTAAACTGTTTTCAAAAGACTCGATAATACCTTTAGAAGATTTGATACTGTCTTTGGAAGCTTTAATATCGCTTTTAAAAGTCTTAAAATGCTTCCAGAAAACTTGATGCTGCTTCCAGAACACTTGATGCGGCTTTCAAAAGACGTGATGTGCTTCCAGAAGACTTAAACTGTTTCAAGAAGACAATACTACCGTTGGAAGGCCTGATACTGCCTTTGCAAGACTTAATACTGCTTTTAGAACACTAGATATTGCTCTTAAAAGTCTTAAAATGCTTCCAGAAAACTTGCTACTGCTTTTAGAAGACTTGATACTGTTTCCAAAAGACTTAAAATGTTTCCACAAGACATGATACCACTTCCAAAAGCCTCGAAATGCTTTCAGAAGACTTAAACTGCTTTCAGAAGATTCAATACTGACTTTGGAAGACTTAATATTACAAAAGTCTTGAAATGCTTCCAGAAAATTTGATACTGCTTAAAAAATTTGATACTGCTTGCAGAAGGCTTGATATTGCTTCGAGAAAATTTGAACTGTTTCCAGAACACTGGATACTACCTAGGGAAGACTTGATACTGCTTCTAAGAACCGTGAACTTAGTACTGCTTCTAGAAGACTTAAAATGTTTCCAAAAAAATTTGCAATGCTATAGAAAACCTGATATTGCTTCTAGAAAACTTTAAATACTTCCAAAAGACTTAAAATGAATCCAAAAAACTGAATACTGTTTGTAAAACTGTTTACAGAAAATGTTATTTATTGAACAAAATGCGAAATTTTGCAGAAGACATTTTTATTGCAAAATCTGGAAGAAGACATTTTATTGCAAAATGCAAGAAACTGTAAATAAGATTTTCCAGAAATAGATTTTATTTGAAACGAACCATAGGCACCAGATACATGGGCGCCAGATTTTCACTCTTCTTTTGACAACCGTCATTCGTCGTTTGATCCAACTTATTTCCAATAAAACAGCACTTATAAAGTTGCGAAAATTGTCTGACGCTCTAAAGATCATCACAAATGTTATACAAACTGCTGGCAATGCCATCACAAATGCATTAGTTTTGATTGGCAGCAACTCCAAAGTGACTTGGGACCCAGATAACAAATCCTTGCCATCACCACTCAGTGTGGTTAAAGCGATGAACCGTTTGAGTTATCACTACTTGCATGCAAATTCTTATAATTCGCTTGTTGATTTCGAACTTTGTGGAGATGATTTATTCAGCTTTTCCTCGTTTAATCTCAAGATTGCTCATCACTTGCGTAACCATTATAAGCAGCTGACTCAGAATCAGTGGTAAAAAGATAATTGAACATTTTTCTAGAGTTGGTTTTCCTTCAGACATACAAACAGATCTGGGATGTGCTTGGTACTAGCTATTAAGCGCGAATAACCGAAGTAGGAACACATTGACATCAGAAGATGACATCGAAGTGAGAATACATTGACACAGAATCAAGAATCTTGTATGGTTTGGTACCGATGTTATTAACGTCATAAACAATAAATGATTGGCAGGTCTATTCACGCTTTAATTGGGGAACAAAAGGAGGCGGCCTTCACGGTCTAATTGGGGATCAAAACAAACTACCTGTCTTGCATTCTTTTGCATTACAATAGATGATTGACAGGTCTCTTCACGCTTTAATGAGGGAATAAAAGAAGAGTTCCTTCACGGTCTAATCGGGAGTAAAACAAACTACCTGTCTTTACATTGCTTCGTATTACAATAGATGATTGAAAGTTGTAAACAAAACGGTCTTCCCGCTTTAATTGGGGAACAAAAGAAGGCAGCCTTTACGGTTTAGTTGAACATTCATAATAAGATCTGAAAATTTGGTGATGGTAACCTAAATATAGCTGTAATATAGCTTTGGTATGTGACCAAAATGTACGAGCAAATTTTTAGTTATTCAACCTTTGAAATGTATATGCTTGCTGCTGATTGAAATAAAAAGTCGGATGAAAAAAGTTGCGATATTTTTGAATGTTCTTGGAAGTAAAGCATTACAAATTTACATAACACAACAAGTTAATATTTAACGACTACACATTATCGTGAAATGAAGATCAGAAAAAGCTATACAATGCAGTTGTCGCAGCTTTTAAGGTCTATTGTGAATCTTATAAAAATGAGACTTGACGCCGATGGATATTATCGACAACAACAATGATAGCTTTTTAAAGGCAATGAATCCTGCTAATTGTGCAAGTAGACACTGCTATTCATATTTCCTAGGATACAGAAGGCCACTTAATCAGTTAAAAACATTTCAGGACGTTGAAAGAGAAAGAAAATTTGGAATATTTTGTATTTCAAACTTTTGCCGAAAATCCAAGAAGAAAAGATGCAATGAAATTGATGATTTAAAGCGTAAAGAAGTTTTTAAAAAGTTTTGGCAAGATTTATCGTCAGAGACAAACATATGTGTGTAATTTAGTAAATAAAGTACCACTCCAGCAAGGAAGATCAGAAGAAGAAAACGCTCGAAAAACAGGAACTGTTAAATATTCCCTCAAACTAGATGATGGCATTTATCCTGTATGTAAAAAAAAGTTCTTTGCACGCTGGGCTTAAGAGAATGGCAAGTTTGTAATTGGGTCAGGTAAAGTAAACATGGAATCAATGACGAAAAAAATGAAAGGCCAAGAATTGGAGGCATTTTATCAGAAGAAGCACCAAAAATAAATTCATGAAGTCATTTTTAGGAAACCTTAACAAGCTGCTATCGCAGTATTGCCGTAAACACACGAATAAGTTATACTTGGAGCAGTCGTTTTTCGTATTGTTGACTTATATACAAGTGTACAAAGAGAGCTGCAGGGAAAATAATAGTTGCAAAGTTGCAATGTGTCAAAATCCCTGAACAAAAATGATGAAAAGAATGAATATTAGTCTCTATCAACCATAAAAGACAAATGTGATATTTGCTACCAACTCGAGGCGAAGAATTTATCAGATGAAGAATGGGAAAAGCATTGTGAAAGAAAAAGCAAAAGATAAAGAGCAAGGTATTTTGGGCAGATATCATATGATTACAATGTGTCTGCAGGCAGTGAAAGTTTGCCCTTCATTGAATGCCAGTTCTATTTATTTCAAAGTTAAGTTGTGTTCATAATTTTACGGTTTATAATATAGTTACTAGACATTGCACCTGCTATTGGTTCAATGAGACGCAAGCTGACCTCCAATCATCAACGTTTGTGTCATTTATCTTTGACTACCTAAAAACATACACCTAACATCATTTATTCAGATGGGTGTTATATCAAAATCGGAATAATATTTTTTTACGTCTATCAAAAGAACTGACTGTGACATCGAACAATATTTTTTGATTAAAGGACACACACAAATGTGTCAAAACAAGTTACAAAAGGAGTTTGTGAAGAAAGCAGAACATCTACTGAAAAATATGAAGCAAAACTAGTGAATTACAAGTTTTTCAGGAACTTCAACAAAAAACTCGTTTATTCTTCAATAAGGGCAACAAGAAAAACTATTTCTTCATAATCTTTCTTAAACTTCATAATGAAAGAATAAAAATAAAAAAAATCAAATATGAGCACCTTCAACTGTCGAAATCGGTTATACATGAGGATTGTTGGTCATTTTATGACAATTTAAAGTTTGAATGAGTTTTTTGTGTTTTATGAATCTATTTTGCCTACAATTTATTGTCGGTGTTACATTTTTTTAATACACACTTCAAGCTTTTGAATGTTAAAGGAAATAAAATGCTGTTCAATAGCCCGCAAATTTACTTAAAAAAAAGGATTTTTAATTAAACGTTTTATATCTAATAGGACTTTTTATGATGTTCTCTTCTCAATTTGTAAAATAAACCTCGATCGTGTAATGTAAATCACAAAAGAAATGTTTTTTGTTATTATTTTGGACTTACGTGTTATTGATTTGAGACCATTGATATGATCAATTATGGTAGCAAAAATAGGAGAAAAACGTGTGGGAGTATCAATAATCTATCTAAGACCGAAAGATTCTTGCAATGGCAAATACTGTTTATTGTAAGCACTTTCTACTGTTGTTGCATCAATGTTTATGTTCAAGCAAACAAGATATTAAAGATCATTAGCAAACGCAAAACTAAGGATAAAGTGTAGTCAAGATTAGTTTAGTAGACTTATATAATGCCATTTTATTCTTTGTTAACGATTCCGTAATTAAAAATTTAGATTCTTTTAAATTTATTTTATTTAACCAAGCAATACTTCTATTTGAGTAAGAAATAAATTTTACAATGACAGGACGAATTCTTCCAGTAGCATTAGTGTCCTTAGAAGTTGCTATAGATCCACCATATCTCCTAATTCTATGAGCACGATCAATACTTGAAATGCGGAATCTTTAAATGCTGCTCAAAGAATTCAACAAGAGTTGTATCAATATTTTCATTGTGACTTAAAACTCACAAACTTTTTCAGTACTCCATCGCATCTAGTGCCGGCGTCTTGAGAGTCAACAATTTTGCTTCAAAATCTCCCATTTTATTAATAAATAATTTTTTTAAAAACGAGAGCTTTTCTCGAGATGTTTTCAAATCCATATTAAAACAGAAATAAAGCAAAATTCAACGGTAAATTGGTTTACGGCACACGAAAATGTCTGATAAATATTACTAAACGACAATTTTCAAAATTTAATATTAAAACCACCAACCCGAAATAAATTTTAGCCAATTTAGTTCCAAATATTGTAAGTAACTATTGTCCGTGCTAAATATCAAGGCCCCTCACTTTAGAGACCGATATCTTCGTAACCGCTCTATGAAAAATATTGCCATAAAGTTTATTATAATCAGTGAACATTTCTGCGTATCATATGTTAATTTCGGATCTGCTGTTTTTCTTTTAACGCGAGTTCAGTAAAAAAGTACCCGATTTTGTAGAGTGCGGGCAACTTTGTCTACTTTGCGACTTTTTTTCTCAAAAACTGTTCGTCAAAAAAATTACAAATTTGAATTGGTATTAACCCGATGTGTTGTTAGTATGGGCAATATTTTATTTTATCTATGTGGCATATAGTTTCACGGAAAATCGCGATTTAGTAAGATGCGGTTATATCGAAAACGACCGACGGGATTTCAATGCGATTTTTACCAAAATATGTTTAATGATGCAAAATGTGCTCATTAGGAAGTCCTAATTTTGAAAAACTGATTACGGAATCTGACAAATGATATTATTCAACGCATTTTGGTAAAAATCGCGTTGTAATCCGCCCGGACGTTTTCAATATAACCGCATCTTACTAAACTTAGATTTTTTGTGAAATCATATGGAATATCGATAAAATAAAATATTCCCCACATTAAGAATACATCGGGTTATCATAAATTCAAATTTGAATTTTTTTCATGAAATAGTTTTTGAGAAAAAAAAATCGCAAAATAGACAAAGTTGCCGACATTCTCAAAAATCGAGTCAAAAAGAAAAACCACGGATGTGAAAATTTTTAAATAAACATGTGATACACAGAAATGTTTACTGATTATAAAAAACATTACCGCAACTTTTTTTATCGAGCGGTTTCGAAGATATCCATCTCTAAAGTGAGGGGCCATGACTTTTGGCACGGACTTTAGTATGTTACACCACTTATATCACTGAAAATTACCGTTAAGCGTAATTCGGTTAATCGAGGGTCTTCTTCAGTGCAGTGAATTGAATCAGAAGTTAATTATGTTTCGAAATTACCAGAACGATTGAAGAACATGCAAGAAATTGTACAAATTAATATGCAAGAAGCACATAATACATCAAAGATATATTATAACAGAGCAAAACAAGTTGTTTATAAGAAAGGGATAAACTTTATATTATGATATTAATCAAGGAATAATCTTTAATTGCTCAAAAGATATCGAAGAAAAAGCTGGTTTCAAATTGATATGAATTGGGGATTCCTTGGAGATATTAATCACCAAAGTATATTTATTTATTCAAACGATATTCCAAAAATTTTAGGCGTTAACAGAACCAACAAGAATATTTCTCTAAAAATTGTCTGATATACTCGAGATATACAACTTAATCGTTAAGTTAACTCGTTAATTTAAAAAAAAGCTATAAATAACACTAAATTATTTCTTTTTATGTCTCTTTCTTAACATAACAAACAAACCAGAGCGGAATTCAGTATAACGCACTCGTTTCCGGTAATCTCACGGTTTTACTATTTACGTACTAGTTCCTATGGAATGAGGTCAGTAACTGTGTCGGGGTTGTGGTTAAAACTCGCCGTTCGTAAACAATTCCAACATAACATACTCGCATCTTTACGATCGCAAAAGAAGCTTTAAGTAAAAAAGATAATGTTGATGATGTTTTGCACATTAAATAAAATTATTATCATAATAATTACTTACAGGACTCGCATGTCCTTGCAGTTATTCAAGTCCGGGATGGAAACCAGCTTGTTCGATTTGAGGTCTCTGTAACAAATGATTCAGTAAATGTAAACCCTATTAAAAGAAACGTTGTGGAGGAGAACTTACAGACTTCGAAGTCGAGGACAGGTGTAACATAACGAAGCGGGCACGCTCGTAATAGCTGCTCTGTCAAGTCGGAGAATTTCCAACAAAGATGTTCCGTTTAAACTTGGAAATGTCGATAAACCTTTTGCTTCGGAGAGGATCCTAGAAATTACGAGAAAAATTCTTTTTTAGTTAGTAATAATAATAATGTTTAAAAGGTTATTGAACTTAAAAAGAAACGGACCACCCACGTAAGAGGTCGAAAGTTAATGAAGCTGTCCGTTTCGCGTCTTGATTATCTCTATTTATGCAACAATCTTCTTAAAAAAAAATTTAAAAAAAGGTACTTGCAGCTTTCGAAGTTTTGGCAGGAACGAAAATGCGTGGGCATCGACGGCGAGAAGTGGATTCCTCTTCAGCTCCAATTGAGCAAGCGATGGTGTCCTTTGCAGAAGGCCTTTAGGGATGTACTTGATTCGGTTGCCTGATATCGACCTGTGGACAGATGAATAGCAGTTTACGTCTCCCTGTGTATGACGCCATCAATCAGGTTGAGATGAGAGAAGAAGTGGAGTGGGTTGGAAAAAGTGAGATTGAAAAGAACCAATCTGGGTTGATGTTGTCATCATGAACGCTTTATCATCTCGGTTAAACCGAAAAAAGATAAATTATCTCGCTTACTGCATTAATTAATCGTAAAACTTCTCCCCCCTCGAGCTTATAATAATAATTTAAATTAAATTTTCTTGAAAGTAACTTCATCTTGAAGAGGGGTTTCTAACCTTGAATAAGATGTTTGGTTAAATTTTCTTAGAGAAAATTGACCTTGAGTGTGGAAAATAAAGATTTCGTTCACTTCGACTTCAAGGTCATGTTGGTCGTAAATTTTCGTCCCAAAAAAGGAATCTCTTTCGTGTCAGACTGAAGTAATGAGAAGATCTATTTGAAATCGAGTGGAGGGGTTGGAAATGTGTGAATTTTCTTTATGGTGGACTTTATTTTTTATGGGGAAAAAAATATTGAATTTACTCACAATTCTCGAAGCGACGATAATTTGGTTACAGCCTTTGGGATTTGCGTTAATAAATTATCACATAACTCCCTAAAACAAAATTTTAATAACAAAATTTAAATTAAATATTTAACTTACAGTATTCGCAAAGAAGTTAAATTGGCGAACGCTTCATCTTCGATTTCCCTGATTTGATTCCGTTTCAGGAGTCTGCAAGAAAACGTTTTTGTACTTGTAAATCGAAACTTAACCTGATCATCGACGATCTCGATATCAATCAAATGCAGACTTCGACCGCTACCGTCGTCGAAATGTCAGGCTAATAAACCAGGAAATGTCTCTGCCGGAGAGGATTCAAGGGGGATTTATTGGACTTATTCCAAGCGAAAATTGCGACTCCATAATTTTATACGGCTAATACTATCTTTTCGACGATAACCTGAGGGTTTAATGCTCTCAAAACCGTATTTCTGTTGATTCCACGGTTTATTAGAACGAATTTACGACGTTTACGACGACTTTAAAAGGCATTAAATAAAATTTATTTTTAACCCGACCAAAATCTATGTTTATATTAAAATTAATTACTTATATATAACTATTAATTATCTAAATCCTAAGGCTTAACGAGGTCAAAACCACAAAAACCCTTTTCATAGATAACGTAATTAATTTTGCGACCTATCTCACGTCTTATCGCACTGTTGGATATTAGTTATAGGATATTTATATTAGTTATACAATTACATTATTTTTTAATTAAACAATTAAATCTTAAAAACATTATTTTGTTATTGTGTCAATTTTGGTGGATTTTAGAAAGTTTGTGGATTATCTCGGATAATCCGAGGGGGTTGAAAAGTTTTCTTAGCGATAGGCACCTAATGAAAACAATAATATCCGGGTTCTCGCGTTTATTTACCGAAGAAACTAATTCAAAGTTAGTTTTATATCATCGGCTTTTACACGCAAAAGTGATTCGGGGCATCGATTTCTCATCTTCAAACTAAGAAGTAGCGTTTGCAACTTTTGCACGGATCTAACCGAGATATAACCGCGTTTTGCTCAACTTTCCAATTGGTCAACGATCAAATTTATGATGGTAATAAAAATAGATTTCTTGGAAATTTAATGTTATTGTAAAGTTTGAGATTTTAGTACACGATTTTCTTTTGGTGGAGGAGCCGGATTCTATATAAACATTTTTTTTATTGGAAAATATTAAACTTTTAACTAGAGCTTTTAGTACTGTTAGATTTTAAAGTATGGATGAGATGAAAATATTGAAGTCCTCCACTAAATCTTTGGATGTATCAGCTCATACATCAGAGAGTCATTTTATCCGACTAAGAGCAATTATCTAGCATATGAGTGGTTAAAAGAAGCAAACCGACTTCTAGTTACTTATAAGGGAGACGATTGTTTAATGATATGAAAAGCAGATGCGAAAGGCGGCTTTTTTCGTAGGCTCTTTACTTTCCAACTCAGAACAACTTACTTTCCTCATTTCCTGATTATGAGTCATGGGGTACTAAGTTTAAACGCGCATACGAGGTTAAGTGTTCAAATTTTAAAACAATTAGTGAGTGTGCTCGAACAAAAATAAGAGAATTATATCGCTTTAAATAGATGGAATTATCACGAGATTTCACCGCCTCTTGTCGCTGCACGGTCGACATAAAAGGAGCCGACGTTCTGAGACACCAACAAATCGACTGAAAAATAAGGTATTTTCGAAACAATCTTCCAGATGTACGAGAATCGAAATCGGCTGAAATAAAAGCAAGCGACTCATTTGGCCGTGAAATTATTTAGAGGATTGGAAGCGCCGAAATAATTTATAAGCACAGCTCTGACTATATAGCGCTTTGATGTACATTCTTTGAAGAATTTGGGAGCCTCAATGTGTAATTTGTGCAGAGATTTTAAGTAATGCAGCAATGAAGTCGACAAAATTAAGTAGACACTTTGAAACAAATCATAAAGATTTTGCCGCAAAACGTAGATTTTTTTAAGCGATAGGAAGCTGAGCTGAAAACGTCAAAAATGCACTCAACTCATCATAAAGCTACTTTACAAGTATCATACCAATTTTCTCTCAGAATCGCAAAAAGTAGAAAGAAAAAACCTTTACTATGGAAGAGGAGTTAGTTTTATCATGTATTGTCGATACAACTAACGTAATTTTAGGCGATAAATACGCCCAAAAAATGCTGAATTTTCTCTTTGCAATGATACCCTTAGAAGGAGAATTGAAGATGTTGAGCCCAACTTATAAGAAAAATTCATACCTTGAAAAATTTTGTTATATAGCTTGATGAATTTTCAGACAATATCAATTTATGTAAGTTTGTGTAAGATACCTAGACAAACACAACAAAAAGTTTTCTGAGGAATTCTTGACTTCGACTGCTGTGCAAGATAGACTTTGCTTGACCTTTCCTGGAAAGACTGTATTGGATTTTGCACCGATGGTGCCACGGCACGGACAGAATACAAAACAGGTTTTCCAAGTTTAGTCAAGAAAGAAACAAACAGATGTTGTTTTAGCACACTGCATAATTTATAGAGAGATGCTTGCTGATAAAAGTTTGTGTCCTGAACTAAGGGTGGTTTTGACTACTGTGGTAGAAGCTGTAAACTTCATATAAAGTAACGCTCTTAACCCGAATCTCATTCGAATCTCCTTCTGCATACTAAAGTTCGGTGACTTTCTTGTTAACTTGTTAAGAAGTATATATCATATGTGATCTGCCTCAGATTTTGCAGGGTCCGAAGTGGTCCTCAATAGTGAAAAGGTTGAGAACCACTGAGCTAGAGTATCACACAATGATTCCAATATTACTTTTTCCTATTTGGTTGATTAAAGCGCAGATTTGCCTTTAATTCCCAGTTACGTTGTACACAAAATAAATGGAATTATACTACCTGAAAATATACCTTTAATTGGTTGGGATAAATAGGATCTGGGTTAGAAATTGTTGGGCACCCGCATGGAATTGATATTCCTTCGAAAAGTATTCCAATTCTAGTAAAGAAAAGCCCTCAAAAATCTTTTGACAAAAGGATAAAAATCGGCAGTTAGAATAGTTAACATGGAACAACTTAATATTAAACTCATTGATAATACTTCAGATGCTTTCCAACCCCGTCGTTTCGTCTTCATGGAAAGAGTGGAACTTAAAAAACATATAGAGAAGTTATTGAAGGATGGAATAATACGCGAAAGCTAGGGGAAAGGGGTTGGAAGTGGATGTAGGGGAGACGAAAATGATGAAGTTCTATAAGATCAAGGGAAAATGAGGAAAAAGCTGGAGATAGGGGGGACAAGAAATCGAAGAAGTTAGTTGTTTAGAGAGGAATCGCATATGAAAGTAATAGCAAAAAAAGCGAATAGGGTAATGGGACAAGTTTGAGGCTAGGAGGAGAGAGCTTTTGGAAGGAATGTGGCAATAAGGAAGATTATGTTTGAAATTCTAGTTAGTAGTAATGATGTATGGGGATGGAGTGAGCAGGGCATGCTGGAAGACGTCCTAGCTAGATATTGGGGATGGGTACTTGGGGTGGCGAGAGATACACCGGGGTATATAGTGAAGAAATAGAAGAAAATGTTGGAAGAAAATTAGAGAGGGAATGGTCAGATATGGGAAAGGAGACAGAGACAATTATTAGAGGAAAATGGGCTATTCGGTAACTGAGATAAATGGTAGACGAAGGGTGAATAGGGAATGTGGAGGAGGTTGAGAGATAGGGATCGAGCTATCCAGTGATAGAAAAGAAGGCCACAAATAAAAGAGAGAAGGCATAACGAAGGGTATAAGGGCATAATTACGGAGGGGACTACCTAGATACTTGGTAATGGAAGAAGCTGACGAAGGGAAGAAAATGATGGCTACATTCTGTTGTGGAAACGAGGAGAGAGCTAATAGATACTGGATGGGCGATGAGAAGAAGTGGTGTAAGCTGTACAGGGAGGAATATGAAACATATGTTGAATGGGTGCAGTGAGTTGAGGGAGGAGGATATGGACAGAGAGCAGATCTTAGAGGAGGAAGGAGAGGAAAACGATGGATGAAAAGGTTGGTGGGAGTGAGGAGACAAAAGGTTACTGGGGGCATGGAATAAGAAGGTAGGGAGTGATTGGACCGAGGAGTGAAGAGTGTGAAAATAGAGGAAGAGGGTAGAGGGGGTAAATAGTATCTCAATGAGGGAAAACATTGTAAACAAATAATTGTACACAATAAAACTTTTAAAATGATACTCGAAAGTTCATCACCATATGCAAGTCCTATAGTACAAGTAAAAAAACGTGGATCATAAAGGCTCTCTGTTGATTATAGAATATTCAATAAGACAATTATTCGAATCCGGTATCCTATACCTAATCTATGTGATCAACTAGATTCATTAGAAAAAGCTAAATATTTCAAATTGGATATAAAATCCGGTTTTCATCAAATTGAAGTTGACGAGATGTCCAGGAAATATACTGCATTTGTTACGTCTAACGGCTATTATGGGCTTTTTGGGTTAGCTAATGCCCCATCTTTTTATCAATGTGCCATAAACAAAGCACTTTATAGCTTTAATGATACGGTGACGCACATTCATTTAGGTTCACAATATTTCCTGACTGCAATTCGATAAAAGCTACAATGCTCAAGAAAAACGTGCAGCAGCGCATAGCTCGATGGTAGACAAGAATTCAAGATTTTAATTTTAAAGTCGAATATTGCCAAAAAGTTGCAAAATAGGTTAACTATTTAAGCAGGAATCCTATTGTTAATAAAACCCAAAATATAGTTTTATAGCTAAAAATGAAATAATTTACTTTCAAGCTCAGAAATCTAAAGGAAATGATGATGGGCTACGTTGTTACGTGCCGGCAGCGGTGAGATTAAAAGTCATGCAAACATTTCTCGACAATGTAGCTCACATTAGTTGAGAGAAATTTATCGCACGTCTTCCAGAAGAATTGCATTGGCTTCGTATGGGACAAGTTTTAAAGAAGTATATCAGAAAATGTAAAGCAATGTGCTACTAGCAAACACTTCTTGAAATTGGCACATTGATCACGCTGGTCCGTTAGCAATATCTGATGGGTGCACTCAGATCTTAGCTTGATTGAACCTTTTTCTATATATTGTATTTTTTGTCCCATCAAAAGCAAAAAGCTCGAATAAAGTATTATTGACGAGATGTCCAGGAAATATACTGTACTTGTTACGCCTGACGGCTATTATGAGCTTTTTGGGTTAGCTAATGCCCCATCTTTTTATCAACGTGCCATAAACAAAGCACTTTATAGCTTTAATGATATGGTGACGCACGTTCATTTAGGTTCACAGTATTTACTGACTGTAATTCGATAAAAGTCGCAATGCCCAATAAAAACGTGCAACCGCGCATACCTCGATGGTAGGCAAGAATTCAAGATTTTAATTTTAAAATCGAATATAGCCAAAAAGTTGCAAAATGGGCCACGTTAACTATTTAAGCAGGTAATATCTTAAGCATCACCAACCAAAATGCTACATCAATAATAAATTTTCAGAGAGAAGCTGTAATATGTTGAGAAATTATCGCCAACGACCCAAAATAATGGTATTGTAGCTAGAGATGAATTAGTTTATTTTCAAACTCAGAAACCTAAAAGAAGTTATGATGGGCTACGTTGTTACATTCCGGCATTCCGGATTAAAAGTCATGCAAACATTTCTCGACAATGTAACTCACATTAGTTGAGAGAAATTTATCGCACGTCTTCCAAAAGAATTGTATTGGCTTCGTATGGGACAAGTCTTAAAGAAGTATATCAGAAAATGTAAGGCAATGTGATACTAGCAAACACTTCTTGAAATTGGCACATTGATCACGCTGGTCCGTTAGCAATATCTGATGGGTGCACTCAGATCTTAGCTTGATTGAACCTTTTTCTAAATATTGTATTTTTTTCCCATCAAAAGCAAAAAGCTAGAATAAAGTATTATTGCGTTAGGAAAAATATTTGAAAAATTAGATAAACCAAAACTATAATAGCTGACAGGGCATTTATATCACATAAATTTAAGTAATTCATGGTTGAATATAATATTGCACTATACTTCATAGTAACAGGAATGCCACGAGGAAATGGGCAAATGGAGCGAGTTATGAGAACTTTATTTGAGATGATGCGAAGTGTGTTAACAGAAAAGACAAATGAACTTCAGTATTACCTAAGATTAAATGCGACATCTAATGAAAGCACGGGTTTCGCACCAAATATGCTAATGTTTAAGAAAAATGTTAAAGAAAGTATACTAATACGACATCCGAAATTAGAACAAAAGTAAAGGAAATACTAAACAAAGGCAGAGAAAAGCAAAAAGTATGATTCAATTAGAACAGAATCATCAGAAACTGACCATCAGGATGGCCGTGTTATCGTTCGTAATTTATCTCTTTGTTCGGAAGTGACTAAGAATTATTTTTGTATAATCCGGTTTACCTATTATAAAATTTACCCAAAGTGAGTCAGTTGTTTACTGTATCTTGTAGAAGACGAACGTATAAAGTTTTGGCAAAAGCTAAAAGCCGTTTTCTTTAGAAACGATACCTCAACACTAACATATATTTACTTTTTCTCCTTCTTGTTGCACTATTGTGACCAGATACTAACGAATTTTTTTAAATTTGCTGGTCAGCTTTGCTAGTATGAATCGAATTTGTATGATTATCGTTGTTCCAAACATCAATATTTTAATATTAATTCGTCACTATTCAACCAATTAATTTATGTTCTTGTTTCGTGGAAATTGCTACACATATAATTTGTGATCTACTTCTAAATGTGATTGAACCAATTATAAATCGTACTGAACGGTTCTTGTTTTCATTTGCTTATTAAAAATCTTTGATCTTTAACTAATGGAAATCGTGAAATATTTTGACTGGCATGTGTCTTTATCATATTGATGTGAGCCAGCGTGCCCCATTTTTTTAATGTTTTAATAATAGGACGTAGAAAAGATGAATCGTCTAACGTCTTCCTATTTTTTCAGCATTAATTTAACAATGAACGATAAACGTTATTTAAAATTACAAAATTTATTACATTTATCCTTATTTAAAATATTTATTAAAAATCTAAACAATTAAGTTATTTTCTTAAAACAAACTTGTATCCGAACAAAATTTCTACCTATTCATGAAATTCAATTATTCCCTAACTTTGTTTGCGAAGGATAATTGAAGCAAAGACTGTCTGTTAGAGATCTCGTTTCTCTTCCTCTGGGAATTAAATAATTAGTATTCCGCGTCTACCGACGAAGCAGCCAATAATTAATTAAAAGTGTTAAAGTAATTTCGCAAACTTCTTTATAGACATTAAGACCGAATCTGTTTCGATTAAAACTATTTTTTAGCAAATTTACTTACAACACTGTTAAATTATCCATCGTTGGAAATGCATCTCTTGGAATCGATGAAACCAAATTATTTCCGAGATTCCTGGAAATAAAATCAAATCAAACAAAATACGGCAATTATTTCGTTGATAACGAGTATGGATGGTGTTGATAATTTCGGGGAAATTTTGTTCGTATGGTGTCGCCAATTCGTTTGCCAATTAAATTCGTCGTGTTTTTGTTTATTTTTTTGGTCATATTGTGTATTGTTATCGATTAAATCCGATTTACTGTTGTAGCATTAAAATTTGAAAATTTTTATTTCACATCCAACAATAAATTTTTTTTAGGTTTTATTTCTTTTAGGTTACAACAATAAACTCGTTTTAAAGTTTGTGTGCAGAATTAATGGTATTGTTTGCTTTATTTTTGTATATTTTGGTCCTGGTTACTCACAGGACCTCGAGGGAATGCAGCGGCTCCAGTGCCTCAGTTGGCACACCCCGCAAACGGTTGCTGTCCAAACGTAAGTTTCTCAGCTCGTGGAGTGTTCGGAAAGTGAAGCCATCCAGTCTCCATATCTCATTCTGGCCCAGCTGCCTAACCCAACACACAATTGCACTTACAACACACATAAATTCCTTTAGATTTAATACAACGTTGAATTCTAGTCCCAGATTTTTGTTTTAGTTAATTTGTAATAAAATTGGCGAACGAAAATTATTTTTCATAATAAACTAGAACAATTCTTCATGTCAAGTAAAATTTTAAAAGTAACCACTTGTTTACGATGATGTTTGGGGGAAATTTACTACAGCATTGTTTC
This sequence comes from Onthophagus sagittarius, assembly GCA_036711965.1. Lineage (NCBI taxonomy): Eukaryota > Metazoa > Arthropoda > Insecta > Coleoptera > Scarabaeidae > Onthophagus > Onthophagus sagittarius. Next base: position 32,242,856 of record JASERS010000005.1, read on the forward strand.
GCACAGAACTTAATAACTTCAACGCAAGCATTACGCTTTCATTCAGCTGTCAAGTTGGGAATATTTACGGGACTGTGGAATTGTTTGCTGCGGTCGTGGAATCGCACAAAGGCTCCCGGTTAAATGGACCGAACTAAGATGCGGTTTCCTCTTACATTCGTCGAGAAGTCGACTCCATTCCTACTTCTCTACAAATTCCATTTTTCAATAGGAACGGCTCAACTTAATGATCTGGTCGTTTACAAGATGTCGTTTCAACATTTTCAGTGATAATCAAAAAAACAAAAATAAAACCTCATTTATTTACCTTTCCCCATACTAAATATCTCTCCATGATGTTTACGCTCCTCTTAAACCAGATCTAAGCCTTTGTTTGTTCCCTTATTATTTTACTAAATGGACCCCATTTAGGTCAGAAATAATAAGAGATTCCTTTTCATCCCTTTTCTTTAAAGGCATTCTTTTCCGACAAGGATTAAACTCATTACAGTCGGAAATAGAGGGGGTGCTTTCTAATTAATGAAGAAGCCAGACATTGTTCACTTTGAATAAGTTTTTTAAACGAATTTCTTTACTTGACGTGAAGAATTTTTTTTAGTTTATATAAATCGGAATGAAAAATGAAATGAATGTTAAAAAATGAAATCTTACAGCGTTTGAAGTTGGCGTAATGGTAAAAATGCGTTTACGGGAATGTCTAATAATCCGCACCCGTGCAAATCCCTGCAACAAAATCGAAAAATAAGTTAGGATTATTGACGTTGTTGAACTTTGTGAAACTCCAATAAGCAGAAACGAGACCTCGTCAATACCTGTCAAGAAGTTTTTGATAAGCGCACAACTTTTAATGATGTTTCCTTGGAAACTCCCCAGTGTGCACAAAGTAAATTAGTTAACTCTTATCTGGAAGTGACGTTGGTTTCAAAGATCCTTTGTTACCTTTTTTTTTCCTCCATATGTGTAAAAAAATATATAAATATTAGAGTGATCTTATTAAATTAAATTAAATTAAATTCTTGTTAATCGAAGATTCCATCGCAGGTTTATGGGCTATAATTGCAAACAGCGTGTGTTGGGAGCAAATTTCCTGTTGGCGATAAGCTTAAGTGCCTGTCAGAGGCGTGTTCCTACTCCATTGGGGAATCAATTATCAGGACCATTTCACCCTCAGGATATTAAGTTCATCGGTTGGGGTTTTGATTCGAGTCGTAAATGTATAATTCTAAAGAGATTTTCGTGGTTTATGGTTGAACGTAAAAGTTTTATAGAGAATTACAAAGTGCATTATTGAATCATATCCTTTTAAGAGTGATAATCGATTTCCATTGATGATTAACTAAAAATGGTATACATTGTCTCCGGATCGAGTTCAATCACACTAATTTTATACTCTAATTGTACAAATTAGCTGATTATTCCCGTTTTTATGTAAAAATTGAGCTATATTTATAAAATTAAAATTTTTTCAAGTGTAACTTAAGTTAAACTTTATATTAACTACTTGTATGTCGGTCCAAAGTATAGGGACAATTTAGAATATAGCTAAATAATTGAATAAAATGTTTTAAATGTAAATTTATGTAATAACACACTTTGTAAGTAATACATAATAAACATTATTTATTTGTAAGTGGACATATTTGAAGACGAGTTTAAATTCTTTACAATAATTACGATTCTATCGCATTAATTATAATTAGTGCGATAGATATATACAATATTATACAAGAGAGTATACAATCAACCCAATCAATTTCCTCTTTTCTTCTTTTTTGTCGTTACCTAATCTATTTCTGATATGGGAATGTACTAAACAAAAAGACGAAAAAATCCTTTCTATATCTACTGCGGTATGCAATTGCTGAACCAAATTTAAAGTAACTGGATCTAAACCAGGCTAATGCCAAGGCTTGATGTTGTCTATTAGTTGTTTAGAAAACATATATATTTTTTAAACGGTGTACTATTTGCTTGAAAATTTATTTTCCGGATAGCACATTTGCGAGAATGTTTTTTTTACATTTTTTGCATTTAGCTCTTATTTTATTGTTAGGTCCTTTAATTTCTTCGAAATAAGACCAAACGGTGTCCTTCTTACGTCCCGTAGTAAACATATTTTCTTGCACCAATGAAAACGAAAGAAAAACTAATGTAAGGTTTGAGGAACACCAACTTCACACAAGAAACGATGGGAATCCCCGAATATTATTGATCACTGGTAGTGGTTTCCTATATAATCGCTTGAAGCTGTTGCAGTATTCAAATTCAAACGATGTCTGTTAAAAGACTATTGGCTTTTTTTATTTACGGCTCTTAAAAATTAAAAATTAGGCGTGAGAATAAAGTTCTCAAGTACTCAATAACAAGATTGGTGATTTAAAAAATTTTATCGTTTCAATTTATGGAATCGAAGTAATTATAACAGGTGTGTTAAAACTAGATTAAATTTGCTTCAAAATGATTTTTATTTCATGGCGATATTTCAATACGTCTTTGAGATATGATGATATAAATTAGATTATTCAATTAAATCTCAATAATAAGAGAGGTGATATAAAAAAAATTTATTCTTTTAATTTATGGAATCGAACTAATTACAATTGTTGTGTTAAAACTAGATTAAATTTGCTTCAAAATGATTTTTATTTCATAGCAATATCCCAATTCGTCTTTGAGATATGATGATGTAAATTAGATTATTCAATTTAACCTCAATAACAAGAGCGGCGATTTAAAAAAAAATCTTTTTAATTTATGGAACCGAAGAAATTATAACTGGTGTGTTAAAACTAGATTAAATTTGCTTCGAAATGATTTTTATTTCATGGCGATATCTCAATCCATCGTTGAGATATGATGATATAAATTAGATTATTCAATTTAATCTCAATAATAAGAGAGGTGATTTAAAAAAAATTTATTCTTTTAATTTATGGAATCGAACTAATTACAATTGTTGTGTTAAAACTAGATTAAATTTGCTTCAAAATGATTTTTATTTCATAGTAATATCTCAATTCGTCTTTGAGATATAATGATGTAAATTAGATTATTCAATTTAACCTCAATAACAAGAGCGGCGATTAAAAAAAAAAACTTTTTAATTTATGGAACCGAAGAAATTATAACTGGTGTGTTAAAACTAGATTAAATTTGCTTCGAAATGATTTTTATTTCATGGCGATATCTCAATTCATTTTTGAGATATGATGATATAAATTAGATTATTCAATTTAATCTCAATAATAAGAGAGGTGATTAAAAAAAAATTATTCTTTTAATTTATGGAATCGAACTAATTACAATTGTTGTGTTAAAACTAGATTAAATTTGCTTCAAAATGATTTTTATTTCATAGTAATATCTCAATTCGTCTTTGAGATATAATGATGTATATTAGATTATTCAATTTAACCTCAATAGCAAGAGCGGCGATTTAAAAAAAAAATCTTTTTAATTTATGGAACCGAAGAAATTATAACTGGTGTGTTAAAACTAGATTAAATTTGCTTCGAAATGATTTTTATTTCATGGCGATATCTCAATCCATATTTGAGATATGATGATATAAATTAGATTATTCAATTTAACCTCAATAACAAGAGCGGCGATTTAAAAAAAAATCTTTTTAATTTATGGAACCGAAGAAATTATAACTGGTGTGTTAAAACTAGATTAAATTTGCTTCGAAATGATTTTTATTTCATGGCGATATCTCAATCCATCTTTGAGATATGATGATATAAATTAGATTATTCAATTTAATCTCAATAATAAGAGAGGTGATATAAAAAAAATTTATTCTTTTAATTTATGGAATCGAACTAATTACAATTGTTGTGTTAAAACTAGATTAAATTTGCTTCAAAATGATTTTTATTTCATAGCAATATCCCAATTCGTCTTTGAGATATGATGATGTAAATTAGATTATTCAATTTAACCTCAATAACAAGAGCGGCGATTTAAAAAAAATCTTTTTAATTTATGGAACCGAAGAAATTATAACTGGTGTGTTAAAACTAGATTAAATTTGCTTCGAAATGATTTTTATTTCATGGCGATATCTCAATCCATCTTTGAGATATGATGATATAAATTAGATTATTCAATTTAATCTCAATAATAAGAGAGGTGATTTAAAAAAAATTTATTCTTTTAATTTATGGAATCGAACTAATTACAATTGTTGTGTTAAAACTAGATTAAATTTGCTTCAAAATGATTTTTATTTCATAGTAATATCTCAATTCGTCTTTGAGATATAATGATGTAAATTAGATTATTCAATTTAACCTCAATAACAAGAGCGGCGATTTAAAAAAAAATCTTTTTAATTTATGGAACCGAAGAAATTATAACTGGTGTGTTAAAACTAGATTAAATTTGCTTCGAAATGATTTTTATTTCATGGCGATATCTCAATCCATCTTTGAGATATGATGATATAAATTAGATTATTCAATTTAATCTCAATAATAAGAGAGGTGATATAAAAAAAAATTTATTCTTTTAATTTATGGAATCGAACTAATTACAATTGTTGTGTTAAAACTAGATTAAATTTGCTTCAAAATGATTTTTATTTCATAGCAATATCCCAATTCGTCTTTGAGATATGATGATGTAAATTAGATTATTCAATTTAACCTCAATAACAAGAGCGGCGATTTAAAAAAAATCTTTTTAATTTATGAAACCGAAGAAATTATAACTGGTGTGTTAAAACTAGATTAAATTTGCTTCGAAATGATTTTTATTTCATGGCGATATCTCAATCCATCTTTGAGATATGATGATATAAATTAGATTATTCAATTTAATCTCAATAATAAGAGAGGTGATTTAAAAAAAAATTATTGTTTTAATTTATGGAATCGAACTAATTACAATTGTTGTGTTAAAACTAGATTAAATTTGCTTCAAAATGATTTTTATTTCATAGTAATATCTCAATTCGTCTTTGAGATATAATGATGTAAATTAGATTATTCAATTTAACCTCAATAACAAGAGCGGCGATTTAAAAAAAAAATCTTTTTAATTTATGGAACCGAAGAAATTATAACTGGTGTGTTAAAACTAGATTAAATTTGCTTCGAAATGATTTTTATTTCATGGCGATATCTCAATTCGTCTTTGAGATATGATGATATAAATTAGATTATTCAATTTAATCTCAATAATAAGAGAGGTGATTTAAAAAAAAAATATTTTTTTATTTTATGGAATCGCACTAATTACAATTGTTGTGTTAAAACTGGATTAAATTTGCTTCAAAATGATTTTTATTTCATAGTAATATCTCAATTCGTCTTTGAGATATAATGATGTAAATTAGATTATTCAATTTAACCTCAATAACAAGAGCGGCGATTTAAAAAAAAAAATTTTTAGTTTATGGAACCGAAGAAATTATAACTGGTGTGTTAAAACTAAATTAAATTTGCTTCGAAATGATTTTTATTTCATGGCGATATCTCAATCCATCTTTGAGATATGATGATATAAATTAGATTATTCAATTTAATCTCAAAAATAAGAGAGGTGATTTTAAAAAAATTTATTCTTTTAATTTATGGAATCGAACTAATTACAATTGTTGTGTTAAAACTAGATTAAATTTGCTTCAAAATGATTTTTATTTCATAGTAATATCTCAATTCGTCTTTGAGATATAATGATGTAAAATAGATTATTCAATTTAACCTCAATAACAAGAGCGGCGATTTAAAAAAAAATCTTTTTAATTTATGGAACCGAAGAAATTATAACTGGTGTGTTAAAACTAGATTAAATTTGCTTCGAAATGATTTTTATTTCATGGCGATATCTCAATCCATCTTTAAGATATGATGATATAAATTAGATTACTCAATTTAATCTCAATAATAAGAGAGGTGATATAAAAAAAAATATTCTTTTAATTTATGGAATCGAACTAATTACAATTGTTGTGTTAAAACTAAATTAAATTTGCTTCAAAATGATTTTTATTTCATAGTAATATCTCAATTCGTCTTTGAGATATAATGATGTAAATTAGATTATTCAATTTAACCTCAATAACAAGAGCGGCGATTTAAAAAAAAATCTTTTTAATTTATGGAACCGAAGAAATTATAACTGGTGTGTTAAAACTAGATTAAATTTGCTTCGAAATGATTTTTATTTCATGGCGATATCTCAATTCGTCTTTGAGATATGATGATATAAATTAGATTATTCAATTTAATCTCAATAATAAGAGAGGTGATTTAAAAAAAAATTATTTTTTTAATTTATGGAATCGCACTAATTACAATTGTTGTGTTAAAACTTTAACACAACAACTGGATTAAATTTGCTTCAAAATGATTTTTATTTCATAGTAATATCTCAATTCGTCTTTGAGATATAATGATGTAAATTAGATTATTCAATTTAACCTCAATAACAAGAGCGGCGATTTAAAAAAAAATCTTTTTAATTTATGGAACCGAAGAAATTATAACTGGTGTGTTAAAACTAGATTAAATTTGCTTCGAAATGATTTTTATTTCATGGCGATATCTCAATCCATCTTTGAGATATGATGATATAAATTAGATTATTCAATTTAATCTCAATAATAAGAGAGGTGATATAAAAAAAATTTATTCTTTTAATTTATGGAATCGAACTAATTACAATTGTTGTGTTAAAACTAGATTAAATTTGCTTCAAAATGATTTTTATTTCATAGCAATATCCCAATTCGTCTTTGAGATATGATGATGTAAATTAGATTATTCAATTTAACCTCAATAACAAGAGCGGCGATTTAAAAAAAATCTTTTTAATTTATGGAACCGAAGAAATTATAACTGGTGTGTTAAAACTAGATTAAATTTGCTTCGAAATGATTTTTATTTCATGGCGATATCTCAATCCATCTTTGAGATATGATGATATAAATTAGATTATTCAATTTAATCTCAATAATAAGAGAGGTGATTTAAAAAAAATTTATTCTTTTAATTTATGGAATCGAACTAATTACAATTGTTGTGTTAAAACTAGATTAAATTTGCTTCAAAATGATTTTTATTTCATAGTAATATCTCAATTCGTCTTTGAGATATAATGATGTAAATTAGATTATTCAATTTAACCTCAATAACAAGAGCGGCGATTTAAAAAAAAATCTTTTTAATTTATGGAACCGAAGAAATTATAACTGGTGTGTTAAAACTAGATTAAATTTGCTTCGAAATGATTTTTATTTCATGGCGATATCTCAATCCATCTTTGAGATATGATGATATAAATTAGATTATTCAATTTAATCTCAATAATAAGAGAGGTGATATAAAAAAAAATTTATTCTTTTAATTTATGGAATCGAACTAATTACAATTGTTGTGTTAAAACTAGATTAAATTTGCTTCAAAATGATTTTTATTTCATAGCAATATCCCAATTCGTCTTTGAGATATGATGATGTAAATTAGATTATTCAATTTAACCTCAATAACAAGAGCGGCGATTTAAAAAAAATCTTTTTAATTTATGAAACCGAAGAAATTATAACTGGTGTGTTAAAACTAGATTAAATTTGCTTCGAAATGATTTTTATTTCATGGCGATATCTCAATCCATCTTTGAGATATGATGATATAAATTAGATTATTCAATTTAATCTCAATAATAAGAGAGGTGATTTAAAAAAAAATTATTGTTTTAATTTATGGAATCGAACTAATTACAATTGTTGTGTTAAAACTAGATTAAATTTGCTTCAAAATGATTTTTATTTCATAGTAATATCTCAATTCGTCTTTGAGATATAATGATGTAAATTAGATTATTCAATTTAACCTCAATAACAAGAGCGGCGATTTAAAAAAAAAATCTTTTTAATTTATGGAACCGAAGAAATTATAACTGGTGTGTTAAAACTAGATTAAATTTGCTTCGAAATGATTTTTATTTCATGGCGATATCTCAATTCGTCTTTGAGATATGATGATATAAATTAGATTATTCAATTTAATCTCAATAATAAGAGAGGTGATTTAAAAAAAAAATATTTTTTTATTTTATGGAATCGCACTAATTACAATTGTTGTGTTAAAACTGGATTAAATTTGCTTCAAAATGATTTTTATTTCATAGTAATATCTCAATTCGTCTTTGAGATATAATGATGTAAATTAGATTATTCAATTTAACCTCAATAACAAGAGCGGCGATTTAAAAAAAAAAATTTTTAGTTTATGGAACCGAAGAAATTATAACTGGTGTGTTAAAACTAAATTAAATTTGCTTCGAAATGATTTTTATTTCATGGCGATATCTCAATCCATCTTTGAGATATGATGATATAAATTAGATTATTCAATTTAATCTCAAAAATAAGAGAGGTGATTTTAAAAAAATTTATTCTTTTAATTTATGGAATCGAACTAATTACAATTGTTGTGTTAAAACTAGATTAAATTTGCTTCAAAATGATTTTTATTTCATAGTAATATCTCAATTCGTCTTTGAGATATAATGATGTAAAATAGATTATTCAATTTAACCTCAATAACAAGAGCGGCGATTTAAAAAAAAATCTTTTTAATTTATGGAACCGAAGAAATTATAACTGGTGTGTTAAAACTAGATTAAATTTGCTTCGAAATGATTTTTATTTCATGGCGATATCTCAATCCATCTTTAAGATATGATGATATAAATTAGATTACTCAATTTAATCTCAATAATAAGAGAGGTGATATAAAAAAAAATATTCTTTTAATTTATGGAATCGAACTAATTACAATTGTTGTGTTAAAACTAAATTAAATTTGCTTCAAAATGATTTTTATTTCATAGTAATATCTCAATTCGTCTTTGAGATATAATGATGTAAATTAGATTATTCAATTTAACCTCAATAACAAGAGCGGCGATTTAAAAAAAAATCTTTTTAATTTATGGAACCGAAGAAATTATAACTGGTGTGTTAAAACTAGATTAAATTTGCTTCGAAATGATTTTTATTTCATGGCGATATCTCAATTCGTCTTTGAGATATGATGATATAAATTAGATTATTCAATTTAATCTCAATAATAAGAGAGGTGATTTAAAAAAAAATTATTTTTTTAATTTATGGAATCGCACTAATTACAATTGTTGTGTTAAAACTTTAACACAACAACTGGATTAAATTTGCTTCAAAATGATTTTTATTTCATAGTAATATCTCAATTCGTCTTTGAGATATAATGATGTAAATTAGATTATTCAATTTAACCTCAATAACAAGAGCGGCGATTTAAAAAAAAATCTTTTTAATTTATGGAACCGAAGAAATTATAACTGGTGAGTTAAAACTAGATTAAATTTGCTTCGAAATGATTTTTATTTCATGGCGATATCTCAATCCATCTTTGAGATATGATGATGTAAATTAGATTATTCAATTTAAAATCAATAACAAGAGAGGTGATTTAAAGAAATTGTATCTTTTTAATTTATAGAATCGAAGAAATTATAATTGGTGTGTTATAACTAGATTAAATTTGCTTCAAAACGATTTTTATACCATAATAATATCTCAATTCGTCTTTGAGATACGATGATGTAAATTAGATTGTTCAATTTAACCCCAATAACAAGAGAGGCGATTTATAAAAAAATTATCTTTTTAATTTATGGAATCGAAGATATTATAATTGGTGTGTTAAAACTAGATTAAATTTGCTTCAAAATGATTTTTATTTCATAATAATATCTCAATTCATCTTTGAGATATGACGATGTAAATTAGATTATTCAATTTAACCTCAATAATAAGAAAGGTGATTTAAAGAAATTGTATCTTTTTAATTTATAGAATCGAAGAAATTATAATTGGTGTGTTAAAACTAGATTAAATTTGCTTCAAAATGATTTTTATTTCATAATAATATCTCAATTCATCTTTGAGATATGATGATGTAAATTAGATTATTCAATTTAACCTCAATAACAAGAGAGGCGATTTAAAGAAATTGTACCTTTTTAATTTATAGAATCGAAAAAATAATAATTGGTGTGTTAAAACTAGATTAGATTTGCTTCAAAATGATTTTTATTTCATAATAATATCTCAATTCGTCTTTGAGATATGCTGATGTAAATTAGATTATTCAATTTAACCTCAATAACAAGAGAAGTGATTTAAAGAAATTGTATCTTTTTAATTTATAGAATCGAAAAAATTATAATTGGTGTATTAAAACTAGATTAAATTTGCTTCAAAATGATTTTTATTTCATAATATCTCAATTCATCTTTGAGATATGATGATGTAAATTAGATTATTCAATTTAACCTCAATAATAAGAAAGGTGATTTAAAGAAATTGTATCTTTTTAATTTATAGAATCGAAGAAATTATAATTGGTGTGTTAAAACTAGATTAAATTTGCTTCAAAACGATTTTTATACCATAATAATATCTCAATTCGTCTTTGAGATACGATGATGTAAATTAGATTGTTCAATTTAACCCTAATAACAAGAGAGGCGATTTATAAAAAAATTATCTTTTTAATTTATGGAATCGAAGATATTATAATTGGTGTGTTAAAACTAGATTAAATTTGCTTCAAAATGATTTTTATTTCATAATAATACCTAAATTCGTCTTTGAGATATGATGATGTAAATTAGATTATTCAGTTTAACCTCAATAATAAGAGAGGTGATTTAAAAAACTTTTATCTTTTTAATATATGGAATCGAAGAAATTATAATTGGTGTGTTAAAACTAGATTAAATTTGCTTCAAAATGATTTTTATTTCATAATAATACCTTAATTCGTCTTTGAGATATGATGATGTAAATTAGATTATTCAATTTAACCTCCATAATATAAGAAGTGATTTAATAAGAATTATCCTTTTAATTTATGGAATCGAAGAAATTATAATTGGTCTGTTAAAACTAGGTTAAATTTGCTTCAAAATGATTTTTATTTCATAATAATATCTCAATCCGTTTTTGAGATATGATGATGTATATTAGATTATTCAATTTAACCTCAATAACAGGAGTTTATACTTTATCTCACTTGAGTTAGAGTTTATATAAGGCATAATTTGGATGTAAGGATCGATTTTTGGTTTAAAGAAGTTCTTAAATATTTCATTTATTTCCAACAGCTTGTTTAAAACAGATTAAAATAGGTTTAAAATACAATTTTTTGGTAGCAACGTAAAATAAGTTTAAAACAAAAAAAAAACCTGTTTAAAACAATTAAAAACAGGTGTTTTGTTTAAAAATTAAAAAAAAACTTATATTTGTTGTTTTAAACCTACTTTGTTGTTTTAAAACTAGACAAATTCTCTATTTAACCGTATTGGAGTTATATTAACATGGGAGGGCGTTATTAGCTTGGATAATATTTATGTAAGATGTGCAATAAGTTTGGTTAAATGAAAGAAATTTGGGAAGAAATTTAAAAGAATCGGTCCGACATTATGGTAGGTCAAATACCTACTTACTTCATACTTTGTTGTTTTATATTTAATGTTTTGTTATATGAAGACGATAATGTATGCAGATGGCACAACATTAATACATCAGATTGGTTTAAAACGAATAAACTTAAGCTGAATGAAAATAAAACACGAAAAATTGATTTTAGTACTAAATCAAATAATAACGTCTGGGCAGTTAAGTTACTGAGGCTGCATTTTGAAAACTCTTTGAAATTGAAACTAAAGGTAGACATAATTATGACGAGAGGAGTTACATAACCACAACACGAGAAATCAAAATTTGTTAGAAATCCCTTACCTTATATAGACGTTCAATTATTCATATTTTATTCAATTTTTAAAGAATTTTAATGGTGAAAACCGTTTTTTGATATCTCGATTATTTCCTGAGAAATGAAACCTTAAAGATACCTTAAAAAGATTACTAATTCCCAAATTAAGTGTTATGTTCAAATATTCTTTTCTGGATTCTGTATGAAGTTGAAACCAATCAAACTGGTGATGTTGATTTAGAATTTTTAAACGATTTTAATGATGAAAACTATTTTTCGATATCTCGATTATTTCCTGAGAATTTAATCGTTAAATTTTAAAAAATTACTTCATATTTTTTGAAGAGTTGAGATAAAAATTTTTTTGTAGGTTATGTAATAAGTTGGAATAATCAAATTGAGTGTGTTGATTTAGAATTCCTAAGAATTTTAATGGTGAAAACCATTTTTTTAATGTCTCGATTAGTTCCTGAGAAATGGATCGTTAAATATACCTTAAAAAGATTACTAATTCATACATTTTAAAGTGTTGGCTTCAAATATTTTTTCTGGATTCTGTATGAAATTGAAACCAATCGAATTTGTGATGTTGATTTAGAATTTTTAGACGATTTTAATGATGAAAACCGTTATTTGATATTTCTATTAGTTCTTCAGAAATTAATAATTAATAAAAAAAAAACAATTCATATTTTTGAAGAGTTGGAATCAAAAATTTGTTTGTAGATTATGTATGAAGTTGAAATAATCAAATTGGGTGTATAGATTTAGAATTTTTAAGGAATTTTAATAGTGTAAACCGTTTTTTGATATCTCGATTACTTTCTGAGAAATTGAACATTAAAGATACCTTAAAAAGATTACTAATTCATACATTTTAAAGTGTTGGCTTCAAATATTTTTTTTGGATTCTGTATGAAATTGAACCAATCGAATTTGTGGCGTTGATTTAAAATTTTTGGACGATTTTAATGATGAAAAGCGTTTTTTAATATCTCTATTAGTTTCTGAGTAATTAATCGTTAAATTAAAAAAAAATTACCATTTCATATTTTTTGAAGAGTTGGAATCAATAATTTGTTTGTTGGTTATGTATGAAGTTGGAACATTCAAATTGGGTGTGTTAATTCAGAATTTTTAAAGACTTTATTGATGCAAACCGTTTTTTGATATCTCGATTGATTCTTGAGGAATCAATTTTTAAAGTTATCATATTAAAATAACTGATTTGTTGTTAGCGATGTTTTCAAAAATAGTAACTGGATGGGGATTCAAATCGAAGTAACTAAATTATGAGCACTAATTCAGAATTCTATGACAATTTTAATGGTGAAACACATTTTTTGATGTCTCGATTAGTTCTTGAGGAATCAATCTTTGAAGTTAGTCTTTAAAAAAGAATTAAGTGATTTTGACGCGCTTTTTGTGTTGATTTCAATAAATGATATCAGGGTAGTGATTAAAATCGAAGTAACCAAATTGTGAGTATTGAATCAGAATCGTAAGACAATTTTAATGGTGAACACCGCTTTTTAATATATCGATTTATTCTTTAGAAATCAATCTTTAAAATTATCATATAAAAACAACCGATTTGTTTTCATGGGCTGTTAGTGTGTTTTCAACAAATGATTCAATTTGAAATTTTTGTTAACATTAACATATTAATAAAAAAATTACTATTCTTAATTACTAAAATAATAATTAATATATATAATTTGCCGTGTCTTTACTGAAGACGGCAAAAAATAAACTAAAGGTTATATGACAAATAATAAATAAAGAGACCAGAGGGAATAAAAGTGCGAAGTCAGAAAAAATTATAGATCCTCACTCTTTTGCGAGTTACTTAAATGATCTACAGCGCACTTCTAATGTAACAATAGATCAAGCTATCAAACTTGATGTTCAAAATAGCTCTTCGTGTTTTTTTATGGCGGTTGACAAACATGAGTTGATTAGCATTGGCAGAAAGCTAAGATCAAAAAGAACCGAAGATGTTTATGGAATGTCAACAATTTTTTGCAAAAAAATAATTCATGGACTAGCCGATCAGCTTATTTGTGTTATCAATATGTGTTTGGAGAATGGTGTATTTCCTGAAGAGTTAAAAATAGCTAGAGTGATTCCCATCTATAAAAAGGGAGACGTACAACCCTAACAATTACCGACCTATATCAATTTTGCCAGCAGTGTCTAAGATTCTCGAATATGTAATAGCAGAAAGATTGATGAATTTTTTCCAAAAACGGAAACTACTCTCTAAGTACCAACATGGTTATATCTGTGGACGATCTATTGAGAGTGGTATAGCAGAAGTTGTATTAACCATTATGGATATATAGATAAAAAGAATTATGTAGAATTAATCAGTGTAGATCTGAGTAAAGCGTTCGATAATGTAAATCACTGCTGCCTACTCCATAAATTGGAGACTTATAGAATTAGAGGAATTGCCTATGATTTATTGGCCTCATATCTGAGTGATCGGAAACAGATGGTAGATGTAGAAGGAATCAGGGCGAAGTCGGGTGATGTTACGAAGGGAGTACCACAAGGCTCCATCCTGGGGCCCCTTCTCTTCGTTATATATATAAATGACTTGCCTGATGCAATTCCTACTAATAAATTGTGCCTTTATGCAGACGACTCAACTTTTGTGTCGGTAAGTAAATCTCCTGAGAACCTAGATCAAAACTCATGCTGTATATAGGAAAATGCTGAAACTTGGTATAAAAATAATGGGCTTACAATGAATAACGAGAAGACACAAACAATCAACTTACAAGAAAGACAAAAAAATAAAGAGCAGGGAAATAAAACCCTTAAATTCCTCGGCATTTATCTTGATGAAGATCTTAAATGGACAAGTCAAATAAATGATATCTGCAAGAAATTAAACAGTGCTATTTTTTGTATCAGGAGAATAAGAGCTGTGGCAACAATGAGTGCGGCGAAGTTGACTTACTATGCAAGTTTTCATAGTCATGCATCGTACGGTATAATTTTCTGGGGTGCTTCTGCACAAGCCGATAGAATATTTTTACTGCAAAAGAGGGCGATAAGAGCATTATGTCAATTAAAAGTAAGCCATAGTTGTAAGCAACATTTTAAAGAGCAAAATATTATGACAATTTACGCAGTATATATCTTCAATTGCATAAGATATATATTAAAAAACATTAACAATTTCCCCTCCCAAGATGTGACACATGATCATCAAACTAGACAGAAGAGCAACTTAAACATTCCGAAACACCGAACAAAGAAAACCCAAGACAATGTGGTGTACTGGGGTAAAAAATTTTATAATTATCTACCGGAAATGATAAGAACAATTCCACGAAAACGTTTAGAGAACATTGTCAAACAAAAGTTAATAGAAGCAATACCTTACAATATAGATGCATTTTTTGGTATAAACTTTTAAATGCAGATAAATTCGAATTGTACTAATAATACTTTTCTATTGTTAATAGATACACTATGTCTTTTTTTGTTTTCTTGACGATGTAAATTATTTGTTAATTTTTACAGAAAATAAATGAAATGAAATGAAATGAAATAATAATTGATTAAATAGTTAAATAGTTACACTTTTTATATGTTATCTCGTACATATAAAAAGTTATTTATTTATAAAATATCACATAGCATCTTTGCGGTCAATATAAATAAATTTTTTTCTTTCATGTTAAACAATTTCTGAACAGCTTTAAGTGCTAAAGCACTTAAAGCTATTTAAAATTAAACTGTCTGTCGAACTGTTACGTAAAGGTTTGGAAATTAGTTAAAAGTAGAGGCTCATTTCCGGTATAATCGGATGTAATAAAGACTTTATTATATAACTGACAATGAGACCTTGTTAATATCATTTTATTAACAACTTAATAATGTTATGGTATTTGGTTAGTAAGATTTAAATGATTTCTTGGAAGTTAAAACACCATAAAAGATTCACGTCGAAACTATTAACACTACCCTAGATTGTAATTTTACAAAAATTGAAACCGAATTCAGATAAGAAACCAAAAAGATATTTAAAAATATTAATAAATCTTTTCTAAAAAACTTTTATACAATAATAAATATTTTGTTGTGATAAGAAAAAAAAAGAGTAAATAGTGCAACTAATAGAGTCGTTTTGTGGTTCTACCATTATATCTTGGCAGTTTCTCATTCCGTACGTGACCGGATCTCATGATGCGGTAAAAGGATAAAATGTCCTGCCCCGCAAACAATAAATCCCCCAAATTATACTCGGAAAGTTCCGACGTTGTGACGACAACGCCCAAAGAATGTTGTCGCAGTTCGAAATAAGCATTTGGAAAACGAATGGTGTAGCGAGAATCTGAAATTGTTATTGCTCCCAATTAAGCCGAGTAACGCACGAGACGACGTTTCGCGGTTATTTCTTACTTTAGTACTTGCTATACTTGCGTATATAGCTGACGTTTCCAGGATTTCCCGGGTTTCTCGGATTAAGTGAAATACAGCGATATGCTTTACCATTAATTCGACGTAATTGCAGGCAATTAAACGCGTTTCGTTGTCACATAAAAGCGAAACCGACGCATATGTCAGAGTGTGCCCGGTTTTGATCTAATTCGGGAGTAAGTGCTCAATAATTCTTCTGAAATTGAACGGGATTACTCGACACGTTCGGACCAAGTTAAGCTCTTGATTTAAGAGACGGATACCGTTCTAATTAGGGTCATCTTGTTGAGATATGGGTAAAAAAAATTATATAACTTATAGGTATCAAAAAGTTAAATCGGGAAGGAAAGGAATGTGGGAGGTTGAAAGGGGAAATGATTGATAAGGTTTCCTTTCAGTTGATGCACGAACGAGACAAAGGACGTAGAGAAATGATGGACCTTGGCCGATAAAACTCATGGAGATGGGCGGCATAAAATCGCCCTCGTCCTGAAAAACAGACAGCTATTATATCGAAGCACGAAACCTCGAAGGGTAAAGAATGGACAACGCGTGACCTGGATAAATTTTTTAAACAAAAAAAAAATTAAATTAATCCGGCGCATCCACCATTTATTATCAAGACCAGAAAATGTGATAACGAACGTAGTAATACGATTTACTTAGTTATAATCCAAACTAACGTCTTTATAAATCATAAATGGGATAGGAGTACGTGTAGCGAAGGCAAATACATGTTCCACCCACAAAGGCCTTGATGACGGTCGTAAATATTCATTTGGGAGCCTGCACCGTCTAAAAATGCCGCCGCCGCTTCCGCATTTATTCTTACCTCCGACATCTTCACCGATTTATTGTTCCTTTTCTTAATATTCTTTGAGATAAAGTCGGAACGACTTCATTTCAAGCAAAAAATCTTGTTTCGCTGGATGATATTTAATGTATTACGTGCGCGGAAAGCAATTTTCTTATCAATACAATCTCAAAAATTTCTTTTCTTTGTCTTTTGCGCAAAGTTTTTTAAAACCAATTACCATAAATTCCATGTTAAACTCGGGTCATCAACCCCATTGCAACCGCCGTTGAAAGATAACGCCCGGCACCCCTTCGTTCACTTCCGCGGGGCGAAAATATTGTTTGAGCGAGCGGCAACAATACGTTCGCCTAAATAATTCATGAGCATATTAGGCGATCCTGCCGGATTCGGCCCTTCATGGCTCCATTCGGATTTCAAAGACGCTATCGCAAGATCTCGACTAAGATACGACGGTATAAACCTACTTTCTTGGTTCGAGTGTTGCCGATAAAATGAGACGGATTCCGCCGTTTTATATTTCATTCGAAAGCACCAGTATTATATATTAATTATGAATATTACCAATTTTTAATAAATAATAGATAAAAATAATTGAGATGGAATTTGGCTCTATGCTCAGAAAAACTGTTTGAGGAATAAGATGTCTTCAAGTTGCAAGCAAAACAAATATCAAGCCTTGTTTAGAATAATAATGAAAGAAAACAAAAAGAAGAAATTATTCCTGTATTATAAATTGCTGAAATATGATATAAAAGAAAGAACATTGATAAACTATTTAAAGACAAAGTAAATACGTCATTAAAAAAGCAAGCTGGAGGATAGAACAATGCTCAGTCTACATCTTCTGTCCAGCTTTTCTCTTTACCAACTTTGTTCAGTCGTTGATCATCATCAATGCTGAAATTTCGAATTGATTTATAGCTTGTATCTCAGTGACTCGATGGTTGCCTTCCTTAACTGAATTTGCTCCAACGACCTTGCCATAACCAACTACCTCAAAACAGAATTATGTTCCCACTAAGAGCTATATTATTAGAAGAAATGCAGCAGTTTTCAGATGATTTGATCTACTTCCAGAATACTTGAAATGCTTTTAGACGAACTAATACTGCTTTCAGAAGACTTGAAATGTTTTCGGAAGATTGCATATTATTTCCAGAAGACTTGAATTGCTCTCAGAAGAATTGAACTTCGTCCAGAAGACTCGATGCTGTTTCTGGAAGACTTAATACTGCAAAAAACGTGAAACGTTGTCAATATACTTGAATTGCTTCCAGAAGACTTGATTGTGCTCCTGGAAGACTTGATACTGCTTCTGGAAAATTTGGTATTACTTTCAGAAGGTTTGAAATGTTCCCAGCAGACTTGCAATGCTTAGGAAGAGTTGATACTGCACAAATATTGCTTTCAGAATACTTGATATTACTACTAGGAGACTTAAATGCTTCCAGAAGACTTGCAACTCTTTAGTAGACTTTATACTGCATCTAGAAGACTTTAAATGCTTCTAGAACATTTGAAATGCTTCCAAAAGACTTGATACTACTTCTAGAGGACTTAATAATGTTTGTAAAACTGCTGTCATGATAAACTATTTGAGTTTGCTTCGAAAATATTAAATACTGTTGGATGGGATGCAAAATTTTTAAGTAAGCAGTTCACAAACTGTTAATTAAGGAGTAAATACTGGTCGCAGTAGATATTTTGATTGTATAGAAGAGACTGTTAATAAAATTAATTAACCAAATACTTGTTGGCATACAAAATATTCATGTCAGAAGTCGAAAAACTTTTGCCAATTAAAGACTGGATGCTTGAGTACCAAAATTCGTTGTTTGAATCATTTCCCATTTCATTTTTTCGCCACCCAAAACGTATTTTCAAAAATCAGCACTTATGCACCATGTTACAAGATACAACACCATGTTATAAGATAAAATGTTCAGCATTCCAGCTTTAATGAACATTCTGTTTTTTTTGTTGGGTTTAAAACTAAATATATTTTATTATCATTTTAGCTCTTCAATGACTTAAGCAATGACTTTGGAAAGGTCAAATTGGTTTTGTGTGCCTCTCATTCTGAAAGAATGGAGAAAGGTTGAATTGGGATCACACTAAAGTTGCTTTGATATCGTTTTTATGGTCTGAAGAAGGTATTCATTTTGCTCAAAGAAGAACGTGAAGATCAACTTCTTAGGCGAATGGCTACAAGGATCGATTTTAAACAACAAAGTTCACCGCTGTGAATTGGACGCGAGTATAGAACCGACCCGTGTCGATGGCAACTCTATACAAGAATTTCTTCCTGTCTTCTTTATTCATATCATTCTTATCTTCGGCTTCTATTAACACCTCCCCATATAGAATCCAGACTTGCATGGTGTTAAGAACGACAAGGGTGGTTCATTAATGGAATAACATCGTCTTCAGTGATGAAGAAGATTTTGATTATAGGGAATGATCTGTCAGTCTCTATCAGTCTTAAATTGTTGTATATTTGTCAAGCATAAGCGAAGCTTTTCCCAAATTGACGTGTTCACTGAATAATAGCTTAGTATCAAACGTCAATCTCAAATTTTTTGTAGAAGTAACCTTGTTCAACTATTTACGTGGTCAAAACGTACTTATAACAAAACTATAGATAAAGGTGATGAAGTTGTCTCAAAAAATTTTGAACAAGTTTACATAGATCTCGCTGAAGAGTAGACTGGCTCTAGAATTGAACACATGGGAAAAGATCTTTAGATATATATTAAACTAACCGATTGCGTCCTATCAATCACATAAGAAGCAAGCCTCTGTTTGCATGCTTAAGTGCAACTTGTTCAATTTTTTATTGCAAAAGCTGTTAATCAATTTTATCAAATGCTTTACCAAAATCAGCGCAAATGATGGAGCAGATGAGCAACTAAAACCAGGCTTAAATCCAAACTGTTTTGTTAGGAATACTAAATCTCTCCAAGAGCTCTCTCATTCTAGTAGCAATTATTCTTTCAAAAACCTTCGACAGAATAGGCAAAATACTAATAATACTAAGAATTTTTAAGTAGTATTTAAGACTACTTATATATTAATTGAGATAGATTGAGAGGATACTGGTTTTAGATAACGGAACCACCAAAGCGACCTTCCAGTCATCAAGAAAAGAGAACATAGTAATAACATATTTCTACGTTTTATTGCTAAGCAAGGCTTCTAAAATTTCTTCTTTGGTGGTAAGCGAAAAAGACAAGATTTCAGATATTTGCACCAAAACGTTGGAGCTATAAGAATCAATCAGCCCCACATCTCCACCAAGTTGATTTTGGGATTCCAAGAAATAATCATTGAGTGAATCTACATTACCAATATTGTTAGGAGTTTCACGATTTTTGCTACGGCAAACTCTAAATGATCAGAAAGCGTTTCGAGAGTCGGGCGAGATATGTTTCGAAATTTCATGAGTAACTTAATATTATCGGTGAACGGTGGCAGGAATTTCTGTGATTAACACTTTTAGGCGCAAAAACGTTAAAAATAAAATTAGAAAAGAAGTATAAATCAATCAAACAAGTCATAAGTATCTACAACTCCTGAACTCTCAATGCGTGCCTCAACAGTAGTGATAATATAATCAATGAGGGATGATGAAGTTGAAACTTAGCCAAGCTATCAACGTTAAAATCCCCCATAAATATATATAAGAGCTTGTTCTTGTATAATTTCGGACAAAATTTCCTCAAAATAATTCAAAAACTGATACATTTCTAGGAGGCTTATAAACGAGACTAATTGTAACAAGATTGATATTGTTAGTAAATTCAATCCATAGACATTCACAACTTATCCAACTTTCTCCTTAGTTTATCCTTAGTGTTAGTTTTGAAGCTAAGTTGGGTTGGGTTCAAGAGAGGTGCAACTAAACCGAAATGTGTTTTAGTTCTAGTTTTAGTTCTTATGAAGCTTTAAATTGTTATAAAATCTTCTGGTACCAGAACTAACACTAGATTTAGAACTAGAATCTGGTCTGGTGGGAATATGTTAAACTCAAACTAACTTGAATGTTAAAAATTGATAAAATTTTGTTAAAAAAACTAAAAAACAAATATAACACTCACTGAAATAATTAACTACAATGTAACTAATGTTTATCACGTTTAACAAAAAAGTGAAATTTCGAATTCACTTTTTGATAATCGAATATGGTGAAACAAAAATGAATGGATGATGAAATGAATGGATGCATGAATATTATTTGATTAAATGATGGTGTTTTGTAGAGTAGTAAAATAAAGGGATGAGAAAAAACATTTTTTTTTTAATTTTTAAACAAAATACCTGTTTTTACATCATCATATCTCAAAGACGAATTGAGATATTATTATGAAATAAAAATCATTTTGAAGCAAATTTATTCTAGTTTTAACACACCAATTATGATTTCTTTGATTCCATAAATTAGGAAGATAAAATTTCTTTAAATAACCTCTCTTTTTATTGAGATTAAATTGTATAATATAATTTACAAAGGTATATCTCAAGAACGAATTCAGCTATTGCTATGAAATAAAAATCATTTTGAAGCAAATTTATTCTAGTTTTAACACACCAATTGTAATTTCTTCGATTCCATAAATTAAAAAGATATTTTTTTTTAAATCACCTCTCTGATTATTGAGATTAAATTGAATAATCTAATTTACATCATCATATCTCGAAAACGAATTGAGATATTATTATGAAATAAAGATCATTTTAAAACAAATTTAATCTAGACTTAACATACCAATTATAATTGTTTCGATTCCATTAATTAAAAAGATTGTTTTTAACCACCTATCTTATTATTGAGATTAAATTGAATAATCTAATTTACATCATCATATCTCGAAAACGAATTGAGATATTATTATGAAATAAAGATCATTTTGAAACAAATTTAATCTAGTTTTAACATACTAATTATAATTGCTTCAATTCCACTAATTAAAAAGATTGTTTTTAATCACCTCTTTTATTATTGAGATTAAACTGAATAATCTAATTTACATCATATCTCAAAAACGAATTGAGATATTATTATGAAATAAAAATCATTTTGAAGCAAATTTATTCTAGCTTTAACACACCAATTATAATTTCTTTAATTCCATAAATTAAAAAGATAAAAATTTTTTAAATAACCTCTCTTATTATTGAGATTAAATTGTATAATATAATTTACAATGGTATATTTCAAGAACGAATTCAGCTATCACTATGAAATAAAAATCATTTTGAAACAAATTTATTCTAGTTTTAACACACCAATTGTAATTTCTTCGATTCCATAAATTAAAAAGATAAAATTAGTTTAAATCACCTCTCTTATTGTTGAGGTTAAATTGAATAATCTAATTTACAACATCATATCTCAAAAACGAATTGAGATATTATTATGAAATAAAAATCATTTTGAAGCAAATTTAATCTAGTTTTAACACACCAACTATAATTACTTTGACTCCATAAATTAGAAAGATAAAATTTTTTTAAATAACCTCTCTTATTATTGAGATTAAATTGTATA
Organism: Onthophagus sagittarius; assembly: GCA_036711965.1. NCBI lineage: Eukaryota > Metazoa > Arthropoda > Insecta > Coleoptera > Scarabaeidae > Onthophagus > Onthophagus sagittarius. Next base: position 32,265,429 of record JASERS010000005.1, read on the forward strand.
ATATAATTTACAAAGGTATATCTCAAGAACGAATTCAGCTATCGCTATGAAATAAAAATCATTTTGAAGCAAATTTATTCTAGTTTTAACACACCAATTATAATTTCTTTATTCCATAAATTAAAAAGATAAATTTTTTTTAAATAACCTCTCTTATTATTGAGATTAAATTGTATAATATAATTTACAATGGTATATTTCAAGAACGAATTCAGCTATCGCTATGAAATAAAAATCATTTTGAAGCAAATTTATACTAGTTTTAACACACCAATTGTAATTTCTTCGATTCCATAAATTAAAAAGATAAAATTTGTTTAAATCACCTCTCTTTTTATTGAGGTTAAATCGAATAATCTAATTTACATCATCGTATTTCGAAAATGAATTGAGATATTATTATGAAATAAAGATCATTTTGAAACAAATTTAATCTAGTTTTAACACACCAATTATAATTTCTTCGATTCCATAAATTAAAAAGATAATTTTTTTTTAAATCACCTCTCTTGTTATTGAGGTTAAATTGAATAATCTAATTTACAACATCATATCTCAAAAACGAATTGAAATATTATTATGAAATAAAAATCATTTTGAAGCAAATTTAATCTAGTTTTAACACACCAATTATAATTTCTTCGATTCCATAAATTAAAAAGATAAATTTTTTTTAAATAACCTCTCTTATTATTGAGATTAAATTGTATAATATAATTTACAATGGTATATTTCAAGAACGAATTCAGCTATCGCTATGAAATAAAAATCATTTTGAAGCAAATTTATACTAGTTTTAACACACCAATTGTAATTTCTTCGATTCCATAAATTAAAAAGATAAAATTTGGTTAAATCACCTCTCTTTTTATTGAGGTTAAATCGAATAATCTAATTTACATCATCGTATTTCGAAAACGAATTGAGATATTATTATGAAATAAAGATCATTTTGAAACAAATTTAATCTAGTTTTAACACACCAATTATAATTTCTTCGATTCCATAAATTAAAAAGATAATTTTTTTTTAAATCACCTCTCTTGTTATTGAGGTTAAATTGAATAATCTAATTTACAACATCATATCTCAAAAACGAATTGAAATATTATTATGAAATAAAAATCATTTTGAAGCAAATTTAATCTAGTTTTAACACACCAATTATAATTTCTTCGATTCCATAAATTAAAAAGATAAATTTTTTTTAAATAACCTCTCTTATTATTGAGATTAAATTGTATAATATAATTTACAATGGTATATTTCAAGAACGAATTCAGCTATCGCTATGAAATAAAAATCATTTTGAAGCAAATTTATACTAGTTTTAACACACCAATTGTAATTTCTTCGATTCCATAAATTAAAAAGATAAAATTTGTTTAAATCACCTCTCTTTTTATTGAGGTTAAATCGAATAATCTAATTTACATCATCGTATTTCGAAAACGAATTGAGATATTATTATGAAATAAAGATCATTTTGAAACAAATTTAATCTAGTTTTAACACACCAATTATAATTTCTTCGATTCCATAAATTAAAAAGATAATTTTTTTTTAAATCACCTCTCTTGTTATTGAGGTTAAATTGAATAATCTAATTTACAACATCATATCTCAAAAACGAATTGAAATATTATTATGAAATAAAAATCATTTTGAAGCAAATTTAATCTAGTTTTAACACACCAATTATAATTTCTTCGATTCCATAAATTAAAAAGATAAATTTTTTTTAAATAACCTCTCTTATTATTGAGATTAAATTGTATAATATAATTTACAATGGTATATTTCAAGAACGAATTCAGCTATCGCTATGAAATAAAAATCATTTTGAAGCAAATTTATACTAGTTTTAACACACCAATTGTAATTTCTTCGATTCCATAAATTAAAAAGATAAAATTTGGTTAAATCACCTCTCTTTTTATTGAGGTTAAATCGAATAATCTAATTTACATCATCGTATTTCGAAAACGAATTGAGATATTATTATGAAATAAAGATCATTTTGAAACAAATTTAATCTAGTTTTAACACACCAATTATAATTTCTTCGATTCCATAAATTAAAAAGATAATTTTTTTTTAAATCACCTCTCTTGTTATTGAGGTTAAATTGAATAATCTAATTTACAACATCATATCTCAAAAACGAATTGAAATATTATTATGAAATAAAAATCATTTTGAAGCAAATTTAATCTAGTTTTAACACACCAATTATAATTTCTTCGATTCCATAAATTAAAAAGATAAATTTTTTTTAAATAACCTCTCTTATTATTGAGATTAAATTGTATAATATAATTTACAATGGTATATTTCAAGAACGAATTCAGCTATCGCTATGAAATAAAAATCATTTTGAAGCAAATTTATACTAGTTTTAACACACCAATTGTAATTTCTTCGATTCCATAAATTAAAAAGATAAAATTTGTTTAAATCACCTCTCTTTTTATTGAGGTTAAATCGAATAATCTAATTTACATCATCGTATTTCGAAAACGAATTGAGATATTATTATGAAATAAAGATCATTTTGAAACAAATTTAATCTAGTTTTAACACACCAATTATAATTTCTTCGATTCCATAAATTAAAAAGATAATTTTTTTTTAAATCACCTCTCTTGTTATTGAGGTTAAATTGAATAATCTAATTTACAACATCATATCTCAAAAACGAATTGAGATATTATTATGAAATAAAAATCATTTTGAAGCAAATTTAATCTAGTTTTAACACACCAACTATAATTACTTTGACTCCATAAATTAGAAAGATAAAATTTTTTTAAATAACCTCTCTTATTATTGAGATTAAATTGTATAATATAATTTACAAAGGTATATCTCAAGAACGAATTCAGCTATCGCTATGAAATAAAAATCATTTTGAAGCAAATTTATTCTAGTTTTAACACACCAATTATAATTTCTTTATTCCATAAATTAAAAAGATAAATTTTTTTTAAATAACCTCTCTTATTATTGAGATTAAATTGTATAATATAATTTACAATGGTATATTTCAAGAACGAATTCAGCTATCGCTATGAAATAAAAATCATTTTGAAGCAAATTTATACTAGTTTTAACACACCAATTGTAATTTCTTCGATTCCATAAATTAAAAAGATAAAATTTGTTTAAATCACCTCTCTTTTTATTGAGGTTAAATCGAATAATCTAATTTACATCATCGTATTTCGAAAATGAATTGAGATATTATTATGAAATAAAGATCATTTTGAAACAAATTTAATCTAGTTTTAACACACCAATTATAATTTCTTCGATTCCATAAATTAAAAAGATAATTTTTTTTTAAATCACCTCTCTTGTTATTGAGGTTAAATTGAATAATCTAATTTACAACATCATATCTCAAAAACGAATTGAAATATTATTATGAAATAAAAATCATTTTGAAGCAAATTTAATCTAGTTTTAACACACCAATTATAATTTCTTCGATTCCATAAATTAAAAAGATAAATTTTTTTTAAATAACCTCTCTTATTATTGAGATTAAATTGTATAATATAATTTACAATGGTATATTTCAAGAACGAATTCAGCTATCGCTATGAAATAAAAATCATTTTGAAGCAAATTTATACTAGTTTTAACACACCAATTGTAATTTCTTCGATTCCATAAATTAAAAAGATAAAATTTGGTTAAATCACCTCTCTTTTTATTGAGGTTAAATCGAATAATCTAATTTACATCATCGTATTTCGAAAACGAATTGAGATATTATTATGAAATAAAGATCATTTTGAAACAAATTTAATCTAGTTTTAACACACCAATTATAATTTCTTCGATTCCATAAATTAAAAAGATAATTTTTTTTTAAATCACCTCTCTTGTTATTGAGGTTAAATTGAATAATCTAATTTACAACATCATATCTCAAAAACGAATTGAAATATTATTATGAAATAAAAATCATTTTGAAGCAAATTTAATCTAGTTTTAACACACCAATTATAATTTCTTCGATTCCATAAATTAAAAAGATAAATTTTTTTTAAATAACCTCTCTTATTATTGAGATTAAATTGTATAATATAATTTACAATGGTATATTTCAAGAACGAATTCAGCTATCGCTATGAAATAAAAATCATTTTGAAGCAAATTTATACTAGTTTTAACACACCAATTGTAATTTCTTCGATTCCATAAATTAAAAAGATAAAATTTGTTTAAATCACCTCTCTTTTTATTGAGGTTAAATCGAATAATCTAATTTACATCATCGTATTTCGAAAACGAATTGAGATATTATTATGAAATAAAGATCATTTTGAAACAAATTTAATCTAGTTTTAACACACCAATTATAATTTCTTCGATTCCATAAATTAAAAAGATAATTTTTTTTTAAATCACCTCTCTTGTTATTGAGGTTAAATTGAATAATCTAATTTACAACATCATATCTCAAAAACGAATTGAAATATTATTATGAAATAAAAATCATTTTGAAGCAAATTTAATCTAGTTTTAACACACCAATTATAATTTCTTCGATTCCATAAATTAAAAAGATAAATTTTTTTTAAATAACCTCTCTTATTATTGAGATTAAATTGTATAATATAATTTACAATGGTATATTTCAAGAACGAATTCAGCTATCGCTATGAAATAAAAATCATTTTGAAGCAAATTTATACTAGTTTTAACACACCAATTGTAATTTCTTCGATTCCATAAATTAAAAAGATAAAATTTGTTTAAATCACCTCTCTTTTTATTGAGGTTAAATCGAATAATCTAATTTACATCATCGTATTTCGAAAACGAATTGAGATATTATTATGAAATAAAGATCATTTTGAAACAAATTTAATCTAGTTTTAACACACCAATTATAATTTCTTCGATTCCATAAATTAAAAAGATAAATTTTTTTTAAATAACCTCTCTTATTATTGAGATTAAATTGTATAATATAATTTACAATGGTATATTTCAAGAACGAATTCAGCTATCGCTATGAAATAAAAATCATTTTGAAGCAAATTTATACTAGTTTTAACACACCAATTGTAATTTCTTCGATTCCATAAATTAAAAAGATAAAATTTGTTTAAATCACCTCTCTTTTTATTGAGGTTAAATCGAATAATCTAATTTACATCATCGTATTTCGAAAACGAATTGAGATATTATTATGAAATAAAGATCATTTTGAAACAAATTTAATCTAGTTTTAACACACCAATTATAATTTCTTCGATTCCATAAATTAAAAAGATAATTTTTTTTTAAATCACCTCTCTTGTTATTGAGGTTAAATTGAATAATCTAATTTACAACATCATATCTCAAAAACGAATTGAGATATTATTATGAAATAAAAATCATTTTGAAGCAAATTTAATCTAGTTTTAACACACCAACTATAATTACTTTGACTCCATAAATTAGAAAGATAAAATTTTTTTAAATAACCTCTCTTATTATTGAGATTAAATTGTATAATATAATTTACAAAGGTATATCTCAAGAACGAATTCAGCTATCGCTATGAAATAAAAATCATTTTGAAGCAAATTTATTCTAGTTTTAACACACCAATTATAATTTCTTTATTCCATAAATTAAAAAGATAAATTTTTTTTAAATAACCTCTCTTATTATTGAGATTAAATTGTATAATATAATTTACAATGGTATATTTCAAGAACGAATTCAGCTATCGCTATGAAATAAAAATCATTTTGAAGCAAATTTATACTAGTTTTAACACACCAATTGTAATTTCTTCGATTCCATAAATTAAAAAGATAAAATTTGTTTAAATCACCTCTCTTTTTATTGAGGTTAAATCGAATAATCTAATTTACATCATCGTATTTCGAAAATGATTTGAGATATTATTATGAAATAAAGATCATTTTGAAACAAATTTAATCTAGTTTTAACACACCAATTATAATTTCTTCGATTCCATAAATTAAAAAGATAATTTTTTTTTAAATCACCTCTCTTGTTATTGAGGTTAAATTGAATAATCTAATTTACAACATCATATCTCAAAAACGAATTGAAATATTATTATGAAATAAAAATCATTTTGAAGCAAATTTAATCTAGTTTTAACACACCAATTATAATTTCTTCGATTCCATAAATTAAAAAGATAAATTTTTTTTAAATAACCTCTCTTATTATTGAGATTAAATTGTATAATATAATTTACAATGGTATATTTCAAGAACGAATTCAGCTATCGCTATGAAATAAAAATCATTTTGAAGCAAATTTATACTAGTTTTAACACACCAATTGTAATTTCTTCGATTCCATAAATTAAAAAGATAAAATTTGGTTAAATCACCTCTCTTTTTATTGAGGTTAAATCGAATAATCTAATTTACATCATCGTATTTCGAAAACGAATTGAGATATTATTATGAAATAAAGATCATTTTGAAACAAATTTAATCTAGTTTTAACACACCAATTATAATTTCTTCGATTCCATAAATTAAAAAGATAATTTTTTTTTAAATCACCTCTCTTGTTATTGAGGTTAAATTGAATAATCTAATTTACAACATCATATCTCAAAAACGAATTGAAATATTATTATGAAATAAAAATCATTTTGAAGCAAATTTAATCTAGTTTTAACACACCAATTATAATTTCTTCGATTCCATAAATTAAAAAGATAAATTTTTTTTAAATAACCTCTCTTATTATTGAGATTAAATTGTATAATATAATTTACAATGGTATATTTCAAGAACGAATTCAGCTATCGCTATGAAATAAAAATCATTTTGAAGCAAATTTATACTAGTTTTAACACACCAATTGTAATTTCTTCGATTCCATAAATTAAAAAGATAAAATTTGTTTAAATCACCTCTCTTTTTATTGAGGTTAAATCGAATAATCTAATTTACATCATCGTATTTCGAAAACGAATTGAGATATTATTATGAAATAAAGATCATTTTGAAACAAATTTAATCTAGTTTTAACACACCAATTATAATTTCTTCGATTCCATAAATTAAAAAGATAATTTTTTTTTAAATCACCTCTCTTGTTATTGAGGTTAAATTGAATAATCTAATTTACAACATCATATCTCAAAAACGAATTGAAATATTATTATGAAATAAAAATCATTTTGAAGCAAATTTAATCTAGTTTTAACACACCAATTATAATTTCTTCGATTCCATAAATTAAAAAGATAAATTTTTTTTAAATAACCTCTCTTATTATTGAGATTAAATTGTATAATATAATTTACAATGGTATATTTCAAGAACGAATTCAGCTATCGCTATGAAATAAAAATCATTTTGAAGCAAATTTATACTAGTTTTAACACACCAATTGTAATTTCTTCGATTCCATAAATTAAAAAGATAAAATTTGGTTAAATCACCTCTCTTTTTATTGAGGTTAAATCGAATAATCTAATTTACATCATCGTATTTCGAAAACGAATTGAGATATTATTATGAAATAAAGATCATTTTGAAACAAATTTAATCTAGTTTTAACACACCAATTATAATTTCTTCGATTCCATAAATTAAAAAGATAATTTTTTTTTAAATCACCTCTCTTGTTATTGAGGTTAAATTGAATAATCTAATTTACAACATCATATCTCAAAAACGAATTGAAATATTATTATGAAATAAAAATCATTTTGAAGCAAATTTAATCTAGTTTTAACACACCAATTATAATTTCTTCGATTCCATAAATTAAAAAGATAATTTTTTTTTAAATAACCTCTCTTATTATTGAGATTAAATTGTATAATATAATTTACAATGGTATATTTCAAGAACGAATTCAGCTATCGCTATGAAATAAAAATCATTTTGAAGCAAATTTATACTAGTTTTAACACACCAATTGTAATTTCTTCGATTCCATAAATTAAAAAGATAAAATTTGTTTAAATCACCTCTCTTTTTATTGAGGTTAAATCGAATAATCTAATTTACATCATCGTATTTCGAAAACGAATTGAGATATTATTATGAAATAAAGATCATTTTGAAACAAATTTAATCTAGTTTTAACACACCAATTATAATTTCTTCGATTCCATAAATTAAAAAGATAATTTTTTTTTAAATCACCTCTCTTGTTATTGAGGTTAAATTGAATAATCTAATTTACATCATATCTCAAAAACGAATTGAAATATTATTATGAAATAAAAATCATTTTGAAGCAAATTTAATCTAGTTTTAACACACCAATTATAATTTCTTTATTCCATAAATTAAAAAGATAATTTTTTTTTAAATAACCTCTCTTATTATTGAGATTAAATTGTATAATATAATTTACAATGGTATATTTCAAGAACGAATTCAGCTATCGCTATGAAATAAAAATCATTTTGAAGCAAATTTATTCTAGTTTTAACACACCAATTATAATTTCTTCGATTCCATAAATTAAAAAGAAAATTTTTTTTAAATCACCTCTCTTTTTATTGAGGTTAAATCGAATAATCTAATTTACATCATCATAACTCAAAAACGAATTGAGATATTATTATGAAATAAAAATCAATTTGAAACAAATTTAATCTAGTTTTAACATACCAATTATAATTTCTTCGATTCCATAAGTTAAAAAGTTAAAAAATTTTTAAATCACCTCTCTTGTTATTAAGTACTTGAGAACTTTATTCTCACGCCTAATTTGAATTTTTAAGAGCTGTAAATAGAAAAAGCCAATAGTCTTTTAATAGACATCGTTTGAATTTGAATTTCTTGTCAAACAAATTTAATTTAAAACATGTTAGGTTTTATATGTTAGTGTTTTAAACATGCTTAAATGTTTAAATCGTTTAAAACTAACAACCCTGCAGAAAAACTTAAAATTGCTTACAGTTTTACGTCAATAAAGTTTAAAGTTTTATTCGAAGTTATATATCTCATGTGAGTGTTTTGTTTTTGTATTTTAGAAGATACTTGACTCAACAAAAACATGAAACTCTCTTTAGTCATCCTTAAATGATTGAAAATTGCTTCCCGATTTTCATATCATAATTCTCTAATTAATGTAGACGCTGTACTTCTTAAAGGAAGTGGTTTCTAAGTTGATAATAAAGCATTATTTTACCGATGATTCAAAATTGTAATCTACTTCTAAATGAGTGATGTATTTCATGTGAAAGTTCATATAACTTAATTCTAAACAATTTTTATTACTTATTTCCCACCAACAATACATCGTTCGTTCGATAAAACCGAAACGGATTCCTCATTTTATCTTTCATTTCAGAATACCAGTAACACACATCAAATTTACGATAGAAGCCACCAATTTTAAACAACTCCATCAGTCGTAAAGCTGTTTCAATCGAGATTGTTCCGTTTCGACTGGCAAATCCTGTCCGTGACGGAATCGCATCTCATCGCCTTTGCGTTGAGAGTTTATGAGAGTCCTGTTCTTTCAAACGCTGAAAGTGGGACGCGCTGTGGGGATTTTGAAGGAAAGAATCGGGTTCGGGGTGACCGAGGACACCTACATTTAAAATAGAACAACGGAATCAACTTACAATCGTTTCAAATTAGGATTGCTCGAAAAGGCGTTCGGTGATATCCTCGTCAATTTATTATCTGCCAAGATTCTAAAACAAAAAATAAAAAAAGATATAATCAAAAAAGCAATAATAATAATAATAACAAAAGCGCGTTTTGGTGGGTGATATGGAATTCAATATTTTATCGTTTTAATCTTTTGTCGGTTCGAATAAACCCACATTGAATAAAAGGGAATTAAAATTAAAAATTCGAAATTGTTATGGTCTAAATAAAAATTAAAATTTACTTACAGTTCTTGTAATTGTTGAAATTTATACAAACTCTTGTCGTGTAGTTCAGTCAAATTGTTGCTGGTTAAATCTCTGAAAATAAAGAAAAAAATCAATGAGAAAACTTTTTAATAAAGACGAAATCTAAAAAAAGAAGGGATTGTCTTGTATCTTCTTATGTGTGGTACTTATTCCAAGTGGGAAGCTACGATGTCTCGTAAAGCTTTACAAAGCTCGGGGTCGCATCGCAACCATCAAGGGGGATACAGGGAGATTTCCGACTCCTATAAAACGATATTTTTATATGCGCCGTAGAAGTAGAGACTGTTGAATTACGACTCCTGTTCGAGTGGAATAAGTGCGATATTAAAAAAGGACGTAAAACCACCGCGACCCGGGGTTAACCAATTTTTTTTTGACTCATTGTTTGTTCAACCTGAAGGGTAGAATGAAATATTCGGACGTGGAAATATTGTACTTTCATCTAGCTTATTTTACTGCCGAGCCACTTTTTTATCCACGTTGATTTATATCCAACACGAACATTTATACTACAAAAATTCAATTTTTAAATAAAAATATTCGTTATATCCAGGTTGTATCATATTTCTTAAGTACTTTAAATTCATTTCGATTATGTTTGACATCATGATCAAGATCGAATATCTTGATCATGATAAATATCTGTATAATGATAAAAAATAACGTATATGCTTAAATAATCAAAAGAAATATCTAATTAAATGAGGTTTGTTCGATAATTCTTTTGGGGTGTATTCAAAATTTGCGAAATTTATTTTTATTAAATACAGGTGGTTCAAATTTGTTGTTCGGATAAGTAATCTCGAAAATTTTCCCAAAATTGAGTATATCATAAAATTATCTTGGATATTATTATAGGATTAAGACTATAATGGGGGAATTTAATTTAATTTTTAATTTTTAATATTATATTAATTTTAATATTCTAATTTTAGTTCAATTAACACCGGTCGTGAAAGCCTTCGTACTTATAAAATTGATTATATCTCGAAAATCAAAAATGATAAAGGAACTTTTGAAACAAAAAAATTTTTTAAATTATCCAAGGAATGGTAATAATGAATAATATGCAAATATTATTAAAGTTTAATATCCAAGAACCGTTAAAAACCGAAAATTGACATTTTTGAGATAATATAGGATTGTATCTCAAAAATTTAAAATGATAAAACGAATCTTTTAAGATAAAAAACTTTTTAAATCTTCTAAAAAATGGTAATAATGAATAATATGCAAATATTACTAAAGCTTAATAACTAACAACCGTTAAATACCGAAACTCGAAGTTTTTCATACAATATAGGGTTATATCTCAATACTATAAAATGATGGACACCTCTGTTGAAATAAAAAACTTTTTTAATCGTCCAAAGAATGATAATGATGAATAATATGCAAATATTATTAAAGTTTAATACCCAAGAACTGTTAAAAACCGAAAATTAATATTTTTGATACAATATAGGGTTGTATCTCAATACTTTAAAATGATGAACAACTCTCTTGAGATAAAAAACTTTTCTAATCGCAAAAAGAATGATAATGATGAATAATATGCAAATGTTAATAAAGTTTAATACCCAAAAACTGTTAAAAACCGAAAATTGCCATTTTTGAGACAATATAGGGTTGTATCTCAAAAATTTAAATGATAAAACGAATCTGTTGAGATAAAAAACTTTTTAAATCTTCTAAAGAATGGTAATAATGAATAATATGCAAATATTATTAAAGTTTAATACCTAACAACCATTAAATACCGAAAATCGACGTTTTTGATACAATATAGGGTTGTATCTCAATACTTTAAAATGATGGAAAACTCTGTTGAGATAAAAAAACTTTTCTAATCGTAAAACGAATGATAATGATGAATAATGTGCAAATATTATTAAATGTTAATACCTAAGAACCGTTAAATACAGAAAATCGACGTTTTTGATACAGTATAGGGTTGTATCTCAATACTTTAAAATGATGGACAACTCTGTTAAGATAAAAAACTTTTTTAATCGTCCAAAGAATGCTAATGATGAATAATATGCAAATATTATTAAATTTTAATACCTAAGAACCGTTAAAAACCGAAAATCGACGTTTTTGATATAATATAGGATTGTATCTCAAAAATTTAAAATGATAAAACGAATCTGTTGAGATAAAAAACTTTTTAAATCTTCTAAAGAATGGTCATAATGAATAATGTGCAAATGTTATTAAAGTTTAATACCTAAGAACCGTTAAAAACCGAAAATCGACGTTTTTGATACAATATAGGATTGTATCTCAAAAATTTAAATTGATAAAACGATTCTTTTAAAATAAAAAACTTTTTAAATCTTCTAAAGAATAGTAATAATGAATAATATGCAAATATTATTAAAGTTTAATACCTAAGAACCGTTAAAAACCGAAAATCGACGTACAATATAGGGTTGTATCTTAATACTTTAAAATGATGGACAACAAATGATGGATAAAAAATGAATCTTTTGAGTCAAAAAACGTTTTAATCGTTCAAAGAATGATAGCGATAATAATATGGAAATGTTATTAAAGATTAATATCCAAGAACGATATCGAATATAAGATTGTACCATGCTGTGCACAAGACATGCATAGTGATGTTGTTCCTAATGTTGTTCATTTCGAGTTTGTGGTACAATACGTATTTATGGTATAATATAACTATTAACACAAAAACAAATAATTTTTTATTGTGGACAAAACACACAAAGATAAATTTTTAATTAACAACCAATTTTGAAAACTTTTCTCTATTGGCATATCTAATTTCATTTAATTTATGGGGCTACAATTTACATTTCATTAACGTTCGAGAATTTCAAAGTTCTTAGCGTCTCGTTTGTGTCAAATTGAGGTTTCGCGCCGGCGAATGATTTTTGTAATCTCATTGATATTAATTGAATGCCATTAATCTGCATCTGATCATAACAGATTTTTTTTGTTGTTGTGAGCACTATTATTCCGTCAACCTCATATTCTAATGTAATTCGGACACCTGTCGGTTTCTATCTCTCTTTCTAAGTCATTCTAAACCGGACCGTTACTCTCAAATCGAAACACGTAACCGGCACCATCGATCATGAAGTAGAAAGCTATAGAGATCCCGAGAGATACACCATCTCTACAGCATGTGTACAAATCGAACGGATGATGGAAACGAAAAGAAAAAAAATCTTGAACGAGATATCGAGATAATCAATTTTGATTATGTTTCGATTTCCGATTAAATAAACAAATACATAAAAATGTTATTTAGTTTTAAAGGGAGTGAAGGAATTCCTTTGACGTTTTTCGTTATGCTTTATACAAACTCGAATAATGCTCGTAAGTATTTTGGCGTGATTTCAAGAATTTTTGTGTTACTCAAGAGAGGATTCCATAATTCTCTCCCAGTGAAAGCTTGAATGCTCATTGGGCCGATGTTAGGTGGATATCAAAAGCGATAAATTTGAAATATAGTCGCATGTTAGTCAGGATTAATTCTTCGTGTTGTCAACGAAGTGGTTAAATTGATATCGCTTATAGAATGAGGAAGTTCAAAAAAATTTTCTAAAAAATTATCACAAAACGAATAAGAATTCGTATTAATGTCTGAGGTAGCTAATAAATTTTGGGAGATGTCGCCCAGTTTGATCTATATGTTTCAGGTTTGGCCACTGAAAGAGGTTTTTTCTAAACCAATGTGGCCGAATTTATCCTAAAAACTAAATCGCTTTAAACCCAATAAAACAAACTCCATAAATCGATCCCACAAACAACTTCAGTTTTATAAAGTTTTATGAGGCTTATAATTATAGTTTTATGTATTGATCTCGATATTAAAGATATACCGTATGAAATTGCTCTGAAAATAACAGAATAACGAACGACAGATTTCAACGAATTAAAACAATGATAGATCTTTTTAAATTTGAGGTTTCCAAGACATTGTAAAAAGGTTTTTAAGCGTATCTTACAGGTGAAGAATTGAAAACTGCCAAACGCAATGGCTTGAGTTTTAGCACTATTTAATTTAAGGCCGTAACGTTTGGATCAATCGAAAATATTAGAAAAATCATGATTGAGTCGTGCAATTGCTTCTGGATGATTGTCAGAAGTTGTTTTTGTGCAAATTTGGAGGTCATCAACATACACATGATAATTACAAGAAATGTAATGAAATTAGCAATGGACTCAACACACTACCCTGAGGTACATCTAATATGATAAGTAGACGAGAGCTCAGAAGAGAGATTCTTCGATTCAGGTATTAGAACAACATCGTTCAAGAGAAAAGTTAAAAATATAAGTAATAGAAGTAAGAACAATATCCAATAAAGAAAGAAAATGTTTGAGATCAACTCCTGACTTTTGATGCGGAACCAAGATAAAGGAGAAAGGGGAGAACTTAGATGAGGCAAGAATTTCAGTAGGGGACTGCAAAAATCTTGCCTATAAATTATCACAAGTTATTAATCAGTATAGCCAACGTATCAAAACGGTAAGTATGCACAATCTAACTTTGGCAATGAAAGAAAAAAGATACTCAATTTTGAAAATTACTTCTCAGGGTGTTATGTGGCTATTTTTTTTATAACTTTATATAACTTTTTTATATAAGATTGGGAACCTCTATGTTAACCTTTATGCATTGCCAATATCATTGCCAAATGCAACATTAGCTTCATTTTCTGTATGTACTTTCCTCTTTCCTAGCTAGAATAGATAGCTGACGATGAATTATTATTTCTTCAAATTTAGCATAACATTTTTCTTCAAGTATCAACAAATATTTAATTTCATAGTTCAGCTATTAATAATAATAATGATGTTGCCACAATAATCGTACACTGCCTGCAGAGAACTTTGACATATCCAATGCTAAGTCTAAGTATATTGTGTATCAAAGACCACTTGAATACAATAACATTTTCTTGTCGATCTAAGATAAACCATATTATTAAATCAATATTACACGCAAAATGCTGAATAGTTGCTAATTGAAATTTAGATCAGCGGTAGTCGCATGATTTTAGGCACGTTTTACTGTCCACTAAATATAAATTACTTCGATCAGTTAGAGGATCTACTTGAGAGATACACTTTGAACTACGATAGTATCGTCTTAATGGGTGATATCAAGACATGCCTTTTAAGGAGCGACTTGCGTTGCGAAAGACTTCATTTATTACATCCTCCTTAAATCTGTCGATCCTGCTTATTCAATCTACTCATCACCTTCCAGCATCGGATTGCCTTTTGGACCTTATTGACACATATTTCCTAGATGTGATATAGGATAGTTTCTTATGGTCAACTTCCAGCCGCGCAATTTTGTAATCACGATCTGATCAACAACGAAACTTTGGTATCTGATGCATCCGTGGTCGATTGGTTGTCTTACAAGATTAGATTTTAGTAGATTTTCTTTAATGCAAAGCTGATAAGCTTATTCGATCGCATGTAGTGCACTTATTGAAGTGTATGTATCGACCTCCATTCATATTAAGTAAAGCTAATTCGTATCGATAAGTCAGCATACTTGAGCTCAGCGAAACATACGTTACATAAGTAGTTAGTAAGAAGTTGTTGTAAGAAGGATTAATAAAATAGAAGAATGTTTTAAAAGGTATAAAGAGACACATGACGTGAAACCCCTTGGCTCAATAATAAAATCAGAGCTTCTTCGTCGCAACGCTTCTGAAAAATACCGCATTCTACAGAAATTCTGTAACCACCAATGCAGAAATGCCAAAAAAAAAACTTGCATTTGAACTACAATTAGAACTAACCTAGTACAAACATTAGAACTATCACTAAGACTAATTCTAGATCTAAAACTACAAATTTCGGGTTTTATCGTGCGTGCTTTTCGTTACTTGACGTTTCGGATGCCATATTGCAACCTTCTTCAGAAACTGATTAGAAGTGACCAAATCAAGAATCGTAAAAAATATATCGGTCAAAAACTAATTCATAATTAATTTGTGCTAATTACTGCCATCTTCTCTGTTGATGTTATTTTTATGTCGTTTTTTAGCTTCCCTTGTCAGCCTTTGGTGATATTTATTAATCCCAGCTAGTACCTTTGTTTAATCGAAGCCTATTCGGTGTCCCTCTGAATGGCAATATTCCGCAACCACCTACTGTTGAATCTTCTTCAGCCTCACATCCCTCTCATGCTCTTTGATACAGCATTCGATGTTACGTCGGGTTTGGCCAACGTAAAACTTTCCACAACTGTATGATAGCCAATAAATATCCACTCCTTTTAATAGAGGTAGCTTGTGACCGTTATATATAGCACCACGATGTCAGTTTTTGAGGTATCTTGCAATTCGTTCCATTACGCCGGAGGACAGATAAAGGAAGATAGATAAATCCAGCTGGTTCTATACTTGCTGCAACTTCTTCTCCTTGCTACCACTATTTGGAGGAAGCACGGAGAAGAATCAACCGAGTGATGTCCTTCAAAGTATATCCATTATCCTGCACAAATTCTTGCTTATACAACACCAAAAACGTTTTGGACGACCATAATTGAAACTGAATTGTAATCAAAGCTATGGGATCCTTCATCCCATAGCTCTTCAGATGCTTATTTTTCTAATTCGTCCATTAATCTCTATCAGTGGTTCTGCTCTTGTCAATTCTCGGTTTTCCTTCACTATATTGGATGAGTCTCAGGTTGGGAATGCTCTTGTAACAACGTGCTCTATATGTGTCAGTGCTGATAATGTTGGTGACGATTTTGGATATAATTATTTCACCACTGCTTCATATCTTTCATTTCTCCATAGGGTCTTTGAGCTTTCCAACAATTTGGAAACAGATCTGCGTTGTATACATTGCTAAGGTGAAGTGCCTTATTAGCATAAGTAATTTTCGACCAATATCGATACTTTCTGTATTATCTAAAATACTTGAATGCTTGGTGTACAATTAAATACAGAGGTAATCCCTTGATGAACATAAGTTAACTACAGAATATCAATCTGGTTCACGACCAGGCCATAGTACGACATCGGCACACATTAAAGTTACTGATGATATTAAGCGTTTCTGCGATAATCGATGAATAATCTTATTAGTTCTGTTGGACTTTAGCAAAGCATTTGATGCCGTGGATCATAACTTACTGGTGTTGTCTTTATCTGCTATGAACTTCTTAACCCAACCCATCGTTTATTTTATGTACGTCACACTTCATTTTCTTCTTTTGTGTTTTAAAGCAATAGTGGTGTAACTCAGGGAAATGTATTGCATCCATTACTATTTTAAACCTTTATAAACAGTGTTACCAAAATCATTTTATGCAACTATCATTTTTACGCGGATGATATTCAAATTCATACATCAACAACTACGAATGAGCTCTCACTATCCATGGCACGGCTTAATGACGATCTGTCCAAGGTATTTGACTGGTCTAAACGTTTTTGCTTCTTACAACAGTCTGTCTATAAGAAGGTCCTATTTCTGTTTTGCTATGCGTCGTAATCTTTATTACTCACTAGTATCACATACATTATGCAGATGCTCTGTATCCCAATCTGGCAATTACTTTCCGTAACAAATTAGAAAGATTGCAGAACAATGCCTACACTTTTTTTACCAAGATAAATACGACCATGATATGCAGTATCGTGATCACCTTCGAATGTAGACTGTAGAGAAATGCAGATCCTTTCGTATATAGACTACATTGCATAAAACGCTTTCATCTCAGACCCCAGAACTTTCAATTTACTATGTCCAATTCATCGCACCGAGAGATACCCATGAACATACTTAACTACACTACTAAAACTACTACTAACTACATTAATAGTTTTCTAACATTTAAGGTTTGCTTAAGGAATTATCTGTTATCACTACAATTATCTAAATCCAATCCTTGATGTTCGTTTAATAAAAATATTTAATAATTTAGTGCTAAAACTAAAACTACACCTACAAAGATTCGGGTTTAATCAGTCTTCAAGTATTCTCTATACTCATTCAAATTTAAATTAAATCGAAATCGATTTTCCAAAGATAAATAGGTATAGGAAAAACGTATTTGGTGCAAAGAACGTGTTGGAATACGACGGCTTAGAATTAAATCGATTTAAACCCCGATCACTTTCATTTTTCATGTTTAAACCTGTTCACGCTCGTAAATAAATGCCCACTTTTTATCCAACACTTTGACAGTTACCCGATAATTTAAATCAATTTTTTCTGCGAATTCATCAATTCGTTTTGTTTATTTTAGAAACCGATTCATATGAAATATTAGTGTAAATGAAACCTTTTTTTTGTTAGAAATTTCTTCTAAATTCCTATATAAAAGCTCCTTCTGTGTTATTTTGAAACGGAGATAAGATCTCCAATGAAATGTTAGGAAGTCAATTAGTGCACGTGAACATGTGGGGTATATCAGATATTCGTCTAATTGCCATCGAATGCCTTTTAAGTTGAAGAAGTATGCGTATCATCTTCTTGGATATGCTCTTACTGGCTGTTACGAGTTGTAATTAAAATAGTTCGCAATTTTTTTGTAAGATTATCGTTAAAACATTTTTGTTATAAATAAAATTCGTTAGAAAACAAATTGAAATGTTTGGTATCGTAATAGTAGCGGGATATTTTGGGTGGCGATAAATTAGGTTTCAACTGATCTGAATTATTTCCGCTCAGCGGTTTAGATAGCGAGATCTTGATTTACGCATCGACTTTCTTCCTGCACGCACACAAATCTTATATTTTCGGTGGCACGTTTTAGATACGTCAGGGAAAAATAAAATGTTTTGCTGCGTACGAAAGCCCCAGCAGTAGCAGGAAGATAACCCGAGGGAGACTAATGGGATGTTTGTATGAAATGTAAAAAGTGCCTCTTAAGATTGATTGCGCCTTTATTAGATTGCGTGGGCGAAACCCAAATTACATCGTCTCTCCAAGTCTCATGCATTATTTAAAACGAGGAAAATCCAACATCTTATGATATAATACTATATTATTCAGCTGGTGTCTAAATGGATAATGTTATTCAAGATGAGGATTTATTATTCCTTATTCGGAAAAAAAGTACTTATTTTAAATCACTTTTACTTTGTTAATGTAAAAAGAGATTTCTTTGAACGGCTTCCGTATAAGTTAAAATTGAAAACGCTATTATGTGTGGTGGCGATGGCGTGACGAAAGAGAAAGATCCTCTCTCGGCGAAAAGAAAACTCGCCAATTCAATTCTGACATGACCGGGTAATGGATCACGTACCGGTGTCATATTCGTGTCACGTTCCTCTTAGGAATGCACGTATGGTGGTAATGCAAATTTCCTTAAAAAGAACACGCAATTTTCATGGACATGAAAATTTATTTCACTAAAAATCGATAAAATAATTAAATTATTGAAAATCTAATCCAAATCCGACAGCGGATTGATACGACTTCGCGATACCATTAAAACGAGAGTAATTAGCGTTCGGCAAGGGCCCCATTGTCGAGCAAATTTGTGCCCCATTGAATTCCGAGTCTGGATGATTCGATTAGTGCCGCAATTCGTGACAAAAGCTCTCTCGGCAAACCACATATTTCCGAGACGAAATTGTACAAGTTTCCCATGCTCATCCCCGAACTGGTACCATTCCGACCGTATAACGACACCGATTCCACCGAACCATCAGGTCTAATTAGCTCAGTTTATGATCCCTTTTATTGTGATAGTATGAAAATTGCCGACATCGGAAACGAAGATATCTTCTTTATTTTAATGAAAGGCCTCTACGTGAGTCTACAAGTACGCTCCCATGAAATGCCTGCACGTCCATTGTACGATCGCCACGTGACTTGCAAAAAAATGTTTAAAACAACCACCGCACACATACTCACAAAATGGTACTACAACCAATTACTTGCTTCTCTTTTCGGACTCACATAACGATTTCGTTTATTAAGTAGTAAAAATACGCGAGCTCGTACTTCCCGGAAAGAATTTACGCATTCGCGTTGTTTTCTTGTATAATTAAGCACCTTAACAACGCTTAATTGTCTCAAATTAATCTCAAATGTTTCAACTTTGTATATAACTAAATAAAAAAGACATCGACTATAATAATTTTAATTTTGTTCTAGGTTTAGTATTAGCTCTAGGATTAGTGTTGGTTCCATTTTTGGTTGTTATATAGTTTTGAATTGTTGTATACTTGTATTGAAGTAAAACTAGAACTAACACTAGACCTAGTACTAGAAAAATTCTAACCTCTATAGTGTTAGTTCTAGTTTTAGTTCTTATTAAGCTTTAGATTGTTGTAAATTCTTCTAAAACTAAAAGTATATTATGTTTCTAGTTAGTTCTGTAGCTAGATTGGGTTGGGTTCCATCTTAAGAAGAAGAGATAGAAGTAGAACCAGCATATCTCTTGTTAAAAGCAAAGAAACTGAGAGTTGGGCTTACCATGTGCTAGGTAGAAGAGAGGAAGAAAATTAAAAAATGCTCGAAGTGTTGGTCACTAACCCACTCAATAAAGGACTGCCAGGAGGAAGATAGAAAAAATTGGTGCTGTAATTGCGAAGAACAGGACTATCAAATGAAGAATTGTAAATACTCGGCAAAGTGCCTAGACTGTGGCGAAACGGCCCAATATATAGAGAGAAGGTGAAGAAAGATGGAAGAGAGAGAAAAGTCGATAAGAAACTAAACGAGAAAGAGGATATCAATAATATAAGAAGAAAATAAGTAAACTTAGAAAGGAAGGTTAAATTGGCTGAAGATAGGGAAAGAGAGAGAGAGAGAGAAGAAGAGATAGAGAGAACTATTGAAACTAAAGGTTTTAAGAAGGTGAAAAAAATGAGAAAAGAAGAAGGAAGGGAAGGAAAAGAATAGACGGGACAAAGATATTTCCCAAATAATAACCCAGGAGATTTTACTTAAGGAATGGGGACCGAGGAAAAAGAACTTAGGGTAGCGCAACTAGATTTAAATAGAGTTAGATTGGCGCATGATATGCTGATGAAAACCCTAATAGATAAAGAAGATTGATATAAGAGTTTGATAATAACCGTGATAGTTTTTGTGATGAGCGCTTTTGCCGGTGATGGTTTTGTGTTTTTTAGTTGGATTCAATGTTAATGTTTTCTTGTTATTTTTCTCCGATCAGAAGTTTGGAACAATTTGAGAAATTCTGAAACAACATGCAGTTAGATGTAAGATAGAGCAATAAGGGTGTCAAGCCAATAGGGTACAAAGAACACCAATAGAAGAGGGAGAATCCTGGAAGATTTCTTGATTGCAAACGACCAGCTCATTGTCAAACAAACAAACGAGGGAAGCGTTCCAACTTTTTCAGGACCGCAGTGTGAGTCGGTAATAGACATTAAAAGATAAGCCGAAAGGTGCTAGAACTTAAAGTGGAAGAAGCACAGGAATATCTCAACGATCATCTATGTATTACCTTTAAAGTAAAACTAGAAAGTAAAGAAACTAAGAAAAACGTGTGAACGATGAGAGGGAAATGAGATAGCGCTATGTAGGCTTAAGAACGACGTTACCTTTTATTTGAGGAAGTCGGAGAGAAGATAGGCAAAAATTTAAAAGCGAATATAGAGCGATGTTGCTCTAAATTTTTAATTAAGGGATGTAAAGAAAAGCAAGGACGAAGATCTGTATATTGGTGAAATGAGGACATTGCGGAGAAAAAAAAAATGTGTGAGATTATGAAGACAGAAGACAAGGTTAATGAAGGGTGGATAAAAGGAGAATGAGTTGAAAGAGGCAAGGAAAAAATACAAGGAGAGCAAAAGAGAGAAATGGAATGAACTATATGAAGAGCTTAACGATGACGTTTTGGGAAAGGCTCACCAGATCATCACTAAGAAGTTAAAAATGCGATGCCTTTGCATTGAAAAAACCTTGCAATGAACAATGAACTGGTCGAAGAGGACGTCAGCATTCATGATAATATGGTGAAACTCGTTTAGATGGGATCGCTCTTGAAATATTAAAGATATTTATAAGAAAATTCCCTGTAGATATGCTAGCAGTGTATAACAACTGTTTCTTTTTTTCTTTCCCACCATCTGGGAAAGGGCTAGTCTAATCCTCATATAGATGCCAAAAAAGAATAATGGTAACATTAATGCAACATACCATCCAATCTGTCTAATTGACACGACAGGTAAGCTGTTTAAAAAAGGGAAATTGGTACACGACATGCAACAAGGGAGCGAATGGCTCTATCATCTAGCCCTCGGGCTAACCACACCAACATCCTGGGTTCGATTATCAGTGAAAATACGCCGAGCTCCTCCTTGTCATTGGGGGGACGTTAAGCCGTTGGTTCCGGCAACCAGTCGAATACCAGAGGTATTCGACTGGTGAATTAGTCGAAAGGAAGTGTAATGGCGCCAAATGAAGAGATATAAGGTCACGTGTAATGCAGGAATCCTTCTTGGACCTTCCCCTGTGGAACCTGTTTTTTAGTGCTGAGCACAAGGGTAAAAGAAGAATAGACACTGATTGCTTGCGCCGATGACTTGCCGGTGGTGGTTCAACCGAGGGACAAAGTACTCTTGCAGGTCAAAACAACGTACGCGCTACAGATTCTTGTCAGAAATTAAGAGAAGATAGGGTTGCAAGTAGCGAAGCAAAATACAGAAATAGTTCTTCTCCAGGGGCGTTGTACTGTTGAAAATACTAATGTTAATATAGATAAGGACACCACGATAAGTAGTACTAGAGAGATAACTACGTAGTACTAGATTCTAAGATGACTAGACACGTGGTAGAGATAACCAAAAAGTAACCGAGATGATAAATAGACTGATACGAGAAATTGCCACTCCGGCAACATCCATGCCAGTCAATGGGTGGCAATTATTGAGGGATTGCCACGCACTGACTTGCAAATAAAACACTGAGTCGAGACATACAGAAACGGAAGGCACAGTAAACCGGTAAACAGAGATAGCTTGAAGCACTCTTGGTAGGAAAGATGAAACCACAGAACAAGTTGGTCTTAAAAGCTAATTCCTGATACCACTATATGGTTAAGTAGGAGGTGAGGGAAGTCCGACCACTTCCTAATGTTATTTCTGATCGATCACAGGACCTTCAGAATGTATCTGTACAAAATTAGAAAAAAATTTGCAAAAAATTAGCAGAAACCGAGGTTTGTTGATTCTGCGCAGAGAGAGAGAGAGAGAGAGAAAGCGCCGAACATATAATCCTCAAGTGGAGAAATTTCAGTGATCAAAGAATAGAATGCGAGGAAAGATGCTTGAAACTGAAGAAAAAATGATTGTCAACGCGAAAATGATCAAAGAGGTGATGCAGGTGAAGGGGCAGCACGAAAGGAAACTGGGGAGAGAGAATCAAAATCAGAGGAACAAGGGTGGAGGAAGAAACGGGGATGTCTCCTAGGCGAGTATGTTGTCTTTATTTCTAAAAGTAAATGAATGCTTTTTTCTTGTACTGGTTATGGACTTTGAATGTTCTAGTGGATTGATATACCAGCTAATCGCTAGTGCACGAAGAGCGAGGAGGAGGAGACCAAGGTCCTCCAAGTCTGGGTACACAAACAAATAATGTTTTTCAATAAGTTTAGATGGCTGTTTTTATGCTTTCTATCAACCCAACCCAACTCACGTATGCCACGAGCTACTGGAGAGGAGTCGAGACTATGAAGGATGAGTTGTACTCTGAAGAAATATCTATCGGTGGTTCCAGAGAAGACGAGGATAAGGGTTTTTAGCGGGTTTGTAGATATACCGCAAGCCCACATTGTTATTCAGTCTTAAATTTTTGTATACTTGCGTCAAAGTAAAGCTAGAACTAATTCCAGATCTAATACTAGAAAAGATTCAAGTTTAGCCGTGTGTCTTCAGATAGAAGAAAAACAGTTGGATTTAGCCGTACCTTTCTTAAGAAGGAAATCAACCAAACCCAACCTAGCTTCAGAACTAACACTAGATTTAGAACTAGAATCATTCGGATTTAGCCATGCTAATGATTCTAATTCTAAGTCTACTGATTGTACTAAAGCTAGATTGGATTGGGTTCCGCACATCTCTTAAAATGGAACCCAATCCAACCTAGCTTTAGAACTAACACTAGACTTAGAATTAAAATCATTAGAGTTTAGCCGTCTTAAGAGACGTGCGGCTAAACCCTAATGTTTCTAGTTCTAAGTCTACTGGTAGTGCTAAAACTAGATTGGATTGGGTTCCGCGCATATTTTAAAATGGAACCCAACCCAACCTAACTTCAAATCTAACACTACACTTAGAATTAGATTTTTTTTTCTAGTTCTAGTTCTAAGTCTACTGATCGCATTGGTAGTAAGACTTGCAATGCTTTCAAAAAACTAGAACTGCTTCTAGATGACTTAACACGGCTTCCAAAATTTGCATTTTTATTCAAAAGGCAAGAAACCGTTAATAAAATTTGGTTTTTTGCTTCCAAGATACCAAATTCTGTTGGTAAAATACAAAATCTTCAAATCAAAAATCTTAAAACTGTCAATTATAGACTAGGTATTGCTTGTAAAATTCTAAACACTGCTGGTAAAAGATATTCTCATTATTAATTTATATTATTTTTAAATTTCTCGAAATACCCATCTTCACCAACCTAACCCTGGGAATTGTTTCAGGGAACAATCCTGAACATTCATCTGTTTTTTTGCACAGGTCAATGGTGGTTACCAATTCTGCAGTGCCAAATCAAACAAGCAAATTTCTTTTTGCATCTCGTTTGCGTCTACATAAATAAGATTTCTGGGTTGCTAAAAAGCAAAATTTCTTTTTCTGAAATGATAGAGTTGAAAGCAGAGGTCTTCGGAAATGATAGAGGTTTCCGTGCATCTTTTAAAATGGAACCCAATCCAGCCTAGCTTTGGAACTAATACTAGACTTAGAATTAGAATCATTAGGGTTTAGCCGTCTTAAGAGACGTGCGGCTAAACCCTAATGTTTCTAGTTCTAAGTCTACTGGTAGTGCTAAAGCTAGATTGGATTGGGTTCCGTCCTAAGAGAAGCACTGCTAGACCCGAATGATTCTAGTTCTAAATCTGGTGTTAGGTCTAGTTTTAGTATTGGCTCTACTTTTCATTGTTATTCAGTCTTAAATTGTTGTATACTTGTATCAATGTAAAACTAGAACTAACACTAGACCTAGTACTAGAAAGATTTAGGTTTAGCCGTGCGTCTAAAGACTCACGGTTAAACCAAAACTTTCTAGTACTAGGTCTAGTGTTAGTTCTAGTTTTAGTTCTTATTAAGCTCTAGACTGTTGTAAATTCTTCTGAAACTAAAACTATATTTAGACCTATAACTTAGCTTTAGTACTAATGCCAGAGCTAGAACTAGAAATATTAGGTTTTAGCCGTTCGTCTCTTAAGACGGCTAAACCCTAATATTTCTAGTTATAAGTCTAGTGTTAGTTCTAACGCTAAGTTGGGTTGGGTGGGGTTGAGTTCTGTCTTAAATTACGGATAGAGGGGCAAAAAAATGTGATTGGAATGGGAAGAGTAAGAATAGGCCTATCAATGTGTTCCATAGAGGAAAGGAAAAGAATAAAAAGATGTTTGAAATGTTGGTCACCGAAACATCTAATAAGGGCCTGTGTGGGACCAGACAGAAGAAGCTGCTGCTACAACTGTTGAAAAGAGGGACACTCAACGAAAGCGTGTAAAAACCCAACCAGATGCCCAGATTGCGAAAAAGAAGGACACCGCGCAGCAAGCATGAGATGTGAAATGTACAGGGCACAAATAGCAGAAGATAAATCAGAAAAGAAAGTCTAAAAATCGGAAGAGAAAAGATTAAGCGGAAAGAAAGTCTAAAAATCGGAAGAGAGGAGACAGAAAAAATTGGAGAGGAAAAGGAAAAAGAACAAAACACAAGAACGAATAAAGAATACATGGATGTGGAAACAGAACAGAAGGATGAAGTACAGTGGACTACACAAGAGAGAGGTAAGAGAAAGAAAAGTAAAGAAGGAAAGAAAAAGAGGGATAAACAGAAGAGAGGAAGCAGTAGTGAAACAGAAGCGGGAAGAGTAACAGATGGGGATAAACCGCTTATTGAAAAATGGCTCAAAAAGTAAGAATATTTCAACTAAATTGCAACAGAAGGTGGGATTGCCACGACCTATTAGAACAGGAAGTTAAAAACAAAAAAATAACGATGGTGCTGGGACAAGAGCCCAACAAAAGAAGGGCCGAAAGATTACAAGTCGATACCAATGGAGACTGTTTTATACAAATATTTGGAAAAGAGGCAGGTAGACCAATCAGTTGGCATAGAGGGAAAGGATACATAGCAGTAAAACTGGAGCAGTATACTGTGGTGTCAGTATATTTCGAAGAATTCGGAGAGCTGCTTGATAATATCGAAGAAGCACTTATGAGAAGAAGAAGTCCAGGGTCAATAATAATAGCAGGGGACTTTAATGCGAGAACGCATATGGCTGGAGACGTTGTTTTAAATGAAAAAGGTAAACTGCTGGAAGAGTGGATATTAAAGAACAGGCTAACTGTCGCAAATAAAGGAAATCAATCAACCTACGTATGCAAAAGAGGAAAGTCAATAATAGATCTGACATTAATAGACCAAAAATCAGCACGAAAAATAAAAGACTGGCGAGTAGAAGCAGACGGACAAATACTGAGTGACCACAATCTAGTATGCTATACCATACAATACCAAGAAGAAAAAAAGATAAACAAATTTGAGCTTAAGACAAGATGGAGAACAACACCAGAAAAACTCGTTCTCCTAGAAGAACAGTTTAAAAAAGAAGCAACCAAGATTCAAAGCTCAGAGGCGGGGGAACTGATGACATCGATCATAAACGCATGTAATAAGACGCTAGAAAAGAAAAAAACATCGAACAATAGAAATACGTACTGGTGGAATGACGAGATAGCCGAAACAAGAAAAAAATGCGTGCAAAAGAGAAGACAACTCCAGAGAGCTAGAAAAAAACAAGTTACACCGGATTTCGAAATGACACTAAACGACGAATATAAGGAAATTAGAAGAACGTTAAGAACGCTGATAAAGAGGAGTAAAGAGAGGAAGTGGAAGGAACTGTGCGAAGAGCTGGACGGAAACATATGGGGCACAGCATATCAGATTGCCACGAAAAGGATGGCAGTAAGAAAGAGAGAAGAACTTGACAAGAAAACAATAGACCAGCAATTCACAAAGCTGTTTCCACAAATTGACTGTGACAAGGTACCAGAACAAGAAGAAGAAGCCGTAACTAAAGATGAACAAGAAACAGACATGAAAACCACCTTAGAAACACCGAAGCAGATTACAATGGAAGAACTAATTGAATGTGTAAAACAGTTGAAACTTAAAAAAGCTCCTGGAACAGACGCAATAACCAACGAAATTCTTAAAGCATGCGTAAAAGGCGATCCCAACGTTTTTCTGAAAGTATTTAACCTGTGTTTCGATACTGGAAACTTCCCAGAAGTGTGGAGAAAAGCGGAGTTGGTGTTAATAGAGAAGCGAGGGAAGAAAAATGAAGAAAAGCAGTATAGACCTCTATGCCTACTGAGCGCAATGGGGAAACTGCTAGAAAAACTAATTAATAAAAGACTAACAGACTACCTGGAGAAAAATGGCATGATTTCCGATATACAATACGGCTATAGAAAGGGTAGAGGTACAGTAGACGCTGTAATGAAAATTCTTACTGAGGCCCGAGAAAGAAAAAAGGTATCAGTGACAAATCGAGGCTACAGAGTGATGGTCCTATTAGACGTAAGAAACGCATTTAATTCCGTACCTTGGAAGGAGATACTTGGAGCCCTAAAAAAGAGTAGAGTACCCGTAATAATAACGAAATTGATTAAATCGTATCTATCCGAAAGAACGGTAGTACTTCCGGATGGAAGAGTGAGAAAAATGACCGCTGGCGTACCGCAGGGATCTGTGATAGGGGGAACTCTGTGGAACATGTACTATGAGCAAATACTTAGAATGAAGACAGAGGAAGGCGTGAGTATGGTCGCATACGGAGACGATCTAGCGGTGATAGTACAGGATAAAGAACCGAGAGAAATAACGAACAAGGCAGAATACTGTATAAACAACATAAGTACGAGATTAGAAGAGACGGGACTTAGCATAGCACCAGAGAAAACGGAGGTCGTGATACTAGAGGAAAGACAAGGACTGCAAGAAGTTGAAATAAAGGTTAACAACGTAAATATTAAAAACGTAAAGTCGGCAAAGTATTTGGGTGTTCATATGGATAAAGACCTGCATATGACGACCCATATAGGCGAAATAACAGAAAAAGCGGTGAAAATCATTAACGCACTAGCAGGAATAATGCCAAGAATAGGTGGGCCCAACCAAGGAAAAAGGAAACTGTTGGCCAAGGTAATAGAGTCGACGACGTTATATGCGGCTCCGGCATGGGAAGTGGCTTTAAGGCACAAGAAGTATATAGCTATGCTAAGATCAATAGAGCGGAAAACAGCAATACATGTAACAGCAGCATACAGAACTGCATCAACGGATGCATTAGGAGCTTTGGCCGGCTGTCCACCATACGATTTGCTAGTATGGGAGAGAGCCCGCAATTGGGAATCGAAGGGCGAGCAGAAACAACAAAACAGGGAGGAAGTGTACCGACGTTGGCAAGTAAGGTGGGAGACATATAAAGGATGGGCAAGCCACTTTATAAAGAACGTGGAGAGATGGCAGAAGCAGGGACCAAGTAGTAATTACTACGCAACACAAGCGATATTGGGTCACGGAACTTTCGGAAAGTACCTGAAGGAAATTAAGAAAATAACAACAAGCCTGTGTTGGTACGGTTGTGGAGTTGTGGATGACCCTGAACATACGATTTTCGCATGCATAAGATTCAAGGAGTTAAAAACAGGTACAGAATTTGAGATCGGTAGGAGAATTGAGAAAGAAACCATAGGCGATATGCTGGTGGAGTCAAGAGAGGTGGGTGAAGGGATAATGAACCTCTTAACGGAAATAATGAGAGAGAAGGAGGCGGAGGAAAAGAGAAGGATTAAAGAAGAGGAAGCTTTGTAAGAATGTGATGGTAAGGGCAAGAGGAGTGATCAAAAGGGCATCCGCCCTTCGCTCAGGTATGTTTTACAAAATTAAATGATAAAAATTAATGGACTCTTGTGATCAATGATTACCGGAACTCGAGGGAGCAACGAGGAAGGCAAAAGATGAAGAACAGGAGAGGGGGCATTTGCCCCCTCGTCCAGGTATGTTATAAAATGTTATATAGTAAAAACTAATGGATTGCTATGTATGAATATGAGAATGCCGGACCTTGAGCCAAGGAAAGAAGAGAGATGAAGAACGAGAGAACAGATGCCTACCTCACATACAGAAGTAAAAACTGGAGAGATGATCACGATGATTGAAGAAATGGAAAGTATTGAACACCTGTATTTGCCGACAGTCCGAAGTTATGTGCAAGCGATGCCAGACTGCCAAGATCAAATGTGCGAGAAGACGAGGAAAGGGGTTTTTAGTGGGTAGGGGTTATTTAACCACAACCCCACACTATCCGGCCGCCCAAGACCTCAGGACGGATGTCCTTGTTTGCAGATTTTCCCCGACCTCGTTAAAAACAAAAAAAAAGGTTCTGTCTTCAGAGAAGTAATATTTTTTTCATTCTAGGTTTAGTATGTTAGTGTTAGCTCTATTTTTAGTTATTATTTAGTCTTAAATTGTTGTATTCTTGTATTGAAGTAAAACTAGAACTAACACTAGACCTAGTACTTGAAAATTTCGGTTTACTTCAATCTTTCTAATACTAAATCTAATGTTAGCTCTAGTTTTAATTCTGATTAAGCTACGCGACTTGCAAAAAAATGTTTATTCGCATAACGATTTCGTTTATTAAGTAGTAAAAATACGCGATCTCGTACTTCCCGGAAAGAATTCACGTTATTTTCTTGTATAATTAAGCACCTTAACAACGTTCAATTATCTCAAATTAACGCTCTAAATATCCACTTTGATGTTTCAACTTTGTATATAATTAAATAAAAAAAACATGGAGTTTTTAATATTTTCAAAATGTAAACAATTGAGTAAAAAAATCTTTATGTACTTTATTACAAACGTAAAGTGTATAACCTTCATAGAAAAGAGTTTTCTAATTCTAACTCGAATCATTTTCGTTACAAGATGTAATACTTTATTGTGTTGATACAAAAATAACTATTTTCTTTGATTGTGTTGAAATTAAATATGATACAATTGATTCAAATCGAAAAAAAAATTGTTTCCTTAGAAGTCACCGGTACCAAATATGGCACAAAAAGATCAACCTCTTGCGGGATTGTGTGCTTGGAACATGTGCCGCTGAGTCATCGTGGTTGAGTAGGTTTTAAGTCATCCGCAAAGTTGCCGTCGTGTTAATAACAATGATGCAACGGTGAAGAGAAATAATTCATCATGCGAAAATCCGTTTTTGGGATTGTAAAAATAAAAACGTCCGACGATTCTTCGTTTCTCAAACCGGGGCTTAACGATAAATTTAAAGGTAAATCTGATCCATAATAATTAATCCGGAAAATCAATTTGTATTGAATTTCAGTTTTCATTTAACGAGAATTCCGCCGAGGATTTGCACGCATTAATTATGATAAGATTGCATCGGAAATTCGAAAAATTATTCAATAATTATCTTTAAAAAGCGAAGTTGAGCCTCGATAACTTACGATTTTAAAAGTAATGATGATCCCTTTTCATGCCAATTTTAATAATAAGGAAAGAGTCTTTATGGGGAAATCTTAGTATAATAAAAGAGAGATTATAAATGGAAAATTGTAAAAGGGAAATTATAAAAGGGAAAGGTCGTTATATACACCTCGATAGCGTCAAGCTCCTTTAATTCTAATTTCTCATCAACCGTTCACAAAGAAGCTGGTGGATGATCGATTTCGCACCCCTATTGGGTTGGGTTTGGTTTTAAAGAGGGTGAAACGATCCCCTTAATTAATATTGAGGAAGGAAAAGATCCTTTTTGACCTTGAATTTAACAATTTATAGTTTATTTAGTAATATTAATAAAATAATAGATTCATTTAAAAATTATTATTTTAGTCACCAATTTGTTTGAGTACCTATTCTAATTTTAATTAGATTTTAGGATTGAGGCAAAAATTGGATTTCCTTGAAAGAAAATTAAGAGGCGAGGTCGTAGAATAACAAGGAAGCAACCCCCAAGATTAGAACTACTTAAAGCTCGCTATCTTTGTTTGATTGTAATGTTAACCATCGTGGTAAGTTAAGGGAATGATATTATCCTATTCAAATAATAAAATCTCTAATGCATACTAGTACACACTAGTGTAGTCACTTCCGTTTTAAAAAAGTTTTGAGAAAAAAGGTATTCATCGAAGTAATTCGTTTTCCCGTGACATTTTAATTAAGAAAACCAGGATGCAGAGCCCTTTACATTGTCTGCGTTGTAACACAGCACTTCACTTAATTGTACTTCGTGGACATTGCAAATCCTGATTTATAAAACTTCCTTGTTGTGTTTCAAAAATAAACGATACTTGACACCAATATTTTTTTTATTTCCAACGATCCGGTGAATTAAATGATTTTGGATAAAAAAAAATGTTTCAAACAAAACCAAACGATTCTGATTTTATTGCGTATTGATTTTGAGTATAAAATAAAAGCGTTTGGATCGAAAAGAGGAAAAAATCCTATAGTAAACATTACCATCGCAGAATTAATCCAAAACGAGACGACGCCTATTTCCCATCCATTTGTAAAAGACAACTCTAATTTGCGCAGGGTGTGTGACACTTGCACGTGACTGTTATTGGATTTAGTGAAACTCTATTATTCTTGTATCAGGGACGTTCGAAAAAAAACGTAAATAAAAAGAGCAAAAACGAATTTTTCCTAATTACCATTCGATGACCGATTTGCTTACGTGATGCCAACAAAAATCAATAACTGGTTAAAATGACCCCTCAAAAATTGTTAATCTGGTAAAAACTTTTCGTTTTAAATTCCCCTCTGGAAGATTTCGCGGAGGGTTTTCGAGTAAAATGTTGTCAAGTTGAAATTGTGGGCTTGATAGCGTCAGAAAGAAAATCCAATTCTTGTCTACCGATGATTGCGGTCTTTAACCCAGTTGAATGAATCGCCGAAAGTGGTTTGGTCCCTTACAAGGATTCGAACAGACTACTTAAAGTAGTCCTTGGGTTTAAATATAACTTTAAAGGTATATAACTACGTATTTAAAAATAATGATATTTCTAAAGCGAAATAAACTCAGTATAAATACAGTTATATTAGTAATTAGCATTGAGAAATCATTAGAGTAATTAACATTAAGAATCAAAAGACTTATCTATAATGTGAGTTTACAATTATAAAATAACAACGTTTTCCATCATAAAAGGATTTAAATGATTTAAATATAAGTTCATCCATGGGTTGTAATGATGTAACTGATACTAGATTTAGAATGGAAAACATTTAGATTTAGCCATACCTCTCTTAAGACGGAATCCAACCCAATGAGGTTTTAGAACTAACACTAGATTTAGAACTAGAAATATTAGAGTTTAACCGTCTCAAGAGTCATACAGAAAATTTTCTAATTTTTCAAGAAAGCTAACAATTTAAAAAAAATCGGATTAATTATTGCATCAAAGGCTCCAAATTTTCAAAATGCTCGTTTTGAAAGAGATTTTAGAAAATAGATCTGACACCAAGAAGTTTTAATAACAAGGAAAGTGATTCCTATCGATATAATGTGCAAGAAAATAGAAGAAGACAATTTTGTGTTAATTACTTATAAAATCATTTATACATTTATTAAACAACAAAAAGATTGAAATTTGTACCTACTCCTAGATTTACGAAGTCGTGCTGGAACATGATCTTACTATAGATCGAAACCAGAGATGTGCAAATTACGTAAGCCCCGCCGGGTCACGATGGATCATCGTGACCCACCGTGAGCGGGTATCAATTTTTGTATCACCCTCGTGAACCTCCGTGATCCTGAACGACTTTGGTTTCAACGGGAGCCGGCATGACCCGATTGAATCGATTTTGAGACGAAGTTATAAAAACTTATGTTGATATGAAAGATGTGTACGTTATTATCTATACCAACAGAGTATATTTTATCGGTCCCTGGACAATTTTTATCTGTCCCAATTAATATTTTTTTGAACATACAGTGCGTTCGCGATTGAAGGAATAAATTCGGTAAACTTTTAACAATTACTCTTGGATAAAAATGATTCACCAGACCAATTTAACGTTTGGTTTGCGATTTATTTATGAATTTTACGTTAACGCTAGATATTAGTTAATGACCTTAACTCAACCCAACTAGCATAAAAAATCAGTTATATTGGGTTATCCAATCGGAAGTGATGCCATCAACCTTATCTGAATGCAAACCTAACCCAACGAGCTACTTAACGCTAGATATTAATTAGGTTTTGCTAAGCCATTCATCTTAATCCAACCCAACCTAACTAGCTAGCATTAAATATTAGTTGGGTTGGGTTCATCAATCTTGTGAATGCTGGCCACTACCTTATCTGCGCCATCAACCTTATCTGAATACAATCCAACCCAACGAGCTACTTAGCACTAGATATTAATTCGGTTTGGCTGAGCCATTCATTTTAATCCAACCCAACCTAACTAGCTAGCATTAAATATTTGTTGGGTTGGGTTCATCAAACTCGTGAATGCTGTGAAAGTGGTTGGCCACTACCTTATTTGCGTCATCAACCTTATCTGAATACAATCCAGCCTAATCAGCTACTTAGCACTAGATATTAATTTGGTTTGGTTGAGCCATTCATTTTAATCCAACCCAACCTAATTAGCTAGCATTAAGTATTAGTTGAGTTGGGTTCATCAAAATCGTGAATGCTATGTAAGTGGTTGTAAAGTTAAGTATCAAAAAATATTTTCCATTATGCAGTTGAACGTCATGTAGAAAATTAGGAAAAGACCAAACCTTTACTGAAAAACGGGAAGTGTTCGTGTTTTTGCTAAATAAAGCTTTTCTAGAACTAACGTCATTTGGCGAAAATCATTGTACCGCTTAAAGCATCAAATTGAATAGCTGCAGAACAGCCAAATTTGCTTCTAAATTATTTATTTCACTAATCAAGCTGATTTGACTAAATATGGAATTAATAAAAACTAAATTTTGCACTTAAATTGATATAATCTTTATTTTCGGTTGTATTGGTTTCGTTCACTCAGATCATCTTCAGGAATCATCTATTTATAAAAGCATAAAATATAGGCAAATTAAAAAAATCACAAAAAATAATTTTAATTTATAAGAAATATGCGAATATTATGCTTAATTAAAAAAATTTTCTAAATCTTACGGAAAATTAAGAAACTGGGAAATTTGTTGCGAATCAGATGATAAATCTCAAAATGTAGTAGAAATTAGGCGAATCAGCACTTTAGTAGTTACTGAGATTACAATTCATCATAATTCAGATGTGTAAGGTAAAAAATTATTAGCTTTTACTATCTAATTTAATTTTAGTTGTATCTGAAGAAGGCTTGTTAGCCGAAACATGTTGTACTGAAAAAATTAATAAAGAAATTGCGTCGTTATTTTAGAAAAAAAATTTTTTCTTATTCTTTCATTCATAATTTATTATAATTGTCATTAGATATTAATTGGGTTCAGTTGAGCCATTAAGTTTAATTCAACCCAACTAGCTTGAATATGTTAGCTTTAAATATGATTGTGTTGGGTTCAACCATCAACCTTGTCTGAACCTAACCCAACCCAACTAGCTAGCTAGCATTAAATATTAGTTAATATCAATCTCGTGAATGCTATGTAAATGAATCGCGAATGTTTTCTAAAAACATGAGAGAGACCGAGTTAAGCCGGGATCGAAATTAAGGAGATTATTTTGCACCCTTTAATTAAAAATTAATTAAAATTTTACACAATAACACAATAACTTTTGACGTAAATTTTGAAAAATTTTAATTAATTTTTCTAATTTGTTAATAATTACGTATCTACTGAAGAAGAGCAAGACTCGAAACTAATTTAGAAAAATAAATTTTAATTATCACCAGAAGTAAATTTTTTATATAGACCCTAATTTAATAATTGGTGAAAAAAGGATAAGAAAAATTATTTTTATATTATATTTAATTGCTTAAACCAAATACGAGGATGAGATGACCAAAATGTTGGTAATTTAAATTTTCTATTAATTGATTAGAATGATAGTTGCGTACCATTAGCTGTATCAAGCTTTCTACTA
Source organism: Onthophagus sagittarius (assembly GCA_036711965.1). Classification (NCBI taxonomy): domain Eukaryota; kingdom Metazoa; phylum Arthropoda; class Insecta; order Coleoptera; family Scarabaeidae; genus Onthophagus; species Onthophagus sagittarius. The sequence goes on from JASERS010000005.1 coordinate 32,300,615, forward strand.
TTAGTATATGTATAGTATATAGAAAGCAGCACCTTGTATTTTGCAAAAATATTTCATTTCCTGTTAGTTCTATCTACCCTGCATAATTCTGTCATTATGGAGCATTACCAACTATATCTACAAATATATAGACAAAGTTTAGTTTATTACCTCTAGTATTCATTCAATCATCTAAAAATAAACTCTAGGAGTATACTTTTATCTGCAGAGATGCTGCGGCATCTAGCTATTATTATTTACAGTACACATCAAGTTTAAGTATATATGGAAAGAATTGAGGTATGTTAGGAAAGCCATTAACCTAAATCTATTCTAGATCTATTAAAACTAATTATACTAATAGATCTTCATGGTTTAACTTAATTTTTGTTAATTAATTTACGAGTTATCTTAAATGTGTGAATTGTTGTTTAATTTATTAGGATTTGATTTTAACGGGCGACCTAACTTACTTTTAAGATAGTATATAGCCTAGTTTGGGTATAATGTGTGCCGTGTAATATCCTTAACTGCCTTGAATATAGTACGATAGCGTAACTGGAAGTGCTTAAGGGTAGTTAAGGAAATCACGTAGCTCCCTTTTATATCACAACGAAAATTTGAATTATTCAGGACCAATTATGCCCTAAGATTATAATTGGGTTTAGTTGAGCTTTTAAGTTTAATCCAAACCAACAAGCTAGTTAGCTTTAAATATTGATTGGGTTGGGTTTCATCAACCTTGTCTGAACCTAACCCAACCAAACTAGCTTGTTAGTGCTAGATAGAGGGGGCGCAATGGCTCAGCGTGTTAACTCTCGAGTTAACACGCAGACGTCCCGGGTTCGTATCCCGGTGTAATCACGTTGGGTCGCCCCCCATCCTTCGGAGGGGGCGTTAAGCCGTCGGTCCCACCAACCAGTCGTTCATCTCTGGCTGTCGTTATCACTATGTGTGTAAGGGGTTTGAACAAAAATGGCTGAATGCGCGTTAGTGCCCTGGAGGTCACCGGCACCTCGTAGGACCCCACGAGGATGTGGTGGTATCCTGGAGCGGCACCTGACAGGGGCGAACCCACACTGGGCCTGTGCTATAGCACGCCCGGTTTGGTGGGGGGTCGGTCAGGAAGCGGAATCAGCCAAAAATTGAGTTATATACTCGCAATTAACACCTCAAACTTCTTAGAGGGAGCCAGTGTACAAGGGGCCCGTTGTGGCGTAGGTGCCGCGTATAGAATACGCACTCCTCACTCCATACATACATACATGGATATTAATTGGAATGGGTTGAGCCATTAATCTTAACTCATCCCAAACCAACTAGCTAGTTAACACTAAATATTAGTTGGATTGAGTCATCAACCTTATATGATACATCTAGTGTTTGTATGTGAGAAGCTTTTTGGTCTGCTTTTGTTCACGGCTACTCCAAATCCAACTCTCTTTGAAGCATCAGTTTACGAAGACTGTTTTGAGCCATATTTCAGCTCAAATTTTAGCCACTGGTTGCAGATTGCATGAGGTACCTCAGAAAACTCACCAGTGGTAATGAAAATACTCCGGTGGGTTCAAAAAGATATTGAGGACAATGAGAAGGTGGACAAGAAGGTTAAAGAGACTGTAAAGGAGCCTTTTAATAGTAATACTGTATTGAGCTTCCCAATTACAGTAATTCAGTAACTTATTGGATTCTAACACGTATGTAGACTATAAAAAAAAGCAATAAGCAGGTAACGATTTGATAGGAAACCTCAAAAGGTAACCGTACACTAGAAAGATGTTTCAAAATACAGACAGGTGAATAGAGCCTATCATACCCTGTCGGAACGAAGTTCCATATCACCAATATTAAATGGAGGATTAAATCATAGGATTTATCATACCATTTCATTTGATACCTGCCTCATAAAAATCAGAATATAAATAACAATTGCTCGGGTCGTTTTTTATTCTAACACCCTCGGCTTAGTAAGACAGATACGCATGTTCACAGTCTGAGTGATCTGGGTCCCAGGTCACCCTGGAGTTATTAGCAAAGAGCTATCACGGAAAGGCAGCGTTTATGTATATGTGGGACTAGAACCAGCAGTTGTGGTATTATTTACTTTAGCCAAACACAGAATTGAACTGTGGGCTATGAAGGAAGACTTGCCTATTATAGATTAGTTCTCATTTAAGAAACGAATGTTGCTCATTATGGTAATGTCACTATTAAATACGGATATATTTAAGCACTTCCTCGTAGCAGCATTAAATTAATTGTAATGTGCAGTTTTTCTAGGCACTTTTCCAGATCTCGCTCCAGAGAATGCTGTTCGTGATTAACCCCTTCGTGAAGCTCACGTAAACTACATCACACCTACTTTCTTCAGCAAGCTACACTTTGGCATTGAAACCATACCCAAAGGTTGAGGTATGATCCCAACCCAACCCACCTAACCAATTAGTGCTAGATATTAGTTGGGTTGAGATGAGCCATTAATTTTAGCTTAACCCAATCAGCTACTTAGCATTAAATATTAATTCCGTTAGCTTGAACTATCAACCTAAGTAGCTAGTTAGTGCTACTGGGCTAGGTTAAGTCATTAATCTTAACCCAACAAACTTATTGGCACTAAATATTAATTGGGTTGAGTCATCAACTTGATCCTAATTAGCTATTTAGCACTAGAAATTAGTCGGGTTGGGTTGAGCCATCAAAGTTAAAAATTGACCAGACAGATTTCAAAATTTTAATGAATTTATTCTTTTCATTATGAAGTCACTATATTATTATTGTTCAAAAATTAATATCATATCATGTTGCGTAATTTGCAATTAACAGGACATAGTTTAAAATAATTAATTGGTCCCCCCAATTTTTACAAAAATTCTATAGGTTCTCAGGAAAAAAAGGTTAGTCTGCTTTTAAAGGTCGGAAGTTTTTAAACTCCCGCAGTATTCGTGATTTTTTTCTATATTTGTTGGTTCAAGAAAAATCTGATGTTTTCCAGATCATTAGTAACATTTTCAGTAAAAAAATATTGAGGTCAAAATTCTAATAAATTTTTAAATAAATACGATTATAGCGACTCATACATTTGATCACCTGATTGAGCATGAGACACGTGATTACGTTATGATATTCACGTGAGTGGCGTGCTTGACCCACGTGAGTCTAGATCGTGGCTAATCGAAACATATGTAGTTCCGAATTCATATCAATAAGTTTTTTATCACAACCAAATTTTAGTATTTTCAATCATTTCTAATTACTGCAAGATCAGTTGTTCAACCATTGGTTGTTCTCAAATATATAAAATATAGTAAAAGTACACATAAACAAAAAATTTATAGCAACAATTTAGGAGAGTTTGAAAAGAAATTGGGATGGGTGTGAATAAAAAAACATACAAGAAAAGAATGTAATGATGATGCAATGTAACGTAAGAATCATCTGAGAAAATTTCATGACGGTTAGGGTGTAAACACTTTCTCTTTAAACTTACATTTGTGCACTTTAATACATACATAACTTAGAGGACGATTAAATTATTAAAATTTCTTTTTTGCATCAAATAAAAATTGCTGTTGGAACAAACTCAAAGTTAGAAAACGAGATAGGAGAGGAACTTGTGTCGCAATCTAGCTTCAACATCCATTACGTAGAAAAGTTTTAGTCGTGTGTGTTGCAGTTGTACTGCTTCAAATCGGATGACTTTATCAGTCGCTTTGTCCGCATCGTCCTTTTTTAAAGACGGTATTTTTAAAAATAAAAATGTGCATTACTTTTTCGTCCAGTTTAAATTAAGAAATTGAGAAATAAAATGAAGTAACAAGGTAGTTGTTTTTTTAATTAAAAAAAGTTTTAAACCATTAGCTGCTAGAATTTTAATGGTCGTATACGGCCCGGGGTTATTTAAATTTTAAAACCACGCCTTGGACGGTTCGAGTCGACGACGGTTGTGAAATTTATACTCCGCGAGCGTCAACAAGAAATCGCGACAGAATCAGAGCGAAATTACTGGAGAATTTGGATCAAGATTGAAATGAGATGTTTTACCCGATCGAGGTTAATTGAACTGTATCCAAATCTGACACAACAATTCTGGATTTACTTAAAAAAGCTTGGGATTATCTTTTTTGGTTTTATTGTCTTTGATTAAAGTCGGAGAAATCGACGTAGTTTACACAGACTTTTATGGTGTAGTAAGGGTCATGTCCCTGAGGATTTTAAGGGTCGAGGATTACATCGAGACAGACGCGTAAGTCAAGATCTCGTTACGTCTTGACGATGATCTGGCTAACGGTTATTGCGTCATCGGCCTTACGTCGAGCGAAAATCTTTTTATTTCTCCCAAACCAGACACAACCACTTTCTCAAGTCTATCTCAAACGATTCCCCATCAAGAAAATTCATTCCCTCCCCGTCCTCCTATTCGTTTTACGTTCTTGGAATTAAAAGCACCATCTACAAACACTATTCCATTTAGAAACGTTCGTTTTTACTCACTCAAACCCCTTTTTAAACCGTTCGAGATATGTTCGGTGGTTCTCTACACATACCTTCTCCACAAGATAAAAGGGAGAACTGTTCTTTTCCGTCCATATTAGCGATTATCAAAGCTACGGTTGGGTTTAAATACCTTTTTTCTCGGGCGATTCTTTACGTGGTTGAACCCGTATAAGAGAAGTTGCTTTGATGTAGCCGTTGATCAAAGAATTGAAAACGATTCGCCTTTTTCGGCTCGTCGCGGTGGTCTTCTTTCGCTCCACGTTGATGACATAACCCGTAATCGAACTGGAAGCGATTTAATTTTCTTAAATTAATCTCGACAACGCGTTATGCAATGATTCTTTTTTTGGTAGACCCCACATCGCCAGTAATTATTGGTTATTTGCTTCCTCGGGACTAAAATCGTTCATTAAATTCGTAATTATGGTGCAATTTTTTATATGTAAATTAAGGATTATCTTAATAGATATTTCCATAATTTAACAATTTGTATCCACGTGAAAATAAAAATAAAAATGAGGATTAATAAAAATTATAGGTACAAATAAAAAGAGAGGTAATAAATAAAATAAAGTCATTTAGATAAATTGGTTTACTTGAATGTGATCAATTTATGAACAAACTTTTCCTCACAATCCAAAAAGGGAAACTTTACGACAACGTCTCCGATCAATCCTCAACGAATTATTAATATTTCCTTTTGTCTCTTGAAACTTCCGCCGTAATCGAGACTTTTTACGACTTACACGAGTCAACTCGAATTGTTTACGAGTTGACGGAAGAAAATTCATAGGTACAGCTGACCCCTCTGATTTGGGGTTCATCTTGGCAGACACTCGGAGATATTAGTAAACAAAAAAGGCTCCACTTTTTTTTTAAGAAAAAGGAAGAAAAGCATCATTAATCCCTAGTGTCATATAATAAGTAGACGTTAGTCGCCTCGCAGGAAGTCCCTTGGCCTTTTCTTTCTTGTGAAAGACCATAAATCTCCTAGGGTATTGTGTTATATCGAGGTTTTTTATCGACAACCATTTGAATTTATAAAAACATGAAAAGATAAGTGAAAAAGATAAAATGTCAAAAAATAGGGAGCTTTATAAGAATTTGGACAAGTTAACTAACGATATCTTTACAAATTATAACAAAAATATCAATTGTATCAACAAAAATAATTTTTTTATAACAATTTAGATTTTATGGCTTCTGAAGATAAGAAATTTTAAAATGGTCGGATGTGTTGTAATAAAAAATACCAAATGTGCAATCTTTTACGATATGATTCAAACTCCAAAATTAAAGTAATAACCTAACAAAGTCTGCAAAAGTAGACGTCAAAAGTTTAATTATTAATGATCATTTCCATGAAAATTTCGGTAATTTATCTCGTAGCATGTCAACATTTTAAACGGGCATCCCAACACGTTTTAACTCAGTTGAGCCCATATTTGTTAATATTAATGACGTTATGTTTCAACGGTAGAATGTAAATGTTTTAAGCTCATTTGAAAACGCCGTACGCCAAAATTGCTATCTAATTGTAATAAACATTCTTTTATACACCTCTTGCATTAACATTTCTTTACATATTATTACTTTGGTATAAGGCAACAAAATCTCATCAACAGAATCTTCGTTTCTGATCAACATAATCATCGACAAATGTGGTATACATTTCACAGTTTTCAAAAGTTACTACTAAGACATCTTTTAGTAGATGAGATGCTAATGAGAACTTATTCATGTGTTAAACATAGCGACTATATGACTAATATTCAATGTCATACAAAGGGATTGAGGAGATTGCAACCATCGGTATATCATCAGCATATCGTGAGTGAGGTGTGCGATAGATTCTTCAAAAAAGGAGTGTAACAGATTGAGAAGAAAGATTACAAGGATGAAGGCCAAACAAAATACGCAGGGAAGTGACATTGAAGAAGCAGTTAGACTTTATAAAGCTATCAAACGAGAACTGAAGCACTTGATATACATTAATAAAAAGGAAAAGTAGAAAAAGATGTGTGATGACTTGGATAGTGATATATAGGGTAAAGCATATCTAATTGTCATGAAGAAACTGAGACTTCGAAACAAGATAGTTGTAAGCGTGGAGGAAACACAAAACAGATTGTAAAACTCTTCCCCAGACAAGAAAAAATTGTGTGGCCCTGCAAGGAAACAGTGAAAGATGTACCTTTATTCTCCATGGAAGAGCTGGAAGTTGCAGTAAGAAAGTTGCATCTTTCTCTTTCAAAGATGCCACCAAATCCAGATGGTATTACACTATAAATCCTTTCCAAAATGTGTATAATGCTCGCTTGACACGAAGGTATTTCCCTAGACAGTGCATGGTAACAAATCTGGTATTGGTGAAAAAGAAAATTAAAGGAATGAACGGCGAGGTCTCTTTTGGACCGATCTGCCTGGAATATATCATGGAGTTGCTACTAAAAGCACGACTTAACTAGATGTTGAGGAAAAAGGTATGGTGCACAAGGACCACAAGTACGGTTTCGTAGAGGGTAAATCAACCATATATGGTATTAGCATGGTACAGAAAATAGTGGATGACATTAAAAAGAAGGCAGTGCTGCATTAATATCTGTGTGTTTTGGTTACCCTGGACATACGAAACGCTTCTAACTCCACTACATTGTTAGGGATTATTAGAGCCCTTGATCTGATGATACCTGATCCAGATACTAAAATCCCACCTCTCCGAGAGAGGAGAAAGATTCGAGATAACGTGCGGAGTGCCACAAAGCTTAATACCAATTCCTACATGGTAAAATGTCTTCTAAGAATATATATTTAGAATGCAGGTTGAAGAAGGTATAAATCCGGTCGCATATTTCAACGATCTGGCAATAGTAGTAACGGTAAGAACAAAAACAGAGGTAGAGGAAAAAGCCGGCTATGCAGTAAGCAAAGTGGTAGATAAGCTCAACATCATGGGTATAGACATTCCTCCTCACAAGACGGAAATCGTAGCGCTATAGGGGAGAAGAGAAGCCAGAAACTTAAAAGTAAGAATAAGCAATCAGATAATGGAATGCAAGAATATGGTCAAGTACCTGGGAGTTTATCTTGATACGGATATGAGGATGGCATCCCACACTAGGAAGGTAGTGGAAAACGCAGCAAAGATGTCCAATATATTACCACGAATTATGGCAAATATCGGAGAGCAAACTCTCTGTTCACACTCTAATCTCTCACAACTCTAATCTGTTGCAATCACTGAATAGGATATTGAAGATCGGGGTCACGTCGGCTTATTGCACGATGTCGGCCATCAGTGCAGAAGTTAATACAAGGAAGAAGCACGAGTCAACTTGTGCCATAAATGGCAGGAAAAATGGGAAGATTATGACAAATGGGCAAAAGTATTCATAAGAAATGTATAGGCTTTTTGTATAGGTCAAACAGGAAGTGGGATGTGGTAGATTATTATATGACCTAGGCTTTTACGGGGTATTTTTGGTACCTACCTCCATAAAATGATTTTGCGATCAGAAATGTGTTTGTGTGTGAAAAGATCGAAATGAGAGAGAAGTGTGTGTAAGAAAGGGTAGCGTAAGTCGGCTATTATTGGAATGGGAAAACAAATGGATGAAAATGTCACTCTTTGTAAGGAGATCTTCACAACAAAACAGAAAAAGAGATCGCAATGGGTGTTAATAAATGTCAATGTGCTTATACATATCATAGAGTAATTGAGTATCATAGATAAACTATATTTATTTCAATTATTTTGTAGATAATTAAATTCTCTATCAGATAAGTAAGTCGGATATGGGGTGCTCCATTTAAAATTTTCTACTTCTTTGCAATTGAATATGGTAAAATAGTAGTTAAATTTTGTAATAGTCTGTATAAGATAGACTAATGACGTCAATGGCACTCACTTTAAGGACAACCAAGAAGTAAATGTAACAAATTTTAACTTTCTAGCTCGATCAAGCTTTGAGAAATTCAGATTTAAAGGATCAGATTTAAGTGTTTATTGCTAAAAACATTTTTTACGTTGGACACCTGTATATACATATACAGGGGGATTCAAAAAAGAATGAAAAAGATGAAGAACTATGGCGAATACTGTTAATATACATGAGCGCAAATGGCTATTTAACCAGATATAGGACGTCAAAGTTTTCTATAAAGTTAAACATTGTCTGTAATAAAAGACCCTTATTTAATTTTTTTACACAACTGTTAATTTCGTTAAATGGTTTGTATTTTTGTGAAGTGATCAATAAAGCTGTGATTATATGCAAATGCAATTTGGTAATATGAATATTTATTTGGAAATGATGACTTTTTTTGATCATATCTGGGCTACTGATTACGAATCTGCTATCAGACATAAATTTTTCAAAAATTAAAATGACAGATATAACATACAAAGCTAAAATTACAAGACAAAAGGTGATTTACAAAAGAGCTTGATATTCGGGGGGTTTTCTTGTCATTTATCTCCTGTATGTGGTCAAAAAAAAACGATGTGCAAATTTACGGGTTGTAGACATAAGTAGTTTGTTTATAGTAAAATTTTTAATTATAGTAAAAGTTTAAAAACTTTGGTTTTATCTGGTTTTGGACTAAGCGTTTATGGTTCATTGCCAACAATATATTGTTCTATATTTTTATCAAACTAAAAGTATAGTAAAGTATAGTAAAGTTCCAATTAGTAATTGAAAGTAATTTTATAACAACTTTCCAAAAAATCGATTTTTCAAGAATTCTTAAATTTAAACCAAATTTTGGAATAATCCCAATTAAATTCACCAGTTTATATCTCAAGAACTAAGTGAGATATTTCAAAATTGACTTCATTTTCGGAAAGCAGATGCTTCGATTAGTAATTGAAAGTAATTTTATAACAACTTTCCAAAAAATCGATTTTTTAAATTTATTCAAAATATTGGAAAAATCCCAATTTAATTCAGCAGCTTATATCTCAAGAACTTAATGAGATATTTCAAAATTGATTTCATTTTCGGAAAGTAGATGCTTCAATTAGCAATTGAAAGTAATTTCGTAACAATTTTCCTGAAAAATCGCTTTTTTAAGAATTTTTAAATTTATTAAATTTTGGAAAAATCCCAATTAAATTCAGCAGCTTATATCTCAAGAACTAAGTACGATATTTCAAAATTGACTTCATTTTCGGAATGTGGATGCTTCAATTAATAATTGAAAGAAATTTTGTAACAATTTTCCTAAGAAATCGTTTTTTGAAGAATTTTTAAAATTATTCAAAATATTGAAAAATCCCAATTAAATTCAACATCTTATATCTCAAGTTCTAAGTGAGATATCTTAAAATTGACTTCATTTTTTGAAAGTAGATACTCCAATTAGTAACTGAAAGTAATTTTGTAGCAATTTTCCCAAAAAATTGATTTTTCAAGAATTCTTAGTTATTCAAAATATTGAAATTCCCAAATTAAATTCACCAGCTTATATCTCAAGAACGTGAGATATAAGAATAGAAAGTGAGATGTTTCAAAATTGACTTCATTTTGTGTTTGAAATGTTGTGTTTTGAGTTTTACAAGCAGTATCTAACGTTAAATTGGCAATTTTTGAACTTTTGAGATGGAGGTATTAAATCTTGCTACCAGTATTTCGTATTTTGAAAGCAGAATCAAATTTTATTAACATCCTTTTGTATTAAAATTATCTACTTCCAACACTATTTTGAGTTTAATTAACACTTTTTGGACTACTTACGTTAGGATTTTACGTTTGGTCCAATATTATTTAATATTTTCAAAATAAAGTAAAATTTTTTATATCGTTGTAATTTCTTCAGTGGTGTCGCCCATCACTAATTGCATACATTCGAGAAATACAAATTTTAGATAAATTGTTCAATATTATTAACGGTGAGTCACGAAATTTGCACATCTTTACTTTGAAGTTTGAATTAAATTTTTCTGTTCGTGTAGGAGTTAACAAATTAGTTTAAAATCGGTTACACGGTTTTATATCATCTTGGTGAATTCTCAAAGACACATTGAAACAAGAATGACGGTTTTATTTATTTGCCCGTCGGTAAAACGCCACCCACGGCAGTTTGGCACACAATCTCGAAACCACAGCAAAAGTTGAGTTTGAGTTAAGAGAATTTTTAAGAATTTTTAAATTTATTCAAAATATTGAAAAATCCCAATTAGTTCAACAGCTCATATCTCAAGAATTAAGTGAGATATCGTAAAATTGACTTCATTTTCAGAAATTAGATGCTTCAATTAGTAATTGAAAGTAATTTTATAATAATTTTCCTAAAAAATCGATTTTTCAAGAATTTTTAAAATTATTCAAAGTATTGAAAAATCCCAATTAAGTTCAACAGCTCATATCTCAAGAACTAAGCGAGATATCGTAAAATTGACTTCATTTTCGGAAAGCAGATGCTTCGATTAGTAATTGAAAGTAATTTTATAACAACTTTCCAAAAAATCGATTTTTTAAATTTATTCAAAATATTGGAAAAATCCCAATTAAATTCAGCAGCTTATATCTCAAGAACTTAATGAGATATTTCAAAATTGATTTCATTTTCGGAAAGTAGATGCTTTAATTAGTAATTGAAAGTAATTTTATAACAATTTTCCAAAAAATTGAATTTTTAAGAATTTTTAAATTTATTCAAAGTATTGAAAAAATCCCAATTAAGTTCAGCAGCTTATATCTCAAGAACTAAGTGAGATCTTTCAACATTAATTTCATTTTCGAAAATTAGATGCTTCAATTAGTAATTGAAAGTAACTTTATAACAATTTTCCTAAAAAGTCGAATTTTTAAGAAATTTTAAGATTATTCAAAATATTGAAAAATCCCAATTAAGTTCAACAGCTCATATCTCAAGAACTAAGCGAGATATCGTAAAATTGACTTCATTTTCGGAAAGTAGATGCTTCAATTAGTAATTGGAAGTTATTTTGTAACAATATTCCTAAAAAATTGTTTTTTCAAGAATTTTTAAGGTTATTCAAAATATTGAAGAATCCCAATTAAGTTGAACAGCTCATATCTCAAGAACTGAGCGAGATATCGTAAAATTGAAAGTAATTTCGTAACAATTTTCCTAAAAAGTCGTTTTTTCAAGAATTTTGAAGTTTTGGAAAATCCCAATTGAGTTCAGCAGCTTATATCTCAAAAACTAAGTGAGGTATTTCAAAATTTACTTAATTTTTGGAAAGTAGATGCTCCAATTAGTAATTGAAAGTAATTTTATAATAATTTTCAAAAAAAAAATATTTTTTTAGGAATTTTTAAATTTATTCAAAATATTGGAAAAATCCCAATTAAGTTCAGCAGCTCAAGAACTAAGTGAGATATTTCAAAATTGATTTAATTTTCGGAAAGTAGATGCTTCAATTAGTAATTGAAAGTAATTTTATAACAATTTTCCAAAAAATTGAATTTTTAAGAGGTTTTAAATTTATTCAAAATATTGGAAAAATCCCAATTAGGTTCAGCAGCTTATATCTCAAGAACTAAGTGAGATATTTCAAAATTAATTACATTTTCGAAAATTAGATGCTTCAATTAATAATTGAAAGTCATTTTATAACAATTTTCCAAAAAATTGATTTTTTAGGAATTTTTAAATTTATTCAAAGTGTTGAAAAAATCCCAATTAAGTTCAGCAGTTTATATCTCAAGAACTGAGTGAGATATTTCAAAATTGACTTCATTTTCGGTAAGTAGATACTCCAGTTAGTAATTGAAAGTAATTTCGTAACAATTTTCCAAAAAATCGATTTTTTAAGAATTTTTAAATTTATTTAAAATATTCGAAAAATCCAAATTAAGTTCAGCAACCTATATCTCAAGAACTACGTGAGATATTTCAAAATTGACTTCATTTTCGAAAAATAGATGCTTCAATTAATAATTAGAAGTTATTTTGTAACAATATTCCTAAACAATTGTTTTTTCAAGAATTTTTAAGATTATTCAAAATATTGAAAATTATATCTCAAGAACTTAATGAGATATTTCAAAATTGATTTCATTTTCGGAAAGTAGATGCTTTAATTAGTAATTGAAAGTAATTTTATAACAATTTTCCAAAAAATTGAATTTTTAAGAATTTTTAAATTTATTCAAAGTATTGAAAAAATCCCAATTAAGTTCAACAGCTCATATCTCAAGAACTAAGTGAGATATTTCACAATTGATTTAATTTTCAGAAAGTAGATGCTTCAATTAGTAATTGAAAGTAATTTTATAACAATTTTCCAAAAAATCGAATTTTTAAGAATTTTCAAATTTATTCAAAATTTTGAAAAAATCACAATTAAATTCACCAGCTTATATCTCAAGAATTAAGTGAGATATTTTCAAATTGATTTCATTTTCAGAAAGTAGATGCTTCAATTAGTAATTGAAAGTAAGTTCGTAACAATTTTCTAAAAAATCGATTTTTCAAGAATTTTTATTTTGTTCATTACAAACAATGTTCGTGCAAAAAGTAAAAAAGTGCAAAAAGTAAAAACTTGTTGCAGGGGGTTTTAGCATCATTGGATCTTGTTATTTTATTATTTTTTAGGTTACGCTAACGTTTATTAAGCCCTTCAAATAATTTTGTCCAGCTATAATCGCGATTCTGCTCTCTTGTGATCAATTATTTATCAAATTAAGTCTTACAAAACTTGAATTTGAATCACCCTGTATACCCTCAATGTTCTCATGGTGATTTCCGTGGTTACTATATAAAAAACTAAATCTTGTTTCAAACTTTGAAATAGTAATAAATCAGATAAGAATTAGGTGGTCAAAAGTTTCCGTTTCAATTTAGTTTCCGGTCACAACCTAAAAGAAATATCATTAATTAACTAGACACTGGGGAGTTCGTTTCTCTTCACCCCTTGTTGGTTCGAATTAATACTACTGATGTTATTCCGTTGGGCCTACTGTGGAGTTTCTCTCCTTTGAGCTGGCCAATTTGTAGACGTCGCTTCGCCCGGATTTTCCAGACGGATGGAGAAAAACCGTCCAAGATTTAGTTTCCGCGCCGGCCCAAACTTGTTTATGACGTGAAAGGCGTATGTTTAGAGTTCATTTTAGTGGGGTTGAACAAGTCTCCAAACACACGGATGAAAGGGAAACTTGAACTTGAACCCAAGGACATGACATCGCAATAGCGTCCCCCGTAACTGAATCCGCTTTCTCTTTGCTGTCTAGTAAATTTTCCTTGACCTTCGCGTTTAAGAATTTTTATAAGAAAATTTCAACTAAGTGGAAAATCTTGTTAAACGATTTGTTTTTTAATAATCGTAATATTAGTAAACGACTAATGCGTTTCTCTTGTATTCCGTATTAAATTTAATGTCGTCTAGTTCAAATGGTTAGTTACAAATTGCGTTTATAAAAAATAAAAGGATAAAGTGGAAGGTTTTAATAGCGTATTTTCGAGTGTACATAATTTTTCGAACCGAGGGTCATTACACTGTAAACAAAACTTCGGCGGCGAACTACATACCTCTTAACTCAAACTCAACTTTTGCTGTGGTTTCGAGATTGTGTGCCAAACTGCCGTGGGTGGCGTTTTACCGACGGGCAAATAAATAAAACCGTCATTCTTGTTTCAATGTGTCTTTGAGAATTTACCAAGATGATATAAAACCGTGTAACCGATTTTAAACTAATTTGTTAACTCCTACACGAACAGAAAAATTTAATTCAAACTTCAAAGTAAAGATGTGCAAATTTCGTGACTCACCATTAATAATATTGAACAATTTATCTAAAATTTGTATTTCTCGAATGTATGCAATTAGTGATGGGCGACACCACTGAAGAATTTACAACGATATAAAAAATTTTACTTTATTTTGAAAATATTAAATAATATTGGACCAAATGCAAAATCCTAACGTAAGTAGTCCAAAAAGTATTCAAAATAGTGCTGCAAAAAGATAATTTTAATACAAAAGGCTGTTAATAAAATTTGATTCTGCTTTCAAAATACAAATTACTGGTGGCAAGATATACCTTCATCTCAAAAGTTCAAAAATTACCAATTTAACGTAAGATACTGCTTGTAAAACTCAAAACACAATATTTCAAACACAAAATGAAGTCAATTTTGAAACATATCACTTAGAACTTGAGATATAAGCTGCTGAACTTAATTGGGGAATTTCAATATTTTGAATAACTTTAAGAATTCTTGAAAAATTGATTTTTTAGGAAAATTGCTACGAAATTACTTTCAGTTACTAATCTGCTTTCGAAAAATGAAGTCAAGTTTGAGATATTTCACTTAGAACTTGAGATATAAGATGCTGAATTTAATTGGGATTTTTCAATATTTTGAATAATTTTAAAAATTCATGAAAAAATGATTTTTTAGGAAAATTGTCACAAAATTTCTTTCAATTATTAATTGGAGCATCAACTTTCCAAAAATGAAGTCAATTTTGAAGTATCGTACTTAGTTCTTGAGATATAAGCTGCTGAACTTAATTGGGATTTTTTCAACATTTTGAATAAATTTAAAAATTCCTAAAAAATAGAAATTTTTTTAAAATTATTATAAAATTACTTTCAATTACCAACTGGAGCATCGACTTTTCAAAAATGAAGTAAATTTTGAAATACCTCACTTAGTTTTTGAGATATAAGCTGCTGAACTCAATTGGGATTTTCCAAAACTTCAAAATTCTTGAAAAATCGACTTTTTAGGAATATTGTTACGAAATTACTTTCAATTACTAATTGAAGCATCTACTTTCCAAAAATGAAGTCAATTTTACGATATCTCGCTTAGTTTTTGAGATATGAGCTGTTGAACTTAATTGGGATTTTTCAATATTTTGAATAATTTTAAAAACTCGTGAAAAAACAATTTTTTAGGAATATTGTTACAAAATAACTTCTAATTACTAATTGAAGCATCTACTTTCCGAAAATGAAGTCAATTTTACGATATCTCGCTTAGTTCTTGAGATATGAGCTGTTTAACTTAATTGGGATTTTTCAATATTTTGAATAATTTTAAAAATTCTTGAAAAATCGATTTTTTAGGAAAATTATTATAAAATTACTTTCAATTACTAATTGAAGCATCTAATTTCTGAAAATGAAATTAATTTTGAAATATCTCACTTAGTTCTTGAGATATAAGCTGCTGAACTTAATTGGGATTTTTCCAATATTTTGAATAAATTTAAAAGTTCTTAAATATTCGATTTTTTGGAAAATTGGTATAAAATTACTTGCAATTACTAATTGATGCATCTACTTTCCGAAAATGAAATCAATTTGAAAATATCTCACTTAGTTCTTGAGATATAAGCTGTTGAACTTAATTGAGATTTTTCCAACATTTTGAATAAATTTAAAAATTCTTAAAAAATCGATTTTTTAAAAAATTGTTATATAATTACTTTCAATTACTCATAGGAGCATCTACTTTCCGAAAATGAAATCGATTTTGAGATATCTCCCTTAGTTCTTGAGATATAAGCTGCTGAACTTAATTGGGATTTTTTCAACATTTTGAATAAATTTAAAAATTCCTAAAAAATCAATTTTTTGGAAAATTATTATAAAATTACATTCAATTACTAATTGGAGCATCTACTTTCCAAAAATGAAGTAAATTTTGAAATACCTCACTTAGTTTTTGAGATATAAGCTGCTGAACTTAATTGGGATTTTTCCAAAATTTTAAAATTCTTGAAAAATCGACTTTTTAGGAATATTGTTACGAAATTACTTTCAATTACTAATTGAAGCATCTACTTTCCAAAAATGAAGGCAATTTTACGATATCTCGCTTAGTTTTTGAGATATGAGCTGTTGAACTTAATTGGGATTTTTCAATATTTTGAATAATTTTAAAAACTCGTGAAAAAACAATTTGTTAGGAATATTGTTACAAAATAACTTCTAATTACTAATTGAAGCATCTACTTTCCGAAAATGAAGTCAATTTACGATATCTCGCTTAGTTCTTGAGATATGAGCTGTTTAACTTAATTGGGATTTTTCAATATTTTGAATAATTTTAAAAATTCTTGAAAAATCGATTTTTTAGGAAAATTATTATAAAATTACTTTCAATTACTAATTGAAGCATCTAATTTCTGAAAATGAAATTAATTTTGAAATATCTCACTTAGTTCTTGAGATATAAGCTGCTGAACTTAATTGGGATTTTTCCAATATTTTGAATAAATTTAAAAGTTCTTAAATATTCGATTTTTTGGAAAATTGGTATAAAATTACTTGCAATTACTAATTGATGCATCTACTTTCCGAAAATGAAATCAATTTGAAAATATCTCACTTAGTTCTTGAGATATAAGCTGTTGAACTTAATTGAGATTTTTCCAACATTTTGAATAAATTTAAAAATTCTTAAAAAATCGATTTTTTAGAAAATTGTTATATAATTACTTTCAATTACTCATAGGAGCATCTACTTTCCGAAAATGAAATCGATTTTGAGATATCTCCCTTAGTTCTTGAGATATAAGCTCCTAAACTTAATTGGGATTTTTTCAACATTTTGAATAAATTTAAAAATTCTTAAAAAATCAATTTTTTGGAAAATTATTATAAAATTACTTTTAATTACTAATTGGAGCATCTACTTTCCAAAAATGAAGTAAATTCTGAAATACGTCACTTAGTTTTTGAGATATAAGCTGCTGAACTTAATTGGGATTTTTCCAAAATTTAAAAATTCTTGAAAAATCAACTTTTTAGGAATATTGTTACGAAATTACTTTCAATTACTAATTGAAGCATCTACTTTCCAAAAATGAAGTCAATTTTACGACATCTCGCTTAGTTTTTGAGATATGAGCTGTTGAACTTAATTGGGATTTTTCAATATTTTGAATAATTTTAAAAACTCTTGAAAAAACAATTTTTTAGGAATATTGTTACAAAACAACTTCTAATTACTAATTGAAGCATTTACTTTCCGAAAATGAAGTCAATTTTACGATATCTCGCTTAGTTCTTGAGATATGAGCTGTTTAACTTAATTGGGATTTTTCAATATTTTGAATAAATTTAAAAATTCTTAAAAATTCGATTTTTTAGAAGATTGTTATAAAAACATTTTCAATTACTAATTGAAGCATCTACTTTCCGGAAATTAAATCAATTTTGAATTATCTCACTTATTTCTTGAGATATAAGCTGCTGAACTTAATTGGGATTTTTTCAATATTTTGAATAAATTTGAAAATTCTTAAAAATTCGATTTTTTGGAAAATTGTTATAAAATTACTTTCAATTACTAATTGAAGCATCTATTTTCTGAAAATTAAATCAATTGTGAAATATCTCACTTAGTTCTTGAGATATAAGCTGCTGAACTTAATTGGGATTTTTTTCATTATTTTGAATACATTCAAAAATTCTTAAAAAATCGATTTTGTGGAAAATTGTTATAAAATTATTTGCAATTACTAATTAGAGCATCTACTTTTCGAAAATGAAGTCAATTTTGAAATATCTCACTTAGTTCTTGAGATATAAGTTGTTGAACTTAATTGGGATTTTTCGAATATTTTGAATAAATTTAAAAATTCTTAAAAAATCGATTTTTCGGAAAATTGTTACGAAATTACTTTCAATTACTAATTGGAGCTTCTACTTTTAGTTTGATAGAAGTATACAACAATTTAAGACTGAAAAATAACTAAAAATAGAGTTTTTGATCTCTTTTAGCTTCCATTCTCGAAAGCAAAAGTATTTCGCTATCTAGAATCTCTGAATAAAAAGAATTGACGTGACCCACGCGTGACTCACGTGATTCATGAATGATATTCACGTGTGGTCTCTATTTTAAAGATACGAAAGATATCTTTATTTTTTCTTTTTCTTAGTATACGGCGAGTTTGAATCAAAAACGAAGTTGTTGTGGTTTTATGAAAATATACGACACAGCGAGCGTCATGCTGAAATGAAAATCTAATTTAACTTTTGCTTTCAGTAAAACGCACGCAGATGTTGTAACGGGGTAATTTTGGGTGGCATAACGAAAGTGGTCGCCTTATTAAGATGGAATTTAATTAAGGTAGAAATGAAACAAGAGAAATTCTCGATTTCGACCCTCCTTTTTCATTTCTACTCGTTTTATATGCCTGAAAGGTCACTGATCACCGAATCAGCACAGACGCCACGGGGGCAATCTCCAACATAACAAGGGTCCCCGGTATAAATCACGCCAACGCCAAGTCGCGTCTTTTTTCTAGCGACTCTTTTTTTGTAGTCGCCGTCGTCTCAAGACGATTTCTTACGTCTCGGATTTTTTTTCTTCAGCTGCAAACCGAATAATCAAATTAGTCTCGCGGGAGCTCCGCAACCCCAAACACCCTTAAAACTCTACAGCTTCTCATTATCTCCAGTACTTTTTTCTTCCGTAACGTTTTATGCAATCCTCATTCCAGATTCATTTTTGTAATAAAGCGACACAACATTATTTCAACTATGTAAATATAAGTCAGGAATTTCGATCCTAATTTTCATGATTGACAACAAGGCAAGCTAAATTAGTCCCATCTAAACATTTATAGTAGGAAGCGATATGTACGTGTCAACTGCGCTCAAAACAGTTTTAACTATTTGACTGGTTTTATTGGAGATGCTTAGCCAAGAAGAATTTCCGGTCTTTTAGGAAAAACTAAACCATTGCATTTTTTGTTTAAATTAATTTAAAAGTGTAAGATAAAATAAATTTCGTCAAAAAAAGATTTTATCTTAAACGACATTGTTTTGTCTATGACTTTGTGTTTTATGTACGTTGTTTTATGTAGGTGTTGGTTAGAGACAGTTAGAGTGTCTGGAGTGTACAAAAATAGACCAGCAGGAGAATCCTGCTCTTACCTAAACGAACGAACGAACGAACTACCACGCGGTCATTTAGTTTTTGGTAATTGACCGAGTCAAAACTGTCTAGCACGAGAATAAATTTTCTATTTTAATTTTAAACTAAGTATTTCGAAAATGTAAATATTTACGTTTTTGGTGATACGGTAAAATCTTAATATAACGGATCTTGTCAGAATAATCTTGTAGGTGTTACAGATCATTCCAGTTCATTCAAGTTCCTCTATTCCATATTCATCAATAAACTCGGGGTATTTATTTGAATTGTCTATACAAATATTCTTCAATTTCGTCATCCCGCCGGACTCCTTTTTGAAATAATTTTTGTATGAAACCCCTCGTTCAGTAACACACCCTTGTCGTTATAAACATAGTAGGTTGTAACTCAAGAACCAAAACAAGTAGAAATTAATATCAGAAATGAAATTTGTTCATAATTATCCTAAAGTACATAATCTATTACCAGATAAAGTTTAACGATGACAATTCTTTATGTATCTAGCAGGAAACATCAAAATGTCAAAATCAATAATGTTGGTTACAAAGAAAGGTTGTAACTCGAGAACCAAATTAGATAGAAATAAATGTCATTAACAAAAATTGTTCATAATTATCCCAAAATACATGATCCATTAACAGATAAAGCCTAACGATGACAGTTCCTTATGTATATAACAGGAAATATTAAATTGTCAAAATCGACCAACTTGGTCATAAACTTAGGTTGTAACCCAAGAAGCAAAAAAAATTGAAATAAATATCATTAACAAGAATTGTTCAAAATTATCTCAAAATACATGATCCGCTACCAGATAAAGTCTAACGATAACAGTTCCTTATGTATACAGCAGGAAATGCCAAAATATCAAAATCAACAACTTTGGTTATAAACATAGATTGTAACTCAAGAACCTTAATAGATAGAAAGAAATCTCATTAACAAAAATTTTTCATAATTATCTAAAAATATACGATCCGTTACCAGATATAGTCTAATGATAACAGTTCTCTATGTGCATAGCAGGAAATACAAAAAACATCAAAATCGACCAATTTGGTTATAAACATAGGTTGTAACTCAAGAATCAAAACAGATACAAATAAATCTCATTAACAAAAATTGTTCATAATTATTCCAAAATACATGATCCGTTACCAGATAAACTATAACGATGATAGTTCCTTATGTATATAGCAGCAAATACAAAAATGTCAAAATCGACCATTTTGATTACAAACATAGGTTGTAACTCAAGAACCAAAATAGATAGAAATAAATATCCGTAACAAAAATTGTTCACAATTATCCTAAAATACATGATTTGTTACCAGATAAAGTCTAACGATAACAGTTCCTTATGTATACAGCAGGAAATGCCAAAATATCAAAATCAACATTTTTGGTTTTAAACAGAAGTTGTAACTCAAGAAACAGAATAGATAGAAAGAAGTCTCATTGACAAAGATTGTTCATAATTATCTCAAAATACACGATCCGTTATCAGATATAGTCTAACGATGACAGTTCTTTATGTACATAGCAGGAAATACAAAAACATCAAAATCGACCATTTTGGTTATAAACATAGGTTGCAACTCAAGAACCAAAATAGATAGAAATAAATATCATTAACAAAAATTGTTCATAATTATCTCAAAATACATGATCCGTTATCAGATAAAGCCTAACGGTAACAGTTCCTTATGTATATAGCAGGAAATTTCAAAACGTCAAAATTGACTAAATTGGTTATAAACATAGGTTGTAACTTAAGAAGCAAAATAAATTGAAGTAAATATCATTAACAAAAATTGTTCATAATTATCTCAAAATACATGATCCGTTACCAGATAAAGTCTAACGATAACAGTTCCTGATGTATACAGCAGGAAATGCCAAAATATCAAAATGAACACTTTCGGTTATAAACATAGGTTGTAACTCAAGAAACAGAATAGATAGAAAGAAATCTCATTAACAAAAATTATTCATAATTCTCTCAAAATATACGGTCCATTACCAGATATAGTCTAATGATGGCAGTTCTTTATGTACATAGCAGCAAATACAGAAACATCAAAATCAACCAATTTGGTTATAAACATAGGTTGTAACTCAATAACCAAAATAGATACAAATAAATGTCATTAACAAAAATTGTTCGTAATTATTCCAAAATACATGATCCGTTACCAGATAAAGTATAACGATGATAGTTCCTTATGTATATAGCAGGAAATACCAAAATGTCAAAATCGACCATTTTGATTACAAACATAGGTTGTAACTCAAGAACCAAAATAGATAGAAATAAATATCGTTAACAAAAATTGTTCATAATTATCCCAAAATACATGATCCGTTACCAGATAAAGTCTAACGATAACAGTTTTTTATGTATCCAGCAGGAAATATCAAAACATCAATTCGACCATTTTGATTATAAACATAGGTTGTAACTCGAGAACCAAAATATATAGAAAAAAATGTCATTAACAAAAATTGTTCATAATTATCCCAAAATACATGATCCGTTGCCAGATAAAGTCTAACAAAGACATTTCCTTATGCATCTAGCATTAAATATCAAAATGCCAAAATCAACCAAATGGGTTATAAGCATAGTTTGTAACTCGAGAACCAAAATAGATAGAAATACATCTCATTAACAAAAATTGTTAATAATTATCCCAAAATACATGATCCGTTAAGAGATAAATTCTAAAGATGGTGTTTTCTTATATATATAGCAGAAAATACCAAAATATTAAATTCGACCATTTTGGTTATAAACATGGGTTGTAACTAGAAAATCACCCATAGAGTTATGGGAAGGTGTTAATGGAATTCAAAGTTAAGGATGGTATGAATGAAAAAAATCCACAATAATCGACCTTGTTCTTAGAAATCAATTTCTAGTAACCATATACCTAAGGAGTCAGTCTTCACGTGCGTTACTTCTTCGGGCGGGTCTTCCAGAAGGACGGCGTCTTTGACTATTTTCTTTAGACCATATCCGAGAAATTTTCTCCCAATCTCTTGGAATAAGAGACCAGCCTCTTTCATACCGATAATTCGGCCTCTATCAGTCATTGATATGGGCAAAATTTCGATCATATCGCATTGTCTTATGTTAACAATCAAATAAACTGACATTTTATGGTCAGAAATTCATTAATTGCTAAGAAGAACATGTTCAAAGTTAGTAATAACAATCGTACAAAAAACATAACAGTTGAAACCGAAATTGTAGAATAAATTCAAGTTAGAATTAATAGCGACTTATATCAAAAAGCATTTCTTAAAAAGATTATTTGTATTTCTAGTTAGTAAGTTTCTTTAAAAGCAGAGTTGAGAATGGTTGGGTTAGGTTGGATTGCGTTTCATTGGGTTGAGGTACTTTTGATTCAATTATAAAAAATAAAATGAAATCTTAATAGAAATGTACCTATCTTTACGTAAATATAAAAGAAATGAATAAAGATTTTAATCAAATTACTGTTTTCACCAAAACCGCCGTCATTCACATCCTGGGTTCGTACCTTAATCAAGAAGGAGCAACGAATTTCATCTGCAGTTTGCAAAAATTCTCCAATTTATGGGCCTTCGAACTTTCCGGCCCGTTGCGTTGAACTGGTAATATCTTTGTTTACGTTCGAAGACTTTCCCAGAGTTATCGATCGATGAGAGAAAACGGTCCCAGTACAGACGGCTTTTTACGTCAAGCAAAAAAAAAAAAATAATCCTATTTAGTTTCTACTTATTTACGTTTGAAATAAGAACTAGTCGAGGGCCCGTTCTATTTCGAAAAGTTAATCGTGGTTATAACAGACAAACCGCTTAAGAGAGAAGTTGTTGAAAATGTTTGCTCCACTTTAGCATTGTTGCGCGGTCTTATGGAGGTCGTGAAATTTATAGGTGCCACCCAATAGAAGGCGAAGTTAAATTAATTTTTGGCTTTTACGATAAACCCGCCTTGAAAATAACAGTCTCGCTAATGCAGAACTAGTACTAGTTTGTCGTTTTCGTTATTACACGCCTTATCGTCTTGTCATCCTTGTGGAAAAATCGAGGTATTTCGTTCGCGTACACAACCGATGGCACAGTTATGATAGTACGTTTACGTCCAAGTTGGTATTCCACATTGTAAACTGTAGAAACGAAGGCCATTCTTGTAAAAATAAATTAGGTAATAAGAATGTACTTTTTAATGCTCACCGATTATAAACAGGTTGTGCTAGTGGTAGTGTTTTAACATCGGTTTTCATTAAAACAGACACGTTTCTTCAAAAAATTATAAACATTTCGTATTTCTTTATTTTATTTATCAAAAACGTTTCTTGCATCACACCCTTTTATTATAACTGTACCAGGCAGTAAATTTCAACGGGTCGTATACCGTGTTTTTTGTAATCGTCACACACACAAAAAAAAAAGAAAACAACCGTCACATTACGGTTGGTCACTTTAATTAAAATGTTTTCCCGAGGTGATCGCAATCCAATTATAAATAATTAGCCTCCGTTCGTAGTGAGGTCGTCCCTCTTTTGCCGTTCTTGTCCATATTAAGAATCTTCGTGTAACGGATCTTGTGCAATATTATACTCTTTTCCTGGATTTTCAAACGGAAACAAACCTGACAAGAAATTTTGTTAAATTTATACTAAAGAATTAAGTAATTTTGTTGCAAATCTTAAATTCTTTTCAACCCTCTTAATTTTATAAAATTAAGAACCTAGAATGGAGAAGGACCAGAAGTTAGCATCAGGTCGAAATCGGATAAGGTTTTAATTGGGTCGGAAATTTGGTAATTGAGACCAAGAATGGTTCGGATTATCAAATATTGCTACTAAATAGGTGACAATACACACAATATATGAAAAAAAATATGGATATAAAAAAATATATGGATATAAGAAATAAAATACCTGTATACTAGAACTTAAACCACGAAAGCTGTGATGTATTTTACCAGTTAATTTTTAGGGTAGGTAAAATTATTAAAGTTTTGATTTTTTGTACTGGTTTATTGATTGAAAAAGAAATTTGACTAGCAGAACAATGATAATTCCAATACACCCAACTCTTTTTTTACACGGTAGATACGTTCCTTAGAAAACCATGCAAAAGAAAATCGTGTAAAAAAATAAGTACGAAGGCTTTCACGACCGGTGTTAATTGAACTAAAATTAGAACTAACACTAGCACTAACACTAGAACTATCACTAAGACTAACACTAGATCTAAAACTAGAAACTTTCGGGTTTCGCCGTGCGTTTTTAAAAATCCTACTGATAGTTCTCGCGTAAAAAAAGTTAACGTTTATTACGGACTTGACCAAAAGCGCTATCATCAGCATCATCAGTAGATATGTCGGATATGTCTAGCACAACTGTCAGATTTCATTCAAATGAAGAATTCGTTCGTTATTAGCGGTCTGCATTGTTTTTTGTTGTAGTTGTGAAGTCGGTTATTAGCTGCTGTTTTTTTTGGCTTCTCAATAAGCTTATATAATTCTCTATATCCAGCTACACACAACTTAAGACTACATTGAAATTTCAATGCACGCTCCATGTCAGGATCATAAGTAAGAAAATGTTGTTCCATACTTGTAGCAAATTTCAAGCCATCGCGAATTAAATCAGCCGTTAATAGCTGAACTTCATCTTCTACCTTATCAATAACAATTTCTTTATTTTCACAAATTGTCATAAATTTTTCGAGCATCAATTCGTCAATATCAGCCGTTTGAATGTTGTTTAAATCGTTGCCACCAATTGTATTTGATAGAGTTATAATTCCAGAACACACAGCTGATTTTTCTACTACAAAATTTTCACTTTTGACGCATGCTGGCAATATTTTTTCCAACAAGCATTTTAGGTTGATTTGCGCAATTATTTAATGGCAACAAAAGCAAGTGTAAGTGTTCTTCCACTGAGTCTAAAATATATTTAAACGTTTGCTGTATGTAGTACATTTTAAATGTTGCTATAATGCCCTGATCGAGTGGCTGAATCAGCGAGGTAGTATTAGGCGGTAAAAATAGCAATTAAATACTTGGGTGATCCAACATTGGGTGGCTGGGCGCATTATCAATGAGCAAAAGTATTTTGAATTCCAAACCTTTTTCTTCTCTATATTTCTGGACTTCAGGAACAAAGCAGTTGTTGAACCAATTTGTAAACAGATCAGCCGTCATCCATGCCTTTTAATTCGCTATGAAATGGACTGGAAGTTGTTTAATGTTCTTACCTCTTAATGCTCGTGGCATAAGAGATTTGTTGATTAATAAAGGCTTTAACATTTTATCACCAGATGCGTTACACTTTAAAACCACCAGATGATTTTTCAGATTTTGCTATATAAGCCCTTTCGGGGATGTTCTTCCAAAACAATCCCGTTTCGTCGGCATTAAATATTTATTCTGGAATATAACCGCTCTCTTCAACGATTTTTGTTAGTTTACCTGGAAAGATTTTTGCAGCATTTTCGTCTACTGATGCTAGTTCTACCTTTATATTTACATTGTGAAATGCGTGTCTTTTTATAAAACTTGTCTGCCATCATCTCACTTGCATTAAATGCCAGTTTCTTCGTTGCCTGAAGATTTGTTGATGGTTTCAATTCCTGAAGTCGGTTATATGTTCGAAGTGCTTTTTCATTTATATGTTTCCCATCAATAGGTATTCTTTTTGACTGTAAATCTTCTATCAAAAACACCACGTATTTTTCCGCTTTCTCTAAGATAGGATTTCGACTATAAGATGATGTTTTGGAGCTTACTTTCGATCCAGAAATTACGGATTGTGGAACGGAGTTCTCATTTTTTCTAATTGATCTTACAATCGCTTAGTTTAAACCAAAAACTTTGCCAACAGATATGGGACCTTCGCCTTTCTTTAGACAGTCTAGGATTTTTATCTTAACTTCTAAGGAAATTGCTTGTCTCTTCGGAAGTTGTTGTTTAGGCATTTTATTAAGCAATAAGGATACTATAAAAGAATCCAAAATAATATTGTTTATAGAATTTTTCTAAAGCGACAATCTAACACAATATTACCTTTTTTAGAGGCAAAGAGTTATCATCATTACAAATAATACACTGGAAATTTCACCATCAAATTAAAAAAACTTTAATTGTAACATCCACTTTTAGAACTTTACCGAAATTATTTATTACGCCTCACAAACTGACCACTCTTAACACAAAATAAATACTGAATAACGAAATCATGTGTTCATGTCGAAGCACAACGAGATAAAGAAATAAAGTGATCATAAAATTCTGGTATTCCCCGTAGTAGACCAAGTTATAAACATGTGGGTATAAACCGACCGACTTCTGACCACGGTATTCCCCCATTGTATTTTGTTACTTGTATGCATAAGTTTCTGTAAGACGCTATCAAAATATTCGTGCTATAGCAAAAAATTCGTGTAAAAAAATTTATTGGTGAACCGTGGTATTTAAAAATCGTGTTAAAAGAGACAGTGTAAAAAAAGAGTTGGGTGTATTTCAGGACACATTTTGACTACTAAACATAACTTTGACATTCAACAAAACGAATCTTTACGCACTCACAAAATAAGGGTTTTAAATTGAATCTTTCAAAGACAGAATGTCTTAATATAAGAATCCATGGTTCCTCTCTTCATTCCTTAATAACACCATTCCCCAAAATGCAAATAAAAAAGGTGAATCAAAAAAGTGAGCAAAACCTTTTTCCTAACCACACTTGGGTTTCTAAAAAACAATGATCTTACATGATGTTTTTTTCAAAAACTCCTAAAAAATGTTACGAGCTGTAGCTAAGGGGCAAAACGCCAAATAAATACAAAATTAATAAAAACGTCGTTAACGATCATATCGATTCCTTTAATCTTACAGTTTATCACTACAAACGAGATAACGTTAATGTATGAAGATTTTAAATCTAAATTCCCAGACACAAAATCTCTTGTGTGCTATAAGGTTCGTGTTAAGGAGAAGAATATTTCTTTCCCAAAACTTGGCCAAGAGTAGTATAAGTTATGTGAGGAATTTAAGCTCCATGGCCACACTAAAGATAACTTTCAAGAAGAATGTGATATTTGTGATAAATGGCAATTCTACAGGTGATACCGTATACGTTTCCGTTAATCTACAAAAAGTGATTATGCTTCCCCGAATAGATAGCTTCAAAAGAGTTATATTCAGTAAAAGACTTATTGTCTATAATGAAAGATTTGTTCCTCTGAGCAGTCAAAGAAACTACCACCATTTGCAGTTCTGTGGAACGAATCCATTTCCGGATGAAATAAAGAGGATGTAACTAATTACATAGCATATTTTTTTGCTTTTATGTTAAGTCAAAGAGATGTCAATCGCTTCGTATTTTGATTGAATAATTGTTTAAGTCAGATTTTTATTTATGAAAAGATTTAAAATCCCAGCAACCGACCGCTTCTAACAAATATAAAACAGCTGCAAACAAGTCGCGGATTATTAGTTCTAAAATACAAAAACTCATTTGATCCAAACGAAGATCTCAAGACCTTGGATTTTTTGTGCAAAAAGGCAATGAAAAACTGTAGCTTAGGGCTTTTTACGAGGCTTTCCTAAATATAAGAAAAATGAACTATTAAAGTTGTTAAACAGTATCATTCCAGAAAGCTGGTTTACTACTTAGACCTATTTATTGTTAAAAATGTTCGTATTAATAAATTGTAGTTAATATATTTAACGTGTCTTTAAAAAAAAGAATTTCGTGCACATACCATGGTAAAATACTCTAAATCATAACCCTAAGGATAAACGCGGTAAGGCAGAAAATCAACACTTACCACGTTTATCCTTAGAATGTTACAATAATTTAACAAAATATATTCCGGAATGTGGGATCTTAAAAAAAAACAGTATTTTTTTTAAAATTCAAGCTTTTTAGGGAATAAACTATAGTCACAAAACAAAGGTATTCACCCAAAAAAGTAAGCTTTTATGACACATATCTAAAGGCTGACAGAAGACACAAAAAAAGTGTTTTCTCAGTTTCATGTTTTTGTGACATACCGCGTTCTTCTTTATGAGGGTAGAATTTCGGGTTATATAATGTTGTGAGATGTGATAGACAGAGAAAGAAGGGTGGAGTATATTGCATTTCCTTTCTATAGTTGCGTTATGGCTTAAACTGCTTCCAGAAGACTTGCTACTGCCCCTGGAACATTTGATACTACTTCTAGAAGACATTATATTGCATCCGGAAGGCTTTACATTGCTTCTACAAGATATCCAATCTTGACACTGCTTCCAGAAGACTTGACACTGCTTCCAGAAGACTTGACACTGCTTCTAGAAAACTTGAAATGCTTCCAGAAGACTTGATACTGCTTCTAAAAAACTTGAAATGCTTCCAAGAGGCTTGATATTACGTCTGGAAGACATGAAATGCTTCTAGAGGACTTAATACTGCATCTGAATGAATTGATATTGTCTATAAAGTAGTCATATCAGGTACTATTTCTAGAAGACTTGAAATGCTTTTGCCTTTGGAAGACAATTGAAAAAAAGAAATGTTTCCATAAGAGTACTAAGTTACGTTTTATTTCTCAACAGATATTGAGTACTAATAATTGTTTATGAACTTTGAGAACCTCCTAAAGACAAATGAAGCATATTACAAAATTTTAAAATTAAGATTTTCACTTTACAGTCAAACTAAGAATGTCACTAAGCATTGTTTAACCACCAATTTATGAACAATCTGTAGTCCAGAAGGAAAAAATTACCTTTTTGTTTAAATACATACAAATTAGTTACTCCTGCATTGCACCTTGTTTATAACATAAGTATGTAATTATAATACGATACATCCAACCCTAAAATCAAATATTATGTTATTGAACGAAGGGTTCCACACAAAAATTATCTTTTAAAAAATGTTCTGTGCGATGACAAATATTGAATAATGTTGGTTTGGATAAAGGTTTTATGACAACAAAATAATTAAGAAAATTGTTTTAAATTACGCGCATGTGGTCTGAATGCACATTTAAATCTTCTTTTGAACGCTGTATAATGGTTTTATTAAATCAAAATAATAAAAAGGTTGCTGTAATAATTTATCAAAAAATTAGGAGTATTAAATTACGTGAGAATAAATTTTGAAAAAAAAAAGATGTAATTTACAGCAGTTAATGTAATAATAAATAATCTGGATTGAACTTATCGTCCTCAATTAATTTTTTAACTTTAATATACAGTTGAACTTTTTCTTCACAAATCACACCCAGCATTTGCTTCAAATATTTTTTTGGAGAGCACGTATTTCGAATTGAGACTTGATACTGCTTCCAGAAGACTTGGTACGGCTTCTACAAAACTTGATTTACTTGCAGAAGATTTGGTATTGTTTCTAGATGACTCTATATTGCTTCTAACTTGATACTGTCTCAAGGAGGTTTGATACTGCTTCCAGAGGACTTGAAATACTTCTAAAAAAACTTGATACCGCCTATGGAAGACTTGATACTGCTTCCAGAAGATTTGATAACTTCATACTCCCCTGAAAGACTTAACACTGTTTCTAAACGGCTTCAAGTGCTTCTACCGCCTTTGACTCGATACCGCCTTTGGGAGATGTGATACTGTTTCCAAAAGACTTGAAATGCTTCCAGAAGACTTGAGTTGATCTGCCCCTGGAAGACTTGGTACTGCTTCTAGAAGACATGAAATACTTCCAGAGGACTTGAAAAAAAAATTAAAAAAATGCTTCTAAAAGGCTCGATATCGCCGCTGGATTTCAACAACTTTCAACTTCATGCCACCTCTCATAGAACATAAAACCAAATCTAAAATTCTTTTGTGGTTGGGTTGAGTTGAACTAAAACTTCATACCATCCAATATGAGAGATGGTATAAAATTAAATCTCAACCTAACCCAAACATAACATACCATACCTAAAATTTGGAATAATTTTTAATTTTTGGAAATACACCATAATTTATTTTGAAGTATGTTTTAACTTCCTTTATACAACAAAATATCAAATCTAAAACAACAAAACTTCGTAGTTCAATTCAATATGGGAGATGGTATCAGGTTGGGTTGGGTTGAAGTTCAACTTCATACAATTTTTGTAAAACAGTCGAAGCTTTACCCAATCCAACTTGATACCATGATACCAGACTGATTTCTTTCAATTTCTGCCCAAATTGCTTAAAACATTAAAATGGACAAGTTAATTTTAAGTATAGTCCATGATTTTTTAAAAATGTTTGCCTATAATGAACTTTGATTATAACAAATTGATTTTCAAGTCTCTGAAAAACGATAATTGCAATAGAAATATTATTTTAATTAAAATGTTAGTTGTAATTTTTTTATAACTCCGCATTAAAAAATTCTGTTCCGCATCCGCCAAAGCCACATCCTTAAAATATGATCCATATGTAGATCCCATAACCCTATCATCGCTTCTATCATCTTTTGCTCTTTCCTGCAGGTGGAAAGAGCAAATTGAACATTGTACGTGTTCATCCTACTTCATGTCTTTGCCGATCATAACTCCCAGGTACTTCACGTAATTCTTCACGTCATGCTCTCTATTTGTTGATCTTTTCCATGACTATCTGTGCGGTTTCCTGAATTTCATTTATTTTCTATCCTGGTATTTCAATAGCTCTTCGTTTTCCTTCAGAATCTAATCGAAAATTACGTTCCACAAAATCGGGCCTAGTACTGACCCTTATGGCACTTCATATTGCGAACCATTATACTCCACAGATCTATCCATTAGGTAGTTCTTAATACAGTTTACATTTGTGTTAACTTTCTTTTCTCATGCATGCATTTGATAAGTTGATCGCATGGTACTGATCCAAAAGCGTTGTTAACGTCCAGCACACTCTTTCTACTCTTTCCCTTGGTTTATTTGTCCGAGCTGTTAGCTGCAGTTATTACATTTAATGTTCAGCAAACAGATTGGCTTGTAGATTCTCTTTACTGTATTTTGAGGTTTTTCTATCAGTACCGGTGTTTCTGTTTTCCAAGGAACAGAAACCCAACCAACCTAACCCAACCTAGCTTTAGTGCTAGACTAGACTTAAAATTAGAAACATTAGGGTTTAGCCATCTAAAGAGGCGTATGAATAAATCCCAATGTTTCTAGTTCTTGGTCTAGTGTTAATACTAAAGCTAGGTTGGGTTAGTCGTACCTCTCTTAAGATGGAACCCAATTCAACCCAACCCAACGTAGCTTTAGAACTAACATTAAACTTAGAACTAGAAACATTAGGGTTTAGCCATCTAAAGAGAGGTACGGCTAAACCCTAATGTATCTATTTCTTAGTAAAGCTAAGTTGTAGGTCTAATATTAGTTATATTTTTAGTTTCAGAAGAATTTACATCAATCAATCGCTGAGTGGCAATTAAAACTAGAACTAACACTAGACCTAGTACTAGAAAGATTTAGGTCTAGTGTTAATTCTAGTTTTACATTGATACAAGTATACAACAATTTAAGAGTGAATAACAACGAAAAGTAGAGCTAATACTAAAACTAGACCTAACACTAGATTTAGAACTAGAATCATTCGGGTTTAGCAGTGCTTCTCTTAAGACGGGACCCAATCCAATCTAGCTTTACTAGTAGACCTAGAACTAGAAACATTAGGGCCGCACGTTAGTTTGATACAAGTATATAACAATTTAAAATTGAATAATAATGAAAAATAAAGTCAACAATAACTCTAAAGGTACTACTGGACTTAGAACGAAAAACATTTAGGTTTAGCCGTTCCTCTATTAAAACAAAACCTAATCCAATCCAACCCAACCTATCTTCAGGACTAACACTAGTCTAAAACAAGAAACATTAGGGCTTAAGAAACGTATGGAAAGTTTTCAAATTTTCCAAGAAAGTGAACAACCCCTGATGTAGAGATTATTATTGCTTTTTGTTAAAAAAAAGTCTTATTTTTGAATTAAATATTTTTATCATTGTTGTACTTTTTTCTTAATTTTATAAATATCTAAAAAAATCCATCTTTGGTAAAATATCCTCTAGAAAATAAATATATAACAACACTGGTAGAAATAAGAAAAGTCAAGAAAACAGATGGAAGATGAGATGCTGCAAAAGGAAGTTGCAACTCCAATGCGTTTACCTTGTTTGGCGATAGATAAAACGAAGAAATTGAGTTTACTTATAACTTATGATCTACCGTTTGAAACCTAATGAGCCATGAAGTGATCTGTAAGAAGTGGTAATTGTAGGCGAAGCCGCAAGCTACTGACAGCTTCATCGATGTGTAATAGATAATCGAGTGATTACATTAATTGAGAAGCTATAACACACTTAGAACTTGAAATATCTTCGTTTATTGGATCTTAATCTTGTTACTGAAGTAACCATCGCTTCAATCGAATCCCTCATAAACTCGATTTATCGGCGTTTAATGAACTGATTTAAGTAGTTTTAGGGGATTAGAATAAAGACAAAAAAACTTTTGTGGATTTGTTTACACCATCGTAAACGAAAGACGGATGTTTTCTCGTTCAAGTAAATAAATTTGCAAGAATTATTAGCTTTTAATGAATATTATTCTTGGCTGGGATAAGACATGGAAAAACGTTTACATTGTGTTTCTTTGAAAGACGAGGGCCGAACGTTCGGCGGTAATAAATGGTTTTTTTAAGACTGTTAAAAAATCGTTGTTAATCAATTGTAAGGAAACGAGATTCCGCAAAAGCCCGCCACTAATGAACCGTGGGCTCTTTGCCGGTTGTCGACTAATTAACCAAAGCGAGATTTAGATTAATGAGTCTTAAATGTGATTAATCGGAAACGGCGGGCTCGGCCTAAAATAATATGTCTGACGAAACGTGAGTCGTTTATATTTAGTGGTGAAATAAATTGCGCGAAAAATCTCTCTTTTTCTCCGGCTATCTATGAGTTTATTGGGCGATAAACGGTAAAAATACGGCCTCCCGTCTCGCTCCGCAAAAGAATTTTAATTACGACGGCATTATAAATAAATTTTGGGAAAAAGCGTGACGTTACTTGTCGCCGCGGATTCGTAACATGCTGTTGTGTCGTGTCCGGTTGGATTTATAGCCACCGTGCCGAGAATTACGCAGAACGTGTTAAATTGATTTTGTAATTGTAGTAATTTTCTTCATTTCATTTTTTAACCAACTTCGTTTCCACCTACTTGTTAGAACAAAATTATTACGAGTTGACCCAATCCATTAGAACCAATTTAGAATGGCTAATGTACGCATACGTTTTCCCGGAGCTTTATTTAATGGCCCCGCGCCAAACACGAACCACATAATGTAGAGAGGAACGTGAAATCGAGCATGAACGTGTTTTCAAGATAAAACAAAATTCAAAATTCCATTAGAAACCGTGCGGTTCTTGTATCGACACGATATTGGATACCATTTTGAATTAAAATCGGTTATATCAGGACTTTGTTAACGTTTTTAAGTGGGATATAATCACCGTCTTGAGTTCGTTTCAATCACTACGTGTCGGTAATTACGGTCTCGGCTTCGAATGATGTATACTTCGAGTAATTTTCTAATTAACGAGATTCCACAAATCGTTTCAGCCCGAGTTTAAGCTTCTCGTTCAAAGCTTTTAACATAATTACCGGTACAAAAATTTGTATTTTAAGTTGAGTTTTTATAAATTATTTAAATTACTGAAAAAAATGGCTTATTCCCGAATGAATATACATGCTACAACAGCTGCCAGAATTCCCGCCAATCCCGGAGTCCATTACAGGATAGTGGAAATAAGCCAGTGAAGTGTCATTCCAAGGTGCACCACGCCATGCATTTGTACGCAATAACGGTCGGTTTCGTTCACGCGAAATTTAAGTTTAATACTGGCCGGAGACGCGTTTTTAGAACATTGAAATATTGCGATACCTTGTACTACAGGGATTAATAAACACAATTTCTAGTTAAAATTACAAAAAAGGTATTAAAACTTGTCTTTCTTCTCATTTAAACTTATTATAACGTCACTACTATTACTCGTCATTTTTTTGTCGTTAGATTTACTTCTCCTGAGATGCTGAACTCCAGCTATCTTTCCATCGCTTTAAAGGTCTTATTATCTTATATATTACACTTGCTTGCGATTAATATTGATCTTTATCCCTGCATATTAGATTACACACTCCTGATGTTCTTTTTGTCACTTTGGCTTGACTTATGATGGGGTGTTTTGGATTAGCTCAATGATCTGCCTTTGCAATGCAACTTTGCTTACGATGAGTGCCTTGCAATCCTCCTATTTACATTACAGTGCATTTTTCGATTAACAGTGTATTGTAAATGTTATGATGATGGTGTCACCTGGACCGGACTAATTTAATATTGGTCGAAATATGCAGTAATGTTACAAGAATTACAAAAATATTGTTTAGTACATTACAAATAAAGCACCAGACGCTGTCGTTATACATTGTGTGCTCTAGGAATGCTCCTAGAAGTGATCTATATTATATTTTTTAGCGCACATTTTTGTGTCCCAAAATTTAGAACTACCATGTCTTAGTTGACGTTCTTAAATAGAAACCCTTCAAAATCTAATATTCAGTTGTCGTCGAGGAAATGGCTGTGAGTTCCGGTGTACATTAAGTATGGAATCAATTCGATATAAATTGGAGGAACATTGTAAAACTTGGACAGCTATTTAGGCATGGTTTCTTAATTTTTGGACAACCTGTACATTTCAATATTAATTCAAAAAATGCGTACTAAAAAAATATGACATTAATCACTAGGCCTCTTTTTATTTATATCGAATTATTTATTTATGCTACTTATTCGGCGATATGATTGTTTATTTTTATTTGTATGTTAATCTTTGAGCATTTTCGATCTCTTATACCTTTAATGGAACTTATCATCACTGGGTAACGACTGAGAGCATCGACTTGTCATCGACGTTCTCCTGGTCGATGACCAATGATATATCGAAATTCCTCGATATATCCTAATTCCTCTTTTTTTCTCTAATGTTTTAGTAAATGCTGAACAATCTTTAACAATTTCACAGTTAATGCCTAATAAATAAATTCGAAACCTTTAGACACCTTCAATGATAGCTAGTTCTTCTAACTCGTAACTGGAATATTTTTGTTGAGTAGGTATTCCCTTCCTACTCATATAGTAGCACAGGATATAACTTTTGATCATCTTCACTTGCTTGCATCAGTATTTCATCACATCCAAACTCAAATTCATCACAAGAACAAGGTGTTCCGATAAGATGGTCTTTAATCCTTTAAAGGCTTTCTTTTGAATTGTTTCAAAATGACTGATCTTTTTTCATTAAATCACTTAACCGTTTGACTATCAGTGAAAAGTTTTTGACGAATTTTTGAAAATAACCAACAATTAATTTTGCTGCCACTTTAATTTTTCTCGGAGATGGTCGAATACTTCCATACTCTAATAATACACTATTACTTTAAGAATTGACATTTTTTTCAATTAATCTCTAATCCATGATCTTCAACAAATCCTTCATATATGAAGGATTCAGACCGTAGATTATATCTGTTTATGGATAAGCGTTTATGATTCATTGCCAACAATATTGGTGGATGATAGAACGTCATTTTGTTTTTTGAGTTATGAAAGAGTTTTGCAATAAAAATCAACAATTCTTCATAGATTTTAATTTTAGAGTTGTACTTAATTTTTATAAGACTCTTAAATGAAGACATTTTGGAAATGTTTGATCATTTTCACAGAGTACTCTTATCTAGATTGTACTTGGTTATGGATTAGAAATTATGTTTAAATACAAACTTTTTGCGTTAATGCAAAAAGTATCTCTCTGTCTGTTGTAGTTTTTGACTTGTTTTTGATTTCTACGTTCTACGTTTAAACCCTATAATTATATTTTGAAAATTTTTGCTGTATTCTTGCAATCTTCTCATATCAATTTTGAAGGATATTGATTTGAAGACCAGCGCCTCGCCCGCAAGCGACCTCGGCGATATGAGACAAAATTGTTCCTACATGTCTTAGCAAAGATAAAAAATCTTCTAGAAGAAGATTTTCTGCCAAAATGACGAGGTTGTTTGCGAGCGAAGTGCTACGATACTCCAAAATTGATGTTGTGTCGGATTTTTCAAATTTGGTGCCTCGCCCGCAAGCGACCTCGGCGATGTGGGACAAAATTGTTCTTTACATATCTTACTAAAGATACATTTTCTTCTAGAAGAAGATTTTGCCCAAAACTTCGAGGTCGCTTGCGGACAAGGTGCTACAATCCTCCAAAATTGATTTTGTGTGACGTCGGCGAAATGGGACAAAATTGTTTCGTACATGTCTTACTAAAGCTACAAACACTTTTAGAAGAAAATTTTCCTCAAAACGTTGAGGTCACTTGCGGACGAAGTGCTACAATACTCCAAAATTGACTTTGTGTCGGATTTTTAAATCTGGCGCCTCGCCCACAAGCGACCTCGGCGAAGTGGGACAAAATCGTTCCATACATGTCTTACTAAAGATACATTTTCTTCTAGAACAAGATGTTCCCCAAAACATTGAGGTCTCTTACGAGCGAGGCGCTACAATCCTCCAATATTGATGATATTGTGTTGATTTGTGAAATCTGGCGCTTCGCCCGCAAGTGACCTCGGTGAAGTGGGACAAAATCGTTCCATACATGTTTTACTAAAGATACATTTTCTTGTAGAACAAGATTTTCCCCAAAACGTTGAGGTCTCTTACGAGCGAGGCGCTACAATCCTCCAATATTGATGATATTGTTTGATTTGTGAAATCTGGCACCTCGCCCGCAAGCGACCTCGGTGAAGTGGGACAAAATCGTTCCTTACATATCTTACTAAAGATACATTTTCTTCTAGAAGAAGATTTTCCCGAAAACTTCGAGGTCGCTTGCGGGCGAGGTGTTGCAATCCTCCAAAATTGATTTTGTATCGGATTTTTAAATCTGGCGCCTCACCCGCAAGCGACCTCGGCGAAGTGGGACAAAATCATTCCATACATGTTTTACTAAAGGTGCAAACACTTTTAGAAGAAGATTTTCATCAAAACGTTGAGGTCGCTTGCGGGCGAAGTGCTACAATACTCCAAAATTGATGTTGTGTCGGATTTTTCAAATCGATGCCTCGCCCGCAAGCGACCTCGGCGATGTGGGACAAAATCGTTCCTTACATATCTTACTAAAGATACATTTTCTTCTAGAAGAAGATTTTCCCGAAAACTTCGAGGTCGCTTGCGGGCGAGGTGTTGCAATCCTCCAAAATTGATTTTGTATCGGATTTTTAAATCTGGCACCTCGCCCGCAAGCGACCTCGGTGAAGTGGGACAAAATCATTCCTTACATATCTTACTAAAGATACATTTTCTTCTAGAAGAAGATTTTCCCGAAAACTTCGAGGTCGCTTGCGGGCGAGGTGTTGCAATCCTCCAAAATTGATTTTGTATCGGATTTTTAAATCTGGCGCCTCGCCCGCAAACGACCTCGGCGAAGTGGGACAAAATCATTCCGTGCATGTCTTACTAAAGGTACAAACACTTTTAGAAGAAGATTTTCATCAAAACGTTGAGGTTGTTTGCGGGCGAAGTGCTACAATACTCCAAAATTGATGTTGTGTCGGATTTTTCAAATCGGTGCCTCGCCCGCAAGCGACGTCGGCGATGTGGGACAAAATCGTTCCTTACATATCTTACTAAAGATACATTTTCTTCTAGAAGAAGATTTTCCCCAAAACTTCAAGGTCACTTGCGAGCGAGCCGCTACAATCCATCAAAATTAAATATTTCGTGTCGATTTATAAAATCTAACGCCTCGTCCGCAAGCGACCTCGGCGAAGTATGACAAAATCGTTCCTTAGATGTCTTACTATAGGTACAAACTCTTCTAGAAGAAGATTTTTCCCCAAAACGTTGAGGTCGCTTGCGGGTGAGGTGCTACAATCCTCCAAAATTGATGATTTTGAATCGACTTATCAAATCTAAGCAATCTCGGCGAAGTGGAACAAAATCGTTCCTTACATGTCTTTTACTAAGACATGTAAACTTTGTATTATACAAAGTTTTCTGGAAGAAGATTTTCCTCCAAAACGTCTCGGCCACTTGCGCCATAAGTTTCAAAAATTGCATAATCCATAACCAAATTATGCAATAGTGAATCGTTATCGATAATCTTGTTATCATATTATTTTTTAAATTATTCTAGTTTTCTAACCCATATTAGGCTTATAAAATAATTTTGTCCCGTTAGAATCGGGATTCAGCTCAGTGTGTGTTGTAACATTTAAATGCCGAAATGTTGGCATTTATATGTTGAAACCATGAAATCACCACTCGAATCCGAATGATGCTAGTTCCAAGTTTAGTGTTGTTCCCAGTGATATTACAGTCTTAAGAGAAGCAGATTAACTCTATTATTTCTACATTATTATAAGTTATTATTATCATTATATCATAATCTCCTTCTTATTTGTACTGTTTTTTATTAATACTCATTATTTGTATTTAGTTAACTCTTATCGATTAGCCGGTTACGTTAACAAACAAAAAATCCCTTGACATACTTCCCGATACGTTCACGATAACATTTATGATATACGCTACAGCACTTCTCGAGTATTCATAAATTCGCGATTAGATCGCTCGGGAAAACTGTTGTCGTCGCTTTATTGCACCTTATCTTCCGCCTTTATGAGCTCGGAAGCTTTATTGACAGTAGCATTCGTCTAAAGACGACGTCTCAAAACAGGGAGTCTTCGGCAAAGGGAAGTTCACGTCTTCCCCACAACGTCTTTGTGCAAATTTAATTCTCTTGGTATCGATTACGCAATAGTGGTGTTTACAGTTTCGCTGATAAATTGACGAGCATTTATGTAGGTCCCTATTTCACGAACGTGTTGTGGTTTTAAAGCTGCTTTCTTCCTCCAACTCCCTTTGTTAATATAAACATCTCTCTTTCTAGTTCAATTTCGTTGTTCTCTTTCCCCATGAAGGCAAACTGATAAACACTTTTGTTTGCCACACGGTTTTGACATATTTTAAACGATTTACACTCTAACAAGAGATAATAAATAGAGTTGTTACATAAAAATTATGTCATATAATTCATAACTGTGATTATTGTTTTAATTTGGTACGTACACCGTATAAGGTTTAATTAAGTGGTTGTGGTTAAATATTATTGCTGTTACACCAGTGTGCGCTCGTTACGAATGCAAAACGCATGCTGGACTACATTAACAAACAAATAAATTCGGGATTATACTGGTAGAGTAGCCGAAGCTTTCCGATTTTGCGGGTAGCGTATTTGCATATCCACGCCAGGTTAAATCAATTACGTTTAATTGACGGCGACTTAAACTGTCCTGTTAAATAAGCGTTTACATTCGCGTAAATTCTGCCACTCGTAAATTGGTTACTTTGGGAACTGAAGAATAGACTGCATTGACAGCCAGCGATGACAGGTGCCCCCCGAAAGGCAAGCTCCATTAACAAAACATACACATCAATCCATCCGGGATTCATTATCCTCGCTCTGCAATAATTAAGCCGTGTTGCCGGATCGAGTTTCTACTGAAACTGCTTTCGCCTTGCCCCCACCGACACCACCTTAAATGGAGACGTAAAGCCAAACCGCTTTGAAACTCTCTTCCAGTATGATCCTTTTAACCTTAGAGTATCAAAAAATGGAGTAAGGAATTCGCTAAATGCGGAAAGACACGATAAAACCTTATAATAAAACACTTAATTCTTTTACTAAACCTAACATCAACCCAATCTAAAAAGTAAACATTTCCTCAAGAGACCTTTTGAAAGGTCGGGTGGCACATGTTTATGCGGGGGCGGTTGCTTGCGCAGCACAGAAAGATCCCCAATCGACACCATCCTAGACTAAATGAAGCGCCATCTGCGTCCGCATGCAATTAGAGGCTTGGCGCCGTTTCGGTGGAATGGCGTGTAAACATTTAGACCGATCCGGATTCATAAATCGCCAACATTCCGGGGAATGCCGAATATTGTATCCTAGCCAGAACGGTTTCGATTCCGCTCGTTTTGCTTTAACGTTCGTTATCTATCGATTTACTGTTCTGTTTCAAGTACTCCAGAACAGGAAGCTAGTTGAGGAGCTGTTCTATCGCAAGAGCTT
Organism: Onthophagus sagittarius; assembly: GCA_036711965.1. NCBI lineage: Eukaryota > Metazoa > Arthropoda > Insecta > Coleoptera > Scarabaeidae > Onthophagus > Onthophagus sagittarius. Next base: position 32,341,118 of record JASERS010000005.1, read on the forward strand.
TACGTTTAAAGTGGTGGCCACTTTTAAATACAATCGAAATCCTGAACGATTCTAATACAATTTCGAAAAGTGTTTATTGATTTTAATTAAAACTTTTTCGTAAACTATTAACGGTTTCTAAATTCTTTTAAATTAGTGTCACTTTTTTTTATTGTTCTATTCAATCGGTGAAGCGGAAAATGTGATTAGTTGAGTATTAATTAGGTTTAAATTTCATTTTAAATGTCAAAGCTAATTTTCTTGGAATATTCGAATTAAATACACCCAACTTTTTTTATACACGGTCTTTTTTAACACGATTTTAAAATAACACGGTTCACCAATAAATTTTTTTACACGAATTTTTGGTTATAGCACGAATCCAAAGAAAAATCTTAATTCTAATTTTGATAGCGTCTTACTGAAACTTATGTATACAGTAACAAAATACAATGGGGGAATACCGTGGTCAGAAGTCGGTCGGATTATGTCCACATGTTTATAACTTGGTCTACTACGGGGAATACCAGAATTTTATGATCACTTTTTTCTTTATCTCGTTGTGCTCCAACTTGAACACATGATTTCGTTATTAAGTATTTATTTTGTGGTAAGAGTGGTCAGTTTATGAGGGGTAATAAATAATTTCGGTAAAGTTCTAAAAGTGGTGTTTCAATTAAAGTTTTTTTAACTCGGTGAAATTTCCAGTGTAGTATTTGTAATGATGATAATTATTTGCTACTAAAAGAGGTAATATTGTATTAGATTGTCGCTTTAGAAAAATTCTATAAGCAATATTATTTTGGATTCTTTTTATAGTACCCTTATTGTTTAATAAAATGCGTAAACAAGAACTTCCGAAGAGACAAGCAATTTCCTTAGAAACTAAAATAATAATCTTAGACTGTCTAAAGAAAGACGAAGGTCCCACATCTGTTGACAAAGCTTTTGGTTAAAGGAAGCGACTATAAGAACAATCAGAAAAAATGAGAATTCCATTCGACAATCCGTAATTTCTGGATCGAAAGTAAACTTCAAAACATCATCTTATAGTCAAAATCCTATCTTAGAGAAAACGGAAAAACACATGGTGTTATGGATAGAAGATTTACAATCAAAAAGAATACCTATTGATGGGAAACATATAAAAGAAAAAGCACTTAGGATATATAATCGACTTCAGGAATTGGAACTATCAACAAGTCTTCAGGCAACGAAGAAACTGGCATTTAATGCATGTGAGGGATGGCTAACAGGTTTTATAAAAAGACACGCATTTCACAATGTAAAAATAAAGGGAGAAGTAGCATCAGCAGACGGAAATGCTCCAAAAATCTTTCCGGGTAAACTAGCAAAAATCGTTGAAGAGGGCGGTTATACTCCAGATCAAATATTTATGTTAATGCCAACGAAACAGGATTGTTTTGGAAGAAAATGCTCGAAAGGACTTATATAGCAAAATCTGAAAAATCATGTGGTGGTTTTGAAGCGGCCAATGATCGAGTGACGTTCTTTTTATGTAGTAATGCATCTGGTGATAAAATGTTAAAGCCTTTATTAATCAACAAATCTCATGTCACGAGCATTAAGAGGTAAGAACATTAAACAACTTCCAGTCCATTTCATGGCGAATAAAAAGGCATGGATGACGGCTGATCTGTTTACAAATTGGTTCAACAACTGCTTTGTTCCTGAAGTCCAGAAATATATGGAAGAAAAAGGTTTGGAAAAATCCACCCAGTGTTGGATCACCCAAATATTCAATTGATATTTTTACCGCCTAAGACTACCTCGCTGATTCAGCCACTCGATCAGGACATTATAGCAACATTTAAAGTGTACTACATAAAGCAAACGTTTAAACATATTTTAGATTCAGTGGAAGAAACAAATTTGACTGTTTTGGACGCATGGAGAAGGTTTACGATTATGGATTGCATTACACTTAAACAATGGCACCAATCAACCTTAAATGCTTGTTGGAAGAATGTATTGCCAGCATGCGTCAAAATTGGAAGTTTTGTAGTAGAAAAATCAGCTGTGTTTTCTCAAATTATAACTCTATTAAATACAATTGGTGGCAACGGTTTTAACAACATTCAAACGGCTGATATTGATGAATTGATGCGAGAAAGCCCTTTGGATAAAGATAATTTGATCGAATTGATGACAATTTGTGAAAATATAGAAATCGATAATGACAAGGTAGAAGATGAAGTTCAGCTATTAACGGCTGATTTAATTCGCGATGGCTTGACATTTGCTACAAGTATGGAACAACATTTTCTTACTTATGATCCTGACATGGAGCGTGCATTGAAATTTCAGCGTAGTCTTAAGTTATGTGCTGCTGGATAGTTATGCATTAGCTGGATATGAAGAATTATAAAAGCTTATTGAGAAACCAAAAGAACAGCAGCTAATAACCGACTTCACAACTTCAAAGAAAACAACACAGACCGTTAATAACGAACGAAATTCTTCATTTAAATGAAATCCGACAGTTGTGCTAGACATATCCGACATATCTACTGATGATGCTGATGATAGCGCTTTTGGTCAAGTCCGTAATAAACGTGCACGTTTGTTATCAAATAGCGATGAAGACTTGCGAAATTGATTTTTATTTCTAATTTTAGTTTACATTTTTATTGTTATGTTGGAATTTTGACTGTACACTATTTTTTTTTAAGTAATAAATAGCTTTTTTTATAAATATGTCATATATATTTTATTATAAATATTTATGTTTGCGTCATTTTAACATATCATTTGCATTGATACAAAATCTTGTTAATGTGCGTACTCCTTGTTAAATGTAAATGGGACATTAGGAACCAAGCATACATTTCCTGCAATTAATGTTAAATGTAAATCAAATGTACAATTTTAATCCTAGTTTTTATAATTTGGTGTTTCAAAAAACACTAATTGCTGATAATTGTGATAATCACATAAAGTCGCAATTACAAGAAAAAAATATGCCTTAATTTTCAATAAAATAAATAAATTTAATGAAATTATTTAAAATTAACCAGTATTAACGTCATATCCGGATAAGAAAAAACATTTCAAAGGCATTTTTCATTTAAAATGTTGCTTCCTGATGAAAATATTAAAGATTTAAGAAAAGTTCTTTTAAGCTGTTTAAATTATAATGACGTGCTCAGAAGTGTGTGTGTAGGTTATCAAGACGTCGAGAACCGGCCAGCTTAACGTAAAGAAGTTGATGACAGAATTATTAATTTTACTTAAACCACGTAATACCTGGACTAAAATTATTCATCGGAAAATATTAACTTCGAAAAGTTATGACGCAATATGATAAAAGGATAAACGTATCAATACTTTGTTGAAACTGATATTAAGAGCAAATAACATCTCTTTTTAGGAGATATTAAGGATTTCAAAGGATTTATGATTCCTTCTAATCTTTTGATATTACTGTTATATTTTACGTTGTTTCCCTGTCCAAAGAATTGAAATTAATCAATTCGTAGAGGTTATAAGAAAATTTTTATACTTTTCAAATTTCGTTTCTTCATGACATCGTGGTGTGATGCAGGATGGTCTGCAAAATTCGGGGCACACTTTCATAGCCAAAAACGAACTAACGCCATTAGAAATAACGAGAGTCTACTGGCTATCGTGTAGTTGTGGGAAGTTTTACGTTGACCAAATAGCGATGAATGTTAAGTTGAAGAAAATGTAACTGTTGCCAGTTGTAGAACATTTCCATGCTGAGGGACACCTCATAGATTTCGACCAAACAATGATACTGTAAGATATCTTTGTCTTCGGATATTGTTGCTGGAATTTTTGTCTAAATAGAGTGTGGTCCAACCCCAATGTATGATGATAATTGTGAGTCACAACTTAACGTCAAGTTTTTTACCCAACTTAATTTGACAGTGTTTGACAAATTTAACCATGGATCGGTACAAAATTAAGCAGCGCGTTAAGATTGTTGGCACTTTGATCATATGTCTCCACAATCGGGAGAATTGTGCGTGTAATTCAGCAAACCGTTTCGTCGTCGTACCCAACAGTTAACCATCTACGAATATCACTAATGCAAATTTTGAATAAAGATTTGAATTTACACGATTATAAGGTTCAATTCGCTTTCCAGACACACTTTCCCCTCAGTGGATTCGTTAATAAGCAGAAATGCCGCATTTGGGCAAATGAGAATTTACGAGTGATTGTTGTAAAGCCGATGCATCCACAAAGGCTGACTGTTTGGTGCAGTTTATGGGCTGATGATATGTGGTTCCAACAGGATGGTGCTACTTGCCACACACTCAACAAAATAAGATCTCTTTTGTGCGAGAAGTTCAGTAGACGTAGGAGGACTACCTCATATGAAGATAACAGTAGAAAATACGTGTTCTTGTTATGAACTGAGGAAATGGAATGGGTTTTATTCATAAAATAACAACATTTTTTGAATACTTTTTAATAACTTTAAAAGGTCCTTCAAAATTGGTGATAATAAAGGTTTTATATCTTCAAGACGAAGGAAAAAAAGTCTGAATCACGTAGTGGTTTATGTATAAAAGGTTTTTCAGTTGAATCTAAAAAGGCGATGGCTTCAAATTGGAAAATGTTTGTTGTAGGCTGATTAATAAAGGGTTAACCATTTTTTGCCGAAGAACAACCTAAATCCTCTTTGAAGGAAGACCTTAGTCCTAATAATACTGTAGGAACATCTTGTTTCCATCTTTACTCCTAGCAATAATGGCAGTTTTCAAAATTCTGTGAAACCTTTCTAAGATGCCATTACTTTGAGGATGATAACAAGAAGTGTAAATTTGTTTTGAGCCAAATAATCGATTAAATTCTGTAAAAAAATGAGATTCAAATTGCTTGCCTTGATCATGCGTAACCGTGTGCGGTTGCAACACTAGAATTTGACATATTTTTAAGAGGATAAACTTCTGACCAACTTGTAAAACGGTCAATAAAAACCATCTGGCATAAAACGTCCAGATGGAATATCAAATTTATTGAGTGGAGATTTTGTATGTTTATGAATTTAGATTTGCAACATTTTGTCCACGTATAAATATCCAGTTCTTTTTTGGCCAATGAAATCTAGAGTTGATCAAATTTTGTGTTGTTTTAATATCAGCAGGTTAAAGATTATGAAAATTTTGGACAATTTCAAAACGGTATTCAACAGGCATACAAATATGTTGGTTTGATGAAGAAATTTCACACAATAGTGTTTGTTTTGATAAAGATGTTTCTTTTTGTTCTAAAATGAACTTTGTAGGAGAATGTAATTGTTTATTTAAAAGAAAAGATAATTGTAAATCTTTTTCTTGTGCAGTTTTGACTTTCCAAAACTGGTATCTGCAACTATATTGGAGTCTCCATTCATAAATCTAATATCCGAAGAAAATTGAGCGATGAAGTCTATGTTACGACTTTGACGTAGAGTTTTTCAGATTTCGAATATAACGAGGATATTATTAGTTTATGGTCTGTGTATATAATAGATTGTCTTCCAAAAAAATGTCAGAAAAATTTGATTGATGAATAAATTGCTAGTAATTCTCGATCAAAAGTTGAGTATTTTGCTTGACAAAGTGATAGTTCTTTTGAAAAATAAGCTATGGGTTGGGATAAATTATTAACTTTTTGCGATAAAACTGCTTCAATAGGAAGCGTCAGTAGGTAAAGATAATTGAGCAGTTTTACAAGGATGAGCCAAAGTTGTTTAATTTGCTAATTGACTTTTAGAGGGTTCAAAACTTTGATTACACTCTTCTGACCAATTTTCAATAACTTTGTTTTTATTTTTATGAAGAAAATTCGAAAGATGATACAGAGGTGTAAGTACGAAAAATTTTTGTACCTAAATTTCCTAAAAATCTTTGTAACTGTTTAAAAATGTTTGGTGTTAGAATTCCGTCATCTGAAAGAGGAATGCCTTGAGAAGAAATGTGATGACTTAAAAAAAAATTATAAATTGTACACCAAAAATGCATTAAGTAGGCTTCATTGAAATTCCAAAATCATTTAATCTACTAAAATAACATCTAAATGAGAGATGTGTTAATCTTCATTTTTATTTGCAATTAAAATATCATCTAAGTAAACAAATATAAAGTTTAAATCTGAAGTAACTTCGTCGATAAAACGTTGGAACGTTTGGGCCTCAAATAAACCAAAAGGGATCTTCCAAGAGGAATCTTCAAAATAAATCTTCAAAACTGCCAAAATAGTGAATAATCTTCAAATTAATAAAACCAAAATTAAAAATCTAAATTTTTGTCCATCCAAACCAAGTATTTGACCAAAGGGTTAAAAGTAAAATCCATTCTATTTAAAAATTAAATTTAAAATATTGATAGTCGGAAATTAAAAAATCCAAAATTCTTTAACTTTGTAAAACTCAGCTCACAAAAACACTTTTTCAAATTGAATTAAATTATTAACGTAAATTCAAATTATTTAATCACGTCGGGGATATGAAAATAACAGTAGAAAATACGTGTTCACGTTAGGTACTGATGAAATCGAATGCATAGAGAATAGCATTTCAAAATAGCAATTTGGAGATATTTAAAAGATAAAGTATTCTTCCGAATGTTCGCATCATCGCGAGTTTAATGTATTTGAATTGAAATAAAACTAGAACTAAGATATGGGTTTAGCCGTTCTAATTCTAGTTTTATATCATTAGATCCAACTCTAGATGTTAGTCTACTTTTAGTCCTAGTTTTATATTAATACAAATATACACGGTTGAGTTGGATTGGGTTGGGTTTAGCCATGTATAAACAATTTCTGAAACAGAGTACTTTACAAATTGATTTAGCAACCCTGTATATTTGAATTGAAGTTTTATATCATTAGATCTAACTAGATCTAGAACTCAATTTCATTATCATGATATAAATTGAACGTGTAGCTACAAAGTGTTATATTAACTTTTGAAATGTCAGAGTTCAGGTTGAATTGTGGGTGTATGTTCGAAATCCGTGATGTAATTAGAGGCTGTTTGACACGCACACACACATAGTTGGTGTAATCCCATGATATTGATGTATCGCACATAATAAACAGTATATATCATGTAGTTCTCCCGATTTAAATTAATACAAAGCACCCCAGTTAGTATTAAATCATACTATTTTTAATGGAATAATTAATAATTTCGAGTCTTTCAAAACGTGACTACTAAATGACTCTAAAATCGAGGTCGACAGTTTGTAGTTGTACACAAGACAAGGGTAAGGTCCCATTTGTTAAAAGCCGCTCGTCTTTCTCGACGTTTCGATTCGCATAAATATGCAACACCGGTAGTGTGGGCTCCACTTGAATACCGTCCCATTGTATTTTGCCTAATGCAATAATTCGATTGTTGTGGTGAAACGCGTATTTTCACCATGACTATGTTGTTTTGGCGATGGCGTAACAGCTAAATTCACAACATATATAGGGCGTGGCAAAAGAAAAATAAATTCGTTTTAACTCAACATTCTTTTTGTTCGATTTTCTATTTAAATTCGAACCGTGTTTCCTTCAGATTTTGTCACCCTTGCATTCGGTTTTTGATACATTTACGGTTTGGAATACATTACAGCGATATTCAAAAAAAAAGGAAGATCCTGGTTCGGATTTATGCGGTTCATCGAGTCTTTTGTCAGGAAGGGACTGGAGAGTATTAAAGGGAAATACGTTCCGCCGATATCGAGGGTACCACAGGCTTGGGTCCGGGCGATCCGTTGCCTTGATCCATTCAGATTTCGCGTCCGAGCGTGGTAGGATTCACCAAAGAGGGATCGACAACAAGGTCACCAACCTACAGAAAAGTTACAAAGAACCTACACGAAACCAGGATTTACCCCCTTTAAAGGTTACTTATACCTAAAAAATGATGTCACTCCATTTTTGAAATTTCTAATATTTTTATCTACTCAATTTCTCATTTACTTTTCATTCCCTTTCAAATTTCACCAAAACCAGATGTGCCTCGATTTCTCCAACTTCAAATATTAAAATACGATTTCAATGGAACGATTTCGAAAATCCCCCCCGAAAAAAAGGAAATGAAAAGATCATTTCTATACATTTCGTAGAGGACAAAAGCTGTGACATCGAAAATTGAACGCGAAACTCGGTCAACTTTTGCAGCGACATGTCGCGATTCGCCGCATCGAATTTCAGAACATAATACGAATGAGCGTAAATAGAATATGGTTAAGAGGATTAACTGTGAAACTTGTGTAATATGTTCAGCACAGGTATTTTAAAATTAATATCGAGCACAACTCGACTAACAATCTGGCCCAAACTAGTATTTATCGATTATGTTGGTTTGTGTGTTCATTACACAAATGGAAATATTATAAATTTATGCGTACAATTTATGATTACGATTATGTGGGAAATGGAATTACAATCTTATAATTATTATTTCAGTAACAATCTAATTATTAAGTTAAATAAGGTAGTTTGTTATTATATTGATTTCACATTAATCATCCCCTAACAGGTTTCGTAACCTAATAATAATTTGCTCAACGACGGAGTTAAATTTCATAGAACTTGGAAGTTTAAATTTACATTAAGTTTAATCAACTTAGTTAAAATTACTTCCATATATTTAGGGGATTTCGCTTCCTTTATTAAAAGCATCTACAACAGAGTAACGAGCACAGTTAAGCTCTACACAGAAACCGAAAGAATCAAACTGGAAACAATCATAAAGCAAAGAGATTCCTTATGCTTAAGCTTTTGGGAAAATCAAATAAAGATGATTATATACTCATAACGGGAACTTAAAAAACTTCCAGATCAGTATTTAAAACATTATTTTTAATTAATAATAAAATAGGTTATGAACCAGTTTAGAATAACGTTTTTGCTTTATTTGAATGCAACAAGATTGAGTAAAAGAAAGATGGTCGGGGAAAATCAAGTTTCTTTATTTCCTTGAGATAGCTTGCAAAACTACCATGCCCAATTATTGGGCATAGACCTCTTTCCTGCCACGTCGAGACATCCTTTATGAAAAAATCCCGGGTATTTCTGCCCTCTCATCAGCCACCGCTCCATCTTTTTTTCGTGTTTCTTTGCTGCTTCCATCTTTTTCTTTTCAGTTAGTTGTCCATTCCCAGGCCAAAACGTCCCATTGGGCACCTTGCAATGGCGCCAACCGCATATGTTGCCACTGAGCTTTATTCCGATGTGATGGCAATCGCGTATCTCCTTTCTATGCTATGAATGATATTTGTGTATTTTTTATATTTTAGTACACTTTCCCATGTCGGAGCGGCATATAGTATCAGCGAACTAATTTGTTGATGGATTCATTTTGGATCCTCGCTGCTTTATCTGAAATCATCTTGTCATGAGTGGTCATTCTTAGGTATTTGAAACACCTAGGTACTTTGCTGACTTCGTAATTTTGATAAATGTATCGCATACTTTGATAGTTATATCATTTAGCTACCTTCTAGGAATATCATTTCAGTTTTAGACTCCTCAACATTAAGACCTTTGTTTACCAGGCAGTTTACAACCTCCTCCATTGAGTATTTATTGAGTTTTCAGCCTTTGAAATTATTGTCTTGCCCTCGATCACCAGTGCAAGATCATCCGCGAAATCCGTTGTAGTGACTCTTTCACAGAGTGTCGCATATCACGGAACCATATGTTACTAATAATCCGAAAATCGTCAGAAATTTTATTCGGATCCTAGATAATACCAATAGAAACCAGAAACCCTAAAACATTTTCCTTGAATCAATATAGAAAAAAAAACAAAGTGCAGAAGTTGTAAACCTTAGAAAGCACGGTATAAATAACAACGTACTAGTTGAATCGATAATAAGAGATCTTGCACATTAAGAGGATGTATCATTTATTAATTTTTCTAATAGTTTCGAAGTATAAACTTCATCTTCAGAAAAGATACCTGTGAAACCTTCCTGAAGATGAAATTTATACTTCGAAAATAGTAGAGAAATTAATAAAATTACGATGTCCAAATATAAACCATCAAACTATAACATACTAGTTGGCAGACTTCAAAACAATGAGCAGGAGTTTAGGACATAAATACTTCATAAAAGATTCTTTGCAATCAATTTGCAAAAATCTCTAATTCTTTTAGTAATTTAACTGCTCTAAAGAAGAATGAAAAAATACAATCGAAAAATTAGCATTTAGAAAAGTTGTTTCATTGAATATCTTGTTATGGTTAATCCTGAATAAAATTTTTTCACTCTTATTGCCCACGTACGGTCGTTGGATACTTCTTGCCGTTCCAATTTTTTTTGCTTATCTGACACTTTATTCGAAATTTTGACTAAGAAATAAAAGATTGCGTCTATCGGGTCACGTCGGATCCCGTCAATATCAAAGTTATTCAGCATCACGCATGTTCACGTGAGAGGTACAGCAATTGATGCCCGCTCACGGTGGGTCACGCATGACTCATCGTGATCCGGTGGGACTCACGTAATTTGCACATCTCTACTTTATATGTCTGTAACTTTCTCCAATTGGATTCTAATTGCTGAATGAGTTTGCCACTTTTTCAGCAATTTTTACAGCACTCAGAAAGCATAATGACTTTGATTGGCTCGCCTTTAGAGGTTCTCCACCAACATTAATTTGGCTTCCTACCAGATTTGCAGGAAGCTACAGGTCAACAAACAATTGTTGTATACCTCTGAAAACGTTTTAGATAGCTAAAGTCTACCTTAGAAAGCTTGAAACAGCTTTCCTAGGCTTCAATTGTCCAACAATTGGTATCATTTCCTCTCTTTAGTAAAATGGGGATATTTTTCTGTAATCTGAAGCGGTGGCTCTACTTTGTTCACGTCTTCCATTATTAAGGCGATGAGCTTAGAATATTCGCTGTTAATGGTGTCTTCATCAAGTTGTTTTGTTTACCGTGGTGCCCCATACATCATGCTCTAACTCCAGGTAAAGGTCTTTCTATTTCTGTTCTTTCGATCTTTTAATTCATGTAGTCCTCTGTATAGTAGAGAATTTGTCCTCTGTTATATACATTTGTTATTCTTTTTGTAAGACCTTCGGGAATTAACTGTTTAGGAAAGCTATTCTTAAAGTTGCCTTTCAGGTGTTGCAACTAATTAATCGTGGTCTTCCAGCCGATAAGTCTGCGTGTAATTTCATGTTTGTTGATTGTCGAAAAGGATACAAGGAGGTGGTCGCTGAGAACCTCAATATCTTCATCAACTTTCCAATCCTGTATTGAATTTGTCATCAATTCACTTATCAACGTAAGGTAATTACTGAGGAACCTCTTGGCCTTCTAAATGTTGTTACGCCTGGAGTGTTCGTTGCTGTTAAATGATTCTTTGAGATTCTGCGTCGCATCTTCTGTTATGTTTATACTTGCATTTAAGTCTCCACAGACTAACGTTGATTTGCCAGCAGCTTTTATTTTCTCTTCCAATCTATCTAATAGTGACTCAAAATCAACATCAGGCTGATTTGGAGGAAAATAGACCGACCATAATGTAATCTCTATTAGGCCTACCCGATCACCCAGTTTTTTTGACGTTATCTACTTGTAGTCTCTTAGCGCTCTTCCAATATTCATTTCCTGTCCTACAATAACATAAGCTTCTTGTTGTGTAATTGCCTCCAGGAGGTTGTGAGTCCCACCTCCTGTTGCAATTGAGCTGCATTATTTTTATTGGTTTCATTTTGTTGGTTCTTTGAAACAGGTTACTAAGATACTCTGTGTCTTCTCTCTCCCTGTTTCGCTTCTATCTTTTTGTTTGTTGCCATTTTAAACTGGGGAGGACAGGGATGTTGCTTATCCTCCCTTTCCAGTTTCATCTTCCAGATCCTGCTCTGTATCCGTTAGTTGGCATAACGGGCAATACTCATCATTGGAGCAATCCTTCGCTAACCTTCTTTTCCGCATCTGAAGCACAGCTTCCCTCTATCTAGTCCAGAGCAATTTCTGCTGAAGTGTTCAAAATCGCAACAAGATAGTGCCTTTTGACGCTAAACCCAACCCAACCCAACCCCAACCTTTGAAATGAAGTAAAATTAAAGCCAACACTAGACCTAGTGTTGTAATCATTCGCGTAGCCCTATTAGCTCTTAAGTTTAGTATGGCTCTGTTCCTCTTCCTAATCTGACTATCCAAATACATTTCTTTAGCATTTTGCTAATAAATTACAATGATTGAGAAGAATGAACTCGGCAATTTTAATAGAAACCCTACAGTATTTTCGAAATATCGTGAATCTTTTACCAATTCGGACTAAAAGGGACACAATGCAATTACAATTTATAATTTAGCTAGGATTACAAAAGAATTTGGATTTGCAAGTCGGAACTTTACAGTACATTTTTCCCAAGGAGTTCATTTTAATAAATCAAGAAATACTCCGAGTGAATTATACAGAATTCTGCGCAAATTACATTCGACCTAAAGTTCAATTCTTCGCAAACGTTAAGATGCTACAGATACCAAAATAGAAACCGGCTACGTTCCACGAGATTGCGTGCTTTTGAATAATGACCACTCGTCTATATTCACGTTGACATTTGTAAACACGAAAAGTTTATGCCGGCTTAATCACAATTTCCTTGTTCCCGAATGACTACAACTTCTATTTACCATTCATAAAGAAATCAAACTGAACACGCGATAATTGAGTTTACGTATTCTACTTTGAAATGCGCTAATTTGCTCGATAAAGTTGTTAAAGTTACGATCAAATTACTTAGACGGGATTATCAATTTGTAAGTTAAAAAAAAAGAACGTTTATGTATACGATTTTATTAGTGAGAGGGCGTTCTTACGTGAAAGGTAATTGCGAGGAACGAAGTTGAGGAGCAGATGTTGAGTTGGCGTAATTTTACGTAAAGTGAACTGTTATCGGTGTGATTAATCTTGAAAACGACAGCTCCGTGTATCGGCGACCATTACGTTTGAGATTGCTGAAAAGACGACTCGGTTTAAAACCAGAAAATATCGTGTAATCTAACAAGGGATTTCCTGGTTTTACTTCAAAAATTACTATAATCAAGGACTTATCTCTAATCAAGACAAAGAAGTCAATCTTTTAATTTCATTCTTCCTTTTCAAATCAAAAATTTCATTTCTTATTTCCATTTAATAATATTAGCTTTAAATGTTTCAAATTTCAACAACTACCGTTTGTGTATCGCTATTACTAAGCAAATAAATCGGTTTGGGTTGAACGTTTTCGGCGTAAACATTTCGCTGAAATCAAAATACACGATGCGCGAACGTAAAACTGTATTTATCGACAACTAGGAATCGTGCTACGAATCGACAACTGTCGATGTGTGGAAAGTAGGACACAGTTTTCCCAGTTATACCTTAGTATAACTGGGGAATCCGACCATTTGATAAGCTCAAGCTGTAGCTGTGCGACGAAATTTTCCTCACTTCTTATCCAGTTCGTGCTCAAATTATCCTTACGAAAATCTACTGCACCAACGTTGTATATTTTATTTTTATTTTTACAATTTTTAACAAAGAAAAGAAACTTTTTACTAAAATAGTTTTTTTTTCAAAACATTACAAGAAAAAACATATTCATTTTTAACTCATCCTGTAGTTATATGCTAATGATCTGTTTAATGGCAATTTAGTTTTTTTTTTTTAGTTTTTTCTTTGTCATTTGACCTTTACGTTTTGTTCATGTGTCTGTTTAAGTTGGGTCTCTATATGTACTTAGGTTTCCCCGTCTGAACCTAAGTTACTAGAGAACTAAGATTTTTTTTAATTCATGGTCGGAAATACGCATAACTTTGTTTTCCATCCCCTTGACGGTGTTAATCCTGCTGTGAATGGGATGGCAAGAAAATAAGTTGATAAAATGACCTGAAAGGTGGGTTTCCCATACTAATCCAAAACGATATGTTAATCAGATTTTCTGATCGACAAGTGAGGTCAGAAATCTCTCTGTCATATTATTTATCATATTATCGATACTTATAAATAAGGTAATCGAAAGGTGAGCTCTGAAATACATTTGTCCAAGACCCAATACAAAACATGTTCTGGAAAGAGAATATAGAAGAATTGAAAAAAACTCGATGACTGACAATCTTTGCATTACCAATTGCAAAAGGATATCGAAAAGGGACACGACATCTAACGAAATCAAAACAAAATCAGGAGGTAACAACATATTCCTCACCTTTTCGTCAAAAACGAAGAGTTGCAGATGTCCAAATAACTGAACAACCGGTAAGTAAGGGAGTCAATAAAATGACTCGAAATGATTGGTCTAAATGATATTCCGACCTTGTGGATCTTAGGTAAACCATAAAACTTCTCTAAAACTAAGATAGAAGTAGATTCTTTATAAAACTAGAGTTTTTGATGACAAGTGAGTCGTCAGATAGGGCACAACATTGTTGGATTCTGTTTCCATCGTAAGTTGGATGTAACAAACTATGGTGGTGGTGATGGGATTAAGAGGACTACCTAAACTTCTGTTTACGAAATATGTTCTGAAAAGAGAATGGTGGCCAAGATAATCGGACCTAAAATTGCCCTAAAACTTGTTTAGAAATGTTTTCTCTGTCAAGTGAAAGATTACAGAATTTGTTTTGTTTTTTTTGGATGGACCGTCCATCGTAGGATGATGACAATGATTTGATCGTAGGATCAAATCATTGTCGAGTCATTTAATAAAGCCAGGGCCCCATCAATATACTGACAGTGGTTAAGAATCACTGCCACTTATCCCTTGTCAGCAGGAACCACCAATGAGGAGATTCGCTCTGCTTTGGTTTAACAAGAGAAAAAGCTGTTTAAGACGAGAGATCAGAGTAGTCATGGGAAGACCATTCGTTCTTTTACCATAAATATAATTGGTAATGAGGTTAGTAGCTCTAGACCTCCTAGAATTCAGTGCCACCTTGGGGATAGATCTGAGCATGGATTCGACATCACAAACAAGTTAGAGACTTCTATTAAAGGAGGTTCTAATTCCTACCCCCTTCTTGGTTGCATTCCCAAAAACTTTTAACCAATTGTAAATCATGTAAAATGAAATAATAATAATAGTATATTCAAAGAAATATTAACTTGGATGGATAAAAATTGTCCAGATATTGCTGCTATTTTACAGGCATCATCATGTCTTCTGAAAGCATTTCACGGCTTGTAGAAGCAATATCGAATCTTCTGGAATCATTTCACAGCTTGTAGAAGCAGTATCAAATTTTCTGGAAGCATTTTAAGTCTTTTAGCAGCACTATCAAGTTTCAAGTCTTCCAAAAGGAATACAAAATTTTTTAGAAGCCTTTAAAATCTTCTAGTATCAGGATCAAATCTTCTAAACACAATATCAAATCTTCTAGAAGCATTTCAAGTTTTCATAAAGATTTCTGCAATCATTTCAATTCATCTAGAGGTACTATAAAATCTTTTGGAAGCATTTCAAGTCTGCTAGAAGAGGTATTAAGTCTTTTAGAAAAAGTATCACGTTCATGAACCATTTCAAGTCTTCCAAAGATCTGATATAGCGTTTCAAGACTTTTATAAGCAGTTATTTAGTAGAAACAGGTAAATCAATAGATAATAAATGATGAAGAATGTATTTAAATATCGGTGCTACATATGTTTCGATGACTTATTCTTGTCTTCAGACACGACGTCATAACGACGTCTTCAGGCATAACGATTTGTCGTCCATGCTGGTTAATTTACCTTAGAAATATATACTACAATCAAACTTATAACTTTGTTGTCACTGCGTCGTATTATAAAATCACAAAAATTACTCTTTAAACTTTTTTCTAAAAACTTTGTCTTTGTTACCTACCAGATTGTTAATCAGAATTACACTTGTGAATCTTTATGTAAATGACTTTTAAAGGAAACTACTGATACTCATTTATTATCTATTGATTAATCTCTTTCTACTAAATAATTTTCAAAATGATGAACCTGGATTTGGAATTAGCTTCATTTCATAAGCAGTATTAAGTCTTGTGGAAGCAGTATCAAGTCTTCTAAATAGAAGGATTGCAAGTTTTATGGAAGAATTTCAAGTCTTCTAGAAGCAGTGTCAAGTCTTCCGGAGGCGGCATCAAGTCTTCTGGAAGCATTTTAAGTCTTCTAGAAGCAGTGTCGAGTCTTCTAAAACCATTTCAAGTCTTTCCATTTCAAGTTCTGAGATAATTTTAAATCTTCTAGAAGCGTTTCAAGTCTTCTAGATTCAGTGTCAAGCCTTCTGAAAGCATTTTAAATCTTCTACAAACAGCACCAAGTCCTGCTAGAAGCATTGCAAGTCTTCTGGAAGCAATATCAAGTCTTCAGGAACCATTTCAAGTCTTCCAAAAATCTAGAAGCATTTAAAGCCTTCTATAAGCAGTATTAAGTCTTCTGAAAGCATTTTATGTCTTCTGAAGCAATATCAAATCTTTTATTGGAAGCAGTGTCAAGTCTTCTGGGGGCATTTCAAGGCTTGTGGACGCAGAATCAAGTTTTAATTTTTCCAGCAGCAATATCAAATCTTCTGGAAGTATTTTGAATCTTGTAGAAGCAATATTAAGTTTTCTAGAAACATTTCAAGTCTGCTGCAAGCAGTATTAAGGTCCTAGAAGAATTTCAAGCCTTCTGGAAGCAATATCAAGTCTTCTACAAGCATTGTCAAGTCTTCTAGAAACAGTATCAAGTTTTCTAGAAGCACTGCAAGCCTTCTAGAAGATTTGCAACTCTTCTAGAAACATTGAAAGTCTTATAGCAGTATTGTAAGTCTTTTATAAGCATTGCAACTCTTTTAGAAGCATTGGAAGTATTCTAGAAGCAATATCAGGCCTCTTAGAAGCAGTGTCAAGTCTTTTGGAAGCAATACGAAACCTTTCATGGGCAAAGTCAAGCATTTCAAGTCTTTTCG
This sequence comes from Onthophagus sagittarius, assembly GCA_036711965.1. Lineage (NCBI taxonomy): Eukaryota > Metazoa > Arthropoda > Insecta > Coleoptera > Scarabaeidae > Onthophagus > Onthophagus sagittarius. The sequence continues at coordinate 32,357,993 of JASERS010000005.1, forward strand.
AAGCAGTGTCAAAGTTTCCAAAGGTAGTATCGAGTTTTCTGGAAGCAATTCAGGTGGGGGCATTTCAATCCAGATAATACCATTCACAATTCTGTATATGTGTTTGCGCACCCAATGACCCCACGTATTTGGCGCTCATCCACGTGGATGCTCTGTACCCATTAAAAATTTCTGCAGAATCTTGTCGTAACTCCTGCTCCGAGAGTAAAAGTCCCACGACTTTTTATTGAATCCGTTTTTCGTTCCGAGCTTGCATTTTTTTATTAAATTCATTCAGATGTTCGAATATATCGGTCATGTGTGCAAGGTTGGCCATCCAGCCATTATTTTCGAGGTGTTGATATAACTTGAGCAGAGAAATTGGCGCACATCATTACGAAGCTCATACAATTTAGCCAAAACTTTGCCTCAAGGTAATAGACTTTAGTATAGAACTTCAGAATAAAACAATAAGTATTTGTATTTCGGTCTCATTTCGTCGAAAGTATTCCAAAAATTCATTCAAATACAATCATTCATTATTTGTAATAACTGTCCCGGTAAATTCTTCGCCATTATCTTGACTTTTACCATTGACTTTATTGTTTTACACAAGAAATTACTGCAGCGCCAGTAGTATAAATACTAATGCAATTATTCCACTGAATGTTACAAATTTTGAATAAATCATCTGTGTCTTAAATTTTGAGCTAAAAGTTTCTAACAGCAATATTCCTTATCCTTATAAATACGAAGGTTTAACATATAACTTTTTACTATGATGTCCCTCTAAATTCTTATCATATATCGTATTCTTGATTAGTTTCTTTAATTATTTACATAAAATCCAATATTGTTTAGAATTTTCTTAATTTGTTTTATTTTGTTTTCTTGTATGGACGTCAAACGTCACATGCAAATTTTCAAAAGCTTTCCTGTTTATACCCATCGTGTCTATTGTTCTATTCATCAACGAGTCTATTATTGTTCAACATCAAAAGGAATAGTCTCATTCCATGTTGGATTTTTATTCCGATAATTACTACACCCTCATGCTCCATTGTGTTATTGGAATTCCCGTATGCAGCTCTAATTAACATGACATATTCCCGCTGTACACGATACAACATATATGGGTTCACACATTTAATTAACACATTTTCATTTAATGTTTATACTAGGATCTTATTAATAATCTTTTTGATAAAATTTGATCGATACCTCTTTATTTTCTTATTTCACAATTTATTACATAATCGCCTTAAAGGCTTTTGTTAAAAAAACAGATACAATCAGCGATACAAAATAATGGCCACTCTTATGCAAACTTTACATTAGCGAAATAACAATCTTTTATAGCAACCAAATCCACAATTCACGTGCGATTGTATAATCGTCTCTCGGGTTTGCATACATTTCGATTTGAATACAATGCCTAACGAGAGTTATTTATTACCTAAAAGATATCTAAGAATATCGTAATCCAAGCACCTTCTGATTTTAATTGGGAGCTGCATTAAATATACAGCGTTACCACAAATAAAATAAGTTGCGGCTATATTGAAATAAATTTAGTACTATCAGATTGAAAAGTTGTGGAAGTTATAATAAATGCTAACACTTTATTCTAACGAATGCTATTTGTTTGAAAGGAAAGAAAAGATAAAACATTCTAAATAACTTTAGAAATATTTAAACTACATTTTAAAGAGGTCTGGTCACGTTATTTATCGATGTTAATTACATTACAGATGATTTAGCCCAGTATGTAGTATGGGTAACTTAGATGAGAATTGGAATCTAAATTTAGATGGAAATGTCTTAAACCAAACACTACGAGTTGCATCCAACCTATGTTTTGAAAGTGATTCGATATCACTCATTTGATCAATAAAGGTGAATAAACCGGCCCTAAGTATAAAATTAATTAATTCTTAAAATTAATTAATTTTCCATGGCAACAAAACGTTCGTGTCAAAATAAAATTATCCGATTAAGGCCCAGTTTATTCATTGGATATTTACCATAGTTACTGGTCATATAGCCAATCATGCCAAGTGAAATTACAGTAACCATGGAAAATAACCAGTAGTTAAATTTAACTAAAGGTGAATAAACTAGGCCTTAGGGCCGGTTTATTCATCTTTGGTTAAATTTAACTATCAGATATTTACCATAGTTACTGTTAATATAGCCAATCATGGCAACTGAAATTACAGTAACCATGGAAAATATTCAGTAGTTAAATTTAACCAAAGGTGAATAAACCAGCCCTAAAAGTCAAGCTCTTGTGTATTTACCCTCGAAAAAAACTTCAATTTTGACATAAAAATGGGAATAATTAATTATCTTTTATACTTAGAATATAAAATTTGTGCGATTTGGAGATTTGAACATATCCGATGCATTGTTTATGCTGAGATAAGTTTTAAAATATGTAGTAATTTTTAATGGGTGTATGTGCTCTACACCCATTAAAAATTTTTTATGGGTACGCACGCCCCAGGGCACCCACGTATCCGACACCTGTGCTAATCAACATACATGAAAAATATTCAAAATGTAGAATCTATAAATGCAACAAAATAATGGAGTTTCCTATTTATGAATGTCATCTTAGGCATGGTATCTCAATTTTAGGACACCTGTACATATCAATTTTATCTCAAAAAGTGCGCGTTAAAAAAACAACCTAAAACAATTTATATCTTGCGGGGGGATACATTTATAACAATAACGTTTACTTATCATATTTTCTTAACGAATCTTTGTCCAGCAGCAGTGATAGACGCGAATAAGAAACGGGACGTGTTACAGAAAAATTGAAGGAATGTTTGAAATCAGCAACCCAAAAAAAGTTAACTCATCAACAGTTAACATTTTTTGCAGCACAGTGTAATATAATACACAAAACATTCATAATATAACACATAAAAAAATAATTTCATTGAATATATACCATTAAAAGATTTCTAGAAAGAAACATTATAGCACACATTTATGAGGCTACTCAACTGATAGATCCTCCGTCTTGGACGAGACAATGGGAAGAATTTTAATGTCAGCGTGAAATTACCGTTGCCATCAGCAATTTCCAAGCGCTACTTTGAGGGGTTTGAGACGGAACAAAAGCGTGAGGAGAAAAACAGAAATTTTAAATCTTTGCAACAATCAAACAAAAATTAGTGGTCTCGTATTGTAAGGAACTCTCTATAGAAGACTTGCAGCAAAAAAAGAACGTGCTGAAAGATGCGAAATAATACGAAATAATAAGCTGGTAATGAGGGTGAGGAAGACAAAGGGAATGAAATAATGACGACAGATGAATTTTAAACAAACAGATCGTATGTAGAGAAAGATTGAAGTTACAATAGACAAATTCCACCCAAATAAACATATTTTTTGCCTGTTCTATCATCAGTACGTTGAACGATTCTATCGTATAGTCCTTCAATAATTGACTAACAAATCGGAAGAGGCAAATAACGTGAAATGGATTACGTTCGGACTTCGTTGATTTTCAATAGGAATGGATTAACAATGAATTATGCATAACAATTAAGAGCTGAATAATAACTAAACTTAGAACTAACACTAACATTAGAATTAAAACTAGATCTGGAATATATGTGACCTGAACTACGAAAAGGCACCTATGGTTAGATATCATGTTTGCGAGAAAACAGCTGTTAAAGATAACAAGTCCTGTGCGTGCGTCTCGTTTGTATTTGCGCTTCTACCTCTTTATTTTCGTCTTAACCTTGGTTCTCCACCTCTCTTTATACGTCCACTATTGCAATAAATATTTTTACACTTGTTCAAGTGATTTCCCCTAAATAGCTAATTTTGTGAACGTAGAAAAAGTTGGAATAATACGTGCTGTTTTTAATATTTCTATTTTCGAGATCGTGGTTTTTCGTTGTTGCTGCATAACTAATTTAAAATTGTTTGTAAAAATGCTGAATGGATTTAGAAGAAGAATTGAAAGTGGTGGATAAACAATATTTTGCGAATAGTTATAAAGATTACGAAGATCAAGGTGAAGGTGCAGGTGTTAGTAACATAGAAGATGACGTTGTGCCAGATTTGTCTTTCGATATGTCTCTCAGGATACTGACGAATATAAAACGGTATAAGACTTTTATAAAAATGCTTGTTGTAGAAAGGAATGTAATAAGTTGATACCCGAGGATATGATCATAGAATCACAAGCACTTATCACAAGCTACCCGTACGGATTGAAGCGTTTCAAAAATTTATTAAATCACTATAACCTTCATGGAGTCGAAGTTCGAAGGAAAGGAAGTTCAAATAAACTTTCTTCCAAACTAACCTCAATTCAACCAGAAGAAATCACAAAAGCAGTAGAATTAAATCTGTTGCTGATTGTATCGCTCTTCCGCTTCCAGGTAGGTTACCAAAATTCAAGGACTACAAAATAATGAAATTACCGTCAAATGAAACCAAATCATCAATTTATCGAATGTATATTGCAACCCTTGATTCCAATGAAAGAAAAATAAGCAATAGATCTTTCCGCAGAATTTGGAGTATATATGTACCTTCCATTTCCGTAATGAAGCCGGCTGACGATCTTTATAAGGTTTGTAGAGGTATTATTTCTTTTTTACTTCAGCGGTGTTCATTAGAAAACATTTTAATTAATCAATTTCTTGATGATGGTGTGTTCAGCTAATACGTTGGTAATTTGTCAAATGAAAAACTGTTCGGATGAAGTGCGAGAAGAAAAGCTAAACTCATTTGTAGACCACCTGAACAAAGTCTGAAACTAGAGAGCGGTTTACCAAGAATATTGTTCAAACAAAGACGCTTCTGTGCAAGTTACATCGTTTGACTTTGCGCAAACAGTGCATTATCCAGTCAGCCCTCAACAACCAGGAAGTGCTTATTGCAAAGCTAAAAGGAAATGCTCTGTATTTGGTATAACCAACGAAAAAGAAAAGGTTCAGGTACTACAATTCCACTTTACTTTATAAATCCTATCAATTTGCCATGGCAAATTTTCTGCAATTATTTTTTTTTGTTATTTTCAGTACAATTACTTGGCCGATGAAAGCGTTGATATTGGAGAAGGTCCGAACTGCGTCATTAGTTTCCTTCATCATTATCTTCAAACCTACAACACGGCTAATCTTGTTCTCTTTAGTGATAATTGTGTAGGCCAGAATAAGAACAACGTTATGTTATATCTCATGTGGCGAATTTACAAAAACCTGAACACGACTATTTCGCAAAATTTTCTCCTTACAGGACACACAAAGTTTTCCTCTGACAGATCTTTTGGATTATTTAAATCAAAATACGCATTAAGCAAGGTTGATAATCACGAAGATCTAATGAATTGTGTCGCCGCCTCATCCCACTCCGGTCATAATAAGGCAGTTTCTGCCGAAGATGCTATTTGGTACGACTGCGGCAACTATATCAAACAATTTTATAAGCCATTGGTTGGTATTACTTTATTCCATCATTTTAAAATTTCAAGAGAAATTTCAAGATGGCGTTGAAGTAAAATTGTTTGCCGTTTCTGAGGATACTGCTGAATTCGAATTACTGCTAAATCCAGTAGATAATCTAATGCCAACTGTTATTATTCCTGAAGATCTCAGTCGGGAAAGGCAGTGGTATATTTACAATAATTTGAGAGATTTGGTTCACACAGTTATCAACACAGAAAATGTATCAAAAAAGGAATGCAGCATCCACATCAACAAAGAAAACATCCAAGTCAACGAAAAACGCTGAAAAATCCGCAAAACAAAAAAGAACAACTGAACAAAACGCGGATTAAAAAATAAATTAAGATGAATCAAATGAAGACTTGAAAAAAGAACAAAAGAAAAAGGAAACATCGAAAAAAGTCCAAAGGAATAAGAGAAATGTTGAAATTAATTTTTTTTCTTGCATTTATGTAATTTATGTTGAACTTGTGCAATTTGTTACAAACATAATAAAAATAGAAATTTATAGTTTTTTTAATAGAAAAAGGTGTTAAATTCACCAAAAATCAATTTTTACAAATTTTCATTAAAAAACATCGATTTTTCCGACCGCACCTGTGGTCAAAAAGGTCAAAAGAAGCAATTTTTTTATCTATTTACAATCTTTTTCTCGATTCTTATGATTCATGTTGAACTTTAAGGATGATTTGTAGCAAATGTTTCAAACTTAGGAGTCTGCGGTTTGTTCCACTAAAAAATAGGTCCATTTTTTTATAAGTATCGATCAAAAAATAAAAACTGATTTTTCCGACCATAGGTACCTTTCCGTAGTTCAAGTCACATATACAGCTAAATCCGAATGTATAGTTGTAGGATTACTTCTTGTGCTAGTGTAAGTTAGTAAATGATTAGTATTAATGATAAAAAAATGTGCAAACAAAAAGAATCCATATGATATAATGTGCGTATCTCCAAAAATAGGATAACCGTATGGATTTTACGTTTACGATGGGACGTTTTTGACAGGATCCCAGTTTACGGTGTCACCGAAAATAACTGCCTCCAGGCCCCCCCATAACAAAATAGGTGGTACGTAAATTCTCCAGTTTTATAACGCAATGGCGCTAAACTACACAGTCCCACCAACTTTCCCAACCACTTTCGCGGGCCAGAAATAATCGGTATTTTCGACCCGGACGTTACGCGTAGTAAAATACAACTGAGTACAAATACATAAATTATTTTTGTGCGTAGGTCCGATGTATTTACGGCTAACGTTAGAAAGATGTGGGTGACATAATTATCGGCAGCGATAAATTCAATTCCGAAATCAAACGGACATCAAAAAGGAGGCGTCTCCGCCACTAAACACCTATTTTATTGCCACTACTGTCGTAGTAATCAATGTCTGCCCGTCCACAACAACACGCTCCAAACATGTAGTCGAGAAATAACTAACATTAAATCAAATAAATTATAATTAAAGACATTACTAAAAAGCAACCGGTTTAAATTAAAATTATTGAGTAAACAAGTATGGTACGTGTTTGTTCTGTCAAGTACTCGCCCGAAATTTTACGAGGCCTCTGTCGTTAATCGCCACTTCAGCTACAAATACTTCACCGTTCCACTTTACAGAACGGTACACGACGAAGTCACGCGTTGACAATTAAAGGAGAAGGGTGGAATAATATACTAAAGAAAATCGTAAATCCGTGCAAAACCCGATGACAGTCGACCCAGAATGAAGAATGAATCTCTGGAAGGTTTTTACCTTATACGATGACATTTTGAAGCGATTTCAAAGAGAATCCGTTCGTGAGAATGTGAATATACCAATAAGAATGTGAATGTTAATGGGAATGTGAATGCGAATATAACTCTAAAGAGATAAGAAAACGGGACGATGATTTTTTTTTTGTTAAATACTTGAGAATTCGAAAAGACACAATGAGTCGGATTGTTGCGACTTATAGATCACACGCCAAATACGGTGCTGGAACTAGATATCTCACAGCGCCGCCACCATAACAGAAAAGATTTACGGTCGCATTCAAGTAAATAAGCCGGGGAGAACAAAATAGAGAAATTTTCGCATTGCTAGGAAGGTTTTTCCTTTTTGAATACAACGGGTTTAGTTCGCATATCCTTCCGATTCTCGTCAATTACATTGTGAAAAAATAAACTATTTATTTTAAAATAAAAGTATGATTATTTAAAAAAAAATTCTCAGAATCTTTGCTTTGATGCTTTTTTACAATTTATAATTAGCAGATAGGTTTAGGTGTAGATTTAAACGATATCATTCAGTGTTCTTTGAGGGGTAACTAAGGAAATGTTAAGAGCTATTGGGCTTTTCGTCAATATAGAGAAGTTTTAAAAAATAGAATCAAGGAAAAATGCAACAAAGAAAACGATAATTAATAATGAAAAAAATTCACTTTAATTTTATTCATTTTTTTTTAAATTTAGTTGTATCACTTTATACAACTAAATTTCAATAGAGTGAGTGCAAATAATGAATGCAAATATGTGTGTGATAAGTTATTTTGAAGGACATGGATTTGTGTATGTAGAATTATCACGTTTTGTGGTAATATCGTGCTACTTTTCTCTCAATAGGATGATTGAAGGATTTGAACTTTCACTTCACAATATGCAGTTAATGTTAAAGAATTTTGACAAGGATGTCTTGATTGGAGGAGATTTGAACGCCAAAATGCTGCAGGCAGATTCCTATATTTCTAATAAAAGAGGTGAAATTTTGGAACTATGGTTGGCTTCAAATAATTTGATTGTGTTAGAAATGAAAATGAAAGTGAAGTTAATTTTGGCAGGTGGGTAGTTTTTGAAAAGAATTTGGAGAAAATGATGAAAGATGAAACTCCATTCTTTGATAAGGACGAAGCGAGAACACCAGAAAATTTAATAAAACATACAAAGGGTGTGTAATGAATATTATGTCAAGAGAAATGGCAGAAATTTTAGCCAAAAACCAGTATATTGGTAGAACAATGAAATTGGAGAAAAAAGAAAAGATTGCAATAAATTAAGAAGAACCTTAACACGAAGGTATTTTTGATTTGAAATTAATTGAAAATTTGAAGTTGCAACCTAAAAATAAAAGAAAAAACTGAAAAAACTCATTGGAAAAAGTAAGAAAGGAAAATGGAACCAACTCTGTTCAGATCTTGGAGAAGATGTCTGGGGTAAGGCATACAATAATTACCAAAAGACTGAAAATGAAAAACAGAAATTCAATTCTCTTTGCAGTTGAGAAACTCTCAGTGGCGGTAGGTATTTTAATTGTTGGTTTCGAAGTATTCAAAGGGTATTTTTCCTGGAAAAGTGCAAAACTTGTACTCATTGAGAAGCCGAAGAAAGCAGGACAAGCTTTGGCGTATACACCTCTTTGCCTATTCGATGCAACGGGGAACTTTTGAAAGGATTACTAAAGCTGCGATTGGTTGTAGAAGCGGAGGAGAATAGAACCTTCTACATGAAAACCAATATGGTTTTAGGAAGGGAAGATCCACTGTACAAGCGATTGAAAAAGTGCGGATAAGCATTGATAGGATAAAGGAAAAGGCTTCAAAGAATAGGAAATTCTGTGCTTCAGTACTTTTCAACATCAAAAATGCATTTAATTCTGCACCGTAGAAGGAAATAATCGAATCCTTAGTTAATGGGAATATAAGCCCCTATCTGGTCGAAATGATAAGAAGTTACTTGTCGGAGAGGAACATCATAGCTCCGAACGGGAAAATTTACGACATGTCTTGTGGAGTGCCTCAGAGATCTCTATTAGGTCCACTTTTATGGGATCTATATTGTGATAGAATTCTAAGAGTGAAATTGGAGGCCGAAGTAGAGATCATAGGTTATGCTGATGATCTGGCATTGTTGGCCATTGGTCGGGATGAGAGTGAACTGCAAGACAAGGCGTCGTGTGCGGTTCAACAAATTATTGATAAACTGGAGAAACAGAAATGGTTTTCCTTCCAGGGAGAAGAAAGATAAGATCTCTTAACCTTGAAATAAATGCATCTGTAATTCAAAGTGCTGAAAGGATCAAGTATCTCAGAGTGTTTATAAAGACATGACCATGACGAAACATATTGTAGATGTATCAAGTAAGGCAACATTCATGAGTAATTTACTTTTAAGGTTGATGCCGAACTTAGGTGGTCCAAGATCAAGACGTAGGAAACTTCTTGCATCGACTAGATATACGCGCACCTATTTGGCAAAGAGCCCTTAAATTTAAACGATATCGTGATATGTTGACTAGAGTGAATCGAAAACTCGCCATTCGAACTTGTTCCGGATATCGAATGGTTTCTGCCGAAGGGATTCAAGTTATTGCTGGTTTGCCTCTGCTGCACTTACTTGCTAAAGAAAGAACCGCGTTATATAGGAGAGGTAGAGAAGCAAAACGTGAATGTAGAGTAAGTTTATTGAAGGCCTGGCAGGAAAGATGGGATCTATATGAGGGATGGACAAGAATCCTTATCCCAGAAATAGAACCATGGTTCGATAGGAAGTGGGGTGAGGTCGATTTCTACTTGACTCAGGTTTTGTCGGGTCGTTGGAAATTGTAAGGTCTTTGATTTTTCTTTTATCGCGAGTTAAATGGTGAAAGTATGATATGAGTAAATAGTAAATATAACGAAGAATAAAGTATAATGGGTAGGATGGAAAATCAAGAAAACAGCTTCATTTTTTCGAAATCCAAGCCAAACCATCTTTTGGTTCATTCCAAAAGATTAATACTGTGGTGGTGATGATCCAGAAGGATCATTTAAATCTTCACCTCTCATCACTCGGGTATTCAAGAAGGGCACCAAACCATCCATCTCTGTCTACATTGTAAATCGAATACTATTATTGTAACTATTGAAATTTTTTGATGAAAACGTTTCAAATTAAGATGTTTATAACAGAAAAAACAAAGAACTTTTTCGCAATTTTTTTCATTGAGCGGTTACGAAGATTTAAAGTACCTAAATCAGTGATGTGCAAGTTACGTGAGTCCCACCGGGTCACGTTGAGTCATGCGTGACCCACCGTGAGCAGGCATCAATTGTTGTACGTACTACTCACGTGAGCGTGCGTAATCGTGAGCATCTTTGGTTTTGACGGGACCCGGCGTGACCCGGTTGGTATTTATAACGAAACTTTCTAGTACGGGGTCTAGTGCTAGTTCTAGTTTTACTTTGATACAAGTATACAACAATTTAAGACTGAATAACAACTAAAAATAGAGCCAACAAATTATAGTACATTTAGGTTTAGTCGTAGATCTCTTAAGATGGAATCCAATCCAACCCAACCTAACGTCTAAAGAGATGTACGGCTAAATTCTAATATTTCTAGTTCTATGTCTAGTGTTAGTTCTGAAGGTAGGTTGTAGGTCTAGCATCAATTATACTTTTAGTTTCAGAAGTATTTACAACAACCAAGCACTGAGTGGCAATTAAATCTAGAACTAACAGTAGACCTAGTACTAGAAAGATTCAGGTTTAGCCGTGCGTCTAAAGACTCAAAGAACTAACACTAGACATTACAACATTAAAAATATTCAAAAATAAACTTGAAATATGGTATTTTGATCCGCAAGCACAAAATACAAGACGGTATTCAGGGCGAAATATTATGCACCAAAAAGGGGGACCCACAAGATATGCCAATCGAAACGTGGATATAATTTCTAGTTCCTTTCGGTTACTTTTAGGGATAGTGTAGTGAACCACGTAGTTCAATGGACTAATGCCAAGGGTTGCCTAAAGCATGGAGATTCATAGCAAAAACTCAATGCCAAAGAATTTTTACGTCTTGTTGGATTGTTGGTATTAGCAGGAGATTACATATCTTATAATGAAAGAATTACAAATTTGTGGAATGTGAAGGATGGACCCTTTATTCAACAAAACGATGAGTAGAAATAGATTTACCACAATATCATAATGTTTACGTTTTGACAATGCTCAAGATAGAAGAATACATGGAAATCTCGATAAGTTAGCACCGATAAGAGCTTTGCGTGAGTTATGGCTACCAACACTATAAGATGTATATATACCCTATGAAAATTTGACTGTTGATGAACAACTGCTAACATTTCACGGTAGGTGCCCTTTCAAACAATACATACCTTCCAAACTGGGAAAGTACGGAATAAAAATTTGGGCGACATGCGATAGCAAAACTTCTTATGCTTACAATTGTCAGATATATAGAGGGAAAACTGCTGACCAACGTGAACGCAATCAAGGCAAACGAGTTGTTTTAGATCACTATGGACAATTTTTTTATCAGCCTTGACGGGAAATGTAAGAAAAGAAATTAACACTACTTGGTATTACACAAAAAAATAAACCAGAACTACCACAGGAATTGGTAACACCGCGCCATCAAGAACTATATTCTACAATTTTTGGTTATCAGAAGAAAGCTATGTTAACCGCCTACTGTCCAAAAAAGGGAAAAGTCATTCTTTGCTCTCGACTATGCATGACATTGGTAAAATTTTAATGATGAAAAGAAAACACCGCAGATAATTTTAGATTACAATAAAACAAAATCAGGTGTGGACACTATGGATAAACTACTGCGAACTTACACGGTAAAGAGACAAACAAGGAAATGGCCTGTAACAATTATTTATAACATGATTGATGTTAGTGCATTGAATGCATACATTGCATAGATTCATCAAAACGACGATTGGAAACCAAAAACGGGTACAAACGACGAGGATTTCTCAAACAGCTAGGAAAAAACGAATTAGTAGATATTGGAATCAGCACAGATGAAGCTTCGACATCACAAGGCATTACAGAAGACATTTGAACATCAAAACATGGGAGGTGCTACAAATGTCCTAGAAATCTAGACAGGAAGTATACGAAGCGATGTCATAACTGCAAACAGTTTCTTTGCAACAATCACCACATAATTGTTCGTTCTAAGTCTAAATCAGATATAAAATGAAGTTTATTTTTGTTATATAGTTGTATGATATACATTAACTACACTTTCTTGATTATTTAAACAAATATATGTTCCTTTTTAAACAAATATAGTTGCTTTATTTATAAAAGAGTCTGGGGTCTTTAATGACCCCATTGGTATTATGTGTCACAAAAAGAACCTGATAGGTATTATGAGGGTTAAATACTTTTTCATGTATTATTTTCCTTTTGAAGTCTTTTGGCATCACTAGTATACTATGTCTGAACATATGGATGACAAAATGGTCAAAATGAATGATTTTATAATATTAGTTCGCTTGTAATTTTAGATAATAAACTCATTATTATTACTATTACTATAAAAGCAAAAAAACTTGATACACTAGAAAAGAAATCTTAGATTAAATAATGGAGCCAATCAGGGATGAGAAGTTATAGAGAATGCGCTATTAATAATGCATTATTCGTTAAAGCTGGTAAAAATGCGGGAATGGTTATCATTCACAAAGAGAACTATATTCAAAAAAACTAGCGAATATCTTTACAAATAACGAATATAAGGAGATTAGAAATAACCCACTCAATCTCATAATATGCCAAATTGAAGAAGTTATTAAAGAATGTAAAGGCATCAACATATTTCTGAGAAAGAACCCTAATTCATTAATCCCTATGAATAGGTACATTAATCAATTATACAGCACGATTAAACTACACAAAGTCAATTTCTCCATCCCACCAATTACCGCTTATTATGATTCACAAACATTTTACTAATACTCGATAGAACTGATAGATAGGATTAAGAACTCAAATATAACCAATACTACTTTGGTTTTATTCGATATAACCAATTTATATAATAACGTGGATATAAGCCATATTCTTAATATTATTCAAAAAATATTGGAGAACCACCAAAAACAATTTATTATAAGAGAAAATCCACCTCAACCTAGATTCAGAACTAACATCAGATCTAGAACCTTAATCGGAAGAAGTGCTTCTGATTAGTTGCCGATTAATTGATACAACCTTAATTATAAATGAATTTTTTAAATGATTTTTAGATTTATGAAGTAACGAGGATTTAATCTATTTTCCATTCAAAACTAGTCGTGAAGTGTGCGCCATATGGCATTACCTATACGGTGCACATTTGAATATGATAAGCAATAAAATCCGGAATTTATGACTGGGTGATGTTCGACACGATACGAGCTGTCTATGCGGCTTATGTTGCGCATTACATTATTACCATTGCACCGCACAGCACGCGTTACATTCAATCGTAATTTGCATTCATTTTAGGATCGAAAATTGATTTTATGAAATGTTAATTGAATAGAAAAATGTAAATAATGATGTCAATAAAGGTAGGATAAAATAAAAACACAAAGAAGCGGTGCTAATAATAATCGAAATGAGAAATTAAGAAAACAGGTCCTTATCGGATCTCGCGAAATAACGGGTCATAAATACCGTCGCCTGGCGGAGTGGACGATTCGCGGTAATAATTGTAAATTTCTTTTGGGGGCAATTATTTTTTCGCCTCCTCCCATCTTCTTTGGATGCGCCGCCTCTCGCCTTAATTTACGACACGAAATCGGTAATTACAGTAATCTCGCGACCGAGGACAAACGCGAGATTCGCCCCTTTTACTTAACGGCTTTCGATTCGGCAACGATCTTTTCTTTTTTTCTGCTGGCCTTATTTATTGTTTTTCGAGAGATCGCAATTGGAACAATTAAGCGTATTAAAAATGTCAATTACGACATGAGAATCAAGATTTGTGTACGTTTTGGAGATTTATCTTTATAATCGAAATTCTATTTGCTATCAATCTGTTTATAATGGCTAAATAGAAATATCATATTAATCAATCTCACCATTTGCTTCATTTGCTCTTCAATCTTATTGTTAGTCAATAATAAACATAATATTATAATAAACATAATATTGGCTGTAAAAAGTTAAATTGCCTTCAAAACAAAATCAAAAAGAAATGAATAATATCTAAAAGAACTTTATTCCATTTATTCAAAAGCGCTGCAGACCAATTTGAGACATCTGATCTGTACTGAGTTCTTAGTACAGAATTTTTTGCATCTCATTCCACCCATCATTTTCTGGTTTTCCCAGAAATCTATTCTATAGTTGTAGTATATTATGGTACTTTTCATTCCGATGTCTTCTGCACATGTCGTGTTAATGTTAATCGTTAATTGGTATAGTTTGTGGTTCATACACATTCTCCATAACTTCTCAAGTTTTTTTGCTTTTTTTTGTGTAAGAATCCACTTTTGCAACCATATGTTCATCCAAAGTCATTATGATGTCATTAGTATGTATATATTTGCTACATTTATTAAACAACTCAAAACAAACTTTAACGTATACAGATGACTTCAACATACTAGCAAGGAAGTTAACAGATATAGACGAATAATGTTCGATCGAAACTGAATTTTGAACCAAAACAGAAATTCGGCCATGGTTTCGACCGAAATCGAAACTTTTCTTTGAAATGATCTAATTAGTATAAGTGAATAAACTTCAATGAAATTAAATGCTCAAAATGAGAGCCGCGACTTTCAATACAAGCACGTAATCTTCTGCTCATCGACTGTCGCATACGTTCCAAAATTCCTGGAGTGCTGCGTATGACATTACAAGAATTTACAATTCTGTTTCTTAAATCGTCCCCAAAAGAAATAGCCCAGCGGATTAAGATCTGGAGATCGTGGTGATTTCCCCGACCTATCCATCGCTGAGTAAAAGTGTCATTAAGATGTTGGCGAATAGCAAGACTGAATTTCTGGTCGTGTCTGTTATTTCTGGTTGCTAGTGGTACATCATCTAGCAGACCAGGCAATGTGTTATCTAGAAATTGTCTGTAAGTCTCACAATTCAGTCAAGGAGGAAGATATGATCACGAAGAACTCCGGCCCACACATTGACCGAAAACTGCTGCTGAAATTCACGTTCTTCAATGGCACGGAGATTTCCATAGTCCCAGAAATGATTATTGTGGAAGTTTCTGATGGCATCACGTGAAAAACTAGGAATAGAATTTTAGACGTAAAGTTGGGATACTGCGTAGCTTTTTGGAGAAACCATCGACAATAATCTAACCGTGCAGGAAAATTTCTTGGCAACGATGGTTGCACGTGTTGAATGTGGTATGGACAAAGTAAATTAAAAAACACTTTGATAACTGATGTTAAACTGTACAGATAATTTTCGCGTGTTACTTGACGGATTAGCTTCCACTTCTTGTAAGATTGCTTCTTTTAGTTGTAGTGTCATTATTGTTCTCGTTCTACCAATACGTTTAGCGTGAGCATTTACGGATTTACAGGTCTAATGAAAGTTCTTGCTGTTGGAAGTGGTCTATTGGGATATCGTTCCTGGTAAAGCCGACAGGCTTCTGCAGCATTTCTATTTGCTAGTCCATAAATAAAATGCATTTCAGCTAGTTCAATGTTATTCATAGTTAACTTCAAAATAACAGATATTTAACTGATAGTAATCTTGGCACTTACGATTTAAATAGGATTTCTTTTCTCAACTTTGACACCCTACTTCTCGGAAACGAAACATTTGCGGACCCATGTTTATGTGCACTTTTGTGCTTAAAATATAGCAAGGAATCACTCCTTGAAATTAAAATCATCAATTAAGTTACACCCTGTGTATATATACAGGGTGACATAGGAAAAAGTACATTGCATAGTGCCACACCATAGAGGACATTAAGATAACAAAAAGTTTCTATGAAGATGGGTTCGTAAGGTCTTCGCTTAAAGATACGGTTGTTGAATTTTAATTTTTTTTTATTTATTTGCAAAAACAATGATAAATACTTCAACAATTAAATTTTAATGGTATGATAAAAAATATGATTAATTAAAACAAAACATTAAGTTTTTAGAAGATGTTCAAATTGTTGCCCTTGTAATTCAATACATTTTTCCATTCTTCTTCTTAGTGATTGACGGCATCTTTGAAATATTCCTGGATTATTACGAAATGTATCTGCCGATTCCATAATTCTTATCCACAATTGTTCTTCATTATGTATTTCTACAGCATCTAGCAACTTCATTTTTCATAAATCCCCAAACTGAAAAATCGAGGGGATTAAGGTCGGGACTACGAGCTGGCCAGGGTACAAATATTCTCTTGCCACTCGAGAAAAGTGAGCTGGCCCATCATGCATGTAATACATTCTTCTCATAATTGCCAATGGGACATCCTCTAATAATGTGTTCAAATCATTCTCCAAGAATTCGATCAGTGCACCTGTTAATCCGTTGAGCAATCGAAATGGGCCAATTAAGTAATTGTCAATTACACCCGCCCACACATTAATAGAAAACCCATATTAGTAACTTCGAATTACAGTTTGATGAGGATTTTCATCACTCCAATGGTGCATGTTATGTAGGTTTAGAATACCATCACGACTAAAACCAGCTTCGTCAGTAAACAAAATTGATGAAATAACGTTTTGTCTTTGGTTTTGCAACCATTCGCAAAATTGTACACGGGGAAAAAAGTCATGTTCCAATAGTGAATGAATGTTTTGGAAATGATATGGACGAAGAAGTAGTTCATTGAAAATTTGTCTAACTGATTCACCGTTAAGGTTTCGCACCGCTGAACTTGTTTTTCTGGTGTTTATTCTCGGATTATTTTCTACCATTCGTAAAACAGTTTCTTCGTTTCGCACAATGCGACGAGTTCTAGAAACCCCATCATTCAATTTTGGTTTTTTAAAACAGCCATTTTCTCCTAAACGATTATGCACATCAACAAATGTTCGAACATTAGGAACTTGTCATTGAGTTTTTTTTTGATTTAGCTTCGCCATAATACAGTCCCTGTGTTCTTCAAAAGTGTAGCGAGCCATTTTTGAAAGTAATTTTGAATAATCCATTGAAAAACTGAATCACGAACACAAAAACCTCAAAGAATTATTACATTCGTTTGACAAGTGTCACTATTATGTAGCAGTCTCCATCAGTAATCACAAAACTAAGATCATATTTGAATTTAGCATGATAAAAAAACCTTGTATACCACATTTTATCCATTTTTTGCGTCTCTGACTAAAGATATTTAAAAAAATCCCTCAAAAAAAAATAAAATTCAACACCACGTATCTTTTAACCGAAGGCCTGGCGGACCCATATTCATAGGAAATTTTTTCTTATTTTAGTGCCCTCCTGTATAATATACAGGCTAATTCAAAAAACGTTGACAGACCTCGAAAAGAAGATAATACATGAAAAAGTACTTAATGAAGTATTCATTTATTCGTTTATTATATTTTTTATTTTTTAAACAACTTTAAATTTCTAAATAATTTTAATTTCATCTGATTTTTAAGCATAACTTGTGCATAAGAAGTCAAAAGTGGTTAAATACTAACTCAAAACTACAGTCCGTGCGAAAAGTCAAGGCCCCTACCTTAGAAATTTAGATTGGATGTGCGCGTGAGTGACTTTTTATGACCGCTCACGATTTAGACCCATTCACGTGAATATCATTCATGAATCACATGAATCACGCGTGGGTCACGTCAATTCACGTGACTCACGCTCGATCACGTAATCAAATGTATGAATCATGTTTGATTACTTGTTAATTTGATTAAATTAAAGAAAAATTAAATGAAAGTATAATTAATACTAGACCTACAACCTACCTTCAGAAATAACACTAGACTTAGAACTAGAAACATTAGGATTTAGCCGTCTAAAGAGCCGTACGTCTCGTCGTAGGTTGGGTTGGGTTGGATTGGATTCCGTCTTAAGAGAGGTACGACTAAACCTAAATGTCTTTCTTATTCCATAAATCTAATGATTACTTAAAAAATTCATTAATAATTAAGGTTGTACTAATTAATCGACGACTAATCAATGTTATTAGCTCTTAGCGTTCGAAGCTGGGTTACAGGTTTATTATTAGTTATACTTTTAGTTCCAGAAGAATTTGAAACAAGCTAGAGTTTTCTAGATTTTTTTAATTCACTACAAGTATACGATAATTTATTTATTGAAACAAACAGGTTATAATCCTAATTACATCTTTCAACTAATAGTAATAAAAAAATCATTTCTCAAAAAAAAACAATACTAATATCAGGTCAAAATACAGTAGTAAATACAACCAATACTCAACCAATCAAGTGCTACAAAGCATTTAGCTCTAAACTCCTTGTATAAAATATACTGAAAATATTGGTAGTGTAATAATGATACCATTCTATTTAATGGTGAATTTCTTGTAAGTTCCGTAGAGAAATGCATTGCACTAAACAAAGCCCTAGGGCGACCGGAATATGCAAGGACGATAACCAAGACTTATCACCCCCGAGCGAATTCGAAGGATTGAAAACCAATAAATTTATTGTATTTTTTGTAGAGAATATATTTAATAAATTTATTTTGTACTGTTTCAATTATATGCGAATGATAGACTGTTCCATACCACAACAGAATATTCCAATTTTGATCTGATTAAAGAATTATGCAAATACTTCATGGTGTCAATATTGGAAAAAGAGTGACAATTTCTTATAATAAATCCTAACAACCTTAGTGCTGATGCAGTTGTAGCTCTTACATGCTCATCAAAGTTAAAGCTTACACAGAGCTTTAACTTATTTTTACTTTATTTATATTACCCCTAAATCCTTCTTCAGTGCAACGTTTTTCAGTTTATGGTTATTGATGTAGTACTCAAAAACAATCGGTACTTTCTTTAATGTAAAAGTAATTTTTTCACATTTTTCTTCATTAAGGTGGAGTCTATTCTCATCGCACCAAGCCATTAGTCTTCTAAGATCTGACTGTAGACATACAATCATTTTCATTACGTACATTTCGAAAAAGTTTTAGGTCGTCAGCAAACAGTAGGCATTCAGACTCCTTTATAATGGACGGCAAGTCATTAATAAACAACAAGAAAAGCAAAGGTCCCAGGTTACTTCCTTGCGGAACGCCACAGTTTATTTTAAATTTCTGCGACTCACTATGTTTGTAACTGACGTAAAAATGTCTATACGCCAGATAAGATACAAAAACATTTAATGTTTCTTTAGAAAAACCATACAAAGCTAACTTATCTAAAAGTACATCGTGATTCACTTTATCGAACGCTTTGGCAAAGTCGGTATATATAACGTAAACTTGACCTTTTCTATCCAATTCAGAAGTAACATATTCATTCAAAGTAGTTAAGTTTGTTTCTACAGATCTATTGGACACAAATCCATGCTGGTTAACATGTAACGTCTCCTTAACGTGATTAAATATTCTAATATATATAATGCTTTCGAAGACTTTTGCAAAACATGATATTATTGAAATTGGTCTGTAATTGGCAATATTATTTACAGAACCAGACTTATGTATAGGTACAACCTTTGCCCACTTCCATTGTAAAAGAAACGTACAAGTTGAAATGGCTAGGTTAAAGATAATAGAGAGAGGCACACAAAAAGCTCTTTGGAACCTTTTATGATGTAAGGAGTTGTAAGGCCTTTTTTGGCTTTAATCTTCCTATTGCTTCTAACATTTCATTATTCGAAATGGCATTAACTGTAAACATATTCAACGAACTTTTCTGAAGCGATTCATCATTATTAAGCATATATGTAGAAACGTTATCAAAAACAGAACTGAAATATTCACCAAATGCCATACTTATATTTTTTGCAGAAGAAAGTGTTACACCATGTTGTTGAAAACACGTTGCTTCGTTTAAATTCCTTTTTTTATTAGAAATGAAATTCCAGAAAGTATGTGGCTCATTCTTAATATTTTGCTCCACTTTGGCCGCGTAACTATTGCATGCTATGCCAGTGTCATGCTTTATGGTAGCCTTTAAATTTACCCATATGGTATGCAGAAACGTTTCTAAATTTGTGGTGAACGTTTTTAAGTTTAATGCTCTATTATATCATGGTTGAACCAAACAGGATATTTCCTAGAACAAACCCTTCTCATTGGTGTATACTTTCCAATGATTTCATTAAGTATATTACAGAATGCGTCTACAGCGTCATTCACGTTTTGAAATGAACTTAAGAACGAAAAGTCAATAATACTTAAGTCTCGATAAATACCAAAAAAATAGCTTTCCGGAAATCACGCATATATTTAGGAGTTAATACTATTTTATTTAATAATAATAATATCTTTTTATTGTTGACATAAGCATCTTACAATATACAAACGGGAACAAGACGTCGCAAAAAAAGAAATACATAATTGAAATAACACAATAAATATACGTATATTTTAGGATATTTGAAGGAACTCTTCCACGGTGTAAAGCATCCTGTCCATTAATAAACACTTCACTTATTTCTTAAAACCTGAATAACTCAAGTTCTTTATATTTTCTGGTAAACTATTAAACAAGGAAGTATCTCTTCCTGAGGGATTTGTCTGAAGTCTATATTCAGGTAAATTAAGGAGCGAATTGTACCTTGTATCATAGGTGTGGATGTCCTTTCTATGGAGCAGGTTTGATAGTTTGCTTTTTACGTCCAATAGGGTGAGGAACACGAAGATGGAAGGTAAAGTCATAATTTGATGTTTCCGAAACAACGGTCTACAAGGCGTGTGTTGTGAGACATTTTCTATAGCACGTATTACTCTTTTTTGGAGAGTAAATATACGACACATGTGTGAGGATAAGCCCCACATTTTGAGCCCATAGATCATTGTTGAATGAAATAAGGCAAAGTAAACCACTCTCGCTTCATCTATTTCCACAAGTTGCCTAGCTCTCATAATTGCATATACTTGCTTGCTTAACTTAACCCAAAGTTGCTCAACATGACTTTTCCACGTAAGACGACTATCCAGCACAAATCCCAAGTATTTCACCGTGCCTTCATGCATCTCTCGGTGTTTACGACTGGATGTGAAGCTCAGAGTTGCAGCTTTTTCTATATTTGATACCAATCCGTTACTGATGAACCAATCTTCGATTTGGTTTACTGCTTCCGCTTTTTTTGTACATTTTTCGGCAGGTGTATTTCCCGGTACTATTGAAGTTGTATCATCAGCAAAAAGGAGAGTCATAGTACTTACATTGGATGGAAGATCATTCATATAGATTATGAAGAATAACGGTTACAAATAAATAATTTGTAACCTTCTATCACCACTCTTCATTCCATTCCATTCCACAAATTGTCTTTGACCTTCTAGATAGGATTTGATGAGTTAGAGAGCGATGCCATAAAACCCACAATGCTTAATTTTGTTTAAAAATATAGAATGGGTCATGCAATGAAACGCCTTAGTGAGATCGAAGAAGTGTGCTTCACAACGTTCTTGGGCTTCAAGGCGTTCGTATACAAATTCAATTAAGTTCTGAAGAGCACCAGCTGTACTGCAGTTCCTTCGAAAGCCATATTGAGCACTTGTGAAGTAGCTGTTTTTTTCAAAGAATTTTACAATCCGTTGATCCGAGATCTTTTCCACCACCTTAGAAAATGCGGAAAGTATAGCAATAGGTCGATAATTGTTTGGACTTTTATGATCGCCCCTCTTAAAAACCGGAACCACTCTCGCAAGCTTCATTTGTTCGGGAAATATACCCTCCCTAAAAATTGCATTAATTATATCGCACAGGGGTTCAGTGATAATATTAGATACCTTCTTAAGAAGATCCACATTTATTCCAAAAGGATCAGTTGTTTTTTTAGGATGAAGTTGGTTTATTGTACTTAGTACAGTAGACTCGCGATAATGTGAACTTACGCTAGTGTAAACAACTCTATAACGTGAACGCCAAAATTTTTGTATATACTACTCTGTAACATGAATTCGTATTCTCGATAACGTGATTCATAATAACGAAGTCAAACACGTTTTGTCTTGTTAGAAAAGTGATGGCTGCTGTGTAGTAGTGGAGACGAAATCGTCGTTTGTGAGTCTTAGTTTTCTTAAAAATGGCGAAAATAAAAAGTAAGTGTTTATCTCTCTGCGAAAAATCTAAAGTAATTGAAGAATATGAGAAAGGAGTAGGTGTTTCCGCGTTAGCTAGAAAGTACGGCATAGCAAAATCAACCGTGTGTTCAATAAAAAATCAAAAATATTAGCAATGCTAGGTCAACCATTAAGATCAAGTCGAAAATGCACATTGAAAAAAGCAGAATATCCAAAAATGGAGAAAGCGTTGTACAAATGGTTTCGTTGCCAGCGCGAGAGGCAAGCGGGTATTAATGGGAACTTAATGAAACAAAGAGCCATATATTATTTTAACAAATATTATATAGGAAGATTTAACGCTAGTGATGGTTGGTTTCAAAAGTTTAAAATGCGATATGGAGTAAGGCTGTTAAAGGTCTGTGGAGAAAAACTGTCATCTCAACCTGAACTTGTCCAGCCCTTTAAACGTAAATTGGAGAATAAGATTCATGAACTGAACCTATGTGACCATCAACTTTACAATGCTGATGAAACGGGTTTATACTGGCAACTGTTACCAGACAAAACTTACGTTTCTCTGGACGAGAAATCAGCTCCTGGTATGAAATCGGCAAAACAACGTATAACTTTTCTTGGATGTGCAAATGCGTCTGGATCTCATAAATTACGACCTCTAGTAATTGGCAAAGCAAAAAATCCCAGATGTTTTAAAAATTTTAATAACCCAGTTATTTACACCAATACCAAAAATGCTTGGATGACGGCGGCAGTTTTTAAAACTTGGTTTTTTGACAATTTCGTTCCAGAGGTATAATTATTAGATGTGTTAGTGAAAAAAATATTCCTATAGTTGATCGAATTTTAGGTTAAAAGATATTTAAAAAATGAAAATCTTCCACAAAGGGCGTTACTCCTTTTAGATAATGCGCCTTCACATCCTTCCGAAGAAGAACTTAAAACTGAAGATGGAATGATATCTATCATGTTCTTACCACCAAACGTAACTGCTTTGATCCAGCCTATGGATCAAAACGCATTAAAAATCACGAAACTGCATTACAGAAATAGCTTGTTAAGTTTTATTTTGTGTCACAGTAAAGAAGAAGTTGGAAGTGCACTGAAAAAAATATCACTTAAGTTTGTTGTGGAAACTTTGGCAGCAGCATGGCAGAAATTAGAACCAACAATTTTACAAAAATGTTGGAAAAAAATAAGAAGTAATGAAGAGTATGATGATGAAGATGAACTATCGCTGTCAACTTTGCAAGAAATCTGGAGAAATGAAACGGAACACATCGTTCAAGACACCCTATCACTTCTACAAGAAATTCAACCTGTAAGTAGTGCACAATTTGGTTACACACTTTTCAGTTGAAATTATAATCTGTCCAAATAATTTTTAGGCCAACCACAATTTTAAAGATGTTGAGCTATGGAATAGCGACGTTTGTGAAATTCAAAACATTTCAGAAGAAGAAAATATAACTGAAGAAGAAGCCGATATTTTCGAAGAAGAAAACGATTCCAGAGTGGATACCACCCATCCAATAACCCATGCTAACGCAATTAAGTGTTTAGAAACTGCAATACAATGGGCCGAAAACAATAATATCGATTTTAGTGAAATAATTGTTTTAAAACGTATTCATGAAAAAGCTGTCCTAAGAAGCATTACAAGCAAGAAAGTACAAGCGAAGATAACTTCATATTTTTCACATAATATATAAATTTTGTTAAAAACTTATAAATAAAACTTTTAAAATTACGTCAACAAACATTATTATTTGTAAATTTGCAGTAATGTAAATAGAAGAAAAGACATTCTTTAAGGTGAACAAGTTCGGTAGCTTGAAAAGGCACGGTTTTATTCTGTTCACGTTATCGCGAGTCCACTGTATTTCTTCAGGACAAGTAGGAAATATGAAGAAAGAAGCCTGTTTAGCATTTAGGTTTCGGAGATGCGAATTGTAAGGAATAATCAGTGTGGATAGGTTATTCACCAAGGATAAAGGAATATCGGCAAAAAAGTTATTAAAAACAACGGGGGATAAAGTGTCAGAGGTAAAATTCTTTGTTTTTCTACCCCATTTCATCGTTTATTATAGAACAAGTTGTTTTAATTTTATTTTGAGAATTTTGTACCCTCTATCTTAAGGATTCTCGTTTTTGTAGTTCAAGTTGACAAATATAGAATTTTTTGTAGCTATGGAATATTCTTTTGAAGTTGCTGTCTTTCGTTTGGTGGTAGGTCTCCTGTACAAGATTTAATGTCTCTTTGATTTGATATAAGTAATTGTTATTATAATTATTGGTATATCTGATCTTGTTTATAGCATAACATATAATAACAGTTATACATAACAGTTTATCTGAATTTTTAATGAGGGATGATGACTATCCCCAAACGTGAGTGGATGATAACATTTATGGGCACTAAGGTTCATATCAGAAATTATTAAATCTAATGATTCTATAACGATCAACGACAAAGTCACTTAGAAATAGATGGTCCACCATGGATTGTTTATTCATGGTTTATTGTACTTAGTATTTCTTCAGGACATGTAGGAAATATGAAGAAAGAAGCCTGTTTAGCATTTAGGTTTCGGAGATGCGAATTGTAAGGAATAATCGGTGTAGATAGGTTATTCAGCAAGGGATAAAGAAGTATCGGCAAAAAAGATATTAAAAACATCGGGGGATAAAGTATCAGAGGTAAAAGTCTTTGTTTTCCTACCCATTTCATCGTTTATTATAGAAAAAGTTGTTTTAATTTTATTTTGAGAATTTTGTACCCTCTATTTTAAGGATTCTCGCTTTTGTAGTTCAAGTTGACAAATATAGAATTTTTTGTAGCTATGGAATATTCTTTTAAAGTTGCTGTCTTTCGTTTGGTGTTCCCTGTTCCCTGTACAAGATTTAATGTCTCTTTGATTTGATATAAGTAATTGTTATTATAATTATTGGTGTATCTGATCTTGTTTATAGCATAACATATAATAACAGTTATACATAACAGTTTATCTGAATTTTTAATGAGGGATGATGACTATCCTCACACGTGAGTGGATGATAACCTTAGTGTCCATAACTAAGGTTCATATCAGAAATGATTAAATCTAATGTTCTACCATTTACATTAGGAATATCATTCAACGACTCGCATTACAAAAATAAATAAAATCCCCAAAGTTATTGTACTTAGTAATCTAAACACTAAACGGAGTACCGGTTGTACAGTATACAAAGATTAAATAATCTTGGGAATAGCAACCAACAAGTAAGATAAGAAATCAACTTCCTTTTTTCGATATCCGAGCTTTCGCCATAATTTATTGCTTCATCAGGGAAACACTACAATATTAAAATAGATGGGCAACGTTACAAAAATCTTAAAATTAAAGTTTCTATAAATCGACTTACAATGGAAGTAAGAAAAAGGTTGACTTCAAAATTCAATAAAAATTAATTGTAGTAAAAAAAGAAAAAGTTATTTTTAAAAAATTACATTTGCTTGACATATTAAAATCAATGTAGAAGACAATAAAATGACATGGTTAAAAATAGAATGATTTTTGTTTTTTTTTTTTCAAAAACAAGAGCAATTTGGTAAATTTTGTTTGAGAGGGTGTAGATAACACAAGTTTGGACATGACAACTTTTATTGATTTAATTACTTTCCTTTTTGATACGTCGTCGTTTACATTTAATGGTCTATTCTACAATTCAATTTTTGGTACGCTTATGGGAAGTCCTCTCAGTCCAATTTTGGCCACTATGGTGATGGATAGTTTACTGGATTATTGTATTCCTAAGTTACCGTTTGAATTGCCCTTCATTTTCAAATATGTTGATGACATAATTTGTTCGGTACCAAGTGATCATCTCAACACTATATTAGATGTTTTCAATAGTTACAATATTAGTATTCGATTTACAATGGAGACGGAGACGGATGGTTCAGTTCCCTTCTTGGATACCCGAGTGATAAGAAGTGAGGATAAATGATCCTCCTGGATTGGTATACTAAACCAACTTACACGGGTCGATACATCAACTTCTTTTCTAGTCATCCAATGAACCAAAAGATTAATACTGTGGTGGGGATGAAGCATAGAGTTCTGAAACTCTCTCATCCTTCCTTTCACAAACATAACCTAAAAAAACTGATGAATACTTTTGTTAATAACGGTTATCCATCGCGTCTTTTGAATGGAATTCTTAGTCATTCTTTAGTAACTTCCATAAGTCCTTTTGATGGTGACCATAGGTCTGATGTTGTTGAAGCAACAACACAGTTTAAATATGTAAAAATACCCTTCATCAAAGGCTATACATCAAGATTCATCTCCTTTTGCTATCAGTTTAATATTAAATTTGCAAAATATAATTACTCACCTCTTAACAGAGTTTTTTTCAAAAACCAAGGACAGCATTCCTATTTTACAACAATCAAACATCCTTTACTCTATTCCTTGCGCTAATTGTGAAGGAACGTACATTGGTACGACAGCGCAGTATTTCGGGAATAGACTTAAACAACATCGGGATGATTGTAGGGGTAGAAATGAGAATAGAAGTGCTCTTGTTTACTATCATATTAAGGAAGGTCACCATTTTGATTTTAACAACGCAAAGATTTTAGACAGAGAGTCGGTTTAACATAAACGTCTATTTCTAGAAATGGTCAGAACAGATACAGAAGGGATAAGTTCAATTTATAGTATCATAATTAACAACGATTTTACACGACGAGAGTTACGTCCTTATCTTTTTGAACCGCCTGTTTCTCTTTTTGCCCCTCCAGTGTTCCTCTCAAACAAAATTTACCAGGCTTGCTCTTGTTTTTGAAAAAAAAAATTCTATTTTTAACCTTGTCATTTTATTGTCTTCTACATTGATTTTAATCTGCCAAAAAATGTAATTTTTTAAAAATAACTTTTTCTTCTTTTACTACAATTAATTTTTAACGAATATTGAAGTCAACCTTTTTCTTACTTCCATTGTAAGCCGATTTATAGAAACTTTAATTATAAGATTTTTGTAACGTTGCCCATCTGTTTTAATATTGTAGTGTTTCCCTGATGAAGCAATAAATTATTGCGTAAGCCCCAATATCGAAAAAAGGA
Organism: Onthophagus sagittarius; assembly: GCA_036711965.1. Classification (NCBI taxonomy): domain Eukaryota; kingdom Metazoa; phylum Arthropoda; class Insecta; order Coleoptera; family Scarabaeidae; genus Onthophagus; species Onthophagus sagittarius. Next base: position 32,385,496 of record JASERS010000005.1, read on the forward strand.
TGTTGTTTTCTTATCCTATTTCTTGGTTGCTATTCCCAAGATCATTTATTATTATTATTTTTTATTATTTATTATTTTTCATTAGATTATTATTTTATTTAATCTTAGTAATCTAAAGTATAAACTAAAACCGAGCAAAAGAATTCTTTCCCTCTTTGTAACTCGATTCGGGGACATACTGTATATATTATATGTAGATATACAGGTGTTTCAAAAAAAGACTACAGACTTTTAGAGAGATTTTGATTTTCGTTCTTTTATTTACTTTTCTTTTACTTTCTTTTAAATAAATTCTGAGTTAAAACATTTATTCTTTTTGATATAGTATTAGTTACGAATACAACGATCTTATCTCTCATATTTTTTCCATCCTCATTAATCACATTAACAACAGATCTAAACACGCGATCTCGACATTATCATGACTAATTCATTTAACGAAAGTATCATAATTTTTATTTGGATAATAAAAGAGATAAAAAGAGACTTTTGCGATTGGTGTTTAATGCAAAGAGGGATAAGGTACAAGACAAACAAGGCGCCTTCCCAGTTTAACAAACTGCTTAATCAAAAGCCAGGTTCCAATTTGCATCGGATAATTATATAGGGACCCTTTCCACCCATTACGTATGCACGGCAAAGTTTGCCCTGGAAACCGAGCTTGTGTACCATCCAGTACTTCCACCTACGTATGCAAAGTAGTTGCAGTCGCCTTAGTACCTATTTGAAGTTCAGGCTTTCCAAAACCACAATTTGATAGGTTATAAGCAAGCGGTTAAAAAGTTGTAAATTTTGAATCCAAACTGTAAATTTCGATCAAAGCCGACGTTCGCGTCATTTATTAAAGGATTTTGTTTATTTTCCGTTTTATTTTGCCGTTATTAAATTAAAAATAAATAATTCGTTACGAGGTTCTAAAATTAAATTACGAACGAGAAAATAGGGCGATAAAAAAGAACGGTCGGGACGGAAAACGGTTCCGAAAGGCGAGGGAGTGTTACTTAAAAGCGGAATCCGGCCGGTTATTTGTCGGAAAACGCGCAAATAAATTTAATAATGGCGCTTAAAATAACCATCCGAGAAAAGGAGGAGGAATATCCCGTTTTCCTTTTTTACGGTGTCCCAAAACACCGTCGCGTTGTTTTCGTAACCGGCGATGGATTTGTCGGTCCCACATTCTAATCGCCGACCGAGTGATCTTAATGCATCTTCCGGTTGGCGATGAGCCCTAAATTTTGTTTATCATTCCTCTTAAAATCCTCCAATTAAAAATTTTAAGTTGATTTTTAAAGTTGAATACTAAAAATACTCGATAATGTATACGAACACATTGTTACTCATAGGTATTATAAATATTGTTCCTCATAACATACAGTGCATAAAACATCTCTCGGATTTAAATCGAGCTCTCAATGTCGCGTTGGAACAATCACGTCGAGATCAAAGCTAGTCCATTTTATTTACAGTAAAGTCGGCGCAAGTTTACACCAACCACTTTCTTTGCGGAGACGATCAAAAATCATCATAAGAGACGACTTGTGGCGGTTATTTTTAAGTGGGAAAGAAAATTTTGTATCTTAACGATCAAAAAATTGTATTTGACAAGGTAGTAACGGACGCTTTCATGGCCGCACATCGCTGGTCTTCATAAAGATATTTTCAGGGAGAACGGAGCCAAATGAGCCGAGACGCCTCTTTATGGCTGTCAATGTCGCACGGTTTCGACGATTTCCCGTTTATTTTTGGTACACGAAATTGTGTTAAACGCCCCCGGTGGACCAGATACTTGATATCCCAAGTAATCTTTAGGACAATAACATCATCCATAAAAAATGTAATTAAATCTATTTTTTTTCAAAAACAACTAAAACTACGTCAATGAGTATATCTTCGATGTAAAAAAAATAAATCTTCGAGACTTCGAGGTCGTAAATCTTAAAATGTTTTACATTGTTAATCAATTAATTTTTTATGGACCAAAATCTTTGAAGATTATTAATAAGGTTGGGACGATTATTTGAATCGGTAGTTGCGAAATTTGAATCGACTAAGCATAAATAATGGGTCGGATATGTTAAAATCACCAAAACCATAAAATGTAACGAAAACCCCCCAATTCCCCATTCTGGATCTAATCCTAGGTTTAGTCGTACGTTTCTTAAGACGAAACCCAACCCAACCCAATCTAGCTTTAGAACTAACTTAGTTCTAGTTCTAACTACACTTAGAACTAGCAACATTAAGGTTTAGCCGTCTTAAGAGACGTACGGCTAAACATTAATGATTCTAGTTCCAGGTCTAGTGCTAGTTCAGATTAGCCAAATCCATCAATAACAAAAAGTCCTCCAAAGCTAGGAAGACCCCCTGTATTCACTGAGGAACAAAAAGACACTCTGGCTGATCATCTTGGTAAGATGTCAAATAAATTTTAAAGAATAAATTAAATTTCGGACTAACGAGGGTTCAATTTTTTAAGACATTTAAGTCATGGCTGAAATATTTTGTGTCGCGGATCGATTTAATGAAGACATCCTGATCTCGATCGATACTTGATCGATTCTTTGAAAATTTGGAGAATGTAATGACCAAATACCACTTTTCGCCATCTCATGTTTATAATTCAGATGAGACTGGCGTAACGATGTCTAGGAAACAGAAAAAAGATTTTTCATCATCTCTCTTTTTATTTTCACTCGACAAAGTCACTTAGAAATAGATGGTCCACCATGGATTGTTTATTCATGTTCTCATACACGGTTGGAAAAATGAAAGTATATACATTAAATAGCTGCGACAAATCCCACTGTTAAACAACCTGTTTTGCTGATTATGGACAACCACAATAGCCATTGTACTTTAGAACCTTGGAAAGTGGCTAAAACAAGCAGTGTCGTAATGCTTTCTATTCCACCACATTCATCACATCGTTTACAGCCTGAATGTGCCTTTTTTTGGACCGTTCAAGAGATTTACAGTAAGGAATGTGACATGTTTATAAAATTCAGAAATATGGTGAAAATTACATCATACAAGATTGCCAGATTATTCAACAAAGGGATATCAGGCTTCAAAGTCAGAGAACTTTTATTGCCGTGGATGAATATCAAAATCAAGTTAATGAGCAAGCAAGTTCGGCTACTGTTGCTCAGCCTCACAGATCGGTTTCTCAACAGCTAGACCCACTTCCGTTTACAGCTCGTGGTATTCAACAGAAGCTGAAAATGGATAGCTCTGTCCTAATTCAATCCTCATCAAATTTTTAACAAGAGCTGTCATGTGCTGTTATGAACCCAGTAACGAACTTATCTACATCAAATGATTCACAAGAAGACTCACTTATTGTGAACTCTGCCACCACGTTTCCATCCATAGCAAATCTGCAGGTAGTTACTGTCAACTTTAACATACAAACATCTGTTTGCACAGAAAAATTGGATATTGCAAAAGTTCTATCAGTTGTGAGTCCACTACCTAATATATCTAACAAAAATAAGACTTTGCGAAAAAACAACATTCAGCAATCTTACAAGCACGTCAATGAAAACAGTGTTTGAAGAGAAAGAGAAGAAACGGCTAAGAAAAAATGTATCTCTAGTTACGTTCGTCAATCCTGTAACTTTAAGATAATAATAATAAAGGAGTAGGGGATAAAGATGAGAATCCTCTTTATTTAGATGTAACGTTAGAATTAATTAAGTCTCTTCTTAGCCGCTGTACCGTGCGCGTTAATCACACGTTTGTTCTAATTAATAAATAAAAATAAGTTTTAAATTAATCAAAGTAGTTTGGGATTTAAATTAATTTCATAAATAAATTCTTTTAAAAACCCTGATCGCTCGACACGATTTGAAACTGGCGCAGTCAGTAGGATCTGCTTGTACGATTACTGACATTTAATGAAAGTGTTCGGTGAATTTTAATTCTTTAACAAGTGAATCTTGCAATTGGAACTTAACGGTGACAAAAGACGTAAAGGCGTAGTGGAAGAAGAAGGGCCCACGGTGGAAGGTAAAATTCCTGAAATCAACAAGCGAAAGGGTCGGATCAACATTTCCCATACCCGCGACAACCCACAGCGTGAGGATAAAATTTCCCATACGCAACACACCCCAATCCAGTGGATAAAATTTCCCAGAGACCACAACAAAAGGAAGAAACATTAGAAAACAACATTCCACGTCCGTAAAAACAATAATTTATGTGGCTCGAATTCCTACTTGTAGTCCTGTAAGTAATTTATTTTGTATTTTTTTGTAAAACTGATATTTTCAAAATTGACGAATTATTGGCAAATTTCCAAAATTTAAATTTAAAAATGGCAAATCCAAATCCAGTTCAACCTGTTGTAAACACAAATAGAATTGATCAGATAACAACTGTAGAAGTCAATATTATTCCAAAATTTTCTGGTAATCCTATATCATTACCGCTTTTTATTGAAGCATCAGAAAGTTTTATAAATAGACGAGCAAATAGGGTTAATGAAGATGATCCAATAAATTTTTATATACTACAAATTATAAAATCTCGCTTTGAAGGAGAAGCTCAAGATTTAATCGCTTCACGAGAACTAAATACATGGATGGAAATAAAAGCATGCCTTGAATTAGCTTATAGTGATCAGAGATCAGAAGATTGTTTATTAACTGACCTAATGAACATTTTGCCTAGTCCAAACGAAAATCCGTATTCTTTGGGTAACAGAATTAGAAATGTTTTAAACCTCCTGTTGACAAAAGTTAAATTAACCGTACATGAACTTGCTGACAAACGATTAAAAATCAATATGTATAAAAAAACAGCATTACAAACTTACATGCGTTCATTGATGCAATATTCAGATTATGGAGAATACATTTATTTGAAAAATCCAGCAGATTTAGAAACTGCCATGCAACATATTTTAGAAAAGCAAAATTGGCAATATTATTGTAAACAAGCTTCAAAAATAAATCAACAAAATTCGCCAAAACAAAATTTGTTAATTCCAGGAAAAGATTTTAATTTACCTCAAACTTCACAAAATAAAACAAATCCATTAAATTTAGCATCAAATCTAAATAGAGTAAGAGCAATTGATAAATATCCACAACAATTTGCTAGAAATCCGGTTCGACCGCAATTTAATATGCAACCAAGACCTAATTTTACTCAGAATCAATTTAATTTCCCTAGACCTCAATTTAATCAACCGAATTACATGCAAAAATATCCATATCCAAAACCAAATTTTAACCAAAATGTAAGACCATTTGTGCAACAAAAACCGTATACACCGACTCCGATGGATATAGATACTACCATAAGTAACTACAGACTGAATAAATCTAGAATAAACAACATTGAAAACGAAAATTTATTTTACGATGAAGAAAATGGGATGTATTACCAATACGTCGATCCATACTTGCAAACATCATTAACTGAAGATTTTATTTCAACGGAAGAAGAAGTGACAGTTGAAGAAACTAATAATTCTTGTCCTGAAATTTCTGAAGTAGACTCTGAAACAAATTTTTCTGCAACAGCCTCACAACATCAGATTCCGTAGTGGAAGTAAATTTACAAAATTCTTCAAAATTACCTTATATCATACTACCCGAATTGGACAATGTCAAAATTTTAATTGATACTGGTGCAACACATTCGGCTATATCTTCAAAATTAGCAAACAAATATTTTCAGGAGTACTTTTGTTATGAACCATATGTAGTGAAAACTATGCATGGATTAACAAAACATTATTATAAATTAAATTTACCTAGCTTCAAAACTTTTAATGATTTTGAAAATAATTATTGTTTCAATATAATAGACTTTTCTGAAAAATTCGATGGGATCTTAGGTAGCGATCATTTAGAAATGATGGGAGCTAAATTAGATTATCCAACAAAAACACTACAGACCAAAAATGCAAATATACCATTTTACTTCAATAAAACAAAAATTAATGTACCACAAAGAACAAGGCAAATTATCAAAATACCTACAACTAACAAGGAAGGACAATTTTTAATAAATCATTGTGAAATAATAAAAAATGTGGAAATTCCAAACGCATTAGTTAGTGTTAATAATTACGAATGCTTAGTAGAAATAACAAATTTCAACGAATACCCTGTACAATTAAATTGTAATCCTATAGAACTTGAAGAAGTTAATTTGAAAAACTACGAAACAAATAAAACTCTCACAAGACAAGAAACAATTAAAATCCAGAGAGAAAATATTAATAAGAAATTACGACTAGATCACCTAAATAATGAAGAAAAATTGATGATAAAGAACTTGCTACATCAATATCCAGAAATTATACATGATGAAAGAATTCCTTTAACCTTTCATTCGGAAGTGAAACACGAAATAAATTTATCAGACAATGTTCCTATTTATCAAAAGCCATATCGACAACCATATGTTCAACAACAAGAAACGAAGAGACAGATTGAAAATTTGAAGTCTCAAGGAATAATCAGAGATAGTTGCTCACCATGGGCAAGCCCAATAGCATTGGTGCCAAAGAAATTGGATGCATCTGGAATTCCGAAATGGAGAATGGTTATCGATTATCGACGTCTTAATGATAAAACAGTGAAAGATCGGTATCCGTTGCCTAACATTAATGAGATATTGGATAAGTTGGGAAGAGCAAATTATTTTTCTAGTTTGGATTTGGCAAGTGGTTATCATCAAATTCAACTTAAAGAATCAGATAAATTCAAAACTGCGTTCATAACCAATCAAGGTCAATATGAGTTTGAGAGGATGCCATTTGGATTAAGTAACGCACCCTCAACTTTTCAAAGGACGATGAATAGTATGTTACGAGGACTTACCGAAGATATATGTCACGTATATCTGGATGATATTATTGTGTTCAGCACCTCATTACAAGAACATAAGGTACGATTGCAAAAGGTATTTGAAAGACTAAGACAAAACGGCGTTAAAATATCTTTGGATAAATGCGATTTTCTAAAAAAGGAAATTAGGTATCTTGGACACCTAATAACCGAAAAGGGAATAAAACCTGATCCTGCAAAAATTGAAGCCATAAAAAAGTTTCCATTGCCCAAAACTAAACGTGAAATTAAATCATTTACAGGTTTATTGGGATATTATCGAAAATTCATTAAGAATTATGCAAAATTATTAAAACCAATGACACAATATCTGGCTAAAGATAAAGAAATTGAAATTACGCCTGAATATAAAAATTGTTTCGAAATGTGTAAAAATTTATTATGTAACGATCCCATTTTACAGTTTCCTGATTTTACAAGGCCATTTGTAATCACCACGGATGCAAGTAACGTCGCAATTGGAGCAGTGCTGAGTCAAGGAGTAATTGGAAAAGATAAACCCATAGCTTACGCTAGTAGAACTTTATCTAAGACAGAATTAAAATATTCTACCGTAGAGAAGGAACTATTGTCAGTGGTTTATGCTTGTAAGCAATTTCGTCCGTATATCTATGGGACAGAATTTACACTTGTGACCGACCATCGACCTTTATTGTGGATTCATAATTTAAAAGACAATAATCTCAAGTTACAACGTTGGAAAATTTATCTCCAAGAATTTAATTACAAAGTCGTATATAAAAAGGGTAAAATGAACGTTAATGCGGATGCACTAAGTAGAATCCAAATAAATCACATCGATAATGAAAGTACATTGGCAAACAGTGGTTCAATAATAAATTTAGAAGACGATAATGAAAGTTTAAATAGTGATCAAAATTTAGAAGTAACTAATCCAATACCAATTACTGAAAAACCAATAGATAATAAAGATAATCAACTTTTTATCTATCTACATGAGAAACCAACTGAAGTGCATGAAGAAGTAAAAGAAAATAAAAGAATTTTAAACATTTACATCAACAAAAGGGAAATTGAAACACATTTATTACACGTATTAAAAGAATACTGTACAGAAAAACTGTATCATTTATTTTGCAGTGATGAAATGTATAAAATCATTACTGATATTTATCTAAATCATTTTGAAAATGCAAAATTTAAATTAATTAGATGTTTAACAAGGGTTCAAATTATTAATGCAAACGATAAAATGAGACAACTGGCTTTAATAAGAAAATTCCACGAGGGAATCACCAACCATAGAGGAATAGAACATACAATTAAGGAAATTAGAAAGAATTTTAGTTGGAAAAATCTAAACCAGATGGTAAACAAATATGTAAATAATTGTCAACAATGTCAACTAACCAAATATGATAGAAATCCACCTAAGATTAGACAAGTTATTACTGTAACACCTACAAAACCCATGCAGGTCTTGCATATTGATTCATTTTCAACGGAAAGAACGTCATTTTTGACAATAATAGATAAATTTTCTAAATTGGGCCAAGCTTACGAACTTAATGATAAAAATGCAATAACCATTGTTGATAAATTAACTGAACATTTTAGCAAGTTCGGAATACCAAACGAAATTGTATGTGATCATGGAAGTGAATTTAACAATTATTTAATCAAAGATCAATTGAAATTATATAAAATAAATGTACATTTTACTACAATAGGTCATCATAATTCAAATTCACCCATAGAAAGATTTCATTCAACGCTTATAGAACATTTACGTCTTATAAGATTAATGGATAAAAATCTTTTTCTACGTATTGCAATGAATAGAGCAATTTTGGCATATAATTCTACAATTCACTCATCCACAGGATTTACTCCTTTCAACTTACACTTTGGACATTTAGACAATTTAGATCCAATCAATATCGACTATGAACATAGAGCTTCGCAAGATTATATTAATAAACAAAAGGAGATTACTCAATTGGTTTATGAGAAGGTAAATGAAAAAGAAAAAGCAAGGAAAACCAATGTAAATAAAAAAGTAAACAAGAACATTTCTGAATCTCAATTTGAGGTAGGACAGCAAGTATATTGGTTTAAAGAAACAAGAGAAAAACTAAAAGAGAAATATATCGGACCATATGAAATTATAGAGATTTTGGAAAATAATAAAGTAAAATTACAATCTAAAAATATCAAAGGAACCAGAGTAGCACATATGAAAGAGTTAAAACGTCGTCTTTTTACAGGTGCCTTATCAGCACAGGACGAGCAGAACTGACAAAATTGGAAGATTCTAATGGGGCTATAATTCACCAATTAGGTATCGCGTATAACAGCCATTCAGACGCGGAATTAGTATTAGAAATAGATTTAAGAGAAGTTATTAATACTATAAGTACTAATTTTAATTTCATTAATTCAGATATAAGGATTAACCACCAAAGTTCAGAATTAATTAATAAGTTACATAATGAAATACGTGATAAGTTGGAAATTTTGAGTTTAAAATCTAGAAGTAAAAGAGCATTAATAAATATTGCAGGAAAATTCATAAAGGCCATTACAGGAAATCTTGACGATTCAGATGCAGAAAGATATGATGATTTGATATCAAAATTAGATAAAAATCAAGAAAAATTAGATCATAATTTACATTATTTAGCAAAATTAGTAAATAAAACTAATATTCAAGTTCAAAATAATTTCAATTTGATAGTAAATAAAATCAAGAGTTTAAATGATAAACTTGACTTACTATGGCTCAATAAAAATGTAATCGAAATCATTGAATGTTATGAAATGACAGCAAGAAATTTAAATGAACTTATAGACGTATTAAATTATGCAAAAAGAGGAATCGTACACCCGCTACTAATAACTCCTTCAAAACTGATAGAAGAAATAAAACTGATACACTTGGACGACAATCATAAATTTCCTTTCGATTTATTATTGGAACAAGTTGATACAATTGAAAGAATAACGGAAGTAAAAGCTTACAAGAAGGATGATAAATACACAATCATTTTACAAATACCTTTGATAAGTAACGAAATATTTCAATATTATGAAATTCATCCATTGCCAACTATAATTAATGATACTCTAATTCAAATTGAAAATCAGTTTAGATTTATGGCATCAAATGAATACAAATACATTGCTACTGATACTATTTGCATTAAACTGTTTGAAGAAAAATACTTGTGCAAACAACAGATTGAAAGTAAAGATTTACAAAGTTGCGAATATCAGTTAGTGGTCAGAAATATTGTAAATAAAAATTGCAAATTCATAAGTTTAACGATAGTAGATTTTCAAATAATTGAATATAGCTTTGGTACTGTAATTGTATTAATTAAAGAAACAGAACTGTCAGAAATTTGTAATAAAATGATAAAAATACATAAATTAAAAGGTACTTATTTGATTAATCGCAAAAATCAATGTATTTTTAAGATAGCTGATGTTGTAATTCGTAATTTTTATTCTGTTAGTATCAATACGCCATCAATATCAATACCAGCTATAGACAGGAATATATTAAATTTGACATTTAATGAAAATAAATTAAAATTAGAAAATCTTAGCTTTGTTAACAATAATAATTTAGAAAAACTAAATTCAATTAAAAACTTCGGCGAAACTCACAGTTATTTACTTTATATGATTGTTATAATAATTATTTTATTTTTAATTGTGTATTTAATAAAAAGGTTCTTTAAGAACAAAAATGTTAAAACTAGGAGAATCCAGGAGGATCCTCAATCTAGCCAGGGAGGAGTTACGTTCGTCAATCCTGTAACTTTAAGATAATAATAATAAAGGAGTAGGGGATAAAGATGAGAATCCTCTTTATTTAGATGTAACGTTAGAATTAATTAAGTCTCTTCTTAGCCGCTGTACCGTGCGCGTTAATCACACGTTTGTTCTAATTAATAAATAAAAATAAGTTTTAAATTAATCAAAGTAGTTTGGGATTTAAATTAATTTCATAAATAAATTCTTTTAAAAACCCTGATCGCTCGACACGATTTGAAACTCTCTGGCTTCAAAGCCAGAGTTTTTATTGCTGTGGATGAGTATAAGAATCAAGTTAATAAGCAAGCAAGTTCGGCTACTGTTGCTTAACCTCAGAGATCGGTTTCTCAACAGCTAGACGCACTTCCGTCTACATCTCGTGGTATTCAACAGAAGCTGAAAATGGATAGCTCTGTCCTAATCCAATTATCATCAAATTTTGAACAAGAGCAGTCACGTGCTATTATGAACCCAGCAACGAACTTATCTACATCAAATGATTTACAAGAAGACTCACTTATTGTGAACTCTGCCACCATATTTCCATCCATAGCAAATCTGCAGGTAGTTACTGACAACTTTAACATACAAACATCTGTTTGCACAGAAAAATTTGATATTGCAAAAGTTTTATCAGTTGTGAGTCCACTACCTAATATACCTAACAAAAATAATACTTTGCGAAAAAAACAACATTCAGTCATCTTATCTAGCACGTCAATGAAAACAGTGTTTGAAGAGAAAGAGAAGAAACGGCTACGAAAAAATGTATTTCTGGCTTCAAAGCCAGAGAGCTTTTATTGCCGTGGAAGAATATTAAAATCAAGTTAATGAGCAAGCAAGTTCGGCTACTGTTGCTCAGCCTCAGAGATCGGTTTATCAACAGCTAGACCCACTTCCGTTTACAGCTCGTGGTATTCAACAGAAGCTGAAAATGGATAGCTCTGTCCTAATTCAATCCTCATCAAAATTTTAACAAGAGCTGTCATGTGCTGTTATGAACCCAGTAACGAACTTATCTACATCAAATGATTCACAAGAAGACTCACTTATTGTGAACTCTGCCACCACGTTTCCATCCATAGCAAATCTGCAGGTAGTTACTGTCAACTTTAACATACAAACATCTGTTTGCACAGAAAAATTTGATATTGCAAAAGTTCTATCAGTTGCGAGTCCACTACTTAACATATCTAACAAAAATAAGACTGCGAAAAAACAACATTCAGCAATCTTACAAGCACGTCAATGAAAACAGTGTTTGAAGAGAAAGAGAAGAAACGGCTAAGAAAAAATGTATCTCTGGCTTCAAAGCCAGAGTTTTTATTGCTGTGGATGAGTATAAGAATCAAGTTAATAAGCAAGCAAGTTCGGCTACTGTTGCTTAGCCTCAGAGATCGGTTTCTCAGCAGCTAGACGCACTTCCGTCTACATCTCGTGGTATTCAACAGAAGCTGAAAATGGATAGCTCTGTCCTAATCCAATTATCATCAAATTTTGAACAAGAGCAGTCACGTGCTATTATGAACCCAGCAACGAACTTATCTACATCAAATGATTTACAAGAAGACTCACTTATTGTGAATTCGGCCACCACGTTTCCATCCATAGCAAATCTGCAGGTAGTTACTGTCAACTTTAACATACAAACATCTGTTTGCACAGAAAGATTGGATATTGCAAAAGTTCTATCAGTTGTGAATCCACTACTTAATATATCTAACAAAAATAAGACTTTGCAAAAAAACAACATTCAGCAATTTTATCAATCACGTCAATGAAAACAGTGTTTGAAGAGAAAGAGAAGAAACGGCAAAGAAAAAATGTATCTCTGGCTTCAAAGCCAGAGAGTTTTTATTACCGTAGATGAATATCAGAATCAAGTTATTGAGCAAGCAAGTTCGGCTACTGTTGGTCAGCCTCAGAGATCGGTTTCTTAACAGCTAGACCCACTTCCGTTTACAGCTCGTGGTATTCAACAGAAGCTGAAAATGGATAGCTCTGTCCTAATTCAATCCTCATCAAATTTTTAACAAGAGCTGTCATGTGCTATTATGAACCCAGTAGCGAACTTATCTACATCAAATGATTCACAAGAAGACTCACTTATTGTGAACTCTGCCACCACGTTTCCATCCATAGCAAATCTGCAGGTAGTTACTCTCAACTTTAACATACAAACAAAAATTTGATATTGCAAAAGTTCTATCAGTTGTGAGTCCATAACTTAACATATCTAATAAAAATAAGACTTTGCGAAAAAATAACATTCAGCAATCTTACAAGTACGTCAATGAAAACAGTGTTTGAAGAGAAAGAGAAGAAACGGCTAAGAAAAAATGTATCCAAAACAAATGAAGGCTAGGAGAAAACGTATCTAAAATCAATCCAAACAAGAACGGAAAAAACACCAGCAAAATACACGAAAATAAAAAAATATATATAGAAATACAAAGAAAAAAGATATACCGCCCAGCAAGGGAAAAATAGCAAAGGAAGACAATCAACAAAAATGAAAAAAGTAAATAGAAACTTTTTGAGAATGAATCTGATATGTCTGAAGAAGAAGACGTGAAGAATCTTTGCAACGATGAGTTAGAATATTGAGAAGCAGAGACATTGTGTGTTATTTGCTGTAATACAGGAAAATGTAACGAAATGTGGTACCGTTGATGAGGTTGCTATGAATGGGCTCATAAAGAATGTTCTGGCTGTTTGAATAAGTGAGACTTAAGACTAACCTATAGAAATTTTTGAGACTTACTTAATAATTAGCAGTATTAGTATTAGTCATTCACGGTTAACATCGTGTAGAAAAACTTAATTTTATAATTACATAGCATAAATAAAACATTTTCAATACAAAAAATAATTAGAGTATAAAATTCGTATGATTTTGTGATTTGAACATATCCGATGCATTATTTATGCTTAGATAAGATTAAAAAATCAGTAAACAAATAAATTCTTTTTCCCTCTTTTGTCGATCCGGGGACATACTGTATATAACAAAATAAATTATTGTTATAAACAAAGAAGATTTTGAGAAGAACTTCATTCAAGGACCATAAATTTCTATTATTTCAACTTGAACTAATATTCATAAAAACAAAAGCAATAATTTAAGAAAGATAAACATCACAAAACAATAACATTGATAACTGAAAATCGTGATTAATTCCTAACATAGATGTCATATTGACGATTAGGTGAACTGAAATATATTGTTCTGTTTTCAGATAATAATGGATGTGCATGGGTGGCACAATATGATTATTGACATGAGTTATTACATAGCAGGGATGGAAAGTGATTTTAATCAACATAGTTGGTTGATTAAATCACTCAAAATTTAAAATCACTACAGACATTATTTGTAATGGACAATAAAAATGTTAAATGAAAAGGAGTAATAAATAATTTGCAAAAAAAAAGAATTACTTTTCATCCTTAATTTGTACGGTCTTAAAATTCATTAATTTGTGGGTAATGCTACATCAACGATACCACAATCTCGAGCTAAAATCTAATACTTTTATACCATGTAATATATATAATATTAATATAAGTTAATATCAATTAACAATCTTTTACATATTAGAATAGGATTATGTTTGGCAAAAAGCGAAGGAAGGGTCGAAGACAGCATCAAAAGAAATATCTTTTTGGAATCTTGAAACAGTTATGGAAATGGTACCAACTATAATATTTATTATAGTTTATGTATTTTGATATGTTGTACAACAAGGGCAACATTTGCTTATATCAATAGGGTTTTCCAATAAATAATGAAAATTACAGTTTCAGAAACAAAATTTTGATTGTTTGAAAATAAATCATAAATTCCACTTTCAATTTTGGTGTCTAACTGTCTAAGATGTTTATATTATGTTGCCATTTTTTAATTATCCACGTCAATCTGATTATCACATGCGTAGAAATTGTTGTAAAGTAACAAACAGCTCGTTCATCAATTTAAAAATTTTGGATTGATTCCGTTTATGTATTGAAGTACATGTATTGTTCAGAATCTTATGAAATGTAAGGGCATCGTTACATAAGAGGAAATGGTTGTTGGGGATAAATTCTTGCTTGATATGAAATATTTCAAATTTGATATTTCTAACAATTTTTCAATCTTGAGCTGGTGACAATGAATAATACGCGAATATTATTAATGATATGTATTCTAGGGTTGATTTAAAAAGTATTTATCACAAAATATTCTTTCCATCATTTTTAATATTTGTGATATAAACCATATTGATGTTAAATATGTCAAATTTGAAATTTTTAGCAATTTTTTCAAATCTTGAGTTGGTGACAATGAATAATACGTGAATATTATTAATGCATTACATTTTAGGGGCGATTTAGAAAGTATTTATCTCAAAAAAATCTTTCTAACATTTTTAATTTTTGAGATTCAAACAACTTTGATGTTAAATATGTCAAATTTGAAATTTTTAACACTTTTTAAACTTTGGGTTGGTAACAATGAATAATACGCAAATATTATTAATGATATGCATTCTAGGGATGATTTAGAAAGTTTTTATCTCAAAACATTCTTTCCATTATTTTCAATTTTTGAGATACAAACCAGTTTGGTGTTAAATATTTCAAATTTAAACTTTTTAGCAATTTTGAAATCTTGGGTTGGTAACAATGAATAATACGCAAATATTATTAATAATATGCATTATAGGGATGATTTAGAAAGTATTTATCTCAAAAGATTCTTTCCATTATTTTTAATTTTTGAGATTCAAACCATTTTGATGTTAAATATGTCAAATTTTAACTTTTTAGTAATTTTTAAATCTTGGTTTAGTAACAATGAATAATACGCAAATATAATTAATGATATCCATTCTAGGGATGATTTAGAAAGTATTTATTTCAAAAGATTCTTTCCATTATTTTTAATTATTGAGATTCAAACCATTTTGATGTTAAATATGTTAAATTTGAACTTTCTAGCAATTTTTAAATCTTGGGTTGGTAACAATGAATAATACGCAAATATAATTAATGATATGCATTCTAGGGATGATTTAGAAAGTATTTATCTCAAAAGATTTTTTCCATTATTTTTAATTATTGAGATTCAAACCATTTTGATGTTAAATATGTTAAATTTGAACTTTTTATCAATTTTTAAATCTTGGGTTGGTAATAATGAATAATACGCAAATATTATTAATGATATGCATTCTAGGGATGATTTAGAAAGTATTTATCTCAAAAGATTTTTCCATTATTTTTAATTTTTGAGATTCAATCCATTTTGATGTTAAATATGTTAAATTTGAACTTTTTATCAATTTTTAAGTCGTGGGTTGGCAACAATGAATAATACGCAAATATAATTAATGATATGCATTCTAGGGCTGATTTAGAAAGTATTTATCTCAAAAGATTTTTTCCATTATTTTTAATTATTGAGATTCAAACCATTTTGATGTTAAATATGTTAAATTTGAACTTTCTAGCAATTTTTAAATCTTGGGTTGGTAACAATGAATAATACGCAAATATTATTAATGATATGCATTCTAGGGATGATTTAGAAAGTATTTATCTCAAAAGATTCTTTCAATTATTTTGAATTTTTGAGATTCAAACCATTTTGATGTTAAATATGTCAAATTTGAACTTTCTAGCAATTTTTAAATCTTGGGTTGGTGACAATGAATAATACGCAAATATTATTAATGATATGCATTCTAGGGATGATTTAGCAAGTATTTGTCTCAAAAGATTCTTTCCATCATTTTTAATTTTTAAGATACAAACCATTTTGATGTTAAATATGTCAAATTTAAAATATTTAACACTTTTTAAATTTTGAGTTGGTAGCAATGAATAATTCGCAAATATTATTAATAATATGCATTCTAGGGATGATTTAGAAGGTATTTATCTCAAAAGATTCTTTCCGTTACTTTTAATTTTTGAGATTCAAACCATTTTGATTTTAAATATGTCAAATTTGAACTTTTTAGCAATTTTTAAATCTTGGATTGGTAACAATGAATAATACGGAAATATTATTAATGATATGCATTCTAGGAATGATTTAGAAAGTATTTATCTCAAAAGATTCTTTCCATTATTTTTAATTTTTGAGATACAAATCATTTTGATGTTAAATATATTAAATTTGAAGTTTTTAACAATTTGAAATATTGGGTTGGTAACAATGAACAATATGCAAATATTATTATGATATGCATTCTAGGGATGATTTAGAAAGTGCTTATCTCAAAAGATGCTTTCCATCATTTTTAATTTTTAAGATGCAAACCATTTTGATGTTAAATATGTCAAATTTGAAATTTTTAACAATTTTTAAATTTTGGGTGGGTAACAATGAATAATACGCAAATATTATTAATAATATGCATTTTAGGGATGATTTAGAAAGTATTTATCTCAAAGGATTCTTTCCATTATTTTTAATTTTAACCATTTTGATGTTAAATATGTCAAATTTAAAATTTTTAACACTTTTTAAATTTATTGTTGGTAACAATGAATACTACGCAAATATTATTAATGCTATGCATTCTAGGGATGATTTAGAAAGTATTTGTATCAAAAGATTCTTTCCATTATTTTTAATCTTTGAGATTCAAACCATTTTGTTGCTAAATATGTCAATTTTGAACTTTTTAGCAATTTTTAATCTTGGCTTGTTAACAATTAATAATACGCAAATATAATTAATGATATGCATTCTAGGTATGATTTAGAAAGTATTTATCTCAAAAGATTCTTTCAATTATTTTTAATTTTTGAGATTCAAACCAGTTTGGTGTTAAATATTTCAAATTTAAACTTTTTAGCAATTTTGAAATCTTGGGTTGGTAACAATGAATAATACGCAAATATTATTAATGATATGCATTCTAGGGATGATATAGAAAGTAGTTATCTCAAAAGATTCTATCCATTATTTTTAATTTTTGAGATTCAAACCATTTTGATGTTAAATATGTCAAATTTGGAATTTTTAAATCTTTTTAAATTTTAGGTTGGTAACAATGAATAATACGCAAATATTATTAATAATGTGCATTCTAGGGATGATTTAGAAAGTATTTATCTCAAAAGATTCTTTCCATTATTTTTAATTTTTGAGATTCAAACCATTTTGTTGCTAAATATGTCAAATTTGAACTTTTTAGCAATTTTTAAATCTTGGCTTGGTAACAATCAACAATACGCAAATGTTATTAATGATATGCATTCTAGGGATGATTTAGAAAGTGTTTATCTCAAAAGATTCTTTCTATCATTTTTAATTTTTAAGATTCAAACCACTTTGATGTTAAATATGTTAAATTTAAAATATTTAACACTTTTTAAATTTTGGGTTGGTTACAATGAATAATACGCAAATATTATTAATGATATGCATTCTAGGGATGATTTAGAAAATATTTATCTCAAAAGATTCTTTCCATTATTTTTAATTTTTGAGATACAAGCTATTTTGATGTTAAATATGTCAAATTTGAAATATTTAACAATTTTTAAATTTTGGGTTGGTAACAATAAATAATACGCGAATATTATTAATGCTTAACATTTTAGGGTTGATTTAGAAAGTTTTTATCTCAAAAGATTCTTTCCATCATTTTTAATTTTTGGGATACAATCCCTTTTGATGTAAAATACGTCAAATTTAAAATTTTTAACAATATTTGAATCTTGGGTTGGTAACAATGAATAATATGCAAATATTATTAAAGATATGCATTCTTGTGATGATTTAGAATATTTATATCTAAAAGATTCATTCCGTCATTCTTGGGATACAATCCTTTTCGATGTGAAGTTTGGATTTTGAATATTTTGAAGCTTATCTAATTTGAATTTTTAAGTTTTTAGCTTTGGTTGGAAATTCGATGTTATTATGATTATTTATTATTATTATATAGTTCACTAACCAATACAGTTAAGTGTAATGAATTCAAAGAAATTAATTGGCACGTTCCTTATTAATTGGAATATCTGTTTTATTATAACGTAATTAATTTTGACTTGAATAATCTTCTGCGCTTCTTATTTAACTTTTTCAAGTAATAACTTTACTATTTTTGAGATTATATCACAATGTTGGTTAAACTATAAATTAAAGTTTTCGAAAACTGCCATTAAAAGTTAACTTTTACGGAATTATTAGGGATAATTAATACGATACATTCTTGTTCACAAGATGTAATGTCTTTTATGTAAAGGACGTAATAGTATATCACGTATTTAATTAGTAGTTACATTTCACGCGAGATAAAAGACATACAAGTTAGTAGTTAACATCAGAAACAGAGAAGTTCCTATTACAGAACGGCCAAAATTAGTTTTGTAATGGAAACCAACGCTATAAGTGACAATATCCACAATTAAACGCAGATTCCCCACTTCATTTCACGAATGAATGGTGTGTGAACTAATCCAGACCAATCTCTATCAATTTCGCTTATTTATTGCTAGAACAACTTTAATAACTCTTTCTGATTGACTGAATTTTTCGACTTCAAATTTGAAATTACAATTTTTCCATTATTACCAACTTTTAAATAAATGTCACCATTTAAATTTGTATAAAAAATATTGAAATTTTTATTATATTATTAGTTATGCATGGCATATTGTAGTTTTCATGCTTTTTAACTTTGTTTTGCAGATTTTGGAACATGTTTTAAATTTGAAGGTCCAACTTCAAAATTATGTTCAAAATTTTAATTTAATTTATTTATTTAATTAATTTCATCAAAATTCCCAAATGATGGATTTTTTCATTCTCGAAATGCCAAAATTATCGTTTTCAATGGTTTCAACGGGACAAGTATGAATTACAATAAGAAATTAATGAAAAATGAAATTGTTTAAAATGCTATAAAATTTAACTTTAATTGGTTGTATTATTGTAATTTCCCGTTATAAAATTCAATTAATTTTTTTGAAAATAAATCATAAATTCCACTTTCAATTTTGGTGTCTAACTGTCTAAGATGTTTATATTATGTTGCCATTTTTTAATTATCCACGTCAATCTGATTATCACTTGCGTAGAAATTGTTCTAAAGTAACAAACAGCTCGTTCATCAATTTAAAAATTTTGGATTGATTCCGTTTATGTATTGAAGTACATGTATTGTTCAGAATCTTATGAAATGTAAGGACATCGTTACATAAGAGGAAATGGTTGTTGGGGATAAATTCTTGCTTGATATGAAATATTTCAAATTTGATATTTCTAACAATTTTTCAATCTTGAGCTGGTAACAATGAATAATACGCGAATATTACTAATGATATGTATTCTAGGGATGATTTAAAAAGTATTTATCACAAAATATTCTTTCCATCATTTTTAATATTTGTGATATAAACCATATTGATGTTAAATGTGTCAAATTTGAAATTTTTAGCAATTTTTTCAAATCTTGAGTTGGTGACAATGAATAATACGTGAATATTATTAATGCATTTCATTTTAGGGGCGATTTAGAAAGTATTTATCTCAAAAAAATCTTTCTAACATTTTTAATTTTTAAGATTCAAACAACTTTGATGTTAAATATGTCAAATTTGAAATTTTTAACACTTTTTAAATTTTGGGTTGGTAACAATGAATAACACGCAAATATTATTAATGATATGCATTCTAGGGATGATCTAGAAAGTATTCATCTCAAAATATTCTTTCCATTATTTTCAATTTTTGAGATTCAAACCAGTTTAGTGTTAAATATTTCAAATTTAAACTTTTTAGCAATTTTGAAATCTTGGGTTGGTAATAATGAATAATACGCAAATATAATTAATGATATGCATTCTAGGGATGATTTAGAAAGTATTTATCTCGAAAGATTCTTTCAATTATTTTTAATTTTTGAGATTCAAACCATTTTGATGTTAAATATGTCAAATTTGAACTTTCTAGCAATTTTTAAATCTTGGGTTGGTAACAATGAATAATACGCAAATATTATTAATGATATGTATTCTAGGGATGATTTAGCAAGTATTTGTCTCAAAAGATTCTTTCCATCGTTTTTAATTTTTAAAATACAAATCATTTTGATGTTAAATATGTCAAATTTAAAATATTTAACACTTTTTAAATTTTGGGTTGGTAGCACTGAATAATTCGCAAATATCATTAATAATATGCATTCTAGGGATGATTTAGAAGGTATTTATCTCAAAAGATTCTTTCCGTTATTTTTAATTTTTGAGATTCAAACCATTTTGATGTTAAATATGTCAAATTTGAACTTTTTAGCAATTTTTAAATCTTGGATTGGTAACAATGAATAGTACGGAAATATTATTAATGATATGCATTCTAGGAATGATTTAGAAAGTATTTATCTCAAAAGATTCTTTCCATAATTTTTAATTTTTGAGATACAAATCATTTTGATGTTAAATATATTAAATTTGAAGTTTTTAACAATTTGAAATATTGGGTTGGTAACAATGAACAATATGCAAATATTATTAAAGATATGCATTCTTGTGATGATTTAGAATATTTATATCTCAAAAGATTCATTCCGTCATTCTTGGGATACAATCCTTTTCGATGTGAAGTTTGAATTTTGAATATTTTGAAGGTTATCTAATTTGAATTTTTAAGTTTTTAGCTTTGGTTGGAAATTCGATGTTATTATGATTATTTATTATTATTATATAGTTCACTAACCAATACAGTTAAGTGTAATGAACTCAAAGAAATTAATTGGCACGTTCCTTATTAATTGGAATATCTGTTTTATTATAACGTAATTAATTTTGATTTGAATAATCTTCTGCGCTTCTTATTTAACTTTTTCAAGTAATAACTTTACTATTTTTGAGATTATATCACAATGTTGGTTAAACTATAAATTACAGTTTTCGAAAACTGCCATTAAAAGTTAACTTTTACGGAATTATTAGGGATAATTAATACGATACATTCTTGTTCACAAGATGTAATGTCTTTTATGTAAAGGACGTAATAGTATATCACGTATTTATTTAGTAGTTAGATTTCACACGAGATAAAAGACATACAAGTTAGTAGTTAACATCAGAAACTGAGAAGTTCCTATTACAGAACGGCCAAAATTAGTTTTGTAATGGAAACCAACGCTATAAGTGACAATATCCAGAATTAAACGCAGATTCCCTACTCCATTTCACGAATGAATGGTGTGTGAACTAATCCAGACCAATCTCTATCAATTTCGCTTATTTATTGCTAGAACAACTTTAATAACCCTTTCTGATTGACTGAATTCTTCGACTTAAAATTTGAAATTACAATTTTTACATTATTACCAACTTTTAAATAAATGTCACCATTTAAATTTGTATAAAAAATATTGAAATTTTTATTATTTTATTACTTATGCATGGCATATTGTAGTTTTCATGCTTTTTAACTTTGTTTTGCAGATTTTAGAACATATTTTAAATTTGAAGGTCCAACTTCAAAATTATGTTCAAAAATTTAATTTAATTTATTTATTTAATTAAATTCATCAAAATTCCCAAATGATGGATTTTTTCATTCTCGAAATGCCAAAATTATCGTTTTCAATGGTTTCAACGGGACAAGTATGAATCACAATAAGAAATTAATGAAAAATGAAATTTGAATTTGTTTAAAATTCTATAAAATTTAACTTTAATTGGTTGTATTATTGCAATTTCCCGTTATAAAATACAATTAATTTTTTTGAAAATAAATCATAAATTCCACTTTCAATTTTGGTGTCTAACTGTCTAAGATGTTTATATTATGTTGCCATTTTTTAATTATCCACGTCAATCTGATTATCACATGCGTAGAAATTGTTCTAAAGTAACAAACAGCTCGTTCATCAATTTAAAAATTTTGGATTGATTCCGTTTATGTATTGAAGTACATGTATTGTTCAGAATCTTATGAAATGTAAGGGCATCGTTACATAAGAGGAAATGGTTGTTGGGGATAAATTCTTGCTTGATATGAAATATTTCAAATTTGATATTTCTAACAATTTTTCAATCTTGAGCTGGTAACAATGAATAATACGCGAATATTACCAATGATATGTATTCTAGGGATGATTTAAAAAGTATTTATCACAAAATATTCTTTCCATCATTTTTAATATTTGTGATATAAACCATATTGATGTTAAATATGTCAAATTTGAAATTTTTAGCAATTTTTTCAAATCTTGAGTTGGTGACAATGAATAATACGTGAATATTATTAATGCATTACATTTTAGGGGCGATTTAGAAAGTATTTATCTCAAAAAAATCTTTCTAACATTTTTAATTTTTAAGATTCAAACAACTTTGATGTTAAACATGTCAAATTTGAAATTTTTAACACTTTTTAAATTTTGGGTTTTTAACAATGAATAATACGCAAATATTATTAATGATATGCATTCTAGGGATGATCTAGAAAGTATTCATCTCAAAACATTCTTTCCATTATTTTCAATTTTTGAGATTCAAACCAGTTTGGTGTTAAATATTTCAAATTTAAACTTTTTAGCAATTTTGAAATCTTGGGTTGGTAACAATGAATAATACGCAAATATTATTAATGATATGCATTCTAGGGATGATATAGAAAGTAGTTATCTCAAAAGATTCTATCCATTATTTTTAATTTTTGAGATTCAAACCATTTTGATGTTAAATATGTCAAATTTTAACTTTTTAGTAATTTTTAAATCTTGGGTTGGTAGCAATGAATAATACGCAAATATAATTAATGATATCCATTCTAGGGATGATTTAGAAAGTATTTATTTCAAAAGATAATTTCCATCATTTTTAATTTTTGAGATACAAATCATTTTTATGTTAAACATATCAAATTTGAAGTTTTTAACAATTTGAAATCTTGGGTTGGTAAGAATGAACAATATGCAAATATTATTAATGATATGCATTGTAGGGATGATTTAGAAAGTATTTATCTCAAATGATTCTTTCCATTATTTTTAATTTTTGAGAATCAAACCATTTTGTTGCTAAATATGTCAAATTTGAACTTTTTAGCAATTTTTAAATCTTGGCTTGGTTACAACGAATAATACGCAAATATAATTAATGATACACATTCTAGAGATGATTTAGAAAGTATTTATCTCAAAAGATTTTTTCTATCATTTTTAATTTTTGAGATTCAAGCCATTTTAATGTTAAATATGTCAAATTTTAATTTTTAACAATTTGAAATCTTGAGTTGGTAACAATCAACAATACGCAAATGTTATTAATGATATGCATTCTAGGGATGATTTAGAAAGTGCTTATATCAAAAGATTTTTTCTATCATTTTTAATTTTTTAGATTGGAACCAGTTTGATGTTAAATATGTCAAATTTGAAATTTTTAACAATTTTTAAATTTTGGGTGGGTAACAATGAATAATACGCAAATATTAATAATAATATGCATTATAGGGATGATTTAGAAAGTATTTATCTCAAAAGATTCTTTCCATTATTTTTAATTTTTAAGATTCAAACCATTTTGATGTTAAATATGTCAATTTTGAACTTTTTAGCAATTTTTAAATCTTGGGTTGGTAACAATGAATAATACGCAAATATAATTAATGATATGCATTCTAGGGATGATTTAGAAAGTATTTATCTCAAAAGATTTTTTTCTATCATTTTTAATTTTTGAGATTCAAACCAGTTTGATGTTAAGTATGTCAAATTTTAACTTTTTAGCAATTTTTAAATCTTGGGTTGATAACATTGAATAATACGCAAATATTATTAATGATAAGCATTCTAGGGATGATGTAGAAAGTATTTATCTCAAAAGCTTCTATCCATTATTTTTAATTTTTGAGATTCAAACCATTTTGATGTTAAATATGTCAAATTTTAACTTTTTAGCAATTTTTAAATCTTGGGTTGGTAACAATGAATAATACGCAAATATAATTAATGATATCCATTCTAGGGATGATTTAAAAAGTATTTATCTCAAAAGATTCTTTCATTCATCATTTTTAATTTTTGAGATACAAATCCTTTTGATGTTAAATACATCAAATTTCAAGTTTTTAACAATTTGAAATCTTGGGTTGGTAACAATGAACAATATGCAAATATTATTAATGATATCCATTCTAGGGATGATTTAGAAAGTATTTATCTCAAAAGATTCTTTCATTCATCATTTTTAATTTTTGAGATACAAATCATTTTGATGTTAAATATATCAAATTTAAAGTTTTTAACAATTTGAAATCTTGGGTTGGTAACAATCAACAATACGCAAATGTTATTAATGATATGCATTCTAGGGATGATTTACAAAGTGCTTATATCAAAAGATTCTTTCTATCATTTTTAATTTTTTAGATTGAAACCAGTTTGATGTTAAATATGTCAAATTTTAACTTTTTAGCAATTTTTAAATCTTGGGTTGATAACATTGAATAATACGCAAATATTATTAATGATAAGCATTCTAGGGATAATGTAGAAAGTATTTATCTCAAAAGCTTCTATCCATTATTTTTAATTTTTGAGATTCAAACCATTTTGATGTTAAATATGTCAAATTTTAACTTTTTAGCAATTTTTAAATCTTGGGTTGATAACATTGAATAATACGCAAATATTATTAATGATAAGCATTCTAGGGATAATGTAGAAAGTATTTATCTCAAAAGCTTCTATCCATTATTTTTAATTTTTGAGATTCAAACCATTTTGATGTTAAATATGTCAAATTTTAACTTTTTAGCAATTTTTAAATCTTGGGTTGGTAACAATGAATAATACGCAAATATAATTAATGATATCCATTCTAGGGATGATTTAAAAAGTATTTATCTCAAAAGATTCTTTCATTCATCATTTTTAATTTTTGAGATACAAATCCTTTTGATGTTAAATACATCAAATTTCAAGTTTTTAACAATTTGAAATCTTGGGTTGGTAACAATGAACAATATGCAAATATTATTAATGATATCCATTCTAGGGATGATTTAGAAAGTATTTATCTCAAAAGCTTCTATCCATTATTTTTAATTTTTGAGATTCAAACCATTTTGATGTTAAATATGTCAAATTTTAACTTTTTAGCAATTTTTAAATCTTGGGTTGGTAACAATGAATAATACGCAAATATAATTAATGATATCCATTCTAGGGATGATTTAAAAAGTATTTATCTCAAAAGATTCTTTCATTCATCATTTTTAATTTTTGAGATACAAATCCTTTTGATGTTAAATACATCAAATTTCAAGTTTTTAACAATTTGAAATCTTGGATTGGTAACAATGAACAATATGCAAATATTATTAATGATATCCATTCTAGGGATGATTTAGAAAGTATTTATCTCAAAAGATTCTTTCATTCATCATTTTTAATTTTTGAGATACAAATCATTTTGATGTTAAATATATCAAATTTAAAGTTTTTAACAATTTGAAATCTTGGGTTGGTAACAATCAACAATACGCAAATGTTATTAATGATATGCATTCTAGGGATGATTTACAAAGTGCTTATATCAAAAGATTCTTTCTATCATTTTTAATTTTTTAGATTGAAACCAGTTTGATGTTAAATATGTCAAATTTTAACTTTTTAGCAATTTTTAAATCTTGGGTTGATAACATTGAATAATACGCAAATATTATTAATGATAAGCATTCTAGGGATAATGTAGAAAGTATTTATCTCAAAAGCTTCTATCCATTATTTTTAATTTTTGAGATTCAAACCATTTTGATGTTAAATATGTCAAATTTTAACTTTTTAGCAATTTTTAAATCTTGGGTTGATAACATTGAATAATACGCAAATATTATTAATGATAAGCATTCTAGGGATAATGTAGAAAGTATTTATCTCAAAAGCTTCTATCCATTATTTTTAATTTTTGAGATTCAAACCATTTTGATGTTAAATATGTCAAATTTTAACTTTTTAGCAATTTTTAAATCTTGGGTTGGTAACAATGAATAATACGCAAATATAATTAATGATATCCATTCTAGGGATGATTTAGAAAGTATTTATCTCAAAAGATTCTTTCATTCATCATTTTTAATTTTTGAGATACAAATCATTTTGATGTTAAATATATCAAATTTAAAGTTTTTAACAATTTGAAATCTTGGGTTGGTAACAATGAACAATATGCAAATATTATTAATGATATTCATTCTAGGGATGATTTAGAAAGTGTTTATCTCAAAAGATTTCTTCCATCATTTTAATTTTTAAGAAGCAAACCATTTTGATGTTAAATATGTCAAATTTGAAATTTTTAACAATTTTTAAATTTTGGGTGGGTAACAATGAATAATACGCAAATATTAATAATAATATGCATTATAGGGATGATTTAGAAAGTATTTATCTCAAAAGATTCTTTCCATTATTTTTAATTTTTAAGATTCAAACCATTTTGATGTTAAATATGTCAATTTTGAACTTTTTAGCAATTTTTAAATCTTGGGTTGGTAACAATGAATAATACGCAAATATAATTAATGATATGCATTCTGTGGATGATTTAGAAAGTATTTATCTCAAAAGATTTTTTTCTATCATTTTTAATTTTTGAGATTCAAACCAGTTTGATGTTAAATATGTCAAATTTTAACTTTTTAGCAATTTTTAAATCTTGGGTTGGTGACATTGAATAATACGCAAATATAATTAATGATATCCATTGTAGAGATGATTTAGAAAGTATTTATCTCAAAAGATTCTTTCCATCATAATTAATTTTTGAGGTATAAATCATTTTGATGTTAAATATGTCAAATTTGAAATTTTTAACAATTTTTAAATTTTGGGTTGGTAATAATGAATAATACGCAAATATAATTAATGATATGTAATCTAGGGATGATTTAGAAAATATTTATCTCAAGAGATCCTTTCTATCATTTTTAATTTTTGAGATTCAAACCATTTTGATGTTAAATATGTCAAATTTGAAATTTTTAACACTTCTTAAATTTTGGGTTGGTAATAATGAATAATACGCAAATATTATTAATGATATGCATTCTAGGGATGATTTAGAAAGTATTTATCTCAAAAGATTTTTTCCATTATTTCTAATTATTGAGATTCAAACCATTTTGATGTTAAATATGTTAAATTTGAAATCTTTAGCAATTTTTAATCTTGGGTTGGTAATAATGAATAATACGCAAATATAATTAATGATATGCATTCTAGGGATGATTTAGAAAGTATTTATCTCAAAAGATTCTTTCAATTATTTTTAATTTTTGAGATTCAAACCATTTTGATGTTAAATATGTTAAATTTGAAATCTTTAGCAATTTTTAATCTTGGGTTGGTAATAATGAATAATACGCAAATATAATTAATGATATGCATTCTAGGGATGATTTAGAAAGTATTTATCTCAAAAGATTCTTTCAATTATTTTTAATTTTTGAGATTCAAACCATTTTGATGTTAAATATGTCAAATTTGAACTTTCTAGCAATTTTTAAATCTTGGGTTGGTAACAATGAATAATACGCAAATATTATTAATGATATGCATTCTAGGTATGATTTAGAAAGTATTTATCTCAAAAGATTCTTTCAATTATTTTTAATTTTTGAGATTCAAACCAGTTTGGTGTTAAATATTTCAAATTTAAACTTTTTAGCAATTTTGAAATCTTGGGTTGGTAACAATGAATAATACGCAAATATTATTAATGATATGCATTCTAGGGATGATATAGAAAGTAGTTATCTCAAAATATTCTATCCATTATTTTTAATTTTTGAGATTCAAACCATTTTGATGTTAAATATGTCAAATTTGGAATTTTTAAAACTTTTTAAATTTTGGGTTGGTGACAATGAATAATACGCAAATATTATTAATAATGTGCATTCTAGGGATGATTTAGAAAGTATTTATCTCAAAAGATTCTTTCCATTATTTTTAATTTTTGAGATTCAAACCATTTTGTTGCTAAATATGTCAAATTTGAACTTTTTAGCAATTTTTAAATTTTGGGTGGGTAACAATGAATAATATGCCAATATTATTAAAGATATACATTCTTGCGATGATTTGGAATATTTATATCTCAAAAGATTCACTCCGTCATTCTTGGGATACAATCCTTTTCGATGTGAAGTTTGGATTTTGAATATTTTGAAGCTTATCTAATTTGAATTTTTAAGTTTTTAGCTTTGGTTGGAAATTCGATGTTATTATGATTATTTATTATTATTATATAGTTCACTAACCAATACAGTTAAGTGTAATGAACTCAAAGAAATTAATTGGCACGTTCCTTATTAATTGGAATATCTGTTTTATTATAACGTAATTAATTTTGACTTGAATAATCTTCTGCGCTTCTTATTTAACTTTTTCAAGTAATAACTTTACTATTTTTGAGATTATATCACAATGTTGGTTAAACTATAAATTAAAGTTTTCGAAAACTGCCATTAAAAGTTAACTTTTACGGAATTATTAGGGATAATTAATACGATACATTCTTGTTCACAAGATGTAATGTCTTTTATGTAAACGACGTAATAGTATATCACGTATTTATTTAGTAGTTAGATTTCACACGAGATAAAAGACATACAAGTTAGTAGTTAACATCAGAAACAGAGAAGTTCCTATTACAGAACGGCCAAACTTAGTTTTGTAATGGAAACCAACGCTATAAGTGACAATATCCAGAATTAAACGCAGATTCCCCACTCCATTTCACGAATGAATGGTGTGTGAACTAATCCAGACCAATCTCTATCAATTTCGCTTATTTATTGCTAGAACAACTTTAATAACCCTTTCTGATTGTCTGAATTCTTCGACTTAAAATTTGAAATTACAATTCTTCCATTATTACCAACTTTTAAATAAATGTCACCATTTAAATTTGTATAAAAAATATTGAAATTTTTATTATATTATTAGTTATACATGGCATATTGTAGTTTTCATGCTTTTTAACTTTGTTTTGCAGATTTTGGAACATGTTTTAAATTTGAAGGTCCAACTTCAAAATTATGTTCAAAAATTTAATTTAATTTATTTATTTAATTAATTTCATCAAAATTCCCAAATGATGGATTTTTTCATTCTCGAAATGCCAAAATTATCGTTTTCAATGGTTTCAACGGGACAAGTAAGAATCACAATAAGAAATTAATGAAAAATGAAAATTGAATTTGTTTAAAATTCTATAAAATTTAACTTTAATTGGTTGTATTATTGCAATTTCCCGTTATAAAATACAATTAATTTAAATTTAAAGTTGATATAAATAGAGTTTCTAAAACAAAAATTCTTTTTTTTACTAAATCGTATATAAAATGTATTTATGTTAAAGTATACATTAGAACCAAGTTCCATTTGAAACGAAATTTAATGCATTTCTTGGATTTGTTAGCGAGAAAATGGAACAGATTTGTATTTGGGTGAGTAGACTATTATAAATTGGATTTTACGTAAGTAAGCTCTTTGGAATTGTTGGAATGACAAGGATACACTCGTTATTTTGATGTAAGCAATATATTCTGTTCTTAAACGAGGTTATGATTTAAGTTTAATGCCTCGAAAAAATTCATTTAAGTTTAATTTCATTCTAGAACGAATACCAAACTTTTAAATAATGAATAAGGCGTAATTGACCATCACTAAAATAGCAGATGTCTCGTTAAAAGACAATTATTTGCGGTTCCTACAAACGATTTACAAATAGACGAGCTCTTTACTGGTAACTCGTCCGCGCCACTAATATTTCAACACATTAATTTCGAGCAATGAACAGAAATGGTAACGTGATTAATTTCGCGCCGGAGGCGAAACTGCTCCAAAACGTTCCCCACGTTGATTAGACAGCAAACTCTTTCTCTCTCGAAACCATAAATTTATTATTCTACACCGGTTTGACGTGCGTCTTGTAAAGTATACTTTCCAAACTCTCATTGATACATAACGTCCAATCAAAAATTAAAAGATCTCTATTACAACTTCGTCTTTTAAGAATAATTCGATTTAATTTATAATTCTACTCGCGATTAGAACTTAGTACAAATCAATGCAAATCCGAGTAAATACGAGGTTAAGTTAAACAGTTGGGTCGAAAGACATCAAAGGCAAGGTTGGGAGTTACAATGCTATATCGTTTAAAGGTGTTCAATCCGAGGTATTGACCTTCTTTGGAAAAAACGACTTCAATGCGAATCCTCCGAAACGGGCAGAAAAGAAAGCCCACAAACGCGTGCTCGACCTTTCTCTTTGCACGCAATTTATATCATCGCCACGTTTTGGGACCATTTTGTTTCTTTCATAAAAAAAAAATTGAAAAAGATTAGAGAAATTTACTTAATAATTAACCACTTCAAAAAGAAGTATTTCTCTCGAAAAGTTAAAAACTTCTCAAAGTTATCAACGGACACTTTAAGGTTACAACTTAATGCATAAACTTGCATAACTTGAAAATTTACGATCTCGTTGCTTCCGTAAGCGTTACACGGGAATAATAAATTTTCTATATTTCGGGAGAGGGCGGTTTCCGTGTAAGTAGTATTTTATAACAAGTGTGCGATCGGCGTAAGATCGGCGTATATCTGCGTGAACGTGTAGTATGTCTTGTAGAAGGTCAATCTGTGCTGCTCTCGTGCATCTAGGTCAACGAAATTGGTGAGCAATCGGTTTTTATAAGCGCACGGCAAACTCCGTTAACGAAATCTTGAGTAGTAATTACGGTTCACGAGCGGATATCGTCCACAAAAAAATGAAATAAAATAAATGGGTTGAAACTTTTGTAATCTTATGTTTTATTAAAAGAAATATTTCAAAAAAAACTGACATATTTAAGGAAATTCAATGGTTATAATTTACAAATGAGAATCAAAATAAAACCGAGGAGATGCGAATAATTAAAGGTTATCCACACATGACCGGAAAAAATTATAACATTTATGTTTTTTGTAGAAGAGTGTTTTTGGATGTTTTCAAAAATTCTTACCAGAGAGAATAAAGCGGAAGAAATTATTTAGAAATTTTTGCAGCTAACGTACGCGCCAACCAACAATCTTTTAATGTAGTATTGAGCTGTTCGTCCCAATTCAGTCCCAGCATTTTTTATTGTAGAGCACGTACTTTAAATTACGACTTGATACTGCTTTTAGGAGACCTGATACTGCCTCCAAAAGACTTGAAATGCTTCCAGAGGGCTTAAAAAGCTTCCAGAAGACTTGATACTGCTTCTAGATGACTTGGTAGAGCTCCTAAAAATCTTGATACTGCGTGTAGAAAACTTGAAATGCTGTCAGAAGACTTGAAATACCTTCAGAAGACCTAAACTGTTTTTATAAGATATGATACTGCTTCCAGATAGCTGTCAGAAGATTTGAATTGCTGCCAGAAAACTTGAAATGCTTATAGGAGATATGATACTACTTCCATAAGACTTGAAATGCTTCTAGAAAACCTAAAATGCCTTTAGAGGACATTACCGCTTCCAAACAACTTGAAGTGCTTTCAAAATAGTTGAAATACTTCCAAAAGACCTACAATGTTTCTAGAAGAGATTATACTACTTCAAAACTAGTTGAAATGCTTTCAAAAGAATTGAAATGCTTCTCGAAGATCTCAAATATTTCCAGAACGCTTGAAATACTTCTCGAAGACCTCAAATGTTTTCAAAAGACTTTAAATGCTTCGAGAAGGCTTGAAATACTTCCAGAGAACCTGAAATGTTTTTACAAGACATGATACTGCTTCCAGATAACTTGAAATGTTTTCCTAAGACTGAAACTGTTTCCAGAAAATATGATTCTGCTTCTAGGAGATATGATACTGCTTATAGAAGACTTGAAATGCTTCGCGAAGATTTAATAGTGCCTGTAGAAGATTTGTAATGCAGGGAAAAGACTTGATACGGTTTCTAGATGTCTTGACACTGCTAAAATGTTTTTAGAAGACATGATACCGCTTCCAAATAACTTGAAATGCTTTCAAAATAGTTGAAATGCTTTCAGAAGACTTGATACTACTTTTAGGAGATATGATACTGCTTCCATAAGACTTGAAATGCATCCAAAAGTTTTGAAATACTTCCAAAAGACCTACAATGTTTCTAGAAGAGATTATACTACTTCTAGACTACTTGAAATGCTTTCAAAAAAATTGAAATGCTTCTCGAAGTTCTCAAATGTTTCCAGAAGGCTTGAAATACTTCTCGAAGACCTCAAATGTTTTCAAAAGACTTTAAATGCTTCGAGAAGGCTTGAAATACTTCCAGAGAACCTAAAATGTTTTTACAAGACATGATACTGCTTCCAGATAACTTGAAATGTTTTCCAAACAGTGGGAATGTTTCCAGAAGATTTGATTCTGCTTCTAAGAGACACGATACTGCTTCCAGAAGACTTGAAATGCTTCGTGAAGATTTAATAGTGCTTGGTAAAAGATTTGAAATGCTGGGAAAAGACTTGATACGGTTTCTAGATGTCTTGGTACTGCTAAAATGTTTTCAGAAGACATGATACCACATCCAAACAACTTGAAATGCTTTCAGAAGACTTGATACTACTTTTAGGAGATATGATACTGCTTCCATAAGACTTGAAATGCTTCCAAAAGTTTTGAAATACTTCCAAAAGACCTACAATGTTTCAAGAAGAGATTATACTACTTCAAAACTACTTGAAATGCTTTCAAAAGAATTGAAATGCTTCTCGAAGTTCTCAAATGTTTCCAGAAGGCTTGAAATACTTCTCGAAAACCTCAAATGTTTTCAAAAGACTTTAAATGCTTCGAGAAGGCTTGAAATACTTCCAGAGAACCTAAAATGTTTTTACAAGACATGATACTGCTTCCAGATAACTTGAAATGTTTTCCAAAGACTGAAAATGTTTCCACAAAATATGATTCTGCTTCTAGGAGATATGATACTGCTTCTAGAAGACTTGAAATGCTTCGCGAAGATTTAAGAGTGCTTGGTAGAAGATTTTAAATGCTGGGAAAAGACTTGATACGGTTTCTAGATGTCTTGACACTGCTAAAATGTTTTTAGAAGACATGATACCGCTTCCAAACAACTTGAAATGCTTTCAAAATAGTTGAAATGCTTTCAGAAGACTTGATACTACTTTTAGGAGATATGATACTGCTTCCATAAGACTTGAAATGCATCCAAAAGTTTTGAAATACTTCCAAAAGACCTACAATGTTTCTAGAAGAGATTATACTACTTCTAGACTACTTGAAATGCTTTCAAAAAAATTGAAATGCTTCTCGAAGTTCTCAAATGTTTCCAGAAGGCTTGAAATACTTCTCGAAGACCTCAAATGTTTTCAAAAGACTTTAAATGCTTCGAGAAGGCTTGAAATACTTCCAGAGAACCTAAAATGTTTTTACAAGACATGATACTGCTTCCAGATAACTTGAAATGTTTTCCAAACAGTGGGAATGTTTCCAGAAGATTTGATTCTGCTTCTAAGAGACACGATACTGCTTCCAGAAGACTTGAAATGCTTCGTGAAGATTTAATAGTGCTTGGTAAAAGATTTGAAATGCTGGGAAAAGACTTGATACGGTTTCTAGATGTCTTGGTACTGCTAAAATGTTTTTAGAAGACATGATACCGCTTCCAAACAACTTGAAATGTTTTCAAAATAGTTGAAATGCTTTCAGAAGACTTGATACTACTTTTAGGAGACATGATTCTGCTTCCATAAGACTTGATATGCTTCCAAAAGTTTTGAAATACTTCCAAAAGACCTACAATGTTTCTAGAAGAGATTATACTACTTCAAAACTACTTGAAATGCTTTCAAAAGAATTGAAATGCTTCTCGAAGATCTCAAATATTTCCAGAACGCTTGAAATACTTCTCGAAGTCCTCAAATGTATTCAAAAGACTTTAAATGCTTCGAGAAGGCTTGAAATACTTCCAGAGAACCTAAAATGTTTTACAAGACATGATACTGCTTCCAGATAACTTAAAATGTTTTCCAAAGACTGAAAATGTTTCTAGAAAATATGATTCTGTTTCTAGGAGATATGATACTGCTTCTCGAAGACTTGAAATGTTTCGTGAAGATTTAATAGTGCTTGTAGAAGATTTGTAATGCAAGGAAAAGACTTGATACGGTTTCTAGATGTCTTGACACTGCTAAAATGTTTTTAGAAGACATGATACCGCTTCCAAACAACTTGAAATGCTTTCAAAATAGTTGAAATGCTTTCAGAAGACTTGATACTACTTTTAGGAGATATGATATTGCTTCCATAAGACTTGAAATGCTTCCAAAAGTTTTGAAATACTTCCAAAAGACCTACAATGTTTCTAGAAGAGATTATACTACTTCAAAACTACTTGAAATGCTTTCAAAAGAATTGAAATGCTTCTCGAAGATCTCAAATATTTCCAGAACGCTTGAAATACTTCTCGAAGTCCTCAAATGTATTCAAAAGACTTTAAATGCTTCGAGAAGGCTTGAAATACTTCCAGAGAACCTAAAATGTTTTTACAAGACATGATACTGCGTCCAGATAACTTGAAATGTTTTCCAAAGACTGAGAATGTTTCCAGAAAATATGATTCTGCTTCTAGGAAATATGATACTGCTTCTAGAAGACTTGAAATGCTTCACGAAGATTTAAGAGTGCTTGGTAGAAGATTGGAAATGCTGGGAAAAGACTTGATACGGTTTCTAGATGCCTTGACACTGCTAAAATGTTTTTAGAAGACATGATACCGCTTCCAAACAACTTGAAATGTTTTCAAAATAGTTGAAATGCTTTCAGAAGACTTGATACTACTTTTAGGAGACATGATTCTGCTTCCATAAGACTTGATATGCTTCCAAAAGTTTTGAAATACTTCCAAAAGACCTACAATGTTTCTAGAAGAGATTATACTACTTCAAAACTACTTGAAATGCTTTCAAAAGAATTGAAATGCTTCTCGAAGATCTCAAATATTTCCAGAACGCTTGAAATACTTCTCGAAGACCTCAAATGTATTCAAAAGACTTTAAATGCTTCGAGAAGGCTTGAAATACTTTCAGAGAACCTAAAATGTTTTTACAAGACATGATACTGCTTCCAGATAACTTGAAATGTTTTCCAAAGACTGAAAATGTTTCCAGAAAATATGATTCTACTTCTAGGAGATATGATACTGCTTCTAGAAGACTTGAAATGCTTCGCGAAGATTTAAGAGTGCTAGGTAGAAGATTTTAAATGCTGGGAAAAGACTTGATACGGTTTCTAGATGTCTTGACACTGCTAAAATGTTTTTAGAAGACATGATACCGCTTCCAAACAACTTGAAATGCTTTCAAAATAGTTGAAATGCTTTCAGAAGACTTGATACTACTTTTAGGAGATATGATACTGCTTCCATAAGACTTGAAATGTTTCCAAAAGTTTTGAAATACTTCCTAAAGACCTACAATGTTTCTAGAAGAGATTATACTACTTCAAAACTACTTGAAATGCTTTCAAAAGAATTGAAATGCTTCTCGAAGAACTCAAATATTTCCAGAACGCTTGAAATACTTCTCGAAGACCTCAAATGTTTTCAAAAGACTTTAAATGCTTCGAGAAGGCTTGAAATACTTCCAGAGAACCTGAAATGTTTTTACAAGACATGATACTGCTTCCAGATAACTTGAAATGTTTTCCAAAGACTGAAAATGTTTCCAGAAAATATGATTCTACTTCTAGGAGATATGATACTGCTTATAGAAGACTTGAAATGCTTCGCGAAGATTTAATAGTGCTTGTAGAAGATTTGTAATGCAGGGAAAAGACTTGATACGGTTTCTAGATGTCTTGACACTGCTAAAATGTTTTTAGAAGACATGATACCGCTTCCAAACAACTTGAAATGCTTTCAAAATAGTTGAAATGCTTTCAGAAGACTTGATACTACATTTAGGAGATATGATACTGCTTCCACAAGACTTGAAATGTTTCCAAAAGTTTAGAAATACTTCCAAAAGACTTACAATGTTTCTAAAAGAGATTATACCACTTCAAAACTACTTGAAATGCTTTCAAAAGAATTGAAATGCTTCTCGAAGATCTCAAATATTTCCAGAACGCTTGAAATACTTCTCGAAGACCTCAAATGTTTTCAAAAGACTTTAAATGCTTCGAGAAGACTTGAAATACTTCCAGAGAACCTAAAATGTTTTTACAAGACATGATACTGCTTCCAGATACCTTGAAATGTTTTCCAAAGACTGAAAATGTTTCCAGAAAATATGATTCTGCTTCTAGGAGATATGATACTGCTTCTAGAAGACTTGCAATGCTTCGCGAAGATTTAATAGTGCTTGTAGAAAATTTGTAATGCAGGGAAAAGACTTGATACGGTTTCTAGATGTCTTGACACTGCTAAAATGTTTTTAGAAGACATGACACCGCTTCCAAACAACTTGAAATGCTTTCAAAATAGTTGAAATGCTTCCAGAAGACTTGATACTACTTTTAGGAGATATGATACTGCTTCCATAAGACTTGAAATGCTTCCAAAAGTTTTGAAATACTTCCACAAGACCTACAATGTTTCTAGAAGAGATTATACTACTTCAAAACTACTTGAAATGCTTTCAAAAGAATTGAAATGCTTCTCGAAGATCTCAAATATTTCCAGAACGCTTGAAATACTTCTCGAAGACCTCAAATGTTTCCAAAAGACTTTAAATGCTTCGAGAAGGCTTAAAATACTTCCAGAGAACCTGAAATGTTTTTACAAGACATGATACTGCTTCCAGATAACTTGAAATGTTTTCCAAAGACTGAAAATATTTCCAGAAAATATGGTTCTGTTTCTAGGAGATATGATACTGCTTCTAGAAGACTTGAAATGCTTCACGAAGATTTAAGAGTGCTTGGTAGAAGATTTTAAATGCTGGGAAAAGACTTGATACGGTTTCTAGATGTCTTGCCACTGCTAAAATGTTTTTAGAAGACATGATACCGCTTCCAAACAACTTGAAATGCTTTCAAAATAGTTGAAATGCTTTCAGAAGACTTGATACTACTTTTAGGAGATATGATACTGCTTCCATAAGACTTGAAATGTTTCCAAAAGTTTTGAAATACTTCCTAAAGACCTACAATGTTTCCAGAAGAGATTATACTACTTCAAAACTACTTGAAATGCTTTCAAAAGAATTGAAATGCTTCTCGAAGAACTCAAATATTTCCAGAACGCTTGAAATACTTCTCGAAGACCTCAAATGTTTTCAAAAGACTTTAAATGCTTCGAGAAGGCTTGAAATACTTCCAGAGAACCTAAAATGTTTTTACAAGACATGATACTGCTTCCAGATACCTTGAAATGTTTTCCAAAGACTGAAAATGTTTCCACAAGATTTGATTCTGCTTCTAGGAGACATGATACTGCTTCTAGAAGACTTGAAATGCTTCGTGAAGATTTAATAGTGCTTGATAGAAGATTTGAAATGCTGGGAAAAGACTTGATACGGTTTCTAGATGTCTTGACACTGCTAAAATGTTTCTAGAAACTATGATACCGCTTCCAAACAATTTGAACTGCTTTCAAAATAGTTGAATTGCTTCCAGAAGATTTGGTACTGCATGTAGAAAACTTAAAATGCTGCCAGAAGGCTTCTAGATGACTTGATACTGTTTCTAAAAAACTCAATATTTCTTGCAAAAAACTTGCAACGCTTCCAAGAGACTTGAAATATTTGCAAAAGGCTTGATACTCCATCCAGATAATAATTCATAATAGATAAATTTATTGCCAACTCAATATACAATATCAAATTAAGGTTACAATACCAATTGGTGCGTAGATGCAAGAATAACAATTCGAAATTGAGTGAAAGCAAAATGAGCAATTTCATGGATTGCGTTAAATACAATCCGTATTCTTCCAATAGTCATCGTAAAATCAAAAGAAATAAAAAGAGCAAATAATAAAAATTATAACTATCAGTAAGTAAACCAGACTAATCCTCAGACTGAGAGAACACAGTCTTAAGCCTATATTCACAAGCGATCTCAGCGTGAGGTAAGTTCCAAATCGTGTAATGATCTCATTCAGGGTAATTGCGAGGATAAGTTAGCATATCTAGCGTTAACACTATGCACATCTCCTGTAAATGCAGATGTATAAATCTACAATGTAGATACGGAAGAGATCCTGAGATTAGAGTCTTATAGATAAACCCAACCGAATGTAGCAGTCAGCGGTTTTCACGAATTTTGCACCTTTTGTAATCTGTCTTTGTCCCTTCTATATAGAGTCTCACCAGAATCCCACCGTGTCCAAGTAGTTAAAGTTGCAAGTTTCATCATATCAAAACGTAGATTCCTGTCCAAAAGCAAACAAGATCCTTAACACAATTGAAAAACGGATAGGCACAGACTCGACTTAATTTGAATAACGGTTCCCCACACCAGTGTACGTGCCGGTCCGAACGAAATAGGGATAGGGACAGAATAGGGACTTCGTTAGGTTCAGCACAAGATAGTGTCGTTTAGTATACTTAACCAAAGCATCGAGATTAAAATTAATACAATTTTAGCACCCGCGGTATCTTCTCGATAGAAGGAATTGTATGTCTCGAGAGTTGAACATCGAGTAGAGTCGTCGGCTTATACGACAACTACAACATGTTGTCTGCAGTTGATCAAATAAGACCAAATCAACACCACCCCTCTGGCCCGTGTGAAATCTAATAGTACAAGAGCCGTAAATTTTCCCTTGTCTGTAGCCGAAACAATATCATCAATCACGGTGACACATCCATAACCGAGACTAAATCTTGACTGATAGTGAGGCAGCAAGTTAAAAGTATTAATATGACGCCGCAGCTGAGTATAATGCTGATCGGTCTCAAATCTTTTACATCCTGCGCTGGGTTTCTTTCTTTTTGGTATGGAGATCACAAGTGACTTCTTTCATGCTTCACTAAAAGTACAACTATCTATACATGCATTAAAGATATGAGTTATGTATTCAATGACCACCCGGAAAAAGCACCCCTACACATCTCGAGTTGAGACCATCAGCACCCGTAACCGTGCTTTTGATAGAGGAGAATACACGAAGCGCTTCAGCATCGGACACATGTTCGAACCGCATCCTCTGATTAGATAGAATCAAGGAATCAGAACGGTTGTGCTCAATGACTGAATTTAAAGTTATGGAGATTTGGATCTCTCAGAGTAGGAGATAATGTTCCCTAATTGAGATGTCAAGTTTTCTGATTTTTGACCAGAGGCATTTTTTATTACTTAAAATAGACCTTTATTTTAGGCTGACAGCTGTGTTCGTTTCATTCCTTAGCAACTTATAGTACTCGTGGTGAGAAGCCTACGACTTTTACTAAATTTTCAAGAATAAAAACTGGATTTGAAATATTTGTTATACAATGCTTCGTTGCAAGTACGGCGTTGAACTTATGTTTTAGCTTATGGAAGGAACCAAAATGCACAAATCTACCAACAGAACCACCAGAGACCGATAGTATGATATCATCCAACCGTCAGGTAAGACTTTGTCTCTTAGCTCGTTGACAAAAGTGAACAAAAGAGTGAATAATTATCATTTAAATTTACCATATGTGTTTATTTTTGGAATGTCATTCGCACATTTACAGTAAGATGAGTATAAGCCATGAGATGAGATGAGCTATTCTAAGATGATAAAAATTGAAAAATCGAGAAAACCATGACAATAGAAAGATCATATCGGCATCAATATCAGTCATGAAAAAGAAATTAGCAAAATTGTATAAACAGGTTGTTGTATCGTTGGTATTAAACTATTAATTAGGTGTAACTTTATTTTATTACAATTTCCTTCTTAAAGAAGATGAAAGAGATGATTATTCCATCTAATGAGCATTTTAACTGTTTTAAAAGGTTAAACACAGGATGCTCTAAAATCTTCGCTTACAAACTTTTAAAAGTTTAATATTACATATTAGGACTCACATCCGGAAATCTATCGGTTGCTTACGTCAATTCACGTCTTTAATCGGTTGGATATGTACCCATCATTGACGTATCTTTTAATATTAGATACAGACAGTACGGTTGTGTTTACCACTACGTACATCAAAACCACTTTTGAGACGTTCTTTAGACAAAATCAAAACATAAAGTCGCCATCTATTCTGATCAACTTGTTTTACAAAGCACAAACTTATCAGCTTAGTTAGTGCAAATGACCTCATTGACAGCTCTAAAACTAAGTTTGCAAAGAGTCAAAATCAAAAACTTAAAGATGTTTCTATTATTTACAAACCATACATGGAAGAGAAACGAAATACTTTGTTGCCACCATACAAAGTATTATTACCTTCACTTCGTGTTAAATTGATTTCCACCGCACAGGATGGTTCCATTTGTCATTTGGCTTTAAATAAATCATTCCATTCTGCATGCTGTGAAATTTATGATTATAAATCTTGAGTAAACTGTGGTTGATTTCTTTTGAGTAAAAGTAAAAAAGATACCATTAAAAGTTCGGTTTAATCTTCAATAAAAAAATTCTATAATTCAATTTATTAGTACATATACGGTCCATAGGGGATCGTTATACAAAAAAATTCAACACAAAAGCTCTGTAACAGGCACGGTAATAAATTTGTGCGAAAAAGCGACGAGTTTTTTTTATTCGTGCGGTTTCTCGTTTCTGAAAGTGCGTGAAAGGGACGAGAGAAGCCAGGAGCAGTTACATAAAAGAGCCAATGCCTCAATTTTAAATTGTTTTCTGCGCAATTGTCTCTCGAGCCGAAGGATAATAGGCAATTAAAATCTCCGGTTCTCGTGTACGTGAAGACCTGCAGGAGGTCCTAAATGTCGTCGATATATTCTGTGTAAAAAAATCGAAAGGAGGACGATATCACGTGCAGGTTT
Source organism: Onthophagus sagittarius (assembly GCA_036711965.1). Lineage (NCBI taxonomy): Eukaryota > Metazoa > Arthropoda > Insecta > Coleoptera > Scarabaeidae > Onthophagus > Onthophagus sagittarius. The sequence goes on from JASERS010000005.1 coordinate 32,427,074, forward strand.
CGGTAATTGCCAAGAATCTTCTTTTGCATATCTTAACGATATTTCTTCCCTTTAACAATCCAAAACGGGACCCCCTTTAAAGCGAATTTATTCGATAAATGCGCATCGTTCTAGTTCATATTTCAAGACGTTTCGGTCTCGAACGCCACACATTTTTCATTCTTGAGACGACCCGATTTCGAAGTGCTTGTGATTGATGTCAATACTTAGTAGTGCTTTTAAATCCCCTCACTGTAAATGGCACAGGAGGTTGTCGTATTAATCAGGGTTGAAAAAAACAGTTTTTTTTTTATTTTTGAACAAAACACCTGTTTTTAATTGTTTTAAACAGTTTTTTTTAAACTTATTTTACGTTGCTACCAAAAAATTGTATTTTAAACTGTGTTTTAAACAAGCTGTTGGAAATAAATGAAATATTTAAGAATATTTTTAAACAAAAAATCGAACCCCTACGTCCAAATTATGCCTTATATAAACTAACTCAAGTGAGATAAAGTACTAAACTCTTGTTGTTGAGGTTAAATTGAATAATCTAATTTACATCATCATATCTCAAAAACGAATTGAGATATTATTATGAAATAAAAATCATTTTGAAGCAAATTTAATCTAGTTTTAACACACCAATTATAATTATTTCGATTCCATAAGTTAAAAAGATAAAATTTTTTTAAGTCACCTCTCTTGTTATTGAGGTTAAATTGGATAATCTAATTTACATCACAATATCTCAAAGACCAATTGAGATATTCTTATGAAATAAAAATCATCTTGAAGCAAATTTAATCTAGTTTTAACATACCAATTACAATTATTACGATTTCATAAATTAAAAAGATATTTTTTTTTTTTAAATCACCACTCTTATTATTGAGGTTAAATTGAATAATCTAATTTACATCATCGTATCTCAAAGACGAATTGAGATATTCTTATGAAATAAAAATCATTTTGAAGCAAATTTAATCTAGTTTTAACACACCAATTATAATTATTTCGATTCCATAAATTAAAAAGATAATTTTTTTTTAATTCGCCTCTCTTGTTTTGAGATTAAATTGAATAATCTAATTTACATCATCATATCTCAAAGACGAATTGAGATATTATTATAAAATAAAAATCATTTTGAAGCAAATTTAATCTAGTTTTAACACACCAATTATAATTTCTTCGATTCCATAAATTAAAAAGATACAATTTTTTTAAATCACCTCTCTTGTTATTGAGATTAAATTGAATAATTTAATTTATATCATCATATCTCAAAGACGAATTGAGATATTATTGTGAAATAAAAATCGTTTTGAAGCAAATTTAATCTAGTTTTAACACACCAGTTATAATTATTTGGATTCTATAAATTAAAAAGATAAAATTTTTTTAAGTCGCCTCCCTTATTGAGATTGAATTGAATAATCTAATTTACATCATCATATCTCAAAGACGAATTGAGATATTCTTATGAAATAAAAATCATTTTGAAGCAAATTTAATCTAGTTTTAACACACCAATTATAATTATTTCGATTCCATAAATTAAAAAGATAATTTTTTTTAATTCGCCTCTCTTGTTTTGAGATTAAATTGAATAATCTAATTTACATCATCATATCTCAAAGACGAATTGAGATATTATTATAAAATAAAAATCATTTTGAAGCAAATTTAATCTAGTTTTAACACACCAATTATAATTTCTTCGATTCCATAAATTAAAAAGATACAATTTTTTTAAATCACCTCTCTTGTTATTGAGATTAAATTGAATAATTTAATTTATATCATCATATCTCAAAGACGAATTGAGATATTATTGTGAAATAAAAATCGTTTTGAAGCAAATTTAATCTAGTTTTAACACACCAGTTATAATTATTTGGATTCTATAAATTAAAAAGATAAAATTTTTTTAAGTCGCCTCCCTTATTGAGATTGAATTGAATAATCTAATTTACATCATCATATCTCAAAGACGAATTGAGATATTCTTATGAAATAAAAATCATTTTGAAGCAAATTTAATCTAGTTTTAACACACCAATTACAATTATTACGATTCCATAAATTAAAAAGATAAAATTTCTTTAAATCACCTCTCTTGTTATTGAGGTTAAATTGGATAATCTAATTTACATTACCATATCTCAAAGACGAATTGAGATATTATTATAAAATAAAAATCATTTTGAAGCAAATTTAATCTAGTTTTAACATACCAATTACAATTATTACGATTTCATAAATTAAAAAGATAATTTTTTTTTTTAAATCACCACTCTTATTATTGAGGTTAAATTGAATAATCTAATTTACATCATCGTATCTCAAAGACGAATTGAGATATTCTTATGAAATAAAAATCATTTTGAAGCAAATTTAATCTAGTTTTAACACACCAATTATAATTATTTCGATTCCACAAATTAAAAAGATAATTTTTTTTTAAATCACCTCTCTTGTTATCGAGGTTAAATTGGATAATCTAATTTACATCACCATATCTCAAAGAGGAATTGAGATATTCTTATGAAATAAAAATCATCTTGAAGCAAATTTAATCTAGTTTTAACATACCAATTACAATTATTACGATTTCATAAATTAAAAAGATAATTTTTTTTTTAAATCACCACTCTTATTATTGAGGTTAAATTGAATAATCTAATTTACATCATCGTATCTCAAAGACGAATTGAGATATTCTTATGAAATAAAAATCATTTTGAAGCAAATTTAATCTAGTTTTAACACACCAATTATAATTATTTCGATTCCACAAATTAAAAAGATAATTTTTTTTTAATTCGCCTCTCTTGTTTTGAGATTAAAGTCTATAATCTAATTTACATCATCATATCTCAAAGACGAATTGAGATATTATTATAAAATAAAAATCATTTTGAAGCAAATTTAATCTAGTTTTAACACACCAATTATAATTTCTTCGATTCCATAAATTAAAAAGATACAATTTTTTTAAATCACCTCTCTTGTTATTGAGGTTAAATTGAATAATTTAATTTATATCATCATATCTCAAAGACGAATTGAGGTATTATTGTGAAATAAAAATCGTTTTGAAGCAAATTTAATCTAGTTTTAACACACCAGTTATAATTACTTCGATTCTATAAATTAAAAAGATAAAATTTTTTTAAGTCACCTCTCTTATTGAGATTAAATTGAATAATCTAATTTACATCATCATATCTCAAAGACGAATTGAGATATTATTATGAAATAAAAATCATTTTGAAGCAAATTTAATCTAGTTTTAACACACCAATTATAATTACTTCGATTCCATAAATTAAAGGGATAAAATATTTTAAATCACCTCTTTTGTTATTGAGGTTAAATTGAATAATCTAATTTCCATAATCATATCTCAAAAACGAATTGAGATATCGCAATGAAATAAAAATCATTTTGAAGCAAATTTAATCTAGTTTTAACACACCAATTATAATTATTTCGCTTCCATAAATTAAAAAGATAATTTTTTTTTAAATCACCTCTCTTATTGAGATTAAATTGAATAATCTAGTTTACATCATCATATCTCAAAGACGAATTGAGATATTATTATGAAATAAAAATCATTTTGAAGCAAATTTAATCTAGTTTTAACATACCAATTATAATTATTTCGATTCCATAAATTAAAGAGATAAAATATTTTAAATCACCTCTTTTGTTAGTGAGGTTAAATTGAATAACCTAATTTCCATAATCATATCTCAAAGACGAATTGAGATATTATTATGAAATAAAAATCATTTTGAAGCAAATTTAATCTAGTTTTAAAACACTAAATATAATTATTTCGTTTCCATAAATTAAAACGATACTTTTTTTAAAATCACTTCTCTTGCTATTGAGGTTAAATTGAATAACTTCATTTACATCATCATATCTCAAAGACGAATTGAGGTATTATTATGAAATAAAAATCATTTTCAAGCAAATTTAATCTAGTTTTAACACACCAATTATAATTTCTTCGATTCCATAAATTATAAGATACTTTTTTTAAAATCGCCTCTCTTGGTATTGAGGTTAAATTGAATAACCTAATTTACATCATCATATCTCAAAGACGAAATGGGATATTATTATGAAATAAAAATCGTTTTGAAGCAAATTTAATCTAGTTTTAACACACAACTTAACAAATTACAAGTAAATACCTTATAATATTATTTATTGTGTCTTTTAGAAATAATCCTTCAAACAAAGTCCTATGATTTTAAACTGTTTAAAACAAATTTAGTTTAAAATATATTAGGTTTTATATGTTAGTGTTTTAAACATGTTTAAACCAAATAGTTTTTAACAAATCGTTTATAACTAACAATCCTGATTTTGTGGTGACTCATTGATCCAGTTCTTTATTACTTAGCATTTTTTTTGGTTATGATATTTCAAAATGAATGTTGTTTAATTAATATTTTTTTTAATTCGAGTCATTTTCAATATAATTTTTGAATGTATTAAATGTTTCACGCCTCTTATCTGTTGATACGAAATTTGGTTGGAACCAATTTCCGTGTCGACTCAAATACATATAATCGAATTTGCATACTCTCCGAAGAAATACGCGCACTTATTTGTCCGGTACTCGTAAAAACCGTCATTGGGCGAAATTTACGGGCAGCACAACTCGCCCGATTAATAAGCAAACGCGAAAGAAAAACAGTTTAAAAAAAATTATGTACGAACGGTAAGTTTGGCGCGTGCATTTTCACTCTTTTTTATTTCATTCCTCCAAGTCATCGTAGTCGGTAGGCGGCAATCTGCAACCTGCAGCTTCGCACCTCGGCGTCGACGTTGACAAACTATTTGAATTGTAAATTTCGTGGATTTACGACAAAAATCGTCCAATAAACATGTAAATCGTCGGGTTAAATTGCCGTTGTAAACAGAAAAGATGAGCTTCCGAAGAGAGAAGCGTTTTTAATTAATTTTTTTTTAGATTAAGCTATTAAGATTGTAATTAGCACCATTTTATTTTTAATTTTAATAAATGAGTCATTCATCACTCACAAGATATTTATAAATTTCTTTTATTTGATATAACTACGTCATTTACGTTATGCCCCTATAATTTCAAACTTGGCAGTAACGACCTATACACCGCACCTAACCTTTAAATAAACATCTCGTAAAACAAACGGATTTAGAGATAATTTATTTATACGGTTTTGCATTTACGATTATAACGCCTCTATTGATTTTGAATTTCAAATTTCTTTACAATTTTATAAAACTATTTTTAAGAAAAAAAAGCTTATTATCAAGGTCGCCGATCAATTTGCGTCATATAACAGAAAGAACTGTTATCAGTCAATATATTATTACACTCGACCTATCCTCCCATACATTTAGGATGATCGTTTATATAGAAAAAGTAAATATTAGCGGACCGAGTTACTTCCTCGGGACTATTGAAAAATTCGATAATATTTATCTCTTTGTGACTCAGTTTTTATAAACATTGCAATTAATCTCTCATTTCCCCTCTAACATATCTCTCATATTTCGAAAAAGGAAGTGTGCAACATAAATATATAAGTCTATATCCGTTAATAAATAACAATTAATCATTAAAATCGTTTATGCATAAGAGTGCTAACAAAATGATGGGTTGTATAAAAGAGTTGTAAGCAAATTGTGGGAGAATTAGTAAGAAAATTTTCTATCAAAAATAAAAGATTTTCAACCCCAACTTTGCACTTGCATGGCGAAATTCTTAATAAAAGTTTGGTAGGGAAAACACGTATATTGAATGTCGGGGTAGGAATGGAATCTTCGATACTTCAGCCAGAACGACGTGCTTTGCGTTCCACGTTATCCTAAGTAGTTTGTTGTTCTTTTATTATTTTTGTTCCTTTTACATTTTCAATCGATGTTCTAGAAAGGCTTGAATTCATTTGATGTATTTCAAATATACAGTTATTTATTTTTATAATAATCAAAATGTACCATTATATTTTTTCATCTAAAAGCAATTAATGTATTAAAATTAAAGAAATCATAATTTAACAAAGAAAATATTATCATCAGGTGCATAGGATGTGCTCGAGATGTTATTCAAGCACCAGCAAATTCATTCGGTTTTTATTCAAATAATTTTTTAAGAAGAAAGAACGCGCTCCAATTTACAAATTTGATGTCTGCTTTTGTCGTGATAACGAAGGGTGTTGAATAAGCGAGGTAATCTTTTTAAAACAAGTCTTCAAAATCAATGCAATCCAAGATACTTTCAATTAATAAATCAATTTAAATCTGAGAGTATAAACGGATTTGTAAGCACATCCAAAATTTCCTTCTCCATTTCTATTCCGCTATAGGACTACCAGGTCTTTTGGGATGTTGGGTCCACATTGGGTATTTTGTAATTAGTCGATGATGAGATTAGAGTGTCCAATTCCTGGGATCATAAATTTTTCGGGTTTCGGGACTAAATTTAAAGTCCCGATACTTGGGCCAAAGGTTCCGAAGTTCCCGAAAATAGTCCCGAAATCGGTTCTAGCCGATGATTTTTTCGTTATCTAGTCGGAGTCTTATGGTCAATATTTGTATTACAATTATTAACAGGTTGTAAACTTTTCATTTGTAGTCGTTACGGATTCCAGAACTTTAAAATCCCGGTACTTCCTAGTGGTCCCGGGACTACATTTCCTTCAAGAAATCGCGGAAGAACCCGGGACCAAATACCGGGACTGGGCGCCCTAAATGAAATGTGTTGACTTTGTGGTTCAAGATTTGACAGAAAAAATATTTGTTTGATCCACTTTCATATTCGTCAATAATGTTTCCTGCATAAAGGCACGATAATTTATATGCATTTTGGAGAGCAGTAACTCAAAATCAATTCCTGGCAATCGAATTGATTCAACAAAAAGTTAAAATCGACACTAAAAGTCAGATATCATTCAGATTAACTCATAAATATGAGACCTTGAAAAATCTGTGAATATCATATCTTTGGCTACTTAGGAAAGAAATAATCAAGAACCTATAATTTGTCTAGTACTCGTTTTATCTGTATCACCAACATCAACCTAAACCTAAAGGCTAATAGGGGCAACAACCCCTGAAAAGTGGAGAAGAGGTGCGGACCTTTTTTGGCATTGAATATTGTATGTACTCGTTTCATTCGTCCACCCTAACGCGCTGTATATCTTAGGACCGCTCTGGTTCAAATATACTATAAAATTAATATACTATAATAATTATAATTATACCTAATATATAGGGAGTTTATTGAGTTTAGCCGTGCATCTAAAAACATTTTTCTAACAAAGATGTCTACAATAAATAGTTTCTGAAATAGAGTACTGCTTTGACAACCTGTATATTTGAGTGGAAGGAAAACTAGAACTAACACTAGACCTAGAAGTGGAAAGTTTTGGGTTTAGCCGTGCGTCTGAAGACAGAGACTGCTCAGAGTACTGCTGTGACAACCTGTATATTTGAGTGGAAGGAAAACTAGAACTAACACTATACCTAGAAGTGGAAAGTTTTGGGTTTAGCCGTGCGTCTGAAGACAGAGACTGCTCAGAGTACTATTTTGACAACCTGTATATTTGAGTGGAAGGAAAACTGGAACTAACACTAGACCTAGAGGTGGAAAGTGCTGGGTTTAGCCGTGCGTCTTCAGAAGGAGTCTTTCCACTTCTAGGTCTAGTGTTAGTTCCAGTTTTATATCGTTAGATCTAACTATAAAACAAGAAATATTCGGGTTTAGCCGTACGTCTCTCAAATCGGCTAAACCCGAATGATTCTAATTCTAGGTTTAGTGTCATTTCTAGTCTTACTTTAGTTAAAATAAACGAGGTTGGATTGGGCTCGTCGAGTGTTGAATGGAGATGAAACCGGATTTTGCATGTCTCCAAAATCCGGGACGATTTTTTCACCAAAACGCAGAAAACTGTACACCAAATAAAAAACGCCAATGAAAAGGAAAACATAACAATACTAATAATTTATTTGCAAATGGTAAAACATTATATCCAATGGTAATTTTTCCATATATTCATTCCTGCATTAATGAAGTCGATTCCTGAGCATTGGTTTATTGGCAAATCTACTACCAAGGTTGGATGAAAAGTGATATTTTTTACGAATATGTGGTTAATGGTGTCGATGTGAGGTTGAAGGAAAATGATGTGCCATAACCTTGTTATTTTATGATTCATCGCACATACGTCGCATTTATCGTATCACCCAAATAAATGGTGTGATAACCATAATATAAAATTGTATGCTTTCTCTTTTAATACAATCCATCTCATGGAGCCAGCTGATGTAAGTATATTTAAGCCTTTAAAAGCTGATTGGAAAACGACTGGTCGTGAAGGACAAAATAAAAATCACAATGTAAACAAAAAATGTTTGCGCTTTGAAGAAATGAAATTAGAAATGGCCACAAACGATGTGGTCTACTTCCGTTAGATGTAAATGCCGTAGATTTTACGAAATGGAAGAGTTAAACATCACAATGAACGTTCTTTTCTCATTTTAACTATATATAAGTTAGATTATTTATTATAACCGAAAAATATCGACGCAAATAAAATTAGTACTATCAGATAATTTGTTAGAATCGTAAATTTCCGAGATCTTAAATTTAGATACAAAGGGCATATAAATATATACAAACTGATAGAGCATTAATTTTAATTTCTGAAGATGTTTAAAACCAAAGTGCTGAACAGATTTTTGTTGAATTTGAAGATGATATTGTTGCTGGTTAAATAAATACCCAAACAGAAGCGAATCCCATTCTTTCTCAAGATACTAACGAAAATCCGATGTTCTAGAAAAGCTTGAATTCATTTGATGTATTTCAAATATACAGTTATTTATTTTTATAATAATCAAAATGTACCATTATATTTTTTCATCTAAAAGCAGTTAATGTATCAAAATAAAAGGAATCATAATTTAACAAAGAAAATATTATCATCAGGTGCAAAGGATGTGCTCGAGATGTTATTCAACCACCAGGTAATTCATTCGGTTTTTATTCAAGTAATTTTTTAAGAGAAAACAACGCGCTCCAATTTACAAATTTGATGTCTGCTTTTGTCGTGATAACGAAGGGTGTTGAATAAGCGAGGTAATCTTTTTAAAACAAGTCTTCAAAATCAATGCAATCCAAGATACTTTCAATTAATAAATCAATTTAAACCTGAGAATATAAACGGATTTGTAAGCATATCCAAAATTTCCTTCTCCATTTCTATTCCGCTATAGGACCACTAGGTCTTTTGGGATGTTGGGTCCACATTGGGTATTTTGTAATTAATCGATGATGAGATTAGGGCGTCCAATTCCTGAGATCAAAAATTTTTCGGGTTTCAGGACTAAATTTAAAATCCCGATACTTGGGCCAAAGATTCCGAAATTCCCGAAGATAGTCGCGAAATCGATTCTAGCCGATGATTCTTTCGTTATCTAGTCGGAGTCTTAAGGTCAATATTTGTATTAAAATTATTAACAGGTTGTAAACCTTTCATTTGTAGTCGTTACGGATTCCAAACTTTTAAAATCTCGGGACTTCCTAGTGGTCCCGGGACTACATTTCCTTCAAGAAATCGGGGAAGAACCCGGGACCAAATACCGGGACTGGACGCCCTAAATGAAATGTGTTGACTTTGTGATTCAAGATTTGACAGAAAAAATGTTTGTTTGATCCACTTTGATATTCGCCAACAATGTTTCTTGCATAAAGGCACGATAATTTATATGCATTTTGCAGAGCAGCAACTCAAAATCAATTACTGGCAATCGAATTGATTCAACAAAAAGTTAAAATCGACACTAAAAGTCAGATATCATTCAGATTAACTCATAAATATTAGACCTTGAAAAATCTGTGAATATCATATCTTTGGCTACTTAGGAAAGAAATAACCAAGAACTTATAATTTGTCTAGTACTCGTTTTATAATAATCTGCATCACCAACACCAACCTAAACCTAAGGGCTAATAGGGGCAACAACCCCTGAAAAGGGGAGAAGGAGTCTCTGGGGTGCGGACCTTTTTTGGTATTGAATATTGTATGTACTCGTTTCATTCGTCCAACCGTGCGTCTTCAGACGCTCGGCTAAACCCAAAACTTTCAACTTCTAGATCTATAAATCCATCTATATCGTTAGATCTAACTACTTTGCATGTCTTCAAAATCCGGGAATTCGGGAATCCAAAAAATACTAATAATTTTTTTGCAAATGGTAATATATTCATTGCTGCATTAATGAAGTCAATTCCTGAGCATTGGTTTATTGGCAAATCTACTACTAAGGTTGGATGAAAAGTGATATTTTTTACGAATATGTGGTTAATGGTGTCGATGTGTGGTTGAAGGAAAATGATGTGCCATAACCTTGTTATATTATGATTCATCCCGCACACGTCGCATTTATCGTATCACTCAAATAAATGGTGTGATAACCATAATATAATATTGTATGCCTTTTCTTTTAATACAATCCATCTCATGGAACCAGCTGATGTAAGTATATTTAAGCCTTCAAAAGCTGATTGGAAAACGACTGTTCGTGAATGGCAAAATAAAAATCACAATGTAAACAAAAAATGAATAATATTAAAAAACAAGTTTCTTTTTGCACTTTTACTGGTTACATTATAGTATTAATTTCAATAGTTTTTACATGTTTCGCCCATTCCTTGTGGGCATCATCAGAAATAAAGAAAAAGCAACGTCTATAGAGAAAATCCAATCAATACAATCATAAGAACAGAATAAAAGCAACAGAATAAACAGAATAAAGAAGTCGATCGACTGCTTCTTTTGCTTTAAACTCGTTTTAATTTCTACATGTTTCATACGATTTTCATTTGTATCAAGATTTTATTTTTCATCTTTTATTCTGTTCTTATGATTGTATTGATTGGATTTTCTCTATAGACGTTGCTTTTTCTTTATTTCTGATGATGCCCACAAGGAATGGGCGAAACATGTAAAAACTATTGAAATTAATACTATAATATAACCAGTAAAAGTGTAAAAAGAAACTTGTTTTAATATTATTCATTTATAAACTGGTTAAAATGGATTACTTCTTTGATTTTAAACTTTTTAAACAAAAAATGTTTGCCCTTTATTAAAGGAATGCTTAAGTTCGTCTACTTTATCAGAAAATTTTAGAAATGGCTTCAAACGATGTGGTCCACTTCCGTTAGATGCCGTAGATTTTACGAAATGTGTTCAAAATCGATTAGAAAATACAGCAATCGATTCGGTTATCATGGAAGAGTTAACCATCACAAAGAACGTTCTTTTCTCATTTTAACTATATATAAGTTAGATTATTTATTATAACCGAAAAATATCGATGCATATAAAATTAGTATTATCATAGATAATTTGTTAAGGTGTTGAACGAATTTTTGTTGAATTTGAAGATGATATTGTTGCTGATTAAATAAATACCCAAACAGAACCGAATCCGATTCTTTCTCAAGATACCAACGAAAACCCGATGTAGATAAAATTAATTATAACGAGCCTAACTTTGAAAATCACTTATACTGGCCAGCAACTATTTGTACTAACAGAAAAAATAAAGAAAAATTGCCATCATCTATCTTTTCAGTAGCGTATAGGAAGTATTTAGAATAAAGAAGACAAAAAAAGGAAGAGGAGTATTATTATTTTAAACAGTACATTTTATGATTCCAAGAAATCACTTAACACTGTGCTTTTTTTTAAGTTCATTTATTATGTTTATAATTTATTTTATAGTTTTTGATGTCATAGTTTAGTTTTTATTATTTCTAAATGAATTTATCATTTTGTTAATGAGCATATGTTAGTGTGAAGACTAAGTACAAATTTAAAATATATGAATTTTTAATTGATTTTTTATAAATCAATTTACAGAAAATTGTAATTTTTCTCATGACTTGAATTGAATTTACACGAATTTAAATACAAATGTTAAAAGAGGCTGGTTGAAGCCGATTCGAGAGAAAATGATTGACTACTAGCATATTAGGTCTTGTTAAGCCTTTGCTAGGATAATTTTATTTTTTTCTAGCATGAATCGTTTATAGAGTTACGAAAGGAAACATTCTATTTACTTTAATTTCAAAGAATCACTTAGGCTTTTGAATTTGAAGACATATTGTCTTAAGTGGTCAACTATTTGCGTGTTTACCCTACTTTACAAATTGATTTGGCAACCTTGTGTATTTGAATTGAAGTAATTCTTTCCACTTCTAGGTCTAGTGTTAGTTCTATTTTTATATCCCGAATGTTTCTAGTTCTAGATCAGATCAAACTCTAAATGTAGAACTAGAAACATTCTGGTTTAGCCGCACATCTCTCTAAATGGCTAAACCCGAATGATTCTAGTCCTAGGTTCAGTCTCAGTTCTAGTTTAACTTTAGTTCAAATATACAAGGTTGGCTTATTCGGATGTCTTCAGAATGTCTTCAGATGTGCGGTTAAACCCAACCCAACCCAATCCAAGCTTGTGTATTTCAATTGAAGCAAAACTAGAACTATTGGAAAATTTTGGGTTTAGCCGTGTCTTTTTAGACTAAACCTGAATGATTCTAATTCTAGGTTTAGTATCAGCTGTAGTTTCACTTTAGTTCAAATATATAAGGTTGGGTTGGGTTGGATTTAGCCGTGCCTCTGAAGACACTTTTTTTTAGCGAAGGCCTCTACAATGAATAGTTTCTGAAGTAAAGTAAAAACTGATTTAGGAACTCTATATATTTGATTTGATGCAAAACTAGAAACTAACTCAGAACCAGAATTTTTTTATGAAAAGGGACCTCTCGTTTCGCTCAAGAACGCCAAATATCTTAGGACGGCACTGTACATCACAGTTTCTTATAGTTACTTAATAATTTAACGCCTAACTGTCAAATACATATTATATAACACACTTTATTGGCCTTTCAAACAAGTATGTATAAATATACTATTTGCATTACACAATGTTGAATGAATCAGATTGAAAACTGTACTTGCTTTAAAATTGCTTCAATCAGCATAATGGTATTAACAAAAATCACATTCCTTGGTATACACCATTGAATTTATAACATAACCATATTGAAGAAGATCAAGTTGTGCAATGCATCTGATGGATACGACAAAACACGTCGAGATGTACAATTTTTTCTTCGAAAGAAAAGTTGTAAAAAATGGAAAAAAATATTGAGTAATTTTAGATTTTCAAAAATCAATGTAAATCCAGTAAATAAACAGGTTTGTAAATACTTTCCAACTTTACTTCTCCATTCACCTTCATTCCATGCAGCTATCCTCCAGCTTCTAAATCCAATTTGATGTTTCAACATTTCTCTATTATCCATAAGTCTACCAGTTCTTTTTAGATATTTAGACTACATTGCTCATTTCATATTTATTTATTCGATGATGGAATGTATCGAGCTTGTGCTCGAAATTCTTCTTCAAAATCCAGCGCAGAAAAATTCTTTGCTTCACCATTCATTTTGATACCTTCCTAGATTTTTTTTGCACAGGAGGCATAATAATATTAAGTAGGTTAATTAAAAAAACGAAAGATTATAAAATAAAAGAATAAAAGAACGAAGAAAGAACGTTTTTTCCTGTTAAGAACATGGTTGATCCATTGGTGGTTTCTTGAATATAAAAAGTTTTTTAACGTAGAATTGTTTTTAAACAGTTTTTCAATTTTCACATCGCAACTCGACAAATTAAACAATCACAGGAATTCTGTATTCCTGTGACTGTAATGAACTTAAATTGAATTTTAAATATCTGCAAATTTTGACGATACACCCTCTGATGATGGCTGGATACGGCCGAAACATGTAAGGAAAGATAAATAAATAAATAGATCATCGATTTAAGTTATTTAAAGAAAGAAGATCTTTCGTTTATTTAATTAACCTACTAAACCTTCATGGATGAAAAAAAAATGGATTTAATAAAGGATTATAGTATTAATAATATTAATTTCATTATTTGATTTAGCAAAAATTTGAAAATATATGATTCGTATTCATATATGATTATAAGATTTGTTTAAAAGTTAAAATGCTTTAAAGACATTTGATGATCATATAGTCGACATTAAAATATTCCTGGATTGTACATCCTGGAATGTGTGATCTATGTCAGGGAAAATACACTCACGATAATAATTTCCTAATTTCTGCTTAATTTCTACAAGCTTACCAGAAGTGAACACCATTTTAATTTTGTGGCAATACAATTTTTCAATGAAATTCCTGCAGAAGTTACTAGACTATCAGTTTTAGTCAACTAAAACTAAAATTTTTCTTATTCAAAAGCCTTATTATTCGTGCCTCGAGTATTTGGATGACGTTGTAAACGATTTTGAATCTTCAGTTTGTTATGTTGTGCTTGCTATGCCGTGGATTGTTTGTTTTTATTTCAGTTTAGCCTTAACATGTAGGTATTATTTTATACAAATTATGACATATATTTCGTCGTCAAATAAGGATAAGTCTTTCCTAACTTTTGAGTTAAGTAATAATTAAATGATAATTAATGATCTTGAAGGTGAATTACTTGATACGAATAAAAAAAAATAGTATTTCAATATAAGAGTACAACTCACTCACAGTTTGGCGACTCAGAATTTAGGGAACATTAGACGTTTTCTTTCCGACATGTATGTTTGTGTAGGAGAAAGAAGATACAGAAAGACATTTTTGAACGAATATACGATATCTGATCAGATGTGATCAGTGCATTCATTTCGTATAATCCCATATTAACATACAACTCATACTCACTACTAAGAATTTGGTTTGGACATATCCACGTCATATCATCAACAATTATTTTTTTTATTTTTACTATTACTGTAATTTTTTATCACTTACACATGCGCGTTCTAGAATCCATAATTTTTTTGCTAACTAATCTGCTCGAACAAACCTAATGTTGAATAAAATCACGTTGAAACCTGTGCTTGCTTTAAAATCGCCTCGATCAACATAATGGCACTAACAAAAACCACATTCTTTAGTATAACCAATACATTTGTAACATAACCACATTGAGGAATATCAAGTTGTGCAAAGTACCTGATGGATGCGAGAAAACACATCGTGATACACAACTTTTTCGTCGAAAGAAAAGTTGTAGGAAATGTAAAAAAATGTTAAGTAACTTTAGAATTTTAAATGGAAGGTTAAATGGAACTTTTTCCCTATCGTTAGTTATTAAAAAGTTATTTTAATTTAAAAACTTTAGTTCATTTTCAGTCAAAATCGATTTTATAACTTATTACAATTTTCACATTATAATTTGCTTAGTTAATATTGTAGACAGAATACCAAATAGTTATTACAAACTGCAATTATATTATAATTATTGTAGTTAAAGTGACTAGTTTTGAGTAAACTACAATTAAGATTCGCCAAATTTGGTTAATTTGACGAATTCGTTTGGCAAAGTATAAAATAAATATGGCACAACTTTACAATCAATGGGTCAATTTAACTGGTAAATGTAAATAGTTTATCAATTAATTCGTAATGATTGTTAAATGAAATACATTAAACAAAACGATACTCGCAACTAAAACGAAATAACTTTCATCATTAATTTAATTTGATTCAATTGACATATTTGTCAATATTACGGTGTAAAAATAGTAAATGGGTTGAAGAAATATCTTACAGTTAAGAGAAAATATTGTTTAGGTCCATTACTACTATCTTTTAGTTAAATTTATGTTATAGATTCCTATCCACTAGCCAATCAGAATGCGTAAAATAGCCGTAACTAAGACAACAATCTCTTAGATAGCTTAACCACAAGATGGTAGTAACAAGCCTTAGGTCCATTACTATCATCTTTTAGTTAAATTTATCTTATAGATAAATCCATCCACTAGCCAATGAGAATGCGTAAAATAGTCGTAATCATGGTAATAATTCCTTAGATATCTTAATCAGAAGATGGTAGTAACGAGCCTTAGGCCCGTTCCTACCAAATCGTTGACATCTATTAGATAAGCTGACTATAAGATAACGCTAAACTAATAGTTTACGGACTCGGCCGTACTACCACTTCAAGTTATCTCATAGGTAGGATATCCTTAAGATATCTAAAGAATCTAGTGATTTTATTTGGGGTGATTTTTTAAGTTGGTGACCATATAGTCAAAAGGCCTATTATTCTAATCTCGAACATCATCGTAAATCGAGCTTTTATTATTTTTGTCATTCTTCTTATTTTGTGTACCGTTCGAACATAGAAAACGGAAAACGATAAGAAAAAAGAACTGCGAATTATTCCAAACAGGAAATGGAAATATTGATCGATTTAATAATTAAAATAAAAAAAATGTTATAGAAAATAAAAGAAGTGACGCGACACGGATGGCGGTTCGAAATCTCTTCATGAATTCCCCATCTGAATGTTTATTTAGATGATTTAATCGTCTTCGTATTATTGTTTCACTTCGTATAGGAAATAATTAGGGGTGTGCGATACAGCATGAAGCGTATCGATATTCTATACACACATTGTATCGATATATCCGAAATATACATATATCGATATTGTATCGATACTCATATCGATATCGTATTGATATTTAGATCGACAGTTAATAAAAAGAAACTATGAAGAACATAAAAGTTTAAAAAAATTATTTATACTTTAGTTGAATTTAAGTCTAAATTGTATAATTGTTTTTGTATCGATATATAGATGTTTTCTTCATATCGATATCGCTATTTTCTTTGTATCAATGTACTAATGTGGCGATATATCGATATTACAGTGATGTGCGTATTGGTCATTCGACATGTACTGCTGTCTCGATACATATCGATACATCGATACTTTAACCCAGCCCTAGAAATAATTCATTTATATCCTCGAAAATATTTTCTTCATTGCCAGCATCCATAAAATTATCCATTTTTGTAATTTTGTAATATTTCACTGAAAAACGACGCGTACCGTTACATCACCGGGCGATTTGTGAGGTTAGGTTTCTTCTTTTATCTATGAGATACCGACTTAACCCGAACTGAATTCACTGGTTATGGTTAACACAAAAGTTATCTTTCGGGTAACGTTAACTGTGAGATAAATGCAGTGGTAGTAATCGATTTCTACGTTATCTTTTATATAGCGCTAACTACAACTTTAACTATGAGTGGTAGTAACGGGCCTTAGTCCATTACTACCATCTTTCAGTTATCTATCTTATAGATAAACCTACCTACTAGCCAAAATGTAGAGAGAAAAGTAGCCAAAAGAACACGTAAAATAGCAGTAACTATGGTAATAATCCTTTAGTAGGTAATAACGAGCCTTAGGCTCATTACTATCATCTTCTGGTTAAACTATCTAAGGCAGTGGTTCCCAAAGTGGTCCATACGGACCCCAAGGGGTCCCTAGAGTTATTCAGGAGGTCCTCGGAAAATTAAAATCGATTTGGGGGTCCCTAAACAGCGGCAGGGGGTCCGCGTAAGGTTTAATAAAAAATAAATAAATTGAGACACATTTTATTTAATACGGAAATTAAAATAATAATAAAAAATCGCCAATAAATTATTAGTAAATTATTTATTAATTTATTAATAAATTATTAGCAATTTTTACATCCCAAGTAAAATATATAGATAGGTGCATAAAATTGTACTTTATTGTATTGTACTTTATCGTACTAAATTGTAGGTAATTGTATTTTATACAAGTAATAACAGGCATCGCGATGCAGGCTTACGCCTACTCGGTCTTGTATAAACAGGAATAGCGTCGATCCCTGCACCAACTAGTGAGTGTATACAACAATTTAAATTTATTACAAAACATTCAGTTGTAAATTTAGTTTTAAATTTAAGAATTCGATTCCTGATTGGACAAAAGATAAACAATGTGTTTATCCAACTGTCGAGTTCTTAAATTTACGACTAAATTTACAGTTATTTTTTTTGTATAAACCTGACTTCTCTTGTTTAAGTTGATTAAAAAAATTATGATTACAGTAACACTCAATAAGGATTTCTTTTTTGTTAAAATTTTTGAAGGAATTTTAAGTTTCTTCCGTTAATGTTTCGAATTACTGGGTTTTAGTGTATTCTGTTGTTAATTAATTTTGAATTACTTATTATAATTAGATATATATAAGTATTTTTCTGTATTGTTTTATGCCCTTTTTTCATATAACAGTATGAGCGAACCGAAGAAAAAATTCAGACAATACAATGTTGAATATATTAAATTTGGCTTTATTCCGTCACTAGGAAATAGTACTTTACCTTTCTGTCTTCTATGTAATAAAACGATGTCAAACGATTCAATGAAACCTACTAAGCTTAAGAAACATTTAATAAAAATCCATAGTGACAAAAAGATAAGGATTTAACGTTTTTTCAAACACTCAAAGAAAAATATTTGAAAACACCGAAATTGCAAAAACTCATAGGGATAAAATCTCAGAGAGATGACGATGGACTGCGTGCTTCTTATAATATATCTTTAATGACTGCGAAGCCCGGAAAGCCGCACACTATTGGCGAACAACTTATTCTACCAGCTATAAGTGAGGTAATACACACCGTGATGCACAAACCAGTACGATATTATAAAAAGAATTCCATTGCGTAATAATACAGTACGAAGAAGGATCGACGAAATGGCTCAGAGTGTGGAAAACTCTTTATGTGACTACTTAAAAACATCTCAATTCTTTATACAGCTTGACGAGTCAACATTATGACTCGTCAAACAAGTATGATGGTTGTCTAAAGGTACGTCTTTCAATCGCTTCTATTCGCTCTTTGATTCAGTGTTGGAATTCCTGGAGAGTAAAGACAATGATTTACGTCATAATTTAATTATCTCGAAAAATGACATCGCTTATATTACTGATTTATTTGCAGGATTCAGCGAAACTAATTTGAAACTACAAGGTGACACACTAAATTTAATTAAAACTAAAAGTGTAATATCTGCCTTTGTTGCAAAACTTTTGCTATACAAACAAAACTTGGGAAGAGAAGAATGTTCTCAGATTCCAAATCATTCAAAATTGCAAAATAGAGACGAAGATTTGCTTGCTTATTGTCAATACTTAACGGCACTCCATTCGGACCTTACTCAAAGATTTGAAGACATTCTTCACTTGGATATTCCCGACTGGGTGTTGAACCCTTTTGTAAGTAGTCAAACTCAGAGCACAAATGCAGATGAGTACATGCCAGTACAGGAGCAACTTATTGAATTATCCACAAATGATAAGCTGAAACCAATGTTTAAGCAAGGATACGAAAATTTCTGGTTACAAAAACAGATCCCAATTTTATATCCAGCATTATGGGTTATTGTATAGAAGCTGTTGATTGCTTTTTCGTCTTCGTATTTGGTAGAACATGGATTCAGTGCCGTTATGAGCCTCGTCACAAAGAAAAGAAACATACACTAGAAATTAGTAATCGGGAGGATTTGCGGTTGCTACTGACAAACATCGAGCCGGACATAAATAAACTCATAACATCCCATCAGGTTCATACAAGCCGTTAATATTTTATTGTATTTTAGTACAAAAGTTATAATCAATAAATACTTCTTCAACAAAATGTTTACTTTATATTTTATTTTTACGTCACCATTTACCATTAAGGCTCGTTACTACAATCTTCTTCAAAGGATTATTACCATGGTCACGGCTATTTTACGCGTTCTGATTGGCTAGCAGATGGGTTTATCTATAAGATAACTTCATTTTTCTATTATGTATTTAATGTAGTTTTCACCCAGGGGGTCCGTCGCACAGTGGGGTATTTGACCTAAAAAGCTGGTCAAAATTCAAATTTCCAAAGTTTTATAAAAACAGGTAAAAAGCGGCAAATATTGTAGTACAATAGATAGGGAATACCAGAAAAACATTTCAGGTACTGTACCTATAAAACCCACGGCGTGAAGTCATTTCAAAGTTAATCTTTCGAATCATCACTTCGGTGCGTGATATTTTGTGCTTCTGAGTTTTATTTATCAATTGTGTATTTTTTTCTTCACGTCATGGAATTTTCGGAACAAGGTAAGTTATAATGTGTACTATCTGGTCCATTAAAATCATTTTTTTATTAACGCTATTACCAGTTAAAAAAAATCTTAATTGTAAACCATTTTCTGTGATCAATTTTTATGTTCAAAATGATTTTTGTTGTAGTGTACCCCTATGTACCGCAGTATATATTTTTTTAATCTGTTCAGTAACTTATCTACGACAATTTTAATCAAGAATTTCTCGCGGAAATTCGCAGATCCACTTTTTATGAATTTTTCTTTGAGCACCTACCTTTAAAAAAAAAAAATTTAATATTCTTGCGTTGCATTGTGGGTAGGCTTTTGACATAAAACGATTAAAATTTACTATAAATTAATAAAATATAAAGTCTGTAAAATCTATCTAATAGATAATTTCAATATAATTTTAGGTTCATCTGGGATGAAAGTAGTAACCCGTAGGCATCTTTACGAAATCATGCGAAATTGTCCAGAAAAAAATTTCTCTAAAAAATTAGATTTTATGGAGAAATATTTAGTTGAAGATACAAATTTTACCAAGGAAAAAAGTGAAAATGTTTATCTACAAATAAGAATTCTAAAATCGAAATTTAGAACTAAGTGGCAAGCTGCTCATAAAAAACACGAAGTGTTTTTAAAAAATAATGCCGCTTGGCTAGATGGCACTATCTGCATACCATTTGAAAGACAAACTTCAGGCACTGTTGGTCGACCAACAATACATTTTGATGAATCAAGCGAACGAACAAAGAGGAGAAAAACTAAAGAATTGAGAAGTTCGTCGGTAGCTGAATTAACTTATGCTACACAAATGAAGCTACGGGAATCTGGCAATGTAGCTGCTTCTCGTGTAGTGAAAGATGTTACAGTTTCTCCAACACGAGGACAAAAATATCAAGCTGCATTTTCGCAAACTGCAAAAAGTAACGTTAGAGGATTGTCACCGCTAGAAGCTTTGGCAATATTTGTAGAAGCAGGTTCATCTCGAAGAGAGTACGAAATTTATAGGAGTGCTGACAAGACATTATATCCTTGCTATAGTATATTGCAACGAGAAAAGAAAGCGTGCTATCCATCCAAGGATGCGATAATTGTCAGCGAAACTAGTGCTGAAATAAAATTACAAAATTTACTGGACCACACGTCTTCACGCTTATGCGAATATCTGAAAGACGTATTACTAATGTTAAGCGATGAGGAAATGAAAAGCTTAGAATTAATATATAAATGGGGATGTGACGGCTCTCATCAGTCACAATATCAACAAAAATTTGAAAATACCACGTCTTCTGATGCACATATTTTCCAAAGTTCCATGGTGCCATTAAAATTGTTGGCCAAGAAAAAAACCATTTGGTTGAATCCTAAACCATCTTCTGCCCATTATTGTAGACCTATAAGGATTAGATATCTACAGGAAACTGTGGACGTCACAACAGAAGAGGTAGATTACATTAATGACCAAATTAGAGAATTAAACCCGACTAATGTTGCAATCCAAGGAATCGATGGAAAAATTAAACACACTTTAATTTTTTGTATGGTCGATGGCAAAGTATGTAACTCCGTTACACATACTACATCAACCATGAGGTGTTATATTTGTGGCGCAACATCAAAAGAGTTTAATAACATCGCTCAGAAAAAACCCATAAAGCAGGACACGTTAGAATTCGGGTTATCTATTCTCCATGCGAGAATTCGTCTATTCGAGCATATTTTGCACATTTCATACAAAATTCCCATAGGAAAGTGGCAGGCCAAAGCAAAAGAAGATACTGAAATTGTAGCAAACACAAAACAAAAAATTAAACAATTATTTAAAACGGAAATGGGATTATTAGTGGACATACCTAAACCCGGTTTTGGTAACACTAATGATGGCAATACCAGCAGAAGATTTTTTAACGACCCTGAAGTTGCTGCTAAGATTACTGGTGTAAATCAAGAATTTATATTTCGTATTAAAGTAATCTTAGAAGTAATATCGTCTGGAAAAAAAGTAAATGTAGAAAAGTTTGAGGCTTACACTTTCGAGACGGCTCAACTTTACATTAATTTATACCCATGGTACCCAATGTCTCCAACTCTCCATAAAATTTTGATCCATGGACCAGAAATTTTAAAAAATGCTCTGTTACCTATAGGGCAATTATCAGAAGAGGCAGCGGAATGCAGAAACAAACATTTTCGAAATTATCGAGAAAAATTTGCGCGGAAATATTCGAGAGTAAAATGTAACGAAGATGTATTAAATCGCTTATTATTAACTTCAGATCCGCTGCTCTCTTCGATGAGACAAAAAAGAAAAACTCTTTCAAAGCCATTTCTGAAAGAAACTGTAGAAATGTTGCTTCCCGATGAGAAAGAAGAAGATGATGATGAAGAAGAACATGAAGAAGAAATAGAAGAAGATTTTGATTAGTAAATGTATATTGATTTATATTGCAAAAAAAAAATATTGTTTATGTTGTAAACAATATTTATATTGTAAATAACCAATTTATATTGTAAATAAATAACCTATTTGTAATTTATATTGTAAATAATTTAATATCTTAATTTACCTATATTTTTTAGAGCTACTTCTCATACCTGCTATTTCCGAGTAGATTTTTAAACAAGTATTTATTGTGAAGTGTCTTTTTTAGCTTTTCTCAAAATAAAACGGAGCAGTAAAAGTAATGAGTTATTTTTCTTAGAACTTCTCAAAAGGGTAGGTTCTGTCACAAAATATTTTATAGCATTTTTTTGTTTACATTTCCCATATATACCTGCAGTTCAATTTTAAAATAATTGGTACCACAAAATAATAGCAATCTATTGTATCCGGAACTTCTTTACAAATTAGCTTGGTATTTCCTATCCTTAAAAATTTATAACAGAAAATAATTAAGGACCTATTTGTTTAAAGTAGGTATTCAAGTATATCATCTCTACCTTCAGGTCAGGTTTATACAAGCACAATTAATAGCCAAAGAACAATTAATTAATACAGCGATTTTGTTCGTAAATATATCTTTTTTGTTATTTATTTTCACATTACTTGGCTCCTAGATTTTTTTAAACATTTTTTTCAAGTTTATCATATCAAAACATATAAAATAAAACCATAAAATAATTTTGGCCAACTTTTTGGGTCAAATACCCCACTGTGCGTCGGCAAGGTTTGACTAAGAAAAGGGGTCCGTGGGCCAAAAGACTTTGGGAAACACTGATCTAAGGGATTATTACCACGGTTACGGGTATTTTACGCATTCTGATTGGCTAGTGGATAGTTTTATCTATAAGATAAATTTAAGTAACAGATGATAGTAATGGACATTAGAAGATCAAAACTTTTTAAAAATAAATAATACAAGACATAAAAACTTTTCGTCAAAACTCAAAAAGTTAAATTGGTCTTAAACTAGTGACATAAAAAGAAACTTACAATTTTGTAATGATATCTGGAAGAACGTCGCTAGGTACGACGGTAAAACAGGCGGTGCGACACTCGAACTCCAGAAAATCAGCGGTACACCGACACTTGTCGCGGAGGATTGGACAGGATGCGGAAGTCGCGGGAGCATCGGAACCGGTGGCGGTAGCATGATGTGTGGCGGCTTGAAGAAATAGTGCCGCAACGGTCGGCGGAGGCGCCGCTGGTAGCGTCCAAAGCATCACGACGGCCGCCAGCAAAACCGGCAGTCGCAGCATGCTGCACGCGGGGCACTGCGCGTCGTCGTCGTTGGCTCTCACCCCGTTCGCGTTCGCGTTCGCCAGCCTACTGACGACGCTGACTGCGAAGCGCTGCAAAGCGCCGCGACCGGTTCTCATTTTCTTTCCTCTCCACACACGCTCTCTCCACCCGATATCAAAAACGACGACACTCAACACTACGAAAATCAACGGCGACGCCAAACGCTAAAAACAATTTCGTAAAACAAAAATCTTATCAAAATAAAATAACTAGGGTTGTACCGAGAGAGAGAAATAATTCTTTTATTGGCTACCGACCGTCGACATATAAAGCCCAGGTCTTTCCTCCTTTACATGTTTTTGTCTTTACATATTTTGTATATATACAACATAATGTGTGAATAATATAAATTGAAATACTTAAATAAAGTTATAAGTTTTGTTTAGTGTAACAAGCATTTCAATTTTCTTCTTCCTGCTCTGCCATCAGTGTTAAAATAGTGTTAAATACTGTTAAAAGTTTGCGGTTATTGCTAATATTCGATCTTCTTTGACACACCCGATCCAATATTTGTGTGTTGAGACTTTTATTAATGAATTTCTTGTTTAGTGTCTTAATTGAATTTGTTTTATTTGTGATATATCGTATAGATCTTTATTGCTGATGTTTTGCAAGGGATTGTTTCGATGTCGGATTTTGCTTATGATCCTTAAGCATCTTCTTTCGGCTTTGTTAATGATCTCCTTAGTGTTCTTTGTGGAGTTAATTGTAAGAACGTGACCATAATCTAAGACTGGCCTGCATATAGATTTGTATATTATCATTGCCTAAAGCCCGGATTAAAAGGCACTTGAAAAGGCATGAAATTTTGGCAACAAAAGCACTAAAAAGGCATAAAAATTAGAAATCGAAAAAATTGCTGTACCTAATTAATAATGTATTTTAATAACGTTTTCATTAAAAAATACATCGTTAAACTAAACATTCATATATAATTATTAAACCACTAATCACGAAAACAACTAATTATTAAATGCTGTTCTAAATGTTCCATTGTGAAGTTGTGTCTTCGCTCACTTAACGTATTCTTGTAATCCGAAAAACTTCTCTCCACGTCCACACTTGTAATTGGTGCATATTTGAACTTTGTAATTAATGCGGGATCCATAATAAATCCAGTAACAATTTCACCACTTAAAATTGATGCAATTTTTTGCAATGTGGCAAATCCTTCATTTTTACACAGAACGTCATTAAATTTATTCGTAATTATTTGACCAATATGTCCTGGTACGCTATACGTGCTGTCTTGAAACTTTTTAATCATTTCTACTGCAGTCACTAAAGGTAAATCCTGTTTTTCAAGTGATTTTATAGATTCACTTATATAACTGTAATTGCTTTTTATAAATCCCAAATTATTTTGTAGCTCCACTTCTTTTAGGACGGCCTGGCAATCTTGTATTGCTTTACTACTTGTAGCCGGAAATTCATTTATTAATTGTTTAAAATGATCTAAGGCGTTTGCGTAATATATAGCGGCATCTAGCCATGTTCCCCATCTTGTTAGAACTGGTTGTGGTGGTTATGGGGTGTTTGGTAACCTCTCTCTAAACAATTCTACCCTTAAAGGGGCTTTAACAAATATTTGTTTACCGCTTTTTATTAATTTATTAACTAATGGGAACTGTAACCTTATAGTTTCTGCTACTCGATTAAGCCCGTGTGCTAAGCAAGTACAATGAATTAAATTAGAGTAAAAAATCTTCATATTAGACGCAGCTTTTACCATGTATGCCGCTGCGTCTGACACCATCAGTAAAATTTTATCTTCGGTACCGGCTCCGGTAAGAAAAGATGCGTTAATTCGTCGTGAATAAATCTTGTTACCGTATTATTATTTGTTTTACTTAATTCTTTGGTACTTATTAGAAAACTTTTTGACGAATTTTCATCACTTAATACTCCAAGTATTAAATTTGCCACGTATCGTCCACATACATCAGTTGTTTCCTTTACACTTATCCAAATACAGGGTGTCTCACGTAACTGGTTCATTAGAACTTTTTTAGGTTACACTATTCGTAGAGGCTTAAAATTTTGCTAACATGGGTTGTTCATTCCGATCTATTAATCTAAAATATTTTCAATATGGTCACCACTTTCGGTCTGCCGGAAGTAGACCTCAACTTCGTTATTTTAAATGGAATGCTATAGTTTTTATTTCACCATTCAATTACACGTAGGAAAATATGTTGACTTTGATAACAGTTGTTGGTACCTACCGTTTTTTGTTTTCGAGTTATTTTGATATTAAGTGTTTTTTATCAAATATCTCCATGCTCTTTACAAGCCCAAATCTCAGCCAACATTAATTCAAAAACGTTTTGCATTGGTACGATAACTCTTCATATGCTGTTAAATAGATTGTCATTTGTTGTATCAGAATATCTTATACAGGCTGGTCAAAAATTGAATTACCGTTTCGCTGTATTCAATTGTGAGAAAGTCGAAAATTTTAAATGGAACGCCCCATATCTTTTTAGCCTATCAAAACGGGAATTTAATTCTCTACAAATTATCTATAACCATTGCTATACCTATTTATTATAGTTTTCTTCATATTGAGTATTTTATCAAAATCCTACACAAAATGCTGGAAGCCGTTCGTGTTTTTATTAGAAGGCTATGACATTTTGACAGTTTATCGTGTAATTTATTTAAATTAGCATTGGTATTATTTCTAGAATGATCTGCGATTGAATAAACTTTAGTTTCTTAGATCTTATTTGCAAAAATAACCAACAGAAGAACGCATAAATGAAACAATGAAAAACAATAATATGGCGTAATATTCGACGTAATGATGGGCGAGATATTCCTAGAGAGTTCACTTTATCTATTAACGGTGATTTCTTGAAAAATATTATTCATCTAAATCTCTTACCGAAGAATTTGGTAAAGCAATAAAATACAACAAAACATTTATTCTATTATCTTAAGCTGCTGGTGATAGAAATTTATGGTTTCTTGTTATTTTGATCTTTCCAAAACTAAGAAGCAAATCCTATCCAAAACTTTATTACTTCCGCCATGAATATAAGACGAATTTGAAATGTTGGCGTTGGAATAATTCGCCATGATATTCAAAGACATTAACAGAAGTAAGTGATGACACAGCTAAGTAATGACAACAATAACATAAATATGGATGAAAAGCTGACAAAACTCCATGACTTTCTAATATAAAACCAGAGGCTTTCCAGCATTGCATGCACCCATTAATTTCAAGATATGAGGGTAACTACAACAAATAGGTACAGGAAAGTTTCTAGATACTTTGTAGAGAATTAAATTCCCTTAATTTATCTTTATAATTTTAAATTTTTTGATTCTTTTAAGTTATTGATTTTAATTTTTTCATTAAATTGTTGTTTTACATTGTTTCATTTATTCGGTTTTCTTTTGGTTATTTTTGGTAAATAACAGCTAGTAATCTAAAGTTTATTCAATCGCAGTACATTGTAGTAATAATACTAATAATAATTTAAATAATTTAAACAAAAAACAGTCAAAATGTCATGGCCTTCTAACAAAAACACAAACGGTTTTTAGCATTTTACGTATGATTTTGATAAATTCCTCATTAGCAAGAAAACTATAATAAATAGGTATAGGAATATTTATAGATAATTTGTAGAGAATTAAATTCCCTTTCTGATAAGGTATGAAAATATGGGGCGTTCCATTTAAAATTTTCGACTTTCACGCAATTGAATACAGAGAAACAGTAACTCAATTTTTGACCATTCTGTATAAGATATACTGATACAACAAATGACAATCTATTTAGCGGCAAGAAGTATCAAACGACCGTACGTGGGCAATAAGTATAAAAATGATTTATTCAGGATAAACGGTCCACAAAGTAATTAATGAAATAACTTTTTAAAATTGCTAATATATTTCGAATGTATTTTTCATTCTTCTTCAGAGCATCTATGTTACTAAAATGGAGATTTTTTTACAATTAATGAAAAGGTTTTTTAACATGAGCATCCAACATATGTTGAAGACGCCAAAGAACAAAATAAGATGAAATTAAACTAACTTGTTTTAAAAAGCATGAAATATAAAAAATCGTCTTGGTCATAGTAGAAAACACATTAAAACTGAGTATCGGTAAATTAAAATAACAAATTAAAAGTTCAACAAGAACGTGTAAAATTTAACAAAACAAAATGGACTGGATGAGAACGTTAAAATGTAAAAATTGATATGAAAAAACTTGTTCTCGATCGCAAACACAACCCCGAAAAACGAAACTGCGCACAAACCGAAATTTACCAAAAACAAGGCGGAAACTTTAAAAATTTAAATTTCAAAAAATTCAAACCAAAGAAACGATTTATCAAATAAAAACAATAAAACGTATTCAGAATAATTAATACAGACTATGTAAATAAGAAAATGCAATTAACAATCAAAAATGAACCTACTAACTTAAAAACTAGAAAACCATATCATTAGAGAATGTAGAAACATTATTAATATCATGATTATGTTGGGTTGATGGATTATAGTTATGGTTAGTCTTGTTCCTAGTAAACAAGTAAGCATATATGTTACTTAAATTCTGAGTATCCGTTCTATAGTTAACAGTATTACTAGTGTAATTTATATGGACCATCTCTAAGAAAATTCTATTGTAGTAATTAGATTCAACATCCAAAATTTTAACGTTATCAAAATCGAAGGTGTGTTTGCAATCCCGAGCATGTTGGGATAATGCACAAACGGTCTTATTCAACCGGCAGTTACTTTTATGTTTAGAAATTCTACTTTTAAGCCATTGAGAAGTCTGACCAACATATTTTCCACTACAATCGTTGCATGAAATGCAGTAAATTAAATTGGATTTAAATTTGTTTTCTGTAGCATCTTTAAGTTTTGTGAAATGGTTACCAAGTTTGTTATCGTAGCACTCAACTACTTTTAAATTGTCAATCACTGATAATGTTTTTTTCAAAGAATCACTTAACTTCTCGATATAAGGTAGTTTTTTATAAATGATAGGTTCAGCTGTAAGTAAAGATGGGTTAGTTAAACTGACCTGGTTTATGTTATTATCAATTAACGGTGTTGAAAATAAAATTTTATTAATTAATTTACTTGGGTAACCATTATTAACAAAAGTTTTTTGTAGAAATTCTAAGTTTTCACGAAGAAATTCTTTATCACAAATGTTGGAGACTCTGTGCTTCATGCAACATACAGTTGAAAGTTTGTGCTTAAAGCTATGACTTGAGAAATAATTAAGATAGCGTCCTGAGTAAGTCGGTTTAGCGTACCAATCAAACTTAATCTTATTGAAACCTTAATCTATTTAGCAGCATATGAAGAGTTATCGTACCAATGCAAAACACTTTTGACTTAACTTTGGTGAGATATGGGCTTATAAAGAGCATGGTGATATTTGATAAAAAACACTTAAAATCAAAATAACTCGAAAACAAAAAAGGGTAGGTACCAACAACTGTTATCAAAGTCAGCATATTTTCTTATGTATAATTGAATGGTGTAATAAAAACTATATTATTCCATTTAAAATAACAAAGTTGAGGTCTACTTCCGGTAGACCGGAAGTGGTGGCCATCTTGAAAATATTTTAGATTAATAGATCGGAATGAACAATCCATATTACCAAAATTTCAAGCCTGTACGAATAGTGGAACCTAAAAAAGTTCTAATGAACCAGTTACGTGAGACACCCTGTATAATTATTTCCAGTAATATTTTTTATTTCTTGAATAACTTCTTTGTAGACTGAAGTAATATAATTTTTGCGGAGATGGCTTTCATCGGGAATATGCATTGTACAATATGTTTGTAAAAAAGTTTTGAAATATTTTTTTGCCACTTTATGGATTGGTATGTTTGCTTTTATCAAAGCTTTGCAAAGATCAAAATTGAATTTTGATTGTTCAGTGTAGCCGGATGTTGATGCCACAGATTGTATAGCTAGTTTGTTGTTTTTTGGATTGACTTTTAGTCAGTTTTCATTTTTCCTGATGCAATAATGTTTTGACATGCTGAATTATGTAGTATTTCTTGTCACAATTAATCTGTTAACAGTAATTTAATAACATCAGTAGTTTTTATTATTTCTTCCATAATTATTAAACAATCAATATATTGTTCTATTAATTTTAGTGATCGAAGTACTACATTGAATCAATAGTGAATTTTATTTCTAGTGAATTTTGGGACATGCTATTCTTTATAATTTCCAATTTTTACAGTAAAAAGATTTAAATTTCGGTTTTAAATATTTAAAAATCTTTGGTATTATACATAATTTAATCATTGTTTAAAAATATATTTAATATAATTAATTGTTTTTACTCGATTAACTCCATCATTACGATTTTTGAACAGGCTTGGCAAAATAAACGATTGAGTTCATATTTCAATTCCTTGTAATCTTTAATCCATTCTTCTACGGTTGGCTTTTGTTTCAGCATTGTATTACGCAAGAACTTCACACTGTCACTCGAGTAACTTTAATACAACTAAATGAATTGAAGACTCGACGCAAGTCAAACGCAAGTCAAAGGAATTCCAAAGCTTAAATTCGGATCGATGAAAAGCGCGGATCTTACGTCAGACGGCACAACGAGGAAATATACAGAGGCGCGGCGAAATATTTTTTCATAATTCAACCAATTTTGGAAAAAGGCTTTAAATAGGCATAAAAAAATAATAGGCATGAAAATTCAAAAAGGCAAAAAAGGCATAACTAACCTGGTCTTATTTCACTTATTTTTAACTGATTCGTAAAGATATTTAAATATATTTGTAATGCCTTTAATTTTGAACATAAGCATATTTTCTATAAATCCGGTCTTTAATCATTGCGGTACTGGTATTGATGCCTTGGTCTTTATAAGTTAGCTATCGAAATAGTTTCGTTCTATTAATTGCCTCGTCTTTTTTATTTTTAAAGTGCTTAGATAGTTTTATGCCATTATCTACCGTTATACCAAGATATTTCACAGATGGGGAAGATTTGATGTAAACATTTGTTACCTTTTTTTTTCTTTTCCTATTTTGGATATCCCTTTCCTTTTTTTAAAATTCATTTTGGAGATGCAAATAAGTTTTTTTTTTGTTGTTGTAAGGAATGTTCTTTAACTTTTTTTTAGTTTTGTTACAGTATTACCAATGACGATCTTCACAGCAATGCAGAATCCTATTTTCCTTCATTTTTCCTTTTAAATAATAGTTGTCTCTGATGTAATTTTTGATAATTTCAATTATTTAAACAATAACTTGTTTATTTTATTTCTTTTACTTCTCAATTTCATTTAATTACTTTTAGTAGTATTTCACAATAACTTTTCATAAATTTCATATAGTAATTTTATTAAATACATTTATTTTGGATATATTTTGATCTTGTTAGTACCAGATGTGACGTTTAGTTCACATTTCTTATTGCTTCGGTATTTAAAGAAATCCGAATATCAGAGTTGTTCTCTTTTATCGGGTTAGTCGCTAAAGGCGTACCGAGTGAATTTTTGCAAAAATTTTCGACGTTGTAAAATTTAGTTTTGAAATTTTGTGAGCAAATCCGCTGTTAGCGAAGTCGTCACGAAGATACTTATTTTGTTTATAATTCCTGAGGGAATATAAATTTACGGATTTATTCCGGAGTAATTTATTTAACGAAAAAATCTTTATTAACTGACTAAGGCCTCGACGATCAGAGGTAGGTTTGATATAATTTTCATTAATTACACTTTTTTTAATCACATTTATCCATTCATTTAGTAAGTTTTTTTTTGAGCAATTTAAATAATTTTTAGGACAGCATTTTTACCAACCTAAAACCCTCAAAAGAGAATTGTTTGGACGCTGTGAGGATCTTCATTGGACATTTGGTTTTCATTTTTTTTTGGAAGGATCGTCTTGAATCCAATTAAAGGTCAGATCGTAACAATTTATTTTGGGGAATCAACATTGTGATTGAAAGAGAAAAGTAAAGGAACCAACGTTTTTCTTTGGTTAAAACAAAAGAAAAAGTAAACAAATTTTGTTAAAAGTAATTTCTTTTAAAATCCTATTCATAAAAAAAATTTTTTTTATTCATTATTTTATTGTTTAATTTGAATATTTAAATAATTTCATATTATTTCATTTGTTAAGAAAATTTAAATTGGGAAAAGTTAGTTGACCGATATTTTGATTTTATGCGAACGTTTTCCAAAACAAGCTTGTGGGGGGAATCAAAACGTTTCGCGATCATTTTTTTTTTTTGATTACCCAATTGATTTTCAATTTTTTTTGTATTAGTGAATTCTACCTTTATATATTTTTTTATTATACATTTTTTTTATTATTTCTTTTTGCATCTCCATAAAAGAATTATTTAATTTCATTTTGTTATTGTTTGTGTTGAAATCCTTTTCTTAATTCCTACCAACTCACTTCACCATTAGTGTGGGTCAAGGGTATCAATGGTGTAGCGCCATATAAATGAACCACCCCTCCAACCCTGAGTTAGCCGAGGGCCCCTTGACTGTACTTATTTTTTTTTTAAATTAGAGATTTCATCTCGTCTTTTGTGTTGTTTTTTTTTGACGTAACACATTGCCATCAACTATTCTAGGAGATCTATCGGATATTTGGTGGTTTGGGATAAGCATTTGGAATTTTTTCGGGTTAGTCGTAAGTCTCCACTTGTGTAATCATTCCAATATTTGGTCGTAAAGTCCCTGAAGGTAATCTGTTGCTTTGTCCGACGTGTTGTTGTGTGAAATAAGCGTGGTGTCGTCCGCATACTGCAAAATATACAACTCTGTGTTGAAGTAGTTCGGGTCTTCTGCGTATTTATCATAGCAGTATATATTGTATAGGGTGGGAGACAGTGGGGAACCCTGCGGTACTCCTTGTTTAGGTGAGAAAGGAGACGAAAATGTGTCGTTTATCCTTATTTGCAATGATCTATCATTTAAAAATCCGTCAATTAATTTAATCAGGTTGTTTTTAATGCCCATTTTTTCCATTTTGAAAAGAAGTCCCAAGTGCCATACCGAATCGAAAGCTCTGTTAATGTCCAATTGTTGTTAAGCATGATTAATGGATGTAATGCGGAGTTTTTGGGTTTGAAACCAAATTGATAAAAAGAGATCTTTGCGTATTTCAGGATTCGTTTGTTTATGATGTTTTCAAGGATTTTACCTAATACTGGAAGGAGTGTTATTGCTCTATAGTTTTTAGTTTGATGATGGTCAGTGTTAGGCTTAGAAATCGGAATAATCGTACCGCTTGTCCATATATTTGGAAATTGTCGTGATTATAGGCAGTAATTGGAAATGAAAAAATCTCATACAAAACCAACTCATACAAAAATGGATTTTTGTATGAATTGGTGAATCGTGTGATTGAAGTTTCTTAACAGATGTTTTGTGACTACATCTTTTCCCGGGGCTGAGTTTTTTCCTTTGCTGATGTGTTCCATGTATTCGTCTTCGTCTACATCGGTAATTATTTCTGAGTCATTATTTTGATTTGTGAAATTCTCGTACCATTTTTCCACCATTAATTTGTTGCTTGCGTCAAATAAGACATTCTCGGTTGTGCTAAACTCGTTATAGAAATGTTTTGCTAACGCATTTTTCACTATTTGTTTTGTATTCTCTGTCTTCGAATATTAACGTAGGAATCATCTTAACTTTATCATATTTGGTAACTTTTTTGATGTTTGTTTTTTGATAAATTTTGTGTATTTATTATTTTTGGTGATGTTTAATAATAGTGTTTGTGACTTTTAATTGGAAGTCGGAGATGAGTTTCATGTTTATGGATTTGTTATGTGTTGTATTTAAATAATTTTCCATGTCTTTGTTTACCTAACCTTCAATGTTAGTTCGTCTTAGGCCGTATTTGGTTGTTTATTCATTTATGTGGGTGTGTACCGGTAAGTTGATTTCGATGTTATATGTCTGGGTATATCTTTTATACCCAGATGATCCGAACATAAATCTCCCGTTGTTTCAATGTTGGTAATGGTATTATTTAGATTGCTGGTATGGATAATAATTGGTGGTGTCGTTGTTTCCTGCTATAATGAATGTTGGGTTTGTGTGTCTTTTTACAAAATTGGAGTTGTCCAGGAATGTTTGGAGTTGTTTTCTTTTGGTCTGGTTTAGGTTGAAGTCACCGATAAGTATTGCAAAAGTGAATTAAGATGCCTTTCTAAAGATATTTGTTTCTAGTAGGGAATGAGGGTGACAATATACAAGAAAGATATGAAGTTGTTCATCGTGGAATGGGATAAAACCGCGTAGGCATTCGTTGTAACGATTATTTATGGAAGGAGGATTTGCTTTGTTTAGGTTGTATGTTGGATTCGATAGTATAATAGAACCTCCTCTGGCTGTTGTCTTTTGGTAGCCTTGCCTTTGGATAGTATCCCAGTTTCTGTACTGAATGGTTTGGTCTGTCTTCATTTTGGTTTCAGTGAACAGAGCTAAGTCAGTGTCATTTTGTTGGATGTAATTAAGTACTAGGTGTTTTTTGTTGTTGAAGCTGTTGATATTTGCATATATAACTTTCATATGGTCACGTGAGATGTTGTTGTTTACATATGCTTGTTCGTCGGTTGATGACTCTGATGATTGCTATATGTAACCAGGTTCAGTGGGTAATGTTTCACATATTTCCATCGTCATTTGATTACCGTTAATCAGGGCGGTTGCTGGGGGTGCATTTAAGTCCAACCGATCGAGCATCACAATGTAGGCTCGGTTTTCTGATATGTTTACAAAGGTATCAATGTTAAATTGTTCTGCAAATCTTATTTTTAGTTTTTCAATAACTCTTGTCTGTTTGAATTTTTAGGTTTGTTTAGTTCGTAGGTATATGTATCGATGATGTAATCATGGGTAGAAATAGGCTTGTATATTCTGGAATTATTCGTTATTGAGTATTCGATCTCTTCGGTTTTTTTGTTAGCTGATTTTATTTTTATCGAGGGGATTTCTTCTAATGGTTTGAAGGTCTTTTCTTGCATTTAAAAGACCATGCCTAATGTCCGTCGTCACCGCATGCTTGGCAGGTTTCGGATTGTGTTGAGTTGCATTTTGCTGTATTGTGGTTACGGTTGTACCGATTAATCGGAAAAACCGATTATTCGGTCACTTTTTAGTCCACGATTAGTCGGTGATTAATCGGCGATTAAACTATAAAAGCACCGATTAGTCGGCATTTATTATAATGCTGCAAATAACATACTAATAAAAGAT
The DNA here is from genome assembly GCA_036711965.1 of Onthophagus sagittarius. Lineage (NCBI taxonomy): Eukaryota > Metazoa > Arthropoda > Insecta > Coleoptera > Scarabaeidae > Onthophagus > Onthophagus sagittarius. The sequence continues at coordinate 32,462,131 of JASERS010000005.1, forward strand.
AATATACAATTTCACTGGCAACTCCTTTTTGACTTAAATGTCAACATTTAAAATCAAAAAAAAAACATATATTATCAGATCAAAGCGCATTGAAACTGTAAAGAAATTAATTTGAGAATCCATGTTACAAGTTAAAATTTTTTAATTTCTTTTTTGTTAATACCGAAAACAGAACCGAACAAATAAATAAAAGCAAGTAAAGAAGTTGTTTTATTATATATTTTACATATTTAACTATATAATAAACTTGCAACATGAATTTAAACAAATAATATAAAGATAAAACTTTATCATTAATCCATGGTTTTGAAAAGATCTACATAAAAATGGAAATCACGAAGAACCTCATTAAATTTATCAACAAATGCTTAAAACACAACATAATTTCGAATTTTGCAAGGATTAATTCTAAAAAACTCAGGAACAGCACACAAATATACATTTCCTCAAAACTACTTTGCGATGAAAAAAGACGACATTTTAGGAATCTTAATTTCTACTACAAAAAGCTTGCAAAAATACACAGAGGATTAAGAGACCAACCGCATTGCGTAGAAATTGATGAAATAATCAATAAAATAAAAACACAGGCTTTTCTCCATAAACAAGATTTGAGAAAAAAGAACAAGAAATTTGAAAATCTTTTAAATAACAAACCAACATCTAATTTGACCAACAATGTAAATGTTTACACCCAACACAGAAATTATACGAACATCGTTTTTAACCAAGAAGAAATAAATCTTCTAAATAAAGGTTATAAATTCGCGTTATTCTTAAAGATTAATCTTCCCCTTTTAATTATTGACTTCGAAGTAGCAATAAAAAATGTTCCTGATCACGAAAATATTTAAAAAAATGATCTTATACCTTTCATAAAAAAGACGAAAAAGATTAATCCTTGAATAACACCAACAAAACTTACTTAGCGTATTGGGAAACAATAAAATAAAAAAGAAAACGCCGTCTTTGTAAAAGCAGTTAAGGGAGCTGGTTTTGTCATTATCACTAGAGAAGATTATAATCATAATAATAACTAAAAAATATATGAAACAGAATACTTATGTGAAACTAAACAAAAATCCATTAGATACAATCATTAGAAAAACAAAAAGTTTAATCAATCAATATAAAGAGACACTAATCGAATTTTCCTCAAATCTAAATCAATTACATGGCAATAATAATTTTTTCAGCAACAAGTTTATACACATGAACCCAACAATTCCCAAACTATATTCATTGCTAAAATTACATAAAGAAAATATGCCTATACGACTCATTACAGCCTTCCAAAACTCTTCTACTTCCAAACTAGCTAACTTTATGCTGAGTGTATTACGTATAATAAATTTTAAACCATCATTTACCACATCAAACTCCATTGATTTTATAAAGGCAACAAATAACATTGAACTAAAAAGCAATTCTTTACTCGTATCTTTTAATGTAACTGATTTATACTCAAACGTTCCAACAGAGTTAACACTCAATTTAATATTAACAATGTTCAAGAATACATTTAAAAATAAAAACAAATTGAATTCTTTAGATCTAACCTTAACAAGATGTAACAAATACATTGAGTATGATATGCAGGTGTCTCACGTAACTGGCTCATTAGAACTTTTTTAGGTTCCACTATTCGTAGAGGCTTGAAATTTTGGTCACATGGGTTGTTCAATCCGATCTGTTAATCTAAAATATTTTCAAGCTGGCCACCACTTCCGGTCTACCGAAAGTAAACCTCAACTTCGTTATTTTAAATGGAATGCTGTAGTTTTTATTAAACCATCCAATTATGCGTAAGAAAATATGTTAACTTTGATAACAGTTGTTGGTACCGCATTTTTTGTTTTCGTGTTATTTTGATTTTAATTGTTTTTTGGCAAATATCACCATGCTCTTTAAAAATACATATCTCAGCCAACATTAATTCAAAAACGTTTTGCATTGGTACGATAACTCCTCATATGCTGTTAAATAGATTGCCACTTGCTATATCAGTATATCTTGTACAGGCTAGTCAAAAATTGAATTACCGTTTCTCTGTATTCAATTGCGTGAAATGTTCAGTAGCGGAACCTAAAAAAGTTCTAATGAACCAGTTACGTGAGACACCCTGTATATTTAAGTATTCCTTCTAAATTTGAAGATTGGATTAAAAGTATGGATAGGAATAAACGTATCATTTTCATAATGAATGGGAAGAACTTTATTTTTCACAATGTACAGAGATAATTGCCTGTGTTTGACATGTCGTGCTACAGTTGCTTTAGCAAAAAAAGGGAACCTCGAAAAACATTTTTCGAGTTTACATAAAAATTATGAAAATGAATACCCTGTAAATAGCGAGTTAAGAAAACAAAAAGTAAAAGAATTAAAAGGTCAATAGCAGCACAACAACTTTTATTTCGTTCTACTACGCAACAATCTAAGTTGGCAACTGAAGTATCGTATGCCATTTTCTACGTTTTGGGAAAACATAAAAAAACCTTATCAGGATGGTGAAATTTTTAAAGGCGAGTGAAAAATTATTTTGTAATTTTAAAAATAAAAACGAAATTCTTAATGCAATTAAAGATTTACAACTTTCTCGTCGAACTGTAACGCGACGAATCGAAGATATTAATGAGAATGTAATTCAACAATTGGAAGAGAACATTCATAGCTGCAGTTTCTTCTCATTACAGTTTGACGAATCCACTGATACCGTTGATACTGCACAATTAACTGTCTTTATAAGAATGATATTTATCGATATTTCGATAAAAGAGGAATTTTTAACAATACTGCCGATGAAAGGAACAATGCGAGGTGAAGACATATTTACCACGTTTGTTACATTTACTGAGAATACAAAATTGCCTCTACATAAGTTGGTTTCTATATCAACCGATGGAGCACCCTGTATGGTTGGCCGAAAGAAATGGATTTTTAGCCCTTTGTCGACAAAACGAACAATTTCCCGATTTTGCATTATTCATAATAACGCTTTATGTGCAAAAGTGTTGGATGTTAACGATATTATGAATGCTGCAGTAAAAATTGCTAATTCTATAAGAGCACAGAGTTTAAAAGCAAAATTGCAATTATACATCTCACAATTTAAAAAAAATAACTTAAAGAATTTTCCTTATTTAGAAACGTAGATTAAAATTAGTGGTTCAACATTCAACAGTTTTGTTGTGAAACAGAAAAAATTAATCAAGAATTTGTAAGACGTTTTTCTAATATCAGTCGTTTTCAAGATATTTTTGAATTTATTTTATTTCCGTTTGGAGAATATGACATCAAAGATATTTCTTCAAATTTAGCTGATAACTTCCAACTAAATTCAACAGACATAGAATCAGAAGTTTTTGACAATAAAATCGGATATCGAACTAAAATTAGAACTATCACTAGGGCTAACACTAGATCTAAAACTAGAAACTTTCGGGTTTCGCCGTGCGTTTTTTGAAAAAATGTTTAACGTTTCGGATGCCATGTTGCAACCTTCTTCAGAAACTGGTTCTAACTGACAAAATCGGGGATCGTAAAACAATATATAGGTCGAAAAACTAATTAATAATTAATTTATGTTAATTACAAGCTAATTACTAACTAATTACTGCGTCGCGTCCGGTTTGGGAGTCGTGTTCGTCTTCACCACCATCTTCCATGTTCTGCTGAGTTCCCAGCCATCTTCTCTGTTGACGTTGTTTTTATGTGGGTGGATTTCTATGGCTTCTCTTGTCAGTCGTTGATGATATTTATTATTCCTAGCCAGAACCTTTGTTTTGTCGAAGTTTATTCGGTGTCCCTCCGAATGGCAATGTTCCGCAACCGCCGACTGTTGAATCTTCCTCAGCCTCACATCCCTCTCGTGTTCCTTGATACGGCATTCGATGTTTCGTCCGGTTTGGCCAACGTAAAACTTCCCACAACTGCATGACATCCGATAGACACCCGCTCCTTTTAATAGAGGTAGCTTGTCCTTGGCTACCGGGAGTGTATTCCGAATTTTGATGACCGTTCCGTATCGCACCACGATGTCGTTTTTCTTGAGGTGTCTTGCAATTCGTTCCGTTACACCGGAAACGTACGTCCTTTGTCGCCGGTGATAGCTAACTTTTACATGGAATTGTTCGAAGAAAATGCTCTGAAGAAGAGCCAATGGAAACCAAAGCTATGGCTCCGATATGTGGACGACACGTTTGTGATATGGCAACGTGGTAGGGAACGCCTCTTTGAATTTCTAGGTCATCTAAACGCTCAACATCCCATGATCAAATTTACCATGGAAACAGAATCCGCCAAGCAGTTGCCCTTCTTAGATGTATTGGTCACTAGAACGACAAATGGTGATATGGAACTGGGGTTGTATCAAAAGAAAACCCACACCAATAGGTACTTAGAGGCAACATCGCACCATCACCCCCCATAGAAGAGGTCCGTAATTCGCACTTTGTTTCAGAGAGCAGCAAGAATATGTAAAGGAGATAACCTAAAGAAGGAAGAACGATTTCTACGGAACGTACTACAGAAAAATGGATATAGTTTAAAGGACATCAACCGAGCCACCAAGTAGCGGAAGCAGGGAGAAGAAGCTGCAGCAAGTACAGAACCAGCTGGTTTCATCTGTCTTCCTTACGTTTCCGGTGTAACGGAACGAATTGCAAGACACCTCAAGAAAAACGACATCGTGGTGCGATACGGAACGGTCACCAAAATTCGGAATACACTCCCGGTAGCCAAGGACAAGCTACCTCTATTAAAAGGAGCGAGTGTCTATCGGCTGTCATGCAGTTGTGGGAAGTTTTACGTTGGCCAAACCGGACGAAACATCGAATGCCGTATCAAGGAACACGAGAGGGATGTGAGGCTGAGGAAGATTCAACAGTCGGCGGTTGCGGAACATTGCCATTCGGAGGGACACCGAATAAACTTCGACAAAACAAAGGTTCTGGCTAGGAATAATAAATATCATCAACGACTGACAAGAGAAGCCATAAAATCCACCGACATAAAAACAACGTCAACAGAGAAGATGGCTGGGAACTCAGCAGAACATGGAAGATGGTGGTGAAGACGAACACCACTCCCAAACCGGACGCGACGCAGTAATTAGTTAGTAATTAGCTTGTAATTAATATAAATTAATTATTAATTAGTTTGTCGACCTATATATTGTTTTACGATCCCCGATTTTGTCAGTTAGAACCAGTTTCTGAAGAAGGTTGCAACATGGCATCCGAAACGTCAAACATTTTTTTCAAAAAACGCACGGTGAAACCCGAAAGATTCTAGTTTTAGATCTAGTGTTAGTCCTAGTGATAGTTCTAATGATAGTTCTAGTGTTAGTTCTAATTTTAGATCAATTAACACCGGTCGTGAAAGCCTTCGTACTTAAATCGGATATCGTCATAAAAGGACACGCACATGAAAATTCGTTTTGGAATTTAGTATCCGAAAAAAAAAAAATCCGTTATTAAAATCTGTGGCATTGAGGACATTTAATTTTTTGGTTCGACATATTTATGCGAAGCAGCATTTTCACAAATGAAATTCTTTAAATCAAAATTTAGAAGCAATCTGACAACCACTTCTATGCGACTCAGTGATAAAATGGAATGCCATGCGTCCACATCCAAAAAATGAATTATATATATTGTTGTGAATAAATAATTTAATTACCATTCAATGCGTTATTTTTTTCCTATTTCTGAAAATGTCGATCGCCATTAACCAGCTAACATTTACGTCGATCATTGAACATTAAACTTTGCTCACCCCTGCTGTAGAACATTTAATTCTCCAAATTTCGAAGTGTTGGACATCTTAATCGAGTGTATTTTACCAGAGATGTCGTCAATTTATGGCAATCGTGCAAAATTTAATTTTTTTATTTCATTTTTATAAACAAATCCAAAAGCAATAATAAGCCATCTAGAAGCAATTCCAATTTTCTGAAAGCAACATCAACTTTTCTAGAAACATTTTTTTAAAAGCAGTTCAAGCCTTCCGGAAGCTTTTCAGCCTTCTTGAAGTATTGTTAAGTCTTCTAGAAGCAATCTTAAATGTTCTCGGTGTAGTATCAAGTTTACTAGAAGCATTTCAAATCTTCTAAAAGTATTTCAAGTCTTCCAAAAGCATTCCAACTCTTCTGAGAGCATTTCAAGTCTTTTGGAAGCAGTTCAAGTCTTCTAAAATATCAAGACTTCTAGCAGTAATAACAAGCCTGTAGTCTAATAGGATATAAATTGACTCGCCAATTGACTTCTTTTAATCTGCTCTTAGGATCATTCTCAGGATCGCGCGGATCATCGTAAAGTAATATTTTTTAACTATTTTTACAGTTAACTACCGCCCAGCTCTGGTCAAAATAATGTCAAGATTCTAGTAATTGAATCCACAAAAAGTACCTGAGTGGGCTAAATTAAAAAAAAAATTTCATCATTTTAAAACGCACTCGATTATCAACAAAAGTACCTAGAGTCCCGTTTTCAGTCGAAATAAAAACGGTCACATTATGTATGGGTAATATTAAAGTACCCGTACACGCGATTTTTTTCTCGACATTGCTCAGAAGCTGAATCTTTTCTTTATAAAATAACACTTTACTTCAAACACCTGTATTACGAAAGAAAACCGGATAAGTGCTTCCAAAAGTATACAAATGAAAGTGTCCAAACTTTGATCGTAGTAATCGGCCCAACCTTAAAAATAACTCTGAACCGATTTTTTGATAAAGTTATTGGTAAAGTTCTTTACCAATATTAATCAAGAAAAGATTTTGCAACATCCATAAACATTTATTACTCGAGTAAATCGAGTTAAAACCGTAATTACGCACTTTAAAAAAAATGAGTAATTCAACACGATCTTTGAAATTACAGTGATTTACAGCAATTTGAGGGATGCCAATAAAATTTTATGGATTCAGCATTAAACACTTTTAAAAATTTTATTTGTAAATAAAGTATTTTTACATTATTTAGCGTTACCATCACAATATTTTCCTTTAAACTCTCTGGGAGTATTAGTGCACGGCACCGTCAATATTTGTGGTTCGCTGTAATCGTCTGTCATAACAGTGTAAGGAAACTCCACCATGTAGTTACAAGCAGCTCCGACTTCGCCGTTTTTGTTAACAGCAATGACAGCGCCCGAGAAGTTTGGGTAATGTTTTGAAATTCTTGCGATGGCTTCGTCGGCGGCTTCTTTTGGTGTTTTCCCGTTACGCATTTCTTCAACTGCTAAAAAACTATTAACAAAAATTATTCCTTAATTAACTCAATAAACAATACAAACACGATGTATCTGAAGATAAAAAATTAAAAGCAATACAAATATTTTCTAATCAAGTTTTTTGTATAAGTTTGTAGAGAGATACTATTATGGTTATGGACATTTAGGGAGGTCGAGACTAGGTCCAGAAATCACTAAAAGGTATTAATTATGAAGAAGTATTATGACTGTTAATTGATTGGTTAGCTAACTGGTCAAGTGCCCGTTAGTATTTGACAATGATTTCTTATATCCAACTCTGCATGTTGTATTCTTTCATATTTAAAAACAAATATTTAAAATATCATAGCTAAAGAATAAATTGAGATATAATGATAAAATAATAAGCATTTTAAATTGTAGAATTTGTTAAAGATTTTTTTGGCTTCTTGAAAACTATTAAGGCATTTCTTTTTTCTCAATCTAAAGGACTTGGACGGGGTAAATGCGAATATTTGCTGTTTTATACATGTCTTCTTTTGCAATTGGTATTTGGTGCTAATCTTACAATTATATAGATTTAGGGCCGGTTTATTCACCTTTGGTTAAATTTAACTACCGGATATTTTCCATGGTTACTGTAATTTCACTTGCCATGATTGGCTAATATTATCAGTAACTATGGTAAATATCTTAGATTAGATAGGGCTTAGATTGAAGTCTTGTATATGTGGGAGAGATATAGATTTGGTACTGTAACCAAATTGATGAATTAGTCTCCACACGGTCAACATACATCAAAGTAGATGAGAAGTTATTATAATTTTATGTTCTACGAAATGTTTAACAGGACAACAAAAAACCGGATTTGAAATTAAATCAGGATATTTTTAAAAAGTTTCGCATATTTCGTTTCAATGATAAATAATTTTGGAATTGGATCTATTAATCGTTTATTTTTTTATGTCAATTAATATTTCATATTTATTTAAAAATCAGCCCCAATAATGGATTTTGAAACATCAGCAATTATAAATACAAACAAAAAATTCCTTGTCAAATTTAGTTCTTCTTATTATTTCTTACATTTGGACATTGATGTACGATGTTTAAAATTGAATTGTTTTATTATTCTTTTTTCATTTATGGTGATAACAACTATATCATATCAATTATAAACACTATTCAGAAACGACTTTTAATTGTGGTAACGCTACATATATCATAAAGCAAGAACGAATTGAGATATCATCAGGAAATATGACCAATATTCAAGGATATTTAATGGAGATTTTCTGCGAAATAATTATTTAAATCCTACTCTGCGTAAACAATAATAATTTATTAAACATCTATTATCCGTGCCAGATGTCAAGGCCTCTCACTTTAGAGATCGTTATCTTCTAAATCAAAATGTGTTTAATAATGTTGTATGTCGGATTTCGTTACCAGTTTTTTAAAATAAGTATAAAAATGATTTATTCAGGATAAACGGTCCACAAAGTAATTAATGGAACAACTTTTTAAAATTGCTAATATATTTCGAATGTATTTTTCATTCTTCTTCAGAGCATTTATGTTGTTGTTTTAAAAAGCATGAAAACAATCGCACTTCTTAGACTCAAACGTAAAACTAACCGCATAGCACTCAAAGACCATCGCAAGCTGAAACCGGGATTTTTGATCATTACAAGTAACCTCTAATTTATTAAATATTGACTGAGCATTCACATGAAGAAAGTTAAGTCTCGCTAATTTATCTTGCGACTTCGAGATATATGTGAAAAGACGAATTCCCACACACAATTCCCGGGACAACCCCAGCCAAGAGCTTAGTAACATTTATCTTTTCGTCGTTAGAATATTTATAGCTGACAGCTTTTTTAATATGGTTCACACGCAAAATTGGAAATGATATTGTTGTAACGTATTGCATGAATAGATGCAGTTGAAACAATGTCATGAGTAAGATGGTTATAGAATTTTTTCTTCCCTCCCGCTTTTTAATATATACGTCATTTAATTAAAAATATCACATCTCAAGAATGTATTGAGTACCATAACTCATTTCTTACTATTATAATACATTGTTATTTGACTTGTCCCTAATTATGACTAAATAATATTACTGAGAATCTTTCAGGACAAGTAAAAATTATTGAATGATACTAAAGTAATCAAGGATTATATAAATAGAATCCAATGGCGTCTTATAAGCAGGTTTTAGAACTAATTTAAAGCCGATGAAATCAATTTAGATATTGAGAACTCAATCATTGTGAAGATAAAAACGAACTTACAAAAATAGGATTTTCTAAGATCTTATTTTAACTGCGTAACGTATCAGAATTCTGTTTTGATTTTGATTAAGATTACTCTGTTGGAGCATTTCATTATTCTTATTATTACTATTAGTACTAGGCTAACAAAAGGTCGATTAATCGCCAAAGACGATGTTTTCAAAACGACCCAACCAGCAATGTATGCAAGAAAAATAAAATAAATTGATATGGCGAATATATGTAAACAAAAAAAACATAATAAATTTATATGTCAAGTAGTAGAAAAAGAATATGAAAGAATAAGAAGAAAAGAGACTGGAATAAAGCGAAAAATGATAGGAGAAGAAGATATAAAGCTGTCAGCTGAGAACGGAAAGAGAAGAGGCAGATTGTATCAGGAAACAGTCTGAGATACCTGTTGTGACAACAGGCGATCTCTACGCGAAGCTCTGAATACGGAAAAACTGCGGGCTTCCCGCAACTCAGTGGGTAAGTTATTCCACAGAGTTATAGCTTGAACTGTGTAAGACCCATGATATATTTCGGTACGACGAATCGGAAACATGAGTGAGATTTCAGCCATGAACTGAAATGCAGTGAACAGATAGATTGGAGACTGAGAGGAAAGCATCTTGTATAAGGTATTTAGTATGCGGAAAGGTACTAAATAAGATCGTCGAAGATAAAGCGCACACTATCATTTTGTAACCTCTCCAATTTGTTACGAAGACCAATCGAAAGGTTCGGGTATACGGTATCGGCATAGTCCAAATGGGGAAGAATTAAAGAGTAACAGAGGTTACGATGAACAATAGGCGGAAGGAAACAACCAAGCCTGCGTAGAAAGTAGAAACAGAAATAGACCTTCCCACAGATAGACTGAATCTGGGGCTGCCAGGATAATGCAGAATCCATCATCACACCCAAGTTTTTAACAGTTCGAGATAATGTATAATATTACCATCAAGTGACAAATAGGTATTATTCAGGGAGTAAAATTTTGTTACCAAAGCCTTGATCCAAAAGCAATAGCCTGAGTTTTTGCTACATTTAAACCCAAGGCATGGCATCTAGGCCAGTCCAGAACGCTAGCAAGATCCCTATTAAGCCGCATTACCGCTACTGGAAGTACCTCCATAGCTGCAGTTGTATAAATTTGGAGGCCATCTACATATAGGTGAAAGTTGCACTTAATTATTTTAGAAATGGAGATTATAAAAACTGAAAATAGAAGTAGACCCAAGACACTGCCCTGAGGCACACCACAGTGGTTTGTAACTACAGACGAAGATGATGAGGAATCACGTACGCACAACGAACGATTAGAAAGGTATGATTGACCAAGCGACACAGCTCAACGAAAAACCCACAGAAAAAAGAATTGCCACCAACAACTATGAGCAACAGAGTCAAATGCCTTGCTGAAATCGAAGAAGACCAATAAGGTTAAACGCCGATCATCACAATCATGTCTAATATCATCAGTAATTATGATGAGTGCCGCTGTCGTGCTATGGCCTGGCCGGAAACTTGATTGAAAATCAGTGATAATTTTATGCTTATCAAAATACTGCTGCACCTGCATATATACCAAGCGCTCTAGTGCTTTGGAAATTACGGAAATAATAGATATAGGACGAAAATCACTCAGACAAGTGGGACATTATGTTTAGGTATGGGTACAACGTAAGCTAGATTACAAATAAAGGGGAAGGTCGATGTCTCAATGGAAAAGTTAAATAATAATAAAGCATTTCTCCTACTACGTTACAACTTAGGCATTGGATTTGACGCAGTATTAAGATTAATGGCAAAATTTGTAAAATACATAAAGGATTCTTTATGAAAGGAATCTGAATTATTAAAAAAAAATATTTATGGGGAATAGATTTGTTTTCTTAATCCATCCCATTTTGCGTCATTTTGGTTAAAAATAACAAAAATAAATTTGTCTTTTTGCTTTTGACCCATATAAACATGTTCGAAATGCAAATTAAAAAATATTACCCCTCAATACCTACCTCGGTACAAATCGTAACATAGTATCCCCATCCCCAGTTGCGCAAGCTCCTCCAACTTCATTGTCGGCATAAGCCCCAGATCCCGCTATGGGGGAATCCCCAACGCGTCTATACGATTAAAAAACACATTAATTTTACGATCGACTTAACTCAAAGATTATTGTTATACCCAGCGATTTTATGTCTTAAACCATTCGTTGAAGTTCCCGCTACAATGTTATCTTCATTGTCGATAACAACCATTCCTATAGTATCGTGGGTTAAATGTATATCGATTTCAGAATCTGATACTATGTTACGAAACCGAATGTTATTTCTATTTAAAGGAGTATATGGACCGCAATATTTTGTTGGGTCGGGATCAACATTCTATAAAGCGTATAAACAAATTTGATAACGATTTGATTTTAAAACCTTGAGTAAAAATAAAGGCAATAAATAATATAAACCCCCAATATTTTTTATCTTAGGATTAAGTTATATTACGCTTAATCTCACCTTCCAATAATTAGGTTGGCAATTTCCATTCTTCCAAGTTTCCCATATATCGGTTGAAACGTTCGTCGATAATGATTCCTCTGTGAACCCCATTTGCTTCGCAAATTCAGTGGCTTGATCCCCCGCTAAGATAGAATGCTTGGTGTGTTGCAAAACGTGCTTTGCGACACCAACGGCGTTTTTAACACGTCTTAAATCGGCGACAGCACCAACATCCATGGTTTTTCTGAAGCACCCATTTAGTAAATAATAATAATAATTAAAATAATAATTCTTACCCATCGTAAATCAAAGCATCCAAAGTCGTTTCCCCGGATTCATCGGGACTCCCCCCGAAACCAACGGTTAATCCGCAATTTCCTTGTTCGCAATATGAACAACCACTAACCAAGGAATCGACACCATCAGCCCCATTCTTTAAATCATTCCAAGCTAAATTTAAATTTTAAGTTAAAATATTAACTTAATTGATAAATGTCAATTTTTCAAAAATGTCAAAAATTAAAATGACGTTTAAAACGTCAAAATTTTATTTATATAAAGTTTAAATTAATAATAATATTTACCGGATTGCGTCCCCCCTAAAGAGAAGACCCAAGTACCCACAACAATTGGTTTTGCAGCAAAACTAACGGTAATTAGACCAAAAAGTATTATTAACTTATACATTTTTTTCCTTTAAAAGTCTGATTCAAACTAAACTGAAATGATTTCAATTTTCAATATTATAGTTGTTGGAACGCAGGCGTATCTCAAACGATCTTGAATAACTTAATCTAATTAAATAATAGGATAGATTAGATTAGGTGAGGTTAGTTTTTTTTGAAATTTATGAGTTTAGATAGATGGCGTTTCATGACATCATAGTGATTTCTATAATTATATCTATCTTTTTAATAAAATCATAATTAAACTTATTTAATTTAGATAAAAAAGATTTAATTACTTTTAACGCTTTTTAACTTTTTTCTATAAACTCAATAATATTAATTCTGCATAAGTCGTCTTAAATCTTACAAGTTGGCAACTCTGACAATATCTGTCAAACTTACGACAACTTACGAGTCGAAGGATTTTTGAGGTTAAGTCGTTATATTGTATCTTTATATTTTAAAAGGATATTCAAATGATTAATAAAAATGACCGAGGCTTGTAGATTGTGTTTAAAGAGTCCTGAAGAAAGCTATGAAGATATGAGTGTGTATTTAAACGATATTATTTTTATTTTACCTGAATTGGTAAGAAAGACTTTGGAGAATCCCCAATTTACTCATACCTATGTAATTTTAGGATGTTAATTTAACATCGAACCCGGTAATATGCTCAAAATGTTTAGACCTATTATTATCAGCGGTTAATTTCAAAAATAATTGCCTAAAAATCGAGGAAGAACTAAAAGAAAAAATTAATGAAGCCCTCGCTTGCAAATCAGAGTTCGAAACGATCACAATCGAAGCAAATTATGATACATACGAAGAAGTAATTGAATTAAAGCCCAATATAAATAATTTAAACATTGATAAAAACGAATCTGATTTAAAAAATCTCAAATTTACATGTAAAATTTGTTTCAAACAATTTTCGGACCGTATTAATTTAAGTGCTCATAAAAAACATGCTTGTGCTGGTTACGAATGCCAGATATGCAATAAAAAGTTTTTGTACAAAACCGTTTTAAATAAACATCTCCGCAATAATCACCACGAGAATAACCAAAGATACTTTGAATGCAATATTTGTGGTGTCCGGAAGAATCTAAAATTTCAATTAACCGAGCATATGCGGGTTCATACCGGCGAGCGTCCTTATAAATGTAAATTTTGTCCAAAATCGTTTACACAAAGCAGCTCGGTTACGACTCATATTCGTTCGGTTCATTCAAAAGATCGTCCGTTTACTTGTGAAATCTGTGCAAGAGGATTTCCGGTTCGTGGGCAATACACTTATCATATGAGAATAGCTCACAGCATGGATTATAAACGATTAATGTGTTCGTATTGTGGGAAATGTTTCGTTATACAAAGTAAATTAGATCAACATTTAAGAATACATACTGGAGAAAAACCGTGGTTTTGTCATATGTGTAGTAAAAGGTTTGCTACTAAAAGTGATTTAAATCGACACTTAGCAGTGCATAGTGGTGAGAAACGTTTCGAATGTTTGTTGTGCCATAAGAAATTTGCGCGGAAAGGAAATAGGGATGTACATTTTAAAAGTTGTAGTAAAAAATTGGATAATGTTGATTTGGATAATTAAAAATAAAGAGGTTTTTTAAATTTTTTTTGTTACTTATTCAAGTGCCAATATGAATTTATTATGATTAAAATCACATTAGGCCCCATGTATATTGCTTCTTTTAATGTTAGGTCGACACTCTTACAGAGATCAGCCTTTTTATCTGACCTCAATAGCGCTCCACATAGAATTAGTTTTTTGATACAAATCAAAAGGTTCTTGCTTAAATTTGTCTCAATGCAAAAGTAACTGCACACTCCAAGTCTCGCTTAGGGATCTTAACGAATGCTTTTGCTGGGAGTATGGAGCTAGCACAAGAGGTCTAAATAAATTTGTTTTAAACCTCTTTATGTTAGAAATTAATATGTTCGGGAATCTCACTATAAAATTTAAAAAAATAATAAAACTATTAAAAATCATTCAATAAGATGAGCTTATTAATGGTGATTTTAACGAAATGATTGCTCCTCATCGATTTTGAGGAGCAACCCTCAATCAGAGGGCCATTAGATAGTGCAAAAGAGTATGTCGAAACGAATTATCCAAAAGCATAGGTCAGTGAATGTGTGAGTGCTCTGGGTACACAAGTTTCCTTCCATACAAAATCTTTAATGAGTGCAGAGCACCTATACGCATAATCGTGGAATAGGTGAGTTCGCTGGGGGCACCAAAAGACTTGATATGATACTGCCCCTGGAAGGCAGTAAGTGGAAGTTTAAGTCTTCCAGGGGAAGAGTTGAACCGCTTCCAAGACTTAACACTGCATCTGAAAGACTTGAAATGCTTCCAAAAGACTTGATACTTTATCTAGCAGACTTAATATTGCTCCCAGAAGACTTGAAATGCTTCTAGAGGGCTTAACAGTACTCCTGGAAAACTTGATACTGCTTCTAGAACACTAGATATTGTTCCCAGAAGACTTGAAATTGTTCTAGAAAACTGGAAATTGTTCTAGAAAACTGGAAATTGTTCTAGAAAACTGGAAATTGTTCTAGAAAACTGGAAATTGTTCTAGAAAACTGGAAATTGTTCTAGAAGACTTAAACTAGTTTCAAAAAACTTGATACTGCCTCTGAAAGACTTGACACTGCTTCCAAAATACTTGATACTGCCCGTAGAAGACTTGAAATCTTGCCAGAAGATTTGCAATAGTCCCAGACTACTTGTGCTGCTTCCAATAGACTTAATACTGCTTCTGGAGGACTTAATATTGCTTGCAAAAACATAATACTGCCGTAGAAGACTTGAAATACTCTAGAGGAATTGAACTGCTTCCAAAAGACGTCATACTGCAGCTGTAAAACTTGAGATGCTTCCAAAAGACTTGATACTGCATCTGAAATACTTGAAATGCTTTCAGAAGATTTGATACTGCACATAGTAGACTTTATGTTGCTCCCAAAAGACTTGAAATGCTGGGAAGACGTGATACTGCTTCTAGAATATTCGATATTGCTTCCAGAAATCTTGAAGTGGTTCTAGAAGACTTGAACTACTTTCAAAAGACTTGATACTGCCTCTGGAAGACTTGATACTGTCTGTAGGAGACTTAAAATGCTTCCAGATTAGCTGAAGTGTTTTCAAAAGACTTGAAATGTTGCCAGAAGATTTGCAATAGTTCCAGAATATTTGAACTGCTTTCAATAGACTTCATACTGCCTCTGGACAACTTAATATTGTTTTCAAAAAACATGATACTGCCGTAGAAGACTTGAAATGTTTCTAGATGAGTTGAAATGCATCCAAAACACTTGAATTGCTACCAGAAGACTTGAAATAGTATCAGAAGACTTGCAATACTTCCAAAATATTTGAACCGCTTTCAATGGACTTGATATTGCCGCTAGAAGACTTGAAATGCTTCTAGAAGGTTTGATACTAAAGACTTAATGTTACTCCCAAAAGACTTCATGACGCTTCCAAAAAACTTGAAATGCTTCTAAAAGGTTGAATACTGTAGCTGCAGAACTTAATACTGGTTCTAGAACACTTAATATTGCTTCCAGAAAACTAGAAATGCTTCCAGATCACTTACAATGGTTGCAAAAAACTTGAACTACTTCCAAAAGACGTAACACTACCCCCAGAGGACTTAATCTGCTTAATATTGCTCCCAGAAGACTTGAAATGCTTCACTTCTGGAAAATTTGATACTGCTTCTAGAACACTAGATATTGTTTCCCGAAGACTTGAAATTGTTCTAGAAAACTTAAACTACTTTCAAAAAACTTGATACTGCCTCTGAAAGCCTTGATACTGCTTCCAAAACACTTGATACTGCCCGTAGAAGACTTGAAATTGTTCCAGATGAGCTAAAATGTTTTCAAAAGACTTGAAATGTTGCCAGAAGATTGGCAATAGTTCCAGACTACTTGTGCTGCTTCCAATAGACTTAATACTGCGTTTGGAGGACTTAATATTGCTTTCAAAAAACATAATACTGCCGTAGAAGACTTAAAATACTTCTAGAAGATTTGAACTGCTTCCAAAAGACTTCATACTGCATTTGGAAAACTTGAAATGCTTCCAAAAGACTTGATATTGCATCTGAAAGACTTGAAATGCTTTCATAAGATTTGATACTGCATCTAGTAGACTTTATATTGCTCCCAAAAGACTTGAAATGCTTTCAGAAGACTTTAATGCTTCCAGAAAATTTAATTCTGTCCCTGGAAGACATGATATTGCTTCTTGAACATTAGATATTGCTTCCAGAAAACTTGAAATTGTTCTAGAAGACTTAAACTGCTTTCAAAAAACTTGATACTGCCTCTGAAAGACTTGATACTGCTTCCAAAACACTTGATACTGCCCGTAGAAGACTTGAAATTGTTCCAGATGAGCTAAAATGTTTTCAAAAGTCTTGAAATATTGCCAGAAGATTTGCAATAGTTCCAGACTACTTGTGCTGCTTCCAATAGACTTAATACTGCGTTTGGAGGACTTAATATTGCTTTCAAAAAACATAATACTGCCGTAGAAGACTTAAAATACTTCTAGAAGATTTGGAATGCTTCCAAAAGACTTCATACTGCATCTGGAAAACTTGGGATGCTTCCAAAAGACTTGATACTGCATCTGAAAGACATGAAATGCTTTCATAAGATTTGATACTGCATCTAGTAGACTTTATATTGCTCCCAAAAGACTTGAAATGCTTTCAGAAGACTTTAAATGCTTCCAGAAAATTTAATTCTGTCCCTGGAAGACATGATACTGCTTCTTGAACATTAGATATTGCTTCCAGAAAACTTGAAATTGTTCTAGAAGACTTAAACTACTTTCAAAAAACTTGATACTGCCTCTGAAAGACTTGATACTGCTTCCAAAACACTTGATACTGTCCGTAGAAGACTTGAAATCTTGCCAGAAGATTTGCAATAGTTCCAGACTACTTGTGCTGCTTCCAATAGACTTAATACTGCTTCTGGTGGACTTAATATTGCTTGCAAAAACATAATACTGCCGTAGACGACTTGAAATACTCTAGAAGAATTGAACTGCTTCCAAAAGACGTCATACTGCATCTGTAAAACTTGAGATGCTTCTAAAAGACTTGATACTGCATCTGAAAGACTTGAAATGCTTTCAGAAGATTTGATACTGCACCTAGTAGACTTTATGTTGCTCCCAAAAGACTTGAAATGCTTTCAGAAGACTTTAAATGTTTCCAGAAGATTTAATTCTGTCCTTGGAAGACGTGATAGTGCTTCTAGAATATTCGATATTGCTTCCAGAAATCTTGAAGTGGTTCTAGAAGACTTGAACTACTTTCAAAAGACTTGATACTACCTCTGGAAGACTTGACACTGTCTGTAGGAGACTTAAAATGCTTCCAGATGAGCTGAAGTGTTTTCAAAAGACTTGAAATGTTGCCAGAAGATTTGCAATAGTTCCAGAATATTTGAACTGCTTTCAATAGACTTGATACTGCCTCTGGACAACTTAATATTGCTTTCAAAAAACATGATACTGCCGTAGAAGACTTGAAATGTTTCTAGATGAGTTGAAATGCATCCAAAACACTTGAATTGCTACCAGAAGACTTGAAATAGTATCAGAAGACTTGCAATACTTCCAGAATATTTGAACTGCTTCCAATAGACTTGATATTGCCTCTAGAAGACTTGAAATGCTTCTAGAGGGTTTGATACTAAAGACTTAATGTTACTCCCAAAAGACTTCGTGACGCTTCCAAAAAACTTGAAATGCTTCTAGAAGGTTGAATACTGTAGCTGCAGAACTTAATACTGGTTCTAGAACACTTAATATTGCTTCCAGAAAACTAGAAATGCTTCCAGAGGACTTACAATAGTTGCAGAAAACTTGAACTACTTCCAAAAGACGTAACACTACCCCCAGAGGACTTAATCTGCTTAATATTGCTCCCAGAAGACTTGAAATGCTTCACTTCTGGAAAATTTGATACTGCTTCTAGAACACTAGATATTGTTTCCCGAAGACTTGAAATTGTTCTAGAAAACTTAAACTACTTTCAAAAAACTTGATACTGCCTCTGAAAGCCTTGATACTGCTTCCAAAACACTTGATACTGCCCGTAGAAGACTTGAAATTGTTCCAGATGAGCTAAAATGTTTTCAAAAGACTTGAAATGTTGCCAGAAGATTTGCAATAGTTCCAGACTACTTGTGCTGCTTCCAATAGACTTAATACTGCGTTTGGAGGACTTAATATTGCTTTCAAAAAACATAATACTGCCGTAGAAGACTTAAAATACTTCTAGAAGATTTGAACTGCTTCCAAAAGACTTCATACTGCATCTGGAAAACTTGAGATGTTTCCAAAAGACTTGATACTGCATCTGAAAGACTTGAAATGCTTTCATAAGATTTGATACTGCATCTAGTAGACTTTATGTTGCTCCCAAAAGACTTGAAATGGTTTCAGAAGACTTTAAATGCTTCCAGAAAATTTAATTCTGTCCCTGGAAGACATGATACTGCTTCTAGAACATTAGATATTGCTTCTAGAAAACTTGAAATTGTTCTAGAAGACATAAACTACTTCCAAAATACTTGATACTGCCCGTAGAAGACTTGAAATCTTGCCAGAAGATTTGCAATAGTTCCAGACTATTTGTGCTGCTTCCAATAGACTTAATACTGCTTCTGGAGGACTTAATATTGCTTGCAAAAACATAATACTGCCGTAGAAGACTTGAAATACTCTAGAAGAATTGAACTGCTTCCAAAAGACGTCATACAGCATCTGTAAAACTTGAGATGCTTCCAAAAGACTTGATACTGCATCTGAAAGACTTGAAATGCTTTCAGAAGATTTGATACTGCATCTAGTAGACTTTATATTGCTCCCAAAAGACTTGAAATGCTTTCAGAAGACTTTAAATGCTTCCAGAAGATTTAATTCTGTCCCTGGAAGACATGATACTGCTTCTAGAAATCTTGAAGTGGTTCTAGAGGACTTGACCTACTTTCAAAAGACTTGATACTGCCTCTGGAAGACTTGATACTGTTCGCAGGAGATTTAAAATGCTTCCAGATGAGCTGAAATGTTTTCAAAAGACTTGAAATTTTGCCAGAAGATTTGCAATAGTTTCAGAATATTTGAACTGCTTTCAATAGACTTGATACAGCCTCTGGAGGACTTAATATTGCTTTCAAAAAACATGATACTGCCAAAGAAGACTTGAAATATTTCTAGATGAGTAGAAATGCATCCAAAAGACTTGAATTGCTACCAGAAGACTTGCAATAGTTCCAGAATATTTGAACTGCTTCCAATAGACCTAATATTGCCTCTAGAAGACTTGAAATGCTTCTAGAAGATTTGATGCTGAAGACTTAATATTACTCCCAAAAGAATTAAAAAATCATTAACTTATTAATTTTGATTAACTTAAATAATCTTTATCTCAAAAACAAAAAAAGATTTTCTAATTTGGTTCTCAGCTTGACAAAATCGACACTTGCCTCTATAAATTTTGAATGTACCGTTAAAATATCTCAAGAATTCGACTTTTGGTGATTTTTAATTAACTTGAGATAGCCGTAAATGTTCACGTTGAATTTAAAGATTTATATCTCAAAAACGAATAAATATTTTCAAGATCCGCTTTCATTACGAGAAAATAGACACTTTCCTCTATAAATAATGAACAGTTCATAAAGATATCTTAAGAATTCGATTTTTCGTGGATTTTTAAAACAATATTATTAATTTCAAAAAATCATAAAAAATTAGGTGAACTTAAATAATCTTTACCTCAAAGATGAATAAAGATTTTCTAATTTGGTTCTCACCATGACAAAATAGACATTTTTGGTGATTTTTAATTAGCTTGAAATCGAATAAATATTTTCAAGATTTGCTTTCATCACGAGAAAATAGACACTTTCCTCTATAAATCATGAATAGTTCATTAAGATATCTTAAGAATTCGATTTTTCGTGGATTTCATCAAATGAGCTGACCGACAATCTGAAGCATGCCTATTAATAATATTTCGATGAATTCTTGAGAGGAATCTTGGCATTCTATTCCAAATTTACTTCAAAAAAACGTTGAAAATATAAAAGTAATACCAAGAAGGGGGGCTTGTAAATTTCAGATTGCAGATGATCAAATTCATTTAGCTGGTGACAAACAGCATCTAGAATACACAGCGCAGTCTTTTTGAATCAACTTCAAATCGATGCTCACTGAAAAGGATAGGTGGGTATATTGATACTCATAAAATATAACATCTCTTCTTCCATACGGGTATATCACTCTTTACCTTCTACAAACATTAGGATGAAGCAAACAAGAAACCGCGTTTCTTATAGAAAATATAATTTATTTCCAAATTGGTATTTTACTTATTATAGATCCGTCTATATTCTTCTTTTCATCATTATGGTTTAATTCTTTTAAAACGTTAGCTAAAAAGAGTTTCAAAATGATTTTTTTTATTAAAAAAAAAATGATAATTATAACATACTTTCCTGATCGTTGAGTGCTAATTCATTGTCATAATCCAATAACGTTTTTAAAATAAATTTATACTGACAAAATATTGATTGTTTATTAAAAACGTCCACACATTTAAACTTAATTAGATGAAGAAAATTGATTGATATTTTTAAGATTAATTTGTATTCTTCTAAAAACTCTAATAAAAAAATTAAATAATTATAATTATTAAAATAAAAAATCTTACCTTGATTTAAGACTTTGTTTATTTGAATCGAAAACGATTTTGCTAATTTATGGATAATTTGTATTCCTATTTCTGTGATTTTCCTGAGACAATTGCATCTAAAACCAAGTAAAATAAAAATTAATTAAAATATATTTTTTTAATTTCTTACTCGTTATTATCTGAATTATAATACATCCACACTAAGTTATAATCAAAAATTTTATTGAGAAATTTAATTAAATCTAAAACACCCTTCATATTTTCGAATTTTTCGTTTTTACTGAAACGCTCTTTGTAAACGAACGAAAAAATATTTAATAAACAAGAATCTAAAACAAAAAAATAATTAATTAAAATGTTAAAATAATTTTAACAAATTAAACCTTCATTGCATCGCAAAACTAATTGATCACTACTTCTCGAATAACTCCTTTGAGACGTTCTCGTACACAAATTTTGAACGAAATCTTCATTAAAAACTGATTCCTTCAAAAATTCGCATATGTATTCTAACGTTTTTAATGTAGGACGTGTAAAAATAATTTCTTTGATGATTTCTTTAACACAAAGATGTCGTTCGGAAAATTCTGATGTAGACGCAATTTTTGTCATAAACAACACAATTGAGGATAAATATCCCGTACATTTTTCAGAAATACGCTAAAAATAATTAATAAATAAAAAAAATAATTAATTTTGAATCAATTTACCAACACGCCAATTTTTTTTATCGTCGATTTGATCAACGCAAAAATATCGTCGTTAATAATAAACCTTTGGAAAATTGATTTACGTAAATGTGATGAATATGGTATTATTTCGGAAATAAACGCGATTATTCTTCGGCATTTTATGCCAATTTCTTTTTTGTACCATTCCCTAAAAATAAATTATGAAGATAATTAATTGATTTATGTTGATTTAGACCCACTTTCGAGAAATTCTCAGAATTATGTTAAAAGTGGGTTTAATTAAAAAATGAATTACTCATTTCCGAAAATAGAAGAATTTTTAGATAACTCCTCTTGTTTTAAATCTAAATAAAGACGATCTCTTTGTCTGATTGTTTCTTCTTGAACGTCTTGTTCTAAAACATCCAAATTTTTTAAGAAACTTTTTATTAATTGTAATGTGGCGGAAAAGATCTAAAAATAATAAGAGTTTTGGTATTTTTATTAGTTATTATTGATTCGAAATTATTTCGATATAAGATAATGTTTTGATTGGTGTTTAATAATAATAATTTATTGCCATAATAAAAAAAAGAAAATACAACTTAATGTATACATATCACAACTTAATATATAGAGATATGAGCAAAAGGATCAATTTATCGCATAAACGATATCTTCCAAAGTACCCAATCAATGAACTGTATACTGTGTTACGAAAAAATAAATTAAATGGCAAGCTTCAACGTTAAATTTATGGTAACTATACTGATGCGTTATGTTAGTTGCTAGAATAAGAGAAGAAAAGAAGCAAGAGAAGAAGAAGAAAAGCAAAGAAGAAGAGATGAAAAGTTAGAAGTTTTCAGGCAGATAATTGGCAAGCAAATAAATGGCGCTTTAGATGATTTTTAAATGTCGTAATGTGAGGAATATTACGAATATCAGTAGGCAGATTGTTCCAAAGGGTTATCGCCTGTACAGTAAACGAATTAATGTAAAATTCGGTTTTATGGGTCGAGAACATAAGCGGAGAATCAAGCTGAGATCTTGTGGGTAAGCCATGCGACGACAAGCGCTGAAATATACAGTACAGGTATCTTGGTGTTTGGTTATGAGGAACATTATGTAACATAGTCAATATACGAAATGATCTACGGTTTTGACAGGTTAATATCTGTAAGTAGTTACGGTAAGGGGTTATGTGTTGGGATCTATCGAGATCAAAAATATACCGTATGCAGTTATTCTGAAGTCTTTGCAGTTTATTTCACCGCAGAATAAATTAGGTCATGATTGGAAAATTGAGGGGCAGGAAGCTGACCATGCGTAGGTATGTTACTCGAACATGTCGTAATTATGAGATCCAGAAGAGAATGCGATGTAGGAAGATGATGGTTGGTTGCGAAGGCAGGATGGACAAATTTAATGAGGATGTAATAAAGCGTAGTTTTTCAGAGCGTAAGTCATTTTCTAGCAGGCAAGTATTGAAATCTCCCATCAAAAGAATATTGTTATAATTAAGAGAGTGCCTCTCAAGGGTTTCTTCCAATTGATCACAGTAGTCAACAAGAAGAGGACCAAGAGAAGCCACTCCCCCACCTCGCGAAAACAAACGATCATTTCGCAAAAGATTATAATTAGGAAGCGAGACATTTGCTGAGGGGAGAGAGGGTTTAAGCCATGTTTCACTGACCATAACAACATCAAAAATGATAGATTGGAATGTGATCAAGAAATCGTCAATGTGAGCAGTAATACTTTGCACATTAATATGACACACGGAGATAGAGTTTGTTAATCCATCAAACAGGTATCCGAGGTATCCCAGCATGACTACTAATGTCGTTTTCATCAATCTCACACGAGCGATCAAGAATAAAGTCAGAAGCGGACAGAAGAGAAGAATCAACAGAAGAATTACAAGAAAAGAAAGAATGAGAAGTAGATTCAGTTGAGCAACCAACATCAGCATCCATTTTTACTTGAGTTGAGTACAGATCCAAAACAAAAATAAAACAAAAATAGGTGTTTACTGAAAATGAGAAAATTATATTGTCGATATCTTATAAGAAGGTAATTTATGAATTGAAATCTGATTCATTAAAAGCTTTTTTAAGTTCTACTATTAATACAGTTTTGAAAATTTGGTGATAAAGCGATGTACATTCACAATCATATCTAAGAAAGATTTTGAAGATTTCTAAAAAAGAAGGAAAATTACTCGTTTGACAAGTAAAGAGTAAAGTCTTAATTAAGACAAAAATTATGAGAATGAATTCACGCAGAAAATCTTTATGGGGAGGACATTAACAAGCAATATCTGAAGATTCCGAAGATCCGAGGATCTATTCGAAGAGGATCCGAAGATCTGAGGATCTATTCGAAGAGAATCGGAAGATCCGAGGATCTATTCGAAGAGGATCCAAAAAATCCGGAGATCAGAAGATCCATCCGAGATTCCACAGATTTCGACTTTCCAAGTAAGAAAAGTCTACAAATTGTTGATCAATCCCGCTCAACTGAAGGGCCACTTTAGTAAATTGGATACTCCAGAGATCAACAAAATGAAAATCGCTGTCGTTGGTTTGTCGGGCTTTGGCGCTAAATAATTTAACAAATTCAACTGTTTGGAACTAATATTCGATGAATTTAAATCTGAAATATATTCACTTCGAAAAATGGGCAATCTTTCGTCAAATAATAACAGTAAGGAGATGTTATTGCACAAACTGCCCAAATGCCATTATTTCCTCGAAATACATTGGCAAAAAGACTATACGGTACTCCACGCCAGAAACCGGGGAAACGAATAACCGATCGCCACTAAAGTCCGTGCCAAAAGTCAGGGCCCCTCACTTTAGAGATTGATATCATCGTAACCCCTCGATAAAAAAAATGTGGTAAAGATTATGGTAATCAGTGGATATTTCTGCATATTATATGTTAATTTGAAAATTTTCAGACCCGCGGTGTTTATTTTATCGAGAATTAAGTGAAAAGAGTAAACGATTTTAGAGTGCCGGCAACTTTGAGATGTTTTACGAGCGATTTAATGGATTTATAAAGTAAAGAAAAACAGAAATAAGCCGTGCCAGGGGAGGGGCGATCGAAGTTGAAAAGATATGGTGCAGGCGCTACATTACGTTCTAGGTGGCGTTCGCTTCAGATGGGACGTGGAGTCTTTCTATCTACGTAGGTAAAAAGATATTTAGCCAAGCAGAAAGGATAAAGCGATTGCAGCCCATCAACCGCCTTAAAAAAACTATATGCATTCACATTAACAACAAGCAAATCACGGCACTCGTAAATTCGGGGGCAATCAACAATTTCATTGCGATGGATGTCACTATTACCTATTCAAAGGAAAATGGTCAAGTGGAACTTGTTAATCCCAACAGCGGCCTCGAAATTTTATACGGTACTCCACGCCAGAAAGCGGGGAAACGAATAACCGATCGGTCCCTCACTTTAGAGATTGATATCATCGTAACCCCTCGATAAAAAAAAAATGTGGTAAAGATTATGGTAATCAGTGGACATTTCTAACTACCATATATTAATTTGAAAATTTGCAGACCCGCGGTTTTTGTTTTACCGCGAATTAAGTGAAAAGAGTACCCAATTTTAAAGTGCCGACAACTTTGAACATACCTGGCATCAACCAATTGATGAAAAACAAGAAACAGTTTCTCTCTCATTAGATTCTTCAACTTTTTTAAATTGTACTTATTCATATTATGATTATTAATAAAGAATGCACATAAAGACATATTTGTTTCCGTTTAATTAAGTATTTCGCTTTCCAAAAAGGTTGCGTCACCAAAAAAGTTTGAGAACCGCTGTCCTATACAAACCTAAGAAGTTATTGCACGGGAGGTTGATAGAATTATCGAACTCAGCAAGTGGAATTACTCATCGTGGGTGGTAATAATAAAGAAAAACGATGGATCAAAGAGATTTTGAGATTTCAGCAGCTACAGTATTCTCAATGTTGGATTTAAAATCCGTGTATTGGCGGATTCTTATGGCAAAAGGATCCAAACATTTAACCCTCCGTTAGGCTCAGCTCTTTTTTTTATAACAAGTTAAACATAAACAAACACCTAATTTTTGAGATTTCTATACTATTTTATTTTGTTTTGTGATTTTTTTTCTCAAAAAGTATAAGACAAAAAAAATTGGTATGCACACAAGACATTTTTTTTTTTCATATTTTATAGAATTTCGCTAATTTTCACTGTTTAAGGGGATGATGTTATTTTGAAAATGATTTGACGGATAGTTTTTCAAGATTAAATTTTTCTGATTTTTTAGTATTACGCGACGCCGGTGCGGGGTAATGGGGAAGCGATAATCATCCTCAGAGAACCCGAGAAACTAGGATCACTGAGGTGACTGAATGTCTGGTGCAGAGTCGAATATGCATACCAAGTTTATTATCTATGGTATAAAATTAATTTGTCGATAAATATTGTTTACATTGGTCTAAATGTTAAACATACCATCGCTCTCTCGTTACCCTGCACCAGCGTCTCGTAACACTAAAAAATCAGAAAAATTTAATTTTGAAAAACTATTACTATCATTCGATATACAGAATTATTCTACATAATACTAAAACTTATTGAAAACCGTCTACCCGTTTTCGAAATAACAGCATCTTTTTAAACCGCGACAATTCGAGAAACTATACAAAATATGAAAAAAATAAAATATACTTCACATTAAGAACATATTAAAGTATCACCTCTTGAAATGACAAATTTTTTCGTCTTATAGTTTGTGATAAGAATGTTCATAGAGTGACGGCATTTAATGAAATCCCAAAAATCGGGTGTTTCTTTTTATGTTTAATTCGCCATAAAAAAGAACAAAGAAAGAAGAGCAACAAATTTCCAAATTCATGTCAATACAGCAAAAATGATCAATTTTAAGCATTTATCTGCTTATCACCACACCAGACGGAGTGACATACCAGTTTAAGATGATGCCTTTTGACCTTAAGAATGCACCTTCCAACATTTAATGAATACGATGGGAGTTTGCATTCGTCTACCTTGACGATTTCATCATATTCAGTAACAGCTAGAAAAACATAAAAACAACATACATTTGGTGGTCGAAAGATTACAAACCCATAAACTGCACTTATATCCAGAAAAATGTCAATTTGGAAAAACGATAATAGAATATCTCGACCACCGCATAGTTCCTGATGGCATCGAGCCGTTGATTTGTCACCTGGAAGGAATCAAAAAACGCAAAAACATAACCCAAAACAAAAAACAAATGAGGAGCTTATTGGATCTTTGCGAAAGGTTACCAGAATTCATTGCCTGATGCGCCGAAATTCTTTAACGCCTGACAAAGCCCAAAATAGGTTCAAAACAATAAAAAAGTCAAATCAGACTGGTCAGTCTGTCAACAGAAGACTACGACAAAGCACTGAAAATGTCAAGTGAGATTTTGGCGAAACGTCTGCCCCTGTCCACAAGGAACAACTAAGAAGATGAACGAATGACACCTCGGATCCACCAGAATACTCATAAGTTTTATTTATATTATAATTTTATCTTTAGATTTAGGCCAACACAAGCCTTGACTAAACAATTTATATTTTAAACGATACTTCACTTCAAATTTATCCTTACACTTAAACAATACATGAACCGAGTTATCAACTTCACCGCAATTACACAACAAAGATTCACGCTTGCCAATTTTGTTTAAATACTCCTCAAAGTTTCCATAACCAGTAATCAACTCTATTGTTTCTGGAAATAGAAAATTATTCACTTAACCAACTTTCGACATAAACTGATACGTCTATCTACCATGAGTAGTCCAATGCAAGAGAAGTACGATGCAAACGAATTGGAGTGTCTAGTTGTAATTTGGGACGTCAAACATTTCCGACCGTACTTAGAAGATCAGGCTAGAATCGGGAAGATCGTAGTTTGCTATGTAAAAAAAGTCTTTATAACCAAAAAGCCAAACTCACACGATGGTTCCTACTGTTGCAAGAATCCAATTTCGCTATATGACATGTAGCGGATGAGAAGAACGAATTACCCGATTTATTGTCTAGAGAATCTGCACAACAATTACTTATTGATAATGACGAAACCGGCATGAATAGAATATTACTACTTAACAACACGAATAGACCAAGTACTCAAGAAGAACAAAAAAAATCTGCACACAAAGAACCCCATCCAAATATGGAATAATATACACATAAATATGGAAGAAACGATGAATGCAACAGAATCAGACATGCAGGATCACATATTGTTCATGTACCACGATTCACCTAGGAGCGAAAGAAACAACAAGAGCGACCTGTTGGACGTGTACCTCACTAAAACACGGTCCGCTCCAGGAAAAGGCACCTCTTCGGCTATACGAACCCACAATGCCTTGGAATGTTATTGCGCTTGATTTAATGGGATCATATAATATCACCACCACGGGCAACTACCACATACATCATCGCGGATATGTTCAGCTGCTGGGTGAAGCCGTTTCCAATAGAAAATACTGATATAGTCTGTACCACGAGAACTGGAGGTGACTCATTGCCTAACAGTGTACGGAACAGACGTACGCGCTAGAAGTCATTCCACTTTAACACACGTCGACGCGCGATGAGTCACATTCACTTTTCGTGGTACAGACTTTTTCCACAATTCGGATACCTCAGGGCTATCTTTTCAGAAAACGGCCCAAAATTCATATCCATCGAATGGGACGGTGAGGATGTCTTCAATTTACCACGCCGGTATATCACCTTCAAGTAAACTCCACGGTAGAGCGAATACAAGATACAAGATTTATAACAGACCACAACTGTGTTTTTCTTCAATATATAAAAGGACACTCGATCTGTTCAGGTAATAAGCACGCTGATAGGCTTGCCAAAAGAGCTGCCAAGCGAGCGACCTATTCACCTGAACCATTAACCGTTTCGTCCGTATCAACTCAAATCGAGCTTGTTACAGATTTCACCCACAAAAAAGTCGCAGACTAATGGGATAGGACGAAGGGCTGCAATCTGTCTAAAGAACTGCTGCACTATCCCTTAGCAAAGATAATCTTGTCATTCGTAAGACTCGGAAAACCCATTCTACAAGACCTCAGAATGAGAGATTTTGGAGAGGAATGGCCGAGCACGGATGACATCAGGATTCCTCCAATTCCAAATTCCTCCAAGCTTTCGAAAATTCCTTAAGCTGGTTGATGTAGCCGAAGAGAGTGTGGGAGGATGTACAAGGGGCCCGTTAGGGCCTTGGTGTTGTATGCCATAGCATACCCTCCCCTTTCCTACATACATACAAGACTTCTGAGTACCTACATCTGCAGCTACAAGGACACAATAATAATAATTGGGATAAGTACCTACAAACCGTCCTAGAAGGAGTGCTGCAACGAAGCAGACTCACATCATTATCAGTGCCGCCGGAACCAACACTTATTGGATTAGACGATTCAACATCGCGGAAGCCACCAAGATCCACGTGAACAATCTTTGGCCATCACATTATGGTAACACTAGGAAGTTGTAGTGAAAAGAAATTAACTTCAATCTCATCCCTAACCAACCTAACTGCAACAAGAAGGATTTTGATAAAAAAAGAAGCACTGATATGAGAAAAACTCCAAGCAGAAAATCTTTTAATTGGGGTTAGGTTCAAAATTTATAGAGGTAAGTGTCTATTTTATCATGCTGAGCACCAAATTAGAAAATCTTTATTCGTTTTTGAGATAAAGATTTAAGTTAACCTAATTTTTTATGATTTTTTGAAATTAATAATTGAAAATATTTATTCGTTTTTGAGATATAAATCATTAAATTCAACGTGAACATTTTTTATGGCTATCTCAAGTAAATTAAAAATCACCAAAAATCGAATTCTTGAGATATTTTAATGAAACATTCAAAATCTATACAGAAATGTGTCTATTTTGTCATGGTGAGAACCAAATTAGAAAATCTTTATTCGTTTTTAAGATAAAGTTTATTGAAGTTACCCTAATTTTTTTATGATTTTTTGAAATTAATAATATTGTTTTAAAAAAACCACGAAAAATCGAATTCTTAAGATATCTTAATGCATTATTCATGATTTATAGAGGAAAGTGTCCATTTTCTCGTTATGAAAGCGGATATTGAAAATATTTATTCCTTTTTGAGATACAAAACATTAACTTCAACGTGAACATTTATGGCTATCTCAAGTTAATTAAAAATCACCAAAAATCGAATTCTTGAGATATTTTAATAAAGCATTCAAAATTTATACAGGTATGTGTCTATTTTGTCATGGCGAGAACCTAATTAGAAAATCTTTTTTCGTTTTTGAGAAAAAGATTATTTAAATTAACCTAATTTTTTATGATTTTTTGAAATTAATAATCTTGATTTAAAAAAATCACGAAAAATTGAATTCTTAAGATATCTTAATGCATTATTCATAATTTATAGAGCAAAGTGTCTACTTTCTCGTGATGAAACCGAATCTTGAAAATATTTATTCGTTTTTGAGATATAAATTATTAAATTCAACGTGAAAATTTATGGCTATCTCAGGTCAATTAAAAATCATCAAATATCGAATTCTTGAGATATTTTAATGAAACATTCAAAATTTATACAGGTATGTGTCTATTTTGTCATGGTGAGAACCAAATTAGAAAATCTTTATTCGTTCTTGAGATAAAGATTATTTAAATAAACCTAATTTTTTATGATTTTTTGAAATTAATAATCTTGTTTTAAAAAACCACGAAAAATCGAATTCTTAAGATATTTTAATGCATTATTCATGATTTATAGAGGAAAGTGTCCATTTTCTCGTTATGAAAGCGGATATTGAAAATATTTATTTCTTTTTGAGATACAAAACATTAACTTCAACGTGAACATTTATGGCTATCTCAAGTTAATTAAAAATCACCAAAAATCGAATTCTTGAGATATTTTAATAAAGCATTCAAAATTTATACAGGTATGTGTCTATTTTGTCATGGCGAGAACCTAATTAGAAAATCTTTTTTCGTTTTTGAGAAAAAAATTATTTAAATTAACCTAATTTTTTATGATTTTTTGAAATTAATAATCTTGATTTAAAAAATCACGAAAAATTGAATTCTTAAGATATCTTAATACATTATTCATAATTTATAGAGCAAAGTGTCTACTTTCTCGTGATGAAACCGAATCTTGAAAATATTTAATCGTTTTTGAGATATAAATTATTAAATTCAACGTGAACATTTATGGCTTAATTAATAACATTGTTTTAAAAAATCACGAAAAATCGAATTCTTAAGATATCTTAATGAATTATTCAAGATTTATAGAGGAATGTGTCTACTTTCTCGTGATGAAACTGGATCTTGAAAATATTTATTTGTTTCTTAGATATAAATTATTAAATTCAACGTGAACATTTATGGCTACCTCAAGTAAATTAAAAATCACCAAAAATCGAATTCTTGAGATATTTTAATGAAACATTCAAAATTTATAGAGGTATGTGTCTATTTTGTCATGGTGAGAACCAAATTAGAAAATCTTTATTCGTTCTTGAGATAAAGATTATTTAAATAAACCTAATTTTTTATGATTTTTTGAAATTAATAATCTTGTTTTAAAAAACCACGAAAAATCGAATTCTTAAGATATTTTAATGCATTATTCATGATTTATAGAGGAAAGTGTCCATTTTCTCGTGATGAAAGCGGATATTGAAAATATTTATTCCTTTTTGAGATACAAATCATTAACTTCAACGTGAACATTTATGGCTATCTCAAGTTAATTAAAAATCACCAAAAATCGAATTCTTGAGATATTTTAATAAAGCATTCAAAATTTATACAGGTATGTGTCTATTTTGTCATGGCGAGAACCTAATTAGAAAATCTTTTTTCGTTTTTGAGAAAAAAATTATTTAAATTAACCTAATTTTTTATGATTTTTTGAAATTAATAATCTTGATTTAAAAAATCACGAAAAATTGAATTCTTAAGATATCTTAATACATTATTCATAATTTATAGAGCAAAGTGTCTACTTTCTCGTGATGAAACCGAATCTTGAAAATATTTAATCGTTTTTGAGATATAAATTATTAAATTCAACGTGAACATTTATGGCTTAATTAATAACATTGTTTTAAAAAATCACGAAAAATCGAATTCTTAAGATATCTTAATGAATTATTCAAGATTTATAGAGGAATGTGTCTACTTTCTCGTGATGAAACTGGATCTTGAAAATATTTATTTGTTTTTTAGATATAAATTATTAAATTCAACGTGAACATTTATGGCTACCTCAAGTAAATTAAAAATCACCAAAAATCGAATTCTTGAGATATTTTAATGAAACATTCAAAATTTATAGAGGTATGTGTCTATTTTGTCATGGTGAGAACCAAATTAGAAAATCTTTATTCGTTCTTGAGATAAAGATTATTTAAATAAACCTAATTTTTTATGATTTTTTGAAATTAATAATCTTGTTTTAAAAAACCACGAAAAATCGAATTCTTAAGATATTTTAATGCATTATTCATGATTTATAGAGGAAAGTGTCCATTTTCTCGTGATGAAAGCGGATATTGAAAATATTTATTCCTTTTTGAGATACAAATCATTAACTTCAACGTGAACATTTATGGCTATCTCAAGTTAATTAAAAATCACCAAAAATCGAATTCTTGAGATATTTTAATGAAGCATTCAAAATTTATACAGGTATGTGTCTATTTTGTCATGGCGAGAACCTAATTAGAAAATCTTTTTTCGTTTTTGAGAAAAAGATTATTTAAATTAACCTAATTTTTTATGATTTTTTGAAATTAATAATCTTGATTTAAAAAATCACGAAAAATTGAATTCTTAAGATATCTTAATACATTATTCATAATTTATAGAGCAAAGTGTCTACTTTCTCGTGATGAAACCGAATCTTGAAAATATTTAATCGTTTTTGAGATATAAATTATTAAATTCAACGTGAACATTTATGACTTAATTAATAACATTGTTTTAAAAAATCACGAAAAATCGAATTCTTAAGATATCTTAATGAATTATTCAAGATTTATAGAGGAATGTGTCTACTTTCTCGTGATGAAACTGGATCTTGAAAATATTTATTCGTTTTTGAGATATAAATCATTAAATACAACGTGAACATTTATGGCTATCTCAAGTTGATTAAAAAACACCAAATATCGAATTCTTGACATATTTTAATGAAACATTTAAAATTTATACAGGTATGTGTCTCTTTTGTCATGATGAGAACCAAATTAGAAAATCTTTATTCGTTTTTAAGATAAAGTTTATTGAAGTTACCTTAATTTCTTTATGATTTTTTGAAATTAATAATATTGTTTTAAAAAACCACGAAAAATCGAATTCTTAAGATATCTTAATGCATTATTCATGATTTATAGAGGAAAGTGTCCATTTTCTCGTGATGAAAGCGGATATTGAAAATATTTATTCCTTTTTGAGATACAAATCATTAACTTCAACGTGAACATTTATGGCTATCTCAAGTTAATTAAAAATCACCAAAAATCGAATTCTTGAGATATTTTAATGAAACATTCAAAATTTATACAGGTATGTGTCTATTTTGTCATGGTGAGAACCTAATTAGAAAATCTTTTTTCGTTTTTGAGAAAAAAATTATTTAAATTAACCTAATTTTTTATGATTTTTTGAAATTAATAATCTTGATTTAAAAAATCACGAAAAATTGAATTCTTAAGATATCTTAATACATTATTCATAATTTATAGAGCAAAGTGTCTACTTTCTCGTGATGAAACCGAATCTTGAAAATATTTAATCGTTTTTGAGATATAAATTATTAAATTCAACGTGAACATTTATGGCTTAATTAATAACATTGTTTTAAAAAATCACGAAAAATCGAATTCTTAAGATATCTTAATGAATTATTCAAGATTTATAGAGGAATGTGTCTACTTTCTCGTGATGAAACTGGATCTTGAAAATATTTATTTGTTTCTTAGATATAAATTATTAAATTCAACGTGAACATTTATGGCTACCTCAAGTAAATTAAAAATCACCAAAAATCGAATTCTTGAGATATTTTAATGAAACATTCAAAATTTATAGAGGTATGTGTCTATTTTGTCATGGTGAGAACCAAATTAGAAAATCTTTATTCGTTCTTGAGATAAAGATTATTTAAATAAACCTAATTTTTTATGATTTTTTGAAATTAATAATCTTGTTTTAAAAAACCACGAAAAATCGAATTCTTAAGATATTTTAATGCATTATTCATGATTTATAGAGGAAAGTGTCCATTTTCTCGTGATGAAAGCGGATATTGAAAATATTTATTCCTTTTTGAGATACAAATCATTAACTTCAACGTGAACGTTTATGGCTATCTCAAGTTAATTAAAAATCACCAAAAATCGAATTCTTGAGATATTTTAATGAAACATTCAAAATTTATACAGGTATGTGTCTATTTTGTCATGGTGAGAACCTAATTAGAAAATCTTTTTTCGTTTTTGAGAAAAAGATTATTTAAATTAACCTAATTTTTTATGATTTTTTGAAATTAATAATCTTGATTTAAAAAATCACGAAAAATTGAATTCTTAAGATATCTTAATGCATTATTCATAATTTATAGAGCAAAGTGTCTACTTTCTCGTGATGAAACCGAATCTTGAAAATATTTATTCGTTTTTGAGATATAAATTATTAAATTCAACGTGAAAATTTATGGCTATCTCAGGTCAATTAAAAATCATCAAATATCGAATTCTTGAGATATTTTAATGAAACATTCAAAATTTATACAGGTATGTGTCTATTTTGTCATGGTGAGAACCAAATTAGAAAATCTTTATTCGTTCTTGAGATAAAGATTATTTAAATAAACCTAATTTTTTATGATTTTTTGAAATTAATAATCTTGTTTTAAAAAACCACGAAAAATCGAATTCTTAAGATATTTTAATGCATTATTCATGATTTATAGAGGAAAGTGTCCATTTTCTCGTGATGAAAGCGGATATTGAAAATATTTATTCCTTTTTGAGATACAAATCATTAACTTCAACGTGAACATTTATGGCTATCTCAAGTTAATTAAAAATCACCAAAAATCGAATTCTTGAGATATTTTAATGAAGCATTCAAAATTTAAACAGGTATGTGTCTATTTTGTCATGGTGAGAACCAAATTAGAAAATCGTTATTCGTTTTTGAGAAAAAGATTATTTAAATTAACCTAATTTTTTATGATTTTTTGAAATTAATAATCTTGATTTAAAAAATCACGAAAAATTGAATTCTTAAGATATCTTAATACATTATTCATAATTTATAGAGCAAAGTGTCTACTTTCTCGTGATGAAACCGAATCTTGAAAATATTTAATCGTTTTTGAGATATAAATTATTAAATTCAACGTGAACATTTATGGCTTAATTAATAACATTGTTTTAAAAAATCACGAAAAATCGAATTCTTAAGATATCGTAATGAATTATTCAAGATTTATAGAGGAATGTGTCTACTTTCTCGTGATGAAACCGAATCTTGAAAATATTTATTCGTTTTTGAGATATAAATCATTAAATTCAACATGAACATTTATGACTATCTCAAGTTAATTAAAAATCACCAAAAATCGAATTCTTGAGATATTTTAATGAAACATTCATAATTTATAGAGGTATGTGTCTATTTTGTCAGGGTGAGAATCAAATTAGAAATTCTTTATTCGTTTTTGAGATAAAGATTATTTAAGTTAACCTAAGTTGTTGAAAAATGTTGAACCTCTATGAAATGGGGAGGATATTCAATCAAATGAAATATCTTTACAACTTGCGGAATAATCAATGCATGGTATTAAGTAGCTTGGCCTTCTTTCGAAGATGTAGAGAGAATAAATTAATCCCATTTTTCTTCATTTAACGCAACATTCGTAAAATGAAGCAACAAATTGGCTGGACAGCAGTGAATAAGCTCTTGATTAAGACAAAATAAGCAGTAATATGAAAAAGAATTTAAACACAGAAGGAAATCTTATGGGAAGCAAAGCAAGATATTAAGCAGTTTGGCATTCTTATGAAGTTGTAGAGAGAAGGAGTTAACCCCAATTTTTCTTGACCCAACCTAACCTTCCTCAAAATGAAGTACTACATCAATTCTATTGCAGCGAGTAAGCTCTTGATTAAGACAAAACAAGCAGAAATATGAAAACAAAACACTTAAGAAAGAAATCTTATGGGAAGGATATTAACAATTATTTTTACAACTTATAGAAGAAATTAACCCCAATCGTTCTCAACCCAAACCAACCTTCCTCAAAGTCAAGCTATTATATCGACTCCACTATAACAAGGAGAATCTTAATTAAAACAGAACAGTTACTGATTCTTTGATCTTTATGAACTTGCCCCACCCAACTTTCCTCAAGGTGAAGTACCATATCAATCTCAGTTAAGTCAAGAAATAAAATCTTGATTAAGAAAAAAGAAATCACTGCTATAAGCCAGAATATGAGAAAGATTTTTTGTGACAGATCAGATAAAATCCAACAAAAGAACAATAATTTTTCTAAATTACAATACTTTAAACCAAAAATTTTAGATGATCAAAATTTCAAAACTATACGAATAATAAAAAAAAATCAACGAGCCATTTATAAAAAAATAATAAAAAATCTTACCTTATCAATAATTTCCATACAACAATCACCATTTAACTCAATTTGGGTACAATTCAATAAAACAGAAAACGAAGAAAACAAATCATCAAATTTGAAGTGATTATATTCGCAACTTGCTGCATATTCTAGATGAATTTTTTCTTCATCTTGAACATTATACTTATTTAAATTCAATTTAAAGTCATAAAAATGTTCTATTTTCGATACATTAAATATATCTTCATGAATCTTATTTCTTAAGGGATAATATATTAATTGGCCACAAAAATTATTAAGCTTCAAATCATTTTTATTTTTTTCATTTTGAGATATATTTAAAATCCCATTTAAAGTTGTATCCCCGTATTTTGTAACTTCATTAATTTTATGCTTCAAATTAACAACCTCTAAATTTTTAAAATCTAATTCGCTTTTTGTCGCAAGTAATTCTTTATTTATGAATTGTATTTTATCGAGAAATTCCTTTTCTTTCTTTTGATGCTCATTGGTTAAGTTTATACGAACTTGTTTTAATTGTTCCCTTAAAATAGTTATTTCACCTTCTTTTATTGTATAATCGGTTTTTAATTTTTTAATCTCGTCTTGTAATTCTTCAGAATTAATTGATTTTGTTTTGAGTTGGTTTGAAGTGGTTGGTTTATTGTTGTTGCATTGCGTGGAGGTAATAATATCATTTTGTTGAAAAAAGCTGTAATTGGGGAGAATTGAAACGTTGTTTCTTTGTATAGGACCAGGATTATTCTGAAATTTTCTTTATTAATATCGATTTCTAACCTCAAAAAATTTTTACTTACTTGCTCGTAAACTTGTGTAGCTAATAAAAGGCAATCTTCAACGTCGTCCGGGTTTAAATCTTCGCCCCATAAAGCCTCAATATTTGATTCTTCTAATTTAAGTTTTTTCGATGCGCTTTCTTGGAATATATTATTTCGTTTTGTCATAACGCAATTTTTTTGGCGGCTTTTAAAACACTTATACAGTAATACGCAAATTTTATAGTTAATTAATTTAATAAAAGTAATTAATAAACATAAAGTACACTTAAATTAGTTTTTTTTAAACCCTTAATACATATAAGATTTTTGTTTGACACTTAAATTCTTGTTGAGGTTATGTTAAAATGTCAATGTCAATATTATTTATTTTAAGACGTATGTATAGTAATGGGCAAAACTTTTGGAATGTTACAGTATAAACTTAAAAATTCTTGTTTATAGATATACAAAGTTATTCAACTGAAGTTAGTTTGTGTTCGTGATACATAGATGGCAGGGTACCTTACGTGTGCCCATTCATAAAAATTTACTATTCGCGCCTTGTACGTTTTACCCTTGTTTATATATACTTATAGTTGGTCAACGGGCTTGTCTGTACAACGTCGCCCTCTATTAACCACAGGTGGGACCTTCCAATGCTTAGTGCAGATGAAAACCTAGTATCAAACCCTGTTTAAATGTCCTAACATCACCGCCTGGCAATAAATCATCACTTGCTTTCCTCTATGAGTCCTATAAGTGCCTTTGTCGCTCTTTTTTTACCGTCATCTCGAATTAAATGGGGAATACTATATAAAAGGACAAAATACACGAAGTAAACATGTTATGCCTGTTTCAGGAAGAACGATCTTTAGCCGTACGGCAGATACACTACATGGATTTTCAGTAGGGCAAATATCGTTGTGTCCGCAACAGACCTTAGAAAACCTAAAAAAATATATAGTAGTCACATAAAATATTATTGAAATAAAGGAAAAAAAAACAAGTAGTAAGAAAAATAAAGAAATTAATTTTATTATTATATCTAAACAATGTATATACAGTGATGGGTAAATGTGTGAAATCAAGTAAATATCTCCGAAATTGTTAGAGATATCAAAATTAAATTTGGGAGGTATATATTAGAGTAAATTGCGTATTTGATTTTATTTTTTTTGCACATTTAAACTCGGTTTAAGCGGAAATAAAACCGATTTTTAAATTTGTAATGAAACATCTGCGCATTATGTTAATTTCGAATAAATCATTTTATTACGAGTACAAAAACATGGGATTCTATATTTTCTATTTTAAACAGAATCGAGATAATTAACATAACAACTATATATCTACTTTTGAGAAAAAAGTTAATGAGACCGAATAATATGTTTAAAATGTAACATCTTGTATAAACCGGAAGATCATATTTATTTAAAAAAATACAATTAAACACGCAATTTGTACCAAATTTCATTTCGATATAACGATTCCGGAGATATTTACTTGGTTCCACATATTTGCCCATCACTGCATACAATAAATAAATATACAAACTTATAGTACTATATTAAATATAAATACAAAGTTAGATGCAAAACAGAATACTATATCTCTAAAACAATTACTCCGCAGGTATGGGAACGGTAAATACTTTTAAATATACTATAGGTGTTCAGAAATTGGCGAATAATCTATACGTAGTGACATTCTTCGCTCGACTCTGAATCGAAAATCTGAATTTTGTATCACGCTTCCTATGGTCTCGGGAAGCATTTTAAAAGAAATGTAAATATGTGGCAAAATTTTATTTGAATACTACTATGTAGTGTAGGGATCGCATTTTTTTTTGGAATTTCAATTTACAAAAACATTTTACTCTTCATTTTGTTGTATTGCAGTGTCAGATAAATGATTATTGTTAAAATAATACCTATTAAAAGTAACACATAAATGACATATCACCTAACAGAATTATTTTTTTTTACATTTAGCAACAAAATGGTCCGGTATCTTCCGGATCAGAGATATAAGCGATGTAGAACACGTTATTTTCCTAAAGAAATTTTTTCATACTGTTTATAATAACCGCACGGGAACTGTTTAAAGTTGTCCAATAACGAGTATGGGAAACGACTGCGGCGATCGTAAATGAATCTCAAGCAATCGGTCAAATCCCCGCCTATATATATATCATTCGTTTCTTAGCCGATTATTATTTCTCATAACAATTTGTTTGTTTATTTTTCTCTTTGTAACGTTCAGAATTGAATTGTTATGATAACATAAATATCATTAAAGGTTAAGGGAACATGTTAAAACCTGTTTCAAGTTTTTAATTACAATAATTCAATAGGATATCTGCTTAAATATGCACGACCAAAATAAACACATTAGAGACGGGTGATAAGCCGGGGGTTGGGCCGATTACCTGAGATTGATTTACGACCTCCGCAGTCGTTTCCCAAACTCGCTATTGAACAACTTTAAACAGTTTCAGAGCGGTTATTACAAACAGTGTGAAAGAATTTCATTATGAAAATCGTCTCAAAATAACGTGTTCTACATCGCTATATGTATATCTCTGATCCGGAAGATACCTGTATGTCTAAACAATAAAAAATTAAAATGTCAAAATGACGAACTTGATCTACTACGTTGTCAAATTTGTTTTTCGTGAAAATATGATATTAAAAAAATTTTAAAAACGAGCTCAAACGATAAATAAACTAATTTAATAAAAAAAAACTAGTTTTCAAAATTTCACCTTATTTATTAATAAATATTATTATTATTATAGAGAAATATTACTAGATTATTG
Organism: Onthophagus sagittarius; assembly: GCA_036711965.1. Classification (NCBI taxonomy): domain Eukaryota; kingdom Metazoa; phylum Arthropoda; class Insecta; order Coleoptera; family Scarabaeidae; genus Onthophagus; species Onthophagus sagittarius. The sequence goes on from JASERS010000005.1 coordinate 32,502,534, forward strand.
AGAACTTCCTGAAGACGTATGAAACATGGTACAACATTTTCGCTTTAGAATCGAATGAAAAATATCGCTATGTATAGATTATCCGCCAATTTCTGAATATCCTGCATGCGGTTGAAGAAAAATGTTACACGAATGGAAAAAAGAACAAATCGGGAATTGCAACACCTATGTACAGAGAGTTCCACTAAATCTGTATCATAAAACCACAACCAATCGATATGTTTAATTTACCTATTTTGTAATATTAATAATTTTGGGTTTTGTTGTTGATTGCTTGATTTCAACAAGGATGACATTTCCTTGCATCTTTTGTGAATTAAAGTCCTCACTAACAACTCTAACAAATACGTTCTATGTTGTTGACATTTTCCTTTCCAATCGGGCAAATTTCTGTTTACTTTCTTTTTAATTTTTAATAATAACGTTTTATACATTTGCTTTTTGGAGGCATATTTTTCAAATAAATTATTGAAACATAACATGCTTATTTTTGTTGCTTTTGTCAGATAACTTGTTGGTTTTTTCAAGGCGGTCGGATTGTTTATGTTATAATTTTTATAGAAAATAAAAATGTTGTCTTTATCCGTTAGTTCTTGCGCACAGATAAGATCACACGTGCAGTTGCTGCATTGGAATTTGTCCACACATTTCTTGGCTAACCATCCTGCCATATAAGTTATGGCACAATCTTCTAAGGTGACATCGTGAGAGGTCGCTGTTTCATCACCATCACTACTAGATGAAGATGATGTTGCTTTTTCGGAGGAATCAGTTTCATCAACATTTTGTACATTTGAGAAATCATCCATATTTAAGATGTTCTCGTCAAAAGCAACATCGGTGTCACAGTTGGACGTTTTTGGCGGTTTCATTAAATTCATAATCGAGTTTGTTTTGAATGCTGCTTGGAAAGTTCGGACAGTCGGATTTCTGTTGTATCCTCCTCTCTGCCTGTATATAGAAAACTGATTTTCTAGGATATCTTGATTTAACCTTGATGTTAATAAAAATGAATAACCTTTCTTTGCTTGTATTTGTGAAATAGTTTTAACAGCGTTTATCGTTAACAGGAAGCCGTCAAAACAAGGTGGTCTATTTATAGTTTTCTTTTGTACCCTGGTCCCTCTTCCTTTTTCTATTTTTTTTTAGATTTTCTAATACCTTATATGCCTTGTTTAGAGCAGAGATACTATGAACATTATTATCGGAGAGTGCTCTTCGATATACATTTTTATCATGCAATGTCCTGCTATTCAATGCATCAAAGGCATTATTGATAATATCAATAAAAGTAGCAGTGGCATCAGCTGTTGTGGACTTCAGTTGACCGGTTTCCTTTGAAGTTCTGATTGCTGCGCTAACGGAGTGGCTTAACACTTGCGCAGCCAATCTTACATTCATCCTCTGAAAGGGATTGGGACATAAGTGTATGTCTGTAATGCGGGGTAATGCTCGCCCCGTAGAACTGCTTTTATCTAGCGCATAATTAGCAGTGATATCATGAAAAGATATCCGCTGGTGGTTATAAATAAAATCATTATTTATTAAGTTATTTCTGACGCTTTTCAATAAATGAGGTGCGTCGTACAACATAATATATTTGATTTCGCCAACTTTAAAATAAGGTTTATTAACCTTAACGCCCAGAAACAAAAACAATTTTTGATTCGTTGTTGACTGATCGCATACAGTAGCCACAGGTTTTAAACCAATTGTCTTCAACTCTTCGAGAGTAATTTTTAATATTGCTTCTAGTTGTTCAGCTCGGACACCGCTATTTGTAAGATAAAAACTTATTGGAATTTTCCACGAAGAATACAAACCCCTTACAATTAGTACCAATGCCTGTTTAGCAAATTTAGAAGTTCAACCGAGTTGCCCCAAGTCTTCAAATCCTTCAATGAGTCCTCTATTGTTGGAGAATTCTACAGTTTTTTTTAAAGCCATTTCATCAAACGCTAAAATGCACTCTCTTGTTTTTTCCGTCATTGTTTCTACCTTTAAGGCCAGTAAGCGCATTAGCATTTTATTGTGGCCTGGGCGAAAGGTATATTTTCGTAACCACATTTTTATGGCTGATGGTGATGGCAAGATCAGACCTTTTCTTCTCATAAATTGATATGTGGACGGTGATTTATAAAATAGGGATAATGCTGCCTGCTTCTCGTCACTAAGAAAAGGTTGTCGACTTTTATGGTGTACTTGCATTCTAACAAATGATCTAGCAAATTGATTCAATGTACGAAGGTTTCTTGGAGCTGTAATAGTTGAAAAATTCTTCAGAGCGGATTTTGTCTTCACTAATTTATTTTCAGTTTCAACTAATTTTCTCTTAAGTTCCGTTTGACACCAGTCTTCAAAAGGTGTTTTCCTCTTGCGAGGTGGTGACGGTAAATTGGATATATTTGTGAGTGTATTGTTTTCTGAAATTAAGCTGTTGTGATCACTGACAGGTTCTTTCTCTGGCGTGATTATATGCACTTCACCTTGTATGTTTTCAACATCACAGAAAATTGCGTCGATAGACTTTTCTGGTGAGCTATGGGAAATGTCTCCTGATGTAGATGGTAGTGCTTCATTTGCATTCTTACTGTACGTATATCCGCTTGAAGCATGAGGATAAACTGGAGAAGCTTGAGACTGCGAAGCCATAGGTTACTGATATGATATTGGTATAGCGGTAGCGCTTAATTTCCTTAGCATAAAATCTTCTTGTTTGAAGTGGTCTGCACACAATACACGCTTTTTTAAACGATCTGGACTTAATTTGGCTAACTCCCAATTTCCTGTAAAAATTATTAGTTTTTAAGATTATGATAAAGTAATTAATGCAATGATTCAATTATTATTTTATATACAAGGTTAATCCGGTCTCCGTGTAAAAATCCCGTTCGAAATAAGTATCTTAATTTAACCAAAATTTTTAAACGACCATCTTTAAAAGAAATCGTTAAAAATCGATTTTCTAGGCAATAATAATAATATGACTTTATTGTATCCCATATAGAACAAAAAGATACACATATACACAATGAAAAGTAAAACTAAAAAATATGTATGCATATAAATATATATAAATGTATATGTATAACTTAAACAATAAATGAAATAACAATAACCCAATGTGTTATGTTAAATTAAATTAAAATAATATATATATCGAGATACAAATGGCGGGATCCAGAAAAATCTGCTCTACCCAATCGAAAACAGAAAAAAAGGGGACGTAAGAAAAACAAAACATAAGAAAGGGACAGGAAAACAACCTGATTACATAAGTTATGCTTGTAAAGCCTGCAATAAGAAAAAAATGAATTCAGATAAGAATCAAAATATCAGTTTCTTTAGTTCTGTGTGAAATCTAGCCAAAGACTAAATTATAATTAGTATGATTTGTAAATATGATATGTTACACACCGCTGGAACATTTGATGATATGGAACACTGAATCATTCAGTGTTCCATATCAAAGTTATCTAATAAAAAGAACTATTACAATAACAAAACTATTAAAACACCAAGCAAAAACGATAACTACACCATAAATTCGTATCCACGACTACACGCTAGATAATTTGTTTTCCCTTACATTGGCGGGTTTGTCCAAGAAAATCGAAAGCGCCCTCTCTGATTGAGACACGTAATTATCTAAATACTAGATATCGATTTGTAAACGCGATTTTTTTTACGTACTGTGAGCGTCAAAAGAAAGTAAACACTAGCTGTTTACTTCTAAAAACCCTTTTTACTACGATTCTGTTAACTTACAATAAAAATGTATATATCAAAATTTACGACTTTATTTGTGAGCAATCCTATCATAAAAAATAGTTAAGCAAAAAACCCCACAAATATGGTAAATCCCCTTTAGAGTAAAAATACCCCGATTTTTACGCGTCAAAAGAAAGTAAACAGCCGGTCCGGTTGTTGTAAATTCATTTTAGATTTAGGGGAAGTACCACACTTTTCGTATAAATACTTATAAACCCCTCCCAGGACAACTTTAGAACATTTTAGAAGAAACAGCAAGTGGTTGAATGTCGAAATTAATTATAAATACCAAAAATCATCATGGGAAAACAAACAAGTATAGAAACGCGTAAAATTGTATTAAGTTTAAATAAAAAAGGTAAATCCTTACGCGAAATAGCTAAAATAATGGGACGAAATCACTGCACAATAAAAAAAATTTTGGATAAATACGCAAAACATCATACTGTAGCCGATTTACAACGCGTTGGACGACCAAAGCGCCTTACAGAAGCACAGGCTAGAGCAGTGGTAAGAGAAGTGAAGAATAATCCATGTTCAAGTGCGGTTAAAATAGCAAACGACATATCGCAGATAGCAAACACAACCATAAGTTCCAGTACCATACGAAGAACACTCCATAGAAGCGGCCTGCATGGAAGAACACCCCGTAAAAAGCCTTACATATCGAAAATAAATAAACAGAAACGTTTTGATTTCGCAAAAAAATATCAGAACGAAGCTCCAGATTTTTGGAAAATATATTATTTAGTGATGAAAGTAAATTTGAAATTTTTGGTAAAAGAAAACCACCAAAGATATGGCGGCCAAAAAATGAGGCCTTCAAAGAGAAATTTGTTACCAATACCATCAAACACGGTGGAGGCTCGGTTATGGTCTGGGGTTGTATGGCGGCGTCAGGGGTCGGTAATCTAGTTTTTATTGAATCAACAATGAATAAAATGGACTATTTAACCATTTTAAAGAACAATATTTCCCCGAGTATTAATGAATTGGCCTTATCAGAGAACTGAATCTTCCAACAGGATAACGATCCAAAGCACACTTCCAAAATTGTGAAGGAATGGATGCTATACCGAGTCCCTGAAACCCTTGATCATCCACCGCAGGCCCCAGACCTTAATCCTATAGAACATCTGTGGGATCACCTTGACAGGAAGATCAGAGAAAGGATAATTTCAAATAAAGACGACCTTAAAAAAGCTTTAACTGAAGAATGGATGAAAATCCCTCAAAATATTACAAAAAACTTGGTGGAATCCATGCCAAGGAGATTAAGGGAGGTGTTGAAGGCCAAAGGAGCTCAAACCAAGTATTAAAAGTTAATATTATATTTATTTTTGTACTTAATACCTATTAATTCCGAATTCTGTTTACTTTCTTTTGACGCGTAAATTCGGTAGATATTTACAATAATCTGAATTATTACGGGTAATGATTTGTTTTTTTTTTCATGTTTCTATTGATTTAAATATAGTATAGATGAGTTGTGAAGACTGCAATAAAACTTTTTGATTTTCGTTATTAACTGCATTTTTATTAACCTTTTAATAGAAAAACAACAGTTGTTTACTTTTTTTTGACGCTCACAGTAGGTGTTTAACCAGATTTATGAGAGGACACCAACTGCCTTAAGGTCGCTGTTCAATCACGTGATGTTCGTAAAAGTGCATAAAAAATGTATATAGTTCCGCAGTTGGTTAAAAGAGATCGCGCTGAGCTCAATTCAGTTATTCATAGCGATGCTTTTTTATATCTCCTTACAATTAATCATCCTACCGTTGAAAAAATTTTTTCGTTGGAGAACATATTCCGGTTTAGGCCAGGCGCGCACATGCGATTTTCTGTCGCGCGACTGTTTGGTCGCAAAAATAACACACATAGCATTAAATACAAATGCGCGCATATGCGACTAAATAATAGCAGCGATTAAAAAGATGTAACCTGCTCCATTTTTGTAAGGACGCGATTGTCGCGTCTTTAAATGTATCACATGAACAAGAATGAACAGGCACGCACATGCGACTGTTCAGTCGTAGTCGCAGCACAGGTCGAAGTTGGTGTATAGGATAATTATTACAACAAATTTATTAAAAATGGCTGAATCTTCAGAAGTGTCTGATAATAGTGACAATGACTTGACATCTAGTGTCTTAGACACAGAAACTATTATTATCGAGGTAGAAAAAAGACCAGCTCTTTACAACAAACATTTGAAAGAGTATAGTGACCGAAATTTAAAGGAAAAATTGTGGGGAAAAGTGTATAACAAAGTTATATCCACTTGGAACAAGTTATCGGCCGAAAAAAAACACAAGAGAGGTACGTGATATTGTTTTTATTTAATAGTTTTTAATAATCTTATGTAATAAATGTTGTGCAGATAAGTATTTAAATTTTATCATATTGCCACGGAACTGAACCTTCGAGGGATGTAAAGTAATTTGCCATATAGTCTCTTATATTAAGACCAACTCTGCTAGGTCTTATTCCAGCTGGAGGACACCTCTGTAATAAACACTCATAAAATTCGTCCTTCATTTGCACACCATCTTTCTTTCGCACGAAGTTATGTAGAATGCAACATGTTTTAATGATAAGGTCGGCAAATTCGACTCGCACGTCTAATGATCGATGCAAAATACGCCATTTGTTCGCTAAAATACCAAAGGTACACTCTACCATACGCCGTGCACGAGTCAGTCTATAATTAAAGACTCTTTGTTTCATTGTTATGTTTCTTCGAGGATAAGGCCGTAAAACATTTTGTGATAACGCGAATGCTTCGTCTCCTACTATCATGAAAGGTATGGGTTCTCCCATCTCGTTGTTTGGTAATTTTTGTGGAGTAGGAACATTTAATTGGTTATTATGTAATCTTTGACCAAAATTCGAATTCTTAAAAACACTGGAATCGCTTCCAGCACCATATGCTCCTACATCTATTGCTGTAAAACAGTAGTCGGCGTCTACTATACCCAAAAGAATAGTCGAATAAAAGTTTTTATAATTATAAAATTCGGAACCAGTATTATTTGGTTTCTGTAATCTAATGTGCTTGCCGTCGCTGCACCGCTACAGTTCGGAAAATTTGTCCTATCGTAAAACTCTTTGGCAATATTTATCCAATCTTCTTCAGACTTTTCTGGCATGTATAAAGGCTGTAAATAGTTCCATAATTGGTTACACGTGTCTTCAACAATTTCCCTTATCGTGGTAGCCCCAAGTAAAAATTCAAATTGTAAAGAATTGAAACTATTGCCGGTAGCAAGGTATCTGAAAAATAAATAATAACTGTTTTTTATTGCAGGAAAAATTATTAAAAAAAAAAATGGAAAAATTTAAAAGATTGTTTCGCTAGGGAATTAGCAGCCCAGCGTAAAGCAGTGTCTGGGCAAGCAGCAAAAAAAAAGAAGATATATTTATTTCGACCAATTGCAATTCCTTTTCCCAATAATGAAAGATAGACCAACTACCAGCAACACCGGACCTTCTCAATCAATTGAGACTGATCAAGAAAATCAAGAAATGATATCTTCTCCTTCTTTAGCAACCAATACAGAAAATTCGGAAAGTACATCCATATCTAAAAGAAGGGCTGCAAGAAAAACTGTGCTTAAAACAATTCCATATGAAGAAAAGTTACTGAAAATATTGGAGGATAAGCAATGTGAAACAATCGACGAAGATAAAAATTTTTCACTTATGCTTGTTCCAATGTTCAAAAAATTAACTGATGACCAAAAACATTATGCGAAAATTGAAATCTTAAATATCATGAAAAATGCAAAAAACGTCGGAAATCCTCCAGTTTTTTACAGTTCAATGCAACAATCTTATTCTCATCTTTATCCTAACCGTCCGGTAGACCAAGTGCAATTTCCAAGATCAAATTTTCAACAACAGCAACAAGGAGGCAATGAAAGCATTTACTCCGCGCCATCGACATCAACGGTCAACTCTGCACAGTCCACACCATCAGCAACCATTTTTTCTGATGGTGACAATGCATATTTTGACTTGTCAAATCAATAAATTAATTAAATTAAACAAATAGAACATATATTTATTATTTAACCTTATTTTTAATATCTACTTCTATATATCTAGTCTAATAGTAGTTTGCAGAAAATATCTAGTTAATTTGGCAGAACGACGACACAAAACAAAAGCTGGTAAGTACCTTCTCACCTTATTGTTACTGCAAGACATTCCTCAGGTGGTATACATTTTCTCCATTTACTATTTTGGTACGATATTTTCGGTCCTATTATTTTTAATAATTCAAGAGAAGATTTTTCACTCATTCTGTAATAGTTAAAGAATTTACGAGGATGCTTTCTTAAATCTTCATGAAGAATGTAAAATTAACCCCGATGTTCTCTGTCAGATAAAATTGGATGCACCCAAAATTTTCTTTTCCGTTGCTTTCTTAATTTCTTTCGTAATAACAGAGCCACTATACAAGCGGTTTCTATGAAGTCCATGTTGATACTAGGCTCTAGTCACGATTAATCAGTCGCAAATGCGCGACCATACAAATTTTTTGCGACTACTACTTTTATGTCGCTGCAACAAATAATCGCATGAAAATCGCATGTGCGCGCCTGGCCTTACTATGAAATTGTAAAATAAGTGGCATATATTCCAATATATCTTGTAGGGAAAAAAAATCAATAATGTGTCCTTCAGAATAATACTGAACCGTAGGAGACTTTTCGTCGGTAAAATATCGATTTGTAGACGGGAAATTTTTTTAAGTAGGTGTTTAACCAGATTTATGAGAGGACACCAACTGCCTTAAATCTTTTAGAGAATTTTGTTTCGGAGTATATTCAAAACACTGGGTGTGAAATTTAAGTTGAGACGAATCTTATTAAATGATGAAAAGACTTTAATAATAAGCCGTGATAATAATATCACAAATTAAATATGTAATAATTAGTAATTTTTATATTTTATAATCAATTTTCAATTTTGTATGCAGGTTTTTAAAAATGTCTTTTATCTTAACAGTATTTGTTATTTAAGTTTTATTAGTAACAATAACATTAAATATATAATACATAGCATTTAAGATAGAGCAATATATGCTCTGAAGGATGTTGAAAAAATATTTAGTTATAAGATTAAGACATAAAATAGTATAATATACACTCAGCAGCAGAAGTCTGCGTACAAAAAACTTGTAATACTTTAATTGAAAAAATAAGAGTCATAATCTAATGTGATAAACTTGATTTTTTTTTATTTTGTATATTAACTACATATAATTCTATTAACAAAATATGCTTCAACAAAACAGAAACAGTAGTTACAGAAAAAAATCAAAACTAAAAATTCTACAAATAACGAGTATGCAAAAATCTGCGTACAAGTCAGGACAGTATTTATAAAAAATTCATAAATGAGATCATTGTTTCTATATTAATATGAGGTCGGATAACCTTTACGTTTAATGACCTCCCTTAAACGTTTAGGCATGGAGTGCACTAATTTCTTCGTTTCGTCCGAACTGATTTTGGCCCATTCCTCAATCATAACATTTTTTAAAGTTTCCTTCGACGTTATGTTGTGTTGCCGAATCCTGCGTTCCAGTAACTCCCAGAGGTGTTCGATGGGATTCAAGTCCGGCGATTGTGGAGGTGTTTTAAGTTGCTTTGGGGTACTGTATAGTAGCCAAAGCTTAGTGTTGTGGGCGCAATGTTTGGGGTCATTATCTTGTTGAAAAAAGTAATCGGGCCCCAAGCCCAAGTTTTCGATGCTAGGCTTCAAATTTTCTTTTAAAATGTCTATATACATTTTATGGTCCATTGTCGATGTTATGAAAACCAACCTTCCCACCCCTTTGGTGCACATACACCCCCAAACCATAACTCCACCACCTCCGTGTTTTACAGTCGCTTTCAAATTTTCGGGATATCAGGTTTGCGTGCAACGCGACTGTGATAGTTAGCTTTTTTTAACGTCCTTCTCACCGTATCTTAGCTGATAGTTTTATGAAATTCTTCTTGTACATTTTCTACTATTTTTTTAGCCGTCAGCCTAGGTTCTCTTCTAATCTGCTGTACAATTTTTCGCTTCTCTCGGTTTGTTAAAAGGGGTGGTCTACCAGATCGCGGACGTGAGAGGTAATCTTCAGTGTCTTTATAATTATTAATTACTCTTTGAATGGAAGAGTGTGACCTGCCGACAGTTTCTCCTATTTTTCGAAAAGATTTTCCTTCTTTCCATAACTTTACAATAATTTTTCTCTCTCCCAATTCAATTTCCTTTCCTTTCGTGTCCATTCTAACTTTTAGCTTCTAAACCTCTGCTAATATAATTGACACCGATTATCTTTTATTTAAATCGGAAAGCGTACTTCGCCAACTACGTATTTAAGTAAATAAGTATATTTTGGCGAAGGCGTCTTTATTTGTACGCAGATTTTTGCATACGCATTATTTGGAGAATTTTTAATTTTAATTTTTTTTGTAACTAATATTTCTGTTTTATTGATGCATATTTTGTTAATAGAATTACATGTAGTTAATACACAAAATAAAAAAAAAATGAAGTTTATCACATTAGATCATGACCCTTATTTTTTCAGTTAAAGTGTTAGAAGTTTTTTGTATGCAGATTTCTGCTGTTAAGTGTATATAATTTTTTTTTGATTTGATGCCCTAAAAAGATCGATTGATGTGATGCAAAATTCTGTCATAAGCAGTGCCCGACCGAAATTTAGGTTTCTATTTCGGCCTAAAATAGGAATTTCGGCGAAGTTTCGATTTTGGCTGTGTTTTGACCGAAATCAAAACTACGTCCGTAAAGATTAATTGCGATCTGTTTGAACCAAAACTTCAGTGGTACTTCAGTGCCGATATATACTCATACTGAGATTCCATCCCATACAATATCTTGCAATAAATTGCATTAAAATATCTCTTTGCCACCTATCAATATTTCTAGTGAACCACCTGACCAATGAATAACTGCACTGAATAACTATTCAGTGCAGTTATTCATATAGTTACATCATATAATTAGTAGTAAGTTTGCGTGCCTCAACGTGAGATATTTATGTGTTCGGATATTTTGGCGGAATTTTTGTTTATCTACACAAAAACATAATCCACCACTACCATAGTATTGTACAATGTACAACTAAAACTAGAGCCAACAACTAGAACCTAAAACATTTGGGTTTAGTCGTACGTCTCAATCTAGAATTAAACAAAAAGTAAAGCTAGAACTAACACTAGACCTAGAACTAGAAAGTTCCGGTGTAGGCGCACTTCTAAACCTAAATCTTTCTAGTTGTAGGTCGAGTGTTAGTTCTAGTTCGATACAAGAATACAATAATTTAAACCCAAATAACAGCTAAAAGTAGAGCTAATACTAACAGATTATAGAAGAAATAATCATTCGAGTTAGAAATTCCTAGAGTGCAGCCTTTCGTTATTTTAGAAACTAAAAATCACGTCTCAAGTTAACGACGTCCGGTATAGAGACCAGACTTCGTGTTAAATTTTGTTAAAAATTATGTATCCGCAGTTTGATGGGGGAGATGCGAATCGAGACGAAGAAGTCGTTAAAAACTTAGACTGTTTGGAAATTACGTGACGATTTTTGGGATTAGTTAGTGGCGGATGTTATTTTCTGGTCTTGTGGGCGAGGAATTCTTCCCTTCCATAAATTCCCTCATTGGCTCAGAAAATTATTGTAAAATATCCGCCCCGTATTTTGGATTGGCCCCAGGTGTCGGGGATGTTAGGGAACGCCTAATGAAGGTTTTGCACCCCTCCAAGATCCGAGGTTACTTAAGGCCTTGCACACGTCATAATTAGGGAATTCTGAACTGAGTTTCAATTCAACTTCGAAAGATATCTTTTTAGAAAGATTTCGAACCAATACTCAACCAGCGCTCTGTTAGACCGAAACTTAGATTCGCTTTAACGCCAATTCTAAGTCCCGTCGAAATCGAGAACTTTGAGGGCAACTTTCTTCTGATTCGGGCGTCCGCGTCGTGTCGGAAATCGTGTTCACTTGAGGATTTGGTGTGTTTGTGTCGAAGAAATCTTCCCGGATTATCCCGAGAAGATTCCAACAGGATCCAGGTTGCGACCCATCACCGAGACCACCAGATTGGAATACACGTCCGGGGTAAGTCTGTTTGCCAGTTCTCCCTATCATTTATCGGGAGTTCGCTGTAGGGTTAGGTTCAGACAGGTTATTTTCATTTTTAATTTTGTTTTGACTCCTTAAGTAACGTCGGGTATTCACGTAGGTAGTTTTTTAAGATTAACTTTGTGTCTTGCCTTTTTTTGTTATTTTTGTAAATATAGATTAAGTGTGGTTAGAACACTTGTCGTTTTATTTCACATTTCCTGAGAGCCTTAGTGCAAGAACCCACGGTTCTGAAATAGTGACCGCGCGCTTGCCATTTAATCTTGTTTGAATAGATAGGATCAGGTAGGAGTCCTTCAGACTAAGAATTAGGTAGCGCGAAATACTGTTTCTGGTGGCAGCGGTAATTACCAGAGGTAGAAGTCGTTTCAGTGACGGCCTCACCACAAGTACATCTAACGCTAGACCTAGAACTAAAAACATTTGGGTTTAGCCACACCTCTCTTAGAATGGTTAAACCGAAATGTTTAACTTTAAAATTTTTCAATTTAGAAAAAGTGCAGTTTTTACATAAATATAAGAAAAATTTCGGTCTCGGTTTTGACCGATACTACGACCACGGCCGAATTTCGGTCTCGGTTTCGGCTCAAAATTGAGTTTCGGTAGGACACTAGTTATAACGTCGTGTCAGTAAAAAAAGCTATATGAAGAAAAATTTAACAGTATCTCCTAATCTCAAAGTTAAATCAGGTAATTCTTGAAAATTATTTTTCTGTATATAGACTACAGATTTGCGATCCCGTGATTTTTAAGGAATGTAGTGATCGGCGCTTTCTTTCTCAATTATCATTATTTTTCGGTGATAATGATTATCGTTTACCTTTTACCGTTTACGGAGATGTCCACAATTAATAATAAAAACGTAAAATAATACGCCGGTCTGCGTATAATATAAGTAACACCATCCTCAATCAAACGTAATAGAAAATTTTTGTATCAGAAAAAATGTCTTTTAAAAATTCACGGAGTGTTTAAGAGAATACTCAGAGCTTTGAGTTACGAAGATAGAAAAGAGTAGGATGAGTATATTGATTCAGCAATATTTTCCATAAAAAGTGCACCACATGCAACACACGGTTTCAACCCTATGGAATTATGTTATGAATTGAGCTTGTTGTAAATATAATGTTTGTGTAGAATGGTAAAGGTTATTGACACTGTTTGTTTGGTGTAAGTAGGAATAAGTTATAAACTCAATTATTAAATTTGCAACAGTTTGCATGTTTGATATTGTTTTTTTTTAAATTCAATTAAAGAACAGAACGTAAGGTACCGCCGAAGCGATAACAGCTTGATAGTTGTTATAATAAACGTTTGAATCGTCCAAAGTGTTTTATTCAAGTCCTTACGCCAAGAACCCTTTTCGGTTCGCAACATAATTTTGGTGTCAGGTGTGGGGTGGCATTAAATTTGGAGCATCAAGTTGCAAATATAATCGTCATCAAGGAGTAACATCAGTAATTGCAAAGCCGGGATTGGACGCAATCAGCACCGGAGCGATTCCTGTTTCTACTACTAGGCGGAGGACAACAATACTACCGGACATCAGACGCGCAAACGGGACCAACCGTTTCTCAACAATCATCAACAGCAAAAGAAAAAAAAAAGTGAGTCAATCTTTTTTCTTTTATCCAAATCGTGAGATTTTTTTGTCTTCTTTCATTCTCCTTTTTCGTTTTTTTTTTTGCTCATTATTTTATTCCTCTTAATAATCTTGCTTATGTCTATAACGCGTTCAAAAAGTAAATTAGTCGTTAACCAAGACTCGAGAGCAGGTACAAGTACCACAAGTGACGAATCTTTCGATCACCCCGTAGAGATGGCCGCGACCACACCGGAATCACAATCGATGTTAGTAAAAATCATTACTACTAAGTTAAATGGTCCTGCTTATCATGTTGTAAAACATAAAACTTTTAATAATTGGACAGAATTAAAAAGATCCCTTCAGGAACAATTTTTAGAATCACGCACAGTTGCCCAACTTCAGTTAGAACTGTTAAATAGCAAACAGGGAATTAATGAGAGCGTGCGAGATTTTGGTAATAAGATAGAAAGATTACTGCGCGATTTAGACGACGCATGCATTGCCAGTTAAGGCATTGCTTCGGCAGACGTAATTCACAATCTTAACAGCAAAACCGCTTTTCAAGCCTTTACTCAAGGGTTAAATTTTAAATTTAAAACACTCATAAAGGCATCGCGATTTGAAACATTAAATGAAGCTATCGATGCTGCAGTAGAGGAAGAACGAATAAACAATGTTGTGGGAAACCAAGATCATTACAAGCCATCTATAAAACAGAAATGTAATTTTTGTAAAAAAAGTGGCCATATCGAAAGAAATTGTTTTCATAAACAAAATCATTCACAACATCTCAATAACGTCAGCAGAAATACAAGTACAGATTCCTCTTCGTCTTTCCCTTCCTTTCCTAAACGTGAAATTAAAAAAGAACCCGGAATAACAGATATAACTTGTGCTTATTGCAAAATTCCTGGGCATCATATTCGAGATTGTTTCAAGAAGAAACGTGCAGATGAAAGTAAACAATCGCAAACATATCCTTCAGGTTCACGGTCCGATTCGGGAAACACGAACCGCGGGGCCGAAATGTAGGGCAAGTCGAGCCGCACCCGCAAATTGTCCACGATGAAAACTCTTCTAGTGTTAATTCCTTAAATAATTTCACATCAGTCAAAAATCTTCAAACCTACACGATAAATCTTAATAATAAATCATCTTTAGACGAGATAAATCTCAATATTGTTATATGCGATAATGGAACAGTTACATTTCTTGTAGATAGTGGTAGTGAAATCGCCCTGTTAAAAAAAACGTCTGTTAAAGGTGAAACTATGTGTTATACAAATCATAAAGCCGAACTAAGGGGTATCGGTTCTTCGTCAATACTTTCATATGGTATCTGTCATGCTAATTTCAAGATATCTAAATTTTCAGTACCTCATTCAGTTCACCTCGTACCCAACACATTTCCAATCAGTACAGATGGAATCTTAGGTAGAGATTTTCTTGCAAAATACAAAGCCGTTATTGATTACTCTTCTAAAATTTTACGTTTTTATTTTAATGAAAATTTGTTGTCTTTAAAATTACATAATCATTCATTACAAAGCATTATACTTCCGCCAAGAAGTGAAACGATTGCACAAATTAAAACTGATATTAAGCATGAAGCCCTATGTGTGCAACAAGAAATTGCAAATGGATTTTTTGTTGGAAATTGTTTAGTTAAGCCAATTCATGGTTACTGCAGCGTAGCATTTTTAAATACAACCGAAAACGAATTTAAAGTTCAAAATCCAACCTTGAAATACGAGAACTTAAACGAATACTCCATTTTAATTTTCGAAGCTCCTAGCGTTAATTCACATAGATTGCAACTACTTGAAAATTTCATAAAACTTAATCATCTAGATAAGATTCAAGCTAGTAGTATTCTTGAAATTTGCAAAAATTATAATGAGATATTTTTGTTGGACAGTGATAAATTTCCGCACACAAATTCAGTTAAGCACTCTATTCCTACGATCGATAATATTCCTGTAAACGTTAAACCATATAGATTGCCGTTTTATCAACAAACTGAAATAAAAAATCAAATAAATGAAATGTTACAGAAAGATATCATTGTAGAGTCCAAGTCTCCTTATAATTCACCATTATTAGTCGTTCCAAAAAAAGGCGACAGTAACGGTAACAAGAAATGGCGTGTAGTCGTAGATTTTAGACAACTTAACGACAAGACCATTTCTCCTGTATATCCACTACCCAATATAATCGAAATATTGGACCAACTTGGAAATTCAAAGTATTTCAGTTCTATAGATTTAGCTTCTGGTTACCATCAGGTATGCATGGCGCCAGAAGACAAGCACAAAACTGCGTTCTCAACACCACATGGCCATTACGAATATAACAGAATGCCCTTCGGTTTAAAAGGTGCTCCAGCTACTTTTCAGCGCCTCATGAACCAAGCCTTAATAGGATTATGTGGTAGTAGGTGTTTTATCTACTTAGACGACATTGTCATATATGGCAAAACTTTGGAGGAACACAATTCCAAACTAATTGATACTTTTGAACGTCTAAAACAACATAACCTTAAGCTTAAACCTGAAAAATGTGAATTTCTTCGCCCGAACTGCTTTATCTTGGTCATACATCATATATCACTGAAAACGGAACTTACCCAGATCCACAAAAAACCTCTTGCATAAAAAACTTTCCAACTCCTAAAAATGCCAAAGAAATAAAATCATTTATAGGTTTAGCCGGTTACTATCGTCGATACATTCAAAACTTTGCAAAAATTGCACAACCACTAAATGAATTACTGAAAAAAGATAAAGAGTTTATCTGGTATCCTCGTGTTCAGTATCTTTCGAAACCTTAAAGGATAAATTAACCAATCCACCAATTTTGAAGTATCCCGATTTTACGAAAGATTTTGTTTTAACAACAGATGCTAGTTCCCATTCCATCGGAGCCATATTGTCTTAAGGAGCTATTGGCAAGGACCGCCCTGTAGCATATGCTTCCAGAATTTTAAACAGTGCTGAAAAAAATTATAGTACTATCGAACGGGAGTTATTAGCGATAGTTTGGGCAACAAAACATTTTCGCCCATATCTTTTAGGGAAGCCATTCACAATCGTAACAGATCATAAACCACTCCTTTGGTTGTTTTCCGTTAAAGACCTTGGGAGTAGACTACTGAAATTCAGATTGAAATTAGAAGAATATGAATATGCCATTATTCATAAATCTGGACGATTTAATACTAATGTTGATGCCTTAAGTCGACTGCCTGTTAACGTTGTAACACTAGAGGTCAAGCACGACAAGCGTTGAATTTTCAAGGATTCCTTCAATCTTTTAATTCTGGTCCAATTGTTAACAAAGATGTATTGGATAATCATGAGCATATTACATCGGCGCCAAAGACAGATTGTCGTGTATATTTTGTAGCAAGAAACGTAAGGTACCGCCGAAGCGATAACAGCTTGATAGTTTTTATAATAAACGTTTGAACCGTCCAAAGTGTTTTATTCAAGTCCTTACGCCAAGAACCCTTTTCGGTTCGCAAAGATTGCAAAGATAATGGAATATGATAAGTTGGATTGGGTTGGGTTAGATTTCGAAATTCCAACCCAACTCAACACTTCAGCCACCCAAAGTATAAATTTGGGTGGCCGACTTCGAAGACGTCGGCAAAAATATGAATGGAGGACGATTAGAACCAGTGGATATGAGAGAATATTAAGGTTGATTGTTTTGTTTGTATCAAAAGAAACAATTCGGCCAACTACGAAGACTTGCCGGTTTTCAATACAGCTCATATTTCGTTTGGGATCCCTGTATTTAAAGTCCCGGAATATTGGTATTAAAAACTCTAGGAGATTCAAAAAAATTAGTAAAGAAAATATCAGATACTAACTATGTGTTAGTTTCTTTTTCCCTCTTTACCCGGTTCCCGTAAATAAAAACGCACCACACAAGTTAATCGTTTTATTTCTACTTCTACCACTCGACATAACCTCTCATCACATAACATCTTTCTCTTTTTTTTTTTAGTTTTATCTTTTCACTAAATGATGGCGTTACATTCGGTCTCGCTACCGTTCGAATCGTCCTCGATTTGTTCTTCCAAATCCTCGGGAAGTTGACACCAAGGCTTCATCAGGTCTGCTGCAAATATTGAGTTAAACTTCCTTTGGGTACGTTGTGCACCGGGTACATCTATCAAATGGTATCGATCATTTCCTAGCACTTCATTGACTAGGTAGGGTCCTTTGTAGAGTGGCATCATCTTTCTCGGTTGTCCTGCAGCTGAAGCTTCACGTTTTATCAGCACTAGGTCACCTTCTTGATATCTTCGTGGTTTCTTATACTTCTTGTCGCTTATATCCTTTTGAATCTTCTGCATCTTTTCAATGTTTTGTATCGCTATTTCTCGTACTTGAATTAACTCATTGTCTTCTAATCTGTTATCTTCTCCCAAAGCCATAATAACATAATTCTGCAGAATGTTTCTAGGCTGAAAACCAAATAGTAGTTCATGGGGGGTCTTCTTTGTAGTTTTATTCATTTACTTTCTTTATATACTATTCAATGCAAACTGAATTTCTCTTAGTTTTGTATCCCAAGCTCGTTCATCATCATGATGCATTGTTTTAATTGCTGTCATGATCGTTTGATTAAATCTCTCCACCTGTCCATTCGCTCTAGGTGTTGCTGTCGCGTTCTTTATGTGCTTACTGATCGGAAACGGACCAAGATGATCAACATTTATTGTATTAAAAGGGATGGGAACTCGTTCGATGTTGTGTAAATCAATTTCTTTCCTTCCAGATATCTTGTGATATGCGCACTCAACACAAGACTTAATATAATTCGTAACTCGTTTTCGCATCTTTGTAAACCAAAAATAACGCTTCAGATGATCCAGTGTCTTCTCTAATGCATAGTGACCCATGTCATCATGACTACCCTTTATTATTTTCCAAATGATAGCTTTTGGTACCACCCATCTTCGACCCATAGGTCCTTTCCGATATATTTTATTCTGATAGATCTCGTAGTCTCTGTGAATCTGTTTTGCATCGTTGTCATTTGGGGTTTGCTCTAAAATTGTCTTTATTTTATGCAGTGCTTCGTCCTGAAGTTGCATCGTCAGTAACCAATGATCATCGATCTTCACAGATAATACATCAAGACTAGCAACGTTAGCTTCTTGTGGTTCTTCGGTTGGTTGTCTGCTCAATGCATCCACGTGTGCCATGTTTTTCCCAGGTCTATAGTCTATCTCAAAGTCAAATTCTTGTAACTTTAGTACCCATCTTCCAATTCGAGGTATTAAGTCTTTCTTTTTCATTATTGTTTTTAATGAATTGCAATCACTCACTACTTTAAATTTACGTCCCAGTAGATACATACGGAACCGTTCCAATGTCTCGGTCACGGCCAGAACTTCAAGTTCATAACTATGATAACGGCCTTCTAAATCAGTCGTCTGACGACTAAAGTAAGCCAATGGTTTCATGTCGTCACCTGGTAGTTTCTGAAATAATATCCCTGCAATTCCAATTTTACAAGCATCCGTATGAATTTCCAAACTTCCCTCAGGGTTGTATATCGCTAATATCGGTCTACGTGACAATTCTCCCTTGACTTGCTGAAATGCATCTTCTTGATCTCCGTTCCAAGTCCATATAGCATCCTTTCTCGTCAGTAATGTTAACGGTCTTACTATTAAAGAGTAGTTCTTAATGAATTTGCGAAAGAAACCAGCCAATCCCAAGAACCGACGAACATCTTGTGCATTCTTTGGTTGTCCAAAGTCTTGAACTGCTTCCACCTTCCGTTTACCTGGTCTTACGCCATTCTCATCTATCTCGAAACCAAGATATTCTACACGTTCTGAAAGAAATCGACACTTTTTCAAGTTCAATGTAAGTCCTTCTTCACGAAGCACATTTAACACTCGTTTTAGTTTTTCAAGTCCGTCATCGATTGTGTTACTCGCAATCATTAAATCATCCATGTACACTATCACATCTGTTCTCAATTTCGAAAATACAGTTTTCATTAATCGCATAAAAACACTTGGTGCATTTACCAGCCCGAACGGCATACGATTAAATTCATATTGCCCGTCGTTAGTCACAAACGCGGTAAAATGTTTACTTTTCTCCGAAATCGGCACCTGGTAACAACCACTCGCGAGGTTCAAAGTGGTAAAATAGCGTTTACCAGCTAACTTGTCTAACTGTTCGTCTAAAAACATGTACGGTACGCACTCTTTTTTGGTAATCGCGTTTAATCGTCTATAGTCAATACACATTCTCTCACCTCCGGTTCGCTTATTCACTAATACGACTGGACTCGCATATTCTGATTGCGATTCGCGAATTATTCCAGCTTCAATTAGTTCGTTTACAGTACTTTTCACAATTTCTCGTTGAGCATATGGCAGCCTATACGGTCTAGATCTCACTACATCATTTGACGTCAATTGTATCTCCATCTCCAGTTTGTTGGTTAATCCAATTTCTCCAAAACAACTTGCAAAGCAACTGTCATAGTCTCGAACAAGTTTCCTTAAAGCCTGTTTTTCGTTATCTTGTAGATTGTTGGGTATTTCATATTGGTTAGTATCTTCATTTTTTTCCATCTTGCTGTCTTTCTCACACGTTGCAATTAATTCATTCCAGACACTTACATCGTCCTGAATTGGGTTGTCTTCATCTCCTTCATCAGTATCTTTAACCATATTGATATACAGAGGATCTTTCTTCAATACTCGTTGTATTTTCAAAGTGCGCCCTTGCTTAATAACCTGGATTTCTGAATCTTCAAATGCACTATTCCCAATTATTATAGAATCATCTTGACATTCGTCTGGGACAATGAAAATTTCGACTTCCATCGTTATATCATCAATTTTAACTGTACAAAGTGTCTTTCCTATTGTCTTCCCTTCACCTCCATCAAAACCTCTTAGATGAATCACACATGGAATATAGTTCAAATGTAACCTCATCGCATCTCTTTCTCTTACTGTCACTACTTCGCTTCCCAAATCGATAAAAACTACGATTTGTTCACCATTCACCTCTACTATTTTCCTCAAATCTCCCAATGGTTTGTGAATTTGTATTTGATGAACTTCTTTAGAACTTGTTTCTCTACAATGTTTGGCAATGTGTCCCGTTTTATCACATCTAAAACAACGGTTTTTATTTTGAGGTTTAGTACGTTTTAACGAAATGTGTCCAATTTCATTGCAATTGTAACATTTTCTGTTATCAGAACTTCCTTGGGCTCTATTATGGTTACTTGTGGACGGCATCTTGACATTATTTGTTTTTATTGTACTTTCATAACTTTTTATTTTCAATAATAGATCTTGAGTATCAATCGGTAAACTAATGGCTAAAAGTTTACTTAACTCTTTATCCTGTATTCCGGCAATAATATATTTCAGTACGGTTCTCTCACTAAAATCACCTGCGCTAGCAATAGCTTTCATGTTATAAATATAATGCTCATACGTCTCATCTCCTCGCTTAACACGTTTGGACAAATCATAATGAATATCAGCCTCATCTACTACAATCGGAAAATCATCAATCAGTCGTTTTTTAAAAGTTTTCCAATCATAAATCAGGTGTTGAACACTTTCAAACCAAAGTTTCGCTGCACCGTTCAATTTAGTTATTGCATTATACAATAACGTTTGATCATCCCATTTAAAAATCATTGCTAAATTTTCTGCGCTTTTAATCCATTGTTGGGCTGTCAACGAATTTGGTTTACCTGGATTAAAATCCGAAATAATTTGTTGCATTGTGTTGTGGTAATGTACCGAAGCTCTAGCGCCGTCTGCGTTGTCTAATCTTTGTTCTCTTTGAAATAATTCTCTTTCTTTCCTCAACAAATCACGTTCTTGTTGCAAAAGACGTCTCTCCCATTGGATGTTACGATCAAATTCACCAGTTGCATCTAACGTAACCTCCTCGCCTTCGTTTCCACCGTCTGTGTTTGATACGAAGCTGCTTTGATCCATTGTTACCAATTTTGTTTTAATAACACTTTCCACCTTGATTAAGCTTTATCTACTTATCCCTCCGCTGCAATTGTTAGTTTCTTTTTCCCTCTTTACCCGGTTCCCGTAAATAAAAACGCACCACACAAGTTAATCGTTTTATTTCTACTTCTACCACTCGTCACATAACATCTTTCTCTTTTTTTTTGAGCTATATGTTACATATTCAGGGGAAGAAAAGATAGGAATAAATATCTGCTGAGTTCCCAGCCATCTTCTTCGTTGACGTTGTTTTTCTTCTATGATCTCTCTTGTCAGCCTTTGCTGATATTTATTAGTTCTAGCCAGTACCTTTGCTTTATCGAAGTGTATTCGGAATTCCTCTGAATGGCAATGTTCCGCAACCACCGACTGATAGTTAAATCTGGCTGGTTATGTACTTATTTCATCTTCCTCCTGCTTCTGCCGCTTGATGGCTCGGTTGATGTTCCTCAAAGTATATCCGATTTTCTGCAGTACGTTCCATAAAAACCGTTCCTCCTTCTTTAGATTATCTCCTTCACAAATTCTTGCTGTTCTCTGAAATAAAGTGTTGATCACGGATCTCTTCTGTAGGGGATGATGGTATGATGTAAACTTGATCGTCGGATGTTGAGCATTTAAATGATCTAAGAACTCTGGAGGCATTCGCTGCCATGTTCCAATACCACAAATATATTGAAGCCATAGTTTTGGTTTCTACAAGCTTTTCTTCAAAGCATCTTCTTCGAATAATTTCATGTAGAAATTAGCTATAACCGGCGATAATGGAGATTCCATGGCGTCGTCAAACAGCACGTAAAACGTAATCTCTCCGCAATGAGTTACTGGCGAAGACCGTTTACAGCATTCTTTATTGGTTTTCCTAGTAAGAACTTATTGTTTCCTTCGGGAGCTTCTTTATAGCGATTGCTTAGTCGAGTTCTTTGGCCAATACCATGGTTTCTTCCTTCGTTAGTGGGATATCTGTTGATGACTGATTGTGCTTCTTCTTCTGTATTTGGCTAACCAATGATTCATACTTGTTGTGTGTGCCGCGGGTCTTCTGGAATTCTTAATTCTTCTCCATTGTTAGTCTGTCCACTTTATCATATTTTACATTATTAAATAATAATGAAGATGTGCATTCTATATGTTTAGAAGACAATCCCGTTACCGAATATTTCGCGAGATATATTTGGATTATATCGAAGTATATAATTTACAAAAGAAGGTGAACTGATTGTGAGATGCAATAATCACGTTTTAATTTTTTATAATTTTTATACTTTACAATTGTAATGTTTATTTCAATTTTTGGAAAAAAAATGTGGACGTAAAATTGTTTATCCAAGCTCAAATAGTTGCAAAAAACTTTGTTTATCTTCCTACTCATTTCGAGTCGATGTGTCGACCGATTACTCAAAGAAACGCTCGGCGCCTACCACGTCTGAAATAAGTGTAATAAAACGAATATTGTCTAAATAAAATATAATTTTTATAAAAAATATATTTGTAATTCTTTCTTAGAAAACAATTCCATATTATTTATGAAAAGTGTCTTTTGTGTAAAAATTTTTATGTTTAATAATATTGATTTTCTAGATTGAGTATACAACTTATACTACAAGTTGAATTATTCCAATTCATTCATAAATGCAGTTGCTTTCGTTTGCCATTAGAGGCAGCACAAGCTAGAGCAACCCAACTTGACCGGTTGAATAACTATGTATATCTATAAACAAGGGGTTCATTTAGCTCGTGCTGCCTCTAACGGCAAACGAGAGTAACTTTATTTATGAATGAACTTGTAGTATAAGGGCGCCCGTACACGAGCCACAATTTTGCAGTTGAGTTAACCACAAAATTGTGGTCACGTCGACTGCAACTCGCGGCTGACACAACTGAATTTTTGTGGTTGATATGCAGTTATATGAACCACACTTGCAGTCGAGGCGACTACAACCTAACCACATCAGAAACAAAACAGAAACGTTCGTAGTCGTCAGTCTCGATATTATGGATTTTGAAGAAGCAGCACTGTTACTTCTTATTTTGAGGAGAAGAAGAAGAAGACGTAGGAAGGTACGATCGCTTTGGATCCATCCACTTCTACTTTCACGACGACAGGAAGGAAGTTTTTATAATTTAATTGATAAACTCCGGCAAGACGAAAAAAAATTTTCTAATTACTTTAGAATGTCAATTAGATCATTTGATGAATTAGTCGGAATTTTAAAACCTAAAATTAAACGGTCTGACACCTGTTGGTACTGATATGAGGACCAGTATTTCAGCTGAAGAAAGGCTTGCTGTAACTTTGAGGTTAGTAAATAGATAAATTAAATTATGTGATCAATAGGTAGGTATGCCTGGAATTCATTATTTTACAGATATAATCAAACAAAGTAGGTAGGTACAGATTTTATTTATTTTCTGTTTCGACTATGTATCTATAATTGAAAGGCATCTTCAAAAGATGAATTTGTATGAGCAGAGTCTACAGATAATGTTGAACCCTGCGGAGATATTAACGGAGTAGCAATATTGGTAGAGGGAATTGTTTGATTATTACTACAGCGCTGAAATTGTCCGGGTGTGGTAGGTATGGATAAATTAATGTCATGGTTTATTGGGTGAATTTGTAATGCACTGGTGTTGTAACAGAACGGCTGGCTCGTGTGCTGGTTGTAAGGGTTTCGAAGCAGGTTGTTTCTTATGTTTTCCTCGGTAGAAATTGTTGCTGCCATTGCCTTACATTTTTTCAACACGTTGATGATTTCACCTTTAGCATCCAATTTTAATTCGTTTGGAATGTTCTGAAAGTCTTTGTGAAGCGATAAAAGAAAATGCTTATCATCATCATCATCATTGCCACTATTATATTTTTTTTTTCAATGCACTTTGACAACGTTTGTATTAGTTGATCTTCTGAAGACTCGACTGGTTTCTTTCTTGTTTTTGCCTGTGACTTTTCGGTGGATGATCTTCTTCGTTTTCATTATTTTCAGTTGGTGTAATCATTAAACTATTTGTTGTATCGGCCCTGGCCTCTGCTAATGGTAGTAGAAAAGACAGTTGATGGAAAAAAACATACTGCCTCTTAGTGGATGCAGCAGAAGCACTCCTTGTTGAATTATTTTTTTTTCACTTCTCTGTTGAAGCCATCCCTTAACGTTTTCCACTTCCTTTGTAATGCCTTGGCTGTAAGAAAAACTAGCTAAATTACTATATAAAACTTACCATACAAAAAGAATAATTAAAAATTGGTTTCAGGTATTTGGCAACTGGATGTACATTTGTTGATATGGAGTATTCGTACAGATGTGGGTCTACAACAATAGCTAGAATAACGTGAGATGTTTGTCAACAAATTTGAATAAATTTAAAAGATTTGTGCATACCAGAACCAACGGAAGAAAAATGGTTATAGCATTGCAGAGGGATTTGAAGCACGAGCAAACTTCCCCAACTGCATTGGGGCTATCGACGGAAAGCACATTAGAATTGTTAAGCCAACAGATAGCGGCTCTTTATACTTCAATTATAAAAAAATATTTTTCTTTTATTTTACTAGGTATTTGTGACTCGAATTATATGTTTACATTCGTAGATATAGGTTCCTATGGTAGACACTGCGATTCATCTATTTTCGAGGAAAGTGCTTTCTACAGAAAACTACAGCAAAACACGCTTAATATTCCAAATTCCCGACGAATTCAAGATGGAGGCAATTTGTTACCTTATTTATTTGTTGGTGATGAAGCTTTTAGTTTATCTCAAAATTTATTGCGTCCGTACGGAGGAAACAATCTTGGTAATAGTAAAAGAATTTTTAACTATCGTCTTTCTCGTGCTAGGAGATATATTGAGTGCACGTTTGGAATATTAGCAAATAAATGGAGGATCTTTCATAGACCAACGAATGTACATGTTGATTTCGCCATAGATATTGTAAAAGCATGTTGTATACTACACAATTTTGTACGTGAAAGGGATGGTTACCGATTCGACGATACTTTGACGCTGCCGGAGTCTTTGCAAGATTTAGAAGAACATGCCGTACAAACTCATCAGGGTGGGCGATATTTAAATTCTATTCGGAATCAATTTGCTGAATATTTTAAAATTGACGAAGGAAAACTAGAATGGCAATTACGTAAAATTTAAATCTAAATTAAGTAAAGTAGTTTACTTGATAGTCAAGCATTCTCTTGTGTTATACGATTCCTTGAAAAAGTTATATTTATATGTAAATATAAAAATATTTAAAATAATACTTATTAATAAAATATATTATCTAAATAAAAATTATATACTTACCGATATCGTTTTTTTCCTTTACAGATTTCTCTGCAATGTTTGGTGTAAATTTCTTGCATATGGCAGCCCATGCATTATTTTTTTCTATTTTGTAGCTATACGATTCACATTTGTAATTCCATATGCAATCATTATTTTGTATTTCACTAATAAAAGAATCGGTGTCAAATGCATCGTCCATTATTGTTTGTGGAAGCGTCCCTTCGATACAACGTTCGATATTAAAATGAAATCGGTCGCCTTGCGGTTGAGTACGACCGCAAGTTTATGGTTCGTATACGGCAGGAGAAGCGCGCGCGATTATGAACCACTCGGCGGAGGTCGGCCGCAAGTTGACTGCAGATGCCCGTTTCGACTTTTGTAAACGCCCGTGTACGAATGATATAGTATTTCTGATGGTGGCTTCAGTTCGCTGGAACGCGACGGCAATTCTGTGGTCGGTCCGACGGCAAAATGTGGCTCGTGTACGGAGGCCCTAAGTTGTAGTAGTAACATTCAACTACAACATTTCCTAAGTACTTGGTAACATTCGATTTATTTATTTATTTTAATATGCAGGACACTGATGGTGACCAAGTGCATAGCGTGGTCAATATTAGACTGCCCAAATACAATTTAGTCGTCACTCATCTCCCTACTGATAGTTACCAACCTACTGATAGTTAATACGATGATCGACGTTATTAACGACCAGCCTGAAAGGGATTTGTATTGAAATCTGAAGAAAATCATAATAAATCGACTTTCTCTCAGTGAAGAGAACGATTAAATGATTTATTATGCAATACCCGTATGGGGGAGCAAAAACCTTTCGATTTCTACCGGGAATTGGTGTCCCAATGATTTTGATTTTGAGCCAGGATTTGCTCTTTAAGTGGTGGAGAATAAGGTTGCCGTACACGATCGGAGTGGCTCTATTGGCCTCTGGCAAAGAGGAAGTAACAGAGTTACTTACCATGGCGGATCGAATCTGGGAGTCGATCTCGTTCACCAGCCTACACTCCATTTTCCTCTACACACATAGACCAATTTTTTCTCCAATCAAGTCCTTCTACGCACTCACCCCCTTTCAACACAAACATTTCTCATCCAACTCCTCTTAACTCTTCAGCGAATTTTTCTGACATGATCAAAGCTTTTGAAGCTTTTACTACTTCATGTCAAATTATTTTTAGCTCTTTTGCAAAAAAACAAGCTATTATGGACAATCAGATTACCTCCATTAACAATAAACTACATTTCAATAAAGATCTTCTTAATCAACATTATTGTCAACATTATGTTTATCTGTTTCTTTCAAAACACATTCTGAAAATGTGTTTTGAACAAAATTTGCTTCAAATTGCTCTTTATTTCAGAGCGATATCTCAATTAGTTCTTGAGATATGAACTGATGATTTTCAAAGAATCATATTCTTTGAAAATTTCTTGATTTTTTTCAAACACATATGATTATTACAATATAAATAACTTTTGGAATCCTTTTTTTCACCAATTATTGATTAGAGGATTATCAAAAAAAAAGATATAGTTAATAAAATGAAAATACAACATATACGTATAACCCCAAACAACCATTATAAGAAACTTAACGAACTCAACACTAAACCTTATAAATGCTACCAAGATTTAAATAATTAATATCATTGCATTGAAATCGAAGAAATTATCAAAGAAGCTAAATTACATGATATAATAATTCTTAATGAAATACACAAAGAGAAACTAAAAAAACTGAATAAATTGAGAGCAGAAAAAGAAAGAGAAAAGAATAAACATCAAATAAACAAACAAGGAAAAATTCATTTTTTTCCCAAAGTAACGAATACTTCAACCGTGATTTTCACAGATCAAGAAAGAAGAATAATGGAAAAAGGTTGAAATTGCTCCAAAAAGAGAAATCAACATCCCAATATTGGCAATGGAACTTCAGGCAGCTATCAAAGGACACGAAGAGGAAAACATTATGAATAAGGAGATTCAACAAATCCTAACTAGAGAAGAAAAGAAACAAACAAACAAAGAAATGGAGAAGAGGAAAAGGAACAAAAAATTATTAAGAACATCAAGCGGAAAATTAAAGAAAACGAATTAATAGTTACTCTTGCAGACAAAAACGCAGAAATGATAATTTTAACCAAAGATCTCTACATAAATAAGACTGAAAGCTTTATGAAAGACAATAATTTTAAAATTATCAATAAAAACCCCACAAACAATTTCCACAAAAAAGTAACATCAACAACTAAAGAAAACAAAACAACAATAACAAAAATTGGAGGTAACTTGACTAGCATGTTACCTATAAATCCACAAAGCCCTACATTGTATGCATTACCTAAAGTTCACAAAAATGGATTACCAATAAGACCCATTATAACCTCCATTGAATCCAGCACATACAAACTCGCAAAACTTTTACAAAAATTTATAATAAATGACATCAATTCTAAACCAAAATATACCAATTAATTGATACCAACTTGATTTAATTAACAAAATACAACTACCAGAAGGTTTTAAAATGATCTCATTTGCTGTCAATAACCTATATACAAACATACCCATAACCGATACAATAACGATATTAGAAGAAATATTAAAGACTGATTTTTGTCAAACACATGATTATGTTTTTGCAAAGTTTTAATAAAAAAATCATAACTCGGAGATTTAAAGATTTGATGAAACAATCTCAAGGAAATTAAATGCTAATTAAATATGCTTCAAATTGCTCCTTATTTCAAAATGATATCCCAATTAGTTTTTGAGATACGAATCTTTGAAAATTTCTTGATTTTTAGCAAATATTGTAATTATATATATTGCAAAACTTAAATCAAAAAATCAGAACTCAGAGATTTAATGATTTTGCAAAGCGATCTTAAGCACGTTAAATGGCAACGAAATTTGCTTCAAGCTGCTATTTATTTCAGAACGATATCTCAATTAGTTCTTGAGATACGATTCTTTGAAAATTTCTTGATTTTTATCAAACACATATGCAGAATTATAAATTACACATATATATTTTGCAGAATTTTAATCAAAAAAACATAAGTCGGAGATTTAAATATTTGAAGTATGGTAGAGCTACTTACAATAGCGGATCGAATCTGGGAGTCGGTCTCGTTCACCAGGCTATACCCTATTTTCTCCACACACATTAGAAGATTAAACGAACAAAGACTAAACAAAGATTACGACGCAACATACGAAACATATTTACACTAACAATAGACTTAATGATCCTACTAACAACAAACAAGGTGTAAGTAATGATAACAATAAGTTTTCAGTAAATAGAATCTCAGTTACAGATTACAACAGATCTTAACTTAGGTGAGGGCTTCCCATTTGCACCAAGATATAGCAACCTCAGTTCTGGCTCCCTGAGTGACTCAGATAAGCAAATTCTCAATTTAAGTAATAAATTTTCTATAAAAAACAAAATTAAACCAACAATAGAACAATAGAAATGGAAATACAAATTTACAAACACCCAAATTTCAAAGATATTATCAGAGAAAACGAACATATTATTAAACCAGGTTAACACAAAAGACCACAACACCCACAACAATATTAACATCAAAGATTTTAAAAAACTTAAACAAATAATCAAAGACCATAAAGTTATAGTCATCTTAGGGGACAAGAATGCTGGGATTGTCATTACTGAACAAGATTCATACATCAAAAAAACCTATAAATTCTTGTACAAAATAATATTAGAGAAATTAACAAAGACCCACCAATCACTTTAATAACCAATTTAAATAACTTACAAAAACCTGTAAAGATAGTCTGCATAAATTCAACATTAACATCAATAACTTATTAGAAATGAACCCACTACCTCCAACACTAAAATCACTTATAAAACTTCATAAGAAAAGCCAATCTATTAGACCCATTATAAGTAATAAGGACACTACCACCGAAAAAATTCCAAGAGGCCTTCAAAAGTTTCTTTACAATACATTCGATCCATTTTTAAAATATAAAATTAAAAATACCAAAAACTTAGAGAAGTACAAATCAATAACGATACTTCAATAGTTTCCTTCGACATAAAGAACCTTTACACGAATATTCCTGTAGATAAAACCTTGAAAATCATTAAAAAGCACTTGATACAACAGACTTGATTATGATGATGTCACCGAAGTCGACATCAATAAATAACCTTTGTTCAGTAATTAAACTCCTACGCAAACAAAACTTTTTTATTTTTAACAACAAATTTTTTAACATGATTGACGGTCTGCCTATGGGTTCTTCCATTTCAGATATCTTTCCTCGCAGATATCTTTATTAACAATATAGAAAACAAAGTTTTTTCCAACAAATTTGATAAATTTACAGGAGAGATCATTTTTTACGGTAGATACGTCGATGACATCAGCATAGTTCATACATACAAACCTGCAAAATTGATTGCTCTTTTTAACATCTTCAATGCAATCAACAATTTACAGTTTACCGTGGAAAAGGAAATTAAAAACAGTATAAATTTTCTAGACCTTACAATAACAAAAAACTACCGACACCATCATACCCAATAATTCTTATAACTCCTCAACTCATAAGAAAGCCTCTTTCTATTTTCTCTTTAATCGATTATACAGCACTCCTCTAGATCTGAACAACTTCTCTAAAGAACTTAACAACATTATTGCAATTGGAATCAACAATGGTTACAACCTCAATACTATGCAGTCTATCATTAATAAAATACACAAAAATATTAAAAAACTCGTTTATCCAAGTTACAATTCTAGAAAACAATACATTTCACTTTCTTTCAATCATAATCTGAAAAAATTAAAGAGCATCTTCAATAAATAGAACCTTGTTCCAGCATTCAATTTAGAGGTAAATTGGCATAAATATTATGTAATAACGGACATAAATTTGAAGACCGCCAGAAAAGTGGGGTTTACGTGATAAAATGTGACGATTGCTATATGAGATACGTAGGGCAAACTGGAAGGAATCGGTTAACAAGATTCAAAGAACACAATATAAAACACACTTCCAATGTTTTCAAACACATGACAATACATAAATATTAATAACCTTTCACTTTTAAAAAATCTTAAAAAATCGAGACAACTCGACCTATACGAAGAGTTCTTTATTCAAAAAATCAAGAAAGAAAACCCCGATTCATTAATGAATGACGTTTTAGATAGTAACAACTTCAGATTTTTCATGAAAATGATATAAAAGCATTTAGAAATAATTTTTACCTGTTGTTTTATCATCAGTCCTCTCAAAAAAGGACTGATGATAACAAAATGCCAACAAAAGATGCCAACAAAATACGACGAGACTCAAATTTATTGTTTATTTATATACGTCCATTAACAGTTGTAATTTTCCTCAGTCCTTTTCGAAACATAAAAATTTTACAAGAAGAAATGTTATTCTTAGTTCAATATACAACATCCTGTTTAGTACATCTATAGCCTTCTTGGCGGTAAATAATATTCATTATGGTAATTCGTAATGCTTCGCGGATGGAAAAGTATGTGTTTTGGTTGATCTGAGGTATCATCCGTTCATCTTCTTGGTTGTTCCCTGTGGACAGGGGCAGACGTTTCGCCAAGATCTCACTTGGCATCTTCAGTGCTTTGTCGTAGTCTCCTGTTGACAGACTGAGGTACTGCAGTGCTTTGGCTCCTTTTTATAGTAGGTCGTCTTGGTCGTAGGTGATAGCGATTGGTCGGGGGTGAGGTGGTGGGGGTGTTTATGTCCGACGTGACGTGAGTCGTGGGTGGTGGGGGGAGGTCATTGACCTGTCGTACGGCGATTAACGGTCCTGGGGATTTTCCACCGGATATGGCTTTGGTGACGTCATCCATGGGCGAGAAGAGGCCACTGACCCGCTGTCCGGTGATTGCTGGACCTGGGCTGCTCCCACTGGACGCTTCAAGAATGATAGGCAGCTCGGCGTCCTGCCGTTCCGAATTGGATGGTCCTTGCCTCAGGAAAGCAGCCCTGGGCCTGGAGTGCTCTAGGACCGTTCTCCACGCTGCTGACAAGTGTAGGGCATCATCCCTCTTGTTGAGGGTGCCGTTCTTCGCTATTTCAATGGATTCCCGGATAAATCTGGTTCTCCAATGCGGAACGTTGGCTACCTGCTTGCAATCCTCGAAATTGATGGTATGGCCTGTGTCCATGATGGTGGCGGAAGAGAGCAGAAGTGAGCTGTTTGTTTCGGATGCTCAGCTTGTGTTCTTCTACTCTGGCAGCTATTCTTCTGTTGGTCTGTCCCACGTAGTTCTTGTTGCATGAGCCACAAGAATTATGATGGATTATTATGATGGAATAAACTCCTAGATTTTCCAATTTTATTTGGTCTTTTGGATTAACATTGGAAAATCTAGGAGTTTATTCCATCCCCTGCGGCTCATGCAACACGTGTAGCACCGATCCATGTTTATTAAAAGAATAAACATCGTTTTTAAGTCGAACCCTGTTTATTTTACAATTATTTCTCCAATCAAGTCCCTACACAATCACCTTCTATGCACTCACCCCCTTTCAACATAAACATTTCTTATCAAATTTTTTAACTCTTCAGCGAATTTTTCTGACATGATCAAAGCTTTTGAAGCTTTCACCACTAAAACATTTTCTCAACATGTGTTTTGAACAAAATTTGCTTCAAATTGCGCTTTTCGGATTTCAGAGCGATATCTCAATTAGTTCTTGAGATGATTCTTTAAAAATTTCTTGATTTTTGTCAAATAGATGATTATGTTTTTGCAAAGTTTTAACAAAAAATCATAACTCGGAGATTTAAAGAATTGAAGAACCAATCTCAAGCACATTAAATGCTAATTAAATATGCTTCAAATCGCTCTTTATTTCAAAGTGATATCTCAATTAGTTCTTGAGACACGAGTTATAATGATTTGGAAAAACGATCTTAAGCACGTTAAATAGCAACAAAATTTGCTTCAAATTGCTCACTTTGTTTTTATTTTAAACCTAAAGTTCTAATTTTAAAATTAAAGATGGTTTCAAAACTTTATATAAAAATACAATAATTATCCTCATATATTGTTTTATTATCCATAAATAATACATTAGCAAAAAGAAGCACTACAAATATCCCATTTTCTTTCCTTAATAATATTAACATTATTAACAATAAAATATAAAAAACCTAGACCTTCACTAACATTCTATGATTATAAATAAATTTCTTATAAGTACCTACAATAAAACAATAATTAAAAAATATATAAAAGTGAAGTGGTGAAGCTAAATTAAATTTAATTATTATTATTATTATCAGTACATCACAAGCTTACCACATCTTATTTTATTTATTTATTTTCAGAATAAATTTCAAGCTGGAAAATACAACGAGCTTTGTAGCGAACGTTAATTTTTTTTGTAATAACTTGTGAATTTTTAAGTTTACAGTTAACACTATATCTTAATAGTTCGTTTTTTGTGTAGCTTCTTGATATGAAAATCTTAAGAAAATGCAATATAAAAAAATTATTGAAGTAAAAAATTGTTCTATACCGGCCAAAAGTTATTTAAAACTAAAATACCTTTATGTTATAATCATAATGTACAATAATAATAACGTTAATGGAATAAATATTAATAAGATTAAATGTGAAAGGAAACTTGGCCAGATTGACGAGACATTTTCGAGTATTTAATGTGCTCTGACTTGGGCCTTTCTGGTTTCGTTCTGAAAAAAAAAGAATTTTGTGAAATCGAAATTAATTTGATTGAGTCGAAGAATTCCTTGGATTTTTGACTTTTTGAGTATAAAGCAACATTTAGAAAGCCAAAATTTTATTATTTTTCTGAAAATCTTTTTTTAAAATTTATTTTATTACAAAATATTTTTAAAAAAATATTTTTTATCAAATCAATAATATCAACAAATCCAAATTGCTTAATTAACACAAAAATTAATTAAAATAATACTTGCCAACTTCACAAAAACATGCACGAACAATAATTTAAATGTCCTTTTTATATACTTACCTGTCTTTTCCCGATTTTTCCTTCTTTCCCGAAAGGCCACTAAGTAAGTTGACCACAGATACAGGTAGAGTGTGTTTGATATAGTTCAGTGTACTTGCAAGTTTCGTGCTCTATACCGATACATTTCAAATTTTAAAGACAAATATGCAAATAATACTAATAACCTTTTTTTTAAAAACCCGTTTTCAATATGTGCTAATATATTTTACTTTTAGTATCCAATTGGTAATGGAATAAAGTTAGTTATTATTGAAAACGAAATCTTAAAATCAGATTATATCATATAGGTGTTAGGAAATTTCTTTCGCATAAATTTTAGCTCAAAAGTAAATTGATTCTTTGTATTATGTGTGTTGAATCAGCTTTCCATGATTATCCATGTTTAAGGGAGGTAGACTAGATAAACTGTTTATCCATAGAGGGTTCATTAAAAAACATTTTATACATTTGATGTAGAGGTGATGTGGACTTTGTACATGGTTGTTCTTCCATTATGGATTGATGCAGAGGAGATATTATGTGCTTCTAAAGTCTTGACTCAATCATGGATACAATTTTGATGTAAACAGAACGACATATGATGAACTAGTCTCAATGGGAGTTAAAATCATCTCCTTGAAGTCTTCTATCCATGAAGAGTTAGGCATACTGAAGATTTCATTATGGATTGATGCAGATTGCACAAACTTGGTACTTATAGTTCTAATAAAGAATACAGAGAGATTTTATGTGGTTTTAAAGTCTTGATACATCAATGGATACAATTTTGATACAACCTGAAAAAGAGATGATGATCTAATCTTAACGCAGGAAATGAAATTATAAAGTATTTCTGTAGATAAGGGAGTCAAAACCAATTCTTAGAACTATCTTGATAAGATTTTGATGATATGGAATCAGCGCTGCTTCTGGACATTCTAAAAAGACGAAATGTCCACATACAAAGTAAAGATAGATTGGTTTTTCAGATCAATTAGTTTATCACAGAAAGATATCAAAAAAGAATTCATGATGCGGGAGAAGATTGATGACAAAAAGTTTTCTGCGAGATATCAGTGGGTTGAGGTGGACTTCGCATAGAGGTGTCCATGATGTATCCATGAAGACTTAGGAATACTAAAGATTTCATTACGGATTGATGCAGATTGTACAAACTTCGTACTTACAGTTTTCATAAAAGATATAAGGAGATTTTTGTGATTCTAAAGTCTTGATACATCAATGGATACAATTTTGATACAACCAGAAAAAGAGATGATGATCTAATCTTAACGCAGGAAATGAAATTATAAAGTATTTCTGTAGATAAGGGAGTCAAAACCAATTCTTAGAACTATCTTGATAAGATTTTGATGATATGGAATCAGCGCTGCTTCCGGACATTCTAAAAAGACGAAATGTCCACATACAAAGTAAAGATAGATTGGTTTTTCAGATCAATTAGTTTATCACAGAAAGACATCAAAAAAGAATTCATGATGCGGGAGAAGATTGATGTCAAAAAGTTTCGTGCGAGATATCAGTGAGTTAAGGTGGACTTCGCATAGAGGTGTCCATGATGTATCCATGAAGACTTAGGTATACTAAAGATTTCATTACGGATTGATGCAGATTGTACAAACTTCGTACTTACAGTTTTCATAAAAGATATAAGGAGATTTTTGTGATTCTAAAGTCTTGATACATCAATGGATACAATTTTGATACAACCAGAAAAAGAGATGATGATCTAATCTTAACGCAGGAAATGAAATTATAAAGTATTTCTGTAGATAAGGGAGTCAAAACCAATTCTTAGAACTATCTTGATAAGATTTTGATGATATGGAATCAGCGCTGCTTCTGGACATTCTAAAAAGACGAAATGTTCACATATAGGAGAAAAATAGATTGGTTTTTAAGATCAATTAGTTTATCACAGAAAGACATCAAAAAAGAATTCATTATGCGGGAGAAGATTGATGACAAAAAGTTTCCTGCGAGATATCTGTGAGTTGAGTTGTACCTCGCATACAGGTATCAATGATGTATCTATGAAGACTTAGGCATTCTGAAGATTTCATTATAAATTGATGTAGATTGCACAAACTTGGTACTTACAATTCTCATAAAAGATATAACGAGATTTTTTTGCGATTCTAAAGTCTTGATACATCAATGGATCAATTTTGATACAACCAGAAAAAGAGATGACGATCTAATCTTAATACAGAAAATGAAATGAAATTATTTTTGTAGATTAGGGAATCAAAACCAACTCTTAGAACGATCTTGATAAGATTTTGATGAAATGGAATCAGTGATGCTCCTGGACATTCTAATAAGACGAAGTGTCTACATACAAGGCAAAGATAGACTGGTTTTTAAGATCAATTAGTTTATTGCAGAAAGACATCAAAAAAAAATTCATGATGCGGGAGAAAATTGATGACAAAAAATTTCCTGCGAGATATCTGCGAGTTGAGGTGCTCTTCGCATAGAGGTGTCCATGATGTACCCATGAAGACTTAGGCGTACTGAAGATTTCATTATAAATTGATGCCAATTGCACAAACTTGATACTTACAGTTCCCATAAAAGATATAACGAGATTTTTTGCGATTCTAAAGTCTGGATACATCAATGGATCAATTTTGATTTAGTCAGAAAAAGAGATGACGATCTAATATTAATGCAGGAAATGAAGTTAAAGTATTTTTGTAGATTAGGGAGTCAAAACCAATTCTTAGAACTACTTGATAAGATTTTGATGATATGGAATCAGTGCTGCTCCTGGACATTCTAGAAAGACGAAATGTCCACATACAAGAGGCAAAGATAGATTGGTTTTCATCATCAATTAGTTTATCACAGAAACACATCAAAAAAGAGTTCATAAAGGTATAGAGATTTTTTGTGATTCTAAAGTCTTGATACATCAATGAATCAATTTTGATACAACCAGAAAAAGAGATGATGATCTAATCTTAATATAGGAAATGGAATTAAAGTATTTTTGTAGATTAGGGAGTCAAAACCAATTCTTAGAACTATCTTGATAAGATTTTGATGAAATGGAATCAGTGATGCTCCTTAACATTCTAAAAAGACGAAATGTCCACGTACAAGGCAAAGATAGATTGGTTTTTAAGATCAATTAGTTTATCACAGAAAAACATCGAAAAAGAATTCACGATGCGGGAGAAGATTGATGACAAAAAGTTTCCTGCGAGATATCTGTGAGTTGAGGTGGACCTCGCATACAGGTATCAATGATGTATCTCTGAAGACTTAGGCATTCTGAACATTTCATTATAAATTGATGCAGATTGCACAAACTTGGTACTTACAATTCTCATAAAAGATATAACGAGATTTTTTGCGATTCTAAAGTCTTGATACATCAATGGATCAATTTTGATACAACCAATAAAAGAGATAACAATCTAATCTTAAAACAGGAAATGAAATGAAATTATTTTTGTAGATTAGGGAGTCAGAACCAATTCTTAGAACTATCTTGATAAGATTTTGATGAAATGGAATCAGTAATGCCCCTGGATATTCTAAAAAGACGAAATGTCCACATAAAAAGCAAAGATAAATTGGTTTTTAAGATCAATTAGTTTATCACAGAAAAACATCGAAAAAGAATTCACGATGCGGGAGAAGATTGATGACAAAAAGTTTCCTGCGAGATATCTGTGAGTTGAGGTGGACCTCGCATACAGGTATCAATGATGTATCTATGAAGACTTAGGCATTCTGAACATTTCATTATAAATTGATGCAGATTGCACAAACTTGGTACTTACAATTCTCATAAAAGATATAACGAGATTTTTTGCGATTCTAAAGTCTTGATACATCAATGGATCAATTTTGATACAACCAATAAAAGAGATAACAATCTAATCTTAAAACAGGAAATGAAATGAAATTATTTTTGTAGATTAGGGAATCAAAACCAACTCTTAGAACTATCTTGATAAGATTTTGATGAAATGGAATCAGTAATGCCCCTGGATATTCTAAAAAGACGAAATGTCCACATAAAAAGCAAAGATAAATTGGTTTTTAAGATCAATTGGTTTATCACAGAAAAACATCGAAAAAGAATTCACGATGCGGGAGAAGATTGATGACAAAAAGTTTCCTGCGAGATATCTGTGAGTTGAGGTGGACCTCGCATACAGGTATCAATGATGTATCTATGAAGACTTAGGCATTCTGAACATTTCATTATAAATTGATGCAGATTGCACAAACTTGGTACTTACAATTCTCATAAAAGATATAACGAGATTTTTTGCGATTCTAAAGTCTTGATACATCAATGGATCAATTTTGATACAACCAATAAAAGAGATAACAATCTAATCTTAAAACAGGAAATGAAATGAAATTATTTTTGTAGATTAGGGAATCAAAACCAACTCTTAGAACTATCTTGATAAGATTTTGATGAAATGGAATCAGTAATGCCCCTGGATATTCTAAAAAGACGAAATGTCCACATAAAAAGCAAAGATAAATTGGTTTTTAAGATCAATTGGTTTATCACAGAAAAACATCGAAAAAGAATTCACGATGCGGGAGAAGATTGATGACAAAAAGTTTCCTGCGAGATATCTGTGAGTTGAGGTGGACCTCGCATACAGGTATCAATGATGTATCTATGAAGACTTAGGCATTCTGAACATTTCATTATAAATTGATGCAGATTGCACAAACTTGGTACTTACAATTCTCATAAAAGATATAACGAGATTTTTTGCGATTCTAAAGTCTTGATACATCAATGGATCAATTTTGATACAACCAATAAAAGAGATAACAATCTAATCTTAAAACAGGAAATGAAATGAAATTATTTTTGTAGATTAGGGAATCAAAACCAACTCTTAGAACTATCTTGATAAGATTTTGATGAAATGGAATCAGTAATGCCCCTGGATATTCTAAAAAGACGAAATGTCCACATAAAAAGCAAAGATAAATTGGTTTTTAAGATCAATTGGTTTATCACAGAAAAACATCGAAAAAGAATTCACGATGCGGGAGAAGATTGATGACAAAAAGTTTCCTGCGAGATATCTGTGAGTTGAGGTGGACCTCGCATACAGGTATCAATGATGTATCTATGAAGACTTAGGCATTCTGAACATTTCATTATAAATTGATGCAGATTGCACAAACTTGGTACTTACAATTCTCATAAAAGATATAACGAGATTTTTTGCGATTCTAAAGTCTTGATACATCAATGGATCAATTTTGATACAACCAATAAAAGAGATAACAATCTAATCTTAAAACAGGAAATGAAATGAAATTATTTTTGTAGATTAGGGAATCAAAACCAACTCTTAGAACTATCTTGATAAGATTTTGCTGAAATGGAATCAGTAATGCCCCTGGATATTCTAAAAAGACGAAATGTCCACATAAAAAGCAAAGATAAATTGGTTTTTAAGATCAATTAGTTTATCACAGAAAAACATCGAAAAAGAATTCACGATGCGGGAGAAGATTGATGACAAAAAATTTCCTGCGAGATATCTGTGAGTTGAGGTGGACCTCGCATACAGGTATCAATGATGTATCCATGTAGACTTAGGCATTCTGAACATTTCATTATAAATTGATGCAGATTGCACAAACTTGGTACTTACAATTCTCATAAAAGATATAACGAGATTTTTTGCGATTCTAAAGTCTTGATACATCAATGGATCAATTTTAATACAACCAATAAAAGAGATAACAATCTAATCTTAAAACAGGAAATGAAATGAAATTATTTTTGTAGATTAGGGAGTCAGAACCAATTCTTAGAACTATCTTGATAAGATTTTGATGAAATGGAATCAGTGATGCTCCTGGACATTCTAATAAGACGAAATGTCCACATACAAGGCAAAGATAGATTGGTTTTTAAGATCAATTAGTTTATCACAGAAAAACATCGAAAAAGAATTCACGATGCGGGAGAAGATTGATGACAAAAAGTTTCCTGCGAGATATCTGTGAGTTGAGGTGGACCTCGCATACAGGTATCAATGATGTATCCATGTAGACTTAGGCATTCTGAACATTTCATTATAAATTGATGCAGATTGCACAAACTTGGTACTTACAATTCTCATAAAAGATATAACGAGATTTTTGCGATTCTAAAGTCTTGATACATCAATGGATCAATTTTGATACAACCAATAAAAGAGATAACAATCTAATCTTAAAACAGTAAATGAAATGAAATTATTTTTGTAGATTAGGGAATCAAAACCAACTCTTAGAACTATCTTGATAAGATTTTGATGAAATGGAATCAGTGATGCTCCTGGACATTCTAATAAGACGAAATGTCCACATACAAGGCAAAGATAGACTGGTTTTTAAGATCAATTAGTTTATTGCAGAAAGACATCAAAAAAGAATTCATGATGCGGGAGAAAATTGATGACAAAAGTTTCCTGCGAGATATCTGCGAGTTGAGGTGGACTTCGCATACAGGTACCAATGAAGACTTAGGCATTCTGAAGATTTCATTATTAATTGATGCAGATTGCACAAACTTGGTACTTACAATTCTCATAAGATATAAGGAGATTTTTTGCGATTCTAAAGTATTGATACATCAATGGATCAATTTTGATACAACCAGAAAAAGAGATGACGATCTAATCTTAATACAGGAAATGAAAATAAATTATTTTTGTAGATTAGGTAGTCAAAACCAACTCTTAGAACTATCTTGGTGAGATTTTGATGAAGGAGATGATTCTTTGGAACTCAGTTTTAGGATCGATCAACATCTTTAAAATCACACAATTTGAATGCCGTTTAACTTTTTTATGTGATCAGACTTCAAGCATCTCAATAGTCTTAAGATCGCACTTTTAAAGTGACTACGGCCATCAAGCATCTGCGACTTGTATAAAGGAGGATACTTCAAATTTTGTTATTTGTTAATGTTTGAAATAATAAATAACTTTTCTCAAAGAAATCGAATTTTCTTCTCCAGCAATTTGAGAAATACTTAGTAGAGAAATAGACTGTAATCAGCAAGATCTTGGATAAAACAGAACAAGCACTGATATGACAGAATCCAAACAGAGAAAGAAAAACCTTTATGAGGAAGATATTAACAAACATATCAAGTAATTTTATAATTTGTGGAATAAATGAAGCAAGCTATTAAATAGTTTGGTATTCTTAGGAAGATGCAGAGACAAGAAATGCCCAACCCAACCCAGCCATGCATTGGCCATACTGTAATCAGTAAGATTTTGATTTAGTCAGAACAAGCACTGATATGAAAGAGAATCCATGCAAAGAAAGGAACCTGTACGGGGAAGATATTAATAAACAAATTAAGTATTTTTACAACATTCAGAATACACATTAAGTAGTTTGGCATTCCTCTGAAGATGTAAAGAGGTTAATCTCAATTTTTTAAATTTTAGTAATAGAGCAAAATCTTGATTAAGACAAAATCAACACAAAACATTGATTTTCTTCTTGTCCCATACATTGTACTGTATCAAACCATTACTTCCTTTTCTATTAAAAGTTTTATCATTATCTCATTAAACAAGAAACCGAATAATCTCAATTTTTGCAGTCTTTTTGATTGTAATATCATATTTGATTATTATCCGTGCCAGAAGACAAGGTCCCTTTAGATCTTCGAAATCGCTCGATGAAAAAAATAGCGGTAAAGTTAAGTTTACCATAAGTTAATTTGGAAGTTTTCGAATTCGCAGTTTTTCTTCTATCACGAATTAATTGAAAAAAATACCCAATTTTTGAGAGTGGCGACAACTTTGTACGTTTTCAATTAACTCGCGATAAAAGAAAAACCGCAGCTCCGAACGTTTCCAAATTAAACTGTGATACGCAGAAATGTTTACTGATTACAATAAACTTTATCGCAATTTTTTTTATCGAGCAGTTTCGAAGACATCGATCTCTAAAATGAGGGGCCTTGACTTCTGGTATGGGTAATGGTCGATATTTTCACATTTTTTTGTAAAATTGATCCATTTAAGTTAAAGTAAATGCAGTTGCTTCTGAGTATAAAAAGATGTAGAGATGAGAACTGATCCACAATAAATTATTCCAAGTTTTTTGGTGTACAAGTAAAATTAATTGGTTTATTTTGATGCAGATTATTCACAAAAAAATTAATCAACAAATTAAATAACTCAATCTTCTAAAATTTGATAAAGAAATCTTAATTTTTGCAATCTTTTTGATTGTAGTATCATATTTATTTATTATCCGTGCCAAAAGTCAAGGCCCCTCACTTCAAAGATCAATATCGTCGAAATCTCTCGATGAAAAAAATTGAAAACTTTACCGCAATTTTTTACATCGAGCGATTTCAAAGATATCGACCTATAAAGTGAGGGTCCTTGACTTCTGGCACGGATAATAGTCGATATTTTGGCATTTTTTGTAAATTCTATCGATTTAAGCAAAGTAAGTGCATTTACTCCTTAGTATAAAAAGAAGCGGGGATGAGAGCTGATCCAAAATAAGTTTAACCCAATTTTTTTTAAATACAAGTAAAATTGAGTCGTTTATTTTGATGCAAATTATTCACAAAAAATTAATCAACAAATTAAATGACTCAATCTTCTAAAATTTGAGAAGTCTTAATTTTTGCAATGTTTTTTGATTCTAATATCATATTTGATTATTATCCGTGCCAAAAATCAATGCCCCTCACTTTAAAGATCGTTATCTTCGAAATCGCTGGATGAAAAAGTTGCAAAGTTTACCGCAATTTTTTCCACCGAGCGATTTCGAAGATATCGATATCTAAAGTGAAGGGCCTTGACTTTTGGCACGGATAATAGTCGATATTTTCGCATTTTTTGTAAAATCTATCGATTTAAGCAAAGTAAGTGCATTTACTCCTTAATATAAAAAGAAGCGGGTATGAGAGCTGATCCAAAATAAGATTATTCCAAGTTTTTTGAAAAACAAACAAAATTAAGTCGTTTATTTTAATGAAAATTATTCACAAAAAAATTAATCAACAAATTAAATGACTCAATCTTCTAAAATTTGATAAAGAAATCTTAATTTTTGCAATCTTTTTGATTGTAGTATCATATTTATTTATTATCCGTGCCAAAAGTCAAGGTCCCTCACATCAAAAATCAATATCTTTGAAATCGCTCGATGAAAAAAAAATGCAAACTTTACCGCAATTTTTGATATCGACCTATAAAGTGAGGGTCCTTGACTTCTGGCACGGAAAATAGTCGATATTTTCACATTTTTTTGTAAAATTTATCCATTTAAGCCAAAGTAAGTGCACTTACTTCTTTGTACAAAAGAAGCAGATATGAGAGCTGATCCAAAATAAGTTTATCCCAAGTTTTTTTAAATATAATTAAAATTAAGTCGTTTATTTTGATGCAAATTTTTCACAAAAAAATAAATCAACAAATTAAATGACTCAATCTTCTAAAATTTTATAAAGAATTCTTAATTTTTGCAATCTTTGATTGCAATATCACATTTGATTATTATCCGTGCCAGAAGTCAAGGCCCTTCATTTTAAAGATCGATATCTTCGAAATCGCTCGATGAAAAAAATTGCAAACTTTACAGCAATTTTTTTCATTGAGCGATTTTGAAGATATCGACCTATAAAGTGAAGGACCTTGACTTCTGGCACGGATAATAGTCGATATTTTCGCATTTTTTGTAAAATCTATCGATTTAAGCAAAGTAAGTGCATTTACTCCTTAGTATAAAAAGAAGCGGGTATGAGAGCTGATCCAAAATAAGATTATTCTAAGTTTTTTGAAAAACAAATAAAATTAAGTCGTTTATTTTAATGAAAATTATTCACAAAAAAATTAATCAACAAATTAAATGACTCAATCTACTAAAATTTGATAAAGAAATCTTAATTTTTGCAATCTTTTTGATTGTAGTATCATATTTATTTATTATCCGTGCCAAAAGTTAAGGCCCCTCACTTCAAAAATCAATATCTTTGAAATCGCTCGATGAAAAAAAATGCAAACTTTACCGCAATTTTTGATATCGACCTATAAAGTGAGGGTCCTTGACTTCTGGCACGGAAAATAGTCGATATTTTCACATTTTTTTGTAAAATTTATCCATTTAAGCCAAAGTAAGTGCACTTACTTCTTAGTACAAAAAAAGCAGAGATGAGAGCTGATCCAAAATAAGATTATACCAAGTTTTTTGAAAAACAAACAAAATTAAGTCGTTTATTTTGATGAAAATTATTCACAAAAAAAATTAATCAACAAATTAAATGACTCAATCTTCTAAAATTTGATAAAGAAATCTTAATTTTTGCAATCTTTTTGATTGTAGTATCATATTTATTTATTATCCGTGACAAAAGTCAAGGCCCCTCACTTCAAAAATCAATATCTTTGAAATCGCTCGATGAAAAAAAATGCAAACTTTACCGCAATTTTTGATATCTACCTATAAAGTGAGGGTCCTGGACTTTTGGCACGGAAAATAGTCGATATTTTCACATTTTTTTTGTAAAATTTATCCATTTAAGCCAAAGTAAGTGCACTTACTTCTTAGTACAAAAGAAGCAGAGATGAGAGCTGATCCAAAATAAGTTTATCCCAAGTTTCTTGAAATACAATTAAAATTAAGTCGTTTATTTTAATGCAAATTTTTCACAAAAAAATTAATCAACAAATTAAATGACTCAATCTTCTAAAATTTTATAAAGAATTCTTAATTTTTGCAATCTTTGATTGCAATATCATATTTGATTATTATCCGTGCCAGAAGTCAAGGCCCTTCATTTTAAAGATCGATATCTTCGAAATCGCTCGATGAAAAAAATTGCAAACTTTACAGCAATTTTTTTCATTGAGCGATTTTGAAGATATCGACCTATAAAGTGAGGGTCCTTGACTTCTGGCACGGATAATAGTCGATATTTTCGCATTTTTTGTAAAATCTATCGATTTAAGCAAAGTAAGTGCATTTACTACTTAATATAAAAAGAAGCGGGTATGAGAGCTGATCCAAAATAAGATTATTCCAAGTTTTTTGAAAGACAAACAAAATTAAGTCGTTTATTTTAATGAAAATTATTCACAAA
The DNA here is from genome assembly GCA_036711965.1 of Onthophagus sagittarius. Classification (NCBI taxonomy): domain Eukaryota; kingdom Metazoa; phylum Arthropoda; class Insecta; order Coleoptera; family Scarabaeidae; genus Onthophagus; species Onthophagus sagittarius. The sequence continues at coordinate 32,547,525 of JASERS010000005.1, forward strand.
AAAATTAATCAACAAATTAAATGACTCAATCTTCTAAAATTCGATAAAGAAATTTTAATTTTTGCAATCTTTTTGATTGTAGTATCATATTTATTTATTATCCGTGCCAAAAGTCAAGGCCCCTCACTTCAGAAATCAATATCTTTGAAATCGCTCGATGAAAAAAAAATGCAAACTTTACCGCAATTTTTGATATCGACCTATAAACTGAGGGTCCTTGACTTCTGACACGGAAAATAGTCGATATTTTCACATTTTTTTGTAAAATTTATCCATTTAAGCCAAAGTAAGTGCACTTACTTCTTAGTACAAAAGAAGCATACATGAGAGCTGATCCAAAATAAGTTTATCCCAAGTTTTTTTAAATATAATTAAAATTAAGTCGTTTATTTTGATGCAAATTTTTCACAAAAAAATAAATCAACAAATTAAATGACTCAATCTTCTAAAATTTTATAAAGAATTCTTAATTTTTGCAATCTTTGATTGCAATATCATATTTGATTATTATCGGTGCCAGAAGTCAAGGCCCTTCATTTTAAAGATCGATATCTTCGAAATCGCTCGAAGAAAAAAATTGCAAACTTTACAGAAATTTGTGACTTCTGGCACGGATAATAATCGATATTTTCGCATTTTTTGTAAAATCTCTCGATTTGAGCAAAGTAAGTGCATTTACTCCTTAGTATAAAAAGAAGCGGGGATGAGAGCTGATCCAAAATAAGTTTATCCTATTTTTTTTTTTAAATACAAGTAAAATTGAGTGGTTTATTTTGATGCAAATTATTCACAAAAAATTAATCAACAAATTAAATTATTCAATCTTCTAGAATTTTATAAAGAAATCTTAATTTTTGCAATCGTTTTTGATTACAATGTCATATTTGATTATTATCCGTGCAAAAAATCAAGGTCCCTCACTTTAAAGATCGATATCTTCGAAATCGCTCGATGAAAAAAATTGCAAAGTTTACCGCAATTTTTTCCATCGAGCGATTTCGAAGATATCGATCTCTAAAGTGAAGGACCTTGACTTCTGGCACGGATAATAGTCGATATTTTCGCATTTTTTGTAAAATTTGTCGATTTAAGTCAAAGTAAGTACATTTACTCCTTAGTATAAAAAGAAACGGGGATGAGAGCTGATCCAAAATAAATTTATCCCAAGTTCTTTGAAATACAAGTAAAATTAATTTGGATGCAAATTATTCACAAAAAAATGAATCAATAAATAAAATGACTCAATATTCTAAAATTTGTTAAAGAAATTTTAATTGCAAACTTTACAGCAATTTCTTTCATCGAGCGATTTCGAAGATATCGACCTATAAAGTGAGGGTCCTTGGCTTCTGGGACGGATAACAGTCGATGTTTTCGCATTTTTTGTAAAATCTATGAAAGAAGCAGAGATGAGAGCTGATCCAAAATAAGTCTGTCCCAATTTTTTTAAAATACAAGTAAAATTGAGTCGTTTATTTTGATGCAAATTATTCACAAAAAATTAATCAAGAAGTCTTAATTTTTGCAATTTGTTTTGATTGCAATATCATACTTGATTATTATCTGTACCAAAAATCAATGCCCCTCACTTTAAAGATTGTTATCTTCGAAATCGCTGGATGAAAAAGTTGCAAAGTTTACCGCAATTTTTTTCCATCGAGCGATTTCGAAGATATCGATATCTAAAGTGAAGGACCTTGACTTCTGGCACGGATAATAGTCGATGTTTTCGCATTTTTGTAGAATCTATCGATTTAAGCAAAGTAAGTGCATTTACTCCTTAGGATAAAAAGAAGCAAAGATGAAAGCTGATCCAAAATATGTTTATCCAAAATTTTTGAAATACAAATAAAATTAAGTCGTTTATTTTGATGCAAATTATTCACAAAAATATTAATCAACAAATTAAATGATTCAATCTTCTAAAATTTGATAAAGAAATCTCAATGTTTGCAATCTTTTTTGACTGCAAAATCATATTTGATTATTATCCGTGCCAAAAATCAATGCCCCTCACTTTAAAGATCGTTATCTTCGAAATCGCTGGATGAAAAAGTTGCAAAGTTTACCGCAATTTTTTCCACCGAGCGATTTCGAAGATATCGATATCTAAAGTGAAGGGCCTTGACTTCTGGCACGGATAATAGTGGTTATTTTCGCAATTTTTGTAAAATCTATCGATTTAAGTCAAAGTAAGTGCATTTACTCCTTAGTATAAAAAGAAGCAGAGATGAGAGCTGATCCAAAATAAGATTATCCCAAGTTTTTTGAAATACAAATAAAATTAAGTCGTTTATTTTGATGAAAATTATTCACAAAAAAATTAATCAACAAATTAAATGACTCAATCTTCTAAAATTTGATAAAGAAGTCTTAATTTTTGCAATCTTTTTTGATTGCAATATCATATTTGATTATTATCCGGGCCAAAAATCAATGCCCCTCACTTTAAAGATCGTTATCTTCGAAATCGCCCGATGAAAAAATTGCGGTAAACTTTGCAATATTTTTCATCGAGCGGCTTCGAAGATATAGACCTATAAAGTGAGGGTCCTTGACTTCTGGCACGGATAATAGTCGATATTTTCGCATTTTTTGTAAAATCTATCTATTTAAGCCAAAGTAAGTGTATTTACTCCTTAGTATAAAAAGAAGAATTAATTTTAATGCAAATTATTCACAAAGAAAAAATTAAATGACTCAATCTTCTAAAATTTGATAAAGAAATTTCCAAACACCTATATACTAAAAAAAATAATGTAAAAGTGATTAAAAAGCGTAAAACGACACGAAACAAACTTTCAATTACATTTATTACGTGAACAAGAAGCTGAAAAAGTGTTAAATTTTATCAACTCCATGAAGTAAATGATGAATTTTAAAATAAAAATAAATTTAAAAAGAAATCAACAAATAAAATACATGCTAAAATAAATAAAATAAATTAGATAAAAAATAAAAATATAAAAAATGATTTGATGATGAAAGGTAAAAAAAGAAAACAACTTTAATTTTTTTTCTAATAAAGATATTTATTTAAACAAAAGTTAACAAACATAGTCCTTAATTTTCTTCATTTTTAAAAAAAAATCTCGCATCTAACATTGCAGTTATCTCTACTATGTTTAACCTTATCTTTTTTAATGTGCAAAAATGATTTCGTTAAAAAGTAAATATGAATAAAGTTCGTTGTGATTTGTATCTGTATATACTTTCATTTTAATATATTCCTTTTTATTTTTAAAACATCTTATAATACGAAATGCCTACTACATTTCTATCACATGCAGCGTATTGTATTCTTTTAAAAATCTTTCATTACGAAACGAACGTTTTCTTTCAAATTGGAAGCCGTCTGATTCAGTTTGTTTAAGATTTCCGAAAACTCAAATGCATTTGCCACTTAAGTTTTAGAAAAGACTATTTTAATATTGGAAATCTTTGTTACAGAACGGAAATTGCACGGAATCGATTTTTTTTTATTAAATTTTTTTTGTTTAATTAATTGACATTGTAATTTCCATCGTTAAGTTAAAATTGATTTTATAATACAGATTCTAAGATAAATAAAGATTTTTTTTGTCTTTAGAATTATAATTATCTAAAGAAAAGCAAGAAAATATGGAAGCTATCACACTATCAATTACATTATTTTATTTTTTTTTAATTTAAATTGCATTATTCGATATAATAATTGAGACTAATTAAAATAAATTATATAGGCTTTTTTTGTATGTGTGCACAACCGAAATACCTTAAAACAATAAAATTATAACTAATTATTTTTTAATCAAGATAATTTAAGCTCTTTTAACCCCTTCAATACTGTAAAAATTAATTTCATTATAATACCATTTTTTAAAAAGATCTGTGCACATAAATGCTTTTAAAAAATCAAAAATTAAAACAATTTTTTGAACACACTCAAAGAAAATTGTTATTAATCAACCCCTTTCGTTATTATTCTTTAAATAAATTGATATAATTAATCATTTTAGGAACGTTATTGTTATATTTTAAAAATTCCTTCATCTCATTTTTATCCCGCCTTAAATCTCATTGTTTGGAATGTACTCAAATAAAACAAAATCGAGAAGTTAAATAATAAAAAAAATTAATCAGAAAATCAGAAAAAGTGAAGGATTAAATTTTTTGATATTTTTTGTTATAAAAGAGGGTAAAATCGATATATATATATAAGTAGCAGTCAATAAACGAGATGGTTTTTGAAATAAGATCTTAAGAGCTCGGTTTAGAAACCGGCGAATTTATGCCGAGTGCATTGAATAAAATTGTTTTTAATCCAGCTTTTTCGGCGTCCGGGGTACGTGCTGGGTTTGAGGACTGTTAACAACAAAAAAACAAAAAGAAAGTTTATAAGAAATCGTTTTGAACAATCTAAAATTGTACTAATAAAATCAAAAATTTAATTCAAATTTAATGGAGTTGATAAATTTTGATGTTTTAACACGAAAAGTTGCAACAAACAATGAAAAAAATCACTACGACTTTTTTAAAAACACAAATTATTTTTTCGACTTACCAAAAAGAAAATTATGTGCTTTATAATCAAGAAAATATAATTAAAGAAAGCACCGAAATTTGTGAAAAAAAGAAACATTTAAACAGACCGAAAGCGACTAAATAAATCTACTTATAAAAGCAATGTGTCGACTTATTTTTTTTTTGTCTCGAAAAATTGTGTTTCGAAAAATTACGTACCTCCTCGCCGTCGTAAGACATGTCCAGACTTTCCCTTGATCCTCTCCTTGAATTTTTATCTTTTGAGGCTGAACCCGGTTTGCGCCGCTCGTTTGTGCCGAGCAGTGCCGCCACTTTTGACTGTTTTACGATATCTAGAGCCTACGTATAAATTTATTTCATTACAAAAACGAACTATCAAACTAATTTCTAAGTCCATTTAAAAATTTTTAGAAACAATTTTGTTAGTGCCGTCCAAAGCGGTACAGCAAAGCTTTATACAAAGCGATGTATACAATGAATCATAAAAAAAGAGAAATCGTTGAAGTCAAGAATTAAAATGCCAATTAAAACCATATGAGTCATTTTGTGTTAATAGATAGAATGTTATGTCAAAAGAAAACTTATAGAATCATCTTTAATAATTATCTTATCTTATACAAAGTGAGATAATTACAAAAAATAGTTTGTTCTAAAATATTTAACATTGACCCAGAAAAGCACATCATTCTTCAACTTATTTTTTTTCTTGCGATATTTCTCATGGCTTAGCAGTATCTAAACGCAGTGTACTCACTTCAAGTAGTCTAGTTCAAGGAGTATGATTTCCAAAAGATAATAATAGCATCTTGGAATTGGGCGCAAATATGGAGTACTTAAAGTACCTATTATAGATGACAACTGATTTCAGATGTCAAATTTCGTTGACTAGAAGAAACACGAGCCATCTTAGTGAAGTGCAAATTGATCTTCAAGTTTCCCTTTCTGTTAGTCAAAATTTATGGAATTGGTTTAGGAAGACTGGCTAATATGATAGAAGAGCTGAGCAAGGTCAAAATCTGCTACAGCATGATACCTCCTAAACGACCCAAGACGAACATATACTCGTTTTCTCATTAAACTGTCAGAAATAGATAAAAAGAAGAGATTCTGAAACCAACAAGCGCTGTCCGTGCACCACGCCTTACAAAGAAGCGCAAATGAAGTTTGCTTTTGACCACAGAGATTGGGAACTTCCCAATCGACCCCTGTACTGTTTCCAGATGAGTCCAGATTGTGATAAGTCGGTGTAGTATATAAACGGCCTGGTGAATCGTTAAGCTGTCACTACTATACAGGAAGTAAGTAGGGTTGGAATCAGTATAGACAAAAGAACTCATAGATTAAATGCCTTGAATTACATTAAAGACATCTTGGAGGACCATGCAAACCTGCTGCATTTGGTATCGATAAAAATGTCATCCTTATGTAAAATAATACAAAGCCACATACCACAAACATGACCAAAATTTTTTTGCATGAACGTGGAATTCAGGTCATGGAATGGCCAATGATAAATTGTAACCTGAATCCTATCGACATTCACCTTAATTAACGAATATGAAAGTATACCCCAAAAATATCTTCGCCGAATAAAACGAAGTACATACATGGTATTAAAAGACATCTTGGAGGACCATGCGAACCTGCTGCATTTGGTATCGCTCAAAATTTCATCCTAATGCAGAATAATACAAAGCCACATATCACCAACATGACCAAAAATTTTTTGCAAGAACGTGGAATTCAGATCATGGAATAGACAACGATAAATCCTGACCTGAATCCTATCGATACTAGAATTGATTAACGAATAAGAAAGTGTACACCAAAAATATCTTCGCAGACCAGAACGAAGTATGTCACACAGGTGTGAGGAAATGATTTGTGCGGATACATGGTATTAAAAGACATCTTGGAGGACCATGCGAATCTGCTGCATTTGGTATGGATCAAAATTTCATCCTAATGTAAAATAATACAAAGCCACATACCACCAACATGACCAAAATTTTTTTTGCAAAAACGTGGAATTCAGGTCATGGAGTGGTCGACGATAAATCCTGACCTGAATCCTACCGACACTAACCTTGATTAACGAATAAGAAAGTATACCCCGACAATATCTTCGCTGAATAAAGCGAAGTATAACATACATGTGTGAGGAAGTGATTCGTGCGCATACATGGTATTAAAAGACATCTTGGAGGACCATGCAAACCTACTACATTTGGTATCGATCAAAATTTCATCCTAATGTAATATAATACAAAACCACATACCAAAAACATCTTCAAAAACTTTTTGCAAGAACAAGGAATTTAGGTCATGGAATGGCTGACGATAAATCCCGACCTGAATTCTATCGACATTAGCCTTGATTAACGAATAAGAAAGTGTACCACAAAAATATTTTCGCAGACTAGAACGAAGCATGTCATACAGGTGTGAGGAAGCGATTCGTGCGCATACATGGTATTAAAAGACATCTTGGAGGACCATGCCAACCTGCTACATTTGGTATCGATCAAAATTTCATCATAATGTAAAATAATACAAAGCCACATACCACCGACATGACCAAAATTTTTTTGCAAAAACGCGGAATTCAAGTCATGGAATGGCCAATGATAAATTGTAACCTGAATCCTATCGACATTAACCTTAATTAACGAATAAGAAAGTATATCCCAAAAATATCTTCGCAGAATAAAACGAAGTACATACATGGTATTAAAAGACATCTTGGAGGGTCATGCGAACCTGCTGCATTTGGTATCGATCAAAATTTCATCCTAATGCAGAATAACACAAAGCCACACACCACCAACATGACCAAAAATTTTTTGCAAGAACGTGAAATTCAGGTCATGGAATGGACAACGATAAATCCTGACCTGAATCCTATCGACACTAGAATTGATTAACGAATAAGAAAGTATACCCCAAAAATATCTTCGCTGAATAAAACGAAGTATAACATACATGTGTGAGGAAGTGATTCGTGCGCATACATGGTATTAAAAGACATCTTGGCGGACCATGCGAACCTGCTACATTTGGTATCGATCAAAATTTCATCCTAATGTAATATAATACAAAACCACATACCAAAACATGATCAAAAACTTTTTGCAAGAACAAGGAATTTAGGTCATGGAATGGCTGACGATAAATCCCGACCTAAATCCTATCGACACTAGCCTTAATTAACGAATAAGAAAGTGTACCACAAAAATATCTTCGCAGACTAGAACGAAGCATGTCATACAGGTGTGAGGAAGCGATTCGTGCGCATACATGGTATTAAAAGACATCTTGGAGGACCATGCGAACCTGCTCCATTTGGTATCGATCAAAATTTCATCCTAATGTAAAATAATACAAAGCCACATACCACCAACATGACTAAAAACTTTTTGCAAGAACAAGGAATTTAGGTCATGGAATGAATGACGATAAATCCCGACCTGAATCCTATCGACACTAGCCTTGATTAACGAATAAGAAAGTGTACCACAAAAAAATCTTCGCAGACTAGAACGAAGCATGGCACAAGTGTGAGGAAGTGATTCGTGCGCATACATGGTATTAAAAGACATCTTGGAGGACCATGCGATCCTGCTGCATTTGGTATCGATCAAAATTTCATCCTAATGCACAATAATACAAAGCCACATATCACCAACATGACCAAACATTTTTTGCAAAAACGTGGAATTCAGGTCATAGAATGGCCAACGATAAATCCTGGCCTGAAACCTATCGACACTAGCCTTGATTGAGGAATAAGAAAGCATACGCCATAAATATCTTCGCAGACTACGAAGCATGTTATACAAGTGTGAGGAAGTGATTCGTGCGCATACATGGTATTAAAAGACATCTTGGAGGACCCTGCGAACCTGCTGCATTTGGTATCGATCAAAATTTCATCATAATGTAAAATAATACGTAGCCACATACCACGAATAAGAAAGTATACCCCAAAAATATCTTCGCAGAATAAAACGAAGTACATACATGGTATTAAAAGACATCTTGGAGGACCATGCGAATCTGCTCCATTTGGTATCGATCAAAATTTCATCCTAATACAGAATAATACAAAGCCACATATCACCAACATGACCAAGAATTTTTTGCAAGAACGTGGAATTCAGGTCATGGATTGGCCAACGATAAATAGTGACCTGAATCCTATCGACACTAGCCTTGACTGAGGAACAAGGAAGCATACCCCACAAATATCTTCGCAGAATAAAACAAAGCATGTCATACAGGTGTGAGGAAGTAACTTGTGCGCATACATGGTATTAAACATGACCAGTCCACAGACAAACTAAATTTGCAAAAGTAAACCAAATTTGATATGCCTATAACTATTATATAAAAAATTACAGATTTCGAAAAAGTTACAGTTCCCCTAATTATTTTGGGTAATGTAAAATGTTTAAATAAAAATACTGTTTTCTCCTAAACTTTTTTTAATTGAAGTTATAGTTAATACTGCAAAAACGATATATTTAGGTGGTACCTACTATAATGAGAGGTTACGTTCATGAAATGGTTGACGCAATGTGCATAACATTAATATTTATAAATTTCGTGCAAGCCAATATCCCAAGCATAGAAGCTAATTGGAAAATGTTTGCTAAAAAGCACCAAGATGATGTAACATCTTTAATGTTGCCAATATGATAATGCTGTTGAAAGACAAACTAAGAAGCTGAATAATTGCAAAGTTAATGTAAAATGTTTACACCAAAATGAATTTTCATGTAATAAATAGTACATGAGATAGTCTTAATAATCAATTAGTCGCAATATACTAATATAAAGAAGTTAGTCGAATATAGGGCTTGCAATATCGGACCAAAATCTCAATACTGGTATTCGGTATTCAACATTTTTTAAACCGGTATTAATTCCAGTATTAACATATTTTATTAGTCCCACATTAAAGAGTGATGATAAATATTAGGTCATCGTGAGCTGTCATGCGCAAAAATATGAATTTGTTACTGTACTTTGTTTATATCGTTCACAGATGAGTCATATGTTACATGAGTCTCTATGCTTTCGAAATACGACCACGAATGATTCTTAAATATACATAAAGACTGGTAGTAGAACTTCCAGTACATATGATTTTCTTTCTATTAGGAAATGATGTCAAACAGACTGTCCATCGTGCTGCTTTCTGTGCTTAACACTGTTATTAAAGGTTTTCTTATCGATATTCAATGAGTTACATTGGGTCGAGTTGGGTTGGGTTGTGTTTTATTGCCTACAGGACTGTCTCTCTGGAAGCACTGTAACTGATAGCAAGCTCACTACCCATTGAACTAATGAGCATTCATGGGAGCACCAAATGAAGATTGAACCTCCCTTGAGGAGGAAATTGTACTTGGATTGGAAACATGGGTATCTTGACGAAGGGGGAAGGAAACAACTTTATCAGTTAACTGTAATTGGACATGACTATTTCAGAGACTATCTCTTTCAAGATAACATAGAAGATGTGGAGCAAACCTTTTTTGAGTGTGTAAGTTGAAATTTGGAAACAATTATGAACAGTATTAACTCCAAGAAATTGCATTAAAATTATGGTGGAAAGGGGGAATTCAGCAGAATATATATTTGTGACGGAGGTCATAGTCGCGAAAGAGGCAGAATAGAGGGCGTAACAGAACCGCATTTAGGTATGATGATGAAATAATGACATAATGGACGATGAAACGAGTAAATGACAGGGCTACCTCAAAAAAAAATTTCTTAGCTTGGAGACATAATTACAGAGTGGCTTCCAATATACCTTGTGAAGGAAAGGAGAGAGGAAAGAAGGATATCGTTGGTCAAATTCTGTTGTGGCAATGAGGAGAGATCGAATAGGTACTGGGTTGGGTTGAATTAGGTGGGATTCGATTGGATTGAGTGGCGACAAGATGGCATCAAAAAAGGCTTCATCGCCTCGACCTCCCGAAAAGAAAATGGATTAGGTTCGGTTGGACTATGATTCCAAGAGGTTAAGTTCAGTAATAATACTAATACCAAAACAAACGAGTACTTTTTGCCATTATTACCAGTTTTTAATACCGTCTGGGATTCGTTTCCGGCATCCCCGGATTCCGTTTCGACAACCCGGTATTGCAATTTCTAGTCGAATGGTAGCTAAATAAGAAAATATGGATCTTATAAGAATGTCTGTTATTCAAAGGTCTGCCAAACAAACAATGTGGTTCCTTCCGACAATCTGAATTCAATGATACAAATGTTATGGCCTCTCTGATAAGCTATATATCATGGACCACTCTGAGCCATCAGTATTATGTAGAGGTGTGATGGCATGATGTGCTAATAAGTTGTGGATAATGGTGATGATAAAGGATGGCTTTGGGAGTGATCGGACACCTCACTCCCAAAGTGAGCATACATCCCAACTTGAGCTTAAATTAAAGTTCAATTCTTATAGAATATTTATAGTGAACTTAATTTCTTCAACATTTCTAAAAGAGGAAGAGTGATTTTCTAAAGACAACCCAATTCAATTGTGTTAAAGCGCAATGTTAACATCGACTGATTTTAATAAAACTTAAAACTATACTGTTGATGAAGATGAAGCATTCAACTTGGGCTTAAATTAAAGCTCAATCCTTATAAAATATTTATAGTGACTTTCATTTCTTTAACAGTTCTAGAACAAAATGTGTGATTTTCTTAAGACAACCCAACCCAATTGTGGTAAAGCGCAATGTTAACATCGACCAATTTTAATAAAACTGATAACTATTTTGTTAATGAAGATGAAGCAATTAACTTCGGTTTAAATTAAATCTTTATAGAATATTCATGGAGAATTTCATTTCTTCACCATTTGTATAAGAGATGTGATTTTCGAAATATAACACAACCCAACATTGTTAAGACGTAATGTCAATTAAGTTTAAAAAAGGTTGATAGCTTTAATTTTAATGAAGTTGAAGTGATCCACTCGGACTTAAAGTTCAATCCTTATAGAATATTTACAGTGAATTCCATTTCTTCAACATTTCTAGAAGAGAAAGTGAGATTTTCTAAAGATAACTCAACCCAATTGTGTTAAAGCGCAATGTTAACATCCACCAATTTTAATAAAACTGATAACTATTTTGTTAATGAAGATGAAGCAATCAATTTGGGCTTAAATTAAAGCTCAATCCTTATATAATGTTTATGGAGAATTTCACTTCTTCACCATTTGTACAAGAGATGTGATTTTCGAAATATAACACAACCCAACATTGTTAAAACGTAATGTTAATTAATTTTTAAAAAAGTTGATAGCTTTAATCTTAATGAAGATGAAGCGGTAAATATGGGCTTAAATTATAAAATATTTGTGGTAAATTTCATTTCCTCTAAATTTTTAAACAAAAACTGTGATTTTCTAAAGGCAACCCCCTTCAATTTTGCTAAAATTTCCTTCTTAACAAAGCGACTTTGTTAAGAAAGAAATTTCAAAGTCACAAAGTCACTTTTCTTTATAAATCACAAAAAATCCCATAATAAATAAATTCTTAGATGAACTTTAACAAGATTTTTTTAATATTGTTCACACTTAATTCTCGATTTTTTGAAAACGAATCTCTCGTGGAAAAAGAAAATAAATAAATTAATAGAACTAATTAGTTTTACGTGGAAATTTGTGACCCATAGTTTGGGAAATGCTGATACCCAACATAAGCAATAGTGAAGAGGGGCCATTAGAAGATAAACCACTGCATCAGTTATGTTGACAGACGCAACTCACAATTACTAAAGATAGTTTGGTCAACAAATAAAATTGGACAAGGATGCATAAAAGTCACTCAAGTAATTAATAATATTACCATTCATTGATAGATATTGATAAAATCTTGCAGAGATATTGTGATGATCACTAAATCTTAGGATGATCCAAAATTTTATATATTTTATATTTTCAAAAATGTTAATACATTTCTTTTAATAAAGAATATTTTGTTGGTTTAAGATTTCTCATTCTTTATGACTCTCTTTGCATAACAAAATTTTTTTGTGCTGTTTAAACCAAGTTCATTTTAACGGTGGGTAAAAACATTTCGAATTTAACATTCAAAAAGCAGATTAATAACTTACTTGTTGCACATGCTGCAGCGTTTTAAATAAAGAAATTTTTTAATTAAACTATTACTACTAAAGCATTTTGATTTAATTTTTTTAAAACATTTTTTTTCAAACTTACCTCTTTTCGGCTACGCAACGCGCAATCTTCAAGTGTATCCGCGGCCTCGTACTTCCCCTGTCGACGATAAAGCGCCCCCAAGTTCTTTAAAGTCGTCGTAACCGTTGGGGAATCAACCTTAGCGGCTTTGTGCCAACCACCATATTCGCCGTAAGGGGCGTTTTCCCTATTCCTGGCTTTGTTTTCTTCGCGCTCTTCGGCTACTTGCCAAATCGGTTTGTTGTCGCCTATAATTTGTTCACCATGTTGAAAGTACTAGATGTTTTAACGAATTTAACGGTTTTACGTCCCTTTTTTTCTAATTGTACCAAATATGATAATCATAGGAAACTGACGAATAAATAATAAAACAACAAGCATGCAATTTGGACGTATAATTAATGAAAATTTAAAAAAATTAAACTCGAAATGTTTTACATGAGTAAAAAAGAATAATACGAGGATAAAAAACATTTGCTAAGATAAGACAAAACCGAAAACAATTTGAATTTAGAATTTGCTACAAAAACCTTACAAATTTTTAAGCTGCCTAAGTAATACTGGTCTTTTTAATGAAGTTGGAATAATTTTACGCTAGTAAAACTAAAAGTAATGAACGAACATAGCAAAAATATATAAAAAATAAATGAAATAAAGTAAAACTCTTATTTCAATCGCTCACCATCGATCGTTCCAAACTCTCGCTCGTGCGCCCTATTCAGAATTTGCTTGTACAATTTTTCAGCTTCCGTGTACTTTCCTTGTTTTAAATAACAAGAAGCCAGGTTATTTTTCGTTTTTGCCACATTTGGATCATCCGGACCCAATGTTTGTTCGTAAATTTCCAACGCACGTTGATAATACCTTTCAACTTCTTCATATTTACCCTTCAAACAAAAAATAATAATAAAAATAATTATTTAACCCTCCATTAGGTGCGCGTGTATACAGCAGATACATGCATAAAATTCCTTCCCGTCCCGTCTGTTTAGAGGTCAAACTTTACTTAACTCAGTTATTTTTTTATAGCGAGTTAAACATAAAAAAACACCCAATTTTCGAGATTTCCGTACATACCGTCACTGATCCTCGGAGAACCCGAGAAACCAGAATCTCCGTGACGACTGATTGTCTGCTTCAGACCTAAGAAGCCACTTTTAATTTTGTTTTATATTATACAAAACATATATACAGTAAATTTACTTATTTCGTCAATTCAAGTCTGTTTCTTAGTCTATACTTTCTACTAGTTTTTTGTTCAAGTAAAAACTGCTTGATTAATATATAATAAGTATACACCCAACTCTTTTTTTACATGGTCATTTTAACACGATTTTGAAATAACACGTTTCACCAATAAAATTTTTACACGAATTTTTTATTATAGCTCGAATCCCAAAAAAATTCTTAATTCTAATTTTGATGGCATCTTACAGAAACTTATATATACAGTAACAAAATACAATGGGGGAATACCGTAGTCAGAAGTCGGTCGGTTTATGTCCACATGTTTATAACTTGGTCTACTACGGGGAATACCAGAATTCTATGATCACTTTTTTTCTTTATCTCGTTGTGCTTCAACTCGAACGCCTGATTTCGTTATTCAGTATTTATTTTGTGTTAAAGTTCTAAAAGTGGATGTTTCAATTAAAACTTTTTAATTCGATGGTGAAATTTCCAGTGTATTATTTGTAGTGATGCGACGAATAGTAGTTTGGCCGAATAACCGAATGCCGAATATTCGGCAAAATTTTTTACCGAATATTCGGCCGAATACCGAATATTCGGTGTAACGCTTAATCGGTATTTTATTCGTACCTTGGAAATAATACGGTAATTCCCCAATAATACTTGATACCTCTTGTCGTTCACTTCGCGTTGTTCAGTCTTCGAGAAACGATTATTGAGAGGGTGGTTTATTGAGATATAGTTGGAGTGAAATAAGAAGGGAAATAATGAATTCGTCAAGAAAATCCAAAGTTTGGTTATTTTTTAAAGATGATGAAGAGAATGAAAACAAAGCTCAATGTATATTGTGTAATGCGTTAATTTCAAGAGGAGGCAAGGGAAAATTGGCAACAACAAGTTCACTTATGAACCACATTAAAGGTAGATCTTTATAAATAAAATAAAATGTATTTTATATATACAGATATATTCAGGGACTTATCTCACTCCCGTCATTTATTTCAGGAAAGCATCCCCCGAATCATATAAACAATTGACTGGTCCAATTAAGAATCTACAACATGAAGTATCGTCTGCAGCAGAATGTTAAAAAAAAATACAATCGAACATTAAAGATTGTTTTGCAAGCTCTTCTCAATGGGATCATGATGATGTAAGAGCTAAAGAACTGCATTATGCCATTGCAGAAATGATTGTTGTTGACAATCAGCCATTATCAATTGTTGGAAATATTGGATTTTCCAAACTAATCAAAAAGTTAAAACCAAAATACACTATTCCGAGCCGAAAACATATTACTGATGTAGTAATTCCTGACATCTATAACCGAACCAAAAATGTTCTTAAAGTGCAAATTACAGAAGCTGTGGTTATTTCGTGTACTACAAATATGTGGACAAATAACAACAACATGCAAAGTTTTATAAGTTTAACTATTCATTGGATAACAAACGATTTTCTACAGAAAGTTCTGGACAGCACACAGGTGATAATATTCGAAAGGTGATATCAGGGATACTGACCTATTGGGATATACCAATAGAAAAAATTCATGTTATTTTACGTGATAATGGTGCAAATATAGTTAAAGGTCTTAACGAATCTACTTACACGCCCATCCCTTGCTTTATTCACACATTACAACTGGTGATAAACGACGCAATAAATATTCAGGAAAATATAGTTCAAAGATAACTTCGTCAAGACGCATTGTGACACACTTTCACCACTCCGAAAACGCCCAAGAAAAGCTGAAGAAACATCAACACGAACTAGGTTTGCCTGTTCATGAACTGACAAGATGTTCGGACAAGGTGGAATAGTACAAACTATATGCTTGTCCGATTAGTTGAACAAAAGAGGGCAGTTACATTATATATTTCGGAAAATGAGGTAAAATTTGAAAACTTGTCGGTGATCCAATGGCAACTGTTAGAAGATTGTTTAATGCTTTTAAAGCCATTCGAAGAAGTTACAAAAATGGCAAGTTCTTCCATCGCACTAATATCTGAAGTGATTCCTAATATTAAAGCATTGATCAAATATTTAACAAAGCAAGAAGCCCGTTCAGGAAATGTCATTCAAAAGCAAATTTGTTTAATGCAGGGATTACGAACAAGGTTCGCTGAAATAGAAAAGAATGAGTACTATTTTCTAGCGACACTATTAGATCTTCGATATAGGTTGCAATTTTTTTCACCCGAAAATATTTCTGAAATAAGACAAACTGTTTTTTGAAACTCTTCGAAGGGATTTAAGCGATAGCGCCGATGATGAAACTAATGACAACATCTGTACGAAAAATAAACAGCAACTATGTTCAAATGCAGTAGATGAAGCTCATTGTACATTCTGGGACTGTTACAGAGAAATAGCGTCTTCTAATATATATACTAAATATAGCGACAGAACAAGAAAAAATGATATTGCTCTTGAGCTGGATTCTTATTTATGCGGAGAAGTTTTGGGCAAAGAAGAGAATCCATTAGATTGGTGGAAAAAGTGTAGCTTAAAATATCCGAAAATGAGCCAACTAGTTAAAATATATCTATCAGCACCTTCAAGTACAGTGTGCAGTGAACGACTATTCTCTCAAGCAAGTAGAATCTACGAGGAAAGAAGAAATCGCTTACTGCCTGATAAAGTTGAACAATTAGTATTTTTACATAATAATCTACCTCTCATTAATTATGAATATTAAAGAGCAGAATACACTTTATCTCTTAGCAGAATACATTTTTTTAATAGCTTACTGTAGAGTCGCATTAGAAAATGTTGCATGTTGTCTTATACATTATGTATTCTGTTACCGGTAAATCAGTAATTAGATCAAATCATCATGCAATATGAATGTTGATTTTTATTTAAGACAATTGTGTTAGAGTTTATTTCTTTTAATAAAATAAGAAAAGTAAACAAATTGATATTTATTTAAGGCATCTAAATGTAAAACCGAATATTCGGTAATAGAATCTAATATTCGGCCGAATACCGAATAGCAAAAATAGGGCCGAATACCGAATAATTATTCGGCTTCGGTCGCATCACTAATTATTTGTAATGATGATTATTCTTTGTTACTAAAAAAGGTAATATTGTATTAGACTGTCGCTTTAGAAAAATTCTATAAGCAATATTATTTTGGATTCTTGTTATAGTACTTTTTACAAGCAATTTCCTTAGAAACTAAAATAAAAATCTTAGACTGTCTAAAGAAAGACGAAGGTCCCACATCTGTTGGCAAAGCTTTTGGTTTAAACGAAGCAAGTATAAGAACAATTAGAAAAAATGAGAATTCCATTCGACAATCCGTAATTTCTGGATCGAAAGTAAGCTCCAAAACATCATCTTATAGTTGAAATCCTATCTTAGAGAAAGCGGAAAAATACGTGGTGTTTTGGATAGAAGATTTACAGTCGAAAAGAATACTTATTGATCGGAAACATATAAAAGAAAAAGTTAAAATAATTAAAATATTTATTTGATTATTTTTGCACTTTTTATTAAGACGATAGTTATTTCAACAAGGTTTCGGCCTTGTTTAGGCCATCTTCGGGAAAACCATTTTTAGACAATTTTTGATCTTATTTATAATTTGTTGTTTATGTTGTGATTTATGACATGTTGTGTCAATGTGAAAAATTAAAATAGGATTAAAATAAAATAAAATTAAAATTGAATATTTCCCAACCAAAAGTTTAAACATCTATTGTAAAGGAGGTAAAAAAAAATTGAATTTGGGAAGGGAAATATGGGAAAATGCTGTTATTGCGGTTTGAGTTCATTGTATATGTTGGTGGTTTTTAATTTTATTTTTAGGTGGAGTAAATGGATTCTTCAAATACATATATAAAGGTTTTTGTGTGTAGTTTATTTGGTCATCCAAACATAAAATTTGTGGATGATTATGTTTAAATTTTCTAATTTCATATAGTTCAAGTATTTCCAAAAGGTTACTTTTGTTTTTCTTATGAAGTAATGTTGTGTTCTTTGTTTCATGAAATTGGTGTTCTTTGTTAAATATTATATGTCTTTCAAAGTTTGCTATCTGTTGTGTTCTATGTTCTTTTATACTAGTTTTTAAACATCTCCCTGTTTCACCAATGTAAGTGGCTTTACATGTATCACATTCTAATGTGTAAACTCCATTATCGTTCATTTTATTGATTCTATCTTTGTTGTTAATTAAAATTTTAGCTAGTGTGTTGTTGCTTGATGTTATAATTATATTGTGTTTCTTAAATTTTTTTTGATTTTATTATGTATGTTACCTTGATATTCTATTGTTCTATAAATATTGTTTGTGTTATTTGATGTATTTGTAAACGTGGTAAGTTTTATGTGATTCTGTTTGTTTCTGTATTTGTCAATCATTTTGTTGATGATTTGTGGTTTATGTCCGTAAAAAGAAATAAATAATAAAAAAAATAAAAATAAATGAAATGCCAATATTAAACAACAAATTTTAAATAAGATCAAAAATTTTTTAAAACTGGATTTCCTGAAGATGGTAAACAAGGCGGAAACCGGTAGAAACATTATATGAAATAACTATCGTCTTAATAAAAAGTGCAAAAATAATTAAATAAATATTTTAATTTATTCAAGACGAAAAAACATTCCTATAAAATAAAAAAATAAAAGAAAAAACACTTAGAATATATAACCGACTTCAGGAATTGGAACCATCAACAAGTCTTCAAGCAACGAAGAAACTGGCATTTAATGCAAGTGAGGAATGGCTGATAGGTTTTATAAAAAGACACGCATTTTACAATGTAAAAATAAAGGGAGAAGTAGCATCAGCAGACGAAAATGCTGCAAAAATCTTTCCGGGTAAACGAGCAAAAATCGTTGAAGAGGCCCGTTATACTCCAGAACAAATATTTAATGCCGACGAAACGGGATTGTTTTGGAAGAAAATGCCGGAAAGGACTTATATAGCAAAATCTGAAAAATCAGCTGGTAGTTTTAAAGCGGCCAAAGATCGAGTGACGTTTTTTTATGTAGTAATGCATCTGGTGATAAAATGTTAAAGCCTTTATTAATCAACAAATCTCTTATGCCACGAGCATTAAGAGGTAAGAACATTAAACAACTTTCAGTCCATTTCATGGCGAATAAAAAGGCATGGATGACGGCTGATCTGTTTACAAATTGGTTCAACAACTGCTTTGTTCCTGAAGTCCAGAAATATATGGAAGAAAAAGGTTTGGAATTCAAAACACTTTTGCTCGTTAAAATAATGCGACCAGCCACCCAGTGTTAGATCACCCAAATATTCAATTGCTATTTTTACCGCTTAATACTACCTCGCTGATTCAGCAACTCGAGCAGGGTATTATAGCAACATTTAAAATGTACTACCTAAACCAAACGCTTAAAAATATTTTAGATTCAGTGGAAGAAACAAATTTGACTGTTTTGGCAGCATGGAAAAAGTTTACGATTATGGATTGCATTACACTTGCTTCTGTTACCATTAAACAATTGCGCCAATCAACCGTGAATGCTTGTTGGGAAAAAATATTGCCAGTATGCGTCAAATGTGGAAGTTTTGTAGTAGAAAAATCAGCTGTGTGTTCTAAAATTATAACTCTTTCAAATACAATTGGTGGCAATGGTTTTAACAACATTCAAACGGCTAATATTCATGAATTGATGCGAGAAAGCCCTTTGGATGAAGATGATTTGATCGAATTTATGACAATTTGTGAAAGTAAAGAAATCGATAATGACAAGGTAGGACATGAAGTTCAGCTATTAACGGCTAATTTAATTCGCGATGACTTGAAATTTTCTACAAGTATGGAACATTTTCTTACTCATGATCCTGACATGGAGCGTTCATTGAAATTTCAACGGAGTCTTAAGTTATGTTTAGCTGGATATGAAGAATTATATAAGCTTATTGAGAAACCAAGAAAACAACAGCTAATAACCGACTTCACAACTATAAAAAAGACAACACAGACCGTTAATAACGAACGAAATTCTTCAGTTGAATTAAATCCGACAGTTGTGCTAGACACATCCGACATATCTACTGATGATGCTGATGATAGCGCTTTTGGTGAAGTCCGTAATAAACGTGCACGTTTGTTATCAAGTAACGATGAAAACTTGCGAAATTGATTTTTATTTCTAATTTTAGTTTACGTTTTTATTGTTATGTTGGAGTTTTGACTGCACACTATTTTTTAAAGTAATAAATAGTTTTTTTTATAAATATCTCATATACATTTTATTATAACATTTTTTACACGATTTTCTTTTGCACGGTTTTCTAAGGAACGTATCTACCGTTTAAAAAAAGAGTTGGGTGTATAAAAATTACAAAATATACAAAAATATATATTAATTCATATGTATTTATTGCAATTAATTACGAGTCTGCTTCGTTGAAACAAACTTCGCTTTTAAAATAATATTTATTTTTAAATATTTTGCCTAACAAATGTCATTATAATATCTAACTAATCAGTGTAAGTAATAATTTTAGTATTCTCTTTACAATTGCAATTATAATATTATTGTTACCCTTTCCTTACCTGCCTGTTTTTAGAATTTTTTTAGTCATAAATTTTCCTGCCTGCTGTTGTTAGGTCGAAGGAACTTACAAAACAGGTCAATTCCGAATCTTTATAAACTTTTTATTACATGTACCAAGAATTGTTATTTTTTACGTAAATCCCAAATATATCTCTAACCACCCCCAACAGTCCACTTTTGTGTCGAATGCTAAGAAGGCGATGGTTATACTTGAGTATTGTACTCAGGTCATTATTATTTGTATTCATAAAATATAAACAAAGGTTCCCACCTTTTTGCAATTAGTTAGAAGTATATAAATTTGGCGGAGATAAATGGTCTTACTTAGTATTGCTCAGACCTTTATCTGCAAAAGACGTTCGAATAATCTTTATAAAACTAATTATTCACTGCTTTTTAATTTTTATAAATAGAAAATATTGAAAATGTTTGAATTGAAAAGGATCAACTTAATGTCGATACTCAGAATGGAGATTTTGATGAATCAGATTCTGATGATCATATAGAAACTCGATCGCTGGATTCAGACACCGATCATGAATTGAGTGATGAAAAGCAATATTACGAATCTGAAATCGAAGATAACTTTTTTTGGGTAAATTCTCTATTTTAATAATGGTCATCTACATTATATAAATTTTTTTAAATTTTAATACATAGGAAAAGACGGCACAAGATGAAAAAAAAGTATCAAAAATTTCGGGAACACGTCCAGACAATTTCGAGAAACAAAATGGGGTAAAATGGGAAGAAGCAACCAGAGCAAAAAGTATTGTGGAGACATGGAATTTATTTTTCACAGAAATTGTTATTAACCTATTAGTAGACTGTACGAATATAAGCATATAGCAAAAGTTAAAGAAAGGTTTGAGAGAGAAAGAAATTGCCGACCTACTAATGCAGCAGAAATAAAGGCATTTTTAGGATTACTTTATTTAGCGGGAGTATTTAGAGGTGGACATCAGCGATTGTCCGATTTTTGGGCTACTGATGGTTTAGGAATAGATCTTCTTCGTATGGCGATGTCAGATAAACGTTTTAGTTTTTTATTAAGATGCTTACGCTTCGACGATAGAGAAACCAGGGACACACGACGAAAAGTTGATAAATTGTCTGCAGTGAGAGAAGTATTTGCACTGTTTATTGAGAACTTTCAAAAGCATTTTGAGTTAGGAAAAAATGTCACTGTAAATGAACTGCTACCCGGATTTCGAGGCAGATGTTCGTTTAGACAATATATACTATCGAAGCCTGCCATATATGATATAAAAATATTTTGTCTAAGTAATGCAAAATTATATTACATAAGTTATATGGAAATATATTGTGGACAACAACCGGAAGGTCTTTTTAGAACCACAAATTCTGCAGATTGCATTGTTATGCGATTGTATAATCTTCATTCGATTAGAGTATCGACATTAAGTTGATCCTTTTCAATTCAAACATTTTTAATATTTTCCATTTTTTAACCCTCTATTGCAGGATTTACTATATTTTACAAAAAAATTGTTTTTCTGTATTTTTGCGTTTAATATAGATGAGAATTAGCAAAAACAACAATAATCACAAATCTTTATTTTTGAATAAAAAAATAAAAAAAAGTCACCTTCCCGATGACTTCACATCACCTACATCACTTTGTATTTCAATTTTTATTCACGGATATCTGATAGTATGCAGTACACAACGCCAATCATGTAATTTGCTAAAAATGCTTAAGATTGCGATATTATATATATTTAAAATGTATGTTCCCGATTGGGAACAATATGCAATAGAGGGTTAAAATTAAAAAGCACTGAATAACTAGTTTTATGAAGATTATTCGAACGTCTTTTACAGATAAAGTTCTGAGCAATACTAAGACCAGAAATACAAAAAATACATTGTAATCCCTCCAGCCGTTTTCGAAATAACAGCATCCTTTAAACCGCGAAAATCCGCAAAACTATGCAGAATATGAAAAAAATAAAATAAAATGTGTCCCATATGCACAACATATTAAGCTATCAACTGTTGAAATATTAAATTTTTTCGCGTTATAGTTTTCGAGAAAAAAAAATCATACAAAGACAATATGTACGGAAATCTCGAAACTCGGGTGTTTTTTATGTTTAACTCGCTATACAAAATAACTGAGTTGTTAAAAATTTTCAAATTTACAGTAATATAGCACAAATGTCCAATAATTGTAGCAAAGTTTACTGCAAATTTTTTGTTCATCCGTTCTAAAGATATCAACTTCTAAACAGACGAGAAGAAATTTTACGCATGTATCTGCCGGATACACGCGCATCTAACGAAGGGTTAATAATAAATAATTATTCTTACTTGATTTTGACACAACAAAGCAAGGTTATTCAATTGCTTCGCAACATCCGGATGTTCTTTCCCCAAAACTTTCTGTCGAATCTCCAAAGCTCGTTTGCAAAGTGGTTCGGCCTCCTTATACTTACCGCGTTTTCCGTACAAAACGGCTAAATTGTTTAATGTGGCCGCAACGGCGGGATGATTTTCGCCGAGAGTTTTTTCGCGAATAGCCAAAGCGTCGTTTAATAAATTCGCGGCTTCTTTGTATTTATTTTGGTCGCGGTAAACCAAAGCCAAAATATTCAACATCGTTGCCACATCTGGATGATCGTGGCCGCTAGTTTTTTCGAGATCTTCCAACGCTTGTTTACAGAGCGGAACCGCGACTTCGTATCTACCTTGCGAAGCGTATTGAATCACCAAATTGTGCAACGTTCTCAAACGAGCCGGAATTTCGTAACCGGCGTTTACTTGTTGGGCTAAATGACTCGGCGGGGTTGGTGACATATCTGTATATAAAGAAAAAGGTTATTTACTTTTTCTTTGTTTTTTTAAATTTAATTTTATTACTGTTTCTTTCTTCGTTTTCATCATCCGGGAATAAATCGACGACCGGATCTGGTTTTTCCGTTCTGGGATGTTCCGAGGAATTCTCCTCGTTCAAATCTTGATCATAACGGCTTACAGAAGCCATAAACTCCAAATGACGTTTTTCCTCTTCTAATTGGGCGACGACTTGTTCGCTGGCTTGTAATCTTTGTTGAGTCGAAGCTAATTCGTCTCTTAACCAGGCGTTTTCTTGACACAAACGACGCACTTGAGCCCTTAATTTTTGTTTTTCCGCTTCGACCATTTGCAAATGGGATGCGAGAGCCATTATTACCTTTTAAATAATCCATTATTTAGTTTTTTTAACAAAATGGTGCAGCAAAAAATAATTGGGCAATTATTATGGCTATGTGACCTACTAAAGTCTAATTTCCCCTACATGATAAGTAAACGAGATTCGGTTGATTATACATAATTTCTTTAGCACGTTACGTTTTATAACGATGTAAACGCTTTAAGTCACGCAATAACCTACTTATAAGACATTTTTAACCAGCTAATCAACGAACAATAAAAATATATTAAAATCAACAATTTACAATTTGATTTTCATACGTAGTTCGTGTTGATCATTCAATCTCGCTAACTTTTTGATCTTTACAAAGTTTAAAAAGAAGTCCGCCTACTTTAAGTTAAATTTACTTTTAAACACCTCTATGTATATTAAACAGGAAATGAAGAGGTCGTTAAGAGAATTTAAATACATCTTATTTATCACCTCGTCATAAATGTAATCTGCGCCTGGTATATTTTCGTTTTTATGTTTCTTATTGTTTCTAGGACAATTTATAACATACAATAGCACTCGCCCTCGTTGCTCCCTTTGTTTTTGTTTTATTTAGGGCATTGTTCGGCGAAAGTAATGAACCAGACGGACTAAGCTAAAGCAAAGTTCCCCTCCCAACCCCAACCCACTCATATTTTAAAGAGAGTGAGTTGGGATTAATCTTGTATATCCAGAAAGATTATTATTATAGAGATTATTTTTTTGATACTCTGTGAAAATACGGAGTCATAAAATAAAAACGTTGATTTGTTTCGATTTTTTTGCATAAAAGTGTGATATAGCACAAAAAAGATACAAAATCATTGCAATAATGAAAACATTGGATGAAAAAATAGTGAGGGAACATTGTATTCCATCATGTAAAATTTTTCTAAATTTCCCAAATCCAATACAAGCATCAAATTTTGAAACAGTTTAGCATCAACCTAAGCCTGCTATCAAAAAATTTAATGACTTAAAATGATTGATTTGCAATATAGTAAAGTCATTACCATTGCAACGTTAGTTGTTATATAGATATAAACAATTACGTTGAAAAAATCAAGAATTTTTGCTAATTATTAGAAATATGCCTAACTAACTGTACAGTGTGTACGTAAAGTATGCAATCAATTCCATACACCTTCTCTAAAAAAAATCTATGTAACATTTTTTAAAACGCATTTTTTGAGCTAAAATTGAAATATACAGGGTCCCAAAATAGAGATACCATTTCTCAGTTCACATTCTTAAATAGGAACACCCATTTTTTCTAACATTATCGGTTCTTTTTTCTAAGAAAACAATTTTTCTAATAATAATATGAATGTAAATGATAGTTAGAGCTTGGGGCGTTTTATATGTAACACCCTGTATAAGCTGGGTACGAAATTGGGACACCGAAAAATTCAATCCCGCAAAGACAAAACCTCCATCTTTTTTTGTTTTAAATTATAACCAAAAAGTTATATTTTTGTTTTTTCAAAAATGAAGAATTGAATTGAGGAATGCCTTTTGCTACACTAAAATGTGGAGTTTTGTCTATCTCTTGGACCAAAATTTATGCTTGCTTTTGATAAGAATGAGAAGAATATCAAACATTATCTTACAACTGTATACATGACCTTCTATGATAATAAAAAGGATTTAGTCAGAACGAAGATAACCAGAGTCATCAACTTCAACTTCTAGTTACAAATATCTGGGGTCAAGGAACTTTACGAACATGCTTCAAACCAAGATAAATAAAGTAATGAAGGATCTATTTAGTGCTAAAGTTATTACGAAGATGGAAATCAAACGGTTAACATATCCCGTGAACCTTTGATTCCAAGAGCTTTCTTCCTTCCTAAGGTACAAAAGCCGAATACACCACTTCACCCCATTATTTCTTCAATAAAAACAGCCACGAATAGAATATCAGGAATGTTGTCTAAGATACTGTACCAGAGGTTTTGAATCAAAAACTAGCTATGATGTTAAAAAAACTTTTGATTTTCATCAAGTCCTTAGTTACATATATCATATTTAATAATGTGACGTACAAACAAGTTTTTGGTACTCCTATGGCCTCACCAATCTCGCCCATAATTGCTCAGATTGTAATGCATAATACATACACGTTTTTATTGAAGCCCGCGTATTTCGAAGTGAGATTTGATACTGCTTCTTGAAGATATGATATTGCTTTGGAAAGACATGAAATGCTGCCAGAAGGCTTGATCTGCTGCCAAAAGACTTGATCTGTTGCGAGAAGCCTAGAACTGCTTCCAGAAGATTTACTACTGCCTCTGGAAGTCTTGATACTGCTTCTAAAAAACTTGATATTACTTGCAGAAGGCTTAAAATACTTCCAGAAGACATGAAATATTTCCAGAAAACTTGTAATGATTCCAGAAGACTTCATGCTGCTTTTAGAAGACTTCATATTACATCTGAAAGACTTGAATTACTTCCAGAAGACTTGAAACTGCTTCTACAAGACTAGAAATGCTTCCAGAAGATTTACTGCTGCCCCTGGAAGACTTGATATTGCTTGCAGAAGACTTAAAGTAGTTTCAGAAGACATGAAATATTTTCAGAAGTCTTGCAATGGTATCAGAAGGCTTCATGCTGTTTCTAGAAGACTTGATATTACCTCTGAAAGATTTGAAATGTTTTCAGAAGACTAGAGATTGCTTCTAGAAGATTAGAAATCTTTGCAGAAGGCTTGATCTGATGCAAGAAGACTTGAACTGTTTCCAGAAGATTTACTACTGCCCCTGGAAGACTTGATACTGATTATAAAAAACTTGATATTGCTTGCAGAAGGCTTAAAATACTTCCAGAGGATATGAAATATTTCCAAAAGTCCTACAATGGTCCCAGAATACTTCATGCTACCTCTAGAAAACTTGATATTATATCTGAAAAGTAATATCAAGACTTGAAGTGATTCCAAAAGACTTAAGACTGCTTCTAAAAGACTATAAATGCTTCCAGAAGGCTTGATCTGTTGCCAGAAGACTTGAACTGCTTCCATACGATATACTGCTGCCCCTGGAACATTTGATTTTGCTTCTAAAAAACTTGATATTGCTTGAAGAAGGCTTAACATTCTTCCAGAAAACATGACATATTTCCAGAAGACTTGCAGTGCTTACAGAAGACTTCATGCTGCTTCTAGAAGAGATGAAATGCTTCCGGAAAACTTGATACTGCTTCTAAAACTGCTGACAGAAAACAAATTCATCGCAAAGAGACTGTTGATAAACCATTTGAGTTTCACTGTTTGCTTTATACTGTCCCTGGGATACTGATACTACTTCTAGAAGATCTGCAGTGTTTCCAGAAGACTTGATACTGCTTCTAACTGATTGAAAATGTCAATGCTGATGATCAGAAAATAGACAACATCGATGGCGCAAAACTGAAGCTGCACTTGAATCTAGTTTCCGCATCTGTTGATGTAGATTTATTTGATTTTATTTGATCTGCTGCCAAAAGACTTGAACTGCTTCTAAAAAAACTTGATATTGCGTGAAGAAGACTTAAAATCCTTCCAGAAGACTTCATGCTACTTCTAGAGGACTTGATATTACTTCTGGAAGACTTGAAATGCCTCCAGAAGACTTGACACTCCTTCTAGAAGACTTAAAATGCTTCCAGAAAAATTAATACCGCTTGTAAAACTGCCGACAGAAAACAAATTAATGTTTTCTTAATGATGCCAAGACTTACAAATATCTGGGGTCAGGAAACTTAACGAACATGCTTCAAACCAAGATAAATAATTTAATGAAGGATCTATTTAGTGCTAAAGTTATTACGGAGATGGAAAACAAACGGTTCACGAGATATAACTCTTTGATTTCAAGAGCTTTCTTCCTTCCTAAGGTACAAAAGCCGAATACACCACTTTGTCCCATTATTTTTCAATAAACACAGCCACGAAAGGGATTTCAGGTATGTTGTCTAAGATTTGACCAGAGGTTTTGAATCAAAAACTAGCTAGGTTTTAAAAAAAACTTTTGATTTTCATCAAGTCCTTAGTTTCTTATATCACATTTAATAATGTGACGTACAAACAGGTTTTTAGTACTCCTATGGCCTCACCAATCTTGCCCATAATTGCTCAGATTGTAATGCATAATACATACACGTTTTTATTGAAGCCCGCGTATTTCGAAGTGAGATTTGATACTGCTTCTTGAAGATATGATGTTGCTTTGGAAAGACATGAAATGCTGCCAGAAGGCTTGATCTGCTGCCAAAAGACTTGATCTGTTGCCAGAAGACTAGAACTGCTTCCAGAAGATTTACTACTACCTCTGGAAGACTTGATACTGTTTCTAAAAAACTTGATATTACTTGCAGAAGGCTTAAAATACTTCCAGAAGACATGAAATATTTCCAGAAGACTTGTAATGATTCCAGAAGATTTCATGCTGCTTTTAGAAGACTTGATATTACATCTGAAAGACTTGAATTACTTCCAGAAGACTTGAAACTGCTTCTACAAGACTAGAAATGCTTCCAGAAGATTTACTGCTGCCCCTGGAAGACTTGATATTGCTTGCAGAAGACTTAAAGTAGTTTCAGAAGACATGAAATATTTTCAGAAGTCTTGCAATGGTATCAGAAGGTTTCATGCTGTTTCTAGAAGACTTGATATTACCTCTGAAAGATTTGAAATGTTTTCAGAAGACTAGAGATTACTTCTAGAAGATTAGAAATCTTTGCAGAAGGCTTGATTTGATGCAAGAAGACTTGAACTGTTTCCAGAAGATTTACTACTGCCCCTGGTAGACTTGATACTGATTATAAAAAACTTGATATTGCTTGCAGAAGGCTTAAAATACTTCCAGAGGATATGAAATATTTCCAGAAGTCTTACAATGGTCCCAGAAGACTTCATGCTACCTCTAGAAAACTTGATATTATATCTGATAGACTTGAAGTGTTTCCAAAACACTTAAGACTGCTTCTAGAAGACTATAAATGCTTCCAGAAGGCTTGATCTGTTGCCAGAAGACTTGAACTGCTTCCAGACGATTTACTGCTGCCCCTGGAAGACTTGATTTTGTTTCTAAAAAACTTGATATTGCTTGAAGAAGGCTTAAAATTCTTCCAGAAAACATGACATATTTCCAGAAGACTTGCAGTGCTTACAGAAGACTTCATGCTGCTTCTAGAAGACATGAAACGCTTCCGGAAAACTTGATACTGCTTCTAAAACTGCTGACAGAAAACAAATTCATCGCAAAGAGACTGTTGATAAACCATTTCAGTTTCACTGTTTGCTTGATAGTGTCCCTGGGATACTGATACTGCTTCTAGAAGATCTGCAGTGCTTCCAGAAGACTTGATATTGCTTCTAACTGATTGAAAATGTCAATGCTGATGATCAGAAAATAGCACTTGAATCTAGTTTCCGCGTCTGTTGATGTAGATTTATTTGATTTATTTGGTCTGCTGCCAAAAGACTTGAACTGCTTCTAAAAAAACTTGATGTTGCTTGAAGAAGGCTTAAAATGCTTCCAGAAGACTTCATGCTACTTCTAGAAGACTTGATATTACTTCTGGAAGATTTGAAATGTTTCCAGAAGACTTGAGACTCCTTCTAGAAGACTTAAAATGCTTCCAGAAAAATTAATACCGCTTGTAAAACTGCCGACAGAAAACAAATTCATCGCAAAAAAACAAGAGACCATTGATAAACCATTTGAGTTTCACTGTCTGCTTGATACTGTAGCTGGGATACTGATATTGCTTCTAGAAGACTTGATACTGCTTCTAGCTAATTGGAAATGCTAAAGGTGTAATGCTGATGACAGAAAACCGATAACACTGATGGTGCCAAATTGAATCATTGGATGTACGTGAATCTAGTTTTCGCATCTTTTGATGTAGATTTAAGAATAAAATACTGATGCCGGTAATGCCATAGTATATTAGCTATTTCTGTTTTATATAATGACACATATCCAAATCGACAAACAATTAATCGTTTCCAACGTTTTAAGTTAACGAAGAAGATTTTAAAGTATGAAGTGAGAAAAAACGTTAAAGTGGATAGAATACGGATCGAATCTGAGAGATGAGCAATGCAGTACGATATTAAGTAGATCAAATTGAAATATGTGTAAGAAAACCAGAACGGACCATCTGTTGAAAGGCTTCGATGAGTTGGAGAAAAAAAGGGCGATACAAAGAAAAACGCTGACAAACGCCTCTTTTACGAGATATAGGAGGTCAAAGTTTCTTTAAAATTAAACATAAACTCCAATAAAAATCATTTTTTAAAAATATTTTCTACGTCACTGTTAATTTTGTCAAACGATAATGGATGTTACTAAAACTCTAAAACGTTTTAATCGAAGATATGAGGCAAGGTATATTACAAGAAATAACAGATAATGTTTTTTGAAGAAATGATAAGACGAATTAACCCGCATTTTATTTAAATGGAAAAGTTAATTGACAGAATTGTTGAAACTAAGACATTTTGCTGTTTATCAAAGAGAAACTTACAAGAAATTTAGAAACACTCTGTATGTATATATATATATATTACAATACAGTATGTCCTCGGATATATATTTGTTTCGGTTTTGGCTAAATTTTAGTTTCGATTTCGGCTCAAAATTGAGTTTCGGCCGGAAACTAATTATTTATTCAGCACAAGCTAATCTGGGGTTCACTAATCTGACACTTCCACTAATCCAATCCTTGACAACTCTTATAATTAATTCTATAATCCGACACTCAACAAAATTCTCCGTTTTATAATCCGAGATGTTTATTATTTCGTAACATCGACCTTTTTATTTTACTCTTTCCATTATATTTCGCAACTTCGAGAAGTATGATAATTAATTTTAAAATCTTCCCATAAATTCTCCATCAATAACAATTCCACAACACATCTAAGATTTCACCGATTTGCTACAAAGGTAATGAACAATCTCCGTTTCTGAAGAATAAGATGAATCATCACTTCCTTTCAAAAACATCTAAACAAAGAACATGTGCTCTGAAAATAGACAATGTGGTGTACTTGACAGCACAAAAGCATTAATAATGAAATTCTTTATTGATAGAATAATGATGATGACCATTTTTGTCAATAATGGTTAGAAACCACCTCTATATCCACGATATTTTCTTTTAGAAGAAACTAAGAAGAAGAAACTTTTGCATAACTAACAATAAGAGTAAAATTGAGTCATTGTCTACATATCGGATTAATAATTTAAAAATTTTATATGAGAAATAATGTATTGTTTCAAAATCTCTAGATATTTACGCACCAATTTATTAGATCTTCATTTTCGTTCTAAATTGTTGCTCACTTAAAGTTGCAGGTTCTTTTGTACAACTCACCAACATTGAATAAGCAAAAAATTAACGAAGCACACAATGCAATTTACTTATCACGAAATATTAGCTATCAATGTTTTTAACAATTTGCTTTAATAGCAATAAATTGCAAACTGGTAGAGAAACTCATTTCGTTAAATAATATATTAAGTTTTGATACCAATGTAGTTTTATACTCAATCATGTATATTCTTTACATCTTGATATTAAACATCAATAATAATATTTCAAAATTCAAAAGTGATATTTCAAAATAAAATCTTTTAATTATAAGAAATGAATCAAAGGATTAAAATTACTGATTGCGAATCGAAATCCAAACAACTTAAACACTTTAAACCATTTTATAAAGCCCAAAAAAAATGTAGAACAAAATTAGATTCTCCCAACCCAAAAGTAATCTAAATCACGCATTGACCGCCTGTTTGAGATTCCAATTATCTCTTTCTCTCTATCTGTTTCCCCGGATAGAAGGAGAGTTTTAAAGGAAGGCTAAGTCAAGGCTGAACGTTTATATTTATAATGGCCTGAAACCGGGGAACGGATAACGAGAGAATCGGAGCTTCGATATCTGGCTCGGTTCATACTTTCTCGTAACGTTCGTGCCGCCGCAAAGTCTACGGATTCATCGATCCGCTTGAACTAACGATGACTCATAGGCGATGACGCCAGAACGTATTAAAAAAAGACGGAATTCCGATGAAATTAGTTCAACGAATGAGAAGTGAAGGAAGTTTGAAAGCGGTTCGTTTCGGTTCGTGGCGTTTTCAAATTAATTTGATCTATTACGATGCATTTCCTTGATTAGTAATAAAAAAAATGGATAATAAAGAAATAACTGAAGTTCAAGTAGTGACAAAATGATAAGATTATGTAGTATTTAGATTTGAATACACGTGCATAAGTGACTTCGCATAATTTATATTACAATGATTAAATTCATTATTGATAGATTTGTTCTCTTTGTTGTCATCGCGATGTTAAGTTTAGAATAGGAAATAAGAATTCTGTTTTACTTCAACGATGAAAATATTATTGTTATTCTTTGGTTTTAACCGGTTTCGGCTACAGAGCCATCATCAGGAAACCACGTTAACTTAAAAGTTCAAACTATTACTTAATATCATCGAGGTTCAATTATTTTACTTGTTTAGAAATGCTTGGTGAATGATGTTTCAACATTGCCACTATGAAGAGAGATGAAGGCCTATAAGTGGCAATAAGTTATGGACAATATAGTAATGGTAAAAGATGGCTTTTGGAAACTTTTGGGGCCATAATGCGCATTTAACTACGCAGTGGCATGTCCACATAGTTGGCCATCATTGCTTCACCATTTCAGTGCAGACTTCAAAGCTAAGTTGGAGTGGTCAATCATAAAATCACATAATACCCTTATTGGAGATGTTGATATGATGAATAGCTTACCTCATACAGTCATGAGTATGATAGAGCTTGCTGAAATTGCATGGTGGTAACATAGTCAGTCAGAAAATCAACAAAATAGGCCTCGATCCTTGAAATTCATTGTCTTAATTTACTGATTCTAAGTAATAATTTTGATTTTGGAAAAGTGTAGGTAAATCTCTCATAACTGCGTTTATTACCTTGAGTGGACCACCTTTTCTAACCTTGAGTGCAGTCTAACCTCAAGTAGCGTAATCTAAGGCATCACGGAAGTGCTAGTAGGAACTTGATTGATTGTCTTCTTATTCAACAAAGTTAGAACGCCTCAAGATATTATGGTGTTACTACTCATGGTGCGGTTGGATTTGCCATCATAGTTGATTGGATGCAGGGTGAATTGTTACAATTTTGAAAATGTATCGAGGTTTATTGGGGACATATTGTAGAAGAATGTGATCAAGGTTAGCCCGTCGTCTATATAGGACTATTGCAATTATTTAGTTTTTACCAGAGGCCTCACTTAAATACGAACCAGTTAAAATATTTGTTGATAATAGCAATTTTTCGGAACAATACCGACAATACCAATTACCGACTTGACGTCAAAGTATAACGTGTTGTGCACTGAGTGGCTTGGAAAAAACAGAAAAAGTTTTCCATCAGTAAATACGGAATCACAACTTGAAGCAAAAACATATCCTTCCTTAAATAACGCACTGGGAAAATTCAATTGGTTACCTGTTTGATTGTGGTGTGACACGACGCGATTTTAGTGCTTATCGTTAACGTTGAACGATTAGTGAGGGTTGGGTTGGGTTGGGCATGGGTTGTAGCATCATTTTGTTTGATGCTACAAAACGTTCAGAAAGTTAAATTTGATCTTATAAAAACAGTGGTGTACGATTTTATTCAGCATGCGCCACTGAGATGAGGAAAAAAGAAAATGAACAATCATACAATTTCTTTTAGAACATCTCGGAAAAAGCGAACGACCGATCGCGGAAATGTTAATTTGAAAAATGCTGTTAAGGTTATCAAAGCTGTAAAGCTGAGAAACGAGAAGATAGAGAACCGCTTCAAAATCGATATTTAGAAAAAGTATCGGCCGAATATGAGGACATTTCCACCGATATCGACAAAAAAACTGCAGAAAACAATCAAACGGTTTGGTACATATGATGCATGTGCCATAAAGCAAGTGAGTACACTGTGACATCAGATGGAAATAAATGGCAGATCTGGTTATATTTTGCAGGTGAAACCATTGGTTCGTTACACAAAACGATGTAACCATTACTATGGCCTTAGTATAACAGTCTGCTAAGAAAATTCAAGTAAGTTATCGTCTAAATTGGAATACAAACAGACTGGCTGTTCGCGATTGGTATCACACCAAACCATACCAGTTTAAATCATGTTAAGTCGTTTTCTAAAGCTATTCCTTCATAATCCAGATTTGTTATGGCCTCAGCAACCATTTCAAACGGAGGATATTTGGAATATGGATGAAACCGGTTTCTCAACGGTGCTAACAAGGAGTGGAAAGGTGATGTCGCATGAGAAAAATAGACCAAATTGCAGCTCAAGAACGGGGTAGCATGGTTACTATAGCTTTAGCAGTAAATGCCGAGGGGTTATTCCACCGTTTCTTCTATTGCATTTATTGAATGCAAAAGAAAAATGTAGCGATACCTACCTACCTCGGTATCGAAGTATTGAAAGTTTGGAATATGTCGAAGTATCGAAAATTGTTTTTTAATACATTAAATTGCGTTTATAGTATATTTAAAAAAGTGATCCTACATAAAAAAATATTAAGAAATATTCGTAGAGATGTGTCCGAAAAAGCTTCAATGGAGCTTAGATATTTCAAAAATGACATTTAACATGTGGCTATATTCTTGATTATTTCAAAACCTGTTAGGGTTAAAAGTACGAAATATAACATATTTATTTAATACACGTATTAATTCTCAAGAACATATGGAGGGATAAAGGTTAGGGTGTAGAATTTATTTCTCTTCCTTTTTACCTTTATTTTTTTCACTATATTAACCCCAAAATTAAAGATGAGTTAGGTTGACTTTATTTTGAAACAAGATGAGTTGAGTTGAATTGGATTAGGTTCAACGGGATGCAATTTGATATGGGTGGAATTGGGTTGGCTTCATTTTGAAACAAGATGAGTTGAGTTGGATTGGATTAGGTTCATCGGGATGCAAGATGAGGTAGGCTGGATTGGGTTAGCTTCATTTTGAAACAAGATGAGTTGAGTTGAATTAGATTAGGTTCATCGAGTAAGCAAGATGAGATGGGTTGGCTTCATTTTGATACAAGATGAGTTGCGTTGACTTCATTTTGAAATAAGATGAGCTGGGTTGACTTTATTTTGAAACAAGATGAGTTGAGTTGGATTAGATTAGGTTCATCGGGATGTTATTCCTGATGAGAAAGCTTGGTATGCGAGGAAGAGGCCTAACGAAGGGCAGTAAGTGATGAGTGAAGGAGAGGGGACTCGGGGGGGTTCAAGCTCCCCCGTGTCCAGGTATGTGGTAGGATTTGTTTTCTTGGCAAAAAGTAATTAGAAATGTCTCTGTTTTTATTTTTTTTGGTCTGTATACCGTAATGATGCCAATGGAAATGAGTGTTGTAGACGGCGAGAAAGATAATGGGAGATGTAAGATGAAAGAGGTTTCGGTTTTGTTTTTTCCCCGATGAAATGCCCCGATGGGCGGTTCCGGGAAGAGAGGGGGAAGGGTTTTAGACAGTCGGGGTGTTCTCTATACTCCAACTCGTCACTTTTGGCCGTTTTAGATCCATAGGCCAGATGTCTGTCGTGCAGATTTCCTAATCCCCTCTATAATAAAAAAAAAAAGGTTCATCGGGATGCAAGATGAGGTGGGTGGGATTGGGTTGGCTTGATTTTGAAACAAGATGAGTTGAGTTGAATTGGATTAGGTTCATCGAGTTATCAGCAACAAGGGAAAGGGATGGGGGGCAATCTAGCCCCCCGTCAATTAAATTAAACCGTAAATAATTTCTCGGGTATGATTGCAAAAAGTTGTTTGGGATTTTTTCTTTCTGTTCTTTTACGAGTCAAATTGTGAGTGGGGGAGGAAGAGCGAGGAGGAAGGAAGAGCATAGCGATAGACCAGTAGGAAGGGATAAGGAGAGCGTAGTAGCCCCCCCGTCCGGGTTGCTAAATGTCGTGCAAAACTGAGACCAAGCGGAGCAGAGAAAAAGAGGTAGAGGAAGTACGAAGACCACAGCAACGTCAACCGATGGATAAAGCGTGCAAGCGTGTTCCGATCCGTCAATGCTGAAGACGAGGAAAGGGGTTTTTACCTCGATTAAAAACAAAAAAGAGGTCCATCAAGTAGCAAGATAAGATGGATTGGCTTCATTTTGAAATAAGATGAGTTGGGTTGACTTCATTTTGAAACAAGATGAGTTGAGTTGAATTGGATCAGGTTCATCGAGTAAGCAAGATGAGATGGGTTGGCTTCATTTCCAAATAAGATGAGTTGAGTTGGACTGGAATAGGTTCATCGAGTAAGCAAGATGAGATGGGTTGGCTTCATTTTGAAACAAGATGTTGAGTCACACCACCAAGTTGCTGCGGACAACCCAGGTTGGATTGGCATCATTTTAAAATAAGATGAATTCATGTTAAGACAATAATCACCGAGCATTCCGATAATCGACCGAATCGATAGTCCGATCTGTGCACGTTCTCGGTGTCGGTAATGATATTAGTAAACAGATCGGATCTTGCCTTCAACTTAACTACAAGTTGGCTTCAAGTTAACTCTTTATAATTAAACTTCGTCAGCTATTATATACTTATCATTTCCCATTTGTTAACCTATGCCTGGATAGTTTCGAAATAAATGTGTTGTGCTGCATTATTTTTTGATTTAATACAAACTTTTGACACCGTTTCACATCAAATACTGCTTGGTAAATTAGTTAATTTTGATGGAGAAAGCATTCAACTAATAAAATCGTATTTTCCAGACAAGTCACAACAGGTCAGGGTTGTGGAAGCTGTGTCTGGTAGATCTAGTGTTAAAATGGGTGTTCCTCAGGGCTTCATTTTGGGCCATTATTTTTTCTTAATGACTCCCCCACCTATGTGGGTAAAGAGGTGCATCATCGTCTATTGTATGCCGATGATGCAATCTTTGTTATAAAAGGGGAAAGTTATGGCAAATTTTTGGATAGGGATGAACAGGCTTTAGCTTGATCAGAGTACTGGTGTGCTGTTAATAAACTTTGTTTAAGTAATAACAAAACAGTTAAAATTCTTTTCACATTACAAACAGAACTACTATCCCAATCCGCGTTCAGCTAAATTCCTAGATATTTATTTGGGGCCACCAAATTTAAATTTTGCTGAGCATGTTCGGGAATTAGGTAATAATGATTCATTCCCTGTTGTCATATTCTATACTCTTGAGGACTTGAGGAAGCTGTCAAGTAGTGTATACATCTTTGCTTTGCAAAGGAGAGCGACGGGAGCCGAGGTGTTTTTAATAGATTAAACATTTTAACTCCACCCACACTTTTTATTTTTGAATGCGCTCTGTATGCTTTGGATAACGGGGAACATTTTGCGGTACATGTAGATATTTATGAGCATGATACTAAGAACAAAAATAAAATATATAACAAACTGCCGTTTATCCAAAACACAGCTAAGGCCAGAGTACTTATTTCGAGTGGTACTTAACAAGATCTAGCATAAGAGTCTAACAGAAGGATTTTTAAAGGCAGCTTACAAATATTCAAAACGCATTTTATTCCGTGCAAGAATTCTTAAATGCAGGGATCGGATTGTAATCACCTAAGCTGTTTATTAAGTAATTGTATTGAATAAAATATTTAGAAATTGTAAAATTGTTTAGACGAGGGTATGAGCAGCTGCTTACTAACACAATAAATTATTATTATTATTAAAATATTATTTCGATATTTTTGATACTGTGAATAGTATCAATACCACGAATGTATCGGTACTCGATACGTAAATCAAGGTATCGCCCAGCCCCAATTAGCAGACTTTCAACTGATGAGCAGGACTTTGGAAATATAACAGCTTATGCTGCCAACATGTTGGCGGACTTGAAACTGCTGAGAATGATTTCTAAAGTCAGGGACCCTGACTTTTGGCACGGACTTTAGTGATAAGATAGATAAATGTTTCATTACACACTAAAATTGTAATTCTAACGTTAACGTAAGTATTCTTTGGGGATATCTAAAGAAAACAATCGCAAATTCACACTTTCAATAAATCAATAATAACTTTCAATATTTCAAATTTTAAGTTTAATAACTTTTATCTAACGCCATCTTTTGCCCACGTTTAAGTAAATAAAACGGTTCAAGGTAAAATAAAACTCATAAAATTAAAAATAAAGATGACAAACCATGTAATAGGCCATAAATAGAAAACTTTGTGCCAAATAAAGTTTAATATCTTAAATATAACTTACCTGGGCTTCACCTAAGCCCAATTCGATCATATCGGCGCTTTGTTGAACCATTCCAGCCCTTTCAAAAGCGATCGGATCCGGCGTTTCGTGTAAACCATGCAAAATTCCCGCGTGCTCCGATCTAAGCGCCTCCAAACCTTGGGCGACCGTTTTTACGGCCGACACGATTTCTTCTTGGGACATAGCGGTCATCTTTCCGTAACTTTCGATTTTCTTGCTAACGTCAAGAAAAAATAATTAAAATAAAACGACCTCGTTGCCTGCTAAACAGCAAATGAGTCAAAAAGATTTGTGTTTTGCTTGCGTAACGCGTGCGAATAGAAAATGTTATTGAGAAAAGAATTAACATTAAAAATGATATGATTAACTTACATCCTGTAAGCGTTGATTGCTTTACTCATCGTTTTTTGATCTATTTAACATATCACGTTGTAAACAAGTTTAAAAATACGTTTTTCTAAAAGGCGTAAAACCACGTTTAATAATTGAGCATGGGAAGAATAATTTTCGTGGATGTTTTTTGATTATCTATGTATTTTTTGTTATTATCTTCTTTAGTTAACAGCACGTTTCTATGAATAAGCTTATTATTTTTATTTGCTCGTTAATTTCTTATTATGTAGACGTTTTAACTTAGTTTTATATGATAAGTTTTGTATCAATGGCGACGTCAATCAATATTTTAACTTATTTTCACTAAAAAATCTTCACTAAAGGGGTGAAATTTTTCGAAAATATCGGAGTAAAACTTGTAGTTTGGAAAAAACTTAATCACTACGAAACTAAACGGTTTTCGGATTACATTTTAACGAAAATTGTTCGTTTTTTTTTACTGTTGGTTAGAGTGTGATTGTGAAGGTTGATGTTACGGGGCGTCTACTGAAGTGACGTCGCGACGCCTGCACTACAGTCCCAATGCGGGCGCCTCTAAAAAACGGCGCATGCGCGGTTGTTTAATCGATTTCGAAAAAACAAAATTGATGAAAAAAATGAATCAAGAAAAAAAAACGAAACTAGAAAAAAATGAATCAAGAAACAAAATGAGAAGCGATTCTTTTGTTGGATTTAAAACATTTGCAATTAAGTCAATAAACCGCAACAACTAAATCATTTTTATTAAATATTTTCTTAATAATAAAGTAAATATGATTAAAAATAAAGGAATAAAACAAAAATATTACTTACTTTGGTCGATCTTCCATAACCCTTCACTAAAATAAATAAAAAATTAATCCAGACCACTTCCCAAAAGAACTAAAGAAAAGTGGTTTTCACAAGAACATATTCCACCTGAAAAACCGAATACGACCTGGCATTACTCATACGCCCAAGGAATGTTATAAATACAATAGTAAAGTTTATAAAAAAAGCAGGTAAAAAGATACGATGAAAGAGATGAGCAAGGTGGAAAAGCGAAAAAAAGCCGGTGTCCTGTTAAAATTGAGTCGTACTGTACGTAAAGGGTTTAATAGTTAATTAAATAATGATGTTTTTTGGGTTTTAACCGACCTGGATGGGTTTTTCTTCGAGATTATTGTTAATTTTGACAGGACACACACAACACTAGCAATAAATATGGCGGACTAACCGGTTGACTGAACAATAAATGAACGTGGCGACATCTTTTGGAGGATTGTTGCGATTTGAACGTTTTGGTGTTTGTTGGGCTGCGTTTCATAGTAATTTAAAGATTTTGTTTGATTTTAATGATACATATTTAATAAATTAATTTCAATTAATTAAACTTTACGTGATTTAATTTTATTTAATTTAATGTGCGTATCATAAATGTTGTGTTAATTGGATTACAAAAACTTGACTCTATGAGATGAGTTTCAAAGAAATACTTTTTAATTTTGTTTTTGCAAACCCGTTAATTTTATAATTAAATTTTTATATTATGTTAATTATTTCATGTTTATATTACATTTTATTAAAATATTATGCATAAATATTAATACAATATTTTTGGACAGGCAGCTGCATGTTGGGTTGCATAACTATCACAAAAACAAAAGATTGCTGAACAAGAAATTAACACTAATGACAATCAACAAAAGAAAATCAAATAATAACGAAAATTATCAGTGAAAGAACATAGTTAACAAATAAGAAAACTTTAAGTAAGTAAATTATATTTATTATTAATTACAAAAAATCATAAAAAATCAAATTAACTTAAATATAATCTTTATCTCAAAAACGAATAGATTTTCTAATTTGGCTGACACCATGACAAAACAGACACCTGTATAAATTTTGAATGTATCATTAAAACATCTCAAGAATTCGATTTTTGGTGATTTTTTAAAACAAGATTATTAATTTCAAGATATCATAAAAAATTAAGTTAACTTAAATAATCTTTACCTCAAAAACGAATAAAAATTTTCTAATTTGGTTCTCAGCTTGATAAAATAGACTTAAATGTTCCCGTTGAATTTAAGGATTTATATCTAAAAAACGAATAAATATTTTCAAGATCCGGTTTCATCACGAGAAAATAAACACTTTCCTCTATAATTCGATTTTTCGTGGTTTTTTAAAACAAGATTATTAATTTAAAAAAATAATAGAAAAGTATTTTAATTTAAATAATCTGTATCTCAAAAACGAATAAATATTTTCAAGATCCGCCTTCATCACGAGAAAATAGACACTTTTCTCTATAAATCATAAATAATTCATTAAGATATCTTAAGAATTCGATTTTTCGTGATTATTTACAAAAAGATTATTAATTTCAAAAAGTCATAAAAAATTAGGTTAACTTAAATAATCTTTGTCTCAAAAACGAATAAAGATTTTCTAATTTGGTTCTCACCATTGCAAAATAGACACTTACCTCTATAAACTTTGAATGTTTTATTAAAATATCTCGAGAATTCGATTTTTGGTGATTTTTAATTAATTTACGATAGTCATAAATGTTCACGTTGAATTTAATGATTTATATCTCAAAAACGAATAAATATTTTCAAGATCCGCTTTCATCACGAGAAAATAGACACTTTTCTCTATAAATCATAAATAATTCATTAAGATATCTTAATAATTCGATTTGTCGTGATTAGTTACAAAAAGATTATTAATTTCAAAAAGTCATGAAAAGTTAGGTTAACTTAAATAATCTTTGTCTCAAAAACGAATAAAGATTTTCTAATTTGGTTCTGACCATGGCAAATTAGACACTTACCTCTATAAACTTTGAATGTTTCATTAAAATATCTCAAGAATTCGATTTTTGGTGATTTTTAATTAACTTGAGATAACCATAAATGTTCACGTTGAATTTAGTGATTTATATCTCAAGAACGAATAAATATTTTCAAGATCTGCTTTCATCACCAGAAAATAGACACCTTCCTCTATAAATCATGATCAATTCATCAAGATATCTTAAGATTTCGATTTTTCGTGATTATTTACAAAAAGATTATTAATTTCAAAAAGTCATAAAAAAATTAGGTTAACTTAAATAATATTTATCTCAAAAACTTCTGACCATGGCAAATTAGACACTTACCTCTATAAACTTTGAATGTTTCATTAAAATATCTCAAGAATTCGATTTTTGGTGATTTAAATGTTCACGTTGAATTTAATGGTTTATATGTCAAAAACGAATAAAGATTTTCAAGATCCGCTTTCATCACGAGAAAATACACACTTTCCTCTATAAATCACGAATAATGCATTAAGATATCTTAAGAATTCGATTTTTCTTGGTTTTTTAAAGCAAGATTATTAATTTAAAAAAATAATAAAAAAGTAGATTAATTTAAATAATCTGTATCTCAAAAACGAATAAATATTTTCAAGATCCGCTTTCATCACAAGAAAAAAGACACTTTTCTCTATAAATCATAAATTTTTCATTAAGATATGTTAAGAATTCGATTTTTCGAGATTATTTACAAAAAGATTATTAACTTCAAAAAGTCATAAAAAATTAGGTTAACTTAAATAATCTTTATCTCAAAAACGAATAAAGATTTTCTAATTTGGTTCTCACCATGGCAAAATAGACACTTACCTCTATAAACTTTGAATGTTTTATTAAAATATCTCAAGAATTCGATTTTTGGTAATTTTTAAGTAACTTGAGATAGCCATAAATGTTCACGTTGAATTTAATGATTTATATCTCAAAAGCGAATATAGATTTTCAAGATCCGCTTTCATCACGAGAAAATAGACACTTTTCTCTATAAATCATAAATAATTCATTAATATATCTTAAGAATTCGATTTTTCGTGATTATTTACAAAAAGATTATTAATTTCAAAACGTCATAAAAAATTAAGTTAACTTAAATAATCTTTATCTCAAAAACGAATAAAGATTTGCTAATTTGGTTCTGACCATGGCAAATTAGACACTTACCTCTATAAACTTTGAATGTTTCATTAAAATATCTCAAGAATTCGATTCTTGGTGATTTTTAATTAACTTGAGATAGCCGTAAATGTTCACGTTGAATTTAATGATTTATGTCTCAAAAACGAATAAATATTTTCAAGATCCGCTTTTATCACGAGAAAATAGACACTTTCCTCTATAAATAATGATTAATTCATTAAGGTATCTTAAGAATTCGATTTTTCGTGATTATTTACAAAAAGATTATTAATTTCAAAAAGTCATAAAAAATTAGGTTAACTTAAATAATCTTTATCTCAAAAACGAATAAAGATTTTCTAATTTGGTTCTCATAATGGCAAATTAGACACTTACCTCTATAAACTTTGAATGCTTCATTAAAATATCTCAAGAATTCGATTTTTGGTGACTTTTAATGTACTTGAGATAGCCATAAATGGTCACGTTGAATTTAATGATTTATATCACAAAAACGAATAAATATTTTCAAGATCCGCTTTCATCACGAGAAAATAGACACTTCTCTCTATAAATCATAAATAATTCATTAAGATATCTTAATAATTCGATTTGTCGTGATTATTTACAAAAAGATTATTAATTTCAAAAAGTCATGAAAAATTAGGTTAACTTAAAGAATCTTTATCTCAAAAACGAATAAAGATTTTCTAATTTAGTTCTCACCATGGCAAAATAGACAACCCTATAAACTTTGAATGTTTTATTAAAATATCTCAAGAATTCGATTCTTGGTGATTTTTAATTAACTTGAGATAGCCATAAATGTTCACGTTGAATTTAATGATTTATACCTCAAAAACAAATAAAGATTTTCAAGATCCGCTTTCATAACGAGAAAATAGACACTTTCCTCTATAAATCATGAATAATTTATTAAGATATCTTAAGAATTCGATTTTTCGTGGTTTATTAAAACAGGATTATTAATTTAAAAAAATAATAAAAAAGTAGGTAAATTTAAATAATCTGTATCTCAAAAACGAATAAATATTTTCATGATCCGCTTTCATCACGAGAAAATTGACACTTTTCTCTATAAATCATAAATAATTCATTAAGATATCTTAAGAATTCAATTTTTCGTGATTATTTACAAAAAGATTATTGATTTCAAAAAGTCATAAAAAATTAGGTTAACTTAAGTAATCTTTATCTCAAAAACGAATAAAGATTTTCTAATTTGGTTCTCACCACGGCAAAATAGACACTTACCTCTATAAACTTTGAATGTTTCATTAAAATATCCCAAGAATTCGATTTTTGGTGATTTTTAATTAACTTGAGATAGCCATAAATGTTCATGTTGAATTTAATGATTTATATCTCAAGAACGAATACAGATTTTAAAGATCCGCTTTCATCACGAGAAAATAAACACTTTCCTCTATAAATCATGAATAATTCATTAAGATATCTTAAGAATTCGATTTTTCGTGTTTTTTTAAAACAAGATTATTAATTTAAAAAATAATAAAAAAGTAGGTTAAGTTAAATAATCTGTATCTCAAAAACGAATAAATATTTTCAAGATCCGCTTTCATCACGAGAAAATAGACACTTTTCTGTATAAATCATAAATAATTCATTAAGATATCTTAAGAATTCGATTTTTCGTGATTATTTATAAAAAGATTATTAATTTCAAAAAGTTATAAAAAGTTAGGTTAACTTAAATAATCTTTATCTCATAAACGAATAAAGATTTTCTAATTTGGTTCTCACCATGGCAAAATAGACACTTACCTCTATACATTTTGAATGCTTCATTAAAATATCTCAAGAACTCGATTCTTGGTGATTTTTAATTAACTTGAGATAGCCATAAATGTTCACGTTGAATTTAATGATTTATATCTCAAAAGCGCATAA
This sequence comes from Onthophagus sagittarius, assembly GCA_036711965.1. NCBI lineage: Eukaryota > Metazoa > Arthropoda > Insecta > Coleoptera > Scarabaeidae > Onthophagus > Onthophagus sagittarius. The sequence continues at coordinate 32,591,741 of JASERS010000005.1, forward strand.
ATATTTTCAAGATTCGGTTTCTTCACGAGAAGTACACACTTTCCTCATTAAATCATGAATAATGCATTAAGATATCTTAAGAATTCGAGTTTTCGTGATTTTTTAAAACAAGATTATTAATTTCAAGAAATCATCAAAAATTAGGTTAACTTAAATAATCTTTATCTCAAAAACGAATAGATTTTTTAATTTGGTTCTCACCATGGCAAAATAGACACTTACCTCTATAAATTTTGAATGTTTCATTAAAATATCTCAAGAATTCGATTTTTGGTGATTTTTAATTAACTTGAGATAGCCATAAATGTTCACGTTGAATTTAATGATTTATATCTCAAAAACGAATAAAGATTTTCAAGATCCGCTTTCATCGCGAGAAAATAGACACTTTCCTCTATAAATCATGAATAATTCATTAAGATATCTTAAGAATTCGATTTTTCGTGGTTTTTTAAAACAAGATTATTAATTTAAAAAAATAATAAAAAAGTAGGTTAATTTAAATAATCTGTATCTCAAAAACGAATAAATATTTTCAAGATCCGCTTTCATCACGAGAAAATAGACACTTTTCTCTATAAATCATAAATAATTCATTAAGATATCTTAAGAATTCGATTTTTCGTGATTATTTACAAAAAGGTTATTAATTTCAAAAAATCATAAAAAAATTGGGTTAACTTAAATAATCTTTATCTCAAAAACGAATAAAGATTTTCTAATTTGGTTCTCACCATGGCAAAATAGACACTTACCTCTATAAACTTTGAATGTTTCATTAAAATATCTCAAGAATTCGATTTTTGGTGATTTTTAATTAACTTGAGATAGCCATAAATGTTCACGTTGAATTTAGTGATTTATATCTCAAAAACGAATAAAGATTTTCAAGATCCGTTTTCATCACCAGAAAATAGACACTTTCCTCTATAAATAATGAATAATTCATTAAGTTATCTTAAGATTTCGATTTTTCGTGATTATTTACAAAAAGATTATTAATTTCAAAAAGTCATAAAAAATTAGGTTAACTTAAATAATCTTTATCTCAAAAGCGAATAAAGATTTTCTAATTTGGTTCTCACGACGGCAAAATAGACACTTACCTCTATAAACTTTGAATGTTTCATTAAAATATCTCAAGAATTCGATTTTTGGTGATTTTTAATTAACTTGAGATAGCCATAAATGTTCATGTTCACATACATACAATTTTTTTCAAGATTTAAGTTGAGTTTGAATTGAACATTATTATGTAGGTGACGATTTGCGCCTTCCTTAACTAACCTAAGGGCTCATAGGGCTATCATCATATAGCCCATTATACACGTACTCAGTATCCCCTTTGAGGTGCTGAATTTTTTTTTGGCATTGAATTTTACGTGAAAATGGATTTATTTCGTTCCTCCAACCCAACCCTGGGGTGCCGAATATCTTAGAACAGGAATACTTGAAATATATAGGGGTTTGGGTTGAGTTGGATTTATACATCTGAAGACATTTTTTTAACGAAGGCTTCACAATTACTAGTTTCTGAAACAGAGTACTTTACAAACTGATTTGGTAACTCTGTGTATTTGTATTGAAGTAAAACTATATTATACTATACCTAGAAGTAGAATGTCTGGGTTTAGCTGTACGTCTGAACATTCTTTTTTGTATCTAAATCTGTTTTTATTTTAGGGATTAATAATATAGCATTTATGCTGAAGTATGCTTTACGTGAATGATGTATAAATACATCATTTTTAGTGTTTTTTCGGTTAACGATTAACGGACTCTTGCCACCTAATTCCGCGGATAATCAAGGTTTTACTTTATGTCATTTAATGCTCGCACATCTCAGGGGGAGATTCCGTATTCATAAAAGTGCATTAGATGTGTTATTCCTTCATCAATTTGTTTTTTTTAAATATGCGATTTTGTCACAATTTTTAATCACTACGAAAAGGTGCAAAATGGATTGTCTAAAGTTAACAAAATAGTTTAAAGTAGACCTTTGGCAATTGCCTTATATATGGCGTTAAGTACCGATTAAAAATTCAAATAAGTAATTGTCAACAAATTGCAAACCCAATACAGCTAACAATGAATTGTATTATCATTTCATTTCGTGTTTAAATACGAATTTATAATAGTCAAATTCTGACATTTCTGGTATTTGTAAATACAGTGTAAATGGGTTTATTATATACCCGGTTATAATGAACTAACGTAATAGTTCCACAAAAAAGCCTTCTTACCTTGCTAAACTTAAATTCAAGGCTTCGCTGTAGCTATCATCAATCAATCCTTTTATATTAATCGTTGACATCTCCTCCCTTTTTGCTCCTTCGGTAATTCTCTGTCTCTCCCCTTCCTACAAAATCCTTCTTATTTATTCTATGCTTTTCTTATATTTTCTATTATTATGCTTCCTTCCGTCCTTGGATCTGTTGCTTAATTGCCTTCGTCGTTTCTTCGTACGTCTTTCCTTGGCTCTATGTTATGCTATCAAAGTGTTATCACCCCCGAGGGTGAGGTGGTAAAAAAGCTGCTAAGTATTTTCTTGGGGGTATCCTCCTCGGGTTTCTTTATGGAAACTTTTGTAACATGATGATTATGCATTAACAGAGACCGGTGAAATTGATTAATAATAGAAGATAATAAAGAAACTTATTCTAGTGTTTATATTTCTATTCCCTTTTCTTTGAAATTCCTCAGAGTTTTTTGATTTTCATTCCTCTTAATCCCTTCCAACACTTTGACTCCCGAACTTCAACTTCCCATTTTCTTTTTTTCTCCAGTCCTACCCTTTAACATTTCTTCTATTCCCCTTACTACTATTTTTTTAATTTGGTGAATTTCCGCATTATTACACTTTGGTTGGTTCATCTTTTCTTCTTCAAGTTTTTTCTCCTTTATATATATCTCTATTTTACTTTCCCGCGATCTGAACATTATCCTCACCATTCTCATGTGCATGGATTTCTTCTCCCTTTAGGATATCTCTTAGAGTTTCCAAATTCTTCCGCACTTTTCTTTCATCTTTTCATGCTTCTACCTTGACTATTCTTTCATTCTCCGCCATAGTTACTCCTCTCACCTTCAGTTTCTTCAGACACACCCTTTAGATCTTCTAAGATCGGATATAGTCTTTTATATTACAATTGAATACTTTTACTTATACTTACATCGTCGGCTTCAATCAGTACAATTTTTGATATTATTATTTCTTACCATAGCAGATTTCCTTCCTTTATATTAGCCTTTGTAAAGCATTTCTTTTCCCACTTCTACTTAGCTATTTCCGCCCACTCATCATATGATTTTGCTTTGTCTATTTTTTCTTTTCTCTTCCTTTCTTCATCTTTCATTTCCTTTCCCTCCTCACTTGATTGCATTTCTTGTGTTTTTGCTTCTTTTCTTTCAGCTCGACTCAGCCAATCTGTTATTTCTTCTCTGTTAATTATCTTTGCCAGTCTTTCCATCTTTCCAGTTACGCCTTTTATCTTTCTTTTTGTGTTTTGATCGATAGTTTATCTCAATATTTTTATTAGTCTTAACATCTCTTCATTTGTCTATTTAAGTATCATCGCCTCCTCTCACATGTCTACTCCTGTGCCATCATTCATTCTTTTCCTCTTTTTTATCTCTTTCCTTGATGTAATACTTTCGAAATACCACGTCCTAAGTTTTCTAAGTGTTCCCTTTCTTTTTCACTTGAAAGCATCGTTCTATTTAGTTCTCCTTCACCTTCTTGATCTCTTCAAATCTTCTTCAAATGATCTTACAACGTGTCTAACATGCACTATTGTATGATAACCTATCAACTAGACTGATCACGATGGCTGCTTGAAAAACTTGCAGAGAATTCTCCTTTACCTGACAAGAAATAGTTAACTTCCATAATAATGTTATATGAACAAACAAAAATCCTTACGCTATTAAAATAATACATTTTCAACATGTGATTTCAAAAGATGTGCATGCTGGCATTGTTGGCTACAAGCTCATTGGTCTTTTTATGGTACCAAATAGACTAGATGGATAGAGTTACCTTAATTTTGTAATAAATTATTTGAACATCTTGTTAGAGGAATAGTTGTGTGAAAGACCTTTGATACGGTCTTCAAAGAGATCATTTAATGATAAACCTTTGATGGCCAAAGTAGTCCAATCCAGTGGCTCGTCCGTTTTAAACGCTCTCGATTTCCAATCTTGGCGTTGTATTGAAGAGCTGATTTAGAAAATGCTTATAATATTAAAGAATCTTTATAATAAATTATTTATGTTCGGATTCACTCTATTTTCGGGAAAATTGAATAAATTAAATAAAAATTTTCTTAGTATTTAGTTTTTATTTTTACAAAGTGTTGATTTGTTCAAAACAAATTTCAATTTACAGTTGTATCATTTGCAAAAACATCTAATTCGTAGTAATATTTCAAAATCTCCCCAAAATTTTTCTGTTTTAATAATTCCGTTTTAATATCATCAACATCTTGAGGAGTAACATTTGAAACACTATCAATTTCGCTAAGATACGTCGACAAGAGGTTTTCATAGTTTTCTAATCGCCGCGGATTTATTTTAATTTCTCTCTCCCTGAAAACGAAATAATTATTAAATATGTAAAATTAATAAAAAATATTAATAAATTTTCTTACTTTTTAATCAAAGTAATCAATTTATGTTTAAAAATATCAACCCCGATTAGAAAAGCATTTTCTTTTAAGAAAACCGTAAATTTAACGAGGGCGGTCAATATAAAATTTTCTTCCTTTTGGAGATCGTCCAGACTTTTCTTCAATTGATTTTTGATTTCAACCATTCCTAATTTTGTTTGTTCTTTTTTATCTATCATCGTTTTGATATTACTAACTTCCATATATGAGATGTAAGGGGTTTGAACAGTAGTCACAACTATTTTACGAGCTGTAGTTACTTTCACGCCAGCCCAAATGAATGGAGGTGTCCATGAAAACTCTACGTAATTCTTGGCTATATTACCTGTGGTCTCAACTTCTCTCTTCTCCTCTATTTTATACTTAAGAATTGGAACATGTAAGTGGGGTCTTAATTTTTCTAAATTATTCTCGTTCTCAATTATTTTTCGTTCGTGCTCAATTAAAATATCTTTCGCATCTTCGCATTTTTCCATTACGTCTATCATCGGTATTGCTAATTTTAATATTATTCTTCGAGAATCGTTTATTGATAATGTATTTTTCATTGAAGCCGGAGATAAAGTTTTAATGTATTCAACCATTCTAACAAAAAAAAGTATATAAAAACATTATTTAAGAGTTAATTAAAATTTTATTTTTACCTCTTAATTGAAGTTGAAGATATTTGATAGCTTTCTTGGTAGTCTCTTTCAGCGTTATCATTAATTTTAATTCCCTTATTTTTAATAGCCAGATATCGCATGGATTCGTTATCGATGCAAAATATGTTGTCACGATCGAATTTTATTTTGTGCGGTTCAAATGTAATTTGTTCAAGAAGTATTTGTAGAGGTAAAAAGGTGTCCCCGGGGGTAAAAAAGCTCGATCTAGCGTTTGTAAAGATGAAAACAAAATTCTCAAAAACTTTCTTATCCAATTTAGAAAATAGATGCTTCATGCAATGTTCAAACAACACGGTAATCCTAGAATTATTCGGTTTTACCAGGACACAAAAAGCGTTTACATGATTTAATTCCCCCAATAAAGCCAAAATCTTCTCCATGTTTTCTTCGTCGAATTTTAAACCGCGAGTATCACCGATTCCCGGAGTATCAATTAATCTTATTTTCAAATTTTTTTCCGCAATTTCTAATAAGTAACTTTTTGGATGTTGAGTTGCCGAAACCCCCGGGTCTGTTAATTCATTTTCACTTTCACCGATTTGTATAACTTTTTCTTCAAAATTTTCATCCATCACCGTAAATGTTACGGGAACAGGAGCCAATAGTTCTCCGTTAGAAGCATCTTTTAAGGTGTCGTATTTTAAATAATTTGCGAACGCATTCACAAAAGTTGATTTACCTACACCTGTTTCACCAAAAAGTACGATATTTAACACATTTTTATCGCCCAATGACACTTTGTTATCAGATTCAGACATTGTTGAAATCGTTCAATGAAAGGAGAGTAAAAAAATAATTTCTGTTTTGAAGACGATTCGTTTTTATACTAATTTTATCGTTGATGTAAAAACAGAAAAATAAATTGCGGATGATGACTGCGGTTATACAATGAAAACATCCTGTTTCGTTTAATCGTAATATTTATAAGCAAATAAATAAGTTTTGAATTATATAGTTTCTAAATTACCTTAGTATTCTTTTTGAGTCCATTCTTCATAGGGGCCTTATGATGTGGTCGTGTGTTAATAGATACTGATGGAAATCTTCCTCATTCTTCGCCTACAATCTATTACTCTAAATATCTAATCTTTTCTATTCTTTTACGAGAGTTGTTTTATTCTCGGTCCCCAATCTCATAGATATTTAGAACTAGAATCGTTCGGTTTTATCGTTCGGGTAAACCCGGGCGAGGAAGAATTCAAAAGCGTAAAGAAAAAAGTAGCAGATATTGACATATTAAAGTATTATAATCCAAATAAATTAATAATGGAATGTGACTCAAGCTCAGCTGGATTAGGAGTCTAACAGAAGCAAAAATCAACTTTGCAATGAGAGGGAACTGTTATCAGTTGTATTTGGGAGTTTAAGATTTGATCAACTATTAGTTGAAAATCTTAAGGTCATAGTGAAGATAGATCATTAAGAAACCATTAAAGTAGCGGACGCATTGTCACGAGCATACATTTAGTCGATATGAAATTCCTGAATTGGTGATATCTGATAATGGTACACATTTTGTCAACCAACAGATGCAAGATTTATCAAAATTTATCAAATACGAATTTAAAGATTTAATATCATGACCATACTAACAGCAAAGAAATTGTATAACTGAGTCTGCAGTGAAAATTGCAAAAAATCTGATAAAAATAACGGTGTATCTAAGAAAATTCTTTTCACTTAAATATGGTGAATGTTTAAATTTATATTTCTTTGAAAAATTTTGAATCTGTTTATTGACAAAATATGTATTATCATCAGAATTCATCTCAATTCATCTTCATATCAACTGTTGAAAACACCTTTTACTCAACTTAGGTAATACCTCGTCCATCGTTGTAAACTGATAATGAGCCCGCTTGAGTGCTGTTTTAAAGGTATTGGATCGAGGCAAATACGCAAACTTTTCTGTTTCTTGACAATCAAAGGGTTGTGCACTCCATCTATAGTTTACTGTTCTTTAACAATTTATCTTAAATCTTAGATTTAACATAGCTGTAACATTTCCTCTAACTGTAGAATTATCTCGCATCTTACAAGCTGTATAATAATCCTCATGTAACTGTCACCTCCTTGGGCCCAGGAGAACGCAGAAATTATTGATCTTGATTCCATGATCACCATTGAAGAGATCGAAGGTGCAATTAAAAACGTAGTGCTGAATCTAAGTGCAAACAGGAAGATAAGGTAATAATGCAAACAAAGGAGGGGGAAGCTGGCATCCTTCTGAAAGCCGACTATGTTAAAGTTGGATGTATTAAAGTATATAGTTTTTTCCAGACAGAGAAGCACGAACAATTTGCTTCAGATGCGGAGAAACAGGCCATGAAAGGGCCGAATGCAGGAATGCTGCTAAATATTTCTTGTCCAAAATCATAAGCGTGCCGATAAATCATGATAATTGGGGTCTGGAAACTGCGCAAACTTTAAGGCGGTACTAGACGCTGTTAAGAAGACTAAACTATAACGTTCACAGTAATATGACAAATGTATACCAAAGTAAAGTGGTGAACGACCTCCTTTCACAATTTCAACGTGATACCATGGTGGATCTCATATTAATCAGCGAACAATATAATAACAGGAACGATGCGGTCTGGTTTACTAACGAGTTAGGCACGGCAGCTATTTGGATGCTTTGTGGTCAAGACATGATGGTGCAAAGTCCAGAAAGAGGGAAGGTAATGTTTTGGTTACAGGAAAAAATATATGAGCTGAGACAATTTTAGAGTTCCAACGCAAATTAAACCTACTGGAGGGCACAATCAGAGACATTCACTGGGTTATTGTTGTCACGGTCGATTTTAACGCGAAAGTATGTGAATGGGGCATGAGTAGAACAAACTCGAGAGGATGGCCCATTTCGGACATTTCGGAGAGAAGGGTACGGAGAGATAATCCCTGATGTTACTTTCGTATCCGAAAATCTGGCAGAACGTGTGCTCGACTTGGTGGTATTCGAAGATTATCTCGGTAGTGATCACCAGTATCTACGATATAAGATAAGCGATCGGCGCTTATCCGCAGAACCCAGAAAGAAAGATGGTATGAAATGGAATACCACCAAGATATATGAAGCGGAATTACAAAACATTATAAACTTGTCAATACTTGCTAATATGATGGAGTTCCTTTAGAGACCAGCGAGATAGTCTTCCGCAAATTATGTCACCGATATCGCCGTCAGCTCACCAAACTGAAACGCAAAAATTCATTGTAAACACTGAATAGCTTAAATATGCAAAAAAGAAGAAAAGATATTAAACAAGGCTATACAAAAACATAAAGATAAATGGGAGGAATTACGAAGCGATGTGAAGCATGATCCTTAGGGTTTGGGCTATAGGTGGGCCATGAAGAAACTCAGCATGAACTCAAACAAACCAGATTTAATTCCGGGACGATGTCTACCATTGTCAACGCTTTCTTCCCGAGCCAAACCTTGCGGAAATTAAAGGACGAAAATAACGCCTATGAGATCGCACTTTTCACCCTTGAAAAGCTAGAAAAAGCAATGGGTATCATGCGAAATAAAAAGGTCCCTGAGCTTAATGGCATCTCTACGGAGACCAGTACTACTTTATGTCCGCAACAACTACTAAACATGTTGGAGATACAGAAACTAACCCTCACCCCCAAGAAGAAGATAGGCGGCCCTTCATATCCGTCCTCGTATCGACCATTATGCATACTGAACAGTAGTGGTAAGCTTTTGCAGAAACTTCTTTGAAGCAGACTACTAGACATTGTCCGGCTCGAGGGTGGAATTCATACACAACATGGATTCCGATAAGGACACTCGACCAGAAATTTCTCGTACATTCAATGTCCAACACATCAGTCGCTGCTCTAGACTAATAGTGGTACTCATAACTCTGGACATATGTAATGCTTTCAACTCCATGCGATGGAATGAGATTCTGATGAGAACCTGATGAGAATCCTATCGAACTACTTCAAGAACAGCGTTCTGAGCTATGACACAATGGAAGGACCAAAAAAAATCATGACATGCGGTGTAAGGCCAGGCGCGCACATGCGATTTTCTGTCGCGCGACTGTTTGGTCGCAAAAATAACACACATAACATTAAATACAAATGCGCGCATATGCGACTAAATAATAGCAGCGATTAAAAAGATGTAACCTGCTCCATTTTTGTAACGACGCGATTGTCGCGTCTTTAAATGTATCACATGAACAAGAATGAACATGCACGCACATGCGACTGTTCAGTCGTAGTCGCAGCACAGGTCGAAGTTGGTGTATAGGATAATTATTACAACAAATTTATTAAAAATGGCTGAATCTTCAGAAGTGTCTGATAATAGTGACAATGACTTGACATCTAGTGTCTTAGACACAGAAACTATTATTATCGAGGTAGAAAAAAGACCAGCTCTTTACAACAAACATTTGAAAGAGTATAGTGACCGAAATTTAAAGGAAAAACTGTGGGGAGAAGTGTATAGCAAAGTTATATCCACTTGGAACAAGTTATCGGCCGAAGAAAAACACAAGAGAGGTACGTGATATTGTTTTTATTTAATAGTTTTTAATAATCTTATGTAATAAATGTTGTGCAGATAAGTATTTAAATTTTATCATATTGCCACGGAACTGAACCTTCGGGGGATGTAAAGTAATTTGCCATATAGTCTCTTATATTAAGACCAACTCTGTTAGGTCTTATTCCAGCTGGAGGACAGCTCTGTAATAAACACTCATAAAATTCGTCTTCCATTTGCACACCGTCTTTCTTTCGCACGAAGTTATGTAGAATGCAACATGTTTTAATGATAAGGTCGGCAAATTCGACTCGCACGTCTAATGATCGATGCAAAATATATATTTGTATATTTGTTCGCTAAAATACCAAAGATACACTCTACCATACGCCGTGCACGAGTCAGTCTATAATTAAAGACTCTTTGTTTCATTGTTAAGTTTCTTCGAGGATAAGGCCGTAAAACATTTTGTGATAACGCGAATGCTTCGTCTCCTACTACCATGAAAAGTATGGGTTCTCCCATCTCGTTGTTTGGTAATTTTTGTGGAGTAGGAACATTTAATTGGTTATTATGTAATCTTTGACCAAAATTCGAATTCTTAAAAACACTGGAATCGCTTCCAGCACCATATGCTCCTACATCTATTGCTGTAAAACAGTAGTCGGCGTCTACTATACCCAAAAGAATAGTCGAATAAAAGTTTTTATAATTATAAAATTCGGAACCAGTATTATTTGGTTTCTGTAATCTAATGTGCTTGCCGTCGACTGCACCGATACAGTTCGGAAAATTTGTCCTATCGTAAAACTCTTTGGCAATATTTATCCAATCTTCTTCAGACTTTTCTGGCATGTATAAAGGCTGTAAATAGTTCCATAATTGGTTACACGTGTCTTCAATAATTTCCCTTATCGTGGTAGCCCCAAGTAAAAATTCAAAGTGTAAAGAATTGAAACTATTGCCGGTAGCAAGGTATCTGAAAAATAAATAATAACTGTTTTTTATTGCAGGAAAAATTATTCAAAAAAAATGGAAAAATTTAAAAGATTGTTTCGCTAGGGAATTAGCAGCCCAGCGTAAAGCAGTGTCTGGACAAGCAGCAAAAAAAAAGAAGACATATTTATTTCGACCAATTGCAATTCCTTTTCCCAATAATGAAAGATAGACCAACTACCAGCAACACCGGACCTTCTCAATCAATTGAGATTGATCAAGAAAATCAAGAAATGATATCTTCTCCTTCTTTAGCAACCAATACAGAAAATTCGGAAAGTACATCCATATCTAAAAGAAGGGCTGCAAGAAAAACTGTGCTTAAAACATTCCATATGAAGAAAAGTTACTGAAAATATTGGAGGATAAGCAATGTGAAACAATCGACGAAGATAAAAATTTTTCACTTATGCTTGTTCCAATGTTCAAAAAATTAACTGATGACCAAAAACATTATGCGAAAATTGAAATCTTAAATATCATGAACAATGCAAAAAACGTCGGAAATCCTCCAGTTTTTTACAGTTCAATGCAACAATCTTATTCTCATCTTTATCCTAACCGTCCGGTAGACCAAGTGCAATTTCCAAGATCAAATTTTCAACAACAGCAACAAGGAGGCAATGAAAGTATTTACTCCGCGCCATCGACATCAACGGTCAACTCTGCACAGTCTACACCATCAGCAACCATTTTTTCTGATGGTGACAATGCATATTATGACTTGTCAAATCAATAAATTAATTAAATTAAACAAATAGAACATATATTTATTATGTAACCTTATTTTTAATATCTACTTCTATATATCTAGTCTAATAATAGTTTGCAGAAAATATCTAGTTAATTTGGCAGAACGACGACACAAAACAAAAGCTGGTAAGTACCTTCTTACCTTATTGTTACTGCAAGACATTCCTCAGGTGGTATACATTTTCTCCATTTACTATTTTGGTACGATATTTTCGGTCCTATTATTTTTAATAATTCAAGAAAAGATTTTTCACTCATTCTGTAATAGTTATAAGAAAATAGTTATAAGAATTTACGAGGATGCTTTCTTAAATCTTCATGAAGAATGTAAAATTGACCCCGATGTTCTCTGTCAGATAAAATTGGATGCACCCAAAATTTTCTTTTCCGTTGCTTTCTTAATTTCTTTCGTAATAACAGAGCCACTATACAAGCGGTTTCTATGAAGTCCATGTTGATACTAGGCTCTAGTCACGATTAATCAGTCGCAAATGCGCGACCATACAAATTTTTTGCGACTACTACTTTTATGTCGCTGCGACAAATAATCGCATGAAAATCGCATGTGCGCGCCTGGCCTAACTCAGGGATCTATCCTAAGCCTAATTATGGAATGTCTTTTACGACGGAGCTCCTAAATATGTCCACACTACATGTTACTTGGCGAGTAATTGCATTTCAAGTAAGGAATAGTGTGTATGAAGAGTCGCATATACTGATATATACTACTTCGACTCGAACGAATACTTCCCAAGTTTATTTCAAGAAAAATTACTCGTCAAGTTGCGCGTAGTGTGGATCCGGCTTAAGGATACGCTGAGGATCTCGTGGTAATGATGATGAATAATGATCGCTCTGTTGATCATAAGGCGCATACTTACTTGGATGAAGGAATGCGAGCTATTTTTGGCGTCGGAGAAAATCCAAATTCTTCTAACTTCATGGTTTCAGAGAAGATTATCACCACCAAGTCATAAACCCAATATTTAGGTGTAATTATTCATTCCGCGAACATATAAAGATGGTAAGCAACTAAGGAAGTATACAACACAGACTAATAAGTACCTCACTCAGTTGCATCACGTCAAACATAGGCGAACTGAACGCATAGGATGAAGAGAAGATTGCTCATGAATATTTCGAACTCAATGATGCTTTATGGAAGTGAAGTCTGGACCAAACATCTCTAATATGATAACAAACAACGGTTACTGTAAATTATTACTTTACTCAGTTCCTCAGCGCCCATGAATATTTGCGCCGGACGCGACAGAAGCCGACGCAGAGCTTCGTGACCTTCTTCTATTGCAGAGGATAGAATGAAACAATAGATCGTCGATACTACTTTAATAGTATCAAATTCTGCATAAAATTTATTAATTTGATTGATTTACTCTTGATTTTTGTGTTTCTAAAGCTTCCATCGCTGTACTAAATGGAGTGGAATATTTTACAAGAATTATTTTTCTTAAAGCGCAAAACGATGACATAAACAATTATTATTACTGCCAAGTTGAGGAGAGCAACCCCTCTCGTCACCGCGACATATAAGATCGATTGTAACTTTAGCCCTTCAAAGATGTAAGGTAAATCAAGTCAAAATAGTTTTATTGAGAAGTTGTCGATTTGTTAGCTGACCGGGTGGAACCCGTTATCCATTGCAAATTTATGGGTTTGATATCTGTTTAATCTGTCGCGATTCACGTAAATTGCACATCTCTAGTCTGAACACCATCCTAAATCTCGGACTCCAGAACAACATGAATCTCGCACTTCCAAATCTGCAATCTTTTTGCCCTTTCCCAAAATACCTTACGTTAATGTTTAGTCTTTAATATTCTTTCGGGAGAACATTAATAGGTCTAAAAAACTTATTATATTGGGGTAAAATTCCACTTTCTTTCCAGCTTTCTTCTTTCTTATCCACTATTCATTTCATCTGTTATGCACTTGACTACACAAAACCAAACACACCCAAGTTTTTTGTCTTTCAACACCAATAATACGTAACGGAAGGGGAGGGACTGTTAATTCTACCCCACGTGATCAGCTTGTTTTATCTCCTACCTCCCACTCTTATTGATTACCATTGTACCTCATCATACCAACAATTTTCTCCTTGTATTTTCTTCCTTTCTCCACATTCGTCAATTTTTCTATTTTGTTCCTTTCAACTTTCGTTGATTGCTATTGTGCCTCATCGCACCAATAATTTTCTCTTATAATCTTACAAAACAAGATTATATGATGGTCAAAACAAGAACTTCATACTTTAATTGGGGCACAAAAAGAAGCTACCTGTCTTGACCCTTTTTTCTATTACAATGGGAGTTTCTTTACGCTTTAATTAAGGTACAAAAAAAATCTTAACATACTTTTGGAGGGACGATTAATTATTTTATTTATGAGTTGTCAACACATTTATTTTCAAAATTACTGATATAAATAACACAATGATGTGTATTGCATTTAATACCTATAATTTAATTCTTTATAGAAATTTTTGATTAAACTTGGCCAGTTTTTGGTTCGATTACATCAATAGTTTTATCTTTTGCCTCTAACTGTGACTCAGAACTATCAATACTAAGCACATTTTCTCCAAATTTCACGTCCGCTTTTATTTCCCCATCAATTTCCAACTTTTGTTTCAATATAGGTCCCGAATATTTCAACTTGAGCATATTTTTCACAGTTTCGTCGATCTCTTCCAATCTAACACCATAAATAGACGCTTTTTTAGCTTTGTACTTTCTTAAAATTAATTTGTACATATTAACATCATCAGTTTCGTTTAAAATTTCGCTCCTAAAATCACAAAAATTATTTTAAAATTTTGTTTTGTTGATGTTTGTTGTAACTTACTCTTTTTTCATATTCTCAAGATAAACTTGGACTTCGTCTAGAGTATTGAACGGGACGTTTTCTTTTAGAAATTGGTAAAATTGTGCCGATGCGTGTAACAAGGTGGCAAATTCGTCGTCTAAATCTTTAATTTCGTTCTCGATGTTTTCGCTTTCTTGTTTCGCTTTGTTGAGATTAATCTCGTGTTCGTTCAATTTCGCTTTTACGTCCAAATCTTCAACTTTCTTTTCCAAAACGACCGTGTTTGTTGATTCTGTTTCGTAAAATTCTGTACTTACATCTTCATTTGCTTTAATACCAAATAATCCAACAATTTTCGTTGTTGTTGTCGTTTTATGAGTGTGTACTTTGGTTGACTAAAATATTAATAAAATGAGATAAAATAAAATGATTTTATAAATTAATTGTACTTGTTGTGCCGGAACTTTTACGTCAACCATTAATTTGTCTTCTAATTGCTTTTTTGAGCTTGAGATGGCTTCGTTTTTCTTGGCAGCGGCGTTAAGTCGTATTCGATTTCTTGTTTGAGTGGTTAAACAAGATGCGATTGTTGAAGATAATCGACGTATTACGCGTTTAGCCTCGTTTACGGATAATAACCCTTTAATTTGACGTGGAGGTGCCGATTTAATATATTTTATCATTCTAGAAAAAAATTTAAACAATAAATCAATCCAAAAAAAAAATTATTTACCTTTTAACTTCCTTAGATGATTTTTCGAAACTATCTTTAAAATCGGAAATTTGATTATGAGTAAATTTAACTTGGGCTGATTTCGCAGCAATATATCTAAACCAATCACTTTCAATGCAAAATGTATTGTCATAATTAAAAGGAACAGGATTCGCGTTGGTTAGATCCACCGATTTTAACACTTTTTCTAAAGGTATTTGAGTATCGCCCGGAGTGAAATAGCTCGACCTCCCATTTGAGAATATGAAAATAACGCTTTTGCGAATATTTTCGTCCAATTGAGCCAAAATTGTTTTTATGCAATACTCGAAAATTACGCTTAATCTTGAATTATTCGGTTTCATCATTATACAAATTCCATTTAAATATTCCATTTCTGATATAAACTCCAAAACTTGTTCGACGTTTTTGTAATCGTTCTCGATGCCTTGGGTGTCTCCTAATCCGGGAGTATCGATTATATTTAAGATTGAACCATCTGGTAAATCAATACGATGCATTTGAGGTCGTTTCGTTGCCGATTTTCCCACTTGATGCTCTTCATTGCTATCGTGACCAAGGATAATCGTTTGTTCTGTAAAATTCTCATCCATTAATATAAATCTTACCCCGATTGCATATTTTAATTGTTTTATATCCGATAATTCGTTATAAGCGATGTAATTTAAAATTGTGTTTATAAATGTTGATTTACCGACTCCAGATTCACCCAACAATAGTATATTATATGTATTTTGGGATCCCATTTTTTTTTAAATTTTGCAATGGTATTATAAAAAGTAAAAAGAAAATATTGTGGTGAGTTTTATATAAACCTTCATAAAGAAAAACAAAGTGTAAGATAAAGAATTGTGGTTTACTTGATAAGTAATAAAATGTTAAAGATATGCAATTCTGGTCAATATATTTGTAGCAATAATAACACCTTGATAAAACATGTTATTCTAGAATCATTCTTTGTTTTTTTATAAAATTGTTTTTAAAATAAACAACATAAATTTTCTATATGCGTTTAAAATTCGTCGAAACATCCCGAAACTATTCAATGTATAGACATTAATGTTTCTAGTTCTAAATTTAGAGTAACATCTACTGATTTTAAACTAAAACTAACTTTGCTAAAGTTAGTTAACTAACTTTGCTAAAGTTAGTTCTTCATTGTGTCCAGCGATTCATGAACACAATGATTTAGTAGCCTAGTTAGAGGAGTAATTAGCAAATTTCGTACGTATTTAATCATTCTGGCACTCAGACCAAAGCAATCAATTTTTTAACCGTAAGATATCCAACTGGCAACTGGCAATATCCATCGTATGACATGGACTGGTTATCGTTCTTCCAGAGAGTTAATGAATCAATATTACGTGTAATTCGTTGGTATACGATTTTATCATGTGATAATAATGAAGTGATATTCTGGTGTGATAGGTCTAACAGTGCCTTCCTGAGTTATTATCTCGATTTTTAAGTAAGGAAAAAATTGCAGTAAATATTATGCAGAGTATGAATGCAGAAATCAAAAAATTGACAAAAAGTAGGTTTGAAATCTGAAAAATAAGAAACTCCGATATTGCCTGATCCAAAACTAATATTAAAGTCTCCCATCTTCTTCTAGATTTTAGTGATCATCTGATCATCATTGATTATTATGATCCTTCCTTTGATATTGATGTAAGATTGAATTTTTTGATGCCGTTTCCTTCTTTCATTAACTTTTTTAGTTTACTGGACGAGACTTGTAGTTGTTAGATTTTATTCTCCATACATAATTAAGTAACTATTGGTAGTGCAAGATAAAATGCTTGGGTGTGTTTGGTTTTGTGTAGTCAAGAGCTGAACAGAAGGAATGACGAGTGAAGAGGAATGAACGAAGCTGGAAAGAAAGTGAAATGGATTTGGATAACCCGAAGAGCTGATGGGTAAAACGAGACAGCATGGTTCCAATCTTCCAAGAAGAATGATTTTTTTATAGACGATCGGTAAATCCAACCCGACAATACCAAACCGCTTAAGAACTTAACATTTTGAAGTAGCTTTTTCCATAACCTCCCAAAAAAAACTTTCGATTGAGTTATAGGAAGTGATATAGATCTTGCCAACATACAAAAAATGAAGTATTAGTGAGGGTGCTGCAAAAAGACAAGATGAGATAGAGTAGGAGGTATTGACATTGGGCAAAAAATTGGAATGGACTTAAATACTTCGTACCAATATGCGAAGAGAATTTTAGCAGATTAACGAATTAAAGTTATGGAATGAATGCAACACAAAATTCCATTTTGGAAAAGAATTGAAAAAGCTCATTTACTAAACAAAGATGATGAACTCTTTTTTGACTCCTTTTTGCTTTGTGGAAAATTTCTTCGATAATATCTATTATTGAGCAAAACGGTGGAATTTTCTGACATCATATTGAGTTTATTCTGGATTTTTTGGACATCCTTGTATCCCTATCGTGACTTTCATCTCATTAAAGATTGAATAAAACTACGAATTTGGTGTGATGTACAACATTCATTTCAACTCTTTAAAATTTTCATCTAAAACTTTTTTTTGATAAATTAGTCTCATCTATAAAATCTTTATGAAAATGTGCATTAACTAAAACTTATTCTCCAGTTGTTAAATACAGATATGAACATTTTATTTCATTAAATAAACAAATATAATTTTTGTTACATTAAATTCTAATGAAAGCATGAAGCAAATTAAGCAGAGCTAAATAAATTAAGAAAATCTTTTCGTATTAAAGTTATTCTTATAAATAATATTCGAACACACGTTTCTTATTGCGGTCCTTTCAAAAACTGAAATATAATCGAAACCGGCGCCTTCGCCATCTTCAAAGAGGTAAGAACTATTTAAAACCGTCGATTTAGTATGTAACGTAAACAACATCGTTGCTTTTGATTTAGTTACAGTTATAAGTGTGAAGGCCTTTTAAGATTTATTCAAAAACGGCAAAAACAAATAAATATTATTCAAGTTTTAATTCCACTTCAATAATCTCACGATAACTCTTTCCAATCGATTTTAATTAAGTGACATAGTTCCTTAGTAAGATCATTATTAAAATTAGAAATGCAAAAAGAATTTAATTAAATAAAACTAGTGAAAAAAGTGTGAGCTTTAAAACTTTGAAGAATCTCAATTCGTTCTTGAGATAGAGTCCTTTAAATACGATCAAAATTTCTTAAATTATCGAAATTGCAAATTTTGATTCATTGATTTTAAAATTTGCGAAAAATCGATTTATTAATTAATTATTTTGAAATTAATCTCACTTATAAAGAAAAGTGTGATCTTCAAGATGGTAAAAATCGCTTTGACAAATCTCAATCCGTTCTTGAGATAGAATCCTTTAAACTTGATCGAAATTTCTTAAATTACCGAAATTGCAAATTTTGATTCATTGATTTTAAAAATTTGCGAAAAATTGATTTATTAATTAATTATTTTGGAATTAATCACACATATAAAGAATAGTGTGATTTTTAAATTGGTACATACCGCTTTGACAAATCTCAATCCGTTCTTGAGATAGAATCCTTTAAACTCGATCAAAATTTCTTAAATTATCGAAATTGCAAATTTTGATTCATTGATTTTAAAATTTGCGAAAAATCGATTTATTAATTAATTATTTTGAAATTAATCTCACTTATAAAGAAAAGTGTGATCTTTAAGATGGTAAAAATCGCTTTGACAAATCTCAATCCGTTCTTGAGATAGAATCCTTTAAACTTGATCGAAATTTCTTAAATTACCGAAATTGCAAATTTTGATTCATTGATTTTAAAAATTTGCGAAAAATTGATTTATTAATTAATTATTTTGGAATTAATCACACATATAGAGAATAGTGTGATTTTTAAGTTGGTACATACCGCTTTGACAAATCTCAATCTGTTCTTGAGATAGAATCCTTTAAACTCGATCAAAATTTCTTAAATTATCGAAATTGCAAATTTTGATTCATTGATTTTAAAATTTGCGAAAAATCGATTTATTAATTAATTATTTTGAAATTAATCTCACTTATAAAGAAAAGTGTGATCTTTAAGATGTTAAAAATCGCTTTGACAAATCTTAATCCGTTCTTGAGATAGAATCCTTTAAACTTGATCGAAATTTCTTAAATTACCGAAATTGGATGTTTTGATTGATTGATTTTAAAAATTAGCGAAAAGTCGATTCTTAATTAATTATTTTGAAATTAATCTCACATATAAAGAAAAGTGTGGTTTTTAAGTTGTTAAAAACCACTTTGAAAAATCTCAATGCGTTCTTGAGATAGAATCCTTTAAACTCGATCGAAATTTCTTAAATTACCGAAATTGCAAATTTTGTTTCATTGACTAAAAATTTGCGAAAAATCGATTTATTAATTAATTATTTTGAAATTAATCTCATTTATAAAGAGAAGTGTGATCTTTAAGATGGTAAAAACCGCTTCGAAAATCTCAATTCGTTCTTGAGATAGAATCCTTTAAACTCAATTGAAGTTTCTTAAATTACCGAAATTGGAAGTTTTGATTGATTGATTTTAAAAATTTGCGAAAAATCGATTTATTAATTAATCATTTTGAAATTAATCTCACTTATAAAGAAAAGTGTGATCTTTAGGTTGTTAAAAACCACTTTGACAAATCTCAATTCGTTCTTGAGATAAAATCTTTTAAACTCGATCGAAATTTCTTAAATTACCGAAATTGGATGTTTTGATTGATTGATTTTAAAAATTTGCGAAAATCGATTTATTAATTAATTATTTTGAAATTAATCTCACTTATAAAGAAAAGTCTGATCTTTAAGATAGTAAAAATCGCTTTGAAAAATCTCAATTCGTTCTTGAGATAGAACCTTTTAAACTCGATCGAAATTACTTAAATTACCGAAATTGCAAATTTTGATTCATTGCTTTTAAAAATTTGCGTAAAATCGATTTATTAATTAATTATTTTGAAATTAATCTCACATATAAAGAAAAGTGTGATCTTTATGATGGTAAAAACCGCTTTGAAAAATCTCAATTCGTTCTTGAGAAAGAACCCTTTAAACTCGATCGAAATTTCTTAAATTACCGAAGTTGGAAGTTTTGATTGATTGATTTTAAAAATTTGCGAAAAATCGATTTATTAATTAATTATATTGAAATTAATCTCACTTATAAAGACAACAGTGATCTTTAAGATGTTAAAAACCGCTTTGAGAAATCTCAATTCGTGCTTGAGATAGAACCTTTTAAACTTGATCGAAATTACTTAAATTACCGAAATTGCAAATTTTGAATCATTGATTTTAAAAATTTGCGAAAACTCGATTTATTAATTAATTATTTTGAAATTAATCTCACGTTTAAAGAAAAGTGATCTTTAAGATGGCAAAAATCGCTTTGACAAATCTCAATCCGTTCTTGAGATAGAATCCCGTAAACTCGATCGAAACTCGATTAAATTACCTGAAATTGCAAATTTTGTTTCATTGACTAAAGATTTGCGAAAAATCGATTTATTAATTAATTATTTTGAAATTAATCTCATCTATAAAGAGAAGTGTGATCTTTAAGATGGTAAAAACCGCTTCCAAAATCTCAATTCGTTCTTGAGATAGAATCCTTTAAATTCGATCGAAATTCCTTAAATTACCGAAATTGGAAATTTTGATTGTTTGATTTTAAAAATTTGCGAAAAATCGATTTATTAATTAATTATTTTGAAATTAATCTCACATATAAAGAAAAGTGATCTTTAAGATGGCAAAAATCGCTTTGACAAATCTCAATCCGTTCTTGAGATAGAATCCTTTAAACTCGATCGAAATTTCTTAAATTACCGAAATTGCAAATTTTATTTCATTGACTAAAGATTTGCGAAAAATCGATTTATTAATTAATTATTTTGAAATTAATCTCACATAAAGAAAAGTGTGGTCTTTAAGATGTTAAAAACCGCTTTGAAAAATCTCAATTCGTTCTTGAGATAGAATCCTTTAAACTCGATCAAAATTTCTTAAATTACCGAAATTGCAAATTTTGATTCATTGATTTTAAAAATTTGCGAAAAATTGATTTATTAATTAATTATGTTGAAATTAATCCCACTTATAAAGAAAAGTATGATCTTTAGGATGGTGAAAACCACATTGAAGAATCTCAATTCGTTCCTGGGATAGAACCTTTTAAACTCAATCGAAATTTCTTAAATTACCGAAATTGGAAGTTTTGATTGATTGATTTTAATAAGTTGCGAAAAATCGATTTATTAATTAATTATATTGAAATTAATCTCACTTATAAAGACAACAGTGATCTTTAAGATGTTAGAAACCTCTTTGAAAAATTTCAATTCGTTCTTGAGATAGAACCTTTTAAAGTCCATCGAAATTTCTTAAATTATCGAAATTGCAAATTTTGATTCATTGATTTTAAAAATTTTGCGAAAAATTGATTTATTAATTAATTATGTTGAAATTAATCCCACCTATAAAGAAAAGTGTGATCTTTAGGATGGTAGAAACCACTTTGAAGAATCTCAATTTGTTCTTGAGATAGAATCCTTTAAACTCGATCGAAATTTCTTAAATTACCGAAATTGCAAACCTTGATTTTAAAAATTTGCGAAAAATTGATTTATTAATTAATTATTTTGGAATTAATCTCACTTGTAAAGAAAGGTGTGTTCTTAATTAATTAATAACCACCTAAAAAACATCGATTGGGTTATAGGAAGTGATGATATAAATCTTATCAACATAAAAGAAAATAAGTATTAGTGAGGGTGCTGCAAAAAGACAGGATGAGATAGAGTAAGGGATTTTGACATTGGGCAAGAAATTGGGATGGACTTAATACTTAAATAGTACCAACATGAGAAGAACACAAGATTCTATTTTGGAATAAACTACAATTAAGCTCACTTTTTTGCTTTCTTTAAAACATTTTTTGATAAACTTGTCTTATCTATAAAACCTTTATGAAAAGGTGCATTTAAATTTAATAGATTAAAAAGGTGGTAGTATAAGGCATAAAAAGGCAAGATAATCTTAGCAAGTAGTCAAAACTTAACGGTTACTCATAGGAAGAGTTAACTCAAAGTTTTTCTCTATTTGTTATATACAGAGATAAATATTTTGCTAATTAAATAAATAAATATAATTGTTGTTATATTAAATTCTAATTAAAGAATGAAGCATGAAATAACTGAAGAAAATCTTTATGTATTAAAGTTATTCTTATAAATAATACTTAAAAATACCTACCTTATTGAGATCTTTTCAAAAACTGAAACTTTATCGAAAACCGGCGCCTTCGCCATCTTCAACGACGTAAGAACTATTTAAAACCGTCGATTTAGAATGTAACGTAAACAACGTCGTTGCTTTTGATTTAATTACAGTTATAAGTATGAAGGCCTTTTAAGATTTATTCAAAAACGACAAAAACAAATAAATATTATTCAAGTTTTAATTCCACTTCAATAATCTCACGATAACTTTTTTCCAATCGATTTTAATTAAGTGACATAGTTCCGTAGTAAGATCATTATTAAAATTAGAAATGCAAAAAGATTTTAATTAAATAAAACTACTAATTAAAAATATACTACTATATTTTTGAGTTTGTATTACGAATAATCGACAAGATTAAATGGGGGATTAAGATTTATTTAAATTTGTTTTTGGTGATTTTATCGTATTTTTTATTTTACCCAAAATGTTGATTTTGTTTAAATGATCGAACGGAACGAGGAAATCAAGATCAAGGTTGAGAAATGAGCCGCGGCCTCAAAAGCCTTGGCATTGTGATTGTTTCACAATGAAGGTGTAATATTTATAGAAATGATGCCATCGATTTGCCCGGCATTGGTTATTTTCCCACTTATGTCACTTCGTATAAACGTATAAAGAACTAAACTGGATCGATTATTATAGCTATTGAGTGTGATTGTTGGAAATTAAATGCGATAGTGAGTTATAAGTGTGGTGAATGGATTACTTCACTATTTATTTTTGGAATCTCAATTCGTTCGTTTAAAGAAAATAAAATCGCTTTAAAAATTCTTTTATTTTTGCAAAATAGTACATAATAATTAAAATCGTTATAGATAAGTTAATAAATTATAAAAATTAAGTTTTATAAAGAAAATCATTTATAAACAAATAACATACTTAATTTTCATTCATTCTGAAATCTACATTTCTAATTCGATATTATTAAAATAACTTTACTTGGTACATACAGAAATAAGTTAAAGTACACTTAATAAGTACATACATGCGATTATCCTTCTAGTATGGCTTAAAATAGTAGGAACTGTACTGTCCTAATACTAAGAAAAAAGTATAAAACACTACACTAAAAATGTGTCGCTTCTGTAAAATCAAAAAAATTAAAAAAAATACTGAATTGTAAAATACTTTCCTTTTTCATGGTGGTTCATATAAATTTTTAAAAAAATATTTTTCTTCTTAATTCATCTTAACTACATAAATGGCAATTTGTACGATTTGTTCGTTCTAGTTCGTAAATTCTTTGAATAAATCAATAATAAACTAAGCCTTTGATCGACTTTGTCCTTAAACAGACGAACGATAAATTCCGGATTTGCATGCATGCAAAGCTAAATGTAGGCATTTTTAGACCGGATTAACTTAACGTTTAAGTCGTGGTTTGTTGCACGTGCATGTTTCCGCTTTTTCCTTTGAAACTCTACGTCAAGCAGAAAGATTTTTTTTCTACTCTCTCGAAGGTAGTAATTACGCAATTAATTAGAATGTGAAATGAAAAAAGAAATCGTTTTTTTTTGCTGATAAATCATTATTTTGTATACAAATTGTTTCTTTGTGTGGTTTTGTTTATCGTTATACAAATTTGGAACGTGTCCAATCGCAAATTTCTTCTGGGAAGTAACCGGACGGTGAACCGAGAAGAGATTTTGTATGAATGAAGGAGGAGGACACGTGGGCGGATGCCAAGAAAGTGCAACACGCGTGACCATAGACAAGGTAGGCGACAAGTAATAAACATTAACCAGTTAGGTTAATCATTTAAATGAGTTGGATGACGGGCGCCAATAAGACCCCGCTATATCTTATTATTCAATCTTAACACTAAACATTGTTAATTTATAAAAATTACAAAAAACTAACACATCAAAATAACACTATTGTATAGTTTTTTATAAATTATGCAAAGTGTGAAATCGTGTTATATTTATAAAAATATTTTGGCTAACGTTGCGATAAAAAAAAATAAAATCTCAAGTTAAAATCTTTTTCATAAAAGAAAATCGCATAATTTGAAATCAAAAGAATCATCAAATTTGAATCAAAATAACCTCTGTTACAAAGACCTTTTTTTTGATGGAGGATTATTAAATTTTTGTGTCAGACTTTTACGTTCTCACAGTTTCTATTACACAGCATTTTTTCTCTACGTTGTTGTACAATCTAACCTGATTTATCGATTTCATTGTGCCAAGTAAGCAAGATTGCTAAATGAGCATTCTTTTCATATTTGATTTGAAACGGTATTGCAACTTATTGTAACAATATAAAGTTACCAACAAAAGCAGAGCTTTTTTCATGCACTATAGAATTTTTAAAAGAGTGTTCAGATTGATATGAACTAATTCAACAAAGTTCACATACCAATTACAATATTATCCTATATAATTTGATATAACATGCTTTTTTGACAATATATCACGTGAGTTTGTATGTAACGTGCTAAATGTACTGTGATATTTGCTTATATCATTTAAAATCAGAGTTGGGCATTGTGCACAAAAAATAAATGCAATACGCCGGATTTTAAGGCTAAACTGGAAGTAGAAACATTCAGGCTAAGACGAGAATTTCTCAAAACGGACGTGAGTCGTACGATTAAACCTGAATGTTTTAGTTCTAAGACTGAGTTAGAATTAGAAACATTCAGATTTAGCCATGCGTCTCAACTCCGTTTTGAGATACGCATGGCTGAACCTGAATGATTCTAGTTCTAAGACTAGATCTAGAACTAGCAAGATTCAGGTATAGCCGAGCGTCTCTCAAAACGAAGTTGAGACGCACGACTAAACCTGAACGTTTCTAGTTCTAAGATTGATCTAGAAACATTCAGGTTTAGACATGCGTCTTAACTACGTTTTGAGAGATACATGGCTAAACCTGAATGATTCTAGTTCTAAGACTAGATCTAGAACTAGAAAGATTTAGGTTTAGCGGAGCGTCTTTCAAAACGGAGTTGGGACGTACGACTAAACCTAAAAGTTTCTAGTTCTAAGATTGATCTAGAACTAGAAACATGCAGGTTTAGCCATTCGTCTCAACTCCGTTTTGAGAGACGCATGGCTAAACCTGAATAATTCTAGTTCTAAAACTAGATCTAGAACTAGAAAGATTCAGGTTTAGCGGAGCGTCTTTCAAAACGGAGTTGGGACGTACGACTAAACCTAAACGTTTCTAGTTCTAAGATTGATCTAGAACTAGAAACATGCAGGTTTAGCCATTCGTCTCAACTCCGTTTTGAGAGACGCATGGCTAAACCTGAATGATTATAGTTCTAAGACTAGATCAGGAACTAGAAAAATTCAGGTTTAGCCGAGCGTCTCTCAAAACGGAGTTAAGACACACGACTAAACCTGAACGTTTCTGGTTCTAAAATTGATCTAGAACTAGAAACATTCAGGTTTAGCCATGCGTCTCTCAAAACGGAGTTGAGACGAATGGCTAAACCTGCATGTTTCTAGTTCTAAGACTAGATCTAGAACTAGCAAGATTCAGGTATAGCCGAGCGTCTCTCAAAACGAAGTTGAGACGCACGACTAAACCTGAACGTTTCTAGTTCTAAGATTGATCTAGAACTAGAAACATTCAGGTTTAGACAAGCGTCTTAACTACGTTTTGAAAGACGCATGGCTAAACTTGAATGATTCTAGTTCTAAGACTAGATCTAGAACTAAAAACATTCGGGTTTTTCTTTCATACTCGTTTCACTACTACTAAATATTTAGTGATAGTGAAAACTTTTAGTGATAACTAAAAAATAGGAAAACATAATTAGCATTTATTTCCTTATTTAGCTCATTCACCGCCAAAACCTCTTTAGCTTACGCTTCTGTAGCTGTACCATTTTATTTTTTTCAATTTTAATTAAAACAAATTTTTGTTATATATTTCATTTAACCATTAATGTGAAGTATAAAGAGTTTTAAAAAAAAATCTTTTTCAAATCTCGACTTAGACGATTCGCATTTACGACGATCAAATCGTCGAAATCTTGTTGTATACATATGTACAGGATGGTTCAAATTCGATGTCCGAATAAGATATCTTCGAAATTATGAGAGTTTGAAAAAAGTAGATTGCATGTCATGATTTTTTTTATAAATAAATTCCACTGTCGAAAACCTCAAAGTGGTATCGTCTTTCGTTTTTTCCTACAAAAAATTAAAATTGAAAATATCCAAGTGCAATTATATTGGTTATTATAATAGATGAAATATTATAACTCAGACATTGTATATAGTAATACAATTATTAACTGTTTAAAGAACCAAAATTGTTATAGTATTTCAAAACAAAAAAAAAAAATTTAATACGTCATCAATTTCTTTGTAAAAAGGTGTCCATATAATGTTTTAATTATACTTCACCTATAATAATAATCAAGATAATTGCACTTGCTGGTTTTAAAACTTCAATTTTGGTCTCTAGACGACGATAGTTCGTCCAATTCTGACATCGAATTGGAACCACCCTGTACATATTTGATCCACACCATATCGAATCAATTTGATCAATTTGCCTATTTAATATTTTTTAACGTGCATTTTTTAAGATAAAACTTACATTTACAAGTATCTCATAATTGAGATACCATTCCTAAGTTGACATTCTTAATTAAGAACCTCCATTTTTTGTTAAGAACTATCCTCTGTAATATATACAGGGTAATTGAAACTCGAAGCCGTATGCGTTTCAGTGAAAAGCGGTTAGAATTTATGGAGAAAACATGATTGGTTATCATAATTGGTGTGCAAAATTTGCGACAGAGTGAACACGCATTTTTTTCTTAGGAAAAATAAAGAAATCGCTAAAAGTGCAACATGAAAGGTGCTAGATTATTTCAACTAAAATCCTGCGAAGAGTATTAGAAATGCTGATGATAAGTATGACAGGATACTTATCATCCTTAAAAATAATAAGTACCACGACTTCAAAGAGCATTTTCTCTAAGAGTTACAGCCCTGGGACGTGGAAATGAGACTGGTTTCAGTAAGACCTATCTGTCTTACTATGGAGACAGATAGACAGTAATGGAGTTCCCATTACTGGACCAACAAAAATTCACACTGGATTCACTCAGTCAACAATCAAGGACATTTCGGAGTTAATGTTTGGTGTGGTTTGATTGGGAGATACTTGGTAGGTCCACATTTCTTTGAAAGAAATCTCACAGGGGAGAGATACCTCAATTTCCTTCAAGAAAATCTTATTTTACTGATGAGAAAAATTCCGATGCTCCTTAGGAACTTTATGTGGCTACATCTCCTCATAACGCTCGTATCATTAGACTATATGTGGGTGAAGTTTTTGAGAAACGCTGGATTGAAATTAAATAGGCTCCAAAATCTCCAGATTTATCACCACTCGATTTCTTCTCATGAGGGACACTAAAAACCGAAGTATATAAAACAAGATCTAACGACTTGAAATCGAAGATTAGAAATGTTTGTCAAAATCTGAGTCTGCTACAATCGAAGCTGCTAAACGTCTTAGGTCATGTTTAGATAATAATGGGGCTCATATTGAACATTTATAATTTTTTTAAATCGATTTTCAGTGTTTTGTTTCTAATGTTTACTAATTGTAAATTCATCATAAACTTTACAATATGAAAACTTTACACTTATTATAGGTCCATTTCGAGATATTCATATATCAGGGCAAAACACTAATCTGACCGTCGCGACACCTAGCGGTGGTGGAACAGATATTTTCAACTTATGTTATTTCGTAGAATACGTTGGTTCAAAAAATATCCAATTTTGCTATCTCTTAAAAATTTAACCGTTTTGAGTAAAACACATAGGGCGTCGAGTTTCAATCACCCTGTATATGTTTTTTTTTTAAATTTTTTAAACGTATTTCATTTGTTTTCTTTAAAATCAATAATTTTATTTCAATTCTCTATAATCCTGTCGTAAGTCGAGTACTACCTGTAATAGATTTGTTAGAACAAACTGCCCAACTTGTGCACTCTTCAAATGCAGTCGTCCATATTAAGTATTACGTCTGAAGACGCACGGCTAAACCGAAACTTTATAGTTCTAGGTCTACTGTTAGTTTTAGTTCGCTTTAAGTATACAACAATTTAAGACTGAATGACAACAAAAAATAGAGTCAACACTAATTATGTATGCTAATGTTTTCTCCAGTGTCATCTCGAAGTTTATAAATTAAATGAAAAACAATATGATGAGATGAAGTATATATTTAAAGTATTTGTGAGTTCAGTGCTATACACAGAGTGTATTTCGACAAAATGTCTTCAGACACGATGTTAAGGTGTATCGAGAAATATGTTCTTAAAATAATTGGTCTCTTCTATTTATAATTTAGTGTGCTTATCAACGAGTGTACACTAATTGTACCTCTTTTGAACCGGAACCCAAGTTATCCTAATCCACCCTAGCTTCAGAACTAACACCAGACCTAGAACTAGGGTTTACCTAGAATTAGGGTTTAGGCCCTAATGTTTCTAGTTCTAAGTCTAGTGTTAGTACTAACACTGGGTTGTACGTTTAGTATTAGTTATACTTTTAATTCCAGAAGAATTTGAAATAATCTTCGGCTTAACCGTGCGTCTGAAGACCCACGGCCAAACCTGAATCTTTCTAGTTCTGGGTCTAGTGTTAGTTCTAGTTTTAGTTCGACATAAGTGTACAACAATTGAAGATTGAATGACAACAAAAAATAAAGTCAACACTAACTTCTAAGCTAACACTAGATCAAGAATGAAAAACATTTGGGTTTAGCCGTACCTCTCTTAAGACGGAACCCAACTCAACCCAACCCAACCTAGCTTCAGAACGAATACTAGAACTAGAAACATTAATGTTTCTAGTTCTAGGTCTAGTGTTAGTACAAAAGTTAGGTTGTAGGTCTACTGCCATAAACAATTTCTTAATATCCATAAATAAAGTTGTTGTGACTTTTAACTCATCAACTTTTCGTGTTTGATTGTAATTTTCATATAATCATTTAAAATTGGTTATATCTTAAGAACGGTTTGAGATATAATTATGAAATAAAGATAATTTTAAATCAAATTTAATAAAGATGTAGTGTAAATAAAAATAATAACATAAATAATTTCTTATTTCCTATAAACTTGGTTCTTATGGTTATGTTCGAAATTACATTTTCTTAAAAATGATTTATAGAACACTTTGAAAATAACACGAGATCAATCAGTTGATATTAAAATCTTTCTGTAATCATCAAAAATATATGATATTTATCGTCGTGGTCGTTAAGGCTTAAATTCCGGAATTCCAGGTTCCCGAATCATCTTGAACCCAGGATTTCATGCATAATTTTTTTCGAGATTTTCAGTATTAGATCAGTTAAATTACTTAAATTCTCAGCTCAGCACTGATATGGCTAGAAATGAACAGCAGATACCATTATGAGATGCCTTCAAATCCCGAATATCGAGAAAATAATGATTTATTTAAAATTCTCAAGAAGACCTCAATACATAAAACTACAAAATCGTTGATAGCACGGCGAATACTCTTTGAGAATAAACTTAAAAGTGTGTTGATGATACTGATGATGATGTATTAAAGTTAGAACCAACGCCAAAGGAGGTTTGCGATGACAATGAAAGTATACCAATGGAGGAAGAATTGAAAAAAATGTTCAAAATAGCATGGCTGTAGGCGCCAATTGTAGATATTGAAGGTATCTAGAACAGTAGATAGTTGGTCTTTCAATTTATTATGTCTATTACCCCCACCAGCATTGAATCGGAGCCTATGGATAGTTTGGATTTTAACTACCACTGAATAAATAGTGGTAGTGCGTGCAGAAATGCCCAACCCTGCTTTAAATAGACAATATTATCACAGAAAAGTTTCAGATAAAATTTTCGTTATATCAGAAGCGCTATCTATATTTTTGAATCGTTAAGTAAGCTTACTTAAATTGATGCATGTTTTTTTCATTGCTATGTTATTCTTCATGGTAAAATACATAACCTTTGTAATATCCAAATTAACATCAAGTAGGCCATAAGAGATAGCAGTTGTTTTAGTTCTAGTGGCAATTCATTAGTTATGATTTATAAATAAAACTTTGAAAAACATACAAATATTGCAAAAAGTAAAATGTTTTTTATTTATAAAGAAGAAGTGGGAAATATCAATTGTTATGCTTATTTAACAATCGAATTCGTACTAAAACAAATGACATCTATCATCTTAATATTTTCAGTCTACTTGATATTAATAGCGCTTGCGTTGTTAGTACACAGTATTAATTAAATAAAAAAAATCTAATAAAAGTTATTGATAAATGATATATAAAGAATCTTACTTAACAATCGAAAGACATTGATGTTATATGAAGAAAATATTATCTCAAACTTTTTTGGATAAAATGAATGATTTATGAGATATAATGTCATTTCAATTTGAGTGCGTCACCCTGTATATTATAATATAACATGTTTTCAACTGTTGATACTAATATTTCTGTATCTTGCAAGCTAAGATATGCATATATAGAACTTTATCACTGAAGAACAAGGTTAAAGCTTATCACTAAAACATCTCAATCAAATTATCCTTCACCAAAAAATGATTCGCAATCATAAAATAATATAACATGTTTGAAGTATTTAGTTAAAACATCAACATTAACTTATACATTGTTATAATAAATTTTTATTATAATACACGAAATAACAATAATACACGAAAAAAAATAAATTTCCTAATAATTTCTATTGGCTTAAATTGGTGATATTTATGTTTATTTTTTCCAATTAATTTAACCACTATTATTTAGAGAATGAAGGCCAATTTAAAGCAATTTTTTTATATTGGTTTAAAATTAGACGCTCAACATTAGCCTTAATGTGATATACTACTTTTAAAAGCGAATCCAATCTAATTCAATTTACGACGTAGGATTTATCTCCTTTAAACTTTAAAATCTTTAAATTTAACTTTAACGTAAATCCACGGTTATTTATGTAACCGATTTCCTTGTAAATCGTTTCAAATTTACAACAAAAACTTTACAAACATTTCTATTAATTAGACAAGTTGCCAACATTAATGATTATTAACTGTGTATTAAGGATGTAAACTGTTTCTAATGAATTTTATTTAATATATTAATATAAATTATGGAAACTAGGAAATTATTACCTCTCAAGATTAAAATAAAAGACTAAAAAGGTTTCCCTAAAATTCGATGTAAATGATATTTTATCATATCGTTACCGGGTTTAGAAAAAAAATTCTTCCGACTTCCGGGTGTCAATATCTTTAAATCTATGAGAACGTAATTTTCTGTCTGTGGGCAAAAGCGGCGTAATTGGCGTAAATTACGCCACAACGTCGCCGTGTCCACAGGATGAGAGTGGGACGAACGACGCCCCGATGGTGACGTTTTCTTCAACTTCACATTTACATTTGAAATCTACATAATGAGGCGATTTTTGTTTTGTTTTGCATTTTTATTTTTCGATTTCGTTTCGCGTTTGGCATCGATTCAAGTAGTTATTCGACGCCTATTCGTAATTCCAAGAGGACATTACTGCGATATGCCACCAGAATAAATTTCTAATTTATTAGAAACGTGAGAAAAACAACGTTGAGATCACTTGATGTATATCTGGTATCGGTTCGTTCAATTGGATCGGTAGACAGCTTTATTATCGTCGATGTTTTATGATTCCACTCGTTTGAATATGCATGATGTCTCAATTAAGCAATATAAACGAGATGATTACCATACGACCTGATTTAACGGTTGACTATTTAGGTATTTAACACTTTGTTTTCTTTACCTTGATTTGGTGATTTGGTAAATACTACGTTCGAAAGGTTTTGATCACAGGTATCTAAAAATGCCTTTTAAATCGTTTAAATTATTAACATAAATTAATTGATTTGATAATAATAATTAATTTTAAGCATCGATCGTTCCGCATCTACACTGTTTTATTCTTTGTATCCTTTTTCTTTTGTAAGGAGGACTTAATCCGGGACATTTCAACGTAACACTCACCCAAGTGAATTTTTTTGGTTTACAAAAACTGCAAGACTTAAAAGCTGGTCCGTTCTCGTCTTCCTCTTCGTTTTCTTCGGTCCTTTTTCGATTCTTCTTTTTGGGGTTCTTCGGAATATAAAACGAGTTGCACTGTCCGTAACAAAAGCGATTTATAACCGTCCGCGTGATGCAACCCTCTTCTTTCACTTTTTGCACCAACGGCTCCGTTTTACACCAATCTTTTTGTAGGTACTCCTTTTTTGTGATGTACAAAGCGTTTTTACTACTTTTTAATATATTTCTTCCGTTGTAACCGCGAAGATCGTTTAGCAAATCGGTTCCTTTAAACGGATCGCTCGTGTTACTTCTTCTCATTAATAAGTCGATTTCTATGCGAGGATTTTCAGTACGAGGGGGGTCCGGACCTGAATTTACGAATCTTTGGTACTCGTATTCCGGATCTGGGGGGTTCTCATCTAATTCGTTTTCTAATAAATATCTTCTTTCGCTTTTTGCTTCGTTTTCTTGTCGCTCTGCTATTAATTTTTCAACTTCTTTAGTGTTTATTATATCGGCGATTGAGTCGCTTTGGACCGATAAAGCCGTTGATATCGTTTGGAGGAGGATAACTAATGTTCCCAAGAGATTCATCTGCAACAAAGAAAAGAAATGTATTATTATGAATGAAAGAGTGCTATTTGATTTGACAAATTACAGACATCCGGCGATGCCCACATTTCGCGTGGGTATAAGAAGCCGATCTGGGCCTCTTTTCTTTTCATGTTACAGCAAGAGCCGAATATTATCTACGACGTGTCGGGTCGCCTACGATCTTAAGCCATATTTGGTAATCGGGGGAATACTGGATGGCCAATTAATGCGGTCCACACACCCGCTTTTAGCTATTTTTATTACGTGTGAAAACATCTCTTTTACATACATACATACATCCTCAAGACACCTAACTGTTCTCATCACATAAATTACGAATCTTCTAGATAAGATTAATTTCATTAAGAATCTAACTTGAGCCCACGCGATTCAATTGCATAAAAAATCATAAAAGAAAAAGTAAAATCGAAAAATTAATGACGAAGAATGAATCTTTGGAATGGATTTCTTTCGGGGTACTGAAAAATTATAATATAAATTGTATGGTTTAACAAAAGAAGAAAACAATCGCGAGGCAGTTAAGAGAGGCAACAGGTTCCGGCCGCACGGGGGCGCACAACGTCGTGCGCTCCGCCCCCTCGCGGCGGCGCCCACAACTTCATTCATTCATGCCTGGCCGACGATGATCCTGCGACAATGTGGCGCGCCTGC
Organism: Onthophagus sagittarius; assembly: GCA_036711965.1. Taxonomy (NCBI): domain Eukaryota; kingdom Metazoa; phylum Arthropoda; class Insecta; order Coleoptera; family Scarabaeidae; genus Onthophagus; species Onthophagus sagittarius. The sequence goes on from JASERS010000005.1 coordinate 32,625,500, forward strand.
AGGCGGCTGTGACCGGCTCGACCAGACGAGGCGCCAAGAACGGTTCACACAGCACCACACATCTAAATTCACCACAAATATAAAAAATCATTTCAAAAAGTTCTGACTCAAACTAATCCTAATAGCATGAGAACTAAAACTAGACCTAGAACTAGAAACATTCAAGTTTAGACATCTGAAGAAATATACCAGGATATCTCTAGTTCTTGGTCTATATTCTATATGGCCCGTTACTACTAAACCGTTGGCATCTGTTAGATAAGCTAGCTATAAGGTAACATGAGGTATAACTAATAGTTTAAGGTGTCGCCCGTCTTAGGCTCATTATTACCATCTTCTGGTTAAGCTATCCAAGGGATTATTGCCACGGTTACGGCTATTTTACACGTTCTAATTGGCTGGTAGATGGGTTTATCTGTAAGATAAATTTAACTAAAAGGTGGTAGTAATGGACCTTAGGCTCGTTACTACCATCTTCTGGTTAAGCTATCTAAGAGATTGTTACCATGATTACGGCTACTTTACGCATTCTGATTATCTAATGGATGGGCCTTAACATCTTAAGCTATCTCACAGATAAGAAATCCTTGAGTTATCTCAAGAATCAATGAAAAGAATATGAAAATACAATGAAAAGGCCTAATATTTTGACATTTTAACTAATTTTAAACTCAAATCATAGCATATCGCGTGTTTAAATCTGTCTATGACTTTATTCCATTTGGTTTCTATGGTATAGAAATGTTATAACGGTTTTTTTTGGAAAATAGTTACAAAATTGCTCCAGATTACGAATTAGAGCACCTACTTTGCGAAAATGAAATCAATTTTGAGATATCTCGCTTAGTCCTTGAGATATAAGCTGTCGAAGTTGATTGGGATTTTTCCAATATTTTGAATAAATTTAATAATTCTTAAAAAATCGATTTTTTCCGAAAATTGTAACGAAATTACTTTCAATTACTAATTGAAACATCTACTTTCCAAAAATGAAGTTACTATTGAGATATCTTACTTAGTTCTTGAGATATAAGCTGTCGAAGTTGATTGGGATTTTTCCTATATTTTGAATAAATTTAAAAATTCTTAAAAAATCGATTTTTTCTGAAAATTGTTACGAAATTACTTTCAATTACTAATTGAAACATCTACTTTCCAAAAATGAAGTTACTATTGAAATATCTTACTTAGTTCTTGAGATATAAGCTGTTGAAATTAATTGGGATTTTTCCAATGTTTTGAGCAAATTTAAAAATTCTTTAAAAATCGACTTTTTGGCAAATTATTACTAAATTACTTTCAATTACTAATTCGAGCATCTACTTTCCAAAAATGAAGTTATTTTGAGATGTCGCTCTTAGTTCTTGAGATATAAGCCGCTGAATTTAATTAGGATTTTTCCAATATTTTGAATAAATTTAAAGATTCTTTAAAAATCGATTTTTATTTGAAAATTGTTACGAAATTACTCTCAATTATTAATTCGAGCATCTACTTTCCAAAAGTGAATTAAGCTGCTGAACTTAATTTTTATTTTTCCAATATTTTGAATAACTTTAAAAATTCTTTAAAAATCGATTTTTTTTTGGAAAATTGTTACGAAATTACTTTCAATTACTAGTTCGAGCATCTACTTTCCGAAAATGAAGTCATTTTTGAGATATCTCACTTAGTTCTTGAGATATAAGCTACTGAATTTCATTCGGATTTTTACAATATTTTGAATAAATTTAAAAATTCTTGAAAAATCGGCTTTTTAGGAAAATTGTTACGAATTACTTTCAATTATCAATTGGAGTATCTACTTTCGAAAAATGAAGTCAATTTTGAGATATCTCACTTAGTTCTTGAGATATACGCTGCTGAACTTAATTCTGATTTTTCAGTATTTTGAAAAACTTTAAAAATTCTTGAAAAATCAATTTTTTGGAAAATTGTTATAATATTACTTTCAATTACTAATTGGAGCATCTGCTTTCCAAAAATGAAGTTAATATTAAGATATCTCACTTAGTTCTTGAGATATACGTCGATGAACTTAATTGGGTATTTTCAATATTTTGAATAAATTTAAAAATTGTTTAAAAATCGATTTTTTTTTGGATAATTGTTACGAAATTACTTTCAATTACTAATTGGAATATCTACTTTTCAAAAGTGAAGTAAATTTTAAGATACCTCAATTAGTTCTTGAGATATAATCTGCTAAACTTAATTGGGATTTTCCAATATTTTGAATAAATTAAAAAATTCCTGCAAAATCGATTTTTTTTAAAAATTGTTACGAAATTGCTTTCTTTTGCTAATTCGAGCAATTACTTACCAAAAATGTAGTCAAATTTGAGGTATCGCTCTTAGTTTTTGAGATATAAGCTGATGAACTAAATTGGGATTTTCCAATATATTGAGTAAATTTAAATATGCTTGAAAAATCGATCTTTTTGGAAAATTGTTACGCAATTACTTTCAATTACTAATTGGAGCATCTACCTTCCGAAAATGAAGTCAATTTTGAAATATCTCTTTTAGTTCTTGAGATATAAGCTGCCGAACTTAACTGGGATCTTTCCAATATTTTAAGTAAATTTAAAAAATCTACTTTTTTGGAAATTTGCTACGAAATTACTTTCAATTACTTATTTGAGCGTCTACTTTCCGAAAATTAAGTCAATTTTGAGATATGTCACTTAGTTCTTGAGATATAAGCCGCTGGACTTAACTGGGATTTTTCATTATTTTGAGTAAATTTAAAAATTCTTGAAAAATCGATTTTTTAGAAAATTGTTACGAAATTACTTTCAATTACTAATTTGAGTATCTACTTTCCGAAAATGAAATCAGTTTAAGATATCGCTCTTAGTTCTTGTGATATAATATGCTGAACTTAACTCAGATTTTTCCAATATTTGGAGTAAATTTAATAATTCTTGAATAATCAATTTATTTTTATAAAATTGCTACGAACATAGTTTCAATTAAAAATGAGAGCATCTACTTTCCAAAACTGAAGTCAATTTTAAGATATTTAGATAATTCAGATGATTTAAAGGTGGAAATAATTCATTTATAAGTTTAGAATCAGCTAATTGTTGTAGACCTACTCCTCATAAAGGTTGGTTCCAATCAATTAGGTTTTAATTATTTTGCAACCTCCTCCCAAGTGACTCCTCCAAGGAGGAAAAACTAGAGAACACAATAATAACGCTCTTTATTTATCGACGTGTCAAGACATGTTCGTAGATTTTCAATATAAAATGGATTTATTATTACAAAAATAAAGGTCAAGACGTGCCTCTTGAGTGGTTATAATTGAGAATAATCTGCAATAAATGAAAATAATAGACTTGAGATATAATCTGCAAGACCATCCTCTTGAGCGTTGTTGAGTCAGTTGTTGATTAGTCATGAGAATTTCTTACCGAGTGGCATTTTTTAGTTCGTCCAAATTCCGTGATATACCTGACCATTTCTGGCCCCATTTTGCATTTTGGCGATATCTCATGGCTCCTAAGGTCACCTGACATGTCAATATATGTGTTCTGTTTTATTTTTAGTTCTGCTTTTTAGTTAGAACGTCAATGTATGGTTTTAGATCAGATCACATTGGTTCTATACAACGAGTTGGTGAATATTATCAGGTTGATCATTTTTTCTATTGATTGCGCAACTGAACAATGATCCTAAGATTGAACGAATATAAAAGCTGAATATATCATCTCCACAAAGCTCGAAATCAAATGTTTGACTATCAAATTTTGTGTGGAAATACTGATGACATAAATGGTTCATCGCTTTAACCACAATGAATGGTCATAACAGAGTTTTTCTGATCTGGATCGCAGATCACTCTGGAGTTGCTGCCAATGAAACGGAAGATGACCTAGTAACAGATTAGTGCTTATCTGTTTGTGGGACCAGAGTTAGCAGATTGTGTAACTTTTGTGATGGTTAAATTGAAGATTGTAAAAATTTTGCAGCCAATTGATTTATCTTTACACAATTTATGCTGCTTCATATACGCCGGTTTTTGAAAATAAGTATGGGTGCTGGGTGCTGAAAAAACTGAATGTTAGTTCAGTGAATGACAGTTCTCACAAAAAAAAGTGATGAAAAAAAAGAAGAAATGTCTTCTGCCAGCAGTGTTTATAGTTTAAAAACTATTTTTTTTGAAGTTTTGACATGATCATTCTCTATGCCATCAGTATTTGACATTTTCGAAGCAACATAAAATCTTATAAACAGTTTTTTGCCTTTTGCAATAAAAATATTTTCTTCAAGATTTTACATTTTGCCCAATAAAGAATATTTTCTGTGAGCAATTTTACAAATATAGGTTTTTGGAATCATTGCAAGTCTTGTAGAGACAGTATTAAACCTTTTGGAAGCATTTCAAATTTTTTCAAATCTTCAATAATAAAAAAAATGAAACCCAATTGTTTGTCCAAATAGTAATTAGAAAAGCAATTGTAAAGTACTTTGTAATTGAAATTAATTCCATTTTTATTTTTTTTTAATTTTCTATGAAGAGAAGTATAAAATATCTTACGATGCAGAACTGGTTCAAGCTTTGTATCAATAATCATTTCCTTATTCTTGTGTAAAAGTGTGTGATTTATAAAATTGTACTTTCATCTATCGTACTCTAAGAAAAGGAATTTATACATCTTTACAACTTAAAATATTTGTTAACAAATTTATTAACTGAAAACAAAATTATTTATGATAGTATAAATTGTCTCGATATCTTTTTGAAACAACCTTATAAACTCCCTGGGATAGCAATACCAATAAATCCGTTTCACAGTCGCTAAACTTAATTGGCTCATTTCCTGTTTACTTCTGGTTGATTTGCCACTCTATTTTCATGTTAATCAACAACGTATTTACCTACATAACATTGTTTTCAAATTTCATTTACATATTCCTATGTAATAAAATCTTGCAAATTATCACAACCAATATTTATTAACATAAACAATTCATTAATCGAGACTTAAAAAGACATGTCAGAAGACAATTCCTACTCAAAGAAACTTAACTTTGATTGAATTTGATTTACTTAATATTTTAACAATCAACAAATCGTTATCTTCATCATCTTTTATTTGTTTATGTGCATGGCAATCACAATGAAAAGGGTATGGATTGTGAAGAAGAAATCGATCAAATTAATCTGTAAACATCATCAATTAACCTGCAACAATCTCCCGGTGGATGATGACCGGTAGTAATTAAGCCTTCGAGTTTGTTATTAAAGCCAACGCTCGAACTTGTCATACGATGAATAATGGTGATTGTAATGAAAGACGTAAACTTAAACACACCTTGTAACCTTCAAACACATGTTGCTGTTCATTTAGTTTCAAATTAAGAAAATTAAGAGTAATGATCGTTTCCTATTACGTCGATGATTACTTTATCACCGTTGGGAATTTGAAGAAAAAGGAGTAAAAGTTGTGGGTAATACAATGGACATGAATAACTCTCCTTGTCTCGTACTTTTCTTCTTCTTAAATATCACGTTTGCCTTTTGTGGCGTTTACGTTCATTGAGGATATCGCCCACGAAAGTTCTCTTGCTCCTACAGACTATGTTCTTTGAGCGTTGTGAAGGAATTTGTCAATCGGCGGCCTCGATGGGTGAAATTCGTTAATGGGCGTTTATGGTAATGAGAAGACGATAAATTTAGATCCAATTTAAAAATGATAATTACTTCGAAGGTCGATTCGAATGATTCCGCGTCCTTCCCGTCTGGCGACTACCACATAAGTCTGGCTACATAGTTATATGGTAATTGTACAATCCTCATTACCCTTTCATACCGCGCTCTCGTCGATCACCGAGTCGACAGTAGTAGTCCCATTAGGATCATGAGAGAATGCTTAGTAGCTAATGGTCGTTAAAGACGCTGGGCCACGCGACCAAGGCGGCGTCTCAAGATGCAAATCTTCAACGACGACGACGACGACGACGAGAGAAGGCAATTTGTAGGTTCGTACCGTTTACGAGCCCCGGTAGTATATCTGGTGTGGTCCGGCTCGAGAGTATCAATTTACCTCCTGCGATGCCAACGAACCATACTCTCCTCGATCACGATCACCAGACAGTACATGGCGCGACGGTTACTAAACCAGAATATTTTATCAGAACTCATTCAAAATATGTATAAATATAGAAATTATATTAAGTATATTATTTCTATATATATATATACAATTGTCCCAGGATTTAGTTACAAAGAGGAAAAAAATATTATTGAAGCTGCAAAAAGTAGTTCATCAAAACACTGCGTAGATCATTAATTTAAATTAAAAGTAAAGATAAGTCTTGAAATAGTTAAAGATGTTATTATGCTTGTAGACAAGATTAATAAGAGGTATTCATTATTCGAAACAATTCCAAAATTAATCACTTCTAATAGGAATGGGTGCTGTCAAGAATAAGATCACAAATGGGAGTGGTAATCTTCATCGTAGACATAATTAAAGTAATTTCTGGTAATTTAAGCATGTCTCAATAAAGAAATTAATTTGATTTAATCCTTATTAAAGACAATATAAACTTAAATTTTGAAGAGATTAAATATTTATGGCATTTGGTGGTAAATTTACAATGATTAGCAGTGGATTTTCCCACATCGGGAATTATTACACAGTCATTTTGTATGCTACAAAATTTCCTTCATTAATCAAGATGCATATAGAGTTACAAAAGAAGAAAATTAAAAATTTCCTGCATAACGTGCATTACACCATGGATGGTACCCCATCCATTTGAAGCTAGTGTTGCTCCATATCACGTAAAGAAATGTGTGATAAAGATTCCGCCAAATCATATTGTAAAAAATTCAAAAACTTTATTGTGTTTAAACGAGGTGGCTAAAAGTAAGGCCCACAGAGATTATTAATTATTATTAATTACTCCCATACAGACATTTAAACTAAATTGTAGTTGGTAGGTTTTTGGACCTTGTTGGTAGGTCATTGTGATAATGACGACATCCCTTCTTGTAAATGTGGCTTCATCTGTCCACTTTCGTCATGTTCGAGAGACTGTTGTATAAATCATCTATTTAGTCTTTTATGTCCATCATTTTGAGATTGAAGCAAAAAATATTTAAAATTACTCTTTCATTTTGATTATTTCGTACTTTCTTGGTATTTAAATCACCCAGAAATGAGACCAGGATCTCGTCTTCCACATTTTCAACACAAAAACTATAAATAAAATGAATGTCTGCATATTCTTCGGTCAAAAATAATTGTGGCATGATCCATTTTTTGTTGTATTAAACAATAATAAACAAATTAAAAAAAATGATATTTCTGCTTAAAACAACTAAGAAATATTTTTAATTTTTAATAATGATAATTATTTTTTGAAAATCACAGCTAACTTTTCGTATATATATGTAATAACTATAAAAATAACTAAAGAATGACGCAAAAACTATCAATTGTAAGAAAAAACTAAAGAGACAAAAAAATACTTCTAAAGTATGAGCATTTTTTATGAGCTTTCATTTAGCAAAGGAAAGCTAAAGATATGCTTAAAAATTAAAAAAATATTTTTTTTACGCAACTTTGATAGCTCATAACTCGAAAACAAAAGAGTTGCGACCCTCTGTTTAAATAAAAAAACTTGTTTTATTTGGTCAAGTATTACGTCGTAGTAGGTAAAGTAAAGTTTCCTTATTAAAACCTGAACCACCCCTGTATATACAATGTGTCCGTAAAATAACGGATGTAGGCGATAAAATCATTCTAAACGGTTTATGAAAGAATCCTTGAAAGGGATCTACCTTTTTCTGACTCTAATACAGTCAATATCAATATTGGTTGCATAGATAAATTTTTGAGAAAAATCACGTTAAATTTTCTAAATTTATCATTCATTTGAGATAGAAAAGTAGCAGTAGGCGTGTTTAACTATGCCAACCAATTGTTTTAGATATTTTATGAAGATTACAACGGTTACCATGGTTACGCATGAATAGTTACTCATTAATTTTAAAATTTTTCATTTATTTGAAATAGAAAAGTGACAGTAGCCGTGCATCAACCAATTGTTTTAGAATTTTATCAAGATAAACATTAATGTTTCATATTTAAAACAGTTGGTTGTCATGGTTACGCATGGCTGCTACTATTTTTCTATCACAAATTATTGGAAAATTATGAAAATTTAAGATCATTTTTCTCGACAGTTTTCTTATGTAACCTGTATTAATATTAACTATATGGGATTTAGAAAAAATCCTCTATCATATTTCGTAATAAAAATTGTTGATTATACGTATACGGGCTGGTCCAAAAAGGTATAACGGCATAAATTGTTTTTTTAATGGAACACCCTATATTTTTTTACATCTGCTGATTAGCTCTTAAATATCTTAAATGCTATAGCTGTATATCTTGTTTTTAATTTGTGCATGTAAGGTTAATATGTTATAAACCATTTTGTGAAAATTTATGTAATCACTTCAAATTTGTTATCAATCATATTAAATATTGAAGATTGCAATTTGGCACATCGAGAAAGAAAGCTTGGTTCTTTCGAACATCACTAATACTATTGGATAAGATTATACAGGGCGGTTACCAGAACCGGTTAATATAGGCAATGTTTAAGGTATCAACTTTGTAATTTTAAATGGAACATCCTGTATTTTTCCAAGGCTTCGAATGGCTTTATTAATTACCTTTCAGTTTTATTAATTATTAATTTACTAATTACCTAAGTTATGAAAAAGACAATTTTTACAAAAGCAACTGAGTTCATTTCGTAAAAGATGAAAAAGTATACATATATGCATATTCAGTTCAAAAAAGACTAGAATTTTCTGAATGGATATTTGAAAATGGTCAATAAGAGTACAACTTTTTTGATTATCTTCTAGACAGCGGATAAGCGATGTTTCGTAAGAATAATTATGTTAACCACTTATCTGTATATATATATGTTAACATATATGTTAACAATCTTCATTATTACGATATTGTCAACATTAATTTTATACAAGAAGTAGCCCACAAACATCCACAAACATGGTCCTAAAATGGTTCTAAACGGGAAGGAGTTGTAGGATCTTATTTGATCCGCCGTATTTTTTCGAGGCAATCGTTATTGGAGAATCTTTTTGAATTTCTTAAAAAATTTGTCAGAAGATGATTCACTAGTCGTTTGACAAAGAATTTGATCTCAACACGATGGTGCACCTCCTCATTACGATAGGAATTTTACAACAAATTTTTAGATATAATATTTGAGAAATTGTTTTCTTAATGCACAATTTCTTATTGTTTATGCACGGACGTATAATTTCTCATCTTTTATGAACTAAACTTACTTGCATTTATTTAAAATTTGTTTTTATCATATCTCATTTCTTGTGAAAAATCAAATTTAAGCTGACATTATTCAAATTATCTAACTATCCCAAAAAGTACACACTTTAGATGTATCATATGCTCAACACAAATGAAAAATACTTAATAAAGCCTTCTGAGGCACTTAAAAAATATAGGGTGTTCCATTTAAAATAACAAAATTATGATCCTTCAAACACCGCGTAAAACAACCGGTTCTGGTAATCTCCCTGTATTATATTATCAAATTTGATAACAAACTTTAAGTGACTACATAAATTTTCAAAAATTTTCACAAAATGATTAATAACTTTGTTAGCTTGCACTAAGAATTTGAAACAAGATATGCAGCTATAACGTTTAAGACAGCTAATCAGCATATGTAAAAAATACAGAGTGTTCCATTAAAAACAATACTTTTGTGTTGTCACACGTTTTTGGACCACCTAGCCTGCGTTTAAAAAAAAATCCTAACTTAATTGGTATAAGAGCTATGGATGCCTGACGCATTATTGCAGGACCCTGTATATTTACCCCGGCCTAGGGTGAATACGCAAACACTGGGTACTTAACTAATTAAAAATTTATATTAATACATGAATATATTCCTTAATTCAAATGTAAACTAGGATTAGGCATCTAAAGAGATATACGGCAAAATCTTAGGTAATGTTTCTAATTCTAAGTCTAATGTTAGTTAAATATTGCTGATATGTACACAAGGACTGGTTTTCTAGAGAACATTACGATGCTGGTGCTTTCAATATCTTAAATAAACCTCTGGTAAGACCAGCATCTGTCAAATTGCCTCCATTACACATCAAACTGGGTTTTAAGAAGAACTTGTATCGTTGAATCCAAAAGGACCCAGTATTTAAATATCACAAATATCGTACACTAAACTAAAAGAAAGCATATTTATTGGCCATCAAATAAGAAAATTAATAAATGACAACAAATTCATGTCAACATTGACAACAAAAGAAGCAAGGCGTGGATTAGCTTCAAACAAACCGCCCATGGATGGACGCAGGGATGATGGGAGATTATCTCTGGGGTGTTATTAGAGAAATCGACCCAAAAATATACAAAAAATTGTCGTAAAGTAACCAATTATGTTTAATGTTCAACATTTAGAACAAATGAAATAATATTGATTTCAGTGAATTATATGTTTATACTTAGTACCTAGAATAGTTAAAATACCTTTTTATTAAAGAAAATTGTTCGTAATAATTTTTTAACAATACAGAGAAAAATGGCAAAAATGAAATTTTGCAAAATAGATATTTCTGGTTCTATATATTCGACGATGATTTATAATGCTTCGAAATTTAGAGAATAAAATGTTCTACACGGTAAAATAGCAAATTTTTGTATTCATGTTAAAGATGGATTATTAATTACTACACTTATATTAATTAAGTGAAAAGAAAATGAGAAAAATGCCAAAAAATTTGATTTTGTTGAGTTGTTTTTGTAGATTTAGTCTGTAGCAAAATAGCGGAGAGATTTATGCCATCAATACCTCAAAATGTTCGTCTGGTTCTTCACTTTCATGTCCATATAGCTACAGAAGCACAATAATATGCCAAATAGCAAATAGACTGCACAAACAGTTACTGTGTTTTTTAATTTACGATTTTCCACATTTTTGGGTATATCTCGAAAACTGGATGTGATGGAGAAAAATTGAAAACAGTTTCACAATATAGTTAGCACAATATTTTACATTATAAAAAAAAAATGTTGCAGATTTTGAGGAAAAAATTGATTAAAGTTTGTAAACTATTATCCGTGCCAGATGTCAAGGCCGCTCACTTTAGAGATCGATATCTTCGAAATTGCTAGATAAAGAAATTTGCGTTAATGTTTATTATAATCAGTGAACATTTCTGTGTATCACAAATGTTCGGATATGCGGTTTTTCCTTCATCGCGAGTTAATTGAAAATTGTCTACTTTACGATTTTTTTTTCTTAAAAAGTAATCGACGAAAAATTTTCATACTTGAACTAATGGAAACCCAATGAATTCTTAATGTGGGGCATATTTTATTTTAACTATTATTTTATTATTTCGAAAAAGACCGCATGGAATTTAATCAGTATTTAAAATATAATGTGGATATTTATGGTCATGGTCTTTAGGGCTTACAATTCCAGAAATCCAGGTTCCTGAATCCCGGGATCTCGCCAACATTTTGAACCCAGAATTTCATGCATAATTTTTTTTGAGATTTTTGGTATGAGATCAGTTAAATTACTTAAATTCTCACCTCAGCACTGATATGGCTATAATAGAACAGCGGATACCTTTATAAGATACCTTTACAATCTCAAATATAGAGAAAATGATGATTTATTTAAAATTCCCAATAAGATCTCAATACATAAAATCACAACATCGTTGATAGCACGGCTAATATACTCCGAGAACAGTCAAGAAATTGTTCAAACTCAAATGTATGGTGATGATACCGATGATGATGTGTTAAAGTTAGAGCCAACGGAAGCCAATGGAAGAAGAATTGAAGAAAGCTTTTCAAAAAACCTTGGCTGTATGCACCAATTATAGACATTGAAACAACAAACGTAGTTAATGATGAGTTAGCCATTTTTGAAAGAGGAAGTAGTGTTGCGGAAAAGTTTGTTGTAATCAATGAACATTTCTGTGGCACGAATAAGGGTCTTGATTTCTGGCATGGATAATAGTGTAATTATACATAGAGCCAACACTAATGTTAGAGCTAATACTAGACTTATTGATAGATCAAAAAAGACTTACCTCGCTTTCGTTTTCTTTCTCTTTTTTACCTCCCTTTAGATTCAGGTTTAGCCGTGCGTCTGAAGACGTACGGCTAAAAGACATTATGAGTACAATTTTCAAAATATTTGGCAGCAATATGTTTTAAAACATTCTCTATACGATGGTAATATCAGATTTTCAATGGGACAAATTATTTCAAAATGGGGACTTTCAACATTTCATCTTTTTACGATAGTATTTTGTTTTTCATAAAAATTTTTTCATTTCTTTCCCCATCAAAAGCAAATTAATATTTTAATCTAGTAGTCCACAATTGTTTTACAAAAGAAATAATTGAAGTTTAATCTAGTAGTCAATTAATTCAAATTAGTTATCAGTTCTTATTAATAGCTGATAGTGAGACACCCTGTATATCGGAAAATAATTTTAATCGATGCAGCTATGATGATAGTGTAGGGTAACTATTGATGATAACCCTGTACAGGGTGAGTCAATAGTGTAGGGACGGAAGATTGTGGCTTTACCGTTGAAAATACAAAAATGCTTTTATGTCATCATACATTTATACGATTTAAATTATTTTCAACTATACAGGGTGTTCCACTATTCCAGACCCGTATTCAACATCATTTTTTTAAATGGAACACTATGTATCTTTTCACATGTGCTGATTAGTTGTCTTAAATGCTATAAGTGCATATATGGTTTTCAAATATTGAATGCAGGGTTGCCAAGTTATTATCATGGGGTCACTTAAAATTGCTTATCAGCATTATTATTAAATGTTGAAGATTATAATTTGGCACATCAATAAACAAAGCTTGGGTCTTTCGAACGCCACTATTGGATAATACAGGATGATTACCAGAACCAGTTAATTTGCGGAATGTTTGGGGGACCATAACTTTGTTATTTTAAACGGAACACCCTAAATTTTTTCAATGCTTCAAAAGGGTTTAGTAATTATCTTTCATTTCTGTCAAGCATATTGTATGTGTAACACATGTACTTTTTGAGATAATTGGACTGATTCAAAAATGTTGGTATAAACCTGATTTTTTCACCGGATATAAGGTATAAAAAACAATTTTTAACAAATACAAGTACGTCTATTTTGTAAAAGATGAAAAAATAAGCATCTGTGCATATTCAGTGCAAAAAAGACCAGAATTTTCGAAATGGGTATAAGAAAAAGTTCAATAAAAGTATAATTTTTTGATTATCTTTTTTAGTGAATCAACGATGTTTCGTAAAAATAACGATGTTAACCGCCTTATTCTTCATTACTACAATATTGTCATCACTTATTTTGATATGAGAAGTAGCCCACTAATAACGATGGTCCTAAAATATCTGGGCAGGGATTGTAAGATTTTATTGAATCGGTTGGTATTTCTTCGAGGCAACCGTCCACGGACATTCTTTTGGAATTTCTTAAAAAATCAATTGCCAGCCCTTTTAGAAGATGTTTCACTAGATGTTTGACAAAGAATGTGGTCTCCACAAGATGGTATACCGCCTCACTATAATAGGATTTTTGCAACATATTTAAAAAGATTTCTTGGAAAGTTATTTTTTTTATTACTATTGTTGCTGCACAGATCCATACATTTCCATCTATTACGAATTATAGTTTTTATAGTTATATAGTTTTTTTTTCTTGTGAAAAATTCAGGTTTATGCCGACATTTTTGAAATAGTCTAATTATCTCAAAAAGTACACATGTTAGATATACCATATGCTTAGCAAATATTAAGGGTAATTAATAAAGCCTTCTGAAGCATTGAGAAATATAGGGTGTTCCATTTAAAACAACAAAGTATGGTCCCCTAACCATTTCATAAATAACCGGTTCTGGTAACCATCCTGTATAATATTATTCAATAGTATTAGTGGCGTTCGAAAGACCCAAGCTTTGTATATCGATGTGCCAAATTACAATCTTCAATATTTAATAATAATGCTGATAAGCAATTTTAAGTGTATTTATAGCAATTAAGGCAGGTAATCAACATATGTAACAAGATGCATAGGGTTCTATTTAAAAAAAATGAAGTTGAGTATGGTCCTAGAAGTGTGAAACACCCTGTATAGCTGAAAATAATTTTGATCGATGCAGCTTTAATTGCAATATATGAAACATAAAAAACACTTGTTTTTATTTTCAACAGTAAGGCCACAATTTTCCGTCCTCGCACTATTGACTCACCCTGTATATGTACTAATACTAATTCTTTCATTTCAAAGAGAAGTCTCGGTCTCGGCTCAAAATTGAGTTTCGATCGGACACTATTTATAATTGTTGTATAAAGACAAAGAATAAGTAGATGGTAAAATGAAGATTAGGCGAAGAGGTGGATGTAGAAGACGAAGAAGAAGAAAAGGGCAGAGTTGATCGGAATTCGAGACGGTATCGTATTCTTTTTGGACGTCCCACGATCGGCGAGGCGCCGCGGCGTCGTTCAAAAACAAATTTGCTTAACAACGCGCCATAGCACGGCCACTTTGGACGACGCCGACGGCTACATGTTTCCTGATTAAGCAATCACTGGGATATTCTGGTGGTGGCGCCAACGTTGTAGGCATCGGGATGTAGCGAGAGCCTCTTGGCTACACGGATATTTCGGGATCGACGAGATGCAGGAATTGTGTTGTGTGTGTTCGTTTTGCAACCTCGTAAATGTATACTATGCAAATCGGAATAGTTAAAATAATTTAACTACTTACACCTAAACACTTCAAAAAAAAATAAAGCTTTTTTTTTTAATTCCTGCGGAATTAATTTTCTTCGACATTTGAATGCAAAATGTTGAGGTGGAATGCTAATGACACCTGGATTAGACTTACGTAAAGCCTCTATTCGGATAATTACATTATCGATTTTAAATATCACCCACGTGACGTCATTAATCAATCAGTTCCGGTAGGTATTGTTAAAAAAATGTTATAGGTCGGAAATGACAGTTTAAACGGTGTCTCACAATAATTTTCACATTAACTTCGCGACCTGCCCACAACTATTTGCAAAGTAAATGAATGGCAATTATGTTTTGAACTTTATTGGCGCGGATACCATTCACCGTTTTAAAATGCAACTATATCGTTTATAAATTGGTAATAAATTAATTAAATGGATTAATCGAAAAATTTGTGATAACAAAAATTAATTTAAACTTACCGTTTTTTTTTAATTAAAAATTTCTTAAATCTAATAATATCAAAACACAAAAATATAATTTTTAGCACAAAAAAAATCTTAAAACTCCCGATTAGCACGTGACGTTTCAATTGTGAATGCGCGGGTAGCGATTCTCGTGCGCTAAGGTACTGAAATGACAGGATTGTGCCGCGGCCATAGGTTTTAGTGCTAGTCCCCACCAAAATCTCATATAGGTTTCTGGATATTCCATCGGTCCACCGGTAATTTTCACCGAATTCCCGTACAATGGAGATAAACGTGACTATCCTTTGAAATGAGACGCTTCAAAACATCCCCAAAACGTGACCTTTCAATAGAACGGAAGCTATTCATAATTGGTTGGAATTCCCTAAATTCAAAGAAAATACCTGTAATGAATATTTTATAGTAACACAAAAAATTGTTTTTTAATTTGTTTGTTTGTATATTGAAATATTTTACTACTTTTGCTATCTACAGTATGTCCCCGGATCGAGTTTTCAAATTAAACTCAACATATATAATGCGTCGGATATGTTCAAATCACCGAATCGTACCAATTTCATACATTATTTTCGTTTTTATGTAAAAAATTAACTTCTTTTCCAAATAAAAAAATTGTCAAGTTCTATTTATGATATGTAACCATTAAAACCGCCATGCTAAGAGCAATGATGCATTGATCGTATAAAATTTAAGGGTAGATAATCAAGTTCATTAAAGTAATTTTATAACATACCCAAACATTTCAGTTGGTTTACATTTCATTGAAAAAATATGGCCCAATTATTCTGTAATATGTTATAGTACATCATACATTTATTTATTGACATTTATCGCACAAAACTACACAAAAAAATGATTTACCAGTACCTAGCTACGTTTTCCTAACGACGGATTTCTTTTTGCGTTGTGTAAACCTAATTTATCTAAAAAACGTCGGAGAGGCGGAATATATTACGCCGTGTGTAAGTATTTTGCTAGAGTAGCATAGTTATTAATTCCGTCGGCATCTATGGTCGAAGTTGAATTAAGACAGCACATTAAAATGGAACCAATTTGCAAAAAAAAAGAAATTAATGATCAAAACAAATCATGGATGATGAGCAGGAAGAAGAATTTATATCGACGAATTATGCAAAAATCTGGATACAAGTAAGCTAATCAAGAGCAATCTCTTTAAGTTTCTAAACTATTTCATGTTGATGTGTTTTGAATCTTATTAAAAAAGAGCTGACCTTACAAAAGAGTTAATTTAATCTATAGCAGCAGTCGAAAAATTGGCTTTAACGCTCAGATAAATAAGCAAATATTTTAAATTTTGGTATTGCTTTTTTATTATAACATACAATATTTACATCGTTAATATGATAGGTACTAAGATAGGTACAGTACATAAGTATTACTTGTTATCTACACATAGAAAGGCTTCTTCTAAAGTTTTAGAAACTAAATCCGAGGATGTATCGGAGTGACCTCAAGTTTCCGTGTGTGAGTGGTCCACTGTGACAAAGTTGATTCATATAATGGTTGAGTTGTAATAAATGGAACAACTGGGGAATGTTGATTTTCATTGTAATGGATGTGTGAAGATGGTGTGTTATGAAAAGACGATTGTTGGTTTAGTATTTCCATTTCTATTACTGTTTTAAAAATGCTGGTTTTCGTTCGGGTAATAGGATCTGGTCGGATTTTTTTTACTATAGCTTTGAATAACAGATCGGTTTCATTATCTGATGGTTTTGGACGATGCAGAAGTTCTTCCATATACTTTTTGAAAATTTCCCTATCTTGCTGTCTTTCTACCAAATATTTGTGATATTCCATTTAAATATTGGATTGTCAGATATTTGCTCATCTGTGGGCGAAGTAGAACAATCAGGTTTTGAATATGATCCGTGAGAAGCTGAATTTTATGATGATTGTTTTGCTAGCCTTCTCATATTCACCAACTTCACCAATGACTGGTTGCGCTGTTGAAGTTGACGCTGAAGGACTCGAAACGTACATAAAAGTCTATCTTTTATCTTCCATAGTAAATAAAAATTATAGCCGATGCCAATATATAGCTCTTTCTTTTTTCACGGACTTTCAGGTACTACCTCTTTCTTCTTTTTTCTCCCTGTTGTAGTGATTTTTAACATCAAAGTTTAGACTTTCCGTTTGTGACATAAAACTAATTGAGTGAACCTAACGATTTTATTACGATTACCATAGTACCTTTTGACCATGCTTGTCCCACTTTTTTTACCACCTCCTGACCAGATAGACTGGAAACAGAAAGCTGACGAATTTTGGAAACGTTGTGATTATCCAAACAGCATAGCTTCCATTGATGGTAAGTAATTCTTGGATTGTTGGAGGTATTTCTGCCTCCAAAAAATCTATTTTGTTGCATCACGTAATTGTTGGCGATGAAGTTTTTAGTTTAAGTGAGCACATAAACAACGCCTAGAGCTAACACTACCTTTTGAGATATCAACTTTTCAACTTATTAGTAACATCTCATAAAATTAACAATCTCCTTAATTATTAAAAAAAAACATAGAATTTTTGAGATATCTTGGTGAAATTTTTTATCACTTATAAAGGAAAGTTTGTACTTTCCTTAAAATAAAACCATACTAGAGCACTTCTTTTTTGTGATAGCAACTGTTGAACTCTACCGAAATTTGAAACTTTTCTAAATTTTCCTAAACATCATTATATTTTAATTGAGATCTTTGGCAGGATAAATTAATATTTAAAGATATATTACTTAATCTATCTTTTGATTATTTAGTGATTTACACATCGATATGAGACATTATCAGAACGATAAAAAAGTGTCAATAAAATGTAGATAAATATTAATAGTGGTCATACCAAGCAGTTACAGAATTGACATAATCTATTCATCTCAGGAATATATGTCATCAATATCGATGTATATATGCAGTAAAAAAGAATCTGCTTGTTGATGAAATTTTGATCCATATGGATTTTTTTTGAAAATTACTGCTACAAATATACTCAAGAAGTACAATCTGCACACTTTGACACATTTTTCAAAACTTCAGGTATCTCTTCATACTTTAATTGTATACTACCAGCATCCACATAATAACTCAATACAACATATCTCATACTATACAGTATCAAATAGTCTTTGTCATGATCCTTCAGCCATATACGTGCATTTAGGATATATTTTTGATGATAATTAACTAATTCTTCTTTGGGTATAAAACTTATTAATTTCTTATCGGATGGACTATCCTCCCAATATAAAAACACATATATCTGCACAAAAAATTGCAAGCAGAGACAATTCGATGGCATCAAAGTGAAAGTGGCCATGGAAAAGGAGTGCCTGTTGCTATTGCTATTTGCTGTTGCTATTGGAGGCTGCATTAAACGAATAACAGACTCAAAAGTCGCGTAAGGAACAGACATACCAGGAACTGATCCCAGCATTTACTCTTACGTTTAAAGGTATGATAAAAGTTCATTAAGTCACATGGATCAATAAACGAAGAAATAGACTAAGAGATTTAATACTGCTTCAAAAAAACTTGATACTACCTCTAGAAGGCTTGCTAGAAGACGTGAACTGCATTCAAAAGATTTACTGTATCCCAGAAAGACTTAATATGGCTTCTATAACCTAGATAGTGCTTGAAGAAGACTTAAAATGTTTTCAGTAGACATGAAATATTTCCAGAAGACTTGCAATGCGTTTAGAGGCTTTGAAATACTTCTAGAAGACTTGGAACTGTTTCTAGAAGGCTTGATTCTGCTTGTAAAATAGCCGACAGAAAACATATTCATCGCAAAAAAGAATAGACTGTTGATAAACTGTTTGAGTTTCACCATTTGCTTGATACTGCTCTTGGTAGGCTTGATACTACTTCTAGAAGACTTGATATTGCTTCCAGAAGACTTGAAATGATTCTAAAAGACTTGAAATACTTTCAGAAGACTTGATATTGCTTCTGAAAGACTTGAAATGCTTCCAGAAGACTTGAGACTGCTGCTAGAAAACTAAAAATGCTCCCAGAGGACCTGATACTGCTTGTAAAACTGCCGACAGGAAACATATTCATCGCAAAAACTGTTGATAAACCGTTTAAGATTTACCATTTACTTGATACTGCCGTTGGAAGTTTGATACTGCTTCTAGAAGACTAGATATTCTTTCCAAAAGACTTGATATAGTTTCAGAAGACTTGATATTACCCCTGGAAGACTTGATACTGCTTCTAGAAGACTTGAAATTGTTTCCAGAAGATTTGAAAAGTTTCCAAAAGACTTAATATTACCTCTTAAAAGAAATGCGAAATGTTTCTAGAATACTTGATATTGTTTCTAGAAGACTTAAATGCTTCCAAAACACTTAATACAACTTGTAAAACTGCCGACAGAATACCTATTCATTCCTAAAACTTTTTTTACTTGATACTGGAAGACATGATACTGCTTCTAGAAGACTTGATATTGTTTTCAGAAGATTTGAAAAGTTTCCAGAAGACTTGATCTTGTCTCCGGAAAACTTGTAATGCGAAATGCTTGAACATTTGATGTTGCTTCTAGAAAACTTAAAATGCTTCCAGAAGACATTGATACAGCTTGTAAAATTGCTACTGTTATTGAAAAAGTATACATATTTTTTAAAAATTTACGCTCGGTTTGATTTTTGTTCCTTGGCTTATTGTTTGCCGCTTAAACAGTTGATTTACTGATCTCTGGAAAGAACAACATTGCATGAAATATTTTAAAGCAAAAAGACAAACTCTTGACTCTTGCGCCAATGAAACAAAAAAACAACGAATATATTTATTAACAGCGAACTTGATTAAAAATTCATAGAGTGGCTAGCTCAAGAGTAAGTCTTCTTTGGTTTGTTTGGTTTGGAAGGAAATTTTGATGCATCGTCCGGATGATTACATCGCTTTCAAACGTTAAGGAATTAGTGAAATTGCTTTCTATGGAGAGAAGCTGAGCTGACGATTTTCAGTGTGATTTTGAGAAGTTTGTGTTATCTGAAAATATGTCAAATGAGCAGATTTATAACGCTGATGAATCAGCGCTTTTTTGGAAATATCTTCAAAGTCGTACTTTAGCTTTTGACATCACAAAAATAGTAAAGAAGGAACTATCTTGCCATGTTGTAACTCTACTAGTACTCTCAAACTGAAACTTCTTGTAATTACAAAATCTAAGTAAATAAGGTTTTTCAAACATACAAGACTAAAAATTTTATAGGTTGATTACTTCAATCAAAAAAAGGGTTGGATGAATCAGCAGATTTTTTTAAGAATAGAAGAAAGTTTGTAAATATCTTCTTTTAATGAATTTAGCAAAAGAACGCAGACCTTTTAATGGATAACGCGCCTTCACATCCATTTCTAAGTGTAAAGATTTAAGCTTCTGACGAAGAAATTTTCGGAAGATTTGCACAATTTAGCGTCTGTATTGAATTCCATTAAAACCTCAACTTGCATGAAGTCGTGGTGAGAAAATGGAAGTGTGAACAAAGTAATAAGAGCAAATGATAACGGATAAGCCGAAATTGAATGTGAAGAAGACGAGGTAACTGCGCCTACGCGAATAACCCATAATACTACTTTGCAGCACATAAACGCATTGCTTGAATATTTAGAAGAACAAGACGACGTAAATTTGGCAGAAAAGCTTATACTAAGAAACGTGTAATCTAGAATGAAGGTAAACCCAACCCAACTCAACCCAAGTTAATAGAAAGGTGTTTCCAAAACAAAAAACAAAAATTGGTCACTGATTTCCAATCCTTTTTTTTTAACGAGGTCGGTGAAAATCTGCTAACAGACATCTGGCCTGGGATGATGGGCGACCAGATAGTGTGGGGTTGAGGTCAAAGACCTCGATCCACTAAAAACCCCTTTCCTCGTCTTCGTCTTTTCGCTCCTTTTGGCAGTCCGGACCCGCTTACCGCATTACTGCAGACTGCCTAAGACGGAAAGAATTGCTGGTTGTTCTAGCTGTTTTTTTTTCTTTTCAAATTCCTCTTGTCTCGGCAACGCAAAACAACATTTACAACACAACCTACACGGTCGAGGAGCGGGAGACGCCCCTCATCCTCTCCTCTTCATAGCCGATGACGCCTATGAAATTTCGGCTCCCAGATGATGCTGATCGAAAACTTATGTCGGCAAATGCTCCATTTGAAGTTTTATTTGAAATAAAACAAAATTCTTATTAATTTTTTACAATAATACATATATAATGTCATACCCGAAAGGGGGGCATAAGTGCCCCCCTCCTTTCCTCTTCTTGGAGTACTTATCTTTCTTCCTGTCTTCTCTTTTCTTCCCTTTCCTTTATCATCATTATCTTTCTCAAAAACTTCATTACTTCTTCACGTTGCCTTTCATCTCCTATGAGAAGGTCAGCTATAATTTTTCCTCCACTTTCTGTTTTACTTCTAGTTCCATTTGTTTTCTTTCTTCCTTGAACCGATCGCACTTAAAAATTGTGTGCTGTGGAGTATCTATTTCCTCACACCCAAACCAGCAATAATCGGAGTCTATTTTCTTTATTTCTCTAAGGTACGCTGCAAAAATTCCGTGTCCGCTGATAGCCTGCGTGGTGTAATAATCTACCTTAGGTCCTTTTTCCTTCCATTCTTGAACATTCTTTATAAAAACTTTTGCCCATCCTTCGTACAAATTCCACCTCTTGTGCTACCTCCGATATAGAGAATCTTTATTTTCTTCCGCTCTTACGTCCTTTTCCTCCCAGTTTCTGCTTCGCTCCCACACCAATAAATCCATAGGTGGGTTTTCCGCCATCACTCCAACTGCATTTGTGGATACCGTTCTATAAGCTGCTGTAATATTTATTGATACTCTTCGCTCGATGGATCTTAATAACTGTCTGTATCTTTTGTATCTCAGAGCATCCTCTCAACACGGAGACGCATACAGCACCACCGATCTCACAACAGTTCCCAATAATTGTCTCTTTACTTGGCTTGGACCCCTAATTCGTGGCATAATGCGTGAAAGCGTATTCTGGATTTTTGAGGCCTTCTCTACCACTTTTTTATGTGAGTAGTCATTCGTAGATCTTTGTCAATGTGTACACCGAGATACTTTACAAAATCAATGCTTGTTATTGTCCTCCCACCTATTTGTAATTCCACATCTAACATAGTTCTTCTCCCTTCTAACACGACAATCTCCGTCTTTTCAGTCGCTAATTCAAGGCCCATTTGATGAAGAGTCTCCGCAATTTGACTTAAACAATATTCAGCTTTATCCACAATTCGCTGTTTTGTGGATTCTTGGACTACAACCGCAATGTCGTCTGCATATGCGATGATGGTAACGCCGTTTTCGGTTTTCATAGACACTATCTCTTCATAAAATATGTTCCAGAGCGTACTTCCAAGTGCGGATCTTTGTGGCACACCACATTTTATTCTCCTTTCCTCGCCTCCAGGTAAAATAATCGACCTCTTTGACAGATATGTCTTTATTAGCTTTGTAATACTACCGGATATCTTTGCTTTTCTTATCGCAGATATTATTTTGCTCCAGGGAACCGAATTAAAAGCATTTTTTATGTCCAGGAGTATCATTATCGCGTATCCTCTATTTCCGCATGGAATTCTTTTTCTTTCTTTTACTTTCTGTACAACTGACATAATTGCGTCTACTGTCCCCATTCCTTTTCTATAACCATACTGGGTCTTGCTTATTATGTTTTTTTCTTCCAATTCCTGGACCAGTCTGTTATTGATTAAACGTTCCAACATCTTACCTACAACACTCAACAAACATATCGGTCTATATGATCTTTTTTCATCTAAATTCTTTTTTTGTTTATCGATGAGCACCAAAAGCGCTCTTCGCCATATTTCTGGAAAAATTCCATCTTCTAAGCATCTATTATATACTAACAAAAAGATATTATAGTTATTACTGTAATAGATATTACTGATTTCCAATCCAACCCAACCCAACCCGCGATTTTTGAGAATGAAGATCTCTATCCAATAATGTGAAGAAGAACATACTGACCAATTTGAAAATTTTTGATTGTTGCTTAAAATTTAAGATGGTATTGGAAAAGATTTATTTGCATTGTAAATCATAGTATTCATCAAACCATTTCAATTGAAACCTGGTTTGTAAAAATCGAAACGTAAATGAGAGAGTTACAGCTTTAACGTTTTTGCATTATAATCTCTATATACAGTGTGTCTTTTCCTTGCTAAAATTACATTCAAGGCAGATGTGCTCTACATCAATGGATTCAGAAAAAGAATCTCTATTCAATGACCGTAAATAACGTCGAAAGAAAATTATTTGTAGCGTGAAACATAGAATTCATCAAACCCTTTCATTTGATGATTGGCTTCAGAAAATCGGAATGTAAATGGCAAAGTTACAGCTCTGTTTCAAAGTCAAGGTGTTTTGTTTGTCACACGAAGTCATTTCTTCGAAGATAACTGAATATCAACATTAGGTGTGCTACAAGAAAAATACATGGAATCCATAAATGTAATAATATGGGGATTTCTATTCAAAAATGTTAACTTAGGCGTGGTATTTCAATTTTAGGACACTTTTAGATTTTTGTTACAAATCTAATAGTTATGAATTATGTATTCGTACATCAAATACATCATTATAGACAATTTATGTTCAACATTTCTTATTCCAACACTGTCATTTTTCGAATTATGATTGACTTTAGTAACGAACATTATCAATTTTGATGTATTGTTAATTTCCAGATTTTAGTTAGAACATAATCATAATTGAACAATATCTGGTTATGGATAACGTACTTTTACACCATTATAAAGAATTTATATTTAATATTTCTTTTTCAACACTGTTATTTTTTGAGTTGTGGTTGACTTTAATAATGAACACCATCAATTTTGATTTATTGTAGTTATCCACATTCTAATTAATAATAATCATAATTAAATAATATCTGAAGTTGATTCTTACTTCATTATAAACAATTTACATCAAATAATTTTTCCATAGCTTTTAATTGTTGAATTGTTAAACTAAAAACCATCAATTTTGAACAATATGTGATTATGGATTATGTATTATTACATTATTATAAACAATTTATGTTCAAAATTTGTAGTTCCAACACCATAAAATCGGTTAAAGGATTATTTTCTTTTATTTATTTATTTTAAAGATTATTTCTAATCGGAGCAAAATTGTCCAGGATTCAAGCTCGAATTGATTCCATACTTTATGTACACACTGTATATTAACATTAACACCATTGTAAGATGAATTTATCGAAATTAAATATTTGTAATAAATATTTTATCTTAACCAAAAAAGAATAGTTTTTTAATTTGTTTATTATTTTATTAATTTTTTTAATTGAATACAGAGATCACCTTTTAGTAACAAAAATTCCTTCGACGATGCACGGCATTTTTCTAGGTTTCTTAGCGCTCGACTTCAAAATTTCGTAGGTTGTATAATCGGTGAAAGTGGATATCCGGACTACAGAATATCGAACGTCCAATAATTTTTCGCTATTCTCGTTTCCACCGCATTTCCTATCTGTGCAAACTCCGATAACGGGTTGAACAATAGGAGGAACAGACATTCCGCTGGCTCGGAAATCTTTCACTTTCTTGCTATCTTCATGTGGAGGAAATACATAATCCTTATTGCAAACATATTTTCTATCAAAAACGGAGCTACTCCCTACAAATTTTTTCGGATCTTGAACAACCACAGATTTTTGCGAGCCTCTATCATGATCTAAAAAAAATCAATTATATTTTGATTAAATTTGAATGATAATTGAATTTAACCCTTCTCAGACGCATTCGACATGTTCGAATCTTTATCTCTATCCTTATAAGATTCGTTTTTATCTGAATACAATATTACCGGATAAAATCCTCGATTTTTTCGATCTAAAAACTTTTAAAATAACACATCATCGATATTTAATCAAATTAACACAACTATAACACGATGGAATCCTTTCACCGATTTCGTTCTTATTACAGATCGTACACGAGTAATTCTGATGCTTCTTTTGTGAGAATTTCGACTTAATTAAACTCCCCGATGAACTTTTCGACGAACAACAACCGGATGATGAGCTATCGGACGATCTCGTTGACGTATCACTTTCTATAGCATACACCAACGTTTTTTTTGCTAACATTTCGTGATTTCGGGAACAGTTGTTGTTTTATTATTATTGTTTTAATACGGTGAATTTTGTGATACGAAAAATTTTGACGGATTATTCTGACAATTTTTAATTTTACAAATTCGACATTTCGATCATTATTTAATTGACAAATATATTGTGTGACAAAAATTTTGTTTTAAAGGTTAACTTGTATTTATTGAAACAAGCCTAAATTTGTAGCATTTCAAAAAATCGTAAAAAATCGAATTATTAAGATATTTTGATGAAATTTTTTGGGATTTATAAAGGAAAGTATGTATTTTTTCGAGAACAAAACGATGCGTTCGTATCTCAATTCGTTTTTAAGAACTCAGCAAAATTTGTAGCAAGTACACAAATCACATCATTTTTGCTTTAGTGTTTGTGATTAAAATTATGCCACAAATTACAGAAACATTCTGTATATACTAAGTAATATCATAAAAATTATTAGATTTGTTCGAGCAGTGGAAAAATCAATCTGCAAATTGGTAGACGCATGCGCAGTCGTGTTAAGTACTAATATCGGTGCAATATGTCAAGGACCTTCACTTTACAGATCGATATCTTCAAAACGCTCTATAAAAAAAATTACGGTAAAATTTATTGTAATGAGTGAACATTTCTGCGTATCATATGTTAATTTGGAAATTCGGATCTATGATTTTCACCAAAATGTGTTAAATAACGTCATTTGTCGGATTCGCTTATCAGTTTTTCAAAATTAGGTCTTCCCAACTTTTTACGAGCGATTTATTATAATTATGAATTAAAGAGAAACAGAAATAATCCAGGGTAGAAGAGGGGGTTCTGGCCAATCTGAGCCGAGTTGAAAATATGGTGCTGGCGTGCACTTCAGACGGGACGTAGCGTCTTTTCGTCTACGCACGATATATAGATAAGATGATATTTAGAATTTTAAATAAAATTATTGTATTATAAATTCAAGATTTGGTATTTTCGTCGAATAGTCTTCAGACGCACGGTTAAACCCGAAATTTTCCACTTTTAGGTGTAGTGTTAGTTCGAGTTTTATATCATCAAATCTAATTCTAGAACTAGAAACATTCGAGTTTAGCCATACATCTCTCAATGCGCCTAATCCCGAATGATTCTAGTTCAGTGTTAGATCTAATGATATAAAACAAAATATCACTTTTCTAGATTTGTAATTGTCCTTAAGTACAATTATTTAAGTTCTGAACTCATTTGGCTACAGTAAGAGATTTGATTATATCACGTACTGGTGGAGGTGTCAGTTTTTATGTTACGGATGGATGTGCAGTTGTGGTATGGATACGATAAAAAAATATTGTGGTAATGGCGGGAGTTATATACAGGCTTGATATTCGTATGCTTAGCTTCTTGGATATCCTTGATGCTAGTCTCTCTTCCTTTGTTCCTCAAACAGAGCATTTAATCTATTTGGGTGATTTAAATATTGATCTTTTCGATTTCTTGACCTTAATTAGGGCGATACTTGACGCTTATTCAAACCTTTGGGTTATGCCAAGTAATAGATGCTGGGACCAAGATTACGTCAACTTTTGTCTCGCTTATTGACCACATAATTATAACTTACGACACTCAAGTGGTGGGCGAAGCTAATACATAATTGTGTTATGATACTCGATCATAACATTGCAGACTATGCGATGGTTTGTATAGAATTGCGTTTCATGGATAGAGATTTTCTGAGCCCCCACCAATTAGTTTCAGAGATTTTAAGCATCTTAATCATAACAATTTTGCTCGTGATTTATCTCAAATTCCTTGGAATGATATATATCTTGAGAATAGTGATGATAAGGTATTTGCTTGCTCAATCGTTTCATTTTGTCTTTATTTGATATCCATGCTCCCGTTAGGATTAGTTCAGCAAGGAAAAATTTTCGTCCTTGGATAACGTTAAATCTTTGATGAAACTTAGAAATAATGTTTACAGTAGTAATTTTACTAATTCCAGTGTCCAAAGAGAAAAGAAAGCTTACCTTGAATATATGGTAAATACCAATACTAGCCGAGAGTTGTGGGGTACTTTTAGTACTTTTAGTAGTACTTTTAATAGTACTTAGTAGTACTTTAGTAATACTTTAGTACTTTTAGTAGGGTTTTAATCGTACAAATACAAGACAGCATTCTATTCCTAAGAGACTTTTTGATGTCAATACTTTAAATGATTACTTTTTGTTCTCTTAGAATAACTCTCGGGGTGATACTGAATTAATCACTTTCTTTTCGTCAAATGTAAGGCATTCAAATGTATCTTCGGAGCATAAAGTCATGGACTTAAAATTTGGAAACAAAGTAGACTAGTACTCATGGAAAAATCAAAGAGGTAGGAACTAACAGTGTTTTGACGATACAGGCTGTGAAAGGAGTCTAGAAAGTAGTAAATTATATCAAAAAGAAGGTTCTAAAAATGGGAAAGTCTGTGTTCTGATCTTCTTAGATATAGATAATGTGTTCAACACGGCGCCGTGAGAAAAAATTGTAAAGGTCTTGACAGATAAGAAATTGAACACGTATTTGGTCGAAGTTGTTAAAGGTTATCTATCTGAACAATCTATCAATGGCATTAAATACAAAGAAAAAAAAATCTACGACAGAATACTCAGACGAGAACTGGAGAAGAGAGCGGAGATGTTTGCGTATACAGATGATCTCACCTTGGCGGTGAAACCTAAAAATCGGAAACAGCTGGAAGATAGACTATCTTACACCGTACAATGCACAACATCAGAACTGTCAAGAATAGGATTGAAGATAGGGACACAGAAGACAGAAATGGTGCTTCTGCATGTCAGTCACTCTAAATAAGGGTGGGACTGAAGTGGAGAACAAAAAGAACCGTTAAATATCTTGGAGTTTTCCGGTATAAGAACGTGAGAACGTCAATTAACAACCGAAATATAAGCTTTTTAAAAGTTGTTTCTTTAAATAAAACCTTGACCGTTCACCCCAAATAGTCGTTTTTCTACTTGTTCCTGAATAAAGACATGAGCATGACGGAACATGTTATCAACGTCACAAATAAGGCTATTAAGATGACAAATCTTATCATGAGACTAATATTCAAGCTTGGAAGCTCTAAGATTAGAGGTACTGCACAGTAATACAGTAACGTTATAAGTTTTTTTATCGCCGGTGGTGACATTGGTGGTTTTGTATGCTGCAAATACTTGTCAGAGATGTTTAAAATCTTAGAAATACCACCGGGTCCTGTTTAAATAACCAGAAAGCAGGTTTGCCTTGCTTGGATCTTCTAATAAATGAGCGAGGCGAAATTTATAAAAAGGGAAAGGAGGGAAAGGCTAAGTGTAGAGAGTAGGTGTTACACGAGAGGCAAGCTAGATGGGGCATCAATACTAGCTTGACAAAGATGTTGATCTCAAACATACAACAATAGATGATACAGTAATGAAGTGGATTACTTCTTATTATAGGCACTCATAGGACACTGAGTATATGGAACATATTCGTATTGAGTGCGAAGAGTTGAAACTACAAAAAGGCAGAGGTAAAATGAGATGAGGAGTACGTATAACAAAAAAAATAGCATGGTTGAGGAATTGCTAGAGTCAAGCGATAAATGGAAAGACACACGAAATGATAATAACGATTCCCAATAAATTGTGCTAAGTGGAGGAGGTAAATCCTATCATTTTGTTACAAAAGTTCCGAGGCCTATTTATTAATAATACAACTTAACATTACCCAACCAAACTTCGCATAATCCAACCCAACCCAACCTAACCAACCCAACCAAGACTAATCTGCTCCACTTAACCTCCTCTTCCAGAATCTGCCTTCAATTCCTTTCTTCTCTCAATTCGC
Source organism: Onthophagus sagittarius (assembly GCA_036711965.1). Taxonomy (NCBI): domain Eukaryota; kingdom Metazoa; phylum Arthropoda; class Insecta; order Coleoptera; family Scarabaeidae; genus Onthophagus; species Onthophagus sagittarius. Next base: position 32,654,849 of record JASERS010000005.1, read on the forward strand.
TACATCCTCTCCACATATGTTCAAGTGTTTTAAGGAAGAGTATGAAAAAAATGTGGAGGAAAAAAGAATCGTACGACGCAACAAGGTGGAGGTTCAGAGATTCTGGAGGAAGAGGAAGGAAGAGGGAGGGGGGAACAGCTCCCCCTTATCCAGGTATGAATAGCATATAAGTAATGATTTAAAAAATTAATGCTTTTCTGTTCGACTGCAAATGAGAGGACGAGAGGAAACGAATAACAAAGTCATCGGTAGGGGAAGAAAGGAAGAAAGCGTATTTAGGACGCTTAATAACTATAAATCAATTAAAAAGTACCAAATGAGATGTTTTTCAGAAAATACAAAATTTTGGTTATGAAATATATTGATTGGTCTTCACCAAAGTGGCTCTAACGCACTTCTTAGATACTTAATCATTTGTTGAAAAACTTGAAATAATTGATTTTGAGGTTGATGAAAGCTTTTAAGATGACAAAAGTTAGAAAAGGCTCCTAGAGCTTATGAAAATAATGAAATTGAATCCTACATCTTTAGGATGCTTAATCTATGCAAAACAATTAAAAACACTCGATGAAATGTTGTTCAGAAAATGCAATGAAATTTTGATTATGTAATATTTTTGCATTAATAAAATCTCGCTGACGAGCATGAACATTTTGAATATTTCCTCAAGAGTAATATAGCACTTTAACCTACTAGTTGCGTCCAGATTTTTGAAATTTTGTTGAAATGTTCTCTTTGCCTTCAAGTCTTCATTTTCGTCTTATTGTTCTTAAGTGTGTAGCAGGTTGTCTTTTTCACACTCTCATGGCAGTGTATCCTTCTGCACTTGACCCTTCAAACTCCGAAGAACTACTTCGAATTGTCGTATTATTAGGAACATGGTCTGATTCATTTGAAGAAAAGATATGGCTTGCATAGGAATTGATGCACCTTTTTTCTACCGTAAGATGTTCTCTATCCGATTTATGCAACCTAATCATCATTACATTCAGGTATTAACGAGAGAAGGAACAGTTTCAGTCCGATATTTTTTCTTTAATGTCAGAAGAATTGAAACAAATTCTTTTCTTGTTTTTTTCCTCAAATTGTCTTAGTGGGGTAATATTTAAAGATTGGGGCGGCCGACATCTTCGAAGTCGGTTGAGATTATATTTTCAACCAAAATGCAACGTTTTATGTACAAAGTTCCATAAAAACATAACATTTGGGTTTGTATCAACATGCAAAGCAGGTTATATTTGGTTATACTGGCTTCCAAGACGGTCGGGGTCATTTTCAACCAAAATACAACGTTTTATGTACAAAGTTCCATAATGCATAACATTTGGGTTTGTATCAACATGCAAAGCAGATTATATTTGGTTATACTGGCTTCCAAGACGGTCGGGGTCATTTTCAATCAAGATGCAACGTTTTATGTACAAAGTTCCATAAAAACCTAACGTTTGATTTGTATCAACATGCAAAGCAAGTTTAAACTTGATGACGGCTGATTTCGAAGATGCCCCAGGTCATTTTCAATCAAGATGCAACGCTTTATGTACAAGGTTCCATAAAAACCTAACGTTTGACTTGTATCAACATGCAAAGTAAGCTTAAATTTGATGACGGCTGGTTTCGAAGATGGCCGAGGTCATTTTCAATCAAGATGCAACGCTTTATGTACAAAATTTTATAAAAACCCAACGTTTCGGTTTATATCAATATGCAAAGCAAATTGAACTTGATGATGGTTGGTTTTGAAGACAGTCGAGGTCATTTTCAATCAAGATGCAACGCTTTATGTACAAAATTCTATAAAAACCCAACGTTTCGGTTTATATCAATATGCAAAGCAAATTGAACTTGATGATGGCTGGTTTTGAAGACAGTCGAGGTCATTTTCAATCAAGATGCAACGCTTTATGTACAAAATTCTATAAAAACCCAACGTTTCGGTTTATATCAATATGCAAAGCAAATTAAACTTGATGATGGCTGGTTTCGAAGATGGCCGAGGTCATTTTCAATCAAGATGCAACGCTTTATGTACAAAATTCTATAAAAACCCAACGTTTCGGTTTATATCAATATGCAAAGCAAATTGAACTTGATGATGGCTGGTATTTGAAGACGGTCGAGGTCATTTTCAATCAAGATGCAACGCGATATGTACAAAATTCTATAAAAACCCAACGTTTCAGTTTATATCAATATGCAAAGCAAATTGAACTTGATGATGGCTGGTTTTGAAGACAGTCGAGGTCATTTTCAATCAAGATGCAACGCTTTATGTACAAAATTCTATAAAAACCCAATGTTTCAGTTTATATCAATATGCAAAGCAAATTGAACTTGATGATGACTGGTTTTGAAGACAGCCGAGGTCATTTTCAATCAAGATGCAACGCTTTATGTACAAAATTCTATAAAAACCCAACGTTTCGGTTTATATCAATATGCAAAGCAAATTGAACTTGATGATGGCTGGTTTTGAAGACAGTTGAGGTCATTTTCAATCAAGATGCAACGCTTTATATACAAAATTCTATAAAAACCCAACGTTTCGATTTATCAATATGCTAAGCAAATTGAACTTGATGATGGCTGGTTTTGAAGACGGTCGAGATCATTTTCAATCAGGATGCAAAGCTTTATGTACAAAGTTCCATAAAAATCTAACGTTTGGGTTTGTGTCAACATGCAAAGCAAGTTTAAACTTGATGATGGCTGGTTTTGAAGATAGCCGAGGTCATTTTCATCGCCGAAGTGAACCAGATAAACTTTGAAGTGAACTATCGGGTGTTGCCGTGCGTTTTTTGGAAAAATGTTTGATGTTTCGGATGCCATGTTGCAATCTTCTTCAGAAACTGGTTCGAAGTGAAGAAGGTTGCAACATGGCATCCAAAACATAAAAAATTTTGTTTAAAACATCTCGGCAAAACCCGAAAATTTTCAGTTTTAGATCATGTATTAGTCGTATGATAGTTCCAGTATTATTTAGTACTTATAAAACCTAATTCTTTGCTCGAACAAATCTATTAAAGTTCGTTTTAACTTACTTATAGACGATGGTTTTGGCCTATACTGGCAGCTTGGACACAAACATTGATTAGAAGAAGACGAATAATCTTCATTAAAAGGTCTTTGATAAAGATACGATTTACTAGTTGGTAGATTCACCGCTGGGAAATTTTGTGCGGTGAGACCTCGTGAGATTTCCCAGCTTCCTCCGCTAATAGATTTATTTAACCTATACTTAGACCGTGGAACATGTTCGCGCGATGATGGCCCACAACATTTATCGACAAAACTACAAGATTTCTTCATTAATTTTTGAGCACCACTAGACGTCTTGTTCAAATTCTCTTCAAAATCGTTAGGTTTTAACCGAGATCTTTGGCACGATAAATTCCTATCTAAAGATCTATCTTTTGATTTATCTATTGATATAGTTTTAGATTTACTTTTCGATATATCTTGATTTAATTTATTACAAGTTTCATCCATCTTCGATATCTCCTCAATCATACTATTTTCAATTTCTTCAACACCAACAGCCTCATAAGATTGATTTACCGAAATCGGAACGATCAATAAACGATGTTTATTAGGATGGTGTATAATAGCCTCGTTTAAATTTGAATCATAATTATTTTTTGATGTTAAAGGAAACGAATGTCTCATTTGCATTTTCTTCGACGCCATATTAATCGATTCAAACGTTGGTTCTCGAGTAATTGGTTCTGAATGTAACGATGTATCGAAATTAATCGATTTTTTTGGTTTGAGTTCTTCCTTTGATTCTATAATTTCTCTTACATCGATTGCTTGGTAATATTGTTGTGCAGAATCGGGAATCGATTGTAATGAAGTATTTATTTTCACTTTTCGGTTAATATAAGCATTTTTACGAATTTCGATTTTTTGATGTTCTTGTCGTTGCGATGGTACAATATATTGTTGTGTGGAACTTGGTACTGATTGTAATGAAGCACTTAAGTTCACTTTTCGGTTAATATAAGCACTTTTACGAATTTCGATTTGTTGATCTTCTTGTCGTTGCGATGGTGCAATATATTGTTGCGTTGAACTTCGTACTGATTGCAATGAAGCAGTTAAGTTCACTTTTCGGTTAATATAAGCACTATTACGAATTTCTGATTGCGATGGGGCAATGTATTGTTGCGAAGAACTTGGTACTGATTGTAGTGAAGCATTTATGTTCATTTTTTTGTTGATGTAAGCACGTTTACAAATTTCTGATTGCGTTGGAAAAATGTATGATTGTTGTTCCATTGAAGCGGGAGTCTTTCTCACCGAAACACTCGATAAAGACTTTTTAATGTTGTACTTTTCTTTTTGAGAGAACTCTTTAGGAATTTCACCTTTTTTTGCAATGTCATAACGATGTGATTGTTTAAGAATTGTACTACTCGATAAAGCCTTTTTGATGTTGTATTTCTCGTTTTGCTCGAATTTCTTTATTAATTCTCGTCTTTTAACTGTTTCGTAAGAATACGATCGCCCAAGAATTGTAGCACTCGACAAAGCCCTCCTAGTTAAGTACTCATCTTTTACTTCTATTTCTTTAACTATTTCTGCTTTGCTTAAAGATTGATATGGACGTGGTTTGAGGATGGAGATTGTTGATGACGGCTTTTTAGTGCGGAATTTTTGATTTTGCGCGTATTTACTCACCAATTCTCCTTTTTTTATTTTTTCATACGAATAAGGATTTCGATAAAGTTGAGTTTTTGTGGTTTTTTGTTTTAGCTTATAATCTTGTTTAGTTTCATGTTCTATTGGCAAAAATGACGAACTGACTTCTTCATGGGGTTGAAGCGAATATGTTGACTTAACATGTTTATTTTGTTTAATAATCTTGGTAGATTTTCGCTCACGAGGCAATTCAGAAATTATAAATCCACTAGATTCTTTATTAACCAATTGAATGTCTGGAGGAAGTGGCTCTTCCAAACATTCAATTTCGCTCCCACCACAAACAATATTTTTTTTATCATCATTTTCTACATTTATAGAACCTTCATAAATATGAAGCAATTTTTCCTCGGATTCAGTTTGCGGTTGATTTGATGTCCCATTTTCAATAAAAATCGATGTGCTACTTTCCGGGGAAACTTCAATAACTGGCTCATTTTGATCTAACAAAAAACTTAATCTTTTTGGAGTATTATTCGTAAGCGATTCTTGTTCCGGTTTAAGAATATTGGGTGCTTCAGACATCGTGGTTCCTTTATCATTCTTAAGTATTGGTTTTGTTTGGGTATCATTCTCAGCTACTATTCCAATGACGTCTTCGTGAAGTGCTATATTCAATTTTCGACTTTTTTCTGGATGCATTGTCATTAATCCGGTAATTGTTGTTTCTTTTCTGGCTCTGAAATCAGATTTGTTCTTCACATCTCGTAAATGTGGTTCCAATTCAACAGTACCTTTCTTCTCCGTTCGTTTTTCTTCATTATAAAGCGGTACGGGACAACATGGTAGCCCACAATGAAAACTAGTCGATGGCAAAGAATCCCCGATTCTTCGATGTGGACAAGGAGGACACATTTTCACACATTCTCGTCGAAGATGTTGATGTCTATGGGGGCAGTGATGATGTAAATCACATCGACACCAATTAATATCGGAGGGATATCGCGACGAGTAAGAATCATCTTGAGATGAATCGGATGTAGTTCGTCGTAGAGAATAATCTTGAGAAGAATACGTGGTATTCCTCGAGCTTGTCGTGAATAACCGAGAATCGTTCGCCTAAAATAAGAAATTAAATAATCGCAAAGAAAATCTTTATTGTCTCTGTTAATTTACGTCGGAGTCAATGTGACAAACGTCGGATAAACCGCAAATTTCAATGACAGTTTGTAATCCGGCTAAGATAGACTCGTCAGGCGTTGGGCCAAGTATATTTCTGTAGACGTCACTCCCCTGGGTGCAACTACCTTAACAAACGACAACAGAAAATGATTTATTTCGATAACGCACATGATACATATGTAAGACATGAGACAAAACAAACTGAAAATGATTTATACTAACTCCTGTTCAGTGTCGGGCACGTTTCTTCGTCGCAACCTCTCGGTCTGCGTGGGACCCGAAACCTTTTCTCAGACATTTGTTGCCGATTATCCATCATTTCATCTTCTCGCCTTCGCTGCTCTTGCAACTTCCTCAAACGAATTTCGTTGTAAAAATCGAACTTCCTCCTTTCTTGATCGTCGATTATTGGCCTCAATTCCAACGGGAATAATTGAATTTCTCTAGGATATCTTCCTACGTGCGATCTGTTCGGATTACCATTCAAATGTTGAGCCGTTTTTGGTTCAATCACGGTTTCCCTTGGCATTCGAGAACGAGAAGAAATTACACGATCTGGTTCGTTCCAACTCCCGTGTTGAAATTTTCTTGTATTCTCACCAGACATTTTGTTTTATTTTTTGGCAATCACAAACCTTAATTTTTTTTTTTTGAAAAAGCGCTTGAGTTCTTGTAACTTCACATATGCTAGTTTGAGCTTTTAAATAGCTCTTCAGCGCTTTTCATTTACGTTTTTAGCATACGTTAAATTTTATTGCAATATCGTCAAAGTTGTGATAATAAATTGTCATTGTCAAACTTTTCAAATGTTATTAACGTTATTTTAATTCATTCCAAGTCCAATTAGATCTATAATTTTTAATTTATTTTTTTTTTTTAATCATAAAAAATAGGTTAATTTAAATAATCGTTATCTCAAAAACGAATAAAGATTTTCTAACTTGGTTCTCACCATGACAAAATAGACATTTGCCTCTATAAATTTTGAATGCATCATTAAAATATCTCAAGAATTCGATTTTTGGTGATTTTTAATTAACTTGAGATAGCCATAAATGTTCACGTTGAATTTAATGATTTATATCTAAAAAACGAATAAATATTTTCAAGATCCGGTTTCATCACGAGAAAATAGACACTTTCCTCTATAAATCATGAATAGTTCATTAACATATCTTCAGAATTTCATTTTACGTGGTTTCTTAAAACAAGATTATTAATTTCAAAAAATCATAAAAAATTAGGTTAACTTAAATAATATTTATCTCAAAAACGAATAAAGATTTTCTAATTTGGTTCTCAACATGACAAAATAGACACTTACCTCTATAAATTTTGAATGTATCATTAAAATATCTCAAGTATTCGATTTTTGGTGATTTTTAATTTACTTGAGATAGCCATAAATGTTCACGTTGAATTTAATGATTTATATCTAAAAAACGAATAAATATTTTCAAGATCCGGTTTCATCACGAGAAAATAGACACTTTACCCTATAAATCATGAATAGTTCATTAACATATCTTCAGAATTTCATTTTACGTGGTTTCTTAAAACAAGATTATTAATTTCAAAAAATCTTAAAAAATTAGGTTAACTTAAATAATATTTATCTCAAAAACGAATAAAGATTTTCTAATTTGGTTCTCAACATGACAAAATAGACACTTTCCTCTATAAATTTTGAATGTATCATTAAAATATCTCAAGTATTCCATTTTTGGTGATTTTTAATTAACTTGAGATAGCCATAAATGTTCACGTTGAATTTAATGATTTATATCTAAAAAACGAATAAATATTTTCAAGATCCGGTTTCATCACGAGAAAATAGACACTTTCCTCTATAAATCATGAATAGTTCATTAACATATCTTCAGAATTTCATTTTACGTGGTTTCTTAAAACATTATTAATTTCAAAAAATCATAAAAAATTAAGTTAACTTAAATAATATTTATCTCAAAAACGAATAAAGATTTTCTAATTTGGTTCTCAACATGACGAAATAGACACTTACCTCTATAAATTTTGAATGTATCATTAAAATATCTCAAGTATTCGATTTTTGGTGATTTTTAATTTACTTGAGATAGCCATAAATGTTCACGTTGAATTTAATGATTTATATCTAAAAAACGAATAAATATTTTCAAGATCCGGTTTCATCACGAGAAAATAGACACTTTACCCTATAAATCATGAATAGTTCATTAACATATCTTCAGAATTTCATTTTACGTGGTTTCTTAAAACAAGATTATTAATTTCAAAAAATCATAAAAAATTAGGTTAACTTAAATAATATTTATCTCAAAAACGAATAAAGATTTTCTAATTTGGTTCTCAACATGACAAAATAGACACTTACCTCTATAAATTTTGAATGTATCATTAAAATATCTCAAGTATTCGATTTTTGGTGATTTTTAATTAACTTGAGATAGCCATAAATGTTCACGTTGAATTTAATGATTTATATCTAAAAAACGAATAAATATTTTCAAGATCCGGTTTCATCACGAGAAAATAGACACTTTCCTCTATAAATCATGAACAGTTCATTAACATATCTTCAGAATTTCATTTTACGTGGTTTCTTAAAACAAGATTATTAATTTCAAAAAATCTTAAAAAATTAGGTTAACTTAAATAATATTTATCTCAAAAACGAATAAAGATTTTCTAATTTGGTTCTCAACATGACAAAATAGACACTTTCCTCTATAAATTTTGAATGTATCATTAAAATATCTCAAGTATTCGATTTTTGGTGATTTTTAATTAACTTTAGATAGCCATAAATGTTCACGTTGAATTTAATGATTTATATCTAAAAAACGAATAAATATTTTCAAGATCCGGTTTCATCACGAGAAAATAGACACTTTACCCTATAAATCATGAATAGTTCATTAACATATCTTCAGAATTTCATTTTACGTGGTTTCTTAAAACAAGATTATTAATTTCAAAAAATCATAAAAAATTAGGTTAACTTAAATAATATTTATCTCAAAAACGAATAAAGATTTTCTAATTTGGTTCTCAACATGACAAAATAGACACTTACCTCTATAAATTTTGAATGTATCATTAAAATATCTCAAGTATTCGATTTTTGGTGATTTTTAATTAACTTGAGATAGCCATAAATGTTCACGTTGAATTTAATGATTTATATCTAAAAAACGAATAAATATTTTCAAGATCCGGTTTCATCACGAGAAAATAGACACTTTCCTCTATAAATCATGAATAGTTCATTAACATATCTTCAGAATTTCATTTTACGTGGTTTCTTAAAACAAGATTATTAATTTCAAAAAATCTTAAAAAATTAGGTTAACTTAAATAATATTTATCTCAAAAACGAATAAAGATTTTCTAATTTGGTTCTCAACATGACAAAATAGACACTTTCCTCTATAAATTTTGAATGTATCATTAAAATATCTCAAGTATTCGATTTTTGGTGATTTTTAATTAACTTTAGATAGCCATAAATGTTCACGTTGAATTTAATGATTTATATCTAAAAAACGTATAAATATTTTCAAGATCCGGTTTCATCACGAGAAAATAGACACTTTCCTCTATAAATCATGAATAGTTCATTAACATATCTTCAGAATTTCATTTTACGTGGTTTCTTAAAACAACATTATTAATTTCAAAAAATCATAAAAAATTAGGTTAACTTAAATAATATTTATCTCAAAAACGAATAAAGATTTTCTAATTTGGTTCTCAACATGACGAAATAGACACTTACCTCTATAAATTTTGAATGTATCATTAAAATATCTCATGTATTCGATTTTTGGTGATTTTTAATTTACTTGAGATAGCCATAAATGTTCACGTTGAATTTAATGATTTATATCTAAAAAACGAATAAATATTTTCAAGATCCGGTTTCATCACGAGAAAATAGACACTTTCCTCTATAAATCATGAATAGTTCATTAACATATCTTCAGAATTTCATTTTACGTGGTTTCTTAAAACAACATTATTAATTTCAAAAAATCATAAAAAATTAGGTTAACTTAAATAATATTTATCTCAAAAACGAGTAAAGATTTTCTAATTTGGTTCTCAACATGACGAAATAGACACTTACCTCTATAAATTTTGAATGTATCATTAAAATATCTCAAGTATTCGATTTTTGGTGATTTTTAATTAACTTGAGATAGCCATAAATGTTCACGTTGAATTTAATGATTTATATCTAAAAAACGAATAAATATTTTCAAGATCCGGTTTCATCACGAGAAAATAGACACTTTCCTCTATAAATCATGAATAGTTCATTAACATATCTTCAGAATTTCATTTTACGTGGTTTCTTAAAACAAGATTATTAATTTCAAAAAATCATAAAAAATTAAGTTAACTTAAATAATATTTATCTCAAAAACGAATAAAGATTTTCTAATTTGGTTCTCAACATGACAAAATAGACACTTACCTCTATAAATTTTGAATGTATCATTAAAATATCTCAAGTATTCGATTTTTGGTGATTTTTAATTAACTTGAGATAGCCATAAATGTTCACGTTGAATTTAATGATTTATATCTAAAAAACGAATAAATATTTTCAAGATCCGGTTTCATCACGAGAAAATAGACACTTTCCTCTATAAATCATGAATAGTTCATTAACATATCTTCAGAATTTCATTTTACGTGGTTTCTTAAAACAAGATTATTAATTTCAAAAAATCATAAAAAATTAGGTTAACTTAAATAATATTTATCTCAAAAACGAATAAAGATTTTCTAATTTGGTTCTCAACATGACAAAATAGACACTTACCTCTATAAATTTTGAATGTATCATTAAAATATCTCAAGTATTCGATTTTTGGTGATTTTTAATTAACTTGAGATAGCCATAAATGTTCACGTTGAATTTAATGATTTATATCTAAAAAACGAATAAATATTTTCAAGATCCGGTTTCATCACGAGAAAATAGACACTTTCCTCTATAAATCATGAATAGTTCATTAACATATCTTCAGAATTTCATTTTACGTGGTTTCTTAAAACAAGATTATTAATTTCAAAAAATCTTAAAAAATTAGGTTAACTTAAATAATATTTATCTCAAAAACGAATAAAGATTTTCTAATTTGGTTCTCAACATGACAAAATAGACACTTTCCTCTATAAATTTTGAATGTATCATTAAAATATCTCAAGTATTCGATTTTTGGTGATTTTTAATTTACTTGAGATAGCCATAAATGTTCACGTTGAATTTAACGATTTATATCTAAAAGCGAATAAATATTTTCAAGATCCGGTTTCATCACGAGAAAATAGACACATTACCCTATAAATCATGAATAGTTCATTAACATATCTTCAGAATTTCATTTTACGTGGTTTCTTAAAACAAGATTATTAATTTCAAAAAATCATAAATAATTAGGTTAACTTAAATAATAGTTATCTCAAAAACGAATAATGATGTTCTAATTTGGTTCTCAACATGACAAAATAGACACTTACCTCTATAAATTTTGAATGTATCATTAAAATATCTCAAGTATTCGATTTTTGGTGATTTTTAATTAACTTGAGATAGCCATAAATGTTCACGTTGAATTTAATGATTTATATCTAAAAAACGAATAAATATTTTCAAGATCCGGTTTCATCACGAGAAAATAGACACTTTCCCCTATAAATCATGAATAGTTCATTAACATATCTTCAGAATTTCATTTTACGTGGTTTCTTAAAACAAGATTATTAATTTCAAAAAATCATAAAAAATTAGGTTAACTTAAATAATATTTATCTCAAAAACGAATAAAGATTTTCTAATTTGGTTCTCAACATGACGAAATAGACACTTACCTCTATAAATTTTGAATGTATCATTAAAATATCTCAAGTATTCGATTTTTGGTGATTTTTAATTTACTTGAGATAGCCATAAATGTTCACGTTGAATTTAATGATTTATATCTAAAAAACGAATAAATATTTTCAAGATCCGGTTTCATCACGAGAAAATAGACACTTTACCCTATAAATCATGAATAGTTCATTAACATATCTTCAGAATTTCATTTTACGTGGTTTCTTAAAACAAGATTATTAATTTCAAAAAATCATAAATAATTAGGTTAACTTAAATAATAGTTATCTCAAAAACGAATAATGATGTTCTAATTTGGTTCTCAACATGACAAAATAGACACTTACCTCTATAAATTTTGAATGTATCATTAAAATATCTCAAGTATTCGATTTTTGGTGATTTTTAATTAACTTGAGATAGCCATAAATGTTCACGTTGAATTTAATGATTTATATCTAAAAAACGAATAAATATTTTCAAGATCCGGTTTCATCACGAGAAAATAGACACTTTCCCCTATAAATCATGAATAGTTCATTAACATATCTTCAGAATTTCATTTTACGTGGTTTCTTAAAACAAGATTATTAATTTCAAAAAATCATAAAAAATTAAGTTAACTTAAATAATATTTATCTCAAAAACGAATAAAGATTTTCTAATTTGGTTCTCAACATGACAAAATAGACACTTACCTCTATAAATTTTGAATGTATCATTAAAATATCTCAAGTATTCGATTTTTGGTGATTTTTAATTAACTTGAGATAGCCATAAATGTTCACGTTGAATTTAATGATTTATATCTAAAAAACGAATAAATATTTTCAAGATCCGGTTTCATCACGAGAAAATAGACACTTTCCTCTATAAATCATGAATAGTTCATTAACATATCTTCAGAATTTCATTTTACGTGGTTTCTTAAAACAACATTATTAATTTCAAAAAATCATAAAAAATTAGGTTAACTTAAATAATATTTATTTCAAAAACGAATAAAGATTTTCTGATTTGGTTCTCAACATGACGAAATAGACACTTACCTCTATAAATTTTGAATGTATCATTAAAATATCTCAAGTATTCGATTTTTGGTGATTTTTAATTTACTTGAGATAGCCATAAATGTTCACGTTGAATTTAATGATTTATATCTAAAAAACGAATAAATATTTTCAAGATCCGGTTTCATCACGAGAAAATAGACACATTACCCTATAAATCATGAATAGTTCATTAACATATCTTCAGAATTTCATTTTACGTGGTTTCTTAAAACAAGATTATTAATTTCAAAAAATCATAAATAATTAGGTTAACTTAAATAATAGTTATCTCAAAAACGAATAATGATGTTCTAATTTGGTTCTCAACATGACAAAATAGACACTTACCTCTATAAATTTTGAATGTATCATTAAAATATCTCAAGTATTCGATTTTTGGTGATTTTTAATTAACTTGAGATAGCCATAAATGTTCACGTTGAATTTAATGATTTATATCTAAAAAACGAATAAATATTTTCAAGATCCGGTTTCATCACGAGAAAATAGACACTTTCCCCTATAAATCATGAATAGTTCATTAACATATCTTCAGAATTTCATTTTACGTGGTTTCTTAAAACAAGATTATTAATTTCAAAAAATCATAAAAAATTAGGTTAACTTAAATAATATTTATCTCAAAAACGAATAAAGATTTTCTAATTTGGTTCTCAACATGACGAAATAGACACTTACCTCTATAAATTTTGAATGTATCATTAAAATATCTCAAGTATTCGATTTTTGGTGATTTTTAATTTACTTGAGATAGCCATAAATGTTCACGTTGAATTTAATGATTTATATCTAAAAAACGAATAAATATTTTCAAGATCCGGTTTCATCACGAGAAAATAGACACTTTACCCTATAAATCATGAATAGTTCATTAACATATCTTCAGAATTTCATTTTACGTGGTTTCTTAAAACAAGATTATTAATTTCAAAAAATCATAAATAATTAGGTTAACTTAAATAATAGTTATCTCAAAAACGAATAATGATGTTCTAATTTGGTTCTCAACATGACAAAATAGACACTTACCTCTATAAATTTTGAATGTATCATTAAAATATCTCAAGTATTCGATTTTTGGTGATTTTTAATTAACTTGAGATAGCCATAAATGTTCACGTTGAATTTAATGATTTATATCTAAAAAACGAATAAATATTTTCAAGATCCGGTTTCATCACGAGAAAATAGACACTTTCCCCTATAAATCATGAATAGTTCATTAACATATCTTCAGAATTTCATTTTACGTGGTTTCTTAAAACAAGATTATTAATTTCAAAAAATCATAAAAAATTAAGTTAACTTAAATAATATTTATCTCAAAAACGAATAAAGATTTTCTAATTTGGTTCTCAACATGACAAAATAGACACTTACCTCTATAAATTTTGAATGTATCATTAAAATATCTCAAGTATTCGATTTTTGGTGATTTTTAATTAACTTGAGATAGCCATAAATGTTCACGTTGAATTTAATGATTTATATCTAAAAAACGAATAAATATTTTCAAGATCCGGTTTCATCACGAGAAAATAGACACTTTCCTCTATAAATCATGAATAGTTCATTAACATATCTTCAGAATTTCATTTTACGTGGTTTCTTAAAACAACATTATTAATTTCAAAAAATCATAAAAAATTAGGTTAACTTAAATAATATTTATTTCAAAAACGAATAAAGATTTTCTAATTTGGTTCTCAACATGACGAAATAGACACTTACCTCTATAAATTTTGAATGTATCATTAAAATATCTCAAGTATTCGATTTTTGGTGATTTTTAATTTACTTGAGATAGCCATAAATGTTCACGTTGAATTTAATGATTTATATCTAAAAAACGAATAAATATTTTCAAGATCCGGTTTCATCACGAGAAAATAGACACTTTACCCTATAAATCATGAATAGTTCATTAACATATCTTCAGAATTTCATTTTACGTGGTTTCTTAAAACAAGATTATTAATTTCAAAAAATCATAAAAAATTAGGTTAACTTAAATAATATTTATCTCAAAAACGAATAAAGATTTTCTAATTTGGTTCTCAACATGACAAAATAGACACTTACCTCTATAAATTTTGAATGTATCATTAAAATATCTCAAGTATTCGATTTTTGGTGATTTTTAATTAACTTGAGATAGCCATAAATGTTCACGTTGAATTTAATGATTTATATCTAAAAAACGAATAAATATTTTCAAGATCCGGTTTCATCACGAGAAAATAGACACTTTCCTCTATAAATCATGAATAGTTCATTAACATATCTTCAGAATTTCATTTTACGTGGTTTCTTAAAACAAGACTATTAATTTCAAAAAATCTTAAAAAATTAGGTTAACTTAAATAATATTTATCTCAAAAACGAATAAAGATTTTCTAATTTGGTTCTCAACATGACAAAATAGACACTTTCCTCTATAAATTTTGAATGTATCATTAAAATATCTCAAGTATTCGATTTTTGGTGATTTTTAATTTACTTGAGATAGCCATAAATGTTCACGTTGAATTTAACGATTTATATCTAAAAAACGAATAAATATTTTCAAGATCCGGTTTCATCACGAGAAAATAGACACTTTACCCTATAAATCATGAATAGTTCATTAACATATCTTCAGAATTTCATTTTACGTGGTTTCTTAAAACAAGATTATTAATTTCAAAAAATCATAAATAATTAGGATAACTTAAATAATAGTTATCTCAAAAACGAATAATGATGTTCTAATTTGGTTCTCAACATGACAAAATAGACACTTACCTCTATAAATTTTGAATGTATCATTAAAATATCTCAAGTATTCGATTTTTGGTGATTTTTAATTAACTTGAGATAGCCATAAATGTTCACGTTGAATTTAATGATTTATATCTAAAAAACGAATAAATATTTTCAAGATCCGGTTTCATCACGAGAAAATAGACACTTTCCCCTATAAATCATGAATAGTTCATTAACATATCTTCAGAATTTCATTTTACGTGGTTTCTTAAAACAAGATTATTAATTTCAAAAAATCATAAAAAATTAAGTTAACTTAAATAATATTTATCTCAAAAACGAATAAAGATTTTCTAATTTGGTTCTCAACATGACAAAATAGACACTTACCTCTATAAATTTTGAATGTATCATTAAAATATCTCAAGTATTCGATTTTTGGTGATTTTTAATTAACTTGAGATAGCCATAAATGTTCACGTTGAATTTAATGATTTATATCTAAAAAACGAATAAATATTTTCAAGATCCGGTTTCATCACGAGAAAATACACTTTCCCCTATAAATCATGAATAGTTCATTAACATATCTTCAGAATTTCATTTTACGTGGTTTCTTAAAACAAGATTATTAATTTCAAAAAATCATAAATAATTAGGTTAACTTAAATAATATTTATCTCAAAAACGAATAATGATTTTCTAATTTGGTTCTCACCATGATAAAATAGACACTTACCTCTATAAATTTTGAATGTATCATTAAAATATCTCAAGTATTCGATTTTTGGTGATTTTTAATTAACTTGAGATAGCCATAAATGTTCACGTTGAATTTAATGATTTATATCTAAAAAACGAATAAATATTTTCAAGATCCGGTTTCATCACGAGAAAATAGACACTTTCCCCTATAAATCATGAATAGTTCATTAACATATCTTCAGAATTTCATTTTACGTGGTTTCTTAAAACAAGATTATTAATTTCAAAAAATCATAAATAATTAGGTTAACTTAAATAATATTTATCTCAAAAACGAATAATGATTTTCTAATTTGGTTCTCACCATGACAAAATAGACACTTACCTCTATAAATTTTGAATGTATCATTAAAATATCTCAAGTATTCGATTTTTGGTGATTTTTAATTAACTTGAGATAGCCATAAATGTTCACGTTGAATTTAATGATTTATATCTAAAAAACGAATAAATATTTTCAAGATCCGGTTTCATCACGAGAAAATAGACACTTTCCCCTATAAATCATGAATAGTTCATTAACATATCTTCAGAATTTCATTTTACGTGGTTTCTTAAAACAAGATTATTAATTTCAAAAAATCATAAATAATTAGGTTAACTTAAATAATATTTATCTCAAAAACGAATAATGATTTTCTAATTTGGTTCTCACCATGACAAAATAGACACTTACCTCTATAAATTTTGAATGTATCATTAAAATATCTCAAGTATTCGATTTTTGGTGATTTTTAATTAACTTGAGATAGCCATAAATGTTCACGTTGAATTTAATGATTTATATCTAAAAAACGAATAAATATTTTCAAGATCCGGTTTCATCACGAGAAAATAGACACTTTCCTCTATAAATCATGAATAGTTCATTAACATATCTTCAGAATTTCATTTTACGTGGTTTCTTAAAACAAGACTATTAATTTCAAAAAATCTTAAAAAATTAGGTTAACTTAAATAATATTTATCTCAAAAACGAATAAAGATTTTCTAATTTGGTTCTCAACATGACAAAATAGACACTTTCCTCTATAAATTTTGAATGTATCATTAAAATATCTCAAGTATTCGATTTTTGGTGATTTTTAATTTACTTGAGATAGCCATAAATGTTCACGTTGAATTTAACGATTTATATCTAAAAAACGAATAAATATTTTCAAGATCCGGTTTCATCACGAGAAAATAGACACTTTACCCTATAAATCATGAATAGTTCATTAACATATCTTCAGAATTTCATTTTACGTGGTTTCTTAAAACAAGATTATTAATTTCAAAAAATCATAAATAATTAGGATAACTTAAATAATAGTTATCTCAAAAACGAATAATGATGTTCTAATTTGGTTCTCAACATGACAAAATAGACACTTACCTCTATAAATTTTGAATGTATCATTAAAATATCTCAAGTATTCGATTTTTGGTGATTTTTAATTAACTTGAGATAGCCATAAATGTTCACGTTGAATTTAATGATTTATATCTAAAAAACGAATAAATATTTTCAAGATCCGGTTTCATCACGAGAAAATAGACACTTTCCCCTATAAATCATGAATAGTTCATTAACATATCTTCAGAATTTCATTTTACGTGGTTTCTTAAAACAAGATTATTAATTTCAAAAAATCATAAAAAATTAAGTTAACTTAAATAATATTTATCTCAAAAACGAATAAAGATTTTCTAATTTGGTTCTCAACATGACAAAATAGACACTTACCTCTATAAATTTTGAATGTATCATTAAAATATCTCAAGTATTCGATTTTTGGTGATTTTTAATTAACTTGAGATAGCCATAAATGTTCACGTTGAATTTAATGATTTATATCTAAAAAACGAATAAATATTTTCAAGATCCGGTTTCATCACGAGAAAATACACTTTCCCCTATAAATCATGAATAGTTCATTAACATATCTTCAGAATTTCATTTTACGTGGTTTCTTAAAACAAGATTATTAATTTCAAAAAATCATAAATAATTAGGTTAACTTAAATAATATTTATCTCAAAAACGAATAATGATTTTCTAATTTGGTTCTCACCATGATAAAATAGACACTTACCTCTATAAATTTTGAATGTATCATTAAAATATCTCAAGTATTCGATTTTTGGTGATTTTTAATTAACTTGAGATAGCCATAAATGTTCACGTTGAATTTAATGATTTATATCTAAAAAACGAATAAATATTTTCAAGATCCGGTTTCATCACGAGAAAATAGACACTTTCCCCTATAAATCATGAATAGTTCATTAACATATCTTCAGAATTTCATTTTACGTGGTTTCTTAAAACAAGATTATTAATTTCAAAAAATCATAAATAATTAGGTTAACTTAAATAATATTTATCTCAAAAACGAATAATGATTTTCTAATTTGGTTCTCACCATGACAAAATAGACACTTACCTCTATAAATTTTGAATGTATCATTAAAATATCTCAAGTATTCGATTTTTGGTGATTTTTAATTAACTTGAGATAGCCATAAATGTTCACGTTGAATTTAATGATTTATATCTAAAAAACGAATAAATATTTTCAAGATCCGGTTTCATCACGAGAAAATAGACACTTTCCCCTATAAATCATGAATAGTTCATTAACATATCTTCAGAATTTCATTTTACGTGGTTTCTTAAAACAAGATTATTAATTTCAAAAAATCATAAATAATTAGGTTAACTTAAATAATATTTATCTCAAAAACGAATAATGATTTTCTAATTTGGTTCTCACCATGACAAAATAGACACTTACCTCTATAAATTTTGAATGTATCATTAAAATATCTCAAGTATTCGATTTTTGGTGATTTTTAATTAACTTGAGATAGCCATAAATGTTCACGTTGAATTTAATGATTTATATCTAAAAAACGAATAAATATTTTCAAGATCCGGTTTCATCACGAGAAAATAGACACTTTCCCCTATAAATCATGAATAGTTCATTAACATATCTTCAGAATTTCATTTTACGTGGTTTCTTAAAACAAGATTATTAATTTCAAAAAATCATAAAAAATTAAGTTAACTTAAATAATATTTATCTCAAAAACGAATAAAGATTTTCTAATTTGGTTCTCAACATGACAAAATAGACACTTACCTCTATAAATTTTGAATGTATCATTAAAATATCTCAAGTATTCGATTTTTGGTGATTTTTAATTAACTTGAGATAGCCATAAATGTTCACGTTGAATTTAATGATTTATATCTAAAAAACGAATAAATATTTTCAAGATCCGGTTTCATCACGAGAAAATACACTTTCCCCTATAAATCATGAATAGTTCATTAACATATCTTCAGAATTTCATTTTACGTGGTTTCTTAAAACAAGATTATTAATTTCAAAAAATCATAAATAATTAGGTTAACTTAAATAATATTTATCTCAAAAACGAATAATGATTTTCTAATTTGGTTCTCACCATGATAAAATAGACACTTACCTCTATAAATTTTGAATGTATCATTAAAATATCTCAAGTATTCGATTTTTGGTGATTTTTAATTAACTTGAGATAGCCATAAATGTTCACGTTGAATTTAATGATTTATATCTAAAAAACGAATAAATATTTTCAAGATCCGGTTTCATCACGAGAAAATAGACACTTTCCCCTATAAATCATGAATAGTTCATTAACATATCTTCAGAATTTCATTTTACGTGGTTTCTTAAAACAAGATTATTAATTTCAAAAAATCATAAATAATTAGGTTAACTTAAATAATATTTATCTCAAAAACGAATAATGATTTTCTAATTTGGTTCTCACCATGACAAAATAGACACTTACCTCTATAAATTTTGAATGTATCATTAAAATATCTCAAGTATTCGATTTTTGGTGAATTTTAATTAACTTGAGATAGCCATAAATGTTCACGTTGAATTTAATGATTTATATCTAAAAAACGAATAAATATTTTCAAGATCCGGTTTCATCACGAGAAAATAGACACTTTCCCCTATAAATCATGAATAGTTCATTAACATATCTTCAGAATTTCATTTTACGTGGTTTCTTAAAACAAGATTATTAATTTCAAAAAATCATAAAAAATTAAGTTAACTTAAATAATCTTTATCTCAAAAACGAATAATGATTTTCTAATTTGGTTCTCACCATGACGAAATAGACACTTACCTCTATAAATTTTGAATGTATCATTAAAATATCTCAAGTATTCGATTTTTGATGATTTTTGATTAACTTGAGATAGCCATAAATGTTCACGTTAAATTTAATGATTTACATCTCAAAAACGAATGAATAATTTCAAGATCCGGTTTCATCACGAGAAAGTAGACACTTTCCTCTATAAATCATGAATAATGCATTAAGATATCTTAAGAATTCGATTTTTCATGATCCTTTTAAAACAAGATTATTAATTTCAAAAAATCATAAAAAATTAGGTTAGCTTAAATAATATTTATCTCAAAAACGAATAAAGATTTTCTAATTTGGTTCTCAACATGACAAAATAGACACTTACCACTATAAATTTTGAATGTATCATTAAAATATCTCAAGTATTTGATTTTTTGTGATTTTTAATTAACTTGCGATAGCCATAAATGTTCACGTTGACTTTAATGATTTATATCTCAAGAACGAATAAATATTTTCAACATCCGGTTTCATCACGAGAAGAATCACTTTCCTCTATAAATCGTGAATAGTTCATTAAGATATCTTAAGAATTTGATTTTACGTGGTTTCTTAAAAGAAGATTATTAATTTCAAAAAGTCATAAAAAATAGGTTAACGTGAATAATCTTTATCTCAAAAACGAATAAAGATTTTCTAATTTGGAAGATTTTCTCACCATGAGAAAATAGACACTTACCTCTATAAATTTTGAATGTACCATTAAAATATCTCAAGTATTCGATTTTTGGTGATTTTTAATTGATTTGGGATAGCTACAAATGTTGATGTTGAATATAATGATTTACATCTCAAAAACCAATAAATATTTTCAAAATCCGGTTTCATCACGAGGAAATAGATACTTTCCTCTATAAGTCATGAATAATGCATTAAGATATCTTAAGAATTCGATTTTTTGAGATTTTTTATTAATTTCAAAAAATCATAAATAATTAAGTTAAATTAAATAATCTTTTTCTACGTTTTCTAATTCGATTCTCACCATTATAAAAGAGACAATACAGCTATTGTCATAATGGATGATGATCCATTATGCGAGATTGTTTAATGTCTAAAATTTTTAAAATATGGGTGTTGGGATGAACTTGAAATTGATAATATCGGCCTGAATTGTTTTGATATACAATTCTTTGAGAAGTTCGATATCGACATATGAATACCTACGAGAAACAGGTCATCAGATCTTTCAAAGATCATATCAATGCGTTGTCTGATTCTGTTGATCAAATATGGTGGACATTTATACATCAGGGCTCTGTGAAAAAGGCAAGCGCAGTGGAGTATCAACCAATTCAGAGTGATATATGTTTTTCTGTCTTTTGATGCCATATCAAGTTCAAGTATTAGATTTAAAGTATTAAATTTTTGTGAAATTTATTCAAATCTACGGAAAAATAGGTGACAAGCCACGTTCTGCAATTGAAGAAAGGATATCGTCGAGTCTGTGTGTTAGATTTGGTAAAAGATGCGACGTTTTTACGTATCTTAAGTGAAAGTATTGCTAAAGAGGTGGAATGAGTTTTTGCCCAAAAAATCTCAAAACTTGTAAAGAGAGTAGCTCACCGATTCCAGCAAGAAATAACGGAGGTGAAGCGAAGATTTCGTTCACTTGGTTTAGACTTGTTTGTTTACTAATTTAGGTTCTTAACTTTAGGGATAAATAAAGATGTTGTCCTTATCGCCTCATCCTGATCCCAGATTTCAAACCAAGTTTTGAGAACTTGATGACGATCCACAATTTGAATA
Organism: Onthophagus sagittarius; assembly: GCA_036711965.1. Taxonomy (NCBI): domain Eukaryota; kingdom Metazoa; phylum Arthropoda; class Insecta; order Coleoptera; family Scarabaeidae; genus Onthophagus; species Onthophagus sagittarius. The sequence continues at coordinate 32,677,100 of JASERS010000005.1, forward strand.
TATCTGATCCAGAACTAAACTATTCTGTTGTCTCCTTCCATTCATCATTATCTCATAATCTCTCATAATCGCCGTATCTTCTTTTTCTTATTTTCTTTTTTACAACTTATAAGATAGTCTTGTCGTCTACCATAATTAGCTCTATAGCGATTGTTATTATTTTTTTTATATATGGCTCGAATTATTTTATTCATGCTCTCATCACAAAATTATCTTTAAGTTTAAAGTTGATGATCATTACACAGATTTTTTTAACTAAATTCTTAAAATTGAATATCTTATAGATTAGTAAGAAATTCAAACAGTATTATTTAGTCATAAAAAAATAGTTGTAGGTGTGAATCATAGAAACTTAGCTGCAGGTTACATTTTGATAGACAGGTGTTCTAATGCAAGTTCCGAGAAAGGACGGCAAAACTCGAACGCAAAAAAAAAGAATGGCTTTATTGTCGGCGTGGTGAACCTATAAATAATTTATTGCGCTATATTAACAGGTGTTAAATCTCTGTTCCCATTCAACGAGAAAAAAAAATAATGAATGAATATTGATGCGGCGATTGATTCTTTAATTAGCGAATAACGTCATTTTTAAAGTGCTTTGTATTCAAAGTGATATTGATCTTTTTATTTGATGTGAGTGATTCGTAAAGGAAACTGGATTGAGCTTTTTCGAGCTTTTATTTCGATTGGGATCGTCGATGATAGATGGCGATTAATTCTGTTTTAAATATTGTTATAACTACCTATAAATAAATACGTTGAAATCGATTCATTTTATTTAACGAACAAAAACGATTACGCAAATAAAATTTTAATACCAAATAAATAAATCAATGTTTTCGTAACCTACCGGGTTACGATTCGTATAGCTGTTAATGTATTCGAGTTGCGCCTCTTTCTTGTCTCTCTAATTGAAACATTTAATAGCTATATCCATTCGATGAAACGGGGTTAGGGGATTGAACATAAATCTCCATTCATTTAAATGTATTCAGATGAATTTAAACAGGCCGGTTGCATTAATTCGGTTCAAGAACAAAGGGGAGGTTTCGAATGAGAGGGATTCTTGAGGAAATCCCATAGCGTTCGGTCAACATAATCTTCGGATTCGTCAATAAACGTTTCGCATCTCAATTTAAACGTATAATGGGAGCAATTAATTTTTTTGTGGAAAAAATTGATTTTACTTAAAATTGTTCTTAACTGACTCTAGCGAATTGTCAAAAATCTCCAAAAAGTCATCATTTAAGAGTTTTACTATAAAAATTTATTGAAACTCAGAAATTAAAGTTGATTGAGAAAATGTCGCCATAATCGTCTACAGATTCTTGATTTACATCTTGGAATTATTAGCCTAAGTTTGTTACATTCTTGTAGCAACAACGTGAAAATCTCTAAAATATCGATTGATGATTTTTATTGCAAACCCTCTTTCACAACTCAAAAATCAAAATTAATAGTAAAGACCTCATTCATTAGTATCTGGCCGCAACTCAATTTTGAGCCGAAACTGAAACCGAAAGTGAAATTCGGTCATCGTCATCTATTCGGCCGAAACCAAAACCAAAACATTTCTTTGAAATGTTTGAATTGGTACAAGTATGCTGCTCCTAAATAATTGATACTATTTCTAAATGATTGATACTGCTTCTAGATATTGCCTTGGTAAGGCTTGACACTGCTTTTAAAAGACTTGATATGCTTTTAGAAAACTAGACATGTTTTTGAAAGGCTTGATCTGATTTCAGAAACTTTGATACTGCTAGAAGACTTGAGATGCTTGCTGATACTGCGTTTAGAAGAAAAAATATTACAATTTAATTGCTATGGAAGATGGAAATGTCACGATCTAACTGATAGAGAGACACGTGCTGAGAACATATAAGTAGCACTAGGACAGGAACCTAACTTAAGGCCAAAGATCTACAGACTAACAGAGAGAAAGATTGCTTCGTGAGCATGACAAAGAAGGTATTGATAAGATGGTATTGAAGGAATGGATACATTTGCGTAGAAATGTAATATTGCGTATTTTTCTTTGCTTAACCGGAGATTGGAAATAGAATAAACGTAGAGATCTACATCAGGAATGGGTAGAAAATGGGAGTATCGATACTTAATCTGACTATAATAAAATAAATAAATAATGCCCTGGAGAGCAGCAAATGACAAGGAGATACTCAGCGACCGAGATATATGATTTTGAAAAAAGAAGACAAGATGTCTTAGTATCAGAATCCTCGTTGATGCGTTAAGATCTGCTTATGATAACTTCTTGAAAAACAGAAGAAGTCAGAAGCACAGTACGCCATTATACTGGTGGACAAAGGGAATAGGTATTGCAAAAAAAGAATGCGTGAGAATATGAAGATTATTGCTTGATGACATGAAAGTAGATAATTCCAAAAAAACTTGATTCTCCGTCTAGAAGACTTGATACTGATGGTAAAACTGCTGGCAGAAAATATTGTTTATTGAATAAAATGCAAAATTTTGACATAAGTAATTCACAAACTGTTAATTTCGTTTAACTACTGATAGAAGACATTTTTACTACAAAAGACAAGAATCTGTTAATAAGGTGATTTTGGTTCCAAAATACCAAATATTCAAAATATTCCAATTAAAGACTGGATACTGCTTGTAAAACTATAAATACTGCTGGCAGGAGGCATATCCATTACAAACTGACTATAGGTGCCAGGTACATGGGCGTTTCTTCACTCGCTTTTTAAGAACCCTCATTCGTAGTTTGAGTCTTTTCCTAATTCAGGTTCTTCAGCACCTAGCTGTGAAGATTATGATATACCACTGAGACTCTAAACAAAAATCAGTTGGTTAAAGAATTTTTAGCATACGATGATTGTAAGTTTCAACATTAGCTGAAATATTTGTACATTATTATGATACAGCATTATGTTCCTACCATTATTATCTCAATGTCTAATACTTAGCCTTAAAAATGCTGAATTAGGGATGGGATACTAACTTTTTGTGATCAGTAATGAGAAATTTAAATAATTTTATTAATTCCTCGAGGCAGTCGTCATTGTTGATACGATTACAATACCTTACATGAAGAAGGATCTATTCACACAGTCCAATTTTCTATTTGGCCAACATAAATGTTACACAATATTACGCATTATCGATACCCTTTCGTACCCCCAGCTTATCTGCCGTTTCATTGGTAGCAACTGCAGAGTGACTTGGAATCCAGATCAGAAGAACATTTGGACATCTTATCAATGTCATTGAAATAATGTCCTTCAACGCTCGCCAATACAAAAAAAGAGAATATCTAACTACAAACTGACGAAATGACTTGGTTTTCATAGACCAGTATATATATGATGTTATAAAGTAGAACTTGAAAGTTGAGAAGAACTTTGTAGTTTAGTTTTTTTTTGCGTATAACAAATACGTCTAAACTTGCCTGTTTTCAATATGAAGACAAGTCATCAAGTTATTCCATGCCGATTTTAATACCATTATGGCTAGATCATTCCATAATTTTACAACTATTTTGATGCACTCCAAGACATAAAATTTTGTTTTCGAAAATTCTTTAACAGTCGTAGAATCATCACCATTTTCTTTCTTTACAATTACTTGCTGATCCATCGGTTGTAGGATTAAGATTGTATTTACGGAAAAATTTTCTTTCCGTACAGTAATCTAATCCAATTCTGTATCAACAGTATAAAATAGGTTAGGATTAGTGATGAAACAGATAAAGGAAACTACATTAGTCGTAACCTTTGAGATCTTGTAAAGCAATGAAAGTCATCAAATTTTAATTTTTTTCTCTCAATATCTATGCATCTAAGAATAAACGAGCAAGAGAATTATGTAGTTGAGAGAATATAGATGTTAAGATTCCAACATAAAAGAATAAACAATAGTAAACATTTTCTTAAATATGTGTGGAAAGCACTAGAATTTGTAGTGCATATTATTTTCTTTTCTATCAGGAAATGATATGCCTAACAAACTGTTCATTGTGCCCTTTTTAATTTTCTCATGTGCGGTGTTTACTTTCTAAATAATGATCTGACAGATAAGTCCCACTTAAATCGTGCCATTGAGTTGGTTACTACAGCAATTTTTGGTAGATACTTGAAAAGAATAAAAGGAGTGCAGACTGAGAATTGCTGAGTCTGAGGAGAGTGTAATAATACGTTCGAGCAGATATAGCTTCTATGTCCAAAGTTTGGAGAAATAAGGTAAGACTTTAGAACTGTTTGCGAAAAAGACGTAGATAAGATAGTCAAGATAATCAAAGTCAAATGCCATCGTTACTATATTTGCGAAGATTAAGCGATATAAACAGAAGATCGAGTACTAATAAAGGACGCGCAGGAAGGGAAGAAGAAGTTAACTCGGGGGGCCTGCCTAAACCATGTTTGGTATGTTGAAAGAGAAGAGGTAAGCCGATACAGGAGGAAACCCCTCTGTGTACTTCTCTGTAATAAGACATCATTGAAAGCGAAACTAGGAAGAATGCGCGGAAGGATGTAATTATGAAGGATGGTTAAATGAATACTTTTACCAGCCAAATTGTTATTCATGATACTTGGGGCGGCCGACGTCTTGAAAGTCAGCCAAGATTACTTTTTTATAAAGAAATTCTTCCTAAAATCTGAATATTATTCCAAATAAACTGTCCATTATCCTCTTGAACCCATAGCATCACTAAGTTAGATTGGGTTGGGTTGAAGTTCGAAATTCCAACCCATCCCAAAAACTTCGACCGTCTAAAGTATTATTTATGATGCTTGGGGTGGCCGAAGGCTTTCAAGTGTTGGGTTTGATTAAAATTTGAAAGTCTAACATCATCACCGTGATGCCTTTAGTAGCCGACGTTTTCGTGGTTGGGAGGATTTAAGGTTGAAAATGTTCCAAGTGTACTACTTGGGATGGCCGATACTTAGGACTGCTCATAATCGTCTTGTATTCATATCTCGGTCGATTTCGAAGACGTCGGCCGCCGAAGGTATCACGGTGTTGAGTTAGACTTCGAAATTTCAATCCAACCCAAAAACATTTTCCATCCAAAGTATTATTTATGATAATTATTGAGTTTATAATTTTGTTAAAGCAACAAATTGTATCAAATTTTCATATTTTCGTAATCCTTTTAATATAGTAATAAATGTTTATTCTTAAGAGGGTAGTCCTATGTTTGGGAGGATTTATAACTTCTCTATATCTGATGTTGATATTATACAAGTCACCTCTAAAATAAATCTTTCTAGCCAAGTAAGGTGGATTACGATCAACAATTATGTTGTAATAAAGCGTAAGTGATAGCATTTTAATACGAGATTTCATATTAAGTCATCCAAGATCATTCAATTTATAAGTAATATGGTCATATTTTTGTATGTCGAAAATGCACACCCTGCATCTTAGACATGTTAGCAATGTCGAGGTAAGGACCAAAGACTGGAGTACAATCATTAAAAATGGACTTGTGCTTTGTCAATTCTATATAAGTGCTTTCACATAGAATTGACTTAAGTTTAAAAGGATACAAAACCTTTATGTTTAGAAAACTCAATCCTATAAGTCTTGAAATATGCTGCCGTTATCGAAATGTATTGTCAATAATAAGATCCAAATTCTTCTCCTACAGCGATATAGGAATCACATTGTTGTCAATACTGATTTTAACCAGTGATTGTAGTTGTTAAACTTGTCTCTCACTTCCAAACAAAAGAACAGTAGATTTTGCCATATTTAAAAACAAAAAATGTTCATGAACCTACAGTCTCTAAAGATCACAATTAATACAGTTGAGTGTCATCTGCATACATGTGAACATTACAATATTTGATGCAATTATACAGTAAGGACGTATAAATGGTAAACACCTCTGATCTCTGTGGACTGCCCTTCTTAACATGCAATGGATTAGAAACCAAACTACCCATCTTTACACATTGATGCTTAATATAACATAAAATTAAGTCCAGGAAAGATTGATGACACCCAATATAATCTAAAATTAATACAAGCAAATGATGACTAGTTGAATTAAATGCCTTCTTAAAATCTAATAAATCCAAAATACCACAATCACCCCGATCCCTAATTCTAAGCAAATCATCTGTTGCATGCGAAAGAGTCGTAGTACAACTTCGCCTAGGCACAAAACCGATACTCTTCTTTCCAACATTTTTTCCAAGATTCTTTTCAAAACCTTACCAAAAGCAGACAATATGCTAATGGACCGAATATCAGTATATGTTACAAGCGTATCTTTTTTCGGCAGAAGGATTACAAACGCCATTTTTCCAAGAAGAAGGAAAAAATCTCTTCCATACAATTAAGTATATGAGATATGTATGATAAAGTAAGCGGAAGTGTCAATTTTAACATATCATGGCCAATAGAACCGCCATTCATGTTCATTACCAAAACTAAAATTGTATTTTTATCGACAGATCGAAGTCGAAATACATACAGTAATATTATTATTATGAAAGGAAGCAGAATGAATGTTATAAAGGTATTGACAATCTGGAATATACTTCAATGATGTTTACTCCATTTACGTTGATTATCTATGTATCTAAGAATAAAAGTGCAAGTGAGCAATATGACTGAGAATAAAATTTGCTACAACTTTTGTAAATTACTTCAATTCTCGAGTATCCGGCAAAATTCGCATATTTAACAACAATCCAGTACCATTAAAAAATATTCGGATTACAGATAGTTACCGGATATCCGTGTTAGGATCATGACCTAATTACAGTTTTTCTTTAATACTTTTTTTTCTTAATTTCGGACCCATGATGTCCATACAAACTATTATTTTTAAACTATACACTTAATACTTGAAAACTTATGAACATACCACGAATCTGTTAATCACTAAGCTTGGTGCATAGATTGGATGATGCACGAAATGATATATATCGCAATTTTTGGCATTCTCGTAACTCGAGTTATAACGCTCGATGTAATACTTCTCGTAAGCCGAAATGCTGTCATAAGTCAAGGGTCTACTGCAATATATATTGGCATTGAACTAAAACTAGAATTAACACTAGACCTCGAACTAGAAAGATTCAGGTTTAGCCGTGCGTCGTCAGACGTATTTTAAACCATTTTTAGACCACATTTTATTTTTGTGGTTAGCTCTAGATTTTTTAAAATTCTTCTGCAAATAGAAACATAACTAACACTAAGCCTACAACCCAGCTTCAGAACTAATACTAGACCTAGAACTAGAAATATTGGGAATTACGTACGTATTAGCGTACGTAACGCTGGGTTGTAGGTTTGGTATTGGTTATACTTTTAGTTCCAGAAGAATTTGAAATAATCTTGAGTTAAACAAGAATTAAAACTACAACTAACACTAGACCTAGAACTAGAAAGTTTCGGTTTAGCCGTGCGTCTTCAGACGAATCTTTCTAGTTCTAGGCCTAGTGTTAGTTCTAGTTTTAGTTCGACACAAATGTACAACAATTACGTACGGCTAAACCCTAATATGTCTAGTCTAGGTCTAGTATTAGTTCTGAATCTGAGTTGGGATGGGTTCGCTTCTATCTTAAAAGATGGTACGACTAATGCCAACTGTTACCGGTTCTAGGTCTAATGTTATCTCTAGCATTAGTCTTGATGGATCATGTTTTCGTGTATTTAGATAAAAATTCTAATACAACAGATCGCAATTAAGCTTTATGGACATAGTTTCAGTTTCGGTTTCAGTCAAAATACAGCCGAAATCCATATTTAGGCTGAAACTGACCGAATCTGAAACTGAAACCGAAATTTCAATCGCACACTCCAGCAAACATATTCAAATTACCATAATTTCGGATTTTCAACACAAAAATCATCCACAACTCAAAAACTAAAACAGATAGAAATATATTTTTTGCAAAAACATTTTTGTAATGAACCATAAACGCTAGTCCTTAAAAGAAATCTCTAAAATATCATAATTGATGATTTTTATTGTAAAACTGTCTAAATCAGAGCTCAATACTACTTTAATAATACAGTATAAATGAGTTATCGATTCATAAGCTGCACTCGTCCAGAAAGAACAATTTGCTGAACCATCTCCGTGAAATGATATTTCTACCCTTTTCAGGGTGGATGAAATGTGGGGCGGTTGGCGGTACAAATTACAAATCATCATAATCGTACGATAAATCCTCTTAGCAGCGTGTTGTACGTTTTACTTGGTGCAACTTTAATCATTTTTCATAAGAAAAAGTTTACTCTTTTTTTCGTTGTACAGAAAGAGATGGAAAATTTAAGTGAAAAATTCAGTTGAATTCGTTGAAACAGGTGTGGGCGGGTATATTTTTAAAGGGTGGCAGGCGTACTTCCGGCGGTGGGAGGGCACACACCCCCGCTGGAATATTTACGAGCTGGTATTACGCCTCGACATCTAGAACAACGACACCGATTGGCTACGTGCCTGATGATATTGATTTTCATATTTACATAAATGTTTTTCACGTTATTCCGATACTGTTTATATATTTCAAAATTGTTTAAAAATTTAAAATAATTTATTTTTTCTTTTGAAATGGTAAACAGACCATTTGAAATCTAGGACATAGGCGAAACCGACTCGATCGACGATTAACGTTTGATTTATTCAAATTTTAACTGGAAGTGTTTTTTTTAAATGTCATTAAAATGCCGTGGAATTACATCAACCTGAGACGCCGACGTAAATTCGCTAATAGCAAAAACCCATAAGGTGTCGATCTCGTTTATGGTTTGTCTGACACGCACAAGCACGGGCGTCTTTATGTCAACAACCAAAAAAAGATTTTGATATGTTTTGAACGTATAAGAGTTATGCTAATCTCGACGTCTCGTACGTCTTAATTAACTCTTAAAACGATAGAGGTGGAGGTGTGGGACAAATGATCAGAAACAATGGGCCAGATGGTTGTAATTAGGTAACGTTGTCACGCAGACCATTATATGGTAATAAAGACTAGGGATTATCGATTGTATCTCTTTAATTGTCTGAATGTAATTAGTACGTATGCAAATCTAATTAAGAGTTTATAATTTATTACTTTGTTTTCTATAGAATAAAGCATTTTTGAAACAACAATATTGAATTATTACTGAATCGAATGTTATTTGACACCTAATTATCGTTGATTGAGTACGTTGTAACAATTTGTGTTTCTCTCTCTCTCTCTAAATTTTAATAAAGCCACACGTCAGTCAGTCCATTTAGTTGCGGATGACTGCGTCGGGAGTATTAGAATTGGTAGTCGTGGAAACACGAGCCCTTCAAAAGCTCTCTCGCCGAGGGCCGAAAGCTTCGTCGACGACGGTAGGTACTAATTCTACAGCTTTTGCGATACTGCCATACCAAACTTCGGCAGATTCTACCTCATTACCCTATTCCGATATAATAGAACATTGTGTTGTGGACAAAAGCTTATTGTCACGGCTAATTTCGAAATTATGGAAGTTTAAGATGATTTTGAATTAAAAAATTAATTACCATTACAATTATATTACTTTTATTAAAAAAGTTTAGAATAAGTAGATGTTTTGAGAGGGATGTACAGTAATTTATTACATATTTCATTACAGAAGATGGTTTTGGAGAAGAATGTTGGCCAATTCCATGAATAAATAATAGTTATTAGAATCATTAAATCTATAAGAGATTGGGTTGGACATGTCGTTTGTTGGTAAAGAAATCGAGTTGATAAGAAAAATGGTGGGCAAAAAAAAGGAAAAGTCAAAGGAAAATATCAGAATAAGATGCAGGAAGAGATACACAGAAAAGTTGGTGAAGGAGCGCATTGCAAAGAAGGTCAAAGGCCAGCTTAGATTGGAATCCTTACAAAGAAGCATTATTACAACATGAGTTAAAGGAATATAATTATTACTTATATCGGGTGTACTTATATGAATTATATGATGACTGTGTTAAATTGAAACTTAAATATTCTAGTTTATAATATGATTTTATTCAAAACGTAAATTCAAAAATGTTTTATTCAAAAATAACGCAAATTTTCAAAAAATCATATCGACTGTATTTATATGAATCATGCATCTGTTAAATTGAAGCTTAAAAATTCTGCTTTATAATGTGTTATAAAAATTATAAAGTAGTGTTATTGAAAGTTCCAAAAAAGTTATGAATTGACAAATTACTATTTAAATAATCAAAAAAAATTAAATCAATTTTTTAAAAATCGTATCAGGTGTATATGAATCATGATGTGATGTGTATGTTAAGTTGAAACTTATAGATTGTGAATTATGATATGATTCGAAGATTGTAAGGTAATGTTAGTGAAATTTACAGAAGAAAAGGATTATCAAAGAAATTGCCAAAATTATTATTCCAAAATAACAAAAATGTTCAAAAAAGCATGTGTATATGATGTGTATATAAAATTGAAGCTTAGAAATTGTTTAGGATATGATATAGAAATTATAAGTTAATGTTATTGAAATTTCAAGAAAAAAATTAAATGAAGAAATTGTCAAAATTATTATTCAAAAATAATGCGAATTTTCAAAAAAACATATCGACTGTATTTATGTGATGTAATGTGAATGTTAAAATGAAGCTTGAAAACTCTATAATATGATATAAAAATTTTAAGGTAATTTATTGAAAGATCCTGAAATAACTTTTAAACGATCATTTTTTGAAACTATGCGATTGAAGATTAAGTTGGGTTGGATTCAGTTAATTCTTAGTTAATTTGAGTGGGTTAGGTTTATTTTGCATTAAGTTGGGTAGAATTGGATTGATTCTGGATTAAATTGGATGGAATTTGGGTGATTCTGGATTGAGTTGGGTGGAATTGGGTTTATTCTGGATTTAATTAGGTGGAATTTGCTTAATTCTGGATTGGGTTGAGTAGATTATAGATTAAGTTGTGTGGAATTCAGTTAATTCTTGGTTAAATTGAGTGGGTTAGGTTTATTTTGGATTAAGTTGGGTAAAATTGGATTGATTCTGGATTGAATTGGATGGCATTTGGTTGATTCTGGATTGACTTGGGTGGGATTGTGTTTATTTTGGATTTAATTGGGTGGAATTTAATTAATTCTAGACTGAGTTGAGGATATTGTAGATTAAGTTGTGTGGAATTCAGTTAATTCTTGGTAAAATTTAGTGGGTTAGGTTTATTTTGGATTAAGTTTGGTAGAATTGGATTGAATAGGATGGAATTTGATGATTCTGGATTGAGTTGGGTGGAATTTGGTTTATTCTAGATTTAATTGGGTGAAATTTGGTTAATTCTGGATTGGGTTGAGTAGATTGTAGATAAAGTTGGAATTCAGTTCATTCTTGGTTAAATTGAGTTGGTTAGGTTTACTTTGGCTTAAGTTGGGTGGAACTGGATTGATTCTGGATTGAATAGGATGGAATTTGATTGATTCCAGATTGCGTTGGGTGGAATTGGGTTTATTCTGGATTTAATTGGGTGAAATTTAGTTAATTCTGGATTGAGTTAAGTATATTGTAGATTAAGTGGTGTGGAATTCAGTTAATTCTTGGTTAAATTGAGTGGGTTAGGTTTATTTTCGATTAAGTTGGGTAGAATTGGATTGATTCTGGATTGAATTGGATGTAATTTTGTTGATTCTGAATTGAGTTGGATGGTATTAGGTTTATTATGGATTTAATTGGGAGGAATCTGTTTAATTCTGGATTGAGTTGAGTAGATTGTAGATTAAGTTGTGTGGAATTCCGTTAATTCTTGGTTAAATTGTGTGTGTTAGGTTTATTTTGAATTAAATTGAGTAGAATTGGATTGATTCTAGATTGAATTGGATGGAATTTGGTTAATTCTAACCTGAGTTAGGCGACTTACGTTGATCCTGGATTGAGTTGAGCAGATTCTGAGTTGAGTGAGTTCTGCTGATTTTGGATTCAGCTAATTGTGGATTGAATTAAGTGGGTTAGGCTGATTCTGGATTGAGTTGGGCGGGATCGGGTTGATTATGGATTGAATTGGGTGGATTTTGGTTGATTCTTAGCTGAGTTTGACGAGCTATGTTAATCCTGGACTTAATTGAGCAGATTGTGGATTAAGATGGGTTGGGTTGGGTTGATTCTGAACTGAATTGAATGAGTTACGATGATTCTGGATTGAGTTGGGTAGGTTGTAGATTAAGTTGGGTTAGGTTGATTATGGATTGAATTGGGTGGAATTTGGTTGGTTTTAAACTGAGTTGGGCAAATTGTTTTGATCCTGAATTGAGTTGGGTAGATTGTACAATAAGTTGGCTTGATTTGGGTTAATTATAAATTGAATTGGGAAAATTATGTTGATTTTAGATAAAGTTGGGTTGGTTTAGGTTGATTCTGGGTTGAATTGAATGCTAAATAAACATTATATAACGCAAACTTTCAAAAAATCGTATCAAGTATCTATTATATGAATTACGATGTGATAGGTATGCTAAGAGTGATGTGATCCGTCACTGATATACATGCCTCTTTAGGTATAAAGAGGCTCTAAGGAGATCCCTACATATAAGGTATCAAAGTTTCTTTAAAATTAAGCTTTACCTGCAATACAAAACCATTTTTTTAACATTTTCTACACCACTCTCAATATTACTACCATCCACTTCTTATTTATATTATACATTTTGGCAATTCTAGTACCGGCGTTTCAACTTTTTGTTTATATTTATTTTAGTAGTAGCTTTCCTACATTTTCTATGTTCGGTGCTTCACAGCATTCCATTTGGCAGCGGCTTCTCGTCATTTCAAACCCTTTACATTGGAGTAGAGTGCTTTCTCCAGTATTGACCTATTCGCAGAATCTGCTGTGTTGGCTTGGGATTGTGCCTATTGTCTTCAGGTATCTTCCAAAAACCCCGGTGTAATATTCCACTTCTACCCATGTTTTGTTCACCCAAGCCACCAATACAGGGACCATACCCTTCGTCCATCCTTCGTACTCTAACCACATTCTTCGCCAATTCTCCATCATTCCAGCACTTATATCCTTTTTTGCATACTTTCCTCGTTCACGCAGCGCGCATCGTTTCTTCGGCATAAGATCTATCTGTGGCATAGCAGCTATTATCCCAACTCCAACGGCCGATACCGTCCGGTAAACTGACACAATGCCAATACAGAGTCGTCTGTAGTATCTGTTTGTACTTCGAAGCTCTTTTCCGTGTTGTTGCAATTAGTTTCCTTTTACGGGCCCTTGGGTCTCCTACATTGAGAATCAATCTCACAAGCAAATTTGTCATCTTAGTAGCTTTGTATGGAATCTTCACTACATGCCTGATCGTCGACATGTTTCTATTCTGGTATATCCCCAAATACTTTACGTATTCTATATTGTATATCTCCCCATTATCTATGTTTAATCGAATTTCCCTAATCTTTCTTCTATCCTGCAGAAGTGCAATCTCCATCTTAGGATTTGCTACCCTCAATTTTATATCCCGCAGCTTGCAGATAATCTGTCGTATGTGGCCTTATCTTTGAGTTGTAATCTATCCTTAGCTCTCACTACAATCGCCAAATTATCCGCATATGCCATAAATTCATCCCCTTCTGGACTCGGATTATTAGAATCTCGTCATAAAAGACACCTGAGAGACCCCTCAGGTTATTGTTACCATCTTTCCTGCTGACGTTTCTATTGTGTGATTAGAGAGATAGCTCTTATTAACCGAATCAGCTCTAAATTATAATCTTTAAATTTACCTTTTTGCAGCATTTCAATAGTTCTCGCCACGGAGCGAAATTAAAAGCATTCTGAATATCCAACATTATTAATACACAGCATTGTGAGTATAATTTTTCTGTTTAATGTTGTCTACCATATTAAGTACTCGCTGTATCGTTTATATTGTAGATTTTTCCTTACGAAAGTTGTATTATTCTTTAAAGTTGTATTTCTCATATAATAATCTCCTTAAGTTTGCCCATGGTATCACACATAGGCAGTGGCCTAAACGTGGATTTATTCCCCACAAATTTTGACAGTTTGGTCATTTTCCATATCCCTTGAGAAGATTTTGTTCTCATATAGTCACCATACATCTTCCTAAATCCTTCTAGATTAGCCTATATCGTTACAATAAGGATTTCCGGTGTGATGCCGTCGGGACCAGGAGCTCTTAGCTATTAGATCTTCTTTAGTCACATCAGGAATATCTTCGAGCTTAATGTATTCCATGTCATCTCACACAATAACATTATGCTTTGGAAACAGTTATTTAATTTGTTATTCTAGCTCTTTTTCTTCAACCTGTCTCCCTTTCCGCAGTCCTAATTTCCTCGTCACGACCCAGTATGCCTTTCTTCACACGTTATCGTACAGCTTTGTTAACAGCTCTTTCCATTTATTTTCCTTGTTTGTTTTAATCGCCAATATTACCTCGTTCTTATCTTTAATCTTTTGCAGCATCATTTCCGGGGAAATTTCTTTGCCTTCCGCAAAGAGTAAGCTTTAGCAAATCTCGGAGTACTTTTTCAAGGACAAACTGTTTATATACCAGCTGCTTGATTGACACGGATAAACCCAATCCAACCCAATCCTGTAAATTTGAACTGAAGAAAAACTGAAACTGTCACTAGACCTAGAATTAGAATCGTTCGGGTTTAGCCGTTTTGAGAAAATGTGTGGCTAAACCCAAATGTTTCTAATTCTAGATCTAGAGTTAGATTCAATGATATAAAACTAGAACTAACACTAGACCTAGAAGTGGAAAGTTTTGGGTTTAGCCGTGTGTCTTTAGACGAAATATACAGGGTTGTCAAATTACTTTGTAAAGTACTCTGTTTTAGAAACTTTTCATTGTACAGAGCTTTGTTAAAACAATCTTTTAAGATGAAAATCTAACAAAACTCAACCCTGTATATTTGAGTCTGTTAAAGTTCTACTAGAAAAACTCAAAACATTATTAAAAGTAGCATATTTCTTGTAATTATTGTCGGTGTATGTAAACATTAATATGTGTTGTTATTTCAAATATAATATAAATCTTGAATATTAATGAGATGAAAATTAGGAGTATAGATCTTTAATGGTGTACACGGTTGGTTTGTTAATATTCAACTCCAAAAACAGACAGTCAGGGTACGGGCTGTTTCTCACCCTCTTCGGTGAAAGTGCAATCGGTGCGAAGTGAAACCGTGTGGAAATTATCGTCCGTGATAAGCTGCCGGGATAACTTCATCCCGGTGTTAATAAAGAATGATCTACTGCCAGAGAATCGCGGCTAACGTCCCGCGACAAAATCCCCCTTTGTCACGGTGGTTGACTTTTTTGGGGATGGTTTAAAAGTTTAGATCTTAAGATTTACAAACTTTCTTACTTTAACATTATCCAATTTCCTAAAAAATTTTTTAATTTTTTACTTAAATATTAATATTATAAAAGTTCGATACTGCTTAAAAGCTTGGGGATGAAATTTGTGGGAAGGTAAGAGGTCGTTCATTTGAAAATCACTGAAAACTGATGAGTCCGCTTAGCGTTCCCCCTATCGGGCCGTTCAGGGTACTTTGGCTTCCAGATTAACTCTTGAAAAATGCACCCCTTCATATCGACGTCCATATTACAACCCTATGCCCTCATCCCCCGTTTTTCTCTTTTCATTGTTTGTCGGTCGTTTTGTACCGGTAAAAGATGAAAATATCTCTATCAATCATTTTTGATAACCCCTACTTTACGATTTTGCTCTAAATAGAACTTTATTAATAACTAGGATTTGTTGGAATTACGGCAGCTTTGA
The DNA here is from genome assembly GCA_036711965.1 of Onthophagus sagittarius. Taxonomy (NCBI): domain Eukaryota; kingdom Metazoa; phylum Arthropoda; class Insecta; order Coleoptera; family Scarabaeidae; genus Onthophagus; species Onthophagus sagittarius. The sequence continues at coordinate 32,692,841 of JASERS010000005.1, forward strand.
TGGTCAAACAGAAATGTCATCATGTTAAATTTGGAGAAACGTTTGTACATAGTGTACTAGCCTCAGTAGGATCAATACTTAGCTTATATACAAGGCCCGACCTACATAGTTGACATAGTTTAAATTCGGCTCACAGACTGTATATTTAGTGGGTTCGTACTGAAAAATGTCGTATTTAGAACGAACCACGCCATGTACTTGGTGATTTACGTCCTTGTTCCCTTCATAAATGTCTTTTAATTGAAAATTTACGATCCCACCCGATATATTAAGAACCAAAAAAGAAAATCTCCAGACGGTTTAATGATCTCAGTTTACGGTGTTGTATATTAAATTGCTAATAAAACTAGCGCGAAGATAATAATAAATTTTGTACCATTTGTAGTAACGGAAATCGTTTAATAACTCAGTACGATTTTTTTCTTTTCAAAAAGAACAACTTTATTAATGGCGTAGTAACGAGACATTAATTCTTGAATCACTAATTGTTCTTGGAACGCGATAGTTAATCCTCGAGATTAAGTACATCCCACACATTAAATGCATATCTATACATACATTAAAAAGGTGGAGGCAGATGATTCCAAATTTGGAAATGAAAACTAAACTAGAATTTTAAATTGAATCTTTTTCGTTGAAATTTGTTTTATTGGCAAGATTTTAATTTAATTTGCAAGTTTAAACTTGAATGTTAAAGGTGTTAGATTTTGGTGGAGGCGACGGGAATGTGGAATCAATTAGGACTTAAATTGAAAACAATTGCCACGAAAAATATATAAATAAAAGCTATAAAAAAACTTATACAAAACATTATTTAGCATCGAGGGATAATTAACATTTACAAAGTCGAAATGAAGGAGTGGTCTATCGAAGGAAAAGGAAGAAACCTTCCACCCCAATTTTCGTTCTCCTCCTACTTTCTTCATCCCCCCGTTTTCCCCAACACGACGTCCACGTACTTTAATTTAAATTCACTAAACGGGTCCTTAAGCGGCAGTCAGCGAAATCAGTTAATGAGATCTCGAAAACAATCGCCGCGATTTCCAAAATGGCCGCCCGTTGGACGGGGTGACTTCGGGGGGGTGCGGGTTTTCCCAAAATGTATGTATGCCCCCCAATTTGAAACAATGTGCGGCGGAGTTCCAGGCCACGCCCCAGCTCGAAGGCGGTTGGAGGCCACCCCCGGTTACCCACACAGTTGCAACGTAACGGTGTGCGTGTTCGGACTTGTTACAGTGGCAGGGCGCCAATAGTAGGGACGCCACGGAGCCGGCGCCCCGGATTTTGTTTGGAGCTATCTGCTCCGGGCTCCAAACGAACACGGTTTTGGGGACTGATACGTCGGAAGGGTGCAGGACGTCACCTACTATAAGGGTAAGAAAAACGAAAAAAAGTTTTTTTGTAAGAATTTTGGGTAAAATGTTCTTCTTTTTTGGATGTAGGTGATGGGTAGATGTGGTGCTACATTTGACTAGACTCAGGAGGGACAAGAAATATACTCAAGATGCCAGGTTTCTCATCTTTTAATGCCATTAAGTCCAATGCTTATAGCTGGTAAGTTACTTAAGTAAGAATGTTTTTAAATAATTAATTTGGAAGCAAGAATGGTGGAGGAGCCAGTAAAAATTATCAAAAAGCAATGAATTATAATATGACAATATTTTCATTAAAAAAAAGTCTTTTGGGGAACCTAATTAAGTGGTACATTCGTAATATGAAATGATGGAATCAAAAAGGTTCATATTTGCCATTTATTGGCATTTACTGCAGAAGAATTTAATTTTTCATGCACATCCAAAATTTGCTAGCTCTACATATTCTTGTCACATTTTTGAAATTTTGGCAAAAAATTTTCTATGATTTTTATTATAGTTGATACAGTAATGACGTAATATTCGTACAGATTTTGTTTTTATTTTATTTTATGTTCGGTATTGTCGAATTTTCTCGGAAAAACACAAGGTAGTGGCTACTATCCGAAACTTTTGTAATAAAACGATACGATTTTTGAAATCAATTTAAATAAACCAATTAATAAAAAAATTAAGTGTCCAAATTACTATTAATTATATTTGTATTTGCTGGTTTTACGATATTTTCAATTTTAGCCTTTAATGGAAAAATAAAAGACGTTAGTGCTTTAAAGTTCCCGACATTGGAGTTGATTTAAAAAGAGAAATCGAAATATATACGCTACTTTTTTCCAACTCTTATAGTTTCTAAATAGTTTCTGATAGGCCAAATTGGACACTTTTAAAGCGAACCCCTTTTCTTATAAAAGATAAGAAACTTTCTTCTTTCTTTGATTCTGTGAAAACATTTTCATAACATCTTTTATGTAGAATCCAATGGAATAAATCAGTTTTTGCTAAAAGCAATTTTTTAGTAGTTATTCACATAAAAATGATTATTTTTAATGGAACATCATATATGCTTTTGCAAATTCGAGTGCAGTTGATATTTCGTTCAGATTTTCGTGCAGATTTTGAAAAAGTACCGAAACGAAATATTTATAACTAGTATCAAGTTAGTTGATTAACTAAGAGAATCTTGAAGCTAGGAGGGTAGCAGAGGCTGGAAATCAGATTGGGCCAATCTAAGTAAAAAAATCTTGAGACTAGGATGATAGAAGAAGCTAAAAGTTGGACTGATAACCAACCCAACCCAACCTAATTAACAAAATTTTGAGACTAACATGATAGAAGAGATTTAATGTTGAGTTTTCGAACCCAACCCAACCTTACCAAAAGAACCTTGAATTGGCTAGAAGATGAGGCTTAATATTGGATTGGGCTAATCTAACAAAGAAAATTTTGAAACCGTGAGGATAAAAGACACTGGATGTTGGATTGGGCTAATCTAATTAAGAGACTCTTGAAACTAGGAGGAAAGAAAAGGCTGTAAGTTAATCTGGGCTAATCTAACTAAGAGAGTTTTGAGACTGGGATCAGAGAAGAAATTAAACGTCGGGTTGGGCTAATCTAATTAAAAAAATTTTGAGACTAGGAGGATAGAAGAGGCTTGAAGTTAGGTTGGGCTAATCTAACTAAGAGAATCTTGAGACTAAGATTATAGAAGAGTTTGGATATTGGGTTGGGCTAATATAACTAAGATAACCTGAAACTAAGAGGATAGAAGAGGTTGGACGTTGAGTTGGGCTAATCTAATTAAAAGAATCTTGAGACTAGGAGGATAGAAGAGGCTGGAAGTTCGGTTGGGCTAAGTCTAACTAAGAAAATCTTGAGAGTAGGATATAAAAAAGGATTGGACGTTGGGTTGGGTTAATTTAACTAAGAGAATCTTGAGAATAGGAGGATAGAAGAGGTTGAACGTTGGGTTTGGGCAGTCTGACTAAGAGAATCTTGAGACTAAGATCATAGAAGAGTTTGAACGTTGGGTTGGGCTAATCTAACTAAGAGAATCTTGAAATTAGGAGGATAGAAGAGGCTGGACGTTAGGTTGGGCTAATCTACCTAGCAAGGAGACAACAAGGGGAGCAATTGACTCTTCACCAATTTGGATAATTTTTTTTGTGGTGAATCTGTATTGAATATGTATCAGTTTTACCAGAGCTTTTGATCCAATGGCTCTTTTAAGAGACGATATTTATTTTTAAAGTTTAAAGGTATTTAAAATTAATTTCATATATCGCAAAGAAAAATCGATTTTCAAGAACCGGTATAATTCGGTGAATAATCACCAAGCTTACGATCTGAATTCCTAGGATCGATCCTCAATTTCAAACTTTGATTTCCAACATATTTTGATATTTTAATTGTATGTTTTTATAGTTTATATACATTTTTGTTAATCAATAATACAATGCAAAGTTGTAGTATTACTTTATCTTTTAATTTAGTAAACACAAAGGATTTTCATTTCGAAGGAAATAAATGATTGTACACGAGCAGATTTACCACATATGGTATATAAGAAACATCCAATTTATGTAAATATCCATGTCTATGTACTGTTAGCTTTATCAAAAAAAATAGATGAAACATTTTTGTATTATATTATTTTAAATTGTTTAATTGATTAATAACTATTGAAGATAATGTTAATTACAAACATAAACTATAATTTTGAATTTATTATTGATTTACAAAAAATATATATGTATAAATTATAAAAACATTCAATATAATAGCAAATTAAGTTGGAAAAAAGTACGAATTTGAGGATCGATCCTAGGAATTCAGATTGTAAGCTTGGTGATTATTCACCGAACTATACCGGTTCTTGAAAATCGAATTTGGGCCATTGGATCAAAAGCTCTGGTAAAACTGATACATATTCAATACAGATTCACCACAAAATAATTATCCAAATTGGTGAAGAGTCAACTGCGATGTCTCCTTATAAGAGAATCTTGAGACTAGGATCAGAGAAGAGATTGGACGTTGGGTTGGGTTAGTTTACCTAAGAGAATCTAGGTAAGTAGTAAGTAGTAACCTTCTAAGGTAATAGAAGGTTAAAAGAGGCTGGACGTTGAGTTTACCAATTTGACTAGGAGAATCTTGAAACAAAGATCATAGAAAAATGTGGATGTGGGGCTACATTAACTAAGAGAATCTTGAAATTGGGAGGATAAAAGGGACTGGACGTTAGGTTGGGCGAATTTAATCAAGAAAATCTTGAGACTAGGATGAGAGATGAGGTTGAACTTAGAATAACTAAGAGAATCTTCAGACTAAGAGAATAGAAGGGGTTGGATGTTGGGTTGGGGTAATCTAACTAAAAAATCTTGATATTTGGATGATAGAAAAAGTCGGATGTTGGGTTGGGCTAACCTAACTAAGAGAGTCTTGAAACTAAGAGGATTGAAGAGGCTAAAAGTTTGGTGGGGCTAATTCAACCAAGAAAATGTTGAGACTAGGATGAGAGATAATGTTGGACGATGGGTTAGGCTAAAATAACTAAGAGAATCTTCGGACTAGGAGGATAGAAGAGGCTGGACGTTGAGAAAAAATCTTGAGACTTGGATGATAGAAAAAGTTGGATGTTGGGTTGGGCTAATCTAACTAAGAGAATCTTGAGACTAGGACGATACTAGGATGGTTACTATTCCCTATTTCTTTAAGAATAGTTTTTTATTTTATAGATTTCTTTTGTTTTTTTAGTGAGTATGTGTAAATAGAAAACACGTCGTGTTTGATTAATAAAAATTCTTTATTGTTCTTAGCACTACCGGTTTCGAATTATAATCTTATTCGTCTTCAGGTGCAGCTACATATGTTAGAAACTAAAATTGAACGTACAATAAAATTTCTTTTTTTATATAAAAAGTCTCAACGTTTATTGAAAATTAATGGATGCGTGTAACTTAACATTGATGAACAAAAAACACACGATACATATCACTAAAAATATAATACTTAATCGTTTTTTTTTTGTGTTTTAAAAATTTGTATACGTGGAAAAATGTAAAATGTCGAAGGTCGTTATGTGGGAAGAGGGATGTTATTTTTATCATCAGGTGGAACAGGTATTTCTTTATGTATAAAATTCGAGAAAAAACGAGTATGCCTCAAGTCGGTGATTTAGTTTATTAATATATTGTCGGGCTTATTCAAATGTTTTATAATTTCAAATTCCTCAAGCAAGTGTAATTTTTTTGATTTAGGGCAATGGTGTAAGTGTTAAATTATCAATGTTGGTATGATGGTTGTGTTCATTTATGTGTTTATATATCATTATATTATATATTATTATACATTTATGTATAACATATTTTGGTTTTAATAAAATTTCCGTTTTTCATTTCGACAGTTGGGTATAAAGAGGAAGGTTGTCTGGAAACCGTCCTCTCTTTCCGTGTTGAATTAATACGAGTGATTACCATGTGTAGTAACGTTCCGGAATTGAAGCGATTTTATTGAATTATGTTTGAAACGCATTGACTAGTAAGGGATATTTCCGAGTAGAATCACGCTCTTCATCGATATTAATTATCATTTTATTCACCTTAAGCCGCCCAACATCAAAGGTAATTTCTTTAATTTTTTTTCTATACGTAACAGTAATTGACGGTCGCACGCTTTTCCTTAATTGTTGCAGGCTTTTTGTAAAGCATTATTTTACATGTCGATAAGATTTTTGAAACATCGTTGAAAAAGTTTAAACGAAGGAGTTATTGGATTAACGTCCATCTGACGATCCATTTGGTTTTACTTTCAAGTCACCAAGTTTTTCTTTATCATCGACTACGGTCACCAATTTAAAGAAAAAGAAAAGGAACAGCAAGTATTTGGAAAAAACTTCCTCAAATTCCTTTCCTTTTTGGTCTTCAACAAAAAAAAATCTTGAACATTAAATAATAGGCCTGGAATCAAAGAATAACAACTTTTAAGTTCATTTTTTTGAATACTTACCTTTTATATAGTTTATTTAAAATACCTTTGATTTTCTTAATTTATAGCAAATTTTTGTTTTCGTTGCTCATATTAATTTTTTTTCATATCATACTACAACGATTATTATTTTTTGCCACTGTGCCATATTTCTATTATATATTTCTTTGGTACTAAAATAAAGACATTATTTAGTCTACTTCGCCTTTTAGGTTTTTTTTGTTTTTGTTCTGTATGCAATTATTGTTCGATCATTCCTTTGCACTTGTGGAATTCTTCTTGTGGAATTCTCTTGTGGGTTTCTATGATATAATGGTGTGGCGCCCTTTCTTATAACGAACCCAGACGTCTTCACTAAGTTGGTTTGGCATCGTGGAAACCGAGAAGGATGGGTTGTGTTATTAGAAGTTCCATGTTATACATAGGCGAAAAGTATGAAAAACCTTCTCCAAAACAAAACCCATCTGAGATGATAAACTTTTCTAGTACTGTATAGCTTAAATCTGATTTTTTTCCAAATCCTTCTAGCTTTGGTTCTTGAAATTCCTAAAGTTTTTGATTTTTTCTTTTCGAATTCACTTCTAATTTGTAAACTATATCGCAATCTTTTAAAAATGTAATTAAAAGGTTACCATCTCTCTGGATATCGTTCACAATATAAATTTCCTATAGCATCTACATTCTCTCCAGGATACAGTGTCCCCTCTGATGTGCCGACCTTTTTCTTTGGCACTGAATTTTGTATGAAAAGGGGCGCACTCGATTCATTCGTCCAATCCCTGAGACGCCGAATATCTTAGGACGGCTGTGGTTGAAATATATCCATATAAATATAATAAAATAAAATATCCATAAATTTTCTACCATAAAATTAAATAATTTATCAGCTCTAATCTTTAATCCATTGATGCTTTCTTTGGATCCAACTGACTTTAAAGCTCTTCATTCAATCATCTCTGCTTCTAAATATGACCTTATAAGGCTGATCGAAATTGTAACCTGTCGGAATAAGATTTGTCTTTATTTCAATCAAGTGATTCAGTTTTGAGTCCCTAAGGATTTCGAGGTGTTGTGCATCAACTTGAATGAAGAGTATATTTTCAAATATGCCTCTTTTTGTATATGTAGCTGAAGTGGTGTGAGACAGACTTCAAGAAGAGCCGTCTGATAATATCCCTGATAAGATTTGAGCTAGTTGCTGTTATACTATCTTATGATTTAGTCTTCAATTTCTCAATAATAAACTAAAACTCCGTTATGTTCGTTATTATTGTTCGGTTGAAAAATGTGATAGACAAATTGAAAATTGAGTTTTGGGTTGGCACGATACAAAGTGTCAAGTTCTTAATGCATAGTGATAACTAACTAACAAATGTAATATAAAATATTCTTCCGTTTTCCTTCCATAAAATACATAAACTTTAAGAGTTCTAATCTTTCGCAATGCTCGAGATTAATATTTATAAATAGGCTAAGTTTTACAAATCTATAATATAACTCAAGTCTCTTAATGTAGTTAGTGTTAATTGATAGAAGCAAAATTCGATTGAAAACAGCCACTACAAAGGCAGAGCACAAGGTCCTTATTACGAACATTAAACTGCATTATTAGGTCATTCTCGTGACCAAAGTTCTACCTATAAATTGATCATCGTGTACCAAACTAATTACGTGAAAATGAAGGAGTCATGTATAGGGTGGTTCAAGTTTGATGTCCATTTAGAAACATCATTAAATTTTCTATAATAACTAAAATAATAACCAAAATTAATTAATAATTTAATTTTAGCATTTAGATGAAAAACAAAAAACGTTAGCTTTGAAGTTTTCGAGTTTTGAACTTATTTAAAAAAGGAGATCGATTATATGAGTTACTGTTTCTCTAATTCTTATAGTTTCCTATTTGGGCATCGAATTTAACATATAAAAATGAAATAATAAAATTGTTATCAACGATTTTAAATTGTTAAAGATGTGACTGTAATTTTATAAAACCAGTTGGATAAAAAATGGTATAACATCGATGTTTATGAGAATTAAGGATTTTTTCATGGTACCTTAATTATTCATCAAATTTGCTTCTTATTGATTATTTATTTCATGATATCTCATTCCGTCCTTGAGGTACGCTGTTTTAAAGTTTGTGCTTCAAAATTTTGATGTTGGGTTGGGCTAATCTAACTAAGAGAATCTTGAGACTAGGACGATACTAGGATGGTTACTATTCCCTATTTCTTTAAGAATAGTTTTTTATTTTATAGATTTCTTTTGTTTTTTAGTGAGTATGTGTAAATAGAAAACACGTCGTGTTTGATTAATAAAAATTCTTTATTGTTCTTAGCACTACCGGTTTCGAATTATAATCTTATTCGTCTTCAGGTGCAGCTACATATGTTAGAAAATAAAATTGAACGTACAATAAAATTTCTTTTTTTATATAAAAAGTCTCACCGCTTATTGAAAATTAATGGATGCGTGTAACTTAACATTGATGAACAAAAAACACACGATACATATCACTAAAAATATAATACTTAATCGTTTTTTTTGTGTTTTAAAAATTTATATACGTGGAAAAATGTAAAATGTCAAAGGTCGTTATGTGGGAAGAGGGATGTTATTTTTATCATCAGGTGGAACAGGTATTTCTTTATGTATAAAATTCGAGAAGAAACGAGTATGCCTCAAGTCGGTGATTTAGTTTATTAATATATTGTCGGGCTTATTCAAATGTTTTATAATTTCAAATTCCTCAAGCAAGTGTAATTTTTTTGATTTAGGGCAATGGTGTAAGTGTTAAATTATCAATGTTGGTATGATGGTTGTGTTCATTTATGTGTTTATATATCATTATATTATATATTATTATACATTTATGTATAACATATTTTGGTTTTAATAAAATTTCCGTTTTTCATTTCGACAGTTGGGTATAAAGAGGGAGGTTGTCTGGAAACCGTCCTCTCTTTCCGTGTTGAATTAATACGAGTGATTACCATGTGTAGTAACGTTCCGGAATTGAAGCGATTTTATTGAATTATGTTTGAAACGCATTGACTAGTAAGGGATATTTCCGAGTAGAATCACGCTCTTCATCGATATTAATTATCATTTTATTCACCTTAAGCCGCCCAACATCAAAGGTAATTTCTTTAATTTTTTTTCTATACGTAACAGTAATTGACGGTCGCACGCTTTTCCTTAATTGTTGCAGGCTTTTTGTAAAGCATTATTTTACATGTCGATAAGATTTTTGAAACATCGTTGAAAATGTTTAAACGAAGCAGTCATTGGATTAACGTCCATCTGACGATCCATTTGGTTTTACTTTCAAGTCACCAAGTTTTTCTTTATCATCGACTACGGTCACCAATTTAAAGAAAAAGAAAAGGAACAGCAAGTATTTTGAAAAAAACTTCCTCAAATTCCTTTCCTTTTTGGTCTTCAACAAAAAAAAATCTTGAACAATAAATATTAGGCCTGGAATCAAAGAATAACAACTTTTAAGTTCATTTTTTTGAATACTTACATTTTATATAGTTTATTTAAAATACCTTTGATTTTCTTAATTTATAGCAAATTTTTGTTTTCGTTGCTCATATTAATTTTTTTTCATATCATACTACAACGATTATTATTTTTTGCCACTGTGCCATATTTCTATTATATATTTCTTTGGTACTACAATAAAGACATTATTTAGTCTACTTCGCCTTTTAGGTTTTTTTGTTTTTGTTCTGTATGCAATTATTGTTCGATCATTCCTTTACACTTGTGGAATTCTTCTTGTGGAATTCTCTTGTGGGTTTCTATGATATAATGGTGTGGCGCCCTTTCTTATAACGAACCCAGACGTCTTCACTAAGTTGGTTTGGCATCGTGGAAACCGAGAAGGATGGGTTGTGTTATTAGAAGTTCCATGTTATACATAGGCGAAAAGTATGAAAAACCTTCTCCAAAACAAAACCCATCTGAGATGATAAACTTTTCTAGTACTGTATAGCTTAAATCTGATTTTTTCCAAATCCTTCTAGCTGTGGTTCTTGAAATTCCTAAAGTTTTTGATTTTTTCTTTTCGAATTCACCTCTTATTTGTAAACTATATCGCAATCTTTTAAAAATGTAATTAAAAGGTTACCACCTCTCTGGATATCGTTCACAATATAAATTTCCTATAGCATCTACATTCTCTCCAGGATACAGTGTCCCCTCTGATGTGCCGACCTTTTTCTTTGGCACTGAATTTTGTATGAAAAGGGGCGCACTCGATTCATTCGTCCAATCCCTGAGACGCCAAATATCTTAGGACGGCTGTGGTTGAAATATATCCATATAAATATAATAAAATAAAATATCCATCAATTTTCTACCATAAAATTAAATAATTTATCAGCTCTAATCTTTAATCCATTGATGCTTTCTTTGGATCCAACTGACTTTAAAGCTCTTCATTCAATCATCTCTGCTTCTAAATATGACCTTATAAGGCTGATCGAAATTGTAACCTGTCGGAATAAGATTTGTCTTTATTTCAATCAATTGATTCAGTTTTGAGTCCCTAAGGATTTCGAGGTGTTGTGCATCAACTTGAATGAAGAGTATATTTTCAAATATGCCTCTTTTTGTATATGTAGCTGAAGTGGTGTGAGACAGAGTTCAAGAAGAGCCGTCTGATAATATCCCTGATAAGATTTGAGCTAGTTGCTGTTATACTATCTTACGATTTAGTCTTCAATTTCTCAATAATAAACTAAAACTCCGTTATGTTCTTTATTATTGTTCGGTTGAAAAATGTGATAGTCAAATTGAAAATTGAGTTTTGGGTTGGCACGATACAAAGTGTCAAGTTCTTGATGCAAATGATAACTAACTAACAAATGTAATATAAAATATTCTTCCGTTTTCCTTCCATAAAATACATAAACTTTAAGAGTTCTAATCTTTCGCCATGCTCGAGATTAATATTTATAAATAGGCTAAGTTTTACAACTCTATAACATAACTCAAGTCTCTTAATGTAGTTAGTGTTAATTGATAGAAGCAAAATTCGATTGAAAACAGCCACTACAAAGGCAGAGCACAAGGTCCTTATTACGAACATTAAACTGCATTATAAGGTCATTCTCGTGACCAAAGTTCTACCTATAAATTGATCATCGTGTACCAAACTAATTACGTGAAAATGAAGGAGTCATGTATAGGGTGGTTCAAGTTTGATGTCCATTTAGAAACATCATTAAATTTTCTATAATAACTAAAATAATAACCAAAATTAATTAATAATTTAATTTTAGCATTTAGATGAAAAACAAAAAACGTTAGCTTTGAAGTTTTCGACTTTTGAACTTATTTAAAAAAGGAGATCGATTATATGAGTTACTGTTTCTCTAATTCTTATAGTTTCCTATTTGGGCATCGAATTTAACATATAAAAATGAAATAATAAAATTGTTATCAACGATTTTAAATTGTTAAAGATGTGACTGTAATTTTATAAAACCAGTTGGATAAAAAATGGTATAACATCGATGTTTATGAGAATTAAGGATTTTTTCATGGTACCTTAATTATTCATCAAATTTGCTTCTTATTGATTATTTATTTCATGATATCTCATTCCGTCCTTGAGGTACGCTGTTTTAAAGTTTGTGCTTCAAAATTTTGATGTTGGGTTGGGCTAATCTAACTAAGAGAATCTTGAGACTAGGACGATACTAGGATGGTTACTATTCCCTATTTCTTTAAGAATAGTTTTTTATTTTATAGATTTCTTTTGTTTTTTTAGTGAGTATGTGTAAATAGAAAACACGTAGTGTTTGATTAATAAAAATTCTTTATTGTTCTTAGCACTACCGGTTTCGAATTATAATCTTATTCGTCTTCAGGTGCAGCTACATATGTTAGAAAATAAAATTGAACGTACAATAAAATTTCTTTTTTTATATAAAAAGTCTCACCGTTTATTGAAAATTAATGGATGCGTGTAACTTAACATTGATGAACAAAAAACACACGATACATATCACTAAATATATAATACTTAATCGTTTTTTTTGTGTTTTAAAAATTTATATACGTGGAAAAATGTAAAATGTCAAAGGTCGTTATGTGGGAAGAGGGATGTTATTTTTATCATCAGGTGGAACAGGTATTTCTTTATGTATAAAATTCGAGAAGAAACGAGTATGCCTCAAGTCGGTGATTTAGTTTATTAATATATTGTCGGGCTTATTCAAATGTTTTATAATTTCAAATTCCTCAAGCAAGTGTAATTTTTTTGATTTAGGGCAATGGTGTAAGTGTTAAATTATCAATGTTGGTATGATGGTTGTGTTCATTTATGTGTTTATATATCATTATATTATATATTATTATACATTTATGTATAACATATTTTGGTTTTAATAAAATTTCCGTTTTTCATTTCGACAGTTGGGTATAAAGAGGGAGGTTGTCTGGAAACCGTCCTCTCTTTCCGTGTTGAATTAATACGAGTGATTACCATGTGTAGTAACGTTCCGGAATTGAAGCGATTTTATTGAATTATGTTTGAAACGCATTGACTAGTAAGGGATATTTCCGAGTAGAATCACGCTCTTCATCGATATTAATTATCATTTTATTCACCTTCAGCCGCCCAACATCAAAGGTAATTTCTTTAATTTTTTTTCTATACGTAACAGTAATTGACGGTCGCACGCTTTTCCTTAATTGTTGCAGGCTTTTTGTAAAGCATTATTTTACATGTCGATAAGATTTTTGAAACATCGTTGAAAAAGTTTAAACGAAGGAGTCATTGGATTAACGTCCATCTGACGATCCATTTGGTTTTACTTTCAAGTCACCAAGTTTTTCTTTATCATCGACTACGGTCACCAATTTAAAGAAAAAGAAAAGGAACAGCAAGTATTTTGAAAAAAACTTCCTCAAATTCCTTTCCTTTTTGGCCTTCAACAAAAAAAATCTTGAACAATAAATAATAGGCCTGGAATCAAAGAATAACAACTTTTAAGTTCATTTTTTTGAATACTTAACTTTTATATAGTTTATTTAAAATACCTTTGATTTTCTTAATTTATAGCAAATTTTTGTTTTCGTTGCTCATATTAATTTTTTTTCATATCATACTACAACGATTATTATTTTTTGCCACTGTGCCATATTTCTATTATATATTTCTTTGGTACTAAAATAAAGACATTATTTAGTTTACTTCGCCTTTTAGGTTTTTTTGGTTTTGTTCTGTATGCAATTATTGTTCGATCATTCCTTTACACTTGTGGAATTCTTCTTGTGGAATTCTCTTGTGGGTTTCTATGATATAATGGTGTGGCGCCCTTTCTTATAACGAACCCAGACGTCTTCACTAAGTTGGTTTGGCATCGTGGAAATCTCGGTTTGGGATGGGTTGTGTTATTAGAAGTTCCATGTTATACATAGGCGAAAAGTATGAAAAACCTTCTCCAAAACAAAACCCATCTGAGATGATAAACTTTTCTAGTACTGTATAGCTTAAATCTGATTTTTTCCAAATCCTTCTAGCTTTGGTTCTTGAAATTCCTAAAGTTTTTGATTTTTTCTTTTCGAATTCACCTCTAATTTGTAAACTATATCGCAATCTTTTAAAAATGTAATTAAAAGGTTACCACCTCTCTGGATATCGTTCACAATATAAATTTCCTATAGCATCTACATTCTCTCCAGGATACAGTGTCCCCTCTGATGTGCCGACCTTTTTCTTTGGCACTGAATTTTGTATGAAAAGGGGCGCACTCGATTGATTCGTTCAATCCCTGAGACGCCGAATATCTTAGGATGGCTGTGGTTGAAATATATCCATATAAATATAATAAAATAAAATATCCATAAATTTTCTACCATAAAATTAAATAATTTATCAGCTCTAATCTTTAATCCATTGATGCTTTCTTTGGATCCAACTGACTTTAAAGCTTTTCATTCAATCATCTCTGATTCTAAATATGACATAAGGCTGATCGAAATTGTAACCTGTAGGAATAAGATTTGTCTTTATTTCAATCAAGTGATTCAGTTTTGAGTCCCTAAGGATTTCGAGGTGTTGTGCATCAACTTGAATGAAGAGTATATTTTCAAATATGTCTCTTTTTGTATATGTAGCTGAAGTGGTGTGAGTCAGAGTTCAAGAAGAGCCGTCTGATAATATCCCTGATAAGATTTGAGCTAGTTGCTGTTATACTATCTTATGATTTAGTCTTCAATTTCTCAATAATAAACTAAAACTCCGTTATGTTCGTTATTATTGTTCGGTTGAAAAATGTGATAGTCAAATTGAAAATTGAGTTTTGGGTTGGCACGATACAAAGTGTCAAGTTCTTGATGCAAATGATAACTAACTAACAAATGTAATATAAAATATTCTTCCGTTTTCCTTCCATAAAATACATAAACTTTAAGAGTTCTAATCTTTCGCCATGCTCGAGATTAATATTTATAAATAGGCTAAGTTTTACAACTCTATAATATAACTCAAGTCTCTTAATGTAGTTAGTGTTAATTGATAGAAGCAAAATTCGATTGAAAACAGCCACTACAAAGGCAGAGCACAAGGTCCTTATTACGAACATTAAACTGCATTATAAGGTCATTCTCGTGACCAAAGTTCTACCTATAAATTGATCATCGTGTACCAAACTAATTACGTGAAAATGAAGGAGTCATGTATAGGGTGGTTCAAGTTTGATGTCCATTTAGAAACATCATTAAATTTTCTATAATAACTAAAATAATAACCTAAATTAATTAATAATTTAATTTTAGCATTTAGATGAAAAACAAAAAACGTTAGACCTTTGAAGTTTTCGACTTTTGAACTTATTTAAAAAAGGAGATCGAATATATGAGTTACTGTTTCTCTAATTCTTATAGTTTCCTATTTGGGCATCGAATTTAACATATAAAAATGAAATAATAAAATTGTTATCAGCGATTTTAAATTGTTAAAGATGTGACTGTAATTTTATAAAGCCAGTTGGATAAAAAATGGTATAACATCGATGTTTATGAGAATTAAGGATTTTTTCATGGTACCTTAATTATTCATCAAATTTGCTTCTTATTGATTATTTATTTCATGATATCTCATTCCGTCCTTGAGATACGCTGTTTTAAAGTTTGTACTTCAAAATTTTTAAAATGCAATTTGATTAAAAAACCATATTATCAATATTTATAAGAATTAAGAATTTATTTATGGCACAATAATGCTTCAAAATGATTTTCATCTCAGTTTATTTGATACTTTTTAGATTTTATTCACTCTACTCATACCGAAAAATGCAATTTTTGATAACTTTTTATTTACTGATAGGAGTATGTGTGTTATTTTTCTGTACCATCATTGCTAGCCATAACTTCTTCAATCTCAAAATGCTTTCTTCAATATCTTTCCGTGTACAAGATACTTCGTATCCACATAAGTTAGAATCCCTATGATCGGTCCCAATTCTTCAATATAACTTAATATGAAATACATTACAAAACCGTT
This sequence comes from Onthophagus sagittarius, assembly GCA_036711965.1. Taxonomy (NCBI): domain Eukaryota; kingdom Metazoa; phylum Arthropoda; class Insecta; order Coleoptera; family Scarabaeidae; genus Onthophagus; species Onthophagus sagittarius. The sequence goes on from JASERS010000005.1 coordinate 32,708,720, forward strand.
TATAAAATGTGTTAATAGAATTTATTTCGTTTATTATTTATGTAATCTTTCTCCTTCAAATGACGTCTGACGGGATACTAAGCTTATGCAGGTTGTGATTGAAAATCTTGTGTAACGGTTTTTGAATTGATAAAAGCATTAAAAGCACTTGCATAAGTGATTCATTACATTGAAAACTTAACTCGTTTACTTTGCATTATTAAGAAAATGAATTTTAATTAGAAAAACTCCGTTACATAAAAATTCTTTATTCACCAAACTGAGTACATTTAAATTATGAGTCTATATCCAGTCTGAAACACAAAATTTAATTAATTGCATTAAGTTATTAAAATTATTTTACTAACCATAAATCGATATGTACAAAACGCAAGAGCAGCTCCTAATGCAGCAAAAAAGTAAATCCCCCATTCCAATTCCATTTTCCTTAAATGTAATCAAGATAATCCCCAAAACGTGTACAATTTTCTGAAAATCACATTCCGACGAATAAAGTTCCGACTGCTTTCGCTGGTTTGTGGCGATAAGAAATAAGCTTAGATTTATGGTTGATGACTCGCCATCCTCCGCAAAAACTACAAGACCCTACACTAGAATTTTTTGACTCAATTTACGATTTGGCGACAATTTTCGACATTTGGTGTTGCTATGCAATCAATTGGAATGTTTCGGAAAATCATGAGGCTGTTGTGGAACCGACGAAAAGGGGGATCGTTCCCTCGGGGGGCAGAATTACTATACCCCCGAGGAAAGCACGACCGTGTTTTACAGATAAACAAGGCGAAAAGTCTTGAGTCTCAACAAGTGTTTTATCAGGATATTGGGTTTCAATTGATTTCTATCGATATAAATTTCTTGATTTAAATTTTTATAATGTTTCAAATAAGATAAAATAAAATAAAATAAAACGGAGATGGAAAATAAGGGGAGAATAAGATCACGTGACGAAATTACGCAACGAAGATGGCATTAAGTGTCGAAACGTCGAACGTGATGTGAATTCCAAGAACAACTTACACGACTAAATATCCGGTTGTTGCGTAAGAGCTTTTCTTCTTGTCTCGGCCATGTCTATTTTCACCCTTGAATCGTGCAAAAATCTCGACCGTAGAGAAAGTGCTTCTTCTTTCTGTAAAAAGGAGGGGGATCGGCATAAATCAGAGCCGTATTTTGTCATACTCGAATTTTATTTTCTCGTACTTTATCTTCCGCCCAAGGTCCCCATCTCGCTTTTAGTTGCGATCCCCAACCCTCCATTTTTGCGGCGAACGGCTTCGCTAACTGAAACATAACGGGGTTTCCTATTTTTATGGGGGCAATTGATTTATTTACGAGATATTTCATCGTCTTGTTACGTCCTAATTGGGATACAAATCGATATAACAAGAAAATAAATATTAAAATAAAAAACCGACCCTTCATCCATCGTGATTGTTACAAAAGTTTTATTGCTGTTATTACTATATCAGCACGAAGTCCATATTAATTTGGTAGCGTTTCTGTAATGAACACCCCTATAAAGAGGGAGAGAGTTGGGTTGAGAGAGCTGTTGCCACATTCGCTGATGTACGCACTTGATTTAAATGAAGTTTCGAGGGGCAGACACCGAGCCCTGGGGCCTTACGATTAAAACTGGGATCCGAAATGATTACGTGTTTGTTTTTAATCCGATTTTGTTTATCGATGCTGGTCCATAGAGAGAACGAAAAAGCTAAATTTAGCAAACACTCAAATTTAGTTTACGCTTCAAAATAAAATAAATTTTTATCAAAATCTAACTCCTCTAATTATAATTATGATTTTCCTTCCGATGAGAGAAGTTGGGAAATTATAAATTCAGGAAATCTATCATCATGACAGCGACATCAACCGGCGTAATATTAACAGAAGGGACGCTAATACCATAATGGGTTTTAAAGGGATCCGTTTGCGCGAGCACATCTCCTTCTCTAATGGACTGATTACGAAGGATTTCGGGTTTAGAAACCAACCCCCGTTACGTTACGTTGTTATAACAAACTCATCGATTTTTTCGGTTTCTTTTCGCCTTTTTTTGTGTCATTTAAATTCAAATTAAGGGGGTTCCAAAGACAAATGGACCGCTGTATAGTAGGTAAATCGCGGAACATTTAGTTAATTGAAACGTCTGCGTTTCGTGTAGGGGGAAAGAGGCGACAATTACACTGAGTGTTAACAGATGATAATGTATTCATCTCTCCCCTTTTACGCAGACCCCAGTGGACGATGGCGTTATTACTGTGAAACCGTCGGACCGCAGCTAAATGGCCCTGAGTGGTTTTCACAAACCGTTCGAGTACAAACTCACCCCCCATATACCATGCATTTTATAATTTTAAATGTAGTTGGTTCAAAAATCTGTAAAAAAAAGAAATCGATATAAGCAAATCGCGTTTTCTTTCGGTGCGAGGAGAAGCAATTTGAAAGCCTTGTGAAGTAGTAAAATTTGTCCCAGAACGTTATAAAGCTAAAAGCTCGTGCGTGGTGAGTCCATTTCCCTTTACGCCCCCCTATTTCGCATTGAAATTGTACCGCATTTATTCGATACAACGAAAGGGTGGGTTCGGTGCCGTATAAGAGAAACGTTTGTCGATGTAGAGATTTTGAAACTGTTTCCGTTCAAGGGCCAAAAGCTTTCTTAGCCAACTTATCAGATCGATGTAGGATCCAAATTACAATAAAATTTAGATATAGAGGATAATATAGCCAAGAAAGTTTTTAATTATAAGTTTAGTAGTGGAGGATCTAGGGGGAGGTTAAATAAATTGATGTTTTATTACCATTGGATTTATCTTGACATCGTCAATTCTTAGAGATAAGACGTATTTATTTATTGATTATTAACGGATTTTGTTTCTTTGTTAATATAAACCATCTCCAAAAATAACTTTTTTAGTATATCTATTCCCTATCTATGATAGTAGTATTGTTAAAATCGAAATGATTGTCCTCATTAGCAAGATGGGGAAACTAACGCACTTTTTTTAATTCTATTTATTCGTTATAAATAAATATAATGAATAATATTTATTCATTAAATCTATTCGAATGATACTGTGTAGTGGTACCGATGTATGCACTATTGTAATTATTACAAGGTATTCTGTAAATTACGTGAGACTGGGCTAGGGAACAGGATCCCTAGTTGTAAAGAACAAACAAGACAGAGGCCTACCATTGAATTTTGCAAATTTTAATAATAATAAGCTTCATTGTCCCTACAGATATAAGTCCTAAAGAGAATTAAAATAATCTGATTCTATTGTCAGGCAAATGTAAGCTCCAACTGTTGTTACTTCTATGCAGCAAGAAAGTATTAGTGTTCCTGGACTCAATTCTTGGTACATGAAAATTTATTCGACATAGGACCTCAGGTTAATATATTTCCTCGGCACCCTATCTATTGCGGAGATGTTATTCTGACTTGCTGGTGATCAGGTAATTGTACAATATTCTAATTTACTTCTTACGAACGCTTTATAGAGAGTAGACACTCAGCTCAACCTGGTATATTCGATATAAGAGGAATAAGAGATATAAGAGGACACTGTCGAACCAAACCCCCAGATCCTTAGCTTCAGACACACGTTCAAGTCCAGCTGATAATCATAATTAATAACACCTCTTTTATTTGTATAAGTCATGACTTGATATTGTGCCTTGATTTTGACGTTCAACAGCAACCCATTTGATCAGAACCATGAACACAACTTGGTCAAGTTCTCCTAGAAGCTTTTACAATCATTGCCCGATTCAATTATTCTGAAAAGCTTTAGATCGTCGGCATACATTACTATTGAACCTTCGAACACATTTGGCGATTCATTTACAAACATCGTGAACAGTAAAGATCCTAGGTCCTGTTTCGACTATCTGCTTTAATAGGTACGATTTCAGAAGCCACAAAAGTCTTAAATATCAACAATTTGAAGCAGAATATCATTGTCGAGTTGATCAAAATAGCGTCCGTCTGCAAACGGCAATCCAAGCCATTACAAACGTTTTGCGTTTACAGAATTGCAGATCGCAATATTGCAATATCAGATCGCAATATCGCGATATGATGCACAATCTCTGACAAAAAATGCCGGAATACCGTCAGGGAATGTTGTAGTTTTAGACTTAAAACTCTTGAGTGATGCCCATAACTCCTCTTCACTTATCTTAGATATTCCAATAAACTGTAACAATTAGCAAACTGAGAGGCAAACAGATCTACAATATATTTGGTAGCAGTCTGTGATACTAACTATCGGATAATGTAATGGGTTTTTGCATGATGAATTTATAAACCACCAAAACTTCACTTTTATCGTCATTTACACTTGATGTAGAGATCATTCTCTTCGTGCTTGATATGCGTAGCAAGCTTAACATGAAGATTTCGATCATACAATTGCTCATTTGGTCTTCGGTCACGATGAATGGATATCAGCCTTACTTTCCAGTACAACTTTAATAAGTTTCACCTTGGATTTTCTTGGTTGACTGGAATCCACCTTTACAAACGAAGATTGTTGTAAATACTTCTTATCCCATTGGTTTTTTAATTTTATCATCTTAATTTCGTATATTACATGGTTGATACAAAGAGTCTTTATTAGACGAGGGATTGGTCGATGTCATTCACATTTTAAACTGAATCAGACAAAGCTTGAATTAATAAAACATTTCACAAAATCTTCATCTTTACATTTAGTATTATATCAGATATAAAGATATCGAGATCAGAGATCTTAGCACAGATATCGATAAAGACCTGATAAAACAATGATCTCAAACAGATAGATATATAGATAGCGAATGTTCATGCATATGTATATATCTATTCCCTATCTATGATAGTAGTATTGTTAAATTCGAAATGATTGTCCTCATTAGCAAGATGGGGAAACTAACGCACTTTTTTTAATTCTATTTATTCGTTATAAATAAATATAATGAATAATATTTATTCATTAAATCTATTCGAATGATACTATGTAGTGGTACCGATGTATGCACTATTGTAATTATTACAAGGTATTCTGTAAATTACGTGAGACTGGGCTAGGGAACAGGATCCCTAGTTGTAAAGAACAAACAAGACAGAGGCCTACCATTGAATTTTGCAAATTTTAATAATAATAAGCTTCATTGTCCCAACAGATATAAGTCCCAAAGAGAATTAAAATAATCTGATTCTATTGTCAGGCAAATGTAAGCTCCAACTATTGTTACTTCTATGCAGCAAGAAAGTATTAGTGTTCCTGGACTCAATTCTTGGTACATGAAAATTTATTCGACACAGGACCTCAGGTGCTGTTACACGATAATGCCCGAATTCTAAGAAATGTATATATTTAACATATTTCCTCGGCACCCTATCTATTGCGGAGATGTTATTCTGACTTGCTGGTGATCAGGTAATTGTACAATATTCGATCACTCTCTTCGTGCTTGATATGCGTAGCAAGCTTAACATGAAGATTTCGATCATACAATTGCTCATTTGGTCTTCGGTCACGATGAATGGATATCAGCCTTACTTTCCAGTACAACTTTAATAAGTTTCACCTTGGATTTTCTTGGTTGACTGGAATCCACCTTTACAAACGAAGATTGTTGTAAATACTTCTTATCCCATTGGTTTTTTAATTTTATCATCTTAATTTCGTATATTACATGGTTGATACAAAGAGTCTGTATTAGACGAGGGATTGGTCGATGTCATTCACATTTTAAACTGAATCAGACAAAGCTTGAATTAATAAAACATTTCACAAAATCTCCATCTTTACATTTAGTATTATATCAGATATAAAGATATCGAGATCAGAGATCTTAGCACAGATATCGATAAAGACCTGATAAAACAATGATCTCAAACAGATAGAAATATAGATAGCGAATGTTCCAGCAATAAAACTTCAAAAACCACAAAATACGAAGCATGATAAACGCAGGTGTACATCTTTTTGATTTTTGATTTTATAGAGTCAGTCTTCAGGACAGACATCAATTGAGTTGTCAAGTTAGGAACGTAGGGATTCCTTACATATCGAACATCAGCAATGCTTTAGAGGTTCTTGAGAACGATTACTTCTGTCTGTCTTATTGAGATTGAATATACCAAGCAAAAGACCGTATATAATAGGTACCCGTAATAAAGGATAACCGTTGTTTCAGTTGGCTCAACTACCCATAGGGGTGCCAAATTTCTGACGATAAATCTTACAATACAAAAAAAAATAAAAGATTCAAAGAGGAAGGTTAATATCTCAATGAAAAGGTCTCTGTCGATTTAGGTCGCAGGTTGTACGATGTCCCAATTATCACTTATAATTAGTTTTAAAAAACATCACAGATTAATTGCTACAATTACTTGGCTTTTTTTATTTAATTTAAAATTAATAAAAGGGTCTTCTCTTTCTGTTTTCTGAAAAGTTTTAGTACCACAATAAGATTTACTAATTAGTGCTTTAACTACATTATTTTGATCTTTTTTGCTTAAAAAATTAGTTAGAATATTTGTACATCTAACTCTTTTTGAATTCTGTTCATTACGTGGCGTGATTCTCATTACATTCCCAATATCAGCTTAATTTAGGAACTGAGACAGAAGTCGAGTCTGATTCATTCTTATTAACTAACCAACCATCATTGTCCCTAACAATTTTTTCACATTTACATTAATTTGATGTTTATTACATTTAGTGAAATTAGCTAATTTAACACAACAAAAAACGCTTTGTTATAGAAACTTTGAGTCTAAGTTCAAATTTTGTCAAAATGTGTACAGGCAAAACATCAATTACCTAACGACTCAATCTTTTTATGGTATTTTTAATCTTTTTAATATCAAAATTCAAAATTCTCGTTCCCAACCTTAACTGGAAATTGTCTATACCCTTGATTTATTCACAAGTAGTTGAATGTTCTTCAAACCATTCAGAATGTGTGATGATGAAATACCATGTCTTAGACACTTCTTTCACAGCCAAACTTAACCCAACCTAGTTTCAGAACTAATACTAGACCAAAAACTAAAAAGATTACGGTTTAGTCGAACATCTCTTAAGGTTATTCATCTTTATACGATGTGGCTACATTGATTGGTTATCATTCTGGAAAAGTGTTGTATGTATTTGTGAAAAGCTCATATTGTAAATTATGTGAAACATGAAAGAAACAATTAAATTCAACAGAATTTGAGGAATGACAAGAAGATCATTTAGGAAAAGAAGAATGCTGTGCTAGTAATGAAGGACCAGCAGAAGAAGTATCATCAATCGTTGCCACCTTCATTAGAAAAATACGGCTTGAGGTACGTTAATTACATTGGAGACGGTAATTCTAAAACGAATTCTGCATTAGTAAATTCCAAGCCTTATGGTGAAAAAATGTTGAAAAGATCGAAATCAAAGACAAAAGGATCAGGAAAAGAACTCTATATGAACTAGTAAGTATAACTTATTTCCATTACAACTCTACGGATTAAAACCGTAAGCTCAAGAAAGCCCAAAAGATATTGACTCATGGTGTCCGTATGATGAACATCGCATACTCATAGCTGAGAAAAGAGCTGAGGCTACAACTTGCAAAGTACGAATAATTTTTCTTAAAATATTGGTCTTTTATATGCATTATACTTTTAATGTTATAACTTAATTATTATATTTGAAAAAAAAGGACAATTACTAGTATTAGATTAATCTATTAAAACAAGAACTAGCACTAGAATTTAAACTAAACTTACAACTAGAAATATTCGGATTAAGCCATACATCTCTCAAAGCTTTTTTATCATTTCTAAGGGAAGCAACCCTTTAGCCCTAGATCTATTGTAACTTTAGCCCTTCAGAGGTTTAGGGCAGTGTAGATCCATGATGAACCTTAAAATTTCTCCAAGGTCTTGTTCCTTTATATGGGCAGATGTCAAAAAAGTTTCGTTGACTTCTTGTTGCAAAATCGACAAGTTTGATCTTCAACTTATCCTTCTTTGTCTCCTTCTGTTATGATTTCCTTCATTTTACTTCTCTCTCTCTCTCTTCTTCTTATGGAGTTTCATTTTTCTCTTCCATTTGTTCTTCAATTTTGTCCTTCGTTTGATTAACTTCTTGATCGAGTCTTAATTCAACTTGCTCAGGTATAGCTTCTGATTTTTTTTTAAATAACGTTATGATGTATAAATCTTCTGTTATTCACTATCCCACAATCTATCCAATCCGTTCAGCGAATTCACTCCAATTTCTTTAGATATCCTAAGAGCAGTCTCAACAAGTCAGATTTTTTATCATTCCTAATTTGATATGGTGCTTTCGTTATCGTTTCATTTGGGCATCTGTTAAATATATCAACAGATGTTCTTACTGCTTCTCTACAGAATGATTTTTTAAATCCAAAGTCAAAAATTAATGATCTGGCTTTATCCATAATCGTTCTATTTAGACGTTCTCCATTATGATACCTTTCTTTTTGTACCACTCTACGGCTTCCTTATTTAGGCATTCTTTTCCGTTATCTTCTTACTCTAGTATTCTTTTTTTTAAGAAGAATTTTTAAGTATTTTTCTAATTTTTACTTTTAGCAACTTACTTTACTGACCAACTGTTTTAAAATACAAATATTTTAAGAATCTCTTCTGCACTCTCTCGAGCATGAGCTGATGTAAGCATGAGCTGAAGCTGATTTTAGCATAATAAGACGCTACAACACAAAGTTCAGATTGCGCTGTAAGATAAAACAATCTTCTGGGTGTTTTAAGAAATACAATAAATATCTTAAGAAATTAAAGATTCTTATAGAAATAATAACTTTAGTAATAAAAATATGGCCAAAAAATGTAATTCTTGTGTATGGCATAGTGAATGATTCTCTTTAAGAATAAAAAAAGTGGGGGAATTGTTTTTCAGGACACGTAATACTTCCGGTTTATTATGCGCATCGAAACTTTCCAACGAGCCAACTTGTTAAAGGGATTTGCGAAATGAATAGCATCACAAAGGGGACTGTCTCCGGTTTCACCCCATCCCTTTTGCACCAAAAAATATCCCCAGCATGTCTTGTATCTCAAAATTTCATTTAAATATCCGTATTAAATCAATAAAAAAAATCGCAAAGTAACGTGTTGTATTTTTAGGAGGATCATCGAGGGTCGTTTCATTCAATGCTCTTGATTCCCTCATTTTCGAAATTTACACAAAAGGATATGATGCTCGGGCACAATAGCCTTGGATTACTGGGAGGGATACGGCGCGATTTTCGGGGATTTACAAAATACTCTTTTTCGTGGCGAAAAGGATCGATAAAACGGCGACAAAGAGCCGAAAGTTATCTACGAGAAATCGCCCCGCTTTATTTTTTTTAATGACGTTATACAAGCGAAATAATGATAATATCCCTGACAACCTTTAAAAATTTTAATCCATTAAATCTACATTGAAACGCATCGTTGCGAAAGAATCTGGCCATTACCCATAGAATTTATTCTTTACGTGGGGGTCACCAAGTGTGACAGTAACAACCCCTGATTGATGGAAGGGGCGGTAGAGAGTGACCAAGCGACCGACATTTGTTTTCTTTCTTTAGTCCCCTTGCCCCCGTTAAAAGCCACCACCGTCTTGAATCCCCGATAACACAAAAACAGCATTTCCAGCTCGATTTTTCTTCCTTCGCTGACGACGACTCTGTTAGTTCAAATAAATTTCTGGCCATCTGTGGCTAAAGATAATAAAAGTATAGTAGATGATGAGAATCGGAAAATGATTTCTGTCCGTCAATCCGGCAAGTTTCAACTCGCGTAATCCATCAGGAAACGACGTGAACGGTTCTTTTCGTAACCATTGAAGTGTGACCGAGATAGCATTGAGCCGCAGGGTCCCTTGGGAAATCAGTTAAACCAGGCACTGATAGCTCTCTTTATACGTACTTTTTTATACTTCTTTCTTAATACCATATAACGAAATAGACCATATAAACCGTTTTGTATTTAGAGATTTTGTTATAACCAAAAAAAAAACATTTGTTCGCATTTATCATCCCTTTTCATGGCAGAAAATGAGATAGAGACAAAAACTAATCCCGTGCGTTAATAGCGTACAAGTCCGAAATCCGCATAAAGGATTTTCGAGGTCCCTTTGAAACTGGATCGTCCGAATTAATTACGAACTCGGCATCAATGAGATGCAAGAATATCACATTCTACGTCGGCCCACAAGGGCACGTGGTAATGAAGTCTCCCCAGTTTTCCCAGTAAAGTCGCCCTTTCACCTTTCCCTACTTTTTATTAAGTCAAAAATTTTGTATTAATTACGATAAATCTTGGTTAATAACTCAAAGGGAAACCAGCCTTTGAATTTATTAATTTATATTATCATTGAAGTTATAATTAAAGATTATGATGTTTTAGAGAGAACAAGAAATTTATTTCGAAAAAAGGATGGTTTCGTCTTAATATCATTCATAAGCCCTCCACGCACCAGATATAAGCTTGTTATTCGTTCTTCTGTGGGGATCGGAGAACGATGGGGTCTTCCTGAAATCGATATCTAGCTGTTTTTGCGGAAGCTTTCAGTAGACAGACCGTCGACTAGACATCCAGTTGGGAAACAGCAATTTTTGGCAAAGTTTCGGCGCCGACCTCGCGACGCCCCATTTATTACCAGACGGCGCCAGATTAACCACGGCGCCATCATGTCTGAATCTCCAGAATCCGAAATAGTTTTTATAACCCAATTATACCCGAGCGAATTGCGATTTTAGGTTATTTGAGAAAAAATGATTTCTGATCTGATCGACCGGGAAGTGATGGCAATCAAATTAAAATATCAAGAAGCCGGTTAAAGGCAAAATTGAGTTGAAAGTCGGCCGGAATTGAGTTAGATAGAGTGCGGTGTTTACACCGGAGGAGCCACCCTCTGGGGGTGCTCTTTGCGGAAAAGGGACGGTGGGTAATTGGTTTTCGGCGACAATTTGCAATGAAGCCGTGCACTCAACGTGTAATTGTTTTAATGAAAGACGGACTCTCCCTCATATAGTGAAACCCTAAGTCCAATTTTTTAATTTTTCTCTTATTCTTTTCATTTAATAATGAAAAATATTAAATAATTTTTGTAAGGAATCTCGGTTATATCAGAAAGTGCACACAAATTCAAACAGATATAAAGATAAAATGAATTTTTAAATCATAAGAACATACTTTGAAAGCTAACTAATTGCATGAAAAAGAAATTGAAAAACTTGCTCAATAAAAAAATAATAAATACTTCTTTAGGTATGCCAATTCTTCAGGTATAGAACGGATATTCAGGAACTGTTCGAGTTTTCAGAATTAATTCGATTTTACGGAATTTTTTCATAAATTATTAACAAAAGTGTTATTTTCATGAAATGCTACAATCTTAGGTTGAATTTAAAAACGGATATCTCGAAAATGAATTGAAATAAACCACTATGATTTTATTCTGAGCACATACTTTCCTTCATAATTGACAAAAAAAATTCATCAAATTCATGAAAGGCAAAATATTCAGGTTGAGATCAAAAATGGATATCTCGAAAATGATTTAAGATATACAAGTATGGTTTTCTTCTGAGGAACGTACATAATTCCGTTTATAAACTATAAAAAAATATCATGGAGATATCTTAAGAATTCGATTATCTACGGTTTTTTGAAATATTATCAAGAAAATTCTTAATTTTATAAAATGTCACAGATTTAGGTTGAGTTGAAAAATTGATATCTCAAAAACGAATTGAGATATTCAAATATGGTTTTATTCGAGAAAATGTGCACACATTTCTTTATAAATCACAAAAAATATCATTGTGATATCTTAAGAATTCGATTTTCTACGTTTTTTTAAATAATCAGGAAAATTGTTAATTTAATTAAATTTTGGTTAAGTTCAAAACTTGATATCTCAAAAATGACTTGAGATACTAACGCATGGATTTGATCTCCAAAAACTGTATACTTTCCTTTATAAATCACAAAAAAACTATGAAGATATCTTAAGATTTCGATTTTTTACGGATTTTAAAAAAATAATCAAGAAAATTGTTAATTTTACAAAATGTTACAGATTTAGGTTGAGTTCAAAAGTTGATATCTCAAAAAGGAATTGAGATATTAAAATATAGTTTTATTCGTGAAAACGTGTACACATTTCTTTATAAATCACAAGAAATACTATTGAGATATCTTAAGAATTCCATTTTCTACGGTTTTTTAAAAAATAATCAAGAGAATTGTTAATTTTATTAAATTTTGGTTAAGTTCAAAACTTGATATCTCAGAAACGACTTGAGATACTCACGTATGGATTTGATCTCCTAAATGCATTGTTCTCTTTATAAATCGCAAAAAAATTGTTAAGATATCTTAAGATTTCGATTTTTTAAAAATAATCAAGAGAATTGTTAATTTTATAAAATGTTACAGATTTAGGTTGAGTTCAAAAGTTGATATCTCAAAAAGGAATTGAGATATTAAAATATAGTTTTATTCGTGAAAACGTGTACACATTTCTTTATAAATCACAAGAAATACCATTGAGATATCTTAAGAATTCCATTTTCTACGGTTTTTTAAAAAATAATCAAGAAAATTGTTAATTTTATTAAATTTTGATTATGTTCAAAACTTAATATCTCAGAAACGACTTGAGATACTCACGTATGGATTTGATCTCCTAAATGCATTGTTCTCTTTATAAATCGCAAAAAAATTGTTAAGATATCTTAAGATTTCGATTTTTTAAAAATGATCAAGAGAATTGTTAATTTTATAAAATGTTACAGATTTAGGTTGAGTTGAAAAATTGATATCTCAAAAACGAATTGAGATATTCATAAACATATTCATTAAACATTCGAGAAAATGTGCACACATTTCTTTATAAATCACAAAAAATATCATTGTGATATCTTAAGAATTCGATTTTCTACGTTTTTTTAAATAATTAAGAAAATTGTTAATTTAATTAAATTTTGGTTAAGTTCAAAACTTGATATCTCAAAAACGACTTGAGATACTAACACATGGATTTGATCTCCAAAAACTGCATACTTTCCTTTATAAATCACAAAAAAACTATGAAGATATCTTAAGATTTCGATTTTTTACGGATTAAAAAAAAATAATCAAGAAAATTGTTAATTTTACAAAATGTTACAGATTTAGGTTGAGTTCAAAAGTTGATATCTCAAAGACGAATTGAGATATTCAAATATGTTTTTATTCGCGTAAACGTGTACACATTTCTTTATAAACTATAAAAATATCATTGAGATATTTTAAGAATTCGAGTTTCTACGGTTTTTTTTAAATAATCAAGATAATTGTTAATTTTATTAAATTTTGGTTAAGTTCAAAACTTGATGTCTCAAAAATGACTTGAGATACTCACACATGGATTTAATTTCCAAAAATTGCATACTTTCCTTTATAAATCACAAAAAGAATTATCAAAATATCTTAAGATTTCGATTCTTTACGGTTTTTTTTAAAAAATTGTTAATTTTATAAAATGTAACAGATTTAAGTTTAGTTCAAAAGTTGATATCTTAAAAACGAATTGAGATATTAAAATATTTTTTTATTTGTGAAATCGTGCACACATTTCTTTATAAATCACAAAAGAAATTATCAAGATATCTTATGAATTCGATTTTTTACAATTTTTTCAAAAATTATTAACGAAATTGTTATTTTTATGAAATGCTACAAACTTATCTCAAAAGATATCTCAAAAACGAATTAAGATATTCAAGTATGGTTTTGTTTTGAGACAGGTGCATACTTTCCTTTATAAATTACAACAAATTTCGTCATGACATCTTAAGAATTCAAATTTTTACGTTTTTTTGAAAAATAATTAACAAAATTGTTAATTTTATAAAATGTTGTATAAAGCTATTTAAGTATGATTTTTTGAGTATAAAAGTGCACTGTTGTCTTTATAAATTACAAAAAAAATCGTAACGATATGTTAAGAACTCTATTTCCAACGATTTTTCAAAATTAATAATTGTTATTTTTACGAAATGCTACAAACCTATCTCAAAAGATATCTCGAAATGAATTAACATATTTATGTATGGTTTTGTTCTGAGAAAAATACATACTTTTCTTCATAAATTACAAAAAATTTCATCGTGGTATCTTAGAAGTTCGATATTTTATTTTTTTTCCAAAATTTGTTACCGAAACTGTTATTTATATGAAAAACAAAAAATTTAGGTTGAGATCAAAAATGGATATCTCGAAAATGATTTAAGATATACAAGTACGGTTTTCTTATGAGGAAAGTACATAATTCCCTTTATAAACTGTAAAAAATATCATGGAGATATCTTAAGAATTCGATTATCTACGGTTTTTTGAAATATTATCAAGAAAATTCTTAATTTTATAAAATGTCATGTTAGGTTGAGTTGAAAAATTGATATCTCAAAAACGAATTAAGATATTCAAATATGGTTTTATTCGAGAAAATGTGCACACATTTCTTTATAAATCACAGATCACACATTTTCTACGTTTTTTTAAATAATCAAGAAAATTGTTAATTTTATTAAATTTTGGTTAAGTTCAAAACTTGATGTCTCAAAAATGACTTGAGATACTCACACATGGATTTAGTTTCCAAAAATTGCATACTTTTTTATAAATCACAAAAAGAATTATCAAATTATCTTAAGATTTCGATTGTTTACGGTTTTTTTTAAATAATCAAGAAAATTGTTGATTTTATAAAATGTAACAGATTTAAGTTAAGTTCAAAAGTTGATATCTCAAAAACGAATTGAGATATTAAAATATAGTTTTATTTGGAAATCGTGCACACATTTCTTTATAAACCACAAAAATATCTTTGGGACATCTTAAGAATTCGATTTTCTACAGTTTTTTAAAAATAATCAAGAAAATTGCTAATTTTATTAAATTTTGGTTAAGTTAAAACCTTGATATCTCAAATACGATTTGAGATACTCATGCATGGATTAGATTTCCAAAAACTGCATACTTTCCTTTATAAATCACAAAAGAAATTATCAAGATATCTTATGAATTCGATTTTTTACAATTTTTCAAAAATTATTAACGAAATTGTAATTTTTATGAAATGCTACATACTTATTTCAAAAGATATCTCAAAAACGAATTAAGATATTCATGTATGGCTTTGTTTTGAGAAAGGTACATACTTTTCTTTATAAATTGCAGCAAATTTCATCATGACATCTTAAGAATTCGACTTTTTACGATTTTTTGAAAAATTAATAGAATTGTTAATTTTATAAAATGTTGCAAATTTAGCTGAAATTGAAAAGTTAATATCTCGAAAATAAATTGAGATATTCAAGTATGGTTCTGTGAGTATAAAAGTACATAGTTTCTTTATAAAATGCAAAAAAATAGTAACGATATGTTAGGAACTCTATTTCCAACGATTTTTCAAAATTTATTAAGGAAATTGTTATTTTTATGAAATGCTACAAACCTATCTCAAAAGATATCTCAAAACGAATGAAGATATTTATGGATGATTTTGTTCTGAGAAAAATACATACTTTCCTTTATAAATTACAAACAATATCAACATGGTATCTTAAAAATTCGGTATTTTATAATTTTTGCAAAATTTATTAACGAAATCGTTATTTTTATGAAAAGCAACAAATTTAGATATCTCGAAAATGATTTGAGATACACAAATATAGTTTTCTTCTGAGGAAAGTACCTTTATAAATTATAAAAAAATATATAAAAAATATCATTGGGTATCTTAAGAATTCGATTATCTACGGTTTTTTGAAATATAATCAAGAAAATTCTTAATTTTATAAAATGTTACAGATTTAGGTTGAGTTGAGAAGGACTCAAAAACGAATTAAGATATGCAAGTATGGTTTTATTTGCAAAAAAGTGTATCCTTTTTGTATAAATCACAAAATATAGTATTTAATATTTTGTTATTTTTATGAAATGTTAACACGAAATCGATGAAACTGTAAACTTCTCTCAAAAGATATGTCAAAAACGAATCGAGATATTCATATATGGATTTATTATATATCTCTGATCCAAAATATGCCGAACAATTCTATACAATATAAAACTGATGAGACACTCCGGATAACCGGATATCCAGTATCTGCCTTTTTGTTTGGAAAAACACAAAAAGAATCAACTCCATCAACAACTTTGGTGTTAAGGTTTTTTGAATTTTGAAATCGAGAACAGTTTTGTAACGGTTAAACATTTACATTCCAAGATGGACAATTTATTTTACTCCCCCAGAGCTTCACTCAAATCCAATGCTTTTAAGGTATTTGAGAGTCGCCTCTAGTTGCTTATAATAAGGTTTCTAATAATGTAAGGAAAAAAGAGTGAGAATCTTTGAAAACTCACAAAAGGCTTTCGCAGTCAAAACTTATTGTTAGTCCGAGACAATTCAACAATGAGAGATGCTCGTCTGAAGCAATTTCGGACAATGTAAAACATGCTTTGGTGGTTTAGGCTGTCTGTCCTCCCAAAAGATGTTTCTATACCATAGTTGCTATATGATTTATGACTTATGTTTCATAAGTTGTTATCCCCTCTTGAGTGTAATACTATTAGTACTAGGTAAACGAAAAACCTTCCTCATCGGTAAGCTTAAAGGATAACTCACGTTGGTAATGAATAGATCACAACATATAATTAAATCCTACCAACTCTTGGAGAACCCACATACTTACCAGCTTCTGAAATCTGATCCAACTTCCGCAATCCAAAGGATATTTAATTCCATTTGCAAGGGTCTTCTTCATAAGAAGCTCATTCTGGGTGAGATGTATTAAACACTCATCTACAATAGCTGAATCATCCCAAAATTCTTTCATCGGATTTGCAACATATGCTCTTTCGCCTTTTTCGGCAGAAATTCTGTCTAAAACCTTTTCTGACCGCACTGAATAAGATATAAAAGATTCGTTCATTTTCGCTACAAAGGTCAGACGTCTTGTTCTACACCCCAAGATTTGTTTTGGCATCCTTGTATGTGGTGTTCCTCTTTATTAATATCACTTTATTAGAAGGATTAAAGATGACTGGTGTCTGGTGGTTCCCACATCATAATCAATAGAGATCAGTTCCTTCAGATGATTTTTTCCTGTTCGAATCTTTAATGTTTTCTTTCAATGATGTGGTCTAAGTACTTGTCTGAATTTTTGCATGCCACCTTAGAGATCTTCAATCAGCACAACCTCCATATCCAATTCACCATGACAAGAAAAAAAACAACTGCACCCATTCTCGACTTCTTGGTCATACGCAACTCCGACCAGCCAATTACTCAAGATTGGTATTATAAACCAAGAAATTCGGGGAAATTTGTAAAATTTTTCTCTTTCCAGCCATTTGATAGAAAGATTAACACTCTGAAGGGTATGAAGAACCGTGTAACTCGTATTTGCGATAAGGTTAAAAATTAGGTTGTTGGTCGTCACCTTCTCTAGGAATAGTTACTCTGGTTCGTTGGTTAATTGGTTAACACTTGTAATGAACCTCTTGTATCCTTCCCAATTCTAACGTGTCTCTCACTCATTCTCTCGTTGTGGATGAACCATTTACCAAACGTTTTGTTAGGATACACTTATTAAGATCTCACTAACAACCTCATTAGAGTATTCAATTACAAGCCGTTCAAATAAGCAAAATCTTCCATCAAGTCTCTGAAAGACATTTTTTCTAATTTGAAACATCGTCTGGACGATTGTTTGAAGTCTAATTTGTTATACAAGATCAAATTTTCCGAGTTGTTTGGGTTCAATTATATAGGTATGACTAATCAATGCTTCAAAAATAGACTAAACCAATACCTTAGAGATTGCAGACTAAAAAAAATCCAATACCACGGCGTCTGTAGAAGACCACATCACCTATTATAAACGTCATATTTCAGAAATGTTGTATATTTTAAAATAGCCCAATTCCGTTAATTTTTGCACGGATGGTTGTCACTTTCTACCTCGGATGACCCGTCTTTTGGAACTGTTTAATTTTGATTCCTTCACTGTTTTCGGTCAGTTTTGAATTTCTGTTTGCGTGCACTCGAGTGTTAGTTTAGTTCAATAAAACTATATAAAAATTTGGTGCTGAATTATATCATTGTATTTTGAAAATTTAAAAAAAAAAGATTTTTTTTTTAATTCTTGTAAGTAGTTGACACGATAAGAAGATATAAAATCCTTCCGTAACAAATATGTGGAAAGCTTTAGAAATTCAGCCGTATTTAGTTCGATTCTCGTTGAAAATCTGGTCGTGTTCACCATGTCTCGCTTTAGATTACACCCAAGTCAGTTTATAAATCCGCGAACAACGAGTATATGAGTCACGAGGGCCCTCGAGCC
This sequence comes from Onthophagus sagittarius, assembly GCA_036711965.1. Taxonomy (NCBI): domain Eukaryota; kingdom Metazoa; phylum Arthropoda; class Insecta; order Coleoptera; family Scarabaeidae; genus Onthophagus; species Onthophagus sagittarius. The sequence goes on from JASERS010000005.1 coordinate 32,727,122, forward strand.
TCCTCTCAACAAGAAAATCTTCTTTATTGCGCTACCGATCCTAGCAAATCCTCAAAGCCCGTCCCCTCCCAGAGAGTTTCGGCGCATTCTTTTCCGCTCTTTTGCCCACACGACGGCGTCGCCCACGGACCCCCAGCTATACAACTTCTTTCTTCTACAAGGATGTTCTCCAGAAAACGGCGACGGCGAGTCGCCTTCTCCTCCTCCTCCACCTTTTGCGTCTTACTTTCTTTATTCGTAGCAACCGCTTCTTTCTCCTACCAAAAGACGTTTATTACGCCCTTAACGCTGCAAAACGTTCGACCCACGTGTGGCGCCACAGATTTTATGGGCCCATTTGGATTTAGCATCGGTAAATTGAATTGAAATACTCAAATGAGGAGGTATACCTATTCGTGTTTGATTTTTTTTTGTATAAAATTACCGCGTATATGTGGCTACTACGTATGTCGTATACGATACCGGTTTGAGTTTCTATATTGCGTGGTCGTAGCAAGAAATTGTGAAAGAAGGAAGAAGAAAAGAAGTAAACAGCGGAAATCTATACGCGATGCATTAACGTGATTAAACTGGTACGGCCTGGGCTTTTGTACCGGGAAGATCCTTTTTTTATCCACTACAATGCGGTTTTCCCCTATTGTGGGTGGTTGTCTTTGTTGAGGATCACTTACTAGAAATTAAATTCAAAATAAAACACTTTTTTATCTTCAAAGTCAGTGCTAAAATCATTACTGTTCGTCATGTTCTATTGCGTCAAAAACGCGTAAACCCCAGTTTAAATGACGTGCGAAGTTCCCTCTAATCCGAACGTTGACAAGCGGCACGTTGACAGTCGTTTAGGGTGAAATCTTCCGTAAGAGCCACTGTTGTTCGTGCCGAAAAAGGGGGAATAGACAGAAACAATGCCTCTAATGAGTGTGAACTGTACACGGTCGATGTACTTTGACTTTTGTCCGAACCCAATCGGAGATTTTTACGAATTTAATATCGGACGGTGTTTACTGTTTTAGAAAAGTTGGGGAGTAACGGCAAACACAACGATGGGGGGGTTGGAAGGGAAGTCACGGATTCGGCACTATATTACTGTTTGAACTTTATTGACTGTATAGCGAAGGGTGGCGAAGTCTTTTTCCCCCTTCGGCCACTGTCCCTTATCTCCGATCAAAAGCTATCTCTTTGCATAGATTTTTTTCATTCTCGGTGGGTGGAGATAAAAGGTTCTATATTCGAGAACTCCCTTTTTATTTCACTAGTCATATTTTGACCATAATATTGCAAGCTAAGCAAAAAATTGCGAACAAGTTATTGTATACAAATCGCCGGGGGGAGTATAAATACTAATGACATCCTTTAAAAAGAGCCGCCCATAATGTATCCGTTTCCTGTAACTCATTTCTCGTCCTTTCATTCCGCATAAAAGGGCCGCTCGATTCGCAGATATCCCGATAACGACGTTGACGTCTCCCACTCGTTATATTCTTCCCTTTTCTTTCTCATTCCTTTTTTTTTCTTCCTCTATTATTAATCTATAATTCATCGATTCTAGCTAAAATTTAAATATCTGGGTGCATACGAAAAAAAATATGCTGATACCAAATACAGCTTCCGCAGCAGGCGATATTAAACACCGATATGAAGTGGTTGTTGACTTTGAAGATGGAGCCGTTCTGTGTGCGTGTTGACTTCCCAAATATTTGCCTGTTCGGAACGGCTATATCATAGCCCCAGGTCACATTGACAGAGATCGAGATCGAAAACGAGAGAGACCGAGTGTTCTTGTAACCAAAGGCGTTTTCGTTTCAACCCTCCCCAAGATTCAACGAATAATGGACGTAATGAAGAGTTATGAGCTCTCTAATTACAACTTTGATCGACATTTTGTCATCTCCAAAAAGTATCTAAAGTATGTACGTAACAATTACATTTTCATTTTTTAATTGATGAAAGAAGACCCCACCATCTCTTGATGCGGTGATAATTGAAGCCGTAAAAGTTAGAACGCCCGGCAGGAAATGGGCTTAAAACGAGGGGTAGGCTTATCTGGAAAGGCTGAAGGACCGTGTCGGTGCCCTCCAGATACTGTCACCGTTAATGAACATCCGCTAAACAAAAGAATCTATCGGCATTGTCGTCGCGAAGAGAGAGGACCCTTTCGCGCCCTCTTCGCTTTCGCCAAGCCCTTAATGCGCCCGGATTTGCGAAAACACGACGATAACGTCGGTTGGTACACTTCGATTTTTTTCCGATTTCGTCCGAACCCTTAAATTTGATTTGGCGACGTCGCTACAACGTCTGATTGCGTTTGGGGATCAAATTGAATCACGTACCCTAATCGGGAATTCACTTATGCATTGAATCTAATATTTACCCCATATCAGTTACTATATTTCATCCCTCCAATACGGTCTTGTTAAAGCGTCTACAAAAAATATCTTCTTTATTTAATTTGTATCCTGAATATATGAAATATTTCTGATTGAACTGATATCTGTGTGAACAGTCCAAAGATATTATCTGAATATAGATATAGACAGATTTTGATTTGTATTTGGTCCATGTTGTATCTTCAATGAAGGAAATATATTTCTTTATCTTAAAAAAGTATGCTCTCCACATCATATAATTTGATTCGGTTATATGTACGGTTATAGGTTGAAAAGAACCATAAAATTAAGTTTTTCTATTTGAAGAGAAAATTTATTAATACTAAAACTAAAATTATTATTAGATTTGGAATTAGACACATTTGGTTTCAACAGTCCTAAGAAACGTGTGGCTAAACCCAAATGTTTTTAGTTCTAGGTCTAATGTTAGCTTAAGTGTTGATATTAACTCTACTTTTAGCTGTTATTTGGTTTTAGATTATTGTACAATTGTATCGAACTAAAACTAGAACTAACCCTAGACCTAGAATTAGAAAGATTCAGGTTTAGCCGTGCCTCTGAAGACGTGTTTTGATGCAGTGTTAGTTCTAGTTTTAATTTTTTGTTTAACTCTGTTTTAATTTCTTCTGGAACTAAAAATATAAGTAATAAAATCTTTAGAACTAAAACAAGACCTAGAATTAGAAACATGCGACGTCCAATCAATAAACTAACAAAGTCAAAATATTAGTAGAGATTATCATTTTTATCATAGTAAAGTTCACGAACGAAACTATTAAAAATTACTTCAATAATTTTGAATTGGGAAAATTGGGAATTTTGTGAACGAAATGTTAGTTAGTGGAAATGCATAGTTTATAATTTTCATGATAAGGAAAAAAAAATAAATACATGATTTGTCTAATTGTAAATATCGTCAAATGAAATCATGAAGAAAATCTCTGAGGTACTAGCATTATTCGTAGAAGCAGAACAAATGTTGCTGATTATATCCAAGAGAATCAACAAATTCCTAAGATTTGTACACATCTGGATTGATATTTAAGAGTTATATGATCATTTAGCCCTGGTTATGATTTTAATAGTCTTGAATTAAGATTAGAAGTTATTAAATCTGTCTCTTGATCCCAAGTTAATATAAATCCATATAAGTAAAAAACTAACATCACCAATTTTTATAATTAGACGTCTCCGCCAAATTGCATCTCTTGAAGTAATAAAAATAGCCTATGATGTAAATTTTCATACTGTTAGAATACATGACAACCCATTCAGCAATATATACAAGAAATCATAAAGATCTTTCTCTAGGTTAGAAATGGTCGAAAAGTGGAAATACTTAAAATTACTTAATCATTTAGTTCTGGTTATGATTCTTTTAATAGTTTTTCTTTTAAGATTTAGTTTTTCCCAGGGTTCATTCCAATTCTTTTTTAATTTTGTAACCTGAAGTTTTACCTTTTACATAGACCTAGCTTCCACGGGCTTTAGGAAATACTGACTGTGAAATTAAAACAGTGGCATAAGTTTAAAATTAAAATTTTAAATATTAAACATTTTCATATATCACTTAGAGTGGATTGAAAATTTCAATTTAATAGCTATCCTTTAAGATTATTACTTAAAAGGTTACTTATAATTTAAAGGTTGACGAAAATCACTCAATTTGGGTACAAATCTTAGACTAATAGCTAATTGCAAAATTTCATTTTTAAAATAGTCCACTTTCTGATTGCCCTGAATGTTATTTTGAGCTGGTACGACACCATAGGGTAACAGTATCATCTCTCAAGTTGCTGGTACCATATGCACCGGATACGTGGGTGCTCTGGATAAACAAGCACCCATACAAAATTTTTAATGAGTGCAGAACACCCATATCGAATACTTGGGATCTCTGGGCGTATAGGCACTCATAGAAAATTATCGATATTTTTATCTGGATTAAAGTTAGCATCTTCAATTAATTATTTAATTTTAATGAACTATTCAGCTCATTGTTCAAAATTTGGCCCCAGCATCTGTTGCAAATGTTTTTTAGAGAGCACGCATTTTGAATTGAGATTTGATACTGTTTCTAAAACACTTGATACTGCTTTCAGAAGTCTTGAAATGCTTCCAGAATACTTGAAATGCTCCTAGCAGACTTGGAATGGTTTCAGAGGATTTAAACTACTTCCAGAAGATTTGATATTGCCTCTGGAAATATGAAATTTCTCCAATACTGATTACTGCTTGTAAAACTGCTGGTATATAACATTTTCGTTCCAAAATACAAGATACTATTGATAAAATACAAAATACAAAACTTTGACATAAGTAGCCCAAAAACTGTTAATTAAAGACTTAATACACTACGTAGAAGACATTTTTAATTATTCGTAATTGAAATAAAAATGAGAATGAAAAGCCGACTTTCGTTATTTTAAATTTTTTCTCAATTCAATTTCTGTTTCACCACCCAGGTACGTATGGGTTCTGAAATTTTTGATTTTATCTCTTGATTCTAAGCTGTCATGGAATCCACATATTGATATCATAAAATTAATACAAAAACTTCGTATGAATGTTCAATTTTAATTTTCAAAATTGATTTTTCTCAATATTACGCATGAATTTCAACAAAGTGTGTTCAAATTTGGTATATGCAGGATTTTTTGCATGAGAAGAGACGATTATAAAGTATCTGTAACGTTTTTTTTACGAATTAAAATAACCGTAACATTTTTTAGAGTATACACTTTTTCATTTTTATAACAAAAATTCGAACCTAATGTTTGTAGAAAAATTGACCGACCTAATGTTAATGTATTTTTGATTCTATTCGTAAGTTCATCCCATTTGGGAATAAGTCTCATACACTTTTTGTTTCAAATATTTCCATACAAAAAAATCAAGAATTAATATCTAGAGATCGTAGGGTTGGGTTGGGTTGGGTTGGGTAATTTGTTACCACCCTATCGTGGTGAGCGTTTTAATGTAATGGTTGTATTACATTAAAACGAGGCCTTCCTTCTTAAATCTAAATCAGTCATATCACATATTGACCTATTCGACTTCCAAAAATTCCAAGAACGTTGCAGCGTTTAGTCGTGTTGTTAAAAAATAAAGTCCGAAAATATAATTATTATAAACTCTAACCCAGACGTTGGCACTAAAATTAAAATTGACAATTTCGTGGCCGAATTGCGTGAGAATTTTCTTATGCCCAACCAATCTCACGTCTTGTAAAACATAAAAGTTCATCAGTTCCAATTACATTAGACTTGCACAGATTGATAAGCATCTGAAGATGAAACTTGAAAACCGAAACTTTCTAGTTCTAACAACAGCTAAAAGTAGAGCTAATGTCAACACTAAAGCTGACACCTAGAATTAATAACATTTGGGTTTAGCCACATATCTCTTAGGATGGTCAAACCCATATGCTGCTAGTTCCAAATCTAATGTTAATTGTAGTTTTGGTATTAGTGTTAATTTTAACTTAATTTTCATAAATTTTTTTAAAAACTCGAAGTAACTCGATCCGGTCATATACTATATATACAGGCTGTTCAGAAATTGGCGGATAATCGGAGATTAAGATTAAGATTTTCGCTATTATCCGCCAACTTCTGAATATCTGTATATATATCTTGTACTAATTATATACTTGTCGCTACGTTCCGATAATTTTTGAGCACCTCTCAATGTATGGATAGGGAATTAGTAATTTAGAAAATAGTATATATATGACTTGTACTAATTCCTTCATTTAAAAGTAAAGTTTCGCTTACTACAAATCGAAACTACAATTATGGTCGAAATTCGGTTTCGATTTCGGCCCAAAAATGAGTTTCGGTCGGACATAAGGGGCAAGGAAGAACAGAAATTACCGTTACATAGATAAAAGCAACCAATCAATATGTCATACAATAAGTCATATTGTGGACTTCTCTCCAAAAAAAAAAAATATGTCGCAATAGCGACAGGTGTCTCGCATCATATTTATTAACCGTTGGGCCCACGAATCAATCGAATATTTTTCACGTATACAACGGCTTTTAGAATATATATGGAAGGGAATGTCGAAATGCTATGATGTTTAAATACCATCCTACACGAGTCATCAGTTTCCAATCTGAAAATTCCACCAACACGCGATGTTAATTTGTAGCTCTGGTCTATGAGAGGTTATTGTGTGCAAGTTGAGAATAACACAGAACATAATAAGCATCCAAAAGCGATTGTTCGTCCAAAGATGGCTTAAGCTTAAGTTTAGCGAATTATGCTGAATTGAAAGTTTTGCAAACGTTGCTAACATGTGATTCAAAGGTTATTATCAATACACAGATCCAAGAAAATTGTGTCATCTTGAATGTTAATCCCATCAATATAATTTAACCTGATCAACTTTCTCGACCAATTTAGCTGGATCATGAGCAGCAACAGTAAAGGAAGTGTCATGTTCATACCTAATTATATGTGTATCCTCAAAAAAGCAAGGTAATTCATTTACAAAAATTAAGAATAGCAAAGGGTCTAAGATGGAACTTTGAGGTACACCAAGATTAACAAATGACGCCCCTTATGACTTAACGGAAAACACCAGCTTCAAACTAAGATTCGTAACGAGTGAGATTAACTAGCTAAGTAGATTTTCGTGAATTTCTACATTACACAATTTTTCCTCGAGGAAGACTTACGTTGGTCACCTTTACCAAGATGTTTATATACACACGAGAAATAATGAGCGCTAGCAGTTTCAGTCGAATTCAGCGAATAATGAGTATCTCCTGAAATTCTTTTTTGAAAACAGGTGCAATTTTTACCAACTTTTTATATAGTGTAAACACATACTAACCATGCAAAAATTTGACAATGTAGGCTCATAGGCAGCCAACAACTTCTGCTCAATTATAGATGAAAAATATCTGCTAAAACTATTACAACACTCTATAACATCAACAATTAAATCTCCTTCAATCAGTAACTACAAGCTATTATTCTGCCGTCTGAATATTTCTTTACAATTGTACAACAAAGGTAAAAATTAAATGCATCAAAAAAAACGAAAGTACATCATAATATTACAGTCTTTTATTAAATCCATTTTTTTTCATCGATATGTGTTTAGTAGGTAAATTAATCGAATAAAAGAACTTCTTTCTTTAAATAACTTAATACGATGATGTTTTTATTTATTTATCGTTCCTTACATGTTTCGGCCTTGTTCAGCCATCATCAGAGGGTTTCTAAAACCAAATCTATAATTATTAAAAACTGATAACATTATTTAAGTGACATATTTATAACATTTAACATTGATAAATCTTAAAATAATCTAAAATTGTGAAACATTAAGGTTATTACTTCTTTTTCTATTCTATATTAAATAAACAGTTTATTCAACTTACAACGTCAAATTTGGAGATATGTAAAATTAAATCTAAAGATCAATATCGTCACCGGAATTCTGTAGTTAATTAGTCGAGTTTGCGATGCGAAATTTGTTGTTCTGTGTCTAAGCTGTGTTTTATCGTTGAGATTTTCGTGATGTGGGTTTTTAATCTTGAGGCGTTCTTTTTCATAAATAAGTAGTTTATAACTTTTTTGAATGTTGTGTAGAACCTTACGTTATTTTCTTTGTTAAATTCATGATTATTTTCTATTAAATGTCGACCAAAGTTAGAATTGGTGCTTGTTAAGTGTACAAAAACAAACCAATACAAGAGACAGGACAAGTATTTCAACCAAGATTTACTAACTTATCCAATACAAAATTTAGTAAGAAGAAAACTATATTATTTAATAAGGGATATAAATTCGTATATGAAAAGAAACCCATAACTTTACCACATCTCGCCATTGAAATCGAGGTTGCAGCCAACAACACTGAAAATGAAGAAGATATTAAAAAGGATATTATAGATCTACTAAAAAAAGAAGAAAAGAAAAGAAATTCAACAATAACCACAAAAAAGAAAAATAAAGATAAGAGGAACAGCAATAAAATTACTATAACTATCAAAAACTTAAATCAAAAGATTAACGACAATAACCTAATAATAACAGCAGAAGATAAAAATGCAGGTCTCGTTATAATAAATAGAGAAAAGTACATAAATAAAACACTCAAATTTAAAAACAATAACAACTATGTTGAAATGAAAAACAACCATATTAGACATTTTCAAGGTGAAGTTAGAAAAGAAATTAAGGAACTCGAACAATTTTTCACAGACAATGAAATAAACACCTTCTATATGACACCCATGAATCCTAAAACACCAACATTACACTCAGTAATAAAACTACACAAAAAAGATCACACGATACGACCAATCATAACCTTCATAGATTCTCGTACATATAGAATATGTAAAATTTTAGTTAAGTTTATAAAAGACAATATCAATCTCAAAAATGATTGTACACTAAAAAATAGAAGTGAACTAATCAATGACATACAAAACATAGAATTACCTGAAATTTTCCTAATGGCATCTCTAGACGTAAGGAACCTCTACACCAGCCATGTCCAACCCAAATTACTCTTCGGGCCAAAATTTAGGAATGTACAAGGCACTGGGCCGCCACCCACCTGAACAAGAAAATTTCAATTCTAGCGCAAACTCGCGCTCAAATGAGATACGTATACACAAACTAGCATATACACAGATATACACAATAATATATAGGTATTTCAGTAAATTACAACAGATATTTAATGTGAAACTTGTTTATTTATTTTATTTGAAATTTTTTTAACATCAACTTCTAATTCTGTTGTGGCACAACGTAACTGATTCGTCAAATTTGCGTCGGTGAGCCTGTTACGGTCTTTGGTTTTGACTAATTTTAATCTAGAAAAAAATGACTCACAGAGATATGTTGTGCCGTTTGCTGCCACAGTACACATAGCTAATTTTTTCAAATTAGAAAATTTATCTTCCTGGATATATTTTCCATAAAAGTCGACTATATTGATGTCCTCAAACCTTGATTTCATTTCTGAGTTGGACTGCAGATCGATAAGTTCCAGTTGTAAATAACCTGGAGCTGAATTCACATCAATATTAAATGGACAATTAAAAATATTGAACATTTGTTTAAATTTTTCTAGGGAGGCAAATCTTTTTTCAAATTCGTCAAGCAAATCTTTAATATTATGCGAATATTCGGAAATGGGTTTATTTTCCATTTCGAAATCATTTAAGTGAGGGAAATAGGTGGCATTATTCGATGTCAGTTGATTTTGAAAATATTTTAATTTAGCAATGAATGTCTTTATGTCTTGATAGCAATTTGTAAATAATTTATTTTTTCCTTGAAGATTCTGATTTAGTTCATTTAATTTAGTTGTGATATCTATTAAGAAACACAAATTCAACAATCATTTTGCATCGTATAATTGTGGAACGTCTTCGCCGTTCTCATTCATGAAAATTCTAATTTCTTCCCTGAGGTTCCAAAATCTTAATAAACATTTACCACGACTCAACCATCGTATTTTGGCGTAATATATTAGGTCACAGTACTCGGACTCCAGTTCGCGAAGGTATTCTTGAAACTGGCGGTGTTTTAATGAATTATTTTTTATTTTGTTAATAATATTGACTGACATCACGTGAGACATATTTAATGATATTTAATGACTGAGCACATAGATTTTCAATATGTTTGCAAATTAAAGTAACTGCTCCTATGTTTTTTCCTATCATTGATGGTGCTCCATTGGTTGTAATACCAATAAGTTTTTTTAAATCTAATTGTCGATCTTCCGCGCTTTTTAGAACAGCATCTTTAATATCTTTGCCCATTGTTGTATCCTTCAGACTCACAAGATCAAGGAGTTCTTCTGTTACTTTCAGCTTATTATCAACTCCGCGAATAAATATAGCAAGTTGTGACGTATCCTTGATATCGGTTGTTTCATCCAAAGCTAATGAGTAGTACACAAATTGTTTGGTATGTTCATTGAGGTTTAGGGAAATTTCATTGGAAATATCATCAACTCTACGTGCAACAGTTTGATGAGACAGACTTATTTGTTTATAAATATGAACTTTTTCCGGGCTAATATCTTCAGCAACAGAAATTAAACATTCTTCGATGTATTCTCTATCCGAGAAAGGTTTCATTTTTTTAGCAATAATTTGAGAAATTGTTAAATTTGTACTGACAATGTCGTTTGATTGTTGATTTTGTTTTTGAAACACATTTTGTTGAGACTTTAAGTTAGCTTTAAGTAAGTGTAATTTGGCCTTGCGTTCACCAACAGAAAGTACAGAAAGTTCCGTATGTTTTTCATAATGTCTTTGTAAGTTATAAGTTTTAGCAGTAATCGTTTCACGACAAACTAAGCATACAGCATTATTTTTTACTTGCAAGAAAAAGTAGTCATCTTCCCAATTATTTTTAAATTGTCTGTCTTCATCTTCTAGTTTTCATTTCTTCCTACCCGACATCGCACGTCAATATTATGGACAATTTTATTTATTCTGGTATAATTAAAGAAACGAATAAATTTTTGTAGGACTGCAAATTAAAATAAAATATTACTTACTTTTATTTTCACAACCTTTTTAAAACAATAAGTTTATCTACTCTGTGATTAATCAACTCTCTACGAAGAACTCGCATAAACTGAAGGGACTAGAAAATTTTATGATTCAATCCACTTTTGAGCAATACTACGTATTTCCGAATCTACCTAAGTCGGGTTTACGTAGGTCGGGATATTTTCTGTATTCGTAAACGCCATACATCGGGATTCGCTATTGTGCAAATTATTTTTTTAACATCGTCATTGCGGCCACCTCGGCGGCGGTGTCAAAAAAATTAAGACGAAAGGTTCTTCCCAATATATTAAGCTATGTGTTTACCAAATTTGTTGAAATTCGGCCAAGGAATAACTGAGTAAAATCGGTATATAGGTACCCACATACATACAAGATTCCATTTTTATATATTAAGATATAGGAGTTTTATAAAACGTCATTCGACCAAGTAATAAAAATTATTTGTATTATCGATTATTAATATTTAAATATTAATTTGTGCGATTTCCTTTTTTTGTTATGGGGCCGCACAAAAATCGCAATCGGGCCGCAGGCGGCCCGTGGGCCGCCAGCTGGACATGGCTGCTCTACATAAACATTTCAACTAAAGAAACTATCAGAATCTTAGAAGATATAATTGAACCACAAGTATCACACAATTTTGCCCAAACAATCGTCAGACACATTAAAATATGCCTAAACCAAAATTTCTTCAAGTTTAATGAAATATGTATAGATATAATGAGGGAGTTCCTATGGGATCACCATTGAGTAGCATACTGCCAGACATCTTTATGAATAAATCAGAAAACGAAATTATAAGTAATACAACTAACTCAAACTTAATACTCTGCCGTCGATACGTCGACGACATATTCATCTTATGGAAAGGCAACAACACAGAAGAAATAGAGAACTTCAAAAACAACATTAACAAAATACATAAAAACATAAAGTTTACCCTAGAAATCGAAAATAAAGAAACAATAAATTTTCTAGACTTGACCCTAAAGAAGAATCAACGACAAACCACATTCGATACTTACAGAAAACCTACTCAAACCGATGTTATCATTCCACACGACTCTTTCCACCATCATACCCATAAAAACGTAGCTTTTCAATTTTACATACACAGAGCGTTCTCAACCAAACTAAATGAAGATAACTTATGCAAAGGAATTAATACTATCAAGAAGATACCTAGCAAAGAAATACAAAACAAGACAACACCTAAATCATTTCCCTAAACAACGGAAATGAAAAATAAAACACGCAGTACAGATCATTACCATATTGTGGTAATTTTGCTCATAACACTAGTAACATCTTCAACAACAACAATGTAAAAATAGCGTTTAAATCAAATAATAATATGAAAAACATATTAAAAGACCGATAAATTAGATAATAACGGAGTATATCTACTAGACTGTGACACATGTGGTGCATTCTATATAGGCGAAACAGGGAGAGCCATCAAAACCAGAGTACAAGAACACTTAAGAAGCACCAATTCGAACTTAGGTCGACATTTAATAGAAAATAACCATGAATTTAACAAAGAAAATAACGTAAAGGTTCTACACAACATTCAAAAATGTTATAACTACTTATTTATGAAAACTATGAGTCAACTAAAACTATGCCTCATGATTAAAAACCCACATCTCGAAAATCTCAACGATAAAACACAGCTTAGACACAAACCATTATATAAAGACCTTAGCTACCCATTCAAAACTTAAATAATTTCCCGGTTACACGAGGGTTTCATCGTCTAAACCGTGTCGATGATTCCGCAATAACCGGGAATACATACGATATTATACATATGGGTTTTTATATATATACTTTAACGAACAAGATTTAATTTAAATTTTGGCGCGAAAACAGATACCTCAATGTGCATAATTTTTGTTCGGCTTGATTTTCCTGTTGAGAACATGGTTGATCCTTCAGCGTTCTCTTAAATATAAAAAAGTTTTAACGTAGAATCGTTTTTTAAATAATTTTTCAAATTTCACATCGCAAACTCGACTAATTAACTACAAAATATCTGTGATGGTATTGATCTTTAGATTTAATTTTACATATCTCCAAATTTTAACGTTGTAACTTGAATAAACTGTTTATTTAATATAGAATAGAATAATAGACGTCATTAAACATTAAGGTTAAAGTTTCACAATTTTAGATTATTTTAAGATTTATCAATGTTAAATGTTATAAATATGTCACTTAAATAATGTTATCAGTTTTAATAATTGGTTTTAGAAACCCTCTGATGATGGCTGAACAAGGCCGAAACATGTAAGGAACGACAAATAAATAAAACATCATGGAATTAAGTTATTTAAAGAAAGAAGTTCTTTCATTCGTTTAATTTACCTACTAAAAAGTACATCACGTCAATATTATCTACATCCTCTACAAGGAAAGAACCTCAGTTGAACAAGTTTAATTTGCGCTGAAGAAAAGCTAAATTTGTTTGCGAAAAATACTGCTTATCAATATCAGACTAGGTGATCAGCAATATTTGCATTAAACACTTCAAACGCATACAATAATAAAGGTAAATTAGTCATGGTGTAATCAAGAGTGGATCAACTCACTACACGATATCTCCTGAAAACTCAAGTGTATTTTTCTGTTTCTCTACATAATTCATAGGAATTAAATAAATCCTTACGAATTTCCCCTTCTAAAGTATTTTTGTTTACATCAACATTCAGATCTTCTCCATGTAACGTTTGTAAATGTTTTATACGTCTTTTAAAATATGTCTTTCTGTCTATCTTACTCAGTGATAGCGCATATACATGTAAAAACGTCAATCTTGAAAATCATTCCACAACGGCATTTTAAGACCACTATATATTATCACAGCTTTGATATGAGCTCTTAATACAGTGAACGCTCTATATAAGCAACTCATGTGAATCAATTTATTTAGAAAAGTATCTTATATAGAAAAAGTTGTGTTAAGTAAAAGTTGTGTTATATGTAAAAAGTCTTTTACAAACTGAAAAAAAGTATATTATGATAGAATAAAATGAAAAATAGGTTCTAATATTTTATTATCATCAAATCAAAAAAAACAAAACAAAATTTTTAAAACGAAAACAATTAATAAAAAAGGAAAACATAAACAACTATTTATATAAACTTATTAGCCCCAGCGTTCATTGCGAATATTTTTTTTATTATAGCCTTTTCTCTTATTCTTTGCAATGTCAGAATCTCATTGAAAGACAAATTGCTTTCCACTGCAGCCCATTCGATGACTAAATTAAAAGAATTTATAACATTTGCCCTTCCACGAGTTCGTGAGTTGTAGCTATGTCAAAAGAAGCAGTTGTCTCCTTCGTTCCATTTGCCCATTCCATTACTTCATTATCTGTTAAGTTTGAAGCGGTTAATATTGAATTGTACAATCTTGCCAAAGGGATGTCATCTTCTTCCACAAAATGATCAACAGGTATGCTGTGTTGAATTTCATCAGTCGACGAAAAAAGATGTTTAAAAGAATTTTGAATGACCGATATTGGGATTTCATTCCAAGCTTGGACAATGTAATAAACTACATCTTTCAAATTTATAGTTTTTAGTGCTGAAACAATTCCACCTTTGGTACCTAAGGCGGCAAGAGTTGTCAAAAGATGCTTACGATAACGCTGTTTAAGCGATTTTATGACATGTTGATCTAGTGGTTATAATGGTGTGTTATTTGGAAGAAAAAACATAACTGTGAAATTGGAGTTATCGGTAAAATTGCTTTCAGAACCATGACAGCTTGCATTATCTATTAACATATTATCTATTAATTGCTTGTCTGAAGATTTTGACATAATAGTACTAGTAGAAAATTGGTTAAATAAGGGCATCTCGTCATCTGAATTACTAGATGATACGTATGTAATATATAGATTTGATCGTAAATTCAATACAAGCGCAAAAAAAGACGGGGTGGAGTGCTTATTGCCTGTAAACGTAATTTGGATTCGCATGAACTTACATTCAATTCACAATTAGGTGAGTTGTGGGTTAAGATAAAGGTTGGAGGTAAATGTTTTGATGTGGGTGTGATCTATTTTCCTCCAGGTTCACAACTTGAAACCCACAGGAGTTTTTTTTAATATGTGCGAATGCAACCAATATATGTTTCAAGCCAATGTTATGATACTAGGAGATTTTAATTTGCCTTATATTATACCTAATTTAACAGTTAACTCCCAATGTGAAAGAGAATTATGTGAATTTAGCAATTTTTATAATTTGAAACAATGCAACTTTATTCCTAATAATTTAAACAGATTTTTAGATTTAATATTTGGTAATTTTGAGGTCAATGTAACATTAAGTAATGGAGCGTTAGTTAAAGTGGATTCTTTCCACCCACCTTTATGTGTTAATGCAATATTTCCAAAGAGAGCTACCAAGTCACAGTTTCATTCAAACATATACAATTATCGCAAGGCTGATTTTCCATTATTAATTGCTTTAATTAAAGATACTGACTGGTTATGTTTAGAGAACTTTAGTACGCTGGATGAGGTTGTATCTAAATTTTATGAAATTTTTTACAGTTTACTACATAGATGTATACCTAGAGGAAAGGGCTCTGTTGATGGGTCTATTAGAGAGTATCCTAAGTGGTTTACATCTGAAATAATAACAAAAATTAAGGCTAAGCATAGGTATTTGCTGTTATATAAAAGACATAATCTTCAGTTTTATCATAAAAAATTTAAAGAACTCCGAAAGGAGATAAAAAATGAAATTCAAAATACATATACCACATATATAGCCAATTTTGAACAAAGTATACAGGAAAACGGCTCTAACTCCTAGTCCTTCATTAAAAGTCGAAAGAATAGTAAGAAGGTTCTTGAATGTAGCTGTATGACTTATCTCGATGATCAATGTGAATCATCCAGGGAGATCGCTATGGCGTTTGGAAAATGTTTTTCGTCAGTGTTCAGTGATGAGCGGAGCTCCTTTACTATCAATTTTACTGGGGAGCGGGTGGGTTCTGAATTGCTTCTTATTGATGAAATAACTGATGCAGACATACTAACAGCCTTGAAGAAAATTAAAACTAAAACATCTGTAGGTTCAGATCAAATTCCTATATATATTTACAAAGGTTGTATTGAATATTTAATGAAGCCTCTCAAACTAATTTTTAACAAAATAATACAAACTTCTGAATATCCCACTTTGTGGAAGAAAGTTAAGCTTTTTCCTGTTTACAATGGTGGCGATAAGAAACAAATTACTGATTATAGACCTATTGTTCTCATTCAATGTATCTCGAAAATATTTGAAAATATTATATATATTAAAATTTTTCAACATACAAAAAATTATATATCTGATGTTCAGCATGGTTTCTTTCCAGGGAGATCAACTGTATCCAATTTAGCGGTTTTTTCTGAGAATGTAGCACTAGCCTTAGATAGCAAACAACAGATGGACGTGGTATATACCGACTTTGCAAAAGCCTTTGACCGAGTTAATTTTGACATTCTGCTGTGTAAATTGTATAAGTACGGTTTTTCGACCAATTTATTAAAATTATTTGAATCTTATTTTACGAATCGCATGCAGTATGTAGTATTTAATGCTAAAAGGTCGGAGTTGTCCCTCGTTCATCCTGGAGTGCCACAAGGTTCTAATCTCGGACCATTGCTCTTTTTATTATTTATAAATGATCTCCCTTATGTCATAAAGCACTGTAAATGTGCTCTGTATGCAGACGACTTTAAAATGTGGCGTGTGATAAAGAACCAATACGACTGCACATTAATTCAAGCTGATATCGTAAATATATGGCAATGGAACATCTCTAATAAAAAATTTTAATACGTCGAAATGCTCTGTAATGACTTTTAGTAGGAAGAAAAGGTTGCAAATTCATAACTATGAAATGAACAAGATTATTTTAAAAAGAAATGAATATATTTGTGATTTGGGTGTTACGTTTGATTTAAAGTTTTCATTTTCAAAGCATATTAATGGATTAGCGGTAGATGCATATAGGCAATTGGGATTTATTGTTAGAAATTGCTTTGAATTTCAAAATAAGAATACCTTTAAAGTACTCTTTAATACATTTGTAAGAAGTAAGTTGGAGTACGCCTCATTCATTTGGAATACTGAATGTGTGACCTATAAATCTATAATTGAGAGAGTTCAAAAGAAATTTATTAGGTATCTTACCTACAAAATAACAGGATCATATCCCACCTTTGAACCGTATTTACAACTTTTGAGTACCAATGAGTTCACTTCCCTTGAGAGAAGGCGTGCTATCTTAGATGCTTATACATTGCATAAAATTTGGTTCAACAAACTTCAAATTGGTAACCAAATTGTTGAGAACATTGCCTTAAATGTACCGAGATTTGCTTCACGGTCGCAGACCAGTTTTTATGTAGACAAGCGCCGTACAGACGTTTTGTTTCAAGCACCTATTTACAGATCCTCTTGTTTGGTTAATAATCTTGAGGATGTTGACTTTTTTTCGTTATTCGGAGTCAAAATTTTTCAAAAATTATGTGAAAAATTTTATAAACTCTAGTAATTCTAGTGTTTTTAGGTATTAATTTCAAAATTTGTTTTTCGATTACAACAGTTTATTTTTCTTTGGTGTTGGATGCTTTTCAATAAGTTTTTCGGGTTAATGTTAAGTTACGGTCCTAGTAGTAGTAGTTTTATTTTATAAAACCTTTGTAATTGGGGCTTGCCCTATAGAGGTTTAATGGAAATAAATAAATAAACAAAAGTGCCTTTATAGGAAGTCCTTTAGATTGTAAGTGCTTTGTTACTTGAGGGATAAACACGTCATGATACCAGTCTTTAAAAAGTGTATATGTTTGCCAAGCATTCTTAGACGACTTGTAGTATTGTGGCAATTCCATATTATGAAGGCAACGGGGAGATTTTGATTTACCTATCATCATTAAATCAAGTTTATGCGTTCCTGTGGCGTTTGTGCAAGGCATTATTATTACTCTCTCCTTAAATACTTTTGTTCCAACAGCATTTTTTTCAAAATTTGCAACATTAGTTTTATTATGTAAACTTTTGTACACGAAACCAGTTTCGTCGCAATTATATATCTGATCGGGCAAAAAGCTGTTTTCAGCAATAATATTTCTAAATTTGTATTTAAATAAATCAGCTAGTTCAACATTGCAAGACATACGCTCTCCACAAACAGTCAAAATTCGTATTCCATGCCGGTTTTTAAATTTTGTCAACCATTCATCACTTGCTACAAATTCTGGAGACCCATTAATTAATTTATTCACCTCAAGCGCTTTTAATTTTATTGATTCGTTTGAAACCGAATCGTTTATTTGTCGCTGTTCTAAGAACCAAGCATACACTCTATCGTCGACTTCTTCATATTTTGTCGTTTTCGCTTAATCTTTTTCTGATTTACATATGTTTTTGATGCGTATTCTTCTAAATTCTCCTTATTTCCTTTTAATCTTGTTATTGTAGATTTATGAACTTTGTATTTCGTACAAATATCTTTCACTATTTTACCATCTTCAAGTTCTTTTAATATGGCTAATTTGTCTTTTAAAGAAATCGAATTTCTTCTTTTTTTCTGTTCCATAGTAAGACACTCTACCAAGCTAATATAGCATCAACACAATAAGTACATTTTAGGTTATGTAGCTCCGTACAAAGATTAGCCATGCGCATGAACAACTGTTAAATTAAGTTGCTTATACAGAACTTTTGGAAACAAAAAGTTGCTTACACAGAAGTTGCTTATAAAGAATGGTGCTTTTAGAGAGGTTGCTTATATAGCGCGGTCACTGTATTTGTATTTAGTCACAAAAGCCAAAAACGTGGAAGTGGTGGATGTGGGCAGGGAGTTTATTTATATGTACTGTATTATTCGTATGAGAAATTGTAACCGTTCTTGTATGGAATAAACTTATTATTATTAAAATTTAGCCGCGCTGATTTTATTACTAAAGAATAACTTATTTAACGGTCGCGATGTGAATCAGAGTATTAATAGTTATGCATACGATTTAAAATTTTAATCTCGGGTGATTATAAAGCTTATATAGTTAACGTGCAATTTTGATTAATCGATCATACATCGTATAATTTGGTCTATCCTAGAAATCAACGATTTAATCATTCATTATCATAATTTATTGCAAAATTATTCTTTGATATCCTTAGTTAAATTATATCGTTAAATCCATATTTTATAATAAGATCTGAGATAAAGCAAAACTTAAGAAGACAGCTATATATTACTTTAAATCAACATATTTTGAATAAACAATATCAAAAAAAATTTAAGAAAAATAGTTGAATAATAAAAATTTAGGACGGGTTAGTACACGGCAAGGAATGTTTATAGGGTGAGATCTTTACGAGGGTGGGAAAAATGCTCAGAACACGTGACTGTGGCACAGGGAAATTCAGAGATCTCGTTTTCCCTGATCCTTCCTTCCTGGCCGCCAGTCGGTTCCGCGAGAGTCGTTGCGTTCAGTTCATCCCCATCATAAGAGAAGTGACGCCGAAATGTCTCTCGGCGACCGGAAACGCTTATTTTGGCCAAGGTAAAGTAACACTTTCGCTTTCATTTTCCTTTCGAACTCAGATTTCCAAGGTTTTCATCCAACGCGTAACTTAACACGATCATCAACCCCCCTCGAGCACGTCTTAAACGCTTTAAATTAAATATTTAATGGTGAAAAGGGAGAAAACTGCCGTAGAAATCGTCGGGGAGTAAGTAATTAGATTTCAACCGTTTTATTAACGGGTTCGTTTTTATTTTATTTTATTTTATTTCCACCCGCTTCTGGGCGTTTAACGTTTATCCGGTTCAGGTGTGCTCAATCTAAACCCTCCACGGGGGTTTCAATTCAACAGGTTGCCTTCTGGTTGTATATATTATTTAAGACCCAATCTACTTACACAATTTTATTTGTTACGTGATATTCGAGATTGATCGTTTTACTTTTTAATGTTTTTGTTTTGAGATAAATCGTGTTTAGATTAAGGTTGATTTTAATCAAATCTAGACTTTTCCTATAAACAGGTTGTATTGATTTTTCGATTGTGGGTCAAAGAGACGCCACTGTCCTCATAAAAATTAACTGAATGGTTTATTTATTTACTACACACATTGTTTCAATCTTTTCACCATTTCATTCATTAACCTTTTTGTGATATTATCTTAATATTGAAAGTTGTTAAAGAGTTGTTTGTTTCGTTAATGATGAAGCAGCACAACAAAAAAAGAAATGTTTATATTAATTTTGGTGTTAAATTTCAACGTTATAATCATTTCAATTTTCAGTTTATTTAATTAACAGAAAGAAACACTTAAATTTCCAATTAGGAAACCGAAGTGGAGAATAATTAAAATATTCCTTTCCTCGGTGGAAATAACTCCTAAACTCTCTCTCTAGATCGTCTACCGTCTCATTTCCCCTTTCGTCGTTGGGTTGATGCCTCATAATAGCAGTGACTCAAGGAGCCGAAGTAATATCACGGGGCCCACTCGATGTCACTTGCCGGGCCGTTCTGTTCGGGTATTCATGGGGGGTTGTAAGTAGAAGAGGAGAGGAGATCGGGATGCAATCAAAGCAAACTTATAAGCGCGACGAAATCGAATCCCATGCACCAGGTTAATCGATCTATAAAGATGACGAAAATGGAGAAAAAGTGGAAAAAGGAATTTTTTTTTTAGATAAATGTTCACCTCTCCCTATCGTTTTAATATTCAGGGGTGTATTGGCGTCATCGTCTGTGAGAAGTGGGTGAGAAACCCTTATACTCCGTGACGCCACTGATCGCCTACGTCCCTTGAATTCTAAAACGTTTCGTAAATGCACTTACTCGATTATTTGAATTTCTCCCTCTTGTTATACAATTTGGGCTTAAATTTTCGAGTGTAACTCATTTATTACTAGTAGCTGAGCGAAATCTAAAACCGAATATCAGTTTGGAGTCAGCCTAGCTTTAGAACTTACTAATCCTGGAATTAGAAACATTACAGTGTAGCCGTTTTAAGAATTATACGGCTAAATCGTAGGTATAATGTTAGCTCTGAAGCTGTTAATTATACTTTTAGTTTCAGAAGAAGTTAAAAACAATGTTACACAAGAATTATTAGAACTAACACTAGACCTAGAACTAGAAAGATTTTTGATCCTTCATAACAAATCGAATTCTTAAGATACCTTGATGAAATTATTTGTGATTTATAAAGATGCAGTTTTCCGAGATCTATTAGCAAAAAGTTATAGTTTTGCTATAACCAAGATTTGTAACGTTATATAACGATAGGATTTTTATATAACGTTATTGAAGAAGAGCTCGTTATAACTGGTTTTGACTATATTAGCAATAAATCATCAGTTGTGAATAATTCTAATGTCTCGTTCGTAAGTAACTTTGGTGGTTTGAGGATAAATGTCTTCCAACAAAAAATGTTGTATCTTTATAATGACGCAGAAGGAACAATTTCGCCTCAACCCACCGAGGTCACTTAAGGGCGAGGTAATACGTTTGTTATATAGAAAAATTGGTTATAACGAGCATTGAATGGAGCGGAAGAGTTGCTTGCTTTATGTTGTGTCTTGTTATAATCAGGATTTATATAACCAAGAGTTAAATAATGATAGGATTTTTGATGCATCCTTAAGGCATGCTCGTTATAGCAAAAAGATCCATGCGTGAGTATCTCAATTGGTTTTTAAGATATCAAGTTAAGATATCAAGCATTTCATAAAATTAAAAATGTTTTATTGAAAAATCACAAAAAATCGAATTCTTAAGAAATCTTGATACTTTCTTTGTGATTTCTTATCTATGCGTAAGTATCTCAATTCGTTTTAGAGATATTAAGTTTTGAACTCATCCCAATTTTGTGGCATTTCATAAAATTAAAAATTTTCTTAATCATTTTTGAAAAATCGTAAAAAAATCGAACTCTTAAGACATTTTGATTATCTTTTTAATGATTTATAAACGAAAGTCTACACTTTTTCGTGGACAAAAGTATGCGTTAGTACCTCAATTCGTTTATGAGATATCAAGTTTTAAATACAACCTAAAATTGTAGCATTTCATTAAATTAAAAATGTTTTTTTATAGAAATCATAAAAAATCGAATTCTTAAGATATCTTGCTGAAATTGTTTGTGATTTATAAAGGAAAGAATGCAGTTTTCCAAGATCCAATCTATTTTTGAGTATCTCAATTCATTTTTGAGATATCAAGCCTTCAACTCATCCTAAATTTGTGGCATTTCATAAAATTAAAAATTTTCTTAATCATTTTTGAAAAATCGAATTTTTAAGACATTTTGATGATCTTTTTAGTGATTTATAAACCAAAGTCTACACTTTTTCGTTGACAAAAGTATGCGTTAGTACCTCAATTCGTTTATGAGATATCAAGTTTTAAACACAACCTAAAATTGTAGCATTTCATTAAATTAAAAAATGTTTTTTATAAAAATAAGAAAAATCGAATTCTTAAGGTATCTTGCTGAAATTGATTATGATTTATAAATGAAAGAATGCAGTTTTTTTGCGAATAAAACTCTGCGTTAGTATCGCAATTCGTTCATGTGATATCAAGTTCTAAACACAACCTAAACTTGTAGAATTTCATTAAATTAAAAATGGTTTTTTATAGAAATCATAAAGAATCGAATTCTTAAGATATATTGCTGAAATTGTTTGTGATTTATAAAGGAAAGAATGCAGTTTTCCAAGATCCAATCAATTTTTGATTATCTCAATTCATTTTTGAGATATCAAGCATTCAACTCATCCTAAATTTGTGGCATTTCATAAAATTAAAAATTTCCTTAATTCTTTTTGAAAAATCGTAAACAATCGAATTCTAAGATATTTTGATCATTTGTTAATAATGTATAAAGAAAAGTGTGCAGTTTTTCGAGAACAAAACTATGCGTTAGTATCTCAATTCGTTTATGAGATATCAGGTTTTAAACACAACCTAGAATTGTAGTACTTCTTTAAATTAAAAACGTTTCCAGTAAAAATCATAATAAATCGAATCCTTAAGATATCTTGATGAAAATGTTTGTGGTTCATAAAGGAAAGAATGCAGTTTTCTGAGATCAAATCTATGCGTGAGTTTCTCAATTCGTTTTTAAGATATCAAGTCTTGTACTCATCATAAATTTGTGGCATTTCATAAAATTTAAAAAAATTTTCTTAATCATTTTTGAAAAATCGTAAAAAACCAATTCTTAAATCATTTTTATTGTAGTTTATAAAGAAAAGTGTGTACTTTTCCAAGAACAATACTATGCGTTAGTAATTCAATTCGTTTATGAGATATCAAGTTTTAAACACAACCTAAAATTGTAGTATTTCTTTAAATTAAAAATGTTTCCTATAAAAATCATAAAAAATTGAATCCTTAAGATATCTTGATGAAAATATTTTTGATTTATAAAGAAAAGAATGCAGTTTTCTAAGATCGAATCTATGCGTGAGTATCTCAATTCGTTTTTGAGATATCAAGTTTTGAACTTGTCCTAAATTTGTGGCATTTCATAAAATTAAAAATTTTCTCAATCATTTTTGAAAAATCGTAAAAAATCGAATTCTTAAGATATTTTGATGATCTTTTTAGTGATTTATAAACCAAAGTCTGCACTTTTTCGTGGACAACAGTATGCGTTAGTACCTCAATTCGTGTATGAGATATCAAGTTTTAAACACAACCTAAAATTGTAGTATTTCTTTAAATTAAAAATGTTTCCTATAAAAATCATAAAAAATTGAATCCTTAAGATATTTTGACGAAAATGTTTTTGGTTTATAAAGGAAAGAATGCAATTTTCTGAGATCAAATCTATGCGTGAGTATCTCAATTCATTTTTGAGATATCAAGCCTTAAACTCATCCTAAATTTGTGGCATTTCATAAAATTAAAAATTTTCTTAATCATTTTTAAAAAATCGTAAAAAATCGAATTCTTAAGATATATTGATGATTTTTCCACTAATTTATAAAGGAAAGTGTGAACTTTTTCGAGAACAAAACTATGCGTTAGTGTCTCAATTCGTTAATTTCTTTAAATTAAAAATGTTTCCTGTAAAAATCATAAAAATCGAATCCTTAAGATATCTTGATGAAAATGTTTGTGGTTCATAAAGGAAAGATTACAGTTTTCTGAGATCAAATCTATGCATGAGTATTTCAATTCGTTTTTGAGATATCAAGTCTTGAATTCATCCTAAATTTGTGGCATTTCATAAAATTAAAAAAAATTTTCTTAATCATTTTTGAAAAATCGTAAAAAAATAGAATTCTTAAGATATTTTGATCATTTTTATTGTAATTTATAAAGAAAAGTGTATGTCTTTTTCCAAAAACAATACCATGCCTTAGTAATTTAATTCGTTTATGAGATATCAAGTTTTAAACAAAACCTAAAATTGTAGTATTTCTTTAAATTAAAAATGTTTCCTGTAAAAATCATAAAAAATCGAATCCTTAAGATATCTTGATGAAAATGTTTGTGATTTATAAAGAAAAGAATGTAGTTTTCTGAGATCAAATCTATGCGTGAATATCTTAATTCGTTTTTGAGATATCAAGCCTTGAATTCATCTTAAATTTGTGGCATTTCATAAAATTAAAAATTTTCTTAATCATTTTTGAAAAATCGTAAAAAATCGTATTCTTAAGATATTTCGACGACTTTTTTAGTGATTTGTAAAGGAAAGTGTGCACTTTTTCGAGAACAAAACTATGCGCTAGTGTCTCAATTCTTTTATGAGATATCAAGTTTTAAATACAACCTAAAATTGTAGCATTTCTTTAAATTAAAAATGTTTCCTATAAAAATAATAAAAAATTTCATTGAATCAAAAATGTTTTCTATAAAACTCATAAAAAATCGAATCCTTAAGATATCTTGATGAAAATGTTTGTGATTTATAAAGATCTCAATTCGTTTTTGAGATATCAAGCCTTGAACTCATCCTAAATTTGCGGCATTTCAAAAAATGAATTATTATTTAATAATTATAAATGAAAGAATGCAGTTTTTTTGCGAACAAAACTCTGCGTTAGTATCTCAATTTGTTTATGTGATATCAAGTTTTCCACTCAACCTAAAATTGTAGCATTTCGTTAAATTATGAATGTTTTCTATAAAAACCATAAAAAATTGAATCCTTAAGATATCTTGATGAAATTGTTTGCGATTTATAAAGGAATGAATGCATTTCTCTGAGATCACATCTATGCGTGAGAATCTTAATTCGTTTTTGAGATATCAAGCCTTCAACTCATCCTAAATTTGTGGCATTTCATAAAATTAAAAATTTCTTTAATGATTTTTGAAAAATCGTAATAAATTGAATTCTTAAGATATTTTGATAATTTTTATTGTAGTTTATAAGGAAAAATGTGTACTTTTCCTAGAATAATACTATGCGTTAGTGTCTCAATTCGTTAATGAGATATCAAGTTTTAAACACAACCTAAAATTGTAGCATTTCATTAAACTAAAAATGTTTTCTATAAAAATCATAAAAAGTCGAATCCTTAAGATATCTTGATGAAACTATTTGTGGTTTACAAAGGAAAGGCTACAGTTTTCCGAGATCAAATCTAAGCGTGAGTATCTCAATTCATTTTTGAGATATCGAGTTTTGAACTCAACCTATAATTGTAGCATTCCATAAAATTAAAAATGTTTTCTTAATAAATCATAAAAAAATCGAATTCTTAAGATATCTTGATGATTTGTTTGTGATTTATAAAGGAAAGTGTGCGTTTTTTCGAGAACAAAACTATGCGTAAGTCTCAATAAATGTAAAATCTCAATTCATTTATGAGATATCAAGTTTTAAACACAACCTAAATTGTAGCATTTCATTAAATTATATATGTTTTCTATCAAAATCATAAAAAATCGAATCCTTAAGATATCTTTATGAAAATGTTTGTGGTTTATAAGGGAAAGAATGCAACTCTTTTTTGAGATATCAAGCCTTGAACTCATCCTAAATTTGTGGCATATCATAAAATTAAAAATTTAGTTACTCATTTTTGAAATATCGTAAAATATCGAATTCTTCAGATATCTTCATGAGCTTTGTTTGTGGTTTAAAAATTTTTGAATTCAACCAAAATTTTTGGTGATTCAACAATTTACATCTTTTTGTCTTATTTCATAAAAAAATACGAATACTTTAATCGATAAAGTAACTTCTTTAAATTTTTGTTTAAGAGATAACAAATTTTGTTATAGAAGTTCTTATGAAACATTTTTATACTCCCCGAATTTATCTTATTCGAGTCAAACCGTGTCCTGAAAATACATTAACCGTAACAATGGCTAAAGTTACTTCATCGAAACTATTATACTTTGAAGCGAAAATGCATTAATCGAGCAATGGGGGAGAAATGACAACGTCGAAGGGGCGGCAACGACGATATATATCATAAAAACGTTTTTGTCGACCCCCTATTAATCGAGAACGGAATTATACATATCGCAAAGTTACAAATTGCTCACGGAAATGGAAAGATAATTTCGTGCTTTTTGCCATGTAAAGGTGAGTTATAAATTCATCATTTTTGTTTGGGTTGTTTAGGGAATTGTATTGAAACCGTGAACAACAATCAACCCTCCGTCGGTTTCTCGAACGAAATCCTGCGTACAAAATCCTTCGAATGAAATCCTTAGAACGAAATCCTTCGAACGTGCCCAAAAACAGTATCGGCTTCTTACTGTTAATCCTTCTGACGGACGTTCGGCAGCATTCTGTATTGTATAAATTCTTTTTTTATGAATCATCGAATTGGTGTTTGAGTAAGAGGTAATAAATTTTCTCTGAACGAAACTCAATTTTGAGTCGAAACCCAATATACAAAAATTCGGTTATGAAATTAGTATAAGATGTGTATCTTATACTAATTTTTTAAAAACTGAACATTTCTAAATTGAAGATTTTTCAAGTTTAATTTATGATATGTAAAACGTAGAAACCACAAAATTAAGTTTTTCTATACGATGTTAATCGTGAATGATCGTGAAAGACAAAGTTTATTAACACTTGAAGTAATACTAAAACTAGAATTAACGTTAGACAATAATTTCATTAAGATATCTTAAGTATTCGATTTGTTATGATTTTTCAAGAAAACATTTTTAATTTTATGAAATGCTACAGTTTTAAGTTGAGTTTAAAACTTGATATCTCAAAAGCCAATTGAGATACTTACGCATGGATTTGATCTCGGAAAACTTTTTCCTTCCTCTATAAATCTCAAATAATTCCATCAAGATATGTAAAGAATTCGATTTTTAAATTTATTTTTAAATTTAATTTTTAAGAAGAAATATCTAATTTTATGAAATGCTACAATTTTAAGTAGAGTTTAAAACTTAATATCTCAAAAACGAATTGAGATACGCATGGATTGGATATCAAAAAACTGCATTCTTTCCTTTATAAATCACAAATAATTTCATCAAGATATCTTAAGAATTCGATTTTTTATGATTTTTAAGAAAGAATATCTAATTTTATGAAATGTTACAATTTTAAGTTAAGTTTAAAACTTAATACTTCAAAAACGAATTGAGATACTCACACATGGATTGGATATCGGAAAATTGCATTCTTTCCTTTGTAAACGCAAATAATTTCATCAAAGTGTCTTAAGAATTCGATTTATTACGATTTTTTAAGAAAACATTTTTAATTTTATGAAATGCCACAAATTTAGGATGAGTTCAGGGCTTGATATCTCAAAAACGAATTGGGATATTCACGCATAGATTTGATCTCAGAAGACTATATTCTGTACTTTATAAATCACAAGCAATTTTATCAAGATATCTTAAGAATTCGATTTTTTATGATTTTTATAGAAAACAATTTTAATTCAATAAAATGCTAGGTTGTGTTTAAAACTTGATATCACATAAACGAATTGAGATACTAATGCAGAGTTTTGTTCTCAAAAAACTGCATGCTTTCATTTATAAATCTCTAAAAAAATCATCAAAATATCTTAAGAATTCGATTTTTTACGATTTTTCAAAAATCATTAAAGAAATTTTTAATTTTATGAAATGCCACAAATTTAGAATGAGTTCAAGGCTTGATATCTCAAAAACGAATTAAGATTCTCACGCATAGATATGATCTCAAAAAAATGCATTCTTTCCCTTATAAATCACAAACAATTTCATCAAGATATCTTAAGGATTCGATTTTTTATGATTCTTGTAGAAAACATTTCTAATTTAAAGAAATGCTCCAATTTTAGGATAAGTTCAACACTTGATATCTCAAAAACGAATTGAGATATTCACGCATAGAGTTGATCTCAGAAGACTATATTCTGTCCTTTATAAATCACATACAATTTCATCAAGATGTCTTAAGAATTCGATTTTTTATGATTTTTATAGAAAACAATTTTAATTCAATAAAATGCTAGGTTGTGTTTAAAACTTGATATCACATAAACGAATTGAGATACTAATGCAGAGTTTTGTTCTCAAAAAACTGCATTCTTTCATTTATAAATCTCTAAAAAAATCATCAAAATATCTTAAGAATTCGACTTTTTACGATTTTTCAAAAATCATTAAAGAAATTTTTAATTTTATGAAATGCCACAAATTTAGAATGAGTTCAAGGCTTGATATCTCAAAAACGAATTAAGATTCTCACGCATAGATATGATCTCAAAAAAATGCATTCTTTCCTTTATAAATCACAAACAATTTCATCAAGATATCTTAAGGATTCGATTTTTATGATTCTTGTAAAAAACATTTCTAATTTAAAGAAATGCTCCAATTTTAGGATAAGTTCAACACTTGATATCTCAAAAACGAATTGAGATACTCACGCATAGATTTGATCTCAGAAGACTATATTCTGTCCTTTATAAATCACAAGCAATTTTATCAAGATATCTTAAGAATTCGATTTTTTATGATTTTTATAGAAAACAATTTTAATTCAATAAAATGCTAGGTTGTGTTTAAAACTTGATATCACATAAACGAATTGAGATACTAATGCAGAGTTTTGTTCTCAAAAAACTGCATTCTTTCATTTATAAATCTCTAAAAAAATCATCAAAATATCTTAAGAATTCGACTTTTTACGATTTTTCAAAAATCATTAAAGAAATTTTTAATTTTATGAAATGCCACAAATTTAGGATGAGTTCAAGGCTTGATATCTCAAAAACGAATTAAGATTCTCACGCATAGATTTGATCTCAAAGAAATGCATTCTTTCCTTTATAAATCAAAAACAATTTCATCAAGATATCTTAAGGATTCGATTTTTATGATTCTTATAGAAAACATTTTTAATTTAAAGAAATGCTCCAATTTTAGGATAAGTTCAAGACTTGATATCTCAAAAACGAATTGAGATACCCACGCATAGATTTGATCTCAGTAAACTGCATTCTTTCCTTTTTAAATCACAAATAATTTCACCAAGATATCTTAAGAATTCTATTTTTTATGATTTTTCAAGAAAACACTTTTAATTTTATAAAAAGCTACGATTTTAGGTTGAGTTCAAGACTTGATATCTCAAAAACGAATTAAGATAATCACGCATAGTTTTATTCTCAGAAAATTGTATAATAAAATTAAAAATAAGATAATAAAATTTATCAAAATATCTTAGTTCTGCACCCATATAGGCTGTATATGGATGCAGCTTATGCATATAAGCATTTTAAACTCTTGTACCAAACTGATTTCAAATACTGCATCTTTTTCTTTAATTCATTCAATAACAAATAGAGTTTATTTCATTAAATTCTTTGTTTTAGGACAACCGGTAGGTATGAAGAATTTGATGTAAAAAGTAAAGACCCAAATGAACCTGCGGATGATAGAAGCCCTTCGAGTATATCAGAAGTTGAAAGACCACCCTTACGACATATAGACAAATACATCGCCCCAGAATGTCCTTGTTTATCGAAACGATTTACCGTAGCCCTTTTAGCATGTATGGGATTCATTGTAATGTTTGGAATGCGATGTAACATGGGATTAGCGAAATTGGAATTGAAGAAAATCGTGGTAAGTTCTAACCGATTTCGATCAGTAACGTGAATTTGAAAAGTTTCCAGGAAAATACGACTTTATCGTCGGTTGATTCATCGATTTTTTGGGGGTATTTAGTTACTCAAGTGCCGGGCGGGTTTTTAGCGACGAAGTATCCGGCGAATCGTCTATTCGGTGGCGCGATAGGAATATCTTGTTTGTTAAATTTTTTCGTACCGCCCACGTTAATCGAAGCACCCCATCTTTTAATGTGTATCAGGGTTTTACAAGGATTGGTTGAGGTAACCTTGAATAAGTAAGGTCTAGATAAAAAATTACGGAATTTCTGGAAATTGGTTTTTAGGGTGTAACATATCCTTCTTGTCACGGTATTTGGAGATATTGGGCTCCGCCGTTAGAACGATCTAAATTGGCTACTTTAGCGTTTTGTGGGTGTTACGCTGGGGTGATGTTTGGGTTACCAATTGGAGGAATTTTGGTGAGACATTCTGGTTGGAAATCGCCGTTTTATTTTTATGGGTTTCTTGGGATAACTTGGTATTTATTTTGGATTTGGTTGGTTTTTGAGAAGCCAAGTAAACACCCAACTATTGAAAATCGAGAATTGCATTATATTCAAAGTTCGTTGGGTGAGAACACTTCGGCACCCCCAACTACTTTTGCTAGTATCCCATGGAAATGTTTTTTCACTTCTTTGCCAGTTTGGGCTATTTTCGTTGCCAATTTTTGTAGATCTTGGAATTTTTATTTGCTAGTTTTATTTCAAGCATCGTTTGTAAGTGATGTTTACTCGATAGAAATCGAAGAGGTATTATCAACTTTTAAATGATTCATTTAATTTTAATTATTAATTTTTAGAATGCTCTTCTTGGCGCACTCCCCCATTTATTAATGACAATAATAGTACCAGCTGGGGGAGTTTTAGCCGATCACTTGCGGAAAAAAGGAACTCTAACAACAACGCAAGTAAGAAAATTATTTAATTGCGGTGGATTTGGAATGGAAGCAACGTTTTTCCTCGTGGTAGCTTTCTCAGGAACGATTTCCGTCGCTATTACAGCGTTAACAATCGGCGTCGCATTTTCAGGATTTGCCATCTCTGGATTTAACGTTAACCATTTAGATATCGCCCCGAAATATGCGAGTATATTAATGGGGTTGTCGAACGGAATTGGGACGATAGCCGGTTGTATTTGCCCTCTAGTTGTACATAAATTAACCGATGGAGTTACAAATTTAAAAGAGGTAAGTAACTTTATCGATTCTTTTTGCGAAAACGCGCACTTTGTTCATTTCAAAACCGTTTCAAGCACGAACGCCCACCAACAAAACGCCCCAACATCCGAAATATAATTTTGAATAAAGCCCATTTCTCTCCAACGAAATTGACTCGCTGTAGCGTAACAGTTTCAAAATGCTACTCTCACCCTCTCTATCCGTAAGGGAGAGAGAAATTTTTGATATATGGTTGTACCCTCCGTGCCATAACTTATAACTAAAACGCGCACAACCCGACATCAAAATGAATGTCAAATTTGTTGTTTGGGGGGTTGAGGAGACGCCTCCCTCTAACCGAATTAGCGGGCGAGCTTTTAGTGTTTCCCACCGTTTAATAGGAGGGAAACACCGCACGAAAGCTTTCCATCGAAATTACAGGGCGTTTTAGTTAAAATTGTTTTTGCTTTCTTTTTTTTGTGCCACTTTACACAGCGATCGGATCATTGGAGCTCTGTTTTTATCCTCGCCGCTTGCGTTCATTTCTTCGGGGTTGCTTTTTATGGTATTTTCGCTTCCGGTGAATTACAACCCTGGGCCGATTCCGAAGCTCAAGAACAAAGCCAATGGAATCCTATGGATGAAACGGTTCAAATGAAAAAATCGGCATCTGTAAGTACTTTTTTTAATCAATTAATAAAAATTAAAACTTTGACTAATATTCCTAGTGTTAGTTCTAATTTTAACTCTTTAAACTAACACTATCCTCCTTCTTCGTCTCCTTCTTCGTACAACTTTCCCAGTTCTCGGTAAAGTACGAGAACTGTAGTATTAGTGCTACTCCAGTTGTAGTATTAGTGTTAGTTCTAGTTCTACTTGTTGAAAGAACTGACACTAATATTTGTTTAATCGTACGTCTCTTAAAGCTTATCGAAACGTTAAAATTTCATTTCAAATCTAGATGAGATACAATTGAAAAGTATTTTTCCAAAACCAACTAACAATAAGTCCAAAATAATCCATCGTAGATATGATTGAATTTCTGTAAAAAGTTTTATAGAACACATTGAAGAACCACAGTTATTTATATATTCTTAATATATAAATAACATTGTTAATTCAATTTTCTTGCTTTATTTTGTTTGAAATGGAGTGAATTGAAATGAAATTTTGACTGCGACGTGCGACGTTCGTTTTTGACCTCAAGTCTGTGTTGCCTCAACATGAGGGAAATAAAATTCACCAGATAGTAGGAAAAAAATCACCAGATTTTCACCAAACATGTTTAAACATTTATTTTCTTATTTTTAGAAATATTATCATTTCATTTATTTATTACCAAAAAGTTTTGTTAATATGTGTCAGTGTAGCTACTTGTCTATTTCGAAAGATTCCTTTTATTCATTTTTGAGAAATAACCCTGTATTATTCCAATTTTCAAAACCATGCAAATATTGTTAGTATTATTGTTAATATCCATTCTTGGGATGAATTAAAAAACGTTTTTGTTGGAGAAGAACAACAATAATCATGAAAACAGCAATAAACCTTAATCAACAGGTTATTATTACATACATATACTGTTTGGAAAAGTTTAACAGTACTTTATACTGCCAACAAGTTGGCAGACGTCAAACTAATCAGCAATACTTTGGAGACAAAATAGCTGATGCGTAAATAATTTGGCAGTCTTTAAGACAATATATAGTCTATGGCACAGTAATAGCTCATACTGCCAATGAATTATATGGCAGACTTCGAAGTAATGAACAGGACATTGGAAATATAATAGCTCATGCTGCCAACAAGTTGATAGTCTTTAAGACAATGTATCGTATTTCGAAGAGTATAGCTCATGCTGCCAACAAGTTCGCAGACTTCAAATTGATGAACAGGATTTTGGGCACATAGTAGCGCATGCTGCCAGCTAGTTGGCAAACTTCAAACTGATGAGTAGGACTTTAGAGACATAACAGCTCATGCTGCTACCATGTTGGCAGTTTGTAAGATAATGTACAGTGTTTGGAACAATACTAGCTTATGCTGCCAATAAGTTGGTGAGTTCAAACTGATGAGCGGCACCTTGGAGACATAATACCTCGTACTGCCAACAAGTTGGCAGTTTGTAAGATAATTTACAGTGTTTGGAACAGTAATAGCTCATGCTGCCAACAAGTTGACAGTCTTTAATGTAATGTACAGCATTTGGAACAATACTAGCTTATGCTGCCAATAAGTTGGCTGAGTTCAAACTGATGAGCGGGACTTTGGAGGCATAATAGCTCATGCTGCCAACAAGTTGGCAGTTTATAAGATAATGTACAGTGTTTGGAACAGTAAGAGCTATGCTGCCAACAAGTTGGCAGTCTTTAAGATAATATACAGTATTTAGAGCAGTAATAGCACATGCTATCAACAAGTTAGCAGTCTTTAATGTAATGTATAGCGTTTGGAACTGTACTAGCTTATGTTGCCAATAAATTGGCAGAGTTCAAACAGTTGAGCGGGATATTGGAGACATAATAGGTCATGCTGCCAACAAGTTGGCAGTTTGTAAGATAATGTATAGTGTTTGAAACAGTAATAGCTCATGCTGCCAACAGGATGACAAACTTCAAAACTGATGGCTAGGACTTTAGAGACATAATAGCTCATGCTGCAAACAGATTGGCAATTTATAAGATAATTAATTAAATAATTAATTACGTTAGCTTAATTCCTTTCTCCGACATTTGAAACCTTGCGTAGAGCTGGTCAAGTACCTGGGCGTCTATCTTGACTCGGGTCTCACGTGAAAGAGCCACATTGCCCAGTTATCACGAAAACTGAATAGAGCTGTATTTGCTAATTGCAGACTTAAATAACTTGTTGCCTTTGATATGCTAATGAACGCATATTATGGCTATTTCTTCAGCCACGTTTCCTGTGTGTTACTTTGTTGGGAACATTCAGCTCATAGGTTCATCAAGTTTTTGGCATTCGGAGAAAGTGATATCAAGCCTGCTGTAGAAAGAAAATTCCCAATACGTATTTCACTGTCTCTTACATATCAAGAATAATGTTATGTATGTGTGTGTGTTGTTCTCCCAATTTAAAACATTTAATTCATTCCACAATTATCATACCAGAATGGGAGGCTAATTTGGAGGTTCTGCCAGAAAATGTTAAACAGCTCAGAATAAAGCAATTTAAAAATGAAGTACAAAACTATTTAACGACGAAAGCTTTTTACTCGATTCAGGAGTTCTTGACCAGTGACTTTTGTCATCACATATCGATGACGTGTGATGATCTTTTTTGTAATATTTTGCGGTAACGTGTGTATTTTGTACAACTTTCTTTATTGACCCGTGAAAATCGTTTTGTGATGTTGTCACCAATAAATCTTATTATTATAATTAATGTACAGTGTTTAGAACACTAATAGCTCCTGCTGCCAACAAGTTTGCAGAATTCAAACTGATGAGTAGGACTTTAGAGCAAGATAATGTACAGTGTTTGGAACAGTTATAGCTTATGCTGCCAACAAGTTAGCATTTTACAAAATAATATACAGTATCTGGAACAGTAATAGCTCATGCTGCCAACAAGTTAGCAAGTTAACTGGTGAGCAGGAATTTGGAACATAATAGCTCATGCTGCCAACAAGTTGGCAGTTTCTAAAATAATGTACAGTATATGGAACAGTAATAGTTCATACTGCCAATAAGTTGGTAGTCTTTAACGTATTGCACAGTGCCTAGAACAGTAATAGCTCATGCTGCTAACAAGTTGGCAGACTTCAAACTGATGAGTAGGACTTTAGGCACATAATAGCTTATGCTGCCAACAAGTTGACAGACTTTAAAATAATAGTGGGGAGTTTGGAGATGTAGTAGCTAATGTTTACAACAAGTTAATAGATTTCAATGTGATGAACAGAACTTTGGAAACATAATTGCTCATGCTGCCAATAAATGGGTAGTCTAAGCTTATGTAAACTGTTTAAAACTGTAATAGTTCATGCTTACAACAAGTTGGTAGTTGGTTTATCCAATACTTTATTCGAAATTTCAATCAAGAAATGAAAAGTTGAAAAATCATTAGAAATATGGAAGTTTTCTGAAATTTTCGCCATTAATTTTATCAGATATAACAACACTGTTAAGTGGAACTACTTTCCCTACATTTCTTAACGAAATTTCCCTAGATTTTAATAGATGCGAAATAACATTCAAATATAACAAAAACTGATTGCACTATCTTGAATTAAGTTAGGAAGTTTTATTGCTAAAGGAACGATTGAAATATGTCGTCTACTTTTAATTACTTTTGTTGAAATCATTTTCAGAAGCTAGAAAGTGCTGGAAACAATTTCTCTAAATTTAAATCTTTTATAAATTTGGTAGCAGTCTTCTATGCAAAACTGCAAATACTTTTGTCGAAATTCTAATAAACCTTGGTCATCTAAACCTGTTCCTTTGCCTGCAATTAATGCCATTACCTCACCACTAAGGTAGATATCTTCAATGTCAATAAAATAATTTGGGTTTCGAAACTGAATATCTTCAGTGGGAGTATTTATTAAGTAATAATTTTTTAAATAACTATCTACAAGGGTTGAATTTTGAAGTATGAATATTGATATCCTCCGATTGCATTTCAATGTTTAATTTGGTAAAGATTGGTAACACAAAATGCAAAAAATATTAGTAAAGTTTTACTGTTTTACTGAAAGCCATCTGGTTTGCGATAATTGCAGCATTTTATGCGGTTTAAGCAAATAGATGATAAACTTATATACAAGGTGATTTACATAATAACCGACACAGAGTATGTATATACAGAGGACAAAAAATTAAGATGATTTAATGCAATTTATCTCTATTCTAAATTGTACTCCTGAGGAACTACAGCCCTTCAGATTTGGATTAAAAATTTCTTAAACATTGGATATCTTCGTAACAGATAAAGCTACAAAAACCATATTTGGTACAACTTATGAGTACATTAAGGTTATTTATTGGTAGGAAGTTGAGATCAATTGAGGAATTTCAAAGGGTTGATTAATTGTGATGGCACCCTAATTTTTGGCATTTTTATCTTTTGATGAATTTAATACATTATTACCTCTTTTCGTGTGGAATTTACTTCTAAAACATTTTTCTTTTTACCTCTAAATCTTGTTCAGGAAGAACGTGCACAACTCTGCTTAATGGCCAATTTAGTCTTAAACAATAAGTAATGGTGGCAAGTTGTAATCCTTGAGTAATGCCAGAGCTCCGATTTGTAGATGGGGATCAAATCAAATATACTCCCATGTTTGCTGCCTCAACACAAAATATCTTTTCCATATTTTTCTCAGCCAGCATCGTTCTTGTTGCTTCCATAATTGTTTGCAACTCTCTTTCTCTGCTATTCCATTTTGTTCGTTTAGATCCTCCGGTCTTTTTTCGGTTCCACTTGGCGATACCAAACAACCCTTTCGCCATTAAAACAACTTTCATTTAGAATTTCCATACTTCCATCCATTATTTCGACAGATCCCCACTTCAATCAAAAGTGAATAGGGCATGACTTCAAAATGTCATTTAAAGCAATTTTGACTAACCTTCTTTTAATAATTCTTATCGACTCAACTAAACCAAAATGGTTTATTGAAGAAAATAGTAAAGTTTTCGATTATTCTTGGTATGAATTAAAAGATTTCGTTAAAAAATCGCCCGACTTAATCTTGGTGCAAATTTACGACGAACAAAACGAAAAATGTCGCGATTTTTCAAAGAAATACGAAAAACTCGCTGAAGCTCTCGAAGGATTTGTTCTCGTTGTTGCTGTTGATGTTAAGGAAATCGATTTTCCTATTTTAAACCTTCCAACATTCGGAGTTTTTTCCCTAAATAGAACAACAATGATAAAATTAAAGAATAAAAATACTCCAAGAAAACTTATTGACTCAATTTTTGAAGAGGCCCGAAAAATGAGTGAGCGAGAACTCAACAGATCCTTGAATCTAATAAATCCGATATCTTTAGATATAACCAATTTTGATAAAAAAGTTTTGGATGATAAAAATCTTTGGTTTGTCGCGTTTTTAAGCAACGACAACGATAAAATTAACAAAATATTCGACGAAATCTCAAAAAATTTAAAAACCAAATCTAACTTCGGATACATTGACACAATAATTTTCAAAAAATACCTCAAAACCTACAAAATCAATAACGCACCAACCATTTTAAGTCTTCCCCGTGGATTAAAATCTCCAAACAGAGCCGTGAAATACCCCGGAAAAATCGAATATAACGAAATTTTCGATTGGATTAATTTAATGATTAATAACCCGCCGGATGTGGCTCAAATTACAAGCAAAAATATTTTCATTGAGTCATGTCGATCTCACGAAATTTGCGGGATTTTATTTATGCCGGAAATCGTGGTTTGCAAATTGCAATGTCGAAGAGAATACATTAAAATTCTTGAAGAGTTATCACGGAAATTTCTAAATCATATTTATAGCTGGTTGTGGGCGGAAGCTGTTACTCAAAGGGAGTTGGAAAAGACTTTTGATGTTAAACATAAATTTCCTACGTTAATTTTGTTCGATTTGTTGTTGATGAATTATACGGCGTTGAGAAATTTTCAAAAAGAAAGTGATGTTTTTGAGTTTGTTGGAAATTTTTCGAAGAATGTTGGAGGGATTAATAATAAAGTAATTGATGGTTTTAAGTTTTCTTTGA
This sequence comes from Onthophagus sagittarius, assembly GCA_036711965.1. Taxonomy (NCBI): domain Eukaryota; kingdom Metazoa; phylum Arthropoda; class Insecta; order Coleoptera; family Scarabaeidae; genus Onthophagus; species Onthophagus sagittarius. The sequence continues at coordinate 32,765,090 of JASERS010000005.1, forward strand.
TTGCCAATGTTGAAAAATGGGAGGATTTGTGATAAAATAAAGTTGTTTAAGTAAAATGTTTATTATTTTTTCAATCGAAATTCTTAAATATTTAAGAATAGTATCTATTTTTTAATGAAATAATTTGTTTTTCCATATCTTTTTCAGTTTTTGTTTACATTTTTTAAATCACCCATAATTTGAAACTTATCTTTTGTACGCTTAACTTAAAAAAAAGTTGGGATCCGTGGGTATCGTTCAAAATATTGATGAAATATCCATGATTTATCAAGAAAAGTGTCTTCTTTCCAATAAAGCTATTTATTTCTCGATATCAACTTTGGTTTATGAGATACAAATTCTTTAAATCACCCATAATTTGTGATTTATCTTTTGTACGATTAACTTCAAAAAAATTGTGATTCACGGGTTTCCTTTCCAAAAAAGCTTCTTATTTCTCAATCTTGACCTTAGTTCATGAGATACAAAGCTTTGTATTCAATCAAAATTTTTAAATTTTTCGGTTTCTTTCCATTAACTTAAAAAAATTGCGATAGATTGGTTTCTTGGAAATTGATTTTGGAATATCCATGATTTAGAAAGAAAAGTATCTACTTTTTAACAAAATAATTTGTTTTTCCAAATCACATTTAGTTTTTGAAATACGAATTCTTTAAACCACCCATAATTTGTAACTTATCTTTTGTACGCTTAACTTAAAAAAAAGTTTTGATGCATGGGTTTTCTTCAAAATGTTGATGAAATATCCATGATTTATCAAGAAAAGTACCTACTTTCCAAAAAAGCTTTTTATTTCTTGATATCGACTTTAGTTTATGAGATACAAACCTTTGTACTCAATCGAAATTCTTAATTTTTTGATTTCTTTCGATTAACTTAAAAGAATTTGGATGGGTTGGTTTTTTGGAAATTAATATTGAAATATCCATGATTTAGTAAGAAAAGTATCTGCTTTTTAACAAAATAACTTGTTTTTCCAAATAACTTTTAGTTTTTGAGATACAAGTTCTTTAAATCACCCATAATTTGTTACTTATCTTTTGAAACCTTAACTTTAAAAAAGTTGTGATCCATGGGTTTCCTTCAAAATGTTGATGAAATATCCATGATTTATCAAGTAATGTGTCAACTTTGCAATAAAGTTATTTACTGCTCGATATAGACTTTACTTTATGAGATACAAACCTTTGTACTTAATCAAAATTCTTAAATTCTTCGATTTTCTTCGATTAACTTAAAAAATTGCGTTGGTTTGGTTTCTTGGAAATTAGTTTTGGAATATTCAGGATTTAACAAAAAAAGTGTCTACTTTTAATACAATAATTTGTTTTTCCAAATCAATTTTACTTTTTGAAATAGAAATTGTTTAAATCAAAAATAATTTGTAACTAATCTTTTGAATGCTTAACGTCAAAAAAAGTTGTGGTCCATGGGTTTCTTTCAAAATGTTGATGAAACATCCATGTTTATCAAGAAAAGTGACTACTTTCCAAAAAAAGCTATTTATTTCTCGATATCAACTTTAGTTTATGAGATACAAACCTTTGTATTAATCAAAATTTTGAAATTTTTCGGTTTCTTTCAATTAACTTAAAAGAATTGCTATGGGTTGGTTTCTTGGAAATTGATTTTGGAATATCCATAATTTAGCAAGAAAAGTATCTACTTTTTAACAAAATAATTTGTTTTTCCAAATCACGTTTAGTTTATGAGATACAAATTCTTTAAACCACCCTTAATTTGTAACTTATCTTTTGTACGCTTAACTTTAAAAAAAGTTGTGATCCATGGGTTTCCTTCAAAATGTTGATGAAATATCCATGATTTATCAAGTAATGTGTCTACTTTCCAATAAAGTTATTTACATCTCGATATCGACTTTACTTTATGAGATACAAACCTTTGTACTTAATCAAAATTCTTAAATTTTTTGGTTTCGTTCGATTAACTTAAAAAATTGCGTTGGTTTGGTTTCTTGAAAATTAATTTTGGAATATACAGGATACAACAAAAAAAAGTGTCTACTTTTTAATAAAATAATTTGTTTTTCCAAATCAATTTTACTTTTTGAAATACAAATTGTTTAAATCAAAAATAATTTGTAACTTATCTTTTGTACGCTTAAGTTCAAAAAAGGTTATGGTCCATCGGTTTCTTTCAAAATATTGATGATTTATCAAGAAAAGTGTCTACTTTCCAAAAAAGCTATTTATTTCTCGATATCAACTTTAGTTTATGGGGTACAAACCTTTGTAATTAATCAAAATTTTAAAATTTTCGGTTTCTTTCAATTAATTTAAAAAAATTGTTATGGGTTGGTTTCTTGGAAATTGACCTTGGAACATTCATGATTTAGCAAGAAAAGTATCTATTTTTTAATAAAATAATTTGTTTTTCCAAATCACTTTTAGCTTTGGAGATACAAATTCTTTAAATTACCCATAATTTGTAACTTATCTTTTGTACGCTTAACTTTAAAAAAAGTTGTGATCCATGGGTTTCCTTCAAAATGTTGATGAAATATCCATGGCTTATCAATAAAAGTGTATACTTTCTAATAAAGGTATTCATTTTCGATATCGACTTTAGTTTATGAGATACAAACCGTTGTACTTAATCAAGATTCTTAAATTTTTCTGTTTTTTCGATTAACTTAAAAAACTTGATATGGATTGGTTTCTTGGAAATTGATTTTGGAATATCCATGATTTAGCAAGAAAAGTATCTACTTTTTAATAAAATAATTTGTTTTTCCAAATAACTTTTGGTTTTTGAGATACAAATTCTTTAAGTCACCCATGATTTGTAACTTATCTTTTGTATGCTTATCATTAAAAAAAAGTTATAATCCATCGATTTCCGCCAAAATGTTGATGAAATATCCATGATTTATCAAGAAAACTATCTACTTTCTAATAAATCTATTTATATCGCTATATCAACTTTAATTTATGAGATACAAATCTTTTTATTTAATCAAAATTTATAAATTTTTCGGTTTCTTTCGATTAACATAAAAAAATTTAAATGGATTGGTTTTTTGGAAATTAATATTGAAATATCCATGATTTAGTAAGAAAAGTATCTGCTTTTTAAGAAAATAACTTGTTTTTCCAAATAACTTTTAGTTTTTGAGATACAAATTCTTTAAATCACTCATAATTTGTAATTTATCTTTTGAAACTTTAACATTAAAAAAAAGTTGTGATCCATGGGTTTCCTTCAAAATGTCGATGAAATATCCTTGATTTATCAAGTAATGTGTCTACTTTCCAATAAAGCTTTCCAATTTATTTCTCGACATCGACTTTACTTTATGAGATACAAACCTTTGTACTTAATCAAAATTCTTAAATTTTTCGGTTTCCTTCGATTAACTTAAAAAATTGCGTTGGTTTGGTTTCTTGAAAATTAATTTTGGAATATACAGGATTCAACAAAAAAAGTGTCTACTTTTTAATAAAATAATTTGTTTTTCCAAATCAATTTTACTTTTTGAAATACAAATTGTTTAAATCAAAAATAATTTGTAACTTATCTTTTGTACGCTTAAGTTCAAAAAAGGTTATGGTCCGTCGGTTTCTTTCAAAATATTGATGATTTATCAAGAAAAGTGTCTACTTTCCAAAAAAGCGATTTATTTCTCGATATCAACTTTAGTTTATGAGGTACAAACCTTTGTAATTAATCAAAATTTTAAAATTTTCGGTTTCTTTCAATTAACTTAAAAAAATTGTTATGGGTTGGTTTCTTGGAAATTGACTTTGGAACATTCATGATTTAGCAAGAAAAGTATCTACTTTTTAATAAAATAATTTGTTTTTCCAAATTTTAGCTTTTGAGATACAAATTCTTTAAATTACCCATAATTTGTAACTTATCTATTGTGCGCTTAACTTTAAAAAAAGTTGTGGTCCATGGGTTTCCTTCAAAATGTTAATGAAATATCCATCATTTGTCAAGAAAAATGTTTATTTTCCAATAAAACTATTTATTTCTCGATATCGACTTTAGTTTATGAGATACAAACCTTTGTACTTAATCAAGATTCTTAAATTTTTCTGTTTTTTCGATTAACTTAAAAAAATTTATATGGATTGGTTTCTTGGAAATTGATTTTGGAATATCCATGATTTAGCAAGAAAAGTATCTACTTTTTAATAAAATAATTTGTTTTTCCAAATAACTTTTGGTTTTTGAGATACAAATTCTTTAAGTCACCTATAATTTGTAACTTATCTTTTGTATGCTTATCATAAAAGAAAAGTTATAATCCATCGATTTCCGCCAAAATGTTGATGAAATATCCATGATTTATCAAGAAAACTATCTACTTTCTAATAAATCTATTTATATCGTTATATCAACTTTAATTTATGAGATACAAATCTTTCTATTTAATCAAAATTTATAAATTTTTCGGTTTCTTCCGATTAACTTAAAAAAAATTTAGATGGGTTGGTTTTTTGGAAATTAATATTGAAATATCCATGATTTAGTAAGAAAAGTATCTGCTTTTTAACAAAATAACTTGTTTTTCCAAATAACTTTTAGTTTTTGAGATACAAATTCTTTAAATCACGCATAATTTGTAACTTATCTTTTGAAACCTTAACTTTAAAAAAGTTGTGATCCATAGGTTTCCTTCAAAATGTTGATGAAATATCCATGATTTATCAAATAATGTGTCTACTTTCCAATAAAGTTATTTATTTCTCGATATCGTCTTTACTTTATGGGATACAAACCTTTGTACTTAATCAAAATTCTTAAATTTTTCGGTTTCCTACGATTAACTTAAAAAATTGCTATGGATTGGTTTTTTGAAAATTAATTTTGGAATATTCAGGATTCAACAAAAAAAGTGTCTATTTTTAATAAAATAATTTGTTTCTCCAAATCAATTTTACTTTTTGAAATACAAATTGTTTAAATCAAAAATAATTTGTAACTTATCTTTTGTACGCTTAAGTTCAAAAAAGGTTATGGTCCGTCGGTTTCTTTCAAAATATTGATGATTTATCAAGAAAAGTGTCTACTTTTCAAAAAAGCTATTTATTTCTCGATATCAACTTTAGTTTATGGGGTACAAACCTTTGTAATTAATCAAAATTTTAAAATTTTCGGTTTCTTTCAATTAATTTAAAAAAATTGTTATGGGTTGGTTTCTTGGAAATTGACTTTGGAACATTCATGATTTAGCAAGAAAAGTATCTACTTTTTAATAAAATAATTTGTTTTTCCAAATCACTTTTAGCTTTTGAGATACAAATTCTTTAAATTACCCATAATTTGTAACTTATCTTTTGTACGCTTAACTTTAAAAAAAGTTGTGGTCCATGGGTTTCCTTCAAAATGTTAATGAAATATCCACCATTTGTCAAGAAAAATGTCTATTTTTCAATAAAACTATTTATTTCTCGATATCGACTTTAGTTTATGAGATACAAACCTTTGTACTTAATCAAGATTCTAAAATTTTTCTGTTTTTTCGATTAACTTAAAAAAATTGCTATGGGTTGGTTTCTTGGAAATTGATTTTGGAATATCCATGATTTAGCAAGAAAAGTTTCTATTTTTTAATAAAATAATTTGTTTCTCCAAATCAATTTTACTTTTTGAAATACAAATTGTTTAAATCAAAAATAATTTGTAACTTATGAGATAGAAACCTTTGTAATTAATCAAAATTTTAAAATTGTCGGTTTCTTTCAATTATCTTAAAAAAATTGTTATGGGTTGGTTTCTTGGAAATTGATTTTGGATTTAGCAAGTAAAGTATCTACTTTTTAACAAGATTACTTATTTTTCCACACAGTTCTTAAAACTTTTAGGTTTCTTAACTTTAGGATCTAGGAATTCTTCAAAGGAGTTTTATCTCCATTTCGAAACAATTTCAAATAATCAAAGTTTAGACACAAAAACGACGCAAAAAACGTCAAAAATATGATAAAAGTAATTCTTCCATTCATTTTCATTACTCAATTACCATTAATTTCATCAGATAAATATTCAAAAGAATCTAACGTTATTCGATTAAATTGGACAAACTTCGACGAATTAGTTCTAAATAGCAACAAATATTGGTTAATTAAATGCCACGAAGGAGGAAATTTAAACACATTCGTTAATGAATTTGAAAAAATTGGGGTTGCTTTAAAAGGATTAGTAAAAGTCGGGGAGATTTTTGTGCGAGCAAACCAAAATTTACTTCGTAAATATAACATTTTCCATCATGAACGTCCAGATCCGATCTTTTTATTTTTCGATGTCGACAAAAATAAATACGAAAAATATTACAAAATAAAATCGCCGAGAAATTTGGTTAATTTCGCTTTGGAAGCGATTCAAAATCGAGTTCATCGAATCTTTTTTGATGAGAAATCTGAACAAAAATCGATCGATTTAACCGGAGATGAATATTTTGAGGTGTTGAAGACCTCAAAACCGTGGATTATTGCTTTATTGTATCCACACGAAGAAGAATCGATGGCTTTATTTGAGTGGTGGGATAAAATTGCGGTTAATTTAGAAGGAAGGGTGAAAGTGGGACATTACGATTTAAATGTTGATTATAGAAAAGATCGATTTATTCATCGCATGTATCGGATAAATAAGTTAGAAGTTATTTATTTTCCGAAAGGTTCTAAAAATGAGAAAAACGTTCAATTTTTTCATGGCGATTTAAATTATGGAAATGTGTTTAATTGGGTTTTAGATTTAATTGAAGGAACTCATGAAATTGAGCATTTATCAAGCGAATTTAAATTTAAGGAATTGTGCTCAATGAAAATTTGTGTAATTTTTTTCTTGGAAGATTTGGAAAAGTGTCCAATTTTATGTAGACATAATAAATTTAAAATGTTGTTTGATGTTGTTAACAAAATCGAATTTTATAATTGGAACTTTTTATGGGTTGAGAAAAATGAGCAAAAAGATCTCGAAAAAGTTTTCGATATTAAAAAAGATGATTATCCCTTAATTTTAATTATAGATAACTTCAAACAAACTTTTACTACTTTCAAAGGCATTTTTCTTTACGATGACATCAAAGAGTTTTTTATGAATCACAATTCAATTTCATCCACCTTCAAATCTGCGTTATCTATCAAAAACGTCCCGAAATTGTTTCATTTTGAGCACAACGAATTATAATTATAATTTAACCATGGTTACAAATAACTATGATTTTATGACAATTATGGATATTTTCGCGCGAATTATTTTACTATTATTCATTATAATCGAAGTAAAAAATAACGAAAGTAAATTTAAAAAATTAAGTATCCCAGAAAAATTTAAAGAACCGACCCAAATCGAGCAAATAACGAGGAGTGAAATTTTTGAGGATGTGTGTTACTCAATGAATAAATATTGCGTGGTTCTTGTTGTCCCGAAAATCGAAAATTGCGATAAAAAGTGTAGGGAGAATTATTTGGAGAAATTCCAGGATGTGGCGAAAATTTATAATTTACCCAATTGGGGATATCTTTGGACGATTTCCGGCGATCACGACGAATTCGAGAAAGCGTTTGACATAAAAAGCTATTCGTTACCTAAAGTTTTAGTTATAATCGCAAAAAAGAAAACGTTTTACCAACTTAAAGGCCCTTATAAAGAAGAAAATATTTATTTCTTCTTTAGCCAAATTCGCCATGAATTTTTGCCACCGTTACGAATGAACGGGGAAATTTTACCCGAATTTAATGATGTTTCTGAGTGGATTACGAAAAAAATGTTAAAAGAAGAGTTATAAATTTTGTTTTATAATAAATATTTTTGTTGTAAGTAATGTGGTTATTATTTTTTTCCCGGGGAAAAAAGAGAAAGCAAAGTGTCTACATCCAATAAAGCTAATTATTTGTCGATATCAACCTTATTATTATCTTATTATGAGATACAAATATTTGTATTTAATCAAAATTCTTAAATTTTTCGGTTTCTTTCGATTAATTTAAAAAAATTCGCTGGATTGGTTTCTTGGAAATTGATTTTAGAATATCCATGATTTAGCAAGAAAACTACTTTTTAATAAAATAATTTATTTTTCCAAATCACTTTTAGTTTTTGAGATACAGATTTTTTAAATCACCCATAATTTACAACTTATCTTTTATAAGCTTAATTTAAAAAAAGGTCGTGATCTATGGGCTTCCTTCAAAATGTTGATGAAATATCTATGATTTATCAAGAAAAGTGTCCACTTTCCAATAAATCTATTTATTTCTCGATATCAACTTTAATTTATGAGATACAAATCTTTATATTTCATCAAAATTTTAAAATTTTTCGGTTTCTCTCGATTAAATTAAAAAAATTTCTATGGATGGATTTCTTGGACATTGATTTTGAAATATCCATGAGTTAACAAGAAAGGTATCTACTTTTTAACAAAATAATTTGTTTTTCCAAATCACTTTTAAATTTTGAGATATACATTCTTGAAGTCACCCATAATTTGTAACTTATCTTTTGTACGCTTATCTTTAAATAAAATTGTGATCCATGGGTTTTCTTCAAAATGTTGATGAAATGTCCATGATTTATCAAGAAAAGTGTCCATGTTCCAATAAATCTATTGATTTCTCGATATCAACTTTAATTTATGAAATACAAATCTTTATATTTAATCAAAATTCTAAAATTTTTCGGTTTCTTTCGATTAATTTAAAATAATTGTTATGGATTGGTTTCTTGGAAATTAATTTTGGAATATCCATGATTTATCAAGGAAAGTATGTACTTATTAACAAAATAATTTGTTTTTCCAAATCACTTTTAGTTTTTGAGATACAAATTTTTTAAATCGCCCATAATTTATAACTTATCTTTTGTACGCTTATCTTTAAATAAAATTGTGATCCATGGGTTTTCTTCAAAATGCTGATGAAATATCCACGATTCATCAAGAAAAGTGTCTGCTTTCCAAAAAAGCTGTTTATTGTTCGATGTAAAGTTTAGTTTATGAGATACAAACCTTTGTACTTAATCAAAATTTTAAAATTTTTCGATTTCATTCGATTAACTTAAAAAAATTGCTATGGATTGGTTTCTTGGAAATTAATTTTGGAATATCCATGATTTATCAAGGAAAGTATCTACTTATTAACAAAATAATTTGTTTTTCCAAATCACTTTTAGTTTTTGAGATACAAATTCTTTAAATCGCCCATAATTTATAACTTATCTTTTGTACGCTTATCTTTAAATAAAATTGTGATCCATGGGTTTTCTTCAAAATGTTGATGAAATGTCCGTGATTTATCAAGAAAAGTGTCCATGTTCCAAGAAATCTATTTATTTCTCGATATCAACTTTAGTTTATGAGATACAAACCTTTGTACTTAATCAAAATTTTTGAATTTTTCGATTTCTTTCGATTAACTTAAAAAAATTGCTATGGATCGGTTTATTGGAAATTAGTTTTGGAATATCCATGATTAGTCAAGGAAAGTATCTACTTATTAACAAAATAATTTGTTTTTCCAAATCACTTTTAGTTTTTGAGATAAAAATTTTTTAAATCGCCCATAATTTATAACTTATCTTTTGTACGCTTAACTTAAAAAAAAATCATGGGTTTTCTTCAAAATGCCGATGAAATATCCACGATTTATCAGGAAAAGTGCCTACTTTCCAAAAAAGCTATTTATTTCTCCATGTAAAGTTTAATTCATGAGATACAAACCTTTGTACTTAATCAAAATTTTTAAATTTTTCGATTTCTTTCGATTAACTTAAAAAAATTGCTATGGATTGGTTTCTTGGAAATTAATTTTGGAATATCCATGATTTATCGAGGAAAGTATGTACTTATTAACAAAATAATTTGTTTTTCCAAATCACTTTTAGTTTTTGAGATACAAATTTTTTAAATCGCCCATAATTTATAACTTATCTTTTGTACGCTTATCTTTAAATAAAATTGTGATCCATGGGTTTTCTTCAAAATGCTGATGAAATATCCACGATTCATCAAGAAAAGTGTCTGCTTTCCAAAAAAGCTGTTTATTGTTCGATGTAAAGTTTAGTTTATGAGATACAAACCTTTGTACTTAATCAAAATTTTAAAATTTTTCGATTTCATTCGATTAACTTAAAAAAATTGCTATGGATTGGTTTCTTAGAAATTAATTTTGTAATATCCATGATTTATCAAGGAAAGTATCTACTTATTAACAAAATAATTTGTTTTTCCAAATCACTTTTAGTTTTTGAGATACAAATTCTTTAAATCGCCCATAATTTATAACTTATCTTTTGTACGCTTAATTTAAAAGACAGATTCATGGGTTTTCTTCAAAATGCTGATGAAATATCCACGATTTGTCAAGAAAAATGTCTACTTTCCAAAAAAGCTATTTATATCTCGATGTAAAGTTTAGTTTATGAGATACAAACCTCTGTACTTAATCAAAATTTTTAAATTTTTCGATTTCTTTCGATTAACTTAAAAAAATTGCTATGGATTGGTTTCTTGGAAATTAATTTTGGAATATCCATGATTTATCAAGGAAAGTATCTACTTATTAACAAAATAATTTGTTTTTCCAAATCACTTTTAGTTTTTGAGATACAAACTCTTTAAATCGCCCATAATTTATAACTTATCTTTTGTACGCTTAACTTTAAAAAAAATTGTAATTCATGGGTTTTCTTCAAAATGCTGATGAAATAACCATGATTTATCAAGAAAAGTGTCTACTTTCCAAAAAAGCTATTTACTTCTCGATGTAAAGTTTAGTTTATGAAATAGAAACCTTTGTACTTAATCAAAATTTTTAAATTTTTCGATTTCTTTCGATTAACTTAAAAAAATTGCTATGGATTGGTTTCTTGGAAATTAATTTTGGAATATCCATGATTTATCAAGGAAAGTATGTACTTATTAACAAAATAATTTGTTTTTCCAAATCACTTTTAGTTTTTGAGATACAAATTTTTTAAATCGCCCATAATTTATAACTTATCTTTTGTACGGTTATCTTTAAATAAAATTGTGATCCATGGGTTTTCTTCAAAATGCTGATGAAATATCCACGATTTATCAAGAAAAGTGTCTGCTTTTCAAAAAAGCTATTTATTTGTCGATGTAAAGTTTAGTTTATGAGATACAAACCTTTGTACTTAATCAAAACTTTAAAATTTTTCGATTTCTTTCGATTAGCTTAAAAGAATTGCAATGGATTGGTTTCTTGGAAATTAATTTTAGAATATCCATGATTTATCAAGGAAAGTATTTACTTATTAACAAAATAATTTGTTTTTCCCAATCACTTTTAGTTTTTGAGATACAAATTCTTTAAGTCGCCTATAATTTATAAGTTATCTTTTATAAGCTTAACTTAAAAAAATGTCGTGATTGATGGGTTTCCTTCAAAATATTAATGAAATATCCATGACTTATCAAGAAAAGTGTCTACTTTCTAATAAAAATATTCATTTCTCTATATAAAGTTTAGTTTATTAGATGCAAACCTTTGTACTGAATCAAAATCTTAAAATTTTTCGGTTTCTTTCGATTAACTTAAAAAAATTGCGATGGATTGGTTTCTTGGAAATTGATTTTGGAATATCCATGATTTAGCAAGAAAAGTACCTACTTTTTAACAAAATAATTTGTTTTCCCAAATCACTTTTAGTTTTTGAGATACAAATTCTTTAAGTCGCCTATAATTTATAAGTTATCTTTTATAAGCTTAACTTAAAAAAATGTCGTGATTGATGGGTTTCCTTTAAAATATTAATGAAATATCCATGATTTATAAAGAATAGCGTCTACTTTCTAATAAAGATATTCATTTCTCTATATCAAGTTTAGTTGATTAGATGCAAACCTTTGTACTGAATCAAAATCTTAAAATTTTTCGGTTTCTTTCGATTAACTTAAAAAGATTGCGATGGATTGGTTTCTTGGAAATTAATTTTGGAATATCCATGATTAATCAAGGAAAGTATCTACTTATTAACAAAATAATTTGTTTTTCCAAATCACTTTTAGTTTTTGAGATACAAATTCTTTAAATCGCCCATAATATTTATATCGAAATAACCGTGATTTATCAAGAAAAGTGTCTACTTTCCAAAAAAGCTATTTATTTCTCGATGTAAATTTTAGTTTATGAAATACAAACCTTTGTACTTACTCAAAATTTTTAAACTTTTCGATTTCTTTCGATTAACTTAAAAAAATTGCTATGGATCGGTTTATTGGAAATTAGTTTTGGAATATCCATGATTAATCAAGGAAAGTATCTACTTATTAACAAAATAATTTGTTTTTCCAAATCACTTTTAGTTTTTGAGATACAAATTTTTTAAATCGCCCATAATTTATAACTTATCTTTTGTACGCTTAACTTAAAAAAAAATCATGGGTTTTCTTCAAAATGCCGATGAAATATACACGATTTATCAAGAAAAGTGTCTGCTTTCCAAAAAAGCTGTTTATTGTTCGATGTAAAGTTTAGTTTATGAGATACAAGCCTTTGTACTTAATCAAAATTTTAAAATTTTTCGATTTCAATCGATTACCTTAAAAAAATTGCTATGGATTGGTTTCTTGGAAATTAATTTTAGAATATCCATGATTTATCAAGGAAAGTATCTACTTATTAACAAAATAATTGGTTTTTCCAAATCACTTTTAGTTTTTGAGATACAAATTCTTTAAATCGCCCATAATTTATAACTTATCTTTTGTACGCTTAACTTTAAAAAAAATTGTAATTCATGGGTTTTCTTCAAAATGCTGATGAAATAACCATGATTTATCAAGAAAAGTGTCTACTTTCCAAAAAAGCTGTTTATTTCTCGATGTAAAGTTTAGTTTATGAAATACAAACCTTTGTACTTAATCAAAATTTTTAAATTTTTCGATTTCTTTCGATTAACTTAAAAAAATTGCTATGGATCGGTTTATTGGAAATTAGTTTTGGAATATCCATAATTAATCAAGGAAAGTATCTACTTATTAACAAAATAATTTGTTTTTCCAAATCACTTTTAGTTTTTGAGATACAAATTTTTTAAATCGCCCGTAATTTATAACTTATCTTTTGTACGCTTAACTTAAAAAAAAATCATGGGTTTTCTTCAAAATGCCGATGAAATATCAACGATTTATCAAGAAAAGTGTCTGCTTTCCAAAAAAGCTGTTTATTGTTCGATGTAAAGTTTAGTTTGTGAGATACAAACCTTTGTACTTAATCAAAATTTTAAAATTTTTCGATTTCATTCGATTAAGTTAAAAAAATTGTTATGGATTGGTTTCTTGGAAATTAATTTTGGAATATTCATGATTAATCACGGAAAGTATCTACTTATTAACAAAATAATTTGTTTTTCCAATTCCCTTTTAGTTTTTGAGATACAAATTTTTTAAATCGCCCATAATTTATAACTTATCTTTTGTACGCTTAACTTAAAAAAAAATCATGGGTTTTCTTCAAAATGCCGATGAAATATCAACGATTTATCAAGAAAAGTGTCTGCTTTCCAAAAAAGCTGTTTATTGTTCGATGTAAAGTTTAGTTTATGAGATACAAACCTTTGTACTTAATCAAAATTTTAAAATTTTTCGATTTCATTCGATTAAGTTAAAAAAATTGTTATGGATTGGTTTCTTGGAAATTAATTTTGGAATATTCATGATTAATCAAGGAAAGTATCTACTTATTAACAAAATAATTTGTTTTTCCAATTCCCTTTCAGTTTTTGAGATACAAATTCTTTAAATCGCCCATAATTTATAACTTATCTTTTGTACGCTTATCTTTAAATAAAATTGTGATCCATGGGTTTTCTTCAAAATGTTGATGAAATGTCCGTGATTTATCAAGAAAAGTGTCTACTTTCCAAAAAAGCTATTTATTTCTCGATGTAAAGTTTAGTTTATGAAATACAAACCTTTGTACTTAATCAAAATTTTTAAATTTTTCGATTTCTTTCGATTAATTTAAAAACATTGCTATGGATTGGTTTATTGGAAATTAGTTTTGGAATATCCATGATTAATCAAGGAAAGTATCTACTTATTAACGAAATAATTTGTTTTTCCAAATCACTTTTAGTTTTTGAGATACAAATTTTTTAAATCGCCCATAATGTATAACTTATCTTTTGTACGCTTAACTTTAAAAAAAATGTAATTCATGGGTTTTCTCCAAAATGCTGATGAAATATCCATGATTTATCAAGAAAAGTATCTACTTTCCAAAAGAGATATTTATTTCTCGATATCGACTTTAGTTTATGAGATATAAACCTTTGTACTTAATCAAAATTCTTAAATTTTTCGTTTTCTTTTGATTAAGTTAAGAAAATTGCCATAGCATGATCAATTGCCATAGCAAGAACCCTATCCATAGATAGGGTTCTTGGAAATTGATTTTGGAATATCCATGACATAGCAAGAAAAGTATCTACTTTTTAACAAAATAATTTGTTTTTCCAAATCGCTTTTAATTTTTGAGATACAAATTCTTTAAGTCGCCTATAATTTATGTTATTTTTTATAAGCTTAACTTAAAAAAATGTCGTGATTGATGGGTTTCCTTCAAAATATTAATGAAATATCCATGATTTATCAAGAAAAGTGTCTACTTTCTAATAAAGATATTCATTTCTCGATATCGAGTTTAGTTTATTAGATGCAAACCTTCGTACTGAATCAAAATCTTAAAATTTTTCGGTTTCTTTCGATTAACCTAAAAAGATTGCGATGGATTGGTTTCTTGGAAATTGATTTTGGAATATCCATGATTTAGCAAGAAAAGTATCCACTTTTTAACAATATAATTTGTTTTTCAATATCACTTTAAGTTTTTGAGATACAAATTCTTTAAATTACTCATAATTTTTAACTTATCTTTTATACGCTTAACTTTAAAAGAAGTTGTGATCCATGGGTTTCTTTCAAAATGTTGATGAAATATCCATGATTTATCAAGAAATGTATCTACTTTCCGATGTTACAGAGTGGATTACGAAGAGTTATAAATTTTGTTTTGTAATAAATATTTTTGTTGTAATTAATGTGATTATTATTTTTTTTTTCAGCTCCAAACTAATGGTCTTTTGCAAACTCAAATGTCTGCAAATCCAACGTATGGAACGGTTGAACCTCCAAATCAGCAACCGAAATTTCCTCCACCTTCTTACCCCGCTCCTCCAACTCCTCCATCCCAAGCTCCTCCTCCTGTTGTAAACGCTGCAAATCCGTTTTTAACAGGTTCAAACCCATTTAGATCAGAATCTGTTCAACCACAATCTGAAGATACGTATTTACATGGTACTATATCTGATAGAACTTATTAAAAAAATATTTCGTTTATTCCTTATACAGGGTGTTATTTTCTTTTTTTAATTAAAAATTTAATTAAAAAAATCAGGTTCAAGTTCTTGAAAATAGAATAAAATTAATCATAAAAAAAATACAAGCAATTGTTACTAAACTCGTTATTCCTTAATCGATGTTATTACTATCAAGTAAATAATTAAATAACTCAAAAAAGTAACTTTATAGAGATGGGTATTAATAAATGTAAATTGTAATGTGAATATGGAATTAAAATTGCATTTGTTAGTCATTGGCACTTAAAAAAATATAAATGTTTATTGTAAAAAGTCAATTTTAATATCAAAGTTTGTTATTTGGTGTAATAGAGGATTTAGGAGAAATAAAATAATAAATAAGAAAAAAATGAATTAAACAATTAACAAAATAAAGCTGTAGGTGTAAGATTATTAATTATTAGTGAATTCGTTATTTATTATTAATAATAAATAAGGTTTATAACGAGGGGGTTTTAAAGTATTTTTTAAAGAAAATTTTAAAAAATAATAAAATTAGCAATTTTCTACTAATTTTTATTCCATATACAGGGTGTTAGAAAAATTAAACTAAAATTAGAACTAACACTAAAACTATCACTTAGATTAATACTAGATCTAAAACTAGTATTAAACTACTAACGTTTTTTGAAAAAATGTTTGATGTTTCGGATGTCATGTTGCAATCTTCTTCAGAAAAAAATCAAAAATTTCAAAAATTTTTCAATAAACGACCGAAAGTTTTCAATTTTAGTTCTAGTATTAGTCCTAGTATTGGTATTAGTGATAGCTCTAGTGATAATACTAGTGTTAGTGCTAATGTTAGTTCTAATTTTAGTTCAATTAACGGCTGGCTATACATAGATGGTTTCTACAACTAAAAATAAACAAAAATGTTTATATAAGCCTTTAATCCTTCGTTACTTACTTACAGCCATTTAGAGTTTTTATTTTTTTATTTAAAGAGATTACATGAATGTTCAAAATGACTTACTCACAAATTCCTGGTATATTTCAAATTTGCTCTCCTCAATATTTTGAATTGGAATAAAATACACCATTAGTCTTAAATGTTCCCATGTATAAAACCATCTTCCAGGATAAGAGGCACTTAAAATTTTGCGTGCTGAGACTGAAGTGACCATCATTAATGACCTACATCCGTTCTGTAAATGTATTGAAACAGCTTCCAGCAAACCTGGTAAGTCGTTTTCTAAAAAATACTGATAATTTTCAATATAATTTACAAGAACTACCCTTCTGAGGTAAACTCAGGTAACTTTTGAAGTTCTTCTTTGGGGCAGTTCTTAAGCAACAAAGGGTAGTAGTTCACTGTTCCAGAACCCTCAGAGCTATACTACTACGATAAAATATTTTATTGTAGCCTTCGATGTATTACAAATGCTTTGGCTGTTTAATTGAAGCCATCATCAGATACACGACTGAAATGAATGTGTGGCTAATATTTCTTCATTTCAGTTGTGTATTTGACGACGGCTTCAATTAAAGATCCGTAAAAATTGTAATACACCGAAAGCTACAATAAAATATTTTATGGCCAATAGAAATATTCTTAATTTTTGAATTAATTTAGGATGATAAACACGGAGTCAACCATTGCTATAATAGTATGAAGGTTTTCTTCTTGTCTTCTTGGTGAAAATTGACAATACTATCTCTTGTAGAGTCAACTTCATCTGGTCAACTGTACACAGTAAGCTTCTTATGGCGGGAAAAAATTCTCATCAAATCTCTGTACTTTTGTAAGTGGTAAGAACACAGTTTCAGCCAATGTAATTCTTCGAATAATAGCATTTTCTTCAACATGATACAACATACGTTCTTATTCTTGTTGAAGAATAATTGTTGGTTGAAGAATATCTAAAAATTGGAAATGGAGGAGAACATATACTTAGGGTATAGATTTAAGGAGAGCAACAAAGAGGGAGAACATATTAGAATGTTGGCAACGAGGGCAAATAAGATTATGGGACAGGTTTGGCTATGGAGTGAGAGGATTTTTAATAGAGATGTGGGGGATTATGGGGATGGATAGAGCAAAATCTGCAGACCAGAACCTGGTGGTAGGTGTTGGGATTAGCTGGGAGACTACGAGCTATATAGTCAGGGAAGAAATGAAGCTAGATAAGTTAATGATGAAGGTGGGTAAACGAGCGGTGCGTTTTGAGGAAAGGGTGGAAGGTAGAGGATATTGTAAGATCTCGGGGGAGTGCTGCAAAAAGATTGAAGCATGCAGTGGGCGTTATAGACAGCAAGTAAGGGAAGAGTACTATAGAAGGGTAGGATACTCACCGCAAGTGATCAGAAAGAGAAGAGAGGGGATTCAAATATGAAAACAGTTGCAGAGCACGAACAGGGATGTGGCTATGCAAGAGAGAAGTAAGGCGATAAGGGAAAGTAAGTATATTTCTAATTAATACGAGGTAATATCAGAGAAACTACCAAAGTACCTGACGAGGGAGGAGAAAAGGGTGGTTGCCAAGTTCAGGTGTGGGAATGAGCAGTAGACCAACAGATATTACATGGAGAACGCAAAAAGGGGGTGTAGATTGTTTGGGGAAGGGTGGGAGCCCACACAGCATCTCCTGATGGAGTATAATGAATTGAGGGAGGAGGAGATGGAGTGGAGGAGCTATCAAAGTACCTGATGAGGGAGAAGAAAAGTGCCAAGTTCAGGTGTAGAAATAAGCAGAGGACCAAAAGATATTGGATGGAGAATGCGGAAAGTGGGTGTAGATTGTGTGGGGAGTCCATACAGCATCTCATGATTGGAGTAGATAGAGCAGATGGATTGGGTATTGGGAGAGAGGGCGGAGGGAAGAAGATAGATTCGAAAGGTTATGAAAACGAGCAGAAGTAGGAATACAAAGAGTTAACAGCATGGTTATTATAATGATTACAATTTACATTTTCCTCCAGCACACGTTCCTCCAAGTCCAAAGCTGTTATAGTTCATGGTCTGCCGCAATCTCGGACGGTTTGCAGAATCCCATTTATCTTAATCTAATATGAGGTCTTACGAACGTTTTTTTTTTTTCATTTGGTAAGCATCGGTATGAGTAATGGCCTGCCAAAACCCTCCTTGCTTCTATTCAGTTGCAATGTGCTATACATTAAATGCATATTGGACGTTTCTTCAAAAGAATAATCTTTGATTTTGTATCAGACTAAAAACAAAAAGCCTACATAATATTGGTCTGAAACGCTTCAAGTAAATTTCTCTAAATTCACCGCTATATCTCGTTTTTGCTTATTTTTAGTCTATGTATAGCCAGCCCAAATCTTTTGTAACACCCCGTATATTTGAGATAATAGACAATATTTATTTGGTGGAAGCTCACCTAGAAATATATCCGATTACAAAATGTCTTTAGAGACTGTTTTTAGTTATAATTTAAGCTTAATTAATCCAACAAAAAGTTCTAATAGCTAAGATTAGTCACCTACCTGTTATCTAGGTAGAAACGACTGAAGTAGCAATTACATTTCGTGGTAACTAAAACAAGTTATAAACTAATTACAGCAAATTAACTACAAGCTTAGTTAATTTGCTAACTTTAGTCGTGCAAATAGAGGGAAACAAAGAGAGAGAGAATTTTTCATTGGATTCGATCATAAAACAAGAAAAATTAGACTACAAATTCTGCAAAAAGTTCTAATTTCATCTGCTATAAAGACTGATTTTTCTATTTAGCAGAAAATATATAGTACCTCGCCTTAATAGACCAGTTTCTTCAATTATCACAAAACATTTAACAATTTGCTAACATCTCCTTAGAACTCAGGGAATGATAATTCTGCATTCAGAATAATCTCTAATTTTTGTCGGCAATCATCAATTGGATATTATTTGTGGGAAATAGAGAAATTAACATCTTTAACTTCAAGATTGTAAATTGCTGAACTCACTCAGACACACATACAATTAGAAATGGACTCGAACCAAGGTAATTCACATTAATTGTGAATCGATGACGACATAAATTCTTGATTTCGATAAGTGAGTAATCCTGTATGAAACATTGTCGATGTAAATGGGTATGTCTTCACCTAATCTCTTTTTTCAATATGCAACCCAAATTTTCTTAGTACTATAAGTACGAACATTTTCACGATCGGTGTTAATTGAACTAAAATTAGAACTAACACTAGCACAAAACTAGAATCTTTCGGATTATGCCGTGCGAAAAGTTTCACTTCGAACTAGTTTTTGAAGAACAGTCTAGACTCGCGGAAAAGCCCGAAAGATTCTAATTTTAAATCTAGTATTAGTCCTAGTGATAGTTCTAGTTAGTTCTAATTTTAGTTCAATTTCTTAGTTTTGTTTGCATAGTCTCAAACGGTGAAATCAAAATCCATTAAAATGATGATGAGAATATTATCCCATTGCAACATCTTTCAGCAACAAACCATCTAAGGCTTAAATCTCTATCTTTTAATTTTACCTCTATCAAACACAAAATGGAAATCACGCTTGCATAAATACCCAAGAAGTTGTCTTGGAACGATTCTTTTATCACAATTTTTTTGAGTCTAGGCATCTTTGTGGGAATATAGTCGTGTATTTAACGGCATACTTTTATAATATATGTCTGATCACGTTTTCAAGGTTTTCAATAAGAATGCAATTTCCTTAGCATAGAAATTTCGAATCCCGAAATAGATTAATTGAAAAATGCTGTTTATTAACATAACACATATTTTTCATTATTAAATTTTTCGATGGACCCTAAGGACGAATATAAAGTACTATAGGACTTACAAAGTTTATTAAAAATACAAAACTTTTTAGAAACGTATTAAGTAACATCTTCTTTCAATTTCTTCCTTCAATTGGTGTATTGTTTGTGGTTTTTTCACATACATGATTGATTTCACAAATCCCCACAAAAAGAAGTCACAAAGCGTAAGATCTTGCAGTATCTTGTTGAAATCAAAAGTCTTTATTTTCATCCTTAAGAGAAAATTTGTCTTTCATCAGTTACAAAAAAGTACTCCCCCTGTCCAGAATCCACACCATACAATCATGTATGAATATCATGTTGTGAATGAAATTCTGCAATCTTCACTCAGGGTGAAGTGCGCCTCATCTGAGAAAATTGTACGTACGCGTTTTCAGATCTTTTCAAAAGATTATATGCAGTGAACTTGGTGATAAATTTAATTGTTGGGCTCATCAGCGAATCGATCTTTTGGGGCTTTCGGTTACATTATCATCACGCACGATAGCAATGTTTTCTTGTGATCGAATAGCACGGGTTTTTTAACATTTGAAAGCAGAGCCTGTGGTCTCAAACTTTTTAGTTAACTTACGAAATATGGATTCGGTTGGAGTAATATTACGTCCAAGTATCACAGGAATGATTGCTTTGGGACTTCCATTGGGACTCTATGACGAAAATTAACATCAAACGACAACGCTCATAGAAAGAAATGATGATGAATGGCTACTAATTCTGATCAGGCTACTAATGATGATCAGGCTATTAATTCTTTGGGTACTTTCTTCAATACCATGACGATAATAAACATCAAACAACAACGCTTACAGCAAACAAAAGTGATCAGCTTTTATTACTACTTTGTTATGAAACTTATGATCACAATTTATGAACGCTTCAAGACTCACAGTGAATAGCGTCATGGAAGAGATTGGAACCTAATACGAATATTTAGTCTTAATAAACTCTATTAGTTAAATTAGGCTGAGTTGAGATGTGTTGCTTCATTATTAATTATTAAGAAGAAGCAAGAGACAGAGATAGAAAGGTGTGGGGACTAGGGATTATAATCCTGAAGCAAATACACAATCCCAGAAAATTTGGAATCACAATATATAAATTCGGATTTCCGAGATTGATTTCGGGATTGTTTAATGCATCTTCAAGGGTTTCTTTAAAAGATTTCGACTTTACCTCATCAACATTCTTCTCATCAATATTCTCTTCATATTTTTTCCGTCTTTCTACTAAATTTCTAATCTCCCTCACAAATATGTTTCTTTTATTATTATTATTATTGTTAATTTTATCATACAAATTGTCGTTGTTACCAAGAAGTCCATTTTGGGTCGTTGAAATAACGATGAAGGTTGAAAAATACAGTCAATCTTCTAATGCCTTTCCTAAACGAGTATTATATTTTTTAGTTTCTTGCAGCATCCATTCTAAAGCAATATTTGCTTCCTTGAGATCCAGGTTTCGATGAGAAATACTTCTTATTTACATATTTTTCAAGAACATCATTTTTTGTTGGTGATTTTCTGAACATTTTCACCAACATTAATCAACGATATGTTAATAGAAGGATTTACAATTATCGAGCAACTTCCAAAACATCTTGCATTATTATGGCAATGAGAATATGTGGTGTCGACTGTGCAGAGAAAATTGTGAAATGCTAAATCATGAGCTGAGAGAAATTGAAGGCAGATTCTGGAAGAGCGGAGCAGATTTGTCCCATTCAGAAAGTATGATTGGGTTGGGTTAAGTTGGATTGTGCTAAGTTGGGTTGGGTTATGCTGAGTTGGGCTATGAGGAGAGAGCCTGGGGCTTATAATGTGGAGAGATAGTTTTGGCTATGCAGAAAAAATTGGGAAATGATAGAAGAAAGGATCTGAAAGCAGATTCTCGAAAAGAGGATTAAACGGGATAGATTAAGTACCATTGGGGTGGATTGGATTGGATTGTGTTAAGTCCAATTGTTAATTTCATAAATTTATTTTATTGTTACGCCGAAATAAGGGCAATTTACAGGTCAAAGAATCTCATCCGATTGAGCAAAGTGAATATTTTTAGTTCAAAATTAGAGATTCGTGTGAACTTGTTATAACGGGTTTAATTTTTTTGTAAGCCTATTTCAAGACTCTTATATGAGCTAGCAAAAGATTTAACATAAAGATGGAAACCATTTTATTTCAAAAACAATTTTAAATATAAAAAGATTATAATTTTTTTAGTTGAAAATTGCTAAAACCAATTTGGCTAAATCAATTTAGCAATAAAAATCCTTAAAAATTACCTTAAAATCGCCCCTATATAACCGCGAAAAATTGTGTAAAATTATTATTTAGAGTTATTTAAATGTAATATTTCTCTTAATCAAAAAAAAACCCAGTGTAGTCGTCCAAACATTCCTTGTTATACACAAAAAAACTAATAAACTTTATGTGATACATTTAGTTTTGTGCGTCGATTAATAATAATACTTTTTTTTATTTTTCAATTATTAACTAAACTGTTGAGGTGGATCACCTCAAGGCTGTGCTGACAATAAATAAAAAAGCGATATGAAAATAATCGTGTCTCTTCTCTCGATTATTGCTGATTTTTTAAAGCATATCGAGATTAAATAGACTATTAAAGAAATATAATATACGAAAGTTTCAAAGAGTGATTGTGGGAAAATAAGTGTGCTATAAATAAGAAGAAATAAAAAAATAAAGAAAGAGATAGGATGTTAATAGAGCGGAAGATGAATTAGTACAAAAAGAAAAAAAAGTAACGTTGGGGCGCGAATTTTTGTATAAATGTGTGTAAATTTAGATAAAAAGTTTTCTAATGAAAAATACGTTTAAATATTTTCAGTATTAGTACTTTGTACATAATTTCAACAAAAAAAATTATGATATCTTTAACAATATCTTATAGTTAGCGACACCTTTAGTGATATCTTTAACGATATCGTTTCAATAAAGATACCTTTTAGTCACCTTAAGTTTTCATTATCGATCGAATGTAAGCATTGCTGAAAACGCCTCGTAGATGTCGTTTATTCCTTACGCTACCTCGTACGTAGTACGTGTGTATGTGATCTATATTATCTTTGTATTATCTCTGTACTATCTCTCTCTGGTCAATACACAATAGATAACAAAAAAAAATTAAACAAAAAAATTTTAAAAAAATTAGATATTACTTATTAACGAATTAATTATGATTGTTATCGTGCTTTTAGAATCGTGTATAATTAACCGTCGTATAATTTTTTAAAATTCTTTTTAGTATTTTGTAATGTCGCTATCCGTAATTTTTCTATTGCCTAAAAGGGAATGCAATAAAAAAAAGGAAATTGAAATTGACTTTCTTAAACTTTCAAAACTTATTATAATTTTTTGCTATTGCTATTGCTTTGTGGCAACCTAAAAATGCTCGGATACAGAACTAAACTAGTGTAGAGGCAATAATATGAAATCCTTATAGATTGAAAGAAACCGTAAGACGCACAGAAAATATTTAAAAAACTATGTCAGGATAAAATGGACAAATAGATGTACTTAATAGTAAATTTAAATTTAAATTACTCCCTGTATTCGTGTGCATGTTAAGATGATAATAATGATTCTAAAGTTTCACGTGTAAGAGACGACGACAACAAAACATGTATATCAACAAAATTATCCATGTGTAAATTATAAAGGTATATGATAAAAATTATAAATGATAACGATAATAATAAATCTGTTATGCAATTAATAATTGTTTTATTTAATTGATGTTTTAGGAAATTTGAAATGAACAAAAAACGAAATGTGGCGTGCAATACCAAGAAATAAAAATAAAAAAAACTTAACAAAAATCAGGACATTAATTTAATTTAATAAATAAAGTAAATTGAAGATTATTCAAAATGATAGCATATATAGATTGAGAGATTTCACTGGAATAGTGAAAAGCTTGGATGAATGTTCTAGAAGTACTTGATTGCTGTCAAAAATTAGCAACTAATTAGCTATGTTTTTAAAATTAATGAGGTTGTCTTTAATTATTTGTGAAAATAAGGTCAAATCAAATCAAATCCTATTGCTACCACAAATTCAGTTTCAATATTTATCCAAATTCAATAAAAAATCGAACAGATCAATAAAAAAGAATTTAAATCAGATCACTAACCAAACTAAACGAATAAATTGTTAGTAATTTTAATAGCTAGATGTTAAGAACCGAACTTTTATCTATCATTTGAAATGTAAATCCAAGAAAATCAAACTCAACCCAACCCAACCGAACCTAACCCAACTCAATAAAAGATCTTTAGGTACTCCATCATAAGTCATCATAATTCATAAGAAAAATTAAAATTCCTAGTAGTTTTACTTGAGAAAACTTCCAGTAATTAAATCCAAACGAAGCATATATCCATATAATCCAACATGTGATGTTGGATTATATCGGATTTATACGGTTGTCTGTTGACTGGTATACACGAAAATATGGATTATAATAATAAAAGTTTAACAGAAGTTTCTAGTAATTTATAAGTTTGTAGAAGTGATCATAAAAAACCTAAAATCAACATTGCTCGTAGATAATCCATAATTTGAGACTCTGATTTTGCATCGGCGTAAATAACAGGTTAAAGAAAAGAACAAACAATTACGAAAAAGCACTAAATGGGTGTATAAAGCGTACTTTAGTGTTTTCTGGGATATATAATTTTTCAAATATTGCATTCTTTTTCTCCAAAGTAATAGAGATGTTTGGTTGAACGTTGGTTGGATGAACGTCTAGAATTTTTATATTCCATAACTTTTGAATAAGTAAATATATTTGGTGATTAATATCTCAATAGAATGTCAAATTCACATCAACTTGAAGCCAATATTTTGCATATTAATTAAATTGTTAAAATCTCTCAAATCTGCCTCTTAGTACAGGTTCGATTTGTTAGAATCAAAACTTCCTGTCTCTTTGATATCCTTTGAGGTAATAAAGATATTTCCATGACTGATATCTTAAAGTAAATCTTGATTAAAAAGAATTTCACTCCAAACTAGTAGACTTCATTATAACGTCTGGAATTTTAAGAATATGGGTGTTTGGATGAACTTGAGATTGACAAAATCGACCCGAATACCTTATATTCCATAACTTTTGAATAAATAATGATATTTTGATGATTGATATCTCAAAGGAATCCCCAATTCACATCAACTTGAAACCAATATTGCGCACATTAATCAATTTCTTAGAATGTCTCAAATCTGCTTCCTAGTACAGGTACCATATGGAAGAATCCAAAACTACTTATCTCTTAAATATCTTTTGAGCGAATAAAGTTAAGTTCGTAGTTAATATCTTAAAATAAAGCTTAGTTAAGACAAATTTCACTCCAAACTAGTAGACGTCATTACAATGTCTAAAGTTTTTGGAATATTAATGTTTGAATAATCTTAAAATTGACAAAATTAACTTGAATCCTTTATATTTCATAACTTTTGAATAAGTAAGGATATTTTGGTGATTAATATGTCAAAAAAATCCCAAATTTACGTTAATTTAAAGTCAATATTGCATACATTAATAAAATTCTTAGAATCTCTCAAATCTGATTCTCAGTACTAGTGATTCTGGTTCCATTTGTTGCAATCAAAACTTTTCTTTTCTTTGATATCTTCTTACCGAATAAAGATGTTTCCATGATTGATATCTTAAAATAAAGCTTGATTAAGACGAATTTCAATCGAAACTAGTAGACTTCATTAAAACGTCTAGAATTTTGGGAATCCGGGTGCTTGGATAAACGGGAAATTGTCAAAATTGAGTATCTTTTGAGTAAATAAAGATATTTTCTTGACTACTATCTCAAAAGAACCTGCAATTCATATCAATTTAAAGCCGATATTGTGCACAATTATCACATATCTAGTATCTCTCGAATCTATATTTTAGTACAGGTTCCATTTGTTACAACCAAAACCTTTCTATCTCTTTGATATCTTTTGAGCTAATAAAGATAGTTTCATGACCAATATCTTAAAATTAAGTTAATTAGGAGGAACTTTACTCCAATCTAGCAGATTTCATTGCAACGTCTAGAATTTTTGGAACATGGGTGTTTGGATGAACTTGAAATTGGCAAAATCGACTTGAATACTTGATATTTCATAACTTTTGAATAAATAAAGATACTTTGGTACAAATTGAGTACCAAAACCGCGTAAAACTCTTCAAAACTCAATAAAGAGTTCCTTAAAACTCCTTACATGTGAAATGCAGACTTTAACCCTGCCTCCCAAAAACCAACAAAATGTGGCGAACATGGTGGTATGAAATGCCAAAGGAATGAAGTACTTTTCAAATACCATGACATTATGATTGTTATTAATATGAGCTCATTATCAGCTCCTACAAAATTCAAGCCGTTATCAGAATACACGTTACTACATATCCCTCTACGTGACAAAAAACCTTTGAAGGCATTAAGGAAACCCTTTTCACAAAAAAAAACTTAAGTAAATTTTAACAGTTTTCCTGTTACGTAGCCTACCGTCCATAATCAGAAATAGTCCGGCAAAATCGACACCGCTATCAGTAAAAGGGGGCACGACTTTGAAATGTGCAGCTGATAAATCAGCTACAGGCTGAATGCAATCATGCAGTTTGACTCTAAAACAGATAATGTATTTTCATAATACACGCTTCCCCGCTGTTTTGAGATTCAAAATCCAAAATTTGTTTTCTTCACGCAATAAGTTTGAAAATTTATTTACCAAGTACGCTGCTTTTAGGAAGTAAAGGTTCTGAATTTGTCAGATAGTGTACTTCTTCAGCAAAGACTTGAGTCTTTGGAGAGGTTAAAAAATCTGTCTTCCGCCATTTACTTCTTTGCAAATGAAGTAAAGTGAAATAACCTTGCAAATGACCAGAATTTTTACAAAATGGTGACGTCACAAAGGTAAATTGTTTTATTTGTTTTGCCTCAGGTAATGTAGTTTTAATACTAACAGCAAACTATTCTGGCCATTGTTCCTCTCCCTTATCCAACCATTCCACCACAGAATCGTTCCACCACAGTTCACAATCATTATCAGATCAGGTTTGCAGATCACCTGTAGTTAATTGTTGCATTTCAGCAACACGATTGGCCACAAAAGTTTTCCATAAGTTAGCCTCTGCGTTTATCCAAGATAAGGTTATAATTGAATCAGACCAATCAGAGATAAATAAATTATTGAAAATGAAATTGTTCAATACATTAGTGACCTTTTTTGTTAATCGAGTTAATAGCACGGCACTACACAACTCCAATCGTGGTAAAGATATTGGTTTCAGTGGCGCAACTTTGGATTTCGTTGTTGGGTGAACGTCTAGAATTTTTATATTCCAGTATTTTTATAGTGTACTTCTTCGGCAAAGACTTGAGTCTTTGGAGAGGTTAACAAATCTGTCTTCCGCTATTTACTTCTTTGCAAATGAAGTAAAGTGAAATAACCTTGCAAATGACGAGAATTTTTAAAAAATGGTGACGTCACAATGGTAAATTGTTTTATTTGTTTTACCTCAGGTAATGTAGTTTTAATATTAACAGCAAACTATTCTGGCCATTGTTCCTCTCCCTTATCCAACCATTCCACCACAGAATCGTCCACCACAGCTCACAATCATTATCAGATCAGGTTTGCAGATCACCTGTAGTTAATTGTTGCATTTCAGCAACATGATTGGCCACAAAAGTTTTCAATAAGTTAGCCTCTGCGTTTATCCAAGATAAGGTTATAATTGAATCAGACCAATCAGAGATAAATAAATTATTGAAAATAAAATTGTTCAATACATTAGTGACCTTTTTTGTTAATCGAGTTAATAGCACGGCACTACACAACTCCAATCGTGGTAAGGATATTGGTTTCAGTGGCGCATCTTTGGATTTCGTTGGTTGGGTGAACGTCTAGAATTTTTATATTCCATAACTTTTGAATAAGTAAATATATTTTGGTGATTAATATCTCAATAGAATGTCAAATTCACATCAACTTGAAGGCAATATTGCGCATATTAATCAAATTGTTAGAATCTCTCAAATCTGCCGTTTACTACAGGTTTAATTTGTTACAATCAAAACTTCCCATCTCTTTGATATCTTTTGAGGTAATAAAGGTATTTCCATGACTGATATCTTAAAATAAGTCTTGATGAAGAAGAATTTCACTCTAAACTAGTAGACTTTATTACATCGTCTAGAATTTTTGGAACATGGGTGTTTGGATGGACTTGATATTCACGAAATTGACTTGAACACTTTATATTCAATAACTTTTGAATAAATAATTATATTTTGATGATTGATATCTCAAAAGAATCCCCAATTCACATCAACTTGAAACCAATATTGCGCACATTAATCAATTTCTTAGAATGTCTCAAATCTGCTTCTTAGTACAGGTACCATATGATAGAATCCAAAACTACCTATCTCTTAAATATCTTTTGAGCGAATAAAGTTAAGTTCATAGTTAATATTTTAAAATAAAGCTTAGTTAAGAAAAATTTCACTCCAAACTAGTAGACGTCATTACAATGTCTAAAGTTTTTGGAATATTGATGTTTGAATAATCTTAAAATTGACAAAATTAACTTGAATCCTTTATATTTCATAACTTTTGAATAAGTAAGGATATTTTGGTGATTAATAGGTCAAAAAAATCCCAAATTTACGTTAATTTAAAGTCAATATTGCATACATTAATAAAATTCTTAGAATCTCTCAAATCTGATTCTCAGTACTAGTGATTCTGGTTCCATTTGTTGCAATCAAAACCTTTCTTTTCTTTGATATCTTCTTACCGAATAAAGATGTTTCCATGATTGATATCTTAAAATAAATCTTGATTAAGACGAATTTCAATCGAAACTAGTAGACTTCATTAAAACGTCTAGAATTTTGGGAATCAGGGTGCTTGGATAAACGGGAAATTGTCAAAACTGAGTATCTTTTGAGTAAATAAAGATATTTTCTTGATTACTGTCTCAAAAGAACCTGCAATTCATATCAATTTAAAGCCGATATTGTGCACAATTATCACATATCTAGTATCTCTCGAATTTGTATTTTAGTACAGGTTCCATTTGTTACAACCAAAACCTTTCTATCTCTTTGATATCTTTTGAGCTAATAAAGATAGTTTCATGACCAATATCTTAAAATTAAGTTAATTAGGAGGAACTTTACTCCAATCTAGCAGATTTCATTACAACGTCTAGAATTTTTGGAACATGGGTGTTTGGATGAACTTGAAATTGGCAAAATCGACTTGAATACTTGATATTTCATAACTTTTGAATCAATAAAGATACTTTGGTACAAATTGAGTACCAAAACCGTGTAAAATTCTTCAAAACTCAATAAAGAGTTCCTTAAAACTCTTTACATGTGAAATGCAGACTTTAACCCTGCCTCCCAAAAACCAACAAAATGAGGCGAACATGGTGGTATGAAATGCCAAAGGAATGAAGTACTTTTCAAATACCATGACATTATGATTGTTATTAATATGAGCTCATTATCAGCTCCTACAAAATTCAAGCCGTTATCAGAATATACGTTTCTACATATCCCTCTACGTGACAAAAAACCTTTGAAGGCATTAAGGAAACCCTTTTCATATAAAAAAACTTAAGTAAATTTTAACAGTTTTCCTGTTACGTAGCCTACCGTCCATAATCAGAAATAGTCCGGCAAAATCGACACCGCTATCAGTAAAAGGCTGCATGACTTTCAAATGTGCAGCTGACAAATCAGCTACAGGTTGAATGCAATCGTGCAGTTTGACTCTAAAACAGATGATGTATTTTCGTAATACACGCTTCCCCGCTGTTTTGGGATTCAAAGTCCAAAATTTGTTTTCTTCATGCAATAAGTTTGGAAATTTATTAACCAAGTACGCTGCTTTTAGGAAGTAAAGGTTCTGAATTTGTAAGATAGTGTACTTCTTCAGCAAAGACTTGAGTCTTTGGAGAGGTTAAAAAATCTGTCTTCCGCGATTTACTTCTTTGCAAATGAAGTAATGTGAAATAACCTTGCAAATGACCAGAATTTTTACAAAATGGTGACGTCACAATGGTAAATTGTTTTATTTGTTTTATCTCAGGTAATGTAGTTTTAATATTAACAGCAAACTATTCTGGCCATTGTTCCTCTCCCTTATCCAACCATTCCACCACAGAATCGTTCCACCACAGCTCACAATCATTATCAGATCAGGTTTGCAGATCACCTGTAGTTAATTGTTGCATTTCAGCAACATGATTGGCCACAAAAGTTTTCAATAAGTTAGCCTCTGCGTTTATCCAAGATAAGGTTATAATTGAATCAGACCAATCAGAGATAAATAAATTATTGAAAATGAAATTGTTCAATACATTAGTGACCTTTTTTGTTAATCGAGTTAATAGCACGGCACTACACAACTCCAATCGTGGTAAAGATATTGGTTTCAGTGGCGCAACTTTGGATTTCGTTGGTTGGGTGAACGTCTAGAATTTTTATATTCCATAACTTTTGAATAAGTAAATATATTTTGGTGATTAATATCTCAATAGAAGGTCAAATTCACATCAACTTGAAGGCAATATTGCGCATATTAATCAAATTGTTAGAATCTCTTAAATCTGCTCTTAGTACAGGTTTAATTTGTTACAATCAAAACTTCCCATCTCTTTGATATCTTTTGAGGTAATAAAGGTATTTCCATGACTGATATCTTAAAATAAGTCTTGATTAAGAAAAATTTCGCTCTAAACTAGTAGACTTAATTACAACGTCTAGAATTTTTGGAACATGGGTGTTTGGATGGACTTGATATTCACGAAATCGACTTGAACACTTTATATTCAATAACTTTTGAATAAATAATGATATTTTGATGATTGATATCTCAAAAGAATCCCCAATTCACATCAACTTGAAACCAATATTGAGCACATTAATCAATTTCTTAGAATGTCTCAAATCTGCTTCTTAGTACAGGTACCATATGATAGAATCCAAAACTACCTATCTCTTAAATATCTTTTGAGCGAATAAAGTTAAGTTCATAGTTAATATTTTAAAATAAAGCTTAGTTAAGAAAAATTTCACTCCAAACTAGTAGACGTCATTACAATGTCTAAAGTTTTTGGAATATTGATGTTTGAATAATCTTAAAACTGACAAAATTAACTTGAATCCTTTATATTTCATAACTTTTGAATAAGTAAGGATATTTTGGTGATTAATGTGTCAAAGAAATCTCAAATTTACGTTAATTTAAAGTCAATATTGCATACATTAATAAAATTCTTAGAATCTCTCAAATCTGATTCTCAGTACTAGTGATTCTGGTTCCATTTGTTGCAATCAAAACCTTTCTTTTCTTTGATATCTTCTTACCGAATAAAGATGTTTCCATGATTGATATCTTAAAATAAAGCTTGATTAAGACGAATTTCAATCGAAACTAGTAGACTTCATTAAAACGTCTAGAATTTTGGGAATCCGGGTGCTTGGATAAACGGGAAATTGTCAAAATTGAGTATCTTTTGAGTAAATAAAGATATTTTCTTGATTACTATCTTAAAAGAACCTGCAATTCATATCAATTTAAAGCCGATATTGTGCACAATTATCACATATCTAGTATCTCCCGAATCTGTATTTTAGTACAGGTTCCATTTCTTACAACCAAAACCTTTCTATCTCTTTGATATCTTTTGAGCTAATAAAGATAGTTTCATGACCAATATCTTAAAATTAAGTTAATTAGGAGGAACTTTACTCCAATCTAGCAGATTTCATTACAACGTCTAGAATTTTTGGAACATGGGTGTTTGGATGAACTTGAAATTGGCAAAATCGACTTGAATACTTGATATTTCATAACTTTTGAATCAATAAAGATACTTTGGTACAAATTGAGTACCAAAACCGTGTAAAACTCTTCAAAACTCAATAAAGAGTTCCTTAAAACTCTTTACATGTGAAATGCAGACTTTAACCCTGCCTCCCAAAAACCAACAAAATGTGGCGAACATGGTGGTATGAAATGCCAAAGGAATGAAGTACTTTTCAAATACCATGACATTATGATTGTTATTAATGTGAGCTCATTATCAGCTCCTACAAAATTCAAGCCGTTATCAGAATACACGTTTCTACATATCCCTTTATGTGACAAAAAAACTTTGAAGGCATTAAGGAAACCCTTTTCATATAAAAAAACTTAAGTAAATTTTAACAGTTTTCCTGTTACGTAGCCTACCGTCCATAATCAGAAATAGTCCGGCAAAATCGACACCGCTATCAGTAAAAGGGGGCACGACTTTCAAATGTGCAGCTGATAAATCAGCTACAGGCTGAATGCAATCGTGCAGTTTGACTCTGAAACAGATAATGTATTTTCATAATACACGCTTCCCCGCTGTTTTGGGATTCAAAATCTAAAATTTGTTTTCTTCAGGCAATAAGTTTGGAAATTTATTAACCAAGTACGCTGCTTTTAGGAAGTAAAGGTTTTGAATTTGTCAGATAGTGTACTTCTTTAGCAAAGACTTGAGTCTTTGGAGAGGTTAACAAATCTGTCTTCCGCGATTTACTTCTTTGCAAATGAAGTAAAGTGAAATAACCTTGCAAATGACGAGAATTTTAAAAAAATGGTGACGGATCAAAAGTAAATTGTTTTATTTGTTTTGTTTCAGGTAATGTAGTTTTAATACTAACAACAAACCATTCTGGTCAATGTTCCTCTCCCTTAACCAACCAATCCACCACAGAATCGTTCCACCACAGCTCACAATCATTATCAGATCAGGTTTGCAAATTACCTGTAGTTAATTGTTGCATTTCAGCAACACGATTGGCCACAAAAGTTTTCAATAAGTTAGCCTCTGCGTTTATCCAAGATAAGGTTATAATTGAATCAGACCAATCAGAGATAAATAAATTATTGAAAATGAAATTGTTCAATACATTAGTGACCTTTTTAAAACATTCCTATAAAATAAAAAAAATATAAATAATAAATAAATACTTTTCTGTTAGTCGATTTAATAGCACGGCACTACACAACTCCAATCGTGGTAAAGATATTGGTTTCAGTGGCGCAACTTTGGATTTTGCGTATAATGTATTGATTCACTCCATTTTATTGTTGCAGATTCAATCAGACCTAAGGGATCAAAAATTCGTGAAATCGTAGAAAGTGTAATACATTTTGTTATTTTGATAGTTTGAATTACAGGTATGTTTGTGGAATTGCGTAAAATGTCTTCATGTAAATTCCATAATAAACTCAAAATCAAAAAAAATCGTGTATAACAAATTTATTTCGTATTCACGTTCTTCCTCCTTTCTCTCCCGAATTTCTTCGCTTTTCCAATAGTTTTCTAATTGTTCGTGTAGTATTTTGTGACCAATGGCTAAATGGCACAACGTTGTGTTCTAATTACTTTGGCAGATTTCAGCAGAAAAGTGAAATCCAATCTAGTTTTTTGAAGTATCGTTGTATTTCTACCAGTTTTTATTTGACCAATGCACAGAAGATGCCAAAATATGTCTGCACCCAGCAGCATGTCGATGGCATATTCATGTATGATCTGAAAATTTAAATTTTGCTGTGTAATTATTTTGCATAGATTTTATCGTCGATTTGACTACCATTTGACTAAATTAGTAGTGATAAAGTGATAAAATATTTGCGTTAGAGCATGCATTACGTGGCTTTGTTTCAACAATTTCGTGAATATTTTTGGTTTCAAAGTGCAATACGCTGCTATGTTTGTTGTGACAAATTTTACAATTTCCTGCTTTGCATTCTACGCTAGTATATATATAGGTCTAAGGAAATTACTACGCAATTTGTGTTTTTTTTTATGTTATTTCTAAGTACCTTGCGTTGACTGGAATTTTGTGTACTTTTGAAACATCGTTTAGTTTTGTTCACAAAAATTGCATGTTTATTGCTGAGTACTGAGTCATTTAAATAACTAGGATTTTTTTAATACTCTTATGCGTAGTATTATCAAGTTTTTCCAATAATTGACAACGCGTAGTCAAAAAATCTATCGATTTGATGAATCGATGAAATCTCTTTTTACTGTTTTATAAATAAATCTAATTTTTGTATTAGAATGTATATTAAAAGTGTATCCTACGTATCTACGGATTATTTTAATGCATTTAAAGACCGAATGTCTTGCAGGAATACAGCAATTTCCATCTGAATTTACAAAATCTTCCCAAAGCTTACCAACCTTTTCTAAAAGTGATTGTAATTGCATGTAATCTATTTCACCATCAAAATTGTTTAAAAATATTTTAAACCGCGTTAGTTGTATTTGATTGTTTGAAGGATATCCAACTCTAGACAAAATTTTTAATCCTCCCTTTACCACTGATCTTGAATCAGCTACTAGTAATAGAGTTTTACGTAATGGTAATGGAATTGCTCATTTTTACAAAGCAAAATGATAAAGTGGTTAAAAAACCTTGATCCTTCAGGATTTTTACAATGCTGGAAGGATAAAATCAGCATCATGGATAATAAGAATTTATTAAAACAACTTTATTAAAATTAAATTTTCTTTATTAAAAAAAATCATATTATTGATACAATAACATTCCGAATTACTAGCGGAAATCAAAATCTAATAAATTACTTAAAACAATATTCTCACCTTAAACTTAAACATTTCTTTTTCTTCTAAATAAATCCCTTCTTTGTTTTCCCGGGTATCCTAACGCAAAAGGAGGGCTTGGATTCGTTGATACGTAATAAATTCCACGTGCTCTAAAACAAAAATAAACAATTAATTCTCAAATAATTATAATTAACAAACAAATATATTACTCGTGTGAGACATGTTCTCCCATTAAAACATAATCTTCTTTATCGGGATTGCACCATCCTAAAAGATAACTGACCAGGGTAGGACAAGGATATGCCCAAAATCCTTTTTTGGTAACTATTGATTCTACGAAGTAAGGTGAAACTTTGGTGTGGTCACAAGCTAAAGTTTCTAAATAAAACAAAAAATTGTATTATTTAACTATTATTTTTTATTAAAACTTACGAAATAAAGTATCGCTTGCACAACCGGGTTGACTAGAACCACCATTAATATAGAAATCAGCATGACCATTTGGACCCCATTGCCCTAAAATACCAGCCCCCGTATGCATAATATCAACAAAATGAGCATCCGACGGATCTAAATCTCTCGATCGATTATTGCCCATATAAAAAACTATCGTCGGATCCAATCCTGTGATTCTACCGAGTTTCCCATCCTTTTCCGGACTCAAATAATTCGCAACCAATCCGAGAATGTGAGCCCCAACGCTATATCCGATCATGTGCATATCATCGGCACGAATTCCTCGAGGATGTTGTGTTAAGTATCTTACTAATTGCGAGATGCATTTTGCACAAAACCGGGGTGCCCATTCCATTTGTTTCAGGCATGGTTCTTTGACCAAAGTTCCGTAATCGACGATGATTATGTTATAATCGCCGTTATGAAAGTAAGCATCTCTCATATCGGTACTTGGAGATTGATTTCGTCCACCACCGAATCCATGGACTATTATTTTCGTTGGATGGTGTCTATTGAAAAACGAATTGAAAAGGGAATTTTGATCTTTGGTGTTTAAGAGTTCCGGATTTTGTTGAGTTCGCCTAAAATAAAACGCTTGGTTTTAAATAGGGTTGAAAAAACAGTTTTTTTTTAATTTTTGAACAAAACACCTCTTTTTAATTGTTTTAAACAGTTTTTTTGTTTTAAACTTATTTTACGTTGCTATCAAACAATTGGATTATAAATCTGTTTTAAACAAGCTGTTGGAAATAAATGAAATATTTAAGAATACTTTTAAACCAAAAATCGAATTGAGGTATTATTATGAAATAAAAATCATTTTGAAGCAAATTTAATCTAGTTTTAGCAAACCAATTATAATTATTTCGATTCCTTAAATTAAAAAGATACATTTTTTTTAAATCGCCTCTCTTATTATTGAGATTAAATTGAATAATCTAATTTACATCATCATATCTCAAAGACGAATTGAGATATTATTATGAAATAAAAATCATTTTGAAGCAAATTTAATCTAGTTTTAACACACCAATTATAGTTTCTTCGATTCCATAAATTAAAAAGATTTTTTTTAAATCGCCGCTCTTGTTATTGAGGTTAAATTGAATAATTTAATTTACATCATCATATCTCAAAAACGAATTTTGATATTATTATGAAATAAAAATCATTCTGAAGCAAATTTAATCTAGTTTTAACAAACCAATTATAATTATTTTCATTCTTTAGATTAAAAAGATACAATTTTTTTAAATCACCTCTCTTGTTATTGAGATTAAATTTAATAATCTAGATTTACATCATCATATCTCAAAGACGAATTGAGATATTATTATGAAATAACAATCATTTTGAAGCAAATTTAATCTAGTTTTAGCAAACCAATTATAATTATTTCGATTCCTTAAATTAAAAAGATACAATTTTTTTAAATCGCCTCTCTTGTTATTCAGATTAAATTGAATAATCTAATTTACGTCATCATATCTCAAAGACGAATAGAGATATTATTATGAAATAAAAATCATTTTGAAGCAAATTTAATCTAGTTTTAACACACCAATTATAATTTCTTTGATTCCATAAAGTAGCAAGATAAATTTTTTTAAGTCACCTCCCTTGTTATTGAGGTTAAATTGAATAATCTAATTTACATCATCATATCTCAAAGACGAATTGAGATATTATTATGAAATAAAAATCATTATGAAGCAAATTTAATCTAGTTCTAACACACCAATTAAAATTTCTTCGATTCCATAAATTAAAACGACATTTTTTTTTAAATTGCCGCTCTTGTTATTGAGATTAAATTGAATAATCTAATTTACGTCATCATATCTCAAAAACGAATTGAGATATTATTATGAAATGAATATCATTTTGAAGCAAATTTAATCTGGTTTTAACACACCAATTATAATTTCTTCGATTCCATAAATTAAAAAGATACATTTTTTTTAAATCGCCTCTCTTGTTATTGAGGTTAAATTGAATAATTTAATTTACATCATCATATCTCAAAACGAATTGAGATATTATTATGAAATAAAAATCATTTTGAAGCAAATTTAATCTAGTTTTAACACAGAAATTAAAATTTCTTCGATTCCATAAACTAAAACGACATTTTTTTTAAATCGCCGCTCTTGTTATTGAGATTGAATTGAATAATCTAATTTACGTCATCATATCTCAAAGACGAATTGAGATATTATTATGAAATAAAAATCATTTTGAAGCAAATTTAATCTTGTTTTAAGACACCAATTATAATATCTTTGATTCCATAAAGTAGAAAAATAAAATTTTTTTAAATCACCTCCCTTGTTATTGAGGTTAAATTGAATAATCTAATTTACATCATCATATCTTAAAGACGAATTGAGATATTATTATGAAATAAAAATCATTTTGAAGCAAATTTAATCTAGTTTTAACACAGAAATTAAAATTTCTTCGATTCCATAAACTAAAACGACATTTTTTTTAAATCGCCGCTCTTGTTATTGAGATTGAATTGAATAATCTAATTTACGTCATCATATCTCAAAGACGAATTGAGATATTATTATGAAATAAAAATCATTTTGAAGCAAATTTAATCTTGTTTTAAGACACCAATTATAATTTCTTTGATTCCATAAAGTAGAAAGATAAAATTTTTTTAAATCACCTCCCTTGTTATTGAGGTTAAATCGAATAATCCAATTTACATCATCATATCTCAAAGACGAATTGAGATATTATTATGAAATAAAAATCATTTTGAAGCAAATTTAATCTAGTTTTAAGACACCAATTATAATTTCTTTGATTCCATAAAGTAGAAAGATAAAATTTTTTTAAATCACCTCCCTTGTTATTGAGGTTAAATCGAATAATCCAATTTACATCATCATATCTCAAAGACGAATTGAGATATTATTATGAAATAAAAATCATTTTGAAGCAAATTTAATCTAGTTTTAAGACACCAATTATAATTTCTTCGATTCCATAAAGTAGAAAAATAAAATTTTTTTAAATCACCTCCCTTGTAATTGAGGTTAAATTGAATAATCTAATTTACATCATCATATCTCAAAGACGAATAGAGATATTATTATGAAATAAAAATCATTTTGAAGCAAATTTAATCTAGTTTTAACACACCAATTATAATTTCTTTGATTCCATAAAGTAGAAAGATAAATTTTTTTTAAGTCACCTCCCTTGTTATTGAGGTTAAATTGAATAATCTAATTTACATCATCATATCTCAAAGACGAATTGAGATATTATTATGAAATAAAAATCATTATGAAGCAAATTTAATCTAGTTCTAACACACCAATTAAAATTTCTTCGATTCCATAAATTAAAACGACATTTTTTTTTTTAATTGCCGCTCTTGTTATTGAGATTAAATTGAATAATCTAATTTACGTCATCATATCTCAAAAACGAATTGAGATATTATTATGAAATGAATATTATTTTGAAGCAAATTTAATCTAGTTTTAACACACCAATTATAATTTCTTCGATTCCATAAATTAAAAAGGTACATTTTTTTTTAAATCGCCTCTCTTGTTATTGAGGTTAAATTGAATAATTTAATTTACATCATCATATCTCAAAACGAATTGAGATATTATTATGAAATAAAAATCATTTTGAAGCAAATTTAATCTAGTTTTAACACAGAAATTAAAATTTCTTCGATTCCATAAACTAAAACGACATTTTTTTAAAATCGCCACTCTTGTTATTGAGATTGAATTGAATAATCTAATTTACGTCATCATATCTCAAAGACGAATTGAGATATTATTATGAAATAAAAATCATTTTGAAGCAAATTTAATCTAGTTTTAAGACACCAATTATAATTTCTTTGATTCCATAAAGTAGAAAAATAAAATTTTTTTAAATCACCTCCCTTGTTATTGAGGTTAAATTGAATAATCTAATTTACATCATCACATCTTAAAGACGAATTGAGATATTATTATGAAATAAAAATCATTTTGAAGCAAATTTAATCTAGTTTTAAGACACTAATTATAATTTCTTTGATTCCATAAAGTAGAAAGATAAAATTTTTTTAAATCACTTCCCTTGTTATTGATGTTAAATTGAATAATCTAATTTACATCATCATATCTCAAAGACGAATTGAGATATTATTATGAAATAAAAATCATTTTGAAGCAAATTTAATCTAGTTT
Organism: Onthophagus sagittarius; assembly: GCA_036711965.1. Taxonomy (NCBI): domain Eukaryota; kingdom Metazoa; phylum Arthropoda; class Insecta; order Coleoptera; family Scarabaeidae; genus Onthophagus; species Onthophagus sagittarius. The sequence continues at coordinate 32,804,508 of JASERS010000005.1, forward strand.
TAAGACACCAATTATAATTTCTTTGATTCCATAAAGTAGAAAGATAAAATTTTTTTAAATCACCTCCCTTGTTATTGAGGTTAAATTGAATAATCTAATTTACATCGTCATATCTCAAAGACGAATTGAGATATTATTATGAAATAAAAATCATTTTGAAGCAAATTTATTCTAGTTTTAACACACCAATTATAATTTCTTCGATTCCATAAATTAAAAAGATACATTTTTTTTAAATCACCTCCCTTGTTATTGAGGTTAAATTGAATAATCTAATTTACATCATCATATCTCAAAACGAATTGAGATATTATTATGAAATAAAAATCATTTTGAAGCAAATTTATTCTAGTTTTAGCACACCAATTATAATTTCTTCGATTCCATAAAGTAGAAAAATAAAATTTTTTAAATCACCTCCCTTGTTATTGAGGTTAAATTGAATAATCTAATTTACATCATCATATCTCAAAGACGAATTGAGATATTATTATGAAATAAAAATCATTTTGAAGCAAATTTAATCTAGTTTTAACACACCAATTATAATTTCTTTGATTCCATAAAGTAGCAAGATAAATTTTTTTAAGTCACCTCCCTTGTTATTGAGGTTAAATCGAATAATCCAATTTACATCATCATATCTCAAAGACGAATTGAGATATTATTATGAAATAAAAATCATTTTGAAGCAAATTTAATCTAGTTTTAAGACACCAATTATAATTTCTTTGATTCCATAAAGTAGAAAGATAAAATTTTTTTAAATCACCTCCCTTGTTATTGAGGTTAAATCGAATAATCCAATTTACATCATCATATCTCAAAGACGAATTGAGATATTATTATGAAATAAAAATCATTTTGAAGCAAATTTAATCTAGTTTTAAGACACCAATTATAATTTCTTTGATTCCATAAAGTAGAAAGATAAAATTTTTTTAAATCACCTCCCTTGTTATTGAGGTTAAATCGAATAATCCAATTTACATCATCATATCTCAAAGACGAATTGAGATATTATTATGAAATAAAAATCATTTTGAAGCAAATTTAATCTAGTTTTAAGACACCAATTATAATTTCTTCGATTCCATAAAGTAGAAAAATAAAATTTTTTTAAATCACCTCCCTTGTAATTGAGGTTAAATTGAATAATCTAATTTACATCATCATATCTCAAAGACGAATAGAGATATTATTATGAAATAAAAATCATTTTGAAGCAAATTTAATCTAGTTTTAACACACCAATTATAATTTCTTTGATTCCATAAAGTAGAAAGATAAATTTTTTTTAAGTCACCTCCCTTGTTATTGAGGTTAAATTGAATAATCTAATTTACATCATCATATCTCAAAGACGAATTGAGATATTATTATGAAATAAAAATCATTATGAAGCAAATTTAATCTAGTTCTAACACACCAATTAAAATTTCTTCGATTCCATAAATTAAAACGACATTTTTTTTTTTTAATTGCCGCTCTTGTTATTGAGATTAAATTGAATAATCTAATTTACGTCATCATATCTCAAAAACGAATTGAGATATTATTATGAAATGAATATTATTTTGAAGCAAATTTAATCTAGTTTTAACACACCAATTATAATTTCTTCGATTCCATAAATTAAAAAGGTACATTTTTTTTTAAATCGCCTCTCTTGTTATTGAGGTTAAATTGAATAATTTAATTTACATCATCATATCTCAAAACGAATTGAGATATTATTATGAAATAAAAATCATTTTGAAGCAAATTTAATCTAGTTTTAACACAGAAATTAAAATTTCTTCGATTCCATAAACTAAAACGACATTCTTTTTAAATCGCCGCTCTTGTTATTGAGATTGAATTGAATAATCTAATTTACGTCATCATATCTCAAAGACGAATTGAGATATTATTATGAAATAAAAATCATTTTGAAGCAAATTTAATCTTGTTTTAAGACACCAATTATAATTTCTTTGATTCCATAAAGTAGAAAGATAAAATTTTTTTAAATCACCTCCCTTGTTATTGAGGTTAAATCGAATAATCCAATTTACATCATCATATCTCAAAGACGAATTGAGATATTATTATGAAATAAAAATCATTTTGAAGCAAATTTAATCTAGTTTTAAGACACCAATTATAATTTCTTTGATTCCATAAAGTAGAAAGATAAAATTTTTTTAAATCACCTCCCTTGTTATTGAGGTTAAATCGAATAATCCAATTTACATCATCATATCTCAAAGACGAATTGAGATATTATTATGAAATAAAAATCATTTTGAAGCAAATTTAATCTAGTTTTAAGACACCAATTATAATTTCTTCGATTCCATAAAGTAGAAAAATAAAATTTTTTTAAATCACCTCCCTTGTAATTGAGGTTAAATTGAATAATCTAATTTACATCATCATATCTCAAAGACGAATAGAGATATTATTATGAAATAAAAATCATTTTGAAGCAAATTTAATCTAGTTTTAACACACCAATTATAATTTCTTTGATTCCATAAAGTAGAAAGATAAATTTTTTTTAAGTCACCTCCCTTGTTATTGAGGTTAAATTGAATAATCTAATTTACATCATCATATCTCAAAGACGAATTGAGATATTATTATGAAATAAAAATCATTATGAAGCAAATTTAATCTAGTTCTAACACACCAATTAAAATTTCTTCGATTCCATAAATTAAAACGACATTTTTTTTTTTAATTGCCGCTCTTGTTATTGAGATTAAATTGAATAATCTAATTTACGTCATCATATCTCAAAAACGAATTGAGATATTATTATGAAATGAATATTATTTTGAAGCAAATTTAATCTAGTTTTAACACACCAATTATAATTTCTTCGATTCCATAAATTAAAAAGGTACATTTTTTTTTAAATCGCCTCTCTTGTTATTGAGGTTAAATTGAATAATTTAATTTACATCATCATATCTCAAAACGAATTGAGATATTATTATGAAATAAAAATCATTTTGAAGCAAATTTAATCTAGTTTTAACACAGAAATTAAAATTTCTTCGATTCCATAAACTAAAACGACATTCTTTTTAAATCGCCGCTCTTGTTATTGAGATTGAATTGAATAATCTAATTTACGTCATCATATCTCAAAGACGAATTGAGATATTATTATGAAATAAAAATCATTTTGAAGCAAATTTAATCTAGTTTTAAGACACTAATTATAATTTCTTTGATTCCATAAAGTAGAAAGATAAAATTTTTTTAAATCACTTCCCTTGTTATTGATGTTAAATTGAATAATCTAATTTACATCATCATATCTCAAAGACGAATTGAGATATTATTATGAAATAAAAATCATTTTGAAGCAAATTTAATCTAGTTTTAAGACACCAATTATAATTTCTTTGATTCCATAAAGTAGAAAGATAAAATTTTTTTAAATCACCTCCCTTGTTATTGAGGTTAAATTGAATAATCTAATTTACATCGTCATATCTCAAAGACGAATTGAGATATTATTATGAAATAAAAATCATTTTGAAGCAAATTTATTCTAGTTTTAACACACCAATTATAATTTCTTCGATTCCATAAATTAAAAAGATACATTTTTTTTAAATCACCTCCCTTGTTATTGAGGTTAAATTGAATAATCTAATTTACATCATCATATCTCAAAACGAATTGAGATATTATTATGAAATAAAAATCATTTTGAAGCAAATTTATTCTAGTTTTAGCACACCAATTATAATTTCTTCGATTCCATAAAGTAGAAAAATAAAATTTTTTAAATCACCTCCCTTGTTATTGAGGTTAAATTGAATAATCTAATTTACATCATCATATCTCAAAGACGAATTGAGATATTATTATGAAATAAAAATCATTTTGAAGCAAATTTAATCTAGTTTTAACACACCAATTATAATTTCTTTGATTCCATAAAGTAGCAAGATAAATTTTTTTAAGTCACCTCCCTTGTTATTGAGGTTAAATCGAATAATCCAATTTACATCATCATATCTCAAAGACGAATTGAGATATTATTATGAAATAAAAATCATTTTGAAGCAAATTTAATCTAGTTTTAAGACACCAATTATAATTTCTTTGATTCCATAAAGTAGAAAGATAAAATTTTTTTAAATCACCTCCCTTGTTATTGAGGTTAAATCGAATAATCCAATTTACATCATCATATCTCAAAGACGAATTGAGATATTATTATGAAATAAAAATCATTTTGAAGCAAATTTAATCTAGTTTTAAGACACCAATTATAATTTCTTCGATTCCATAAAGTAGAAAAATAAAATTTTTTTAAATCACCTCCCTTGTAATTGAGGTTAAATTGAATAATCTAATTTACATCATCATATCTCAAAGACGAATAGAGATATTATTATGAAATAAAAATCATTTTGAAGCAAATTTAATCTAGTTTTAACACACCAATTATAATTTCTTTGATTCCATAAAGTAGAAAGATAAATTTTTTTTAAGTCACCTCCCTTGTTATTGAGGTTAAATTGAATAATCTAATTTACATCATCATATCTCAAAGACGAATTGAGATATTATTATGAAATAAAAATCATTATGAAGCAAATTTAATCTAGTTCTAACACACCAATTAAAATTTCTTCGATTCCATAAATTAAAACGACATTTTTTTTTTTAATTGCCGCTCTTGTTATTGAGATTAAATTGAATAATCTAATTTACGTCATCATATCTCAAAAACGAATTGAGATATTATTATGAAATGAATATTATTTTGAAGCAAATTTAATCTAGTTTTAACACACCAATTATAATTTCTTCGATTCCATAAATTAAAAAGGTACATTTTTTTTTAAATCGCCTCTCTTGTTATTGAGGTTAAATTGAATAATTTAATTTACATCATCATATCTCAAAACGAATTGAGATATTATTATGAAATAAAAATCATTTTGAAGCAAATTTAATCTAGTTTTAACACAGAAATTAAAATTTCTTCGATTCCATAAACTAAAACGACATTCTTTTTAAATCGCCGCTCTTGTTATTGAGATTGAATTGAATAATCTAATTTACGTCATCATATCTCAAAGACGAATTGAGATATTATTATGAAATAAAAATCATTTTGAAGCAAATTTAATCTAGTTTTAAGACACCAATTATAATTTCTTTGATTCCATAAAGTAGAAAAATAAAATTTTTTTAAATCACCTCCCTTGTTATTGAGGTTAAATTGAATAATCTAATTTACATCATCATATCTTAAAGACGAATTGAGATATTATTATGAAATAAAAATCATTTTGAAGCAAATTTAATCTAGTTTTAAGACACTAATTATAATTTCTTTGATTCCATAAAGTAGAAAGATAAAATTTTTTTAAATCACTTCCCTTGTTATTGATGTTAAATTGAATAATCTAATTTACATCATCATATCTCAAAGACGAATTGAGATATTATTATGAAATAAAAATCATTTTGAAGCAAATTTAATCTAGTTTTAAGACACCAATTATAATTTCTTTGATTCCATAAAGTAGAAAGATAAAATTTTTTTAAATCACCTCCCTTGTTATTGAGGTTAAATTGAATAATCTAATTTACATCGTCATATCTCAAAGACGAATTGAGATATTATTATGAAATAAAAATCATTTTGAAGCAAATTTATTCTAGTTTTAACACACCAATTATAATTTCTTCGATTCCATAAATTAAAAAGATACATTTTTTTTAAATCACCTCCCTTGTTATTGAGGTTAAATTGAATAATCTAATTTACATCGTCATATCTCAAAACGAATTGAGATATTATTATGAAATAAAAATCATTTTGAAGCAAATTTATTCTAGTTTTAGCACACCAATTATAATTTCTTCGATTCCATAAAGTAGAAAAATAAAATTTTTTAAATCACCTCCCTTGTTATTGAGGTTAAATTGAATAATCTAATTTACATCATCATATCTCAAAGACGAATTGAGATATTATTATGAAATAAAAATCATTTTGAAGCAAATTTAATCTAGTTTTAACACACCAATTATAATTTCTTTGATTCCATAAAGTAGCAAGATAAATTTTTTTAAGTCACCTCCCTTGTTATTGAGGTTAAATTGAATAATCTAATTTACATCATCATATCTCAAAGACGAATTGAGATATTATTATGAAATAAAAATCATTTTGAAGCAAATTTAATCTTGTTTTAAGACACCAATTATAATTTCTTTGATTCCATAAAGTAGAAAGATAAAATTTTTTTAAATCACCTCCCTTGTTATTGAGGTTAAATCGAATAATCCAATTTACATCATCATATCTCAAAGACGAATTGAGATATTATTATGAAATAAAAATCATTTTGAAGCAAATTTAATCTAGTTTTAAGACACCAATTATAATTTCTTTGATTCCATAAAGTAGAAAGATAAAATTTTTTTAAATCACCTCCCTTGTTATTGAGGTTAAATCGAATAATCCAATTTACATCATCATATCTCAAAGACGAATTGAGATATTATTATGAAATAAAAATCATTTTGAAGCAAATTTAATCTAGTTTTAAGACACCAATTATAATTTCTTCGATTCCATAAAGTAGAAAAATAAAATTTTTTTAAATCACCTCCCTTGTAATTGAGGTTAAATTGAATAATCTAATTTACATCATCATATCTCAAAGACGAATAGAGATATTATTATGAAATAAAAATCATTTTGAAGCAAATTTAATCTAGTTTTAACACACCAATTATAATTTCTTTGATTCCATAAAGTAGAAAGATAAATTTTTTTTAAGTCACCTCCCTTGTTATTGAGGTTAAATTGAATAATCTAATTTACATCATCATATCTCAAAGACGAATTGAGATATTATTATGAAATAAAAATCATTATGAAGCAAATTTAATCTAGTTCTAACACACCAATTAAAATTTCTTCGATTCCATAAATTAAAACGACATTTTTTTTTTAATTGCCGCTCTTGTTATTGAGATTAAATTGAATAATCTAATTTACGTCATCATATCTCAAAAACGAATTGAGATATTATTATGAAATGAATATTATTTTGAAGCAAATTTAATCTAGTTTTAACACACCAATTATAATTTCTTCGATTCCATAAATTAAAAAGGTACATTTTTTTTTAAATCGCCTCTCTTGTTATTGAGGTTAAATTGAATAATTTAATTTACATCATCATATCTCAAAACGAATTGAGATATTATTATGAAATAAAAATCATTTTGAAGCAAATTTAATCTAGTTTTAACACAGAAATTAAAATTTCTTCGATTCCATAAACTAAAACGACATTTTTTTTAAATCGCCGCTCTTGTTATTGAGATTGAATTGAATAATCTAATTTACGTCATCATATCTCAAAGACGAATTGAGATATTATTATGAAATAAAAATCATTTTGAAGCAAATTTAATCTAGTTTTAAGACACCAATTATAATTTCTTTGATTCCATAAAGTAGAAAAATAAAATTTTTTTAAATCACCTCCCTTGTTATTGAGGTTAAATTGAATAATCTAATTTACATCATCATATCTTAAAGACGAATTGAGATATTATTATGAAATAAAAATCATTTTGAAGCAAATTTAATCTAGTTTTAAGACACTAATTATAATTTCTTTGATTCCATAAAGTAGAAAGATAAAATTTTTTTAAATCACTTCCCTTGTTATTGATGTTAAATTGAATAATCTAATTTACATCATCATATCTCAAAGACGAATTGAGATATTATTATGAAATAAAAATCATTTTGAAGCAAATTTAATCTAGTTTTAAGACACCAATTATAATTTCTTTGATTCCATAAAGTAGAAAGATAAAATTTTTTTAAGTCACCTCCCTTGTTATTGAGGTTAAATTGAATAATCTAATTTACATCATCATATCTCAAAGACGAATTGAGATATTATTATGAAATAAAAATCATTTTGAAGCAAATTTATTCTAGTTTTAACACACCAATTATAATTTCTTCGATTCCATAAATTAAAAAGATACATTTTTTTTAAATCACCTCCCTTGTTATTGAGGTTAAATTGAATAATCTAATTTACATCATCATATCTCAAAACGAATTGAGATATTATTATGAAATAAAAATCATTTTGAAGCAAATTTATTCTAGTTTTAGCACACCAATTATAATTTCTTCGATTCCATAAAGTAGAAAAATAAAATTTTTTAAATCACCTCCCTTGTTATTGAGGTTAAATTGAATAATCTAATTTACATCATCATATCTCAAAGACGAATTGAGATATTATTATGAAATAAAAATCATTTTGAAGCAAATTTAATCTAGTTTTAACACACCAATTATAATTTCTTTGATTCCATAAAGTAGCAAGATAAATTTTTTTAAGTCACCTCCCTTGTTATTGAGGTTAAATTGAATAATCTAATTTACATCATCATATCTCAAAGACGAATTGAGATATTATTATGAAATAAAAATCATTTTGAAGCAAATTTAATCTTGTTTTAAGACACCAATTATAATTTCTTTGATTCCATAAAGTAGAAAGATAAAATTTTTTTAAATCACCTCCCTTGTTATTGAGGTTAAATCGAATAATCCAATTTACATCATCATATCTCAAAGACGAATTGAGATATTATTATGAAATAAAAATCATTTTGAAGCAAATTTAATCTAGTTTTAAGACACCAATTATAATTTCTTTGATTCCATAAAGTAGAAAGATAAAATTTTTTTAAATCACCTCCCTTGTTATTGAGGTTAAATCGAATAATCCAATTTACATCATCATATCTCAAAGACGAATTGAGATATTATTATGAAATAAAAATCATTTTGAAGCAAATTTAATCTAGTTTTAAGACACCAATTATAATTTCTTCGATTCCATAAAGTAGAAAAATAAAATTTTTTTAAATCACCTCCCTTGTAATTGAGGTTAAATTGAATAATCTAATTTACATCATCATATCTCAAAGACGAATAGAGATATTATTATGAAATAAAAATCATTTTGAAGCAAATTTAATCTAGTTTTAACACACCAATTATAATTTCTTTGATTCCATAAAGTAGAAAGATAAATTTTTTTTAAGTCACCTCCCTTGTTATTGAGGTTAAATTGAATAATCTAATTTACATCATCATATCTCAAAGACGAATTGAGATATTATTATGAAATAAAAATCATTATGAAGCAAATTTAATCTAGTTCTAACACACCAATTAAAATTTCTTCGATTCCATAAATTAAAACGACATTTTTTTTTTAATTGCCGCTCTTGTTATTGAGATTAAATTGAATAATCTAATTTACGTCATCATATCTCAAAAACGAATTGAGATATTATTATGAAATGAATATTATTTTGAAGCAAATTTAATCTAGTTTTAACACACCAATTATAATTTCTTCGATTCCATAAATTAAAAAGGTACATTTTTTTTTAAATCGCCTCTCTTGTTATTGAGGTTAAATTGAATAATTTAATTTACATCATCATATCTCAAAACGAATTGAGATATTATTATGAAATAAAAATCATTTTGAAGCAAATTTAATCTAGTTTTAACACAGAAATTAAAATTTCTTCGATTCCATAAACTAAAACGACATTTTTTTTAAATCGCCGCTCTTGTTATTGAGATTGAATTGAATAATCTAATTTACGTCATCATATCTCAAAGACGAATTGAGATATTATTATGAAATAAAAATCATTTTGAAGCAAATTTAATCTAGTTTTAAGACACCAATTATAATTTCTTTGATTCCATAAAGTAGAAAAATAAAATTTTTTTAAATCACCTCCCTTGTTATTGAGGTTAAATTGAATAATCTAATTTACATCATCATATCTTAAAGACGAATTGAGATATTATTATGAAATAAAAATCATTTTGAAGCAAATTTAATCTAGTTTTAAGACACTAATTATAATTTCTTTGATTCCATAAAGTAGAAAGATAAAATTTTTTTAAATCACTTCCCTTGTTATTGATGTTAAATTGAATAATCTAATTTACATCATCATATCTCAAAGACGAATTGAGATATTATTATGAAATAAAAATCATTTTGAAGCAAATTTAATCTAGTTTTAAGACACCAATTATAATTTCTTTGATTCCATAAAGTAGAAAGATAAAATTTTTTTAAGTCACCTCCCTTGTTATTGAGGTTAAATTGAATAATCTAATTTACATCATCATATCTCAAAGACGAATTGAGATATTATTATGAAATAAAAATCATTTTGAAGCAAATTTATTCTAGTTTTAACACACCAATTATAATTTCTTCGATTCCATAAATTAAAAAGATACATTTTTTTTAAATCACCTCCCTTGTTATTGAGGTTAAATTGAATAATCTAATTTACATCATCATATCTCAAAACGAATTGAGATATTATTATGAAATAAAAATCATTTTGAAGCAAATTTATTCTAGTTTTAGCACACCAATTATAATTTCTTCGATTCCATAAAGTAGAAAAATAAAATTTTTTAAATCACCTCCCTTGTTATTGAGGTTAAATTGAATAATCTAATTTACATCATCATATCTCAAAGACGAATTGAGATATTATTATGAAATAAAAATCATTTTGAAGCAAATTTAATCTAGTTTTAAGACACCAATTATAATTTCTTTGATTCCATAAAGTAGAAAGATAAAATTTTTTTAAATCACCTCCCTTGTTATTGAGGTTAAATTGAATAATCTAATTTACATCATCATATCACAAAGACGAATTGAGATATTATTATGAAATAAAAATCATTTTGAAGCAAATTTAATCTAGTTTTAAGACAACAATTATAATTTCTTCGATTCCATAAATTAAAAAGATACAATTTTTTAAATCGCCTCTCTTATTATTGAGATTAAATTGAATAATCTAATTTACGTCATCATATCTCAAAGACGAATTGAGATATTATTATGAAATAAAAATCATTTTGAAGCAAATTTATTCTAGTTTTAGCACACCAATTATAATTTCTTCGATTCCATAAATTAAAAAGATAATTTTTTTTTTAAATCACCTCTCTTGTTATTGAGATTAAATTGAATAATCTAATTTACGTCATCATATCTCAAAGACGAATTGAGATATTATTATGAAATAAAAATCATTTTGAAGCAAATTTAATCTAGTTTTAACACACCAATTATAATTTCTTCGATTCCATAAAGTAAAAAGATAAAATTTTTTTAAATCACCTCTCTTGTTATTGAGGTTAAATTGAATAGTTTAATTTACATCATCATATCTCAAAAACGAATTGAGATATTATTGTGAAATAAAATTCATTTGGAAGCAAATTTTTTAGTTTTAACACCAATTATAAAAAAAAATTAAAAAAGAAATTTTAGTTTAAGGTGTTATTGAATGTATTAGAAATTACAAGTAAATACCTTATAATATTGTTTATTGTGTCTTTTAGAAATAATCCTTCACACAAAGTCCTATGATTTTAAAAAGATTTTAAACTGTTTAAAACAAATTTAGTTTAAAACATGTTAGGTTTTATATGTTAGTGTTTTAAACATTTTTAAAACAAGTAGTTTTTAACAAATCGTTTAAAGCTAGCAACCCTGGTTTTAAATATAAAAAGACTTCCTAAAACGGTTTTAAACTTTCTAAAATGTATAATAACAAAACCGATTAGAACCATACAATTTTCTTTCTTATCATCGCTTTATTATTTTGGATACAATGCATGTTTTAGATAATAGATATAGAGTGAAAGTACCTTCATTAAGCGTATGCAAGTTAATGGTACCTATAATGACACCCCATGATGATTTTAGTATGTCGAAAACACAACAGGATATTCCAGTCACGCACATATGAACAGAACATTTCAATTATAATCGACACTGTGTATTCAAGGGGGTTATTTCGTACTAATCCGATGTCTTAACCTTAATGTACTTAAATTTTTGTTGGATTTTTCGCAATAATCGCTTTCTTTCTTATTGTTAGCTCATCCAGGAAGTTTAATCATTAAATTTATAATTTTAATTTAATTATTTAATTTCGATTTTTGTATCTTACACGTAACAGAAAGAAAGTTGTTGACGCATATCTTGTTGTGCAATAACATTCAAGAGTAATCTCGTTGTTGCTTTAATCAGAACGCATTCTTCCTGATAAATCGTACTTTCGTTTTTTTTAATTCTTTTTTGTGATAAAATATCTTACCTGGTGTAAAGAAAAAATTCAATTTGACGATGAGGACATTTAAACGGCTTTGGGATACATGAACTTGTGTTGTATAAATCTTGAATGTTACTCGGTTTCTCTTTTTCTTTTTGACCCGATGAACCTAATGGAAAATCAATTAAATTATTAATTAATTCGCACCTAAATAAATGTAGTTTAATTTAAATGAGATCTGAATTTAGTTGAGAAAGTTCCAATAAAAAAATATTCCCAAACGAGAAAGTTTATTTACTCGCATCTAAATATCAACGTATTTTTAACATTTTTGCATTTATAAAACGTTGTTTGACTTGACCCTAATTTAGAAACATCCACATAAATAGAAACGATCATTTTCGCAATGTTTCATAAACAAGCTTAGTATTCTCAAAAGCAAAAGCCTTAATTGTGATAACTAATTGTAAGTAATAACAAAATTATTTAACTCGTTACAAAATATGTCAATTATTTCAAGAACGCCGATAATGCATATTTAATTTTTCGAAACCTTCAATAATTTAAAATGAAATAAAACGGTTCATACTTACCGGTAAATGTGTATAATAAAAGAAGAAAACAGACCAAAACAAAACTTTCACATTTCACTAATCCTCCGTTACGTTTGATTTTATGTATCATCTCTTCTTCCAGTTATTAATGCTTATGTGTTGGAAACGAAACGAAACGAAAATAACGGAATTTCCAACCTCGGTTTGATAGCCGGGTATAGTGAAAGTTGTTGGCGTTTGCGGCGCGAACGTTAACGGTGAGGTTCAAAAACTGCAACTGTAAGAGTGCGGTACTCTTACTTTTACTTTAAATTTCTTCCTACTACTTTGGCTAAATCATCCTGTTGAGTTGGGAAGTGGAAAACTCTCACTTACTGTAAGTGTGATCTTAAATGATTCAGGTGTTTATACATAAGTTTGAAGTTAATATTTAGCGTTTTTTTCAACTTCATACATATTAAAATTTTCTTCATCGATTCTAACCCAGATGTTCATCTTCTAATTATGTAACATAGTAAAATAAATACTACATGTGTATATCAAACACCATTTTGGTAAGACTAGATATTTCTAGTTTGATTTGAAATGGGATATCGGAATCTTGATGATTCGCTTGATAATAATGATGAAAAGGTGAACTAAGCCTTATATCTTTGATAAAAGAGTTCTATCTTATGAACACGTAGAGATTATGGACTGCCATAAAAGCTGTGTAAGGAAAATAGTAAAACTGAATAAAATTGAGTCAAATTAGTGCAGAAAGTTAAATCCATTACAATTTGTTTTGGATGATATCTTACAAACATATAGTTATGACTTGAGAATATTAAAACCAGGATCCAAAATGTGCTAAACTTCAAACTTTCCTAACTGCTAAATTTGTTACCCATTATATGGACTTTCAATATAGTATTATTGAAATAGTAAGTTTTTGTTTAGTAAGTTCAGATTGGCAATCTTAAACTTTAGAAGAAGATATCCATCATAACGCGTAAGTAGTCGTTTATCATTTATTGCAAAAGTTGTTATTAATAGTTATACGAAGAATTAAAAATGTCTGTTTCTTCTAAATTTCTCCTGGCCGTTATTATTCTAGTTAACATCAAACGTACTTTGCAACAAGTTATGGGTCCAGGTGGACGGCCAGTGTTGCCAGGTGAGGGAAGCTAAATTCACCAGATTTTCTTGACATTCAGACATTCTTGGGATGATTTAAAAACGTTGTTGTTGCAGCATAACATTGGACACATAATTTTTAATGCTACCAATAAGATAACAGTCTTTAAGACAATGTAGAGTGTTTGGAACAGCAAAAACTCATGCTGCCAACAAGTTGGCAGACGTCAAACTAATCAGTAAGACTTTGAAGACACAATAGCTGATGCGCAAACAAGTTGGCAGCCTTTTAGATAATATACAGTGTTTGAAACAATAATAGCTCATGCTGCCAACAAGTTGGTGGACTTCAAGCTGATGAGCAGGATTTTGATGACATAATAGCTCATGCGGCCAACAAGTTGGCAGGCTTCAAAATGATGAGCAGGATTTTGGTGACAAAATAGCTCATGCTATCAACAAGTTGGCAGTCTTTGGGATAATATACGGTGTTTGGAGCAATAATAGCTCATGCTGCCAATAAGTTGGTAGACTTCAAACTGATAAACAGGATTTTGATGATATAATAGCTCATGCTGCCAATAAGTAGGCAGTTATTAAAATAATGTACAGGGTTTTGTGCAGTAATAGCTCATGCTGCCACAAAGTTGGCAGTCTTTAAAATAATATACAGTGTTTGGAGCAATAATGGCTCATGCTACCAACAAGTTGGTAGACTTCAAACTGATAAGCAGGATTTTGGGGACATAATAGCTCATGCTGCCAACAAGTTGGCAGTCTTTAAGATAATATACAGTGTTTGGAGCAATAATAGCACATGCTGCCAACAAGTTGGCAGGCTTCAAAATGATGAGCAGGATTTTGGTGCCATAATAGCTCATGCTGTCAACAAGTTGGCAGTTTTTAAAATAATGTATAGTGTTTTGTGCAGTAATAGCTCATGCTGCCAACAAGTTGGCAGCCTTTAAGATAATATACGGTGTTTGGAGCAATAATAGCTCATGCTGCCAACAAGTTGGCAGACTTCAAACAGATGAGCAGGATTTTGGTGACATAATAGCTCATGCTTGCAACATGTTGGCAGTTTTTAAGGTAATGTACAGCGTTTGCAGCAATATTAGCTCATGCTGCCAATAAGTTGGTAGACTTCAAACTGATAAACAGGATTTTGATGATATAATAGCTCATGCTGCCATCAAGTAGGCAGTGTTTAAAATAATGTATAGTGTTTTGTGCAGTAATAGCTCATGCTGCCAACAAGTTGGCAGTCTTTAAGATAATGTACAGTGTTTGGAGCAATAATAGCTCATGCTGCCAACAAGTTGGCAGACTTCAAAATGATGAGCAGTATTTTGGTGACATAATAGCTCATGCTGTCAACAAGTTGGCAGTCTTTGGGATAATATACGGTGTTTGGAGCAATAATAGCTCATGCTGCCAACAAGTTGGCAGTCTTTAAGGTAATATACAGTGTTTGGAGCAATAATAGCTCATGCTGCCAACAAGTTGGCAGACTTCAAAATGATGAGCAGTATTTTGGTGACATAATAGCTGATGCTGTCAACAAGTTGGCAGTCTTTAAGATAATATGCAGTGTTTGGGGGAATAATAGCTAATGCTGCCAACAAATTCGCAGTCTTTAAGATAATATACGGTGTTTGGAGCAATGATAGCTCATGCTGCCAACAAGTTGGTAGACTTCAAACTGATAAACAGGATTTTGATGATATAATAGCTGATGCTGCCAACAAGTAGGCAGTTTTTAAAATAATGTATAGTGTTTTGTGCAGTAATAGCTCATGCTGCCAACAAGTTGGCAGTCTTTAAAATAATATACAGTGTTTGGAGCAATAATAGCTCATGCTGCCAACAAGTTGGCAGACTTCAAAATGATGAACAGGATTTTGGTGACATAATAGCTCATGCTGTCAACAAGCTGGCAGTCTTTAAGATAATATACAGTGTTTGGAGCAATAATAGCTCATGCTGTCAACAAGTTGGCAGTTTTTAAGATAATATACGGTGTTTGGAGCAATAATAGCTCATGCTGCCAACAAGTTGGTAGACTTCAAACTGATAAACGGGATTTTGATGACATAATAGCTCATGCTGCCAACAAGTAGGCAGTTTTTAAAATAATGTATAGTGTTTTGTGCAGTAATAGCTCATGCTGCCAACAAGTTGGCAGTCTTTAAGATAATATACAGCCTTTGGAGCAATAATAGCTCATGCTGCCAACAAGTTGGCAGACTTCAAAATGATGGGCAGGATGTTGGTGACATAATAGCTCATGCTGTCAACAAGTTGGCAGTCTTTGGGATAATATACGGTGTTTGGAGCAATGATAGCTCATGCTGTCAACAAGTTGGCAGTTTTTAAGATAATATACAGTGTTTGGAGTAATAATGGCTCATGCTGCCAACAAGTTGGCAGTCTTTGGGATAATATACGTTGTTTGGAGCAATAATAGCTCATGCTGTCAACAAGTTGGCAGTCTTTGGGATAATATACGGTGTTTGGAGCAAGAATAGCTCATGCTGTCAACAAGTTGGCAGTCTTTGGGATAATATACGGTGTTTGGAGCAATAATAGCTCATGCTGTCAACAAGTTGGCAGTCTTTGGGATAATATACGGTGTTTGGAGCAAGAATAGCTCATGCTGTCAACAAGTTGGCAGTCTTTGGGATAATATACGTTGTTTGGAGCAATAATAGCTCATGCTGTCAACAAGTTGGCAGTCTTTGGGATAATATACGGTGTTTGGAGCAAGAATAGCTCATGCTGTCAACAAGTTGGCAGTCTTTGGGATAATATACGGTGTTTGGAGCAATAATAGCTCATGCTGTCAACAAGTTGGCAGACTTCAAACAGATGAGCAGGATTTTGGTGAGATAATAGCTCATGCTGCTAACATGTTTTTTTTTATACGTAAGTTTTTATATTCTTATCCTATATTCATATTTTAATCTGTTGTAATGTTTTTTACAGATGTACTTCATTTTTAACCTGTCTTTTTTGTGAAAGAATTTTTCGATTAAGTTTGAACAATTCTATTTTTCGAATGTTTCTTGTTTTTCTAATGTTTCACTTCAAATTTTGACTGTAAGTAATTTCTATTTATTTGATCTTTGCATTTGTCACCATATTTTTTAAACGATTTTTTTGTTGTTTCTTTGTAGTTTTCGACTGATGATGAGGTTTAGGCCTCGAAACTAGTTTCGAAGTAAATAAAAAATTTTGCAAGTAAGAGGTTCATTTTTTCCTATTTTTAATTTTTAATTAAAATACTTTATTCACTAAACTTGCAACATGGATTACAATTCTAATAAGTTGGTAGACTTCAAACTGATAAACAGGATTTTGATGATATAATAGCTCATGCTGCCAACAAGTTGGCAGTCTTTAAGATAATATACAGTGTTTGGGGCAATAATAGCTCATGCTGCCAACAAGTTGGCAGACTTCAAAATGATGAGCAGGATTTTGGTGACATAATAGCTCATGCTGTAAACAAGTTGGCAGTCTTTGGAATAATATACAGTAATATCGATATATTTATTATTTATTTTTCGTCCCTTACATGTTTCGGCTATTTTTAGCCATCAACAGAGGGTTTCTATAAACAAAATTTATCTATCAAAACAAGATAACACATAATAAAATTAAAGGAACTTAAAATTATTAGATGGAAATTTTAACATAATATAAATTCTTTATCGAAACTTACATCGTCAAATGTTGGAGAATCTTAAGGTTATTATATAGCATAAAATGATGTCTGTAAATTTTTTTATAAAAGATTTTAAAAGACTTTAAATCTTTTTTTTTGTAGTGTTGGAAATTTTACATATTGTACGTTGTTATCATCTGTGAGGATGTTGAAGTTATGAGGTTAAAAAGTCATTTCATGAATAGAAAAACCTATAAAAATAATCAAATTAAACATTTCCAAATAGAGGTTAGAAAAATCATCAAAGAATTAGAAATTCAACCCTGATTGTGTTTTAATTGTGAAGAAAGTTAAGTCTTTGAGGTTTCGTTTTAGGTAATACTGTATAAAGAGTAACTCAGGAACATTCAAAACAGGATCTGTTACTCATTAACTGGATTTTTAGTTTCAAGTTTTTAACACATCGAATTGATCGATTACATTTTTGTATAAATAAAGAGTTTTAACTCAAAAATATCTCTAATCTCTTCTATTTCGAATAATAATTGATCTTTTTGCCACACTTTAAACATTGCTTCATTTCTCTTTTGTTCTAAATTAAAATTTCGGACATTTTAATATAATCCTAGAATGATTTAATAAAAGGATTTAAATAATAAAAAAATTTATCAAAGAAATTTTATTTTATTCTCTAATCAACATGAGTCATCTTTCGCATACGGAGATGCAGCGTTTACTTTTACCACATAGATTCCTTTTGCACTAAAAAATAAAGATAATATTAAATAATTCGTTTTGTAATCTTTTTTAAAACAAGTACTCAGAAGAGACATGTTCGCCCATTATTTCATTCGTTCCGTTGATAGTTGTATTCCCGGAAAATGGCTTTCCACAAAAATAAGGTTTTGTCGGTGAAATTGACTCTGCAAAGTAATCACACGATTTTGCATGCGAACATAAAACGAAATCTGCAACAATGTGAATAAAATCAGCACAAAATGTTAAATTTGAAACTTATTTCTATACTTCCTGGATCAAAAATATTAAAACATGCAGATTGGTAGAATGTCTCGTTAACATAAAAATCTACGCTTCCAATCGGTCTAAATTCTCCAAACATCAAAATATTGGTATGAATATTATCTACAAATGCTGCGCTGGTATGATTTTCCAAAGGAATCAGAAATCCTGGAAGAGCAACATCTAACCCAGTTAATCTTTTAATTATTATTTTATCGTTTCTTAAAAGATTTCCAGCTAATCCACCAATTTGAGCTCCCAAACTAAATCCAACAACGTGAATATTTTTGGTTAAATTCGGATTGGATACGTTCATGCATTTTACAAAATTCGCAAAACAACGTGATATTATCTCAATATTCTCTAATGCTTGTAGATAACAAGGTTTTGGGACTAAGGAAGAATAATCTACCGAGATAACATCGTACCCTGCCTTAATGTACTCTAAAAATTAATATCATAAAAAATAATCAAATATTAATTAAAATTTTATTACTAGTTTTAACATCTGCGTTAATAAAATTGGTTAAATCTCCGTTATATCCATTTAAAAGAAATAAAATTTTATTGTTATTATTAAGTGAATAAAATGGGGCATTATTGATATTCGTACAGTTTAATTGGAGACCATTTGTTGTTTCGCTAAGAAAATAATTATTATATAATTACATAGTATATGTGTGACTTTGTTACTTACTTATTGTAAAACCAGAACGTTATCTTAGGATGTGGGCATGTTGCAGAACCGTTTACAACGTCTGAGCATGTATTTGTTAATGCTTATGCGTTAGAGTCGATGTGACAAAAAGCAAAAGGAAGTAGCTTACTGCTAAATAATAAAAATATCAACATAAAAATTATATAGATAAAATTACTTACTCAATTTAGTTTTCATTTTAAAGGTTGGCTTAAAGTATAAAAATTAACAGTTTCAACATGCATTTATATTTATTTCCTTATCTGCCTACTTCCTGGAGTATGTTTAAAATTTTGACTATTGAGATATGGGTAAACATTTTTCTTTAATTATGGATTGTTTATATTTAGAAAACATTTAATTTTTTTTTACTTCTTATAGAGATATGGTTAAATTCTATTTTATCAAGGAATTTATTTTTTAAAAGCAATATTTTCCGCAACTTTTTATTTATCTAACATTGTGGCATTTATAAATAATTCAAAATAATTCACATTTTGAAATAACAACAAATAACAGTTTAGAAAATTGCTAAAAAGGGTTCGTTTTGTCATTTTTTAATTTATTTCGAAATTTTCACTTCTATTTCAATATCCACTCTATGTCTAGTTTTATCAGTTTTTCTTGAATTGAAATATACAGGATTGCTAAAGTACAGTTTGATAAGTACTCTATTTCAGAAACTATTCATTGCAGAGGACTTCGTGAAAAATGTCTTCAGATAGACAACTAAATTCAACCCAACCCAACCCAACCCTGTATATTTGAATTGAAGTAACACTAGAACTAACACTAGACCTAGAACTAGGATCATTTGGGTTGAGCCGACTTGAGAAATTTACAGCTAAACCCGAATGTTTCTGGTTCTAGATTTAGAGTAAGATCCAAAGATATAAAACTAGAATTAACACTAGTTTTGGTTAAAACCAAAACTTTCCACTTCTAGGTCTGGTGTTAGTTCTAGTTTTATTTTAATTAAAATATACAGGGTTGCCAAATCAATTTGTAAAGTACTCTATTCAGAAACTATTTACTGTCCTTCAAAAGGTCTTCATTAAAAAAATTTCTTTGAACCAAAATATTTGAACAGTCCTAAGATATTCGTCACCCCAGGGCTGGGTTGGATGAGTGAAACGACTACGCCTCTTTTCATATAAAATTTAATACCAAAGAAAGAAAAAGGCCGCAGTTTAGAGGGGACATGTATAATGGGGACGGCATACATTTCATTCCACCCTCCAAGAGTTGGGTCTCAGGGTTGCAGCCGTGTTAGTCCTTAGGTTTAGGACGATGCTATCCTTTTCCTCATCTGACTATCCAAATATATTTCTTTAGTATTTTGCTAATAAATTGTAAAGATTTTTCAAACATTGGAAAGCATTTTAATGGAAACCCTTCGCACAATGAATTAAGTTTTTCTGTAACAAACCATGTACAGATCGAAGATAAGTTCCAGAGTTACGAAAATACTTCTTTTCAAAAAGAAAATTGAGCAAAGTAAACATTTAAGAAGCAAAAATAATATAACATTTTATTACATACATCAAAAAATAAAAAATATCGTATTCAATTAAAACAAAATAAATTATTAAATTAATTTATGAAAAACAAACTATAATTAATCCATAGTGGCTGTTGTAGTAAGGCAGCTTTCTTTTACAAAAAATTGGCCCAATGTTTGCTAAACAGCTGTTTTTTTTCAACGTAAGATAAGTTTCTGTGTAGACACTGGGACAGTTTCAAACTCCTTTCGCTATCAGGATCGTTTTTTAAAAAACCTTCATAGCTTCGTCAATCAAACACATCGCTTTGGAAAATTGTTTGGAGATTAAATTTTGTTCTTAAAGATTTCTATTAAACCGTCACTGTCACCTTCTTCACCAACAAATTGCCAATCCAGTTGCAATAGTTCTTCATTATAGAATTCTTGGTTGCGCGCATTCAAAATTAGACTGCAGCTAAATTAGAACAGCTGGTATACCATCAACTTCTGCAGCGCATATTCCTTAAACACATTCAGGACACATTTTGCGCCAAATATCATTCATGCAAAGATTACACACCTCTATGGCTTTCATAATGCTGAACTTTTTCCAAAACTCTTGCATGGTAGGCTTATCTTGTCCATCAGTCTCACTTAAAGAATGTTTAAATGTTCGTCGAAGGTAATAACTTTTAAAAGTCTCCCTGATTACTCCCTGATCCATCGAATGAATAACCGGTGTCGTATTATGTGGCAAAAATACAAATTTCACGTTTTCTGACAACTCATTATCATAAACTGGATGGCCAGGAGCATTTTCTATTACGACCAAAGCCTTGAAGTTTAAGTTTTCCTTATTGCCATAAGCTTTAATTTCTGGAATAGCATAAGTTGAAACCCAGTTTTGACAAATGATGCTCGCCAGTGGACAGGAAGCAGATTCTTTGAACAACTTTTCATAGCTCTTGGATGTTTTGATTAATAAATGAGAAATGGTTTAAATTTGAAATCACCATTTGCATTACAACCAAGAAGAAAAGTCAGCCTATCCTTGCTATCTTTAAATCCTGGGGAAGACTTTTCTGTTTGCGATATGAATGTTCTGTTAGGTAGACGTTTCCAAAGTAACCTTGTCTCGTCAACATTAAAGACTTCTTTCGGATCATAACCACCTTCGTGAATTAATGTTTTTAACTCTGTCGGGTACCGTTCTGCAGCAGTTATATCAGCCCTAACTAGCTGCAAATGTTTCGCTCTTGTCTGTATTACTACCACTAGCATTATCGTTTGATACTGCTTTACTTTTTATGTCATCAAATAAGCTGCTTGCTTTTGTCTAAATTGCTATTTTACTTAATACATATAAACATATATATGATTTATACTTATATATGTATATGATATAATAAACAACAAATAGAAAGCAAGGACACTATTTTGATCATCAAAGCACTCCTTGTCATCTAGGTCATTTAGCATCTAATAATGTTACAGGTTTTTGCGGGCTCTCTTATTTTATCCCCATCTCGATCTCTAATAGATCTGATAGTTGTTGCAGCCAGACCAAGAGATTTTGCTATCTCCACAGCCTTTTTTTAGATTTTTTTTTAATTTTTGGTAATTCTACCAGCAACGTTCTTCTACCACTTGTTTGGCTAAAAAAAACGCAACTTCGAAAAAATGCATAACAAAACGACGCAAAGCGAGGTATTGGGGTATCGTTTTGTTCTACGGATAAAATTAAAAATCTGTTAATTGCGATTAGTGAGTCTTTTACCAATTCAGACTACAAGGGGCACAATGTAAAATTTACATTTTCAAATTTTGCTCGGATTACAAGAAAATTCGGATTTGAGAGTGTATGAATTAGCGGAGCTTTATTGTAATTAGCAATCTTGACAAAATTGAACCATAAATAATTTCATGATTAACACTGTGCCCATACCAGTATCCCTAGGTTTTCTCGCTGTTATTATCTTCTTCATCCATCTCTTTCCTTTCGCTGTCCCCTCCAACAGCCACTTCTATTTCATCACCTCCTCCCTCAACTCATCACACTCCACCAACAGATGCTATAAAGACACCCTGCCCTACTCACATTATCTACAACACTCTTCTGTAATATTTCCTCTTTTCTCTCTTACCATATCCAATCCTCCCTGCTTTAACTTCCTACGAACGTCTTGCAGTGAGAAGAAAGGAAGATTTTGCAAAATCTTGTAGTATGGTCTTCTTAAAAACCACTTCCAGTACCGATCCTCCAGAATATTCGTACATAGAATAGAGTACCTTATACATCATTGTACTCCTCACCAGCCTAGCAAAAATAAATTTCTCTTTCTGATGTCCCTCCCAAACATTCTTTCATTTTATCCCATGAACTGTCCTATCACCCTATTTGCCCTTTAAGCCATATCCCTCATATGAGCCACGTCTTTGCCCTTCCTTCCTGAACCTATATCCAAGAACCTATAATTTCATCATTTTCGTCGTTGCCATATTCATCTCAACATCATTCCAGTTAGTGATTTTATCTGAGTTATCATTTTAAATCATTTTTTTAACTTTTATTGAGGTTATCCTTCCCAATTCGGTGCTAACATCTGATGCAAACATTTTTGTTTCTTTTAGAGCAGTTAATACTTAAATTTTTTCCGATCCAATTTAGCCTGTTTTGGTCAGCCATCATTCGTAGCTTGGATCCTTGGTTACATGATTTTGCTAATGTCCACATTTTGTACTTTTCAGATCTATCAAATCAGCATCAAGTCATAGTACTCGGTGTTTACTTTTTGCGTTTTTGCAATGTACTATTCTATATCCATCTTTTCTATGTGCTTGGAAAAGTATCTTTAAGAAAGGAAATAGTGATGACGACAATTATGTTACAAATATCTTCAAAATGGAACTTGGAATGACATTTAGACAAAAATCGACGCGAAATACTTAGCAAACATATAAGAAGTATCAGGACTTGAGGTTACAATTGAGGTATTGCCATTCCAGACGTAATATCCCTTTAGTTATCCATAAAAGACCAGTACCCTTAGGATTTTTCAGATGTCTCACTTGAACCGAGTTGATAGAAACCTGCCATAAAAAGCCAAAATCATGTTTCTTACGTCCATCCCATCAAAAACAGTCTGCAAATCTGTAAAATTAAATCATTGTTAGTCTAATCACAATGTCACCAATGTTTTTGTTGTTGGATTAGTTTTAATTAGTCTGTATCATCAAATTTGTATTATATTTGCAAAACATAAGACTGTAGTTTTACTTTGTTAATGTTTTAGTAATAATACAATATTATTAAAATTGAGTTAATTTACTAAGCTTATTTTTGCTAAATCATGCTTGTTAACAAAACTAATTAACATAACAAAACTATTTTTAGAATTATAATGACCTACATATCAAAGGATGAAATTTTTATTATACATATTTTTTTATTTTTTTAAATGAAAAATATGATTATATAAAGCAATCATTCCTAATTTTACATTCTCATTTTTACGTAAACCTAAAAATATTAAAATAATGAATATATTCGCTTATTCATCACTCAGTAAAATTCTTATTAATCACAAGATTTAATCTTCATTTTAAATCGATATCATTTCAGTTTTTTATTTTCAATTAACCTATTCAAGCGGAAACGAAATAATAGATCAAGTAAAATGTGTGGGTGTTGTATTAAAAGGTGGATGTCCGAATAAAGAGGTGACTTTTTGGCTTTATAATAAAAATGTGCAAGATTATTTATTGGACGGATTTAATGAGACAACTATTTCGAACGCTCCTTGGGTTTCAAATACTAAAACTGTTTTAATTTTACACGGTTATACTAAAAATAAATCAGCAGAACCGAATATATGGCTTAAACCTGGTTTGTGTCAGCTTAAATAATACATCTTACGTAAACAATTTATTTTTTTAGAATATATGAAAAAAGGTTATAACATAATCTCCGCTGATTATTCAAAAGCTGTCCCAGATCCTTGTTACCTGCAGTCGGTGGAAAATGTTCATAAAATCGGGGATTGTACCGCTGTTTTTATAGAAACTATTTTTAAAAAATCCAACGGAGAGGTCAAATTAACCACATTTTTAGTAGTCGGATTTAGTTTAGGCGCACATATTGCTGGAAAGGCGGGAAGTGAATTAAAAAAAAAGGAAAATCCCATTACTTTAGATAGAATAGTGGGTAAATTAAAACAGCTTAATTTTATTTTTAAATTTTTAATCTTATTATATTTTAAAGCTCTTGATCCAGCGTTTCCTCTATTTTACGGCCCTTTAAACTTAATAACCAAGAAATCTGCAAGCTTCGTAATGATAATCCATACAAACATGTTTGGTCGTGGACACCCAGAATTTACTGGTCACGTTGATTTTGTTGTCAATTATGGTATCTTTCAACCATATTGCCTTCATAATATTTCGAATCCGAATGGTAATTAATGGAATAAAATAAATGTAAGGGTAACCTTTAAATAATGATTTCAGCGTTTATAATATGTAATCACGATATGGCACCACAATATTACGCAGAATCAATTAATTCCGAAAAAGTTTTTTGTGGGCGATTTAAGAAGAAACATGCCATAATGGGAGAAAATACTCCATCTGGGTACAATATATTAACATAATTTAATTGAAATGTGCTTATTTTTAATTTTTTTTAGGACGGTTGGGGTTTTTCATGTAAAAACTAATAAAGCTCCACCATTTGCTAGAGATTTAAATTGTACTTCAACATAAATTATATAATTATGTAATATTTATATAAACCAATACATTATATTTTGATTTTAAACCTGACATTTGAGAACTAAATATCGGACAAAAAACATCAAGTATCAAATTAATTATTGTTTGTTGTTAATGTAACAGATTCAAAATTTGTCTAAAATCAAGCAACAACTTGAACTCAAATGGCAATATGAAACTGCTTTAATGAGTCTCTATTAATCAAAATGAGACATAAAACAGAAAAGAAATCATCCATAAACCACACCAACACCAATTCAGGTATTTTCGGGTGATGATAAATTTACGTCTTTTCTAAGCTTTTGTAACAGTTAATAAAGATACCATGAAGTTAACTACATATAATAGTAGACAAACTTTATTGTTGTAACGTTAGAATATTGTGTATTTGTTTTTATATACTATAATAACATGAAAATGAGTATCCTGAAAAACCAGGCAGCAAACTCTCCTTAATATCACGTCAGTTAGTTTAGAGATTTAAAAAGTCAACTTACGTAATATTGAACGTGAATAAAATTTTGTTGGTTTTGCTTTTCTATGATTGGGTTGGGTTGAGTTTCAACTTCATATCATTCCTAAAGGGTTGTTTCTTTGGATTTCGTCCTATATATCTGGGAGGCTTCAAGCAGTGAAAGTAAATATCTAGTTTTACTCCTGTTACATTTGGTGTACCTCAAGGTAGCCACTTTGGACCTATTCTATTTCTAGCTTATATAAACGATATTTCTGAATGTTTTCATTATTCTTATTTTTCTCTTTTTGCTGATGACTGTAAAATTTATGCTAGTAATAAGTCTGCTTCTGATTGTATTCGGTTGCAAGAAGACATTGACAGATTCGATTCTTATTGCTCCCAAAATTACTTATTTCTAAATTCTGATAAGTGTTGCCAGATCACGTTCAGCAGAAAGAGATATAATGTTAACTTCAAATATAAGTTAGGTCCCTATTATCTTACTCAATCCTCTACAATTAAAGGTCTTGGTGTTATATTGGATTCTAGACTACTCTTTCGAGATCATATTACGTATATCGTTTCTGAAGCTACAAAGCGCCTCGGATTTATTATTAGAATTTCTCGTCCATTTTCAAACGTGCGCTGCATTACTTCCTTATATATGGCATACATGGTTACCGGTTTAAATTTCGCTTCAGTTGTGTGGAGTCCTGCCTACAATATTCACAATGACCTTATTGAAGACCTACGGAGAAGATTTGTTCGTTATTTGGCTCACAAATTCTATATTCCGTACTGCTTTTATTCCCAAAGATGCCAAGTGTTTGGTTTAAGATCTCTTTGTGGCCGTCGACACAGTACTGACCTATTATTTCTATACAAATTGGTTAATGGAATTCCTGACGCTCCAATTCTTTTAAACGAGATTCACTTTAATGTTCCTTCTTATGTTACTCGTTCCCCATTTACGTTCAGACTACCTGCTTCTGGATCCAATGCGCATGCCGGTTCGCCTCTGTTGAGACTAATGCACACTTACAATGTTTATTGCTCCAATGTTAATCTTTTTTGTGATTCAATGATGTCGTTTAAAAAATATGTTTTAACTTTAAGTATTTGTCATTAGTTTTTTTTATAAATTTAATTTACTCATTCGAGATGTACATATTTTCAGATGCACATTCGTTTAACATTCGTTTAGCATAATTATTTGATTTTTTGCAGCTGGTGGGGCAGAGGGGAAAAACTATAATAATTGTCCGTTTTATAGACCTTATACTATTTTTCTATTTCGCTTAACATCAAGATTATATGAACTAATGTAGTGTCTATGTTTTTTCCTCTTCTGCTTCGCGGTTGCTGATTTGATATTTTATTTTTGTTTTTGTTGTTGTTTCATGCTTGATACTTTTTTTTTGTTTTCTTATTAAGTTTGCTGTTTCTTTTGTAATATTGTAGTGGACACTTTTTTGGGATTTCTCCTGTATGTGTCCCGAATATAAATAAATAAATAAATTCCTCATATTGAATGGTATGAAGTTGGTACTCAACCCAACCCAACCATAGAAGAAAAACATCATACCATCCCTCCTTTTGAGTGGTATGAAGTTGGAGCTCAACTTAATTCAGGTTGATACCATCTTTCATGTTGAATTGAACTTAGAAGATGTTGTTTTGGAGTTGATTTTATTTTTTCATGATTGGGTTGGGTTGAGCTACAACTTCATATTATACCCCATATTGAATGGTGGTTTTTACTCATCCGAACCCTAGAAGGAAATCTGTATACCATCCCTTATATTGCATGGTATAAAGTTGGAGCTCAACTCAACCCAACCATAGAAAAAGAACTTGATACCATCTCTCATGTTGAACTTAGATGATGTTGGTTTGGGGTTGATTTTGTTTTTTTTTTAAGATTGGGTTGGGTTGGGCTTCAACTTCATATCATAACTCATATTAAATGGTATGAAGTTGGAGCTCTACCCTACCCAATCATAGAAAAACAAAGTCAACTCCAAAACAACATCTTCTAAGTTCAATTCAACATAAGAGATGAAATTGATATAGTATGATATGAAGTTGAAGTTTTACCCAACCTAATCATAGAAAAACAAAATCAACTCTAATACAACAACTAAGTTCAATTCAACATGAAAGATGGTATCAAATTGGGTTTGGTTGAGCTCCAACTTCATACCATTCAATATGAGGAATGATATGAGGCTTTTCTTCCATGGTTAGGTTGGGTTGAGCACCAAAGAATTTATATACTAACGTGCCCACAATCGCTACCATTTCAATCATTAAAGAATTCCTTATTTGAAAACAAGATATTTTACAACTAAACATTAATGAAATTAACTGTTCTGTGGGTTCGAATGATGTGGGTTTGTTAAAACCCACATCATGAAAATATTATCACATGGTTACGTTATGTTGATGACATTTTATTTGTAACTAAGACAAATGATACAAAAGTGATTAATGACCTACATAAATACGTAAATAACCTCCACAGAAACATAAAATTTACTTTGGAAATGGAAAAAGACAACAAGCTAAACTTTTTAGATTTTACGCTAATCAGAAAAGAAGATAGGATTGAGTTCGACATATACCGGAAACCGACACAGCACAACAAAATAATTCCGCATGATTCATACCACGATTATACACAAAAGTTAGCAGCATTAAGATCATATATACACCGAGCCTTTAATTCAGAACTAAGTCAGAATAATTTTGAAAAGGAAGTATCAATAATACAAACTATAGCAAAAGATAATAATTTCCCCGAAAATACAGTACAAAAATTAATAGACAAAAAACATAATAAAATAAATTTAAAACAAATCTCATCCTTAGACAAGACTATCGATAATAACAAGTTAGATAAATTTAAAACAATAAGTTACCCAGGTACGATATCACACAAATTGAAAAAACTTTTCAAAAAATATAACATAAATCTAACATTCAAAACTACACACACTATTCAAAATATTCTTGATAATAGTAAAGACAAATTTGATATCTTACAAAAAAGCGGTGTATACCAAATAGAATGCAATAGTTGTCAAGCTACATATATCGGAGAGACCGGACGTAATTTCAAAACAAGGATCAAAGAACATTTAACGAAGGAAAATTCGGCATTTGGAAAACACTTACTTTTTAACAACCACGAATTTAATATAGAGAAAAATACAAAAATATTACACAAGAAAAATAAAGGCTATTTATTAGAAATACTCGAAATGTATGAAATAACTAAAAAACAAATTCCGGATAAAATAGCATTAAATGAACAAATAAACCATATTACCCCTCCATTATATAATAATTTAAAAAATCCTTTCAAAAATCTTTAAAACCACTTTCCATCTCTATATTCTTTAAAAACAAGTTTTAGTTGTCCTCGTGATACCACGTTGATGTATTTTAATAAATATATGTTTGTGAATACTTAAAATGTATTGTGATTGTTTTAACTTTTAATTTGTAAACTGACGTAAGTTTTAAAGTAGACATAAAATTCTCTTTTATTTTAATATGTGAACCTCTTTATATATAAATGTTCTTCTGAAGATGGTGTAATTACCGAAACCGGTAAAGACGAAAATAAAAATTTTAAATATCACTTAGTATATGATAATATTTTATATTTCTATAACATATTAGTGATAATGGATAAAAACATAACTAAAAAAAAAAAATTTCTTTGTGTTCAACAACCGGTTTTACCAAATGAAAGATGGTTTGTCTATGGGCTCTCCAATATCTGGAATTATTACCGACATCTTTGTCAATAATTTCGAGAATGAATTGTTTTCTGGAAAATATAAAATAATTACCAATGACATTTTATTTTACGGTCGCTGTGTGCACGATATCTTCATGATATACAATGATAATCCAGCAAAACTATCCGCTCTTAAAGTCATTTTTAATAAATTGTGTAATCTCGAATTTACAACTGAAATGGAAATAGACAATAATCTTAACTTTTTAGATCTTATTATTTCTCGAAATTCAGCAAATAACATTTTAGATTTTAGAATTGACATTTTTAGGAAACCCACTACAACAGACTCTATCATTTCTAAATTTTCTATTATTTAATAAAATATTCATAATCTAAATCACAAAACTACAATAGAAAAATTAGAGCAATTGAAAAACATTATCAAATCTAAAGAACTTGACTTTTATGAAGAATTGTTTATTCACCAATATAATAAAGATGACATACTTCTCAATGATTTAACAGATCTTAATGTACATAGAAATTTTCTAAAATATATTTAACACTTAAATTTACACTCTTCCCACCAAACTCTATCAATTTCCTCTCTTCTTATTACAATCTTATCCTCCAAACGCTAACCTTTAGTCCACCTCAATACGTGAGCCTGTAGACCACTTTTATTTCTTGAATGTTTCTTTTAACTTTTTGATGTAAGCTAATTTATAATTTATTATTTTATTTGTTCTTTAACACCTTTGCTTTTCTTCAGGTATGGATTGTATTTTAATTGTCTTTCTCTTTTTACAAAATAAAAACTAAAAAAGAAATTATTCCAAAAAACTTCATTTATTCATTTTTAACAACTACATTTTTATACACAAATAATTCAATGTTTTTTTCAACTACATTCCTACAGAAACTATTTTATATTTAACTATATGAAGACTATACGAAACTCCTCTACTTGGAGCCCTTTGTTTGACGGTAAATATCCATTGTATACACTTGTTGAATTTTATTTTTAAGACTTTTATGTAGTTATTGTTCACTTTAATTCCTAACTTCACACTTTACTATTTTAATTTGTACCTTTTTGTTGTTTCTCATAGTCGAGCCTGATGAGGAACGTTAAGAATTTACACTAAATAAAAAAACTTTTTCATCATTTTCTCATACAATTTTATTCATTATGAGGCATGATATAAAATTGACGCTCAACCCAACCCAAGCATAGAACAATAAAATCAACCCTAAAACAACAATTCTTTTATTGTAAGTTCAATACGACATGATAGATGGTATCAAATTGGGTTTAAAATTAAGTCAAAACCCACCAGAAATATCGGACACTATGCATTCTTGTTATCTGTCAATAGTGAAGGAGGGATCATCTTCATCACATCAGAGAAGGAGTTAATGCCACATTACACAATTTGCACTGATTACTTTAAATGCTTTGATAAAATTGATCATACATTATTATACAAAGAAGCAAGTTTTAATTTCTTTTTTAACCGTTCCATCTCCATACCTCTCAGTGATGACAATTATATTAATGAACTTAAGAAAATATTGAAGATTGGCTTAAATAACGTATAACGAATTAATAACATATTCATAATCTAAATCACAAAACTACAGTGGAAAACCTAGAGCAATTGAAAAACATTAAAAAATCTAAAGAACTTGACTATTATGAAGAATTGTTTATTCATCAATATAATAAAGATGACATACTTCTCAATGATTTAACAGATCTTAATGTACATAGAAATTTTCTAAAACATATTTAACACTTAAATTTACACTCCTCCCACCAAACTCTATCAATTTCCTCTCTTCTTATTACAATCTTATCCTCTAAACGCAGACCTTTACTCCACCTCAATACGTGAGCCCGTATAGACCACTTTTATTTCTTGAATGCTTCTTTTAACTTTTTGATGTAAGCTAATTTCTAATTTATTATTTTATTTGTTCTTTAACACCTTTGCTTTTCTTCACTTTTGGATTGTATTTTAATTGTCTTTCTCTTTTTAGAAAATAAAAACTAAAAAAGAAATTATTCCAAAAAACTTAATTTATTCATTTTTAACAACTACATTTTTATACACAAATAATTCAATGTTTTTTTCAACTACATTCCTACAGAAACTATTTTATATTTAACTATATGAAGACTATACGAAACTCCTCAACTTGGAGTTCTTTGTTTGACGGTAAATATCCACTGTATACACTTGTTGAATTTTATTTTTAAGACTTTTATGTAGTTATTGTTCACTTTAATTCCTAACTTCACACTTTACTATTTTAATTTGTACCTTTTTGTTGTTTCTCGTAGTCGTGCCTGATGAGGAACGTTAAGCGTTCAAAATTGTCAATAGCACCGAATTTATACTAAATAAAAAAACTTTTTCATAATTCTCTCGTATATTTTTATTCAAGATGAGGCATCATATAAAATTAACGCTCAACCCAACCCAAGCATAGAAAAATAAAATCAACCCAAAACAACAATTCTTCTAAGTTTAATACGACATGATAGATGGTATCAAATTGAGTTTAAAATTAAGCAGGAGATATTTATTCTTCAATCCCGTTAATTGGCTTTCGAACACCACTAAGGTTAGTATACCAGTAGATATAAAATGTTTTTTAGCTTTGGGTCCTAAATTTGTCAGTCCGATTAATGATAAATGTTTTAGCACTAAAAATGTTCTTATGGAAGTAGAAAATATTGTTAACACTTTCTCTAACAGCAAAAAGGATATTGTAAGGGGAGAGCGGCTAACATTCTGACGAATTACCTCACATCTGATGTCGTTCCTTCTTGGCTGGAAGCGTTTTTAATTAACACCAAGAACCAAACTTCAAAATTCCTTAAAGAAAACCCGAGTTTGTTGGTTACGAAAGCGGACAAGGGCTCCATTACGGTGATCTTGGATAAAACAGATTACTTAACGAAAGCAGAGGAAATATTAGAAGACCCGAACACGTACAAAAAAGTCCAAGGAAATAAAGACTTGACAAATATCATTCAAACAAAAATTAATAAAGTGGTAAAGGATTTATTGAATTGTAATGTAATTAGCGACGTACAGTTTAAACAACTTACCAAGTATAATACAGTTCTATCTAAAGCGTATTTCCTTCCAAAAGTCCACAAACAAGGAATTCCACTTAGACCGATCATTTCATCAGTGGGTTCAGCAAGTTATGGTGTTGCGTCGGTGTTCGCTAGAATGTTAACAGTTGTTTTCGACCCATTGACTAATTAAATGTGAAAAATACTTTCGATTTTGTCAGAGGGTTGAGGGGCACGGTGTTACCGGAAAACTTTATAGTGGTTTCACTTGATGTGGTGAGTCTGTTCACAAACATCCCGGTGTCTTTGGTCATTAACATAATTAAAGAAAATTGGCATCTTATATCAGATCAGTTTGATGTCAACCGAGACTTGTTTCTCGGAGCCCTCTCATTCATTTGTAACAACACCTTTTTTGAATTCAATGGTAGTACATACCAACAAATTTTTGGTACTCCTATGGGGTTACCTATTTTAGCTCATATAGTCATGGATTATAGTCTAAGCAAAATTATACCTCATTTGAATTTTAACTTACCTTTCATTAAAAAGTATGTCGATGATATCATTTTGGCTATACCGAAGGGCTCCGAGGTGCAGGTCTTGGAGACATTTAATAGCATCAATAGTCATATCCAATTTACTATTGAAATGGAAAATAATAACTTTGTTCCTTTTCTTGACACTAAGGTAATCAGAAATGTTGAAAACAGCATTATGTTTGATTGGTATAATAAACCTACGTTTTCAGGTAGATACATCCAATTTAACTCGTTTCATAAACTTAAACATAAAATTAATACTGTTCTTGCAATGAAGCACAGAATTGTTAACATTTCCAAACCTCACTTGATACAGACTAACTTGACTAAGTTAAAAAGCATTTTCTTGGATAATTCATACCCACACAGACTATTAAATAAATTACTCTTTAATGCCAACACTAACAACATAAACGAACAAGTTGAAACACTATCTAACGAAACCATAACATATAAGAAGTTGACGTACATTCCTTAATTAACTGATAAACTCACAAAAATGTTCAAAACTTACTCACCTAACGCAAATTTAAAAATAGTAGAATATTATCCATGCAAACTAAATAAAATTTTTTCGAAATTAAAAGATAAAATTTCTGTTCAATACCAATCCAATGTAATCTATTGCGTACCTTGCGGTTCTTGTAACCAATGTTATGTTGGTCATACTGGCCAGTGATTGAAAAACGGTTAAATCAACACAAGAGTGATGTTAGAAACTCAAAAGGTGGTTGCGCTTTAGCACAACATAGTTTAGACACGGGTCATTTGTTTAATTATGAAGAAACTAAGATTTTGGACAAAGAAGATGATTACCATAAGCGTTTATTTTTGGAAATGTTTCATATTGTTAACACTGATAATACAGTTAATTTCAAGACTGACGTCGGCTCTTTAAGTAATTTGTACTCTTTAATTTTTGAAATTTACAACAACATAAAAAACAACTTTGATCCTGGACCCTCTGATGAAACTTTATTTTAGTTTGTGTTTAGGACAAATTTTAAATTTAAAATTTAATTTTTTTTGGGAACACGTGTTTTATTAAACTTGTTTTCGCATAGTCTTTGACGGATGTTCGACCTTTATGGTTCTTAAATGAAAATTAATTTTGCATGGTGGTTGATTTTCAAGAGTGTTCGCCTATTTCAAGTTCAATTAGTAAGTTTTTGTGAAAATAGCTTTTAGCTATTTTAATTGAGCTTGTTAATTTGTAGAAATTCAAACCCTGAAGAAGCTTCAAAAAATGGAAGCGAAACATTGGTCTTGAAAAAATAATTGCGTTCTTTTGTCCTCAATCCTATCCTGGAAGTAGAAATTTACTCGGTTTAAAATTAAGTCATTAAAGCCACCAGAAATATCGGACACTATGCATTCTTGTGGGCTTTGATAAAATTGATCATACATTATTATACAAAAGCCGTCTTCATTTAATATTCCAGTTGATAGTATGCACGTCTATCATATGGGTACTCCTTTTGTTTAAGATGATTCTTTACTGAAATATTATCTCTTTTTGTGCCCCAAATTGATTAAATACATAAATAAACTCGAGTTGGATTCTAGATTTATTTATTTACATATAAACACACTCATATACTAAATAGATAACATTAAAAGTATGACTTAAAAATATTTTGTACGTTATATCCGAACTTTTACTATAATTAAAATCAGTCTAGATTTTTTTTTATTTGATTTTTAATATTTTTAGCAAACGGTGATTTTGCGTTAGTGTCAACGTGGTAAATTCCACTCGATCTGAAACGAAACCAAAAATTTTATAATCCAATAATTTAAAAATTAAATTTTTATTACTTAATTGATGTATTATGCCCCATTAATTCATAATCCCCCGAAAAGTTCACACCATAAAACCCAACTTGGCTATCAATTGATTCTGCATACAATTCAGGAGCGCGGCCATGATCACAAGAAAGACTCCCTAATTTAAAAAAATTATATTATTTGAAACTTCAATAAATTAATTAAAAATTAACTTACAAAAATCACATCCATTTTGATGAATTAAACCGTTAACGTAGAAATCAACGTGTCCAATTGGAAATAATTTTCCCAACCCACCTGAACAAGTATGGATACAATCGACGAATTTGGCACAATTTTTATTTAAATAACTGGTTGGGCCGTAAAATAAAGGTCCTGCAACGTCTAATCCTGTAATTCTAGAAAGAATTTTTCCGGATGCTTTTAAGTAAGTTCCAGTTTTTCCTGCGATTTGCCCACCCAAACTGAAACCGATCAAATGCATTTCCAGTTGCCAAAACTGTTAATTTCAATTGGTTTGGTAACTAAAAATATAACAAGAAGTTTATAAATCATAACGATGTCGTATTAATGTTATTTAGAAACTAACTTATTTTCGAAAACAACCCTTATTTATACCGAGAATTTTCAATGGAACGTGTCGATTCCCGATAAAAGAAAATAAAAAAATAGCGCACAAGTAATAATGATGGAATAATTTCACAACATTTACTAAACTCCACATTATTAAATTTAATTTTATCTGGTCAATTTTAAGATGTACAAAGGAACGATCTAAATCCAAATTTTATTGGCACGTTTTAGTTTCACAATCAATTAAGGCGAATAAATGATTTGTATTTACGATATTGCAGTTTATTTAGGAAATCGGATGTTTTATCTATTTTCCTATGATAGATAACAATAGGTGGGTAATAATTTTTATGATTTTCATTTAAATTTAATGTCCATTGTGTAGACAACCAATATTGCGCAGCTTCAAATTAAGTATAATTTAAGTTTCCAGCATCTTCATGGATAGAACTATTTTATTTAGCGCCCCAGGGCTGTGTTGGACGAACGCGTTGAATGAGGAAATGAGAACAAACACTTTCTCATGGAAAATGTTGGTTCTACTGTTAGTTTTAGCTTTACTTCAATTCAAATGTACAGGGTTGCCAAATCAGTTTGTTAAGTACTCTATTTCAGAAACTATTCATTATAGAGGACTTCGTAAAAAAATGTCTTCAGATGTACAATGCAACTCAACCCAACCCAACCCTGCATAGTTGGATTGAAGTAACACATTGTCAAAATTTCTTTGTGTTCAACAACCGGTTTTACCAAATGAAAGATGGTTTGTCTATGGGCTCTCCTATATCTGGCATTATTACCGACATCTTTGTCAATAATTTCGAGAATGAATTGTTTTCTGGAAAATATAAAATAATTACCAATGACATATTATGTTACGGTCGCTGTGTACACGATATCTTCATGATATACAATGATAATCCAGCACAACTATCCACTCTTAAAGTCATTTTTAATAAATTGTGTAATCTCGAATTTACCACTGAAATGGAAATAGAGAATAATCTTAACTTTTTAGATCTTATTATTTCTCGAAATTCAGCAAATAACATTTTAGATTTTAGAATTGACATTTTTAGGAAACCCACTACAACAGACTCTATCATTTCTAAATTTTCTTTTAATTGTAAACAACACAAAGAAGCAAGTTTTAAATTCTTTTTTAACCGTCTCATCTTCATACCTCTCAGTGATGACAATTATATTAATATAACATATTCAATAAAATATTCATAATCTAAATCACAAAACTACAATAGAAAAATTAGAGCAATTGAAAAACATTATCAAATCTAAAGAACTTGACTTTTATGAAGAATTGTTTATTCACCAATATAATAAAGATGACATACTTCTCAATGATTTAACAGATCTTAATGTACATAGAAATTTTCTAAAATATATTTAACACTTAAATTTACACTCTTCCCACCAAACTCTATCAATTTCCTCTCTTCTTATTACAATCTTATCCTCCAAACGCTAACCTTTAGTCCACCTCAATACGTGAGCCTGTAGACCACTTTTATTTCTTGAATGTTTCTTTTAACTTTTTGATGTAAGCTAATTTATAATTTATTATTTTATTTGTTCTTTAACACCTTTGCTTTTCTTCAGGTATGGATTGTATTTTAATTGTCTTTCTCTTTTTACAAAATAAAAACTAAAAAAGAAATTATTCCAAAAAACTTCATTTATTCATTTTTAACAACTACATTTTTATACACAAATAATTCAATGTTTTTTTCAACTACATTCCTACAGAAACTATTTTATATTTAACTATATGAAGACTATACGAAACTCCTCTACTTGGAGCCCTTTGTTTGACGGTAAATATCCATTGTATACACTTGTTGAATTTTATTTTTAAGACTTTTATGTAGTTATTGTTCACTTTAATTCCTAACTTCACACTTTACTATTTTAATTTGTACCTTTTTGTTGTTTCTCATAGTCGAGCCTGATGAGGAACGTTAAGAATTTACACTAAATAAAAAAACTTTTTCATCATTTTCTCATACAATTTTATTCATTATGAGGCATGATATAAAATTGACGCTCAACCCAACCCAAGCATAGAACAATAAAATCAACCCTAAAACAACAATTCTTTTATTGTAAGTTCAATACGACATGATAGATGGTATCAAATTGGGTTTAAAATTAAGTCAAAACCCACCAGAAATATCGGACACTATGCATTCTTGTTATCTGTCAATAGTGAGGGAGGGATCATCTTCATCACATCAGAGAAGGAGTTAATGCCACATTACACAATTTGCACTGATTACTTTAAATGCTTTGATAAAATTGATCATACATTATTATACAAAGAAGCAAGTTTTAATTTCTTTTTTAACCGTTCCATCTCCATACCTCTCAGTGATGACAATTATATTAATGAACTTAAGAAAATATTGAAGATTGGCTTAAATAACGTATAACGAATTAATAACATATTCATAATGTAAATCACAAAACTACAATGGAAAACCTAGAGCAATTGAAAAACATTAAAAAATCTAAAGAACTTGACTATTATGAAGAATTGTTTATTCACCAACATAATAAAGATGACATACTTCTCAATGATTTAATAGATCTTAATGTACATAGAAATTTTCTAAAATATATTTAACACTTAAATTTACACTCCTCCCACCAAACTCTATCAATTTCCTCTCTTCTTATTACAATCTTATCCTCTAAACGCAGACCTTTACTCCACCTCAATACGTGAGCCCGTATAGACCACTTTTATTTCTTGAATGTTTCTTTTAACTTTTTGATGTAAGCTAATTTATAATTTATTATTTTATTTGTTCTTTATTACCTTTGCTTTTCTTCAGGTTTGGATTGTATTTTAATTGTCTTTCTCTTTTTACAAATTAAAAACTAAAAAAGAAATTATTCCAAAAAAATTTATTTATTCATTTTTAACAACTATATTTTTATACACAAACAATTCAATGTTTTTTCAACTATATTCCTACAGAAACTATTTTGTATTTAACTATATGAAGACTATACGAAAATCCTCAACTCGGAGCTCTTTGTTTGACGGTAAATATCCACTGTATACACTTGTTGAATTTTATTTTTAAGACTTTTATGTAGTTATTGTTCACTTTAATTCCTAATTTCACATTTTACTATTTTAATTTGTACCTTTTTGTTATTTCTCGTAGTTGTGCCTGATGAGGAACGTTAAGCGTTAATTTATACTAAATAAAAAAACTTTTTCATAATTCTCTCGTATATTTTTATTCAAGATGAGGCATGATATAAAATTAACGCTCAACCCAATCCAAGCATAAAAAAATAAATTCAACCCAAAACAACAATTCTTCTAAGATTAATACGACATGATAGATGGTATCAAATTGAGTTTAAAATTAAGCAGGAGATTTTTATTCTTCAATCCCGTTAATTGGCTTTTGAATACCACTAATGTTAGTATACCAGTAGATATGAAATGTTTTTTGGCTTTGGGTCCTAAATTTGTCAGTCCGATTAATGATAAATGTTTTTGAAAAATGTTCTAATGGAAGTAAAAAGTATTGTTAACACTTTGCCTAACAGCAAAAAGGATTATTGTAAGGGCGAGAGCGGCTAACATTCTGACGAATTACCTCACATCTGATGTCGTTCCTTCTTGACTGGAAGCGTTTTTAATTAACACCAAGAACCAAACTTCAAAATTCCTTAAAGAAAACCCGAGTTTGTTGGTTACGAAAGCGGACAAGGGCTCCATTACGGTGATCTTGGATAAAACAGATTACTTAAAGAAAGCAGAGGAAATGTTAGAAGACCCGAACACGTACAAAAAAGTCCAAGGAAATAAAGACATGACAAATATCATTCAAACAAGAATTAATAAAGTGGTAAAGGATTTATTGAATGGTAATGTAATTAGCGACGTACAGTTTAAACAACTTACCAATATAATACAGTTCTATCTAAAACGTATTTCCTTCCAAAAGTCCACAAACAAGGAATTCCACTTAGACCGATCATTTCATCAGTGGGTTCAGCAAGTTATGGTGTTGCATCGGTGTTCGCTAGAATGTTAATAGTTGTTTTCGACCCATTGTCAGAGGGTTGAGGGGCACGGTGTTACCGGAAAACTTCATAGTGGTTTCACTTGATGTGGTGAGTCTGTTCACAAACATCCCGGTGTCTTTGGTCATTAACATAATTAAAGAAAATTGGCATCTTATATCAGATCAGTTTGATGTAAACCGAGACTTGTTTCTCGGAGCCCTCTCATTCATCTGTAACAATACCTTTTTTGAATTCAATGGTAGTACATACCAACAAATTTTTGGTACTCCTATGGGGTCACCTATTTCACCTATTTTAGCTCAAATAGTCATGGATTATAGTCTAAACAAAATTATACCTCATTTGAATTTTAACTTACCTTTCATTAAAAAGTATGTCGATGATATCATTTTGGCTATACCGAAGGGCTCCGAGGTGCAGGTCTTGGAGACATTTAATAGCTTCAATAGTCATATCCAATTTACCATTGAAATGGAAAATAATAATTTTGTTCCTTTTCTTGACACTAAGGTAATCAGAAATGTTGAAAACAGCATTATGTTTGATTGGTATAATAAACCTACGTTTTCAGGTAGATACATCTAATTTAACTCGTTTCATAAACTTAAACATAAAATTAATACTGTTCTTGCAATGAAGCACAGAATTGTTAACATTTCCGAAGCTCACTTGATACAGACTAACTTGACTAAGTTAAAAAGCATTTTCTTGGGTAATTCATACCCACACAGACTATTAAATAAATTACTCTTTAATGCCAACACTAACAACATTAACGAACAAGTTCAAACACTATCTAACGAAACCATAACATATAAGTTGACGTACATTCCTCAATTAACTGATAAACTCATAAAAATGTTCAAAACTTACTCACCTTAAAAATAGTAGATATTATCCATGCAAACTAAATAAAAATTTTTCGAAATTAAAAGATAAAATTTCTGTTCAATACCAATCCAATGTAATCTATTGCGTACCTTGCGGTTCTTGTAACCAATATTATGTTGGTCATACTGGCCAGTGATTGAAAAACGGTTAAATCAACACAAGAGTGATGTTAGAAACTCAAAAGGTGGTTGCGCTTTAGCACTACATAGTTTAGACACGGATCATTTGTTTAATTTTGAAGAAACTAAGATTTTGGACAAAGAAGATGATTACCATAAGCGTTTATTTTTGGAAATGTTTCATATCGTTAACACTGATAATACAGTTAATTTCAAGACTGACGTCGGCTCTTTAAGTAATTTGTACTCTTTAATTTTTGAAATTTACAACAACATAAAAAACAACTTTGACCCTGGACCCTCTGATGAAACTTTATTTTAGTTTGTGTTTAGGACAAATTTTAAATTTAAAATTTAATTTTTTTTGGGAACACGTGTTTTATTAAACTTGTTTTCGCATAGTCTTTGACGGATGTTCGACCTTTATGGTTCTTAAATGAAAATTAATTTTGCATGGTGGTTGATTTTCAAGAGTGTTCGCCTATTTCAAGTTCAATTAGTAAGTTTTTGTGAAAATAGTTTTTAGCTATTTTAATTGAGCTTGTTAATTTGTAGAAATTCAAACCCTGAAGAAGCTTCAAAAAATGGAAGCGAAACATTGGTCATGAAAAAATAATTGCGTTCTTTTGTCCTCAATCCTATCCTGGAAGTAGAAATTGACTCGGTTTAAAATTAAGTCATTAAAGCCACCAGAAATATCGGACACTATGCATTCTTGTGGGCTTTGATAAAATTGATCATACATTATTATACAAAAGCCGTCTTCATTTTATATTCCAGTTGATAGTATGCACGTCTATCATATGGGTACTCCTTTTATTTAAGATGATTCTTTACTGAAATATTATCTCTTTTTGTGCCCCAAATTGATTAAATACATAAATAAACTCGAGTTGGATTCTAGATTTATTTATTTACATATAAACACACTCATATACTAAATAGATAACATTAAAAGTATGACTTAAAAATATTTTGTACGTTATATCCAAACTTTTACTATAATTAAAATCAGTCTAGATTTTTTTTTATTTGATTTTTAATATCTTTAGCAAACGGTGATTTTGCGTTAGTGTCAACGTGGTAAATTCCACTCGATCTGAAACGAAACCAAAAATTTTATAATCCAATAATTTAAAAATTAAATTTTTATTACTTAATTGATGTATTATGCCCCATTAATTCATAATCCCCCGAAAAGTTCACACCATAAAACCCAACTTGGCTATCAATTGATTCTGCATACAATTCAGGAGCGCGGCCATGATCACAAGAAAGATTCCCTAATTAAAAAAAAATATATTATTCGAAACTTCAATAAATTAATTAAAAATTAACTTACAAAAATCACATCCATTTTGATGAATTAAACCGTTAACGTAGAAATCAACGTGTCCGATTGGAAATAATTTTCCCAACCCACCTGAACAAGTATGGATACAATCGACGAATTTGGCACAATTTTTATTTAAATAACTGGTTGGGCCGTAAAATAAAGGTCCTGCAACGTCTAATCCTGTAATTCTAGAAAGAATTTTTCCGGATGCTTTTAAGTAAGTTCCAGTTTTTCCTGCGATTTGCCCACCCAAACTGAAACCGATCAAATGCATTTCTTCGATGCGGAAACTTTTATTATTAATTTTTATTCTTGATAATATTTCGATGAAATCAGCTAAGCATCTTGCAACGGTTTTCGAATTTGCCACCGCTTGAATATAGCAAGGATATTTGGCCACATTCTCATAATCCACCGAAATTACATTATAACCATTTCGAATCAATTCTAAAAATAAAATTACAAATAAATTTTAATAAAATTTTATAAATTAAACTCACTCGGTTTTATTTGAAGATTCGGACTGTATTCTCGATTTCCAGTAAATCCATGGATTAAAAAAATTATTTTTTGATCCGGAATAAAGGGAGCTTCTTGTAAATCATTTTCTTTCAATTGTTGACCATACACTTGTTTATTATACAACCAAAACGTGACGTCTTCATTGGGACATCTAGCTTGTATCTTAATTTGATAACAATGAAAGAAATCCGAAATTATTTTGCCAAAACTGTTAATTTCAATTGGTTTGGTAACTAAAAATATAACAAGAAGTTTATAAATCATAACGATGTCGTATTAATGTTATTTAGAAACTAACTTATTTTCGAAAACAACCCTTATTTATACCGAGAATTTTCAATGGAACGTGTCGATTCCCGATAAAAGAAAATAAAAAAATAGCGCACAAGTAATAATAATGTAATAATTTCACAACATTTACTAAACTCCACATTATTAAATTTAATTTTATCTGGTCAATTTTAAGATGTACAAAGGAACGATTTAAATCCAAATTTTATTGGCACGTTTTAGTTTCACAATCAATTAAGGCGAATAAATGATTTGTATTTACGATATTGCAGTTTATTTAGGAAATCGGATGTTTTATCTATTGTCCTATGATAGATAACAATAGGTGGGTAATAATTTTTATGATTTTCATTTAAATTTAATGTCCATTGTGTAGACAACCAATATTGCGCAGCTTCAAATTAAGTATAATTTAAGTTTCCAGCATCTTCATGGATAGAACTATCTTATTTAGCGCCCAGGGGCTGTGTTGGATGAACGTGTTGAATGAGTGCGCCCTTTTTCATAGAAAATTTTGGTTCTACTGTTAGTTCTAGCTTTACTTCAATTCAAATGTATAGGGTTGTCAAATCAGTTTGTTAAGTACTCTATTTCAGAAACTATTCATTGTACAGGACTTCGTAAAAAAATGTCTTCAGATGTACAATGAAACTCAACCCAACCCAACCCTGCATATTTGGATAGAAGTAACAATAGAACTAACACTAGATTTAGAATCATTCAGATTTAGTCATCTTGAGAGATTTACGGCTAAACCCAAATGTTTCTGGTTCTAGATTTAGAGTAAGACATTAACAGCACATCGATGTATGGCAGAAATCATAAAAGAATGTATGTTGCCTAAATCTGCCTTTAGTGCGAGGGAGAATTAGGTATTTGTGTATTGGGTATTTCGTTCTGATTGGCTGATAGCGAAGATCCTGATTCATAAAATATTCGATTCACCACAAATACCTAATTCTCCCTAGCACTAAAAGCAGTTTAATTATGCAATTTTCATTACTTGATGTCATTTCAATTCAATTTGTTGCTCTGTAAATCATGTAAATGTAATCATGTAATTAGATTGAGAGAACAGGACGACTACTACCCAACCCAACCTAAATTGCCGCATTTAGAGTTGGTACAATGACATTAGGAAACATTTAAAAAGGTCATGGTCATGAAAGGTCATGATGAGGCATGTTCGTAACATGGACAAAATGTACACATTGCAAGAATGTAATAACCGTTTCACCAAATTACCCACCCAGGTAGCAAACTCTCGTTAATATAACGTTAAATTTTCGTGATTTAAGAAGTCGCATTTATGTCATATTGAACGTGAATAATGATGAAAAGCGACAGCCTATTGTCTAATTAATGGGCTATTAATTAATAAATATTAAGTATTAATGACTAAACAACAGCCCAATAAAGATGCTTATAAATCAAAAACTATTTTTAGTAGATTCGCTAGATTGGGTTGGGTTTATTTGGTTTAAGATCTAACTTCAAGGAACACTGGTAATGATAGAAGAAAAACCACAAACAACAGATAAAAAAATCTACAGGCCAATCTGTCTGCTGAACACTCTAGAAAACCTGTACGAACCAATCATAAGGGTAAGGAT
Source organism: Onthophagus sagittarius (assembly GCA_036711965.1). Classification (NCBI taxonomy): domain Eukaryota; kingdom Metazoa; phylum Arthropoda; class Insecta; order Coleoptera; family Scarabaeidae; genus Onthophagus; species Onthophagus sagittarius. The sequence continues at coordinate 32,849,052 of JASERS010000005.1, forward strand.
TGTAGAGAAATTGGAAAGACACTCCATAGAGAAGGTAATAATTGCGGTTAACAGATAGGACAACTACACGAGGGGAAAGATGAAAAAGTATCTACAAATAATGGTGGATGTTAAAACCGTTTTTGAATCAGCACTATGGGACCAAATTATGTCAACAGAACTGGTAAATTGTATTAAGGACCACCTAATAAATAGATCTGTGGAGTTTAATGATTCGCAATATGAACTGATGAGAGAAGTGTTTTCAAGAAACATGTTTTCAATCAGGTACTGACTAATATAACAACTAGAAGATTGTCAACAGATTGTCCTAAACGTTAAAAGCCATCTAGTTAAATTTAAGAACTACGTAAAATACCTGGGAGTTATGATTGGTAGAGACATGAAGTGGGACCAACACATACAGTACACCTGCAAGAAAGCGTAGAAGACGATACAGGCGATGCATAAGGTTATGGGATATACATATGGATCCAAAATAGAAAGCAAGAAGATGGTAGAAGCTATAGAAGCACCTAACGATGGTTCAAAGACAAATGTTAATCCGCATAATTAGCAGATATAGAACCATATTGGCAAAGGTACTACAAGTACTGGAGAACTCACCGCTGGTGGACCTCATCGTCAAGAGAAGGTTGATACGCAAAGAAGTCATGGGAGAGGTGGATAGAAGGATGGAGAATAGACTTACTAGGTCTTAAATCATGGCTGGGAAGAAAATAGGTAGACATAAACTATTCTATGGAGTAATTACTAATCCTATCTGCACCTCTACAAGAGAAAGGAGGAAAAAAATGTGGGTTGGCGGACAGAGGAATGATGTGGAACACACATTATTACATTGTCCAATGTGAAGAAAAAAAAGCAAAAGAGGCAAATATGAAATTAAGGGGTTCAAGGGAAGGGTGGTCTGCACACCCAACCCGGGTATGTATAAAGTATAGGAAATTTCAAAAATGTATCGGATTTTTATGTCTTCCTGTACGAGTATGGGTCAAGAGAAGCAGAGAAATAAAGGTGGGGTCCAATGATGAATGAATGGAATAGAAAAGAGGAGAGGAAGAAGGAAGGTAGGAATGGAAAAGGATATCTCGGAAAAATTATAAGTAAAATATTTAAGAAACTAATGGGGTTATATTTCCGCCTGGCCGTGCAAGGATAAAGAGAGGGGTCGGACCGATGGAATAGACGTTGTGAATGAAAGGGAGGAGAAGGATGATGGCGGAAGAAACAGATAAAAAATATACTATGGATAAGGAAACAAAGTTATAGGGACACTGCCCTCACTCTGACTCATGGATGTTGAGAGTTTCGGCGATCTAAAAATTCATGGAAACAGTCATATCACAAACGTATTGTCCAGAGATCGAGACATACAACACCACATTTCTATTACTTTATTCATATAAACTAATTATTATTATCAACGATTTTTTATTGCACTGACATTCCGTCAAAGACTTACTTTATTCTTCTTATGATTCTTCATGTTCATTTTATTTCTAACAAACATGTCTTCAAAATTGATATTTCTTTAATTTGTTATTCTAATTCTTGTCAATAAGGTTGAAACTATTTATATTTAGTATGACAAGAATGAAGAAATAGAGGTATTTATGAGAATTAATGAAGAATTAGATGAAAATCTATAATCTCACGACATAATTTTTTTTGAAATTTATTGTTGAATACTAAAAGAAAATGTTTTGATATCTCCAAATAAAATTAAAGAAACATTTAACATTTTTCCTTACATTTCCTTACATTTCCCTTAACCTAAAGCATAACTCCAGAAGGAGGGATGTGGACGAGTTCAGATCTATACTAACTGGGAGTTTGAACAAAATCGGTTTGCTTAAGTTAACTAAAAACTTTGAGGTTGAGGAGTACTTAAATACCATTTGCGAGTCCTTTATTAAAGCTTACAGAAAGGCCTTTACAGGCAAGGACAGCCTTTAATAGAGCTAAAAACTCAAAATTAGACTCCGACTGGAAACTTTACAGGGGTAAGTTAGCGGAATTTAAAAAAAGCGTTCGTCATAGAAAACGAGAAACGTGGAGAAAATTCTGTGAAGAAGTTTTCTCCTGCAGCGAAATGTCTCGCCTAAATCGGGTACTTTCATCTGACCCTGAACGACGAGTTGGCTTATTAAAAAAGGCTGACGGTTCTTTTACCGAAAACCTTTTGGAATAAAACAGATTACTTAAAGAAAGCAGAGGAAATGTTAGAAGACCCGAACACGTACAAAAAAGTCCAAGGAAATAAAGACATGACAAATATCATACAAACAAAAATTAATAAAGTGGTAAAGGATTTATTGAATGGTAATGTAATTAGCGACGTACAGTTTAAACAACTTACCAAGTATAATACAGTTCTATCTAAAGCGTATTTCCTTCCAAAAGTCCACAAACAAGGAATTCCACTTAGACCGATCATTTCATCAGTGGGTTCAGCAAGTTATGGTGTTGCGTCGGTGTTCGCTAGAATGTTAACAGTTGTTTTCGACCCATTGACTAATTAAATGTGAAAAATACTTTCGATTTTGTCAGAGGGTTGAGGGGCACGGTGTTACCGGAAAACTTTATAGTGGTTTCACATGATGTGGTGAGTCTGTTCACAAACATCCCGGTGTCTTTGGTCATTAACATAATTAAAGAAAATTGACATCTTAGATCAGTTTGATGTCAACCGAGACTTGTTTCTCGGAGCCCTCTCATTCATTTGTAACAACACCTTTTTTGAATTCAATGGTAGTACATACCAACAAATTTTTGGTACTCCTGTGGGGTTACCTATTTTAGCTCATATAGTCATGGATTATAGTCTAAACAAAATTATACCTCATTTGAATTTTAACTTACCTTTCATTAAAAAGTATGTCGATGATATCATTTTGGCTATACCGAAGGGCTCCGAGGTGCAGGTCTTGGAGACATTTAATAGCATCAATAGTCATATCCAATTTACTATTGAAATGGAAAATAATAACTTTGTTCCTTTTCTTGACACTAAGGTAATCAGAAATGTTGAAAACAGCATTATGTTTGATTGGTATAATAAACCTACGTTTTCAGGTAGATACATCCAATTTAACTCGTTTCATAAACTTAAACATAAAATTAATACTGTTCTTGCAATGAAGCACAGAATTGTTAACATTTCCGAAGCTCACTTGATACAGACTAACTTGACTAAGTTAAAAAGCATTTTCTTGGATAATTCATACCCACACAGACTATTAAATAAATTACTCTTTAATGCCAACACTAACAACATTAACGAACAAGTTCAAACACTATCTAACGAAACCATAACATATAAGTTGACGTACATTCCTCAATTAACTGATAAACTCATAAAAATGATCAAAACTTACTCACCAAACGCAAATTTAAAAATAGTAGAATATTATCCATGCAAACTAAATAAATTTTTTTCGAAATTAAAAGATAAAATTTCTGTTCAATACCAATCCAATGTAATCTATTGCGTACCTTGCGGTTCTTGTAACCAATATTATGTTGGTCATACTGGCCAGTGATTGAAAAACGGTTAAATCAACACAAGAGTGATGTTAGAAACTCAAAAGGTGGTTGCGCTTTAGCACTACATAGTTTAGACACGGGTCATTTGTTTAATTTTGAAGATACTAAGATTTTGGACAAAGAAGATGATTACCATAAGCGTTTATTTTTGGAAATGTTTCATATCGTTAACACTGATAATACAGTTAATTTCAAGACTGACGTCGGCTCTTTAAGTAATTTGTACTCTTTAATTTTTGAAATTTACAACAACATAAAAAACAACTTTGATCCTGGACCCTCTGATGAAACTTTATTTTAGTTTGTGTTTAGGACAAATTTTAAATTTAAAATTTAAATTTTTTTGGGAACACGTGTTTTATTAAACTTGTTTTCGCATAGTTGACGGATGTTCGACCTTTATGGTTCTTAAATGAAAATTAATTTTGCATGGTGGTTGATTTTCAAGAGTGTTCGCCTATTTCAAGTTCAATTAGTAAGTTTTTGTGAAAATAGCTGTTAGCTATTTAGTTGAGCTTGTTAATTTGTAGAAATTCAAACCCTGAAGAAGCTTGAAAAAATGGAAGCGAAACATTGGTCATGAAAAAATAATTGCGTTCTTTTGTCCTCAATCCTATCCTGGAAGTAGAAATTTACTCGGTTTAAAATTAAGTCATTAAAGCCACCAGAAATATCGGACACTATGCATTCTTGTGGGCTTTGATAAAATTGATCATACATTATTATACAAAAGCCGTCTTCATTTAATATTCCAGTTGATAGTATGCACGTCTATCATATGGGTACTCCTTTTGTTTAAGATGATTCTTTACTGAAATATTATCTCTTTTTGTGCCCCAAATTGATTAAATACATAAATAAACTCGAGTTGGATTCTAGATTTATTTATTTACATATAAACACACTCATATACTAAATAGATAACATTAAAAGTATGACTTAAAAATATTTTGTACGTTATATCCGAACTTTTACTATAATTAAAATCAGTCTAGATTTTTTTATTTGATTTTTAATATCTTTAGCAAACGGTGATTTTGCGTTAGTGTCAACGTGGTAAATTCCACTCGATCTGAAACGAAACCAAAAATTTTATAATCCAATAATTTAAAAATTAAATTTTTATTACTTAATTGATGTATTATGCCCCATTAATTCATAATCCCCCGAAAAGTTCACACCATAAAACCCAACTTGGCTATCAATTGATTCTGCATATAATTCAGGAGCGCGGCCATGATCACAAGAAAGATTCCCTAATTAAAAAAAATTATATTATTTGAAACTTCAATAAATTAATTAAAAATTAACTTACAAAAATCACATCCATTTTGATGAATTAAACCGTTAACGTAGAAATCAACGTGTCCGATTGGAAATAATTTTCCTAACCCACCTGAACAAGTATGGATACAATCGACGAATTTGGCACAATTTTCATTTAAATAACTGGTTGGGCCGTAAAATAGAGGTCCTGCAACGTCTAATCCTGTAATTCTAGAAAGAATTTTTCCGGATGCTTTTAAGTAAGTTCCAGTTTTTCCTGCGATTTGCCCACCCAAACTGAAACCGATCAAATGCATTTCTTCGATGGGGAAACTTTTATTTTTAATTTTTATTCTTGATAATGTTTCGATGAAATCAGCTAAACATCTTGCAACGGTTTTCGAATTTGCCACCGCTTGAAAATAGCAAGGATATTTGGCCACATTCTCATAATCCACCGAAATTACATTATAACCATTTCGAATCAATTCTAAAAATAAAATTACAAATAAATTTTAATAAAATTTTATAAATTAAACTCACTCGGTTTTATTTGAAGATTCGGACTGTATTCTCGATTTCCAGTAAATCCATGGATTAAAAAAATTATTTTTTGATCCGGAATAAAGGGAGCTTCTTGTAAATCATTTTCCTTCAATTGATGACCATACACTTGTTTATTATACAACCAAAACGTGACGTCTTCATTGGGACATCTAGCTTGTATCTTAATTTGATAACAATGAAAAAAATCCGAAATTATTTTGCCAAAACTGTTAATTTCAATTGGTTTGGTAACTAAAAATATAACAAGAAGTTTATAAATCATAACGATGTCGTATTAATGTTATTTAGAAACTAACTTATTTTCGAAAACAACCCTTATTTATACCGAGAATTTTCAATGGAACGTGTCGATTCCCGATAAAAGAAAATAAAAAAATAGCGCACAAGTAATAATGATGGAATAATTTCACAACATTTACTAAACTCCACATTATTAAACTTAATTTTATCTGGTCAATTTTAAGATGTACAAAGGAACGATTTAAATCCAAATTTTATTGGCACGTTTTAGTTTCACAATCAATTAAGGCGAATAAATGATTTGTATTTACGATATTGCAGTTTATTTAGGAAATCGGATGTTTTATCTATTGTCCTATGATAGATAACAATAGGTGGGTAATAATTTTTATGATTTTCATTTAAATTTAATGTCCATTGTGTAGACAACCAACATTGCGCAGCTTCAAATTAAGTATAATTTAAGTTTCCAGCATCTTCATGGATAGAACTATCTTATTTAGCGCCCAGGGGCTGTGTTGGATGAACGTGTTGAATGAGTGCGCCCTTTTTCATAGAAAATTTTGGTTCTACTGTTAGTTCTAGCTTTACTTCAATTCAAATGTATAGGGTTGTCAAATCAGTTTGTTAAGTACTCTATTTCAGAAACTATTCATTGTACAGGACTTCGTAAAAAAATGTCTTCAGATGTACAATGAAACTCAACCCAACCCAACCCTGCATATTTGGATAGAAGTAACAATAGAACTAACACTAGAATTAGAATCATTCAGATTTAGACGTCTTGAGAGATTTACGGCTAAACCCAAATGTTTCTGGTTCTAGATTTAGAGTAAGACATTAACAGCACATCGATGTATGGCAGAAATCATAAAAGAATGTATGTTGCCTAAATCTGCCTTTAGTGCGAGGGAGAATTAGGTATTTGTGTATTGGGTATTTCGTTCTGATTGGCTGATAGCGAAGATCCTGATTCATAAAATATTCGATTCACCACAAATACCTAATTCTCCCTAGCACTAAAAGCAGTTTAATTATGCAATTTTCATTACTTGATGTCATTTCAATTCAATTTGTTGCTCTGTAAATCATGTAAATGTAATCATGTAATTAGATTGAGAGAACAGGACGACTACTACCCAACCCAACCTAAATTGCCGCATTTAGAGTTGGTACAACGACATTAGGAAACATTTAAAAAGGTCATGGTCATGAAAGGTCATGATGAGGCATGTTCGTAACATGGACAAAATGTACACATTGCAAGAATGTAATAACCGTTTCACCAAATTACCCACCCAGGTAGCAAACTCTCGTTAATATAACGTTAAATTTTCGTGATTTAAGAAGTCGCATTTATATCATATTGAACGTGAATAATGATGAAAAGCACAGCCTATTGTCTAATTAATGGGCTATTAATTAATAAATATTAAGTATTAATGACTAAACAACAGCCCAATAAAGATGCTTATAAATCAAAAACTATTTTTAGTAGATTTGCTAGATTGGGTTGGGTTTATTTGGGTTAAGATCTAACTTCAAGGAACACTGGTAATGATAGAAGAAAAACCACAAACAACAGATAAAAAAATCTACAGCCCAATCTGTCTGCTGAACACTTTAGAAAACTTGTACGAACCAATCGTAAGGGTAAGGATTGTAGAGAAATTGGAAAGACACTCCATAGAGAAGGTAATAATAATGCAGTTAACAGATAGGACAAATACACGAGGGGAAAGATGAAAAAGTATCTACTGATAACGGTGGATGTTAAAACCGTTTTTGAATCAGCACTATGGGACCAAATTATGTCAACAGAACTGGTAAACTGTTTTAAGGAACACCTAATAAATAGATCTGTGGAGTTTAATGATTCGCAATATGAACTGATGAGAGAAGTGTTTTCAAGAAACATGTTTTCAATCAGATACTGACTCATATAACAACTAGAAGATTGAATATGTTAATAGATACAATTCATGTCATTGAATATAAAAAATGTTATGAGTTTGGTTAGATTAGGTTGAACTCTATACCATTCAATATGAAAGATAATACGAAGTTAGAGCTTAATCCAAGTCAATCTATAATATTCCTCAAAGTTTATGGAACAATACAACTTTTTGTAAAGACACAGTATGGCTTTCATAAAAAATGTTGTATAAAATTTAACGTCATTTCGAAAGTTATATTGGTCCATAACATTTGAAGAATCTTATTCATCTATCTTTCTTCATATTGAATGGCATAAAGTTGAAGTTCAACCCAACTTAACCAAACTGAACGCAACCAACTTAATCAACCCAACTCAATAAGAGAAAAACAAAATCAATCCCAAAACAACAATTCCCAAATCCCAAAGCTCAATTCAATATGAGAGATGATACAAAGTTGAGTTGAGCTCGAACTTCATACCATTCAATAGAGGCATGATATAAAGCTATAGTCCAACAAAACCCAATCATAGAAAAACAAAATCAATCCGAAAATAACAAATTGTAAGTTCAATACAACATGACAGATGGTATCAAATTGACCCAACCTAGAGCTCCAACTTTATACCGTTCAATATAAGTGATCATTTTGAAGTTTGTGAACTTAGATTTGTTGTTTTGGTTTTCCGCTTTTATGTTTGGGTTGGGTTCAGCTTCAACTTCATATCATGCCTCATATTGAATGGTATGAAGTTGATGCTCAACCTAACCCAACCATAGAAGAGAAGCTTCATATCATTCCTCATATTGACAACTTCATAATCAGCTATAGCTTGTATTTCAAAAAATATAAGTTTGTGTTATATTTCAAATATTATCAACTGTATTTAGAATTTTTCAACGGCACTATTCAAAAGAGTGTCTTCAGAATATATTAACCGCTTGTCTTCAATCTCAAAAATAAACGGAATAGGAGCATTTTTTGAAATGGCGAAAATATGACGTTTTGGCTACAATTTAAAAACAAAAGAAGAGAGAGGTTTTGCCTTTGCGGGATTGAATATTTTTTATTACTACTTTTTTAGTATCTCTTATAGTTTCTGAGATTCCCTATAATAACACCAAAATTTGACCACAATGTACATAATTGCCATGATAATGACTCATGGATGTTGAGAGTTTCAGTGATCTAAAAATTCAAACGTTCTCTATCATGTTGCCATATCACAAACGTATTGTCCAGAGATCGAGACATACCTTCAGCTCTTCTTCAAAGCAGATGTTTTGAAGAAGAGCTGGAACTTACATGGAATTATTCGAAGAAGATTCTTCGAATAATTCCATGTAAAAATTAGCTATAACCAGCTACAATGGAGATCCCATAGTTGCCCCTTTAAATTGATTAAACTAAAATAGGTGGACATTACATAATACTCCACTAGATCCGGCACATATCCGGTAATCCCTCCGGAATGAGTTTCTGGTGAAGACCGTCTACAGCATCTTTTATTGGTAATAGGTACGTTGAGGATTGATGGTACAGATGACAGAACGAAGGGAGACAATCTTGTCTGTAGGATTTTTCGTGATCTTCCTGTAGGTGGCCTCTATCATTTTGGAGTCATATTCTTCTTAGTGATTTTTGATTTTTCTTTAATAGATCGGAGTATCTTCTTTTCACTAACTGTTAAGTTGGATTTCGGTGGTTTTGCTGATTTTAACACCCTCGTAACTTCTTCTCGGATCTCTTTGCCTTTGAATGCGGGCACAACAGTCTTTTGGCCAATACCATGATTTCTCCCTTTCTTGTAACACACTCGATCAGCAGGGCATTCGTTTCTACTATTATTCTTCTTGTTCTATATCCGGCGTTCCAATGATTCAAACTTCTCGATATGTCTGCCACAGATCTTTTGAAATTCACGACCAGCTTTCCCCATTGTTAGTCTGTCTACTTTATCCCAGTCTCCACGTAACTTTCGTCTCTATGCATCTCCGTAGAAAGTCTAAACTATTTAACAACCTGCGTTGTCTCATCCGTGAGTTATCCAAGTTCTTGATTTATTTGTTGATATCCTCCCCATAAAGGGAGGCTTGTTTTGTTATTAACTTCAATTCCTCATCTAATAATTGTGACTTTACGAAGTCCATGGTTATTTTGGCATTCATTGCTATAATTACTGAATCAAAGTCTTCATTAAGTGTCAATAAAAGATGTTCTCTTTTTCAATCTTTGATCCAACACCACATTTCCATTACTTTATTCATATAAACTAATTATTATTATCAACGATTTTTTATTGCACCGACATTCGGTCAAAGACTTACTTTATTCTTCATGTTCATTTTATTTCTAACAAACATGTCTTCAAAATTGATTTTTCTTTAATTTGTTATTCTAATTCTTGTCAATAAGGTTGAAACTATTTATATTTAGTATGACAAGAATGAAGAAATAGAGGTATTTATGAGAATTAATGAAGAATTAGATGAAAATCTATAATCTCACGACATAATTTTTTTTTGAAATTTATTGTTGAATACTAAAAGAAAATGTTTTGATATCTCCAAATAAAATTAAAGAAGCATTAAATCTATGATTTTTCATACATAAATATTGTTATTATAAAAATTTAAATAATATTTAATCAAAATTAATTCGTGGCATTTCAATTTTAAGGTTGGCAATGCCATGACGTTAAAAAAAAACGAATTTCAAGTTAATGAAATTGACCAAGTAAGAAAAATTATTTAAAAAGTTTTTGCATTAAACGAAGTAAAGGTAGACATTTTTAGTGAGTTTTAGTGTGATCAAAATTTGTCTCCTCTAATGGTGGGTTCATGCAACGTGTTTTAGTCTTAATCGTAGTCATAGTCATAAGAGTGAGAATACTTTTGTTTCAAAATTAGCAGGAAAATAGAACATTTCCTTTATATATGTTTACCGCCAAACCTACATTATAACTAAAACTTAATATATGATTAAAAGCTTAAGCAAAACTTTAAAAAAATCGTTACCCGTTTCCGCTAGATGCAGTACTTACTCCATTTAACTGTTGAAGTATGCAAACTGCTTTTGCTGCTTTATCAATTCCTAATCTATTGCTTAAAGTATGGTATTAAGTCGTGGGAAGTAAAAGTCGCTTAATATTGGCAGATGATGCTACTACATCGGATGTAGCTATTAAAATTATTTTAATATAATAGCATCCAAAGAGATAAAAAAGATCAATCTGCCAGTCAAGATTTTACATTTTGTCTAATAGTATTTAATATTTTCGAAGGAAACTCAAACAATTTATCAACAATATCGTGTTTTTTGCAATGAAAATGTTTTCTGCCAGAAGTTTTAAAAAGAATATCAAGTCTTCTGGAAGGAGAATCAAGGTTTTTGGAAGCATTTCAATTTTTCTAAAACCAATATCAAGTCTTTCAGAGGCTATATACGCTTTTCTAGAAAAAGTGGCTTTTAGAAGCATTTTAAGTCTTCCAAAAGCAATATCAAGTTTTCTGGAAGAACAAGAAGCAGTATTAAAACTTTTAAAGCATTACAAGTATTCTGAACATTTCACGTCTTTTGGAAGCAATATCAGATTCTTTAGAAACAGTATTAAATCTGCTATGGGCATATCAAATTTTCTGGAAGCAGTTTAAGTCTTTTGTAACTATTGCAAGTCATTACATGTCTTCTGGCAGCTACATCAAATCTTCTAAAAGCATTTCATATTGTCTGAGAGCAAGATCAAGCCTTTTCAAATGCAGTATCAAGTCTTCTAGAAGCATTTTAAGTCGTCCAGGGGCAATAGTAAGTCGTTTGGAGGTAATATCAAGTCTTCTGAAAATAGTACTAAGTCTTCGAAAACCAGCATGAAAATTTCTGGAAGCATTTCTAGACTTCCAAAGACAATATCAAGTTTTGTGGAAGCATTTCAAGTCTTCTGAGGCATTGCAAGTATTCTGGACACATTTCAAATCTTTTGGAAGCAGTATCAGTTCTTCTAGAAGCAAGTATTAAGTTTTCTATGGACAGTATCAAGTCTTTTGAAAGCATTGTCACACAGCCTATGCCTCTAGATAATCCATTTCTACATATTCAATTGCACAACCTAATTGTTCCCGATTAATATTTGCTCCTCAAAAACGACGTTTTAGTATATTGATCAAGTAATGATCGTTCGTTAACGTCATTTCTAAACGGTCTAAAACGTGTAAAACAATAAAAAGAGCATGTATTTTGTTTAAAATGAAAAGGAAACGTGTTTTTCTAACTTTGATTTTAATGGAATCACACAAAGATCATAAAAATAAATTAATCTTTATGTTTTGTATTTGTGCGATTAATAAAATAAAGCTGTATTCAAGTTAGGGATTACAATTCCGAAGCAAATACACAATTTCAGGATTACATTATATGAGGAAAGGATTGTCGTTACCGGAATTTCAAAAAGGCTGAACGAAGACGAATACAGTCTTACGCTGTTAAACCATCAAAATCAAACAATCTTCAAAGGTCTTTTCTAAAGGAACATAACTTTTTTTAAATTTTCTGCAGCATGCATTCTAAAGCAATATCTGCTTTATTAAGATTCATGTCTCGATGACAAATACCTTCAACAGTCACTTTGACCCGATCTAAAAGTCAAACCAACTTCTCATAATTTGAAACGCACTGTCATTAATGTATATAATACAGCACTTTAGACTGTCATATTGCTTTAACTGATTAAAAGGCTATTTCATCTTCTTTTGCAGTGAAGTTGAAAGTTTCAGTTCTTTTCCATGTTCTTCTTTTACATATTTTTGAAGATCTTTGTTTTTGTTAGAGATTTTCGGTACTTTTTGACCAACATTCATCAACGACAAATCCCAGATTCATAAAAATTAGTTATTATGGGAACAATTCCGGGATCCAGGGATCCCGAACAATTTTCTTTTTATTCATATTAAATAATTAGAATAAACTAGAAACAAAATGTTTCTAACACATTTGAAATCTGTTTCACTCCAGATTTCTTTTTGTATCACACGACTGTATATATGTTCAAATTTTGCTTTACTGTGCTATGCTTAAATATTGCACGAACCAATTGCAATATTTTGCCACCTTTTCTTACAACTAAAGCTAACGCAAACAGTTAAGACTAAGACTACGACTAAAACTAAAACACGTTGCATGAACTCACCATAATATAGAAGCAGCGTTTTAAGGCTATCTTTTAAAAAAATAAGGACATTTCGATTCAGATGAAGAAATTTTGGCCAATTCAAAAAATTCTGTATCGGAGGCTATATTATCCTACAACCAATGAAGTAAGATAAATGGTGGTTTTCTTCTCAAAGTTATCACCTGGGATTAAGATCTAGGAAACACTTCAATTATGAAAAAACTAAATGTTAGCACAAATAAACCTTATGCCGTACATAAAAACAGTACAATATTTTGCATTTACGATGGACTACACCTGTTTAAAAATTTTAGAAATAATTTTATAACCTGTTCATAGAAAATATTTAATACTTATATAGAAGCATTTCTCCCCTCTATTTTAACGACCAAGTTGAAAGCAGCGCCGCCAAGGGGATTGTTATAAAAGTAATTTCAATAAACCCCGTAATTTGAATGCTATATAGCTTACATATTTATGTATATTTAGATTTCTACTTCTAACTTTAATTGATAAAAACCAACAATGGTTTATTAAATAAGTTTTATTTTATTTCTCTTTAAAGTACAATGATTAACAACGATTACTGGAAGAATCGTTGTCATATTCTTGGACACGCTGTCTTTATCATATGCCTCCATAGTATGTAACAAAATTTTTCCAAGCAATTCACCTCTTCGCAAATACTCGTTGAATGTTTATATGCACCTCCAGTTATATAATTTCTTTTATATTACCTTTTCACACTTCTATCAATTACTGTAGACATAAACGAAATAAAATAAAAGTCAATTATGACAATTAATCATTAACGGTTGCTAACGTAGATTGCAAATTACTGGTGAATTGTGTAGGCAGCACCATCTAATGGATTGTAATAATAAATAAAATTTCGTCGTTATTTTATACCTATCAAGAAAACATACCCTGAACCTGTTTGTTAATTTTGACGTCTTGATACAGGCGTTCACAGCTGACTACGGAATTTTCAATGATTTTAAGTAACATTAAGCTTTTAAAGTTTTTAGTTTTGATTTCTTTCTGTAACTATTGTTTCTGTTTTGTTGAAGCATATTTTGTTAATAGAATTAATTATATGTAGTTAATATACAAAATAAAAAAAATCAAGTTTATCACATTAGATTATGACTCTTATTTTTTCAATTAAAGTATTACAAGTTTTTTGTACGCAGACTTCTGCTGCTGAGTGTATAAATCTTGTTCAATACATCATTCGTTAACCAATGTTCTGTTATTACAATATAATCCACCTTATTACGGTTTATAAAATGTGATAAACCATCAATTTTGTTGGTGAAACCCTGTATAATTAAATTCAGTAGTATTTTCTTTTGAGCACTGTTGTTAGTTCGACTGTGATTTTTGTTGTTTATATCTTTATTTACTATTTGTAATTGTTTTTGTTTGCAATACCGAATAAAAAATTGTTTATACGTGCTCCCTCCGGCCACATATTAGGATTTTCTATATCGATATGTTGACCCTCCACAACTGACAATTTGAATGAGACAGTAACTAACATCACTTTTATATGAAACAGATTAGTGATTAACCTTTCGGTACACGCACCGGACTCTCACTCCGGGTTCTGCACCCTCTATTGTTTAACAGAAAAGGCAACTTTTTTACCGACATAATTATGTCATTTTTGTGTCAAAAATTTCTTAGTGTACAACACAGTAAAATACGAATATGAATACGATAGCGAAGAAAAATACTCTTTGAAGGTGAAGACTGAAGCTTTTCAAAAAATTTTGCAGACGGTAAGATGTTTTTTTCCGTTCAAAATGGCTTCTTATCTGATTAGAAGAAACGAAGAAGATAATGAAAGCTGTAGAACATAAATGCCCCGAAAAATGTGCAGCGTATTCAACGCGGGCATTTATTTGCCTATCGCAAATTTTATGATAATAAAAAATTTTTTAAAATTATTGTCTTAAAAAGAATACAAATTAAAGTCTCTAGATTTATAAAGTACCGCGGCTTCCAGAAGACTGTTACTGCTTCTAGAGGATTTAAAATACTTCCAGACGACTTACAATGCTTTCAGATAACTTGATATAGCATCTAGAAAACTTAAAATGTTTCCAGAAGACTTGATGTTGTTACCTCTAGATGATTTGATACTGTCTTAAGAAAACTTTATATTGCTTTCAGAAGACTTTAATTTCTAGACTGATATTTCTAGAAGACTTAAAATGATGAATTTACAGATGTCTTACAATGCATCCAGACGACTTACAATGCTTACAGATGACTTACAACGCTTTTAGAAGCCTTGATATTGCATCTAGAGGACTTGAAGTGTGTCCAGACGACCTACAATGCTTCCAAAGTACTTTATGTCGCTGTTAGAAGACTGAAGATGCTTCCAGAAGACTTGATATTGTATCTAAGAAACTTGATATGGTTTCCAGAATACTTGGAATGTTTCCAGAAGACTGATACTGCTTCTAGAAGACTTAAAATATTTCCAGATGACTTACAATACTTCCAGACGACTTACAATGTTTCCAGAAGACCTTATACTTACTTTTAGAAGACTTGAAATACTTCAAAATTACTTGAAGTGCTTCCAAAAGACTGGATACTACTTCCAGAAGACTTGATACTGCTTCTAGATGTTTTAAAATGCCTCCTAAAGCTTGATACTGCCCCTATAAGACTTTATATTGCTTCTAGACGATTTCAAATGCTTTCAGAAGACTTGAGAAGTTTCCAAAAGACTTGATACTGCTTCTAGATATTTTAAAATGCTTTCAAAAGATTAGATATAGCCCCTGTAAGACTTTATACTATTTCTGGAAGATTTGAAATGCTTTCAGAAGACTCGAGAAGATTCCAGAAGACTTTATATTGCTTCTAGATGTTTTAAAATGCTTCCTAAAGGCTTGATACTGTCCCTGTAAGACTTTATACTGCTTCCAGAAGATTTCAAATGCTTTCAGAAGACTTGAGAAGTTTCCAAAAGGCTTGATACTGCTTCTAGAAGATTTTAATAATTAAGACATGATACTGCTTCTAGATATTTTAAAATGCTTCCAAAAGATTAGATATAGCCCCTGTAAGACTTCATACTGTTTCTGGAAGATTTGAAATGCTTTCAGAAGACTCGAGAAGATTCCAGAAGACTTGAAGACTTCTAGAAGATTTAAAATGGTTACAAAAGTCTCGATATTGGCTCAGGTAGGATTGATATTGCTTCTAGAAGATCTAAATTGCTTCCAAAATATTTGGAATGCCAACAAAAAATTTGATATTGCTGTCAGAATACTTGACATTGCGTCTATAGGCTTGAAATGCTTCCAGAAAATTAATTTATTTGGTGCCAATCGTATTTTCATTGCAAATCTTTCTTAAAGCTCCCAGACTTCTAAACGATAAATCTTCTTTCATGAAATCCCGGCATGAACCCGGAATATACTAGGACTGGACTGAAACTGAAATGTACAAGTATCTTAAAATTGAGATACCATTCCTAAGATGACTACTTGTTTAATTGTTAAGATTTCGAGACATTAAAGATGGTATTTGCACCTCCTACCGGTCATCTCAGAATCCTGAAAATAATTTCCTGTATTTTCTCTTAGCCACTTTAGTCATAAAGTTTTTTTCCTGTAAGTCTGATGTCAAATAATTTCCAGTACTTTCTCGTAGCCACGATTTTATGATTAATAAAATCTTTTCCTGCAAGTTTAACTATCGACTTACAGAGTCTTTTAGCAATTTGCAACCGCTGGTTCGGTGGACCGCAACCATTCAAGTTAACATTTTTTTTGAATATATCCGTTCTTGTCTACGAAAAAAGGACTTACTTTCGAAAATAAGTGTTGGTGAAAACAGCTAATAAAGGTAAACAGGTCATTTCGTCAGTTTCTAGTTAGTTAATCCCTTTTTTCTGTATTTGCCGATGTTGAAGGACGTCAAAGTATTATTTCAGATCAGAATATTGTCGTTGTTAATGGCGTTAGTTGCTAGTTTGAGATTTCTAAATATATAATACTGTAGAAGTGAGTTTGTAAATATAATTATATTGGACTTTTTTATTATTGATTGCGCAAGTGAGGAATAATCTTGAGATTGAATGAGAATACAAGCTGAGTAACTCATCCCCACAAAGCTAGAAATCAAGTAGAGGATTATCAAAATTTGTGTGGAAATACAGATGGCTCAAACGGTTCGTCGTTTTAACTACACTGAGGTCACTCTGGAAGTGCTGCCAATGAAACAGCAGATAAGCTAGTGCTAAAGCGTTTCTAGCGTTTTTAGCGTTTGCGACCAGAACCAGCAATTTGTGTAAGATTTACGATGCCCAAATAAAGGATTCGAAGAATTCTGCAGCTAACTGATTTATCTTTAGATCGTCAGTGGTACATCTAACACAATCTTCGTAGCTTCATAAGCGCCGGTTTTTGAAAATAAGTATGGGTGCTGGATAGTGAAAAAACTGAATTGGAAAAAGATTCAAACGACGAATGACTGTTCTCAAAACAAGAGTGACATGAAAATCGTCCATGTATCTGGCGCCTATTGTTAATTTGCAATGGAAATGCCTTATATCAACAGTGCTTACACCTTCACAAGCAATATTTGGTCTATAATTGAAATTTTTTGAACTTTTGAAATGAACATTTTGTATCCTAGCAGTATTTGGTATTTTGGAAGCAAAATTAAATTGTATTAACAATTTCGTGCCTTTTGCAATAAAAATGTCTTTTTTAAGAGTTTGCATTTTCAAACATTTTTTTGCCAGTAATTTTACAAACGGTATCAAGTCTTTTGGAATCATTTAAAATCTTCTAGAAATAGTATCAAGTCTTTCAGCTGCAGCATAAAATCTTGTGGAAGCAGTTCAAGCGTTCTGAAAGCTATGTTAAGGCTTCTAGAAGCATTATCAAGTCTTCCAGAGGTAGTATCAACATTTTTGAAAGCAGTTCAAGGCTCCTGGTAGCTTATCAAGTTTGTTTTAAGCAGTATCAGCCACCGAAGAAACGAAAGGTGAAGTTTAGTAATGTTCTCGAATCGGGGGCGGAGCAAAACGTTTTTCTCACACATAAACTCCCTATTCGTATACCTGGTCACGTATTATCACGTATTATTATTATTCAAAGTTAATGCCATTTCACTTTACATAATTTACAATTAAGACCATATTTTTCAAAATAATTTACCGGTCCGTGCAATTTTTTGATAAATTCTATAGGTCTGCAGATCAAAAGAGTGGTTTCATCAAGAATTTATTGACAATAAAAAAAACGGCATTGTTACAAACGCATTTTTTTATAAAAAAAAGCAATGACATATGCTTCAAATTACACATCAGCACCATCCCTTATTTGGCAAAGAAACCCGGACTCTCAGTCCGGTGCGAGCACTTACGTCAAAAAAAAATGCGCGTGTACTGGAGGGTTAATGTCCAAAATGTAGACTCAAATTTGGAAGTAAATTTGTAAAGATATGGGCAGCCAATATTACACATTTGTTGACTAAGTTGCCTTAATCCGCGCTTTAGTAAAAATAATCATTAAATCGATTTAAATAATTTTTTTAAATTAATAAGTGTATCTAAACGAAATTAACAATTATTCATAATTTATTTCTTAACATCTATTTCATTCTTTTTACATTAACACGAAACGTCTAAATATAACCTAACTTGTCACGTTTCAACCTTTCTTATCAAAATTACTTAAAAAAAATTGAGTGTGCTATGATTCTCGTCACTTTAAATCGAAATTTCTCGATAAATTTCATTAAAAATTCCCGTAATTTCTCAACAATGAACGATTTAACCTCGATTTTTCTCGCGGGTGTCGCCTCGGTTCAACCAAAAAATTTAATCAAAAACTCGGTTCAGATCAAAGATAAAACGTTAATAGTGAACGGAAATGAATTTGTGATGAAAAAACCGTGTTATTTGGTTGGATTTGGAAAAGGGGTTTATGGAATGGCTTTGGAATTGCAAAATATTTTGGGTGAGAACCTTCAAAACGGTGTCGTAACGGTACCTAGCGGGATTTTCACGAAATTCGGAGGAAGACCCAAATGTGAGTGCAGAATCCAATTTGTAGAGGGCGCTAAGGATAATATCCCCGATTCAAACGCTTTTGAAGGAAGTTTAAAGATTAAAAAGATGATCGAAAATTTGGATGAAGACGATTTGGTCGTTGTTTTAATAACCGGGGGAGGTTCGGCTTTATTACCATACCCGAAGGAACCGATAACGTTAGAAGAAAAACAATTTTTAATAAAATCTTTAAGTAAAAGTGGGGCCGATATAAAAGAATTAAACTCAGTTCGAAAGAAATTATCCGAGTTAAAAGGCGGCGGTTTAGCCAAATTAGCTTCACCGGCTAAAGTAATTAGCTTAATCCTTTCGGATATAGTCGGAGATCCCCTAGATTTTATCGCAAGTGGACCAACCGTAACAAACGGAGATTCCCCGGACAAAGCTTTAAACATAATCAAAAAATACCAACTATTTGAGAAACTCCCCGAGCACGTAAAAGTAATTTTAAACTCGGAAAATACTTTCAAAGTTACAAACGCCGAAAATTTTATTATCGGAAATAACAAACTTGCCGTCGAAGCATGCAGAACAAAAGCGATATCCTTCGGATACGAAACCCGAATTTTGACGACGCAAATCCAAGACGACGTTCAAGTTTTAAGCAAATTCTACGCGGAATTGGTGCACTCTTCTTTATCCACGAATAAAACCGATTTACGCAATTTTCTTGAGTCGGCCAAATCAAAATTGGACGATATCGACGTTGAGGACTTCTTACAGCTCGATTTCTCCAAGAACATTTGCATAATAGGTGCCGGGGAGCCGACCGTCGTTGTTAAGGGTAAGGGAAAAGGGGGTCGGAACCAGGAATTGGCATTAAGATTTTCCGTGGAAGTTAATAAGTTTAGTGGTGCAAAAATGGAAGATATTTCATTTCTCAGTGCTGGCACAGATGGCATGGACGGTCCAACTGACGCCGCGGGAGCTCTTGGAAGTTCAAACTTAGTTAATAAAGCCGCCCAGTTTCATATTAGCCCCACTCAATTCTTACCCAATAACGATTCTTATAACTTTTATTCTCAATTTGATAACGGAACTCATTTAATTAAGACGGGCCATACAGGTACTAATGTAATGGATATTCATCTTATTATTATTCAAAAAACTCAATAAAAATTATTTTAGAAATAAATGAGATTTAATTTATTGTTATTAGTTTCACAACTTGGTATAGTTGTGGCCATATTTAGACTTATGATAATAATAATAATAATAATCTTTATTATCCCAACGGATTACAATCCAGTGTAGAAATAATCATATAAAAATAATGACTAAGTGTCACTCAACCGAATTTGCCGCATGCATTAATTTGTTTATTGGTGAGTTTAGACCCATATTAGTGTTAGCGCGATTGGGCATATAGGCACTATAAACTCGCGCACTTATCCCCGGCACCCTAACATTTAATTGAGCCAAAATTTCCGATGTCACTAACACACCCGACATCACATCCTGCACAAACCTCGCAGACAGCAATCTTCTACGCTTTTCAAAGCTCTGCAGGCCGTAACGCTGTAGTAGATTCGCGTAGTTAACTTCCTCTCTAGGTGGATAATATCCAAAATCGAGGTGGTGGATAAACTTAACAAATTTTTTCTGCACTTTCTCGATGGTGGCGATGTGCGTTAAATAAGATGGGGTCCACACAATGCAGCAATATTCAAGTCTACTACGCACCAGCGTAAAATAAAGATCTATAATTGTTTTCAAATTACTGAACTCCAAAGTATTTCTCCTGATAAATCCCAAAGTTTTGAGGGCACCAACCGATGTTCTGTCGATGTGTTCATTGAACAGCAAAGTGCTGTCAAACCATACCCCAAGATCTTTTATTATTGACATACGTGATAAGTACTTCACTCCAAGCATATAATCAAAAAGTATGGTATTGCGTTTATGGCTATACATCATCACCTGACATTTAAGAATGTTTAGAGTTAGCTTGTTGTCCAAACACCATCCATAAAGTTTGTCCAAATCTATCTGGAGCGACGCACACTGCTGCTCACAATTAACAGATCTAAATAGTTTCAGGTCGTCTGCATATAGAAGTGAATTAGTGTTGAAAATCGTTGGCAAATCATTTATGTAGATGTTGAACAGCAAAGGGCCAAGTATAGATCCTTGGGGCATGCCACTAGTAACATGAATTTGCCTAGACTTCAAACCACTTAATTCGACGTATTGCCTGCGATCCGTTATATACGAAACCAGAAGTCGCGTGAGAAAGTGAACACATCCAAATCTCTCCAACTATTCACGCAACAAACCATGGTCCAAGCAATCAAAAGCACGAGAAAAGTCAGTATATATCACGTCCACCTGCCCTCGACAGTCTAGTGCATTCGATACGTACTGAGTGAAACTAAGTAGGTTGGTTGCTGTAGATTTACCTTTGCAAAACCCATGCTGTTGGTCAGATATGCGAGCTTTAGTATAAAATTCGATTTTACGTGTCACGATCTGCTCAAATAGCTTGGAGAAATTATTTATGATGGCTATAGAACGATAATTGGTTACGCAGCACTTATCACCTTTCTTAAAAACAGAACAAACTCTACTTAATTTCCAGATTTTCGGGAATTCAGCATTTTTGATTATTAGGTTGAAAATATGCTGCAGAGGCTGTAATAATACAGGCGCACAGTCTTTGACTATATATGCGGGGATACCATCCGGACCAGTCGTAGTTTTTGCCTTAAACTTCTTAAATGCCTCCATCATCTCATCATTAGTAACTTCTGAGATGCCGAAAGAGACACCATCCCAGCCATTTCCAATTTGAGCATTGTCAAGATTGACATCTGAACCATGAAGGTATATTCCTTCAAAATGATCGGCAAACATATTGACCACAGTCTGTAGACCAGAAATAATTTCGTCATCGTGTTTAAGAATATTTGGCGAGACAGTACTATTTCTTGTCGTATTAATGAATCTCCAAAAACTCTTTGGGTCTACTTTTATATTCTGCTCCAGGGACCTTACGTATTGCCGACGATCTACACGTATATGTGATTTACAGTCCCGGCGGAGCCGAATATATCGTGTTTGATAAAAAGAATTATTCTTTCGTTTAGACATTTTGTGGTAATGTCTTTTTAGTTTAAGCATTCGTTTTAGATTAGGAGAGTAGCACAAAGGATATTTAGTCTTTATGTTTTTTCCGTTGGTATTTGGAACATAATTATCTAATACACTATATAATGTTGTATAGAAAACATAACAGGAGACTTCAACTGATGACAAAGATAGCAAGTAATTCCAGTTTATACTCAACATTGTACTGTATAGATCGGGCAGGTTTGCTCTTTTAAAACAATACTGGGCATCTCGGTATATATTTCGAACCGTTGAAAACTGAGGTGCAGGCATATTTAGAGTTCCCAACAACGCCGGATGGTAATTGTCTTCGCGAACCAAGGCAAAATCAGTGTGTTTCACGTTAAGATTTATACATGTTGAAGCAAGAATCAGATCGAGTGTTCTATCTATGATATTACCGACGCTATTCAATTGTACAAGATTGTTAATACTAAGAAAGTTACAAAGACTAGCAGCTCGTTCATCGTTTATGGTGGCAAGTGATGGAACATTAAAGTCACAGTATCTAGTGATGAATCAATATGATCGAATGTACGATCATACATTTCTCCAGGTGTGCCAGACGGGATGTAGCAAACAACAACATTCAGTACGTATTTAGATTTTTTAAATTCAATTCTTGCAGCTACCAAATCAATTATTTCAATTGGGCGTCAGAGGTCAACACAACCTTTGAGATTGCAATATCAGAGTCAATGGCCAGCAAAACTCCGCCATGGTGAGGTCGATCACATCTAAAAACTTCGTATCTGTGCGGGAAGAGCTCGCAGTCAAAAACAGTCTCTTTGAGCCATGTTTCACTAAGCGCGATAATGTCGAAATCTGAGGCATCAACTGATGTAAAAAAGTCTTTAATTTTAGTGTTTAAACCGCGAGTATTCTGTTAGTAAAGCGCATACTGTATTCGTTGGGAGACAGTTTTTTTTTTCTCTTAACAATTCGAGGATATCCATTAAAGAATTGTAAACGCAAGTCTTTTTCACCATTCTCAATACGAGACTTTAATTCGGTGCGCATTTTACGCTCTAACTCCTGTTGACGTGGAGTTCGATCGCCATTAATATAAACTTTTTTGAAATTTGCAGAGTTTCGCAACTCCTTAGCTCGTCTCAATACCATTTCCTCCAATTTTAAAGCGATCATTGACTCTATACTTATCTATAAGCGCATATAGATAGGATGTTAGTAGAGTGAATATGGTCCAAACAAAACGCCTCTGGAAAGTTGCAGGAAAGACATATATGATAGGATACGGAACTGCATATTAAAGAAAAGTTCAATATACAGCCGGATGAGACGATAATGAAGGATTAACTATTCACCTATTTTACTGAGAACAAAATGGGAAGATAAAGTAACCCAGATTGCGGCAAAAATATGAAGAAAATTGAAGAAAGTGCATTCGATGCAAGATAAAGATATTCGATAAATAGTTTTATTTATTTTGCAATTTGTAATTGAGACTTTATCAACTTTTAAACCGTTTCAATTAGCTTTTCGCATTCCAAAACCGTAAATAACATTTTCAGTGCGATTCTTCGTTCGCTCAACGCGGAAATTGAACAAGACGATTCCTACTACTCTCTGCCGGAAGCGACTAGACTACTCTTAAAAGAGCATGGAAGTCATAAAATCGTTTTTGTGTAAACTAACATTAAAGCATCATGTCAAAGACTCCAAAACTATGTTGTGCATTTGTAGCGATAATGAGGTCAATCCATACGAACCATTTTTCCAAGTTCTTATAGGCGATAACTAAAACGTTTTACTAAAAATGTAATAATAATAAGATAACTTCTAGTTTGAAAAGCAATTTACTATAGATTCTTAGATGGCCAATTCGGACATAGAATTTGAACCACCCTGTATTCGTCATATGCAATCGCCTATACCAAATAATGCAATGAAATTAGATGAATTGTGACGATATTTGTTGGCGTGTACGATTGCATTTGATGAGTACACAATAACGGAACAAAGTTTAATTTGATATTGCTCAAAATACAAGCAAAAATGAGTCATTGAGGAGATTAGAAAGTAATAGCCGTTATATAAAAACTTTTTATCTCATTATCGTTGAATGTACTTACCTTAATAAGCTGATAATTACCTTTAACAAATTTTGTTGTAAAAATAGAACATTTCTTTTGTATCCATTGAATAATGTATGATAAAATTAAATTAAAATATAAACACAAAGACTTGTAACAATTTTCTTTTTGCTCGATACCAACCAAATTTTTGATTCTTTTGTTATATACGAAACCAGAAGTCGCGTAAGAAAGTGAACACATCCAAATCTCTCCAACTTTTCACGCAAGAAACCATGGTCCAAGCACTCAAAAGCACGAGAAAAGTCAGTATATATCACGTCCACCTGCCCTCGACAGTCTAGTGCATTCGATACGTATTGAGTGAAACTAAGTAGGTTGGTTGCTGTGGATTTACCTTTGCAAAACCCATGCTGTTAGTCAGATAGTCGAGCTTTAGTATAAAATTCGATTTTGCGATAATTTGTTACGCAGCACTTATCACCTTTCTTAAAAACAGGACAAACTCTACTTAATTTCCAGATTTTCGGGAATTCAGCATTTTTGATTATTAGGTTGAAAATATGCTGCAGAGGCTGTAATAATACAGGCGCACAGTCTTTGACTATATATGCGGGGATACCATCTAGACCAGTCGTAGGTTTTGCCTTAAACTTCTTAAATGCCTCCATCATCTCATCATTAGTAACTTCTGAGATGCCGAAAGAGACACCATCCCAGCCATTTCAAATTTGAGCATTGTCAAGATTGACATCTGAACCATGAAGGTACATTCAAAATGTTCGGCAAACATATTGACCACAGTCTGTAGATCAGAAATAATTTCGTCATCATGATGTTTGAATATTAGCGGTTATCCTTGTATTACAGGATTTATTGATACAATCCCTTAATGCGAGTTAAACTTATCATTAATACGTGTAGATATTAGTTTGTGGTAAGTAGACGATGGTAATATGCATGAAATCTATAATATAAGCTACTTTACTCATATAAATTTGTTCATTTCCACCTCGGTCCATTAAAATTGCTTATTATTGATTTATACTTATATAGTAACCATATGAATGGATTTGGTCAATAATAATTAGTTAATCTCTTA
The DNA here is from genome assembly GCA_036711965.1 of Onthophagus sagittarius. Classification (NCBI taxonomy): domain Eukaryota; kingdom Metazoa; phylum Arthropoda; class Insecta; order Coleoptera; family Scarabaeidae; genus Onthophagus; species Onthophagus sagittarius. The sequence continues at coordinate 32,874,128 of JASERS010000005.1, forward strand.
AATGCTTTTGATAGTATAGATCATATCACACGAACAGAGAGAAATTCGATTAATTAGATTAAATCGTAAATTTAATTTAATTGAAAAAATTGATTGATGTTGATTCTGTGAGTGTTGTGATATAATTTTTGGGATGAGCAATATTTTGGATCAATTTTAATTCATTTACATACACTTTATATTTACTTTATCTTATATTAAAAGTACATCAATTTGTACATAGAATGAATCAGGCATCTGATTCATTTATCTCTGAAAATATTATCGGATAAATAATTTATCATTCGAAGACTACAAGATGTGCTTTAGCAATTGAAGTAGTACTGCAGAAGCTTCGTTTGTTTGCGTTGCCTAAACGTTTTCAGATGAATTTGGTTACAGAAATTGTTGGAAGTTGCAATATGAATATTAGTTTCAATGGAGAAAACTAAATGTTTTGTTATCGAAGTGTATTCATGGTCTTATTGTTAGTAATAAGACCATGAATATAAAATCATATAAAACTTATTATATCGTCATCAACAAGCCAGATTTGTCTGTAATAATATTTTCACAAGAAAGTTTTAGAATGCAATATCATTCATTTTGTGCAATTTTGACGATTTTCTTTCAGAAGAAATATCGTTAGCATGACTTGAAAGCAGATTCTTCCAAGTATTTTCATTTGCATCAAACAATAAAAATCTTTTTCTTATACTCACTCAGTAGAGACCGGATTTAAAGGGGAACCCCACCTTGAGTTAGTTGAAGAATATACAATGAAACGCAAAAGCACTATTGGTCGGACAGATGAAAACGATATGAAAGCAGCTGTTGGATTTATAATAAATGAAGGTTAAAATCAGCAGCATGGCGAAGGTTTACTAGCGAAAGTTGCTAGAAAACTGGCATACGACCCTGCATTAGCTAACAACAAAATTATTCCGGAAAGCTGGCACCGAGGTTAATCTGTCGGGAAGGAGTGGTTTACATCTTTTATGAAAAGGAACAATTTCCTTACGAATAGCAGAAGCAACTTCTATATCAAGATTAGTGGCTCTTAATAAGCCAGCTTGCCATAAGTTCTATTATAATTAAACAGATTTATGCGAAAACAAAAAATAAAAAAATACTGACGAAACATCTTTATCCGCAGTTTAGGAGTCAACCAAAATAATTGCACAAAAAGGATAGTTTGGGCCAAATTGCCTTCGCTGAACGAGGTTTCTTGGAAACTATATACCGCCTCTTTTAATATTTTCCAGAGTTACTTTGAAACATAATATGATTAAGAATGCTCCTATAGGAACAATAGGGTATCTTCACCGACGGGTTGGATAACGTCTAACCTTTTTGTCATTAAGACACTGCCATCTCATACAAACCATAAGTTGCAGCCACTTGACACATGTGTATATGATCTGAAACGGTGTTGTAATGAAGCCTGTAGATCCTGGCTTGCAATAAATCCTGGAAAAAAGGATAACAATATACAAGATTACTGAACTGTTAAGGATTGTCTATCCACTTGCTTTTACACAAAAAAATGTATATTTGCCTTTGAAAGCACAGGTATTTTAACAAGGTCAATTTTTTTGGACAACTGTATCTCCATAACAAAACGCTTGAAAACCAAATCCTCCAGGTCATCTGAGAACAATCTTAAGGCGCGCATTCAGCAATTTGCTGATTTTCCATGAGGCTATAGAGGATCCAAAGCAAAACTAATGTTCAAAGTAAAAAAAAGAAAACAAAACAATCATCGAGAAACAAAATCAATGCGAGCATGTCAACAACCAATGGTGTCAGTTCGTTTAAGAAAGCCAGAAATTCACTCACTAAACTCACAGAATTATTTTTTTGTACATAACCAACCTAATTTTATTGTTCTCGTACCAATTCCATCATGCTTTACAAAAGCCTTACGAATAATTACTTATTGTCATCTGCAGCCATCAAAATATCGCTCACTATACTTAAAAGAGCAGTTGTACTAACTATTGCCCGATCTGAAATCAGATTGTATCTGTGCCAAAATGTTTTCGTCCGATACAAAGTCATTCATTTGTTGCCATACCAATCTTTCGCAAGCTTTAACGAGATCAGGAAGGATACTGATCGTTTGCAAGTTTCAGATCGTGGGGTTGGTCTTCTTAGGCAAGGGTATCAACGATCTCTTGAAGCCCATATTTACCACATTTATGTCTAAACCGTTCCAACCGGTAGCAGTTACCTAACTTATTCGAGTTAATTGCTTTCATCAGACATAAATTCAAATTTGAAATCATTTGCAATACACGGACTATTCATATAGTACAGTATCTATAGATATCCGGGTCTGCTTTGAGTATAGGCGTTGGTGTTCTCATCTCAGTCTTTACCTTATACATGAGTCCCACACACTTTCCGTGAGTTTTTTGTGTGTTTTGTTTAAATTGATATTCAAAAGATGCAGATTTTTCCCTTCGCATCTCCTGGGTTATGTAAGTGCCGAGATCTTTATAATATTCGAATGTGCTCGCGTACCAGAATTTAAAAACCGTTATCCATTAAACCCTGCATCCGCCTAATAGTGTTAGTAATCCATGGATTTCGTTTAGCTATAATCTCTTAACCAATCGGAACTGATGCTGAAATATTTGATGTTAGAAACTGTATAACTTTTACTTCAAAAACTAGAAACTCCTTGCATACTATTTGTTACAAAACAATAAGAAAAGTGGTATTTTTATAATACAGTAGAGTCTCGATAATCCGAGTCCATATTATCCGAGTGCCCGTATAATTCGAGCGGTCTCCTTCAAAATCTAGGTTCCGTTTAAATCGAGTAAACTGCGTTATGGTTCCGTGCAATTCGAGTTTTGCCAGTTCTAATGTGTTTATATATGACATAGACATACATAGTATGTGTGTCTATGTCATACACACATATCTATGTACTATGTGTGACATAGTATGTAACACATACTATGTCATCTGATGTATTCCGACCGGTTTACCAGTAGACGTTCAACCATTCGTGTGTAGCGCATTTCCTATTTGCGTGTTGTTGTTTTCATATTAATTTTATGAGCAATGACCAATATGAACAATAAAAGAAAACACACAAATGTATGTTTGAGCGACAAACCACAGGCCCTAAAAAAATTAGATGACGGTTACTCTATAGCAAAAGTTGCTGTTGAATACGGTGTTGGAAAAGTTACTGTAGGTGATTGGAGAAGAAACAGAAAAAAAATTGAAAAATGGTGTTCAAACAAAGATTCGCGCTTTAAAGAACGAAAATCCATGAAAAAAAGCAGTCATGAAAGAGTGTCCGAAGCTTTATTTTTATGGTTAATGCAACAACGAAAGATAGGAGGTCCCGTTTTAGGTCGATACCTTCAAAGAAAAGCTATTGCTTTTTATAAAGAATTAGCTACTGCAGGTGAAGAAGAGTTTACAGCCAGTACAAGCTGGTTAGATAGGTGGAAAAAACGCTATGGGATACGACGATTACGAATTTGCGGCGAAAAGCTTTCCGCTGATTAAAGCTGTCTTAATGAATACAAACAAGAAGTTAAAAAAATTATAGAGAATGAAAATCTATCCCTTCACCAACTTTAGAACTGACGAAACAGGATTAAATTACAAAATGTTACCAAATTCAACACTAGCGCATAGGGAAGAAACAGCAGCCCCAGGATTCAAAAGAAGTAAAGAATGTATAACTATCTTGGCTTGTAGCAACGCTTCTGGACATCATAAAGTAAAAATACTAATGGTTTTTGCACTAAATGGATTTTATTTAATTTTTCTTTACCGGTTTCGCCTTCTACACGGCATCATCAGGAGAATACCTAATAAACATAAATTTTTACAATCTGAATCTTAAAATTAATTTTAAGATCTCCTGATGATGCCGTGTAGAACGCGAAACCGGTAGAGAAAAATAAAATAAAATCCATTTAGTGCAAAAACCATTAGTATTTTTATTAAACAAAAATGGAAAGAAAGATATCATTTAATATCATAAAGTAAGGTTAATGTTCATAGGAAAGTCTGCTAAACCAAGAACATTTAAGAATTTAGCTATGAACACGCTTCATGTGTGTTACAAAAATCAAGGAAATGCATGGATGAATTCAAGTTTATTTCATAATTGGTTTTATGAAGAATTCGTTCCTAATGTCACTAAATTTTTACAGGATAAAGGTTTACCCAGAAAAGCGTTATTAATTATAGACAATGCTCCATCACATTGTAAAGAAGACAATCTTCAAAGTGGGGATATTAAAGTAAAATTCCTTCCTGCTAATGCCACTTCAATTATCCAACCAATGGATCAGGGTGTGCTCTTAAAAAAAATAAAAAACTGCTGAACAAGAAATTAATAATAATGAAAATTAACAAAGGAAAATCAAATAATAACGAAAATGATTTGTAAAAGCACATAATCAACAAATAGGAAAATATTTTAAAGGCTCCATTACATAGAGAACAGTTGTAGCTAAATTATATTTATTATTAATTTCAAAGAATCATAAAAAATCAGATCAACTTAACTAATCTTTATCTCAAAAACGAATAAAGATTTTCTAATTTGGTTCTCACCAAGACAAAATAGATACTTACCTCTATAAATTTTAAATGTATCATTAAAATATCTCAAGAATTCGATTTTTGGTGATTTTTAATTAACTTGAGATAGCCATAAATGTTCACGTTGAATTTAACGATTTATATCTCAAAAACGAATAAATATTTTCAAGATCCGGTTTCATCACGAGAAAGTAGACACTTTTCTTTATAAATCATGAATAGTTCATTAAAATATCTTAAGAATTCGATTTTTGTGATTTTTTAAAACACGATTATTAATTTCAAAGAATCTTAAAAGTTAGGTTAATTTAAATAATCTTTATCTCAAAAACGAATAAAGATTTTCTAATTTGGTTCTCACCAAGACAAAATAGATAATTACCTCTATAAATTTTGAATGTATCATTAAAATATCTCAAGAATTCGATTTTTGGTGATTTTAAATTAATTTTAGATAGCCATAAATGTTCACGTTGAATTTAATGATTTATATCTCAAAAACGAATAAATATTTTCAAGATCCGCTTTCATAACGTGAAAGTAGACACTTCTCTCTATAAATCATGAATAATTCATTAAGATATCTTAAGAATTCGATTTTTCGTGATTTTTTAAAATAAGGTCATTAATTTAAAAAAATCATAAATGTTAGGTTAACTTAAACAATCTTTATCTCAAAAACGAATAAAGATATTCTAATCTGTTTTTCACCATGACAAAATAGACACTTACCTCTATAAATTTTGAATACATCATCAAAATATCTCAAGAATTCGACTTTTGGTGATTTTTAATTAACTTGAGATCGCCATAAATGTTCACGTTGAATTTAATGATTTATATCTCAAAAACGAATAAATATTTTCAAGATCCGCTTTCATCACGAGAAAATAGACACCTTCCTCTATAAATCTTGAATAATTAATTAAGATATCGTAAGAATTCGCTTTTTCGTGATTTTTTAAAACAAGATTATCAATTTCAAAAAATCATAAAAGTTAGGTTAACTTAAATAATCTTTATCTCAAAAACGAATAATGATTTTCTAATTTGGTTCTCACCAAGACAAAATAGATACTTACCTTTATAAATTTTGAATATATCATTAAAATATCTCAAGAATTTAACTTTTGGTAACTTTTAATTAACTTGAGATCGCCATAGATGTTCACGTTGAAGTTAATGATTTATATCTCAAAAACGAATAAATATTTTCAAGATCCGTTTTCATCATGAGAAAATTGACTCCTTCCTCTATAAATCATGAATAAGTCATTAAGATTATTAATTTCAAAAAATCTTAAAAGTTAGGTTAACTTAAATAATCTTTATCTCAAAAACGAATAATGATTTTCTAATTTGGTTCTCACCAAGACAAAATAGATACTTACCTTTATAAATTTTGAATATATCATTAAAATATCTCAAGAATTTAACTTTTGGTGACTTTTAATTAACTTGAGATCGCCATAGATGTTCACGTTGAAGTTAATGATTTATATCTCAAAAACGAATAAATATTTTCAAGATACGCTTTCATCACGAGAAAATAGACACCTTCCTCTATAAATCATGAATAATTCATTAAGATATCTTAAGAATTCGATTTTTCGTGTTTTTTAAAACAAGATTATTAATTTCAAAAAATCATAAAAGTTAGATTAAATAATCTTTATCTCAAAAACGAATAAAGATTTTCTAATTTGGTTCTCACCAAGACAAATTAGACACTTACCTCTATAAATTTTAAATATATCATTAAAATATCTCAAGAATTTAACTTTTGGTGACTTTTAATTAACTTGAGATCGCCATAGATGTTCACGTTGAAGTTAATGATTTATATCTCAAAAACGAATAAATATTTTCAAGATCCGCTTTCATCACGAAAAAATTGACACCTTCCTCTATAAATCATGAATAAGTCATTAAGATTATTAATTTCAAAAAATCTTAAAAGTTAGGTTAACTTAAATAATCTTTATCTCAAAAACGAATAAAGATTTTCTAATTTGGTTCTCACCAAAACAAAATAGATACTTACCTCTATAAATTTTGAATGTATCATTAAAATATCTCAAGAATTCGATTTTTGGTGATTTTTAATTAATTTGAGATAGCCATAAATGTTCACGTTGAATTTAATGATTTATATCTCAAAAACGAATAAATATTTTCAAAATCCGCTTTCTTTACGAGAAAATTGACACCTTCCTCTATATATCATGAATAAGTCATTAAGATTATTAATTTCAAAAAATCATAAAAGTTAGGTTAATTTAAATAATCTTTATCTCAAAAACGAATAAAGATATTGTAATTTAGTTTTCACCATGACAAAACAGACACTTGCCTCTATAAATTTTGTTTGTATCATTAAAATATCTCAAGAATTCGATTTTTGGTGATTTTTAATTAACTTGAGATAGCCATAAATGTTCACGTTGAATTTAATGCTTTATATCTCAAAAACGAATAAATATTTTCAAAATCCGCTTTCATTACGAGAAAAATAGACACTTTCCTGTATAAATCATCAATAATTCATTAAGATATCTTAAGAATTCGTTTTTTTTGTGATTTTTTCAAAACAAGATTATTAATTTCAAAAAATCCTAAAAAATTAGGTTAACTTAAATAATCTTTATCTTTATATATATTATATGATAAAATGTTATGATTATAATGAATCATCATAGATGAGTTCGGTTAATATCTAGAATTTTTAGAAAATGGGTGTTGGATGAGCTTGAAATTGATAAAATCGACCTGAATTGTTTGGAGATACAATTCTGTGAGAAGATGTTCGAATTTTACGTAATTCATGTAATTATATTTTTGTCAAATTTTATCTTCCTTCCATGATTTTTTGTTTCTTCCCGTGTTCGAAAGCAATCAAAACGAGAATGCCCGTGAATTTATTAAGAAACATTTCCTCCCACAGATAGTTCTTGTTTTCGAGTAAAACCCGGAAACGTCCAGTAATTAGTAAAGTCCCAAAAATGCCTTCAATTTTAAAAGATTCATTAATACTATCCCCAATTCCTTCTTCAAATGTTTAATTACGTAAATATTTATGTAAATATAAATTAGAAAATAGAAACTATCACTTTTGACCATAGAAAATAATTAATTAATACTTATATAGAAGCATTTCTCCCCACTATTTTAACGACCAATTCGAAAGCAGCGCCGCCAAGGGGATTGTTATAAAAGTAAATTAAATAAACCGCAAAATATGAATGCTATATATATAGCTTACATATTTATGTATATTTAGATTTCTACTTCCAAGTTTAATTGATAAAAACCACAATGGTTTATTAAATAAATTTATTTCTTTCTCTTTAAAGAACAATGATTACCAACGATTACTGGAAGAATCGTTGTCATATCCTTGGCCATGTAGGCTGTCTTTATCATATGCCTCCCTAGTATTTAACAAAATCTTTGCAAGCAATTCACCTCTTCGCAAGTACTCGTCGATCGTCGGCCGGACTGCCCGATCTCTGCAAGTTCCTTACTGGACTGAGTGAAAACGTAAATACTCATAAATATCGGGCGTTACCTTCAATTTTTTATATTTATATTTACCTCCAGTTATACAATTTCCTTGGTATTACCTTTCTACACTATTATCAATTACTGTAGACATAAACGAAATAAAATAAAAGTCAATTATGACAATTAATTATTAACGGTTGCTAACGTAAATTTCAAATTGCTGACAAAATATGTAGGCTGCACCATCTAGTGAATTGTAATATTAAATAAAAATTCCGTCGTTACTTTATACCTATCAAGAAAATATACCCTGCTTTTGACATACATCACTGTCGTTAATCACACTTATCGAGTCGATATAGGTACTTGTTACATGCGATCCGATATCTCCTATTGGCCCTTTCAGAAACCCAATGGACGGATATCGCTCGAGTCATCGATTAACAGCACAATATCTGTTCGATATCGACATGTGAATACATATGAGAAACCGGCCATTTAAGTTTCTATTATACGTAATATTCATGAAAGAAGAAAATATTTCAAACTATAAATGCACCAAATGGAGGACTAAACTTGTGTTTAATTTTGTGTACGGATACTAATTTGATTAAATTCTATTATTGAACAGAAACTCAAAGCACAAAGCCCATCGCATTTTGTACAATTTCCTTTATTACAGAAATTCCATTTTCGGTGTAATTCCTTTATCAGTGTAAAGTGAATTTGAAAAATGTCTCGTTTATGTCCGATAAAACACGATGTCGCCCGAATCAATACGCCACATGGACTTCGGGACATGCGCAGATCGGATTTTCGGTCGGCATGTTGAGCTATAAGAGAGGGAATTGCAGTTCAGTCAGCTGTTGTGCTATGGATTGCGTACCATTACGCGTCCATATATGAAAAGTACGCGAAAATGACCGCGTTATCGTCAGTTTTCCCGTCACGATCGTGTACGGTAATCGTTTTGCTGTCGTTGTGCGTTATCAGTGACACCCAACTCGTCATCAACGTTCGTAACCAGGTATATTATTTAAATTTTTATTTTACAATCTGCATACTCACCCAAGAATCTATATAAAGAGGGATTGTTTGTTTATGTTTCAACCGGGCGTGGATTTAATTCATTTTTATAACATTATTGACTTAACCGATTTCGGCTTTAAGCCATCTTCTAAGTCTAAAACATTCTTTTTATTTTAGAGCATTTAAAGAAACCTAACCGATTTCGGCTTTAACCCATCTTCTAAGCCTAAAACGTTCTAATTATTTTAGAGGATTAAAAAAACTGATTGAAAACAGTAATTTGAGATGAATCCATAGAATTTTTGAAGCGAAACTCGTTGACCTTTCAATTATCGAGATCTAGCCTACCGTTGGGAAGCTGTTGCCCTATTTCCCTGAAAGAATGACCTTTAAACTTCCCCGGCGTAAACGCTGAAAGTTCTTCACAACGGAAAGGGTGAAGTGCACCGTCCTTTCAGTACGGAGGAAACGATTTCAACCCTCGCTGAATGGACAATACGGTGTCGTTAGCTTTAATCGCAAAATTCGAACTTTGAGGGAGAAGAGCTCTTCAAAAAAATTTAGTATCGTAAATGAAATGTCTCGACGCTTATAAAATAAACATATTGACCTTTATATGAAACGTATTTCGCGTGGAAAACGACTTTCCGCGATGTCCCGGCGCTATTGAAAATCGATTCATAATTTCACGGGCAGTGGTAAATTTAAATAAGCCCCCCCTTACATATTTCTATTATCACGAAAATCCATACATGAATGAAAAGCCTTTTTAAGGATTTTTAAGCGTCGTTGTAATAAAATAAATTTTTATTATTTTTTTCTTTTTCACTGGCTTTGGTGGAATAAAGCTTGAAATTAAATTACGACTAGGAGCCTGGATGTCTGGAGAAGAAGAGGGGAAATTTGGAGGATGGCGGCGTCGCCGTCTGGTAACAAATGTTGGTCCACAAGACGACTTGTAGACGCCGTCTCCGACTGAAGACGTCGATTCGAAACCATGATTTGCACGAGTTTGTTCTACTTAGGGACGCCTGATTTATATCACGACTGTGACCCGGAATGTCGTACGCCTTCGGGACTGAATTACTGCCAAGTTTCGTTAAGATTTACACCCGATAAGGGACGCTAATATGTTGAAATCAACGCACACCTATCTCCAGTGCAGAGATTTTATGATAACGATTCACGTCAACAAGTATTCCAATAAAGAATTGATCCATAAATTGTTCAAAAGACAAGTTGAAGATTGGCAATTCGAAGGAGACAAAAGGATATCGTCGAATATAAGTCCATAAATGCGGTTGGAACTTCAATCGTAGGCAATTAAAAGTTGTACCCGTGGTTCTAACCGGCTTGTAATTTAAATCAAATACAAACCCACCCAAACCCCTTCACAGAGAATTCCACGCCGGGATAACTTAAACCGGAGCAATTTATAGTTTAAATAGTTCGGGAATCGGCGAATCTTAATCCTTACTCCATCGAATCCGTTGCGAAACTCTCGATACTCTCTAAGATTATTGGAAAAAGTAACTGTGGAAAACTTAACTAACTGATTGATTTAGTAATCCCATGACTATCTCCTGTAAAGTAGTAGTATACTGATAAAAGTTGTAGTAATAAATATAAAATGAGAGCTCAATTTAAATTGTTTGAAAATTAAAAAAAATGTTGCAAATGAAGAATAAGATTTTTTACAAAATGAGCCATAAATTCCCCAATTAATAATAAATAGAAGAAAAAATTAACGATGATATTGTTTTTATTTTTTAAAATCGGTGCGACACTGTTTCGATTGCCTAGCAATCTTTGACGGGCACGAGTAAAAGTACAAACATGTAATTAACATATTAAAAATATAATTATGTATATAAATACCGTCAAAAGGATGAAAAATACAAAAAAACATCAAAATAAAATAAAACAGAGAAATGGCGACAACGCATCGTGAAATTCAAGTGAGTGAGAGACTTACACCATCTACAGATTTCAAAAAATTGGATAGGCTTTTTTTTTCTCAAAAGATGAGCAACGCGTGTGCGCAGGGTTATTTAAAATAAACGGGTGGAAGTGGTCAAGTTAATCCGAAGCAAATCTATTGAAATTAAATTTGATTGACGTATCTAAGAAAAAATCTGTTGTTGTTGAAGACCGTGAGGTCGTTCAGAAGAAAATCGTTATTTATGTATTTATGTTATTCAACCCAACTCAACACAACCGGAAGCGACATCAATCCAACCCATCCAAAACCAATCCAACTGAAAAATAAAGCTAACCAAACCCATACTCAATGCAATCTAACTAAAACTAAAGCAAACCCAACCCAACTAAAACCAAACTCAACTCGACCCAAGCTGAATCATGCGTATAATTTATAAAGATGTCATAATGATAAAACAGCGCCTAAATGCATTCTAAACAGGATAACGATAGAGTTGGGACCAACCCAACCTAACCCATTCCAACTAAAACTAAAGTCAACTGAAACCCAAACCAACCTAACTGAAACCAAAACTAACCCAACCCAAACCCATTTCAATTGAAACTAAAGCTAACTCAAATCCAACCCAATCCTACTAAAACCAACCCAACCCAAAACTAAACTCAACCCAAAGAGAAACTAAAACAAATCCAACCCAGCTCAAACCAAACGCAATTCAATTGAAACTAAAGCCAACCCAACACATACCGACTCATTCCTCGAGTTTATAAAGATGTCAAAAAATGTTCCATTCTTTCTAATAACATTCTAAATTAACCAGGCATATTAAAGTTCTTTACCACATTAAAGTTGTTCCAAACTGAACCAAAATTGTCTGAACACTTTTTTAGGCAGTCATAAAGTACCAAAAGCGTCTAAACACTCAGAGCAACTATAAAGATATCCAAAAGTTGATTTTGTTGTTTCTTATACAACTTGTGAATGAAATTGCAAACTTTTGCTTTCGAGAATGGATGTTGAAAGAGAACAAAATCTCTATTTTTAGTTATTCATCTAAACCTAGCTCACGTAATTTGCACATCTCTAGATTAAACCAAAAGGATAATGTTGTGTCAAAATTTGAATTAAATTCGTCAACCAGAAGTAGTACTACGGATATCGTGTTTTACTTAAATACATGATTATTTTCTCTTTTTATAAATTAGTTCTCCAAAGAAGAAGATTAACCAAAAATTTTGTATAAAACAGTCTCAGATTATTCCAGAATAATTATGTTTTATTATTATAATTATTTTTATTGTATTACACATACAATAGTTTGTGTAATACAATTTATTGCCATTTGATGTCTTCTTCGTTTTCTTAGTTTTATTCATTTTTATTTTCTTCCTTATCATTATTAATCATCCTCATCTTATTTCTTCCTCATTATCTACTGGAGTATAGTTCAATATAATTATATGTTTCGCTCCTTGATTCAAATGTTCTTGTACGATACTCTCTAAATCTGCAGACTTGTTCGTTTTTGGCATTTTGAGCCAAAAACCAACCATTTCAAACCATATATTCCTTGATTACTATTCTCTAGGCGCAATGGAACTAGTAACAACAGAAATGGAGAGGAATTTTTGCTTATAAGTAGCATGACTTCCAATAATATCAAACCCCCATTTACAATGCCACATTTACATTTGAACATTTTAATATGTTTTCACAAGAGTTATTCAACAATCTCTGCAAACCAATATCGCAAACTGTTTCAGTGATTTTTATTTCTTCTAGGAATACCTCTTTTTGATATTTTGAAACATCACCGTATGGGAGGTACAAATCTGGTCCAAGTCCATTGGCAGTTTTTCGAAGCTTTAAGTATTGATTAAATTAAGGGGAAATATTAAATTAAGACGAAGGGTTTGTTATGGATTTTCCGATTTCGACTTCAAGAGAAATGCAACTATATCTCAAAAGTATTATTTTGTGAAAATAAAAATATAAAAACCAAAGCAGCGTCAAAATATCGAAAACATTGTTTTAGGTACAATTGTTCTTATTTATTCTTTCACAAGATATTTAACTTAAAAGATTATATGGTTGAAATTTCGAATAGCACAAAATGAAAACTTTTCTTCACTTTATAAGAAACCATCGACAAAAATATTTAAAGTAGTTGTACAATTTTGTAGAAAATTTCATCATACAAAATGAAGTAATTTTAATAGCAAGTTCATTATTATTATTATATTAATGATAATTATAAAAATTATCACTAAGAGTCTCTAAATAGTTAAAGTATATGTAACATTTAAAACAACAACACAACTTTTCTTTTTAATTGAAAAATCGCCAAAAATATCTGACTAGATCATGCAAATCCTGTAAACCGAATAATTTTTTTCAAGTCTTATTAATAATTATCTTGTAGATATCTGCTATATTATTTCGGATTGGGGAATTTATTTTTTTTGCGATAGTTTTTTTAATGCTCATCGTTATATAATTAATAAATAAATAAAAGAAAAAATTAACGATTGCCTAGCAATCTTCGACGGGCACGACTAAAAGTACAAACATGTAATTAACATATTAAAAATATAATTATGTATATAAATACCGTCAAAAGGATGAAAAATACAAAAAAACATCAAAATAAAATAAAACAGAGAAATTGCGACAACGAATCGTGAAATTCAAGTGAGTGAGAGACTTACACCATCTACAGATTTCATCAAATTGGATAGGTTTTTTTTCTCAAAAGATGTGCAACATGTGTGCGCAGGGTTATTTAAAATAAATGGGTGGAAGTGGTCAAGTTAATCCGAAGCAAATCTATTGAAATTAAATTTGATTGACGTATCTAAGAAAAAATCTGTTGTTGTTAAAGTCCGTGAGGTCGTTCACAAGAAAATCGTTATTTATGTATTTATGTTATTCAACCCAACCCAACACAACCGGAAGCAACATCAATCCAACCCCATCCAAAACCAATCCAACTGAAAAATAAAGCTAACCAAACCCATACTCAATGCAATCTAACTAAAACTAAAGCAAACCCAACCCAACTAAAACCAAAATCAACTCAACCCAAGCTGAATCATGCGTATAATTTATAAAGATATCATAATGATAAAACAGCGCCTAAATGCATTCTAAACAGGATAAAGATAGAGTTGGGGCCAACCCAACCCAACCCATTCCAACTAAATCTAAAGTCAACTGAAACCCAATCCAACCTAACTAAAACCAAAACCAACCCAAACCAAACCCATTTCAATTGAAACTAAAGCTAACTCAAATTCAACCCAACCCAATCCAACTAAAACCAGCCCAACCCAACCCAAATAAAAACTAAAACAAATCCAACCCAGCTCAAACCAAACGCAATTCAATTGAAACTAAAGCCAACCCAACACATACCGACTCATTCCTCGAGTTTATAAAGATGTCAAAAAATGTTCCATTCTTTCTAATTACATTGTAAATTAACCAGGCATATTAAAGTTCTTTACCACATTAAAGTTGTTCCAAACTGAACCAAAATTGTCTGAACACTTTTTTAGGCAGTCATAAAGTGTTTCAGAAGATTTTTAAAGATCTCAAAACGTGTCCAGAATTTTGTAATCACATTTTAAATCATCCAGGCGTTTTTAACTAGTTCCATAATTAACAAAAGTTGTCTAATTGCTGGCAAAAAAATGTCAACATATGACCAAAATCGTTCTAATGACTTTTATAACTACCAAAAGCGTCTAAACACTCAGAGCAACTATAAAGATATCCAAAAGTTGAAAAACAACTTGTGAATGAAATTGCAAACTTTTGCTTTCGAGAATGGATGTTGAAAGAGAACAAAAACTCTATTTTTAGTTATTCATCTAAACCTAGCTCACGTAATTTGCACATCTCTAGATTAAACCAAAAGGATAATGTTTCGTCAACCAGAAGTAGAGACAGAGAAATGGCGACAACGAATCGTGAAATTCAAGTGAGTGAGAGACTTACACCATCTACAGATTTCAACAAATTGGATAGGTTTTTTTTTCTTAAAAGATGAGTAACGCGTGTGCGCAGGGTTATTTAAAATAAATGGGTGGAAATGGTCAAGTTAATCCAAAGCAAATCTATAGAAATTAAATTTGATTGACGTATCTAAGAAAAAATCTGTTGTTGTTAAAGTCCGTGAGGTCGTTTAGAAGAAAATCGTTATTTATGTTATTGTGTTTATGTATGAACATTTCCTCTAAAAGATCTAGTTCTTTTGATTTTTTGACTTGTCTTAGTAAAATTATTTCATTATCAATCTTATGTTTTGTGTTTTGTATATGTTTATATATTGCAGAATTTCTTTTGATAAAGAAAATTATACCTACACTCAAAAGCCTCATTAAATTACACAAGAAAGAAAAAAGCATAAGACCGATTATAAGTAACAACAACACACCACTAACAAAATTGCTAACTAATTTATAGTATTTTTCATAAACATCTAAAATACAATATAAGAAATTCTGTAGAACTTATCCACAAACTCAGTCATCTGAAATTAACAAATAAATATAGACTGATATCTTTCGATATCAAAAATTTATATGCTAACGTACCCATAGAAGATACCATTAACATAATTAAAAAACATTTAATTGCACACCAAACTGAACTAAGTCTAAACATTTAAGAAATCAATAATTTTATAAATATTCTAGAATTGGTCCGCGATCGAAACTTTTTCATTTTCGAAAAAAACTTTTACCAAATGAAAGATGGATTACCAATGGGTTCCCCAATATCGGGAATTCTATTAGACATCTATATTACACTTCGAAGAATTGCTTTTTTCCGATAAATACAATCTTTTTGTATCAGATATATTATTTTATGGCCGATACGTGGATGACATTATCATCCTATATAAGGATAACAACGCTAAGTTACTAGCTCTTTCTAACATTTTTGACAATATATCAAACTTAAAATTCACGACAGAAATCGAACATGACTGTAACCTGAATTTCTTAGACTTCACCATCAAAATAAATAATGTTGATAATTCTCTATCATATCAAATCTACAGAAAACCAACCACTACTGACACCATTATTCCAAAATACTCATATAACTGCTTACAACATAAAGAAGCATCCTTTAGATTTCTATTTAATAGAATATTTAACGCCCCTTACAAGAAAATGATTACATTAACGCAATGGCGAATAATTATAAAGATGGGTTTAAACAATAAATACAACATCTCAGACATCCAGAGGATTTACAACAAAACTCACAGCTCTCACATTAACAAACTTATCTTCCCACATTATTCAAACAAATTCAAATATCTAGCGGTTCCTTTCGTAGTTTCAACTCAACACAAACTCAAACAAAATCTCAATAAATTTAACATCATCCCCGCATATACCTCAAACAATAGAATAAGTACATATATCTTAAATAATAAACATAGGTTCATTAAAGACGAATTAAGCGGCGTATACAGAATCAACTGCAATGACTGTGATCTTTCTACATAAGTCAAACTGGCCTTAATTTAAAAACCAGATTGAAAGAACATTTATCAAAAGAAAATTCTGCAATATATAAACATATACAAAACACAAAACATAAGATTGATAATGAAATAATTTTACTAAGACAAGTCAAAAAATCAAAAGAACTAGATCTTTTGGAGGAAATGTTCATACATAAACACAATAACATAAATAACGATTTTCTTCTGAACGACCTCACGCACTTTAACAACAACAGATTTTTTCTTAGATACGTCAATCAAATTTAATTTCAATAGATTTGCTTCGGATTAACTTGACCACTTCCACCCGTTTATTTTAAATAACCCTGAAAAAAAAAGACCTATCCAGTTTGTTGGAATCTGTAGATGGTGTAAGTCTCTCACTCACTTGAGTTTCACGATTCGTTGTTGCCATTTCTTTGTTTTATTTTATTTTATTTTGATGTTTTTTTTTGTATTTTTCATCCTTTTGACGGTATTTATATACATAATTATATTTTTAATATGTTAATTACATGTTTGTACTTTTAGTCGTGCCCGTCGAAGATTGCTAGGCAATCGAAACAGTGTCGCACCGATTTTAAAAAATTAAAAGCAATATCATCTTAAATTTTTTTCTTTTATTTATTTATTAATTAATATCGATGAGCATTGAAAAAACTATCGCAAAAAAAATAAATTCCCCAATCTGAAATAATATAGCAGATATCTACGTGTACAAGATAATTATTAATAAGACTTGAAAAAAATTATTCGATTTATAGGATTTGCAAGATCTAGTCAGATATTTTTGGCGATTTTTCAATTAAAAAGAAAAGTTGTGTTGTTTTAAATGTTACATATACTTTAACTATTTAGAGACTCTTAGTGATAATTTTTATAATTATCACTAATATAATAATAATAATGAACTTGCTATTAAAATTACTTCATTTTGTATGATGAAATTTTCTACAAAATTGTACAACTACTTTAAATATTTTTGTCGATGGTTTCTTATAAAGTGAAGAAAAGTTTTCATTTTGTGCTATTCGAAATTTCAACCATATAATCTTTTAAGTTAAATATCTTGTGAAAGAATAAATAAGAACAATTGTACCTAGAATAATGTTTTCGATATTTTGACGCTGCTTTGGTTTTTATATTTTTATTTTCAAAAGATAATACTTTTGAGATATAATTTCATTTCTCTTGAAGTCGAAATCGGAAAATCCATAACAAACCCTTCGTCTCAATTTAATATTTCCTCTTAATTTAATCAATACTTAAGGGGACCACTTTTGCCTATCTTTGTCATTATAACTTATGTACCTTTTCCTCAGGTCCCAGGAAAGATATCAACTTGATTTTTTTTATGTGAAAGACCTTGCTTTTTTATGTTAGTGGAACCTAAAATATTTATTATTTTCGCTTTAGATTTTTTGTAATAAATTTTTTACTGGTACTTAAAATTATAGTTATATTTTTGTTGGTATTAATTTTTTTTATTGATATGAAATGGCTGTGTGATAAGGCTTGTAGGTTCCAGTTTCGCGTATTTATAGGTATGATGTGTCTGCAAAATTTTAAATTCATAGCTGTTATACAAACTGAAATATTTACTCATTTATACTAAAAAACTAGTTTCTCGGCAAATAACAAAAACGTTTAAAAAAAAACTGTATTTCTTGCTGCAGACACATATGTTTTCAGTCATTTTAAATAAATTTAGTACATTCCAGATGCATATTATACATCTTCACCTTCTTGTTCTTCATATGAATCTTCACGTTTTCTTTTTAGTAAACATAAACGCTGTCTGATTTTCTTTGCCAGCGCTTCATTCGCTTTTTCAGCAGCCTTTATGCATCTGTCATCTAACATTTTCATTACTTTGAGGAAATTTTGCCTTAATCCAATTCTGGTGAATAATTTGCATTTGCCTATATGGCCATCATTGAAGCTCGTAACAGCTTCATATGTACCGAATTTCGTTTTTCCAAAATGTAGGTAGATTGACAAATATCTCTTTTGGTATATATGGCCAAATTATATTATTCAACGATTCATTGACGTTTTGCGTTCTTCCCTTTAATCATTTCTCTAGCAACTCTAGCTTGGACAAATCATGAAATATTGGTTCTATGAAGTCCATAAACTTTTCAGGTAAGTGAAAATGTTTTTGGTGTTGATAATCTTGTTTTACCTTTGCTGCATTATACTTACACCAAGTGCATATTCACAACAGAATCTGTGTTTCTTCTGATTGCCAATCCATAGAAATTTTGCAGTTGTTTGATTGCGGATAACATCAAACCATTTTTGCCACCTAAGGCAGTTCCATCCGGTAACTTTTTATTTTTTTCTTTAAATTTTTTCAATCTGGTCCCCATTCTTTTTTGGATATGATCAACGCACCTTTTTTATGTGTATATCATTACCATAAGCTCCTCATTACATACAGCTTGGTAGGCCTTAGAGTCACCATCACCCAAATATTCGACATACTGGACATTATAACTTTCTTGGGATCGGTTGAAAATATTAATTGCTCCGGATACTTCCATTGCACCACTTATCCCAGAAAAATTTGCGTAGCAACCTTTTCCATGAGCAGTACGGCAGTCACCAGTATTTCTTTTACATGTACAATATTTGGAGAAAATGTCAATATCAATAATTTTGCCAGTTGTTAGGGAAGACGCTGAAAAAATGCCGTTTAGCGACGTATGGCCACGTTTTTGCCAAGAGCCATCAATTGCAATGGCAAGCTCTCTTGGATTAGATTCTTCGGAGTTTTGGTCTACAGCTTGCTTGATTGCTTCTTTAATCGACCCTTTCCAAATTTTTTCAGAGATAGACCCAAAGTAGGCTTCATGAGTGTGATAATTACTCACAGGTGCCATAAGATTTAACATACCACAAAGTTTCTCAGCAGCAGCCTTACCATTGCCTATGAATTGCATACCATAAACTAATCTAATGTTTAGATTAGAAAACATACACTGGGCATCATTATATTCAGTTTGAAATAAATCACAATTGTTTATAATAGTTTTTTCCTCACACTTACTAAAAAAAAATTTATCTCGCAAGTTAACCCAGAAAGATGTTTTCTAGTGATTTGTAGACAACCACGACATTTCTTGCACACAGCAATATTTCGCAAGGTTTGCTCAATCTTTTTCAAATCAACAATATCGTATATGTGAGAGTCATCGTAGTTGTTGTATTTTTCTAAAGAAGCAATTAGTTTACTTTTTGAAGAGGATGGCGCAGGCTTTGAACTTGTTTGTTGAGGCGTGATAGTAAGGCATGGCGTTTTTCCGCGGCGGTTCTCAATGTTTATAAATTGGTTAACTTTGAATTTTCGTTTTTTACACAGTCTGTCACTTCTAGGCATTGTAAGTTCGATTAGATTGTATAATAATTCAATAATAAAACAAACAAGAAACGCAGCACAGATAACACAATAAAAAGAGTCTAAAACGAAGATCGCGCGAAAAATCACAAAAAAAATGATATGGTCTGATTCTATTACATAAAGAAGAACACTAAACTCTCACGAGAAGTCACAAAAATAAAACGAAACCACCGGCTTATATTAGATACCTAAAAAATTACATTGACTAAAAGCTACCAAAACTAGAACGAAATCATAATCTGCTTATATAAGATAACTAAAACAAGGACACTAACTAAAAACTCGTGAAAAGTCATAATAATAAAACGCAATAGTTCTTATGTTAGATGACTGAAAACGCAAACGAAAATCGAACTGGTTTATACGAAACTGAACGTGAAAATGAGACAAAACATTATCAAGACATGTACTAATAAATTGTTTTTATACTTTGTTTGTAGGTCCTAAATAAACAAAACTAAACCGATGTGACACCTTTAGTTCGTAATGTGAACAAATCAAAAGAAGGTGTTTTTGAAGGGATGCAAACAATCAAAATTTGAAACTTATTCGTATAGAATTTACTAAACAAAAATTCTTACACTTACACTTATTTAACAAAAAAGAATACTTACAATGTACATAAAATTATAAATGAGGTATCAAATTAAAGCTGAAATTCTACTTAATAAAAATCATCAATAAAAAATTTTTTTTTTTTTAAATCGCGATTTTTTTGCGATTTTTCATCAAGTGGTCCCCTTAAAGCTTCGAAAAACTGCCAATGGACTTGGACCAGATTTGTACCCCCCATACGGTGATGTTTCAAAATATCAAAAAGAGGTATTCCTAGAAGAAATAAAAATCACTGAAACAGTTTGCGATATTGTTTTGCAGATATTGTTGAATAACTCTTGTGAGAACATTAAAATGTTCAAATGTAAATGTGGCATTGTAAATGGGGGTTTGATGGTAGTGGAGGTTATGCTACTTATAAGCAAAAATTCCTCTCCATTTCTGTTGTTATTAGTTCCATTGCGCCTAGAGAATAGTAATTAAAGAATATATGGTTTTGAAATGGTTCGTTTTTGGCTCAAAATGCCAAAAACGAACAAGTCTGCAGATTTAGAGAGTATCACAAGAAAATTTGAATCAATAAGCGAAAAATTTAATTATATTGTACTATACTCCAGAAGATAATGAGGAAGAAATAAGATGAGGATGATTAATAATGATAAGGAAGAAAATAAAAAGGAATAAAACTAAGAAAACGAAAAAGACATCAAATGGCAATAAATTGTATTACACATACTATTGTATGTGTAATACAACAAAAATAATTATAATAATAAAACATAATTATTCTGAAATAATCTGAGACTGTTTTATACAAAATTTTTGGTTAATCTTCTTCTTTGGAGAACTAATTTATAAAAAGAGAAAATAATCATGTATTTACGTAAAACACGACATCCGTAGTACTACTTCTGGTTAACGAATTTAATTCAAATTTTGACACAACATTATCCTTTTGGTTTAATCTAGAGATGTGCAAATTACGTAAGCTAGGTTTAGATGAATAACCAAAAATAGAATTTTTGTTCTCTTTCAACATCCATTCTTAAGAAAGCAAAAGTTTACAATTTCATTCAAAGGTTATTTAAGAAACAACAAAATCAACTTTTGGATACCTTTATAGTTGCTCAGAGTGTTTAGACACTTTTTGGTAGTTATAAAAGTCATTAGAACGATTTTGGACACTTGTTGACATTTTTTTGCCAGCTTTTTTATACCACTTTTGTTAATTATGGAACTACTTTAAAACGCCTGGATGATTTAAAATGTGATTAGAAAAATTCTGGACACGTTTTGAGATCTTTAAAAATCTTCTGAAACACTTTATGATTGCCTAAAAAAGTTTTCAAACAATTTTGGTTCAGTTTGGAACAACTTTAATATGGTAAAGAACTTTAATATGCCTGGTTAATTTAGAATGTTATTAGAAAGAAAGGAACATTTTTTGACATCTTTATAAACTCGAGGAATGAGTCGGTATGTGTTGGGTTGGCTTTAGTTTCAATTGAATTGCGTTTGGTTTGAGTTGGGTTGGATTTGTTTTAGTTTTTATTTGGGTTGGGGTTAGTTTTGGATTGGGCTGGTTTTAGTTGGATTGGGTTGGGTTGGATTTGAGTTGGCTTTAGTTTCAATTGAAATGGGTTTGGGTTGGGTTGGTTTTGGTTTCAGTTTGGTTGGATTGGATTTAAGTTGACCTTAGTTTTAGTTGGAATGGGTTGGGTTGGGTTGGCCCCAACTCTATCTTTATCCTGTTTAGAATGCATTTAGGCGCTGTGTTATCATCACGACATCTTCATAATCTAGATGCATGATTCAGCTTGGGTTAAGTTGAGTTTGGTTTTAGTTGGGTTGGGTTTGCTTTAGTTTTAGTTAGATTGCATTGAGTATAGGTTTGGTTAGCTTTATTTTTCAGTTGGATTGGGTTTGGATGAGGTTGGATTGGTGTTGTTTCCGGTTGTGTTGGGTTGAATTGAATGTTTATTTTCCAGGACGATCCCAACTCAACCCAACATTAATTACATCAACAAACCCAATCCAACTAAAAACAAACCTAACCCAACCCATACCAAACGCAATTGAAAAAAAACTAAAGCGCTCTAAACCCAATCCAATTAAAAGCAAAGTCAACTCAACTCATGCTGAATTATGCGTCTAGCTTTTAAAGATGTCATAATGATAAAAGAGCGTCTAAACGTATTCTAAATAAGATAAAAGTGGAGTTGGGGCCTTTTTGAAAGTTAACCATTCAATCCAACCCAACCAAAATCAAGGAGAACCCAGCCCAAAACATTCCAACTGTTGATTAGAACAATCTAGAACTTATTTAAATAGTTTCAGTTTTTAAGTATTAAGTGATAACATCCAAAATTTGTCTAAAATATATCTTTAATAGCTAATAATTGTATAAATATGTATAATATGATCAAAAACTGTCTAAAATATGTCTCAATGGTCTATAATTGTCTAGAATTTTTTAAAATAATTAATAATCGTCTAAAATCATCCAAAATTACTTTAGAATCATCCACAACTTCTCAAAAATCATCCAACGTTATCTAAATTAATCCACTTGTTTAAATTTGTTTAAAATTATCAAAAATCATCCACAAGTTGTTTAGAATAATCCAAAATTTGTCTAAGATATATTTCTAATAGCCAATAATTGTTTGAAGTTGTCTAAAATCATCTACAAGTTGTTTAAAATAATCCACAATTTGTCTAAAATATATCTTTAGTAGCTAATAATTGTCTAAATATATCTAAAATGATCAAAAACTGTCTAAAATATGTCTCAATAGTCTATAATTGTCTAAAATTGTGTAAAATAATTAATAATCGTCTAAAATCATCCAAAATTACTTTAGAATCATCCACAACTTCTCAAAAATCATCCAACGTTATCTAAATTAATCCAATTGTTTAAATTTGTTTAAAATTGTCAAAAATCATCCACAAGTTGTTTAGAATAATCCAAAATTTGTCTAAGATATATCTCTAATAGCTAATAATTGTTTGAAGTTGTCTAAAATCATCTACAAGTTGTTTAAAATAATCCACAATTTGTCTAAAATATATCTTTAGTAGCTAATAATTGTCTAAATATGTCTAAAATGATCAAAAACTGTCTAAAATATGTCTC
This sequence comes from Onthophagus sagittarius, assembly GCA_036711965.1. NCBI lineage: Eukaryota > Metazoa > Arthropoda > Insecta > Coleoptera > Scarabaeidae > Onthophagus > Onthophagus sagittarius. The sequence goes on from JASERS010000005.1 coordinate 32,897,784, forward strand.
AATAGTCTATAATTGTCTAAAATTGTTTAAAATAATTAGTAATCGTCTAAATCACCCAAAAATTAGTTTAGAATCATCCGCAACTTTTTAAAAATTATCCAACATTATATAAATTAATCCAATTGTCTAAATATGTATAAAGTTGTCTAAAATCATGCATAAGTTATTTAAAAACATCCAAAATTGTCTTAAATATATTTCTAATAGCTAATAATTGTATAAATATGTCTAATATGATCAAAAACTGTCTAAAATACGTCTCAATAGTCTATAATTGTCTAGAATTTTTTAAAATAATTAATAATCTTCTAAAATCATCCAAGATAACTTTAGAATCATCCACAACTTCTCAAAAATTATCCAACGTTATCTAAATTAATCCAGTTGTCTAAATTTGTTTAAAATTGTCAAAAATCATCCACAAGTTGTTTAGAATAATCCTCAATTTGTCTAAAATATATCTTTAGTAGCTAATAATTATCTAAATATGTCTAAAATTATCAAAAACTGTCTAAAATATGTCTCAATCGTCTATAATTGTTTATAGTTATTTAAAATCATTAATAACCGTCTCAAGTCATCCAAAATTAGTTTAGAATCATCCACAACTTTTTTAAAAATCATCGAACGTTAACTAAATTAATCCTGTTATCTAAACTTGTTTAAAGTTGTCTAAAATCATCCACAAGTTGTTTAGAATCATCCAAAATTTGTCTAAAATCTATCTATAATAGCTAATCATTGTTTAAAGTTGTCTAAAATCATCCAGAAATTGTTTAGAATCATCCAAATTTTGTCTTAAATATATCTCTGATAGCTAATAATTGTCTAAAGATGTCTAAAATGATCAAAAACTGTCTAAAATTTGTTTCTATACGGTTATTATTTTAAATCTTTGAGAGTAGGCTAAAATTTTTATAAAACTTACAAATTTGAGTGGTAAACGTGACACTACTCTTAAAAATTCTTCTTTAAAGATCTCTATGTCCTATTTCCAATAATTGTTGCCACAACACCAACATATTCTAGCTTCAAGATATTAACACATTTATTGCAAGAAAATGAGATTGTTGACGCAACATTAAGATACTCTTGTTTTAATATAATTGATGTACTTAGATCATCAAGAATCAAGAACTTATATATTTGCTTTGAGAATAGCAAATATATAAGTCTCTCTCTCAGTATATGCAAAGTAATAAGAAGCATCAAAAAGTTTGAAGTTATTAGAATTTTGCTGTAAAATATACAGTTGTACAAAATCAACTAAACCAACGAAAATAAACAAGGACCAAACAAAAAATCAATAATAAAGTACATGAAATAAACAAACTAACGATTTTTGCAATACGTTTATTGGACATAACAAATGAAATAAAAAAACTGATCAAATTTTTAACATTATTCGTGGGAAATTTGAAACTGTTTGTGCTTTCTTGGTGAAAAATGCTGCTTAACAAGAAAGAAATACAAAGAAAATTGTAATACAAAGATGAAAGCAATATGATTACCGTTCCAGACGATGTATTCCAGCGCTAAATAGGATTTTCATCACTTTTTGGAATAGTTTCATTTATGCTGTGGTATACTAAAACAATAATTGATGTTGCGTTGAAAAGTGAATTTTTTCATCTAATAAAAGAAATTTCCTGAAATAATATGTGAAGTGAAACTCGAGGACTCATCCTGAAACTTGCAAGTTGATGTATCACCTGAGATGTTTTCTTGCATGAATAAAAAATGAATTACTTAAGTTAATTCTGTGGGTGTGAAATAATAAAAATGTTTTACTCACTATTTATTATAGACCAACTATAATTATGATACTAAAAATGACTTGAATCATCATAACATAAAGCATCACAATAGATTGCGATCAAATTGTGTTCAATACATCACCAAACGACGCCCCGGAGGTGTACCCACAATTGACCCCGTCGTATCACTGAAGCATGATACACGACGACGGTGTTGGAACATTATTGATATTTAACCGGCGTCGACGTTGTCAATAACGTGAATTGTGTGTTAAACTTTTCTCTGCTCCAATTTTCGAATTACCTACTGCAATTTCCATTTAAACGGAGTGCAGGACAATGGACCACCACCTCTCTTGTACTTAACGAGACTGGCCATACCAACGAACACAATTACCGCGTGCGATTCGTCTAAATAATTGAGCGACCGAAGTGCCTAGCTCTATTTTTAGATCGTTGAAATATTTAGTAAAAGCTCGTAATGTTTCTATCGCGTGTTACCAAAAGAGTAGAAATTTTCGTGTAATAAATTTTTTTTTATTAGCAATTTTTTCTTAATCAATTATTGTAACGTTTTCTACAAATTTTATTTCATTAATACAACAATTTTTTATTTTAAAAAGTGTGGGAGTGGGTCCTATGACATACGTCAACCCATCATCCAAGTTGAGTAATTGACACCGTGACAAACCGATGGATAGGTTTTAAAGGGCGATATACCATTTGGTCCCTACGAAAAACGCGGGGAGAAAGAGATGGAGAGGATCTGTCGTTAAATTTTCAATTATATGTATATTACCCCAGTTTCCGAAAACTTGGTAATTTCGAGACGTTAATTGAAGGATGCGGCCCTTCCAGAAACGGCCGGCGACACGTAGGCCCTACGGGACGAAGTTTTAATGAACTTTTAATGTACCGGATTAATATTTTAGTTTTTCACGCGCAACTTTAACCGCCCGGCGGTCGGTTCTGAATAAATAATGGCAAAAACTTCCTCGTCGAAGGCGAGTCAGTCAAGGAAATGTTGCAGTTGTGAACTTTTCCAAATGCACCGCAGAGATAACGGCCCCGTTAAATTTCTTATATTTATTGATTACAACTCTTACACAAACATCTTTTCTTTTTCAAACTTTTTCTTGAAAAAAAATGTACTAAATCTAAAAAGGTGTCGGCTACATTAATGGAATTACGTAGAGTTCGGGTTACGCGTAAATATCAATTTCCCGTAACGGCAGCGGAAATCACAGATGAAATTTATGAATCCATAAAATGAGCACGGTTACCACACGCGAAGTGCGCCAGGAGTCCTCAATAGTGGGGTTTACTTGGATAAATATCAATCGGAAATTCCGAAGATTTATTTCATTTTCGATTCTCACTCCTATAATAATAAATTTCCAGCAATGAATTGTATATTTAAAAAAAGTTGATAACTCTTTCTTCCTTACTTTATTCATTCGTATTCGAATTAAACATTTAGGGCTTCAACAAATCATCCAGTTTTATAAAGTTTTGCATAACAAGTACAAAACAATGGGGTTGTAATGTCATTTGAGATAACTTTTGTAATTCCTTTTAAGTTTTGGAATCTAGGCAAAGCTTTCTTTAATTGAAGTTTAATTGATTCAAGAAGACTTCTTAAAGCTTTAATGAAGTTTTAATATAGTTAGTACAAGTTTATCATCTTCTTTAGTTATATAGTTTCCAGCATAAACTAATCCTACAAAAACAAGCACATCTAAGTTTTTTCTTTCTCTTCTCGTTAACATATTTACTCTCCACGATAACACCTTACCATATCAATTAATGGATGAAAGTTACAATGTTTTGAATCAAAAGTAGCTACTTTTGATTCAGCTTCTGGACCATAACTAGAAGTCTTCAAATTTTATTTTAGGCCTGTTTAATTACAAGTTATTTGCAAAGTATATTTTAGTTATTTGAAGAGAAAATAACTCTAATAGGAACAAAAAGCCTAAGGGTGCGTTCACAACGTATTACTCGAGTAGAGCATGAGTAGGGTCAATATGGCATCGTGTAAACTCGTTGTGTAGCATAATTTTCATACTATCATGAACGACTTGTGTTTGTTTGTTATATATATTACGTCAAATCTAAATTAGGTCTAACCCATAAGATTTATCTTTCCCTTAAAGCAAAGGATTGTCATCAGGTACTCAAATGTTGTTGGCCGAGTCCTTTTTCATTCGTAATATAATTACGATGCTCATCATATGCAATATTGTTTTCCATTTTTCTGTTATAATTTTTATATAAAAGATAACATACCTTAAATAACCTCTAAATATGCTAAATGTATTCCGTCATATTCTAACTCTTCGAAATGTTGTCAAATCTGACCATCGCATGTGGAGTTATTTTTACACACCGTCGGGAGGCGTGTAGAAAATATTTGCTCGGTGTTAAGTTGCTATGTAGTTGTGAACGATTTACTCAAATAAAAGTGTAAAAATGAATGTTTTTATGAACGACTTGGGTTACATCTGGGTTGATCTGGGTGAATCGAGTAATACGTGGTGAACGCACCCTAAGAAAGCTGAAAGAGTATAAAAGTGTTATAAAAATAACGTAATCTGATCAGAAACCAAATGTTCTTCAAAAAAATAATGGGATCGAAAGTGAAAAAATTGAAACGCAAGCCAGAAAATGTTATAATTATAATGAGACGACATATTTCAACTAAATGTGCAAAACCGTAAAAGATTTCGATTGCAACAGAGTAGGTCACATCACCAAAGATTGCAAAGAACCAAACATGCAGGGTTGCTATACCGTACGTTTATCGCTAGGTAGTGCAATTTGATGGAAAATCGTTGAAGGCATTTGATGATTTAGGAAGTGAAGTTGTGATACTTTACCAGAAGGACACAGACAAATTAGAAATAGGAAGAACGATTGGAAGATGCCAAAGTTCACTGCACATTGATGGAGTTGAAATCTATGTGGTTCCAGATCATTGTTAAGAAAAAGCCATAATTGTAGGAGACTTTGTACGACCACAGTATTAAAATAATTAAACGTGCAAAGTCTTCGTTAATACAACGATGCATGACTCTTAAAGTTGAGAATGAACTTATTTTTAAGAATCCAGAACGAGAGAATGAAAACCAAGAAACAATGATGAATAACGAAGATGAAGAATACGGCAGCAAAGAAGCAGACGACGTATACGACACTAACGAAGAAAACGGAGAAACCTTACAAGCCTCTTATGATTCAAAAGAGTACAACGATAGAATGAAAGGCGAAAATATGGAAAATAAATGCTTGATACCATGTAGGTCCATAACGATTGAAAATGAGGACATAGAATCTGTCGTAAACGAAAACATTAGTAAACCAAACAATCAGAAGAATTGAAAGAAAAAATTATAGATCAACTACTAAAAGCCGGAATAGTGTGCGAATCTCAATTACGCAATACGCAACCACGATAGTACGATGCTGATGAACGAACATGCGTGGACCATAGACGTTTAATTGCCATTATGAAAAGAGAATATGTACCTTTCGTGTGCATTGACGAACAATTAGACAAGTTAACCAATAAACATTTCACTGCGCTGAACCTTGCGAGTGGTTATTACCAGGTACCATTTGCTGAATATTCGAATTGCTTTGTCGCATTTGTGTCGACAAATAGGCAATTTGAGTTCAATCGAATGCGATTCGGACTTGCAAATGCGCCTAGTGTTTTTATGCAATTGATGATAATAATTTCCGCCAGATATTGTAACGATTTACATGAATGATCTAATAATCGCGAGTGCTACTATAGATGAGAGACTTGAAAAATTCGGACGTGTATTAATTTTTAATAGAAGAAGGTGTTATCTTAAATTTGAAAAAGTGGTATTTTCTGGTGGAGAACGTTGAGTAGATTTTGGAATTGGCGAAAATGAACACGATGTAAAATGGGGAGTGGTATAATGCAAAATAAGCACTTTTAAGTACAGCCGCCGAAACAGAGTTGGATAGATTTCGCAGAATATAAATGTTTCGTAACAATTTAGAAATCAAAGCTTCGATATGATAATTCCAAGTTAATTTGTTATCAATGTCAAACCACTCCAACACTTTCGTTAATTTTCTGCAATAGGTTAATCAAATTATCGTCACTCATTGAGAATATCGTCAATAATATCATCAGCATAGAGAATGTAATCGAAACACAGAAAGAATCAACAGTCTTACTAATAGTCACTAAATCATTTAAATATACCAAGAATAACAGAGAACCCTGGGGGACACCAAGGTCTACTCTTAATTATCTCTTATCTGATGCGATACCATCAATCACCACTCGCTGATATCTATCATTCAGATAACTGCTAATCAGACTTAAGGCATCATCGTTGTAGAAGTATGTTTTTAGTTTGTCTATTAACCCATCATGAGGCACATAATCAAAGGCCTTCAATAAGTCGCAGAAACTGAACTGTATGAAGTGGGAAGAAGAGGAGGAAAGTACGTTCAAAGAGATGAAGAACGAATTAACCAAGAGAGACCATTTTGATGATATATGATCCAGAAATAAATTTTAAAATTCATACCGATGCCTGAAAGATAGGAATAGCTGGAATACTGTTTCAAAAGACGAAAAATTAATCAAAACGTTTATTATATAAGTCAGTAGCCTATTTCAGTCATCAAACAACGGAAATAGAGAGTTGTTATCACAGCTACGAACTGAAAATTGTGGCTGTTATGGAGACCTTAGAAAGATTTAAAAAGTAGGTCGAGAATTCAAAGTGGTAAGCGATAGTAATTCTTTAAAGCAAGAAACATTGAGTAGGAGTCCAAATAAAGACTTAGAGGATGCTGAGATAGCAACTTTGAACGCATTGATAGTAAAATTGATAAGCATTGGTTGTTAACCAAAATTGTGTTAAAATAAAAGCTACGTTGCAAAAGGATCCGGTTAACATCGAAATAAGACAGATTCCTCATGACTATGAAATCTTGATGTACGAAAATGATTGTTTTGAGAATAACAAAGGAAATTCACGACGATATGGGGCACTACGCTCTAGAAAAGACTTTGGGTCAACCAAAACTATATTTTTGGTTTCTGAAGATGAGAAAACGGGTAACAAGTTACATAGAATCCTGTAATGAATATGCATACTATAAAGTTATAGAGAAAAGGAAGATAGATCATCATACCATTAATGTTGATTATTTAGGACGTTTTTCCAAATACCCACTTAAAAACGAAATACTCACTTGTTAAATTGTGTACATTACTTTACAAAATATATTATTATTCAAGAAGTGAGAAATACGAAAGGTAAACCGATGATAGAAATTATGAAGGAAATTACTGGACTTTACAACAAGACTTTTATTCTCAGATTTTGAGAATTTTTGCAAAGGTAATGATATCCAACATATTAAGAATGCAACCGCAATCTTTAAAGTCAACGGACAAGCAGAAAAATTCAACCGAACTATAAAGACTATACATCATAAAAATGAACGAGCACGGCATACAAAGTTACAAGAAATTCAGTTCGCTTTAAACAATATGAAGAACCAGGAGACATCTTACGAACTATTTTGGGGTTTCTGTCACGAAACATTTTACATAATTTTGGCTCTTTATGAAGATCAAAAATACTTGATATTGAAAACTTAAATCAGTTATGCAAAGAAGCAATAAGAAATATATTAAGCAATATGATAAGAAGTACAAGAAACCTCGGAAATATCAAAAGGGAGATTTAGTGTTGATTAGATGAGAAATGGCGGCTACGGGAAAATCTAGGAAGATGACACTATCTTATAAAGTACCTTATCTTGTAAACGTTATTCTGGGAAATGATAGATATCCTTTAATCGTCATAATAAATGCTCAATAAATAAAGCAAATGTTAAGTTCAATTTTTGCTAAAACAATGATGCCAAATACCGGATAATATTAGCGATGGTTTCGAGGACGATTCATCAGGAAGCGAAGCCGAATGTAGCAATTAACGACACCTATTAGATATTTTAAAGTTATAACAGTATCTGTCGATAAAAAGAGAAGAAGTAGAGTGAACTTAAATGTTAAAAAGTATCAAAATAAAACTTATAATATATTAAAAATAATAAATCTACCTTTTATTTACTACACTGTTACACTTAAATCGTTTCAGTGAAAGATATATTTGATTAGAAACGGTTTTAACATATTTATTTCTTGGTGATATAAATGATTTTTACATATAAGAAAACCAGATTTATATAGGGTCCAGGTAAAAGTGGAAGAATTAACGGAAACAACGTTTTGAATATCGTATTTACAGATTGTTAAGAGAGGGCAATAATAATAATAAATTTATTGATACAAAATTGCCATACCAGCAGAGTACAAGTCAACAAGAAAATATTTAAAAGGAAATGACATTATACATCACATTTTTGCCTTAGAACCACATTCAAGTTCAACTGCTTCATTTTTCATCCTGAAAGTACTCATTTAATGTGTAGTAACGATTTTCCTCTAAATAACGTTTTAATTTTATCTTTAACCTAGGTGTTAATGCTTTTAGTTCATTCGAAAGATCGAGTGGACTTTGTCATTGGCAGATTTAGTAGATTTTTATTTCTTGTGGAATATTCATGAGTTCTTTGCATTTCGTGGTAGTGCTGTGGATACCGTTTAACACATAAAACGCTTTCCAAAATGCAAATATTTGTCAGGGTCCGTATTCGACATCCCTTAAAATATTCTTTGCAAGAACCTGTTCTTTTTAGTTCGTAGATAGATCTAACGCATCTCTTCTGTAATTGGAATATTTTATTCGCTGCTGTGGAAAATCCTCAGAAAATCACACTATATCTTAGTAGCGGGTATATTGTTCCATAATAACTTCTGGCGGTGTAGCGGACTTTGATGTTGTTGTTCTTAGTGAAACTTGGCTCAAAAATGTGACGTCTTTAGATGTGATCGACCTATCCATAGAGGGGGAAGGGTATTATTGGTTGTTAATTCCGGAGTTGCTACTTCGAATATCATTTTTGTCTCCTGTTCTGTTAAATCAATTGATTTGGTAGCTATTCGGCTTGAGTTTAAGTAAGAAGACAAAATCGGTTATTAACATAGTTGTTTGAACATTGAATCAATGTTGGGTATGTCTTTGGATAATGCATGTCTTTGGATATGTCTCTGCACATGAAAACCGTTACTCGTTCCAACTTTTTTAGTTATAATGACTTTGTGCAATTAAATAGTGTAATTAATACTATTGATAGAACTATTGATTACTACTTACTAATACTAATACTTTCGAGTACTGGCCTCTTCAAATTTAAGTCTTCAAATTATACACTCAGACTTTACATTAGTGCGAGAAGATAATTATCATCCAGCGGCTGGATACTGCAGGATCATCGAGTATATATCGAATCTTTGGAGAGGAACACCAAAGGGAACCAAAAAACTTTTGGCGCTTCGTTAACATGAACAGGAACAATAAAACATCTCCAAGCTCTCTTAGGTTGTCAGGTGAAATTGTGGCAGACTTGCCAGCAGTAATTAACTTGTTTGCCGATCATTTTGAAGCTATGTATTGTCTTGTATCCGTTATACTTACTGGTATACATGACTAATTCTGTCACTTTTGGCATCTTCGAAATCAGACACAACGAAATGGTTGAATCATTCAAGGCAAAGGTCACAACGGGCCCAGATGGGATTCCTACATTTTTGCACTCTTCCATCCACTTTTGCACATCTTCAACACAATAATCAATAGCTTTGAATTTCCCAAGATGTGGAAATTAAGTAGAATTTGCCCGGTTTACAAAAAGGGAGATAGGTGTTGCGTAGCGAATTATCGGCCGATAGCCGTCATCAATAACTTTGCAAATCTTTTTGAACAGATTGTAGCATCTAAAATCGAATTTTACACTAAGGCACGAATATCGGAATGTCAGCATGGTTGACGGTCGTGGACAAATTGATATGGCCTACACTGATTTCTCGAGGGGTTTTAACTGTTTCGATCTTTCGTTGTTGACAATGAAGCTGGGAGGGTTGGATTGCGAGTGCTCTCTCACACATCTTCTTACGTCTTATGTATCTGATCGTAGGCAATACGTTGAACAGGGTGGCGTGAAATTTAGATATATAAACGTCACTCAGGGTTCCATTCTGGTCCACCTACTATTTAATGTCTTTGTTAACGATTTACTTGGGTGTTTCACTATAGAGGCACTTCTTCATGCAGATGATCTTAAGTTATTTACCACAGTATCTAGTGAACGAGATTTTTCATCTCTTAGGTAGGATTTGGATAGGCTATCTTTGTGGTGTACTGACAATAGAATGACTTTAACCCTCGTATTCCGGTGCCTGGGTCTATTTGGACCCAAATAAATTTTTGCGAGAAATTGTAATAAATAGATTTGTCGTTACTCAAGGAGTGCGTTAAGTTAGATCGGCGTCAAACGGACGTCCCGACGAAAAAACGACGAAAAAATATGTCTCGACCGTTTCTTTACAGCGCCAGGCGTCTGTCTGTGTAAGAGGCTGTAGCGACAATACAATTGCCATTAAATTCTTGATTTAGTTCACAGAAGGTGTATTTTAGAGCAACGATCTACATCGAAAAATAAAATGTTTGCTAATTTTGTAAATAATAATGATGATTATAACAATGAAGTGTCTTCTGATGATGAATGTGCGTCATTGACTTTTAGTGATACAGTACCAGAAGAAGAGGATTATGAAAGTGATGAGTTTAGTGGTGAAAATAGTAATAATATGTCACACTGTAAAGACCAAAATGTTTGTGGACGAACATGGAGATATATTTCCCCCACAAACAGAGATGCAGAATTTGGTAAATATGATGCTACACTCACAGCAAATTCTGAGGGTGTAGAAACCATGGAACAATGTTTTGATTTATTTATAAATGATGAAATCATGGACATTATAATTACTTATACAAATGAAAAAGGCGGTTAAATATTATGAAATGTTTTCAAATAATATATGGAAGCCGGTAGACCGTGTTGAATTGAAGGCATTTTTTGGGATTTTACTAATTACTGGCCGTTTTCGGGAATCACGTGAAAGTAAAAAAGATCTATGGAAGAAAAAGATTGCTTATAGTCGACAAATTTATCGAGCATCTATGTCTCGTGATAGATTTACAAACATTTTACGATTTTTGCGTTTTGACGACTTTCAGACACGAGAAGAAAGAAAAATGACCGATAAGTTGGCAGCTTTGAGAACCATTACAAATATTTTAACAAGAAATTGCAGAGATAATTACCGAGCGTCTAATGCAGGCACTATTGATGAACAATTAGTAACATTTCGAGGAAGATGTCCATTCAAGGTGTATATGCCGAGCAAGCTGGGGAAATATGGGCTGAAATTATGGGCCCTATGTGACGCTACTACATATTATTGTTGTAATTTTGAAGTGTATTTAGGAAAATGCGGAAACACACCGGAGAAAGGACAAGGACAACGAGTAGTTAGAGTTCTTTCAGAGTTTTGGAAGGGATCTAATCGAACTATCACAACCGACAATTTTTTTACGGATATCTCACTTGCAGAGGATTTACTCAAAGATAACATATTTATAGTGGGAACAATGCGGAAAAATAGAAAGGATTTACCAAAATCTTTGATAACAATATCCGGAAGAGCTCAATTCTCTTCCGATTTTATATTTTCTGAAAATCTAACACTTGTGTCGTATATCCCAAAACCAAGAAAATGCGTAGTTTTACTTTCGAGCGTTCATCGAGAACATGCTATTTCTGACGAAAATAATAATTACAAACCTAATATTATCAATTATTACAATTCAACAAAAAGTGGAGTGGATGTTTTAGATAAAATTCTAAGAGAATATACTTGCCGGAGATGTACACGACGTTGGCCTTTGTCGCTTTTTTTACATTATATAGATATTGCAGCCTATAATGCATTTGTACTATGGCAACTCAAAAATCCGGATTGGGCAACTGGTAACATAAAATCAAGAAGAAAACAATTTATAGAAAATTTGTCTGAACAGTTAGTTGCTGCAAACATAGATTCTAGAGCTAGAGCATTTGAAACCAATGCAGTAGTATTTTCGAGACACATTGTGGACGCCATCGAAAGTACAGGCCGAAAAATAAATAAACAAATGAGTACAACATTAGAAAAACGCTCAAGATGTAGCTTGTGTATTGGAAATGACAATAAATATAAATCAAAATGTGATGTTTGTCATAAATATGTATGTAATATACATTCAACATGTACAAAAAATATTTTGTGTACAAATTGTAATGATTTAGAATAAATATTTTTTATGTAATTTTTTTAAAATTTTATTTTTATGTATTATTTTATATCCCTAATAATAGTTCACCTTTAAAATAAAATAAGTCAAAATCATAATGGCAAAAGCTTCATTTTTTATATTCTACGTAAACAAAAACTGTTCGGGTCTCGGTTGACCCAGGCACCGTCCGCAACGGTTGGCGAAACGTCAGTACTGCGAGGGTTAAATACATCTATGTGTCAGGTGATGATATACAACCAGAAGAGAAACTTTGTATATTTTGACTATACGATTGAAACGGATCATCTATCGGGCATCTCTACTGTGAATGACTTTAGTATATGGTTTGATGCATCTTTGACGTTTGGAGAACATATTAGGATAGTATCTAGTTTTCTTAAAACATTGAGCTTTATTGTTAGAAATAGCTGAGAGTTTGCAGACATCAAAACCAAACTCGAATACTGTAGCAACGTTTGGTCTCCGACTCTTTTGACACAAATCGCCTCTATAGAAAAAGTACAACGTAAGTTCATCAGATTCTTACACATTCTGGAGTTTGCTTTTTGTCCGCCCCGCGGTGAATTGAATTATCCGGCTCTTTTACATCATTACAACCATCTTAGCCTGGAAGATGCCTGAAAAAAACTATATGTCTGTGAAGTTTGTGAGCGATGTGTTATCGGGTGTGGTGAATGCGAAATGTCAAGATTTGTATTTCATATACATTACAAAAAGTATTGAACCTGACATTGTGGCACATCTCGTTTGGTTAAAATGTAATCAGAAAGGCAGGCATACCATTGCTTTCTCTCATTTTTACGCATTGTTTTCTGTCAACCAGAGAAGAATTAATTAGACATTGAGATTTTCTTTTTATACCCATATTCCATAATTTATCCATCAATACGCTTTTTGAGAATCAAAAGTCTTTGATAAATCCAAATATAAGTCTTTCCTCATTTAAACACTTTAGTATTTCTGATGACATTTGATAAATGGCCCATTCTGTATTGCGTACTTTTGCATACTTACAGAAAGATAGGATTTGCTCAAAATTGTTTAAAAACTTTAGAAAAATTGGATATTAATACAATACGTTTGCAGTTTTCAAATTGGGTGTGATTTTCTTTTTTGAAAACGGACACGACTATAAATTTTTTCCATTGATCTGGATACTTGCCAAGTTCCATACTCACATTACATATATGCATAAGAGGTCCGCTGATAATATCTGCAACTCCTTTTATTAGTTTGACAGGAATTTCATCTGGGTCCACTGCGTTTGTATTATTCAATGACATTACTGTATTAAATATGCTAAATATGTTATATCCAGTAATTCTGTCTTAATACCAGCAGTAATCCATTGAGAGTTATAGCGAGTTTGTTTACTCAATTTTAGAGGAAAATGCTCCATTTTTACATTAAAATTTATTGCAAATAAAATTTATTTTTTTGCCAAAATGTATCGATTTTATCAATATCGATAAATCACTCCGTGTCGAGAATCAAAACCCCGTATACAGTAGAACGTTTCTATATCAACAATTTTAATTGTAATTAATTTAATGGGGGTGGTGTGTAAACAAATATAGTCCGGACAGCTTTTAGCGGTTCGCTCAGTTAGCAGTAAAAATTAACTGCTACTAACGACCCACTTCGTTTAATTACGTTGCTCGTTTCCCCCAGTCTTATTTACAAACCCAACAATTATTCTTTTTGGTTTTTTTCGAAATTATTTCGGGTCCAAGAAATGTTTCCGCTACTTCTCGTTATTATTCGATTTGTATCGATCGCCTTAATCAATATGACTTTCCCTCTATGCGGTTTTGTTGATTTATCCGTATAGTTACGAGAGTAAAGCTCAAAAGCTCACCGAATGTTGTAAGTCGATTCTCGAAGGACTGCATCAGATATCCCTGGAGGATGACAGCAGAACCGTCGCGTATAGCTCAATTCAATTTGCTCCCTTGTTTGCTCAAGTACCCGTCCACTTCTAAGTACACTTCCGACCTTCCTTTACTTCGCCATCAGTAGTAAAAGAAAAAGTCTCGATTTCCAACTTATAGCAAACATTTCCGTTAAAAAATTATTGTAGGTTACTATTTGAGAGTTACTTAGTTTTTGGTTAATTAAAGTTTGATTTATTGAAATCTGCATGTAGTTTGAATCGGGTTGGATGTGGAGGAGGTATAGAAGTTGGTGGAACGTTGAAGTAGTCAATCAATGGATTCAAAGAGACAGTATTCAACGCGTACGAAACTAAATTAATCGGAATAGTTTTCGAGTGTAGCGCCGCTGATACGCGCGTGGAGATGAGAATTCCAATTTCATAGGACACCGTGTTTAATTGAATCTGCAACTATGTTTAACATGGAACATTTCCATCGAAACCTTCACAACAGTCTCCGTGTAACGCCGGCCGGCGGAACAGGAAGCCATTTATTCGATCCTCCCCAATTGTATTACTTAAATCAAATAAACCTACTTTACTTTTTACTAACCACCAGACCTAAAAGAAGTATTAGAGTAAACCGAATGTGGAAATCCTCCCTTAAGAAAGAATAGAATTAATGGTAGGAAGAGCTGAACAAGGAGCTTTGGAGAGGAGACCCTTACACAAATCCTTCGGGGGTTTTAATTCCGGGACTTTTCCGTCGTTGCAGGAACCAAGGGTTCTGTTTGACCGTGTACCCACCGCGGGAAGACCCTAGGAGTGCTTAACGTCCACTTGAATGGAAAATGGACACTTTGTATGCAAGCGCCGGGTTGCAATTACCAGGAGCGCGGTAATACTCGGAATCCGATTAATTCTGAAAACCCTGACGGCAGAAACAAGTACATAGGTATGCACTCAACGTGGTCGACGTCTCCAAAAAACACTCCGAAAAAGAGCCAATCCGGACGTTGAACGGCATTAAGACGACGACCCGGGTCATTATCTACCGGATTTGCGGTTAAACTATGGTGACAACTACTTAAAGTCCACCCCACTTTCATCGTAAAGAACCCAACTTTGAACGCCCAATTTAGTTACTATCTAAGAATTTCAAGTGACAAACATGAGTTTGGCTCAAGTTTGTTGAAACGATTTAAAATCAGTTTAGATAATCAATATGTTATATAATTAAACATTTTTTTGCAAAAAATATCATTATTTGAACATTTTTTGATCGTTGCTTAATAGTGATTCAATTTTTTGTGAATCAAAAAAAAAGGATATGCTAAAAATAACTGGTTCGAGCTAGTAGATCATAATTTTAGCCGAAACGAGTTCTTCTATTAGTACGAAACGGCAGCCTTGTTGGCGCAATCAATAAATCGTCGGTTCCTGTTTATTTATTTAACCAATTATTTCATTGGCGAGGGATGCATTTTACTGCTTTGGAGTACGAGCGTTTCGGTTTTTGCCGGCTATATTCAACGGTGATCGATTTTACACTCTGCTACTAAAAAAAAATCTATTTTCCCAACGGGCAATAAATAACGCTACCGCTCAGCGCTTGTCGAGTTAATCAAGAGATTGCAGCTCAAACCGGCGTGATACTTTAAGGGTTGCGGATCTGGGAATAAGAAAAATAACCTATCGCAACGTAGAACAAACGGAACAAACGAGAAGTCTGCACAAAACAACCTAGAGAACCCGATTGACATCGATCTCTCTACTCCCACACGAACAGGTTAAGGGGAAACACGAAAAAGACCTCTCAACCTCTCCTAGTTGTTTGACATTTTCGAACTGGTTGCAGTCCCAGTTTGGGTTCACTGAGTTTTAGGGCAGGAGAAACCATGATTTATAATAGGATTGTTCTCGTTAGTACCTTGATTGATTTATCATCTATTTCAAAAAACTAAATTGTTTTATTCATCATCTTTCAAACAAAAAAATCATTTATGCTGATACGATGATCTCTATAATATTTTAGTCAACTTAATCGACTGTGATATATCACAAATGTAAAATTCTCGTCTTTGATCGATAAATTGATCAACTGAGGTGAATATTTGAAAAAAAAAACATTAATTCTAAGGTGCCTCATAAGAATTCCGAGGAAAATCTGTCTTTATA
The DNA here is from genome assembly GCA_036711965.1 of Onthophagus sagittarius. Taxonomy (NCBI): domain Eukaryota; kingdom Metazoa; phylum Arthropoda; class Insecta; order Coleoptera; family Scarabaeidae; genus Onthophagus; species Onthophagus sagittarius. The sequence goes on from JASERS010000005.1 coordinate 32,913,917, forward strand.
CTATCTAAAATCAGAGAGGTTATAAGTCGTCTTGTGACGAAAAGCGACATTGACCCTATTTCCCGTCTTCCATCACGTCCAGTTGCTGGTGGTGAAACTGAATGTTGTCGTCAAGTTCTTATCTCGTAACCGGAAATTCTAATAACTACGTTAAGTTTTATCGCGAAAGTAATGAGGTACTCAAGCCCGAAACTGATTTGCAAAACTTTTAATTATTATGATAATCGGGGAATCTTTATTTTAAATTACGCAATTTTGAGCAATCACGTTATCAAAACATATGTAGTGTGCATGTTAAAGTTGGCGCATTCTTCTTCAATTCTACTACGAAATTAACTAGTTAACTCAAACTTTGATGGGGAGACGATGAGTAACAATAGAATTCTGGATGGATTTGATCAGATTTATACAGTAATATTTTTAATTGTGTTGTTTTGTGTACGGAGGAAGAGTACTACAGCTTTGGGATGCCAACTCCTGGAAGGGCACCTATTTTTGCAATGAAATGAATGGTGTCCCCATCATACATATATCCAGCATCCTATCTGAGGTTGGACTCGATTCATTCGTCCAATCTAGTCCTGCGTCACTGAATATCTTAGGACGGCTCTGATTCAAGTATACAGTGTTGAGTTGTCCTAATTTATTGAAAATGTATAATCAAAAAAGAATTAGATTGACAAATTAATTAGCAAACGTTCAAATAAGCCACCCCCTAGAACTGAGCAATAACATAATATTATAAATTAACCCTTTACAGGGCAGATAATGAAAAATAAAAAAGATTGCTTTTTTTACATAAACCATGATCTCCGTGATTTTTTTATTGAAAACTGTCCAATTAGTTGATTTGCAAGTATACTTCTAAATATTAGATGTGATTTTGCTTTGAATTTAGGTTGCCATATAATAAAACAATTTTAGCCAACATTTTCGTGATTTTCAGATTATACTGTAACATGGGTGGAGTTGACCAAATCGATCAACTCCACCCATGTGTTGATTGTAATCGTAAATACTTTAAAGCTATCTTTAGTGCGAGGGAAAGTTGGGTATTTGTGTATCGGGTATTTCGTTCTGATGGCTGATGGCAAAGGTCTTGGCGTCACGTGGTCGCCATCGGCCAATCCGAACGAAATACTCGATTTACAATTCCTCGCACTAAAGGCAGTTTTGGGGCATTGAACAGTGACTTTATAACACCTTCCTCATCATTCTGTTGACATGATTTTTCAAGAGCCGAATGTGTGGTAGAGGCGACCAATACACATTTTGTTTCCCTGTTTTTCCATTTGTTGACAGTTGTATTGCTGATGCTAATAGTATCAAATTCATCTGATCGGAGGTTTTTGTCTGGCACTAGGTGTTCTTTCGGAAAGTTTTTTCTATTTGACCTGATCGTCCCGCATCCAAAGAGTTTTCTGTCAAGATTCTTTGATAATAATAAAAAACTCTTAAAAAATTTGTCAGAACAAATGCAATAGAATTTGTATTCAAAGGGCTTAGTCAATTCTAATACAGTTTTTTTGGAAACTAACACACATGAATACACTTCAACTTTCACAAAATATAAAAACGATATCCACGAATTCGTAGTTGCGCAGGCTCAATCCAGCTCGATCTTCTTGTTACGTCACGGAATTCGCCCGTTCTTGCCCCTCGCCCACATAAAAAAATCAAACTATTGCAACATAGGAAGTTAGACAACCTTTAATATATAAACCTTGGCTTATCATAGGTCTCACTTTTAATAATTTATCATAATTTGGATCTCCCTTTACGAAGTATCTTCAGACCTGGAATGATGTAAATTTTGGTCAGATGACCAATATAATCTTGGGCTAGGAAGAAAATTGAAACCCATTACAATAAGTATGCCAAAATATGTCTTCAACTCTTCTAAAGTCAGCTCCAACGCAGTATTATTATGACTCGGTTACAATTATGTTTAGAAAGTTGTCACCCAATATACTGTAGAATACTGCATCGGTGATTCGTAAATTCTTGAAAACTAGTAGCTTGGAAAATGTGTGGTAAATAAGATGCTTTCGTCCACTTATTTTGGGGTTGAGATTTTTGTTTTAGCATCGATTTGCTGGCAACAGTAGCCATTGGTGTTCATCTTCATCTGATGTAGAATCACATTGTGGTCGACCCACAGGCTGACGAGAGTCAAAGTCAGGATCTCGAGTAGAATCATCGCTGTTAATAGCCAAAACATCATCAGTATCTATTTTAGATAAGGTTCTTTTCTGTGTAATGCTAATGGTGCTACTGGATGGTGTAGATTGTGAAGATCGATCTGAAATATCATCAGCATCAGAGTCTCCTCCAATATCAGAATCGGCTGCATAGTCATCGGTGATTTCATTTAGCCGTGCAAATTGGGGTTGTTAATGTTGATGTGAATCTCTTCATTGATTTTCTGAGATTTTTCAGAAGTTTTTTGTTTTTTGAGGAGATATTATGAAATGTGATTTTTTGTTTTTTGAGGAGATATTATGAAATGTGTCTATTTTGTGTTTGAAGATGGCTGAATTCTCTCTTGTTGTATGCTCTTTGTAGCGGGTTAGTTTCTACCGGTTTGGCCTATATATAATTTTGAGCAGTTTGAGCAGGTGATTTGGTATACTCCACTTAGTTCATCTTGTCTTGGTTTTAGTTTGTAATTCAGTGATGTATTCTGTGATGTTGAATTTGAGTAAATTTTCCTTTAGTTTTTGTTCAAGAAGTAGATGGAAAGGTATACCGATGTGTTTGTCTGTACTGTTTAGCTTATCTGCACTGAGCGAGAGGTCATATATGCGGTTGAAAAGGAAACGTAACTTGGCCTGTTTACAGTTATAAGAGCTTTTTGGGATAATTACATCCACGAAGGTTGGCTTTCTGTAGATGTCGAATTTGAAGGAGTTTGTGATGTTATTTCTTTCTATCTTAAGGTAAAGGAAATTCAAGATGCTTTTGTCTTCCATTTCCATGGTGAAGGTATAAATACATTTCACTCTAACACACGTCAATACACGGACATAATATTTGTAACGTATGCGCAAAATTCTTACGGAAATCGATGAGTAACTCTAACTCATATGTTGTGAAGGGTCTTTAATGTGGCTTGGTTTACGTTAAATATAATAACAATGTCGTCGTCGTAATGAACATAGAATCTTATGTATTGTGTGAAAAGTTTGTATTTTTGTGAGAAAGCTTCATTTTCAAATTGATTCACATAGATGTCTGATATAATTCCAAAAAGGGGTGATCCCATCGTTCATTCTGTAGAAGTGGCCATTGTTGTATAGTTCGTCTTCGTTATTCAGATATACTTGCTCTTTTATGATGTCGATTGTAGGTTTTGTTGGAACGTTAGAATATAAGCTCGTTATGTCGAATGAGATCAGCTTGCAGTAGGGTTCTAGTTCGAATTTTGAAAGTTAAGAAGCTTTCAAAATTCGAACTAAAGATAATAGTTCTGTGGACTTTCTTATAGTGTATTGAAAATGTTTGTTGAACTTATCGTGTAGGTAGATATGTAAGATTTTTGCCAATTTGTTTGTAGGAGTATTTTTATTATCTATAATAGGTCTTATATTTTTTCGGGTTTGTGGACTCATATTGAACGCTTCTAGATGTTGAGAATTGATTAGTTTTCTTAATTTATTATTGTACGCTGTGGTGGGGTTACTGTTTATTTCTGAAATTTTGTTTTTCTGGAAGTAATTCAGTCTTTGAAATGTCTGTGTCTTTTTCAATGATTACCATCCCAGCGTCTTTATCTGCTGTGGTGACAGTGAGGTTGTTTTGCTTTATCTTCTTCCTCAGATTTTTCGTATTTTTTAAGACATTTTCTTTTGTCTTATATTGCGATGGAGAGGTGTGTCACTGTTTTTTATCAACTTATAATTATCATTAAAGCTTTGTTTGATGTTACCATCGAAGAGCAATTATGACTCGAGTTTTATTGTCAACTGATTTTATTGTGTTGGGGATGGAAAATTTGAAACCTAGATTGAGAATTTCTATGTCTTCCTTGAAGAGAGGGATGTTTTGATTTTGAAGGCCTTCGGGGTGATATTTAGTCTGGTAGCTTTGTGTAAAAAGTCTATGTTATCCAGAGTCTTTTCCTTCTTTAGCATAGTGTTCTTCATGGTCTGATGATTCATGTTACTGATTTCAGTAATTCTTCCTCATATTTGTTCCAAATTGGCTGGACGTTAATCTCCATAGCCGTAAATACTATTATTTAAAAAGAGTCACAAGAAATAATTATAGGAGCTATGTTTGGGGATGGTGCTGGCCATTTAATTGGTCCTAAATTACCTATCCACCTATTTTGAAACGTCTTTGTTAGAAAATCGATTACATTACGTATATTGTGAGCAGGGCACTCAATTTGTTGGAATGACATTGATCAATAACGCCTGATTTGAGTATTATGATGACTGCGGAAAAAGATTTTTTAAATAAACCATCGTGATTCAACATTTGTTCATCATTAACTCATAAAACTCAACGCGGCCGTAGTAATCATAAGGAAAAAGTACCTACGATGCTTTAATTTTATATTCTATTGTACTTATGTTTATGTAAAATATTTAACAATGTAGATGCTGCAAGGTCAATTTCACGAGCAATTTTACTAATTGATTTGTGAGGATTTAGCTCTACCAGTGTACAGGGATGATACCAGTGGATGATTTAGCTTTGATTTGCTGGATAAGATAAGCATATCTGGCCATCTTAGATATTAAATATTCGATGTGTTGCTTCCATTATCCTATTGATTATCACACCAAGGAATTTGATAGTGTGGGTAGATATCAACTCATCCAATCACTTCAATTCGTTATGATGTATCCTATTATTTCAGTTTTTCTTGCATATAGTTTAAGATTATTTGCATCGAACTCATCACTCTATGGTATTAACAATCTTGTTCAACATATCACAGAGGTGTTGATTGGGTTGATCAATTAATCAATTACTTTCAGATAAGGCGTTCACAAAAATTTTTAGATTCAAGATCAATCCCTGTAGCACGCCTCGTTTGGTTGAAATTGCTTAATAACTTTTAAACTTGCCTAATTTAATGCTGTTAATAAAATATGCCTAGCTAAAGATCTGGAAGAACTCAAAATGTTAAAAAAAATCATTAAACAACATAGTAGAACTAAATAATTTCAGACATTCGATAAAATCACGTCACAATTCACCAAATTTATATAATTAGTTGATCACTTTTTTTTTAAATTGTTATTCGTCAAAAAAAAAATTACATAAACATATCAAACAAGCAAAAGAAAAAAAGATAATACAATTTGTTTTAAAAAATTCAAAATATTGTATTTAAATATAAAAGCATGGATTTTACTTCAACGAAATTAATAATATTATCCGTACAATTTATCGGAAAACATTACCATAATAAATCATTAAAATTATAAATTCGTTTCCATACAGACCTATGTATATTTGATTGAAAACGCAATTAGACCCAATTCATTGAAATATCGATGATGTGCGTGAATAGCATCAAAGAATTTGTTAAAAATTTTTGAAATAAATCGTTTATGTGTACGGAGAGAGCATCTGGTCGGCACGCATTAAGATTAAATTTTCAAACGAGCGCCTTTATTACGATCGATTTTTCAGGATGGTTTGCCGCAGGTGCTTTGAACAGGTCAGAACAATTTAACCTGCGATTAGAGCCTTCTTTCTCTCTCCCACACGCTTTACGGATGGGATCGGCTTTTTATCTTCTCGAACACGTACGGATTAATTTGATTAAATTACGAGGCGTTCATCCGAGTATTCCAAAATTTAACGTTAAATTGACGGTTCGATATCGTTCGTGGAGTGAGTTGTTTTGGAGTGAAAGAGTCGAAATTGGGTTGGGGGTGGGTTATACAAAAAAAAGCTCTGGTAAACACACGTTTGTAATATACGCGCCGGTAGAGTTTACAGTCCATTTGTTTTTGGAAATTCAATCTCTTGGATGAGTTAAAATTATTTCTCGTTGCGGAATCGATCTGTTTGCGAGCGTTTAATTCGATATTAACGCGAATCGTATAATGAAACTGTGTTGTTAATCAAACGAGGGGTTTGGTCGTCAGAAAATTATACGGGATTTGTTTGGGCTTTGCGTAATTTATTTACGGTTCGCATAATGATCCCCTCGACTATTACTGCTGTGTACCATTGATCCTAATTGACGGTAATGAAATACGCAGTTGGTAAACAGATAAATAGTTTTTTTCGAAATAAGTAGAATATTTTTCTTACAATAATTAATTACAATTTCCTACTTATTTAAACAATAATTTTGATGTCAAAAACTGTCTTATTCCAGAATTTTGTTACCATAATCATATATAAGATATAATATTCACCTCCCCAACCCCAACCGTCGACCCTACTATATTTATATGAGTTCAAAGATTAAAAAATCTTGGGAATAGCAACCAATGGATAAGAAAACAACTTCCTTTTTCGCTATCCGAGCTTTCGCAATTATTTTATTGCTTAATCAGGGAAACACTACAATATTAAAATAGATTGGTAACGTTACAAAAAATCTTAAAATTAAAGTCGACTTACAATGGAAGTAAGAAGGTTGACTTCAAAATTAGATAAAAAATTTTGAAAACTTATTTTTATAAAATTAAAAAGAAAATTTTCTTGACACATTAATCAATGTAGAAGACAATGACAAGGTTAAAAATAGAATGATTTTTTTGTTTTTGTTTTTTAAAAAAACAAGAACAAATCTGGTAAATTTTTAATTTTGTTAGAGAGGAACACTGGAGGGGCAAAAAGGAAAAAAGCGGTTCAAAAAGTTAAGGACGTAACTCTCGTCGACTAGCTGACTAGTCGACGAGGTTCAAGAGGGCATATTCCTAGAAGAATAGCTGATTTTAATGACAGGGTTAGCAATGGAGTACTTAATTTTGAAATTGAAATAACCTTTTTTGATATAAAACGTATTGAGGATTTCATAAAAGAGACTAAATCTAAACTTGTTGAACTTTTACCCACTCAGTTGAGTTTAGTTGAGTTTGAACAACACATCAATTTTGCTTTTGTTAAAAGATTTAATGCGGTTAAAAATGTTAACATTAAGATATTCAAAAACTTATATAATAGTAACAATCAGTTCGATAGATTATGTAAAAATAATAACAATTGGTTCATAAACAGAAGTAATGTAGAGGAACTCGACTGATATAAGTAACCTTTTGTCTCTTGGTTCAAAGTTTGGTGTTGCACCGTCTGTCTCTGATATTTCTGTACCAAAAATGTTAGCTGATATCGAATCTATAATTAAGTTAGTACAAACTAATGTTCAAGACTTTGTTAGAGCTAGATGCACTAATTTAACAACTAATTTTTTGTTAAACACATCACCTCCTAATCCAATTAATTCATTTATTACGAAAACTTTAATAAAGACTATTTCCTTCAGCAATGAAGAAAGAGATGATCCCTTGTTATTGCTTGAAGCTGATAAAGGTCTAATTACAGTCGCTATGAACAAATCAGAATACATTATTAAATCTTTACTACTTTTAAACGATCAATCAACTTATAAAATAATTAACAACGAAAATTCAAACAAAAATGAATAAGCTTATAAAAGTACTATTAGATAAAGAATACATCGATAGGAATACTTATTCACAACTGATTTGTCACAATGGTACAATTCCAAAATACTATGGATTGCCTAAGGTGCATAAGTTGGACTGCCCGTTACGTCCGATTATTTCTTTTGTGGGATCACCACTTATAAACTATCTAATTTCTAGCTAATATACTAACGTCGACGTTCGCGGAAAGGACTGAATATAATATTAAAGATTCTTTCACTTTTGCTGAAAGAATGAAGAACCTTCTTCTACCTCCCACCTACGTGCTTATATCTCTTGATGTTGTTTCCTTATTTACAAACATCCCCTTAGAACTGGTAAAACAGACCATAGTTGATAACTGGAACTATCTAGAAGGTAACACAAGTTTAGACATTACAACCTTTATTGATTTAATTACTTTCCTTTTTGATACGTCGTCGTTTACATTTAATGGTGTATTCTACAATCAAATTTTTGGTACGTCTTTGGGAAGTCCTCTCATGGTGGATTCATGCAACATGTTTTAGTTTTAGTCGTAGTCTTAGTCTTAACCGTTTGCGTTAGCTTTAGTTATAAGGAAAGATATTGGTTCGTGCAGTATTTAAGCATAGCACATTAAAGCAAAATTTGAACATATATAAAATCGTGTCAAATTAGAAATAGAAAAAGAAATCTGGAGTGAAACAGATTTCAAATGTGTTAGAAACATTTTGTTTCTAACATTATTTAATATGAATAAAAAGAAAATTGTTCGGGATCCCTGGATCCCGGAATTGTTCCCATAATAACCAAGTACCGAAAATCTCCAACAAAAAACAAAAATCTTCAAAAATATGTAAAAGAAGAACATGGAAAAGAACTGAAACTTCAACTTTTCTGCAAAAGAAGATGAAATAGCCTTTTAATCATGTTAAAGCAATATGACAGTCTAAAGTACTGTATTATATACATTAATGACAGTGAGTTTCAAATTATGAGAAGTTGGTTTGACTTTTAGATCGGGTTAAAGTAACTGTTGAAGGTATTTGTCATCGAGATATGAATCTTAATAAAGCAGATATTGCTTTAGAATGCATACTGCAAGAAATTAAAAAAAAGTAATGCTCCTTTAGAAAAGACTTTTGAAGATTGTTTGATTTCGATGATTTAACAGCGTAGGACTATATTCGTCTTTGTTCAGCCCTTTTAAAATTCCGGTAACGACAACCCTTTCCTCGATAAAACTAACAATAATAAGGGTACAAGAAACGTATAGATGAAAGAGATTAAAATATAATAGAAAGATTTAGAGGAATTGAAGGTAAAAATGACAAAGTCGACCATGAAGAAGAATGCGATATTTCGCCGTCTTTCTGGAGAAGAAAGTTGACCAGGAGAAACCGAAGTCTTTTAAAGAAACACTTGAAAATAGATAAACCAATGTCGAAATCAATCCCGGGATCCCGGCTTCATAAAATGTAATCCCGAGATTGTGTATTTGCTTCGGAATTGTAATCCCTAACTTGAATACAGCTTTATTAATCGCACAAATAAAAAACATAAAGATTAATTTATTTTTATGATCTTTGTGTGCTGTATCATAGAGATATAAGTATCATAAAGATATTGGTACTCTTGTACCAATTGCATTAATTTTGAATCAATTTGATCTGGGTTTGATTCCATTAAAATCAAAGCTGGAAAAACATGTTTTCTTTTTAGACCGTTTAGAAATGACGTTAACGAACGGTCATTACTTGATCAATATACTAACACGTCGATTTTGAGGAGCAAATATTAATCGGGTACAGTTAGATAGTGCAATTGAATATGTAGAAATGAATTATCTATAAGCATAGGCTGTCAATACTTTCAAAAGACTTGATACTGTCCATAGAAAACTTAATACTGCTTCTAGAAGACCTGATACTGCTTCCAAAAGATTTGAAATGTGTCCAGAATACTTGTAATGCCTCAGAAGACATGAAATGCTTCCACAAAACTTGATATTGCCTTTGAGAGACTAGAAATGCTTCCAGAAATTTTCACTGGTTTTTGAAGACTTAATACTGCATTTGAAAAGGCTTGATCTTGCTCTCAGACGATATGAAATGCTTTTAGAAGATTTGATGTAACTGTCAGAAGACTACATGACTTGCAATAGTGACAAAAGACTTGGACTGCTTCCAGAAAATTTGATATGCCCATAGCAGATTTAATACTGTTTCTAAAGAACCTGATATTGCTTCAAAAAGACGTGAAATGTTCAGAATACTTGTTAATGCTTTAAAAGATTTAATACTCATTCTTCAAGTTATTCCAGAAAACTTGATATTGCTTTTGGAAGACTTAAAATGCTTCCAGAAGGCACTTCTTCTGGAAAAGCGTATATAGCCTCTGAAAGACTTGATACTGGTTTTAGAAAAATTGAAATGCTTCCAAAAACCTTGATTCTACTTCCAGAAGACTTGATATTTTTTTAAAACTTCTGGCAGAAAACATTTTCATTGCAAAAAAACACGATATTGTTGATAAACTGTTTTAGTTTCCTTCGAAAATATTAAATACTATTAGACAAAATGCAAAATCGTGACTGGCAGATTGATCTTTTTTTTATTTCTTTGGATGCTATTATATTAAAATTATTTTTATCAAAAACAGTTTGCATATTTGAACAGTTAAGTGAAGTAAATAATGCATCTAGCGGAAACGGGTAACGATTTTTTTTAAGTTTTGCTTAAGTTTTTAATCATATATTAAGTTTTAGTTATAATGTAGATCTGGCGATAAATATACATAAAGGAAATGTTCTATTTTCCTGCTAATTTTGAAACAAATGTGTTGTTTTAAAAAACACCCCATGTTTTAAATCACCTTTTGAACTGTATAAAACATATCATACAGTTTTAAAAATGCTTCAAACAGATTGTTTAGTGTTTTTTTCCAAACAGATTAAACACTTTCTTAAAAATATAACAACCCTGATTGAAATTATTGTTATAATTGTAATATAATAAAATCAAAAAGTTAATCAACTCAACCTTTATTTATAGAATAAAACGAAACACTGCCATTAAAGGCACGAAAAAGGAAAGTGTGCGCATGCGTTAAATTGCGACCGAAGGTTTTAGCTTTAAGAAGTTAAAAGTTGGGCAACTCTTGTGACTAAGACAAAAACCGTTTTAGTCATAAGGTGTTGCATGAACAGTACTACTATAACGCACTCCCTTAACTCTTATGACTATGACTACGACTAAGACGTTGCATGAACCCACCATTAGTCCAATTTTGGCCACTATGGTGATGGATAGTTTACTGGATTATTGTATTCCTAAGTTACCGTTTGAATTACCTTTCATTTTCAAATATGTTGATGACATAATTTGTTCGGTACCAAGTGATCATCTAAACACTATATTAGATGTTTTCAATAGTTACAGTATTAATATTCGATTTACAATAGAGACGGAGACGGATGGTTCAGTACCTTTCTTGGATATCCGAGTAATGAGAAGTGAGGATCAAATGATCCTCCTGGATTGGTATACTAAACCAACTTATACGGGTCGATACATCAACTTCTTTTCTAATCATCCAATGAACCAAAAAATTAATACTGTTGTGGGGATGAAGCATAGAGTTCTGAAACTCTCTCATCCTTCCTTTCATAAACATAATCTAGAAAAACTGATGAATGTTTTTGTTAATAACGGTTATCCTCCGCGTCTTTTGATAGGAATTCTCAATCATTCTTTAGTAACTTCCATAAGTCCTTTTGATGGTGACCAAAGGTCTGATATTTTTGAAGAAACAACACACTTTAAATATGTAAAAATACCCTTCATCAAAGGCTTCACATCTAGGTATATCCTTTTTTGATCAGTTCAATATTAAATTTGCAAAATATAATTACTTACCACTTAATAGAATTTTTTCAAAAATCAAGGACAACGTTCCTTTTTTACAACAATTTAACATCATTTACTCTATTCCTTGCGTTAATTGTGAAGGAACGTACATTGGCACGACAGCGCAGTATTTCGGGAATAAACTTAAACAACATCGGAATGATTGTAGGGGTAGAAATGAGAGTAGAAGTGCTCTTGTTTACCATCATGTTAAGGAAGGTCACTATTTTGATTTTAACAACGCTAAGATTTTAGACAGAGTCGGTTTATAATAAACGTCTTTTTCTTGAAATGGTTTACATTAATAAAGACACAAATTCAGTGAATTTCAAAACGGTTACAGAAGGGATAAGTTCAATCTATAGTTTTATAATTAACAACGACGAGAGTTACGTCCTTAACTTTTTGAACCGCTTTTTTCCTTTTTGCCCCTCCAGTGTTCCTCTCTAACAAAATTCAAAATTTACCAGATTTGTTTTTGTGTTTTTTAAAAAACAAAAAAATCATTCTATTTTTAACCTTGTCATTGTCCTCTACATTGATTAATGTATCAAGAAAATTTTCTTTTTAATTTTATAAAAATAAGTTTTTAAAATTTTTTATCTAATTTTGAAGTCAACCTTCTTACTTCCATTGTAAATCGACTTTAATTTTAAGATTTTTTGTAACGTTGCCAATCTATTTTATTATTGTAGAGTTTCCCTGATGAAGCAATAAAATAATTGCGAAAGCTCGGATAGCGAAAAAGGAAGTTGTTTTCTTATCCTTTGGTTGCTATTCCCAAGATTTTTTAATCTTTGTATAGATTACAACCGGTACTCCGTTTGGTTATATGAGTTCAGTTTTAACAAGAAAAGATGATAAAGTTAATAAAGCATGAAAAAGTTAATTTATTTAAAATTAACAGAATAATTAAGAATTATAAATAATAATTAATTTGCCTTTATATAATCCCTCATAAATTAATTACATTTATTAACAACATCAAAATAATTTTAATGCATCAAATAACGCCTCGTAACATCATATGAAAAATCCTTTTATATTTTATAATTTCACTAATGGAATGCAGCAGTGAGATGATACTAAGAGATATACCTTTGATGGCATCTCATTTATTACTAATATCTTCTTGGATGCGTAGCGAGGTAATCAATGATATACTTCGTGGTTTCAAAGTCAAATTTGTGTTGGCCTCGAAACGAATTTCAAATACTTCCAACATCATCCAGATTTTAATGCTGTGACTATTCTATTAAATAAAAAAAATAATGAAATTTAAAACCACAGGTTATAATTAAACAATTGCGCGTTGTTACAGAATATTCCATTTCTATTCGTTAAACAATCAACGCGTTGTGCAAAATTTGTACAATAACCGCAAACCAATCCATGTTTCAGAGAGATATCGCATATTTGAAATAATATTCCATATCGATCAATAAAGGATTGGTAAAGCAAATAATATAATTGTATAAAAAAATCAAATTTGTTTAAATTTCAACGTAAAATCGAATTATCGTTCTTTTTGCTTTATTTCGTTGCTGTTGAAGTAGGAAAAATCGTATTGAAACGTGATTTGTGTACGGAAAGTAGTAGAAAAAGTGGTGGTAATGAAGTTTTATTCAAAATCGCCCCTCCGACAGAACGTATCGACCCCATTCCGTGTATATGGGACCGTTTTGTAACTTGTAAATAGAAACGAAAAATATTAACCTTAAAAATAAAATAAATTTTGATATGGGGGGGAAAATTTAAATTAATAATTACTAAGCAAAATTTTGATTACACTTTTTTTTGTGTGGGATTTTAATTAAATCTAGATACTTTCAGAACAATTTTCCTGTGCAAATACAAGTAACTTTGAAGGTTTTAATTAAAATTTTCAACTTCGGCCCGAAATATCTGCACATAGTTGCACCGTATCTAAAACCTACACTAATAAGGGAACGTGTCTTATCATCTAAAAATCTTAACGTAATTTTTTCGTTTCCCCATAATATTTTATGAACTAACATGAAATAGAACATTTAATTCGGTTTGAACTTAACATCAAGAATTAAATCAATTCGAATTGGACGCGATGAAGGTTCCCAGGGGAACCGTCCCGCAAAACCGAGCCGTATTTATACGTACGGTAGAGATTTTTACGTGACCCGATTCGCTAATGGGGTCGTGTCAAATCCAGAATTTAATTAATCAAATTGTCGTTCCGTTTCGTGAACAACGACAAAACTAAACGAAAAAAAAATCATAAATCAAGAGAAATGTAATATGAATGCTACAACTAAAAGAAAGTAACTTAAAGTATCGTTTTTTTTTAATTTTTGGGTCAATAATCATTTTAAAAAGTGTTTGGGTCCATTTCACCGAAATAGCTAAAGTTTTTCGCGAAATTAAATCCGCGCGTGAAAAAGGCCTTAATTACAGGTACTCGAATGGCAATTAGGCTCGTAAATCGTAACAGCTAGGCAAAATAAACTCGGCCTCGTTTCGAATTACACTTGCTAAACACGCGGTGCGTTTAAGAATACGGGATGCTTTGTTCTTTCTGATTACACCTTTTTTATAATTTGTACCTTGCAACTTTTAATTAATGTTTAACGAAAATTTAATACTACAGTTACAAATTAGATATTATTTAGTATACCATCTCTAAGCTTTCGATAAGTTTTTTTTACAGAAAATAAGAAAATGATAAACGATTCATAAATCATAAAAAACCTGTTAATTACATTGTGAAATATTCTCGAGGTCATTGTCTAAATGGTGAGATATTCAAAATCATGGTGAAAGACCAATATTTTTTATAGTTTTTCTTTATCATGGTGTCAAGTCGCTTACCCCGATAAAGAAATATATCTTGGCCAATTTCGAAGATGTCTGCCCAAATTTTATTGTTAATAGCTGTAAACGTAACATAAATCACCGTAACTTAATAACCGTAAATTGTAGCTTGATAAACTCGTCGAATGATGCTCTCCTTCTGGCGATCTTGAAAATTTCTGGGCATTGTATCTGATGTGTTCTCCTTTGTTGCAGTTTCAACGGGGGTGTTATATCCACCGGTGATTTCAAAGTACATTTTGGGACCGATCATAGTCGTGTTTGTGCCGTGAATCAGTTGCCCATTAGATTTGGCAATTGATTGAATAATGTGTTTTCGAATTTCAAGTCCGAAATCGATAACTCAACCGTCGATTTACTTCTCTTAGATCATCTTGGATTGGTTAGTAGATTTAATGTACCACAAAGTACTCATAAAATTTCCAAACCAATTACAACCCTTGGTATAAATATTTTTTATAATATTATTTCCAATGAATAGTTTGCCTTTGTAATAAGACTTGATCTTGATGCAAACAGTAAGATGATCCTTATGAAGACCGTATTAAAGGAAGCTTCGTTTAGAGCATTCCCACAAAAATGACATTGTTCAAAAGTGGTAACGCCTTACTTATAACTTAGTATACGGATAAGCATAAACATATGCGTAATAAACTGCAAGAAATGAATGATAAAATAGTCCACGTGCTATTTGTAACGTTATCAATTCGAATACATCCAACAATAAAAAAACTGGATTTTCGATGGGTTTTATCTGTTTTTTTAACGATGTAATACCTAGTGGGGACTCAGTTGTGAACCACTCCTTTATGTAAATGGCCCCCCTTCGCCTATACAATTTTCTTTTAAGATAGTATTTCAAACCGAAGTACGAAGTTCTATCGATGGCTTAAAATACACAAAATGCCTAGACTGTTGTTATTGACCAAACCTTTTAATTGCTGTCTCGACGACGGTACTTTTCCCAATGTTTTAAAGTCAGCATTGGTGCTTCCAATTTTTAAAAAAGATGATGAGAAGGAATTTTCATCATTTCTAAAATTTTCGAGGTCTTATTGAGTCAATACGGATTTAGACCGGGTAAATCGACCATTACGGTTTTTCTTCGTGCTGTGGGTTGTTTTGAAACTTTTCAGTTCTGCTAGACGACTTTTGTCGACCTAACAAAGACTTTTGATTGTGTTTCGTATACGATACTGATTCGCAAACTTTATACATACAATATCTCACCGCCAAGTTGTAGATTTCTTTCCTTATACTTCAAGGACAGGAATCATCTATCTGAACCGGATAAGCTTTCTTGCGAAGTTCTACAAGGATCAATTCTTTGGACACCTCCTTTTTCTAATTTACATAAATGACCTACCAAATCCCCTTAGTGATGGCATGTTGTTGCTCTACGCAGACGACACAGTATTGGTTTCACCTACGCGAGATTTTGCGTTACTGCGACAATCACAACTCATATCTCTAGTGGAAGATTAGTTTCGAATCAATCAGTTGACTTTGGATCGGTCTAAGACTGTGAATATAACTTTTGCTTTGCGAGCTGTTGATGAAGCTTGTTCATCGAATAAGTTGCTCGGTTTAATTGTTGACCCGGAACTTACCTGACATTCCCATTGTAATTTTCTTACGAATTCGCTGGAAGTTCAGAAGACTTTCTACTTTTCCTTATTTCAGTCCCAATTGTCGTATGGGTTGTTAGATCTGGGGTCATGCTTCTGCCTCTAAATCCTTGTTCGCAATACAGAGGATAGCAATTAGAATCACGGCGGGACATGCATACAGAGATGATTGTCGTCAGGCTTTTAGTGAACTGAGAATCCTAACATTATCGAGTCGTTTTATATTCGAGTCCCTTAAATTTTGTTATAAAAATAGACGTTACCCTAAAAAGGCGAGCACATGCTTATAAAACTCGTAACGAGGCTGATATTTCACCAAATTATATATGTCTTCCAAGATCTCGTTTGTCAGTCAATTACTACAGTATTCAGTTTTTCAATGTGATACCTCCTAGAATTCTTGATCTTCCTTTTAACGAATTCTCCTTGGTGATCAAAAATTACTTAATAGATAAGACCGTTTATGACATTGAGGACTTTAGGAAGTCTTAGTTGCCAGCGAATGTTGTATATTTTATATGTTTTTGTATTTTTTTATGAGTATCTATATTATTGTTCCCTGTGGACAGGGGCAGACGTTTCGCCAAGATCTCACTTGGCATCTTCAGTGCTTTGAAGATGCCGAAGCAGCCAGAAAGCACTAAAGATGCAAAGTAAGATCTTGGCGAAACGTCTGCCCCTGTCCACAGGGAACAACCAAGAAGATGAACGGATGATACCTCGGATCAACCAGAACACATACTTCTCCATCCGTGAAGCACTACGAATTACCATATATATAAATATATATATATATATATTTCTTGTAATATTGTATTTTATAACATGTGTAAACCTGGTACTAGCACCAATAGAGATTATTATTATTATTACAAATAACAGGAATAACATGTATTGCAGGAGCGGCCGACGTTTACGAAGTCGGCCGAGATACTTTTTCCGTAAACTATAAGCAGGATTACTTATATCACGAACATAACTTGGGTGGCTGACTTCGAAAGTGTCGGATACCTTTCCCATAAACTTTAAGCAAGTTAAATTTGGCTTAAAACCTGATAAAATTTATGTAAAAACTATCCTGGCCAACTTCAAAGACGTGTGTCGAAATGTCGATGATTTCGACAAACATTTTTCATTTTCATTTTCGTCTTCGAAGTTGGTAGAGATGATTTCTTCTATCACGAACAATTCTCGGGGTAAGTAACTTGAGTTGTCAAAAATTTGCAGAGTTTGTAGTCGACGATCGGGATTTTGAGCATGAACCCAAAATAATAAAGCAATTTGGCTGATTTCAAAGACTTCGGCCGCTTTAAGTATTGTTCCTGCTATATTTGGTTGGAACAATTTCCTTAGTCTCTTAATTATAATATACAGAGGAAAAAAATTGCCGAGTGCAATACTTGCGGATACTCGCTGATGGAGTATAGACGTGTTTGAAGATGCGGATGATTCTGACGATGAAGGCATCGTTGATGCGATTTTTTGTTCTGATGATAAGTTTGATATTTTGGAAAGGTTTTCGAATTTAAGAACGCTTATACGGGTGATTGCATGACGCAGAAGGTAAAGGCATTTTCGTTAACTATTGATGAGGTTACTGATGGGTCTAATGTTATTTTGAAATTGATATAATTTGAGGATTTGCACCAAGAGAGAGTGTGTTTGAGGAAAAATGTTACAGTTAATAAAAGAACTAAGATTTTGGGACTGGATCGTTTTTTGGACAGATATGGACTTTTAAGGGTGCAAGGACAGTTAAAATATTCAAAATACAATTTTGACAAAAGACATCCAATCATTTTTCCGAAAAGTCATTTTGTAACAAAACTGATAAAAGAAAAAAAGCTATACACCTGAAATATATTCATTTAGAAGCACTGGGGCTATTACCTAATCTACGAGAAAGATTTTGGCCTTCGTTTGGTTTGAGAACTGTAAAGGGAGTGCGCAGAAATTGTTATGTATGCTTTAAAATCAATCTATGAAAAGAGTTTGCTTTGAAAATGACAAATTTGTCTTACAAACGAATAAAAATTCTAGACCGTTTAAATTTGTAAATGTTGATTTTGCCTGACCTTTCACTGTAAAGGAGTCAAAATTCAGAAACAAAATTCTTGTTCTAAGGCTGTTCATCTGGAATTGATCAGTGATTTAACGTCCGAGATGTATTTGAATTGTTGTTATTGTTTTTGAACATATATTCTGATAATGCAACTATATTTTGTTGCAGCCAACAAGGATTTGCAATTGGAAAAGACTATTTAATAGAAAACCATGTAAAATGGCGATTCATTTTACGTACTCCTAACTTTGATGTACTGTTACCAACACTACAGTTTTAACTGTAGATTTACAGTTTTTTTGAAATCTTCTGAAATCTAGTTTTTAGTTTAGACGTACAAATCTACTGTTTTTTAGTTAACATTGTAATGCCATATATTTCACGTATTACATATCGTTCGTACACTAGTTCTGCTTCAGATAAACTTGTCATCTAGAATCTAGGAGACCAAACCATGTAACTGTTAAACGATTTAATAAATAACGTTAGTTGATAGAAAATAGAAACAAAACAGAGTTCCTGTTTTCTATTGTTTGTGACGCAAAAATCCCCTGTCTTGCCAGCACTGTCAATTGTTTAGATTTTTTTAGTTGTTTAGAGTGTTTTTATAATAATAAGTGCTTTGAAAACAATGAAAGTTAAAATGCTTTGAAAAAATGAAGTTGGGACTATAGTGACTAGCAGTGATAATGAGTCAGATTTTGAAAAATCACCACCTGAAAAGAAGAAAGTAATTAGATATGAGCAAATTTATTTAATTTTGGCTAAAAGATGAAAAATTTAGTGGATGGCTTGCAAAAAGTAAAAAAAGATTTTATTGTTCTGCATACGACTGTGGTAAGAAATGCGGCATAAAAATTTCAGGTTCAAGAACTGATGCGGCATAAAAATTCATTTAAGCATGAAGGGAATTGTAAGAAATTGCAAAAGCAAATTCGCAACAATCGCAATGGATGGCAAAAGTCGGTGAAATCAAGCTGGCTTGTTTTATTGCAGAACATAGCCTCGTAATCCACCAAACTTTGGTGGATTACATGAAAGTGTAGTGAAATCCATGAAAAATCTGTGCCAAATAGAATCTATTTTAAACACCCGTTCTTTATATCCAATGTCCAATGATCCCAACGACCAACAGCAGGACATTTCGTTATTGGAGGGTCACTTATTGCCTTACCACAGTTCGTGGAACTTCAACCTCCAAAAAGTGTTCTGAACACTTTCACTGAAAACTTTTTGAAAACTCTGGTCGAAACAATATCTATGCACATTACTAACAAGGGCTACATGGAAGAAGAATGGAGAAGGTACCAACCAAGAGGTTCGATGTGAGCGTTTGGTACTTTTGAGAGAGGAAAAGTTCCTACACAGTATTGGCGATTATGAAACATCCATAAATTACATCCTGGAAAAGATGGTATCACTTGAGTTGTCTCTATCAAGACATCAAATGAAGTCGTTGAAAAAGAGGGATTGAAAGGGTATATTCCCGCCCCGAAATGACACGACGGAAGTAAATTATCGACTCAGCGGTAATACAGAGAACGCGGTTAGAAAAAGAAACAAAGAAGAAGTCGTTGAGAAAATGTCGTGATTAGATATTATTGTTATATGTTTTTTATTATTGAAAGTAATGTAGAACATTTAGTTAAATAAAGAAAAAGGACTGAATCCAATGTTTGATCTTAACAACTAATACCAAAACTAGAATTAGCATTGGAAACATTTGGGTTTAATCAACCGTACGTCTCTTAAGTCTTTTTATTAGAGGATGTAAAACTCTTAAGACAAGTTTGTTTTAATTTGGTACACAATAATTTTCTTAAATACACAGAATTCTCTATCATGGCCCTCACTTGGGTTCTCTTCGAATTCGTTGTCCCCGTGCACTAGCAGATAAAGCGGGAAGTTTTCGCTTAGTTAAGTCGGTCTGTAGAGCTTTTCGACTTAAATTGAGGCTGTAACAATCAGTTTTAACCCCCCCGGGTCGACAAACGAACGATACGCTCGTAACTAGAAGCTTTGCGAGGTGCAGAAAAACTGGACCTTTTGTGCGAGGACACATCAAAGTACGAACGAACGCGCATTTTCTAAACGTCATTGTACTCATTTTTTTTTGTTTCCTGTTTTTTACTTTCTACCTGCCGACTCGCTTTCGGTGCACCTTTCAACAGTATCGCTGAAAACTACCCCTTTAAAATTACACCCTCTTCATTTTGCTAGAACGTGAACTGGGTCACAAATGTTCATAAAGTTCAAAAACTCGGAATGTTCATTAGCACATTGTTTTCGAAAGGAACTTTTATCGTTGTAATATATTTTTTTATTGGATTGAATTTGTTTATCAAATAGAAATGATGAAAATAAAATGAAGTGGGTTTTTATTGTATCAATTTGTTTTATTAGTTTGAAATCGAAATTTTTCAACTTGTTTCGAAATTTTCCTACAGTTCAAATTGGAATACCTAAATATTGAATAATCCCACGTTTCTTTCCCCCCTTTGGATGGCGCATTTTAACTTCTCGAAAGACGGGGGTTGCGCCCCCCGAGGCACTCGTAGCAAGTTTGTCGAAGTCTCGGCCATAAGAAAACCGAGTTCCAGCGCCCCCAAGGTAGATATTGTTGGCATTACAGTTGGTAATCCAATTTTGAGTTGACACCGGGCGCAGAGTTTGCGCCCGCAATTAATAATAAAGTTGGGTCGCAACCCACGCCTTTTCCGTCGTATCCATACCGGTTTCGCAATTATTTATAAGTACAACTTTGTTTTTACTTCTTTTTACTTTTCAGGGTGGAGACGTCGTTCAAGAGACCATATCGGCTAACGTCAGTTTCGACACCGTCAGTCTTGAATTTCAAAGATCCGATGGCACCCTCGTAACGCAGCTTATCGATTTTAGAAACGTAAGTAAAAATTGTCTTCGCTTGCGTTTTACCCGGTTTTATCGTTTAAACGAGAATAAAAATTGCTAAAATGCAAGTAAAACATGTATAAGTGCCTTATTTTAAATTCAAATCTAATGGCCTATAAGAACCGAATGTATAATTTTATTGCGGGTGAGATCGTTCACGTTGTCTTTAATTTAAAATGATAAAATGAAATCCTCTTTATTTATTTAACGGAAAAAATTTAGTCTTGTTTAAATTAATAACTTATAATTGAGTTTCAATGGAGTCGGCTAATTAAAAGATCGGTTTTGAAAATTAGTATTTCCTCAGTTTCCAGACATCTCCATCTGTTTAGTACAAATGCAGAAAAGGCACGAAGCTTTGTTCCTCGAGGTCGACGTTTCTCTCACCCTTTCGGCCAGAAAAAGTTTTTAATTAAAACGTCTTCTTCGTCCCGTCCATGGCTATTTTATTTCGTCGAGCTTAAAACCTATTTTATATTATGAAAGTTCGCCAAGAGGAAAAATAACCCCTTGAGTGGAATTTAATTTTTAAACGCTGACCTATTTGTTGTTGGATTTCATAAAACGCCGACGGTAATTTTTCAGGTCGTTTTTATTCTCCCCCGGCATCTCTTTTGCTCTCTACCCTTTTCCTACGATAAATTTCGTGTCTTCCACTCGAGAATTGTTTTTTACATCCGCTACTAGGGTTTTCTAAACTGAAAAATGGGTCAGTTGCATTGTTATACATTTGTACAAGTTTTAATAAAAAATGGGGGAATTTCATAAAATCTTTATTAATTAAAGGAAATTAAAAGAAATAAAGGTAGTATGGGGGCTACGTTAATAAAATAGTATAGAGAAAGAAATATTGAAGCCCTGTCCTCACTGAATTGAGTCACGCTTCAACTGTAAACCAAAAGTACTTTAGAATTTACCCCGAGATATGTCTTATCGTTGAAAAGTAGATTATTCCTGTTTAGACAAGTTATACGATTTTTACCCATCACAAATTTTATGAACAATCTCAAAAAATGTATTTCAATTACAAAATTTGAATATGTGAAGAGGTACAGAGTTTCATCAGCTTTTATCATTGATTGGTACATAAAATCAGTGCGAAATGGGTCGTTGAAGCTCGGTGTAAAAGTTTCCCGGTTCGATGGAATGCGGCGTCGTTTCGCCTTCGAGACGAAATAATGAGATACGGATCTTTTTACGAGAAACTCCCTCGCACCTGCGGTCGATGAATGAGAACTGAGTGCTCTGCGGCGAAAACTAAAATGATAGGAAAGTAAGATCCGAATTCGTCGGTTTCCATAGAAATTGAAAAGTTTTAGATATCTCCAGCGGAGTTCTTCAACGTAAAATGTCACAACTTTTGTAGCTGTACAAGAAAAATTTGTCCGACACTTTGTACTTTTCTTTTAAATCGAGAACGTAAATGTAATTTTCTTAAGTGACTTAATGCTTTTGAGATACTTTAACTTATTCAGTATAAAGAGAAATTAGTTATTGGACATTTTGAGAAGGATAACTAAATTTCATAAAGATTTATTACGATTGAATTAGTAATAAGTATATTAAATTATTGGTTCTAACAAACTACTCAATTTGTTACTCAACCTGACTTCGAATTAGAGATGTGCAAATTACGTGAGTCCTGATGGGTCATGCGTGACCCACCGTGAGCGGGCATCAATTGTTGAACCACTCACGTGAACGTGCGTGATCGTGAGCATCTTTGGTTTCAACGGGACCCGGGAAGTGGCGCTAAAAGCGAAAAAAAATCAATATCTGGATAATGGCTAGTTATTTTAGTAAAAAAGCACAGTACAAATGATATTAAACTCAACAGATTAACTAGTTTATTATACAGGTGTCTCGTGTAATTAACAAAGTACATAAATCGCAAAAAAAGAGCCAAGATACAGAGTTCTTCCTTAGACAAAAGTTGTAGGAAATTTATCACACTATAAACAGAAAATATTTTAATATATATAGGATGTTCAATAACGACATGCCAAAATAAACGTATTCTATTTTAAATGGAATGATATACTTTTTATGACATATTCTTATTCTGCACTTCGAAATATGTTTACTTTGGCAAGATATGTTGGCACATACTACGTTTGGTTTTTTAGTTAGTTTAGTTAAGAATTTTTTTGACAATATCACTGCCTTTTAAATTTGAATTTTGTAGAAGTTAATCGAGCTAGAAAATTAAAATTTTTAACAGGCTTATACAGCGTGTTCAAAAATGTAAGTACTGTTCAATTGCGGAAAAAGAGAAAATTTTAAATAACACCCCATATTTGTAGAGAAATCAATTCTCTACAAATAATAACTACATGTTGTTGAGGAATTAACGTTGGCGGAGTTAACGAAAATCATGAAATGTATTACAGATCTTGTTCATTTTTTATTGGTATTCCTTGGAAAAAAACCCATAAAAATAAGTGATTGTTTAATTACTGATTTAAAAAAGGAAACGATAAATAATTCTCAACCAAACTGGATCTAAATCTCGGTTCCTTAATACCTCTGTCTCTGGGGCTCCTTATAAAATTAGCGGTCCACAATTCTTTAAAGTAATTTAGAATGATTTGGCTTATCAAAGTAGTTTGTTGACTTTACTTAGATACCGGGGGAATAATAACATAAACTTTATTGATTTCAAATAAAACACAATTATTTCAGTTACTAAATGTTGCTTTTTCAACAATAATTTACAGTGAGTTTATGGAACAAAAAGTTGTCCTTTAAATAAAAATGAAATTTGCATTTCCTATTAAAAGTAAATATTATAAGAACAAAAATTTCATTGTTGCGCTCCTCTGCACCATACTACGCATTGTTTTCGGGTGCACAGGAGGCATATTGGTTTTCTACACGTAACACAAGCATAAGATGTCTTTCTTCTCAGTCTGGCTGGACAGATGTAGCAGTATTTTCTGGTTAAGAGAACTCCATCTAGAGTTTGGGGCTCTAGTTCTGACGGTACTTGCAGAATATGCCGAATCAGTTCTTTCAGTTATCGTGGAAAATACAAATTAGTCTGCAATCTCGTTTGGAAATGCTCTTTAGTTAATTTAGATGCTAGCATTTTTACGAAATTCAGTCGTGTCATTGTAATTTCTGGATATGAGGTGTACATAATGTATGAGTTTGAACTTGCGATATCTTGGAGTTTGAAAAATATAGCCATAGGCCATCGGCGGGTTCTAAGATTGCATGTGTATTTGGCGCATTTTTCATCCATTGCGTCTACACCACCTTTGGTTAAATTATAAAAAAATATAATCTCCGGCTTTCCAGTTTGTGGATCCATAGATTTCTGGTGGTGCATGGTTGATATAAGTATTACTGCCTTGTTCTTTTTTGGTATATATGACACTAATGTCATATCTTTTGTAAAACCGTAAATGGTGTCTCCAACTTTACGCTCTTTATGGGGTGGAAAATTAGTGGGTATTTCCCTCTTATTTTTTTAAGAGTTCCTACAAACGTCAAGCAGTTTTTGAGTAAGTTCTACTGACGAAAACCAATTGTCGATCGTTATATTGATATTTGTGTTATTGAGCGGTTTGGATAATCTAATAACCGCCTGAGTAGGCTTGCTAAGTTTTTTTTCGTTTGGTTCTAAGCCACAACTATCGCTGCCTTTCCCTGCATATGTATATGCATTGTAGAGATAGGCAGTCCTTGCTTCGGTTAATGCCATTATTTTAATGCCATATTTTTCAGGCTTCGATGGTACAGGGCCCGCCAAGGAAACCTGACGAGTTTTAGTATTAAACTACAGTTATGTAACAAGATATTTATTTTCACATACAAGCAATCGATAGTATATTACATGCCATTTTATTTATAGAAAATAATGTTCCTTAAGTGACGTCCTTCACCGCGTACACATTGTTCCAAGCGGTTTTGCAAATTGTTCATTACTTGGTCTAGCATATTCATAGAAATTGCACGAATTTCATTGCGAATGTTTTCTTTTAAATCCTGAATTGTGTGCGGTCTATTTAAATACACCTTGCTCTTCAGGTAACCCCATAGCCAAAAATCACAAACGGTCAGGTCGGGTGACCGTGCCGGCCAAGGGACATCCCCATTCCGCGAAATTACTGCTGAAATTGCATGTGTATTTGGCGCATTTTTCATCCATTGCGTCTACAACACCTTTGGTTAAATAATAAAAAAATATAATCTCCTGCTTTCCAGTTTGTGGATCCATAGATTTCTGGTGGTGCATGGTTGATATAAGTATTACTGCCTTGTTCTTTTTTTGGTATATATGACACTAATGTCATATCCTTTGTAAAACCGTAAATGATGTCTCCAACTTTACGCTCTTTATGGGGTAGAAAATTGGTGGGTATTTCCCTCTTATTTTTTTAAGAGTTCCTACAAACGTCAAGCAGTTTTTGATTAAGTTCTACTGACGAAAACCAATTGTCGATCGTTATATTGATATTTATGTTATTGAGCGGTTTGGATAATCTAATAACCTTTAAATTAACCTTAAAACTTAGCAAGCCTGAGTAGGCTTGCTAAGTTTTTTTTCGTTTGGTTCTAAGCCACAACTATCGCTGCCTTTCCCTGCATATGTATATGCATTGTAGAGATAGGTAGTCCTTGCATCGGTTAATGCCATTATTTTAATGCCATATTTTTCAGGCTTCGGTGGTACAGGGTCCGCCAAGGAAACCTGACGAGTTTTGGTATTAAACTACACAGTTATGGAACAAGATATTTATTTTCACATACAAGTAATCGATAGTATATTACATGCCATTTTATTTATAGAAAATAATTTTCCTTAAGTGACGTCCTTCACCGCGTACACATTGTTCCAAGCGGTTTTGCAAATTGTTCATTACTTGGTCTAGCATATTCATAGAAATTGCACGAAATTCATTGCGAATGTTTTCTTTTAATTGACTTCTAGACCTTTTTGCTGATAATGACTTGAATGGCTTAACTATGTCCGATGAAGCGCATTTTGAGTTATCTGGATGTGTAAACAAACAAAATTTTCATTATTGGAGTTCCGAAAATCCGAGACAGCTCCATCAATGACCTCTTCACAGCCGTAAGGTAACTGTTTGTTGCGGAGTAGCGCGATTCGATATAATTGGTCAATATTTTTTTGAAGATGGTCTCGAAAATGCAGTCACGGTCAATTTGCAACGATATGTGGAACAACTTTTTGGAACCAGAGCTTCGTCGACGAAACATTGATATGGATACTGTTTGGTTTCAACAGAATGGAGCAACAGCTCACACAGCACGAGTGTCAATAACTCGATTACAAGAATTGTTTCCAGCAGCGGTAATTTCGCGGAATGGGGATGTCCCTTGGCCGGCACGGTCACCCGACCTGACCGTTTGTGATTTTTGGCTATGGGGTTACCTGAAGAGCAAGGTGTATTGAAATAGATCGCACACAATTCAGGATTTAAAAGAAAACATTCCCAATGAAATTCGTGCAATTCCTATGAATATGCTAGACCGAGTAATGAACAATTTGCAAAACCGCTTGGAACAGCTTGTACGCGGTGAAGGACGTCACTTAAGCGACATTATTCTCCATAAATAAAATGGCATGTAATATACTATCGATTACTTGTATGTGAAAATAAATATCTTGTTACATAACTGTGTAGTTTAATACCAAAACTCGTCAGGTTCCCTTGGCGGACCCTGTATATACATCTTGAATCTACAACGACCCCTAAAGCCCACTAACATCTCATCAATGTCCTTATGCGTTCAACAAACATATCGAACAATTCACTGATAGCTGCTGTTGGATTATTAATTTTTCGTTGTTCTCATCCTCATTTGTGGCAGTACGTTTGTAGTCTTTATGTCTACTTTTCTGCGCTTTCTCCGAAAGTAATCCAATCGGTAATGCTGCAGATGTTATAATTTCAGCTCCATGAATTAGGATTTTATGGACAGTTGAAGGCAAACCAAAACCTTGCTTTACAAAATAAACCTTTATCTCTAATTTAGCTATAAAACGTTTTTATATATGTTCTTTTGCAGCTATTTTGATTGGAAGTGTGGTTCTCGTAGTTCTCCATTCCTTAAATTTTAAGTTATAACCGAGATGAAGTACAAACTCCATAAAATGTATTCGTACATGAAGTGGAATAGCTTTTTCATTATGAGTCTTATTTTCGATTTAATAAATCGTTCATCTCAGATGGACGAGCTCCACAAATGAAGCACTTGTTGGCTGCCGCTGCATTCGATATGAACTGGGATACTTTTCCGTTTAACATCGTAAAATATAGAATATGCCTAACTGTAATTAAATACGTGATTTGCTGCATAATAGTTGATATTTCGTTTTCAATGCGTTGTTTCCGCACTTATTATATCAGCACTTTCTTTTATAAACTGAAATTTGACAGTTCTGCAATATCGAGTTGATGAGGGCTTAGGATTAACCCAAATATTTTCATTTTAATCTCCAATGAGAGTCATTTTCAGTGGCACAATCGATGTCATAAATAAATGTAAGACTTCCCAAATCACTTTCATTTACAGATGGTTGAGAGAATTCGCTCTGACCGGAAATGCTGTCAAAACCCCATTTTGTATGTAAAATTAATTCACGGTTTTTCAGTTTGCACCGTTCTGCTGCGTGTTTTGTATCCACAATTCTTTTTGCCGTACGATCATCTAAACTTTGTAAAGGTACTTCCGCAGAAGTTTCTGTGACTTTTATTCCCCTTGGGTAAGAGTGTGCCTTTGCGTTTTGTATTTTCTTGTAGCTGAGAAATATATTGTGACTGATTTATTTTTAATAGTTCCGATTACTTCATATCGGTATCTCGTTAATTTAGTCTGTATAAATATTGAGAGCGCCAAATCAGGACCGAAAACCTCACTTTGGTGACCCGACTGCGAGGTGGTAGCAGCATTTATTAAGGCTTTGGGGTATAATGAATTCAAAATTCAATTGACGAATTTTGCTCCTTTGCCTTCTCTTTCCATAACTTTCAAAATCTTTACTAAGTCTTCCTTTCCTAATTTTCGACATCGATGATAATAAAGTATTCATACCATCATCTCCGTCGTGTTTATTGGTATCAATAGAAAAACGTATACTCAAAGTTTACTAATTTTATTTCTATTAGCTGATCTCCACTTTACTTTGAAATTAGGAAGAAATCTTGTTGTAATTGATTTAAAAATTACGAGGATCTGATTCTCGGCAATATTAGGAAACATCTTTCGAATAAAACAATTAAAAGACGATGCTGGAGGGGCCATTTCAAACAAATATTCACACAAATCATTGTAATTGATATATAATAGAGGGTTCATCTTAACACTTTTTCAAATATCTTAACTTGTCAATTGGTAAAGTATTATTAAAGATTTGTTTTATAAAATGTTACATTTAATTGACGTTAAAAACATTTGCGCAGGTTGCAAATTTTGACTTACAAGGAAACTAAGACTACGCTAAATTGTGACACCGATTTTGATGAAATTTTGAAACTTTACACTTTGACTATATTTCGAAAATAAAAAGTGCTATCTAAATTTGGTAAACTGGAAATGATTATATACTCGAAGAAATAAGGGTAGTTCACCCCCTTTTCACCTTGTGATGATACATTAAATAAAAGCTTATTAAATTGAATATCCGTTTCAATTTATCAAATTTACGCAGTATTTGTTATTTTCGAAATATAGGATCTATTATTTATAGATCAAAATTAGAGTTCTATATTACGTTATTACATTTCAGTAACTAAATCTTGAAGTTAAAATTCTATTCAATTTTTAAGTTAGCGAAGTGCATACTTATTGTAAAAACATTCTATAAACTAATGAAATAGAACAAAATTTAATTTAAATTTATGATGAATGGAGAAAAAACTTTAAAAGCCATTTTGTCAAGCACGATTAATTAATAATCAAATTAATAAGTAATCAAACATGATTCATACATTTGATCACCTAATCGAGAGTGAGTCACGTGAATTAACGTGACCCACGCGCGATTCACGTGATTCACATAATAATAAAAGTAACACAAATTGAGGTTTGTTTTTGATTTGTAATAGACCCGCAATTTATTTTTAATCTAAATACTTTAAACGCATCGAAATTCGGACAAATATCAATATTTGAATATTTAGAATGTTATTGATATATTCGCAATATGTATTTTTGTTTAAAATTATGAGGCAGAAAGGTAACTGGTTGGAATATTTGTGCCTACAGCAATTTAATAAATGCCCTCGTAGTATTCACAACGAAGTATTGAGCACTTTTCCGGGTATTTATTTCTATAGAACTCCAAACAGCTCATCGGAACAGATCATTTATTTTATTAATATTGATATCGAGGACTTTCGATTTATTTCCATTACAATTCTTTGGATTTTTTATTTATTTTTGCGTTAATCGATTAAAGTTAACGTTTAGTTAAAAAAAGTTGCGTGTCAAAATGTCATTAAGCTTGCCGAGAGACTAGTTTATTAAGTATTCCACGGCAATTCAAGCAACTTTATAGATGATTTATCACGCTATTCTTCCAATCAAATAATGATAGGGAATCGGAGCCAAACGATCCCCAAAGGTCCCACTTCCTCATCCATATTCTCCATACATACATTCAGTGACACGACTAATCATACAAAGTACACCAGATGTCGGTATCGATTCGTTAAAGGTCTCTTTGGCTATCGGAGAATTTATGCTAACCGTCGAGAACATAAATTGGAGGTCTGGCACCGGATAGGGATAGGGAGCAGCTCTTTACTGCCGTTTGGCCCTTGTGGTCGCCGCAGAGAGAAATTTAGGGTGACGCTGACAAACAGGTTGTAGTAAGGTCGGGAGAAGTTAAACTTTAGGAAACTACCGAGAAACTAGGAGTTTTAACACTTTCCGGTGAACACGCTTAAGAAAAAAGTCAATAAGTTTTTTTTTAACTTCGGAAAATCGAAAGGACTATCCTACCCCGGTGGGTTACGTAAGAAGTGGTCATCCAAACATAACCTGGGGATAAACCCGGATTAAACGAAATGCGGATTTAATGGCCTCCTTTTCGAGACTCGATTCGGTCCAGGATTTCATCTTTGATACTATCATCAAGTTACTTCTTTTATTATCTTCTTTTCCAGAAAAATCGACCTTGCATGTTTGATTTAATTAGAGATAATTAAAACAATTCATTATTAATTAAATTTTTGATTGCGAAAATCATGTCGAAGCATGGTCAGTAATAACGAAAGCTTGTTTTCAATTAAGATCGGACGTCGTGGCGTCGCGATGCCACAATAAATTGAACCGACGCCAACCAAATCGAGTACACTATCGGACGTCGAATCCCCAAATGAAATCAGCCCATTAAGTCCGTATCCCATTTCGGTGGGGACGAGATCGGCTACTCCTTATATTGTGTTTTAGATTCGATCTTGTTTGTATAACCTTTTTTTAGGAATCAGCTTTATTTACTGTGAGAAATTGTTAAAATTGATTCATCCCGACTTTTTCTTTGTTGTTAAAATAGGGCAAATATAAAGTTGTTGAATGTTGAGTGGAAAACAGTGTTTGGTCTCTTCGTTGAATAGGTCAATCCCCTTTTGCCTATACCTTCGTCTACAAAGTTTTCCGGTCTCAAACTCCCTTTAAATTACGATCCCCAACTGGCAACCATTAAAACTTACTAAAGGTTGTTATCAGAGTTGCCACTACGATAAACTACCATGATACGAATCACTCCCAAAACTAACAAGCAAGTACAGAAAAATATTATAAAGTTAAATTATCTGTTTGTATAAAATTGCAAGTAAATAGCAGTTTGATATAGAATATCTTATTAGAACAAACTTCGGATACAGCGAACAAAATAATTTTAATGATATTTATTATAAATCCATTGCCGATCTAAGATATTTGGAGCCCAAAAAAAGATATTAATTCTAGGTTTAGTATTAGTATTATTGCAATTCAAATATTTGTTTGAAAAATCAGTTTGTAAAGTGCTCTATTTTAGAAACTATTCATTGCAAATGCTTTCGTTAAGAAATATCTTCAGATGCATAGCTAAACCCAACCCAACTCAACCCTGTATATTTGAATTGAATTAAAAATAAAACTAACACCAGACTAAGAACTAGAATCATTCGGGTTTAGCCATCTTAAGAAATGTACGGCTAAACTTGAATGTTTCAAGTTCTAGATCAAGTGGCTAAATCTTACTTTCTCTTCCACTCTAATCTATGGCTGAGTGTTAGTTCTAGTTTTACCTCAATTCAAATATACAGGGTTGACAAACCAGACTGTTTATCGTGCCCTATTCTGTGTTTATTCAAGATTTTCTTATCCATGATCTGACAGATTAGTCCTACTTATGTCGTGTTTTGCTGTGTTGTTTACAAAATGGTCGCCACAGAAGCATTGGAAGTGATGACAACTTCACTAGCAGTTCAACTAATGATTAGAGGGAGGATCCCTCCACGGGGACAGCAATGAAAGATCGAACCTCCCCGGTTCGACGAAAGGGGAGCAAACTACTTTATCAGTCAATTCTGAGCTGCTTCAGAAGCTATCTCTTTAAACACAACATAGATGATCTGGAGCACACCTTTTTGAGTATGCAAGCTTATTAATTATTAAGAACAGTATTTGTCGCAAGAAATTGCATTAATGTTATGGTGGAATGTTAGGAAAGTTGGAATCTAGTAGAAATGTTTATGAGCGTTCATGAAAGATCGAACCTCCCTGGTTCGACGAAAGGGGAGCAAACTACTTTATCAGTCAATTCTGAGCTGCTTCAGAAGGTATCTCTTTAAACACAACATAGATGATCTGGAGCACACCTTTTTGAGTATGCAAGCTTATTAATTATTAAGAACAGTATTTGTCGCAAGAAATTGCATTAAAGTTACGGTGGAATGTTAGGAAAGTTGGAGTCTAGTAGAAATGTTTATGAGCGTCCATGGTCGCGAAGCATGTAGACGAGAGAAGGGAAAAAGGTTATGTTGGGTTATATTAATTATTGGAGTGAGGTAAGCGACAGGAATACTGACGTGCAGAGAGATAAGAGGAGGACGACGCTAAGATGGAGACGATACAATGAAAGATATGTAGACATCATTTCGGAGAGGCTTCCAGAATACCTTGTGAAGGTATTAAGTGAGGAAAGGAAGATATTGGAGAGAAAGGTACTAGGTGGATTGGGTTGGATTGGATTAGGATGAGTTGGGTTATGATTCCAAACTATAATTGGCTATGATTCAAAACTAAACATGTTTAAAACCATATTCTAGCTTCTGCTTAAATTCTACTTTAGCAATTTTGTATTTGGTAGTGTCTAATCGACGAGGTCAACTGAAAGGGAGATATCCATTAGTGATAATACGATGACGGACGAAATTTTTATTGCAGCCTTCTGCAATAAAAATTAGAGGTAGAAATCAAATTTGGATAATTCTTATTTAATTGAGTTTGCTTCATCAACACATAGCTTTGGTGATGGAATAGATAAACAGGTTATGGAACCGATAGAGATCAGTTTAGTTTTAGAATCAATGAATCGATGATTCTTTATATCAACTAAAACACCAAATGAAAAAAAACTCTCCGAAGGTTTAAGTTAACTTTCAATATTGTTTATCCATAAATTAGAATTGTTTTGTCGTAAGTGTCTGAATCACGTTTGACAATTGGTGGAAAAATCTTTAAAATGTTTATCAGATCTGATCAAAAAATATTGTTTGATTAACTGAAGTTGGTGGTAAGATAGCTTGAATTTCTGAGACTTTATGTCTCGAACCTGGATAAGCAGCTTCCCAGATTTTATCAATAATAGGTAATATTTCGTTAATAGTCTCTTTTCCTGAAGCTGTTAATGCTATCGTAATTGTGGAAGGAAGGCTCTCTTTCACAGCTTCAGCAAAAGATCTTGGCTTACCATATGAGTCCCTTCTACCATCTGACCCACGATACTTAATATTCCTCAATAAAAGTCTGAGGGTTATTGATCACCCATTACCGCAGAAGAAAGTACATGAAAGACGAGTAATTATAACATATTTGATGAAATTATACATTTCTTTTTCCGGATGATTAGAAATAACGTCTTTGCTTTTATCGGAATTTATTCTAGAAATAGTGAATTGCGCTTCAATCTGAATAAACCAGATTTCGGGCTTCTTTGAAATTTCTTTCCAAATTGAAGAGTAAAGATTTTTGAAGACATGTAAAGATTTCTTCAAGACTTGCGTTCAGGGTCACTAATTGATGTGGTAATTACATCAAATTATAATTGAATTCAAGAACATAAATTTTATGTATTTGTGTTTTTTGACTTGATTGAAAAATGGTTTATTTGTTTATTGTTAATAGAAACAGGAAACGTATTTATGAAACATAGAAAACCTGATCTTTGTCGCCCATCTTCATCATCTATTACTTCAGTACCTCACATTAAGTTATCATATAAATTATAAGATACTCTGATACAACAAAAGGCAACCTGTTTAAGAGCATGTAGAGTAATTATGCCAATACAGAGCTTTTTTGAATAAGGCATATTCGAGATATGATGGGCTTTTGAAGATCAAGGTGAAATTTACCAAAAACACATAAAATCAAAATAAACTAATAACCTGTATAAGATACTCTGATACAACAAATGGTAATATATTTGAAAGCACCTGAAAGGAAATAGTGCCAATGTAGAACTTTATTGATTAAGCCATATTCGTGATATGGGCTTTAGAAGATCAAGGTGAAATATACCAAAAAAGGTTCAAATCAAAATAAATTAATAACCTGTATAAGATACTCTGATACAACAAATGATAATGTATTTGACAACACCTGAAGGGAAATTGTGCCAATGTAAAACTTTATTGAATAAGGTATATTCGAGATATGGGCTTTTGAAGATCAAGATGAAATTTACCAAAAACACTTAAAATCAAAATAAACTAATAACCTGTATAAGATACTCTGATACAACAAATGGTAATGTATTTGAAAGCACCTGAAGGGAAATAGTGAAAATGTAGAACTTTTTTGATTAAGCCATATTCGAGATATGGGCTTTTGAAGATCAAGGTGAAATATACCAAAAAAGGTTCAAATCAAAATAAATTAATAACCTGTATAAGATACTCTGATACAACAAATGGTAATGTATTTGAAAGCACCTGAAGGGAAATAGTGAAAATGTAGAACTTTATTGATTAAGTCATATTCGAGATATGGGCTTTTGAAGATCAAGGTGAAATATACCAAAAAAGGTTCAAATCAAAATAAATTAATAACCTGTATAAGATACTCTGATACAACAAATGGTAATGTATTTGACAGCACCTGAAGGGAAATTGTGCCAATGTAGAATTTTATTGAATAAGGCATGTTCGAGAAATGGGCTTTTGCAGATCAAGGTGAAATTTACCAAAAAGACTTAAAATCAAAATAAATTAGTAGCCTGTATAAGATATTCTGATACAACAAATGGTAATGTATTTGACAGTACCTGAAAGGAAATTGTGACAATGTAGAATTTTATTGAATAAGTGTTATTGGAGATATGGGCTTTTAAATGATCAAGGTGAACTTTACCAAAAATACTTAAAATCAAAATAAATTAATAACCTGTATAAGATACTCTGATACAACAAATGGTAATGTATTTGACAGTACCTGAAGGGAAATTGTGCCAATGTAAAACTTTATTGAATAAGGCATATTCGAGATATGGGCTTTTGCAGATCAAGGTGAAATTTACCAAAAACACTTAAAATCAAAATAAATTAATAGCCTGTATATGATATTCTGATACAACAAATCGTAATGTATTTGATAGCACCTGAAGGGAAATTGTGCCAATGTAGAATTTTATTGAATAAACAGGATTCTACAGGATGACGTCCTTGTGGCGTTTATAGGCAACTCAAAGTTCTTACGATACCAGGTAGTGAATTGATGGATATACCATCTTTTCTAAGATTGATTTAATTAGAGCTTACCACTAAATTCCCGTTGTAGAAGAAGATATTTATAAAACTGCAATTACAACACCTTATGGACTTTTTGAATTTTTACGGATACCTTTTATCTTACGTAACATCGCTCAAACCTTACAAAGGTTCATCAACGAAGTGATTAAAGGTTTGATTTTTATTTCCATATATCTTGATGATATTTTAGTGGCAAGTAAAGATGAGCATGGACATTTGGATCATCTTAAACCATTATATGATCGCTTAGACTAATTTGGTATTTGTCTTAAACTTTTAAAATGTTAGTTTAAAGTTTCACAATTAAATTTTTTAGGTCACACCATCTAAATTATATTTATTATATAACACAATTCTCAACATTGTTTCTTGTCTTAAATAATTGTCATAAATAAAGGTAAAAATAATATTGTATCATGATTAGACAATAATTGATTCTTGTGAATTTAAGGAATTTAATCTTCGTACTTTGCTGCAGGATCAAACTATTGATGGAGAATTCGATCAACTGCTTAAGCTCTAATTTCGTCTAAGACAATTCCAAATCCAATTTGGTGTGAAATTTCTTTCCTTACCTATCAACGTATTTACATTCCAAATTAATTTCGTCATTTGATTTTCAATGATTTGCTTAATAATTCTCACCCAGGTATAACAGTTTCTAAAAAATTAATCAATAGAAGATACTTTTGGCCTCATATGAATTCAGATATATCTCTTTAGACAAAATCATGTGTTAAATCTCAATTTTAAAAAATTCAAAAACATACGAAATCTTCAATTATGAAGATTAATATTCCTAAAGATATGACATTCTTCTGTCTCATGATTGTTCATACATTTTAACAATATCAGAACGATTTACAAGAGCTTTTCCTCTTTTAAATTTCCGCATCAATTATTGCCAAGACAATTTACGTTCACTATTTCTCACGTTTTGATGTTCTACATTCAATAATACATGATCAAGATCCACAATTTGAATCTCAATTTGAAGAATTTAATAAACTTTTTGGTTCGTTTCAAATTCACATTTCAACATACCATCCTCAAAGTAATGGTATTGTTGAAAGATTTTATAGAACTTTAAAGACTAATTGCTAGAAGAAATAAGGTGAAACCTAATCCAACCCAACTCAACATAGCTTCAGAATTAACATTCGACATTACACATTAGGGTTTAGCCGTTTAGAGAGACGTATGGCTAAATCCTAATGTTTCTAGTACTGGGTCTAGTGTTAATACTAGAATAGAAGGGTTCTTTGTTGCTTCGCGGTGATAAAATTCTCAAATTTTTTGGATCTCATCCAATTCCATTTGCTTTGATTGTTGCTTTCTTTCTTGCAAAATCATAGCGCATCGATTGTAATCCCCATCTATCTCACCAAGCTCATCTGTTAGCCTTTTTATAGAGGAAAGAATACGAATTAAATCGACTATTGTTAAGAATTTCCTATCATTTTCTTTCTCGTCCTCCTCTTCTTCTTTAAGATTTTCAGATTGATATTCCTCCATCAATTCTTCTAATTCTTGATTTAAGGGTGGTTGCTCATGCACGTCTAACAGTTCGATCTTAATTGTTGTCTTCGAATCCACATTCGCGTGTAAGCCTGTAATGTCTTCGTTTATGTTATTTACCACTTCTACACTTGCGCCTTGTATAAATCCAGGTAAGTTTACGTCATACGAATTGTTTGTCACCTCGTCATTTTTTATTCCTTTTAAAATGTCGTATGATCGCCAATAATCTTTAACGGTTTGATTGGAATCAGTATCTATGGTCTTAATCATTACTTTTAATGTTATGTGGCTGTAAAACGGACGTTATATTAGGGGCATGAAGATTACCTTGAACCAGAAACACTTGATCCAAAGAGAACAGTCAATCTATCCGCAACTTCACATCCAAAGAGCCACATGTGGCTCGCGAGTTACAGGTTTAGCCGTATCTCTCTTAGAACCACTTTTACCACCTCTTGATAAATTTATCTAACACTTAAAAATCGGCTTATAGTCAATTGGAGCGCTTAAAATCGATATAACCACCGCTAGTTAGTTTAAGTGCAGGTTGGTAAAAGTGGGCATTAAGATGGAACTAAAACCAACCCAACCCAACATAGTTTTAGAATTAACACTAGACTTAGAACTAGAATCATTAGGGTTTAGTCGTCTAAAGAGACGCATGACTAAATTCTAATGTTTCTAGTTTTATGTCTAGTGTTAATATTAAAGTTAGGTTGTAGATCTCTAGTTTTAGTTATAATTTTGGTTCCAGAAGAATTTTCAACAATAAAGCACTGAACGGTTGTTCAAACTAGAACTAACACTAGATCTAGTACTAGAATGTTTCGGTTTAGGAGTGCGTCTTGAGACAGAGTATACAACAATTTAAGATTGAATAATAACTAAAAATAGAACCAACACTAACACTAAAGCTAATACTAGGACCTAAAACGAAAAACATTTAGATTTAGCCGCACCTCTCTTAAAATTGAACCCAATCCAACCCAAACCAACATAGTTTCAGATCTAATACTAGACTTCCTTAGTTCTAAGGAACTAAGAAAAGTAGTATTTAGCCGTCTAAAGAGACGTACGGCTAAATCCTAATGTTTCTTTCTAGTTCTGGGTCTAGTGTTAATACTAGAATAGAAGGGTTCTTTGTTGCTTGGCGGTGATAAAATTCTCAAATTTTTTGGATCTGATCCAATTCCATTTGCTTTGATTGTTGCTTTCTTTCTTGCAAAATCATAGCGCATCGATTGTAATCCCCATCTATCTCACCAAGCTCATCTGTTAACCTTTCTATAGAGGAAAGAATACGAATTAAATCGACTATTGTTAAGAATTTCCTATCATTTTTTTTCTCGTCCTCCTCTTCTTCTTTAAGATTTTCAGATTGATATTCCTCCATCAATTCTTCTAATTCTTGATTTAAGTCTAACAGTTCGATCTTAGTTGTTGTCTTCGAATCCACATTCGCATGTAAGCCTGTAATGTCTTCGTTTATGTTATATACCATTTCTACACTTGCACCTTGTACAAATCCAGGTAAGTTTACGTCATACGAATTGGATGTCACCTTGTCATTTTTTATTCCTTTTAAAATGTCGTATGTTCGCCAATAATCTTTAACGGTTTGATTGGAATCAGTATCTATGGTCTTAATCATTACTTTTAATGTTATGTGGCTGTAAAACGGACGTTATATTAGGGGCATGAAGATTACCTTGAAGTTCATTCTGTAATGTGAAGATTACTTTTGAAAAGTTATTTCCGTCGCAAAATTTAAGCACAGTAAGGTAAACATAATTTTTATATCAGTATGTCAATATCTCTTGAGTGACCCAGCCCTTTTTCTTCCATCTCCAAAAAACTGACAGGATTTTTTGTCAAGAACTTTTAATTTAAGGATTAGCTTAAATTTTAAGGAACCAGAAACACTTGATCCAAAGAGAACAGTCAATCTATCCGCAACTTCACATCCAAAGAGCCACATGTGGCTCGCGAGTTGCAGGTTTAGCCGTATCTCTCTTAGAACCACTTTTACCACCTCTTGATAAATTTATCTAACACTTAAAAATCGGCTTATAGTCAATTGGAGCGCTTAAAATCGATATAACCACCGCTAGTTAGTTTAAGTGCAGGTTGGTAAAAGTGGGCATTAAGATGGAACTAAAACCAACCCAACCCAACATAGTTTTAGAATTAACACTAGACTTAGAACTAGAATCATTAGGGTTTAGTCGTCTAAAGAGACGCATGACTAAATTCTAATGTTTCTAGTTTTAGGTCTAGTGTTAATATTAAAGTTAGGTTGTAGATCTCTAGTTTTAGTTATAATTATGGTTCCAGAAGAATTTTCAACAATAAAGCACTGAACGGTTGTTCAAACTAGAACTAACACTAGACCTAGTACTAGAATGTTTCGGTTTAGCAGTGCGTCTTCAGACAGAGTATACAACAATTTAAGATTGAATAATAACTAAAAATAGAACCAACACTAAAGCTAATACTAGGACCTAAAACGAAAAACATTTAGATTTAGCCGCACCTCTCTTAAAATTGAACCCAATCCAACCCAAACCAACATAGTTTCAGATAAGAAAATTAGTATTTAGCCGTCTAAAGAGACGTACGGCTAAATCCTAATGTTTCTTTCTAGTTCTGGGTCTAGTGTTAATACTAGAATAGAAGTGTTCTTTGTTGCTTGGCGGTGATAAAATTCTCAAATTTTTTGGATCTGATCCAATTCCATTTGCTTTGATTGTTGCTTTCTTTCTTGCAAAATCATAGCGCATCGATTGTAATCCCCATCTATCTCACCAAGCTCATCTGTTAACCTTTCTATAGAGGAAAGAATACGAATTAAATCGACTATTGTTAAGAATTTCCTATCATTTTCTTTCTCGTCCTCCTCTTCTTTAAGATTTTCAGATTGATATTCCTCCATCAATTCTTCTAATTCTTGATTTAAGTCTAACAGTTCGATCTTAGTTGTTGTCTTCGACTCCACATTCGCGTGTAAGCCTGTAATGTCTTCGTTTATGTTATATACCACTTCTACACTTGCACCTTGTACAAATCCAGGTAAGTTTACGTCATACGAATTGGATGTCACCTTGTCATTTTTTATTCCTTTTAAAATGTCGTATGTTCGCCAATAATCTTTAACGGTTTGATTGGAATCAGTATCTATGGTCTTAATCATTACTTTTAATGTTATGTGGCTGTAAAACGGACGTTATATTAGGGGCATGAAGATTACCTTGAAGTTCATTCTGTAATGTGAGGATTACTTTTGAAAAGTTATTTCCGTCGCAAAATTTAAGCACAGTAAGGTAAACATAATTTTTATATCAGTATGTCAATATCTCTTGAGTGACCCAGCCCTTTTTCTTCCATCTCCAAAAAACTGACAGGATTTTTTTGTCAAGAACTTTTAATTTAAGGATTAGCTTAAATTTTAAGGAACCAGAAACACTTGATTCAAAGAGAACAGTCAATCTATCCGCAACTTCACATCCAAAGAGCCACATGTGGCTCGCGAGTTGCAGGTTTAGCCGTATCTCTCTTAGAACCACTTTTACCACCTCTTGATAAATTTATCTAACACTTAAAAATCGGCTTCTAGTCAATTGGAGCGCTTAAAATCGATATAATCACCGCTAGTTACAATAGTTTAAGTGCAGGTTGGTAAAAGTGGGCATTAAGATGGAACTAAAACCAACCCAACATAGTTTTAGAATTAACACTGGACTTAGAACTAGAATCGTTAGGGTTTAGCCATCTAAAGAGACGCACGGCTAAATTCTAATGTTTCTAGTTTTAGGTCTAGTGTTAATATTAAAGCTAGATTGTAGATCTCTAGTTTTAGTTATAATTTTGGTTACAGAAGAATTTTCAACAATAAAGCATTGAACGGTTGTTCAAACTAGAACTAACACTAGACCTAGTACTAGAAAGATTCAGGTTTAGCCGTGCGTCTGAAGACGCACGGCTAAATATACAATAATTTAAGATTGAATAATAACTAAAAATAGAACCAACACTAACACTAAAGCTAATAATAGGACCTAAAACGAAAAACATTTAGATTTAGCCGTACCTCTCTTAAAATTGAACCCAATCCAACCAAAACCAACATAGTTTCAGAACCAATACTAGACTCAGAACTAAGAAAATTAGGATTTAGTCGTCTAAAGAGACGTACGGCTAAATCCTAATGTTTCTAGTTCTGGGTCTAGTGCTAATACTAAAACTAGGTTGTAGGTCTAATATTAGTTATATTTTCGGCTCCAGAAGAATTATTAACAATCAAACACTAAATGGCTACTAGAACTAAAACTAACACTACATCTAGTACTAGAAAGATTTAGTAGTATTAGTTTGATACAAGTATACAACAATTTAAGATTGAATGACAACTAAAATTGGAACCAACAGTAATGCTAGAGGTAATACTCGACCTAAAAGAAAAAACACTTATATTTAGCCGTACCTCTTTTAAGACGTTACCCAATGCAACCGAACCCAACTTAATTTCAGAACAAACACTAAACTTAGAACTAGAAATTAAGAACTAGAAAAATTATAAAGGATATTTTTAAAATTTTGTTATTTTTTTCTCATTCCCTTTTAAATCCGCCCATTTGAATCAGTTGAAAAACGGCCGTTCCTTTTAAAAGAAGTAAGGTCTGCTATTGACGCCTGAAGGAGTTTTGTTGAAATCGAGTAAAAGTGGAGGATTAACGATCTCACGCGATAGTTAGCTTGCTCAGGGTATAATTTAGTGGTGTCTAAGTGTCGGGCGGAAATTAAAAAGCTTTCGACCCGCATCGTTCACTTTTTTTTTTCGTTTTTATTGAATCACGAATTTTTTCTTTCATTTTTTGTTGGACGCGGAATCCGCCGGATATTATGAAAATCCCAAAAAATCATTTATGTGTACTTAATAGCCCGGTTATGATCGAAAAAATCCCGATGTATAGGTAAAAATGTCGCCGTTCGATAAGGTTTTATTGTTTAAATTTGAACGAAAATTTTTAGCAATATATCATCGGCCGTTTGACATTAATTTAACAGCCGTCGGTGATATATTGTGTCGGCGTTGTTGCTGTTAAATGTATGCACCGGTTCTACTCGCGTTTGCGCGCCCGAAATTTGTGT
Organism: Onthophagus sagittarius; assembly: GCA_036711965.1. Taxonomy (NCBI): domain Eukaryota; kingdom Metazoa; phylum Arthropoda; class Insecta; order Coleoptera; family Scarabaeidae; genus Onthophagus; species Onthophagus sagittarius. Next base: position 32,955,539 of record JASERS010000005.1, read on the forward strand.
ATACAAAGCAGGTGATGAATATTAAAATTTATTCCGAACAAACCGGGTGACCCAAAACTACATTGTCGCAGAATGAAGACATTCTAAAGGATGTTCAAAAAATCAACATTTAAATTTAATTGGGCAAGGTTTTTCATTATCTCACCCTTAAAGACACCGTGGAAGAACATCAAAAGTAAATCTCACTTCATAAAACAACCGTTTCCTCGGATTTATCAGCAACAAGAGGGGTAATAAAAGAACCGCGAGGCGAGCTAACAAACGGCGTAGAGGATGAGAGATTGCAAAATAAATTCGTCTGAATTTTGCGTTTGACATTTCGCGAAGTTATTTGCATTAGCCCCTTTTCTTCGGGCGCCTCCTTTTGGTTTATTCTCGACGATAGCACCGGTAATGATCTGCTAAACGTACCAAAAATAATAATAACCGTAATGACTTGAAGCTAAACCCGCTTTTCTCCCCCTTCGCTTTTTCTTGTTTTGATGAATGGCTCGGCTCGCAGTGAAATCCATTAACGAACATTTAAACGAATTATTATGTTCTTTTTTTCTGCGCGTGGTATTTTATTTTATGTTAAGTTAAAAAAATGTTTCAAAATGAGTGTTTATAGAATATTCAAGAAATGCAGGACAATATCGTAAAGCGGGGAACAATAAATCATACGTAGCGGAATAAAGTTTTACATTCGGAATGTTTGATGACTACTTTTATGTGTTGGAGAGCTGGAATTATGGCCGGTCTCATAGGAGCAGTGTTGTTAAATGAAAATTTATGAAAAGTGCTTCCGCATGGGGACCACGTAGCTAGTAGCCATGTTTGCGTGCTGCACTTGTTCAAGTACCCCCATCAAAACTTTTCCAACACTCTTTAAAAAATCTTTCAACCTCCGTTTATCTTTATTAAAATAAAAATCAATTAATTAACTAATAACAAAATTACATTATATACATATCTATTATAAACACAAAAACCTTATGCATTATTTTCTAGTGTTAGAGAAAAAGGAATTGATCTGGTTCAATCACAAATTGGCTTTCATTGCACGAAATCCCAACACAACTAGATTAAACACGGGCGTAAATTTGTCATAAGAGAATTTCTGGTCGAAATTGTATGCAAATCAACACCCACAATCGATCTAAACCATTCCTCCGAACGAAACGCAATTTTTAAAATTAAATCACGTACCTGTACGTGGGAATAAACGCGTCGGTGTGGGTATTTCTGTTCGCGTGTGCTTTAAACCGTATATGTCCCATTATTTAATCGAAATCGCAAATAAATTAAAATCATCGAATAATAAATAGGCAGTTATTAATAATTGTCATGGTGATAATTTTGCCTGGTTTATCATATTTCCCTATCCATGTTATTAATATACACTAAAGTGCGTATTAACGTGACACCTGTTTCATTAGGGTATTATATTCTTTTGTGCTTATTTAATTGTAATTACAGTAAAGCTTCGCTAATTCGAACACCACTAAATTCGAATTCTCTTGTAATCCAAATAAAATTAGATCACGTAAAATTTTTATTATGTCTCTTGCAATCCGAATTGGTAAATGAATTAACAGATTTTTCGTTCTATCTGTAGAGCAAGACGATATTTCCAATACACTGAACAACATATCTATTAAAACTGCTGCCCTCATCATTGCCAATACTAGAGAAATGTAATTGTATAATCAGATAAGAAGAAGCTGATCACGACATTTCATTATCAATTCGATTAGAAGAAATCGGTATTATGCTACAGCAAATGAGAAACATGAGGAAGTATCTTCTTTCAGTGCCAAATCTATATATATTTTAAAGAAATCTGAATTGGGTCTGAAAAAAATGAAGATGCTGATTGAATTGAGAAGAATAAGCTCAATAGTACATTAAAATTAACAAAATAATTGAAAATGATAACTTCAATCCTGATAAAACCATTAAAAATGTTATATGGTACTCTTTTGAAAGCCTTTCAAGTCTTCTGGAAGCCTTTCATATCTGATAGAAGCAGTATCAAGTCTTCTGTCAGCAATATAAAGTCTTCTAGAAACAGTATTAAGCATTTCAAATCTTCTAGTAGCAGCAACAAGACTTATGGAAGTATTCTAAGCCTTCCAGAGGTAATTTAAGTCTTCTGGAAGCATTTCAAGTCCTCCAGAAGCAATATCGAGCCGTCTGGAAGCAGTTGGTCTCCTGGGAGCTTTTCAAGTCTCTTCGAAGCAGTATTAAATCTTACAGAGACAGTATCGAGTTTTCCCGAAGCAGTTCGTTTTCTAGAAGCATTCGATGTCTTCCGAGAGCAATATCATGTCTTCTGCAAGCATTGCAAGTTTTCCGGAAGCGTTGCAAGTTTTCTGGAAGAAGCATCAAGATTTCTAGAAGCGGTGTAAAGTATTGTGGAAGGATTTGAAGTCTTCTAGAAGCAATATCAAGTCTTCTGGAAGCATTTCAAGTCATCTGGAAGCGTTTTGAAATGTTCTGGAAGTAATATCAAGCCTTCTAGAAAAAATATCAAGTCTCCCAGATTCAATATCGAGTCTTCTGCAAGCAGTTCGTCTTTTGGAAGCATTTCATGTCTATTGCAAGCAGTATCAAGTTTTGCAGAGGCAGTATCGAGTCTTTAGGAAGCAGTTCCTTTTCTGGAAGTATTCGATACCTTCTGGAAGCAATATCAAGTCTTTTAAAAGCGATATTGCGTCTGGTAGAATTATTTGAACTCTTTCAGAAGCAATATCAAGCCTTTTGAAAGCATTTCAAGTCTTCTGGAAGCATTGCAAGTATTCCGCAAGCATGTTAGGCCTTCTGAAAACATTTTAAGTCTTCGGGAAGCAGTATTAAGTCTTCTAGAAGCAATATCAAGCATTGCAAGTCTTCTGGAAGTAATATCAAGTTTTTAGAAGCGGTATTCCGACTGGTGGAAGGATTCAATGTCTTCCAGAATCAATATCAAACCTTCTGAAAGCATTTCAAGTCTTCTAGAACCGATATCAAGTCTCTAGTTTTTTGGACGCATTTTAAATCTTCTATGTAAATTCAACCCTTTTGGTCGTACGAGGGCTAAAAATCTTAGACTTGATATTGCCTCTGAAAGAATTGAAATGCTTCCAGATGTATTGATATTGTCTCTGGAAGATAAACTGCTTCTAGAAGACTTGATGCTTTCAGAAAACACTGCTTTTAGAAGATGTGAAATGTTTTCAAAAGACTTGATATTGCCTCTGGAAGATTTGAAATGCTGCTGATGCGAATGGTTTTTTGCAAAACATGATATTTTGCACTTTTCAGACCCAATTTACGCTTTTTTGGAGAGCCGTCATTCATCGTTTGAGCCTATTCTCAATTCAGGTTCTTTTCAGTGCCCTTGCGTATTTTCAAAATCCGGTTCCTATGTGCAATAGGCAGGATATGTTAGCAAGATGCAAAAGAGTAATCTCCGCACTAATATGCATAAGGAAATAACATTGAGTTCGATTTCAAGTACAGTATATGCATGAATATGTTTGTTACTAAACATATCGTATATTGATCACTCGTAAAACATTCTCTTCAGTATTAAATTTTAACTCCAACATGACCAAAACTTTAGGTTATTATTTTATCGAGCAAAACTTTCACTTTTGGCTAAAATCTTCTGCTTTGCGCGGTTACTAATCCATGTTTCTGAGAATTATTTAGTAAGTTATTGTAAATATGTTAATCATTTATTACAAAAAATATTGTAGATTATCAACTTCTTTTAGAAAAATGTTTATTTAAACACCTTGGTGAATTAATAAACGTTATCAAGTTAGGCAATTTAGATATCCAACCAAATTAAAAATTGTTGATAATTACGTTAAAATTTGTTCGAATTTTATATTTTTCTGCTGTATTCGCAACTTTCGTTTGGACGACTTTCGACGATTCTTGCCCGAAAGCTAAATACAATCACACACTTTGTAATATGATTATTATTCAAAAAAATTTCAATTATGGTAATCGGAAATGTTTTCTATGGTGTAATTGTTTTTTGTTATTACTCATAAGAAATATTAATTATTCGATTAGAACATATCGATTTACTTAATTCTATTCAATTATTTTGTTAATTTATCACCAACATATCAATCGCCTATTTAAACTTTTATTTGCATTTAATAACTCGATTCTGCCGCAACGTTTTTGCTTAATAATTTGTATCAGTCTGTTCGCATCAAAAATATATTTGAAATTTGATTTACCCAGTTTATTCATTCATTTGGACAATGTTTAATAAACACGGCAAGTTATTAATTCATTTTTAATTTTCTCTTTAATTTGATTTAATATTATTTAAAATTCAGAAATATTTGATGCTATATACAACTGAACTTGGTACAATGCAGATCTGGGCGTTCAATAAGACGTGTTGATTTTTCTTGGTATGAATTGAAAGAGCTTCATCCTTAACAATAAACTTTTTTGGTTCTTTATCATATCCGACTATGGCACTTGTAAGTTTCTTAAGTGGCATCGAATACAGAATATTGAATCATTATCGTTTAAAGGAATTTCGGAAAATCTATGGATTTGTATGGGAAGAATTGTTATAATTCAAGACAAATCATATTTATTTTGAATTAAATGTAGTTAATTTTTTGCAGTTAAACATTTAAATGTAGTTTCATTTTAGCGAATTTATAAAACAAATGTACCATAATGTATCAAAATCTTAAGATGTTAAAAGTCTAACATTTATTAAAATTGGACCTATCAAATGTTTGCAATGTTGGGGTTGCAAATTTTGCAGGGCCAATTAGTTTCTCTTAGATAGGGTTATTTCGAGACGATTTGTTTGTGAACTCAAAAACTAAGGAACATTAATGACCATAACGAGTCAGTTTAGACCCATGCCTGGTAAATCATACTAAGTTTTGTTTAAAGGATTAACATTGCATGTTATATTAAACATATTATATACGATGAAATGATGTATAAAACACTTAAAGTCACTTCTTTTGTGTCCATTATAACGGTCATTTGGAATCAGGAACGAGGATTTTTTTTGTATGCATTGTATGTTGTAATGTCCAAATAATTCATCAATAATACATATGGCCTCTTCTAGTAGTTCTATGGCAATTATACTCTCGAACGTAGGTACAGGATAAGTGAGTGCTTTGGGTGAAGACTACAAGACTTGAATAGCTTTCAGAAGACTTGATACTGCTTCTAGAACACTTGATATTGCTTCTAGATGACTTGATACTGCTTCCAAAATAATTGAGATATTTTCAGAAGATTGAATTGCTTCGAGAAGCCTTCAAACGTTTCCACAAGACTTGATTGAAGACTGATTTTAGGAAACATAAAATTGGTTTCAAATTACAACTTAAAATGCTTCCAGAAGACTTGCAAACAAACCCGTTCTTAGTGTGGAGCGAGTGGAGCCGCTTGATAAAAGAACCTGATCCGTATATCCGATTGATTCAGATAGTATGAAAGTGGGTTTGATAAGCAGAAGAAAAAAGTCAAACGTGATAAGTATTTGGAGTCGCAAATCGGCGCATTGGTAAAGTTTCTGAAACAGAGAGATGAAGAAGTTGACGATCATGACGTAACTTAACCTTTCTCTAGTGGTGTGAATTCTACCGAAAAGGTTTATTTGGGTAGGGCGCGATTTTACGTTTTTTTTTTTTTTGGTAAACAAGTACATATTACATGATACATTGATTATGGGAAGAAAATGACGTTAATCTTAGAGTTGCTGATGATTCAGAATCAGAAGAGGAAGACGTATTAGAAAAAAGATCAGAAGATAGCGATACTGAACAAGATTTAGATAGTGATCAAGAAGTCGAAGATGATAGCGTCTTTTAAGTTGGCAAAGATCATATTACAAGATGGCAGCATGTTACAAGGCGTGCCAGAGCTATAAATATATTACGGGATTTACCTGGTGTAAAGAAAAAGTTTCAACAGCTAAAAAACCCAACATCAATTTAGGAATGTTTTTTCAGCGGGGATGTTTTGAATGTTACAGTTGATAAAACTAATCAGTTTATAGAAAGTGGCAAGGATAATTACATTAGAGATAGAAATTGTAATCCCACCAACAGTATTGCTTGTACATTTCTGCTGTAAGAAAAAGCTTAAGATTTATGGTGAACTGATGCAACGTCTATGAAAATATGTCGACTCGCTATGTCACTAAATAGATTTCGTTTTCTTCTAAACCACATTCGATTTGATGACAAAACACTCGAAAAGAGAAAGAGAATCTTAATAAACTTGCAGCAATAAGTTCTGTATTTTAAGAGTTTGTAACAAATATAAAAAGGCCATACTCTTTATCAGAATATATAACAGTCGATGAGAAATTGGAACCATTTAGAGGAAAATATCGATTCCGACAACATATTCCATCGAAAACCAATAAATATGGAATAAAAATTTATAACTATAAGCGTTGTGAAACGCTTATGTCAACCTATCTCTAACACAGGGCGGAATGTAACTACTGATAACTGGTTTACAAGTGTAGAGTTAGCAGATGAATTGCACAGTGAAATAGGATTGCCAACTGTAGGAACACTTCGTAAAAATAAAAGACAAATTCCTGAAATATTTTGCAAGGTAAAATAAGACCTTTAACAATCCTACTAAAAAGATTGTTCGTAAGGATTTTCTGTCAAACTTAGGTTCGATTTAGTTACTGATCAGCTAAAAACTCGAGCTGAATCTGACTACCTACCCAGAAATTTACGCAATAGAATAGCTGAAGTATGTGGTACACTATGCCCTCAACAGGATATTGCAAAAGTCCCAGTAACTGGTCACTGTATAATTGAGGATATTGCAAAAGTCCCAGCAACTCTTCTTCGAAGACATCCATCCAATGCTAACTGGGAAACCTACCGTGCCTTGCGTAACCGCTGCAGCCACTGTTGTAAGAACTTAAAAAAATTGTATATTTATCGGAAATTGTCTTATGCTACCCCTAACACTTTCTGGAAAACTATGTGTTCTTCTTGGTGTAGTTGAATCACCATCTTGTCATGATGGTTTTGATTGTGATTCTCTCCTCAATTATTTTGCCGAACCTCCCATTACTTTCGATGATTCAGTTACGACATCAACTATTACCGCTATTACTGCCTCTGCTAATGTCAATTCCAGACTTTCCTTGGAGCTGTTTGACGAGCTTCAAGTTCTCCATTGAGACACCGACCTTTCCCTCTATTTGGAAACTAGCTTACGTTGTCCTATGTCCATTATTTCTGTAATTTCTAAAGCACTAGAGCGCTGGGTATATATGCAGGTGCAGCAGTATTTTGATGAGCATAAAATTATCACTGATTTTCAATCAGGTTTCCGGCCAAGTCAGAGCACGACATCGGCGCTCATCAAGATTACTGATGATATTAGACGTGGTTGTGATGATCGGCATTTGGCCTTATTGGTCTTGCTCGATTTCAGCAAGGCATTTGATTCTGTTGATCATGGTTTGTTGGCGGCAATTATTTCTTCTGTGGGTTTTTCGTCGAGTTGTGTCGCGTGGATTCAATCGTACCTTTCTAATCGTTCGTTGTGTGTACGTGACTCCTCATCACCTTCGTCTGTAGTTACAAGCCACTGTGGTGTGCCTCAGAGCAGTGTCTTGGGTCCACTCCTATTTTCAGTATTTATAAACTCCATTTCTAAAATAATTAAGTGCAACTTTCACCTATATGGAGATGAGCTCCAAATTTATACAACTGCAGCTGTGGATGAAGTTCCAGCAGCGGTGATGTGGCTTAATAGGGATCTTGCTAGCGTTCTGGACTCGTCTAGATACCATGGGTACAATGGCTTGGGTTTAAATGTAGCAAAGACTCAGGCTATTGCTTTTGGATCAAGGCCTCTGGCAGTCCCAGATTCAGTCTATCTGTAGGAAGATCTATTTCTGTTTCTATTCCATACGCAAGCTTGGTTGTTTCCTTCCACCTATTGTTCGTTGTAACCTCTGTTACTCTTTAATTCTTCCCCATTGGGACTATGCCGATACCGTATACCCGGACCTTTCGATTGGTCTTCGTAACAAATTGGAGAGGTTACAAAATAATTGTGTGCGCTTTATCTTCGACCTGAGAAAATATGAACATGTTACACCTTATCGTAATCACCTCGAAATGCTTACCGTTGAGAACCGTAGATCTTTCCGCATACTAACTACTTTATACAAGATTCTTTCCTCTCAGTCTCCAATCTATCTGTTCACTGCATTTCAGTTCATGGCCTCTCGCGGTCTTCCTACTAGAGCACAATCTGGTGTCTCACTCATGTTTCCGATTCATCGTACCGAAATATATCATGGGTCATACACAGTGCAAGCTATAACTCTGTGGAATAACTTACCCACTGAGTTGCGGGAAGCCCGCAATTTTTCTGTATTCAGAGCATCGCTTAGAGATCGCCTGTTATCACAACAGTTATCTCAGACTGTTTCCTGCTTTAATCTACCTCTTCTCGTTCCGTTCTCAGCTGACAGCTTTATTTCTTCTTCTCCAATCATTTTTTGCTTAATTCGAGTCTCTTTCCTTCTTGTTCTTGCGTATTCTTTTTCTAATACTTAATATATAAACTTATTATTTTTTTAACTTATATTCGCCATATCAATTTTTTTTAACATACATTGCTGATTGGGTCGTTTTGAAAGTATCGCCTCTGGCGATAAATCGACCTTTTGTTAACCTTGCATCAATGTTAAGGAATGATGTGTATATTTTTTTTTCTTTTTTTGTATATTTTGGTGGCTATAAATTGTATTATTATTATCATTAATATGTGATTCGAAAAGAAAAATCTTAAGACGCCATACAAATGCGGAAAATGCAATATATTTTTATGTTTGGAATATTCTGCAATTTTATATAATGGCTGTTATATTTCAATGAATGACTGAACACACCGAATTTATATAACGTAATATTTTCGTGGACAGCTATTATTTTGTAAATGTTTTGATTAATAAAACTTATTTTTTATAAGATATAACTCATATTGTTTAAACGTTTTTCCAGTTCTATATTAGTAAATAGACTATACCTTACAATGTTCTTCTACACTTATCAAACTCTCCATTACACCAGATTTCTATCCACATATATTAACATTGTTACAGCTCTGGATATGTAATATACCATTAGTTGTATATATACTATAAAAGTGATTTATTTGTAAAAAAATCCAAGGGCGTTTTACATACCTTGTGCAAGTCACAGTTTGAATCTCTTGATTTGTGATGCCGCAAGATGTTGAAAAGAATTCGGAATTGTTCAAAGAATGTATGCTGTTTTTTCAGCATCAATGAAGCGGTGGAATATTTAAAAAAAACATGTTCATGTTGTCACCGTTACGAAAGGGTGAAAGTACTTCGTTACCAGATTAAGGAAGTACACAATGCTTTAGATAAAGTAGTAGAAGCGACTGACGAAACGAAAGTTTAAAGTGAAGCACTATCCCTTGTCAATGAAATAAGGAACTATGAGTTTTTAGGAGCATTAGCTATTTGGTATGACGTGCTCTTTGCTGTAAATAGTGTAAACAAAAACTTGCAGACTGAAAGATGCACTTAGACATGGCCTCGTAGTTGCTTGGAGATACAGTTTTTCGAGCAATTTAGAAATGAAGGTTTTGTTGTAGCAACAAGAGAAATCAGCAAACCTTTGGACATAGAGCCAAAGTTTCAAATAGTATAGGCAAAGGAAGAAACGAAAAATGTTTGATTATGAAGGAGAAGATGAGCATGTTTTAGAATCTGCTGGACAAATCTTCAATGTTGAGTATTTTAATTATATTGTAAATTGTATATTATAAAACCTTTTCAAGAAGATTTCAACAAATTGCCAGTTACAACAGTATGTTTGAATTCTTTTAAAGTGTAAAAGAATTAAAATCAATTGAACAAGGTCAGTTGTTGGAAAAGTGCAAAGCCCTAGAAGCCTCTTTAAGTTTTGAAGGGCAAAAGGATATCTGTGGAAATAAAAATAAAAAAGTTCTTCGTGGCCTACTTCCCGATGAAGTTGAAACAGCGGCTGGTGGTGTTATGATTAATGAACAGAATACAAAATCCATATACCAACACATTCATTGCCTAAAGAATTTTACTTACTATTCCAGTGACTGTTGCTAGCGCAGAAAGAAGCCAAGAAAAGTTTATAAACCACTTTTAATTATAACAAACACCACTTCTCAGCATAATTTCCAATTTATTTAAAAATTAAAAATATTTAAATCTTCGACGTTTCAAGCATAATCAGCTCATTATCAAGAAATCATCATTAAGCGTAAATCTAAATTAAAATATCTATTGTTACTGATAACTCCGTGTTGAATGCCTTTTTTTAAATAAAATGCCATTCAACAGTTGCTAATTAAGCTCGAAACGTCGAAGATTTAAATATTTTTAATTTTTAAATAAATTGAAATTATACTGAGAAGTTGTGTTTGTTATATGAGCTTATGAATATAAAAGAAAAAAGTAAAGAATTTGTTATTGAATGTAGTGCAATAATATTAAATATAGAAAAACTAACCGTTATCTGTATATACCGATCACCAAAATCCGATATAGAAGATTTTTTTAGCATTTTAGACGACATACTATTAGAATGTTCGATTTAAATATAAACCTAGAAAATATATATAGAAATACTAATACTCTCAGATTGTTGGATACGCTTAGCCGACACAATCTTAGACCAACTATCAACAAACCAACACGGATAACTGAATATTCTAGCTCACTAATAAGTGAGCTAGAATATTCAGACAACATTTATGTGAATATAGAAAGTTACAACAGTGAAGTAATCATTTCAACTCTTTCCGATCATACAGCGCAGAAGATATCTTTCCAATAACCACTAAAGATGACAATACGCAAGTAAAAATTTAAAAAAAACGTATATTTAGTAACACCATACTCTCAGAAATACATGCTGAAATACATACGATTGATTGGAATTTGATTTGGAATTTGATTGACGTCAACTATATGAAGGAATGTTAATGGGTAAGATTAATAAAGAATATTACAATATTTACGAAACGGAATAGCGGATATCAAAAAGAAATGTTTTTACTAATTTTATAGAAACAGCAAAAAATAAAGTAAAGGCCACATGGAATACCATCAATACTCTCAGACAAAGTAAGCGATCTGAAGATCTCAATTTATACGATTTTCAAGACAACTACAAAAGCAATGTAGAACTATTGAATGCAATAAATATTTATTTTGTCAATATAGCTGCTAGTAAAATGATTAATGTACAAGTACACAACACTATTCAAACAACTATTGACTTAAAGAGATCATTTGCTTTTTATCTGACCGATCCGAGTGAAGTAAAATCTGTCATATCTTTAAATAATACGTCTGCAGTTGGTTACGACGAGGTTCCGGTTTCTGTTCTAAAAACTTGCGTCGATTATCTTGCTGAACCTTTAGTAGTATTATAAATCTTTCCTTTGGTTCAGCAACTTATCCACACCACCTGAAAAGAACCTTAGTGAGGCCATTGTATAAAAAAGGTGACAAATCAGACTTTTCGAATTATAGGCCAATTGCTTTAATACCTAATGTCGCAAAGGTTTTTGAAAAGATAGTACTGATGAGACTTAAAAGCTACATTTACAAAAATCAAATACTTAACGAATCACAAAATGGTTATGTTGAAGGTAGATCCACAACTAGAGCAATTTTTCAGTTGATGGGAAGAATTCTAACTGGAATAAATAATAGCGAACTTACAGGATGGATTATGATGGATCTAGCCAAAGCGTTTGACAGTGTACATCACGACACCCTCATAATGAAGATGGAAGCAATGGGAATTAGAGGAATTGCGCTAGAGTGGTTCACATCTCACCTCTCAGACAGGGAACAGTGTGTTATCGCTTATGATCAGAATGGAAATGAACTAGCATCAAAATGGGTACGGGTTCTACAAGGAGTGCCGCAAGGATCGACATTAGGACCGTTCCAATTTCTTTTATACATCAATGATCTTCCTGGAGTAATAAAATAAATCATTTACTGGTATTATTCGCGGATGACTTCACTACAGTACTAACTGCGAAAACGGAACAACAATTGTTAACACAAATACAAAATAACCTGTTTACTGTACAACTGGTTTTCTAACAACAACCTTCAACTTAATATAGAAAAAACAAACGTTATGATGATTGGGAGTGCTGCAGCGACCAACTTTGACATCAATTTACAGTCAATGGTAAACAACTCACCCGTGCAGAAGTGGTGATGTTCTTGGATGTTAAAATTGATGTGAATCTTTTATGGAAACAACATATTAATGATTTAGCTATCAAGATAAATCAGGCGTGTTATGCGTTGAGAACTATTTCGCGATTAGTTTCAGTGCGAGCAGCTACAAGTGCGTATTAAGCGTGTTTTGAGTCGCGACTACGGTATGGGGTGATTTTCTGGGGTCACTCGGTTGACGTGAGTCGTATCTCTATAGCGCAGAAAAAATGTTTGAGAGCAGTTTTCGGACTTCAAATGAGGGAAACATGTAAACCCATTTTTAAATATTATAAAATTCTGACAATGCCATCGTTAGTGATTCTTGAATCCGCAATATTTATAAAAAATAACTATAGTTTCTTTAAAAAATATGAATAACAACACTGTCATGATACACGTGGAATAGAAAATGTCTATTTACTTCCACCAAAAACGCAGTACACTAAGATACAAAAAGTACTATTCATTTTTGTATTAAGGTCTTCAACCATCTACCCAATAGTTTGAAAATAAGATCGTCTAGGAGATTCAAAAGCTATCTCAAACGACATCTTTTAGAAAGAAACTTGTATTCCATAAATGACATTTTTCTAGAACCATTACAGTAAATTACTACTTAAATATTATTTGACGTTTTCTGTACATTTTTGTAAATATGGAAATAAAGCTTATTATTATTATTATTATTGTTATTGAAAGTAAACTTGTGTAACCTCAGTAAAACAAGAAGAATTATATTATGTTGATAACCACGTTAAAAAAACGGTTAATAAACCACGGCCATAGTCAATTTTCAAGAAATTATTGACGACTTCGCTGATTTAAAAGCAAGAAAAATTAAGTTTAAGTAGTGTAAGAAACCTAAATGTTCAATTGTCATAATCATTGGCCTTCATCTATCTTAAAACTATTGTCTTTCTCATTGTCTCAATCGTGTGTTTATCAAGTTTCGAAGTAATATCATTTCTTTTTCAGAATCCCGAGTCATCATCAATTCCATATTAACGGTTCATAAAATGAACCATCAGTGGATAAAATGAGTTTAGCTTGTGATTTTTTTAATTTTTTCTTCGTCAGTTTCTGTGCTTGATATACATTTTTCCAATTCATCAAATATTAAAAAATTGGATAGCAAATGTTTCTTCAATTATTTGTTTATCCATAAACACCTACCTATTACGTTCTTAGCCCATAACATGTTATTGTGAGATTCTTTTATGGTCCTCAAATAAACAAGAAAATGCTTAATACGACTTGTGGTGGAAAACATATATCTTTTTCTATATTCAACTTAACTGTGTAATAGTTTTCTTTTTTCTATCGTTTGATGTCACTTACATCATTAACAACATATTTCATATTCACATTAGTAATTAACAGTTGGCCCAAATAAGAAAGATATTACATTCCTAAAATAATACACGCTGAAATGTACGTAACGTTGCTTAATTTGATTATATGTTTCTGGTTTTGATCATTGTTAGAGTTTGGTAGACGGGAAATTGGCAGCACCAGTCTGCAAACCGAGTGTTTACTCGTAGGTCCGCCGCAAAGTACATTGATCTTCTTGAGTTATGTCACGTCCTGGTATTTGTTTGTTTTCCCGGGGTGCCGGTAGTGCATGACCGGAATCGACATAGCTTAGTGGTTATGTCGGCCGTTGTAACCATTGCGGTTTCGACGAACAACGACCGTTGCTTTCAGATGTTTACCGCGCCGGTTCTGCAAATGTATTCACGAGACCGAAATCCATGACAACAATACGCCTCTCTCCTCCTCACGAACAATATTATAATTCCTATTTAATATTACTACCGCTCCGTGGAATTTGAGATAACATAAACTATTTATTCTAGAGTAATTTGTTTTTATAAAAAATAAAAAAAAAACTTTCTAAATAATTATCTGGCGGGGTGGCCATTGTGTGCTAAAGATTAACAGGCCATTATACAAATTCAGTCGCCTTCACAGAGAAAGGGGGCTGCGACAAACTCCAAGACAGTTACTTACTTAGGGTGAGACCCCTCAAGTTTAAGTGCATTTGCGGACTCGCGAGATTAACCAGGGAAGAGAACTTTTGAACCGACCTCCCTTCCAGTGTCGAGACCTCCGCTACTGCACAAAATTTATTCGATTGCTTAATAGAATTCAACCGCGTTGAATAATGTACAACGGATTTTATTAAAATCATCCTAGTTTACACTACTTAGTTTATGTTAATTATGTTATTTCTCAAAACTTCTAGATGCGGAATAAAAAGATGTTTAAAAGAGACGCAGATAATTATCCTTCATCTCTTCCCGTCTTAACAGTTCATTAAGGGTTCTTTTACAAAGTACGTGGTTTCAACAAAGCGAAAACCGTCGTTCTTCTTTTATTCATGGCCATAAAACTTAAAGTTTAAGCATCCATTATTCAGGGAAGAGGGGAAAGGAAACATTAGCAGTTTGCCGCAAGCTTAACGAACGCGATGTAACACGTTGTTACTTCGAATCTCTTCACCATCGTTTTAACCAAACGAACGGTTAACCGACCACTTTATTATAAATTCACGTTTCTTAATGCTTCTATGTTAATATTACATCGACCGTTGTCAAACGCAGCGTTTCTCTCTGTATATCCGAGAGAACAAAACTGAAAATATACACGCATACACTGACACCCGAGGCTTTTGGATGCGCTTTCAGTACTGAAAAGCGACAGGCAAAAGATATAAAAAACCGGACGGGGCTGGAGGAATTATTCACGCCGCGTTTTGTTTCTGTTTTTGTGGTTTTCTCTCAGGTTCTCGGTCTTTTGTTCAAATGGAAAATTACAAATTTCTGGACCGGATATGATTTCTTTGTTAGTGGATTTAATGGAAGTTTTTTCAACTGCAAAGTTATATGTACGACAACATTTATTTACAGGAGAGGACTTGTTTAATTTTTTCATATTTTCGTATGTAGCTTAATATTTATTTAGTCCTACACATTTTAACTGAACGATTTAGATTAAAAGCAAGTTTAAATAAATTAGTAATATATCATCAATACATCTTGATTTTCTATTTAAAATATTTATCAATTCATCTATCAATTGTGATATATCACATTTATATATCTTAATTTCTCAACGAAATCTTTTCTAAATAACTTAATATTAAAAGATGAGGAAGTTCAACAACACAATATCATATGATTTTAAAATTTTTATCGATTTAGATGTGATATAACTCATCGATATATCTTGTTTTTCGCGAAAAATATCAAAGAGTATCGTGTAGTTCACCTTTATTAATAAGATCTTTTCTAAATAAGTTGATATTTAAAGTCTTTCTTATCGTTTTAAAATATTTATTAATTTATCTATCAATTGTGATATAATACATGTATATATCTTAGTTTCTTGAGATGATATGATCGAAAAAAATCGTGCATTTTTATCTTGATCAACAAAATCTTTTCTAAATAACTTAATATTAAAAGATGCGAAAGCTCAACAACATAATATCATATCATTTGAAAATATTTATCGATTTAGATGTGGTATAACTCATCGATATATCTTGACTTTCTCGAGAAATATCAAAGAGAATCATGTATTTTCATCTTTATTAATAAGATCTTTTCTAACTAAGTTGACATTTAAAGTTGAGGAATCCTTCGCATGATTTTAAAATATTTATCAGTTTATTCATCATTTGTGATATAACATATTTATATATCTTAATTTCTTGAGAACATATGATCGAAGAAAATCATGCATTTTTATCTTGATCAACAAAATCTTTTCTAGATAACTTAATATTAAAAGATGCGAAAGCTCAACAACACAATATCATATCATTTGAAAATTTTTATCGATTTAAATGTCTTTTGTAATATAACTCATCGATACATCTTGATTTTCTCGAAAAGTATCAAAGAGAATAATGTATTTTCACCTTTATTAATAAGATCTTTTCTAACTAAATTGACATTTAAAGTTGAGGAATAGTTCGTATAATTTTAAAATATTTATCAGTTTATTCATCATTTGTGACATAACATATTTATATATCTTAATTTCTTGAGATGATATGATCGAAGAAAATCGTGCATTTTTATCTTGAGCAACAAAATCTTTTCTAAATAACTTAATATTAAAAGATGCGAAAGCTTAACACAATATCATATCATTTGAAAATTTTTATCGATTAAATATCTTTTGTAATATAACTCATCGATATATCTTGATTTTCTCGAAAAATATGAAAGAGTATCGTGTGTTTCACCTTTATTAATAAGATATTTTCCAAATAAGTTGAGGAATCTTTCTTATCATTTTAAAATATTTATCAATTTATCATATAGCACATTTATATATCTAAATTTCTTGAGAAGATATGATCGAAGAAAATCGTGCATTTTTATCTTGATCAACAAAATCTTTTCTAAATAACTTAATATTAAAAGATGAGGAAGTTCAGCAACACAATATCATATGATTTTAAAGTTTTTATCGATTTAGATGTCTTTTGTGATATAACTCATCGATATATCTTGATTTTCTCGAAAAATATCAAAGAGTATCTTGTATTTCACCTTTATTAATAAGGTCTTTTCTAAATAAGTTGATATTTAAAGTTGAGGAATCTTTCTTATCGTTCTAAAATATTTATCAATTTATCTGTCAATTGTGATATAACATATTTATATATCTTAATTTCTTGAGAAGATATGATCGAAGAAAATCGTGCATTTTTATCTTGATCAACAAAATCTTTTCTAAATAACTTAATATTAAATGATGAGGAAGCTTAACAACACAATATCATATCATTTGAAATTTTTTATCGATTTTGATGTCTTTTGTGATATAACTCATCGATATATCTTGATTTTCTCGAGAAATATCAAAGAGAATCGTGTATTTTCATCTTTATGAGTAAGATCTTTTCTAACTAAATTGACATTTAAAGTTGAGGAATCTTTCGTATGATTTTAAAATATTTATCAGTTTATTCATCATTTGTGATATAACATATTTATATATCTTAATTTCTTGAGATGATATGATCGAAGCAAATCGTGCATTTTTATCTTGATCAACAAAATTTTTTCTAAATAACTTAATATTAAAAGATGAAGAAGTTCAGCAACACAATATCATATAATTTTAAAATTTTTATCGATTTCATATAAAAGACATCTGTCTTTCGTGATATAACTCATCGATATATCTTGATTTTCTCGAGAAATATCAAAGGGAATCGTGCATTTTCATCTTTATGAGTAATATCTTTTCTAAATAAGTAGATATTTAAAGTTGAGGAATCTTTCCTATCATTTTAAAATATTTATCAATTTATCTATCATTTATGAAATAACACATTTATACATCCTAATTTCTTAAGAAGATATGGTCGAAGAAAATCATACATTTTTATCTTGATCAACAAAATCTTTTTTAAATAACTTAATATTAAAAGATGAATAAATCTTTATCGATTTAGATGTCTTTTGTGATATAACGCATTTCTCGAAAGATATCAAAGAGAATCTTGTATTTTCACCTTTATCATTTTTGCAATATTTACAGTAATCTTATTTATTTGTGGGTGAATCTTGTTTGTTTTCTGAGTCAGAAACAAGCAGCAGTTTCACGAATCTTTCGTGAAAGACGGTCACTTGTAGCTCTTTGTCTCATATTTTCTTTTACTAAAGCAATTCCCAGATTTTTTAAAAACTTTTCGTTTTTTGCCAAAATCTCCATCAGAGTTATTTATTTATTATATATTATAGACTACAAAAGCGTTAATTGCAGCGACATTCATAAGTCTAACAAAATATGACCATAGGCCAATACCGAGTTTCTGGATACGTTATATGACGTTTTCATTCTATCAACAACATCTACGCTTCCTTTGGTAAGATTGTAAAAAGTCACAACTTCTGGTTTAGCTTTCTTACCCTAATAAAGCATGTTTAGATTTTTTGGAGACATATGAAACAGCCATCGTATCTTGGTAAACATGGACGAATTCGTTTGCCCGATTTTTACATTTGTTAATTTTACCGATAATTTCCTTCTGTTGGCTCTGATTGTTACTATTACTGTGAGGCGGTGCTCTTTTAATAGCAGGTTTTACGATTTTGTACCCGATAAACCAACGATCCATCGTTTCGTTTCGTCCAAATTACGATAAGTGCATACACATCCTCTATGTGACTCTATGGGTTGAGTTATCGATTTTAAATGGTCCTTCTGATCTTCGCCTTCTAGTCCATCGTCGCTATATAACTTAGCAAAATGTTTCCGTCCTCCATATTGGGAACTTGCTAGATATAGCAGACCAAATAATGCCAATATTTCAGTAGAATTTATCCTACAATTAATTTGTGACTTTTAAGATATACAGATTAGTGTTTGCAATAACAATATTTACGATCTCCTCGAGGAAATACATCCAACATTGTATAGGCGTATTTCCATGCTTAGCTTCTCTCAATACACCGATTTTGGTGACAATGTTCCTCTGCCGCGTTCGAACATTATTTAGCGGTGCAGCGTCCTTCTTTTACTTTGTCCCATCTTTCTCACATAAAAATTTTGATCTGTTTCCTCCACAACAATACAGTTCTTCTATATCTGATAGTGACTATTTAGTAAACGAGTCGTGGTCACTTATAAGATTAAAATCGTCGTCAGTGATCGATTCTTTGTCATTTTCAGATAGATCTGAAAGTTCATCGGTGTCTACTGCGTCATAAAGACGTTGTAATCACTTTACCTCTAGTTCATAACCACAAACACTAAATTACAAAAGAAGTCAAAGAATTTTTCTTCAAGAATTTGCAGCAATGTTTCGTGGACAGATCTCACCCGACAAGTTTTATTTAAAGTTGTTAACATCACTGGGTAACGACTAAGAGCATCAACATGCTTCGTACGTTGTTCTGGTTGATGACGAATGATATACCGAAATAACTGCAGCAAAAGTGCCCATCTTATAACTCTAATGCCTCTAGTGCCCATCTCTAACTTATAACTAGTACCACAGCTCCATTTTCTGTGATGTTTTAGTAAATGCTAAATAATATGTAATAATTTCAAAGTCAGTGCCCAATAGATAAACTCTAAACCTTTTAACGACTTCAGTTATAGCCAGCATCTCTAACTTGTAACTAGATTACTTTCATGTTCCGTCTCGTATAGTAAACAGAATGTAAGTATTGATCATCTTCGTATTTCTGCATTAATATTGTACCAAACTTAAATTTTGAGGCATATGGTGTTAAGTTTTCCAAAGGCCTCCCTCTGAATCATTCCGAAACGAAACACCTAATTCTCTTTCACCAAATCGCTTAAGGGTTTTTACCAGTAAATAGTTTTTGACGAATTTTCGAAAATAACCAGCAAAACCCAAAAATAATTGAAGTTGTTTCATATCTCTACGATCTGGAACCGTTCTTGTTTGTATTTATCTTAAAGATGGTCGAATACTTCCATTAATTATTTACAGTTACTCCATTTTTGACTTCAAGAATTGACATTTTTCCAATTTTTCTACGATCTTCAGCAACTTTTAACACACTTCTCAATCTTTCTAGAACCTGCATCGCATTATCAGCTAAAATTAAAATATCATCCATGTATATCAGAATCATTCCATCCCTTATCAAATCTCGAAAGGGTTGTATCTGATATAATAAAGGTATTGCTTCTTCAACGGGGACATAGAAAAAATCATTCTTTAGATCTAGCATACTGAATATCTTTGATTTTTGTAATCTGTCTAATTGATTAAATGATTTTGTACTTGACAAGCTATCGATTTTTGGTGCTCCTATGTATTACCGGTTGTTTATGTTTGTTGTATTTTCCCGCTAAGGTTCTTTGAATTATTCTTAAATCGTTTCACAGCATCACTCTTCATCTTAATGATCTTAATAATCTTAAATTAAAATGAATTGTAAGACAATTCATTTTTTTATTGATTTGTAATTTTTTTTATTTTAATTTACTTTAGAAATCTTTAATTTTTTTGCAATTCTTGCGTCATAAAGAACTGCCATAAGAAATACCATCAATAAAATATTCCATTAGCGCATCATCATCTACTTTTCCTCTACCAGACATCGCCTTCATTTTAAAAAAAACTCTTGTGTGGTTTCATTTTTCATTTAAAAATATTTTGATAGAAAGTAGCACTACCGATCTTTTTGGAATACTCACCCTTCAAAGATTTCTTCAATTTGTGCTATCAATCTATTCTCCTCTCACTTTTGATAATCAATTTTGCTAAACCAGTTAATAACTTCTGAGCTTATAACAACATTTGTTGATCATTCCATTCCTTCATTACGACCATTTCTTCAAAATCTACTATCCTATTAGTCACCTGCGCTTCATATTCGCCAGAAGATGTATTTAAAGAATCTTCTGGATAGTTAGCATTAAATTCTTCCTTATCCACGTTTTTCTCATCATCAGTGTTATCTTTTCTGTTGTTTACGTCGCTTTCACTGCTTGATTCTTCACTTTCCTCAGATAATTTCTTCAGCTTCTTTTTCATCTTCATTACCCTCATATGGTTTCTTGGCCGTCATCGTCGTCTTGAGTACAATCTACTAGTACAATCTATTTTCTCGTCTTCTTTTTTCTTCATTTTCTTCAGTTTCATCATTTTATTCTTTTCTATCTTTCTTACGTCATCATCGGCGGTGAAAATTATACTATTATCAAAATCTGCAAAATCTTTGTTATCGTCTTTATTCATCATAACTTTATATTTCTTCTTTCTTTTTTCTTTTTTTTTTATCACAACTATATGCTACATAATCTTGTTTTAAAAGTATCTATACACCCATATTCAAAAATTATACAATATTTTATCTACGAACTAATAATTAATGTTAATAATCATTCATAATGTTTAAATTGTCGAAAAATGATTTGGCAAATGTTTGTGTCTCGTGTATTTTTATCGTTATAAATAAGTTATCGTTTGTGAAATAACGCATTTATACATCTTGGTAACATGAAGAGATATCGAAGAAAATCTTACGTTTTTATCTGCATTAACTTCCTTTTTAAGCTTTTAAATATGTTTTATATAAAAAGATGAGGAAGGTCATCAAAAACACATTATAGCGTTTTAAATTACGTTTTATAATGTGAAATAATTCGTCTATATATCTTGGCTTTCTCAAAAGGTATGAAAAGAAATTGTGCATTTAGATATTCATCAATTTTAAGGATTGTATCATATTAGTTTGAAATTTTTATCAAAATTTAGCTATCCTTTATGCTATAATTTATCCACATATTTTGATTTTTCTTGATTTTAACATGCAGCTTTAGGGGGTTAAAATTTACTGGTGATTTTTTTTTAAATTGTGATTAGACAAATCGAAAAAAAGTACAAGTTCTTTAATTGAATCACCTTGTAAAAGTTGAAGCCACATAAACGTGCTTAATCCAATTTTACAAATACCTACACCAACAAGAAAACGCAAACAAACCTCTACGAATTTGTTCGGTGAAATAACACTTCCTGGGCATCTATATACAAAAGGTACTTTCAGGATGAACACAAAAGAACCCGCTTATTATTTTAAAAACAACAAAGCCGTTAGGAGTTATTAAGTACGCGGAAGGTGGCAAAGAATTTAAATAATTTTGCACGTCGAGTTTTCCTTGGGGCGAATATTGTCTAAATCCGAGATAGGCGAGGAAAACTCGGGCGTTGGTGGTAAGTACAACATCCCGTTGACGCCCCATTATTGTCCTGTACTCGGGGGGGCGCTTCATTAATTTCACGTCCGGACGCGTTGCACATAGCCGGCACCACCACCCCCTGTATTAAATGTGTTGCTATAATTTACGAGGGAAATTTTGAAGTTGCACAGACCGTTTCGTAGGGGGAAACATTCCTCTCATATACTATACTCGAGAACGGAAAATTTGTTGTATCGTGTGGTTTCAAAACAGTTTCAAATTTAATTTGAAATATTCATTAATTGAGGATGTTTCTCCTAAAAAAAATAAGTAATTCAAAATAAGGTTTTAGATTAATTAAAAGAAAGAAATTTCAATTTTGAATATAAAAATTTATCGATCGTAAGTAATTTGATTTAAATAAATATAAATTCGGGAAACGATCTATTATAAAATGAACTACTTTATTTTATACTGATATTTCGAACACAATAACTAATTACATATGTAGTAACGATAAACAAAATGTATCACATGCTTGGACAAAAATTTTACTTAAAGAAACTCAAACATTTTTGAAGAAAAATCCTAATATAATTGTAACAAGAGCAGATAAAGGCTCCACTACTGTTCTCCTGAACAAACATCAATACATAGAAAAAGCAGAAAAAATGCTAAATGACACTAATGTTTACAAATTACTGAAGAACAACCCTTTATTAAACATACAAAGCAAAGTTAAAACATATATAAAATATTTAAAACAAAAAGGTTTCATACTAGATATAGATTCGAAGGATTTAATAACATACAATTCGATTCTATCTAAGATATATTTCCTTCCAAAAATACATGAAGAAGGTATACCTTTACGACCGATAGTTATCTAGCTATTTATCTGAAATCCTTACTGCAGCTTTTGCAAGAGAAACTAACTATAACATTAAAAATACATTCGATTTTGTAGAAGAATTCCGAGATTTTTAGCTACCTAAAGATAACGTATTGATTTCGTTGGTTGTAGTTAATTTATTTACAAATATTCCTTTATCACTCATAATAAAAATAGTAGAAGAAAAATGGGAAAGAATTTATGAAGTTTGCAAGTGGACTAAGAAAACTTTCTTAGAAGGATGGAATTTACTTTGCATGCATCCATGTTTACTTTTCAAAATAAAATATACCAACAAATTTCAGGAGTACACAGAAAGAAAAGATTGGGTATTTTTAACTAAACGTTGGGCACAATTATCTAGAATTTGTGGTTGAAAATTAGCCTAACAATGTTATTAGTTGATGTAGATATTTTCAAATAGTTAATTTCCTTTGTCCAATTTTTTGATAATATAGTTGAAAGAACTGATGTTCTAGTGGTGAATGTTACTAATTATGTATTCATTTGGTCTACATCTGTAGACAGATTGACTAAAATAGAATGAATAATTTAACTTAAATGTAGTAAAGCCAAAAGAAATCTATTAGCTATTATCACGATTCTTTCAGATGAATCATCGAATAATTTATTGTCGATATGTCTAAATAAGTAGTAATTACAACTACATTTATATATATGTTTCTGCTACATTTTTTAGTAATATTATCTAAATTATATAGATAAACCTTTACATAATATTAGATAATATTACTAGAATCTTTAGATAATATTACTAGAATCATTAGATAATATTACTAGAATCAGTAGATATATTTTCTATGTATTAGGTATATGTACTATTGTTGCTGTGATATTAGGTATAAATAAAAGAAATGTAAACTGTATTTAAATGATTTAATTAATAAAATAAATATAAGAACTATTATAAATAAAATATCATTCTTAAAGAATATAACAAAATAATTTAAAAAAGAAACAATCACTTACAATAATGCACCCTGTACTTGTACATTACAGTCAACAAAGTTAAAACTGAAATAAATATTATTCTTGAAAACATGATAATATACTTGTGCAAACAGTAAACATAGTAAATAACTCTATAAAAATAAAAACGCAATCGTTAACACTACTTCCGTATAATACTAAATCTATAAAAATAAAACAGAAATAATATTGCTGAAACAAAATTTTAAAAAACTCAGTACTAAAGACGGACCATAGAACGCATTGTAAGAAAGATGGAGTAATAATACAAGATGCCCCACTTCTGTGGGACATCCTGTATTAAGCTATTAAATAAAAGGAACTTTTAACTTAACGATTGTTCGTTTATCATACAATGTTATAATATTACTTGGAGGGTATGTAGTATCATGACCTTTGACAACATTACTAACATGTGCTAATGGCTTATTAACGACAAAATATTTGTTATGTTTGTCCATTTTTTTAATATGAATATTGCTAGTTAAAAAGTAATAACAACTTTTAACAAAAATAATATGTCGTACTAAATGAAGATCAACTTCAAATTTTGTATTATCGTGCTTAATTGCTATTACGTCATTAATCCTATATGAGGTATTATATAATTGTATTTTGTAACAAGACAATACGTTTTCAAGAAGAGTTGGATCAAAATTGAATGTTGTAGAATCAATTTTTGAAATTTCAGATGTCAAATTTACGTAATCACCAATCGGAGGAATATCTACACTAATTTTATAGGAGTATAAATAACTTGCCAAACTAAACAGCCATTTACGAGCAGCTGTCAACAAAACATTCCTTCTGCTGGTAACGATGCTTAGATAAGATTTTATTTGTTTATGTTTTGCTTCTTGTCTCATAACCCATAAGCTTCTAAGGGGTCCTAATCTTTTAATCACTGTTGGATAATGAATCAAAAAATGATGTTTAGATGTAAGATCTGTTTGAAAATTACGAATATAAGATTTGTAATGTAAGCGTATTGCATTTTGTAACTGATTAAGTTTTATTTCATCATATGAAGAAAGAAAAGCCATGTTAACTACATTAATAAGTAATATTAAACATTCCCAAATTTGATCACCAACTGGTATTAAATCTCCTACAAATAAAGGTAAGTAATGCAAGAAACAATGCATTTCAGTAGCTGACATTTTTAGTTTTGATTTTTTTATGTTTAAAATACTTATATCCACTGACTTGTTACTGCAATCTGTATAGTGATGTTCAAAATTTGTTTTTCGATTATTTAAAACATCTAAAGTAAAATATCCCTTGGTAAATATAAAATAATTTAAAAAGTTGCATAATTCTGTGTTACAAATACCTTCCAAAAGATCGTGCATAATGTCTACTGAAACATTATGTACAGTATTAAATGAAGGTATGGAATTAAAAACCAAATTTTCTCTTATTCCCGTTTGTGTAAAATCATTAGTAATGAAGTCTTCTTCAAAATTAACAGATGTTCTTAAAGAAGATGGATCTTCAATTATCTGTTGTTTCATTATGTCTTTGTGATTTCTGCATATTCTACAGAAATAGTTAGCTGAGAATGACCGCGTATATCCCAAGATCGTATTTAATTCTAAATTATCACCTACTACCGCAGCTAATATTAAGTGTACTTGTACTGGCTTTGAGTTGATAATTATTACGATACCTTTTTCTTCCATTTCTTTTAAATGATAACATAAAGGGCCGAAATTTTTTGTTAATCCAAATTTAATGCTTGATGATTTAGTGATACATGCAATAAATATATTATTAAGTTTAGAAGATACATCTCTATTGAGCAAAGGGAATGTTAGGTATACAGCAGATAACTTATGAATTGAAGATTTCGATCCTAGCGGATTATTTATTTCGAAATCATCTTGATATAGCAAGTATGGTAAAATTATTTTATCATTGAATTGTTTGACTTTATTTTTCCATACATTTCCGTCACATATATTATTGTATTTATTATCATTTTTGAGAAGTTTCAAATTATTTTGCATCGATTCAAATATATTAGGTTGTTCAAGAAATCTTCTAATATTTTCTCTTAACGGAAATAGAACTCCTTTAGCAACATTTGACAATGTGTTAATATTAGCGGTATCATTTATAGTAAACTCTGATGGTTCAGAATATAAATCACATTTGGTAAGAAATTGTTTAAGTTGATATTCTGATTTAAATATTTGGAACAAGTTTTTTAAAACAAACAATTTTTTATCCATCTCATCCTTGGAACAAGAATGTATACCCATTGGTATACCAATGGGTTCACCTATCAACCCAATTTTAGCCTTAATGGTTTTGAATCATTGTGTAGACAAGATTTTACAAACAAATGATTTACAGTTAACGTTCATTAAAAAGTATGTTTACGATCTAATTTTAGCATATAGAGAAGATAATATTGATAACATTTTGTATATTTTTAATAACTTTCATCCTAACATTCGTTTTACTGTGGAAAGGGAAATCAATAGAAGCATTCCTTTTTTGAACACTATGATGATCAGAGATGAAAACAACCGTATTATTTTCGATTGGTACAGAAAACCAACATATTCTGGTAGATTTTTAAATTTCCACTCCATACACCTATTTAATATAAAGTTGTGACTGTACTTGAATTAAAACATAGAATTTGTAATATAGTCGAATCACAATTTAAAGAAAAGAGTCTAAAAATCCTTTGTAATATGTTTGAAGCTCCTTAACAAATTACTGTTTTCTACAAACTTACAACATAACATAAATCAAAATCTTAACACAGCCCAACAAATTCAACAATATAAAAAAATTCCACATATTTCCGGATTAACAGAATTACTTAGAGTGCATTTGAAAACCGATGGTTTAACATTTACCCAAATAAATTGACCAATTACTTCTCAACATTAAAAGATAAAACGGAAAAATGTCTGTAATCGGGACTGATATATTGTGTTAATTGTAAAGACTGTAATAAAAAATATATTGGACAAACAAAACAATGGTTAAAGAGTAGAATTAATAAACATAAAAGTGATACAAAATTGAAAAAAAAAACATCATGTGCTCTATCCAAACACGCAGTTGACCTAAACCATCAGTTTGATTTTGAAAATACAATAATTTTAGACAAGGAATCAAATGATCACAACAGATTGTTTCTCGAAATGTACCATATAAACGCAGAAAATAATGTTAATTTCAAAACAGACACAGAAAATCTTAGTAATATTTATTCTTATCTTTTTCAACTTATTCGATGATTTCAAAAATGTTTTCTAAAAAGTAGTTATACATTTGATGGGTGGATTGGGTTGACAAGTGTTGTTTAGGGATTGTAATATCGGTAAACCGGTTTACCGGTTAACCGGTAATCGCCAAAAATATCTGTACTTTTTTTTACCGGTAATTGGTCATTTTTACCGGTAATTCGATATATTACATATAGCGAATCTACCCAGGCATCAATTCGGTCACCGCCGGTCACGACTCGATATTCGTCAATATTTCGGGGAATCACCGTCACCTGGTTTTTAACTTGGGTGATTACCCTTGCTTTCTACACTATAACCTTCCTCCCTACTCCCCATTCGTAACTTGATCAAGTACTTTACGCATCCCTACACGCCTACACAGATTATAACAGTTATAAACATACAAACGATGAGTGCATAGTATCGCAATCAATAGCCGGTAGAAGATTTATTATATAATCAATTAGAAATCTTTGGTAGGAAATTCCTTTATACAATTCTTATTTGGATATAAATATTTATATATTGTTGTAGCTATGGATAGAAATTCAGTGTGGTACTGTTTTACTCGAACGGTAGAAAAAGATGTAGCTACTTGTAAACAATGTTCAAAAAAAATAAAGCAGCAGGAGGAAGTACCAGCGGTTTACATAACCATCTCAAAAGTCAACATAAAATGAATATATTAAAATGAAAACAGGAAAAGGCTGATGATTTCTGTTGATTGTCGAAAAAAAATAACTTCATATTTTAAGAAAACAATTGATGATTCTTTTCCTGCTGTACTAGCGCGAATGACCGCACGAGATGGAATCCCGTTTGTAAAATTCTGTACACCTCAAGATTTGCGAATGTTATTAATCGCTAAAGACTATACAGACATTCAGAGAAAGTCAAGCAGGAAATTGTAAACGAAATAACCCAAGAGATAATTGATAATAAAGCGTGTAGTCTAACATTAGACGAATGGACATCTATTAAGAACTAACGATATATGAACATTAATGTTCACAGAAGAGACAACAAATTTTGGATCCTTGGTTTATATCGTATTCATGGATCTATGCTTGCTGAGCGATGTGTAATTCTCATTGAAAGTAAACTGAAAGAGTTTGGAATTTCTTTAGAAAATATTGTGTCAATAACTACAGACGGAGCTTCGGTAATGAAGAAAGCAATACGATTGACTAATGCAAATCATTAATTATGTCTTGTACATGGAATACAGTTGGCTGTAATCAAAGTTCTATATAGTAAAAATAATTTCAGCGATATTGACAACGCACATACATCTGTTGAATTGCCAGCAGATGCAAATGATAATGACATATTTGACGATGACAACGATGGAGATCATGAAGATAACGGTGAAGGTTTCGGAATAGTACAAGATCTGATAACTGATTCATACCTAAATTCTTTTCAAAACGTACAAATGAATTCTCTCATAACAAAAATTCGAAAAGTTACAAAAACATGTAAAAGAAGAATTTGGTAAAGAAGTTTCATTGATGGTAGATTCGAAAACTCGATGGAATAGTTTACTGGATATGCTGGAACGTTTCTTATTGAATAAAGATTGTGTTAGGAAGAATCTCATAGATTTAAAATCAGGAATTCAATTTACCAATGATTAATTTACATTATTGTCTGACATAATATTAGCATTACAACCGATAAAAGTTGCTGTTCAAACACTTTGTCGTGAAGATGTTAATCTGTATATTGCTGATATAACACTAAAATTCATGCTTGACGAACTAGCAAATCTAAACACAGTTTTAAGCAATGAACTTAGTAATGCTTTGATGTATTGCATAAAAGAAAGGCGAACTTCTTATTCTGACGTACTGCAATATCTTTCTGATGCAGATATTGCAGATCGGAAACGTTCAAATGAGGAAAACTACGGAATTTTTAATAAAACCAGCAAAACTGCAATTACAAAGATCATCGTAGAATTAATTGAACGTGTGAACAAAATTGAAATAGGTACTACTAAATTACCGGCGGAAGAAATAAATGATTCCGATAGCGAACATTTTGCTACTATACCAATTCCTTCGACATCTACCTACCACTACCAGCACTGCATCAATAAAAGAAAAACATCTCTAATAAAGATGAAAATCGATGTACCCTGTAAAGAAACACTTACCAGAAAAGCAGCTCAAGATCTGAATCAAGTTGTTAAAACAAAATTGGCATATTTTCAGGAAGAAAAGGTAAGGGGAAAATATATACAGGCGGCATATGATTTACTAATGACTACTATGTTTTTTACGTGCTTATTTTTTGAAGAAAGTAGAAAAATAAAAAAATATTACATTAGATTCCTGTTATTATTATTATATTATTTCAACTCTTTATATTCGTAACATTTTTATTATTATTATTTCAATAAAGTGTTTTTATTTGTAACAAGTATTGTATATTCATAGTAATACATATTTAAAAAAAATACCGGTAAATTACCGATAAAAACCGGTTTTGCTTGAATTATTACCGAATTACCGGTAATTGAAAAAGTCGGTAAATTTACAATCCCTAGTGTTGTTTATGTTATTTTATAATTTAATATGTCATTTATTCTCATTTAAAAAAAGTGATCTTTGGTAGCGTTTTTTCAATAATTTTAATCATATTGTTAAATAAGGAACACAACTTTGTATGTATTCAAATCTGTTTTGATTATTGTATTTTATAGTTATTTACTTCATTTCAGTGTATTCTGAAGAAGACTGAAATAAACAGTCGAAATATCAGTATAAAATAAAGTAGTTCATTTTATGATAGATCGATTCTCGAATAATTATTTATTTGATTTCAATTTTGTTCTTTGAATTTGGGATGAGATTTTGAGAATGCCTGGTATATAATAAAGGGGTTTTGAAGCAGTGACGTAGAATGTGTTGTACAGAAACTCATAGTTGGGGGGTTAGGACGTGGACTTGGCGTTCCCAGTCGGCGTGTCGCCTGGCCATTGTAGCCCTTAATTAATTTAATCTAATAATTTCGTTGTTGTGTAAAGCGCGTCTAAAATATGAATTGCCGTAACGGGAGCGACCGAGTACGTGATTTACGGGCGCTCTCCGCCCCCCAAAACAATCTAAACGGGCGGACCAACTTGCTAAATAATGCGAAACCGTGTGTAGAGAGGAGGGTTAAATTCACCCAAAACTAAATGAACGGCCCGAATTAAATATTTATTAACAAAAACGAAAATTAAATTACCCTTTAATCATTTTTACGAAATTTAAAATTTGGATTACGACCTTTTCGATTTTCGTCTCACGTAGCGAACCGAAGGGTTAACGTCGACCATCGAAATTCGAAAACGGCAGTTACTGGTTAATGTTCAATACGAGCATTACGTGCGATAGCCACACACCGACGGGATATTATAACATAAATTTGACATAAGCGGCGCAGTTATATCTTGAAATATGGCGCATTTATTGGCCTTCGGGTCGCGATATCCACCGTTACCTTTTGAGTGGAAGTTAATCGAATCCGTTTCCGTGTTCTCTTTTATCCCCAAAACTTTATTGATATATTTACGACTCCAGAAAGCGGGCGTCGATACACCCGAAAAACACATTTGAAATGCGACGATGATATCGCCATTCATCGTTTAACGTCTTTTAGGTTTTGATGTATTTCAAAAAATATTAAATATAAATTAAATTATAAAAAAAAGTATTATTGATTTTTTAAATAAACCTGACATAAAAAGTAGATAAAATATTTTAGAATTAATCGGCCAATTTTGGTGGAGGCGCCAGAACTTACAGTATGATTCACATAAAAATCGACTCAGAGGACGATAAATTAAAATAATTTCAGACAATTTATCTCTATAAGATGCTTTAACTTATTGCCGGTTTTTTAACAAAACAACCAGGTTTATTAAAAAATAATAATGGCCGGTTTCTCGTATGTATTCACATGTCGATATGGAACCGATATTGTGCTGTTGAGCGATAACTCGAGCGATATCCGTCGATTGGGTTTTTGAAAGGGTATTTTAGGACTTATGCGTTTTGATTGCTTTCTAACACGGGAAGAAACAAAAAATCCTGGAAGGAAGACAAAATTTGGCAAAAATATAATTACATGTATTAAGTAAAATTCGAACATCTCACAGAATTGTAACTCAAAAAAATTTAGGTCGATTTTATCAATTTTAAGTTCATCCAAACACCCATATTCTAAAAATTCTAGACATTAACCAAACTCATCTATGATGATTCATTATAATAATAGCTATTTTGTCTATTTTGTCATGGTGAGATCCGAATTAGAAAATCTTTATTCGTCTTTTAGATAAAGATTATTTAAGTTAAACTATTTTTTATGATTTTTTTAAATTAATAATCTTGTTTTAAAAGATCACGAAACATCGAATTCTTAAGATATCTTTATGAATTATTAAAATATCTATTCGTTTTTGAGACATAAATCATTAAATTCAACGTGAACATTTACGGCTATCTCAAATTAATTAAAAATCACCAAAAATCAAATTCTTGAGGTATTTTAATGAAACATTCAAAACTTATAGAGGTAAGTGTCTATTTTGTCATGGTGAGAACCAAATTAGAAAATCAATATTCGTTTTTGAGATAAAGATTATTTAAATTAACCTATTTTTTATGATTTTTTGAAATTAATAATCGTGTTGTAAAAGATCATGAAAAATCGAATTCTTAAGATATCTTAATGAATTATCCATGATTTATAGGAGAAAGTGGCTACTTTCTAGTGATGAAACCGGATCTTGAAAATATTTATTCGTTCTTAAGACATAAATCATTAAATTCAACGTGAACATTTACGGCTATCTCAAATTAATTAAAAATCACCAAAAATCGAATTCTCGAGATATTTTAATGAAGCATTCAAAATTTATAGACGTCTATTTTGTCATGGTGATCACCAAATTAGAAAATCTTTATTCGTTTTTGAGATTAAGATTATTTAAGTTAACCTATTTGTTTATGATTTTTTGAAATTAATAATCTTGTTTTAAATGTTCACGAAATATCGAATTCTTAATAAATTATTCATTATTTATAGAGGAAAGTGTCTGTTTTCTCGTAATGAAACCGGATCTTGAAAATATTTATTCGTTTTTGAGATATAGATCATTAAATTCAACGTGAACATTTAATGTTATCTCAAATTAATTAAAAATCACCAAAAATCGAATTCTTGTCGGGCAGAAAGACTACGGTCGATAGCCCTTTTAGGCCAACATATTTTTTTTTTATATATATTCATTTATTTTGTTTTATTGTACACTATATTTATATTATTGGCATAAATAAATTTTGTTTCTCTCTCTCTCGAATTCTTGAGATATTTTAATGAAACATTCAAAACTTATAGAGGTAAGTGTCTATTTTGTCATGGTGAGAACCAAATCAGAAAATCATTATTCGTTTTTGATATAAAAATTATTTGAATTAATCTATTTTTTATGATTTTTTGAAATTAATAATCTTGTTTTAAAAGATCATGAAAAATCAAATTCTTAAGATATCTTAATGAATTATCCATGATTTACAGGAGAAAGTGGCTACTTTCTCGTGATGAAAGCGGATCTTGAAAATATTTATTCGTTCTTAAGACATAAATCATTAAATTAAACGTGAACATTTATTATCTCAAGTTAATTAAAAATCACCAAAAATTGAATTCTTGAAATATTTTAATGATACATTCAAAATTTATAAAGGTAAGTGTCTAGTTTGTCATGGTGAGAACCAAATTAGAAAATCGTTATTCGTTTTTGAGACAACGATTATTTAAGTTAACCTATTTTTTTATGTTTTTTTTTTTAAATTAATTATATTTTAATGAAATATTCAAAATTTATAGAAGTATGTATTTAGTTATGGTGAGAACCAAATTAGAAAATATTCGTTTTTGAGATAAAGATTATTTAAGTTAACCTATTTTTTTATAATTTTTTGAAATTAATAATCTTGTTTTTAATAAACCACGAAA
Source organism: Onthophagus sagittarius (assembly GCA_036711965.1). Taxonomy (NCBI): domain Eukaryota; kingdom Metazoa; phylum Arthropoda; class Insecta; order Coleoptera; family Scarabaeidae; genus Onthophagus; species Onthophagus sagittarius. The sequence continues at coordinate 32,988,639 of JASERS010000005.1, forward strand.
AATTGAACTCTTAAGATATCTTAATGAATTATTCATTATTTATAGAGGAAAGTGTGTATTTTCTCCTGATGAAACCGGATATTGAAAATATTTATTCGTTTTTGAGATATAAATCATTAAATTCAACGTGAACATTTATGGCTATCTCAAGTTAATTAAAAATCGAATTGTTAAGATATCTGTATGATTTATTCATAATTTATAGAGGAAAGTGACTACTTTCTCGTGATGAAACCGAATCTTGAAAATGTTTATTGGGTTTTGAGATATAAATCATTAAATTCAACGTAAACATTTATGGCTGTCGTATCTATCAATCTGGCATATACATATGTCGATCAGTTCCTACCAGACTACTACTCAATACTATAACGTACGAGAAACCGGGTGTTAGAGTGAAAAAATGTTTTAGAATTCGATATGAAATGAGGTAATAAAGTATCACGTTTCCCAAAACATTAAACAATTACCAAAATTTAGGGTGCCATCACCCTTAATCAACCCTTTGAAATGCCTCAATTGATCTCAACTTCCTGCCAATGAATACGTTTGGTACAGAGGAAAGTGTCTATTTTCTCGTGATAAAACCGGATCTTGAAAATATTTATCCGTTTTTGAGATATAAATCATTAAATTCAACATGAACATTTGTAGCTATCTCAAGTTTATTAAAAATCACCAAAAATCGAATTCTTGAGGTATTTTAATGAAACATTCAAAATTTGTAGAGGCAAGTGTCTATTTTGTCATGGTGAGAATCAAATTAGAAAATCATTATTCGTTTTTGAGATAAAGATTATTTGAATTAACCTATTTTTTATGATTCTTTGAAATTTATAATCTTGTTTTAAAAGATCATGAAAAATCGAATTCTTAAGATATCTTAAAGAATTATCCATGATTTATAGGAGAAAGTGGCTACTTTCTCGTGATGAAACCGGATCTTGAAAATATTTATTCGTTCTTAAGACATAAATCATTAAATTCAACGTGAATATTTACGGCTATCTCAAATTAATTAAAAATCACCAAAAATCGAATTCTTGAAATATTTTAATGATACATTCAAAATTTATAAAGGTAAGTGTCTAGTTTGTCATGGTGAGAACCAAATTAGAAAATCGTTATTCGTTTTTGAGACAACGATTATTTAAGTTAACCTATTTTTTTATGTTTTTTTTTTGAAATTAATTATCTTGTTTTAAAAAACCACGAAAAATCGAATTGTTAAGATATCTTTATGATTTATTCATAATTTATAGAGGAAAGTGACTACTTTCTCGTGATGAAACCGAATATTGAAAATGTTTATTGGGTTTTGAGATATAAATCATTAAATTCAACGTAAACATTTATGGCTGTCGTATCTATCAATCTGGCATATACATATGTCGATCAGTTCCTACCAGACTACTACTCAATACTATAACGTACGAGAAACTGGGTGTTAGAGTGAAAAAATGTTTTAGAATTCGATATGAAATGAGGTAATAAAGTATCACGTTTCCCAAAATATTAAAAAATTACCAAAATTTAGGGTGCCATCACCCTTAATCAACCCTTTGAAATGCCTCAATTGATCTCAACTTCCTTCCAATGAATACTTTTGGTACATTCATAACGTATACTAAATTTGGTTTCTCTTACATTATCTATCTCTGAGATATATAATTTTTAAAAACATTACAATCCAAGGTAGTAGAAGAGTAATAGATTTTTCAAAGTTATCTAATATCGGTGCAATATGTCAAGGCCCCTCCTTAACAAGGCCTAATCAGTGAACATTTCTGCGCATCATATTTTAATTTGAAAATATTTTGAAAATATATATGAAAAAATTTAAGATGCGGTTATTTCGAAAACGATCTGGTAGAAAAGGACCTTATTTTTTTGAGTGATTTACTGAAATTATGAATTAAAGGGAATAAGGCATACGGGGAGAGGGGGGTTTCATCCAATCCAAGCGGAGTTGAAAAGATGGTGCTTACGTGCGCTTCAGACGGGACGTGGCGTTTTCGTCTGTGCACGATATACAGATAAAATTATTTTATTATAAATTCAATAAGTATTATTTTTGTATGTAAGACATAAATAATGCATATAAATTTAAAAAAAACAACGTTTTCGAGAATTTTCAATTCACTCAGCGCGAAATATGTAAACTCGTCGCACCCCCACTACGAAACACTCGTTTGAAACTTTAAACATTATAAGTACGAAGGCCTTCACGACCGGTGTTAACTGAACTAAAATTAGAACTAACACTAGCATTAACACTAGAACTATCACTGGACTAACACTAGATTTAACACTAGAATCTTTCGGGTTTTGCCGTGCGTTTTTTGAAAAAATGTTTAACAAGGCCTAATAACAAGGACTTACAAGGCCTAACAAGGACTTCGAACCAGTTTCTGAAGAGGGTTGCAACATGGCATCCGAAACGTCAAACATTTTTTCAAAATACGCACGGCAAAACCCGAAAGTTTCTAATGTTAGATCTAGTGTTAGTCCTAGTGATAGTTCTAGTGATAGTTCTAGTGATAGTTCTAGTGATAGTTCTAGTGTAGTGCTAGTGTTAGTTCTAATTTTAGTTCAACTTTAAACATTATTTATTATTATTCATTCTGGTCCTTCGAAAATAAATTGAATTAGAATCAGCACCGTTTTTCTTGAGCCACTTTTTATAGCGTGTCATCATCAAGAATAATAATCTTTATTTTTATTATTATAATTTTTTATTATTATAATAGGATATTATTTTAATATTATAATAGGAAAAGGGCAATCAAAAATTAAGCAACTTGCAAATTTCTCATTGCCATTAATATTTAGTCGCATTAATGGATATGTTTTTATTACCGCTGCGTTGTGCAGCGAGTTGTCGAGGCATTGACTCAATGAGTTTATATAGTATATCCGATGATATTTCAATCCATACATGTTCAAGAGCTGCAAAAAGTTGTTCTTTATTTGAATATCTCTCTAATTTCGTCTCTAATTTTCCGATTCAGTGTCTCCCACAAATTTTCTATCGGATTCAAGTCCGGTGATTGCGAAGGCCATGGAAAAGTGGTTATATTATTTTCTCGGAACCCCTCTTTCACCACTCTTGCGGTGTGTTTGTGGTCGTTATCTTGCTGGTAAATCCATCGTAGTAGCATTTCTTCATCGGCGTATGGATACATATTTTACAAAAGGGCTCACTACACAAATCGATCCATTATACCATTTATTCGATGTAAAAGACCAACGCCATTACCTGAAAAGCAACCCCAAACCATCACACTATCAGCGCCATATTCGTCATTTAAAGTCTTTCAAGTCTTTTAAATAAAAGATAATTTCACGCGAAATTGTTTTACGGGCCATATACCATCCGAATTTAACATGTTAAACTTTGCTTCATCACTGAATACGGGAACTAACGGTTAACTCACGTTGACTCTTTATTTTACTAGCAGGCAAAAATGGGTTAATCTGACATTTTCTTTTAATCAATTTATCTTCCCTGTTGGTTGTTGTCCGTGAGCGGCCAGAACAAAATGGGCTCATTACTGTACTTCTTTTTGTATACCGTTTAATGATCCTTGATATAATTGACTTATTTATATTAAATTGAGAGCTAATGACACTTTAAGGTGTGTCTCTCTCAAACATTTTCACAATTTGCATTTTGAGATCTGCGCTGTACGTCTTCTGAGGCATTATACTACAATGTTTTATTTATCAATGTATCTGATCATGTTGTGTTTTTGAAAATTGAATGTAAGACGGTCTGAATACTTTCTCATACGGATACGTACACATATTAGAAAGAAAAGGACTTCCTCGACGTCTAGTATGAGAAGTTGCTTAACTTTTGTCGTAATATACCTTCTGGTATAGCATTTACTTTACAGCATTTAACTTAATTTATAATGATAATATACAGAATGTCTTACGTAACTTTTTTGGTTGCAGTATTCTTTCATGTTCAAACGAATCACTTAATCGCAAAACCATCTTTTCTCAAATTTATCTGGCCTTCATCATCTAGGCGTCTTTGAATTCTTGTTAACAACATTCCTAACATCTTTTGAAACCATTTATCAATACTTTTTTATACGTCTAAACCGCCGTGTCTTTGTTTTGTAATGTAAAAGCTAGATACAAAAAGTTAAGTTAGAGTTGGATTATTTTTGTTTTTTTTTACCTTTTACTAATTCCTAATCAATTATAAAAGAGACTCAAAGATCAACTTAACAATCAGTTTTGGCGTCCTTGTCTTTTGGATGAAAACACTGAACCTTTATGGTACTTTTTTAACCATTGAAACAAACACAATTGCATTCCGGCCTGCTTCCTCCGATAAACGAAAAATCATTTGTTGCAGGAATTTCCCCTTTTTTGGTAACGAACGAATAGTCACATGCTGTTTAATTCGCTTCACTCCCCCCATTGTCAAATTATACTTTTTACCAAAGTTGAGCATTGTTCATTGAGTTCAGTTTGCACCATTATACAAATGGATGCATTTTTCTTTCCAAGTCATCGTCATAATTTTCTTCTTTCATCAGACAGCAGATATTAAGAATCCTTTTGTTTGAATGTTTGTTAATTTTCTTTGTAACTAACAATTCTGGTGTTAATTCGTCAGTGAGAAAATGTGCCATCCAGAAGTGTAAAAATGATGATTGAAGAGAGAACGACAACCTTGGAAAGCGTGAAGAGATATTGACAAACTATTGAAACAAAGAAAACAGTGGTGGAAAAATGATGGATGATAAAAGAACGAGAGAGATAAGATATGAGGATGAACATGAGAACTTTCTAGTAGTACTTCTAAGTCTCATTTACGTCTTAACAACGATCACTATTTTGATAGGACTCTATTATAGCTACGGAGAAATACCAAGATTTTAGTAAATCTAAGCAAAATGTAGAGTGTTTGTATGATACTAACGAATCAAGTCTTTAAATAGTACTCTTGTACAAATTTTATGATAATGCATTTTCTTTGTATTAACTAAATTGTCTGGAAATACTAATCAAATTATTTTTGCTAACATACATATAGCTGGTGCTAGATCATGTTCTGGTACTTTAAGACGACAAGAACCTGTTTATGGGGAGCACGAAGCAAAATGCAGCATATTCACATGATATTAACGAATCATGTTGAAGCTTTAGAACTTTAGTGACTTTTAATTCCAAGTCATTTTATTTAAATCAACATATAATTGTACTAAATAAGTGATTTGAGTTTGAATTAGCAACTTGAAAATGGTGGTTGAGAAATGCTGGTGGTAAAGATAAGAGCTCGAGTGTAGGGTTGGTAGAAGGAAATGGTAATCTTTCTGCACATCCGCGAACTTTGTAGATAATGGAACGCGTGTACGAGCCGGACGCGCGGAATACGTCATTTCCATTTTAGCGGCCGCGGATGCCAGATGCGGAAAGTTCCTCAGAACTTTAGGAAAACTCCCCTCGGCTTCTCGTAATTTGTTTAACCGAATTAGTTCTCGCAACTCGTGCACGAGTATTAACGCTACTTTACGTTCAATTCGATTCTATAGGCTTCGCTTCTCCGGTTTTGCCGGTCATTCGAGAACTATACGTCCTAAACTTAATTTATGTCGTGTTACGCTTTTGATGTGAAAATCTTCGATTTCAAGTAATACAATACAAATTAATTTTAATTAGAATTAAAAAAATTGAATTAAAAAGAATTTCCAATTATCAAAAAGTAAATAGAATCAATCAATTGCACCGAGACAATGTTTGAACGAAGCTTTTTCGCAGTACGAGGGAATATTAGCGAATTCTCGTCGTTACCAAGACCCTTCTCTTGTTTATACGAGCAACTTTCGAATTAAATTCCCGACCGAAGGCTTTTGTTGACTTTTGCGTTTCCTTACAAAACGGAAAGGGCGAGGCGAACTCAAACTGCCTTACTGATGATAAAGTTTCATAACATTTTTAAATTTTGATTCGATCGATTCCTTCATCTTAATAATTTGTTTAAACCAACATGTTTACCCAGTTAAATGACCCCAGATCAAACATTCGTCCTCAACCCCGGCATGGTAATTACATCTGTATAGGACCGTTAATCGTTTCGAACAATTCGATCGCGCATATCCGAAACGTGTAATTGCTTCAAACTCGGCGAACCACAATTATTATTGAAATCACATGGTAATGTCCGGTAACTTGACAGCGAATCGGAGTTGTAATAATTTATGAAGATATTGTACCTGTTCCGTTTTATTATAAATTTTTCAGCACTACTTTATGTCCGCGATAAAACTCGAGGAAGGTTGAAAATATGCGCCCTTGGGGATTAACGTAGATGCCCGAGAAAGGAATCTATTAATATTCCTCATAATTCTTTTGCAATGGTAGGTAATTGTTCTTGCCGTACGGAATCCTAACGGCCCCCGAGGTGAAATAAAACGCCATTCCGCGATGGGGGATAATTAGGAAACGCGTCGAATAACTTCTCCTTTGCCTTATGGAAGCGTAATGGGGAAAACTGTTCGGGGGTTTGAGGTTGGAACAGAGTGTTTTACGAGAAACCAAGCCGTAAAATGACGACGCCTTGGGTCGACCTGCCGGGAACCTTTCATTTGATTAAAAGCCACCCTTTTAACTACGTTTAGGGCTCTAAATACTTTAGGGTATGTAAAACGTTTTAGGCTTTGTTTTCTCTGCGCTATGTTGAGAGTGTTTGGTTTACGGATTTGTTGTACAATATAATTTTAGTTGTCGAAAAATTAAAATCAAATTTTGGAAAAAAAAATTTAAGTTGGGTACTTTGAATTTAATAGTACTAACTCTGTTCTTCATGTGTGACATTGTTAATATTCGTACAAACCCGAATTGAAATGTTTTGATTTACATATTAATACAGATTTTGTACACCAACGATTTAAACAAACCCAAATGTTTCTAGTTCTAGATTTAGTATTAGCTTTAGGGTTGGTATTAGCTGTACTTTTAGCTATTATTCAGTTTTAGATTATTGTATACCTGTATTGAACTAAAACTACAACTAACACTAGACCTAGAACTAGAAAGATTCAGGTTTAGCCGTGAGTCTTCGTTTTCTGCTTATACTTATACAATAAATTTGCGAGGAATTGTGTATTCAAGTATCTAAGCAGAAGGCAAATAGTAAGGTCCACCACAAGTTTTAATCAATTCTATCAATTCTACCTATATTCTATCTATTTTTATGGTACTGACGTGAGGTTGAAAAACATCACTTTTTTCTTGCTTAGTATTCATTAATTTACTGTTCCAGTTACTATTGTGATCATTCCATGGTGTCACATTTATATTCTTAGTTTTATCCGTTGGTGCTCATACGTATCCTTACATATCCTTGGTTTCTTGACACGTGTCTTGGAAGTTTTTACATTTTTAATCTATAGTCTTCTCACAATTTTGTTCAATCTGAAGTCTGTTCTTTTGCTATCCCTGACATTATTCAAATTGAATCAGGTATTCTAATGGATCACACAGGTATCATATCTTGTATCCATACCTAATCGCTTTGTCTTTTACGAACCATTTGGCTCCATGTCGACCAAAATAAGGAACTAATGCCTTCATCAATGATCGGTTTTGTATGTCGCAATTTTGCAAATTTATCACCTTTCGTTTTTTTTTTTCTTGAAGATGTATTGACAAAAACAAAATGACAACGATGCATTCAATTTCGTCACTATCAATTTCAAAAGTATGGTCACCATGTTGCTGAGCATAAAGCATAAACATACCGTTCAAGAATGCATATTTCTTCATCAAAAACACTTTCAAAACAAGATGCAGTCATCAAGTGGTGGCAAAGTTGGAGTTAAATTACATTTCGCCCAAATTCATTTAGGCGGATTATAATTTATGTTGACTAAACGAGAAAAAGGTAAATCGTCTTTGTCACTACAACTTTCTGTCTTTTCTACGTCTCCAATGTGAAGAGGCCAAGTCAGTTAGTTCTTCAAGCGCTAAGTGACACGCTATTAACAGTGCATAGGTAAATTTGTTCCTGCTTAATGCTGTAACGATGGTGTGCTATCGGTAAAAATGATAATGGTCTTCTAATCCCACCTACATGATAGTGACACGTTCTCCGAGTGAAACAAGAAGTAATCATTAGAGTATCTTCGCACTCCTGCTCTACAAGAACCATCAGTGTAGATTTTTAAGTGTTATTATTGCTATTATTAATTCCTCTATTTTTGCTGAACTATAATGAGTGAGGTATTTCCTTGAAAAAATGAATGTAGTCCGTGCTGCATTTCAGTAGGGCTCCTACTTCCTCTTCATTGAAAAGTCCTACTTCCCGTAGTCATAACATAATCAACGCAACCTCCTGGATATATAAGTGTAGGGGTGGCAGACTCTCCATGGCATCTGTAACATACATACACACAAGTCTCTGTATTTTGTTTAATTTGTTTAATACAACTTAGACAATTATTTGTATGATTTTAGACCACCAAACTACTGCACCTTAAGTGAGCATAGGTCTTATTACAGACGTATAGGTCTAGAGGGCAAATTTGGTCATCAGGTCGCACTGACCAAACGCGATACTGGCCTTCTTAACTTTACTTTATAAGTATAGTTTCCACGATAGTTTGCTATCCGAAGTAATACTCAGATGCTTAATCTCTTTAGACAAACACATTTAGGGTATTTAGCGAAATAGTCAGTTTTATTTCCCACCACTGCTCTACTATATCACGAGCTTCTTGCATCCTATCATATAATACCCCAACATGTTTTTCACAGGGATAATGATGGTAAGATAATCAGCGTTAGCTGATAGTATTAAATTTTGCATCTTTGAGGCACTATCTAAGACGAGGTTCCATAAAAATAAAGAAAGAAGGTGTTCTTTCTTTATTATCCTTGAGGACATCTCGTGATTTAACGATTTTATGACTAAGACAACTCTCTATCCAACCATAGATGATAGAAGGAATATTATGCTCACCTATACTTCGCCAATGCCAAAAAAGGTCATCTTATCGAATGCACCCAAAATGTCTATGAATACTCCCAAGGCTGACTCTTTCGAATCCAACGTTTTTTGACAAATCTAGTCGCAGAGTGAAGAGCTGTCTATCTACAAGACAGTATTCCCTTATACTATTAAAGTTTTTATAAAAAAGAAGAGAGGTTGATTGGTCTGAAAGACTTCGCAAGGAAGTAATCTTCCTTACCCGGTTTTGGTTTGAAGTTTACCGTGACTTCACGCCAACAACTGGGAATGTAGCGAATCGCTAGTCAACCCTAAAAGATGTTCATTAGGTTAGGCATCAATTCTTCTTCCAATCTCCAATGCATTAGGATTGGTACGATAACATCATGACCACGAGCTTTAAAAGGTGAGAAGCAATTTATTGCCCACCTTATTTTTTCCTGCGTGCAGATCCTCGCGGTAAGTGAGGTAAGACAGTCTTTTTCAAAGTGGGCGTATGGCTGGTGTCCCTATGGGCAATGGTAGGGTCCGCGGAACCTATAAAATGTACATCTATTAGAAGATGTACGCTTTCTAGAAATTTGTCAGTGTAAAGACTATCATCCTTCTTTAACAAACCTATACATCGGTTACGGTCTGAATTCAGTACCCTTTCCAAATGAGAAAGTTTGTTGTCAGAGGTAACTTCTTCGCGGTACCTCCTCTAAGCCTCTTTCTTCTTCCGACGTACAGTTTTCTTAAATACTGAAAGTCTGCTTTTATAGCAAATCCAATCGAATCTGAATCTTGAGTATTTGGCTCTGTTAAAGGCTATTCTGACTCCCCTTTTGAGGTTTCTTTAGCTCAGCTAGCACCACCGAAGAGTGGCACGTTCTGAGTTAGCCACCAAACGAAGGGGACATACCTTTTTACTAGCAGTTGTCAAGGAGTCCTTGATAATAAAAAGGAGGAACCTTTGATCGTTCCTCAATGTCACACCTCGATTCAGGTCTAATTAACCTTACCTCACCTAAACACCCAGATAGCACTGACTTGAATTTGTTCACATCACTATTTTTAGGTTGCGTTTCTGGTTTTAAAGATTTTCTTTAAACCAAGATGATACATATGTGGTCCGATATTATAGCCAAGTCAGAGACTCTGCAGTTATGGTTTTCATGAGAAATACCCATCGAAATCATGATAATATCAACAACTGATTGACCTGTGGCAGTAACAAAGATGGACTCTAAGCCATCAAGATTGCTGCTGAAACAAAGTCTAAAAGTGACTTACCCTTGCTATTGTCTTCTGAACTGCTACAGAATACTGAGTGCATATTAGAATCATAGCCTATGACGAGACTTATCAATTCCTCGGTAGGTGTCTGGCGCTCAAAGGGAAGGTACAAGGAATTCTGACGGTCGTAATCCACCTACGTGATACAGTTAACGGAGCAGCTGAAAATGAAGCCTTTAAGGTTTCTGAATTCACGAATATCGGATTTAAAAATTCAAGGTTTTTGGATTAGTACTATCGTGTTTTTCATCATATCCATGTGACGACATAGAGTGGCAGTTGCAACTTTGCTATGATGCAGCTTATACTGAACCACCGTCAATACGTCTTCAGAACTGACTACGTCATCTTCATGGAGGTCCGTTACATCGGTGAGGTGGTCCAAAATCTAAATGGACAAAGGTCGTCTTAATGTCCTCAGCGGGAAAAGCGATTCAGTTTCCGCAAATTCCTCCTCAGTCTCTAGGTGGTCCTTCTCGGGGTCTTTTAGTCTGCTCACGCAGGCCCTTGCTATGTTAAAGAAGAAGCAGATTTGTCCCTCATTCCCTTTTATCCATTCGCTCCTATCCCCGAAATGGAAGAGGCATCATCTGACTATATCCAGATGACGATTCTAGACAGCTAGAATATGAAGCAGGTTGTCCTTTTCTGCAACGTCTGCCACACAGTCTATTTTTGACATCGAAGCGAATATTGGTGCCGATGATGAACGTTTAAGATATATGCAAAACGTTTAATTATTGTCTGGCAAAGTTAGGTCAGACTTTATTTTATTGGAATCCTCCTCACTGAGATGATCAGCGCATCATTAAGGCTTATTTTCGGGCTTTTCTGTATCGATTTGCCCTTCGCAGGTTCTTTCAAGTTTTGCACTCTAGAAACTTAATAAATCAAGTTTCGAAAAAAAAGCATATGAAGTTTTCAGTTTTCTTTATTAGTGAAAACAAAATCATTTTGTATCTTATCTTTAGTCAGCTATTCCTTCACAATGCACCTCTCCTTCGACTTCAAAATTGGTGTCCTGAACAGTTTTTTTAACTTCTAATTCGTTTCTCTGACAAATATATCTCCGTCACATTTTTATATTTAACTACGTAAAACACTGCAAAAACGTTAATAGTTTGGTTGTCAAAGTTCTCGTGTTGATGTTTTCAACATCCTTTAATGTTTGAGCAGATGTATTCGTGCTTCATTTCATATCAATTTTTCGTTCGATATCACGGTGATATCGTCTGGTTTCTTTTACCACTCATCTTTCTCATAAAAACCATAAATTTCACCTTCTTACTTCGTTTCTTCTTTTATTTATGTTAAATATCAGAACATTTTTAGATTTAATAATGGTATAATAGCACAACTTTCTCATATTCGATAGATATGTAATAGCAGATTTATTTTTCCAGCCATAAACATCGTTGCTTTAAAAAATTATTAGATTTTTTCAATATAGGTACACTTGAAGAATTTGTTTCAGTTTCCCAACATTTTCTTGTTACATTATCAAATTTATATATAATTAAATATATCTACAGTATTACACCAAGTACATCTTCTTTCTGTAGTGACGATATGTCGACAATTGATTTTAAATGTGCGATAATAGAATTTTTTTTATTATCAAAGCGATCACAGAATCTGCCACGAAGCATTAAATCCATCATTCGATACTTGGATTGACTGAATAGTTTCAGGAGCCCAGCCAGTTAAATAGCCTTGTAAATATTTAAAGCTTTCAATTATATACTCTCGTATCTAATTCCGTAGTTACACTCTCTCTTTCCAAAAACACATCACTTTCCGTCATTACTTGGTAATATCTTTCTCGGAATACTACACTATCTTGTTCAAATTCTTCAACTGTATTTCTTCAAACTCATTTAGTAATGTTTGAGCCCTTACTTGTCTTACTTTTAATTCTCCAGTAAAACCATTATTATCACTTACTGAGCGAGTCTTAATTAAACCGTTCAAATCAGAAATCGTAACTCGTAATCAGAACGAATTCAAAGTTTTCGCAAACGTTAATGTTGATGTTTTTAACAGTTTGTAATGTTTGAGCAGATGTTCGTATGCTGGAAAATTCTTACTCCATTTCATATTGATTTTTACACTAATCTTTCCTGTTTTTTTCTCACCCTTTCGATCCAGTGGAATCATCCGATTTCTTTTCCCACTTATTTTTCTCGCGTGTACAAATTATTTTTAAAATTAAAACTCGCCACACACTTATCTTAATTAGTCTTTAATAGTAAGAATGCCTACACTAGAATTTAAGCACAGTAAGCTGAAATATTAATTCTACACGAACTAAACTGAAATAATAATAAGTAAATAAGCTCCACAAACAACATAAAGAAGTCGCTTTCAGATTCGCTCAGAGAAAGTTAAATTAAACTCGGGGTTTGGGGCGAGGCTTTTGAAATATCTTAGGATATTAAAAAAATCGTTTTACGAAATTATTCTTTATATTTCTAACATTTGAAAAATGCGGTAATAAATTTATTCGATTTTTTGAAATTTCAGGACTCCTTTGATGATTTTTTTGTTCCTAGTTCTAGTGGTAGCTTTAGTGTTGGTATTAGCTCTATTTTTAGCTATTATTCGGTTTTAGATTGTTGTATACTTGTATCGAACTAAAACTAGAACTAACACTAGACTAACTTCAAACATTGATTCTTCAAGAACCAATCGAAATATTAAAAATCTGGTTTCACCATTAAAATTGCCATAGAATTTTAATCACTACTTTGATAGCATTTGTTGAAATCAATATTAACAACGCGTCAAAATCAATCGATTGTTTTTTATAGACTAATTTTAAACATTGATTCCTCAAGAACCAATCGAGATATCAAAAAAACGGGTTTCACCATTAAAATTGTCCTAGAATTCTGAATTAGTTCTTACGATTTAGTTATTTCGATTTTAATCACTACCCTGATAGCATTTGTTGAAATCAATATTAACAACGCATCAAAATCCATCGATTGTTTTTTATAGACCAACTTCAAAGAATGATTGCTCAAGAATCAATCGAGATATCAAAAAACGGGTTTCACCAGTAAAATTGCCTTAGAATTCTGAATCAGTGCTCACGACTTAGTTATTTTGATTCTAATCACTACTCTGATAGCATTTGTTGAAATGAACACTAACAACGCGTCAAAATCAATCGATTGTTTTTTATAGACTAACTTCAAACATTGATTCGTCAAGAACCAATCAAAGTATCAAAAAACGGGTTTTACCATTAAAATTGCCTTAGAATTCTGAATCAGTGCTCACGATTTAGTTATTTCGATTTTAATCACTACTCTGATAGCATTTGTTGAAATGAACATTAACAATGCGTCAAAATCAATCGATTGTTTTTTATAGACTAACTTCAAACATTGATTCTTCAAGAACGAATCGAAATACCAAAAAACGGGTTTCATCATTAAAATTGCCATAGAATTCTGAATCAGTGTTCATAGTTTAGTTATTTCGATTTTAATCACTATTCTGATAGCACTTGTTGAAATGAACACTAACAACGCGTCAAAATCAATCGATTGTTTTTTATAGACTAACTTCAAACATTGATTCCTCAAGAACCAATCGATATATTAAAAAACAGGTTTCATCATTAGAATTGCCATAGAATTCTAAATCAGTGCTCACAATTTAGTTATTTCGATTTTAATCACTACTCTGATAGCATTTGTTGAAATGAACACTAACAACGCGTCAAAATCAATCGATTGTTTTTTATAGACTAACTTCAAACATTGATTCCTCAAGAACCAATCGATATATTAAAAAACAGGTTTCATCATTAGAATTGCCATAGAATTCTAAATCAGTGCTCACAATTTAGTTATTTCGATTTTAATCACTACTCTGATAGCATTTATTGAACTGAACACTTACAACGCGTCAAAGTCAATCGATTGTTTCTTATAGACTAACTTCAAACATTGATTGCTCAAGAATCAATGAAAGTATCAAAAAACGGGTTTCACCATTAAAATTGCCTTAGAATTCTGAATCAGTGCTCACGACTTAGTTATTTTGATTCTAATCACTACTCTGATAGCATTTGTTGAAATGAACACTAACAACGCGTCAAAATCAATCGATTGTTTTTTATAGACTAACTTCAAACATTGATTCCTCAAGAACCAATCAAAGTATCAAAAAACGGGTTTTACCATTAAAATTGCCTTAGAATTCTGAATCAGTGCTCACGATTTAGTTATTTCGATTTTAATCACTACTCTGATAGCATTTGTTGAAATGAACATTAACAACGCGTCAAAATCAATCGATTGTTTTTTATAGACTAACTTCAAACATTGATTCCTCAAGAACCAATCAAAGTATCAAAAAACGGGTTTTACCATTAAAATTGCCTTAGAATTCTGAATCAGTGCTCACGATTTAGTTATTTCGATTTTAATCACTACTCTGATAGCATTTGTTGAAATGAACACTAACAACACGTCAAAATCAATCGATTGTTTTTATAGAGTAATTTCAAACATTGATTCCTCAAGAACGAATCGAAATACCAAAAAACAGGTTTCATCATTAAAATTGCCTTAGAATTCTGAATCAGTGCTGACGATTTAGTTATTTCGATTTTAATCACTACTCTGATAGCACTTGTTGAAATGAACACTAACAACGCGTCAAAATCAATCGATTGTTTTTTATAGACTAGCTTCAAAGAATGATTTCTCAAGAACCAATTGAGATATTACAAAACGGATTTCACCATTAAAATTGCCATAGAATTCTGATTCAGTGTTTCTGAATCAGTGTGAACTGATTCTTTCTAAACCGAACTTTTCTAGTTCTAGGTCTAGTGTTAGTTCTAGTTTTAATACTTGTATAATTCTAGATTGTTTTAAATTCCTTTGGAACTAAGGTAACGTACAACATAGCTTCAGAAGGAATATTAGACGTAGACTAGAATCCTTAAGGTTTAGTCGTACGTTTTTTAAGACGGCTAAATCCTATTATTTCTTGTTCTACATCTAATATTGATTGTGAAGCTAGGTTGAGTTAGGTCCGGTTTCGTCTTAAAAAACATACAGTTAAACCCATTTTTTTCTAGTTTTAGGTAATGATTCGTTATTCGTTCCATTATATGGTTTAGGTTGTCGAAAAATTGGTGTAAATTCAAATTTTGGAGTTAAAAACAAATGTAAAAGTTGGGTACTTTGAATTTAACAGCGCTAACTCTGTTCTCCATATGTGTGACATTGTTAACATTCGAACAAACCCGGTTTGAAATGCTCTGATTTACATATTAGTACAGATTTTGTACACCAACGATTTATAGCTACCATTTATATTCTCTTTTCGAAGTGTATTGTGTTATCTGTTTCCAAAACTAAAAGCTTTTTTTGTATTCCGATTACATAGCTAACTTTATTCGAAAACATATCGAAATTTACTAAAAAAAAGCCTTTAAAATAAAATCGTGCATTTCAATTAATCTTCAAAGGCCAAAAAAGTACTTGGGGGTTGGAAATGCGCCAAGAGGAAAACTTCTTCTTAGGCCTTTAAAACTTTTTCGCATTATCGTATGTAAACACGCGACCCGGATGTCCGGCGTCCCTTGAACTCCGTCCCAACTTCCGTGCGGACCGGAAACGCGCATTAGCCGAGACGAGGATGTAAACAACGAAATTACCACCTTGTTCCTATAGGAAATATTCCAACCTCTGGTTTTCTTTTCCGATCACGTACGAGACGTCGATCGGAGAATCTCGCGTTACTTGCTTCGACATGCCCGTTCCGAAACAGATGTCGTTGTCCATATTGAGACATGCTTTGGTTTCACAATGACTGCAAAGAAGATCCCCACTGCATGTGACAACTTACATAAAAAGAGAATCTTATTCCTGGATTTTACATCATTTATTTTTGCGTCGTCAACTATTTTAGTAATATGTATATTTTTATTGGTTGTAAAACCAGACGAAGAACAGAAATAAAATAAAAATGATTCAACATTTACTAGTTGAGAAATAAAGTAACGGTCTGTTTACAAGTGGTGCTGGGTTAGCGAATATTATGTCGAGATCGCTGTAAAGATATAATAGTAGAGGGAGGTAATAAATATAAATGATTCGACGAAAAAGGATGAAACAATAAAAAGATGGAGGGGATTGTTGTTCAATTCTATTAGTTAAAAGAGTTAGGGAAACTTAAAGGAAAGTGTGAAATCAATAACTTGAAAGTTAATAATAATTAAATCTTAATGTGTTTTTAAATAAACATGAGCCGAAGACATTAAAAGATTTACATCAAAAACCTCTTACGCTAAGTTTCTTTATAATAGCAGCAGGAGGTACTAAACCACTTCCATCTTGTCACATAAATAATAATTACCTATATTAAGCAAATTAATGATGCTTTTAAAAAGCTTTAAATTTCTGGTTTATTTCAGCATAACTTCCGTGTTATTGATTAGCATCTAAAAGACTTTAATTTAAGCTTCTTTTTTCTTGACAGCCTTCGTTTTGTAGATTACTATCATCAGGATCTTTATGAGTAGTTTGGAACCAATGAGTAACAGTCACGCCACCGTCGTAATCACGGATGATAAAATGGTACACCATCCAGGATAAGTTTTATGTAGGTCACGTATATTTACGCGCTACCGCATACCGAAATCGCAGCCCAAAAAAAAAGGTAGCAAAAAGTGGGCTTTATCGACGCTCCGAAAATAAATCGAAAGGATGTTTCGTATTGGAAACGTAATATGTTTGGAATTCGGCGGTAAACAAAAAGTCCCGTGAAACGTGGTAAACAAAGTGCTCGATTTTAATTGGGAAGCAACGTTTTGGGGATGTGTTTCATTTTCTATTGTTTCATTAGGAACTTTGGTTGAATTTTACATGAGATCTTCCCGTATTCAGTTTCATTTGGTAAAGGGATGACATTGAATCCGTTTTACAGTGGGTAAAGTAAATTCAACTGGCAAACGTAAGCTGCTATTTGATTTTGTGAAATTAAACACTCGGTGGGGCTTGCTCTACGTGTCCCCATGTATTGGAGAAATTTCTAATTTCCCGACCGACGGTAAACGCAATTACGGTCGCAAATAATTGCGCCCGCGATCTCACGACCGTAAAACCCCCGGTTTCAATCTTCTAAACGGATCAAATGGGAAGGATCGTACCCCAAACGACGGACGTATGCATGTCGCAGATGCCTCCGGCTTCACATCCTCTTCGACAATCAGATAGTACTGATCGCCGAACGTGAACTCACCCACTCTCCATTGATCATCAAACGCCCTAATGGCCATGCCACCGCTAATTAATCTTTGATCTCTGTCACCCATTAGCTTATTGTACATTTGATGTACTGTCCTCTATAATGTATAGAATAATATTAAGCGGGCTATCTCATTAATAAACATTTTTGATTCAAAAATATCTTTTCACATTTTGTTTTTAATAAAAACCGAGGAAGATACGTAAACTTGGTTGGTTTCTTTTGGTGGCGGGGTTAATGTTGCACAGTTTGCAGGCGCACGCCCGCCCCAAGCAATGCATTATGCAGTGTCGCTGGGAACGCTTGACTAAAATGTAAATGGGTCCTGGATGGAGCCGCTCTTAGCCTGCGTGCATCGATTATTTTTTTCGGCACCGCCACCGACTTTTTCAACGTGTACACGTGTCCGTGTATTCATGAGCGAGCGATTATTCATCCTGCGACGACGACACGAATTAAAATTCATATCCAAGCCTATTCTAAAAACACTTCGCAAATTCTACTGCATATAAAATTTCTTCATACCAAAAAAATTTTATTTATAAGCCACAAAAACCGGCGCATCCACCAATTTTGAATTAATCACAAAACATCTTTTGAAACAATAAAGTGTAATAAAACATTACCATTTTGATCAAATTAAGGCTTAACTTGTTAAAGCGACGTCTGCAGATGTCGCAGAATGACCGCAACCGATTTCAAGAGGTGGCTGTTCCACTCGTTAGTTAGGTAATTAATCAAATTAAGTCGAATTCTGGTAAATCCGGTTTTCCATGGACTTTGCAACTTTTGCGAGCTGGTCCTTCGGATAATTAATCACTTCTATAGCCCTGGATTTCAGAAGGTCGTTCAGCCCTCGCACAAAATCCCACAATTTTCAGTTCTAGCTCTCACAGCTTCTTAACACCGTGATCCGCTTATCCTTCATCATTTTGTTCAGTGTCTGTATTCTTGACACAATAAAGTATATGTAATAACGAAATGAGATCATTTAAGGAATCGAAAAAAAAGTTAGTGATGTAGCTTGTTAGGGAAGAAAAAAAAAGTTTGCGCAATTACAAGGACGATCTCCGGCAATTACTCGAAAGGCACTAATTGGTCTTTACAGTTCCCGGAAAAAGAAAACAAAGGGGCAAAAGTGTAGCTGGACCGATAAAGGCGGCTTCTCCATCTTCCCGTCTACGCTGCCAAGTAAATTCCGTTAAATTACATCGACGCCGGGCGCCGCAACGCCCTTCTCTCACGACCGACGTTGATAAAAAGCTACAATATTAAAACAGCGCCCAGGCTGCAGAAGCGCAAATGAAAACCATTAATTGCAGACAACTTGTCCGTTTTTAAAAAGAAATTGATTGATAATTTTAAATTACAAGTATCAAGCATCAAAAATTGTAAAAAGTTTACTTTTTTTTGTTAAAACTTCTTCGTGATCTACCACAATATTTTTTAACGTAAGCTCTAAGCCGACACATGCCGTGACGCAATCATTATAAATGTCTTCACCCGACGAGAAAATTTAAGCCTTAAAAATTTCGCTCCGGGATTAATCCGGCTTACACTTCATATTTTCATGTAGATATCACGCAATTTGTTGCGGCTTATATCCGTCGTTACTCTTGTCGTTCTACTTAATTAACACGTTCATCCTTTTATTTTCATCATTTTAATTTTTATTTCATATAATCCGCTTTATTTATATTCTTATAAAACGATTTTATAAATGCTGAGACCTTTACCAAGTTTGAGATATATATATATATATATATATATATATATATATATATGTACACTGTTGGAAATAATTGACGAGCACAACCTGTACAATCTGAACGTGTGTGTCTAGCGTAATGAAATTTCGTGCGGAAATAGTACTTAAGTAGTATAATTCACCCTCATATGAAGAGGACAATCCTGGAAAGGGATGCAGCAAGGGCAAAAGTGTCGAATTCAATAAAGATTCATGATTAAGATATATCATGGCAAGTTGGGGCCGCATGGTTGACCACCTCATACCACGCCTGCATCCACTTCTAGCTAGGTTGCGTCGCTCTTCATGTAAAGAAAAAGGAAACTATTGTACTGTTAAGTTAGATACAAGACAAAATAAAAAACGCAACTGGTCAAGTTTTTGTGCAATGTTATACAATTTTGAACGGGCATATTAATGTTGTGTATTTCTGGAATCGCCTATAATTTAGGTACTTGTGGGTTCATTGGTGTTATATTGCAGGGGTGGTCAGACTTTTTGTAATAAGAGCCGTAGTAAACTACTAAAGAATGTAGACAGGTAGTTTTGATCCCCAATTAGACCGTGAAGGCCGCCTTCTTTTGTTCTCCAATTAAAGCGCGAAGTGACCTGTCAATCATCTATTGTAATGCAAAAGAATGTAAAAACCGGTTGTTTGTTTTGATCCCCGATTAGACCGTGAAGGCCGCCTTCTTTTGTACTCCAATTAAAGCGTGAAGTGTCTTTGTTTTCACCTGTCAATCATCTATTGTTATACGAAGAAATGTTACGACAGGTACTTGAATAGGTAGGGGCCAAAAACATAGAAGCTGTGTTGATGGAAGAATTGAAAGGGAGAAAGGGGAGCTCAGATTCAAAACAGAATGTAGATTTAATAAGGATATAGAGAAGAAAATAGGATGGCCCACAAGGGAACCAAGGCGAATGGACTCGAGGATAATTTTATTCGGAGTACCAAGAGAGATGCAAGAAGAGTAGGTAATGGTACAGATCTGGGAGAAAAACAAGAAAGGGACGGGACTTCAAATGTATTGGAAGTGAAGGAGAGAGTGGGGATGGGGATATTGAAGGGGGTAGAAATACATGGATTTGAGGTCTTGTGGGATGGAAGATTTTATAAGCATTCAAACATTCAAAATAAATGTAAAAACAATAAACGATGTGGATACTGCGTACAGGAAGGGCATGAATACAGGGAGTGACTGTAATATTGATATGGTATTACTCCGTGGAATCATATAGTAAATATTAATAACATTAAATAACATTAATGCGAAGTATTTTATTTAAATCGTTACCTACCGTTTTTATTCAAGAATAGAGACTGACAAACACAATCACCGTATAGGGTCCACAGTTCGAATGAATTGAATACTGTAAAAAGGTTCTTCCCCGAAATCTGTATCAGATGTATTGATTTATAGCTTCCTTATTCGCCACAAGCAACCACGTATGCTTCACAGATATTCGGGAAATCTTTTTTCTTCGAAGATTGTTTAATATTTGAATTGTTAGTTGAGCCGCAATTACATCAT
Source organism: Onthophagus sagittarius (assembly GCA_036711965.1). Classification (NCBI taxonomy): domain Eukaryota; kingdom Metazoa; phylum Arthropoda; class Insecta; order Coleoptera; family Scarabaeidae; genus Onthophagus; species Onthophagus sagittarius. The sequence goes on from JASERS010000005.1 coordinate 33,009,445, forward strand.
CGAGGAGCCGCATGCGGTTCGCATGCCTCAGTTTGGCCATCACTGCAATAATGCATAATTCCTTAGCTTAATTATCTCTTTAACTGTCCACACTTCGAATCTAATTCAGATACTCAGGATCAGACATATTGCTGATGATCCAATTACTCTTAAGGAAGGAACAGATCGGAGAAGAAGTAATTGTATAGATTAACTCTCCACACTTTGAATCTAATTCAGATACTCGGGATTACACATATTTCTGATGATCTAGCTACTCGTAAAGAAAAAGCAGATAAGACAAGAAATAAGCTAGTATAGAGATATCTCTTAGCTTCCATTTCATTTTAAGCAATACAGCATCATTCCTTAGCTTCATTATCCCATTAACTCCCCACCTTTTTAATCTAATCCAGATATTTTGATTCAGACATATTTCTGATGATTCAGCTACTCCTAAAGAAAAAGCAAATAAAACAGGAAGTAAACACAGTGTAGAGATATTTCCAAGCTTCCATTTCATTACACAGAACCAAGCAATACAGAACCATTCCTCACCTTCATTATCTCATTAACTCCCCATATTTCGAACCTAATCCAGATACACAGATTCAGACATATTCCTGATGACTCAGTTACTCCTAAAGAAGAAGCTGATAAAACAAGAAGTAAGCTAATATAGAGATATATCCAAGCTTCCACGTCATTTTAACCGCCGTCTGTCGGGTGTGGTCTACGAGTCCACGACAAAATGATTATGTGAAATATTTTTTAAATTATTTTGCTCAAAACTTCTACGGTCACAGTCTTTCAAGTATCTGAATATCAACTGTTTTCGCGATAAAAAACTGTTTTTCAAAATTCCAAATAGTCGCTACATAATATTTTGTCCTGACAGATCCTTCCCGATCAAATGTGTAACAATATTCGCAGATGTAATCTGTAAGAATCGTATTCCAGTTGGAACTCTATGCGTTCTTTTTGTGTTTGTAGAGGTATTACCGAGTTATAAAACTATACCTCGGAGTGATCGCAATATAGTTCGGTAGTTCCCTTAATAATTACTATATATACGGTTACCGTATCGTTGACATGCCAGTTTACTATTGAACCCCATTTTGAGGCGTTGTTTTATGTGTTATTTATTTTACAAATATAGAGAATAGAAAAGTGCATAAAAAATTATTTATAACTAATATCAAATATCTAGTTAGCAATCTACAAATAGCATACTTACAAAGGTAAGTACAAAGGTAGTACGTACAAAGGTAGGTAAGTAGTATCACACAATTTTCTGATATGATTTGATAAAATAATAAATGATTTATTATTTGATAGCATTGTGATATGGATCCTTATGAAAAGGAGAGAGAAAGATTACAGAAACTGTATGAAGAAGTTAGCACGGGCAGTGAAATAAAAGAGTCTGACGTTATTTCGATATCAGATCCAGATTTTGTAAGTATCAGTGATCATGATACAGAAACTGAGCAGGAAAACGTAAATGAAGATGCAGATATTATGCATCAGGATGACGGCGAGGATGATGAAGATGAACAACCCGTGATTCGTGATAGATGATCGTATTTTTTTGGTAAAGATGGAACTAAATGGAAAAAGGCTGTCCCATCTAGAAATATTAGAACTCGCAACGAAAACCGTAGTGTCTCACCTGCCGGGGGTCATCGGTGAAGCACGTGACGCATTATCTCCCATTCAATGCTGGATGTACATGTATGGAAACTGCATTGATATTGTAGTTGAAAACACTAGTTTATTTATTGATAAAATTTCTGTTAAATACCAAGATAAGACTGAGTGTAGACCTACCGACTATATAGAAATCCAAGCGCTGATGGGTTTGTTTTATTTAGCTGGGCTCAATCATAGATCAAGGACACATCTAGCAGAGTATTGGTCATCAGACGAAATGGGATATGAGATATTTCCTGCTACAAGGGCAAAACGGAGGTTCGTCTTCTTATTGAAATGCATTCGCTTAGACGATACCACAACTAGAGGTCAAAGGAAAGAAATGGACCAACTAGCAGCAGTTCGTACTATTGTTGACAAGTTCAACGACAATTGTAAGAAAACTTATTCTGTGGGCGAGTATGTAACATTAGATGAAATGCTGCTTGCCTTTAGGGGTAGGTGCAGTTTCCGAATGTACATTCCAAGTAAACCAAACAAATACGGATTGAAAGTCTTCGCCGTTGTTGATGCCAAAACATCCTTCACTTCACACATAGAAATTTACGCTGGTGTTCAACCCAATGGTCCATATAAAACTGACAACTCTACCGCTGCAGTAACTGAAAGAATGTGTTCACATTTATTAGGATCAGGAAGAAATGTTACAGTAGATCGTTGGTTCACAGGATATTAAATTGTAAAGAAACTGCTAAGAGAGTACCGCCTTACTGTGGTTGGTACATTTAGAGCCAATAGAAGAGAACTACCTCTTGAAATAACACAAGTTAAAAACAGGAAAGTATATTCTTCGTTATTCGCATTTAGTAATGATATGACTGTAGTTTCATGCTTGTAGTTTCAACAATGCGCCGAGACGATCATATCGATGAAGCTACCGGTGATCGGAAAAAGCCCGAAATAATTACTTTCTATAATAGCACAAAAAGTGGAGTAGATGTTGTTGATCGAATGATCACATTATACAATGTTGCAAGAAACACAAAGCGTTGGCCAATGGTAATTTTCTATAACCTCCTGAATATAACAGCAATTAACGCTTTTATTATCTACAAAGGCAACATACCAGATGGTGAATTTGCTAAAACTCGCAGACTGTTTCAAAAAAATCTTGGTATGGAGTTAGTGAAAAATAACATGCAAAGAAGAGCCGTTGATAAGCACTTGACCAAAAGTGTGCGTACTTTTGCCTTGAGGCTCTCAGGTATTGAAGAGGAGATTATTCCAGAGCCACAACCAGGGAAAAGAGGAAACTGTAAATATTGCAAAAGACGAAAAACTCGTTATTTTTGCAAAATTTGTAAATGGTGGTTGTGCATGGAGCACATAACAGCGTGCTGCAACGATTGTTTGGGAAATATGGAGACCACAGTTTGAAGCCCTCCAGTTTGTGCATAGAATATTATTCTTTAGTTAAGACATTTTTTTATAACACTTTATACATTTTTAAATAAATATTATTATAGATCGATTTTCTTTTCCTTTATTTAGGCGTTGTTTCCAAATTTTGAAAAATATATGATTAAATTGTAAACATTTTCTTTAAATCAAATTAACATAAAACGTGAGTTTGGAATTGGCCCTGTATTAGGCTATTATATAGTACAAGCATCATATAAAACATATTTATGAGAAATTAGTACAGGAGGACACATTGGCGTCCTTTAGAGTTTTTTCTATTTTGGACTCCACAGACCACACCCGATCGAAAGTGTTAAGAAAGCGCGCCCGACAGACGGAGGGTTAAGCAACACAGTACCACTTCTTAGCTTCATTATCTCATTAACTCGCCACACTTCGAATTTAATCCAGATACTCAGGTTTAGACATATTTCTGATGACTCAGTTACTCCTAAAGAAAAAGAAAATAAGACAAGAAGTAAGCTAGTATAGAGATATTTTCAAGCTTCCATTACATTTGAAGCAATACAGAACCATCCCTTATCTTTATTATCTCATTAATTCCCAACACTTCAAATCTAGCCCAGATATTCAGGTTTAGACATATTTCTGATGACTCAGTTACTCCTAAAGAAGAAGCAAATAAGACAAGAACTAAGCTAGTATAGAGATATTTCCAAGCTTTCATCTCATTTGAAGCAATATAGCACCACTCCTTAGCTTCATAATATCATTAACTCACCACACTTCGAATTTAATCCAGATACTCAGGTTTAGACATATTTCTGATGACTCTGTTACTCCTAAAGAAAAAGCAAATAAGAGAAGAAGTAAGCTAGTATAGAGATATTTCCAAACTTCCATTTCATTTGAAGCAATACAGAACCACTGCTTACGTTTATTATCTCATTAACTCCCCACATTTCAAATCTAGCCATATTTTATAGATTACTACTGTAGCCATATCTATAGATTCAGACATATTTCTGATGACTCAGTGACTCCTAAAGATGAAGCTGATAAAACATGAAGTAAGCTAGTATAGACATATATCCAAGCTTCCACCTCATTTTAAGCAACACAGCACCACTCCTTAGCTTCATTATCTCATTAACTCACCACAAATCAAATTTAATTCAGATACTCAGGTTTAGACATATTTCTGATTACTCAGTTACTCCTACAGAAAAAGAAAATAAGGCAAGAAGTAAGCTAGTATAGAGATATTTCCAAGCTTACATTACATTTGAAGCAATACAGAACCATCCCTTATCTTTATTAATTTAATAAGAGAAGAAGTAAGCTAGCATACAGTTATTTCCAGGCTTTCACCTCATTTTAAGCAACACAGCACCACTCCTTAGCTTCATTATCTCATTAACTCACCACACATCGAATTTAATCCAGATACTCAGGTTTAGACATATTTCTGATGACTCAGTTACTCCTAAAGAAGAAGCAAATAAGACAAGAACTAAGCTAGTATAGAGATATTTCCAAGCTTCCATCTCATTTGAAACAATATAGCACCACTCCTTAGCTTCATTATCTCATTAACTCACCATACTTCGAATTTAATCCAGATACTCAGGTTTAGACATATTTCTGATTTCTCAGGTACTCCTAAAGAAAAAGAAAATAAGACAAGAAGTAAGCTAGTATAGATATTTCTAAGCTTCCATAACATTTGAAGCAATACTGAACCATCCCTTATCTTGATTGTCTCATTAACTCCCCACACTTCAAATCTAGCTTAGATATTCAGGTTTAGACATATTTCTGATGACTCAGTTACTCCTAAAGAAAAAGAAAATAAGACAAGAAGTAAGCTAGTATAAAGTTATTTCCAAGCTTCCATTACATTTGAAGCAATACAGAACCATCCCTTATCCTTATTATCTCATTAACTCCCCACACTTCAAATCTAGCCCAGATATTCAGGTTTAGACATATTTCTGATGACTCAGTTACTCCTAAAGAAGAAGAAAATAAGAGAAGAAGTAAGCTGGCATAGAGGTATTTCGAGGCTTTCACCTCATTTTAAGCAACACAGCACCACTCCTTAGCTTCATTATCTTATTAACTCATCACACTTCGAATTTAATCCAGATACTCAGGTTTTGACATAATTCTGATGACTCAGTTACTCTTAAAAAAAAAGAAAATAAGACGAGAAGTAAGCTAGTATAGAGATATTTCCAAGCTTCCATCTCATTTGAAGCAATACAGCATCGCACCTTATCTCATTAACTCCCCACACTTCGAATCTATTTGAGATACTTAGATTCAGACATATTTCTGATAACCCGGTTGCTCCTAAAAAAGAAGCAGTTAAGACAAGAAGTAAGCTAGTACAGAGATATCTCCAAGCTTCTATTTCATTTGTAGCAATACAGCATCATTTCTTACCTTCATTATCTCATTAACTCCTCATACTTCGAGTCTAATACAGATACTCAGATTCAGACATATTTTTGATGTTTTTTTGCAAAACTTTACTTTAATTTAATAACCTATCATTGACTTAAATTCAGAAGCAGAGGTTTAAGGGCACCTACGGAATTGCTAACTTATTCTACATTTATACTAATATGTATTTATAAAAAGAATTAACATACACTTAGTTATATCACATCATCGTTCATAGGAGAAGATGTAATTTCGTACGCAATTTCCAATTTTTTCCACAGCTCCAGGAGATTATGTAATGGAGAAAATTTGAAGAATAGTAATCTACTACTAAAGGATGTACTCTAGGAGAATTATATGTCGAAGGACATGATTAGCGGGAAGTAGTTAAACTGTAGGTTTGATTGAAACAGGATGACATCATGGCGCAACATGAGATAACCAGTAAACTACGCACTATATTGCCGATAGCATTATCCCTTCCCCCATTATAAACTCCAGAACTCACGGACAAATCGAGGAAACTATGTAGGGCAAATTGTAAGAACAAAACAGGATTACGGAAATAGAGAATCGTTAAATCTAGAAATTAATCTATTCAGATCCCTGTATCTATAATCAATGAAACAGAAAAGATCTTAACGTATTATAATTCATGTTTATAAAGCAAAATATTTACAATTCCAAAATAAAGCTAAACAACTTGAGATGTTGAGAAATCCCTTTAAGATGAGGTTAATATTATCAGAAACGTGAGCTGCCAAAGGTTAAAGTAAACGTTGAAAGGAAGAGCAACTAATTGAAAAAACTTTAATCGAAACATTTCAAATGAAAATTCCCTTTGAAATATTCGCCTTTCATTTTTTAGTGTTTATGGTTTCCGATATTGATGACGAGTTTAATAAGGTAACCGAAAGTGGCCAGAAAAATTGGGCAGTTTATCGGAGAACATTTTGGAGCGAAGGGTCAACCCTTAACCGCAAAATCGGTCGCAGATGGTACCGTAACGCCATATTGTACGATAACCTCGGGTCTCGTAAAAAAAGACTCCCCACTCGAAATATACGATCATACTCCCCTCGAAAATTCAAACTAAATTTTTATATACAATTTTAGTTGGTGAAAAGTCGATTAGGAAATTCTACTGGACGCGATTCGGTTACGATAAGATTTAAAAAATGTTTAAAACGTGCCGGGCAGAGAGAATTTTCAGTTTTACAGATGGATCTGCGGGTAATGTCGGGAATATTAATGTCGACGAATGGCGCATCTCCAACCCGCAATTGGGACACCAGAAGGGGAGCCGCCCGACAGGTCGCTAAATTAGAATATTGCGGATTTTATTAAAAACTGCACAGGCCGCAGCAACACGTCCCCAAGAGAGTGGCGGTGAAATTAAAATTTTAATGTTCCCACTTTAACGAGCGTGTCTGCACGATTTACCGCCATGAGGGTCGTAAATTTTATTAGATAATTACCCCGGAAGCGATAGATACTCGGAATAAAAATTAATAACAAAACAAAAAATCAATTTAACTTCAACTCGAAACCTTATCACCATTAAATATTATATAGATGACTCAGTACATAGAAAATATAAAAGGGCCATAAACTATCACATTCCCATCATAATAATATTTGATCCTATTTTTATGTCGTACGTGTCGAAGATTTTACTGTCACATCCAAGTCACAAAAGAGCCTCCGTAAAACGTGCTTATTCGACCTAGACTTTATACGGGGAAATAAATGAGGATGCTCGAGTTCGCGGAATTTCGACGACCGAAACGGCGCACATATAAAAATTCTCATAAAACGATCGAATTTCAACGCCATGATCGCGTATTGTTATCTTATAAACGAGATTCCCTTTTTCTTAGCGCCCTATGCGCGATAATCCAGAGAAGCTCAAGCGGATCCAAAGTAATTGCTCTAAATCCCTCGATGACCTCGTCTCCAATTATCAGCACGTTTTAAAGGGACTCCCTCGTAAAACACCAGTTGCTTTGTAGTTACCTAAAAAGAATTTTTTTTAATTTAAGAAGCTTCATTCCAATTTCTGCACACAAAAACACTTCATTGAACGGTTGGTATTAACAATTTAAAGTTTGGGATTATAAAATTTTAAGACCAACCTTCAACGAAAAGTTAAGTTGAAGTTCCGGAGGCCTAGTGCCGCATTAATTCTCTATACGTGCCTTGTTGAAAGCCGAGAAAGTTCGGAACAAACAAGACGTAGAATGTAATTAGACGTCCCGCATATTACGGAAAGATGTCAGAAAGTTTGTGATATACTTTCAGGTGAGATATCGTATGATTAGTACTTTCAACTCGCAAAAGTTTGCAAAGACTACAAACAGGTTCTTCTTTCGTTGTAAACGTTGTAAACAATGGCAGTCTTTTGAGCTTTATGAATGATAGCTCAAGTTTCATCGACACAATTTAACTTATACAACATTAAACTCTGAGTAACATAATAGGAAAAATCAGGGTTGAAAAATACTATTTTTTTTTAAATTTTTAAACAAAACACCTGTGTTGTTTTAAACAGTTTTTTTGTTTTAAACTTATTTTACGTTGCTACCAAAAAATTGTATTTTAAACCGTTTTAAACTGTGTTTTAAACAAGCTGTTGGAAATATATGAAATATTTAGGAGTATTTTTAAACCAAAAATCGAACCCTTACGTCCAAATTATGCCTTCTATAAACTCTAACTCAAGTGAGATAAAGTATAAGCACTTGTTATTGAGCTTAAATTGAATAATCTAATTTACATCATCATATCTCAAAGACGAATTGAGATATTATTATGAAATAAAAATCATTTTGAAGCAAATTTAATCTAGTTTTAACAAACCAATTATAATTATTTCGATTCCATAAATTAAAAAGATACAATTTTTATTAATCGCCTCTCTTGTTATTGAGATTAAATTGATTAATCTAATTTACATCATCATATCTCAAAGACGAATTGAGATATTATTATGAAATAAAAATCATTTTAAAGCAAATTTAATCTAGTTTTAACACACTAAGTATAATTATTTCGGTTCCATAAATTAAAACGATATTTTTTTTTAAAATCACCTCTCTTGTTATTGAGGTTAAATTGAATAATCTAATTTACATCATCATATCTCAAAAACGAATTGAGATATTATTATGAAATAAAAATCATTTTAAAGCAAATTTAATCTACTTTTAACAAACCAATTATAATTATTTCGATTCCATAAATTAAAAAGATACAATTTTTATTAATCGCCTCTCTTGTTATTGAGGTTAAATTGATTAATCTAATTTACATTATCATATCTCAAAGACGAATTGAGATATTATTATGAAATAAAAATCATTTTAAAGCAAATTTAATCTAGTTTTAACACACTGAGTATAATTATTTCGGTTCCATAAATTAAAACGATATTTTTTTAATCACCTCTCTTGTTATTGAGGTTAAATTGAATAATCTAATTTACATCATCATATCTCAAAAACGAATTGAGATATTATTATAAAATAAAAATGATTTTGAAGCAAATTTAATCTAGTTTTAACACACCAATTATAATTTCTTGGATTCCATAAATGAAAAAGATATTTTTTTTAAACCACTTCTCTTATTATTAAGGTTAAATTGAATAATCTAATTTACATCATCATATCTCAAAAACGAATTGAGATATCGCCATGAAATAAAAATCATTTGAAGCAAATTTATTCTAGTTTTATCACATTAATTAGAATTTCTTCGATTCCATAACAATATACTGTAGACTTTAACCCTGATCTCCTTAACAAGATCTTTGTGAATAAGGCTAATAACGTTATTTCTCGGAATGGTTTCTTTTTCGGATGTGTGCCGTACACACTTGATGAGACTTTTGATGTCTAGAGGAAACATCAAAGTCTAGTGAAACTCGAGAAAATACCTAGAAGAAAGAACAATAAACATACTTAAGATTAAATCCATAAAGAAAGCTATAAACAATTATTATAAAAAGGTTCACACTTTCAATTTAAAACTTTATTATCTTTATCAAGGATTCACCAAACAATTTCATTATGTCACTACAGAGAAAATAATCGGAGAATATCTTAACAATATCTTAACGTTGGAGGACATACAAAGAAAGAAGGATAAGAAATTGAATAATTTGAGGTAGAATAAATTGAAGAACGAAAAATTGAAAAATACGAACAGTAACCATGAAATACTTCATAAATTCTACCCACGAATGTCGAATCTCTCAAATGTTGAATGCACCCAGAAAGAAAATAAATTGCTATACAAAGGTAAAAAAATTTTCCCGAAAGGTGACATTAATTTATCAAGAGGTACCTACAGCAAGCACTCATGAAAGAAGAGCAAAAATTAAAATACATCAACAAGAAAGAAAAACAAGAAAGGACAGATACAATGAATACTATCAGGAGTATAAAGGAGAAAATTAAAAAATGCGGGAATGGTGAATATGAACAAGAAAGAATATGTTAATAAGACAGAAGAATCAAGAGAAAATCAAGAGAAACTTCACAAATCAATTCCAAAAGGAAACCAAAAACATCATCAAGAAATCGGAAAGCACCGTTAAAAAATATCTGGGAAACTAATACCTTAATTAATATGAACCCTTTAATCCCTAAACTTTACTCACTTGTTAAATCATACAAAGAAAACAACCCTATAAGACCGATAGTTTCTTCCATTAATTCCAATACTCATAAACTTGCCAAAGCCCTGGTTGCTGTTTTCAAAAAAGAGATGAGTTTCAAACCTAAACATACCATTTCTGACCGTTATCAATTAACTGAATTAATTAGTAAATTAAGACTTCCCCAAGAGATCAAAATCTCATCTTTTGACCTCCCTGATACTCCAATATTCCAATCATAGAAGCCTTAGAAATAATGAAAAAAGCTTTAACAAAAGAGATAAGTGATAAGGACGATGCTAATAACTTATTCAATATTTTAAAACACTATCTTAAACAGAACTTCTGTCAATTCAACGACGAATATTATACCTTCTTCGTCTTATAGCTGAGATCTTCCTTAATGAAATTGAATTTGATAAGATTCTTAGTGACATCAATCCTTACAAACAAGACATCATTTTTTGGACAAGATATGTTGACGATATCCTTGTCATCACTGAGAATGAACTGAACATCAACAACTTACACAAACACATCAATGAACAGAATGTGGTATCGAATTTAAAATCTATCGCAAACCAACACAAACTGACGACATTATTCGTTTTGAATCATATCATGATCACCAAAAACTTGTGTGAGGAAGAGTGTGAAGAAGTGTCCTCTGCTAATGATAGCAAATGATTTTTGTGTTGCCAATGAACGTTATCTAAACAAAGAAAATGACTGTTCAGTCTTAAACCCCGTCATTTAAAGGAATTTTCTTCCACAACATTTTTTTTGGGCTTAACACTGAGTTGTCCGGATTTAAACTTTATATCTCACACATTTTCTTATTTCGTAGATTGGTTGGTTCGGTGTCTGCCGAGATACTCAGGACCGCCTATTTCTAATTGATTCACTCTCGTAAGTTATTGTATAATTGCATGGGGGTTACTTCAGCACTGGGCTATGCAGATGATTGTCATCACGTCTTTAGACAGCGAAAATTTTGACGGTGCTATCTATTTTTTTTTATTTACACATTATTATAAGATACAAAACTGCAGAAATGTTTATGTAGAATATTTCTCAGGTTTTATACATATAATGTATTGCCCTTGGAAATCAGAACACTCCAAAAAAGTAAATTTTTAAATGTTATGAGAGAGTTTCTGCTAAGAAATGCGTTTTACTCAGTTAAGTAGCTGTGTTGTACTGATTTTTATATACTTGTAAGCGTCGAGTGTAAGTCACTAGAAGTAACAGGGATAATGAATATCTGATTCATGATGCGTTTTTGCATTTTTTTTCAATTGTTTTGATCGTTTCCCGTATTGCAAAATTGTTTACAATAAGTTTACTAAAAGTAGTTTTTGACTTGTCCCATCATATGATGAATGGTGGGACAAGTCAAAGATTGCATGAATTCAAAATTAAAAGAAGTTTTTGCATAAATAATTAATGATCAAAAATTGGAATGTTTTTGTCTGAACATTCCAATTGTAATTTTTATCGTTTCTTATCATCGACGAAACTTTTTCCATTCACGACCCTCTCTCGAATCTGAATGCAATTTACCGCGTTAAAAGGGTGCCCAGGGGAAATCTTCAGCTCGCGCTGAAAAGTTTTCAGTTAACGAATAGATACACGCGACACTTATTCGATCGAAAATCTTGGCGAATCGCAATTTTTCTACGAGGACTTTATTTATCCCATTAACGGAAATAATGAGATCGTCCCACCACGTGACATGTAAATATCGCATCCGTTTTCAACGGTAGGCGCTCGCCGACAAATAACCATGACAAATTGGATGGCTTCAAATCCGCGAGCGTTCTGTTCTGATTTATAGGTTCATCGATGCGTGTGACCGACGATTTCGTAGACAGGAAATTTATGAGGCAGATGTCGAGTCATCCCCCTTCTAGATTTTTACAAACTCATTCTAACATTAATTATTTATTTTCATGTTATTCAAACTTGAATGAAATGTTTATTTGACATTAATAATCAATAGTAGTAAACAAACGCAAATATATTGTAATGAATTTCACCTGAAACAATAATTAATGACAAAATGAGGTTTAAATTTTGAAATAATTATTGGGTAAACAACGGGGGTTATTTTTCACTTTGCCAAAAATGTTATTCATTTAATTAGTAATGAATAATAACTAGGTAACGAAACGATCCCGATTTAAATGAATAACAATAAATCGGGTTAAGTGCAAAGCGAAATAACTCCCCGGTTGCACATTGTGCGGTTTTACAACCGGGCGAATTGCGCAACTTTTAGCAATTTAAACTTGCCGCCAAAGTCGGGTGAAACTATGCGCAACTTGGACGAGCCCCGACTTCCGTTTATTAATAAACTCTAATTGCGTATGAAATACCGCGGGAAATGGGTCGGTTTTCGGATGTAGCTTACAAGATATCTCATCACACATCATAGCGGCAAGGTCGAACACTTGAAATGCCAAATTGTTAATTAATTTCTAGGGCGAACATCGACTGCAGCTCTCGAATAACTGCCAGATGTGGAGAGCAATTAGTGAAATTGCTCACATACTCGCTACACAAACTAATCCAAATTAAATTTTCAAATATTTACTCGGTGGTTTGTAGTTAACTAAATAATTTTTTTTAAATTTCGATTTGATCGCATTCAAAACAATACCCTTAAATCTTCCTTAAGATCAGATAAAACAAATAATCTTCTAAACAATTCCAATTATCACAAAATTTCCAATCTCTTCTAATTGACTTTAAAACAAACCGTAGAATTCACGAAAAGCACACGGGGTATCATCAAAAAGATAAAACCGAGCGTTACTTAACCAAATCTAAACACACGATCTGCGACCGCCTGTTTTCGGGATATTTACGCGAAATGAAAAAGATAACGCTTTTCCCGAATTGTTTTACTTGGAAAAGATGTTTGTTGAACGTAATTTCCTCGGATTCGGGGTAACACATTTCGCGAGTTTTTCCATCGCGGACCCTTTTTCGCGAACGGAATGTAAATAACCGTATTTGCTCGGAAAAGAAGTCAACGGTCCCAGAAAAACGTGAAAGAGAAAGCTCGACATTTTCACGCGTCAAGGAATGTTGTTTGGAAAACGTTAAACCGAACGAGTGTGGGTGTACTAACAAATATAAATTTTCTTTATTATTATTTGAGTATGCTAATGGATTTCCCCAGGGAATATTAGGTAATTATCTTAGTCACGTAGGAACCTTATTATTACCGTCATTGTTATCCTATGTATGTCAGGTAATGCACCTGGGCTTTAAAGCTAATTTCGCCGACATTTCACCGGGCGGCGATGCTCTCAATCGGCCCAATTAACCTCGTAGGACCTTTAAGACCCGCATTATAATCACCGTCCACTATTTCGACTCTTACTAACAACCGCAGGGGCTCTTCTCTTTAGCTTTATTAATTACTCTAAGGTCGACCGACGTCGAATCGCAATTAGCCGCTACGTTAATATGCCAGGACAAGGGACCGAGAGGATAATCTTTATTTGGGTTGTCGTGGCTATTGTTGTGTAAACAAGGTACTTTGAAATTTATGGGTACAACGCGTTCATGCAACATGATATGTTTGCTGCCCACTAACTTTTCCTAAAAAGATAACAGGGAGTAACGAGTAAATTTAATCAAATAGTATATTTACGTTTCTTCAAGATAGTTTGGTATGCCAGTATGGAGTTTGCATCTCTGTAGACGGTAGATCGCCTGATGTTGACATTATTTTAATTGTATAATCTCGCCCACGACTGATTTTTACTTAACACATGATGTCATTCTGTTCAGCCGAGGTCGCTTGCGGCCGAGGTTGTCGTTTATTTGATATCATTATTGTGTAAATATAATATAAATATGACGTCTCGCCCATAAGTAAGCTTGACTTATCCACAATATCACTCTGTTAAGCCGAGGTCGCTTGCGGCCAAGGTAGTTGGTTGTTGGACATCATCTTTTTTTAATATGATATCAACTGTACTATCTCGTTCGCAGGTGGCCTCGACTTAACATAATATCACTATGTTAAGCCGAGGTCGCTTGCGGCCGAGGCAGTGAGATGTTTGATATCATCCTTGTGTTAAGATGATATCAACTGTACTACCTCAAACATAGGTAACCTTGACTTAATCCACAATATCACTCTGTTAAACCGAGGGCGCTTGCGGCCGAGGCAGTGGGTTGTTGGACATCACCTTTATGTTAATATAATATCAACTGTACTATCTCGTTCGTAGGCGACCTTGACTTAACACAATATCACTATATTAAGCCGAGGTCGCTGGCGGCCGAGGCAGAGGTTTTTGATTTAATACGCACTATCACTATATTAAGTCGAGGTGGCGGTCGAGACAGTGAGTTGTTTCATATCATCTTTGTGCTAATATGATATCAACTGAACTACCTCGAACATAAGTAACCTTGACTTAATCCACAATATCACTCTGTTAAACCGAGGTCGCTTGCGACCGAGGCAGTGGTTTGTTTGATATCATTTTTGTATAAATATGATATCAACTATTACGACTCGCCCATAAGTAAGCTTGGCTTATCCAGAATATCACTCTGTTAAGTCGAGGTCGCTTGCGGCCGAGGCAGTGGGTTGTTGGACATCATCTTTGTGTTAATATGATATCAACTGTCCTATCTCGTTCGCAGGCGACTTCGACTTAACACAATATCACTATGTTAAGCCGATGTCGCTTGCGGCTGAGGCAGTGAGTTGTTTGACATCATCCTTGTGTTAAAATGATATCAACTGTACTACATCGAAACATAAGTAACCTTGACTTAATCCACAATATCACTCTGTTAAGCCGAGGTCGCTTGCGGCCGAGGCAGTGGGTTGTTGGACATCATCTTTGTGTTAATATGATATCAACTGTACTATCTCGTTCGTAGACGACCGCGACTTAATACAATATCACTATATTAAGCCGAGGTCGCTGGCGGGCGAGGAAGAGGTTTTTTTTGATTTAATACACAATATCACTATATTAAGTCGAGGTGGCGGTCGAGGCACTGAGTTGTTTCATATCATCTTTGTGTTAATATGATATTAACTATGCCGCTTCACCTGTAAGCGACCTCTACTTAACCCTTGTACGACCAAAACTGGGTAAATAATGACCCGAAAACAATATTTGTTTAAATAGTATTCGAAATACAAATTGGATCTTGTTGTCCTTCCACATATTCTCTAGAATTACTATTCTCATGCGATATGCAAGTTTATATTACAACTATTGTGATCATCAGATTGCTTTGGAATCAGAATAGTGCATCAAGTCTCTAGGAGACCTAGAAGCCTCAAAAGAATTGCAGAGAGGCTTATAAAAGTTGAGAAAAATGAAGAACAACGAATAGTAAAATCGTTATCAGATTTTTTTTAATTTTTAAAATAATACTGGAATATGGTGGATATTGTTAGCTGAAGAACTTCTGACAAAAAATTTAATATTACTTGGGATTGTTCGAAAAAATATAAAGGATTTGCTAAAAATATTGCCGTCGCCATTAATCTTGATTCTATTCCGCAAAGGACATAAATCTATATTCAAAGAAATGTGTGATAGTTTTGTTATCTATGCAGCATACACATGAGATAAGCAATTGCGAGGTATATTACAAACGAAATATTGTTTTGGAATATAGGGAAACAAAGAATGGAGTCTTGGACAAACTCTTTCATTAACATAGGCACCGATTTTTGGAAATACGTGTGGGTGCAGAATAAATCTGAAAGGGCAAAAGACTCAGGCGACGAATTAAGTTTGAAAACGTCTGAAAAAAATGAAAATACGTGCTCTCAATACATTGAAATTAAAAAAATAATTGATAATAGTAACTTAAATCCAGATAAAACCAACAATACTATTGAAGTTTACTTCAAATTTTCTGCAAGCAATATAATATCTTTCAGATGCAGTATCAAGTCTTCTAGAAGTATTTCAAGTCTTCCAGAGGTATTTTCAATTTTTATGGAAGCATTGCAAATCTTATAGAAGGGGTATCAAGTCTTCTGAAAGCATTTCAAGTTTTCTGCAAGCAATATCAAGTTTTTCAGAAGCAATACCAATCCTCCTGGAAGCATTTCAAGTCTTATAGAAACAGTATCACGTCTTGTGGAAGGATTTGAACTCTTCTAGAAGCAATATCAAACATGTAGTAGTAATAGTCAAGAAATGCTTCTCAACTCTTCATTTCAACTCTTCTAGACGCGGTATCAAGTTTTGTGGAAAGATTTGAAGTTTTCTAGAAGATATATCAAATTTCTGGAAGCATTTCAAGTCTTTTCGAAACGTTTCAAGTTTTTTGGAAGCAGTATCAAGACATTTAGAAGCAGTATCAAGTCTTCTGGAAGTAGGTCAAATCTTCTAAAAGCAATATCAAGTCTTCTGGCGTACTGCTTGATAGTACTTATCAAGTCTTCTGGAAGCAGTATCAAGTCTCAATTCAAAATATGTACTCCTGTACCGGTGCCTATCTTACGAGAGGCATTATCAGTTTTTATGGAAGCATTTCATGTCTTATAGAAGCGGTATCAAGTCTTGTGGAAGGATTCGAAGTCTTCCAGAAGCAATAGCAAGTCTTCTGGAAGCAATTCAAGTTTTCTGCAAGCAATATCAAGTCTTCCAGAAGCAATACCAACTCTCTTTGAAGCCTTTTAAGTCTTATAGAAACGGTATCAAGTCCGGTGGAAGGATTTAAACTCTTCTAGAAGCAATATCAAGTCTTGTGGAAAGATTTGAAGTTTTCTAGAAGAACTATCAAATTTCTGCAAGTATTTCAAGTCTTTTCGAAACGTTTCAAGTTTTTTGTAAGCAGTATCAAGTCTTCTGGAAGCAAATCAAATCTTCTAGAAGTAATATCAAGCCTTCTAGCAGTAGTATCACGTCTTCTGGAAGTAGTATCAAATCTCAATTTAAAATATGTACTCTTATTCCGATGCCTATCTTCGAGAGTATAGTTGCCGTAGAACTACAAGGCGATGGCCATAAGTATTGTTTATGAATTATTTTGATAATGCGACGTATAATGCCTTTGTAATTTGGAACAAAGAAGTTTTAAATAGACTGGAAATTTAAATCAAATATTCAAAAAGAAAAAAAAAACGAATAGCAAATTATATAAATATTGTAAAGTACGGGAAGAAAAATAACTTACCGAAGATTCGAAACATCAACAACTCAAAAACGGGGATACTGTCAATGTCGAGGAAGTGATTTAAACCATTCCATAAATATTTCTAATACAATATTTAATTTTAATGCTTTGAACAAAACCTAAGATCGTTTACCATGCATGGGTTTAAAGTGACCCGTTATGGTCGTCAATGTTCGTTCAATCATTTTGGTCGTACGAGGGTTAATTGTGTATTACTATAAATACTAAATTGTGTATACTATAACTGTACTATCTCGTTCGCATGCGACCTCAATTTAACACAATATCACTCTATTCAGCCGAGGTCGCCTGCGGCCGAGGCAGTGGTTTATTTGATGAAAGCCTGGTGTTGATATAGTGTTAATTGTAAAATCTCACTCACGAACGACTTCTAATTATCATACTATATCATTTTGTTGCTCTGAGGTCGCTTGCGACCGAAGCAGTGGGTTATTTAACAACATCTTTATTACAAAAAAATAACACAAAGTCACGACGTACCGGTCCGATCAAAACTTAATCAAGCCTATCAAAGGTTTACGATTTTGATATATTTGCTTTATCCAGCTCATTTACGGTCTGCCTGGTGAACAGTTCGACTTAGCGAAGCGCGGAGGATCTCAAAATACGCGGGACGTATATACCGGAACACGCGAAAGATCCTAGAGGTCACGACATAGCGGTCCGATCAAAATTTTACCGACCCTATAAAAGTTATTCGACTTAGAAATTTGGAGGCGCATTTTTTCCGTGATTTAAATGATCTCAGTATCTCCTGGACCGATTGAAAATCTGAACACACCGACAGATACCCTGATAACCCATGAGGTCCATAGGCATATTTTCATTTTCATCCGATTTTCCGTTACGAACCTCTACAATTCCAAAGTTGAGGTTTGTCAAAAAATCATTTTTTCGACACGAAGAAACGACAGAAATTCGGGATCGTTGGGCTTAGCTACTGGCGGAAGGTCTTTAAAGACGCGTCTCGATGTGGGACGTTGTTGGTGGCATGAAAAGCAATTGATACCATTATAAACCTTTTTCGAAAATACTCCCAATTTACAGTATCGATTTAAAATCGCGATGTATCGCAAGGTAGTGCTCGACGTACTCTATCGGATCCTCAACGGGCGTATTTGTGACCTATTTCTTTCATCGCTTTTTTTCAAAATGAGAAACAGCGTTTTTGCTAACTTGACGCGCATGCGCCCGATTGAAACACGCATGCGCACGTTCAATTCGCTGCCGCTCACTGAGTATAGCGCAAAAAACCGCATGTCGATAGGACGCCCCTGAGCGGAGCACTTTCATACAGTAGGTCTAGCTCATGTCGGCTATTGGTGCATATAGACAATCAATTTTTAGAATTTAACTTTACAACAGCTTTCTTCTCCGATTACAATAAGATAGGCGATTTATTCCTAAATAATAACCAAAAGCAAAAACATGAAGAAATCAGCGATATTTATCAAATCAGCTCTTCGGATTGACCTAAAATATATATAGGGCAATGCGGCAGAAACATCTTAACCTGCTTCAAAGAACATACTGCCAAAGAAAATTCAGCTGTTTTTAAACATAAAAAAGATCGTCACATAATATTTTTGTTCAAAATATCAAATAGCTGAAAAATTTTAAAAATCAAAGAAATAGACCTCTATGAGGAACTCCACGTCAACAGTAATAACAAAAAGAACTTTCTAATGAGTGATATCATCGAAACCAACACCAATAAACATTTTTTTGAATTTCATGTAAACCACTACGCATGCTCAACTGTTTTTCCGTCTTCCTTCTCTTATCTTTTCTAACTTTGGTTTAGTGATTGTATGTTCTTTAAATCCACTTTGTCTAAATTATTTAGCTTGTCCCATGAAGAATTTCTTCAACATTTTCGGTTAACACGCACTACTTTTAAAGAATTGCTATCAATTTTAAATTAAAATATGCAAAGGTCCCTCAAAGGTCTAATAGTTCAACATTGGGTTAAGGATTTAAACTTCTTGATACGTATGTCACGGATCTTCTGAAATTCACGATCAGCTTTCTCCACTTTACCCCAGTTTTCTCCAAACATACTAGTGGAAAGTGAGAGGTCGAAAATGAGAGGTTACTTCTTATTTACTTACTGTAGATCACTGTAGGTCTTGTACCATATTCGTTCAAATCTAAGACGTACTATTTTTGTCAGGCAGTTGTCCTTAATAATGGGGTGGAATTTGTAATAACTTCAAGCTTCGTGGAAGCATTTCAAGTCTTCTGGAAACATACCAAATCTTTTGAAAGCAATATGATGTCATCTAGATGCAGTATTAAGTGTTCTCTCCACCCATTAAGAATTTTGTATGCCTGGTTGCTTGTGCACTCAAGGTACTCATGTATCCGGTGCCTATTTATCAGCTACGAGTTATAAAGATGTATATTGGTGATGCAGATCAGATTAATAACATTCTCTAGTGTACCCAATGTAATGAAGTTGACGATCCTTCTGTAATAATCAATTATGAAATTAATTGTCTACCTAAAATTTCAAGAAAACTTCATTTTACCTTGACTTCTATCGAAGATATATCCGAAATATTGTCTACATTCAAAACCAATGATGTTGGTGGACATGGATTTGATTTTGGAATGATCTTGCTTTGTTCTTCACATGTACTACTTTATATTTGCCACATTATCAATTGTTGTCTTGAAGACTCTATGTTTCCCAATGCTTGGTAGTGTGCACTTTTTATCGCAATCTCGAAAATTAGGATTATTACACAGTTGACCGATCTGCGTCCTATAAGTATCTTGCTTGTCCTCTCCAAGATTCTTGGGAGGATCATCACCCTCAGATGACATAAGCATTTGGAGGGGTTTGATGTTTTATCTGTTTTCCAATCTGGATTCAGTTATATTATCACGCTTTTGGACGTAATAGATGATATATTTGGATCTATTGATAATAAAAAGGTCTCAGTCCTCATTCTCTTATATTTTTCTAAGGCTTTAATTGTTACATTCCATATTGTTTAATCTTCTGTAGCAAATATAATTTCAGAAGTACCATAAGGCTCTATTTTGGGACCACTATCAGTTCTTTTGAACTAACTGACTTATTAAATGCGGAAAGAAATATAGATACCGACGTAGGAAACCTAATTCAATTTACAAAAAAGCTTAATGTTAGTGTTAATGGCTCTTCAATCAAATCGAACATTAATATCATAATTGACGGACACTTACTTATTTTTGGGGACAATACGAAGAATCTGGGCATGATTATTGAGGAGGATCTTAGATTTAGGAAGCATGCTGACTCCTTACTTCAAAGAAAAATGTAAATATTGCTTGATTTTTACCTAATATAAATAGTTACATTTTACAGGACTTTTACTTAAAAATCAAAACTCGGAGATTTGTAGATTTGAAGAAATGATCTTTAGTACGTTAAATACTAAATAAATTTTTTTTAATTGCTTCCTATTTCATGGTAATATCTCAATTAATTCTTGAGATATGATTCTTTGAAAATTGCTAGATTTTTTTATTTAATATATACAGTAACATTTTTACAGAGCTTTAATTTACAAATCATAACTCGGAAATTTGAAGGTTTGAAGAAATGATCTTTGGTACGTTAAATACTAAATAAATTTTCTTCAAATTGCTTCCTATTTTATGGTGATGTCTCAATTATTACTTGAGATATAATTGCTTGATTTTTATCTAACACATATTATGGTTTTGTAGTGTTTTATTAAAAAAATCATAACTTTACTTTGACTTAAGTATCTTATAAATACTTAATTAATTCGTTTCAAAATTCTGATACTTTCATAGCAATATCTCAATTAATTTTTGTGATTTTTACCTAACATATATAGTCACATTTTTACAGGGTTCTAACTTAAAAATCATAACTCGGAGATGTGAAAATTTAAAGAAATGATCTTTAGAACTTTAAATATTAAATAAATTTTCTTCAAATTGCTTTCTATTTCTTGGTGATATCTCATTTAGTTCTTGAGATACGATTCTTTGATGTGTTAATTACTTGATTTTTAACTAACATATATAGTTACGCTTTTACAGAGCTTTAATTTAAAAATCATAACTCGGAGATTTGAAGATTTGAAGAAATGATCTTTGGTACGTTAAATACTAAATAAATTTCCTTCAAATTGCTTCTTATTTTATGGTGATGTCTCAATTATTTCTTGAGATATGATTGCTTAATATTTATCTAACACATATTGTTATGTTTTTGCAGCGTTTTAATAAAAAAATCATAACTCGGAGGTTTAAAGATTCCAAAGAAACCATCTTTGGTACATTAAATACTTAATTAATTCGTTTCAAAATTTTGATACTTTCATAGCAATATCTCAATTAATTTTTGTGATTTTTACCTAACATATATAGTCACATTTTTACAGGGTTCTAACTTAAAAATCATAACTCGGAGATGTAAAAATTTAAAGAAATGATCTTTAGTACTTTAAATATTATATAAATTTTCTTCAAATTGCTTTCTATTTCTTGGTGATATCTCATTTAGTTCTTGGGATGCGATTCTTTGATGTGTTAAATACTTGATTTTTAACTAATATATATAGTTACGCTTTTACAGAGCTTTAATTTAAAAATCATAACTCGGAGATTTAAAGATTTGCAGAAATGATCTGTGGTACGTTAAATACCAAATAAATTTGCTTCAAATTGCTTCTTATTTCATGGTGATGTCTTAATTATTTCTTGAGATATGATTGCGTGATTTTTATTTAACACATATTGTTATGTTTTTGCAGCGTTTTAATAAAAAAATCATAACTCGGAGGTTTAAAGATTCCGAAGAAACCATCTTTGGTACATTAAATACTTAATTAATTCGTTTCAAAATTCTGATACTTTCATAGCAATATCTCAATTAATTTTTGTGATTTTTACCTAACATATATAGTCACATTTTTACAGGGTTCTAACTTAAAAATCATAACTCGGAGATGTGAAAATTTAAAGAAATGATCTTTAGTACTTTAAATATTATATAAATTTTCTTCAAATTGATTTCTATTTCTTGGTGATATCTCATTTAGTTCTTGAGATACGATTCTTTGATGTGTTAATTACTTGATTTTTAACTAACATATATAGTTACGCTTTTACAGAGCTTTAATTTAAAAATCATAACTCGGAGATTTGAAGATTTGAAGAAATGATCTTTGGTACGTTAAATACTAAATAAATTTCCTTCAAATTGCTTCTTATTTTATGGTGATGTCTCAATTAGTTCTTGAGATATGATTGCTTAATATTTATCTAACACATATTGTTATGTTTTTGCAGCGTTTTAATAAAAAAATCATAACTCGGAGGTTTAAAGATTCCAAAGAAACCATCTTTGGTACATTAAATACTTAATTAATTCGTTTCAAAATTCTGATACTTTCATAGCAATATCTCAATTAATTTTTGTGATTTTACCTAACATATATAGTCACATTTTTACAGGGTTCTAACTTAAAAATCATAACTCGGAGATGTGAAAATTTAAAGAAATGATCTTTAGTACTTTAAATATTAAATAAATTTTCTTCAAATTGCTTCCTATTTCTTGGTGATATCTCATTTAGTTCTTAAGATACGATTCTTTCATGTGTTAATTACTTGATTTTTAACTAACATATATAGTTACGCTTTTACAGAGCTTTAATTTGAAAATCATAACTCGGAGATTTGAAGAAATGATCTTTGGTACGTTAAATACCAAATAAATTTGCTTCAAATTGCTTCTTATTTCATGGTGATGTCTCAATTATTTCTTGAGATATGATTGCGTGATTTTTATCTAACACATATTGTTATGTTTTTGCAGCGTTTTAATAAAAAAATCATAACTCGGTGGTTTAAAGCTTCCAAAGAATCCATCTTTGGTACATTAAATACTTAATTAATTCGTTTCAAAATTCTAATACTTTCATTGCAATATCTCAATTAATTTTTGTGGTTTTTACCTAACATATATAGTCACATTTTTACAGGGTTCTAACTTAAAAATCATAACTCGGAGATGTGAAAATTTAAAGAAATGATCTTTAGTACTTTAAATATTAAATAAATATACTTCAAATTGCTTTCTATTTCTTGGTGATATCTCATTTAGTTCTTGAGATACGATTCTTTGATGTGTTAATTACTTGATTTTTAACTAACATATATAGTTACGCTTTTACAGAGCTTTAATTTGAAAATCATAACTCGGAGATTTGAAGATTTGAGAAAATGATCTTTGGTACGTTAAATACTAAATAAATTTGCTTCAAATTACTTCTTATTTCATGATGATGTCTCAATTATTTCTTGAGATATGATTGCTTAATTTTTATCTAATACATATTATTACGTTTTTGCAGCGTTTTCATTAGAAAATCATAACTCGGAGGTTTAAAAATTTGGAGAAACCATCCTTGGCACTTTAAATACTTAATCATTTTGCTTCAAAATGCTAGTACATTCATTGCAATATCTCAATTAATTTTTGAAATACGACTCTTTGAAGATTGATCGATTTTACCTAAGATATATAGTTACATTTTTACAGGGCTCTAACTTAAAAATCATAACTCGGAGATTTGAAAATTTGGAGAAATGATCTTTGGTACGTTAAATATTAAATAAATTTTCTTCAAATTGTTTCCTATTTCATGGTGATATCTCAATTATTTTTTAAGATATAATTTTTTTAAGATTGCTTGATTTTTATCTAACTTATATAGTTACGTTTTTACTGAGCTCTAACATAAAAATCATAATCCGGAGTTGAGGGATTGCTTTCTATTTCATGGTGATATCTCAATTAGTTCTTGAGATACAATTCTTTGAATATTGCTTAATTTTTAATTGCTTGAGTCATACCAAGTAGTTTGAAAATTACCACAAATTGTTCACAACTACTTCAGATTGTTTAAAATCATATCTGATTGAAAATGTATTAATTTACTTTAATTTATTTTATTATGTAAAGTCTATTTTTAATTTCTTATTACATAATCTTTTTACTGGTACATAAACCATGATATTAAGAGGCGCTTGCACGTAACACCTGGTATCCTAAAGCCTTTATTAGGGTGCCAAGACACGCACATTTTATGTATTCCAACATAACCCGAGGTCTTTGTAATAACAACCCCGTTACAATGTCGCCGTGATATTTTAGAGTTTCCAACCACGCCATATCCCGCCGTATAACATCTTTTTCTATGGGCTAATTTGTTTAGTTTCGTAGGGAATAACAAAGCAAGCTCGTTATTATTTTAATGAAACACGAAAGGAAAGGATCTCTAATTAAATTAAGGGATTGACACGGGTTGTTTCAATGGATCCCTTTTGAAAACATCTAACGAAGGGTTCGTAATTAATAAAATATACTTATTTCTTGATTCCTTGAATTCGGTTTTACTTTGATTAAATAATATCGTTAAAAAATAACTTTAAACATGAACCCTTTTTGAATTTTCCTAACAAACGGAGCTTATACGACTTCTCATTACAACGTGTTTTGCGACAATTATCCCTTTGATGTCGCGATACGTTTCGCTTCTTTGTTGTCAGAAGCCGGATTAACCGGCGTATGCACAAACACACAGAACATTAAATTAAGCCGTATTAATTAAATTAGGACGTGATTCCCGCATTTCACGAGATAATGAGTGATCGCAACGTTTACCTCTTATCCTATTGTTGGGATGTCCTATTTTTTTTGGTGCGGATACAATTTCGTTAAAAGCTTTTTACCACAGGGAAACGCGATGCGTTCGGATGAGATCGAAAATACGAGGAAACAAAAAGAATTCGTTGCATTATTCACAACGACCCGAATCTGAATTTAAAAACGACCGGGTGTTAGGCGATTGCATTTAAAATTTTTATTTTTTTTTTGTAATTTGAAACCCCATAACAAATCGGCGATTTAAAGTTTTACAAGGAAATCTCTAATGACCCCCGAACCCGGAACGGCTTCTTCTCTGTTTTTACGCTTTACTGGATTTTATCATTTTTAATTAAACACTTTTTGCGAACGAGTCTTTGTTGGAAATGGGGGGCGTCTCTTTTACTGGAATCTGTACAAGTTTCCTTTGAAGTTAACATTTTTACGGGCATCTCGATTATGCTCCATGTATCCCGGGACTTTGTATGTTAATTAAACCGTTTTAATCTACTTTACATCAAAAGGAAAAATCCGATTGAATAAATTTTAATATGGTTTTAACAAAAATAATGAAGCAATACTTTTGTAGACAAAACTTTGTTGGAACTAAATGAGTTTGCCGTCCATATCTCATCCATTTAAAGAGCGAGGCTTGCGCCAAAGTTGCTCAGGTGCTCGGGTCATAAAACGGCACCCCCATAAGCAGTTTCGCTGCGGAAGAAGCTCGTAAAATTAAAAGTTGTAAAATATTTTCCAACTCTGTATTGCTTACGAACTCTGCGAATTGTAGTGTAGATGTTGCTGTCAAACATCATTTGTGAGTTCGAATGTACTGAAAGAAATATCGATTATTTCGATGCTTTTAAGTTTTTCTTTGAATGTTGTATAAAGAAAAATTGTTTTCAGCACAAACTGTTATCAGCTTTTCCTTACGTTCTTTGTGCGAAGTCAGCTTTTCGCATCGTTTCGCTCGACTCGGGGACAAATGCACCGTCGATATATCATTTGTCACCATTTGCACCGTTTCATCTGGTTGATGTTTTCCCATCGCCGAAGTGAGCGCGGATCTATCCACTTCCCCCGAATCTTTTATTTCCTTCCTCTTCGATACATCGGAATTTGACAATTTCGTTTTCGTAATCTATATTAACACGTCTCGTCATATTTTATTTTATTCTATTTTATTTTATCTTTTTGCAGGAAGTTCAAATTTTAAAAGCCCTCGTCTTAGGGGAGGAAGAACGAGGACAAAGCCAATACCAGGTGATGTGCTTCATTTTCCACACTCCGCGTGATGCTTTCATCCCTTCGGATGCGATGTCAAAGTTGAGACAAAAAAATCCCGGAACGATTCGCGTCCCTGAAGAGGACAAAGGAAGGACGAATTATAGTATGGATTATACGGTCATTTTGAAGCGATCTACGGTTATTTCGCCGCATATAGCCGAAATGTGCGCTGAAGCCCCCGAAAGTAGTTACACAAGACACGAAGACATTAAAACTTGGTCAAGTATACAAGGTACGTAAATAAGTTAATTATTTTTGTTCGTAAAAATAAAAAAAGTGGGTTGAAATTATCTATTACCGGCTCCTCCGCCAAAAGTTGTAATCAAAACTGAGTTGAATGGAGGCGCAACGCGAAGTTGGAGTTTACTTCTTGTGCGACTAACGTCGAGTGACATTCGGAAAGGAGGCATTCGAGTCAGTGAATTAATGATGGTTTTTAGGGATAAGGACTTCTACTTGGTTCGAGTAACGCCCGCGGCTTTCATCCATCAACCCTCGGCGCGAATAACATTATTCCCACTCTCACAAAACTTTACCACGCGATCGAAACTTTCTTCATAACCCCAAGCGCTAATATAATTCGATTAATTAATTAATTAATTAACTAATTAACCATGAATTCGGATGTCGCGTTGCTTCGTGTAATCCCGGTTGTACATAAGAGAACCAGCTCAGACGACAACGATTACGTATTCATTGGTGTTGATTGCGAAACCATGCCTTCGTTAATAATTAAACTAATTGCGCCGCAAGTGTCATCCGCTGGCTCATAGCCAAGCTCGTCGTCGTCGTCTCGAGCTTATTATTATTGCGTTATCCTGTTAGTTGTCACTGAGGGTGAGGCTGGTACTCTTCGAAGCGCTGAAAATGAAAGGGTGACGGCGTTGGTGGCGGTTTCTTGGATTACACCATTAAGGAAACTTGATGCCGAGCGGTGAGTGCATGCGAGAGCGCTTCTCCGTCCTCTATTGTTAAGATACCTGACAAATGTGTTATGAAGAAGTGTGGATTATGAGATAAGAAGTTTACTGAACGTCATTTTTACGAAAAAAAAACTTTTTATTTCATACAGAGTTATATCAATATTATTGTTTTGCTTATACAACGTCTCTCAGTTTCAACAGCATTCACCCGAGTTTCAGAATTAGATGCTATTTGTGTTGGCAAAATATCGATTGCATCGCTGGAATAGATGGTGCAGAGTTTCAAATTATTAGTTTACCAGTATTAGAGATTCGTTTCATGCTTTAAAAATCACATGCCCTCCAGTATCTTGATAAGGGACTTCAAAGATTCTAACCACAATATTGAGAGAACTCTACTCCAGCGACATATTCGACCTCCTAAGGCGGCGTAAAGCAATTTTAGCTGGTTTCCTCAAACCGAATCATTTCCACCGGCTGTTCGAAAACCTTTTAGTTAACTTTATTTTATTCAGGTTATTTTATTCGAATATTTCATGTAATTTCTCTACACCATAAAATAACAACTTATCATTCAAAAAATTATATGCGAACTAAAATATTAAAATGACAACAATATGACATATAATGAAAAGGAAATAAAGGCAAATATCTTCGAAAATTTCATAATTTTGGGTTTCCGGGATAACAATTAACGATAACTCAAAAACTAAAACAGATTGAAATTCATTTTGCATGAATATTGTTGACAGTGAACCATAATTGCTTAGTTTGTAACCAGACACAACCTAGATATAAGGACTTTTTAGTATGCTGCGTTCTGATTCCCTCATGTTTTCGTTACTAGTCTCCTATGTTCTCTCTGAATACTACACAGTAACTTCTTACACGTTATTGTTTGCTATAATAATAAATTTATTGTGGAATTTGATTTCTAGAAGCCTGCCTTCAGAATAATTCCGTTTATCTGCAAACCGTAAGTTTTGACTTTGATTTTTGTCCAGATATAATCGGGATTCAGCACAACGTGCGTTGAAAAGCTTCTTGTACCAACAATTACGACCTTTTTACTTTTGTTCAGCTAGAATCGCGGAAAAGATCCGATTATTTAGGGAGTCGTAAATTGAAAGAGACTCAGGAATCTCTGATATAGAAAAAGTTTTTAATATCGTGCTCTTGAACACTAATAAGTGATTAATATAGAATACATCCCACTAGAATTATACAGAGAGAGTGTCATATTGTTAATTGATAAAGTTTCTTCCAACAACATCGTAAGATATATATAAAATGAAAAAGCTTTGGTTTGGCTTAAAACGATGTATTTTTATTATTCAGTCAAATCTTCAGTGCGACATGTGTTTCGCCAGTAACGGCATCGACAGGCACGACTCATTTATAAAAGAGAGAAAAAACCAAGTCAAAATACAAAAAAATCTTTAAATGATTGAAAAAATTTACCGTCAAAGGACACGTTGTTGTGATGAGTATGTGAACAGCGGAAAGGACCTTTTAGATATATACATTAGAAATGTTTGATCTTACAAATTTCAACCTGAAAAGCTGTATTAAAATAAGTCAAGTGTAAAATGTAATGAAATGAAACTTGAAAATTACCTTATTCTTAAAACCACCCACGCTAATTTTATCTTATGAAATATTTGAAAAATTTAAGCTAAAAATTAAATAAAATGTTGCCAAAAGTTATGCCAAAACAATATTCGTTACAATTTTGAATTTTTAAGATTGATGTTTAAAGATAATAAAATTATAAATAAAATTAAACTTGAGTCATTCAATAGATGTTTTTCATTTTCGTTTTTATATTTAATAATGAAATATTCCTCATACAGATCCAGTTTTTTAGATTTACTGATGTTTTTAAGTAGTGATATATTGTTAGTTTCAATGTTATGTTTATGAAGTTCTAAGTGTTTATAAACGTTAGAAAGTTGTTTGCTTCTATGTTCTTTAAATCTGGATAAGAGGCATCTTCCCGTCTGCCCCACGTATTTGCAATCACAGTCTCCACACTGAATAAGGTATACACCACTCTTGTAAATCATTAAATTTATGTTTATTGTTGATAATTAATTGGCTGGTTCTAACACTTGACAAGAAGGCCGGAGTGATGTTGTATTTGGTAATATTGTTTGCAAATTTGGTAAGGTTATGGTTATAAGTAAGTGTTAAAAATTGTTTTTTAGATTGAAAGTTAGGATAAACTAATTTTGTAATATTATTTTTATGAATATTATTAATGATATTTTGAAGAAATTTAATACTATAACCATTATTAATGCCTATTTTTATGATGTTGTTAACTTCAATTCTGAAACTGTTTTTACTGGGAGGCACATTATATAGTCTATTAAATAAAAAATTGAAAGCAGCTTTTTTTGTGAGCTGTACAGTTAGTAGTAGTAGTAGTTGACTTCCTATAGATGTCGAAGTTGATAGAACCTTCATGTATATTTTTGATTATAGTAAGATCCAAAAAATTAATGCGGTTATTCTCTTCTATTTCTAAGGTGAATTCAAGATTGCTGATGGTGTTGAGAACATTAAACAAGGCTTTAAGTCTGGCTCGGTTACCTGAGTATATGATGAAAATATCATCGACATATCTGCCATAAAATTTAATATCTTTAGTGATGTTAAGGTATTTATTAGAAAAAAGTTTATTTTCAAGGTTGTTGACGAAAATGTCGGCGATTATATCCGAAATTGGGGATCCCATGGGAAGACCATCTGACATAGAGAAAAATTTGTTATTAAAAATAAAAAAGTTCTGTTTACAGATAAATTTAATTATGGAGCAAAGTTCTTCTATGTTTTCATTCTCAACACCCTCAAACTCATCTAAATGGTTAATTATGTGTTTTTTTAATAATCTTTAAAGATTTCTCTATAGGAATATTAGTATATAAGTTTATTATATCGAAAGAAACAAGGGTGGTGTTTCTATCAACCTCGACATCTTTAATCCTGTTAATAAGTTCAGTTGAATTTCTCAATCTATTTTTCAAATAGGGTTCAAAAAGGTTATGTAAAAGCTTTTGAATAACTTTAGTGATTCTTTCTGTTGTAGTATTAACGTTACTTATAATAAGCCGTATTGAATAATTTTTTTTATGAAGTTTAATTAAACATTTAAGTGTTGGAGGTAAAGGATTCATTACTATTTTATTAAATGTGTCTATTTTAAATAGTTCAAGGTTTTTTTTACAATTCTTCAAAAGTTTTTTAAATTGAGTGTTGAAATTAGGTGTAGGGTCCTTTTTAATTTCGTTTATGTTGTTTTGTTTAAAAAATTCATAAGTTTTATCAATGTAAGTTTTTTGATCCAATATAACTAGTCTGGCGTTCTTGTTTCCCAAAGTTACTCTAAGATTATTAGATTTGATAGTTTGTTTTAAAGATTTATGACGCCATAAACTTTCGGTAAATAAAAAAATTTAACAACGAAAAAAAAAAAAAACAACAAAAGATATGTTTACAAAAGTAAGGCGCACGCGGGTCCTCGACCGGCTCAGTGAAGAAGGGAGGGGGATTTATTTGGCGCCACACAGTTTACCCCGCGTGGTACACGAACTGTGACGTGAGTTTTAGTTTGTTGATGTAAACATATAGGACAACACAACATAAATAAACCCTTGACACGTGGATTTTGAGTTGCAAAAAAAATAAATTTATTAAAAAAATACAAAAAAAAACAGGTAAGTAAAATAAAATAAGTTGAAATCAGATAAATGTATGAGAAAATTATGAAAATTAACACTTTTATAGGTTACGTTAACCAAGAAAATATTGCAGTTAGCGAGTTCAATAACCGTAGAAAAATAAACTAAAACAAAATTACCGAAATAAAAGAAAATGAAAATTGACTCGCGTCTAGACTCCGTAGAGTTGAGCTCAACGTAAAGTCCTAAAATGAAAATAAAAATTCAACGCTAAACCAAAACAAATTAAAAAAAATTCTCGCTAACAGGAATTTACAACAAACAAAAAAAATAATCAAATTTAAATTGCTAACAAAACAAAAAAAACTAAAATGAAAAAGATTTTCTTAAGGAAAATCTACTTAGAATGTAC
Organism: Onthophagus sagittarius; assembly: GCA_036711965.1. Taxonomy (NCBI): domain Eukaryota; kingdom Metazoa; phylum Arthropoda; class Insecta; order Coleoptera; family Scarabaeidae; genus Onthophagus; species Onthophagus sagittarius. Next base: position 33,040,790 of record JASERS010000005.1, read on the forward strand.
TCAAAGTTCGTACTCAAGCTTCACGATGTTTCTTCGGTGAAAGAAAAGTTAATGGAAAATAAATGATCTATCTGACCTTTTATCCCAAGAAATTCACCGGTCTGAATAGATCTGATCTCCTTCAGCAGCACCTCTGGTGGTTTAGGACAGGTAAGAAGGTTGTTCGTTTCTTTCTCGGGTGATTAAAGTTTATGCTTTCAGGAAGAAACTGAATAGAAGTCTCACTTGGACAACTGGTTCCAAAACCATCCAGATTAAAAGTTATTCCCCAAAATAATAAATGAACCAGGAATTGCTCCCCTCGTTAAAACCTGATAATGAATTTGAAAAGAAAGAAAAACATTAAAACAAAATTAAGAAATTTAGAATTAGGTTTAGGATAGTTCGTAGGATAAATTATTATTATTTTTTTTTTTTTTAAAGGTTTGTTTTTTTTTTTAATAGTTTTAGTAGTATAGAATAAAGTTTTGAATGAAAGAAAGGTTGAATGGGTGAAAGGGATGTATGAAAAATTGTTTTTTTTTTAAAGAAACCTTAAAAAAAAATGCTTACCTCTGATGGTCGAGGTTTATTAACCAGAAATAAAGTTGAATTGAATGAAAAATACGTTGAAAGCCGGATAAACCGTAGATTTTAAGAAAAGAATACCACTTTTCCAAAAATATATTACGGGTGATGAATCCCACAAAAATGGAAATAGAAAAATTCACTTAAAAATCCAAAAATGGCGAAACCACACACAATTCTATGTCACCCGTAACATGAGTATCTCACCGGTCAATCAGTAAAAGAGAGAGAGAAAAAAATTTTGAAAGGCCTTATATAAGAAAAGGAAATTAAAAAAAAATTAACATCTGCGCAAAATAAAAATTTTGCAGCACCATCTCAGAGGGAAGAGAAAAAGTCGAAAATAAAATGTGTTTTAGGAAATATAGGGAATGAAAGGAAAAATCCAGAATTTGCTGCTGAAAGATAAATGTTAAATTAACAACAAAATGTAAAATAAATAAACGCTTAAATGAACCAAAATAATTAATTAAATATTCCCGAATTTATGCAACTCAACATCCACCGATTAAAGACAAGTCACAAACACCAAACAAATAAAACAAAATAATTTCGGAATGTAACAGATTTTATGTCATTAAAGTTTATGTTGCTTTTAAATTTAAAGTTATTGTTTTTGTTTAAGCTCTTAATGCTATAATAAATGAAATATTCAAAATATTGAAGAAAATTATATTTTATTGTTCTCGACTACCGGGTTTCGAAGCAGTTGCTTCCTTTTCAGGTCGTACGCTATAAAGAGACATTAGATAATATGATAATAAGATAATATAAGACATCATAAAGAGATATTATTAATGTTTAATTAAGACAATGAATTTCCTTATTTTTACGTAAACTTAGAAATATTAAAACAAAACTTAAAAAAACAATATTCAAACTAGACACAAATTAATCAATTAAATTAAAAAAACATTTACCGTCAAAAATCTTCTAAAGTTGCATTAAATATTTATAAGAACAACGGATAACATCGAAACGTCAACTGTAGAGGTTGTGTTTACATGTGTTGACTCGAAAAACCAGATAATACGGTCCGTGTAACATCCAAAAAAACAACAAAAAACCGATGAGAACGGATATCAAAATTAAAAAAAAAGAAACCCTAAATAAATTTAATGTCAACACTTATAAAGTCACCAACATGAACCCACAAGCCCCCACTCTATATAGTATGATAAAATTGCATAAAACCGAAAAATCAATCAGACCTATTATAAATAATAGAAACACACCTACTCATCTTCTGAATAAAAATATTCACGACATCTTATTACACAAATTTCAATACGTTTCTAAATATTCCATTAAAAATGCCGCTCAACTAATAGAAAAACTTAAAAATCTTAATATAGACTATAACACCAAGTTTATATCATTTGATATAGAAAATCTGTATACCAACATCGCTATACAAGAAACATTGAATATCACAAAGAATATGATGCTGAATAACCGTTATAATGTAGATTATATCCAAGAGAAAGACATACACAATATCACTTACATATAAGAACACATTATAAAACAGAACTTCTTTATTTTTGAAGACAAATATTATGAAATGCCCAATGGTCTACCCATGGGGTCCTAATTATCCGGTCTCCTGGCTGATATCTATGTAGATTCCCTAGAAACAGAACTCTTTTCAAATAAATATGAGGTTTTCACCAATAATATTTCCCTATACTGTAGATACGTAGATGATATCCTAATAATCTATAACGGTTCAGATGGGCAATCTAGAATACACTATAGAAAAGGAGAAAGATGACAAATTAAATTTTTTGGACATCACTCTAATTAAGAACTTAAAAGAAAATAAGATAGACTTCAAAATATTTCATAAACCAACTACAACAGACAAGATTATCCCCAAAAGCTCATACAACGACATAAAACACAAAGAAGCCGCATTCCGTTTTCTACTTAATAATAATAATAATAATAATAATTTATTAGTCTCAGTGCCACATAACTGTAGATGGAGATAAGTCATACAATACATTATTACACATAACAAAATACACAAAGAAAAAAAAAGACAAAAGCTAAGTACATCTTTAAGCCTATGGTAAGTCCGTGACCCCACAGAGACACTCCCGTAAACTATAAAAAACATTCTCGATCAAGTACGCCTTAACTTTATTTTTGAATGCACGAGGAGCGGTGATGCTTTTTATTGAGACAGGTAACTTATTATATAGTTTTACAAAATCGTATTGCGGACTTTTCTCAAAAAATGCTGTTTTGTATCGCAACAACGGCAAATCAACACGTCTCGTCTCATACTGGCTAACAGAGCCCAAAAATCTTTCACGATTTCCGTTGACAAACACCACAGCTTTGAGAATATAGATACAAGGAAAGGTAAGAATACTATTATTTTTAAAAACTTCCTTGCAGGATTCACCACATTGTAATTGAAAAATTAATCTGATTATTCGTTTCTGAGTCACAAATACACGCCGCCACTGAGAACTTCTGCCCCACAAAAGAATATTGTATGAAATATGTGAGTAGCAAAGCGCGTAATATGCGTCCAGGAGTGACGTCCTGTCCAACGAATATTTGAGCTTGAGCAACGCAAAATACGACGAATTTAATCTTTTACATACGTTATTTATATGTGGTCCAAAACTCATTTCGGTATCAATGCTCAAGCCCAAAAAGTTGGCTTCCTTCTGTAAAGGAATTCCAGCAAGATGTTCTATGGAAAGCGGTCGCCGAACATGAAAATTTACGCAGACTGTTTTCTGTACATTCAAGATTATTCTGTTTCGGGTGCAGCAATCCACAAAACGCTCTACAGTGCTACCAACCAACCTATCAAGCTCACTCCGATCACGAGCAGCAATAGCGATAGAGGTGTCATCCGCATACATCACCACATGAACATTCTCGAAAAAACTTGGTAAATCATTTACAAAAATTAAGAACAGTAAGGGACCCAGTATGGAACCCTGAGGTACGCCAAGATTTACAGGTGAGTCCTCCGAGGCTATTCCCGACAGAACCACTCTCAAACTACGACTTGTAACGAAAGAAGTTAACCATTTAAGCAGACTTCCACGAATACCCACATTGTATAACTTTTCCTTGATGAAGTGTGGAGGCAACGAATCGAAAGCTCGGGAAAGGTCAAAAAAAAAGACCAACCACATAATTACCTTTGTCTAGGTGTTCATAGACATATGAAAAGAAATCGACAGTAGCGGTCTCAGTTGATAAGCCCCTTCGAAATCCGTGCTGCGATCGACACATTACTCGAAATGCATCAAAAAAACTCAACAATCTCCGCTTAACAACGCTTTCGAATATTTTTGAAAACACGCTACAAATAGAAATAGGCCTGTAGTTCTCAATACTATGCGCATCACCCTTTTTGAAAACAGGCGTTACCCTTCCCACCTTCAGTAAGTCAGGAAAAACCCCTAACTCAATTGACCGATTCAAAATCTTGGCCAAAGGCACGCATAAGCTATCACTCACAAATTTGACGCATTCAACAGTAACATCATCCCATCCAACAGCTTTAACATTTTTCAAGCCTTTAATAGCATCGAAGACCTCTGTATCCGTAACGGGAGCAAAATACAAAGAAGAGCCCACACAGTCACCCAGCGTACAAGATAGTGACAAAGATGACCCGTAAGTAGCCACCAATCTGTCCTGAACTACAGATGAAAAATACTCGCCAAAATGATTGCAACACTCTGACACATCATCTATCAACCTATCATCAATAGACAACACCACAGGACTACTCTGCGGATGACGCCCCAACTGCTCGTTGATGCAACACCACAGCATTCTACATTTGTTTGAAGAATTATTAATTTTATTTACTAAAAAATCTCTCTTTGCCTGGTTAATTAAATCTCTATATGTTCTTTTTTTATTGTTATATTCCGCTCGAAGTTCCGAAAAACCATTTGTTAGTAACCAATGGAAATTTTTTAGTTCCTGCCCGGCTTGTACGATCGCAGATGTTACCCATCTTTTATGTGAACCACTTCTTACGGGAGTATCCCTTCTAACAGTCGGACAATATAAGTTATAATAATACTGAAATGTCTCAAAAAAACTGGCGTACAAGGAATTTACATCATTCAAATTCACAGCAAGGAGAGAATCCCAATCGAACAAAATTAGTTTATGATTTAAGAAAGATAAATTATTATAGGAAAATCTCCGCTTAGAAATGGAAACCGTTCGGTTGGAATACTCAATTTGCAAACTTTGAGCAGTATAGACCAAGAAGCAGACAAAATGGTCTGCTATATTTCCGTCAAAAACATCAAAAGAACATAAAGACGGCGATAAATTTGTTACAATATAGTCAAGTGTTGACCTACTTACTGCTTCATTTAAGTTACAACAAATTCTAGTATATTTCGTCGTATCTCCGCGCAGTTCATAAGAATGAAACAAATCGCCGAGGATTTTAGATTTCATAGTATCATTGTTTATATCAACATTCAAATCCCCGCAAAGCACGACAAAATCATTATTACAATACAAAAACTCCAGCATTGAAGCTAAAATATCTATAAAAGCGTCAAAGCAACTTGAGGGAGGCCTATAAACACAAGCGCAAACATAACTCTGATTTGAGTGTTTAAACCGGATCGCACAGCACTCAAACAACATATCCTTAGCGAATCTATCCAACTCAACTGAGTTCACATGAAAGTCAGATCTCGCGAGTATAAGAGTACCACCATGCGCTCCAGCAGAACGAGAATAAATACTTACAAGCTGGTAACCCGGTACATTAATGGCCTTCTGTGCAGCAGACGTCGCCCAATGCTCGCTAATACATAAGATATGTGGAGCATGTTCAATAGTTAATAATTCTATTTTGTTAAACTTATTAAAGATCGACTGAACATTGACATGCAGAAAGTTAATTTTTGCTAGTTGCAAGCACCGAGAACTCCGCCACCGTGAAAAGACGAAATTTCACAAGTCACCTCAACTGAAGATAGATTCCTCAACAATAGATTAACCAATACACCTCTCTCATTACACCATTTTACAGAAGAAATAAAATTTATTTTGAAGCTGGCGTTGAATAATGGTTACAGTATAGATTTCATCCAAAACCTATACAATAAGATACAAAACAAAAACATAATCCAAATGGTTTATCCACACTTCAAAGCAAAACAGAAAATCATCTCAATTACTTATAATAAATCATATGAAATTATTTAAAAGAAGCTCAGAGAATTTAATATAAACATCGTTTACAGAGATAATCTAAAACTAAAAAACAGCTTAATCAACTGCAAACAGAAGACAAAAAGGAACAAAACAGCGGCGTCTACAAAATAAGTTGTATTGATTGTGACCATACATATATTGGACAAACAGGACGATGTATAAGAACTAGGTTAAAAGAGCACAAAAATAATAACAACTCTTCAGGTTACAAGCATACCAATAGCAACAAACATACAATAAACGAAGATTCAATACAATTACTCTATATTCTGAAGAAATCAAAAAAGATGGATCTGTACGAAGTTTGTTGAAAACTAATGAATGATCTCACGGACGTAAATCTTGCTCATATTTTTACACATTTAAGTTACCTAAAATAAATTTATAAAGATAATAATTTTTTAATTTGGACAATTTGCCGCGCGAAAAAATTTTTTACAAAAATAACTGTTTTCTAACTTCATGACTGTTCGTTTAAAATTATGTATTTCCAGTTCCGTCTATGTATTCAATGTCATTTTATGTTACAAAAAACTGTGCTTTACTTCATAAATTTTATTTTAACTACAGATATACAATCGACACTGAAGTATTTTAATTTTGATTTCCGTTCTCAACGGTTTTTTGTTGTTTTTTGGATGTTTCACGGACCGTATTATCTGGTTTTTCGAGTCAACACATGTAAACACAACCTCTACAGTTGACGTTTCGATGTTATCCGTTGTTCTTATAAATAGTTAATGCAACTTTAGATTTTTGACGGTAAATGTTTTTTTAATTTAATTGATTAATTTGTGTCTAGTTTGAATATTGTTTTTTTAAGTTTTGTTTTAATATTTCTAAGTTTACGTAAAAATAAGGAAATTCATTGTCTTAAACATGTATCTTTGTAGCGTACGACCTGAAGACGAAGCAACTGCTTCGAAACCCGGTAGTCGAGCACAATAAAATATAATTTTCTTCAACATTTTGAATATTTCATTTATTATTATCATTTTGAAGAAATAATGGAGGATTTCATAACTTCAAAATCTTAATGCTATGTTCGTTTTCTGAGATAATATCTTTAAAATTAGGGTGTCTAAAAAGTTGAGATTCTATTTCTATCGCAGTATTAATGTTATCTGATTTATTATGAATAGTAAACTTATGACCTAGATTGGGGATTCTCCTTTCAGGGCTATCCAGTGTAATGGAGCTCAAGTTATTGACACGCGGGGCAAACGAGAAGGTATCATTAAGGTTTATTTTAAAATGGTTAACACCATCTGTATGAGAAATCTTTCTTACAATAAATTGATTGTCATCTAAATTAATATCTAAGTTATTATCGTTATCGTGAGTATTGATGTCTTTCTTTTTGGACCTATGCAAAAAGTATTATTTTTATGTGTATTATTTGTCTCACCGCCAATAATTTTTACTTTATAAGGTTTTTGTTTAGTTGTGTGATGTTTTCTTTGTGCTTATTCGTTCTTTTTGTCCTTTTCCAATCTTCTAAGTTTGTTTTTCTTTGTGTCCTTGGATTTCCTAGTTGCTATCTCCACTTCTGTTCTGAATTTTTCTAGAATGTCTTCCATTTCTATATAGGTAATCTTGGTGGTTAAAGTTCTATGTATATATTTGAGGATGATGTCAATGTTGGTTTGTTTGTTATACAGTCTTCTGAGTTCTTTCTTCATAAGTTTCTTTTCAAGTGCAAATCTGTGCTCACTTCTATTTTTTGGTACTTTAATTTTGAAGGATTTGAACTTAAAAATGTTACAATAATTTTTAATATTTTAAATTTCAAATTCAAATCTCCCGACTTTTTACAAATTTAACGTAACCTAATATAATTCACAAACGCATACTCAGTCTGCTTAAATATGTCGTAAGATAAAAGTGACTCAAGTTTAAACATCAATCTTAAAAATTCAAAATTGTAACGAATATTGTTTTGGCATAACTTTTGGCAACATTTTATTTAATTTTTGGCTTAAATTTTTCAAATATTTCATAAGATAAAATTAGCGTGGGTGGTTTTAAGAATAAGGTAATTTTCAAGATTCATTTCATTACATTTTACACTTGACTTATTTTAATACAGCTTTTCAGGTTCAAATTTGTAAGATCAAACATTTCTAATGTATATATCTAAAAGGTCCTTTCCGCTGTTCACATACTCATCACAACAGCGTGTCCTTTGACGGCAAATTTTTTCAATCATTTAAGACTTTTTTGTATTTTGACTTGGTTTTTTCTCTCTTTTATAAATGTAGTCGTGCCTGTCGATGCCGTTACTGGCGAAACACGTGTCGCACCGAAGATTTGACTGAATAATAAAAATACATCGTTTTAAGCCAAACCAAAACTTTTTCATTTTATATATATCTTACGATGTTGTTGGAAGAAACCTTATCAATTAACAATATGACACTCTCGCTGCATAATTCTAGTGGGATGTATCCTATATTAATCACTTATTAGTGTTCAAGAGCACGATTTTAAAAACTTTTTCTATATCAGAGGTTCCTGAGTCTCTTTCAATTTACGACTCCCTAAATAATCGGATCTTTTCCGCGATTCTAGCTGAACAAAAGTAAAAAGATCGTAATATTGCTGGTACAAGAAGCTTTTCAACGCACGTTGGGCTGAATCCCGATTATATCTGGACAAAAATCAAAGTCAAAATTTACGGTTTGCAGATAAACGGAATTATTCTGAAGGCAGGCTTCTAGAAATCAAATTCCACAATAAATTTATTATTATAGCGAACAATAACGTGTAAGAAGTTACTGTGTAGCATTCAGAGAGGACATAGGAGACTAGTAACAAAGATATGAGGGAATCAGAACGCAGCATACTAAAAAGTCCTTATATCTAGGTTGTGTCTGGTTACGAACTAAGCAATTATGGTTCATTGTCAACAATATTCATGCAAAATGAATTTTAATCTGTTTTAGTTTTTGAGTTATCGTTAATTGTTATCCCGGAAACCCAAACTTATGAAATTTTCGAAGATATTTGCGGTATTCCGGCAAATTTTTTATGTTCAGGTTGTAACTTTATATGTTTAGGTTATTGATTATGTTTTTCCACAACATTATGAACCATCTTAGTGAATGAAGTCCAGAAAGATGGAATCATTCAGAAAAAATAAAATCCATCCATTTTGATTTTTGACTTATGAAAGAATTTTGCCAAAAAAATCATCAATTATGAAATTTTACAGTTTTCGACGTCATTACTACAATCATCATTTTGATTGATGACAATATATCGAGGTTGTGTCTGATTATGGATCAGCGTTTATATTTCATTACAAACATTTTGCGTTCATGCAAAAAGGATTTCTCTGTATGTTTTAGTTTTTGAGTTGTTGATTTTTGTGACAAAATGATGATATTTTGAAGATTTTCCCTATATTCTTGCAATCTTCTTATATGTGGCTGGTAACTGGTTATGGATCTTGTTCGTTAATTTACTACAAGTTAATGATTTTTCTCCAAGTTTTATGATTTTTCAGTTTTGATCGATGAAAATTCGTAATATGTCGATGAAAACTCATAATAAAGACATTATGAAAATGTTCGTATTACTCCAATATTTTCGAAACTGGTTATGGATTATTATCTTATTATTTTTAAGTTATTCTAGCCTTCTATCCCTTATTAAGCTCATAGAATAATCTTGTCCTGCTAAAATTGGGATAAACATATTTTGCGGCAGTTTGGAAATCACTGCTTTAACTAAGACTAAAAAGTCCTTATATCTGGGTTGTATCTGTATCGTTGTTTTTATGTCGGTGGATTTATATGGCTTCTCTTGTCAGCCGTTGATGATATTTATTATTCCTAACCAGAACCTTTGTTTTGTCGAAGATTATTCGGTGTCCCTCCGAATGGCAATGTTCCGGAACCGCCAACTGTTGAATCTTCCTCAGCCTCACATCCCTCTCGTGTTCCTTGATACGGCATTCGATGTTTCGTCCGGTTTGGCCAACGTAAAACTTCCTACAACTGCATGACAGCCGATAGACACCCGCTCCTTTTAATAGAGGTAGCTTGACCTTGGCTACCGGGAGTGTATTCCGAAGTTTGGTGACCGTTCCATATCGCACCACGATGTCGTTTTTCTTGAGGTGTCTTGCAATTCGTTCCGTTACACCGGAAACGTAAGGAAGACAGATGAAACCAGCTGGTTCTGTACTTGCTGCAGCTTTTTCTCCCTGCTTCCGCTGCTTGGTGGCTCCGTTGATGTCCTTTAAACTATATCCATTTTTCTGCAGTACGTTCCGTAGAAATCGTTCTTCCTTCTTTAGGTTATCTCCTTTACATATTCTTGCTGCTCTCTGAAACAAAGTGCGAATTGCGGACCTCTTCTGTTGGGGATGATGGTGCGATGTTGCCTCTAAGTACCGATTGGTGTGGGTTTTCTTTCGATACACCCCCAATTCCATATCACCATTTGTCGTTCTAGTTACCAATACATCTAAGAAGGGCAACTGCTTCGCGGATTCTGTTTCCATGGTAAATTTGATCATGGGATGTTGAGCGTTTAGATGACCTAGAAATTCAAAGAGGCGTTCCCTACCATGTTGCCATACCACAAACGTGTCGTCCACATATCGGAGCCATAGCTTTGGTTTCCATTGGTTCTTCTTCAGAGCATTTTCTTCGAACAATTCCATGTAAAAGTTAGCTATCACCGGCGACAAAGGAGATCCCATGGCTGCCCCCTCAAACTGTTCGTAAAACTCTCCTTTCCAACTGAAATACGTCGACGATAAACAAAATTCCACCAAATCTGGCACGTACTTTGGCAAACCCTCCGGAGTGAGTTTTTGGTGAAGACCATCTACCGCATCCTTAATTGGTACACTAGTAAAAAGAGATTTTACATCGAAACTAACCAAAATATCCTCAGCTTTTTTATGTTCAGATTGTAACTTTATATATTTAGGTTATGGATTATGCTTTTCCACAACATTACTAACAATCTTAGTGAATGAAATCCAGAAAGATTGAATCATTCAGAAAAAATAAATACCATCCATTTTAATTTTTGACTGATGAAAGAATTTTGCCAAAAGAAAATCATCAATTATGAAATTTTATAGATTTTATAGATTTTATATTTTTAAATCATATCGAGGTTGTGTCTGATTATGGATCAGCGTTTATGTTTCATTACAGACATTTTGCATTCATGCAAAAAGGATCTCTCTGTCTGTTTTAGTTTTTGAGTTGTTGTTGATTTTTGTGACAAAATTGTGATATTTGAAGATTTTCACTGTATTCCTGCAATCTTCTTATATGTGGCTGGTAACTGGTTATGGATTATGCTTTCCTTGTTCGTTAATTTACTACATGTTAATGATTTTTCTCCAAGTCTTATGATTTTTGAGTTAAGATCAAAATTCATAATATGTCGATGAAAACTCATAATAGACATTATGAAAATTTTCGTATTACTCGAATATTTTCGAAACTGGTTATGGATTATTATCTTATTATTTTTAAGCTATCGCTTATTAAGCTCATAAAATAATTTTGTCCAGCTAAAATTGGGATTTTTGCACAGTTTGGAAATCGCTGGTATAACTAATACTAAAACTACAACAACTACAACTTCAGATTCACGGCCAGACCGAAATCCAACCCAACCCAACCTAGCTTCAGAACATTAAACTTATTACTGGAAACATTAGGATTTAGCCGTACGTCTCTTATGATGGCTAAACTCTAATATTTCTAGTTCTAATTGTAGTCTTAGTCCTGACGCTAGGTTGAGTTGGGTTGGGTTAGGTTCTGTTTCAAGCGAGGCTAAACCCAAATATTTTTCATTCTAGGTTTAATGTTAAGTTTAACGTTAGTATTAGCTCTATTTTTACTTGTTATGCAAACGGAATCATTCCCACTGGCTGTTCAAAAACCATTTAGCTAACTAGAGTTAATTGAACATGGCAAACACATTTCTTCTGCTCGGAATTATATCGCACGCCGTTTTAATTTATTTCAGAAGATCTCGTTTGTGTTGTTCAAAATATTCAACGTCTTCTACCATCTTTTAAAAATCTCATTTCGTTATGAAGCTACAAGAAAATAATATAACATCTGCGTCTACAAGAATCTCCGAAATATGTCGTCATTAGCCAAATTAGGAACTCAAATATTATTGAATATATAAAAGACATATCAATGTAATTGCGAGATTTGGTTTATCGTGTATTATTCCAATATGAAGGTATTGAAAGTCCATTGAAAAAGGACTGTCTTTACCTCTGATGGTAGATATAAGACTATCTAGGCATTAGTATAATATATGACGTTGATATGCTACAACACAAGGACACAATGGATTTACTCAAGTCCTTCTTCGACTCGATTGTGTAGACCCATATCTATAGAATTTACAGAAGAAATTGCTGAGAGAACCAGACGTTTTTTAGCTTCGAATGTAGAATCCCAAATTGATAAGTTAGCGCCAACATTTATAATGGTAGGTAAAAAGTAATTCAGTGTAAACTACCGATTATTTTTTACATAATCCATGATAAAGCATGCAGCACATTAACAGACCCTGCTTCTATATCTACTGGTAGTACGCTTTGCAAAAGCCAAGGGAATTGAATAATTTGGAGAAAGTTACAAGACTATCTCGGGTAGATACACACGAATTTGGTCTCTCATCTTTATACGCATGAATTGGATTTGTGAAGTTGGATCTTCATATCTCATACAATGCCTCATTTAAGAAGTGGTCTGCCATTGATCCTAATAATAATTGAAGAATAGATTAAGAAAAAAAAACAAATACAAAACCTATTTACAGATGAAGTACGTATAATTGTTGATAAACCTCAACAAAGCACCGGAAACTCCAACGATGACAATAGTTGTAGAATATTCTTTTCTAATCCTTTTTGCAGCTATCACAGGAGTAAATGAGGATTTAATTGAAAGGTTTTCTATAATCCTTCAAATGCAATAAAATACTTTCCTACACAAATTACCAATATGACATGATTAGACTTTTTAAGATGGGTATAAGAGCTCTCTACAAGAGTTCATTTCTACTGAATTAAAAGCAGTTATATCAAAGTTCGACAGTAGAATATACACAGACAAACAGAGTATATCTTTGACAAAGTTCTTAAGTTTACTATGAAATGGTATGGCTGTCGTTTTTGTCTCCAAAAATTATCGTAATGTTGTTATCTTTGACCTTATTCTTGATGTTAGTAATTAGTTTTTTAATAGAGTATGAAAATTTAGTGCTATTATTCAAACTAGATATATTCCTACATCATTCTATATCGGCGAAGTCATCAAAATTGGTGTTAAAAGGTAGAGAAAATGTATGTATGTTTTTGTTAAGTATATTAGTAAAATGTGAAACGTACGTTAAGATCCGTTTGAAATTCAAAATTTAGATGCCAATTTCAATGAAGCAGTTTTTTCAAATTTTGCCTTATGGTGAAAAGCTATAAAAAACAGAAAAGTATTTATTGTTTTTGTTGTATATTATTTAATCATATTTATCAATCAAGTTTTAACACAATAATAAACTGGCGTGTCAACGATACGGTAACCGTATATATAGTAATTATTAAGGGAACTACCGAACTATATTGCGATCACTCCGAGGTATAGTTTTATAACTTGGTAATACCCCTACAAACACAAAAAGAACGCATAGAGTTCCAACTGGAATACGATTCTTACAGATTACATCTGCGAATATTGTTACACAAATATTATGTAGCGACTATAGGGAATTTTGAAAAACAGTTTTTTATAGGGAAAACAGTTGATATTCAGATAGTTGAAAGGTACTGTGACCATAGAACTTTTGTGCAAAATAATTTAAAAAATATCTCACACAATCATTCTGTTGTGGACTCGTCGACCACACCGGACAGACGGAGGGTTAAAAAAAATTGAATTCAGTAAATTACTGCGTAATTTGCTTGCTACATGTTCAGCTACGAAAAAAATTCCATTTTCCTCATATTTTCATTTATTCATTTTTTTGCTCATTAAAATTATTTAATTTAAAATCATCATGAAAATAATCAATGCTAAGAAAGACAGAGTAATAATTATATAACAACAAACTTTTAAAACTAGAAATGTAAACGAAGCTGTAATAGTATCAACACGTCAAAACACGTACTGGGTGTGAGTGGTTACTAATGGTATTGACTTGACAGATATGTAGCGACAGACGGTTCGGGGAATCACATAATTCTCACCGTAGAGCTAGTTGCATTGGATGGATGACGAAAAAACTACGTTAAATATATACGATTTTGATGAGTTTCAGAACTGTATGAAACCTCAAAGGATATTACCAAGAAAACAAAATTATGCTAAAAAGACAATTCACCTAGTTCAGAGGAAGATACTCTTTTATTTTCGATTGATTTAAAATATTGAATTTGGAATCACGGAAATAGTAAATATAAAGACGACTTCAATTTATTTCGCTTTATTTGATTTCTTCTGTCTCAAATCAAGTTGTTCTTAGATGGGTTGTCGTCCAGTTTTGTAGTGATCCTATTATGAGGTCCGCATCAAATATTTAAGAGGTCCCAGAATTGCGCACCGTGAAATTAAATAAAGGTCGAACGCCCTAGGCGTCTCGGCGCAATTTCACCGCGGTGACAAAGCGCTGGAGACGTTATAAATTCATACGGTTTATTCAATTTATGTCGGAAAGGCGTTACGGGACCTTCCGCGAGGCCGTTTGTCCCCAACGAAACAACCTTTCGGACATGAAGGAAATTCTAACACATCTTTTTTGAAACATCCTCTAGGTAGGAAATTCGATTTCTAAGACAATTTTCAAGTTGAAATTAAATTTTAAGTTTATATCGTGTTTGAACTAGATAAGTTTTAGGTAGATGGAGAGTAATGAAAGCTCCTCCATGCAAATCCAACCAGCAATAAACTGTGAAATCCCATTAATAACCATTAAGAGTAACGCTCAAGAGATAGAATATAATCTTGAAAACGAAACAAAGCAAGACTAACGTGCCCCCTTCTCCCGATGGTGTATTAATTTGCATGACAAGCGCAAAATTGTGCTAGAAATTTAATTGGGGGGAACCCAACACTGCGCCATTTGCATCCGTTTGGCGAGGACAAATAGCTCTTAGACTTTGCGGAGCATAATAAACCTGCAAAGGCACATAACTCGCTTTAAGCCGGACGGGGCGATCATGAAAGATTGCGACAATTTCTCATTTCAATTACCTTCAACCTCCGCTTCATCTCCTCTTCTTACAGGTCATACATCAACAACTCAATTACTATAACGGTCTTAATAACTCTAAAATTCCTAATATTGATATAAAACATAATTGATATATTTTCACTTGGCAATCTGGTAAATGTACTCCCCAGGATTAAATTCAACTTGCATATCTCCCTCGGCCAAGTTTTACAAAATTCAATTTGCATAACAGTGGTATGGCCCACGGGCAGAGTGTCGGGATTCTCCCGGAGCTTTCGAGCACACCGGAACTAGGTCAGAATAATCTCATCTTTAATTTCGAATGTTTCGCAGCCCGGAGGGTCGAAAGGGGGGCCCCTTATAATATCCCGGCCCGGCATAAATCGCAATTAAACGTTCGGGTAATGTTGAAAATTAAAGTAAATTCTGGTTAATGTTATCCCGTAACTCTTCATTGCCGCCGCGTTTAATCGTTCCATGTGCGTGTGAGATTTAAGGTGGGGTGCGAGTTTTAGGGCGGTGTCGTTAATTTTATGACCCTATAAAAAGTTAATACCTAAAAATAACTTTCAATAAGCTTCAGCATATTTTATTATTTAAAGTTACACGTTATTATTACGTTTATAAATAACGAATCTTGCGTCATTCCTATTTATTGTTAAACTTTTTAAGCTTTTATCACTGGAATCAAGATATTTTAAAACCTTTTCTTTCTTAACTTCTGAGCAAATCCAGATATTTTGATGATTTATATCTCAAAATGAACCCTGATTAATAATAATTTATTTGTTATGTGACACGTTTAAAAGGAGTTTGATCACATTTTAGAATCTGCCGTTACGTATAACCAAGAATCATCAAAATTAAGAATTTCGTTTCTTTGATACCTTTTGAATGAATCAAGATATTTTGACGATTAATATCTTAAAATATAGCTTGATTAATAAAAATTCTACGATTACATTATAAATTGTAGAACAGTATGTGTAACATTTAAAATTACCGTAATCAAAATAAGTTGAAATACGTCAAATTGCAATTTAAATCCTTTTCTTCCTTAACTTTTGAATGAATCAAGATATTTTGATGATTTGTATCTCAAAATAAACCCTGATTAATATTAATTTATTAGTAATGTGGCACGTTTAAATGAAATTTGATCACTTTTTAGAATCTGCCGTTACGTATAACCAAAAATCATCAAAATTAAGAATTTCGCTTCTTTGATACCTTTTGAATGAATCAAGATATTTTGACGATTAATATCTTAAAATATAGCTTGATTAATAAAAGTTTTACGATTATATTATAGATTGTAGAACAGTATGTGTAATATTTAAAATTACGTTAATCAGAATAAGTTGAAATACTTCAAATTGCAATCTAAAACCTTTTCTTCTTTAACTTCTGAAAAAATCAAGATATTTTGATGATTTATATCTCAAAATGAACCCTGATTAATATAAATTTATTTGTTATGTGACACATTTAAACGGAGTTTGATCACTTTTTAGAATCTGCCGTTCCGTATAACCAAGAATCATCAAAATTAAAAATTTCGTTTTTTGATACATTTTGAAAGAATCAAGATATTTTGATGATTAATATCTTAAAATACAGCTTGATTAATAAAAGTTTTACGATTATATTATAGATTGTAGAACAGTATGTGTAATATTTAAAATTACGTTAATCAGAATAAGTTGAAATACTTCAAATTGCAATTTAAAACCTTTTTTTCCTTAACTTCTGAATAAATCAAGCTATTTTGATGATTTATATCTCAAAATGAACCCCGATTAATAGTAATTTATTTTTTATGTGACACGTTTAAATGGAGTTTGATCACTTTTTAGAATTTGCCGTTACATATAACCAAGAATGATCAAAATTAAGAATTTCATTTTTTTGATACCTTTTGACTGAATCAAGATAATTTGATGCTTAATATCTTAAAATATAACTTGATCAATAAAAATTCTAAGATTATATTATAAATTACAGAGCAGTATGTGTAATATTTAAAATTACATTAATAAGAATAAGTTGAAATACGTCAAATTGCAATTTAAAATCTTCTCTTCTTTAACTTCTGAATAAATCAAGATATTTTGATGATTTATATCTCAAAATAAACCCTGATTAATAGTAATTCATTTGTTATGTGTTACATTTAAATGGAGTTTGATCACTTTTTAGAATATGTCGTTACGTAGAACCAAGAATCATCAAAATTAAGATTTTGTTTCTTTGATACCTTTTGAATGAATCAAGATATTTTGACGATTAATATCTTAAAATGTAGCTTGATCAATAAAAATTTTACGATTATGTAGAATTTGAATAGTATGTGCAATAATTAAAATAACTTTAATCAGAAGAAGTTGAAATACTTCAAATTGCAATTTAAAACCTTTTCTTCATTAACTTCTCAATAAATCAAGATATTTTGATGATTTATATCTCAAAATGAACCCTGATTAATAATAATTTATTTGTTATGTGACACGTTTAAATGGAGTTTGATCACTTTTTAGAATATGTCGTTACGTAGAACAAAGAATCATCAAAATTAAGATTTTGTTTCTTTGATACCTTTTGAATGAATCAAGATATTTTGACGATTAATATCTTAAAATGTAGCTTGATCAATAAAAATTCTACGATTATGTAGAATTTGAATAGTATGTGCAATAATTAAAATAACTTTAATCAGAAGAAGTTGAAATACTTCAAATTGCAATTTAAAACCTTTTCTTCATTAACTTCTCAATAAATCAAGATATTTTGATGATTTATATCTCAAAATGAACCCTGATTAATAATAATTTATTTGTTATGTGACACGTTTAAATGGAGTTTGATCACTTTTTAGAATCTGCCGATACGTATAACCAAGAGTCATCAAAATTAAGAATTTCGTTTCTTTGATACCTTTTGAATGAATCAAGATATTTTGACGATTAATATCTTAAAATATAGCTTGATTAATACAAATTCTACGATTATATTATAAATTCTAGAACAGTATGTGTAACATTTATCTTAATAAAAATTAAAAATAAAATACGTTAATCAGAATAAGTTGAAATACTTCAAATTGCAATTTAAAACCTTTTCTTCTTTAACTTCTGAAAAAATCAAGATATTTTGATGATTTATATCTCAAAATGAACCCTGATTAATATAAATTTATTTGTTATGTGACACATTTAAACGGAGTTTGATCACTTTTTAGAATCTGCCGTTCCGTATAACCAAGAATCATCAAAATTAAAAATTTCGTTTTTTGATACATTTTGAAAGAATCAAGATATTTTGATGATTAATATCTTAAAATACAGCTTGATTAATAAAAGTTTTACGATTATATTATAGATTGTAGAACAGTATGTGTAATATTTAAAATTACGTTAATCAGAATAAGTTGAAATACTTCAAATTGCAATTTAAAACCTTTTTTCCTTAACTTCTGAATAAATCAAGCTATTTTGATGATTTATATCTCAAAATGAACCCCGATTAATAGTAATTTATTTTTTATGTGACACGTTTAAATGGAGTTTGATCACTTTTTAGAATTTGCCGTTACATATAACCAAGAATGATCAAAATTAAGAATTTCATTTTTTTGATACCTTTTGACTCAATCAAGATAATTTGATGCTTAATATCTTAAAATATAACTTGATCAATAAAAATTCTAAGATTATATTATAAATTACAGAGCAGTATGTGTAATATTTAAAATTACATTAATAAGAATAAGTTGAAATACGTCAAATTGCAATTTAAAATCTTCTCTTCTTTAACTTCTGAATAAATCAAGATATTTTGATGATTTATATCTCAAAATAAACCCTGATTAATAATAATTCATTTGTTATGTGTTACATTTAAATGGAGTTTGATCACTTTTTAGAATATGTCGTTACGTAGAACCAAGAATCATCAAAATTAAGATTTTGTTTCTTTGATACCTTTTGAATGAATCAAGATATTTTGACGATTAATATCTTAAAATGTAGCTTGATCAATAAAAATTCTACGATTATGTAGAATTTGAATAGTATGTGCAATAATTAAAATAACTTTAATCAGAAGAAGTTGAAATACTTCAAATTGCAATTTAAAACCTTTTCTTCATTAACTTCTCAATAAATCAAGATATTTTGATGATTTATATCTCAAAATGAACCCTGATTAATAATAATTTATTTGTTATGTGACACGTTTAAATGGAGTTTGATCACTTTTTAGAATCTGCCGATACGTATAACCAAGAATCATCAAAATTAAGAATTTCGTTTCTTTGATACCTTATGAATGAATCAAGATATTTTGACGATTAATATCTTAAAATATAGCTTGATTAATAAAAATTCTACGATTATATTATAAATTCTAGAACAGTATGTGTAACATTTAAAATTACGTTAATCAGAATAAGTTGAAATACGTCAAATTGCAATTTAAATCCTTTCCTTCCATAACTTTTGAATGAATCAAAATATTTTGATGATTTGTATCTCAAAATAAACCCTGATTAATATTAATTTATTAGTAATGTGGCACGTTTAAATGGAGTTTGATCGCTTTTTAGCATCTGCCGTTACGTATAACCAAGGATCATCAAAATTAAGAATTTCGTCTTTTTGATAACTTTTGAATGAATCAAGATATTTTGATGATTTATATCTCAAAATGAACCCTGATTAATAGTAATTTATTGTTTATGTGACACGTTTAAATGGAGTTTGATCACTTTTTAGAATGTGTCGTTACGTAGAGCCAAGAATCATCAAAATTAAGAATTTCGTTTCTTTGATACCTTTTGAATAAATCAAGATATTTTAATGATTAATATCTTAAACTATAGCTTGATTAATAAAAATTCTACGATTATATTATAAATTGTAGAACAGTATGTGTAGCATTTAAAATTACGTTTATCAGAATGAGTTGAAATACGTCAAATTGCAATTTTCTTCCTTAACTTTTGAATGAATCAAAATATTTTGATGATTTGTATCTCAAAATAAACCCTGATTAATAATAATTTATTAGTAATGTAGCACGTTTAAATGGAATTTGATCACTTTTTAGAATCTGCCGTTGTGTATAACCAAGAATCATCAAAATTAAGAATTTCGTTTCTTTGATACCTTTTGTATGAATCAAGATATTTTGACGATTAATATCTTAAAATGTAGTTTGATCAATAAAAATTCTACGATTATGTTATAGATTGTGGAACAGTATGTGTAATATATAAAATAACTTTATTCAGAATAAGCTGAAATACGTCAAATTGCAATTTAAAACCTCTTCTTCCTTAACTTCTGAATAAATCAAACATTTTACGATTGTATTATAGATTGTAGAACAGTATGTGTAATATTTAAAATTACGTTGATCAGAACAAGTTGAAATACTTCAAATTGCAATTTAAAACCTTTTCTTCATTAACATCCCAATAAATCAAGATATTTTGATGATTTATATCTCAAAATGAACCCTGATTAATAATAATTCATTTGCTATGTGACACGTTTAAATGGAGTTTGATCACTTGTTAGAATCTGCCCTTGCGTATAACCAAGAATCATCAAAACTAAGAATTTCGTTTTTTTTTATACCTTTTGAATAAATCAAGGTATTTTGATGAATTGAAGCTTTTCAAAGCACGATTATGAGATACTACGAAACTAGTCTACATTTTAGGTGGACTGAGCATGGTAGATGACTCTACTTCTTGTCCCAATATTAATATTATTTTCCTAAGTAATAATTCATATTGAAGAAATGAATCTGATTTAAATTGCCCTTTTGATGAAGAATTTGTATTTGTACCGAAAAACCTTCTTCTTAGCCCCGCTCTCGCAAGAGGGAAATTGCACGGTTTTATTTACTATTACTTTACTCCGCGTCGAGCAACCTATTTTGTCTTTTACGGTTCTTCATTTGATACAAAAGGAAAATTACGGTTAAATAAAAACCCCAAAAGATAAAATTGTACAGAATGACGTCGTAAAATGATTTTTTTACGCTTCACGAAATTCTTTTTTCTAAAAAAATCGAAAAGAAGTTGGCGCCAACGAAGTTATTTTTTCATTTTCCCTTGGCAACCCTGGGCTCTTGGCTGGCGCTATAATTTTCGTGGCGCCCAATTTTGGAGCGGCGGAGTCTCGAAAAAAGCGGAGCTAACGATAAAATAATAAACGACTCGATAAATCGCTAGGAAGAAAAAATTGTTGGGGGTTTAAATCGGCTATATTCAACGTTTATTTAATAACGCCGTTAAAAAAAATCTTAAAAAACGATTATTTATCGATCCGCGTTCTTTCTGATGTCGTTAAAGCTCGAGAAGAGTTTGATTTATTAGTTTTCCCTTTAGAGCCCGTTTGTCATTCCGGTTAGTTCTGTTTCTTTCAAATTGGAGATTTACGACCCCCCATCGAGCCCCTATTCTACCCCGCTTCGATTATGACCATCAAATATTTAAAAGGTAACGTCCGTGACAGAAATGAAAAAATATTACTTTTTTTTACTTACAAACAATTCTTCATCAAAAGGGCAATTTTAATCACATTTATTTCTTCAATATGAATTATCACATAGGAAAATAAAGTATCACTTCAAAGGCAAGCTAGTTTCGTAGTATCTCATAACAGTGCTTTGAGAAAGTTCAATTTCTGAGATGTCTATCTCTTCTAAGAATAAAGATTGATCAAAACGTCCAGAATCATTGTGGTTATGGCACACTTTTGAGACCAAGATATTTTCGACTCAATCATTATCTCATTATCAGTCATTAATCTCAAAATCATTGTCACAACATTTAAAGTATTTAAAAGTAACCAAAAAAATTAAATTATTGTTTTTGATGATTTTTGACTATATTTAACGGCAGATTCTAAAAAGTGATCAAATTCCATTTAAACGTGCTACATCACAAATAAACTAATATTAATCAGGGTTCATTTTGAGATATAAATCATCAAAATATCTTGATTTATTCAGAAGTTAAGGAAGAAAAGGTTTTGAATTGCAATTTGACGTACTTCAACTGATTCTGATTAACGTAATTTTAAATATTACACATACTGTTCTACAATCTACAATATAATCGTAGAATTTTTATTAATCAGGCTATATTTTAAGATATTAATCATCAAAATATCTTGATTCTTTCAAAATGTATAAAAAAAAACGAAATTCTTAATTTTGATGATCCTTGGTTATACGTAACGGCAGATTCTAAAAAGTAATCAACCTCCATTTAAACGTGTCACATAACAAATAAATTATTATTAATCGGGGTTCATTTTGAGATATAAATCATCAAAATATCTTAATTTATTCAAAATGTATCAAAAAACGAATTTCTTAATTTTGATGATACTTGGTTATACGGAACGGCAGATTCTAAAAAGTTATCAAACTCCATTTAAATGTGTCACATAACAAATAAATTTGTATTAATCACGGTTCATTTTGAGATATAAATCATCAAAATATCTTGATTTATTCAGAAGTTAAGGAAGAAAAGGTTTTGAATTGCAATTTGACGTACTTCAACTGATTCTGATTAACTTAATTTTAAATATTACACATGCTACTCTATAATTTGTAATCGTAGAATTTTTATTAATCAAGCTATAATTTAAGATATTAATCATCAAAATATCTTGATTCATTCAAAAGGTATCAAAAAAAAACAAATTCTTAGTTTTGATGATTCTTGGTTATATGTGACGGCAGATTCTAAAAAGTAATCAAACTCCATTTAAACGTGTCACATAACAAATAAATTATTATTAATTAGGATTCATTTTGAGATATATATCATCAAAACATCTTGATTTATTCAGAAGTTAAGGAAAAAAGGTTTTAAATTGCAATTTGACGTATTTCAACTTATTCTGATTAGCGTAATTTTAAATATTACACATACTGCTCTATAATTTATAATATAATCGTAGAATATTTATTAATCAAGCTATAATTTAAGATATTAATCATCAAAATATCTTGATTCATTCAAAAGGTATCAAAAAAGCGAAATTCTTAATTTTGATGATCCTTGGTTATACGGAACGGCAGATTCTAAAAAGTGAGCAAACTCCATTTCGTTTCTCCAAAAACGTTCAAAAACGATAATTTTACGTACAATTTTATCTTTTGGGGTTTTTATTTAACCGTAATTTTCCTTTTGTATCAAATGAAGAACCGTAAAAGACAAAATAGGTTGCTCGACGCGGCGTAAAGTAATAGTAAATAAAACCGTGCAATTTCCTTCTTGCGAGAACGGGGCTAAGAAGAAGAAGAAGAAGGTTTTTCGGTACAAATAAAGGGCGAGCATTACCAAATTAACAATTACTCGCCCAACTCGGGCACGTCTTCTCAAAACAACAAACGGGATGGGGGCGTTTGAAGGACGAAGAAATCGATGTAACTCGACGCTTCTCTTCGTTCTCGGATTCCTTTTAATTCAGTAAATGCATTTCAAGCAATTACAGTTTTATGTAGGAAACAAAGGCACCGGAACGAGTTGTCGTCGTTGTCATAGGGTTGAGGCCCAAAGACGTTTCCGTTTCCGGAGGAAACTTCCACCCACGTACTTTTTGTCTTACCCGAAACAAGTTTTGTAATCGATTTTGTCCCGAACAATTTAAGATAGTTTGAAATAGAGTTTTCTGAACGATAAACGATTTTGACGTGGGGAGAGTTAAAATTCAATACAATTTAACGAATTGTTTGTGTGATAACTTCTAGTTTGAGTGAATTGTAAATTTCATAACCAATGGGGGGTTGTAAAAGGGGGTTACCTGTGGTCGTGGGAATATTCCTGGAGGTGACGACGAGTGGTCCATAACTTCATTCAGTTTACGAAACCAACTGGATTAATTGGTGCAATTCGTGGACGGGCACGACTAACCGGAAACGGGTTCAGAGGGATGTTGAATTCAGATAACGCGGAGTATAGAAGGTTTAGAAGCTACCGTCCCTGTAAGATTGCGCGCGAAGCCGCAAACCGCAAACACCTACGGGGGCCGTAATGAGCCGTTTGCATTCCGCCTCCGGAACCGAGCGGATCTCGCCCGTGAATAATTTGTTTGTTTGCAAAACGGGGCATTACTAACGGTTCTTAGTGGTTATATCGTGTGATGTAGCTTGTTGTTGTCTTAAAAGGGATGAAATTTGAAGGGCTTATCATCAAAATGAATAGTTTATTTTAAACAAGATAATTTTCATCAACCAACACACTGTGGATTACATAATCGTTCAAGTTGAATGGAGATTATTACTGGACTTAACCAAGTTGTGTGCAGTAGAACATGCGAAAATAGGAGAGAAGCTTACACAGGATGTAGCGTTTAGAGCAAACTACTCCACAGACATTACCGTCCATTCAAGCGTAGACATACACTTTATGTTATTACATCACGTTAATAGTTTGTAAGTGTTATGGTGCAGACAGAATCCTCCAAGATTATAAACTTGAGATCAAAGAATTTCACCTTGATATATTAAAAGGATACGTTTCTATTTTGAAAAGGAATCCGCCACAAGTAAATAACTAGTATATATTCGGATTCTTTGAGTAGAGATTTTTCTAGGCACGCCATAAAGCTTGGAGTTGAGTTGGACACGTAGCCTGGAGAAAAGTCGGTCCGATCCCCTTTGTTCCTCTCGGAATAAAGAACGTCAGCTCAAAATGGACTTCCCCGCGTTCATATGCCGTATATTTCCATTATGAAAACCGTCCTTGACCAGTAGCATCGTGGTTCCCCTTGAGGATCATAAATCTAAAGAAATTGCATATTTTTTATCGGTATTTACTTTCTGAAAAAAAAATCTGAAAGTTATTGAATAGGTGAAAATTGGAAATGAGAGAGTGGCAATAAGTCACGTCAAAGTTTTCCACCATACATCATGAATCATGAAACGCCTTCGAAACCGCGAAACGCAAACGGAAACTGTGCCGTGAGGAACAAGTCGCGAACAAATTTTAGCTGAACGTTCATAACTCAAAATGGACCCTTTTTCTCCAAGCGGTGACGGATCGCAAGCAATTTCTAGCATCTTCATCCTTTTTTTTCTAGAGACTTTTATAACTTTACCGAGTTATCTTCGGTGACGTGGAATTTTGCACGGTTTGCAAAACTTTTTTATACTCTTTTTGTTAAAAGTTGATTTATAATATTTCTATTTAATAATATGTATATATATATTTTTTTAGAAAAGAGGAGATATTGTTTATTATAATTGTAAAATAATTAATACAGTAAAATTCCTCTTGTATTTTATTGAATATCAATTTATAACGTTTCGAACTACCTTCAGTTCATCATCAGATAATGCTTCTAAAAATAACTAAATCAACATCGGCAAAACTCCATTTTGTAAGACATTACAGTAAATAGATTAAAACTAGTGACAATAGATTAAAATTTGTCACCATATAATAGAAAGCTGATATCGTCAGCGTAATTAACAGAGGAGAAGTTTTCATTTATACGTTTAGTAACATTGTGTATATCATTTATGTAGTTAAAAGTGATTCCCACATGAGTACAATTTAGAGATTAGTATTTTGTGGTTAATTGAGTCGAATGCTTTCGATAAGTCTAGGAGTACATCCCAAACCATATTTCCTCTTCCCCAAGTATCTCCCATGTTGGCGGTCGCTCATTAATTTCTGCTTTTCTAAATAATTATACAGTCTGTTGTAGATTACTTTCTCAAGGATCTTAGAGAAACCAGTTAGCAAATTGATTGGTCTTTGTAGGTTGGTTTTCTTATGTAGTGGTATAAACATTGCCTTTTCTAGGTATTCAGGAAACATTCCACACTGCAGAGATTGTGTAATAATGAATAAGACCTTAGTATTTGGTTTAACGATGTATATTATATTTATAAATATAGGTGCTACACGTGTTTGGGTTTACATGAAAACCGTCATAAGGCACGACGTCAATTTTAGAATACAACATCTTCAGAACGAAGCGTCAAAGTTTTCTACATAAAATAATAGTATTTTTCATTGTATTTCTGCTTGAAAAACACAATTGCATTAACAATGGAAACGTATTCTTAAAAACTACAGGTTATAGACCAAGAAAACGGGATGGTTCGTTAAAGAAGGACGTAAACAAACTTTTCTTGGTCTATAACCTGTAGTTTTTAAGAATACGTTTCCATTGTTAATGCAATTGTATCTTTCAAGCAGAAATACAATGACAAATACTTTTATTTTATGTAGAAAACTTTGTGACGCTTCGTAGCACGTGTATTATATTTATAAATATAATATACATCGTTAAACGAAATACTAAGGTCTTATGTATTACACATTTATAACGATGTACTTAGAATCCAAATTATCCTTAATTTTTTAGGAAGTTGATTGGTATTTCATCAACACCACATACACCAAAGCAACTCAACGCTTTTACAATCGAAGCCAAAGAAGAGAAAAATAAAACGTATATGAACAACTATTATAAGTTTTGTCAAAATCTTTTTCAACTACATCAGGCAATGCCACAGAACATATAATTAAAAGCATCAGCCAGAGATGAAGGTTATCTGTTATCCACATACTTTTGTTCTTGTTGGTTAGCCAATCAAGTATACGATCATTCCGTTTGCGTCTAAGCTGGTAAATTTCGGTTTTGTATAAAAATCTTAAAATTATAAATTATACATAATTCATTCCCCCAATACAAGTAGTTAAAATAATAGAAATATCTATAACTGTAAAATAATTAATACAGTAAAATTCCTCTTGTATTCTATTGAATATCAATTTATAACGTTTCAAACTACTTTCAGTTCATCATCAGATAATGCTCCTAAAAATAACTAAATCAACATCGGCAAAACTCCATTTTCTAAGACATTACAGTACATTGAACAAATATATACAATTTTAACAAACAATAAAATAATTAAAAAAACACATACCTTTATCGAGTAATTTTAAAAAATAATAAATTTGTCATTTTCATTAAAATAACATAATCCATAAAACTCCAAAATTTCTCAAAGACTTAAAACAACGAATTAACTCAGATGCACACAAACGAAATTTGGCAAGACATAATTTTTTTAATGAAAATGACAAATTTATTATTTTTTAAAGTTACTTTAAAAAAATTGTGTCTTGCCAAATTTCGTTTGTGTGCATCTGAATTAATTCGTTGTTTAAGTCTTTGAGAAATTTTGGACATATTATTAAATAATTACTATGGAATACAGAAATATCCATGAATTTAGAAGAAAGTGCAATTCAGAAGATAGAGATGTTGATGTCGGCAGTAGTTTTAAGGAAATAACAGTTAGTTTTGATGTAACTACCTTTATCGAGCGCCTTCTTAAACCTGCATTTGAAAAAGCCATAAATGGTTATGTTAAATTATTTTATTTGAAAAATTCACTTAGAATGAATATAATACCATTTCATATTCTCAAAAACTTGAATAATATAGATAATATATTTTATAAAGATTATTTAATTAATTATAAACGGAAAATGAAATCTAAACACATAGCTTTCAATATTTTGAAGGATGAAATAAGTCAAACATATTGGTTAATTCGGAAGATTTTTAAATATATTGATAGAATTATCACTACAAATTCGATTAAAGAAGTACACCATTTTAAGATTTATTTTAGAAAGGTTATTTTAAACAAAGCTAACCACAGATACACTAAGTTCACACATAAAATAAAAAGAGATATTTTTCATAATTCTAGTTCAATTGAACATAAAAACAGATTAAATTTACCCATATTCCTGGAAAATATACATAATAATTCTAATATAAAATTACATATTATGGTTGCAAATCAATTACAATGAATTACACAAGAAAGGTAGAATTCTTAATCTCACAAAATTACAAATACCCACTAATATATTAAATCTATTATCTTTGGGAGAAGGATTTTGTTTTTCAACACACAAAAATAAAAAATCTTTACACGAGGACGTTTTGAATATGATTATAGACATAGAAAATATATTCATTGACTTGAGAACTTCAGAGAATCATATTAATATAACGAGAAGCAACATAATCAATGAAATTTCTAATTATCTAGATAAATTTAACAAAGTTGGAAATAAACCATCATTAACAATTAATAATAATAAAACATTTTCAATATTTCATAATACAGTGATTACAGATACGAATTTTTTTAAAAAAATTTTAGTACAAAATAAAGACATTATTATTACAAAAACTAATAAAACAAAACAAATTGCATTTTTATATAAATTAGAATATGATAATAAAATGAAAGACTTATTGAATAATACAGATACTTATAAAATATCTAGATTAGATCCAGGCCCTAATCCAGTTAATCGCATAAATGATTATCTAAAAATTTTAGAAAAGAAAGGATACATAACTAAACAACAAAAGCTAAAATTATCACCAAATCATTATGTTACGCCAAGGATACATGGTTTAATAAAAGCTCATAAAGATAATAAACCTTTACGTCCAATTATTAATAATATAAATGGTCCTACTAATGCGTTATCCATCTTTTTAAATAAGTCTTTGGACAATTTAAATAATAATAATATTTACGATATTAAAAACGCCTTTATGTTGAAGAAGCGTCTAAAATTATTAAAACTAGAAAATTTTGAAGATATTGACATTGTAAGTTTTGACGTTAAATCCCTTTTTACAATTATTCTTTTAAACCTTATGCTTAGAATCATAGATGAGAATTGGGATAAAATTCAGAATTTTACTGACATAAAGGAAAAAACAATTTTAGAAGGAATAAAGCTTTGTACACATAATAGTTACTTCAAATATAATGACACCTATTATAAGCAAATCTATGGACTTCCAATGGGTTCCAACTTAAGTATTAATCTGAGTGGCATAGTAATGAACTTGTTATTAGATACAGGTAGCCCTCCTCTAACACGGTATCCTATAACACGGTTTCGTTATAACACGATTCGTAAATTGCGGGAAACCTCCTACAACATGGTATCCTACAACACGTTTTCGCTATAACGCGATGAGAAAACTGCAAATCCTTTGTACATACAACACTGTATGTACTTATACAGACCGGGTAAAGTGCCCGACGCGGCTCTGCGAGCCACGTGCACGATGTCACTTCCAAATTGCTGGAAGAGCAAGACGGTTGTTCCTCTTATCGGGCCCTATGTCCCCCGTAGGACATTGGGGTACGCCCAGTTAGGGTGGGAACACACGATTGCTGCCTAATAATTAGGCAACGCCTACGATAGTTCTGGTTTAAAATGCGTGTGTTTTTTCCTCGAAGAGTCAGTCAGTCAGTTTTCCGTGTGGTTTTCGTACGTTCTTTACTTTCATCTCCGTGGCCTGAAAACAAAAGTGTCTCACGCTGCTACTCGGTAGTCTACGTCGCGCCACGGTGTGTTAAAGAACAATTTTTTTATCTTTAAGACATTAAGCTTCAGCCCCAAGCAATGTCAGGTAAAGATAAAACAACGTTCAAGAGAAAATTCATTTCTTTGGAAGTAAAGATTCAAATCTTGGATCGTCTATCGAAAGGAGAAAAAGCATCCCACATTGGGAAAAACCTTAATTTGAACGAAGCAACAAATAAGAACAATCAAGAAAAATGAAAAAGAAATCAGAAGTGCAGTTGCCGCAGGATCTTCGACATCCGCAAAACGTTCAGCCCGCCCCAGACCAGCAATAATTGAGAAAATGGAAAAGGCCCTCAGCATTTGGATTGACGATTGCTGTCAAAAAAAAAATTCCATTAGATGGCAATATTATAAAACAAAAAGGATTAAAAATTTACAACCATCTCAAACAACAAGGAGAATCCTCTGTCAATCCAGATTTTGTGGCGAGTAAAGGTTGGTTCGAGAAATTCAAAAAGCGTTTTGCGATTCATAGCATAAGAATCCAAGGAGAGTCTGCGTCGGCTGATCATGAAGCTGCTAGGACGTATCCAGAAAAAATTCAAAACATTATAGCCGAGCAAGGATACACAGCAGATCAAGTTTTCAATGCCGACGAAACTGGGCTTTGGTGGAAAAAAATGCCCAGTAAAACTTTCATATCGAAGACAGAAAAAACTGCACCCGGATTTAAGGTGTCCAAAGATCGTTTAACGCTCCTTTTGTGCAGTAATGCATCGGGGGACTTTATGACAAAACCGATGCTAGTGTACAGATCTTTGAATCCTCGTGCACTAAAAAACGTGAATAAAAACACCTTGCCGGTATACTGGACAGCAAATTCGAGAGCTTGGGTAACAGGACATTTATTTAGAGATTGGTTTTTGAATTGTTTTGTGCCAAGCGTTGAGCGGTATTTAAAGCGAAAAAATTTGAGCTGCAAGGCGCTGTTGCTATTAGATAATGCTCCATGCCACCCACAAGATTTAACACATCCCAACATCAAAATAATGTTCTTACCACCGAACACTACTTCGTTGCTCCAACCACTGGATCAAGGTATTATTTACACCTTTAAAACATATTACATAAGAAGATCGTTACAGTGGATTTTAGACGCAACCGATTCGCAATCAATTAGTGTAATGGAAGCATGGAAGAAATTTTCCATCAAGCACTGCATCGATATCATATCTTTGTCACTGAATGAAATAAAAACATCAACATTAAATGCGTGTTGGAAGAAGATATGGCCCTCTGCAATTGAAACGGAAAACATACGTGAAACATTAGAAAATGAAATTGGTGCGATATTAGAAGTCGCTAAATCAATCGGAGGCGAAGGTTTTGTGGATATGGCTTCCAAAGACATTGAAGATTTATTAGTGGAAGAAGAAGTTGACGAAGCGGAATTAATCGAAATGGCATCCCTAGATGCAAATCAAATCGATTTTGAGGACGCTAGCTCTGACGAAGATTGTGCAGTCAAGAATTTAACATTAAAAAAATTACAAGAAGGCCTATGCTTAGCGGAAAATCTGGAATTATTTTTTTTGAATGAAGACCCTTCGACGGAAAGAAGTCGAAAATTCAAAAGGGAGCTGCAAAACTGTTTAGCTCCATACCGGGAAATTTACAATGATCTAATAAGAACCAGCAAGCAAAGTTCCATTACAGATTTTTTTAAGAGGGGAAAACATACAAAAACTTTAAATAACGAAAAAAGTTCAGAAAGTGAAGGCGATGTCGTTCCACCGAAAAAACGTTCTCGGTTGATTATACTGAGCAGTGACGACGAGTAAATTCATTAAATTATGGTTGCGTTAGATTAAAATATTTTTTTTATACTTTGTGTTGTACATACATTTATATTTTTAATAAAAATTACGTTGTTTATGTCGAATTAAGAAAAATATTTGTTTTAATAAGTTTTTGGAACGTAACCCCCCTTTTTGCACTAGCTCTGGGTCTCATGCAACACGGTTTCACACAACACGGCATTTTCTAGGAACCTAACTACCGTGTTATAGGAGGGTTGCCTGTACACATCTAAATGATACTTCCATCAAACCTTTCTTAATTGCAAAATATATAGATGATCTACTAATTATTCTACCTAAAAATCAATATAAGCAACTTCTAGACAAATTCAATGAGTATAACCCACGTTTACAATTTACAGTTGAAACGTTAGATAATGAACAAATTGCATATTTGGATATGAATATTATAATAAATAGAGAACAAAAAATGATATATACTACTTGGTACAAAGAGGATATTAGCGGTAATAGAGTACTTCATTATTTTAGTAATCATCCAAGAACTCAGATAATAAATACTATTAACAATTTGATCCGTCGAGCCATCATTCTGACTGATGATACATATATAACGGAAATAAAAACTAAAAACATTAATTAATAAAATCTGGTATGAAAATTATAATAAAATAAAACAATCAAGACCAGTAGACACACAACATCACACTAATATAAATATGGAACAAGAAACAACTACAAATGTCAGTCAAAATATAACAGTAAATATACTAAATAAACATCATTGTACAAATGCTAATAAAAATAAAATGAAAGATAAAACCCAAACAAAAATTACAGATTTCTTACCACATACAGATATGATTAGTCAAGTTGATTCAAAAGTTTTAAATGCACAAAATATTGTCGATAAGGGTAAAAAAGGTAAGTTCTATAAAATAAAATATATCCCCTCAATAACAAATAAAATTAAATCAGTTTTTAAAAAATATGAATTTCAAGAAGTCAAATTAGCCCGGTACAATAATAATAAATTGACAAATGTTTTGAGTTATATTAAAGATAAAATAGATAACATAGACAAAGTTAATACTGTATACTAATTAGAATGCAATAACTGCCATAAATTATATATAGGAGAAAGTAAACAACAACTACATAAAAGTATAAAGCAACATAAATATTATGTTAACCAGCATAAAATTAACAATAAAACTGCTCCTTGCCAACACGCTATAAAAAATCGTCATAATTTTGATTTCGAAACGCCAAAAGTGTTGACTACTGAAGGTGATGCATTCAACAGGAAGAATATTGAAGCTATCTATATTACAAAAAACATTGATAAATCAATTAATTTTAAATCCGATTCAGGGAATATAGGAAGTTTTTATGCTGGCATAATTAACAAATTAGATATATGATTGGATAAGGGTAAATAAAAATAAATAAATAAATAAATTAAAATAAAAAAATTAAATTATATTGATGAATAACAGATATTGAATTCGTAATAGAATTTAAATGTTTTGGCCTTGTAGTCTGCACGTCACAAAGTATTGAAAAACTCGTTTTTCTTTTTCTTTTCTATTGTGTCTTGCCAAATCTCGTTTGTGTGCATCTGAGTTAATTCGTTGTTTTAAGTCTTTGAGAAATTTTGGAGTTTTATGGATTATGTTATTTTAATGAAAATGACAAATTTATTATTTTTTAAAGTTACTCGATAAAGGTATGTTTTTTTAAAAAAAATTTTTTTTTATTGTTTGTTAAAATTGTATGTATTTGTTCAATTTACTGTAATGTCTAAAGACCGGATTAAAAGGCACAAAAAAGACGGAAAAAGGCACTTAAAAATGCATGAAATTTTGGCAACAAAACCATTAAAAAGGCATAAAAATTAGAAATCGAAAGAATTGCTATACGTAATTAATAATGTATTTTAATAACGTTTTCATTAAAAAATACATCGTTAAACTAAACATTCATATATAATTATTAAACCACTAATCACGAAAACAACTAATTATTAAATGCTGTTCTAAATGTTCCATTGTGAAGTTGTGTCTTCTCTCACTTAACGTATTCTTGTAAGCCGAAAAACTTCTCTCCACGTCCACACTTGTAATTGGTGCATACTTGAACTTTGTAATTAATGCGGGATCCATAATAAATCCAGTAACAATTTCACCACTTAAAATTGATGCAATTTTTGTAATGTGGCAAATCCTTCATTTTTACAAGGAACGTCATTAAATTTATTCGTAATTATTTGACCAATATGTCCTGGTACGCTATACGTGCTGTCTTGAAACTTTTTATTCATTTCTACTGCAG
Source organism: Onthophagus sagittarius (assembly GCA_036711965.1). Lineage (NCBI taxonomy): Eukaryota > Metazoa > Arthropoda > Insecta > Coleoptera > Scarabaeidae > Onthophagus > Onthophagus sagittarius. The sequence continues at coordinate 33,074,366 of JASERS010000005.1, forward strand.
TCACTAAAGGTAAATCCTGTTTTTCAAGTGATTTTATAGATTCACTTATATAACTGTAATTGCTTTTTATAAATGCCAAATTATTTTGTAGCTCCACTTCTTTTAGGACGGCCTGGCAATCTTGTATTGCTTTACTACTTGTAGCCGGAAATTCATTTATTAATTGTTTAAAATGATCTAAGGCGTTTGTGTAGTATATAGCGGCATCTAACCATGTTCCCCATCTTGTTAGAACTGGTTGTAGTGGTAATGGGGTATTTGGTAACCTCTCTCTAAACAATTCTACCCTTAAAGGGGCTTTAACAAATATTTGTTTGCCGCTTTTTATTAATTTATTAACTAATGGATAGTTCCCATTATAGTTAACCTTATAGTTTCTGCTACTCGATTAAGCCCGTGGTCTAAGCAAGTACAATGAATTAAATTAGGGTAAAAAATCTTCATATTAGACACCATCAGTAAAATTTTATCATTCGGTACCGGCTCCGGTAAGAAAAAAATGCGTTAATTCGTCGTGAATAAATCTTGTTACCGTATTATTATTTGTTTTACTTAATTCTTTGGTACTTATTAGAAAACTTTTTGACGAATTTTCATCACTTAATACTCCAAGTATTAAATTTGCCACGTATCGTCCACATACATCAGTTATTTCGTCTACACTTATCCAAATATAATTATTTCCAATAATATTTTTTATTTCTTGAACAACTTCTTTGTAGACTAAAGTAATATAATTTTTGCGGAGATGGCTTTCATCGGGAATATGCATTGTACAATATGTTTGTAAAAAAGTTTTGAAATATTTATTTGTCACTTTATGGATTGGTATGCTTGCTTTTATCAAAGCTTTGCAAAGATCAATATTGAATTTTGATTGTTCAGTGTAGCCGGATGTTGATGCCACAGATTGTATAGCTGTACCTATAGTTCGTTGGTTTTTGGATTGACTTTCAGTCAGTTTTGATTTTTCCTGATGCAATGATGTTTTGACATGCTGAATTATGTAGTATTTCTTGTCACAATTAATCTGTTAACAGTAATTTAATAACGTCAGTATTTTATAATACTTCCATAATTATTAAACGATCAATATATTGTTCTATTAATTTTAGTGCAATTTAGTACATTGAATCAATAGTGAATTTTATTTCTAGTGAAATTTGGGACATCCTATTCTTTATAATTTCCAATTTTTACCGTAAAAAGATTTAAATTTCGGTTTTAACCCTCAACCCCTACCTAGCGGTAAGTCATACCGCTATAAACGTTTATGAGCTTGTATCTTTTATAAATCTTTTCCTGCGCAGTTCATAGTCCGTCTACCTTTAAAGTATATTAGTTTACATATAAGCAGACATCGGTGGGAGATATGCGTTAAACGTGTACCAACGTGTTACAAGATTTTTTGGATTTAGCGTTGTATGGTACCGGTCAGTTGTCTCTACGTTGCGTTTTTGAATTGTAGTAAAAACTGTTACTAGTGAAAAATATTGAAAATATTCACTGAAATATTGAAACTTCGAATAGTGCTTAGTATTAGTTTGAACAGTGAGTTGACAATTAGTTTATACTTCTGTTTGGAACTTTGTAAAATGGCTCAGAAAGCAGGTCCGTCTTGTATGAGATCTGATGATGAAGAATTTGAAGAATATTTGATGGAAGAAAGTGGTGAAGAAGATGAAAATATAGATGTAAACAATTTTATTGAAATGGATCACGATAGTGAATCAGAAATATCTGCAGCTGACAATGATGAGGACGAAGACAAGGAAAATGAAAATAATTTTTGTGCAGAATCAGAGGAAAGAAATGTTTATTACGGTCGCGAAAAAACAAATAAAACTAAATGGTAGGTGAAGCCATGGTATTTTGTCGGATTACTTCCAAAACTTCCTAAGTTGAAAAACAACCTCAACCCATTTCCATACCCATTAGGCCCATAACATAATATGTAAATAGTAAAACGATTTGAAAATATTAGTTCAAATGCCTTTGTAGGTCAAAACGTGAACCACCTCGTAATGTAAGAACAAGGAAGCACAATTTGATTACACATTTACCAGGACTAAGAGGACCTGCTGCTTTGTTAGGAGATAATCCAAAGCCAGAAGAATTATGGAATGTATTATTCAGTGAGAACATGCTGCAGGAAATTATCCGATGGATAAATTGTAAATTAGGACTAGTTCGACTTAAATATAAAAATAAATCGCATGCTAGCTTATGTGATATTAACGTATTAGAACTAAAGGCATTTCTTGGTTTATTACTTTACACTGAAGTGTTCAAATCAGGCAATGAAAATGTGGATTGTTTATTTGCAACAGATGGAACAGGGAGAGATGTTTTCCGATGTACGATGTCTAAGAGAAGATTTGAGACGTTGCTCTGTGCTTTAAGATTTGATGACTTTCAAAACAGAGGTAAGAAAATGAAAGATGATGCTACAACTGCGATAAACGGATTGTTCCAAAAATTTATTGAAAATTCTCAAAGAAATTTTTCGCTGGGGGCTTATGTATGTGTAGATGAATCTCTTATGGCTTTTCGAGGTAGATGTCGGTTTAAAGTTTATATGCCAAAAAAGCCTGCAAAGTACGGCATAAAAATTATGTGTCTAACAGATGCACGAAATAATTACTTATATAATGCTTATATATATAGCGGCAAGAATTCAGACGGAAAAACTTTATCTGTTGAAGAAAAACATTTAGGCATTCCTACACAATCAGTTATCAGTTTGGCAAAACCGATTAAAAAAAACAAATCGTAATATTACAGCCGATAACTGGTTCGGCACATTGCAACTTGTTTGTGAACTAAAAAAACGAGGACTCACATTCCTAGGAACAATGAGAAGAAACAGGCCGGAGATTCCCTGTTGTTTTTTGCCAAATAAAAATAAAGATATCGGCAGCACTCTTTATGGTTTCAAGGAAGATGTTACGCTAATGTCCTATGTTCCTAAGAAAAATAGAGCCGTTATATTGATATCTTCAATGCACCATTCTATTGCAAATGACAAAGAAAGTGGAAAACCGGAAATTATTGCCGATTATAATTTGACCAAAGGGGGCGTGGATACTTTAGATAGAAAATGTGCAAACTATTCACCTAGTAAAAGAACCCGTTAATGGCCTATGGCAATATTCTTTGTTCTTGTAAATATGTGTACTGTAAATTCGTATATATTATATCAAAGTTGTAAGAATTCAGAAAAAATGGAACGTAAAGACTTTTTAAAATTATTGGCAAAAAGTTTAACAACACCTTTCATGTACACTAGAAAAAACAAAGTATCAAAAGAATTAAGATCAAGGATATGTGGTATCCTTCAAATACCTGACATCAATGATCCCAGCCAAACGATTCGCGACGAGCGCATGGATGTAAAAAAAACCAGTTATTTGTGTGATTATAAACTAAAAAGAAAAACATTTTATGTTTGTAGAATGTGTGGAAAGCCCAATTGTTTAGAGCACGCTAAAAAAATGTGCGATCCATGCATTAAAGGACTGGATAAATAATGTTTTCTTACTATTTATTGTTATTATGAGTCTTATAACATAAACTAGTGTCGTAATAAAGTAATATAACTAATTCTTTTGCAATTATCTACTATATAAACCGATAATCCCTTACCGGTATCACATACCGCTAAATACCGTTTGCGTCATAGTTTTTAATGGTAGCGGTTGAGGGTTAAATATTTAAAAATCTTTGGTATTATACATAATTTAATCGTTATTTAAAAATATAATTAATATAATTAATTGTTTTTACTCGATTAACTCCATCAATACTTACGATTTTTGAATAGGCTTGGCAAAATAAACGATTGCGTTCATATTTCAATTCCTTGTAATCTTTAATCCATTCTTCTACGGTTGGCTTTTGTTTCGGCATTGTACTACGCAAGAACTTCACACTGTCATTCGAGTAACTTTAATATATACAACTAAATGAATTGAAGACTCGACGCAAGTCAAACCACATACGGGGAATCCCGTGTAAGACGACACGGCACAACGGGGAATTCCAAAGCTTAAATTCGGATCGATGAAAAACGCGGATCTTACGTCAGACGGCACAACGAGGAAATCTACAGAGGCGCAGCGAAATATTTTTTCATAATTCAACCAATTTTTGGGGAAAAGACTCCAAAAAGTTGGAAAAAGGCTTTAAATAGGCATAAAAAAAAATAATAGGCATGAAAATCAAAACAGGCAAAAAAGGCATAACTAACTTGGTCTTATTTCACTTATTTTTAACTGATTCGTAAAGATATTTAAATATATTTGTAATGCCTTTAATTTTGAGCATAAGCATATTTTCTATAAATCCGGTCTTTAGTAATGTCTTACAAAATGGAGTTTTGCCGATGTTGATTTAGTTATTTTTAGGAGCATTATCTGATGATGAACTGAAGGTAGTTCGAAACGTTATAAATTGATATTCAATAAAATACAAGAGGAATTTTACTGTATTAATTATTTTACAACTATAAATATTTCTATTATTTTAACTACTTGTATTGGGGGAATGAATTATGTACAATTTATAATTTTAAGATTTTTGTACAAAACCGAAATTTACCAGCTTAAACGCAAACGGAATGATCATATACTTGAATGGCTAAACAACAAGAACAAAAGTATGTGGATAACAGATAACCTTCATCTCTGGCTGATGCTTTTAATTATATGTTCTGTGGCATTGCCTGATGTAGTTGAAAAAGATTTTGACAAAACTTATAATAGTTGTTGATATACGTTATATTTTTTCCTTCTTTGGCTTCGATTGCAAAAACGTTGAGTTACTTTCATGTATGTGGTGTTGATGGAACACCAATCAACTTCCTACAAAATTTAGGATAATTTGGATTCTAAGTACATCGTTATAAATGTATAATACATAAGACCTTAGTTTTTGGTTTAACGATGTATATTATATTTATAAATATAATACATGTGCTACGAAACGTCACAAAGTTTTCTACATAAAATAAAAGTATTTGTCATTGTATTTCTGCTTGAAAGATACAATGATACAAGATACAATAGAAACGTATTCTTAAAAACTACAAGTTATAGACCAAGAAAAGTTCGTCTACGTGCTTCTTTAACGAACCATCCCGTTTTCTTGGTCTATAACCTACAGTTTTTAAGAATACGTTTCCATTGTTAATGCAATTGTGTTTTTCAAGCAGAAATACAATAAAAAATACTTTTATTTTATGTAGAAAACTTTGTGACGCTTCCTTTTGAAGATGTTGTATTTCTAAAATTGACGTCGTGCCTTATGACGGTTTTCATGTGAACCCAAACACGTGTAGCACCTATATTTATAAATATAATATACATCGTTAAACCAAATACTAAGGTCTTATTCATTGTTACATAATCTCTGCAGTGTGGGATGTTTCCTGAATACCTAGAAAAGGTAATGTTGTTTACACCACTACATAAGAAAACCAACCTACAAAGACCAATCAATTTGCTAACTGGTTTCTCTAAGATCTTTGAAAAAGTAATCTACAACAGACTGTATAATTATTTAGAAAAGTAGAAATTAATGAGCGAACGCCAACATGGGAGATACTTGGGGAAGAGGAGATATGGCTTGGGATGTACTCCTAGACTTATCGAAAGCATTCGATTCAATTATCCACAAAATACTAATCTCGAAATTGTACTCATGTGGGAATTACTCTGAACTACATAAATGATATACACAGTGTTACTAAACGGATAAATGCAAACTTCTCCTCTGCTAATTACGCTGACGATATCAGCTTTCTATTATATGGTGACAAATTTTAATCTATTGTCACTAGTGGTTCAAAATTGTAAAATAGTGTAGCAAATTAACTAATCACCAACGAACTCATTATAAACCAGTTATTCTGTTCAAAACTACAAATAGCTCCTATCCCAATACTGTAATCTTCAATAATCGTTTATATACAACGAATACTGAAGAACGGGTAAGTTTGCTTGGAGTGGTTATTGAAGACAGTCTTAAATGGAAATCGCATATTGACTCACTTTGTAAAAAGTTGAGCAGTTTTTGCTATGCTCTACGTCAAATGAAAAAGTTGATGAACGTTCACGTTGCTATTCGCAAATACAGAAAAGAATAATATGCACCATAGTCAGTTTAAGTTACGGAACATCGTAATGCTTCTAGAAGACTTGATACAACTTCCAGAAGCCTTGAAATCCTGTCAGATGACTTGATATTACTTCAGGGAGACTTAAACTGCTTCCAGAAGACTTGATACTTTCTCTGGGAGACTTGATATTGCTTTTAAAAGACTTGAAATTCTTCCAGAAAACTTGATACTGCTTCCAGAAAACTTGATACTGCTTCTAGAAAATATGATACTGCTTCCAAAACGCTTGAAACTGCATCCAGAAAATTTCATATTGTTTTCAGAAAACTTGATATTGCTTCCAGAAAATTTAACATTGCTTCCAGAAAACTTGACATTGCTTCTAGAAAATTTTATACTGCTTCTAGAGGACTTAATATTGCTTCGAAAAAAATTTGAACTGCTACCAGAATACTCCATACTACCTCGGGAAAACTCGATACTGCTTTTAAAAGACGTGAATTGCTTTCAGAAGGCTTAAACTGTTTCCAAAAGATTTGATACTGCCCCTGGAAGACTTAATACTACTTCCAGAAGCCTTGATATTGCTTTCATAAGACTTAAAATGTTTCCAAAAAACATGCAATGCTACAGAACCTAAAATTGTTTCTAGAAAACTTGAAATTTCTAAAAAAAGCCTTAAAAGAAAAAAGAAAACCTGAAAAAAGACGTGATATTGCTTCTAAAAAATTTGATATTGCTTCTAGAAGACTTGAAATGATCCCAAGAAACTTAATACTCCTTCTAGAAGGCTTGAAATGATTTCAAAAGACTTAATACTGTTTGTAAAATTGCTGGCAGAAAATGTTGTTTATTGGACAAAATGCAAAATCTTGAAGAAGACATATTTATTGCTAAAGTCAAGAAACTGTTAATCAGGAAAATCAAATTCCTTTCAAAATACCAAATACTATCGGTATACAAAATGTTCACCTCAAAAGTTCAAATAATGCCAATTAAAGACTAGATACTGCTTGTAAAACTGAAAGTACTACTGGCAGAAGACATTTTCATTGGAAACAAACCATATGTGCCAAATACATTCACTCTTTTTTTGAGAACCGTAATTCGTCGTTTGACCCAATTCCAAAGTGGGACCAAAGTGATTTGGGTCCCAGATCAAAAAAAAACCTGCCGTCACCACTCATTGTGGATAAAGCGATGAACCGTTTAAGTCATCAGTATTACCACACAAATTTTGATGTCACTACTTTTATTGTTTGTTAAAATTGTATGTATTTGTTCAATTTACTGTAATGTCTTACAAAATGGAGTTTTGCCGATGTTGATTTAGTTATTTTTAGGAACATTATCTAATGATGAACTGAAGGTAGTTCGAAACGTTATAAATTGAGATTCAATAAATTAAAAGAGGAATTTTACTATATTAATTATTTTACAATTATAAATATTTATATTATTTTAACTTGTCATTCAGATTCTGTCCTCGTTCGATCTTAAGATCGTCCTTCACTTGTGCAATCAATAGTAAAAAAAAGCGGCCAATATGAAATCCGAAACTAGCAACTAACGCGATTAACTACGATAATATTTTAATCCGAAACAATACTTTGACATCATTCAACACCGACTAATACAGAAAAAATAGAATAACTAATTCTAAGTAGAAACTAGTCACTTTTCATGCAGCTAGTCGCATATATTTATTGACAAGAATCATCACAAAAAATCTATTCGCGTGTTATTTTTTTGACCTGGCCTAGCTGGTAGTGAATCTCCAATTGCTTATGACGCCCTAAAATTATATAATAAATTACTTAACTCGATAAAATATATTACTACTTGAAGGACATCCTATCGGCTGTTGTTTAATTTAACACTGGAAAGGGATAATGCATAGCACTAAACTTCAAGACATCTACAAGATAATAGAACTGCAGGAAATACTAAAACTATTAAAGCGTTTTATATCATACAAGTTGAGCTGGTTAGGATCTGCGTGGAGAATGCTGATAAATAATTACCCAGAGGGCCTTCGACAAAGGGAAAGGTCAAGGAGTCGAGGTATGCACTATGTTAGGGAGGATTTCAGGACCTTGTAGGTGTATAATTGGGGAATTTAGCCCAAACCGAAACGGATGGAAGCGTGGGCGTGTTATAGACGATCGCAAGGCATACAATGGCCTTTGTTATAATAATCTGTTTGTGTGTGTGATTTTGGCTTAATCTTTACAAGTTCAAAGTTAGTCAAAAACTGAAGCCTTTTGGCTATTCTCACTTAATGATTTCATTGAAAAATCAGAAAAAAGTAATCTCATCTCCAGATTGAGGTTAAAAATTTTTCTCAATTCGAGAGATTTTTTTGTTGTTGTTGACACCTTTTTTTACTATGCATTCTAAATTTTAATTTGAACATTTCAAACATACCGCCCGCCTTGAGAGCCACAGCGAACAACATAATTAATATTAAGAAATAATTGAATCAAATGAAATTGTAGAACAAGTAATTCAATAGGAAGTTTAAAAATTGGGCGTGTAAATGACGTAGTTAGCCACTCGTTGACGACAATTTGGTCCATCATAAAAGTATCTAACACGAGATAGTGGTCATTTGGAAGGGGGCATTCTTTCATCTTTAATCAAAACTAATGAGTCAATACGAAGTTCCTATTTTGAAATAAACCAATTTGGAGTGGTTCTGAATATACTGTAAGTAGGGCTTGCTCCAGTAGACCCAGAACTCTTCCATAGATTTCCAAAGTAGTTGTCATCTACTAAACCGAAAGAATTTATGGATAGAAGAAATGGTTCAGGAATATAAGCTATTGTTTCGCCAATTAAAAAATGAGCCGGCGCTCGAAAATTTTTCAGATGCTAGAAGAACATTCTTTTCAGATGAAATTTGGTGTTTTTACCTGCTGCCTCCCATTTTCCATCAAAATGAGGAGCAGATGGAGAGTTGAATTTCTATATCGTGCTCTCCTTGGCAAGATTCCATGCGATACTTTGCCAAAGATCGTAATTCTTTATCAGCCCTAATTAAATTTGTACCACAGCCTATAGAACCAGTAGTGGTATAATTTGTTATGGCTTTCAAGTGTACTGCTGAAGTGGCTAAGCAAACATATACAACTAAATAAGCTTAGTATGTTTTTGATCCTCGTATTCGAAAAGAGCGATGTATAAATGGACTAAAATGGCCAGAGGGAAAAAGCCCCCTGGATTAGCTCGAGTAAAAAGTAATTGACTCATAATCTCTTGACTGCAAGTATCTTTTTGTGGTAGACAAACTACACAACGCTGAATAAATCTGCGTACAGGAATTCTTCCTCCAATAACCCAAACTTGTTGACGAATAGAGCAGAATGACGCAGAATGTGTGAACAAACTACACAATGAGGAATGAAGCTGCATATAGGAATTCTTCCTCCAATAATCCAAAATTGATGACGAATAGAGGCTAAGGTTACTTGAGTTCCGGTATGTAGATTTTTTTAAATGTTGATAACATATTAAAAGTTAGTTTTTCGTTCCTATCTACAGTTGCAAATTGAAGTCGACTAGTTATTCTTAGGAAACCATTAACATCTACAAAAAGGCATAGTCGATGTAATGCATGTGAACGAGGCAAATGAGCTTGATTGTTAAGCATTTTAATTTCTTCGCGAAAATAGTATTGCTGAGTTTGCTTGGTCCAGAAAATCAGTGCATTGATTAATTTTTGTAGTGATAAAAATGCTAATAAAAGAAAAGAAAGTAGATGTTTTACGGAGAAGTTTTAGATTGTTTTGGTTGATACATTGGCGGTGATTTCATGGATTCATCGTTCTTTAGGTCTGCTGCTTGGATAAACAGCGTCTTGCATATTTAGCCAAATTGTAGACCGTTAAGATAGCCAATTTGGTCCATTCCACCACAATTCTTCATTTTTGAGTTGTGATGTATAGACATCACGTGAAGCGATATTCGCTGCATTATCTCTGCCAGATATGTGATGCTATTGAGCTGTAGAAAGTTCTTGTTTCTTTTGCTTCAATGTTGTATTCGATATCAAGATTATATTTTGGAAAAAACGATGATGAAAACGAGATGTGATTCCATAAATAGATATATTTACAGAAACTCGTTTAATGTATAACAATTTAACCAAAGATTTTGATATAAACGAAACTTGCGAAACTTGATCAATGAATGCACGTACATCACATTGAACTTTTGATATTACAGTGATAAGCGCCGTTGCCAAAAGAACATTTTTTTTATAGACGACAATTGGTTTAATAACGTTATTGTAAATTTGTGAGGTAACGATTCCTTCGAATTGATTGGTATTGCCGTGGTAGGTTTTGAATAAAAAGTTATGGGTTATGGTAATGTTTTTAACATAATCTACATCTTTTTCTTATTATGCAATTTCTTAGTAAATGAAGTATGAAGTAAAACTTTTTGAAGGACCTTTTTTCGTTGCTATGGCGTTTTATTGAGATTTTGCTTACAAGCAGAAATATAATGTTCTGTTTTACATAGAATACAAGATTAAGGTGAAGTTGTAGCATAATGACTTTTGATTCGAGGGTTAAATTTTCAGGTTTGCAATGTAGGTAATTTATTATTACCAGAAATTTGTTTTATTGAAAACTAATATATGATCCTATGAATCAAGTGGGCATCCTAATGATTTTAGAGTAACTAAAGGTTCTTTTACTTCACCAATTAATCGTTTGATTTCAGTATCAGTTTGATATTGAGTATAAGATAAATGAGAATCTATTAATATTCTTTTATTTTCGTATTTATCCAGTGCACGAGCAAAAATATCGCTACTAATTTCAATTTTTTTTAAAGCTGAGCGTGTTCGTTGATTAAACTCATTTTTTTAATAATGTAACATTTCCATTGGGGTTAAATCCGATTTGGTTTTTATCATTGATGAAAATAAATCTCGAATGGTACTCCATTAAGTGTAATTACCAGAGAATTTGGGTAATTCAATTTTTGGCAAATGAAAGGATCTATTGGTACTTTGAACAAAAAAATAAATAACGAGCTAATACCAATACTAAAGCTCACACTAAACTTAAAAATAGAAACATTTGGGTTTAGCCGTACGTCTTTTAAATATAACTAATACTACATCTACAACCCAGCTTCAAAACTAACACTAAACTCTCATGCTTCTAGTTCTAGGTCTAGTATCTAGTATAGTCCTGAAGGTAGGTTGCGTTGGGTTCGGTTCCGTCTTAAGAGGCGTACCCTTAATCCTAAATATTTCTAATTCTAGACATAGCATTAATTTTGTTGGCTATATTTTTATTTCTACAGTATACATTGGTATTGTATTGGTGGATCATGTTTTAATGTAGTTAGAAAAAATTTCCGAACACAAAAAGTCTTACGTTGAGTCAAGTTGGGTTGTGTTGAATTTATGGTTATATACCATAAATTGAATTCAAAAAATTTGCACATAAAAATAGAAATGATTGATTAACTTCTATAGATTGAGTATAAAATTAATGTGATTGATAAGTTTGAAAAATTAATCATTTTTTCCTCTTTGTAACTCGATCCAAGGACATACCGCATAGTGGTAATACTTGAAGATAATTTTACAGAACCAGTATGAGGCGGCACGCCAACAAGTACTTTCAACCCCCCATTGTACTTCAATTCCCTTGAGAGTACACCCGCAGAATAAACACAGTCGAGAATCAATTCAGGAATTCTGGGCCATCCAAGGCGCACACAAAGCGGTTAAGTGCATTTTCGGATAGAATTCACCTTCTCGAACGCCTCGAGTACCGTTACGGTTTCCCTTCAAATGAAAAATAATGCACAAACATGACTTGTTTTACTTCTATTATTTATTTTTATGAACAGGTGATGGATGTTTCTGGACGCTGTGCCTGTTTAGCATGTGTGAGGCCGAAGTTTCGTGTTAACACGGCCCATCGTGATTGATGGCCCTATCATACGTATATCGAAAATACGTTCGCTTAGGATAGATTTTTTCTTGGTTCAGTCTTCAATGGAGGAGTTTTCCATTAAAATATAAACAGGTCGCTTTCGATCATCCGTCAAGGGTTTCGATTAACCGATCGTCTCAAAGTCTTCACTTTACATCGAGGGTCACTTAAATTCCTTTGACGCGAACGCAGTATTAGCTTCAATGGATCCTCGTAGATAGGGGTAGACGTGCGTTTCTGATAGCGTCCTCTAATGAAAGTTTTAATAGAGGGGGATGTTATTTTCGCAATTTAATGGTTATTAGATATTGAATCGATGGCGTAACTTAATAAAACTGTAATCTAATTCTTGTAATTAATTCAAAAGCAGTTTGATAACTTCTCAATTCAAACTAAATCCAGAAAGCTCCTTGTGATCTGAATACAGTTCATTTAACCATAAAGACGGATTTGTGATTGTGTGTATCGAGTGCCGACTATAGCGATGAAGCTAATTTGGTTGGAAATGTTGGAGAAAGGATCGTTAGTGCAAAGCTGTAGTTGTCAACGCATATCGCTTGCATTTGAAAAGGGCGTTGCGACGTTGCAATGAAGGTGAGAGCGCCTGTCTTTGATGAATCGGTGACTGAGTGATTTGCATACAAATTACATTCAAGTATCACGCGAGACATTTCCACAGCTAGGGGGAATGCAAAACATTGCGTGATATCGATCTTAAAGCGGCGACGCCGTCGGATATCGCTGCCAACTTTTTCTTACTCTTTCTTGGAATACCCATTAAGATGAGTGTGAATATCAAGTCATCAAATATGAATTTCAAATTATTAATATGGATTAAGATAACGTAAATTATCCCTGAGAATTAGTTCTCCCCACCAAATGAATCACCGATATGCAATTACGCAGCGTAAACACGCAATTGGTTATAACAAAAATTGGATTAGTTTCCACACACACCCTGCGGGAAGTCGTTAAGCTTCTGCGCAAACATGGAAATATGTTCCAATTAATTATATCGATTTATCGTTCTGTTTACGAATTGTATTTTCCCAAATAGTAATTCAAGTTTGATTTAGTCGAGATCGCTCCAAGGGTTTAATCTGAAAGCTTTTTAATCAATAGTAGAAACAATTTTTTGTTTGTTATTAAAACCACTTTTGCAGCATGACAAAAATTACTGGGTTTACGAGGTGCAATAAAAACGCACGTTATAAAAGTTGCGGGAACCAGAGTCATTAGTCCGTCCGTGGGCGCTTATTACGTTTTAATGAAAAATGCAGATCGTATCAACGTGTTGGTGAACCACAATTCCAGACGTGAAAGATAAAAATCGTGTTGGTTGATTTTTTTTCAAAAGGGAAATAAGATGAATTAAGTGCATGCTATAATTTAATATTCTATCTGAATAATCAATATATTTCTTATTTGGTAAATTCATGATTTGTATTCTAACCCAACCCAGCTTCTTTTTGATATTTCTAGTCTGCTATTTTATGATTAGTTGTAGGAGAATATTGTCTATTTCTGAATATGAAGACAAATGATTCTTTGAAACTAATTTTCTGCCATTCTTTCATGGATGGCCGTTGAAACGCTGTTAATTTTCCGATTGGTATTGTTCTTACGTCTATTAAAGTTTGCTCATCTATTTGATATGTGAGAAATCAAAAATATCAAACAGAATACGTCATAAATATATAGGTCAAAAATATAGTCCAGTCTTTCGGCATTAAATCGATGGTGGTTTAAAATACGTTAATAAATCTAGTTTTCGTGTAATTCTATAATCTCATAGTTTAGTCATGTATATAATATTTAGTGGCTTTGTGCAAACTCCCGTAGTGTCTTTCCTTCTTGCTATTCGAATGAAATTTCTTTTAAGTGTTATTTTTTTCTATTTTCAATCCAACCTAACCCAACCCAACTCAGCTTCTTTCTTATGTTTCAAGTCTTTTATTTCTTTTCCACACTAAGACCACACTAAAAGACGTGTGGTTAAATCCAAATGTTTTTAGTTCTAGGTCTAGTGTTAGTTTTGCTGTTGGTATTAGCCCTAAACCTGAATCTTAGCCGAAATCTAGCCGGTTATAACGAACCGGTTTCGGTTGTAACTTCTCTGTTTTTGAATGACCAATACGATCGATTCTATGTTAACAATGAAGCAGAAATGTTTAATGAAAAAATCAGCATGACAATTATAGAATTTATTTCTAAAAGTATGTCATGACCAATTCTAGCGAAATGTAAAAAAAATGAAAAAAGTAAGTAACAAGTTATATTGGTCGATGATTTCTGAAGAATGTTATGGACTTAGACTAGGTTGAAGTTGGAGTTCAATCCAATCTAACCAAACCCAACCTAACTTAACAAACTGAACGTAATCAACCCAATCCATAACATTCATCATATTGAATGATTTGAAGCTGGAGCTTAACACAACTAAACCCAATCCAATCTAACGAATCTTCGAATCTTAAAACTAACGAATCTTAAAAGTTTTTTGGAAATATTCCGTGATTTTTTCTTCTACATTTAGTTTGTGATGAGCTCTAACTTAATGCCATTCAACATGAGGGATAGCACAAAGGTTTTCTTTTATGATTGAGTTTGGTTGAGCTCAAACTTCAAATTATTAAATATGAGGGATGGCATGAAGTTGGAGCTCAGCTCAATGCAACTGTAGTAGGAAAAATTACAGTTACATTGTAATTTTGATAACATTCATTGTAACTTTATTACCCTTCAACTTCATGCCAAGCCTCATATAAAAAAAAATCATATCCAAAACTCTTCTGTGGTTGAGTTGGGTTGGGTTGAGCTTCAAGTTCATACTATTCTACATATTGTATGTAACTTGAGGTTCTATTTAACCTAAGCTAACCCAACGTAACTTAAGAAACTGAACCCAACTAATCTAACCTAACCCATAACATTCCTCATATTGAATGATATGAAGCTCAAGCTATTTATTACGAGGTCGGGGAAAATCTGCTAAACAGACATCTGACCTGTGGTGATGGGCGGCCCGATAGTGTGGGGTTGGGGTCACAAATCCCGATCCACTAAAAGCCCCCTTTCCTCGTCTTCACCGCAAACACCCTCTCGAGTTTTCTTCGGAGTGGCCCCTTCTCCTGAGGTCCTAGACTTGTCTATAACTCTCCCCCTTCTCTGTCCTCTTCATGCTGGATTGCTCTCCCTCCAAGGCCCCAAAAAGCAAACAAAACCCGGGGTGAACTTTTTAAAAAACTATTCTGCTTAAACGTACCTGGAAGAGGAGCTGGACAGGCGCCCCTCTCTACTTCTTCGTGCTGGATTGCCCTGCTTGGTCTCCCTCCGAGGAGTCATTTCTTCCGCTACTTATTGGATTGGCCTCCATAATCTCCTTCCGAAGCGCAAAAAAAAAACAAAGCAAGCATACCTTTAGATTTTTAACCAGTATTGTTTTCTTTACTTTACCTGGGTGTTTATTTATTAAAGGGGGGCTTTATTGCAAAAGCCCCCCTTTACATTCCCTCCTACTCCTCCTACCCTTTTATGGGATTCCTTCTCTCTCGTTATTGCCTATTACGTATCTGAAGAAGTTTTCTATTAGGCTCCACTTCTCTTCGTTTTCCAGCATTATCTTCAGGCAATTAGTTGGTGTTATTCTTTCTCCAATTTGTATGTTGGTTTTCTTTCTCTCCCTTTCCCATCATCCACAGTGGAAGATTGTATGTTCGACGTCATCACTTTTGCCAAAGTAGACACATTCTTCACCGTCAGCTCTTTTGTACTTAAACAGATAGATCCTAAAGCATCCGTGTCCGGTGAGAACTTGGCTCATGTGGTAGTTTACGCTTCCTCACTTTCGTCTCAGTCAGGGCTCGATGTCCGGAATAATTTTCTTCGTCCATCTTCCCTTTTCCGTACCCCTTTTCCACCTATTTATCCATTCCCCTACGATTCTGCTTTTTTCCACCTCCCTTTCCATATTTCCTCATCTGATATACTTCTGTTCCTAATCATGAGATCCATGGGCATAGAGTCGCTCAAAACCTGTAACACTTCTGTAGAGACGGTCCTATATGAGCTCGTTATCCTTATGAATATGTTTCTTTGTATTGTTGTAATTTTCCTTAGGTTTCTCTTAATTATCACGGCGTCCCTCCAAGCTCTGCAGGCGTACAGCAATTGGGAATAGATCACTACACCTATCAGTTTGCTCTTTTCGGCAGCCGGTCCATAGGTTGAAGCCATCACTCTGTGTAATGCTCTTACGGTCTTTTGCGCTTTATCAGTGACATATTTTATATGTTGTTGTCATTTCAGGTCCTTTCCCAGTATCACTCCCAGATATTTCACTTGTTTCTTTGTTTCTATCCTGTGGTCCTTGACCATAATCTCGGCCTCCCTTCCGATCTTTCTGCTCCTCAAGAGCACCGCCTTCGTCTTCTCTGGTGAAGCTAAAGCTTAATCCAACTAAACCCAACCCAATCTAACGAATTTTTTTGTAAATATTCCGTGATTTTTCCTCTGTTGTTTGATTGGGTTGAGCTCTAACTTCATACCATTCAATATGAGGGATGATACAAAGGTTTTCTTTTATGGTTGAGTTTGGTTGAGCCCAACTTCGAATAATTAAGTATGAGAAATGGTGCTCAACTCAATGCAACTGTAGAAAAAAAATTACGAAATATTTTGATTTGTCTTCTATAGTTGAGTTGTGTTAACCTTTAAGTTTAAATAACAAAAAATGGAATCCAAATCGTTTTTGTGGTTGGGTTGGGTTACAACACTCAAAATTTAGAAATGTTTTTTATTTTTTGGAAATATTCGGTGATCTTTTCTTCCATATTTTAAGTTTAATTTTTTCTTGTTTCTTCTATAGTTGGGTTGAATCAAATTTCAACTTCATACCATCATCATACCATTCAATATGAGGGATGGTATGAAGTTGAAGCTCTACTCCAATTTGGTACAATAATAACAAACTGATTTCTTTTAATTTCTTTCCAAATTGCTGAATTTCATTCAATTCAATAATCACTAAATTTTTCTCGTAAATTTAAATACATTTAATTCATGATTCTTTTGAAATTTTGTGGCGAATTCATTGAGTACTTCTAAGATGTTCTGTTCTCTTGTATACTAATGACACTCAGTTATACATAACCTTTTTTAAGGAACAGATTGTATAAGCTTATTTAAAAATTAATGCAGATCTCGAAGTGTGACTTTGTGTGACTATACTTATAAAATGGGTTTAGCCCTAAATGTATCCAAATCAGAAGTGATTGTCTGATAATATGGAGGTGCGATTGGATGGGAAAAGATTGACGGTGTATTCTGAGTCAGGGAATCTTGGGGTGGTGATTGATGGCAACCTCCGTTTCAATACCCACGTCACGGCTTCTATGTGAAGGGCGCATGCAGTTTTGAGGTGCTACTTGTCTGAGACACTTGTCTTGTCGAACTTTATCCATTATGCAGCCAATGCTTTACTGTGTTTGATATTCTTCGCATTCAGAAAATGCAGAATAGCTATCTCAGATTTATGTATGGGATTAGAAAGCATGAACATATCTCCCACACTCTGATTTATACGAAATGGTTGAACATCAGCAATAAAGATGATTACCACTGGGATTACACCCTATTTATACAAGAAAATTACTTATTGGACAGATGTTCACACCTTAAATCTCAGGCACAGGAACATCTTCACTATTGTTGCTTACAACACATCTCTGTTTAAGGTTCCTTCTCTTACGATATTGCGAGAAAGTATAACTTTTCCTTATAAAATTAAAAGTATTAAGTCTGCTATCTTCAAAGTTAAGCTGCAAGACGCCTTGTTTAAGTTGTTCTTACATTGAAATCATGTTTTGTGAGCATACTTGGAGAACTGAACACTTATTCTGTTTGTTTATATTTTTTTCCTTTTCACTATTCTCAACTCTAAGTTGAGTTGAACAGATGACTACCCAGGCTTTCAGATTTTCTTAATGTATTAGGATTCTATTGTATTAAGGTCAATAAAGTTATTATTATTATTTATAAATGACATACGAGTTTGTTCCTATAATGTCCATCATTCCATAGAAAATTCTTGCTGGCCATCAATTTGGAATATTTCCAGTATTGTCGAATGACAAGCTAGTCAAATGTATCTTGTTGGTCTCAACGTTCCCAGATTCGATTTGAATTTCTTTCGTTAAGTTCAAAACTTATATAATATGTTCAATAATATAAATAAATATAAAGATATGAAGGTTCGTCGAGCATATATAAAATTTTCTTGAATAACACATGGCGACAAATTTTTAAGCCGTTATTAATTGGCGTAATAGGGATATACATTTTGAAAGGACATCGTCCTCTAAATGCCAGTAAAATTTCTTCAATAGTAACATGTTCCGAGGGATTGTAGTTTCTTCTACAACATGCTTCAAAAATATTCCATATCTCTCTGATAGCAGCAAATTAGTTTGTCCTTTCTTCCATTGTTTGCTTATTGTGAAACTGTAAAGAGTTGATCAGAATTTCAAATTTGCTCTTAAGACCAAGTATAAAAGACCAAGTAAAGCAGGCAATTCAACCTTGAACTGATTTTTCGTATATATTGCTTTCCTATTTTCCATCTCATAACTGTATGAAGAATCTGCAGTACTTCTCACATCATTACATCCATTATTTTTTTCATTAGTATTTTGTGATTTTCACAAAATACCCAAAATACAAAAATTCTACACTTCATCGTCCTCGAACTCATCATTTTGAATTGCAAGTGCTATTTTTTCTAACTCTCTCTGAGATAAAGGACGCACGTTTTCTTTCTAGTGATAGTTTTGAAACTGGGTTGTAGATTTAGTATTTTCTTGGTTGTTCCCTGTGGACAGAAGCAGACGTTTCGACAAGATCTCACAGACTATCTACTTCGCATCAACCAGAACATAAACTTCTCCGTCCGTGAAGCACTACGAACAACCAGTATCTAGTATTAGTTATACGTTTAGTTCCAGAAAAAATTAAAACAATCTACAGTTAAACAAGAATTAAAACTAGACCAACACTAGACCTAGAACTAGAAAGTGTCAGATTTAGCCATGCGTCTTTAGACGCTAGCACGCGTCTGTTTCTGAACCTAGAACTAGAAACATTTTGAAAAAGCAGTAATAAATTTTTGTGCTGTATACATATTCATTTCTTTAGGTGTAATTTTTAGAGATTCATATCACGCCTGAATCGAACAAAATTATGCACCGATCCATGTCTTGCATTCCATATTCTGTAGTTATCGCGTGCTTTACGCACGTTGCCGTCGTACGTGGAAGTGCCAAAGCCTACACGATCGTAGATAGGTAATGTGAAATAGGGGATGTTGGGGGCGTTAAACGTTCGCATTACGTGCCCCCCTACGGATGCCGTTGCACGTACGCTTCTGTATCGTCGAGATCCGTCCGGAAATTAATGTCAAAACGGAGTGGCGCAGCTCCATTTCCGGTACGCTAAAATATCCTAATGGACACGTACAATGTTCAAATCCATTCGAGCGGAAATCGTTCTACTTTTTGCGAGCTCGACACAAGAAAGCCATAGGTACTAAACGAAGGAAGAGGATGATGATGGTACTACATATGTACGTTTTCGTAAAGTCGTTTCATGTAATTGAAGCTGTCCTGGTAAAAGATCTGCTTTGTTTGTTTCCAATCGTGACAAAGTGAAGCTCGAAGTGAAACAGAACAGGAAACCTCCTGTTGCCTTCCGGTTGTTGTTTGTCGGGTTTTCCGACGTAATGAGACATTCCAGACTGTTGTGACTTCCTTTTGAAATAATTGCCATTAGATGAAAACCTTACGGGTTCTACTAGTTGCAACTGTTGCGGTAAGCGCCCGGAAACTGAAAACGAGGCAAAACTACGTTTTGGAGATAACGACGAGCTCCTTTAATTACCGCCATTGAAGGACGTTAATAGTTGGTTTGTCCATAAAAGGCGCAACCATTTGAATTTCGCAATATGACTCGTGATATCCACCCAATTTCGTCGTACGCGGTATTATTTTTTTTTTCGTTGCATTTCATTTGGTGATTTGCTGAAACAAAGGGCTGTCCCAATGTACCTAATCTGCACAAAATACAATTATCCCCGACCACTTTTATCTCTCAACAATTTCCACGCGACTTTTTTATGGTGCATCAATGAAGAGAGAGAGGTCGAGTGAAATTTGCACATGGGTCGGTTCCGAATGTAATTATTCATCTCGTTTTTTGTTTGTACGATTTAATTTTAACCGTCGATAGGTTACAAAAGAGAACTTTTCAACGCCATGAAAAAAAATCTAAATCAATAAAAGCAAGCGCGGTTAAAGCGACCCAAACATTTTCGATATTTCCCGCTTAAATTTAATTACAAATAAATGTTCAGACTTAATTAGAAGTTTACTATAATTAGAAAAACTTTAACTCTTGATGGCGGTTAAATTTTGGAGTGAGATTCAAATTGAAGGGGGGGGGGGGCAACTGTCAACACGGGGACAGTTAATTTCGGATGTTAATTACGAGAGCGTGTTTGAGATAATTGGGACGAACGCGGTAAATAATTAATAGTATGTCGGCCGTTTATCATCTATTGTGGCCAACACATGCTGGTAATGCAATGTGCCTACCAACAAACAAAATTATACAATCCATAACAGCTTTATACAATAGATTGGTCTTGTTGCCTTTCAATTATATTCGGAAAGTTCGCTAAACATTCTAATTAACTAATTTGTAGTTTTCCAATCTGCTATATAAACGGTTTAGCTTTACACAATTACTTTAGGTAAATTTATCATTAGGGGGCAGGAATTAACTAAATTATCTAAGTAATTGGTGTGGCCTATACTCAACTTTGAGTACTTTTTAAATACCAATTTTAATTGAGAAAAGTTGTGGATCAAATTAATCATCTCATCTCATTTCAATAATTAGATATGTCTCATGTCGAGTCTTATACATGTTATGTACACTCTAATGTTATTCTTTTGAATCCTTTCGAACACATACATGACGGTGTATCTCAGCCTCGTCATTGACACTATCTTCATCATTGTTAAGATTAATCTTAAAAATTTCTTTGGCTTAAGGCGCCCTCTAATAATACTCTGTTGCTAAAGACAATAAAGTCAGTCGGTTCAGAACACTTGTGTCAGGAGGTCGTTTTTGTAATCAAGTTTAACAGGTTATGGCCCCAGACCGACCAGACTCGTATAGTTTAATAGAACACAAGTTAGAATCGAGCTGGAAGTAATGGAAGTGAATTATTTGTCAAGTGTACCGCGTTTGAAATTCAGAGGGAATTATGAAGAGTGGAAAACTTTCTTGTTTTCGCAAATTTAATACTGCTCCAAAAGATAAACATATATGACCCTGAGCAAAATTATATGGTGAAACGTATGATTTTTGATGAAAAGTTTGAAACAAACTTTTCGACTGAGGCAATAAATACTCTATTTAAGAAATAGAATATAAGTAATGGGACTGGATAATAAATCACCATTTCAGATGTGGATCTGAAGAAAGTATGATATTAGTAATTTGAATAGTACAAAAACGCAGTCTTAGTTGGTTATTCTGAAAATGTAAAGGAATACAGATTGTATGATTTTTATAAAAAGGATGTTCATCATCAGTAGGGATGTTAAAATGTTTAAAAATGTAAGAACACCTAAAATAAATAAGACTTCCGATTCCATAGAAAAGTAGGGATGAGGCAATGGAAGATAAAATCAAAAATATTAATTTACGATCACATGGAAATTCAAGGAGTTAATGATAACATGAATGAAAATCCTGTCCAAGAAATGGATGTTAAAGCAGATAAGAAGGTCAGAAGGAAAGCGCAAGCCAAGAGAATTTAGTGATTATATAACTTACATTAGTAAGGAAGAAATTGTTTGGAAATTGTGTGCATGAAACAACTTGAAGGTTGTGTTCTGGTTGATGTGAGGAATCGTCCATTCATCTTCTTGGTTGTTCCCTATGGATAGGGCAGACGTTTCGCCAAGATCAATGTTTTCGATGATTCATTTCAATAAGATCAACGACAAATTTGTTGTATTTACCCGGACTCATCGGGTATTTATCTATCGCACGTCACTGATTGAAATACGAAGAAATAATAACACAGGTAGCTTATTTTTGTTTTTCAATTAGACCGTGAAAGCCGCTTTCTTTATTCCCCAATTAAAGCGTGAAGGAATGTTGTTTTTGGATTTATTTCCAATCAGCAGTGAAAGCCAATACCACAAATCTTCTGCATTATTGTTATCTGTATTTAACCAAATATAATGACTCAGATTGATAGTGGATACTTAGCGGAAATATCTGAAAACCGGAAACGACCCATTCCAATTATTGAAACAATTAAATTAAAATAATAAAACTCACGTCCAATAAAAATCAATCATCCTGAGCCAAACACAAATGATAGAAACTTTCGTGCAATCTTACGGATGAGAAGCAGTTGTGGAGACTCAAATAATAATAATAATAATAACATTACTTTATTCCTGTGATTAAATGAACGTACTTATCTTGCTACTGTTATTAAAATTGAAAATTAACCCAGCAAAGGCCACAAAAGAAAAAATAAAAACAAACAAAACAACAAAAAAAAACAAAATTTTAAATCAAAATAAAGTTTAAATCAAATATAACAATAATAATAATTCGAAGATGTTCCCACATACCCCCTTATTATCTCATAGATATGTTCAGTTTAATTGCTTAATGCACTGATTGTGAGTTTTGCAAGCCGTATAACATTTTCCGCACAGAACGTTTGAAAGACTGCAGGTTAAGGTTTTTTACTTCGTTTGGACACTCATTATACCCCGAAGCAAGGCTGTATGAAAATGACCGTCTAAGGAGGGCTAATATTGATGTTGTGGACATCTGTTCAGAAACTAATCTTATTATATAGATAGGACGGAGCTTTCTCAGTAACTATTTTATGCGAGAGACAAAGTAAATGCAGTTTTCTACGATTTTTCATATTTAACCAGTTTGCCTGCACCAATGCATGAGATATCCTATCAAATTTTCTAATCCCATAAATAAATCGTAGACAACTATTCTGAACACGTTGTATACGATAAACGTCTCGTTGGAGCAGACAAGGCCCATATACGGTGTCGGCATGTGTAAATAATGATAAGATCAGAGCATCACAGAGTTTCTTTTTAACATTAACTTCCAGACTATGTCTGTGTGGGTACAGAGATCTTAGGCCCGTATATGCTGTTTTAATACATGCTGTTACGTGATTACCGAATCTTAACTTTCCATCAAAAATAACTCCCAAGTTTTTTGCCTCCAACTCTATTTCCAGAATTTCATTGTTGAGAGATATACAAATATCATCCGGGTTATAGACACCACAGACCACTACTTTGGATTTCGACGGATTAAGTGTTGGCAGAGACTCCGTGAATAAGCATAAATAGTTTGTAGATCTGTGAAAAGATGTTATCTAGTTTAACAATTTGTCTTCTGCCATCAAGGAAACTTCTGAGAAGTTAATAATAATAATAATATTTATTGGCATATATAATAGTAAAAAAAAACTACAAAAAAAAACTCAACTAATACAACTTAATAAACTTATAAAATTATATCCTAAATTTAAACACTTGATTCTACCGTTATGCCAAAAGGAATTGAGTCAGTTGTGTAACTGTTTTTCATCAACCCCTGAGAAATAAAAAAATAAAATAAATAATGGTAATAGAAACTAAAGTTGATACAAATAAGTAAATTTAATAAAATAAAATATTAAAGGTTTGAAGAGAAAAAAAGGAAAGAAAACAAATGAAGAAAGAGGCATACAACTGAAAAAAGGAATAGAAAGGAAAAAGCAACTGAAACACAAGAAAAAAGTGTGCAAGTAAAAGTAGAAGAAAATAATAAGTGAATATGAAAGTTGTGAAAACTGCTGAAGAACCAAAAATTTTTTAAAAGCCGCCTTAAAGCCAGACTCACCACGCTGTTTGATGTGCAACGGAATATTATTATAAACCCTACATGTATTATAAGAGAAAGAACGTTTAAAAAGCTGTGAATGATGTGCAGGTATCGTAAGAGTGAAACGATGTCTCAAGTTTAGATTGTGTATGTCGCATCGGAAACGAATTTTATTCCATAAATAAGGAGGAGAGTTATTCAAAATTACTCTATGAAAGACACATGCTGAGCGTAAAATTCTTCGACGTCCCATATTAAGCTAGTTAACCCAGGCGAGTGTATGAAAAATATGTTCATTCCGCTTTATTCCGTAAATAAAACGGAGGCAGGCATTCTGAACACACTGAATACGACTGGTAGTAACCGAATCAATACAAGAATCGTATAAGATATCAGTATAGTTAAAAAGAGACAGCACTAAAGCTTCACACAATTGAGTTTTTAATCTAAGATTAAGCAAACATCGATTACTGTAAAGAAGTCGTAGTGTTGAATAAGCACGCCAAATAAGCGTGGAAACATGTGAACGAAACCTAAACGGAGTATCCAACACAACACCCAAATTTCGAGACTCATCAACAAACTCAAGTCTATCGTTTCCTACCTTAATAGTTAGAGACTCACGCACTATTTTACACATACGCATATTACCAAAAAGCATTACTGAGGATTTCTTAGAATTGATATTGAGGCACAATTTCGAAGCACGAATAATCAATTTATCCAGATCACTATTAATGCGTTGTTGAGCAAAGTACACTTGATGAGGAGCAAATGCAAAGTATAGCTGAATATCGTCAGCATACATATGGACAGCACAGTGTTTTAGAACATCGACAAGGTTACTGGTATAAATTAAGTACAGGCCCCAAAGCTGAACCTTGGGGAGCACCAGATGTAACGAGTGCATCATCGGAATGGAGTCCATTTAGAGTAACCATCTGCCTTCGATTAAGATAGTGTTCAAAGAAAGTGCAAACTTTCTGCGAGCAACCAATATAATGAAGAATATATAGTTGAACCGTAGATTTGTTTAGGCCTAAGTACTTCAATATCGCTAGCAGCAACTGATGATTAACTCTATCGAATGCTGTAGTCAAGTAGCACAAGAATTGTACCCATTCCTTTATCCCGAGCCGTTAATATGTCATCGGAAACTTTCAGGAGCGCTATAGAGCAGCTATGGCCCGAACGAAATCCTGATTGGATAGCAGGCAGAATATTGTTGTCATTAACAAATTTCTTTAGTTGGATCTCCATACACTTTTCCATTATCTTTGCTATAAGTGGCAACACACTAATCGGACGTAAGTCGTTTATAGTATTGGGCTCATTCACCTTTGGTAACGGAGTTATTAAAGCTATTTTCCATTCATCGGAAAAGAGAGATTGTTCAAAACAACAATTGATTATATGGGTTATGTACTGAACAATGTACGGACAACAAAGTTTTAGAAAATTGATATTAAATTCATCAACACCAGCTGCAGTCGACTTAATGTTTATAATGATATTTAGAATCACAGAGGTATCAATCTAATAAAGTACTTGCAAAACATGACGTTGAATGCTACTTACCTAAGCTTGACCATATAAAATGATCTTATTGCAATCTGTGGTGAAATAGTTCAGAAGAAAAAATGTGCAAGAATTTAATTCTGCAAAATTTTTTTCAATCCTTGTTGACGAAACTACAGATGTTTCACGTCAAGAACAAATGTCCAGTAAATAATTTGTTTATCTTGCATGAAGATTTTTTAACTTTTTTATCAGTTGAGAATACAAGCGGAAAGTATTTAGCTAATGTAATTTTGTTCGAATTAAAATCTTTGGGAGTCGATTACGAATATTTAATTGGGCAAGGATATGATGGAGCTTCTGCGATGAAAGGAAGTTTCAAAGGTGTGCAAGCAATAATTTGTGAAGTCTTATACGTTAATTTCAGCTCATATTCATTGATTTTAGCTTTGGCCCATTCTTGCCAGGTTCCACATATTCGAAATAATATTGGAATTATAAAATCGGTTGGAAATTTTATCAAGTCTTCGGCGAAACGAACCAAGTGCTTAAAAGAAAATATCGAAAAAAACTTCTCCTAAACACGTTGGAAAAACTTTACGGCAATGTGCGAGATGCGTTGAGTCGAAAATCATGATTCAAGGAAATCTATAAAAACTAAACAATTTAAGCACTAACATATATTCTAAAACATCGTCAAAGGCTAATTCTTTTCTGAAATCAGTAACTTCAGGTGATTTTGTTATAAGCTTATGTTGCTTAGGAATGTTGTTTCCTTACACAGTGGCACTCTGATGATTGATTTAATGAGTCGATTTAATTATAAAGACAAGTAAGCATGTTCGCCAAAATATTGATTCAAAATTTGCACAACTTTTTAAGAATGCACAGCATTTGCTGACTGCTGTAAATGAGGAAATGAAAATCTTGGGATTGGTAAATGGATGGGATTTTGTAAAAGCTGAATTAGACATGTGGCGGATAAAATGGCTGGAAGAATCTGAACTTGATCGACCAATATGTCCTATTGAAGCTCTTGGAGAATGCAATCAGGCCTTATTTCCAAACATTCACAAACTTTTAAAGATTTTCGCGACACTGCCTATTTCCACATGTACCCCTGAGAGGACTTTCTCTCCTCCAAAACATCTCAAAACTTATTTAAGAAACTCCACAGGAAAGGAATGACTAAACGATTCGGCATTAATGTCAATCTCAATGGTTAACCATTCATTATTTGTTCGCTGCAAAGAAAGCTAGAAGACTAAATTTCGTTTTGTAATAAGGGGTTAATATTTTATAATGGGTTTCTAATGAATGGTAAGTAACACCATTTTATTCTCTTTATTAGAATAATTTTATAGTTTTCTACTGCTCCAAACCCAAAAAAAAACTAGGTAAACAAAAAAAAATTGAAAAAAGTTAGAATTTAATCAATTTTGGTCAATTTTGGTGACTTAAGAATATTACATTTGTATCGTAGTATGGTAGAAAGAACAAAACTGCTTTAACTGTTAGATGAGACAAAAACAAATTTAATTTTGCAAATATCTTCTTTGATATCGAATTTATGATATCTGTACAATAAGTTATGCGCATTATAATTTTGTAAATATGCTTACTGCATTCTTTCAACATAATTACGGATAATATTAAGAGGACAAATCGAGTTTTAGCATGTCTACAATATTGATTTTGACTTAATTGTGAGTAGAACCTAGAATATCAATTTAATTCGGAATACTCCACCGAATTATATGGTGATATGGATGTTCGCGGCAGGAATTAAACCCGAATTAACGAGACTACTTGATACGATTCATCAATAACGTATGGAATAATAACGAAGTCGTAATCATTATATGCTTAAATTTATATTAAATTATTACAACCCATAATATTTGATCTGTAAATTTACTTCAACCTAGAGCCAGCTCACTTTCAAAGGAGGTAACGTTTTCTCAATCCCTTGAAAAAGATTTATTTCGCCTCTGAGGTTTGTAATTCGTTCTGACACGTGACACTTCTTTTTCCTTCTCAGTTATAAATCACCGGTAACGATTTCTTAGATGCAGACATTTCTATCATTAAATCTTTTTAACAACGCCATAATTCGAAACTTGACATACTTTCAAAATCCGCAAATGTACCACCCGGTACACATTATCGCTTTACACATTAAAGGGGTAAATTTTAATTTGCTAATGCACGTTGTAATCAAACCGGCCGGTGTTGCCGGCGGAGTTTCTATTCAAAATTATTGTTTCAACATAATTAACGTATTGTGTGCGGGAAACAATGGTCCGGCGCAGCTGGAGACCTCACAGCCATGTGAGGGCTAGCGACATCCCGGCGCTTATGTAAATCGCAAATATTAATTACTAATTGAGTATACTGTATGTGATCGTTTATAAACGTTGACAAGGATGCAATAATCGGCTTTTATCCGGTTTCCAATCAATCGTTACTATTGCGTCAAAGCGCGACGCGACGAGAATTGAATGAGGCTTTAAAAACCGTCGTTGAAAGGACGTGATTTTGGCACTGAATGTTGAAAAGGTAACGTTGGTTCTAGGATCAATATCGAAAATGGGGCATTCGGCTGTGGTTGGCGATAACGCGTGACAAATGCAGCATTAATATTAATACGCGCAATCAGCTCGCAGATGTATATCTATCGATTTGTGGTTTATGGAGGTTTCAGTAAGCGGAAGGTCTCTTCCACCTCATATAATTGCTCGGGATAATATTGTAGTGTGAATCAATCATCTCTTGTGGTTTCCATTCATGGGTACCAAATTAGTTATTTCCTGATAATAAATTATTTTACAATCAAACTTTATTTTGTTAAAGGTAAGGGAAAAATGAAACACGTTCGAATTCCTTCGACCCTTAAATCTCACAATGTACTCCTTCGGATCCTTATAAATCACGCGGTCCCAGATTGGTATCGGCAGTGTGCGTGGATTCGGGTACTCCCCGGGTAGCATACAGAATGCCAGTAACGAAGGGACCTCCTTTATTTACATGTGCGATCGTGTACTGGTGATTTATTCAAAGTCCGGACAAGAACCGGAACGTGTGTCGGCTATCAGAGGACCCGACCATCAATTGATTATATTTCGACGTCCTACGAAGCTTTACAATGTCTCAGAGATCGAGCTCCTGTTGCGAAATCCCGAATACTCTTTAAAATTATCAAGGTTGCTTTTGTTGTATTCTGAATTAAAATTTAAATCTTAAAATGTTTAAACTTCCAAATATACTTTTTGAAAGCACCGAGAATATTCAAAGAAAATCAGATAGCTTTGTAGGTTTATAATTCAATAGTAATGAGGCAGAAACGTCCTTTGAGTTTCTGTAGCGATTTGAAAAGCAAAATATCAGCTTCCTTTAAATAAAATTGAAAGGGGTATAAATGACGTTTATAAGTGGAACCATTGAGATCGCCGTCATGAAATTCACGCCCTGAAATTCCCTGTAAAATTGCCTCTTGATTAAAGGATCCGTCCCCGCAAATAGACCTTCGTGACCGTACTATGAACGTGGTGGCGCGACGACCATCGGGGGAGCCGTTAGAGTGGTCACTCTTCAGCCCTAATTCGAACAAATGAACACGAACGTTGCCTACTTGAGCATTCGGGGTGCGAAAGCTCGAAGCTCGGGCATCGAGACGCCTCTGTCCCCCGGAAGAGGTGTGAGTAGACCGACGTGGCAACTCCGCGGTTGACGACAGCCGGCAATGTCCGCTAATGATTAATGTGGACAACGTCGGGGTTCGGTTATTCACGGATGGTTGATTTATGGACACGACCCAGCCTTCTCTATGGGTCATTAAACATTCAAATTGAGGCCCTTGTTTTTTGGACACTGCTAAAGACAGATTTTCTAAAGGCTTTTTTATCTCTTCGAATATAAACTCTTTAAAAACTCAAATCTACAGTCAAAATTATATCCGGTATCATCTTATTAGTTGGAATGATTTATTAATGAAAACTGAAAAAATACAACAAGACTGACTCCATTAACATGTCTAACATATACGAGAACTTTGAGTAATGCGCCGAAAACTTCACTGATGTTGTGGTTTAAGTATCTTTTTATTTGTTTTGGTTTTCATCATATGGTTATAGATGATGATCATGATTATGAAGTTGAATCACCTAACTATGTATCCAGTATTTATCGTTTATCAAGCTTCTGTTATATTGCCAATCGTTATTGCTCCCTTTTGCTCAAATACTCGTTACAACATTAACATACTTAATACAGTACTCACAAGAGTCAGATATCCTTGACGTAATGGAAGATTTAGTTTTTATTTCATGAAATGAAGGAGATGATACGGTGTCTGGAGAGATATTTTAAGGCAAAGACGTTAGATATAAACGTCGACAAGAGAAAGATCTTGAAGTTCTGCAAATGAGGATGAAGAAAAAAGGAGGAATGGAGATGGCAGGAAAGAGAGATAGAAGAAATGAATACATATCTAGAACTATAAATCTAGGATTGATGGGTGAGGCGATCAGAATTCAGAATCGAACCACTACAAAATGTAATCTGACTCAATCAATCTTTCCCAAAAAAAATACAAAAATTACTAACATTATAGTCAACTTAAGTTGTGAAGGTTGAAAAAACTACAACACATTTCTTGATCTGACATCACAGATAATGTAAAATTAAAAAACAAAAACTCTTTTAGCTGTTAACAATTACGATGGATGAAGATTCGTGAATTAAAACGTGGAGTACAAAGATAAAAACACAAGAAAAGTTAAACCAGTTAGCAAGTCAAGTGCGTCTGCGCCTCATCCACCAATCCCAGCACGCAAAACCGAACAAATTGTTAAAATATAAAAATTTTTTGAAAAATTATTACCCTTAATAAAAATATTATCAACAATGTGACAAAAATTACAAATTAAAACATGAAATCAAGACAATAAAAGTAATAAATTTTGAAAACATTAAAAAACTTTAAAAAGTCAAAGAGTCATCAACAGTGCTCGCTACATCAATATCCCTTCTATCTTTATCCCAATGAATAACATAAGAATAAATGTTACTTAAATTGTTAGTATCCGTCCTAAAATTAACAGTATCATCACACAAATTAATCTGATACATCTCCAGAAATAATCTATTATAATAATTCTTATCAGTATCGAGAACGACCGGATTTTCAAAATCAAAGTTGTGACCACAAGTAATCATATGATTAGCAAGTGCACATTGAGTTTTTTTAGTATTAAAATCACTTTTATGAGAGCTGATACGTCTCTATAGTCATTGACCAGTAACACCAATGTAAACCCAAGTACAGTCTTTACAGTTAATTTGATAAATGACGTTAGATTTATACATTAAAGGATCAGGGTCTTTAATCTTAGAAAAGAAATTCTTAATCTTTAAAGGGTAATATTCAATCAATCTATTATCCTCAGGCAAATAAACTTTTAAAATAATAATAATAAATGACTTTATTCAAACCAGCGTGAAGTACAAAAGAGAAGAAACAGTATTATATACAAAATTATCAATATTATAAAAAAAAAGTATCAACTGGACAGAAAACTGTCATAAAATATATATGTGATATACACAGTAACTAATTATTAACTGCCGGTTTGAAAGGGCGAAGTTCAGAGAGTATAGTATCTCTGCTCGTACTTAACCCGAACCCTTATTTTACTATCTATCTATCTAACTAACTAAAACACAAGGACATAACTTGAATAACTTGCATTTAAACAAATGAAAGTAACAAACAAAATAACAAAAAAAAAGAAAACTTAAATTGATGCATATCATCATCAATATACAAATTGATTGATTTATTAATTGATTGTCCGGTATGGTTTCAGTACAGAAAAAAGAATAACCTTAAAAAAAACATTGAGCCATTAAACTACTACAGTCGATCTGATAATAACATATATACGTTAGGGTAAAAGATGTAAGAACTCCAAACATCAGTATGTCAAAACGATACGAATTGATTTGTACTAAAGACGCGTTTTGCTCTTGCAACAAGCTCGCCCGTAACCTTCTTTTAAATGAGAGCACCGACAAGGATTTCAATCAGTTTGCGATATCATTATATACTTTAGCAATTTGATAAGAGAATGATCTTTTGAACATTTCCGTTTGGTGAAGAGGTGGAGTGATAAGACCTTTGTATCTGAGATTGAGGTTATGGACGCGTTATGCAATTCACGTCGTCCTTTCATATTCAACCAATTCAGGTCTATTAACTTGTGCGAAATTCTATCATACTTCCTGAGACAAAAAATAAATCTTAAACATGTACCATACATATCAAGAACCATATATAATATCAGCATAATTAAATTTAGACAGAATAAGTGCATCACACAGCATCGTCTTAATGTTAACAGGAAGCATATGTCTCATAAGGTACAACGTGTTCAGTTTTACATATCCAGATTGTAAGGTCAATGATACATGTCTTGAAAATCTTAACTCTGAATCAAAAGTAAGACCAAGATTCCTAGCATCATCCACCAAAGGAATATTAATACCACCTATATTTATATTAATCCGGTTTCTGCATTCTTGAACATCTTTCCTTCTACCAAATAAAAGAAGTTTAGATTTCTGCGGATTAAGCACTAAGTTGTATTGCTGTGATAGCAGAAAGAGTTCGGATAATTCGTCGTTAATTATTTTTAAAGTTTTAAAAAGATCGTTTGGATAAAAGGAAATATATACCTGTGTGTCATCCGCATAAATCTGGACCTTGCAATGTATGAAGGCTTTGCTAAGAAAGGAGGTGTAAATACAAAACAACGTCGAAGACAAGATAGATCCCTGTGCAACTCCACAGCTCAATCAGCGAGACGAAGAGTTTTCTTTATGAGGAATCAAACGTACTGCTGTCTGTCCGACAGATAGCTACGCATAAAATCAACAGCAGAATTTTCTAGACCTATGTACTTTAAAATGGAGAGTAATAACGAGTGATTGACGGTGTCGAAAGTCTTACTAAAATCCAGCAATACAAGCAGAGTCAGTTTGCCGCTGTCTGTGCGTATCCATTCGCAATATCTCGTCGTAGAATATATTCTACAGCCCAGTATCGAACCTTGTGGTAACGTTGATGTGCAGCTGTAGCCGGCTCTAAAGCCTGACTGAATTGAAGGCAGAATATCATTTTCTTCCAAGTGTTTACGTAGTTGGTTGTTTATGACTCTTTCGTGCACTTTTAAAATTGCAGGCAGTATACTTATAGGCCTCAGATCGTTAAAAGTGATAGGATTTTTAACTTTTGCAATTGGTTGGACCGCTGCTAGTTTCCAAGAGGAAGGGAAGGACGAGTTAGAGATAGAATAATTAATGATGTGAGTAATGAATTTATTGATAAACGGTAAGCATTCCCTTATTAATCGTATTGGGAAACCATCGGCCCCTACTGCATTAGAATGCATTCGATGGAGGATGTCCTGGACGGTATCCTCAGTAATAGTTTCAAATTTTAAGGTCGCTCGTTACTTAAAAAATAATTTAACATATTTAAAGTATAACCATTATTCAATCTAGGTATAGACTTTATGAAATGTTGATTAATCCTCTCCACATCAGACAAGTGGTCAGGGATAGATGAATTCGGGGATCCAGATAAACTTCGTAATACGGACCATGTACTCTGCAAATTCCCGTTATAAATAGAATAATGTAAATACTGTTTTTTTGATCGCCTTAATAAATTAGTAACTCTATTACGCATACTACGATAATTTTCCCAATGCTGCTTACTTCTAGATATTTTATATTTACTAAGCATCTTATTTCTGTCATTCATTAGATCTCTGATATCCGAAGATAACCATGGACATCTAGGTTTCGAAATTCTGGCCGTTTTGTAGGCAGCGTGTAAATTCAATAAGGTAGTTAAGTTAATGTTGAAGAATTTAACTTTTTCATCAACTGTATTTAAATCGTAAATATTACGCCACGGGATGGACTGTAAATGGTTATAGAAAATATCACGATTAAAACAGGAAAAGTCACGATATGTTTTGGTGATTGATGTTCTTTTAGGCACTGCAGCGGACAAAATACAGTATACGAGCTCGTGATCCGAGAACTCAGGCACATGCATTACCCCGGAGTCCAAGATTAATTCCTCATCCGTGAATATAATTAAGTCAATTAATGAAACGGATTTTTCAGATATACGAGTAGGTTGCAAAATTATCTGCTGTAAGCCGAACATTTCCATGGTATGGGTTAGATCTTTGGCTGCATTATTGTGTATTCTTAGTAAATCAATATTTAGATCACCCATGCACAGTATAAGTTATCTACTTTCATGATTTTAATATATTTCGTAGGTCTAGTTAAATCAAAGATACTGGGTGGAGGATGGTATGAAGTACGAGTGGATGTGGAGAACAGAATCCTATTCACAATCTTTAAAGGAAAACCGTTATTAATAAAAACTTTCTTAAGTTTCAATAAAACTTTAGTTTGAAATTTAGAGTCAACCATCCTCAAGACTCTGTTCTTCATACCCACCAATGTGTTAATTTTGTGATTGAAAGAATGACCCGAAAAATAATTGATATAACGACCCGAGTAAGTTGGTTTGGTATACCAGTCAACAACCACCAAGTCGTCTTCCCGAATAACATTACAATCAAGAAAAGGTATACTAAAATTGTTTTCTGTCTCGATAGTGAACTGAATACTAGAGTTAAAAGAATTAAAAGTTGTCAAAATGTGATCAGTACCATCCCTGGGAACACTCGTGATAATATCATCAACAAACTTCTTAATAAAAGGTAGTACAAAATGTAACTTAGGTACAACATTATCTAATACGTAATCCATAACTATAAGAGCCAAAATGGGATTTATGGGTGAACCCATAGGTGTACCAAACAAATTACAAAAGGTGTCAGAAGAGAAGTTACAGTTGTCAAAATTAAGTCTAGGGGGATGTTGGTAAACAAACTTACCACATCTAAGGATATAATAACAAAGTCAGATGGAAGTCGAAAGCCTCGTATATAATTCACAAAATCAAAAGTATCTTTAACGCTTTATTGACTAGCATCACTAAGGGAGACAGTAAGAATGTTAGCAAGATATTTAGATAAATTATACGTAGCTGAACCACAAGCCGATATAATGGGACGATGGGGAACATCAGGTTTATGTATTTTAGGTAAGAAATAGGCTTTACATAAGGTTGAGTTTTGTGCTTCAATTCATTATCATTAATAATCTTATCAGTATGAAGATTCTTGACAAGTTTATTCAGATTTCTCTGTACCGTATCAACAGGAAATTTTTTTATTTTTTTGAATGTTGAGATGCTCAACAGCCTTACTGATATAAACATCTTTATCCATTATAACCGTTGTAGCACCCTTGTCCGCATTGATAATGATAGGATTTGATTGGATTTAAGAAACCATTTTGTGGTATTTATTAATCGTTTAACATATCTATTCAGCCACGTATCATCAACATTAATACCATGTATCACAAAATTAGTAATAACATTAGTCACTCTCGCCCTAAGTAACTCTAAATCTAGTCGGACACAAAGAAATGACGCCCTCGACATCCATCAAACATTTGTTTAGCCTAATGTTACATTTATCTACATGAAGAGCAAATTTAGAGCCCAAAGACAAAAAATCTGAAACATCCCCAGGGATAGTCACCGAGGACAAATTAACAATCCATTTATCATTACAATCAAAAAGCTTTAATTTATGTTTACCACTGTCAATTAAATTCTGGAACTTTCTAATGTTAACTTTCTTTACTTTAACAAATTCACGTCTATAATTAACTTTAACCCTATCAACAAAAACAGAAAAGACATTAAATGGAACAGACCGTTTGATTAAATCATTCAAATTCTTGATATCATGTTGAATTCTATGTAAATTATTGATCGTGATTCTAATTTCCAAGTTAATGGTGTTGATAGCCAACCTGCTCGTGAATTGGTGCACTTTGCGTAAAAGTGATTGGTTACGAGTGTCCAAGAGCGTGGTAGTCCTCTTCATTCCATCATTAATATGCCTTGGCGTGGGGCCATTCTTTTTGGATAAAACTAGAAGGGATATTGATGTAGCGAGCACTGTTGATGACTCTTTGACTTTTTAAAATTTTTTAATGTTTTCAAAATTTATTACTTTTATTGTTTATTACCAAAGTAATAAGCTCGCCTTGCACGTGAGAGCAATGACATAGGGAATCACCAGGGCGATAGGACAAGTTGAACATGAGAGGAGGAAACTTTATGAAACTTTATATGAGGTTATGTTTGAGGGGTTGGTGAAGAGTACAGTGATGTACGAGTATAGGGATGGAGAGAACATTCCTTGTTCTACTAGAGTATATACAAACAAGGTATTGGAGATGGATGCTAGGATTAGCGAAAATCCATGGTATATTGAGCGGGAAGAAGTTAAAGAGAAGAAAGGTGTAGATAATAAAGACGTTCAGAGCAGGTAACTACAGGGAAAGAATAGAGGGATGAATGGTCACATATAAGCAGGGAGATAGGAAATAGTATTTTATGAGAGTGGGATATTCACAAATTGGGATCGGTACAGAAGTGTGGAAAGAGATGATATGTGGAAAGAACTAAGAGGTATGAGGTGTGGTGATATAGCGACAGAGGAACTTCCAAGATATCTGCTGATTAAAAGAATGAGGAATGAAAGAGATTTGAGGAGAAGCGTGTGAAGACAGTAGATGAATGAAACAGGTGGTTGAGGCATACGGCCAAGGGTGAGAAAATGGTGAAAGAGGGTAGATGTATTATTGTTATAAATTATAAACATATACAATACCATAAAACGCTTTATTGGTGGATAATTAGGTTTAGTTTTTTATACAAAGTAGGGAAAAATGGAAATAGATTGATATCACTTAAAAGATATATGACTGACGAGTTTCTAGCAACATTTCATTTTTATTTTTCTAAGATGGGCTTATACACAACCTCTGAATTGTGGATTCGCGAGAAGGCAGACTGTTCCTCAAGCAACGAGGATGAATAGCGATACCACACGGGCGAAAGAAGGGCTTGTCTATAATCAGAATATATTATAATTTTCTTGGAAATTTCCTCAATCGCCGGAGAAAGGGATACTTCCTACAGGATTAGCGGTGTAATTTCAGCATAAGTCTTTTAGGATTCCTATAGTCTCCTGTGAGTCCTAGCTTCGCAGCCGAAGGTGTCTCCTACATATCTTCTTCACAGAATTTTTACCAAACTGATCTCTTCCTCTGTCTTACAGTTTTTTTTTATAATTAGATCAATGTAGTTTATAAACCTTGCAGTCTTCTTCTTTTCTCGATTTTTTTGTTTTGGTAATTGTTTTTACTACCCGACTTTTGAGGTGTACATGGTCAGTATTCCATCATGAATTGAAAGTTGCTAAACGGACACCTGGTAGAACCAAATGAAACTTGTTTAAAAGAGTCACCCATCAGTCTGCCGCCGTTGGGTTAAAAAATAACAACTCGTGATTTAGAAGGGTTAATCGTTAGAAAAAGCCGAGAAGCATACACTGCTAAATTATCCAAGTCATTCTTCATCCGATCTACTGCGATATTAACTTTCATCAGGTTTACAGCTGTAATATACTTGAGTATCATCGGCGAGTATGTGATATTCACAATATTTGGGACAAGAACAAAGTAGGAAATTATAAATCAAGTACAATAAAGGCCCAAGGACATGACACTCAAAATATCCGAGCATACACAATTATAATTAATAATTATAATTAGCATTTAGATAGCATTTCAACAAACAGATGGCTAAATCAGATAACCCTATATAGCGTAAAATCGAAAATAATGTTTCGTGATGTAACGTATCAAAACCAAAAAAATTGAAAAATCCAATAAAACAAGTGCAGTGAGACATCCATCATCTGCTCTTCTCAATATATCGTCAGTAACATCCAGAAGTGCAGTGGTTCAATTGAAGCCAGGTCGATATGTTTAAGTGGAAAAATGTTATTATGGGTGATAAAAGCCTTTAATCTCTCTGCAATAAGTTTTTCCTAGATTTTGGATAAAATGGGCAAGATACTGATGGGTCTAATATCATTCAGGCCCTTTTTGGGATAGATATTATCAGAACAATCTTTCACTGGTCAGGAAACATGGAAAATTTCAAACAAAAATTCATGATGTGAAATAAATAAAGAAGAATTGTTGGACAACATAGTACAAGCATTTTTTACTAACTTTATCATCACCAATTAATTCGGTTCTGATGGCAAGCAATAACCGTGAAACCTCCTATTCTGTTGTGAAGGTAAAATCTAGAGGTGTAACATCGAACAACATTTGATGATTGTTATGAACTTATGATGTGGCGATTGATCAAATATATATGAGTATCCAAACCTTTCACCCTATCAACATTTTCTACGTTACTGGTATCCACCGCCTGCGAGTTAAGTGAGCTGTATCTAACCTTATCCGTCCGTTTTGCATCTATCTCTATATATATATTGATTTTTACTTTAATTTAACCAATTTCTTAAGTTATTCATCTATGATCTGAAAGGGGCAGTTTATTGGACACGGCCCACCTATTTATATGTTTTGAGATGTTTCGGGTTATCCTCCGTACTGCTTCAAGAAGTAGAATGGACCTTGGAGTCGCACAAAGCAATGAGACTCCAATCCCCCACATTCACTTCTATCTATTAGACGTGTAAATCCTCCATTAGAGAGCCTACATCTTGAGGAAGGTACACAGACTCTATTGTTATTGTTTTTGTAGTTCCCTGGATTATAGATTCCAGCCATACCGTGGTTACATCACTGGTTAACAGTTGATGTAACAGTTGGAGTAACAGTTGAAACCTTTATGCTTCTTAGTGCGTACATTGCCGTTTCGGTGGATCCTTTGATGGTGTGCTAAAAATAAATCCATTTAAAATGCTAAATCCAGTAATCCTAGAACTTACGATTCAAAAGTTCTTTAATTATCGCTATGGTGTTTTTTGAAATAGCGAGGCAGCGACATAGCACCATCGTCGCCGGATATTTTTAACATATTCCAAATTTATTTGTACTACCTTTAGTTTAGTCATTTATATTTTTATTTAATTACGATTGTTTTTTATGGTTCCCAGTTGGAGCTTGGTTCGGCCAAGATTCTCCTCGATTTGATCGTTGCAGACAGAATGTGACTGTTGTGATTGAAACGAAAGCAGTGCTCCTTCTTTTTTCCTCCTCTATATAGAAGAAGAGGAAATATTTCCACAAACTCTCGCCCTTAGTGAGTTATAGTAGTAGCTCAATCGATATGATTTAACGGCGAGCTTGTTAATATCTTCTTGTGGGGCCCCGAAGAAAATGATATGCTCTTGGGCATATGCATTTACTTTATGATGGAACAGACACCGTTGGTCAATTCATAGATACCTGTTTTGGTTTTGTAATATTTTTATTGCTAGGTTTTTGTCTTCCAACCCTTTATCAGGATCCGCTCTTATTCACTTGAATTTAGTTAACTTCGGCAGCTGGTCAGCCCGCATCACACGAAAATTTGCACCTTCTCTTGGTTCCTAGCCAACCTACTGTCTCCGTTAACCATTTCATGTCTTCCTCGGTATCACAGGCAATGGTGGACCCAAGTATGGACCCAAGTGTTGGTGGAACTATTTTTCCTCACACTGAGCAACCCTTAGTGTGACTAATTTGCCGAGCAGCTTGGACCGGTCGATAATAGCTAACCTCAGGTGATGGGTCAGGAAAGATGTTTTAATTTCTGCTTTCTTCGACTTATTCTCTTCCTTGGGAGTCCACTATGGGGACTTTGGCCTTTTTTTGGCTTGTTTTTTGTCACTAGCAGCTGGCTGCTCTTTTGAGTCTTGTAGTCTGCTTTTCCTTGAAGTCAAGGAAATTCAGCCTGCCCTTTAGAGCTGCCTCAAGTCTTCTCCTTATGTCTTCAGTTGACACGGAGAATCCAATTCGCTGGTCGTTGCAGATCCTTTGGCCAAAACGTCTTTTAGTGCGGCTATTCTTCACCAATCTCTGCCATCGATTTCTTTTGCACTCTCGCCACTTCGAACCCATCTCGATTTTCTTCATTTTTTTTAGCCTTATTGTCAATCACTTCCGACCAATTGCAACTTTGTTTGGCTGAATCTTTATCCATTATGTAAACCTAAAATTTAATTTTTTTCCCTCCACATATTGACTCATTTGCTATCCATTTCCTCCTAAGCTTATTCCATTTCACTTGCATTACGCATTTTCTATTTGTTATTGCCCTACGAACTACAAGAAAGGCTGTTTTGTAATATGTCTTAAAGCTATAGTATAGAATTCTGGCTATGCACCTAAGGACTTACAATGAAGTAGAAGAGAGTTTAATACAAGATTTCATTTTTTTTCTTCTGCGCTCTATAAGTGGTAAATTTCTTAGATATGTACTTTACATTTTGATTAGGCCCCATAACTGATACAAGCTGTCAAGACCAAGTAAACTAAGCAATTTTTATATAGATAAGTTGAGTTCAAAGATATTGTGTATAGAAATGACGCATCGCTTTTCCTATATTATCGCCTAGTTCCTTTGTGCAATAGAAAACGTGCACATATTGGACCATCGATTCGGGTAATTATCGGAATGCTCGGCGATAATCGGCTGAATCGATAGTCTGATCTGTGCAGATTCTTGATTTCACTAAGGATGTTAGTAAATAAACCAGTTCTTGCATTGGATTTTTAGGTTGAGTTAAATCATCTTATTGTTTACCTGATTTCTTTTAAGAATATTAGGTTATTTTTTTTGTTTTGTCAGATGACCAAGTTACACCACCTTCCGGTACGGTGTATTTATTTTCTTACACTTACTTGAACTGATAGTCTAGAAAAGATGTTGACACTAATTTATCTTACAACCTAATCTGACTTCCCGAACAACTAGCACAACTTTAGATAATGATGTTTCGAGCTCAGCATCTCAAACATAATAAGTTACATTAATCACTACCTTTAATTAAACCTTAAGGAGAGACTGCTATTTTAGCAACTTCCAATTTCCCGCTCATATCCACTCAAATACTGATCCCAACCAATATTAACATGATAGAGACATAATCAGCTCATTTGGATGCGATGATAGACTTTCTCAAATCATCTTCTGTCATAATCAGGAGCAAGATTTTTTACGAAAAAACTAACCCAGTTCATTTCAAGTACCAAAGGAATTGTTATATGTTCTGTAATAAACAAAGCCATAATTCTCCTCCGTCTCTCACCAAAGACTTCGTATCTCGTGTATCTTATCAAATCTACCTTCTCTTCATCAAATTTACATCCTCTAATAAAGTATTAAAGTATCATAATGTACGAATTCTCGCCAAGTAACAATTAGCCTCATACAATTATATAATAAAAGTTATCTCTTAATCACTTAATGCCTAGGATCAAAAAAAATCAATCTCATTTACTCGATCGAAAAAAGATAGAGGATAAAACTTTTCTACCTTGACTAAGAATTTGACGAAAATATAAAAGTTTTCATAAATCCCTCAAGAATTTCTATAAAATATTTTATAGGGTTTCCTGTAACAGAAGGTTATGTCAAAAATTCTTTTTTATTTACATTTTGTTGAAAGGAGCAATACAGTTTATATCATGATAGTGGATGTACGTCACCTTAATGCCCCTGCAAATAAGGTAAACTGTGTACCGTTCAGCGTCGCGAGAAATTGCTATTTTCCTAGCACTCGTCGTTATTGCGTTCGTGGAAAGATTGGATTTCGAAACTTTCATATAGCCCCGCACACTAGGTAAAGGAAAACCTATCTGTGTGTGTATGTGGGTGGATATGTGTGTGTAGGGAGAACGATACCAAAAAATTTTCTTTTTACATCGTGAGGAAACCTGTGCAGGGTAGATAAGGAACAGCTCTTTCCCCCCTTCATACTAAAAGATCCTATTATATTTTCATCGTCGGTCTATTAACTGAAAGCGAGGAGATTTGATACGTTGTATCCCTCGGGAATTTATGGAATTTATATTAACAGAAATGTTATTTAGTTTACTTATTAATTAATTAATAAATCACTTATTTAAATTTCTTAAATAAACTTGATGGGTACTTTTTAATTTTTCGTTGCCAAAGTGCAAACTTAATTAGCCACTAAATCCAAATTAACGGAGTTTCGAAACTTCCGCATTTAAAATAAGCTGCCGGCTATCTTCATTAATAATCCGGCTGGGGCAAAAACGAAATTACAATAAATTAATATTCAGCTTAGCGTATTCCGTTCAATTATTATTTTAATTAATTAACCTACTCGATTTCGAATCTTCGCCCAACATTTACATTAACCATTATTGTCC
Source organism: Onthophagus sagittarius (assembly GCA_036711965.1). Classification (NCBI taxonomy): domain Eukaryota; kingdom Metazoa; phylum Arthropoda; class Insecta; order Coleoptera; family Scarabaeidae; genus Onthophagus; species Onthophagus sagittarius. The sequence continues at coordinate 33,116,327 of JASERS010000005.1, forward strand.
ACCAAAGACAATTTATTACAATAAAATATCTCGACTTGTTTTCGAGCTTGCTGATTGCCCCTCTAATTACTCATTAAGCGAACGAGGGCAATTACCAATCTCCGCGAAGAGACGGAACGAAGATAAACGAATGCGCTCTAAAGTGAAGTTATTTTAATAGAAACTACATCTCAGAAACAAGGCGGCTTTACTTATTCTGTTCCGGAGAACTCCGTTTCTTTGAAGTGCTATATAAATTGAAATTGGAATTCGAAGAGAAAGGAGCACCAAGCGGCTCTTCGTTGACGATATTAACGCGCGGAATACGTCACGATATCTCAACGCAATTCGTATAATTGTTGAAAATGACGCGGGGTATTGTTCGAGCGCATTATTCCAACCGAGCTCGAATTGTTTACATAGATTTCATCGAAATAGAGAATTCTCTTGACAATAGAGCTTTCTTGGATGAATTACAACAATAGATTTTCATATAATATTCAATCTCTTTAGAATTTAATATTAACTGGTTAATATTATAACGTTAAAAACGCCGAATCTGGCGAATCTGGGTGTAAAAACACATACATAATGAAAATTTTATTCGTATTGAAGTTACCACTTTCAATTAATTCTTTAATTTTAATGCAGAACTTTTTCTTCCCAATTCAATCCCAGCATCTGATGCAAACGTTTTTATTAAAGCACGTATTTTGGATTGAGACTTGATACCGTTTCTTGAAGATTTAATACTGCTTCCTAACGACCTAAAATGCTTCCAGAAGACTTAAAATGATTTCAGAAAACTTGAACTACTTTTATAAAAGTTGATATTGCTTGTACAAGACTTGAAATGTTCTCTGCCCATATATTCAGACATCACTTACCAAATGTTATATTCAAGTTCTGTTTACTTGATTTCAAGATCTCGACTTAGATCTCGATTAAACGATCTGAGCGAGCAATTTAATAAAACTATGGATGATTTTAACCGTATGTTAGCCGTATGATGTTATGGATGTTATTGTATGCATACCTTCTGCCAAGAATTCTCCATTAAATTGGGTGATTTTTTTACTTTGTTGAATGAATGCGAAAAAAAGTGGACAATCATAAAAAATTAGGCCAACATCAATAATCTTTATTTCAAAAACGAATAAAGATTTTCTAATTTGGTTCTCACCATAACAAAATAGACACACCTCTAAAAATTTTGAATATTTCATTAAAATATCTCAAGAATTCGATTTTTGGTGATTTTTAATTAACTTGAGATAATAAATGTTCACGTTGAATTTAATGATTTATATCCCAAAAACGAATAAATATTTTCAAGATCCGGTTTCATCAGGAGAAAATAGACACTTTCCTCTATAGATCATGAAAAATTCAAAAAGATATCTTAAGAATTCGATTTTTCGTGATTTTTAAAGCAAGATTATTAATTTGAAAAAATCATAAAAATTAGGTTAACTAAAATAATCTTTATCTCAAAAACGAATAAAGATTTTCTAATTTGGTTCTCACCATGACAAAATACATACTTACCTCTATAGATTTTGAATATTTCATTAAAATATCTCAAGAATTCGATTTTTGGTGATTTTTAATTAACATGATAATAAATGTTCACGTTGAATTTAATGATTTATATCTCAAAAACGAATAAATATTTTCAAGATCCGGTTTCATCACGAGAAAATAGACACTTTCCTCTACAAATCCTGGAAAATTCATAAAGATATCTTAAGAATTCGATTTTTCGTGGTTTTTTAAAAGATTATTAATTTCAAAAAATCATAAACAATAGGTTAACTTAAATAATCTTTATCTCGAAAACGAATAAAGATTTTCTAATTTGGTTTTCACCATAACAAAATAGACACACCTCTATAAATTTTGAATATTTCATTAAAATATCTCAAGAATTCGATTTTTGGTGATTTTTAATTAACTTGAGATAATAAATGTTCACGTTGAATTTAATGATTTATATCCCAAAAACGAATAAATATTTTCAAGATCCGGTTTCATCAGGAGAAAATAGACACTTTCCTCTATAGATCATGAAAAATTCAAAAAGATATCTTAAGAATTCGATTTTTCGTGATTTTTAAAGCAAGATTATTAATTTGAAAAAATCATAAAAATTAGGTTAACTAAAATAATCTTTATCTCAAAAACGAATAAAGATTTTCTAATTTGGTTCTCACCATGACAAAATACATACTTACCTCTATAGATTTTGAATATTTCATTAAAATATCTCAAGAATTCGATTTTTGGTGATTTTTAATTAACATGATAATAAATGTTCACGTTGAATTTAATGATTTATATCTCAAAAACGAATAAATATTTTCAAGATCCGGTTTCATCACGAGAAAATAGACACTTTCCTCTACAAATCCTGGAAAATTCATAAAGATATCTTAAGAATTCGATTTTTCGTGGTTTTTTAAAAGATTATTAATTTCAAAAAATCATAAACAATAGGTTAACTTAAATAATCTTTATCTCGAAAACGAATAAAGATTTTCTAATTTGGTTTTCACCATAACAAAATAGACACACCTCTATAAATTTTGAATATTTCATTAAAATATCTCAAGAATTCGATTTTTGGTGATTTTTAATTAACTTGAGATAATAAATGTTCACGTTGAATTTAATGATTTATATCCCAAAAACGAATAAATATTTTCAAGATCCGGTTTCATCACGAGAAAATAGACACTTTCCTCTATAGATCATGAAAAATTCAAAAAGATATCTTAAGAATTCGATTTTTTGTGATTTTTTAAAGCAAGATTATTAATTTGAAAAAATCATAAAAATTAGGTTAACTAAAATAATCTTTATCTCAAAAACGAATAAAGATTTTCTAATTTGGTTCTCACCATGACAAAATACATACTTACCTCTATAGATTTTGAATATTTCATTAAAATATCTCAAGAATTCGATTTTTGGTGATTTTTAATTGACATGATAATAAATGTTCACGTTGAATTTAATGATTTATATCTCAAAAACGAATAAATATTTTCAAGATCCGGTTTCATCACGAGAAAATAGACACTTTCCTCTACAAATCCTGGAAAATTCATAAAGATATCTTAAGAATTCGATTTTTCGTGGTTTTTTAAAAGATTATTAATTTCAAAAAATCATAAACAATAGGTTAACTTAAATAATCTTTATCTCGAAAACGAATAAAGATTTTCTAATTTGGTTTTCACCATAACAAAATAGACACACCTCTATAAATTTTGAATATTTCATTAAAATATCTCAAGAATTCGATTTTTGGTGATTTTTAATTAACTTGAGATAATAAATGTTCACGTTGAATTTAATGATTTATATCCCAAAAACGAATAAATATTTTCAAGATCCGGTTTCATCACGAGAAAATAGACACTTTCCTCTATAGATCATGAAAAATTCAAAAAGATATCTTAAGAATTCGATTTTTCGTGATTTTTTAAAGCAAGATTATTAATTTGAAAAAATCATAAAAATTAGGTTAACTAAAATAATCTTTATCTCAAAAACGAATAAAGATTTTCTAATTTGGTTCTCACCATGACAAAATACATACTTACCTCTATAGATTTTGAATATTTCATTAAAATATCTCAAGAATTCTCTTTTTGGTGATTTTTAATTAACATGATAATAAATGTTCACGTTGAATTTAATGATTTATATCTCAAAAACGAATAAATATTTTCAAGATCCGGTTTCATCACGAGAAAATAGACACTTTCCTCTACAAATCATGGAAAATTCATAAAGATATCTTAAGAATTCGATTTTTCGTGGTTTTTTAAAAGATTATTAATTTCAAAAAATCATAAACAATAGGTTAACTTAAATAATCTTTATCTCGAAAACGAATAAAGATTTTCTAATTTGGTTCTCACCATAACAAAATAGACACACCTCTATAAATTTTGAATATTTCATTAAAATATCTCAAGAATTCGATTTTTGGTGATTTTTAGTTAACTTGAGATAATAAATGTTCACGTTGAATTTAATGATTTATATCCCAAAAACGAATAAATATTTTCAAGATCCGGTTTCATCACGAGAAAATAGACACTTTCCTCTATAGATCATGAAAAATTCAAAAAGATATCTTAAGAATTCGATTTTTCGTGATTTTTTAAAACAAGATTATTAATTTGAAAAAATCATAAAAATTAGGTTAACTAAAATGATCTTTATCTCAAAAACGAATAAAGATTTTCTAATTTGGTTCTCACCATGACAAAATACATACTTACCTCTATAGATTTTGAATATTTCATTAAAATATCTCAAGAATTCGATTTTTGGTGATTTTTAATTAACATGATAATAAATGTTCACGTTGAATTTAATGATTTATATCTCAAAAACGAATAAATATTTTCAAGATCTGCTTTCATCACGAAAAAATAGACACCTTTCTCTATAAATCGTGAATAATTCATAATGATATCTTAAGAATTCGATTTTTCGTGATTTTTTAAAACAAATAAATTTCAAAACATCATAAAAATTAGATTAATTTAAATCATCTTTATCTCGAAAAGGGATAAAGATGTTCTAATTTGGTTCTCAAAATGACAAAATAGACACTTTCCTCTATAAATCATGAGTAGTTCATTAAGATATCTTAAGAGTTCGATTTTTCGTGAACTTTTAAAACAACATTATTAATTTCAAAAAATCATAAAAAAATAGGTTAACTTAAATAATATTTATTTCAAAAACAAATAAAGATCTTCTAATTTGATTCTCCGAATAACAAAATAGACACTTAAATAAATTTTGAATGTATCATTAAAATAATTAAAGAATTCGATTTTTGGTGATTTTTAATTGATTTGGAATAGCAATAACTGTTCACGTTGAATTTAATGGTTTATATCTCAAAAACGAATGCATATTTTCAAGATCCGGTTTCATCACGAGAAAGTAGACACCTTGCTGTATAAATCATGAATAGTTCATTAAGATATCTTAAGAATTCGATTTTTCATGCTTTTTTAAAACAAGATTTTAATTTCAAAAAGACAAAATTTTGAATGTTTTTTTGAATGTATTATTTTGAATGTTGTTTGCATTTTTGTAATGTATATAAATATGCTATATATTTGTATTTTGCCCTTAATTTGGTGCGTTGTTGGGCAATAAAGCAGCTTATTATTTGAAGAAATGAAGGAAATGCGTCCAAAAAAGTACCTGCACAAAATTGTTAATGGCTCTATCTGGATTGAAGATATCATTTTTAATTAATTTTTTTTATTTTAATATACTATTGAGACCCCTCATTCTTCGTTGGAGTCTATTCCCAAATCAGTTTTTTTTCACCCATATATATTTTCAAAAGCTGGCGCTAATGGGTAACATAATTCATTAGAATTAAAATTTATTTCTTAATGCATCCTTGGTGAATACCGCTCTAAAAAATTTTAAATTAAAATTACCTCTCATTGTTAACTTTTATTTACTTTTTTATTTCAGGAGTACCAGAGTCGGTTTACATCACAGCGCTAAAAAAATTTCCAACTTTAAGTAGTACACCGGAAGACAAAGAGAACCACCAACACCTACAAAGTTGTACGGATTTAAAAAATGTATGGTCACCGTGTCAGTGCCACTTGGAGCTTTGCGTCGGTTGGTATCCGTGCGGACTGAAATATTGTAAGGGAAAAGGTGAAAATAAAGGTCCGATGACGTACCGTTGCGGAATAAAAACGTGCCGGAAGTGTAGTTTATTTTCTTATTACGTCCCCCAGAAACAACTATGTTTATGGGACGAATGACCAACGTAAAAAAGCTTCGTTAATTATTTTTTTTCGACGCCTTATTGTCTCTCTGGGTTAAAAGGTTGTTCCATTAATGTTTAGGTAATACATAAAAAAATCTCCATACATCTTACCTCCATCTATCACTAATCCTAACAATTTATTGTATTTTATAGTCAGACTGCTAATTGTGATACTTTGGTTTATAATTCCTATTAGATTTTTTTTAAAAGGTGGCGTACCTGAAAATTAAAGCTTAAATAAATAAAAGGTGCTGAAGAAGAAAATACGGGAAGTGTTAGTATTTATTAGAATTAGATTCGGCTAAACTAAAACTAAAAAAATATATCTAATTAATAGTTAGTTAAATAAAGCAATATAATTCAATCAAAAACAAAAACATCGAAAATTTTACTTCCGGTTTGCATTAATGGAACAATCGCGCGCGTTTATTTTATAAAACGGACCAACTTGCCTTAGATTTAAAACGTTTTCTTTCTTCCTTAATTAATCTTTCGCATTGTCGTGTAACAAAATAAAAATAACTATTAAATTTCAATAAGTGAAAAAAAAAATTGTGAAGTTGATGAGTACTCGTATTAAAAAACTCATATTTAATAATAAAAAAAATTGTATTTAATAAGCGGTAAGAGTTGTAAATTAATATATAAATGTGCTATTTTCTATAATGATCAAATAAATTTTCTTATAAAAAATTAATTTAGCGTTTCCAAACCCGAAATGAGCTTGAAATGGTACCCAAAGCGCACCTGCTGCACTTATTCGAGAGGGTTAATTGCATGCAGGAAGAAGTTAGCCGACCAGCTAAGGTACGTACGGAACTGTAATATAGTGCATAAATGACCTGCATTAAGTTCGCGGCGTTCTACTTAATTTACTACCTTACCTTCCCATCGTTGGAGGTAATTTCCAACGTTTTGAAACCCCTGTTGTAGAACGAACGGAATAATTTGTCGTTTGTGGTAATTTCGCGCGAAATAAGTATTTTGTTTTTATTCAAATTTTTATTCAATTTGTTTAGGTACGTTAATTATGAGAAAAGTAAATTGTCTTTTATTTTTCTTTTCAAATTACCCACTAAAGTATTTTCTTTTATTCTAAATGTTGCGATGAAGTGGACAAAGGATCTCTTTGGGGTGTATAATGAAAGTTATGCTTATTTGAAAAGTATCCAACATAATTATATAGGAAACTTTTGCATGCACCGGCTTTATTATGCATTATATTATAATTTATTTGATTTTGAGAGAGTATTAGTTTTGTTATGGTTTTAGAATTTAATCAGAATTTTGTCTGTCATTTACAATACATGTATATTCTGCGGTTACTTATATACAGTATGTTCCCGGATCGAATTACAAAGAGGGAAAAAAATTTAATTACTGATTTTTCAAACTTATCTTATACAGTAAGGCCCCAACAATCGCGAGGGTTAGGTTCTAAAAATACGCCGCGAATGTTGAATCCGCGAATATTGAAGCACTAGATATTATGAAGGATAAACTACTACTTCTATGTTCTTTTAACACGTTAACCGCCAAATGGTCACCGACGCCAAAAGTTTCATTTAATTTAATTTTAAAAATTAAAAATTTCAAAAATTAATAAATTATACATACTAAATAAAACGCTTAAAATTGCAAAATAAAACGACTGGTCTTAAAACTTTTGTATTCGGAACTAATACAGATATTAAAATAATTACAATTGTTTAAAATATAAAAAAACCTAAACTCGATAGCAATAACAAACTGCAACAAAATAAACTAAAAAAAGAAATAAAAGTTAACATTTCTACTCATCAATAATAATTGCTTTAGAACACGATGGTTTAAAAAATGAAAGGATAGTAGGTTGCAATGCTTCGTGTTGCATATCCTTTTGAAGCTCTTTGTAAGGAGCAAGAAGAGTATTCAGACCATTTTTAAATTTTGTGCTTCGTTCCGTTGATGGATCATATTCTACTATTTTTTCAGCAAGATTATTTGCTTCTTGTATAAATAAATTAAGTTCCTTCAACGTTAATTTATTACATAGGGAATTACTATTATCTTCTTCATCCGTTCCTGAAACATTTTCTATTAGTAGCGCTTCTAAGTCTGCACTGGACAACTCTTCCTCTTGATCATTGACGAGAGATTCGATATCAGCTGGTACAATGGTATGAAAATCATCTCCCGGTAACAACCGTGCAGAAAGAACAGCTCTCTCTATTGCCTCATCAATTTCGCTTACACTTTGCGCAGTGTCTTTTTTCAACAGTTTTTTCCATGCATTACTTACGGTTGATACTTTAATGTCATTTAAAGCAAGTTTTATAGATGTAATCGCATGGTCAATATTGTATAATTTCCACACATCTTTTATTGAGAAAACACTATCATTTTGTATTTTCTCATGTACAAAATCGAACATGTGCCAGATATAATGACTTTTAAAAGCTTTTGTAACACCTTGATCTAAAGGTTGTAATAAGGATGTTGTGTTGGGCGGAAGAAATACCACCTCGACACATGGATGAGCTAATTTGAGAGCATCTACTGGATGAGATGGGGCGTTATCCAATATCAATAAAACGTGAAATGCTAAATTTTTAGATTTTAGGTAACGCTCCACTTCTTTAACAAAGCACTCTTTAAACCACTCTATAAATAGCTGAGAAGTCATCCAAGCTTTTGAATTAGCTCGCCAATAGACCGGAAGAGGACCTTCTTTGTCCTTGTTCTTTAAAGCTCGTGGATTAGCTGCTCGATATATTAACATTGGTTTTGTAATAAAGTCTCCGCGTGCATTTGCACAAAATAAAACTGTAACTCTATCCTTAGCCGATTTAAAACCAGGTGCTGTCTTTTCATTTTTTGAAATGTATGTTCGTGTGGGCATTTGTTTCCAATAAAGCCCGGTTTCGTCCGCATTAAATATTTGTTCAGGACGGTAACCTTTTTCTTCTATTAATTTTATTATTTCATCAGGAAATTTTGCAGCCTGTTGATGATCTGCTGAAGCTGATTCTCCACACAACTTAATGTTATGGAGATTAAAACGAGTTTTGAATCTTTCGAACCATCCTCTGCTGGCTTTAAATTTACAATCGTCTTCAGCACAGTCCATTCCACACGAAAAATGTTGATAAAGTTCTTTGGCTTTATCCATTAATCTAGCCCTAGTTAATGGTATATTTTTGCGACCATGGTCCTCAATCCAAAGATAAAGAGACTTCTCCATTTTTTCAATATTAACATCACGAACTTGTGACGTTACCTTTAATGATGACGGTATGCCACTTTTTACGCTATTTCTAATTACCTCTTCTTGTTTCTTTATAGATCTTATCGTAGATTCATTGACACCGAAGACCCGGCCTACTTCGGTAGCTCTTTTCCCTTCCCGGAGCATATCAAGAACTTGAATTTTTCTTTCTAGAGTCATAACTGACTTTGCACGTTTGGCAATTAAATTTATTTCCATCGCAGGCCTTTTTGTACCCATTTTGAGTACTGTTGTGAGATTAATTTATTGTTTATAAAATTATAGTAAAAAAACGGGCGAAACACTAACCTGAACGAAATACAGAACACAAAAATAAGCACCTAACACAAACATTAAAATCATAAATGAGGGATTCCCAGAGAAACGCATATGTGAAGCTGGTTGCTTGTACAGTAAACCTACGGTAAACTTCGTTTTAAATTTTTAAAAAATGACATACATACTTGCTATGTATTCGCGAATAATCGAGTCGTGAATGTTGAAAAAGGCAGCAAAATTTAAAACGCGAATATGCGAATCCGTGTAATTTGAAGCCGCGAATGTCGGGGCCCTACTGTAATTCAAATCTATCATGTACGTTCGTAGAGGTTAGACGGTTGTGAAGGTGGTCCGTGATTTTTGTTGCTTAATTAACGTTTTCATGCAAAATATGTATACCCGAAGTTGTTCTGTTGCTGATGAAGACGCCCTAGTAGCAAGGGTCTTTTATTCAAAGTTTCATTGAAAAATTAAAAGATCGTCGTTGAAATATTCCAAATCAAGTTTGAGGAAGAGCGACAAAAAGTTGTCTCCTTGGAGGCACGCGTTTCGGATCTCGAAAAACAGATTTCCGAAAATAAATTTACGCTCGAGGAGCACGAGCAATATTCTCGCCGAAATAATCTTCGTCTGTATGGGGTACCTGAAAAGTCCAAAGAAGTTCTAGATGAGATGATTGTTAAAATATGTAAGGAAAAACTTAAAATGGATGTTAGCGTCGGGGATACTGATTGATTGTCATCGCCTTGGACGTGGAGTAGACGGGGACCCTTTCAGCAGACCAATTATAGTTAAGTTCACCCGGAGAACGGTGCGTAATGAGATATATGGACATAAAACAAGGCTCAATGGTATAAAAATTGTAATCCGCGAAGATTTGACTCGAGAACGTGCTGTGCTATAGTAAAGCATTTAATTAATAAGTACGATCAAAAGAATGTGTTTACAGAAAATGGTAACGTTTTTTTCAAACACAATAATGTAATAAAAAATTACATCCACTCGCGATAAGTCATACCTTTGATTTATACCTCGCTGATTTGTTATATCATTATTATTGTTATCATTATTATTATTTTTTTTTATTTTTGAATAGTTCATACAGATATTGCCTGTTACTTGCCTCTGATTTCTGATTTTTTGCATTTTATTTTTGTTTTGTTATATTGTCATATTTCATTTTTATTTTGTAATGGTTACTGGCATCAAGTTGGCTCATTTAAATATCAGATCTCTAGTTCTTAAAGTGAATCAAAATAGTAATATAATTAATGACGGTCGCTATGACGTTTCTGCTTTCTCTGAGACTAGGATCAGATAATCTGTTGTGGTGATCTTTACATTGATGTTTTTGATTTGGATGGTGTTAACAGGAATGGTTTTATGACTTTACTGTCTTCTTTTGATGTTGTGCAATTGATAAATGAACCTACAAGAATCGACTTCTAAAATACTTGATGTGATCGTTGCATTCAATACGGTTCCTGTCCGAGATTCTGGGGTTAGGAGTTGTCAGGTGTCTGATCACGACATTGTCTTTTGTAACGTAGACTTCTGTTCTCCGACTGCCTCTCCGATTCGAAGACTATGCAGAAACTTAAAAAAATAGATATTTGTGAATTTCATGACTTCTTGCGGCAAATTCCATTCAATTTTATCTTCTCCACAACTACTTAATGCATCTAATGTTTTTGCTCCACTTATTGAGGGTGAAGTTCATAAACGCCCTCCTCCACCATGGCTTACTGATAATCTGAAACTAATGATTTCGTTGAGAGATAAAGCAAAGGATGACTATAGAAGGAATCGATCTGATGCTAAATGGGAGTACTTTAAATCTCTTAGAAATTTAACGGCTTTCACTATTAAAGCTGAAAAACGAGCATTCTTTCGGTATGTTGGTGGCATTCAGGACAAAAGCTAATGTGGGGAAAGCTTGATTCGCTCAATCTGAAAAAGAAAACGCAGTGTAATATTCCAGATGCTTTTTTGTAATGTTAAAGATCCGAATGACTTCTTTTTAAGGAGTGTTTCGGACATCACTGAAAGCTTACCGCCCAACCCTGCTATTCTTGAGTATTATTCTAATTTAAATGTTAATAACGAGACATATTTTAAATTTAAATCGGTATCGACGAATGTAGTAGACAAGCCGATCTGTAATTTGAAATCTTCTTCTGAAGGCAGTGATGGCATTCGGGCAGATATGATTAAACTAGCTTGTCCTATTATTTTGCCTTATCTAGCACAGATTGTTAACTGCTGCATCCCTAAGCTATCCCTAAAAATCATAAGCCATCAAGTTACTCTGACCTTTGACCTATTGTACACAAATAAATATTTGTGTTACATGTTAGTGAAATATAAAAAATTACATTTAGTTTTTGTTAAATTTAACTTTAGTTTTCATGAGATTGCAATGAAACTTTCTTTTTTAAGCGCATTTTCAAAATATTGACGTATTTTCGAAGATGGGGACAGCAAAGCCCCGAAACTAGTAGAAAATTAATAACATAATATACATCGCTAATAGTGTAACCACAAGTTTTTGTTTCATTTGATCCTGAATTAACAAACGATGTATACAAACCAAAATAACACATCTTAGACCTATTAGTCTGCTTCCTACATGTTCAAAGATCTTGGAAGGGATATTGAAGTATCAGTTAAATGATTACATTCAAACATCTAATTTGCTGCCTAACTTTCAGTCGGGATTTCGAAAACATTATAGCACAGTCACTACTATGACAGCGCTTCTGGGTGATATTATTTCGGGGGTAGGTAAGGGTAATATTGCAGTTTTGGTTTTGTTAGATTTTAGCCGGGCGTGTGACACCGTTAACTCTGAGATCCTCCTTTCTGTTCCTTCTTCGTTTGGCTTGGACCTTGCTTCACAACATATCATCGGGTGTTATCTTCATAACAGGTCTCAACGTGTAGCTATTACCGTCAATAGCTACACGTTGAGATCACCTTCGTAGTATCTCAAAGCAGATTGGTTTCTGATGGTGTACCTCAGGGTTTTATTTTAGGCCCGATTTTATTCTCGATCTACACTAGTCATTTATTTAAATGTATTCAACACTGTACATCATATGTATATGCGGGTGACACGCAGTTGGTGCTCTCCTTTCCTCCTTCTGAGCCTACTTCTGCTATTGACAATACAAATAGAGATCTTAATAATGTGTTTGTTGCGATTTCGCAACATTGTTTAAAAATCAATCCAGATAAGTATGTGGTCATGTTCTTTGGGAATAAAAAAATTTGTAACATTTGCTACCTGTGGTTAAAGAATATAAGAGTCTTGGACTGGAGATTGATAACTCTTTTCGTTTCTCTAATCAGATTTCTAAGTATGTTAGGAACTCCTATTCTGCACTGACAGTACTTTATCCACATAGAGCATACTCACCTTTCGATGTTAAACGAAACTTATGTGAGAATTTTGTATTATCCCAATTTAATTATATGGTTCGGGCTTATAATCCAGCGTTGACTGCTATTGATGCAGGTAGAATTCAGAAAATTCAAAACTGTTGTTTACGATTTGTGTATAGTATTAGAAAATTCGATCATGTTTCTCATAAATTGGAGGACGCTGGATGGTTATCAATGAGGAGCAGAAGAGATTTGCATACCTTGACTTTTTACCACAGGTTGATAATTTCCAAAGCTCCACATTATTCATTTAAAATAATTAAATTTAAGGATAAAGATTTAAATGGTCGGCAAATGAGAAAGCGTTGTCTTATTGTACCACCTGCTCATAGAACTTCGTTATTTCGATTGGACAGCCAATGTTTCGGTATTCAGATCTCGCCTTTTTAAACGAATGTTTGATTTGGCTGAGGCATTGAGACAGGGTGTTGCCTTATCTCAATGTAGTGCTCGATGCACGTCATAGCTTCCCTTGCTTTTTTCTCTTTTCTTTTTTTTATTTAGTCAAAAGATTTCATTTATACCTTTCTTTATGACACTTAGCTTTTAGTATTTTTTATAATCTTATGATTATTTACTTTATGATTTGATGCATTAACCAGTATTATAAATGCGAATTTATTGTTTCTGTTCTCTTTATGTTTAAAAATTTCTGAGATTTTCTTGATTAAATTATTGAGATTCCAATGGAAGACCAATGTGCTAAAAAAAAGAATCCATGTTTTTGTTCTTTTTTCTCTGTAATTTGTATTTTGTTTTGTTTTTTGGTACAATAAAGTTTATTATTATTATAAATAAGGCGTCGGATATGTTCAAATCATTATACCACTCGAATTTTATAATTATTATAAAATTGATCCTGATTAATATGCAAAGGATTACACATTGATGCCTATTAAGTAAGATTTAATTAAGTTCAATAAAGATTGATGACACCCAATGTAATTTAAAATTGATACAACCCAACCTTGCATATTTGAATTGAAATAACATAAAGAAACAGAACTAACATGTAATTTCTTATGACAACATTGACGATCACTAATTATAAGCAACAATTCATTTCAGAAAGTATTCATTGTAGAGACCTTTGTTAAAAAAAAGTCTTCAGATGTACGGCTAAACCCCACCCAATCCAACCTTATATATTTGAATTGAAATAAGACTGCAACTAATTCGTGATTTTGTGTCTTTGAGTATATATAATATGGAGAGCCCATGCTTACGTGAGCTAATTTTGTATGGTTGGTAGGCTAATATAAATGTATTCATTTTATTTTTTAGCTCGTTCTCAAAGCTAAATAATGTCGAAGAAAGTGGTATTTAAGCTTTTCACGCATAGAGGGCTAATGAATAAAAATCTAGATAATTCGATTATACTTAATATTTAATTATTTGATATCTGGTAACTGAAACTGCCGCTTATTAAAAACAAATGTGAAAAACAACGAAAACCGGATTATCAAAGTAGTAAATATTTTACCCCGCTAATTGGAATTAGTTTGCAGCTATTCTAAATAAATAAAATCTTGAAAGGGTTTCTTATCGAACGCCTTATAATCACGACTTATAGTTGTCGTCTAGTCGATCACACCACAGTTTAAATTCATTGAACACGAATTCATTAATATTAAATTGGTAAAAATTAAATTAATTGATTGTTTATATTCAAATTTCATTTCATTCAATTTCTTTTATTATTTATTTCCGCTTGTTTTTTTTGTTATTAAAATCATTGTACAGACCGTGAACCAGATTTTACGATAACAACTGATGTATTGATAGAAATGAATACATATTTTTATAATAAACCGTTCAAAATCATTTTAATATAAATAAAAAGTAATTTTAAACGAAGGGATATTGCGGTTGCGCAGCAAATTGTCGGGAATAAAATGAATATCTCGAATTAATACAACAACGACTTACTAAGAACAAAGATACAACAAATAATGAAACCGAAAATGGTATGGTATCGGATGATTCAATAACTCATAAGGAGGAGCACGTTAAATATCAATTCCTTAAAGAAGAACTAAAGAAAGCAGAAGAAGTAACAATCCTTTTAAGAAAACAAATGGCAGGGCTAGAACCTACTAAAATAACATCCTTTAGTCCAAAGAACTCCGATGAAGAAGATGAACTAGTTAACAGAGAAACAGGATCACCTAAATAACCAACAGAATCCCCACACAAGAAGGATTCTGGACAAAGTCGGCAGAAATCGCTAAAATTACGTAAGCCACCCCCAGTGATCTTAAGTAATGTGGATGATTATCAGGTAATTAAGAATTCTCTTTTAGCACAAAAAATAAATTTTAATGCTACTTTCATGAATAATAAACAAATGAAATTAAACGTGGAGAATAGGGAAGAATATCGTGAACTAACTAATATGTTAAATCAATCAAAGCAACAATGGCATACATATGAGAACAAACAAGAAAGGTCGTTAAGGGTTGTTGCTAGAAATCTACACCTCTCATATCAGACAGAAGAAATCAAAGCTGAACTTGTACAAAAAGGTCTTAAAATATTGTCTGTTGAAAACAAACTCAAAAAGCTCAAAGAAAATGGAGTTTATAAGTACATAAAGGTACCATTATTTATACTTACATTTAATAAAACAGAGGATATAAAGAATATGTACGGGATTAAATACCTAGCCAACATGAAAATAAACATAGAAGCGTTTAGAACAGGAAAATTAATTCCGCAATGTAAAAAGTATCAAACCTTCGGACATACTCAAAAATGTTGTAGCCGTAATCCTGTATGTGTTAAATGTGCAGGAAATCACCTAACTGCTAAATGCATAAAGCCAAAAGAACAAGCACCAAAACGTGCAAATTGCGCCGGAGCGCACCCAGCAAGTTATAGGGGTTGCGATATTGCCAAACTATTACAAAAAAGAAGAGAACAACAACAACAAGAGAAAGGAAAAGAAATGCTTGGTCCTAAAAAGTTTATGTCGAAAAAAAACGACTAACCAATTAACTTTTGCTGATGCAGTACAAGCAGGTAAAAGCGAACAAATAACTAAATTACAACAAGGTGAAGCAAATAATGAGAAAACCACACAAGAAATGATGCTCTAAATGATGGATAGGATAGATCAATTCAATAAAAGATTCTACCGCCTAGAAGCAAGGTGGACTGTTACAATTCCAAAATGAGCTTAATGGCCCAAAAAGATCTTAGGATTGCCACATGGAATGCCAATGGCATTACCAATAAAAAATTTGAATTAGAAGCATTCCTAACTACACAACATGTTGATGTATGCCTGATTTCCGAAACACATCTAACGAACGATGGTACGATTTGTACCTTTGCATCTTAAAGGATGCAAGGATACAAATCGTACCATACAACCCACCCAGACAATAAAGCGAGGGGAGGAACTGCAATAATGGTTAAGGATGCTATCACTCAGTATGAAGACCATTCAATGCAAAGTAATGAAGTTCATCTTACTAAAATAGTCATCAATTCAATGAAACAAAAATTAGGAATTGGAGCAATTTACTGCCCTCCAAAATACAACCTAAAAAAAGATAGTTATAAAACATTTTTGTGTCATATGGGGGAAAGATTTATGATGGGTGGTGACTTCAATGCCAAGCATACTGATTGGGGAGCGAGGCTTACTACCACCAAAGGAAAAGAACTGAGGAAAGCCATAGGAGAAATGGGAAGAAATTTTCATTCTATAGGTAAACCAACACACTGGCCTACTGATAAGCATAAGATTCCGGATCTGCTAGACTTCTTTATTACAAAGAAAACTTTCTTGTTGTAAAGTTGAAGAAAATTTTGGCTTGGATTCCGACCACTCAGCTGTTGTCTTAACACTAAGTGAAAGAATCATTAAAAAAGGAGCTAAACCAACTCTGGTTTGAAAATAAATTTAAAGGTCAGTCTAAAAACTACTGAGGAATTGGACATACAAACAGAGTATTCACCAAATTACTACAAACAGCTGCTTATCATAACAGCAGAGAAATAAAGTATATTACGAAAGGAAACAATTATCCAAAAGAAATACGCGTCCTAGTCAAAGAAACAAGAGCAGCAAGAAGACATTGGCAACAAAGTCGAGACCCAAAAGACAAGGCTATAGTAAATAATAAAACACAAAGATTAAAACGCGAAATTCGCTAACTAAAAGAAGACTCTATGAATTCGTTTTTATCTAAACTAACAAGTGGGGAAGAGAATGATTATTCGTTATGGAAATCCACTAAACGCATTAAAAGGCCAATTACGTCAGTCCCTCCCATAAGCAAGGATTTAGGTAAATGGGCAAGAGATAATAAACAGAAAGCTGACATCGTTGCACAACATCTAGCAGACGTCTTTACACCGAATATAATCCAACATAGTAAGCTGCAAGTTATAGATAATTTAAAGTCAACAAAAATTGCTCCAGTTACCCCGAAAGAAGTAGCTGTGGAGATAAAATCTAATCTACATCCTAAAAAAGCACGGGGATTCGATCTAATTACTGGGCAAATATTTAAACAGCTTCCAAAAAAAGGTATAGTCATGTTATCCTACATATTCAAAGCAGCTATTAAATTAAATTACATACCTGCAAGTTGGAAAGATACAGAAATTATTATGATTTCTAAGCCGGGTAGACCACTGCATGACGTCAAATCATATAGACCTATATCGCTTCTGCTAATAGTTTCTAAACTATTTGAAAAGCTGCTGTTAAAACGAATTAAACCAATCATACATACAAATAACCTAATCCCTAATCACCAGTTTGGCTTTAGACATAAGCATTCAACAATTGATCAAGTAGATCGGATTACAGACGTCATAGAGAAAGCACTCGAAGAAAAACAAGTCTGTTATGCACTATTCCTAGACGTAGCACAAGCATTTGATAAAGTTTGGCACGAAGGACTGATTTATAAGTTGAACAAATTGTTGCCAAAGCAATATGTAGAAATCTTATCATCGTATACAACCAACAGGCTAGTTAGAGTTAAACAAGAGGATGCATACTCAGACCAAAAGGAAGTCCAAGCAGGAGTACCTCAGGGCAGTGTTCTTGGGCCAATACTATATGTCTTGTACACAAGCGACATACCAGACTTAAAGGAGGTCACATTAGCTATGTTCGCGGATGACACAGCACTGCTTGCAGTGGGATCAAACGTGACAACTTCTAGTCAAGCATTGCAAACGGCTAGCGATAATATATACGAATGGACCAAAACGTGGATCATAAAGTTGAATGAATCAAAATCGACACATATCAATTTTACAAACAAAAAAACTACATAACCCTCCATCGCTGAACATTAACGGAACTATAGTTCCCTACGAAAACAGTGCTAAATACTTAGGCATGGCAATAGAAAAAAGCCTTTATAATTAAAGTCTTTAAATCGGGTAATAGACATTTTGTGTCCAACTATCGTCCAATTTCCCTATTATCTATTGTTTCGAAGATCTTTGAAAAATTAATTTATGAAAACCTATACAGCTATCTTCGACCTGCTATAATCCCTCAACAACACGGTTTTATACGTGGGCGGTCAGTGGAGACAAATCTAGTTGAATTTGTTCAATATATTCAAAATTCTATGAATGATAACTCTCAGGTGGATGCTATCTATACTGATCTGATGAAAGCTTTTGACAAACTTCACCTTAACGTACTTATGACAGCTGAACAAATTCAACTTATCTAACGGCTTGTTTCTTTGGATTTCGTCCTATATATCTGGGAGGCTTCAAGCAGTGAAAGTAAATAATTATATATCTAGTTTTACTCCTGTTACATCTGGTGTACCTCAAGGTAGCCACCTTGGACCTATTCTATTTCTAGCTTATATAAACGATATTTCTGAATGTTTTCATTATTCTTATTTTTTTCTTTTTGCTGATGACTATAAAATTTATGCTGGTATTGAGTCTACTTCTGATTGTATTCGGTTACAAGAAGACATTGACAGATTCGATTCTTATTGCTCCCAAAATTACTTATTTCTAAATTCTGATAAGTGTTGCCAGATCACGTTCAGCAGAAAGAGATATAATGTTAACTTCAAATATAAGTTAGGTCCCTATTAACTTACTCAATCCTCTACAATTAAACATCTTGGTGTTATATTGGATTCTAGACTACTCTTTCGAGATCATGTTACGTATATCGTTTCTGAAGCTACAAAGCGCCTCGGATTTATTATTAGAATTTCTCGTCCATTTTCTAACGTGCGCTGCATTACTTCCTTATATATGGCATACGTGGTTACCGGTTTAAATTTCGCTTCAGTTGTGTAGAGTCCTGCCTACAATATTCACATTGACCTTATTGAAGGTCTACAGAGAAGATTTGTTCGTTATTTGGCTCACAAATTCTATATTCCGTACTGATTTTATTCCCAAAGATGCCAAGTGTTTGGTTTAAGATCTCTTTGTGGCCGTCAACACAGTACTGACCTATTATTTCTATACAAATTGGTTAATGGAATTCTGGACGCTCCGATTCTTTTAAACGAGATTCACTTTAATGTTCCCTCTTATGTTACTCGTTCCCCATTTATGTTCAGACTACCTGCTTCTGGATCCAATGCGCATGCCGGTTCGCCTTTATTGAGACTAATGCACACTTACAATGTTTATTGTTCCAATGTTAATCTTTTTTGTGATTCAATGATGTCGTTTAAAAAATCTGTTTTAACTTTAAGTATTTGTCATTCGTTTTTTTTATAAATTTAATTTACTCATTCGAGATGTACCGGGTGGGCCACTAAGAAAGGACGCCGGCTATATCTCAGAATCCGTTGATCACATAGTTTTCAGATAAAAAAATTCTTATACAAAGTGACCCATAGAAACTGCTGGAAATTATTTTCAAGTTTGTAAAACTACCGCTAGGGGGCATAATGCCAACGACAAAATTTAAAATGTTGATTTTCGTAAAATTTTGAAAATAAACTTCATTCGGCTATAACATTTTCAGAATCTTTAGATTATTTCTGACAACTTTCGTTAGTCATTTTTTTTGCATACTGCTTAAATAACTGAGGTACAGGGTGTTACATTTACTATTATAAAAGTAGCCCTAACTTTGGAATTGTTCATCCGAATACTTAATGTATCCGAATACATCAAAATTGGTTTTGTTGGAAAGAGGAGGAATTTTTGTATCCGATGACATCCGAAATTAGCCGATTTACTTTCTATGCCAAACGCTAGGTGTTGTAATTTGACAGTTCTATTAATTTTTACAATTTTCTTGAAAAATTCAAATGGAAACGTATATTTTTGACAAGGTATTTGAAAAGAGCGTTAAAAAATACGCCATACAGTGAAAACCGCAATATCGTACGTGTTTTAGTCTTAGAGATATTCATAAAAAGAAAGATACATTAAAATGTAACTACATTTGGGTGATTATTTAATATCAAAATAAGCTTTCAAAGAACACCTTTAACCAACTATCCTAAAAGAAATCAGTGATGTCTAAAATGTGCAAATTGTCTGCCATCAGCAGGTGCGTAGATAAGACGGCAGCCTCTATTGCCGGTAATGAAATATTGCGGATAACATTTTCTATCCGTTCGATCATGTCTTCTCGTGTCGTAGGCCTGGTTGTAAAAACGAGGTCTTTTATTCGCCTCCACAAATAAAATCTAAACTAGTGGTGTTACGGATGTAGGTTTAACGGATGCGGATGCGGAACTGGATTTTTTAATTCTAATTTTGCGGATGCGGATGCGTAAGCAGATTTTTGGATGCGGATTTAACGGATGCGGAGTTGTTGAAAAAAGTTACATGCTAAAATTTTCTTGAAAATATCTAATGCACAAATAAAGTAATTAATATTCATAATTTATTATAGGCAAATTATATTTTAAAAACAGCAATTTTGATGCCTTCTCTCCTTTCAGACTTTTTCTTTTATCTGTGTATATTAACGATGCTCCACTGAATAGCTGTTCACTGGTAAAGCTGCTTGGTGGTGTTGATAAATATTGTCGAACAACCGGCAATAAAACGATATATTTGTACCCATTTTGTCGCCACCACATTAATGAATCTTCTTCTAAAGGTAGTCTTCTTTCTTTAATATAATTTTGGAGCACAATTTTCAGTGTTATTAATTGGTCATCTTCTGCCTCGCTTTCACTTGAACTTAGAACGGATTGTACTGACTGCAGTAGTTTGGAAGAACAACAGCTAGAATTAGTAATAATTTGTTTATCAATTTTTCTTTTCTTATGTATCGGACTACAATCTTTATCTTGATGAATCGTTTGAATTTGGCACAAATTAGCTATTGTGGCTTCGACTTCTTCTATTTCAAAACTATTAAAATATTTGGTTTTATATCTGGGATCTAAGTACGTGGAAATCGAACATAGTAAATTTCTGTTTAAATCGCCAAATCTTTCACTTATTACTCGTATAACTTTAACAAAAAGTGCTTTGATATTTTCTGGTGTATTTGAGCTATCTTTCTCAGCTTTTAATATTGTCAAAGTAACGTGCAGAAGTGGTATAACCATAGAAATGCTGTTCTTCGAGTTACTTAATTCTTTAGTAAGGTCTTCAAAAGGTGCCAACAATTTTAACAATTGTTGACAATTCTTGACAAATCATCCGGAGAAAATGACACCAGTTGTTTTGTAGTTAAGTATAGAAGTAAAGAATCTTTTATTTTAATAAAACGTTCCAACATGTAAAATGTGCTGTTCCACCTGAAATGAAAATTAGTTATACTTTTTAATTTATAGTTGGCTTACCTAGTGGGACAATCTGTATCTGTAGATGTACTACAACTTGGCTGGTTCTGTTCTGCATTTTCAGCTATACGTTTTTCTAACTCTTCAAATAGTTTTGTATGCTTAGATTTCAAATGATTTTTTAAAGAAGATGTGGTACGTCCTTTTCGTGAATATTCCTTTTCACAAATCTTACAACGAGCAATCAAACTGTTAATTTCCGAGAAATATTCCCAAATAAAGCTTGTTTTTGGTTTCATTTTAATTAATTTAATTTCGATGGATAGCAAACAATAAAACGAATGACGATAAATGCGCAAAAGCATACATACAAGTTGCCATCCGTTCAACAACTGATCGTCTTTAGGAATTAAGATCTTTTAGAGCGCTATGCATTGGCGCCCCCGATTTGAGGCGTTGCGGCGCGACAATATAGGAGTCGTATCGTCCGTCGCCACATCGCGATTACCTCACGTGTTCGTGCATGTTACAATATCTAAAAATTTTTTTTATCTAAAAAATCGAAACAAAAAACTGTCACTATTTTACCGGAGCTCCGTTAAAATATATGCGGATGCGGATGCAGATGCGGATCTTCAAAACAATGCGGATTATCCGCAGTTGCGGATGCGGATGCGAATATCCGTTACACCACTAATCTAAACATGTTAAATCGGGCGATTTAGAGAACAAGAATTAATAGTTAGATGTATCACAGAATCATAGGTACTACAGACTTGTAACGTTTAAAAACTACTAAGTAAGAGGTACCTCGCTGGCCAAGAATATAAACTTCCTCTGCCTATCCACTTATTAGGAAAAGTTTCGTTCAACCCATTGGGCACCCATTGTGCTGAAAAAACATGTCTCTGCGAATACACTAATTTGTGCTAAAGGCACATCTTCCAAAAGAATTTTCAGTTCATTTTTAAAAAAAATAAGGTACGTTGCACTATTTAGTCTATTGTTAAATATGTCAGGACCAATAATGCGTCGTCTTAAAATCCCGCACCAAACGTTTACGCTCCACCGGCCTTGATGCTGTATTTCTCGCATCCAATGAGGGTTGTTACGCGACCAGTAATGCATAATATGCAGGTTTACACCACCATCGCTATTGCATTTGGCCTCGTCAGTCTACAGTATCCTTGAAAGCAGTTGAGGATCTTCTATTTACATGTTTGTTAACCAGTAACAGTAATCGAGACGAATATCATAATCTCTTGCAGTCAGAGCCTGATGGAGAACTACGTGGTACGGGTGCATCCTACATCAAAATGTGTTAGTTCGTATTCTCTCTGGCCGATTTCATAAAACATGTAATATTTTCATATATTCTTTTACAGCTACCTATATTCTCTTAAAATACGTCGGACTGTTGTCCGAGTAACACCTAAATCATCAGCGATTGTTCTTGTGCTAAGCTGTGGATTGAATTCCACATACGCTAAAACATTTATTACGTTTTACGTGTTCTACGATATATAGGACGATGAATACTTCATGTAGTCCTTAACTGATGGGCTATACGGATGAAAACCTTTGTGTTATAATGCCGCCGTTGTGGATAACGAACTGCGTAATGTCTTGCAGCAATAGTTGCATTCAAAGTAAGTCGCAAGTATATCACACGCATCTTCATTGGTCGGCATTTTTAAAATAGCTAAATTAATTTACTCACACGACAGAGAAAACACTAACTGACAGTAACAACAGTTTGACTTGGCGCAAAGATCAATAAGAATATTTTGATATTACCTACTCAGGTCACCCTTCAACATATTATATAAGTGAACAAAAAAAGTAGTAAAACTGTTTCTTTGTAAGTTTTACATATAAAACGTTATTATTGTTTTAACTTGTTGTAGGTAATTGTTCTTTGAAAGCTTGTTATGATATTAAATAATCACCCAAACATAATTACGTTTTAATTTATCCCTCTTTTTTTGAATATCTCTAAGACTAAAACACGTACGATATTGCGGTTTTCACTGTATGGCGTACTTTTAGCGCTCTTTTCACATACCTTGTCAAAAATATACGTTTCCATTTGAATTTTTCAAGAAAATTGTAAAAATTAACGGAACTGTCAAATTATGCCACCTAGCGTTTGACATAGAAAGTAAATCGGCTATTTCCGAAGGTCATCGAATACAAAAATTCCTCCTCTTTCCAACAAGACCAATTTTGATGTATTCGGATGAACAATTCCAAAGTTAGGGCTACTTTTATAATAGGAAATTTAACACCCCGTACCTCACTTATTTAATCAGTATGCAAACAAAAAAACTAACGAAAGTTGTCAGAAATTATCTAAAGATTTTGAAAATGTTATAGCCGAATGAAGTTTATTATCAAAATTTTACGAAAATCTACATTTTAAATTTTGTCGTTGGCATTACGCCCCCTAGCGGTAGTTTTATAAACTTGAAAATAATTTCCAGCAGTTACTACGGGTCACTTTGTATAAGAATTTTTTTATCTGAAAACTGTGCGGTCAACAGTTTCAGAGATATAGCCGGCGTCCTTTCTTAGTGGCCCACCCGGTACATATTTTCAGATGCACATTCGTTTAACATTCGTTTAGCATAATTATTTGATTTTTTGCAGCTGGTGGGGCAGAGGGGAAAAACTATAATAATTGTCCGTTTTATAGACCTTATACTGTTTTTCTATTTCGCTTAACATCAAGCTTATATGAACTAATATAGTGTCTATGTTTTTTTCTCTTCTGCTTCGCGTTTGCTGATTTGATATTTTATTTTTGTTTTTGTTATTGTTTCATGCTTGATACTTTTTTTTTGTTTTCTTATTAAGTTTGCTGTTTCTTTTGTAATATTGTAGTGGACACTTTTTTGGGATTTCTCCTGTATGTGTCCCGAATATAAATAAATAAATAAATAAATGACACTTGACGCCCAGTTAAGATGGAAGGTTCATGTTAAAAAGAAGAAGCAAGAAATGAATATAAGGTTTCGATCATATGATTGGCTATTAGGACGACACTATACTACACTACACTATATAACAAGACTGTAGTGTACAATCAGGTCTTAAAACCCACGTGGTTATATGGTATATAAATCTGGGGATGTGCGAAGGATGCTCATATCAAAATAATACAAACAACAGTCCAAAATAAAGTACTACGTGCCATGGTAAACACCTCATGGTACGTAAGGAACGACGATATACACAGAGATCTGAACATCCCACGGTGAAGGACGAAATTCAACGGTACGCTAAAAAGCATGAAGATCGACTACATCAACATATGAATGTGGAAGTGCTTCAATTGCTAGATAATCACCAACTATATCGTAGATTAAGAAGAATTCAACCATATCGTAGATTAAGAAGAATTCAACCATATGAGCTAGTGTAGAGTAAAGTGAAATAGCAGAGTATTGTGCGAGTAACATTGTGTATAATATAAAAAACCACTAAGTGAAGTCATTGGACTGGACTGATGTAAATATTTGTTGTCTGTTTTGTAATTGTTGGTTGTTTTGTTGTCTAGTAAATAGAGATATATTAATGGTTGGTCTAGTTAAACCAGTTTTCATTTAAAATAAAAATTTAAGAAAATAATAAAAAAACCGCGTCGGATATGTTCAAATCATTATACCACTCGAATTTTATAATTATTATAAAATTGATCCTGATTAATATTAACTTGACACATTGATGCCTATTAAGTAAAATTTAATTAAGTCCAATTGTCCAATGTAATTTAAAGTTGATACAACCCTGCATATTTGAATTGAAATAACAATAGAACTAACATGAGATTTCTTGTGACAACATTGTCGATCTCTAATTATAAGCAACAATTCATTTCAGAAAGTATTCATTGTAGAGGCCTTTGTTAAAAAAATGTCTTCAGATGTACGGCTAAACCCAACCCAACCCAACCTTACATATTTTAATTGAATTAAGACTGCAACTAATTTGTAATTTTGTGTCTATGTATCGTATGGTTGGTAGGCTAATATAAATGTATTCATTTTATTTTTTAGCTCGTTCTCAAAGCTTCTAAATGATATCGAAAAAAGTGGTATTTAAGCTTTTCAAGTATAGAGGGCTAATGAATAAAAATCTAGATAATTTGATTATACTTAATATTTAATTATTTGATATCTGGTAACTGAAACTACCGCTTATTAAAAACAAATGTGAAAAACAACGAAAACCGGATTATCAAAGTAGTAAATATTTTAGCCCGCTAATTGGAATTAGTTTGCAGCTATTCTAAATAAATAAAATCTTGAAAGGGTTTCTTATCGAACGCCTTATAATCACGACTCATAGTCGATCACAACATAGTTTAAATTCATTAAACACGAATTCATTAATATTAAATTGGTTAAAATTAAGTTAATTAATTGTTTATATTCAAATTTCATTTCATTCAATTTCTTTTATTATTTATTTCCGCTTGTTTTTTTTTGTTATTAAAATCATCTCAATGTGACAGAGAAGCGAAAACTAAGACGTTGTTGTCTCATTTTTCAAAAAAAAAGTCTGTCCGTGATACAAGAGTTTTGTTTTTCGGTTTTGTTAAGAATAACAGTCATTTTAATTCTCATGTTCATCTCAAAAGAATGTTACAAGTTATATAATTTCGTTTTTTAATAAAAGTGATTTAGTTCGGATAGTACATTCTTTTCTTGAACAGTAAAGTGTGTAAAATGATTTCATTCTGTGTAAGTACAATTTTCCTCATAAAATATTAAATTTCCTTTGTTAATAAGAAAGAGACATAACATAAACAAAAAATAAAACCCATTAATTTTATTATTGGTTTTGTGCGTAAAGATGAGATTATGTTCGGATTACTGCGATTTGGATGATCTACTACATATAAAAATCTACTATAATATAAAAAATGTAATGTAAAAAATAATTTAAAAAACTTAATTACAGCTTTTTAAAATTTAGTAATTTTTGGAGAGACTTGCGGGTAACATCATTTTTTGCGATATGTGCCTTACACAATTTATGTAATTTCACTCCTATACAAAAATTTATAAAATAACTACGATGTTCAAGATACATATTTCTAACACTACTGAAAACGTCTCTACTTTCTCTTTTTTATTATTACAGCACAAATGTTGTCGATGACAGAATTCAATGCACCAAGACCAATTTCTGTAATTAAAATATTTCTAATTTTGGAGATTTTAAGCAAGTAATTAGATTCTCTTTAGCATAATTTAAATTAACTTAATACACTCCGCGTCATAAAAATTGCATCACTTAAAATTATTATTAATTTCAAATCACAATAATTTTTGAACGTATGCTCGATTTGAATAAGGTTTTTTTATTTGAAAGGTAAAGCCACTGCCAATATTTCTGTAAGCGCTTTTCTCATTTTGATGATCTTCAATTTCATCAATCACCATTGATCACCATATTATTCAATCACCATTGTTAATGTGTGTTGTTGCACTACAATTTCTGTGGAGCTTTCTGTGGAGTGCACCGGATACAGAAATTAATTTTAAACATAATCTCGGTTTCTCTGTTTACTTCTGTTTTTTATTTATGTTTGAGATAACGTATCTTGTTCGGTAACGTTGTTAGAAATTAAAGCAATTAATTCATGAATGTCGATGAAAATTAGTTATACTGTGGCAAGTCAATCAAGCAAACAGAAATATATGTTCAATCAAATTTTTTCAATATGCTTAGCCTTGATTAAATTGCTGTTGATAAAGCAAAGCTCCGCACCACCAGATTCCTACCCAAATAATTATAGACCTTGCTTGACATCGTAACCTTTCTGAGAAGTTGCACTATGCACAACACTCTTCTGTTAAAGAGTACAACAGGAGCCTTGAGTAATCTGAGAACAGCATTTTTTATCCCTTCGCATTTGTCCACTAACCAGAACACGCTGGTCTCTGTAATCTCTACCCTGCTTCTTCATATCGTTTCCATACTGTGTGTTCACTTACGTTCATCTAACGTACTTAGATAGGATTCCAGACGATTTCTTTTCTCAACTGTTGTGGTATGTTGATTTTGTAATACGATTGTTACGATATATCAACAATATATCAAAGACTTACTTAAACTATTTCTTCAAGAATTAATGGCATTTTTCTTTTGTAACAACAGTCCACGACGTTGACCATGGCGCTGCAGAAGAAGCTGCGTTATATTTTAACGTTATAACTTTTAATGTTAATAACAATGAAAATTTGAACAAAAAGTGGAAGTGATAATGAGAGACTTATGTTTAAAATTGTATTCTTATGTCTTCTAATTATATTCTTTTCTTCTGTATGCATTCCACAGCAAGTTTCAAAGTGTATTAAGAAAATACGCATTAGCGTTATTCACCATTATTGAAATTAAAAGACGCCAAAATGAGGAAAACCCCTACTAATATATTGGCTAAAGATTGACCTTTCAAATATAAAAAATTTTATGTAAATCGAGCAAACACGTTGAAAATATGTTATAGTTTGAAACTGGTAAGTATCTTAGATGATGCGTTGTTTATGCCATTGACAATGCGTGTTTGTAACATATTCACAATTTATGATTTCCAACCTTCAAAGACAACACGCCGTCGCTATAAACGTAGCGCGGCGCATCGTCTACAAAGACAACAAAGGAATTCGGTGAATTAAAAATCAAAAATATATTGTTCGTCCCAATAACTTTCTGCAGATCATTTTACAGCGTAATTATCTAAAATATTTTATTTTACATGAACTGTGTAATTTCAAATAAATCCTGTTAATCAAATTTTCACTAATATCATTAAACCATCATTATTAGTCATCTATTATTAACCAGTACTAACCTACCAGACCGTCAGAAGATTCTGAGTTGAGGTGCGGTCCCATCAGCTGATATATTATGGTCCCATTTGGGTCTCGAAACCACTTCCACTTTTTACTATTGACATGGGCTATCTATACTATACAGTGTGTTAACTAATAATCGTACCCGAAATCTAGGCAACCAATATCACAGTATTGGTATTGCAACGCGACGAATATTCCTATTATTTGAAATATTTTTTTCGAAAAATACTACTGTTTGGAGAAATATAAAGGCAGTAAAAATGGTTAAAGAATAAAGAAAATCCGGAAACACACAAAGCATACGACAATCGCGACAATAATAACTTAATAACGTTCGATCTGCTGTCAACATCTGGACAATGAGATAGATAACCAACATTACAACGTGTCGTAGGTTACGATAATTATTTAACACAGTGTATATAATCAAAGTTCGTGTGACCACATTAACGATCTTGGTGTTATTCTTGACAGCAGGTTTATGTTTAATTTACACATGGATTTTACTATTACTAAGGCATTGATGAGATTGGGTTTTGTAACATTCAATGCTTTACGACGATTTGAAAGCACAAAACGTTTTACCTTACTATCATTATCGAGCGGAGACTAAGCTCTAGTTTATTATTTTTGTATAAATTGGTCAACAACTTCTTGGATACTTCGGATTTGCAAATGAGTTATATTTTAATATTGTTATTATTGCTTAGAATTGGTCGCTCATCTTCGAATATTCATCCCAACTCTTCTTTAGTCATCAAAATACGTACGTTTTTCACAGTTACGTGACATCTATTGTGTCTTTTAAATGATTTTTATGAAGCATGATCCTCAAATTGTTACTAATTTTAGTGGAGTTATCAATATTAGTATTAGTAATTATAATTGCCTATTTGTAGTTTCTCTGTTTGCAAACAAATAAATAAGTAAACTAGATCTAGAACTAGAATCATTCTGATTTAGTCGTCTTGAGAGATGTTCTGCTAAACCCAAATGTTGCTAGTTCTAAATCTAGAGTTAGATCACATGATATAAAACTAGAACTAACACTAGATCTAGATGTGGAAAGTGTTGGGTTTAGCCGTGCATCTTGTGTTAGTTCTAGTTTTACTTCAATTCAAATATACAGGATTGCCAAATCAGTTTATAAAGTACTCTATTTCAGGAACTAATCATTATAGAGGCCTTTGTTTAAAAAAATGTCTTCAAATACACAACTAAAACAAACACAACCCAACCCTGTCAACTATACAAGATTGGATTGGGTTGGGAACCAGAACCATCCTAAAATATTCGGCACCCAGGGCTGTATTGAACGAACGAATTGAGTCCGCCTCTATTCATACAAAATTCAATGTCAAAAATAGTGTCCGCACTTCAGAGGAGACTCTGGATACATGTATGATGAGAACACCATGCATTTCGTTGCAAACACAGGCGCTCCCAAGGCTATAACCTTAAGATCCTTTAGGTTTGGGATGGTGCTGTGAATACATAGAAATATCCAAACATTGCTAAAGATTGCAGATCATCTTCTAAAATAGTTCTTTAACCTGTATTCCGCAGAACCTCATATTCTTATGTTAATGCCAAAATTCGAAAAATGACACATAATGGGTTGGTTTATTTTGGATAAAATTAATGAAAGAATATTCGTAAAATTCCAAATGTGCTATAAAAGAATTGGTCGAAAGCTTCTTCCACATGATGCTGATGAACTTGATGAGTCCCCAATCAACATCGATCCACCCAAGTATTAATCCATTGTGCAATAATAAACAAGCATAACCAAATCGTTAATATATGTTACTCTTTGTATTATCTCTTTGTATTATCTTATCTTGTTTATTACATTATAAATAAACACGTACAAGTTTCTTATTCTTGCATAAAGGATTTTATATCGAAGTCCAATTGTCTATTCATCCCTAAGTTCAGTAAAAAAATATCATACTAGAAGGTTCTGCGTAATGACAAAGACCTTAAAGGTTACACTCGACCGCAACAGCTGCTGTATCTCTGAATTGTTTCATTGGCGTTGTTAATATAGGTACCAGCTTATAAGGGAAATGACAATGGAACCTATTAAAGATGTATACTTCAGCTTCTTGAATGTATTCAAACCTGTTTCAAAAGATCATTAGTATAGTTCTTTTGGACGCATTACAGTGTTTGAGCATCATATTTTTTTAAATCATTACCTAAATTTAAGATATACGTGAAGTATGGGTTATCTGATAAACTGATAGATAAGTTCAAGATTTCTAGTGATTCACCATCTGATCTGTGGAAACTGTAATCGTGTGTTTATTCTTTCTGTTTCCACTTGTAAGTCAATAGTCCCGTTGTGAAGCAGCTTTTCCATTTCTACTTGCAATTGAATATTCTCTGTTGTCATTCCCATTTGGGACACCATAATAACTACTCACCTTAGAGCAAGTATCCATTACGCGAAACAGTCGGAAGGAAACACTTTGATAACCGATAAATCCTTATGACTTTGTTTCTTCTATATTAGGCTTAGATATAGGATGTGGAATATAGTTCTTCTTATATCCCAGTTACCCCTATGACTTTGACAAGTAAAATGGAGTAGTCGATTTTTGCTGCTTTCGGTAGTTTACAACTTGGAATGATTCTGGAAAGCTTGAAATGCATCAAGAAGACTTGAAATGATCGCAAAAGACGTGAAATGCTTTTAGGAGACTTAATATTGCTTCCAGAAGACTTCAAATGCTTCCAGAAAACTTGATACTGCGTCTAGGTGACTTGACACTGCTTCTAAAAGTCTTGACATTCTTCCAGAATACATAAGACTTGACAAGCTTCTAGGAAACTTGATACAGCTTTCAAAAGACTTAATATACTTCTAAAAGACTTTAAATATCGAAAGATTATTTATGACACTTTATTTATGAGACTTGATATTGCTGCCAAAGTACTTGAAATTCTTTCACAAGTTCCAAGAGACTTAATATTGCTTCTCGAAGACAATAAGAAATAAGAAGATTAAGAAGATTATTAATTAATAATAATTTCAAAAAGATTAGAAATACTTCCAGGAAATTTGACATGCTTTCAAAAGAGTACCAATACAAAATTGCTAATGGTTTTATCTGGATTGGATGTACTATTTCCTGACTCTTAATGCACTATTGAGCTTTTTCTACCCAATTGCATATATAAAATGTCAAAAAATGTATTCAAAAATTAAATGAAATCATATTAAAAATCTTTGTCAGTTATGTGAGAGAATAAACAAATAGACATTATCTTCAAAACTGTTTAGATGTAAATGATGCCGAGTTCTCGGCTTATATTTTTCAAATAGTTCAAATTTTTGTGATTAGTTGTGTATCTAGTATATTTAGCAGCTTGTTTGCAAAAGAACTACAATTTTGTATATTATACTATATTTAATTTTGACCCCTCCCACAGTACACTTCCTAGATA
The DNA here is from genome assembly GCA_036711965.1 of Onthophagus sagittarius. Taxonomy (NCBI): domain Eukaryota; kingdom Metazoa; phylum Arthropoda; class Insecta; order Coleoptera; family Scarabaeidae; genus Onthophagus; species Onthophagus sagittarius. The sequence continues at coordinate 33,148,133 of JASERS010000005.1, forward strand.
CGCCACTGGTAGCTGAAGAAAGTTTTTGCTTCACATATTCATACAGAACGTATCATAAGCTATTATATATATATATATATATATATATATATATGTGTGTTTTGGTTGATCCGAGGTATCATCCGTTCATCTTCTTTGTAATACATGGTGAAGAAAGCCATCGATCGACAATTCAAGCCGAAGGACCCACATCCACAAGAAGAGACCAGAAGACCCAACGTCGTACTACCCTACATCAAAGGAACAACTGATCGCATAGGAAGACTTCTACGGAAACACGACATTAGTACCACCTACAGACCCAGCAAGACTATAGGAGCTTCTCTCAGGAATCCAAAAGACCAAATCAAATTGGAAAATCTAGGAGTTTATTCCATCCCCTGCGGCTCATGCGACAAGAACTACGTGGGACAGACCAACAGAAGAATAGCTGCCAGAATAGAAGAACACAAGCTGAGCATCCGAAACAAACAGCTCACTTCTGCTCTCTTCCGCCATCATCTGGACACAGGCCATACCATCAATTTCGAGGGTTGCAAGCAGGTAGCCAACGTTCCGCATTGGGGAACCAGATTGATCCGGGAATCCATTGAAATAGCGAAGAACGGCACCCTCAACAAGAGGGATGATGCCCTACACTTGTCAGCAGCGTGGAGGACGGTCCTAGAGCACTCCAGGCCCAGGGCTGCTTTCCTGAGGCAAGGACCATCCAATTCGGAACGGCAGGACGCCGAGCTGCCTATCATTCCTGAAGCGTCCAGTGGGAGCAGCCCAGGTCCAGCAATCACCGGACAGCGGGTCAGTGGCATCTTCTCGCCCATGGATGACGTTACCAAAGCTATATCCGGTGGAAAATCCCCATGACCGTTAATCGCCGTACGACAGGTCAATGACCTCCCCCCACCACCCACGACTCACGTCACGTCGAACATAAACACCCCCACCACCCCACCCACGACCAATCGCTATCACCTACGACCAAGACGACCTACTATAAAAAGGAGCCAGAGCACCGCAGCACCCCAGTCTGTCAACAGGAGACTACGACAAAGCACTGAAGATGCCAAATGAGATCTTGGCGAAACGTCTGCCCCTGTCCACAGGGAACAACCAAGAAGATGAACGGATGATGCCTCGAATCAACCAAAACACATACTTCTCCATCCGCGAAGCATTACGAATTACCATATATATTATATATATATGGTAAATTGAAGTTAAAGTCTCCGCCAAGGGCGCCCATACTAAGGACCATTCGCTGTTTCGGTAATTTTCAATATGATGGATTCATGGAGGATCTGTACAAGATTCCATTCTTTTGTATTTTTGACATGCCAGATGTCGACACTAAGGTAGATTTCCTAAGTAGCGCCATTCTTAGTGTTCTGGAGGTACACTGTCCACTAAGGACCTGTAAATTTGTAAAACCCCAGTCACCATGGATTACTGACACTATCAGGTCCATGCAAAAGCTTAGCGATAAAGCATATCGTGATTTTAGAGCATCTAAATTACCACATAAATGGGCTTTTTACAAAGCTATGAGAAAAACAGTCACGGAAGCTATTCGTACAGAACGTAGAATCTATCTTGAACTACAAATAGGAAGTGTGGACAATAAGTGGACAGCGCTAAGAAAGGCCGGACTTTATAATAAAAAACAGATAGCAATACCCGTACACCTCAAAAACGTGAATGAATTAAATAAACATTTTGCAGGGGGAGGTACCTTGGAGTGTGATGTAGACCTCTATAATCATTATTTAAATGGAACAATACGTAGTGCTGTTTTTGAATTTAATGAGATTGAAGATGTTGGGGTGGAGGAAACGATACGACGGATAAAGAGTAACGCCGTAGGTTATGATAAATTAAACATGCAAACTATTAAACTATGTTGCCCACATATTATACCATATATTAGGCATATTATAAATTGCGCAATTGGGACTAGTCTTTTTCCAGCAGCATGGAAAATATCTTTAATAAATCCCCTTCCCAAGATTAATAATCCACAGAAGATGACGGATCTAAGACCGATTAGTATTCTTCCGGTTCTGTCCAAGGTGATGGAGAGGGTTTTGTATGAACAACTAAACGATTATATTATGAATAATAACATTCTACCCGATCGGCAATCTGGCTTTCGTCAGGGTTTCAGCTGCGTTACTGCTTTGCTAGATATCGTGGACGATGTGGTGAGAGCGATGGATGATGGTAAAGCCACTGTCCTCTGCCTTCTTGACTACTCCAACTCCTTCGATACCTTGCTACCCATGCTAAACAGCTTCCTGGCCGGTAGGATGCAGTGCGTTGGCTTGGACGACCGGGAGTCTGAGAAGTTACCTGTAGGAGTTGGTGTACCACAGGAGTCGGTACTTTCCCCACTTTTATTTTCAATCTATACATGCGATTTCTATAAATCTGTTTCTTTCTGTAAAACACACCAATATGCAGATGACACACAGTTATATGGATCTTTTGGGGAGAACGAGGTGGAGGAGGCCTGTGCGCGTGTCAGTGCCGATCTGGACACTCTTATGGAGGTGTCTCGTCGTCATAATCTGTTACTTAACCAATCAAAAACAGGCGTTATTGTTTTTGGTCCAAAGAAACTTAGAGAGAGGATTAAAGATAGAATCGACATAAGAATGAGGGACAAACAATTGACGTGCAAAAACTCAGTGAAAAGTCTTGGTGTGATCATTGATGAAACCCTAAGTTTCAATGAATACATCAATAAAAAGATCCGTTCTGCTTACAATCAATTGAAAATTATTTATAATGCTCGTCATTTTCTGTCTGGCAGCAGTAGACGTTTGCTATGTGAAAGCTTGGTGCTGTCAGTTTTCAATTATGGAGATGTATTCCCCTTTTCTTTCAAAGCGAATAGCAAACAAAATACAAAAAATTCAAAATACATGCCTTCGACTTATTTTCGGGATAAGACGGCGAGAACACATCAGTCACAAATTGGTTCAAGTAAATTGGTTGAACATGGTAAATCGTAGAAAATTGCATTGTGCGACAACTTATTTCAACATTATAGTGTCAGCGCGGCCCCCCTACCTTTATGAAAAGATACAGTTCAGAACGGACGTGCACACCCTTAATATAAGATATAAAGGAACACTTACACCGCCTATACATAAGCGACAGTTTTTCAAAAAATGTTATTCTTACAAAATTACTCAATTAATGAATGAAATCTTTAAGGTTATGGGACTGTGCACGGCCGTTGGGGTTTTTAGGCGTCGATACCGGACAGTTTTGTTCTCGGCTCAATGCGCTTTACAGAATATCAGATATTAGTACTTTTTACTTATTACAGGAATTATTGTTATGGTTACTGTTTTGCAATTGTATATATATATTTTTTTTTTGTATTAATAGGTTACTTTCTTTCTATATATATAGATTATATATATTTATTAGATTATATATTTTTTTATATATAGATAGAATTTTTTTATATATAGATAGAAACCTATAATTTCTTTTCTTTTGTTAATATTTTTGTTGCTGTTGGTGTTTGTGGAAGAACGACAAAGGATGTCGAACAACACCGTTTATTATTAAACTTATTATTACTTATTATTAAACTAAAGTATGAACTTTAGTTTTTTTTTAAATGTAAAAAATGTTATAGAAGTTTTTGCTATTAAGTTATGAACAATAAATGATTTATTATTATTATTATATTAAGTAACCAGTACGCGCACATGATAACAAGTTAAGTAAAAACTAAATACATTTCTAATATCTAATATAATTAAAATAAGAAATAATAAATAAGAAATATCGATCTTCCTTTAGTTCTCGTAAACTATCTAAAAGATCCACGAGTTTTAACATTTTCTTTACTCCATACTTTACCCGACATTTAGGAAACTCTGAGAAAGATATATATATTATCTTAACTTTAATAATTAACAATTTTATTAATTTAATATAGGCTTCATATTTCAAGAGTTATAGGTTTGAGTTTTTGAACCTAAAGATTTTGTCATTTTAAGAATATTTTCAGTATCAAGCTTAAGATACTTCTATGTTTAATTTTTGTGCTCCAGTCTTTGTTTTTGTTTCGACGTTACTAACGTGTGCAAAATACTTGATTGTATGAATAACTGTATTCATATAACTTATACATTGAAGGATCTTGGATTGCTTAATATGAAGTCTATAATGATATCACTTACACTTTATCATAACATGATAGTTGGTCGCAATCCACCTTATTTGGCTAGAAAGATTTATTTTAGAGGTGACTTGCATAATGTCAACATCAGAAATACAAATGTTATAAGTCTTCTTAAGTGTAGGACTGACTACCCTCTTTTAGCGGTCAATTACCTACAGTGTATCATCTATACAACTCTATCCCAGATTATATAAAAGGGCATTATATTTGGCCTACCACCATATTAGGCATGGTGGTAGGTTTAAATGTTATATGTTTGATTATCTTTTTAACATGCAGTGATGTTGACATTTCGGAACATCTCGGAGTGTTATTAAATTTATGTTAAGTCGTTAGGTTATTTTTTTGTTTATGTTAGTTTATGTTAAGGCATTAGGTTAAATTTTTAATTCTTTTAGGCCCAGTATATTCACCTTTGGTTAAATTTAACTACTGAGTATTTTCCATGGTTACTGTAATTTCATCGGCCATGATTGGCTGTTTAATCAGTAACCATGGTAAATATCCAATAGTTAAATTTAACCGAAGGTGAATATACTGGGCCTAAGATTGATAATTTAGCTTTAAGCTCTCTTTAAACATTTATTGGTTATTGGCCTATTTTGATAGCTTTTCTTTAATTAAAGATTGTGGAGGAGGAACTGTAATGGTCTTTTAACCGTAGCACTGAATCGGCGATTTTATCATTCTGCAACATTTTTTTTTCTTTTGGGTTTAATTTATTTAGCATTAATACAGTTCTTTGTGTATATGTATTCTTGAAGAATAAGCTATTATTATTACTAAATAGAGCACTTTACAAATTGATTTGGCAACCCCGTATATTTGAATTGGAGTAAAAATAGAACTGATACTAGACCTATAATCCGTGCCGAATGTCAAGGCCTCTCACTTTAGAGATCGATATCTTCGAAATCGCTCGATAAAAAAAATTGCGGTAAAGTTTATTGGAAATAGTAAACATTTCTGCGCATCATGCTCTAAAGTTATGAATCTCTAAAGTTGGGGGCTTGGACATCTGGCGCGGATAATAGAAGTGAAAAATTTTAGGTTCAGCCGTCCATCTGAAGATATTTTTTAACGAATGCTTCTACAATGAATAGTTTTTGAAATAGAGTACTTTATAAGCTGATTTAGCAACCCTATACATTTGAACTGAAGTGAAACTAGACTTTTATTTGTAATCACAACGTTTCATCCACCAGCAAAAGGACACAGTCAGAAATCATGTTCCAAATACCACTAGTAAAATATTTCGGAGGTTGATGAGACAAGTGATGAAAATGATAATTTTGATTATTTGCTTTTAAAATTTGTATTTAATTGCAATGAATAAAAAAAATGTGTTTCTTGCTTTTAATACAATTTAAAAATTCAGATTGAAAGAAAATGCTGCAAATACTGTGATAAAATAAAGTAAATATTTATCCAAGCCTTAGGTTGTTGTAATTAAACGACTAAACTCTAAAACCCACTGTCCACGAAGTGAACATCCCGTGGTAAAAACAGTTTGTTTATTTTCGCAGGAGTTTTTTTTCCTTCTGTGATTAAAAAACTGCGGCGTTTTCATTTCAGCCGGTCCAGCAACAACTTTCCGTTAACCCCTCTCATTGAAACGGGGATGCTCTTCAATTCTCGTTAGCATCGGAAACAAATCCAACTCCTCCGGACGTTCAATGGCGGAACAACAACGGGAAAAAATTCCCGGCCGGATTTCGTCGTCCATCGGGGTTGGTTTATTCCCGGTTCTGGTCCCGTTTAAAACAGACAAAGAGAAGCGAAAAAAACATTACTCTCCCGGTTTGTCTCGACGCAGACTTTTTAATCAACGACTCTTTTATCGACGCTAACGGCCCTGTCGCGTCCTTTTTATTCCCAAAAAGTCCCCGGAACTAATTCCCCCCCGTTAGAGTGGAAAGAGCATACCTCTCTCTTCATCTACGGCTTAAATTCCAAATGGATAATAGGGAGAACGGGTACGCTTTGACGAACGAGCACTGTTCCCAAAATGGAAAGTCCATGACGAACCGGCTTCGATGGATCAAGTTGAGGGTTTATACGTTTTATGCGAACTCGATGGCAGTTTCGACGATTTCTCGGATCAAGGGAGTTTAATTAAAGCGAGAAGAGGAATTGACCTAATTTTTCTCAAACTATAAACGAATATAAGAGAACGAAGTTAAAAATTGACGTTAGACAAAAAAATAAAGTTTGTAATTTCCTTTTATCACAACACCCTAAACAAGATCGTACGGAGAGTGTTGTAAACCCAACGTTAACCAAAAATAATGACAACTAAAATTGCCAAAGCTGTTTGCGCGAAGTGAAACTGTGGCCACAAAACGGTAACGACATGAAAAGCATAAACGGTAACTGCCGTCGTATTATGAACATAAACGTAAGCGATCGTTAAAGAGAAAAAAATTTTATTAAAAATATTTTTAACCGAGGGATTTAGAAATTAACTTGGTAATTTTCGCGGAAATAGGGATAATATTCGCTTAGTTAGAATAAAAGGAACATAGTACAAAATTGATTTTTTTCTGGAAGGTCAAATTCCTTTGTCCCGAATTGCAGAGTTCGGATTAAACTCACCTCCAGTGGTCGTATTGTGCGGTTTTGTAATACCTCGGAAACCGTATTACCCACGGGCGATTTCAGCAAAATTCCTCAGCTATTTATAAAACACAGTGGTATTGATTTTGGATTTAGTAATTGTAGATAATCATTGTTATTTAGCGTTTTGAATTGACATCGATCGCAGCTTATTACAATTTCATGATATTAAATCCATCGAGTAAATGTAAGGAAATTATTTATGGTATTACATGCAATTCGAAATTGCTACTCCACGTCCATATTTAGTTGATAACAAAATATTTTATTTATGTTATAATGTTTTATTGTATAAATAATGCAAATAATCAATAAATATATTTGAAGGACTTCCTTTTATGGTTGTTTGAAACTTATATGTTTGCTAAACATAAATTATTATGTAAATGTGGAATTAACTCGTTTTTATCAGACCATATTAAAACTTTACATTTAATCTGGGTGATGAATATCATTGTATAAGTACGAAGGCTTTCACGACCGCTACCGGGAGTGTATTCCGAATTTTGGTGACCGTTCCGTATAGTACCACGATGTCGTTTTTCTTGAGGTATCTTGCAATTCGTTCCGTTACACCGGAAACGTAAGGAAGACAGATGAAACCAGCTGGTTCTGTACTTGCTGCAGCTTATTCTCCCTGCTTCCGCTGCCATTTTTCTGTAGTACGTTTCGTAGAAACCGTTCTTCCTTCTTTCGGTTATCTCCTTTACATATTCTTGCTGCTTTTTGAAACAAAGTGCGAATTACGGACCTCTTCTGTTTGGGATGATGGTGTGATGTTGCCTCTAAGTACCTATTGGTGTGGGTTTTCTTTCGATACACCCTCAGTTCCATATCACCATTTGTCGTTCTAGTGACCAATACATCTAAGAAGGGCAACTGCTTGGCGGATTCTGTTTCCATGGTAAATTTTATCATGGGATGTTGAGCGTTTAGATGACCTACAAATTCAAAGAGGCGTTCCCTACCATGTTGCCATACCATAAACGTGTCGTCCACATATCGGAGCCATAGCTTTGGTTTCCATTGGCTCTTCTTCAGAGCATTTTCTTCGAACAATTCCATGTGAAAGTTAGCTATCACCGGCGACAAAGGAGATCCCATGGCTGCCCCTCAAACTGTTCGTAAAACTCTCTTTTCCAACTAAAATTTGTCGACGATAAACAAAATTCCACTAAATCTGGCACGTACTCTGGCAATCCCTCTGGAATGAGTTTTTGGCGAAGACCCTCTACCGCATCCTTAATTGGTACCCTAGTAAAAAGAGATTCTACATCGAAACTAACCAAAATATCCTCAGCATCTAACTTTACATTTTTCACTGATTCCACGAAATGTGTCGAGTCCCTAACATATGATTCCGTGTTGCCTATGAAAGGAGAGAGAATTTTCGCGAGATGTTTGGCTAGTACGTACGTTGGAGAATTGATGGCACTGACGATAGGACGAAGGGGGACGTCAGGTTTATGGATCTTCGGTAGTCCATAAATTCTTGGTGGTACCGGAGCCTGTACAAACAAACCTTTCTGATGATCTGGTGGAATAGCTGTGGATTTTACAAGGCTCTTCATATTCCTTACGATCTTGCCTGTAGGGCCTGTAGGGCGACGTAGTAATTAGTTAGTAATTAGCTTGTAATTAATATAAATTAATTATTAATTAGTTTCTCGACCTATATATTGTTTTACGATCCCCGATTTTGTCGGTTAGAACCACTTTCTGAAGAAGGTTGCAACCGAAACGTCAAACATTTTTTCAAAAAACGCACGGCAAAGCCCGAAAGTTTCTAGTTTTAGATCTAGTGTTAGTCCTAGTGATAGTTCTAGTGTTAGTTCTAATTTTAGGTCGAATATCATTGTGTTATTTAACTGAGAAAGCACACTTTTTATGTACCAAATTTGCTTTGTCTATAAATTGCTAAGGGTAAAATTTGATGATTTCGTTGCTTTACAAGATCTTTAAAACAAAAGTTATAGCTAATTTTATCTCAACATTATTGAGATATTGAGAGAAATACGAAAATATGAACATCTAATAAATTTCGTTGTTTACAAGATCTTCATGGAAGCACTTTTATCACTTTTATTTTACCATTCATGACTACATAATCGATACATCAATTAAATAAAATCGAAAATGTAAATCGTCAAATTAATTCAAAAGCTCAAAAATAGATTTGTAAAACAATTCCTAATTAGCACCTTTCTGAACATATCTGGTAACGGAGTATACGTTACCATATTTGATTGCCTAAATTAAGCAACATCTTTAATAAAAGTTTAGACCAAAGACATAAAACCAGAGGTCTTGTACTAGCCAATCCGTCCATAAAAGTTGCCAAAGACTACCCTTATTAAGCAAATACACAAAGAAGTTAAAATTTTCCAAACTAACCAATAGTTACAAGTTTGTTCAGAAATCAAGGAAGACCAAAAAGTCGCCAAATATATGAGATCTGGGCAGATCGAAACATTAAAGTACAACAACAGCGAACTAGTATTTAATGCGCAGAAATGCAACGGTATGGTAGAAAATTTTTTAGACGTGTTCTCACCGAGAGAAAACCTACGAGTTGACAAAGGCCAGCAGCATTTTATTGATAATTGGTATGCAGGGTATCTAATAGCAGCAATATAAAATAACTGGATCCCAGATGTTAGCGAAGAGTCATGACCTGAACTTAAACAGTATAAGCAGTACAAATCCAGTTCATTTGGAGGTCTTACGACCTATTAGCATTCTTCCAACTCTCTCGAAGGTATTGGAGAAGTGGATGGAATTGCAGATACGTAATTATATAGACCGGTATGATATTTTGCCTGTAATACAATCCGGTTTTCGGTCTAATTACAGGTCTAATTCACTGATGATATTGTTAAAGCTCGAGATAGGGGCCTTCACGGAGTAGTTGTGCTCTTGGATTACACTGAGGCCTTTGATAAAGTAAACCATCGGAAGTTGCTCTCTGTGCTGCATTATGTTGGTATGTCCGATGAGGCAGTCTCTCTTGCTAGAAGTTATTTGTCCAATCGCTCTCAAGTTGTGAAATTAAATGAAGAAATTTCTGCCTCCATGCCAATACAGGTAGGGGTTCCACAGGGATCCCTACCTCTATCTCCTTTGCTGTTCTCTATCTACACCTCTCAGCCACCAAAATGTGTTAAACATTCGACAGTACACATGTACTTAGGATCTTGTGGCACTTTCTGAATACTCTCTCAGGATGGCTTTAACCCTAAATCCATCAAAGTCTAAACGTCTTATTTTTGGTAATTTGTCACCTTCTGATATTAATATTAAGTTAAATGGGGAATGTTTGACTGTATCTCCGGAGTCGAAGAATCTGGGGTTATTAGTTGACACCGACCTTCGGTTTAGTGGACATGTGACCGCTTGCATAAAAAAAGCTTATGCAGCACTTCGGTGTATATATCCACACCGTGACATACTAAACAAAGCAACAAAAACACATCTTTGTGAAACGCTGGTTCTGTCAAATTTTGTACACTGTGCAGAGGTGTATGGTCCGTGTTTGTCTGGTTTCGATATGCAACGTATTCAGAAAGTGCAGAACAGCTGTCACCGTTTCATTCACGGGGTTAGAAAACGTTTAAAAATATCTCACACTCTAATTAGCACAAACTGGTTAAATATAAGGAATCGTTTCAAATATTATTTCTTATGTCTGGTGCACAAAGTGGTCACTACGAAAAAGCCACCTTACTTGTATAATAAGATTACCTTCAGGACAGATGTACACAACTTGAACCTCAGGCATAGAAACACCATCATCATACCTGCACATAAAACCGCTCTCTTTAAGCGATCTTTCTCATATAAAATAGCTATAGATTACAATTTATGTCCTTATGAATTGAAAATTTTAAAGCCTGGAGTTTTTAAGGTGAAATTGCGTGCCGTTCTGTTGTCACTTCAAAAATTGCCAGATAATGTCTACGCTGCCTTGGTGTTCTGACCTTGACGCTTGTTCTTGTATTTTGATCATTTGCTTAAGGGGGGATGACTTGCAGCTCTGTGTTACGAAGTGTTCTTTTTCCTTTTCTTAGTCTTTGGAAGAATTAAAATCAATACAGATTTTTTTTTAATTCTTATATTAGTTACATAAAGACTTAACTGGAACAGATGACGGGCACTTGAGAGGCTGTTAATCTGGACTTCGCCTTTGACTGCCATATTATGTTTTGTTTGATGTGTATGTATAAATCATGTGTGTGTATATGCAAAATATTTATTTTATTTATTATTATTATTACTTTTTTTGAATTTGTTTATTTTTATATTATCCTCTATTTACTTTTGGCAGTCAATAAAGAAATTTATTATTATTATTAATTTAATTTATTATTAAATGGACCGTTTTATTGTACAAGCGATCTCTACCAAATGACCCAACAGAACATACAAAAATAATATTTACTGAGGCAAAATTATTCTAGGATGAATATGGCGAATAGTGATAATTAGTTATTATTAACATTTATCACCAATAAGATTAAGCAAGGGAGAGAAAAAAAAGAAAAATAAAGAAAGGCATTAAAAGAGAGAGAGAAGCTAAACCAAAAAATCTGCCGGACATCAATTGGCTACAATGAGAGCAGTTGAAGAGAGAAAAAAAGAGAAACTTAAAGAATTAGAAAACTGATAATTGAAGGACAAGTAGCTCTTTATAACATGTCTAAAATCAGCAATGTTAGAAATATTACGAATTTCACTGTACTGTAAATGATCTGGGATAAATTTCAATGCTATGAACGGGAAATGTAAGAATAGATCAGAACGCGGCAAATTCATAAGATCATAATTACTGAAACTTATCTGATAAGTACTTTGGAGTGCAGTTATGCAGGACTTCAAATAAAATGGTTAATGAACGGAAGTATCTACGTCTCTCAACATTTGCTCACTATCTTACATGTTCATATCTATTTAGGTCAAATATGATACAATTATTTTGTAGCCACTGCAAATTATTCAGAAGAGTTACTGCGAGATCGCGATGAAGACAAACGATGTGAAAAAATATAAGTGAGTAGCAAAGATTACGACGAACCACTGGAAGAAGAGAGCAGCAAAGTCTTTTAAAAAAGGCGTAGTAAGTATAAACTTTTCTACAAACATGTTGGATTTGCGATTTCCAAGATAATGCAGAATCCATAGGGACTCTGAAATTTTTAACTGTGTCAGAAAACCGTATCACATTCCCATCCAGTAGATCACTGCAAATAAATACATAATATAAGACACAATAGCCTACGTTTTAACTGAATTCAACTCCAAGTCCGTATCTCCAAGATCAGATCAAAACGTTATTAAGATCGTTAAGAAAATTGAAGAGTCAGCGCGTACGCACAAGGAGCGATGGGAAAGGTAAGATTGAAATCAACAAACATAGGAGTAAAAAAACACTAAAAGAAGGTTGTGGTCGACAGAATCAAAAGTCTTGCTGAAATTGAGCAGTACTAACACAGAACAAATCTGTAGTCACAAATATTCCTAACATCATCAATAATTATAATGAGGACAACAATTTTACTATGTCCACTGTGAATATTTGATTGCAACTCATTATGTAAATTAAACCTCTCTAGAAATATTTGGACTTCTAAATAAACAAAGCATTTTTAAAATTGAAATCGGAGGGAAATCAGTGCTATATGAAGGGGACTGGGATTTAGGTATAGGAACGATATGAGCAACTTTCTAGACAAAGGGAAATAAAGACCGCTCAAAAGAAAAATTGTAAAGGTCCATCTAGACAAATTAAGACTCAATCGCTTCGAGAGACCTCATAGTCCTCCAAAATATTCTCGGCGCGACTCCAGACAACCTCTGATAGAAATAGAATTTCTTAGGATTTACGATTTCAGCTTTTGCGTAAAGTTCGATGGTTTTGTCGATTAATACTAGAGGGTCTACATTTAAATACATTGCATGGTTACACAGTCGTACAAGAGATCTTATGTCATCACTCAGCCAAGATGCAGGCTGAGTCATTAGTGATGAGGATGAGGCAATCAATTATCAGTGCATATGACAACAGCAAATTAATTTCAACCGTGTGCCACATTACGCCGAGAACAACTCAGATGGTAAACCTGTAAAGTACAATGCATTAAATCATGGTTAGAAAATTGGAAGACTGGATGTGGTAATAAGACCAAGAAGAGATTGTGTGGTAGGAACATGATGAGTAGGCAGAGAGGGTAAGATAGATAAGTGTAAAGAAGAAGTTACAAATTGAAGCTTCTCACTACGAGTATCATTTCTCAATAGATAGATATTAAAATCCCCCAATAACAGGATAGTTCCATAGATAAGTGAGTACCTTTGCAAAATCTCCTCAAACTTATCAAAATAGTTCATACCACCAAGTAATAATTGATAACATTTACCAAGAAATTTTTGGGTGATATTGTGCTTCAACATCCCGCTAAGCATTTGAAGAAAAACTCGAATTTTTGGAAGATTATTTGTTTAATGTTACCTAAAGTAAACGTCCTGTACTCAAACATAAACTCTCTTATTTTAAATAAGATTTTAGGAAAAAATGGATAGCTACTCACAATAAAAGAGATGTGTTTGAAATCAAAAATAGCAGTTGGTTACAAGGCGTTATTATTTTACCGATGCAGATATCAGCTTCGGACTAATCTGTTGGAAGACCACCGAAATTATTTATTGAATCCATTAAATGTAGCGAATGGAAAGAAACATAAATGAACTTAAGGTAATTTAGGTGCTTCCAACATTTTAAATGAAGTAACAAAATCACCATGAAGAGCATCTAAATTACTTCTTCAGTCTACAACTCTCTGCTATAGAAGCTTTATCATTGTTTATCGAGGGAGATTTTACAAGAAAACATATAATCTTGTAAGAAATGCAGACAAGGATCGCTTTCCATGTTATACTGCATTGCAACAGCCAAAAAAAGAATGCTATCCAGAGGTATTCCATGTGACATCCACATGTGCAGAAGTGTATTATATATTATTGAAGGACGAAACCTACTTTGATGGAAAAATCTTTTAGAGCTCGCTTGTACTACTCAGACTAAGTATCAAAAATGGCAAAACCCAGTATCAGCCTTCTCCAGATATCGTCGACCAGTAAGAAGATGCAGTTCGGAAATCAAAAGAAGTAGAAACTCAACGTATAGATAATTAAATAAATGATTTAAAAAAACTAATATATTGTTGAAAACTGGACCTGACGATTGTTATTTGTGTGGTAAAATATCGAAAGAGTTCAACAACCTATTAGCAAAGAATGAAGTAATTTTGGCGTGATTATAATTAGGTATATCTGTTCTACATGCAAAGATACACATGTTTAAGTCAATTCTACATTTATCGTAAGATACAAGGATTATGATAGCGACGAAAAATTATTGAAGAAAACTTTTGAAAGGAGATGGACCTCCTTGTCACTATTTCAAAAGCATAATACTGTTAGGAGATTTTTTCAGGACCCAACATTGACAAATCAGATAACTGGAGTAGACAAATCATTGATTGAGAGGTTAAAAATAATATTGGGGCCATATGCAGAAATGGCCTGCAATATTATTATTATGAGCTACTGAAGCCAGAAATAAACATTTTCAAACATATCAGCAAAGTTTTGCAAGAAAAATTTTAGTAAGGTTAAGCCTTACTAAAGTAAGGCTTGAGCCATGTTTTGCTAACCATAATAACATCAAAGATATTGGATTCAAACGTAAACAAGAGATCATCAAAATGAGCACAAATAATTTGCGCGTTTATTTGACAGACTGAAATGAAATTTGTCAGAAAATATCAGCGGAATTAGTCACACCAACACTATCCTTGATATTAAAGAGAGATTTCGTTGATGCTTTGAGAGAAGGAGCAATAGTGGAAGTACCAGGTGTGGAAGCATTAGATAACCAACATCCATTTAGATACAATAAAGAAAATGTAAAAAGGAAAAGAAAGGGAATACAAACAAAAGTTAATAGATAAATAAATACTTAAAATAGAAAAAACAAACAAAGGAAAAAATATGAGTTATATACGTAGCCTTTTTAATTACTGTATACAAGCACAAATTTCCCTTCTGCATGGAAATTTGGATTTATCATTACAATACCCAAACCTAACAACGGCCATTCAAACCCCAAAACTACCATCCCATTACCCTTCTTCTCGTAATCAGAAAAATTTATGAAAAAATAATCAACGCAAGAATCCTAAACATCGTAGAGTCAAAAAAAGCTTTCCCCTTATTATCTTATGCAATTACATCGAATTAGCACACTTACACAGTAATTACACAATAGTGGTACTCTTGAACATCAAGAATGTTTTTAATAGTTAACAAATATGCAATAAAAATAATGAACAAGAATTAAGAAGGCATCAAGGAGCCCGTTTTCTCTTTTGCAAGGTGTTGCTCAAAATTCTCCCCAATCATTTACTCTATACAATATTTATTGTTTCGATATTTTCTCCCCAAACCATTCCATATTCGACTCAAACGGATATATTCTAAAATACGTAGACGACACGACATTAATTACCCATGCAAAAACACTGTATGAGGCAACCAAAAAATTGCAAATGTTACACTATTTGAAATTCTAACTACTATTACGTCATTACAACATCAAAGAATTACATCACCCTATATTAGTGCGGCTCTTGGGAAGGAATGAAGTGGCTCTTACATAAATAAAATATACATATGAAGAATAGTGAATTAAAACATCTAAATGTACAAAACCAACATATTTATTTCACTTCTTCTTACATAGGTATAACAAACTGAATCCGAATATAAATTAAACGGATTATTATCTAAAACCTAATGATACAATTGTTTTCTTTAATTTCTTGTCATTCCCCAAATTTAAATGTTATTCAAAACCGAAAAAATATACTGATATTAATAAACTACATAAAGAAAAAAATTTAAATGCTAGATTTGCTAGTCGATGCTTTACGAATGTTGTCCATCTTAGCATCTTAGCTTAGTTAACTGCTGAAAATTTGGTTGATGACTTATTAGAGCAGTTCTTATAAGTTCGGTTAAATGTTGATCAGTTAAAATAGATCGATGCTTATTTTTAATAAATTTAAGTGTTGAATACAAAGCTTCACAGCAATAGGATGTACCAAAAACTGAAATTAGTCTCAGTGCACACTCCCTGCCTTTGGGATATTTTTGTTCTGGAACCTGTTTCCAAAATTCAATCGTTGAACTGCCGTTTTGTTTTATTTGTTTTAGGCCTTCATCTTCTTGAAGCTCCAATAGCTCCAACTCAGAAAAATTTTGACACCGTACAGCCGCAATATCCACAGCAATTAGGGGTGAGACAGGACAGTTGTTTTTTAAAATATTAACTAAAAAAGGGTTTTCTAAAAATACAAATGTCTAAAATAACTTCCAAATAATAACTTCCGCCAATCTCTGCAACTGGCATGTATAACTAGTAGTTTGAATTTTATATCTCCATAAAGTTGTCAACATTTTAGTGGGACATGGAATATGTATGAAGGTTTTAGAATCCAAGTCTTTCTCAAAGAGTTTAAGTTTATTGTGAAAGCTGAACACACTCTGTGCTAAACCACAAATAAGTTTATTATGTCCTTGCAGCGATAAATTCAGTGAAGATCACTTGGGATCTTCAAGTTCTGGGAAAGACTTCCCTTTTTCAACAAGAAAGTTTTTAATTGGTTCTAGCAAATCGAAAAATTTTGTCAGTACATTGCTTAGTGAGAGCCATCTTACTAAACTAAACAACGATACATCATCTGGAAGTGAATTGTCTTCTAATTCTTGTATGAAAGCTTTAAATTGTCGATGTGTTTTAGCGCTTGAACGAATGTAGTTCACAATTTTTAATACTATCACCATAATATGGTCATATTTAAAATATTTTGCTGCTAGATGCTCTCTATGAATGATACAATGCATAGAAATAAAATTAGGTTACATAGCATCGCCATTCATATGTGCTAAAAGCCTATTAATAGGACCTCTCATAGCTGGAGCGCCGTCAGTTGCTACGCTAACTAACTTTTTGATCGGCACAGAATGTTTCCGAACTACACCGTCAAGAGCATTTTTTATATCTAGTCCACGAGTCGTGTCCTTTAGAGCAATAACGTCTAATAGTTCATCTTTCACGTCTACATTATTTGTTACATAACGAACAAATACGGCTAGTTGTGGTTTATGCTCAATGTCCGTAGATTCGCCTAAGGCCAGATTAAATGCTGAGCAGTTTATCAAATATTTTTGTAAGTTTGTATTGAGGACGTCATAGTCCTCGGAAATAAGAGAAATTCGCCTTTCCATAGCATACCTAGATGCAGGCACTTGTTCTATTAATTTAAGCAATTTTTTATTTTCGGGGTCTAAAGCAGAAATTACTTCAAAAATATTTTTCTTAATAAACTCTTCGTCGGTATAAGAACGTTTTGCCCGAAAAATATCACCAGCCTCTGTTGCCACATCTGCTTCTTTCATAAACATTGACACAACGTTAGTTTGGTTATTTAATTTTGCCATTAAGGATACAATGTTGGTACGTCTTAACGCGCTATCAGGTGAAAATTGTTGGTTGAACGAAGCGTGGTTTTTTTCATAATGCCATCTAAGATTACTGGCTTTGAAATGGGCCAGTGTTACTTGGCATAAAAGACATACTAGCTTTCCATTTTTTTCCACAAAAACAAATTCATCTTCCCACTCCGCTTTAAATATCCTACCCTCTTCTTCATATTGTCGTTTTACAGGTAGCATGGTCACACGCTTACTTTTCTACGCACTAAACACTTATCCACTAATGTTTTTTATTAGTTGCTTTTATTAACTGCTGACTGTTTTCGTTGCAGTCGTATGTTTATTTCTAACCACAAAATGACATTAGCTTTGTTCAAACAGCAACTTCTCACTATTCGATATATACAACTGGAATAACTAGTTCCTAAACAGTCAGAAATTGCTACTCGATATTCTACTCCATATCTAATTGTAAGAGGTTTCAACCGCTTTAATATAGCAAAGTAAAATAAATATTTAAAATGAACTAACATATCAATATTAATGATTTAATAACATTAACATTTTTTTTGTTTGTTTATTTTTGGAATATTTATAACGTTGAGAACATTAACCTATATCTATCCCTCATTGTTATTATTCAAAATAATTTACCGACTCTTTCAAATGTTGCGATTTGAAATGTGGCTTCCAAAGGTAGCGAAGATGGCCACCCTTGCCCTATACCTTAATAGAGTATGCAAAATTGAGACCATCGGAGTCAAATATTTAGAGATTATTTTGGACAAGAAACTTTGTCTTAAAAAACATTATAAAGAAAAATAACTCGAGGCGATTAGGCTAGCAAAACACTTTCAAAGCTTGACATATGGGAATAAGGGAATTTCTATTAAAACGGCCATAGTATAAGCCTATAAGTCATCCAGTCATTTCTCTTTTCTTTATTGTCAATTATGGTACTAGATCTATTATACAGAATGTTTCTGTAAGTCGTGGCATAATTTTAGTCACAAATACTTTAGTTAAAATGATAACGATTTGTGTAAAAATTTTTGATCTAAACCCATAAATGGCTAAGATATATTAGTTATCATATAAGATAAGATATATATATATTAGTTATCATGAAAAATCACCAGTTTTGAAAACATACAACCACGGGATCAAGCTATACAGGATGTCCACAAATGAAATTTCATTAAAACTTTTTTATTAAGTCGTAAACCCTTAAATTTGGTTAAAACAACTGATTCTAAAAGCCTATTTCATTTTAAAACTATTTTCACTCTTAGACAATTTTGATTAGACGCATCGTTTTCGAGATATTTGCAAAAAGATGCAACATCGATTTTGAATTGTTTTCATTAATCGAAGATGTCTATGAAAACAAATTGTTAGTAAAGTAGTAAAGCAATCTGTCAAATTAATGCCCAACATAGGTTAGTTGTTAATTATTTGAACTAAAATTAGAACTAACACTAGAACTATCACTAGGACTAGCACTAAATCTAAAACTAGAAAACTGGTTCTAACTGTTAGAACCAGTTTCTGAAGAAGGTTGCAACATCCGAAACGTCAAACATTTTTTCAAAAAACGCACGGCAAACTCGAAAGTTTCTAGTTTTAGATCTAGTGTTAGTCCTAGTGATAGTTCTAGTGTTAGTTCTAATTTTAGTTCAATTAACACCGGTCGTGAAAGCCTTCGTGCTTATATCGTTAATTATTGTTTAAAATTGCACATAATAACAGTTTTAGCGAGGAAACTGACATGCTTTTAATTTTGGGAGAGTGTTTAGGCAATGCTAACGCAGCAGCAAGACGATATTGCGAAACATTTCCTAATCGCAGACAACCTGACAGAAAAACATTTCTTAATATCGAAAGACGTTTACGCAAGACAGGAAATTTAAGACCGAAGTATGTAAATAATGGAAATCAGAGGTCAGTTCGTACACCCAAACTGGAAGAAGATATTTTGGATTTTGTGGCAGATCATAGTACTGCTAGTACTGTTGATATAAAACGACATTTCAGAATATCTAGAACTATAGCTTGGGATGTCCTACACGAACAGCAATTATATCCATACCACTTGTCCACAGTTCAAGAAATAAAAATTACTAATCATCCATTGCGAGTACAGTTTTGCCATACTATGGTGGAAAAATGTACTATTGATGGTGCGTTTAAAAAAAATACTGTTTACAGATGAATCTACCTTTTTAAAACATGGAACAACTAATTTGAGAAATGCTCATAATTGGACTGAAGAAAATCCACATTTTACGCGTGTTTGTCAATCACAATGGAAATTCAGTGTAAACGTTTGGGCTGGAATTGTTAGCGATTATAAAATCGCTAACAATTAATAACGGGCCCGATAATAATATCGGGCCCGTTTTTTTGCCCTCCAGACTTAATGGTGTTAGTTATTTAGAACACTTGGAAATGGAGAGTTATTGGACGATGTTTCATATGAAACAAGACTTGAAATTCAGAGAGAGAGTTCACAAATGAGTTCACAAATGTCCGATACTGAGTGAGACACGATTTACTTCGCTCCGTTAAAATATTTATACTTTAGTGGTTCGAAATGAGGTTAAGCGCCGAAGACCTACGTCAAATTGAAGATCTTTTTAACCATTCAGTTACCAAATTATTATAACGAGAGGATTTCTGCGTGAAAATCGCGAAATTAATTAATAAAGAAGTGGAATCTCTAAGAACGCATGCAGCCAAGTTGGAGAAAGAGTCCGTTACCTCCGTAGCATTGCTAATATTAATCTAGAACGGTTTACTAGTGACCTGAATCTTATTCCTTTTGATTCCATATTGAGAATAAATGGTGTTAATGAAAAGGTGAATTATTTTAATCGTAAAATCTTATCTCTGTTCGACCAACATGCACCCATAAAAAAGTGTAGTTTCTCTAAAATTAATCCTCCTTGGTTAACTGAAAATTTAAAATTAATGATGAGACTTCGAGACGATGCTAAAAAAAGATTCAAACGAACTGGTAGTAGCGGTACCTGGGAGTATTATAAGGATTTGCGAAATTTGACTTCCCGCACGGTAACAGCTGAAAAGCGAGCATACTTTGAATTTGTAACTGATGGCGTTAACAATAAAAACGTTTGGCGTCGTCTCGAGTCTTTGAACGTGAAACGGAGGAAGCACGTTGACTTGCCTTGCTGTCTAAAGCAGGTCTCTGAGCTTAACAACTTTTTCGTTGATGGGGTAGCGGATGTGGCAAACAGTTTTTGCAATGTTGGGTATGATGGAGACGCGTATGATTGCTCTCCTTTTCCAGACAGAAACTATGAATTTTTACCTGTTACCGCTGACGCTATAAAAGATATTATCTATAATTCGAAATCATTTTCTGCAGGTTCTGACGGTTTGAGTTCCCAAATGATAAAGCTGTGTTGCCCTACGGTGTTGCCCTATATTACGCATATTATCAACTCATGCTTGATAGAGAGCACGGTCCCAGATTGTTGGAAATTTGCAATAGTCAAACCAATACCTAAAAATTCAAAACCTCTGTCTTTTAATGACCTCCGGCCTGTTAGCATCCTCCCATTTCTTTGTAAGGTCTTTGAGAGGGTGATTCAGTTTCAACTGTCACAATTTGCCAATCTATATGATATCCTTCCACCTACTCAGTCTGGATTCAGGGAAGGACACAGTTGTACCACGGCGATGTTGGCTGTTACGGACGACATTATGGAGGCTACAGACAGGGGCGATATTACAATAATGACGCTGTTGGATTACAGTAAGGCGTTTGATACGGTTAATCACTTAACGTTGTTAAAAATTTTAAAATACTTTGGTCTGAGTGAGTCTGGACGACAACTCCTTGGTAGTTACCTATCTGGTCGTTGCCAAGCTGTTCAAATTGATAATATGTTGTCTGCTCCTAGGCCGGTAGAGCATGGTGTCCCACAGGGTTCAATAGTCGCGCCACTCTTGTATACCTTATACACTTCACTTATTTTTAAAGGCATTAAGTTCAATAAGTTTCATATGTATGCCGATGATACCCAGCTATTTTATTCTTTTAAACCTGAGGAATATATTGCTGCTCAAGAGAGAATCAATCTTGACCTTCACACCCTGTGGGCAACATCAAATATGCATCAGTTGAAGTTAAATCCAGCCAAATCTGCGGTTGTGCTGTTCGGTAATCGGCGTGTCTGTGCGGAGTTGAAAAATCTAATAAATATTAACATTGATGGATGTACCCTCCCCTTTGTCGACGAGGCTAAGAGTTTGGGTCTTTCTTTGTCAAATGACTTTAGATATGTCACTCAAATTAGCCGGTATATAAAAAATGCATACATGGGCTTGCGGATGATATATCCTCACCGATCGTGTCTTCCTGCTCGCTTGAGGACGAGACTTTGTGAAGCACTTGTGTTATCACATTTTAATTACTTAGTTCCAGTCTATCATCCTGCGATTAGTGCTCTCGACGCTAAACGCATTCAAGTGGTTCAAAATAACTGTTTAAGATTTATTTATAATATTCGTAAATACGATTCCATAACTTATAAACTAACTGAGGCGGGGTGGTTGTCAATGGGTAATAGAAGACAGCTTCACACTTTGTTATTTTATAAAAAATTAATTAACTCTGAAATTCCTGAGTATTTATTTAATAAAATTCGTTTCAATTCTTTGGTAAGGAGTCGTGATACCACAGGAAGATACGATATTTATTCCCCGTATCACAGAACTTCAATGTTTAAACGTTTATTCTCCTACCATATATACAAATCATACAATGAGTTGCCTGTTGACCTTAGGATCGCGGATGCGGCACGGTTTCGAAGGAGACTTTATACAGGGTTGCTCGAGAGTCAAAGTTTGATTATTACTCAGGGGCGATATTTGAATGTGTTGGGCGATGCTCTTAGGTGGTAGCACTGGTTGGTTATTTGGTGGTTTGGCATTTTTCATTTTTGATTTTTGGTTTTACATTTCTTTTTATTTTTGGCTTCATTTAGTTCTTATATCATTATATTATTAAGTTTTTATAAATTAGATATGCGCATTTTTCATTTTTTTTTTAATTTGTATTCGATAGTCGATTAATATTATAAATATTAATATTATTTAATTGTGAATTAATGTGAATTAGAATTAGTTTTATTATTTAGTATTATTAAATCTTTTTGTTTGTATACTTTTTTTTCTCTTTCATTTGTGTCAGGGTGACAATGGAAGATCAGGTCTTTGTTCCTGAATTGTTACCCGGTAATTGTGCGAGGCGTATAAGTAATAGTTATCTTTATTTTGGTTTAATAACTTGTATTTAGTTTATGTATTGTTGCTAAATTGTTAAAGATTTTTTCCGCTTTGCATAATAAATGATTATTTATTTATTTATTTATTTAAATGTGGTATTTACATGATGGAGCGCCTCCTGACTGTACAAATACGTTATGGACTGTACAAATATGTTAAGAAGTGGTTACATCAACACTTTCTCGGGAGTTGGATTGGACGAGGACCAGAAGCCCTTATCACTTGACCGGCTCGATCACCAGATCTAACTCCCCTAGACTTTTATTTATGGGGGCGTATTAAAGATTTGGTATACAATTCGAATATTGATACTGTTGAACAATTACGCCAAAAAATTATGGGGTCGTTTACAATAAAACGGCAAGAAAACGCATTGCCTCGATTACGTGTTAATTTAGGACGTCGCTTTGAAATGTGCATTGAAGCAGGCGGAGGACACTTCGAGCATTTGCTGTAATATGTATATACTATACTTTATCCACTTTAGTTGTTGTTTTATAAGTTTTTATTTTATTTTACCCCGTTTTCTTAACTGATTTTTTATTGGTATTTACGTTTGAAAAGCTGCTTTGTTGTTGTTTTTGTAATTTGTTATTTTTATTGTTAATAAATTCACTTTGTTCGCATTTACTAATAATGCCAAATTGCTTTACTTACGATTTGTTTTCATAGGCGCCTACGATTAATGAAAGTTGTTATTGTTATAGATATTGTTGGCAGAAAGGTAGATACTACTTCTGGAAGATAAAACATTGTTACTGAAAGACTATATATTGCTTATAGAAGCCTTCTAGAATTACATCGAGTTGGGTTGCTTATGATTGGGTTACTAACATTATGAAACGATTTTGATACCAAATTAATCAAAATATTGTTGTTTAAAACAATATATAATCCATGTTCAACTTCATATCATGTTACATATTGAATGGTATGAAGTTGGAACTGAATCCAACCCAACTTAATACCATCAAGAAATCAATATGATATTAAGTTGGGTCCAATTGAGTTCCAACTTCATACCATTCAATATAAGACATGGTATGACGTTGGGTTGAATTTAACTCCAACGTCATACCATTCCATATAAGGCATGGTATGAAGTTGAAGCTCAATCCATCCCAAATTGATACCGTCAAGAAATCAATATGGTATCAAGTTGGGTTGGATTAAGCTCCAACTTCATACCATGCCTTATTTTGATTGGTATGAAGTTGAAGCTCAACCCAACCCAAATTGATACCATCAAGAAATCAATATGGTATCAAGTTGGGTGGGATTGAACTCCAACTTCATGCCATTCAATATCAGGCATGGTATGCATGGTATCAAGAAATCAGTGTGATAACATTTCTTATTTAAAAACGACTTCAAATTGTAGCGATCATTTTGAAATAAAATTTTATAACAAATCAAAAAGTTTACAGATAAAACATCACAGTTTTATTATTGATATAGAATCCATATTAAGTTAAAAACAGTTAATAAAATAAATATTGGAAATAAAATATAATCAATATTTACATCTTCCAAAGAAAATTTCGATAAATTCTCAATATAGTTCAAAACCATTCCGTATACTTCCACATCTTTCAAGAAATTGCGACTGAAAAATTCTTGAATAAACCTTACCGTCTCCTCATTAATTTTAATCTTAGCATAGAAAATTTGATTACACTGAATCGGATCGTAAATGAAATTTACTGCACGAAGTTGATCGATTCGCACGATTTTATCGGATTTATCACAAAAATACGATTTCAATTTGGATTGGTCGTAATAAAAACGAAGTAATACCGACAAATTATCAATTACGGTTAAATAATTAGTTCTAATTGGTTCTAATTGGTGATTAATTCGTTTAAAAGAGGGTTGTTTTAGCAACATCAAAAAAACGAAATCGCACGTCAAAATTGTCTAAGAGTGAAAATAGTTTTAAAATGAAACAGGCTTTCGGAATCAGTTATAAAATTTAAGAGTTTATGATATAATAAAAAACTTTTAATGAAATAAACTTTGTGGACACCCCGTATAGCAATGAACCCGTGGTTGTATGTTTTCAAAAGTGATCTTAAACGATTTCTCATTATAACATTGCACTGTCTGCGAAATTTTATCTTTCAAAGACAAATCATATTGAGGATATTTAAGAAAATGCTTAAAAATTTCTTAACTTTGAAGGCCCATATCTTAACCATTTATGGGTTTAGTCAAAAATTTTTACACAAATCGTTATCATTTTAACTCAAGTATTTGTGATTAAAATTATGCCACGACTTACAGAAACACCCTGTATTGTTAACTTTATTGATTCTTTAATCATGGGGTATATGTTATATCTATTCATAATTCATCTTAATTTAACCGTTTGAGTAGTAGCTTCCACAGAGTAACCACAAAGTAAGACAGTCCAATAAGAGGATGGCCCAAAACTATATCTAATATTACAAAAAATTCGTCCAACGGCGATCTATATATTCAGATAATTATCAGCTTGATTAACACAATTTTAATAGCACTATATTCAAGGATTCTAGCTCTTCATATTCTATACCTATCTTGATGATTATGCGTGATCCACCATGCATCCTGATGCATAATGCCCTAATGTAGCCGTCAATGTTGATAGTTTTATATTTTCTTATCCAATGTTCGGTTACGGCTATAATATGATTTGTTGAATCTAAGACAGCTAAGAAGAGTAGTAAATCATTATAAGATCGAAATGGCTCAGTCGAAATGATATGTGATGAACTCTAAGCGGAAAATGTTTTTCTTGGTGATAAAATGGTATTCCGCTTGGTATATTTTCAAATTTCAAGGCTCATTTGCAAGGGCGACTTCTCTCCATTACGCGTTTCCGGTGAAAATGGGAGTGCTGGGGATGGCGTACGAGAACGACCGGCCATATTTCTGTATATCTCCCAGCGAGCGGTATTCGTTCTCTTCGCCTTTTGCCTTGTGGGAAAAATCGACACAAAAAGCCGACAAAAAGTGAGGACGTCGGCGGAGACGTCGTCTTCGTCGGATGCCCGAAGGCAAAAAGAGCACGGTCGCTTTTTACCCGAATAAAAATGCAATCTTCCGACGAAGTCGAATTGGGCCTTTCATCAATTCGCGGAAGCATAATGGATTCTCTACGCTGCTGGGTCGAAAATCGAGAGTAGAGGCGTTTTACCGAACCATTAGTCCTCGGTTGGTGGCTTTTCCAACCACTTTTTGATGTATGATCTGAAAACGACCTGCACGCTGTAAAAACGTCAAAATAAAAACGTAAACCCCCGTGATGTATATGCCTTTTAATGAACAAACTGCGATTGGTTTTCGAGAAATAAAAGAGATAAAAAAAAGCAATTTTTTAAAGGCCGATGATGAAGGTGGGTAGATAGTTGGAAATCTCGCGAGGGTTTTTCGTCGATATAAAATTGGAACCGACGAGATCTTGATATATTGCCAACGAAGCCCTGGTCGGTGGAAGCTTAATTAAAAACCCAATTTGCTAACGTCTAGTAAGGGAATCGGCAAGGCGAACGCAAATTGGAGCTTCGGTCCTGCAAGTTAACTAAGCTCAGAGCCACCGGTATTTGCAAATCGATAATTCGATTCGTTTTACTGATTGAACGTTCAATTTAGACGACTTGACTACTACTATGCTAACTCGTACTCAAATAGAAAAATTAAAAGCAAACGTAATCGCTATCTTTTATCCCATAAATTCGAAAAAGAACTTAAAATATTTTCACTCTGATTTTACCTCCTATTCGAAATTGACTGTAGGAACAATTCCAGGGGATTTCAGAAATCAATCAGCAAAATCTGTGCTTACCGATACCATCACGTTCACGGGAATTTCATTTGCCGAAGAGTAAGTGGGGAGGGAGAGGGTTGAAACGTCGTTGATATGCAAGCGTGGCGCACGAAGTGTGGTGGGAAACGGCTCTGCAGGAGAATTTCAGCAAAATCCCAACATCGCAGCTTTGCGACTTGGCTTTGCCCGGCTTTAGTCCGCTCCAACAATACACGTTCCGGTTTGTATAACCTTTCGTTTTACTTGACCCCTTTATACAAAATCCAAACACACCCATCGATTATTCAAAAAACTTTCCTAAAAAGAAAAATACAAAGAAGCGAAGTAAATTTGTTACAAAGACAAGGAAAATCGTTTTGGGGGTTATTATAGTAAAAGGGGATAAAAGGCAAAAAAGGAAGTAGGAAGTTATTGACCTACAGATAAAATGTTAGAACACAGAACGAGCATTTGTCATCGCGTGCGGCCTGAAAATAAGGTCTCAGCCACCAAACCATTTACCCCCGGATTTCTATGGCAATTTTCACTAACCTTTATCGATATGTAATTTATGGCCTATAAAGATATCATTTCCATTCTTTTCCAACTTAATAATCTTTCTGAAGAAATTATGACAAAAATCTCACTTTTCAAATTAACCATTTATAACCATTTTATTTTTTGTTACAAGGAAGTTTGATGATCAAAGTCGGTAAAGTTCAAAGCTCGCACCCCTCTCCCAAAGTTGAGTTAATTACGTTCGCGTTCATTCGAACGAGTTTAAATCCATTTAGAGACGTCTATCGAGCCACACTTGTCCCGCAATATGATTAAGTCGTCGTCAAATCGAATATGAAGACATAAACTACACTTTCCCTTTTCAATTAACTCGTTGATAGATTTTCCATCTCATCAAGAAATCTGTATAAGCTTAAATAGATGTAGAAAATCTTGGAATTAAATGGAAAACAGATTACAACAGCATTGATCATAAATCTTACAGAAGCCTTTGATAATGTACAGGTAGGAAGACTTGGGTATCATAAAATTGAACTGAATTCAGTTTATTATGTGATATTATATCACAGAAATTTATTAGTTTGGTATTCTATGTTGTAAATGGTTATCGTTGAAATATTTCGTAGTTGTCATCAACTTTCATAATAATGTTAGATGAATATGATGAAAAATGGGACGTGGTAGCTCCATTTATACAATCTAGGAGAAACCAGAGGCTGCAGGAAATTCATATCATGAATATTTTTGTAGAAACGTTGAAATGAAGAAATGATATATAACAATTTGAAATCGATTCTACTTAAGAAATGTTAAAGGATGATGTGGTTTTAGCGTTTTAATAGAGTTATGATAAAAGTGATAAAATTTCAAAGATCGTGGAGATCTTATTGCTAAAAATGAAGAAATAACTATCATATCAAATTGCAGGTTGAACCTTGGTTTTTAAAATGATGTATGTTAAAATTTGTTAAAATATTAAATGATGATATGTTTTTGACAATTTAGTAGAATCACGAAAGAATGGATAAAATTTGAAAAAAATCTTGGAGATCTTGTTTTTGAAATGGCTTATACATCAAATTGAACGTTGAACCTTCCTCTTTAAAATGGTGCATAACTCGTTTCAATTTGAAATCTATTCCACCTAAGACATGTTAAAAGATGAGGTGTTTTTGATTTTTTAGTAGAATAATAAAAAAAATGATAAAATTTGAAAGATCGTGGAGGTCTTATTTTTGAAAATGAAGAAATAACTTACATATCAACTGAAGATTAAAGGTTCCTCTTTCAAATGATGTATAACTCGTTATTTCAATTTGAAATCAATTCAACCCAAGAAATGTTAAAGGATGATGTGTTTTTAACGTTTTAGTGGAATCACGAAAGATTGGACGAAATTTGAAAAAAATCGTGGAGGTCTTATTTCGAAAATGAAGAAATTGCTTTTATATCAAATTGAAGGTTGAACCTTCCTCTTTAAAATGGTGCATAACTCGTTTCAATTTGAAATCTATTCCACCTAAACATGTTAAAAGATGAGGTGTTTCTGATTTTTTAGTAGAATAATAAAAAGAAAAATGATAAAATTTGAAAGATCGTGGAGGTCTTATTTTTGAAAATGAAGAAATAACTTGCATATCAATTGAAGATTAAAGGTTCCTCTTTCAAATGATGTATAACTCGTTATTTTAATTTGAAATCAATTCCACCCTAGAAATGTTAAAGGATGATGTGTTTTTAACGTTTTAGTGGAATCACGAAAGAATGGATAAAATTTGAAAAAAATCGTGGAGGTCTTGTTTTCGAAAATAAAGAAATGGCTTTTACATCAAATTGAAGGTTGAACCTTCCTCTTTAAAATGGTGCATAACTCGTTTCAATTTGAAATCTATTCCACCTAAACATGTTAAAAGATGGGGTGTTACTGATTTTTTAGTAGAATAATAAAAAGAAAAATGATAAAATTTGAAAGATCGTGGAGGTCTTATTTTTGAAAATGAAGAAATAACTTTCATGTCAATTGAATATTAAAAGTTTCTCTTTCAGATGATGTATAACTCGTTTTTGCAATTTGAAATCAATTCCACCCAAGAAATGTTAAAGAAGGATGTGTTTTTAACGTTTTAGTGGCATCACGAAAGAATGGATAAAATTTGAAAAAAATCGTGGAGGTCTTGTTTTCGAAAATGAAGCAATGGCTTTTACATCAAATTGAAGGTTGAGCCTTCCTCTTTAGAACGGTGCATAACTCGTTTCAATTTGAAATCTATTCCACCTAAGACATGTTAAAAGATGAGGTGTTTTTGATTTTTTAGTAGAATAATAAAAAAATGATAAAATTTGAAAGATCGTGAAGGTCTTATTTTTGAAAATGAAGAAATAACTTGCATATCAACTGAAGATTAAAGGTTCCTCTTTCGAATGATGTATAACTCGTTATTTCAATTTGAAATCAATTCCACCCAAGAAATGTTAAAGGATGATGTGTTTTTAACGTTTTAGTGGAATCACGAAAGAATGGATAAAATTTGAAAAAAATCGTGGAGGTCTTGTTTTCGAAAATAAAGAAATGGCTTTTACATCAAATTGAAGGTTGAACCTTCCTCTTTAAAATGGTGCATAACTCGTTTCAATTCGAAATCTATTCCACCTAAACATGTTAAAAGATGAGGTGTTTTTGATTTTTTAGTAGAATAATAAAAAAATGATAAAATTTGAAAGATCGTGGAGGTCTTATTTTTGAAAATGAAGAAATAACTTGCATATCAATTGAAGATTAAAAGTTCCTCTTTCAAATGATGTATAACTCGTTATTTCAATTTGAAATCAATTCCACCCAAGAAATGTTAAAGAAGGATGTGTTTTTAACGTTTTAGTGGAATCACGAAAAAATGGATAAAATTTGAAAAAAATCGTGGAGGTCTTGTTTTCGAAAATAAAGAAATGGCTTTTACATCAAATTGAAGGTTGAACCTTCCTCTTTAAAATGGTGCATAACTCGTTTCAATTCGAAATCTATTCCACCTAAACATGTTAAAAGATGAGGTGTTACTGATTTTTTAGTAGAATAATAAAAAGAAAAATGATAAAATTTGAAAGATCGTGGAGGTCTTATTTTTGAAAATGAAGAAATAACTTGCATATCAATTGAAGATTAAAAGTTCCTCTTTCAAATGATGTATAACTCGTTATTTCAATTTGAAATCAATTCCACCCAAGAAATGTTAAAGAAGGATGTGTTTTTAACGTTTTAGTGGAATCACGAAAGAATGGATAAAATTTGAAAAAAATCGTGGAGGTCTTGTTTTCGAAAATGAAGAAATGGCTTTTACATCAAATTGAAGGTTGAGCCTTCCTCTTTAGAATGGTGCATAACTCGTTTCAATTTGAAATCTATTCCACCTAAGACATGTTAAAAGATGAGGTGTTTTTGATTTTTTAGTAGAATAATAAAAAAATGATAAAATTTGAAAGATCGTGAAGGTCTTATTTTTGAAAATGAAGAAATAACTTGCATATCAACTGAAGATTAAAGGTTCCTCTTTCGAATGATGTATAACTCGTTATTTCAATTTGAAATCAATTCCACCCAAGAAATGTTAAAGGATGATGTGTTTTTAACGTTTTAGTGGAATCACGAAAGAATGGATAAAATTTGAAAAAAATCGTGGAGGTCTTGTTTTCGAAAATAAAGAAATGGCTTTTACATCAAATTGAAGGTTGAACCTTCCTCTTTAAAATGGTGCATAACTCGTTTCAATTCGAAATCTATTCCACCTAAACATGTTAAAAGATGAGGTGTTACTGATTTTTTAGTAGAATAATAAAAAGAAAAATGATAAAATTTGAAAGATCGTGGAGGTCTTATTTTTGAAAATGAAGAAATAACTTGCATATCAATTGAAGATTAAAAGTTCCTCTTTCAAATGATGTATAACTCGTTATTTCAATTTGAAATCAATTCCACCCAAGAAATGTTAAAGGATGATGTGTTTTTAACGTTTTAGTGGAATCACGAAAGAATGGATAAAATTTGAAAAAAAATCGTGGAGGTCTTGTTTTCGAAAATGAAGAAATGGCTTTTACATCAAATTGAAAGTTGAGCCTTCCTCTTTAAAATGGTGCATAACTCGTTTCAATTTGAAATCTATTCCACCTAAACATGTTAAAAGATGAGGTGTTACTGATTTTTTAGTAGAATAATAAAAAGAAAAATGATAAAATTTGAAAGATCGTGGAGGTCTTATTTTTGAAAATGAAGAAATAACTTGCATATCAATTGAAGATTAAAGGTTCCTCTTTCCAATGATGTATAACTGGTTATTTTAATTTGAAATCAATTCCACCCAAAAAATGTTAAAGGATGATGTGTTTTTAACGTTTTAGTGGAATCACGAAAGAATGGATAAAATTTGAAGAAAAACAGGGTGGTCTTGTTTTCGAAAATGAAGAAATGGCTTTTACATCAAATTGAAGGTTGAGCCGTCCTCTTTAAAATGGTGCATAACTCGTTTCAATTTGAAATCTATTCCACCTAAGACATGTTAAAAGATGAGGTGTTTTTGATTTTTTAGTAGAATAATAAAAAAATGATAAAATTTGAAAGATCGTGGAGGTCTTATTTTTGAAAATGAAGAAATAACTTGCATATCAATTGATGATTAAAGGTTCCTGTTTCCAATGATGTATAACTCGTTATTTTAATTTGAAATCAATTCCACCCAAAAAATGTTAAAGGATGATGTGTTTTTAACGTTTTAGTGGAATCACGAAAGAATGGATAAAATTTGAAAAAAAACATGGAGGTCTTGTTTTCGAAAATGAAGAAATGGCTTTTACATCAAATTGAAGGTTGAGCCGTCCTCTTTAAAATGGTGCATAACTCGTTTCAATTTGAAATCTATTCCACCTAAGACATGTTAAAAGATGAGGTGTTTTTGATTTTTTAGTAGAATAATAAAAAAATGATAAAATTTGAAAGATCGTGAAGGTCTTATTTTTGAAAATGAAGAAATAACTTACATATCGATTGAAGATTAAAGGTTCCTCTTTCAAATGATGTATAACTCGTTATTTCAATTTGAAATCAATTCCACCCAAGAAATGTTGAAGGATGATGTGTTTTTAACGTTTTAGTGGAATCACGAAAGAATGGATAAAATTTGAAAAAAAACATGGAGGTCTTGTTTTCGAAAATGAAGAAATGGCTTTTACATCAAATTGAAGGTTGAGCCGTCCTCTTTAAAATGGTGCATAACTCGTTTCAATTTGAAATCTATTCCACCTAAGACATGTTAAAAGATGAGGTGTTTTTGATTTTTTAGTAGAATAATAAAAAAATGATAAAATTTGAAAGATCGTGAAGGTCTTATTTTTGAAAATGAAGAAATAACTTACATATCGATTGAAGATTAAAGGTTCCTCTTTCAAATGATGTATAACTCGTTATTTCAATTTGAAATCAATTCCACCCAAGAAATGTTGAAGGATGATGTGTTTTTAACGTTTTAGTGGAATCACGAAAGAATGGATGAAATTTGAAAAAAATCGTGGAGGTCTTGTTTTCGAAAATGAAGAAATGGCTTTTACATCAAATTGAAAGTTGAGCCTTCCTCTTTAAAATGGTGCATAACTCGTTTCAATTTGAAATCTATTCCACCTAAAACATGTTAAAAGATGAGGTGTTTTTGATTTTTTAGTAGAATAATAAAAAAATGATAAAATTTGAAAGATCGTGGAGGTCTTATTTTTGAAAATGAAGAAATAACTTGCATATCAATTGAAGATTAAAGGTTCCTCTTTCAAATGATGTATAACTCGTTATTTTAACTTGAAATCAATTCCACCCAAGAAATGTTAAAGGATGATGTGTTTTTAACGTTTTAGTGGAATCACGAAAGAATGGATAAGATTTGAAAAAAAACATGGAGGTCTTGTTTTTGAAAATGAAGAAATGGCTTTTACATCAAATTGAAGGTTGAGCCTTCCTCTTTAGAATGGTGCATAACTCGTTTCAATTTGAAATCTATTCCACCTAAGACATGTTAAAAGATGAGGTGTTTTTGATTTTTTAGTAGAATAATAAAAAAATGATAAAATTTGAAAGATCGTGAAGGTCTTATTTTTGAAAATGAAGAAATAACTTACATATCAATTGAAGATTAAAGGTTCCTCTTTCAAATGATGTATAACTCGTTATTTCAATTTGAAATCAATTCCACCCAAGAAATGTTGAAGGATGATGTGTTTTTAACGTTTTAGTGGAATCACGAAAGAATGGATGAAATTTGAAAAAAATCGTGGAGGTCTTGTTTTCGAAAATGAAGAAATGGCTTTTACATCAAATTGAAGGTTGAGCCTTCCTCTTTAGAATGGTGCATAACTCGTTTCAATTTGAAATCTATTCCACCTAAGACATGTTAAAAGATGAGGTGTTTTTGATTTTTTAGTAGAATAATAAAAAAATGATAAAATTTGAAAGATCGTGAAGGTCTTATTTTTGAAAATGAAGAAATAACTTACATATCAATTGAAGATTAAAGGTTCCTCTTTCAAATGATGTATAACTCGTTATTTCAATTTGAAATCAATTCCACCCAAGAAATGTTGAAGGATGATGTGTTTTTAACGTTTTAGTGGAATCACGAAAGAATGGATGAAATTTGAAAAAAATCGTGGAGGTCTTGTTTTCGAAAATGAAGAAATGGCTTTTACATCAAATTGAAGGTTGAGCCTTCCTCTTTAGAATGGTGCATAACTCGTTTCAATTTGAAATCTATTCCACCTAAGACATGTTAAAAGATGAGGTGTTTTTGATTTTTTAGTAGAATAATAAAAAAATGATAAAATTTGAAAGATCGTGAAGGTCTTATTTTTGAAAATGAAGAAATAACTTACATATCAATTGAAGATTAAAGGTTCCTCTTTCAAATGATGTATAACTCGTTATTTCAATTTGAAATCAATTCCACCCAAGAAATGTTGAAGGATGATGTGTTTTTAACGTTTTAGTGGAATCACGAAAGAATGGATGAAATTTGAAAAAAATCGTGGAGGTCTTGTTTTCGAAAATGAAGAAATGGCTTTTACATCAAATTGAAAGTTGAGCCTTCCTCTTTAAAATGGTGCATAACTCGTTTCAATTTGAAATCTATTCCACCTAAAACATGTTAAAAGATGAGGTGTTTTTGATTTTTTAGTAGAATAATAAAAAAATGATAAAATTTGAAAGATCGTGGAGGTCTTATTTTTGAAAATGAAGAAATAACTTGCATATCAATTGAAGATTAAAGGTTCCTCTTTCAAATGATGTATAACTCGTTATTTTAATTTGAAATCAATTCCACCCAAGAAATGTTAAAGGATGATGTGTTTTTAACGTTTTAGTGGAATCACGAAAGAATGGATAAGATTTGAAAAAAAACATGGAGGTCTTGTTTTTGAAAATGAAGAAATGGCTTTTACATCAAATTGAAGATTGAGCCTTCCTCTTTAAAATGGTACATAACTCGTTTCAATTTGAAATCTATTCCACCTAAGACATGTTAAAAGATGAGGTGTTTTTGATTTTTTAGTGGAATAATAAAAAAAATGATAAAATTTGAAAGATCGTGGAAGTCTTATTTTTGAAAATGAAGACATAACTTGCATATCAATTGAAGATTAAAGGTTCCTCTTTCAAATGATGTATAACTCGTTATTTCAATTTGAAATCAATTCAACCCAAGAAATGTTAAAGGATGATATGTTTTTAACGTTTTAGTGGAATCACGAACGAATGGAAGAAATTTGAAAAAAATCGTGGAGGTCTTGTTTTCGAAAATGAAGCAATGGCTTTTACATCAAATTGAAGGTTGAGCCTTCCTCTTTAGAATGGTGCATAACTCGTTTCAATTTGAAATCTATTCCACCTAAGACATGTTAAAAGATGAGGTGTTTTTGATTTTTTAGTAGAATAATAAAAAAAATGATAAAATTTGAAAGATCGTGGAGGTCTTATTTTTGAAAATGAAGAAATAACTTTCATGTCAATTGAATATTAAAAGTTCCTCTTTCAGATGATGTATAACTCGTTATTTCAATTTGAAATCAATTCCACCCAAGAAATGTTAAAGAAGGATGTGTTTTTAACGTTTTAGTGGAATCACGAAAGAATGGATAAAATTTGAAAAAAATCGTGGTCTTGTTTTCGAAAATGAAGCAATGGCTTTTACATCAAATTGAAGGTTGAGCCTTCCTCTTTAGAATGGTGCATAACTCGTTTCAATTTGAAATCTATTCCACCTAAGACATGTTAAAAGATGAGGTGTTTTTGATTTTTTAGTAGAATAATAAAAAAATGATAAAATTTGAAAGATCGTGAAGGTCTTATTTTTGAAAATGAAGAAATAACTTGCATATCAACTGAAGATTAAAGGTTCCTCTTTCAAATGATATATATCTCGTTGTTTCAATTTGGAATCGATTCCATCTAAGAAATGTTAAAAGCTGATGAATTATTGACGTTTTGGTATAATCACGAAAAAAATGATAAAATTTCTTGCAAGCCTTCTACAAAACAAAAGATTAAAGTTCAAAAATGACGTTAAAGTTCACAACGCCTCAATAACATCTTATAATCACTCATGTTCATTATGTCATTCTAATTACTACATCTCATCTTATCAACAATTTTTGAATAAATCTCCGCTAGAATGACGAGGGTTTGTGATCTATGTTTTAATTGCCTAGGTCTTCATTTTGTGAAGAATTATCGCTCATCTAAACGTTGTCATACTTGCCAGCGACATCATATTATGTTGCATGGCTCCAATGCTCACCTTCAAAATGTTATATCTAATTCAAACAATTCAACAAAGCGGTTAATCAAAATTCTTCTCATATGGCACCATCACATCTAGCAACGAAATTCACAATCTTACTAGCAATAGCTCTCTAAATTAATTCTTCCTTCCTTATCATGGAGTGATAAAAGAAAGTAGTGCGTCCACCAAGTGACAGGTTTTTTAATGGCTCTCAAAAGTTTACCAACGGAATGTATCTTAATGATTATCTCTTGCCTGGACCCAAACCGCAGAATGACCTAGTTGATGTATTAATGTGATGGAGATAATATCTTATTGCCTTTGCTGCTGATATTGAAAAGATGTATCGCCAGATAACTGATGATTTGACATTTCAACAGATGATTCTACCATTGTACTTCAATGGACTGCTAATCACCCGTCACGATGGAAGGAACTCGTATCGAACAGAGTGGCTGAGATCCAGGAACTGCCAGCTACTCAATGACATCACGTTGTTTCTGAAGAAAATTCTGCTGATTTAGCATCACATAGTGTGTTACCACCTGAACTTCCTAATCTTTAGTTTTGATGGAGAGGACCTGAATGGCTCACTCTGCCGAATCTATCATAGACGAATTCTTCCGAAGATGTCATGACTCACCACTATGGTTATCAGATATCATCATTTCCTCACTCTTCATGATGGTACATAAGTTAACCTGGCTTCCTTACGTCTACAGTTTTGGATTTTGGATGACCGTTTAAATACTAGTGTCGATTATTCTAGACCCTTTTCAGCAAGCTATCTTGAAATTGTTACAGATTACACTTCCTCCGGTTCTACATTTACAAGTGCTTGTGGGACAAATCTTGTTGGTGCCGATCAAGAACTCCGCCATCTCTTTAATTTAGTATCTGAACGCTGGAAGTCTCTCGCAAATCAATTGGCGAAAGATGGAACTTAATGGATTTTCAACCTCTCTGGAGCCCCTCATTTTGGCAGAAAATGGGAGACGGATGTCAAGTCCGTTAAATATCGAGTTATCGACATTATTCATTAAAATCTAAGCTATATTAAATCCAAGACTGTTGTGCTTAATATTTGATGATGCAAATAGTCTTGACGTTCTAACATTTGAACATTTTGTAATTGAATCTGCTCTCATATCCATCCCGGAACCATCTACGGTTGATATCAACATATCAAGATTGTCAAGGTGATAAATGATACGACGAATATCTGATCAATTTTGGAGCTACTGGTCTAAGTACTACCTACAATGCATACAGAATACCTTCCTCTTTAAAATGATGTATAACTGGTTGTTTCAATTTGAAATCGATTCCACTTAAGAATTGTTAAAAAATAATGTGTTGTTCACGTTTCAGTAGAATCACGAACAAATTGATGTAATTTTAAAAAAGATTGTGGAAGTCTTGTTTTGAAAATAAAGATATGGCTTATACCTCAAATTAAAGATTGAACCTTCCTCTCTAAAATGATGTATAACTCGTTGTTTCAATTTGAAATCGATTCCACTCAGGAACTGCTAAAAGGTGATGCATTGTTCACGTTTCAGTAGAATGACGAAAAAACTGATAAAATTTAGAAGAGATCCTGGAGGTCTTGTTTTTGAAAATGAACAAATGACTTATACCTCAAATTGAAGGTTGAACCTCTCTCTTTAAAATGATATATAACTGGTTGTTTCAATTTAAAATTAAGGTCTTCGAATTGCCAGAAAATCTCCTGTTTTGTATACAACAGACATGTTCTTTTTCTTATTGTACATCTTTATGTATTCTGTTTGCACTTTTTCGTTTGTTCTTTTGCAATATTTTTAATCTCTTCTTGTTCTTTCATAAAAGTATTTGCATATTCTCTTTCTAAAATTTCTTTCAATTTCATCTCTTCTTTTTTTCATTTCAACACCTAAAAGCATTTCAAATGGTGTTCTACCAATAGCCCTTTGATAAGTACTATTTATCTTTTTGCAACTTTCTAACGAACCGATACCAATACTTTGGGAACGCCTGTCGCTATTTTAATATGTTTTATGTCTTCATCAAGGCAATATTGTTAGAAATCGTTAGAAGTAAATGCCGTTCCTGTATCCAAAATAATAGTCTTGAGATTTCCAAACACACTTCTTCGCAATTCAAGTTTATTGATAATTCTCTTGTTGCTGTTGTTTTGGTTGGGTATATCCACACAAACTTTGTAAAAGAATCAATGATAACAAACAAGTATTTATATTTTTTTCGTCTTCATCATTGGACCCAAAATTATCGACATGATACGCTTGTAGAGGATCATCGCCCTTTTTCAATAAGATTTAGATAACCCTCTTGCATGCCCATCCTTCGAACGGAAAGAATACAAGGTACACAATTGATTACAACTCTTCAAATTTTATCCTCCAGCAAATCCAAACAAATCTTTTGTCTTCTTTATCGCGAAATAACCTTTCTCGTGCGTATTAATATGCCTCTAGTTAGACTACATTCTTCATAAGGTTGACTTTGCTATAGTCTAATCATATTCTCGTTGTGTAACTTGAAGTCTCTCTAGTGTGGTGTTTTGAAGCATCATAGTTGTTGGATTTCTGCTTAATGAGTCACAGTGTTTCATTCTTGAACCTAAACTATTAAACTCTTTATACTCTTAGAATAATAACCCGCACCGAGCTAGTACACAAACCTTTTTTATTCATCGTGGCTGTAAACGCTGTATAGTCACAAAACTATGCTGTGGTAGTTTCTTTGTGCATTAACTTTCTGCTCCAATAATAGACATGCAATTCACCATTTTTTAGCACTTTTTTGTAATAATATCGCTCCAAATCCATCTTGATTTGCATTAACGTGTAGCTCTGTTTCATCAGTATAAATAAAAATTCTTAGCACAGGTTCTTCACACAAAAATTAGTTTGAGTCTTTTAAAAAATGCACGCTTTGCAATTCCAAAATCAAACTGCCTGTTATCTTTTAAGAGATACTTTCTGAAGTAGCCAGTCAGACCCAGAAAGCTTTGAAACCTTTTCATCATGCAACTTTAATTTTTTTTGTAGGCGTTATCATACCCTTCTCAATTTCGTGTCAAAAATACTCCACCTTGGACTTTATAAATTTGCATTTTTTTCATATAAATTCCAAACCAAACTCTTGCTGTTTGTACATGGAAAAATTCCTATGATTTAGGGTTGGGTTGGATTTGATAACCTATGATCTACTATTTTGTTCCTAACTAGTTTATTCTTAACTAAATTAACAATAAAAGTATCATTCATTTAACAATTTCACCACTTTTAATAAAACACGTCTTAATAGTTCTTACATCTTCTCACTCTTTCTCTTTTCCTCTACTACTCTTAAATGCTCGCAACAACCATCTATACTTTTTTGTCTGCTTCTCTTTCTTCTTTCCTCTATTAATCGATTTTAGCCCTTAATTTAGTACTTGCGAACGGTTTCGAATCTTCCCGAATCTTTTCTACTAAATGAGTTATTATTATTATTTACGGCGCTTTAGTTTCTTTAGGTCTTCAAAATGTTTGAATGCACAATTTTAATTGAACAGCTTATACAGAAACTAATTCAGGTAAATTATGCTGCTCAACTCATCGTTCCAATAAATAGCTATGTATCAGTTCAAATTGTTACCTCAAGTTAATCACAAATTCCTCTGTATTGCAAGCTACCCAACTCGAATCGAGAGTCAATAATCCCCATCATCCACTTAACATCAACATTGCGGAAATACCACGCGTAAACACATCTCACATGCCAAATAATCGAAATTCTCACATTCCATATAACTAAATTACAACGAAATCACATTACTCATAATCATATACTAGATCAATCATTATTACATACAAAAATGTTCTTTTATAAAACCTCTCACGAAATAACATGAGATTAATAGACTTATTAATCATTCAGTCCCATATACGTTAGTTTAAAATGGAGCACTTAAATTTTAAAACATTGCAAACAACCAAAAAGTACTCAAAATAATCACCAACTACATGATATGGGATATTAAACCACTCATGTAATGGAGTTTTTCTTTATGATCTATCACTCTTGTTTAGTATAAATAATAAAGTGAATTTGAAATTAACTTTTTCATTTCTTTATCTCAATGAATTAACTATCTCAATGAATATAAACGAACGTATTTTATCGTGTGGAACAATAAACAGAGCATGTTATTTAGCTACAACACGACCCAATGATTGGATTTCGTAACGTAAATTCTCTTCATTGCAATTTGTAAACTCGTAAATTGACTAATCCATTCATTACGGTAAACTACAACATCCATTTCCTCTTTATTACAAGAATTATTTTATGTTCTTCGTAAAGTACGGTAACTTTTAGGTAGATTTTCGGGGAAGTAAATGACGTAACGTAATATCATCATCATCAAATGATTATGTCGCAATCACAGTATATGGTCGAGAGGTAAGTCCTTTTTACGAGCGAAACTTTAATTAGTCCCGGTTATAATGCACACACTAGCTCGTTGTATACACAAATATCGGCAAGCTCGTTCGCGAAGTTTGGTATAATCGATAACTTTTGTACTACTAACTAGACCAGTAGATAGTTTCTATGCCGCATATATTGGTCGTGGACTCCCCGACACTGAACGTAAGAACTAATCTGGGAAGTTTTACTAAATTCCGTCGACGTTACCGGAAGCGAATTTAATCCAGAATGCGCGACCCTTATACGAGAGAGAAAGAGACCATTTACCATATTCTCCACGCAAAGTTTAGTCGTTTGCAAAATGCACTTTTAACGGCTTGTTTTTCCTTTTCTATTTTTTTTTAGTTCTCATTAAATTTTTAAAACTACATACATGCTTACTTAGTTCCATTTTCAGTTAACTAAAAAAATTAGGAACAATTTAATGGTACGAATTTGATTTATAGTTGAAATTTTGAACTAAAATATTGAAAATCATCAAAGTTATAAAGAAAAATAACATTACGAAACTCCACAGAAGAAAGTTCTAATCGAATAAATTTGCTTGGATATAACGTGAAAACTTCAATATCTGCAGGAAAACAAATTGAATTCTATTCAACCTCGGATAAGATTTTTTGTTCCTTTTTATATTCCGCAATCGCCGACAGATATTCGTAGTTATAAAAGATACGAAAATTTCGTTTTGATCGGGCCGAGAGACAAACAGAATCCTATATCTTAATTTACATTTATATTCGATTTGTCACGGACGCGTCCCGTAAAATTGATTTGATTACGTTTCAATTTCTCGTCCCTTTTTCCAAATAAGGGGATGGGGTCATTTCGTCCCTTAACCTCATTTTTGGGATGCGCATGTTTTCTCGTGCCAAGTTAAGTTACACGTTCGTTAACTTATTTGTTCCAGTTCGGACAGGAACCGGAGGACGATCTCGTGAAATGTAGATGGCGATGGGGGTGGTGAAAAATAGGGAGGCAGGCCCTTTTGGGGGCGCAACGGTAAAACGAGCGCATTCCGGAGCCGTCGCAATAAAACTGAATACTTTATTGGCAGCCTGAACGTCCTGTTTTCTGAAATTGTCCGGGCGCATAACGAACGATTTGGGAGTGGTCGTTTTTCCACCGAGTTTACAGTTTTGCACCAAATCGATGGAACATTAAAGGGAGAAAAATACAACATTTTTCGTGGTAAATACTTTATTTCAAACTATATTTACAGCAATTTTAAGTAATTTAAGAGACGATGTTTGTATTTCCACAGCAATAGCAGTCGCTAGTTTAAAATTGTTTTGTATCCCTTGGCTCAAAATAGCCAATTAACTTAAATCGATCTATTTTGAGGCAAGGAATCTGTAGTGTTTCGTTGTACGCGCACTTCGAAGACAGTGGAGATCTATCTTAATGGAGAAAGATAGAAGGTTCTATTCTAAATCTTTGTAATAGCTAAATTATAAGCTCATGGTAGTATCGTGACCATGGTTACTGTTAAAACTAAAGTTCATATATTACGAGTTAGATCAAATTCCATGTATATGGAAAATTGGTAGCTTAAAATATGGTTAGTATAATATTTAGATATTTATGGATAAATAATCAAGATGCAAATATACCCACTTCATAGCCATGTTGGAGGCTTTGTAATCCTCGCTGATGAGGATGCTTCCGTGAAAGTACTACCTCTCATTGAGATCAAAGCATAATAATTATTTCCCACGTGGAATGAAAGGGTTGATATGGGGTATGCTCTAGCCGAACGACTCTTATTCTATCAGCGGAGACATCCCATATCAAAGAATAGGTAAACACTAAAATAATGATATTTTAATTGTAATGATTTCTATGGTTATTAATATTAATTTACACTTTACTAGAATGAATATCCTATTTTGATATGGCTCTCTACCTAGCGGAAGAACTTGTGATTGAACAAACGTAGTAATCGAACCCACAAACAACGGAAGTTGTTGGCCAACTGAATGATTTATAAATTGTGAGGTATATTTGATAGGCAGCTGAAGTCAACCTAAAACACAATTAAAGAAAATGCGTTGTTGAAACAGAGATGCAACCAACGACAGTCACATCGTGTCAAGATAGATTATGCGTGACCCATCAATTTTTATGCCACTCACGTGAGTATGTGTGATCTTGAATAACATTGGTTCTGACGTGACCTGACTGGACCGACTTTTTAATCTTTTATTAATTTAATATTGATTTTTCCACAAATTAATCACGTAAATCATGTGCTAGATAGTTTTGCTGGGTTAGTTCTAACATGTACAAAATTTAAAAATGTTACTGTCGAAGTTGGGTGAGTTGCTGGTAAATGAAATGAAAATTAAATCATGGTTCAACATCTTTCTAATTTTGAACAATCCCTTAGTATAAGATAGAGATTAGAAAAAATCTTCTAGAAACTTCGAGAAATTCAGACGCCAAGCAACTATAATATCAAAATGGGTTTAAACTTTGGAACATAACAAATCGTTGGAAGAGTAAGGTCAAAATCAAAAGAGAAAAATTTCCTTAAAATAAAGAAAACTAATGAATAATTCTGTTGTTAGTGATGGAAAATGCTGATAAACAGATTGACGTGAATGGAAATTAATTAATTTATTAAGGATTTTTTAAGCAGCTAAGTGTCTAAAACTAGCATGGTCATAATTGGTAAACATCATAGATCGTCAACAAATTAGTTAACATAACCCAATCCAAGCCAAGCCAATCCAAACATTTTTTCTAGCAGACTCTACTTTTTCCCAACTTCCAAATCTTCTTCTTTCCCATCTTCGCTAATTGCCTCTTTCGTCCGAGTCAAACGTTGTCGAGAATAGAAACGAAACGTTACTTTCGAGAGGGCATCCTTCTTCACCTAAATAACCTTCTCGTAGTACATTTTCCATGTCCAAAATCCTGTTAACATTTGCCCTGCCATTCGACTAAGATACTGTCTTCTACCGTACCGATGGACACTCTGATCTGAATCATAAGCTCGATTAGCATCGAATCATGATTAATCAAAATAGTTCTTTGTAGCCTATTTGAACCATGTCTTGGCAATCTCTAGGATCACGTTACCACTTTCAGTAATCACTTGGTAATCACCTTCCTCATAAAGGTTTTCATCACATTCCAGTTCTCATCTGTCAACGTTGCTCTCATACTTGTGGGTGTTATCTCCTGGTGTAACTTGGCGGCAGCTTACTTCCTATCTTTTTTCCACCTGGGAC
This sequence comes from Onthophagus sagittarius, assembly GCA_036711965.1. Classification (NCBI taxonomy): domain Eukaryota; kingdom Metazoa; phylum Arthropoda; class Insecta; order Coleoptera; family Scarabaeidae; genus Onthophagus; species Onthophagus sagittarius. The sequence goes on from JASERS010000005.1 coordinate 33,191,636, forward strand.
ATCGAAATAATGTGTGTTCCACATCGTTTCTTTCTCCACAGTATGCATAGTTCTCCTCTTCTGTCCATATATACTTATACAGATACACTTTAAAGCATCCATGTCCGGACATAAATTGGCTGATATAATAATTCGCAGCTTCCCATTTTCTATTTAACCACACTGTCATATCTGGGTAACTTATTCTTCGTCCATTTTCCCCGCCCAGTGTCTTTCCTTCAACTTCTTCTCCACTCTTCCAAGTTTCTCTCTCTTGACACTTCCTTTTCTTCTCGAGCGATTGACCTGGTGTCTATCATCAATTCAATGAGCATTGAGTCTCCCATAATTTGTAGTATTTGTTCTGTATAAGCTGAATGTTCTAATTAATATTGTTTGGGCGTATATAACCGTCCCTACCATCTTTCTCTTTTCCAAGTTTGGATAGTATGTAGAACTCATAACTCTATGCAATGCTTTGGTTGTTCTTTCTGCCTCAATTATTACGTACTTAACATGTACGTACCACCGAAGATCCTTCCGTATCCTATCGTCTTGACAATGTTCTTCGTTTTAATCGTAAATTTCATTGCAATTTAACGACTCGCCCTAAGGAAGTATCGAAATAGATACGAAGTATTGGCAGAATCAATTGAATTTCAGATAGTTATTGTGTATAGCAAATCAATGTAAAAGACAAGAATGAAATGGGAGGAGATGGCAGGGGATGGGACGAACGGATATATAATAAGTGAAGAGGAAGAGGAAGGGTGGATATATGAGGAGAGGAGGGACGTTGGCAATCGAAGGATACTATGCGGAATAGAGGAGGAACAGAAATGCTGAAATGTGTGGAGGAGAAGGGATGGGAGATACTGAATGGGAACGAAGAGGAAGGAGAGGAAGGTTAGTATACTTACATCGGGGCGAGGAGGTCATCCGCGATTGACTATGAAATGGTGAATTAGGAAATATAGGCTTATGTGGAAAGGCTAAAAGTCGGAGAAGCGGTAAAGTCGGATTACCAACCGTTGGAGATGGAACCAAAGGGGATGGGCGGCAGAAGGCAGAGACAATTATTACAAAAGAGTGGGTTATTCGGTAACTGAGATAAATGGTAAAAGAAGAGTGGGTAGAAAGATGTGGAGGAGGTTGAGTGATAAGAACGAGATATCCTAAGACAGGAAAAAGGGACACAAATAAAAAAGGGAAGGTATAACGAAGGATACAGGGACATAATTGCGGAAGGTTTACCTAGATACTTGGTAGTGGAAGGAGTTGATGAAGGGAAGAAATTGATAGTTAGATCCCATGTGGACACGAGGAGAGAACAACAGTCGTATCTCCAGTTTTCGTCTATTTGGAGTTAAGGTTGTTTTGTATGAAAGTGGAATGTGCTTTTTTACGTGGTAAACAATAGTAGCTTCATCTTTATTTTGTAAGCAAGTTGGAACTGTAAGAATCAATCCTACCTCGTCTTTTGCACTTTTATTTTACTTCCTATACATTTTTAATGTTTTTGTACATAAGTTCATATACGCATACTATAGAGTTTGTAATAACGATGTATAATAATTGCCATGCTGTATTGAAATAATGTATTAACTTAAGTGAACATAAAATTTTGTAATTTATTTTGTGGAGATACGATTATCTAGCGATAAATCTAGCAATACCACAGAATCTGTTAGGAAAGATAGCGATAAAAACAGTCCAGTGGTGGGTAGAGGACAAAATAATAGTGATAATGACCACGATTATTTTGCACAAACTGAATGAAATGATGGTTGAAACATTAGTCGGAAATGATGGAAGAAAATCACGTAAATGAGTAAGAGAACCTGATACCTGGATAGATAGTAAGAGAAAACAAGCACCTTTTGCTGGAAAGGAATATAAAACAATATCTGGTAAATTAATGAAGGCAAAGTACCTCAAACCAGGCTGTTGCCGTTGCGAAATAAAATGCAAATACCACCAAACGTCATCAAGTCATTTCCGAGCTACTCTAGCCTTTATAGTCGAGAGGAAATATTTAGGTCCTGAATTAAACTAGCAACAAATGTAGAAGCTGTACAAATTAAAATGCTAAGAAGAAGGTGTTTCTAAAGCGGAAACTGCAGAATTCTGGCAATATAAATATATAGCATTTGAAACGTATAAATGCAAAACCAGACATTTGACATTCGAATAGTTTTGAGTAAAGCGCGAAAAAGCTTTCATCGTCGTTTAAGTCGCTCAATCGACTTGGTATTTTAACTAAAAGTAGATAATACATTGATACGTCGGTATGTGCTTTAAAGCGCAAGTCAGGCTTATAGTAAAAAAGTTATTTTAATAAAAAAAATGTGAATGTCTTGTTTTGCGTCTACAGATGTTGCAGATTTAATCTCTGCTTCGTGAACTGCAAAGTTCTGGATTTGGCGTTTCTGTAAAAAGGCTAGCAGTATCTGCACTAATAAAATTTGGAATTGCGACAAAAGAGATTTTAAAGAAGCTGATTTTATTAACAAAAAGTACAAAATTAGTTTCTTAGGTACAAATTTAAATTCGTCAGTAAATATCTTCTTCATTATTAGAAAACATTAGTGTGTCATTCACATCCAACTGAGTTTCCGAAGTATTGGCTGGATTGTCTTGAAAGGCGTTTTTGAAGAACTCCAGACGTTCATCGTTTTCCCATTCTGCACCATAGTGTTTGGCTAGCAAAGAGGAAATGCTTCTTATCTTGTTTTAAATTTCTTACAGATGCTCTTTGCTATACAAATATCGGTTTTGTAAAATTGTTCACCCCCAACAAGAACGGAACCATTGGTTGCCTTTGTAAAAATTATGCGTTTAGACGGTTGAAAGCGGAAATGCCAAGTTCAGAAGAGTCCTTTCTGAACTTTTTTCACCTCACTTTTCCAATCGGAGATTGGGTAATCTTCGCCCATTCTAAGTACTGTAGTATACTCTTTAATTATCTTCAGGTACATCTCTGGGTTAATTATGGTGGCACATATTTTAATCTTCCTCTCGATTTGGCCAAATTTTGGCCAAAGAGGAGATCTGGGGGGAGGAAAAATGACCGACTACCGAGCTCTATGAGTTGTATCTGAGGTAGAGAACAGCACTTCAGCCAGTATTGGACCATACCGATCATCGAACTATTTTTATTTTGTCCTCCACACCCATCGCACACCAAACGGACCTTCTGTACCTCTTCATCAAAATTAAAGTTCTGTAATGAGTAAAAAACTGCAGAAACTATTTCATTTGAGCTCCTTTGGCGTTCTTTTTCTGTCCAAATAAATAACTTTACGTTTTCAGAAGTGAGTTTCGACTTTGAGTATTCACTTCCTACCGTAAAATTATATAAATTGACCTGCATACTAAAATAACGGGCTTGATCTGAAATTTTTGGTAGTGCTAACTTTTTCTAACAGTCAAAAGAAAAATTGCAGATTTGGGATCATTTTCTCTTAGCAAGTCGTAAAATATATTACTGGGTAGCTTGTGTACACGCTGTTCTGTCATTGCCGTTATTTTTTCTTGAGGGTCGGTAATTTTTCTTAGTTTTTCTGAAAACTGCAGGCATTTTGAACATACGTCAACCATTCGGTCATTGTACATCTTCCATAATTTGACAATATTCAGCTCACATGGTAAGTATCGCCTAATAATTGTTTTATTACGTGCATAATGGGGCTCGCAGCAATTTGATCCCTAGATGAAATTCTTTATAGCTTATCTTTTAGCAGCCGTTTTGTATGATACTTGATTACCTCCTCTGTTTTATGCTGGTAAACCTTCGGTCTGGTGATATCTGTTAAGAATTCTTTCAAGTCGGTTTTTTCCAATACCTAGTTGATCAATACCATTGATCGAGTTTGGTTTATTACGAACATTTTCTTTAATTTTGGTACCCGACCTTTTCGGCTTACTTGTGACTCAATGCTTTATTTCAGTTATAGTTAATAAACAACATTGCATTGTTTCTGTTCTATGCCTACAAGTGGGGGGAATTTAGGTAGATGTTGCCGAGAATACCAACAAAAGTAAAAGAACTACTTTTAGAGGTTGCTAATCCCGAATTGGCAAAACAAACATACCTCTTTGTCTTGGCTTTTTCACGCTTCCAATCTTGCTTATTCGCTATTCTCTTTCGCCCTTTGCCACGAAGACTTGGCTCAATGGTAGTGTTGTTATTCATTTATTTTGTCACAGAAAATCAAAATTCCGTAACACGTTCGTTACCACGCTCTCGTTTAAACTAATCATGCAGAAGCGAGCAAAACTAGCTGCTTCAATGTCACGGCGATCATGTGACGTAATGCGAGAACTGGATAGGTTCAAACAAAACGTCTGCTTTTGTATCTAACTACTTGGCGCAAATGTCTGCTTTTGCATTTAAAGTGGAATTTATTATCATAATAACTCGCTTAAATGTATTGTTACGCTTCTGGGGGCCACAAAAATCGATTCCTTGCTAAATTTACAATACAGTTTCGTGTCTAACTCATTTTTGAAGATAAATATCAAATGTCTGCTTTTGCATTTATACGCCTTATTTTTAAACAGAGTTTTATATTAATTTCAAGACTCCTTTTAATAATATGTATCACAACTGGGTCAATTTCCATGTGCAACTAAGAGACACGCTCCTGGGAAATGAAGACAGGACAAAATACAACAAGATTATAATAACCATTTTGAAAACGCAGAAGATAGATATCGTGAAAAGCGAGAAGATATAGAAATGAGTAAGTATTTAAAAACCACTAAAGTTATAGTGCTAGATTTGCAGAAATGACTCTCAATATATGGAAGTTATGGACTTTAAATCTAACAATATATAATTTCACCGAAAAAAAGTTGTATTCTGTTATGGAACGAGTCAGAAGTTGGGAAATGAGGGCGTGAAATCGCGTCAGAACTTGTTCTTAAAAATGCAGGAATAGAGACATTAATTGTATGGTCCAATAACTGATCAATTACTTTTGGCTCTTAAACGTACGTCCGTCTTAAAAAACCAACCCAACCCATTTAGAGGCAGACTATGTTCATGGATTTATATTAAAAAACAATCAACCATGGAAATTGTTACGTCATTGGATTGCCAACGCTCATAAGATCTTCAGGTGCTACTGATCTAAAGAACTTTTTACAAAACTTACAATATTGGTTTTACGTGAAACTGAGTCATTCCAAAGCAAAAAAAATTGAATTCAAACCCAACAAAGAATTTTTACCCAATATTACTATTACTTTAAAAATATTTTCCTTCCCTTTTATCCTATACGTATAAATTTCCAAAATCATCTCTTTCCATCTCCTCACCATCTCCTCTCCATCTCATGGAAATAATAATTGGAAGTAAGCATTGATAATATGCGTTTCAATTCTGTTTAACACATTCAACATCTCGATATTAATGCGAATTTAAACAAACTGATTGTAATAACTGTCAATTTAGAAATTGAAAATTCGCTGGGAGTTATTTGGTACGATAATAAACACAACCACAAACTGCGCTTTGTTTATATATGACCGGATAATTTGTGTGACATTCGATGTGGAGGTCGAAACGACGGATTGACGTAATTGCCAGCCAAATAAATTGCATAATGAAATGTTATTTTTCGATTTCCGAGTTTCCCGTTACCGCAGCTACACAATTTTCCAATCAACAATTCCGATCGATGTATTGTTTCATTGCAACATTTATATCCAATTTGAAACGAAATATTGGTTCGTATTCAATATGATTGTAAGAAATTATTTTGTTTTAATGATAATTTAGATTTGAAATGATTCATTTATTCGATTGAGCAATGAAAATATTCCGATCAATATGTTTAGCAAACATATCGTTAGGGACGAGTTATTGTTTCGGTGGGTGGTCATCCTCTCTGGTTCCAGTTCCCGATAAACTAGGTCAACGTAAATAGCCAATTTCTCCCACCATTGTGCAGGACTAATACCGCATGCACTCCTGCAGATACCATTAACAGTGACCGGAGGGCTTCTGCAAAACGGACCAACAACCAAACTGACCGAATAGTGCGGAGCGCCAATGTATAGTACACTTTTAACCGGAAAGCATGTTTGACCGTGCATTTCGAAAATGCACGTACCCAAACTATCTCTCTATTCCAATCCTTTCATGTTTAACTTGTTTACGGACATAAGGGCTTCGAAATTTCACGTTGTTACCCGTCCGGCTAATGGTTCCAAATGGACATTAACAGAACAAACTTTGTTCGGATTCAAATTTTTGTTTCCACATAAAGTAAGTTGTTATTTTTAGTTATTATGGGTATTAAAATAAAATAAAATTAGGCGTTTTAATTTTGGAACGTTTTATTCTTCTTTTCACGATGGCTGTAAAGCGAGTGTCGTTATAAGTTACCACTTGTAACCCACTTACCACTTGTAAAGAAAAAGGAGTGTTTACAAATGGTCCCATTTTTAACGGCTCCTACCTGGTTATACGAAATTTTTGCTTTTAGGAAATAATATTATTTCCAACAGCCCCTCTCAAAAATTTTAGTCTATTAACATATTATATATAACATATATATATTTAATACGACAACAAAAAATATATAAAAAAAACTTAGTCTTAAAACAATGAAAAAAAAATTACATAACAAACAAAAAAAATTATAATAAATTTATTTCCCTTCTAATTTCGCAGAACCTTGATGATGGTAAAATTTTTGTGAACGCGTCCGCCAACAGCTTATCTATGGGAATATATATCTTTATTTATTTATTTCCATTAAACCTCTACAGGACAAGCCCCAATTACAAAGGTTTTATAAAATAAAACTACTACTACTAGGACCATAATTTAACATTAACCCGAAAAACTTAATTGAAAAGCATCCAACACCAAAGAAAAATAAACAGTTGTAATCGAAAGACAAATTTTCAAATTAATACCTAAAAACACTAGAATTACTAGAGTGTAAAAAATTTTTCGCATAATTTTTGAAAGATTTTGACTCCGAAAAACGAAAAAAGTCAACATCCTCAAGATTATTAATCAAACATGAAGATCTGTAAATAGGTGCGTGAAACAATACGTCTGTACGGCGCTTGTCTACATAAAAACTGGTCTGCGTGAAGCAAATCTCGGTACATTTAAGACAATGTTCTTAACAATTTGGTTACCAATTTGAAGTTTGTTCAACCAAATTTTATGCAATGTATAAGCATCTAAGGGTACGTACACACGGAGCGACATTTGTCGAGTCAGCCGTCGATTCGACCGTCGAATGGACGACTGATTCTTTGAAAATGATCAAATTGTACAGACGACGTCGATTGTGTCGCGACGGTCGTATGGTACCGGCTCGATTTATGAATTTACCGACGGCGTGCACTCGACCAACAGGACGTCTCGACGTATCATCCTCATAGATTGTTAGGTTTTTAACACGTTGAATGCCACCATATATTCGACAAAAAATGGGGTCCCACTGGCCAATAGTTTTTTATTTTAAAATCTTGTAATTATTGCTCTGCAGATTCAGGAATTAACATAAATTATTATTATAATTTTTTTTTTGATATTTATTTTAAACTTTTATTTTATGGTGACACGTTGGTCTCGCGCGGCCTACAATAGACGCGTACATCTCGAGTAGCCATGTGAGTCCAATGTGTCATCACGTAATTCCTGTCTGAACTTGTAAAATCTCTCATACACGTGTTTACGGCGATCGAGTATTACTTTTCGCAGTCTTTGTTTGGATGTTGTGAGTGTAATTGTGAATGTGAATATGTCATACGAAAAAGAACAAGCACGTTTGAAGAAGTTATGGAAAGAGTTGCTTTCTGATGAAGAAAGTGAGGCAAATATTTTTGACGACGACGAAATATACGAACCGGTTACAGAAAGTTCTGAATCCGAGGACGATTATCGGTCTAAATCTAAACGGTTAAAAAAAATAATTGTACACCATCTTCGCAAAAACCAGAACCGTCTACCTCACAAAAAATTATAGAAAGCCCCAATTACATGGATGAAATAATAGAAGAAGTTATAAGAAACATGCGTTATGACGACTTGGGTGATGAAGAAAATAATAATGATATTGAAAAAGAAGCAAATAACCAGAGTAATGAGTTAGAGTGGGCTCATGCAACTGGGAAAAATCTAAAAAACTTACAGTTTAGTGTCCCAAACTCTGGTTTTAGTATTGCTCTGTATGAACAATACGACAAACTGCCATATGATTTTTTCAAAGTTTTTGTGAATGACGACATCATAAGCTTAATCGTGAGTCAAAAAATCTTCTATTAAAATAACATAATAATATATATTTTAGGTAGAAGAAACAAACAGATACGCTGAACAGTGTAAACGAAGTAATATTCTACCAAACGTACGTATTCTGAAATGGACTCCCACAGACCCTACAGAAATAGAACATTTCATTGGTATTATTTTGTCGATGGGGTTGTGTTCTTTGCCAGAACTTTCTTCTGGGAAACGAAACGATTGTACAAAAATGCAATCCCAAGTGTAATGTCCAGAAATCGTTTTCAGTTACTTCTGAAAACGATACATTTTAGTAAAAATGAGGAAATTAATGATGATAAATTACATAAGATAACACCACTTGTGAACAAGCTTCAGACATCATTTCAGTGCCAAATGACACCCTCCGAGTACGTTTGTATAGATGAGACTCTTGTACCTTTTAGAGGAAGACTGAAATTTCGTCAATATATATCCAATAAGCGACATAAGTTCGGAATCAAATTATTTAAGCTGTGCCTAAAAGATGGGTACACATATGATTTCCAAGTATACTGCGGCAAATCGAAGGATGGTCATGTGTCAGTGCCTACAAAAGTTGTAATGGATTTGATGACAAATCTTTTAGACAGCGGACGTACTTTATGCACTGACAACTATTACACATCAGTGAGTTTAGCTAATGCACTATTACATAGAAAAACACATCATATTGGAACATTACGATCTAATAGAAAATATAACCCCAAAAGAGTTGTAGATAAAAAGTTGAAAGTTGGAGAAGTAATAGCTGAAGAATGTAAGCAAGGAATAGTAGTTAAAAAATGGAGAGATAAAAGGGACGTATTAGTATTGAGCACTAGATATGGAAATGAAATGGTTACTTTAATCAAAAGAGGTAAAGAAATACAAAGGCCCAAAAATGTGGTTGAATACAATAAATATTAATCATATATTGATATATCTGATCAGTTAAAATCTTATAATACCTGCCTTCGCCGTAGTATGAAATGGTATAGGAAATTGGCGTTCGAGTTATTAACTGGAAGTGCAATAGTAAATACCTACATTGCGTATAAAGAAATAACCAATAATAAAATATCAATAACTGCGTTCAAAGAAGAAGTCATAAGTGGTCTGTTGAAAACAGCGGGACAGGAAGAAATATCTGAAAACATGACCGAAATAGAGCATAAATTAGAAGATGTTGGTCGTTCTAAAAGACGTCGGTGTGTGAGACGTACACAAAACACAAACCAGACAATGCAAGCCTCAATTAGGGATTTGACCACTGACCAGCTTTTAAACAGTGGAGAAGGGGGAGTTCGAATTTTTAAGGGCGCCACGGACTTATTCAAAGTCCCTATTGACAACTGCCACAAACCAATTAAGTCCGAACTTAGTACAAGAAGCAAAGAACAACGGACACAAAAAAAAAAAACAACTTATAATCGAAATATAAATTGAAAGAAAATATATTAAATGTATTAATATAATACCATTATTAAAAAAATAGTTGAAATTATTAATTCTTTTGCAACCATCAACAAAATATAAAAAGTGATCGGCGAAACCGAAATCGCACATAAAAACACAAATTAAATGACCCCCCCGGTGTACCAAACACACCAAAAAAAAAAAAAAATAAATTAACGCGTACCGATTCAAGTAGCTACGTGATCTCGATGTAAAATAACTCAACTGTACTCGTCTCAAAATTTAACCCAAATGTTGCGATGACGTGTACAATAAAAAAATGTTAAAGTTAATTAGTTGCAATAAATGAAATTAAATTTTATAACAATTAACTAAGAGTCCAACTGTTACAAAAAAAAAAAAAAAAAAATCAACAATAAAAATTAAATCAATAAAACATTAACTAAAAATTAAAGCTTATCTGTCCAATTTCCTCGGCTCGCCTTCTCCGAACCTTGAATTCGTCAAAGAATCCCAACAATAAATGCACGGGGTAACCAATATCCTTCCTGGTTTGATTAATTGGCTACAACGGAGGATAACCCACGTGTCTCAATATTTTGATATGGCGGTCAAGGTCACACGCCGTTGGATTTTTCTCGAAAACCAGACCCAAAATAGCAACTTCTTATTATTACATCAGTAGTAATACGATGTTATGTACCAAAATAAGTACAAGAGATAAAATAAAAATGAAATTGAAAATAAAACTGAAAGCCTAAAACAAAGAAAACCAATTATGCGACCGTCGAGTGAGAGAAAGACCAAACATACCTTTAGGTGTTAAACGGCCTGACGATGGAGCATCGTTCAACGTGGAAATCCGGAAAAACCGTTGGTTAATTCAAACCAGAATTAGATCGTGAGCCCAAATCCGTAAAAACGATATGAAAAGGATCCTCCAAATCCAAACAACAATGAGGAACTTTTCTCAAATGGCAAACACTCTCTACACGTCGAACCAAACGCTTTCTTTTACAAACGAAGTTCTACGCACCAGCGTCTAAGAACAACAGCCACGCGACGCACTCGATTCTCTAAGAAGAATAACACCCCGACCAATCGAAACTCAGGAAATCGATTATTACCATATATGGTCAACCACCTCATCGACGCACGCATAATTAACGGAAATAAAACTAAAAATGAAAATTCAAAAAAAGAAAATCAAATAAAGAAAACGAAACCGTTACAATGCTACAAGAAAATTTCAAACGAATCTGGAAGAGACCAGCATCGAGGAAAACTCCACAAACCACGTTGAAATGTAGTGCTTGCGATCAATATTTTTGTTTGAACTGTTTTTTTGAAGCACATACAGCTTCTAAAATTTAGTATACACACACCATATTTTCTGTTTTTTTTAAGATTTATATCCATGTTTTCGAATGATATTTATGTTTTCTTATGGATTATATATTTTTTTGTATTATTATAAAAGGTAAAATAAATAGATAGACTAGATAGATCTATTTATTTTTCTATTTCTATTTGTTTTTTTCTAACTTTATTGCATTATTTACATATTACAGTTCCCTATGCCACGTGGTGACATATTGGTCTCACAATAACAGGCCAACGACATAAATCGTTTCTTCTGGCCGTCTACTCTGCTACCACATGTATTTCAATGCATTACGTGATACCACCGTGGTCACACACGGCCAAATGTAAAATTGTTTAATTTGAGACCAGGGTGGACTCGCGCAGTCTCTACGTTCCAATACAACATGAGACCAACGCGATCTTATATGGCACTCAACGTGTTAACGGCAGTGTTCACACGATCTATTCAAACTAGAGCGACATGTTACGAAACAAAGTAAGTTCAAATATATGCTTAGTTCAAGTATTTGTTTCTTAAATTTATTGTAATTAAACCATTTAGCCTACAAATTTTTGTGAATTTGTAGTCTGCATCACACATCGCAAGTAGTACAATAGAAAAATAACCTTTATAGTTATAAAACAGAGATCCACTTTGAGAAGCTTTTACTACTCTTATGTGTTTGCCATCTATGGCACCAATACAGTGAGGAAAATTGGCATTTTTTTTTTCAAATGAAGTCGCTATATCTAACCATCCTTCTTTTGAAAAGCCAGGTATCTCTAAGGGCGCTAAACACTTCCATATAGCTTCACAAGTAGTCTTCACTATACTACTAGCTGTTGACTTCCCTATGCGAAAAGCATAATGCAATACGCGTAGTGAACAACCAGTAGCTAGATATCTGAAACAAAACCAAAAAAAATTGATTGAATAATAATAATAGTAATAAAATTTTTACTGATTTTCAGAAAAAGCGTTACAGGATAGATAGAAAAATTTGAGGGATCGTTACTTCAAAGAAAGAAAAGCAATTAAAAATAAAAAATCCGGTAGTAGCGGAACAAAGAAAATCCCATATGTTCATACTGCACAAATGAGGTTTCTCATTGACATTATGGAGTATAAACATACTACAACTTCTTTAGATTCTGTAATTGGATCTGAAGAAGTTGATACTCCAAATGTTGAAGAGGAAGGAGTCGCTCCTGCAACGCAATCTAAGATCCCTTGTAAAAGGAAGAAATTGGATGCGGTACATACATCTGCCAAGAAATTAATGATGCAGACCGAAGATGATGATCTAAACTTTTTAAAATCCCTGCATCCAATGAAAACCATTCCAGGCCACCTCAAATTAAAGTGTCGTGTGGAAATGATGGAGGTGGTCATGAAATATGCAGAAGCAGCGCCCCCACATCAAAGTCAACAGCAACGGCAACGATATTTTCAATCTGGTCCATCAACAGCAATGCTTCCTTCAAGTGCAACCTGTCAACCTGCCTTGCACTTAAACCAACGCATAGACGTTGACCAACAGGCAAAAACGTATCATCAATTAGAACCTGTGTATCTGTCTCCTAATGTCATCACATCCGTCAACATATACAGATGCTTTTAATTTTATTATAATATACAGATGAGGCTAACTTAGACATAACAGATGAGACCTTTTCCATAATATCTAGACCACAAAGTCAATAAAGTGTATTAAATGTTAGTAAAATAAAATGTGTAAAACTTTTATATCTTCTATTTTTTTTATTTAATCATATTTGCAATGAAATACTTAATTACAAATAAATATCATAATTAAAAAATGTCCCTTAAAACCTCAACTTAATTACGAGTCTTTCTTCAGGACAAGTACTTTACTTATCACTTTACTTAACACTTTACTTATCACTTTACTTCATTTCGGTATTTTCTTTCTTCACTTCTTCTTGCACGACACAAAGAAGCTCGTAAAAGGAACTCTTTGACATCATTGTAAAATTGAAAAATGTTTCGTCGTCCATTTTTATTTGAGGTCATAAAGAATTGAAAAATCCTTGCACTGAATGTTCTTGTATTAATAGATGAATCCAGTATCTACGCCTGTATTTCTTTTTTCTTTTTCGGTGCCATAATAACAACATGAAAAGAAGTTCCTCATCGACATCCATAGTCACTATTACAGCCGATATTAGATACCTTACTACTATAGATTAACCAAGGAAATGATTTAAAACTACCGAACGTTGTCCAGGCGTCTTCTAACAACATGAAGCGACGTGAAGCGGCGTGAAACGTCATCATGTCGTACGACGGTCAACTCGACAAATGTCGCACCGTGTGTACGTATCCTAAGATAGCACGCCTTCTCTCAAGGGAAGTGAACTCATTGGTACTCAAAAGTTGCAAATACGGTTCAAAGGTGGGATATGATCCTGTTATTTTATAGGTAAGATACCTAATAAATTTCTTTTGAACTCACTCAATTATAGATTTATAGGTCACATATTCAGTATTCCAAATGAATGAGGCGTACTCCAACTTACTTCTTACAAATGTATTAAAAAGTGCTTTAAAGGTATTCTTATTTTGAAATTCAAAGCAATTTCTAACAATAAATCCCAATTGCCTATATGCATCTACCGCTAATCCATTAATATGCTTTGAAAATGAAAAAAAATCATCTTGTTTATTTCATAGTTATGAATTTGCAACCTTTTCTTCCTACTAAAAGTCATTACAGAGCATTTCGGCGTATTAAAATTTAGCTTATTAGAGATGCTCCATTGCCATATATTTACGATATCAGCTTGAATTAATGTGCAGTCGTATTGGTTCTTTATCACACGCCACATTTTAAAGTCGTCTGCATACAGAGCGCATTTACAGTGCTTTACGACATCAGGGAGATCATTTATAAATAATAAAAAGAGCAATGGTCCGAGATTAGAACCTTGTGGCACTCTAGAATGAACGAGGGACAACTCCGACCTTTCACCATTAAATACTACATACTGCATACGATTCGTAAAATAAGATGCAAATAATTTTAATAAATTGGTCGAAAAATCGCACTTATACAATTTACACAGCAGAATGTCAAAATTAACTCGGTCAAAGGCTTTTGCAAAGTCGGTATATACCACGTCCATCTGTTGTTTGCTATCTAAGGCTAGTGCTACATTCTCAGAAAAAACCGCTAAATTGGATACAGTTGATCTCCCTGGAAAGAAACCATGCTGAACATCAGATATATAATTTTTTGTATGTTGAAAAATTTTAATATATATAATATTTTCAAATATTTTCGAGATACATTGAATGAAAGCAATAGGTCTATAATTAGTAATTTGTTTCTTATCGCCACCTTTGTAAACAGGAAAAAGCTTAACTTTCTTCCACAAAGTGGAATATTCAAAAGTTTGTATTATTTTGTTAAAAATTATTTTGAGAGGTTTCATTAAATATTCGATACAACCTTTGTAAATATATATAGGAATTTGATCTGAATCCACAGATGTTTTAGTTTTTATTTTCTTCAAGGCTGTAAGTATGTCTGCATCAGTTATCTCATCAATAAGAAGCAATTCAGAACCCACCCGCTCCCCAGTAAAATTGATAGTAAAGGAGCTCCGCTCATCACTGAACACTGACGAAAAATATTTTCCATACGCCATAGCGATCTCCCTGGATGATTCACATTGATCATCGAGATAAGTCATACAGCCACATTCAAGAACCTTCTTACTATTCTTTCGATATTTAATGAAGGACCAGAAGTTAGAGCCGTTTTCCTATATACTTTGTTCAAAATTGGCTATATATGTGGTATATGTATTTTGAATTTCAATTTTTATCTCCTTTCGGAGTTCTTTAAATTTATTATGATAAAACTGAAGATTATGTTTTTTATATAACAGCAAATACCTATGCTTAGCCTTAATATTTGTTATTATTTCAGATGTAAACCACTTAGGATAGTCTCTAATAGACCCATCAACAGAGCCCTTTCCTCTAGGTATACATCTATGTAGTAAACTGTAAAAAATTTCATAAAATTTAGATACAACCTCATCCACCGTACTAAAGTTCTCTAAACATAACCAGTCAGTATCTTTATTTAAAGCAATTAATAACGGAAAATCAGCCTTGCGATAATTGTATATGTTTGAACGAAACTGTGACTTGGTAGCTCTCTTTGGAAATATTGCATTAACACATAAAGGTGGGTGGAAAGAATCACTTTAACTAACGCTCCATTACTTAATGTTCCATTGACCTCAAAATTACAAAATATTAGATCTAAAAATCTGTTTAAATTATTAGGAATAAAGTTGCATTGTTTCAAATTATAAAAATTGCTAAATTCACATAATTCTCTTTCACATTGGGAATTAACCACTGTTAAATTAGGTATAATATAAGGCAAATTAAAATCTCCTAGTATCATAACATTGGCTTGAAACATATATTGGTTGCATATCGTTATATATATAATATATCGCTGCCGAAATGGAGGAGTTGAAGAAAGAAAATTACCATTTAAAGAGAGAGAACGAGATATTTGCAGAAAAAGTTGTCGATTTAGAGCAGTATTCTCGTAGTAACAATGTCCGGGTGTTTGGTGTCTTTGAGAATAAAGAAGAAAATGTCGAAAATCTGTTGTGTTATCGGTTTTCCGGTATGAATTGGGGGTGTCTGTAACAAGAGATAATATAGATAGGTGTCATCGTGTTGGCTCTTATAATTCTAAAAGTAAAAATCCGCGTCCAATTATTGTAAAGTTTTTAAGTTATCGGACCCGAACATTGGTCATCGCAGCTAGGAAAAAGTTGAAGGGTACTAGGATTGTCATTCAGGACGATTTAACGGCTAAGAAACACAATCTTCTTAAACAAGCGCAAGAAAAGTTCGGCAAAAGAAAGGTATGGTCCAGAGATGGTAAAATTTTTGTAGAACACAACAAATCTAGAAAATATATTGGTTGTGTAGATGATATTAAATCGTTGACGGCAGATACAGATAAAACTAGATTATGTCTTATGTAGTTATCATTATTTATTGCAATTACTACTACTATTTTTTTGATTTTTGTATCGGTTTTCGTTGATTTTTTTTCTCTTTTATTTTAAACGCACGCGTTGGTGGAGAAAACAAGTTTATTTATATTTTCATACATATTTGTTTTTAGACACAAAAAAGTTTATTTTTGTTTGTTTTTTTTTGCTTTGTGTTTGTATTGAATTATTATTACTTAAATCATTTTGTTTATTTTTATTATGTATTGATTTTTGTATAATTCGTTATGAATTATAGCATTAAGATGGCACACATAAATGTCAGGTCACTGATGGCGCATTTTTTCGATTTTAAAGATATCGTAGTTGAGAAACGGTATGACATTGTTGCAATTAGTGAGGACATGGTTGTCAGATACAGTTTCAAATGATACAATTAATATTACTGGCTATGATATTGTGAGACGTGATAGGGCATCGCGAGGTGGTGGTGTGGCTTTGTATGTTTCGCGTAACCTGCGCTTAATTCGTCAAATCAGTTTTAATGATGACCATAATCTTGAACAGGTGTGGGTTCTTATTGCCGCGTTATCTAAGACATATGCCTTTGGTTGTATATATAAACCACCGAACTCGGATGTGAATGCTTTTATGGATAAACTGGGGTCGACGTTCTGTCACATACAGGGTATTTCTGATTGTCTGTATTGCACTGGAGATGGTAACATAAATTTGTTAGATTTGCAGAGTTCTGCTACAAACAAATTAAAGCTGCTTCTGGACGAAATGGAACTGAATCAAGTTATTGATGTACCTGTTACAGTTAAAGCATTCATTACGTGAATGTATACACTATCTAGACAATGCATACATTAACTAATTTACTTAGTTAATGTGTATATAGGATACGAAATGTAAACTTTTACTAGTTGATGTATACAATTACTAACGATACTCAGTTAAAGTTTAATATACGTTTAAAATGTATTATATAACAAAAGTTGTAGAAGTTGTTTTAAATAAAAAACGAAGTGAAGACTCGACTATGACGTGACCGTATGAAGAAGGAACAACAAAGGTATAAAAATATTACAACACAAGAAATACAACTATTTTTAAATTTATGCGAATTATGTTTGAAAAAGCGAAAAAAAAAACAAAAAGAAAGGGTTGGTGGTTAAGCTGATGATATTTTCACACTATAACTCTAGATGCCAAGAAGACTTAATAGACTTTCAATCACAACCTGACGGAGAACTTAAATTTATATTGGTCTATCAAGATCATCTGACGAAATTTGTGATACTTAGAGCACTTAAAAGTAAGCAGGGATTGGAAGTAGCAGATCAACTACTTAATATATTCTTATTATTTGGTGCCCAATCCATGCTGCAGTTTGATAATGGACGAGAATTTGTAAATAATCTAATAAAAGATTTAAAACAACTATGGCCTGAATTAAAAATTGTTCATGGTAAACCGCGACATAGTCAATCGCAAGGCAGTGTAGAACGCGCCAACCGAGATGTAGAAAATATATTGAACGCTTGAATGCTACAAGAAAGATAAGTAAAGATAAAAACCTTTCAATCAAATCTTTCTTTTTTTCTACAATAAAAAGCGCTATATAATAGGGCGCTTCATGCAGGAATCAAAAGAAGTCTATATGAAACAATGTTTGGGGAGCCAGCGAATGTTGGACTTACTTCTTCACTACCACGAGATGTTATTAAAGAAATTAATACTGAGGACGTCTTGGACATATTAATAAAGACTTCTAATGCATCTAATACAGAAGAACAAGGTGAAAATGAAATCACTTTTCATAGCAATGTTGCTATTTTGTAGGAATCTATCCCAGAAAGTTCTTTGGAAATCT
The DNA here is from genome assembly GCA_036711965.1 of Onthophagus sagittarius. Lineage (NCBI taxonomy): Eukaryota > Metazoa > Arthropoda > Insecta > Coleoptera > Scarabaeidae > Onthophagus > Onthophagus sagittarius. Next base: position 33,209,563 of record JASERS010000005.1, read on the forward strand.
TAGAAGAAGCTTTGCAAGAAGAAATTTTGCTAGTAGAGGAAATAGCAACAACGTGTGTTGATAAAGAAGAAAATAACGATATATTGAAAGAGAAGAAGTGCAGAAAATGTGAGGTTTTGTTATTGTTGGAAGATAATTTAATTTGTAATGTTTGCGTGCGTCTACATGAAATTAATAATAACAGAAATGAGGCCAAAGAAAATTTAAAACTTTAACTTACACGTATGAAAACAATATCTGATGCTTCTCATATGGCAGCAGAAAACGAAATGACTGTCCGGATTAAAGTACCTGATGTAGACAGGGGAAGAGGAGATTCTCGTTCAATCTTAGGATGTATAATGAAAAACACCGATGATGGTTATTTTCAAATAGGAACAAGGAATGCCATTTTGAAAGGTCTTTACACTAGATCCCAATTTAGTGTATACCCAGAGAAGGTACTAAACATCGATGATATTCCACCACAACAATTACCTCTTAGAACAGTGGTCACAGAGCAATTGGTAGGAAGGGGCAGGAATTTGTGAAATGCAATTGCAAAACAAAATGTAATGGTAATAGATACACATATGTAAAGAAAAAAAATTTGTGCAATTCGCAGTGCCACCAAAATTTACCATGCTGTAACAAATAAAAGTTGTATTTGCATTAATAGATGAACGGATTTGTTCTTTATATTGTTTGTTTTTGTATTTTTGTTTTAAGGAATAAATATTTGTATTAAAAAAATCCGTATTTAAATTTTTATTACATATTTTAGTACAAAGCTTCCAGTTATTTTTCGGTTTTTTGATACTACGTCAAAAATGTACTTATTACTATACTTACTTACCACTTGCAAATCCGTCTATTAAAAAAATTATACCGTCCTTTGGAACAACTTTTGCAGATATTTGTTACCAAATGTATACACTACCTAGTATATGTACACATTCACTAGTAAATGTTAAATGTGTTGTATACATTGACTAGTTAATGTATACATTAACTGAAATGCACACTTTACCTGTAACATACCTACTCGCAACAAATACCACTAGCACGTTATCGATTTCTTAATTACAAATAATGTTGACAGTTGCGTCGGCCCAAATAGCTTTCCAATGGATATATCAGATCACAATCTGATCGTGTGCGATATTTTGCTTTCGGGTTTAAAGTCAACACCGGTTGTGCGTGTGTCGTAATTTTAATAGAATTGATGACGATTGTTTGTACGGGATGTTTTACAATTGCCACTTCAAAACATATACTACATTGATAATATACATTGTAAAGTAGATTACTTACAGCACTGTCTCTTGGATTTGTTAAATCTTCATGCACCCTTGTGACCGTTGCGCTTGAATGGTAAGCCATTTTCCCCATGGTTGACGGATAATTTAAAATTTATTATGAGTTTGCGTGGCAAGGCTTTGGCTAGGTTTAAAAGAACTAAACAAATGTCACATTTTGATTATTACAAAACATTAAGGAACCTAACAACTGCTTCTGTGCGTCGTGAGAAGAAGGTGTATTTATCTACTAAACGGAAAAACTGTGATACAAAAACCAGTTGGATACTTCTCAAAAAAATGAATATTGGTAATAAACCTAAACCGTGTATTCCCCCTAATATACAAGATGTTTAAATTACGTAAATATATAAATGAAAATAATATTTTGCCTCCTACACAGTCTGGTTTTCGTTCTAATCGTAATCTAAATGCTAGAAATAAGAATTTGTACACTATTTTGGTATTGTTGGATTATAGTAAGGCTTTCGATAAGGTAAATCATCGTATTCTCATACAGCAGTTGAGTTATTTGGGAGCATCTGATTCCGCAGTCTAACTTTTTACCTATTAAGGCAAGTGTGCCTCAGGGGTCCATTTTGGGTCCTTTGTTGTTCTCAATATATACTTCTCAAGTACCTCATTGTGTGACAAATTTATATTGTCTTCACTCAATGTCTCAAGTGCTGTAATGACACCATCATACGACGTTGGTAATGATAGCAGCAGGTGAGAAATTTTGATATAATTCCTTTGAATTTGGTAAAAAATTCCAGTAGTGATGTGTCGGGTACCAATTTTAAAGTTAATAGCTGTTTACGTAAAGACAGTTGAGTGGCTAGACTTTTACGCTCATAAACATTATTCAAATTATCTGTCATAGTTTTTGCATTTTGTTGGTCTTTTGCAAACCCCAAAAAAGAATCGCTTAGATATTCTGTAATTGTTCCTTTCGCTAATAAATTATTTTTTTATCCAAATTGCGCCGGGATTTTCTGGTACTTCCTTTTCTATTATATCCAAAATCTGTAATTCCGCCAACAATGATTTTATTCGGAATTTCCATATGCTATATCGTTCTCCGTTGAAGGGTTGAATATTTCTTTTTGTTTTAGATAAAAAAATTAAATAGTTATCATCAGTATCCCTTCTGGTTTTATCCCAGTGAATACCATAAGAATAAATTTTAGTTAAATTGTTAGTATCCGTCATAAATTAACAGTATTATCACTCAAATTAATCTGATACATTTCAAGATATAATCTATTGTAATAATTCTTATCACTATCGAGAACAACCAGATTTTCAAAATCAAAACAATGACCACAAGTGGTCATATGATTAGTAAGCGCATATTGAGTCTTTTTAGTATTAAAATCACTTTTATATGAACTAATACGTCTCCTCAGCCACTGACCAGTAACACCAATGTAAACACCAGTACAATCTTTATAATTAATTTGATAAATAACGATCGGTTTATACATTAAAGGGTCAGGCTATTTAATCTTAGAAAACAAATTTATTATTTTTAAAGGGTAATATTCAACTAATCTGGTATCTTCAGGTAAGTAAGCTTTTAAGATGTTAATTATTTGTTTTGATAAATTGCCCACTTTCATGATTTTAATATATTTAGTAGGTCTAGCAGTTAAATCAAAAATACTGGGTGTAGAATGGTATGAAGTACGAGTGGACGTGGAAAACAGAAAACTTTCTTATGTATAGATAAAGCTTTAGCTTGAAATTTAGAATTAACGATCCTTAAGACTCTGTTTTTCATACCCACCAATGTATTAATCTTATGATTGAATGAATGACCTGAACAATAATTAATATAACGATCCGAGTAAGTTGGTTTGGTGTATAGTCAATGACCACCAAGTCGTCTTCACGAATAACCCTACAGCCAAGAAATGGTATACTATTATCACTTTCTATTTCGATAGTGAACTGATTGTTCCGTTAAAAGCATTAAAGACCTGGGGACACTGGTGATGATACCATCAACAAATTTCTTAATAAAAGAGTAGTTCAAAATGTAACTTAGGAATAACATTATCCAATACAAAATCCATAACTATAAGTGCCAAAATGGGACTTATGGGTGAACTCATCGGTGTACAAAATTTCTGTAAATAAATCTGATTATCAAATGTAAAGTAATTGTTATCAAAAACAAATTTCATCACAAAAGGTTTCAGAAGAAAAGTTACAATTATCTCTAATAAGCTCTCATTTATCCTTAACAATATCTAAAATCAAACCAAAAGGGATGTGGGTAAACAAATTCACCACATCTAAAGATATGATAGCAAAGTCAGATGGAAGTCGAAAACCACATATATAATCTACAAAATCAAAAGTATCTTCAACGTTATATTGACTAACATTACTAAGGGAGATCATAAGAATGTCAGCAAGATGTTTAGATAAATTATATGTAGCTGAACCACATGCTGATATGATAAGACGAAAAAGAACATTCGGTTTATGTATTTTAGGTAAAAAGTAGGCTTTACATAAAGTTGAGTTCTGTGACATAAATAACTTCAATTCATAATCATTAATAATCTCATCAATATGAAGGTTCTTGATAAGTTTCTTAAGATTTCTCTGTACAGTACCGACATGAAATTTTTTAATTTTTTTGTAAGTTGTTTCATCATTCAACATCTCAACAGCCTTACTAATGTAATCATCTTTATTTAATATAACGTAGTAACGCCCTTATCGGCATTGATAACCCTCCATCTGTCGGGCGCGCTTTCTTAACACTTTCGATCGGGTGTGGTATGTGGAGTCCAAAATAGAAAACACTCTAAAGGACGCTAACGTGTCCTCCAGTGCTAATTTCTCATAAATATGTTTTATATGATGCTTGTACTATATAATAGCCTAATACAGGGCCAATTCCAAACTCACATTTTATGTTAATTTGATTTAAAGAAAATGCTTACAATTTAATCACATATTTTTCAAAATTTGGAAACAACGCTTAAATAAAGGAAAAGAAAATCGATCTATAATAATATTTATTTAAAAATGTATAAAGTGTTATAAAAAAATGTCTTAACTAAAGAATTATATTCTATGCACAAACTGGAGGGCTTCAAACTGTGGTCTCCATATTTCCCAAACAATCGTTGCAGCACGCTGTTATGTGCTCCATGCACAACCAACATTTACAAATTTTGCAAAAATAACGAGTTTTTCGTCCTTTGCAATATTTACAGTTTCCTTTTTTCCCTGGTTGTGGCTCTGGAATAATCTCCTCTTCAATACCTGAGAGCGTCAAGGCAGAGGTAGGCACACTTTTGGTAAAGTGCTTATCAACGGCTCTTCTTTGCATGTTATTTTTTACTAACTCCATACCAAGATTTTTTTGAAACAGTCTGCGAGTTTTAGCAAATTCACCATCTGGTATGTTGCCTTTGTAGATAACAAAAGCGTTAATTACTGCTATATTGAGGAGGTTATAGAAAATTACCATTGGCCAACGCTTTGTGTTTCTTGCAACATAGTATGATGTGATCATTCGATCATCTACTCCACTTTTTGTGCTATTATAGAAAGTAATTATTTAGGGCTTTTTCCGATCACCGGTAGCTTCATCGATATGATCGTCTCGGTACATTGTTGAAACTACAAGCACATTCTTTCCTTTTTTGGGTGTATATGAAACTGCAGTCATATCATTACTAAATGCGAATAACGAAGAATATAATTTCCTGTTTTTAACTTGTGTTATTTCAAGAGGTAGTTCTCTTCTATTGGCTCTAATTGTACCAACCACAGTAAGGCGGTACTCTCTTAGCAGTTTCTTTACAATTGAATATCCTGTGAACCAACGATCTATTGTAACATTTCTTCCTGATCCTAATAAATGTGAACACATTCTTTCAGTTACTGCAGCGGTAGAGTTGTCAGTTTTATATGGACCATTGGGTTGAACACCAGCGTAAATTTCTATGTGTGAAGTGAAAAATGTTTTGGCATCAACAACGGCGAAGACTTTCAATCCGTATTTGTTTGGTACCCCTAAAGGCAAGCAGCATTTCATCTAATGTTACATACTCGCCCACAGAATAAGTTTTCTTACAATTGTCGTTGAACATGTCAACAATAGTACGAACTGCTGCTAGTTTGTAAATTTCTTTTCTTTGACCTCTAGTTGTGGTATCGTCTAAGCGAATGCATCAATAAGAAGACGAACCTCCGTTTTGCCATTGTAGCAGGAAATATCTCATATCCCATACCGTCTGATGACCAATACTCTGCTAGATGTGTTCTTGATCCATGATGGAGCCCAGCTAAATAAAGCAAACCCATCAGCGCTTGGATTTCTACAGAGTCGGTAGGTCTACACTCAGTCTTATCTTGGTATTTAACAGAAATTTTATCAATAAATAAATTAGTGTTTTCAACTACAATATCAATACAGTTTCCAAACATGTACATTCAGCATTGAATGGGAGATAATGCGTCACGTGCTTCACCGATGACCCCCGGCAGGTGAGACACTATGTTTTCGTTGCGAGTTCTAATATTTCTAGGTGGGACAGCCTTTTCCCATTTAGTTCCATCTTTATCAAAAAAATACGAGCATCTATCACGAATCACGGGTTGTTCATCTTCATCATCCTCGCCGTCATCCTGATGCATAATATCTGCATCTTCATTTACGTTTTCCTGCTCGGTTTCTGTATCATGATCACTGATACTTATAAAATCTGGATCTGATATCGAACTATCGTCAGACTTCTATTTCACTGCCCGTGCTAACGTCTTCATACAGTTTCTGTAATCTTTCTCTCTCCTTTTCATAAGGATCCATATTACAATGCTATCAAATAATAAATTATTTATTATTTTATCAAATCATATCAGAAAATTGTGTGATACTACTTACCTATTTGTAAGTATTCTATTTGTAGATTGCTAACTAGATATTTGATATTAGTTATAAATAATTTTTTATGCACTTTTCTATTTTCTATATTTGTAAAATAAATAACACATAACACAACGCCTCAAAATGGGGTTCAATAGTAAACTGGCGTGTCAACGATATATACCGTATATATAGTAATTATTAAGGAAACTACCGAACTATATTGCGATCACTCCGAGGTATAGTTTTATAACCCGGTAATACCCCTACAAACACAAAAAGAACGCATAGAGTTCCAACTGGAATACGATTCCTACAGATTACATCTGCGAATATTGTTACACATTTGATCGGGAAGGGTCTGTCAGGACAAAATATTATGTAGCGACTATTTGGAATTTTGAAAAACAGTTTTTTATAGCGAGAACAGTTGATATTCAGATACTTGAAAGGTACTGTGACCGTAGAAGTTTTGAGCAAAATAATTAAAAAAATATTTCACATAATCATTTTGTCGTGGACTCGTAGACCACACCCGACTGACGGAGGGATAATAATAAGGTTTTGATTAAATTTAAGAAATAGTTTAGTGGATTTAATTAATTGTTTTATATGTCCGTTCAGACACGAATCATCAACATTGCTGTTAATAAAATTAGTAATGACATTCGTTACTCTCGCCCTAAGTAAGTGTCTAAATCTAGTCGGACCCTATGAAATAACGCCCTCAACATCCATCAAATATTTGTATAACATAATATTACATTTATCTACATTGGGAGCAAATTTAGAACACAGATACAAAGAATCTGATATATCCTTAGGGATAGGTAACGAGGACAAGTTAACAATCCATTTATCGTTACAATTAAAAAGTTTTAGTTTTTGTTTACTACTGTTAATTAAATTCTGGAACTTCTAATGTTGACTTTCTTTACGTTAGCAAGCCCACGTCTGTAATTAACTTTAACACTATTAACAAAAACAGAAAAGACATTAAATGGAACAGATTGTGTGATTAAATCATTCAAATTATTGATATTATGGTGAATTCTATGTAAATTATTAATTGTGATTTTAATTTCTAAATTTATGGTGTTGATAGAAAACCTGTTAGTGAAATGGTATACTGTATGTATAAGTCATTGGTTATTAGTGTCCAAGAGTACCGTCCTCTTCATAGTCCTCTTCATCCCATCATTAGTGTGTCTAGGTGTGAGGCCATTCTCTTTACATTTTGTCGAGAACGTTAATCTAGTCTTCAACCTCGCCAACTTGATGTTATCGTTAGAAATTTCTTCATGGAGTATCTTACAACGGTACCAAACTACCTTTGTAAGTATCTGAGTATCTAAGTACCTAATCAAAACCTTATAATTATCAATGCCGGTAAGAGCGCTACTACACTTACATTAAATAAAGATGATTACATTAGTTGAGATGTTGAATGATGAAACAACTTTATATAACGTTAAAGATACTTTTGATTTTGTGGATTATATACGTGGTTTTCGACATCCATCTGGCTTTGTTATCATATCTTTAGTTGTGGTGAGTTTGTTTACCAACATCCCTCTTGATTTGATTTTAGATATTGTTAAGGATAAATGGGAGCTTATTAGAGATAATTGTAACTTTTCTTCTGAAACCTTTTGTGATGAAATTTGTTTTTGATAACAATTACTTTACATTTGATAATCAGATTTATTTACAGAAATTTTGTACACCTATGGGTTCACCCATAAGTCCCATTTTGGCACTTATAGTTATGGATTTTGTATTGGATAATGTTATTCTTAAGTTACATTTTGAACTACCTTTTATTAAGAAGTTTGTTGATGGTATCATCACGAGTGTCCCCAGGGATGGTACTGATCACATTTTGACGGTCTTTAATTCTTTTAACGTTCAGTTCACTATCGAGATAGAAAGTGATAATAGTATACCAATTCTTGACTGTAGGGTTATTCGTGAAAACGACTTGGTGGTCATTGGTACACGAAACCAACTTACTCGGATCGTTATATTAATTATTCACTCATTCAATCTTAAGATTAATACATTAGTGGGTATGAAAAGCAGAGTCTTAAGGATCGTTAATTCTAAATTTAAAACTGAAGCTTTATCTAAACTTAAGAAAGTTTTCATTAATAACGGTTTTCCGTTAAAGATTGTTAATAAGATTCTGTTTTCCATGTCCACTCGTACTTCATACCGTTCTACACCCAGTATTTTTGATTTAACTGCTAGACCTACTAAATATATTAGAATCATGAAAGTGGGCAACTTATCAAACCAAATAATTAACATCTTAAAAGTTTACTTACCTGAAGATAGCAAGTTGGCTGAATATTACCCTTTAAAAATAACAAACTTCTTTTCTAAGGTTAGAGAGCCTGACCCTTTAATGTATAATTCGAATGTTATAATTATAGAAGATGGCTGACAGTGGGTAGTAACAGTGAAACTCGCTCCGTTAAATAAATATTTTAAAGTGATTTAAAATGCGGTTATCAGCGGAAAATCTACGGCAGATAGAAGAGGTGGTGAACAAGTCTGTAGGAGAGTTGTTGAAAAGTCAAGATTTTTGTTCTGAAATTGCTAATTTGGTTATAAAGGAAATTAAAAATCTTCAAGTACATGTTGTACAGCTGGAAAACGAAAACCTGCTTCTTAAAGAAGCTTCTTAAAGACCTGGAACAATATTCAAGACGTTGTTGTTTACGCGTGTTTGGTGTTCCCGAGGAGGTTAAAGAGGATACGGAAATTAAAGTATTAGAGATATTTAACAATAAAATGGGAGTCAAAATTGGCGCAGATTCTATAGATCGCTGCCACCGTGTTGGTGCTTTTAAAAAAGAGGACAACAATGACAGACGACGTCCAATTATAGTAAAATTTACCGGCTATAAATCTCGAAATTTAGTTTTTAAATCCAAATCGATGTTAAAAGCTTATCCCAAAATTCGTATAAGCCAGGATCTAACAAAAAATAGATAGAAACTTCTAAGGGAAGCACAAGAGAAGTACGGAAATCGAATGGCTTGGTCACGTGATGGTAAAATTTACGTTAAATCACCAACGAATTTGGCAGCTCGATGGATAAAATCTTTATCGGATCTGGAAAAGGAAAATTTGGATGTTACAAACATTGAGCGGATTCAAGAGATTTTATCTTCACAAAGATAAGTCTAATCATGTGGTAACAGAAATATAAAATCGATAGGAACCCAAGTTTCAATTGAAAGTAAAATGAAAAGTAATTTTCAAACATACCAGGGAAAGTAAGAGTTTTTAATTAAGCTTTGTATTAAAATTATTATTAGAAATTTAGTTAATCTGTAAATAATTGGTTTCCTATTATATCTTTATGATATCGTTCTTTTTTTTACGGTATTGTTTGCGGAGTGAGTGATATTGCTCATTTAATTTATTTAGTTGTTTTCTCAACGAATTTGATTATTTGTTTTATATATATATATATATATAGTTATTTGATTTTTATTTCTTATTATTATTACTTTTGATTATATTATTATGACTTTTTTGCGTCTTACTCACGTCAACGTTAGATCATTAATTCCGAAGTTAAATGATGTTCGATCGTTATTGTCTGAAAACAAAATAGATGTGTTGGTTGTTGTTGAGACTTGGCTGGACCCTAGGTTGGCTTATGACAATCTTTTCGCTGATTATATTATGATTAGGTGTGATAGAGTTGGGAGAGGTGGCGGAGTTGCGGTGTTGTTTCGCAATACCTTTCACCACGAGGTGATTTGGGTGGGGGCATGTATTGAGCAGGTGTGGTTGAGGTTCAATATTTCCAGGTTCACTTTATTTGTTGGTGGATTCTATAGGCCACCACAATTAAACTGTAAACAATTTTTAGAGGCCGTCGAAGATCTTTATACAACATGCTTATCGGAGTCGGAGAATGTATTCTGCTTGGGAGATTTTAATATTAATATGTTACGATGCAATAGCCCTTCGTTTGTATTGTTGCACGAGTTTCTTGAGAATTGTGGTGCAATTCAGATAATTGGGGATCCTACACGCGTTGCGCGCGGTTCGCCCACTCTTCTTGATCTCATAATTACAAGTAATACGGATATTCTTAGATCTAGTACAGTATTGCCTTGGGATGTTTCTGATCATGACAACGTTCAGTGTGACATTGAGCTTCTTATGATACGGACACAGCCTAAAGAAATTATTACCCGATGTTTAAATTCCATTGATCGGCAGCTCTTTGACTTTGATATGCAGCATTTACCACTTCATTTTATCTTCAGAATAGCTGATATAAATGATAAATTGGTTTATTTTTATAACATAATTCATTCGTTATTTATTTAATCGGCTATTTGAAAAATCTGCTCCTTTAGTCGTAAGAAGGGTAACGAAACCATTTAAACCTTGGATTACTAGTAACACCAAATATCTAATGAGGCTAAGAGATAATGCTAAGCTCAAATACAAGGGACCGAAAGTAGATTCGGACTGGCAGTATTACAAGGAGCTTCGCAATTTTACTACAGGAGTAATCCGTAATGAGAAAAAAGCCTATTTCCAACACAATGCTTGTACAGCTAATTCTCGAATGCTATGGAGACAACTCGAGAGGGAAGGTATTCACTCTGGGCCACAATTAATTACACCTGAAAATCTAAAGGATCCCACCACATTAAACGATTATTTTATTAACTCGATCCCTGTTGTTTGGTCTGATCCGCCTTTCTCATATGATGCTTTACCACACAGATCATTCACCAACAATAATTTCAACTTAAAATTAATTAGTGACATTTATGTGCTAAATGCAGTACATCGTATATCATCCAAGGCAGCTGGTTGTGATGGTATTGATATGTCCATGATGGGGTTGTGTTTGTTTCATATATTACCGTACATTGTTCATTTAATTAATGTTTGTATTGAATATTCTGTTTTCCCTAAGATCTGGAAGACGTCTTTAGTCAAGCCTCTCCCTAAGATATCAAACCCTGTAGAGGCGAAGGACCTTAGACCAATTCACTTACTGCCCATTATGTCTAAAATTTTTGAGAAAATTATTTTTAAGCAATTATATGAATACGTCCAAGGAAATGACATATTGCCAGAATGTCAGTCGGGATTTCGTCAGGGACATAGCACCACGACAGCTTTGTTAAAAGTGACCGGTGATCTTCTAACTGCCCGGGATTTAAGACTAAATTCAGTTGTAGTATTGTTGGATTTTAGTAGAGCGTTCGAGACTGTTGATCATGATGTGTTGTGTTCGGCTATGCGGTACATGGGGATTGGGAGTGAGCTGTAACAGCTGTTTCGAAGTTATCTTACTGATAGATCACAAGTTGTGAAGATTGATGGTTGCATGTCGGAACCTAAACCAATTAATAGAGGGGTCCCACAGGGTAGTATCTTGGGCCCACTACTATTTTCGTTATATACTTCCCAACTTCCATGTCAGTTGAGGCATGCAGAGTATCATATGTATGCAGATGATTTACAACTGTATATATCGTTTGAACCGTGGAACTATGAAGACGCTTTCCGTAGGTTGCAGGAGGATTTAAATAGTGTTAATAATTTTGCATTGAGGCATGCACTTACTCTTAATGCTGGCAAGTCGGCGGTGATGCTGTTTGGAAGTGGATGTGAGGCATTGGCTGAACATGTACGGCTGGAGATCGGAGGAGTTCCGATACCACTGGTTGTTGATGCTAAGAATTTGGGTTTAGTTATGGACAATAAATTTAGAAATAAGAAGCAAATTTCGAAATATGTTTCTTTTCTACTTCATATTTGCAATTGTGAAAACTATTTCCCTTCAGGAAGGTGTTACCTTTACGCTTGAAGAGGCTGTTATGCGAGTCACTTGTTTTATCGCAATTTACTTATCTGACACCTGTCTATAATGCATGTCTGGACGGCGTTGATGTGGTTAGGGTTCAGAGAGTACAAAATTCTTGTTTACGCTACATATATGGGATTTGTAAATTTGATCAAGTGTCTTATAAATTAGAACATGTACAATGGTTAAATATGCGCAATAGGCGAAAACTGCAATGCTTGTCACTGTATTACAAGATACTCACTTTTAACCCTCGCCGTCCCAAAATAATAAACTTACATGAAATCCCTAAACCGGGTCAATGCTGACCCACTTAATAATTAAGGTTATATGATTTGTAAATATTCAGTAAACTTTAATTTTATTTAAAAACTGTTAATGACAAAATAAGATATCAAAATTTGTGATATTTACTGAATATTTACATTATAGTATAGATAAATTTTGAAACGTTAAATACATTTTATATCTATTTATTATCAAAAAATTACAAACTTAGTGTAACATACTTAGCAGTGGCAAGCTCCCTGTATTGAAGCTAACCCACTGTTTGAATGTGATCTCCAAAAAAAAAGTCAACTTGACCTCTTATTGTCGAAGGATAAAAAATCTTAAATTCAAACTCAAACAGAAAGTAACAATGGAGGTCAAATTTACTCGTAAACAGTGGCCTAACTTAGAAAGCGGTCTAATATATGCTATTGACGTTCAACATCAAAAAATTTATGGTTCACCATCTTCGTCAATATCTGTAGATCTTCGTCGACAACTATTACAATTTGTTCTTTTGACAGTTTGAGTTGTTTTGCTGTGCTTCGGGCACACAAACCGTCCACAACCTTTACATTTGGTACTGTACTTATTGTCGTTGCCGCGACAGGTATGACATCTGATACGTTTGGTACCCGATACAGGATTTTCCTGCCTTTTACGAACAGCCACACCTGAAGCTTCGATGACCGTGCACACTGTATTTGAAAATCCTCCACCATCGTCTATAATTTGATTAGACCTTTTAGAGATATGGGGTTTGCTAATCTCCATTCCTAGTTCTTCTAGAAAAAGTTTTCCTCGAAATTTTATTGATGAATTTGAGTTCCCTTCAGGATTTTTCAAAAGCCATATCACCAAACTGTTGTAACACGCAATGTCAATAAAATTGAAAAACAATCGTAAGGGCCACCTCCTCGTGCTTCTCTTACATGAGTATTCTCTCACTAGTTTATCTAAAACGTCAACACTACTTTTTGTTTTATTGTATGTCAAAATCATTTCTGGCTTGAATTTATTTTCTGCAGTGGATATATCATGCTGTTGATGTAAAGATGACAGCAGTACGACAAATTTTCTGGGTTTTATAATGTAGGACAACTAAAGTCATTTCTTTGATAAACAAAAAATCAGACGAATACAGCGCTCGTTTTTTCACGTCCAATAATTGCTTTGAAATATTTTTACGAGCCTTTCTCAAAGTGCCAAACAACGTGAATTTTTTTTTGAGTAATTCTTGTGCTAAAGGAATGCTTGTAAAGAAGTTGTCAGTCATAATATTACGCCCACTTCCATGCCAGTGATGTGCTAAGGTCTTGAAAACTCTTGAACATTGATTTTTTTCACTTAAATCTCCTACTTTTCCCAAATACACTTCGAAGTTGCAACAAAAGAATGTCTTTGCGTCGCAAAGTGCCCAAATTTTTATCCCGTACTTGCCGGGTTTGCTAGGTATGTAAACTCGAAAAGGACATCGCCCTCTAAAGGATACTAACTGTTCATCAATGGTTCCCCAAAGTGAAGAATAGTAACTATCTCTACAATTTTGAGCAAAAATATCAGACATCTCACGAATAGGAGCTAATTTATCTTTTTTCTTTCTTTCAGGTCTGGTACTAAGATCGTCGAACCTAATATGTCTCATAATAGATAAAAATCTGTTTCTACTCATCATTACTAAACTGATTAAATTTGGACAGATGTGCATGCGATTAACACTCGATTCCGAGGCCGCCTCTCTCCTGCCAGTCTGCACATAGACTGGCAGTTTTTCAACGGTCATTTTTATATCAAATTTATGCAATGTTCAATGGAATTAGTGATGATATAAAGCACCTTTCACATGCGCAATTTAAAAGAAAGGTTTTCCAGTCATTGTATCAACAACAGCGTGATCTCGGGGGTAGATGCTAAATTGTTGCCGTATGCGAGCGTTAACGTGAGGAACATCAAGTTATATTTATTTTTATTGTAAGGCTAATTTAATTTTTATTGGTTTTATTATATTATTTTATTTAAAATGGGGTTAGATTGAACAGCTATTGATAGCTGGATCTCGCCTCACTGAAAATATTTACTTTGTTTAATTTTTTTTTGCGTTATATTCATCATATCAATAAAGTCGTTTATTATTATTATTATTTATCAAATTAATTGTAAAGATTGTACTGGTGTTTACATAGGTATTACTGGTCAGTGGCTGAAGAGACGTATTAGTTCACATAAAAGTGATTTTAACACTAAAAAAACTCAATGTGCTCTTGCTAATCATATGGTCACTTGTGGTCCTTGTTTTGATTTTAAAAATCCGGTTGTTCTCGATAGTGATAAGAATTATTGCTAGGGTTGTACCGATTAATCGGCGACTAATCGGAAGAGCCGATTATTCGGCCACTTTTTAGTCTGCGATTAGTCGGCGATTAATGGGCTCATTAAACAATAAAACCGATTAGTCGGCGTTTATTATAACGCTCAAAAAATATACCAACGAAAAATAAAATAAGAATAATGTTATGTATGTATTTATTACATAGTGAAAAATGAATAATTTTTGAATGTGGGTGTACTTTAAAGTACCCATACACGCAATTTCTTTCTCAGCTTTGCTCAGAAGATTAAAATTTTTTTTATAAAAATAACACTTTACCACAAATATATGTATTACGAAAGAAAAATCGAATATACCGTGTTATATATTTATCGTGACCCACGTGAGTGCTGTAATTTTAGGTGCGTATCTCAATGTTTAGTGGCAGAATCGGTACATATTTCTAAATTAGTAACTAGACTGTAACCAGATGTTGATACCTGATCAATTGAATGTTATTGTTATGATTTTTTAGTGCCATTATGTTTCGAAATAGTTCTAGGAAACAGAATTATCGTTTATATAATAATATAATACTATTAAATAACACAAATTTTCGTCGCGTCCAATACCAATCCTGTAAATTTTGGGTACATACTTAACACTCTGTACATCTCGACATCATACTTGTTACAATCAATGTTGAGCAAAGTGTCGATACTTATCGATGGTATCGATACCTGCCTCAGTATCGATATTCGCTACCAGCAAAGTATCGGTATCAAAGTATCAAAAGTATTGAGGTATGAAAAGTATTGAAATATCGAAAGTGTCGAAGTATTGCAACTTGTTTTATGTATACAGGAAATTGAGTATATACAGTATATTTAAGATTGATATACATCAGATCAAGATCTGTCCAAAAATACTTCAAGAGAGCTAATATAGTTTGAAGATGACAGTCAATAGGTGGTTATTCCTTATTATTTCAATTCCTGTTACAACTAATAACTCGAAATTTTACGTATATTCTTGTTTTTTCGCGATGAGTACGATAATCAAGGAAAATTATTAAGAACATATTGAATCCATATGTTCTTAATAAGAGTTGAAGTGCGGAATTTATTTCTCTTTTATTTTGTCTTTATTATTTCCACCACTTTAACTTCAAAATTAAAATCTACGAAGGAAAATACATAAAAAATGTGCTTATTATATACTTTATTTTATTATTAAAATATTATTTCCAATAATTCGATACTTTCGATACTTTGAATAGTATCGCTACCACAAAGGGATTAATACCCTATATCTTATTTATGCTACCATCCAGCCCTAGTAGTTACTAAAGAGAAATGGAAAATTAATGGAAGAACAGCACATATTAACATGTCTGTGATTAACTAATCATTGGACGGCTTCTTTCCGAGATGCAGCTGATAGGTTTAATATTAGCATAAGTTCCCTACAACCTGTAATTCAACGAAAAATTTATTTTATAAGCAACCTATTAGACGAAGTAAAGAGAGACGTACTGAGACAATGAAAAGAGATGCAGAAAGACATTTTCGTACAAATTAATATCCTACAGTGATCAGATGTGATCATCTCTCATCCTTCATTTTGTTGTTTATTTCTACTGTTCGAGCTGTAGCAAAATACAATATAATAAATAAAAATAAATTTTTATAAATTGATACGTAATTCTCCGTTCGAATAAACCAACTGTAAACAAGTTAGCAGACTACAAAGTGATGAGTAGGAGCTTTAAGGCATAATAGCTCATGATATATGAAGTCTTTAAGATAATGTACAATATTTGGATCAGTAATAGCTCATGTTATGAATAAGTTAGCAGACTTCAAACTTATGAGCAAGATTTTGGAGACATAATAGCTCACCCTGTCAACGAGTTGGCAGTCCTTCAAATAATATATAGTCTATGAAATAGAATTGACTCCTGCTATCAATAAGTTTGCAGACTTTAAGCTGATGAGCCGGTCTTTGGAGATATAACAGCTCTCAGCAGTCTTTAAGATAATGTACAGTGTTTTGAACAGTAAAAAGATAGTATACAGGTGTCCGGCATCTTCCGGATCAGAGGTATATAGCGAAGTAGAGCACATTATTTTGAGGCGATTTGTCTAATAAAATTTCTTCACATTGCTTATAACAGCAGCACGAGAACTGTTGAAAGATGTCCAATAGCGATCCTGGAAAACGACTGAAGAAGTCACCTTATCACTCCCCTCCTACGTATTTATTGTGCTTTTACATATTATGACACATAACTTATTGAATTATTGTAATTAAAAAATTGAAAAATATTCATTTTTATTCCCTTAACCTTTATTAACCCCGTATCTTATCACAGCAATTAAATTATGAATGTTTCAAATAGAAAAATCAATAAACAAATTCTTATGAGAAATAAACGCGTAAAAAACGGATGATAGGCGGGGAGTTGGACCGATTTCCTGAGTTTGATTTACGACCTCCTCTGTCGTTTTCCAGAGTTGCTATTACACATTAAACAGTTCTCGTGCAGTTGTTATAAACAATATGAAAAAAATTTATTAGAAAAATCATCTCAAAATAATGTACTTTACATCGCTGTATACCTCTGATCCGAAAAATACCGGACAGCCTGTATAATCGGTGGAACAAGATTATGTTGCCAACAAGTCGGCAGTCATTAAGATAACATATAGTCTGTGGTACAGTAATAGCTCGTGCTGCCAACAAGTCTGATGAGAAGAACTATAGAGACATAAAAGCTCATGCTGTCAGCAAGGTGGCAGTCTACGATAATACATAGTCTGTGGAATAATAATAGCTCATGCTACCAATAAGTTGGCAGACTTCAAGCTGACGAGCAGAACTATGGAGACAGAAGTACTCATAGTGTACAGTGTTTGAAACAGTAATAGTTCATGCTGCCAATAAGTTGACAAATTTCAAATTGATGAGCATGACTTTGGAGACATAATAGCTCATGCTGCCAACAAGTTAGCAGTTGTTAAGATAATGTGCAGTGTTTGGAACAGTTCTAACTCATGTTCTTAGCAGGTTAACAGACTTCCAAATGATGAACAGGACTTTGGAGATATAAACACTCACACTGCCAACATGTTGGTCGTCATTAAGATAACGTATAGTATCCAAAAGTAAAATCTAGGAAGAAAATACTTAAGAAATATGCTTATTATGCACTATTCGCACTATTCGTTCGATACTTTCAATACTTCGATATTTTCGATACTCAATAACTCATTTAAAGTATTTCCCAGCCCTAGTTACACACACACACAACATACTCAACACAACATGCGGCACCAGGGCGTAGCCCATTACCGCCTCAAACTCACAATCACATTTATACTCGCCCACTTAGCCTCCTCCCCAAGGGGGAGAAGTTACCATCCCTGCCACGTGGAGGCGGGGCCCCACGTATCAGCGAAACCACTGCCCATCCATCTCAACCTGCAAAAAACGAAGACCAACGCAAGACTAACATGTACATGTACTCACCCCCGCCGACGCACACATGGACCCCTCGTCACCGCGATGACCGCCACTCCCGGCGCGTCCAGCCCAGACCACGGCTAACCAGCTCAACACGCGAACCCCACCCGCACTCGAAGGAACATACCACCCGGTCACGCAATCCCCACTGGTTCTTCAAACCTCCTCGCCCTGCATCCATCTTCCCAGCATCTAAGCCGAAAGGAATACTTCAGCAGGGTCAAGGGAAAGGATCTGCGCACCGTCCAAGCAGCCCCCCGACCGCACGATGTAAGCCAGCTGTGAAGAGCCAGCACCGTCCCCAAGCCATCAGCACCGATGACCAGCGTCCACCCCACCAGACGAAGGGCCCCACCACATACATCCCCACAGCGCTCAATCCTGTCAACAAACATTAATACAATAAAAAACTCACCCTTCAAAAACTTACTAATTCTTTCTTTTCTGTTTCAGGTCCAGATCGTCGCAGCCACCGGATTTACCAGTGAAGACCCAACAGCACATCCACAAAGGGGAGTTTTTACGCAAGTACTCACACCTTCAAAACTTACTAATTCTTTCTTTTTCTGTTTCAGGTCCAAGGACGTCGCAGCCACCGGATTCTACCAGTGAAGACCCAACAACACATCCTCAACGGGGAGTCTTTAGGCAAGTACTCACACTACGATGACCAACCCTTGACTAGAATTATTTATCACTACATACTTTCCCTTATAGGAAACGAAACGAAGATGACAAAACCAAACGAACAAAGGAGCGTCAGGCGCTACCAGCAACAATCACGTCCGTAGAAATAAACAACAAACACCTAGTGTAAATAAACTCTATAATAAATAAATAAACTCTGTAAATAAATAAATAATAAACTCTGTAAATAAATAAATAATAAACAAACAAATAAATAAATACACTCTTCAATAAATAAATGAATAAGATAGGACGACACACACACGTGGCCTATCCTTCATTGGTCTGTGCACACTCTCGACGACGGATGGTAAATACCTTATCAATATAGCTCTTAAATATTTCAAAGTTCTCTCTTTTCACTATCATTTTAGGAAGATCTATACTCACCCAATCATTCACTCCAAGTTTCGTC
Organism: Onthophagus sagittarius; assembly: GCA_036711965.1. Taxonomy (NCBI): domain Eukaryota; kingdom Metazoa; phylum Arthropoda; class Insecta; order Coleoptera; family Scarabaeidae; genus Onthophagus; species Onthophagus sagittarius. The sequence continues at coordinate 33,228,793 of JASERS010000005.1, forward strand.
AAACACTCGGATCTTTCACCTCTGTACTTTTGGCACTCACCCATTATGTGCTCTACTGATTCTACTGCCCCACACGTACATAGGGCATCATCCACCAATCCCAGTTTAAACAGATTCTGCTTTATTGGTCCATGACCAGTAAGAATGAAGCCCAGATGTAGACCCACCCTCATCCAATCCGGCCATTTATGTTTTACCATCGGAACGAAACGAAATGTGACCCTACCCGATGTCCCTTCCTCCCATTCCTTCTGCCATATTTCTATTATTTGATTTTTAATGATTTTTTTCTTTTTCAGTTTCGACCACCCAGGATCAGCACCACGAAGACCCAGCAACGAAACTTCCTCACCAAGCCTCGACCAGTAATCTACATATCTCGTTGCAGCAACAAGATACAACGGTGCACACCCCGCAAGTACCTGCAATGACACGTTAGATGCGGTCCGACAGACCGGCAGCATGGCCAGAAGCATTATTCTCTGAACAGAGACCATCTTACGTCTAACATGGGTGTTGTTGATACGATCACCCCAGAACTGCACACCATACAAGCAAACATTTACAAACAAACCCTCATACACTACACGCATCGATTTTCAAGCGACCCTTGAGCAAGATCATACAGGACTTGGTACTTGAGACTTGAAGACCATTTGCCCTGGTCCATTCATCAATGTGGTCCAGCACGACCCCACCTCGACGCTCCATCTCTGCTCGACTGTTAGCAGCCACCAGTACGAAGATGTCGTCCGCGTAAGCCACCATCTCCGTTCCCTCGGCATCAAATTCCAAAACCTCATCCAACACCAAGTTCCAGAAACGAGGGCCAAGGACAGACCCCTGCGGACAGCCCCTGGACGCCCGACGTTCGACGATGCCCACGTCAGAAGCCATATGTATGATTCTATCACGGAAGTAGTCGCGCACCACCTCATACACATTACCCGGAACCCTCGCACACCTAAGCCACCTCAGAATCGCGGGCCACGGCAACGCGTCAAAGGCTGACGCCACATCAAGGCTAATCCCCAGCACGTATTTTGCCACTGACGTGTTCACGAACCGTTTAACCGCACAGAGAGCATCCACCGTACCCAAACCAGACTTAAACCCGAACTGCCGCGAACTGTGACCAACATTCTTCGAGTAGTGACGCTCAATCTTAGACCATAAGATCCTTTCCAGGACCTTTCCCAGAACCGGCAGCAGGGATATGATGCGGTAAGACTTAGGCTCTGTCGGTGGCTTTAACTTATTTTTCAGCAACATAACCGCACAAGCGCGTTTCCATTGCCTCGGAAACCGACCCGATTCAAGGCACAGATTGAAGAGCGTCTTCAGGATTCCCGGCATAACTAGCCAAAGCATTTTAACATACTCTGGATAAATTTCATCGTATCCCGGTGATTTACCAGTTCGCATAGATTTTATTGCCTCGTTGAGATCGCTCATGGCAACCCACTCATTCGGTACTGACGTGTTATACGTTTCGCGCTCCACAACCCCGACCTCATCAGCATCGTATCTTATCAGCGCCCCGAGCACACCGGCCACCGTCTCTGACCACCCCACCAACTCAGCACCCTCGCACACCACGGACGAAATTATATTTTTCGCGGGGATCTTATCCATAACCGTTTTATACAGTACACGGGTCATCGCGGGTCATCGCGGTACCTCTCCACAAACGCGACCCAGCTAGCTTGCTTCGCCGCCACGACGTTCTTCTTGTACGCACCAAACACTTCCCTGTAGTTCGCCCGTAACCGCACAAACCTACCCTGTTGTGACGGGTCCGCCGCCACTCTCTGTACTTCCCTCCTTACCCTTCGCACGTACCCTCTCTCACGCTGCAATTCTCTGGTCCACCAACCCCTCTTCCCAGTCCTCGTAGTCTTCCCGATGGTAGAATCCACGATAGCCACCAGCACCGCCGTGATCCTGTCGACCACCACATCCACGTGGTTACAACAAGCCCTAGTTACAACAAGATTATGTAGCATATAAGCACTTCCAAAAGTATTCGAACACGTCCGAACTTTGGAATGATCGGCAATGGCTGATTAATCGGTCGACTAATCGGCCGACTAATCAGCCCTTTTAAGGCCGATTAGTCGGATAGTCGTTAATCGGCCAAAATCATAGTCGGCCCAACCTTAATTATTACAATAGTTTTATTCTTGAAATGTATCAGATTAATTTGAGTGATATTAATTTTAAGACCGATACTAACAATTTAAGTAACATATATTCTTATGTTATTCACTGGGATAAAACCAGAAAGGATATTGATGATAACTTTTTAATTTTTTGATTATCTTTTTTTAATGTTTTTATTGTTTCGATTTGATTTGTTTCATTTTAAAATTAATTTCTTTACATTGTAAAAAGGAACTTTTTAATTTTTTAAAATTTTTTAAAATTTAAATGTTAAATTTTTGCGGAAAATTCTTTTATTTTATTTTTGAGCGTTATACGCTGGGATTGGTTTTCTGTTAACTGGTTTTCAAAAAACTTTTCGTATTTTTATCTTTGTACACAACATTTTAGTTCAAGTCTCTTCATCCATCTTGTTTAACAGTAAATTATGTAATTTTTGGTTATTAATTCGTAATTTTCTTTACCTTCACAATTTATTTTAACTATAATGTAAGTAATTTTGATAGTTATTCTTGAAAAAATAATTTCTTTGAGTCAAATTACAATATGTAACTTTTCCAGTATTTGCCTATGGAAGAAACAATAAAGATTCGAAATATTGCAAGTAATAATTTAGTTCACTTCTGAAATCTGATCGCCTCACCCATCAATCTAAAGCAGTAAATATAAATAATAATAAATTTTCTATCGAGATGATTTAAACTGAATAAAAATAAGAAACCCTCTTTTGGGGTTCTATTTGAATAAGAATGTCAAATCTGTCGTATTGCGGCATTTTCTACGTATGTGGGGTGGTATATCATAATATCTTAAAACTACCGGAAGGGGTGCAATAAAATTCAAAAACTCCCTCTTTATGGGAGGGTTGTATTTTCATTTTTCCTGTCGTCGTCTTTCGAAAAGAAGCAAGTCTCCCGCAAAACGAAGAAGGGTTTCCACTCACATTCGCCCCTTTGGACGCTTCTCCGATATGCGGTTTTTGCGCGGTGGTTTCTTTCATTTGGCGCTCCGATTCAAAGGATGTTTTCACGTGGAAAGCTCTCAAGTGGGGCTTTTTCTTTGAATAAGGAAAAAGGAGGGCGATGGTGAAATTGTGTATTTAAAAATGTGTATGAAATATATTGAACGGTTTCAGTATCTTTTTAATTTAATTTTAGCTTCTTCTTTGATTAGGTTAGATGATGTTAATTCAAATCGGGTGGAGGGGGTCGGATGTATTCCGAAAAAGGTTTTACCCGCTTTAAAAGTTCAACAAAAGCACCCGGTAACTTTCCCACTATATCACTCAAGAAACTTGATTTCCCTGCGTGCGAATTGAGGTGGGTGCGGTTAAATTTAGGGCTGGGTCTCATTTATTTTTCACGGCAACTCTTGGGTAAAGTCCCATTGTTTTCTATTTCCGTTTGTAATCCTCTTAAAATTTATCGCCATAATAAATATTTTTAATTTTAGTTATAACTGGCGCGAAATAATCGATTCCAATTTATAATACGTTACGCTTTAAATCTCACATAAAATATTAATAACCAATTTGGAAATTATTTCGGAAATGATTTTAAAGAGATAAAATAAAATTTAAATGAATGTCGTAATGCACATTTGTTCGTGGGTTAACGCATGAACGGCACACGTTCCCAACGCAAATGTAAATTACAGACCTTCTACAAATGCGAATCCATAAATTACCGCGTTCTACCTATTAATAATTCATATTTTATATATAAACGCGTACTACAAATCGATGCAAAAATTAACAACGAAAATTTATATATTTTCGATATATAAGCGCCACCTTTGCTGTTACGAACGAAATTTTGCTCCAATTTCTCTACTTTTACAGAGATGGCAGTATTTAAATCAATTTTTTCGAAATAAAAATAACTAAAAGATATTTAGGGTCACTTTCACATCTTGCTTTACCCTAATTACCTTTAATTAGAGTTTGTGATAAGTTAATAAGTACCCATTTATTGGTGTCGTGCCAAGAAGTACAATAATGTCGTGTGTTATGCTAAAATCTCAGCATTTATAAGTACATTCACTTCAAGCTTTACTCCTCCTTCTTCCGCTATAATTTTCTTAGCGGTTACTAAAGAAATTGTAAACGCATTTCATGCAATCTTTTCTGGTTTTATTGCATCTTTGATAAACGTATTCTTTCAATGACAAAATTGCGTATGTACATATATTTTTAATATCTATTTTATGCATTTTAATTTCAGTTTTGTTGGTTTTTGCTTGATTATTTAATCCTTCGATTAAATAATCAAGCAAATCATCAAGTTTAAATTCTCAACAAGGGTTTTTCAAAACATAATTTATTTTCATTTAACGCCGCTAAGAAATATCAGGGTTTACATGTTATTTTACATTACGCCACTAGTTATGTAATGAAATATTATCTAATTGAATATTGATTCGTTATGGATGTTACTATGGACATTCGTGGCAACGTCCAAGTAAATTCGTTAAATTTAAATTCATTTCACAATTAAGTATTGTTAGCTTTAAATTCGTATGGTTCCGTTCAATTTTAAAGCGGGGTTAGATAAAATTTTGTATTTAACACATTAAGAAACTGTTAATTTTGTTGAACTCTCGCGATTTATAAAGCTTGCTCGCTCGTTTTGGCAAATATTGCGTTCATTAAACAAAATGAGATTCACATTTTACACAACTATCGTTTCATTACATCACTAGTTGTGTAATGAAATATTACTTAACTGAATATTGATTTGTTTTTGGATGTTACTATGGATATTCGTAGCAAGGCTCAAGTAAATTCGTTAAATAATAAAATTTTGTACTTAACACGTTAAGAAACTGTTTATTTTGTTTAACTCTCGCTATTTACAAAATCCACCCGGTCGTTTTGGTAAATATTGCGTTCATTAAACAAAATGAGTCTTTTCGTAACTAGTTACATAAATAGCTATTATCTAACGCTACTAGGAAATATAAAGTTTTACATGTCATTTTAACGTTTTGTAACGTCACATTTTACACAACTATCGTTTCATTACATCACTAGTTGTGTAATGAAATATTACTTAACTGTATATTGATTTGTTTTTGGATATTACTACGGACATTCGTAATAACGCCAAAGCAAATTCATTCAATATAAATTCATTTAACACATAAGTCTTGTATCAGATACGAATTTATATGATGCCGTTAAACTGCAAAGCGCGTAACGATAATCCATCTGTTAGATGAGGATTCTCACCATCCTTCCCTTTCATTTTAATTTGATTGTGCACATCGGATAAATCAGTTTATTGGTAAATAATACCATTCCAACCTACAATTTTAAGCGAGCCAACTACCCACTATTGTTTATCTCAATATATAAGTTGTTTATCACTCCTCTTCGCTTTCTAAACCTTGAGTGACCATCTGATAGGAGCTACCTTTCCTCTGTCTCTTTTTCTAGCCTTGCAAGCAGCACCTTCGCATATATTTTCTACGACGTATTCAATAAGCTGATACCTCTCACTGTACCTTTTCTTCCCTTTTTGTATAAGAAACTTATAGGACTTATCCATACCTTTTTCAACACTATCCACAAGCTCCCCCTCACTTCCATCGTTGCTTCCAACCAAGCCTCGTTCTGCACCTCATCTTCTCCGGGTACCTTTCCCTTCTCTAATCCCGCCAATACCATCTCTACCTCCTCCTGCGTTATATAATCTTCCCCTTGTACCCTTCTTAATAATCTCTCTGCCCTCCTTTGATTATATCCCATAAAGTACTCTCTCCACTTCATCATGGATATCTGACCAGTAATCTCGTCCCTTCCCCTTCTTATTTTATTTATGTATTTCCATACATCTGCCTCCCGTCTCGCTGACCTAATTTCATCCGCCTTCCATTCTCTAAGTTCCCTCATTTTTCTTTTGCAAGTGTCCTTATACTTACTTTATGCTTCTTTATATTGAACTGATCCCACCGCCTATGTTTCAATTTTCTTCTCGCTTTTCTCTCCACCTCTCTGCACTCGCCAACCCACCACTCGTTTCTCCCGAGCTTCGTCTCACCCCCTCACACGTTCTGCATTAAAACTCTTTCTTCGGCCACGTTCACCATATCCTGTATCTCCCTCGTCATCTCTACCCTCTGTTGCCAATCCTACAATTTTCTCATGTAATAGTTTACTCCACTTTCTGTCCAAGTTGAGACCAGTCTCCCACCGTTCAGAAGGCGTTCAGGAGATTCATTTCATCTTGTTGAAAAAGTTAAGTATTCTCGGATTTAGTGCGTTACTGGTATTGTTGATGAAATCTTATTTGCTAGGTAAACTGCAGTTTGTTCGCTGTAGGGGCTTCATTTTTATGGGATTCTCCACAATTTCTGGAGTTCCACAAGGCCCTAACTTCGGGCCATTGCTGCTTCTAGCGTTCATCAACGATATAACCGAGATCTTGGATTGCGAAAAACTATTGTTTATTGATAACCTAAAAACCACCCCAACCCAACAATAAATCCTTCCACCCAGTCTCACATGTCCTGATTCACCACTGTATAATCAATTACTGACGCCCCCTTGCCCCTATATACGTATTCTCTCCCTCTTCATCTTCTTCTATATTCCCATTCAGATCTCCCACCCCCTCTCTGCCAAACACCTTAATAATTCTCTTCTCTAGCCGTTTTCTATCTTATCCTTCGACCGTCGTTGTATATTTACCATCTCTTTCATTATCCTACTATAGATTGTGACTATCTGTAATATATGCCACCGCCATTTAATTTTCCTCTTCTTCATCCACATATTCCTCCACTCTTCCAACATTTATCCCCTACTGACCCTCCTCTTCTTATACCTTTTTTCAACATATACACAATTCCATCTGACATCTTACCTATCTTCGACCAACTTCCCAAGTTTCGATCAAACAACTCACCTCAAACCATTTCAAATATTCTCAAAACCCACTCTTATATAATTCCTTGATGGATTTCGACTGGTCATTTCTTGATGATGCCAATGATGTTGATGAGATATGTATGCGTTTTTATAAGAAGTTGGAAAGCGTGAAGCACTGTATTCGGACGAAAGAAGAAATGGGCAAGAAGTATAAGTTTGGTAGATCGATGAATTTTTGGGTGAATATAAGTGTTATAGAGCACCTTCGAAACAAATTATTGCTGAAGCTTATAAGTCGTAGTTGACGTCGGTTGAACAATCTTTAAAACCTGATTGCAGGAATTTTTGGGCATTTGCACGATCCCGAAAGGGTAACACATGCAAATACATTCCTGGCCTGATGTAAAGAGATGGCTTGTAGTTTAGTACTTGATGCTTTTGCTGACTACTTTCTACTACATGCGATCTGATCCCGTAGGATTCCGGATTTTGATCAGTCCCGTCACAACTTGCAGTTAACTATTGAGTCTATTCTATTGAGAAACAATAGCGTTATTATGCTGCTTTTACAAGACATTTGAATGTGTTCTCTTCAAGCATATTTCATTCCACCTCAAAAACTTTATAAATCCTGCTTATAAAGTAACCTGTCCTGCCCTATACAATACATCGTGGACATTATAGATTCAGAAGACGTTCGATTAGCTGGATCATTTCATCTTGTTGAAAAAATTGAGTAATCTCGAATTTAGAGAGTCACTGCTATTATTGATGTAGTCTTATTTGCTAGGTATACTGCAGTTTCTTCGCTATAGAGGCTTCATTTTTATGAGATTCTCCCCAATTTCGAGAGTTCCACAAGCCTCTAACCTCAGGCCATTATTGTTTCTAGTGTTCATCAATGATATAATCGAGATTTTGGATTGCAAAAAACTATTGTTTGCTAATGACCTCAAAATTTTCTCAGTGATTGGCAATGTCAGCGACGTAACCGTTTATCAATGAATGCATCAAAATCTGTTACGATGTCTTTCTCACGAAAGCTGGGCGAGATTAAAGATGTGAACTGAAAGAGGAAATTCTTTTGCTTTTTACCTACAATTAGTAATCCAGACTTTTCCATGAATTTGCAAAGTTGACAACAATTACCTAATCGTTTTCGAATGTGTTGAAAAATTTTTAGTAGCTTACTTATGTTTTTCCTATATGTTCACAAACGTTTCCATAGATCTTATTTCAATTTTAATAACAATCACTATTTTACATTGATCGATATTTGTTACCTGCTATGGGTTCTCTATATCCATGCAAATGCAGCAATTTGTACAACATTTTTTAAACCAAAAAAATGGAAAGAAATGGAATTAGAATTCTTTGTCACACCGCTAATATTGGCTTTAATACATATTTATTACCAAAGGAACCTGAAAGACTTGAAACATGACAAAAACGTGTCAATGCTATACAATGGTCGTTTTCTGAATCTTATTAAGGCACTCTTCTCATCCATCATTTCTATTAGCTGCTTCCTCATTTCCACATCGGAACCTAGTCACCAATTTCTTCCCTTCCTCATCTCCTTCCAATACCAAGTATCTAGGCAGTTCCTCCTTAATTATGTCCCTACATACTTCGTTATACCCCTCTCAACTCCCTCCACCTTACCCATCCTTCGTCCAGTGTTTCTCTTGCCATCCCAAACTTTCATATTCTAGAATATAAATTCCATACAAATTAGTTATTTTATAGTCTTTAAAGCAACTTATACAGCTATTCAATTTTGTAGACCAAAAATTGTTCTTACATACCTCTCTGTAATATGAAGATTCTGCCCATACCTTGATTCTGCTCATATCTCGGCCCGAAAAGACAATTCCATATCTTAGCAAGGAATGAAGTATGCATAATTAGCAGATAATGCTGCATCAATGTTTGCTGATCTGGAAATAATCCGAATGGCATATGAGAAGTGACTGATCTTGCTTGCAAAGAAGTCTACGCGATTGAAATCTCACGAATGAGTAAAACTCATTCACATATAGGAAAAATAATAGGGGACCCAATATGGAAACCTGAGGTACACTCATCTTGACTTCCCTCCAATCTGAACTTATTTTTGTTCCCTGGTCATTGTGGACAGCAACGCATTTATCCTCCAAGTCAGATAAGATTTCATCCACGACGAGCAGACACCACCAAAACCAAGTCTTTCCAATTTGGTCAAAACGATTGAATAACGTTCTCTATCAAAGGGTTTTTTAAGATCCATGAGCAATAGTGTTATAGCCTGTTTTCCATTTTATACCAAGATAATATTTTCGCAAGTTCCGATCTTCCGAAACTTTCGAATATATTACAATTGTTTAAATAATTAATAATTTTGTTATAAATTTTTGCAAGATCAAATATGAGTGCTATGAATGCAGCTGATTTTATCCTATGTACTCGATCAATCGGCGACAAATGGGAAATTGCTTACACAATGCAAATTAATATAGAAAAAATTTACTCAATTTTCATTTTATATTGTATACAAAAACGAAAGTAAGCATTATTAGAGTTTATAAACTAAATCAAAAAATTAAACTAAACATTAAAATCTTTCAACATGATATGCAATGTTTTATACATTAAAAATTTTTTCAACAACTAGATTAATCAAACTACTTCAAAAACTATTAAAACGTAACGGTAACTCAAATTCCGCGGAGAAGCGAGTTCAAGGCGAGTTCACCGAGAGTATTTTCAATTAAAGTTCCGGTGAACGGTGTCTCTGTCTACTGATGAAGTGTTCGACTCGTCTTTGGGCTCCTCTTGGAAGGTGCAGAAGGCAACGATCAAGATTCAGCGATCCCAAACATTTTCTTTTAGTTAGACAAGACAATATTATTTTTGAATTGAAATCAAAATATCGTAGCTTTTTTTGGACATTTCTAATCAAAGCATGACATTTATTACAAGATCATAAAAAAAATAGATAAAATTTTTAGTGAAAATCATTGATTTTATCACGAAAGTTTAATAAACCCTGGCGAAACGGCAACGATCGTTAGTTGAAAAGATAGTGGGGAGGAGCAGTGCGTGCTCTATATAAGCTGCGCAAGCTCAAATGATCATACTCGGTGCTTCAGTGTTGATTAGTAAGTTCAGGATGCCTTCTCCGTGCGATAGCTGTAAAGGTATTTATAATTGATTCATTTAACAAAAGAAATAATTTTAAGGATTCCTTTTTTTATTGATTTTTTTTAAGACACTTGTGGTCAAGGAGGAAATTGTGGATCCGATTGCAAATGTGGTCCTAATTGTAAATGCTCAGCATCATCAGGTAAAAAAATCTCATCGATTACAAAAAGATTTTTTAATAAACTTTTTATTTTATTAGGAAAAACTTGTGGATGTTCAAGTGGGGCTACTAAATAAAAAATTAAATACATCATGGATTATATAATAACCAGCTTTATTAAGTTATTTAAACTGTTAAAATCAATGATGATTAACAAATAAAAATAGGTTCCTTTTTATCTAGAAATATATCATGTAACGATTATAATTTAGAGAAATAAAGCAAATTTATGCGTTAATAAATCTTTTTATTTATAAATTGAACTAAAAATAAATCTGTTGTTGTATTGTTAACAATCTTCAATTGCAATAATTTTAATGGATGCATTCAAAGAGTAAATTTATGTTGTTGAGAACTTCTAAATGATGTGCTTAAAAACGAATTCATTTTTTGAATAGATCGCTTTATGAAGCAAATGTTGGCTATTAAAAGTTGGCTTTTACACACATTTCTCAATAAAGGAATCTGAAGAAGCGTTAAAAAAATGATTTAAGTGGATTGCTTTTGAACCAAGTTCTTTCATAAAAAATTATGTTTTAGAATCAAGAGATACTAGAAGGTATAGGGAACTCATAAAAACAATGGATCGATGATATGAAAGCAAATAAAATAATTTTTCGTATCTTCAAAAGTAAGTCAAAGAGCGATACGCTCGAAAGTGTAGGGACATCTTGCCGGATATTATGCGGAATCTTCAATGTTTACATGAAATGTAGATGATTAATACCATGTTTAATAAATATTGTAAATATATAATCGTTGGTTGTTTTTCTGAGCGTGGCTGTTGCTGTTTTAGATATTGACGCTATCCATCGAGTACAGCATGGTCAGAGTGATGGTGATTGCAGTCAAAAGACGGTGGTGGTGAGATTTTGTAATAGATTGCGATGTGATCATCTTCTCGCTGCTGCTGGTGCGAAGATTCGGGAGCTTCCTGTTGGCACTGCTTGAAGAGTGAAGATTGTCGAAATTGCTGATCGATGCTTCATAAATGATCATCCCACTCTTTCGAATAAGGCTTTATTTGGTCGGGTCAGAAAGATTGCCAGTGTAATATAATAGCAATTTGTACATATTTAAGTAAGTAGATATGTATTCAATCTTACCATCTTTTCCACCCTAAATCAACTAACATGACATGTCTACCCTGTCAGTGCACGAATTTTAAGAATATTGATAAATCATAGAAAAGCACCGTAACAAAGAATCAAATACTAACCAGATATTAATTGAAAATGGTGCTGTTAATGCAAATTTTGTGGTGCAAGAAATATATCAACGAAGGGTGAAGAAAAGTTGCATAATATAATAGAAGCAAAGATGATGAGCGGAAGTTTTCCTTATGTCAACCAAGAAGAGGACAGAGAAACGCCTCATAGAAGCTATTGAGCTTTATGATTCATTTTTAAATGATCAAGACAAACTTTTTTTGATTTAGTTATAGATATTAGTCGTTGTTTAACTAAATAGTCCGCCAGTTCTTTGTCAGATAAATTAAATACTGTTAGATAGGCTGGGAAGTCAATAGATGAGTTAGGCAAAGAACTAAAAAATTTATTGGTTAATCTTACTAATAATCAGGCTGATGATGATGGCTGATGGTGTCTTCGTTTGAAAAGAGTATTGTTTCACGACTGAAAGGTGATTTATATATTCATTCTTACAATTCTTTCCACCCTAAATTGACAAATATTACACTATGGAAAAACATTATAAGTAGTAGATAATAAACGATTCTAGAACCTCCTCTCAGAACCCAAGGTCAACGCCAAGGACACTCTGCGTGACCATAACCTTGACCTTGGGTTCTGAGAGGAGATTCCAGAATCGGCTAATGGTAAGGGCGTTGTAGACCTTGATTAGTAACAGTGACCTTTACTTTGACCTCTATGATGACCTTGACCTCGACTTGAAATGTAGTTAAACACTAACAAGAAGTCAAGGCCAAGGTCACGCTGAGTGACCATGACCTTGACCGGAGGTTCTGAGGGGAGGTTACAGAATGGTAAGGGGTCGTAGACCTTGACCAAGTCGAGGTCAAGGTCATCATAGAGGTCAAAGTAAAGGTCATTGCTACTAATCAAGGTCTACAACCCCCTTACCATTAGCCGATTCTGAAACCTCCTCTCAGAACCCAAGGTCAAGGTCATGGTCACGCAGAGTGTCCTTGGCCTTGACCTTGACCTTGGGTTATGAGAGGAGGTTCTAGTATCGGCTATTATCTACTACTATTATAAATATTATTCAAATATTTTTAGATTTTATTATCAAAACACTCGTGATTTGAGGAGGAAGCTGTTTGTTGAACCTCTATCAAAACTTGCTTAACTCTAAGCCGGGCATTCACTTGGGAGACTTTTTGCCGGGTAATTATTGAATATTTAGGTATAATCGACCAAATGGTTGTATCTCTATCCTTGTCGATTATACTTAGGCCTAATTGGTTTAATCGTGTGGACGTGGTTAATATCACATCATGTTTATGTGCTGTATACAGCCGAACAATAATACAGCACCATATGATTTCATTAACGAGCTGATATCCCTTATTGATCGTCATCCCGATGATAAATTTCTCATATATGGTGACTTTAACTTACCCGAAATTCAATGAAATCTTGATGCGTCTAATTTCGCCTGCTTTGATCCCCGTACTAACTCTAAAAGTTCATCCGATTTCTTAGACGCTATTTCCCTGTGCAGCCTTACTCAACAATACTTAATCTTACTAATGCGTTTAATAACACACATGATCTGATTTTTTAAACTCCATTTCTTGGGTGGATATATTAAATAAAAGCGCAGTAGATGAGGACACTAACGCTTTATTTATTCTGTTTTGTTGTCCGGAATTGATAAGTTTATTCCAAACACCAGATTAACTGTCAGGAAAAAAGAGGTCAAGAAAAAAAGAGAGCACACAGAAGATGGAAACGATTTGGTAATCGAGTTGATTATTTTACTTTTCCATTTTTACCGGGTCCTAAATATTTTATTGAGCACGATCACAAACAATATATACAGCAAACTGAACCTAGTATTGCAGGCAATCCAATTTTTGGTCGTATATGAGATGTGTGACTCACTTTTCTCAACTTTGCGTTGAGTAATGTTTGCCTGAAGTTAGTGGAGGTTGATGAGGCTTTGGCTGAGTTAGCAGTTAGTAGTTGTTAAGACTAGTGGGCAGGATGAAAATAAAAAAAATTATGGCATAGTTCTTTTTGTACCCCTACATATGATCTATAACATCTCTTTGGAGTAGGGTATTTTTCCAAAGGGTTAGGAGTGTGCTCGCGTTCTGACGAAATTTAAGAAGAGAGATAGTAGTAATGTGATCGTACTAAAACTAGCTTACAAACTTATATTCTTTTTTGTAAAGAATGAGATTGATTCGAGACAGCACGGATTTTTTGCAGGTCGATTCATTGAAACTAACTTGTTCTTTAACTATCTCTTTTCATGATTTTTATCAAGTTTTTATCAACCAATTTATTATTGAGAAAGTTGATAAGCTTTGGTATTGGTGGTCGGCTGTTGACCTGGCTTTGGTCTTTCTTGAGCGGCAGAGCGCTGATCTTTTCTATTGGTGGGTATTATTCTGAGAAGATTATGGTGTCATAGGGGAGTCATCTTGGTCCCCTACTGTCCCCTACTACATCGAACCCTTTGAAATGTAAAAATTATGCTTAAGTGTACTTTTAAGCGAAAAGATAATATCATCACCTTCTGATACTACAGTTCGATGTTCACATCTATGGAGTGGTTAGTAAGGCTTGGCTTTATTACTCGATCCACGGAACTGTTTTTTCAAACAAATTATCCATCAAAGCTTTATATTGTTCTTTTGTTTCTAGTGTGCTGACTTATTCTAGCGTTGTGTGGACTCTACAGTAATCCATTTATATAAAGAGATTGGAAAAAATCCAAAAAGGATTGCAGTCTTTTTAATATTGTTTCCCTTAGAAAACGGCGAATCTGTAATAATGTCTTAAGTGAGAACAGCAACATTACCCTAATCAACCGATGTAATTAACTCATCCATAAACGCCATCATTGACGTAGTAATACTAAAACTCATTCTAAAACCCGATTAAAATGCCGGAAGTATTTTAAATTTATCAAGATATTCCACAAGTTGTTGTTTTATAATCTTCTCCAAGATCTTTGAAAAAGCTGGCAACAAAGTAACTGGTACAAAAACTGGTAGGATTTTGATTTTTAGGAATAATTTGTTTAATGAGAACATGCTTTCAAATGTCCGGAAACCGTGCCTCAGTGATAGAAACATTTAATATATATGTAAAATAAGGTAAAATAACTAGCCTAATCATATCGACGCTAATACCATCTCTACCATAAGAACATGACTTTAAGTTTTTTTAAATTTTCTACTGTGTAAAAACACCTCCAGATTAGAATAAAAATCCCGAACGTATTGATCGAGAGGTGTTGAATCAATAATATCAGAGATACTCATCAAAAAGTAATCATTCAAGTCGTTAATATTTTTCAAAACTTCCGGAACGTTACTTATAGATTTCTTTTTCAAACTAAGTTCAGTTAGTTTAGACCACATCTGTTTCCTATCACGCATATCACCAATATGACGAAAATAAGCTCGCTTCTCTGTCTATCGACTTATAATAATCCCATTTAGCAGAGGACTGATACTTCTTAATGTCCGCTTTCGCCTTATCTCGCAAAGAAATCATAAATTTTAAATTGTCAGTGAGCCAAGGTGGGTGTTTCCTACCACTTCTCTTTCTACTCACTACGGGTGCAAAAACATCGAAAGAATAATTAGCTATTATTAAGAAAGGCAAGCTTCTCATTAACGTTCTCAACAAAAAAATATGATTAAATGAAATTTGTTTTAAAAGCCAGCTACATCAATAGTAACCAGATTTCTCTCAATTTGAAGAGAAACTTTGGAGAAAGACCTAACTAGCGATAACTCACAGAAGATAATATCATGATTAGAAGTCTGAAAAGTCAGGACTCCAGAATATTTGACATACACCGTATAGAAGGCAAAAACAAGATCAATTAATTTTGACGAAGTACGAATAACTCTAGTTGGTTCATTAATCAACTTTTTAGCATCAAAAAGCGTTTTCAAAGCCTCAGTATTTACATTTTGAGAATTAAGAAAATCATTGTTTAAGTCACCACAAACTATATCATCACTAAGAGGAAGACACATAGAGATAGTTTCCTGAAGTTCATCCGGAAAAGCGGATGAACATGAAATACATGGAAAATTGGGAGGACGATAAACTACGCCTAAGATAATTTTATGTTTATTTACGCTGAAAAGTATCTTTAAATATATACCTTACATAAAATACAAGAGATATCGAAACATTAAGTTTCTTATAAAAATCGGTCTTACAGAATCTGATATCATCAGAGATATCATTTCCTCTATCTCTTATAGAAAGATATTTGATGCT
The DNA here is from genome assembly GCA_036711965.1 of Onthophagus sagittarius. NCBI lineage: Eukaryota > Metazoa > Arthropoda > Insecta > Coleoptera > Scarabaeidae > Onthophagus > Onthophagus sagittarius. Next base: position 33,244,622 of record JASERS010000005.1, read on the forward strand.
ATCCATCCTGCTCTTCCCAAGAAGCTCAGTATTTTTGGCAGTATAATCCCAAGGATAAGGCTTAGACGTCGTTATTCATCGTATTTGTCAAGTAGAAGCCATATTTGACTATTTGACCATTATTTTTTATAATGGCTTTGCCTCCTTGAAGTTTATGGCATGATCTGGTGTCCTGCAGGGCTCTAACTTGGGTCTACTACTGTTTGTAATATTTATTAAAGCCTTATTAAAAATATTTAAGTCAATATTGGTCTTATAAGTCAATATAAGTCTTATATTGGCCTATACCGATGATCTTTAGATATTACATCCTGTATAAGACATAGGTCAAAATCCGATTGGATTTGCATGTCTTTCCGATCGATACACCTAATCCTACTCCTATCTCTTCATACCACTGCATAAATAGAATGTCTTTACTTAAAATAACTTTTGTAATAGAACTTATGCTGTACATTATAAGGCATATAGAGGGTGTTGCTTCTTCAGTAATACATCGCTCATTCGGTCGTATGGAAATCAAAAAGATTTTTAAAATACCTTTCTTTCTTATAGCGTCATCATTTTTTTCGCTGAATACTCAAAGAAACGACCATGACATCAAAATCATTACAAAGCTGGTGTATGGTGAGATGGACTGTAGCTGGTTACTCTCCTGCTTTAACTTTTGTGTACCACTACTTGAAGAATTGTAGAATTAACATTCAAGCCAACGCTACACTACAAAGAACGTGCAGAAACTTAATGACAATATCATTGTTTTCGCTAAATGTTTAATTATGTTTTTCGCAATGAAAATTTGTATGTTTGTATTACAAACATATTAAAATACAGTCTTGTAATTGTTACTTGTTGAGCAATAATGATGTATATTACTATTTTTATTAAAAACATGATCTAACTTGGCAAAATGATATACTTTTGATAGACCAACTACCCTGTAAGTAGTTGAAAAATCGTTTATATAGATCTTTATAGATTTGGTATAAAATTAGTATTAAAATGGTATAAATTTAATGGTTGTATTTCAATCCGCTCTTGAGATATGTAGTCTTAAAATTTATGGATTATTTTATGGATTTATGGTAATTTAATAAATCGTAACCACTACATTTATGGGAAATAAGAAATCGTTTAATGCTGATTCTATCTTTATTAATTAGCTTTAAAATTATACAAATTTCATCGTTGTATCTCAATTCGCTCTTCTCAAAATTTATGGATTTTTAAACGAGTCAAATATGCAAAGGTAATTAAAAAAATCGTAACGACTACATTTATGGGAAATTAGAAATCGTTTAATGGTGGTTCAATCTTAATTAAATTAGCTTTAAAATGATACAAATTTCATCGTTGTATCTCAATCCGCTCTTGAGATATGTAGTCTTAAAATTTGTGGATTTCTAAACGAGTCAAATATGCAAAGGTTATCAAAAAAAATCGTAACGACTACATTTATGGGAAATAAGAAACCCTTTAATGCTGGCTCTATCTTTATTAAATTAGCATTAAAATGGTATAAATTTAATGATTGTATTTCAATCCGCTGTTGAGATATGTAGTCTTAAAATTGTGGATTTCTAAACGAGTCAAATATGCAAAGGTAATTAAAAAAAATCGTAACGACTACATTTATGGGAAATAAGCAATCGTTTAATGCTGGTTTTATCTTTATTAAATTAGTATTAAAATGGTATAAATTTAATGGTTGTATTTCAATCCGCTCTTGAGATATGTAGTCTTATAATTTGTGGATTTCAAACGAGTCAAATGTGTCAAGTTAATTTAAAAAAATCGTAACCACTACATTTATGGGAAATAAGAAATCGTTTAATGCTGATTCTATCTTTATTAATTAGCTTTAAAATGATACAAATTTCATCGTTGTATCTCAATTCGCTGTTGAGATATGTAGTCTCAAAATTTGTGGATTTCTAAACGAGTCAAATATGCAAAGATAAATAAAAAAATCGTAACGACTACATTTACGGGAAATAAGAAATCGTTTAATGCTGGTTCAATCTTAATTAAATTAGCTTTAATATGATACAAATTTCATCGTTGTATCTCAATCCGCTCTTGAGATATGTAGTCTTAAAATTTGTGGATTTCTAAACGAGTCAAATATGCAAAGGTTATCAAAAAAAATCGTAACGACTACATTTATGAGAAATAAGAAATCGTTTAATGCTGGTTCTATCTTTATTAAATTAGTATTAAAATGGCATAAATTTAATGGCTGTATTTCAATCCGCTCTTGAGATATGTAATCTTAAAGTTTGTGGATTTCTAAACGAGTCAAATATGTCAAGGAAACTTAAAAAAATCGTAACGACTACATTTATGGGTAATAATGAATCATTTAATGATGTTTGTATGTTTATTAAATTAGCTTTAAAATGATACAAACTTCATCGTTGTATCTCAATCCGCTCTTGAGACATGTAGTCTCAAAATTTGTGGGTTTCTAAACGAGTCAAATGTATAAAAGTAATTTTAAAAATCGCAACGACTACATTTATGGGAAATTAGAAATCGTTTAATGCTGGTTCAATCTTAATTAAATTAGCTTTAAAATGATACAAATTTCATCGCTGTGTCTCAATCCGCTGTTGAGATATGTAGTCTCAAAATTTGTGGATTTTTGAACAAGTCAAATATATCAAAGTAAATTTAAAAATCGCAACGACTACATTTATGGGTAATTAGAAATCATTTAATGCTGTTTGTCTCTTTGTTAAATTAGCTTTAAAATGATACAAATTTCATCGTTGTATCTCAATCCGCTCTTGAGATATGTAGTCTCAAAGTTTGTGGATTTCTAAACGAGTCAAGTATGTCAAAGTAATTTTAAAAAGTCGTAACGACTACATTTATGGGAAATAAGAAATCATTTAATGCTGTTTGTATCTTTATTAAATTAGCTTTAAAATGATACAAATTTCATCGTTATATCTCAATCCGCTCTTGAGATATGTAGTCTCAAAATTAGTGGATTTCTAAACGAGTCAAATATGTCAAGGTAATTTTAAAAAATCGTAACGACTATATTTATGGGAAATTAGAAATCGTTTAATGCTGGTTCAATCGTAATTAAATTAGCTTTAAAATGATAAACATTTCACCGTTATATCTCAATTTGCTCTTGAGATACGATGTTTTAAAATTTCGGGATGTCTAAAATAATCAAAATTGCAGAGTTTATTTCAAAAAATCATAACGCCGATGTTTATGGAACATTAATAACTTGTTATGGCACATTTAATTTATGTGAAATTTACTTTAAAATTATATATATTTTATGTTTATATCTTAATTCGTTCTTGAGATACGACCCCTAAAATCTAAAACAACTAAAAGTGCTTCATTTTGAAGGAATTTTTTTTCGTTTGATAATTTTATTAATAACAATAAATTCAAGAAACTTAATTTATAGAAATAAAACAAAAATTCTGCGATATATAAGCTTATTTACTCGTAAATTGAATTAAAAATAAAATACAATCCATCGTAACATCGTTAAATATCTTAAAGTGTAATAACATTAATACATATCTATATCTTTCGACGTCCGAATCCAATTAACAAAAAAAAATTATAACGGTGTGCAATCTTTAGATTTAATATTTCGTATTAAACGGAACAAATTAAACGAAGAACGGTTTGGAGGGAATTCGAAAACCATTTCGCACATTCTTTTTTAAATATGTAAGGCATACAAATAAGTCACGCAAAATACTTGTTTTATTAAAGACTTTTTAGACGTTTTCCTTCAAAAACCATCTTTTTTTCGTTAAATTCGAAATCCTTTTTTAGGGAGTTGAGTAATAGTCTAATTATCCTATACGTTACAATTTCTTAATAATTTCTTTAATTTTTTTCCTTTTCGAGTCAGTTTTGTTTCAGTCAGTTTTCAAAATTGGTTCTTCGTCAGTCTCAACGTCCGACGATGACTCATTTTCCCGCGATCTTAATCGCCTACGAACTTTCGGACCATCATCTTGATTTTCTTTGCATCGGATTAACGAATGTAAAGCGGCTCGTAAACAGGTGAATAATTTCGGAAAGAGTATTTCGTGTTGAGCCAAAACTTGGCGCACCCTTTGTCTTTGTTTGGTCAATTCTAAATTAGAAGAACTGCTTGAAATCGCCGGTAATTGATTGTTGGCAACGAATTGTTTGAGAGATTTTTCGCGGACGTAAATGAACGGGCGAATCACTCTTAGATCGTGTTCTCTTATAAAATAATGTGCTTTTAGCGTTTTCAGTCTTCCTTTGTGGAAAATTGATAATAAAAAGCTTTCGACTAAATCGTCTAAATGTTGGGCGACGGCGATTACGTTGTATCCGCCGTTTTTGGCTGTTGCATAAAGTCTTTGTCTTAGAGAGCTTGTGCGAAAACTGTAATAATTTTCAGCGGCGTGTTGTTCGTTTTTTGCGATTTTACCATCGACGTGATCATCGATTACGTAATTTACCCCCAAACTTTTTAAATGTGGGATAATTATGCAAGGATCGCATCCTGAGTCTTCAGGATCAACTGTTGCGGCTCCTAAAGTGAAAACGACCCCTTTCCCCGAACAAATACTTTGATATTGTAATAAAGCGTGGAGGAGACTTAATGAGTCTTTTCCTCCGCTTAAACATACAAGAATTTTATCTCCGTTTCTAATCATTTCGTATTCGGTGATTGCCTCAACGGTTGGTTGCCAAATCGTTTTTGGGGAACACGACCATTTCGTTTTGTTGGTTTCATTGGAAGACTTTTCCGATTCGCTATTATCACTATGATCACTATTTTCGCGATGTCTTTGTAATGTCATTTTGGCTTTTTCGCGTTTCGTTGAAGCTTCGGAGCTGCTTCTTCGAATCCCGTCGAGATCGTGTTCGTGAAATGAAAGGTTTATTCCGCTATCTTGAGAACTAACACTTGTAACGTTCGATGATAAATGTTTTAATTTTCCTACTTTGTCCGTTAAGTCTTCGTCACTTAATTGTTTAATTCCGGTGTTGATCATTTGGATGACGGTTTCGCTACTCGATCCGGGAGTGTATTTTTCGGGTTTTTCTTTGTTGCACTTTTCACTTTCGCCGGAACTTGAGGCGCGGGAGAACGATCTTTTTTCGGGGGTGAAATAAACGTCGACGGCGCTCACGACGTCTCTTATTTCTGATTTAACCTCATTCGCCATTTGTTTAGAGACTTTCTCAAGATATTCGGCCACTTCATTCGCCGAAATAGAATCACTCCTTCCATCTTCGCTGCTACTTCCTTGTTTATCATACGCAAAACCCATTGATGAGCCAATATCTATTGCGTCCTCGACTTTTGAGATGACCTCTCGTATTTCTGATTTAATATTCGTCGCCAATTCTTTAGTCATTTCCGTTACGTAGGTTTGCAGGTCCGGTCCTGGGGATGCCCTCCCTAACATACTATAATCGAACGAATTTGATACAATATTCAAGCTATGAGTTGGAGATGTCGTTGCATCTGAATCCAAGGAATGTAAATCAGTCTGGCTGCTACAACTACAATTTCTCTGTCTCGTCTGTTGGGTGATGCCTAAAGAAACGCGAGTTTGCGGGCTAAGTACCGGAGGGGAAACGTTGGGTGCTCCTAAACTCAAACATCGCTCGCGGAAAAAATGTGGAGAATGCGGTGCTGGGTCCAAAATAGCAGCACTCACACTTTCACCCACCGCGAAATTTAATGGTGGTTGAGGAACCGCAAAGGGGGGCGAATAATAAACCGCATTCACCTCAGGGACGTAATACGGAACTGGGGAAGAACCGATTATTCGATGATCATCAATTGCGGGTAACGAATAATGACGCGGAGAGCTATTTGTTGATTTTACGGTTCCTTTGTCTTCTTTGTCCCCTTTTTTTAAAGCCCACGAATTCCTCGGGTCAAAAGGAACCGTGTGCTTTATATTTTGAGAGTTGCTCGTTAAAATGTCTTGCGCCTCATGAGGTAGCATAAACCATCGCAATTTCTCCGCCCGAGAATCAAACCGAATCCCTTGATCCTCATACGGATTTCTAATCGCCGTTTTTCTCGCCCGATTAAATAAATTCCTCGCCGTTTGAAGACACTCGGAATAAGTTTGAGGGAACAACCCCGGCCCCGAAATCCTCCTCTCATTCATCGTCATTTTCCCATCGACGTAACGTATCGATCCGAGCCATTTCCTATCTTTTTGATTCGTGTTTGTATGATGCCTCCATTCCCCAGTATCTAAATCTAAAATATATTGAGGAAGCAATTTCCACCCTTCCGTTGCGACCATCTTAACAGCCTCCATCACAAAAGCTAATTCGGCGTCTGTAATAAAATACGGCAAACTTATTCTTGTAAATCCCGGCCGAAGAAGCTCCAAATACATATTATCCATCGACAAATTTAGACTGCTTAAACGCCTATCTTCTAAAATAATATTTTCGTATTGATCTGCCAGATTTTGGTCAATCCCCAAAAGATCTTGGGCGTAAGCCCCCGAGCAAGGACACCCCCCACGTGCTTGAATACCAAAAACGTCGTTTAAAACGGCGCTCACAAAATTATGGTGGAGATAAGTCCCCCTAGGATGACGCACCATGAATGAAAAAACCGGGATTCGTTTTAAACTGGTCGAACTATTCCCCAAAAGAATTATTTCTGGAATTGTGCGAATGTGTTGAAGCATTTGCCTAAAAAAAAAGATTGAATTAAAATTTATTTCGTAACAATCGAAAAATTAAAATAAAAATACGAGTTTAATTTAATGGTCGATCTGGTGGAAGGTCGCCAATAAATAATCCGGAATTATTTTCGGGATGAACGAAGGAAATGCATAAATTTAAATAGCTCGTGTCGACAATCCACCGACCTTGACACCAAAAACGTGTCGTTGGCAGAGAAAGAGAAAAAGAAAAAGAAAGAGAGAGAGAGAGCTTTCGAAAGGCTTCGCAAAACGGAAGCTATTTCAATACTTACGCATTGAATGGATTATATAATCCACTTTATTAAAAAAAATTACTTACTTATTAATTTTTTCTTGTCGCAATAAAATGTTGGATGCCCCCACTGTTTCTTTAAGTTGCATCACTAATCCCGCCCTAACTGATTCTACAACTGGGGCGGTTGATCCTTCTTCCTGCACTTCAAAGCTCTGCAAAAAAAGATTTGCTTTAAATTCGTGTCGTTATGTTTAAAGGGATCGTAATAATTTAAAATTTAAAATAAAATAACCCGCGTTATTTTTGCGTTATTTATTGTGCTAATAAATGACATAAAAACGTGGAGTGTTTGAATCAAAATTATACTACACACGATGTCTAAGATTAGTTCATTTTGGACGTAGTCCATAAAAAAATACACAATGGGAATCGTTGGCTTACGGTGACATAAACATGTAGGTTACTTTTTAAGTTTTGTGAGTAGTCAACAAGATATTTAGAGAGTTAAGAAAATATATTCTATGAATAAATATTTCAGGAATTCCTTCTAAGGCTTTAATAAAAACTAATTTAACATATTAACTAAATTAATAAAATTCATGGATGATATATTACTGATTAGTTAATGTATAAAGGAAGTGAATAATATGTTAAGATCTAAACAAACACGCAAAATTTGTGAATGATTGTGAAAGATAAAATTCGAAATAGCGATCTTGAAAAATTGAACACAAAAAGTAACGTGTTAGAAACCTAGAAGGAGACGCTTTTGAGATTGCAGAAGAGATAAATCAATGATCTGAATAAATTAAATTGTGACCCATAAAACACGAAAGAAAGTTACACGACCCATAATTCGAAATTTTTGGTAGTATTACATCTAATTCTGCTTTTAATTGAATAATTTTTAAACGAGTTAAAAAGACAAAAAATACTTTTTTTATAAAAATTGTTAATTTTATGATTTACGCTACAAATTTAGGTTGAGTACAAAAATTGTTATCATGAAATAAATTTGAGATATTCAAGTATCGTTTTGTTTGCTAAAATGAGTATATACCTTCTTTTAATAAATTATAAAAAATGTCATTAATATTTTAAAAATTTGATGGATTTTTTAAAAATTGTTAAGGAAATTTTCATTTTTATGACAAGTTTAAGTTGAATTCAAAACTTAATATCCCAAAATCGAATTGAGATACTCTCTCGTGGATTCATTGTCGGAAAAGTGCATAGTTTTCTTTATAAGATACAAAAACTTTCATCAAGTTATCTTAAGGATTTGATTTTTTACAATTTTTCAAAAATGATTAAGGAAATTTTTAATTTTATGACAAATTTAAATTGAGTTCAAAACATATCTCAAAAATTAATTGAGTTACTTACTCATGGATTCGTTGTCGGAAAAGTGTATAGTTTTCTTTATAAAATACAAAAAATTTCATTATGATATCTTAAGAATTTGAATTTTTACGATTTTTCAAAAATGATTAAGACAATTTTTAATTTATGGAAAATTTGGGTTGAGTTCAAAACTTGGTATCTCAAAAACTAATTGAGATACTCACTCATGGACTCTTTGTTGGAAAAGTGCATAGTTTTCTTCATAAAATCCAAAAATTTTCAGCAAGATATCTTAAGAATTTGATTTTTTACAATTTTTCAAACAAGATTAAAGAAATTTTAATTTCATGATAAATTTAAATTAAGTTCAAAACATGATATCTTAAAAATTAATTGAGTTACTTACTCATGGATTCGTTGTCGGAAAAGTGTCTAGTTTTCTTTATAAAATACAAAAATTTTCAGCAAGATATCTTAAGAATTTGATTTTTTACGATTTTTCAAAAAGATTAAGAAAATTTTTAATTGTATGACAAATTTGGGTTGAATTCAAAACTTGATATCTCAAAAACGAATTGAGATACTGACTCGTGGACTCTTTGTTGGAAAAGTGCATAGTTTTCTTTATAAAACGCAAAAAATTTCATTATGATATCTTAAGAATTTGAATTTTTACGATTTTTCAAAAATGATTAAGACAATTTTTAATTTATGGCAAATTTGGATTGAGTTCAAAACTTGGTATCTCAAAAACGAATTGAGATACTCACTCGTGGACTCTTTGTTGGAAAAGTACATAGTTTTCTTCATAAAATACAAAAAAATTCAGCAAGATATCTTAAGAATTTGATTTTTTACGATTTTTCAAAAAGATTAAGAAAATTTTTAATTTATGGCAAATTTGGGTTGAGTTCAAAACTTGGTATCTCAAAAACGAATTGAGATACTCACACGAGGATTCATTGTTGGAAAAATACATAGTTTTCTGTTTAAAATATAAAAAATTTCATTAAGATATCTTAAGAATTTGATTTTATACGATTTTTCAAAGATGATTAAAGAAATTTTTAGTTTTGTGACAAATTTAAGTTGAGTTTAAAACTTAATATCTTAAAAATACATTGAGATACTCACGCATAGTTTTGCTCTAAGAAAAATACACATTTTCCTGTTTCAATCACTAAAAAATCATTAAGGTATCTCAAGAATTTAATTTCTTACGATTTTTCGAAATGATTAAGGAAATTTTTAATTTTATGATAAATTTAAATTGAGTTTAAAAGTCGATATTTCAAAAACGAATTGAGATACTCACGCATAGTTTTGTTCACAGAAAAGTACACACTTTTTTATAAATTACTAAAAAATCATCAAGATATCTTAAGAATTCAATTTTTTACAATTTTTCAAAAATGAATAAGGAAATTTTTAATTTTATGATAAATTTAAATTGAGTTCAAAACTTGATATCTCAAAAATTAATTGAGATACTTATTTATGGACTCGTTGTTGGAAAAGTGTATAGTTTTCTTTATAAAATACAAAAAATTTCAGCAAAGTATCTTAAGAATTTGATTTATTACGATTTTTCAAAAATGATTAAGAAAATTTTTAACTGTATGACAAATTTGAGTTGAGATCAAAACTTGATATCTCAAAAACGAATTGAGATACTCACTCGTGGACTCTTTGTTGGAAAAGTGCATAGTTTTCTTTATAAAACACAAAAAATTTTATTATGATATCTTAAGAATTTGAATGTTTACGATTTTTCAAAAAAATTAAGAAAATTTTTAATTTATGGCAAATTTGGGTTGAGTTCAAAACTTGGTATCTCAAAAACGAATTGAGATACTTACTCGTGGACTCTTTGTTGGAAAAGTGCATAGTTTTCTTCATAAAATACAAAAAAAAATCAGCAAGATATCTTAAGAATTTGATTTTTTACGATTTTTCAAAAAGATTAAGAAAATTTTTAATTGTATGACAAATTTGGATTGAGTTCAAAACTTGATATCTCAAAAACGAATTGAGATACTGACTCGTGGACTCTTTGTTGGAAAAGTGTATAGTTTTCTTTATAAAACACAAAAAATTTCATTATGATATCTTAAGAATTTGAATTTTTACGATTTTTCAAAAATGATTAAGACAATTTTTAATTTATGGCAAATTTGGGTTGAGTTCAAACCTTGGTATCTCAAAAACGAATTGAGATTCTCACTCGTGAACTCTTTGTTGGAAAAGTGCATAGTTTTCTTCATAAAATACAAAAAAATTCAGCAAGATATCTTAAGAATTTGATTTTTTACGATTTTTCAAAAAGATTAAAAAAAATTTTTAATTTATGGCAAATGTGGGTTGAGTTCAAAACTTGGTATCTCAAAAACGAATTGAGATACCCACACGAGGATTCATTGTTGGAAAAATACATAGTCCTCTGTTTAAAATATAAAAAATTTCATTAAGATATCTTAAGAATTTGATTTTTTACGATTTTTCAAAAATGATTAAAGAAATGTTTAATTTTGTGACAAATTTAAGTTGAGTTTAAAACTTAATATCTTAAAAACAGATTGAGATACTCACGCATAGTTTTGCTTTAAGAAAAATACACATTTTCCTGTTTCAATCACTAAAAAATCATTAAGGTATCTCAAGAATTTAATTTCTTACGATTTTTCGAAATGATAAATGGAAATTTTTAGCTTTATGATAAATTTAAATTAAATTTAAAAGTCGATATCTCAAAAACGAATTGAGATACTCACGCATAGTTTTGTTCACAGAAAAGTACACACTTTTTTTATAAATCACTAAAAAATCATCAAGATATCTTAAGAATTCAATTTTTTACAATTTTTCAAAAATGGATAGGGAAATTTTTAATTTTGACAAATTTAAATTGAGTTCATAACTCAATATCTAAAGAATGAACTGAGATACTCACGCGTAGTTGTTGTCAGAAAAGTATACACTTTCTTTTATAAATTACTAAAAAATCATCAAGATATCTTAAGAATTTAATTTTTTACGATTTTTCAAAAATGATTAAGGAGGGAATTTTTAATTTTATGACAAATTTGAGTTGAGTTTAAAGCTTGATATCTCAAAAACGAATTGAGATACTCACGTATAGCTTTGTTCCCAGAAAAGTAAACACTTTTCTTTATAAATCACTAAAAAATCATCAAGATATCTTAAGAATTTAATTTTTTACGTTTTTTCAAAAATGATTAAGGAGGGAATTTTTAATTTTATGACAAATTTGAGTTGAGTTTAAAACTTAATATCTAAAAAACGAATTGAGATACTCACGCATAGCTTTGTTCCCAGAAAAGTACACACTTTATTTATAATTCACAACAAGAAATCATCGAAATATCTTAAGAATTCAATTCTTAATTGTAATAAATCTTATTACAAATTTAAGTTGCGTTCGAAACTTGCTATCTTAAAACCGAATTGAGATAACCACGCATAGTTTTGGTCTCAGAAAAGTACACACTTTTCTTAATAAATCACTAAAAAATCATTAAATATCTTAAGAACTCAATTTGTTAACGATTTTTCAAAAATGAACAAGGACATTTTTAATTTTGACAAATTTAAATTGAGTACAAAACTTGATATCTCAAAAACGCATAGTTTTATTCTCAGAAAAGTACACACTATTCTTTATAAATCTTTAAAAAATCAGCAAGATATCTTAAGAATTCTATTATTTACGATTTTTCAAACATGATTAAGGAAATTTTTAATTTTATGGCAAATTTAAATTGAGTTCATAACTCGATATCTTAAAAACGAACGTGAGATACGCGTAGTTTTGTTGTCAGAAAAGTATGCACTGTCCTTCATAAACCACTAAAAAACCATTAAGATACCTTAACAATTCTTTTTTTTTACGATTTTTCAAAAATGATTAAGAAAATTGTTAATCCTATGACAAATTTAAGTTGAGTTTAAAACTCGATATCTCAAAACCGAATTGAGATACTTTTACGCATATTTGTGTTTTCAGAAAAGTACATACTTTTCTGTATAAACCACTAATAAAATCATGTAGATATCTTAAGAACTCATTTTTTTTTTATTTTTCAAAAATGGTGAAGAAAATTTTTAATTTTATGACAAATTTAAGTTTAGTTCAAAAGTCGATATCTCAAAACCGAATTGAGATACTCACGCATAATTTTATTCTTAGAAAAGTACACATTTCGTTATAAATCACTAGAAAAATCATCAAGATATCTTAAGATTTCAAATTTTTACGATTTTTCAAAAATGATTAAAGAAATTTTTAATTTTATGATAAATTTAAATTGAGTTCAAAAGTCGATATCTCAAAAACGAATTGAGATACTCACGCAGAGAATTGTTCTTAGAAAAGTACACACTTTTCTTTATAAATCACTAAAAAAATCATCAAGATATCTTAAGAATTCAAATTTTTATGAGTTCTCAAAAATCATTAAAGGAATTTTTACTTTTATAACAAATTTAAATTGAGTTCAAAACTTGATATCTCAAAAACTATAAATTTGATAAATTTTAATTTAATTCATAATAATTCGAATTCACAAGTGAATAAATTCAATATTAGGAAGAAAAACATATTAATATTTACTTATACACATAAAAAGAGACTGTGATACTAAAGTTAAATCTGATTGTGGAAGTTAAATATAAAAAAAGCATATTGATGTAAACAAAAAATATAAGCACATTGATAATATACGATTTATTTTCGGCTGTTAAATGTACATCAATAAATTTGCAGATTGTTTAAAATAGTCAAAAAAATTATAATTTTGATAGTTTAGAATGATAACAACTGATAAGATAATTTGTTAAAAAAAAGTGACTGTCTGGGTTTTATCTAGGGTATCATAAATTTCTGTTTATCTTCCTCTAAAATTCATCGGAAACATAAGTATAGAAATTAAGAAACATGAGCTGAAAGTAACAGACGTCATAATAATAGTTACACTGTCCGAATTTGGTTTATTATTTCATCTCGCTCCGTTTAAGTTACAAATAAATTAATTTTAGTTATATTAACTGCATATTTTGTAATTTATTATTTATATATCAGTTTTACCCAACTTCTTTTTAAAATCTTCCTTTAATTATTAGTTGAGAGTGAGCAACTTACTCAAAATATTGCACAATGCATATCGGATGACGAGCAATCTTCGTCACGTTCTTTTTAAGATTTTTTATTTCAGTATTAACTACGCAAAACATTTTAAGATCCCGGAAAGTGCAACACGTGCAAAAATTTTACCCGTTATCTATCCGCATATCAGTTTCATCAACTTGATACTTCATATTCCATAAATATCAGAATTAACTATGATTATAATTATTTTTTCTTAAAAGGCACTAAATATATAACTACTAATAATTTAATTAAAGGTCGGCAAAATGATATTCTTGTTGTACCAACTTCGCTTTCGTTCCGCTCGGTTCACAGTAGCGAACTTATAATTCGTTTAACGCCGTTCGTAATCGAGTTCAAAATTAGCCAACTTTTTCAGCGAAAAATCATTTTAACGATATTACGCCTTAATTACGTTAATTAATTACATAATTATTTCTACAAGATTAACTAATTCTCGAAAATATCATCATTTATTGTATTTAATAATTTTAACATCCTTTGCTTGATTCACTTCGAGTTTTTTTATAAGTCAAATAATTTCGGCTGGTAATCAATAAAGAATTAAAGATTTTGGCATAAAAGTAATCATTTTTTAAATTAGATTGTTACCCGAACATCCAGTTTTGGATGGATATTAAGAGAGGTCCTTAAAAGCTATCCTTCTACAAATGTTATTTTCTTTTGCATTTGAGAAATAAGCTTTCGAATGATGGCAATTTAGCATCACAAGGGTTATCTCCTTAAACCGTTTTTTTAATTAATCAGGACCACCAAGAAAAGCTACATTAGCCTCCCTCCACATTGATTTGATCTTTCGTGTTCCTTTGATCTTCCCACATATCATATCACCTCTTTTCTGCTCTCTGTCCGCGTGTTGAATCCATGATTTTATTTAAGATATTGATAGCGTTTTATTGTCTATATATACTCTATCTGTGCCTTACATTTTATGTTTTGTCCAATCATTACACCCAAATATTTTAGCTAGATTTTTGATTCAACTATATGGCTTTGGCTCTGATCGTAATTTCTGATCTTAATTTTTAATTTTAATAATTTACTTATTATATTATCTAACGCCAGTTATGCAGTTTGTTCAATATCTTCAATTTCCCAATCACCAACTCTGTTTATTTATTTATATTTCTTGTCGTTTATGTCTTTTTGAATCTTCTGTATCGTTTCGATGTTTTGTATCGCTATTTCTCGTATTTCAAACAATTGATCGTTTTCTAATCAGTTATCTTCTTCTATTATAACATAAAAACCAAATAGTAATTCATGTGAAGTCTTCTTCGTAGTTTTACATTTTTGACTTAATGAATCAAATTTTTATGATTTAATTCAATCTGAATTTCTCTCATCTAATGTCTTCTCTAACGCATAGTAACCCATGTCATCAAAACTCCCTTTTATTATTTTCCAAATGATAGCTTTTAGCACCATCCATCTTCGGCCCATCGACCCTTTCCGATAAATTCTGTTTTCACAGATTTCGTAATCTCAGTGAATCTGTTTCGCGTCGTTCTCGTATGGAGTTTGTTCTAAAATTGTTTTTTTCTCTTTCAACGTTTCCTCTTAAAGCTGCATGGTCAGTTAGACTAGCAACGTTAGCTTCTTGTGGTTTTTCAGTTGGTTGTCTGTTTAATGCATTCACTCAAAGTCAAATTCTTGCAAATTTAGCACCCATCATTCAATACGAGATATCAAGTGCATCCATTTCATTATTGTTTTTAAGAAATTGTAATCACTCGCTATTTTAAATTTACGTCCCAGTAGATTCATTCGGAAACATTCCAAAGTCACGGTCATGGCTAAAACTTTAAGTTCATAGCTATGATAACAGCTTTTTAAATCGGTTATCTGACGACGAACGCAAGCCAATATTTTCATGTCTTCATTTGGTACTTTTTGAAATAATATTCCTGCGATGTCAATTTTACAAGCATCCGTATGAATTTCTAGATTTCTCCCAGGGTTGTATATCATTGTTATTGGTCTATGTGACAATTCTCTTTTCACTTGTTGAAATGTACTCTCTTGATCTCCGCTCCAAATCCATGTAGCATCCTTTTGGTCAGTGAAGTTAACGGTTTTACTAAGTTCTTAATGAATTTGTGAAAGAAACCAGAATCGACGAACGTCTTGTTATCCAAAGTCCTGAACCTTTTTCACTTTTTGTTTACCTGGTCTCACATCATTTACATGTATCTCAAATCAAAGATATTCTACAAGTTCTATAAGAAATCGACACTTCCTTATGTTTAACGTTCTTTCTTCACGCAGTATATTTAACGCTTATTTTAGTTTTTCAAGTTCGTCTAAAAACATGTACAGTACACACTCCTTTTTGGTAATCGCGTTCAATTGTCTACAGTCAATACACATTCTGTTTTTCTTAACGTCATCACTTCGCTCCCCAAATCGACAAAGGCATAATTTCTTCGCTATTCACCTCCACTATTTTCCATAGATCTCCCAATGGTTTGTAAACTTGTATCTCGTGAACTGCCTTAACACTTGCATCTCTGCAATTTTTGGCGATGTGTTCCACTTTATCACATCTAAACTATCAGTTTCTAGTTTGAGGTTTAGGACATTTAGTCGAAATATTAAAATAGCGTCTTATTATAGTCTTCATTACATGTTGACTTTTCATTTAACTTTTTATTTTCAATAACAGATCTTGAGTATTCATCGGTAAACTAATGGCTAAAAGTTTGCTTACCTCTTTATCTTGTATTCCAGCAATAAAATATTTGAGAACAGGTCTGAGAACGCGCTTAAATAACTCAAAATGAATGTCGGCCTCATCTACTTCTGTTGGAAGTAGATTCCCGCTCACGATCTAGACCCCCGCGGGTCACGCACGCCACTCACGTGAATATTATATATGAATCACGTGATTCACGCGTGGGTCACGTTAATTCACGAGTGTTTAGTTTTATTTTTCATGTCTTGAAACATATGAAACTAATATAAAATTGAAATAAATAATAACAGCTGGCATATTCTTATTAGTGATGCGAAACCGGATTTTTTAATTCTAATTTGGCGGATGCGGATTTTTGGATGCGCATTTAACGAATGTGGAGTTTTAAAAAAAGTTACGTGCTGACATTTTAATGAAAATAATATTTCTATTGCAATTTTCATATTTTATATCTGTATGTTATATTCGGTATTCTATCCAATACCTAAGAAATTTACAGAATAAGTTCATTATAGGTAAAAATTTCAAAAAAATCATGAATTAAACGTATTTAAATCAATTTAACCATTTTAATGATTATTAAATTGAATGAAATTAAGCAATTTTGGAAGAAAATGCAATTTGATACATTCTCTCATATTGAAGTGAACGTAGAAGATTTGTTGTTTTGGATTTCGTTTTTTGTTTTATGTTGCCATTAAGTTGAAGCTGGACTCAACCCAACTATAGAAGAAAAAATCAAACCTAAAATATGGAAGGAAAAAAATCTCGGAATATTTCCAAAAATTAAAAATTATTCAAAATTTTGGGTATGGGCTCATATTGACCACAGAAGAATTTTGGATTTGATTTTTTGTTATGAGGGATGGCATAAAGTTGAAGATTAACACAACTCAGCTATAGAAGGAAAAATCAAAATACTCCGTAATTTTTTTCGTATATTTGGATTGGATTGAGCTTCAACTCCATACTTAATAATTCAAAATTGGAGTTTAACCCAACTCAACCATAGAAAAAAATCTTCATACCATGCCTCATATTGAATGGTGTGAAGTTAGAGCTCAATTCAATCCAATTATAAAAGAAAAAATCACGGAATATTTCCAAAAAAATTAGAAGTTTCATTAGATTGGGTTAACCTTCAACTTGATATCATTCAATATGAGGAATGTTATGGGTTGGGTTAGGTTGGTTGTTTTCGGGTGGTTGAGTTTCAGAGAGAGGGATACGTGCGCAGGAATATGCGGGGAGACCATGACGAAGGAAAATGTGGGCCGATTATTATTCGAAAGAGAAGAAAATTGGGCAGCAATTAAAACGCTTTGTAAGGAGATTTTCATGACTAAACAAAGGGAAGAGTTTGAAAGGGAGAGGGGAAGTCAACACGACCACGAGACGACGATGACCTGAGCAGAAGAGGACTGAAGGGAGGACTCATCCTCCCCTCATCCAGGTAAAAGGTAAGATGATACTAGAAGGATAAAAAGTTAGAGGAATGTCTTTTAATTGCATGTCAACTCTCGATCACGAGAAGATGATGAACGGGGCAGAAGAGGACTGAAGGGATGAGGAAGAGGACTGAAGGATCCAGGTAAAATGTAAGATGGTATTAGTAGAATGAAAAAGTTAGAGGAATGTGTTTTATTTGCATGTCAACTGGGCGACAACTACGAAGACTTGAAGCAGAAGAAGAAGTACTCCGAAGAAATACCAGCTAGTGGTTCCGGAGAAGATGAGGAAAGGGGTTTTTTAGTGGGTCGGGGTCTATGACTCCAACCCCACACTATCTGGCCGCCCATCACCACAGGCCAGATGTCTGCTCGCAGATTTTTCCCCAACCTCAATAAAAAAAAAGGGTTGGTTGAGTTTAGCATCGATGATAGTAAGGTGAAAGAGCAGATCCAAGAATTGTTCCCGAAACACGACAAGATTGAATGGGAAGCTAACAGGATACTAGGACAAATAGATCCGTTTGCTGAGGAAGAGCTTGTAGCTGCAGTGGAGAAACTGAGAAAGAAGAAGGCACCTGGCCCGGATGGCATTCCATCGGAGGTGGTGAGGTTGCTGACATTAAAATATCCGAAGACATTTCTGCAGGTCTACAACAACTGTAAGAGATAAGGATTCTTTCCGAAGATTTGGAAAAAAACAAGACTGGTGTTGATAGAAAAACCAAATAAACCTGGACAAAGTACATCATACAGGCCATTGTGCCTCCTGGATGCGACAGGCAAGTTGTTGGAAAAGTCTGATAAGGGATCGGCTACGATAGGAAGTTGACGAAAAACACCTTTTACATAATAACCATTACAGATACAGAAAGGGTAGATCCACGGTGCAAGCGATCGCGAAGGTTCAGGAAAATGTAGATCACATAAAAAAAAGCTTTGAAGAATAGAGAAGTATGCGCACTGATTCTTCTGGATATCGAAAATGCCTTTAATTCAGCACCGTGGAGACAAATAATAGATGCCCTGATCGAAGGAAGGGTTAGTGAATATTTGGTTGAGATGGTTAAGTCCTATTTGTCGAACAGGAGTATAATTGCTCAAAACGGTATAACATATCCAGTAACATACGGAGTACCGCAGGGATCCTTGCTCGGACCGTTACTGTGGAATATATACTATGACAGGATACTAAGAACGAACCTGGAGGCGGGGCTGCAGCTTATAGCATACGCTGATGATCTTGCACTTGTAGTGACAGGCCGAGACGGAGAACAACTAAAGGATAAGGCAAGCTATGCTGTACAGCAGGTAATTATAAAATTAAAGGAGATGGGGCTTAACATTGATCTGGAGAGATCTGGAGATAAATGGAATGCTGGTGCAGAGTGTGGAAAAGGTGAGGTATCTTGGAGTCCATATAAATAAACATATGACAATGACAAGACATGTAGTGGAAGTGACGAGTAAGGCTACCTATATGTGCAATTTGATTTAAAGACTGATGTCAAAATTGAGAGGACCGAAACAAAGGAAAAGACGTTTGCTGGCATCAACAGTGACGTCAGTAGCTGCTGTACCAACATGGCAAAGAGCTCTGAAGTAAAAGAGTTATCGTGATTTATTAAGAAAAGTTAACCGGAAACTAGCGATAGGCATATCATCGGCGTATAGGACCGCTTCAGCGGAGGCCATCCAAGTCATTGCGGGATTACCTCCAATGGATTTATTAGTGCAGGAGAGAACAGAACTGTATTATAAAGGAAGGGAGTCAAAAGGAGAATGTAGACAGACGTTAATGAGTGTTTGGCAAGCGAGATGGATAAACTATGAAGGATGGACAAGACTCATAATACCAGATATAGAACCATGGATAACGAGAAAGTGGGGGAGGTGAATTTCTACCTGGCACAGGCGTTAACTGGAGATGGAGTGTTTAGAAAGTATTTGCACAAGATTAGAAAAGCGGAGTCTGAGGAATGTTGGTTTTGCGGTCATACAGATACAGTTGAACACACTCTGTTTGAATGTGAAAAATTCGCCGAACAAAGATTAAAGTGTGAACGAAAATGCGAACAAACGCTGAATAAGGGTAGCATGACTGAAGTAATTATAGAAACTGAAGAAAATTGGAACGAAGTAAGTAATATGGCTACAGCAATTATGAAAATGAAGGAAATGCACGAAAGAGGCTTGGAGAGAGAAAGGCAAGGGAGACGAGTGACCGAGAAACGGAAGAGGAGGAAGAAGGGGGAAATCACCCCCAGTCGGGTATGTAATAGATTAATTGCATTTTCAAAAAGTAATTTCTTTTTTATTTTTCGATCTGAGAATCTGGGAATCTGAGAATTGACCAGGGAAGTGGAGGAAGAGGGAGCCTCTCCCTCATTCAGGTATGTAACGAAATAAAAGTATTTCTAAAATTAAATTGAAAATTTGTTACGAGCATATCAATGGATGCGTGGGCCAGTAGAATCTTCTTTCCGGAGAAAGCGCATTGAGAACAAACCAAGGTGATGTCATGAATCCAGAGATACGAATTGGGTAGTAATAGTAGTAGCAAAGGAGTAGAAGGAAATGTGTGAAGAATTTTTTTCCCGAAGATATGCCCAGATGGGCGGTTCCGGAAGAGAGGGGAAGAGTTTTTATCCGGCCGCTTGATATCTTAGGCCGGGTGTCTGCAAGCTGATTTCCTAATCCCCACTTAAAAAAAAGGGTTGGTTAAGTTATAAGTCTCTGTTTAATATAATTTAAATAAGTTTACCTATAGCGTAACCAGTTATAACGAACTTTGGGATATAATGAACTAATTATTATTGATGTGGTTCCGGTTATAATGACACTTTCCTGCTTTCGAGTAAATCCCTGTGCAATATACGTTAGTGCTGTTTAATCTATCATTTCTATGTTAACAATGAAGCAGAAATGTTTAATGAAGAAATTGACATGACATTTACAGAGTTTATTTCTAAAAGTTGTATTGGTCTATGATTTTTGAAGAATGTTATGGACTAGGTTGGGTTAGGTTGAGCTCCAAATTCATACTATCCTTCATATTGAATAGTATGATGTTGGACTTCAACCCAACCTCTTCTTTATATTGAATGGTGTGATGTTGGAGCTATACCCAACCTAAGCCAGTCCATAACAAACTTCAAAAATCATGGACCAATATATGAATTGAACGTAGAAGTTTTGTTGTTTTGGATTTGGTTTTTTGTTTTATGTTGGCATTAAGTTGAAGCTTGACTCAACCTAACTATAGAAGAAAAAATCAAACCTAAAATATGGAAGGAAAAAAATCTCGGAATATTTCCAAAAATTAAAAATTATTCCAAATTTTGGGTATGGGCTCATATTGAAAGGTATGAAGGTGGAGTTTAACCCAATCCAACCCAAGTACAGGAGAATTTTGGATTTGATTTTTTGTTATATGAGGGATGGCATAAAGTTGAAGATTAACACAACTCAGCTATAGAAGGAAAAATCAAAATACTCCGTAATTTTTTTCCTATATTTGGATTGGATTGAGCTTCAATATCATACTTAATAATTCGAAGTTGGAACTCAACCCAACTCAACCATAGAAGAAAATCTTCATACCATGACTCATATTGAATGGTTTGAAGTTAGAGCTCAACTTAATCTAGCTATAGAAGAAAGAATCACGGAATATTTCCAAGATTTGTTAGATTGGGTTAACCTTCACCTTGATATCATTCAATGTGAGGAATGTTATGGGTTGGGTTAGGTTGGTTGTTCTATAGCGAAACCAGTTATAACGAACTTTAGGATATATCGCACTAATTGTTATTGAAGTGATTCCGGTTATAATGACACTTTCTTGTTTTCGAGTGAATCCCCGATTCTATGTTAACAATGAAGCAGAAATGTTTAATGAAGAAATCGACATGACATTTACAGAGTTTATTTCCAAAAGTTGTATTGATCTATGGCTTTTGAAAAATATTATGGACTGGGTTGGATTAGGTTGAGATCCAACTTCATACTATCCTTCATATTGAATAGTATGATCTTGGAGCTCAAACCCAACCTAAGCCAGTCCATAACATTCGTCAAAAATCATGGACCAATACAACTTTGGAAATTGTACTGAAAAATATTATGGACTGGGTTGTGTAATTTTGAGATTTTTGAAAAAGCTTCTAACATGTGAATGTCTTATGCCTTCTAACATAAAATGATAGCAATTGATTAAATGATGGGACTCTTTCCAAGGAATACAAAATCTTTTTACTATGATAATTCACCAAAACAGTTTTCCAACGCAACTCTCAACCCGGACGTTTCTAGTTCTATGACTAGTATTAATTTTAGTGATAGTTGGTTTTCAAACGATTTAATAAATTTATTTATTATTGCCGAACCGAAGCTCAGTAAAATATACATGGATACGGGTACAAATTATTCGTAGTTGCGGATGTGGATATGTTGTTTCACTAATTCTTATGGATCCATTCGTCAGAAATTTAAACTAAATTTTGATCTATTACATTAGTTTGTAGAATGTTGTTACAATAAATATGCACTTCGCCAAAATCATATTTATTTAAAAATTGATTAGAATATTGACATCAACATTTAGTTACTGACAATGTTATTAATAATGCGGATAACTTTAAAGATTTTATTCGGATAATATCTTCGGTGTTCGGTAAAATATTATTACTAAAGAAAAATTATAAAATCAATTCAATCGGGTCACGCCGGGTCCCGTCGAAAACAAAGTTGTTCACGATCACGCACGTTCACGTGAGTGGTACAAAACTTTATGTCCGCTCACGATGGGTCACGCATAACCCATCGTGACCCGACCGGACTCACGTAATTTGCACATCTCTAGTTGGAACATCATCAGTGAGTTGTTTTTTAAAAGGTATCATCCACTATGCCATCACTTCATCACCATACCTACATACCAAAATTTGTTACGCTCTCTACTCTGCTTTCTACATGACTATGTCCTCCCTCACAAATATCTCTCCTGTATTCCACCTTTCCTAACATTCCACTATAACTTTAATGCAGTTTCTTGGGGTTAGTACTGTTGTTTGCATACTCAAAAAAGATATGCTTCATATCGTCTATGTTGTGTTTAAAGCAATTGTCTCTAAAGCAATCGTGACCACTCATAGCTGACTGATAAGATAGTTCTGTAAGCAACACAACATAACCTAACCCAACTCAGTCCAATCCTCACTCGAAAGCAAAATCTTAGAGCATTAGACAAAGTAAACATCATGGATAAGAAAATCGTTAATAAACACAGAAAACGGCATGATGAACTCTATTGGTTTCAATAAATATTAAGAATCATTCATGGTATGACTCATCAAGTCTATCAAGAGACAGATATGACTCATGTGAGACCGATAAACATAATGCACCTAAATAAAGTATAGTAATAAATTTATACTTTCGTGCATGACAGCTTACGATGGCCTATTATTTATCATAGTTCTTTATTTTTGTGAATATTTTTCTTGATGTAGGAAAACTTTTAGTTTTTGTTACGATTTTCCCATGTTGTAAACCTTTATGTTGTCTTATTATTGCAGAACTTTTTTAGGTAAGATATTTATGGGAAACGAAAACTTAAAATTTCATCGCAAATTTTCATGATTCAAAATCATGACACATTTTTTAATTGAAAATTTCTATAATAAACATGTCGACATTCATTTGGCATACATCCCTGCATAAATTCCTAAAAATAAATTTACACCGCTTTTTTTAAACTCTCACAAGCTAAAAATAATTCATCTGAAACTATTTTTTTAATACAAAAAAAATATTGATTCAGCTCGAATCGAATAAAAATGTTTATAACAGTTTAAACTGTTAACATAAACAACAAAAAATGTCGTTCAAAAACCTCGATTGGGTGTCAAAGACCTTGTTATTTAACTTAAAAATTTTTTAAAACATTGCTTTTTTTTTAAACATAAAAATGTTAAAAGCCTCTCTAAAGGTTAAAATCGTTACTCACCCTGTTTTGTTCTTGAGGTGCGAAAAAACCGTCCGGTTCTGCAGGTTCAGTTTTCTTAAAAAGATTCTTCTTCGCAACTAAAATGCCGGGAGTTTGAACGCCGCCGATAAATTTATGCCCTGAAAAGTAAATGGCATCTTTCGTGGCGACGTTTTCTTCGATTCCGGGTATTTTCGCGTTCATGTTGATGTTGATGTAAGGCGCGGCTAAGTTGTAATCCCAAAAGGCTAAAGCTCCGTATTGATGAAGAAGCACTGTTGAAGCGACATCGTCAACTAAAATTCCCGTAACGCTTGAAGCCGCTGAAAAACATCCTATTAGTTGTCTACCGGAGTATTGATGCATTTTTAATTGCTCTTCTAAGTCGGTTAGGTCTAAAAAGTTTTGTCTTGTTTCGGAAATTCGAATGATCTGGAACGAAAAATGAGTTAATATGTTTTAATTGTATCTTAATTTTTTACCGTCGCTCCATAATCTTCCCATATTTGCAAATTATCTAAATGTTCACTGGCGCTAGTAAATACAATCGGTGCTTCTTTCAAATCCAAAGCACTAATCAATTTTCTAATGGCAGCGGAACAACCTTGACCAACAAAGATAACAGCGTCTTCTTCAGTTGCGTTAACGGCGTTTTTTATTATCTCCCTCGCTTCTTGTCTGCAAAATATTAGATTATTATTTTATTTTGTAAATAAAGTTTTTAATTAACTTAAAAGTTAAAAATACGAAACGAAAAAGGAGAAGACCTCGAGTATTATTATTAAATTACAAAAAAAGGAGAAAAAAACTTTTTAAAGGGGTACTTTAGCCATGGTTTATGACCTAATAAAAAAACCTCTTTTCAAGATTTTTATTCCCGTATCGGCCCTATCGTCGGTCGGACGACGATGCTTGAAAGTAAAAAAAAATATCCTTTTGTTTTCAAACGCCCACCCCGAACGAAGAGCTAAAGTGGTGTGTATGAGTGAGTTTGCGTGCCAACTCTTATCGATTACTTGAAAATAGACGGTGAGTAACCCCAAACCAACAAGAAAACAAGAAACAATATGTTTACTAGACATGCAAATGAAGAAAAAAATAACCCACAAATACATGCATTTAAACGCGTCCATTACGAAATTATTAAAAAAAACCATTATCAATTTTCTTCGTTAACACAAATTGGATTATCATTATTTCATTTTTTTCCTTTCCTGTTAAAATCCAATTTAGCTGCAACAATAATGCATCTCATCTCATCACCGGAAAGAGCAGTTAACCCACTTATAATCCTCCCATATCACGCAATCACGTGTTAAAGCACGTAATTGAACGGGTTATCGACCCATAAATAATTATTAATCTCGAACATTCTTACCTAAATAAAGTCGATTGGAGAGCTGTTATGTTTATTGTGGAATGGGTGTTTCCGTAACATGGTAAAACTTCACGTAGGATGTATTCTTCTATGAATTGTAACGATCTTCCGGAAGCTACATAATCGCAAAAGACCACTGGAAAATAATAAAAAGATATATATTTAGATAATATAATTGACAAATTTTTATATTTTTTGGTTTTTGTCTCTCAAGTTGTAGAGGTAAATCGACTTTTATGATACAGGATTTATGATACATTGCTTATGATACGTATGGCGTTTGATTTTGCTTCAAGATCTACTAGATTTGATAAATTATAATCAATAATATGGACATCTTTTACTCAACCTACTCAGATAACGATGCATCTTTTGTATGACTACTTATCCATACAAAATTTTTATCCGAATATAAGTTATCACTTTTAATTAAAATTATTTTTTGAGTTTATTTTGAATTAAGATTTAATAATGATTCTAAGAGACCTGATACTGCTTCCAAAAGACTTGAAATGACTCAGCAAAACTTGGAAATGCTTCCTCAATGCTTAATACTGCTTCCAAAAGACTAAAAATGCTTCCAGAAGGTTTGAAATACTTCCAGAAGATTTTAACTACTTCCGGAAGAGTTGCTATTACCTCTGAAAGATTTGATTCTGCTTCCAGAAAATTTGATCCGGTTCCAGAAGATACTGCTTAAAATACCGCTTCCAAAATATTTTTTAATGTCTCAAGAAGACTTTGAAATGATTCCACAAGAATTGATGCTGTTTCCAAAAGATTTGCAACTCTTCCAGAAAACTTGCAATCTTTCCAGAATACGTGAACTACTTCCCAAAGACTTGCTATTGCTTATTACTGCTTCTAAAAGACTTGAAATGCTTCCAAAAGAGTATCCAACCCATAGAACATTGTTGTACATTATTGTTAATGGTTTTATCTGGATAAAAGTCATACCGTCTCATATATTCAATTAATTTTCTAATTAATTCACCCCAATTTGTTATTTGAGTCCTTTTCCAATTTATTTTGTTTTTCGGGATCCATTACATTTTCAAAAATCGGCACCTAACACGCTTAGGTGTCGAACCCTTAAAGCGTTTGAGGATTACGCAGAACAAAAGTTGAAGAACACTGGAGCAAATTAACAAATAGCCAATCTAACTTTTGATTCCTATTGAATTGATTTCAGTCCACCCAAAATTTACGAGGATAACTTAAAAAATGTGAGCACTCACATATTCATTGATATAATATGTTATGTTGTAATTTAGGAATTGTGCTTATCCAATGCTTTCGAATAAAAGAAATAAGAAATAAAAAGATTTTAGGTGAAATAAAAATCTTGATTGAGATGTTTAAAAATTTGAAAATAACTCATCTGATTCTGATACTTATGCAGTTCCAAAAACGCAACTGTGAGGTCATTTTGTTTCTTAACATCGTGATCGTTTCTCTTATCTAAACGTAAACAAACAAGTTAATCTTAATCTCATTACGAATTTTTGTGTTCTTTCACCGGAAAATAATTTTTAACGTTTAGACAGATAATATTTAACTACATGCTTAGATTAAATTTTGTGAATCATACAGACTAACTGCTGAACTGGATCTAGAAGTTTCTTGAATGAATCACGGTATATTTTTAAAGGAATGATAGAATTGATAGTGATTTTATGAAAAGACGGATATCGGATATCCGGAACAATCTTGTAAAAGAATTAAGATTTTATAAAGTAATGAAACTCATCAAACTTTCATATTTCTCTCAAAATCTATGTATCTAAGAACAAAAATGCAAAAGAAGAATATTGTTAAGAATAAAATTTGTCACAACTTTAGTTTTCAAAACAGTTTTCTGTAATTTTTAAAATATATATATATTTTTATATATCATTTCTTTGATACCTTCTGAGCGAATAAAGATATTTCCATGAGTGATATCTTAAAATAAAGCTTGATTAAGACGAATTCTACTCTAAACCAGAAGATTTCATTACAACGTCTACCATTATTGGAATATGGATGTTAGAATGAACTTGAAATTGACAAAATCGGCTTAAATTCTTTATACTACATAACTTTTGACTAAATACAAATATTGTGGTGATTAATATCTCAAAAGAATCCTAAATTCACATCAATTTAAAACTAATATTGCACACGATAATCAAATTCTTAGAATCCTTCAAATCTGCTTCTTATTACAGGTTCTATTTGTTACAATTAAAATATATCTGTTTTTTGATATCTTCTGAGCGAATAAAGATATTTCCATGTTTGATATCTTAGAATAAAGCTTGATTAAGACGAATTTCAATCTGAGCTAGTAGACTTTATTATAACGTCTAAAATTTTTGTAATGTGGGTGTTTGTATGAACTTGAAATTGACAAAATCGACTTGAATTCTTTATATTCCATAACTTTTGACTAAATGAAGATATTTTGGAGATTAATATCTCAAAAGTATCCTCAATTCATATCAAGTTAAAGCCATTATTGTGCACATTAATCAAGTTCTTAGAATCTCTCAAATCTGCTTCTCAGTACAGGTTCAATTTCTTATAATCAAAACATATCATTTCTTTGATACCTTCTGAGCGAATAAAGATATTTCCATGAGTGATATCTTAAAATAAAGCTTGATTAAGACTAATTTCAATCTGAGCTAGTAGACTTGAGTACAACGTTTGAAATTTTTGGAATATGGGTGTTTGGATGAACTTGAAATTGACAAAATCGACCGGAAGCCCATACATTCCATAACCTTTGACTAAATGAAGATATTTTAGTGATTAATATCTCAAAAGAATCCTCAATTCACATCAATTTAAAGCCAATATTACGCGCATTAGTCAAATTCTTAGAATCTCTCGATGTTTTACAACCAAAACTTTTCATTTCTTTGATATCTTCTGAGCGACTAAAGATATTTTCATGATTGATATCTTAAAATAGAGCTTGATTAAGTGGTTTCGAATACTCTGAAAACTGCGTGTTATCCTCAAAGTTGGTGTGCAACGAATTGCGTCATTCTAGCTGACATTGAAATAACGACGAAAAATTCATGCGTTCCAAGATTTTAGCAAAAAGCTATTATTTATTCTTTATAAAAAACAATTAAAATTCTTCTAAAAACAAATATAACTTAAAAGGCATTTTGAAATCGATGAATACGATTGAAGCTTATTTTTTGATTAAAAATAGTTAAGCAAAAACAACATATTATCAAGAATTAATTCTATTTCCTTCTTTCGTGTGACCAAATCAAAAACAAACCGCATTATTTATTTTGTTTTCCCTTTGTGTACGGTTCCGTTTTCTAGACGTTATCAACTGTGAAAACGTTCAAGGTCGTGATATACGAACGTGCGTGTAATGTGAAAAATAATGTTGATTTTGCGCATTTTACTACTCAACTTACTTTCAACACAACCTCAACAAATACCAAGGGGAAAAGACTTTTATTTCTATTTTCGATGATTTAAATACTTTTTCGATTTGATTGTAAAATAAACAACATATTTTTTTACAAAGATATCATCAAAGGATTAGATTAGATTAAATAAGAATCGCACAAAAATAATAAAAAAAAACAATTTTAATTTTAGATATTGTAATAAATTAGTTAACAATTTAATTTGAAGTGGTTCTATTTTTGAAAGTTGGTTTGTTTGATCTTTGCAGTTTTGTTTAAGGAAATATTTCAGTCGAACCGGACCGTTAATTCTATAAATATCCTTAGGAAGCGCACCGCGAGATGTTAATGTTTTACTAAAAATTTTGCAAATTTACAAAAATTTTTACAATAAATTTTATATTATATAACTCGATTTTTGCAACGCATTTAATTTAAACGGTTGTAAACAACCGTTTAAAATTATAATTGAGTTTGAAATAAACGATGACAGTGAAAGTTTGACCAAAAAAATTAATTACTAATTATTATTTTTATAAATTAAATTAAATCTTCTTTAATGATTATTTTTCTCAAAATATTCAAATCGTTTCATTAATATTTATTTGAAACTTTCTTCTTCAATTTAATGAGACGATTAAAGAGAAAAGTTGTTACGTAATAAAGTTCCCATTGAAAAGTTGCGCTATTTTATACACGTGTTACGCCCAGTTGCTTGGAAATTATTAATTTAATCAAATGAACGCATTTTTTTTTCGCGTGATGAAATTTTATTGGTTATTACCATTATCTTCGTTTATTTCCGTTCTTATGTAAGCCACTTACTTTTAATATTAATGGTTGTTGTTAAAATATAGGGAAAATGATGTCATATCGCGTGATATGCAACGTTTTTCTTTGAATCGTAACCCAAGTAAACTTATTAAGCGCAAAATGTAAAAATAATGATTCATAAACGACGTCATTACCAATAATTATTTTTTATCGTTCTCACTTTTTAATTCGGAACTTTTAATGGGAAAGTCTACAAACTGAAAATGTAATAAACAATTAGTGCTCGGTTCGATCATTTGAGGAAACATTCCTTTCGCTTTTCCGGCCTATTAGATGATTACCACTTTCCATTTTCTCCACTAAAACCGGAATACCGCAAATTTGTTATGAAAAAATCGATGCATCAAAAAAATAATGCCATTTCCTTATTATTTAAACAATTTCTAATTTATAAAAATTATTATTGTCATAATAGTTTTTGTCGAAATGTGTTACGATTCTTATCGCATAAAAATAATGAAATCGTGTGAAAACTTTTTATCACTTTATGATGCATTGATAAAAATAATTGTTGCGTATTATTGGTAGTAAGTAATGTTTTGACCTTAAAATAAGTTGTTTATGTTCGCATTTTAACGCAAATTATTATTAAGATTTGCTCGAGAAGCTATTAAGATGAATTTGTTATTGCCATAATACAAATGGTTTTAGGAAGATTCAAAAATTGTAATGTGGTGTAACTTATTTCGATTATTCATTGAGTGTCTTTGCGATATAGAACTTACAAACCATTATGGACTATTATGGAAGACAAGAAAGTTCATACATTTATTACAGCACTTTGTGAAGAAGCTATAATAAAATACAATGAAATTCAAAATTAAACGGAAACATTCAAAGAATTTTTAGGAGCAGTGAAAGCAGATCGAAAGTTTTTGATGGATTGAAAACATAAGAAGCTGATATGAGCTTCTTTCTTCTTCTTCTGAGCTTGATGCTGGAATCTGGAATCTGGTTCGAAGCAGTTTCTGAAGAAGGTTGCAACATGGCATCCGAAACATCAAACATTTTTTCAAAAAATGCACGGCAAAACCCAAAAGATTCTAGTTTTAAATCTAGTATTAGTTCTAGTGTTGATGCTAGTGTTAGTTATAATTTTAGTACAAAGGACCTGGTACAATTGAAAAGACGTTAAGTGATAGATCACATATTGTAAATGTCGAAGGTAAAGAATACCATCGAAATGCAATTCATATCAAACTAGCAGTTAGTAATGTTACTTATGATAAAACAACATAATATGAAGATGATGCAAGTAAGAAGAAAAAAATTCAAGAATAGATAAGCAGAAATCTGAAAGCATGAGTATAATGGAAGAAAATATTTCAACCAATGTTAATTCAGAGAGGGAAAAAACGAAGAAAATGTAATGAAAACCTCGATTAGAAAGTGACCGAAAAGAGTTCTGCACTCCAGTATTTTGATCTGAAACTGTTTCTAACCCTTGTATGGTATCCATACATCTCAGATTCAACCTAGTACGCTGACTTGTTAATGTTACCATAAAGCATAGACTCAAGTATACACTCACAAGGAATCGTAAGAATAGTGAGCTTTTTAAAAAGGAATCTGCAGTCATCCCTGTAACCAACATTTCAACATTCCAGGACATGACGTTGCAGCTTGAAAATATATGCACTAGAAAGGCTACTACCCCATGCTAAAATGCAGTAGATTGCCATTGAGTGGTACAACGAACTTGGCTACATCCAGCGAAACTGAAAAAAATACTACGACTTATTCTTCCCCTATTATGGCAGCATGGTCATTAAAATTTATGTTTGGTAGTGCAATTTCTAAAACTAAACATCGATTTAACAGTTTTCAAATCATTTAGTTCCAGAACCTTATCGATATTACGACTCCTAATTAACAGGGTGGAGCCGTCAGCATAAAGGTAGCAATCAGCGTTGATACCAATGTAGGATTCAAAATCATTAAGAAACAATAAAGGCACTGCAACACTTCGTTCAACTGGTAAATCACCCGAAATTTTTTAATTACAACTTACCCGTTGAAATCTATTAGATAAATAGGATCTGATAAGATTAAGACTACCAAAATGGAGTGGAAGATGCATTCAAACGTGAATATGACGATATAGTGTTCCCCTTCTTTATAGATATTTAAGCAAAAGTTTACGAACTTCGTCACTGCATCCTTTGTAGCAAAGCTCTTGCGAAAAGCGAATTGGTTCCTGTACAATAAGTTGTTTTGCTCCACATTTTGCTCATTCATACATTTTTGAGAAAGTAGGCAACAAATGTATTTTTAGATTTCTGAATAAATTGACTAGCGGAATGTTTTTTAGAAATTGTTAAAATTTTTCCGTTGTCAGATCGTATTTTATTCCGAAGAGCTAATAAAATCTTCATTTTTATGCTAATGCTCCGAGACAAACTGAAATCTCTTACTATACATTTACGTTCAAGATAGCTAGTAGCATTTGAGAATAATGCCATGAAAAAGCTCAAATGAGCCATCATCCAAGAACCTCCAAATGATAGAAAAATTATTCTCCAACCTTAATATTTTCCCGAATATAGTGCTCCTAATCGTATTGTATTCATATCTGACATTTACAATTATATCAACGCATGAAATAGTAATCTCTGTAACATAATGATCCATTGCATATCCCAAGAACTAGGAAGAAATCTAAATGGTTAAGAGTGATCAATTAGATGTTATATTGGTTATACAAGTAAACGTTTTTGAGTGTATCATAATTTTTTTTAATTATCAAGTTTAGAGAAAAAAGTTTCAGATAAATTCATCAAATTTTCATATTTCCGTATTATTCTCAACCTCTATGAGTCTAAGAATAAAGGTGCAAGAGAACAATAAAATTTGTTACAACTTTTATTGTAAAACTACTTTAGTGAGATTCGATTGAAGCTACGAAATTCTTCAAATTTTCGTCAAATTCGACAATTTTGGTTACAAACCTAGGCTTCTTGAGAACCAGAATTGATAGAAATAAATGTTATTAACAAACATTGTTCATAATTATTCCAAAATACATAACCCATCGCCATATAAATTCTAACGATGGTAGTTCTTGATGTATGTAGTAGGAGTATCAATAGTCAAAATTAACAATTTTGGTTATAAACATAGGTTGTAACTCGAGAAACAAAATAGATAGAAATAAATGCTATTTACAAAAATTGTTCATAATTATTCCAAAATACATAATCCATTACCATATATAGTCTGACGTGAACAATTCCTTATGTATGTAGCAGGAAATATCAAAATGTCAAAACCGTCAATTTTGGTTATGACCATAGGTTGTAACTTGAGAACCAATGTAGACAGAAATAAATGTTATTAACAAAAATTGTTCATAATTATCCTAAAATACATATTCCATTATTAGGTAAAGTCTAATACTGACAGGTTCTTATGCATTTTAAAGGAAATATCAAAATGTCAAAATCGACATTTTTTTTATAAACATAGGTTGTAACTCGAGAACCAAAATAGATTGAAATAAATGTTATTAACAAAAATTGTTCATAATTATCCTAAAATATATAGTCCATGACCAGATAAAATCTAACGATGATAATCCCTTATGTATGTAGCAGGAAATGTCAAAATGTTAAAATCGACAATTTTGGTTACAAACATAGGTTGAATCTTGAGGACCAAGATATATAGAAATAAATGTCATTAAGTAGAATTGTTCATAATTATCCCAAAACAGATAATCATCATCGTATAATCTCTAGCAGTGACAGTTTCTTATGTATGTAGCAAGAAATCCCAAAATGTCAAAATCAAAAATTTTGGTTATGAACGTAGGTTGTAAATTGAGAACCAACGTAGATAGAAATAAATGTCATTGATAAAAATTGTTCATAATTATCCCAAAATAAACAAACCAGATAAATTCTAAAGCTGATAGTTCTTTATGTATGTAGCAGAAAGTATCAAAAGTCAAAATCGACAATTTTGGTTATTATCGTAGGTTGTATCTCGAGAACCAAAATAAATTGAAATAAATGTTATTAAGAAAAATTGTTCATAATTATCCCAAAACCATAATAATAATATAAAGATAATCCATAATCCATTATCATATAAAGTCTAACGATGACAGTTCCTTATGTATGTAGCAGGAAATAATAAAATGTCAAAATGGACATTTTTTTATAAACATAGGTTGTAACTCGAGAACCAAAATAGGTTGACATAAATGTCATCAACAAAAATTGTTCATAATTATCCCAAAATATATAATCCATTACCAGATAAAGCCTAACGATGACAGTGCCTGATTTATGTAACAGGAAATAACAAAACGGCAAAATCGACAATTTTGATTATAAACATAAGTTGTAACTCTAGAACCAAGATAGATAGAAATAAATGTCATGAACAAAAATTGTTAATCCATAATCCATTATCATATAAAGTCTAACGCTGACAGTTCCTTATGTATGTAGCAGGAAATAATAAAATGTCAAAATGGACAATAAACATAGGTTGAAACTCAGGAACCAAAGTAGATAGAAATAAATGTTATTAACAAAAATTGTTCATAAATATCTCAAAATACGTAACCCATTACCATATGAAGTCTAACGATGACAGTTCCTTATGTATGTAGCAGGAAATAATAAAATGTCAAAATGGACAATAAACATAGGTTGAAACTCAGGAACCAAAGTAGATAGAAATAAATGTTATTAACAAAAATTGTTCATAAATATCTCAAAATACGTAACCCATTACCATATGAAGTCTAACGATGACAGTTCCTTATGTATACAGCATGAAATATCAAACTGTCGAATTGGACAATTTTGGTTATAAGCATAGGTTGTAACTCGGGAACCAAAATAGATAGACATAAATGTCATCAACAAAAATTGTTCATAATTATCCCAAAATATATAATCCATTACCAGATAAAGCCTAACGATGACAGTGCCTGATTTATGTAACAGGAAATAACAAAACGGCAAAATCGACAATTTTGATTATAAACATAAGTTGTAACTCGAGAACCAAGATAGATAGAAATAAATGTCATGAACAAAAATTGTTCATAATTATTCCAAAATATATAATCCATTACCATTTGAAGTCTAGCGATGTCAGTTCCTTATGTATGTAACAGGAAACAACAAAACGTTAAAATCGACAATTTTGATTATAAACATAGGTTGAAACTTGAGTACCAAAGTAGATAGAAATAAATGTGGTTAACAAAAATTGTTCACAATTATCCCAAAATACGTAATTTATTACCAGATAAAGTCTAACGATGACAAATCCTTACGTATGTAGCAGGAAATCTCATAATGAAAAAATCGAAAATTTTTGTTATGAACGTAGGTTGGAACTCAAGAACCAACGTAGATAGAAATAAATGTCATGTATAAAAACTGTTCATAATTATCCCAAAATACATAATCCGTTACAAGATAAAGCCTAACGATGACAGTGCCTTTTGTATGTAACAGAAAATAATAAAATGTCAAAATCGACTATTTTGATTATAAACGTAGGTTGCAACTCGAGAACCAAAATAGATTGAAATAAATGTTATTAACAAAAATTGTTCATAATTATCCTTAAATGTATAGTCCATGACCAGATAAAATCTAACGATGATAATCCCTTATGTATGTAGCAGGAAATATCAAAATGAAAAAATCGAAAGTTTTGGTTATAAACATAGGTTGTAACTTGCGAACCAGCGCAAATACAAATATAATATGTCTCAAAATTCACAATTAGAAAGTTATAGATAACAATGGTACAAGAAACATAACACTTGACTGAATTTTGATGGGTGGTGGATTTTATATGAAAGTGAGTACGTTAATAACTTTGATCTGCTTAATTATTATTGCACAATTTATCAACATTTGTATGAATCGATGTTAATTAGAGACGCACATCCTTTTCATCATTAAGTCGATTCTTGTCCTCCGTTTTTTACTCTTACAGAGGTAAGTTGTTATGAAAGGTATAAATTATTTTATAGCATGTTTGGAAATTTCTGGATATTCATCCATTAATTTGATCCAAAATACCATTTCATCTACATATGTAGATTTTAATGTGGTGTTGCATACGATTAACTAATTTCGCTTCGCAGAAACGTGATATGTCTCTAATATGTCGTGAAATCAATTCATCTTGCGAATTGTAGCATTGATTCGTAGAAAACAGATTGAAGAATTGTATACTTCATTTTTTAAAGTATAATCATCACTTGGTATATATTACAAGAGAAAACGCAACAAAAAAAATGATGTTTCATCAGATACATAAACTAAATCAAGAAAAATAACCTTTTTATGTTAACCACAAGAATAAAAACATAAAAACGAAACAAATAAAATCTCCTTTTATATAACTTTTATTTCTTCATCATCGTATAAATCGACAATTTCAATTGTCAATAAATTGTTAACAGCTTGTAGCATTATTTCTTATAAGGCAGTTACATGATATTTCTATATCTTTTATCTTCGACGTTATTTTAAATAAAAACAATCAGAAAACCATATAATAATGGTAAAGTAGACTCGATTGTAAATATTACGACTTCAATCAACGCCCGTTTGCGCTTGAATACTGCCGTAACAATAAATGAATATTTATGGTGTAAAGCGAACGTGACCTTGGCAAGCCACAATAAGAGCTGGAGACCGATTAAAACTTCGCCATTTCAGAAAGCGAAAGAAAAATAACACCCACATTTATTCGATGTGATCTTTAGCAAAGAGGTGCCATTAATTTCCATATAACTCTTTCCACCTTCAAATTGTCTTCTTCAAGGAAGCACCCACCTTATTCTTGTTGTTGTTGATCTTGGGTCATGTTTACAATCTCAAGTTAAGGTCGCTAAGTTCATCATCATCACGTCTTATGGTATGCAACCTACTTCTTGATCTTCGCTTCCTTGTAAGGTGAAAATTACTTTCACCTTTATTACGCCTTTTGCCTAACACAAAGTAAAAGTGACACGGTATTTTTTAATGCATTTTTTTTTTATTATTAAATTAGGTGCTTGTTGAGTATCAAACAAAAAAAAGTTGTTCGTCTTGATGCCAAGTTAAACAAATGGTCGATGTGATGGTTGGACGAGATCCAAATAATCAATGTTATTTATCAGTGCTAACGAGCCCCTCGATGTCTACGTAGAACTTTAATTGCGCCTTAACTATCAATTATTTAGGTTTCAGAATCATCCTGTTTCCTTTAAAATTCTTTGAATCTTATAAAATCCGGGAAATCATAAGTTCGAATACCGAGATACTCTCATCGAAGAACTAGTTTTACTTTGCCGTTAGGAGCGAGGCCCTAGTAACCCAGTTTTTCATCATCCGGCACGAGATGACAAAGAAATATAAGAGATTTGAAAAAAAATCGTTTGGATAAACAATCTGGTTGTAAGAAATAATAACGTATCCTTTTGGCAAGAATCCAATATTTATGGATGTTACCATAAACAATCTTGATTTGGCGATTGTACAGATTTTGTTAGGGTATAAAACTCCGCGAAAATAAGACCAACCAACATCTGGTGTTCAACATTAAACGATTTCATTAATTCTTTATTCAAACGTCGTATAAGAAACCAATTAATTATCAGAACCCACCTTCTGTATTACACACGTGTTGGAGATTAACGCTTATTTATAATCACCACATGTACGTAACGAGATTTTTTACCATTTTTTAATTGATTAATTTCTCTTTATCAATGAGATTTTTTGTTGTTATTTTGGGCGCACGTAGTAATTTCGAGTGCAAATTTTGCTCGGAGGCTATTAAAAAAATTTCGTAAGGTAGATTAAACTAATTATACTTTGATGCAAAAATAATGATCGTCCAGATAATAAAGGAGGAGCACCGAGCGGAGTCGTGGGGGCATTAAAAATACAACAAAAAAGGAGTGAAAGAACTCGAAGAATGGCCTCACTCAAAGCTTGGGGAGATTAAATTTTAATTTCTCCAGGACAGCCCGGGTGTAAAAAGACGAGAACAAAGTCTTTTAATAACCGACCTAAAACAGGACGGGGTAAAAGAATGTCTGCCTATAGCTTCTATACGAGTTGGGCAAACCAAGATTTTTAAACGAGTTATTATTAATAAAATTATATAATAAGAACTTAGTATTAGTGATGGAATGGATTGTAACTTCAAAAAGATGGATACCGGATTTTTTTAGCCAGATATGCGATTATCCTGAGCCATGTACAGGTGTTTGATATCTTCTTGCTATCAGAATTAAAGTTAAAGTACTTCTTCTTATACAATCTAGGGAGAATATAGAGGCTGATGAACGATATCCAGGAAAGTGTCAACCTTTTAATTTTTGTAGAAACGTTTTAGTGAAATCATGAAAAGAAAAGAAGGTAAAATTCGAATGATCCTGGAGGACTTATTTTTGAAAACAAAGAAATGGCTTATATATCAAATTGCAGGTTAATCTTAATCTATAATATAAAGTTTAAGTCGTTATTTCAATATGAAATCGATTCCACTTAAGAAATGTTAAAAGATGATGTGTTTTTGAAGTTTTAATAGAATTACGAAAAAATTGATAAAATTGTAAAGACCATGGTCTTATTTTTGAAAATGAAGAAATGACTTATTTATCAATTGAAGATTGAAGGTTCCTTTTTCCAATGATGTATAAGTCGTTGTTTTAAGTTAAAACCAATTCCACCTAAGAAATGTTAAAAATGGTAGGTGTTAGTGGAATCAAGATAAAAATGATGCAATTTGAAAGACCGTGAAGATCATACTTTTTGAAAATGAAGAAATGACTTGTATATCAATTGAAGATTGAAGGTTCCTCTTTCAAATGATGCACAACTCGATGTTTCAATTTGAAATTTATTCCACTTAAGTAATGTTAAAAGATGATGATCACGAAAAAAATATGAAAGTTGAAAAATCGTGGAAGTCTTATTTTTGAATATGAAGAAATGTCTTATGTACCAAATTGAAGGCTTAATCTTCTTCTATAAAATAATGTATCACTCGTTGTTTCAATTTGAAACCGATTCCACTTAATAAATGTTAAAAGATGATGTGTTTTTGACGCTTTATAGAATTACGAAAAAAATTGATAAAATTGTAAAGATCGTGAAGGTCTTATTTTTGAAAATGATGAAATGACTTGTATATCAATTGAAGATTGAAGGTTCCTCTTTCAAGTGATGTATAACTCGTTGTTTCAATTTGAAACTAATTCCACCTAAGAAATGTTAAAAATGATGTATTTTAGTGGAATCAAGATAAAAATGATGAAATTTGAAAGATCGTGGAAGTCTTGTTTTTGAGAATGAAGAAATAGCTTATATACCAAATTGAAGATTTAATCTTCCTCTATAAAATAATGTATTACTCGGTGTTTCAATTTGAAATCGATTCCACTTAAGAAACGTTAAAAGATGATGTGTTTTCGACGTTTTAATAGAATTACGAAAAAAATGGACAAAATTTTAAAGATCTTGAAGGTCTCATTTTTGAAAATGAAGAAATGACTTGTATATCAATTGAAGATTGAAGGTTCCTCTTTCAAATGATGTATAACTCGTTGTTTCAATTTGAAGCAAAATTTCATCCAAGAAATGTTAAAAATGATGTGTTTTAGTGGAATCAAGATAAAAAAGTTGAAATTTGAAAGATCGTGAAGGATTTATATTTGAAAATGAAGAAATGGCTTATATATCAAATTGAAGATTTAATCTTCCTCTATAAAATAATATATAACTCGTTGTTTCAATTTGAAATCGACTCCAATTAAGAAATGTTAAACAATGATATGTTTTTGACGTTTTGGTGAAATCAAGATAAATATGCTGAAATCTGAAAGAGCGTGAAGGGCTAATTTTTGAAAATGAAGAAATGGCTTGTATATAAAATTGAGGGTTAAATCTTCCTATTTCAAATGATATATAACTCGTTGTTTCAATTTGAAACTGATTTCAGTTAAGAAATGCTAAAGGATGATGTGTTTTTGACGATTTAATAGAATTTAAGAAAAGAATTATAAAATTTGAAAGATCGTTGAAGTCTTATCATTGAAAATGAAGAAATAACTTGTATATTATGTTTTCTGAGACTAGTAAGCAAGCTAATTGTATCGAGAGCATTTTGCTAAATTTTTCTGCTGTCCACAAAGACATTGAATACAAATTTTTCTGATTATTTTGATCAATTGTTGAACGTTGAGATTTGTAATAAAAGTAACGTTGGAGCTAAAACAATTAAATACACACCCATCACTTAACATGAACTGATTAATTTTTATAATCTGCTTGATTGTTGATCATGAGGTTTTATTAATTTGGATAACACAAATGTGAATGATAAATTTCAATGTTTTATGAGGATTCTGAGCGATAAATACATGGATTCATTTCCACTTAAAAAATATTCCACCAATGCCAATAATTCACTTAATCACGGCTGGTTTTCGAGTGAACTAAGAACAACCAGAGAACAACTTAATCTCTTAAATGACTTATGTAAGAGTCATCCTAATAATCAACGTTTTAATAGTCAGAGAATTCGATTATTAAAAACTTATAAATCTGCAATTAAGGATTGTGTCTTCTGTGATGATGCCTTAAGTTTGATTAGCAGTTATCTTAATCATAGATATGAGCGAGCGATGATTGGTGGTATAGCATCAGATAGTTAATAGTCTTAGTTACCGGCTGTAAGTAAGACTTGATTACATTCTCTTTGCTGATGATACTACCATGATATTTTCCTTATGCCCTTATGGCGATGAAATTGAACAGGTCACTTTGTCTGATAGCACTAAATTGCTCGTGGTACAAATTGACAAAAAATTAACTTGGAATTGTACTGTCGAGGCTTTGCCTTCTAAATTGTTTCGCACATTTGTATCCTGCGGAACCTATCCAATTCTGTTTCGGCAGCTGTACTTAGAAGTGCTTATTTTGATTTTGATTTGCTTATGCAATTTTAGCATGACAAGAAGACCAAGGCCCTTCAACGAAGAACTGTTGGAATAATTGGTTTCCTAATATTTAAAGATGAACAGCTTCATTCAACAAAAAATATTAACTTTTCCTTGTATATACATTATATATACACTAATATGAAACTAGGAATAGATGTGCCATGAGACCTCCTCTGTACCGATTGATAAAATTGCAAAAAAGTATAACATTTTTAGCACCTAAATTCTACAACAGATTTCCCGAATTTGCTGTACTCAAACGTGAGGCGCCGACCGCCTTCAACAAAGCGAAAGATTCTAGGATTATTTCTGAGAGATTTTTGGGAGGAAATTGCTTTCTCTACTGAGTTAATTTATAAATAGCAAGTAAGAAGTTTTATTTATTAAAATTTAACATATATTCTCTACTGAGGTCTCCCGCCTGAAGAAAGTGCTTACTTCTAGCTCTGAACAACGAATTGGGTTACTAGAAAAGAAGACGGAAAGTTTACAACTTTTAATGTCTATTCATTTCTCAGGTTCCAATAGCATTAACGCTGTCCACCAAGAGTCTAACTACAAACCAACCGCGGATGATTGGAGATGGGCCAAGTTCATCTGTGAGGAGGATAAGATATGGTAGGTCGTTGAATGCGTTCTCACTGTTTAAAACTCCAAGACAAGATGGGATTGTGCTGGAGAAAATTTTCCAGGGATGCCTGGCGCTTGACCGGAAAGTCAACTTCATATCTAAACCGGGTAAGCAAGATTACTTTCGAAGTCTTTTAGAGCAATTAGCCTTTCTTCCTTTTTCTTTTCAAATCGTTGGAGAGGCTTTGCGATCGTGAATTAGAGACCACTGGATTCTAATCAACATGCTTACACCCTGGGAAAGTTCAGGCTGAATGCTCTTCACTCAGTGATCAAATTTGTATTTGAAATGATACAGGAATCACTCAATATTATTAAAAAATGGTCTAATAAACAAACCCTTTCCCTAAGAAGACTGAGATACTAATACTCCACTTACACTGTCTACAGAAGTTAAGTACTGGGGCTTAATGTTAACTCACGGTGCAGTGGTATGGTGAAATAGAACTTTTAAGTCCACTGGACTTAATAAAACACAGAGACTTCTATGTCTATATTTACCATCACTACATATACATATTCAAGAGATGGAGACCATGAAAGGACTACAATCTGTGGCTACACTTTGAAAGGGAGGACTCACCCTTACTCAAGTGTGAGAAGGACTAATACATTTTCATAAAAGATTATGTGTTTCTGACGTTTCAGTGCAATCGAGATAAAGACGACAAAACGAGAACCTTATTTTTGAAAATGAAGAAATGTTTTGTATGTCAAATGGCAGGTTGAACCATCGCTTTTAATTTATATGTAACTCAAGATGATTTTTGTAATTGATATTTTTGCAAACACCAAATTAATTTTTGCTATAAAATGATTAGGTTTCTAATTTAGAGGTGTTTGGTTTTCTTAATATGATAAGAAAGTAAATTTAACATGTATTAAATTCTTTTATAAGTTATATTCATATAACTTAAGTGTTATAATCTCTCAGTTATTAATTAAATGACCCAACATTTTTTTAAAACCCTATTTTTAACTATTTGTTTGATAACGTTTGACTCAGAATTAACTGAATTGTTATTTAGATTATTATTGAGCACGATGTAAATTAGTTCTAAAAATAGCAACTTTATTATTTGAATGAATGGTGAATAATATTATTAACTGGTATCTAAATATCGTTTGACTTAATTTACTTGATATGATCGATTTTCTTGTTTTAGGATTAACGTATATTTTCTCTGAATTAATAGTTTCAATGTTAATTCTTCACTCATTTAAGAATAAGTATTAACTCATGTGCATTAAGACCTTCATATAACGAAATTGAAGATTTTTTGGTTTCAAACACACTCAACATTTCGGCTTTTGTAGGTTTGGCTATTTCAGTTACTGCTTCTCCATATTCCACCTCTATATTTTCTGGGTTTTCATGGTCGTTCACCGATTTTATCATCCACTACTTCCTTTGTTAAATTTGTGAAAAATCCAGCTTTATTAAAACAATTTTTAATAACTTATTCAATGCACTAAAAAACTTATTCTTCCTAAAACATCTTGATCCATCTTTCTTGTAATTTCGATGTTGTATTTGCAGGAAACAATACAAGTTTCACATTCGTTAACTTTTCAGTGATCTGAAGATGATGGCAACCAGTTAGTAATTTTTTACTGTTAATATTACCACCAAAACACTTATCATCTTTCCAATGATATGATTTCTGCCAATGTCGTATTGGAAAGACATCTACAAAAAAGTCAACATTCATCCATATTGAAAACACCATCACGCTGATAACTTTCTAAGATGAATAGCAATTTGGGTTTCCACTGATCTCAAGCCGTTTCGACACGCTGGCACTTTCTCCCGACATAAGATCTTCTAAGATATTCCATGCTCTTTTTAAATTTGTCCAACCATCCGGCTCGTGCTTGAAAATCATCAAAACCCAACATTTTTGCATATTCCATGGCGTTCTCCACTTGCTATCCACTTAAACATTACTTCGTCTATTGAAGCGAACTTGTACAGTTTTTACTCCTTTCCTTGTTCTAATCCAATTTTTTCGCTTCTTAAAACTGTTTTTAATTATGATCGAGAGCGTACTTGCAGAAATCAAGATTTTTCTGCATGATCCTATCGACATCCTTTAAAATGTTAATTTTGTCAGCGACACTTAAAGCCTTTCGCTTAAACATCGCAAAGAATTAAATCACAGTAAAGTTTCTAAAAAGTTCAACTGAATTTGATCTACAGTCTCGCGCCGATCAGGTATCGATGCAGAAGCAATAATGAATTAAAATCGAATTGCGTAATATGACTTATCACATCTTTGTTTGCATCGCTAATGATCAATAAGAAGTTATTGTTAATATCAATGATATTTTGATAACTTATCACGATATGTTTATAGTTCAATTTCACAAATAGCATCATATAACATATTGAACTATTAAGACGGATTTCATGATATCATAATAACTCGATCAAATTTTTATTGCATTTTTTAGAGTATCAATAACAACTTCAACAATTCCTATAAGCTATACGTAAATAACAATTACACGTTTTTAGAAGTTGTGTGCTTTTCTCAAATCAACAATTTGAATTATTTACGCATCGAAAATTCGACTCCGTTCTTAAACCACGAATCCTTTTTAAAAATAAAATTGAAAACTGGGCCACTTCGAGCGTGTCCGATTTACTCAAGTGAAAACTATTTTGTTTTGTTAAAAACTTAATACCGGGCCGGACGAAATCGTAAAATGAGTTGGCTTTGTTATTGAAATCTTTTCCTTTATTGTTATAACACGTGTCGACTCGTTATTTTTGATACCGCAAATTTATACGCGTGCTGAAAGAAAAATTTGTGGTCATAAAATAATATCAAGGTTAAAAGTTGTAATCAATTTGTTTAGTTTCGATTTGTATAAAGGGATATTTCAATTCAGACTCTATTGGACATTATTCCCAATCGGTAACAATTTTTTTAAATATTTATCACATCATTTTACTGTGTACCACATATTATATGAGATATCTGTAAATAATTATTGAAATCAAAAGTTTATTGAATCGGAAAGTGAGAACTCTCAACTTGCTGATGCTGATTATGAAGGTAATGTCGGATTTATATTTGGCTGGCGTGTTGTGGTATTTTATATTGTGTTGCATCAGTAACGATCCCGATATCCGTCAAAAAAAGTAGAGTGGGAAGTGACGCATAAAGATAGATCAGACAAATTTAGACCTGTTTTATGACTGGTCAGATTTGCGTTTCTTTTTTTTGAATTGGAATGAACATTGTTGAACTATTTCTGATTGATGAATGAAACTTCGCCTCTATTCACTGGATGAACCCAATATCTTCTCTCTCCTTTTTTTGTTAAAAGAGTTGCCCATATTATAAAATGAAAATCTTGGGTTTAACCTACTCCAAACAAATATGAATAGATGCCTAAAGGTCATGAATTTGTTAGAAAGCGAAAAGAAATAAAATAGATATTTTAACCGTAGCGGAGCTAAATGAAAATAAAATTGAAAAGGGTGGTTGGTTCAAAAACAAGGAAAAGGGCGTAGCAATTAAAATAAGTGGACAGAACGTCAAGCTCTCGAAATGGGAAGAAGGGACACATTCTTTCATGCTTGAAACAACCCTTGGAAATATAGTAGGATGCTATTTCCCACCTAATGATACTATCGAGGAGTTGGAAAGACAGCTTCAAATCGAAAATACAATGAAAAAACAACTAAAAGATTATCATTGCGGGAGATGTCAATGCAGAAGAGGAAGATAGAAGAGGAATCATATTGACTGAATGAATGGCATACAATA
This sequence comes from Onthophagus sagittarius, assembly GCA_036711965.1. Taxonomy (NCBI): domain Eukaryota; kingdom Metazoa; phylum Arthropoda; class Insecta; order Coleoptera; family Scarabaeidae; genus Onthophagus; species Onthophagus sagittarius. The sequence continues at coordinate 33,289,240 of JASERS010000005.1, forward strand.
TAAACTGGTGACAAAAAAAAACCGCAGAGACACGAAAGGGTGAAAAAGGTGGAGAAGAGAAGTCGTCTTGGTACAAAGATATAGAGAGACAATACAAAGACTAGGATCATTGACATCCAAAATACTAATATCCTTAATGATTGAAGCCTTTGGCGAGGTATATGAAAAATCAAAGAAATGAATACTACCACTGAGTAAAATATACTGGTATAATGATGACGTTAGAAAATGCTAAGCCCGAAGTAAACAAATATAGAAGAAAAATAATCAGACTTAATGCTAAAACAGGAAATGAAGAGAAACGAAAAATGAATCTGATGTTCAAAGAAATGAAGATAAGATCTGAGATCAGAACATTGAAAAGCGTTGTGTTCACGCAAAGCAACCCACAACCTTCGCCTTCCAAAAATGAATCTGATATACAGAGAAACGAATACAACATTAAGAAAAGAGTATTGTTGTGAATTTGTCAGTTCATCTTAAGTTTTATGCGAAAAAAATGTGTGTATCTTTATTCAGATGATTTTATTAAAATTTAGCTCGTATTAAAGAAGGAAATAGAAACAATAAAAAATATAGGTAAAACATGGTTATCAACCTGAAATTATTGATTAAAATGATTAAAAAAAAGAAAGCCAAAATAACACGCAATAATTTAACAACTTTACATACTCAACAACAGAAGGAAATGAAGACACACAGAACAATTACATTCCAAAAAAAAATAAATGGTAGAATAGAAAAAATGTTGATGTTGATTTGGATAACATAACGTGGCACTTACTTCAAAAGCAACAACACAATAAACCAACTGATATTGAACAACAAGGATCGTATCAAGAAATTGGAGAACAATGGTGTTTACAAATTCATCTGTGAGACTTGTCAAGCAACATTTAATCTTTAACAAAGATCATGAATTTGGTGAAGAGAAAAATTCACATATTTTATATCACAAAAATAAAAGTTAACTAATGCAACAATTGAAAAAATATGAAATTAATTAGTTCAAGTTCAACAACCTGAACATAATTTGCTTAAATGATCAAATAACCACCACAAACAGACCATTATATACATTTTTACATCATATACACCACAAATGCACGAGGATATCATACCACGGTTGCAGTATGACATCGCAAAATTCTGGGTCCTTTGTGTACCAATTATCCTCTCTCAACTCCCAATCCTAATTTTTCCTTAATTTTACCTTTTCCTTTTCATTTTACATTTTGTGATGGAATTGGCCAAAATTTTGTAAGCCAACTTGTTTGTAAGCCTCATCAAAAATTATTACAAGTGTCAGCTTAATAAAAGTAAAATTGTTTTTTTAAAATTATTGAACCAATTCCTCTAACATATTTTCTTGGAAAGTCGGTGTGTCGAAAAACGAACAACTTTTTTTGAAATATTTTACTATTAGAATGTGTTTTTTTTAATGAAAACTGACGTGGCATGCTCCAGAAAATAAATGCAGAGAGTCCGAATTCGAAACCGGCAGAGCTAAATTTTAATAAACCAAAAAGAAATAAAAAAAAGAAAGAGCTAAATTTTCTTACTTAGAAAACGGCAAAGAGGGGTACGTAGAGAAAACTGTACGATGAATTGCAGGAAAATGTGTGGAAGGATGCATACGTGATAGCTATGAAACACACAAAAGAAACGCACCAAGAATAACACTACAAGAAGATCAGGCAGAAAAGCTAATAAAAGAACTATTTTTGGAAAGTGAAGATAAGATCTGCGATAAGAACATTCAGAAGCGTTGTATTCACGCAAAATGCATGGACATATCTACCCATCTATTGATATTCGACCCTCCATCTAGCCAAACCGCCACCAAAGCAACGCAGCACCTTTGCCTTCCAAAAATCAGTGACGAAACCCACTTATTTTAATCCTTAGAAACAACCACAATTTCTTACCTAAATTCTATTACAATATTGATATACAAGCAAAACAAAATACAAATGCCAAGAATAAAAATAAAATATTTTTTGATATTCTTAAAATAGAATAAAAATTCAATCCATTGCAACACCCTTCTCCTTCTATTCTCTTTTATTTTGTTTCAGATTTATCAAAGTCATGACCCAGGACGAACAACCCCTAGATTCTATCGCAAGAGAATAAGAAGAGAATGTTTGTATGTGTACTTCCCATATCTCTATTGCACTAAACAATTTCTATTTCTATTTCTAAGCGGTCCATGACCACTCAACAATTACACCGCTTTTTGCCGACATCGACCTTGCACCCATCCAAGCACTCTTCAGAAAATCATGCACACACCTTCGCACTATCGATTTCCTAGAACGTTCTCTCCACCCCTCCGTCATCCTCTTCTTCTGCTCCTTCCTATAAACATTCCTAACCTTACACACTTCCTTGTACCCACAACCTTCCACACCCTTCTTTACATATTCATCAACTATCTTCACTCCATCTTCATCCCTCGATTTCCACCCCATCTATATCCACTTATCCTTTTCACCCGCGACCAGGACAGTTCGGGAATCGAAGAAGTAGAATATAGAGAGGTGACTGAAAGTGAGGTTCTTGAATTAACAACCAAAATAAAAAAATAAGAAGGCGCTGAAGAAAGGCAGAAGAATTGCAGAGATTGTTAAGAATACAGTTAGTGCAGAAAGTATTAAAAGGACAGCAGATATGTAGCAGAATGATTTGATAAAGAATAACGATAAATTTCCAGTAAACTATATGAGGCGATCATTAAAAACAGACTTGAATAAGAGGTTGTATACTCTCAAATATAGTATGGATGGCACGTGTATTCTGAAGCTTTTGAAACCAAAAAGCTTGCGGATAGGCTCAGTAGAATACAGAGAAAAATCCTGATAAGAGTGGCGAACATCTACCAAACAGTCTTAAATTTATAACAGACAAAGGGGTTTGTCGGACTTTCGACAGGCAAACAACAACAACCACCATAGTTTTACAACATGGGCGAAAAACACCGAATTCTTTCGAAAACAAAGAATGGCCATAAAAACTTTCGTCCTAGTCTTGGATTGCAGGAAATACTTTCGCCATTAACAATACGTTCTGAAGTTCTTTGCGTATTCATTAAAAAGTACGAGTTCTAACTCACGAGTATGAGTCTACAATGCAATGGACATTTTGAATTCTTGAAATCTTTCTAAAAACATTCCACGTATCAACCATTTTACATCAGCCTATAGTAGTAAATCGAAATGCTTAATAGATTCGCTAGATTCAAGCTGTATTTTAAAGAACCTAATGATGGCTCTTCAAGCTGTGAGCAAGGATGGAGTTAACAATTTTCATTGTAATCTCCATAACATCGCGAATTGCGTTTTTGATCAAACAAGTTGTCGTTGAATGATGAGTAAATGAAATGAGAAGAATGATGGAAAGTTATTAGCACTACACAAAGCAACAAATATTCGCGTTTGATTCGCGAAAGATGTGAAAACCACAATTATATGAAAAATTTTGAATGCACCTGTGTTTTCACAAAGAAAATAATTGTATTTTATTTATTACCCTACTAACCACTGATATTATGTTTACATGTTTATCTTGTTGATTTCTCTTACATTTCTAATTTTAATAATAAACACTTCTTCGTTTAAAAATAAATGTTTGTAACTATTGTTGTTTTTACTAATACTCAACAATTAGTCCTTTGTAAATTGTAATAAATCGTGGAATAGAGGATTAAGTTATAATTTTGAAATGGTATTTTAAACTTGTTTTTTCTAGGTTATAGTATTTCCAGTAAACAATATGAGGCGATCATTAAAAACAGACTTGAATAAGAGATTGTATACTCTCAAATATAGTATGGATGGTACGTGTATTCTGACCCTTTTGAAACCAAAAAGCTTGCGGATAAGCTCAGTAGAATACAGAGAAAAATCCTGATAAGAGTGGCGAACATCTACCAAACAGTCTTAAATTTATAACAGACAAAGGGCTTTCTCGGACTTTCGACAGGCAAAGAACAACAACTACCATAGTTTTACAACATGGGCGAAAAACACCGAATTCTTTCGAAAACAAAGATTGGCCATAAAAACTTTCATCCTAGCGTTGGATTGCAGGAAACACTTTCGCCATTAACAATACGTTCTGAAGTACGTATTCATTCAAAAATACGAGTTCTAACTCACGAGTATGAATCTACAATCCAATGGACATTTTGCCAGCGCCTGTTTAGGACGCTGGCAATTCTTCAAATCTTTCTAAAAACATTCCACGTATCAACCATTTTACATCTGCCTATAATAGTAAATCGAAATGCTTAATAGATTCGCTAGATTCAAGCTGTATTTTAAAGAACCTAAGGACGGCTCTTCAAGTTGTGAGCAAGGATGGAGTTAACAATTTTCATTGTAATCTTCATAACATCGCGTTTTGCGTTTTTGATCAAAGAAGTTGTCGATGAATGATGAGTAAATGAAATGAGAAGAATGATGGAAAGTTATTAGCACTACACAAAGCAACAAATATTCGCGTTTGATTCGCGAAAGATGTGAAAACCACAATTATTACAAAAAAAATCGAGGTATGTGTGAAAAATTTTGAATGCACCTGTGTTTTCACAAAGAAAATAATTGTATTTTATTTATTACCCTACTAACCACTAATATTATCTTTACATGTTTATCTTGTTGATTTCTCTTACATTTCTAATTTTAATAATAAACACTTCTTCGTTTAAAAATAAATGTTTGTAACTATTGTTGTTGTTACTAATACTCAACAATTAGTCCTCTGTAAATTGTAATAAATCGTGGAATAGAGGATTAAGTTAAAATTTTGAAATGGTATTTTAAACTTGTTTTTCCTAGGTTATAGTAATTCAGCTACAGATTTGGCACTAAATATGTTTGGGAAAATGTACAAATCACCCGGTAGTATTCCTAAACGTTCGTTGGCCTGGATCTGGGCCATTTATCGTATGTAAGTCGGGAAATGTAGCGCTTGAAAACCTATTTATAATCCCGGAACGACTTTGAAAATCAGGTAAACAAAACCATTGTTTTGCTTTAGCTTAATAAATAAGGAATTTTCGAGAAAATTAGATTTATTTTATTTATTAATCAAATGAATATGATACATAATCGATTCGATTTCTTAAGAAATTCCATCCTGAGCTTCTAGTAAAAAGGTTACGCAATCGGTTTTTCCCCCGGCGATTTATTTAGTAGTTTCAGTTATTTCGCTTTTGCGAAGCGGCTTCTCGTTTGCAATTAAGTCGAACGTAATTTTCCAGTTAAATACGTTGGAATTGGTTTTATTGCACAAGGTGCCAGGCCATTCGTAGACTGCGTGGTGCCGCGCGGATCGTAATAACAATTTATTAAAACGAAACAACGAGTGTAAGCGGACGGCATCCACACAATTGGCCGGAATTGTTTCGTGTGCCATTTTTCCTTGTGAAAACGATGGATAATTACGAAGCAATTATTAAAAGAAACGCAAGGTCTCCCATTTAACTCTTAAACAATCATTAGACGCTGATGATGAGATAAAATTGAGTTATAAAAAATTTGATTTTATTATTAAAATTTACCACGTGCCACATCTTTGATGAAAAAAAAATCCTTTCACGAATCTAAAAAAAGGTTGTTAAGGCTAACAAAATGAAGTAGCAAAAGAAAGAGGAGCGAGCACAGAAAAGGTAAAAGCCATTAAAAAACTAAATAAAGACTTGGTCGAGAAACGGTAGCAGAAATGTCTGTCCGAGACAAATTTGTCGGACCGAAACGGACACTCATCACAATGGCACAAGATTGAAGTCTCTCTGACGTTTGAACCGGGCTAATTGCGATTGGGACTGACGCGGTTTTTCGTCCCAAAAGAGCTTTCAACTCGACAACACAACAAACGAAAGGAACCTGGAACCTGACAGACTGTCTAGCGAATTTGCCATTTAAGTATTTTCGTTTGAGAAATTTCAATCTCCCGGAGTTTCGTAACTTTCTTATATCTGTAATTTAAATCGAATAATGGGACAACTAATTTTAAGGTTTTGTGATAAAATTAATTTGGCCGTTTAATACGAAGCCTTTGTTATACTTCCTTAAAAATTACAACACCTAGAATTTATTGAACGATTTTAATGAAATTTTCGAAAAAATTATTTGTACCAAATTTTCGCATGAATTTATTATCTGTAACTAAAAGAAATATATTTGGAATTGCAGATAGAATAGGAGACATAATTTATTGAAGAAGCAAATTTAATAATTAATAGTAAGGAAATTTAATACTGGCATTATAAATTAAATTAATTTAAAAGATTTTTCGTTTCCATCTCCATATCAAATGAATTTAAATAAAACTATGTTTCTTAGATGGAGCCTAAAATAAAACGATCCATCTAAGAAACATAGTTTTATTTAAATTCATTATAAATTAAGACGCTTAAACGAAAAATCTCTTCAAAAAGTCTTAAAGAAAACGAAAATCTTGAATATTAATGAGAAAAGAAAACCTCAAAGCCTGTCTATCGATGGAAAACATGTGCAAACAAAATTTCTTTCATCTACAAAAGCACGAATAATTCAGCCTTTACAAGTTATTCACATCGATGTATGTGGTTCAATAAGAACAGAATCAAATGGAGAAAAGAATTATTTTTTGTAGATGGTATACCAAAGTTTATTTTATTCGAAATAAAAATGAAGTTGGACATAACAAAATGAAATTGCAGAAAGAAAGATTAGAAACTGCAAGATGTATTTTATTTCAATCAAACTTGCCATCATCATTTTAGGCAAAAGCAATTAATGCAGCAAATTACATAAGAAAACGATGTTCTTCAAATGTCTAAATATCTACAAATTTTTGGAAGTCTTGCTCTAAACAAAACTCCAAACAAAAATAAATTTGAATCTAGATTCAAGAAATTTTAATCGAAATGAAAAATTTGAAAAGAAATGACAGAAAAAGTATGAATTAGTATTTATTGAATTCGAAAGAGGAAGAGGCAGATCTAAATTAGAATAAAACTAGTAAAAAAGGTAGACCATAGAAAATCTTCAAATTAAAAACAGAAAATGAAACAAATGAAGCAAATGTTAAAAACCAAAATAATATGAATATATTAAAAAATAATATAAAATTGAAATTTCTTTAAACGAAACTTTAAAAGAAGATGAAAGAAATGAAAAATTTAGTAAGAAATAAAATAACCCTGATCAAGAACAAAACGTGGGAATTGGTCAAAGCTAAAATAACCACAAACTACTACTTTTAGATCCAGTATTTATAATAACAAAAGGCTTCATACAACAGGAAGGAATTGATTTCCATGAAACTTATTGACCAGCATCAAGAGGTGGTAAAAGTTGCCCTAAGATAATTAATTACTAAAGCTGCAAAAGAGAATACTACGTTCATCAAATGAATGTTATCGCAGCATATTTGAACGTTGACATTAATGAAGAAATTTATGTGAAAACAAAAGATTTATTTAAAAAAACATTAGAAGAAATAATAGAAAACAATACAGTGAATTTTAAAAGACAGTAAAAAAATTTTAGAAGAAATAGGTGAATTTAAAAAAGTATGTATTCAAAAAAAAACTTTGTACTTAAAACAAGCCAGATTACAGTGGTATAAAAATTAGATAATAAAGTGAAGAAGAACCACTTCTCGCCGCATTCTACGTGGACAATATTATAATAGCCTGTAAAAAAAGCCTGAGAAAAATACACAATTGTGTCGGTATAGAGTTCTCGCATAGCCAATTCAAGGGGGAGATAACGATCAAAATTTCACAAAAGAAATATATAAAAGAAATGTTACAACGATTTGGTGGACACAATTTCACAATGGATACAAATTGAAAAAGTAAAAAATGAAGAAATGATGAAAAAGTATCCACATCAATGTTTGATAGGAAATTTAATGTATGATAGCAGATTATTAGACCAGATATTACATTTAGCGTTTTCTTGAGCCAATTTAATACAAATTACAACAAAATTCATTGGATTGCAGCGAAAAGAGTAGCAAGGTATTTAAAAGAAATAATAAATTTGGAATTAAAGCATAGAACTTCAAGAAAAGATATGGAATGCTATACAGATATAGATATATCAGTTATTTATTTAAAATGGCAAATGAAAAACATAGTTATAAGCAGCCAAAGAAGCAATGTATGTGAAAAAATTGTTATCGGAATTAAAAGATGTAGCTGTCTATGGAATATTAACATAAGTTTCTTGAATCCGTAACAGAAGATTATGTAAGTTATCTGAAGGTTGTGGTAAATTACCTAGTCGCCTACCTCATCCCATACATTTTCAACTAGCAATTAGACGATCGTGCAGGTCATGGGAGGACAACAATATTAGCTTCTTCCAAAAGATGTGTTGTAGCCTTGTTGGAAAATGGCATTTTTAGTACCTAAAGATATCTACCGCAAGAGATCTAGCATGATGAGGATTGTGGATTTTTGTTTGCATTCTTACGTCCAATCCGCTTTTTGTTCCTCCATTCTAGCCTACGTAGATGGTGAAGTGATGTGAGATGAAAACATAAAAATGGGCGATATGAACGTAGCCCATAAGATCTTATCCGACGATAAACAGATTGAGTTGTTGAAAAACTGCCTTTTATGGCCAACAGTTTCTTGTTAGAAAATGAAATCCTCTGAAGATATGGAAACGCAACAGATTTTAACACATTGGCAGTAAAACAAGTGACGTAAGTTGCCATCAATTAAGATCAAGGGTGATCTGCAACCATAATACATTGAACCCCATATCATCTCAACTGTCTCTTGTGGCCAAAAGTCTTTTATTAGAAAATGGGATATTCCAGCCTCTAAAGATATGGAAGGGCAATGATTCTAGCACATTGGCAGTACAACAAATAGCGTAAGTAGCCATCAATTAAGATCTAGGGTGGTCTGTAACCGTAATATATTGCAACCCATATTATCTCAACTGTCTTTTTGGCCAAAAGTATCTTGTTACATTCCAACCTCTAAAGATATAGAAGCGCAATGGATTCCATCACATTGACAGTAGAAAAAATCGGCGTAAGTTGCCATCAATTAAAACCAAGGGTGATTTGCAACCATGGAAGTTGCACCTCATATCATCTCAACTGTCTCTTGTGGCCAAAAATCTCTTGTTACAAAATTGGATATTCCAGCCTCTGAAGATATGGAGGAGCAACGGATTCCAACATATTGGCAGTATAACAACTGGCGTAAGTTGCCATCAATTAAGATCAAGGGTGATCTGCAACCGTAACATATTGCACTGCATATCATCTCAACTGTCTTTTATGGCCAAAAGTCTCCTTTTAGAAAATGGGATATTCCAGCCTCTAAAGATATGGAAGGGTAACGGATTTTAGCACATTGGTAGTACAACAAATGGCATAAGTTTCCATCAATTAAGATCAAGGGTGATCTGCAACCATAATACATTGAACCCCATATCGTCTCAACTATCTCCTGTGACCAGAAAATGGGATATTCCAGCCTCTAAAGATATGGAAGGGCAATGATTCTAGCACATTGGCAGTACAACAAATAGCGTAAGTAGCCATCAATTAACATCTAGGGTGGTCTGTAACCGTAATATATTGCAACCCATATTATCTCAACTGTCTTTTTGGCCAAAAGTATCTTGTTACATTCTAACCTCTAAAGATATAGAAGCGCAATGGATTCCATCAAATTGACAGTAGAAAAAGTGGCATAAGTTGCTATTAATTAAAACGAAGGGTGATTTGCAACCATGGAAGTTGCACCTCATATCATCTCAACTGTTTCTTGTGGCCACAAATCTCTTGTTACAATATTGGATATTCCAACCTCTGAAGATATGGAAGTGCAACGGATTCTAGCACATTGGTAGTAGAGAAAGCGGCGTAAGTTGCCATCAATTAAGATCAAGGGTAATCTACAACCGTAACATATTGCACCCCATAACATCTCAAATGTCTCTTGTGGCCAAAAGTCTCTTGTTAAAAAATGGGATATTCCAGCCTCTGAAGACATGGAAGCGCAACGGATTCTGGCATATTGGCAGTATAAGAAATGGCGTAAGTTGCCATCAATTAAGATCAAAGGTGATCTGCAACCATAACATATTGCACTGCATATCATTTCAACTGTCTTCTATGGCCAAAGGTCTCTTTTTAGAAAATGGGATATTCCAGCCTCTAAAGATATGGAGGGGCAACGAATTCTAACACATTGGCAGTACAACAAATGGCATAAGTTGCCATCAATTAAGATCAAGGGTGATCTGTAACCGTAACATATTGAACCCCATATCATCTCAAATATCTCTTCTGGGCAAAAGTCTCTTGTTAAAAAATGGGATATTCCAGCCTCTGAAGATATGGAAGCGCAACGGATTCATATTGGCAGTACAACAAATGACGTAAGTTGTCATCAATTAAGATCAAAGGTTATCTGCAACCGTAACATATTGCACTGCATATCATCTCAACTATCTTCTATGGCCGAAAGTCTCTTTTTAGAAAATGGGATATTCCAACCTCTAAAGATATGGAAGGGTAACGGATTCTAGCACATTGGTAGTACAACAAATGGCATAAGTTTCCATCAATTAAGATCAAGGGCGATCTGCAACTATAATACATTGAACCCCATATCGTCTCAACTATCTCCTGTGACCAGAAAATGGAATATTCCAGCCTCTAAAGATATGGAAGGGCAATGATTCTAGCACATTGGCAGTACAACAAATAGCGTAAGTAGCCATCAATTAAGATCTAGGGTGGTCTGTAACCGTAATATATTGCAACCCATATTATCTCAACTGTCTTTTTGGCCAAAAGTATCTTGTTACATTCCAACCTCTAAAGATATAGAAGCGCAATGGATTCCATCAAATTGACAGTAGAAAAAGTGGCATAAGTTGCTATTAATTAAAACGAAGGGTGATTTGCAACCATGGAAGTTGCACCTCATATTATCTCAACTGTCTCTTGTGGCCACAAATCTCTTGTTACAATATTGGATATTCCAGCCTCTGAAGATATGGAAGTGCAACGGATTCTAGCACATTGGTAGTAGAGAAAGCGGCGTAAGTTGCCATCAATTAAGATCAAGGGTAATCTACAACCGTAACATATTGCACCCCATATCATTCTCAAATGTCTCTTGTGGCCAAAAGTCTCTTGTTAAAAAATGGGATATTCCAGCCTCTGAAGACATGGAAGCGCAACGGATTCTAGCATATTGGCAGTATAAGAAATGGCGTAAGTTGCCATCAATTAAGATCAAAGGTGATCTGCAACCATAACATATTGCACTGCATATCATTTCAACTGTCTTCTATGGCCAAAGGTCTCTTTTTAGAAAATGGGATATTCCAGCCTCTAAAGGTATGGAGGGGCAACGAATTCTAGCACATTGGCAGTACAACAAATAGCATAAGTTGCCATCAATTAAGATCAAGAGTGATCTGTAACCGTAACATATTGAACCCCATATCATCTCAAATGTCTCTTCTGGGCAAAAGTCTCTTGTTAAAAAATGGGATATTCCAGCCTCTGAAGATATGGAAGCGCAACGGATTCTAGCACATTGGCAGTACAACAAATGGCATAAGTTGCCATCAATTAAGATCAAGGGTGATCTGTAACCGTAACATATTGAACCCCATATCATCTCAAATGTCTCTTCTGGGCAAAAGTCTCTTGTTAAAACATGGGATATTCCAGCCTCTGAAGATATGGAAGCGCAACGGATTCTAGCATATTGGCAGTACAACAAATGACGTAAGTTGTCATCAATTAAGATCAAAGGTTATCTACAACCGTAACATATTGCACTGCATATCATCTCAACTATCTTCTATGGCCGAAAGTCTCTTTTTAGAAAATGGGATATTCCAACCTCTAAAGATGTGGAGGGGCAACGGATTCTAGTAGATAGGCAGTACAACAAATGACATAAGTTGCCATCAATTAAGATCAAGGGTGATCTGTAACCGTAACATATTGAACCCCATACCATCTCAAATGTCTCTTCTCAGCAAAAGTCTCTTATTAAAAAATGGGATATACCAGCCTCTGAAGATATGAAAGCGCAACGGATTCTAGCATATTGGCAGTACAACAAATGATGTAAGTTGTCATCAATTAAGATCAAAGGTTATCTGCAACCGTAACATATTGCACTGCATATCATCTCAACTGTCTTCTATGGCCAGAAGTCTCTTTTTAGAAAATGGGATATTCCAGCCTCTAAAGATATGGAAGGGCAACGGATTCTAGCACATTGGCAGTACAACAAATGGCATAAGTTGCCGTCAATTAAGATCAAGGGTGATCTGTAAACGTAACATATTGAACCCCATATCATCTCAAATGTCTCTTGTTAAAAAATGGGATGTTCCAGCCTCTGAAGATATGGAAGCGCAACGGATTCTAGCATATTGGCAGTACAACAAATGACGTAAGTTGTCATCAATTAAGATCAAAGGTGATCTGCAACCGTAACATATTGCACTGCATATCATCTCAACTATCTTCTATGGCCGAAAGTCTCTTTTTAGAAAATGGGATATTCCAACCTCTAAAGATATGGAGGGGCAACGGATTCTAGTACATAGGCAGTACAACAAATGGCATAAGTTGCCATCAATTAAGATCAAGGGTGATCTGTAACCGTAACATATTGAACCCCATATCATCTCAAATGTCTCTTCTGGGCAAAAGTTTCTTGTTAAAAAATGGGATATTCCAGCCTCTGAAGATATGGAAGCGCAACGGATTCTAGCATATTGGCAGTACAACAAATGACGTAAGTTGTCATCAATTAAGATCAAAGGTGATCTGCAACCGTAACATATTGCACTGCATATCATCTCAACTATCTTCTATGGCCGAAAGTCTCTTTTTAGAAAATGGGATATTCCAACCTCTAAAGATATGGAGGGGCAACGGATTCTAGTACATAGGCAGTACAACAAATGGCATAAGTTGCCATCAATTAAGATCAAGGGTGATCTGTAACCGTAACATATTGAACCCCATATCATCTCAAATGTCTCTTCTGGGCAAAAGTTTCTTGTTAAAAAATGGGATGTTCCAGCCTCTGAAGATATGGAAGCGCAACGGATTCTAGCATATTGGCAGTACAACAAATGACGTAAGTTGTCATCAATTAAGATCAAAGGTGATCTGCAACCGTAACATATTGCACTGCATATCATCTCAACTGTCTTCTATGGCCGAAAGTCTCTTTTTAAAAATGAGATATTCCAGCCTCTAAAGATATGGAAGGGCAACGGATTCTAGCACATTGGCAGTACAACAAAGGGCATAAGTCGCCATCAATTAAGATCAAGGGTGATCTGTAAACGTAACATATTGAACCCCTCTTATGGCCAAAAGTTTATTGTTAGAAAATGGGATAAGGCAGTCTCTGAAGATATAGAAGCGCAACGGATTCTAGCGCAATGGCAGTATAACAATTGGTGTTAATTAAGCCAAAAGATGAAACCGTAACATATTGCACTCCATATCATCACTCCTTGTATGAGGACTGTGTTACCTTCTACAAAAAAATTTGGATTTTTACATTCTCAACGCATCCGTCTACGACTATTTTGGGCACATAAGCAAAATAGGGACTCTTCATTAAACACATTCGATGCTATTCTTGCACCCAATTCCCTCTTTCGTTGTTCCATTCTAGCCTACATAGACGGTGACATGTTGTAAGAGAAAGACATAAATATGGACGGTATGAATCAGCCCATAAGATCTTATCCGGTGATAAAGGGATGAGAATGACATTCTGGGTCCTTAATCTCTCATATAATCATTTACAATCGATCAGTTGTTGAAAAAGTGTCTCTTCTAACCAAAAGTCTCTCTCATTTTCTAACAAGAGACTTGTGGTCACAAGAGACATTTTTCAATAACTCAGAAGTGCAGAACCCAGAATCCAGCCTCTGAAGATATGGATGTAAAAGGTTTTAGATTTTTGGACTCAAAATTGACCAACATCTTAGACCTCTCATCCAATTATTTGCAATCGATCAAGTTGTTGAAAAACTGTCTCTTCTGACCAAGTCTCTCCCATTTTCTAACAAGAGATTTGTGAAATTCGAAAAATACCGGACACCTATATATAATATCAAACTGTTGTAGTTAAAACTGAAACTCTAATAAATATGTACAAATATGGATAACCAGATATCCGGGCTAAGACGATTTTCATAAAATCACGAATGAAATACGACGCACTGCTGAATATCTTAAAACCAAATAAACTTAAAACACTCGGTGCGAAGCACAGTTCTTAACATGCCAATGCAAGAATTTTTATCGAAAAATTTTCAGAAGAAACACTAGCATGAATTACACAGAATCAAACAGAATGAAACAGATAACTATTCTTAAGACGAGAACTTGTTTGAAGTATAGTATTTTTATTGATTTCACATTTTAAGTTAAAATTTTCATATAATCATTGTAAAAAATTTTGCAACATCAGCCAACATTAAAACGGCGCTTCGCGAAAACGAGTTATTTGGATATCAAACAAAAAATTCTGACGATGATGACTGACAATTTGCAAATTGGCATAACCACTTGGCAAATGAGTCTCAAAAACACTATTTATTTTAATCTTTGTGTATCAAACAACATATCCAAAATAATCTTTGGTTTTTAATCTCAATGACTCCTTTATTTTTCTCTTTTATGTCTCGTCTGTTAATTTAAATACGAAGATAACACGATGATTTATTATTAGGTTGACTCGACGACGAACAAAAATTTTCTTTACTAAACTAGGAGGATATCGATTTCAGATTTAGGTTATAATCGTTTTTAAGAAACTTTAAATTATAAATAATCATTGGATAATTAATACCTATTACTTAATATTAATTAATCGGATACTCGGAAAAATCGTGTATTAACTTTCCAAGAGTATCTGAGTTGATTATTTTAGATGATACTATTTGAAGCAATTCGTTGACAATTTGAAAGTTATAACTCGAATTTTTAATAAAATTTTTTCGAATGTAATTTAATTAAACAATTTATAGTTGCACCTTTTCATTTTAGCGTTTTCAATCTCGTCGAGGAAGTTTCGAAAGTTTCTTATTGAAGCAATTTCATTCAACTAATTCAATAGACAAATAAAAATCTTTTCTATAAAAACTCGAAAATAAATTACAAGATTTCTTCATTACGAAGGAGAATGGAGGAATTGATGATGTTCCTTAAATCATTTTATTCGATATCATTTCGAAAACTTCAACTATTGCGAATTATGTAAAGGGATCTTATCTAATCAGTGCGACCTTTGATGTGAGCTTGTTATGTTGAACTAGACAATTCGCCGCTGATGAGTACTCGATTTTGGAGTTATGTTAAAAACATTAGTTAAGCAAGATGTAGAAAAAAAATTAATTAAGATTAATAATATCTAAAAGTAAATTAAGGAATTTTTCGAAAAAAATACGTCTTATTTATGTAAGTTATCTAAGATAAATAGAGTAAATTTGTTTGTTTATCCTTTTTTTGGGTAAACAATTACGTAATTGAATATAATTGTTGGAATTTGTGTGGGGGAATTTTACCCCGAGAGATATCGATTATTTTTAAACGTACCCTTTCTTTCTTTGTTCCCGCATATCTCCCTGACCCATTTTCGAAAAATGAAGGACCAAAGAGGTCGTCAACCCAATAATGAACTTAAAAAAATACGTCACATATTTAAAATTAAAAATCTTACAAAAGGATGATGCATCATTAAGTTAAAAAATATTTTCCCGAACCAAAATGAACGACGCGCTGTCTGTTGGGTACCAAAACTCTTGCCAAGTATCTAACTTCCTTTATGATTTATATTTAGTTTCAGAAATAAGAATTTTCTAGGAACACCTCTAACTTAAAATTAAAATCGTTTCTATGTATTTAAATTTAAAATCAGTTTTGGTATTTAACTTTCATTTCAGTTTCCTGAAAACGCAAACCTTCAAGGTTTTAAACAATAGCAAGCACGATCAAGAAACGTGCAAGGATAGTGAAAGTAGTAATCGTTTTAACAATAAATTGTTGAACTTTCTTCTTTATAACTATTTGATTTAAAGTAATATTAAAAAAAAAGGTTTTGGAAATGCATTAATCGTTATCAAATATTTACATAAACAGTTTGAGAGAGAAATATTTGATGATGACCTATCAATAAAAAAATATTAAAAAAAAAATTAATGTAAACCGAATAGATAAATTCAATTCGACCTTGACGCGTTTTACGTCGTCGCGTAATCAAAACATTGCCCATAGTTTTCAGCTTTTTATTCCATGTTTTGTGTCGGTTAAAAAAATTTTAACAATAGCATTGTTGTCGAGTTTAAGTGAATCAAATCTAAAAAACAATAGATTTATAATGTAACAATTATAATTAGGAAATATAACGCAAAAATTTCGCTTACTTAATCATTTCTGAGCTGATTCGACTTTTAAATAAACAAATTTAAGCAGAAACTCGTGTATTTATTACTTTTTTAGTATCGCTTAAGAAATAAACAAAGATAAATACATTGTTTTTTGTTAATCGTTTTTTTAATAAGATTTAGTTTCTTGGCAGAGAAAATATAGATTCCGAGCCAAAATTTTCAAAAATTACCAAATAAATTTTACGACCTAATCCACAGAAATTGTAAAATGCAAAAAGCGCTTTCAATCGTAAAATGAAAATGTTAAAATTAAATTTTTAATTGAATGAAGGGAAATAAATAAAAAAAGGGAAATAAAAACGCGGAAATACAATTTCTAAGAATGTTGTTAAAGTGGGATTAAAGACACGTGTAAATTTGTGAAACAATTAATTATTATTTGCTTTTTGTCGACAATTTACTTCTCGAGTCGTAAATCGACTGGAAAATTGAATAGAGAAATAAACCAAATCGATCATAAAACTGTCGCAATAAAAAAAAGCTGGGCGACATAAACAAAACGATAAATCTGACAAAAATGAAGTTGGTATGTAAATATAGAAGGTTATAAAAGGGGGAAGAAATAACCGATAAAAGGTTTAAGTTATGTTCTTTGAGCCATTTGAAATTAATTGACATAAAAAACTTAGTTTATTAAAAAATTTCGATTTTATATGTTTAACCCAAAATACATTAAAATGAGTTATTCTTGAGTATACCTCGTAAAGTTCGGTCGTAAATCTATTTGGATTACTAAATCCAGATGATTCTAGTTCTAGGTTTTTCTATTTTTAGCTAAATAAACATAGCCAATAATTTGGCGCCGAATAAAAACTAAAATTAGAACTAATACTAGAATTAAAATTAAACACTCGTGATCTTCTATGATACCTTAAATCGTGAATGACAAGAAATTTTGAAAAAATGGCAGTCATGCTTAAAAAATGACTAACTAATGAACTCAGTATCAATCCCAGCAAAATTTTAGTAAATTAAGCTAGAACTGCCACATAGACAAGGTGAGGAAAAAACTACTAAAAAAAATATTTCTTAACATAACAAGTGCGATGACATCTTGAAGCCCTACTCAGCCTTGAGTGTCTTACCACTAAGAACATGCTCTCCACTCAGGTTAAATACAGGGTAACCTTAGACGACGCCTTGAAATCCTCAAGGACTTAAGTTTAAATTACTTAATTGAAATTGAGATGGGTTTTGTTGCTTCAAAGACTCTATTCAGCTCATACACAATTATTTTTCTGGTAGAAGTTCTTGCTATAAACTTTTGTACAAAAAATGCATTCATAAACATTTTCGCAGACAGTTTGGCCATCCTGTACGCAATCTGATCAGGGAATATACCAGCAACCTGAGAGAACTCATGAAACTTTTAGCATTAATAACGAGAGAAAATGTTATATATCATCGAAAGGAATGAAGAGTTGATTTGTAGAAAATTTTTGATTATGTCCCTAAGATAGTTGGTTCAAAACCTTTCTTTAGAACTAAAAAAAGTCAACAGTTTTTATTTCTAAAATCCTGTTGAGCATTTCTACGAAGATGTAAAGAGATATCGACTCCGTTGCAATCCATAGAATTTTAATTAGGACTACTACGAGAAAGAATCCTCAAAACCTACAGTGATTTACAGAAAATAAGTGAGTGGTGGACCCGTAGCCTCCAGCTCTCATTTTCCAATAGTATGAAGGGAGAAAACTGGAATAAGGTGAACAGATTAACAATGGAGAGGACCCCTGACACACATCAAGAAGTTTGAATCACTGGAACACCGGATACAGAAGAAGAAAAACAATAGTCCACCGGTAGAAACGGACATCTTCAACAGATCAAGTGTCTCATTGGTACTGACCAAAGGACTGAACTATACAATCGCCCTAAAGGAAGAAATAATTTGCGAAGTGGAAGCAGCTGCACGAGGAATGCCCGCATTGAAAGCCGAAGAGACTCGTTAAGAAGTTACGAGGATCCAACTTGACCGATGGCGAAAAATAAAACAAGAAAAATTAGAAATCGACGTGTTACCAATAGACAAGGAGAATGCCACCGTTATTATGGAGAAGGAAGATTCTATTGGACCCGGCCACTTACAGGAAGATTCTTAATTTTACAGACAAGATCGTAAGAAAAATGAAGGTAAAATCAATAGGACTTCCACCGGAACACCAAAAAAGATTGTTTGTGCAAGCACCGATATCACCAACAATGTATGCACGAAAATCCATAAATCAAATGAAAGGGGCTCTTCGTCCTATCATCGATGCCATCAACTCTCCAACATACCTACCGGCCAAAAATCTTGCGAAGATTCTCTCTCCATTTATAACAATAATAATAATTCACTTTATTACCCAACAAAGTACAGTACGAGATAACAGCCACCCACAATCTAAATTTCCATTAAATAAATTCTGCAAAAAGCTGAACGTCTGGTCATCACGCCGCATGTCAAGTGGAGAAAAGATATGCGCTGAAGAGAAAATATGCAGAAGATATGAGATATGCGCCATCCAAGTGGAAAGACAAGTACTTTAAAAATCTCTTCTGTATCCGTTCTAAAACAAGTCTATGTGATACATAAATGCACGAAACAGTGACTTATAGACGTTGGGATCACTAAAAGCACGTGAAGTTCGCAAGACAAATCCAAGCACTCGGACAGCAGAGGAAGCAACATCTTCAATGTGTGATACAAAGGTTAGTTTATCATCAAAGGTAACTTCCAAATCCTTAACTGTTGATACTTTCTGCAGTGGAACACCGTCTATGTAGTAAGTTGACGGAACAGGAGACACTTTGCGTGTATATCAGATGATAACGATTACACCATTCCGCTAAGAAGTTCAAGTCGGATTGTAAAGTCAACACATTCGAATTAGAAGAAATGGATCTAGAAATCTTCAAATCATCTGCATAGGCTAGTATGCCCGATGAAAACTTGTCCAATAAGTCATTTAGAAAGATGACAAATAATAGGTGTCCTAAATTCGAACCCTGTGGTTCTCCAGACTTAGCCGCGAATTCCATAGATGTATAACCATTATAGTGCCCATAGTTACTTCTGTCAGATAAGTAAGACACAAATAATTTCATAAGCTTGGGACAAAGTCTGAATTACGGAAACGTTTCCAAACTTTCGGAAAAGAGCAAGTAGATAATGATAAGTTGATTACAAAGTGAAGTGGTGTGGCATAACAGTCACTAATGAGAAATGTAGGCAAATTATCATGACCTAATTATTATGTTAGGTAACCTTTTTAGTAAATTTAGAACATGTTCTTTAGTAACATCAACCATAAAAACAGGTGGATACATCAGTTGAACATCCGTCAAGTTGTAGTTATATACGGCGTCGTATACTTTAGAAAATTGTTCAGCAAAAGCATTGACTATTTGAACAGGATCTGTGTAGGTAGATTGATCACTCGTCATTTTGCCTGAAATCCATGAATTAGTTGATTTCTGTCTGACATAATTCCAAAATTCAACTGCGCATCAGAAATCTGCTGTATAGACAAACATCTCAATTTCTTAAATTTAGATTGATAATAAGCACTACCATTTCTCTTCCACCTCCTCCTATAATACCCTTTCAACTTCAAGAGTCGCTTGACCTCAGACGTGTACCATATGATGGACTTTTTGGGACACATATAAACAAGATTTCATAAATCTTTGTGTAAAAAGTCTGTAATGCATCATCAGCAACAATTTGTACATTCAAGAAAATCCAATCTACATTAAGTAATAGATCATATAATTCAGGAAAGTCAGCTCTTCTGAAATCATAACGGCTTTCCATGGACGGAAAATTCGTAAGGCTAGCATTTGCCATTGATAAACTCATATTAATTCCCAAGGCAGGGTAATATTGATCCTCACGAACAAAGGGTAAATCTTCATGAAATAGTTCAAGCTGATGTTCAGTATCAAGTCCAACAGAAAAGCAGAAAAATCATGGAACACCTTTGTTTTCAAATACAACACAAGGTACAAAACTATGTCTTCGATATGTGGACGATACGTTTGTGGTATGCCAACATGGCAGAAAACGGCAACAACAGTTCTTAGATCACTTAAACGCCCAACATCCCATGATCAATTTTAATTAAAAAGTTACCTTTCCCAGATGTATTGGTCACTAAGACGACAAATGGTGATATGGAACTTGAAGTATATCGGAAGATGTATTTTTTACACCAACATGTATTTAGAAGAAATTGATGATCCACATTTTGATTCAAACAGCAGCAAGAATTGGTGAAAGAGACAATCTAAAGAAAGGGTGTGCTGCACAAAAACGCACATATTTTGAGGGACATCAACCGAGCCACCATGTAGCGGAAGCAAAAGAAAATACAGAACTAGCTGAATTGTGATTCATACAACAGGCACCATCATACATCAGATATACATAGCTGAAATAGAAACTAGAACTAAAAACAGAAGCATGACGTTTCGAATGTCATGTTATAACTTTCTTTAAATGCTGGTTCTCAAATGAATCAAGGTTTTCCCAACTGAACCAAATAGCTGTGAGAGCTGCAAATTATGTGATGCAACAAGAGCAAGCTTGATGTTTGGACATGATGGCATGTTGTGAGTATGTAGTTATTCTGATACCCAAGTACCAAATCCCAACTATAAAGCACGGCACTGAGTCGCCGTGCTTTAGAACATGGAAGATGGTGGTGAACACGAACCAGACGCAACGCAGTAAAAAGTTAGTAATTAGCTTATATATTGTTTTACGATTTAGAACCTCATCACTTCGAACCAGTTTCTGAAGAAGAAAACGTCAAACAGTTTTTCAAAAGACGCACAGCACCACCATAATTCTAATTTTAATTCAATCATTCACAAATTTAGCAATCTTTTTGAAATATTCGCTGATGATGAAGCTAACTAACTTAATGAAAATGAAGAAAACAGCAAATATGTCACTGTATCATATAATTTTGAAAGCTAATTTAGAAAAGGCACAATATTGCAAATTGGCACGGAATAAATAAAAAATCGACAAACAAAGATGTATTATCACCTTTGGAAGCTAATAATTAAACGAATATGAGATATGGTGGTGAAACATGTCGAAAAGATTAAGTGATAAACTTTACCTGGGATTAGCTCGGGATCAGAGCGTATGGAGGATAAGGTGCAAAGGTGAGATGGATACTTTTCAATGATTACATTCTCGGAATGCATCAGACTGCAAACACTAAATTAGACGATGTAATTGAAGGGCTCGGTCAGATCCACTTTTTGAAATTGCTTTTTTGCCTGAATTTGACCCTACTCAGTAGTGCGCATCGTTTGGTATAAAGACACGGCTATTTCCACCGTTGTAAACTGGGAGTTGCATTAGAAATGGAGCTGGCATTAATTTGTTTTGATGCAAGAATTGGTCAGCTGTGGAGCTGGCACGGCTAAACCTAACTCATTCTCGTACTAGGTCTAGTGTTAGTTCTAGTTTTAATTCATATTTAACTCTAGCTTGTTTTAAATTCTTCTGATACTAACAGTATAACTAAGGCAAGACCAAGATGAAATCCAAGAATCAGTAAGGAGGGAATCAAAAATACAGCTGAAGAGAGAACGACGAAAGTGAAGATCTTGAACGACACATCTTAAAATGAGGTCAGAGTAGTGTTCGAATTTGTTTATCTTCTTTTTATACACAATTGGGTTTTACAGTTCTCCAATAGCTTGGTCTAAAGCAGAATCTTAAGTTGAATTGGGCTGTACGGTTCTCCAATAACTTAGTCTAAAGCAGAATTTTGAATTGATTTGGGTTACCTCATAAAAGAAGAAATCTAAGGAATAGAAAATAGCCTAGTAACGAAGGAACCAATAATGGAGCTGGCAGAACGAAGAAAGCAAAGACCTTAAACGACACATTTTAAAATGAAGTGACGGTGAGTGTTGGAATTTATTTCTCTTCTTTTTAAAACACAATTGGGCTGTACAGTTCTCCAATAGCTTAGTCTAAAGCAGAATTTTGAATTGATTTGGGTTACCTCATAAAAGAAGAAATCTAAGGACCAGAAGATAGCCCAGTAACGAAGGAACTAATAATGAAGCTGACAGAACGAGGAGAGCGAAGATCTTAAAGGATACATTTCAAAATGACGTGGCAGTAAGTGTTGGAATTTGTTTCTCTTCTTTTTATACACAATTGGGCTGTAGGGTTCTCCAATAGCTTAGTCTAAAGCAGAGTTTTGATTTGAGTTGGGTTACCTCATAAAAGAAAAAATCTAACGATAAGAAGATAGCCCAGTAGCGAAGGAACCAATAATGGAGGTGGCAGCACGAGGAGAGTGAAGACCTTAAACGACACATTTTAAAATGACGTGACAATAAGTATTGAAATTTATTTGTTCTTTTTATACACAATTGGGCTATACGGTTCTCCAATAGCTTAGTCTCAAGCAGAATTTTAAATTGAGTTGGATTACCGCACAAAAGAAGAAATCTAAGGACCAAAGGGTAGCTGAGTAGCGAAGGAACTGTTTAGTGAGAACCAAGAAGGGAAGATCGCCCCCTCCTCAGAATGTATTGAATTATAATAATTTGTAACAATTTGTATTTCGCAATGGCGAGATGCGAGGCAGCATGGATTTGCCACAGTCTGATAGTTGCCAGGGAAGGAGAGGAAGATCTGGAAATGTTGCCAGCTCAAGAATTGATTCGATGCAATATCTTTTAGGTGATTCCGGAGAAGAAAGGATAGGAGACGATTTTTTAGTAGCCTCAATCCCACACTACCCAGCCACTCAAGATCCCCGGTCGGATGTTTGTTTAGCAGGTTTTCCTCAATTTCGAAAAAAAGAGTTGGGTTGGATTGAGTTGTATCTTTTTTATATTATCCAACCCAACTTGCAAAAATATCTTGTTTATCCAAGCATTTCAATGTTTCTGGAAGCAGTGTCAAGTTATCTGGAAGCATTTTAACTCTTCCAGAAGCAATATCAAGTCCTCTGGAAGTATTTCAAGTTTTCTAGAAGCAGTATTAAGTCTTGTGGAAGTATTTCATGACTTCCAGAGGCAATATCAAGACCTCTAGTAGCATTTCAAGTCTGAAGGCGCACGGCTAAACCTAAATCTTTCTAATACTAGGTCTACTGTTAATTTTAGTTTTAATTGCCATTCAGTGCTTCTAAGGGTAGAACTAATACTAGACCTACAATCTAGTTTAAGAATTACTAGACCTAGAACTACAAATATTAGTATTTAGCCATACATCTCTTTAGATGGCTAAACCCTAATGTTTCTAGTTAAGTCTATTGTTAGTCCTAAAACTAAGGTTGGGTTGGGTTTAGTTTAGTATTAGCTCTACTTCTTGTTGTTATTCAATATAAAAGTGGTAACAAGGAATCGTGTCCGTCTCATAAATTGGTTTTTGACCACATCTTTTTTATGTCGAAAATTTGCTAATTCAGACCTAAACTTTATTTATATAAGAATGCTTACCCATACTATAAAGTATAAATATCATTCCGCCTAACAACTCCATAGTTCTTAAAAATATTTTTTAAAAGTTCTGGTCTTTTAAAATAATTTTAGTGTTGTTTTGTATGTAGCCTATCCCATGCATAAATCGCTTTGATATTTACTTAGATATCAAGAATCTCCAAGACCTATGAATTTTTGTCAAAATTTAGTCGATTTGGAAATTGAATTCAAAATGAGTGAAATTTCAAATTATAACTGGACGTGCGTAATACCGCAACAACCTTAAAATACAGTCACAAGTTCACAATACACAAACTCAATGGTTTTTACAAAAAGGCAAAATCGGAAATCGTGGGAGTACGAACGTAAATATTAGTCAAACATTGTAAATCTTATAATTACTAATTGGAATGTGGCCAAGATTTTTGAATCAGATTTGTTTTAGACAATTCATCTCCTAAGCGGCAAAACGTCTATAACCGAACTGACTAACTGAAAATGAAAGTACGAAAAAGCAACGGTATAAATAAAAGTAAGTAAATTGAGTTATTTTAACTTTATACGCACCATTTTAGCATTTAGCATTTTTTATAATTAGCATTTTAATTGCAAATCAAATTTTTATGCAAGTTATTCAATGTTCTGAATAAAATGAATACGTTTTTACATCAAAAAAGTTTAAATAAATAAGTTTTTTCATCTTCAAAACTGGAAAAGAGCGAACTTTAGCATAATGAGGTCTCAATTAAATGTTTTGAGTTATTATTTATCCGGATTATTTTATATTCGAGTATAATCAAAGTAAACTAGAATATGCAATTTATCTCAACAAGAAATTATTTTGCATACAATTTTTATTCAACCTTCAAGTATAGAATTTTAGAAAAATATCAAAATGATCATAAATAACATCTTCTAAAAAAGATGTATTGTTTATTTTAAACTGTTTATTTTTTTCTAAATATAATACATAGCTTTTTACTCCGAGTTTTTTTATGAGATTTCCCTTTCTAGAGCTTCCTAAAAGTGTTAATCTCGGAGTCCCTCAAGTTAAGTTTAACACGATTTAACTTTAATAAGAAACTATGAATGCAAAAAAATTGGAGATCAAAGAAAAAGAGAACTGTCAAAAATAACGTGTTGTTATTCATTTAGTCGTCTCAAAATGTTAGTAGGATAATAAACTAAACGTGTCAGTGGGTTTTACAAAAATAAATCGTTGCAATCCTGTTGCCACTGACTGCATCAGCGGCAGGAATTCTAAAAGCCCGTCCGCCAAAACCGAGCTGCATCTCCGAACACGACAAAGCATACTTGTCGGTTTCAAGCGGCAGATCAATTGGCACCAGATAGTATTTAAAATTTATTTTCGTTTCACCTCGTAAAGTACATTCTAAACCCATCGATACTTTGTATACAAAAACAAAAATTTTCGATTTGCTTACCTTTTCTTCTACCAAAGGGGCCCAAAAACGCGTTATTTTTTCCAATGACATTGTCGTCGATATATTTAATTAATTTGGCGACGTCTTCGCTTTTTTTCGGAGCATTACTCGCGTTGGTCTTCTGTTTGACTAAGCGGAAATAGTCCTCCGGGAAAGTGTTGAGCTTCCTGTTGCCGTAGGATTTTCTGACGGTGGTTGACGATGTCATTGCTGGCACATTATTGGGATCGATAAACTAAATAATTATTTAAAGTTTTTTTTTTTTGGTTTTTTTGGGCTATCTAATTTAAGTAGAAAATAAAAAACGAGCTATTTTTTTTAACTAAATTTGCGGCGACTGCACGCGCGCGAACTCGCACGGTTACTGAGAAAACAGCAGAATCCGCTGCCCGCGTTCGGCGTGTTATATGCGAGGGTCTCGGGAATCGCATTGATCGCGACCAAACGGCGGCAGCCAACAGGAGCTGTTTCCTGCTGGTAAAGGTAGAAAATATTTATAACGTAGGCAACACAAAAAACTTAACATTTTTTTTTTGGGTAGGATGAAATGAGAAAAAGATATAAATAAGTATAGTTACTCGATATTATTATAAAAAGCATCATACATGAAATTAACCATAAATTACAAAAACACCGCCTTATTTAACAGGTTTCATTTGCCATAAACCATCATTTAAGTAATGACAATTTTCAACGCCAACACCTTTATTAATTTTACCTCTAAAAAAATTAAAATAATCAAAAATTTCTTACCACTTCAATCCAACTTAATTAACTTACATTTCTTCAGTTGATAGAGTTGTAATTCCAATAGCTAGAGCATGTTGCTTTCCTTCAGCCATAATAGCCTACAAAAATTATTTAAAAAAATTTGCAATCTATATAAAGTGATTTTTTTGATTAATATAAAAAATGCCATATAGGTGTCCCGTAACGATTGAACAATACTTCGCCAGTGTATTCTCTGGTCGAAAATAGACAGAAAAAAGTTTAATAAACATCAAAAAATCGCCCATTTTCGAGATATTAAATGTTTTAGTTTAATAAGAGCTTGCCGATGTGACTGCTGAGAAGACTGTAAAGAGTCAACGAGAGCTCAGAACCAGACGACAAGCAAACAGGAATTAACGACTTCAGATTTCACTTTTGTCTTTTGATTATTATTATTATAATTCTTTTTTGCGCTCAATTATCGCTTTCAAAAATTGATTATTTGCGCTGGTTATTTTTTTTACTATAAACATTATTTCCCTTTGCATTATATATTATAGTTTTAGTTGCATTCTCGTTTAGAAACCCATTCTATTGTGCCACCTACCATTTATTTTAGTTCTTTTGTTTGAAGTTTAGTTTTACATTATTTTTTTTACACTTTGTGTCTTACCAATTTGACATTCTTTACTTTGTCGTTATTATTTTTATTTTATTTTGCTTACTGATTTCTCCGTTTATTTATTAATTATTTATTTAATGTTACCTTGTTTACTCTTGCTGTCATGTACTTCTCTACATCTTCCTTTTTACCGGTATGAAGATAGCAGTAAAATGTAGCAGTAGAAATTTCCGAAGATACCCGAACGTCCATAGACGTCCGTCATACCGGCAACTGGGGGTTAGCGGTGGTAAACCACCCCGCAGTAGATTATTATTTGGTCTACTATACCCTTATTAACTCGAAGATCCGAACCAAACTTTGCAAACGCTTTTTAGACATGCCAACGAACAAGTTTATACATAGAAACCTCACTTCGGATGGGTCCGCGGTGGTAAACCACCCCGCAGTAGATTATTATTTGGTCTACTATACCCATATTAGTTCGAAGATCCGAACCAAACGTTGTATACGCTTTCTAGACATCCCATCGAACAAGTTTCCGTATAGAAACCTCACTTCGGATGGGTCCGCGGGGGTAAACCGCTCCAGAGTAGATTATTATTTGTTCTAGTACCCTTATTAGTTCGAAGATCCGAACCAAACTTTGCATACGCTTTTTAGACATCCCAACGAACAAGTTTACGTATAGAAACTTCACTTTGGATGGGTTTGCGGGGGTAAACCACCCCGCAGTAGATTATTATTTCGTCTACTACCCTTATTAGTTCGAAGACCCGAACCAAACTTTGCATACGCTTTTTAGACATTCCAACGAACAAGTTTACGTATAGAAACTTTACTTCGGATGAGTCTGCGGGGGTGAACTACCCGGCAGTAGATTATTATTTTGTCTACTATACCCTTATTAGTTCGAAGATCCAAACCAAACTTTGTATACCCTTTCTAGACATCCCATCAAACAAGTTTCCGTATAGAAACCTCACTTCGGATGGGTTTGCGGGGGTAAACCACCCCGCAGTAGATTATTATTTCGTCTACTACCCTTAGTAGTTCGAAGATCCGAACCAAACTTTGTATACGCTTTCTAGACATCCCATCGAACAAGTTTCCGTATAGAAACCTCACTTCGGTTGGGTCCGCGGGGGTAAACCACCCCGCAGTAGATTATTATTTGTTCTACTACCCTTATTAGTTCGAAGATCCGAACCAAACTTTGTATACCCTTTCTAGACATCCCATCAAACAAGTTTCCGTATAGAAACCTCACTTCGGATGGGTTTGCGGGGGTAAACCACCCCGCAGTAGATTATTATTTCGTCTACTACCCTTAGTAGTTCGAAGATCCGAACCAAACTTTGTATACGCTTTCTAGACATCCCATCGAACAAGTTTCCGTATAGAAACCTCACTTCGGATGGATTCGCGGGGGTAAACCACCCCGTAGTAGATTATTATTTGGTCTACTACCCTTATTAGTTCGAAGATCCGAACCAAACTTTGTATACCCTTTCTAGACATCCCATCAAACAAGTTTCCGTATAGAAACCTCACTTCGGATGGGTTTGCGGGGGTAAACCACCCCGCAGTAGATTATTATTTCGTCTACTACCCTTAGTAGTTCGAAGATCCGAACCAAACTTTGTATACGCTTTCTAGACATCCCATCGAACAAGTTTCCGTATAGAAACCTCACTTCGGATGGATTCGCGGGGGTAAACCACCCCGTAGTAGATTATTATTTGGTCTACTACCCTTATTAGTTCGAAGATCCGAACCAAACTTTGCATACGCTTTTTGGACATCCCATCGAACAAGTTTACGTATAAAAACCTCACTTCGGTTGGGTCCGCGGCGGTAAATCACCCCGCGGTAGATTATTATTTGGTCTAGTATCCTTATTAGTTCGAAGATCCGAAGCAAACTTTGTATACGCTTTTTAGACATCCTAACTAACAAGATTATGTTTAGAAACTTCATTTCAGATGGGTCCATATATCAAATAAAATCTATCTGTTGAATAAACTGTTCACAGGAGCATTAAAAATCCTATGCAAGATTTAATATTTTATTTAGGATCTAATTAAATTTTTTTTTTGTTTCAAGCTCATATTTGTATAATTTACAATTAATATCTTATGGCCGCCTGTACTCCATCAATCAAAAAAAAACATGTTTAAAATTTGTTCGGCAAAGTGCTTTGAAATCTGAATAATGACTGCAAGATTTGCTGTGCATAAATCGCTAATTCCTGTTAAGTCTACTTCATCACTAATACTTGTTACTGGACTACTCAAACAATTTTGATGAATCAATCTCTCACAAACTGTGCATCTATAAGATGCAGTAGTTGCGTCCCTATTGCAATAAATGTTTATTTAATAATTTTTTGCACTTTTATTAACAAGACGATAATATTTTACACAATGTTACTACCGGTTTCGGTTACGTTTAAACCATCTTTAGGAAATATATTTTAAAGAAAATTGTTGATGTTATTGACATTTTATTTTGTGATTAATGTCATGTTGTGTCAATGTGAAAAATTAAAATGGGATTAAAATAAAATAAAATTAAAATTGAATATTTCCCAAACCAAAAGTTCAAATATCTATTATAAATTTGGGAAGGGAAATATGGGAAAATGTTATTGCGGTTTGAGTTCATTGTATATGTTAGGGTTTTTTAATTTTATTTTTAGGTGGAGTAAAAGGATTTTTCAAATACATATATAAAGGTTTTTCTGTGTAGTTAAAACTAGTAGAAAGAAACTAAAAATTAAGCTACTGAGACAGCAGGTGGAGGTGGGCAATCATCATCACTAAGCATGTCATGAATATCAAGATTGTAAATTGGCATTGCACTTGGGGTTGGTTTTAGAATGGGTTTTATGTTTAATTTCATTTATAATATTCGAGAGCTAATGAAAAACAGTTTGCGATTTCGTTAATTAACTTGGCTCTCTTTAATTCTTTAATTTCATTAATTACAATTTCTTTTATTATTATCTTTTATTATTAATGCAAATCTTTCGTTTCTTTGTATCTTTTATGTTTTTTTTTGGATACATGGGTTAATAAATATATATTATTATTATTATATTTGTTGAGCCAAATTTCTTAGAAAACCACTACATCAAATTTTTGGCCAAATGTGTCATTTAAGCAGGGTGTCATTTAAAAAATATACTATTTAAATTACTATTTAAAAAAAGTAAAAAAATGATGTAAGCTTCGTCCAATAATTGTAAAAAAAACGCAGATCTGATAATCAGTCATGTATCTTAGCGTACATGTGAAGGGGTTATATTATAAAAAAAAAGAATTAATGATGTTAACAATAGGTTCATTTATGAAATCAAAACTAAGAATATCTCAACAATGATGGTCCATTTTGGGACCTATGTTTATTTGGCTTTTTTGTCTCTTTTCGATCAGTCAACGATTATACAATCGTTACGGGACACCTGTATACATATGTCCACAGATCGAGAAAAAAAAAATTTATTACTCATTTTTAAAACTTATCTCAGTATAAATAATGCATCGGACAAGTTCAAATCACTAAACCGCACTTTCTAAATTAAAAAGTTCAATTTATGATATGTAATGATAGAAACCATAAAAGTTACAAGATCTATTCGAAGTCTCGCCTCCCATCACTGTTTGGCAACCGCAATCATATTTGGCTATTAAACTTGAACAAAGGTTGGTTACTTTCTAAGATATGCACTCTACGTTTGATGAAGTCCCAAAGAAGTGTCCCAGACAAACTCCCCGACAATTGATTCAGGAAATCAATTCATTCATGTTCAAATGAATAGAGGAACCGGTGAAGCTGAATGGAAATACCTTTCACATATTCATCATGGAAGACCAGGTATTAGACAGGGATGTGGTGATGACGAACATTAAGGAAACGGTATTAACACTCTTTCTATTTTTGCCAAGCCATTAAATTTTACTAAGCCCTTCTGTTATATACAGGGTGATTCAAAAAACCGCTGACATACTTCCAGGAAAGATAATGAACGCAACTGCTAATTTTGTGGAACGGGCAAAATATTTGGGTAAAACGTCATCAATTATCTCTCAATTCTCTTACTAATGTTTGATTAAAGCAACAATTTTTGAGCAATCTACAGATTTCCAAGCCATATCATATGACCACTCTAGTCTTGATGGGTATTGAAAAAAAATATGCAATTGGTTCGTCAGATGTTTAAAATGATTAAATTTACAGAAACTTAATTAATAAATTTTCTTCAAACTTATTCTTCGTAAAAATTGTTGCATTAATCAAAGTTTTGTAAGATATAATTTGATAAATAATTGATCACATTACACAAAAATAAGCCCGTTTGATCAAATTAACAGTGGAGTAGAAAAAAATTTTTAAAAAGACTTTCTTGTCTTTGATTAATAAAAGAAAAACTAAGATGCCCTAGATCTCGTTAAGAGGTATTTGCGAGCCATTGCATATAAAGACTTAGTTTTTCATGTATTACCTACTTTAGTAGTCTGTCAACGGTTTTTTGAACCACCTTTAAAATGTTGAACTTAAAATTCGCTCATTTAAATATAAGATCATTAAGCCAAAGGTTACTAGCTTATGTAATTTTCTGTTTGACTCAAGCATGGATGTAATTGCTCTTTCTTTTGAATTATGATTTGGTTATAGATCATTTAATTTCTTTAATTGATTATATTTATGCTCTAGTGATGTAATCAATACTCTTTATTTCTAAGTGAGCTAGATGATTCTATTGCAAACTGTTTGTTGTTGACAGATCGAATTATTTGCTGTGACGACTTTAACAATAATATTCTTAACTCCGAGAGCCCTGATTCACTTCTTTTACTCTTTTCTGGATTCAAGCTACGCAAGTGATAGATTTTCCAACTAGCACATCTGCTAAAACCGCCACCTTTTTGAATCTAATCAACACTTTCCGTAATTCGTACTTCGGGAGTTTGTATGGAGATTGTCTTCGAAACTTTGCTAATATTAAGTTACAACAATTTAATTACAACTTATCTCAAATTTCCTTTTGATCATACTCTGAGATTGAAATCTATAACTGAACTATTTTAATAGTGGAATACATTCCTATTCGATCTTCATACTCCTTTAAAGAGGTATGTTCTCTCTGAGGCCAATTCTTCATCGTGAACTCAGAATTTGAGATTAATGATGAGGCTACGGGATGACGCCAAGAAACAATTTAAGATAACTGGCAACGTTCCTACCTGAATTTGTATCGAATAATGCTGACAATAAAAGCACTCGGCGATGTCTCGAATCTTTAAAAATGAAATTTAGGAAGCGTTACGGTGTATACCGGCTCATTTTAAAAAGATTGATGAGCTGAATGACTTTCATTGATGGGGTCGCGGGCATTGCTGACATATCTATTGGAGATAATGTAGATCTATACAATGATACTCTTTTTTCTAATAGAAACTTTGAATTCTCTATGGTTTAGATGGACACTTTGCGTGATGTTATTATCATGCCTTTAAGTCTTCCTCAGCAGGTTCAGATTGTATTAATTCTTATATGTTAAAATTATGCTACCCTACAGTGTTTTCAGGCACCATACATAAAGGTATGGTGCGAGAATGTTGAAACCATGCTATTGTAAAACCTATTCCAGAAAAAATTGAACTTTCTTGTTATGAATGTGTTTGAGAGAATCATTTAGTGTCAGCTAACTCATTTTGCTAACTCATATAATATTTTTCCTCCTATGTAGTCTGACTTCAGAGAGAGATACAGCTGCACAACTGCAAATATGGCAGTCACAGAAGAGATCATGGCAGCCTCTAAGCCTTCCTCAACAAGTTCATATGGTATTAGTTCTCATATGTTAAAATTATGCTATAAATTATGCTGCACTACAACAATGCTGGTAGCCACAGACGATATCAAAATTTTCAAAATCTGTGGGATACCTCAAATATGCATCAACTGAAATTGAATACTGGAAAGTCCGCGGTCGTAATATTTGGTAATAAACATAACTTTCCTTTTCAAATTATTTTAGATATGCAGCTGAAGTGAGTCAGTATATAAAAAACGATTACTCGAGTTTGCGTACGCTGTACCCTCATCAATAATACCATCCTGTCAATTTCCTTGGTTTAATTGGTACCAGGTTACTATCCTGCGATTTGTATTTCGGATGCAAAAGGCATTCAGATACAATAACTGACTACTATAAAGTTACAATATAACTAAATTTGAACATATAACACACTAATTGAATGGTTATCAATGGGTAACAGAAGGCAGCTAGATACATTCATATTTTATATTAATAACACAGTGCAACAGCCATTCTGGGGTGAGAAATTCCAAGCCAGGGTGAAAGTGCTACGCCAGAATAGTAAAATTTCAAAGGATTTAGCATTTTCAAACCAAACTTCCTATTTATTATCTTTTATATTTTTTCCATATCTTCATGTTGGTTTGCTTAAATTTTCAGCTATAACTTATAGCTGAAAAATAGAATCTTCTGAAAAATAGAATCATTGATGAATTCTCATGTCATTCTTCAGCAAAATTCAATAATTTCTACTCATATAGCTATGTAAAAAAATTAGGAAGGCTAATTTTATCAAACGAATTCTTCAAAAAATTATTATGTTATTTCGAATTAAAAAACAAATTTGTTGTGAATCGTACTTTCTCGTTTCGATGATGTGCCATATTCCTCTCATTCTCCCGATTTCACAGCTCCTCATTATTTTTTATTGAGATACCCAAAGGCGAAAGTCTACGTTGATAAACGTACAAATTTGAGTATTGAACGAAGCTTTCATTGCAGAAGTGAGGGAAACATCGACCTAAGTAAGAAGGTGACGAAGAACTGTGAGGATCAATTGCAGAAAATTGATGTCATTTCCCTGACATTATCTTCCAAAGATCTAAACTTTACTTTTTGTTATATAAGTAAATCTTCAATTAAACAACATGTGAGTTATTTTCATTCTAAACACCAATTTTTAATTTGATTTAACACGATGCAAAAAAATTAATTTAGAAAAATGTTTTCTATAAAATTTCGCACATGTACAAATAGGTTAAAGCACTGGAAAGGTAAATGATTGTTTAAATAATGTATTGTTGAAAACTTTAATGGAAATTGGTTGCTGAAAAAATTTTCAATAAATGAGTGCATCAAAAACATTCATACTAAAATGTTCCTACACTGACTTGAACGTACGCGATACGTTCATGCTAACAGTGAGATTTCGTCAAGCAACGAAGAGACTATATTTGTTGAAGATATTGTTAATTCTGACGAAGAAATTGATATTGCCAGATCGATCCTGACAATCGAATATTAGCTCCACCACGTTTCCCGTTTACGGATACAACAAGAGCAGAAACTTCTCATTCCAGTCTTGTCGGATATTACCGTTTATTTTTTGTGGGCCACCTCTTGCGAAGTATCCCACAAGAAACTAACAGATTTGCAGAACAAATCATAGCTGATTCCACAACAAAAAAAATCAAGATATAACAAAAAAAACGAATTTGAAGTGGTATTGGACAAAGCGGCAGAGTATAAGAATCCCTTTTTTCGTTAATGTGATGTCCTATTCAAGATTTACGCTCTTGAAAAAGTTTATTCACTTTGAAGAAATGGCATCCATAGAAGAATGTCTCAATCAAAAATTGAAAAAAAATTTAGGCAATTTACCATTACCTGAATTTGCGAAAGACATTTCCATAGATGCAAGATTGCTATTTTATAAGGGGCGATTAAACTGGAAGCAATATATTCGTTCCAAACGCGCTAGGTTTGGAATAAAAAGTTTCTTACTTTTTGAGCTCTGTATACATATGGAAAATTATTATACAGGGTGTCTCACGTATCTGGTTCATTAGAACTTTTTTGGGTTCCACTATTCGTAAAGGCTTGAAATTTAATAAATATAAACAACAAGTGGCAATGTATTTGGCATCATATGATGAGTTATCGTGCCAATGCAAAATGTTTTTGAAATTAACGTTGTCTGAGATATGGGCTTTTAAAGAGCATGGTGATATTTGCCAAAAAACAATTAAAATCAAAATAACTCGAAGACAAAAACTGTTAGGTACCAACAACTGTTATCAAAGTCAATATAATTTTTTAATTATAATACGTATAATTGAATGACGTATAAAAACTATAGCACTCCATTTAAAATAACGAAATTGAGGTCTACTTCCGGTAGACCGGAAGTAGTGGCCATCATGAAAATATTTTAGATTAAAAGATCGGAATGAACAACCCATGTTACCAAAATGTCAAACCTCTACGAATAATGGAACGCAAAAAAGTTCTAATGAACCAGTTACGTGAGACACTCTGTATAATAATAATAATCTTTATTGTGCATGCTTTTCTACACGTCAAAAAAAAACACAAATAAAAAACTAAGGGCACAAAAGGCGGGTTCCAGACTTTAGTCTGTTCTAACCAACCCATTAAAAAAAATAAAAAAAAACAATACTAATAAACACAAAAAACTAAAAATAATTACGTAGCATTGTATAGATAAGGAACATGAAAGTAATAATACGCGGGCAATATGCAAATAATAATAATATACATATATAAACAACAGCGACAACACCAAACGCAATATCATGAAGAAAAAAAAAACAAAATTTTATAAATGGAAAAAAAGCAGCAATACACAGGGGACAAAATTTAAATTTATGTGGCCTGCGAACTTAGTCTCTCGCCTACCCGCCTTTTGGAACCTATCATACTTAATTGTCGAACTGATAATGGCAGGCTTCCATAGGATTTGTAGACATGATAGGTGAAAGAGCGCTGAAACAATGATGTTCTGAACTTAGGTGGCACGATTGCAAGGCCAAACCTGGTTGGATATCTCCCGTTCTCTAACTTAAAAGTTATTTTGTCATAGAGGTACCGCGGCGTTCGAGTTGTAACTATCTTATGAAAAAGCATTAAACTAAGTAGTTCACGCCTGCAGCTCATATTCAACCAATTTGCATCTCTGAGTCTGTGCGATACTCGGTCGTACTTCCTAATGCCGTAAATATATCGAATACAACAATTCTGTATTTTTTGTATGCGGTAAGACGTATCCAGGTCGATTGCAGCATGATAGATAGGGGACATATAATTAAAGTATGATAAGACATATGTATCACATAATTGCTTTTTCACGTTGTATGATAAATAAGACCGATGGGGATATAGCGTTCTTAGACATAAATATGCCTTCTTGATATATTCATTGATCTGTTCGCGATATCTAAAATTACGTTCGAGCGTTAAGCCTAAGCACTTCACACTATCTACACGCTACAAACGAGTTTCCCCAAATTTAATATAAATGTCTACCCGCCCAATCCCCACAGGACTTCCAAAACAAATCCACATTGATTTCTCCGTTTTGATCTTTAAATGATGATAATTAGCAAGCCTTTGAATATCCCACAAGTCCTTATTTAAGCTTTCCTCCATATCATGACTCTCACAACAAAAAAAAAGACTGATACACTTGAATGTCATCGGCATACATACTAATCTTGGAAGAAAACAATAGGGAAGCAAATCTGGATGTGTAAAGAGCAAATAGAAGGGCCACTTCTGTTCAAGATCGAACCCTGCGGAACACCTGAACCTACACCAATCTCTTGCGACACTTAATTTCCAACTTTAACTTTTTGTGTCCTACCGTCAAATAATTTTCTATTAATGATACAGTATTTCGTCCCGGTCCCAAGAATTTCAAAATACGACGAAGTAAAATATGACTAATGGTATCAAAGGCCTTAGAAAAGTCTAAGAGTACCACTGCAGTAAGCGTGCCATTATCAGTTGCCCTCAAAACATCACCTGTTAATCCCAGCAAAGCTGTAGTACAACTATGATTTGCACGTAAGCCGGATTGCTGGACATGTAATAAGCTGTTCTTTTCAATATAATCAACAACTGTCTTTTCATGATTTTCTCCAAAATCTTAGACATTGTTAGAAGGATACTAATGGAACGCAGGTCTTTGTGGTCAACTGGTATTTTTTTCTTTGATAAAGGAACTATGACAGCACGCTTCTACTGATCACGAAAAATATTTTCAACCAAGCAAGAATTCAATATGTGCGCCAAATATGGTAAAATTGTGGGACAACACATTCATTACATATGAATACCAACCGAGTGCGCACCTATCGATGGAGATTTTATCTTCGAAAAAAAACCTGCAAAAGCTCAGACATAGTAATCGTCTGGAATGAAAACATATTAGAAGGGATAGCAGGAAATTCTCCATAAAAATCGTCCGATGTAATTTCATCAAGAATACCCTGAACACTCTGAATGAAAAAAGTATTAATACCTTGTGGATCCTGCAAATGTTCAGGTAATTGGTTACAATTATTACTCCCAGATTGAATTTGTAAATGCTTTAAACCTCCCCATCTGTTCTTAGAATCTCGTTCACTCGTGACGTACTTAAAATAGTCTCTTTTTTCGTTTTTTATGGCATTAGTGGTGAAGTTACGCAAGTCTTTATAATAGTTCTAGTGGGACATATTACCTGTTTTTCTAAATTTTGATTTCGCCTAATCTCTTAAGCGCATCATGAATTTAATGTTCTGTTCTGTTGAGTGAAATACTGAATTTTATCATTTACATCGTGCATGTAAAATATTTTATTGAAAGCCAAACCGCCCAAATCAGAAATAAAAGATAAATGATTAATATTCTTGAATGATCTAACGTATGTAAACATTGGTTCAAGTACTTGGCTACTATATTTGCAATCACAGAATACCAGATAATGATCTGAAAAATCACATGGCAATACGCCACTACAAACTACCATTGACTAGTCGAACGCAAAAATAAGATCTAAAAGCGTCGAAGTTGTCATTGTAACTCCGGTTGGATCATCTATTAACTGGATACCTCCCAAAGACTCTAAATAAGACAAAATATAGTCTGTATCTTTACTATCGGATTTCAACAAATTAATACGTACGAAAGAGAAATGCAGCCAACTACGCCGCCCCTAGCACCGCGACTTTTATGCACAAAAGTGAAATTACCTAATTCAAAGAGACTTTACAAAATGTAGCTTTGGTATAAGTGATCGTACATTTAAATATGCAATCCTAATATGAGTTCCGTTGTCCATACAACACTACTTCAGTTATACAATGGCCAACACTGTCTGTTACCATATCTTTCACACGCCTGCTTGAATAACTTATAATTCCTCGCCGTTAAGTCCTCATGAATCACAATTTTGGTTGTTTTCAATTTATTACGGGATTTATAAACCAAGTCCCTTGTTTTGTAACTGATAAATTTAACAATTACCGGACGTGGATACTTGCTATTTTCCTTCACAGATCCACGATGACAACGATCCAATTGTATCCTCGCCGATTCCAAACATGCGAATGTTATTACGTTATATACGTTGTTATTATATATTGTTTGAGATCATCGATTTTTCCTTGCAAAAACCCGTTCTCCCTTTGTATACCTCGTTTTGTTGCTTTAAAGTATCTATTTCCGCAACATAACGTTCTTTAACAATTTTTATAACCTTGGACATGAAAGTGCCATTTTTCATTAACTCGTCGATTGACTTCGTTTACACGTATACACAGGGAAAGACACTGTATTGATAACGGAATATAATGATATGCCTAAAACCACACAAATTGTTATGAGTTTAATAAAAGATCTGGTAGGAAAAGGATATTGTCTATCTATGGATAACTTTTATACCTCTCCTCAATTAGCAGATTTGTTGATAACGCACAAGACATATGGGACATTGAGGTTGGGGTGTAGACGTTCCTACAAATTTGAAGGCTACAAAATTAGTCAAAGAAGGCATTATTGGCTGCTATGTGCAAAAAAATAAGCTTCCAATATGGACCAATACACCAATACCACACCTTAGGTCATGAAATGAGCAGAAAAGCTATATTTTGTGATGTATCCTCTACAAATATTGATGAATGCAGCGCTTAAAAATCGAACAGATGTTAAAGAATGTAGTGAAAATAATGATCCTTCCCTTACTGCAGATGTAATCAAAGAAGAACTACAATTGGCCCCCTATCGAGACTTATCAATATCTACTTGGAACACAAGGACCAATAATAGAATTTGTGACTGGAATTACTAAACATAACATTTTGCTGATTCTTTAAATGTCGGGACTTATCCCATATTTTTATATAAATGACAAGATTTGGCGCCGGTTTTTGAAAATACTGAAAAAAACCGGGTTGTGAGTAGACTCAAACGACGAATGATGGCTCTCAAGAAAAGAAAAGAAAACCTCAATTCAATCTGAAAAGATTCAAAAATATCATATGTGCTCTCCAAAACAACGTTTACAGCAGATGCTGGCACTTAAAAATCGAACAGATGTTAAAGAATGTAGTGAAAATAATGATCCTTCGCTTACTGCAGATGTAATCAAAGAAGAACTACAATTGGCCCCCTATCGAGACTTATCAATATCTACTTGGAACACAAGGACCAATAATAGAATTTGTGACTGGAATTACTAAACATAACATTTTGCTGATTTTTCAAATGTCGGGACTTATCCCATATTTTTATATAAATGACAAGATTTGGCGCCGGTTTTCGAAAATACTGAAAAAAACCGAGTTGTGAATAGACTCAAACGACGAATGACGGCTCTCAAGAAAAGAAAAGAAAACCTCAATTCGATCTGAAAAGATTCAAAAATGTCATACGTGCTCTCCAAAACAACGTTTACAGCAGATGCTGGCACTTAAAAATCGAACAGATGTTAAAGAATGTAGTGAAAATAATGATCCTTCGCTTCTGCGAGTTGTGAGTAGACTCAACCGACGAATGACGGCTCTCAAGAAAAGAAAACAAAACCTCAATTCGATATGAAAAGATTCAAAAATATCTTATGTGCTCTTCAAAACAACGTTTACAGCAGATGCTGGCACTTAAAAATCGAACAGATGTTGAAGAATGTAGTGAAAATAATGATCCTTCGCTTACTGCAGATGTAATCAAAGAAGAACTACAATTGGCCCCCTATCGAGACTTATCAATATCTACTTGGAACACAAGGACCAATAATAGAATTTGTGACTGGAATTACTAAACATAACATTTTGCTGATTTTTCAAATGTCGGGACTTATCCCATATTTTTATATAAATGACAAGATTTGGCGCCGGTTTTTGAAAATACTGAAAAAAACCGGGTTGTGAGTAGACTCAAACGACGAATGACGGCTCTCAAGAAAAGAAAAGAAAACCTCAATTCGATATGAAAAGATTCAAAAATATCATATGTGCTCTCCAAAACAACGTTTACAGCAGATGCTGGCACTTAAAAATCGAACAGATGTTAAAGAATGTAGTGAAAATAATGATCCTTCGCTTACCGCAGATGTAATCATAGAAGAACTACAATTGGCCCCCTATCGAGACTTATCAATATCTACTTGGAACACAAGGACCAATAATAGAATTTGTGACTGGAATTACTAAACATAACATTTTGCTGATTTTCCAATGTCGGGACTTATCCCATATTTTTATATAAATGACAAGATTTGGCGCCGGTTTTTGAAAATACTGAAAAAAACAGAGTTGTGAATAGACTCAAACGACGAATGACGGCTCTCAAGAAAAGAAAAGAAAACCTTAATTCGATCTGAAAAGATTCAAAAATATCATACGTGCTCTCCAAAACAACGTTTACAGCAGATGCTGGCACATAAAAATCGAACAGATGTTAAAGAATGTAGTGAAAATAATGATCCTTCGCTTACTGCAGATGTAATCAAAGAAGAACTACAATTGGCCCCCTTATCGAGACTTATCAATATCTACTTGGAACACAAGGACCAATAATAGAATTTGTGACTGGAATTACTAAACATAACATTTTGCTGATTTTTCAAATATCGGGACTTATCCCATATTTTTATATAAATGACAAGATTTGGCGCCGGTTTTTGAAAATACTGAAAAAAACCGAGTTGTGAATAGACTCAAACGACGAATGACGGCTCTCAAGAAAAGAAAAGAAAACCTTAATTCGACCTGAAAAGATTCAAAAATATCATATGTGCTCTCCAAAACAACGTTTACAGCAGATACTGGCACTTAAAAATCGAACAGATGTTAAAGAATGTAGTGAAAATAATGATCCTTCGCTTACTGCAGATGTAATCAAAGAAGAACTACAATTGGCCCCCTATCGAGACTTATCAATATCTACTTGGAACACAAGGACCAATAATAGAATTTGTGACTGGAATTACTAAACATAACATTTTGCTGATTTTTCAAATGTCGGGACTTATCCCATATTTTTATATAAATGACAAGATTTGGCGCCGATTTTTGAAAATACTGAAATAAACCGGGTTGTGAGTACACTCAAACGACGAATGACGGCTCTCAAGAAAAGAAAAGAAAACCTCAATTCGATCTGAAAAGATTCAAAAATTTCATATGTGCTCTCCAAAACAACGTTTACAGCAGATGCTGGCACTTAAAGATCGAACAGATGTTAAAGAATGTAGTGAAAATAATGATCCTTCGCTTACTGCAGATGTAATCAAAGAAGAACTACAATTGGCCCCCTATCGAGACTTATCAATATCTACTTGGAACACAAGGACCAATCATAGAATTTGTGACTGGAATTACTAAACATAACATTTTGCTGATTTTTCAAATATCGGGACTTATCCCATATTTTTATATAAATGACAAGATTTGGCGCCGGTTTTTGAAAATACTGAAAAAACCGAGTTGTGAATAGACTCAAACGACGAATGACGGCTCTCAAGAAAAGAAAAGAAAACCTCAATTCGATCTGAAAAGATGCAAAAATATCATATGTGCTCTCCAAAACAACGTTTACAGCAGATGCTGGCACTTAAAAATCGAACAGATGTTAAAGAATGTAGTGAAAATAATGATCCTTCGCTTACTGCAGATGTAATCAAAGAAGAACTACAATTGGCCCCCTATCGAGACTTATCAATATCTACTTGGAACACAAGGACCAATAATAGAATTTGTGACTGGAATTACTAAACATAACATTTTGCTGATTTTTCAAATGTCGGGACTTATCCCATATTTTTATATAAATGACAAGATTTGGCGCCGGTTTTTGAAAATACTGAAAAAAACCGGGTTGTGAGTAGACTCAAACGACGAATGACGGCTCTCAAGAAAAGAAAAGAAAACCTCAATTCGATCTGCAAAGATTCAAAAATATCATATGTGCTCTCCACAACAACGTTTACAGCAGATGCTGGCACTTAAAAACCGAACAGATGTTAAAGAATGTAGTGAAAATAATGATCCTTCGCTTACTGCAGATGTAATCAAAGAAGAACTACAATTGGCCCCCTATCGAGATTTATCAATATCTACTTGGAACACAAGGACCAATAATAGAATTTGTGACTGGAATTACTAAACATAACATTTTGCTGATTTTTCAAATGTCGGGACTTATCCCATATTTTTAGATAAATGACAAGATTTGGCGCCGGTTTTTGAAAATACTGAAAAAACCCGGGTTGTGAGTAGACTCAAACGACGAATGACGGCTCTCAAGAAAAGAAAAGAAAACCTCAATTCGATCTGCAAAGATTCAAAAATATCATATGTGCTCTCCACAACAACGTTTACAGCAGATGCTGGCACTTAAAAACCGAACAGATGTTAAAGAATGTAGTGAAAATAATGATCCTTCGCTTACTGCAGATGTAATCAAAGAAGAACTACAATTGGCCCCCTATCGAGACTTATCAATATCTACTTGGAACACAAGGACCAATAATAGAATTTGTGACTGGAATTACTAAACATAACATTTTGCTGATTTTTCAAATGTCGGGACTTATCCCATATTATTATATAAATGACAAGATTTGGCGCCGGTTTTTGAAAATACTGAAAAAAACCGGGTAGTGAGTAGACTCAAACGACGAATGACGGCTCTGAAGAAAAGAAAAGAAAACCTCAATTCGATCTGAAAAGATTCAAAAATATCATATGTGCTCTCCAAAACAACGTTTACAGCAGATGCTGGCACTTAAAAATCGAACAGATGTTAAAGAATGTAGTGAAAATAATGATCCTTCGCTTACTGCAGATGTAATCAAAGAAGAACTACAATTGGCCCCCTATCGAGACTTATCAATATCTACTTGGAACACAAGGACCAATAATAGAATTTGTGACTGGAATTACTAAACATAACATTTTGCTGATTTTTCAAATGTCGGGACTTATCCCATATTTTTATATAAATGACAAGATTTGGCGCCGGTTTTTGAAAATACTGAAAAAACCGAGTTGTGAATAGACTCAAACGACGAATGACGGCTCTCAAGAAAAGAAAAGAAAACCTCAATTCGATATGAAAAGATTCAAAAATATCATATGTGCTCTCCAAAACAACGTTTACAGCAGATACTGGCACTTAAAAATCGAACAGATGTTAAAGAATGTAGTGAAAATAGTGATCCTTCGCTTACTGCAGATGTAATCAAAGAAGAACTACAATTGGCCCCCTATCGAGACTTATCAATATCTACTTGGAACACAGGGACCAATAATAGAATTTGTGAAAAGATTTGGCGCCAGTTTTTGAAAATACTGAAAAAAACCGAGTTGTGAATAGACTCAAACGACGAATGACGGCTCTCAAGAAAAGAAAAGAAAACCTCAATTCCATCTGAAAAGATTCAAAAATATCATATGTTCTCTCCAAAACAACGTTTACAGCAGATGCTGGCACTTAAAAATCGAACAGATGTTAAAGAATGTAGTGAAAATAATGATCCTTCGCTTACTGCAGATGTAATCAAAGAAGAACTACAATTGACCCCCTATCGAGACTTATCAATATCTACTTGGAACACAAGGACCAATAATAGAATTTGTGACTGGAATTACTA
The DNA here is from genome assembly GCA_036711965.1 of Onthophagus sagittarius. Classification (NCBI taxonomy): domain Eukaryota; kingdom Metazoa; phylum Arthropoda; class Insecta; order Coleoptera; family Scarabaeidae; genus Onthophagus; species Onthophagus sagittarius. Next base: position 33,332,927 of record JASERS010000005.1, read on the forward strand.
AACATAACATTTTGCTGATTTTTCAAATGTCGGGACTTATCCCATATTTTTATATAAATGACAAGATTTGGCGCCGGTTTTTGAAAATACTGAACAAAACCGAGTTGTGAATAGACTCAAACGACGAATGACGGCTCTCAAGAAAAGAAAAGAAAACCTCAATTCAATCTGAAAAGATTCAAAAATATCATATGTGCTCTCCAAAACAACGTTTACAGCAGATGCTGGCACTTAAAAATCGAACAGATGTTAAAGAATGTAGTGAAAATAATGATCCTTCGCTTACTGCAGATGTAATCAAAGAAGAACTACAATTGACCCCCTATCGAGACTTATCAATATCTACTTGGAACACAAGGACCAATAATAGAATTTGTGACTGGAATTACTAAACATAACATTTTGCTGATTTTTCAAATGTCGGGACTTATCCCATATTTTTATATAAATGACAAGATTTGGCGCCGGTTTTTGAAAATACTGAACAAAACCGAGTTGTGAATAGACTCAAACGACGAATGACGGCTCTCAAGAAAAAAAAAGAAAACCTCAATTCGATCTGAAAAGATTCAAAAATGTCATACGTGCTCTCCAAAACAACGTTTACAGCAGATGCTGGCACTTAAAAATCGACAGATGTTAAAGAATGTAGTGAAAATAATGATCCTTCGCTTACTGCAGATGTAATCAAAGAAGAACTACAATTGGCCCCCTATCGAGACTTATCAATATCTACTTGGAACACAAGGACCAATAATAGAATTTGTGACTGGAATTACTAAACATAACATTTTGCTGATTTTTCAAATGTCGGGACTTATCCCATATTTTTATATAAATGACAAGATTTGGCGCCGGTTTTTGAAAATACTGAACAAAACCGAGTTGTGAATAGACTCAAACGACGAATGACGGCTCTCAAGAAAAAAAAAGAAAACCTCAATTCGATCTGAAAAGATTCAAAAATGTCATACGTGCTCTCCAAAACAACGTTTACAGCAGATGCTGGCACTTAAAAATCGACAGATGTTAAAGAATGTAGTGAAAATAATGATCCTTCGCTTACTGCAGATGTAATCAAAGAAGAACTACAATTGGCCCCCTATCGAGACTTATCAATATCTACTTGGAACACAAGGACCAATAATAGAATTTGTGACTGGAATTACTAAACATAACATTTTGCTGATTTTTCAAATGTCGGGACTTATCCCATATTTTTATATAAATGACAAGATTTGGCGCCGGTTTTTGAAAATACTGAAAAAAACCGAGTTGTGAATAGACTCAAACGACGAATGACGGCTCTCAAGAAAAGAAAAGAAAACCTCAATTCAATCTGAAAAGATTCAAAAATATCATATGTGCTCTCCAAAACAACGTTTACAGCAGATGCTGGCACTTAAAAATCGAACAGATGTTAAAGAATGTAGTGAAAATAATGATCCTTCGCTTACTGCAGATGTAATCAAAGAAGAACTACAATTGGCCTCCTATCGAGACTTATCAATATCTACTTGGAACACAAGGACCAATAATAGAATTTGTGACTGGAATTACTAAACATAACATTTTGCTGATTTTTCAAATGTCGGGACTTATCCCATATTTTTATATAAATGACAAGATTTGGCGCCGGTTTTTGAAAATACTGAAAAAAACCGGGTTGTGAGTAGACTCAAACGACGAAGGACGGCTCTCAAGAAAAGAAAAGAAAACCTCAATTCGATCTGAAAAGATTCAAAAATATCATATGTGCTCTCCAAAACAACGTTTACAGCAGATGCTGGCACTTAAAAATCGAACAGATGTTAAAGAATGTAGTGAAAATAATGATCCTTCACTTACTGCAGATGTAATCAAAGAAGAACTACAATTGGCCCCCTATCGAGACTTATCAATATCTACTTGGAACACAAGGACCAATAATAGAATTTGTGACTGGAATTACTAAACATAACATTTTGCTGATTTTTCAAATATCGGGACTTATCGCATATTTTTATATAAATGACAAGATTTGGCGGCGGTTTTTGAAAATACTGAAAAAAACCGGGTTGTGAGTAGACTCAAACGACGAATGACGGCTCTCAAGAAAAGAAAAGAAAACCTCAATTCAATCTGAAAAATTCAAAAATATCATATGTGCTCTCCAAAACAACGTTTACAGCAGATGCTGGCACTTAAAAATCGAACAGATGTTAAAGAATGTAGTGAAAATAATGATCCTTCACTTACTGCAGATGTAATCAAAGAAGAACTACAATTGGCCCCCTATCAAGACTTATCAATATCTACTTGGAACATAAGGACCAATAATAGAATTTGTGACTGGAATTACTAAACATAACATTTTGCTGATTTTTCAAATGTCGGGACTTATCCCATATTATTATATAAATGACAAGATTTGGCGCCGGTTTTTGAAAATACTGAAAAAAACCGGGTAGTGAGTAGACTCAAACGACGAATGACGGCTCTGAAGAAAAGAAAAGAAAACCTCAATTCGATCTGAAAAGATTCAAAAATATCATATGTGCTCTCCAAAACAACGTTTACAGCAGATGCTGGCACTTAAAAATCGAACAGATGTTAAAGAATGTAGTGAAAATAATGATCCTTCGCTTACTGCAGATGTAATCAAAGAAGAACTACAATTGGCCCCCTATCGAGACTTATCAATATCTACTTGGAACACAAGGACCAATAATAGAATTTGTGACTGGAATTACTAAACATAACATTTTGCTGATTTTTCAAATGTCGGGACTTATCCCATATTTTTATATAAATGACAAGATTTGGCGCCGGTTTTTGAAAATACTGAAAAAACCGAGTTGTGAATAGACTCAAACGACGAATGACGGCTCTCAAGAAAAGAAAAGAAAACCTCAATTCGATATGAAAAGATTCAAAAATATCATATGTGCTCTCCAAAACAACGTTTACAGCAGATACTGGCACTTAAAAATCGAACAGATGTTAAAGAATGTAGTGAAAATAGTGATCCTTCGCTTACTGCAGATGTAATCAAAGAAGAACTACAATTGGCCCCCTATCGAGACTTATCAATATCTACTTGGAACACAGGGACCAATAATAGAATTTGTGAAAAGATTTGGCGCCAGTTTTTGAAAATACTGAAAAAAACCGAGTTGTGAATAGACTCAAACGACGAATGACGGCTCTCAAGAAAAGAAAAGAAAACCTCAATTCCATCTGAAAAGATTCAAAAATATCATATGTTCTCTCCAAAACAACGTTTACAGCAGATGCTGGCACTTAAAAATCGAACAGATGTTAAAGAATGTAGTGAAAATAATGATCCTTCGCTTACTGCAGATGTAATCAAAGAAGAACTACAATTGACCCCCTATCGAGACTTATCAATATCTACTTGGAACACAAGGACCAATAATAGAATTTGTGACTGGAATTACTAAACATAACATTTTGCTGATTTTTCAAATGTCGGGACTTATCCCATATTTTTATATAAATGACAAGATTTGGCGCCGGTTTTTGAAAATACTGAACAAAACCGAGTTGTGAATAGACTCAAACGACGAATGACGGCTCTCAAGAAAAGAAAAGAAAACCTCAATTCAATCTGAAAAGATTCAAAAATATCATATGTGCTCTCCAAAACAACGTTTACAGCAGATGCTGGCACTTAAAAATCGAACAGATGTTAAAGAATGTAGTGAAAATAATGATCCTTCGCTTACTGCAGATGTAATCAAAGAAGAACTACAATTGACCCCCTATCGAGACTTATCAATATCTACTTGGAACACAAGGACCAATAATAGAATTTGTGACTGGAATTACTAAACATAACATTTTGCTGATTTTTCAAATGTCGGGACTTATCCCATATTTTTATATAAATGACAAGATTTGGCGCCGGTTTTTGAAAATACTGAACAAAACCGAGTTGTGAATAGACTCAAACGACGAATGACGGCTCTCAAGAAAAAAAAAGAAAACCTCAATTCGATCTGAAAAGATTCAAAAATGTCATACGTGCTCTCCAAAACAACGTTTACAGCAGATGCTGGCACTTAAAAATCGACAGATGTTAAAGAATGTAGTGAAAATAATGATCCTTCGCTTACTGCAGATGTAATCAAAGAAGAACTACAATTGGCCCCCTATCGAGACTTATCAATATCTACTTGGAACACAAGGACCAATAATAGAATTTGTGACTGGAATTACTAAACATAACATTTTGCTGATTTTTCAAATGTCGGGACTTATCCCATATTTTTATATAAATGACAAGATTTGGCGCCGGTTTTTGAAAATACTGAACAAAACCGAGTTGTGAATAGACTCAAACGACGAATGACGGCTCTCAAGAAAAAAAAAGAAAACCTCAATTCGATCTGAAAAGATTCAAAAATGTCATACGTGCTCTCCAAAACAACGTTTACAGCAGATGCTGGCACTTAAAAATCGACAGATGTTAAAGAATGTAGTGAAAATAATGATCCTTCGCTTACTGCAGATGTAATCAAAGAAGAACTACAATTGGCCCCCTATCGAGACTTATCAATATCTACTTGGAACACAAGGACCAATAATAGAATTTGTGACTGGAATTACTAAACATAACATTTTGCTGATTTTTCAAATGTCGGGACTTATCCCATATTTTTATATAAATGACAAGATTTGGCGCCGGTTTTTGAAAATACTGAAAAAAACCGAGTTGTGAATAGACTCAAACGACGAATGACGGCTCTCAAGAAAAGAAAAGAAAACCTCAATTCAATCTGAAAAGATTCAAAAATATCATATGTGCTCTCCAAAACAACGTTTACAGCAGATGCTGGCACTTAAAAATCGAACAGATGTTAAAGAATGTAGTGAAAATAATGATCCTTCGCTTACTGCAGATGTAATCAAAGAAGAACTACAATTGGCCTCCTATCGAGACTTATCAATATCTACTTGGAACACAAGGACCAATAATAGAATTTGTGACTGGAATTACTAAACATAACATTTTGCTGATTTTTCAAATGTCGGGACTTATCCCATATTTTTATATAAATGACAAGATTTGGCGCCGGTTTTTGAAAATACTGAAAAAAACCGGGTTGTGAGTAGACTCAAACGACGAAGGACGGCTCTCAAGAAAAGAAAAGAAAACCTCAATTCGATCTGAAAAGATTCAAAAATATCATATGTGCTCTCCAAAACAACGTTTACAGCAGATGCTGGCACTTAAAAATCGAACAGATGTTAAAGAATGTAGTGAAAATAATGATCCTTCACTTACTGCAGATGTAATCAAAGAAGAACTACAATTGGCCCCCTATCGAGACTTATCAATATCTACTTGGAACACAAGGACCAATAATAGAATTTGTGACTGGAATTACTAAACATAACATTTTGCTGATTTTTCAAATATCGGGACTTATCGCATATTTTTATATAAATGACAAGATTTGGCGCCGGTTTTTGAAAATACTGAAAAAAACCGGGTTGTGAGTAGACTCAAACGACGAATGACGGCTCTCAAGAAAAGAAAAGAAAACCTCAATTCAATCTGAAAAATTCAAAAATATCATATGTGCTCTCCAAAACAACGTTTACAGCAGATGCTGGCACTTAAAAATCGAACAGATGTTAAAGAATGTAGTGAAAATAATGATCCTTCACTTACTGCAGATGTAATCAAAGAAGAACTACAATTGGCCCCCTATCAAGACTTATCAATATCTACTTGGAACATAAGGACCAATAATAGAATTTGTGACTGGAATTACTAAACATAACATTTTGCTGATTTTTCAAATATCGGGACTTATCCCATATTTTTATATAAATGACAAGATTTGGCGCCGGTTTTTGAAAATACTGAAAAAAACCGAGTTGTGAGTAGACTCAAACGACGAATGACGGCTCTCAAGAAAAGAAAAGAAAACCTCAATTCAATCTGAAAAGATTCAAAAATATCATATGTGCTCTCCAAAACTACGTTTACAGCAGATGCTGGCACTTAAAAATCGAACAGATGTTAAAGAATGTAGTGAAAATAGTGATCCTTCACTTACTGCAGATGTAATCAAAGAAGAACTACAATTGGCCCCCTATCGAGACTTATCAATATCTACTTGGAACACAAGGACCAATAATAGAATTTGTGACTGGAATTACTAAACATAACATTTTGCTGATTTTTCAAATATCGGGACTTATCCCATATTTTTATATAAATGACAAGATTTGGCGCCGGTTTTTGAAAATACTGAAAAAAACCGAGTTGTGAATAGACTCAAACGACGAATGACGGCTCTCAAGAAAAGAAAAGAAAACCTCAATTCAATCTGAAAAGATTCAAAAATATCATATGTGCTCTCCAAAACAACGTTTACAGCAGATGCTGGCACTTAAAAATCGAACAGATGTTAAAGAATGTAGTGAAAATAATGATCCTTCACTTACTGCAGATGTAATCAAAGAAGAACTACAATTGACCCCCTATCGAGACTTATCAATATCTACTTGGAACACAAGGACCAATAATAGAATTTGTGACAAGATTTGGCGCCGGTTTTTGAAAATACTGAAAAAAAATCATCTCAATTGGATCTGAAAAGATTCAAAAATATCATACATGCTCTCCAAAACAACGTTTACAGAATATGCTGGCACTGAATTGGGAAGATAACTTATTTTGAAAATGATTGGAAATTAATTGAAAATGTATTTATTTAAATGTGACCATTTGGATGCATTTCTAATCATCTGAAAGCAGTATCATCAGAATCATTTTAGGTCTTCTGAAAGCAGGATAGTCTCAATCAAAATACACGCCTTCAATAAAAACACTCACAACAGATGCAATTCAGTCCCAGAATTGGAAAGAAAAAGCTCAATAGCACATTAAAATTAAAAAAATAATTTAAAATGGTTACTTCAATCTAAATTACATCATTAACAATTTTCTATGGGTATTTATACACTCAAAAACCCACGTGTTTAGCTATTTGTATGGGTTTCTGCACCAATTAAAAATTTTGTATGAAAGTTTGTGTTTGTATTCGGTGCCTATGCAGGAAATATCTTTTTTTAGATCATTTTCTTTTAGGCGAATTTGTTAGGTACATATCTGTCATGTGAAGACACAATTCAGTCTAACTACGTTTCTTAGAATTCAAGTAAAAATTTCCATAAAAATTAGGTTTTTCTACCTTTACTTTGAAGTTCTAAAAAACGTAATTTTTTCATAATTCAACAAAGTGGAATATTGCCCACTATTAAATCTTAAAATAATTAAACATAAACATTTACCACCACAGTTCCTTTAGGAACTTCAGTCATTTTAGCACCAGGAGACGTTAATCCAGGACACATAATATTAGCTCCACTTAAAACGAATCTAATTGCGCCTTTATCAACTTGTTGCATTGGCAAGAAAAACGGATCTATTAAAAACAGATACAATTATATAAATCCAAAACAAAAACTAAATATTTACATTTGTGCAAAAGTCTTAAAGTGGGCATCCACTGCCCCTCTCGTTGCCTAAAAAACAGCAAATCCCCCGCAGTGTTTACGATAATCTCAATATGATCATGACTACAAAATAAATCGTTTTAAATTTTGTTTGATGGTTCAAATCAATTTCTTACCATTTTACAATACGTAAATTATCCTTTTTAGGGATGACAGCATCGATATAACCCTCTAAATGAGGAAATTGGTCTAAAAGTTTACCCCGAATACCTTTTTGTACGGACGATTTTAATTGTAGTATACCGGAGACCCCTTCCTTTTCATCGAATCTAAAAAAAATAATGGATTAATTTAAAAAACACAATAAAAGTAATATTAAAAATTAAATACTTTTTAAACATTTTCAATAAATTAATTGAATTGAGTTCGGTAGGTTATCGTTGAGGTTATGTTGCGATAACTAATTTCACTAAATGTGAGTTTGGGTTGGTAATGTTTTTTTGAAATAATTATTAAATAAAAACGAAATTGTTGATGTTTGTTTAATTATTATTAAAAAGTTATTTTGGATGGGGAATATTTATATTTATAGTTTAAAAGTTGAATTAATTGTAAGAAAATATTGGTTTTGATTTATGTTGCCCCCCCTGATGGGGATTATTAATATTGTTTGCTTGTGCTTAATGTCAAATGTGCGAAATTTAACATATTTCGATTTTATAATCGTATAATTGATTCAATTTCACATAAAAGTAAGCTTTTAATATTAAAAGACTCCGATCATAACTCCTCATCCTTCAATAATTCCATGCACCTCCAAAATAAAGGATATTATCGACTATAGGTAAGCCAACACTTTGATTTGTCTCTTTTTGCTTAAATTTTGTCCATAATCTGGAGCTTATCGCATTTAATCTCGTAAAATACCTCTACAACACAATAATAAACAAGATAACTTAAAAGTGTTAAAGTGTGGGAGAAAGTTTTAAATGATTAATTAAAGGTAAGATGAATGGGGGATTTTAAACGACTTTAAGGTTTGTTAAGTATTTATTAGGATAATGGCTTGGCAACAATGGAATAGTGGGGCTCCGATAATCCCTAATTTATCCGGGATTGTAAATCCGGCTCCTATTGTGAATCCAACGGGGGTTTTGCCCCCTCAGTACACGGCCGATCAATGGGCTCAAATGCAACAGCAAAATTGGCAGCAATGGGCCCAATGGCAACAACAATATCAACAGTGGCATCAACAATATGGGGCTGAAGTATGTTGGTTAAAAATAATTTAAGAAATGAGGTAATTTTTTTTTAAATGTTTAGTATCAGAAATCGATGTCGGCTTTATCGCAAGCTGTGCAGCCCCCCATTTTGAATACTTCGATTCCTCCTCCTTTACCTCCTGAGGTGGCTCAAGCACAACCGCAACCACCACCGAATGAGCCGTTAAAAGATGATCGAAATTTTGCTCAAACAAATTTTTCTGCTCCACCTCCTAATTTTCAAGCGCCCGTTCAAAATAAAAGTAATCAGAATCAATTTCAAGCTCCCGGACAGCAATTAAATATGAATTTTAATCGAAATAGTAATCAAAATAATCGAAATTTTGGTTATAATCAGCAACAACAAAAAGTTAATCAGAATCAACTTAATATAAATCAACAACAAAATGTAAATCAACAACAAAATTTGAATCAACAACAAAATTTAAATCAGAAACAAAATTTGAATCAACAACATAATAGAAATAATAATCAAAATAAGCCACCGAGTTTGTTGAGTTTGCCGTTGAAAAAGCCCGATTTTGGTAAAGAAATTGATAATAAAAGAATGAAATTAGATCCTAAGATAGGAGGTAATAATAAAAATGATACCGAACAGAATCAAAATCCGGAAGATTTATCAGAAACGGAGAAAAAATTTATTAAGCAATTCACCGAATGGGAGGCTCAATTTAATAAATGGAAAGAACAAAATGTTAATCATCCCGATAAAGAGCAATACAAAGAATATGAGAAAAAATGGGAAGCTTGGAGAACCCAATTATTAGAAAGACGAGAGCAAATGAGACGAAAACGTTTAGGATTATCAGAAAATACTCAAAAATTAAGTGAACCATCAAAAAATCCTGACGAATCATTTGAAAACATCACAAACCCGCCACAAAATTTAGAAATAACCACCGAAATTAAAGATGATGGCTCATCGTTTCTTAAATTAACAACTTCCGATGGTATCCCAGGTTTAGATTTAGTCGGAGATGTTCAAGATGAAGAAAAAAATGATCCCCCAAAAATCGAATCCGTAATAGAAATAGATAAAGTACCCAACAAACAAATCCCCGATTTAGAGGCCATCTCGAAAGGGATTAACTCGATTTTAGGGGATCAAAAATTATTGAGTATGTTATCGATGGTTTCTCAGAATCAAAAAGTTACGAGTTCGTCGAGTTTTACTGATACAACCTCGAAGATACATGAGCCAAAAGAGTTTAATGAAAGTGCTTCGAGTCAAAATAATTTTGATAATACCAGTAATTTTGATGATCAATCTAGAAGTAGTTTTGGGGGGAAAGTTGATCCAACGGATTGGGGGAATAAAAATGTTGAGGGTTTTGGGAAAGGGGGGTTTAGGGGGAGAAATCAGGAGAATTATCGGAATAATGATAATTTTCAAAATGATGATTTTCAACAGGGTCAAAATCGATTTTTAAGTGGAGATAATTTTGAATCTAAACAAGATCATTGTCGGTCAAATCAAGACGATTTTAATACGAATAAAGATAATTTTCATTCAAATAAAGATAATTTTCATTTGAATAAAGACAATTTTCGTTCAAATCAAGAAAATTTTCACTCAAATAAAGATAATTTTCACTCAAATCAAGAAAATTTTCATTCAAATCAAGATAATTTTCATTCAAATCAAGATAATTTTCATTTAAATCAAGATAATTTTCATTCAAATCAAGAAAATTTTCATTCAAATCAAGATAGATTTCAACCGAACAATTTTCAACAACAAAATTCATTTCGAAATGATAATTTTAACCGGAATCCCCCCAATTTTGATATAAACGATCGTTTCCAACCCCCCAACAATTTTAGAAACGCAAATTTTCAAAATGCGCCGAATCAAAGGGGGCCCAACAATTTTCAAGATGAAAAAAATTCGTCTCAAAACGCCAATTTTGGCGGATTAAACTTTAGACCGCCCAGCTTTAATAGAGACGATGATTTTAGAGGCCCCAACCAATTTAACGAACAAAGTAATAGTAGCAATAATAATTTTCGCGATAATTTTCAATCAAACTTTAGCGGCGACGATAATTTTAATCAAGGAAATAATTTCGACGAAGATTATTACGAGGAGGACGATAGGAGTTATAACGAAAATAATTTTAGGGGGAAAAATAGAAAGAGGCAAAAGAAATTTCAAAATCGTCAACACGATTTCGATCGTTACGAAGAAAACGAAAATTACAACAATTACGATGAAAATTATGGCGAGAATTACGACGAAAACTACGAAGAAAATTACACCGAGTATAATTACAACGAAAATGAAGGTGTTAACCAAGAAGAATCATCAAAACAATCCGAAGATACGACCCCTATGTGGGAACCTGCAAAAGTAATCGAATACGATCACAAATCAAACACCCCAGAAGACATTCAAATCGCGATTGAGCCATTAAGAACGTTTGATTATCGTCACAAACCGGTTAATAGGATCCCCCTTCCTCAACGACCGGATTGGTTGAAAAAAACGTTAAGAAATTGCCGCGAATTCGATTTTGTTATTCAACGATACGATCAACCGGCTTACAGCAGATTTCCGCCAAGTTACGATCGTTACAATGACCCTTGGAGGCGCGATGACCGCCGGATCAAACGAGACGACTCTTTAATAAAAAGCAAATATGACGAGCCCTTCGAGAAAATCGACGAAAGAATTAAATTTGAACCGCCGCAAAAAGATTTTCAAAGAAGATCGAATGATGAACCGAGATTCCAACCGCCTGAAAGAATGAGATTTGAAGAACCTGAAAGAATTAGATTTGAAGAGCCTGAAAGGATTAGATTTGATGATCCGGATCGAATTAGATTTGAAGATCCTGAAAGGAAAAGGTTTGAAGAAACTGAGAGAAAAAGATTTGATGAAGTTGATAGAAAAAGATTTGATGAAACTGATAGAAAAAGATTTGATGAAACTGATAGAAAAAGATTTGATGAATCTGAAAGAAACAGATTTGATGAAGTTGAAAAAAAGAGATTTGATGATTCAGAAAGAAAAAGATTCGAAGAAACGGAAAGAATAAGATTCGAGGAACCAGAAAGAATAAGATTTGAAGAACCCGAAAGAGTAAGATATGAATCACCCGAAAGATTACGAAACGAAGAATTTCGCGGGAGAAGATTTGGCGATTCAAATACACAAAAAGATGTAGGTTTTAATAGGGACATAAAAGAAATAAGAATTTCACCGCCTCAGACTCAATCTGTTAAAAATATCACCCTGATTGAGGATATTTTAAGTCCCCCTGGAAGATATTCAAGGGCAGCTAGAATCGTTATTATTTTAAGAGGACCACCGGGTAGTGGAAAAACATTTTTGGCGAAACTCATAAAGGATAAAGAGGTAATTATAATTTATTTCTATTTTGTGTTAAAATTTGTATTTAGTTTCGTTTCAAAAAGAAATATAATAAAGTTTTAAAAATGGATCATAAGAATATATACTGAAAATTTTGAATAAATGATTTTTAATGAATCATAAAAGAAATTGATTAATTAAGCTAATTACAATCAGATTTGTTTTAATTATAACAAAAATTAAATAATTATCTACAAGATTTGTCAGTTATACGTGTTTTTTATGACTTGAATAAGGAATTGAATTTTTTGAATACCTTTGTTCCTCAATTTAAACTTGTTTTGGTTTTGGATAAGGAATTAATGTTTGGTTAATTTAATTTGATTTATTTATAATGATACATAGTTCGTTAATTAAATAGTTCGTTAGTTAATGTTACGTACTTCTTGTAATCATTCTTGTCTTATAAGCTGCATTTTTACCGGTTCTCTATGTTGAAGAAATTAAGTTGTTGAATTAGAACGAAAGACCACAAACTTTATAAAGTATTTCTTAATACTTTAAACTCAATTTTAGAAAATATTCATGAGCTAGTTGTAGTGAATATTTTGATGAAAGATTAGAACAGGTTGCACATCTTTTAGATCTTTGAAGATTTCTAAAATTATGCTGCACTAAATTATCTGTTAATCTGTAATCTATTATGAATTATTTATCATGTCAACTTTGATTTGACTTTTCTACCAGATAAAAGTCTTTCAGCTCTTATGATTTGATCATCTAGATGCTTTTTATCATGTATGTGTGCAGAATTTCTTGGTTAAAAGGGTTCAGTTTATTGTTATCAACACATTACACGTTTTACGATATTTTCATTAATCTATTTGAATTTTGGTTAATGATTGTAATTGGTTTTTATGCAAACTAATTCATAATGTTGATAAAGACTTATATATAATTTTTTTTGTGTTGAAAAACTTAAATAACATTGCGATCTTGCGCGATTAATGATTTTGAAATCCTTACACGAACCTTATTTTCTTCCTACTTATATTCGTTTAATACTTAATTATCACAGTCACTCTAAAACTGAGCTGTCCTAAACCTAAGGGTTAATAATGCTAAAACTCTGGGGATGCGCCTGTTTTTGCTATACTCAGTGTTCCCTCTGAGATGTAGAGTTTTTTCCATTAAATTTTGTATGAAAAGGTTTCGTTCGCCAACCCAGCCTTGGTGCGCCGAATATCTTAGGATAGAGCTATCCTAAGATAAAAAATATACAAGATTGGATTGGGTTGGGTTGGGTTTAGCCGTGCATCTGATAACATTTTTTTAACGAAGGCCTCTACAATGAATAGTTTAGTTTCTCAAATACAGTACTTTACAAACTGATTTAGCGATTTAATAAGTATAATAAACACTAGACCTAGAAGTGGAATCATTCGCGTGTAGCAGTCTTGAGAGATATGCGTCTAAACCCGAATGTTGTTGTTTTTGCATTGAAATGCATAGTTTCCCATCATACATGTACCCAGTGTTTCCTCTGAGAAGCGGAGTTTTGTTTTGGCATTTAATTTTGTATAAAAATTGGCGCACATGTTTCGTTTGTCCAACCCAGCCTTAGGGCGAATATGTTAGGACGGCTCTGATTCAAATATACAGTGTTGAGTTAAGGTTGGGTTGGGTTTAGCCATGCATCTGAAAACATTTTTTTGACGAAAGTTTCTACAATGAATAGTTATAACTTTGTATATTTGAAATGAAGTAAAACTAGAACTAACACTAGACCTAGAAGTGGAACGATTTAGGTTTAGCCGTGCGTCTGAAGACGCACGGCTAAACCCAAACCATTCCGCTTCTAGGTCTAGTGTTAGTTCTAGTTTTATATCATTAAATCTAACTCTCGAACTAGAAACATTTAGGTTTAACTGTACATCTCTCAAGATGGCAAAACCCAAATGATTCTAGTTCTAGGTGTGGTGTCAGTTCTAGTTAGAATTGAAATAAAGCTAGAACTAACACTAGACCTAGAAGTGGAAGGAATCATGAAAGTCAATCCTAGCCGGTAAAGACTATGAATCTGAAAAACCATTGACAAGCTTGAGCAGAATACGTTGAACTGAACGTTGACGCAGAGTCAGAAATTCGAACATCTCCGCATATTAACACCTACTTTTTTTACCAAAGATATTTAAAGATTTTTAAACTTTTTCTAACCGTTTAATGTAAAATATATATTATGGATTCCAAAAAGAACTTCCAAAGTTTTAGAACACTGCTAACATAAGTATGATACAAACTTGTAACTACATTTGAGTTTGTGAAATGGTCGATAGATCGTTTTATAAAGCCCAACATTCTGTAACACTTTACAACTACTCTCTTCTGTACCAATACAATAGTTACATCTGATATAACCGCGTTTTTTAGTAAATGAAATTATATTGCTTTTGGCAATATTTAGAGTAAGGTGATTTCTAACACAGAACTAGTCAAACATCTCAAGGTCACTGCAATTTCACATAATCTAATGTGGTCCGAACCGGAAATAAAATGTTTAAATCGTCAGCATCCATTAAACAGCGCGAATTGCTTATACAAGAGAATATATCGTTAATATATATTTAAAATAGTAGTGGTATGCATGCAAAGAGTAGCCGCCTATGTGTACCACTTGGGTGTGTTCAGACAGAAAAACAAACTAACGTAGCAAACCACCCGTTCATCAAAATCAGTGTATACCGCATCTACCTGTACATTATTATCAAGTGCTGAGAACAGAAAATCTGTGTATTCCAATAAATTGAATTTCAACTAATCGACTGTTTGACTAATTTGTGTGTACACTAATTTCTCTACACTAAAGTTCCTAACACTTTTTTTAAAAATTGGGACTACGTCGGCCTGCTGCCACGCGTTTGGGAAAATGCAAAGGTTTGTTATAAATTAACTGTTAGGGATTTTGTCGTAACCTTAGAGCAGTTCCTAATCAAGATTGGTGGTAGATTATCCACTCCCGCACCTTTATTCTACGCTATACCATATAATACTTTCTGTACTTCGGCAATAGTAAAGGTCTCGATAGACCTGTGTGAAAAATACTCAGCAAATAGGGAACAAATGCTTTCTCCATTGGAAGGTACAGTATCATCATACTCGATATTAGCAGGGATACTCGTGCTGCCTCTTCTATGTCCCAGATAAGACCAGAATTGCTTCAAGTTAGTGACAACATTATCTTGAACGTGTTGCATGTATGTTTTGTGATCGCGATCGATCAGAAACTTCGACCGACCATACAAAAGCGAAAATGTTACGTAATCCAACTGATTTCGATAGAGATTCCACCGATTATGCATCCTACGTCTTTCATTTAACACCCAAATAGCATCCCTTGTAAGCTAGGGCAAATAACCTTTCACATAGCGGGACTTTTGTGGAACACGTTATTTATTGCCGGAAGCAAATGCTTATAAAACAAGTTCATGGTACTATTTCCGTATAGGTTAGCTAATACAATGTCCCATCGAATACTGTTACTCTTAACAGCAATAATCTTACTGCTCATATAATAATTGAAGGAAACTTTATTGTAATTATAGCTTAAAGATATTTTTTCGGAAAGGCTACTCTCAGGACTAATGTTACATGTAAACTCAGGAGAGGAGTGTGCCATGTCTTTCTGCAACAAGGGTGATTTACTTAGACGTCAGTCAATCTGCGTCGATTTTCAGTTTTCCTCAAAAACTTGGCGCGAAAACATTATGTGCGATGTAAGACGATAACGCATTTGCGGTCTTAAGCTTCCTTATTTTGTGGAAAAGAAGAGAAAATCACATAATGTATGGTGTAAGGGTTGAAACTAGAAAAATAGTCATATAAATTAATTAAATGAATTGAAAGAGATTAGCATATCGATTTAAGAATGAATGTGATTAAGAAAGGTAGAGCACGAACTGACTAGAGGACAAACCGTTACGAGGTTAAGCAGGTCGAAACCACGGTTCAAGGCGTTGGCGATGGACATTGAAAGAGAATTGTAGTGTACTGTACGATTAAAAGGGGGCTAATGACTATAGGACTTATTGGTTGACATTCAGTACATCTCACATGTATAGTCTATAGTCACATGTATAGTATTATTTTTCTAAATGAAATGAACGATTCGTCTGACTACCATTTACCGATCGGCGAAAATTTCAATTTCTATTCCATAAAACGTTGATCGGGCTTGCGCAGTTTTAAAGTATTTTGTAGATGGTTGTCAGCCGAATCATTTAGTTCATTCAACAAACATAATACTATATATGTAATAAATGCGACATGTATTATTATCAAATACCGCCAAATTTAATTGACATACATTTTTAATTTTAAAAGAACACTGCTCCAAAAATGAAATTCAAGAAGAAAGAGTGTTCCCATATTTGTGGTGTGAAGACTGCTGGGCGGTGCCTATAATTCTCTTCCAATGTCCATCGCCTTGAACCTTTTGACCTTCTTAACCACGTAACGATATGTCCTCTCGTTAGTTTGAGGTCTACCAGTCTGTTTCTTCATATTTATCCTGAAATAGATATGCCAATATTTTCAGGCGAATTTCAACTAATGTAACAAATTTATATGAGTATGACTTTCTAAAAGCCAGCAGTTTCTTTCTATACCATGCACTATGTGATTTTCTTTTGTTTTTGCACAAAATAAGCAAGCCTAATACTAATACTGCAAGTTCGTCATCGTCTTCCATGGTGGATGACATGTTCTCGTCCAACTTTCTGAGAAAAACTGAAAATCGACGCAGATAGCGCAGACGTGTGGAGGCACTAGGAATTTTCGATAAATCTGTGCAAACGGACTGTACAGCCGATATTGTTTTTGCAATGAAATGCATGGTGTCCCCATCATGCATCTACCCAATGTCTCCTCTGAAATACGGATCTTTTCTTGCATTGAATTTGATCGAAAACTGTACAAAATTTTTGCCGTTAGAATTGAAATAAAACGAGAACCGAATATTATTGTTTTTGCAATGAAATATATGGTGTCACCGCGTATACATGTACCCAGTGTCCCTTCTGAGATGCGTACCTTTGTTATTGGTATTGAATTTTGCAAGAAAAGAGTTTAACATTCAAAACGCAATTCCTGGGGAGTGCCTGTTTTTACGTCAAATTATACGAGTACAGGTTTATTTTGGTTTGACATTTTCTTATAGTTTTTAAGGTTATTCTTGAATAATGTATGTTTGTTTTACAGGTAGCTTTTATAAACAGAAAATAACTAGTAGCATTTCGCAGTTATTATCTTGTTTCTGGTAGTTTCTTTTGTTTTGGTGGTGTAAAGGGAGTTTTTAGATATGTATAGAGAAGTCGTACGTTTCGGACGGCACTGCTCCCAAATCTTTAGTATGGTTAAATTTATTTAGCCCAACCTTATATTCTTTATATTTCGTTTTATAAAGCCCAACATTCTGTAACACTTTACAACTACTCTCTTCTGTACCAATACAATAGTTACATCTGATATAACCGCGTTTTTTAGTAAATGAAATTATATTGCGTTTGGCAATATTTAGAGTAAGGTGATTTCTAACACAGAACTAGTCAAACATCTCAAGGTCACTGCAATTTCACATAATCTAATGTGGTCCGAACCGGAAATAAAATGTTTAAATCGTCAGCATACATTAAACAGCGCGAATTGCTTATACAAGAGAATATATCGTTAATATATATTTAAAATAGTAGTGGTATGCATGCAAAGAGTAGCCGCCTATGTGTACCACTTGGGTGTGTTCAGACAGAAAAACAAATTTCTTATTTTCTTATTATCTTTTCTTATAGTGTCTCATTGCTTTGGATAACTTTCATCACTTTATCTTCAATCCGTACAAACTAACTAAACACTTCTAAATCTAGAAAAACGAAATATGCATTCTATTTTTTTGTGTTGTTTTTTCTTTTAGTGTAAATATGATACTTCTAAAAGTGTAGATATTATCTTTGATCTTAATTTATGATCAATATGAAGCCATTCTTTTATTTAAAATAAAATGCTTTATTACTCCAGAATTAACAAATAAATAATTCACTCTATAATATACATTATTATCACATTCGGGGCAATCGTATGGTGTATGTTGCACTTCAACATTTATTTTAGCACCATCAAAGAGTGTGAAATTTATTGATCACTGCACAGCTGATGAAACTAATATCTCGCCAATATTAGTTTCTTAATTATTCTGTTGATCTCAAGATAAGTTCTATGATAGGATATGTTCTAATTATTATAGATTTGTACGATTTAAAAACTAAACGAGCTTTCAAATAGTGATGTTTTCTGAATAGGAGAACTTAGCTTTCCTTTAAATCCAATATTAATTGATGGCACATATGAACACATTAATTTGTCATGACGTGAGAGAGAGTTTAGAGAAGAGTTTTTTTTGTATCCACAACACTCACAAAAAGGAACCTTAAAGAAATGAGAATAACATATTCATGAGTCCCTGCATTTTCTTAAATTTCCATAAATATACTTTGTGGAGTTTATTAATCTCTTCCTTGCATCTTAAAATTTGATTATTAGCGGTTATTATTGTTGTAGAAAACCAAAAAAAATGGAACAAAAAAAGTTATCAAAGCTGATATAATTTTTTGGTTATGAAACAAATTTCATAAATATCCAATTTTAAACATACACCGAACCACAAAAATGTTGTGTTATTTATTTATTATTTTTTTGAAATAAATATAAATCTTTTAATTTCTTAACCATTAAGAAATTACAAAAATAATGATCGTTTAGGTTGAACATGGTGGTTCAGCACCAAGAATACTCTCCCTAGACGATTACTTCATGATCGAACAAGAAAAAGTTATAGAAGAAGACGGGAAAAAGACGAAAGTGAAAGTGATGGAGTACGAATACGACGCATCAATGGAAATGGTTTACAGAAACTCATTGTTTAAAGCTTTCAAAAAAACGATCACCGACGGTTATTTCCCTTTCATAATCGTCGACAACATTAACGATAAAGTAAAATATTTCGGCGAAATGTGGAGTTTTGCGAAACAAAACGGTTTTCAGGTTGGTTTCGCAAAGTTTCAAATCGGTTTTAAACCGCTTCATTTTTTTTTTTCGATTTTTATTTAGGTTTACGTTTGCCAATTAGAATTTGATTTGGCGTCATGTACCAAACGAAACATTCATAATCGATCTGAAACAGAGATACAAAAAATAATAAGTGGTTGGGAACCGACTCCACCGCATCACCCGATTTTAGACGCGACCTCTTTAGTCCAATCCGCTTCCATTCCCGAAGTTGAAATGGAAGAAATTAATTCCCCGCCGAGTGATGATTTTGAGGAGGAGGAGGAATCCGCTGAGGTAAGCAAAGAATTTGGCGAGGGTGGTGAGTTAGGTTTTAATTTTTTTATTTTAATTGGTTATGAATATAATGCGTGTATTTTATTGACAATGTTATTTAAAGCGTTCTTCTACAGCAAAGAGGTTTAAAAAAATCGTCTAGTTTTAATTTTATTCTCTCTCTATAAAAACATATCGTCGTTGTGTTAATTTTTAAACTGAACTAGAAGAGTTTCGTAGGAAAAGGCGTGTGGCAGCAAGTGGGACAATTTCGAGTGTTCCATCGGCAATCTTGGTAAGTTTCTTGTAGGTTAGGACATAAAAAATTATTTAAACATTTTTTACTGTTTAAATTAGTAATAAAATATTTTAAACAGTAACATTTACTGTATTTTTATACGGTTTAAATTTGTTTTATTTGCGTAACGGACAAATATATCTTATACTTTAAAAAAATCTTAACACATAAAGTTTATTTAATTTAATAGTTTAAAAGGGGGGCGTGCTATGATATGTTTGAATTTATCTTTATTCTGACTATGTTCCATACGATTATGGAATTAAAAATCTCTCGAATTTAGTGATTTCAAGACGAAATCAAATGAATCCAATTTTTTTTGGTTTCATCTCTTTTTCTTGTGCATCTTAGTACTGCTTCATTTTGTATAAAATGAAATTTCTTATGCAATCAAAAGTGACTCTTTTATTATATACCATATCTTTTATTTGATCGTGTATTGAATTGCACGCTCCCTAATAAAATTATTAGCGGCGTTTCTCTGACTCAAATCTATTTATTATTTTTGGATATTTTGTCCAATATGCAACGCAAATTTAAATTGATCTTGAACAGATTTCTGCTCAGGAGAGTCCATTGTATTGTTGCCTTGTTATCGCGTCTAGAAGTTGCCCTTCTTTTACAACAGTGTGCAGCCTACAAAAACACATTCTCAAAAACAAAACAAAAAATAAATAATACGATTATTCTATCTCGTTTTTTTTTTTCTTTATTCTTCGGCGTCGTTCTGTGTCGGTGAACGATTCTCTACTTTCCAGCGAAACTCGATGGAACTAGTAAGCCCCTCCGACCCTCCAAAACCATGGAGGACTACCTTCAAATCGATGACGAGTGGATTTCGAGGGAATCCAAGCCAGGACAGAAGAGGGTAAGAAACGATTTTCGGGGTTTCTTCGAAGATTTTGCGAATAAAATTGAAAAATGACGTAAAAAATTAGGTTCGCTGGGCCGATTTGGAAGAACGAAGAGAGCAACAGAAGATGAGAGCCATCGGATTTGTTGTTGGGCAAACGAACTGGGATCGAATGATGGATCCAACCATGGGAAGTGGCGCTTTAACACAAACTAAATATATTGAACGTGTACCGAAGTTTTATAGGGATTGAGAATGATTTTTTTTTTAATTTTTACCTAAATGTTAAGGTAAAGATATTACACATTAATTATATTTGTAATAGTTACAAATAAATTTTTTTTTGTTAATTGGAAATTCATAAATACATATTAATTTTTATTTCTAGATGTTAGATCAATATGTAGTAGGCATAAAATGTAAGCTTGGAAAATAAAGTAATTCTTTTGTGTATATTGTTTAGCTTTGTGTAAACTGTGTATGGTGTTAACTTTTGCTTAAGATAAGCAAATAATACAAACATTCTTATCTTAATTTTATTAAATAAATATTTAAACGCTTAGTTTTATCTCGATTAATGGTTTACCAATTTTATTGTATATTTCAACAGCAAAACTAATTTTATTTTCGAAAATTTAATGCTATTGTTTCACTTTTTGAGTAACGGGTTGATTCAATAGAATGTCCTATAATAATGTTTATTTTTGCCACAATTTTTTTTTTGAGTTATTACTTAATTAAATTTCGCTCCACATCTCTTATGTATTAGCAAGCATTGGGCGACTTCTGCTGCTCAGAATGCCATTAATGTACCGGGTTACCACCTTATTCTCATTTTGCTGGAGAGCATGGTGGTACTCTTATACTCACGAGATCTGACTTCTATGTAATGATATGTTGTTTAAGTGCTGTGTGATCCGGTTTAAACACTCAAACCAAAGTTATGTTTGCGCTTGTATTTATAGTAATAATATCGTTATTGTGTATAAACAATAGTATTACACTTGTACAGAACATGACAAAAAGAAAATCACACACCACCATTAAATAAAATCTCTCGCGGTGAGAGTTTCGATCAAATACTCGGTGCACCAGTAATAAGCTTTGTACGTCAAAAAAGTATGCAATTTATTTTTAAATATGTCTAATGGCAATGCAGAAACCTATTATAAAATTTTGCGCCTATTAATGCTTTGACGAGCCTTATACAAGGGCGTCTACACAAGCTGAAATCAAATGTTAGCCCCAAAGTGTGAGCAATTGACTTCCTTAAATCCTTACCTATTTAATGTATATTGTAAAAATTATTGAAATATTCAGAATAACATTAAGATTTTGACTATATCAAATTTGCCAAACCGCAAGACCACTAAACAGTATAAAAATATGTAGGTAGGAGATAGGTATGGTGTGTGTGTGCGTTGCGTTTCTTTCTACGACAGCCGTTGACCAGTATTTGCGGAAAATTTAATTTTTTTTTGTTGGAAACGTACTGTCCATGGTTGGTATAGATTGGTATTTCCAGGCACCAAAAAGAAGCATTTTGTCAATATTGTACGTTGTTCCCACCAAATTCATTTAGAGGCATATTGAGATCATTTACTATGAGGCCCTTTTGTAAGTTTAAAGATATTAAGAGCAGTGTAAAAAGCACTTCCATAAGGAAGCATTGAAAGCTGCAAAATCTTTTTCTCCAAGGTGTGCCTATCGATTTGGAAATGAACAAATATTCCCAAGAAATTATTGAAGGAAATCGCAAAATTATAAAATCTATTATTTTTGAGAGATAAACATTATGATGAAGGTATTCTCGAGGATTTATATTTATACAGGCTGCGAATTGACGCGGGAGATTTCATTTTAAAGAAACACATTGAGGAAGGGAAAAAGAATGCAAGCTACCGTTCAGTGGATATTCAAAATTAAATTAATGGTATTTGTTATTAAGGCTGATATTATGAGAAAAGCAGCAGCATATAGTGTGCTAGCTGATATTTCTGGCACTGAATAACTATCGATTAGAATACGATATTTTAATGAAGAAACAGAGCAAGTCCAAGAAATGTTCGTCGGATTTACTGAGCTAAAAGATCTGAATTTATATAAATGCGTTGGTTTTGGTTTTGATGGTTGTTCAACGATGTCAGAAAAGGACCTAATATTTCCAGACTTTGCGACACAAGATTGAGTAAGAAACACAAAACCATCATAGTTTTTAAAAAAAATCTTCCAGTAATTCTGTAACTACAAGCATTATCTCAGGAAGGAAATAGTGCAATTTGGAAAAGTGCCTTCCAACTGCATGCGGCTACTTCTAGAAAGCTACTTCCCGTTGTTTAACGTACTCCAATCTCTATATAGCTCTGGACGTTGTCAAAGCCTCAAAGGAAGCTATTGCTGTTGCGGAGAAAGTTGGACTGGATGAGGACATTACTTCAATGCCGCATATTACAGTGAACCAACGTCATAGAAGTAATCATCCAGCAGAAAGTCCTTCAGAATACTGGAAGAGGTCTTTAGTAATACCATACTTGGATTCAATTATCACCTCTCTTGAAGTACATTGTGCTGAAGAAAACACGCCATCATACACATTATCTAAGTTACACCCGGCGCAGATGTAAAAGATGACAACTGAAAATCTGAAACAAACTTGTTTCAACTTGATTTACCGAACATAAAGAATTAATTCGAACTTTGGCAGCAATTGTGGCACGATAGACTTAATCTAATAAATCTTACAGTTGTTGATGTCCTAAAAGAAACAAATTCCTTTATTCCGGAAACGGAAAAAGCATTGAAAATTTTGATTGCTTTGATGCACGACCTGTACAGCCGAGCACTCCTTTAGCAGCCTCAGAAAACTAAAAACATGGCTAAGAAGCACCATAGCAGATGATTGCCCTAATGGTCCGGCCATGATGAGTGTACACAGAACAATAATAAATAAAAACCTAAATAATTTTAATGATAAAGTGGTTGAAAGTTTTTGCAAAAAATTCCCGCAGGTTATGTTTTAATTAAATATTATTTTTGTTAAAATAAATAATTATTACTGTGTTTGGAAATTATTGTGCTATCGAGGGCATGTGCAGTTTTATACATTGATATCAGAACAGTACTTATTACAATCGTCATAGAGGCAAAGACTTCTAAAGTATAACGCTACATGCTTTCGACAGTATTTTTGATCCTCTATAATATTGCCCCATTGTACAATCTCGAGTACCTCTACAAAATTTTACTTCTGTTTCTTGTGGAGTATTGGTGCATATCATCATAAGTGACAAACAGGTGAGAGTGAGTTTTGACATATAACGCACTGGTACATGTATAAGAAAGGGAATGTTAAAATTTTCAAAAGATACAAAGGAATTTTTACAATAATAATAAATTATCAATTATACGTATTGCAGTGAATGCATATGATATTAAGGATTGGCAGAGGGATAAGTACGCGATCCTCAAAACCCGCTTAGACACATTCTTGCATAGTATCCGTAAACAGTAAAAATTGGTACTTATCCTGCCACGCACTGCAGTCGCCTGTTGCTCCCAAGTCAATACGGGATCGATATTTATCCCGAGAAATTGAACAAAATTGGGATTATTTTTTGGGCTCGAACCAATCCCTAGCAGTTGACTGCGCCGAATCCGCCAACTCTATCGGTTGCAGTTTTCAGATCTTTACTTTTAGCTATCAATGTAGTGTCCTCAGCATACATGATCACAGACGCATCATCGATATTTTTTGCCAGATCATTAACATAAATCGGAAGGAGAAGAGGCCCCAAGATCAAGACTTGTGGAACCCCTATACTAACATTCCTTCTTTCTGAAAGCCTTCCCTGCGACCTAACGGATTGAAAATCTGTTGGTGAGATATGATCTAATTAAATTAAAACTGCCTGTTTCAAAGTTATATTTTCCTAGCTTTTGTAACAGTATATCATGTTGTACGTACGCTCAGATCGCAAAGAACGGCAGTCATATACTCTCCATTTTCAAAACAGGACAGAGCAATTTCCACAAAATTTAATATTGCGTCACTAGTGCCCACGCCCTGCCTGAATTCAAACTGAAGTTATGAATAAGTTGTTCTCAAAATATTTAGCGATTTACATATTTAAAACCCTTTCAAAGACCTTCGAGAGTATTGGTAAAAACGATATTGGTCGAAAATTATAACAATATAATTATGTAATATATTATAGGTTTGAGGCTTTTATAGATATTTTAGCTTCAATGCTGGAATTTTTGTATTGCAATAATGATTTTGTTGTGCTTTACGGGAATTTGAATGTTGATATTAACGAAGACACTATGGCGTCTAAAATTTACTTTTTTAATTAATTAACTTAATTAATTTAAATAATAAAATTTAATAATTAATTTACTTTTTTAATTTAATTCTTAAAATACTATGGATTCTTATGAGCTGCACGGAGATACGACGGAATATACTACAATTATGTTATAACTTAAATGGAGCAGTGGGGCAACTTAAATGGAGCAACTTTTAATTTGACTGTCATAAAAATCTGATAAGAAATTCACAAGAAGTCACTGTGTTCTTTAACGGAATTATTAGTATTTATAATTATTTAATATATTTGAAAATATAAATGATGTACACTCATCGACTCGACATTTAGGAGTCAAACATAAAACCTTTAAGACCAGTGTTGTCAGATCAGGAAATAAAATTCACCAGACAACCTTCTTTTGCTCATTTTTAAGAATTTTATCTATTCACAGCAGAAATAAATCAACATTTTATTACCAACAATTTTTGTTAATATGTGTAATCAGTATTACCAGTTTTTGAAATATAATCGTACTGTAATCCAAATACTAATTTTCAACAATATGCAAATATTTTTGCCAGAACATATAACTTTTGTAACAAGACGATACGATTTCTCTCCTCTACTTATTCTCCGTGGCGTCTAACAATTAGAAATCGGGTTCATGTCAACTTATGAGCATGACATTGTCGACATAATAGCTTATGCTGCTTGGATGTGTATGTCCCACCATACACATCCTCATCGGTTGTCATAGATCTTTGTTTAATGTAAAACGTTTCTCTGCAATTGAAAAGAAACTTACCATTAAATAAAATGGCAGCTTTATAGAATAAAGTATCAGCAAAAAACTCACTACCAATATTTTTTGTATTATACAATGAGTTCAGAACTAAATGTTTTATGACTCTCAGAACTCATACTGCCAACAAGTTGGCAGGCTTTAATATAATATACAGTGTTTGGAATTGTAATGGCAGTAAGATGCGACTCGTCTACTTTACGCATGTGGCGATTAAACATACCATTTCGTTTCGAACGTTTTTACAACTGTGAGATTAGTACTGAGTAATAATTATAACTGGAAAAAATTATGCTATGGTATTTTTTGTATTTTTCATTAATGTGGACCTGAGCAAGTTCACGATTACGTACATTCACGTGAGTGGTAAAAAAATTGATACCTGCTCACGGTGGGTCACGCATGACCCGACGGGACTCACGTAATTTGCAAATCTCTAGTTCCAACCGAACGGCTTCCATTTCTAAGCGGAGATTTTCCTATAATAATTTGTCTTTTGTAAGTCATAAACTAATTTTGTTCGATTAGGATTCTCTCCTTGCTGTGAATGATGTAAATTCTTTGTACGCCAGTTTTTGTGAGACATTTTAGTATCACTATAACTTCTATTAGGAGGGAGCCTCCTGTAAAAGGTGGCTCACATAAAAGATGGCTTACATTTGCGATCGCACAAGTCGGACAATAACTAAAAAAGTTTCCATTGGTTACTAACAAATGGTTATGCAATGTGGGTATTCGTGGAAGTCTGCTTAAATGGTTAACTTCTTGCGTTACAAGTGGTAGTTTACATGCTGGTTTACACAAAGGTTGCATATTGGAATCCTTACTGTTTTTTATGCAGGTGATACCTCTATCGCTTTGCTGCTCGAGATCGGAGTGAGCTTGATAGGTTGGTTGGTAGCACTGTATTGGTGCACCCGAAACAGAATAATCTTGAATGTACAAATTTCATGTTCGGCGACTTCTTTCCATAGAATATCTCGCTGGGTTTCCTTTGCAGAGGGAGGCCAACTTTTTGGACTTGAGCATTGATACCGAAATGAGTTTTGGACCAAACATAGATAACGATTAAATTCGTCGTATTTTGCGTTGCTCAAGCTCAATATTCTTTTGTGAGCCAGAAGTTCTCAGTGGCGGTGTGTATTTGTGAGTCAGAAACGAATAATTAGATAATTTTTCAGTTACAATTTGGTGAGTCCTGCAAGGAAGTTTTTAGAAGTAATAGTATTGTTACCTTCCCTTGCATCTACATTCTTAAAGCTGTGGTGTTTGTCAACGGAAATCGTGAAAGATTTTTGGGCTCTGTTAGCCAGTATGAGATGATGATGATTTGCCGTTGCTGCGACACAAAGCAGCATTTTTCGAGAGAAGATACGATTTCTTAAATTATGTAACAAATTACCTGTCTCAATGAAAAGCACATGTTAACCTTTGTATACCCACCTGAGAAAATTCGCCAATGATAATGAAATTGCCCTATGGTTGGTTCTAAGTAAAAAAGAAATAGTGCTCTTTGAAGACACTCTTTATTGAACCCCAGCTCGTTTATAAACTACAAAATCCTGACTATATTGATATCTTTACACTGAAAAAACTTCTATTATACAAACTACCGCAGAGTATGATAACTCTATCGCAAAACTAAACCAAAAAGGTTTTATGTTTCAGCTAAAATCATCTTCGAGTTTGCTAAACGGCCAAATGTTTCTAAAATACCAGTTTTTAACATTAAGCTGCAAATCTTATTAATCTTGCAAAAAATCGCAAATTACTAAACATATTCTGTGTAACTTTTTTGATTCTGTTTTGTATCACAAAAACTGAAAATTTTCAGTTCCTTTGTATCATAAATCCCAATCGATAAATTTTACACAAATAATTTAAACATTATGAAAATCTTGATATTTCGTCATTTGCTAATATTGATCTTTTAAACGCAAGAATATTATTAATCATATTTGATAACTTGCATAATTAACTTTGATAAGACCTCTAGACTTTACATTATGTCTAATACTAAATATAAATTAAGTTAGCTTTATAATTATTTTTATTTAATTATGTTTCTTTTTGGTGATAATGCTAATTAAAATGAAACCAAACCTTAATTAAATCCACCAAGGTAAGTAATAAAAAATAAATAACCTTAAAATTATTTTTATACAAAAAAAATCAAAAATAAAACAATTTTTAATCATTACTTTTTAAAACCCTCTTAGCTATTTTTAAATAAGTTTTTCCCCCCGCAATTTCTTCATTACCATCCCCCACTTCCAAACCATCCTCTTCGTCTTTATTATTTTCCATCTCATTATCGTTCGCATCCTTAATTTCCCCATCTTTTCGGTCGTCGGCTTCGCGTTGTGGTTTCAATCGGGACAAAACTAAAACTTGTTGCCCATTATTTTGATTCACCTCCATTTGTTCATGGAGGCAATTCTGGAGGATGTTTAAAAAGAATAGAAACGCTAAAAGTGTTAGAGCCGTTAAAGCAATACTTTTTTTCCCACCTTCTTTGTGAGATAAACCACTTCCGCTGGAATAACTAATAAAACATTTTCTAAATTAAAACGAATTTTTAATGGATTTTATTACTTACTGGTGATTATAATACGAATTTCCTGATGGGTTTGTGAATTGAGAGCGTTCTAAAATCGGCGTGAATGGTTTTGCGATTTGTGATGGCGTTGCTAAAGAGTTTACCATGATTTTTTTGTTGCCTTTTCTACGATCTAAACTGAAATGACATTCTTTTCTTGAAACAGTTATGGTGTCGATTTTCTGGTTCCGTGGCGACTCTAAACACTTTTTAAGATATTATTGTTAATTTAAAAAAAATCCCGTTATGTTATCATTTCTTATACAGTGTAAGCAGTGTTATACAGTAATTGTACCGAAAATATCTCCATTTAATATAATCTAAATAAATTTACCTAATATTTATCCGGATAAAACGAACTAATTATTATTAAAGTGATTCCGGTTATAATATCGATTCTGATGATGCAAAAATTTTTGATGAATTTTAATGGATAATAAAATTATCGTTACAGGCATCTATAAAGACACTTACGAATAAGATGATGAAGAGAACGATAGTGATGGTGAGGGAACTGAAATGAATTACAAAAATTGTATGAAATCAGGCTAATATCGTGTACACCAACATTACGATGAAGTGCGAAAAGGACACATCCTTGATGGAGTGGATCAAGCTGATTCACTCCATCTTTTATCTAGCTTTTTCCCAAAGGAAACTATCCTGCCCTGACCGGAAGAGATCTATTAAGTTTCTAGGAATATCAAAAAATGATTTGAGGCTCTTCATCCACTTCTTGATCAGAAACTACACGTTACGTAATAACATGTTGTATATGAAGATGGCGAATACATCTCTGTGGAGGATATGAAATGGAAGATGAGATGGTAAGTCATATGATTTGTAACTGTCCAAACTTAAGGGAATCCATTTTTGGAGTACCATTGCATTAGATTTTGAATATAAGGATATACTTTTCGAATACTGTGGAGATTCATAAAGAATCAGCTGGGGCATAGACGACGGATATGTGGGTGCTCTAGCTTTTTATTTCCAATTCAGTCCAAGCAACTGCTGCGAATATGATTTGTTTGAGAGCACGTACTTTAAATTCTGATTTGATGGTGCTTCTGGAAGACTTGATACTCCTTCTAGAAGACTTGATACTGCTTCTAAATGACTTAATACTGCTTTCAAAAGATGTTAAATGTTTCCAGAGGACATGATACTGCATTTAGAAGACCTAACATGCTCCCAGAAGACTTAACATTGCTTCTGGAAGACTTAAAATACTTCCAGAAAATTTGATATTGTTTCAAGTTAGAAAGTTTGCCATTACTATTTAACCTCATGCTACTAGTAATTGTGTTTTGGCAGTAATATCTAACATATATTATCAGCATTTTCTCTCCTAAATGCTTTTACTCTTTTGCCACCATTACATTATAACATGAAAGCGGTAATTATGTTCTGGAAGCAATGTCTATGCTTCTAATTTAAGAATCTTGCGTTTTGGAGATTATGTAGGCTTCTATTGGCAAAATGTAGTCTTCTGCCATTATTGCTTAATCACATACAAGCAGTAGTTGTATTTTGTAAACTTTAAAAAACGCACAATTTAATGACACAGAATTAATACATTTACTAAACAAGCAATACTCGAACACACAAACTACTAAATATAACATATCGCAACTAAATCTCAAAATATATATGTATTATAACCTTGAAAGTCTTGAATGTCAAATATCATGCTTGAATTTGGAAGGTTATGTATCTCATGTTGTTTTTAAGCACGTTATCTTAATTGAATTAAAAAAATATATAAAAAAATTTAATATCAAGAGTTAATTTTTAAGGTTATAATTAGTTATGAAACATCAAGCACATGCTTAGATTATAACCTAAAAAATGCCGGTAATTGAAAACATGGCATTCTCTTTAACGGATACACACCCTGATTTACAAGCAATTGTACTCTCGACACAATGAATTTTTGTGCTTATTCGCGATATCCTGCAACGCAGGGGAATCATAACTAGCTTGAACCGGCATTTTCAACACTTGAAATCGTAATGTCACGAAGGACACTGCGAAGATGTTAATGACAAAAAAGAGCAAAAAGATAGTGTGAGAGATCACCATAAAATTAAATATTCTGAATAGAAAGGAACATATATTTGTATCACCATCTCGCCAACTCTTGAATCCCTAAAAGTTACACTCACCCTGATTTCGAAGCCTGCGTACTAATGATCGACTGAATTCTAAGTATATTCGCGATGTCTTTCAGTTCTTGAACCACTTTAGAAAAAACATCACATTCCGATATAAAGCTTTGGTGCGATAATTCAACAAACATACCACATAAATTTTGTACAACAAATTTCATATCTTAATACATCCTGGTGTTGGTGCTACTACATAAATCATCAAAACACGATTTTTTTGGCCAAAGCACATTCAGTTATAAAGAACATAATCACGTATTAGCAAAATTCCGATACCAAAATTAAGATTCGATTATATTTATATTGATTTGGTTAGTCCTCCCACTCAGTCGTTTAACATATATCTGTTCAGCATATTAAATCGATTAAAACGTTGGCGAGAGGTATTTCCTCTCAAAGATATTAGTTCTACTTCTATTGAGGATACTTTGTTTTGGCATTATTTCAGCCGATTTGGCATTCTTAGCACTATCACCCATGATCAGGGACGACAATTCGAATCAAAACTGTTCAAAATTTCGCGCTCTTCTAGGAACACATATAAAGAACAATGACTTGCCCTTGATTCTCCTAGATCTTAGGTCATCCTTAAAGGGGGATTTAAATTATTCCTCCGTAGAACTGGTTTACCTTTGGTCACTGTCTCAAACTTCTCGAAGCTCTTCTTTCTAGTTTACGATCTTCATTTGCCTACCTTAAAGGAGTTACATCAAGTTTTCATTCAAATCAAAAAACTTTCGTACATACAGACTTATCGAAATCAAATTTTGTGTTCATTAAAATTAACGATCTTACCCCTTCTTAAAGTAATTAAAAAATCTCCATGTTATTATTATTATTAACAAAAAAAGAACACCCAAATTGATGTACTTTATCACATGGAAGCAGTAATTGTGTTCTAGAAGCAAAATTTAGGATTCTCTTACCAGTATTTAGTCTTCTGAGCATTTTTTAGTCTTCTGCTATCATTGTTTACTCACATACAAGTAGTAATTGGTCTTCAGGAATTAATATCTAACTACTATCAACAGTATTTAGTCTTCTGTCACCACTACTTTATCATAAAGAAATTGTGGTTGTGTTCTGGAAACAGTATCTATGCTTCTATTTGCGGTATTTTGCCTTTTTTACAATTCTATAGGCAAAACTTGGTCTTTTGCCATCACATACAAGAAATAATTATGTTTTAAAAGCAATATCATGGCTTCTATGCACAGTATGTCACCTTTTGGAAGTTATATAACCTTGTATTGGCAATATCTGGTCTTTAGCCATCATTATTTACATATACAAGCAGTAATTGTGTTTATGTAGCAATATCCAACACCTACCAGCAGTATTTAGTCTTCTAATACAATGTTTAGTCTTCTGCCATCATTATTTAATCACATACAAGCAGTAATTGTGTACAGGAAGTAATATCTCACTACCATCTGCAGTTTTAGTCTTCTGCTACTACTACTTTGTCACATGGAGGCAATAATTGTATTCTGGAAGCAATATCTATGCTTTTATTTACGATATTTTGTCTTTTGGAGGTTATATATAGTTCTATAGGCAAAACCTATAGAACCACTTTTAGACTTCTACCATCACTACTTTAACACATGGAAGCAATTATGTTCTGGAAGCAATATCTAGGCTTCTGTTACCA
Organism: Onthophagus sagittarius; assembly: GCA_036711965.1. Taxonomy (NCBI): domain Eukaryota; kingdom Metazoa; phylum Arthropoda; class Insecta; order Coleoptera; family Scarabaeidae; genus Onthophagus; species Onthophagus sagittarius. The sequence continues at coordinate 33,365,054 of JASERS010000005.1, forward strand.
GTAACTAGCCTCCGTACATACTTAGTCTTCTGCCATCATTACTTAATCACATACACGCACTAATTGTGTTCAGGAAATAAAGCTAACTACTATCAACAGTATTTAGTCTTCTATCACCACTACTTTGTTACATGGAGGCAGTAATTGTGTTCTGGAAGCAATAGCTATGCTTCTATTCGCAGTATATTGCCTTTTTTTGGACGTTATATAGACTTCTATAGGCAAGTTATATTCCGGGAACAGAAGGTTATATACAGTTCTACAGGCAACACTTAGTCTTTTGCCATCACATACAAGCAGTGATTAGTTATTACTCAAAGAGTAATATCTCACTACTATCAGCAGTATTTAGTCTTCTTTCGTCACTACTTTGTCATAAAGAAGTTGTGATTGTATTCTAGAAGCAGTATCTATGCTTCCATTTGTGGTATTATACCTTTTAGAGGTTATGTACAATTCTGTAGGTAAAACTTGGTCTTTTGCCATCACATACAAGAAGTAATTACATTTTGAAAGCAATATCATGGCTTCTATTCACAGTATGTCACCTTTTGGAAGTTATATAACCTTGTATTGGCAATATCTAGTCTTTAGCCATCATTATTTACACATACAAGCAGTAATTGTGTTTATGTAGCAATATCCAACATCTACCAGCAGTATTTAGTTTTCTAATACAATGTTTAGTGGTCTGCCATCATTATTTAATCACATACAAGCAATAATTGTATACAGGAAGTAATATCTCTCTACCATCTGCAATATTTAGTCTTCTGCTACCACTACTTTGTCACATGGAGGCTGTAATTCTATTCTGGAAGCAATATCTATGCTTTTATTTACGATATTTTGCCTTTTGGAGGTTATATATAGTTCTATAGGCAAAGCCTAGTCTTTTACCGTCATTATTTAGACGTACAAGTAATAATTCTGTTTTTGTAGTAATATCCAACATCTATCAGCAGTATTTAGTCTTCTAATACAATTTTTAGTCTTCTGCCATCTTGACTTAGTCACATACAAGCAGTAATTGTATTCAGGAAGTAATACCTCACTACTATCAGCAGTATTTAGTCTTCTGCCATCACTACTTTGACGCGTGCAGCAGTAATTGTGTTCTGGACGCAATATCTAACTCTTATTAGCAGTATTTAATCTTCTGAACACACTTTTAATGTTCTGCTAACACTATTTAATCTTTTGCAAATGATCCAGTCTATTCTGGCTTCTGTTACCAGTATTTAGCCTTCTGAGCACACTTTTAGTCTTCTGCCATCAATACTTAATCAAATGCAAGAAGTAATTGTGTTTTGGTAGCAATATCTAACTTATATCAGCATTATTTAGTCTTCTGCCATCATTACTTAATCACAAACAAACAATTTCTGTATTTTGGAAGCAATATCTATGCTTCTATTCGCAATATTTTGCCTTTTTTTGGACATTATATAGACTTCTATAGGCAAGTTATATTCTGGGAACAGGAGGTTATATACAGTTCTACAGGCAAAACATAGTCTTTTGCTATCACATACAAGCAGTAATTAGTTATTACACAAAGAGTAATATCTCACTACTATCAGCAGTATTTAGTCTTCTTTCGTCACTAATTTGTCATAAAGAAGTTGTGGTTGTGTTCTGGAAACAGTATCTATGCTTCTATTTGTGGTATTTTACCTTTTAGAGATTATGTACAATTCTGTAGGTAAAACTTGGTCTTTTGCCATCACATTAAAGAAGTAATTATGTTTGGAAGTTATATAACCTTGTATTGGCAATATCTAGTCTTTAGCCATCATTATTTACACATACAAGCAGTAATTGTGTTTATGTAGCAATATCCAACATCTACCAGCAGTATTTAGTTTTCTAATACAATGTTTAGTCTTCTGCCATCATTATTTAATCACATACAAGCAGTAATTGTATACAGGAAGTAATATCTCACTACCATTTGCAGTATTTAGTCTTCTGCTACTACTAGTTTGTCACATGGAGGCAGTAATTGTATTCTGGAAGCAATATCTATGCTTTTATTTACGATATTTTGCCTTTTGGAGGTTATATATAGTTCTATAGGCAAAACCTAGTCTTTTGCCGTCATTGTTTAGACGTACAAGTAATAATTGTGTTTTTGTAGTAATATCCAACATCTATCAGCAGTATTTAGTCTTCTAATACAATTTTTAGTCTTTTGCCATATTTACTTAGTCACATACAAGCAGTAATTGTATTAAGGAAGTAATACCTCACTACTATCAGCAGTACTTAGTCTTCTGCTATCACTACTTTGACGCATGCAACAGTAATTGTGTTTTGGACGCAATATCTAACTCTTATTAGCAGTATTTATTCTTCTGGACACACTTTTAATGTTCTGCTAATACCCTTTAATCTTTTGCAAATGATCCAGTCTATTTTGGCTTCTGTTACCAGTATTTAGCCTTTTAAGCACACTTTTACTTTTCTGCCATCAATACTTAATCACAAACAACCAATCTCTGTATTTTGGAAGCAATATCGACACTCCACGTGAAACTACATACAAACAGCGCTATTACCGGAAAAAAATTTAAATAATTTTGTTAATTTGTTAATATACAGTGTGTGCGTAAAGTAATGGATATATATGATAAAGTCATTATATTCGTTTTATGGAAAAAAACCTGAAAGGGAGATAACAGTAGTAGTAGACGGGTTTCACCTTATTAATCAATTGTTTTAGCTACCAGCAGTATTTAGTTTTGTAATACAATGTTTAGTCTTCTGCCATCATTATTTAATCACATACAAACAGTAATTGTATACAGGAAGTAATATCTCACTACCATTTGCAGTATTTAGTCTTTTGCTACTACTACTTTGTCACATGGAGGCAGTAATTGTATTCTGGAAGCAATATCTATGCTTTTATTTACGATATTTTGCCTTTTGGAGGTTATATATAGTTCTATAGGCAATACCTAGTCTTTTACCGTCATTATTTAGACGTACAAGTAATAATTCTGTTTTTGTAGTAATATCCAACATCTATCAGCAGTATTTAGTCTTCTAATAGAATTTTTAGTCTTTTGCCATCTTTACTTAGTCACATACAAGCAGTAATTGTATTCAGGAGGTAATACCTCACTACTAACAGCAGTATTTAGTCTTCTGCCATCACTACTTTGACGCATGCAGCAGTAATTGTGTTCTGGACGTAATATCTAATTCTTATTAGCAGTATTTATTCTTCTGAATACACTTTTAATGTTCTGCTAAAACCATTTAATCTTTTGCAATGATCCAGTCTATTTTGGCTTCTGTTACCAGTATTTAGCCTTCTGAGCACACGTTTAGTTTTCTGCCATCAATACTTAATCACAAACAACCAATTTCTGTATTTTGGAAGCAATATCTACACTCCACGTGAAACTACATACAAACAGCGCTATTACCGGAAAGAAATTTAAATAATTTTGTTAATATACAGTGTGTGCGTAAAGTAAAGGATATATGTGATGAAGTCATTATATTCGTTTTATGGAAAAAAAAACCTGAAAGGGAGATAACAGTAGCAGTAGCCGGGTTTCACCTTATTAATCAATTGTTTTAGCTACCAGCAGTATTTAGTTTTCTAATACAATGTTTAGTCTTCTGCCATCATTATTTAATCACATACAAGCAGTAATTGTATGCAGGAAGTAATATCTCACTACCATTTGCAGTATTTAGTCTTCTGCTATTACTACTTTGTCACATGGAGGCAGTAATTGTATTCTGGAAGCAATATCTATGCGTTTATTTACGATATTTTGCCTTTTGGAGGTTATATATAGTTCTATAGGCAATACCTAGTCTTTTGCCGTCATTATTTAGACGTACAAGTAATAATTGTGTTTTTGTAGTAATATCCAACATCTATCAGCAGTATTTAGTCTTCTAATACAATTTTTAGTCTTTTGCCATATTTACTTAGTCACATACAAGCAGTAATTGTATTCAGGAAGTAATACCTCACTACTATCAGCAGTATATAGTCTTCTGCCATCACTACTTTGACGCATGCAACAGTAATTGTGTTCTAGACGCAATATCTAACTCTTATTAGCAGTATTTATTCTTCTGAACACACTTTTAATGTTCTGCTAACACCCTTTAATCTTTTGCAAATGATCCAGTCTATTTTGACTTCTGTTACCAGTATTTAGGCTTTTGAGCACACTTTTACTTTTCTGCCATCAATACTTAATCATAAACAACCAATTTCTGTATTTTGGAAGCAATATCGACACTCCACGTGAAACTACATACAAACAGCTCTATTACCGGAAAAAAATTTAAATAATTATGTTAATATACAGTGTGTCTGTAAAGTAATGGATATATGTGATAAAGACATTATATTCGTTTTATGGAAAAAAAACCTGAAAGGGAGATAACAGTAGTAGTAGCCGGGTTTCACCTTATTGATCAATTGCTTTAGCTACCAGCAGTATTTAGTTTTCTAATACAATGTTTAGTCTTCTGCCATCATTATTTAATCATATACAAGCAGTAATTGTATACAGGAAGTAATATCTCACTACCATTTGCAGTATTTAGTCTTCTGCTACTACTACTTTGTCACATGGAGGCAGTAATTGTATTCTGGAAGCAATATCTATGCTTTTATTTACGATATTTTGCCTTTTGGAGGTTATATATAGTTCTATAGGCAATACCTAGTCTTTTGCCGTCATTATTTAGACGTACAAGTAATAATTGTGTTTTTGTAGTAATATCCAACATCTATCAGCAGTATTTAGTCTTCTAATACAATTTTTAGTCTTTTTCCATATTTACTTAGTCACATACAAGCAGTAATTGTATTCAGGAGGTAATACCTCACTACTATCAGCAGTATTTAGTCTTCTGCCATCACTACTTTGACGCATGCAGCAGTAATTGTGTTCTGGACGTAATATCTAACTCTTATTAGCAGTATTTATTCTTCTGAATACACTTTTAATGTTCTGCTAAAACCATTTAATCTTTTGCAAATGATCCAGTCTATTTTGGCTTCTGTTACCAGTATTTAACCTTCTGAGTACACTTTTAGTTTTCTGCCATCAATACTTAATCACAAACAACCAATTTCTGTATTTTGGAAGCAATATCTACACTCCACGTGAAACTACATACAAACAGCGCTATTACCATAAAGAAATTTAAATAATTTTGTTAATATACAGTGTGTGCGTAAAGTAAAGGATATATGTGATGAAGTCATTATATTCGTTTTATGGAAAAAAAACCTGAAAGGGAGATAACAGTAGCAGTAGCCGGGTTTCACCTTATTAATCAATTGTTTTAGCTACCAGCAGTATTTAGTTTTCTAATACAATGTTTAGTCTTCTGCCATCATTATTTAATCACATACAAGCAGTAATTGTATACAGGAAGTAATATCTCACTACCATCTGCAGTATTTAGTCTTCTGCTATTACTACATTGTCACATGGAGGCAGTAATTGTATTCTGGAAGCAATATCTATGCTTTTATTTACGATATTATGCCTTTTGGAGGTTATATATAGTTCTATAAGCAATACCTAGTCTTTTGCCGTCATTATTTAGACGTACAAGTAATAATTGTGTTTTTGTAGTAATATCCAACATCTATCAGCAGTATTTAGTCTTCTAATACAATTTTTAGTCTTTTGCCATATTTACTTAGTCACATACAAGCAGTAATTGTATTCAGGAAGTAATACCTCACTACTATCAGCAGTATATAGTCTTCTGCCATCACTACTTTGACGCATGCAACAGTAATTGTGTTCTAGACGCAATATCTAACTCTTATTAGCAGTATTTATTCTTCTGAACACACTTTTAATGTTCTGCTAACACCCTTTAATCTTTTGCAAATGATCCAGTCTATTTTGACTTCTGTTACCAGTATTTAGGCTTTTGAGCACACTTTTACTTTTCTGCCATCAATACTTAATCATAAACAACCAATTTCTGTATTTTGGAAGCAATATCGACACTCCACGTGAAACTACATACAAACAGCTCTATTACCGGAAAAAAATTTAAATAATTATGTTAATATACAGTGTGTCTGTAAAGTAATGGATATATGTGATAAAGACATTATATTCGTTTTATGGAAAAAAACCTGAAAGGGAGATAACAGTAGTAGTAGCCGGGTTTCACCTTATTGATCAATTGCTTTAGCTACCAGCAGTATTTAGTTTTCTAATACAATGTTTAGTCTTCTGCCATCATTATTTAATCATATACAAGCAGTAATTGTATACAGGAAGTAATATCTCACTACCATTTGCAGTATTTAGTCTTCTGCTACTACTACTTTGTCACATGGAGGCAGTAATTGTATTCTGGAAGCAATATCTATGCTTTTATTTACGATATTTTACCTTTTGGAGGTTATATATAGTTCTACAGGCAAGCCCTAGTCTTTTGCCGTCATTATTTAGACGTACAAGTAATAATTGTGTTTTTGTAGTAATATCCAACATCTATCAGCAGTATTTAGTCTTCTAATACAATTTTTAGTCTTTTGCCATCTTTACTTATTCACATACAAGCAGTAATTGTATTCAGGAAGTAATACCTCACTACTATCAGCAGTATTTAGTCTTCTGCCATTACTACTTTAACGCATGGCAGTAGTAATTGTGTTCTGGACATAATATCTAACTCTTATTAGCAGTATTTATTCTTCTGAACACACTTTTAATGTTCTGCTAACACCATTTAATCTTTTGCAAATGATCCAGTCTATTTTGGCTTCTGTTACCAGTATTTAGCATTCTGAGCACACTTTTAGTCTTCTGCCACTCAATACTTAAATGCAAGAAGTAGTTTTGTTTTGGTAGCAATATCTAACTTATATCAGCATTATTTAGTCTTCTGCCATCATTACTTAATTACAAACAAGCAATTTCTGAAACTACATACAAACAGCGCTATTACCGGAAAAACATTTAAATAATTTTGTTAATATACAGTGTGTCTGTAAAGTAATGGATATATGTGATAAAGACATTATATTCGTTTTATGGAAAAAAAACTGAAAGGGAGGTAACAGTAGCAGTAGCCGGGTTTCACCTTATTAATCAATTGTTTTAGATATTTTATTAAAACATTTATTAATTTTTTGATTTTTGACATCTAGAACAGTTGATTGTCATGATTACGCATGGCTACTGCCACTTTTCTAATGAATGGAAAATTATGAAACTTTAAGATAGTTTTACTCGAAAATTTTCTGATGTAACTAATTTTAATATTAACTTTACTAGATTCAGAAAAAAATGTATATTCCGTAAAATTATCATGAATTTCCATTAGAAAAAATAGGCATGATGTCATAATTTGTCAAAAAATTTGAAATCTACTCCAAAAAGTGGCAAAGAACTTTAAAGAAAAGAAGAAGAAAGAAATCTTTAGACCCCTTTACGGATATTTCCATAAACTGTTTATAATGATTTTATTCTCTTTACCAGTTACTTTAGGGACACGCTGTATAATGCTATATTGATAAGATATTTGCATCAAATCCCCCAAATTTTTTGTTTTAAATACATTTAATTCATAATTTTTGAAATCACTCTTCGGTTATAACGAATCAATTTTCTTCCCCCTTGAGTGTTCGTTATATCCGGAGTACCAATATTTAAATGATATAAAAAAATTCTTTACTAGATGGCGTTAAATCACATATTTGTACCTCCATCTATTGGAATTTGTTTGCACTCTTGTATCGAGCGGATTTTGGTTGAGTTCCAAAAAGCAGACGTCGCGACGCGTCGCCGAAAGATTCCGTAGGTAACCGGAATAAATACGTTATGGTGTTATCCTTTTTGCTCTTGTACGTGTAAAAAAGGATGTTGAGGGGGTTGAACGTCCACCGCCAGGTGCCACCACCCACCCGGTGTTTGTAAAGGCGCCAGAGAAGCACGAGACCCGATGGAATCACGAGAATACCGTGTGTGTTGGTTCCGTCGGTTCAGTACCGCGACGGCGTCGGCCGCGTTTAGACGACGCACCTTCGCGACCTTCCTTAACTCGACGATTCGAGCACGTTTTTTAAATAAATTAACTTCTTTCAATTAAATTCTTACTTATTTTGTGCTGAATTCTATTAAATACATTTAACATTTACAAGAAAGTGTGATTATTCTAATTGTTCTTTTAAAATTTGAATATAAAAGGTTTGCGACTTTGGGGTGAAAAAGGGGGTGAGATGAGGCGGAACATCAAGATTCTACTACTGTGTTCCGTCACGTGGATGTTCGTTATTATCTATTACCTACAAACAAACGGGGATGATTCAAAGGTCAGAATTAAAAAATTTTTAAATTGATATTGCAATTTTTGAAAAAAAATCTCGATATGTACGCAGAGTAGATGGAGAGATATTTGTTGAAGGACGGAATTTGCAAGTAAAATAATGTTACGAGGGGATCGTGGATGTATTTTATGAGGTCCATTTTTTATTTTTTTGATTTTATTATTTTATTTAAAAGGTCGCTCGATATTATTGCGTCTCTTTTCGAACTGTGTGCGTAATAAACCGGTTAACGATAGTTTCGGAGGTGTTCTAAAACTCCATTTAGTTCAACTCTGGTTCCTTTGTAATTTATATTACAGATTTTCTTCTAACGAGAAAACTTGTGTTGTAGAAACAATGAAGATTAATGAACCGGGATTGTATTTTTCGGTCTATTACAAGAGATTTTGCTTCCTCATCTTTGTACCCTTATTTAAACACTTTTCTTATTAAACCACTTAAAAATATTCATTTTGAAAGTTTACGAACAATCTTATTATACATTTTTCATAAAGTTTAATTAAAACAATTTCGATTACGTTAATATTACTTAAAATTAAGATTTTCGATTCAAAGTCGAGCGCATTACGCACAGATTATCCGTCAATTTCTGAACACTCTGTATATTTATATAAAGGGTGGTGATTATATAATTAGGGAAAGCATTTTTTATTTTAAAATGTTGAGTTTTTTTATAAAATTGCTTCATTCGTTTCCTTGAACGAAAGAAATTATGTTTATTTTCTCATAATTCATGTAATTATTGATACAAAAAATGAAAATAATATATAATTGATAACTTAAAAAATAAAATAAATACACATTGGTTATTTTAGCTGGGACAACAAATTTTTTTATAAATTATTTATTAATTAATTTTCAGTTAAATCTAATATTTAGTAGGAGAACCCTTTAATTTAAATACACTTCAACACCTTCGAGCAAAACTAACTATTAAATGTTGATATCGTTCGATTGGAATACTATGCCATATTTACTGTATATTTTTCATCAATTCATCAGCGATTTTGTTTATTTTCTCTTTCAGAGCCCTTTCAACATACAGTGTGTTAACTAATTATCGTACCCGAAATCTAGGCAACCAATATCACAGTATTGGTATTGCAACGCGATGAATATTCCTATTATTTGAAATAATTTTTTCGAAAAATGCTATTAAAAGTTGACTTTTGTATAACAATTAACGACTGTAAAAACGTGTTTCCTATGCTTAAAAGCGTCATAATCAACGTCGAAATCTGGGAAACGTTGGTTGAATTGCTGTATACAACTTTGTAAGGAATAAACCCAACTATCGTCCGCATTCTGCGTACCGTTTCGATAATGTGCCATTAAAATAAAGGCATCATGTTCCGGTGTGAACGTCATAACGAAAGAAATAAAAATCTGCTAGAAATTCTCATTGAACGTTTTTGTTATTTTAATTTGTTTATTGACATACCACTTAAATCAATCGCTAGAAACAACGATAGCTCTAAGAAGAACTGTTTGTAGAAATATAAAGGCAGCAAAAAATGGTTAAAGAATAAAGAAAATTCGGAAACACACAAAGCATACAACAATCGCGACAAAAATAGCCTAATAACGTTCGATCTGCTGTCAACATCTGGTTAAAATCTGGTTACTAATTTAAAAATATCACCGTTACCACTACACAATGAGATGGATAACCAACATTACAACGTGACGTAGGTTATGATAATTATTTAACACAATGTATACCTAAAGATTTTGAATTGGTCTGAATTTGTGCCGGCTAATCCAAAACATTAATATTTTCATCACAAAATTGTTAATTCATTGTTAATTGGTTGTCATTGATTATGATTATCATTGATCATTGATTTATTGTTGTTATAACTTTGATTTTTTTTATCTTGTCTCTTTTTGTCGATAGTCGAAGATAGCTTTTATTAATCTATTTTTTTCTTTCTAAATTTTTCGTTTTAGATTATAATCTGTAACACACCTGAGAAGCACTTACAGTGCCTTGCAAAAGTATTTGGAAATCAGTTTATGAGACCGGCGAGTAAACAACTTCCTTAAGTTTTCATTTAAATCACAAAAATAATCAATATTATTTCATAGTGGTATAAACTTTTATTGAAACGTAAAAACTAAACTTTTTCTCAACATATATACAAAAAACAGCAGTTTAAGATTTAGGTGTTCCTAAAACACTTGGGTGTTGAACAAAATCCAAAGTTTTGTATTGTGGGCTGTATGTTTCGGGTTGGGTTGGGAGTTTATTGGTACTAGCGTTCAAATTGTCTTTTAATATTTGAATGTAGAGCCGGTGATCCATTTTGTCAGTTGCGTCTCTTTTCGAAGTGTGTGCGTAATAAACCGGTTAACGATAGTTTCGGAGGTGTTCTAAAACTCCATTTAGTTCAACTCTGGTTCTTTGTAATTTATATTACAGATTTTCTTCTAACGAGAAAACTTGTGTTGTAGAAATAATGAAGATTAATGAACCGGGATTGTATTTTTCGGTCTATTACAAGAGATTTTGCTTCCTCATCTTTGTAACCTTATTTAAACACTTTTCTTATTAAACCACTTAAAAATATTCATTTTGAAAGTTTACGAACAATCTTATTATACATTTTTCATAAAGTTTAATTAAAACAATTTCGATTACGTTAATATTACTTAAAATTAAGATTTTCGATTCAAAGTCGAGCGCATTACGTACAGATTATCCGCCAATTTCTGAACACTCTGTATATTTATTTAAAGGGTGGTGATTATATAATTAGGGACAGCATTTTTTATTTTAAAATGTTGAGTTTTTTTATAAAATTGCTTCAATCGTTTTCTTAAACGAAAGAAATTATGGTTATTTTCTCATAATTCATGTAATTATTGATACAAAAAATGAAAATAATATATAATTGATAACTTAAAAAATAAAATAAATACACATTGGTTATTTTAGCTGGGACAACAAATTTTTTTATAAATTATTTATTAATTAATTTTCAGTTAAATCTAATATTTAGTAGGAGAACCCTTTAATTTAAATACATTTTAACACCTTCGAGCAAAACTAACTATTAAATGTTGATATCGTTCGATTGGAATACTATGCCATATTTACTGCATATTTTTCATCAATTCATCAGCGATTTTGTTTATTTTCTCTTTCAGAGCCCTTTCAACATACAGTGTGTTAACTAATTATCGTACCCGAAATCTAGGCAACCAATATCACAGTATTGGTATTGCAACGCGATGAATATTCCTATTATTTGAAATAATTTTTTCGAAAAATGCTATTAAAAGTTGACTTTTGTATAGCAATTAACGACTGTAAAAACGTGTTTCCTATGCTTAAAAGCGTCATAATCAACGTCTAAATCTGGGAAACGTTGGTTGAATTGCTGTATACAGCTTTGTAAGGAATAAACCCAACTACCGTCCGCATTCTGCGTACCGTTTCGATAATGTGCCATTAAAATAAAGGCATCATGTTCCGGTGTGAACGTCATAACGAAAGAAATAAAAATCTGATAGAAATTCTCATTGAACGTTTTCGTTATTTTAATTTGTTTATTGACATACCGCTTAAATCAATCGCTAAAAACAACGATATCTCTAAGAAGAACTGTTTGGAGAAATATAAAGGCAGTTTTAGATTTTCGTTTTAGATTATAATCTGTAACACACCTGAGTGCCTTGTAAAAGTATTTGGAAATCAGTTTATGAGACCGGCGAGTAACAAGAACTTCCTTAAGTTTTCATTTAAAACACAAAAATAATCAATATTATTTCATAGTGGTATAAACTTTTATTGAAACGTAAAAACTAAACTTTTTCTCAACATATATACAAAAAACAGCAGTTTAAGGTTTAGGTGTTCCTAAAACACTTGGGTGTTGTACAAAATCCAAAGTTTTGTATTGTGGGCTGTATGTTTCGGGTTGGGTTGGGAGTTTATTGGTACTAGCGTTCAAATTGTCTTTTAATATTTGAATGTAGAGCCGGTCATCCATTTTGTCAGTTGCGTCTCTTTTCGAAGTGTGTGCGTAATAAACCGGTTAACGATAGTTTCGGAGGTGTTCTAAAACTCCATTTAGTTCAACTCTGGTTCTTTGTAATTTATATTACAGATTTTCTTCTAACGAGAAAACTTGTGTTGTAGAAATAATGAAGATTAATGAACCGGGATTGTATTTTTCGGTCTATTACAAGAGATTTTGCTTCCTCATCTTTGTACCCTTATTTAAACACTTTTCTTATTAAACCACTTAAAAATATTCATTTTGAAAGTTTACGAACAATCTTATTATACATTTTTCATAAAGTAATCGAAATTAAAACAATTTCGATTACGTTAATATTACTTAAAATTAAGATTTTCGATTCAAAGTCGAGCGCATTACGTACAGATTATCCGCCAATTTCTGAACACTGTATATTTATATAAAGGGTGGTGATTATATAATTAGGGACAGCATTTTTTATTTTAAAATGTTGAGTTTTTTTATAAAATTGCTTCATTTGTTTTCTTGAACGAAAGAAATTATGTTTACTTTCTCATAATTCATGTAATTATTGAAACAAAAAATGTAAATAATATATAATTGATAACTTAAAAAATAAAATAAATACATATTGGTTATTTTAGCTGGGACAACAATTTTTTTTATAAATTATTTATTAATTAATTTTCAGTTAAATCTAATATTTAGTAGGAGAACCCTTTAATTTAAATACATTTTAACACCTTCGAGCAAAACTAACTATTAAATGTTGATATCGTTCGATTGGAATACTATGCCATATTTACTGTATATTTTTCATCAATTCATCAGCGATTTTGTTAATTTTCTCTTTCAGAGCCCTTTCAACATACAGTGTGTTAACTAATTATCGTACCCGAAATGTAGGCAACCAATATCACAGTATTGGTATTGCAACGCGATGAATATTCCTATTATTTGAAATAATTTTTTCGAAAAATGCTATTAAAAGTTGATTTTTGTATAACAATTAACGACTGTAAAAACGTGTTTCCTATGCTTAAAAGCGTCATAATCAACGTCGAAATCTGGGAAACGTTGGTTGAATTGCTGTATACAACTTTGTAAGGAATAAACCCAACTATCGTCCGCATTCTGCGTACCGTTTCGATAATGTGCCATTAAAATAAAGGCATCATGTTCCGGTGTGAACGTCATAACGAAAGAAATAAAAATCTGATAGATATTCTCATTGAACGTTTTCGTTATTTTAATTTGTTTATTGACATACCACTTAAATCAATCTCTAGAAACAACGATAGCTCTAAGAAGAACTGTTTGGAGAAATATAAAGGCAGCAAAAAATGGTTAAAGAATAGAGAAAATTCGGAAACACACAAAGCATACAACAATCGCGACAAAAATAGCCTAATAACGTTCGATCTGCTGTCAACATCTGGTTAAAATCTGGTTACTAATTTAAAAATATCACCGTTACCACTACACAATGAGATAGATAACCAACATTACAACGTGACGTAGGTTACGATAATTATTTAACACAGTGTATACCTAAAGATTTTGAATTGGTCGGAATTTGTGCCGGCTAATCCAAAACATTAATATTTTCATCACAAAATTCTTAATTCATTGTTAATTGGTTGTCATTGATTATGATTATCATTGATCATTAGTTATGATAACTAATTTATTGATTTATTATTGTTATAACTTTGATTTTTTAATCTTGTCATCGTCTTTTTGCCGATGGTCGAAGATAACTTTTATTTCTCTATTTTTTTCTTTCTAAATTTTTCGTTTTAGATTATAATCTGTAACACACCTGGAAGCACCTACAGTGCCTTGCAAAAGTATTTGGAAAATAGTTTATAAGACCGGCGAGTAACAACAACTTCCTTAAGTTTTCATTTAAATCACAAAAATAATCAATATTATTTCATAGTGGTATAAACTTTTATTGAAACGTAAAAACTAAACTTTTTTTCAACATATATACAAAAGAAAACAGCAGTTTAAGGTTTAGGTGTTCCTAAAACACTTGGGTGTTGTACAAAATCCAAAGTTTTGTATTGTGGGCTGTATGTTTCGGGTTGGGTTGAGAGTTTATTGGTACTAGCGTTCAAATTGTATTTTAATATTTGAATGTAGAGCCGGTGATCCATTTTGTCAGTTGCGTCTCTTTTCGAAGTGTGTGCGTAATAAACCGGTTAACGATAGTTTCGGAGGTGTTCTAAAACTCCATTTAGTTCAACTCTGGTTCCTTTGTAATTTATATTACAGATTTTCTTCTAACGAGAAAACTTGTGTTGTAGAAACAATGAAGATTAATGAACCGGGATTGTATTTTTCGGTCTATTACAAGAACCTTTGCCTCCTCATCTTTGTTCCCTTATTTAAACACTGTTCTTATTAAACCACTTAAAAATATTCATTTTGAAAGTTTACGAACAATATTATTATACATTTTTCATAAAGTTTAATTAAAACAATTTCGATTCAAAGTCGAGCGCATTACGTACAGATTATCCGCCAATTTCTGAACACTGTATATTTATATAAAGGGTGGTGATTATATAATTAGGGACAGCATTTTTTATTTTAAAATGTTGAGTTTTTTTATAAGATTGCTTCATTTGTTTTCTTGAACGAAAGAAATTATGGTTATTTTCTCATAATTCATGTAATTATTGATACAAAAAATGAAAATAATATATAATTGACAACTTAAAAAATAAAATAAATATACATTGGTTATTTTAGCTGGGACAACAAATTTTTATAAATTATTTATTAATTAATTTTCAGTTAAATCTAATATTAAGTAGGAGAACCCTTTAATTTAAATACATTTTGACACCTTCGAGCAAAACTAACTATTAAATGTTGATATCGTTAGATTGGAATACTATGCCATATTTACTGTATATTTTTCATCAATTCATCAGCGATTTTGTTTATTTTCTCTTTCAGAACTCTTTCAACATACAGTGTGTTAACTAATTATCGTACCCGAAATCTAGGCAACCAATATCACAGTATTGGTATTGCAACGCGATGAATATTCCTATTATTTGAAATAATTTTTGCGAAAAATGCTATTAAAAGTTGACTTTTGTATAACAATTAACGACTGTAAATACGTGTTTCCTATCCTTAAAAGCGTCATAATCAACGTCGAAATTTGGGAAACGTTGGTTGAATTGCTGTATACAGCTTTATAAGGAATAAACCCAACTATCGTCCGCATTCTGCGTACCGTTTCGATAATGTGCCATTAAAATAAAGGCATCATGTTCCGGTGTGAACGTCATAACGAAAGAAATAAAAATCTGATAGAAATTCTCATTGAACGTTTTCGTTAATTTAATTTGTTTATTAACATACCGCTTAAATCAATCGCTAGAAACAACGATAGCTCTAAGAAGAACTGTTTGGAGAAATATAAAGGCAGCAAAAAATGGTTAAAGAATAAAGAAAATTCGGAAACACACAAAACATACAACAATCGCGACAATAATAACCTAATAACGTTCGATCTGCTGTCAACATCTGGTTAAAATCTGGTTACTAATTTAAAAATATCACTGTTACCACTACACAATGAGATAGATAACCAACATTACAACGTGACGTAGGTTACGATAATTATTTAACACAGTGTATACCTAAAGATTTTGAATTGGTCGGAATTTGTGCCGGCTAATCCAAAACATTAATATTTTCATCACAAAATTGTTAATTCATTGTTAATTGGTTGTCATTGATTATGATTATCATTGATCATTGATTTATTGTTGTTATAACTTTGATTTTTTTTATCTTGTCTCTTTTTGTCGATAGTCGAAGATAGCTTTTATATATCTATTTTTTTCTTTTTAAATTTTTCATTTTAGATTATAATCTGTAACACACCTGAGAAGCACCTACAGTACCTTGTAAAAGTATTTAGAAATTAGTTTATAAGACCGGCGAGTAACAACAACTTCCTTAAGTTTTCATTTAAATCACAAAAATAATCAATATTATTTCATAGTGGTATAAACTTTTATTGAAACGTAAAAACTAAACTTTTTCTCAACATATATACAAAAAAAAACAGCAGTTTAAGGTTTGGGTGTTCTTAAAACACTTGGGTGTTGTACAAAATCCAAAGTTTTGTATTGTGGGCTGTATGTTTCGGGTTGGGTTGGGAGTTTATTGGTACTAGCGTTCAAATTGTCTTTTAATATTTGAATGTAGAGCCGGTGATCCATTTTGTCAGTTGCGTCTCTTTTCGAAGTGTGTGCGTAATAAACCGGTTAACGATAGTTTCGGAGGTGTTCTAAAACTCCATTTAGTTCAACTCTGGTTCTTTGTAATTTATATTACAGATTTTCTTCTAACCAGAAAACTTGTGTTGTAGAAACAATGAAGATTAATGAACCGGGATTGTATTATTCGGTCTATTACAAGAGATTTTGCTTCCTCATCTTTGTACCCTTATTTAAACACTTTTCTTATTAAACCACTTAAAAATATTCATTTTGAAAGTTTACGAACAATCTTATTATACATTTTTCATAAAGTTTAATTAAAACAATTTCGATTACGTTAATATTACTTAAAATTAAGATTTTCGATTCAAAGTCGAGCGCATTACGCACAGATTATCCGCCAATTTCTGAACACTCTGTATATTTATATAAAGGGTGGTGATTATATAATTAGGGAAAGCATTTTTTATTTTAAAATGTTGAGTTTGTTTATAAAATTGCTTCATTCGTTTCCTTGAACGAAAGAAATTATGTTTATTTTCTCATAATTCATGAAAATAATATATAATTGATAACTTAAAAAATAAAATAAATACATATTTGTTATTTTAGCTGGGACAACAAATTTTTTTATGAATTATTTATTGATTAATTTTCAGTTAAATCTAATATTAAGTAGGGGAACCCTTTAATTTAAATACATTTTAACACCTTCGAGCAAAACTAAGTATTAAATGTTGATATCGTTCGATTGGAATACTATGCCATATTTACTGTATATTTTTCATCATTTCATCAGCGATTTTGTTTATTTTCTCTTTCAGAGCCCTTTCAACACACAGTGTGTTAACTAATTATCGTACCCGAAATCTAGGCAACCAATATCACAGTATTGGTATTGCAACGCGATGAATATTCCTATTATTTGAAATAATTTTTGCGAAAAATGCTATTAAAAGTTGACTTTTGTATAACAATTAACGACTGTAAAAACGTGCAACGCAAAGCATACAACAATCGCGACAAAAATAACCTAATAACGTTCGATCTGCTGTCAACATCTGGTTGAAATCTGGTTACTAATTTAAAAATATCACCGTTACCACTACACAATGAGATGGATAACCAACATTACAACGTGACGTAGGTTACGATAATTATTTAACACATGTATACCTAAAGATTTTGAATTGGTTGGAATTTGTGCCGGCTAAACCAAAACATTAATATTTTCATCACAAAATTGTTAATTCATTGTTAATTGGTTGTCATTGATTATGATTATCATTGATCATTAGTTATGATAACTAATTTATTGATTTATTATTGTTATAACTTTGATTTTTTTATCTTGTCATCGTCTTTTTGCCGATGGTCGAAGACAACTTTTATTTATCTACTTTTTTCTTTCTAAATTTTTCGTTTTAGATTATAATCTGTAACACACCTGAGAAGCACCTACAGTGCCTTGTAAAAGTATTTGCAAATCAGTTTATGAGACCGGCGAGTAACAACAACTTCCTTAAGTTTGCATTTAAAACACAAAAATAATCAATATTATTCCATAGTGGTATAAACTTTTATTGAAACGTAAAAACTAAACTTTTTCTCAACATATATACAAAAAAAAACAGCAGTTTAAGGTTTAGGTGTTCCTAAAACACTTGGGTGTTGTACAAAATCCAAAGTTTTGTATTGTGAGCTGTATGTTTCGGGTTGGGTTGGGAGTTTATTGGTACTAGCGTTCAAATTAACTTTTAATATTTGAATGTAGAGCCGGTGATCCATTTTGTCAGTAATGAATTGCATGTTTCTGATGCTATTTGCACTCATACAGCCCTACAACATTACATTACTTTTCACTGACATGGATTCCACCACTATACTCGGCGAAACTTGGATTAATTTCTGGGGCAGAATAAAGATGTTAAAGAACAGCCAGAAACGTGGCTGTTCCTTAATTTTTCTGAAAATAACAGCTTTATCACGAGACTTAAGTTTTGCAGGCCTTCCTGATCACTGTCCCAACTGAAGCGAATTCCTTTGCAAAATGCTATGGATAGTTGACACACTTCTATCTCTTGACACGTTTTACCTTTCCTTCGCAGATTGAATATTATTTTTGTTTCCTCAAACGTGGTCTCTTTTGATTTTGACGGGATCCGGCGTGACCCGGTTAGAACAATTTTTTAATATTTTTGTTGGTTGCATGAACAATTATGTCTCCAAAGTCCTGTTCATTAATTTGAAGTCAATCAACTTGTTGGCAGCATAAGCTTTTTTGTCTCAAAAGTCCTGCTCATCAATTTCAAGTTTGTCAAATTATTGGCAGCATGGGTTATTACTGTTCGAAACACTGTACATTATTTTAAAGACTGCCAACTTCTTGGCAGGATGAGCTATTATGTCTTCATAGTCCTGCTCATCAGTTTGAAGTCTACCAACTTGTTAAAAAAAAACCTTAACTATACATTATATTTAAGACTGCCAACTTATTGAAAGCATGAAGTATTATGTCCCAAAACTCATGCTCTTCGTTTTGAAGTATGCCAACTTATACGTAGTTATCTATATCGCACTTTTTACGGTTTACAACTTCTGCACTTTTTTTTATTATAATACTTGTTGATTCAAGACATTCAACATTTTTTAGGGTTTCTGTTATCTAGTCAATATTCTAATAAATTTTTAAGTAAATACAAGATTAGCGAAGTCACGTGAATTAACGTCACCTACGCGTGAGTCACGTGATTCATGTATGATATTCACATGAGTGGCGTACGTGACCCGCGTGGGTCTAAATCGTGAGCGATTATAAAAAGTCACTCACGCGCACACCTCTACTTTGTAGTAAGTGAGAATTTTTTTTTGTGTTCTTGCAGTAACTAAAACTTGGATACGTCCTAATTTTGATTTGAGTCAAATTTCTATAGATAATTTTACATTTTTACATGAGTCTAAGTCGAGTCATCAGTATTTTTCACGGAGTTCATTCTGCATGAATGATTTTCATGTTGATGTTCTTAATTTTAATAGTAGTGAATTAAAGCGGTTATGCGAATCCATTCACACTTTTAATTTAATATTTATTATAGCAGAACCAACTAGGATGACTAATATTTCTCATACTTTAATTGGTAATATTATGGTAGTATTTACTGATTCCGTTGGTAATGAACAAGGAGTAATTGATGTAGATTTTTCGGACTATGGTGGTAAGGCATTGTGTGAGAAAAACCCCAATTTCGTACAATAAAGTTTTAATCACGATTTATTCTCAACTGATTTGATGGTGGTACTATGTTACCTTATGTATAACATTGCAGACATTAATGATAAGATGGCATTCCTGCTCCACTAAAAGTAATTGATATTGGTCATAAATGGAATCCACCTGAGATTACTATTAAAAAAATGCTGACCGTGATGGTAATTATTTTACTATATTAAGTATATAGTTTTATTATCGAAACTTAAGAAATTGTTACTAGAAAATTTGAAGGGTGGTAGTATGCTCCATACGTATTTTGTAAATGTCTAATTCGAAAGATAGTGTGTGTCTAAAATACTTTTCTTCACTAAAAATGGTATTAACAAAATTTTACATTTCGCTAAGGTTAGCGATGGAATCATTGAAGACACGACAGGTGCTGATGGTATTAATTTTAAGATTCTTAAGCTATATTGGCCTTTTATTATACCTAAAACCAGATTTGCTAGACTGCTGGTACGTATGAAAAGGTTGTGTGTAAACTTAGTCTCTTTCTTCAGAACTGTGGTACTCTTTGGAGTTATAAGAACTGCGATCATTTTTCTTATATAATGAAGAAGAGGTTTAAATTCACAAACATCCTTTTCATACGTACCAGTAATCCAATTTTAAGAACGTTTAATTTTCTTTTATGGCCATCCTTTATTGAAGAAATGAAAATTGTAAATTGTAATTTCTAAGTAATTACATGCACAAACCTAGGTATACAAACATATCAGTGAATAGGTAATAGTAATATCTCTTAGAAAATGTAAAATCATACAGGTTGTACTTAAAAAAAAGAGGTATTTATAATATTATCTCAGAAACCATAAATTTGGCTACTACATTGTCGAAAGAAAATTTGAGTTCGTAAGGTTACATAGCCTATATGCACAATTTTCTATCCAAATTGATTAAAAAGATCACTTCGAACCAGTTTCTGAAGAAGGTTGCAACATAGCATCCGAAACGTCGAACATGTTTTCAAAAAACACACGGCAAAACACGAAAGTTTCTAGTTTTAGATCTAGTGTTAGTCCTAGTGATAGTTCTGGTGTTAATGCTAGTGTTAGTTCTAATTTTAGTTCAATTAACACCGGTCGCAAAAGCCTTCGTACTTATATGATTAAAAAGATTTTTTCATGTTTCCCTAATTTACGCGCGCCTGTATATGCAAGCTGTATCATATACAGGATGTACAAAAAATGTAGAATAATAGTTCTACATCCATAACTTCCAATTATATTAAAAGGTTGCAAACAAAAGTTACTGGAAACTTCATGCTGAATATTTTGGCGTAGAAATTAAATAAGAATGAAGACAGCAGTTTGAGCATGATAAGAGTGTTTCTTAAATGGAACACTCTGTATACATTAACGTTTTTGGATCCCTTTTGAAAAGGTGTTGCAAAATTTTATAAGGTTTGTAAAATGCTTTAAGCTGCATACTTTTCGAGATATTGAAACTTTTATTTAACTTTGCATTATTTCGTATACACAAATAATCATTTCATTTGATCAAAAAAATTGTATGGGCTGAGGGATTTTCTTCAAATATATCCGTGGCGGTCAACGTGTTAAATAATGAAATTTTATTATGAACAATAACAGGAAATAAAAGAAAATGGTAACGGTATTAAATGTTCAAAATGTTGTCCATTAGCAGTAAGGCAATGGCCTAAACGAACACTAAAAGTAGGAATTGTATTTATTAAATGATCGGAAAAAAGTTGACCTACCTCGTTTTCAAAAATTCAAAAATACTTCATCTAATCTTGTTAGAACTAGATTGTTTCCGTTCGGAAATCATCATTTAAGGCCGGATTATAGGGATATTGCAATATCTTTACATGTCCCGTCTCCTTAAAAGGTTTTAAAGTTCGACCTCCAAAACCAATCTTAACAAAATAATTCGTTTTGTTTCCGTTAAATGTACTATTTCTCTTGTTTAAACACACATAACTATGCCATAATGACGTCATAATTAACGCTATCTCAAATCTTTTTAAATATAAGTTTTAATATCTTAACTTTTGACCAGCCTGTATAAGATACACTGTTTTATGTCATTCAATTTTTAACCAACTGTGTATGATAGAGTAGTGCAACTAATTATGTTTAATTTGTATCCATTTAAAGTGTAATTACACACATTTTCAACGTAGTTCCTTGTACAGTGGCTGAGAAACAAAATTTAAAAAACGCATTGATAACTGTCAAAAAATTCAAATCAAAATAAGTGTAAAATGAAGAACTCACAACTTATTTCTTTGCAAGTAATTAAAAGGTGTGATCCAGGAATGGAATAGCCTTGCCAGTAAGTTCACAATCAGCCAATCCTATACAAAAGGCAAGTTGCAGCAAGAATTTGTATGATTCAATGTCATAAACCCGTCAAGCATCAATCAATTATTGAAAAAATTGTAAGAGTTCGTGCACAAGATGCCACTACAACCCAAGTCCTCCGCCTCACAATTCACATCCCTCGCTTGCATCTTCTTCCGGTCCATACATCATTTTTCCAACACTTTCTAGGTCTTCGTCTCGCTTTTGCTATTCCAACCCATTTCCATTAACGTATCAAATTCATTATTTTATAAGCTTCGGCATTTATCTTAACGTTCATCTTAACAGTGTAACCTTGAAAATTGTAGTCCATCATCATGTATATCGATACACATCATCGATATACATCATCCATCCCTCGCATCTTCATATATTTGTGTTTGTCCTATTTATTCATGCCCTCTTTAATTTTATTCAATTTTAGAAATTTTGTTTCAATTTATTATAAAATTCTCCAAACAATTTTACATCATATGAAGGAAAATCGTTTATGGTTTAAATTATTTTTCATAAAGAAAAAGTCCTTTGTTATTTTAAAATTTTGGGTAGAAACTGTCAACTTTGGTATTAAACGTTTATGAACGTCCGTGAAAAGGAGGTCGATGTTTTGTTGCAAATTTCCCGCAGTACTCCGTTCCCTTTTGTTCCCTTATGAAGGCGTCGTAAATTTTCTGCGGAAAATGAACCTGGCGACTGGAAAAATAACGTCGCCCTCGGTGTAATTGGAAAGTTATTTCTTTTTTGCTACTGGTACGCATATCCATTGTAATATTCACACCCAATCGAGATAACAAAGATCACAAAAAGTTGCAACAAAAAAAGAAGTAAAAATATAGACAAATAACCCAAAAACTTTTCTCATTAGTACATAACCTCGGTAATATTGATCCCCGTTGAAAGCAACGCGACCGTTTTAAACCGATGCTTTCAAACTTTACGACTTGTTCCAAGAAGACGAAAACTTTCAAATAGTTGACACACAACTTTAATTATTTATAAATCAATCTTAGTCAACAAACAAAATTAAGCCAGTCATTTCGGTATCTGATGTTATGTAACGTTGTTTTAACCCTGTTTGTGTTTTCGTTCAAATTAAGATCAATATTTAGACCAACAACGGGGAAGGGCTTCGGTTTGTCTTCGCCCACCCCAAACTTGTATTTTGTAAGTTAACCGCTACAAGGAAGTTTCGGTCAGATATTCTAAATCCATCGAAGTTGCGGTTTAAGATGTTTGCACTGAAATTAATTACTCGTGAAATCTAAATTAATGTATCTAAGCGGCGTACAATTCAAGAATGATGTATTATACACCTATATAATTATACGATACATAGAGAACGTTGTTGAGTAGATGGAACTACGTCGTCTGACTGCAAATGATTAATTATCCAATAAATATTGATTATTGTCTCACCCTGTATTCGAAATGGGTGTTGAGATCGTTGTTTCGAAGTGGAGAGATTAAATGAAGGTGTGGATGTATTTACAAACATTGTTCAACTATCTAATTAATTCATCTAAATATAACCTTAATTTTAAAAATGGAATTAATTATGAAGTTTCAAAATTTTAAAATAATAAAGGATTTTTTCTTTATCAAAAATAACTTAAAACATGAAGGATTTTCCTTCATATGATGTAAAACTGTTTGGAAAAATTTATAATGAAATAAAATTAAATAAATTCAAGGACAGTTTCGAAAGATAGAATCAGATACGAATTAATATATGAAAATTATAAATAATACTTATCATATATATGTGAAGAATTAATATAAATGATGAACTACAGCTTTCAAGATGTCAAGAACTTGAAGTATCATGCACAAAGTGTGTGCCGAAGGTGATAAGATAATTAATTGGATATGTTGATGAAAGTAAAAACCCTTTTTAATTCTACAGCTAATTGAGCTAACTTGAAACAGATTAGTTGAACTTACTGGCTATTGTGGCCCATTCCTGAGACCAAAAATGTTTTTGTGATTGAAGACAAAGTTCTATATCCCGATACATGAGTTAAAGGTCCCGAAATTATCAAAAATAGTCCAGAAAACAAAATACGTTCGTAAAAAATCATTTCAAAACATTGTTGCTTTTTCTTTAACTTTACAGTACTTTGGGTGCGTAACCAACCATATAAAATTTAATGGCACAGCGCACTCATACTAATAGACTCCAAACACGCATGTTCTCTGGTTATATAAATATCCACACAGCATTTGTTAAGAACGTTTTTGTTTGAAAACACGTATTTTAAATCGAGCGTTGATACTGTTGCTACAAAGCTTGCAGAAGAGCTGAAATGCTTCTAAAAGACTTGATACTACTTATATAAGTCTTATTAAAGAATCTACTTCCAGAAGACTTGATGTTGGTTCTAGATGACTTGATACAGCCTTCAAAAGATTTGAAATGCTTCCCGAATATTTGAAATGCCTCCAGAAGACTTGAAATGCTTCCAGACGACTTAAACTACTTCCAGAAGATTCGGTACTACTTCTATAAAACTTGATAATGTTTTGAAAAGACTTGAAGCATTACTGGACACATGTCCATAAGATTTCAAATGTTTTCAAAGACTTAATACTGCTTCTAAAAACTGGAAATGCTTCTAGAAGACTTAAAATGCTTGCAGAAAATTTGGTACTGTATCTAGAAGTCTTAAAATGCTTACATAAAACTTGATATTGTCTCAGGAAAATTTGAAAATGCTTCCAGAAGACTTGATACTACAACTGGAAGACTATAAAACTTCTAAATGACTTTAACTGCTTCCAAAAGACTGGGATTCTACTTCTAGACGACTTGCAATCTTTCCAGAAGACTTAATACTGCTTCCAGAAGAATTGAAAAGGTTTTGACATTGCTTCTGGAAGAGTTGAAATACTTCCAGAAGACTTGACACTGCTTCTGGAAGATTTTATACTGTTTTCAAAAGTTTAAATGTTTTGAATAACGTCAACTGCTTTCAAGAGACTTGAAATGCTTCTAGAAGACTTGTAATGCTTGCAGAAAATTTGGTACTGTATCTAGAAGACTTAAAATGCTTAAGGAAGACTTGATATTATCTCAGGAAAATTTGAAAATGCTTCCAGAACACTTGATATTACAACTGGAAGACTATAAAAGCTTCTAAACGACTTTATCTGCTTCCAAAAGACTGGATTCTGCTTCTAGAAGACTTGAAATGCTCCCAGAAGACTTAATACTGCTTTTAGAATAATAAAATGTTTCCAGAAAAATTGACAATGCCTCTGGAAAACTTGAAATACTTCCAGAAGACGTAATACTGCTTCTAAAAGATTTGAATGCTTCTAGAAGATTTGACATTGCCTCTAGAAGATTTGCAATACTTCCAGTAGATTAGAAATGTTATCCGTCATATGAATCTATTCCCAATTCAGTATTTTTTCAACACCCGTATATATTTTCAAGAATTGACGCCTAAACATAACAAAAAAAAATAAATAGGAAATTCAAAAAATAAATTAAGCGCGTTCAGCGACTTATTTCCAAACACCGAGCATCTTCAATCGTTCTGGATATTTTTATTTATTTCATGAAAATCTTATTACTAGCGTTATGTGATTGCCATCAATCAATCACGTGGCCTTTAGAGTATTAAAAACATACAAAATTCACATTTTAAAATACACATTCGCATTTTGAAAAATGGGAATTAGTATATTGTAATTTAGTAGTAGGAGAAGGTGGGCAGATTCATGCAGCTTTTACATCTATCTTGCTTCATCAAAAATCTACATAGCCTAATTATCTATCTTTGCAACAATGTCTTTATGTAACATTTGCGTAAATATTCTTGTATGATTTATGGGGCAGATTTATATATGAGAAAAAATATACATCTAGAGAAGAACTAAGATTAGAACTAACATTAGAACTGTTACTAGGACTAATGCTAGAACTAAAACTAGAAGCAATCGGATTTTGCCATGCACCCTTTAAAAAATATTTGACGATTAGGAATTATCAATTGATTCAAATGGTTCAAACCAACGGAATGTCTCATAGCGTTGCAATAATGTTGATGGTTTAGGACAAGTTTGACCAGTAAGGTTTTAATTACGCGACGATACGCAGATCTGTTGACGACGTTCACAACAATGTATTGAATCGTTAGCTTTTTCATTCCATGTTTTTCCATTTGCGTTCTCTTTGTGGGAAAAACATCTTCTTATGATAAATTGTGTTTCTTCCAAAACATATAAAATATGATTTAATTATTAAAACGTCGAAGTCACCTTCATGTAAAAGTATTTGAAAGCATGTTGATCAGTCTTGATGTTGAATCATCTCACGTTATCATGGTTATATCGACTGAGTTATTTGGTACTTGAGATCAAAGCGATGCCAGAATGACGATGTGTCCACAAGATGCCATCATTTCTAAACGTCATATTGTTCTAGTTGCATCACATAATTTACTCCCACAGCTGTTTGGTCCAGTTGGGAAAAGCTTTGGTCATTTGAACCAGTTTCTGAAGAAGGTTGCAACATTGTATTTGAAACGTCAAACATTTTTTGCAAACTGCATATGATAAAACCCAAAACCTATAGATGGTGTTATTTACAAATTTAACCTCTCTATCTTTTAAGTAAAATAATATTTATTGATCTAGGGAGCAGCATTTATTCTAGTATTAGATATAACAATGATTTTGAGAATCATAGGTATATCTAATACTAGAGCTGTAACCTAGCTTGAGATCTAACACTAGACTTAGAACTAGAAACATTGCGGTTTAGCCGTACGTCTGGTAAGACGGCCGTATTTTAAGGTAATTTCCACTCCAATTTCTATCTTCGTTCTGCCTCTTTCTCCATCGAATATTGCACATTCAAATATTGAATGTTCCGGCGAATCCACTTCTTTACAACCAAACCAACACTCATCCAACTCTATCTTTTTATTTTTCTCCAGATAGCTTCCAAAGTTATCATGCCCAGTTATTTTCTGGGTTGTGTAGTAATCCGTAGGCAGGCCTCTTTCTTTCCACGCATCTACGTCCTAGCACCATCCTTTATAGTTCTCCCATCTTTCCTGCCATTTCCGCATCACTTTCAACCGCAGTTCTCTTTTGGCATTTCCTTTGTTTCTCCAATTTTCCGCTCTTTCTTCTATGAACAGGTCCAATGGTGTCAAGATTCCTATCGCTTCCTATTCCTTTATGTTTTGTAGATGCCAGTATGCGTCTTCTTTTATGGGACGGTCTTCCCACTCTCGAAATCAGTTTTAACAATACATTTTACATGTGTTCCGCCTTTTCCGTTATTTTCTTCATGTGTGTCATCATCTTGAGGTCTTTGTCCAACGCCACTCCAAGGTATATCGCTGAGTTGGTGCTTGATATTTTCGTATCATCTATCTTTATCGTTACTTTGTTAAACTTCCTTCGCCCCTCCAAAATCACAATCACTGTTATTGACTTTTCCATTTTTAATCCCATTTCTTTTAGACCTCTTTTAATTGCGCTTTCTAACCTCCTTGTTGATGCCTCTGTTGTCCTTCCTTCCACTACCAATGCAAGATCATCTGCATATCCCAGCAGCTTCACTCCTTCTTCATGTGTTTGTACAAGAATCTGATTGTTTCCCTTCCCTTCCTGTAAGCAAATTGGAAGTCGTTTATCTCGCAATGGGTTTGTTTCATCAATCGTATGTTAATTAATCTTTCCAGGAGCTTCCTCTCTGCACTCAACAGGCACAGAGTAATTTTGCTTCCTTCCAAATTTTCGGGAAATTTCCTCTTTTCAGATACTCGTTAAACACCAGCAGGAATGCATCCGGGTTCGCTTCAATTCACGCTTTCAGTATCTCGTTTGTAATCAAGTCAATTCCTAGCCTCTTTAATAAGACCTGATACGCAATGCCCCACACATCTTGTTCCAGTTCCTCACATAGTTTTTCTTAGCTTTTTTGTATTGTTCGTTTCAAAAAATTATCAGTTTTGATTAACGAGTCAATAGGATGGTTAAGATTTGATATCAAAATTCTTTTAATGCTAACTTTTCTAATCTTAATAACAAACTTTTCTTTTTATATTATTTATAAGCCAGATTGCTATTTCAAATAGATATCTTGCAATTAAATTGGATAATTAAGTTTAAAACGTGAAATAATAACTTTCAAATTAACTAAAATTGCACGTCACGTTTTCACATTTCCCATTTTGTCCAATGTACCTCATTCTTAATGTCATCTTGATCTAATTACACTTTATTATACAAATTCCTGTAACTTTTGTGTGATATATAGACATCCATATATTAAAACCACATTTACTCAACTACTAACAACAGATTTTAAAATATTTACGTTTGAAACGAATTAATTATGCGAGCTTTTATCTACAGACGAGAAATAAAGTTAATTTATATGACAATCATCTTCATTTTAATGAAAATTTCTAGTTTCTGCTAAAATCGTTTTGTGCGATGTAGTTAAAATTATGTTGTTATATCTTAATTATAAATCGTATTTTATGTAAAAGCAATCAGATAATCGCTTTTCCAATTTCACCCAAAATTTGATATAAATCTAAATTAAACGATAAAATTTATTTTGAGATAAATGATAAAAAGAACTGAATTATTTCGTTCTCCTCGAGTTTAGTATTGATTCTTAGCATTCGAATATGCAAATATCGACCTTGGAATAGTCTCGAAGTGGATTTCTTTGCCACTTGAGTTATCATCGCACGTACACGTGTTCAATTGCTACAGATTTGCAGAGTCAGTCTAAAGTAGTTGGTTTTTTGGTTTTAACGGGGTATGATGAATTTCTCTGTCCCCGGAAAGAATTTCCCAATTTGGTTGTTTGAAAAACTGCAAAAACTATCTGCATGCGTAAAAACCACCATAAATATTCCCTCGTAATCGGGACGTTTAAAAAAATCACCACTCACGTTGCAACTACGTCCAATTTGAAATATAGGGGATTTTCGGAAAAACTCATCCATTTTTTTTTGGGGGGATTTTGGATGGTCGTAGATTTTAGTCAAATGAGAATCCCTTTTTAAAAAGTTGGTTCAGTTTTGTTGTAAAAATTTAAACCTTTATTTCGCAAATATATTGACTCGTTTTCTGTTCACTTGATGAAGCGAACGTGGAAAAAAAGTCCTTTATGACATAAAAGGGAGACCATTTTTGTCCATTAAATGGCCCAAAAAGTAAAAACCCGGTTAAAGGGCCGAGCCTTTTCCTGCAATCCCATTATGAGAGCCGACTAATGACGCGCGACTGTCCTCGTATTATCGAAGGGGATGGTTTCCTTCGCTATCCCTAAAACGAGCAAACCAGACTAAAGCCACTTTTACGGAACGTAGTAAACCCTGTTTATCTCGGGTGGAAGTAATATAAGAGATCTAATAGCATGCTTAAAGTTGAAATTGAACCTTCAAACGATTTTCTAGAAAAAATTTAATCTCCAAGATATTTTATTTTATCTTATTAAAAAAAGTGATTACTTTAAAAAATAATTTTAAATTTAAATATCCGGGAAATCTTTTGTGGTTAGATAACAATCAACATAAAACATTCAAATCTAATTGTACAAAAAAAACTTGACTAATAAATTTAAGCGAGATTTATCCGGCGTTGGTTATAAATTAAAGCGGAAAATCGGATTCGAAAAATAAGTTTGTTTAAACTTGGTTGGGTCCCAATTAAAGTTTTTGCCGAATACAACCAACCGTTCTCGTTCAACTCTCTTGCTTGGAGGGATTCGTTAGATTGGAAGGAATTTCGTCCACCCACGACTCGGAAGGAACTTTCATCTTCGTCTAATTCTCTTTTTAACCATTACCGAAATTGGCTGAAGCGGAACTTTTCTCTCCACACGTCTTGTAGAACACATTTTTTTTCGTAACTCATTCATCCTTCTTATCGCTTCAAAGGAACTTAAAAATACGAGTTGATCAACACAGGAAATTACATAATTGAAATTAAAAAACTATATGCGATTCTATTTTAAAATATTTTTTTTTTATATAATACGTGTCATTTTTTAGTTCTCAATAAAAACCCGGAAATGATTTTTCAACTGTTCATTACTTCCCTTTTGATACTCATAGTGGGGTCCTGTTTGTGGCGGAAAACGTTAACATTGTCAATCACGTCGCAACTTTAATGTAAATTTGGTGACACACCAATTTTTAAATCCATATTTGTAATTTAAAACTCCATTTCAGCTCGGTGACTACGAATTTTGAGTTGGAGTTTAAAAATAAATCACGTACATGACTTTTAGTGACAATAATTATAATTTTTTATTCTAAGAATTAGTTAATGATAAAAAATGATGAATGTACAGTGTTAAATATCATCAAAGATAATTTGCGTTATCTAAAATGTTGTTAAGGTTTGAATATTGTTATATTGAGATGATATTGAAAAACATTTTGAACCATGTTTCTTTATGTGCTAAACATTGTAAATGAGGGATATTCGGATTTATATTGAACGTAGTCAAGCATGATATTGATAGCATGTGGATATGCGCTAATGGCTATGTTAATTAATATCAGATTATACAATGGTATTATGTCGTCGCCGGGCGTGCAATAGCTCTAATGTGAATAATTACAAATTTTACAGGAGAACGAAAAAATTATATAATTGAAGGAGATTTGGAAAAATATCATGAAAAATTGTATCGACGCTAATTTATATACGTTTTTATTGCATTTTGAATGTAACAGATCACACAAAAACAATCGGAACACCTTTTTGCTTCAAAAATTCGTTCACTTTGAGAGTAGTCACTTTGAGAGTATTGCTATATTTTAAAATATCACATTGTTGGTATTTACCACTTTACGTTTTCATTGTACCTATTTTAGGATTTAAAGATAATGTATTTGTGCAAAACAAATAAAAGCCCTGTCTACTCAGTAATTTATTTATTATTATATTATTTATTTATATATGTTGTTGACTTCACCAAAGCATTTGATACAATTAATCATAATATACTTGCATCTAAGCTTCATTATTTTGGTCTTGGAAATCAGGCTTTAATTTTGATAAGGTCTTTTTTGTCGGATAGGTCTCAGGTTGTGAAAATTAATAGTCAGATATAGAGTGCTCTATCTGTCCCTCAGGGGTCCATTTTGGAGCCACTATTGTTTTCGATTTACACATCTGACTTTAGCCAAGTTCTTGAACATTCGCAGGTGCACTTGTATGCAGATGATACACAGCTTCTGCTGAACTTTAATTCAAATAATGGAGAGGATGCCTGCATAAAATTTAACTCAGATATAACATTATTTTCTGATGTTGCGAAACGCCATGAGCTTGTGCTTAATCCATCTAAGTCTTCTGTTCTTTTGTTTTACAGTAGTGTCGCAAGGAGAGCAATTAAGCCTTTGATTCCGAGCAATTGGTGATGAATGGCGAACCTCTTACTGTTTCTGATGATATAAAAATTTTAAAAGTTACATTGGATCATCAGTTGAGGTTTGAGGAACATATTGCCAGGTGCTTGAGGAGTGGGTATGGCGCCCTCCGTCTCTTGCATGCCCATAGGGATGTCTTAAATAAAATATTAAAAATTATGCTGTGTAATAGCTTCGTTCTAAGCAAATTAAATTACTGCGACGTTGTTTATCGTCCAAATTTGACGGGGACGATTGGGCGTCGTATCCAGAACCTTCAGAACGGTTACATGAGGCTTATTTACGGAATTCGTAAATATGATCATATTAGTCATAAGTTGGCAGAAACTGGGTGGTTGAACATGAAGAACAGGCGTAAACTGCATGTAACTTGCGTCTATTATAAAATTATTAAAAGTAAACGGCCTCCTTACTTGCTGCAACGCCTGTCTTTCAGAAATGATGTCCATAATATTAATGTAAGAAGGAAAGATGTATTGTCAGTACCACGCCGCACCTCACACCGATCATTTTCCTACCAGATAGCCAAAATTTACAATGATCTACCAATGCACCTTAAGGGATTGAGCTGCGCTTCGTTTAAAAGTAGTTTGAAATCCTCCCTTCTGCTTGAGCCATCATGATTTTTTTTTCTCTGTTATGTATTCTGAGCTGTTAATATTTCCTTTTTTTTTCTTTGTTAGCGAGAGTTGGTTTCTGGATTAAGTGGAAGAGCAGTTAGTCAATCCAAACTGAACTTCGTCCAGAAAATAAGTCAATATTTTTTTTTAAGAATGTATTACAATTATATGCTATTTGTTTTATTTTCCTTTTGTTTTCGACTTATTAATAAAGGCATTATATTATATATTATATTATTATAAAAAAATTTATCAGAACGCTTCAAAAGCAAATCAACTTAATTATTCAACTAAAAGAAAAACTTTAGTTTTTAGTTTTCTTCTTTTTATGTTCGTAAAATGGATGATGATCTTTTTCTATAACTCCCTTTAAATCTTGCAAGTGGTCGTATTTGTCGTTAGATATTGGCAGTTGTCTTTTATAAAGCGGCATAGTGTAAGAAGCAATTTTTTGAGCACATCTTCGATGAGGTAATTCTTGGGGCACATTTTTAGAGTAGTCCAAGGTGTATAAAATAAAACTTTACCACCAGGTAAATATTTTATTTGACGAACATCGACTAAAACGGGATCTCCCACACGCTTTCCTGGCCTAATGGACGGAAAATCAGAAAGCATTTTATATTTTTTAAGAAAAGTGTGATCTAGAACTTTTATCTTGTATGAAAGACACGTAGTCAGCCGGCGAGTTGATGGAAGTGATGTTCTAATGCTGAATGGACAGAATCAGCTTCCATCATGGCATGTCCCTTTTCTAAGAAAAGCTGGTGAATTGTTACTTTTTTTTTCAACGGCAAAGTCATTAAGGACACTTGCCAAGACCTTATTGCGGTTTTGATAGTTGCATCCGTTCGAAATCAGAACAAATGGTCGAATT
Organism: Onthophagus sagittarius; assembly: GCA_036711965.1. NCBI lineage: Eukaryota > Metazoa > Arthropoda > Insecta > Coleoptera > Scarabaeidae > Onthophagus > Onthophagus sagittarius. The sequence continues at coordinate 33,398,154 of JASERS010000005.1, forward strand.
TTGTTCTGGTCCTCCAGCTTGGACAACAAGCAATTAATTACACAGGACGTGAATTCATTCGATGAAACTCCGCCATTGGCTTCGCGCCATACATATGCGCAACCCTTTTGTCGTTTAACGAATAAATAGTAAAATTGTGTAGTTTTAGCTTCAGATTATAGTAGCTTTCTGAAGCTAGGAGTTTTGGGCATGTCAAAACACTCTGAAGGTTCATGGTGACAACAAAATTTTCATCACTTGCACTAGCCTTCAGAGCTGCTTTTTCTTCTCTACTAGCTTTTTCTTATTCACCGAAAGTGAAGATTATATTCGACTTCAGAAACATTTCCACATTTATAACCAACACAAGTATCACATTGACCTTTGCGTGGTTTGTGGATACAAATTTTTTCATCCCTCAAAATACATTTAAATGATTTAAGGTGCGTTACTTCTTTTTCATTTTCTGTATACCAAGTCTTGTATATTTTATACATATTTTGTTTTGAAACAAAAGCATTGTCAACATAATGTCTAGATCAGTGGTTCCCAAAGTGGTCCATACGGACCCCAAGGGGTCCCTAGGGTCATTCAGGGAGTCCTCGGAAAATTAAAATGATTTGGGGCACATTTTTTTAATACGGAAATTAAGATAATAATTAAAAATCGCCAATAAATTATTAGTAAATTATTTATTAATATATTAATAAATTATTAGCAATTTTTACATCCCAAGTAAAATATAAATATAGACAGGTGCATGAAATTGTACTTTATTTTACTTTATCGCACTAAATTGTACGTAATTGCATTTTATACAAGTAATAACAGGCATCGCGATGCAGGCTTGTGCCTGTTTATGTTTACTTTATATTTTATTTTTACGTCACCATTTACCATTAAGACAACAAAGTTAAAGTCTTCATTTTTCTATTATGTATTTAATGTAGTTTTTCATCCTGGGGATCCGTCGGCAAGGTTTGACTAAGAAAAGGGGTCCGTGGGCCAAAAGACTTCGGGAAAAACTGGTCTAGATGCTCTACATTAGTGTGATGGTACTTTTAGTATCAAACTAAGCCACTCAACAACAGTGCTTCTTAATTTCTCTTGTTGTATACCTTGACGGGTTTCTTTTGTTATTATTGATCGGAACTTCAGACTGACTTATAGTATCATCTGTAGATGACTCAGAGACCGACCTGCTTTCTTTTAGCCATCTCTTCAAGTAGTCTTCACCCAAACTTGATGTATGTAAAAACATTTTATGACTAACTTTGAGCCTTTCCCCATTTCGCTTCGTAAGAAAATAGTCATGACCTTCATTTTTCTTGAAATCACCATCCTTATTTTTGATGTCTTTTCTTCGTCTGCGAATTAGTCTGGTCACAACGAGATTTCGGATAAATAGTTTTTTTTCATTCCAAGTATCTAGCTTCCATAGTCTTTGAAAAATATCGATACTCATCAGTAAGTGAAGCGCACAAAAAAGATTTTTTTCTTATTTTTTCTATTTCTATTACTATTGAGATGATATTGAAAGACATCTTGAACCATGTTGATGAATTATAAAAAATATCTTAAGCAATATTGTTAAGGGGTCTCAAGTTTCTTTATGTGCTAAACATTGTAAATGAAGGAGGATATTCGGATTTATATTGAACGTAATCAAGCATGATATTGATAGCATGTGGATGTGCGCTAATGGCTATGTTTATTAATATCAGATTATCCAATGGTATTATGTCGTCGCCGGGCGTGCAATAGCTCTAATGTGAATAATTACAAATTTTACAGGAGAACGAAAAAATTATATAATTGAAGGAGATTGGGAAAAATATCATAAAAAATTGTATCGACGCTAATTTATATGCATTTTGAATGTAACATCACACAAAAACAATCGGAACACCTTTTTTCTCCAAAAATTCGCTTATACAAGTCACTTTGAGGGTTTGCTACTTTTTAAAATATCACATTGTTGGTATTTACCACTTTACGTTTTCATTGTACCTATTTTAGAATTTAGAGATAATATATTTGTGCAAAACAAATATAAGCACTGTCTACTCAGTAATTTATTTATTATTATATTATTTATTTATATATGTTGTTGACTTCACCAAAGCATTTGATACAATTAATCATAATATACTTGCATCTAAGCTTCATTATTTTGGTCTTGGGAATCAGGCTTTAATTTTGATAAGGTCTTTTTTGTCGAATAGGTCTCAGGTTGTGAAAATTAATAGTCAGATATAGAGTGCTCTATCTGTCACTCGTGGAGTCCCTCAGGGGTCCATTTTGGGCCCACTATTGTTTTCGATTTACACATCTGACTTTCGCCAAGTTCTTGAACATTCGCAGGTTCACTTGTATGCAGATGATACACAGCTTCTGCTGAACTTTAATCCAAATAATTGGGAGGATGCCTGCATAAAATTTAACTCAGATATAACATTATTTTCTGATGTTGCGAAACGCCATGAGCTTGTGCTTAATCCATCTAAATCTTCTGTTCTTCTATTTTACAGTAGTGTCGCAAGGAGAGCAATTAAACCTTTGATTTCCGAGCAATTGGTGATGAATGGCGAACCTCTTACTGTTTCTAATGATATAAAAATTTTAAAAGTTACATTGGATCATCAGTTGAGGTTTGAGGAACATATTGCCAGGTGCTTGAGGAGTGGGTATGTCGCCCCCCGTCTCTTGCATGCCCATAGGGATGTCTTATATAAAAAATTATAAATTATGCTGTGTAATAGCTTCGTTCTAAGCAAATTAAATTACTGCGACGTTGTTTATGGTCCAAATTTGACGGGGACGATTGGGCGTCGTATCCAGAACCTCCAGAACGGTTACCTGAGGCTTATTTACGGAATTCGTAAATATGATCATATTAGTCATAAGTTGGCAAAGACTGGGTGGTTGAACATGAAGAACAGGCGTAAACTGCATGTAACTTGCGTCTATTATAAAATTATTAAAAGTAAACGGCCTCCTTACTTGCTGCAACGCCTGTCTTTCAGAAATGATGTCCATAATATTAATGTAAGAAGGAAAGATGTATTGACGGTACCACGCCGCACCTCACACCGATCATTTTCCTACCAGATAGCCAAAATTTACAATGATCTACCAATGCACCTTAAGGGATTGAGCTGCGCTTCGTTTAAAAGTAGTTTGAAATCCTCCCTCCTGCTTGAGCCATCATGATTATTTTTTCTCTGTTGTTATGTATTCTGAGCTGTTAATGTTTCCTTTTTTTTTCTTTGTTAGCGAGAGTTGGTTTCTGGATTAAGTGGAAGAGCAGTTGGTCAATCCAAACTGAACTTCGTCCAGAAAATAAGTCAATATTTTTTTTTAAGAATGTATTACAATTATATGTTATTTGTTTTATTTTCCTTTTGTTTTCGACTTATTAATAAAGGCATTATATTATTATTATATTATATATTATATTATTATATAGAAATTTATCAGAACGCTTCAAAAGAAAATCAACTTAATTATTCAACTAAAAGAAAAACTTTAGTTTTTAGTTTTCTTCTTTTTATGTTTGTAAAATGGATGATGATCTTTTTCTATAACTCCCTTTAAATCTTGCAAGTGGTCGTATTTGTCGTTAGATATTGGCAGTTGTCTTTTATAAAGCGGCATAGTGTAAGAAGCAATTTTTTGAGCACATCTTCGATGAGGTAATTCTTGCCAATTTTTAGAGTAGTCCAAGGTGTATAAAATAAAACTTTACCACCAGGTAAATATTTTATTTGACGAACATCGACTAAAACGGGATCTCCCACACGCTTTCCTGGCCTAATGGACGGAAAATCAGAAAGCATTTTATATTTTTTAAGAAAAGTGTGATCTAGAACTTTTATCTTGTATGGAAAACACGTAGTCAGCCGGCGAGTTGATGGAAGTGATGTTCTAATGCTGAATGGACAGAATCAGCTTCCATCATGGCATGTCCCTTTTCTAAGAAAAGCTGGTGAATTGTTACTTTTTTTTTCAACGGCAAAATCATTAAGGACACTTGCCAAGACCTTATTGCGGTTTTGATAGTTGCATCCGTTCGAAATCAGAACAAATGGTCGAATTTTGTTCTGGTCCTCCAGCTTGGACAGCAAGCGATTAATTACACAGGACGTGAATCCATTCGATGAAACTCCGCCATTGGCTTCGCGCCATACATATAGCGCAACCCTTTTGTCGTTTAACGAATAAATAGTAAAATTGTGTACTTGTAGCTTCAGATTATAGCAGCTTTCTGAAGCTAAGAGTTTTGGGCATGTCAAAACACTCTGAAGGTTTTCAAAATTTTCATCACTTGCACTAGCCTTCAGAGCTGCTTTTTTCTCTACCAGCTTTTTCTTATTCACTGAAAGTGAAGATTATATTCGACTTCAGAAACATTTCCACATTTATAACCAACACAAGTATCACATTGATCTTTGCGAGGTTTGTGGATAGAAATTTTTTCATCCCTCAAAATACATTTAAATGATTTAAGGTGCGTTACTTCTTTTTCATTTTCTGTATACCAAGTCTTGTATATTTTATACATATTTTATTTTGAAACAAAAGCATAGTCAACATAATGTCTAGATCAGTGGTTCCCAAAGTGGTCCATACGGACCCCAAGGGGTCCCTAGGGTCATTCAGGGAGTCCTCGGTAAATTAAAATCGATTAATCGAAAATTTTTTAATACGGAAGTTAAAATAATAATTAAAAATCGCCAATAAATTATTAGTAAATTATTTGTTAATATATTAATAAATTATTAGCAATTTTTACATCCCAAGTAAAATATAAATATAGACAGGTGCATGAAATTGTACTTTATTGCACTTTATCGTACTAAATTGTACGTAATTGCATTTTATACAAGTAATAACAGGCATCGCGATGTAGGCTTATGCCTGTTTATGTTTACTTTATATTTTATTTTTACGTCATCATTTACCATTAAGACAACAAAGTTAAAGTCTTCATTTTTCTATTATGTATTTAATGTAGTTTTTCACTCTGGGGATCCGTCGGCAAGGTTTGACTAAGAAAAGGGGTCCGTAGGCCAAAAGACTTTGAGAAAAACTGGTCTAGATGAAGATGCTCTACAGTAGTGTGATGGTACTTTTGGTATCCAACCAAGCCACTCAACAACAGTGCTTCTTATTTTCTCTTGCTGTATACCTTGACGAGTTTCTTTTGTTATTATTGATTGGAACTTCAGAGTGACTTATAGTATCATCTGTAGATGACTCAGAGACCGACCTGCTTTCTTTTAGCCATCTCTTCAAGCAGTCTTCACCCAAACTTGAAGTATATAAAAACATCTTATGAGAAACTTTGAGTCTTTCCCCATTTCGCTTCGTAAAAAAATAGTCATGACCTTCACTTTTCTTGAAATCACCATCCTTATTTTTTATATCTTTTCTTCGTCTGCGAATTGGTTTGGTGACAACGAGGTTTCGGATAAATAGTTTTTTTTTTCATTCCAAGTATTTAGCTTCCATAGTCTTTGAAGAATATCGATACTCATCGGTAAGTGAAGCGCACAAAAAAGATCTTTTTTTTATTTTTTCTATTTCTATTGTCTTGTGATTGCATCTTGCCTTTAGATGTCTAGCTTCCCGTGGAGTACATGTTATACGTTCTTCTTTATTTCTTCTGTAACATTCCTAACCTTTACCTCAAACTCTTTTTAATTTTGTTTCTAGCTTATCTCCTCACTTCAAATGCGTCTTTTCTTTAAAATGATATCGCCTTCCTCATCACTACTTTCTGGCTCAAAATCAAAATCGTTTTTTGCATTTTTTATTTGTTTATATTTTTTACCCATCTCTGTACCTCCTCTAGAATCAGAAAAAGGATATTTCGATTGTTTTTGTTCTTCTTTGCCCTCTACTGCCTCTTTGACATTCTCGAACTTTTTACCGACTTCAGCCTCTGTTTCTTCGTTGTTTTCTATGATACAAGGATCTTCGACAGATCCAAAATCAGTGTCTCTTCCTGCGTTCTCCATCTCCTCTGGAACGAGAATGAACAAAATGTGGATATCTTCGTAATTTTTCGAGTTCTTCAAGTCCGATGCTTGGATTTTTACCCAGACCAAAAGTTGATGATGCCTATCTGCAGTTTCTACCTCATTTGATTTTTCCAGAACCGTGTCATTCGTGTGCAGGTATCTATCATTATTACCTGGCTATTACCTAATCTTCACTTTTCTGCGACATATCATCATTCACTCTATCAAGCCTTCCATCGGAGCTAACTATATAATTTCCAGTAACTATTTTTGGTGGATCTGATCGAGATCTACAGTTCCTTTTGGCACTGTTATTCATCTGAACCAGGTTCATTATTTTTCGTTTCCTTGAAGACATTCTTCCTGGAAATAAAATACTACATTCAAGCATAAAATTTGGCTAAAAATATTTATACACAGGATACTCTGCATGAATAACCACTTATTCTTTTTTCAATTCAAGGAATGTCAAATGAAATACTGTGACTATCCTGTTTTGTTTGTTATTTTTCGATTTTAGCGGAACAGCATATGGCGTACGTGATATTCATAACTTTGGGAATTTTTTCTCCCTTAAATGAAAACACCCCACCGTAAATTTATATTAGGAAGCCTTCTGATGATGCTGAACAAGCGAAACCGGTCAACGCATAGTTAAGTAATAAATATTCCGTTGTTTAAGTGCATTTTTGAATATATTTAATCCTTAAACTCACAATGGTTAGTAAAAATAAACACAATATGTAAATTTTTGTGTAGGGGTTGTTCTCAGAGTGCTAAACTCAAATATGAATTTTAATTTCAGTTTCGAGTTACAGAAATTGCTCATTTTTCGATTTTACCAGAACGGTATATGGCGTACGTGATATTCATAACTTTGAGAATTTTTTTCTCCCTTAAATGAAAACACCCCGCCGTAAATTTTTGTGTAGGGGTTGTTCTAAAAGTGCTAAACTCAAATGTGAATTTTAATTTTAGTTTCGAGTTGCAGAAGTTGGTCATTTTTCGATTTAAAAATCTATGGCTGTTAAATTAAAATAAAACTAAAAATTATGAAGATCTTGGGATTGATCATAATCAATTTGGAATGTTTATAATAACGTTACGGGATGGTAATATCAAAAATGGTATTAAGTGTTAATAAGATTTTTAAAAAGAAAACAAAAACATTTCAAAATCAAAAAATCAAAGTTTTTGTGAATAAAACGATACTTCTTACAAGAAGTTTTTAGCTTACACAAACACCATCAATTTAAAAATAAATATAATAAGATAATTTTACAAATTTATTCGTTAGTAATTGGGTAAGCTTCTCTTTAAATCTCATTATATTCTTGTAATTAATACGTTTGTAACCCTATTTATCCAACCCCAAGACCATCAAGGGATGCAAATTACAGAGTCGGTGTGTAGAATGAACGATTTTATGCCTTTTATTACCGTAACTTCCAGAACGAATGGGTGCTGCGTGTTTTTCCACAACTACTCGTCCAATCACAAATAACACTTCATAACAAACCAAACGCTTTCATTAAACCTATTTCATCGACCCAAATAGATATACCATGATAACAATCACCCCAGTTTCACCCAAGTTTTTCGAGTAAATTATATTATGACAAATTAAATTAATAGTTAAGCAAATATAGTTCTCGTTATATTCGATTTGTTGTCTTAGGATTTATAACATTAACATAAAGTAATATCTGGTGAATGAAATGTTATTTGCAAACAATTTCCGAAGTATCCTGAACCGATTTTTTGAGTAAAAACAGTTATTAAAGTTTACAGAAATCGTTATCATTAGTATATTATACGCACTTGTGCTGATTTCATTGTAATGATTAATAATACACGTAATCTTTGTCATAACAGATTAACTTTCTGTCAATATTTTTGATAAATACCGAAAGTAATCGTTAGATTGTTAAGTGGTTGTGGTTTGATTTTATCTAATCTTTCAAATAACTGTAAGAGATTTCGTTTTCTTAATATTTTTTAATAAAAAATTGTTGTATTTATCAAAAAAAAGTATATTCGAATCATAAAATCATGTTAATGATAAATTAAACATCGAAATAATGAGAGTTATTAAAGAGACTAAGTTCTTTAGAAAAATATTTACAAACATGGACTTGAGTTAACATAAATTACCCCAATTAATTCGAACCCTCTAGTAAAGCGCGTTTTGTAAAATGGCAGGCAATTCATTTCGTTTACGAGACTACTAACGAGAACACAAACAAAATGAGGGCGACATTTTGCAAGATGACGTTTTCCTTGAGGAAATAATTAGGAAGATCACGATCTTTAAAAAAAATTGGATGATCTTTTTTGCTCAAAGTTTTCTTTTTTTACTAAATTACGAACCTACTTTTTTATTAATTAATTAAGCATTGTTTGTAATTAATGTTCTCAGGAATCGTGTGAAAAAAACTGCTCTAAATTCAACAACAATTTACTATTTGAAAACCAAATAAATTTTAATTTGTTAATGTTTTATTTATAGATTTCATTGAGAAATAACAAAAAAACAACTCCTTTTTTCCACCGTATAAAATAAACATAAAATTAACCCAGTTAAATTTACATAATTCCATCCTATTGATGTAATCTTCTAATTTACATAATGATCCAGCTTTCGTTTTCACTTAGCTCATCAAAAACTAGTTTAACAAAAAACAACTCAATAACAACCAAAATAACGATCCATATCAAAAAACTTTTGTTGATATGGACCAACCTAATTACGAGTTGTGTATACGACACACGACCTAATAAATTCCGGAGGAAGAGACATAGCAAAACCGTATTATTAACATAATCACGTGTGTGTCACGTCCCATGTAGGTTGATTTATTGGCTTGGAACAATTGTCGGGTACACTGCAACGAATTCCGTAGTCCTTGGACGTTTGAATTGTTGAAATGTGCACTGTTCGTTGTTGGTTAAACCATAAACCTAAGTAATGTTTATGATATCCGGTGGGTTAACGTACTTTGTAATTTTTTTTTATCGGTACAATGGTTTTTTGGCACAGATATTTTTTTAAAGACAATTTTAAATATTTATTTTAAATAAAAAACATACTTTAAAAATACTACAAAAATACTTTCTTGCAACTTTTTTATGTGTAGGTTGTAGGAACCTTATTTCATTCAATCTGGTTCGAGAACATCACTTTTTTTCTGAACATTTGCAGATATGGTAGTACCATATCTGCTTTACTGTTATCCAAAACCATGCTGCCAGGAATGTGATGATACACTTACGCTCTAAAGATAAATCAGTTGGTAAACATGCTGTATAATTTTTGTCGTTCTGAGATCGATGGGTTTCTATATATATTTCTACACATCGTTCTTAGGCCCCATTGAACCCCTTGTTGACCAATCCTCCGGTTATGTCAACCAACCTAAAGATTTGCCAAAGGTCAAGACATCTCTCAGCGGCGTGTTCCTGATATCATTTATGGTTTTTAATTTTCCTTCGAGGGTACTCATTCTAAGGTGGGTCAGAAAGGAGCAATCACATAAGATATGTTTGTCAGTCTCGTTGTCCAGTTCACAGGCTTGACAGAAAAACAAGACAGCCAGCTTTAAATAATGAATATGCTTATTTACGTTACAGTGCCTCGGGAGTAGATTTGTGGCTAAGCAAAGAGCGCTTTTTTCCAAGCTCTACATAGAACTGAGCTAATGCTGAAAGATATTTTAACAATTCCTTGATGACAACTCTGGATTTTGTCCCAATAAAACGGACATGATAATATTCATAATCTTTTAAAGTTACAATAATATTTAAACTAATTTAAGTAAGTATTACAATAATATTCTGAGCTTGAACAAGACTTGGTCATCCTTCAACCCTGCCCAAAGCAGAGAAAAGAGAATAACTAACAAGAAACTGACGAAACGAGTTATTTATATTATATTAATAACTTTTTTATGAAAAACTTATTTTGGATGGTAAGCCATTATAACGTATGCTTTTATTAATGGTAATAAAACAAATCATAAGTAAAGTGATAAACCAACTGTCTAATTATTACCCAACACACGTTAGTTGCTAATAGTCGTTTAAAATGGCAAATAAAAATTTAGTGAGCAAATTGACATGCCTTTAATGGTGAGAGATACGAGTAATGTTAACGCAACGGCAAGTCTATATTGGGAGAAATTCCCCAACCTAAGGCAACAATTTTCTTTAAGCGAATGTTCATTATTCCAGTATTTGTGATTCAAATTAGTGAGTAAACAAGAATTCTGAAAATTTCGTGTAAACTATATTTCCAACCGGTGTTTGGTCTCGGGTCCATTCCGGGATTTCATGAAAAATATGATAGGTCCAGAGATTTTAAAAATCTCGAAATTAACAAAAAATTAATTTTTATTTAAAATTATAAAAATATATTAAAAATGATAACTCATCATAAAACCATTAACAAATTTGTATGAGTGTTCTTTGGACACATTTCAAATTCATTTCAAATCTTCTAAAATGACTATCAACTCTTTGGATTAAGAGAGTTTCAAGCAGTATCTTTGATTGAAAGGTTTTGATCCTTTAAAATAACGATTTTGTATTTTCTCAACAGTGTTGGGTATTTTGGAAACTAAATCAATTCTTTTAACAGCTTCCTGCCTTTTGAAATAAAAATTTCTTCTGAGAGCAATTTTACAAGCAAAATAAACGCATTTGATATCTTCTAGATTTAGTGTTAAATATTCTGGATGCATTTCAATTCTTCCAGAGGCAACATCATGTCTTCTTGAAGTATATTAAGTATTCTACATAATTCTAATAGACTCTGCAGTCTTCATTAATTTTTGTAAATCTTCTTCAATTAATATCAAGTCTTCTTATCAAGAGTGTTACAAGCAGTGTCTCTAAGTGGCATTTTTGAACTTTTAACATGAAGGTTTTGTACTTTGCCAACAGTATTTGGAATTTTGGAAGCAAAACTAAATTTTATTAACAATTTTTTGCGTTTTGTAATAAAAATGTTTTCTGCCAGCAGTTTTACAAGCAGTATCAAGTCTTTTGTAATCATTTGACATCTTCTAGAATCAGTATCAAGCATTCTGGAAGCAATCCAAACTTTCTGGATTCAATTCAAGTTTTCTAGAATGAGTACCAACTCTTCTGGATGCATTTTAATTCTTTTAGATGCAATGGGAGTGTTTCAAGTCTTCTAGATGCTGCATCAAATTTTGCAAATCTTCTGGAATTAATATCAAGTCTTCTTATCAAGTCTTCTTATCAAGAGTGTTACGAGCAGTATGTTTAATTGGCAGTTTTTGAACTTTTAACATGAAGATTTTATACTTTGACAACAGTATTTGGGATTTTGGAAGCAAAACTAAATTTTATTAACAATTTTTTGCATTTTGTAATAAAAATGTCTTCTGCCAGCAGTTTTGCAAGCAGTATCAAGTCTTTTGTAATCATTTGACATCTTCTAGAATCAGTATCAAGTATTCTGGAAGCAATTTAAACTTTCTGGAATCATTCCAACTTTTCTAGAACGAGTATCAAGTCTTCTGGGCACATTTTAATTCTTCCAGATGCAATGGAAGTGTTTCAAGTCTACTAGATGCTGCATCAAATTTTGCAAGTCTTCTGGAATTAATATCAAGTCTTCTTATCAAGAGTGTTACAAGCAGTGTCTCTAATTGGCATTTTTGAACTTTTAACATGAAGGTTTTGTACTTTGCCAACAGTATTTGGAATTTTGGAAGCAAAACTAAATTTATTAACAATTTTTTGCGTTTTGTAATAAAAATGTCTTCTGCCAGCAGTTTTATAAGCAGTATCAAGTCTTTTGTAATCATTTGACATCTTCTAGAATCAGCATCAAGTATTCTGGAAGCAATCCAAACTTTCTGGATTCAATTCAAGTTTTCTAGAATGAGTACCAACTCTTCTGGACGCATTTTAATTCTTTTAGATGCAATGGGAGTGTTTCAAGTCTTCTAGATGCTGCATCAAATTTTGCAAATCTTCTGAAATTAATATCAAGTCTTTTTATCAAGAGTGTTACGAGCAGTATGTTTAATTGGCAGTTTTTGAACTTCTAACATGAAGGTTTTGTACTTTGCCAACAGTATTTGGAATTTTGGAAGCAAAGCTAAATTTATTAACAATTTTTTGCGTTTTGTAATAAAAATGTCTTCTGCCAGCAGTTTTACAAGAAGTATCAAGCCTTTTGTAATCATTTGACATCTTCTAGAATCAGTATCAAGTATTTTGGAAGCAATTTAAACTTTCTGGAATCATTTCAAGTTTTCTAGAATGAGTTATCAAGTCTTCTGAATGCCTTTTAATTCTTCCAGATGCTATGGAAGTGTTTCAAGTCTTCTAGATGCTGCATCAAATTATGTAAGTCTTCTAGCATTAATATCAAGTCTTCTTATCAAGAGTGTTACGAGCAGTATCTTTAATTGCCAGTTTTTGAACTTTTAACATGAAGATTTTGTACTTTTCCAACAGTATTTGGAAATTTGGAAGCAAAACTAAATTTATTAACAATTTTTTGCATTTTTTAATAAAAAATGTCTTCTGCCAGCAGCTTTACAAGCAGGTCTTCTTATCAAGAGTGTTACGAGCAGTATCTTTAATGAGCAGTTTTTGAACTTTTAACATGAAGATTTTGTATTTTGCCAAATATATTTGGTATTCTGGAAGCAAAATCGTATTTTATTAACAGTTTTCTGAATTTTGCAACAATAATATCTTCTGCCTACAGATTTACAAGCAGTAGCAAGTCGTTTGAGCCTTATATAATTAGCATAAAGTCTTCTGGAAGCTTTTGAAGTATTTAAAAAGCAGGATCAAGTCTTTTGAAACTACATCAGCATCAAATCATCTATAAGCAACATCAAATCATCTATAAGCAGTATCAAATCATCTGGACAATATCAGGTTTTCTGAAAGCGGTATCAAGCGTTTTGTGTCCAGATTGAGTCTTCTAGAAGCAGTATCATGTCTTCTAGAAGCATATCACGTCTTCTGAAGCAATATTAAGTCTTCTGGGAGCAGATCAAGTCTTATAAAAGCAGTATTAAGTCTACTGGAAGTATTTCAGTTCTTATAGAAACAGTATCAAATCTCCTAGAAGCAATTCGACATCTATAAATAAGTCCTACAGTAATATTGAAGTAAAGAAACGAATTTTCTAAGTTTCCGAATAGTGAAAATATTTTTGGTCCCAAGAATTGGACACCCTACGCGTGCATTTTTCTTATTTGTATGCATTGTTCCTTAACTTAGCGATAAAGTGTCAAATTTCGATTTAAATTAATTGTAATTAAATAGTTTTCCTTTTTTATCGATCCCCGATTTTTTATTACAAAAATGATTAATTCATTCTTTTATCTTCATCGACGTCATCTCCTTTTGATTGATGATATTGACATTACATCGGATAAAATCAACCCCTTATCCCTGTCTTATCCCATTCTGTCAAGTTTAACTCCCATCCCTCGTTGAAAGATTACCTTCGGCGAGGTTATAATTTTGTTATAAAAGAACATTTTAAAGTTGATTACAAAATTGCGATTACTACAAAATTGATTAAAAAAGTTTATTGTATATTTTGAAATTTCCTTTATTTAATGAAGATTTCTCATTCAATTAGAAGAACATCTGGCAGAGGCGGTGTGAACGCGTATAAAACGAACGTCTACATTTTCCTCTTCCGATGCTATCATTTTTCCGCAGCCATAAATTCGATAAAGAAACTCACGCCTTTCCAATCGCCTCCCGCTTCTCCTCCTCGATCTCCTCTCGGTTGAAGATAAAAAAGAAACGATTGAATGGGGAAAAAAGAGCGAAAAGTTGCAGAAATACTGCATTGCTGGTATTTGCGAGCAACATCGGAACGCAATAGCCTACTACAACAAAACTACATTATTCCTAATCGAAATTGTAAACCGTGTTCGTTTACTTTCTAAAATCTGCAAACTCGGTCTCACGTAATGGTTTTATCCAGAGAAGAGGATTTGCACGTCTTATGAAATTTACTACCACTATCTACGTAATAATTCACCTCTTTGGTTCACTTTTACTTCGTTCGTTAAAACAAAAATCTGGGAAGCTCGGAAATTGTCTAATAACCGGTACTAGGTGGTATCGATTTTATTGAGAGTGAACTGGATATAACGGGGTTCTCTATGGGATTTCGGGTTCGGTTTGGGAGTCATGTTATGTTCGTTAATTCGACTCGTACTCGTGGAGAAATCTGGACGCGAGCAAAATGGATTTCGGGCATTGTTTTAATTAAACACCACACCGGGCGCGCCAGCGTAATTTAACTTTATTGTGAGCTAGAGCACAAATTTTATGCGAAAACACCCGGTCCTCTCGATTCAATTTATATTTCGTTCGGTCCTGATTGTTAACGCAGATGTTTAAAATCGATCGTTACTTGTTTCTCTTTCAAGTACTGATAAACATCGATATAACAAATCTTGTTAGAATAGACAAGTTTTTTTTCAAAACATCTTTTTAAATCAGTTTTAGTGTTCACGTAGGAGATGATTTAAAAAAAGATCGTCCAATTTTAACACATTTAGCTGCATCTATCTGACAATTATTAAGCCGATGAACTTATCGGGGGATAAAGATATTCGGTGCAGTACAGATTGGAATTGAAAAACGTTTAATTTGAACGACAAGCAACAGAGCAAGTCTGAAAACGAATTTTTAATTATCGGTACCCGATAATTTATCCTGCCGATAATCTCCCTGACAAAAATATCCGTACATTGAAAATAAAATAGAGAATTCAAACTAACTTATCGGCCAGATAACGCTATCGAGAAGTTTATCGGCATATTATACAATTGGTCCTTGGTATGGTTAATTGCATTAAGAAAAATCGTGTAATTACATTTTGTGGTTTATGCTATATCACTTGAAGCTGGTGATATATAAATATGAAACGATTATGGACTATAATTTTTGGATGTATTAGGAATATTTTCTCTCATTAAGAAAGTTTTTCTCTATCATTTATATCACTTACAATATACTTAATTCTATTATGAAAAATCGTGCAATTTTGACATTTTGTGATTGATGCTCTATCACTTGAAGCTGGTGATATATAAATACGAAATGATTATGGATCATGGTTTCTTGATGCCTTACGAACATTTTCTCTCATTCAGAAAGATTTTCTCTATTAGCTATATCACTTACGATACACTTAATTAAGAAAGATCGTCCAATTTTAACATTTTGTGATTTATGCTATATCATTGGAAACTAATGATAGATAAACATGAAATGATTATGGATTATGATTTCTTGATCCATTAGGAACACGTCCATATAGCATTTTGTGATTGATTCTCTATCACTTGAAGCTGGTGATATATAAACATGCAATGATTATGGCTTATGGTTTCTTGATGCATTACGAACATTTTCTCTCATTCAGAAAGATTTTCTCTCAGTTATATCACTTCCGATACACTTGATTAAAAAAATTGTCCAATTTTAGCATGTTATAATTTATGCTATATCATTGGAAACTAATGATAGATAAATATGAAATGATTATAGATTATGATTTCTTGATCCATTAGGAACACGTTCATATAGCATGTTTTTCTCCATTAATTTTAGTGCTTATGGTATACTTTATAAAGAAAAATTTTACAACATTGACGTTTTGTGATTGATTCTCTATCACTTGAAGCTGGTGATATATAAATATGAAATGATTATGGATTATGGTTTCTTTATGCATTACGAACATTTTCTTTCTTTCAGAAAGATTTTCTCTATCAGTTACATCACTTACGACACACTTGATTAAGAAAAATTTTAGCATGTTATGATTTATGCTATATCATTAAAAACTAATGATAGATAAATATGAAATGATTATGGATTATGATTTCTTCATCCATTAGGAACACGTTCATATAGCATCCTTTTCCCCATTAATTTTAGTGCTTACGGTATACTTGATTAAGAAAGATTATCCAATTTTAACATTTTGTGATTTATGCTGTATCATTGGAAACTAATGATAGACAAACAAGAAATGATTATGAATTATGGTTTCTTGATGCACTACACTGATAGTTTACTGATAGTTTTTGTCCATCAGTTTTAGTGCTTACGGTATACTTGATTAAGAAAGATCGTCTAATTTTAACATTTTGTGATTTATGCTATATCATTGGAAACTAATGATAGACAAATATGAAATTGTTATGGATTATGGTTTCTTGATGCATTACGAACATTTTCTCTCTTTTAGAAAGATTTTCTCTATCAGCTATATCACCTACGATACACCTGATTAAGAGAAATTGTCCAATTTTAACATTTTGTGATTTATGCTATATCATTGGAAACTGATGATAGATAAATATGAAATGATTATGGATTATGATTTCTTGATGCATTAGGAACACTTTCTCTCATTCTAAAAGCTTTTCTCCATCAGTTTTACAGCTACTGGTATTCTTGATTAAGAAAAAACATCTATTTTTGATATTTTATGATTTATACTATATCATCATAATATGAAATGATAATGGATTATGATTCTTGATGTAATAGAAAATTTTCTAATTAGAAAACTTTTCTCCATCAGTTTTAGTACTTACTTATCTACTAATCAACTTTTAGTAGTTCATTAAGGAAAATCGTTTAATTTTGACAATTTTGTGATTTATGCTATATCATATAAAAGTTCATATAGCTGTTATCAACAGTTTATAAAACACTTTTTTCAAGCACTTGGTAGACTTACGATCAAATTCATATCTGTCAAAACGAAATAATCTCGGGCATTCGACATCAAGTTTTTCTCCATGCTTCTGTTTCGTTCTACAAATATAAGTTGATTTTCATGACAGGTGTTAATTACTAATACTTCTTTGGTATCCTGCCACCTAGTAAAATGTATCCCATCATTTGTACATAAAAATTTGGCTTTGCTATTCTCTAATTTATCCCGACTTCTTGTATATTTTTTTCGCGTGCCAACACAGATTATTTGAACGCGAAATAAAATCTATAAAATTTGTTAAGGCAGATCATAATATCTGATCTGCAGTAAGACTTACCCTTAACTTTATTCCACATTTAGTGGATTTCAAAGGCAAATAATTTCAAACTTGACCTGCCCTTGAATTTGGTTATACTCTCATCTATAGATTGATAAATCGAGTTAATTAGCTTTATAAAATGTATGTTTGAAGCATTCTAGGAGCATCTCGACATAATACATCTTGTAGTTAGTTGGTTTTTCAGGGTTATTGAAGTATAATTTAGAAATTAGCAACTTGTAACGATCACGAGGTATGCTAGAGGTATGCTGATAGCAATTTAGGTTTGGCCATTACTATTGTAATTTCATATATTTCTTTTAATTCTCCTTTGCAAAATGGGTTACCTGTCATTTATACTCAAGAATATATACAGACTTTTTGGAAATAATTTCAGGAAAGTATCAATTCCTGTGGACTGGCTATTATAGAGTATTACAGAGGTATTCATTATAAAAGAAATCGTACATAATGAATAAAATACCATGATAAAAATAAAGTATATAACTATACCTAAGATATGCCCAACCTATGCCCAACCTAACTAATATCTAGTCCTAATTAGTTACTTGAGTTGGGTTGGGTTAGGTTGGGATCAAGTTGATGACTCAACCCAAACCAATTAATATCTTGTGCTAACTAACTAATTGGGTTGGGTTAATATAATGCTAGTAGCTCAATCCAATCCAACTCAACGTATAGTTCAAGTAGTGTTAACTAGCTACTTCCAAACCTAGCCCAATTAGGCGTTTATCAACGTTAACTCAACTCAACCCAACCCAACTTATTTTTGTGCTAGGGAGGAAATAATCTTCTTCAGCCTCACAGCCTTCTCACTCCTTGATACAGCATTCGATGTTACGTCCGCTTTTAATATAGTTTGCTTGTCTTTGAATCTCGGAAGTGTATTCCGAATTTTGTTGACCGATTCGTATCGCACCACGATGTCGTTTTTCTTGAGGTGTTTTGCAATTCGTTCCATTACACCATAATCATAAGGAAGACAGATAAATCCAGCTGGTTCTATACCTTCTTCTTGCTTCCGCTGCTTGGTGGCTCGGTTGATATCTCCTTCTGTTTGTTCCTCCTTTAAATTCTTGCTTGCTGCTCTCTGGAACAAAGTGCGGATCATGGACCTCTTCTGTTGGAGATGATGGTGTGATATTACCTCTAAGTATTTATTGGTGTGGGTCTTTTCCGATTATATGTCGTTCTAGACCAATACATCTAAGAAGGGCAACTGCTTTGTAGATTCCGTTTCGATGGTAAACTTGATGATGAGATGTTGATCGTTTAAGTGATCTAAAAATTCATGGAGGCGTTCCCTACCATGTTGCCATATCACAAACGTATCGTCCACATATTGGAGTCATAACTTTGATTTCCACTGCCTCTTCTTCAAAGCATCTTCATCGAATATTTAAATAAAACTTAGCTATAACCAGCAACCATGGAGATATCATGTCTGCTTCTTCAAACTGCTCGTAACACTCTTCTTTTCCAGTAAAATACGTTGACGATAAACAATACTCCGCTAGATCTGGCACATATTTCGGTAATCTCTCCGAAATGAGTTTCTAGCGAAGACCGTCCTCAACATCTTTAATTGGTACTTGAATTTTCGGTAGTCCATAAATTCTTGTTGGTGCAAACAACAACAAACAAACAATCCTTTCTGGTGTTCCGGTAGAATTCCTGTGGATTTTACAATATTCTTCATTTCCCTTATGGTCTTCTGTGTAGAATCCTTCTTCATATTCCTGTAGGTAGGTGACTGGGTCTTCAGGTTCTTTTTTGTCCATCACAACTGTGGCATTCCCCTTGACGATTTCTGATTTTTCTTTAATAGATCGGCCTTCTTTTCACTATCAAGTTAGATTTTGGTGATATTGCTGATTTTAACACCCTCGCAACATCTTGTTAGACCTCTTCGGTATTTAGTGCATACCTCGAACCGCTGCTTTCATTTCGCAAATTATTTCTTTCTTCGGGACCTTCTTTGGGGCGATTGCGTAATTTAGACCTTGTGTTATTCCTTTCTCTTGCTATCCTGAGCAGAAACCATTCTATCTTTTTCCTCTATATTTTTATTTTCTTTTTTCGGATGGACTATCAGAAACCATGATAAAACGTCTGGTTAATTCTTTATTATTACTATTTGTTAACATATCTGGAGAAGGGGGGCATGAGCCTCTCGCTCTCCCTTCCTCCTTATATGCAAACTTTTTCTTCATTTTAGCGTTTCCCGATACTTCTCTTTTTTGGCTACTTCCCTCCCGTGAGCAAATTGACATACATAGCATAAACGGATTGTTAATTTCCCCGCTACTCTTCATTTTTCTTCCTCTTCTCCTTTCTTCCATCTCCTTTATTTTAATTTACTTCTTCTATTACTTCGCCGGAATAGCTCATTACATTCTCTGGTTTATGTTTTGTTATTCATAAAAATGTTTTCTTCTGATTGCCCTACTTTCGTATTTATTTCTATTCTTCTTTTTTTCGAAACGATATTCAAAATAATCGAATAAAATAATCAAATAAAAATATTCAAATATTGGTTGTCGTGGTGTATCTGCCTTTTGACATCTAAATCAGTAGTTATGTTGTTTCTTGGGCCATTCTCTCACTTTTTCAATCCATCCCAACCAGTTGAAGCATAAATTCAATCTAATCCAACCCAGCAAGTTTTCAATTTTTACATTTTGCGATTTATGCTATATCACTTGAAACTGATAATATATAAATATGAAATGATTATAGATTATGGTTTCTTGATACTTTACGAACATTTTCCCTCATTAAGAAAGTTTTTCTCTGTCATTTATATCACTTACAATATACTTAATTCTATTATGAAAAATCGTGCAATTTCGACATTTTGTGAGTGATGCTCTATCACTTGAAGCTGGTGATATATAAATACGAAATGATTATGGATTATGGTTTCTTGATGCATTACGAACATTTTCTCTTATTCAGAAAGATTTTCTCTATTACCTATATCACTTACGATACATTTAATTAAGAAAGATCGTCCACTTTTAACATTTAGTGATTTATGCTATATCATTGGAAACTAATGATAGATAGATATGAAATGATTATGGATTATGATTTCTTGATGCATTACGAACATTTTCTCTCATTTAGAAAGATTTTCTCTATCAGTTATATCACTTACGATACACTTGATTAAGAAAAATTGTCCAATTTTAGCATGTTATGATTTATGCTATATCATTGGAAACTAATGATAGATAAACATGAAATGATTATGGATTATGATTTCTTGATCCATTAGGAACACGTCCATATAGCATGTTTTTCTCCATTAATTTTAATGCTTACGGTGTACTTGATAAAGACAAATTGTGCAATTTTAACATTTTGTGATTGATGCTATATCACTTGAAACTGATGATATATAAATATGAAATGGTTATGGATTATGGTTTCTTGATGCATTACGAACATTTTCTCTCTTTTAGAAAGATTTTCTCTATCAGCTATATCACTTACGATACACCTGATTAAGAAAAATTATTCAATTTTAACATTTTGTGATTTATGCTATATTAATTGAAACTGATGATAGACAAATATGAAATTATTATGGCTTATGATTTCTTGATGCATCAAGAATACGTTCATACAGCATGTTTTTCTCCATTAATTTTAGTGTTTTCGGTATACTTGATAAAGACAAATTGTGCAATTTTAACATTTTGTGATTGATGCTCTATCACTTGAAGCTGGTAATATATAAATATGAAATGATTATGGATTATGGTTTCTTGCTGCATTATGAACATTTTCTCTCATTCAGAAAGATTTTCGCTATTAGCTATATCACTTACGATACACTTAACAAATGATTATGGATTATAATTTCTTGATGCATTACACTGATAGTTTACTGATAGTTTTTGTCCATCAGTTTTAGTGCTTACGGTATACTTGATTAAGAAAGATCGTCTAATTTTAACATTTTGTGCTTTATGCTATATCATTGGAAACTAATGATAGACAAATATGAAATTATTATGGATTATGATTTCTTGATGCATCAGGAACACGTTCATACAACATCTTTTCTCCATGAATTTTAGTGCTTACGGTAGTTCCCTACCATGTTGCCATATCACAAACGTATCGTCCACATATTGGAGTCATAACTTTGATTTCCACTGCCTCTTCTTCAAAGCATCTTCATCGAATATTTAAATAAAACTTAGCTATAACCAGCAACCATGGAGATCTCATGTCTGCTTCTTCAAACTGCTCGTAACACTCTTCTTTTCAAGTAAAATACGTTGACGATAAACAATACTCCACTAGATCTGGCACATATTTCGGTAATCTCTCCGAAATGAGTTTCTAGCGAAGACCGTCCACAACATCTTTAATTGGTACTTGAATTTTCGGTAATCCATAAATTCTTGTTGGTGCAAGCAACAAAAAACAAACAATCCTTTCTGGTGTTCCGGTAGAATTCCTGTGGATTTTACAATGTTCTTTATTTCCCTTATGGTCTTCTGTGTAGAATCCTTCTTCATATTCCTGTAGGTAGGTGACTGGGTCTTCAGGTTCTTTTTTGTCCATCACAACTGTGGCATTCCCCTTGACGATTTCTGATTTTTCTTTAATAGATCGGCCTTCTTTTCACTATCAAGTTAGATTTTGGTGATATTGCTGATTTTAACACCCTCGCAACTTCTTGTTAGACCTCTTCGGCTTTCAGTGTATACCTCGAACCGCTGCTTTCATTTTGCAAATTATTTCTTCCTTCGGGACCTTCTTTGGGGCGATTGCGTAATTTAGACCTTGTGTTATTCCTTTCTCTTGCTATCCTGAGCAGAAACCATTCTATCTTTTTCCTCTATATTTTTATTTTCTTTTGTCGGATGGACTGTCAGAAACTGTGATAAAATGTCTTGTTAATTCTTTATTATTACTATTTGTTAACATATCTGGACAAGGGGGGCATAAGCCTCTCCCTCTCCCTTCCTCCTTATATGCAAACGTTTTCTTCATTTTAGCGTTTCCCGATATTTTTCTTTTTTTGGCTACCTCCCGTGAGCAAATTGACAAACATAACACAAACGGATTGTTAATTTCCCCGCTACTCTTCGTTTTTCTTCCTCTTCTCCTTTCTTTCATCTCCTTTATTTTAATTTACTTCTTCTCTTCTATTACTTCGCCGGAATAGCTCGTTACATTCTCTGGTTTATGTTTTGTTATTCATAAAAATGTTTTCTTCTGATTGCCCTACTTTCGTATTTATTTCTATTCTTCTTTTTTTCGAAACGATATTCAAAGTAATCGAATAAAAATATTTAAATATTGTTTGTCGTGGTGTATCTGCTTTTTGACATCTAAATCAGTAGTTGCTGCCCTGTTATTTCTTTGGCCATTCTCACACTTTTTCAATCCAACCCAACCAGTTGAAGCATAAATTCAATCTAATCCAACTCACCTGAGTTGGGTTGGGAATGTGAGAGAATAACAAAACATGGTTTGGATTGAGTCATCAACCTTACCTCAACTAATCACAACAAAATATCTAGTGCTAACTAGTTAGTTGAGGTTGGATTATAATATTTATGGATATATAACCGACTTTTTTCCTGTATGAATTCTCTATTTAAAGGAAAAATGAGAAAACATATATCTGTTTTAGAAGTCGAGAAGATATCTGTAGAAAATACAATGCAATTTTTCAACAAGTTTTGTCCACAATCCCTGAAATTGATAGCTTTAAAATCGATTCTTTCAATGTCTTCGCCACTCTTCGTATATAAATGGTTACTTTAAAAGATTTGACTTCAATATAAATGTATCCATCTCAAAAATTCTGCGAAATCTTAACATTAAAATAGATTGTTTTAAAATGATTTGACGCGAAACAACATTGAGGTAAAATTTGCGGGGTTTGTTTATAACATTTATAATCGACAGAGTGTCACAGTCAAGTTGTCATTTCTATCCGAAAATACAGAGATTAAATCGTCAATTTATTGGTGTTCCCAATTCTCCATCCAAAATGAATCAATAAATGTCCTGACACCGATCGTGGAAAACCGGAAAACGCGAAACGCGTGCTTATAAATTATGAAACAAAGCGTTCCCCCCAATTTACAAAATAAATCGCCCAAATCGTAACCTCATAATACTTTAATCGAATTAATTCAATTTATTAACACATCAAAAAAAATTATAACATCATAAATGTAACGCTCACATTTTAATCGAATTAAATGATGAATACAAACAAAACAAAATAAATTTTAATTTAATTATTGTTTGGTTTCTTGGGTCACCGAAGAAGCAGCGGTTGATGGTCCTCTTGAATCGTAAAGATAACCGGAATATAATTCACCTTTTTTGTTTTTTTGGTAGAGGTAATATCCTCCTCCAGCGACGGCAGCTGCTAATCCCACCAGAAGAGCCCCAAAAATCGGTCCACGTTGATTATTTAACATCGTCCTGAATTTTTCTACACGTTCGGCTCGTAATTCAGCGGCGTCTTTCATTCTTGGGGTTGTCTTCGCTGTTTCCATCACAATTTAGAATTTTTTAAGGAAAAAAATTATCGCGATGTTTACTGATTGACGAGTAAACAATTAATGAACAAAAACTGGTGCTATTGTTTTGGATAACTTTGATTTTAAGTTTTATTTTTAACCAATCGAAAAAAGTTTTTTGAAAAGTATTTGTTTTTGTAACTAATGGTGATGAATACGGTTTGATTTTTATTGGTTGTTATATTTGTTGGTGTGTTGATTCATTTTTATTTAAATAAAAGTTAAAAACCAATTTATCAAGATTAATTACAAAAAATATAACAATTTTTTAGTAAAAAGTAAATAAAAATATTCGATAAAACTATATTCAGGTTAATTTTTCGATGTCGTAGCTTATGTTCATTTGGAGTTTCAGAAACCGAACTTTGAATGTCTAGATCAACGTTATCTTCATCATCAGAATGTTACACAGACCCAGTAAAATATAAAGTATTTAGTTATTGTTCTGACTTAGTCCTTTTGTATTTGATTTTGCAGTTGTAAGCTTTGTACCTAATCTTTTTAGTTCTTTCGGTTATTACTCTATTTCGTCTTTTGAAATGAATGATCATTCAGTTTTCACCCATCAATCTGATGCAGTTACAAATTCTTATACAATCTTCACCACCAAAGTGGAGATGTAAGGTTAATCATCTACCTTTTAACCCTCGTATGACTAAAATGATTGAACGAACATTGACGACCATAACAGGTCAGTTTAGACCCATGCATGGTAAACCATCTTAGGTTTTCTTCAAAGCATTAAAATTAAATATTGTATTAGAAATATTTATGGAATGGTTTAAATCACTTCCTCGACATTTATAACATCCCCGTTTTTGGGTTGTTGATGTTTCGAATCTTCGGTAAATTATTTTTCTTCCCGTACTTTACAATATTTATACAATTTGCTATTCCTTTTTTTTTATCTTTTTGAATATTTGATTTAAATCGAATTGCAAACATTTCCAGTCTAATTAAGACTTTTTTGTTACTCTCTAAGAAGTAAATTATACTCTCGAAGATAGGCATCGCAACAAGAGTACATATTTTGAATTGAGACTTGATATTGCTTCCAGCAGACTTGATACTACTATTAGGAGGCTTTTTTGAATTGAGACTTGATACTGTTTCCAGAAGACTTGAAAAGCTTCAAGGAGACTTCTTATGTCTTATGTTGGTGTCTTATGTTCTATGGTGTCTTATGTTCTAATGCTTCTGGAAGACTTGATATTACTTGCAAAAAACTTTAAATGCTTCCAGAAAACTTGCTTCTGGAAGACTTCGAATCCTACCACAAGACTTGATACCGCTTCTATAGGACATGAAATGCTTCCATAAAAACTGATAATACCTCTCGTAAGATAAGCACCGGTACAAGAGTATACATTTTGAATTGAGGCTTGTTACTGCTTCCAGAAGATTTGATTTGCTTCCAGAAGGCTTGATACTGCTTCTAAATGTCTTGATACTGCTTCCAAAAAACTTGAAACGTTTCGAAAAGACTTGAAATGCTTCCAGAAATTTGATACTTCTTCTAGAAAATTTCAAATCTTTCCAAAAAACTTGATACCATTTCTAGAAGAGTTGAAATGCTTTCTCTGGAAGCATTTCTTGACTATTACTACCACATGCTTGGTATTGCTTCTAGAAGAGTTCAAATCCTTCCACAAGACTTGATACTGTTTCTATAAGACTTGAAATGTTTCCAGGAGAATTGGTATTGCTTCTGAAAGACTTGATATTGCTTGCAGAAAATTTGAAATGCTTCCAGAAGACTTGGTACCGCTTCTATAAGATTTGAAGTGCTTCCATAAAAATTGAAAATACTTCTCGAAGACTTGAAATGCATCTAGAAGACTTGATACTGCTTCTAAAAGATTTTATATTGCTTGCAGAAAATTTTAAGTAATCTTCAACACTATTATTGGTTTTATTTGGATTTAAGTTACTGTTTTCAATAATTTTTTTAATTTCAATGTATTGATAATTGTATTTTAATTATTTTCAGACGTTTTCAAACTCAATTCGTCACCTAAGTCTTTTGCCATTTCAGATTTTTTCAGCATCCACACGTATTTCCAAAAATCGGTGCCTTTGTTCATAAATGAGTTTGTCCAAGACTCCATTCTTTGCTTCGCTATACTCCAAAACAATATTTGGTTTATAATATACTTCGCAATTGCTTATCTCATGTGTATGCTGTATAGATGATAAAACTATCACACTTTTCTTTGATTATAGATTTATGTCCTTTGCGGAATAGAATCAGGATGGATAACGAGCGCAATATTTTTAGGAAATCCTTTATATTTCTTCGAACAATCTCAAATAATATTAAATTTTTTGTCAGAAGTTCTTTAGATAACAATATCTATCCACCATATTCAATACGGTTTGATTTTTATTGGTTGTTATATTTGTTGGTGTGTTGATTCATTTTTATTTAAAAAAAAATTAAAAATCAATTTATCAAAATTAATTACAAAGAAATATAACAATTGTTTAGTAAAAAGAAATAAAAATATTCGATAAAACTATATTCAGGTTAATTTTTCGATGTCGTAGCTTATGTTCATTTGGAGTTTCAGAAACCGAACTTTGAATGTCTAGATCAACGTTATCTTCATCATCAGAATGTTACACAGAACCAGTAAAATATAAAGTATTTAGTTATTGTTCTGACTTACTCCTTTTGAATTTGATTTTGCAGTTGTAAGCTTTCTACCTAATCTTTTCAGCTCTTCCGGTTATTACTCTATTTCGTCTTTTGAAATGAATGATTTTTCAGTTTTCACCTATAAACCTGGTGCAGTTACAAATTCTTATAGCTACTTTAGATAACGGCGTTGTATCACACAATCTTCTCCACCAAAGTGGAGATGTAAGGTTAACCATTTACCTTTTAACCCTCGTACGACCAAAATGATTGAACGAACATTGACGACCATAACAGGTCAGTTTAGACCCATGCATGGTAAACCATCTTAGGTTTTGTTCAAAGCATTAAAATTAAATATTGTGTTAGAAATATTTATGGAATGGTTTAAATCACTTCCCCGACATTTATAACATCCCCGTTTTTGGGTTGTTGATGTTTCGAATCTTCGGTAAATTATTTTTCTTCCTGTACTTTGCAACATTTATACAATTTGCTATTCCTTTTTTTTATCTTTTTGAATATTTGATTTAAATCGAATTGCAAACATTTCCAGTCTAATTAAGACTTTTTTGTTACTCTCTAAGAAGCAAACTATATTCTCGAAGATAGGCATTGCAACAAGAGTACATATTTTGAATTGAGACTTGATATTGCTTCCAGCAGACTTGATATTACTATTAGGAGGCTTTTTTGAATTGAGACTTCATACTGTTTGCAGAAGACTTGAAAAGCTTCTTATGCGTCTTATGTTCTATGGTGTCTTATGTTCTAATGGTTCTGGAAGACTTGATATTACTTGCAAAAAACTTGAAATCCTTCCAGAAGACTTGCTTCTGGAAGACTTCGAATCCTACCACAAGACTTGATACCGCTTCTATAGGACATGAAATGCTTCCATAAAAACTGATAATGCCTCTCGTAAGATAGGCACCGGTACAAGAGTACACATTTTGAATTGAGACTTGTTACTGCTTCCAGAAGACTTGATACTACTGCTAGAAGGCTTGATATTGCTTCTAGAAGATTTGATCTGCTTCCAGAAGACTTGATACTGCTTCTAAATGTCTTGATACTGCTTCCAAAAAACTTGAAACGTTTCGAAAAGACTTGAAATGCTTCCAGAAATTTGATACTTCTTCTAGAAAACTTCAAATCTTTCCACAAAACTTGATGCCACTTCTAGAAGAGTTGAAATGCTTTCTCTGGAAGCATTTCTTGACTATTGCTACTACATGCTTGGTATTGCTTCTAGAAGAGTTCAAATCCTTCCACAAAACTTGATACTGTTTTTATAAGACTTAAAATGCTTCCAGGAGAATTGGTATTGCTTCTGAAAGACTTGATATTGCTTGCAGAAAACTTGAACTGCTTCCAGAAGACTTGATACCGCTTCTATAAGATTTGTGCTTCCATGAAAATTGAAAATACTTCTCGAAGACTTGAAATGCATCTAGAAGACTTGATACTGCTTCTAAAAGATTTTATATTGCTTGCAGAAAATTTTAAGTAATCTTCAACACTATTGTTGGTTTTATTAGGATTTAAGTTACTATTTTCAATATTTTTTTTAATTTCAATGTATTGATAATTGTATTTTAATTATTTTCAGACGTTTTCAAACTCAATTCGTCGCCTGAGTCTTTTGCCATTTCAGATTTTTTCAGCACCCACACGTATTTCCAAAAATCGGTGCCTTTGTTCATAAATGAGTTTGTCCAAGATCCGTTCTTTGCTTCGCTATACTCCAAAACAATATTTGATTTATAATATCCTTCGCAATTGCTTATCTCATGTGTATGCTGTATACATGATAAAACTCTGACACTTTTCTTTGATTATAGATTTATGCCCTTTGCGGAATAGAATCAGGATGGATAACGAGCGCAATATTTTTAGGAAATCCTTTATATTTCTTCGAACAATCTCAAATAATATTAAATTTTTTGTGAGAAGTTCTTCAGATAACAACATCTATCCACCATATTGAATACGGTTTGATTTTTATTGGTTGCTATATTTGTTGGTGTGTTGATTCATTTTTATTTAAATAAAAGTTAAAAATCAATTTATCAAAATTAATTACAAAAAAATATAACAATTGTTTAGTAAAAAGTAAATAAAAATATTCGATTAAACTATATTCAGGTTAATTTTTCGATGTCGTAGCTTATGTTCATTTGGAGTTTCAGATACCGAACTTTAAATGTCTAGATCAACGTTATCTTCATCATCAGAATGTTACACAGAAGCAATAAAATATAAAGTATTTAGTTATTGTTCTGACTTACTCCTTTTGAATTTGATTTTGCAGTTGTAAGCTTTGTACCTAATTTTTTCAGCTCTTTCGGTTATTACTCTATTTCGTCTTTTGAAATGAATGATCTTTCAGTTTTCACCTATAAAACTGGTGCAGTTACAAATTCTTATAGCTACTTTAGATAACGGCGCTGTACCACACAATCTTCTCCACCAAAGTGGAGATGTAAGGTTAACCATTTACCTTTTAACCCTCGTACGACCAAAATGATTGAACGAACATTGACGACCATAACAGGTCAGTTTAGACCCATGCATGGTAAACCATAAACCGGCTACTATACTCTCGAACATAGGCATCGCAACAAGAGTACATATTTTGAATTGAGACTTGATATTGCTTCCAGCAGACTTTAAAAGCTCAGACAGAGGAGGCTTTTTTGAATTGAGACTTGATTCTGTTTCCAGAAGACTTGAAAAGCTTCAAGGA
The DNA here is from genome assembly GCA_036711965.1 of Onthophagus sagittarius. Taxonomy (NCBI): domain Eukaryota; kingdom Metazoa; phylum Arthropoda; class Insecta; order Coleoptera; family Scarabaeidae; genus Onthophagus; species Onthophagus sagittarius. Next base: position 33,427,202 of record JASERS010000005.1, read on the forward strand.
GACTTCTTATGTCTTATGTTGGTGTCTTATGTTCTAATGCTTCTGGAAGACTTGATATTACTTGCAAAAAAACTTGAAATGCTTCCAGAAGACTTGCTTCTGGAAGACTTCGAATCCTACCACAAGACTTGATACCGCTTCTATAGGACATGAAATGCTTCCATAAAAACTGATAATGCCTCTCGTAAGATAGGCACCGGTACAAGAGTACACATTTTGAATTGAGACTTGTTACTGCTTCCAGAAGACGTGATACTACTGCTAGAAGGCTTGATATTGCTTCTAGAAGATTTGATCTGCTTCCAGAAGAGTTGATACTGCTTCTAAATGTCTTGATACTGCTTCCAAAAATCTTGAAACGTTTCGAAAAGACTTGAAATGCTTCCAGAAATATGATACTTGTTCTAGAAAACTTCAAATCTTTCCACAAAACTTGATACCACTTCTATGCTTTCTCTGGAAGCATTTCTTGACTATTACTACTACATGCTTGGTACTGCTTCTAGAAGAGTTCAAATCCTTCCACAAAACTTGATACTGTTTCTATAAGAATTGAAATGTTTCCAGGAGAATTGGTATTGCTTCTGAAAGACTTGATATTGCTTGCAGAAAACTTGAACTGCTTCCAGAAGACTTGATACCGCTTCTATAAGATTTGAAGTGCTTCCATAAAAATTGAAAATACTTCTCGAAGACTTGAAATGCATTTAGAAGACTTGATACTGCTTCTAAAAGATTTTATATGGCTTACAGAAAATTTTAAGTAAACTTCAACAGTATTGTTGGTTTTATTTGGATTTAAGTTACTATTTTCAATTATTTATTTAATTTCAATGTATTGATAGCACTTATTTTAATTTTTTTCAGACGTTTTCAAACTCAAATCGTCACTTAAGTCTTTTGCCATTTCAGATTTTTTCAGCACCCACACGTATTTTTAAAAATCGGTGCCTTTGTTCATAAATAAGTTTGTCCAAGACTCCATTCTTTGCTTCGCTGTACTCCAAAACAATATTTGGTTTATAATATCCTTCGCAATTGCTTATCTCATGTGTATGCTGCATAGATGATAAAACTATCACACTTTTCTTTAATTATAGATTTATGTCCTTTGCGGAATAGAATCAGGATGGATAATTTTTAGGAAATCCTTTATATTTCTTCGAACAAACTCAAGTAATATTAAATTTTTTGTGAGAAGTTCTTCAGCTAACAATATCTATCCACCATATTCCACTAGTATTTTAAAAATTAAAAAAAAATCTGATAACGATTTTACTATTGGTTGTCCTTCATTTTTCTCAATTTTTATAAGCCTCTCTGCAATTCTTTTGAGGCTTATAGGTCTACAAACTTACACTATTCTGATTCCAAAGCAGTCTTATGATCAAAATATTTATAATATAAACTTGCATATCGCATGAGAATAGTAATATTAGAGAATATGTGGAAGAACAATAACATCCAATTTGTATTTCGAATACTATTTAAACAATTATTGTTTTTGGGTACTAAACCTGTCATAAGAATTTCAAGAGAATCGGGTTCTTATTTTTAATTCTATCGGGTCAATTTATTGTTTTTGAATGGCTTCAAAGTACACTCTTTCCTCTCTTCAAATGAGTACAAAATATTGGTAACAACGTTGTCATTGAATTCCATGCCACTTCAGTTAAGTTGTAACTACCTTAAGTATTCTATCGTACCTGGTCGATGGAGGATGAGGTTCTCGACCCGTCTCATCTTCTTCCTATATCCTATATTCCTTCGTCTTTGACATCCATCACTTGTTTCAAGAGATAGATCGCAATGGTATCTTGTGGTACAACTATTATATGAGGGATGCTGTTTACATTTATCTCTTCTTCCAGCGTTAACTCAGTTAAAATTTTCAATTGTTGGAATCTGTCATATTGAAAGATGGTGAATCAGATTTTCTACATTCAAATTAACACTCATCTGATGTTACTTTGTTATCTTCTTGAGATAATTACAAAATACTTCATGACATGTTATGGTTTGTGTCGTATGATAAGTGGTTGTTGGGGTCTCTCTTGCCATCTATTTATCGTGTCTTCCTTCACACGATATGGCCTTATTTCGTCAGTTCTTTGATCTTTCGACATTGTCCCATATGCTGCCATTCTACTTATTGATATCTTTCTTTCTATTGATCGTATTAGATTCTTGTATTTTTGTTTTCTTGTATTTTCAATCGCTGATCTCCTATAAGTCAAAAAATTTTTTCTGTGCCTCATTTAGTTCTCCAATTTGGGACAATCCGGGAAAGAACCTTTTGAATCCTTGAGGGTCTTTCTACTATTTTATTAATATGAGTCATTCGTAAGTCTTTATCCATATGACGCAAAGGTACTTCACTTACTTTGCACTTTTTGTTGTATAATCCAACCCAATCTAACAAATCGCCCATCGCTCCGATAAGTCTACCAGCTTTTTCTTTGCCTAACTTGATTCTCCAATTCGTGCCATAATCCGGGAGAGAGTACTTTGAATTCTTGAGGCTCTTTCTACTATTTTGATAATATGAGTCATTCGTAAATCTTTATCTTAATCTCATTCGTTACTTTTTATGAGTTGAAACATAATTATCAGATTTTAACTTATTTTTTTCAGTTCTTTATAGAAATAGAAGTATAACATAACTTGATAATTTTACCTTCCTAGTTTGCCGTTGTATGATCATTGTATCATTCATTCGATTCAAAGCGTTATTTCATGTATGTGGCTGTAGCGGGTTTCCGGTGAAATATAAAAAATTGTATGCGAAATGGCAAGTACAAGAATAGCTTGTAATTCAAATTGAAACCGACGAAAGAAAAATTCAATTTATGTTTATTATAATAATTAAAAATTTCGAATGGTTTCCATTTCATTCCAAATCTGTTAGGAAAATCACTAAAAATAAGCTTATAGAGGCCATGAGAAGAAGAAAATTTGGTTTATTAATAAACGAATCAATAGCAGTATCAAAAATATTTGCGTTTGTGTACGTTACATTAATGATGAATCACGGAAAATATCTTCAAGTTTTTTCTCTTTAATTCAATGTTAATTTTGATAATTAACTTAATTAATTTAGTAATATATAAAATTCCATAAAAATAAGAATTAATATCACCAAAAATGACGAACAACAGATGATGAATTTTTTTAATGTTTCTTTTTATGTAGAAACACCCAGATTGGTATCGATCCCATTGACAAGTATCAATACTTTGCCCAGTAATAGTATCAAGTCTTTTGGAAGCACTACAAGTTTTCTAAAAGCATTTCAAGTCTTCCAGAGGCAATATAAAGTCTTCTAGAAATATTACAAATCTTCTATAAGCAGTATCAAATCTTCTAGAAGCAGATCAAGCCTTCTGAAAGTAAATCAAGACTTATGGAAATATTTTAAGTCTATCAGAAACAATGTCACGTCTTTTGATAGCATTTCAATTTTCTAGAAACAGTATTAAGTCGTCTAGAATTATTTTATTTCTTCCAGAGATAATATCAAGTCTTCTAGAAGCATTTTAAATCTTCTATAAACAACATCAAGTCTTCTGGACGCATTTGAAGTTTACCACATGCAATATCACGTCTTTTTGAAGCATATTAGTCTTCTATAAGTAGTATGAAGTCTTCTAGAAATAGCATCAAGTTTATTGAAAGCATTTCAAATCTTTTGGAAACGTTTCAAGTCTTCTGGAGGCATTTTAAGTGTCATGGAAGCAATATCAAGTTTTCTGGAAGCAGATCAAGTTTCTGGAAGTATTTAATGTCTTCTGGAAGCATTTAAAGTCGCCCAGAAATAATATCAAGTCTTCTAGATGCAATATGAAGTCTTCTATGAACATCTTAACTTTTGTAGAGGCAATATCAAGTCGTTTAAAAAACATTTCAAACCTTCTATAATCAATATCAACACTTTTGGACGTACTTCAAATCTTCTGGAAGCATTTCAAGTCTACCAGAGGCAATTTCACGTCTTTTGGAAGCATTTTACTCTTCTAGAAGCAGTAGCAAGTCTTCTAAAAGCAGCATCAAGTCTTCTGGAAATGTTTCAAGTTTTCTGGAAACGTTTCAAGTCATTTAAAAGGACTTGAAATCACCCAGAGTGTATATGAAGTCTTCTAGCAGCAACATAACTCTTTCAGAGGCAATATCAAGTCTTCTAGAGACATTCTAAATCTTCTATAAGCAATATCAACTTTTCTGAAAGCAATATCAAATCTTCTGAAAGCATTTTAAGTCTGCCGGAGGCAACATCACGTCTTTTGGAAGTATTTTAATCTTCCAGATGCAATAGCAAGTCTTCTAAATGCAGCATTAGGTCTTTTGGACGTTTCAAGTTTTCTGGAAATGTTTCAAGTTTTCTGGAAACGTTTCAAGCCTTTTAAAAGCGCTTGAAATCGGCCAGAGTCAATATGAGGTTTTCTAGATGCAATATTACGTTTTCTAGAAGCAATACCAAGTCTTCTGAAAGTATTTCAAGTCTTCTGGAAGCAGATCAAGTTTCTGGAAGTATTTCAAGTCTTCTGGAAGCATTTAAAGTCGCCCAGAAACAATATCAAGTCTTCTACCGTAGTCTTACCGTACTTTCTTCCATTTCCTTTATTTCCCAAGCAGAAATATGCATTAATCCAATTTATTCAATTTTGATTAAACCATGCTCATGAGTCAACCAATTTTAATCAAATTGGTAATGTTTATTAGAAGTAAGTTAAGTAAGTTAAAAGCTTTGTATATTAAAGCTTAAACTGGAAATCTTCCTTTATAATCTTAAATATCCAACCCTATTTAATATTTACAAATAAAAAAGTTATTTGAATCGTGAAAATGGAATCTATATTTAATTGAAAATCGTTCATCTCACACTCTTTTGCATCTCTAAATATTTCCACATTAAAATTCATTAAGGAGAAATGTTTAAAATTTGCATTTTGCGATTAACATATTAAATGTCACATCTCTTGAATGTGATAGAACGATAAATATGTCTCGCTTTGTTTATTTTTTTTAATTACGTTTCTTTTTCTATAACGAATTAACGTCTCCAAGTCGAGGGAACTACCATTTGCACGTATTTCCCTCGAAATTCCCCATCTTACACTTTCAACAATAGACCCTCCTAGTTCCTGCGAAACACAATGACCCTACTTAACCCGTATTCCACGTTCGGTTCGCGTTCGTTAACGCGAACATCATTAGTTTGGAGGCAATCTTTTCGGAAACCGACTAAAAGCAATTAATTCGAAAACGAAGTTTCTCTAATTTGTGTACTTCTCTCTCTTTCTCGGTTTGTAAGACGTCTTTTTTGTAATCTAATCTAGTTTTTGTAGATTAATGTTTCCCGTTTCTACTTGATGTACTTATATAAAAGAAATCGGAAATGTATCTTTGGAAAGGAACTCGGAGTTACGCTTCGAAGGATTACTTCGGAGGAAGAAAAAAATCGGTTCGCCGACAGCTTTGATGCATATCGTTGCTGATGTTTAAACCATGATAGTCTTTGTGTTGCATCTTCATTCACGCTTTGTGAATATCACCACCGTTTCCTCACTAATTTAATTAAATTAGGAGATATCTTGATGTTGACGGCGAAGCGTCCGTTGTAATTACATTGGGAAAATGCACAGGAAAGTGAATAATTTTAAAGATGTGATAATTTAAATTATACAATTTCTCCTATTGTTTAGAGAAACTTCGAGCCGACTTCGTTAGTATTGTTACAATTCGGGAATTGCCACTCTCTGTTTGTAATTTACAATGAAATACAATTAGCTTGTTGCTTTAGAAATTAATTAATTAAAGATCGTAATACTTTCCATGCATTATAACTTATATTTAGGGATTTCCATTTACATAATAATATTGTTTTAATAAATTTATTGTCCTTTTAAACCGCAACGAATTTATAATCCGAAATTCGGTTTGGCCATAAAGAACCGAATGATTAAAAATTTTTTTTATGTTCGCAATTTCTAAATGTACGCTCAACAATGAAATCCAATGATTTGATGAGTTGCGCCACAAAAACCAAAATACTTTTTCTTCTTTGTGCTTTTTTAATTAATCAATTTTGTACTTTAATTTTTGATGTCTCGGTAGTTGGAGCAAATTTTAGATTAAAACATTAATTTATAATTTAATCAGTAAATGTTTTATTCATCGGGCCAGTTCATACTCAACAAATCTAACAGGTTTGTATTAAAGCTCTTTAAGATCCTGAACAGTGGAACACTCAGAATCGAACTCGAGACGAATTAATAATACCGCAAATCCGCACTATAAGCTCTTGAATGAAGTGAATTTGCTTTTGGATTATAATCAATATTTAATACGTTTATTACTCAATTCCATTACATTATTTATCGTATTTAGCCCCTTTCTTCCACCACTTTAGGAAACTTTCAATATTTTTGCCTATTTTATTGATAAAATATTTTAATTAAAAATTAAAAATAGGAAAAAATGAACCTCTTACTTGCAAAATTTTTTATTTACTTCGAAACTAGTTTCGAGGCCTAAACCTCATCATCAGTCGAAAACTACAAAGAAACAACAAAAAAAATCGTTTAAAAAATATGGTGACAAATGCAAAGATCAAAAAAATAGAAACTAAAATGTACTTACAGTCAAAATTTGAAGTGAAACATTAGAAAAACAAGAAACATTCGAAAAATAGAATTGTTCAAACTTAATCGAAAAATTCTTTCACAAAAAAGACAGGTTAAAAATGAAGTACATCTGTAAAAAACATTACAACAGATTAAAATATAAATATAGGATAGGAATATAAAAAAACTTACATATAAAAATTTTCTTTCTGTGATAGTATAAAAATGTTGAAAAATATACACATTAAACAAGAATTAAAAGATAAAATAACAGCACAAAATAACGTGTCGTGTGGCAATGGCGAAAAAGGAGACTAAATATAAGCAAGCAAAACCGGAAAAATGACAAAAAAGAAAGAGAGGGACCAAAATTCAAGAACACTCAAAAAACGTAACCGTTATGTACATTAAAATTGCTTCGAGTTAAATTCCTTCAGATAAGTAAAAATAGGTTTTTGAAAAACCTCAATTTGTTCGTTGAGGAGTTTATATTGTTTATCATCTTTATGCTTTATTATCTCCAGCAATTCCAAAAAATCAAGTTTAGGGCCTTTTTCACATTTATGAAGCAGTTTGATATTGTTGTAATTTATGTGGTGACCAGTCTCGAGATGGTGTTTAAAAACATTAGAGTTTTCTTTCGTTTTGTGTTCACGGACGCGAATCTCGAGTCTCCGTCCCGTTTGTCCAATATATATGGATTCGCAATTAGAGCATCTAATTGAATAAACTCCACATTCCTTCATTATGTCATTATTTTTTATGTTACAGTTGGATAAAAGATTCATAATAGTGTTTTTATTAGAAAAGGCCAAATGGATATCAAACTTGGAAAAAATATGTTGAGCTTGTGAAGTAATACAGTTGTATAGGAGAGGTTTGTAGCGCTTATCGTTATTATTTTTATTTTTAGTGAAGAGGGGGTCTTTTTGTTGTTGTATTTTATAGAATAGATTATAGAATGTTTCTTGTTTTTCTAATGTTTCACTTCAAATTTTGACTGTAAGTACATTTTAGTTTCTATTTTTTTGATCTTTGCATTTGTCACCATATTTTTTAAACGATTTTTTTTGTTGTTTCTTTGTAGTTTTCGACTGATGATGAGGTTTAGGCCTCGAAACTAGTTTCGAAGTAAATAAAAAATTATTCACTAAACTTGCAACATGGATTACAATTCTAATTATTTTATTGATGCCATTTTCTGCCAATTTCTTCTTACTAATATCTTAAACTTAACTTTCACTTATGAGTTCAAATTCTTCTGATATTTTGATATTTTTGGCACTATTTGAGCAAAACTTGAAATTGTAGTTTGAATCTAATTCCGAATAATCAGTTCAAAGAATGCCCTATAAGTTGTTTTAAGAAAGTTTGTTTTGTTTACTAATGGTAACTTGAAGTACCACAACTTCCTTTTCTTTCATTTACTTTTCTATTTTATTAACGAATCCACCGCGGCACGAAACCATACCGGAGAGAACGAATTTCTTGTAAATAAATAAGAATCTTTCAAACTCACCTACAATGCCAACATCGTGTTCTTGCGGAAATGTCGTTATCGATCTGATGATTCTAGCCTTAACTTCATGTTACTGTTGAATTCGACAAGCTATATATAAAGAAGATAGAATTACGAAATATACGCGAACATTAATGGATACAAACATTTTTTTTTGGATATATTCATTTTTATTTGTGAAACATTTTTATTTGTGCTTACACAGTTTCGATTTATCAGAATAGTAGGGACAATATATTAACGAAAAAGAAGTCATTTAGTTACCTCAACGTTTAAGTGGCTTTAGAACATGGGACATTTGTTAACTCAGGACACGAAACATTCCGTTCGTTGTAATCAATGCTACACCGACTGAAATTGATTTCGTTTTGTTAAATGCTGATTTAATAGTTGCACCTAAATTTCTCTCATTCATCAATTTCATCATAATATTGTTGATAACTTTTTGTATCTTCGTATATTTTTAAATTTTTTAAAATATTTTTAGCATACAACGAAATGAAGTGTTATCGATTCGAAACTTCCTCGCTTTTAGGGATTGCAAAATGTTAGCGCCCTGTCAATATCATCAACACAAAAATAAAAAAAATAGAGAACTTTGTCATGTAACGAATGAAAAGGACTCATTTTGTTTCATGTTGTAGGAGTAAGTTCCTATAAACTCTAAGTATATGGTAGAAAATGATTATACGAAGATGCAGTTTATGAGGGGAAAATTCTTGTACAGCCATGAAACTTACCACACTTATTTATCACTGTAAAAAGAGTAAAATTTATATGGCCATGGTGTATTATGCATGTCATGTAAAAAAAATATTGACGCAATAAGTACCAACATAACTACACGCAAAAGTTTGTATTTTTGGAAAAAAAAATCTTGTATAACAGACTTCTTTTATAATAGACTTCTTTATTTATCTTGATGAGAACTATCAAGATATATAATCAAGGTATATGATGGCGCCTGGTCTGTGAACTACGTTCGAAAAAATGTTTTCGAGAAAATAGCTATTAAAATAGTTAGATATTCCATCTCTTCGTTGGCCGCTGTTGAAGACGTCAAAGGATTGTTTCAAATCAGTATGATAATCAGTATGATAATAAGAAGTGTGAGTTTATGAATATTATCACGTTGGCTTCTTTTGCTATTGATTGCACAAGTGAAAAATGTTCTGACATTCAATATGAACAGAAGCTGAATAAATTTTTCGGCCATCTTCATCATAGGCACGAAAAAATACGTGAAAATACGTATGGGTGCTGGATTCTCTCGAAATAAGTGAATTAGAGAAAGATTGAAATTACGAATGGGTGCTTTCCAAAAAATAACTTCGGAGCAGATGCTGCATCCATGTATTTGGTATATATGGTATCTATATAGCTGATGATACAGTAAATCATGTGTCATTTGATATTGCTGTTACGGTCTTTTTTATAGTCAAAAAGACAATGAGTTCAGGCTCAAATTGTTTGTTTTTACATGATCTTACTCATATTTTTTTCCAGTATAGTAACTTGATAGGAGAAAAAAACGATGTGGGTATTTACCACATACGTTGTAAATATCGTACATTATCACCTGCAATAAAGACATCCTTCATCCAAACATTCAATCTATCTGCAAAGGTGACTAGTTCGAGGACTTACAAATCTATTTAATTTTGTCTTTACTGATTATATGATACTTCGTGTGACCAGTATCGTTGTAAGTAACATCGACACGACTATAGCTTTACTGCAGTGCATAGAACAATCGTTACCAAATGATTATAATAATGCTGTATCGGTTGAAGAAATTGTTTGGTATACATTGATCAGCTATCTTGAACCATTCTATAAGTCATTAGTTGTCATGACACAATGTAATCACTTTATAATCGGTATGGACTACGTAAAAACAAAGTAATTTTTAGACATTGGAGATGTCGACTCATTTCATTTCTTGTTCAAATCTATCGATCGTTATTTGTCGAAAACTATACCTTATTTTTACAGTGTCAGAAAGTGGTGGTACAAGTATCCAAGAAATGAAGGCGAAGTTTAATGGTGTCCTTAAACCAGGAACGAAACACCACGTCATAGCCCGATGTATTTTCCTAACAACAAATTTCTTTATTTTTTCATATACCAAACCCTCTTTTTCTTAATTTTTAGTTATAGTTATGATTTATTGGTTTTTTTGGCACTTGATGAAGAAGCGTTCAAAGTCAATCGATAAAAAGATAGAATAAAAATTTTTTACACAAAGAAACTGTAACTCTGGTTACTTTGAGTAGTTACGTCTAAAGTGAGAGAGGAAATCTTGTTGGTCCAAGATTTCTTTAATTATATCATCATTAATAAGTCGATTCCTCGGTTCATTATCATCACATTGGATCCATTTTTCAATCTCATTAGATCTGTTTTGGTTCAACCGTTCGAAACCACAGAATGTTTGCACCAAAATAAACCTATTTATCATCGATTTCCTCGTGATATTCTAATCCTTTGCATCTTCCTTCGATAAATCCGTTTCATTCCGTTGTTAGACTTCAAATTGCGGAGAATAACTCTGGGGACATAATAACTCATGCTGCCAATGTTAGCCGTCTTTAAGATAATGTAGAATGTTTTGAACAGTAATCGTTCATGTTGCGAACAAGTCATTAAAATAATGGAGACTGGACAATGTACTCCTTATCCTATTATTACCAAAATGTACGAAGCATTCGCAACTCGTTAAATGTCAATTACGACATTATTTGCCTCGCGGAAACCTGGCTCCATCTCGGAATTTTCTGAAGCGAAATATTTTCTCAGTCCTATACAGTAACAACTGTAGTAACGCCAGTGTACTTATTGGCGTGTCAAGGTCTATCCCTAGTTCTGAGTCAAGCGGTTGGTTTTCTGGGATGGAGGCGATTTGTGTGACATAGCACCTTGGCGGAATAGAATTACACGTTTGTTTTGTCTACATTTTGCCTGATGATGTTGCTGCTTTGTCCGCTTTCACGGATAATCTGGTGAATATCATTAATATATACCCTAAAAATTACACAAAAAATAACCATACGCCTTACGAGGGCAACACGTGTTCATATTTGCCGAAGTATGATATTTACCTTGATAAAACAAAGTTCTCGCGATAGAGCTGGTCAACGACTGAGTTGGTTGTAAAACACATGTAAAAGTTACAGCAAAAACTTTACTGCATGGGCGCCTCCGCGACAAGTTAGCTGTCTTTAGCACAATATATAGTCTGTGAAAACGTAATAGCTCAAAATATCAACAAGTTGGCCGTTTTCAAACTGCTGACTAGGACTTTGGAGACAAAATAGCTCATGCTGCCAACAAGTTGGCAGTCTTTAAAATAATATACGGTGTTTTGAACAGTCATTGCTTATGCTGCCAACAAGTTGGCTGACTTTAATCTGATAAGCAGGACTTTATAGACATAATAGCTCATGCTGCCAACAAGTTGGCAGTCTTTAAGATAATATATAGTCTGTGGAAGAGTAATAGCTCATGCTGCCAACAAATTGGCAGTCTTTACGACAATATATAGTCTATGGAAGAGTAATAGCTCACGCTGCCAACAAGTTGGCAGTCTTTAAAATAATATAGTCTGTGGAAGAGTAATAGCTCATGTTGCTTATAAGCTGCCAGTGTTTAAGATAATATATAATCTGTGGGATAGTAATAGCTCATTCTGCCATCAAATTGGCAGTCATTAAAAAGATATGTTTTCTGCGGAACAGTAATATCTCACGCTGACAATAAGTTGGTAGACTTTATTCTGATGAGCAGGACTTTGGAGATATAATAGCTCATGCTGCCAACAAGTTGGCAGACTTCAAACTGATGAACAGAACTTTGGAGACAAATTAGTTCATACTGCTAACAAGTTGATAGTCTTTAAAATAATGCACGGAGTTTTGAACAGTAATCGCTCATACTGCCAACAAGTTCGCAGTCTCTAACCCTAAGTTTAGATTAGTTGTTAGAATAAAATGGATTTAAATAAGATGGAAACTGCCTTTTTACACTTGACGCAGGTCATCTTGGACACTCTCTTCTTTTTTGACTCGCAGTAACGTCTATTTTTGGCTCGCGGTTCTTCATCTTCATGCGTGAGATCCTGTGCGTGTTGTGGTAGAATGGTATCAATGTTACTGTAATCTTTGCGTCATCAAAGACTAGAGATGATCAACGACTGAGTTGGTTATAAAACACACGATGATTCACTCACAGAATAAAAAGTTATAGCATAAATTTTACTGCATAGGCGTTTCCGGGATGTAGGCTATCTTTCTATGGTTAAGATGACATATAGTATGTAGAATACTAACTGTTCATGCTGTCAACAAGTTGGCAGTCTTTAAGACAATATATAATCTGTGGAAGAGTAATAGCTCATACTATTGACAGTTTTCAAACTGATGACCAGGACTTTGGAGACAAAATAGCTCATGCTGCCAACAAATTGACAGTTTTTAAAATAATGTACGGTTTTGAACAGTAATTGCTCATGCTGTCAACAAGTTGGCAGTTTCTAAGATAATATATACTCTGTGGAGCAGTAATAGCGCATGCTGCCAACAAATTGGCTAACCTTAATCTGATGAGCAGGACTTTAGAGACATAATAGCTCATGATTGGCAGCATGAGCTATTATGTAATATATAGTCTGTGGAAGAGTAATAGCTCAGTCTTTAAGAAAATATATAGTCTATGGAAAAGTAATAGCTTATACTATCAACAAGTTGACAGACTTCAAACTGATGAGCAGGGCTTTGGAGACATAATAGCTCATGCCGCCAACAAGTTGGGAGTCTTTAAGACAGTATATAGTTTGTGGAAGAGTAATAGTTCATGCTGCCAACAAGTAGGCAGTCTTTAAAACAATATATAGTCTATGGAAGAGTAATAGCTTATACTATCAACAAGTTGGCAGCCTTCAAACTGATGAGCAGGACTTTGGAGATAAAATAGCTCATGCTGCCAACAAGTTGGCAGTCTTTATAATAATGTACGGTATTTTGAACTGTAATTGCTAGTGCTGCCAACAAGTTGACAGTCTTTAAAATAATGTACGTTGTTTTGAACAGTGATTGCTCATGCTGTCAACAAGTTGGCTAACCTTAATCTGATGAGCAGGACTAGAGATATAATAGCTCATGCTGCCAACTAGTTGGCAGTCTTTAAGGCAATATATAGTCTGTGAAAGAGTAATAGCTCATGCCGCCAACAAGTTGGCAGTCTTTAAGATAATATATAGTCTGTGGAAGAGTAATAGCTCATGCTGCCAACAAGTTGGCAGTCTTTAAGAAAATATATAGTCTATGGAAAAGTAATAGCTTATACTATCAACAAGTTGACAGACTTCAAACTGATGAGCAGGGCTTTGGAGACATAATAGCTCATGCCGCCAACAAGTTGGCAGCCTTCAAACTGATGAGCAGGACTTTGGAGACAAAATAGCTTATGCTGCCAACAAGTTGGCAGTCTTTAAAATAATGTACGGTGTTTTGAACAGTAATTGCTCATGCTACCAACAAGTTGGCTAAACTTAATCTGATGAGCAGGACTTTAGAGACATAATAGCTCATGCTGCCAACAAGTTGGCACTCTTTAAGGAAATATATAGTCTGTGGAAGAGTAATAGCTCATGCTGCTTACAAGCTGTCAGTCTTTAAGATAATATATAGTATGTGGAATAGTAATAGCTCATTTTGTCATCAAATTGGCAGTCATTAAAAAAATATATTTTCTGTGGAACAGTAATATCTCATGCTGAGAACAAGTTGGCAGACTTTATTCTGATGAGCAGGATTTTGGAGACATAATAGCTCATGCCGCCAACAAGTTGGCAGCCTTCAAACTGATGAACAGAACTTTGGAGACAAATTAGCTCATACTGCTAACAAGTTGATAGTCTTTAAAATAATGCACGGAGTTTTGAACAGTAATCGCTCATACTGCCAACAAGTTCGCAGTCTCTAACCCTAAGTTTAGGTTAGTTGTTAGAATAAAATGGATTTAAATAAAATGGAAACTGCCTTTTTACACTTGACGCAGGTCATCTTGGACACTCTCTTCTTTTTTGACTCGCAGTAACGTCTATTTTTGGCTCGCGGTTCTTCATCTTCATGCGTGAGATCCTGTGCGTGTTGTGGTAGAATGGTATCAATGTTACTGTAATCTTTGCGTCATCAAAGACTAGAGATGATCAACGACTGAGTTGGTTGTAAAACACACGATGATTCACTCACAGAATAAAAAGTTATAGCATAAATTTTACTGCATAGGCGTTTCCGGGATGTAGGCTATCTTTCTATGGTTAAGATGACATATAGTATGTAGAATACTAACTGTTCATGCTGTCAACAAGTTGGCAGTCTTTAAGACAATATATAATCTGTGGAAGAGTAATAGCTCATACTATTGACAGTTTTCAAACTGATGACCAGGACTTTGGAGACAAAATAGCTCATGCTGCCAACAAATTGACAGTTTTTAAAATAATGTACGGTTTTGAACAGTAATTGCTCATGCTGTCAACAAGTTGGCAGTTTCTAAGATAATATATACTCTGTGGAGCAGTAATAGCGCATGCTGCCAACAAATTGGCTAACCTTAATCTGATGAGCAGAACTTTAGAGACATAATAGCTCATGCTGCCAACAAATTGGCAGTCTTTAAGGCAATATATAGTCTGTGGAAAAGTAATAGCTCATGCTGCCAACAAGTTGGCAGTCTTTAAGATAATATATAGTCTGTGGAAGAGTAATAGCTCAGTCTTTAAGAAAATATATAGTCTATGGAAAAGTAATAGCTTATACTATCAACAAGTTGACAGACTTCAAACTGATGAGCAGGGCTTTGGAGACATAATAGCTCATGCTGCCAACAAGTTGGCAGCCTTCAAACTGATGAGCAGAACTTTGGAGACAAAATAGCTCATGCTGCCAACAAGTTGGCAGTCTTTATAATAATGTACGGTATTTTGAACTGTAATTCCTGGTGCTGCCAACAATTTGGCAGTCTTTAAAATATTGTACGTTGTTTTGAACAGTGATTGCTCATGCTGCCAACAAGTTATCTAACCTTAATCTGATGAGCAGGACTTTAGAGATATAAGAGCTCATGCTGCCAACAAGTTGGCAGTCTTTAAGGCAATATATAGTCTGTGGAAGAGTAATAGCTCATGCTGCCAACAAGTTGACAGTCTTTAAGATAATATATAGTCTGTGGAAGAGTAATAACTCATGCTGCCAACAAGTTGGCAGCCTTCAAACTGATGAGCAGAACTTTGGAGACAAAATAGCTCATGCTGCCAACAAGTTGGCAGTCTTTATAATAATGTACGGTATTTTGAACTGTAATTCCTGGTGCTGCCAACAAGTTGGCAGTCTTTAAAATATTGTACGTTGTTTTGAACAGTGATTGCTCATGCTGCCAACAAGTTATCTAACCTTAATCTGATGAGCAGGACTTTAGAGATATAAGAGCTCACGCTGCCAACAAGTTGGCAGTCTTTAAGGCAATATATAGTCTGTGGAAGAGTAATAGCTCATGCTGCCAACAAGTTGACAGTCTTTAAGATAATATATAGTCTGTGGAAGAGTAATAACTCATGCTGCCAACAAGTTGGCAGTCTTTAAGACAATATATAGTCTATGGAAGAGTAGTAGCTTATACTATCAACAAGTTGACAGACTTCAAACTGATGAGCAGGACTTTGGAGACATAATAGCTCATGCCGCCAACAAATTGGCAGCCTTCAAACTGATGAGCAGGACTTTGGAGACAAAATAGCTCATGCTGCCAACAAGTTGGCAGTCTTTAAAACAATGTACAGTGTTTTGAACAGTAATTGCTCATGCTGCCAACAAGTTGGCAGTCTTTAAAATAATGTACGTTGTTTTGAACAGTGATTGCTCATGCTACCAACAAATTGGCTAACCTTAATCTGATGAGCAGAACTTTAGAGACATAATAGCTCATGCTGCCAACAAATTGGCACTCTTTAAGGAAATATATAGTCTGTGGAAGAGTAATAGCTCATGCTGCCAACAAGTTGACAGTCTTTAAGATAATATGTAGTCTGTGGAAGAGTAATAGCTCATGCTGCTTACAAGCTGTCAGTCTTTAAGATAATATATAGTATGTGGAATAGTAATAGCTCATTTTGTCATCAAATTGGCAGTCATTAAAAAATATATTTTCTGTGGAACAGTAATATCTCATGCTGAGAACAAGTTGGCAGACTTTATTCTGACGAGCAGGATTTTGGGAGATATAATAGCTCATGCTGCCAACAAGTTGGCAGACTTCAAACTAATGAGCAGATCTTTGGAAACATAAACACTCATACTGCCAACATATTCGCAGTCTTTAAGATAATGTTCCATACGCTGTACATTTGGAATAGTATTAGTTCATGTTGCTAACAAGTTGGCAGACTTCTAACTGATGTGGAGAACTTTGGAGGCACTTCCTGACTTTTTCCACTATTAATATTGTCATACTATTGTCATACATAATATCGATAATACAATTAATAATTTATCGCTAAAAACAACGAAGACGTCGGATTGTAAAGTAGGTAGAAAAACACAGATCGCACGAGAGCATTTATTTTGATATTCTTAAAAATTATGTTTCCTTAATGATCAAGACTCACTCAAAGATAGACTGTACGATAAAATGGAGTGAATCAAAGATTGTTTTATTAATTTTGGTATCTATGCCAAACATCGTAATCGCTTCAACTTACATTGAGTGTTACAAACAATTAATAATATAATTACTTAATTAATCACACAAGATTAATAAAAAACCACTTATATAATCATAAAAATTTTTTTAATATTCTTAATAATACATGAGTTTGAGATAGTGGCAACACTTGTCCCGAATCTCCATTTAGGCTATTTTGAAATTTAAATTTCATAGCCGAAATTAGTATGGACTAACTCCATCCACGTGGCTGTAGAACTAGCCATGAGAGTCCCAATTTCCTCCCATACGCGGGTATATCGTGTCATGCAATCTAATTTTAACGGGACTATATTGGGTTAGCCGATTCCGGGGGCTATCTTGCGGCCGCAATCTTGTTAAAACGTCACAGAGTGAACGCTGTGAATAATTCACTTCGTTAACTTCCGGTGATGTTACACTGTTCCGTTCATTATTTACAGGCTAATAATTTTTTCAAACATGTTAAAAATAAATTTAATTAATAGCCGTTTTGTTAGGAATATTAAATAATATTATTGAATAAATATTTAGAAACTTTCAGCGCGATGAAGAGTTCCGGGTTTTTGTTTTAACATTGAAACATTCTCTTTATAGTTAATAAATTGGTCACGAGCTACTCCTACTACATAGCAACATTTAATTAAAAATTTTTTTTTAAATCGATTTTAATCGAAAATAGTTGAAATTTCTGAAATGGTAATTTCACGATTTATCAAAAGGACGAACAAACTTCGTTTTAAATCCTTCGGGACGACCGTTCTAATTGCCAATTAACTTTGTCACTGTTATAGTGAGAAAAAGAGGGTCGACTCCGAATCCTTTTAGAAAGTGCATCAATTTTGTAGAGACCGAAGAAGTTTTAAGTGACGAAAAAGTTTTGAAGATTGATTAAAAGCCCGAGTCAAGATTGAGATTAATTTGTTACGCGCGAAATATTTTTAACTACTTTATACGTTTCAAAATCTTAAAAGTGTCACTTTGTTCGTTTTAAAATTCTTACAACGTCACTTGAACAAGTCGTCGTACAAAGTAACATAAAAAGTAGAGCGATTTTCCAGTAAACCTATTGTTCGTGTACCGAAAACGGGATTCGAATTCTACTCGTTGTTTGTCGCCCAGGTTTGGAATACTGATTTGAAAATGTTTTAAAGGGGGCCGTAACCGTTTGCTACTAGTATACCACTACTACTAGTAATACTACTACACACGCTATTAACACTCAAACCAACATTCCGGGTCGGGTTCATTTGAAACTTTCGACGTGAGTTGGAGTTTTAAATAGTTAACAAAAAAATTAGAATACGCAAAAAACGTTACATTAATTGAACGTTAGTTTCGAAATTACCACAGTCAAAATGTTTGACGTTTTTATCAAACAGAAAAACTATTAACACTTAAATGATAAATGTTGATAATTAATTTTGTCAACACGGACTTCCCCCAATATTTAGGATAGGTCGTTGAATTGCTGTTCAAAACTTTCTACGACTTAAAGAATGTTGTATCTTAACAAGATCGATTAATGTTATTGCAAAAAATGCTGTTTTTAATAAACAATAAATTTTTTTTTGATATTATTATATAATATTTATAAAATATTTTAGTACAACTCAAATAATTTAGTCACGAACAAAACACTTTAATGGATTTTAATGGAGTATTTTAATCTAATAAATATTTATAATTACGTTAAATTAGACTACGTTAAATGGATTATTTATTTTTAGTTTATTAAAAATAAATTAAATTAATTCTTATGTATATATAAAGAAAATCAAAATTTTTCAATTTCTATCTAAAGAACGGTTAAAATTGAGTTAAATCCGCTTATTAATTATGATTTTTTGGATCGTTATAAACAATTTGTATGTAAAATATTTCTTCTTATCACTTTCACTTTTTCTGTGAAATTTTGGAAATTTAAGATTTTTATCTAAACGTTTATTGTTAAATTAAATCGAATTATTGATTTTGCATTTTTGATTTATTATTTTTAAACCCTTCCTTGCAAATTTTGACAACAATTTTTGATAATTCTTTTATTAATCATCCCCCAAAAGAATGTTAACCCTCATCCATTTATTATTCTATATTTACCAAATGGGTGAATCATGGTTTGATCAATTTGAACGATGTTTCCATTTCGTGGTCGTGTATCATTCAAGCAGTACATCTCATCAAAAGGGGTCTAATATGACATCAAATTATGGATTGCAGCTGATTCTGAGACGTACTATGCATGTAATTGGTAGTGCTTTTGGCAACATTTCAACTCCTCTAGAAGCAGTATCAAATCTTCTTGAATCATTTCAACTCTTCCAGCGGCAATATTAAGTGTTCTAGAAGCATTTCAAGTTTTCTACAAGCAGTATCAAGTCTTTTGGAAACATTTCAAGTCATCTAGAATTTAATACTGGATTGAATCTTCTGGAAGTATTTCAAGTCTTGCAGAGACAAAATGAAATCTTCTGAAAGGATATCTAGTTTTCTAGAACAGTATAAAATCTTCAGGAAGCATAGTAAGTATTCTGGAAACATTTCAAAGCTTTTGGAAGTAATCCAGAATCAGTATCAAATCTTTCTGGAAGCAGTCCCCTTCGAAAAGCCTTCTCGAAGTATTTGCAGTCTTTTGGAAATAGTATTAAATCTCATGGAAGGAGTATCAAGTCTTTCAAGGGTAGTATCATATCTTTTGGAAGCAGTTCAAATCATCTTGAAGGAATTTAAGCTTTTTAGAGGCATTTCAAATAGCAGCAAGTCCTCCAAATGCAGTATTGAGTCTTTAGTATGCATTTTAAGTCATCTGGAAGCATTACAAGTCTTCTAGGAACATTTCAGATTTTCTGGATGCATTTCAAGTCTTCTGGATACATTTAAAGTCTTTCAAGGGTAGTATCATATCTTTTGGAAGCAGTTCAAGTCATCTTGAAGGAATTTAAGCCTTTTAGAGGCATTTCAAACATCAGCAAGTCCTCCAAATGCAGTATTCGGTCTTTTGTATGCATTTTAAGTCATCTGGAAGCATTACAAGTCTTCTAGAAACATTTCAGGTTTTCTGGATGCATTTCAGGTCTTCTGGATACATTTAAAGTCTTTCAAGGGTAGTATCATATCTTTTGGAAGCAGTTCAAGTCATCTTGAAGGAATTTAAGCCTTTTAGAGGCATTTCAAACAGCAGCAAGTCCTCCAAATGCAGTATTCGGTCTTTTGTATGCATTTTAAGTCATCTGGAAGCATTACAAGTCTTCTAGAAATATTTCAGGTTTTCTGGATGCATTTCAGGTCTTTTGAAAGTAGTATCAGAGCATCGAGAAACAGTATCAAGTCTTCTGAAAGCAATATAAGTCGTCTAGAAAGATTTTAAATCTTTTGGAAACATTACAAGTCTACTGGCAGAAGTGTCACGTTTCCTGGAAGTAGTTCTAAATCTTTCAGGGAATCATGTCTTCTGGATGCAGTTCAAGCCATCTGGAAGCAGTTCAAGCCTTCTGAAAGTATTTAACAACTTTGGAAGCAGTATCAAGATTTCCAGAGGCAGTATTGAGACTTTTGGAAGCATTTAACAACTTTGGAAGCAGTATCAAGTCTTCCAGAGGCAGTATTGAGAGTTTTGAAAGCATTTAACAACTTTGGAAGCAGTATTAACTCTTCCAGAGGCAGTATTGAGAGGTTTGGAAGCATTTGACAACTTTGAAAGCAGTATTAAGTTTTCCGGAGGCAATATTGAGACTTTTGGAAGCATTTAAATATTTTTTGCATTGCCTTTTTTTCAACATGTTTTGTTTACGAACATTAATTATACGGTAAAGATTTCTTTTGACCTGTCAATTATATACTGAGAGAATGTGGGGTCTGAAATCGAGAATCAGTCGATTTTTTGAGAGAAGTTCCAAAACAGGTAGAGTCTGGAGCCTGGTGCCGAGGAATTTAGTATGGAGCTTGAAGAGAAGTTCAGAACAAAATAATAAATGATATGGATACTGCGCACAGGATGTCACGAGGCTGTGAGTGGGGATTGCTCACAAAGAATGAGGAAGATAGAAAGATTGGAAAGGTGGACAGATTATGAGGCGGAAAGAGAGGAACCAAGTAGTGGGAGTATGTCAAAAAACTAATTTGTTTTGGAATGTGGCAGGCGTGATGGGAAAGAAACAACAATTCTGGAAATACGTCAAGGGATTTGAGGTAATTGGCTTGGTGGAGACTTGGGTGGACGAACGAGTGTGGGATAAGATAGAGGGGAATACGCCGGAGGATTACAAAGGGTTGAAAGAAAAGAGCGGAACGGTAAAGGAATGGCGGAGTTGAAGGATGGTGAAGAGGCAGATCAGGCACTGAATGAGAATAAAGAGGAGGGGTAGAAAGGAGAGAACACTTACATCGGAGCAAGGGGGACATACGTGATTGACTCTGTACTGGTGGATCAGGAAATGTGGGAAAGGGTAGAAAGGTCGAAAGTGGGAGAAACAGTAGAGTCGGATCACCAACTGTTGGAGGTGAAGTTAAAGGGCGGCAGAAGGTGATCGGATTTGGAGCAGATTCATCAGGACAGACTGGTCGCAAGATGGGGTAGCATTTCACAGGAAGACTGGGAGAGATATGGGTGGATAAGACTGGGAGATATAGAGTAGCCAGGAGATGGTACAGATAGTTTTGCAGTACAAAGATAACAGAGTTGAGCAAGAAAGAGGCGGTTGAGATTAGAGGGATAACATGAGAAAGAGAGGTCTGCAGGCAACTAAAAGCGATAAATAAGGATTGGGACGGGATTACCAGCGAAATATACATGACAGAATGGTAAAGCTACTTTATGGGATTATTAGGAGGAGTTGAAAGGAGTGTAACGGGTTTGGGAGGCAGTAGGGGAGATGGGGGAGAGGAGATAACAGAAGAGGAGATGGAAGTAGTGCTTAGGGTACTGAAGAATGGTATACATAACGATGCATGATTGGAAGCAACAAGGGTGGTGAGAAAGAAGTTGTTGGGATGAATAGCATTTTTGATAATGTGTATGTATTGAAGCATCTGGCAGAGGGAAATTGTACGCCCTGTTTATAGATCTAAAGGCAGCTTTTGATAAGGTAGATAGGGGGAAATTGTGGGTGGAGATGGGGAGGAAGGGATCACGGATCACTTTCTAGCGAGAGTGAAGGAAATATACATGGAGACTATGGCTAGGATAAAAGTGAGGGATAAGCTGAACGACATGTTCTGGACGATGAAGAGACTGAGGCAGGGATGTCCGCTGAGGCCAAGTCTGTTTGCATTGTTTCCAGAATAACAGTTTTCCAGAATAATTATTGGACAACTTTAAATAGGGACAACTTTAAACAGTCCCCGTGCGGTTATTATAAACAATATAAAAAAAAATATTAGAAAATTCGTCTCAAATAATGTACTCTACATCGCTATGTGCCTCTGATCCGGAAGATACCGGATATCCTGTATAGTGAGGGAAGAGGTAAAGGTAGATAAGCTCAGAGTGGGGGCGGGCAGAAGGGCAATGAAATATGAACAAGGAATAGAAGGGAGGCCTAACTGCGGGATCTTGGGGAAATATTAGAACGAAATTAGAGAGAGAAAGGTCAGATATGGAAAAGGAGACAGAGAGAATTAATGTGTAAGTGGTAGACGAAGGGTAAGTAAGGACATGTGGAGGAAATTGAGAGATAAGAACCGAGATGTCCAGAGACAGGAAAGAAGTACATGAATAAAAGAGGAAAGGTATAACGAAGGATATAGGGATATATGGAGGGACATAATGGAGGAAGAGGGCAGAGTGTGTTAATAATATGTCAGTGAGGGAAAATATTGTACACAATAAAACTCTTATTGATATAAGAGATTTGAAAAGAAGTGAGTAAAGTCCTCTTTGGGAACAAGCAAAAAAAATTGCAAATTTTAAGAGCGAGATTCATCTTGGGTTGGAGTTAGAGATCTAAAATAGTGTTCAGAGTATTAGCTGCATATCTAAATGAGTTATGTATTTATGGTACATAATCAACATTTTTTATCCAAAACATTTCTCTCCATCGCATTTAGTTTTTCAGCTCTAATAGACTTTATTAACTCAAATCAAGAAGTTTGCTTTTTGGAGATTTATGATTTCTCAATCCTCTACTTTAACTCTGCTAAACTAAATATGTGTCCTGGGCTTACGTTCGAAAATAAGTTATCGTGAAAACAGTTAATGAAGATAAACAAGTCTTCCGTCAGTTTTTAGTTAATCACTCTTTTTTCTCTTTATTGACTGATATTGAAGGACGTCAAAGCATTGTTTCAGATCAAAATGTTATCGTAGTTAATCGCGTTAGTTGCTTGTTTCGGATTTCTAAATAAGTAACATAAGAAAAGTGAGTTTGTGAATATTGGTGATACTGTTATTACTATGACTGTTGATGCGCAAGTGAAAAACTATCTTGTGATTGAGCAATGATAGAAGCTGATTAAAGCATCTCTACAAAGCTCGAAATCTCAAACTACTCAAATGGTACATCGTTTCAACCACACTGAGTATTGATAACAGGGTTGTTCCAATATGGGTCTTAGGTCACTCTTGAGTTGCTGCCCATGGAGTGGCAGATGAGCTAGTACAAGAGGACACTAATGCGTTTACGTTCAACAATGACTTGTTGAACCTTTTGAACATCTGATATAAACATTTTGTATACCAATAGTATTTGGTATTTAGGAAGCAAAATCAAATCTTATTAACTGGTTTCTATTGTCTTTTTGATATAAATGTCTTTTGTTGTTATAAATTGTGCATTTTATCCAATAGATAACAACTCTTCTAAAAGTAGTATCAAATCTTTTGGAAGTAGATTAAGTCTTATAGAGACAATATTTAAATTGTAGACATATTGTGATAGATTATATATTGGCTCTTCATAACATTTAATTTTTGAGTTAAAATCGATTTTATTAAGGAAATCTGCTTGGGTATTTTAGAGATTTACGATTTTTAACAAAAATTGTTATAACGACATTGAATCTTAATTGTAATTTTTTCAAACAATTTGTAACTAATTTATATTTCTCTTCCTTATCTTTATTGTGAAGTTTATGTTTTCATAAAACATTGTCCTAATGGATCGTAAATATACAGTTTTCAATATATTTACATTGTTTCTATAAGAATGTTTTTTTTTTGTTTTTGTTTGAGAACATTGATGTAAAATTTAACAATAACAAAGAACAACAAAATGTGTTATTTTGGAATCCAGTTTTGTTAATTCGTCAATGCTTTTGTTCCAACTTTTAACTTTTTTACTATACCCAAAGTTAATGTTGTTTTTAAAAAATGCTGCTTGTGTGTACCACGTACACTGTTAACAATAGCACTACAACTCTCCACAACAAAAAAAAAATTTAAACGTTTGCATAGCAATTCATGTTGGCAAAAAATTTTTCACCTCCTATGTAACTTTTTTAAACATGATTGCGTATTCTTTGTTTTTATTACAACGAGTAAGTAATTAATTTAATTACGTTGTGTTTTAATTAAGCAGAACTTTCATGCCCTTTAATCTTTAAATGTTAGTTAACGTTAAAAAAGCTCGTTTGATGTTTGTACTATTTATATTTAAGATCACGACGATCTTGTTATATAAATATACAACGGTTATGGCATCGTTCCAAAATTTATTGGACACTTTCGATAATTAGTAAATAATTATAATAAATAATTATGTTTGTTGCATAATAATCAATAAAACTTCAAAACAAATTAATTTTGTTTGATTTAATATTTCATGGTAGACGATTTTAGATTAAAGTTTGATTGCAATGTTCAAATAACCTCGATAAAAGTTATTAAATCTTTTTGATAAATCTATGTGATAATTTTCCTATTATTACTTTTTTTAAAACTTTTTATTTTAATTTGTATGTGAATTGTTTTTGCACGATATAATCTGGTTTTATATTTTTATTTATTCTTTGTGATGGATTATTTTTGGATTATCTTTTCCCCGTTATTCCTCGCAATAACGGATAAAATCGGTAATTTATAAGGGATAAATTCTTTTTTAAGAGAATTTTGGAATGCAATGAACGTTTACGATGAGCTGCTCGAATAATTTATGAATACTATCGAAGAAGACGGTTACTCATAGTCATCGATTGAAATGTAAATCTAACAAAGTAATGCCTGGTTTCTCCTACGTTATAATATTGAGTGGATATCTGGCCGACAGTTCTTATTATTAATTTCAAAAAATCATAAAAAATCAAGTCAACTTCAATAATCTTTGTCTCAAAAACAAATAAAGATTTTCTAATTTGGTTCTCACCGTGATAACAGACACTTACCTCTATAAATTTTGTATGAATCATGAAAATATCTCAAGAATTCGATTTTTGGTGATTTTTAATTAACTTGAGATAGCCATAAATGTTCACGCTGAATTTAATGATTTATATCCCAAAACCGAATAAATATTTTCAAGATCCGGTTTCATCACGAGAAAGTAGACACTTTCCTCTATAAATCATGAATAGTTCATTAAGATATCTTAAAAATTCGATTTTTCATGGTTTTTTAAAATAAGATTATTAATTTCAAAAAAACCTTAAAAAATTATGTTATCTTAAATAATCTTTATCTCAAAAACGAATAAAGATTTTCTAATTTGGTTCTCACCCGGACAAATTAAACACTTACCTCTATAAATTTTGAATGTTTCATCAAAATATATCAAGAATTCGATTTCTGCTGATTTTTAAAACAAGATTATTAATTTAAAAAAATCGTAAAAAAAATAGGTTAACTTAAATAATCTGTATCTCAAAAACGAATAAAGATTTTTTAATTTGGTTTTCACCATGACAAAATAGACACCTCTATAAATTTTGAACGTATCATTAAAATATCTCAAGAATTCGATTTCTGGTGATTTTTAATTGACTTGAGATAGCCGTAAATGTTCACGTTGAATTTAATGATTTATATCTCAAAAATGAATAAATATTTTCAAGATCCGGTTTAGTCACGAGAAAGTAGACACATTCCTCTATAAATTGTGCATAGTTCATTAAGATATCTTAAGAATTCGATTTCTTGTGTTTTTTTTTTAAACAAGATTATTAATTTCAAAAAATCATAAAAAATTAGGTTAACTTAAATAATCTTTATCTCAAAAACGAATAAACATTTTCTAATTTGGTTCTCACCACGACAAAATAGACACTTACCTCTATACATTTTGAACGTATCATTAAAGTATCTCAAGAATTCGATTTCTGCTGATTTTTAAAACAAGATTATTAATTTCAAAAAATCATAAAAAATTAGGTTAACTTAAATAATCCGTATCTCAAAAACGAATAAAGATTTTTTTAATTTGGTTTTCATCATGACAAAATAGACACCTCTATAAATTTTGTACGTATCATTAAAATATCTCAAGAAGTCGATTTCTGGTGATTTTTAATTGACTTGAGATAGCCGCAAATGTTCACGTTGAATTTAATGATTTATATCTGAAAAAGGAATAAATATTTTCAAGATCCGGTTTAGTCACGAGAAAGTAGACACATTCCTCTATAAATTGTGCATAGTTCATTAAGATATCTTAAGAATTCGATTTCTTGTGTTTTTTTTAAAACAAGATTATTAATTTCAAAAAATCATAAAAAATTAGGTTAACTTAAATAATCTTTATCTCAAAAACGAACAAACATTTTCTAATTTGGTTCTCACCATGACAAAATAGACACTTACCTCTATAAATTTTGAACGTATCATTAAAGTATCTCAAGAATTCGATTTCTGCTGATTTTTAAAACAAGATTATTAATTTCAAAAAATCATAAAAAAATAGGTTAACTTAAATAATCCGTATCTCAAAAACGAATAAAGATTTTTTAATTTGGTTTTCACCATGACAAAATAGACACCTCTATAAATTTTGAACGTATCATTAAAATATCTCAAGAATTCGATTTCTGGTGATTTTTAATTGACTTGAGATAGCTGTAAATGTTCACGTTGAATTTAATGATTTATATCTCAAGAACGAATAAATATTTCCAAGATCCGGTTTCATCACGAGAAAATAGACACTTTCCTCTATAAATCGTGAATAATTCATTAAGATATCTTAAGAATTTGATTTTTCGTGATTTTTAATTAATTTGAGATAGCCATAAATGTTCACGTTGAATTTAATGATTTATATCTCAAAAACGAATAAATATTTTCAAGATCCGGTTTCATCACGGGAAAGTAGACACTTTCCCCTATATAATCATGAGTACTGCATTAAAATATCTCAAGAATTCGATTTTTCGTGATTTTTAAAACACTATTCATAATTTCAAAAAAATCAGGTCAACTTAAATAATCTTTATCTCAAAAATGAATAAAGATTTTGTAATTTGGTTCTCACCATGACAATATAGACACTTACCTCTATACATTTTGAATGTATCATTAAAATATCTCAAGTATTCGATTTTTGGTGATTTTTAATTAACTTGAGATAGCATTAAATGTTCACGTTGAATTTAATGATTTATATCTCAAGAAAAAAGTAATATTTTCAAGATCCGGATTCATCATGAGAAAATAGACACTTTCCTCTATAAATCGTGAATAATTCATTAAGATATCTTAAGAATTTGATTTTTCGTGACTTTTAAAACAAGATTATTAATTTCAAAAAATCATAAAAAATTAGGTTAACTTAAATAATCTGTATCTCAAAAATGAATAAAGATTTTTTAATTTGGTTTTCACCATGACAACTTAGACACTTACCTCTATAAATATAGAATGTTTTATTAAAATATCTCAAGAATTCGATTTTTGGTGATTTTTAATTAACTTGAGATAGCCATAAATGTTCACGTTGAATTTAATGATTTATATCTCAAACACGAATAAATATTTTCAAGATCCCGTTTAATCACGAGAAAATAGACACCTTCCTCTATAAATCATGAACAATTCATTAAGATATCTTAAGAATTCGATTTTTCGTGGTTTTTTAAAGCAAGATTATTAATTTCAAAAAATCATAAAAATTAGATTAACTTAAATAATCTTTATCTCAAAAACGAATAAAGATTTTCTAATTTGGTTTTCAGCATGACAAAATAGACACCTGCCTCTATAAATTTTGAATGTATTATTAAAATATCTCAAGAATTCTATTTTTGGTGATTTTTAATTAACTTGAGATAGCCATAAATGTTCACTTTGAATTTAATGATTTATATCTCAAAAACGAATAAATATTTTTAAGATGCCGTTTAATCACGAGAAAATAGATACCTTCCTCTATAAATCATGAACAATTCATTAAGTTATCTTAAGAATTCGATTTTTCGTGATTTTTTAAAACAAGATTATTAATTTCAAAAAATGATAAGAAATCAGTTCAACTTAAATAATCTTTATTTCAAAAACGAATAAAGATTTTCTAATTTGGTTTTCAACATGACAAAATAGACACCTGCCTCTATAAATTTTGAATGTATTATTAAAATATCTGAAGAATTCGATTTTTCGTGGTTTTTTAAAACAAGATTATTAATTTCAAAAAATGATAAGAAATCAGGTCAACTTAAATAATATTTATCTCAAAAGCGAATAAAGATTTTCTAATTTGGTTCTCACCATGACAAAATAAACACTTACCTCTATAAATTTTGAATGTTTCATTAAAATATCTCAAGAATTCGGTTTTTGGTGATTTTTAATTAACTTGAGATAGCCATAAATGTTCACGTTGAATTTAATGATTTATATCTCAAAAACGAATAAATATTTTTAAGATCCGGCTTAATCACGAGAAAGTGATTAAGTGTCTACACTTTCCTCTACAAAATCATGAATTAGTTCATTAGATTATTAATTTCAAAAAATTATAAAAAATAGGTTAACTTGAATAATCTTTATCTCAAAAACGAATAAAGATTTCTAATTTCTAATTTGTTTCTCACCATGATAAAATAGGCAAAATAGCTATTATCATAATGGATATCGCTCGAGTTATCGATCAACAGCACAATATTCGGCCATCAGGGTTGTTAAATTATTTTTAAATGATACGGTTTATATCATAACTGATCTAATCCAGCTGTGTTACATATTGGTCTATGTACCACAGAGATCTCTCGACTCTTGTTGCACTTGATCAATACATTCCAACTATAATCTTGTCTAAACTGTTGAGTCATGCTAACGACACTTACTCATGTTACTGCGTTAACCCTCAAGGCAAAACGACGATTTGGTAATTCAAGTTGAAAATTAATCGTGTATAATTTGAATGTAGTCTCGGAATGCAACAGATTCAGAAGTATGTTTTGATTTTGTTAAAACATCTTCGAATATTAACAGTTTTCGATGGGTTGTAATTCTATTTTACTTTTAGCTGAGCGATTCCGAACAAAGGTTGACGTTAATATTAGGGATATAACAATAATATCCAACAGAGGGAACGTGACGTTAATGACCCACCCATTGTTGTTACCCGTTGTAATCGACCGTGCTAGTTCTAGTAATAACGATAATGTTACGCTTTCAACTCGTTTTGGATTGTGACAGGTTATTAAGTTGATTAGTAGTTATATAAAACAAAGAAATATTTTCCACAAAAAAATAGATCGATACTTGAAGAATTTTTGAAAAGAAGAGGCTTTAACCTAATTAAAATTCCATATTTGTTATCTCCAAGCTAATATAAGACACCGTCACTTTATCCAGCACCACTTCATCTATTAATCCATTAAAACCCCGATGCCGTTGGATGCGATGGCGTAAAGTTTCATTCCACTCAGCAAAATTAGATCTATGCTAAAAATAGTTAAAGCTAAATCGATTCTTTATGATTCTAATTTTTGTTTCATAAAAATTTTGCAACAAAACGTGATTGATGGACGTTTTTCGGTGGTTTAAAGAAAAAAATTAAACTTATTTTAGTAGATTTTCCGTGGGTTGGTTTTAAAGCTTTCCAAAGCCCGTGACAAAGAGGTGAACGTGTGTGGAACGTCACACGCCAGGTATACGCAGTCTAACCCTCCCTAACGTTCCAGAGGGATGAGAACCTGGGTAACTACAAATAGAGCAAAGAGAAAGATTTTAGTGAGCGAGTCGAGGTCTCATTTCAAATTCGCCGCGAGCAACGGCGAAATATTTGCATGTTCACGCTGGAACGGCTCACCAGTCGTGGAACATTTTTAAACGCGACATAAAATATGGTACTATACGGAAAAACGGGTTAAGGGTTGATATTAAACGCGAATGATTTATTTCGATTTTAAAAGATTTAAACTTTATCTATTTCATAAAATAATTAATTAAATTCTTTTTGAAATTTTATGGATGTTAACAACTCCATAAATTTCACGATTCACTTCACTTCGCGAAAAACGATCTAAAAAGAGTTGAAAGAGAAGGTGAAGGTAGATAGAGATTCTGATCCTCACACGGTTACGTTTCCATTAAACATTTACCTTCGAGTTCCGGTTGGAACGGTGCGCTTTCCGAGGCCAATTGAAAGATGGATCACAATCAAAAATACATTAAACTGAGTACGAGTACCGTATAAACGTCTTTAATGTGTCTTTCTTGCTCGAAAGCCTGGTCGATACGAAAGTAAACAACAGATCTCCAACATTAAATTAACGCGAGGTATTGATTTTCCACACGGTGCTCGCTTGCTGGCAACTTGTTTATGTAGTATGAAAAAAAAAACAAATTCTTGGGGGGTTTAGGAACAAAGAAATTTCGTTTAGTCATTCAACTCACCCCTGGGAAAAATCTGAAAGATGTCTAATTATAATTTTTTTGATTAATAGGGTAATTACCTTTTAAGTCAACACAACTTTAAAAATAAGATAAAATATGTTTTTATTTTATGAATTTAATTTTAGATAAGAGAAAATACATTTTTAAAGACTTGTTTCTTTATGTTGGTTTATGCTTTATGTTACTCGTCGATATAAAATCATCAAAAAATTTGATCGGCAGCTTGTCGAATATGGCAGAAGTGGTATCAGAAGGATGCATGGTTGGTCAGAAATAATCAGATTTAAATAGTTATTTTGTGAAGATGCCTATAACTATTGTTCAAAACCTAACTGGAATACGCAATGATCATAGCAGTGTTTGCACTATTCCAAGAATTTCCAATATATTTAGCCTACAGGCAGTAACACACAGCGACATTCGCGAAATTCTTCGCGGTCTAAAAAATAGTCCATCTAGGGATATCTTTGGCCTGTCGGTTAATTTCATAAAACATAACATGAGCTTATATGTTCTTCCTTTAAGTAAATTGATAAATGCTGCATTTAAGGAGGGAATATTTCCTGACAGCCTGAAGAAAGCTTCTGTTGTACCGTTGTTTAAAAGCGGTAACAGGGGCGTGGTCACTAATTATAGACCGATTAGCATTCATCCCGTGTTCTCCAAGGTGTATGAACGAGCGATCAACAATCAAATAATCTCTCACGTAAAAGAATATAATATATTATATGACAATCAATTTGGATTTCAAGAAGGTAAACGTGCGGAAGATGCAATACTAAAATTAACGAATATTTGTATGGATACCTTTGAGAGTGGCGAGTATTGTATATCGTTGTTTTTGGACCTATCTCGTGCCTTTGACTGTGTATCGCATACTATTCTAATACATAAATTAATAAATATATATAATTTTGATGTTTCTTCTGTAAGTCCAATTCGTTCATATCTAAACGGGAGAACACAAATGAGAAGAGTCGGTAATTCTACATCTAACTCCTTACCGTTAATGAGAGGGGTACCACAGGGATCAATCTTGGGTCCCCTCTTATTTTTCTTGTTTTTCAATGATTTTGCTTACTACATAAAAGCAAATCTTAATAACTGTGAGTGCATCCTATATGCTGATGATGCTACAATTTTAATACGGGGTAGAAATAAGGATGATATTGATAGGGGGGTTGAGATGGCGCTGTCGAGGGCACGTGATTGGTGCCTTGCGAACGAACTTTGCCTTAATGAAAATAAAACAGTCAAACTTCCGTTTACATTGAGGCAGATTGAGACTCCTTGTCCCAGTGTAACCAAGTTTTTGGGCCTCTACATAACTAGTTCTGCGCTGCGTTTTAATGAGCATAGTGTGGAAATGAGCAAAAAGGTTAACCGTAATATATTTCTTTTGAGACGACTTGCAGTAACTGTAATGCCAAAAGTAGTAAGAAGTGCATACTTTGCATTCGTTCATTCCATACTTTCCTATTCTATACTAGCATGGGGAGCGACCCCTGAAGCTGCTCGCATGTTCGGGCTGCAGCGCAGGACAGTGGGAATGGTGGCGGGTTTAAGTTATCGTGATGATTACAGAAATGCTTTTATTACACAGTCAATACTCACTATTCCTTCTCTATACATCCTCCGGTGCGTGGGATACACCTTGGAGAGCATGAAATCTCTAAAAAAACATGGTGATGTTCATACCTATAACACACGTGGGAGATCTCTGCCCAGACTTTGTGCGGTTATGCAAAACAAAGTCAGGTCCCATACACATGGGACAAACATTTTATGCGGACGGGTTACCTGGGGAGTTGACGGGATTCTTGCTGAGGAAAGCATTTTATACTACTCAGGAATTTCTGCGGAACTCCGTCGACATTGTTAGTGCTTGAGGATTCTTAACATTTTTTTATTCATTTTTTAATCAAATCCATTCTTTCTTATGTAATTTGTAAAGATTAGATTTGTTCGGTTGATTAATTGATTAATGATTAACGAGGTTTTCTATTTTTTCTCATGTATTTGTTTTTTTGAATTGACGAGTGTAAGGATTGTACTTTCTTATCAGCACAATAAAGGATTATTATTATTAAAGTCTGAGAACGTCTTAAATGATCTTTACTAAGGCATAGAATCATAATACCTTTCGCTTATCTGTTTTCCTTCCGGCATGATGTGACTTTTGAACTTTTGAAGTCTTCCCACTGTTGTTACCTGTTGTATGTGGCTATTTTGTAGTTCAGACCGCACAGTCATCATTATCAAATAATTTAGGTGAACGAAATGCCAAGATTGGTGATTTCTTTATGGTATAATAATGCGTTAACTAGCTTAATGCAAGACTGGCATATAATAATAATTTCTTTTATTGACCATTACTACAAAATTACAATCTATTGTACATCATATATCAGACTATATTAAGCAAAATATATTATAATACATAATACAAAACAAATATAAAAGAAATAAACTAAACATACGTAGCAATGAGTCAATTGGCAAAGTTCAGACTACGACATTTCTGTCACCGACTGTTCCACTTAACCAAAGAAAAGAGAAAGACAACTTAATAAGCACAGAAAGATAGCACAATTTAATCGAACATATCAGAATCATATCAATCACATCACATCAGATCACTGAAGCAGCATAAAGACGAAAAAATCCTTTCTATATCTAATGCAGTATGATGCAATTGCTAAACCAAATTTAAAGTAACTGGATCTAAGCCAGACTAAGGGCTTGACGTTGTCTATAAGTTGTTTAGAAAACATATATATTTTTTAAACTGTGTGCTATTTGCTCGAAAATTTATTTTCCGGATAGCACATTTGCGAGAATGTTTTTTTTTTACATTTTTTACATTTAGCTCTTATTTTATTGTTAGGTCCTTTAACTTCTACGGAAAAAGACTAACCGGGGTCCTTCTTATGTCCCGTTGTAGACATGTTTTCTTGCACCAACGAAAACGAAACCCAGTTCAAACAAGAAACGATGGCAATCCCCGAATATTATTGATTACTGGTAGTGGTTTCCTATATAATCGCTTGAAGCTATTCAAATTCAAACGATGTCTGTTAAAAGACTATTGGCTTTTTCTGTTTACCGAATTTGCTTCAAAATGATTTTTATTTCATGGCGATATCTCAATTCGTCTTTGAGATATGATGATGTAAATTAGATTATTCAATTTAACCTCAATAATAAGAGAGGTGATTTAAAAAAACTTTACCTTTTTAATTTATGGAATCGAAGAAATTATAATTGATGTGTTAATACAAGATTAAATTTGCTTCGAAATGATTTTTACCTCATAATAATATCTCAATTCGTCTTTGAGATATGATGATGTAAATTAGATTATTTAATTTACATCATCATATATAATATATTTTAAATTAAAACATTTTAATTAATCAATTTCTTGATGATGATGTGTTCAGGTAATACATTGGTGATTTGTCAAATGAAAAACTGTTCCGATGAAGTGCGAGAAGAAAAGCTGAACTCATTTTTAGACCACCTGAACAAAGCCAGAACCCAGAGAGCGTTTTACCAAGAATATTGTTCAAACAAAGACGCTTCTGTGTAAGTTATATCATTCGATTTTGCGCAAACAGTGCATTATCCAGTTAGCCCTCAACAACCAGGAAGTGCTTATTTCAAAGCTAAAAGGAAATGCTCTGTATTTGGTGTAACCAACGAAAAAGAAAAAGTTCAGGTACTACAATTCCACTTTACTTTATAAATTCTATCAATTTGCCATGCAATTTCACTACTTTTTATTGTCCTTGAATTTTGGAAACCTTCCTGGAAGCTTCTTCTGGTTGAATTGATGTTGATTTGGAACAAAGTTTATTATAAGCAGATTGTGATAAGTGTAAACAATATTGCCCTTATTTCCAGGCAGCAACCTACGCTTTCCATATTTTTATTGTTCTAACACAGCTTCGTAAGCGTCATTCAACTTTTCACTTACTCTACCACTTTCAATTTTACTCAAAATAACGATGTCCTGCTGATCTTTTTCCAAGTCCATGAAATTGATTCGTGATTCTATGACATATCCCCGGGTATCAACTCATTACATTCCTTTGTACAACAAGCATTTTTATAAAAGTCTAATACCGCTTTATTTTCGGCAGTCCTGAAGAGACCTATCGTGAAGAGACATATCGAAAGACGAATCTAGTACAACGTCATCTTCTATATCACTAACACCTGTACCTCTACCTTGATCTTCATCACAATCCGCAAAATATTTTTTCTCCACTGCTTTAAATTCTTCTTCTAAATCCATTCTGCACTTTCATAAACAATTTTAGATTGGCTGCACAACGAAAAACCACGATCTCGAAAATAAAAATAAGAAAAGCAGCACGAATTTTTCCAACTTTTTAAACGTTCACAAAATTAGCTACTTAGGGGAAATCATTTGAACAAGGTACAAAAATATCTATTGTAATAGTGGACGTCTAAAGAGAGGTGGAGAGCCAAGGTTAAGACGAAGAAAGAAGAGGTAGATATATGTCTTTTAAGAGGACTAAACCGTGTTAGTTCTGAAGCTGGGGTGGGTTGGGATAACTTCGGTTCCGTCTTAGGACAGATACAGCTAAACACAAATGTTTTCCATTCTAGGTCTAGTGTTAGCTTTAGTGTTAGTGTTGGCTCTATTTTTAGTTGTCATTCAGTCTTAAATTGTATACTTGCATCGAACTAAAAGTAGAACTAACACTAGACTTAGAATTAGAAAATTTCGGTTTAGCCGTGCGTCTTTAGACGCACGGCTAAACCTGAATCTTTCTAATTCTAGGTCTAGTGTTAGTTCTACTTTTAGTTCTTATTTAACTCTAGATTGTTGTAAATTCTTCTGGAACTAAAAGTATAACTAATACTAGACCTACAGGCTAGCTTTAGTACTAACACAACCATTCGAAAATGCGATCATTCTGAACATGACATGACAAGGAGAGTAGTTTTAGCGGCAATTACGAAACTTTGATAAATACAACTATATTTTAGCGTACATAATCTAGAAAATACACAAGCAACGCCGATTAACATCGATGACAATCATGGGAAATTGATAATATCTGCTGTGGACAATCTTCCGAATAAATCTATAACCGACGTCCAGTATAATAACTTTTTAAACTACTAGGATGTGTGTACTTGGGGATCAAGACTCATCAGTACCAGAGGGAATCTCTACAAAGCTATCTTAGAAAATAAACTGCACACTCTTTCTACAGGAGGGCCGACATATTGGCTCTCAGACCAGGCTAAAATATCTGATCTTTTGGATTTTTGTGTTATTAAAGGAATCTCATCAAACTACATTGACATTGAACCTCTATTTGAATTGTCATCAGACCATTCATCAGAATATTGTTCAAACAAAGACGCTTCTGTGTAAGTTACATCGTTCGATTTTGTGCAAACAGTGCATTATCCAGTCAGCCCTCAACAACCATGAAGTGCTTATTTCAAAGCTAAAAGGAAATGTTCTGTATTTGGTGTAACCAACGAAAAAGAAAAAGTTCAGGTACTACAATTCCACTTTACTTTATAAATTCTATCAATTTGCCATGGCAAATTTTCTGCAATTATTTTTTTTGTTATTTTCAGTACAATTAGTTGACCAATGAAAGCGTTGATATTGGAAAAGGTCCGAACTGCGTCATTAGTTTCCTTCGTCATTATCTTCAAACCTACAACACGGCTAATCTTGTTCTCTTTAGTGATAATTTTGTAGGCCAGAATAAGAACAACGTTTTCACACAAAGTTTTCCCCTGATAGATCTTTAGAATTATGTAAATCAAAATACGCACTAAGCAACGTTGATAATCACGAAGATCTAATGAGTTGTGTCACCGCCTCATCCCACTCCAGTCATAATAATGCAGTTTCTGCCGATGATACTAGATGTTATTTGGTACGACTGGGGCAACTATATCAAACAATTTTATAACCCATTGGTTGGTATTACTTCATACCATCATTTTAAAATTTCAAGCGATGGCGTTGAAATGAAACTGTTTGCCGTTTCTGAAGATACTGCTGAATTTGAATTACTACTAAGTCCAATAGATAATCTAATGCCAACTGTTATTATTCCTGAAGGTCTCGGTCTGGAAAGGCAGTGGTATATTTACAATAATTTGAGAGATTTAGTCTACGACAAAGTAAAAGTTGACTCAGTTGCACCTCTGCCAACACAGAAAATACATCAAAAAAGGAATGCAGCATCCACATCAACAAAGAAAACATCCAGGTCAACGAAGAAAGCTGAAAAATCCACAAAACAAAAAAGAACTACTGAACAAAACCCGATATCCGCTCTCAAAAAAAATTAAAATGAATCAAATGAAGATTTGAAAAAAACAAAAGCAAAAGGAAACATCGAAAAAGTCCAAAGGAAAACAAAAAAATGTTGAAATTGTGTAATTTGTTACAAAGGTAATAAAAATATGAATTTATGGTTTGTTTAATAGAAAAAGGTGTTAAATTTTCAATTTTTACAAATTCTCATTAAGAAACATCGATTTTTCTGACCACAGGTACAAAATTGTGTTTTTTAAATCTAAAGAGAGTCTTGAGTGTTTATATCCAATGGATGCATTAAGAGATAAACTAGAATTATTTACACCGAGTCATTTGGCCATTTTAACATTTTATGGATAGTTCAGCAAAATTTTTTTTTTAGTTCTAGCTCTGTAAAGAATGTGATTACTATTAGATCAGAAATTTAATTTACACATGTTATAAAAATTACGCTTCCACACATTGAACAAATTTCCACATTGATTATGCTAATGCATTTTCCGGGTCCCTCGCATTTTAGTCCTGAAAAAAAACGGACAGCTTTCAAAAACATATATTCCTGAATGTTATTACTTTATTTTCCGTTTCCTTTATAATTCCGTTGTATGCTAATTTAATACCAACTTTGTATTCATAAAACTAAAATAATTTTGTTTGATGTTGACCATTTTCAGTAATTTTTAAGTGGACACAGTTTCAGTCCTGTTAATAATCGTAATCACACACTTCCATTGAGTTGACTTTATACTCCAACGGTTTTGGTACAGGTACCGACAGCCACTTTACGTTGTATATGCGTTAAGCTAATTAAGCTTTTACGCTTTGCAGAGTTCGTTCAAATAACCCCGAGTCCTAATTAATTAATTAATTAACTTGGATGAAGATAGGTGGAGACGACGGATGGTGAAAAATAAAAATGAGCTAAAAGGTTTTCCCCTTTCCACCAAATATCCCGTTTTTGTCCTATTTCACGGTATTCGAAGCGAATTAATTATGGGTTGTTTCGGTCCGTTTAGCGTTAATGCAAAACGGGGCGTTAAAAAAAGAAGATTAAATCGAGCGATGTCGAGCAAAACGCGGCGATTTATCAATTCGCTGGTTGTTGAAAATTAATATCGGTCGCAGTTGGAAGCTATTTTAACCCCGCGATGCGGCGATGCGGACCTGTGGTTTAAATAAAATTGACAATTAAACCGAGTGAAACGTACTCGTAATTTTTCGCAATAAATTCTCATGAAATAACCAAGCAAATTTATTATTAAACGTTATTTTGAATCAGCAACAACAAGAAAAAAATTACACTTACATCATTTTACATAAACATAAAAGTGTTGCTTTCAATTTGGTTGCTCAAATTAAAAGACACACATTTTTTTGTTTTAAAACTTTCTATTTTTTAAATCCTGGAAAGTTTTTCTGCATAGAAGGACGTTTTTGTATTAAATAAAAAAATTTGTCGTAGATTTGTTAATTTTATTATCATCTTTTTGTTATTGTTTGTATTTTTATAGTTTTTTTATTACGTAATACCCTATTAAAAAGATCTATGGAACTTTTGTTGGGTGGATTTAACATCCCGGGATCCTCTAACTTATCCCGTTACAGTGTATCCCGGTAATTGCCGGTTCTTGTTAATTCTCCTCATGGCCCCAAACTTTTAATAGTCAATTTAGCGGCTTCTGAGAAATTTGTAACTTTATCTTCAAATTGTTTTTTTAATAAAACACCAAAAATCAATATAAAAAAGAGACTTAAAGGTTACTTTAAAGTATAAAATTTCTTTTAATTAAAAATTTATTGTTATTGTTTTGATGAGTAACTTATTTTATTAAAAAAATTTTTGTTGAGATAACAAAGCTCTTGGTTAATAACCAGACATATCTCGCAGATAAATTTAACAATTGTGCCAAGTCGAAGTTATCTTTTTTTATTGTTTCAGCTTCAATAATAAAATTACAAAAGTGTTATGGCCAAGCAATTAACCTGTACAATTAAATTAGAACATTCACATTTATTGAAATTGAGGTAACCCAAAAGATATTAAATAATTTTTTTTTAATTATCAATAGTTAAGCAATAAAAATGTAGTTTTTAAAACGCAATGGGGCCATTGCACATTTCTTTATTGGCTTATCAATAACCGATCATTTAGCAAATTTGAAGACTTATTATTCGAACATTATGTTTCCTGTACCATTGGTATCTCCAACTTTCAATATTTTCTTCTTAGCAATTAATGATTCATTAATTAATTTCTGCCTATAAAATGTTGGTATATTTGATTATCAAACTGTCAAGTAGACGACTTTAATACCCACAATGCAATGTCGAAATTTTGCCCATATCAATGACTTTGATAGAATCCGAATTATCGATATAAAAAGGCGAGTCTCTTATTCCAAAAGCTTGGTTACTCGGATATTTATGATCTAAAGAAGACAATGTCATGCTAGAATACCCACCTGATGTTGTTAAGTATGTGAAGACCAACTCCTTAGGCGGATGGCTAACAGGGATTCATTTGAAAGGACAATGGTGTATGCTGCAGATAATTATACAAGAATTTCTTCATGTGGGCTTCATTCATACCGTCCTTAACTTCTTCTTCCATTAATACCTCCTCATAAAGCAGCGAAACCTGCATGATGCAATATTTATAACCAAAATTGTTAACTTACACGATAGGTGGGACTGAACTATAAATTCTACAGCACACAATCATCTAATTTAGCAAGCTATAAATGATTTAATAACTACCGAGTCCATTGATTGAAGAAAATTAGTTATATACAGTGGCAGAAAGTACAATCTTCGATCACTTTAAATGGGATTTGTAAAAGTGATTAGGTATCTTGATACAATTGATGATCCAATTAAATATTTGGGATTTTATATCGACTCCTAGTTAACGTGGGAGGAGCATACTGTTAACATTACCAAGAAATTGAACTCCTCTATATTTGTCATTAGAAACTTACGTCATATTGTCTCCTTGGATACGTTATTGAAAGCTTATTATGGATATATTCATTCCCGCTTATCTTATGGTATACTGTGTTGGGGTCATTCCTCACATGCCGGTACAGTTTTTGCTGCTTAGAGGAGATGCTTGAGGTTAATTGCGAACCTGAATTATGGAGACTGTTGTAGAGGCGAGTATGTTAAACTAAAAATTCTTACTCTTCCCTGTATTTACTACAATAAAAATAGTGATACGCACACGTATAACACACGCTTTAGGGATGACCTAGCTTTGAGATATAAGAGAACAGCTAGGGCAAGGGATGGGGTAAATCACTTTGGTATAAATTTTTTTAATGTATTGCCTGATTATGTAAGGGTCCTTGAGGATAAATTGTTCAAGTGCAGAGTGAGGTCTTTTTTATTGAGTGGCGCTTTTTACAATTTTGACGAATTTATTGATGCTGTTCAAACTGAAGATTTTTAGCTGGCTGGATTGCTGCCCTCTTAGACTGCGGTTTTCGTTTGGGTCCTTTGTTGCGATGTATTTATTATGTGTAAATTTATTTATATTTCTTTTTATTTTTTGTTTATTTTTATGTTGTTTGACAAATGCCTATGGTATTATGTATTATGCTTGTTGTATATAAATTCATATTCTGTGTACATCGACTTACGAAAGCTGTTACTGCATTATCGTCAATAAAGCTTATTATTATTATATATTATATGATAGTGATGTTCAAACTAGTTCTCAAAGAGAGAAGTTATCATGCAAGCTTTTTAGATTTATTGTGTAAAGGTCTTGGATTTTGTGGAAACCTTGAAAAGCTTCTCTTCACTCGCGACAAAATGTTCTTTTAAGTATTTTTTACCTGAACAGATCAGTTTCATCTATGTTGAATATGGTTTAGGTGGTATAGCTGTCTTGTTCTATCATTAATTGGAGTATCCTGGATAAACAGACGCAGTTTCTTTATCAACACTTCCCTCCAACCAGCCTCTACTAACTTTAACATTTCATCGCTGTCTCTCTTCCCAGCCTTTATCTTTCAAAAATTAACATAACTTGATCACACAATATTCTGATTAACAGAACAATTTTTCCCTCTTATATGATTATCACGCAGCATTTTTAACTTTTTCAATCTCACCCTTAACACCATAAACAAAACCATGAGTTTACGACTGATACTTGAATGCAAAGGTTGAGAAAAACCCTTAAAGAATAAGGGTTTTTTTAAGCTTTTTAATTTTTAAGCTAATTTTTTAAGATATTAAGCATTTTTTATGTTTTATAATTGTTTTCATTGAAACTTCTTTGCCAATTCACAGAATTTAATTTTTACATCAAACTCTTTGGACTTCTTTTCTTGTCTGATGCAAAATGCAAAAATGCAAAAGCAAGTATTAGTTCTACTTTACTTGGATGACATAGCTATAAACAAAGGTACAGTCTTTCTCAGTCAACTCAGTAAGACAGTGTAATTGTAACTGTAACTGCATATAACAAACATGTTAAAACCCGTCGTTAAACTAACTACTATATTTTATGGATGGTGGAGTGGGGAATCAAATTAAAATTCCTGCTACATACATAAAGAACTGTCATCGAAAGACTGTTTGATAACTGATTATGTATTTTGGGATAATTATGAACAATTTTTGTTAACAACATTTACTTCTATCTATTTTGGTTCTCGAGTTACAATCTACATTTGTAACCAAAATTGTTGATTTTCACTTTTAATATTTCCTGTTACATACATAAAGAACCGTCATCGTTATATTTTGTTTGGTAATGGATTATGTGTTTTGGAATAATTATGAACAATTTTGATTAATAACATTTATTTCTATCTATTTTGGTTTTCGAGATACAACCTACATTTAAAAAGAAATTGTCGATTTTGAGCTTTGATACTTCCTGCTACGTATATGAGGAACTGTCATTGTTCGAGGTTATCTGATAAGGGATTATGTATTTTAGGATTATTGTGAACAATTTTTATCCATAATGTTTATTTCTATACGTTTTGGTTCTCGAGATACAACCTATGTTCATAACCAAAATTGTCAATATTGACATTTTGATGTTTCCTGCTACATACATAAGGAACTGTCATCATTAGACTTTATCTGGTAATGAATTACGTATTTTGGGATAATTATAAACAAATTTTTATTAAGGACATTTAATTCTATCTATTTTGGTTCTACAATGGTGGACTTACAATCTATGATTATAACCAAAATATTCGATTTTGACATTTTCATATTTTCTGCTACACACGTAAGGAATTGTCACCGTTACACTTAATCTGATAATGAATTACGTATTTTAAGATAATTATGAACAATTTTTATTAATAACATTTAATTCTATCTTTTTTGGTTCTCGAGTTACCACCCACGTTTATATCCAAAATGGTCGATTTTGATACTTTGATATTTTCTGCTGGATAGATAAAGAACTGTCATCGTTAGAATTTAAGTCGTAATGGATAATGTATTTTTGAAAAATTATGAACAATTTTTATTGATGACATTTGTTTCTATCACTGTGCGATGTCGTCGAAGTTTTGCCCATATCAATGACTTTGATAGAACCCGAATTATCGGTGTAAAAAGGCGGGTCTCTTATTCCAAAAGCTTGGTTACTCGGATATGGTATTTATGATCTAAAGAAGATAATGTCATGCTAGAATACCCACCTGATGTTGTTAAGCATGTGAAGACCAACTCCTTAGGCGGATGGCTAACAGGGATTAATTTCAAAGGACAATGGTGTATGCTGCAGATAATTATAGAAGAATTTCTTCATGTTGGCTTCGTTCATACCGTCCTTAACTTCTTCTTCCATTAATACCTCCTCATAAAGCAGCGAAACCTGCATGGTGCCACCAATATTTATATCCAAAATTATACAAAATGTTAACTTACACGATAGGTGGGACTGAACTATAAATTCTACAGCACACGATCATCTAATTTAGCAAGCTATAAATGGTATAATAACTACCGAGTCCATTGATTGAAGAAAATTAGTTATATACAGTGGCAGAAAGTACAACCTTCACACCTTCATCGAAATTAAATAGAGATGCAACACGATGTCC
This sequence comes from Onthophagus sagittarius, assembly GCA_036711965.1. Lineage (NCBI taxonomy): Eukaryota > Metazoa > Arthropoda > Insecta > Coleoptera > Scarabaeidae > Onthophagus > Onthophagus sagittarius. Next base: position 33,470,250 of record JASERS010000005.1, read on the forward strand.
AAACTAATTTTCAAAGAGAGAAGTTATCATGCAAGCTTTTAAGATTTATTGATTAAAGGTCTTGGATTTTGTGGAAAAGCTTCTTTTCACTCGCGACAAAATGTTCTTTTAAGTATTTTTTACCTGAACAGATCAGTTTCATCTATGTTGAATATGGTTTAGGTGGTATAGCTGTCTTGTTCTATCATTAATTGGAGTATCCTGGATAAACAGACGCAGATTCTTTATCAACACTTCCCTCCAACCAGCCTCTACTAACTTTAACATTTCATCGCTGTCTCTCTTCCCAGCCTTTATCTTTCAAAAATTAACATAACTTGATCACACCATATTCTGATTAACAGAACAATTTTTCCGTCTTATATGAACAAAACCATGAGTTCACGACCGATGCTTGAATGCAAAGGTTGAGCATTCTTTAAGGGTTTTTTTAAGCTTTTTAATTTTTAAGCAAATTTTTTGAGATATTAAGCATTTTTTATGTTTTATAATTGTTTTCAATGAATACAGAATTTAATTTTTACATCAAACTCTTTGGACTTCTTTTCTTGTCTGATGCAAATTAGCAAGTATTACTTCTACTTTACTTGGATGACATAGCTATAAACAAAGGTACAATCTTTCACAGTCAACTCAGTATGACACTGTAATTGTAACTAACACTACTGCATGCAACAAACATGTTAAAACCCGTCGTTAAACTAACTACTATATTTTATAGATGGTGGAGTGGGGAATCAAATTGAAATCACTGTACACAAAAAACTGTCATCGTTAGACTTTATATGGTAATGGATTATGTATTTTGGGATAATTATGAACAATTTTTATGAATGACATTTATTTCTATCAACGTTAATTCTCGAGTTACAACCTACATTTCTAACAAAAATTGTTGATTTTGACCGTTGATACTTCCTGCTACATACATAAAGAACTGTCATCGTAAGACTTTGATAACTGATTATGTATTTTGGAATAATTATGAACAATTTTTGTTAACAACATTTACTTCTATCTATTTTGGTTCTCGAACTACAATCTACATTTGTAACCAAAATTGTTGATTTTGACTTTTAATATTTCCTGTTACATACATAAACAACTGTCATCGTTATATTTTGTTTGATAATGGATTATGTGTTTTGGGATAATTATGAACAATTTTGGTAAATAACATTTATTTCTATCTATTTTGGTTTTCGAGATACAACCTACGTTTAAAAAAAAATTGTCGATTTTGACCTTTGATACTTCCTGCTACGTATATGAGGAACTGTCATCGTTCGAGTTTATCTGATAATGGATTATGTATTTTAGGATTATTGTGAACAATTTTTATCCATAATGTTTATTTCTATCCGTTTTGGTTCTCGAGATACAACCTATGTTTATAACCAAAATTGTCAATATTGACATTTTGATGTTTCCTGCTACATACATAAGGAACTGTCATCGTTAGACTTTATCTGGTAATAAATTACGTATTTTGGGATAATAATAAACAAATTTTTATTAAGGACATTTAGTTCTATCTATTTGGTTCTAGAGTTACAATCTATGATTATAACCAAAATATTCGATTTTGACATTTTCATATTTTCTGCTACGCACATAAGGAATTGTCACCGTTACACTTAATCTGATAATGAATTTCGTATTTTAAGATAATTATGAACAATTTTTATTAATAACATTTATTTCTATCTTTTTTGGTTCTCGAGTTACCACCCACGTTTATATCCAAAATGGTCGATTTTGATACTTTGATATTTCCTGCTGAATACATAAAGAACTGTCATTATTTAACTGTCATTGATTATGTATTTTGGAATAATTATGAACAATTTTTATTAATGACATATGTTTCTGTCTATTTTGGTTCTCGAGTTACAACCTATGCATATAACCAAAATTGTCTATTTTGACATTTTGATATTTCCTGCTACATACATAAGAAGCTATCATCGCTACACTTTCTCTGTTAACGTATTGCGTATTTTGGGATAATTATGAACGTTTTTTATTAATGATATTTATTTCTGTTTATTTTGGTTCTCAAGTTACAACTTATGTTTGTAACCAAAATTGTCGATTTTAATATTTCCTGCTGCATACATAAGAAACTATAATCGTTCGGCCTATATCTGAAAATAAATTACTAATTTGGGATAATTATTAGCAATTTTTATTAATAATATATATTTCTATCTGTGTTGGTTTTCGAGTTATAACCTGTGTTCATTACCAAAATTGTCGATTTTGACGTTTTGATATTTCCTGCTACATACATAAGGAACTGCCATTATTCGACTTTATCTGGTAATGAATTACGTATTTTGGGATAATTATGAATAATTTTTGTTAACAACATTTATTTCTATCTATGTTAGATCTCAAATTTCAACCTATATCTATAATCAAAATTGTCGATTTTGACATTTTCATATTTTGTGCTACATTTATAAAGAACTGTCATCGTTAAACTTTGCCTGGTAATGAATTACATATTCTGGGATAATTATGAACAATCTTTCTTAATGACATTAATTTCTATCTATTTTGGTTCTCGAGTTATAACCTATGTTGTAACATTCAAAATTGGTCAAAATTAAAACTGATAAGTTTTAACACAAGTCAAAAAGCATAATGGCAATTTACAGCAACGAAGAGTACGTTGATTTGGAGCTTATATTTATTGTTTATGGAGCTGCTAGTTAAAGCGCTACACACGCAAGAAATGTAACCTGTGTGAAGAGGAGCAAGAAAGTTGCAACATGAGAAAAGTATTGGAGGCGTTAGAACATACAGACATAGAGTGAATGTGGAAGAAGAAATTTTAAAATTCTCGTTGAAAATCCAAGTGCCAGTACTCGTCAAATTGCTCGTCAATACCAGGATTTCCAGAATTTTGGAATTTTGGACTATCCTTTGCGTCTGCAATTTTCCGAATGGCTACTAAATCGTACCAACAAAGAAGATTTTGCGAACAGTATATACTATATACAGTAAATACCGTTTTACTAGAAATGGTATTATGAGAGAAATTTAGAAAATTTAGAAAATAGTGAATTTATGGGCGGGAATTGTGAACAATAGTTTAATAAGACTTAATAGTAAAATGGAAATGCTTATTTGCGGTTTTTGCAAGAGAATTTACCAGAACTTGTAAAAGATATTCCATTACTTATGCGTCATAATATGTGGTTTATACACGATGGATGTCCTGCACATTTTAATCATAATGTATGAGATTCCCTCGATAATACTTTCCCGGAAAAATGGATTGATCGTAGTGGACCTATTGCATGGTCACCACGTGATCCCGATTTTAACACATTAGCCTATTTTATGGGGATTCATGAAGGAAACAGTTTATGCTAACCAGATTAATACAATCGACCAACTATGATTTCCGTCCATGATTTCCAAGATTATTTGCGAATTGGATACATCGTGCGCAATTGTGGTTATGTATTAATCGATTATCTATTTTGGGAAAATTATGAATAATTTTTGTTACCTATGTTTGTAATCAAAATTGACGATTTTGATGTTTTGATATTTCCTGCTACATATATAAAGAACTGTTATAGTTAAACTTTATCTGGTAATAAATTAATTATTTTGGAATAATTATGAACAATTTTTATTAATGACATTTAATTCTATCTATTTCGGTTTTCGAATTACAACTTAAATTCCAAAAATAACCATAATTCTCGATTGCAGAAACTGGCATCGTTCAAATTTATCTGATAATGGATTACGTATTCTGAGATAATTATAAACAACTTTTGTTAATAATATTTATTTCTATCTATGTTGGTTTTCACATTTTAACATATGTTTGTAACCAAAATGGTCGATTTTAATATTTTGATACTTCCTGCTACCTACATAAGGAACTGACATCGTTCAAATGGATTATGTACTCTGAAATAATTATAAATAAGTTTTGCTAATAGCATTTATTTCTATCTATGTTGGTTCTCGAATTTCAACCTATGTTTGTAACCAAAATGGTCGATTTTGACGTTTTGATATTTCCTATTACATACATAAACAACTGTTATAGTTAAACTTTATCTGGTGATAAATTACTTATTTTGGAATAATTATAAGCAATTTTTATTAATAACAATTAATTCTAATCATTTTGGTTCTCGAGTTACCACCTATGATCATAACCAAAATTGTTGATTTTGATATTTTGATACTTCCTGCTATCTACGTAAGGAACTGTCACTGTTCGAATTTATCTGACAATGTATTACGTATTTTGAGATAATTATAAATAACTTTTGCTAATAACATTTATTTCTATCTATGTTGGTTCTCGAATTTCAACCAATGTTTGTAACCAAAATTGTCGATTTTGACGTTTTGATATTTCCTGCTACATACATCAAGAACTGTTATAGTTAAACTTTATCTGGTAATAAATTACTTATTTGGGAATAATTATGAACAATTTTTATTAATGTCATTTAATTTTATCCATTTTGGTTCTCCACTTACACCCTATGCTTATAACCAAAATTCTCGATTTTGACATTCGACCTATATAAGGAACTGCCATCGTTCGAATTTATCTGATAATAGCTTATGTATTCTGAGATAATTATAAACAACTTTTGCTAATAACATTTATTTCTATCTATGTTGGTTCTCGAATTTCAACTAATGTTTGTAACCAAAATTGTGGATTTTGACGTTTTGATATTTCCTGCTACATACATCAAGAACTGTTATAGTTAAACTTTATCTGGTAATAAATTACTTATTTGTGAATAATTGTGAACAATTTTTATTAATGACATTTAATTTTATCCATTTTGGTTCTCCACTTACACCCTATGCTTATAACCAAAATTCTCGATTTTGACATTCGACCTATATAAGGAACTGCCATCGTTCGAATTTATCTGTTAATAGATTATGTATTCGGAGATAATTATAAACAACTTTTGCTAATAACATTTATTTCTATCTACGTTGGTTCTCAAATTTCAACCTATGTTTGTAACCAAAATTGTCGATTTTGACGTTTTGATATTTCCTGCTACATACATCAAGAACTGTTATAGTTAAACTTTATCTGGTAATAAATTACTTATTTGTGAATAATTGTGAACAATTTTTATTAATGACATTTAATTTTATCCATTTTGGTTTTCCACTTACACCCTATGCTTATAACCAAAATTTTCGATTTTGACATTCGACCTATATAAGGAACTGCCATCGTTCGAATTTATCTGTTAATAGATTATGTATTCGGAGATAATTATAAACAACTTTTGCTAATAACATTTATTTCTATCTACGTTGGTTCTCAAATTTCAACCTATGTTTGTAACCAAAATTGTCGATTTTGACGTTTTGATATTTCCTGCTACATACATAAAGAACTGTCATTGTTAGACCTTATCTGGTAATGAATTACGTATTTTGGTATGATTATGAACAATTTTTATTAATAATATTTATTTCAACCTATTATAGTTCTCGAGTTACAAACTATGCTTATAACCAAAATTGTCCATTTCAACATTTTGATATTTCCTGCTATATACATAAGGAACTGTTATCGTTAGACTTTATTTGATAATAAATTACGTATTTTGAGATAATTACGAATATTTTTTATTAATGACATTTATTTCTATCTAACTTGGTTCTCGAGTACCAACCTATGTTTATATTCAAAATTCTCAATTTTGACATTTTGATACTTCCTGCTACCTACATAAGGAGCTGGCATCGTTCGAATTTATCCGATAATGGATTCTATATTTTGGGATAATGATGAACAATTTTTTTATTTACTTTTATCTATGTTGGTTCTCGAATTTCAACCTAAATTGTCGATTTTAATATTTTAATATTTCCTGCTACATATATAAGGAACTGTCATCGTTCGACTTTACCTGGTAATGGTTTCTATATTTTGGGATAATGATGAACAATTTTTATTAATGACATTTATTTCTATCTGTTTTGATTCTCGAGTCACAACCTATGTTTATAACCAAATTTAAAGGTCACCTTACGTTCATTTCAGGCACATTAAGCGCACGTCGTTATATCGACAACGTTCTGGAACCGGTGTTAGCATCTTTTATGAAAAATTCCACTTTCCAACAGAATAAAGCAAGACCTCATCACTGCTGTTATTTGTTAACAAAGGTAGAGACACATCGTAACATATAATATGCAATTATAATGCAATTCTTAATCAAAATTAAATCTGGGCGTGTTACTGAACGAAGAGTTCCAATCAAAAATTAGCCCAAAAATGTTTTCAAATATTGAAGAATAATGCGTTAGAGATATAAACTCTAATCCATTTTATTTGTAATGTTCTGATAGTCGACGAAATTGTGATGATTGTGATCAAAATCCTTGATATTGTTTGATTAACTTATTTTAAAATATCTCCATTTTATGTGTCATTAACACGTAAACTGCCTCTTTTAATGACAATTGAGATTTGGAGGTGATTCATATCGATTATTCAAAATAATGCTATTTTCGAAATCGAATCCATATCGAAAAAATTAATTTTTCTCATCGAATTTATTTTTTAATACTTTACAGGATTTTTGCAGAATTTGTAAGGTTTACAATTATATTCACACAGGACATTCAAGTTTTCATCGGCGTCCAGAAATAATATCCAGAGCTTGATAACTTAATAAAATGTAGAAACAAAGAGATACAAAAAAAGTAAAAATTGTGATCGAAAATGTTACAAAAAGAAAATAAAAAGCAGTCATTTTTGTGACTTTTCTGAATAAAATTTTAAAGCGAACCAATACTGAGTAATATCGTTAAAAATACACTTTGTGATCCACAGTACATTTTCCATTACGATCCAGTTTGTTCTGATATTGGAAAATTCTTCCGCAACTTTATTTTTTCCCTTTTATTTTTGTATGGTTAAACCCGCTGTGGAAAGACGAGAAATGCAACGAAAAATGCTCCAGATTATGAGTACTGATGTTGTCTTTTACGTTTATACGACAATTCCTAGTTTCGTTTTATGTCTACGAATATCTTAAAAGAAAACTTCCTTTTATATTTAAACTTAAACGTCTAAAAGTCACAATATAAGCGAAAATATTTTAACTTTCAAATTTTAATGGCTCTTTCTTATAAATCGATGGATCCTTTTACAAAACGATGTTTTCCATTAGTAGTCGCTGCTCGTCAGTTTCAGGCGTAGTATAAATGAGGAAGTGAAAGTGCTTTACTTAAGGAAATGTAGATCCCTTTCACTGGCACGATGTTCGCAACGAAAAAAAAGCGCCTGAGTTTCATGATTTGAAGAGGTCGTGTGAAATTCCTCCTCCAAAAATATAAAAAAAAGATTTTTCCATCACCTCAAATTACCGTTATTACCGCGATTACGATCTATACTTAGTTTCTAAAGAAAAAATCGTGTGGTTTATTACCTATTGAGATGTAAAGAGATGTATTTATAAAGGATGCGGTGATTTCTAAGAAAATGAATCAATCTTTTCGAGTTATTTATTCCTTTACAATTTTCAATTGAAATTTGTCTATTATAATAAATCATTGAGGTGGTTATAATGACCGTTATAATCACATTAACGAGTGAAGTTGAGTGAAAGTAAAGAATGTTATTTAATGTGTCTAAAAAATTAATATTTTTTAAGAGACCTTCAACCGGATACCCCGAAGTAATTATATAAATACTCTCGAGTTCTCTTTTAACTCGACGGTTTTGGTGTGGTATCTGGACCAAGGTTGAGGTCGGTGCAAATGAACTTTCCGCATTTACAATTCGGACGGATTTTGGGACATGTAGACCTCGTTTCATGCACGTGAACCTAAATTACCTTAACTTTCCGAATTACAAAGTTAAAGTTACTTTATTAATTCAAACCCGGGGTTGAGACTAAAATAATTAAAATGAATACATTACTTTTAAATTGCCTTAAAAACAGAAAGTATAATATGAAAGGTGCAATTTCTATTTCAAAACATTTAACAATACAATTTCAAAAAGACTTACGTAACGAAAAAAAAATTGTATTATAATTGGGATTAGCTGGAGGCTTCTAACTTTTTCGTGAACGTTTATTTTAACGTGGGAGAGTGAAAGGATTGTTATCATTCCATCGGAGGTGGATTTTATCTGAATGGATTTTGAAATTCGATCAAATAAACCTTAAATTTTCAAAAATCGTATCTCAAGAACTAATTGAGATATTGGTTTGAAATGAAGAGCAATATGACGCAAATTTAGTTGGTATTTATGATCGTTTCTTCAAATCTCCTAATCTTTGAATTATCATTTTTCGATTAAAACTCTGCAAAAACGTAATTATATGTGATTGATAAAATCAAAAAATCTTTAAAGAATCGTATCTCAAGAACTAATTGAGATATCGCTTTGAAATAAAGAGCAATATGAAGCAAATTCAGTTGTTATTTAAGGTACTGAAGATCGTTTTTTGAAATCTCATAATCTTTGAATTATGATTTTTCGATTAAAACTCTGCAGAAACGTAATTATATGTGATTGATAAAAATCAAGAAATTTTCAAAAAATCGTATCTCAAGAAGTAATTTTGATAATGAATTGGAATGAAGAGCAGTTTAAAGCAAATTTTGTTGTTATTCACAGTGCCTAAAATTATTTCTCAAAATCTTTACATCTGCGAATTATGATTTTTTGATTAAAACTCTGCAAAAACTTAAATATATGTGTTCAATAAAAATCAAGAATTTTTTAAAGAATCGTATCTCCAGAACTAATTGAGATGTTGCTTTGAAGTAAAGAGCAATATGAAGCAAATTTAGTTGGTATTTAACGTATTGAAGATCGTTTCTTCAAATCTCATAATCTGTGAATTATGATTTTTCGAATAAAACTCTGCAAAAACGTAATTGTATGTGATTGATAAAAATCAAGAGATTTAAAAAAAAAATCGTATCTCAAGAACTAATTGGGATATCGCATTTAGATGAAGAGCAATTTGAAGCAAATTTTGTTGTTATTTAAAGTGCCTAAGATCATTTCTACAAATCTTTAAACCTCCGAATTATGATTTTTTGATTAAAACTCTGCAAAAACGTAATTATATGTGATTGATAAAATCAAGAAATCTTTAAAGAATCGTATCTTAAGAACTAATTGAGATATCGCTTTGAACTAAAAGCAATATAAAGCAAATTTAGTTGGTATTTAACGTACTGAAGATCGTTTCTTCAAATCTCATAATCTTTGAATTATGATTTTTCGATTAAAACTCTGCAAAAACGTAATTGTATGTGATTGATAAAAATCAAGAAATATTCAAAAAATCATATCTCAAGAACTAATTGGAATATCGCATTGAGATGAAGAGCAATTTGAAGCAAATTTTGTTGTTATTTAAAGTGCCTAAAATTATTTCTCAATATCTTTACATATGCGAATTATGATTTTTTGATTAAAACTCTGCAAAAACTTAAATATATGTGTTCAATAAAACAATTTTTTAAAGAAACTCAATAACTAATTGAGATACCGCTTTGAAATAAAGAGCAATATGAACAAATTTAGTTGATATTTAACGTACTGAAGATCGTTTCTTCAAATCCCATAATCTTTAAATTATGATTTTTCGATTAAAACTCTGCAAAAACGTAATTGTAAGTGATTGATAAAAATCAAGAAATTCTCAAAAAAGCATATGTCATGAACTAATTGGAATATCGCATTGAGTTGAAGAGCAATTTGAAGCAAATATTGTTGTTATTTTAAGTGCCTAAGATTATTTCTCAAAATCTTTAAATCTCCGACTTTAAATTTTTTGATTAAAACTCTGCAAAAACTTAAATATATGTGTTCAATAAAAATCAAGATTTTTTTAAAGAAACTCAAGAACTAATTAAGATACCGCTTTGAAATAAAGAGCAATATGAAGCAAATTTACTTGATATTTAACGTACTGAAGGTCGTTTCTTCAAATTTCATAATCTTTGGATTAGGATTTTTCGATTAAAACTCTGCAAAAACGTAATTATATGTGATTGATAAAATCAAGAAATCTTTAAAGAATCGTATCTCAAGAAATAATTGAGATATCGCTTTGAAATAAAGAGCAATATGAAGCAAACTTAGTTGGTATTTAACGTACTGAAGATCGTTTCTGGAAATCTCATAATTTTTTAAGATTATTTCTCAAAATCTTTACATCTGCGAATTATGATTTTTCGATTAAAACTCTGCAGAAACGTAATTATATGTGATTGATAAAAATCAAAAAATTTTCAAAAAATCGTATCTTAAGAAGTAATTGGGATATTGAATTGAGATGAAGAGCAGTTTAAAGCAAAGTTTGTTGTTATTCAAAGTACTATAGTGTATTTTTCCAAATCGTTAAATCTCCAAATTATGATTTTTTGATTAAAACTCTGCAAAAACTTAATTATATTACTTAATTATAAACAAAATAAAGAATTGTTTCAAGAATCGTATCTCAAAAACTAATTGAGAAATCGCTTTGAAATAAAGAGCAATATGAAGCAAATTTAGTTGGTATTTAACGTGCTGAAGATCGTTTCTTCAAATTCCATAATCTTTGAATTATGATTTTTCGATTAAAACTCTGCAAAAACGTAATTGTATGTGATTGATAAAAATCAAGAAATTTTCAAAAAATCATATCTCAAAAACAAATTGAGATACCGCTTTGAAATAAAAAGCAATATGAAGCAAATTTACTTGATATTTAACGTACTGAAGATCGTTTCTTGAAATCTCATAATCTTTGAATTATGATTTTTCGATTAAAACTCTGCAAAAACGTAATTGTATGTGATTGATAAAAATCAAGAAATTTTCAAAGAATCGTATCTCAAGAAATAATTGAGATATCGCTTTGAAATAAAGAGCAATATGAAGCAAATTTAGATGGTATTTAACGTACTGAAGATCGTTTCTTCAAATCTCATAATCTTTGAGTTATGATTTTTCGATTAAAACTCTGCAAAAACGTAATTGTATGTGATTGATAAAAATCAAGAAATTTTCAAAAAATCGTATCTCAAGAACTAATTGGAATATCGCATTGAGATGAAGAGCAATTTGAAACAAATTTTGTTGTTATTTAAAGTGCCTAAGATTATTTCTCAAAATCTTTATATCTGCGAATTATGATTTTTTGATTAAAACTCGCAAACACTTCAATACATGTGTTCGATAAAAATCAAGAATTTTTTAAAGAATCGTATCTCAAGAACTAATTGAGATATCGCCTTGAAGTAAAGAGCAATATGAAGCAAATTTAGTTGGTATTTAACGTACTGAAGATCATTTCTTCAAATCTCATAATCTTTGAATTATGATTTTTCGACTAAAACTCTGCAAAAACGTAGTTGTATCTGCTTGATAAAAATCAAGAAATTTTCAAAAAATCATATCTCAAGAACTAATTGAAATATCGCATTGAGATGAAGACCAATTTGAAGCAAATTTTGTTGTTATTTAAAGTGCCTAAGATTATTTCTACAAATCTTTAAAGCTCCGAATTATGATTCTTTGATTAAAGCTCTGCAAAAACGTAATTATATGTGATTGATAAAATCAAGACATCTTTAAAGAATCGTATCTCAAGAACTAATTGAGATATCGCTTTGAAATAAAGAGCAATATGAAGCAAATTTAGTTGGTATTTAACGTGCTGAAGGTCGTTTTTTAAAATCTCATAATCTTTGAATTATGATTTTTCGATTAAAACTCTGCAAAAACGTAGTTGTATGTGCTTGATAAAAATCAAGAAATTTTCAAAAAATCATATCTCAAGAACTAATTGAAATATCGCATTGAGATGAACAGCAATTTGAAACAAATTTTGTTGTTATTTAAAGTGCCTAAGGTTATTTCTCAAAATCATTAAATCTACGAATTATGATTTTTTGATTAAAACTCTGGAAAAACGTAATTATATGTGATTGATAAAATCAAGACATTTTCAAAGAATCGTATCTCAAGAACTAATTGTAATATTACATTGAGATGAAGACCAATTTGAAGCAAATTTTGTTGTTATTTAAAGTGCCTAAGATTATTTCTACAAATCTTTAAAGCTCCGAATTATGATTCTTTGATTAAAGCTCTGCAAAAACGTAATTATATGTGATTGATAAAATCAAGACATCTTTAAAGAATCGTATCTCAAGAACTAATTGAGATATCGCTTTGAAATAAAGAGCAATATGAAGCTAATTTAGTTGGTATTTAACGTACTGAAGATCGTTTCTTCAAATCTCATAATCTTTGAATTATGATTTTTCGATGAAAACTCTGCAAAAACGTAATTGTATGTGATTGATAAAAATCAAGAAATTTTCAAAAAACCGTATCTCAAGAACTAATTGGAATATCGCATTGAGATGAAGAGCAATTTGAAACAAATTTTGTTGTTATTTAAAGTGCCTAAGATTATTTCTACAAATCTTTAAAGCTCCGAATTATGATTCTTTGATTAAAGCTCTGCAAAAACGTAATTATATGTGATTGATAAAATCAAGACATCTTTAAAGAATCGTATCTCAAGAACTAATTGAGATATCGCTTTGAAATAAAGAGCAATATGAAGCAAATTTAGTTGGTATTTAACGTGCTGAAGATCGTTTTTTAAAATCTCATAATCTTTGAATTATGATTTTTCGATTAAAACTCTGCAAAAACGTAGTTGTATGTGCTTGATAAAAATCAAGAAATTTTCAAAAAATCATATCTCAAGAACTAATTGAAATATCGCATTGAGATGAACAGCAATTTGAAACAAATTTTGTTGTTATTTAAAGTGCCTAAGGTTATTTCTCAAAATCATTAAATCTGCGAATTATGATTTTTTGATTAAAACTCTGGAAAAACGTAATTATATGTGATTGATAAAATCAAGACATCTTTAAAGAATCGTATCTCAAGAACTAATTGAGATATCGCTTTGAAATAAAGAGCAGTATGAAGCTAATTTAGTTGGTATTTAACGTACTGAAGATCGTTTCTTCAAATCTCATAATCTTTGAATTATGATTTTTCGATGAAAACTCTGCAAAAACGTAATTGTATGTGATTGATAAAAATCAAGAAATTTTCAAAAAACCGTATCTCAAGAACTAATTGGAATATCGCATTGAGATGAAGAGCAATTTGAAACAAATTTTGTTGTTATTTAAAGTGCCTAAGATTATTTCTCAAAATCTTTACATCTGCGAATTATGATTTTTTGATTAAAACTCTGCAAACACTTAAATACGTGTGTTCGATATAAATCAAGAATTTTTTAAAGAATCGTATCTCAAGAACTAATTGAGATTTCGCCTTGAAGTAAAGAGCAATATGAAGCAAATTTAGTTGGTATTTAACGTACTGAAGATCATTTCTTGAAATCTCATAATCTTTGGAATTATGATTTTTTGATTAAAACTCTGCAAAAACGTAATTGTATGTGATTGATAAAAATCAAGAAATTTTCAAAAAATCGTATCTCAAGAACTAATTGGAATATCGCATTGAGATGAAGAGCAATTTGAAACAATTTTTGTGGTTATTTAAAGTGCCTAAGATTATTTCTCAAAATCTTTACATCTGCGAATTATGATTTTTTGATTAAAACTCTGCAAACACTTAAATACGTGTGTTCGATATAAATCAAGAATTTTTTAAAGAATCGTATCTCAAGAACTAATTGAGATTTCGCCTTGAAGTAAAGAGCAATATGAAGCAAATTTAGTTGGTATTTAACGTACTGAAGATCATTTCTTGAAATCTCATAATCTTTGGAATTATGATTTTTTGATTAAAACTCTGCAAAAACGTAATTGTATGTGATTGATAAAAATCAAGAAATTTTCAAAAAATCGTATCTCAAGAACTAATTGGAATATCGCATTGAGATGAAGAGCAATTTGAAACAAATTTTGTGGTTATTTAAAGTGCCTAAGATTATTTCTCAAAATCTTTACATCTGCAAATTATGATTTTTTGATTAAAACTCTGCAAACACTTAAATACATGTGTTCGATATAAATTAAGAATTTTTTAAAGAATCGTATCTCAAGAACTAATTGAGATATCGCCTTGAAATAAAGAGCAATATGAAGCAAATTTAGTTGGTATTTATCGTACTGAAGATCGTTTCTTGAAATCTCATAATCTTTGGAATTATGATTTTTCGATTAAAACTCTGCAATAACGTAATTATATGTGATTGATAAAATCAAGAAATTTTCAAAACATTTTGTCTCAAGAACTAATAAAGATATCGCTTTGAAATAGAGAGCAATATGAAACAAATTTAGTTGGTATTTAACGTACTGAAGATCATTTCTTCAAATCTCATAATCTTTGAATTATCATTTTTCAATCAATACTCTGCAAAAACGTAATTATAGGTGATTGATCAAAATCAAAAAATGTTCAAAGAATCATATCTCAAGAACTAATTGGGATATTGCATTGAGATGACGATCAATTTGAAACAAATTTCTTATTTCATAATCTTTAAATTATCATTTTTCTAAATTTGTCAAATTGTTATAGTTTACAAATTATTACAAATATTTTCTTGTTATGTAAAACCAATTTTATTAAATTTCCTTTGTCTCTATCAACGTTGATTTCTGCTTGAAACTAAATTAATCACAATTAAATTTCCACCGAGACGTTTTTAGTCCATTTCCAACCCTACATTCGAAATGCGAACCCACAGAAATTGTATATGCAGAACTAGAGGAAACTATTAACCACCGTAATGCATTCATGTCGAGAATATTAATATGAAATGTGACGGAATTAGCGACATATTCGAATTACGTCTGTTCCTATTATCATGTCTTTATCGTGCATTTGATTTCATAACTAACCCATTAGTGATTACGGTTCAGTCCATTTCAAATTTGGGGTAAAAAATTTTGTAATATTTTTTTGTGGTACAAAAAGATTAAAGAATTAAAACATAGTTGGTGAACTAAAGTTTCCACGACTTTTGACCTAAAAATTCATCGGTTCAGACCGAGATATATAGTGTGAAAACTATCGTCGGATTTATGGCTCGATTGGAAGCTGAAAATTTGCTTTTGCTCGGGTATTTCCGCGTGAATTATTACCGTACGGTGATTTATTTAGAGTCGATATTAGTGCCTATTTGGCTTTTCGATTTTATTTGTATTTGCGATCGCTTTTTTTAAAAAATTATCGTTGTTTAAATTTCATAATTGATTCTTCTCAGTGTCAAAACGAGGCGACAAATTTATCGTTTCGTTCGGCTACCGATTGCAATTCATCTCCGTTTAAAGTCAGGTTTTCTCTCGTCCCAGCTCTCTTCCGCCTGATTTATACTTGGTACAACAATCTAAAACGAAACGACTCGTTTCACCGGGCTTCTACAACTTTTTATACTGGATAGAAGTTTTCCTAAAAAAGAAGCTTGGGAAATTTTTTCTTAGAAATTTTTTTCTTTTTGCCACCTTCTCTTTATTCTACAGCCTTTTAACTTCTATGTTATCACCAAACTCCTTTTAGACGCATCTTGCCTCAATAAAAGAAATTATAAGATACAAGAAAGAAAGTAAAACTCCACCGTTAGGTGAAGTTATTGAGGACAACGAGGCAAAAAAAGACCCGGGAAATTTATCATATTACACTTTAACTTTCGATGTCATCAACAGCATTCCTGTTTAGAAGTTACGTCTCTCTTGTTTGTGTTAGCCGGTAGAAAGCTGCAAATAGATTGTGATCAATGAATTATGTTAACGACAACTATAAACATTGTCACCGCGACCTATACGCGATCGTCGTTGTCCAAGGTTAGGAATAAAAACGACCAGACGATAACGTTCGTTAAAGAGAGACCACTTTCGAAATGCTTTTCAGGTTCTCCGAGGAACTATCGGTAGTTCCAGAGGTACTTGTACTTTTATTGAACACTTTACGAAGGTTTTTACTACCGGGAATAGTCTTATTGTTAACCGATAAGGTTGCGAGTTTTACTTTAAGACGTATTTAGACCTACATTTTCTCTATTTAATGTTGGGAATAAAATATTATTTTCGTATATTTATATTTTACTCGTTTATGGTTTCAATTACGTATATACAGTAAAGCTCCGCTAATTGGTACACTCGCAAATTCGAAATCTCTTGTAATTCGAACAAAATTAGATAATGGATACATTGTGTCCCTTGTATTCGTAAAAATTTACTAATCGGAATTTACAAATTTTTCGATCTATCTGTACACGATATTTCGAAAATACTGAAGGGCTTCTATTAAAATAGGTGAAATCACACTTTCCAATGTTTGCTAATCTTCGTAATTTATTAACAAAATTTACAAACTGATTTGACAACCTTGGCAAAATCTGCACAGCTATCTCGCTATCAGATACCCGGCCTTTGGTCTTGATTGGCCGGGTAGTGTAGGAATGGAGCCCATCTTTGGGTCACCGACCCACTAAAAACCCTTTTCCTCAGCCATCTACAGAGGTCACCTCACACCTCTGCAGATTGTCAATTCCGTAAATCCCATCACCTTGTTTGTCTTCCTTCCTCTCGGGTCACCAATCCAAAAGTGGACGACTCCTTCCTCCAATCTTCCCTTATCGTTGTTTCTACATCTCCTTAACGGATGTCCTATCCACACGGGTTATCCATCTCATCGTCCCTTCACCTAACTTTCCTGTTCTTGAAACTCCTCCATCCATTTGTACACCAAATATCAAATCATACCACACAAAGACCTTTAAATAAAATTTACAATGTTTACCGCCTCTATATTCGTACTTTTCCAAGGTAACCTGTCGCGTACTACCTTGTCTATGTATTTCTTCCCTTTCCTTCTGCATCAGAATTGTTCTGATGTACGCCTCTATTTCTTTCCATTCATCCTCACTGTTTAACATGAGTTCAACTGCGTTTTCAGGGCTGATTTGGACATCCAGAAATTGGCATATGCATTCGCTATTTAATCTAGGACAGTAATAGAAGATGTGTTCTACATCATCCCTTTCCCCGCAATAGTCACATTTGTTTGTGCTTGCTCTCTTATCCAGCTCCTGCTTCTCTATCGCTCCAGATCATTCAGGATTCGTTTTGTCACTCCTTCAACATCCCTTCTCCTACTTCGACCTCCTTATCGTCATCTCCCCAGGTTGCTGCTTTCTTTGCTATTATCAGATCTAGAGGCATCGAGTTGCCCACCACCTGCAATACTTCCGTCGAGCTCGTTCTGTAGGCGCTTAAAACTCACTCATGTACAGTAGCTGTACATAGATTGTCAAGCCTATCAATTTTCTCTTTTCAGTTGTTGGTCCAAACATTGAACCCATGATTCTATGGAGAGCGCTCATTATCTTTTGTATCTTCATCGTTACTGCCTCAATATGTGCACCCCATTTTAGATCTTTTTCCAGGGTGACCCCTAGATACTTGAGTGAGGATTTTGTAGTGATCTCCACCTCTTTTACTGTCAATTTGATTCCTTTAGCACCTCTCCTACTTCTCAACATTATCGCCTCTGTCTTTTCTGGAGCAATTTGTAACCCTATGCATTCCATCTTCTGTACGATGTTCTTTACCGCTATTTCTGCCTTTTGCTCAATTTCATCACAGCTCCAACCCGGAACTATGATTGCTAGGTCGTTTTCGTAAGCTATAAGGCGAATATCATCGTATTGTAAGTCAGTGCCCAAAAATGTTCCAGAGCAGCGGTCCAAGAAGGATCCCTGAGGAACGCCCCTCGTAATTTTATATCGAATTTTCTCATACTCAACGTATTTGTTGCTTAGGTATGCTTTTACAATGTTGATTAATTGTGTTGTTAGGTTTTTTCGTTTCATTGCATTTATGATCCTTCCCCATGACACCGTTCCAAAAACATTTTTTACATCTATTGCTATCATGAGGCACATGAGGCACTTTCTCGATCGCGTGGACTGTCGATCTGTCCCTTGTGAAGCCGTATTGTTTGTCCGAAAATATTTAAAATATTTATTCGATTTTTAATCAAAGACTCAAAAATTTTGCCATAATTGTCTAAAAGACACAGAGGTCTGTATCTTCTTCTGTCATCTCAGTCACTGCATCTTTAACTATCTCAGATGACTAACTAACTAGATCTAACCCAACCAACTTCAACTGAAATATACAGGATTGCCAAACTCAACCCAACCCTGTATATTTCAATTGAAGAAAAACTAGATCCAATATTAGACCTAGAACTAGAATCATGCGAACTTAGTCACCTTGAGAGATGAACTGCTAAACCCGATTGTTTTTAGTTCTAGATCTAGAGTTAGATCTAATTATATAAAACTAACACGACACCTAGAAGTGAAAAGCTTCTCTGAAGACACACGGCTAAACCAGAATCTTTTAATTTCTAGGTCTACTGTTAGATCTAATAATAAAGTGTTATCTAGTTTTACTTCAATTGAAATATGCAAGGTTTCCAAGTCAGTTTGTAAATTATTCCAGAAACTATTAAATATAGAGGCCTTTGTTAAAAAAACGTCTTAATCCATCCTAATCCAACCCAAACCTACCTATATATTTGAATTGAAGAAAATCTAGAACCAACACAAACGACATTCGGGTTTAGCCGTTTTGAGAGATGTACAACTAAACAAGTATGTTTCTTGTTCTAGATTTAGAGTTAGATCTAATGATACAAAACTAGAATTAACACTAGACTTAGAAGCGGAAAGATTCTGGTTTAGCCGTGCATCTTTAGACGCACAGCTAAACCCAAAGCTTTCTCCTTCTAGGCCTAGTGCGAGTTTTAGTTTTGCTTCAACTGAAATCAGTTTGTAAGGTACTCTATTCCAGAAACTATTCGCTATAGAGGTCTTCGATTGAAAAATGTCTTCATCCAACCCAACCCACCCAGACCTGTATATTTTAATTGAAGAAAAACTAGAAGCAACACTAGACCTGGAACTAGAACCATTCGTGTTGTATAGTATTAAGAGAATATAGATTCCGCCACGTGAGGGAAAAAGCCATAGACAAATATAGTAATATAGATGAGGCTTGGTCTACTGCACATCCAAAAATTCTTAAGAGTTTTGATGGTGGCCATTTTTCACCAATGTGACTGAAATAGCTGTTACTATTTCTGGCTGCGAAGTAAGTTAGCTATAGTTTTGTCCTTTTTCATTTATGACCTAACTTATAAATGATATACCGTATTAATATAAATAATTTTCAAATTTTAAGTACCCTCCTTTTTTTGTTACGTAAGTTTTAAAGCTTACTTTAATTTCACCTATCGTTTTTATCACAATATGAGATAATTCATTATTCATTAATGTGTTAAGTTGTACAAATTTCATCCATATCAAATAAAGCTAACACCTTGTAAGTGAGATGTTTAAATATTTAATATATTAATATCTAACATGATAACTCTTACAACAATGACCATGCAGGTTAACAACAGACTTTTCGCACATTTTTGTGGCACAACGATTTTGTTTTTGAACTGGTATTATCCAATGATTCAGGCAATCATTCGAAGGCATAGGTTTTATTTGCAGTGGTTTTGAAATCTTTGCATGTTCTCTGTTAGTGCTCGTTGACCATAGCTTTTTAAATAAATTTGGACTTTTCGCCTTAATTTTAAAACATCTATTTTTCCGTTTCCTGATTGCTTGCGATAAATTTGCCAGGAATTGTGGAGGCAAGTATTTAGACAGAAGGCAAACACGACTCACCATCATTAATTTGTCCAAACACTCATTCTATAGTTTTCAATGTTTTGACCCATTCTATCAACTCCCCCCGTATTTTTGTAGTACTGATCAATAATATGAGATTGAAAAACATGTTCATTCTTCCTTGCTTGGTATCTATCTATTTACTTGTGAGATTGGGTTAACTGTGTCACAGGAACTTACAGTAAGAACAGTGCTGTTATCACTACAATAGTACTGACATAAACAATCAAGAAACAATAGATTATATTTTAGTGCAAAAACGGTCTGAAATTATTTACAGTAAATTACGAAGTACTTACCAGCTTTCGTTTTATTTGTGCAATACTTTCTAATCATGTCAGTGTCTTAGTAAGAATAATTAACAGAAATTTTATGGCGTTGTTTGTAACTACATTGTTTGTTAAACACATTGAATCAGATGTTACATTATACCAAGAAGATAAACCAAGAAGAGAATAGGACCAAGAATCGAGCCTTTTGGTACCCCTAATACACTAGTTGTTTTCATTCCTGAATGTATGATTTCCAGATTTCAGTGCATTCCCCAAAATAGCATATTTCTCCAACTTATCCGTAAATATGTTATTGTCCACTAAATCAAAAGGTCTACTTAAATCGTAGAAAACAACCTGAGTATTCTCTTTATCAACAAAACCTTTGACAATTTTATGTATAATGTTCCTTACAGCCGTCACAATAGACCTTTGTTTTTGATAGCCATGTTGATATGGCGTTATAAGCTGCCCATCACATAGATGTTTAACGATTCTAGCCCTTATCACGACTTCAAGAACTTGCATCAGCTCGTTCGGAAAAATTCCTTCTTATCTCGCATAAATATTTTAATATAAACGATTCTATCTCATTGAGCTATTTTGTGGATAGACCGTAGATATCCTTGTACTGCTACTTTTTATTGATCTTATTATTTCTCAAATCTCTTCTTTATCTGTTTGTTCCATTTTCATAATTTTAACCGGCTTAGTTTTTATCAAACCCACCGGATCTATTACATTACCATGTAAGTTTTTAATAAGTTCAAAAGAACCACTATCTACAAAGAAAATCGTTCAAGGCATCTGCTTGTAATTAACTATAGTTTGTTGTTTGCCTTCGTATGACAGCTTTTACCAATTTCTGTGTTAATTAACTTCCAAGCAGCAAGTATCCGTAGCAGATACTTTATTCTATTGAGTATAATAAAATCACCGTAGTCTTCCTTTTTTGCTTGATCTGCCAGTATTCTATAATCTAATAATATGTCATTTCAGAGTCTTAAATTTAAGAGCTTTTACTAAAAAATGGAATATAGAAATCAAATAATCGAAAGGATTTACTGAAAAAGCGGTAGGAATATATAAAGAAATGCTTAAAAAATGCCAAATGATGAAATATTGAAGAATTCACAGCTGTTGTTTAATAGAATTTTGAGAACATCTAAAAAAGGTTCTTGAACAAAATTTAATAAAGACTCTATGATAGAGGAGCCAAGAAAAGAGTAGACTTTTACCATGGGGAAAACATAATGGTAAGAACAGAAAAAGACTGGGTTTCTGCCAAAATTGTGAATAAGACAGAAACATCAAATCTTACATTATTAAAGACATTAACAATAAAGAATACAGAAGAAATTTCAGTTTCCTCAGAAAATCAATTAATGAGCCAAAGTTTATAAATAACGATGATAGCGACTTACAGGAAAGAGAAGAGGAGAATTTAAGAAACCCTGAAATTCCTAAAAGACCATAAACAGAAGTTAGAACCAGAAGCTCCTAAGCTTACTACGTGATCAGGGAGATTGTTCATGTTAGAGATAAAGCTGTGTCTGATTTTAACTAATATAAGAAGTGAATGACTAGATTTAACTACATTTCCAAGCATCTGACTATAATATAAGAAGTGAATGACTACATCTGACTACATTTTCCAAGCGGGTTATATGCAAGTAGCACTTGTTTGATTTTGAAATTGTGCATGTGTATGTTGTTGGAAGATATCTTCTTAAGATGAAATCTAATGCCGTCGAAGATGTTGCCTGTTCATTCTTTCACATTTAACACAAAATTATTGTTTAGAAAAATGTGTCCTTCCTTCTTCTTGGAAAACTGCTCTCATGACTCCATTAGCAAAAGTTACTAACCCAAAGGAGTATAAGGAATATTTCAAAAGTGGTGGAAAAAGTTATGGATTTTTAGGTTAGAAAACTTATTGATTCTCAACTATACGTGAGTGTTAAAGTAAAGTAAGTAAGTGTTGCTAAAGTAAAGTAAGAAAGAGATTGAGAAATTAATGAATAGACAATGTAACTTACAGTTCAACTTATGACTTAGAACTTCAAATCTTAGTATTAATGAACGAATCTAGAGAAAAATCTTAGAGCAACAAGGAAAAGTGCATTCAACAAAAACAAAAATGATTAAAGCTGGAAACTTTTAATCGTTTATTCTAATTTGAGAGAGTAAAAGTATTCTATTTTCCTTTTATTATTCCATCAGAGATGGATTTTATCTGAATGGATTTCGAAATTC
This sequence comes from Onthophagus sagittarius, assembly GCA_036711965.1. Taxonomy (NCBI): domain Eukaryota; kingdom Metazoa; phylum Arthropoda; class Insecta; order Coleoptera; family Scarabaeidae; genus Onthophagus; species Onthophagus sagittarius. The sequence goes on from JASERS010000005.1 coordinate 33,492,523, forward strand.
GATCAATTAAACGTTGAAAATCTGGCAGGAAACGTTGACGGAGACTCAATCAAATTCGTTCCCCCAATTTCAACCGCCTCACCGAGAGGACGACACAACATCCTCGCTTCAAAAGCACCACCACGAGAGGTACTCCTATTGATTTTGTCCGAGTTTATTCGGTATAAATCTACGAAGCGGAAACGGCCTCGAAAAGTCAGATTCATTCGGAAAAATTCTCCAGAGACCGACGTTGTGGCCCAATTCGACGACTTTCTGCTTCGTTGTCGACCCCAAAAGCAAAATAATCGATCACGACTCGTTTTTTTAGTCACTTTTATTAGAAACCATCGACTTCAAAGAGAAATTTGTCATTATTTTTATTGCTAGTTTTATATTTTGGTTCTTAAATTAAAAAAGATTGTTCAATTTTAATTGTTTTTATTTTTCAACATTTTTTAATGTCAACACATACGAATGCAAATTTGTTTTCGTTGCGTTTGTTTTAGATTAATGAAAAAGTAATTGTTTGTTCAATGGTATTCCTACTTTTTTTAGGTTCATAAAAAAACGAGATTTATCATGGTTTAAAAAATTTCAACAATGAAATACGTATATTTAGAGAAAAATGCGTTCGTCGTAAAAACAAAATAAAAATATAAATTCGTCAAAGTTAATATATCGAATCGCGTCTATGTTTTAATTATAAATAATAGAAAGTTTCGACGATTATTCATCAATGTCCACCAAAAATTAAATCGTGAGTCAATGAAGCGATTATTATTCATAGAAATCGCTCGGTAACGAAATCTAATTGGACAGTTCAGACGTTATAAAAGATTTCTAATTAACGTATCATTTCTATTTTGCAAGAAAACCCAAAGATCGTTGTGTCATAATTTATATTTTTAGAAATTCAATATTTTTTTGAATATTATTATATTCGAGCATTTTATGTTTCTATTCATATCAAGGTTGGATCAAAAAAGAATTTTAACAAAATATTTCTCTCCATTGCGTTAGATTTACATAAGATACAGACGTTCCTCAGTCTACTCCTTATTATTACCAAACTGATAAGGTAGATAAAGCAGGTAGAATAATCCAACAGTGTTTAGAGAAATTGAAAATCAATATCATGAAATTTTTCAACTTTAATTTTACGTAAAGTAGAAATGACGAAATCTCTCAAGTATACATAAATTGTGCTATAAAATATCAAGGCTATACATTAGATATAACATAAGGTTCATTAACGAAAAGAAATTGTGAAAAAAAATTGAAGAACTGGACTTTTAAGTGTGTCAATTGTGTTGACTCCCGAGAGGACACTTCAAGAGGTACAATTAAAATAAAACGTTAAGACCCTCAAAAATAAGTACAATTTTACTTCTCCATCTAGAGCAAACAAATACATAAAGGTTTATTAATGTCATAAAAAATTACGCGCAGTGGAATGTTAATGACACATTCATTGAATAAAGTTATGCAGGAAGAGAAAAAAGACTTTTAAGAGAAATTGAGCTACAAACTCTGTTGAATCATAACAAAAAACGATTGAGTATTGTACAAGATAACAATTTCCCAATGTGTGGGACCATCATCTTGTTAAAAAATGATACCATAATCTCAAAATTTCTAGTGCTTTCTATATGGCTTGTTAATGATTTCAATTAATCATTAAAATAATAAATTTACGGGGATTCCTTACAATAAATTTAAATTTTCTCCTCTTTACGTCTAAGGTGTTACACAATTTTAACATAATCATATTTTATTGAGAGTATTATGTACTTTAAACGCCAACAGTGGTTTAGAAACTATCTGACAACCTTGACAAGATTGTTCGATCCAAATTTGTATGCATCGTAATGAGCTAAACAATAATCGCTTTCTTCTTGAACTCAATTCTATTTATCTGGAATGAAATTGTTGTATAAAAGTAACATTCAGAAAATCTTTGCTAATTCGGCTCAATCAAAACCAGCTTAATTCAAATTATGAAAGTATCCGGACTATTGAAGTCATATTTAGATATTGTCAAAAAGTGTTATAAACACATATTGGACTAGATAAAAATAATATCTGCAGTTTATGTTGCAGTATATATGATACAGTGAACTGGCTAATTTGCTCTAGCATAATACCGATTCCTTTAATTGGACTCTTCACTGCCCAACGAAACGAGTGCGCCGCTTTTAAGGGGCTCGTTTCAAACAAATAAATAATGTACATCATCATTGCCATGAAAAGAACTAAGAATATCCCAAGATAGACCAGGGACACATACAAAAACTTTTTAGGGATCGGTGCGAACCCTTACGAAGATAACTGGTGGATATCGACAGAGAATATTCTTATGTTCTCTCTTGAGAACACCGAAGAAGAAATACAGGTAATGGCCAGAAGGTTAAAGAACGGTAGAGCCCCGGTAGAGTTATCGAGGCAGTCTTCAGGAAGGCAAAACAGATGGACAAGTATAGACATTAAAAGAGATTTATTTTCAAAAACTATTTACTGAATATAATTAAAAGGTATCTGAATAATAAATACATTTAATATGAAGGAAGCATATACTAAATAACCAGGGGCATCTCTCAGGAATCGATATTGGGCCTTTTTTGACCAATTGCTGAAGCATGACGAAAAAGGCTGTGCTAAACTCGTCGCATACGCGGATGACCTTGCGGTGGTTGTAACCCGATGAAAGGTGGAAAAAATACAAAAATTGCACAGAGAAAGAACTGAGTGAGAAAATGGAGGAAATGGACATAGAGATGACGCCGGAGAAGACAGAGACCGTGATTCAGAGAATCACGGTCTGAGCAGCAGGAAAACGAAACGAGACGTCCAGATAACGATGAAGGGACACGTAAAAGAGTTAGCTAAATATTTCTATGTCCTGATTGGGAAAGACATGAGGTAGGTAAGTCATATTGATTACATTCACAGTAAGACGCAGAGAATGATGAGCGCGTTACATCGAGTAATGGTTGTAACATACGGTCTCCGAGCCGAAAAGAGAAGAATAATAGCGTCTGTGATTTACTCGCAAATGTTGTATGCCTGCCAGGACTGGGATGTCGGGAATGCAATGTCCAAAAACATGTTGAAAAGTTGAGCAATAACTTTTAAACTATACTGGTAACGACAAGTACGTTGCCGGTAGACCTCATATACATGAAAAGAAATGCTATAAAGGAGGAAGGCAGTAATAAGGAAGATAGAGGCTAAGGTAAGGCTCGGTCGAGCAAAAAAATAATGCTAGACATCATGACGTGGATCATCACACGATGGGATGGAATTACCTACTACACTTGTGCAAATTTTTTTTATTATATATAAGTCCATCGACATCTACGGTCATTGAGGCCAATTTGTGCATATGTAAGAAAGTGGAGGACGACAAATATGTGTATTAAGAGCACTGAGACGACGTGGAGTCCTGACTCAGGAGAACTGCGTGGAGGTGAAAAGCAGGAGAAAAGCACACAGGCATGAGAGCGTCGTCGGAAAGATCAGGGGGTTGGAAACATGCCCCCCGCCCCCATTGTAGGTATGTTTTCAGAAGTAATTATTATTTAAAAACTTAAAGAACACCTAATGGATGGTGATGATGGGCAGACAGTGGACATCAAGCCAAAACGGTTAACTCTTAAAAAGACTAAAGAGACATTATATACGTGTATATTACCTTTATATCGTCATTATCTTCTGTAGTTGTACATTCAAATGATTTGTGAATTTCTTTTCCTTCTCCACCAATACAATGAAGAAATACTGCTACTTGTACATTCTTTTCTATACCATGATCGAATTTTGCGTCATGTTTCCAGATATATATAACGGTTCTGGTTGTTTCTCTTCTATTACTTAAATTTTCTTCTAATTTTGTGACCTCGCCATATTATATAGTAATACTCGTTTAATCCAGTTCTTTATGTTTTATTATTAAATAAACTTATAAGTATGAAGGCTTTCACGACCATTGTTAATTGAACTAAAATTAGAACTAACACTAAGTGATTGGTCACTTCGAACCAGTTTCTGAAGAAGGTTGCAATATGGCATCCGAAACGTCAAACATTTTTTCAAAAACGCATGGCAAAACCAGAAAGTTTCTAGATTTAGATCTAGTGTTAGTCCCAGTGATAGTACTAGTGTTAGTGCTAGTGTTAGTTCTAATTTTAGTTCAATTAGCGCCGGTCGTGAAAGCCTTGGTATTTATGTTTTTACTTTTTTTCCTTTGTTTATGAAAGTTACTACTAATTAATGGATCGGAACTGAGTCTTGTATATTTTCGCCTCTTAACCTTTTCGGACAAATCTCCAATTCTAAAGTCTGTGCAAAAAGTTGAGACCACTTTAGAGGTTAATATCATTGTGACCGTTCAATAAAAAAATGCGGTAGAGTTTGTTATAATCAGTGAACAATTTTGCATATCATATGTTAATTTGGAAATTTGCGGATTTTCGAGCCCTAACTTTGAAAAACTGATAACAGAATCCGACAAATGACATATTTTAATAAAAACATTGAAATTTGCCAGATTGTTTTCGAAATTCGAGACTACACGAAATATCGATAAAATAAAATATCAAATAAATATAAAATACCAACTCAAATATGAAATTTTTTCGTCAAATAGTTTTGAAAAACAGAAATCGCAAGGTAAAAAAAGTTGCTGATATTTTCAAAAACAGGGTACTTGTATCACTTAACTCGCGATAAAAGAAAGAACATGGACACGACAATTTCCAAATCAACATATAATAAGCAGAATGGCTCGCGGATTATAGCAAACTTTATCAATGTCTAAAGTGATGGTACTTGACTTTTTGCACATAGCAGCAATGGAACTAGTGACGACACAAATACTGAGTCACCTCTTTTCTCTGAATTATTTTGAAATTTTTGCTTTTTTGCTTATAAGTAGCATGATTTCCACTACAATCAAACCCCCATTTATTATGTAACGTTAAATTTCATTCAATTTCGGACCGCACATCGGAACATTTGAATATCTTTTCACAGGTGTCAAAACTTTTTTTTATGTTATCATCAAAATCATCACCAAATCATGTCCATATCTATTGACGGTCTCACAAATTTTTAAGTATTGGTTTATAATTAAATTAACGGATATTATTAAATCAATAGGTTCCTCAGCAGTGTGTTGTGGTTTCTCAGTGATTGCCACGAATTTTAAGAGAAGTGAAACTACATTTCAAATGTAGTATCTTTAGAAGAAAATAAACATAAAAGCTAAAACACAGCTCCAAAATGTCGAAAATTATAACAAGAATAAATGTAAGATCTACAATTATGTGTGAAATAATCTTTGACTATCAATTTTTTACTTTCGGCGCACTTTGGTGCAAGATTTCTTTTTTATGCTATGTACGCCATACCTTTATCAGTAAAAAAATGTTACAATTGTACTTATTCGTTCTTTCACAAGATGTTTAACTTAAGAGATAAAATAGTCAAAAAATATAAATATTTATTGACGTTAATAAAAATGATTGTAATTTATTTTAGCAAACTCTTTTTGAAATTTTGAAAGGCACAATATGAAGCTCTTCCAATACTTTTTACCAATGATACAAAATTTTTATGTAGTGGTATACTGTATGTTCTTATTATCTAAAGTTGTACCATTTTGTAGAAAATTTTATCATACAAAATAAAGAAATTTTAATGGCAAGTTATTTCGTGCAGTCACTCTTATAAAACACCCACGTCTTCATAGTTATCATTAAGAGTCTTTAAATAGTTAAAATATATATAACATTTAAAAAATTTTATTAATTGTTTTTTGATCGGGTCTTGAGCTCGGATCACTGTGCCTCGGCGGAATGAGAATAAAATCGTCTTGTAGGAGACTTTATATGTTTTCTAGGATATATAAGAAACGATGTCGCTTCAAATCGCCGAGGTCGCTTGCGGGCGAGGCGCCGGATTTGAAATATTAACAGAAAATTGTTCATTTTGGAAGATTGTAGCGCCTCGCCCGCAAGCGACCTCGGCGGAGTAGGTATAAAATTGTCTTGTAGGAAACTTTATATATTTTCTAGGATACATAAGGAAAGATGTGGCCTCAAATTGCCGAGGTTGCTTGCGGGCGAGGCGTCGGACTTGAAGTATTAACAAAGAATTGTTCATTTTGAAAGATTGTAGCGCCTCGTCCGCAAGCGACCTCGGCGGAGTGGGAATAAAATCGTCTTATAGGAGACTTTATATATTTTCTAGTATATATAAGGAAAGATTTCGCCTTAGATCGTCTGGGTCGCTTGCAGGCGAGGCGCTGGATTTGAAATATTAAGAGAAAATCATTCATTTTGGAAGATTGCAGTGCCTCGCCCGCAAGCGACCTCGGCAGAGTGGGAATAAAATCGTCTTATAGGAGACTTTATATGTTTACTAAGACATATAAGCAAAGGTTTCGCTTCAAATCGCCGAGGTCGCTTGCGGGCGAGGCACTAGATTTGAAATATTAAGAAAAAATCGGTCATTGTAGAAGATTGTGGTGCCTCGCCTGCAACCGACTTCGGCAGAGTAGGAATAAAATCGTCTTATAGGAGACTTTATATGTTTACTAGGATATATTAGCAACGATTCCGCCTCAAATCGCCGTGGTCGCTTGCGGGCGAGGCGCTTGATTTGAAATAATAAGAGAAAATCGTTCATTAAGGAAGATTGTAGCGCCTCGTCCGCAAGCGACCTCGGCAGAGTGGGAATAAAATCGTCTTATAGGAGACTTTATATATTTTCTAGTATATATAAGGAAAGATTTCGCCTTAAATCGCCTGGGTCGCTAGCGGGTGAGGCGCCGAATTTGAAATATTAAGAGAAAATCGTCCTTTAGGAAGATTGTAGCGCCTCGCCCGCAAGCGACCTCGACGGAGTGAGAATAAAATCGTCTTATAAGAGACTTATATATTTACTAAGATATACAAGGAACTATTCGCCTCAAATCAATGAGGTCGCTCGCGAACGAGGCGCTGGATTTGAAATATTAACAGAAAATCGTCCATTGTGGAAGATTGTAGCGCCTCGCCCGCAAGCGACCTCGGTGGAGTGAGAATAAAATCATCTTATAGGAAACTTTATATATTTACTACAAAATATAAGGAACGATTCCGTCTCAAATCGCAGAGGTCGCTTGCGGGCGAGGCCCTGGATTTGAAATATTATCAAATAATCGTCCATTGTGGAAGATTGTGGCGCCTCGGCCGCAAGCGACCTCGGCGGAGTGAGAATAAAATCCTTTTAGAGAGATTTTTATATTTACTAAGACATAAAAGAAATGATTTGATCTAAATATGTACTGAATGTTGTTGTTTGCTACATCCCGCCTGGCACACCTGGAGAAATGTATGGTCACGTCTTCGATTACATTGAGTCAATGTTGGATATGTCTTTGGATACTGTGGGATATCTGTTGGATATCGTGGGTAACTTTAATATTCCGTCTCTTGACGCTGCAAATGATGAACGTGCAACTACTCTTTCCAACTTTCTTAGCTATAATGACTGTACAATTAAATAGTGTAATTAATATTATTGATAGAACTCTTGATTTGGTACTTGCCTCTTCAAATTTAAGTCTTCAAATTATACACTCAGACTTTATATTGGTGCGAGAGGATAATTATCATCCAGCGTTACTAATGACCTTTGCAGTAACAGTGCCTACACGATTGATAGCTACAGATTTATACCGCGACGCCCGGTACTGCTTCAGGAGACCTTGCCTGCCTGAGTTGTACGAGGCACTGTTGAACATTGATTGGACTCATTTATTTACGTTGTCATCGGTTGAACAATCCTGTAAAGTTTTTTATGAAGCATTATACAACGTCCTTGATGCTCACGTACCTAAATCTATGGGCAAACATGTAGGGTCGAAATATCCCGTATGGTATTCAGCTGACTTAATAAAAATGCTTAGATTAAAACAGCATCATCATAAATTATATAGAAAAACTCATTGTGCATATCATCGCACAAGTTTTAGTCGACTTCGCAGGGACTGTAAGTCACGAATACGGCAGGATCGTCGAATATATATCGAATCCTTGGAGAGGGACATAAAAAGGGAAGCAAAAAACTTTTGGCGCTTCGTTAACATGACTAGGAACAATAAAACATCTCCAAAACAGCTCCCTTAGGTTGGCAGGTGAAATTGTGTCTGACTTGCCGACAGTAGTTAACTCGTTTGCCGATCACTTTGAAGTCATGTATTGTCCTGCATATGTTATACCTACCTGTAACACTCGCGTAATGCGTGACACTAATTCTGTCACTTTTGGCATCTCCGAAGTTAGCCATGACGAAATGATCGAATCTTTCAGAAAATTTAAGGCAAAGGCTACGACGGGCCCAGATGGGTTCCCTGCATTTTTGGTTAAGGACTGCGCCCCTGCACTCCTCCATCCACTTCAGCACATCTTCAATGGAATTATCAATAGCTCTGAATTTCCCAAGATGTGGAAATTAGGTAGAATTTGCCCGGTTTACAGAAAGGGAGATAGGTGTTGCGTACCGAATTATCGGCCGATAGCCATCATCAATAACTTTGCAAAGCATTTTGAACAGATTATAGCATCTAAAATCGAATTCTACACTAAGGCATGAATATCGGAATATCAGCATGGTTTCCACAGAGGAAAATCTGCCGCCACAAACTTACTAAGTTTCGCTCATTATGTTTCTACCGCACTTGACTGCCGTGGACAAGTTGATATGGTCTACACTGATTTCTCAAGGGCTTTTGACTGTTTGAATCTTTCGTTGTTGACAGTGAAGCTGGGAAATTTTGGTTGCGATTGATCTCTTACACAACTTCTTACGTCTTATGTATCTGATCGTAGGCAGTACGTTGAAATGGGTGGCGTGGAATCTAGATATATAAACGTCACTAGTGGCGTATCTCAGGGTTCCATTCTAGGCCCTCTACTATTTAATATTTTTGTTAACGATTTACCTGCGTGTTTCACTACACAAGCACTTCTTTACGCAGACGATCTTAAGTTATTTACCACAGTATCTAGTGAACGAGACTGTTTATCGTTTCAGTTGGATTTGGATAGGCTATCTTTATGGTGTACTGATAATAGCATGATCTTAAATACATCCAAATGTCAGGTGATGACATATAGCCAAAAGAAGAACCTTGTGAATTTTGAATATACAATTGGAACGGATCATCTATCGCGCATCTCTACTGTGAAAGACCTTGGGATATGGTTTGATGCATCTTTGACGTTTGGAGAACATATTAGGACAGTCTCTGCTAGTGCTCTTAAAACATTGAGCTTTATTACCAGAAACAGCTTAGAATTTGCAGACATCAAAACCATACTTATTCTTTATTTTACGCTTGTACGAAGCAAACTCGAATACTGTAGCAACGTTTGGTCTCCGACTCTTTTGACATAAATCAGCTCTTTAGAAAAAGTACAACATAAGTTCTTATGATTCTTCAGATTCTTACATTTTCTGGAGTTTGGTTTCTATCCGCCCCGAGGTGAATTGAACTACCCGGCTCTTTTACATCATTACAATCTTCTTAGCCTGGAAGATAGAAGAAAGAATATGTCTGTGAAGTTTGTGTGGGATGTGATGTTGGGTGTGGTGAGTGCGTCAAGTTTTCTGTCCCAGTTCAATATAAGAGTGCCGCGATTAAGTGCGCGCGTTTCTGATGTGTTTTCGCCAAATTATGCTAACACCAACATAGGTTTTAATTCCCCCGTTAATAAATTGATGCGAGCGGCTAATACGACCGAGCCTGTATTGTTTTTTTGATATGTAAATCTCCGAGTCATACTTCATTGGTATAATGTTTCTGTTTTTTGTAATAATATGTTTGATGACTTGCGCGTTTTGCTTCAATTGCTTCAGTATTACTTTAGTTTTGTTTTTCTCCGTGCTTTCTCATTTTCAAAATGTAATTCATTGTAACTTTATATTATCTTTTTTTGGAACAATGTATTTCCGATGGGATAATAAAATTATTATTATTTCTTCTAAAATCGCCGAAGTCAACCGAAATTGTAGTGAACAATTAGTTAACACAATCGGCATGATCCCATTTATAGTACTCGTTAATTCCTATTTGCAATTTTTTATTAAAATCGAAATAATTGATCTCATTAATTTCGAAAAAGTACTAGATATTATAATATAGATAAGCAAAATTATTTGTACTCTTCAAAAAGATTCAAAGTTCAAATTAGTTATAGGGATCAAATTGAACATTTACAATTCTAAAAATCATGACAGAGAAATTAATTCCATTAAATTCCAACGTAAAACAAAAAAACATTCACTTTATTTGAATAAAACTTTTCAATCAGCCATCGAGCAATAATCGAACCTATCTTCGCCAGGAAACCACCGTCAAGTTCACCACAAACTGAACTTGTTCCTGAAAGTTGCGGTTGCATTGAAACTACGGCTCCGCACACGTTTCAGATCTAAAGCGTGAACTTGTTTGGAGAGGCTTGAAGGATGTGTATGTAAGAAGTGAATATACACTTCAAACGAGTTCCTTTAACCAAACTATATTAGCATCGGATTTAACTTGCTTCAAACTTTAATGTTTCTTTCACCATTTTATTTCAGAACGAAAACAGAGCGTTAAGATTAAAAGATGGTGCCTCGCTTACGCAGTACGTAGACGAAACCGCCGTTGGGCCAGGGATGCAAATGGCACTTCAAAGTTTTGAAACTACCGATAGTCGGCTGACGTGGAATTACTTCAACGAAAACTCGTATATTTCAAGGGGTGGTCTTTTAGACGGAGAGGATCCCTACGTCAGGAACAGATTTAATCAACAAGCCAGCGATAATATTCCCAGTAACCGGGAAATTCCCGATACAAGAAATAAAATGTAAGTTAATTTAATTGATTAAAATCTAAGTGTAAGTAGATTTCCATGTTCATTTCGTTCTAAAAACAGGGTTGACATGTTCGAATATGGCAAGTACCATTAACAGAGTTCAACTTAGGTAGCTTGAACATCTGCATATGTATAATTCCCGGTATTACCTGGTGAAACTTAATCTGGTCTCCGAGTTTAATTAAACCCCGTTTCTGGAACGTTTAACATTACGTTACATTTTCATTCATTACGATTAACGTTTTTTCCTTCAATAACGCGAACGAGATTTTTTTATTATTTAGTGCAAATGTTTTATTTAAAGCAACAATTTCAAACCATGTTTATGATTTAAATGATTTATTTTTAATTTTCGCTCAATATGCGCATATTGTACGGAAAACATCAATATATGATGAATCTATGATGTTCGTTGTGTACATAAATTGAAGCTTAAATTTATTATAAAGACAAACATATTTTACCAAAATTTATTCATTTATGAATTTGTAACATTTGAAACGTTGTGTTTTATGAATGAACGAATTATTATACTTTTAATATTGATGTGATTTATTAGAAAATTCATCTCAAGTGATGACAAAAATTTTCGCAATATTGATATTTAAAATTTTTGTGGTTAATTAACCTTTTAGTTACTCTATACGTATTTGTTACACGATAAATGCAATTTATATAATGAATCTGTTGTGTTGGATATAAATATAAATCAAAGCTTAAAATTTATTGTCGGAGCAAGCATATTTTAATCCGTTACAGTTTGGTGAATCCATATCGATGGGATTAATGAACGAACGAATTTATAATGTGCTTTTTATTGTTTTGATATAAAAAGGAAAGTTGATTTAACTAAATTAGAGTACTAATAATAATAAATTGAACACATTTTTTTTAGCTTTTACAATTGTCTTTCAATTAATATTTCTATTTAAGCTTTTTCTTATATTTTTAATGTGTTATCTTCACATCGACGCTAAAAAAATAAATCTCATCTCATTAAAATCTTAAGTTCTGTTATAGAATGATTTCAGCATCTAATGTCCCATAATAAAAAAAGTAACTTATCTTTGTATTTGCCTTGAGTTCTTGTAGACCCAAATTTATTTTAGTACCCAAGCCAAAATTCTATTTGAAAATCTCAGAACACAACCTTCACTGCATTTGGACATTCTAAAAGGTCTTTGAATGCTTTAATAATTCATTATAAGCAATTTTAAATCTTTATAAACGTTATGGATGTTAGAAAATGTGTGCAACCGTTGTGAAAAGTTTTAGATAATGCCTTCCAAACACCATTTGTCTTCATCACAAAACTTTTGAACATTCTCCAAAAATTCTTTAAGATTTTGAAAATCTTAGAAAATTTAATTAATAAACCCTTAGGAATTTATCAAAAATTTTTTGATTGAGTTTCAAAATTGTTAGCTTTGGGAGGTTTTTGCGCCACGTTCATCAACGACCTCTGCGATTGGGGGCTTTCGAAAGAAGAAGATTTACTCTCAAATTGCCGAGGTCACTGTATATTTTGGTAAAGATACAAAATCTCTTATAAGGAGATATTTATTAATATACAAGATGTTTTATGAAACGTGCGTTTATCAACGTGCAGATATGCAAACTTTGAATGAAGTTAAACAAACTCTTCACAGTCCATTTAGCAGTACAAAAAGACTTTGATCGTCTTGGTGTTCCACGTGCAAAAGTACTATGTTCGTTGTTCATGGTTTCTTTTCAGAATCATGTATGAAGGCCACTAATAGAACTTCCAATACATATTATTTTATATCTGTTCAATGATACTAAAGAGACTGTTCATCGTGCCACTTTCTGTGTTCTCTAAAAGTGTTACAAAAAAGTGTACAAAGCAAACACCATGGATAATGTGTTTGCTTTGTCTTATGATCCGACTAATTAATCCCACTTAGGTTGGATTGCGTTGGATTGGACTGAGTTTGGTTGGGTTCTATTATTAATTATTGAGTGGAGGTAAACGACAGGAATAACCACGATCCAGAGGCGGGAGAGAAGGACGCCGTTAAGAGAGGCAACATACAATGAGAGATAGAGAGACATAACTATGAACGAGCTTCCAAAATACATTATGAAGGAAAGAAGTGAGGAAAGGAAGAAGCTGATGGTCAGATACCATTATGACAATGAGGAGAGAACGAAGAGGTACTAGGCAAATGTGGAGAGGTAACGCTAACACATAATACATGTTGAAAGTATGTGGCGAGATGACAGAAGAAAGAAATTGAAGGCAAATTCTGGAAGAAGAGAGAGATTAGTTCCACTTAAATCGTACCATTATATTAGGTTGGGTTGTATTATTAATTGTTGGTATGAGGTAAGGGATAGGGATAAGCACACTCCCAAGATAAATAAGAGAGGCAACATATAATATATGGAGACATAATTACGGAGGAGTTTCCAAAATACGTTGGAGAAGAAGGAAATGAGGAAAGGAAGAAGCTGGTGGTCAGATACCATTGTGGCAATGAGGAAAGAGTGAATAGCTACTGGGCGAATGATGTAGAGAGGTATCGTGAGAACATAATATTTATTGAAAGGATGTACCAAGACATAAGGAAGAAATTGGAGGCAGGAGAAGAAGAGACAGATTCGTTCCACTTAAGTCGTACCATTATATTGGGTTGGTTTGGATTTTGTCGAGTCAAGTAATATTGTGTTGGGTTGGATTGTATTATTAATTATTGTGAAGAGGTAAGGGGTAGGGATAAGCACACTTCAGAGACCTATAAGAAAGACAACATACAATGAGAGACATAATTACGGAGGAGCTTCCAAAATATCTTATAAAGGAAAGAAGTGAGGAAAGTTGAAAACTCGTGATCACATATCAGTATGGTAATGAGGAGAGAGCGAACAGGTAATGGGCCAATGATGAATTGAAGACAGATTCTGTAGGAGAGAGCGATCAGATACTGTGCGGAGGCTCTTTTATGTCTTAAGTTTAAGTTTTACACATTTTAAAGCACCATAAGCACGACTACATAAAACATTCTCATGATTATCAAAGTTCAACTGATCATCAATAATGACTCCAGGTATTGGCCTATCTATTACAGTAATATTGACTTGAGCACTATCACAAACCAACAACCTACCTAATGAAGATCTTCTGGTTTAAAGCTAAAATCCAAGGAAGAAACTTTGAGGAACACCTAATGAATTAAGTATCGGACTAGATATCATTGAATTTAATTTAGCGTACTAAATTCTATCAGAAAGACAGATATCAAACAATTCGATAAACTTTAAGATACGTACGTGACCTATCCTGATCCAAAGCCCGGAATATCAAAAAGTCAAATCAGCCATCAGTCAAATCAAGAAGCGTATTAGTACAACGAATCTGTTTTCTAAAAGAAGACTTCTTAAATGGTAGTATACAATGCGCCTCCAAATAAGACTGAAGCTGCTCAACGATAAGCCTCTGCAATATTTTTTGGATAAAACTGAAAATATTGTTATAGGCTTCAGATCCTTATATGTCCTACCTGGAATCAGTTTGGGAATGAGAATAACATAGCCGTAATTCCATGAGTCTGGGAATAATAATACTTATTGAGTAAGACTGAAATTGTAAACATGGACGAGTACATCAAGAATATGAGTACAGCGAAAACGTATCATATCTCAGATGATCCCATCTGTCCATTAGTGGATTTCATATTTAAAAGTAGTTTTTGAATACAATCGGAACATATGTTACGAAAAACCAGACTTTTTTTTACGGAATTGCTGAAAAAGGTGAATTTTTGAGATTATTCCACATATTTTTAGAGTCATTGAGTGACATAATTACGCAAGGTTTTAGGATAATGAAAATTCTGTTGTGTTCTGGGTTTTTTATACCTGTTAAAAGCATTGTTCCTTAATTTGATCATCTGTCTGATATTCCACATGATGCAAGGTAATGGACCTTTCTTTGACTCTCTTTAACAGCTAACTTTATCATCAATGTTGTTAATATCAAAAACAGTTTTCCAATTCGTTAGGTTAAGATCTTCATTAAAGACATCCATATCAATACTAGGTAAATTTTGATAGTAGACTAGCAAGTGATCAGAAAACCTCACGTCTACAGTGACAATGAGTGACTTAGAGTAATCCGATGTTATATAAAGGATGTAGCGAGCTGATAGAAGAAATGAACGGATGGCAAATTCTTGAAAACAGGACAGATTAATTCCACTTAAGTCGTACCATTGTATTGGATTGGCTTAGATTTTGCTGAGTTGAATATTATTAATTATTAGCATGAGGTAAGGAATAAGGATGCTCACGTTCTAGAGGGAGGAGTGAAGGATGCTAATAATAGAGGCGACATACAATGAGAGATATGGAGACATAATTACGGAGGAGCTTCCAAAATACCTATGAAAGAAGAAAATAAGGAAATACACTAGATGATGGCCGTAGCTGAAGACTGATTGTGGTATTGAGGAGAGAACGAACAGATTCTGGGCGAATGTGGAGAGGTAAAGCTAGAACATAATATATGCTGAAAGTATGTAGCGAGATGACAGAAGAAATTGATTGAAGGCAGATTCTGGAAGAAGGGACAAATTAGTTTCACTTATGTCGTATGATTATATTGGGTTGACTTAGATTATGCTGAGTTGGTTTAGGTTGGGTTGGGGTTTATCATTAATCATTGGGATGAGGTAAGGGACAGAGATAAGCACTTTCTAGAGTCAGAAGAAGAGAACGCCGATAAGAGAGGCAACATAAAATGCGAGGTATAGAGACATAATTAAGAAGGAGCTAGGAAAATATCTTGTAGAGGAAGGAAATGAGGTAAGGAGGAAGGTGGTGACTAGAGAGTATTGTGGCAATGAAGAGAGGTGGATGATGTGGAGAGGTAACGCTAAGCATAATATGTGTTAAAAAGATGTTGCGAGCTGACAGAAAAAAGGAACTGAAATCAGGTTTTAGAAGAAGGAACAAATTAGTTCTACTTAAATCGTACCGTTGGTTGGGTTGATTGTACTACGACTGATTGACCTTATAATTGGCTCCAAGATGTGCTGATGATCTAGTGCTTTTTTTGCAATTAGTTTCGATATAATACTGATATTAAAATACCGTTATTTTTAGGATAACACCGCTTTTCAATACCGCTCATAAATCATCCGGGATCTCGGTGTATGGAATTCTGAAATATCAGCCCTAGCTCAGTCATCGGACTTTATTCCGATAGATTACGGAATGTGAGGATGGCTGAAATGCGATGTTTATCAAGCAAAAGTACACATATTCATCATACAATGAATATGTGTAATACAATGCCGCACAAATCAAGACACATCAGTATAAATTACGCAGCATAGTGCATGATACCTTCAAGAGATCAACCAAGCGCACCGATTTAGGCAGTGGAATCTTCAAAACTTTTCTTTAAAGTCTGAATTTCAATTTTCTGTGTGCACATTTAAACAAATCAGTGTATGCATACAGTGTCTCTACTTCTTCATTAAATGAGAGTATCTCTCTACTTCTTCATTAAATGACAGTATCTCTACTTCTTCACTAACTGACAGTATCTCTCTACTTCTTCATTAACTGACAGTATCTTTACTTCTTCATTATGACAATATCTCTACTTCTTCATTAAATGACAGTATCTCTACTTCTTCATTAACTGACAGTATCTTTAGTTCTTCATTAACTGACAGTATGTTTACTTTTTCATTATGACAATGTCTCTACTTCTTCATTAACTGACAGTATCCCTCTACTTCTTCATTAACTGAAGTATCTCTCTACTTCTTCATTAACTGAAGTATCTCTCTACTTCTTCATTAACTGAAGTATCTCTCTACTTCTTCATTAACTGACAGTATCTTTACTTCTTCATTATGACAATATCTCTACTTCTTCATTAAATGACAGTATCTCTACTTCTTTATTAATTGACAGTATCTTTATTTCTTCATTAACTGACAGTATGTTTACTTTTTCATTATGACAATATCTCTACTTCTTCATTAACTGACAGTATCCCTCTACTTCTTCATTAACTGAAGTATCTCTCTACTTCTTCATTAACTGAAGTATCTCTCTACTTCTTCATTAACTGACAGTATCTCTCACTTCTTCATTAACTGAAGTATCTCTCTACTTCTTCATTAACTGACAGTATCGTCATCATTTCGTACATCAATAGGAAATCGTTAAGCAACCTCGATAATTTGAGGTGAAATCGTTTATTACATATCTTGGTAAAGACATAAAGTGCTATAAGAAGAGATTCATCAGATTCATCAGCCAAGTGCACCGATTTAGGCAGTGGGATATTCAAAACTTTTCTTTAAAGTCTGAATTTCAATTTTCTATGTGCACATTTAAATAAATCAGTGTATGCATAGAGACAGTGTCTCTACTTCTTCATTAAATGACAGTATCTCTACTTCTTCATTAACTTACAGTATCTTTACTTCTTCATTATGACAATACCTCTACTTCTTCATTAAATGACACTATCTCTACTTCTTCATTAACTGGCAGTATCTCTCTACTTCTTCATTAACTGACAGTATCTCTTTACTTCTTCATTAACTGACAGTATCTCTCTACTTCTTAAGTGACAGTATCCGAAAAGAGCAAATGTTCTTCTCATGAAATACTCTTTATTAATACAAAATCGCAAATTTTCATTTTCTTGAAGCAGATTCTTGTGCCTCAGCTGTAAGCGATTTCAGTGATTTTAGACCAAATCGTTGATACATATCTTAGTCGCAGTACAAAGTTCTTTATAAGAAGAAGTTTACTCTATAATCTTTGAGGTCGCTTGCTTTGGATTTCGTACATCAATAGGAAATCGTTAAGCAACCTCGGCAATTTGAGGTAAAATTGAGACATAAAGTGCTATAAGAAGAGATTCATCCTTAAATCGCTAAGATAGCTTGCGAACAAGGCGCTTTAAGACACAAATTAAGTTCATTTTGATCAAAAAACTCTTCAATAAAACATTAATTAATTTTTTTAATGATTGAATTTTGTTGTTAAATCCAATACACCGAAACATTTTGGAGCTGATATTCGTTAATTATCAATCTAATTATCGATTATTTAGTAAATCAAATAAACTGTTGAATGAAGATTCCACTTCGCACGGTATTTTACTCAACAACAGTGCATAAAACAAGCTACTTACACCTACAATAGCGTTGTTTGTTTTCGGAGCGAGAAACTTCCTTTACCCATTAATTGTTGGCGGGAAACTTCAAGAAATTGAATAATAGTTACTGCAGGGAATCGATATTATATAAACAGCTCGTGAATTTGTACTAAATCACGTCCAGATATCAAAAAGTAGTAATGAAAAAAGTTCATTAATCAGTTAGTAATGAATAAATATAAGTATTATATATAATCTAAGCAGGAAGTACCCGTATTGCAAGTATATTTTTGCGTAAAATCTACAAGATAAATAGAAAATCATAGTAATTATGAGCAACACTTAAAATAACTAATAATCGTCCTCATTAATTTTACAGTGGATAAAAATAAATCTATGTCATTAAAATGACGCGTTTCGCTTCTTATGTGCAGCTCACAATCTCTTCATTAACCCAATTTGCAAAGGAGAAGTCTTGCAAACAACCACCCTTCTCTGTTTACCTCGAACTTAATTAATATATATATCAGAATATGTTTACTTTTAGTTTCAAATCAAATTAGTTTTAATCTATTTTTGATCGTGTTTATTTCCTATTTACTCAGAATTACACATTTAATTCTATCCACAATTATTTTAAATTCTTTTGGAACTAAAAATATAACTAATACTTTTAATAATAGACCTACTTCTCTTGAGATAGTTAAATCCTAATGTTGCTAGTTCTTAGCGCCAAAAAAACGAGGGTTAAATCTTTCATTCCTTCTCTTAATTAAATTTTAAGACAGTAAAAAAACCAATCTGAAAGATACTGATAACAACTTTTATCTCGTTGAATACAATCCAAAACACAAAGTCAGTCATTTGACGATCTTTCGCCCATCTCCTGCTTTTGTAGTTTCGTTCGAGTTTTATTACTTCGTAAAGTAAAATGTAGGGTTAGAACGAACTTTGCAATAAAAAATAAATAACCAAAAAGAATCCTATAACAAGAATAAAAGCTTTCAAAGTGAAATTGAATAATTGATAGGGCTGCTCGTTCCTTGTTACAAGATTAATTAATAAGCTCGCTCTACCGGGATGTTCTTCTTCGTTTCTAAATTGATTAAGATAAGAGAATGCAAATAAATTCGGGAACAATTTCAATTGAAAACGCCCTCAAAGTCAGGATGTGGCAAAGACAAATTAACTCAACCCTTCTTGTTCAGGTAGGTTAGTTTAGAAGCAATAAATTTAACGGGGAGTTTATAACTTTAAAGGGCTTTTAAAGTGACGATAAAAATTAAATGAAAAATGTCCTTTAACTTTAACGTTGCGCATTAAAACTTTTAAGTTTCTTTCTAATACTAAGGTTCACACTAAAGAATAAGAAGAAGACGAAAATCGATACTCTTTTACGACAATATCCTCTCTGCTACGAGACTTCGGCAAAACAGGTAAATAAGATTACTAAAGAAAAATGAGGAGAAATATTGCTTTCGTATGTCTCATAAGGACCAGGTGGCATAAAAGAGATTGAATGATGCGAGAGTAACAAAGTTAATAATCCGACCCTTTTCATAAAGCATTCAAATTGTACACCAATAACGCTTTGTGATAACATTGTGGCTACTGTAACAAAGTTGAAACGTTTTATAAGGATATATCGGATAAGTTAATCAAGAAAACGTCGTTAACGAAGAAACTTGGTTCTTTTGAGACTGAAAGGAAATGAGGGGATAACTTTGTTCAGAGTTTATACGATGGGAAAGTCGAAATTAAACGAATCGCATACAAAACAACGGGGTAAGAAAAAAGTTTCCAAGACGATTTTGAAGGTTTACCAAAATTGGTCAAATTATTTGAATTGGCTTAAATTAAATTTATGTCTACAGTAATTCTGATTAACTCAGAAATGTACATATAGAGTATGTTCCCGAAATATATCGGATATGTTTAAAGTAGAGGTGTGCGCGTTCATTCATGAATCACGTGAGTCACGCGTGGATCACGTCAATTCACGTGATTCACGTTATTCAGACGTGCTAAATCAAAACTTTCTAGTACTAGATCTAGTGCTAGTTCTAGTTTTAATTGCTATTCAGTGTTTGATTGTTGTAACTTCTGAAGCTAAAAGTATAATTGATACTAGATCTACAACCTATCTATATTATTGAGACTAGACTTAGAACTAGAGACATTGAGATTTAGCCGTAAGTCTCTTTAGATGCCTAAACCCTAATGTTTCTAGTTCTAAGAGTAGTGTTAGTTCTGAAGATAGGTTGGGTCGGGTTAGATAGGGTCTCGTCTTAAGAGAGGTACGACTAAACCTAATGATTTTTCGTTCTAGGTCTAGTATTAATTCTAACGGTAGTGTTGGTTCTATTTTTAACTGTTTCTGAATCTTAAATTGTGATATACTTATACCAAAGTAAAACTAGAACTAACACTAGACCTAGTACTACCAAGACTTTCTAGTACTAGGTCTAGTGTTAGTTCTAGTTTTGATTGCAATTCAGTGTTTGATTGTTGTAAATACTTCTGAAGCTAAAAGTATAATTGATACTAGATCTACAACCTATCTATATTATTGAGACTAGACTTAGAACTAGAGACATTGAGATTTAGCCGTAAGTCTCTTTAGATGGCTAAACTCTAATGTTTCTAGTTCTAAGAGTAGTGTTAGTTCTGATGATAGGTTGGGTTGGGTTGGGTTAGATTGGGTTCCGTCTTAAGAGCGGTACGACTCAACCTAATGATTTTTCGTTCTAGGTCTACTATTAACTCTAACGTTAGTGTTGGTTCTATTGTTAGGTGTTTTTGAATCTTAAATTGTGATATACTGATACCAAAATAGAACTAGAACTAACACTAGACCTAGTACTAGAAAGTTTCAGGTTTAGCGGTGCGTCTGAAGACGAATTGTAATTGCCATTTAGTGCTTGATTGTTGTTAATGACATTTAAAAAAATATTCAAAAATTTTTCCAATCACGCACGTTCACGTGAGTGTTACAATTGATGTCCGCTCACGTTAAGTCACGCATGACCCATCGTGACCGGGCGGGACTCGCGTAATTTGCACATCTCTATTTCAAACCACTATTATATTAATTAATTATTCCCGTTTTTTTGTAAAAATTGAACTTTTTTTCGTATAAAATTTAAAATTTAAGTTCGTTAAAATAATTCTTAAATATCGGTTCCTTATTGGTTCATTCGTGGAAGTTGACTCTGTTGACCTTCTCTCTGTTACGCTTCAAAAAAATTTAAACAAAGACTGCAAAAGAATAATATTAACGTTATAACTAATTCCCAATCTTTAAAAAAAAGTGAAAAAGTCAAAAGAACCCTCGGTTAGCTACCCAACCCAACCCATACTAATGGTGAAGCGAGTTGGTGAGGACAGAAAGGGAAAAGCAAAATTTAATAACAAAATAATGATATAAACAATTCTATTAGTTAGAGTTAATAAAAACAAAGAAAATCGTAAACTATAAACTTTTTTTATGAGATGAAATGGGAGCAAATAATAACAATAATAATGAAACTGTAAAAAAATTAAAGAATCGTTCTCTTTTGTTAAAAAAAATTGAATGAAAATACCGTTCAACTAATCCAAATGTTAAATCTTTTAACAAGCAAGAATTTGTTATTATTATATATTTATCAAAACAGCGGTTAGTGTCGCTTACGAAAAATCAGCAAAAAGTTGGTGTTATAGTGAGAAATTATAAGTAAGGATGAGTCGAAACTTATTTTCAACTGCTGTAATTGTATCATTGGATAGGGAAATCATCTTTCACAGTAATATTGTTAATTATTAGTAAAATTGTGAATAACAACGTGAGTCCATACAGCAAAAACCAGTTTAAAAACACAGCGCTCATGCGCGACCGGGCGCTGAAGCTGAAGCTGTACAGGCCCGGATTAAGCGAAAAAGTAGAAATAAATAAGATATTTGAAAAAACAAATAGTATTAAATAAAAGCGAAATAGAATCGCATCCTCCAAAGGGCAGACCTGGGAGGCGTTTCTAACGTGTCACTATGTCTACAAACAACGAAGTAAAAGCCTTTGAGGACTCCATGATGGCGTATTGCGACCAAGTAGAACCTACTTCTGTGCAAGAACACGCTCCTAATATGGATTGGCAACTAGTAAATGATAAAAAAAGACGAGGATGTCCTCGAGAAAGAAAAGAATGCAAACAAACAAAACTAAACGATTATTGGTTAGGATCTACAATTTTGATAAACAATAGATATGATAGTTTGGAACACGAAAGCACTGAACAAAACAATGATGTAGATAATTTACCAAAAAATGAACCAAAACCACCACCAATATTTATCGCCGGTGTTAAAAATATTAATCCTCTTACAAATCTATTAAACGAAATAGCAATCAATTTATACACCGTAAAATCACTTGAGGAAGAACAAGTTAAGGTACAACCAAAAACAGGTGAGGCATACACTAAAATAACAAAAGCTTTAATCGCGAAAAATACTGAATTCCATACTTACAAACTAAAACAGGAAAAAAGTTTCCGTGTAGTTCTAAAAAATGTACACCATTCAACCAATATAGACGAGATGTGTGGAATATCAAACAATATACAACTAAAAAACCATTACCAACGTTCTTTGTGGATCTAAATAAGAAAATAATAAAGAAATTTACAAGGTTAAACTATTTTTAAATACCAGCGTGGTTTTTGAACCACCAAGAAAGAAAAGAACGATACCTCAATGTACGAGATGCCAACGGTTTGGTCACACCAAGAATTTCTGTCAAAGAACTCCAAGATGTGTCAAATGTGCAGAGGCACACCACACTAAGGAATGCTCTATGAACTCCAGGAACACGGCTAAGTCTGTAAATTGCTTGGAAAATCATTCAGCCAGCTATAGAGGCTGCTTAGTACATAAACAACTACAACAAAAACTTTACCCAAAAGAAAACGATCAAAGAATAAATTCGCAACAAAATTCCCAAAAAATAAAGCAAGGTATTACATCTGCGCAAGTAGCGGGAAACCCAATCCAACAAAAAGCAAATAGCGATCATACAGAAAAAAACGTAGAAGAAAAACAAACTAGCGACATGGAAGAATTAAAACTAATGATGAAGTCGCTATTAACACAGTTAGGTACAGTCATGAATCTAATTACTACATTAGTCTCTAAGCTATCATAACCTTCCAAACGCTGAATATAGCCTTATGGAATGCCAACGGATTAAACAAACATGTTGAAGAGCTAAAATCATTCATCTTGAATAACAAGATCGACATCATGCTGATAACTGAAACACACATAACCAGTAAAAGATGTGCAAAAATTCCGGGATTTCTTATCTATACTACAAATCATCCGAATGGCAAGGCCCACGGTGGAACAGCAGTTCTTGTAAGGAGTAATATTAAACACCACCAACTTGATGGTTACCAAAAAGACTTTCTCCAAGCTACCACAATTAAGCTCGAAAATCACACTGGAGGAATCAATATCCCATCCGTTTATTGTCCACCAAAACATAATAATAAGAGGCACCACTATGAAGAATTCATAAAAACCATTGGTAACAGATTTATCGCCGGAGGAGATTATACTGCAAAACATACAGAATGGGGGTGAAGATTAATAACATCGAAAGGAAGAGAATTATTGTCCGCAATAAAAAATAACAAACTGGAATGCGCTACGACAGGAGAACCAACATATTGGCCAGCTGATCGGGAGAGAACTCCGGATGTTTTCGACATTTTTATTACAAAAGGAATTAACCGCAAACTACTCAATGTATCATCTTCCTTGGACTTATCCTCGGATCATACACCGATAATTCTGCAGTTATTCACTGAAATCCCTATTGTAGAAAAAGGGCCTAGACTAAAGAATAAAAAACGAAATGGGACGTTTTCCAACAAGAGCTTCTGGATGAAATTGAACTTCAAGTACCTCTTAAAACTAGAGAGGACATAGAGAGGGAAACCATGAATCTTACTCGAGCTATACAAAAAGCAGCGTGGAACGCAACTAACCAAGGCGGAGAGCAGAGCATCGTACTAGGACAGGATCCTTGTGATTATCAAGTACAAAATTGAAGAAAAGCGTCGACTACGGAAAAGGTGGCAGCGAACGAGAACGGAAAGGGATAAACAAATGTTTAACAAAGCAACAAAAACGTTAAAAAACCTACTACGAACGTTAAAAAACCAGTCCTTGCAAACATACCTGGAAGGATTATCTGCAACTGGTGATACTGAATACTCGCTTTGGAGAGCAACTAATTATTTTAAAAAATCGCAACAACATATACCACCACTAAAGCTGAAATGACACAGAGAAAGCACAAGCATTTGCTGATCATCTAGCTATGGTATTAACACCGTATCAAATACTGGAAACAATAGAAGATAAACAAGAAATAGAAAATAGCCTGGCGGAACCGTTTCAGATGGAATTTCCAATTAAACCGTTTACCTTTAAGGAAGTTAGCATGGTCATAACAAAGGAAATCAATCCACATAAATCACCAGGATATGATCTTATAACTGGACAGGTACTTCAAAAGCTACCGAGAAAAGCGTTAGTATCAGTATTGCAGATCTTCAATGCTGTGTTAAGACTAAAATATTTTCCATGTCAATGGAAGGTGGCACAGGTAACCATGATAACAAAGGCGGGAAAGAAATCTGAGCTGTTATCCTCCTACAGACCAATTAGCCTTCTACCAGCACTTTCAAAAGTACTGGAAAAACTACTGTTAAAAAGACTACGACCGGTGTTAGAAGAAAAGGAACTCATACCACACCATCAATTTGGCTTCAGAAAAGAACACGGAACTATCCAGCAGGTCCATAGAGTCGTAAAGCAGATTGAAGATGACTTGGAAAATAAACGTTATGGCAATGCAGTATTCTTGGACATCAGTGCAGCATTTCACAAGGTATGGCATACTGGAATAAAATACAAACTGAAAAAAACACTACCATACAATTTGTACGAACTATTAAGCTCATACATAGATGATCGATTCGGCTTTGTCAAGTATGGCAACGAATATACAGATCTTTTCCCCATCAAATCAGGCGTACCACAGGGTAATATCCTGGGACCCGTGCTCTATTCCCTCTACACTGCAGATCTACCAACTACAAGTAAAACAAAAATTGCGACCTTTGCAGATGATACAGCAATAATAGCATCTCATGCAAACCCGAAAATAGCGGCCACATATGTACAGACGCATCTAAACAAAATCGACAGTTGGTTAAAAAAATGGAAATTGAAAGCGAACAATGATAAATCTGTTAACGTCATCTTTACAACAAGAAAGAACATTCTCCTCCAGTTGAGCTGAATGGATGCCAAATCGTTCAATCAGACTCTGTGAAATATCTAGTTATACATTTAGATAAACGTCTTACGTGGCAGAAACATATATTTACTAAAAGAAAACAGCTGGGAATAAAGCAGCGAGAAATGTATTGGCTAATAGGAAAAGATTCAAAACTAAGTATTGAGAATAAAAAATTGCTTTATAAAACCATCCTGAAACCAATATGGACGTATGACACACAGTTATGGGGAAGAGCAAGCAATTCAAATTTGGAAATACTGCAAAGATTTCAAAACAAGGTGTTACGAATAATAACTAATGCACCATGGTATGTCACTAATAGTATACTTGGAAATGATCTACAAATACCTACAGTAAAAATGGAAGCTAAAAAATATTCTGTAAGGTACAAAGGGAAAATAACTAACCATTCAAACACGGTGGTGTGAGATTTATATAATACCGAAAACGAAGTGCGACGGCTGAAACGCTACAAACCTACAGATCTCACCACAAGATTTAACTGAAGACATTATATAATAAAATAAAATAATTAAATTGTAAACTAAATGACAAAAAAAAATAATAATAATATAACACTTACTTATTGTCAATATAGACAGATTGTACAGCTTAAATAAATAAAAAAAAATATATATTTATTTAATGTATATTTATTTGTATATAAAAAAACAAAATTATTTATTAATTTAACTTTTTTGTGACTGATTGAAATTGATAATTAAATTTAAAAAAATTAAGTTTTATCAAAAGTTTGTTATAAAATTATTTATAAAAAAATATGTTCATTTCTCAAAAAAAAATGATTCCAGAAAAAAAGAAAATTTGTATTCTCCCGGGACGATTATCTTTCACAGCAGCAGTAGCAGGAGTCCTTTGCTTTTCGCTAAATTAATTATTGTAATGGGGATCTATAAATTTTTCTTTTTGCTCCTTTTAAATATGATATAATTTACTACCCAAAATTAAATGCCTGAAATGGAAAGAAAATCGAAAACAAAACTTAAACTATATTAATTTTTATCACAAATGTAAATCAATTTTTAAAAAATAGTACTAAATTAAAAGACTTTAAGAATAAATTTAAGAAATCCTGTTTTAAATTTTCGTTAAAATAATTAACTCCGCAAATTTATATTCCTGCAGGAATTATGAACAAAATATATAAAATATAAATAATCCGAAAATTAATTCAAAAACTTAAAATTTTGGCAATAACTTCACTAAATATGTCTTTAAGGATTGACTACGTAAAAGAGATCTCATATCCGGATTTCTTTAAATACCGAATAAAAAAATGTGAACTTGACCCCACATTTGGTACCAACAAAATTAAAATAAGGTCAAATAAATTTTTAATAAAAATTATTAGATGAAACTTATTAAAACTTTACTTTAAAATTCTAATAAAATTAAATAAATGAAATTACAAAAAATGAATAGAATTGAATTATGCACGAAATATTAATTAAATTATGTTGAAAATGTTAATTTATTTCTTTATTTTATTTTAATTTTATTTTTCCATTTCCAAGCTATAATTTAAATTCATTAACTATAATTTCTATATATATTCTATATTTTGTTCATTCAAAAATCGATCGAGCAAGTTGTTTGTTTTCTCTTTTCCTTGAAAAAATAAAGATGCTCGTTTTCAAAAAAAGCTCATTTTTGTACAGAATGCAATCTCTCGAAAACTCTAAGTCAATGAAGTTCGCCCAAAATTCAAGTTTCATTATTCTTAAATCAGTTTTTCGAATACTATAAAATAGTAAGCGCTTTCATTAGTGTTTTGTTCAACAAAAAAAAAGGAAAAAGTAAGACAATCTTCTCTAATTCAATTTAAACTCTTTATTTCTTAAACATAAACAAATTAAACTACTAAAAATTTGATCAGACACAGCCATTTTTCGACAGAACAACTAAAGAAAAATAGGACTCTGCAACCGCCCGAATTTTTTAAAAATCTTGGTCAAAATTGAAAATAGTGAATGAGTTAGATTCGAAATGCAATTATTACTATTCGATTAAGTAAACATTAAGGTGTCTTGGTACACCTTCTTTATAATTATTGTTCGTCGCTGAAATATTTTAGATTTTTGATTAATTCTTTCATTTACTTTATTTCAATATATTTTCAAAATTTATCATGGAAACTATTGCTGGTAATATTCAATGCGAAAATTCGATAATTAGTTTTTTTATAATATTGTTCGACTGCATCATATGTTAAATTTAGGAAATAATTTTTTTTGCCATTTTTAGATAGGCAAAACATATTTTGTTTAACATTGTTTAAAAGAAATATTGTATACATCTTGTAGTATAAGGCGTACTATTTTAGATTTTATCAAAATTTCTTGCGGTACTTTGCGGTTTTTCCTTTAATAAGGTTTTATTGTACGCTGTAGGATTGCTACGAGTTTTTGTTTGGGAAGTGCATCTGCAGATAAATTGATACTACATAGTTTTTAACCATAATTATAGTAATTTTTATGGAATACTAAATATACAAATATCAGCTTTAGGAGAGGAAGAAAATGATGGCGGAAGACCAGAAGTTTCTTCCAAGCTATAGCGAACGAATCAAAAGAAGAAAAACAGAAGAGCTTATTCTTTATTTTTCTCTTGAAAACATTACATATGTTGCACAAATGGTTCAAGAAAACTTAGGTCGTAAGGTAAATTATATGCAGCAGATGTAATAAAGCAAATAGTTTATTCTACTCCTAATCTTTGACTAACACAAAAGCATGTCCATTTTTCAAAGACGAAGAATTATTGCTTTTTATAGAATCTAAGTTAACGAAAATTTCAGTATGACATCAGAAGTGTTGCAAATAGTCGCTATTCAAAGTATGAAGGTACTTTTTTAAAAAAAGTTGCTATCCAAACAATCTGTTAGACAAAACGGAAGTGTCTCTCCAAAACTTGTTGACAGCAGGGCAGTGGCATAAGACGTGTTCCACCATTTAATTAAGTTGAGATGTGTCTTTAATCGACCAGTAAAGACACCCATTTGAACTCTAATACTAGAACATGTAAGTTTTAAACTGTTCCCATATTTGATAGCAACGATGTTAAATAATTTCGCATATCTCATTCCAGGAGAACTGGTCTACAATAGACGAAGTCTGTCTTTAGCCCAGTCTGCCTTCTCATGCTGAGCTAGCATCTGCCGCTTCATTATCTAGGGTGATCTGGGAATTAGATCAGACAGACTCTGTTCTCATTCTTACAGTAATTAGCTAGAGCCGTTACTGACTCCATCTGGTGTATTGGATTCATCTGTGAATGCAAATATCTGCATGAACCAGCCAATTTTCGCTTTCAAACCAGAACTGCCATCATATCTGATGGTATTGGTAGCGCAATATTAGTACCTCTAGTATCTTCCGAAGCTCATTGCTAAAATATTTTGAAACAGCTTAGAGAATATTACTTAAACCTATAAATAGTAACCCTAGCTATTTTCTATATATGTACGTGTAAAGGAGTTAGGGAAGTTAAGTTATTACAACTTTTAAGTATATCGTAAAGTACTTCATCCTTGTTAATTGTGTAGGTTTTTTTTTAATTTCCACCAATTTTTACAACTTATAATTAAAAATATTTTTTTGACCATGATTTTTAACTAATTCGCTACTGCGCGCCATGAAAGTCATCACTGTAGCAAAAAAGAAAGAACATATTTCTTAAAAACAATAAAAAAAATTAAATTTTGTATCTCTAAATTTAAAAAAATTGAAATGGAACGGGAAAAGTAAAAGAAAAAACAAAAAAGTCTTTTTTTCCTCCTAGCAATCTTCTCAAACTTTTTCATTTCGTCTAGTTTTTCTGTCTATTCTTCAATTTAATTCTTCAGTTCATTTCTAATACTTTCCAATGTTTCTGCGCCTATCTCTCTTTGATCCTGTTTTGAAATTTGCTCCAAACAACTCTTTCCTTCTTTCACTGTGTCTTCAACCTCTAACATCCCATCTTGTGCCGGTTTCTTTTGCGGTGGTCTTGAACTGTTTATGTTCTTCTATTCTTTTTATTATTTTCATTTTCTCTCTGTAAATTGGGTTTCTAATAACTTGGCAGCCAGGACATTTCGGATCATTATTACATTCTTCTGTTTGGTGTCCATCTTCTCCGCATTTATAGCATCAAGATCTCCTGTTCTCTTTAGTACAGTTCTTTGCCAAATATGTCGGTGACCAGCTTCTGTTACACTTCTTTATTTCCTCTATTAACCTCATCATCAAGTCCACTCTTATTCTTCATTTTTTATTAGCAACTCCGCGTTTTCTTTCGTTTTCGAGTCTTAATGTGCTCAGTTTAAACTCTGATTCAGTTCCTATTACCTCTTTTATCGCATTTTCGACCTCGCATACTTCTGCCACTTTAGTCATTCCTTTTATATTAATTATATTTCCTCTTTCTCCCCATTTTCCCCTCTTAACACTCTTTGCCCTTCATTTTCTTTAAGGATCCTCTGAATTTCTTTCTCGTCATCTTTTGTCATAATTAATACTCAGCTGTCCTTCGTCTATCTTATCTCCTCGATCATCTACACCTCTTTTCTTCCTTTCATTTGACATTTTATTTCTTCTATCGTTTGGTCATACATTTTTCTTTTACTTTCAATTATAAGAACGTAAGTTCTTCTTTTATTTTTCATTTCAACTTTAACATTTTTGTTTAACATTTCCTTC
This sequence comes from Onthophagus sagittarius, assembly GCA_036711965.1. Classification (NCBI taxonomy): domain Eukaryota; kingdom Metazoa; phylum Arthropoda; class Insecta; order Coleoptera; family Scarabaeidae; genus Onthophagus; species Onthophagus sagittarius. The sequence goes on from JASERS010000005.1 coordinate 33,522,604, forward strand.
ACCTGCTTCCTTGTTGTTGTATAAATTTTTATTCTGCTATTCTCGCCTCTAAATATAACTTCTACCATTCTTCTTAACCGATACAGTATCGGATTTTTTTATATGATGGATTGATATGCTGGATAGGCTGTAGGTTTTCCCAAAGATCTCTCTCTCTCTCTCCGTTTCGCTCACTTTAGCCTTCACTATCACCTCTCTCTCTCTCTCTTTTATTATTTCAGTCATCTCTATTTCTTCGCAGTCTCCTTCCACTTTCTCCAGTATATGATAAACTCTCTTATATTGCGATTGTATGCTTTTTTCCTTTGTTCTTTCTTACCATACTAGATTTCCTGTGACTATGTTAATGTTTTCAAAGTCTTGCTCTTTCCATATCCAATGTGAGGGAGGTGGAGCCACCTCCCTCCATTCTTCGAAATACCTGCCTATCTCATCTTTTCACTTTGGACTCTTCCTTCTCTCTTTTTCAGCTCAACCTGACAAAAACCAAAATCGAAAAATATTTTTTTTATTTTTATAAAGTAAAAAACAATGTAAGATCTTTTGCAACATTAGATTCCTTTTAATCACATTAAAATTGTTTAGGCGATAACTCGAAAGCTCGAAATAATTAGTTTCACTCAGATGACATCAGTTAACAAATTACAGAAACCGCAGAATAAGTAATCTCGTTGGAATGCGGAGTCATCTTTCGTATATGGGGAATTAAGTAACGGTTTGAATCTCGAGATGGTTTTCGAAAGTAAAACCGTAATTGCGAAAGGAGCCAGTGAAAGGATCGTTTTGTAGATCAATAGGACGTCAAGATTTTTCTGACCATCCATAATTAGTGTGATTTCACTTATTTTTTTATTACCGAAAAAAATTTGTACATAATTATTCAGATTTATTATCCTTTCTCGTTATCCCGCTTTTATGAAACGATAACATAAACGAACTCGGTTTGGGGAGAAAATAGGAGTGGTGGATTACGTGTGCCTGTTACGATAATCTCCGATGCGAGAGACTCTGTTTGAAATTGAGGGAACGAATAGGGAAAACCCCCGAAAATAGGATGGAGGAATAGGAGGAGTCCTTTGAAATTAATTAACAACCTCCTTCTTGGTCGAGCTTTGCTCAAGCTTGCTTTGTTTAACGACAACGAACCGTGCATAAACTGTATTGTTTCCGGAGGAGGTTTATGGACTTTAAAACTATAGCTTTTAAAAAGTAAAAGGCGTAAAACTAATAAGAAATAAAAAGTAAAAAATCGTTGAGAGCAGTTAAAAGCAAAGTTTTGTTTTGGGATTGTTTCAGGTGCAGGACGAGGGCGTGGTCTCATGATTTACCATCAACTTCGGTTATTATAACGTTTCATAACGAAGCGAGATCTACTTTATTAAGAACTATAGTTAGGTAAGTCACTTTCTTTAAGTAATGAATAATAGCTTCGTTTAAAGAGATTACGAAAAATGCTAGGTTGGAATTATAGAATGTAAAAAAAGAAAGAAAGGTTTATACCTGACCGTTCGCAATTTCCACGTACTGTTTCACGAGACTCGTAAAAATTTCATGGCGTCAAATGCGATATTAAACCGGACGCCTCGTTTAAATATTTCATCATTCCGGGCTACGACCGCAACGCGACGGCTCTAAATGTAAAATTGTTACGACCATCACTATTGCATATTGCATACGTAAATCCTGCCGTAATTTTTATTGCCATCTTTTTGAAGAAGGAATTTGTTTTTAACTAATATGTATTAACATAAAAGATTTTTTAGCATTCAGAATCGATCTTCTCACATATGTAATTATCCTGTTGTAGCTAAAGCATTGCATTTGCCATTAATATTTAATAAATGTATTTTGAATTATATATATTCAAATATACCGTAAAAGCAATTTCCACCCTTCCGTCAGTTACCATAAACACAAAATCAAATTAGAATTTCAATCCACGTCACCACAGAATAATAATCTCTCAAACACTTTTGACCTATCATAACTTACAATATATCCATAATTTCATGGAATATCCATATTATATTTAGCCTAGAAAAAAATGAATCCCTAACAATAAAAACTGCTTTGTATTTATGACTTAACCATAAACATTGAACTTTTTTATTCAAGACGTTCTTTCAAATCATTAATTTGTAAATTTCTTATATATGCCAAAAAACTCATAATGCATATCTTAATCATCACAATGTATCACAAAAAGCACGTTGGTAGTTGAAGTTGATCAATTTTGATGTTATATTAAAGATTAATGGTCGCAATTTTATCGTAACATGAAGTTTGTAAACGATGATAATGAAGTCACGTTAGCTAAACTTTCAACTTCAGCTTATGTTGTATAGAATGATCCTAGAGAAATGGAAATTTGGAAGGGGGGATTGTGCTAAAAAATTTCCGCATCGAAGTCTTCACCCTTCTTTCAGCAATCAAGGTATATGGTCAGCGTTTATCCCCTAATTAAGTTGATTTGTTCTGGAGTTGGGTTGGGTTCTATTGGATTTGATTTATTTACGAAAAGCCTCATTCCGGATATTTCTCTTCTTGTATCATAGACTCCTCTTCGTTGAGATGAAAAAGTTTTCATTTACGGTCGTTCTACAGCATTTTGCATTCTTACTCCAAATACTTTTGGTTCCAAATTAACGACTTCTTCTTCATTATTAGTTTTCAAGACTTTTTGCTTTGTTAAACCCACCTCACTCAAATTGGAAATCTTGAAGCTATATGAGTTGTTATTGCATCTTGTTGAAATCAACAATTATCGAACATAATTCAGCAATGAGTAATAAGAAATCTTGTTTACAACATTTTTCAATAAACTGACTTTCTATGTTTTACTGCAAATTATTTGGTTTTCCATTACATTACATATCAGATAAGCGGACTAACCAAATATGCACCGCCTCCATAAGAATCTATTGTACTCCGATAGATAACAGTATCAGATTTCAACAATGCTCTTAACGAACATTAATACCGTGTTCAGTAAAAAGTTATCCAGATTCTTAGGAGAAATAAACTACGATCCAAATTGACAGCAGTGCAATTGCATAAAACATGTTTAATCATCTCCCAGTCTTCCACATATAAGGCGACCTTCAACATTGTCGGCCAAGTCCAGCAATTTGAGCCTAATGTTGCTATTAGTAAGTCTTAAAATACTCCCAGTTTTAACAGTGCGATATTAATAGACATGTGAAGTTGGCATGTCTCATTCCAGGAGAACTGGTCCACATTAAAGTTTCTTCAGCCCATAGTCCAATCATGTGCAACAAATATAGCTAAATTGTACACAGAAAGAAGTGAGTTCTATAAAAATTTTGATAGGAATGATGGAACTATACTTTTTTGAATTTGCTCTGTCTTTAATTTCAAATACTTCATCCTGGAGAATATTTGTTTTTCACATATAGGTAGTCTCAAACATAGAAATAAATTTAGAAGCAAATTGTTTAAAATTTGGAAACTCTTTTACATCCAATTATTTATAAAAATCGACAAAGTTTCTTTTCTTGTATTTATCCTTGATTTGATCGTTAGCTTGGAGAATAATAATTTTCATTTGAAACTGCTGATCATTCGCCTGACCTTCAAGTAATATCAGCATTGCCGGGAATGGTTTGATTTGCGTGTATGAATCACAGATTAAGTTGTTTTTATCTTGATATGTGTTACAACATCTGCAAAACACTCCAATTTCCAGAGTCGCCGAGTGGAGAATCCAATAAAAGTTCTTTAGGGTGATATATCTCCACAAGGAATAACTCAATTTCATTTCTATTTCTCAACATACTCTGATTCAATTTTTTTAAGAAAAGATCGAATAACATTTACGTTAGATGGTTAAGTGTATGCGATCGAGTAACATTTACGCAAAAATTATTGGTTTCAAAACGCAGCTCATATCGACATGTTTTACACATATGAGGGATAATACAGCACTCCTGTACCTTCACAAGTTTTTCTAATTTACCCAACCCCACTAATGTTTGAACCAGACCAATGTTGCTTCCTTCATCATTTGCCACACCTTGGAGTCGACTCCAATTTAAGTTATAGTTTGACAAGCTAATGTTAGCTTTCAACAACTTCCAGTCTCTAAAGGCAAAATGCAAATTTTCGCACTACGTTGTTTACACCAGGATAAGTTTCCACTATACGTCCAAATTTCCAATGGAGCGGATGTAAGTTGTCGTCTTTCAGTAAAACTGATGCGTTCTTCAGTACAGATAGTGATTTCCAAATTTCCACTTGGTTCTGTTTTGCAAATTGAAGATGTATTCAGTAGACCAACGTCTCCAAAAATGCTGTATTAGTTGCTATAATCTTTTGTAGGAAGTAAGTCTGTTGGTTGGAACATGTGCGACGTTTTCTTGTGGTATTGCTGTCAAGACATTCCTATTAGGAAATGGTTAGCCCTAAGAGCGATAAGGTCAATTGGATCACAGGATAAGGGAGTTAGTTTAGGAAATTCCCTAAAATTCTTTTTATGTGAAACTTTGCAGATACCCCGCCTCACAAGGACTACCAAAATATGGCGAACGTGGTGGTATGAAAAGCCAAATGATTACATTATTGTTCAAATACTAAGTGATAACCAGAACGCGGTGATTTTAGCTTATACGTTTCCCACCACAATAAACAACCCCTACGACAAAGAGAGACTGCCTCAGTTGCCTTTAAACATCAAGGCCAGAGCGGAGAGGCCAAATTTTAGTGCCGTTAAGCAAAATTCACCACGCTCTGATGATAATATTATTACTATTATGAATATTAAAGACCATCTTAAATTTTTCTTGAGCTCATGATTAGCTACTATAAAAGCCAAGTTATGGCACAAAACGTTTGGAGGCATTAAGAAAACCTTCAGTTGATAAGTTTCCCATAAGAACCTAAGGTTTCCCACCTTTGTAAAGAAGCATAAGTAAATATTATCAGTTTTTCTGTTACGTGGCCTGCCGTCTTTAAACAGAAATGATCCTCCAAAATCCCCATCGCTATCGATGGGGATTTTGCAGACCATACGAGTTTCAAACGCGCAGTTGGTAAATCACCCATAGGCTGAATGCAATCAGTTTGACTCTAAACCAAATTTTACCATTAAATAAGTTTTTGCCATTCAAAATCCAAAATTTATTTCTTAAGCTGAAAAAAAAAACAGCTGGGTGCCTGCATGTAATAATTTGCAATGTTCATGTTTTATTAACAATTCGGTAAGCACATGATTCTTAGGCAATAAGATTGAATATTTCTTATCAAAATCAAACAAAGAATTACGTGTACGTCCTTCCACGTTTATTAAATTACTTTGAACTAGAGATGTGCGGGTGAGTGACTTTTTATGCCCGCTCACGATCTAGACCCACGCGGGTCACGCACGCCACTCACGACGCGTGGGTCAATTCACGTACCCCACGCTCGATCAGGTGATCAAATGCCACCACCATTATTGATTAATCGTGCTTGGACAGAATGGCAAAATTAACAAAGTATTTAGTTTTATTTATCATGTTATCACTTAGTGCTTGATTGTTGTAAATACTTCTGAAACTAAACCTACCACTTATAGTATTGACGCTAGACCTAGAACTAGAAACATTAGGATTTAGCCGTACGTCTCTTTAGACGGCTAAACCCTAATGTTTCTAGTTCTAAGTTTAGTATTAGTTCTGAAGATAGGTTGGGTTGGATTGGGTTCCATAATAAGAAAGTTACGAGTGAACCTAAATGTTTTTCGTTCAATGTCTAGTATTAGCTCTAGCGTTAGTGTTGGCTCTATTTTTAGTTGTTATTCAATCTTAAATTGTTGTATACCAAAACTCAACCCAACCCAACCCTAAAAGAAATACGCAACTTATAAATACAACCGAGTCACGCCGGATCCCGTCGAAACCAAAGATGTCCACGATCACGCACGTTCAAGTGAGTGGTACAACAATTTATGCCCGCTCATGACCTATCGTGACCAGGTGGAAATCACGTAATTTCTCAGGCAGGGTACTCAAAGCAAGTACCAACCTTTCCGGACCGTTCCACCACAGCCTACAATCATTAAGTAGATCAGGTTCTATTCTTCTGCAGATCATATCCGCTGGATTATGTTCCAATATAACGTGTTCTCAATGAGCACTTGTACTTAACTCTTGTATTTCAGCAACATGATTTGCCACAAAGGTTTTCAATAGGCCTCTGATTATATCCAAGATAAGGTTATAGTTGATTCAGACTTCTTGAAAATGAAATGTTCATGAAAAGATCGAAGCAGTTGACATACAAACATGCTCCAAAATCCGACTTTGAAGCATCACAATATCTGTGCAGTTGTATCCATACACTGCAGTATAGTAACTTGTCATAAAATATTCAAATTTTCAAGTATACGAAGTTTTCTATTGAATTCTAACCAACCAGTATAAAAAATATCCATTGAAAAATTTTCACCTTTATTGTTGCTAGTCCAATCAGACCCAAGGAATCAAAAATTCATGAAATCGTTATTGGGTTAGTCTGAATTTCAGTTATCTTTGTTTAGTATCGTAAAATGTCTTCATGTGACTTCCATATTAAGCCCAAAATCTTGGAGTCTTCACTATCCTTGATGTAATACTCAGGTAATTCTTCCAAATTAGTATTACTTAAAATACCCTTATTATTAGAATTCGATTTTCAAAGTTTTAAATCTACGTTTTCTAGAATCTTGCTAATTTCGTTCTGCACTATCCTCGCATTTTCTATATCAGTACCTCTCACGTACCTTTCAAGTCATCGACGTAAAACTCGTTAATAACAAATGTGTTTCGCATCCCGTTCTTCCCTAGAGTAAGCCTTGCTCTCCAGAATCTCTTGAAAATTTTCACAACGCTGCTTGTCTTTAAATTGTGCATAGGTTGAAGCATTTGCTTCCTCCAAGCTTTGCCATCCTTTGACTGTGGTAGTCCAAAAATATATTTTACTCCCCCTTCGTTAAAAACGCGGCATTCGTCATCAACTTTTCCTTTTTTTGCTGTTTCCATGTATATTTTTTAAGATAGTTATGAAACAGTGCGTGAAGTTAGCTTTTTAGGCACGAACGCGACGTTTAGAGTACGTAACTAAAACAATCTATTTCAGAAATTATTCATTGTAAAATAAATTCGCTAAAAAATTTCTCCAGATGCACGGCTAAACCCAACCCAACCCGTACGTTTGAACCAAAGCCGTTCTAAAATATTTAGCATTTTTATACAAAATCAATGCAAAAATAAAGTCCGCACCTCAGTGGAGACACTGGACCCTATCACCCCTTAGGTTTAGGACTCCGCTGGACCAGACAGTCATTATTGAACAATTTGGAATAATGCACAGATATTTTAATCAGTGTATCCCATAATCATTTTTTTTGCATTTTCTGAAAAACATCTCATTTAATGAGTTTCAATTGTCTTGCACAATTACACCCTCTAAGACGCCTTTTTCAGCTTTTAACATCTTAAAAGCTCTTTCTAAAACCTCAAAATTAATTGTTCTAAGTTTTTCAACATTGATTAATTATCTCAGAAGTACATTTAGCGCATTAGAACCATTTTGGTCTAATGACTAATCAATATACTTCAGAATTAAAAATTGTTGTATTTTTCTGGAAAACATCTTCTTAGTATTTTTTAATTGATTTACATTGATTAAGCAACCTGAATATATATAGAATTAATTGCTATCATTTTATGTTAGAAGACATAAGACATACACGTGTTAGAAGCTTTTTCAAAAATCTCAAAATTACCTAACCCTGTCCGTAATATTCTTCAATACAATTTCCAAAAGTTGTATTGGTCCATGATTTTATAAGAATGTTATGAACTGGGTTAAGTTGAGTTGAGCTCCAACATCATATCATTCAATATGAAGGATAGCATGAAGTTGGAGCTCAACCTAACCCAATCCAATCCATAACATTCTTCAAAAATCATAGACCAATACAACGTTTGGAAATAAACTCTGCAAGTATCATGTCGATTTCTTCATTAAACATTTCTGCTTCATGGTTAATATAGAATCGATCGTATATTGCTCAGGGATTCACTTGAAGACAGAAAAGTGAAACCGGAACCACTTCAATAATAATTAGTTCGTTATATCTCAAAGTTCGTTATAACTAGTTTCGTTATGGGTAAATTTATTCAGATTAATGCGATGGCAGCAGTCAGCCCTTCCTTCTCTCCTTCCTCTGTCACTCCACTGACTTTTCCGGACTCACTCCATTTCTCTCTCGTATTTTTCTTTCTCCTTCATTATCCCCGTAATCATCTCTCTGATGGCCGACCATTTTTCTTCGCTTTCCAGCATTTGGACGATCATGTTCTCTTTGCTTAAGCTCTCACCACATCTCTTCTCACCCTTCCCTCTATACAAATTGAAGGTTTTGCAGTCGAAGATCGCATGTTCCACGCTATTCCTCTCTTCGCAGAACCAGCATGTATCAGATTCCGCCTTTTTTATTTTGTACTGGTAGGTTTCAAAAATTCCGTGACCCGTGAGGAACTGTGTCAGGAAATGATCCGACTCGCCCCATTTCCTATTGAGCCATCTCGTAATATCCGGGATCAGCTTCCTCGTCCATCCAGCATTTCGGTTCCATCTTTCTTGCCATAGTTGCATTAATGATTCTCTATTTGCGCTTTTGCTTTCTCTACCGCTTCTTTATGTGTCGCTCCTTTCTTTTATTAAGAGATCGATAGATGGCAGTCGTGCGATTACTTCCACGCCTTCTGAAGGTACTGTTCTATAAGCCGATGTAATTCCTATGGCTAATTTTCTGTTAACACTAGTCGCACCTCCTACGTTAGGCATCAGCCGGATTAATCTATTTGACATTTGGGTAGCTTTTTTAGCAGTTTCCACTACATGTTTAACCATCTTTACATCTTTATCTAGGACCACTCCTAGATATTTGACTTCGCTCGAACTGCTTATAGTGGTATAGCTATCCAGATCGATATTTAGCTTCTGCACTTTACGACATCCTTGTAGGTACCATTTCAGTCTTATGTTTAGCCATCTGCAGACCCATCTTCTCTAACTTTCCGATTATCCTCTGGAGTGCGTATGTTGTTTTATCTCTCAGTCCTCCTTCATCCTTTGCGCTAACCACCACCGCCAGATCATCAGCGAAAGCAATCAGAGTTATATCACCATCTTCATTCTCAGTATTTCGTCGTAGAACAGGTGCCCTAAAAAGGGTCCTAGGAGTGATCCCTGTGGGACATCGCACGTGACCTTGTACGTCTTGTTATTTGGTGCTTTTACACTTCTGTTTGACAGGTAGCTTTTTATCATTTCTATTAGGTACGGGCTGACATTTCCCTCTTCCAATGCTCTTATCACTTTTCTCCAAGGGGCCGAGTTGAAGGCATTTTTTATATCTACTAACACCATTGCACATAATTCTCTATGTGTTAATGACTTCTTCTTAATGCTCTCCACAATTTCCTGTACTTTCCTTATGGTATCAATCGTAGATTTGCCTTTTCTGTACACGAACTGCCTCTCATGTACTAGTCTTTTTCTTCCGCCTCCTCTTGCAGTCTCGTCCGTATTAAGCCTTCCAATAACTTCCCGAAAGTGTCGATAAGACAAATTGGTCGGTACGTTATTTTTGTATCACTTTTCACACGCTCTTTAAGACGAGAACACACGTACTACGTCAACATCTATAAACACAAAACCATCACCAGCAAAATCGCTTATCACAGATCCGTTTTCAATGTTAATAAAGCTATCACATTTCGTATCACAGAATCTTATATCTACTTTCTTGTTTTGCTCACAACCAATTATCGGGTCGATTTTATCTTCCATTACCGTTTTCATCAGCAGGTCGTGCGCTACTCTTACTCTGTTCATGTTTAATTGCGCTACGCTTATTATCTTTTCTTTGTCTATTATTTTGGCGACTTATCCCCGGAGATTATTTTAGTTACCTCCGTGAAGCTAGTCTCATCCTGTTGAATCGCCTTAGGCTGTTCTTTCTTCTTTTCTCTTTCCCCCTCTTCTTTCTCTCTAGCTAACCCTTCGTTTCTCTTATTTCTGACCTCGTCTTTCTCCCCCTTCATCTTTTTCCTGTACTCAGGACATAAACTAGTACTAGCACTGTGTCCTATTGCAATCTGGGCATCGTTGTTCATTTTTGCAATCTTTTGCTTCTTCCCTGCCCTGCATTTGCTAGTTTATACTCTTTACTATTTCCTCATACGTTTTTCCTTCGTTTTGTACTATGAGGGCGTACGTCGTCCTGTCTTTGTCTCTCTCTTCTTCCTGCCTTTTTGTTGTTGTGTATATGTTTATTGTACTCCCTGTGGATCTGAACAGCACTTCGAGCATGGATCTCATTTTATGCACTGTCATCCCTTTGACATAGTGCATCGCTATCTTATCTTCTCCCTTTAGTTTTTCTCTCGCCTCCACCAAATTTCATCAATCCCATGTTTCTTTCTCCGTTCTTCCCATCAATACCTTAACAATCCTCTCTCTATCCTCTTTTATTACTCCCCTAACCCTCAATGACTTCAGCACTTCCACTTCCTCCCCGTTTCCGTTCAATTCTTCCAGAACCGGGTATGATTTTTTGAACTGGAGCTGGATACCTTTGTCCATGTTTGCATCATCGGCTTCTATTAGCACCACCTTGGTTTTTGAATCTTTTTGCCAAAGGGGGTTTCCTTCTTTTATATATACCGGTTTGAAGTACTCTTCCTTCCAACTAATATCGCAAACTTCCTTCCATTCTGCATACGAGGATGCACACTGTATCTTCCGTCTTTTTCTTCGTATTCTTTTCCTCGTCCATATTTGTTTGCATTTCCTGAGTAACTTCTTTCTTCGCACTTCTTCTTATCGATTCTTGAATCTCTGTCCCATTGAGTACTTCAACTAACCTTTCCATTTTCCGCGTTATATCTTTTATTTCTCTTTTGGTGTTCTGTTCAACATTTTTTCTCAAACTTTGCACTAACCTCACCATGCCGCTATGAGTTTTCTCTAGTACTTTTGCCTGCTTTTCCATATCGTTTCTCTCTCCTTCGCTCGATCTTTTCCTCTTTCTTACTTCCTTATTCATTTCTTCCGACATACCACTGAAAAACCAACTTCTAATTTTTGCTGGTGTCTCCTGTTCTAGCCCTCCAGCCGAGGTCAACTCTCCTTCTTCTTTTTTTTCTTTTCGATGGTGCTTCTACCATAGTTCTATTTAGCTCGTCTTCATGCTCTGACGATGATACACATAAGGCGGGTGTCTTCACTGGTGAACAACCCATGAGATTACTTCGCTTAAAAGCTTGTTCCTCGTCTCCTAGGCTAGCTGGGAGTTTTAATGATGAGTCTTTGTAAGCACGTGGAGTCGACTCTTCTCCACGTGCAGCCCGCGGCACTGATTGGCCGGCGGACCCATCCGAGGCTTTGGCATTAATTTCCATAACCCATAGTTGGAGATGTCAAGGGCCTTCCTTACCCTCCGTTTATAACCTAAACCGGCAGGTACGTATATAGACGCACAAAAACTTCATAAAACACTTCACTTGACACTTAACACTTTATCCCGTGTTCCCCGTGTCTCTCCATAGGGGCTGATAATGGGGAATTACCGTCCGGGACTACACGGCCCCCAGCTTTTTTTTAAGAGGTTTTGTTTGAAGAGACATTTTCTGGACGCAACCAATCTAACCCAACCCATAACACTCCTCATATTGAATAATATCAAGTTGAAGGTTAACCAAATCTAACAAATCTTCTAAGTTTTTTGGAAATGTTCCGTGTTTTTTTCTTCTATAGTTGGATTGGGATGAGCTCTTCTTCAGGTCGTTCAATATCAAGCATGGTATGAAGGTTTTCTTCTATGGTTGAGTTGGGTTGAACTTCAACTTCAAATTATTAAGTATGAAGTTGAAGCTCAATCCAATCCAAATGTAGAAGAAAAAATCACGCAATATTTTAATTTTTCATTCTATAGCTGCGTTGTGTTAATCTTCAACTTCATGCCATTCCTCATATAACAAAAAATCAAATCCAAAATTCTTCTGTAGTTGGGTTGGATTGGGTTAAACTCCAACATCATACATTTCCATATGAGCCCATACCCAAAATTTGGGATAATTTTTAATTTTTGGAAATATTCCCAGATCTTTTTCTTCCATATTTTAGGTTTGATTTTTTCTTCTATAGTTGGGTTGACTCAAGCTTCAACTTTATGCCAGCATATAACAGAAAATCCAAAACAATAAAACTTGTATGTTCTATTCAATATGAGAGTTGGTATCAAGTTAATTTAAATTCATTTAATGCATGTTTTTTTTGGAGTTTTACCTATAAGGAACTTATTCTGTAAATTTCTTAAGTATTGGATAGAATGCCGGAGACATAACTTTTTTATAACTCCACATTCGTTAAATCCGCATCCGCAAAATTAGAATGAAAAAATTCGGTTCCGCATCCGCATCCGCTAAACCCACATCCGTAACATCACGAATAAGAATATTAGTCTAATAAGGATATTAGTAACATCACTAATAATATCGTGAGCGGGCGTGAGCGGGCATAAAAGGTCACTCACGCGCACATCTCTAACGTCAAATCCACTAAAGTCTTTGTCGATTTTTATGATCTTTCTTGGTCGTTGTTAACGTAACTTTAATGATCTCAAAAACCACTTAAGTAAACACAACAATATTATTACTTTATACATCTACTTATTCGATTCGTTATAAGTTGAAGTATTCACGGAGAACTACATATAAAGTTGAAGTAGCAAATCTCAGAACTAACGAAAAGTTCTTTCTGCTATAATGAAGACACTAATTAGTCGAATTTCGCTATTTAAGTAGTTTTTAAGCAACGAAATTGTACTGTATTAATGAATGGAAACAAAACATACTTATTTAAATGTTTTTATTTTTTTAGTGTTTTAAATAGAAGTCCGGAACATCTTATCAAAGAAATTATTTTAGTAGACGATTTCAGCGATAACCGTAAGTGCGAAAAGTAATAATAAAATCCTCTCCAGAATTAAATTAAATCTCCTTCCGGAGAGTTACCGGAAAAAAAGTAGATTCCCTAGCGTACACTTGACCCGCTTTAAAACCACCAAATCCCAGTTCATTAAACCACCCAACCCGACCGCTTCATTTCCTCCGACTCCTCTTTATTTCTTTTTATTTCCTTCCGGTATTTCAATTAGAGAACCGATGTGTTTTCTCGATCGCTCAAAAACTTTGGAAATAATTTAAGTTTTTCTTTTTCAGTTTAACTTTTCTTTAATTGGACGTTTTTGAAATGTGTCTCTCTGTTTCTAGCTGAAGATGGTGCGGAATTGGCAAAGATCCAAAAGGTTCGGGTGCTTCGCAATGAAAAACGAGAGGGTTTGATGCGATCCCGAGTAAGGGGAGCGGATGCTGCTACAGCGGACGTACTCACGTTTCTGGATAGTCATTGTGAGTGCAATGTTAATTGGTTGGAGCCTCTTTTGGAACGAGTTGCCGAGGTAAAAAAGAAATAAAAGAGAGACTTATTATTATTCTCCTTTTTTCTATTCGGATTCATTTTTCTTTTTAAACCAAAGATTAAAAGTAAAAACGCTTAAACTAGATTTTCTTTTCTTATCTTTAATTAACTTTTTTTTAAGAATTACCATTCTCCTTGCATAAATTAAAGTTGAGATAAAACGTATCAAATTTTATTTAAACCACGATCTGTATTTCATGTCCTCGCGAGGTCCTCTGAGTTTGTACAACCAGACCGGTCATAAATCTCTCGTTGAAAATCCTTCCTATGACACTTGAAACGCCTATTTGCGTAAGTGCATGTTAGAACCGCAAACGTTCCGACAACTATGAGTGATGGTCCTAACTTGAAACTCTTTTCGTTGCGTTTTTTATGATTATTCTTTTTTTTTTAATAATTAATTGTGGAGTTAACGGTACGTTTATAAAGTAAAATCGATAATTTCGTTCCATTAATTTTCGAGGAACAACCTTAAATACCGAATAAACATTTAAAATAGTTCTGATATTAAAATTATCGAATACCTAGAACTAATTAAATTAATTAATCCGGGATTTTCGGGCGTAATGAACACGCAACCAAACGTTCAAATTGAATTAATTAAACCTAAAGCTCTCGATTACAATCTGGGTATTACGATCTAATAAGTGCTAAATAATTTCTAATACACCTTTATTAAGATTTATTAGATATTATTAATCTTGAGGATAAAGGAATTACTGTAAAGTTTTTTTCATTAAAATTTTCTTTTGTTTTGTTGAATTGTATACATAGAATTGGTAAATGTGAGAGATTTATTGATTATTAGAAAAGAAAATTTGATATTCCCTCGGGGATAACAAAGGTTCTTTTAGTGCTCCTTAATGTCCAAAAGAGTTAATAAAGCGTATAACAAAAACGCTTTTTGGTCATCCCTTTTCTTAACTTTTCGTAACTCGATCTAACAAGGAGATAGATTAATATTAGACCTAGAACTAGAATTTCAATACGAAGGTTTTCACGGCCGGTGTTAATTGAACTAAAATTAGAACTAACACTAGCACTAACACTTGAACTATCACTAGGACTAATACTAGATCTAAAACTAAAAACTTTCGGGTTTGCTGTGCGTTTTTGGAGAAAATGTTTGACGTTTCCGATGCAATGTTGCATCTTTCTTCAGAAACTGGTTTGAAGTTAAGAGTTTCTAGTGTTAGTTCTAATTTTAGTTCAATGAAACTGGAATCATTCAGGATTGATCATCTTGAAAAATGTTCCGCTAAACCCGAATGCCTCTAGTTGTCGAAGAAGACAAGACTTTTTTTGTTACACAGTCTTCTTATTTTTGTATACAAAAAGATAAAGGTTGGGAGGGATTCTGTTGATTCCTATACAAGCTCCATCTACCCGACGTTAGTAGCGTTGATACGGAGGTATATATGATGGTAGATAGATATGGGGGTGGTGAATTTGGGTGTGAGGCGGTGGAGTTTTTGAAGCCCTTTCATTATTGCTGCAAGAAGAAAGGCCGATCCTTGGGTTGGCGGTGGCTGGTTCTAGAACATAAAAACATTCACGGCAGTATTGAGTTTGTAGGAGACTGGGAGGATGTTATTGTAGTAGGATATAATGAATTAGCTTGTGGGTGAATCGCATGTTTGTGTTGGATTTGTTTATGGATCCTAGGTGGGATGTATAGGTGATGGATTTCACTCTGGATTTAGAGAATTTAGGGATATTTAAGGATTTCGGATCGAATGGTAGGAATATTTGCGGGTTCAAGGAGGGCGGTGATGAATGTTCTGCGGTCACCTGAAAGGACAGGTCTAGTGTTGCTGTAAATTTGACATGAGTAGGGGATGATGGGTTTAATGTAGGCTTTGAAAAGCAGAAATTTGGTTTTCCTGGAGAGTGGTCTAGTAATAGGAGGAGAAGCTGGCACGGGTCTTATTTTGGATTGTAGCGATGTGATTTGAGAAGGACAAGGTTATTCCTAAGTATTTTGTAAATTGGGTAACTATGAGGGGTTGCTTGTTAAAGGTTGAGGGAAGTTTAATAGGAATTTTGTTTTAAGGGTAAAGTTGGTGAGGGTGCTCTTGCCCGGATTAGCCAGGATTTTCCATTTCTGGAATTAGTCTTGAAAGAGGTTTAAGTGAATTCGGAGGTATTTAGCAGATTGGGTACAGCAAGCTTAATTCGAGGAGTGGATGGAAGGTCGTTGATGTGGTTGTGGTTTTGGGAGGAACATTTCGGAGTTGGCTTTGCCGCGGAAGAATCTATTGTTTAGGAAGGATTTTGTGATATTGATAAGGTAAGGGGGATATTCTGCTGGATGAGTTTGTGAATAAGGACATTGTGCCCAACGGTTTCGAAGACTTTTTCGATCCCGAGGGTGACGAGGGAAGTGACTTTGTTGTAATTGAAATTACGGGTTATGATGTCTGTTAGGATATCCAGTTGCATTATGGTGCTGTGTTGGGATCGGAAGCCAAATTCTTCGGATCTTACGGAGTGGAATTAGAGGTCGAACTCTTGGAATCTGTCTAGGATGAGTCTTTCCAGGATTTTGGAGATGGTAAGGAGGTGGCTTATAGGTCTGTAGGACTTCGAGTTGTTGCTGGGTTTCTTTGGTTTGAGGATGGTGATCACAACGGCTTGTTTCCAAGCCAAGAGAAACGAAGAGAGTTTAAAAAGGGAATAATAAAAGCGAAGAGGGAGATAGTGGAGAAAATCGGAGAGAGGGTAAAGAGGAATGGATGATATGAGGTGTAGAAGGAAGGGAGAGAGAAATCGACAAGCCAGATTATGGGTAGCGTAAATGAAACAGGTGTGGTGACTCTAAGGAATCTATTATTAGGGGGCAATTTGAAAGATATTTTGTGGGAGACGAAACAGAACTGGATACGGAGAGGCAAAGAGAGATTAGAGCTGAAGTAGTGATGATGATTGAAAGGTATGAGAAAAGGAATAGTGAATGGAAAATAGAGAGTGTGAGTGAGGATCAATTAAATAGCATTATTTGAAAGATGGGAGAGGGGAAGGCTGCATGTTGTCACTGGATGAAGAGCGTGGTGATGAAGGAGACATAGTTTGGGGTTGACTTCGGCACTTGGAAAGGTCCTATTCAAAGTGATTGTAGAGAGAGTGCTTGGTTTTCTCGAGAGGAATGGTAGGTTGGATTATAAGCAATATGGTTTTAGAAAAGGAAGAGGAACCATCCAGGCGTTGGATGGACTGGTGAAGAGGATGCGAAAATGTAAGGAGTATGGACATTGTGTGGTTGTAACCCTTGACAATACATTTAATGCAATACGGGACCCGCGGATTTTGAAGGGGTTAGTGAGGATGAGAGTGTCAGAATATTTGGTTTGTGCGATTAGTAGATTTTTGAGTGGAAGGGTGTTAAGGTGTAAAATGGTGGAAGTTGCGGTAAACAGAGGATATCCACAGAGTTCCAATCTGTGACCCGTACTATGGAGATGTGCGATGGATAAATGGTTCAGGAGGATGAGTTAGTGTTTGGATGAGGAGAGCGACCTTATACAGACGTACGCTGACGACCAGATGGTGCTCATCGGAGATATGTCTGTAAAAAAGATAGAGAGAAGATGAAAAGAAGTGTGGGGGTACAATATTCTTCTCCAACAAGAAAATTAGAGACCTAGTTCTTCAGTCTGGTGATGGAGTAGTAAGATTGGGATGCGTGATTATAAATTAACCAAGCATCAAATGGAAATAAGGAAAATGGTTGTAGAAAAGGTGGGTTATTAAGATGTATGGAAATTTAAGCCCGATTTTACTATGGGGGACTATGGCATACAGAACTACGCCTACGGAAGCTCTCTACATTTCGATAGGATTGCCACCCATTCAATTAATGGTGAAGTACGAAAGGGTGAAGTGGGAGAATAACACACGGGGTGAATGGGAAACAAGAAGTAAAGGAGGTAAATGTGTTTTTGAACAAATAGGATGGAGGTGTATACGTATGCTACGAAAGGAGTAGAAGGCATACGTGTGGCGTTTATGACATGGAAGGAGGGTGTAGTGTATGATAGAGGGAAGAGGATGGTAAGTGATAAAAAGTGAATAAATGGGTACAGGTCTACGGAGATCTAGCGATGAGGATGGAATGAGAGTGGTTGATGAATACGTGAGGAGTGTGGAGAGTATGGAAACTTAGCGGTATAATATCGGCGAAGGGGTCCAGCCGTCGAGCGTCCATGGCTGTTCAACTCACCCTGTAAAGATTTTGTTTGCGAGAGAAGGATGGATTGTGCGTGAGGAAAGGATGAGAACACACCACATCACATATTGTGAAAAAAGGAGATCGGAGGGCAGAGGGAGCAATTTACAGGAATCGGAGATGAAGGGGATGTAGAGGACTGGAACGCATTGGCTGCCGGTTTAGTGTTTTATTGTGATGGGTGTGGGAATGTACATTTTAAATATTAAAATTAGAAATGCTTAATTTGTAATTATGTACATGTCTATAATATTTGTAATAATGATTCTATTGGTAATTAAATTTCATTTGTTAGTTGTTAGTTTATCATGTTTGTTAAATAAAATTGGCGTGGTTGTTCTTTCTGCGCAAATTTTGGAAGACGATGTTGGACGATGGGTACCTGTAGTATACCGAAAGGTTGGTCGACGTGTTCACGCCTTTTTGCGTGTTCACAAAAGTTCAATGTTTCCAAGCCTTTAGGAAATATTGGAGATTTAAACATCAAAATCAAAACATCAAAAGTGGTAAATGTAATACTTATACAATGGCTTCCTTTTAAAGTCACTTCAGGATCTTTTTACAGATTTGGTCGAATCCGGGAGCTTTTCTAGGATTAGTGTGTTTTATGATGTAATGGACCTCTTTGGGAGAGATAAGATCGGTTATTGGTGTCACGTGTTGGGTAAGGTTGTGGTTTAGGAAAGATTGTGCATCTACGTTGTGAGTTTGGAGATCGGACAAGTTCTTATTGGTTTATTGGTTTAACCCTGTCGGCCAGGGTTATGGCTATGTTCGTGTCTGATTGGGTTTGGACGTTCTTGTGGATCGGGGGGCAATAGTGAAAGGTTGGTTTTTGGACTTATCTAACATTTTGGAGAGTTTCGAGATGAATTTGGCCGAGTCAAATTTTTTGAAAATGCGTTCCCTCTTGCCAGATTAAAGAGATTGGATTTGGGCGCGGATGGTGTTGTATTTCGTCTTTGCAGATACGGGATTAGTGTATTTGTTGCTCGCATCGAAGTCTATTACGTCGGGCTTTTAGTTCCTGGATCACGGGGGTAATCTGGATGCTATTGCGATTGATGGTTTTTATAGCGTTAGGGCTTATGACTGTTTGGATGGCTTCGGTGATGGATTGGATAGCGATGTTTACGAAGTTGCGGTTAAGGAGTTGGTTGTTGATGTTTAGGTTTTGTGGAAATCGGGCCAACTTATGCGGTTCATTAGTAAGGAACAATGAGATCGTGTTCGAAGAACACGATGAGAACAATGAGATCAATATGAGATCGTGTTCGAAGGATAGATCATGTAGAGCTTTGAAGGTGGTTGATGCAAGGTTTTTGTAAATCTATGGCGCTACTACTGTGGGAGGGTGTCTTGGAAACATGTGTGTGGGAAGGAAGAAACTGCAGGTTTAGAAGGAATGTATTTATGGTGGTACCGTTAGTGTTGTTAGTGGTGTTATTCCAGGAGATGTGCCTGACTTTGAAATCGCCAACGAGGACAACTCGCTCGTTGGAGTCTAATACGTTGCGGATTTCTACTGGATCTAGTGGAGTTTTATGATCGTTGTCGATATAGACAATGATGGTTAATTAGACTTGGATTGCTACGCAGTCTGTGTTGGTACGGTTTGTGGGGTTCAGGACGAATGATATGTGTTTTTTGATGTAGGTGATTAGGATTGTTAAAGTAGCAGTAGCAGGGAAGTTTGAGAGAGCGGTTGTTCTGGATTAGAGTTTCTTGGATACAGATTGTATCTAGGAATTTAGATTTGGTCAGGAGTTTAAGTTCGGGTATTTCGGACGCAGTCCTTAGGAGTTTTAGGATATTAATGATGTTAGGGTTGAAGTCCATCTATTGAACGTACTTCCTTTGGACTTGGGCGAGGATCATGGCTTGGTTGTAGGGACCTTGGGTTGTTTGGAGGATTCATGCGAATTCAAATCTTCTAATCGATATCACATAATGAATTGATTAGGTTGAGATTATTTTGGAGAGTTTGGAACTTGTCGGGTTCTGGGATTGGGTTGATGGTTGAGATAGTTATCAGGGTACGGATGTTTTAGGTTACTGCTTGGCTGTAGAATAAACCAATTGTGACTGGTCGTGGTGGGATAGCAGAGGTGGTCTGGTTGGGTTGGGAACCTGTTTATTACCTTCCTTCTTCTGCATCCTGTCCATGTAAGCAAAGAATGCTGGGCATTCCTTATAGTTGGCGGTGTGGGCAGCGCAGCAGTTGGCGCACTTTTTGCGCATTTGACACATTTGGGAGTCTTTCTGCAATGGGTGCTGTCGTGACTGTATTCCTGGCACCTCCTGCACTGCGTGACCTAGTCTCTCTTCTTGTAAGGTTGGAATTTTAGAATGACGTTGTCGATGGTCTCGACCTGGCGGACTTTGTTCATGTCCTAGGCAAGGGGAACTCAGTAAATTTGAGCAGTATTCACTCTTATCCTTTAATTTGATCAATTCGCTTTGGCTCCTTATTCGGAGACTCCCTGGACGACATCCTCGGGGTGATGAAAGAAGCTACCTTGATGACAATTTTCTTCATCTTTTCGTTCATCAGGGCGTAGGTGTGAAATTCAATTCGGTCATCTTCAACAGCTCGATAGCCTTCGATAAACGTCGATAACGACGATTTCTTTTTGGTTGTAGTTGATAACGCACCCATCCTGGTAATTGTCATTAATATGTTGGTTGAAGACCTTGAAGTCGTTGGAAATGAAGATGATCTTTGGAGGTAACTTCCATTTGGATGGGGGCTGCTTCATTCTCCAGGTTGGTAAACCTGTTGGAGGTGATGATGGGGTCGGCAATCTGGAATTTTGACTGCGATGCGGTTCTTCGTGGCTTCATGAAGACCGCTGGTTCGACTTAACTCGTCATTAGTAACCGGGTAAAGGCCTCTTAAATGTATGCTTGATGATTTTCGGCTTTATGGTGGAGGAGCCAGGATGTCCCCGTAGACGGAAAATGTTGCTATTTCTGACGGCGGACATTAATTTGTTTAATCTTTATAAAACTTTAAAATGAGGTTTTGATGCTTCTTACGATTTCGGTTAGTTCGTTTCGTCGATATATCCTTCTAAACTTAGCCCAACTCAACTTTGTACGTTTGAAACAGAGCTGTTATAAGATATTCGACGTCCAAGGGACAAACGAATCGAGTGAGTCCTTTTCATACAAAATTCAATGCCAATAAAAAGGTCCGCACCTCAGAGGGGATTCTCGTTGCACAACCGGTGCCTCTTTTAAGGCCCAAGACTGTAGTCCTATTATCTTTTAAGTTTAGGAGGGCGTTGAAACAAATCATCATTATTGAACGGTTTTGCCTTAGTATAGATTTTGTACGTCAAGTAGTGCTAAATAATTTCTAATACACCTACATAGAGTTTTAAAAGTCATTAAAATTAAGCACTAAAATCTTAATTTAACATTTTAACATTTTTCTACATTTATTTTTCCAAATTTAAAATTTCTTTTATTTTTTTTTAATTTTATCTAATTTGGGTGAATACATAGAATAGTAATAAGTGACAAATTTATTGATTACTAACCCACAAAGAAAGTTCGATACCCCCTCGGGAACAACAAAGGTTCTTTTAGTGCTTCCCGATGTCCAAAATAGTTAATGAAGCGTATAATAAAAACGCTTTTTGGTCATCCCTTTTCTTAACTTTTCTCCACTCGATCCAACAAAAAGATAACAAAAAAGAAGAAAAAGAAAGCCGTGTCGTTTGTAATTAAACTCCGGCCCTAATTACATTTACCCTTCGCAAAGAGAAGCTTCTCTAAAAGGTCGGATAATTAATGTTTAAACTGCAATTTCAAGCTCATTACAAAAAAATGTTTTGTTATTTAATTTGGCAATTTAAAATATTCAACGATTTTCTTTATTTATTTATTTTTTTATAGGATCCAACTAGAGTGGTTTGTCCCGTAATTGATGTAATTAGTATGGATACGTTTCAGTACATAGGAGCTTCAGCGGATCTTAGGGGTGGGTTTGATTGGAATTTGGTGTTCAAGTGGGAGTATCTCAACCCGATGGAACGTCAAAGTAGACAAAAGGACCCCACACAGGTAACCAGCAATTACAACGTACCGATTCAGTAATACTAGTTTGAATTTGATTTATTACCGCCAATCACGCTTTATTCTAAACCAAATCAAACGAATTTGTACACGGTCGGTTAGTTTTGGTAACACAAAGTTAATTTGGTTAATTAGAACCGAGGTTCGGAACAACCCCAAGCTAATTGACCGCGTACAAAGCACTACAACGACGCACGGATTGAATAACAATTAAAACCATCTCTTGGACTATTAAGTTAGTTAAGGTCTATTCGGGTTATGCTTTTTTATTTATTAAATTGTTTCTTTTTACAGCCGATTCGAACGCCGATGATTGCGGGCGGATTATTTGTAATCAATAAGGATTATTTCGAAAAACTCGGAAAATACGATATGAAAATGGATGTTTGGGGTGGGGAAAATTTGGAAATATCGTTCAGAGTTTGGCAATGTGGTGGTTCTTTAGAAATAATTCCTTGTAGCCGGGTAAGTTTTTATTTATGCAAAATTAGGAATTGGATATGATTTATATTTCGATTTTAAATTGATTTTGGTGATCAATATCTCATTCGATTATTGGATACACGAAATAATAGAAAATTCATTCCGATTCGTAAGTTATATTTTGAGGTAATCGATTATTTGCGATCATCTCGTTGAATAAGTCCCAACCTAATTCGGAATCTTTGTTGCGAAACGCTGACGTCGTAAGGAAGTTAGTTGTATGAATCGTTGGTTGGGATTGTTGTTAATTTGCATTGGGTTAATAAATCTTGCGATGTTTCCCATGATTTTGTTACGCTTAAAGCGCAAATTAAGTTTTCTAGTATGAGTGGATCTAATATCGGGTATTCTTTCAAAATATCTTCATAGCTAAAATTAAATTTTATATTGATAACTTATAATGTCTTAAAGTGCGGGAGGAGAGGTCAAAAAGCGGTTAAAAATTTTGTATAATAGCGGAAAATCTTTTGATTTGAGTTGTCTAGCTAGAGAGGAAATTGCGATAAATCCTTTTGTTTTTACTTTTCTAAATGAAATAAGTCATCAAAGATGTTGAATTTGTACCTCTTTTCTTGGGTAATTATTGATTTTATAATTTTTCGCTGGAAAACAAAGATACAGAAGCTAGCTGTGATGGTACACTCACTGCAAATTCTGAAAGTGCAGAAACTGTGGAGCAATGTTTGAAACCTGATGCGTGCTGAAAGTACTGAATAAAATCGAATTGGGAAAAGATACAAACAACGAATGATGGTTCTAAGAAAAAGTTTAAAAAAATTCAAAATACGTGCTCAACGAAGAAAATACCTGGCGCCTATTGTTCGTTTGCAATGAAAATGCCTTCTGCCAGAAGTGTTTAGAGTTTTACAAACAGTATTTCGTCATTTAATTTGGAACGTTTGGATTTCTGTTATGAAGTTTTTATATTTAGCCAACAATATTAGATATTTTGGAAGCAAAATTAAATTTTATTTTAGTTTCATGCCTTTTGCAATAAAAACGTCTTCTACCAGCACTTTTACAAGCAGTATCAAGTCTTGTAGAAACATTTTAAGTTTTTTGGAAGCAGTATTCTACCTTCTGGAAGTATTTTAAGTCTGCTGGAAGTTGGAAGAAGTTTTCTGGAAGCATTTCAGATCTTTTAGAAGCAATATCAAGTCTTTTGGACATTTTTCAAGAAACATTTCAAATCTTGTAGAAACAGTTTTCTGGAAGCAATGCATGTCTTTTGGAAGCATTCCAAGTCTTCTAGAAGTAACATCAAGTATTCTGGAAGTATTGCAAATCTTTTGGAAGCATTTCAAGTCTTTTGGGAGCAACATCAAGTTTTCTGAAAGTATTTCAGGTTTTCTGGAAACAATATAAGGTCTTCTAGAAGCATTTCAAGTCTTGTATCAAGTCTTACAGATGCAGCGTCAAGTCTTCTAGAAGCATTGCAAATCTTTTGGAAGCATAGAAAGATTTTTCGAAGCAGTTCAAGTCTTTTGGAAACATTGCACGTCTTTTGGAAGCATTTCAAGTCTTCTAGAAGCAATATCAAATCTTCTGGAAGTATTGCAAATTTTTTAGAAACATTTCAAATCTTTTGGGATCAACATCAAGTTTTCTGGAAGTATTTCAGGTTTTCTGGAAACAATATAAGGTCTTCTAGAAGCATTTCAAGTCTTGTAGAATCATTGTCAAGTCTTCCAGATGCAGTATCAAGTCTTCTAGAAGCATTGCAAATCTTTTGGAAGCATAGAAAGGTTTCTCGAAGCAGTTCAAGTCTTTTGGAAACATTGCACTTCTTTTCAAAGCATTTCAAGTCTTCTAGAAGCAATATCAAATCTTCTGGAAGTATTGCAAATTTTTTAGAAGCATTTCAAGTCTTTTGGGACCAAAATCAAGCTTTCTGGAAGTATTTCAGGTTTTCTGGAAACAATATAAGGTCTTCTAGAAGCATTTCAAGTCTTGTAGAATCATTGTCAAGTCTTCCAGATGCAGTATCAAGTCTTCTAGAAGCATTGCAAATCTTTTGGAAGCATAGAAAGATTTTTCGAAGCAGTTCAAGTCTTTTGGAAGCAATATCAAATCTTCTGGAAGTATTGCAAATTTTTTAGAAACATTTCAAGTCTTCTGGAAGCAACATCAAGTCTTCTGAAAGTACTTCAGGTCTTCTGAAAATACAAGGTCTTCTAGAAGCATTTCAATTCTTCCAGAGGCAATATCAAGTATTTCACGTTTGCTAGAAGTAATATCAGGTTTTCTGTACTGCAAGTTATTTGGAAACATTTTAAGCCTTCTGGAAGCAGTATCAAGTCTTCCAAAAGTAGTATCAAGTCTTCCAAAGGTAGTATCAAGTCTTCTGGAAGCAGTTTAAGTCTTCTGGAAGCAATATCAAGTTTTCTAAAAACAGTATCAAGTTTTCTGGAAGCAGTTTAAGTCTTGGTACGTGTTGAAACGTGTTGTAATAATAATGAAGATGTATAACTTATCTCATGATATTAAAAAGAAATTGGTTGTTAGAATAAGTCATCTGTCTAAAAGTACCATCCAATCATATATTAGAGGTAGTCCCAAAGAATGAGTTAAGATAGGTTATGGTGATGATATCAGCTGGACGTATCTTGAAGTACTACGCAAGTCCTCTGACGTAGGATACTCAAGGTCAACCAGAAAATCCCACGCTGAAGATATTTAAAAGATAAATTGCAAGGGAAACCAAAATCCTTCCCAAATCTCAAGGCAACCCTCTTCGTCCGCAATAAAAAAAAACTACAAAATAGTATACACGAATATTAGATTCGTGTAGAACATTAAAATGAAAATCTTACCAAGAACTGCAATGGATGAAACCTGGAATTAACCCTCAAATCCGAAAATATCAAAATTTCGTTCAACTCTCAATGTGGCTGAAATACCGTAATCGTACCGATTAGGTTAACCTTTTTGGAAGCTTTACAAGACTTTTAAAAGCAATATCAAGTCATCCAAAGGCAGTATAATGTCTTCCGAAGGTGGTATTGACTCTTTTGGAAGGAGTTCAGTTATTCTGGAAACAGTATCAAGTTAGAAGCAGTATCAAGTTTTCTAGAAGTATTTCAAGACTTTTAAAAGTAATATCAAGTGTTATAAAGGCGGTATCAAGCGTAGCAAAGGCAGTATTAAGTCTTCCAAAGGTAATATCGAGTCTTCTGGAAATAGTATGTCTTCTAAAAGCAGTACCAAGTTTTCTGGAAGTATTTCAAGACTTTTAAAAGCAATATCAGGTCTTCCAAAGCCAGTACCAAGTCTTTCAAAGGCAGTACTAAGTTATCCAAAAGCAGTATCGAGCCTTCTGGAAGTAATATCAAGTCTTCTGAAAGCATTTCAAGACTTTTGGAAGCTGTGTCAAGTCTTGTGGAAACAGCATCAAGTCTTCTGGAAGCAGTATGAAGTCTTCTAGAAGCAGTACCAAGTTTTCTGCAAGCATTTCAAGACATTTAAAAGCAATATCAGGTTTTCCAATGCCAGTATCAAGCCTTTCAAAGGTAGTACCAAGTCTTCCAAAAGCAGTATCAAGTCTTCTGGAAGCAATATCAAGGCTTCTGAAAGCATTTCAAGACTTTTGGAAGCTGTATTAAGTCTTGTGGAAACATATCAATTCTTCTGGAAGTAGTTTCAACTCTTTTAGAAGTAATCAAGTTTTCTGGAAGCATTTCAAAACTATTAAAAGCAATATCAAGTTTTCCAAACGCAGTATCAAGTCTTCCAAAGGTGGTATCGAGTCTTCTGGAAGCAGTATCAAGTTTTTTAGATGAAGTATCATGTTTTCTTGAAGCATTTCAAGACATTTAAAAGCAACATTAAGTAAAGGCAGTATCAAGTCCAAAGGTAGTATCGAGTCTTCCAGCATCAGTTAAAGTCTTCTGGAAGTAGTATCAAGTCTTCTGGAAGCAATATCAAGTTTTCTGGAAACATTTCAAGACTTTTGAAAACAATATCAGGTTTTCCAAGGCTAGTATCAAGTCTGCCAAAGGTAGTACTAAGTCTTCCAAAAGCAGTATCAAGTCTTTTAGAAGCAATATCAAATTTTCTGGAAGCATTTCAAGACTTGTAAACGCAATATCAAGTCTTCCAAAAGTAGTATCGAGTCTTTTGGAAGCAGTATCAAGTCTTCTAGAAGCAGTATCAAGTTATCTGGAATCATTTTAAGACTTTTAAAAGCAAAATCACGCCTTCCAAAGGCAGTATCAAGTCTTCCAAAGGTAGTATCAAGTCTTCCAAAGGTAGTATCGAGTCTTCTGGAAGCAATTTAAGTCTTTTGGAAGCAATACCAAATCTTCTAAAAGTATTTCAAGGCTTGTGAAAGCTGTACCAAGTTTTGTGGAAGCATTTCAAGTCTTTTAAAAGCGTATCAAGCCTGTTGGAAGCAGTATTAATCGTCGAAGAAACAAAAGTGAAGTTTAATAATGTTATCGATCGAGGAATGGGGCAATATCCATGTTTTTACCAACCAACACGTAATAAGGTTTCAAGATAGATGCCTATAAAGAAAAAGAAAAGTTACAGAAAAAGCTTGATGTTCTCAAACGTATGTTTTTTGGTTTTAGAATGCATTTTCTTTTTGAAGTGGATTTTTTTACTTCATTATGTATTTTCCTATTAAACGACAGTGACATGGTAGCACTCGGTATTTGTAGACCATCTTCAGTCAGTTAAATTTAGTACCAATACCAGACAGATAAAACGGTATCATTTACAAGATTTCAATTTAAATTTACATGATCCTACAATTTGTTCAAAAATTGATCTTGTATATATCATCAAATACCAGTACCAGAAGAAGATATCTAAAAAAATCTCCTTTTGGTCTTATTGAATTACAAGAATATCATTTAGTTTAAAAAATGCGGATCAAACATTTCAGCGGTTTATTAATGAAGTAACTTTCGGTTTAAACTTCATTTTTGTCTACTTGGATGATAGATTCTTCTTGTTGGTAAAGACAAAAATGAACACTTAACTCACCTTAAACAACTTTTTTTAATAAACATTAAACCATATAAATGTGCTTTTGGAGGAAATTCAATAAATTTTTGTGTTTCAAAAGTTCTCATCCAACTAAATCCAAAATTGAAGCAGTAAATAACTTTTCATAACCTCGAAGTCTTGAAGAACTCCAGAGATTTCTTCGAGTGATCAATTTCTGTCATAGATACGAATAATCAAAAAAAAAACATTACCATGTATACAGATGAGCATACTATCTAAATTCGTATATGTTTAGCATCTTAACCTTCAGCCACTTTGATGTTAACAACAGATGCTTCTAATATAGGTATGGGTGCAGTTTTATCTCAAATTATTTCTTTCTTTTCGCCACTTTATTTTCAAAAAGTTATCACCTATTATCTGTGCCAAAAGTCAAGGTCCCTCACTTTAGAGATCGATATCTTCGAAATCGCTCAATGAAAGAAAGTGCGGTAAAGTTTATTGTAACCAATGAATTTCTGTGTATCATAAATTAATTTGGAAATTTTCGGATCCGCGGTTAATCTTCTATTGCGAGTTAATTGAGAAAAGTACCCGATTTTTGAGAGTGACGACAACTTTGTCTACTTTTTCATTTTTTTTTTCTCAAAAACTATTTGGCAAAAACATTTCAAATTTGAATTGGTAGTGACCCAATGCGTTCTTAATGTGGGACATATTTTATTTTAACGATATTCCATACAGTTTATCCATACTTAATTTATTTCGAAAACGACCGGACGGATTTTAAAAATCGGGAGTTTTTTTCAATTAACTCACGATAAAAGAAAAACCGCAGATCCGAACATTTCCGAAATTAAACTGTGATATACAGAAATGTTGACTGATTATAAAAAACATTAACGCAATTTTTTTCATCGAGCGATGAAAGATATCGATCTCTAAAGTGAGGGGCCTTGACTTCTGGCACGGATTATAGCAACCATAATAACATCCATTAAACATTTCAAGCATTTTTTATTTGGTATCTAATTCACAATTTTCAGCAATCATAAGCCAGTAATTAATTCCATCAAGTCAGAATAAAAGTCTAAGTAAGATAAAACTCTAAGACAAACACGTTATCTCTATTATATTTCACAATTTACGTCGTAATAAACAATTACAACATCTTTTACACGCCCAATCGGATGGTAATACTAAATTTGTACTTATTATTTACTCAACATTCATTCCTAAATTTATATCCCGAAAAATTAATTTATTTATTTATTTACAATAATTGGGCACGGTACAGGACAAACCCAATAAAAACCGTGCCACGGATAAACTAACGGAAACCATAATTAACAGTTATAAATAATAACAGTTATAACTAATGTAAAAAGAAAAAAAAATCATACAATCCAAGAAAAAAAAAAATAAAAATCAGAAAATTAAATTTAAACACGAAAAAAAAAAGACTAGTTTAAATAACAAAATAAAAATAATCAAACAACACTAATTTAAATAATACGCCAAAAACTAAGGAAAATTCAAAAGAATAAATAAAAGCAAACAATAATTATAGTCTTCAAAACGTGAGGGGCACAATCAATCGACGTAACAGAATTTTAAATGAAACAGAAAAATTAAAAATATCGAAATTTACGCGATCTGCAGCTCTAGCCATACGTAGTAAGGAGGAATTTTGGAAAGCGTTAGTACGTGGTGTAGGAGTGGAAAATAAGTAATCAAAACGCAACAAACGTGGAGGAAATGCACACAGACAAGACTAAGTAAAGAAGGAGAATCGCATAGGTTACGTAGAAGTTTAAAGAAGAAGAGCACATCACTACCAAAACGACGCCGACTAAGGGTCATAATATAAAAATAATTACATGAAGAAACGTAGTCGATGTATTGAATAGAACTTTTATAGCAAGGTATTTTAAAAATTTTGATTGTATGTTTTCAATTCGAGCTATGTATGTTTGATATTGAGGGCTCCAGATAATACTACAATAATTAAGAACACTATTGACAAAAGCAAAATATAAAGTTTTTATTGCATTGACATTCCTGAATAGGGCAGTAGATCTAATAACGAAACCGAGAATACGCCAAGCTTTAGTAACAATAGAATGTATGTGTTCGTTAAATAAAAGCTTAGTGTCAAGAATGACGCCCAAATCTTTTACAGACGAAACACGAGTGAGTGTCTGGTCTGCAAGCAAATAGTTGTAGTGTAAGGTGCTTAATTTCTTAGAGAAAGATATGACGTTGCATTTGGATAGGTTTAGAGTAAGACGATTTTTAAGACAATACTCGTAAAGGTTAGAGAGATCTCTTTGAAGCCTAGAACAGTCGAGAGGTGAAGAGACACGGAGAAAGAGTTATACATCAAACAACATGAATGTTGGATGAACGCAAATAAATCATTTATGTAAATATTAAATAGTAATGGTTCAAGGTGACTGCCCTGAGGTACACCAGAGGGTATATGCGTAGTAACAGAATGGAAACCATTGACAGAAACAACCTCAGAAGCAACCTCCCATGAATACCAAAGATTTGAAGTTTGGATAATAATAAGCTATGATCAACACGATCAAAGGCCTTACTAAAGTCAGTATAAATAGAGTCGACTTGACAATGCTGATCAAAGGAGGAGAGAATATAATGTGTGTACTAAAAAAGGCGGGCATATATAAGTTTTTCAAATACTTTTCCAAAAATCGGCAATATAGATATGGGACGATAATTGGAGACATCACTACGACTCCCTGACTTGTGAATAGGGAGGACGTAGGCACACTTATATACATCAGGAAATGTACCCTGTAGCAAAGAATTATTAAACAAAATTTTGAGAGGCAATGAAAGTGAATGTGAGCATTGCTCTGCAAAAATCGAAGGTATACCATCAGTACATAAAGTATTACTAATTTTAATAGACTTAAGCGCGCCCTCCACCCCGATCATCCCAAACTCCAAAGAACCCAAGGGACTAGAAGCATCATTGATAACAGCCTCAGGTAAATCACTGGACGGAGTGATAAACACGGAGGAAAAAACCCTGGAGAATAGCGAGCAAATTTCCTCACCATCCTCGGCAACTGTACCCTCGAAGCTCATCGTCGACGGAACCACATTAACGCCCCTCTTATCACGTACAAAAGACCAAAAATTTAGTTTTAAAGAGGATTTAAAGTAATACCGCTCTCCACACTTCTGATATAGTGGGCATGATCCAAATCAATCACAAATTTGGTCCTACCTCTCAAAACTGAAAAAGTAAGGTAATCAATTTGATTACCATACCTCTTCCAGCGACTGTGCGCTCTCATCTTCTCCCGAAGAACTCTTATAGAACCACGAGAAAACCATCGAGAATAGCCCTTGGGAGATTTTCGTTTAATAGGAACATAATTGCGGATAACAGTGTGTAAATGGTTATAAAATAAATTGACAGCGAGATTTACGTCACCCCCACTCAGAAGGGACTCCCAGTCAATTTCATTTAAATAAGAATTAATATCATTAAAGCGAGCTTGGGTGAAATTAGGTTCCTCATGGTAATATATTGTTGCATCAATTCGTAAAGAAATGGAAAGCGAGAATTCTAAAGTAGAGTGCGCACAATCTTCAGGAAGCAGCGGACTGTCACAAACAGTAATGAGAGATACTGCATCAGAGTTAATAAGAATGAGATCGAGCGTATTACAAGCAGAGTTTTTATGAAAATTAAGTTGGTTGAGACCACAAAAGGATAAGGTATCAAGAAAGTCACAAGAGCGAGCACTATGAGGTCCCGAAAGGACAACACAATGAGAATCTTCAAGACCAGACCATTTTAAGTCAGGTAAATTAAAGTCACCGCATATTAGAAAAGAATCATTAGGATTACTTTCCACAATGGAGTCCTTAATAGAAATCCTTAATAAAGTTATAAAGAGCAATATTATCACAAGGGGGTATGTAAACACAGCAAACGTGAAGTAAAGAACGGCCCGAACGGAGAGTAATCCCAACAGCATCAATATCAGTAAACCAAGATGATTGTGATTGGATTGTAACGGCTAGCGACGCGGCAAGCCCAATCAGGGCACCCCCACCTCTGAGGTTGTTATCGGCATTATTAGGACGATCACATCTAAATACGGCATAAGAGGGAGGGAAAATTTCGCACGAGTAAATACCTGGGTGTAACCAAGTTTCAGTCAGACAAATGATGTCAAACTCAACGTTTAGTAAATTATTATGTAGCAATTGGAGTTTAGTGCGAAGGCCCCGCACGTTTTGATAATAAAACTTAATTGGTGCCATAATAAAATTAAAGTATTAAAGGAAAAATAATCAAAACAAACAAAAAATTAAAAACAACAAAAGATTACAATTTTTCAACATCAGCTACATGTTTGATTAATATCGGGCGCGCATCATCACTTTTTCGAACAAACACTTTACAATCCCGGGTCCAAACATACTTGTAGTTCCTCTTTCGGGCAGTACGTTTGGCAGTAGATAGAAGAGCCTTATTCGCTGTTGTCAGATGCTCGTTCATAAAGCATTTCTCAGCCACACCGGCGATTGAGAAACCTGGACCGGCGTCGCGAGGGGCAGAGCGCCTTTTCAACTTCGCTGCCGCAAGAAATTTATCCCTCGAGAGACGACTGCAAAATCGAACGATTACGAACTTGGGAGAAGTGCCACGAGGAACACCAGGACCGTGGGGGACCCGATGAATAGCGTCAAGGTCACTTGATGAAACCGGGACACCCAGGAAACCACCAATGCAGTCTATCACCGACAGTAGGTCTTCATCTTTTTTTTCAGGAATACCCTGTATTTCCAAATTACTCCTTCGGGAATACTGTTCCAGTTCCCCGACTCGATCAGAAAGAGTAATAACCTGCCTTCTGAGAGCGACGTTCTTAGCGTTGAGCTTCTCGATTATTTTTAACTGAGATTGAACTTGCTGCAAAGCAGCCTCAAACGCAGTGACTTTATCGCTACAAAAGTTAGTAGAGTCAACTACCTCTTCAAATCTGGTATTCATTGATCTCAAATCAACACGTAACTCCTTAACCATATTAAAAACGGAGTCTATTTCGCACAAATTTTCTAAAAATTTGATAACTTATATAAGCAAAGACATTTATCTTTGGAAAAATGATGCAAAATCACCTATTCAATGGTGGTTTCATTATCTTCCAATAATTTTATTGCGACTAGATCTTCTTTAAAATATCTAGGATATTTTGCTGCTAAACTTGTGTTTGGACAAAAACGTATTCTTTCTTAAATCAAAATTCTCTATGACTAATCAATTCATTAGTCTAAACGAATCTTTTGTAAACTTGAGACCAACTCAATCTAATTTCCATTAAAAACTAAAACCTTTACCTTTTATCCACAAGAAATTGTATGAATCAAATTTCGATTTTGTAAAAGTACAAGGAATAAAAAATTCTTTGTCATCCAAATTCGGGCGAAGAACAGGCGACCCCCAAAATTTGGCGTTCTAGGGCTGAATCCTTAGGTTTAGATGCTGCTTCTATTCAAATTACAAAACACGAAATCTCAATTCTTTTTCCTTAACTTTATACAGCCCTCAGAATAATATCATATTCGGTTTACTGTTTATTTCTTAAATGTTTCCTATCCAAAGTAGGTATAAATACAGCGAAAAAATAAGGAAAAGCTAAATTAGATGAAATTTAGTTTATAATCGTCGTCGTGATAACTTAACATTTTTACCGAACTTCCTAAAAGATTATACCGAACATTTCCACTTTCACATTATCACATTCATTAAGCTTTCTAATGAGATATTGATCATCGAAATTAAATGAGAAATTTTCTCATTATACTTTTTTTTAATATCTTATTACTCAAATTTCGTTTAAAACAGGTTGGTCACGTATTCAGAAAACGTCATCCTTACACATTTCCTGGAGGTAGCGGGAACGTCTTCGCCAGAAACACGAGAAGAGCCGCCGAAGTCTGGATGGACGAGTACAAACAATACTATTATTCTTCCGTTCCATTGGCAAAGAATATTCCATTCGGAGAGTAAGTAATCCATTGTTAAGAATCCTTTTTCAAAAAACTTCAATCCCATTTCAATCGAATCCGAACGAACACAACGTCTTAAAGATAAAAATAGGAGAAAGAAATAACCCAACGAAAATGGATTACTTAAAATTAGCAGTGTCAACAAAGAAATACAACTGAGTTTGTGTTCGATAAGGTCGTAACGGGCACGAATTATGGTAGAAACTTTGTTGTTGACGCTCGATCAGATAGATTACGATCGTAATTGGTTGTTTGCGTGAGTTTAAATCGAATGTTAAGGGTTGTAATTGAAATTGGATATAATTCTTTAACATCAAAGAAGGTTATTTCGTTGGAAAAGTCTTCATCAACACAATAATAAAAAGGTTTTTATCAACGTCGATATTCGGGGATAAAATTCGTTTTATCACTTTTCAATTAATTAAATAATTATTTTACCATTTTTTATTTTTCAAATGTTTAAATTATTACAAAAATGATTTAATCGCAAATTACAAACAAGTAAAAACATATTAAACGGTTGCTTTTAAAATAAATATTTATCTTGCATATTTACTTGAAAGACATACAAAACATTTAATCGTTTCAACCTCATAGGAGAGGGGTAAATATTGAAAGTAGATCGATTTATTAAAATCTGACTACGCAGATGATAATCTTATGATTTTAATTCATTCGTGCGACGATGTAAATGGTAAATAAAGTGATGAGAATGGTCATCGGATAAAACTAAACAATTATAGTTGCAGCAACGGAAATTACTGCCAGCGAGAGAGCCATATAACGGAAATTACGTTATGTGAGCCAATTTGGGTGCTTTATATGCTATCCCAAAAACTAAAAGGGCTAGAAAAAAGTGGCCTAAATGTCTCGATCTCTTTTTTTATAAAATTCAACGTTGAAAACCTCAAAGCGCTATCGACTTTTGCTTTTACCCTAGAGGTCAAATATGAAAATATCGAACAATCCATTTATCTTGGTTATTATTATGGGTGGTGTGTTGTAATTAAGGTACTTATGGACACTTTATTACGGAGAATTTTATGAAGTAAGTAAAAATTATTAAATTTACAAATTTAAATTTATCGTACTCATATTAATTATATTTTTTTCGTGTGATTTCAAAAGTATAAAATTCTCCTGGTTTATTTCGTATTAAAATTAAAAATAAACTGTTTTTATTAGATTTTCGAACACCGCCATTTACTGTATAAATTTTGGAATATAGATGTCTTATTTTTAACAAATAAATACTTTTTTTAGATAATAACCTATAATGACACCCAAATTTGTCCACATTATACCATATACTATGATTTCAAAACTGTGCGCTATCCATATTTCGTGCCTGGAGTCCACAAAATATGAATAATTTGAATAATTTAAATTGAGGTCTAAAAAGATTGTGTAAAGACCCCCTTTCTTTTTTTTTCTTCATTACCACATCTATACCTGGCTACCATCTTCTTTCCCTCCCTCATCAAGTGCTTAGGTATCCCCTCCAA
This sequence comes from Onthophagus sagittarius, assembly GCA_036711965.1. Taxonomy (NCBI): domain Eukaryota; kingdom Metazoa; phylum Arthropoda; class Insecta; order Coleoptera; family Scarabaeidae; genus Onthophagus; species Onthophagus sagittarius. The sequence continues at coordinate 33,557,443 of JASERS010000005.1, forward strand.
AATCTTCTTATAAAATCTCCTTATATTTTCAGTTGTACCTACTTTCCCCTATCGATGTCGTTCCGGGTTGAGAAAGAAGAGTTTTCCTTCTTCTTCCGAGTTGTCTATCTTTCCCTCCGAGTAATCCGTTCTTTTGTAATATCCCCTACTCTCTCCCTTACCATATCTAATCTCCACCCTAACTTTCTTCCAACATTTCCCCAGGATTTTGCAGTATGGTCATCTATCTATCCTGTCATTTCATCTACCTTCACTTCCTCCCTCACTATATATCCTGGTGTTTCCCCCGCTAGTTCCAGAACTCAGCTCCAGTACCGATTCTGTCCAAACGATTCCTTCAAACCTCTACCCCATATATCATTGATGTTTGGCACCATTAAATATAATCTTTCTCTTTCTGATGTCCGCTTTAAACACTCTCTTACCCCATCCCCAGAGCTGTCCCATGACCCTATTCGCCCATTTAGCGATATCCCTTACATGAGCCGCATCCTTGCTATCCTCTCTGAACTAGTATCCCAAATATGTGAATTCTCTCACTTCTTCAACCTCCCTCCCTTTCTACATCCATTGCTCCGTATTTCTTCTCCCTCCTCTACAGAACTTCATCATCTTCGTCTTTGACACATTCACCTATGAACTCTTCGCCCTAAAGTATCTCTCCAAAGCTCTCACCATCTTTCTCATTTCCACAGCATCCTTCGCTACTAGTCCCACCTGCCCCTTCTTTAGCCTTCCAAATCCGTCGTATGGAGGGCATAAATGCTACAGCTCAGTGGGTACCTCCCCTTTGTCCAAAACGCTGCTCTCATCGTATTTCCTACTCAAACTTTAGGCATCGTTTCCCTGTATATCTCCTTCACCCTCCTCCTCAATTCCTCCATCACTCCCCTCCTCTCCAGGTCCTTCCAGAATTTCTTCTTATACACCCGTTCGAATTCCGCCTTCAAGTCTATGAATAGGGCATATATCTTCCCTCTCTTCTTATCCAAGTCTCTATCCACCAGATGTTTCAAGATATAAACGTCAACATGAAAAATGCGGCAACATCCTTTCTATCTCCATCTCTTTCTCCAATTTTCTCAGCAGAATCTTAGCATAAACCTGGTATGAGGAGTTGAGCAGGCTGATTCCCCTATAGTTCCTCACTGCTTTCTTCTTTTTTTCTTTTATACTGGGCATCCTCCAACCGTTAGGGAACTCTTCCCCACTCCATACATTGTTTAACGTGTATAACAACTTCCCTTTCATCTCTCCTGTCGCATGCAACCTTACCTCATTCACCTCATCCTCCAGGTGTCTTTCCTCTCTTTAACCTCCACAAAACTATTGCCTCCCTATTTCTTCACCCCCTTCGATCGTCTCCTCCTCCCAACAAACCTTCGCAACAATCATGAAGTGGCTTCTCCATTACGCTATCTGCATATCGCTACTGACCTCTTCCTTTACGTTCCTCAACTTCTTCAATCAGCTCCACACATCTCTTTCCCGTCTTATCTCCTTAATTTTTTCGCTTCCCTCAACCTTAGTTCCCTCTTTTTTGTTCCACAAACTTTTTGTACTTTCTTCTTGCTTCCTTATAATTGTCCACCAGAACGTTTCCGCCACTGTCTCAGACTTCTTCTTGCCTCCCTTTTCGTCTCCCTGCATTCTCCTTGCCACAATTAGTTCCTATCCAGAGTGCGAACTCTTCCTCCTTGGCAAGGCGTCACTCAGAGACACAAGGCCAACGTAAGCTGTCGCAAAGTCATATTGCATTTCAGTGTCTTTTAACGCATCTGAAGTCTGATGAAACGCGGATAATTCTGTTTGTTCTATTACAATCGGAGAATGAGTACCAAGCAGTCTGATACGTCTAATGACATCTTGCATTAGACGTATTAGATCTGGGGTACTGGTGCAGTTTTCCACAAAATAAAAGCAAACTACTTGCTTCCATTTTCTATGAACTCCTTTTACCAAGAATAATAATGCATGATTGGCAAATTTAGATTTCCTGTTTGACCCACCCATGTCTACAAAACCATCCCTACAATCAAATTCGTCAAACATTAAAATGCAATATTTATCAAAATCATTCTGCATTTTATTTACTTTGATTGTAAATCAAAAGAGTTCTCTTTTTGTGGTTCTCTTTTTTGGTTTCTGCGCTGGCTGCTAAAGAAATTTATAGTGGCTTGGTTTACATTTTCGACATTCACTAACAGCTGAGAATTTTTCCTCAATTCTATGCTAGAATTTGTTATCTACGCTGACATCGTATGGCGCTGACGATGGCTACAATTTTCATCCCCCATGACGTCACTCACCCCCTTCATCAAATCTGCCAGTCTCGTGATTCCTTCCACTCTTTGTTGCCAATTAGTCAACTTTCCCTGTAGCGTTCTAACCCGTCTTCTGATCAATATCTGAACATATTGCACAACCTTTTCCCTACGACTTCTCCCTCAACTATATCTCCAACGGTTAGTGGTCCGAATCCACCATATCTCCTTCTGAATCCACCATACCTCTCCCACATTCTTCGCTATCTTCCACTGTACATAATTGTGATTATGACATTATTACTTCCCCTACTCATGAATTGAGTCCCCTTCCATTATTAAACATCGTTCAGTCCCCTCCCCTGCCAATTCTTCGTATAGCTTTACCGACTTCCTCATTGCCCTACTATAGAGAGTGATTATCTATAGAGCCTGCCTCAGTTGTTTGATTTGTTTTTCTACCATTCCCATATCCCTCCACTCTTCTCCCGATTTCGCTATCTTCTTTCAAGCCGCCTGTAATTCCTGTTATTATCTCTCCACTGGATCTCCTCTCCTTCCGGCATTTTCCCCTCAATCTTCGACCACCATCCTCCATCAACCTAGATTTCAACCAGATTAATCACCTCAAACCTCTTCAAATATTCCTAGAACTGTCCTCCATTGTTCGTAATTTCCGTCACATTTCAGCCCTGAAAGAGTGATCGTCTCTATCACTTCTAAATCATTTGCACTTTATGTACTCTCTTAAGTACGATTTTTTCCCTTCATCCGCTTTCTATCTTTTTCTTTCCATTTTTACATTTCGCCTGCACATACCAGAAGTGCTGGCTTTTGTAAAATCGTATGATACCTCAAGTCCTCCATCCAGCAAAATTTTAATCCTATAAACAGCCTTACTTTTCTCAACAACTCCATTGTAATCCTTGCCTTCACCTCCATCACATAATTCATTGTACTCTCCTCTCGCTTCCCCATTATAAACTTTATTCTCACCCCTCTGATAAATTCTTCATACGCTATTCCGAAATCTATGTCTTTCAATTTCTTCTCCCAAATCTATTTCATCATCTTATCTTCTTCCATTTCCTTCGGTACACCGAAAATCACTATTCTCGAGTCTACCCTCTTCGCTTGTTTCATAAGTCATCCTCCCCTTTTCTCTGTATCTTCGAACACTTCCACATTAAAATCTCTTCCTTCTGTGTCTCCCTTTCCTTCCTCCTTCTGGTCTTCAAGAAGTACGATTTTTCCCTTCGTCCCTTTTCTATCTTTCTCTTTCTATTTCTACATCTCGCCTGCACATACCCAAAGTGCTGGCTCTTATAACATCGTATGATACCTTAAAAATCCTCCACCCAGCAAGATTTTAACCCTATAAACAGTCTTACTTTTCTTAACAACTCCATTGTAATCCTTGTCTTCACCTCCATCACATAGTTCATTGTACTCTCCTCTCGCTTCCCTCTTATAAACTTTATTCTCACCCCTCTCACAAACTCCTCATAGCCCATTCCGAAATCCATGTCTTTCAATTTCTTCTCCCAAATCTGCTTCATCATCTCATCTTCCTCCATTTTCTTCGGTACACTGAAAATCACCATTCTCGAGTCTACCCTCTTCGCCTCTTTCATAAGTCATCCTCCTCTTTTCTCTATATCTTCTAACACTTGCACATTAAGATCTTTTTCTTTTGCATGTCCCTTTCCTTCCTCCTTGTAGTCTTCAAGAAGTACGATTTTTTCCTTCGTCCCTTTTCTATCTTTCTCTTTCCATTTTTACATTTCGCCTGCACATACCCGAAGTGCTGGCTCTTATAACATCGTATGATACCTTAAAAGTCCTCCACCCAGCAAGATTTTAACCCTATAAACAGTCTTACTTTTCTCAACAACTCCATTGTAATCCTTGCCTTCACCTCCATCACATAGTTCATTGTACTCTCCTCTCGCTTCCCTATTATAAACTTTATTCTCACCCCTTTCACAAACTCCTCATACCCCATTCCGAAATCCATGTCTTTCAATTCCTTCTCCCAAATCTGTTTCATCATCTTATCTTCTTCCATTTCCTTCGGTACACCGAAAATCACTATTCTCGAGTCTACCCTCTTCGCTTGTTTCATAAGTCATCCTCCCCTTTTCTCTGTATCTTCGAACCCTTCCACATTAAAATCTCTTCTTAAAATCTCTTCTTTCTTTCTTCTTCGGTACACCGAAAATCGTTATTCTCGGGTCTATCCTCTTCGCCTCTTTCATAAGTCATCCTCCCCTTTTCTCTATATCTTCCAACACTTGCACATTAAAATCTCTTCCTTCTGCGTCTCCCTTTCCTTCCTCCTTCTGGTTTTCAAGAAGTACGATTTTTTCCCTTCGTCCATTTTCTATCTTTCTCTTTCCATTTTTACATTTCGCCTGCACATACCCGAAGTGCTGGCTTTTATAATATCGTATGATACCTTAAAAGTCCACCACCCAGCAAGATTTTAACCCTATAAACAGTCTTACTTTTCTTAACAACTGCATTGTAATCCTTCCCTTCACCTCCATCACATAGTTCATTGTACTCTCCTCTCGCTTCCCCATTATAAACTTTATTCTCACCCCTCTCACAAACTCCTCATACTCCATTCCTAAATCCATGGCTTTCAATTTCTTCTCCCAAATCTGTTTTATCATCTTATCTTCCTCCATTTTCTTCGGTACACCGAAAATCGCTATTCTCGGGTCTACCCTCTTCGCCTCTTTCATAAGTCATCCTCCTCTTTTCTCTATATCTTCTAACACTTGCACATTAAGATCTTTTCCTTTTGCATATCCCTTTCCTTCCTCCTTATGGTCTTCAAGAAGTACGATTTTTCTCTTCGTCCCTTTTCTATCTTTCTCTTTCCATTTTTACATTTCGCCTGCACATACCCGAAGTGCTGGCTCTTATAACATCGTATGATACCTTAAAAGTCCTCCACCCAGCAAGATTTTAACCCTATAAACAGTCTTACTTTTCTCAACAACTCCATTGTAATCCTTGCCTTCACCTCCATCACATAGTTCATTGTACTCTCCTCTCGCTTCCCTATTATAAACTTTATTCTCACCCCTTTCACAAACTCCTCATACCCCATTCCGAAATCCATGTCTTTCAATTCCTTCTCCCAAATCTGTTTCATCATCTTATCTTCTTCCATTTCCTTCGGCACACCGAAAATCACTATTCTCGAGTCTACCCTCTTCGCTTGTTTCATAAGTCATCCTCCCCTTTTCTCTGTATCTTCGAACCCTTCCACATTAAAATCTCTTCTTAAAATCTCTTCTTTCTTTCTTCTTCGGTACACCGAAAATCGTTATTCTCGGGTCTATCCTCTTCGCCTCTTTCATAAGTCATCCTCCCCTTTTCTCTATATCTTCCAACACTTGGACATTAAGATCTTTTCCTTTTGCATGTCCCTTTCCTTCCTCCTTCTGGTCTTCAAGAAGTACGATTTTTCCCTTCGTCCCTTTTCTGTCTTTTTCTTTCCATTTTTACATTTCGCCTGCACATACCCGAAGCGCTGGCTTTTGTAACATCGTATGGTACATCGAAAATCCTCCACCCAGTAAAATTTTAACCCTATAAACAGTGTTATTTTTCTCAACAACTCCATTGTATTCCTTGCCTTCACCTCCATCACATGTTCATTGTAATCTCCTCTCGCTTCCCCATTATAAACTTTATTCTCACCCCTTTCACAAACTCCTCATACCCCATTCCTAAATCCATGTCTTTCAATTTCTTCTCCCAAATCTGTTTCATCATCTTATCTTCCTCCATTTTCTTCGGTACACCGAAAATCGTTATTCTCGGGTCTATCCTCTTCGCCTCTTTCATAAGTCATCCTCCCCTTTTCTCTATATCTTCCAACACTTGGACATTAAGATCTTTTCCTTTTGCATGTCCCTTTCCTTCCTCCTTCTGGTCTTCAAGAAGTATGATTTTTCCCTTCGTCCCTTTTCTATCTTTTTCTTTCCATTTTTACATTTCGCCTGCACATACCCGAAGCGCTGGCTTTTGTAACATCGTATGATACCTCGAAAATCCTCCACCCAGTAAAATTTTAACCCTATAAACAGTGTTATTTTTCTCAACAACTCCATTGTATTCCTTGCCTTCACCTCCATCACATGTTCATTGTACTCTCCTCTCGCTTCCCCATTATAAACTTTATTCTGACCCCTCTCATAAACTCCTCATACCCCATTCTGAAATCCATGTCTTTCAATTTTTTCTCCCAAATCTGTTTTATCATGTTATCTTCCTCCATTTTCTCTATATTTATATTTCTGTATATCTTCCAACACTTTCACATTAAAATCTCTTCCTTCTGCGTCTCCCTTTCCTTCCTCCTTCTGGTCTTCAAGAAGTACAATTTTTTCCCTTCATCCCTTTTCTATCTTTCCCAATCAACCCTGCATAACTCCTACTCAACTATTCGTCCTCACCTCACTTTTCCCTTCCGATTATTATACTTTTAATCTCTTCCATCCTCTTTTCATTTTCCGATTAAAACTTTTCCTATCTACTTTTCATACTCTCTCTTTTCTCCGATTCCCTAATCTTGATCTCCTTCGCTCCAGAAGAATTTACAACGCGCAAATCAAAACAGATAGGGAAACTCTGCTTTACTTACCCTATGTTAAGGTAGGAGAGTTGTAATATCGTACATCACGGAGTATGTAACACGACGAAAAGCAGATTTAATCACAAAGTGGTACTTTACGTGGTCACGTGAATTAAGTATGCTTCAAGTGAATTGTGGCGGAGGCGCCGGATTGATCGCACCTAAATAATTATAATTAACGATTATTGTGCAACAGCAGGAACAAAACGGACTTTTTCCAACAAACTATTTTTCAATTTCGCTCAGTGTCAAATCTCCGACAGTAAGCGATCAATTACCGCCCGAGGCGCGTACGTGCGATACACGTCGCCGACGTTGGCACATTTCAAAACGGTCGTCCAGCGTTTATTGTCGACAGGATTTCGATCCTATAACCGGAGGGAATTGCGAAGGATACGGTCCGCTGTGCATTTTCATAATTCATACGTCAATATGCCCATTTCTCCTCAAAATTCTCCTCCGCACGTTTCTATAAACTAACACACGGAATTTCTACGGCAAACATTGATTTTCCAAACGAGATTCGAATTTTTTTGTCTCAATTTCCCTCACTTTAAATAACATTACTATTTTTCTTTCTTTGCTTTGTTTTAGTATTCAAGATCGATTAGCTTTACGGGAATCGTTAAAATGCAAATCATTTAATTGGTATTTGCAACACGTTTACCCAGAGTTAACTATACCGAGAACGACGACTGCAAGTTATGGTGAACTAAGGCAAGGAATTTTTTGTATGGACACGATGGGGCACCTTTTAGACGGAACGGTCGCTTTGTATCAGTGTCACCATACCGGAGGAAATCAAGAATGGGGGTTAACCAGTACCGGTTTAATCAAACATCACGATTTGTGCCTAACCCTGGATAAATACTCGAAAGGTTCCCAAATCATTATGAGGATATGCGATGGGAGCGACCCCCAAAAATGGCGTTTAGTCGAACCGGGGGGGTTGTTGAAACACGTCCGATTACCTTTATGCTTGGACAGTAAATTTAATGAAGTTAGGGGTATCACCGCGGAAAAGTGCAATTCTAATTTAAATTCGCAAAGGTGGATCTTAGCGAAAGGTTAATGACTTCGACAAAGGTTTATTTATTGATTTTGTTTTCGAAACGAGGTGATATTATTTTAATACTTTTATTTTCGAGGTTGTTAAATTTAGGTAGATTTCAACTCGTATGACTTAAAAGAGAAAAAGAGAGATTAACGCCAATTTAAAACTACTTAGAAATTAAATATTAAACTTAATTAAAATAAGACAGGGTAAATTATTGCAATACCCTTTTTCAAAGTTATATAAAAATTTTTAAAAAAGTGTATGGTTGTGATTAAAATTTTGTTTAAATTAATTTCGTATTTTTGTGGGTTTTATCTTGGGTTCGTTCTATCCAAGTTAATGATCCAATTTTTACAAATTCTGATTATTAGAATGAAAAGTTCTTAAGCGGGTATTTAAAAAGCATCCTTAAAATATTCATAACGAAACATATTAGTGAACTCGCTACAACTTTGATGTGATCATAACATCTTTCGTAAGATTGTTTTGGAACCGATTCAAAACAATATTTTCCCATCTCTATGTAATTTCTTTAATATATATAATATCTTATTTAAGAATGTGTGTTATTCCACTTGTACATAGAATAATCCACCCCCTTACATGTATATTTTTAGATTTCTAGTTGTTAAAATCGCCAATTTTTGTACATAAAAAAACCGCTGTAATTATAATATGTATGTAATAATAATAATAATTATATATAATAATGTATTTATATACACTTTTTTATTACTTTATTTTTAGTTTTATATAATACTCTGTATAGTGTATAGACGTAAAATAAAATTAAACCATAAAAAATTCTAATAAACAAAAAATTAATTTAATTATTTATTCTTTTTTTAAAGTCTCCAACCTCTTCATTAAATGCTCCTTCCACTGTTCCTCGGGCACGTTAACAGCCCAATCCGGTATCGAAGACGGGGGTAATGTAAAATTTAACATAACTTCTTTAACCAAATCTTCCTTCTCTTTGTCCATAACTATATCGACAACATTTTCTTTGCAAGACCACACCTCACCCACCAAAACATCTTCAGCTCGCGTTATAGATTCTAAATCACCACCAGCCGCACCCTCATCTTGCTCGATTTCCTCATCATCTTCATCTAAATCGTTATCAGGGTGAGTCGATAACGGTTCATATCCGTTGTATTCATTAGTTTCTTCATCAGATTCACTTTCATTCGGCATTACAACATCGTTATTTGTCGTTACGGGTTCTTCTGGATGTGGAGGTTCTGGTAAACCAAAATTTTCACATACCATATTTAATTCTTGGGATTGATTGAAATATAATTTGAGGTTATGTTGAATTTTTTTAAAATTCTCTTCAAATTGATTAATAAGAATAAGATTTAGTTAATATGAAGAAATAATGTGTAAGAATTACCTTCAAATAACAATTTTCTCTTTATTATATTAATAAAAGCGATTTTTCTTAGAAATTAGCGGAATGTTGACAAATTTAGGTTAGATGTCAAGTTGACAGATAATCGATTTATTTTTTCGTTCACAAAAATAAAGAAAATAAGGCAATAAAGAATTAATTTTAGTAAATCTACGATTTACCTTTTATTAAGTGAATGATATAAATCAATTTAATAATACACTTGGTGAGTAAAATAAGATAATTAAAAATACATAACCTAACTTTTTATCTAGATTGGCGATAAGATTATTAATAGATTTGTATTAAAAATAATTCCCCTTCTTGTTCAAATTTATTAATAAAGATTCAACGAATGGGATTGTATCGATTGATGTGTATAAAACGGTTTGTGTTATAAGCAGTGATTATTGCTAATTGTCGGTTTGTGGGATAATTTTTTATTGAACGAAGGTATTAAGAAGTAAGTAGAAACAATGTTTTGGTTTAAATTATAAGGAGAATCGCCTTTATTTATTGTACATCTCAAAATTGATTTGTTAGCTTTAATTCTACCAATCTTGGATTTTTAGACAACCTTCCCTACGATCTTCGAATCATCTCATTTTATTTACTTTAAACATCGTATCTGGGCTCATTCACAACATATTTCAAACATAGGCACCAGATATTTGGGTGAACAAGCATATTGATGAGCCTGGTGCAAGAATGGGATAAGCAACGATTTCTAAATTGTGCCATAAACTTTTTTAATTTCGTATTTGTGTTTAAGGTAATTACTTGATTTGTATAAATAAGAATAATAATTTTAATTTTTCCATATATTGTGAAATCATAGCAAAAAGAAACAAATTGTTGTCCAAGAAAACGATGTGTGAATCATTTAAACATTAAACAACATTCAAAGCTTTTATTATGTAAAAGAAACACTTTCAAAAAAAAATAAATAAAATAATTTTTAAAAACATGTAATAAATTATATAGATAAATGTTAAATGGTTTTATCTCGACTGAAGGTGCCATTTTCAATTTTTAATTTTAATGATTCTAATTCAGTCCCAGTATTTTGGAGCACACATTGTAAATTGTAGCTCGATATTGCTTCCAAAAAATGTGAAATGCTTCTAAAAAAGACTTGATCCTACTTGCTTAGAAAAGTTAAATTGCGTCGATTCTACCTCTCGAAAACTTGATTCTGTTTCTAGAAGGCTTAAAATGCTTCCAGAAGACATAAAATGTTCTCAGAAGACTTGGAGCTGCTTCTGGAAAGCTTGAAATGCTCTCAAGAGACTTGAACTGCATCCAGAGGACTCAATATCGAATCTGGAATAGTTGAAACAACTTTTAGAAGACTTGAAATTCTTTCAGAATACTTGAAATGCTCCCAAAAGACTTGAATTGCATCTAGAAGCCTGCCAATACTGCCTACAGAAAACTACAAACTGCTTCTAGAAAACTTGAAATTGTCGAAAAGACTTGAAATTATTTCAGAAGACTTGATATTGCTGCCGGAAGACTTGAACTGCTCTTAGAAGGCTTGAATTGCTTCCAGAAGACTCGATATTGCCTCTGGAAAACTTGATTCTGCTTCTAAGAAACTTAAAATGCTTCCAGAAGACTTAAAATTTTTCCAAAATACTTGAAATAACTCCAGAAGACTTGAAATGGTTTCAGAAGACTTGGACTGCATCCAGAAGACTCTGTGCTACTTCTGGAAAACTTAGAATGCTCTCAGGAGATTTTAACTGCATCCATAGGACTCGATATTGAATCTGGAATAGTTGAACCTACTTTTAGAAGACTTGTAATGCTTCCAGAATACTTGAAATGCTCCCAGAAGACTTAAATTGCATCTAAAAGCGTCAATACTGCCTTCAGAAAACTACAAACTGCTTCTAGAACACTTGAAATTGTTGAAAAGACTTGAAATTATTCCAGAAGACTCGATATTGCCTCTGGAAAACTTGAATCTGCTTCTAAGAAACTTAAAATGCTTCCAGAAGACTTAAATTTTTTTCAAAACACTTGAAATAACTCCAGAAGACTTGAAATGTTTTCAGAAGGCTTGGACTGCATCCATAAGGCTCGGTGCTACATCTGGAATACTTAAAATGCTCTCAAGAGACTTGAACTGCATCGAAAGGACTCGATATTGAATCTGGAAGAGTTGAAACTACTTTTAGAAGACTTGAAATACTTTCAGAATACTTGAAATGCCCCCAAAAGACTTGAATTGCATCTACACGCCTCAATACTGCCTCCAAAAAACTACAAACTGCTTCTAGAAAACTTGAAATTGTCGAAAAGACTTGAAATTATTCCAGAAAACTTGATATTGTTGCCAGAAGACTTGAACTGCTCTTAGAAGGCATGAATTGCATCCAGAAGACTCGATACTGCCTCTGTAAAAACTTGATTCTGCTTCTAAGAAACTTAAAATGCTTCCAGAAGACTTGAAATTTTCCCAAAACACTTGAAATAACTCCAGAACACTTGAAATGTCTTGAGAAGACTTGGACTGCATCCAGAAGACCCGGTGCTACATCTGGAAAACATAAAATGCTCTCAGGAGATTTGAACTGCATCCAGAGGACTAGATATTGAATCTGGAATACTTGAAACTACTTTTAGAAGACTTGAAATGCTTTCAGAATACTTGAAATGCTCCCAGAAGACTTGAATTGCATCTAGAAGCCTCAACACTGCCTCCAGAAAACTACAAACTGCTTGTAGAAAACTTGAAATTGTTGAAAAGACTTGAAATTATTCCAGAAGACTTGATATTGCTGCCAGAAGACTTGATATTGCTGCCAGAAGACTTGATATTGCTGCCAGAAGACTTGAGCTGGTCTTAGAAGGCTTAAATTGCTTCCAGAAGACTCGATATTGCCTCTGGAAATCTTGATTCTGCTTTTAAGTTACTTAAAATGCATCCAGAAGACTTGAAATTTTTCCAAAACACTTAAAATAACTCCAGAACACTTGAAATGTTTTCAGAAGACTTGGACTGCATCCAGAAGACCCGGTGCTACATCTGGAAAACTTAAAATGCTCTCAGATTTGAACTGCATCCAGAAGACTCGATATTGAATCTGGAATAGTTGAAACTACTTTTAGAAGACTTGAAATGCTTTCAGAATACTTGAAATGCTCCCAGAAGACTTGAATTGCATCTAGAAGCCTCAACACTGCTTCCAGAAAACTACAAACTGCTTGTAGAAAACTTGAAATTGTCGAAAAGACTTGAAATTATTCCAAAAGACTTGATATTGCTGCCAGAAGACTTGATATTGCTGCCAGAAGACTTGAGCTGGTCTTAGAAGGCTTGAATTGCTTCCAGAAGACTCGATATTGCCTCTGGAAATCTTGATTCTGCTTTTAAGTAACTTAAAATGCATCCAGAAGACTTGAAATTTTTCCAAAACACTTAAAATAACTCCAGAACACTTGAAATGTTTTCAGAAGACTTGGACTGCATCCAGAAGACCCGGTGCTACATCTGGAAAACTTAAAATGCTCTCAGATTTGAACTGCATCCAGAAGACTCGATATTGCCTCTGGAAAACTTGATTCTGCTTCTAAGAAACTTAAAATGCTTCCAGAAGACTTAAATTTTTTTCAAAACACTTGAAATAACTCCAGAAGACTTGAAATGTTTTCAGAAGACTTGGACTGCATCCATAAGACTCGGTGCCACATCTGGAATACTTAAAATGCTCTCAAGAGACTTGAACTGCATCGAAAGGACTCGATATTGAATCTGGAAGAGTTGAAACTACTTTTAGAAGACTTGAAATACTTTCAGAATACTTGAAATGCTCCCAAAAGAATTGAATTGCATCTACACGCCTCAATACTGCCTCCAAAAAACTACAAACTGCTTCTAGAAAACTTGAAATTGTCGAAAAGACTTGAAATTATTCCAGAAGACTTGATATTGCTGCCGGAAGACTTGAACTGCTCTTAGAAGGCTTGAATTGCTTCCAGAAGACACGATACTGCCTCTGGAAAACTTGATTCTGCTTCTAAGAAACTTAAAATGCTTCCAGAAGACTTGAAATTTTTCCAAAACACTTGAAATAACTCCAGAAGACTTGAAATGTTTTCAGTAGACTTGGACTGCATTCAGAAGACTCGGTGCTACTTCTGGAAAACTTGAAATGCTCTCAAGAGACGTGAACTGCATCCAGTGGACTCGATATTGAATCTGGAGTAGTTGAAACCACTTTTAGAAGACTTGAAATTATTCCAGAAGACTTGATATTGCTGCTGGAAGACTTGAACTGCTCTTAGAAGACTTGAATTGCATCTAGAAGCCTCAATACTGCCTCCAGAAAACTACAAACTGCTTCTAGAAAACTTTAAATTGTCGAAAAGACTTGAAATTATTCCAGAAGACTTGAACTGCTCTTAGAAGGCTTGAATTGCTTCCAGAAGAGTCGATATTGCCTCTGGAAAACTTGATTCTGCTTCTAAGAAACTTAAAATGCTTCCAGAAGACTAGAAATTTTTCCAGAACACTTGAAATAACTCCAGAAGACTTGAAATATTTTCAGAAGACTTGGACTACATCCAGAAGACTCGGTGCTACTTCTAGAAAACTTAAAATGCTCTCAAGAGACTTGAACTGCATCCAGAGGACTCGATATTGAATTTGGAATAGTTGAAACTACTTTTAGAAGACTTGAAATGCATTCAGAATACTTGAAATGCTCACAGAAGACTTGAATTGCATCTAGAAGCCTCAATACTGCCTCCAGAAATCTACAAACTGTTTCTAAAAAACTTGAAATTGTCGAAAAGACTTGAAATTATTCCAGAAGACTTGATATTGCTGCCAGAAGACTTGAACTGCTCTTAGAAGGCTTGAATTGCTTCCAGAAGACTCGATATTGCCTCTGGAAAACTTGATTCTGCATCTAAGAAACATAAAATGCTTCCAGAAGATTTGAAATATTTCCAAAACACTTGAAATAACTCCAGAAGACTTGAAATGTTTTCAGAAGACTTGAACTGTATCCAGAAGACTTGCTGCTACTTCTGAAAAACTTAAAATGCTCTCAGGAGATTTTAAGTGCATCCATAGGACTCGATATTGAATCTGGAATAGTTGAAACTACTTTTAGAAGACTTGAAATGCTCCCAGAAGACTTGAATTACATCGAGAAGCCTCAATACTGCCTCCAGAAAACTACAAACTGCTTCTAGAAAACTTGAAATTGTCGAAAAGACTTGAAGTTATTCCAGAAGACTTGATATTGCTGCCGGAAGGCTTGAAATGCTCTTGGAAGGCTTGAACTGCTTCCAGAAAACTCGATATTGCCTCTGGAAAACTTGATTCTGCTTCTAAGAAACTTAAAAGGCTTCCAGAAGGCTTGCAATTTTTCCAAAACACTTGAAATAACTCCAGAACACTTGAAATGTTTTCAGAAGACTTGGACTGCATCCAGAAGACCCGGTGCTACATCTGGAAAACTTAAAATGCTCTCAGATTTGAACTGCATCCAGAAGACTCGATATTGAATCTGGAATAGTTGAAACTACTTTTAGAAGACTTGAAATGCTTTCAGAATACTTGAAATTCTCCCAGAAGACTTGAATTGCATCTAGAAGCCTCAATACTGCCTCCAGAAAACTACAAACTACTTCTAGAAAACTTGAAATTGTCGAAAAGGCTTAAAATTATTCCAGAAGACTTGATATTGCTGCCGGAAGACTTGAACTGCTCTTAGAAGGCTTGAATTGCTTCCAGAAGACTCGATATTGCCTCTGGTAAACTTTATTCTGCTTCGAAGAAACTTAAAATGCTTCCAGAAGACTTGAAATTTTTCCAAAACACTTGAAATAACTCCAGAAGACTTGAGATGTTTTCAGAAGACTTGGACTGCATCCAGAAGACTCGGTGCTACTTCTTGAAAACTTAAAATGCTCTCAGGAGATTTGAACTGTATCCAGAGGACTCGATATTGAATCTGGAATAGTTGAAACTACTTTTAGAAGACTTGAAATTATTCCAGAAGACTTGATATTGCTGCCGGAAGACTTGAACTGCTCTTAGAAGACTTGAATTGCATCTAGAAGCCTCAATACTGCCTCCAGAAAACTACAAACTGCTTATAGAAAACTTGAAATTGTCGAAAAGACTTGAAATTATTCCAGAAGACTTGATATTGCTTCCAGAAGGCTCGATGTTGCCTCTGGAAAACTTGATTCTGCTTCTAAGAAACTTAAAATGCTTCCAGAAGACTTCAAACTTTTCCGAAACACTTGAAATAACTCCAGAAGACTTGAAATGGTTTCAGAAGACTTGGACTGCATCCAGAAGACTCGGTGCTACTTCTGGAAAACTGAGGAGTTCTCAGGAGATTTGAACTGCATCCAAAGGACTCGATCATGAATCTAGAAAAGTTGATACTACTTTTAAAAAACTTGAAATGTCCTCAGAAGACTGGATACTTCCTCTGGAAAATTTGATTCTGCTTCTAAAAGACTTGAAATGCTTCCAGAAAATTTGTCTCTGCTTCTAGAAGACTTGATATTGCTTCCAGAAGATTTGAAATGCTTCCTAAAATCTTGAAATGCTTCCAGAAAACTTGAATTGCTCAAGTTGTCGAATCAACAAGTTGGCAGATTTTAATCTAATAAGCAGGACTTTAGAGATATAAAGCTCATGCTGCCAACAAGTTAGTAGTCTTTAAAATAATATATAGTATGTGGAACAGTAATTGGCAGATTTCAAATTGATGAGTAGAACTTTTGCGACAATATCTCAAGCTGCCAACATGTTGACAGTTTTTAAGGGGGTACTCCTATATCCGACCAAAATTTGAAGCTTGTTTCAGGAAGATTTTTTGATTACAAGATATAAAAATATACCATTGAATAAAAGAAAACATAATTTTGTGAACGCCACAAGAAGCAAGATAAGTCCATGTGATCGCAAAACTTGTTTTCATCTGAAACAAAAAATTCAAGTTGATTATTGATGTGTAGGCATGTCTTTCTGTCTGATATCAGAATTAAGTGATTTGATAAAAAACAGGAAAAATAGCGAACCTGTGAAAAAAAATCAAAAAATTATGTTTTTTTATCGGCGACAATGTGAATAATATGAGAAAATTGTTATCTAAATATGGTACTCAAATGTGGTATACTCTGTAAAGATTTTAGCAACATCCGTTGAATCGCCCGCTATCGTAGAAAAATAGTTTTGATATAAACGCGTTTAAAGTTTTATACATAGATTATTCATTAAAAATTAATGCTTACCTTAATAACACTAGTTTACAAGAAAATTCTCAAAGACTGTGACATACTGTGAGTTCCACCATGTGCACTCGGGTGTTTAGCTCATCAGTTTGCTGCAAGTCCTGCTCATCAGTTTAAAGTCTACCAACAAGTTGGCAGCATGAGCTATTACTGTTCCGCACACTACATATTATCGTAAAGACTGCAAACTTATTGACAATATGAGTTATTGTGTCTCCAAAGTCTTGCTCATCAGTTTGAAGTCTGCCAGCTTGTTGGCAGCATGGGTTATTACTGTTACGCAGACTACATGTTATCGTAAAGACTGCAAACTTATTGACAGTATGAGTTATTGTGTCTCCAAATTCCTACTCATCAGTTTGAAGTTTGCCAACTTGTTGGCAGCATGAACTATTACTGTTCCATAAACTGTATGTTATCCTAAAGACTGCTAACTTGTTGGCAGCATGAGCCATTATGACTCCAAAGTCCTGCTTATCAGTTTGAAGTCCGCCAACTTGTTGGTAGCATGAGCTATTACTGTTCCATAAACTATATGTTAACCTAAAGACTGCCAACTTGTTGGCAGCATGAGTCATTATGACTCCAAAGTCTTACTTATCAGTTTGAAGTAGGCCAGCATGTTGGCAGCATGAGCTATTACTGTTCCATAAACTATATGTTATTCTAAAAACTACCAACTTGTTGGCAGCATGAGCCATTATGACTCCAAAGTCCTGCTTATAAGTTTGAAGTCTGCCAACTTGTTGGCAGCATGAGTTACTACTGTTCCATAAACTATATGTTATTCTAAAGTCTGCCAACTTCTTGGCAGCATAAGCTATTACTGTTCCATAAACTATATGTTATCCTAAAGACTGCCAACTTGTTAGCAGCATGAGCCATTATGACTCCAAAGTCCTGCTTATAAGTTTGAAGTCTGCCAACTTGTTGGCAGCATGAGTTACTACTGTTCCATAAACTATATGTTATTCTAAAGTCTGCCAACTTCTTGGCAGCATAAGCTATTACTGTTCCATAAACTATATGTTATCCTAAAGACTGCCAACTTGTTAGCAGCATGAGCCATTATGACTCCAAAGTCCTGTTTATCAGTTTGAAGTCTGCCAACGTGTTGGTAGCATGAGCTATTACTGTTCCGTAAACTATATGTTATTTTAAGAACTACCAACTTGTTGGCAGCATGAGCCATTATGACTCCAA
The DNA here is from genome assembly GCA_036711965.1 of Onthophagus sagittarius. NCBI lineage: Eukaryota > Metazoa > Arthropoda > Insecta > Coleoptera > Scarabaeidae > Onthophagus > Onthophagus sagittarius. Next base: position 33,575,283 of record JASERS010000005.1, read on the forward strand.
AGTCCTGCTTATAAGTTTGAAGTCTGCCAACTTGTTGGCAGCATGAGTTATTACTGTTCCATAAACTATATGTTATTCTAAAGTCTGCCAACTTCTTGGCAGCATAATCTATTACTGTTCCATAAACTATATGTTATCCTAAAGACTGCCAACTTGTTGGCAGCATGAGCCAGTATGACTCCAAAGTCCTGTTTATCAGTTTGAAGTCTGCCAACGTGTTGGCAGCATAAGCTATTACTGTTCCATAAAGTATATGTTATCTTAAAGACTACCAACTTGTTGGCAGCATGAGCTATTACTGTTCCATAAACTATATATTATTCTAAAGATTGCCAACTTGTTTGCAGCATGAGCCATTATAACTCCCAAGTCCTACTTATCAGTTTGAAGTCTGCCAACTTGTTGGCAGCACGAGCTATTACTGTTTCATAAACTATATGTTATTCTAAAGACTGCCAACTAATTGGCAGCATAAGCTATTACTGTTCCATAAACTATATGTTATCCTAAAGACTGCCAACTTATTGGCAGCATGAGCTATTACTGTTCCATAAACTATATGTTATCCTAAAGACTGCCCACTTATTGGCAGCATGAGCCATTATGACTCCAAAGTCCTGCTTATCACTTTGAAGTCTGTCAACTTGTTGGCAGCATGAGCCATTATGACTCCAAATTCCTGCTTACCAGTTTGAAGTCTGCCAACTTGTTGGCAGCATGAGCTATTACTGTTCCAAACATTATACATTATCTTAAAGACTGCCAACTTTTTGGCAGCATGAGCCATTATGACTCCAAAGTCGTACTTATCGGTTTAAAGTCTGCCAACTTGTTGGCAGCATGAGCTATTACTGTTCCATAAACTATATGTTAACCTAAAGACTGCCAACTTATTGGCAGCATGAGTGATTATGACTCCAAAGTCTTACTTATCAGTTTGAAGTCTACCAACTTGTTGGCAGCATGAGCTATCACTGTTCCATAAACTATATGTTGACCTAAAGACTGCCAACTTGTTGGCAGCATGAGCCATTATGACTCCAAATTCCTGCTTATCAGTTTGAAGTCTGCCAACTTGTTGGCAGCATGAGCTATTACTGTTCCAAACATTGTACATTATCTTAAAGACTGCCAACTTTTTGGCAGCATGAGCTATTATGTCTCCAAACTCCAGCTCATCAAACTTTACTGTTTGCTACCTTGTTGGTAGAATGAGCTTGCATATTTATATTTCCCTTCATCATCCTAAAATCTGTAAACTTGTTGGCAGCTTCCAGAAAACTTCTAAATAGCTTTGTATGGCTCACAAAAGATTTGAAATGTTCCCAGAAGACTTAATACTATTTCTAGAAGACTTCAAACGCTTTCCTTTTATCATTCACTTGGTTTAGAATCTATTGGGTTCTAAACCAATAGATTCTAAACCAACCAAAAACTACTGTGTAGAATTAATAGAACTTTTTCACACACAAGCCTTGCAATATCAGCTCTCAAGACATATAATGGTTATGCGACTTAAGTGTGAAGTTGGTTTCGAAAAAACGTAATTAAGTCCTCTGACAGGAAAAAAAGGAAATTTCTTTCCGAACAACCCAATATTTTCAATTCAGCTATCTGTGCACGTAGTTACAATATTTTAACAAATATCTTTTGCAAATTCATTATCGACATACACACACGTATGTATTTATAGAAATATGTTGTTTATGTGCCCAAATACAATTTTTAAAATCAATGAAATTACGTTATTCGAAGATCCTGAAGATAATTTTCGAAAAAAGCATTTTAACTAACATTAATTTAGTTATCCAATATTTCACAATTTATTTTAAAATTATTTACACGATAAACGACTCATTTAATCTTTTTTTATCCCAGGTGATGTAATGGTGATGATTCACACCTTAATATCGGATTTTCATCAATTATCCGGAGCTACCGCTGTGGAGAAGCACAAAAATTTCCGTAACTTTCTTAAAATCGCTCAAGAAAATTTAAACGCTCAAAATCAAGATGAATTTTTCAACGGATTACAACCGAAAGATAATTTTCAAGAAATTTTTCGAATCGATTTATTATCGCATTTTAAACGAAACGAGGAATTATTGGGCGTTTTAAAAAGCGGGAATCGAGAACATATCGGGAGATTATTAAAGAATTTAAATTTTTTTTGTGATTTTTTTTCAAAAATCGATTCAACGACTTTAATAAACGACGTTCTTTCGGATACATCTTACGTAATTCGGGCTAAGGTTGTTAATCGAATTTCGAAAAGTATTAATGATGAGAAATTGATTGAGGAATTTTTTTTTGGTATTAATGAGACGTATGGGCTAAGATTGGCTTTGGTGCTTTTGCCGAGATGTTCCGTTGAGTTGATTAAAAAGATTATTGATAAATATAATCCCGATATAAGTTGTAGGCAATTATTTGAAATTTATAAAAAAGATAAAAAATTTTTGGAGTATTATTTCGATTTTTTAAAAAATCACGATGAAACTCAAGTTATTTGGAAATATACAAAAATTTTTAAATATTTAATGAAGAAAGATGTCGATTTTTTTTGGAGGTTGCAGAATAAATACAAAATCGATTTCAATTCTGGCAAAAAGACGACGAAAAAATTAATTTTGTCGAATAAATCGTGTTTAAAAAACGGGGATGAATGCTTAAATAAATTCCATAATTATAGTTTATTTAAAACGATTATTAAGCACGATAATTTAGACGATTTTGTTTTTACTTTTTACCCCGAAGCTCCTTTAGAGTTCTTAGAAACGATTATGACGCAATATTCTTCGATTTATCGAATTTTAAACTTTTTAAGTTCCGAAAAGAGGTTTGAAATGATCAAAAATTTGTTTGAGAAGAAATATTCCAAAATTATTTTCGATTATGAGACGTCGTTTAGCCACGATTTTCTCAAAATCGTCCCGATGAAATCGCGGGAAATTATCGTCAAAAAATTGGTTGAAACATCGCAAAATTTTATTTATTTATTACCCCCCAATGAGTCGATACCTTTAATTAAGGGGTTATTACAAAATTCTTCATCAGGGGAAGAACGTATTAAGTTAATTAACGAATTTGTTAATATTTTACAAATAAGTGACGATAAAAATGTGCGATTAGAACTGATACAATTTGTTTATGAGAAATACAGAAATGACACTAAATCTATAACTTTGTTTTTATCAAGAATTTGCGATGACGATTTTGTTGAGAAATCTGAGGATGAATTGAAGGTTTTATATAAATTATTGGGATATGTTAAATCTGATTATTTCCCAATTTGGAATAAAAGGAGATTATATTTAGGGTTTTTAAAGGTTTCGATTAAAAATGAGCGAAATTACGACGATTATTTGATAGAGTATTTGAAATTAATTGCATTGGATGATTATTATTTTAATGACTTATTTGGGGTAGATTTTCGATCGAATATGATTGAAATTTTGGAGAAATCAATCATTTTGTTGGATAAACTTAAAGGCAACAAAAAAGTTTATTCAAAAGCTTCACAACACCTTTTGGGGGAATTATATCAACACAATTTGCGTAATAGATCTAAAATTCCCGTTCAAAAATATCAACATTTATTACACGAAGTTTTTGATGGGGATATAACGAATTTTAACGATTTTGATTCATGCATAACTTATCATGTTAAAAATTTTCGAAATAACGATTTAGAGAGATATTTTTGGAAAGAATATAACGAAAAAGTTTCTTATATGATAACGTGGTTTTTAAAGAGGGATGTTAAGCAAGTCGAGGATAACCTAGAAATCGTTTTATCGCAACACCCCAACAAAATCAACAATAATTTTCTTCGCGGATTCAAAAAATACTCAACTCCGACGTTGAGAGAAAAAATTTTAACTTACATTAAATCGAATTTATCTTTCGACGATATTAAAAACGCTAATTATTTGATTAGGATCCTCTCCCAAATTGATTCAAAAATTTTTTTGGAGGTGACTCATAAATTTATGCCGGATAAATTAATCGAAGATATGAACAAAAAAGAAGCACAAGAAAACATGATTTACTCCATATCTGATTTAGATTTACACCCCCGAATCAAATTCGAGTTAATCAAAAAAATTTGCGTTGGGGATTACTTAAAATTCGGGTTAACCCCTTTATACAAAACCAGTTATAACGCGAAACAAATCGAAATCACCCCATTTTTGGACGATCTAAAAGATTCTCCAGTTTCTTTAAAGAAACACGCCTTATTTTTAGCGAGGCATTTACTCCCAATAAAAAAAGCGTGGGATTTTATTGATTACCCCGAGAGAAATTCTTCGATTAGAAACGTAATTTTTATGAAATCGATTCATTTATTCATCGAGACCCCCACGCAAAATAATTGGAAAAGAGTAAATCATTATTTTAATACAGTCAACGAAAATGACTCGTTAATTTTGGATTTTATGATCGAAAAGATTAAAAAAATTCCGTCTCAATTTGTCAATGATTACGTACAAAGCGTTTATGGTGTTTTAAAAAAATCGAAACGAAAAGGAATCGAAAAGAAAATAATCGAGTTTTCGAGAAATATTCAAACGATCGATGAATCGTTTCGTTTCTTGGAGGAGATTATTGAGATAATTTTAAACGATTTATTTTTAAAATCGGGGGATTGGCACGTTTTGTGGGGATTAATTTCGAATGTGAATCCGAAAAAATCGAATCAATTGCTTCGTTTTGCTTTAGAACGTATTAAAACGATTCTTCAACCTTCGATTTGTGGTTATTCAAAAAATAGGGATCCTCTTAACCACCTTGTAACGACTTTTTGTTGTCACGTTTTAAATGAAATCGAAAAAATTAAAAACGAAGATAAAGATAGGCGAAAAGAGCTTATTAAAACGTTAATTTTTCAATGGAGCTTTTTCCCTAAACATTGTTTAATTGACGCTGAAATGATGCTTAAACTCACCGAGGCTTATTTCGAAAGCAATTTTGACTTAGAAGAGTTTGCCACCCCTTTGGATAATCTTTTACATTTTTATTTTAACGAATACGATTTGGGGGTTATTGAGAAATTATTCGGCCGAGTTGAATATTTGTTTAACATCTTGCGTTTAGATAAAGAAAGTGGACATGGCATGGTTAAGAAATTGCTTAAAATCAATGCAGATAAAATCAATTGTATATTTGCGATATTGTTTTTACCTTTATACGAGTTTCCTTTGGAATTAAACAAACATTTTAAATGGGTTCCTGTTATTAAAGTTATTGAGGAATTTGTTGGGAGGAACGATAAAGATGCGAGGTCGGTGTTGCTTTATTATGATTTTTATCTTAACCGGAGTCGGCACGAATATGTTTGGGTTGGTAATCAAGAATTTTCGTCGATTTTTACTAAGATTTAGTTTTTATTTATTTTGTATATAAAGGTTTTGTGTTGTTTAGTTAAAATAAAAAGTTAATAACTTATTTATCTTTTAATAATGATGAGTTGTTTTCAGCGACGTCCTAAACCCAAAGGTTAATAGGTTTAAAGCCCTGGGTGTTTATTCCTAGTGGGGCGCGCCTATTCTTGTAATGAAATGCATGGCGTCTCCATCATATATGTATCCAGTGTCCCCTCTGAAATTCAAACTTTCCCATCATTTAATTTGAATGAAATTAAATACAAAAACCATTCCGACACAAAGTCTAAATGCAACGCCAATTTAAAACGGACTTCATGATATGCCTAATGATGATGGTCCGCCTCTTCCTGTTGTTTCTGCAATTTGATTTTTAATTTTTTACTAAAACTACGTACCTTTTCCAGCTTTATACAAATTGGGATATTGTTATAAAAATTAGGCATATAATAAGAAAAGGATCGCTTGAACAGTTCAAGTCGGTACTACGATATTGTTAACGTGTAACAATGCCTAACATTAATATTATGAATTTTTGTACGATAGCTTATTTTGTTGTATAAATGCGGAGAAGTTTTAAAAAATTTTTGTGATCCAGACAAGTGGAGCATAATCTACGTCGTGACATATTCAGCCAACCGAGCTTATGAGAAATTATCTCACGTTATCCTATATCAAAGATAAAACGAAGACAAGAATTCTGTACCCGCTGTATACGAGATCTATTCGCGGAATCGATGCAAAAATGGTAAAAAGCATTCCCATAATTAAAAATGGATAACATAAGTGATTCGCATAAATAAACTTTTAATTGTTAAGGCAAAATGTTTTTGAATACAATAGCTTGAGGGTGAAATAGCCTCTTTTTTATTGACATGCTTCTTGAATCTCAAGTCAGCGTCCATGGTAATACGGGCAAATCACGGGCAACCGGAGTAAATTTGTTGATAAAAATGTTGGATTGTCTAGCCTCATCCGCAAGAGTACCAGAGATGGGCAAAATACTTTTAAAAAAGTATTTAAATACAAATACTTTCAAATTTTTATACTTGAAATACAAATTACAAAATACGTTTTGTATACATTAATTGGTTTCGCCGTGCGTTTTTTGAAAAAATGTTTGACGTTTCGGATGCCATGTTGCAACTTTCTTCAGAAACTGGTTCTAACTGACATAATCAGGGATCGTAAAACAATATATAGGTCGAAAAACTAATTAATAATTAATTTATATTAATTACAAGCTAATTACTAACTAATTACTGCGTCGCGTCCGGTTTGGGAGTCGTGTTCGTCTTCACCACCATCTTCCATGTTCTGCTGAGTTCCCAGCCATCTTCTCTGTTGACGTTGTTTTTATGTCGGTGGATTTCTATGGCTTCTCTTGTCAGCCGTTGATGATATTTATTATTCCTAGCCAGAACCTTTGTTTTGTCGAAGTTTATTCGGTGTCCCTCCAAATGGCAATGTTCCGCAACCACCGACTGTTGAATCTTCCTCAGCCTCACATCCCTCTCGTGTTCCTTGATACGGCATTCGATGTTTCGTCCGGTTTGGCCAACGTAAAACTTCCCACAACTGCATGACAGCCGATAGACACCCGTTCCATATCGCACCACGATGTCGTTTTTCTTGAGATGTCTTGCAATTCGTTCCGTTACACCGGAAACGTAAGGAAGACAGATGAAACCAGCTGGTTCTGTACTTGCTGCAGCTTCTTCTCCCTGCTTCCGCTGCTTGGTGGCTCGGTTGATGTCCTTTAAACTATATCCATTTTTCTGTAGTACGTTCCGTAGAAACCGTTCTTCCTTCTTTAGGTTATCTCCTTTACATATTCTTGCTGCTCTCTGAAACAAAGTGCGAATTACGGACCTCTTCTGTTGGGAATGATGGTGCGATGTTGCCTCTAAGTACCTATTGGTGTGGGTTTTCTTTCGATACACCCCCAGTTCCATATCACCATTTGTCGTTCTAGTGACCAATACATCTAAGAAGGGCAACTACTTGGCGGATTCTGTTTCCATGGTAAATTTGATCATGGGATGTTGAGCGTTTAGATGACCTAGAAATTCAAAGAGGCGTTCCCTGCCATGTTGCCATACCACAAACGTGTCGTCCACATATCGGAGCCATAGCTTTGGATTCCATTGGCTCTTCTTCAGAGCATTTTCTTCGAACAATTCCATGTAAAAGTTAGCTATCATCGGCGACAAAGGAGATCCCATGGCTGCCCCCTCAAACTGTTCGTAAAACTCTCCTTTCCAACTTAAATACGTCGACGATAAACAAAATTCCACTAAATCTGGCACATCAACATGGCACCCGAAACGTCAAACATTTTTTCAAAAAACGCACGGCGAAACCCGAAAGTTTCTAGTTTTAGATCTAGTGTTAGTCCTAGTGATAGTTCTAGTGTTAGTGCTAGTGTTAGTTCTAATTTTAGTTCAATTAACACCGGTCGTGAAAGCCTTCGTACTTATATTATTAACCTTTATGGGGAGGATATCAACAAACAAATCAAGGACTTCGATAACTCACGGATTAGACAACGCAAGCTGTTAAGCAGTTTAGCTTTTTTACGAAGATGCAGAGAGAAGAAAGTTACGCCAACGTTCTTGAAGGTGAAGCACCACATCGACTCCGCTGCAGCTCGTAGAATCTTGATTAGGACAGAACAGGCATTACTACGAGAAAGGATATATAAGACCTACAGTGATTTACAGAAGGTTAGTGAGAGGTTACTACGACTCCACCTCTCACTTTCCAATAGTATGTCCGGAGAAGACTGGGATAAAGTGGACAGACTAACAATGGAGAAAGCCGATCGTGAATTCAAGAAGACCCGCGACACACATATCAAGAAATTTGAAACATTGGAACGCCGGGTGCAGCAGAAGAGAAACAACAACAGTCTACCAATAGAAACAATCGTCATCAACAGATCGAGTAGCCCACTAACGAAGGAAGAAACCATGGTATTGGCAAAAGGACTAAATTACGCAATCGCCCCAAAGAAGGTCCCGAAGGAAGAAATAATCTGCGAAGAACTGAAAGCCGAAGAGATCCGACAAGAAGTTGCCAGGGTATTGAAATCAGCAAAACCACCAAAATCCAACTTGACAGTTAGTGAGAAGAAGGCACTCCGATCTATTAAAGAAAAGTCAGAAATCGTCGTGTTACCAGCAGACAAGGGGAGTGCCACCGTTGTGATGGACAAGGAAGAATATGACGCCAAAATGATAGACCTACTGGACCCGGCCACTTACAGGAAGATCAAGAAGGACCCTACAGACAAGATCGTAAGAAATATGAAGAGCCTTGTAAAATCCACAGCTATTCCACCAGAACATCAGAAAGGTTTGTTTGTGCAGGCTCCGGTACCACCAAGAATTTATGGACTACCGAAGATCCATAAACCAAACATCCCCCTTCGTCCTATCGTCAGTGCCATCAATTCCCCAACGTACCTACTAGCCAAACATCTCGCTAAAATTCTCTCTCCTTTTGTAGGCAACACGGAATCATATGTTAGGGACTCGACACATTTCGTGGAATCAGTGAAAAATGTAAAGTTAGATGCTGAGGATATTTTGGTTAGTTTCGATGTAGAATCTCTTTTTACTAGGGTACCAATTAAGGATGCGGTAGAGGGTCTTCGCCAAAAACTCATTCCGGAGGGTTTGCCAGAGTACGTGCCAGATTTAGTGGAATTTTGTTTATCGTCGACATATTTCAGTTGGAAAGGAGAGTTTTACGAACAGTTTGAGGGGGCAGCCATGGGATCTCCTTTGTCGCCGGTGATAGCTAACTTTTACATGGAATTGTCGAAGAAAATGCTCTGAAGAAGAGCCAATGGAAACCAAAGCTATGGCTCCGATATGTGGACGACACGTTTGTGGTACGGCAATATGGCAGGGAACGCCTCTTTGAATTTCTAGGTCATCTAAAGTAAATCGACATTTGGCACCCATTCGTTTTCCTTATTTTCGTTTACCAATGGATTTGAGGTGGGTGCATCAATTAAATCCATCAATTCATCCTCATTTAAAGTTTCTTCCCCGAGTACGAGTTCTCTTACATCCTGATGATTTGTTGTAAATTCTTCATCGCCTAAACGAGAAGCAATGTTTACTATTTCTGTAACTGGGAGTGAAATTGTAGAATCATCTTGTATTGTTTGAACCATTTCAGGTAAAAGGGGTTTCCAACACGAATTAAGCGTTGATGGTTTAATTTCCGCGCAAGCTGATGACACGGTTCTAATGCAATCTAAAATAGAAAATTCCATCCAAACTTTAGTAAGGGTTTTATTTTCACTACTTTCTAATCTGTCGAAAATGGTTTGGAAAACTTGGCGTGTGTAATACATTTTTAAAGTTTGAATGACTCCTTGGTCCAAAGGTTGTATTAATGACGTGCAGTTAGGAGGAAGGAAGACAATTTTTACATTTGGATGATCCAGTTGTATGTTGTGGCAACCAGCGTTATCAAGAACCAATAAAACTTTGAAATACAAATTTTTTTCCGTCGTATGGGTTTCAACTGCCGGGATAAAACAATTATAAAACCAATCCTTAAATAAATCTTGGGTCATCCAAGCTTTCTTATTAGATTGCCAGAATACAGGCAATTCGGTCTATTAATGTTTTTCATAACACGGGGAGTTGAAGAACGATTTATTATCATAGGTTTTATCATCAGGCTCCCTGAAAGATTGCTGCACATATGAAGAGGGACACGTTCTTTTGAAGGTTTAAACCCCTGAGCACGCCTTTGATTTTTCAAAATGAAGGTCCTAGATGGTAGTTTTTTCCAATATAATGCCGTCTCATCGGCGTTAAAAATCTGATGCGGTGAATAGCCTCCTTCATTGATAATTCTAGCTAATTCCAGCTTATAATTCTCGGCAGCCTCAGTATCTGCTGAGGCCTGTTCTCCTTGAAACTTAATATTGTGTAATGAGTACTTTTTTTTTAGTTTTTCAAACCACCCTTTACTCGCGACAAACGAATGATTTTCTAGCTCTGCAAAAGAATGCCCAATATTCCTTAAATACTCATAGATTTTAAGTGCTTTCTGCTTGATAAGATTTCCACTGATAGGAATCTTTTTGGCTATACAGTCTTCCAACCAGATCATTAACGCCCGTTCCATTTTAACCATATTAGAATTTCGTGTGCGAGTTGTGCCACAGTTTTCCTTATATTGTCTGCATTTTTCTTTAGGGTTCGAATTGTAGATTCATTCAACTTGGTTGATTTTGCAACCGACGATAGATTTTCCCCACCTTCTAAACGATTTAGAATTTCGATTTTATCTTCAAGAGATATAAACTTTCTTTTTAACCCTTTCCTTGTTTCTTTCGTGTTTGACATGATGCAAATCTAGGGTTAATAATTACTTTATTATTATTATATTAGAACAAATGAAGAATATTACTTGCAGTATTGTGTAATGTTGTCCAATTATAAACCACAAATTAAGCAGCAAAAAACTGAACGAACGGACGGTGCAGAAAAATTTTTAGAAAGACTTGGTCACTTATAATTCAAATAGGCCCCTAACGAACTAAACATAGGCTAAACATTCTTAGGCTACGCGGAAGGAACTTATGGGATGCTGTTGACGGAAACCGCGCTGTAAGAGTATCGTGTTATAGGAGGGCTGTTGCATTATCAGCTTCGCGTTATATGGAAACTGTGTTCTGGGAGTACGGCGTTATAGGAGGGCTGTCGCATTTTCAGCTCCGCGTTATATGGAAACCGCGTTCTGAGAGTACCGCGTTATAGGAGGGTTGACTGTACTGCAGTACTTTGGTTTATCAGATTTTAGCGAATTTAACACGCGTCGTATACGCATTAACTCCGATAGTAGGCATCCATATTAAATGTCTTGGTCGCCTTCCAAGCTACTGATGGCGTTTGCAATTGGTTTTAAGCAACTTATGTATTCTGAGAGGTACTCTATTTCATTACCTTTAAAAGATGGCAAGTTTAATTTTCTTAACGTTTCATTTAGGTGTTCTTGTACCGTCAAAAGGTCTCGAATACAGTTGTAATAAGAGTTCCATCTAGTTGGGCATGGAGAAGTAAGAGACCTTCCAGTAGACTCCAAATATATCTCGCACGCTTTTGGAGATCTAGAACATAGATTCCATACTGCTTGACATTTAGCGAAGGCTGCGTCATGAAGTTTCTTGTAAGGATAATTTTGTGTTCTAGCTTGTTCTATATCCTTTGCAGCTATCAAATGCAGCGTATGGGTTGCACATCTCTCGTGATTAGGAAGTAAAAATTCCTCATGATTATCAGTTGGCTTCTGGAGAGCTGATGGAACTAAATCATCCTCATCATTATTATTATCATTATCATCATCAGAGCTGTCGAAATGTTGTTCTCTTTTTCCAAAGTCTTTAAATGCCTTAACCATATTAGATGCATTATCAGTAACAATTTTTACAATTTTGGATAACTTTAAATCATATTCTGAGTTAATATCAGAAATTAATTCGACAATTTTATCGTATGTGTTTTTTTTTTATGTGTTTTCACTTTTTCGTTTGAGATTATTATTACAATCAATCCAATGAACTGTAACACCTCTCACAAACTCAGCCATTTTTAAAGCTGCTGTAGTATTTTGTCTTGATTGTTTAAATTTTTCCAAAATTTTATTTCCGAGGGAGCGACGAGACATAATTTTCGGAATCATCAATAACTGTTGAGCTCCTTCAATTAGAGCTTTAAATGAATCATTATCTACTATTGATAACGGAGTCATAGTGTCAACAACAAAATTAACTATTAACTTATCAAAATTAACTGCTTTTGGTACTAAGTTTTTTGTTAGCGTGGTTTGTTTCATTTTTTTCGAACAAGTAGGTAAATAAGTGCTGTCGTCAGTATCATTCTTTCCCTTTTTCCTTTTTTTTATGCATACATTTTTGTTTCTCGTAGTCATTCAATAGGCCACCATGTCCTTTCGTCTCGAGATAATGAAATAAAATTGCTTAGGTCAATAATATAGATAATATTCTACAGGATGTATAGACTATATAACTAAATTTTCGAGGGGTGCCTACACATCTTGAAAGAACTTATTAACGTAAAAATATCTTAGTAAAAGTTGCATCATAAGAGAAATATAACTGTTGAAAGATTTTGGATTTACATAACTGATTTGATTCAATTATAGTAAAACCTTTCTTATTCAGTGCCCACAAGTTAAGGGCCGTAAACACCCAGTATATACGAAAACGCCCCAAGCAAGTTTTTTATCTGACACCTGTAGGTATACATACAGGGTGATGATAAAGTTCGGAACAAAATTCATAATTACGTTATTTAATGTTTTCAAGAAAAAGGCTCGGACAGGTCAATTTTAGTTTTTAAAAAGCCAACTTATGACGTAAAAATTTCTTTCATGACGTCACCTGTTTTTGAGTCACGACAAATAGAAGATTTTCTACAAAATCCAGCGAAAAAATTTAAAATACAAGAAAGTATTAAAGAAACTTTTAGTAACCAGTAGGATGACCATGATTGCAGAAGTGATTAACGTAGATAATCAACCAATATCCATAGCAGAAAACATTAGTTTTGTAAGATTATTAAAAAAATGAAACCAAAATATAAAAGTCCTAGCCGAAAACATATAACCGACGTAATAATTCCCGATATATATAATAGAAAAAGAAATGTCATAAAAAAAGACATAATCCAAGCTGTAGCAGTTTCTCTCGACAGATATGTGGTCTAATGATAACAATATGCAGAGTTTTATTAGCTTAACAATTCATTGGCTAACAGACGATTTTAGACAAAAGCATTGTGTCCTAGATATGAAACATTTTCCTGGCCAACATACAGCGGACAATATTCGCAGTGCAATATCTGAAATTTTAACAATTTGGGACATACCACACGAAAAAGTACATGTTATTTTACGTGACAATGGTGCTAGTATGGTCAAAGCTATTAATGACTCCACGTACAATTCGATCTCTTGCTTCATTCATACTTTGCAATTGGTGGTAAACGAAGCCATACGTGTTCAGGAAAATATAACTCAGATGATAATCGCGTCAAGACGTATTGTGACCCATTTTCACCACTCTGAATCCGCCCAACAAAAGTTAAAAGAACATCAACGGGAACTAGGTTTACCTTTTCAGCAACTCGTCCAAGATGTTCGTACGAGATGGAATAGTACATTCTACATGCTAGCTCGATTGGGAGAACAAAAGAGGGCGATTACATTATATATTTCTGAAAATGATGTAAAGTTTCAGAACCTGTCTGTAACGGAATGGCAACTGCTAGAAGATTGTTTGTTGTTTCTTAAGCCGCTGGAAGAGATTACTAAGTTGGCAAGTTCCTCCACTGCTAGCATTTCACCCGTCATTCCAAACGTAAAAACATTGATAAAATATTTATTTAAGGACGATCTCATCTCTGAAAATTTAAGTGAAATTAGACTTGCTTTATTGGATGGGGTAAAAACAAGATTTGAAAAAATAGAAAAGGAAAAGAATTATTATATGGCAACGTTACTTGATCCTCGATATCGTTTTCAATTTTTTTCGTCCGAAAACATACCTCTTATAAGATGCACCTTTCTTTTGGAGGCGCTTCAAAGAGAATTAAATTCCGAGAGCAGCAGTAGCGAATAATTTGAAATACTCTAAGACAGCCATGTCCAACCCAAATTACTCTTCGGGCCAAAATTTAGGAATGTACAAGGCACTGGTCCGCCACCCACCTGAACAAGAAAATTTCAATTTTAGCGCACACTCGCGCTCAAATGAGATACGTATACACAAACTAGCATGTACACAGATATACACAATAATATATAGGTATTTCAGTAAATTAAAACAAATATTTAATGTGAAACTTGTTTATTTATTTTATTTGAAATTTTTTTAATATCAACTTCTAATTTTGTTGTGGCACAACGTAACTGATTCGTCAAATTTGCATCGGTGGGCCTGTTACGGTCTTTGGTTTTGACTAATTTTAATCTAGAAAAAAATGACTCACAGAGATATGTTGTGCCGTTTGCTGCCACAATACACATAGCTAATTTTTTCAAATTAGGAAATTTATCTTCCTGGATATATTTTCCATAAAAGTCGACTATATTGATGCCCTCAAACCTTAATTTCATTTCTGAGTTGGACTGCAGATCGATAAGTTCCAGTTGTAAATAACCTGGAGCTGAATTCACATCAATATTAAATGGACAATTAAAAATATTGAACATTTGTTCAAATTTTTTTAGGTAGGCAAATCTTTTTTCAAATTCCTCAAGCAAATCTTTAATATTATGCGTATATTCGGAAATGGGTTTATTTTCCATTTCGAAATCATTTAAGTGAGGGAAATGGGTGGCATTATTCGATTTCAGTTGATTTTGAAAATATTTTAATTTAGCAATGAATGTCTTTATGTCTTGATAGCAATTCGTAATTAATTTATTTTCTCCTTGGAGATTCTGATTTAGTTCATTTAATTTAGTTGTGATATCTATTAAGAAACACAAAATCAACAACCATTTTTCATCGTATAATTGTGGAACGTCTTCGCCGTTCTCATTTATGAAAATCCTAATTTCTTCCCTGAGGTTCCAAAATCTTAATAAACATTTTCCACGACTCAACCATCGTATTTTGGCGTAATATATTAGGTCACAGTACTCGGACTCCAGTTCGCGAAGGTATTCTTGAAACTGGCGGTGTTTTAATGAATTATTTTTTATTTTGTTAATAATATTAATGACAACTGACATCACGTGAGACATATTTAATGACTGAGCACATAGATTTTCTATATGTAAAAAACAATGACAAATAAATAAATCTAAAAATGATGTATTTTGTCCCAAGCTTTCAATATGTTTGCAAATTAAAGTAACTGTTCTTATGTTTTTTCCTATCATTGATGGTGCTTCATCGGTTGTAATAACCAATAAGTTTTTTTAAATCTAATTGCCGATCTTCCGCGCTTTTTAGAACAGCATCTTTAATATCTTTGCCCGTTGTTGTATCCTTCAGACTCACAAGATCAAGGAGTTCTTCTGTTACTTTCAGCTTAATATCAACTCCGCGAATAAATATAGCAAGTTGTGATGTATCCTTGCTATCGGTTGTTTCATCCAAAGCTAATGAGTAGTGCACAAATTGTTTGGTATGTTCATTGAGGTTTAGGGAAATTTCATTGAAAATATCATCAACTCTACGTGCAACAGTTTGATGAGACAGACTTATTTGTTTATAAATATGAACTTTTCCGGGCTAATATCTTCAACTGCAGCAATTAAACATTCTTTGATGTATTCTCCATCCGAGAAAGGTTTCATTTTTTTAGCAATAATTTGAGAAATTTTTAAACTTGTACTGACAATGTCGTTTGATTGTTGATTTTGTTTTTGAAACACATTTTGTTGAGACTTTAAGTTAGCTTTAAGTAAGTGTAATTTGGCCTTGCGTTCACCAAGTTCCGTATGTTTTTCATAATGTCTTCGTATGTTATAAGTTTTAGCAGTAATCGTTTCACGACAAACTAAGCATACAGCATTATTTTTTAATTGCAAGAAAAAGTAGTCATCTTCCCAATTATTTTTAAATTGTTTGTTTTCATCTTCTAGTTTTCTTTTCATCCTACCCGACATCGCACGTCAATATTATGGACAATTTTATTTATTCTGGTATAATTAAAGAAACGAATAAATTTTTGTAGGACTGCAAATTAAAATAAAATATTACGAAGAAAACGATTAAAATAATTACGATTATTAATAATTACGATTAAAATATTACCGACACCATAGAACAAGTCTGGGTTAGGTTTAGAGCTCATAGAGTTGTTTTTGCGGTGGGTGTTGCTTACAGATCCCAAAGAGTTGATTTAGAACATTTTGTCTCCGAACTTGAATCACAACTGTCGACTGTTGTCCCAACAGTAGATAAAGTAATACTCACAGGTGATTTTAATTTATATAATTATACAGCGATCATAGCCGTAACGCGAATAGGCTTATCACAACATTAGAGTCGTTCGGCTTGACTCAGATTGTTGGCTCTCCCACACGTGTGACTAAGACCACTTCAACAATTATCGACCTCATTTTTGTCTCCGACGCTGATAGCATTGGGAACGTCAGTGTTATGCCGTCGGCGGGTATGTCTGATCACGAAATGATTTGTTGCGAATTATATGCGGAGTTTGTGGTGCAGCCGCCTGCTTTTGTCACTAGGCGTATTTTTTCTAATTTTGTTTATCAAAGGTCTATTGCAGGATCTATATGCTATTCCAATTTTTCTAGGTTTTGATATGATTGATATTGACGATAAAGTAAATTTTTTAACGGAAAATATTTTGACACTTTTTGATGTTCACGCTCCAGTGCGAACTTTTAAAGAACGTGCTGCTCCTACACCTTGGATAATCGACACGATAAGGAGAATGCAAAAGACTCGAGATAAAGCATATAAAAAATTTAGATCTCTAAAAACAAATGAAACTTGGAAATACTATTTATAATATTCTTCAGATAGTTCCTCAGATCTTTAGATCTGAGGAACTATGTGAAGGGAGCCATAAACAGAGAAAGAAAGGCTTATGTTTGTTATTGTATGAGATTGGAAACCAATTCATGGATAGCGTTGCGGAAATATAGAATCTTAACTCGTACAACTGACAGTATTCCTGAGCAGCTTGCTGACGCAGATCAAATTAACAACTACTTCACATATATAGTTCCTATGAATGCGGACATTGACAAAGATCTATATAAATTTTATATGAATAATATAGTCACAGAACATGTTTTCAATTTTGAATGTGTCAGTGATGCTAAAATAGAGGAAATTATTAACTGCATAAAAAGCAACGCTACAGGATTGGATGGACTTAATATCAAAATGATTAATTACTGTTGCCCTCACATAGTTCCTCAAATTAAAGACATAGTTAATTGCTGTTTGTTGGACGGTCGATTTCCAGACGTTTGGAAAAAGGCAAAAATAATTCCATTACCAAAGAAAAAAACGCCAGATTCATTTGCTGATTTACGTCCGATTAGCATTCTGACGGTGTTTTCTAAGGTGCTGGAGAAAATTATTTGTGAGCAGCTCCAGGCATTTGTTTACAAATATAAATTGTTGCCAGAAACGCAATCTGGTTTCAGGGCGGGTTATGGCTGCGCCACGGCTTTGCTTAATATAGTGGATGACGTACTGAGGGCATCCGATTGTGGTAGAGTAACGGTATTGTGTTTGCTTGATTATTCGAAAGCATTTGACAGGATGAATCATAAAATGTTGTCCTCTATTTTGTGTCATATCGGCCTTAGCCAATCAGCAGTAAGTCTTTTAATGAGTTACTTATCTGATAGGGAACAACAAGTACTAATAAACGGTCGCTCTTCGAAACCGGCTTTTGTCAGGGTCGGATGTCCTCAGGGGTCAATTATTTCTCCGTTGTTGTATAGTATATACACAAGCATATACCAATTCAAGGAAACAATTCGCTATTGTAACGCCCATTGGTATGCTGACGACACACAATTGTACCATTCATTTACTGAATCGGAGGTGGATGTAGCGTGCGCAAAAATTAATGAAGATTTTCAAAAATTGACTCTCCGAGGGACATGGTCTTTGCATCAACCCACAAAAAACGGAGTTAATGCTTTTTGGACCCAATAAACTTAAAATTAAAATACAAAATAAAATCAGGATAGAGATCAACAATAAGCAATTGTTCTTTAGTGAATCAGCAAAGGATTTAGGAGTAATTCTTAACGAAAATTTGAAGTTTGATTCCCATATTAATAAGTGTCTACAAAAAGCATATGCGTCATTGAAATTGATTTATTGCAACCGAGAGTACATCAGTAGAACAACTAAATGATTACTTTGTGACAGCATAGTGTTATCGCACTTTAATTTTGCAGATTGCTTATATTATCCATTTTTGTCTTGTGTCCTTAAGTCTAAAATTCAAAAAGTTCAAAACTCCTGCATACGACTATTATTTGGGTTGAGGCGAAGGAACCATGTAAGTGGTAAGCTATCGGAGATTGGATGGTTAGACATGCAGTCGCGACGTTTGGCGCACTCGGCATTGTTGTTTCTCAATGTGGTCACCAAGGAGAAACCTTCATATTTATATAACAAAATTACTTTCCGCTCAGACGTGCACAATCTTAATATAAGATTTAAGGGTACGATAACGCCACCTGTACACAGAACTGAATTCTTTAGAAACAGTTTTAGCTATCAAATTAGTAAAATATTTAATGATACAATTATGAAAGTTGGAGTGTGTTCGTCTGAGTGGCAGTTTAAAAAGCGATTAAGGACACTGTTAATGCAGGGATGCGAAAATCTGTAGGAATAGGAGATGGCGACAAATGTCATATTTTTCTTTTGTTTGATAGGTCTTTTGTGGCATGGAGCTAGAATAAATTTTTGATTTAATTTGTTACTGATTTATTGAATGAAATTGTTGTTTTGTTTTTTTTGTTTCTTGTCGTTATGATGGGTTAGTGGAAGAACGGTGAAAACCGAACTAACCCACATTGAGCACATTTAAATATATGTCGAAGTTACTGTACTACTGTTAGCTCAATAAAGTATTATTATTATATTACTTACTTTTATTTTCACAACCTTTTTAAAACAATAAGTTTATCAACTCTGTGATTAATCAACTCTCTACGAAGAACTCGCATAAACTGAAGGGACTAGAAAATTTTATGATTCAGTCCACTTTTGAGCGAAACAGGGGAATACCCGACAAAACGGACAAATTCGCAGTTACGTATCTCCGAATCTACGTAAGTCGGGTTTACGTAGGTCGGGGTATTTACTGTATTCGTAAACGCCATACATCGGGATTCGCTATTGTGCAAATTATTTTTTTTACATCATCATTGCCGCCACCTCGGCGGCGGTGTCAAAAAAATTAAGATGAAAAGTTCTTCCCAATATACTAAGCTATGTGTTTACCAAATTTGGTGAAATTCGGCCAAGGAATAACTGAGTAAAATCGGTATATAGGTACCCACATACATACAAGATTCCATTTTTATATATTAAGATATCCCTCCGTCTGTCGGGCGCGCTTTCTTAACACTTTCGATCGGGTGTGGTCTGTGGAGTTCAAAATAGAAAAAACTCTAAAGGACGCCAACGTGTCCTCCAGTGCTAATTTCTCATAAATATGTTTTATATGATGCTTGTACTATATAATAGCCTAATACAGGGCCAATTCCAAACTCACATTTTATGTTAATTTGATTTAAAGAAAATGCTTACAATTTAATCACATATTTTTCAAAATTTGGAAACAACGCCTAAATAAAGGAAAAGAAAATCGATCTATAATAATATTTATTTAAAAATGTATAAAGTGTTATAAAAAAAATGTCTTAACTAAAGAATAATATTCTAGGCACAAACTGTGGTCTCCATATTTCCCAAACAATCGTTGCAGCACGCTGTTATGTGCTCCATTCACAACCAACATTTACAAATTTTGCAAAAATAACGAGTTTTTCGTCTTTTGCAATATTTACAGTTTCCTCTTTTCCCTGATTGTGGCTCTGGAATAATCTCCTCTTCAATGCCTGAGAGCCTCAAGGCAGAAGTACGCACACTTTTGGTAAAGTGCTTATCAACGGCTTTTCTGCGAGTTTTAGCAAATTCACCATCTGGTATGTTGCCTTTGTAGATAACAAAAGCGTTAATTGCTGCTATATTGAGGAGGTTATAGAAAATTACCATTGGCCAACGCTTTGTGTTTCTTGCAACATTGTATGATGTTATCATTCGATCAACAACATCTACTCCACTTTTTGTGCTATTATAGAAAGTAATTATTTCGGGCTTTTTCCGATCACCGGTACCTTCATCGATATGATCGTCTCGGTGCATTGTTGAAACTACAAGCACATTCTTTGCTTTTTTGGGTATATATGAAATTGCAGTCATATCATTACTAAATGCGAATAACGAAGAATATAATTGCCTGTTTTTAACTTGTGTCATTTCAAGAGGTAATTCTCTTCTATTGGCTCTAATTGTACCAACCACTGTAAGGCGGTACTCTCTTAGCAGTTTCTTTACAATTGAATATCCTGTGAACCAACGATCTATTGTAACATTTCTTCCTGATTCTAATAAATGTGAACACATTCTTTCAGTTACTGCAGCGGTAGAGTTGTCAGTTTTATATGGATCATTGGGTTGAACACCAGCGTAAATTTCTAAGTGTGAAGTGAAAAATGTTTTGGCATCAACAACGGCGAAGACTTTCAATCCGTATTTGTTTGGTTTACTTGGCATGTACATTTGGAAACTGCACCTACCCCTAAAGGCAAGCAGCATTTCATCTAATGTTACATACTCGCCCACAGAATAAGTTTCCTTACAATTGTCGTTGAACTTGTCAACAATAGTACGAACTGCTGCTAGTTTGTCCATTTCCTTTCTTTGACCTCTAGTTGTGGTATCGTCTAAGCGAATGCATTTCATTATTGAAATGCTTCGTCTTCTTATGAAGACGAACCTCCGTTTTGCCATTGTAGCAGGAAATATCTCATATCCCATACCGTCTGATGACCAATACTCTGCTAGATGTGTCCTTGATCCATGGTGGAGCTCAGCTAAATAAAGCAAACCCATGAGCGCTTGGATTTCTACAGAGTCGGTAGGTCTACACTCAGTCTTATCTTGGTATTTAACAGACATTTTATCAATAAATAAATTAATGTTTTCAACTACAATATCAATGCAGTTTCCAAACATGTACATCCAGCATTGAATGGGAGATAATGCGTCACGTGCTTCACCGATGACCCCCGGCAGGTGAGACACTATGTTTTCGTTGCGAGTTCTAATATTTCTAGGTGGGACAGCCTTTTTCCATTTAGTTCCATCTTTACCAAAAAAATAAGAGCATCTATCACGAATCACGGGTTGTTCATCTTCATCATCCTCACCGTCATCCTGATGCATAATATCTGCATCTTCATTTACGGTTTCCTGCTCGGTTTCTGTATCATGATCACTGATACTTACAAAATCTGGATCTGATATCGAACTATCGTCAGACTCTTCTATTTCACTGCCCGTGCTAACTTCTTCATACAGTTTCTGTAATCTTTCTCTCTCCTTTTCATAACGATCCATATCACAATGCTATCAAATAATAAATCATTTATTATTTTATCAAATCATATCAGAAAATTGTGTGATACTATTTACCTATTTGTAAGTATGCTATTTGTAGATTGCTAACTAGATATTTGATATTAGTTATAAATAATTTTTATGCACTTTTCTATTCTCTATATTTGTAAATTAAATAACACATAACACAACGCCTCAAAATGGGGTTCAATAGTAAACTGGCGTGTCAACGATACGGTAACCGTATATATAGTAATTATTAAGGGAACTACCGAACTATATTGCGATCACTCCGAGGTATAGTTTTATAACTCGGTAATACCTCTACAAACACAAAAAGAACGCATAGAGTTCCAACTGGAATACGATTCTTACAGATTACATCTGCGAATATTGTTACACATTTGGTCGGGAAGGGTCTGTCAGGACAAAATATTATGTAGCGACTATTTGGAATTTTGAAAAACAGTTTTTTATAGCGAAAACAGTTGATATTCAGATACTTGAAAGGTACTGTGACCGTAGAAGTTTTGAGCAAAATAATTTAAAAAATATTTCACATAATCATTTTGTCATGGACTTGTAGACCACACCCGGCAGACGGAGGGATAAGGAGTCTTATAAAACGTCATTCGACCAAGTAATAAAAATTATTTGTATTATCGATTATTAAAATTTAAATATTAATTTGTGCGATTTCCTTTTTTTGTTATCGGGCCGCACAAAAATCGCAATCGGGCCAGTTGGACATGACTGCTCTAAGATGAGTTATCTTGCAAAATTGTATTTATCCGCTCCATCAAGCACAATTTTCAGTGAGCGACTGTTCTTAGAAGCAGGAAATTTATATGAAACAAAAAGAAATTGTTTATTGCCAAATAGAGCTGCTCAATTAGTATTTATGCATGAAAATTTACCTTTAATTAATTTTGATTATTAATTTTTTATCAAATAAAGTAGTTATGAGTTATCACGTGTTTTTTTCTTCGTAAACCTTGTTAATTTGTGATCTCCAATAAAAAATTTATTAAAATATAAACGCGTATATATAAAACCGAATATTCGGTAATTGAGTCGAATATTCGCCCGATGTTGCGACGTTGCTAAAAGCACATCGAATTGGTGCCATATTGAAAAGAAGGTCAGAAATTTTAATTTAGTTAATTCCGCCAAGAATAATTGAAGAAACCCTTCAAATTCATTATTGTTTAAAAAAAAATCTTTCGATATCGATAATTTTTTTTTAACGTTTAAACTTTTAGAACAAACTTGCTCGTAAGAAGGCGTGCTCACTTTCATTTTATTTACTTGAATTAAATTTTTGATTCTCATTTTATAAATTTTTTTAATATTTCTTTAATAAATCTCAGGCAATAAAGTTGAGTTGTTGCATGTATTTCTATTTTGTATTGTTTTGTCGCTCTGTGAATTGTTTTAAGATTTCGATCCTGAATTTACCTATAAATTAAACGACCAATTCATTTTAAAAATTAAGAGATCGCTAATCAAATAATTTTGTCTTGTTTCTTTGATTTTTTTTATTATTGGCGTAAAATTCGTTATAATTTTGCTTAAACATTCCATTTCATAGCTATTCTACATTCAAGTGCTCATTTTCGTACAAAGTTGTTCTGTTTTAGAATTTAATTCCCGGTTCTGTGAGCAGTTTGATATTTTCCGACTAATTTGGCTAATAAACCTTATAACTTATTCTTCTAAATCCAACAAAATAAACCGATTATAAAACGCCTTTTAATTTTTGAGATATTAATTATTATCAAAAAAATTAATCATTAAAAAAAATTAAGGTTCATTATTTGCGATAAACTTTTACCAAATATCCCCATCCTCTCTTTAAAACATTATCACACTCTCTTCTTAATTTAAAATTGAAAACATTAAACAAACCGCGTTAATCATGAAATCCTTAAAATTAATACTTTTTTTCTTATTAATCACTTTTTACCGGTTAAACAAACCGGCGGATTGCGCACCGACACCGAAACGATCTTACAACGATGAAAATGATTTAAACTGTTCAGATACAGAGGTAAGTACAAACATTACACTTAATTATTAATTCAATTTTTATTAAACAGCTTTCGACCATCTCGTTTAACATGGACGACGAAATGGAAAAAAATATCGAGCCGATTCTCGCAGAAGCTTTTAACCGATACCAAAACGTTACAGATCGAGAAAATTTTGTAAGCGCTATGTTCTCGAAACGTTTTCCAAATAGAAATTGGAGGGCTTTTGAGAAAGTTGGATCAATGATGTGCGAAGCGGCGATTATTGAATGGAAACAAGGTTGTGTTTCTGCTAATTATACTATTTATTCAACTGCTAAAAATGGAACAATTTGCGAATAAAAATAAAATAAAATTCTTATTTTTATGTTATATATTAGTAAGTAATGGCATATTAACTGGCAAATATGGAATTGATTGTCTTAAAATATTATCGACTTGGCAACAATATAAACAACCCTTCTCATACGAATTATTACAATTTGTATGGTCGATATTAATGTATTGACGAACATAATTACACACGTTTGTGCATTTAAAACTTGAAGATTCATTTAAATCGTATGGATTATTAGACATGACGAATGCAACAGCTTTTGGCGTATTTCCAGGAAGAACAACCACTTTGTATAAAAATTTCGGAACCGGGAGTTGTTTATTACATAAAAATAAATGTTTATTAAAAAATTCTGAAATTCCAACCGCCCCTGTATAAATGTTTAAAAAGTCATTGCTCAAAGCGGCCATATTGCGAACATCGGCTTCCAAAGCTTTCCAATTTCCGTTATTGATTTGTTGCCATTGTGGTACAGCATTAAGATAAAAAAATGTCGCTTTTCGTTGGTAAAGAAAGCCATAATCGACGTTTGGTGCTAAATGACCTTTAGCTAAATACTTCCGTCCTTGTACAAAGTAACTTTCCACTTCTTTTTTTTGATTTCCACTAAAAAGATTTGATATAACTCTCTTTTGATTTTCTTGTGTATATGCATCACTGCATCCCGGGAATGTAGGTTCAACAAATGATGGTCTTGAATCCGGTATTTTAATATCGGTTATGCTATTTAAAATTAAATGGTTTGTATAACGTGTTATATCATTTCCATAATCGTATCTTCCAGAAATTTGAGTCAAAAATTTGGTCCCAATTAAGAACCCAATTTGGAAATAATCGTTGTTAATTGATTTTATTGGTTTTGGTACGTCTGAACACTTTACGTCCAAAGGAGGATAAAAAGTCGCATCGCATTGAAACTTTTGATTCTTGCATGTACACGATTTTAGTTCGAGATTACTTTGTATATTTCCCAAAATAACTTTTGACCCAGGACAAGCAACAAAAATATTTTTCCCATCCCCGATTGCTACATTTTGACTACCACGTTTTGGTAAATACGTGGCATCAAAAAGAGACTCAGAATTTAGGTAGGTTGGTAATAAAAGAATTGGAAAATTTTTATCTATTTTTTTACGGTCGATTAAACAGTCTGTAAAAATAACATTACAATTATCTCGAAAAGATATAATTAAATTTTTGTACTCACCAGCGTTGGTCGTCTCGAAGATACCCCCAAATAACAGTATACCATAAAAGATTAAAAAGAACTCCATGTTTTAACGAAATCTTATTTTTCGATTAAAATAAACTTGTTGAATGTGATGAAAAGAAAATTTATAAGCAAGTATTTATAGTCTGATATGCATCAGTTTATAAAAAGGTGGTTTTAATGTGGTTAAAGAGTGGTTTTTAGTTATGAATTAATAACAAGATAACAAAAAATAAATAATTAAAACAATGGATTTCAAATGTATTGCAGCAATACAAAACAAATAATTATTTAAAAAAATGGGGATTCATAGAATTATGAGCCAAATTAAATAAATGTAAATTTCCCAGAAATACTAATTAAAATTATTATAAAAACAGAAGCCTATCTTTTGAGTGTAGTTTTTAGCTGTTAGATACATTAATCACCAAAATTGCATTTTTCTTCATCCCCATTAGATTATGGTTGTTCATGAATTGATGCCTTTAGATTTTCAAAACCGTGTTACCGCCCAAGAAATATTGGACCATATCCCAGCAAGGTCAACGTTCTTTAACCCTCGTATTCCGGTGCCTGGGTCTATTTGGACCCAAATAAATTTTTGCGAGAAATTGTAATAAATAGATTTGTCGTTACTCAAGGAGTGCGTTAAGTTAGATCGGCGTCAAACGGACGTCCCGACGAAAAAACGACGAAAAAATATGTCTCGACCGTTTCTTTACAGCGCCAGGCGTCTGTCTGTGTAAGAGGCTATAGCGACAATACAATTGCCATTAAATTCTTGATTTAGTTCACAGAAGGTGTATTTTAGAGCAACGATCTACATCGAAAAATAAAATGTTTGCTAATTTTGTAAATAATAATGATGATTATAACAATGAAGTGTCTTCTGATGATGAATGTGCGTCATTGACTTTTAGTGATGCAGTACCAGAAGAAGAGGATTATGAAAGTGATGAGTTTAGTGGTGAAAATAGTAATAATATGTCACACTGTAAAGACCAAAATGTTTGTGGACGAACATGGAGATATATTTCCCCCACAAACAGAGATGCAGAATTTGGTAAATATGATGCTACACTCACAGCAAATTCTGAGGGTGTAGAAACCATGGAACAATGTTTTGATTTATTTATAAATGATGAAATCATGGACATTATAATTACTTATACAAATGAAAAAGCGGTTAAATATTATGAAATGTTTTCAAATAATATATGGAAGCCGGTAGACCGTGTTGAATTGAAGGCATTTTTTGGGATTTTACTAATTACTGGCCGTTTTCGGGAATCACGTGAAAGTAAAAAAGATCTATGGAAGAAAAAGATTGCTTATAGTCGACAAATTTATCGAGCATCTATGTCTCGTGATAGATTTACAAACATTTTACGATTTTTGCGTTTTGACGACTTTCAGACACGAGCAGAAAGAAAAATGACCGATAAGTTGGCAGCTTTGAGAACCATTACAAATATTTTAACAAGAAATTGCAGAGATAATTACCGAGCGTCTAATGTAGGCACTATTGATGAACAATTAGTAACATTTCGAGGAAGATGTCCATTCAAGGTGTATATGCCGAGCAAGCCGGGGAAATATGGGCTGAAATTATGGGCCCTATGTGACGCTACTACATATTATTGTTGTAATTTTGAAGTGTATTTAGGAAAATGCGGAAACACACCGGAGAAAGGACAAGGACAACGAGTAGTTAGAGTTCTTTCAGAGTTTTGGAAGGGATCTAATCGAACTATCACAACCGACAATTTTTTTACGGATATCTCACTTGCAGAGGATTTACTCAAAGATAACATATTTATAGTGGGAACAATGCGGAAAAATAGAAAGGATTTACCAAAATCTTTGATAACAATATCCGGAAGAGCTCAATTCTCTTCCGATTTTATATTTTCTGAAAATCTAACACTTGTGTCGTATATCCCAAAACCAAGAAAATGCGTAGTTTTACTTTCGAGCGTTCATCGAGAACATGCTATTTCTGACGAAAATAATAATTACAAACCTAATATTATCAATTATTACAATTCAACAAAAAGTGGAGTGGATGTTTTAGATAAAATTCTAAGAGAATACACTTGCCGGAGATGTACACGACGTTGGCCTCTGTCGCTTTTTTTACATTATATAGATATTGCAGCCTATAATGCATTTGTACTATGGCAACTCAAAAATCCGGATTGGGCAACTGGTAACATAAAATCAAGAAGAAAACAATTTATAGAAAATTTGTCTGAACAGTTAGTTGCTGCAAACATAGATTCTAGAGCTAGAGCATTTGAAACCAATGCAGTAGTATTTTCGAGACACATTGTGGACGCCATCGAAAGTACAGGCCGAAAAATAAATAAACAAATGAGTACAACATTAGAAAAACGCTCAAGATGTAGCTTGTGTATTGGAAATGACAATAAATATAAATCAAAATGTGATGTTTGTCATAAATATGTATGTAATATACATTCAACATGTACAAAAAATATTTTGTGTACAAATTGTAATGATTTAGAATAAATATTTTTTATGTAATTTTTTTAAAATTTTATTTTTATGTATTATTTTATATCCCTAATAATAGTTCACCTTTAAAATAAAATAAGTCAAAATCATAATGGCAAAAGCTTCATTTTTTATATTCTACGTAAACAAAAACTGTTCGGGTCTCGGTTGACCCAGGCACCGTCCGCAACGGTTGGCGAAACGTCAGTACTGCGAGGGTTAAAAGTGATGAAGCCCATTTCCATCTATTTGGCGTCGTTCTCCAAAGAGGTCTCTCGTGAAGAGTTCACGAGAGACCTCTTCACTCTGATGTGCCATATCCAAATTTGGGGTTATTGGACCATACTTTTTTGAGGAGGATGGGCGTACAACAACCATCATCGCTCGGCGTTATATTAGCATGTCCGAAATTTTTTTTGATCCAGAATTCGCACGGTTGGATAAAACAAAACCTCGAAGATGTTTAGCGCAGATTTCAATGACGTCATCTCTCTGAGGGGCGACCTGGGGTGGCCGACGAAATCATCGGATTTGAGCATTTGCAATTTTTTCTTGTGGGGGTACCTCAAGGAAGAAGTTTTTAAGCATCGTCCTCACAATTTGGAAGAACTGAAGATCGGTATTAGAGAGGCTATCGCCGTCATTCCGAACGTTATGTGCCAAAACGCAGTTGAAAAGTTCAGAAATCGCCTACATCAGTGCATCGCTTCTGGAGGACATCATCTTGCTGATGTGATCTTTAAAAAATGGAGTGTAGTACTGACTTAAGCAGAATAAACCACTTTTTCGTAGGTTGTGCCAATTTTCTTAAATAGCCCATCAAAACTGCACTATTCGTTTTGCCGCACCCTGTACTTTCAGTTATCGTCTGGATCAGCAATTCTCAACCGCTGATCCGGCGGTTTCTTATCCATCCATGTTAACATTTTCTTGAATATACTATTTCTTATATATCTTACCCTTGCATAGAGAGCGGTACAATCCTGCTGGAAGTGGATGCAGGAACGGCGAAAGTATCCGCTGTGAGCGGCGAGTATCATCGCTACACGACCTGGTATGAAGTTGATATGTTATGGTTATATTGCAGTGGAAGGGGTGACTAACCATGCCACCTCAACTCGCCTCCATAGCTCCTCAATGATCCAATCTTTAACCCATCATATCCTAAACATATTCAATCTGACTCAGATCCGGAGAACGAGCTGACCATGAAAACATTCTTATATGGTGCTGTTGAACAAAGGTTTGTACGACACGCCCGAAGTATTCTAATTGCACCAGTAAATCCTAATCAGCATAAATCCACACTAACGGCTCTTCACTCGGTGACCAGCTTTGTTGGTGGGGCGCTGAACTCAAAGGAGTCTGCCCTTGGTGTGTTCATAGATATAGAGGGAGCTTTTGATAAAACAACTTTCTCTGGTATTAACGATGCCTTGCTTGAGCATGGCAGTTCCACAAAGAGTCGGTGGAACTTTCACCGACTCTTTGTGGTTGGATTGAGAACGCTCTCAAACATAGGATAGTTAAGATTAGGGCTGGCGATGTCAGTCATCATGGAGGAGTTACTCGAGGCTGTCCACAAAGGGGTGTACTTTCCCAATTGTTGTGGAATCTCACCCTGGATAGCCTCTTGAAATCCCTCGCTAAAGCCAACTTCACAACAGTTTGTTATGCAGATGATCTAACCATCCTTATCAAAGGTACGCACATAAATGTACTTTTTGATAGGACGCAAGTGGCTCTCAAGTTGATTGAGTCTTGGTGTGACCGACAAGGGCTCTCTGTGAATCCTCGGAAGACAGAGATGATTCTTTTCACACGATTGAGGAAGGTTGGCAAACCCAGTTTGCCATCTCATGCTAATACTCCATTAGTTTTGTCAAAAGAAGTCAAATATCTGGGCATTATACTTGACAACAAAATGACATGGAAGGCTCACCTAGACAATAGAGTAAAGAAAGCGTATGTTGCATTCAGCCAGTGACGGAAGACTATAGGTAAGACAGACATAGGGGCTGTCACCTAAAACTGCCCTCTGGATCTAGACAGCTGTAATTCGACCTATGCTTACATATGGTGCAGTAGTCTGGTGGTCAAAAACCTTAAAATTTATTTCCACTGCTGCACTAAATAAAGTACAGAGACGTGCGTGTTTGTTCATTCAAGAAGTGGCACTGGTGACCATGTTTCTACTGCGTACAGCAGGAATCTTTATGGGTGAGAGAAACAGTAAAAATGCCGTAATCTGAAATGAAATGGTCGGTTACTCGCCAATTCTGGCACGTAAGACGGACTTCATACCCCTACAACACATTTTTACTAAGAGTTATCTCACCTATCCAAGTTCCACAGAAGTAGAAGTAAATAAAAGTAACAAAATCTATACTGATGGTTCGGTTAGTCGGGAAGGAGTTGGCGCTGGAGTTTTCTCGTACGATCTCCAACTCCACATATCTACTCCATTAGGTAAAGTTACCACCGTCATACAGGCAGAATTAATCGCCAATTGTCAGATCCAACTTGCAAGGTAAGACTTTCACAATTTATACTGACAGTAGAGAATCCATTTCAGCCCTGAGTAGAATAACTATTACTTCAGGACTTGTCATGGACTGTCACCTAACATTGGAGAAGGCCGCAGCACGTAACTGTGTTTCACTTCAATGGGTAAACTTCAACTGTAAGGTAAACAAGTATCTCTACAACCTTAAGCTTGCTACTAGTCCCCTCTGTCGCTTTTGTCAAGAGAGCGAGGAGACTGTTCGACACATCTTGTGTGAATGCCCAGTCTACAAGACCTCAGAATGAGAAACTTTGGAGAGGAATGGCCGAGCGCAGATGGCATCAGGAGCACACCTCTGAGCTGTATCTTAGCCTTCGGAAATTCCTTAGGCTGATTGATGTAGCCGGAGAGAGTGTAGGAGGATGTAAAAGGGGCTCGTTGGGGCCTAGGTGCTGTATACTTTAGCGTACCCTCCGCTTTCCAACATAGATACATACGCCCGAAGTATGATCAGGCATTGTCGTGCATGTACAGAAGACGTGGGAACCGGTGAACGTAGAGAAGCTGGCCATACCACCACATCTTAGTATCGCTGATCTATCATTGTCTGCTATATATGCAGCAGACATGTGCGTTCATCATATGATGAGCGTCTACCCAAGCTGTGCCTGCAAAAGCGAACTATCCTCCATAAATCGAGCGTTTTGGTATGGGGTGTTATTACACATGATGGACATACGTGTTCGGCAGACTATGATGGGTCAACGTCACTTAGATGAGGTGCTAGAACCCGTTGTGCTTCAATACTTTCAATCTCAAGCTTCAGTCAAGCTTGTTGGACAGACCTTTGTGGAAGAACACCCTATAAAAATGCTCCATGGCCAACTCGTTCTACAGATTAGAGTCCGATCGAACATGTTTGGGGTAGGAGACTTTTACATTATCCGGCTGCTTCGGTTAAATCTGAGACATATCAACTCCATGCTACCTCGTGTCGCATGGAGTTGATGGAGTCAGGGTATCGCCTCTTTCTATCTGATGGTAAGGTATACTAATTTAGGACTACTTCCATAGCAATTTTCATTGCGTTAGACACACGCGTTTTGATTATACAAGGTGTATAATCCAATAATGTACTTTTATTATTCTTCCAAAATTAATATCATTTTATTTCACATAATTTACAATTGACACGACATTGTTCAAAATAATTGACCGATCCGTGCAATTTTTGGACAAATTCTACAGGTCCGCAGGTCAAAAAAGGTTTTGAAAGGTTGGTCTAGACGCTATTGAGACGACTCTATATTCTCTTGAAGAGCGCTGAGCGTCGGTGTGTGTTGCAAGTGATTATTTCCATTACGATAACAGTTTTTGGTGGAGTACTCATATTTTGTGGTGATATATTTTAATGTTACTACATATCTTATATTTGGGTGAACATTTATAACAGATTTAGTATTTTCAGCATCAACTGACGATGTTAGGACTGATCAGAAAAAATAAGAGGGAACTTCTGGCATCATTTTTAAATGGTATAAATTCGTTTTTGACAAAGACAAGATATTAGTTTCTTTTGTCCAAAAGAAAAATAAAATAGTCCTGCTCATATACACAATGCATTTTCATATGAGACACTTATAGCGTTCAATTCCAAAATAGACAAATTCTATATTTGACCCTATTGGAGTAATATTAATATGGGGGGGCGTTATTAACTAAGTTCGGAAATCCATTGGTAAACTTGGATAATGTTTATGTAAAATGTGCAATAAGTGTGGTTAAATGAAAGAAATTTCGGAAGAAATTTAAAAGAATTAGTCTGATATTACGGTATCAAATTGGGTTGGATAGAGTAGCTTCAGCTTCATACCATCCCTTATATTGAATGGTATGGTATTATTTTGGCAATGGTAATGAAATGATTACAAATGATTACTAGAAGCTCCAAAGCAGGATAAAAAGGTGGAAATAGTGTTTCCTATAACTGGACATTCGTTCATGCCTCCTGATCGTCTTTTTGGAATGTTAGAAAAAAAATAAAAAAAAGAGATCATCGTAGATCCCTCGGTATACCATGCTATTTTTCAAGAACAAAGCACTTTGTTTCTACTTGGACGAGACTGGTTTGTTCGTAATTGGAAGTGTGCCACAAAAGTGTTGAAACCTCCAAGTTCATTACAAAATATATCAAATCAAATGTGTCGTTTTAGAACGAACAAAGGAAACTAGTAGCATCTTAGTAAATGGAGAACATTTTTATAACAATATCCTTACTAACCCAAAATTTATTACCAAAAAAGGGAAAAAGATTTCGCAAATTGAACCACAGGTAGTAGAAATAGAAAAAAATGTAATTAACTCCCAAAAACTGAAAGACGTGATTATGCTTTTGACTCTACATTTTGGCCAGAACTGGAAGGACCAAGAGTCTGGCTATGTTTAATTTCACTTTTCTAAGTTACTATTACAAAATATTGTAATAGTAGAAAATTGATGTCTTGTTATCAAAACGGGACAAATCCCATTTTCAGTATCACTACGTCTTAGAAAAGTCTTAACCAAAAGCTTGCAAAAATATATAAAATGGTTGAGTTATAAATTGAAATATGTGGTTAGTCAAAATTCAGTTAACTAGGACGATGAAACACATTTTTTCGTTTTCCTCGAAAACTTTTTTAAGTAAATGTCCGATTTTAAAACTAGGCGCCTCATTTCCAAGAATCTTAGAATATTCGTTAGATTGGGTTGGATTTAGTTGTCTTAAGCTCCGACTTCATATCATCGGATGGGTTGGGTTAGGATGGTTACGTTCGATTTGGTTAAGTTGGGTTGAGTTTGGTTAGGTTGGATTGAGCTTCATGCCATTTAATTTGAAAAATAGTGTGAAGTTGGAGCACAACCAAACCCAACCCATAACACTGCCCATAACATTCTTCAAACATCATGGACCAATACTACTTTTTATAAAAACACCAATAATTTATAAAACAGTGTAATACCAAAAAAGTATTACATTGTTGTAAGTATGCAGTAAACTGTAGTAAATTGATTTTAACGGCTTTTACAAAAAATTTGGTATAAAATTTGACGTAATTTCGAACGTTTAAATCACGTCACTTATCACTGTTTCAAAATGGTTTAAAAAACGACTAAAAATAGACGTCGAAATAACGTGAAACTGCTGCCTGGGAGCCAACATCTCTCAAGACTGCTAAACTTTCTACTTCTGCTAAAAAAGTTTTACTTCAATTCAAATA
Organism: Onthophagus sagittarius; assembly: GCA_036711965.1. NCBI lineage: Eukaryota > Metazoa > Arthropoda > Insecta > Coleoptera > Scarabaeidae > Onthophagus > Onthophagus sagittarius. Next base: position 33,608,725 of record JASERS010000005.1, read on the forward strand.
TACAGGGGTTGGGCCGGGTCTCTACAATGAAAATTTACAAACTGATTTTGCAACCCATTATATTCAAATAGAAATAAAACTAGAACCAACACTAAACCTAGAAAAAGAATCTTTTTTTTAATTTTATATGAAAAGAGGTGTATACCTTTCGTTTTTTTATGATTTTTTGAAATTAATAATCTTGTTTTAAAAAATCACGAAAAATCGAATTCTTAAGATATCTTAATGAATGATTCATCATTTATAAAGAAAAGTGTCTACTTTCTCATGATGAAATTGGATCTTGAAAATATTTATTCCTTTTTGAGATATAAACCATGGATTTATTCAACGTTAACATTTATGGCTATCTCAAATTAATTAAAAATCACCAAAAATCGAATTCTTGAGAAATCGAATTTTAATGATACATTCAAATTTTATAAAGGTAAGAGTCTATTTTGTCATAGTGAAAACCAAATTAGAAAATCTTTATTCGTCTTTGAGATAAAGATTATTTAAGTTGACTTAATTTTTTATGATTTTTTGAAATTAATAATCTTGTTTTAAAAAATCACGAAAAATCGAATTCTTAAGATACCTTAATGAATGATTCATCATTTATAAAGGAAAGTGTCTACTTTCTCATGATGAAATTGGATCTTGTAAATATTTATTACTTTTTGAGATATAAACCATGGATTTATTCAACGTGAACATTTATGGCTATCTCAAATTAATTAAAAATCACCAAAAATCGAATTCTTGAGATATTTTAATGATACATTCAAATTTTATAGAGGTAAGAGTCTATTTTGTCATGGTGAAAACCAAATTAGAAAATCTTTATTCGTCTTTGAGATAAAGATTATTTAAGTTGACTTAATTTTTTATGATTTTTTGAAATTAATAATCTTGTTTTAAAAATCACGAAAAATCGAACTCTTAAGATATCTTAATGAATTATTCATGATTTATAAAGAAAAGTGTCTGCTTTCTCGTGATGAAACCGGATCTTCAAAATATTTATTCGTTTTTCAGATATAAGTCATTAAATTCAACGTGAACATTTAGAGCTATCTCAAGTTAATTAAAAATCACCAAAAATCGGATTCTTGAGATATTTTAATGATACATTCAAATTTTATAGAGGTAAGAGTCTATTTTGTCATGGTGAAAACCAAATTAGAAAATCTTTATTCGTCTTTGAGATAAAGATTATTTAAGTTGACTTAATTTTTTATGATTTTTTGAAATTAATAATCTTGTTTTAAAAATCACGAAAAATCGAACTCTTAAGATATCTTAATGAATTATTCATGATTTATAAAGAAAAGTGTCTGCTTTCTCGTGATGAAGCCGGATCTTCAAAATATTTATTCGTTTTTCAGATATAAGTCATTAAATTCAACGTGAACATTTAGGGCTATCTCAAGTTAATTAAAAATCACCAAAAATCGGATTCTTGAGATATTTTAATGATACATTCAAAATTTCTAGAGGCAAATGTCTATTTTGTTATGGTGAGAACCAAATTAGAAAATCTTTATTCGTCTTTGAGATAAAGATTATTTAAGTTGACTTAATTTTTTATGATTTTTTGAAATTAATAATCTTGTTTTAAAAATCACGAAAAATCGAACTTTTAAGATATCTTAATGAATTATCCATGATTTATAAAGAAAAGTGTCTGCTTTCGCGTGATGAAACCGGATCTTCAAAATATTCGTTTTTGAGATATAAATCATTAAATTCAACGTGAACATTTAGGGCTATCTCAAGTTAATTAAAAATCACCAAACATCGAATTCTTGAGATATTTTAATGATACATTCAAATTTTATAAAGATAAGAGTCTATTTTGTCATGGTGAAAACAAAATTAGAAAATCTTTATTCGTCTTTGAGATAAAGATTATTTAAGACAACCTAATTTTTTATGTTTTTTTGAAATTAATATTCCTGTTATAAGAAAATCACCAAAAATCGAATTCTTAAGATATTTTAATGATACATTCCAAATTTATAAAGGTAATTCTCTATTTTGTCATGGTGAGAACCAAATTAGAAAATCTTATTCGTCTTTGAGATACAGATTATTTAAGATAACCTAATTTTTTATGATTTTTTGAAATTAATAATATTGTTTTAAAAAATTACGAAAAATCGAATTCTTAAGATATCTTAATGAATTATTCATGATTTATAGAGGAAAGTGTCTACTTTCTCGTTGATGTAACCGGGTCTTGAAAATATTTCAAAAATTCAACGTGAACATTTATGGCTATCTCAATTTAATTAAAAATCACCAAAAATCGAATTGTTATTTTAACGATACATTCAAAATTTATAGAGGTAACTGTCACAAACGTATCTTAAATTAGCAACACTTTCTAATTCAATTACACATTTTTGAAACCTCTTAACAGGTTAGGTTGTAATCAAAAAAATATAAATTTCATTACCGATTTTTGCCATTTTTATTTATTGTTAATGTCACTGTACAATAGAATTTCGTGATCTCAACTATTTAACATCTCCTTATCGATTTAAAGAAACATGCAGTTTTTTTCGTGTTATTATTATTATTTCTTCGCCTTTATTTGTATTCCAGTTTTGTATGTACTTTATTTTTTTTTTTTTTGAAAAACGCCAACCGAATCCAACTCAACCCAATCAATCAACAAACCTTAACAATATATAATACACACCGAATTAATATTAATATACAATGTAACTCGTCGTCAAAAACGTACAAAAAATATTTGCAATATACAAATACAAATGATGAGTTGGTTTAAAAAACGCGATTTAGTTTTAGTTTAACAATAAAGTATTCTTAATCGTTATTAGTTTTATTTATTTTTTTTTTGTAATTTTTTCATCTGATCTCGAATTATGTAAGCTGAATTGGCGAGCACGCGCGAGTTTCGGATAACAAGTCTCTAAATTTGAATAATAAATAGATAACAACTTTTTTTTTCGGGTTTTTTAGTTTCCATTTTTTTTAATTGATTTTATTATTTTTTTTTTGGATGGTGACTTTTTCATTTTGAGAAATGGACATGAAATAGGCCTACACATATACGTACATAAAAAGGCTTTTTTATTATTTATTTATTTTTTTTTTTTTGAGGGGGGATGTTTGAATCGATTTAATTATTAATCTAATCGCTTAGAAGATGAGGTTCATTTTAAAAATTACCTTTATTACTTAGAGGAAAAATCCTTTTAATTCCACATAAAGTGATTGTTCTAAAACACGATTTGGTTTACGACGTTAGGAGGTTTTTGGAAAGGCATTTGGTGATCCTTCGGGAGATTGAGTCTCTTCCTAAAAAAAATTAACCATCACATCTATAAATAAAGTGACTCTAATTACTCACTTGAGACACTATACTGGATCTATTGCTATTGGAGACACCCAAATCACTCGTAAACGGCATCCTTAAACAATCAACTCCATTCGCTTCAACAGGATGCTCAACACTCGCGCTTAGATCAATGGAAGAATCACTAAAAATAAAAAAAATATTTTGAATTAAAATTTATTATATTCGCCAATTTTGCAGCACACTGTATATAAAGCACAATTGACGTCATCACCAGCAAAAGAGGGGATGTAGCGAGAGGGTTGAGATCACCGCTGACGTCAACCCAGAACACCTCGGCTTTGTTCGATTCATTACAGAATCAATTTATTAAAATCACCAAGAAAAAAAACTCATTTTTATTTAAAACGAACGAATTCAAACTAAAGAGAATGACCCTTTCATTACGCTTCCATTACGGAAATGGAACATCAAAGAGGAAAGCTGTTAAGTGCCCCCTTACTTTGAACGTTCAATGTTACGTAATTGAACTTTACCTAATGGTAAAATTAAAACTAAATATTAAATTAGCCCTTTAATTTTGGAATTTGAGTCTAACTTTAACATTGTTTAATACAAAGCTTTTGGAATTTCTCAAGGGGTGATGTAACCGAATAAATCACACGTTCGTTTGGCCTCGTTTCGGGGATGTGACCTAACCCAGTTCTTGCAATAAACATGTCGAGAACATCGATAAATCATTCACTTTCCTAAACGGCGTGTATTATAAATTCGATTTTTGTTTAAATTTAAATAAAACAGAATGAAATAATAGGAGATGAAATTTTAATCTTTATTTTTTTTAATAATCAATTTTCTTTCAATCGATCGTAGATAACCAAGGTCTTTTACACACAAATTTCGCTTGTTAAAAATGAATTTTTAAATATTCAATGTTTGGATAAGTCTAAAAATACTTCAAAGATTATTATTCGTTCTAAATCTTAAACTCGCATTTTAAACTCTGAATTTTAGTTGATGATTACGTTATTTTAATTTTTAAATAAATATGATATTTCTTTAACAGATTCGTTTACGATTGTTTCGGTCTTTTATTTTTATGTAAAGGGCAAATAATGGAATCGATAAGAATTTATTTCGTAATGGACAATTTGCAACACGAACATTCATTTTTTTTGTGTAATCTACGTGAGACGTTAAGATTTAATCAAGATATGAGCCAATAAAATTGCAAGGAAAAGCGGCTTTTATGGATAAGATCTAAAGATCTAACACCTAATTAAACGATTATTCAATGTAACCAAATAATGATATAGAAAGATGCCTGATTATTTTATTTCAATACTGCTTCTAAAAGATGTTAAATGCTTGCAGAAGACTCGGTACCGAAAACTTGATATTACTTCTGAAAGATTTGAAATGCTTCCAATACGCTTGGTATTCTGGCTGAAAGACTTGAAATGCTTCCAGAAGACTTGATACTGTTTCTAGAAGAGTTGATATTGCTTCCACAAAACTGAATACTGGCTATAGAAGATGCTTGCAAAAGACTCAACACCGCCTCTGGAAGACTTGATACTACTTCTGAAAGACTTGGTATTGTGTCTGGAGGACTTGAAATGCTTCCAAAAACATCTGCTTTTAGAAGTCTTGATATTGTTTTTAGAAGACTTGATACTGCTTCTAAAAAATTTTAAATGCTTCTAAAAGACTTCACACTGTCTTTGGAAAACTTGAAATGCTTCCAGAAAACTTGATACTGTTTCTGACAGACTTGATATTGCTTCCAGAAAACTTGAAATACTTCCAGAAGACTGGTTACTACTTCTAGAAGATGTTAAATGCTTGCAAAAAACTCGACACCGCCTCTGGAAGACTTGACACTACTTCCAGAAAATTTGAAATGTTTCCAGAAGGATCTGCTGCTAGCAAATTTGATATTGTTTCCAGAAGACTTCATACTGCTTCTAAAAGATTTGAAATGCTTCTAGAAGACTTAAAATGCTTCCAGAAAACTTGATGCTGCTTCTAGCAGACTTGATATTGCTTCCAGAACACTTAAAATACTTCCAGAAGACTGATTACTGCTTCTAGAAGTTGCTAAATGCTTGCAAAAGACTCGACTCCGCATCTGAAAGACTTGACACTACTTCTAGAAAGTTTGAAATGCTTCCAGAAGAATCTGCTTCTAGCAGACTTGATATTGCTTAAAGAAGACTTGATACTGCTTCTAAAAGACTTGATACTGCTTTTAAAACTGCTTCTAGAAAACTTGATATGGATTCTAGAAGACTTGAAATGTTTTCAGAACAATCTGCTTCTAGAGGATTTGATATTGTTTCCAGAAGACTTGATATTGCTTCTAAAAGACTTGATACTGCTTCTACTTTTAGAAGCAGTATCAAGTCTTTTAGAAGCAATATCAAGTCTTCTGGAAATGCTTTCAAAAAACTACTAAATGCTTCTAAAAGACTTCATACTGTCTTTGGAAAACTTGAAATACTTCCAGAAAACTTGATACTGTTTCTGACAGACTTGATATTGCATCCAGAAAACTGAATACTGGCTATAGAAGATGCTTGCAAAAGACTCAACACCGCCTTTGGAAGACTTGATACTACTTCTAAAAGACTTGGTATTGTGTCTGGAAGAGTTGAAATGCTTCCAAAAACATCTGCTTTTAGAAGTCTTGATATTGTTTTTAGAAGACTTGATACTGCTTCAAAAAAATTTGAAATGCTTCTAAAAGACTTGATACTGCTTCTAAAAAATTTGAAATGCTTCTAAGAGACTTGATACTGCTTCTAAAAAATTTGAAATGTTTCTAAAAGACTTCACACTGTCTTTGGACAACTTGAAATGCTCCCAGAAAACTTGATACTGTTTCTAGCAGACTTGATATTGCTTCCAGAAGACGTGAAATACTTCCAGAAGACTGGTTACTACTTCTAGAAGATGTTAAATGCTTGGAAAAAACTCGACAGCGCCTCTGGAAGACTTGACACTACTTCTAGAAAATTTAAAATATTTCCAGAAGGATCTGCTGCTAGCAAATTTGATATTGTTTCCAGAAGACTTCATACTGCTTCTAAAAGATTTGAAATGCTACTAGAAGACTTAAAATGCTTCCAGAAAACTTGATGCTGCTCTTAGCAGAATTGATACTGCTTCCAGAACACTTAAAATACTTCCAGAAGACTGATTACTGCTTCTAGAAGTTGCTAAATGCTTGCAAAAGACTCGACTCCGCATCTGAAAGACTTGACACTACTTCTAGAAAGTTTGAAATGCTTCCAAAAACATCTGCTTTTAGAAGTCTTCATATTGTTGTTAGAAGGCTTGATACTGCTTCTAAAAGATTTGAAATGCTTCTAGAAGACTTAAAATGTTTCCAGAATACTTGATGCTGCTTCTAGCAGACTTGATATTGCTTCCAGAACACTTAAAATACTTCCAGAAGACTGATTACTGCTTCTAGAAGTTGTTAAATGCTTGCAAAAAACTCGACACAGCATCTGAAAGACTTGACACTACTTCTAGAAAGTTTGAAATGCTTCCAGAAGAATCTGCTTCTAGCAGACTTGATGTTGCTTAAAGAAGACTTGATACTGCTTCTAAAAGACTTGATACTGCTTTTAAAACTGCTTTTAGAAAACTTGATATGGATTCTAGAAGACTTGAAATGTTTTCAGAACAATCTGCTTCTAGAGGATTTGATATTGTTTCCAGAAGACTTGATACTGCTTCTAAAAGATTTAAAATGCTTTCAAAAAACTACTAAATGCTTCTAAAAGACTTCACACTGTCTTTGGAAAACTTGAAATACTTCCAGAAAACTTGATACTGTTTCTGACAGACTTGATATTGCATCCAGAAAACTGAATACTGGCTATAGAAGATGCTTGCAAAAGACTCAACACCGCTTCTGGAAGACTTGATGCTACTTCTAAAAGACTTGGTATTGTGTCTGGAAGAGTTGAAATGCTTCCAAAAACATCTGCTTTTAGAAGTCTTGATATTGTTTTTAGAAGACTTGATACTGCTTCTAAAAAATTTGAAATGCTTCTAAAAGACTTCACATTGTCTTTGGAAAACTTGAAATACTTCCAGAAAACTTGATACTGTTTCTGGCAGACTTGATATTGCGTTCAGAAAGCTGAATACTGGCTATAGAAGATGCCTGCAAAAGACTCAACACCGCCTCTGGAAGACTTGATACTACTTCTAAAAGACTTGGTATTGTGTCTGGAAGAGTTGAAATGCTTCCAAAAACATCTGCTTTTAGAAGTCTTGATATTGTTTTTAGAAGACTTGATACTGCTTCAAAAAAATTGGAAATGCTTCTAAAAGACTTGATACTGCTTCTAAAAAATTTGAAATGCTTCTAAAAGATTTGATACTGCTTCTAAAAAATTTGAAATGCTTCTAAGAGACTTGATACTGCTTCTAAGAAATTTGAAATGCTTCTAAGAGACTTGATACTGCTTCTAAAAAATTTGAAATGCTTCTAAAAGATTTGATACTGCTTCTAAAAAATTTGAAATGCTTCTAAGAGACTTGATACTGCTTCTAAGAAATTTGAAATGCTTCTAAGAGACTTGATACTGCTTCTAAAAAATTTGAAATGCTTCTAAAAGATTTGATACTGCTTCTAAAAAATTTGAAATGCTTCTAAGAGACTTGATACTGCTTCTAAGAAATTTGAAATGCTTCTAAGAGACTTGATACTGCTTCTAAAAAATTTGAAATGCTTCTAAAAGACTTCATACTGCTTCTAAAAAATTTGAAATGCTTCTGAGACTTGATACTGCTTCTAAAAAATTTGAAATGCTTCTAAAAGACTTCGCACTGTCTTTGGAAAACTGGAAATGCTTTCAGAAAACTTGATACTGTTTCTGGCAGACTTGATATTGCTTCCAGAAGACTTGAAATACTTCCAGAAGACTGGTTACTACTTCTAGAAGATGTTAAATGCTTGGAAAAAACTCGACACCGCCTGTGGAAGACTTGACACTACTTCTAGAAAATTTGAAATATTTCCAGAAGGATCTGCTGCTAGCAAATTTGATATTGTTTCCAGAAGACTTCATACTGCTTCTAAAAAATTTGAAATGCTTCTAAGAGACTTGATACTGCTTCTAAAAAATTTGAAATGCTTCTAAAAGACTTGATACTGCTTCTAAAAAATTTGAAATGCTTCTAAGAGACTTGATACTGCTTCTAAAAAATTTGAAATGCTTCTAAAAGACTTCGCACTGTCTTTGGAAAACTGGAAATGCTTTCAGAAAACTTGATACTGTTTCTGGCAGACTTGATATTGCTTCCAGAAGACTTGAAATACTTCCAGAAGACTGGTTACTACTTCTAGAAGATGTTAAATGCTTGGAAAAAACTCGACACCGCCTCTGGAAGACTTGACACTACTTCTAGAAAATTTGAAATATTTCCAGAAGGATCTGCTGCTAGCAAATTTGATATTGTTTCCAGAAGACTTCATACTGCTTCTAAAAAATTTGAAATGCTTCTAAGAGACTTGATACTGCTTCTAAAAAATTTGAAATGCTTCTAAAAGACTTGATACTGCTTCTAAAAAATTTGAAATGCTTCTAAGAGACTTGATACTGCTTCTAAAAAATTTGAAATGCTTCTAACAGACTTGATACTGCTTCTAAAAATTTGAAATGCTTCTAAAAGACTTGATACTGCTTCTAAAAAATTTGAAATGCTTCTAAGAGACTTGATACTGCTTCTAAAAAATTTGAAATGCTTCTAAGAGACTTGATACTGCTTCTAAAAAATTTGAAATGCTTCTAAAAGACTTCACACTGTCTTTGGAAAACTTGAAATGCTTCCAGAAAACTTGATACTGTTTCTGGCAGACTTGATGTTGCTTCCAGAAGACTTGAAATACTTCCAGAAGACTGGTTACTACTTCTAGAAGATGTTAAATACTTGCAAAAAACTCGACACCGCCTCTGGAAGACTTGACACTACTTCCAGAAAATTTGAAATGTTTCCAAAAGGATCTGCTGCTAGCAAATTTAATATTGTTTCCAGAAGACTTCATATTGCTTCTAAAAGATTTGAAATGCTTCTAGAAGACTTAAAATGCTTCCAGAAAACTTGATGCTGCTTATAGCAGACTTGATATTGCTTCCAGAACACTTAAAATACTTCCAGAAGACTGATTACTGCTTCTAGAAGTTGCTAAATGCTTGCAAAAGACTCGACTCCGCATCTGAAAGACTTGACACTACTTCTAGGAAGTTTGAAATGCTTCCAGAAGAATTTGCTTCTAGCAGACTTGATATTGCTTAAAGAAGACTTGATACTGCTTCTAAAAGACTAGATACTGCTTTTAAAACTGCTTCTAGAAAACTTGATATGGATTCTAGAAGACTTGAAATGTTTTCAGAACAATCTGCTTCTAGAGGATTTGATATTGTTTCCAGAAGGCTTGATATTGCTTCTAAAAGACTTGATACTGCTTCTAAAAGATTTAAAATGCTTTCAAAAAACTACTAAATGCTTCTAAAAGACTTCACACTGTCTTTGGAAAACTTGAAATACTTCCAGAAAACTTGATACTGTTTCTGACAGACTTGATATTGCATCCAGAAAACTGTATACTGGCTATAAAAGATGCTTGCAAAAGACTCAACAACGCCTCTGGAAGACTTGATGCTACTTCTAAAAGACTTGGTATTGTGTCTGGAAGAGTTGAAATGCTTCCAAAAACATCTGCTTTTAGAAGTCTTGATATTGTTTTTATAAGACTTGATACTACTTCTAAAAAATTTGAAATACTTCTAAAAGACTTGATACTGCTTCTAAAAAATTTGAAATGCTTCTAAAAGACTTCACATTGTATTTGGAAAACTTGAAATACTTCAGAAAACTTGATACTGTTTCTGGCAGACTTGATATTGCATTCAGAAAACTGAATACTGGCTATAGAAGATGCCTGCAAAAGACTCAACATCGCCTCTGGAAGACTTGATACTACTTCTAAAAGACTTGGTATTGTGTCTGGACGACTTGAAATGCTTCCAAAAACTTCTGCTTTTAGAAGTCTGGATATTGTTTTTAGAAGACTTGATACTGCTTCTAAAAAATTTGAAATGCTTCTAAAAGACTTGATACTGCTTCTAAAAAATTTGAAATGCTTCTAAAAGACTTCACAATGTCTTTGGAGAACTTGAAATGCTTCCAGAAAACTTGATACTGTTTCTGGCAGACTTGATATTGCTTCCAGAAGACTTAAAATACTTCCAGAAGACTGGTTACTACTTCTAGAAGATGTTAAATGCATGCAAACACTCGACACCGTCTCTGGAAGACTTGACACTACTTCCAGAAAATTTGAAATGTTTCCAGAAGGATCTGCTGGTAGCAAATTTGATACTGTTTCCAGAAGACTTCATACTGCTTCTAAAAGATTTGAAATGCTTCTAGAAGACTTAAAATGCTTCCAGAAAACTTGATGCTGCTTCTAGCAGACTTGATATTGCTTCCAGAACACTTAAAATACTTCCAGAAGACTGATTACTGCTTCTAGAAGTTGCTAAATGCTTGCAAAAGACTCGACTCCGCATCTGAAAGACTTGACACTACTTCTAGGAAGTTTGAAATGCTTCCAGAAGAATTTGCTTCTAGCAGACTTGATATTGCTTAAAGAAGACTTGATACTGCTTCTAAAAGACTTGATACTGCTTTTAAAACTGGTTCTAGAAAACTTGATATGGATTCTAGACGACTTGAAATGTTTTCAGAACAATCTGCTTCTAGAGGATTTGATATTGTTTCCAGAAGACTTGATATTGCTTCTAAAAGACTTGATACTGCTTCTAAAAGATTTAAAATGCTTTCAAAAAACTACTAAATGCTTCTAAAAGACTTCACACTGTCTTTGGAAAACTTGAAATACTTCCAGAAAACTTGATACTGTTTCTGACAGACTTGATATTGCATCCAGAAAACTGAATACTGGCTATAGAAGTTGCTTGCAAAAGACTCAACACCGCCTCTGGAAGACTTGATACTACTTCTAAAAGACTTGGTATTGTGTCTGGAAGAGTTGAAATGCTTCCAAAAACATCTGCTTTTAGAAGTCTTGATATTGTTTTTAGAAGACTTGATACTGCTTCTAAAAAATTTGAAATGCTTCTAAAAGACTTCACATTGTCGTTGGAAAACTTGAAATACTTCCAGAAAACTTGATACTGTTTGTGGCAGACTTGATATTGCATTCAGAAAACTGAATACTAGCTATAGAAGATGCTTGCAAAAGACTCAACACCGCCTCTGGAAGACTTGATATTACTTCTAAAAGACTTGGTATTGTATCAGGAAGAGTTGAAATGCTTCCAAAAACATCTGCTTTTAGAAGTCTTGATATTGTTTTTAGAAGACTTGATACTGTTTCAAAAAAATTTGAAATGCTTCTAAAAGACTTGATACTGATTCTAAAAAATTTGAAATGCTTCTAAAAGACTTGATACTGCTTCTAAAAAATTTGAAATGCTTCTAAAAGACTTGATACTGCTTCTAAAAAATTTGAAATGCTTCTAAGAGACTTGATACTGCTTCTAAAAAATTTGAAATGCTTCTAAAAGACTTCGCACTGTCTTTGGAAAACTTGAAATGCTTCCAGAAAACTTGATACTGTTTCTGGCAGACTTGATATTGCTTCCAGAAGACTTGAAATACTTCCAGAAGACTGGTTACTACTTCTAGAAGATGTTAAATGCTTGGAAAAAACTCGACACCGCCTCTGGAAGACTTGACACTTCTTCTAGAAAATTTGAAATATTTCCAGAAGGATCTGCTGCTAGTAAATTTGATATTGTTTCCAGAAGACTTCATACTGCTAAGATTTGAAATACTTCTAGAAGACTTAAAATGCTTCCAGAAAACTTGATGCTGCTTCTAGCAGAATTGATACTGCTTCCAGAACACTCAAAATACTTCCAGAAGACTGATTACTGCTTCTAGAAGTTGCTAAATGTTTGCAAAAGACTCGACTCCACATCTGAAAGACTTGACACTACTTCTAGAAAATTTGAAATGCTTCCAGAATAATCTGCTTCTAGCAGACTTGATATTGCTTAAAGAAGACTTGATACTGCTTCTAAAAGACTTGATACTGCTTTTAAAACTGCCTCTAAAAAACTGGATATGGATTCTAGAAGACTTGAAATGTTTTCATAACAATCTGCTTCTAGAGGATTTGATATTGTTTCCAGAAGACTTGATATTGCTTCAAAAAGACTTGATACTGCTTCTAAACGCTTTAAAATGCTTTCAAAAAACTTGATATTGTCTCTGGTAAACTTAAAATGATTCCAGAAAAATTGATATTGCGTCTAGCAGACTTGATATTGCTTCCAAAAGATTTAAAATGCTTCCAGAAGACTGGATACTACTTATAGAAGATATGAAATGCTTGCAAAAGATTCGACACCGCCTCTGGTAGCCTTGCCACTCCTTCTAAAAAATTTTTAATGCTTCCAGAACACTCGGTATTGTGTTTGAACGACTTAAAACCCTTCCAGAAGACTTGTTACTTCTTCTGGAAGACTTGATATTGATTCTACAAGACTTGTAATGCTTCCAGAAGATTTAGTACTGCTTGCAGAAGACTCAGTACTACAAATTTGATATTGCTTCTTGTAGAAAATTTCAAATTACTATTAATTTAGTTTAAAAACATTAATTCACGTATATAGTTAGTTTTAAATTGTACATAGTAATATTAAGTTTTTTTCAAAAAGTTGTTTTAAAAAATCTGTCATTCTTCTTTGAAAATACAGAGAGTGAAGTGCAATTCTTTTGTTTGATTCTTCTTACTTCAATAAGTTGTTTATTTCAACAAAAGTATAATAAAAGTGTATATTGTTGGTTTCAATTATTTGAAGACACTAAAACTATAACGATGAAGCCGAATCCGAAAAGCTCACAAATAGCCCGTCTTTACGGCATTGCTGGTAAAAACATCGTTTCGTTGCGAAACGGTTAAAAGATCATATACAAGAGATCATATATATAAAAGCGGATAATTTAGAGCTATTATATGATATTGATAATGCGTTAAAATCGGCGCGATGGGTTGACATAATTAATATCTTGATAGATGGCAATGTTAGTAATCATCTCGTACGTATGATAAAAGCTTAATTATGAGGAAGATTATGAAGAAAATCTGCGCAATCATGTGCGGCGAATGGTGAAAATTTTAAAAACAGATTTGGAAGATGGTGTAGAAATTATATCATATGCTGATGATTTGGATTGGTGGCTGCCCACAAGACCGTGTTGTTGCAGAGATAGCGAAAGTTAAAGATTCTAAATTCAAATGTGTGCGAGGAGGTGATTCAAACATCGGAGGTTATTAAAGACTTCCAGGGAGTCTTCTTAAATAAAGATATGTTTACGACAACACATACAATCAAAATTTTGAATAAATCAACGGTTATGGCAAATATTATTCTTAGATTGATGCCTAAACTGGGAGGACCAAAAGACAGAACATTAATATCTACAGCAGTAACCTTTGTGATTTTGTATGCTGCACCGAGGACGTGGCAAAAATGCTTCAAGCACAAACGATATAGGTATCGCACAACAGCTGCGAAATCTATGAAGGTGATTGCGGAAATCTCTCCGATGGAGTTTCTAGTACAAGAAAGTAGTGAAATCTACTTAGAAGGAAGGAAAGGAAAAGTAGAAAAAAAACAAAAAAGCTATTGGAAATATGGAAGCGAGATGGGATAAAAATGAGAGTTTTGATGATAATAAGATATAGGAGAAAAGAAATAAGATAAAAACATATCCTTACCGGATAAGCAAAATAGAATGAAAAAGAAGAATGAGACTACTTACTGGTTCAGTGAAGAAATTGATTTAGTGGAGCAAACTCTATGCCACTCTACAAAATTCAGCACACAAAATGTGTATGTGAATTTAAGATTGTTGTAAGAATAGGGAAAGATAACATGATTGAACAAATGTTGGATTCGAAGGATAAGTGCACGACGGTAACAGGTATAATTATAACAAAAGAGACCTTCGAGAGAAATCTACAGGCGCAACATAGATAGGCCGATGGAAATTAGTTATTTGTGCACATTCCGAAGTAATACCTCATCGGTGTTTTCCGGAGAAGACGAGGAAAGGTATTTTTGTGGGTCCGGATTTTGTAATCCCAACCCCACACTATTTGGTCGCCCATCATCTAAGGCCAAATGTCTGTTCGCACATCTTCCCCGACCTCGTTGAAAGACAGACTTGATACTGCTCCTAAAAAATTTTTGAATGCTTCTATAAGACTTTATATTGCCTCTGAAAGATTTGAAATGCTTCTAGAAGACTTGATACTGCTTCTAGAAGACTTGGTACTGCATTTAGAAGACTTGATACCGCTTCTAGAAGACTTAATACTGCTTCTAGAAGACTTGATACTGCTTCTAGAAGATGTGATACTTCTTTTAGAAGACGTGATGTTGCTTCCAGAAGCTTATAAAAGATCTTAACTACTTGCAAAAGGCTAGATATCACCTTTGGAAGATTAGATACCGTTTCTAAATGATTTGATACTGCTTTTAGAAGATCTTAAATGCTTGCAAAAGACTCCATACTGCGCTTAGAAGACTTGATACTGCTTCTAAAAGACTTGAAATGCTTCCAGAAGACTTGATATTGCCTCCAGAAAAATTTATACTGCTTCTAGAAGACTTTAAACTCTTCCAAAATACTCGATATCGCGCCTGGAAGACTAGAACCGCTTTCAGAATATTACTTACCCCTGGAAGACTTGAAATGTTTCCAAAAAATTTGCAGTGCTACCAGAAGACTTCAAATGCTTGCGGAAGACTAGAACTGCTTCCAAACATTTATTATTACCCCTGGATAACTTGATATTGTCCTTAGAAAACTTGATATCAGTTGCAGAACAAATGATTTCAGAAGATTTGCAATGCTTCCACAAGACATGGCTTCTCTTGAAGACTTGAAATACTTTTAGTAGACGTGTAATAAAACCGTTTTATGTAATTGAAACAAAAATGTCCGAAAATCGAGGACAAAATAATAAAGGAAGGAATCTTCGAGACCTCAGATTATTGTTAAAAGATAAGATATTCGTAGCAAAGAAAGAAATCTTATAGTTACACAATCTTAATGTCTCTTAAATTTTTGGAGAAATCATAAAGTAGTTATAATAGCATTATCTAATTCGAGATACACTTTATACACGTCCATCTCAATTTCTTTCCTGAAAACCTAAAAGCTATTAATGACGGAAATAGAGGAAAATGTGTTCAGATTACTACCAGCATTGAAAAACGAAAAAAAGATAAATAAAGTCTTAGCTTTTTATTGAACATTTGCAAAATAACAGCATTGAGTTGAATTCACCAGAAAAGATTGACTTTTAACTTCAAGAAACAAAATAATTATTATTAATTATTAAATATTGCTTCCAGAATGCTTGATATAACTTCGAAGAGACTTGAAATGTATCCAAAAGACTTGTAATGCTTTTAAAAAACTTGATATTATTTCTACAAGACTAATTGCTTCTAAAAAACTTGATATTACTTCCAGAAGATTTAAAATGCGTCCAGAACACTTCAAAGTGCTTCTAGAAGACTTGAAATGTTAACAGAAGACTTGAAATGCTTCCAGAAGACTTGATACTACTTCTGGAAGATTTGATATTGCTTCCAGAAGACTTGATACTGTTACTAGAAGACTTGATATTGTTTCTAGAATATTTGAAATGCTAGCAGAAGACTTGGAATACTTCCAGAAGACTTGATACTGCTTCTAGAAAATTTGAAAAGCTAACAGAAGACTTGAAATGCTTCTAGAAGACTTGATAGTGCTTCCAGAAGACTTGATATTGCTTCTAGAAGATTTGAAATGCTAACAGAAGACTTGAAATGATTACAAAAGATTTGATACCGCTTCTATAGAAGACTTGATACTGTTGCCAGAAGACTTGCAATGCATCGGGAGGACTTGATATTGTTTCCAGAAGATTTGCAATGCTTCTAAAAGAGCACATATTGTATCTAGAAGATTTTAAATGCTTGCAAATGACTCGTTACCGCCTCTGGAAGACTTGATACTGCTTCAAAAGGACTAGAAATACTAGTAGAAGACTTGGAATGTATCCAGAAGACTTGAAATGCTTCCAGACGACTTGATAGTGCTTCTAGAAGACTTGATACTGCTTCTAGAAGACTTGATATTGCTTCCAGAAGACTTTCAATGCTTCAAGAGGACTTGATATTATTCCCAGAAGACTTGCAAAGCTTCTAGAAGACTTGATACTGCTTCCAGAAGACTTGATACTGCTTCTAGAAGATTTCAAATGCTAACAGAAAACTTGAAATGCTTTCAAAAAACTTGATACCGCTTCCAGAATACTTGATGCTGCTTCCACAAGACTTGATACTGCTTCCACAAGACTTAATATTGCTTCTACAAGACTTGACACCGCTTCCAGAAGACTTAATACTGCTTCCAGAAGACTGATGTTGCTTCCAGAAGACTTGCAATGCTTCGAGAGGACTTGATATTATTTCCAGAAGACTTGATATTGCTTCCAGAGGACTAAAACTGCTTCCAAATTGACTATGTGTATATAAAGTGTCATTAATACTCAAGTTCTTGTGGCAAAGAAATATTTATGCCAATTTTTTCCTACATCTTTTTTCCAACTTAGACCACAAAATACTTACAAAGATTTAATAAGAAGCATTTAAGATACAACATGTAATTCAAAATTTATAGATTCCCATTTCAACTTCATTCTTGAAAATCTAACAGCCGTTAGTAACGGTTATTAAAAAAAATGCGTTCAGAATACTTCTAATTTGGAAAAACGACCCCAAGATAAACAAAGTCTTAGTTTGTTTAGTTTGTATTTACCAACATTGAATTAAAATCTACAGAAAATCTTGACTTTTAGCTTTAAGAAACAAGATAATTTACAACGAAGTTAAACAAAGTTAATTTAACTAATTAAAAGTTAACTTTTATCGTTCAGTTTATTATTAATTAATTCAATTTGGCCTTAGTTTATGAATAACTTATAATATGCTTGGTTTATGAAGGATATTATAAGTTTTATGATCTAATCCCTTTAATTAAAATATACAATTACATTTCCTCTTAATGTAAATGTAATATGATTACACAATTATATTTCTTAATACTTTTTTCTTACCTTATAACACTCCTCCTATCCAAAATAGTAACATCCAATTTAATCCTTTCAACATTCCCGTGAATCAACGTTTTTTCCTCCTCGATCTGCTCGTCCTGTAAGAGCGGAAGTTCGTCCTCTTGAACAGGCGCCGCCGGTTCCGGAACATCCCGTTGTTTTTGATTTTCCTTACTCCGAGCCCGGGCGTTGTTAATTTCGTGACACTCACATTTACAATCCTCCGGGTTCACGTAACTATAAACAACATTGTCGTGAAGCACCGATTCCGGCACTTCGATATTCCCCCGAGACGGAATCGTTTGTATCCGTTTCGGCGGTTTTCTCTTCTCCGGTATCTCCTCGAAATTGATCCACTCCTTTTGGATACCTTTCGGCGGTAAAGGAGGGGGTATACTTTCGGGCTGTTCTTGAGACGTCGTCGAAGATCTTCTTTGCGTAATTTTTTTTTCGGCGAATTCGGCCCAATTTGTATTGCTCGGTCGGCGGGGGGATTTAATTGAGTCTTCGCGGGGTAAGGAGATTTTTAATTTTTCGATTGTTTTTGTGACGTTTTCGGCGATTTCTTCGCAGTAGTCTTCTAAACAGCTTGGGTTGATTGGGGTTGTTGAGCGTGGTCTTTCGATGGGGCATACTTTCATTTCGAATGTTCCTCTTTGTTTTACTGGGAGTATCGGAATTGCTACGGATCTTTCTTGGGGTAAAGTCGTTGGTATGTAAGGCAGTTCGTCTTCGAATGAGTCTTGAAGCATCACCAAACCTTTTCGCTCAATTTCAACTGGAAGTGTTGAAACTTTTTCATCTTTTTTTTCGAAATCAATCTCGGAATCTCGCTCGGATTCGGATGAATAATGCTCATCTTCGTCGTTTACAAGTTTTGATGGTCGCTTTATTACGCCTTTCTCTTTCACCAAATTTTCCGCAACATCTTTTTTTATTTCAGCATTTTCTTCGTGAATTTCAGTTTGTTTTATTTCAACTTCGGCCATACTATGAACACTTTTGCTTTGAACTATTTGACTTTCGATATTGACGCTTTGCTCAATAATTGATTTTTCTACTGAATACGTTTCTATCGCAACTTCCTCAATTTTTTGTTTAGGTAGTTTAGTCGTGAAAAGTTCGTTGGTGCTTCCGAGTCTCGTTGAGAAAACGACGTTTTCGCTGCTAGTACTATTTTGGCGTAAATCTTCGATTTTTTTCGTCGATTCTTGATTTTTTTCCCCCATTTTTTCGTCTTTATTAATTATATTTTCAATTACGGTTTCCTGCGAACCTTGACTAGAACTTCTTAAATCTTGCAAAAAAACTTTTTGCTCGTAATAAGTGGGGGAATGCAAAGGAATTCGTATACTATCTCCTTCCAAAGGAGTTTCGTGGTATTTCCCGGGCATTTCGCACCTTTCAGGTCTAAATTTGAATTCGACGTTCGACAAAGACCCGATTCCCATATCATCCGTTTCTTTCGCCTTTTCCACCGGTTTCTTCCCGCTCCCTTTGAATATCGAAAAAACATTCTTTTTCCCTTTGCTATCGATACTTTCCGTGGACGAAGGAGCTAGGGATAAACTATTTTTATCCCTCTCCCTGCTTTTCGACCTACTCCTTCGGCGTTCGCGCAAATTCTCGCTCGCATCCTTAATTATACCCGATAAAGTGCTTTTCCTCCTCGTCGGAATTGTCGGAGATTCAGGACTGATTATCGCTTCTTTGCTTCTGAACAAGGAGGCGAAAGAACTTTTCCGGGACAAAGACGGCGACGGACTTTTACTACTCCCAAACGGTTCTTTAAGGATGTGGCGGGAAAATTTCGGGGAAGCACTCGGAGTACTAGAAATGCTCCGTCCAGGTTCTGATCTAATCGTTTTTTCGCTTAAAGTGGGTGTGTTTGTATCGCTTAACTCCAAAGTGTCGGGTTTTTGAAACGAAGAGTCGTTGTCGTCGTATAAATGATCCGGTTTTAATTTAATTCTTATATATTTCGGATTTGACGAAGAAACTTCATAACTAGTTGATGGCCTTTCTTGAGGCGATTTTTTTCTTTTACTTGTTGGGGCCGATTTAACTTGTGGTGGATCTTCCGGAAGAGGACCTTTTAATGGAATGTAAGTATACTCAATGCCGCTTGCCGATAAAATAGTTTTCGGCAATTTCGGCTTATCATTATTTGATGTTGAAGATTGCGGTTTATCTATCGTAATAGTAATAGATGGTTTTTCTTTCCGAATTGGTTTATCGGGGATTTTAATTTTAGGCGAAACACTTATTCCTTCGGCCAAAATAGCTTTGGTTGGATCATGCTTCCGCGATAAAATAACCTTCTCAAGATCGTCGGATTCTTGCTTGGTCCCTTGTTTCTGATCGGATTTTTGTTCGTTTTCGTTGGGCTTCGTTCCGCAAAACGAAGTTTCCAACAACATTTTATGCGGGGAGGGCGATCTTGATAATCCTGATTGACCGGAAATAACCGAAAGATGACTCGCGTTCGAAACTCTGCTATGAGTCGACCCCTGACTTCCGATACTCGACAACCTCGAAGTCCGCCCCGATATCGACAACATACATATTTCGGAACTTTGCGAATCCTTCCTTTGCTGATTCGCCAATTCTTTTTCAACCATTTTTTGCTTCCCATCTTGAAAATCTAATTCTTCAGTCGACGACCTAAGATCTAAAGCACCTTCCTCGCGGAAACCCAACCCCAATTTAGCCCTAGCCGGATCATGCCCTTCAAACAACTCCCTCTCCGGAGTACTATCTCTACTATCTTCATGTTGAGAACTACTACTCGCTCTAGATATGTCTATCCTAGGCGTGCTTGGAGTCAAACTCGACTTAGTTATCGGTTGGGGTGTTAAAGCCATCGCGCCACTCGCCCCAATCAGACTTATACCCGTATAAACAAATTGAGGAGAAGCCGCCCTGTCCCCCAACGAAGCTGGAGTACTCGGAGTTACATCCTCGCGGATCCCCGGAAGTCTTACAACCGAACCAGCATCGATTTTCTCTTCTGGACTGTCCACCTAAACCAAAAAAAAATTTAACCTCGATAAGAATCGATTGATAATGATCGAGATTTAAGCAAAAAATAATAAATCAACAAAAAAAAATTCTACAGAACCTACAGGATACGTACTTGTACTCTCACCTCGTCTGAGAGATCCTCGAAGGATGCAAAAGGAGCGGGGCCCATGCGTTTTTGTCGCCTGGATGGGACGCCATGACTTCCGGAAGATGTCATTTCTGTAGGTTTAAAGGGAAAGATAAATAGCAGGAAATAAATTACGTACTACATTTTTTATTTGAAAGCATTCTCTATGTGATATAAATAAAAATAAGAAGAAATTATAAAGAAATTGATTAAAATTTGAAAGTTTTTTAACGGCTCAAAGCTCTTTGAAAGAGATAAAACAGCATTACACGGGAAATATTAAGATTAAAAAACTTTTAATACGTAATTAAAGCGAAAACGGAGTCAGTTTGAAACGGGCGATCGTTGACTACAAAGGACTAAATGGAAGGAGGCGAAGAAAATGTGTGTATATAAATTAATTAAAAAGTTTTTGTTTCTTTAATCTTTAACATCCTTAACACTCTCTCAAAAACATCAGAATTAATTATTTTCAATTTTTCGACTTTGATTAAGTATCCCAAATATTTTTAGTGCTATCCCATAATCAAGTTTTTGCATTTTCTGAAAAAGATCTCATTTAGTGTTTTTTTAATTATTTTGGATCAATTAAAGAACCTAAAGATGTTTAGACACAATTGTTATCGTTTTGACATACTCTAAGAGGCCTAAGAGCGTTTGACAGTTTAAAAGCTCTGAAAAATTAAAAATCTCAAAATCAAATTATTAAGTATGAAGGACGATATGAAGTTAAGCTTCAACTTCATACAATCAACAACAAACCCAAGTTCAATTCAATATGAGGTGTGGTGTGAAGTTGAAGCTCTACCTAACCCAACTTGATATCATCATAGCAGACTGATTTTTTAAATTTCTTCCTAAATTGCTTCATTTCATTCAATCTTCTAAGTTTTCTCGAAATATTCCGTGATTTTCTCTTCTATAGTTGGATTTGGTTTAGCTCTATCTTCATTTCATTCAAAATGATAAGATGATATGAAGATTTTTTGTATAATTGAGTTGGGTTAAGCTTCATCTTCAAATTATTAAGTATGAAGGACGATATGAAGTTAAGCTTCAACTTTACACCATCAATAACAAAAAATCAAATTCAAAACAACAAACCTAAGTTTAATTCAGTATGAGGAATAATATGAACTTGAAGCTCTACCCAACCCAACTTGATACCATGATATCAAATAGATTTTTTCTCAATTTTTTCCCAAATTGCTTAATTTTATACAATTTTCTAAATTTTCTCGAAATATTCCGTGATTTCTTCTTGATGAATGATATGAAGAGTTTCTTGTATGGTTGAGTTGGGTTGTGCCCCATCTTCAAATTGTTAAGTATGAAGGACGATATGAAGTTCATCTTCAACTTAATACCATCAACAACAAAAAATCAAATTCAAAACAACAAACCTAAGTTCAATTTAATATGAGGGATGATATGAAGTTGAAACTCCAACCCCACTTGATATCACGATACTGGACGGACTTTTCAATTTCGTCCCAGATTGCTTAACTTTATTCCATCTTCGAAGTTTTCTTGAAATATTACGAGATTTTTCTTCTATAGTTCTATTGGGTTGAGCTTCATTTTCATTCCATTCAATATGAGGGATGATATGAACTTGAAGCTCTACCCAACCCAACTTGATACCATGATATCAAATAGATTTTTTCTCAATTTTTTCCCAAATTGCTTAATTTTATACAATTTCCTCGAAATATTCCGTGATTTTTTCTTGATGAATGATATGAAGAGTTTCTTGTATGGTTGAGTTGGGTTGTGCTCCATCTTCAAATTGTTAAGTATGAAGGACGATATAAAGTTCATCTTCAACTTAATACCATCAACAACAAAAAATCAAATTCAAAACAACAAACCTAAGTTTAATTCAGTATGAGGAATAATATGAACTTAAAGCTCTACCCAACCCAACTTGATACCATTATATCAAATAGATTTTTTCTCAATTTTTTCCCAAATTGCTTAATTTTATACAATTTTCTCGAAATATTCCGTGATTTTTTCTTGATGAATGATATGAAGAGTTTCTTGTATGGTTGAGTTGGGTTGTGCTCCATCTTCAAATTGTTAAGTATGAAGGACGATATAAAGTTCATCTTCAACTTAATACCATCAACAACAAAAAATCAAATTCAAAACAACAAACCTAAGTTTAATTCAGTACGAGGAATAATATGAACTTAAAGCTCTACCCAACCCAACTTGATACCATTATATCAAATAGATTTTTTCTCAATTTTTTCCCAAATTGCTTAATTTTATACAATTTTCTCGAAATATTCCGTGATTTTTTCTTGATGAATGATATGAAGAGTTTCTTGTATGGTTGAGTTGGGTTGTGCTCCATCTTCAAATTGTTAAGTATGAAGGACGATATGAAGTTCATCTTCAACTTAATACCATCAACAACAAAAAATCAAATTCAAAACAACAAACCTAAGTTCAATTTAATATGAGGGATGATATGAAGTTGAAACTCCAACCCCACTTGATATCACGATACTGGACGGACTTTTCAATTTCGTCCCAGATTGCTTAACTTTATTCCATCTTCGAAGTTTTCTTGAAATATTACGAGATTTTTCTTCTATAGTTCTATTGGGTTGAGCTTCATTTTCATTCCATTCAATATGAGGGATGATATGAACTTGAAGCTCTACCCAACCCAACTTGATACCATGATATCAAATAGATTTTTTCTCAATTTTTTCCCAAATTGCTTAATTTTATACAATTTCCTCGAAATATTCCGTGATTTTTTCTTGATGAATGATATGAAGAGTTTCTTGTATGGTTGAGTTGGGTTGTGCTCCATCTTCAAATTGTTAAGTATGAAGGACGATATGAAGTTCATCTTCAACTTAATACCATCAACAACAAAAAATCAAATTCAAAACAACAAACCTAAGTTTAATTCAGTATGAGGAATAATATGAACTTGAAGCTCTACCCAACCCAACTTGATACCATGATATCAAATAGATTTTTTCTCAATTTTTTCCCAAATTGCTTAATTTTATACAATTTTCTCGAAATATTCCGTGATTTTTTCTTGATGAATGATATGAAGAGTTTCTTGTATGGTTGAGTTGGGTTGTGCTCCATCTTCAAATTGTTAAGTATGAAGGACGATATGAAGTTCATCTTCAACTTAATACCATCAACAACAACAAATCAAATTCAAAACAACAAACCTAAGTTTAATTCAGTATGAGGAATAATATGAACTTGAAGCTCTACCCAACCCAACTTGATACCATGATATCAAATAGATTTTTTCTCAATTTTTTCCCAAATTGCTTAATTTTATACAATTTTCTAAATTTTCTCGAAATATTCCGTGATTTCTTCTTGATGAATGATATGAAGAGTTTCTTGTATGGTTGAGTTGGGTTGTGCCCCATCTTCAAATTGTTAAGTATGAAGGACGATATGAAGTTCATCTTCAACTTAATACCATCAACAACAAAAAATCAAATTCAAAACAACAAACCTAAGTTCAACTTAATATGAGGGATGATATGAAGTTGAAACTTCAACCCCACTTGATATCACGATACTGGACGGACTTTTCAATTTCTTCCCAGATTGCTTAACTTTATTCCATCTTCGAAGTTTTCTTGAAATATTACGAGATTTTTCTTCTATAGTTCTATTGGGTTGAGCTTCATCTTCATTCCATTCAATATGAGGGATGATATGAAGTTGAAGCTCTACCCAACTCAACTTAATACCATGATATCGCAATGATTTCTTTCAATTTCTTCCCAAATTGCTTAATTTCATTCAATCTTCGAAGTTTTCTCGAAGCATTGCGTGATATTTTCTTCTATAGTTGGATTGGGTTGAGCTCCATCTTCATTCCATTCAATATGAGGGATAATATGAAGGTTTTCTTGTATGGTTTAATTGTGTTAACCTTCAACTTCATGCAATCCCTCATATAATAAAAAATTAAATCCAAAATTCTTTTGTGGTTGGGTTGATCTTCAAATTCCATCTTCCTCTATCTGAAGAAAGAAATCTGTAGTTTTCGCTGTATGCGTTATTTCGGGACACCTGTATATTAAATAGTAAGATAATATCATCGATATTTCCAGGAAAAGGTTATTCTGTGGTTGAGTTGATCTTCAAATTCATACCATTCAATGGGGATGATTTTCAACCATAACATACTATACTCAAAATTTTTCTTCCATGTTTTAGGTTTGATTTTTTCTTCTATAGTTAGGTTGAGTCAACCTTCAACTTCATACCATCCCTTATATCATAAAAAATCAAATCCAAAACAATAATTTTAAGCAAGTGTGAGCTAATGATTTCTAAATCTTTGAAAAATTGGGGGTTCCCTTTGATATACGAAATATGGTGAAGAAATACTTAGATAAACAAGGAAAGCAGGTCAAAGTCTTCAATAACAACAATTTCAGATTTCATCGATTCTCTTATTGGTTGAAGCAACCTGTCCATCAGAATAGCATCAAGAAAATGTCTCTTCCATCTAAGTAAATAAAAAGCGTCTTTTAAAGCATATTAACACCGGAAGATGTTAAATAGTATCATTATAGCGCTTTATTCAGAAGGAATTGATAAAAAAAATTTAAATTGCAGTCAAAATTGATAGCATTGGAGAAGAAGATGATCTTCCAAATGGAGAAACTATTGATTCTCCTAAATTTTATTTAAAGCCGACACATGACAACAAACTTTGCTGTATATGATATAGAGATCCAAAGTACAAGAAAAATACATTTTTCCTGCTAATAAATTAAATTAGTTATACATACATTTGGCAGTTTTTTTTTTAATAATGTCTTTCTGACATTCTCAATAGTATCATCTTATTGTCTTTGTATTATATCATAAACTAGAATTATTAAGCTACAATTTAACATACATAGCTTATCAAAATTCTCAACAATTCAGAAGTTATGATTATTGTTTAATTTGGCGTTGTTTTTGTAGTTTTCGAGGTAATATTATTAATATCGTCTGATACTTTTTGTATCATATCATAAACTAGAATTATTTGGCTATAATTTAACATACATATCAAAATTTTCAAAAATTTGTGTTATGATTTTTTAAAATTTTAAGTATTTCAATGATATCATATACCTTTTATATCAACCCACAATCTGACATTATTAAGCTGACAATTTGATACATATCATTTCAACATACTTATAAATATGATACGATTTTTAAAAAATTTTGTATTATAAATTTGCTAATTTCTTTCTTTAAGAACCTTTTCTTGGAAATATCAACGATATCATCTTATACCTTTTATATCGTATAACGACATAAAAATCTTTAAGCTACTATTTAATATACAGAGTTTCCTGAAATGACGTATACATAGAAAACTACAGATTTCTTCAGACGCACGGCTACACTCAAGACTTTCAGCTTACAAGGTTGGGTTAAGCTTCATACCTTCATACCATCTCTCATATTGAATGGTATGAAGTTAAAGTTCAACCCTACCCAACCATAACATACCACACCCAAAATTTTTTCTTCCGTATTTTAGGTCTGATTTTTTCTTGAATAGTTGGGTTGAGTCAACTAAGCTCAACTCAACCCAACTACAGAAGAATTTTAGATTTAATTTTTTGTTATATGAGGAAATGCATGAAGTTGAAGGTTAACACAACTCAACTATAGAAGAAAAAATCACGGAATATTTCGAGAAAACTTAGAACATTGAATAACATTAAGCAACTTGGGAAGAAATTGAAAAAAATCAGTCTGGTATCATGGTATCAAGTTGGGTTGGGAAGAGCTTCAACTTCACATCCTCCCTCATGTTGAATTGAACTTAGGTTTATTGTTTTGAATTTGATTTTTTGTTATTGATGGTATGAAGTTGAAGCTTAACTTCATATCGTCCTTCATACTTAATAATTTGAAGATGGAACTCAACCCAAGCCAATCATACAAGAAAATCTTTATATCATCTTATCATATTGAATGAAATGAAAATAGACGAAAACCAAATCCAACTATAGAAGAAAAAACCACGGAATTTTTCGAGAAAACTTAGAAGATTGAATAAAATTAAGCAATTTTGGAAAAAATTGAAAAAAACTCAATTTAGTATCATTGAATCGCGTTGGGTTAGGTAGAGCTTCATATCATCCTATCATATTGAATGAAATGAAGATAGAGCCAAACCAAATCCAACTATAGAAGAAAAAATCACGGAATATTTCGAGAAAATTTTGAATATTGAATAAAATTAAGCATGATTAAGCATGGTATCATGAAATCAAGTTGGGTTGGGAAGAGCTTCAACTTCACACCCTCCCTCATATTGAATTGAACTTAGGTTTGTTGTTTTGAATTTGATTTTTTGTTATTGATGGTATGAAGTTGAAGCTTAACTTCATATCGTCCTTCGTACTTAATAATTTGAAGATGGAGCTCAACCCAACCCAATCATACAAGAAAATCTTCATATCATCTTATCATATTGAATGAAATGAAGATAGACGAAAACCAAATCCAACTATACAAGAAAAAATCACGGAATTTTTCGAGAAAACTAAGAAGATTGAATAAAATTAAGCAATTTGGGAAAAAATTGAAAAAAAATCAATTTAATATCATTGAATAAAGTTGGATTAGGTAGAGCTTCATATCATCCTATCATATTGAATGAAATGAACAGAGCTAAACCAAATCCAACTATAGAACAAAAAATCACGGAATATTTCGAGAAAATTTAGAATATTGACTAAAATTAAGCAATTCGGGAAGAAATTGAAAAATGTCGGTCTGGTATCATGGAATCAAGTTGTGTTGGGAAGAGCTTCAACTTCACACCCTCCCTCATATTGAAATGAACTTAGGTTTGTTGTTTTGAATTTGATTTTTTGTTATTGATGGTATGAAGTTGAAGCTTAACTTTATATCGTCCTTCATACTTAATAATTTGAAGATGGAGCTCAACCCAACCCAATCGTACAAGAAAATCTTCATATCATCTTATCATACTGAATGAAATGAAGATAGACGAAAACCAAATCCAACTATAGAAGAAAAAATCACGGAATTTCTCGAGAAAACTTAGAAGGTTGAATAAAATTAAGCAATTTGGGAAAAAATTGAAAAAAAAATCAATTTAGCATCATTGAATAAAGTTGGGTTAGGTAGAGCTTCATATCATCCTATCATACTGAATGAAAT
This sequence comes from Onthophagus sagittarius, assembly GCA_036711965.1. NCBI lineage: Eukaryota > Metazoa > Arthropoda > Insecta > Coleoptera > Scarabaeidae > Onthophagus > Onthophagus sagittarius. Next base: position 33,636,625 of record JASERS010000005.1, read on the forward strand.
GAAGATAGAGCTAAACCAAATCCAACTATAGAAGAAAAAATCACGGAATATTTCGAGAAAATTTAGAATATTGAATAAAATTAAGCAATTTGGGAAAAAATTGAAAAAAAAAATCAATTTAGTATCATTGAATAGGGTTGGGTTAGGTAGAGCTTCATATCATCCTATCATACTGAATGAAATGAAGATAGAGCTAAACCAAATCCAACTATAGAAGAAAAAATCACGGAATATTTCGAGAAAATTTAGAATATTGAATAAAATTAAGCAATTTGGGAAAAAATTGAAAAAAAAAATCAATTTAGTATCATTGAATAGGGTTGGGTTAGGTAGAGCTTCATATCATCCTATCATATTGAATGACATGAAGATAGAGCTAAACCAAATCCAACTATAGAAGAAAAAATCACGGAATATTTCGAAAAAATTTAGAATATTGAATAAAATTAAGCAATTCGGGAAGAAATTGAAAAATGTCGGTCTGGTATCATGGAATCAAGTTGGGTTGGGAAGAGCTTCAACTTCACACCATCCCTCATATTGAATTGAACTTAGGCTTGTTGTTTTGAATTTGATTTTTTGTTATTGATGGTATGAAGTTGAAGCTTAACTTCATACCGTCCTTCATACTTAATAATTTGAAGATGGAGCTCAACCCAACCCAATCATACAAGAAAATCTTCATATCATCTTATCATATTGAATGAAATGAAGATAGACGAAAACCAAATCCAACTATACAAGAAAAAATCACGGAATTTTTCGAGAAAACTAAGAAGATTGAATAAAATTAAGCAATTTGGGAAAAAATTGAAAAAAAAATCAATTTAATATCATTGAATAAAGTTGGATTAGGTAGAGCTTCATATCATCCTATCATATTGAATGAAATGAACACAGAGCTAAACCAAATCCAACTATAGAACAAAAAATCACGGAATATTTCGAGAAAATTTAGAATATTGACTAAAATTAAGCAATTCGGGAAGAAATTGAAAAATGTCGGTCTGGTATCATGGAATCAAGTTGTGTTGGGAAGAGCTTCAACTTCACACCCTCCCTCATATTGAAATGAACTTAGGTTTGTTGTTTTGAATTTGATTTTTTGTTATTGATGGTATGAAGTTGAAGCTTAACTTTATATCGTCCTTCATACTTAATAATTTGAAGATGGAGCTCAACCCAACCCAATCGTACAAGAAAATCTTCATATCATCTTATCATACTGAATGAAATGAAGATAGACGAAAACCAAATCCAACTATAGAAGAAAAAATCACGGAATTTCTCGAGAAAACTTAGAAGGTTGAATAAAATTAAGCAATTTGGGAAAAAATTGAAAAAAAAATCAATTTAGCATCATTGAATAAAGTTGGGTTAGGTAGAGCTTCATATCATCCTATCATACTGAATGAAATGAAGATAGAGCTAAACCAAATCCAACTATAGAAGAAAAAATCACGGAATATTTCGAGAAAATTTAGAATATTGAATAAAATTAAGCAATTTGGGAAAAAATTGAAAAAAAAAATCAATTTAGTATCATTGAATAGGGTTGGGTTAGGTAGAGCTTCATATCATCCTATCATACTGAATGAAATGAAGATAGAGCTAAACCAAATCCAACTATAGAAGAAAAAATCACGGAATATTTCGAGAAAATTTAGAATATTGAATAAAATTAAGCAATTTGGGAAAAAATTGAAAAAAAAAATCAATTTAGTATCATTGAATAGGGTTGGGTTAGGTAGAGCTTCATATCATCCTATCATATTGAATGACATGAAGATAGAGCTAAACCAAATCCAACTATAGAAGAAAAAATCACGGAATATTTCGAAAAAATTTAGAATATTGAATAAAATTAAGCAATTCGGGAAGAAATTGAAAAATGTCGGTCTGGTATCATGGAATCAAGTTGGGTTGGGAAGAGCTTCAACTTCACACCATCCCTCATATTGAATTGAACTTAGGCTTGTTGTTTTGAATTTGATTTTTTGTTATTGATGGTATGAAGTTGAAGCTTAACTTCATACCGTCCTTCATACTTAATAATTTGAAGATGGAGCTCAACCCAACCCAATCATACAAGAAAATCTTCATATCATCTTATCATATTGAATGAAATGAAGATAGACGAAAACCAAATCCAACTATACAAGAAAAAATCACGGAATTTTTCGAGAAAACTAAGAAGATTGAATAAAATTAAGCAATTTGGGAAAAAATTGAAAAAAAAATCAATTTAATATCATTGAATAAAGTTGGATTAGGTAGAGCTTCATATCATCCTATCATATTGAATGAAATGAACACAGAGCTAAACCAAATCCAACTATAGAACAAAAAATCACGGAATATTTCGAGAAAATTTAGAATATTGACTAAAATTAAGCAATTCGGGAAGAAATTGAAAAATGTCGGTCTGGTATCATGGAATCAAGTTGTGTTGGGAAGAGCTTCAACTTCACACCCTCCCTCATATTGAAATGAACTTAGGTTTGTTGTTTTGAATTTGATTTTTTGTTATTGATGGTATGAAGTTGAAGCTTAACTTTATATCGTCCTTCATACTTAATAATTTGAAGATGGAGCTCAACCCAACCCAATCGTACAAGAAAATCTTCATATCATCTTATCATACTGAATGAAATGAAGATAGACGAAAACCAAATCCAACTATAGAAGAAAAAATCACGGAATTTCTCGAGAAAACTTAGAAGGTTGAATAAAATTAAGCAATTTGGGAAAAAATTGAAAAAAAAATCAATTTAGCATCATTGAATAAAGTTGGGTTAGGTAGAGCTTCATATCATCCTATCATACTGAATGAAATGAAGATAGAGCTAAACCAAATCCAACTATAGAAGAAAAAATCACGGAATATTTCGAGAAAATTTAGAATATTGAATAAAATTAAGCAATTTGGGAAAAAATTGAAAAAAAAAATCAGTTTAGTATCATTGAATAGGGTTGGGTTAGGTAGAGCTTCATATCATCCTATCATATTGAATGACATGAAGATAGAGCTAAACCAAATCCAACTATAGAAGAAAAAATCACGGAATATTTCGAAAAAATTTAGAATATTGAATAAAATTAAGCAATTCGGGAAGAAATTGAAAAATGTCGGTCTGGTATCATGGAATCAAGTTGGGTTGGGAAGAGCTTCAACTTCACACCATCCCTCATATTGAATTGAACTTAGGCTTGTTGTTTTGAATTTGATTTTTTGTTATTGATGGTATGAAGTTGAAGCTTAACTTCATACCGTCCTTCATACTTAATAATTTGAAGATGGAGCTCAACCGAATTCAATCATACAAGAAAATCTTCATATCATCGCTATCATATTGAATGAAATGAAGATAGAGCTAAACCAAATCCAACTATAGAAGAAAAATCACGGAATATTTCGAGAAAATTTAGAATATTGAATAACATTAAGCAATTCGGAAAGAAATTGAAAAAAGTTAGTCTGGTATCATCGAATCAAGTTGGGTTGGGAAGAACTTCAACTTCACACCTTCCCTCATATTGAATTGAACTTAGGTTTGTTGTTTTGAATTTGATTATTTGTTATTGTTGGTATGAAGTTGAAGTTTAACTACATATCTTCCTTCATACTTAATAATTTCAAGTTGGATATGAGGATTTGGACAAGAAAACCCTCATATATATGATGAGGTTTCTATAATCATCATATGGCTCAATATGATGATTATAGAGGCTTTCATTTAAAAAAATTGTTTCAGATGCGAGACCAAACCTAATCCAACCCAACCTTGTATAATATGCACAATATACTATAATTATAAGTCTGTCTACGACTCATTTTTCAGCTCGAGAAAGTACATTATGCTAAAATCCCTTAAGACAACTTAGAATCTTTTGTAAAATTGCATCTCTCATCTTGTACCACTTGTTACTGTATTAATTCATCGATTGTAGAATGTTTACCACACTACCATACAATTTTTTACTACTTCAATCTTCTAAAATGAGTTGATTTTCAGCAGAAAAAGCAACTTTATTGCCTCATCACATTTTGAAGATTTCATTTAATAATGAGTGTTGTTTATGACTAACCCTTTAAGATAAATGGAAATAAATTAAACTAAACTATGATGATTAACTAAAAATGCAAAATTCTTATCTATAACTGAATTTTTTTAATTAAATTCTTTCGCACTAGAACCTAGTGTATATAACAAACTAGGGCAAAGTGGTGGAGTATTTTTAGCCCATTAAAATTGTCGTTTGGTAAGAAACTGGGGTAATTGTCTTCATTAATAATGAGAGATTTCGTAAAAAGATAGTTTTTAAATTCGTCCATTAAAAATCAGCAATTTTATAAAAAAAATCTATAACACAATAAATACAATCCGTATAGAAACCATACAAAATGTAAATCGGAGATTATCGAATTCCCCTTTACACAAAACGTATTTCCTTTTTATTTATTCCCGTTTTTATAACTCAAAATTGTTGAACGATAACAATTCAATTTTTATATCATTCGTATTTTCTTATTCAATTTCAAATAGAATTGAAACGAGACGTACAAAATTGGGTTGTACACGATTACGTACCAGGTACAAACGAAATGCATGTCAATAAAATGCACGCCGATATTTCCGTTAAATACCTGCGCGTCGCGGTGCCCTAACGAACAAGCTCGATCCTGTCTCCACCTCTTCAACTTCCGCCGCAACCTCGTTTTTTTTACACACTCTACTCACTACCAACCACACTACAATTACAAATCGATAAACTTGGTACAAAAGAAAACAACGTCTCTACCCATCAACACGTTTAACGAAATAAGCGAATACAAATCAAAGCGAAATAAAAATTAAATTAGCTTACCTGGATTTAATAAAGCTCCTTGTACAATTACATTTTTTGAAAATGTTAAATCGGTAATTATTGAAATTTTTCGTTTGTAGCCAGCCGCGTTGAACCAGTTCGAACTTGCACAATCTACTCGAAACGCGTAGCATCGCGGCTGGCCGTTGCGGCGGCCGTACTACGACGATATCAGCGAGACTGCGAGGGCGCTTCCGTAACAGTCAGTAGTAAGCGCAGAAGGGCGTCGCGACGCTCGAAACGGCCCCCGTTTCCGGCCTGCACCGGGAGGTGGCGCAAACCGCCCAGGGGGGAAACTGAATAATCAATAATTATTTATTGTACTATATGGGTTGGAAGCTTTGGATATTAACTTGGTCAATGACTTCTTAACGAGTTTAAGCGGGGGGAAACACGAAATGCGGTTGTAACTTGTTCCGATTTTATCTAAAGATGTTATTATTATTAAGGATATTGATAAAAAAATTTATGATTGGATTTATTTTTGGGATAAATCATAAATATAAGATTGATTTCGCTACTTAGAAAAAAAATTAAGTATAAATTATTATTTACAAACTAAAAAAAAGGAAAATTAAGGTAAAAGCTTACAAGTTAAAATCCTATTTATTCCTGTTATATTTATTTTTTTTTTGATTTTTATTTATAGAATTTCCAAATCACAGTGTCTTATTTCAGGATGGTTTTTCTAAAATATAAATAATTTTGTTTATAAATAAATCAATAATTTTTGTGTTGCAGAATGAGTTATAAAAATTTGCGATTAAGTTAATTTTTAACTCACTTTCATTATAAGCATAAAGCGTCAATTTTAGCTATGTCAAAGGGATATTATACTTCAATAGACAACCATATTAAATTTCGTTACTCACAACCATATTCCATTCCAAAGATCTCGATAAAAAGTTAACCCTCTATTGCATATTGTTCTCATTTGGGAACACATATTTTAAATATATAACATCGTCATCTTACGCATTTTCAAATTAATTATTGAAAAGTATTTGTTTAAGTTGGTTTAATTAATGTTTTAATTTAGGGCAAATAAAATTTGTTTTTTATGTTTACTTCAAAGCAATCCTAAACGAATACTTGCAATGGATGCAACATGAAAAAAGTCTCAAATAACAGTATCACCATAATAGATCGCATTGAAGGAACCAAAAACCTCTACAATAAGAATGAAGGATAAACTGAGAGAATCTAATCTGGAGGAAAAGACACCGATCTGGATGAAATGTTGTTCTATGGGGAGCGGGGAGCTTCAATGATACTGATAGAAAAACTGAATATAGAGATGAAAATATGAAAAAGAGAATCTGATGAAGAAATAGCAGAAAGATGTTCAATCAAGCGTAAATATTAGGAAGAACAATCGAAAAGATGATCAAATTAATAAAAATATTCGGGAAAAATGTAGGATAAAATAAAAAAAAAGAAATTAAGAAAGTGGCTAGGAAGATGGAAAGACACTAGATGAAACGTTAGAGGCAGAAGATACAGTAGTAGAAGAAAAGGATCTTTTGGAGCTAACTTCAAAACAGGATCAAAGAGAGACAGGCGCAGAAACATTCATCAGAAATGAACTGAAAAATTAAAATGAACAGATACACAGAAAAACTAGACGAAATGAAAAATTTTGAGAAGATTGCTAGAAGGAAGAAATGAAAATGAGAGAAGAAAAGATGAGGGACTTCATCTTTTCCGAACGATCCAAAAAGGTACCGATATCTAAGAGCAATCAACCGAGATGAATAAAAAACGGAAAAAAAAGAAATCGAATGCCTATAGTTGAAGTGTAATAGGAGATGAGATGATATGTTGGAGTCTGAAATGTGAAAAGATAATGCAGGAATTAATATTAAGCCAGGAACCGAACAAAAGTAGATCAAAAAATCTCTACACAAATGAGAACGGAGACTGCTTTCTACAAATTGAGCAGAGAGTGGGTAGACCAATTAAATGGTACATAGGAGAATGACATGTGGGAGCAGAAATGAAGACTTATAAGACAATATCGATATATTATCATCACCAAAGACACCGATAGAGAAGTTTTAAAATCTACTGGATGAAGTAGAAAGAAATTTCATTAATACAAACAAGTCGGTAGTGATAGGAGACAATTTCAATGCAACTTTTTCGAAGTATTTAATGACTGTTTAAATGGCAAAAACTGTTTAAAAAACAGCAAATCTGGTGTTGATGGAGAAACCAAAAAAAAAACAATCAAGGCACATCATACCCTAATCATAGACCTCTGTGTCTCCTAAGTACGGTAGGAAAACTGTTAGAAAAGGTAATAATCAACAGACTATTAAAAGAAATGATATGCTTAGCAGAACACAATATGGATACAGAAAGAGTCATGCGTATTGTTAATACTGCAGTGGGAAGAAAGCAGATTTCACTGATTCACAGAGGATATAGACTAATGGTGTTGCTGAATGTCTGAAACGCCTTCAATTTAATACCATGGCTGGAGGTAATGGTGGCACTGAAGAGAGCCAGAACGATATATATGATCAAACCATACCTCTTGGAAAAGACGTAATTCTACCTAACAGACAGAGTAGTAGACGTTATCCGTCTACTCCAGTGTTCCACAGGGATCGGTGCTAGGAGGAACCCTATGTATATTATGATTGCGCTTCAGTTAGAAACTGAAGAGAATGTTGAGGTATTATAGTGATAATTTGGCGGTCATAGTACAGGCAGTAACACCAGTAGTATTGAGGGATAAGGTAGAGTATTGTGTAGAGCAAATAAGATGCAAGTTAGGGTAGTAGCTCCGAAAAATACTAAATAAAAGTGGTGATACTGGATACAAAACAAAAAAACGAAAGATCAGTAAAGTACCTGGAGGTTAACATCGACAAGGACTTAAGAATGACCACACATCCGAAGATGATATATGAAAAAGTTATGAAAATAATGAATGCCTTATCTAGAATTATGCCAAAGATAAGAGAACCCAAGTAGACGTAGAGAGAAATTAACAGCAACAGACAATCATATCTCTCTATGCAGTACTAGTATGGGAAGTAGAACTCAGATATGCTTATTACTTCCGCTTACAGAACACTATAAAGAAGTCGTTGAAGTCTTCGGCCATTAGAGCGAAAAATATTGTATCAAATATTTTAGGACGGCACTAACGATACAACACGATAAATATAAATTCGAGTTAAACATTTGCCGTAATATCATTCTAGAACTTAGGTTATACGAAAAAGACGACCCATCCGTCTAATTGTAAGTGTAATTGTTCTTCTAAATCTGCTCAATATACCAATTTGGATAACCACGTTGAGTCATCTAGACACTTTTTCCGTTCAAATTTATCATTAAGAAAAACTTAACTTAAAATTTTTCCCCGAGATATCCAACTGCTTTTTCAATCAATATGAAAAAGCAGTTGGGTATGGCAGCTTCCCATTATTTCACACATTTATGCAGACAGTTTGTGTTTAAAGGTCGACCTTTAATATAATTAACGGTTTTCACTCTTTCATCAAAAACTTTTTGCAGATCTTACGTGTTGCCAAATCTCTCTGTGAATGTAACAATGTGCGGGCTTGACCTTCTGAATTTTTGCAATGAGTCCTTTATTAATACCGACCATACTTTTTGTGCCATCTGTTCCACTTATTCCAACACATTTAATCCAACTAATTTTGTTATCTTGCATAAATTTATTCATAACGGTAAAGTATCTTATCCTGTTGTATGGCTTAATAAAGGCTGGCGAAATAAAAAGTCGATTATCAGTCGATCAATTATTTATCGATGAACTGTATTATTTGGGTACACGATTTTACTTAATTTATTATTTTACTTAAAGTTTCGAAAATTGCCTGCCCTGCGCCCGAAAATTGCATTGGTAGGGTTTTCAAAACAAATTTTAATATAAATTTTGATAAACTGTACTTTTTACACATTGTTCCCAAAGTATTCTTAATATTATCAAAGACTTCGATGCAAAAATGAAAATTTGTGAATTGGCAAAGAAGTTTAATCTACCGGAATCAACAGTCAGAACAATTATAAAAGATAGAGAAAAAATGCTTGAAGCTGTGAAAAATCGTCAGTGTCTGAATTCAACCATCATTCGTAAATGTCATGGTATTATCGCCCAGATGGAAACAATGTTAAAATTATGGTGTGATAATCAGGTAAGAGTGAAAAACTGTCCTGTAGATCAGAACACGGTGTGCTCTGAAATTAAGTTGGTTTTTTGGAGAGATTGAAAGAAGACGCTGGAGAGGCGGCTAATGATGAAATGTTTAAACCTAGTAACGGTTGGTTTAGCCGTTACAAAAGTTGTTATAATTGGCATTGAAACACCGTCTCTCTATCCAAAGAAACTAAAGGCAATGATAGAAGAAGCAGTTTATACCACCCAAACCATATTCAACGTAGACGAACTGAAAAATTAAAATGAACAGACAGACAGAAAAACTAGACGAAATGAAAAATTTTGAGAAGATTGCTAGAAGGAAGAAATGAAAATGAGAGAAGAAAAGATGAGGGACTTCATCTTTTCCGAACGATCCAATAAGGTACCGATATCTAAGAGCAATCAACCGAGATGAATAAAAAACGGAAAAAAAAGAAATCGAATACCTATAGTTGAAGTGTAATAGGAGATGAGATGATATGTTGGAGTCTGAAATGTGAAAAGATAATGCAGGAATTAATATTAAGCCAGGAACCGAACAAAAGTAGATCAAAAAATCTCTACACAAATGAGAACGGAGGCTGCTTTCTACAAATTGAGCAAAGAGTGGGTAGACCAATTAAATGGTACATAGGAGAATGATATGTGGGAGCAGAAATGAAGACTTATAAGACAATATCGATATATTATCATCACCAAACAAACCGATAGAGAAGTTTTAAAATCTACTGGATGAAGTAGAAAGAAATTTCATTAATACAAACAAGCCGGTAGTGATAGGAGACAATTTCAATGCAACTTTTTCGAAGTATTTAATGACTGTTTAAATGGCAAAAACTGTTTAAAAAACAGCAAATCTGGTGTTGATGGAGAAACCAAAAACAAAACAATCAAGGCACATCATACCCTAATCATAGACCTCTGTGTCTCCTAAGTACGGTAGGAAAACTGTTAGAAAAGGTAATAATCAACAGACTATTAGAAGAAATGATATGCTTAGCAGAACACAATATGGATACAGAAAGAGTCATGCGTATTGTTAATACTGCAGTGGGAAGAAAGCAGATTTCACTGATTCACAGAGGATATAGACTAATGGTGTTGCTGAATGTCCGAAACGCCTTCAATTTAATACCATGGCTGGAGGTAATGGTGGCACTGAAGAGAGCCAGAACGATATATATGATCAAACCATACCTCTTGGAAAAGACGTAATTCTACCTAACAGACAGAGTAGTAGACGTCATCCGTCTACTCCAGTGTCCCACAGGGATCGGTGCTAGGAGGAACCCTATGTATATTATGATTGCGCTTCAGTTAGAAACTAAAGAGAATGTTGAGGAATTATACTGATGATTTGGCGGTCATAGTACAGGCAGTAACACCAGTAGTATTGAGGGATAAGGTAGAGTATTGTGTAGAGCAAATAAGATGCAAGTTAGGGTAGTAGCTCCGAAAAATACTAAATAAAAGTGGTGATACTGGATACAAAACAAAAAAACGAAAGATCAGTAAAGTACCTGGAGGTTAACATCGACAAGGACTTAAGAATGACCACACATCCGAAGATGATATATGAAAAAGTTATGAAAATAATGAATGCCTTATCTAGAATTATGCCAAAGGTAAGAGAACCCAAGTAGACGTAGAGAGAAATTAATAGCAACAGACAATCATATCTCTCTATGCAGTACTAGTATGGGAAGTAGAACTCAGATATGCTTATTACTTCCGCTTACAGAACACTATAAAGAAGTCATTGGGGTCTTCGGCCATTAGAGCGAAAAATATTGTATCAAATATTTTAGGACGGCACTAACGATACAACACGATAAATATAAATTCGAGTTAAACATTTGCCGTAATATCATTCTAGAACTTAGGTTATACGAAAAAGACGACCCATCCGTCTAATTGTAAGTGTAATTGTTCTTCTCAATCTGCTCAATATACCAATTTGGATAACCACGTTGAGTCATCTAGACACTTTTTCAGTTCAAATTTATCATTAAGAAAAACTTAACTTAAAATTTTTCCCCGAGATATCCAACTGCTTTTTCAATCAATATGAAAAAGCAGTTGGGTATGGCAGCTTCCCATTATTTCACACATTTGTGCAGAAAGTTTGTGTTTAAAGGTTGACCTTTAATATAATTAACGGTTTTCACTCTTTCATCAAAAACTTTTTGCAGATCTTACGTGTTGCCAAATCTCTCTGTGAATGCAACAATGTGTGGGCTTGACCTTCTGAATTTTTGCAATGAGTCCTTTATTAATGCCGACCATACTTTTTGTGCCATCTGTTCCACTTATTCCAACACATTTAATCCAACTAATTTTGTTATCTTGCATAAATTTATTCATAACGGTAAAGTATCTTATCCTGTTGTATGGCTTAATAAAGGCTGGCGAAATAAAAAGTCGTTGTGAATTTCAAAATTTCTTGGTTCTTTTCATATCTAACAAACGCCATAAGATTTGCAAAATTAGTGATATCAGTGAACTCATCGACTTGTAATGTATAATAATGACTTTGAGAAATATCAGACAGTAACATCTGTTTCACATTATTGGCCATATCAATTATTTATCGATGAACTGTATTATTTGGGTACACGATTTTACTTAATTTATTATTTTACTTAAAGTTTCGAAAATTGCCTGCCCTGCGCCCGAAAATTGCATTGGTAAGGTTTTCAAAACAAATTTTAATATAAATTTTGATAAACTGTACTTTTTACACATTGTTCCCAAAGTATTCTTAATATGTGTTTAATCTAAAAGTTTTCTAAAAGTTTAATCTACCGGAATCAACAGTCATAACAATTATAAAAGATAGAGAAAAAATTCTTGAAGCTGTGAAAAATCGTCAGTGTCTGAATTCAACCATCATTCGTAAATGTAATGGTATTATCGCCCAGATGGAAACAATGTTAAAATTATGGTGTGATAATCAAGTAAGAGTGAAAAACTGTCCTGTTGATCAGAACACAGTGTGCTCCGAAATTAAGTTGGTTTTTTGGAGAGATTGAAAGAAGACGCTGGAGAGGCGACTAATGATGAAATGTTTAAACCTAGTAACGGTTGGTTTAGCCGTTACAAAAGTCGTTGTAATTGGCATTGTATCGCAGGAAGTGGAGAGGCGGCAAGTGATGATAAAGAAACAGCGTCTCTCTATCCAGAGAAACTAAAGGCAATGATAGAAGAAGCAGTTTATACCACCCAAACCATATTCAACGTAGATGAACTGAAAAATTAAAATGAACAGACAGACAGAAAAACTAGACGAAATGAAAAATTTTGAGAAGATTGCTAGAAGGAAGAAATGAAAATGAGAGAAGAAAAGATGAGGGACTTCATCTTTTCCGAATGATCCAATAAGGTACCGAAATCTAAGAGCAATCAACCGAGATGAATAAGAAACGAAAAAAAAAAGAAATCGAATACCTACAGTTGAAGTGTAATAGGAGATGAGACGATATGTTAGAGTCTGAAATGTGAAGAGATAATGCAGGAATTAATATTAAGCCAGGAACCGAAAAAAAGTAGATCAAAAAATCTCTACACAAATGAGAACGGAGACTGCTTTCTACAAATTGAGCAGAGAGTGGGTAGACCAATGAAATGGTACATAGGAGAATATGTGGGAGCAGAAATGAAGACTTATAAGACAATATCGATATATTATCATCACCAAACAAACCGATAGAGAAGTTTTAAAATCTACTGGATGAAGTAGAAAGAAATTTCATTAATACAAACAAGCCGGTAGTGATAGGAGACAATTTCAATGCAACTTTTTCGAAGTATTTAATGAGTGTTTAAATGGCAAAAACTGTTTAAAAAACAGCAAATCTGGTGTTGATGGAGAAACCAAAAAAAAACAATCAAGGCACATCATACCCTAATCATAGACCTCTGTGTCTCCTAAGTACGGTAGGAAAACTGTTAGAAAAGGTAATAATCAACAGACTATTAGAAGAAATGATATGCTTAGCAGAACACAATATGGATACAGAAAGAGTCATGCGTATTGTTAATACTGCAGTGGGAAGAAAGCAGATTTCACTGATTCACAGAGGATATAGACTAATGGTATTGCTGAATGTCCGAAACGCCTTCAATTTAACACCATGGCTGGAGGTAATGGTGGCACTGAAGAGAGCCAGAACGATATATATGATCAAACCATACCTCTTGGAAAAGACGTAATTCTACCTAACAGACAGAGTAGTAGACGTCATCCGTCTACTCCAGTGTCCCACAGGGATCGGTGCTAGGAGGAACCCTATGTATATTATGATTGCGCTTCAGTTAGAAACTGAAGAGAATGTTGAGGTATTATACTGATGATTTGGCGGTCATAGTACAGGCAGTAACACCAGTAGTATTGAGGAATAAGGTAGAGTATTGTGTAGAGCAAATAAGATGCAAGTTAGGGTAGTAGCTCCGAAAAATACTAAATAAAAGTGGTGATACTGGACACAAAACAAAAAAACGAAAGATCAGTAAAGTACCTGGAGGTTAACATCGACAAGGACTTAAGAATGACCACACATCCGAAGATGATATATGAAAAAGTTATGAAAATAATGAATGCCTTATCTAGAATTATGCCAAAGGTAAGAGAACCCAAGTAGACGTAGAGAGAAATTAATAGCAACAGACAATCATATCTCTCTATGCAGTACTAGTATGGGAAGTAGAACTCAGATATGCTTATTACTTCCGCTTACAGAACACTATAAAGAAGTCGTTGGAGTCTTCGGCCATTAGAGCGAAAAATATTGTATCAAATATTTTAGGACGGCACTAACGATACAACACGATAAATATAAATTCGAGCTAAACATTTGCCGTAATATCATTCTAGAACTTAGGTTATACGAAAAAGACGACCCATCCGTCTAATTGTAAGTGTAATTGTTCTTCTCAATCTGCTCAATATACCAATTTGAATAACCACGTTGAGTCATCTAGACACTTTTTCAGTTCAAATTTATCATTAAGAAAAACTTAACTTAAAATTTTTCCCCGAGATATCCAACTGCTTTTTCAATCAATATGAAAAAGCAGTTGGGTATGGCAGCTTCCCATTATTTCACACATTTGTGCAGACAGTTTGTGTTTAAAGGTCGACCTTTAATATAATTAACGGTTTTCACTCTTTCATCAAAAACTTTTTGCAGATCTTACGTGTTGCCAAAACTCTCTGTGAATGCAACAATGTGTGGGCTTGACCTTCTGAATTTTTGCAATGAGTCCTTTATTAATGCCGGCCATACTTTTTATGCCATCTGTTCCACTTATTCCAACACATTTAATCCAACTAATTTTGTTATCTTGCATAAATTTATTCATAACGGTAAAGTATCTTATCCTGTTGTATGGCTTAATAAAGGCTGGCGAAATAAAAAGTCGTTGTGAATTTCAAAATTTCTTGGTTCTTTTCATATCTAACAAACGCCATAAGATTTGCAAAATTAGTGATATCAGTGAACTCATCGACTTGTAATGTATAATAATGACTTTGAGAAATATCAGACAGTAACATCTGTTTCACATTATTGGCCATATCAATTATTTATCGATGAACTGTATTATTTGGGTACACGATTTTACTTAATTTATTATTTTACTTAAAGTTTCGAAAATTGCCTGCCCTGCGCCCGAAAATTGCATTGGTAAGGTTTTCAAAACAAATTTTAATATAAATTTTGATAAACTGTACTTTTTACACATTGTTCCCAAAGTATTCTTAATATGTGTTTAATCTAAAAGTTTTCTAAAAGTTTAATCTACCGGAATCAACAGTCATAACAATTATAAAAGATAGAGAAAAAATTCTTGAAGCTGTGAAAAATCGTCAGTGTCTGAATTCAACCATCATTCGTAAATGTAATGGTATTATCGCCCAGATGGAAACAATGTTAAAATTATGGTGTGATAATCAAGTAAGAGTGAAAAACTGTCCTGTTGATCAGAACACAGTGTGCTCCGAAATTAAGTTGGTTTTTTGGAGAGATTGAAAGAAGACGCTGGAGAGGCGACTAATGATGAAATGTTTAAACCTAGTAACGGTTGGTTTAGCCGTTACAAAAGTCGTTGTAATTGGCATTGTATCGCAGGAAGTGGAGAGGCGGCAAGTGATGATAAAGAAACAGCGTCTCTCTATCCAGAGAAACTAAAGGCAATGATAGAAGAAGCAGTTTATACCACCCAAACCATATTCAACGTAGATGAACTGAAAAATTAAAATGAACAGACAGACAGAAAAACTAGACGAAATGAAAAATTTTGAGAAGATTGCTAGAAGGAAGAAATGAAAATGAGAGAAGAAAAGATGAGGGACTTCATCTTTTCCGAATGATCCAATAAGGTACCGAAATCTAAGAGCAATCAACCGAGATGAATAAGAAACGAAAAAAAAAAAAAGAAATCGAATACCTACAGTTGAAGTGTAATAGGAGATGAGACGATATGTTGGAGTCTGAAATGTGAAGAGATAATGCAGGAATTAATATTAAGCCAGGAACTGAAAAAAAGTAGATCAAAAAATCTCTACACAAATGAGAACGGAGACTGCTTTGTACAAATTGAGAAGAGAGTGGGCAGACCAATTAAATGGTACACAGGAGAATGATATGTGGGAGCAGAAATGAAGACTTCCAAAACAATATCGATATATTATCATCACCAAACAAACCGATTATAAAAGATAGAGAAAAAATTCTTGAAGCTGTGAAAAATCGTCAGTGTCTGAAGTCAACCATCATTCGTAAATGTAATGGTATTATCGCCCAGATGGAAACAATGTTAAAATTATGGTGTGATAATCAGGTAAGAGTGAAAAACTGTCCTGTTGATCAGAACACAGTGTGCTCCGAAATTAAGTTGGTTTTTTGGAGAGATTGAAAGAAGACGCTAGAGAGGCGGCTAATGATGAAATGTTTAAAGCTAGTAACGGTTGGTTTAGCCGTTACAAAAGTCGTTGTAATTGGCATTGTATGGCAGCAAGTGGAGAGGCGGCAAGTGATGATAAAGAAACAGCGTCTCTCTATCCAGAGAAACTAAAGGCAATGATAGAAGAAGCAGTTTATACCACTCAAACCATATTCAACGTAGATGAACTGAAAAATTAAAATGAACAGACAGACAGAAAAACTAGACGAAACGAAAAATTTTGAGAAGATTGCTAGAAGGAAGAAATGAAAATGAAAGAAGAAAAGATGAGGGACTTCATCTTTTCCGAATGATCCAATAAGGTACCGAAATCTAAGAGCAATCAACCGAGATGAATAAGAAACGAAAAAAAAAAAGAAATCGAATACCTACAGTTGAAGTGTAATAGGAGATGAGACGATATGTTGGAGTCTGAAATGTGAAGAGATAATGCAGGAATTAATATTAAGCCAGGAACTGAAAAAAAGTAGATCAAAAAATCTCTACACAAATGAGAACGGGGACTGCTTTGTACAAATTGAGAAGAGTGGGCAGACCAATTAAATGGTACACAGGAGAATGATATGTGGGAGCAGAAATGAAGACTTCCAAAACAATATCGATATATTATCATCACCAAACAAACCGATTATAAAAGATGGAGAAAAAATTCTTGAAGCTGTGAAAAATCGTCAGTGTCTGAAGTCAACCATCATTCGTAAATGTAATGGTATTATCGCCCAGATGGAAACAATGTTAAAATTATGGTGTGATAATCAGGTAAGAGTGAAAAACTGTCCTGTTGATCAGAACACGGTGTGCTCTGAAATTAAGTTGGTTTTTTGGAGAGATTGAAAGAAGACGCTAGAGAGGCGGCTAATGATGAAATGTTTAAAGCTAGTAACGGTTGGTTTAGCCGTTACGAAAGTCGTTGTAATTGGCATTGTATCGCAGGAAGTGGAGAGGCGGCAAGTGGAAGAAGCAGGTTATACCACCCAAACCATATTCAACGTAGATGCGATTGGTCTGCTCTGGAAGAAGATGCCCAAAAGAACTTTTATCGCACGTGAAGAGAAAACCTTTCCAGGTTTTAAAGTTGCCAAAGATCGACTACGAATGCTGCTGGTGATTGTAAATTGAGACCTCTCTTAGTTTATCGCTCAGAAAATCTCGAAGTTTTAAAAAACAAATCTAAAGCTGAATTACCTGTGATTCGGAAGTCGAATGCTAAAGCATGGGTGATAGCTTTTCTTTTTGAAGAATGGTTTGGTCATCACTTCATACCTGAGATCGAACGATATTGCCAATTAAAACAAATTCCATTTAAAGTGATGCTATTAATCGACAACGCACCAGGTCATCCTCCTACTACTCTAATTCATTTCGACTCACGTATGAAAGTTGTATTTTTGCCACCGAATACAACTAGCTTGCTTCAACCGATGCATCAAGGAGTCATTAAAACGTTTAAAGCTTTTTACGATCATTTGCGCATCTACATGAAGCTATGAGACAACATAATGAGCTCTCTGTTAACTCTCCGTTAGTCGCTGTGGGTCTGATAGACCCATAGCATTTTTATTTGCTAATTGTTGGAAAACTATTATACTTACATCATTGTCGGTTTGTGACATCTCAGAGGGATGTTCTAAGAATAGTTTACCTGAGTTTTATACCCCGGTCGCGTTTTATTGCGGTTCAAATTCTTGAAATGTGTTGGCATCTACCGGCTTGGGTCTGCTAGACCCATAGCGATTAACCGCGTCACAGTTGTAGGAAGTCTTTCGCTCGAGTGTTTCGTATTTTTAACTTTTGTTTTAAATTTCCTATTCGTGTTCACAAAAATGGATAAGAAATATTTCAATTTTGATAACCCTGCCGATATTGAAGAACTGAATCGGCTGGCTTTTGAAGAAATTGAGGAAGACGTAGGTATTATTGATGAAAATTTTGAGGAATCGGATGAGTCAGAAATCGAAGATTATGTGGAAGAAAGACTTGTCGATGCTGATACTGATCACGACATCGATTGTGAAGAAGAAGATGATGAAGAGGATGCTGACCAAGACGCTGATTTTTATGCTGATAAGTCAACATTTTATCAAGTTTGTTGATTCACAAAAATAATTATGGCTAGAGACGGTACAAAATAGAGGAAAAGGGGCTCCACAATATTTTAGTCAAATTGCCTGGCGTCGTCGGAAGGCAAGCAAAATATGCCATCACTGAACTAGATTGTTGGAAACTATATTTTGACAATAATATACTAGCTATTATTGTTGAAAACACCAATAAATAATCGAAAAATCTCGAATCTCAATAAATATTGAGAGTGTGCGAGAAAATTTCGTAAGGGAACGAAACTGTAAACTAACAGATATAGTAGAAATGCAAGCCTTTTTTGCGCTCTTATATCTGGCAGGAGTATTTCGAGGAAGTCACCAAAATGTTTCTGATTTTTGCGCAACTGATGGGCTAGGAATTGACATTTTTAGAATGGCTATGTCAGAAAAACGATTTCGTTTTCTTATAAGGTGCATTCATTTTGATGATAGATCTACACGAAGACAAAGGAATGGAACTGATAAGGTTGCGGCCATACGAAAAGTATTCACCTTGTTCAACGAAAATTGCAAATCGCATTATCATCTCGGTCAAAATGTGACTATAGATGAAATGCTTCCTGCTTTTCGTGGACGTTATGGCTTTCGACAGTATATACCATCAAAACCTTCAAAATATGGTATAAAAATTTTTAGTTTATGCGACGCAAAATTGTTTTATGTCGCATTTATGGAAATATACTGCGGCGTACCACCAGAAGGCCCATTCAGGAAAGGAAACTCAGCGGGAGAAATTGTCCTGCGACTTGCTGAATCAATTTATGGCAGTGGAAGGAACATTACGGCAGACAACTGGTTCACGAGTCTGAAGCTTATGAAAGCACTTGAAAGTAAAAAGTTGTCGTACGTGGGATCTATTCGAAAGAACAGAAAAGAATTACCGACGAATTTTATTACACCAAAAAATCGCCTACGATATAGCAGTGTGTTTGGTTTTTCCAAAAACGAAACTCTTGTTTCTTATTGTCCGAAGAAAGGTAGAACTGTTGTGTTGCTATCAAGTCTACATGCTTCCTGTGATGAAGTGGCCGATGATACTGCGAAAAAGCCCAAAATAATAGATTTTTACAACAATACCAAGTCGGGTGTTCACGTTGCAGATAAACTCTGCGCTACATATAATGTAGCCAGATCTATAAGAAGGTAGCAAATGGTGATTTTCTATCACATGTTAAAGGTGGCAGCAATCAACTCGCGAATAATTCACTTGAGGAATGGAAAAGAATATATTTCTTGAAGAGAATATATCAAAAATATAGTTTTTAGTTTGCTGTCAGGACAACTAGAAAGAAGATCGCAAATACCAAATTTGTCCAAACCTGGAACCAAACCTGGAACCAGCACACAAACAAGAAAAAGAAAACGATGTGAACCATGTTATGAAGAAACGAAAAAGGATGCAAAAACAAAGTACATGTGCGAAAAATGTAATGTTTATTTGTGTTTGAGTCGACACGTAAGAACAAGATGCCAGAATTGTTTAGAGGAAGAAACAGATAGTGAATAATTTTTGTTTATTCTAGGCAGTATCAATTGAGAAAAGTACCTTAATCAATTTCTCCCTGTTAAAATGGTTTCAAGTGGTTTCTCCCTGTTTTTATTTTTTCAATTTGTCTAAATAAAATTGGTAAAATATTTATTTTAGAGCACTGTGTATATAACAGAAAAAGAAGTTGTTGATCATAAAAACATCGCAAAAGTTATATATTTACTGAATTTTTCTGACAGACCCATGACGACTAACGGCGTTCCGTCAGACCGCGCGCCTAATGGAAGGTTAAACACGGTTGATGTGCAAAAAAGTGTTTAATTTTACTCTTATTGACGGTAATTATAACTATATTTTATATATTTTAACTTATTTTAACCTTTTGTTGTCTCTCTCGTAGTCGTGCCTGATGACGAATGCTAAGCATTCGAAATAATTATTGCACTTATATTAAGGAATGAAAATCATTGTTGAAAAAACTATATCTATAGTATTTTAATTTAAATACATTACACAGTTAAACCTACCGCGTAAGTATGGGGTATTACTGTACACAATTTTATTTTCTTGTGAAGTGTAATAAATCATGCAATAGAGGGTTAAAATTAAAGCAATAAACATCTGTTAAACATAATCATCATAAAATAAATTTAATGTGTAAGAGGTTTCTTTTTATTCACACATTTTTCTCATAAATTGGGGCGATCCAGAACGGAATAATGCCATGTATCATACTCACATCAATATGATGTATTTGCAAATTTTTATAATTCACTCATTAATGAATCAAATCACATTGTAACTCACCCTTAATTTCATTTCTATCCTATCTATTTCCCCACCCATCATATCAACTATCGTTTCCCCATGTTTCAACATAAATTCTTCTAACTGATCGATGTTTTGAAAACTTTTGACTTCCTAAAAAATCAAAAACACCCAAATTTTCGTTTTAAATTTCTTTTTTTAACATCAAAAATTCGTCACCTCTAACAAAACGTTGAGATCCTGTTTATCCAAATAAGCTCTCGTCAATTCCCTACCGTCAAAATCCAATTCCGCTTTATATCTAACTAAATAATTACCCATATCGATCCCTTTAACGTCGTGTATCGCCCGTATCATTACATCAGCTTCTAATTCCGCGTTAATTTTATCTAATTGATGTTGGGGTATTGACCTATAAAAAAATTTTTGGTTAATTATATAAAATTATTATTTTTTTATAAATTTTTTACCTCCCTACTAAAGCTGCGACGTTTGTATAAATAATAAACGAAGCGACAGTTCCTAAAATACACCCTATTAATAACGAGCCAATAGCATCCGGAATTGGGCTGTTTATAACGGAGGAGACCCCCATGCAAGATGCGGCTACAACAACTCCAATAACCGCTGCGGCATCTTCTAATAAAACCACGTTAACGCTCGGATCTTGCCCGCGTAAAACTAATAAAGAAAATTTTATTTTAGGAGAAGTTTTTTTTAATAAGAAAATTTACCGTAATCTCCTAAAGACATATTACTTTCTCGAGCACCTTTTTTTATTGACAGAAGAGCTACGAGGAGGGTTGCTCCTTCCGAGAGAAGAGAACCACCCAAAACGCAATAACCCTAATTTATTAATACAAAAAAAATTGGTTAAAAAAATTCAAGAATTAAATGGATTAAAAATTTGCATACCCAGAATAAATCGTCAATAGAATGAGGATCAATAAGACCAGAAATTCCATGATAAATCGACAATCCAGTTCCAACGCAAAAAATTCCGACTCCTGATATTAAAGAGGCTACATACCTCATATTTGAATACCCATAAGGATGTGTAACATCGGCATGCTTTTAACAAAAATAGGTTAAAATAAATATAACAAAAAGCAAAAAAAATTACCTGAACTGATTTATGAATTCCGTAAGCTAATATAAGTTGATTTATTGTATCTGCTAAAGAATGAATGCATTCCGAGAACATGCTGTGAGATCCCGTTAAGATCCAAGCTCCAAGTTTAAAAAGAAAATTAGTCGTGTTACTATAAAAAAAAATATCTTAATAATTAAAACGATTCATTTCGAGTGAAACCCCCATCATCAAAAATAATTTAATCACCAACACAAATCGAATTTATATACCTTTAAACCGACTTACATAGCCACTGCAAGTAATACGACCCTCCCAGAACGTCCCATCAATCCAGATTCAAGTTCAGCAGCTTCAACGGAACGCCCCATTTCGCGCCGATAATCCCTCAATCTTCTTTTAACGGTAAATATATCTTAAAAAAATGTATTTAAAACAAATTCAATAAAATTAAAATTATCGATTACTTTGTTGATACTTCTTCTTCTCAATATCCCGTTTTAATTGTTCTTTTAGCAAATTATCTCTCGATCCCCACACCTCCAACGCTTTTGCTTCAACATCTTTCCTCCAATAAACTGTAATTGGGGGTTCTCTTTCGTATGGGGATCTTCGTTTCGTTTTCGGGAGCGTTTCTAAATCGGACGGTTTTAATAAGAAATCAGACATGGCTCTAAACGGGGTTATAAAGTTTCTTTCGAGTGATGAAACTGTAAAATCGACGCGTTTTCGTTTCTTTTCCGCTTTTAAAGCCGCCTTTTCTTTAACTTCTGATTTATTTTCGCCTAATTTCTCGACGATTTTTTCTTTTAATGTTTTTGGAACGACGGTCGCCCCAGTGTTTAGATTTTTTTCTTCTACACCTTCTAAAGTGACTTCTCGGGGTTTTTCGACGGGACAACCTTCTTTGTCTTTAACGTTGACTGATATTACTTGGAGAATGGGTGTTTTTTTGATGTTCTCTTCAACCTCGTTTCCTGAGCAATTTTTTT
Organism: Onthophagus sagittarius; assembly: GCA_036711965.1. Lineage (NCBI taxonomy): Eukaryota > Metazoa > Arthropoda > Insecta > Coleoptera > Scarabaeidae > Onthophagus > Onthophagus sagittarius. Next base: position 33,659,078 of record JASERS010000005.1, read on the forward strand.
TGTTGTTGTTATTATCGGTTTTATCACTAATAGATAAAATTTTTGACCAGACGAATGTTCTAATAAAGCCTAAATCTTTGTTAAGGGAGAGTAATTGGTTTCTTTCGAATGTTGATAACTTCCTTTTAGAAACATCTTAAAAAAATTTTGTAAAAAATTTGAAATTAATTTTATTGAGTACTTACAAAATCGGTCGTAATATAAAGGGGCCCTTTGACAAAAGTGTTTAATTCGGAAACAAGACCTCGTCAACATCTTTTACACGATTTTTTTGTATTTTAATATAAAATTACTGGTGGTTACTTTGTGAGGTTATGTCACATATAAACATAACTCGATGACTGATTTTGAATGATTTACTTATAGATTTGTAGGCCGACGCTTTCTCTACCCTCCATCGCACATTTTCATCAATTATTACAATGTTTTTAACGCAATATGTATTTTTTTTAATAAAATCCAAGTCGAGAAATTCACATAACCTCTATTATAACCTGTCAAAGACGTCAAAATCATACATAATTAAGACTTTCAATTACAGATTCCTGTAATTAAAAATCAATTTTATAGCATTTAAAAAATTTTTTAAAATTAATATACAACAAAAAAACGGTAAAAGTTAAAAATTTAGAAACTTTTAAAGCTCCAATTTAAACTATAATTTTGCATTTTAAGAGTAATAAGGATTCGTTAAACTTTTTTTACTCAGAACTAGCGTTCTCGAACGGAGTGGTTCCTAACTATTATCAAATACCGCCAAATTCAAATTTCAATGCACATTTAAATATTTTTTATTAATTTTAAGACAATTAAGACGCTTATGTTCTGTAATTAAAACTTTTATTTAAATATTGATTGTTATAACATAAAAATACAACTTTGAAAAATGAAAAAGCTTTAAACTTAGACAATAACTCAACCTTGGATAAAAAATCGCTTACATTGGCGATGTTGATTTCTTTGGTCCTGATTGGGAGGGTTTCCTGTTGATTAAAATCGTAATGATTACAAGAAATCTTTTAATTTGATACCCAACAACCCATATTTTCGAAAAAAAGACAAAAAAATTAATAAAAATCCATCATTTTAATTTTTTTATTAACCCTCCGTCTGTCGGGCGCGCTTTCTTAACACTTTCGATCCGGTGTGGTCTGTGGAGTCCAAAATAGAAAAAACTCTAAAGGACGCCAACGTGTCCTCCAGTGCTAATTTCTAATAAATATGTTTTATATGATGCCTCTACTATATAATAGCCTAATACAGGGCCAATTCCAAACTCACGTTTTATGTTAATTTGATTTAAAGAAAATGCTTACAATTTAATCACATATTTTTCAAAATTTGGAAACAACGCCTAAATAAAGGAAAAGAAAATCGATCTATAATAATATTTATTTAAAAATGTATAAAGTGTTATAAAAAAAATGTATTAACTAAAGAATAGTATTCTATGCACAAACTGGAGAGCTTCAAACTGTGGTCTCCATATTTCCCAAACAATCGTTGCAGCACGCTGTTATGTGCTCCATGCACAACCAACATTTACAAATTTTGCAAAAATAACGAGTTTTTCGTCTTTTGCAATATTTACAGTTTCATCTTTTCCCTGATTGTGGCTCTGGAATAATCTCCTCTTCAATACCTGAGAGCCTCAAGGCAGAAGTACGCACACTTTTGGTCAAGTGCTTATCAACGGCTCTTCTTTACATGCTATTTTTCATTAACTCCATACCAAGATATTTTTGAAACAGTCTGCGAGTTTTAGCAAATTCACCAGCTGGTATGTTGCCTTTGTAGATAACAAAAGCGTTAATTGCTGCTATATTGAGGAGGTTATAGAAAATTACCATTGGCCAACGCTTTGTGTTTCTTGCAACATTGTATGATGTGATCATTCGATCAACAACATCTACTCCACTTTTTGTGCTATTATAGAAAGTAATTATTTCGGGCTTTTTCCGATCACCGGTAGCTTCATCGATATGATCGTCTCGGTGCATTGTTGAAACTACAAGCACATTCTTTCCTTTTTTGGGTATATATGAAACTGCAGTCATATCATTACTAAATGCGAATAACCAAGAATATACTTTCCTGTTTTTAACTTGTGCTATTTCAAGAGGTAGTTCTCTTCTATTGGCTCTAATTGTACCAACCACAGTAAGGCGGTACTCTCTTAGCAGTTTCTTTACAATTGAATATCCTGTGAACCAACGATCTATTGTAACATTTCTTCCTGATCCTAATAAATGTGAACACATTCTTTCAGTTACTGCAGCGGTAGAGTTGTCATTTTTATATGGACCATTGGGTTAAACACCAGCGTAAATTTCTATGTGTGAAGTGAAAAATGTTCTGGCATCAACAACGGCGAAGACTTTCAATCCGTATTTGTTTGGTTTACTTAGAATGTACATTCGGAAACTGCACCTACCCCTAAAGGCAAGCAGCATTTCATCTAATGTTACATACTCGCCCACAGAATAAGTTTTCTTACAATTGTCGTTGAACTTGTCAACCATAGTACGAACTGCTGCTAGTTTGTCCATTTCTTTTCCTTGACCTCTAGTGGTGGTATCGTCTAAGCGAATGCATTTCAATAAGAAGGCGAACCTCCGTTTTGCCATTGTAGCAGGAAATATCTCATATTCCATACCGTCTGATGACCAATACTCTGCTAGATGTGTCCTTGATCCATGATGGAGCCCAGCTAAATAAAGCAAACCCATCAGCGCTTGGATTTCTACAGAGTCGGTAGGTCTACACTCAGTCTTATCTTGGTATTTAACAGAAATTTTATCAATAAATAAATTAGTGTTTTCAACTACAATATCAATACAGTTTCCAAACATGTACATCCAGCATTGAATGGGAGATAATGCGTCACGTGCTTCACCGATGACCCCCGGCAGGTGAGACACTATGTTTTCGTTGCGAGTTCTAATATTTCTAGGTGGGACAGCCTTTTTCCATTTAGTTCCATTTTTACCAAAAAAATACGAGCATCTATCACGAATCACGGGTTGTTCATCTTCATCATCCTCGCCGTCATCCTGATGCATAATATCTGCATCTTCATTTACGTTTTCCTGCTCGGTTTCGGTATCATGATCACTGATACTTACAAAATCTGAATCTGATATCGAACTATCGTCAGACTCTTCTATTTCACTGCCCGTGCTAACTTCTTCATACAGTTTCTGTAATCTTTCTCTCTCCTTTTCATAAGGATCCATATCACAATGCTATCAAATAATAAATCATTTATTATTTGATAGAACTACCGAACTATATTGTGATCACTCCGAGGTATAGTTTTATAACTCGGTAATACCCCTACAAACACAAAAAGAACGCATAGAGTTCCAACTGGAATACGATTCTTACAGATTACATCTGCGAATATTATTACACATTTGATCGGGAAGGGTCTGCCAGGACAAAATATTATGTAGCGACTATTTGGAATTTTGAAAAACAGTTTTTTATAGCGAAAACAGTTGATATTCAGATACTTGAAAGGTACTGTGATCGTAGAAGTTTTGAGCAAAATAATTTATAAAATATTTCACATAATCATTTTGTCGTGGACTCGTAGACCACACCCGACAGACGGAGGGTTAATAATTTTATTGTGAAATTATCAAAATCGTAATAAGCACAAGAAATCCTTTAATTTGATACCCCACAACCCATATTTTCGATTAAATAAATCAAACTTGCATAATATAATAAATGACATTGACAGCTGCCATCTTTAATTTAATTTTTTCGATATCTTTGTTAATTATTAAGATAAACTCATCGAGGGTGAACTTATTTCTTATTTTGCAAATGTACCGTTCGTCATTGCTTCAATTAAATTTAGTTTTAATTTTAAAAAAAAAGTATAAATCCGCCATATTGATTTTCTAATTATTTTCTTAAGCCATAGAAACATCAAAATCGTAATAAGCATAAAAAATCCTTTAATTTGATACCCCACAACCCATATTTTCGATTAAATAAATAAAACTTGTATAATACAATAAATGACATTGACAGCCGCCATCTTTAATTTAATTTTTTCGTATATCTCCGTCAATTTTTAAAATAAACTCGCCGTGTTTGAACTTAAATAACCCGATTTTCAATTTTAAATCGATCTAGAATAACGTTAAATCATTATTTCTTTTAATTCAATAATTTTGACATATGACATTTGACAGGTGTCACTTGCAACGTTTATATTTCGGCTTATCTTGATCAATTATGCGTAAATTGTGATGCCAACCTAATCACTATATCGGGATAAAAATTAATTTTGACATTTTAACGCAAATTGTAGTAATTTCGACAGCTGTCAAATTCGTTAAATAAATTTAAAAGTATTCGATTTTTCCCTTAATTATCCTAATTGGTTTTAAATAAAGGATTTTTAAATCTAACGAAGCGTAATACGTTATTTTCAAAATGGCGGATATGACATATGTCAAATTTTGTTTTTTCTTCAATGTCAAATGTCACATTTAAACTTCTTTATGACATAAATTGACTAATTTAGTTATTTTTTAACATTAATTAAAGGTTTTTTACGGATAATAACGATATTATTAAATTCAAAATGGCGGATATGACATGTGTCAGTCTCAAATGTCAAATTTTATTTATTATCTATTTTTTTATTTTTTACACGTAATATTTAGAGTGAGATTTAACGATTTTCTTATAATAAATGACACTCTAAACGAAAATGGCGCCTGTCAAAATAACACCTGTCAAGTGTCATATGTCATATATCAAATATCATTTTTCAACTTTTGTATTAAACTAATTTGGTTGTTTGGCATTAAATCGATGAATAGGAATAAATTTATTAAAATCAAAATGGCGGATATGACATGTGTCAAATTTTACTTTTTCTTCAATGACAAATGTCACATTTAAACTTATTCATGAGTTTGGTATCAAATTAAATGATCATAATGATTGGTATTAAATTGAATGGTTTCCTAAGCTTAATGAAATTGTATTATTAAAATTCAAAATGTCGGATTTAACATCTTTCAATGTCAAACGTCAAACTAATAATAAAAGATACCCTAATCGAGTTTGGTATCAAATTAAATGATTTTTTAAGTCAAATTAAGTGCAATTGTTAAAATTCAAGATGGCGGATTTGACATCTGTCAATGTCACATAACTTTTTATTATAACAGCAAAAATAGTCGAGTTTGGTATGAAATTAAATGATTTTAATGATTGGTATTAAATTAAACGATTTCCCAAGCTTAATAAAATTGTATAATTAAAATTCAAAATGGCGTATTTGACATCTGTCAATGCCAAACGACAATCTCATAATAAAAGATACCCTATTCGAGTTTGGTATCAAATTAAATGATTTTAATGATTGGTATTAAATTTAGAAATCATTTACTTTGATACCAAACTCATAAAAAAGATTAAATATTACATTTGACATTGAAGAAAAAGTGAAATTTGACACATTCATCGATTTAATGCCAAATTTAACCAAATTAGTTTAACACAAAAGTTAAAAAATTATATTTGATATGTGTCAATAAGGCATTTGACAGGTTTCATTTTGACAGGTGCCATTTTCATTTGGAGTGTCATTTATTATAAGAAAATCGTTGAATCTCGCTCTAAATATCACGTGTAAAAAATAAAAAGTTTTTTATTTTTTACATCAATAACAATAATAGATAATAAATAAAATTTGACATTTGAGACTGACACCTGTCATATCAGCCATTTTGAATATAATAATTTCTTTATTATCCGCAAAAAATACCTTTAATTAATGCTAAAAAATAACTAAATTAGTTATTTTCTTTCATAAAAAAGTTTAAATGTGACATTTGACATTGAAGAAAAAACAAAATTTGACATATGTCATATCCGCCATTTTGAAAATGACGTTTTCTGACTTTATTTAAAACTATTTAGGATAATTAAGGGAAATCGAGTACTTTTTAAATTTACTTAACGAATTTGACAGCTGTCAAAATTACTACAATTTGCGTTAAAATGTCAAAATAAATGTTTATCCGGATATAGTGATTAGGTTGGTATCAAAATTTGCACTTAATTGATTAATATAAGCCGAAATATAAACGTTGCAAATGACACCTGTCAAATGTTATATGTCAAAATTATTGAATTAAAAGAAAGAAAAAAAATAGTAATTTAACGTTATTTTAGATCGATTTAAAATTGAAAATCAGGTTATTTAAGTACAAAAACGGCGAGTTTATTTTAAAAATTGACGAAGATATACGAAAAAATTGAATTAAAGATGGCGGTTGTCAATGTCATTTGAGACGTTGATTTAATTAATCGGAGATATGGGTTGTTGGGTATCAAATTAAAGGAGTTTTTGTGTTTATTACGATTTTGATAATTTCACAATAAAATTATTAACCCTCCGTCTGTCGGGTGTGGTCTACGAGTCCACGACAAAATGATTATGTGAAATATTTTATAAATTATTTTGCTCAAAACTTCTACGATATGATTTTGTGTTTAAACAATAACGAAAAGTACATTTACAAAATAAGAAATAAGTCCACACTCGATGAGTTTATCTTAATAATTAACAAAGATATCGAAACAATTAAATTAAAGATGGCGGCTGTCAATGTCATTTATTATATTATACAAGTTTGATTTATTTAATCGAAGATATGGGTTGTGGGGTATCAAATTGAAGGATTTTTTGTGCTTATTACGATTTTGACGCTTTTATAGCTTAAAAAAATAATTAGAAGGTCAAAATGGCGGATTTATACTTTTTTTTTTAAATTAACACTAAATTTAATTAAAACAATAACGGAAGGAACATTTACAAAATAAGAAATAAGTCCACACTCGATGAGTTTATCTTAATAATTAACAAAAATATCGAAACAATTAAATTAAAGATGGCGGCTGTCAATGTCATTTATTATATTATACAAGTTTGATTTATTTAATCGAAAATATGGGTTGTGGGGTATTAAATTGAAGGATTTTTTGTGCTTATTACGATTTTGACGCTTTTACAGCTTAGAAAAATAATTAGAAGATCAAAATGGCGGATTTATACTTTTTTTTTAACTAACACTAAATTTAATTAAAACAATAACGGAAGGTACATTTACAAAATAAGAAATAAGTCCACACTCGATGAGTTTATCTTAATAATTAACAAAGATATCGAAACAATTAAATTAAAGATGGCGGCTGTCAATGTCATTTATTATATTATACAAGTTTGATTTATTTAATCGAAAATATGGGTTGTGGGGTAACAAATTAAAGGATTTTTTGTGCTTATTACGATTTTGATGTTTTACAGCTTAAAAAAATAATTAGAAAATCAAAATGGCGGATTTATACTTTTTTTTAGATTAAAACTAAACTTAATTAAAACAATGACGAAAGCTACAATTATAATATCAAATTAAAAGATTTTTTGTACTCATTACGAATCATTCAGGCCCAAAGAAATCCACATCGTCAATGTAAGCGTTTTGGCCCAAAAACTTGTCAATCTATTTATTATATTATTAAATAAGACGTTCCCGATTTTTCAATTTTCATCATTATTATCTTGATTCCATTAAAACGTAAAAACTTCATCATCTTTTAACATTTTTTAGGTGGAATAGATTTCAAATTGAAACAACTCGTTATACATCATTTCAAAGAGGAAGAATCAACCTTCAATTTGAGTCAAATTTTGTCAGTTATTTGGTAACAATAATTAAATTTGTCGTTTCCTTGCACCAGATTTTTCAATTATAATACATGAAAAAACGTTTTAGTCCCATTTTTTTTATTTCTCTTTTAATTAGATTGTTATACACCCACAACGTATGCTACATCATCATTGGAGGTTTTGGATTAGCATTAGCCGACTGGTTTCTTTATAAATGAAAATCTGTTTCTTTTTTATTTAAGGTTGAGTTATTGTCTAGGTTTAAATTTTTTGGTTTTCCAAAGTTGTATTTTTATGTTACAACAATCAATATTTAAATAAAAGTTTTAATTACAGAATATACGCGTCTTAATTGTCTTAAAATTAATAAAAAGTATTTAAATGTGCATTGAAACGTTGAAAGAAAGACTATCAATTACAGTTTTCTGTAATTAAAAATCAATTTTAACATTTAAAAAATTATTAAAAACAATATATAACAAAAAGCGGTAAAAATTAAAAATGGGAAAACTTTGAAAGCTCAAATTTAAACTCAAATTTTGCATATTAAGACATTTTAATTAAAGAAAACTGTAAATAATATAAACGTCAAGATTAACATTTTAAAATTATCCAAAAAGAAAATCAAAAAATAAAATGCAACAAACAACGGTTAAAGTAAAATGTGGAAAACCCATTTTTAAATTTAAATTTCGCACCTTAAGAGCAATAGGAATCGTGGCTTCGTTAATGTGCGGTGCGATCTTCTTGTACAATTTAAACCTGGTTTATGTCGCTTTCCACATAAGATACAACATAGGAGTCTACATTGATATGTTATCGGGAAATGGAAGAGTGTTGCCAATGTTCTTGGTGATAACAGCCCTCGCAATATCCATCGTAAACATTTGCGTGATGTTTTACTTGGGGAGAGCGTTCAGTAAATCGAAGAACAAGCACATCAACTTTATGCTTTTTGTAATGGTTCTTGTTATAATCGGGGCAATTTGTTTTATTTTCTTTATGTGCATATTAATTTTGAGTCATTCATATTCAAAGCGACAACAGTTACATGATGGAATTGTTGATGCGATGATGAATTATTCCAAAGATTCTTTAACGAAAGAAACCCTCGATAACATGCAAGTTGAGTACGAATGTTGTGGGAGCAAGAATTATTCAGATTGGTACGATATTAAATGGTACGATGCTAATTTAATAAACACCGGGTAAGAATTAATTAATTAATTAAACCGAATTTGATTTAAAATGAGTTAATTTTTAGGAAATTTCCAAGCTTAAAAGGCGAAGCCCCTTTTAGTTGTTGCGCCATCCAATCGGTTTATCCTTGTATCCATCATGGAATAGAAGTAGCTTCTGATGCTTATCTTTACAAGAAAGACGCCAACATTAGTGTTTCAACCGAAGGGTGTCATACGATGATTTTAAAGAAACGGGAAGCTTGTGGATGGACTTTAGTCTTACGATTATTCGGATTAGCCTTTTTACAAACAATCGTTTTAATTGGGATGCGACTCGTTCAAACGGGCCATTCGGAAAGGAAATCTTTTGATCGTGAGGAACGTTTATACACGTGTTGGTTGTTTGGTTGTTACGCAGGAAAGACTAAAAGCGTTGTTCCTCCTCCGGTTCCCCCTTTACCTCCGGAATTATTAGAATAATTCGAATCAAATATTCGATTTTACAGCCATCTATCCGAAACAATTCCAAGTTCATAATAAAATCAATTTTAGTTATTTATAGATGGAGTTATTAACTCACAATTTTTATTTAAACAAAATAACTTTATTATCTCGTTTAATAACTCAAATTAATCTTAATTTATAACGTTTAAATTTAAATAAGACTTAAATAAAAGAACACGTGCGCGAATTTCAATGGGAGATTACGTAATCCTTTCACCTAAACATGTCTCAAGCTGTGTTAAAATACCAACACCGTTTCAGTTTCATTTAAATCCAAATAAATTTAATATATCACTCTGGTTAAGTTATTAATTTTTTTCTTTTTAATTATTTTTTTTAAATAATGTATTCAAAACGATTGTTTGTTAAAAATAAAATTTGTCGATTAAATCCGGTTAAAAATGTGAGACGGTTATGTTTATCCATTGAAAATGGGAATGTTATCGTGCCGAGGGTGCCTAATTTTCAGGTTAACGAGTGTTTATTGAGCGAATATGTTTGGAAGAATTTGGATAGATGGGAAAATAAAACAGCTGTGGTAAGAATTTTTTGATAAAATGTTGTGGGATGAGTCAAAATCTTGTTTTGTTCTTTCTAAACGTGTTTGATGGGAAATTTTGAGTAAGAAATTAATATTGAATAAATAAAAAATGTTAGTTTGTCGTAAAAGAAATAAAAAGTTTGAGATAATCAGGTCAAAAAAATCATTCATGGTTTATTTTGATTAATAAAATTAATCAAAATAAACCAATATTTATAATTATGAATCATAATTAATATTATAATTAAATCAATCATGGATTTTAATTACAAGATAACGAAATTAATGCACAGTGATATCTACATTGTTTGTATTTAGTTACGGTATTTTGCAAAGTGGCAACTTAGTGAAAAGAATTAAAGGAAATTGAAAGTATTTAGATATAAAAAGTATGATAAAAGTTTAAAGTTATTTCCTTACATTACATTATATACATTTACCTATCGGGTACGTGGAGCAACCAACCTTGCACAACGACTCAAAGGAAATTTCACTGCGCAATGCAATGCTCTTAACTTAATATTTTGCTAGGTGAAAAATTATAGGCCCAAGAGGCTATTTCCAAGTTTTATGGTATTCCTGGGTTTGGCACTGTCGATATCAATAAATATCTTCGCATGACTCATTCCAGGAGAACTGGTCCATACTCGGCGAAGTAATTCTTCTGCCCACATTCCAATCTTGTCTATCTATACATCAACTGCTGGTTCTGGCTCGATAAACGCATTAGTGCTGCAACTCCAGAGTCACTTAGGACTCAAATCAGTGAAACTCTGTTATCATCACTGAGTGTGTTTAAAGTTCTCTTACTACAGTCATTAACCAGAGCCGCCACCTTTTTCATGGCTTGCAGTGCCTAGAGTGTGGCTCACTCTGCTCCCCCACTCTTTTACAAGAATTTTAGCTCCCATGTCAATAACAAATACTTCTGACTGTAATATCGTACAATAAGTACTCAGGCTGTAAGCTTGCTCATCTGAAGTGTCTGGCAGTATACTCCTGGTCCGATTCCTTGCATAATGCAAATATCTGCCTCAACTAGAATATCTTTATTTTCAATCCAGGACTACCGTTCTAGCAATTTAATCCGGTATTGAGTTTTAAGCACTGACAATGGCCCCGTCAAATCTGATAGCTTTGATAGCAGAGCATCAGTACCTATTGCCTTACGCAGCCCATTGATAAAACATGTCGGAATAGGCTTCAGCGTATTGCTTAAATCATATGCTCATATGTTTAAATCATATTGATCAACATGCAAAGGAGCTATGCCAAGTAGGACATCCATTGCTAGAGTTGGCGTTGTACTTACCGCATCAGAGATTGCTAATCTATAGATTGCTATTCGTTGAATTCTTGAAAGTTTGCTAATTACTAAAGCCTGTCGAATATTCCTATGCCTCAGCTCCATACATAATCATTGGTCTAACAATAGTGGCTCTATGGCTGTCCAGCCTTTCAGGGCTAAAACCTCAATTTTTACAACAAAGACTCGACAACGTTTTAATTTAAACACTTCATATTTATACCATCATTTTATTTTTATAGATTATATTTTATTAGATATATTTTTATATATTATATTTTTATTTTTTTATTATATCATATATTTATTTTTATTACATTATATTATATTTCGTTCAGTAGATGGACTGTGTTGGATAAATGTTTGATTTCTATTTTAAGATGCGGTTCTTTTATCAGAATTCACAAAAGAAAAAATAAAATAAAGATCCGTTTGAAGTGCAAAATCATAGTATTCTATTTAATATAAATTGGAAAAAGATATTAACTAATATCCATAAGGATAGTCTAGCTTTGTATAATACTCCCTGCAAATCTTCATTCTATGAGAGGGTTTTATCTAATGTTAATCCCAAATATTTGATTTCCTTCCAAAAAGGGATTTCTTCACTTTGGATAGTAGGGCGGATTAATCTATTTAACGTTTCCTGGTGAACGGTACAACGATTGTCTTTTGCAGGTTTATCAAGAGATTCTCTCCCTTACAGCAAGCGCAAATTATATCTAGACTCACCTGGAGGACTCTTTCTTTTCATATAGATTTACAGGTGCTTGGGAAATGCAGCCATTGTGGTGCAGAGATAATTGCTGCTGAAATCATCCCATTTGTTCTAAATGATACACTTCTGACTATGAGATCTTTGTTAGGAGTATCACACCCTTAGCTCACAAGAACCGAATACACTTTAGTCTTGTGCGTTGCCGTCGAGTCCAGTTGGAATATCCAGGAGCGGTTAATGAAGTGTGACTCTCTCCAAAAATGCTTCTTTCATCAGAATCGCATCAACGCAATTATTCGCTATTCGACTTACAGAATTACGGCAAACGTTTTACGAAATTAAACAAATTTAGTTTATTGTCCATTTTGTGAGACTCCTCTTGAAATTCTAAGCAACTTTGTCTTGGGCATACTTGACAGAATGGAAGACAAAGCAATCATTAGCTTTCCATTTCTATAGCGATTACATACCTTCAGTTTCTGAATAATAATAATAATAATTTATTGAACACCTAAGTTACAACAGTGGGTGTGCAGTTTGGAAACTATGGATTGTACAAATAGGAACTGGTAGCTTCAATTCAGATAAAACCATTAATAATATTGTATGGGTGCTCTTTAGAAAGAATTGCAAGTCTTCTAGAAGCAGTATCAAGTCTTCTGAAAGCACCTCAAGTATTCTAGCAGCAGTAAAACGTCTTTTGGAAGCATTACAAACCTTTTGGAAACATTTTAAGTCTTCTGAAAGCATTTTAAGATTTCTGGAAGCAGTTTCAGCCATCTGGACGCATGTCAAGTTTTCTAGAAACAGTTCAAGTCATTTGGAAGCATTTTAAGTTTTCTGGAGGCATTTCAAGTATTCTAGAATCAGTATCAAGTCTTCTGGAAGCAGTTCAAGTCATCTGGAAGCATGTCAGGTCTTCTAGAAGCATGGCAAGTATTCTAAAAGCTTCCAGAAGCGGTACCAAGTCCTCTAGAAGCACTTTTTCGATGCTACATGCAGTATCAAGTCTTCTGGAAGAACTGTAAAGACTTCTAGAAGCAATATCACGTCGGCTGGAAGCAGTTCAAGTCATTTGGATGCATGATAAGTATTCCAAGTACCAAGTCTCCTGGTAGCATGTCAAGTCTTATAGAAGCATTCCAAGTCTTCTGAAAGCATTTTAACACTTCTGGAAGCAGTTTCAGTCATCTGGACGCATGTCAAGTTTTCTAGAAACAGTTCAAGTCATTTGGAAGCATTTTAAGTTTTCTGGAGGCATTTCAAGTATTCTAGAATCAGTATCAAGTCTTCTGGAAGCAGTTCAAGTCATCTGGAAGCATGTCAGGTTTTTTCAGGACTTCTAGAAGCATAGCAAGTATTCTAGAAGCTTCCAGAAGCGGTACCAAGTCCTCTAGAAGCACTTTTTCGATGCTACATGCAGTATCAAGTCTTCTGGAAGAACTGTAAAGTCTTCTAGAAGCAATATCACGTCGGCTGGAAGCAGTTCAAGTCATCTGGTAGTATTTGAAGTCATCTGGAAGAAGCAGTTCAAGTCATTTGGATGCATGATAAGTATTCCAAGTACCAAGTCTCCTGGTAGCATGTCAAGTCTTATAGAAGCATTCCAAGTCTTCTGAAAGCATTTATAGAAGCAGTAACTAGTCTTCTGGAAGTATTTCAAGTCTTCTGTAAGCAGTATCAACTCCTCTAGAAACATTTCTAGTATCCTACATGCAGTCAAGCATTCTGGAAGAAATGTAAAGTCTTCTAGAAACAATATCAAGTCTGCTGGAAGCAGTTCAAGTCATTTGGTAGCACTTGAAGTCTTCTGCAAACATTTCAAATATTCTAGAAACAAAATCAAGTCTGCTGGAAGCAGTTCAAGTTCATCTGGTAGCAGTTGAAGTCTTCTGGAAATATTTCAAATATTCTAAAAGCAGTATAAAGTCTTCTGCAAGTATATCTAGTATTTTAGAAGCAATATCAAGTCTTTTGGAAGCATTATAAACCTTCTGGAAGCATTCCAAGTCTTCTAGAATCATCAATCTAGTATACTACATGCAGGCTAAAGTCTTCTGACAGAAATGAAAAGTCTTCTAGAAGAAATATCAAGTCTGCTGGAAGTAGTTCAAGTCATCTGGTAGCATTTGAAGTCTTCTGGAAACATTTCAAGTATTCTAGAAGCAGTATCAAGTATTCTAGAGGCATTCCAAGTATTCGTAGAAGCATTTGTAGAAGCGGTAACTAGTCTTCTGGAAGTATTTTAAGGCTTTTGGAAGCAATATCAAGTCTGCCAGAAGCAGTATCAAGTTTTCTGGAAGCATTTGTAGTATTCCAGAAGCAATATAAAGTCTTCTGGTAGCATTTCAAGTCTTCTAGAAGCATTCCAAATCTTCTAGAGGCAGTATTAAGTTTTGTGGGTGGTCTTGGGCGTACTAAGATTGCGACTGATTGTAGAAACGGATGAGAATAACATTTTACATTAAAACCAATATGGTTTTAGGAAGAGAAGATCCACTGTTCAAGCAATTGAAAAAGTGCAGCAACGCGTTGATATTATAAACGAAAAGACTTTAAAGAATAGGAAATTCTGTGTCTTAATTGTTTTTGACATCAAAAATGCATTTAATTCTGCACCGTGGAAAAAAAATAGTTGGATCCTTGATTAATGGAAATATAAGCTCCTATCAAGTGGAAATGATTAAGAGCTACTTGTCTGAAAGAAACATAATAGGTCCAAAGGATCCCTATTAGGTCCACTGTTAGAGAATTAATATTATGATAGAATCCTAAGAGTAAACTTGGAGGTCGAAGTTGAGATTATAGGATCTGGAATTATTGGTTATAGGTCGAGATGATTGTGAACTGAGGAGATGGGTCTTGACATTGCTGCACTGAAAACAGAAATGGTTTTACTTCAAGGGAGAAGAAAGATAAGATCTCTTAATCTTGAAGTGAATGTTCAAGTTGAAATGAAAGTTCTCTTCAAACCGTCACTACCTGGTCACATGATATCTTCTTGACTTAACTGTTATGAGCTTATTCGAATAGTACTTGTAAAAGAAAATGGTGCTAAATGAAAAACAATGAACGTGATATCATTATTATTACGTATAATAATGATACCATGTAAAACTGATATCATATATTGAAGATACCAACAAGAAAATAAATAACCAATCGTTCGTAGATGGCATCTAAGCCTGAAGGCAAAAACTTAGATATAGTACAGTTTGGAACCCGGAAGTTATTTCTCAGTGAAGAAAAACTATCACCTGTTGCCAAGTATCTCATATGACTAAATGATTCTTGTAAGTAGCCTGATTCATGACATCAGAATCATGCCCAAATCCTTTTTGTTTTACGAGATGTCATTTTCTTCCAATTTTACTTTTAACAAATTTGCTTCAATTTCAATTTCATGGAGCAACAAATCCTTGTCGTTTGATATGTTTACATCTTAAAAGTGAACAAATTGAGTCGAGTAAACTCTCTCTGATTCATGTCAACGCATCAGAGAGAGTTTCTTTTGCTGCTTAAATCTTCTATACTATGTCAGAATCTCTATCAGAAGGAAGATTGATAATTATAAATTTGATTGCCAACTTTGTAACTACAGGTCAGATATGAAACTGTTCATATGATGAATAGTCATATGAACAGTTTCATTTTAACATTCCCAACTTAGGCTTAAAGCCTGTCCTATAATATCAGCATATTCGATGATTATATTGTAATTTTTTTTTCTAAAATTTGGCTTAGAATAGATTCGGTTTAACATCAAATTGTTGTATTTAGCTTGAGCAGGTTTAGAAAAGATATAAAGCATTAAATATATTTCCAACTTAAGCCGAGATATTCGTTATCAGCTGATATCAGCATATTAAAACGTAAAGGTTAATCGAACCCTAAGCTTGAAAAGGGATATAACAAAATAAGTTTTTCGACTCACTTTATAAACTTAATAAAAAATTGTTTAAATAAAAAGTCATTAAAATTTTTTTGAGAGAAAATTTTAGATTTGCGCGGAAACGGAAAGAAGTTACACTTACAGCCAAGTTAGAGATAAATCAAAAAACGTTGGGGTGTTTTTAAAAGCAGCTTTAAAACTTAAAAAAACCGAAACGGTCGCGATTTTTTCACCGAACGTTCCTGAATATTGCATAACACTTTTTGCTTGTATCGAAGCCGGATTAAAAGTTACTACTATTAACCCCATTTACACCAAAGGTACGATATCTCAAAAATTAATTTTAATATTATTACTAAATTTTTTGGTTTTTTTAGACGAAATAAAAAGACAATTAATTAATTCAAACACCAAGGTTGTGTTCACCGTAACCGATCTTTATTCCACTACCAGAGATGCGATTTCTTCAATTCCTCAAAATAAAATTGCCATTGTTGTGATTCAAGATAAACCTCATGTGAGTTTGCCAAGTGGGGCGATTAAATTCGACGAAATTTCGAATTATTTTGGAAATTTTGCGTTTGAAGAACAATCCAACACAGACGTGGCTTGTTTACCTTATTCTAGTGGGACGACCGGAACCCCCAAAGGGGTCGAATTAACCCATAGAAATTTAGTTTCGAATTTGCAGCAAATTCAAACCGATGAGTTCCGCTTAAACCGACTCACCGAAGAAAATGTGCAAGATGTCGTTCCTGTAATACTTCCTATGTACCATATTTATGGATTAACCGTAATACTTATGAACATGTTTTCTCAAGGATGCAAATTGGTTACCGTACCAAAATTTGGAACGGATATTTTTTTAAAAATTTTAGATTATTTTAGACCAAATGTTTTTTATGCAGTCCCCCCTATAAGTAATATTATTTAAAATAAATTACGAAAAAAAAACTCGTTTTTTCTTTGTTTTATAGTGCTAATGATGTTAAACAATAAATACATACGAGCGGAACAATTAAAATCGATTCATCAAGTTGTATGTTCCGCGGCTCCTTTAGGAGTAGGCGATATCGAAAAGTTTTTTGTAAAAACCCAAGGGAAAGTAAAATTTATGCAGATTTATGGAATGACCGAATGTTCCCCCATTATTTTACACCAATCCCCGGTTTTAGATAAAGGGAGAAAAGTGGGTGCTAGCGGATTATTGGTTGCAAATACCGTAGCGAAAATTGTTCAAGTCGATGACCCAGATGATACCAATTTGGGACAGTTTGAAAATGGGGAATTACTTGTAAAGGGGCCTCAAGTTATGAAAGGTTACCATAATAATCTTGAAGCTACAAAAGCAACGATTAATGAAAATGGGTGGATACGAACTGGGGATGTCGCTTATTATGATGAAGATGGTCAGTTTTATATAACTGA
This sequence comes from Onthophagus sagittarius, assembly GCA_036711965.1. NCBI lineage: Eukaryota > Metazoa > Arthropoda > Insecta > Coleoptera > Scarabaeidae > Onthophagus > Onthophagus sagittarius. Next base: position 33,676,353 of record JASERS010000005.1, read on the forward strand.
TCGATTAAAGGAATTAATTAAGGTTAATATTAAATAAATTAGTTATTGCAAAAATTTTTTTGTGGAAACGGAATCAGTCGAATCGATAATCCGATCTATCATACTATAAAAAATCGAGTCTTGTGTTGGCTCTAAATTGTTTTGCTAATATTTCTTTATTATTTAGGTAAAAGGATTTCAAGTAGCTCCAGCTGAACTTGAAGAAATCTTAAGGAGTCATCCTGATGTTGCTGATGCCGCGGTTATTGGAGTACCTCACCAACAATATGGAGAGGCTCCTAAAGCGTTTATTGCTTTGAAGAAAGATCATAGGGCAAATGCTGAAGATATTCGATCATTTGTTGCTGGGAAAGTTGCCCCTTACAAAGATTTAACCGGTGGAGTTGTTATTTTAGACAAAATACCGAAAACTGCGTCTGGAAAAACGTTGAGAAGACATCTGAAAGAATTATGATGATTTGTATTTGTACTTTATAAACGAACAATTTATTTTTGGTAAATAAATACGATGTATTTTTGTAAACTTATTTTATTTTAAATTATATAGATATGTGTATGTTATGTTATAAATGTGAGTTCCAAAATTCACTTATACAGGTGAGTTCTTAGTATACAAAAGTTATTTGACCCACCACCTTCTACATACAGCGTGTTCATAAAGTTTAGCTACTTCGATGTTTTTCAAATGGCTTCTACTTAAGTTTTTTAAATGGAACACCCTGTATATTAGGTGCTGGTTGAATTGTCCATTAGATTCCCTTTAATTAATTGTAAATATGATCTAATTTTAATAGTTTCAAAGCAAAATCGGATAAAATGTTTTTACAACGTTTTTAAGAAGGTCCTATAATGAGCACGTGTTAGAGAAATAATAATAATAATAATATTGACTTTATTTCCGTATAAAACACAAAATACAATTAACAATTTAACAAAAAATGTAAGCGAAAATTAATACGGAAAAAGGCGAAGTTCAGCTATATAGCTGCTTTTCAACTTAACCATACTTAACAAAAAAAAAAACAACAAAATCAATACATATATCTTTATAGATCGTAAACATTGCGCTTAAAGATCAATATACACATAATCAATAATCAATAGCACACAATAATAAGAAACATTGAAGAGAAAAATAATGTGGAAACTTTAAATATTGTATAAATTACACAAACATCACATTCCGAGATCAAACCATGACACGTACTTTAACTCAAGGGGCAGATTATTGTATATCTTTGTTACTTGATAACTAAATGAGTTTTTGAAAAACTCATGGACATGAGCTGGAGGCGTCAGACCTAAACTGTATCCTGTTGTAGAGATATGGCGGCTTTTCAGTTTTTATTAAGACTTATTGATAAACTTAAGGGGATGGGTCATGACATTGTTGCACTGAAAACAGAAATGGTTTTACTTCAATGGAGAGGAAAGTTAAGATCTCTAAACCTTGAAGTAAATGTTCAAGTTGAAGTGAAAGTTCTCTTCAACCCGTCACTATCTTGCCACATGATATCATCTGTCAGTCGTCTGTTTGCAGATTTCCTAATCACCTCCATAATAAAAAAATCTGCCTAATTATTATGAACTCATCCGAATACTGATTAAATATAGGATATTTAAGATATCAACAAGAAAATAAACAACCAATCGTTCGCAGATGGCATCCAAGAGTGAAGGCAAAAACTTAGCTATAGTACTCTTAGGAACCTGGAAGTTATTTCTTAGAAAAGAAAAACTATCAGCTCTTGATAAGTATCTCATAACTATTTGTAGTTTAATATTCAGCTAATATTTTAATATTCGTGCAAATACTCAAAACATAGTCAAATTGCCCGATATTTAGCTGCAAACGGTTCTTGTAAGTAGTCCGAACTTCCTGTTCCACTTCAAGAAGAAAATTATTAGACAATCGCTGTGGATTGTGGCATAGAATCCAGAATCATGCCCAAATCCTTTTTCTTTTACAAGATTTCACTTTCTCCTAATTCAAACTCTTAAGAAAACTGCTGCAATTTCAATTTCATGAAGTCAAAGTAATGTCTCAAAGCGACGTAAGGCTCCTACAAGCTATATCAAGTCTAAAGCTGCCTTTTGCGTGAGGGAGAATTGGATATTTGTGAATCGGGTATTTCGTTCGGATTGGCTAATAGCGACCACGTGATGCCAGGACCTTGACACGTGGAATACCCGATATACAAATACGCAATTCTCCCTCGCACTAAAGCCAGCTTATAGAAGCATGATACGCCAAGTTGAATTCCTGCTTTCCGAATCATATCAGAATCTCTATCAGAAGGAAGGTTGATAATTATAAATTTGATGGTTAACTTTGAAATTACAGGTCAGATAAAGAATACGATTGTAGCAATGTTGATCAACATTCTCAAGCTATTTAGAACGGTGTCATTTAACAAGATCACAACATTCACTATTCTCAACTTAAACTTATGATATCATCGATGATTATTGCAAAATAATTTTTTTTTCAAAAATTTGCTTTGATTTTACACAAAATTGTTTATTTAGCTTAAACAGATTTAAAAACGAATAGAGCATTAAATATATTTCCAATTTAAGCCGAGATATTCGTTATCAGCTGATATCAGCATATTAAAACGTAAAGGTTAATCCAACCCTAAGCTTGAAAAGGGATATAACAAAATAATTAATTATTTTAAATTAAGGTTTTAGGAATAAATTAAGTTTAATATTAAATAAATTAGTTATCGCAAAAATTTTTTTATGGAAACGAAATCAGTCGAATCGATAATCCGATCTATCATACTATAAAAAATCGAGTCTTGTGTTGGCTCTAAATTGTTTTGCTAATATTTCTTTATTATTTAGGTAAAAGGATTTCAAGTAGCTCCAGCTGAACTTGAAGAAATCTTAAGGAGTCATCCTGATGTTGCTGATGCCGCGGTTAAAGTTGCCCCTTACAAAGATTTAACCGGTGGAGTTGTTATTTTAGACAAAATACCGAAAACTGCGTCTGGAAAAACGTTGAGAAGACATCTGAAAGAATTATGATGATTTGTATTTGTACTTTATAAACGAACAATTTATTTTTGGTAAATAAATACGATGTATTTTTGTAAACTTATTTTATTTTAAATTATATAGATATGTGTATGTTATGTTATTAATGTGAGTTCCAAAATTCACTTATACAGGGTGAGTTCTTAGTATACAAAAGTTATTTGACCCACCACCTTCTACATGCAGCGTGTTCATAAAGTTTAGCTACTTCGATGTTTTTCAAATGGCTTCTACTTAAGTTTTTTAAATGGAACATTAGATTCCCTTTAATTAATTGTAAATATGATCTAATTTTAATAGTTTCAAAGCAAAATCGGATAAAATATTTTTACAACGTTTTTAAGAATGTGCTATAATGAGCACGTGTTAGAGAAATAATAATAATAATAATATTGACTTTATTTCCGTATAAAACACAAAATACAATTAACAATTTAACAAAAAATGTAAGCGAAAATTAATACGGAAAAAGGCGAAGTTCAGCTATATAGCTGCTTTTCAACTTAACCATACTTAACAAAAAAAAAAAACAACAAAATCAATACATATATCTTTATAGATCGTAAACATTGCGCTTAAAGATCAATATACACATAATCAATAGCACACAATAATAAGAAACATTGAAGAGAAAAATAATGTGGAAACTTTAAATATTGTATAAATACACAAACATCACAGTCCGAGATCAAACCATGACACCTACGTGCTGCCTACGCAGCAAGTATACTCCATAGCCACGCTTAAAGGTCGAAACATTCAAGGAGCACTTTAACTCAAGGGGCAGATTATTGTATATCTTTGTTACTTGATAACTAAATGAGTTTTTGAAAAACTCATGGACATGAGCTGGAGGCGTCAGTGTACCTTTATATCTAACGTTCAAATTATGTACATCAGACCTAAACTGTATCCTGTTATAGAGATATGGCGGCTTTTCAGTTTTTATCACCTTAAAAATCAACACAGCATAATGTGAACATCTACGATTCATTATGTCTAGCCATTTAGTTTCAAAAAGTTTATCACTAATATGGTCTCTTCTACGAATTCCATAAATCAGTCTTAAACATGAATTTTGAATCTTTTGTATTTTTTTACTAGATACATAACTTATGAATGGAGAGTACACTGCGTCACTATAATTAAAATGAGATAGTACTAAGGACTCACACAATAGTATTCTATTCTTTTTATTGAGGAATTGTCTACTATTGAATAACATTCTTATATTCGCATAAGCTTTCTGTGTGCATTTGTTTATATGTTCCGCAAACTTTAAGGATTCATTTATTATCAAACCTAAACTGTTTACAGATCCTTTGCATTCCAATTGTGAACCATTTATTGAAATTTTTAATTTTGACTTAATAAAATTTCTATGTCGTTCCGGGGCAAAAAGAATGATTTCCGATTTAACAGGATTTATCCGTAATCCATGTCGTGTAGATGCTTCAACCAGGCGATGGAGGTCATCATTAATAATGGCAAGAAGTATCCAACGACCGTACGTGGGCAATAAGTATAAAAATGATTTATTCAGGATAAACGGTCCACAAAGTAATTAATGAAACAACTTTTTAAAATTTGCTAATATATTTCGAATGTATTTTTCATTCTTCTTCAGAGCATTTATGTTGCTAAAATGGAGATTTTTTTATTACAATTAATGAAAAGGTTTTTTAACATGAGCATCCAACATATGTTGAAGACGCCAAAGAACAAAATAAGATGAAATTAAACTTACTTGTTTTAAAAAGCATGAAATATAAAAAACCGTCTTGGTCGGTATCGATGAATTAAAATAACAAATTAAAAGTTCAACAAGAACGTGTAAAATTTAACAATACAAAATGGACTCGATGAGAACGTTAAAATGTAAAAATTGATATGAAAAAAAAAAACAACCTGTTTTCGATCGCAAACACAACCCCGAAAAACGAAACTGCGTACAAACCGAAATTTACCAAAAACAAAGCGGAAACTTTAAAAATTAAATTTCAAAAATTCAAACCAAAGAAACGATTTATCAAATAAAAACAATAAAACGTAATCAGAATAATTAATACAGACTATGTAAATAAGAAAATGCAATTAACAATCAAAAATGAACCTACTAACTTAAAAACTAGAAAACCATATCATTAGAGAAAGTAGAAACATTATTAATATCATGATTATGTTGGGTTGGTGGATTATAGTTATGGTTAGTCTTGTCCCTAGTAAACAAGTAAGTATATGTTACTTAAATTCTGAGTATCCGTTCTATAGTTAACAGTATTACTAGTGTAATTTACATGGACCATCTCTAAGAAAATTCTGTTGTAGTAATTAGATTCAACATCCAAAATTTTAACGTTATCAAAATCGAAGGTGTGTTTGCAATCATGAACATGTTGGGATAATGCACAAACGGTCTTATTCAACCGGCAGTTACTTTTATGTTTAGAAATTCTACTTTTAACCCATTGAGAAGTCTGACCAATATATTTTCCACTACAATCGTTGCATGAAATGCAGTAAATTAAATTGGATTTAAATTTGTTTTCTGTAGCGTCTTTAAGTTTTGTGAAATGGTTACCAAGTTTGTTATCGTAGCACTCAACTTCTTTTAAATTGTCAATCACTGATAATGCTTTTTTCAAAGAATCACTTAACTTCTCGATATAAGGTAGTTTTTTATAAATGATAGGTTCAGTTGTAAGTAAAGATGGGTTCGTTAAACCGACCTGGTTTATGTTATTATTAATTAACGGTGTTGAAAATAAAATTTTATTAATTAATTTACTTGGGTAACCATTATTAACAAAAGTTTTTTGTAGAAATTCTAAGTTTTCACGAAGAAATTCTTTATCACAAATGTTGGAGACTCTGCGCTTCATGCAACGTACAGTTGAAAGTTTGTGCTTAAAGCTATGACTTGAGAAATAATTAAGATAACGTCCTGAGTAAGTCGGTTTAACGTACCAATCAAACTTAATCTTATTGAAACCGTCTCTGATTATTTTAGTATCCAAAAATGGAATGCTATTATTACTTTCCAACTCCATTGTAAACTGAATGCTCGGATGAAAATCATTAAAACAATTTAACACTGTATTGACATCATCCTTGTGTACCCCCAAAACCAAATCATCAACATATTTCTTAATGAAATTTATACGAAAAACTGAACCATTATTAATCAAAATCTCGTCCAACGCATAGTCCATCACAATCAAAGCCAAGACAGGTGATATTTTAGATCCCATAGGTGTACCTTCGACTTGATGATAAATAACATTATCAAATGTAAAAATTGAAGTGTCAAAAATCAACTTTAAACCTGTTAAAAAGGTATCCCTATCCCATGAGCAATGTTCAGCAATTAAATTCCATTTTTCCTTAATTATCTCATTAACCAAATCCAAAGGGATAACGGTGAACAAACTAACAACATCTAAAGAAATTAAGATGTGATTTTCAGGGAGGCTGTAACCTCTAAACTCTTCAACAAATTGAAAGGTGTTAGTGATGTTATAATTAGTTCTGTTACTAAAAGTCCGACTTAATATATCAGAAATGTGACCCGACAAATCGTACGATGCCGCACCAATGGAAGAGATGATAGGTCTTAAAGGTACTCCTTCCTTATGAATTTTTGGTAGAAAGTATGCTTTGGCTAAAATAGAATTATTAATTGTTAACTTTTTCTTTTCAGAAAAATACTAAAATACTGTGCAACCCATCACACGTTCTACCGGTACCCATATAGTTAGTGATAATATTAGTGATTTTGCCTCTCACCACATTTTTTTGTCTGTTTTCAGTTCGTTAATGATGTTCTCTAAGTACATCAACAACCTTTTTAGATCGAAATTATGAGCATCCACTGGTAAGTTAAATCTACAGATGACATCTACAGAGGACATCTACAGATGTTAAATTGACTAACCATTTTTTGTTATCATTAAAGAATTTTACGTTATTTTTGGACCTGGTTAGTATCATCTTAAACTTTTTAATATTACTTTTTCTAACATTACAAAAAATCTTATTGTATTTAAATTTAAGAGAATCAACAAAATTATTATAAACATTGGATGGTAACAAGGCTTTTATGCGGTTGGACAAATTGTTAAACGAGACTTTAATTTTACTCAAATTATCTATAGTGATTTTTATTTCTAAATTTAATGTGCTTACTGCCCACCTATCTTTCAAACTTTCCAATCTTCTCAGGAGGATTGATGAGTCAGTTTCTAACAGGTTGATCCAATTCTTTGAGCAATTTCCAATGTGTGGTGGGAAGAGTCCATTTCTTCTACATTTTATTAAAGAGGTAAGACGATTTTTTAACTTTGCCAGCTTGGTGTTAAGTCTGCACATCTTCTTCAAAAGATTGACGGTAGGATGGCCAAAATTCCTTCCAATTTCTTAAAAAAAATCCCATTATCTATAAGTTATAACGGCAAGAAGTATCCAACGACCGTACGTGGGCAATAAGTATAAAAATGATTTATTCAGGATAAACGGTCCACAAAATAATTAATGAAACAACTTTTTAAAATTGCTAATATATTTCGAATGTATTTTTCATTCTTCTTCAGAGCATTTATGTTGCTAAAATGGAGATTTTTTTATTACAATTAATGAAAAGGTTTTTTAACATGAGCATCCAACAATTCCAATTTACATTTTAACGTTCTCATCGAGTCCATTTTGTATTGTTAAATTTTACACGTTCTTGTTGAACTTTTAATTTGTTATTTTAATTTATCGATACTCAGTTTTAATGTGTTTTCTACTATGACCAAGACGGTTTTTTATATTTCATGCTTTTTAAAACAAGTAAGTTTAATTTCATCTTATTTTGTTCTTTGGCGTCTTCAACATATGTTGGATGCTCATGTTAAAAAACCTTTTCATTAATTGTAATAAAAAAATCTCCATTTTAGCAACATAAATGCTCTGAAGAAGAATGAACAATAGATTCGAAATATATTAGCAATTTTAAAAAGTTGTTTCATTAATTATTTTGTGGACCGTTTATCCTGAATAAATCATTTTTATATTTAATTCAAGGGGCAGATTATTGTGTATATTTGTTACTTGATAACTAAATGAGTTTTTGAAAATCTCATGGACATGAGCTGGAGGCGTCAGTGTACCTTTATATCTAACGTTCAAATTATGTACATCAGACCTAAACTGTATCCTGTTATAGAGATATGGCGGCTTTTCAGTTTTTATCACCTTAAAAATCAACACAGCATAATGTAAACATCTACGATTCATCATGTCTAGCCATTTAGTTTCAAAAAGTTTATCACTAATATGGTCTCTTCTACGAATTCCATAAATCAGTCTTAAACATGAATTTTGAATCTTTTGTATTTTTTGACTAGATACATAACTTATGAATGGAGAGTACACTGCGTCAATATAATTAAAATGAGATAGTACTAAGGACTCACACAATAGTATTCTATTCTTTTTATTGAGGAATTGTCTACTATTGAATAACATTCTTATATTCGCATAAGCTTTCTGTGTGCATTTGTTTATATGTTCCGCAAACTTTAAGGATTCATTTATTATCAAACCTAAACTCTTTACAGATTCTTTGCATTCCAATTGTGAACCATTTATTGAAATTTTTAATTTTGACTTAATAAAATTTCTATGTCGTTCCGGGGCAAAAAGAATGATTTCCGATTTAACAGGATTTATCCGTAATCCATGTCGTGTAGATGCTTCAACCAGGCGATGGAGGTCATCATTAATAATGTCACAAGCTGTTGCCGTTGAATCTTTAAGAAATGAGTAATAAATCTGCGTATCATCCGCATAAAAGTGAGATGTGCAGTGTTCAACCTTCCTACTAATTTGGCTAGTATATATAGTATAAAGCAAGGAACCAAGTACGGAGCCTTGGGGGACACCAGATGCAACAGACAATGGCAACGACGTTTCCCCATCAACAACAACAGACTGACGTCTGTTAGCAACAAAACTATAGAGCAGATCAACAGCAGAATCGTCCAAACCAACAAAATGCAGAATAGATCTTAACAATTCATGATTGATGGTGTCGAAAGCCTTCGAATAATCTATCAAACATAAAATCGTTGCTTTACCCTTATCCAAAGCAGACAAAACAACATCTATAATCCAAAGTAACGCATTTGTACAGCTATACCCCGAACGAAAACCCGATTGTGTTAAAGGCAATATATTTTTTTCGGCTATAAATTTCTGCAATTGACTAGCCAAAATCCGCTCCATGATCTTTGATATCACTGGAAGAATACTTATCGGACGCAACTCAAGAAATGTCTTAGGATTCGCTACTTTAGGTAGAGGTTTAACAAGAGCGTACTTCCACATGTCCGGAAATGTGGATTGCACAATAGCCTCATTTATAATGTGTCTTAAATAGAGTACGATGTGTGGACAACACAACTTAATAAATTGAATATTTAATTTGTCATGGCCAGCCGCCCCACTTTTTAGATGACCAATGATATTCAACACATCTCCATCTGTAATGGTTTGAAATTTAAATTTAAAGTCCATTATATTGTTGGTGGCATAATAATGATACAATTCCATATCTAGAGGTAGCGTATTCAAGATTGTATTAACAAAATAATCATTCAACGGATTCGGAATGCAGAGATAACTGGGTATATTATATAAAAATAATAATTGAATATCTTATAAACTCTATGAGTTAGTAATGTATACGGTTTTATGTAGAAATTTAATAGTATTCATAATATGATAAAATATACAGGTGTTCCATTAAAAAAATGACGTACTCTCAGTTACCCCTAAATAGATCAATTTTTGAAAAAACACTAAAGTCGATGGTATTAAATTTTAGATGCCACAAATTTTAACTTTCTACCTCGATCAGTCTTTAAAAAATTCCAGTTTATTGAACGAAGTGTGTGTTAAAAAAAATTGCTAACTGCAATATCTCAAAAAACATATTTTTGTGTGTAAAATCAGAATATGTAATCAAAACTATACCATTCTATTTAAAATAACATAGACTTGTTTATTTCGGATAAGGATTAAGATAAGGATTAAAATAAAAGCTTAAAGATGTTTACAAATTGTTAATTTATTTAAAAACCATAAATTACATAAATTTAATAAGAAACATTTATTTTATAGTAATTATAGTAAGTTACATTATTACAGTTCAAAATATTGTTAGTTACAATCCCAACATTGAAACCACGCAGTAATCATTGATGTACGATCACTTTTGGGAGTAACTGTACTATTACTTTTACATCCTGTTGTGAAAATCAAAGAATTTGAGCACTATTAATTTTTAATTGTTATAAAAGAATTCCAAACACATTATAACTAATATTAATTTTTATTCGCGTTATTCGCGTCATTTTGCGATATATAAAAGTATGTAAAAAATAAATAACTATAATTCGTTTTTTCTATAATACATGCCAAATTGTTGTAAATTTTATCTGGAATATTCATTTAAAGCTTTAAAGATCTTCCTGTATTCATCATAAACCTAGAAGAATACAGAAGATTGATTTATTTAGTTACTAAAAATCTAAAATAAAAATTTATACAACATCACGGCCAAGAAAATCCGTAAAAACTTTACGTCGAAGGTATTATAGAAAGAAAATGATCACGCATACTCACGTTACTTACACATCTCCAAGCACCAGAACTTGAGCACCTTTAGACAACAAACGTGATTATCGAAAATGTTCCACACTTACATGTTATTCAGTAAAAGTTGATGTCTAACTGAACGATTTTGCTTGAGTGATTAGGTAAATTTGATAGATAATTCTTTAATAAATTAAATCATTTCCACTCACGTCAACCTCAAATAATTAAAAGGAAATGCGTGAGATTTGTGTGAAAATGACAAAAAAAAATTTAAATTATCTTCGATGTTGAACGGCTTTATGATAAATGAAATGAAAATTAAATCGGGGTTGAACGTATTTCTAACGGATGAACGTCTTCAGAACGTAAGGCATGTTTACTCGAGTAAGATCAAAAATCAAAGAGGAAAATTTCTTGTCGATTTATACCTGCTCGTTCACCAAAAAACTCGAAACCGGCCGACTTGGCACGTCACGTAAAAATTATTGCCAACCGAAATAAAAACAACTTAAAAATAAAATTGTAATGAACAAAATTGATAAAACTAAGAATTGTTTCTTATAACCAAGTCGGTTAGGCATTCACTGAACAAGATTCTTACAAAAACTGGGATTGATTTGCTCAAATTCTCTCAATAAAAGGCGCTCTTCAACTGAGATTTGTTGGAAATGGCATGTTCTCAAACTTTTGTGTAAAAAAAAATAATAACTAAATAGTTCCATATGTTTTCGATTGAATTTATGTACGGACTTTGGGGTGTAGTTTCCATCACATGAGGACAATTGTACAAGAGCCAGGAACGTACTTTATAAGCCTTGTGCTTCGGCTCGTTATCTTGGTAAAATCGCCAGTCATTACCCAGGAACAGTTTATCAACATATTTAGGTAAATTGATTCTTAAAATATCTAAATAAACATTTTGATCCATTATTCCTTCGATATAGTGCAACGATACGAGCAACATCATCACAGATCTGCCACCATGTTTCACTATTGGTTTCAGATTCTATAATTGCAGCTCCTCATTTTCCTTTCTTCATACGTAAGGCTTACCATCCGAACCAAAAATGTTAAAATTACTTTGAACCAAAATTCCCTGTTTTGCGAATTTTGATCTTATACTCTGGTTCTTTTTGCGAATTAGTGGTTTCGTCTTGCTTTTCTACCATTCAAACCGGCATCATGAAGGACATTTCTGATAGTTGACGCACTGGCTTTTTTTCCTCAGTAATTTTCAGTAATAATAGCCAGCTTTGATGCACTCAGGAAAGGATTTTTCTTTATTTTACGAACTAAATATCGTATTTCCGAATCAAACTGTCAATAGTTCAGGCAATCTCTCCCACAGATTTTACTTCTTGGAAATGTTTAATAACTAATTTTTTCACTTTTGGTCTCTCTGTCTAGACATTCCGGATAGCTAACAAAATTTCCTCATAAACAATAAAAGAATGATATTTAGGGATAATTCCCTTTTAATATTGTTAAAAAAAAGATTGTAAAAGATCATAACTATGAGATTTAAAGATTCAATTTAAATCTCAGAGTTATGATTTTTTAATTAAATCTATGCGAGAAGTTAATATGCGTTAGGAAAAAATTAAGCAATTTTCAAAGAATCGGATCTTAAGAACTAATTGGGGTATTGTAATGAAATAAGAAGCAATTTGAAGAAAATTTCTTTAGTATTTAGTGTGCGAAAGATTATTTCTTCGAATCTTTAAATCTCAGAGTTGTGATTTTTTGATTAAATCTCTGCGAAAAGTTAATATGTGTTAGGTAAAAATTAAGCAATTTTCAAAAAAAAATCGGATCTTAAGAACTAATTGTGGTATCGCAATGAAATGAGAAGCAATTTGAAGAAAATTTACTTAGTATGTAATGTACCAAAGATTGTTTCTTCGAATCTTTAAATCTCAGAGTTATGATTTTCTAATTAAATCTCTGCGAGAAGTTAATATACGTTAGGAAAAAATTAAGCAATTTTCAAAGAATCGGATCTTAAGAACTAATTGGGGTATTGCAATGAAATAAGAAGCAATTTGAAGAAAATTTCTGTAGTATTTAATGTGCGAAAGATTGTTTCTTCGAATCTTTAAATCTCAGAGTTATGATTTTTTAATTAAATCTATGCGAGAAGTTAATATGCGTTAGGTAAAAATCAAGCAATTTTCAAAGAATCGGATCTTAAGAACTAATTGGGGTATTGTAATGAAATAAGAAGTAATTTGAAGAAAATTTCTTTAGTATTTAGTGTGCGAAAGATTGTTTCTTCGAATCTTTAAATCTCAGAGTTATGATTTTTTAATTAAATCTATGCGAGAAGTTAATATGCGTTAGGAAAAAATTAAGCAATTTTCAAAGAATCGGATCTTAAGAACTAATTGGGGTATTGTAATGAAATAAGAAGTAATTTGAAGAAAATTTCTTTAGTATTTAGTGTGCGAAAGATTGTTTCTTCAAATCTTCAAATCTAAGAGTTATGATTTTTTAATTAAATCTATGCGAGAAGTTAATATGCGTTAGGAAAAAATTAAGCAATTTTCAAAGAATCGGATCTTAAGAAAATAAGAAGCAATTTGAAGAAAATTTCTTTAGTATTTAGTGTGCGAAAGATTGTTTCTTCGAGTCTTTAAATCTCAGAGTTATGATTTTTTAATTAAATCTATGCGAGAAGTTAATATGCGTTATGTAAAAATCATGCAATTTTCAAAGAATTGGATCTTAAGAACTGATTGGGGTATTGTAATGAAATAAGAAGCAATTTGAAGAAAATTTTTTTAGTATTTAGTGTGCGAAAGATTGTTTCTTCGAATATTTAAATCTCAGAGTTATGATTTTTTAATTAAATATATGCGAGAAGTTAATATGCGTTATGTAAAAATTATGCAATTTTCAAAGAATTGGTACTTAAGAACTAATTGGGGTATTGTAATGAAATAAGAAGCAATTTGAAGAAAATTTTTTTAGTATTTAGTGTGCGAAAGATTGTTTCTTCGAATCTTTAAATCTCAGAGTTATGATTATTTAATTAAATCTATGCGAGAGGTTAATATGCGTTAGGAAAAAATTAAGCAATTTTCAAAGAATCGGATCTTAAGAACTAATTGGGGTATTGTAATGAAATAAGAAGCAATTTGAAGAAAATTTTTTTAGTATTTAGTGTGCGAAAGATTGTTTCTTCGAATCTTTAAATCTCAGAGTTATGATTTTCTAATTAAATCTCTGCAAAAAGTTAATATACGCTAGGTAAAAATCAAGCAATTTTCAAAAAATTGGATTGTAAGAACTAATTAGGATATTGGAATGAAATAAGAAGCAATTTGAAGAAAATTTCTTTAGTATTCAGTGTGCCAAAGATTGTTTCTTCGAATTTTGAATCTCAGAGTTATGTTTTTTGATTAAATCTCTGCAAAGAAAGCGACGTTGCCTCTTTGGTTTGAAAGATACAGGTGCTTATTATGATAAATGACGCATTCAAAACAACTCCTCAAAATCGCAATTCTTGATTTCTTTCCTACCAATTCAACCCTCTTCTCCCACAATCATAGTCCAATTAACTAACTCTCAGTCTCACCAACCCACAAATACCTACATTACGCTCGACAGAACGCTAAAATTCTTTGCCAACGCCGTCAAATTGAAGATGAAAATGAAAACTCGCGCCAAGTATTTCATATCTCTGTCATCTAGAGGTCGAAGTAGGGAATTGTCACAAAATGTATGGATTTAGCAAATCCATATGCAGACCAATTACAAAGGACTTAAGTTGGGTTTAAGTAGTCAAAACCATTATGTTTATAATAAATAAGAAATCCACAAAAATTTGCAGCTAAATAAAGATTTAAACGAAATAAAAAGCTTAAAAAATCAACTTTATTACAAAAAAATAACATCATAATTAAACAGACTCAATTTTAGCTTTTTTAGCCGGTTTTAACCACGAATCCAAAGTATTAGGTCTCCTATAAAAAAAAGCAAAGAAAATAACAAATATTAATTCATTAAATCCTTACTCACTTTACATTAAACTTAGCCATGCATTCTTTTTCATTACAACTCGTTTTATTAACATACTTTTTATTAACAGTATAAAATTTCAACTTAAATTCATCTCCACTTCGTTTATTAAAAGGTTCAGAAACGATTTTTAATGCCTCATCATTACTAAATCCCTTAAAATCTAACCAAGTTAAAATTTCTTCTTCAGTATTTAAAATAATCGGCATTCGATGATGTAACCAATTCAAGGAATCATCCGATTCCATTGTTAAAATCGTACAAGAGTATTTTTGGGTATCATCAATTTTTTTAATAGTCCATAATCCAGCCATATGCATTAAACGTTTTTTGGATTTTGATTCAACTCCTTGATAAATAAAGTATGGTTGTTTTTGATCTGGTCCGGAAGCTGTTTGCCATTCATAGAAACCTTCGGCAACGATGACACATCTTTTTTTTGAATTTAAACTGTCTCTGTATAAAGAGGATTTTAATAAGTTTTCTAAGCGACAATTATGAGTGTGTGCTAAAGCTTGAGGGTTCACTTCCTATAAAAAAATATTATTATTATAAATAAGAATATATAAATTATTAATAAAATACAAATGACGGTGTAAATCCCCATTTCATTGGCACCAAAGATAAAGTTTCTTCGATGTTTTTTTGGTTAAGTTCCGGTTGGAATGTTAAAACTGGAACTACCGTCGTGGGTGGGCCGTTATAAAAAGGTTTGTAGGTATAACCTGAGTCGTTTTTCCATTTAGGTTTAATTGTTTTTGAGCTTTTTGTTATAGCACATGAATTATGTATTTCTTCGGGATCTAAAGAACTATAATATAAAGGAATTTTGTGGGTATTTAAGTTGTTTTTGTTGCATTTTATGTTAGTTTGATTGTAAATAATATATTTACCAAGCTAATCTACCACACATTGTAATCTTATTGTTAGATTAATCCAAAAATTAAATTTAAATATGTTTGTTTTGATATAATAAATTTTGACAGATAGATGACAGTTCTAGGAAATTTTAATGTTATTTAGGTGGTACCCTGCCAAATTTTACTAAATTTACTTTATACAGCTGTTCCCTTTATTCCCTGATTTTGTAATTTCTCGTAGGTAAATTACAAAATCCGGCTTATTACAATAAGCACCGATGTGGCTCAAGTTAGATTCAGATTCGAATCTGAAGCAGATTCAGATTCGTTTCTTTACAGTCGACCAGACAAATACTTATAATGAACATTAAATAATTATATTTCTTATTATTTAGGGAATGTGGCACCCTGAAACCATGTTAGGAAATTGACTTAGCGATCTTTTAACCCCTCTGCAAAGGGACAGATGCGGACAGGGCGGGGGATTAATAATAATAACTCGGTATTAGGTGTAAAACGTAAATAATTTTTATCTCAAAATCTGGGAAGTGTAGCACCCTGGAAACATATTAGAAAATTCACTTAACCCTTCTAGAACCCCCCCTGCAAAGGGACACACAAAAATTTAGAGGTGGGGGCGGGGGGTGAATAATTTAAATTATGACGGTTTTAGGTGTAAAATGTAAATAATTTTTTCTCAAAGTCTGGGAAGTGTAGCACCTTGGAACCATATTAGAAAATTCACTTAACCCTTCTAGAACCCCTCCTGCAAAGGGACACACAAGAATTTAGAGGTGGGGGCGGGGGATGAATAATTTAACTTAACTCGGTTTTAGGTGTAAAACGTAAATAATTTTTTTCTCAAAATCTGAGAAGTGTAGCACCCTAGAACCATATTAGAAAATTCACTTAACCCTTCTAGAACCCCTCTGCAAAGGGACACACAGAAATTTAGAGGTGGGGGCGGGGGATGAATAATTTAAATTAACTCGGTTTTAGGTGTAAAATGTAAATAATTTCTTTCTCAAAATCTGGGAAGTGTAGCACCCTAGAACCATATTAGAAAATTCAGTTAACCCTTCTAGAACCCCTCTGCAAAGGAACACACAAAGGTTTAGAGGTGAGGGCGGGGGATGAATAATTTAAATTAACTCGGTTTTAGGTGTAAAATGTAAATAATTTCTTTCTCAAAATCTGGGAAGTGTAGCACCCTAGAACCATATCAGAAAATTCACTTAATCCTTCTAGAACCCCTCTGCAGAGGGACACACAAAGGTTTAGAGGTGGGGGCGGGGGATGAATAATTTAAATTAACTCGGTTTTAGGTGTAAAATGTAAATAATTTGTTTCTCAAAATCTGGGAAGTGTAGCACCCTAGAACCATATTAGAAAATTCACTTAACCCTTCTAGAACCCCTCTGCAAAGGGACACACAAAGGTTTAGAGGTGGGGGCGGGGGATGAATAATTTAAATTAACTCGGTTTTAGGTGTAAAATGTAAATAATTTCTTTCTCAAAATCTGGGAAGTGTAGCACCCTAGAACCATATTAGAAAATTCAGTTAACCCTTCTAGAACCCCTCTGCAAAGGGACACACAAAGGTTTAGAGGTGAGGGCGGGGGATGAATAATTTAAATTAACTCGGTTTTAGGTGTAAAATGTAAATAATTTCTTTCTCAAAATCTGGGAAGTGTAGCACCCTAGAACCATATCAGAAAATTCACTTAATCCTTCTAGAACCCCTCTGCAGAGGGACACACAAAGGTTTAGAGGTGGGGGCGGGGGATGAATAATTTAAATTAACTCGGTTTTAGGTGTAAAATGTAAATAATTTCTTTCTCAAAATCTGGGAAGTGTAGCACCCTAGAACCATATTAGAAAATTCACTTAACCCTTCTAGAACCCCTCTGCAAAGGGACACACAAAGGTTTAGAGGTGGGGGCGGGGGATGAATAATTTAAATTAACTCGGTTTTAGGTGTAAAATGTAAATAATTTCTTTCTCAAAATCTGGGAAGTGTAGCACCCTAGAACCATATTAGAAAATTCAGTTAACCCTTCTAGAACCCCTCTGCAAAGGGACACACAAAGGTTTAGAGGTGGGGGCGGGGGATGAATAATTTAAATTAACTCGGTTTTAGGTGTAAAATGTAAATAATTTCTTTCTCAAAATCTGGGAAGTGTAGCACCCTAGAACCATATTAGAAAATTCGCTTAATCCTTCTAGAACCCCTCTGCAAAGGGACACACAAAGGTTCAGAGGTGGGGGCGGGGGATGAATAATTTAAATTAACTCGGTTTTAGGTGTAAAATGTAAATAATTTCTTTCTCAATCTCTTTCTTTTTTTTAACTTTATTAAAATCAACTCAACATACAATATAATATTCGCTAACGTGTTTCAATCATGGTTCAAATCACATTTACATATACATAACGATTAATAACATTAAGGAAAAATAGAGGTTTTCCTAAGGCAAATAGTTAAATTTTAATTTACAATAAATCTTGTGGCAACTTTCTTGTTAAACGGCTATGTTTAACAAGAAAGTTCTATCTACTTTTTGAGACCCAAACCAATGTTAGCTGCACTACAACATTTATTGATGATTTTATGGAACCGCCTGGTTGGACATCTTACAAAATCCTTAATAGGCATTATATTTAGTTCGATGTATCTGATCGTTACGAACAAACTAAGGAGTATCTACAGCCGTCCGCCGTCCGCTGTAGATACTCCTATAATAAATAATATTTGTGGTACAAGCGTTGCTCCACACTAGGCAATCATAGGTTACCAGAAATCTTATTAATACTTTATATAGTATCATTGTACATTTAGATTTTAGGTAACTCTTTTCCTATTTATTAGAAGAAATAACTGTTTCAATCGTGCGTATCCTAAATTTGATCTATTGTTTATACGCATATCCCAATTTAATCACTGATCAAGATGCAGACGTAAGTATTTAATAGCTTTGTCTTTAAGATTCCACCGATATTCTGAGTTATTGATTGCAACGTTTATTGAATTTTGGTAACGTCGTAATGTAAAGATTTTGAATTAAAACTTGTCTTCACTTAGGAATAGGCACCATTTAGTAAGTCATTTCTGCATGTTGTTAATAGCATCTTGAAGGTGTTCTATTGTTTTCTCTAAATCACTACCTTGAGTTATAATCAACACTCGTCAGCAAATAGAGCCTTTTTAATTAAAACTTTAGCGGTATGGTATATCATGCAAATATATTGAATAAGGTGCTAATATACCCCCTTGGAACTCCTCTGATACAACGTGAATCTGAATATGACCCATTCTATCTTACATAAAATGTTCGCTCCTGAAGATATGACATAAGTATTTCGGTAATATAGTTATTTAAGCCTAGATATAATAGCCTGAATTTTAAACCCGCCCTCCAAACAGTGAAAGGCAATGGTGGTGAACAACTTATTTTCATAACTTTGCTTAATAAATTCTATAACATGCACCAATTTGTGAATCGCCGAGTGTTGCGTCTGACACCCGAACTGAATATTTGGAATAATATTTCTTTCTATCAACTGTTCTTGAAATCTTCGCAAAATTACGTTTTCAAACAATTTAGATAGTGTCGGTAAGAGGCTAATAGGACGGTAATTAGACATAGTACTGCTCGTTTTACCAGGTTTGTCGAACATTAGTATCTCAGCTTTTTTCGAAGTGACCGGTAAGTAACCAATTTGTAGGCATAAATTGAAGATATCAGTTAGGTAGGTAGTAATGTTCAAGGGAAAGTATGTTAAAATTAAATTTCGTATAGGGTCATGCCCTGGAACTTTTCGATTGGGTAGATTGTAAATTAAATATCCGATTTCCTCATTAGTGACTTCTTCGTCCACCATTGCTATTCGTGGAAGATGCGTTTCATTATATGTTTCAGTAGCATTGGCCAATGACGTGTTTTCTCGGGATATATGAGAAATAAAGGTTACTTCAAGGTAATCGACAAATGCTTGGGTTTTATCTTCATCAGCAGCAACTGTATTCCTTCATGAGTAATTGTACAAATTTTTTCAGTATTCTTTTAGTTGTTATTCACATTCCAGTATCTTTACTGTATGGATAGTACTTAGAAGATTCTGATAACTAGTAATTGAATAGAATTCTAAGGATTCTAAGGATAGTATGTGTCAGTTTATTTAGCTTCTGCTTTAAGACACGATCATGAGTTCTCTGCCAGCTACGTCTCTTTTCTCCTTGATCAAGTCGGGAAATACTTGGGAGTAAATTATAATTTGATGGAATGGATCTATTAGGTTTAGTAGACATTCTAGCTACATTTTTGATTGTTGAGATAAGCAATGAGACAGATCCATCTATAGAGGTAGGACTGGGATACGTATTTGGTGAATCAATACTATAGATCTCTTAAATTTACAAAAGATGTTAACTATACATTTCTTCGAGACATGAACCTGATGGGTTATAGATTTAACATCTCCATATTTTCAATTTACTGTTTAAATCGCCAATTATTAAAAGAGGATAATTATTCAATAGTTGACTAAATTCTTCTTTTATCAATTTACGGTTTGGTTGTCTATAAGTACAAATTATTGTAACTGGTCTCATGTTTATTGGATAAAGTTGGATAGCGACCGTCTCTAGCGAAATATTCCTTAGGTCATAAGGTTTGTGTTTTAATGTGCGTTTAATTAGTATCGCTATTTAGCCTGAAGCTGTTTGTGAGTTGCGATCAAATCTATAGATATTAAAACAAGATATTCGGAACTCTTCTTCTGCTTCTAGATGAGTTTCAGGTATCATGCTAAATCAATTTTATAACAAGCCAAAACCGTTGATATTAAATTTTTCTGTTTCTTCGGACCATTCGCATTAAAGTTTAAAATAGTGACGTTTCTGATTTCGTTTGTAGGGAAACTAGGCATGTGGGAAGGAACGGAGCAATTTATTGAGTATATAATTTTGCGAAATTAATGGTCTGATGATTCGTTTTAGGAGATTCGTAATTGAAGCGTCAATGGTAGACATTTCCGGATTATTCGATGTTTTAGGAGTGCTGGTGTTTTGGGAGGGTGAATTTTGTTAAGCAATGTTTGCAAATGACATATTTGGATGTACAGTTCGGAAGGTGGATGTATGAATTGAGTGCGTGGTTGTTCTTCTAACTTGACGTGGATGAAGTTGTAGTTCTGTGTGGTCGCGACAGCCTCTGTAACTGGTTGGATTCACCACAATTTGCACATTTAGATGGATTGCTCTTTTTCTTTTACAGTCTTTATAATTATGCTCATCTCCTCACTTCACAAATTTGGGTTTTAGTCTTCCCTTTTGTATATGGACATACAAAAATTTAGAAGTGGGGGCGGAGGGTGAAAAATTTATATTAAGTGGTTGTTAGGTTGTTAGGTACTATATTATTTTTTCTAAATATTCTTTTAAAAAAATTATTTACATTTTACACCTAAAACCGAGTTAATTTAAATTATTCACCCCCCGCCCCCACCTCTAAATTTTTGTGTGTCCCTTTGCAGAGGGGTTCTGGAAGGGTTAAGTGAATTTTCTAATATGGTTCTAGGGTGCTACACTTCCCAGATTTTGAGAAAAAAATTATTTACATTTTACACCTAAAACCGTCATAATTTAAATTATTCACCCCCCGCCCCCACCTCTAAACCTTTATGTGTCCCTTTGTAGAGGGGTTCTAGAAGGGTTAAGTGAATTTTCTAATATGGTTCTAGGGTGCTACACTTCCCAGATTTTGAGAAAAAAAATTATTTACATTTTACACCTAAAACCGTCATAATTTAAATTATTCACCCCCCGCCCCCACCTCTAAATTTTTGTGTGTCCCTTTGCAGAGGGGTTCTGGAAGGGTTAAGTGAATTTTCTAGTATGGTTCTAGGGTGCTACACTTCCCAGATTTTGAGAAAGAAATTATTTACATTTTACTCCTAAAACCGTCATAATTTAAATTATTCACCCCCCGCCCTCACCTCTAAATTTTTGTGTGTCCCTTTGCAGAGGGGTTCTGGAAGGGTTAAGTGAATTTTCTAGTATGGTTCTAGGGTGCTACACTTCCCAGATTTTGAGGAAAAAATTATTTACGTTTTACACCTAAAACCGAGTCAATTTAAATTATTCATCCCCCGCCCCCACCTCTAAATTTTTGTGTGTCCCTTTGCAGAGGGGTTCTGGAAGGGTTAAGTGAATTTTCTAGTATGGTTCTAGGGTGCTACACTTCCCAGATTTTGAGAAAAAAATTATTTACGTTTTACACCTAATACCGAGTTATTATTATTAATCCCCCGCCCTGTCCACATCTGTCCCTTTGCAGAGGGGTTAAAAGATCGCTAAGTGAATTTCCTAGCATTGTTTCAGGGTGCCACATTCCCTAAATAATAAGAAAAATAATTATTTAGTGTTCATTATAAGTATTTGTCTGGTCGACTGTAAAAAAACGAATCTGAATATGCTTCAGATTCGAATCTGAATCTAACTTCAGCCACATCACATACAGTTAGGCTAATTAGAAAGTGAGCACCAGTTTCATCAAACAGTCTGCTGGTTTCTAGTCTTATTGCAATAAACCTAGGCTAATATAAGTTCACTAAAATTATATCGAGAAAATTACCTGCCCTTAAAGTATTCTTGAAGTATTTGAACTAATTATAGGTTATTTTATGCAAGAAAGTTGAACAATTTTTGATAAACAAGTTTTTATTGATAAACATTTATCACATATTAAGTAAACAGATCATTCAGATCAATGTTAAAATAGAGCATATAATACAATAATAATATAAAGAAAATTAAATGAACAAAAACTTTTTTAGACTTGTGTTTTATTAATTAACAATAATTTTATTTTCACTTATTTCCACATGGTAAACTCTTATGGCATTTTGATTTTGATGCATACATTTGCTTTGCTTTCCTGCACAAGCACTTTTTTGTTTGGCATTGGGTTTTTGACACTGTACACTTACAGCTATTATAGCCTTGACCTCCAAACATTGACTCATTTGCTACAGCTTGACGAACAGATATATATTCTTCGGGGATATCTTCAACAAATTGTGCGCGAGAAATTTGGAAGTCACTTCTAGAAAACCATGTTTGAATAATTCCACTCTTTGTTCCTATCTGATAAACATCATTATTAATTTTAAGAATTTTTCCAATTAAATTTGGTGCGTCTAAAGGGCCACGGTCGACTTTCGGCACATTTAATACAACAAAATTTCCAACTGTGACCGACTTTAGGTTCTTCCCGGTATTTTCAACCATTTTTTCTGCCGCTCGTTTCTGACCTTCCTGTGCTTTTTGACATTGTGAAGATATATTTTCTTGTCTATTACGAATATCGCATTGATACTCCTTATCATTTTCATCGGAGATTGAGCAAATGTTTTGGAAATAAGTTTTATGAATCTTCATGGAACATGAAGAGCATGAAACAAAAGGTGTTTCATTCAAATATCCCGAACAAATAAAACACAACTCTTGTTGAACATTAGAGAATTGGTTTTTATCTTGATATTCTCCAACTTTTCCCTTATATTCGTCATTTCTTAACTTTTCCAAACCTTCTTCACTAAAAACTTTTTCAAGAATTGCCTGTGGAATGTTAGTTGAATTTAGTCCTATCTTTGGTTTCGTTCCAAAAAGGGCTGTATATGGACTGCGCCCTATGATCCTATGCTTTGACGAGTTTTTTTGCCACTGAACGAAGCGGCATCCTATCACCCAATCTGTACTCTTATTGTCATCCATCCACGAACGTAACATATTTTCAACATTCTGGTTGCAGCGCTCTACGCTTCCCTGTGATTGCGGATGTCGAGGTCTTCCATGTACTAGTTTACAATCAGTCCACATACCAGAAAGTTCTTTAACCACATCAGCTGTAAATTCACGTCCGTTGTCGCTTTGTAGAATGTGCGGTGCGCCGAAATCCAAAAATATCTTCAGCAGTTCCATTGCAACTTCAGCAGCACGCTTTGTTGTTAAAGGTCGCAGAAGACAAAATTTAGTTGCATGATCTTGATAATTCATCAACCATTTATATCCTCGACATGGAATTAATTGAAAGTCGATCAAATCAACTTGTCTGCGAAGGTTAAAATCTTTTGTTGTGATTGGTCTTACCACAGTATTACGTTGTTGTCGAGATTTCTTCGTATTACACATTTTACAAAGCGATACAAATATTTCAACTGCTGGTCTGGGAATGTAAAATTTATTTTTTAATTCAAACAGCATTTTATCTCTTCCTCCATGTCCAGTGGCACGGTGACATTGAAGAAGTCTGTTAAAGTATTCTTCAACCGGAATCATTACTACTACAGGATCCTCATTACTACTTCTTTTTTTGATAAAACTCTTGTTTCGCCAATCTCCATTGTGTCGTATTTTCTGGTTAATCCATATTATCTACTAGTCTTCTTTTTGAGGGTTATTTGTATCCAAAACTTCTCGAATTGCTTCTTCTACAGTTGCTTTTGTCCAAGGCTTCTTTAGAACATTTTCACTCTTATTGCAGTATTCTTTCATTCGCGCATTAAAGTTTATTCTCATGTTATTTTCGTCCTGGAAATCAGTTCCATCAGTTTGGATATTGTCGTCCATACTGCAAGCACCTATGTTAACATAAGTACGACTGTTATACGACTTTAAATTTAATATG
The DNA here is from genome assembly GCA_036711965.1 of Onthophagus sagittarius. NCBI lineage: Eukaryota > Metazoa > Arthropoda > Insecta > Coleoptera > Scarabaeidae > Onthophagus > Onthophagus sagittarius. The sequence continues at coordinate 33,700,606 of JASERS010000005.1, forward strand.
TACTTATTTGTAGAAAGTTAATCGACTAAAGCAGTGTCTAGCTGTTAATTTCAAACACATTTGTTAGATGTAGTACAATCAGTTTATAGAAACAAACAGCCAAAATTTTCATCTACAATTATTGTAGACATCATTAGGGTTATAAGAAGGGAAAACATTAAAAATTATCGTAAATTTAAATTATAAAACCTTTATAATTTAACCGCACGAATTTTTTTTGGTTACCTAATATATTAGTAAATCATAAGAAACAGTTGTGTAACGGTTAAAACCAATAAAATACGGTTTTGTTTCAATAAACTAGTGTACTATACCTAACAACTGTGTTTGAAACTAACAGCTAGACACTCCTTTAATCGATAAACTTTCTACATTTCTACCTACGTTTCACGCTCTTCTACTTTTGTTTACCTTATTAGTTGTTTGTCCTTGACTGCACTGCAACAATAGTTAAACAAACCTATAAGAAAACCAACAACAATATGCGATGCTACTGCGCCGCACAAGTTTCAACAAGTATAATGCGTTAATCACAACAACCCCACCCTAGCTTATTCTTAATACGCCGTCGGCTGTAAGGCTGATTGCAAAAAACCTCAACAAAACAAGGCTTTTTAAAGAAACAGTTGGCACGATAACAGCATTGGCACGATAACTCTTCATATGCTGTTAAACCGGTGTGAAGACAGCAGTAAAAGATAGCAGTAGAAATTTCGGAAAATACCCGAATGTCCATAGACGTCCGTAGCCGGGGCTGGTACATTTTTTTAATGTAATATACTATTGCAATATAAATTACCGGTGTAACTTATTTTTCGCGAAAGGAAATTGGACTTGCAAAGGGTCCGCCGGGGTGAAACACCCAGCAGTAGATTATAACAACCCCTAACTTTTTTATTACTTCGAAGTTCCGAACCAAATTGCGTACAGGTGTTCTATGTGTATTTAGAATATTTTTCGGGAAAAGAAATTGTACTTGCAAAGGGTCCGCGGTGGTGAAATGCCCAGCAGTAGATTATAACAACCCCTAACTTTTTTATTATTTCGAAGTTCCGAACCAAACGATTTTCGGAAATTTAAAATTAAATATTTTAAATGCTGAAAAAAATTTAAAGTGTTCGCGCTTTATAAGACTTTATAGGAAATATTGCATTTCATTATATAATGAGGTTCGTCTAAACATTCCAAAAGGCGGTTTAAAAATTAAAAGTAAGAAAATGCCAGATACAGAAATACACTCTAAAGAGTCTTGGCAAAAGAAAATCAAAACTGTGGGTTCGCAATTCATGGGACGTTATTTAAAAAATGTTTCAAAACAAGAAAAACATGTTTGTGATAAAGATATTATAGAGATTGACGATGTAACGAGATGCGAATATTGCGGCTACGGAAAATTAAATATGACCACTTTTGTACAGTGTGATGAATGCAATAGGTGGATTCACCAAATGTGTAAATCAGAAAAATCATTTACTGGCACCTTCATTTGTAAAAAGTGCCAACAATTTAAACCTACAAGAAATCAGCCAAAAAAGTCTACGAAAAAAGTTCCTACCAATTCAAACCAAAAGAAAATACAATTTTTAAATAATGGTTTGGTAAATAACGTAGACTATTATAAACCTCTTACAGGTGGAAGAGGATATGTGGTTTGCCTATTTGAAAATGTGTAATGTCCCATAAAAGAGATTGTTATTGATGATTATTTGACGTTACAACCGTCGAAAATCGTTTATATCAGCTCTTTTCTTATAAATTGTCAACGTATATATTTTCCGGGGAAGAAAAATTAGATGTAGTCAATGAACATCTAATGTTTCCTCTAGTGGAAAATAACTGCCATTTCATGTTAATTGTTGTAAACACTAAATTAAAAACTTTTACACTTTTAGATCCAATTAAGACTGAAAAAAAGAAAAGTGAATTATATTTATATAAATTTTTATCAATATGGTCTCTAAAACACAAGACCATTAACATATTTATTAAAAATTGGACAATTGTCGACATTGACCACATTAAACAAAAGGATGGTTTCAATTGTGGTATGTTTATTATCTCTTTTTGCAAACAGTTATGCGAAGGTAATCCGCTAACTGTATTTAAAAATATGGGTAAATATCGAAAGGAAATAAAAATGTTACTCTTATCAAATAGCGTAGGATTGTCTACACGCTGTTTATATTGTTGCAGAGAGGCAACCTCTTTTGATTATCAATGTAATATATGTAAAAGATATATCCACAATTCATGTGACTCCAATCCTGTAAGCAAAATAGCAGATAATGTTGCCATCAATAATATATGTACATTATGCTCACTTGACAATTAATTATAATAAATTTTACTGTTTCTAACTTAAATATAAGTCCATAAATATATAACACATAATATAAAAATATATACAATAAAAATGTAAAATGTATAAATAAAAATATAAAATATATAAAAATGTTCTAAATATACATAGAACACCTGTACGTAAGTTGGTTCGGAACTTCGATGTAATAAAAAAGTTAGGGGTTGTTATAATCTACTGCTGGGTGTTTCACCCCCGCGGACCCTTTGCAAGTCCAATTTCCTTTCGCGAAAAATATTCTAAATAGACATAGAACACATGTACGCAATTTGGTTCGGAACTTCGAAGTAATAAAAAAAGTTAGGGGTTGTTATAATCTACTGCTGGGTATTTCACCCCCACGGACCCTTTGCAAGTCCAATTTCTTTTCACGAAAAACATTCTAAATAGACATAGAACACATGTACGCAGTTTGGTTCGGAACTTCGAAGTAATAAGAAAGTTAAAGGTTTTTATTGGTATTGTTTCTGGTATTAAATATATTATGTTGATATTAAAAAAATATATAATACAGTAATACAGTAATTCAATTTTTGACCACGCTGTATAAGGTACACCGATATAACAAGTGACGATCTAAAAACGAAAAACGCTAGGTACCAACAACTGTTATCAAAATCAACATATTTTTTTACGTATAATCGAATGGTGTAATAAAAACAAGTTGAAGTCTACTTCCGGTAGACCGGAAGTGGTCGCCATCTTGAAAATATTTTGGATTAATAAATCGGAATGAACAACCCATGTTACCAAAATTTCAAGCCTCTACAAATAGTGTAACCTAAAAAAGTTCTAATGAACCAGTTACGTGAGACACCGGTATATACAGGATGTTTCTGTAAGTCGTGGCATAATTTTAATCACAAATACTTGAGTTAAACGATTTGTGTAAAAATATTTTCTAAACCCATAAATGGCTAAGATATGGGCCTTCAGAGTTGAGAAATTTTTTAACATTTTCTTAAATATTTTGAATATAGTTTGTCCTAGAAAGATCAAATTTGGCAAACATTGCAATGTTATCATGAAAAATCATTTAAGACCACTTTTGAAAACATACAAACACGGGATCAAGCTATACAGGATGTCCACAAAGGAAATTTCATTAAAACTTTTTTATTATGTCGTAAACCCTTAAATTTTCCAACTGATTCTAAAAGCCTATTTCATTTTGAAACTATTTTCACTCTTAGACAATTTTGATTAGATGCATCCTTTTCGAGTTATTCGCAAAAAGATTTAAGCTTGTTTTTTAGGATTTTCATTAATCGTAGGCACCTATGAAAACAAATCGTAAGTAAAGCAATTTGGCATCATTAGTAAATGCGAACAAAGTGAATTTATTAACAATAAAAATAACAAATTACAAAAACAACAACAAAAACAGATCTTCAAACGTAAATACCAATAAAAAATCAGTTAAGAAAACAGAGTAAAATAAAATAAAAACTTGAAAAACAACAACTAAAGTGGATAAAGTATAGTACATATTACAGTAAATGCTCGAAGTGTCCTCCGCCTGCTTCAATGCAGATTTCAAAGCGACGTCCTAAGTTAATACGTAATCGAGGCAATGCGTTTTCTTACCGTATTATTATAAACGACTCCACAATTTTTTGGCGTAATTGTTCAACAGTATCAATATTCGAATTGTATACCAAATCTTTAACACGCCCCCATAAATAAAAGTCTAGGTGAGTTAGATCTGGCGATCGAGCCGGCCAAGTGATAGGGGCTTCTGGTCGTCGTCCAATCCAACTCCCGGGAAAGTGTTGATGTAACCACTCCTTAACAGTATTTGTACAATGAGGAGGCGCTCCATCATGTAAATACCACATTTCAAGTCTTGTTTCATATGAAACATCGTCCAATAACTCTCCCAGATTTTCCAAGTGTTCCAAATAACTAACACCCTTAAGTCTGGAAGGCAAAAAAACGGGTCCGATAATAAAATCGCCAACAATTCCAGTCCAAACGTTAACACTGAATTTCCATTGCGATTAACAAACACGCGTAAAATGTGGATTTTCTTCAGCCCAATTATGAGCATTTCTCAAATTAATTGTTTCATGTTTTAAAAAGGTAGATTCATCTGTAGATAGTATTTTTTCTAAAAACGCACCATCAATTGTACATTTTTCCACCATAGTACGGCAAAACTGTACTCTCAATGGATAATCAGTAATTTTTAATTCTTGAACTGTGGACAAGTGGTATTGATATAATTGCTGTTCGTGTAGGACACGCCAAGCTGTAGTTCTAGATATTCTAAAATGTCGTTTTATATCAGCAGTACTACGATCTGTCACAAAATCCAAAATATGTATCTTCTTCCAATTCGGCTGTACGAACTGACCTCTGATTTCCATTATTTACATACTTCGGTCTTAAATTCCCTGTCTCGCGTAAACGTCTTTCGATTTTAAGAAATGTTTTTCTGTTAGGTTGTCTGCGATTGGGATATGTTTCGCAATATCGTCTTGCTGCTGCGTTAGCATTGCCTAAACACTCTCCCAAAATTAAAAGCATGTCAGTTTGCTCACTAAAACTGAAATTATTTGCCATTTTAAACAATAATTAACGACTAACGTACACTTAGCAGCAGAAGTCTGCGTACAAAAAACTTCTAACACTTTAACTGAAAAAATAAGGGTCATGCTCTAATGTGATAAACTTCAATTTTTTTTTATTTTGTGTATTAACTACATATAATTCTATTAACAAAATATGCATCAATAAAACAGAAATATTAGTTACAAAAAAAATTAAAATTAAAAATTCTCCAAATAATGCGTATGCAAAAATCTGCGTACAAATAAAGACGCCTTCTCCAAAATATACTTATTTACTTAAATACGTAGTTGGCAATATACGCTTTCCGATTTAAATAAAAGATAATCGGTGTCAATTATATTAGCAGAGGCTTAGAAGCTAAAAGTTAGAATGGACACGAAAGGAAAGGAAATTGAATTGGGAGAGAGAAAAATTATTGTAAAGTTATGGAAAGAGGGAAAATCTTTTCGAAAAATAGGAGAAACTGTCGGCAGGTTACACTCTTCCATTCAAAGAGTAATTAATAATTATAAAGACACTGAAGATTACCTCTCACGTCCGCGATCTGGTAGACCACCACTTTTAACAAACCGAGAGAAGCGAAAAATTGCACAGCAGGTTAGAAAAGAACCTAGGCTGACGGCAAAAAAAATAGTAGAAAATGTACAAGAAGAATTTCATAAAACTATCAGCAAAGATACGGTGAGAAGGACGTTAAAAAAAGCTAACTATCACAGTCGCGTTGCACGAAAAAAGCCATTTGTGTCAGAGATCAATCGTCAGAAGCGGATCGCCTTTGCAAAAAAACTCTTAGACAAGCCCATTGAATTCTGGGAGAAAGTTCTCTTTATAGATGAGAGCAAATTTTGCATTTTCGGCATTAAGGGTAAACAACTTGTATGGAGAAAACCTAATACTACCCTTAATCCCGAAAGTTTGAAAGCGGCTGAAAACACGGAGGTGGTGGAGTTATGGTTTGGGGGTGTATGTGCACCAAAGGGGTGGGAAGGTTGGTTTTCATAACATCGACAATGGACCATAAAATGTATATAGACATTTTAAAAGAAAATTTGAAGCCTAGCATCGAAAGCTTGAGCTTGGGGCCCGAATACTTTTTTCAACAAGATAATGATCCCAAACATTGCGCGCACAACACTAAGCTTTGGCTACTATACAATACCCCAAAGCAACTTAAAACACCTCCACAATCGCCGGACTTGAATCCCATCGAACACCTCTGGGATTTATTGGAACGCAGGATTCGGCAACACAACATAACGTCGAAGGAAACGTTAAAAAATGTTATGATTGAGGAATGGGCCAAAATCAGTTCGGACGAAACGAAGAAATTAGTGCACTCCATGCCTAAACGTTTAAGGGAGGTCATTAAACGTAAAGGTTATCCGACCTCATATTAATATAGAAACAATGATCTCATTTATGAATTTTTTATAAATACTGTCCTGATTTGTACGCAGATTTTTGTATACCCGTTATTTGTAGAATTTTTAGTTTTGATTTTTTTCTGTAACTACTGTTTCTGTTTTGTTGAAGCATATTTTGTTAATAGAATTATATGTAGTTAATATACAAAATAAAAAAAAATCAAGTTTATCACATAGGATTATGACTCTTATTTTTTCAATTAAAGTATTACAAGTTTTTTGTACGCAGACTTCTGCTGCTGAGTGTATGTTGGGTAATAATTTGACAGATTGCTTTACTACTTTACTCACAATTTGTTTTCATAGGCGCCTACGATTAATGAAAATCCTAAAAAACAAGCTTGAATCTTTTTGCGAATAACTCGAAAAGGATGCATCTAATCAAAATTGTCTAAGAGTGAAAATAGTTTTAAAATGAAATAGGCTTTTAGAATCAGTTGGAAAATTTAAGGGTTTACGACATAATAAATAAGTTTTAATGAAATTTCCTTTATGGACATTCTGTATAGCTTGATCCCGTGGTTGTATATTTTCAAAAGTGGTCTTAAATGATTTTTCATGATAACATTGCACTGTTTGCTAAATTTTATCTTTCTAGGACAAACTATATTCAAAATATTTAAGAAAATGTTAAAAAATTTCTCATCTTTGAAGGCCCATATCTTAGCCATTTATGGGTTTAGACCAAAAATTTTTACACAAATCGTTATCATTTATGCCACGACTTACAGAAACACCTGTATACAGAATGTCTCACGTAACTGTTTCATTAGAACTTTTTTGGGTTACACTATTCGTAGAGGCTTGAAATTTTGGTAACATGGGTTGTTCATTCCGATCTACTAATCTTTTCAAGATGGCCACCACTTCCGGTCTACCGGAGGTAGACCTCAATTCGTTATTTTAAATGGAATGCTATAATTTTTATTACACCATTCAATTACACGTAAGAAAATATGTTGACTTTGATAATAGTTGTTGGTATCTATCGTTTTTTGTTTTCAAGTTATTCTGATTTGAAGTGTTTTTTGGCATATATCACCATGGTCTTTACAAGCCCATATCTCAGCCAACGTTAATTCAAAAACCTTTTCCATTCATCCTCGTCATATGCTGTCAAATAGATCGTCACTTGTTATATCAGTGTACCTTATACAGCATGGTCAAAAATTCAATTACTGTTTCGCTGTATTCAATTGCGAGAAAGCCGAAAATTTTAAATGTAACGCCCCATATCTTTTTAGCCTATCTAAACGGGAATTTAATTCTCTACAAATTATCTATAAACATTGCTATACCTATTTATTACAGTTTTCTTCATATTGAGTATTTTATTTAAAATCCTACACAAAATGCTGGAAGTCGTTCGTGTTCTTATTAGAAGGCTATGACATTTTGACTGTTTATCGTTTAATTTATTTAAATTATCTATGATATTATTTCTAGAATGATCTGCGATTGAATAAACTTTAGTTTGTTAGCTTTTATTTGCCAAAAATAACCAGCAGGAGAACGCATAAATGAAACAATGAAAAACAATAATATGGCGTAATATTCGACGTAATGATGAGCGAGATTTTCCTAGAGAGTTCAGTTTATTTATTTACGGTACTTTCTTGTAAAATATTATTCATCTAAATCGACCGAAGCACCTCTTACCAAAGAATTTGGTAAAGCAATAAAATATGACAAAACATTTATTCTATTATCTTAAGCTGCTGGTGATAGAAATTTATGGTTTCTTGTTATTTTGATCTTTCCAAAACTAAGAGATACGTCTCTTATCCTATCCAAAACTTTATTATATCCGCCATGAATATAAGACGAATTTAAAATGTTGGCGTGGGAATAATTCGCCATGATATTCAAAGACATTAATAGCAGTAAGTGATGACAACTAAGTAATGATAACAAAAACAAATATGGTGGAAAAACTATCAAAACTCCATGGCTTTTTAACATAAAAACAAGAAACTTTCCAGCATTGCATGCGTCCATTAATTTCCAAATATGAGGGCAACTACAACAAATAGGCACAAGTATCTAAATAGTTTATAGAGAATTAAATTCCCATAATTTATTTTTATAATTTTAAGTTTTTCATTCTTTTATGTTATTGGTTTTAATTTTTGTCATTAAATTGTTGTTTTTCATTGTTTCATTTATTCGGTTTTCTTTTGGTTATTTTTGGTAAATAACAGCTAGCAATCTAAAGTTTACTCAATCACAGTTCATTGTAGAAATAATACTAATAATAATTTAAATAAATTAAACAAAAAACTGTCAAAATATCATGGCCTTCTAACAAAAACACAAACGGTTTCTAGCATTTTACCTATGATTTTGATAAATTCCTCAATAGCAAGAAAACTATAATAAATAGGTATAGGAATATTTATAGATAATTTGTAGAGAATTAAATTCCATTTCTGATAGGGTATGAAAATATGGGGCGTTCCATTTAAAATTTTCGACTTCCATGCAATTGAATACAGAGAAACGATAACTCAATTTTTGACCAGCCTGTATAAGATATACTGATACAACAAATGACAATCTATTTAGCAGCATATCTTCATATGCATATGAATTGAAGAGTTATCGTACCAATGCAAAACGTTTTTGAGTTAACGTTGGCTGAGATATGGGCTTGTAAAGAGCATGGTGATATTTGACAAAAATACTTCAAATCAAAATAACACGAAAACAAACAACGGTAGGCACCAAAAACTGTTATCAAAGTCAACATATTTTCTTATGTGTAATTGAATGGTTTAATAAAAACTATAGCATTCCATTTAAAATAACGAAGTTGAGGTCTACTTCCGGTAGACCGGAAGTGGTGGCCATCTTGAAAATATTTTAGATTAATAGATCGAAATGAATAACCCATGTTACCAAAATTTCAAGCCTCTACGAATAGTGGATCCTAAAAAAGTTCTAATGAACCAGTTACTTGAGACATCCTGTATATATAGCGGACATTAAATTAAGGTGATTTAACGTAATTTATTTCTTTACTAAGTTGTATAGCCTGAGTTGTTATAGCCCATAAAAGTTGGACTTAAAATTTTTAAAACGTTTTATATCTCAGTGATAGATTAAGCTAGAAAAACCAAATTTGATTTTTTTTTCTCCATAATTACTTTATTTATTATATTAGGGTCTTTTTAAAAAATTTACTTCTGGTGATAATTAAAATTTATTTTTCTAAACTAGTTTCGAGCCTTGCTCTTCTTCAGTAGATACCTACAAGTTTACAATATACGAAAATGAACATTGAACGCGCGACAATTAGTCGGGATCGTGCAGGTGCTGGTTTCCGCTTTCCGCGGAGAACTTGTTTTAGAAATATAAAATAAAAGATGAAAAATAAATCAAATCTTACTATATTGCTTTCCCTCCCTTGTTCCCCAACACTTCACAGCCAGGTCGTAATTGCGCACGTAACGATACGATTTAAATAAGAAACAAACTTAAAGCACTTGTGAACGCTTCGATCTACACGCTCAATCTCTCTTATCGGGTTTTTAAACGTGCGCGCCAGAGACGCGCATGTGCAGTGAACAAAATAACAAATTTTGTGTTGGCCTCAACATTAGCCACCCACCAAAATTAAATTTGAACAAATTGAATTTTAAATTAATTGCAAATTGGAAGTTACAATAAGTAAAGCGAAAATACAGAATAAAATTTAACATTGATCCTAGCGAATTAAAATAGAGGTTAGGTTGTTGATGTTTCTTCGGTTGGTAGCGGGCATATCTTAACTGTCGGTCTTGTGAGGAAACCGTTACGCGTTCGAATTGTCACAACTCTAACAATTCCATCGACTCCGGGGTGAAGTTGTGTTATACGACCCATTTCCCATTTTACCGCCGGAAGCTGTTCGTTCTTCACAACCACCAGATCCCCGATAGCCGGACTAGTAGTGGATGAGTTCCATTTTTCTCGAGCTTGAAGCGTCGACAGGTATTCTACGTTCCATCGTCTCCAGAAATCGTGAACCATTCGTTGAAGAAGTTGCCATCGATCGAGTCGATTGATTGGAATGTCGGTGAGGTTAGGATCTAAAATCAAACTATTAAGTGGTTCTAAGTGTAAAAAGTGACCTGGGGTTAATGGTTGAAGATCGTTTGGATCGTTTGACATCGGAGTGAGAGGCCTGGAGTTGAGTACGGCTTCTATTTCGGTGAGTACTGTATAAATCTCCTCAAAAGTGAGACGTTGATCCCCAATAACACGTAGTAGATGAGTTTTTACAGACTTGACGCCCGCTTCGGCTAGTCCATTGAAATGAGGACCTCCGGGTGGATGAAATATCCAATTGAGTCCAAGGCGTTGACCCGAAATTTCTACCAGCTCCTTCAATCGATTATTCGCTCCAACAAAGTTTGTTCCCTGATCGGAGAGAATTAAAGAGCAGGGACCTCTTCTTGAAATGAAACGCCGTAATGCTGCTAAAAACGCTTCCGTAGTCAAATCTGTAACTAATTCAATGTGAATGGCTTTGGTAGATGTACAGACAAATACGCAAAAATAGGATTTGATAGATTTGGATCCTCGACAGCGATTCAATGTCGTGTAAATCGGACCAGCAAAATCCACGGAAACTGTTGAGAACGCCTTCACTTGAGACACTCTGTACGATGGAAGATCTGCCATAAAGGGAGCGTAGGACCTTGGCCGGCATCGAAAACATCGAACGCATTGAGATGTAACTTGACGAACCAGTTGTCGAGCTGAGATGATCCAAAACTGCTGTTGTACCAAGGATTGCAGAGTTCTTGGTCCCGGATGAAGGTAAGATTTATGAATATCTTGCACGATTAGTTCACTTAAACGTGATGTTTTAGGTAAAAGCACTGGATGTTTATGGTCGAACGGCACGATCGCGTTTTTTAGTCTGCCACCCACCCTGAGAAGCTTGTTTCCATCCACAAATGGAGCCAGTTTACGGAATGGTTTAGCAAGGAATTGATTTGATTTAATAGAATTGAAAAGTGATGAAAAATGTTGTTTTTGAGTGAATTTTATGAGTTTATAGAAAGCATTTTGAATCTCTAGTGGAGATAAAACTATTGATGAGAAGCCGTTTTGTTTTCTACAATGAAGAACGAACCGTAAAACATATGCTACTATACGTTTTATTTTATTGATAGAAGAAAATTTATTCAGAAGAATATCAAAAAGGTTACTTTGAATCTCTAGAGTGTGAACTTGGGTACACCCCTTTTGTTCATGAATTAATTCTTTTGTTTCAGAATTGAGACGAGGTTGAATAGGCCACTTTTCTGGTGGATTACGGAGCCAGGAAGGACCCTCCCACCATAATTTCATAGAAAGTAAAGCTTCAGGAAAAAGACCTCTTGAGCCACAATCGGCCGGATTTTCGGAAGAAGGTACGTATTTCCAAGATGAAGAAGGTAGAATCTCTTGAACATAACTCACACGATTAGATACAAAAGCTTTCCACCGAGCGGGTGATGTTGCAATCCAGGTCAAGGCGACTTGGGAATCCGACCAAGCAGTAATAGAATCAAAGCTGAGATGCGGGGCTAGAATTTCTTTTAATTTTTCCAATAGATTGGCCAGCAAAACTGCGGCTGATAGTTCCAAACGTGGAATAGAAATGGATTTCAAAGGTGCCACTCGTGATTTAGCACACAAAAAGGTAGTAGTAATCGATTGATCAAAGCTTTTACAACATAAATATGCAACAGCGCAATATCCCACCTGTGAAGCATCACAAAACAAGTGGAGTTGAAGTGACTGTGTATTGGAGGGTACAATTAATCTAGGTAAGCGTAAGTTTGAAATAAATTTAAGATTGTCTTTGAACTTTTGCCACTTTTGACATATATCTTTTGATGGTGCTTCATCCCAACCAATCTGTAATTGCCACAGTTGTTGTATAAAGTGTTTTGCCTTTAATGTGCAGGGAGTTAGAAAACCCAGAGGATCATAGATACGAGCTATGTCCGATAACATGGATCTTTTGGTGCATGGAGTATTGCGGATGAAATGGGAATAGGTAAACGTATCCGTAGTAGGATTCCATTGAAGTCCCAGAACCTTGATGCAGCTTATTTCATCATAATCCATCGAAACGGGATGTTGTAAATCATTTTCTGATACTGATTGTAAGATCTCCAAGCAATTGCTTGCCCATTTTCGTAATTCAAAGCCTCCTTTCTTTAAAAGATCAATTAGTTGCTGTTGTAATTCACGAACTTCTTTCATCGAATAAGCGCCAGTAACGATGTCATCAATATAAACATTGTTTTGTAAAGCCTTGGACGCCATTGGAAATTCATGAGCGTAAAGGTTCGATAATTCAAGAAGTGTGCGTAGAGCCAAAAAAGGTGAAGATGCTACACCATACGTCACCGTATTAAGACGATATTCTTGTAAAGGTTCAGTCGGTGAAAATCGCCACAAAATTCTTTGAAAATCTCTATCTTTCGGAGTGACAAGAATTTGTCTATACATCTGCTTCACATCGCAAGTAAATACAAATGGATAGCATCGAAAAGTTAATAAAATTTTAACAATATCTTGTTGGAGTTTAGGTCCTATTAAAAGAACATCATTTAAAGATTGCCCATTAGATGTGATAGCCGATGCGTCGAATACAACTCGCAATTTGGTGGAGGCGCTTTCAGGCCGAAGTACACAATGATGAGGAATATAGAACGCTGATTTTACTGTTACTTCAGGATCTCTGACCAACGACATATGACCCGAATTCAGGTAATCTCTCATAAAATTGATGTAATCCTGGCGTAAAGTCAAATTCTTTAGCAATCTGTTTTCTAATGAATGAAATCGCTTTACTGCTAATTGATACGACTGCCCTAAGACGGGTGCTGACTGTTTAAATGGGAGTGAAACGATAAATCTGCCAGTCTCGGTACGTGTGTAGGTTTCTTGAAAATACGTTTCACATTGACGCTCTTCAGAGGTCAAGGGTAAGACCTTCTCTATGGATTCAATTTCCCAAAATCGTTCAAGGAATTTGGCCAAGGAATCATCAGTCGTGGACAAGCACGTTGATAATGAAGAAGGTAGATGTGACGAAGAAGTTTTTCCCATCAAAATCCAGCCGAAGATAGATTCCAAAGCTACTGGATCGTTGAGATTGTTTTGAATCCGTCCCCCCAGGAGAATTTGGGGGACTAGTTCGGCGCCCAGCAACAAATCAACTTCCATGGAAGTGGACGCTAATAATGAGGGAGAAATTAATTGTTTTAAATGAGGATATGATTCAAGGATAGATGTCAGTGACGGTTGAGGAGAACAGATGCTCTGAGTGACAATTGCTTGGAAGGTTAAGTACGGTTCAACATTTTGGATAGGTTGAATGTGACAAGGAACGGAGCCTTTGTTGCAAATGGACGTCATAAAGTTGAGTCCTTTTATTTCCAAAGAGGAATGATATGAACGTGGGAGACGTAATTTTTTCGACAGCTTATCTGTGATAAAGTTGGACGTGCTGCCCGAATCAATCAAAGCCCTTACGGTATGACATTGTCCAAATTGATCTTGAATTTTGACATAAGCAATGGGTAGAATGACTCTTGAATAAATTTCTGATTCTAGTTTTGGTGGGTTGTGCCAAGAGGTTCCCACATGAACTGAAGGCATAGGCGAAGTGTCAAAATGAAGTAAAGTATGATGATGTTGTTGGCATTTGCGACATCTATGAGGTGATGTACAGTTTTGTGTTGTATGCTTGGCGCTTAAACAATTGCGACATAGATTATGGTCTCTTGCGATTGAGAGGCGCTCCGACGACGATTTACCATTAAACTTTGCACAGTAGTAAATTGGATGAGATTCTTTGCATAGAACGCACTTAAGATGGGATTTAGTTTCAATCTTCAAATTAGTAACGCTCTCTCGTGGAGTGGTTTTTGGACGATTAAGGATAGTTGTTTCCGATGACGTTAGTGATACAGAATCTAATGCTTTGGCTCTCTTTTCTAGAAAATCAATCAACTGATTGTACGTTGGAATGTCGAAGGACGTATGATCTGCTTCAAATAGGGTTTTCGTTTTTGTGTCTAACTTCAGTAAAAGTAAATTGAAGAGCATAAAATCCCAAGCATCAACAGGAAACCCCAGCATTCGGAAACCTTCAGTGTTTTCTTTGAAAATATCAATCAAGCGGCGAAACGTTTTTGATGATTCGTCTTTAATTGACTTGAAATTAAGAAGTTCATGGAAGTAAAGCGTAGCCAAATGTCTTTTATTTTGATAACGTCCCTTTAAGGCGTTATATGCGATTTCATAATTGTCGTTGGTTACAGGAAACCCTTTTAGAAGATTATAAGCTTCTCCCTTTAAAGAGGTGAGTAAATATTGATACTTGGCAATGGGCGATAAAGAGGCATTTTCGTGCACCATGGTTTTATATAAATCAAAAAATGTATGCCATTCTTTATGATTGCCATCAAAAATAGGCAATTGAAGTTTATTGAGCTTCGGTGTAGTAGTTAACGAAGAAGTTGTCGCAGAAGAGGCTTCTGTAGGGCGCATTTGATGACATAATGCCTTGATCATATAATAGTCAGAGTCTACCCTTTTTCGGATGCTGTCTTGAGCAGGAAAATCTGCTTCTTCAATAAGGCCAACCATTTGATTGTGTACAGTTTGGAAATCTTTGTAAGTAGTTTCAACATCTTGAACTCTTTCCATGAAAATAAGGTTTTGTATAGGATCAGGAGGATCATTAGGTAAGTTGTTACCGAATGCAAAGGTTTCTGAGATTCTATTAATAAAGATATTGCGTTTGAGAGTTAATCTTGCAATTTTGTCCGCCATGAGAGGGCAAAGAGAAACGTAATTCACAAGAAAAACAAGAATTGAATAAAGAAGACAAAGGTATGAAGTTCCAAAGGGAACGAATCGATAATGAATCGATAAAAGAAAAGGAGAAACGAGTACTCCAATGAGAGACGTAAAAACGCCGAGAAGAAACGAAAAAAGAAAAAAAAAAAAATGAAAATGATTGTTCCAAAGGGAACGAAATCGATAAGAGAAAAGGAGAAACGAGTACTCCAAAGAGAGACGTAAAAACGCCGAGAAGAAAAGAAAAAAAATGGAGATGATTGTTCCAAAGGGAACGAAATCGATAAGTAATCGATAAAAAAAAGAGAAGAGAAAATAATAATCCACGTGGAATGAATGAGGAGCGTAAAGACGAAAGAAACAAAGCAAAATAACTGAATAAACAAATGAAAGTGAATGTTCCAAAGGGAATAAGCTGTAGATGTCGCTCGATAAAAAATAAAATAAATTCCTAAAGTAAAATAAAGAAAATTCTGATGGTAAGTTGATTAAATAGCCTTTCCTTTTCCAATTGATGGAAGAAAAGAACGAAAGTATATGGGAGATAATTTCAAGAATAAAAGACTAAAGAGTCGAAAACAGTTTTTTTTTGTTTTAGGTGACCAGATGTGGCTCGTGCTCGAATTGAGGAACGAAGGCTCGTTGTTGAAAGGTATGGAGACCAGATGTTGAGATTGGCGACCGGTTTATCGAGGTAATAATCAAAAATGAACAATAAGTTTAATGAAAATTGATGAGAAAAGGCGGAAAATCCGGCTCGAAGGACCAAATGAACGCGCGACAATTAGTCGGGATCGTGCAGGTGCTGGTTTCCGCTTTCCGCGGAGAACTTGTTTTAGAAATATAAAATAAAAGATGAAAAATAAATCAAATCTTACTATATTGCTTTCCCTCCCTTGTTCCCCAACACTTCACAGCCAGGTCGTAATTGCGCACGTAACGATACGATTTAAATAAGAAACAAACTTAAAGCACTTGTGAACGCTTCGATCTACACGCTCAATCTCTCTTATCGGGTTTTTAAACGTGCGCGCCAGAGACGCGCATGTGCAGTGAACAAAATAACAAATTTTGTGTTGGCCTCAACAAACATATTAATATAAAAATAAAATAGTAAAATCTTACGTAATTGTTAATAAATTAGAAAAATTAATTTTTTTTTTCAAAATTTACGTCAAAAGTTATTGTGTGACGTTAGGTTTTTTGTTTTTGTTTTTATTTCTGCGTTTTAGATATGGATCTCGCAGCCAACTATAGATTGGTTTTTGGGTCGGAATAATTTGTTCATTAAGGCTTATAATATTACTGTTAATTTCAATAAACTTGTTGATTTCGTACATTTCCATTATTTCCATAAGGTTGCTTTTATTAAGTTGGTGTAGTAATTTAATATTTTTAGTTTCGTCAAATTCGTGGTTGTTGAAAATTAGATGTTTTCCGAACGCCGATTTTGAACTCGTTTTATTATCTTTAAGCCTTGTTTGGATACTTCTCCCCGTTTCACCTATGTACGTGGCTGAACAGGTCCCACATTGCAATTGGTATATGCCACTTTTAGCGAGAGTTGTAGTCTTGTTTTTGTTATTAACTAATAATGTCTTAAGATTGTTTTTGTTTTTAAATGTCATTGTTATGTTGAACTTATGGAACATTTTCTTGATTTTATGGGATATTTCTCCTGGGTAAGTTATGGATCTGTACGTTGTTGGTGTATCAGGTTTTCGGTCGGATAGGGAAGTTGTTTCTTGAAGATTATACTTGTTTTGTATTTTCGAAAATATTCGTCGTTGGATAAATGTCGGTGGGAAACTGTTTTCGTTTGCAATTTAGTGGCTAATTTCGATCTCTTTTTCTAGGTCTTGTTGTTCCAATTTTGAATGGAAAGCTCTGTGTATATAAGCCCGGTATGCTGCCATTTTATGAGTTTCATCATGATGAGAATCGAATGGGATGGTGGTACTAGTTTGTGTAGGTTTTCTGTAGATGTCATATTTAATTTTGTTGTTTGAATGTCGTAGTGTATAGTCTAAGAAATTTAATTTTTTATTGTTTTCAGTCTCGATAGTGAAGTTAATATTGGGGTGTAAACTGTTAATGTATTTATGAAGATTATTAATATGTTGGTCGTCTTTAATCAGTACTAAAATGTCGTCCACGTATCTTGTCCATAGGATAATATCATCTCTATAAGGACAAAAACCCTTCACCAGAAGTAAATTTTTTAAAAAGACCCTAATTTAATAATTGGTGAAAAAAGGATAAGAAAAATCCTTAGAAAAATATCCTTAATATATATAATCCTTAAATCCTAAGAAAATATTTTTTATATTATTTATTATAGTACTTACGTTAATTTCCTATATTTATTAATGTTTCCTGTTAAATAAGTAATAAGCTGTTTATAGATATACATAGTTATCCAAAGAATTTAGTTAGTGAAAGAGTTAGAAGAAGTTAGTGAATTTAATCACCATTCATAAAAATTTTAATTTTACTATTTACTAGTGTGGGTTTTGCCCACAATAAAAAAATATTTATTTTAATGTTAATAATAATATTGTACCATAAATACGTATTATACTGTATTGTATCACAAACTTGAAATTGAATGAATTGCAGTGTATGACACATGTTAATATGATGTTAATAACAATTTTGTTAGCAACAACATCACTATGCATGTCGTGTGCACAGCATGCTACAGCCACTTCCCCTCCTATAAAGATTAATAAAAAGAGGAATATGGTGATCAAAGAATAATTAAAATTTAAAAATTGAAAGTAACTTTCTTTTGAATTTTAATTTTTTTAGACTTGATTTCACTGGCCGTATGAATTTGACGGGTTCCTAGAAGTGTGTGAAATTTTGTTAAGAGTTTTGATTCGAATTGTCTCCCCTGATCATGGGCGATAGTGCTAGGAATGCCAAATTGGCTGAAATAATGCCGAAACTATGTATCCGCAATTGTATTAGAATTAATGTCTTTGAGAGGAAAAACCTCTGGCCAACGTGTGAACCGATCTATTACGGTGAGCACATATGAGCATCCAAGGGACGGAGTGAGAGGACCGACCAAATCAATGTGAATATGATCAAATCTTAATTTTGGAATCGGAATTTTGCCAATAGGTAATTTTGTGTGTTTGTAAACTTTTGTTTGTTGACATTGCAAACAGGTCATGTGTGGCCAAATGAATCGTGTTTTGATGCTCTGTGTAGTATCGCGAATACCTGGATGTGTTAAATTATGAAAATTGTTTTCCGAAAATTTTGTGGTATATATTCGAGGATTATTTGTTGAAATGTCGCACCAAAGCTTTACATCTGAATGTGATGTTGATTGTTGCGAAAGGTTATACTTAATAGTTTGTGAGTTTGAGTATTGTTTATTTAGTAAATGAGTTAATTCTGTGTCATTAAGTTGTGAGTTTTTTAAAGTTTGTGTGTCAGGGTATTGTGAGTTTAGAGAATCAATATTTGTTCTGGACAAAGTGTCCGCTACAATGTTTGATTCTCCTTTAATGTTCCTGATATCTGATGTGAATTGTGTTATGCAACTAAGATATTGTGTCTGACGTGGAGTTTTTTTTGTATTAGAAAAAATTGTCTTGATTAGTGGTTTGTGATCAGTATAAACTATAAATTGATGACCATGTAAAAATGTTTAAAAAATTTGATACTAGAGTAAATTGCTAATAATTCTCTGTCAAAAGTTGAGTAATTTATTTGGCTTGATGATAATTTTTAGGAAAAAAATGCTAAAGGTTGTGTTTCGTTGTCTATAGTCTGCGATAAAACTGCTCCTATGCCTTTACTTGAGGCATCTGTCTGTGAAACGAATTTTGATAAAAGTTCTTTAGCTGTAGTGAAAGAAATGTCGTGATCATATGTCCAAGAAATGATTGATTTAAGTTTTTGTGAAAAAAGTGTTTTTGATAAATGATGTAAAGGAGCTAAAATGTTTGGTAAAAATCTGTGGTAAAAATTGATCATTCCTAAGAATCGTTGTAACTGTTTAAGTGTGGTTGGTTTGTGAAATTCAGTTATGGCATTAACCTTAGATTGCGAAGGGCGAATGCCATCAGCAGATATTTGATGACCTAGGAAATTTAAATCTGAAACCCCAAAAATGCATTTTGTTGGTTGTATATTGATATTATAGGAGCTTAACCTCTCAAATGATTGTTGTAAATGAAAATAATGTTCTTCTTCATTGTGACTGGTTACTA
This sequence comes from Onthophagus sagittarius, assembly GCA_036711965.1. Classification (NCBI taxonomy): domain Eukaryota; kingdom Metazoa; phylum Arthropoda; class Insecta; order Coleoptera; family Scarabaeidae; genus Onthophagus; species Onthophagus sagittarius. Next base: position 33,720,045 of record JASERS010000005.1, read on the forward strand.
GAATATCATCTAGATACACGAAAAGGAAATCTAAACCAGAAAGAACTTCGTTAATAAACCTTTGAAAGGTTTGTGCAGCATTACCTACACCGAAAGGCATTCTTGCGAATTCGAACAGACCAAACGGTGTAGTGATAGCCGTTTTAGGAATATCATCTTCTTCTACAGGGATTTGGTGATAAGCCCTTACCAGATCAAACTTTGAAAAAAATTTACAATTCTGTAAATGTAGATTAAAATCTTGAATGTGCGGAAGAGGATAATGATCTGGTACTGTGATGTTGTTGAGCTGTCGGTAATCTCCACATGGTCTCCAATCGTTGGAATCTTTTTTAGGAACCATGTGAAGAGGCGACGCTGTAGAAGAAGAAGAGGATCGGCAAATTCTTAATGCCACCATCTGTTCGAATTCTTTTTTTTGCAATGAGGTGTTTGTGCACATCTAAACGTCGGGAACGACAAAACGGTAAGTGTGAGTTGGTAAACGTTTGCATAAAGTGTTGTGCATTTAGTTTCAAAAGAAAACATTTTAGGGGTTGGAATGGTGCTTTTGACAATGGAACCGATTGAAAATAAATTAGTTTTCGAGTCTATCAATCGTTTCTTTTTAATATCCACCAAAATACCAAATGCATAAAGGAAATCTGCACCAATGATTGGGGTACTAACATTAGCTATGGTAAATACGAATGGGAAATTTTTTCTTAGATTTAATGAAACAGTAAGTATTTTTTTACCGTATTGGGTTGGTATCTTGGTTACGTTTCGGATATAATTTGTGAAGTAGAACCGAAATGTCAGCTCCAGTGTCAATTAAAACATTTAGGCTATTTTGATTGGCAAAAATGAATAGTCGGGAATTGACAAAATTTATCGAAAATTGAGGTTGACTTTTTGTCAAAGTTTTGAATTTGGAAAAATTTTGTTTTTCTTTTGAAACTTTTACTAGTTTTTTTGATGTCGATGGGAAATTCTTGTTTTTTCGGTGAAAGAATTGTAAAATTTGCAAGATATTCCTTCACATTTAACCGCGTTATCTCCAAATTTGCGGTGATACCAACAAATAGTCGAATAACTCGGAGAATTACATTTATTTGGCGAGTGACGTGACGAAGAACGATATCTATCTCTAAAACTGTGAAAACGATTACAATCACAATTAGTCAAAAAGTTTATCTGGTCTTCTAAATTTTTTGCTCTGTTGTCCTGTTGTTGTTGCTTTAAAATGGAAGTCACGGAAGTTTTCTGATCACTTCGAGGTTTTCTAATCACGTCGGAGATTTTTTTATCACGTCGGGAGTTTTTTGATCACGTCGGAGGTTTTCTGATCACGTCGGAGGTTTTTTTGCAAGTTTTCTTCGGCGGAAGTTTTTTGATTACGTCGGGGGTTTTAGATCACGCCGGAGATTTTTGATCACGACGGGGGTTTTTGATCGCGTCGGAGATTTTTGATCACGACGGAGTCACCAATTTGTGGGTTTTGTCCACAATAAAAAAATATTTATTTTAATGTTAATAATACTATTGTACCATAAATACGTATTATACTGTATAGTATCACAACTTGAAATTGATGAATTGCTGTGTATGACACAATTCTTAATAACAATTTTGTTAGCAATGAAAAACAGAAGGAAAGAAATTTTACCTAATACACGTAGAGACAGGAATAATTATGAAAAGAAATAATAGCATAGCGCTGCTATCACTCTCTGCTGTATATGTTACACGTAAAAAATAATTTCCAATTAATGTTTATTAATTTTGTTAGCAACAACATCACTATGCATGTCGTGTGCACAGTATGCTATATACAACTAGTTACTACGAAATTGTAAAATAAGTTGCATATATTTCAATATATCTTACTATACTTTGAAAACTGGATAGATCTCTATAAGTTCTAAGGACTTCAATTAGAGATGTGCGCGTGCGTGACTTTTATGCCCGCTCACGATTTAGATTCACGCGTGTCACGTATGTCACTCACGAGAATATTATACACGAATCACGTGATTCACACCAATTCACGTAACTCATGCTGGATCAGGTGAAATTATTAATTTCTGCAATCTATTTTTTAATAATATGCAGTGGCTCCAAGCCAAACTCGGACACTAAAGAATAATATTCTGTTACTAACAATGTTTGTACTAAAAGTGGTAGGAAAATAGTGATTTTATTGGACTTTCAAAATGCAAACACAAAACATAAAATTTATTCGCTATAATAACAGTAATAAATAATTAAATTAAAGTAGTGTAAAAATTAGGCACAAGCCAGACTCGGACAGGAATCAACAATACACAAAATGAAAACAAATCAAACTATGAGATTTAAAGAAACAAGCTTTGGTACATTACATACTAAGTAAATTTTCTTCAACTTGGTTCTCATTTCATTACGATATCCCAATTAGTTCTTAAGATCCGACTACTAGAAAGTTTTTTGATTTTTACTTACCATATTTTTGTAGAGATTTAATTAAGAAATCATAACTTGGAGATTTAAAGATTTGGAGAAACAATCTTTACCCTATTGAATACTAAATCAATTTGCTTCAAATTGCTTCTTATTTCATTGCGATATCTCAATTAGTTCTTGAGGTACGACTTTTAGAAAATTTGTTTGCTTTAGAGTTGTGACTTTTTGATTTAATCAAAAAGTCATAACTCTGAGATTTAAAGATTCGAAGAAATAATCTTTGGCACATTAAATACTAAACAAATTTTCTCCAAATTGCTTCTTATTTCATTTCGATATCCCAATTGGTTCTTAAGATCCAACTTTTAGGAAATTTCTTGATGTTTGTTAGGTAAAATAACACATATTCTTGCAGAGATTTATATTAAAGTTTCGAAGAAACAATCTTTGGTACATTACATACTAAATAAATTTTCTTCAAATTGCTTCTTATTTCATTACGATATCTCAATTATTTCTTGAGATACGACTTTTAGAAAATTTCTTGATTCTTAGCTAACACATATTGTTACAGAGATTTAATCAAAAAATCATAGCTCTGAGATTTAAGGATTCGAAGAAACAATCTTTGGCACATTACATACTAAATAAATATTTTTCATACTGCTTCTCATTTCATTGCGATATCCCAATTAGTTCTCAAGATCCGATTCGTTGAAAATTGCTTGATTTTTACCTAACGCATATTAACTTTTCGCAGTAATTTAATCAAAAAATCATAACTGAGATTTAAGGATTCTTTACTAAATAAATTTTCTTCAAATTGCTTTTTATTTCATTGCGATATGCCAATTAGTTCTCAAGATCCGATTCGTAGAAAATTGCTTGATTTTTATGTAACGCATATTAACTTTTTTGCAGAGATTTAATCAAAAAATTATAGCTCTGATATTTAAAGAATCGAAGAAACAATCTTTGGCTAAATAAATTTTCTTCATATTGCTTCTCATTTCATTGCGATATCGCAATTAGTTCTCAAGATCCGATTCGTTGAAAATTGCTTGATTTTTATGTAACGCATATTAACTTTTTTGCAGAGATTTAATCAAAAAATTATAGCTCTGATATTTAAAGATTCGAAGAAACAATCTTTGGCATATTACATACTAAATAAATTTTCTTCAAACTGCTTCTCATTTCATTGCGATATCCCAATTAGTTCTTAAGATCCGATTCGTTGAAAATTGCTTGATTTTTATATAACATATATTAACTTTTCGCAGAGATTTAATCAAAAAATCATAACTCTGAGATTTAGAGATTCGAAGAAACTATCTTTAGTACATTATATACTAAATAAATTACCATTAAATTGCATCTCATTACGTTGTGATATCCCAATTAGTTCTTAAAATCCGATTATTTGAAAATTGCTTGGTTTTTACCTAACGCATATTAACTTTTCGCAGAGATTTTATCAAGAAATCATAACTCTGAGATTTGAAGATTCGAAGAAACAATCTTTGGCACATTACATACTAAATAAATGTTCTTCGTATTGCTTCTTATTTCATTACAATACCCCGATTAGTTCCTAAGATCCGATTCTTTGAAAATTGCTTGATTTTTACCTAACACATATTAACTTTTTGCAGAGATTTAATTAAAAAATCATAACTCTGAGATTTAAAGATTCGAAGAAACAATCTCTGGCACACTAAATACTAAATAAATTTTCTTCATATTGCTTCTCATTTCATTGCTATATCCCTATTAGTTCTTATGATCCGATTCGTTGAAAATTGCTTGATTTTTATCTAACGCCTATTAACTTTTTTGCAGAGATTTAATCAAAAAATCATTACTATGAGATTTAAAGATTTGAAGAAATAATCTTTGGCACATTAAATACTAAACAAATTTGCTTCAAATTGCTTCTCATTTCATTGCAATATCCCAATTAGTTCTTAAGATCCGATTCGTTGAAAATTGCTTGATTTTTATCTAACGCATATTAACTTTTTTGCAGAGATTTAATCAAAAAGTCATAACTATGAGATTTAAAGATTTGACGAAATAATTTTCGGCACATTACATACTAAATAAATTTTCTTCAAATTGCCTCTTATTTCATTGCAATATCCCAATTAATTCTTAAGATCCAATTCTTTGAAAATTACTTGATTTTTACCTAATATATATTAACTTTTCGCAGAGATTTAATCAAACAATCATAACTCTGAGATTTAAAGATTCGAAGAAACAATCTTTAGCACATTATATACTAAAGAAATTTTCTTCAAATTGCTTCTTATTTCATCACAATACCCTAATTAGTTCTTAAGATCCAATTCTTTGAAAATTACTTGATTTTTACCTAATGTATATTAACTTTTCGCAGAGATTTAATCAAACAATCATAATTCTGAGATTTAAAGATTCGAAGAAACAATCTTTAGCACATTACATACTAAAGAGATTTTCTTCAAATTGCTTCTTATTTCATTGCGATATTTTAATCAGTTCTTAAGATCTGATTCTGTAAATATTGCTTAATTTTTACTTAACACATATTAAGATTTCAGAGATTTAATCATAACTATAACATTTATAGATTTGAAGAAACAAGCTTTGGCACATTAAATACAAAACAAATTGGTTCTTATTTCATTGCGATATTTTAATCAGTTCTTAAGATCTGATTCTGTAAATATTGCTTAATTTTTACTTAACACATATTAAGATTTCAGAGATTTAATCATAACTATAACATTTATAGATTTGAAGAAACAAGCTTTGGCACATTAAATACAAAACAAATTGGTTCTTATTTCATAGTGATATCTCACTTACTTTTTGAGAAATTTTTGAATCAAATTTGTGATGGGTTTGGCGCAACCTTGCATAAACGATTTTTACGCATTCATTTATTCAAAAGTAAATTAAGATATCGTTATAGACATATTTAACGTTTTTATCGATAGAGTGTTTTTCAGTTTTAACCGATTTTTAACGATGACGAACTATTCATTATAAATGAATAATCTAATCTGTTAATGATTATTATCTGTTATGACTATTTCCACTTTAACCACAATTATTAAATAATATCTTATAACCCGAAAAAAATTAGATATAATTTAGTAGAAAGCTTGAATTTTTATGCTTACATCAACAGACACGCACTTCAAAATTACATTGTATCGAATTGGAGTTTACATTATTACTATTTCCTCATTTTTCCTAAAACTTTTTAGTCACTCTTTATTTAATTGAATTAAACATCATTTAGTAAACATGCGTCAACAACAAATTATTTTTTTGATATTAATCTATGTTGGGAAACCAAATAATAACAACAATAAAACGCTTTTTGGTTTATATACAAATCAAATTTTTATATTTGCATCTTAAAAATTGCACAACTTAATTAAGTATTCCTTTGTACAATCGTACCAAAACAACGTATTATTAATAACAAAATTGTTTATTTACGATACTCAAAAAAAACGATCACAAAAATATTTCCATCCTGATGATTTCGATTTTAATCTAAAGTATTGCACTTAATAATGCGAATTGTATAGAACGCAACAAAGATGGGGACGTGTGTGGATATTATAAAACGTGCTGAACGTGTGCGATACAACCCACAACGACCAACTACAGTTTCGCGTTAAGTACTGCTTAAGTACAGACTTTTCAAAGTTATTACTTCATTTATTTTTACTCTTTTGATTTGTTCCATAGAGGGGGGACCTAAATTATTGTATAATTTCCTTTTTTCATTTCGAATTTGAAATAGTGAATAGTTGTGTTGTGTTATACCTTTCATGTAGTGATATATTAACATTAAATCCACCGAGCTTTATTAAAAAAAAATTAGATAATATGCACGTAATTTCGCGAGTTGTTAATTCGTTCGGGCGAAACATTGCAAGATCATCTTTTAATGCAAAATATTTCTCAAAAACAACTTTAAATCAAGACGAACAATTTATAAAATCGTCTTTGAGTGATGTTGAAATTCCAAATGTTCATTTAGCGGAGTACTTATTGAGTCATATTGGAAAGTTTCCCACAAAAATTGCTACGGTTTGTAAAAATTTTTTATTTTAATCTTAAAAAAATTAAAATTAGTCCTAAAAATTCCCCCGAAAAATGAGTTTGTATAAAATGTTCAAGGTTCAGTTTGAGCCCAAAGTGCACGCTTACATTGGCGACGATAAAAAGAAAAAAGAAAGAAGTAACTTAACCGGAATGCAGTCGCATTAAAGTGCAACGTCCGTTGACTTTAATCGTTTCCTATTAAACTTTTATATCGATTGTTCGAATTGAATTGAATTTGTTTAATCATTCAATCGATTCATAAACTTGTCGATATGTACAACAAGTTGATCGAAATAATTACATTCAAATCAAAAAACCAAAAAGTTCAATTAACAGTAGACATAGTTTAGCATAAATTCTTGTATTGTATTAAGACTATCATTAGAATCAACACTAAACTTGAAGTTAGAACCATCCTAAATCTAAAACTAGAATCATTCGGGTTTAGCCGCACGTTTTTTAAAACGACTAACCTCGAATAATTTTAGTTCTAGATCTAGGAGGGTTCTAGCTTCAAGTTTAGTGTTGATTCTAATGATACAGCTAATACAATATTAGAATTAATCCTTAAGTAATAAGGATATGTATGTAATCGGATCTTAAAAAGTAATGGTGATATCGCAATGAAATGAAAAGCAATTTGAAGAAAATTTATTTACTATGTAATGTGCCAAGGATTGTTTCTTCGAATCTTTAAATCCCAGAGTTATAATTTTTAGATTAAATCTCTGCGAAAAGTTAAAATGCGTTAGATAAAAATCAAGTAATTTTCAAAGAATCGTACCTAAAGAATTAATTGGGATATCGCAATGAAATAAGAAGCAATTTGAAGAAAATTTAGTTAGTATTTACTATGCCAAAGATTGTTTCTTTAAATCTTTAAATCTTAGACTTATGATTTTTTGATTAAATCTCTGCGAAATGTGTTAGATAAAAATCAAACAATTTTCAAAGAATTGGATTTGAAGAACTAATTGTGATATCGCAATGAAATGAGAAGCAATTTAAAGTAAATTTATTGAGTATGTAATGTGCCAAAGATTGTTTCTTCGAATCATTAAATCTCAGACTTATGATTTTTTGATTAAATCTCTGCGAAATGTGTTAGATAAAAATCAAACAATTTTCAAAGATTCGGATCTTAAGAATTAATTGTGATATCGCAATGAAATACGAAGCAATTTGAAGCAAATTTAGTTAGTATTTACTATGCTAAAGATTGTTTGTTTGAATATTTAAATTTCTGAGTTATAATTATTTGATTAAATCTCTGCAAGAACGAAATTACACGTTTTAAACAAAAATTAAAGTTTTCAAAAAATCGTATCTTAACAAAAGCTGGAGATATCGCAATGAAGTAAGAAGCAATTTGAATCAAATTTAATTAGAATTTAATGTGCTAAAGATTATTTCTCCAAAAGTTTAAATCGTAGAGTTATGATTTTTTGATTAAATCTTTGCAAAAATGTAATGTGGTAAATCAGAATCAAGAAATTTTCTAAAAGTCGTATTGCAAGAACTAATTGGGATATCGCAATGAAATAAGAAGCAACTTGAAGCAAATTTAGTTAGTATTTACTATGCTAAAGATTGTTTATTTGAATATTTAAATCTCTGAGTTATAATTACTTGATTAAATCTCTGCAAGAACGAAATTACACGTTTTAGACAAAAATTAAAGTTTTCAAAAAATCGTATCTCAAGAAATCCTGGAGATATCGCAGTGAAGTAAGAAACAATTTGAAGCAAATTTAATTAGAATTTAATGTGCTAAAGATTATTTCTCCAAAAGTTTAAATCTCCGAGTTATGATTTTTTGATTAAATCTTTGCAAAAATGTAATGTGGTAAATCATAATCAAGAAATTTTCTAAAAGTCGTATCTTAAGAACTAATTGAGATATCGTAATGAAATAAGAAGCAACTTGAAGCAAATTTATTTAGTATTTAATGGGCCAAAGAATGTTTCTCCAATTTTGTAAATCTCCGAGTTATGGTTTTTTGATTAAATCTTTGCATAAACCCAATGTGTTAGTAAAAATGAAGCAATTTAAGAAAATCGAACACCAAGAACTAATTGAGATATCGCAATGAAATAAGAAGCAATTTGATGTAAATTTAGTTAATATTTAATGTGGGGAAGATTGTTTCTCCAAATCTTTAAATCTCTTATAATTATTTGATTAAATCTCTGCAAGAACGAAATTACACGTTTTAGACAAAAATTAAAGTTTTCAAAAAATCGTATCTCAACAAAAGCTGGAGATATCGCAATGAAGTAAGAAGCAATTTGAAGCAAATTTAATTAGAATTTAATGTGATAAAGATTATTTCTCCAAAAGTTTAAATCTCCGAGTTATGATTTTTTGATTAAATCTCTGCAAAAATATAATGTGTTAGATAAAAATCAAAGAAATTTTCTAAATGTCGTATCGACTCCTCGTCCCAATCACCCCCTCACCCATCTCCTGCCCACACCTTTTACTCCTAACATCCGCTTTCTATCCAAACACCCAAAATCCCTCTTCTTCCGCGCTACCACAACCCCTTTGTCTTCTCAGTCCCACAACCTCTCTCATCCATCGTTTTTCAACTCCCCCTCCCCCAAAATCAAACGATCTTTCTTTTCCTCCCTCAACTCTCTGCACCCCTTCAACATATGTTCCAACGTATCCCATTCCTCCTTGCACGGCTTAACCTATCTCTCCTTCTTCCCTTCCTCATCTCTTTCCAATAACAAGTATCTAGGTCTAATCCCTCCTTGATGTAGGCCTTCGTTACACCTTACATCTTTTATTTATATCCTTCTTTCTTGTTCCTGCACAGTTCGATCATTATTTCTCAACTCCCTCAAATCTCCCTATTTACCCTATGTCCTTCAGCATTCCCTGCTCCCTCTATCCCCATACCTCCGCCCCATACATAATCACACTGCTAACCAGACATTCAAATATAATCTTCCTCGTTGTCATATTCTTTCCAAAGAATCTCTCCCCCAAACCCATACTTGTCCCATCATCTTATTCGCCTTTTTGCTATTACTTTCATATACGACCTCTCTTTCTCATCCTCCCTAAACATATACCCCAAGTAAGTATACTCCCTAACATCCTCTATGTCTTTTCCTTCCCACCTCCAGTTTTCTGCTATTTTTATTCCACCCTTAAAAAATGTCATGATCTTTGTTTATTTTTCCAAGGTCTTTATCACCGCCTTCATCTCCACCATCTCTCTCGCCGTGACCATAACGCCATACGAGTACACTAGCATATGCCTTCCATCTGTCCCTTTCCCAGTCTATCTTTCAAGTCCGCCGTATACAATCAAGCCTCACTCCCTTCGTCGTCCAGAACACGTCGCTCAGCTTATCCCTAGCCATAATTTCCATGTTTATTTCCTTCACTTTCGCTATTAGGTGTATCGTGATCCCCCCGGATACCGAATGTTTCAACACATAGCTTGTGTTGCTAATGCGTAGCTTCTACACATTATCAATTGGTCCCCTTCCCTTCCGAAAAATGTCTGCTCATCCGGTAAAATTCCCCCCAGCTTCATCTCTTCTTCCAGTCCTTTCAACAGTATTGTCGTGTATACCTTATATGCCGAGTCTAGCAAGTTAATTTCTTTAATCACCTTCAACATCTTCACCCTCATCACCCTAAATGCTTCCAACCGTGCCCCGTTATGGATCCCATCTTCATCTTGTGCCTCTTCTTCAATTCCCTAAGCACTGCTTCCATCTCATCTTCTATCATCTTCTCTCTTCTATCTCTCCCACAATGTCCCAACTCCGTTAGTCTCGTTTCAACCCAATAATCCCATAAAGTAACTTCCATTTTGTCATTTGTATTTTGCTGGTGATCCCCTCTTTACTTCTTTTTGTGTACTAACTCTTTACACACTCTAAACCTCCTTCTCGTTTCCTTCTTCATCATCTTGCACTCGCCATCATATCAGTCTCCCCTCCTCACTTTACCCCCCTATGTATGTATACGCTCCATTATCAGTGTTGCTTTCTGGACTACCTGGATAAGCTCTTCCAACCCTTTGATCTCTTGTATCTTCTGTTGTTAACAGTCGACGTTTCCCCTGTAGGAACTGTATGAACTCGTTCCCGACTTTCGAACGCCTTCCGCCGCCGATCCCCTTTAGCCAGACCTCCAATATCACGAATGGTTCTTTGGGCCTACGTAACAATAATCAGATCTCATGGTTTTCTATGTCTGGTTTGGTGACCAAAAAGGAATCATAAGACAGCATAAGATCAGTTGGCACAAATACTACTAAGTCTTAACATAACTTAACACCCTTCCAATCATTATCATTATCACTCCATATATACAAAAGGAGATCACTTTGAGTATTTCATCACTGAGAACATGGTCTTCACTCAAGTTATTGCACAGTAACCCCAAAAAACATCTTGAAATCCTCAAGCAGTCGAGTCTAAATCACTTGTTCGATATTAAGGCGGGTCGTATTTCAACAAAATATAAGATCAACCAGTATTACAAGATCTTATTTAGAACCAGGAATGATTCGATTAGCAAATATTAAAGAAAAGAGTCTTTGCTTGGTGTATCGATGCTTCAAAGACCAAACAGCCGGATTAAACTTCCACTTAGCTCGGTTATCACCATTAAGTTCTTACCATAAACTTCTACAATGCTTTGAACTTTTAAAAAGGAAAAAAATGTGCATCCATAAACATTCACCCCAACTGATCAGAAAATGTACCAGCAACTTGAGAGAACTCGCATGTTACTGTATGATGAGTTCCATGTCTCAGTGAAATGGAAAGTAATGACAAGATGGATGAGTGATGGAGTTTTTATTGGACTCCATTGCCAAGTAATTATCAGATGCGAGACTTTAAAGTCAGTCTCACGCTGGAAACAAGTTCCAGGTTGTCGAAAAGTATGATAACTCCTTCGCAAAACAAAAGCCAAGAGGTTTTAATGCCTCATCAAAGAGGATTTAAGAACGTTCTCAGGTCATACATCCTCAAATACCACCTTTTCTATTTTGGATAAGCCGAAGATCAAACTTGGTGACTTAACAACAACGAGTTAAGAACGAATCTGGTTTCATTAAGGACCTAATTTACGAAACGATAACTCTGTGTTTTTAGAATATTTTCAGTTTTAAGTCAAGAGTTAGTTGCAATTTAGCATTAATAAATACTAATCGAAGATCTTGAACTACACTTATTAAAGTTTAGCCTTCTTAAGACACGAAACCGGAATATTTCTAGTTTTTTTGCTCATTAAAATCATTATAAAAAGTGTCACGCAACATCATAGAAAAACCTTGAAGCTGTGTAATTTAAAGTTGATTTTTTTAAATTTCAGCAATGCAGTTTCACGGAAAGAAAATACACATACGATAATTTATTGATGAAATCATCAAATCTTAGTAAATCGCTTCGAAAGAAGTTAAATCTACAAAAAGGGGACGTTGTGGCCATCTTATTACCGAACATTCCCGAGTTTCCCATATGTATCTTAGGGTCATTATTAGCAGGATTAAAAATAACGACGATAAATCCATCTTACACGTCGGGTAATTAAAAATTAATTTTAATTTTCTGTATTAATTAATGATTACTATTTATTATTTGCAGAAGAAATAAAAAGGCAATTAAATGATAGTAACGCAAAAGTATTATTTACTTTAGTCGATTTTTGGGGGAACGCCCAAGAAGCCGTTAATAAATCGTTAAGTAATACCAAAATCATAACGATAAAAACAATGGTAAGTGAAAAATCTCTCGTTATCTTTTTTGCAAATTCACACGTGTTGGGTTATAAACACATGGGATATCATTGCAGAAAAAAAGATCGTGGGTTGCAGCTGCATTTAATTAAAAAGACCAATATAATCCGCCATAACACACGTCGGGGATATTATAATTTGTTTTCCACAAATTATTATTAATCTTATCTGACTAAAAAAATTAATCTATTAATCTGAACTAAAACTAAACAAACTTATTTTTGTTATTCCTTATCTTTTAGCAAAGTCAATCAACGCCAAGCGGGTCGATTAATTTCCAAGAATTTACAACAGAAAAATTCGATTTACCTGAAATAACTTTACCGTCACCCGTTGAGACGGTTTTCATGCCTTATTCAAGTGGGACAACGGGACTTCCAAAAGGTGTTAAGTTATCTAGCAAAAACATTATTTCGAATATTTGCCAATTTAATCACCCGGAACTTTGTGTATCTCAAACTGCAACAGGTAATTCATTAAATCAAATTAAATATCTTATAAATAATCTCTTTTAACAGAAAATCATCAAGACATCTCACCCCAACTTTTACCACTATTCCACATCTATGGATTCACAACAACCTTATCCATGTTAACACATGGTACAAAAATAATAACTTTACCAAAATTCGAAAAAGACAATTACCTTAAAGTATTATCCCAAGAAAAACCTCATTTTATGCTGGTTGTACCTCCGATTGTGATTTTTTTGTACGCCTCCCCCGAAGTTAAACCAAGTGATTTAAGCTCGTTAAGAACAATAAGTTCTGGGGCAGCCCCATTGGGTGCTTTGGACGAAGAAAAATTTCGAAAAAAAATCGGAAAACCGATAAATGTTCTTCAAGGTTATGGATTATCCGAAACATCCCCAGTTGTGACGATGGTTCCGATGCAATCGCAAGGAAAATATCCCGGATCAATGGGAATCCCCATTCCCAACACACAAGTAAAAGTCGTTTCTCCAAACGATAAAACCAAAAATCATTCAAAACCAAACGAAATCGGTGAATTATACGTAAAAGGGCCTCAAGTAATGAAAGGATATCATAACAATCCCGAAGAAACTGACAAATCTTTTTGTAATGGTTGGTTCAAAACTGGTGATTTAGTAAAATATGATGAAAACGGAATGTTTTACATTTGCGATCGTTTAAAAGAATTGATTAAAGTTCGAGGGTTTCAAGTTCCGCCGGCGGAACTCGAAGAAATTATTAGGGATTTCCCCGGTGTGGTTGAAGCGGCCGTGATTGGAATTCCGGACGAATACAACGGGGAACTACCGAAAGCTTTCGTCGTTAAAAAGAAAGAAGCTAACGTGGATGTCGAGAAATTACAAGAATTCGTTGCCTCGAAAGTGGCGAGACATAAACATTTAAAGGGCGGTGTTGTTTTTGTAGAAAGTATTCCTAAAAATGACTCGGGGAAAATACTTAGACGAAAACTTAAAGAGTTGTATTTATAAGATAAGGTTTTTGTTAATAAGGCATATTTTTATTAGTAAAAATGTAATAAATTAATTCTTAATTAATTTTGTTTTCATTAAAGTTGCATAAAAAATAAGATTCCATGCAGATATTATCTGCATAATATCTATATATAATACACAGAAATAATTTGCTTCCTAAACTAGATACATTTTATCTGGTAGTTTAGTGCCGCGTCATTATTTTATGTATATGATTTCCTTTTCAATTTGGAAACTGTTTACTCCCTTTCGAAGAAAAATGTAGACATTACTCATTAATTTTGGGTGCATCTACTAAACGTAAAAATGTTGGATCTTTTCTTCAGTTCATTGGGCTAACTAAGTTGATGACGTTGTATTGAAGTGTACACAGATTCATTGAAGAAAGTATCTAAGATTAATAATTGTCTTTATTTAATATAAAGCAAAAGAAAGAAGAATTACCATCGAAGACGTGACAGCATATCGAAATGTAGAAAGAAAAGAAAATGTGAAAGATATAATTTAAAGTCTAAATCAATTTAGACTACCAATAAAGCTCAAAAGTATAAAAAGACAGCTATACGTCCAGTTATAAAGGATTCTCTTAAAATCATAAATCAAAAAGTATTGGATTTCGAAAGCATAGGAAAACCGGAGCTGGGTGTAGCTCAAAAATAATTACACACATTCAAAGTGCTTTCTTAATAAAATCCGCTTTTATTTCCGATAATTAACCTGTATAATTTCTATATTCTATCATAAATTAGAATGTTTAATCTTTAGTTTTGAGATATAACACCCATTTTAACTCCAAGTTGCTACATGACTCATTTTCTGTTTATTTCTGAAAATTCTTGCAATCAGGTCTTATCATTTCTCTATCTTACCATAAACCTGAAAATTTAGCTTTAATTTGAGATATAGGACACATCCCAACTCATAAATGGACAATTTTTCAAATTAACCTGTATAATTTCTACATTCTATCATTAATAAGAATGTTTAATCTTTAATTTGAGATATAGCACACATTTTATCTCCCAGATATAAAAGAGGAACGATATTTTGAAATATTTACTTTTCTTTACAAGTTGCCACATGACTTATTTTCTGTATATTTCTGAGGATTTTTGCAATCAAATCTTATCATTTCTCCATCTTACCAGAAACCTGAAAGTTTAAGCTTTAATATGAGATATGGCACACATTCCAACTCATAGAAATAAAAACGCGATAATTTTTTGAAATTTTTACTTTGATTGTAAGCTGTTGAATAACGAATTCTCTATTTCCGACAATTTTTCCAATTAACCTGTATAATTTCTATATTCTATCATTAATAAGAATATTTAATCTTTAATTTGAGATATAGCACACATTTTACCACCCAGATATAAAAAAGGAACTATATTTTGAAATATTTACTTTTCTTTACAAGTTGCCACATGACGCATTTTCTGTATATTTCTGACGATTTTTGCAATCAAATCTTATCATTGCTCTATCTTACCATAAACCAAAAAGTTTAAGCTTTAATTTGAGATGTAGGACACATCCCAACTCATAGAAATAAAATAGCAATAATTTTTTGAAATTTTTACTTTCATTGTAAGCTCTTGAATAACAAATTTTTTATTTCCGACAATTTTTCCAATTAACCTGTATTATTTCTATATTCTATCATTAATAAGAATGTTTAATCTTTAATTTGAGATATAGCACACATGTTACCTCCCAGATATAAAAAAGGAACGATATTTTGAAATATTTACTTTTCTTTACAAGTTGCTACATGACTCATTTTCTGTATATTTCTGATAATTCTTATAATCAAATCTCATCATTTCTATATCTTACCATAATCCTGAGAGTTTTAGCTTTAATTTGAGATATAGGACACATCCCAACTCACAGAAATAAAAAAGTGATGATTTTTTGAAATTTTTACTTTCATTGTAACTTGTTGAATAATACATTTTTGACTTCCAACATTTTTTCCAATTAACTTATATAATTTCTATATTCTATCATTAGTAAGAATGTTTAATCTTTAATTTGAGATATAGCAAACATTTTACCTCCCAGATATAAAATAGGAACGATATTTTGAAATATTTACTTTTCTTTACAAGTTGCCACATGACTCATTTTCTGTATATTTCTGACGATTTTTGCAATCAAATCTTATCATTCCTCTATCTTACCATAAACCTGAAAATTTAAGCTTTAATTTGAGATATAGGACACATCCCAACTCACAGAAATAAAAAAGCGATGATTTTTTGAAATTTTTACTTTCATTGTAAGCTGTTGAATAACGAATTTTCTATTTCCGACAATTTTTCCAATTAACCTATATAATTTCTATATTCTATCATTAATAAGAATGTTTAATCTTTAATTTGAGATATAGCACACATTTTGCCTCACAGATATAAAAAAGGAACGATATTTTGAAATATTTACTTTTCTTTACAAGTTGCCACATGACTCATTTTCTGTATATTTCTGACGATTTTTGCAATCAAATCTTATCATTTCTCTATCTTACCATAAACCTGAAAGTTTAAGCTTTAATATGAGATATAGCACACATTCCAACTCATAGAAATAAAAAAGCGATGATTTTTTGAAATTTTTACTTTCATTGTAAGCTCTTGAATAACAAATTTTTTATTTCCGACAATTTTTCCAATTAACCTGTATTATTTCTATATTCTATCATTAATAAGAATGTTTAATCTTTAATTTGAGATATAGCACACATTTTACCTCCCAGATATAAAAAAGGAACGATATTTTGAAATATTTACTTTTCTTTACAAGTTGCCACATGACTCATTTGCTGTATATTTCTGACGATTCTTGCAATAAAATCTTATCATTTCTCTATCTTACCGTAAACCTGAAAGTTTAAGCTTTCATTTGAGATATAGGACACATCCTCACTCACAGAAACAAAAAAGCGATGATTTGTTGAAATTTTTACTTTCATTGTAAGCTGTTGAATAACGAATTTTCTATTTCCGACAATTTTTTCAATTAACCTGTATAATTTCTACATTCTATCATTAATAAGAATGTTTAATCTTTAATTTGAGATATAGCACACATTTTATATCCCAGATATAAAAGAGGAACGATATTTTGAAATATTTACTTTTCTTTACAAGTTGCCACATGACTTATTTTCTGTATATTTCTGAGGATTTTTGCAATCAAATCTTATCATTTCTCCATCTTACCATAAACCTGAAAGTTTAAGCTTTAATATGAGATATAGCACACATTCCAACTCATAGAAATAAAAACGCGATAATTTTTTGAAATTTTTACTTTGATTGTAAGCTGTTGAATAACGAATTTTCTATTTCCGACAATTTTTCCAATTAACCTGTATAATTTCTATATTCTATCATTAATAAGAATGTTTAATCTTTAATTTGAGATATAGCACACATTTTGCCTCACAGATATAAAAAAGGAACGATATTTTGAAATATTTACTTTTCTTTGCAAGTTGCCACATGACTCATTTTCTGTATATTTCTGACGATTTTTGCAATCAAATCTTATCATTTCTCTATCTTACCATAAACCTGAAAGTTTAAGCTTTAATATGAGATATAGCACACATTCCAACTCATAGAAATAAAAAAGCGATGATTTTTTGAAATTTTTACTTTCATTGTAAGCTCTTGAATAACAAATTTTTTATTTCCGACAATTTTTCCAATTAACCTGTATTATTTCTATATTCTATCATTAATAAGAATTTTTAATCTTTAATTTGAGATATAGCACACATTTTACCTCCCAGATATAAAAAAGGAACGATATTTTGAAATATTTACTTTTCTTTACAAGTTGCCACATGACTCATTTGCTGTATATTTCTGACGATTCTTGCAATAAAATCTTATCATTTCTCTATCTTACCATAAACCTGAAAGTTTAAGCTTTCATTTGAGATATAGGACACATCCCCACTCACAGAAACAAAAAAGCGATGATTTGTTGAAATTTTTACTTTCATTGTAAGCTGTTGAATAACGAATTTTCTATTTCCGACAATTTTTTCAATTAACCTGTATAATTTCTACATTCTATCATTAATAAGAATGTTTAATCTTTAATTTGAGATATAGCACACATTTTATATCCCAGATATAAAAGAGGAACGATATTTTGAAATATTTACTTTTCTTTACAAGTTGCCACATGACTTATTTTCTGTATATTTCTGACGATTTTTGCAATCAAACCTTATCATTTCTCTATCTTATTATAAACCAGAAAGTTTAAGCTTTAATTTGAGATATAGGACACATCCCAACTCACAGAAATAAAAAAGCGATGATTTTTTG
The DNA here is from genome assembly GCA_036711965.1 of Onthophagus sagittarius. Lineage (NCBI taxonomy): Eukaryota > Metazoa > Arthropoda > Insecta > Coleoptera > Scarabaeidae > Onthophagus > Onthophagus sagittarius. The sequence goes on from JASERS010000005.1 coordinate 33,738,167, forward strand.
AAATTATTACTTTCATTGTAAGCTGTTGAATAACGAATTTTCTATTTCCGACAATTTTTTCAATTAACCTGTATAATTTCTATATTCTGTCATCAATAAGAATGTTTAATCTTTAATTTGAGATATAGCACACATTTTACCTCCCAGATATAAGAAAGGAACGATATTTTGAAATATTTTCTTTTCTTTAAAAGTTGCCACATGACTAATTTTCTGCATATTTCTGACGATTTTTCCAATCAAATCTTATCACTTCTCTATCTTATCATAAACCAGAAAGTTTAAGCTTTAATTTGAGATATGGGACACATCCCAACTCACAGAAATAAAAAAAGCGATGATTTTTTGAAATTTCTACTTTCGTTGTGAGCTGTTGAATAACGAATTTTCTATTTCCGACAATTTTTCCAATTAACCTGTGTAATTTCTATATTCTATCATTAATAAAAATGTTTAATCTTTAATTTGAGATATAGCACACATTTTACCTCCCAGATATAAAAATGGAACGATATTTTGAAATATTTACTTTTCTTTACAAGTTTCCACATGACTCATTTTCTGTATATTTCTGACGATTTTAGCAATCAAAACTTGTCATTTCTCTATCTTACCACAAACCTGAAAGTTTAAGCTTTAATTTGAGATATAGGACACATCCGAATTCACAAAAATAAAAAAGCAATGATTTTTTGAAATTTTTACTTTCATTGTAAGCTGTTGAATAACGAATTTTCTATTTCCTACAATTTTTCCAATTAACCTGTATAATTTCTATATTCTATCATTAATTAGAATGTTTAATCTTTAATTTGAGATATAGCACACATTTTACCTCGAAGATATAAGGGAGGAACGATATTTTGAAATATTTACTTTTCTTTAAAAGTTGCCACATAACTTATTTTCTGCATATTTCTGAAGATTTTTGCAATCAAATCTTATCATTTCTCTATCTTATCATAAACCAGAAAGTTTAAGCTTTAATTTGAGATATAGGACACATCCCAACTCACAAAAATAAAAAGCAATGATTTTTTGAAATTTTTACTTTCATTGTAAGCTGTTGAATAACGAATTTTCTATTTCCTACAATTTTTCCAATTAACCTGTATAATTTCTATATTCTATCATTAATTAGAATGTTTAATCTTTAATTTGAGATATAGCACACATTTTACCTCGAAGATATAAGGGAGGAACGATATTTTGAAATATTTACTTTTCTTTAAAAGTTGCCACATAACTCATTTTCTGTATATTTCTGACGATTTTTGCAATCAAACCTTATCATTTCTCTATCTTATTATAAACCAGAAAGTTTAAGCTTTAATTTGAGATATAGGACACATCCCAACTCACAGAAATAAAAAAGCGATGATTTTTTGAAATTATTACTTTCATTGTAAGCTGTTGAATAACGAATTTTCTATTTCCGACAATTTTTTCAATTAACCTGTATAATTTCTATATTCTGTCATCAATAAGAATGTTTAATCTTTAATTTGAGATATAGCACACATTTTACCTCCCAGATATAAGAAAGGAACGATATTTTGAAATATTTTCTTTTCTTTAAAAGTTGCTACATGACTAATTTTCTGTATATTTCTGACGAGTTTTGCAATCAAATCTTATCATTTCTCTATCTTACCATAAACCTAAAAGTTTAAGCTTTAATTTGAGATATAGGACACATCCCAGCTCACAGAAATAAAAAAGCGATGATTCTTTTAAATTTTTACTTTCATTGTAAGCTGTTGAATAACGAATTTTCTATTTCCGACAATTTTTCCAATTAACCTGTATAATTTCTATATTCTATCATTAATAAGAATGTTTAATCTTTAATTTGAGATATAGCACACATTTTACCTCCCAGATATAAAAAAGGAACGATATTTTGAAATATTTACTTTTCTTTACAAGTTGCCACATGACTCATTCTCTGTATATTTCTGACGATTTTTGCAATCAAATCTTATCATTTCTCTATTTTACCATAAACCTGAGAGTTTTAGCTTTAATTTGAGATATAAGATATATCCCAACTTCCAGAAATAGAAAAGCGAATGATTTTTGAAGTTTTTACTTTCATTGTAAGCTGTTGAATAACGAATTTTCTATTTCCGACAATTTTTCCAACTAACCTGTATAATTTCTATATTCTATCATTAATAAGAATGTTTAATCTTTAATTTGAGATATAGCACACATTTTACCTCCCAGATATAAAAAGGAACGATATTTTGAAATATTTACTTTTCTTTACAAGTTGCCACATGACTAATTTTCTGTATATTTCTGACGAGTTTTGCAATCAAATCTTATCATTTCTCTATCTTACCATAAACCTGAAAGTTTAGCTTTAATTTGAGATATAGGACACATTCCAACTCACAGAAATAAAAAAGCGATGAGTTTTTGAAATTTTTACTTTCATTGTAAGCTGTTGAGTAACGAATTTTCTATTTACGACAATTTTTCCAATTAACCTGTATAATTTCTATATTCTATCATTAATAAGAATGTTTAATCTTTAATTTGAGATATAGCACACATTTTACCTCCCAGATATAAAAAAGGAACGACATTTTGAAATATTTACTTTTCTTTACAAGTTTCCACATGACTCATTTTCTGTATATTTCTGACGATTTTTGCAATCAAATCTTGTCATTTCTCTATCCTACCATAAACCTGAAAGTTTAAGCTTTAATTTGAGATATAGGACACATCCCAACTCACAGAAATAAAAAAGCGATGATTTTTTGAAATTATTACTTTCATTGTAAGCTGTTGAATAACGAATTTTCTATTTCCGACAATTTTTCCAATTAACCTGTATAATTTCTATATTCTATCATCAATAAGAATGTTTAATCTTTAATTTGAGATATAGCACACATTTTACCTCCCAGATATAAGAAAGGAACGATATTTTGAAATATTTTCTTTTCTTTAAAAGTTGCCACATGACTAATTTTCTGTATATTTCTGACGAGTTTTGCAATCAAATCTTATCATTTCTCTATCTTACCATAGACCTGAAAGTTTAAGCTTTAATTTGAGATATAGGACACATCCCAACTCACAGAAATAAAAAAGCGATGATTTTTTGAAATTTTTACTTTCATTGTAAGCTGTTGAATAACGAATTTTCTATTGCCGACAATTTTTCCAATTAACCTGTATAATTTCTATATTCTATCATTAATAAGAATGTTTTAATCTTTAATTTGAGATATAGCACACATTTTACCTCCCAGATATAAAAAAGGAACGATATTTTGAAATATTTACAACACATCCCAACTTCCTGAAATAAAGAAGAGACGATTTTTTGAAACTTGGCATTATAAATTGCTATCTAATCCCATTTTTTATTTATCAATTTATTTCTGACTATTGGAGGTGGTGCAAAATAATCTCATGTATAATCTCATTGATCATCCTGGTGTATGTAGATTTCAATTATCCGCATGAAATCGTTTATAACTCTGGTGATCAATCGCGAGCGCGTCTTGTCGAAAGTGTTTTCCGAAAAAAGTGTTCCGAAAGCATTTTAAGTCTTCTGGGCGTATTTCAAGTCTTTTGGAAGCAACATCAATTCATTTAGAGGCTGTATTAAGTTTTTTGGAAGTATTTCAAGTCTTCTGGAAGCAATAGCAAGTCTCCTAGAAGCATTTCAAGACTTCCGGAAGCATTTTAAGTCTTCTGGAAGTATTTCATATGTTCTCGAAGTATTAAATCCTGTGAAAGCAGTATCAGGTCAGCTAGAAGCTGTATCAAGTCATCTAGAAGCAGCATCAAATTTTCTAGAAGCATTTCAAGTCTTCTGGAAGCAATATTAAGTCTCCTCGAAGCATTTGCAGTCTTCTAGAAGCATTTCAAGTCTTTTGGAAGCATTTCAAGTTTTATGGAAATATTTCAAGTCCTTTGGAAACAGTATAAGGTCAGCTATAAGCCCTCTGAAAACATTATCATTCTCGCAGCAACATCAACTTTCAGAAATAGTATCAAGTCTCTTAGAAGAATTTCAAGTCTTTTGGAAGCATTTCAAGACTTCTGAAAGCAGTATCAAGCCTCCTAGAAGCAGTTCAAGTCTTATGGAAGTATTTCAAGTCTCTTTTAAGCAGTATCATGGTAACTAGAAGCAGTGTCAAGCCCTCTAGCAGCAATATCAATTCCCCCAGAAGCATTTTGTTCGTCTTCTTTTTAAGCATTTAGGAAATATAAACGAACTCGTGGTCAAGCATACATTGTTTATTATTAATCTTTGCAACTTGGTTACAACTGCCATCCGTACCGAGAAACGTGTTCTTCTTGAACAAAACTATAACACAAGCGACTCTTGTAATTTACAAAAGCGCTCAAAAAGATACAATGTTCTTAATTCATCATTTGATGTTTTGGTAGCTTAACTGATTTTGAGACAGTCAATAAATGTTTTGTTGATTCTGCTCAAAATGTTCAGATTCCTCCTAATCATGATTTGTTGATTTATTATCGTGACAATAGGATGCTCATGTTAGCTAATAAAATTGGGAATTTGTTATCTTTTAAAATTTGGTGGTATTGGTTCTGATGGAATTTCTTTGGATATGATAAGGTTGTTATGTCCTCGCATAGTTGACGTTTTGTGTTACATTTTCCATCTTTCTGGAAGTATGGTCTTGAATCTCTTGTGCCGAAGTCAAAATCTGTAAGGACAAGGATTTACGAGCTGTGACAACACTTCCAGCGTTATCCAAGGTACTTGAGAGAGTGTTTGTCGAATGGCTAAGAAGAATAATATTCGGTTCTATAAACGATTTTCTTTTAGTTGTCTTACATTTTTTGTTATAAACGATAAAATGACCAAATCTTCAAAATGATGCTTTTGCATAAAAATTCCTGCTATAACTTAGAAACTATAAATGTTAGCAAACAAATTTCTGGAAGCAAATTGAAGAAATTCATACAAGCATATCAAACCTAATCGTAATTTTTACCAACATGCCGAATTTAATATCCAAAACGAAGCAATTTTAAACAATTAAAAACGAAATGATTTTTATCTCTTGTTTCTAAATTTATTTTACGTACATTTACAATGATTACAAAAATGATTACAAAAATAATAATTAATTACAATTAAAAATATTGTAAATAATTAATAAAATTAGTGTCTAAAACTTAAAAATATTCTTGTTTTATAATTCTGTTGTATAAAATTTGTCTTGAAGCAGGAAAAAATTGTAGTAAATATTCCCATTCGAATAAATGTAAGCATAAAATCGTAGAAGTCCTTTTGCATCGATAAGAATATTCGTGAGATTTTCTTTTTTGCAATCCTTGTTCTATCCCAAAAGAATCACCCTTGTACAAAACTTCCTCTATTTTATCGTTATTCAAGTATTCGTCTACAAGTTTATGTACTTCCCCATCAAAAACGAAATACATCGTTCTATCAATAGCACCTTTAAACTGCACGTATTCATCCCGATAATAAATTCTGTACCGAATCTTTTGAGTAACTTGTCTAATGAAGTCATTATGACATTGATCCCAAATGGGATGAGCTCCAACGAAAAATTTGAAAGCACAATTCATTGTGGCATCTCGTAAATAAGGGGACATTTCTCCTAACAATCTCGGAGACATTTCTCCTTGGCAATTTACCCATAACGCACTACAAATGCTTAAACATTTCATTCGAAGTGATGCCGAAACGTTCTGGGTGAGCAAAAAGTATTTGATGTGGTAGTACAGTTTTAAATAACGCCCTTTTTTAACGTAAACACCGTTGACTATGCTAAAAATTTCGCAACAAGCCGCCATATACAGATAATAACCGCTAATCATCGTAAAAATGAAAAGGATTATTAATATAGTTCCTTGAGGTACATATTTTTGTTGTTGCGTAATCGTAAAAGCAGACCAAACGATATGAAGAAAAGCTAAATGTTCCCGAAATAGTACATCCGAAGTCCATTCAGCTCTTTCATGCCAACTAGGAACTTCCGGGTTAAGATTTGGCTTAATCGCGCAACTAATAATCGATATTATACTCGCATAAACATTTACGATTAAAAACGAGCAAAGCGCGATACTGCTTAGTTTCAACATAAATAGGTTAACGTCTAATTTTCTGGATTTGATTTGAATGTATTTGATTAAATAAGCTATCTTCAACGTGCGGTTTAATCTGTAAATGGCGTTAAAGGTGTTGGTATTGGAAAAAACGATGTTTAATGTATAAACTAAAACATCAACAGGAACTATGCTAATAATCGTTATTATCAACATAAATTTGTCTTTGCGATTTCTTATTTTTATCTTTTTTACGTCGTAAACCATGTAACCCCATTCATTTTCGTATGCTATTCTATCTTGTAGCAAAAAGTGCGCCAAATACATCAAATCAGAAACGTATTGAATCGTAAAAACCGTCATGCTGTAATCGCCGGATCCTATTTGATAAATATCGAGGATAACTCCGAGATAACAGGCGAAAATAAGAAAAACTAAAGTCCAAACTACTACGAAATGACTGTTTGGTTCTAAAACCCTCACAAAGACATTTTTGGAACGTTGCGTATTCTCCAATTCATTAATTCTTACAATGCCAGGTTTCGTTGGGATGTAATAAATGTATTTGGCTCGTAATATTTCGAATTCTCGGAGTAATTCGGGATAATACTGCAATAGATTGATGAAAATTTTAGTTTTGCATAATAAAATTTCGACGTGGGTTGTAGCGACGATGCTTAATTTTAACCTTGCGAATTGACTCGATGAAATATTCCCACAAATACTCCCAGCTTGTAACGTTTGAAGCGTCGTCCCATCCGGTGCCAAAACATCAGCCATACCTTGATAAATTATGCAGATATAATCACCGATATCATTAATCGTTTGCAAAAATCCCCCCTTCGTGATCAAATCGAACTTTAAAAGCGGCAAAATGTTCTTAAATAAAAGCGAAGAATCCTCCAAAAAGGGGGAGTTATCTTCTAATTTTTTTCCATAAAATTCATACAAAATGTCGGTTCTTAAAGCCAAAGTAAAAGAAGTAACTAAATGAAAAACGCCTTGTTCTTGTAATCTTAACCATTTCAATTCGAACGTTCTTATGATCGTTTTTCGGAGTTTTGAGTCGCGAATTGTAATGTCTAAATGTTTTTTTAAGTGCTTCATGGCGATTTGGTTCTCCAAGAGTTCGTTTTGCCCGAAGAAATGGAGTTCTTGGAGTTGCCCGATTAATTTGACTCCTACGTACAAACTCACAAACAGCCCAATTATAAAGACCCATTTAGCCACGTCCGAGTTTAAAATTGGACCTTGAAATGAGACGTTCGTCATTAAAACGGTGCTTACATACACGTAATATAAATGAGCGCGTGTTAGGGAAATTGGCTTTAAAAAAGGCGAATTTTCCAAAATTGAATCTTTAATGCAAGTATAACCGAGGTAAATTCCATTATCTTCATTACAATCTTCACTTATCGTGCACTCCAATGTGAACACTAACATCCCCATTCCGTTGCATAAAACTAAGATGAAAGGGATGTAGAATAAGCTGTACCATTTCGAGACTGGTTTAACAACGTCGGTTCGGATGTATTTCATTTGTTGTAAGTAAATGTGGAGTTGGAGGAAGTGGTTTATATTGACTAGCATTAACCCCCAATCTCTTTTAACGGTGAACATGTATCGAAATGGGATTATCGAAAATATATCGACTAATAAGCCGGATTTGGCGTAATGCCTCGCCGTTTGCAAGGGGTGGGTTATTAAGAGCCCATTTTCGTCGTAATAACAAACGTGTAATCTAATATAAATGTCGATTAAGGCGAGAACGTCCAAAACGTTGAGTATCCAAGCGTAATCGATGATTATAACAGGAACAAAATAACAAATCGTCGTTAATAAGACAAAAACCGATCTTATCCATTGCCACACGTACAAAAACGTCCCATCCGGAATGATGGTAAAGCGCAAAAAGAAATATCTCAAAAACCCGAAGGGATATAACCGGTCGTAATGGACGTAAAAATCGTATTCTTGGAAACTATCGGGTTCCATCACCAAAGGGACAATAACAAAGTTTTTTTCTTCTTGTTCGTTTTGTTGGATTTCGCTCGGAACATTTTTGGTCATTTTTAATAAAGCGATTTTAATATCAAAACTTGATTTTAGCATCGTTTTGATGATGATGAAATCTTCCTCGCAATGAAGCAATTTCCGGAAAAATTTCGTCCTATCAAATCTTAAAACGACGCAATGGGTTATCGCCCTAAAAGTATGAACGTTCGGTATCTGCAACATCACCTCCATTATGTTACAAGCAAAAACATCCTTAATCATTTGAACTTGCTTCCCTTGGGAATTAATCATCTCAACTATTCCATTTATAACTATGTAACTATAACTGGTGATTCCCCCGTAATAAGTTATAACTTCGTTTGGGCCGAAAATTAAGACGCTCATTATATCGCACGCATTATAAATTGAATTGTCGCTTAGATATTGGAAGAAGGTGATTTTGCGGACTTGATCCCCGTACATTGAGTCGATGGTTTCGGATAATGTGGTTTTTGAGAAATAGGGTTGATGCGAGCTGGGGTTGTAAAGGTGGTAACAACGATTTGAGTGCCATTGCACTAATAAGTAGCTGATGATCCTCGGGGAATAAGCCCTTAAGTTGCTTCTTTTCACCATTGCGATTAACCCCGCGCTGATTTCTTGCACCCTCAAAATGTTGAAGTGCTTAATAACGTGGATGTAAGAAATTGAGCCATAAAACGATAAAATCGTTAATCCAACGTATTCTTGAATAAGGGTGTAAATCATGTTGTCTTTAACATAACCAGTTAGTGTAAATTCTAAGCCTCTAGCCCATTGGGCGCTTATGTAAATGAGGTGTAACAAATCCGAGTCAGGATTCGTGTGCTTTAAGTACATGAATAGGCTGAATGTGATGTAGGAAAAAATCCAAGTGTATTGGCAATAAATGACCAAAACGTGATTCGCGGTGCAACTATACATCCAAGCTGAGAATAACCTCGCGATCCTCCATATCTTTAAAACGCGGTTTAAATGCATCATTGAGACGCTTTTCGATGTTAACTCCTCAACGACGATTGGGTTAAAAACCTCAAAAGGCAAACAAGAAAAAATGTCCAACCAAAAACCGAATGATTGGAATCGAACCGTTGTTATCGTCCTCACGGTGCTCATAACCCCCGAAGGAGTTTTAATGGTAGTCGACATTTGTATATAAAGATCAACCATAAAAACAAAAGTCCCGGATATAATCAAGGGGTAATACCACGGTGGTAAAAAGTCGCTTGCAAAAACCATGTAGGGTATTGCAAAAGAAAAAACAAAAGTCCAAATGACGATGAATATCTCCCAAATCTTTAAGATAATCGAGCTTTGATGGAGGATGTACGGAAATTTTAATCTTGCGAAATTCGCGTCTTGCGTCTTATTCATTCTTTCCGCAATAACCAGCATGTCCAAATTATTAGCGCAAAACAACAAATTTCTTAAATCGTCCTCTCGAAATTCTCGCATCAAATAGATATTTTGAAAATCGTGCCGATTCGCCGCATCGGCGCTCGTCGATAATAAACAATGTAAAATATTTTTTAACCAAAACGTCGTGTGAAAATCGATATTTCTCTTATTCAGAGCCAAACTCTCCTTAACTGCAACAACGATCTCGTTACTCTCAATCGCGTAATTAAATCGCTCGTAAATCAACGATTTCATCAATTTATACTCGTGAGGAAATTTTGAGCAAACTCTCGAAAATTTTTTTTGCTCTAAAATGTGTAGTTGGCAAAAAGTTTGGCATTGAACGAAATTCGTCGATTTTGATGATAAAAATAGGGAGGTTTCGCCGATTATTGTGCCGGATGTGAAAGAGATAATCGGGGTTTCCCCGTCTTCCTCGGATAAAATCGCGATTGTGCCGGAAACGACGTAAATCATTTTTTGTTTTAGTTCGCCTTTTCTGTAAAGAATCTCGCCGGGTAACAAATAAATTTGTTCCATACAAATTGAGACTTCGCGCAAAAACGGCAAATCCATGTTTCGGAATAATTTCGAATGTTTAAAAGCGGGCCAACTTATATCCATTAAAACCTCGGAGAACATCACCGAGGATAAGATAACGAAAAAATGTTTGCTTCTTGAGTAACCCCGACATTGTTCCCAATATATTTTGAACCCCTTTTCGGTCGAATTCCTTATATACTCAGGGATATTAAATAATTTATTTTTTAGTCGAACTAATTTGTATCGGTACATATAAATGTGTTGATGGGTACCACGCCTAATTAAATGAACCGTAAATAATCCTCGGAAAAAGAATCCCAAAGAAACCGTGCTTAATATAAAAACAGCCGATATGAGGGTGTAATAAACTGGCTTCTCAACCTCTCGTTCATTAATATGTTGCATTGATGATACTAATCCTTTCAAAAAATTTTTAGCATCGCACGCCGAGTTTTCGCAAATTTTCCCCCCACAAGCCACTGTGCAATAAATACAAAATTGAAGAAATCCAAGCAAAGTAAATAACAAAGAATAATCAACGATGTACATCAAGATATGTCTCGTTAAATGATTGTAAGATTTATACAGCATATAACCCAATCGAACCAATCTAAACGACCGATTCACCTTCATTAAACACACATACATCTCATTACCAGAATAAAGTAACTCTTGAGGTATTAAAGAGTAAAAGTCGCATATTATCACGAATGAAGGTCGTCTTGTGATATCTGATTGGCTTAATTTTAATCGTTTCGCAAATTTAACCACGGCCGCTAACATTAAGTCGACTACATAAACGGCGTCGATTACCATATATAATTCTGGGAAAAAAATGTTGAATAAAAAGTGTTATTTCGTGTTAAATTTTTACCTCGACTTCGATGTTTACACTGGAAATTAATCGCGCCAAAAAGACAATCCAAAACCATAAAATAAGTGATTATAGAGATTGTTATGTACCAAACGGGTTCTGATTGTAATTGAAAAATTACGAACCACGGTTTAACTTCGAGTGGTTTGTAACAAATTTGCTCAACTGATGTTGTTGTATCATCGTCAACATACTTTAATTTGTCTCTTCTAAAAAGCTCAGAAGACATTTTGATGTTGTTTTGATATGTGACAGATGATATTCCAAATTTTAACCATTCAAACAATCGTATTTCAAAAACAAATTGAAATAAAAGCAATTTAAAGCAAATTTACTTAGTATTTGATGCTTCCTTGCATAATTTTGAACATAAATGTTAGGGAAATTCAAGATGAAAACGATGAAATTTGAAAGATCGTGAAGGTTTTATTTTTGAAAATGAAGAAATGAATTGTACAGGCAACCCTCCTATAACACGGTAGTTTCCTAGAAAATGCCGTGTTGTGTGAAACCGTGTTGCATGAGACCCAGAGCTAGTGCAAAAAGGGGGGTTACGTTCCAAAAACTTATTAAAAACAAATATTTTTCTTAATTCGACATAAACAACGTAATTTTTATTAAAAATATAAATGTATGTACAACACAAAGTATTAAAAAAATATTTTAATCTAACGCAACCATAATTTAATGAATTTACTCGTCGTCACTGCTCAGTATAATCAACCGAGAACGTTTTTTCGGTGGAACGACATCGCCTTCACTTTCTGAACTTTTTTCGTTATTTAAAGTTTTTGTATGTTTTCCCCTCTTAAAAAAATCTGTAATGGAACTTTGCTTGCTGGTTCTTATTAGATCATTGTAAATTTCCCGGTATGGAGCTAAACAGTTTTGCAGCTCCCTTTTGAATTTTCGACTTCTTTCCGTCGAAGGGTCTTCATTCAAGAAAAATGATTCCAGATTTTCCGCTAAGCATAGGCCTTCTTGTAATTTTTTTAATGTTAAATTCTTGACTGCACAATCTTCGTCAGAGCTAGCGTCCTCAAAATCGATTTGATTTGCATCTAGGGATGCCATTTCGATTAATTCCGCTTCGTCAACTTCTTCTTCCACTAATAAATCTTCAATGTCTTTGGAAGCCATATCCACAAAACCTTCGCCTCCGATTGATTTAGCGACTTCTAATATCGCACCAATTTCATTTTCTAATGTTTCACGTATGTTTTCCGTTTCAATTGCAGAGGGCCATATCTTCTTCCAACACGCATTTAATGTTGATGTTTTTATTTCATTCAGTGACAAAGATATGATATCGATGCAGTGCTTGATGGAAAATTTCTTCCATGCTTCCATTACGCTAATTGATTGCGAATCGGTTGCGTCTAAAATCCACTGTAACGATCTTCTTATGTAATATGTTTTAAAGGTGTAAATAATACCTTGATCCAGTGGTTGGAGCAACGAAGTAGTGTTCGGTGGTAAGAACATTATTTTGATGTTGGGATGTGTTAAATCTTGTGGGTGGCATGGAGCATTATCTAATAGCAACAGCGCCTTACAGCTCAAATTTTTTCGCTTTAAATACCGCTCAACGCTTGGCACAAAACAATTCAAAAACCAATCTCTAAATAAATGTCCTGTTACCCAAGCTCTCGAATTTGCTGTCCAGTATACCGGCAAGGTGTTTTTATTCACGTTTTTTAGTGCACGAGGATTCAAAGATCTGTACACTAGCATCGGTTTTGTCATGAAGTCCCCCGATGCATTACTGCATAAAAGGAGCGTTAAACGATCTTTGGACACCTTAAATCCGGGTGCAGTTTTTTCTGTCTTCGATATGAAAGTTTTACTGGGCATTTTTTTCCACCAAAGCCCAGTTTCGTCGGCATTGAAAACTTGATCTGCTGTGTATCCTTGCTCGGCTATAATGTTTTGAATTTTTTCTGGATACGTCCTAGCAGCTTCATGATCAGCCGACGCAGACTCTCCTTGGATTCTTATGCTATGAATCGCAAAACGCTTTTTGAATTTCTCGAACCAACCTTTACTCGCCACAAAATCTGGATTGACAGAGGATTCTCCTTGTTGTTTGAGATGGTTGTAAATTTTTAATCCTTTTTGTTTTATAATATTGCCATCTAATGGAATTTTTTTTTGACAGCAATCGTCAATCCAAATGCTGAGGGCCTTTTCCATTTTCTCAATTATTGCTGGTCTGGGGCGGGCTGAACGTTTTGCGGATGTCGAAGATCCTGCGGCAACTGCACTTCTGATTTCTTTTTCATTTTTCTTGATTGTTCTTATTTGTTGCTTCGTTCAAATTAAGGTTTTTCCCAATTTGGGATGCTTTTTCTCCTTTCGATAGACGATCCAAGATTTGAATCTTTACTTCCAAAGAAATGAATTTTCTCTTGAACGTTGTTTTATCTTTACCTGACATTGCTTGGGGCTGAAGCTTAATGTCTTAAAGATAAAAAAATTGTTCTTTAACACACCGTGGCGCGACGTAGACTACCGAGTAGCAGCGTGAGACACTTTTGTTTTCAGGCCACGGAGATGAAAGTAAAGAACGTACGAAAACCACACGGAAAACTGACTGACTGACTCTTCGAGGAAAAAACACACGCATTTTAAACCAGAACTATCGTAGGCGTTGCCTAATTATTAAGCAGCAATCGTGTGTTCCCACCCTAACTGGGCGTACCCCAATGTCCTACGGGGGACATAGGGCCCGATAAGAGGAACAACCGTCTTGCTCTTCCAGCAATTTGGAAGTGACATCGTGCACGTGGCTCGCAGAGCCGCGTCGGGCACTTTACCCGGTCTGTATAAGTACACACAGTGTTGTATGTACAAAGGATTTGCAGTTTTCTCATCGCGTTATAGCGAAAACGTGTTGTAGGATACCGTGTTGTAGGAGGTTTCCCGCAATTTACGAATCGTGTTATAGCGAAACCGTGTTATAAGATACCGTGTTAGAGGAGGGCTACCTGTATATCAAATTAAAGGTTGAACCTTCCTCTTTAAAATAGTGTATAACTCGTTGTTTCAATTTGAAAACGGTTCCACTTAAGAAATGTTAAAGATAATGTGTTTTCGTCGTTTTAGTAAAATCACAAGAAAAAATTATAAAATTTAAAAGTTCGTGGAGGTCTTATTTTTGAAAATGAAGAAATGATTTGTATATCAAATTGAAGATTGAATCTTCCTCTTTAATTTAATAACGCGTTTTAATTTGAACTCGATTTCACGTAAGAAATGTGATTGAAATGATTAAGAAAATGATAAAATCGTGAAGGTCTTATTTTTGTAAATGAAGAAATGACTTGTATGTCAAATTGAAGATTCAAGCCTCTTCTTTCAAATGATGTATAACTTGTTGTTTCAATTTAAAATCGATTCAACCTAAGAAATGTTAAAGGCTGATGTGATTTTGATGTGTTAGTAGAATGACTAAGAAAATGATAAAATCGTGAAGGTCTTATTTTTGCAAATGAAGAAATAATTTGTATGTCAAATTAAAAAAACCATTCTCTTTCAAATGATGGGTAACTTGTTGTTTCAAATTGAAATCGGTTTCACCTAAGAAATGTTAAAAGATGTGTAAATTTTGACGTTTTAGTAGAATGATTAAGAAAATGATAACATCGTGAAGGTCTTATTTTTGTAAATGCGGAAATGACTCGTATGTCAAATTGAAGATTAAACCTTTCTCCTTAAAATGATGTGTAACTCGTTGTTTCAATTTGAAATCGATTCCACTTAAGAAAGTTAAGGGCCAATCTGATATTGACGTTTTAGTGGAATGACTAAGAAAGTGATAAAATCGTGAAGGTCTCATTTTTGTAAATGAAGAAATGACTTGTAGGTCAAATTGAAGATTAAACGTTTCTCTTTCAAATGATGTGTAAGTCGTTGTTTCAGTTTGAAATCGGTTTCACCTAAGAAATGTTAAAGGATATGTGTTTTTGTCATTGTTAGTGAAATTACGAGAAATATGATAAAGTTTAAAAGATCATGGAAATCTTATTTTTGAAAATGAAGAATGATTTGTATATCAAATTGAAGGTTCAACCTTCTTCTTTCAAATGATATATAACTCGTTGTTTCAATTTGAAATCGATTTCACCTAAGAAATGTTAAAGGCTTATGTGATTTTGACGTTTTAGTAGAATGATTAAGAAAAGATCTTATATTAAGGTTTTATTTTTGTAAATGAAGAAATGACTTGTATGTCAAATTGAAGATTAAACCTTTCTCTTTCAAATGATGTGTAACTCGTTGTTTCAATTTGAAATCGCTTCCACCTAAGAAATGTTAAAGTATGATGTGTTCTTGACGTTTTAGTGGAATGATTAAGAAAATAATAAAATCGTGAAGGTCTTATTTTTGTAAATGAAGAAATGACTTGTATGTCAAATTAAAGATTAAACCTTTCTCTTTCAAATGATGTGTAACTTTTTGTTTCAAATTGAAATCGCTTCCACTTAAGAAATGTTAAAAGATATGTGTTTTTGTAATTTTTAGTAAAATTATAAGAAATATGATAAAATTCAAAATATTATGGAGATATTATTTATGAGAATGAAGAAATAACTTGCATACCAAATTGAAGGTTCAAACTTCTCCTTTCAAATGATGTATAACTCGTTGTTTCAATTTGAAATCGATTCCACCTAAGAAATGTTAAAAGCTGATGTGATTTTTACGTTTTAGTAGAATGACTAAGAAAATGATAAAATTGTGAATGTCTTATTTTTGTAATTGAAGAAATGACTTATATGTCAAATTGAAGGTTAAACCTTTCTCTTTCAAATGATGTGTAACTCGTTTCAAATTTAAATGGGTTCCACCAAAGGAGTGTTAAAGGATGTGTGGTTATGTCGTTTTCTGCAAAAGTACAAGAAATATGATAAAATTTAAAAAATCATGGAGATCTCATTTTTGAAAATGAAGAAATAATTTGCTTACCAAATTGAAGGTTCAACCTTCTTCCACCTAAGAAATGTTAAAGGCTAATGTGATTTTGACATTTTAGTAGAATGATTAAGAAAATGATAAAATCGTGAAGATCCTATTTTTGGAAATAAAGAAATGACTTGTATGTCAAATTGAAGATTAAACCTTTCTCTTTCAAATGATGTGTAACTCGTTGTTTCAATTTGAATTCGATTCCACCTAAGAAATGTTAAAGTATGATGTGTTCCTGACGTTTTAGTGGAATGATTGCGAAAATAATAAAATCGTGAAGGTCTTATTTTTGTAAATGAAGAAATGACTTGTATGTCAAATTGAAGATTAAACCTTTCTCTTTCAAATGATGTGTAACTCGTTGTTTCAATTTGAATTCGATTCCACCTAAGAAATGTTAAAGTATGATGTGTTCCTGACGTTTTAGTGGAATGATTGCGAAAATAATAAAATCGTGAAGGTCTTATTTTTGTAAATGAAGAAATGACTTGTATGTCAAATTAAAGATTAAACCTTTCTCTTTCAAATGATGTGTAACTTGTTGTTTCAAATTGAAATCGGTTCCACCTAAGAAATGTTAAAAATATGTGTTTTTGTAATTTTTAGTAAAATTATAAGAAATATGATAAAATTTAAAATATTATGGAGATATTATTTATGAAAATGAAGAAATAACTTGCATACCAAATTGAAGGTTCAAACTTCTCCTTTCAAATGATGTATAACTCGTTGTTTCAATTTGAAATCGATTCCACCTAAGAAATGTTAAAAGCTGATGTGATTTTTACGTTTTAGTAGAATGACTAAGAAAATGATAAAATTGTGAAGGTCTTATTTTTGTAATTGAAGAAATGACTTATATGTCAAATTGAAGGTTAAACCTTTCTCTTTCAAATGATGTGTAACTCGTTTCAAATTTAAATGGGTTCCACCAAAGGAGTGTTAAAGAATGTGTGGTTATGTCGTTTTCTGCAAAAGTACAAGAAATATGATAAAATTTAAAAAATCATGGAGATATCATTTTTGAAAATGAAGAAATAATTTGCATACCGAATTGAAGGTTCAACCTTCTTCCACCTAAGAAATGTTAAAGGCTAATATGATTTTGACATTTTAGTAGAATGATTAAGAAAATGATAAAATTGTGAAGGTCTTATTTTTGTAAATAAAGAAATGACTTGTATGTCAAATTGAAGATTATACCTTTCTCTTTCAAATAGTGTGTAAGTCGTTGTTTCAAATTGCACTTGGTTCCACGTAAGAAATGTTAAAAGATGTGCGCTTTTGTCGTCTTTAGTAAGATTACAAGAAAAATGATAAAATTTGAAAGATCATGGAGATCTCATTTTTGAAAATGAAGAAATGATTTATATATCAAATTAAAGGTTAAACCTTCCCCTTTCAAATGATGTTTCGAAAAATTGCACACCATGATTTAATTTCGAGGAGTCATTTCGAGAGTATCATCATCAATATTCTTTAATTTGTCTCTTTTAAAAAGAGCAGAAGACATTTTAATGTAGTTTAACATATGGATGGGTAACAGATGATAATTGTGTTTAATATCTGAGATTTTAACCATTCAACCAGTCGTATCTCAAAAACAAATTGAGATAATCTAATAATAATTAACAAATTTGATGCTAATTTCGGTGAAATGATTTCTTAAACGCAACCTTACATAACTTTAAGAATAAATGTAAGGAAAATTAATATTTGTTTAACTCGAAAACTAATTGAGATATCGCTATGAAACAAAAAAACAACATATTTAGCGACGTAAAACCGCGTATAGTCATAAATTCCAATTCATTTCGAATAATGAATCAGCAACTTAAGTAACAATAAATAACTCAAATGTATTTGTCAGTAAGCATGTACTGTTTTAAATTAAATCGGAATAAAAAAACTTGCAAAAGTTTAATGTACAAGTCTGATTTTGAATGTTAAGTAAAATGTTAAGTTGAAGTAAAGTGTTAAGTTAGTTAATGTGTTTTTGTGAGTTTTTAAGTATTAACTAACGGCCCTGACTATTAACCAGTAAACTGAAACATATAATTTTAAAAATATATATCGTGAATGTTCATACAACATAGTTTGTATTATAGTAGTTAAAATTAAACTTAAATCGCTTTACATTTTATTTATTATAAAGATTTGTTATCAAGAAGGAATTAATTATGAATGAGAATTTCTAAAATATGTCATTATCTTTTAAAATCTAAACAATAGTCTAGGAATCTAATAATAATAAACGATGCTTGAAGTAATACACACACAAATAATAACAATACCTTCATTAATAATACATTTGCGATGTTTATGTGTTTTATGTGTCATATTTGAAATTGTAAACAATGGATATGAGACATATAGGATACATTAATCTATTTATTCTGCGATCTATTTTATTATTGTATCTAATCTATTCATCTATAGTAAAAATAAAAACATCAAACAATAGTATTTATTTAATGCGACGTTATTTAGTTTAATCTATTAGAAAATATGGTTGGAATTTTTGGAATTTAAAGATATTTTAGATAAATCCGTTAAAGTCAATTTAACCAATATCCAGGTTTATAGATAAATCTTAAAAAAACGTCTTGGTATTATTTCCATTATCATCATAAGCGCAGAATATCTCAGAACATAATCTATCTATTTCTTCGTCTATAATTTTTCGTACTCTTGGAGAATGTGAAATTTTTTTAGTTCGGATAATCCTTTCCTTTAAAGCAATATCATGTTGAACCAAATTGGTTCTTTTAGGTCGATTTGAAACTATGTCTACGGTTATCAGCAGTAAGCATTTTGAGATGATTACGATGGTCATACTTTCGCAGGTCAAAAATAAAACGCGGATAATTATTCTGTAACTTCTCTAATTTGGTAAGGAAACTAATCAAACGGTGTGAATCTTCCCAAATGGGAAGAATTAATTAGTAACAGAGATTGCAACGAACAATCTGAGACCAAATCTGCGCTGGAATAGAAACAAAAATAGTTTTGATTCACTTAAATACCTTAGTAATTTTATTGATGAATATAGAAATCAGAATTGAACCCAAGATACCGCCCTGAAGCACACCGCAATAGCTTGTAAATACAAACGATGGAGATGAGGAGTCACGTATGATATGTATGGAGATGTCGTGCTATGACCTGCATATACACGAAACGCTCAAATGATTTTGCTTTGACACTTAGCGTTAGGTATGGCTATAACGTAAGGTAATTTCTAAATAGAAGTGAAACTCGACATCTCATTGGAGAGTTTAAATATATGGGATAGTGGAGGAATGATTATATCTGCAATAGGAAGAAGCTGGTTAATACTGACACCATCGGCAGCAACACTAGTGGACCAAGAATGTCTGGGAGCCCGACGAAAAAGAAATTCGTCAACCAACCCCAATGAAAATCTGAAACTAATATTACCAAAAGCATTAATGGCAAGAATTGTGGATACCTTAACTGAATCATCGTAACCTTTTAAGTTCTTACAACGATTGTTGCGCAAAGCATGATAACCTTCTCGATTAACATTGTTGTGATGTCTGCGAAGAAGATCTTTTGCAATATTGCGTCTGTGCTTGTGATCTCTGATCTCATTGTAGAGCCATGATGCAGGTAAGTACTTTGATTTGCGCGTGAAAGTAAAAAGGTTAATTGATTTGTGATTCTTCTTTTAACCTTTATGTGACTGAGAAATAAAACACCGGCTAATGACGAGAATAGTACCCAGGTACTACATACCGATAAAGAATCCAATGAATTTAAAAAATACTTGTGTTAACATATCATAAGTAAGCATTTATGTATTTAGACCTGTTTATAAACATGTTCGATCTTGATTCTGATATACGCGCGAAACGAATACTCCTCACATCAGGTTACACTATTCTATCGTAACATCTGAGACATGGTGCATCGTAAATAACTGTAGTTATAAAAAACAATTATAAATATAGTATAAATTAATGTTTATAATATTTTGCTAGATAATAGTATTGTGGTGTTGATAAAAGAATGACAGATACTATCGTTGGATTGCGTAAGCCAAGATGTCAAAGGAAAAGGTATGAAAATAGTAAATATAAAATAATAAACATAATAATTTATATTTATAGATATTTGAGCTTCAATGCTGGAGTTTTTGTATTGTAATAATGATTTTGTCGTGCTTTGCGGGGATTTGAATGTTGATATAAACAATGATACTATGGAATCTAAAATTCTCGGCGATTTGTGAAACTTTGCGATTCCCTTGTACTTAGTGACTTTACTTTTTGTGATAAGGTTTTTGGTACTTGTCTGGATAGCGCTTCGGCATGTCATATATAACGGGTACAGAATGCTTGCCTCAGACTTGTATATGGTTTAAAACGTTATGATCATGTTTCTCATAAATTGATAGTTGCTGGTTGGTTGAGTATGTCCAACAGGAGAAAATTGCATTTGTTATCGTTCTACCATAAGCTTCTCCTACTGAAGAAGCCCCCGTATCTGTATAACAAAATATCATTCAGGACGGACGTTCATAGTATCAATATTAGAAATAGAGGTATTATTACACCGCCTAAACACGCGACCTCATTATTTGAACGATCTTTCTCATATTGCCTTCCTAAATATTATAATCCGCTACCAGGTTCTCTGAAATCTTTAAATTTGAATGCATTTAAGAGGAAACTGCGACAGATGATGATGGATGAACAATCTTGCGTATAGCTGATTTCGCAATGTATCGTAATTAATATTTATTGCTTTTACTTTTGTTTTATTTGTTTAATATGATTAATTTCGTAAACAGTGTTTTTTTCTCATTTTTATTTTTATTTTTCTTTTGTTCTATTTTAATTTATTATTATTTTTATTTGTAGGGTTGGGTGGTAGCGAGGAACTTGATTCCTAACTCCGCCCTACATATTGCTTTTGTATAATTTTGTCATTATTTTTTTTTGATTAATAAAGCCATTTATTATTATTATTATTATTATTTGTTTCATTCTTATGAACTGCGCGGAGATACGACGGAATATACTAGAATTTGTTGTAACTTAAATGGAGCAGTAAGTAGGTCAACACTTGACTATATTGTAACAAATTTATCACCGTCTTTATGTCCTTTTGATATTTTTGACGGAAATATAATAGACCATTTTGTCTGCTCCTTGGTCTATACTGCTCAAAGTTTGCAAATTGAGGATTCCAACCGAACGGTTTCCATTTCTAAGCGGAGATTTTCCTATAATAATTTATCTTTCTTAAATCATAAACTAATTTTGTTCGATTGGGATTCTCTCCTTGCTGTGAATTTGAATGATGTGAATTCCTTGTACGTGAGTTTTTTTGAGATATTTCAGTATTATTATAACTTATATTGTCCGACTGTTAGAAGGGATTCTCCCGTAAAAAGTGGTTCACATAAAAGATGGGTAACATCTGCGATCGTACAAGCCGGGCAGGAACTAAAAAATTTCCATTGGTTATTAACAAATGGTTTTTCGGAACTTCGAGCGGAATATAATAATAAAAAAGAATATATAGAGATTTAATTAACCAGGCAAAGAGAGATTTTTTAGTAAATAAAATTAATAATTCTTCAAACAAATCTGTGGTGTTGCATCAACGAGCAATTGGGGCGTCATCCGCAGAGTAGTTCTATGGTGTTGTCTGTTGATGACTGGTTGACAGATGATGTGTCAGAGTGTTGCAATCATTTTGGCGAGTATTTTTCATCTGTAGTTCAGGACAGATTGGTGGCTACTTACGGGGCATCTTTGTCACAATATTGTAAGCTGGGTGACTGTGTGGGCTCTTCTTTGTATTTTGCTCCGGTTACGGATACAGAGGTCTTGGATGCTATTAAAGGCTTGAAAAATGTTAAAGCTGTTGGATGGGATGATGTTACTGTTGAATGCGTCAAATTTGTGAGTGATAGCTTATGCATGCCTTTGGCCAAGATTTTGAATCGGTCAATTGAGTTAGGGGTTTTTTCCTGACTTACTGAAGGTGGCTAGGGTAACGCCTGTTTTCAAAAAGGGTGATGCGCATAGTATTGAGAACTACAGGCCTATTTCTGTTTGTAGCGTGTTTTCAAAAATATTCGAAAGCGTTGTTAAGCAGAGATTGTTGTGTTTTTTTGATGCATTTCGAGTAATGTGTTGGTTGGTAGCACTGTAGAGCGTTTTGTGGATTGGTGCACCCGAAACAGAATAACCTTGAATGTACAGAAAACAGTCTGCGTAAATTTTCATGTTCGGGGACCGCTTTCCATAGAACATCTTGCTGGGATTCCTTTACAGAAGGAAGCCAACTTTTTGGGCTTGAGCATTGATACCGAAATGAGTTTTGACCAGATATAAATAATCTGAATATATTGACCACATATAAATAACGTATGTAAAAGATTAAATTCGTCGTATTTTGCGTTGCTCAAGCTCAAATATTCGTTGGACAGGACATCACTCCTGGACGCATATTACGCGCTTTGCTACTCACACATTTCATACAATATTCTTTTGTGGGGCAGAAGTTCTCAATAGCGGCGTGTATTTGTGACTCAGAAACGAATAATCAGATTAATTTTTTAATTACAATGTGGTGAATCCTGCAAGGAAGTTTTTAAAAATAATAGTATTCTTACCTTCCCTTGTATCTATATTCTCAAAGCTGTGGTGTTTGTCAACGGAAATCGTGAAAGAGTTTTGGGCTCTCTTAGCCAGTATGAGACGAGACGTGTTGATTTGCCGTTGCTGCGACACAAAACAGCATTTTTTGAGAAAAGTCCGCAATACGATTTTGTAAAACTATATAATAAGTTACCTGTCTCAATAAAAAGCATCAAAAATAAAGTTAAGGCGTACTTGATCGAGAATGTTTTTTATAGTTTACGGAAGTATCTCTGTGGCGTAACGAACTTACCATAGGCGTAAAGATGTATTTAGCTTTTTTTTTCTTTGTGTATTTTGTTATGTGTAATAATGTATTGTATGACTTATCTCCATCTACAGTTATGTGGCACTGAGACTAACAAATTATTATTATTATATCCACTGAAGGTTAACACCTGACGAGCTTAGAGTGTCTTTAGACGAATCATCTGATGAGGAGCCTTTTATTCCTTCAGATGAAGAGGAATATGTTCCCGAAAATTTAGATTTAGAAGCGTCCGATATTGAAGAGCAACCGTTTATTGAACAATGTGACACGTCAGGTGAAAGTGACTACGATGACCACGAAGTGAAATTAGAGTGCTCTTCAAGATCTACTATTTTGACAAGCAAATGGCACTGTATGATATACTGTACCACAACGGCAGGCCTAAACAATTAGCCGGAATATTTTGAGAAGTAAAATGGGTGTAACGGCAGTAACTTGTACCTATACACCAAAGGAATTATTTAGAACTATCATCTCCAACGACATCTGTTCCACAATTCTTCGAGAAAGTAATGCAAAAGGCCAACTGATAACAGAAAATTATAACACAAATGTTTTAGAAAAATATCAAGGTTGTATTAAAAGGCAACCTCAAGTTTTTAAGCCATTTACTCAAGAAGAATTAGATGCGTTTTTGGGGATTCTCATAATTGCTGGCTTTCATAAGTCGAACAACGAACATATTACCGAAATGTGGAAATGCGATTCTTTGCCACTTATTCGAGCAACGATGTCTCGGGATCGGTTCAAAATGTTTCTACGCCTTTTACGTTTTGACAGCCAAACTACTCGTGCTGAACGTGCTAAGAAGGACAAAGCTGCTCCTATCCGTGACATTTGGATGATGCTAAATAAGAATTTGGACGAATATTATATGCCAAAAGAATGCATAACGATTGATGAACAACTGTTTCCTTATCGAGGGCACACAAAATTTACCCAGTATATTCCATCAAAGCCGGCGAACTATGGAATAAAAATATTTTGGGCGTGCAATGCGTCGAATGGTTACCCTCTACAAGGCCAAATTTATACTGGAAAACCGTCAGATGGTATACGACAAAAAAATATTGGGTAACGAACTGTATTAGACTTTGTGGCCAAATACAAGAAGAAACATAACAATGGATAATTTCTTCACAAGTTTTCAGCTAGCGCAGACTCTCAATTCCTGGAAAATGTCTTTGGTAGGAACTGTTAGGAAAAATAAGACATTTATATCCTTCAACATGCAAGCCTCCAAAGAAAGATCTGTATATTCTACAAACTTTGCATAAAGCAAAAATGCAATTATATGCTCGTTCCAAAAAAAAAAATAAGTCAGTTATTCTTCTCTATTCTTCATATGACAGGAGAAGTTGAGGAAACTGACGTTGCCAAACCTGAAATAATAAAATATTATAACAAAACTAAAGGGGGAGTTGATGTAATGGATAAAATGTTAGTGGCATATACAGTGAAATGACGTACAAACCGTTGGCCGTTGGCTTTCTTTTTCAATATGATTGATATTGCAGGTTTGGCGTCGTATATTATCTATCAGGAACACAACCCACAACATAAATCAACCGATCAGAGAAGAAACTATCTCAAAGCGCTTGCGAATGAGTTATGTGTGCCTGCTATTATTACTCGAAGCAAAATTCCTAAAGTAATTGGAAATAATTTTACACGCAACTCAATTGAATTGGCTTTAGGTCGTCAGATTACAGAAGCAGTCAATACAACACGAGATGTAGTAAATAGGGATGAATCTGGATCTATCCAGTGTGTTGGATACTGTTATGTCTGTCTGTCAAATTTCAAAAGATAAAGAAAAACACGAAAAGCATGCAGGTCTTGCACAAAACCCATTTGTGCCGAACATTCTATATCCAAACCAGTGTGTGATTTGTGCAATAATAGAGCTAATTAATAAATTTGTTATTACTTTTTTATTTGTTCACGTCAATATTGTTTACTAAAGTATTTGTTTCTCGTTGCCAAAAAAATAGTATTTCTATATTCTGTTTATGTCTTAATATTTGGGTCACGCATTAAGAGATTTAAAATTTTTCAACATGATTTTAACCGAACAAAAATTAAAAAATGCAAAAATATTTTGACAATGATATACTCAAGATGTCACGCAGATTTGCGTACAAAGAATAATAAATAAACAAGTTATAAGATATTAAATACGGAATTAGTACCCCGGTACTATTTCAGTCACATAAGGATTAAATAGTTGGATAAGTAGTTAACCTTATTATTGATATCCGACGTGTAGCAAAAGGTGAACCACTCGATCACCAAATCATAAGACATCAATGCACCAATGTTGATTCTGCTACAGTTTCGAATCCAGTGTGCAATAAATCAAGTCATGGTTAAAGAAGTGAGGAAAAATATGCTGTCTCGACAGGACGGTATAAGGTCCAACACCGACTGATATCTTGGTATATGGTATTTAGGTTGGATCGCTAAAGTAGAAAGATTACGAAGGAACTGATCAAAGTAATGCATGTTTGGTGGACAATAAAACGTGTCCAAGAGCATGCGACTGCTTGTCACCATCACCTCGGTAAGCAAATACTCAGCAACCCCCTAACAAAACTTCTTTCTGGATCCGCAGCTGATTTGCTGAGATCTATCAGATGAAGCAATAACCAAAATTAAAAGAAATCATCAAAATGAGCCCAAAGACTTTACGAGTTTATGTGGTAACGAAATTTTGCAGAATACGAATGAGACCAATAGAAAGTGTACCTACGCAAGCATCAAGATTGTCATCAGTAATCTCATCTATATCACCTCAACGTGCTGAATTACAGAAATTTACATTACAAGGAATTGTCTTCTTCTTCCAGTTAGTTCTTTTAGTACCTGATATCTTCTTTACTACTTTCTTTGGATCACCTCATTACATTTGTAATTTATTCGTTCTACCTGGTTGGTAAATCATCACTTTACCCTGGAATATTACTCTGGAAATAACTATTTTTATTTTTGTATATAAAATACAATGAAATAAAGTATATGCATTGTACAGGGTGCGAATTGGATACTTTTAAAGGAAGGCTGCATTTTTATAACTTAATGACGAAAACCGTATTTTGATATCCTTACAGTATTAGAGATAGAGTGTGTTTTTCAAAAAAGTGTAATTTATTAATTTATTAATTAAATAGTAATTTAGTAGAACGTCAAAAAAATGATAAAACTTGAAAGATCGTGGATGTCTTATTCTTAAAAATTAAGAAATGACTTGTATATCAAGTTAAAGATTAAACATTTCTTTTTCAAATGATGTACATTGTTTCAATTTCAAATCGATTGCACTTAAAAAATCTTAAAGGATGAATTTTGGTGAAATCAAGATAAAAATGATGAAATTTGAAAGATCGCGGAGGTCCCATTTTTGAAAATGAAGAAATGACTTGTATATCAAATTAAAGGTTGAACTTAACTCTTTAAAATTATTTATAGCTCGTTATTTCAGTTTGAAAGCGGTTGCAATTAAGAAAAGTTAAAGGATGTGCGTTTTTGCCGTTTTTAACAAAATTACAAGTAATGTAATAAAATTTAAAAGATCGTGGAGATTTTATTTTCGAAAATGAAGAAATAACTAGCATACCAAATTGAAGGTTCAACCTTTCTCTTTCAAATGATGTGTAACTCGTTGTTTCAATTTCAAATCGATTCGACCTAAGAAATGTTGAAAGATGTGTGTATTTGTCGTTTTTGGTAAAATTACAAGAAACATAATAAAGTTTAAAAGATCATGGAGATCTTATTTTTGAAAATGAGGAAATAACCTGTATACCAAATTGAAGGTTGAACCTTCTTCTTTCAAATGATAGAAAGATAGACTCGTTGTTTCAATTTGAAATCGATTCTACCTAAAGAAAGTAAAAGTAATTTTGACGTTTTGGTAAAATGATTAAGAAAATGATAAAAACGTGAAGGTCTTATTTTTGTAAATAAAGAAATGGCTTGTATGTCAAATTGAAGATTAAACCTTTCTCTTTCAACTGATGTGTAACTCGTTGTTTCAAATTCAAATCGTTTCCACCTAAGGAGTAAAAAAGTGTTAAAGGATGTGTGGTTTTGTCGTTTTCAGTAAAAGTACAAGAAATATGATAAAATTTAAAAAATCATGGAGATCTCATTTTTGAAAATGAAGAAATAATTTGCATACAGAATTGAAGATTCAACCTTCTTGTTTTAAATGATGTATAACTCGTTGTACACTCAATTTGAAACCAATTTTACCTAAGAAATGTTAAAGGATGATGTGTTTTGACGTTTTAGTACAATTACGAAAAAAATGATAAAACTTGAAAGATCGTGGATGTTTTATTTTTAACAATGAAGAAATGGCTTGCATATCAAATTGAAGATTGAACTTTATTCTTTAAAATGATGTATAACTCGTTGTTTCAGTTTGAAACCAATTTTACCTAAGAAATGTTAAAGGATGATGTGTTTTTGACGTTTTAGTACAATTACGAAAAAAATGATAAAACTTGAAAGATGCCTTATTTTTAACAATGAAAAAATAGCTTGTATATCAAGTTGAAGGTTGAACTTTACTCTTTAGAATGATATATAAATCGTTGTTTTAGTTTGAAATCGGATTCCACTTGAGAAATGTTAAAGGATGATATGTTTTGACATTTTAATATAAATACGGAAAAAAATTAATAAAACTTGGAAGATCTTGGAGATCTTATTTTTCAAAATGAAGACATGACTTGTATATCAAATTAAAGACTGAACTTTACTCTTTAAATTGGTGTATAATTCGTTGTGTCAATTTGAAATTAATTTTACCTAAGAGATGTTAAAGGATGATATGTTTTTGACTTTTTAATATAAATACGGAAAATAATTAATAAAATTTGGAAGATCTTGGAGATCTTATTTTTGAAAATGAAGACATGACTTGTATATCAAATTAAAGATTGAACTTTACCCTTTCAAATGATGTATAATTCGTTGCTTCAATTTGAAATCAATTCCGCCTAGAAAATGTTAAAGAATGATGTGTTTTTGACGTTTTAGTAAAATCACGAAAAAAATGGTAAAATTTGGAAAATATCGTGGAGGTTTTATTTTTGAAATGAGGAAATGACTTGTATATCAAATTCAAGGTTAAATTTTCCTCTTTCAAATGATTTATAACTCATTGTTTTAATTTGAAACCAATTCCATCTAAGAAATGTTAAAGAATGATGTGTTTTTAACGTTTTAGTAAAATCACGAAAAAAATGATAAAATTTGAAAGATCGTGGATGTCTTATTTTTGATAATGAAGAAATAACTTGCATATTAAGTTAAACGTTGAACTTTACTCTTTAAAATGATATATAATTCGTTGTTCCAATTTAAAATCCATTCCATTTGAAAAATGTTAGAAGATGATGTGTTTTTGATATTTTAGTGAAATCAAGATAAAAACGATGAAATTTGAAAGATCGTAGAGGTGTTATTTTTGAAAATGAAGAAATGATTCGTATGTTAAATTAAAGGTTGAACCTTCGTGTTTTAGATTATGTACTACTCATTGTTTCAATTTGAAATCGAGTCCGCTTAAGAAATGTTAAAGCATGATGTATTTTTGACGCTTTAGTATAATCACGAAAAAAGTTATACAATTTGAAGGATCGTGAACGTATTATTTTTCAAAATGAAGAAATGACTTGCATACCAAATTGAAGGTTGAACATTTCTCTTTGAGATGGTGTATAACTTTTTGTTTCAATTTGAAACCGATTTCACCTAAGATATGTTAAAGAATGATGTGATTTTGATGTTTTAGTAGAATGACTAAGAAAATGGTACAATTTGAAAGATCGTGAGGGTGTTATTTTTGAAAATGAAGAATTGACTTGTATATTAAATTGAAGCTTGAACCTTGAATAATGTACAACTCGTTGTTTCAATTTGAAATTGATTCCACCTAAGAAATGTTCCAGAATGATGTGTTTTGATGTTTTAATAAAATCGAGATTAAAATGTTGAAATTTGACTTTTTGTACTCTTAACGTAGTTACGGTGTAAACATTGTTTATTGCAAGAAAACAATGTGGGATAAATTTGCTTAAATTATGAAGATTAAGTTATTTTCTGCAAAATATGCAATGTTGACAATAAATTGCATTTTATTCCTAAAATGAAGAAAATATGCAAAATTTGCATCGGCTCATCCACCCTCTAGTTATAATATTTCTTTCATTCTAATTTCAAAAAACTTTTGCATGCACCTTTGCCATTCCATAAATCTTTTAACATACTTAACATAGATCTAATTTGCCTACCATAACATTAGCATCGCAGGACTTTAACCATGATCAATATATTAATACTTAACTAAAACTAACACTTAAACGCTCCATGAAATCTTTTTATTGCGTCTGATTAAAGATGGTATGTAGATAAATTAATAAATTCATAATTTATGTTGAAATTTAAAATTAGTAATGCATAACTAAAAGAAAACTAAGCAAGATTTGATAAATGCAATTATTTATATCGACTAAGCCGTCCTCGACTAAACCGCATTTTTCTAAACCGCAAAACGTTGTGGAATAACGAAAAAATAAAATATGCGTTTTAATAAAAACACTTGAGATAGTTCAAAAATGCAATTGTTTAGTCCGATAGTTTTTGATAAAAAAATTGTAAAGTGGACAATGTTGGCGTCACCGCCAAAAGTCTTTAAAACAAAACAGCGTTACCTACTTATGGCTAAGTTTTAACAAAGACCGTGAGGGAGTAACTGAAGAAAGTTTCTACCTGCCTCAATTTTTTTAAGGCATTCAATTTTTGCTTTTGAGTAACTTACTCAAATGCAGTAAATATATTCAAAAATTTTGAGATTGCTATTTAGATTTCTTAAAAGTTTATGTGCAATTTTTAATATATTATTACAATGAAATTTAACTCGAATAGCATTGATGAAGAATGAAGTAAGACAGACTCAAACTTGTACTACCTCCACTGCCTATATTTATTGGTAAACATTCCTATGTCAATAATGTTATCAATAAAATGTGTTAAGGAACTGTTGCAGGTGATAACTTTAAAGAACCCAACAAATTATCTGTTCCGCACCCAACAAACAACGCTTTGGAATGTAAGTCTACAGCAAGCTCCATTCGTTCGTATCTGAACCTTGCGGTAGAATAGTAGGTAGAGAGTGGGGCTACGGATCTTACTTTCGCACTACTCCCCACACAGACACACACACTCATACTAAGAATAAATACTATAAAATCAACTCTGAAACGCGCAGTCTGTACAGTGGGTACAGTGGCAGTTTGCACGTGTTAACTTTAATAACGACTTTTAATTGAAACTTTAAATTATACTTAAATCAAAAAAAAGTAAATAAATAAAAATGTCGATAGTTTGCAGAGTGTTGGTGAATAACGCGAAATGTAGATCGATCGCGACTTTCCCCGGAAGAAGAAACCAAAGTACCCTACTAAAACCCCAATTGGCCACAACAAATACGCTCTTAAAATCTTCGTTTTTGGATGTGTCAATCCCCGAAACAAATTTGGCAGAATATGCCATGGAATTTTATGGGGATTACGCCGATAGAATAGCTTTGGTAAGTCCTTTTTTCTATGGGTTTCTCGAGGCTGCTCAGCTATTTATAGACATTTCTTAGGGAGATGGGGGAAGGAAGAAGAAAATTTATGTTGAAGTCAACGACTTTCCTTTACTTGAGCGGGAGATTTTTTTTGAATATTAATTAACATTCACCATAGCTTTGTTTATTTTTTTTAAATGAATTATTCAAGGTGTTATTGCATTTATTTATAGCGCGGCTGGTGCATTTGCAATTATGCAAGGTTTTTGCATATAACGTTAAATCGATTATTTTTTAATTGATTTTTTTTAAACTAAACTTTCTAACAAATTATTGATGGAGATGTTTTCGCAGTAAAATGCATTTATCATTGTTATCTCGATTACGCCTTCGTACCATATTTATTTGTGGGCGAGCTCAAAGTACAAAAATTTTAAAAACGACGAGTCAATGAAGATAAAATCTCATCATAATCTCGTGTTAAAAAATACGCGACGTATTTATACCACCTATAGTTTATCATATCTCAAAGCATCTCGCCGAATATAAAAACCAGACGAAAATTTAATAAATAATTAATTATTGGCGCAAATTTCAAAAAATAAATTATCAATTTGATTAAGAGTCGACAACCTCTTTTTGGTTTTGACGTCGTTGTTTACAATTATTTATTTAATTCTAATCATTAATGATTAGATGAAAAAAATTAAACATAAATAAGGAAAAGTTTTTGGTGATAGAATATCTATTTTTGTTAGGAATGTGGAGTAACCGGAAGAAACTACACCTTCGACGAAGTTAGAATAAAATCGAGGAATCTAAATAAAACTTTAAGGAAGAAATTAAAGTTGCAAAGAGGCGACGCAGTTGCTCTATTCCTGCCAAACATCCCAGAATTTCCTATTTGCGTCTTTGGAAGCATTTTAGCCGGGTTAAAAGTGACAACATTAAATCCCACTTACACACCAGGTAAATTCAATTTAAATTTTATTTTTTTCAAGTCTACTAACTAATAAACATATACTTTTATTTATAACGCGTGATAAGACGAATTTACGATAAGAATAAAATTTGACCGGGGGGCAAAATGTTAATGCGATGTTAAGATAAATTTTTTATTATCCTTAATTATACTAGTCTAGATAATAAAAACGTTATCTTTATATTCTTTTTATTGAATTAACATAATTCGGTTAATCTTACATTCATCATTTTTTAACTACAATTGTTGCAAATCATATTATTATTAATACAAAAAAGAAAATCGTGGTATTTTACGCACTCGTTATATGCAATCTCAAATTATATATTAGTAGAATGAATTAGCAATTTTATATCGAAGAAATAATCGTGCAATCGCTATCATATAAGTTAACTTAATAATTGATGTTACTGAGAAAATGTCTGACGCAGAAGTGGGGTATTTGTAACAATCAACATCAGGATTATGAGACAATGAAGCAAGAATAAATTAAAATTAAAATGAATAATTCATGAATGTAGTTTACCGCAATATCAACAGGTGCAAGAACAAAAAAATTGTGGTACATAACTCATTGTAAAATGTTGTACATATTCTTAATCTTTGTGGAGGCTGAAATAAATATGTTTCAACAATTGACAGAAAATACATTCACGCAATGTAAGCAAAATAAAAATCTCTGGAAAGTAAATCTTGTTGCGTTAACTCTTTAAGCACACTTAACAAAATAAAAATTGGTACAAAAGCTATTTCTCTTGACTTGGCTGCTGTGAATCCATAAGCCGAATACAAAATAAAAAGTATGAAAAATATCAATTAAATCGATTTTCAAAGAGATCTAATCAAATCCT
This sequence comes from Onthophagus sagittarius, assembly GCA_036711965.1. Lineage (NCBI taxonomy): Eukaryota > Metazoa > Arthropoda > Insecta > Coleoptera > Scarabaeidae > Onthophagus > Onthophagus sagittarius. The sequence goes on from JASERS010000005.1 coordinate 33,770,422, forward strand.
CGATAACAGATAATAATCAAGGAGTTTAGATTGATGATTTATGAGTGCTAAAGGTTTTCTAATGTCTGTTAAACACGATGAGTACACATAATCTGTTTTGTAAATTTTGCTATCCACATTTGTTAAAGTATTTGAAGCAAAATAAATTGGATCGACATCATTACGACTGAAAACACATCCAATACCATAAATATTAGCATTAATTAATTGTTACAAAAAACAAAACTTTTTCAGATCATGATGTCTCTGACTATTTCTGCAACAGTTTATACAAAACATACAATCGTTTTTAAGCTTTTAATTGTTGTACTGTATATTTTGACTTGTGTTGGTTTAATACCAATTTCACTTATATATCAAGAGATAAACTTGCTATTATGATATCATCGATGTAACAATACGTTCTTTCTATTCCTTGTAAGATTCTATCCATCACGGACGGGAAAGTAGATGGTACACTAGATATACCAAATTGCAATCTTTTTGGTTTATACAAGCTATTTTCAAACAATGGTCCGACGGAAAATTTGATCGGTTCTTGGACCATTTTGATCCTTCCAACTTAATCCTAAGATGTACGACTGGTCTTTTCAAGACTCATTTTGATTTTGCCATCATAAATTTTTTTTTAGCCCTGATCGCCAAAATGTTTTATAATAAAAATCACTAATGTTTTCTAAACGTAATAAAAAATTCTAAAGATTACTTGCATTGAATTCAGAGAACAAACCTTTTCTGTTTATGTATCAACCTTATAAGTGTAGTCCGTTGAGTGTATGAGACATATACCAAAAAGCAGCTATCAAAAATTGTTTAAACACGAATGATTATGATTACCGACTGTATGGTGCCATATGTAACCAATGCTAACATAGAAAACGATTTTTTTGCCTTCGAGGGCGATACAACGATTATAACGGTCATACAATTTTTCGATAACATTTTTGTAGTACGATTTGTCTTTAGCCTCAAAATAGGCCTCCGTTTCGGTGATCACCTCTTCACCGGCGCTAAATTTCTTGCCAGGGAACATTCTTGTAAGGTCTGAAAACAGAAGAAAGTCGTTGGGGGATAGATCTGGAGAATACGATGAATGAGAGTACAATTCAAAGCCTAATTCATGTAATTTTGCAATCGTTTTCTTTGATTTGTGACACGGTGCATTGTCTCGATGAAGCAGCACTTTCTTCTTTTTCAAATGGGACCGTTTCTTCGCGATTTCGTCCTTCAAACACTCTATTAACGCTATGTAATAGTTGCTGTTGATGGTTCTTCTCTCTTCAAGATACTCTATGAATATTATAGCACGCGTATCTCAAAATACTGATAACCATAACCTTGCCAGCCGACTGTTGACTGTTGCTTCTTTCTATGCTTTGAATTCGATTCATCACGTGCAGTCCACTCAGCTGACTATCAATTGGACTTCGGTGAGAAATGATGGAGCCCAAAATCATCAATTTGTTGTTGTTTTTGGTCGATTACATAATATTCATTACGATATATTATTAATATTCATTAACGATATGTTCAACACGTTCTTTTGATATCTTTAGAATCTCGGCTATCTCGATCAACTTCACTTTACGGTTATCCAAAACTATTTTGCGGACTTTCGTCGGTAATAGCTCTTTTGGGTGCATTGTCTTCAGTGCCCATTTCGCATCGTTTAAACTTAGCAAACCACTTTTCAACGGATGATTTTCCTGGCGCAGAATCGGAATAATGTTTATAACAGTATTTTTTCTTAAAAAAGCAAGGCTTTATTAACACACGAAATTCATTTTTGTCCATTTTTTCAAACTAACCAAGGTTGTGCTTCACTTAAAATGCTATATCTCACAAACTAATAGTCCGACAGTTGTCGAGACATTTATCGAGTACATTTCATTTATGTTGCATTTTTACTGTTTTTGTGCTTTTCGCTTTCCTTACTTTGTACCATTTGAAATGTGTGGATTAAGTGATGAAGTGTAGGAAGACTTTGATAGAGTTCTAGAGGAGGAAACAATTTTTTATACTGCTAAGAGACCGTCAGCAGCTCACTGAGGACTCTGAGATGATTCGGAGATGATGATGTTAACAGTAAACAATAACAATGAAGAAAATGAAGAAGTTGTCGAAGTACAGGCCGTTGCTGAAGATACTAATAATTTACAATTGGCGAATTTTACACATCCGAAGATGGATTTTCGGATAATGATAAACGTCAATTTGACCAACAAAGAAGAAACGAAAGGACTATTTGTGGTACAGTGCTACTTAGCGTGTAAAAAATGTAAAAATATATGCGTCTTAAACACGGCTGCTAAAGAAGCATAAATTATGTCAATTTAGAAAACTGTTCGGTAATCATTAAACAAATTAGTTTGAAGTTAACATGTACCATAGTAAAATATATATGTAAAATACTCAATAACAGCTTTCGATGGGGTATTTAGTTGGAAAAAATGTAAGGTCAACCGACCATGACTTATGAGCCTCATGAGGCCCAGTAGGGTCACTTACTACTTCCAAGGTACCTAAACATTCTAAGGTTAATATGTTTTTGAATATATTATTATTGTTTAAAAATTAATATCATTTTTATTATATCATTTGCACAATTTTTGTACAAATGCTACAGGTCCGCGGGTCAAAAAGGGCTGAGAAATGCTGGTCTGTACAACCCTAAATGCGTATTTCTTGAGATTTAGTATCTAGAATGAGTTGATAGCTTATACGAAAAACTTTACTTTTACTCAATGATGCCAAAATAACATTTGGAACACTTTACGGTCAACACACAGTCTACTCCCTTCTTTTTCTTTTGAAACAACCACTATAGGATTTGCTCATTCACTTTTTTTAATGTTGTTATAATTTTCGCTTGTTCTATAATTTTCTACATTCTTACGGATTGCACACGGCATTGATAGGTTTTATAAAAAATTAGACTACAATTCCCTTTCAATTTTTGATAAAATTTTAATAAACCATTGCACTTACATTTATTAATTTCATTCAAAAAGATTTCCCTTGTTTTTATTTTCAGTGTATTCATGCTACCAAAGTTACCTTCAACTAACTTTCCTCAAAAATACTCTAGCCATCTAGGAAATAATTCATCCAACCAATCTCTACCCATTTTAACGATGATCATCCAAACTTTTTTAAAGATTACTAACATGCATTACACTACAACAACACTTTTCTTTTTACATTTTCTTAATGTCGTGTAATGTGAAAACGTCCACACCTCCAACATTTCTTATCAGACCTCACAGATTGTTTGATGACTCTCGACTTGAACTTTCTTTCCGATACCACTTCCCAGATCACTTGATGTCTATCGATTCTTTCTGACCTTTATTGAATTTGAACTTGACTTGACCAATGTTCATACCTGATGCTTTAAACTCTTTGACTTGAGAAGCTGCCACTTCCACTTTCACAGTGATTTTATTTGCATTTTCTCAAGTTTAAACTTCTTCCGCAAACAATTTTCTTTGAACATTAATGACATTATTCAAAGATAAAGCTTTCCAAATGTTTATTGAACACAATAAGTACACATAATTTATCTTTGGCAATGAAAGAAAAAAGTTACTCGATTTTGAAAATTTCTTCCTGAGGACTAGAAACATTAGAATTTAGCCGTCTTAAGAGAGGCACGGCTAAAGCCTAATGTTTCTAGTTCCAAGTCTAGTGTTAGTATTAAAGCTAGATTGTCAATAATTCGCCATTCGTGGGTTTAAAGAAAATTGCTTCAAATAAAAATTTTCTTTATTAATTATAGCGCATTTTCAGGTGGTATTTGCTGGTTTGCAATGTTTTCTGTTCCGTTACTAAGACAAGTGTGTTTTAATATTTAAAGCTGCCAAGGACGTCATTGATATGGTAAATAAACATATGCATTTCATTTAAAACAACAATTTCGGTTGCCATAGCTACGAAACAAAAAAGAATTGATGTAAGCAAGTAAAACCTTTATTTGAAAGGTTTTTTTTAATTACGAATGGTAAAGTAGTTGCTTACATTTCAGAGTTTTGATATATCCTGTGTGTAATATCTTCGATGGAGAAAGAGAGAGGAATGAATATATATGAATTAGAAAAGAAAGAAATTGTACTGGCTATAGAAGTGTTACAACAAGCAAAGGAAATTGGACAATTTACAACAGAAGAGAATTTACTTGATTATTTTCAAATCGATCTGGAAAAACCAATTTTGCAAAATATGACATAGGCACGGGATTTTGAAAATACGTGTGGATGCTGAGTGCTGAAAAATATCTGAATTGGAAATGGACTCGAACTACGAATGAGGGTTATCCAAAAAAGTTTGTATCTGCTGGAATTACATTGGGCAATAAAAACATTTCTTCTCTTTTGGAAGTAATTCAAGTATTCCAGAGGAAATATCAAGTCTTTTGGAAGTATTTCGAAACTTCTAGAAGCAGTATCCAGTGTTCTAGATGTAGTACCAAGTCTCATGGAAGCATTTCAAGTCTTCTAGATTCATTATCAAGTCTTCTGGAAGCATTTCAAGTCTTTTGCAAACAATATTAGGTTTTGTAGAAGCAATATCAAATCTTCCAGGGGCTCTTCTAGAAAAAAATTCTAGAGTTGAAATCTTCTAGAAGTAGTAATAAAGCTTCTGGAATCAGTTCAAGTCTTTTGGAAGCAGTATCAAGTTTATTAGATGCAGTATAAAGTCTTTTGGGATCATCTCAAGTATTTTAGAGGCAATATCAAACCATCCAGACGCAATATCATGTCTTGTGGAAGGATTTTTCGTTTTATAGATGCAGAATCATTTTTTTAAGCATTGCAAGCTTTCTGGAAGCACTACAAGTGTTCTTGAGGCGTTACAAGTGTTCTAAAAGAATTTAAGTTTTCTGCAAGCAATATCAAGTTTTTATCAAGCCTTTTTTATCAAGACTTGAGTATTCCAGAGGAAATATCAAGTCTTTTGGAAGTTTTCCAAAACTTCTAGAAGCAGTATCAAGTGTTCTAGATGTAGTACCAAGTCTCATGGAAGCATTTCAAGTCTTCTAGATTCATTATCAAGTCTTCTGGGAGCATTTCAAGTCTTTTGCAAACAATATTAAGTTTTGTAGAAGCAATATTAAATCTTTCAGGGGCTCTTCTAGAAAAAATTCTAGAGTTCAAATTTTCTAGAAGTAGTAATAAAGCTTCTGGAAGCAGTTCAAGTCTTTTGGAAGCAGTATTCAGTCTTTTGGAAGCAGTATCAAGTTTATTAGATGCAGTATAAAGTCTTTTGGGATCATCTCAAGTATTTTAGAGGCAATATCAAACCATCCAGACGCAATATCATGTCTTGTGGAAGGATTTTTCGTTTTATAGATGCAGAATCATTTTTTTAAGCATTGCAAGCTTTCTGGAAGCACTACAAGTGTTCTTGAGGCGTTACAAGTGTTCTAAAAGAATTTCAAGTTTTCTGCAAGCAATATCAAGTTTTTATCAAGCCTTTTTATCAAGACTTGAGTATTCCAGAGGAAATATCAAGCCTTTTGGAAGTTTTTCAAAACTTCTAGAAGCAGTATCAAGTGTTCTAGATGTAGTACCAAGTCTCATGCAAGCATTTCAAGTCTTCTAAATTCATTATCAAGTCTTCTGGAAGTATTTCAAGTCTTTTGCAAACAATATTAAGTTTTGTAGAAGCAATATCAAATCTTCCAGGGGCTCTTCTAGAAAAAAATTCTAGAGTTCAAATCTTCTAGAAGTAGTAATAGAGCTTCTGGAAGCAGTTCAAGTCTTTTGGAAGCAGTATTAAGTCTTTTGGAAGCAATATCAAGTTTATTAGACGCAGTATAAAGCCTTTTGGGATCATCTCAAATATTTTAGAGGCAATATCAAACCATCCAGACGCAATATCATGTCTTGTGGAAGCATTTTTCGTTTTATAGATGCAGAATAATTTTTTTGAAGCATTGCAAGCTTTCTGGAAGCACTACAAGTGTTCTTGAGGCGTTACAAGTGTTCTAAAAGAATTTCAAGTTTTCTGCAAGCAATATCAAGTTTTTATCAAGACTTGAGTATTCCAGAGGAAATATCAAGTCTTTTGGAAGTTTTTCAAAACTTCTAGAAGCAGTATCAAGTATTCTAGATGTAGTACCAAGTCTCATGCAAGCATTTCAAGTCTTCTAGATTCATTATCAAGTCTTCTGGAAGTATTTCAAGTCATTGCAAGCTTTCTGGAAGCACTACAAGTGTTCCTGAGGCGTTTCAAGTGTTCCGAAAGAATTTCAAGTTTTCTGCAAGCAATGTCAAGTTTTCATCAAGCCATTTTCTGACTCATATAATTCTATCCCCGATGCTCTCTAGTCAATCTGCGATACTGAACATATATATTATCTCTGTTACGCGTATCATAGACATGAAAAGGATTATAATACTCAGATGCCTTAATAAACAAAGATCTTGAGCAATTTTGCTGAATCTTCAGCATAACCAACCAAAATTGAAAAAGCATGAAGCTGAAGTGTAGAAGCATATTGACTTACAGGGCTCTTCCCTCAAGCCGAAATAGCATAATTAATACTGGAGTGAATAAAGGCATGATATGCAGCCTTAAGAACTCCTTCATCCACGATCTTAAATATCCTACGCAAAAGGTAAGCACCACTGCAAATCTTATTCCCAATAGCACACACATGATCGTCAAATTTCAACACGGGAGGGGCACTAATTACACCCAAAAGCCTCGCAACATGGGGATTATCAATGACATCTCCATTCTAGTAGCTTTATCTTGGTTCAAACACAGCTCATTGGCAATGCACCACTCTCTAGTCCTAGTCAGAACAAGATCAGATCTCTTTAAGACCTGTTTAAAATCAGGCCTTGTAACCAATATAACACCATCAAAAAAAGTCATTAATGTAAAGCAGGAATAACAGCAAGTATGGATCCCTGTGATACTCCTCGTCTCAAACTGAGCACTCGACAAAAACATTGCAATACAGTGATGACCCCTTTCAAAAGAATCCAAAGATATGTCAATGAATTTGACAACAGCATACGACGTGCACATACCCTTTTGAAATCCGTATAGATTTGAACAAAGCAAGTTATTCTACCATGGAGAAAGTCGGCAGTACATTTATTGGCCTATAATTGGAACAATCCGTAATATCTCCTTTTCATCAGGGAACTGAGAACCAGCAAATATTGAATTCAGAACTTTTGTTAACGGTGGTACGAATAGGGCTTCCATTTCAACCACACATTGAAGATTACTATTTATTTTGCATTTATAGAGCTGCTAGTTGCCTCTAGCTTAGCTGCAGCTATAACCTTTCTATACTCACAATGACTAAACTTGCCTAAATTGAGTCGGGATTTCCATGAGACAACTGGCGTCCTGACAAAATGTCTGAAGAGTTCCAGCTGGCAAATTTGTATAAGCAAACTACAACTACATCAAAATCGACACAAAAGACTGTGGATCTTTGGTTAAATGGATCTCCAACTTTAAATTGTTAATAGAATCAATCTCTTAGTACTCAAGAACCGCCTGCCTAAGACTGCAACACCGCCATATCCGTACTAAAATGTGGCGTAAAAAGATAGGGTTTTCCATTGTGGGGCACGTCAATGTTCAATTCATTCAATTCTCCATCAAATTCTTACCCCGCATATTCATGTGAAGAGACCATGCTTTATTTTGTTGTGAATCTTCAAAATACTATAATTCCCTACATTAAAATTAAAACATTAATTGAAAATGGCAACTTCAATCCAGCTAGAATTAGGCTATACAACATGATTGGATAACCAAACCGTATCACAACGCTTAACTTAGGCGTGGTGAAACCAAGTAACAGCCCATATTTTATGTCTGTGATCATAATCGAAATAATACGAGACGTATGGACACCATATATAAAATCACAATCACTGTTCTTTTTTATTTTACGTCACCGTTGCCAGTTGTGATTTTTTAGTAATGGTGAAAAATCACTGTTACTAAAATATCGCTCATCTCTAGACTTCAGTATGATACAAAAAGAGGAATTTTCCATTTTGATTTGATCGTAACGAAGTCTTATATACAAAAAATAAAAGTTGCAATATCTGCCCGTAAAGAGTTAAAAGAATTGTTATTACAAGCAAAATACAAAAAAAAACAAGAAAAAAAATTTCAAAACAATCGCGTTATAAACAAAGTTTATTTTTTCAAATCGCCTCAAGCGAATACATAACGACCTTTAATATTGTATAATTTTCATTTGCATGTCGCTCAAAGTCCGTTTCATACCATAATCAATATCTAATCATTATTTAACGTCCGCTTTTTATCATTGTTTTTTTTTCTTTTGTAATAAAATTATTAATTTTGAATTTTAGATGAAATTCATAGACAACTCGTCGATTCCGGTGCGAAAATGGTAATAACAACAAACCCGTTGTACCAAAATTGTAATAAAGCAATCGAAATGTTGGATAAAAAAATTCCCATTACGATAATAAAAGAAAAGGTAAATTAAAAAAATTATTGAGTTAGATTTACTTTGAATTATTATTTTTTAGCAAGACGAACTTCTCCCGCAAGGAACAATTAATTTTAAAGAATTAATTGATGAAAAATTAGATTTACCAGACGTTACAAATATATCTCCGGATGATGTTGCGTTTCTACCATATTCAAGCGGCACAACGGGATTACCAAAAGGAGTTATGCTTTCAAGTAGGAATTTAGTTGCAAATATCCAACAAATGGGTTCGGATGAAACGAAATTTGCTAAATTACCCGATGAGTCGCATCAAGACTGTTACCCATCCATCCTCCCTTTCTTCCACATTTACGGCTTTACATCATCAGTGAGTTTATTAAGAACGGGATGTAAAACTGTTACAATAAGCAAATTTACACCCGAATTGTATCTTCAAACAATCATAAAACACAAACCTAACATTTTAATGTTAGTCCCACCGATAGTATTATTTTTAAGTGCCCATCCAGCTGTTAAAACCGAATATTTTGCGAATTTAGAAACCACAATGTGTGGGGCTGCCCCTTTAGGCGCTTTAGATGAGCAAAAATTCCGCGAAAAAGTTGCTAAACCCTGTACGATTTTACAAGGTTATGGTTTAACGGAAGCTTCTCCAGTTGTGACTCAAATGCCAACAGCTTTACAAGGAAAATATGTGGGTTCAATGGGTCATCCTGTCTCACTCACTGAAGTGAAAGTGGTCGATATTAACGATCCCGAACTAAAACATTTAGGTCCGAATCAAACTGGTGAACTCTTAGTGAAAGGACCTCAAGTGATGCAAGGTTATCATAATAAACCGAAAGAAACCGAAGAAAGTTTTGTTGATGGTTGGTTAAGAACCGGTGATATGGTTTATTACAACGAAGATTTATTATTTTTCATCGCGGATAGGATCAAAGAATTAATTAAAGTGAAAGGATTTCAAGTTCCCCCGGCTGAATTGGAACAATTAATTCGCGATTATCCCGGTGTTCAAGACGCGGCGGTTATCGGAGTCCCCCATCCAATTAACGGGGAAGCACCGAGGGCTTACATTGTACAAAAGCAGGGACAAAAGGTCGATGTTAACAAATTAAAAGAATTCGTCGAATCTAAAGTTGCTAAACATAAAAAATTAAGCGGTGGAATTTCTGTCGTTGATAGTATTCCGAAAAATGCGTCAGGAAAAACTTTGAGGAAAGAGTTAAAAAGTAAGTTTGAAAAAGAAGGAATTTAAGAAATTTGTTGAAAGTTAAACATTCCTTTTTTGTATTCTCTCGTAATTAGGGTTATGGTTTATTATATTTTAGATTAAGTGTACATAAAAATTTATGATGATATTAATTAATTAATTAATAAGATTTTAATGTTTTAATTAAAATTAACACTTAATGTACAAATTTTTTATATAATATAAAAGTATTTTTTAATAAATAAAAAAATCACTTTGTTTTGATTGTTTCATGACTGTCCATAAAATGCCATTCATAAAATTTAAAATTTACTATTCGCACCTTGTACGTTTTACTAAGAAATTGTGAAATAAGTTGTTTATATTTCAATATATCTTGTATACAAAAAAATCGATAATGTATCCTTCAGAATAATAATAATTAGAGCTGTGCATTATATGCACGAAAAAGCAGTGATATATGCGCATGTATATGCATGCATTTTGTTAATTGTATGCATTCCTAATTACAAAATATGTACACATATGCAGAAAACTTCAAGAAATAATAAACTCCCTTTTCAAGTTTGTTTTCAAAGGTACATATGTAACACTATACACTGTGTTCAATAATTATCGAAACCTAATAACAGTATTGCGTGCAATGCAACGAAAATTCCTGTTATTTAAAATAATTTTTATTGAATAAATTGAAATTAATGTTGAAGAAAGTGATTATTTGATTATTAAAAGTGAATTAGAACTGTTACATTATTAATATTAAAATAATATTAGTTAAGTAAGTTACGATTATTACTGAACACACTGTATAATACCTTGATATTGACAAGTTGGTAATACACAACAATTATCATATAAAATATTCAGAAGGTGATTGTGACATCTTGTTGTGTAACTTTATGTCAAATATTTTCGTAAATAATCCAGAAACAATCTGAATTTTGGATCACTATGATACAGTATTATCATATCTGTATATATACAGTACATTTATTTAGGACTCATACAGAAAACAAAGGGAAAATTACCAATATGAGGTATAACAACAAATAATACAAGTCCTAAAACGGCCATCGACCGGAGTCTTTCAGCCGGTGTAACATAATGAGAAATTATAAGAAAGAAAAAAAAACATAATAACGTATTAGTAGGTAATTAAAAAAATAACAAAACAAAACAAAAAAAAAATTAAATTAAATTTCGGGCACTTAAGAAATCCGCTTCATCCTTCCTATAACTTCAATGATTGGGGCGCCCGATAATGAACCAGTGGGCGACGGCGTTCTCATCATTCGATGTAATGTAGCGTTCAGGATGTTTTTGCATACTTTAGTTGTAAGCTGTAGTCCTCGTTCCGCAAATGGTGTTACGCCTGTTTTTTCATAGAGGAGTGCGTTTGAAGGGTTGTGCAACGGGTTGTTCGGGTGCCTCAATTTAGTTATTCTCCTAAGCGCAGCCCGTTCTGCGATTTCTAGGTGGCGTCTAGTTTTTTCGGTGGAGGAGTAAGTGAATAAAATACCGTATTCAATTAACGGTCTGCAGATAGACTTATAGATCTGGGTTGCTAACTGCAGCGATATGCCGTTACTTTTGTGTACTAAGGACTTAAAATGAGCAGCCCTAGTTTTACATTTCATCTTTGTCTTTATTGCATGGACATTAAATTTAAGTTTGTTGTCAATAACCATGCCCAAGTATTTCACCGTAGGTGAAGGAGATACATTAATACCAGAGATGAAAATGGTTGGCGATCTTTCGTGAATACGGTGAAACGGGATGAAAAACTGGGTTTTATTGGAATTCAGCTGGATTCTCCATTTTTGAAACCAGACTTCAGTCTTCTGTAACATATCTTGCATCTTGCTAATTAAGGTGTTTATGTTTTTGGCGTGAGCTATAATGGCAGTATCGTCGGCGTATTGAAGGACGTAGGAGTTGATGTCAAAAAAAGTAGGGTCGTCGTTGTAAATATCGTGACAATAAAGGTTGTAGAGACAAGGGGACAAACGGGAGCCTTGGGGGAGACCCTGCTGCATAGAAAAGGATCTAGATAGGAAATTTAGGACTCTGATTTGCGATGTGCGATTTGATAGGAATTTTTGGATTATATTAAGAAGGTAAAACGGAACGTTAAGTTGAGAAAGTTTGTAAATCAGTCCATGGTGCCATACTGAATCAAAAGCTTTTTTGATATCAAGGAATAAAACGACCGACTGTAGTTTCTGTACGTGAGCAACTTGGCAGTTTGAGATTAGCACAGCTAGGGGATGGACGGTACTTTTATACGGCCGAAAGCCAAACTGGTATTCCGGAATTTTTTGTTCAATTGTTTCAAGTAGCCTTGTTTTAATGAATGACTCAAACATCTTACCTAACACTGGAAGGAGAGATATCGGACGGTAATTGGCTGGATCTTCAGGAGCACCGTCGCTCTTTGGAATACAAATAATTATAGATTTCCTCCATTCTCTTGGAAAAAGTTGTTCTTTCAAGCAATAGTTGAAGATTCCTCTGATATAATTGTGTATTTTTAAATCAAGGCTTTTTAAGAGTTTTCTAGACATATTGTCGTAGCCGGGGGCGGTGTTTCTTCCGTTGTGGAGAATCTCGAAATATTCATCTTCTTCTATAAAGGCTTCTTGAGGTGTAGGTGTTCGATTTGCAAACGCCGCTACATACCATTCGTTTACAAGATTTTTATGCGATTGATCGAAGTCCACATGATCTGAGAATGAAAATATATTTTCCAGGTAATTAGCATGGGTGTCGGCTATTTCTTGAGGTTGTGTATGTGACGAATTGTCGGATGTGTCTATCAGCGGTGCAATCAAGGGACAACTTCTGTATTTGGATAGTTTCTTAATTTCATTCCAGTAGGTTTTTCCTTTACATCTACTGATATTGCGACAGGCCTCCAGATATTTGTCGGTTCTGTAATGGGTAACCAATTGTTGGATGTACTTGTTCAGTTTGTTAAATTTTTGTTTTAATTCGGGAATTTCCGTTGTTTTAAAATCTCTATATAATCTTCTTTTTTCCTTGATCAGCCTGAGTATATATCATATCTGTTTATTTTATGTTTGTTTTAAAAAAACATATATTCAAATAAAATAAGTACATAAACTCTAACATTAAATTTCTTTGTTAGTTATATTGCAGAAAATATTGACGATTAAAAGCTTTTCTAAATTTTTTAACAAAAACGAATGTCGTCGATCAGTAAGGATTTGTTTATATGAAGAAAAGCTTCTTTCTACATCGACCGAAGTAATTGGGGCGTATTTTAATTTAGAAATTAAAGAAGGATCTAATTGCACCCCTTCTTCAACGTTTCCTTGGAGTATGTTTGAAATTTTTTGATGAAAATTAAAGCCCTCGTTTTTTCTTAAAAGATTTTCTAATTTTTTCTTAATATTTTGTGCAATTGAACCTTCGATGCTGTTGATTCTTCTTTTGAATATCTCAATCATTTGTATGGATTCGGTTAGTTCTAAACATTGAGTCTCCAGTTTATTTAATAGTTCACAAATAAATGAATAATTTGCTTTAACAAAAGCCAAATTTTGTGGTAGGGTTGAAGTGTTGCTTAGTATAAGTTTGCAGTCTCGTAAAGCTATAGAATCCTCGGAAGAAAAGGAATTTACAACTTTCTTTATACCTTCGAAATTATCAGTGTAAAAAGCAGCTGCATTGAGCCAAGTACCCCATCTCGTTATTACTGGTTGGGGTGGAAGAGGTAAGCAAGGTAAAATATTTTTGTAGTGGTCGATACGCCATGGGCCAAACAGGTAACATGAATTAAATTGTTATAAAACATTTTTAAATTTTGTGCTGATTTCACCATATAGGTTGCGCCATCAGTCAACATTAACAACACTTTGTCACTTGGAACAGCTTTTGGTAGATAGAACTTAATCAATACATCATTTATAAATTTTGAAACAGATATATTGTTTACTCTATCTAATTCTTGTACCCCGATTAAATATGATTTGCTAGAAAAATGCTCATTTAATGTTCCAATTAGCAAATTTGCAATATATCGTCCAGTAGAATCGGTTGTTTCATCTACAACAATATATATGTGGTTGTCGCCTATTATTTCCTTAATTTTGCTCATGGTGCTTTCAAATACTTTTTCAACATATGTTCTCATTAAGGTAGTTCTGCTGGGTATCTCCATTTTTGTATATTTTTCCAAAAATGATGTAAATGTTGGATTATCTAATTTTGCCAGTGGTATATTTAAGCTCATTAATGTATTACATAAATCAAAACGAAAAGATTCTTTTTCGACATGCTTTGAAGTTGATGCAAAGGACTGAGACAATGTAAGCTGTGTTGTTGATTTGCAGTTTCTTTTATGTAAATTAGTACCGACATGCTGTGTTATTTGAAATTTTTTATCGCAATGTATCTAAAATTACATCAAATTTATGAATTTGCAGTATATGCATATGTCGTACTTACCTTTTTACTACAGTGTGTACAAAACACGTTAACATCAATCAAAATGAGTTCAGGATATTCTTTAATCCACATTAATATTAACGAATTCGTTTTCGGCATGTTAGTTATACTAATTAACTTGATCACAAAACCTCGATTTACGCACAAGTTACTCTTATACAGAATAAGGCACACCAATCCTTATGGCTAGCGTCGCCGTCGCGTCGCTTTTATAAAATTTTGTTTGACGAAATATTAAAAAAAAAACGTAAATATGCTCAAATATGCAATGTTTCAATTAATATGCATGAAAATGAAAAATATGCAAAATGTGCAAAATAAACATAGGTTCAAATGATTTCTCTTTACGTAATTCGTGAAGATAAACAAAACGGCAAACTTTTTTACGTAGATGTTTAACCAGATTTTATGAAAGGAAACCAACTGCATTGAATCTTTTAATATTTGTTTCAGACCATATGCAAGATAGAGATGTGCAAATTACTTAAGTCCCGCTGGGTCACGATGGATTATGCGTGACCCACCGTGAGCCGGCATCAATTGTTGTACCACTCACGTGAATGTGCGTGATTGTGAGCAACTTTGATTTTAACGGAACCCGGCGTGACCCGATTAGTTCGATTTATTTAAAGTTAAGGTTGAAATTGAAGCTGAGGTTGAGGATGAAGTTGAAGTTGAGGTTGCAGCTGAAGCTGTGGTGAACGTTGAGGTTGAAGTTGACGTTGAGGTTGAAGTTGGTTTTGAAGTTAAAATTGAGGTTTAGGTTCAGATTGAAGTGGAGGTGGAGGTTGAGGTTGAAGAATAAATAATGTCTATTACTGTATTTATCAATTATAAGTAGTAGAAACAGTAGTGGAGTCACACATAGGCACTGTATATGTAAATGATCTGGGTGTGCAAGCACATATACAAAATTGTAATGGGCATATAGCACCACATACATAATCGCCTAATACGTTGGTTATCTAGGTGCTCGGGCATCCATACAAAATTGTTAATGGTTCTCTGGAAAACTTGATACTACTTCCAGAAGACTTGATACTGCCCCTGGAAGACCTGATGGTACATCTAGATAACTTGATATTGCTTCCACAATTTTTGATCAATATCAAATAAGCTATCTTCTAGGAGACTTGATACTTCGTCTAGAAGAGTTGGAATGTTATCAGAAGACTTAAACTGCTTCCAGAAAATCGGATACTGCCTCAAGAAAACTTCTTACTGGTTTTAAAGATTGTGATATGCGTTCAGAAAAGTTAAAATGCTTCGAGAAAGCTTCATACTGCCCCTAGAAAACTTGATATTGATTCTCGAAAACTTGATACTGCTTCCAGAAAACTTGATACTGCTTCCAGAAAACTTGAAATGCTTTTAGAACATGCTTTTATGCCCGGTGTCTCGTACGTTATAGTATTGAGTAGATATCGGAGCGACAGTTATTGGATCGATATCTTTTATCGAGTCGATATCGCCTATTGGTGTTTTGGTAGGAACTGACCGACAGATATTGCACACAATAGTTATCGAACAGTTTTTGACTGTTTTGTCAAAAAATCGATTACTTGTTTATTCCCGTCGATAGGTGGTGGTAAAAATTTTGAATAACAATTCGTAAAATTATTTATTTATTATATTAGAGATGAAAACTGGAAAGCCCAGCGAAGCATCCAGTAATAAATCAGAATAAATAACATAAACAAATAATTTCTTAACAAAAATAAAAAAATGCTGAACAAGAAATTAATAAAAATGAAAATTAACAAAAGAAAATCAAATAATAACGAAAATTATTAGTAAAAGAACATAATTAACTATCAGTTGTAACAAACACAAATAGCACAATTTCCAATTTATTTAAAAATTAAAAATATTATAAAAATTTCCGACGTTTCGAGCTTAAAAACAGCTCATTATCAAGGAATCTAAAATTTAACATTAAAATCAATACAAACAGTACAATTATAAAGAAACAAATTAAAAACGTTAAAAAAAATACAATATTTGAAATTACATACCAATTATCGAGCATAAATTTACAATAAAATATCTATTTTGCTGACTAAAACGTGTTGGTTGCCATTTTACTTTAAAAACGGAGAAAATTCTATATCTGAACGTACAAACATAAACCAGTACTTTAAATTGGTGGAAGGGACTCTTTTAAAACTTAAACTTGCTAATTTTATTTTTTTTTTAAATGTCATAATTAAAAGAAATGTCAATAAATAAAAAATTAATTTTATATCATTAATTCTCGGATTATTGCTGCATATGCGTACCAATTTTTCCCGAGTCTGTTTTGTAATAAACTGCATTTTCTATGTTTTTCGTTATAAAAATGGATTGTAAAATGTCGTATTCATGTTGTAATCTTTTCTTCAAATGTTGTTTCGATTCGCCAATGTATAATTTATCACAATTGTTACAGTTTAGTTGATATATTGTATTAATTTTATCTTTTATGTTATCCTTCATGTTAGTTAAATATTCTTTCATTTTGTTATTATTGTATTTGGAGAATCCAATTTCCTTAAACTCATATTTTTTTAATGTAAATGTTATTTTATTAGTTAATTGTGGGATGTAATTTAGCTTGTAATACGATATAGAAGACATCTTTTTTATCTCTTTTTCAGTTTTATTAATTTTTAAATAAGTTTTTTAGCTTATTTGTATTTTCCAGTGTAGATATGGTTGGTTTTGTCACTTTTATGTAATTAGTTATTAAGTTCATATTTTTATTTCTATTATTTTCTTCTTTTGATCTGAGATTGTAATTATGAGATGGTTGATTTTTTAAATTTGTACTAACGTTTATTGGTTTTCGTCAATGGGCGAACAACGCTTTCATTTTGAATTTTATTATATATGGTATTCCCAAGCATTATTTATAACATTTTTAGGGAACGAGTTTTCTAATTATATATAATATATTTGTGATTTAATTTGTTTTAAATATGGTGTATCTGTTACCGATATAGCTCTACATATTAAATTGTTCATGGTGTTATTTATCTGTGATATTGGATGGTTACTAATATACTCTAGTATTCTATTGCTGGAAGTTTTTTTTTATACCACGTTGTGTATATTTTATTATTACTATTATCTACAATCAATTTTAAGTCTTAAAAGGGTAGTTGATTATTTTTTATCTTTTCTATTGTAAATTTTAATCTATTATTGTAATTATTAAATGCTTCTAATAAGGGTTTGTATTTATCTTTCGGTAAAATCAATAATATATCATCTATATATTTAACTAATAGTTTTGGATTTATTTGTGTTTCATTTAATTTTGTTTTTATTAGGTTATTTAATACGATTCCACTTAAATTGACGCTAAGGTTGGAACCCATAGGTAATCCAAAAATCTGTTTACAAAATGTGTCCTTATACTTAAAATAACTATTATATGTGCATAGTTTAATTCCTTTTCTGAATAAATTTTTATTTTTGATTGCTGTGTGATCAACAATATTATGCCAATTTTCTTCTAACAATTCGATCATTAATTTTAACGGTATATTAGTAAACAGAGATGTTACGTCGAAACTTAAAACTCTATAATTTTCTAAATTATCTATTTCCAAATTTCGTATTTTATTCTTTAATTCTAACGCATTTTTGATATCATATACGTTCATATTGTTTAAATAATTTAAAGAGTCGTTAAGGAACTTAGAATATAATTAACAAATAAGAAAACATTTTAAAGCCTCAGTTACAAAAACAACAGTTGTACGTAAATCATATTAATTATTAATTTCCAAAAATCATAAAAAATCCGTTCAAATTAAATAATCTTTATCTCAAAAACGAATAAAGCTTTTTTAATTCGGTTCACAGCATGACAAAATAGACACTTGTCTCTATAAATTTTGAATGTATCATTAAAATATCTCAAGAATTCGATTTTTGGTGATTTTTAATTAACTTGAGATAGTCATAAATGTTCACGTTCTATTTAATGGTTTATATCTCAAAAACGAATAAATATTTTCAAGATCCGCTTTCATTGCGAGAAAATAGACACTTTCTTCTGTAGATCATGAATAGTTCATTAAGATATCTTAAGAATTCGATTTTTCGTGTTTTTTTAAAACAAGGTTATTAATTTTAAAAAAACCTTAAAAAATAGGTTTACTTAAATAACTTTATCTCAAAAACGAATAAAGATTTTCTAATTTGGTTCACAGCATGACAAAATAGACACTTGCCTCTATAAATTTTGAATGTATCATTGAAATATCTCAAGAATTCGATTTTTGGTGATTTTTAATTAACTTGAGATAGCCATAAATGTTCACGTTAAATTTAATGATTTATATCTCAAAAACGAATAAATATTTTCAAGATCCGGTTTCATCACGAGAAAATAGACACTTTCCTTCATAAATCATGAATAATGTATTAAGATATCTTAAGAATTCGATTTTTCGTTGTTTTTTAAAACAAGATTATTAATTTTAAAAAATCATTAAAAATTAGGTTAACGTAAATAATCTTTATCTCAAAAACGAATAAAGATTTTCTAATTTGGTTCTCAGCATGACAAAATAGACACTTACCTCTATAAATTTTGAATGTATCATTAAAATATCTCAATAATTCAATTTTTGGTGATTTTTAATTAACTTGAGATAGTCATAAATGTTCACGTTCTATTTAATGGTTTATATCTCAAAAACGAATAAATATTTTTAAGATCCGCTTTCATCACAAGAAAATAGACACTTTCCTCTATAAATCATGAATAATGCATTAAGATATCTAAAGAATTCGATTTTTCGTTGTTTTTTAAAACAAGATTATTAATTTTAAAAAATCATAAAAAATTAGGTTAACGTAAATAATCTTTATCTCAAAAACGAATAAAGATTTTTTAATTTGGTCCTCAGCATGACAAAATAGACACTTGCCTCTATAAATTTTGAATGTATCATTAAAATATCACAAGAATTCGATTTTTGGTGACTTTTAATTAACTTGAGATAGCGATAAATGTTCACGTTAAATTTAATGATTTATATCTCAAAAACGAATAAATACTTTCAAGATCCGCTTTTATTACGAGAAAATAGACACTTTCTTCTATAAATCATGAATAGTTCATTAAGATATTTCAAGAATCAGATTTTCCGAGGCTTTCTAAAGCAAGATTATTAATTTTAAAAAACCTTAAAAAAATAAGTTAACTTAAATAACTTTATCTCAAAAACGAATAGATTTTCTAATTTGGTTCTCAGTATGACCAAATAGACACTTGCCTCTATAAATTTTGAATATATCATTACAATATCTCAAGAATTCGATTTTTGGTGATTTTTAATTAACTTGAGATTGTCGTAAATGTTCACGTTTAATTCAATGATTTATACCTCAAAAACGAATAAATATTTTCAAGATCCGGTTTCATCACGGGAAAATAGACACTTTCCTCTATAAATCATGAATAGTTCATTAAGATATCTTAAGAATTCGATTTTTCGTGGTTTTTTAAAACAAGATTATTAATTTTAAAAAACCTTCAAAAAATAGGTTAACTTAAATAACTTTATCTCAAAAACGAATAAAAATTTTCTAATTTGGTTCTCACTATGACAAAATAGACACTTGCCTCTATAAATTTTGAATGTATCATTAAAATATCTCAAGAATTCGATTTTTGGTGATTATTAATTAACTTGAGATAGCCATAAACGTTCACGTTGAATATAATGATTTATATCTCAAAAACGAATAAATATTTTTAAGATCCGCTTTCATCACAAGAAAATAGACACTTTCCTCCGTAAATCATGAATAGTTCATTAAGATATCTTAAATTCGATTTTCCGTGTTTTTTTTAAACAAGGTTATTAATTCTAAAAAATCATAAAAAATTAGGTTAATGTAAATAATCTTTACCTCAAAAACGAATAAAGATTTTCTAATTTGGTTCTCAGCATGACAAAATAGACACTTACCTCTATAAATTTTGAACGTATCATTAAAATATCTCAAGAAGTCGATTTTTGGTGGTTTTTAATTAACTTGAGATAGTCGTAAATGTTCACGTTGAATTTAATGATTTATATCTCAAAAAGGAATAAAGATTTTCTAATTCGGTTCTCAACATGATAAAATGGACAAAATAGCTATTCATAATGCATAATTCATTAACAATCAACTTTATACCTGTTGTAATAACGTGTTTAATAAGGGTATGTTAGTTTTTATTACTGTTTTCGTTTCCTTTTTGACTTTTGTATAGTTCATGAATAATTTTGTACGTTTTTCATGATTGCACAATAAATTAAATTAAATTGAAATCTAATTAACAGTTATTTAGTTTTTCATCAAAAATTGACCAAAATTTTTTTATTCAATATTATGGTAACACAAATTCTGATATCAATGTTTATCGCGATATGTTTAGGATTTATGTCCATCTTTATGTTTAGGATTGTATTATAACCGCTAGAAATAAAAACTCAATTTTTTTAAGTAACATAAAAATATATTTTTAAAAAAGTACAACAAAAACCCGATTTTCGCATTATATTACACCCACCTATCCCAAAATCCTAAAACGGACTAGAAATCTCGTTTTTAGCCCGTTCTTCATTAAACAAACCATCCGTTGTAAACGTTTGATGTTTAATCAATTCCTTAAAAGCCCCATCGGGGATATTAACCAATTCGTTATAAGTCCCCTTTTCGACGATACTCCCGTTTTTAAGCACCGCTATAACATCCGCATTTTGTATAGTCGATAAACGATGGGCAATCGTCAAAACAGTTCTTCCTTTCATAACCCTTTCCAAAGCTTCCCTCACCAAATACTCGGATTGAGCGTCCAAAGCGCTCGTCGCTTCATCTAAAAGTAAAATTTTTGGATTTTTAATTAACGCCCTGGCGATGGCTACTCTTTGTTTTTGTCCACCGCTTAACATGACGCCTCTTTCGCCGACGATCGTTTCGAATTTATGCGGTAATTTTTCGACGAATTCCAAAACGTTTGCTTCTTTTGCAACGCGGATGAGTTCTTCTTCTGTGATGCTTTCGGGATTGTCGGCGCCGTATAAAATGTTTTCGCGAATTGTGCAAGAAAATAAAATCGGTTCTTGACTAACGGTTCCTACGTGTTTTCGTAACCAAACCGGGTTGATTTCTTTCACGTTTTTTCCGTCTAATAAAACGCTACCTTGTGTGGGATCGTATAATCTTAATAATAACGCGGCTAAGGTACTTTTACCGGAGCCGCTTGGTCCAACGACGGCTACGGTGCCACCAGGGGTGATTTCTAAATCTAATCCTTTTAAAACTGAAATATCGCGTCTTGAAGGGTAATTAAAATCTAAATTTGAGAATTGAATGTGCCCCTCCGGCGGATTTCGCGGGATTATCCCGCCTGAATTAGCTATTTCCGGTTGTCGGTCGATTAATTCCCATAATCTCGAAGCGGCGCCCAACGATTTATTTAATTCGGAATAAAACGAGGATAAACCACCGACGGAAACCCCAATATACGCGGCGTAAAGCAAAAATGATGATAAATTCCCAACAGTTATTGTATTTGAGGATACCATAACTCCACCATAATATAAAACGGAAATTATTATGATATTTCCTGATAACCCAGTCTGAAATTGCAATTTTTTTAAATAAAATTAAAAAAAAAATAATTAATGTACCATCCCATAAAATAAAGCTCTTGCTTTAGATTCTTTATACCCCAATTGAAGAATTTTATTTATCTTCGATTTATAAGTGACCAATTCTTTGGATTCTTGCCCGAAAGTTCTAACAGTTCTGATGTTTGAAATGCGTTCTTCGGCTACCTGAGTGGCGTCGGCCAAGGCATCTTGAACGGATTTCGATATTTTGCGGACAAAACGGCCATAAATTACCCCTACGATCGCTATTGGTGGTACAATTCCCAAACCGACTAAAGCTAACTCTGGGGACATATAAAACTGTGAAACAAAAACTTTTTGTAAATAACCCAAAAATAAAAGAATATTTTAAATAATTAACTAGGTTTTAATAAGGTGTTAATCGGGATTTAATCCGAGTAAACATCCTCGCTTTATTTTTGATTTTTATTGATGATTGATTGATTTATTGAGATTGATAATAATGAATTTAAAGGTTAATCGCATCCTTATTCGGATTGTTTTGAAATAATAAAAAAAAATAGGATGTGTGATTGTAAATTTATTAAGTTCCACATTTTTGACCTGGATTATCGAATGGGATTTTGAGTAAAACCAGGTTCGGGGAATTTAATGGAACTGTTTTTTACTAAACCATTTTAAAATATATTTTCGTTATGTTACGCAACATATAAATATTTCGGACTAGAGAATCCAATTGAGTTTGTTAAAAAGCGCCGGTTTTGACGTTTATAAGTAAATTGATAAGAAAATAAAGGAAGGATAGCGATCAAATAAAACTGGCAATAATAATTATCGTCTGGTTTTAAGAGTACGTAAAAGCAACATCAAAATCGTCAGAAAAACTTTTAAATTATACTTTGAGAAGAATTTCATCAACCTCTCTAAGCTTGTATAAACTTTCTTTGTCATTCACGACGTGATTTAAAATATCAATGCAAGCAAACTACCGATGTCGCAACATCTCGTCCAATAAGCGTCAGTAGAATAAACAGAGGGAGATATAGATGAATTTTTAGAGTCTATGAAATTGTAACTTCTACAACATAAAAAACACATTGTGATGAGGGCAATGACGTAATAATTTGATAGTGTTGCAACCCTCAACACGGTTGGGTTGGGTTTGATACCGGAAATGGCAAAAGAAGACATGGAAAATGATTTTTTAAAACAAGCAAGTTGAATATGTAAAGTATTAAAAGAATCAAGACGTTAACGCTATTTTTTCTAACTCTATAGTTTCAGAGAAAGTTTATTCGGACATTGCGTTTGAAATAGAGATGAGGGATCTCGTGATTTTTAAGGAACGTTGTGATCGGTGACCGTTCTTTTCCAATACCGTGATTTTAATCGGTGTAAAAACATTATTGAACATATTTTTTAGAGTTGGTTTTCCGTCAGAGATACAAAGAGATCTGATGAGATCTTTTTGTATCACTGAATGCAGTAAAAAAATTTCATGGAGTGATCAACATTGCAGCAGAAATATTTGATGATGAAGACGGCATATCACTTTTTTAATAGTTAATAGAGTTTATTAATAAAAGTTCTATTAGGCCGTGATTTTTGAATGATATGGAATAGTGTGAGGTTGGAGCTCACCTCAACGTAACCGAACTTAACCAAACTGAATATTGAATGATATGAAGTTGGTGCTTAAACCAACCAAACTGAGTCCAACCTAATCGAATAAATCTTCTAAGTTTATTGGAAATATTCCATGATTTTTTCTTCTGTATCAATATTAGAGATGGAATGAAGTTTTTCTTGTATGGTTGAATGGTCAACTTCATACCATCCCTCATACTGAATAATATGAAATTGGAGCTCAACCCAACACAGAAGAAATAATCACGCAATATTAATAAAAAAATTTCAAATTTTGGATTTGATTTTTCTTCTATGGTTAAGTTGGGTTAAGCTTCAACTTCATACCATCCGTCATATAAAAAGAAATCAAATCCAAAATTCTTCTACGGTTGGGTTGGCTTGAGCTCCATTCAATATAAAGGATGGTATGAAGTTAAAACTCAACCCAACCATAATTTATTATATCCAAAGTTTGGAACAATTTTTATTTTAGGTATCTAGCTGGAGCTCAACCCAATCCAACCACACAAGAAAAAATAAACCCAAAACAACATTCTAAGTTCAATTTGTTTAAATTTTATGATCACCTATTGTTTTATGTTAAAGAGAGCTTAATAATTACCACCAATTTGTGTTGAATTTAATAGTTTGTATCTCAACAATTAAAAATGATATTTCAAAATGGAGATTTTCAGTGAAAAGTAGATACTTTAATTAATGATTGAGCAAAGTTTTATAATAATTTTTCAAAAAATCTATGATCGCCAATTGTTTTATGTAAAACAAAAAAAAACTTAATAATTATCGGAATTTTGAGTTGAATTCAACAGTTTGTATCTCAAAAACTAAAAGCGATATTTCAAAATGGACGTTTTCACTGAAAATTAGATACTTTGATTGATGATTGAAGAAAATTTTATAATAATTTTCCAAGAAACCTATGATTTCCAATTGTTTTATGTAAATCAAGAAAAACTGTAATCATTAACAGAAATTTGGGTTAAGTACAACAGTTTATATCTCAAAAATTCAACGTGATATTTCAAAATAGACGTTTTCGCTGAAAGTAGGTACTTGAATTGATGATTGAAGAACATTATGAAATAATTTCTCAAAAAACCTATGATCGCCAATTGTTTTATGTAAAACAAGAGAAAACTTAATAATTATCAGAAGTTTGGGTTGAATTAAAGAATTTGTATCTCAAAAACTAAAAGTGATATTTTAAAATGGACATTTTCACTGAAAATTAGATACTTTAATAGATGATTGAGGAAAATTTTGTAATAATTTTCCAAGAAATCTATGATCACCAATTGTTTTATGTAAATCGAGAAAAATGTAATATTTACCAGAAATTTGGGTTAAGTTCAACAGTTTATATCTCAAAAATTGAACGTGATATTTCAAAATAGACGTTTTCACTGAAAATTAGATACTTTAGTTGATGATTGAGGAAAATTTAATAATAATTTTCCAAGAAATCTATGATCACCAATTGTTTTATGTAAAACAAGAGTAAGCTTAATAACCATCAGAATTTTGAGTTGAATTCAACAGCCTGTATCTCAAAAACTAAGAGTGTAAGAGTAAAAGTGGTATTAAAAATAGATTTTCTCTGAAAATTAGATAGTTTAATTGACGATTGGGTCAAAATTTTGTAATAATTTTACATCCTCGCTTTATTTTTGATTTTTATTAATGTTTGATTGATTTATTGGGATTGATAATAATGAAATTAAAGGTTAATCGCATCCTTTATTCGGATTGTTTTGAAATAATAAAAAAACAGGATGTGTGATTGTAAATTTATTATGTTCCACATTCTTGACCTGGATTATCTAATATTCCATTCGATATTTAATCAAAAACAGGTTCGGGGAATTTAATGGAACTGTATTTAAAACATATTTTCGTTATGTCATGCAATATATATGAATATTTCGGAGTAGAGGATCAAATTGAGTTAGTTAAAAGGCGCCGGTTTTGACGTTTATAAGTAAATTAATAAGAAAATAAAGAAAGGAAAGAGAAATAGCGATAAAATAAACAAAACTGGTACATAACATCAACATTAAAATCATCAGAGGAAGTTTTAAAGTATACTTTGAGAAAAATGACAGGAAGAGCCAACCTCTTCCTAGTTTTCTAAGTTTGTGAAAACTTTCTTCATCATTGACGACGCGATTTAAGATATCGCATCGTCAATATTGATGATAATGAAGACGGGTTATTTCTAAAAGTTCTATTGGGCCATGATTTTTGAAGAATCTTATGGGTTGAGTATGAGGTTGGAGCTCAACTTAACCTAACCAAACTTAACGAAACCGAACTCAACCAACCTAACCCAACCCATGACATTCCTCATATAGAACGATATGAAGTTGGTGCTTAACCCACCCAAATGCATTCAAACCCAATCAAATAAATCTTCGAAATCGAAAGATTTTTGGAAATATTCCATAATTTTTTCTTCTATATCAATTTGAGAGATCCAACTTCATACCATGCCTCATACTGAATAATATGAAGTTGGAGCAAAACCCAACATAGAAGAAATAATCACGGAATATTAATAAAAAATATTTTCAAATTTTGGGTTGGGGAATAATAATGATATAAGAAAAAATCAAACTCAAAATTCTTGTATGGTTGGGTTGACTTGAGCTCCAACTTCATATTTTCAATATCAGGGATATCAACCATAAAATAGCATACCCAAAATTTGGAATAATTTTTTATTTTTGATATCAAGTTTGGAGTTCAACCCAATCTGAGTTTAACAGTTTGTATCTCAAAAACTAAAAGTGATATTTCAAAATGGACATTTTCACTGAAAATTAGATACTTTAATTGATGATTGAAGAAAATTTTGTAATAATTTTCCAAGAAATCTATAATCGCCAATTGTTTTATGTAAAACAAGAGAAAACTTAATAATTATCGGAATTTTGAGTTGAATTCAACAGTTTGTATCTCAAAGACTAACAGTGATATTTTAAAATGGACGTTTTCACTGAAAATTAGATATTTTAATTGATGATTAAAGAAAATTTTGTAATAATTTTCCAAGAAATCTATAATCGCCAATTGTTTTATGTAAAACAAGAGAAAACTTAATAATTATCGGAATTTTGAGTTGAATTCAACAGTTTGTATCTCAAAGACTAACAGTGATATTTTAAAATGGACGTTTTCACTGAAAATTAGATATTTTAATTGATGATTAAAGAAAATTTTGTAATAATTTTCCAAGAAATCTATGATTTCCAATTGTTTTATGTGAATTGAAAAAAATGTAATAATTATTAGAAATTAAGGTGAAGTTCAACCGTTTATAGAACAAGAAACGTAAGTTGGATGGATTAATCCAAAGTGAAAAATTCCTTTTTTAAAGGAAACCAAATATCTAATAGTAACACAAGATAAAACCCTCTCATGGAATGAACATTTGCACAATGTTCATTATATAGTAGACTGTGTATGGACTTGTAATCTTTGTGGTAAAAATTGGGTTCTTACCTCTGAAAGGGTGTGTTGGTTCTATGTGACTGTGATTAGAAAAGTCCGACAGGTTTCAGTTATCAGCAAACTTTCAAGAATTCAACTAATAACTGGATGGGCAATCCTTGGTGCGATAAGTACAACGGTATTCTAGCGAAGGATGTTCTGCTTGGCCTATATTCTTTGCATGTGCATATAGAGAAAGGGGCTATACTAATTCCTGATACTGTACCATCAATGCTGAATATAAGAGAGGCTTATATCTCATAAATTAAAAATGATGGAAAGAAGCTTTTCAAACAAAAAAATCTTTAAATCATCCCTAGAACACATATCATTAATAATATATCTATATTGTTCATTGTTATCAACCCAAGGTGCAATAATTGTTAAAAACCTCAAATTTGGCATTTTCAATGCAAAAGAAGATTATATCTCATAAATGGAAATGATAGAAAGGATCATTTGAGCCGAAAACTTTTTATATTGTTCTTAAAATAGATATCATTAATAATATTTGCATATTATTCATGGTCACCAACCCAAAATTTAATAATTGTTAAAACCTCAAATTTGACATTTTCTGAATATAAGAGACTTATATCTCACAAATTAAAAATGATGGAAACAAGCCTTTTAAACAAAAAAATCTTTAAATCATCCCTAGAACATATATCATTAATAATATTTTTATTTTGTTCATTGTTATCAACCCAAGGTGAAATAATTGTTAAAAACCTCAATATGACATTTTCAATACAAAAGAGAATTATATCTCAAAAATTGAAAATGATAGAAAGGATCATTTGAACCGAAAAACTTTTTATATTGTTCTTAAAATAGATATCATTAATAATATTTGCATATTATACATGGTTACCAACCCAAAACTTAATAATTGTTAAAACCTCAAATTTGACATTTTCTGAATATAAGAGACTTATATCTGACAAATTAAAAATGATGGAAAGAAGCTTTTCAAACAAAAAAATCTTTAAATCATCCCTAGAACACATATCATTAATAATATTTCTATTTTGTTCATTGTTATCAACCCAAGGTGCAATAATTGTTAAAAACCTCAAATTTGACATTTTCTAAATATAAGAGGCTTATATCTCATAAATTAAAAATGATGGAAAGAAGCTTTTCAAACAAAAAAATCTTTAAATCATCCTTAGAACACATATCATTAACAATATTTCTATTTTGTTCATTGTTATCAACCCAAGGTGCAATAATTGTTAAAAACCTCAAATTTGACATTTTCTGAATATAAGAGGCTTATATCTCACAAATTAAAAATGATGGAAAGAAGCTGTTCAAACAAAAAAATCTTTAAATCATCCCTATAGCACATATCATAAATAATATTTCTATTTTGTTCATTATTATCAACCCAAGGTGCAATAATTGCTAAAAACCTCAAATTTGACATTTTCTGAATATAAGAGGCTTATGTCTCACAAATTAAAAATGATGGAAAGAAGCTTTTCAAACAAAAAAATCTTTAAATCATCCCTAGAGCACATATCATTAATAATATTTCTATTTTGTTCATTGTTATCAACCCAAGGTGCAATAATTGTTAAAAACCTCAAATTTGACATTTTCTGAATATAAGAGGCTTATATCTCACAAATTAAAAATGATGGAAAGAAGCTGTTCAAACAAAAAAATCTTTAAATCATCCGTATAGCACATATCATTAATAATATTTCTATTTTGTTCATTATTATCAACCCAAGGTGCAATAATTGTTAAAAACCTCAAATTTGACATTTTCTGAATATAAGAGGCTTATATCTCATAAATTAAAAATGATGGAGAGAAGCTTTTCAAACAAAAAAATCTTTAAATCATCCCTAGAGCACATATCATTAATAATATTTCTATTTTGTTCATTATTATCAACCCAAGGTGCAATAATTGTTAAAAACCTCAAATTTGACATTTTCTGAATATAAGAGGCTTATATCTCATAAATTAAAAATGATGGAAAGAAGCTTTTCAAACAAAAAAATCTTTAAATCATCCTTAGAACACATATCATTAATAATATTTCTATTTTGTTCATTGTTATCAACCCAAGGTGCAATAATTGTTAAAAACCTCAAATTTGACATTTTCTGAATATAAGAGCCTTATATCTCATAAATTAAAAATGATGGAAAGAAGCTTTTCAAATAAAAAAATCTTTAAATCATCCCTAGAGCACATATCATTAATAATATTTCTATTTTGTTCATTGTTATCAACCCAAGGTGCAATAATTGTTAAAAACCTCAAATTTGACATTTTCTGAATATAAGAGGCTTATATCTCATAAATTAAAAATGATGGAAAGAAGCTTTTCAAACAAAAAAATCTTTAAATCATCCTTAGAACACATATCATTAATAATATTTCTATTTTGTTCATTGTTATCAACCCAAGGTGCAATAATTTTTAAAAACCTCAAATTTGACATTTTCTGAATATAAGAGGCTTATATCTCATAAATTGAAAATGATGGAAAGAAGCTTTTCAAACAAAAAAATCTTTAAATCATCCCTAGAGCACATATCATTAATAATATTTCTATTTTGTTCATTGTTATCAACCCAAGGTGCAATAATTGTTAAAAACCTCAAATTTGACATTTTCTGAATATAAGAGGCTTATATCTCACAAATTAAAAATGATGGAAAGAAGGTGTTCAAACAAAAAAATCTTTAAATCATCCCTACAGCACATATCATTAATAATATTTCTATTTTGTTCATTATTATCAACCCAAGGTGCAATAATTGTTAAAAACCTCAAATTTGACATTTTCTGAATATAAGAGGCTTATATCTCACAAATTAAAAATGATGGAAAGAAGCTTTTCAAACAAAAAAATCTTTAAATCATCCCTACAGCACATATCATTAATAATATTTCTATTTTGTTCATTATTATCAACCCAAGGTGCAATAATTGTTAAAAACCTCAAATTTGACATTTTCTGAATATAAGAGGCTTATATCTCACAAATTAAAAATGATGGAAAGAAGCTTTTCAAACAAAAAAATCTTTAAATCATCCCTACAGCACATATCATTAATAATATTTCTATTTTGTTCATTATTATCAACCCAAGGTGCAATAATTGTTAAAAACCTCAAATTTGACATTTTCTGAATATAAGAGGCTTATATCTCACAAATTAAAAATGATGGAAAGAAGCTTTTCAAACAAAAAAATCTTTAAATCATCCCTAGAGCACATATCATTAATAATATTTCTATTTTGTTCATTATTATCAACCCAAGGTGCAATAATTGTTAAAAACCTCAAATTTGACATTTTCTGAATATAAGAGGCTTATATCTCACAAATTAAAAATGATGGAAAGAAGCTTTTCAAACAAAAAAATCTTTAAATCATCCCTACAGCACATATCATTAATAATATTTCTATTTTGTTCATTATTATCAACCCAAGGTGCAATAATTGTCAAAAACCTCAAATTTGACATTTTATGAATATAAGAGGCTTATATCTCACAAATTAAAAATGATGGAAAGAAGGTGTTCAAACAAAAAAATCTTTAAATCATCCCTACAGCACATATCATTAATAATATTTCTATTTTGTTCATTATTATCAACCCAAGGTGCAATAATTGTCAAAAACCTCAAATTTGACATTTTCTGAATATAAGAGGCTTATATCTCACAAATTAAAAATGATGGAAAGAAGCTGTTCAAACAAAAAAATCTTTAAATCATCCCTATAGCACATATCATTAATAATATTTCTATTTTGTTCATTATTATCAACCCAAGGTGTAATAATTGTTAAAAACCTCAAATTTGACATTTTCTGAATATAAGAGGCTTATATCTCACAAATTAAAAATGATGGAAAGAAGCTTTTCAAACAAAAAAATCTTTAAATCATCCCTAGAGCACATATCATTAATAATATTTCTATTTTGTTCATTATTATCAACCCAAGGTGCAATAATTGTTAAAAACCTCAAATTTGACATTTTCTGAATATAAGAGGCTTATATCTCACAAATTAAAAATGATGGAAAGAAGCTTTTCAAACAAAAAAATCTTTAAATCATCCCTACAGCACATATCATTAATAATATTTCTATTTTGTTCATTATTATCAACCCAAGGTGCAATAATTGTCAAAAACCTCAAATTTGACATTTTATGAATATAAGAGGCTTATATTTCACAAATTAAAAATGATGGAAAGAAGGTGTTCAAACAAAAAAATCTTTAAATCATCCCTACAGCACATATCATTAATAATATTTCCATTTTGTTCATTATTATCAACCCAAGGTGCAATAATTGTTAAAAACCTCAAATTTGACATTTTCTGAATATAAGAGGCTTATATCTCACAAATTAAAAATGATGGAAAGAAGCTTTTCAAACAAAAAAATCTTTAAATCATCCCTAGAGCACATATCATTAATAATATTTCTATTTTGTTCATTATTATCAACCCAAGGTGCAATAATTGTTAAAAACCTCAAATTTGACATTTTCTGAATATAAGAGGCTTATATCTCACAAATTAAAAATGATGGAAAGAAGCTTTTCAAACAAAAAAATCTTTAAATCATCCCTACAGCACATATCATTAATAATATTTCTATTTTGTTCATTATTATCAACCCAAGGTGCAATAATTGTTAAAAACCTCAAATTTGACATTTTCTGAATATAAGAGGCTTATATCTCACAAATTAAAAATGATGGAAAGAAGCTTTTCAAACAAAAAAATCTTTAAATCATCCCTACAGCACATATCATTAATAATATTTCTATTTTGTTCATTATTATCAACCCAAGGTGCAATAATTGTTAAAAACCTCAAATTTGACATTTTCTGAATATAAGAGGCTTATATCTCACAAATTAAAAATGATGGAAAGAAGCTTTTCAAACAAAAAAATCTTTAAATCATCCCTAGAGCACATATCATTAATAATATTTCTATTTTGTTCATTATTATCAACCCAAGGTGCAATAATTGTTAAAAACCTCAAATTTGACATTTTCTGAATATAAGAGGCTTATATCTCACAAATTAAAAATGATGGAAAGAAGCTTTTCAAACAAAAAAATCTTTAAATCATCCCTACAGCACATATCATTAATAATATTTCTATTTTGTTCATTATTATCAACCCAAGGTGTAATAATTGTTAAAAACCTCAAATTTGACATTTTCTGAATATAAGAGGCTTATATCTCACAAATTAAAAATGATGGAAAGAAGCTTTTCAAACAAAAAAATCTTTAAATCATCCCTATAGCACATATCATTAATAATATTTCTATTTTGTTCATTATTATCAACCCAAGGTGTAATAATTGTTAAAAACCTCAAATTTGACATTTTCTGAATATAAGAGGCTTATATCTCACATATTAAAAATGATGGAAAGAAGCTTTTCAAACAAAAAAATCTTTAAATCATCCCTAGAGCACATATCATTAATAATATTTCTATTTTGTTCATTATTATCAACCCAAGGTGCAATAATTGTTAAAAACCTCAAATTTGACATTTTCTGAATATAAGAGGCTTATATCTCACAAATTAAAAATGATGGAAAGAAGCTTTTCAAACAAAAAAATCTTTAAATCATCCCTACAGCACATATCATTAATAATATTTCTATTTTGTTCATTATTATCAACCCAAGGTGCAATAATTGTCTAAAACCTCAAATTTGACATTTTATGAATATAAGAGGCTTATATTTCACAAATTAAAAATGATGGAAAGAAGGTGTTCAAACAAAAAAATCTTTAAATCATCCCTACAGCACATATCATTAATAATATTTCCATTTTGTTCATTATTATCAACCCAAGGTGCAATAATTGTTAAAAACCTCAAATTTGACATTTTCTGAATATAAGAGGCTTATATCTCACAAATTAAAAATGATGGAAAGAAGCTTTTCAAACAAAAAAATCTTTAAATCATCCCTAGAGCACATATCATTAATAATATTTCTATTTTGTTCATTATTATCAACCCAAGGTGCAATAATTGTTAAAAACCTCAAATTTGACATTTTCTGAATATAAGAGGCTTATATCTCACAAATTAAAAATGATGGAAAGAAGCTTTTCAAACAAAAAAATCTTTAAATCATCCCTAGAGCACATATCATTAATAATATTTCTATTTTGTTCATTATTATCAACCCAAGGTGCAATAATTGTTAAAAACCTCAAATTTGACATTTTCTGAATATAAGAGGCTTATATCTCACAAATTAAAAATGATGGAAAGAAGCTTTTCAAACAAAAAAATCTTTAAATCATCCCTACAGCACATATCATTAATAATATTTCTATTTTGTTCATTATTATCAACCCAAGGTGCAATAATTGTCAAAAACCTCAAATTTGACATTTTATGAATATAAGAGGCTTATATTTCACAAATTAAAAATGATGGAAAGAAGGTGTTCAAACAAAAAAATCTTTAAATCATCCCTACAGCACATATCATTAATAATATTTCCATTTTGTTCATTATTATCAACCCAAGGTGCAATAATTGTTAAAAACCTCAAATTTGACATTTTCTGAATATAAGAGGCTTATATCTCACAAATTAAAAATGATGGAAAGAAGCTTTTCAAACAAAAAAATCTTTAAATCATCCCTAGAGCACATATCATTAATAATATTTCTATTTTGTTCATTATTATCAACCCAAGGTGCAATAATTGTTAAAAACCTCAAATTTGACATTTTCTGAATATAAGAGGCTTATATCTCACAAATTAAAAATGATGGAAAGAAGCTTTTCAAACAAAAAAATCTTTAAATCATCCCTACAGCACATATCATTAATAATATTTCTATTTTGTTCATTATTATCAACCCAAGGTGCAATAATTGTTAAAAACCTCAAATTTGACATTTTCTGAATATAAGAGGCTTATATCTCACAAATTAAAAATGATGGAAAGAAGCTTTTCAAACAAAAAAATCTTTAAATCATCCCTACAGCACATATCATTAATAATATTTCTATTTTGTTCATTATTATCAACCCAAGGTGCAATAATTGTTATAAACCTCAAATTTGACATTTTCTGAATATAAGGCTTATATCTCACAAATTAAAAATGATGGAAAGAAGCTGTTCAAACAAAAAAATCTTTAAATCATCCCTAGAGCACATATCATTAATAATATTTCTATTTTGTTCATTATTATCAACCCAAGGTGCAATAATTGTTAAAAACCTCAAATTTGACATTTTCTGAATATAAGAGGCTTATATCTCACAAATTAAAAATGATGGAAAGAAGCTTTTCAAACAAAAAAATCTTTAAATCATCCCTACAGCACATATCATTAATAATATTTCTATTTTGTTCATTATTATCAACCCAAGGTGCAATAATTGTCAAAAACCTCAAATTTGACATTTTCTGAATATAAGAGGCTTATATCTCACAAATTAAAAATGATGGAAAGAAGGTGTTCAAACAAAAAAATCTTTAAATCATCCCTACAGCACATATCATTAATAATATTTCTATTTTGTTCATTGTTATCAACCCAAGGTGCAATAATTGTTAAAAACCTCAAATTTGACATTTTCTGAATATAAGAGGCTTATATCTCACAAATTAAAAATGATGGAAAGAAGCTTTTCAAACAAAAAAATCTTTAAATCATCCCTAGAGCACATATCATTAATAATATTTCTATTTTGTTCATTATTATCAACCCAAGGTGCAATAATTGTCAAAAACCTCAAATTTGACATTTTCTGAATATAAGAGGCTTATATCTCACAAATTAAAAATGATGGAAAGAAGGTGTTCAAACAAAAAAATCTTTAAATCATCCCTACAGCACATATCATTAATAATATTTCTATTTTGTTCATTATTATCAACCCAAGGTGCAATAATTGTCAAAAACCTCAAATTTGACATTTTCTGAATATAAGAGGCTTATATCTCACAAATTAAAAATGATGGAAAGAAGCTGTTCAAACAAAAAAATCTTTAAATCATCCCTTTAGCACATATCATTAATAATATTTCTATTTTGTTCATTATTATCAACCCAAGGTGCAATAATTGTTATAAACCTCAAATTTGACATTTTCTGAATATAAGAGGCTTATATCTCACAAATTAAAAATGATGGAAAGAAGCTGTTCAAACAAAAAAATCTTTAAATCATCCCTTTAGCACATATCATTAATAATATTTCTATTTTGTTCATTATTATCAACCCAAGGTGCAATAATTGTTATAAACCTCAAATTTGACATTTTCTGAATATAAGAGGCTTATATCTCACAAATTAAAAATGATGGAAAGAAGCTGTTCAAACAAACAAATCTTTAAATCATCCCTTTAGCACATATCATTAATAATATTTCTATTTTGTTCATTATTATCAACCCAAGGTGCAATAATTGTTATAAACCTCAAATTTGACATTTTCTGAATATAAGAGGCTTATATCTCACAAATTAAAAATGATGGAAAGAAGCTGTTCAAACAAAAAAATCTTTAAATCATCCCTTTAGCACATATCATTAATAATATTTCTATTTTGTTCATTATTATCAACCCAAGGTGCAATAATTGTTATAAACCTCAAATTTGACATTTTCTGAATATAAGGCTTATATCTCACAAATTAAAAATGATGGAAAGAAGGTGTTCAAACAAAAAAATCTTTAAATCGTCCCTACAGCACATATCATTAATAATATTTCTATTTTGTTCATTATTATCAACCCAAGGTGCAATAATTGTTAAAAACCTCAAATTTGACATTTTCTGAATATAAGAGGCTTATATCTCACAAATTAAAAATGATGGAAAGAAGCTGTTCAAACAAAAAAATCTTTAAATCATCCCTATAGCACATATCATTAATAATATTTCTATTTTGTTCATTATTATCAACCCAAGGTGCAATAATTGTTATAAACCTCAAATTTGACATTTTCTGAATATAAGAGGCTTATATCTCACAAATTAAAAATGATGGAAAGAAGGTGTTCAAACAAAAAAATCTTTAAATCATCCCTTTAGCACATATCATTAATAATATTTCTATTTTGTTCATTATTATCAACCCAAGGTGCAATAATTGTTATAAACCTCAAATTTGACATTTTCTGAATATAAGGCTTATATCTCACAAATTAAAAATGATGGAAAGAAGGTGTTCAAACAAAAAAATCTTTAAATCGTCCCTACAGCACATATCATTAATAATATTTCTATTTTGTTCATTATTATCAACCCAAGGTGCAATAATTGTTAAAAACCTCAAATTTGACATTTTCTGAATATAAGAGGCTTATATCTCACAAATTAAAAATGATGGAAAGAAGCTGTTCAAACAAAAAAATCTTTAAATCATCCCTATAGCACATATCATTAATAATATTTCTATTTTGTTCATTATTATCAACCCAAGGTGCAATAATTGTTAAAAACCTCAAATTTGACATTTTCTGAATATAAGAGGCTTATATCTCACAAATTAAAAATGATGGAAAGAAGCTTTTCAAACAAAAAAATCTTTAAATCATCCCTAGAGCACATATCATTAATAATATTTCTATTTTGTTCATTATTATCAACCCAAGGTGCAATAATTGTCAAAAACCTCAAATTTGACATTTTCTGAATATAAGAGGCTTATATCTCACAAATTAAAAATGATGGAAAGAAGGTGTTCAAACAAAAAAATCTTTAAATCATCCCTACAGCACATATCATTAATAATATTTCTATTTTGTTCATTATTATCAACCCAAGGTGCAATAATTGTCAAAAACCTCAAATTTGACATTTTCTGAATATAAGAGGCTTATATCTCACAAATTAAAAATGATGGAAAGAAGCTGTTCAAACAAAAAAATCTTTAAATCATCCCTTTAGCACATATCATTAATAATATTTCTATTTTGTTCATTATTATCAACCCAAGGTGCAATAATTGTTATAAACCTCAAATTTGACATTTTCTGAATATAAGAGGCTTATATCTCACAAATTAAAAATGATGGAAAGAAGCTGTTCAAACAAAAAAATCTTTAAATCATCCCTTTAGCACATATCATTAATAATATTTCTATTTTGTTCATTATTATCAACCCAAGGTGCAATAATTGTTATAAACCTCAAATTTGACATTTTCTGAATATAAGAGGCTTATATCTCACAAATTAAAAATGATGGAAAGAAGCTGTTCAAACAAAAAAATCTTTAAATCATCCCTTTAGCACATATCATTAATAATATTTCTATTTTGTTCATTATTATCAACCCAAGGTGCAATAATTGTTATAAACCTCAAATTTGACATTTTCTGAATATAAGAGGCTTATATCTCACAAATTAAAAATGATGGAAAGAAGCTGTTCAAACAAAAAAATCTTTAAATCATCCCTTTAGCACATAGCATTAATAATATTTCTATTTTGTTCATTATTATCAACCCAAGGTGCAATAATTGTTATAAACCTCAAATTTGACATTTTCTGAATATAAGGCTTATATCTCACAAATTAAAAATGATGGAAAGAAGGTGTTCAAACAAAAAAATCTTTAAATCGTCCCTACAGCACATATCATTAATAATATTTCTATTTTGTTCATTATTATCAACCCAAGGTGCAATAATTGTTAAAAACCTCAAATTTGACATTTTCTGAATATAAGAGGCTTATATCTCACAAATTAAAAATGATGGAAAGAAGCTGTTCAAACAAAAAAATCTTTAAATCATCCCTATAGCACATATCATTAATAATATTTCTATTTTGTTCATTATTATCAACCCAAGGTGCAATAATTGTTATAAACCTCAAATTTGACATTTTCTGAATATAAGAGGCTTATATCTCACAAATTAAAAATGATGGAAAGAAGGTGTTCAAACAAAAAAATCTTTAAATCATCCCTTTAGCACATATCATTAATAATATTTCTATTTTGTTCATTATTATCAACCCAAGGTGCAATAATTGTTATAAACCTCAAATTTGACATTTTCTGAATATAAGGCTTATATCTCACAAATTAAAAATGATGGAAAGAAGGTGTTCAAACAAAAAAATCTTTAAATCGTCCCTACAGCACATATCATTAATAATATTTCTATTTTGTTCATTATTATCAACCCAAGGTGCAATAATTGTTAAAAACCTCAAATTTGACATTTTCTGAATATAAGAGGCTTATATCTCACAAATTAAAAATGATGGAAAGAAGCTGTTCAAACAAAAAAATCTTTAAATCATCCCTATAGCACATATCATTAATAATATTTCTATTTTGTTCATTATTATCAACCCAAGGTGCAATAATTGTTATAAACCTCAAATTTGACATTTTCTGAATATAAGAGGCTTATATCTCACAAATTAAAAATGATGGAAAGAAGGTGTTCAAACAAAAAAATCTTTAAATCATCCCTACAGCACATATCATTAATAATATTTCTATTTTGTTCATTGTTATCAACCCAAGGTGCAATAATTGTTAAAAACCTCAAATTTGACATTTTCTGAATATAAGAGGCTTATATCTCACAAATTAAAAATGATGGAAAGAAGCTTTTCAAACAAAAAAATCTTTAAATCATCCCTAGAGCACATATCATTAATAATATTTCTATTTTGTTCATTATTATCAACCCAAGGTGCAATAATTGTCAAAAACCTCAAATTTGACATTTTCTGAATATAAGAGGCTTATATCTCACAAATTAAAAATGATGGAAAGAAGGTGTTCAAACAAAAAAATCTTTAAATCATCCCTACAGCACATATCATTAATAATATTTCTATTTTGTTCATTATTATCAACCCAAGGTGCAATAATTGTCAAAAACCTCAAATTTGACATTTTCTGAATATAAGAGGCTTATATCTCACAAATTAAAAATGATGGAAAGAAGCTGTTCAAACAAAAAAATCTTTAAATCATCCCTTTAGCACATATCATTAATAATATTTCTATTTTGTTCATTATTATCAACCCAAGGTGCAATAATTGTTATAAACCTCAAATTTGACATTTTCTGAATATAAGAGGCTTATATCTCACAAATTAAAAATGATGGAAAGAAGCTGTTCAAACAAAAAAATCTTTAAATCATCCCTTTAGCACATATCATTAATAATATTTCTATTTTGTTCATTATTATCAACCCAAGGTGCAATAATTGTTATAAACCTCAAATTTGACATTTTCTGAATATAAGGCTTATATCTCACAAATTAAAAATGATGGAAAGAAGGTGTTCAAACAAAAAAATCTTTAAATCATCCCTTTAGCACATATCATTAATAATATTTCTATTTTGTTCATTATTATCAACCCAAGGTGCAATAATTGTTATAAACCTCAAATTTGACATTTTCTGAATATAAGAGGCTTATATCTCACAAATTAAAAATGATGGAAAGAAGCTGTTCAAACAAAAAAATCTTTAAATCATCCCTTTAGCACATATCATTAATAATATTTCTATTTTGTTCATTATTATCAACCCAAGGTGCAATAATTGTTATAAACCTCAAATTTGACATTTTCTGAATATAAGGCTTATATCTCACAAATTAAAAATGATGGAAAGAAGGTGTTCAAACAAAAAAATCTTTAAATCGTCCCTACAGCACATATCATTAATAATATTTCTATTTTGTTCATTATTATCAACCCAAGGTGCAATAATTGTTAAAAACCTCAAATTTGACATTTTCTGAATATAAGAGGCTTATATCTCACAAATTAAAAATGATGGAAAGAAGCTGTTCAAACAAAAAAATCTTTAAATCATCCCTATAGCACATATCATTAATAATATTTCTATTTTGTTCATTATTATCAACCCAAGGTGCAATAATTGTTAAAAACCTCAAATTTGACATTTTCTGAATATAAGAGGCTTATATCTCATAAATTAAAAATGATGGAAAGAAGCTTTTTAAACAAAAAAATCTTTAAATCATCCCTAGAACATTAGTTAGAACATTAATAATATTTCTATTTTGTTCATTGTTATCAACCCAAGGTACAATAATGCTAAAAATCTCAAATTTGACATTTTTGATAAAAAAGAGGCTTATATCTCACAAATTAAAAATGATGGAAAGAACGTTTTCCAACAAATGATTTTTTAAATAGTCCCTATAATGCATATCATTAATAATATTAATATA
This sequence comes from Onthophagus sagittarius, assembly GCA_036711965.1. Classification (NCBI taxonomy): domain Eukaryota; kingdom Metazoa; phylum Arthropoda; class Insecta; order Coleoptera; family Scarabaeidae; genus Onthophagus; species Onthophagus sagittarius. The sequence goes on from JASERS010000005.1 coordinate 33,810,560, forward strand.
TTAATCATAGCTACCAACAAAAAATTTAAAAAGTGTTAATAATTAATAATTTTGAGGTGGTCAGAGAATAGAACCATTTATTATTATTTTTATTAACCAAAAATATTTATTTTTTAAATAATTACCATCATTCCAGTTCCCGCACACACCATAATCGTAGATCTCAAACCATCAGAAATATTTCCCGTCAACGCTTGTCCAACAAGTTGTGTATCTGCCGATAATCTGTTTACAAGTTCACCAGTCGGTCTGGTATCGAAAAATCCTTGTTCTTGTTTTAAAACGGACGAAAACACCTTTAATCGTAAGGCTTGCGTCATTCTGTATCCGGCTGTTGACATAATATAAATCCTCCCAAAATTACACACAGCTCCAACGAAAAATACAGTCAACAAAACTGCACAAACTTTATTTAATTTAGCCCTTGCCGCATCGATTTCTTCCGTGCTTGTATAAATAATGTCTAAAATTTTACCTAAACTAAAAGGTACCGCCATCGTAACGGTACTAGATACTAATAATAATGAAACGGCTCCTAGAAAATGGATTAATTTATTAATTTTTTTGTTAGCTTTTTTATTATTTACCTAATAATTTCCATCTTTCCGGTTTTGCTAAAGAAAACAATCTAGCTACGTCAGAATGTTTTAATCTCGGCCTAGGACCTTTACTGCTCGACATTTCTCTTTGCAATATTCGTGACAATTCATATTTATTGACACCTTTTAAAACGGTTGTTGTCTTCCTTGAGGAAATGGAAAAATGCTTACCGCATATCGGAGTATTGCAGAATTTATTGATTTGTTTAAAAGCGCCCAACTTTAAGTAACCTTTATTTAGAACGCAATGGTATACGAACATTTTCCGAACGTGACGAAAACTTGGCTCAAATCTATCTAATTAGAGCTTTAAATAAACGCCTTTTAACGTATAATTTTTCTTTTTAATCCTTTTCAATTAATTCGTATTTTTTCTCTTTTTTTGTAGGTTATATGATGACAATTGTTTTAGGTTATGTATTTTTGGGTTTTTTGACAGATTAAAATTATATAAATTTTGGAATGTTTAAAAAAAAGAATCAATCGTTAATAAATTGATTCGACTGAATAAAAGATGAGTTTGGTTTAAAAATAGATTAAATGTTATTAATAATTTATAAATATGATAAAAATCGATTATGAAATGATAGGCAACCCAAATAACACGAACTTATTTTTGGTGTAATAGATGGCGCTAAGAGAGATTTTTCGAAAAATTATTTATTAATTCAAAAAAATTTTTTTCTTCGATTAATTCTTTATTATTATTTAAAATTAATCTCTTTTTAAGTAGATATCGAGATTATATCTCCAAAAAAACAACATTTTTTAACATTTTTTATTTAATCAAAAAGAATAATCGACTTAAAAAAATCGTATCTCAAGATCTAATTGAGATATCGCAATGAAATAAAAAGTAATTTGAAGCAAATTTATTCATTATTTAGATCCCCAAAGATGGTTATTTCGAATCCTTAAATCTCAAAGTTACGATTTTTTGATTAAAACTTAATCATGTATTTGATTAAAAAAATAATGGAATTAAAAAAATTGTATCTCAAGATGTAATAGAGATATCGCAATGAAATAAAAAGCAATTTAAAGCAAATTTATTCGTTATTTAGATCCCCAAAGATGGTTATTTCGAATCCTTAAATCTCAAGGTTACGATTTTTTGATTAAAACTTAATCATATATTTGATTTAAAAAAAATAATCGATTTAAAGAAATCGTATCTCAAGATCTAATTGAGATATCGCAATGAAATAAAAAGCAATTTGAAGCAAATTTATTCATGATTTAGATCCCCAAATATGATTATTTGGAATCGTTAAATCTCAAAGCCATGTTTTATTGATTAAAACTTAATCATATATTTTATTTAAAAAGATAATTGATTTAAAAAAATCGTATCTCAAGATGTAATTGAGATATCGCAATGAAATAAAAAGCGATTCGAAGCAAATTTATTTGTTATTTAGATCCCCAAAAATGGTTATTTTAAATCCTTAAATCTCAAAGTTGCGATTTTTTAATTAAAATTTAATCATATATTTGATTTTAAAAAAATCGATTCAAAAAAGATCGTATCTCAAGATCTAATTGAGATATCGCAATGAGATAAAAAGCAATTTGAAGCAAATTTATTCATTATTTAAATCCCCAAAGATGATTATTTCGAATCCTTAAATCTCAAAGCTACGATTTTTTGATTAAAACTTAATCATATATTTGATTAAAAAAATAATCGATTTAAAAAAATCCTATCTCAAGATCTAAATGAGATGTCGCAATGAAATAAAGAGCAATTTGAAGCAAATTTATTCATTATTTAGATCCCCAAAGATGGTTATTTCGAATCCTTAAATCTCAAAGTTACGATTTTTTGATTAAAACTTAATCATATATTTGATTAAAAAGAATAATCGATTTAAAAAAATTGTATCTTAAGATCTAATTGAGATATCGCAATGAAATAAAAAGCTATTTAAAGCAAATTTATTCGTTATTTAGATCCCCAAAGATGGTTATTTCGAATCCTTAAATCTCGAAGTTACGATTTTTTGATTAAACTTAATCATATATATGATTAAAAAAAATAATCGAGTTAAAAAAATTGTATCTCAAGATCTAATTGAGATATTGCAATGAAATAAAAAGCAGTTTGAAGCAAATTTATTCATTATTTAGATCCCCAAAGATGGTTATTTCGAATGTTTAAATCTCAAAGTTACGATTTTTTGATTAAAACTTAATCATATATTTTATTAAAAAAAGAATCATCGAGTTAAGAAAATCGTACCTCAAGATCTAATTGAGATATCGAAATGAAATAAAAAGCAATTTGAAGCAAATTTATTCATTATTTAGATCCCCAAAGATGGTTGTTTCGAATGCTTAAATCTCAAAGTTACGAGTTTTTGATTTAAACATAATCATATATTTGATTAAAAAAAGAATAATCGAGTTAAAAAATCGTATCTCAAGATCTAATTGAGATATCGCTATGAAATAAAAAGCAATTTGAAGCAAATTTATTCATTATTTACATCCCCAAATGTGGTTATTTCGAATCCTTAAATCTCAAAGTTACGATTTTTTGATTAAAACTTAATCATATATTTGATTAAAAAAAGAATAATCGAGTTAAAAAAATCGTATCTCAAGATCTAATTGAGATATCGCAATGAAATAAAAAGCTATTTAAAGCAAATTTATTCGTTATTTAGATCCCCAAAGATGGTTATTGCGAATCCTTAAATCTCGAAGTTACGATTTTTTGATTAAACTTAATCATATATATGATTAAAAAAAATAATCGAGTTAAAAAAATTGTATCTCAAGATCTAATTGAGATATTGCAATGAAATAAAAAGGAATTTGAAGGAAATCTATTTATTATTTAGATCCCTAAAGATGGTTATTTCGAATAATTAAATCTCAATGTTACAATTGTTTGATTAAAACTTAATCATATATTTGATTTAAAAAATTAATCGATTTAAAAAAATGGTATCTCAAGATTAAACTGAGATATCGCAATGAAATAAAAAGCAATTTGAAGCAAATTTATTCATTATTTAGATCCCCAAAGATGGTTATTTCGAATGTTTAAATCTCAAAGTTACGATTTTTTGATTAAAACTTAATCATATATTTTATTAAAAATAGAATCATCGAGTTAAGAAAATCGTACCTCAAGATCTAATTGAGATATCGAAATGAAATAAAACGCAATTTGAAGCAAATTTATTCATTATTTAGATCCCCAAAGATGGTTGTTTCGAATGCTTAAATCTCAAAGTTACGAGTTTTTGATTTAAACATAATCATATATTTGATCAAAAAAAGAATAATCGAGTTAAAAAATCGTATCTCAAGATCTAATTGAGATATCGCTATGAAATAAAAAGCAATTTGAAGCAAATTTATTCATTATTTAGATCCCCAAAGATGGTTGTTTCGAATGCTTAAATCTCAAAGTTACGAGTTTTTGATTTAAACATAATCATATATTTGATTAAAAAAAGAATAATCGAGTTAAAAAATCGTGTCTCAAGATCTGATTGAGATATCGCTATGAAATAAAAAGCAATTTGAAGCAAATTTTTTCATTATTTAGATCCCCAAAAATGATTATTTCGAATCGTTAAATCTCAAAGGTACGACTATTTGATTAAAACTTAATCATATATTTGACTAAAAAAAATAATCGGTTTAAAAAAATGGTATCTCAAGGTCTAATTGAGATATCGCAATGAAATAGAAAGCAATTTGAAGCAAATTTATTCGTTATTTAGATCCCCAAAGATGATTAATTCAAATCCTTAAATCTCAAAGTTATGATTTCTTTATTAAAACTTAATCTTATATTTGATTAAAAAAAAAGAATCGATTTAAAAAATTCGTAACTCAAGATCTAATTGAGATATCGCAATGAAATAAAAAGCAATTTGAAGCAAATTTTTTCATTATGTAGATCCCCAAAAATGATTATTTCGAATCGTTAAATCTCAAAGGTACGACTATTTGATTAAAACTTAATCATATATTTGACTAAAAAAAATAATCGGTTTAAAAAAATGGCATCTCAAGGTCTAATTGAGATATCGCAATGAAATAGAAAGCAATTTGAAGCAAATTTATTCGTTATTTAGATCCCCAAAGATGATTAATTCAAATCCTTAAATCTCAAAGTTACGATTTTTTTATTAAAACTTAATCTTATATTTGATTAAAAAAAATAATCGATTTAAAAAATTCGTATCTCAAGATCTAATTGAGATATCGCAATGAAATAAAAAGCAATTTGAAGCAAATTTTTTCATTATGTAGATCCCCAAAAATGATTATTTCGAATCGTTAAATCTCAAAGGTACGATTTTTTGATTAAAACTTAATCATATATTTGACTAAAAAAAATAATCGGTTTAAAAAAATGGTATCTCAAGGTCTAATTGAGATATCGCAATGAAATAGAAAGCAATTTGAAGCAAATTTATTCGTTATTTAGATCCCCAAAGATGGTTATTTCGAATAATGAAATCTCAAAGTTACAATTGTTTGATTAAAACTTAATCATATATTTGATTTAAAAAATTAATCGATTTAAAAAAATCGTATCTCAAGATCAAACTGAGATATCGCAATGAAATAAAAAGCAATTTGAAGCAAATTTATTCATCATTTAGATCCCCAAAAATGATTATTTCGAATCGTTAAATCTCAAAGTTACGTTTTATTAAGACTTAATCATATATTTTATTTAAAAAAAATCAATTTAAGAAAATCGTATCTCAAGATCTAATTGAGATATCGCAATGAAATAAAAAGCAGTTTGAAGCAAATTTATTCATTATTTAAATCCCCAAAGATGATTATTTCAAATCCTTAAATCTCAAAGTTACGATTTTTTGATTAAAACTTAATCATATATTTGATTTAAAAAAAAATAATCGATTTAAAAAGATCGTATCTCAAGATCTAATTGAGATATCGCAATGAAATAAAAAGCAATTTGAAGCAAATTTATTCATTATTTAGATCCCCAAAAATGATTATTTCGAATCGTTAAATCTCAAAGGTACGATTTTTTGATTAAAACTTAATCATATATTTGACTAAAAAAAAAATAATCGGTTTACAAAAATGGTATCTCAAGGTCTAATTAAGATATCGCAATGAAATAAAAAGCAATTTGAAGCAAATTTATTCGTTATTTAGATCCCCAAAGATGATTAATTCAAATCCTTAAATCTCAAAGTTACGATTTTTTTATTAAAACTTAATCTTATATTTGATTAAAAAAAATCGATTTAAAAAATTCGTATCTCAAGATCTAATTGAGATATCGCAATGGAATAAAAAGCAACTTGAAGCAAATTTTTTCATTATTTAGACCCCCAAAAATGATTATTTTGAATCGTTAAATCTCAAAGGTACGATTTTTTGATTAAAACTTAATCATATATTTGACTAAAAAAAAGAATCGGTTTAAAAAAATGGTATCTTAAGGTTTAATTGAGATATCGCAATGAAATAGAAAGCAATTTGAAGCAAATTTATTCGTTATTTAGATCCCCAAAGATGGTTATTTCGAATAGTGAAATCTCAAAGTTACAATTGTTTGATTAAAACTTAATCATATATTTGATTTAAAAAATTAATCGATTTAAAAAAATCGTATCTCAAGATGAAACTGAGATATCGCAATGTAATAAAAAGCAAGTTGAAGCAAATTTATTCATCGTTTAGATCCCCAAAAATGATTATTTCGAATCGTTAAATCTCAAAGTTACGTATTATTAAGACTTAATCATATATTTTATTTAAAAAAAAATCGATTTAAGAAAATCGTATCTCAAGATCTAATTGAGATATCGCAATGAAATAAAAAGCAGTTTGAAGCAAATTTATTCATTATTTAAATCCCCAAAGATGACTATTTCAAATCCTTAAATCTCAAAGTTACGATTTTTTGATTAAAACTTAATCATATATTTGATTTAAAAAAAAATAATCGATTTAAAAAAATCGTATCTCAAGATCTCATTGAGATATCGCAATGAAATAAAAAGCAATTTGAAGCAAATTTATTCATTATTTAGATCCCCAAAAATGATTATTTCGAATCGTTAAATCTCAAAGGTACGATTTTTTGATTAAAACTTAATCATATATTTGACTAAAAAAAATAATCGGTTTACAAAAATGGTATCTCAAGGTCTAATTGAGATATCGCAATGAAATAAAAAGCAATTTGAAGCAAATTTATTCGTTATTTAGATACCCAAAGATGATTAATTCAAATCCTTAAATCTCAAAGTTACGATTTTTTTATTAAAACTTAATCTTATATTTGATTAAAAAAAAGAATCGGTTTAAAAAAATGGTATCTCAAGGTTTAATTGAGATATCGCAATGAAATAGAAAGCAATTTGAAGCAAATTTATTCGTTATTTAGATCCCCAAAGATGATTATTTCGAATAATGAAATCTCAAAGTTACAATTATTTTATTAAAACTTAATCATATATTTGGTTTAAAAAATTAATCGATTTAAAAAAATCGTATCTCAAGATCAAACTGAGATATCGCAATGAAATAAAAAGCAATTTGAAGCAAATTTATTCATCATTTAGATCCCCAAAAATGATTATTTCGAATCGCTAAATCTCAAAGTTACGTTTTATTAAGACTTAATCATATATTTTATTTAAAAAAAATCGATTTAAGAAAATCGTATCTCAAGATCTAATTGAGATATCGCAATGAAATAAAAAGCAGTTTGAAGCAAATTTATTCATTGTTTAGATCCCCAAAGATGGTTATTTCGAATCCTTAAATCTCAAAGTTACGATTTTTTGATTAAACTTAATCATATATTTGATTAAAAAAAATAATCGATTTAAAAAATTCGTATCTCAAGATCTCATTGAGATATCGCAATGAAATAAAAAGCAATTTGAGGCAAATTTATTCGTTATTTCGATCCCCAAAGATGGTTATTCCGAATCCTCAAATCTCAAAGTTACGATTTTTTTATTAAAACTTAATCTTATATTTGATTAAAAAAAAATAATCGATTTAAAAAATTCGTATCTCAAGATCTAATTGAGATATCGCAATGAAATAAAAAGCAATTTGAAGCAAATTTTTTCATTATTTAGATCCCCAAAAATGATTATTTTGAATCGTTAAATCTCAAAGGTACGATTTTTTCATTAAAACTTAATCATATATTTGACTAAAAAAATAATCGGTTTAAAAAAATGGTATCTCAAGGTTTAATTGAGATATCGCAATGAAATAGAAAGCAATTTGAAGCAAATTTATTCGTTATTTAGATCCCCAAAGATGGTTATTTCGAATCGCAAAATCTCAAAGTTACGTTTTATTAAGACTTAATCATATATTTTATTAAAAAAAAATCTATTTAAGAAAATCGTATCTCAAGATCTAATTGAGATATCGCAATGAAATAAAAAGCAGTTTGAAGCAAATTTATTCATTGTTTAGATCCCCAAAAATTATGATTTCGAATCGCTAAATCTCAAAGTTACGTTTTATTAAGACTTAATCATATATTTTATTAAAAAAAAATCTATTTAAGAAAATCGTATCTCAAGATCTAATTGAGATATCGGAATGAAATAAAAAGCAGTTTGAAGCAAATTTATTCATTATTTAAATCCCCAAAGATGACTATTTCAAATCCTTAAATCTCAATGTTACGATTTTTTGATTAAAACTTAATCATATATTTGATTTAAAAAAAAATAATCGATTTAAAAAGATCGTATCTCAAGATCTAATTGAGATATCGCAATGAAATAAAAAGCAATTTGAAGCAAATTTATTCATTATTTAGATCCTCAAAGATTGTTATTTCGAATTATTAAATCTTAAAGTTACGATTTTTCGATCAAGTTTTCGACCAATAGAATTGATCGTTTAACAAAATGGGTCGCACATATTGTTTATCAGATAAATATTTATGGTATACCTACAAAAACGATCTTTCATTTTATCATAAATAACAAGCTTCCTAATTAAATACGCCATAAACTAAACGGTGATGAACAATAAGCCACGTATACGAACTTCTCTATTCCAGTATGAAAATAAATACAAACTTTTTCAAGAACATTTCTTTTATTGTAAAACTAAAAGTAAAAATAACAATAATATTAATGTTTAGATATATTGTGTAAAAGCTAATATGATTCTTAAGAATTAAATTAAAAAGCGTTTTGGCCAATCCGAATGGAATTGAAAAGATGGTACCCACCTTAGACGGAACGTGGCGTCTTGCCGTCTACGCACAATATATAGTCATCTCAAGAACGTTCAATGTTTAACGCGGCCTTAAAATATTATTAAATAATAAAAAAAATATTATAAAAAAATATTGATATATAATTAAATTAAAATAATAAATCGTTAATAAATCGATTCGAATGAATAAAGAATGAGTTTGATTTAAAAATAGATTAAATGTTATTAATAATTCATAAATATGATCAAAATCGTTATGAAATGATAGGCAACCTAAACAACACGAACTTATTTTTGTTATTATAGATGGCGTCATAAGAGATTTTTCGAAAAATAATTTATTAATTAAAAAAAAATTTTTTTTCGATTTTTCTTTATTATTGTTTAAAATAAATCTTTTTTTAAGTAGATATCGAGATTATAATTAAAAAAACAGCATAATTTATAAGCGGATTCATTTAATGATTAATCTGGCCCAAATCAGATAAAAAAAGATCCCAATCTGGGGGGTTCTAAGAGAATGTCGGTAAAAGATGCACACACGATAAGAGAGGAACGTATATATACCTAGTTTTAGTTGGATTACAATATATTTGTACAAGAGAACGACGGAGAGCGCCCTGAACTTTGCACCTATTTAGTTGTGTTTGGACTTGGGTACAAGTTTATAAATTCAATTTCACGTCAATCGTTTTACTTATTTGTAAGAAAGGTGCGAATTTGGAACAGCACTTTCACGTTTACACAAAATTTTAACTAATTACCCTTCAATACAACTTAATTTTATTGGGATTTGGACCAAGCTATAAATAAATAAATAAATAATAACCCAATTTTTGATTCAATTTGAAATTTGGTACGTATTTATTTCGATTTATTAATCTTAATTTAAGAATGCGAAACGAAAATCAATTTCGTTTCTAAATTTAACGGCGAAACCTTTCAAAAACCCATTCGAAACGCGTTCTTATTTCTTTTTTCAGAAAACAAACAAAAAAATCTTCGCTTATTAAAGAAGAATGGCCAAATTTATGCGCGCTTTTAAAAATCGTGGTTTACAATGGTCTAAATTGAAAAGTATCGAAAGTATTCAGTGTAGTGGTGCGTTCGCAAGAAGGGATTACAGCATTTTGAAACATCAACCCGAGGAGAAATACTGTAACATCGTGCAATCATCTTTGGGTAATGTGAAAGTGCCTAATGAGAATGTCGTTGAACACATTTGGAAGGACTACGAAAAGTGGGGCGATCAACCAGCATCGGTAAGTTCTAATAATTAAGAAACCTTGAAAAAGAAAAAAGAACAATAATACTTATCGTTAGTTAAAACTTAAAATAATGACTAAAAGTGTAAGTGGTTTATTTTGAATCGATGTAAACAAAAAAAAGTGATTCAAAAAATTTATTACTCATAACTCTGATTGTTCATTTTTACAAATAAAGTTTAGGGGTAATCACCGTTTATCGCATAATAAACCGTCTGATCTCAAATTCGTATTAAGATTAGCCAGGTGAGCGTGTAGAATGAAATTTGTACTTTGTACAGCGAGGAAAAGGAAATTGTTTGTAACCGTTGCTTTCCTATCGTTTAGATAGCAAAAAATTGCACAAACATGTTTAAATAATAAAACGATTATCGTTCTTTATTTGTAAATTCAATTAGGAATTCGATTTAAATATTCAATTTTCTAATTATTTTACGTCAATCCAAATCAATTTTTATCATTAGATTCAAGTTATGATTCATCAATTAGATAATATAATAATTGTCGTTGTTAAGAAGTTTATATTCATTTTTGATTAAGAATCATGTTCATGATGATGTGAAAATTTATGTTTTCAAAGTTATATTGCTTATTTTTGTTTGCATTTATTGCGTTTATAAACAGTCCACAAAAGTTGATTTTTTAGTACAACTTTATTCATAATTATCGGTTTTTGGGTCTGAAAAATTTCAATCTCTGAATTTAAACTTTTTTCTAAAAAGAACGTTCGCGGTAGATGCTCGCACTAATTTGGGAAGAATAAACTCAATAGTACTTTAAAATTAAAGAATTAATTGAGAAATATAACTTAAATTCAGATAAAACCAAAATAGAGCATTCCAATAGGAATTATGTAAAATCTTTTCGAACCAGAATTAAGTTTTCTGGAAGCATTTTAAGTCTTCTAGAACCAGTATATCGAAGCATTATAAATCCCTGGGAGGCGTTTCAAGTTTTTCAGAGGCAATATCAAGTCTTTTGGAAACATTTGACTTCTTCTAAATGTAGTATCAGATTTTCTGGAAGCACTGCAAGTCTTCTAGATATAGTTTCTAGAAGAGTCAAGTCTTGTGGAAGTATTTCATGTCTTCGAAACATTTCAAGTCTTTCAGAGGCCTTCTGGAAGTGTTGCAGATTTTCTAGAAGTAGTATCAACTCTTCCAGAAGCATTTCAAGGCTTGTAAAAGCATATCGGGTCTTCTAGGGGTAGTATTAAGTTTTGTGGAAATATTTCAAGTCTTCTCCAAGCATTTCAAGTCTGCCAGAGACAATAACAATTCTTCTAGAAACATATCAATTCTATTAGAAGCAGTATTAGCTCTTCTGGAATTTCAAATCATCTAAAAGCAGCATCAATTCTTCTCTTGGAAGCATTTCAGGTTTTTGAGAGGCAACATTAAGTCTTCTGGAAGCGTTGCAAGTTTCCTAAAAGCAGTATCAACTTTTCTAGAAGTATTTCCAGACTTCTAGAGGCAGTATCATGTCTTGTAGAAGTATTTCAAGTCTTCTAAAAGTAGTACCAAGTTTTTTGGAAACATTTCATGTCTCCTAGAACCATTTCAAGGATTCCAGAAGTAGTATCAAGTCTTTTAGAATCAATTCAATGCTTCTAGAATCACTTCAGGTCTTCTAGAAGCAGTATCAAATCTTCTAGAAGTAGTTTCAAGTATTTTAGAAGCAAAATCAAGCCTTTTAAATCTTAAATCCAGATAGAACCATTAATTATTTTGTATGGATACTCTATTGACAGCATGACTAATATTCTAGAAATAGTATCCACTCTTATAAAAGCATTTCAAGATTTTTGGAAGCAATTCAAGGTTTGTAGAAGCATTTCAAGCCTTCTAGAAGCGGTATCAAGTCGTTTAGAAGCACTTCAAATTTTGTGGAAGCATTTCAAGTCTTCTAGAAGCGATATCAGGCCTTGTTGGAGCATTTCAAATCTTCTAAAAGCAGTATGAAGTCTTGTGGAAGAATTTCAAGTCTTCTGGGAGACCACCAAATATCATTGTTTTAAGTGGAGTCAAACCAACTGCTTTTTACAGGGTCTGGGAAAATCTGAAAGCGGACAATCGCCTTGAAATGATTGAAACCCAAATCTTTTCAAACAATTTCCATGGTTTCATGAACTTGGGTTTTGTTGATAATGACTTTCAATCATTTTTCAAAAAAATTCCATGATTTCACGAGCTTGAGTTGGGTTGATGATGATTTTGAATTATTTATCCAAAAATTTCATGAGGTTAAGTTGCGTTGGGAGGAGTCATCACCAACTCCTTCAATTCAATAATTTTTCTAAAAATTTTCATGATTTGATGAACTTGGGTTGGGTTGATGGTGATGTTCAATCATTTTTACAAAAGATTCTGTGATTTCGTGAACTGAGTTTGGGTTGATGATAATTTACAATCATTTTTCCAAAAATCTCCATGATTTTATGAATTTGGTTTTGGTTTATGGTTATTTTCAATTATATATCCAGAAATTTCCAACATTCTTGCAAAAATTTTGTGAACTTGGGTTAGGTTGATGATGACATTCAATCATTTTTCTAAAAATCTCCATGATTTAATGAACTTGGGTTAGGTTTATGATGATTTTCAATTATTTATCCAAAAATTTTCTAAATCTTATACGTTTGGGTTGGGTTGACGATGATATTCAATCATTCTTCTAAAGAATACCAAAGTTTTCTGAGCTCGGGTTGGGTTGATGATAATTTTTAATCATTCTTCCAAAAATTTTCATGATTTCATGAGGTAAGTTGCATTGGGATGGGTTAGTGATGATTTTCAATCATTTTTACAAAGAATTTCCATGATTTCGTGGATTGGGTTTTAATCATTTATCCAACATTTTATGAACTTGGGTTAGGTTGATGATGATATTCAATCATATTTCTAAAAAATTCCATGATTTGATGAGCTTGGGTTGGATTTATGATGATTTTCAATTATTTATCCAAAATTTTATAAGTTTGGGTTGGGTTGACGATGATATTCAATCATTTTTCCACAAAATACCAAAGTTATATGAGCTTGGGTTGGGTTGATGGTAATTTTCAATCATTTTTTCAAAAATTTCCATGATTTTCTGAGCTTGGGTTCGGTTGATGATGATTTTCAATCATTTTTCAAAAAATTTCCATGAATTCATGAGGTTAAGTTGGGTTGTGATGGTTTGATAATAATGTTTAATCATTCTTCCAAAAATTTCCAGGATTTCATGAGGTTAAGTTGTGTTGGGATGGGTTGATGATGATTTTCAATCATTTTTCAAAAAATTTCCGTGATATCATAAGTAGGGGTTGGGTTGATGGTGATGTTCAATCATATTTACAGAAGATTCTATGATTTCCTTAGCCTGGTTTGGGTTGATGACGACTTTCAATCATTATTCTAAAGATTTCCATAATTTTATGAACTTAGTTTTGGTTTATGATCATTTTCAATTATATATCCAGAAGTTTCTAATATTTTCTGAGCTTCGGTTCGGTTGATGATGATTTTCAATCATTTTTCAAAAAATGTCCAAAATTCCATGAGAGTAAGTTGAGTTGTGATGGATTGATAATAGTTTTCAATCACTTTTCAAAAAATTTTCAAAATTTCATGAGATTAAGTTGAGTTGTGAGCTTGGGTTGGGTTTATGATGATTTTTAATTATTTATCCAAAAATTTCCAAAATTTTATAAGTTTGGGTTGGGTTGATGATGAGATTCTATCATTCTTCCAAAAACTTCCAAAGTTTTATGAGCTTGGGTTGGGTTGATGATAATTTTTAATCATTCTTCCAAAAGTTTCCAGGATTTCATGAGGTTAAGTTGTGTTGGGATGGGTTGATGATGATTTTCAATCATTTTTCAAAAAATTTCCATGATATCATAACCTTGGGTTGGGTTGATGATTTTTAATCATTTTTACAGAAGATTCTATGATTTCGTGAGTCTGGTTTGGGTTGATAACGACAATCAATCATTTTTCTAAAAATTTCCATAATTTTATGAACTTGGTTTTGGTTTATAATAATTATATATCCAGAAGTTTCCAACATTTTCTGACCTTGGGTTCGGTGGATGATAAATTTCAATCATTTTACAAAAAATTTCCAAAATTTCATGGGAATAAGTTGAGTTGTGATGGATTAATTATAGTTTTAAATCATTTTTCAAAAAATTTCCAAAATTTCATGAGATTAAGTTGAGTTGTGAGCTTGGGTTGGGTTTATGATGATTTTTAATTGTTTATCAAAAAATTTCCAAAATTTTATAAGTTTGAGTTGGGTTGATGATGAGATTCTATCATTCTTCCAAAAACTTCCAAAGTTTTATGAGCTTGGGTTGGGTTGATGATAATTTTTAATCATTCTTCCAAAAGTTTCCAGGATTTCATGAGGTTAAGTTGTGTTGGGATGGGTTGATGATGATTTTCAATCATTTTTCAAAAAATTTCCATGATATCATAACCTTGGGTTGGGTTGATGATTTTTAATCATTTTTACAGAAGATTCTATGATTTCGTGAGTCTGGTTTGGGTTGATAACGACAATCAATCATTTTTCTAAAAATTTCCATAATTTTATGAACTTGGTTTTGGTTTATAATAATTATATATCCAGAAGTTTCCAACATTTTCTGACCTTGGGTTCGGTTGATGATAAATTTCAATCATTTTACAAAAAATTTCCAAAATTTCATGGGAATAAGTTGAGTTGTGATGGATTAATTATAGTTTTAAATCATTTTTCAAAAAATTTCCAAAATTTCATGAGATTAAGTTGAGTTGTGAGCTTGGGTTGGGTTTACGATGATTTTTAATTGTTTATCAAAAAATTTCCAAAATTTTATAAGTTTGAGTTGGGTTGATGATGAGATTCTATCATTCTTCCAAAAACTTCCAAAGTTTTATGAGCTTGGGTTGGGTTGATGATAATTTTTAATCATTCTTCCAAAAGTTTCCAGGATTTCATGAGGTTAAGTTGTGTTGGGATGGGTTGATGATGATTTTCAATCATTTTTCAAAAAATTTCCATGATATCATAACCTTGGGTTGGGTTGATGATTTTTAATCATTTTTACAGAAGATTCTATGATTTCGTGAGTCTGGTTTGGGTTGATAACGACATTCAATCATTTTTCTAAAAATTTCCATAATTTTATGAACTTGGTTTTGGTTTATAATGATTATATATCCAGAAGTTTCCAACATTTTCTGACCTTGGGTTCGGTTGATGATAATTTTCAATCATTTTACAAAAAATTTCCAAAATTTCATGGGAATAAGTTGAGTTGTGATGGATTAATTATAGTTTTAAATCATTTTTCAAAAAATTTCCAAAATTTCATGAGATTAAGTTGAGTTGTGAGCTTGGGTTGGGTTTATGATGATTTTTAATTATTTATCCAAAAATTTCCAAAATTTTATAAGTTTGGGTTGGGTTGATGATGAGATTCTATCATTCTTCCAAAAACTTCCAAAGTTTTATGAGCTTGGGTTGGGTTGATGATAATTTTCAATCATTTTTCCAAAAGTTTCCAGGATTTCATGAGGTTATGTTGTGTTGGGATGGGTTGATGATGATTTCCAATCATTTTTCAAAAAATTTCCATATCATAACCTTGGTTTGGATTGATGATGTTTTTTAATCATTTTTACAGAAGATTCTATGATTTCATGGGTCTGGTTTAGGTTGATGATGACATTCAATCATTTTTCTAAAAATTTCCATAATTTTATGAACTTGGTTTTGGTTTATGATAATTATATATCCAGAAGTTTCCAACTGGATGGCTGCTTGGGTTCGGTTGATGATGATTTTCAATCATTCTTCAAAAAATTTCCAAAATTTCATGAGAGTACGTTGAGTTGTGATGGATTGATGATAGCTTTAAATCATTTTTCAAAAAATTTCCAAAATTTCATGAAATTACGTTGAGTTGTGAACTTGGGTTGTGTTTATGATGATTTTTAATTATTTATTTAAAAATTTCCAAAATTTTATAAGTTTGGGTTGGGTTGATAATGATATTCTATCATTCTTCCAAAAACTTCCAAAGTTTTATGGGCTTGGTTGGGTTGATGATAATTTTCAATCATTCTTCCAAAAGTTTCCAGGATTTCATGATTTTAAGTTGCATTGGGATGGGTTGGTGATGATTTTGAATCATTTTTCAAAATACTTCCATGATTTCATAAGCTTGGGTTCGGTTGATGGTGAAGTTCAATCATTCTTACAACAGTTTCCATGCCGAAATGCCTTCCATTTCTCTCTCTTACTCTTGGCAACAGTCTTTTTAAATTCAGCGTTTACTGTCTTATAATTATCTAGATTTACGTCCAGCTCTGTCTTTAACTTATTAAAAGAGTTTGCAGTTTTCTTCCATCTGCTCCTTGTATCTACTGTGGAGACTTTTTTGGCATTCTTCAATTCATATCTTCAGTTCTTTATATTTTAACCTATGTTACTCGTAGTGGCCGTAAAATCAACAATTGATTATCCTACTGCACAGGAGATGGTTGCAACATTCCCATGATTTCAATCTTCCAAAATTGCTCCCCTTTTTGTTAGTTTTAGTACATCCTATCTGTACAGATTTGGCATTTAGATCTCCTCTGATCTGAATGATCTTCTTATAATGTCTAAGCTCTGCCTCGATACAGCAAATAAATTTCTCATAATCACTAGTCACTATCTTTATTAAAAAAATCTGATTCGAGACTTCGGTTTTGTTCAGTCTTGTTCGTTAATACTCTTCATCATCAAATCATGTGCAGCCTTTATTCTATTGAAGCTCAGCTGAGCAACTTTCAAAGGAACTATAGCCACTTCCGCAGCAAAGTTTCTTTCTTTCTATTTATGCAGAATCAGAGAGCAAAATCAGGACCTTGATTTTGTCATCTAACATCAAATCTGCTTCGGCATTCTGTTATCTCTATAATCAACAGATAAAATCTTTCAGATCTGAGCATATTCTTGAAAAATCATTAATCTTTTTTTTAATAAATTCTTTGTTTATAATTACTTATATTTAGAAAGTTTTAATAATTGCGGTTATGAAGAGTCCTTATCTGAAGTTTTTACAAAATTTAAACAATTCATGAATCATATTTTGGAATTTATCCCACATTCAATTCAAAATTGGATAGAAATTTTTATTTTTTATAGTTATTTATACAGTAGAAGCAAAAAGGTTTTGAAACTACGACGAAAATATACAACATTGAAAACAAACCACACCTTCCATTCAAATAAGTGCCAACTAAAATCATCGTGTGTAATAACACGATAAAATCCAATTGCACCGATTAAATAAACAATAAATTTGCGATAAATACAACAAAACCATAACATTTTTTTCTAACGGGGTTTACACTGTTTGAGTTAGAAAATGTTCGACTGATTAATTTGTTGATGCTATTGAAGATCAATTTCTCAATTAATAGTCATTTATCATTGCGCAAATCAAAAAAAATTATTGCAATTTTAGTTATCCACGCGCAGATAACGTAAACGAAATCCGGATTTTAATCGTGACTCGTCTGTAATATTGCTACGATATTAAATTCTATATGGGTGTGCATCCAAAGGTCGAAGTTCTAATTGATAAGAAGATATGTTTTTGAACAGAGAGAGGTGTATGGACGAGCCCCCTTATCGATCGATACAATCAAAAATAATCAAAGAAAAAAATGTCTAAGGGAAGAGACAAACATTTACAGACCAAATAGAAGATAAAAACTTATTCATCTTTTATTTTACTATAATAATATTAATATATTAATAATATTAATAAACAAGTAACGTTGCCAAATCGTCTTAATATAACCAGTTGCATTTTGATGCGAATATAGTCACGAAGTAACCGCATCAAAACGAAACGAAACGAAACGAAAATAAAGTTACGTGTGCTCTAAATTTTAAATATACATACGTCCGAATAGCTTTTTGATCTTTAACCTTACGATGAAAATAATTTGCACATGTTAAAATATTTAATACAATCTTGTTATTACTGGGAATTAATCCGAAAATTAACATCTTACATTCTTGTTTTTATCGTTTTAATAGACGCATTAACACCAATTGCCTTTACTCGGTGTACTGCAATTGACGCAAACGCATTTTTATTAATCGAGATGAGACTAAACAACAATTGAAACGTACAAAAGTACAATTCAACCAAAACAATTCTCAACGAGTTTATTTTGACTCCTCACTTAAACTGGGTTCTATTTTAAGGTAGCTGAAATTAGAGCAACGTTCAAAAATTCATATCTATTTGATTATCTTGAGCACATTGTCCCCCACGTTAATAGATCAACGATAATTAATTTGTACTTTTCGTTTTTACAATATCAAACCTATTTTATCAATACGATTTTACGTACAACGTCCGAAGTCGATTTTGGTACTGAGTATTAAGTTTGAGAAATGTATTGGGATCAAAGGTTGATTTTATTGCCGTGTTGATGAGTTTATGATTATGACTGCATGTTTGTGTAGATTGATTTTTATAAAAAAAATAAATCTATGTTTATTGTGGGATAATAAATTATATAGGAGTTGATAAAATGAATTAATATGGGGAAGAAAATTGTTCGATTTTGATACAATCACATTTTTAATATCAATTATATGATATGTATGTTAAATTGTAGCTGAAAGATTATGTAGATTATGAGATGATATAAAAATTATGTGTTAATATTATTGAAATTTCCAAGAAAAAAATATTAAAGAAGAAATTGCCAAATTTAAATAAAAAATAATAATAAATCTGCATATAATCATATCATGCTTATCATTCTTATTTTAATAATAATTATATGATATGTATGTTAAATTAAAGCTTAAAGATTCTAGATTACGAAGTGATATACAAATTAAAAGGTAATATTGAAACTTGCAAGAAAAATTATTGAGGAAATTGTTTAATTATGAATCAAAAATGGTTCGTTTTCAAAAATAATCAATATCTGCTATATTATGATGAGTTATGATACGGTATGTGTGTTAAGTTGTAACTGAAAGATTGTAGATTATGATATTATATAAAAATTGTGTTAATATTATTGAAATTTCCAAGAAAAAAATATTAAAGAAGATATTGCCAAATTTAAATAAGAAAATTACAATAAATTTTCATAAAATCATATCATTGTTATTTTTAATAATAATTATATGATATATATGTTAAATTAAAGCTTAAAGATTCTAGTTTACGATGTGATATAGAAATTATAAAGTAATATTGAAATTTGCAAGAAAAAATTGTTGAGGAAATTGTCTAATTATAAATCAAAAATTGTTCGTTTTCAAAAATAATCAATATCTGCTATTTTTTGATTAATTATTATATGGTATTTATGTTAAATTGTAGCTGAAAAATTGTAGATTATGATATAAAAATTATGTGTTAATATTATTGAAATTTCCAAGAAAAAAATATTAAAGAAGAAATTGCCAAATTTAAATAAAAAATAACAATAAATTTTTATAAAATCGTATCATTCTTATTTTTAATAATAATTATATATCTATGTTTAATTAAAGCTTAAATATTCTAGTTTACGATGTAATGTACAAATTATAAAGTAATATTAAAATTTGGAAGAGAAAATTATTGTGGAAATTGTCTAATTATAAATCAAAAGTTGTACGTTTTCAAAAATAATCAATATCTGCTATATTTTGATGAATTATGATATGATATGTGTTTTAAATTGTAGCTGAAAGATTGTAGATTATGATATGATATAAAAATTATGAGTTAATATTATTGAAGTTTCCAAGAAAAAAATATTAAAGAAGAAATTGCCAAATTTAAATAAAAAATAACAATAAATTTTTATAAAATCGTATCATTCTTATTTTTAATAATAATTATATGATATGTATGTTAAATTAAAGCTTAAATATTCTAGTTTACGATGTGATATACAAATTATAAAATAATATTGAAATTTGGAAGAAAAAATTATTGAGGAAATTGTCTAATAATAAATCAAAAATTGTTCGTTTTCAAAAATAATCAATATCTGCCATATTTTGATGAATTATGACATGGTAATTGTAATAACCATATCATAATTCATCAATTGTAGCTGAAAGATTGTAGATTATGAAATGATATAAAAGTTTTGTGTTAATATTATTGAAATTTCAAAGAAAAAAATATTAAAGAAGAAATTACCAAATTTAAATAAAAAATAACAATAAATTTTCATAAAATCGTATCATTCTTATTTTTAATAATAATGGTATGATATGTATGTTAAATTAAAGCTTAAAGATTCTAGTTTACGATGTGATATACAAATTATAAAATAATATTGAAATTTGGAAGAAAAAATTTTTGAGGAAATTGTCTAATTACCAAAAATTGTTCATTTTCAAAAATAATTAATATCTGCAATATTTTCTTGAATTATGATATAGTATGTGTGTTAACTTGTAGCTGAAAGATTGTAGATTATGATATGATATAAAAATTATGTGTTAATATTATTAAAATTTCCAAGAAAAATATATTAAAGAAAATATTGCCAAATTTAAATAAGAAATTTACAATAAATTTTCATAAAACCATATCATCCTTATTTTTAATAATAATTATATGATATGTATGTTAAATTAAAGCTTAAAGATTCTAATTTAAGATGTTATATACAAATTATAAAGTAATGTTGAAATTTGCACGAAAAAATTATTGAGGAAATTGTCTAATAATAAATCAAAAATTGTTCGTTTTCAAAAATAATCAATATCTGCCATATTTTGATGAATTATGACATGGTAATTGTAATAACCATATCATAATTCATCAATTGTAGCTGAAAGATTGTAGATTATGAAATGATATAAAAGTTTTGTGTTAATATTATTGAAATTTCAAAGAAAAAAATATTAAAGAAGAAATTACCAAATTTAAATAAAAAATAACAATAAATTTTCATAAAATCGTATCATTCTTATTTTTAATAATAATGGTATGATATGTATGTTAAATTAAAGCTTAAAGATTCTAGTTTACGATGTGATATACAAATTATAAAATAATATTGAAATTTGGAAGAAAATATTTTTGAGGAAATTGTCTAATTACCAAAAATTGTTCATTTTCAAAAATAATTAATATCTGCAATATTTTCTTGAATTATGATATAGTATGTGTGTTAACTTGTAGCTGAAAGATTGTAGATTATGATATGATATAAAAATTATGTGTTAATATTATTAAAATTTCCAAGAAAAATATATTAAAGAAAATATTGCCAAATTTAAATAAGAAAATTACAATAAATTTTCATAAAACCATATCATCCTTATTTTTAATAATAATTATATGATATGTATGTTAAATTAAAGCTTAAAGATTCTAATTTAAGATGTTATATACAAATTATAAAGTAATGTTGAAATTTGCACGAAAAAATTATTGAGGAAATTGTTTAATTATAAATCAAAAATTGTTCGATTTAAAAAATAATCAATATCTGCTATATTTTGATGAATTATGATATGGTATGTATGTTAAATTGTAGCTGAAAGATTGTAGATTATAATATGATATAAAAACTATGTGCTAGTATTATTGAAATTTTCAAGAAAAAAATATTAAAGAATATATTGCCAAATTTAAATAAAAAATAACAATAAATTTTCATAAAATCATATCATCTTTATTTTTAATAATAATTATATGATATGTATGTTAAATTAAAGCTTAAAGATTCTAGTTTACGATGTGATATACAAATTATAAAGTAATATTGAAATTTGGAAGAAAAAAATATTGTGGAAATTGTCTAATTATAAATCAAAGATTGTTCGATTTAAAAAATAATCAATATCTGCTATATTTTGATGAATTATGATATGATATGTGAGATAAATTGTAGCAGAAAGATTGTAGATTATGAAATGATATAAAAGTTTTGTGTTAATATTATTGAAATTTCCAAGAAAAAAATATTAAAGAGGAAATTGCCAAATTTTAATTAAAAATGACAATAAATTTTCATAAAATCATATCATCTTTATTCTTAATAATAATTATATGATATGTATGTTAAATTAAAGCTTAAATATTCTAGTTTACGATGTGATATACAAATTATAAAGTAATATTGAAATTTGGAAGAAAAAAATATTGTGGAAATTGTCTAATTATAAATCAAAGATTGTTCGATTTAAAAAATAATCAATATCTGCTATATTTTGATGAATTATGATATGATATGTGAGATAAATTGTAGCTGAAAGATTGTAGATTATGAAATGATATAAAAGTTTTGTGTTAATATTATTAAAATTTCCAAGAAAAAAATATTAAAGAAGAAATTGCCAAATTTTAATTAAAAATGACAATAAATTTTCATAAAATCATATCATCTTTATTTTTAATAATAATTATACATGTATGTTAAATTAAAGCTTAAATATTCTAGTTTACGATGCGATATACAAATTATAAAGTAATGTTAAATTTTAGAAGAAAAAATTATTGAGGAAATTGTCTAATTACAAATCAAAAATTGTTCGTTTTCAAAAATAATCAATATCTGCTATATTTTGATGAATTATGATATGGTATGTGTGTTAAATTCTAGCTGAAAGATTGTAGATTATGATATGATATAGAAATTATTAGCTAATATTATTGAAATTTCCATGAAAATAATATTAAATAAGAAATTGCCAAATTTTAATTAAAAATGACAATAGAATTTAATAAAATCATATCATCTTTATTTTTAATAATAATTATATGACGTGTATGTTAAATTAAAGCATAAATATTCTAGTTTACGACGTGATATACAAATTATAAAATAATATTGAAATTTGGAAGAAAAAATTTTTGAGGAAATTGTCTAATAATAAATCAAAAATTGTTCGTTTTCAAAAATAATCAATATCTGCCATATTTTGATGAATTATGACATGGTAACTGTAATAACCATATCATAATTCATCAATTGTAACTGAAACATTGTAGATTATGAAATGATATAAAAGTTTTGTGTTAATATTATTGAAATTTCAAAGAAAAAAATATTAAAGAAGAAATTACCAAATTTAAATAAAAAATAACAATAAATTTTCATAAAATCGTATCGTTCTTATTTTTAATAATAATGGTATAATGTGTATGTTAAATTAAAGCTTAAAGATTCTAGTTTACGATGTGATATACAAATTATAAAATAATATTGAAATTTGGAAAAAAAATTATTGAGGAAATTGTCTAATTATAAATCAAAAATTGTTCGCTTTCAAAAATAATCAATATCTGCTATGTTTTGATGAATTATGATATGATATGTGTGTTAACTTGTAGCTGAAAGATTGTAGATTATGATATGATATAAAAATTGTGTTAATATTATTAAAATTTCCAAGAAAAAAATATTAAAGAAAATATTGCCAAATTTAAATAAGAAAATTACAATAAATTTTTATAAAATCGTATCATTCTTATTTTTAATAATAATTATATATCAATGTTTAATTAACGATTAAAGATTCTAGTTTCCGATGTGATATATAAACTATAAAATAATATTGAAATTTCTCCTTCAAATTTTATCATTTTTTTCATGATTCTAATAAAACTTCAAAAACACATCACCTTTTAACATTTCTTAGGTGCACTCGATTTCAAATTGGAACAACGAGGTATACCTCATTTTAAAAGGAGGGTTTAACCTTCAATTTGGTCGCAAGTCATTTCTTCATTTTGAAAAATAAGACCTTCACGATCTTTCAAATTATATCATTATTTTCACGATTCTACTAAAACTATTTAGTAGTTTTAGTAGAATCGTGAAAATACATCATGCTTTTATATATCTTAGGTTTAATCGATTTAAAATTGGAACAATGAGTTATATACCATTTCAAAGAAGAGAATTCAATCTTTAATTTGTCATACAAGTCATATCTTCATTTTCAATAATCCCTGACGATTTTTCAAATTTTATCATTTTCTTAGTCATTCTGCTAAATCGTCAAAGTCATATTATCCTTTAACATTTCTTAGGTGCACTCGATTTCAAATTGAAACAACGAGGTATACATTATTTTAAAGAGGAGGGTTTAACGTTCAATTTGATATGCAAGTCATTTCTTCATTTTCAAAAATAAGACCCTTACGATTTTTTTATTTTTTTAGTCATTGTACTAAATCGTCAAAATCACATCATCCTTTGACATTTCCTAGGTGGAATCGACTTCAAATTGAGACAATGAGTTATACGTCATTTAGAAGAGGAAGGTTTAACCTTTAATTTGATATGCAAGTCATTTCTTTATATTCAGAAATAAAACCCTCACAATTTTTTCATTTTCTTAGGCATTCTACTAAATCGTCAAAATCACATCATCTTTTAACATTTCTTAGATGAAATACTAATACAACGAGTTATACATCATTTAAAAGAGGAGGATTCAACTTTCAATTTTTTATACAAATCATTTCTTCATTTTCAAAAATAAAACCCTCACGATCTTTCAAGTTTTATCATTTTTTCATCATTCAAAAAATGTCTTAAGAATATTTCTTAGCTTAATCTAATATTAGTTCTATTTTTAGTTTAATATTTATTGTTGTAATATTTTATCCAATTTATTTTTTTTATGTTCCAGACATGTGCAATATCAGGAAGAACTTACAGTTACTTCATGATGAGAATGATGATTCAAAGATGTGCAAAAGGTTTAATAGCACATTGCGGAATGGAACCAAGGGACGTCGTTGGTTTGCTTCTTCCAAACATTCCAGAATACATAGTGGCATGTCACGGAGCTTTAGAAGCCGGATTAACTGTCACATTTGTAAATCCGTTATACACTCCAGGTAAAAATTAATAATCACATTTTATACATAATTAATTACTTATCTTTATTATTACAGATGAAGTAAAAAGGCAGTTTGAAAATGCCGGTGTTAAAATGATAATTACGATTCCGTTATTTTTGGAAGTGGCAACAACGATAGGAAAACATTTACTTGGGTATAGATCGACGATTTGTATCGGTGGAGAAGACGACGCATCGCAAAACGTTCACGGTTTTCAAGATTTGTTGATGGCTGATTATCAAGCGGAATTACCGGGGATAAATCCAAAAGAAATTGCGATTCTTCCGTATTCAAGCGGAACAACCGGAATGCCTAAAGGAGTTATGTTGTCTCATTATAATCTTATCGCTAATTTATTGCAAATTAAGCACCCCGCTTTTATGGAAGAGAGAGATCCTGGTAAAAATCATCATATTAATTTGATTAATAAAATTATTTTTATATTTTTCTTTAGATGTCCAAGAACAAGCTTTAACCGTTTTACCATTCTTCCACATTTACGGATTTAACGGCATATTAAACACAACGTTATCCCAAGGAGTTCATATAATCACCCTACCAAAATTCACGCCGGAAGATTATATTAAAGCATTAGAAGAATTTAGACCTACATTTTTATTCGTAGTGCCTTCTTTACTTTTATTCTTAGCGTCACATCCGGCGATTACCAAAGATCATTTAGCGTCGATTAAAAATGTTACATCGGGGGCAGCTTCCGCACCTGAAGGATTATTGCAGAAGTTCCGGCAAAAATGTGGTACCGATGTTGTTATAAGACAAGGTAATTTTTTAATTATTTAATAAAAATTGGGATTATTTTTTTGTTATTTTTAAGGATATGGTATGACGGAAAGTTCCCCAGTTACTTTATTTATGCCTCTTTTAACTCCGCCCTCTAAAATTGGAACTTGCGGGGTTTTGGCTGCGAATACTGAGGCGAAGATTGTTGATTTAACTACGGGGGAAGAATTACCTGAGCACAAATCGGGTGAATTACTTGTTAGGGGTCCACAAGTTATGGCTGGATACTTAAATAACGAAAAAGCGACGGCTGAAACTATCGATGAGGAAGGATGGTTGCACACGGGGGATGTTGCTTATTACGACGAAGATAGATATTTCTTTATTGTTGATCGTACGAAGGAGTTAATCAAAGTTAAAGGAAACCAGGTAGGTTATTATGTATAACTTTTTTGATTTTGGTTGAATGAGAAATGTTTTGAGGTGCAGAAAGTTTTTAGCCTCAAATTAACAGGTCAACAAAAAAGTTTTTAATGTTCATATGAATAGGGTGGGCCAAATTGGACACTTTTAAAGGGACATTTTCCTTATTATAAGAAATGGATGAAAAATATCAGCGTCTGATATTTTAGCTTGATTTTTACAAAAATATATCGATGTCTCCTACGGTTTCAAAAATATAGGATGTTTTTCAAAAACGTGCAATGTTTTCGAATTTGCACTTTCTTCAGTCATCATAAGAAGGGAACTAATATCAAAGAAATAGGATTTTCTTTGATATTAGACCGGAAGAAACCGGAGAAAGATAATATTTATTTCAAATTGTAGTAAAAGAAACATTTCTCAAATAAGGGTCTAAAATATCTTGATGGAAGACTGAATTTTAAAATTAAGTATAACTCTTCGTAAAAAAACATAAAAACACTATGTTAAATATTTCCATAAACAATAAGCAAAAAATTTTTTACATCACTGAAGAAATCTAATGTTGGGTGCAAAATTGGTGTTGATTTTTGGATGTTAATTTTTGATTTCATGCAAAACGCCCACTTCCTAAAAATGTGGGAAAGAATGTTCTATTTAACTCAGTTATCAGTTAATGTATTCAGTATTCATAACTGTAAGAATGGTATTTTTATATAGATCATGAACGTATCGCTAAGAAAGGCTCTATTGAAGTTCTTAGCTTCATTTTTATGGAACTATATTCAAAAAGAAATACAGTGTGTTAACTAATTATCGTACCCGAAATCTAGGCAACCAATATCACAGTATTGGTATTGCAACACGACGAATATTCCTATTATTTGAAATAATTTTTTCGAAAAATGCTATTAAAAGTTGACTTTTGTATAGCAATTAACGACTGCAAAAACGTGTTTCCTATGCTTAAAACCGACATAATCAATATCGAAATCTGGAAAACGTTGGTTGAATTGCTATATACAGCTTTGTAAGGAATAAACCCAACTATCGTCCGCATTCTGCGTACCCCTTCGATAATGTGCCATTAAAATAAAGGCATCATGTTCCGGTGTGAACGTCATAACGAAAGAAATAAAAATCTGATAGAAATTCTCATTGAACGTTTCCGTTATTTTAATTTGTTTATTGACTTAACGCTTAAATCAATCGCTAGAAACAACGATAGCTCTAAGAAGAACTGTTTGGAGAAATATAAAGGCAACAAAAAATGGTTAAAGAATAAAGAAAATCCGGAAACACACAAAGCATACAACAATCGCGACAATAATAACCTAATAACGTTCGATCTGCTGTCAACATCTGGTTAAAATCTGGTTACTAATTTAAAAATACATACTTCAAAATCAGTAAAAATTCATTAGACACTGCTGTGTCATGTTCAAGGTTTAAAAATCCCCTTTGAATTAATAAATCCATCACTTGTACTTTATCCCATTCAGGTACTTTTTGTAAATTCAATTACTACAATTTTGATGTTATTTTGATCAGAGTTGGGCAGTAGTTAACAGTAGAAATAGTTAAAAAACATTAATTAACGATGATCCCGCGTGATCCTAAGAATGATCCTAACAACAGATTGAAAGAAGTAAATTGGCGAGTCAATTTATCTCCTGTAAGACTACAGACTTGTTATTGCTGCTTGAAGTGCTTCCAAAAGACTTGAACTGCTTTTAGAAATCTTGATAATGCTTTCATAGGACTTGAAATGCTTCTAGCAAACTTGATATTGTTCTCTGAAGATTTGAACTGCTTTTAAATGGCTTGGTATTGCCTCCAAGAGACTTAAAATGCCTTTAAAAGACTTGAAATCTTTCTAGAAAACTTGATACTATTTCCAGAAGACTTGAAAACTTGTCATTACTGCTAGAAGTTTTGGTATTGCTTTCAGAAGACTTGAACTGCATCCAAAGGACTTGAAATGCTCTCAAAAGGTTTGAAATGCATTTAGAAGATTGGAAATGCTTTTAGAAGAGTTTAAATCATTCTAGAAAACTTAAAGAAGCTTGAAAAGCTTCCAGAAGACCTGAAATGCTTTTAGTAAACATGATATTGCTTTTAGGAGATTTGAACTGCTTCTAGATGGTTTGTTATTACTTCCAAAAGACTTGGAATACTCCCAGATTTGAATTGCTTACACAACACTTGAAATGCTTTTAGAAGACTTGAAATGCTTCTAGAATACTTCATACTACTTCCAGAAGACTTGATATTGCTTGTTTCTTGAAGATTTGAAATGCTTCAAAAGATTTGAACTGTCTCCTAAAGACTTGAAATATTTTTAGAAAAATTGAAATCCTACTACAAAACTTGATATTACTTCCAGAAGTAGTACTAAGTCTTCAGAGACAGTTCAAATCTTTAGAAGCATTTCAAATATTCAAGAAACAAGCAATACCAAGTCTTCTGGAAGTAGTATGAAGTATTCTAGAAGCATTTCAAGCCTTCTAAAAGCATTTCAAGTGTTGTGTAAGCAATTCAAATCTGGGAGTATTCCAAGTCTTTTGGAAGTAATAACAAACCATCTAGAAGCAGTTCAAATCGCCTGAAAGCAATATCATGTTTTCTAAAAGCATTTCAGGTCTTCTGGAAGCTCTTCAAGTCTTCTTGAAGTAGTATTAGGTTTTCTAGAATGATTTAAACTCTTCTAAAAGCATTTCCAATCTTCTAAATGCATTTCAAACCTTCTGAGAGCATTTCAAGTCCTTTGGATGCAGTTCAAGTCTTCTGAAAGCAATCCCAAAACTTCTAGCAGTAATAACAAGTTTTCAAGTCTTCTGGAAATAGTATCAAGTTTTCTAGAAAGATTTCAAGTCTTTTAAAGGCATTTTAAGTCTCTTGGAATCAATACCAAGCCATTTAAAAGCAGTTCAAATCTTCTGAGAGCAATATCAAGTTTTCTAGAAGCATTTCAAGTCCTATGAAAGCTGTATCAAGTTTTCTAAAAGCAGTTCAAGGCTTCTGGAAGCATTTCAAGTCTTCTGAAAGCATTTCAAGTCTTTTGGAAGCAGTTCAAGCAGTAATAACAAGTCTGTAGTCTTACAGGAGATAAATTGACTCGCCAATTGACTTCTTTCAATCTGTTGTTAGGATCATTCTTAGGATCACGCGCGATCATCGTTAATTAATGATTTTTTAACTATTTCTACTGTTAACTACTGCCCAACTCTGATCAAAATAACATCAAAATTGTAGTAATTGAATTTACAAAAAGTACCTGAATGGGATAAAGTACAAGTGATGGATACAAGTGATGGATTTATTAATTCAAAGGGGATTTTTAAACCTAGAACATGACACAGCAGTGTCTAATGAATTTTTACTGATTTTGAAGTATGTATTTTTAAATTAGTAACCAGATTTTAACCAGATGTTGACAGCAGATCGAACGTTATTAGGTTATTATTGTCGCGATTGTCGTATGCTTTGTGTGTTTCCGGATTTTCTTTATTCTTTAACCATTTTTTGCTGCCTTTATATTTCTCCAAACAGTTCTTCTTAGAGCTATCGTTGTTTCTAGCGATTGATTTAAGCGTTAAGTCAATAAACAAATTAAAATAACGAAAACGTGCAATGAGAATTTCTTTTAGATTTTTATTTCTTTCGTTATGACGTTCACACCGGAACATGATGCCTTTATTTTAATGGCATATTATCGAAGCGGTACGCAGAATGCGGACGATAGTTTTGGTTTATTCCTTACAAAGCTGTATACAGCAATTCAACCAACGTTTTCCAGATTTCGATATTGATTATGTCGCTTTTAAGCATAGGAAACACGTTTTTGCAGTCGTTAATTGCTATACAAAAGTCAACTTTTAATAGCATTTTTCAAAAAAATTATTTCAAATAATAGGAATATTCGTCGCGTTGCAATACCAATACTGTGATATTGGTTGCCTAGATTTCGGGTACGATGATTAGTTAACACACTGTATTTCTTTTTGATATAGTTCCATAAAAATGAAGCTAAGAACTTCAATAGAGCCTTTCTTAGCGATACGTTCATGATCTATATACAAATACCATTCTTACAGTTATGAATATTGAATACATTAACTGATAACTGAGTTAAATAGAACATTCTTTCCCACATTTTTGGGAAGTGGGCGTTTTGCATGAAATCAAAAGTTAACATCGCCAAATCATCACCAATTTTGCACCCAACATTAGATTCCTTCAGCGATGTAAAAAACTTTTTGCTTATTGTTTATGGAAATATTTAACGTAGTGTTTTTATGTTTTTTTACGAAGAGTTATACTTAATTTTAAAATGCAGTCTTTCATCAAGATATTGGGAACACTTTTTTGAGAAATGTTTCTTTTACTACAATTTGAAATAAATATTATCTTTCTCCGGTTTAACTAATATCAAAGAAAATCCTATTTCTTTGATATTAGTTCCCTTCTTATGATGACTGAAGAAAGTGCAAATTCGAAAACATTGCACGTTTTTAAAAAACATCCTATATTTTTGAAACCGTAGGAGATATCGATATATTTTTGTAAAAATCAAGCTAAAATATCAGACGCTGATATTTTTCATCCATTTCTTATAATAAGGAAAATTTCCCTTTAAAAGTGTTCAATTTGGCCCACCCTATTCATATGAACATTAAAAACTTTTTTGTTGACCTGTTAATTTGAGGCTAAAAAGAAGGCTTGAAATGCTTCTAGAATACTTCATACTACTTCCAGAAGACTTGGTATTGCTTGTTTCTTGAAGATTTGAAATGCTTCAAAAGATTTGAACTGTCTCCTAAAGACTTGAAATATTTTTAGAAAAATTGAATTCCTACTACAAAACTTGATATTACTTCTAGAAGACTTAGTACTACTTCTGGAAGGCTTAATATTAGTTCATAAAGACTTAAAAAGCTTCCAGAAGACTTAAAATACTTTTAGAAAACTTGATACTGTTGAAATGCTCAGAGGATTTGAAATGCTTCTACAAGACTTGAAATCCTTCTAGAAGGCTTGATATTGCATCCATAAGATTTGAACTGCTGCTAGTTGGCTTGTTATTGCTCCCATAAGACTTTAAATGCTCCCAGAAGACGTGAAATGCTTTCACAAGACTTGAAATGGTTGGTTTTTGGTTTGTTGGATTTTTTAATGAAAATCTTTAAAGTTTTGTATGTTTGTATCAAAATAATCTGACTTTTAAGCATAATTTATGTATAAGAGTTCAAAAGTTCTTAACTACTAACTAGAAACTAGTTACCTTTAAAGAGCCATTTATTTGCTATTCTAGACACTTCTATCCATTTTTGCAGTTGTAAGTACGTTAGGTTTTTAGACTTTAAAAGTGAAGATGCCAGACTTTTAACTACTAATCGCTTGGTAGTTACTAATCAAACTACCATAATCTAAAAGTACGTAGTAGTTATACCCGACTACGTTTTTCAACTAGTTAGCCCAAGTTTGATTTTGATCAATAGCAGCAGACTCATAAAGCTTTGCTACTAAATTTCGTGTAACGTGCAAGATAAATTTTTCTAAATTTTTTCTAACGACAAGTTATGTTTTAAATGGTTTGTTCACATCCATTCCTGATATTTTGTCCTTCAGTATTTAACACAGCTTGGTGAAAACTAATTGCTAGGGCTGCTAGGATTGCCAAAAAAGCAGCTTCAGTGTATTCGGGCATTTTTCAATACCAATTGTAAGAAAATAAGTTTCTAATGACACAAACATTTTAAACACTAGTAACAAGTGCATATCATCATCAATAATGCAAGCCATCTACTTTTACTATAACAGATAAACGGGACAATCCCGTTCAAAACATTCAAAAATTTGTAATTGTTCACTTTATAATAAATAAATACTTATATTATTTTTCATTAGTATGTTATTTGTAGCATTATAATAAATGCCGACTAATCGGTTTTTTATTGTTTCATCGCCGATTAATCGCCGTCTAATCGTTGACTAAAAAGTGGCCGATTAATCGGTACAACCCTAATA
The DNA here is from genome assembly GCA_036711965.1 of Onthophagus sagittarius. Classification (NCBI taxonomy): domain Eukaryota; kingdom Metazoa; phylum Arthropoda; class Insecta; order Coleoptera; family Scarabaeidae; genus Onthophagus; species Onthophagus sagittarius. The sequence goes on from JASERS010000005.1 coordinate 33,842,698, forward strand.
ACCAACATTATAACGTGACGTAGGTTACGATAATTATTTAACACAGTGTACTTGATAGTGTCAAAGAATTGCACCTTTACAGTGACAGCTTTCCGGAACAAATAAGAACCATGCACTGCTACGAATGTGTATAGGTGCTTTGGTTAAGATCAACAGATTTCAAAAAATAGAACAGTTTTTCAGATTTGGGCATGGTTAAAATATATCTTATATTTCCTCCATACTTACACAGAAATTATTGCTTCAAGGGCTAACCAGAAATTTATGATACACAAAATATCATTCTCGATTTCAAAAACGTGTTTTAATTCTCTTGAAAGTATGAAACTCGGAGTAGTTCATTACTTTATTTATTTCCATTAAACCTCTACAGGGCAAGCCCTATATAATTACAAAGGTTTTATAAAATAAAACTACTACTACTAGGACCGTAACTTAACATTAACCCGAAAAACTTAATTGAAAAGCATCCAACACCAAAGAAAAATAAACAGTTGTAATTGAAAAACAAATTTTCAAATTAATACCTAAAAACACTAGAATTGCTAGAGTTTATAAATTTTTTTACATAATTTTTGAAAGATTTTGACTCCGAAAAACGAAAAAAGTCAACATTCTCAAGATTATTAACCAAACAAGAGGATCTGTAAATAGGTGCGTGAAACAAAACGTCTGTACGGTGCTTGTCTACATAAAAACTGGTCTGCGACCGTGAAGCGAATCTCGGTACATTTAAGGCAATGTTCTCAATAATTTGGTTACCAATTTGAAGTTTGTTGAACAAAATTTTATGCATCTAAGATAGTACGCCTTCCCTCAAGGGAAGTAAACTCATTGATACTCAAAAGTTGCAAATACGGTTCAAAAGTGGAATATGATCCTGTTATTTTATAGGTAAGATACCTAATAAATTTCTTTTGAACTCTCCCAATTATAGATTTATAGGCCACATATTCAGTATTCCAAATGAATGAGGCGTACTCCAACTTACTTCTTACAAATGTATTAAAGAGTACTTTAAAGGTATTCTTATTTTGAAATTCAAAGCAATTTCTAACAATAAATCCCAATTGCCTATATGCATCTACCTATTCATTTCTTTTTAAAATCATCTTGTTCATTTCATAGTTATGAATTTGCAACCTTTTCTTGTTACTAAAAGTCATTACAGAGCATTTCGACGTATTAAAATTTAGCTTATTAGAGATGTTCCATTGCCATATATTTACGATATCAGCTTGAATTAATGTGCAGTCGTATTGGTTCTTTATCACACGCCACATTTTAAAGGCGTCTGCATACAGAGCGCATTTACAGTGCTTTATGACGCTAAAATATCATAAAAAAAGGAAGTCCACTGGTTGCGATAATTATTATGAACGTTCCGTTTGCTCAGAGCTCGTACTAAAGCATTGATCGCAGCCGATTATAGGGCTTTTCTTGACGTCACACAGTTTAATATATGCGTCAGCCCTAACGCTCTTTGGTCTTATACTAAATCAAAAAAGAAGGGTAATATGAGCATCCCTAGTAGAATGACCTATTGCGAACGAATGGTAGATGGCGGGCAAAATGTCTGTGACCTATTCGCCGATTACTTTGGTTCTGTTTTTGTTAATGCCACCTTGGGAGGCGACCGCGAACGATCCAATCTGGAACTCATGCATTGGTTTACGCGTGATGACATTCTGCGCGCGCTATTACTTGTGGACCCCAATGCCGGAACGGGTTTTGATGGACTGCCCGGCTTGTTCTTTCATGAGTGCGCTTTGCAGCTAACCGAACCGTTATTATATATCTTCAAAACTTCTCTTTATACTACCACTTTCCCTTCTGAATTGAAGAAAGCCCTAATACTTCCCATACATAAAAGTGGCGAACGCAATTTAGTTTGCAACTACAGACCTATCTCCATTCTTTCAATTGCCTCTAAAGTCTTTGAACGTCTTATTTACGATCGTGTAATGTTTAGCGTTAAATTATCTATAATCCCTGAACAGCATGGCTTCAAACGTGGCAGGTCGGTGGAATCGAATCTAATCTCTTACTCCAACTTTTTACTAAACTCTCTTGATGACAATTGCCAGGTAGACGCCATATACACTTTTAACTAAATTAACCAATTTTAACATTCCAACTGGCTTAATTTCCTGGATTTTATCTTACATCTCCAGCAGATCGCAAGCCGTTAGCATTGGTAACTATCGCTCTGCATTTAGGGATATTACTTCTGGTGTCGCTCAGGGTAGTCATCTTGGACCGCTTCTGTTTCTACTCTATATAAACGATATCCATGCATGCTTTCACCATTCAAATTTTCTCCTTTACGCCGATGATAGCAAAATATTTAGCCGCATCTGTTCTACCGACGACTGGGCAAGACTGCAGGATGATTTAAACAGGTTGCATGAATATTGTATAAGAAATAACTTGATCTTAAACCTTGATAAATGCAGTAAAATCACATTTACGCGCAAACGCTATCCTGTTGTCTTTGATAACTCCCTTGGCTCAACTATCCTCAAACAATCCGAATGCGTGAAGGATCTTGGAGTTATCTTTGACACTAAAGTCTCTTTTTCGACTCATATTGACTATATTGTTAATAAGGCTTCTCGCATACTCGGATTTATATGTCGCATATCCCGCCCCTTTCTGGATCTATCATGTATTCATTCTCTTTATTCTGCCTTTGTATCCTCTGTCCTTAACTATGCATCTGCTAGAACAAGTCCAGAAGCGTTTTGCTCGGTATTTGTCGCATAAATTTTGTTTACCGTACTGTAGTTATGCGCAACGATGCACAGTTTTTGGCCTCACACTGCTTTCCACCAAACGTAATATTAATTAATGACTTAATCCTACTTCATAAAGTTTGCAATGGCCTTATTGACTGCCCCGTGATCTTGTCAGAGTTAAAATTTAAAGTTCCTGTCCGACTGTCCCGCGTCTTGCCTTTATTTTCGGTGCCTCGTACTAATACGAATGCTTTTTCAAACGTTGCGGTTCCACGCCTTATGCACTCGTTTAACCACTATTGCTCAAATTTTGATATGTTTAACACCTCTACGGCGACATTCAAGAAAAACATTCGCCACTTGCATTATCACTAGCATTACGTTAGTCGTCGTTAGTCGTTGATAATCACATTACTTAAAAAAAAAACCTTAATTATTTTTCATTTTGTTTTTATCATATCTTTTTTTTCCTTTTTGCTGGTTTTTGCTTACTTTTATATATATTTGTATGTATTATTAACATTAATTTTTGTTATTGTTTCTATTATGTATTATTAGTGGATGCTTCACTGGGCTTGTCCTGCTTGCATCCCAAAGAACACAAATAAATAAGTAAATAAATGAATATAAAATTCCGGGATAAGTTGTTGCTTCAGATTTTATAAATGGGTTAACTTGCCACTCATTTCACCCATCCATGCCAAAAAGATCTAGGATTCTGATCAAAATGATTATAATTAATTCTTATGCTGATAATTCTTATGTTGAAGAGTTTTACTTCAATTTTTATCAAGATATATTTAAAAGGCAATCTAAAGCGAGATCAAAAAATAATGCAACAGAATGAAAAATGAGTTTGTTTTACTCTTTATTTTCATTTTATAATCAAAGTTTTTTTTAATATATTCTCGATAATATCTACAGGGTGCACTATCGGTAGTGGTATTGGCTTTTTTGACGTCTAAATTTCAAGATAGAAACTCCAAAATCGATATGTATTAAGCCATTCTACTAGGGCAGGTGGTGATCATGTCAAATATTTTTTTTATTGCACGGCTTGCGAATAATTTGCAAAAATGACAAAATTTAGGATTTTATTTTTTAACAGTTCATATACCATATTGTGTGGGACTCATAGTAACAAGAGAACTGTGGTAGAAAAGCGTGCTACACACGAAATTAATCAGACCTTAGTACTAAACCTTGTGGATAACGATCCACAGATTTAAACTTAATCTAAAGAGATAAGTCGTCAATGTGGAGTTACGAAGACGTCAATTCAGAGAGTGCTCATCTTTATTCATAGATATCACGCACATCATATCAACCTGCACCAAGAGTTACTTGGTGATGATTTCTTGCATCGAGAAAATTTCTGTATATGGACTTTAAAAAAAAAGGATATGAATGAGAACTTCTTTCAAAATGTATTGTTTAAAGATGAAGCAAGTTAAATCGTGTGGAAATGTCAATAAACATAACTTAATTTAACTTCAATTAACATAACATTGGATGCGAGAAGAAAAAAATCAAAATCGTTTTGCACTGAATGTGTGGGGAGCCATTATCAATAATCATGCAATAGGGCTTCATTTTTTGAAGGAAATTATTTAGAGGATATTCAGTTATTAATTATGGCATGTAATAATTTGTGGATGCAACAAGATCATTACTCCAGAAATACAACAGATGTTATCCACCTAAAATTTCCGGAAAGATGGATAGGCCGTAACGGTCAGATTTGTTGGCTAGCGCGTTCACCGGATTTGACGCCGATGAATTTCTTTATGAAAAACGGGGTGTGGTGAAAAACATTATTTTACAAATTAGGTGACTATTTTGTCCAGGTACAAACAGCTATTAAGTTTTTTTCACAATAAAATTTTATTACATTGCCAAAATTCATTTAGACACCTTAATATTAAATTAAAAAATTATGTTTGTTTAAAAATAAGTTTAATATTAAGCCTCACCATGTTAAAAGAAAAAAATCATCATTAAGCTGTCGGTTGGTTTATTATCCTACCGGCAATAAATAAATGGCTACCATACATTTCGAACCACGGTACCATAAATTTAACTGTCGTTTCATTTTTCTCCAAAATAATGAACGAATCTCAAATTTTTTTTCCGTGAATTTATTTTACTATGACTCCCACATAATATGGTATATGAACTCTTAAAAAATAAAACCATAACCTGCCCGAGTAGGGTGATTTAATACACACCGAATTTGTAAGTTTGGTAACCGATAGTATAGTCGTCCACATCGAGTTTGGTTTTTATGACAGTCATAAATAAAACCCGGGGTGAGTTTTACCCGCTCGAGTACCTTTAAAGATTTATGACAGTGTGACAAGGACAGGGTCGAACTTAAATAAAACACCAAAGATTATATTAAAAAATTTAATTATTCGTCGTCGCTATCACAACTATCAGAATTTTCAAAGTTGCTTTCATCGGAACTATCATTTCCGATATCTATAATAAACCGTTGATTATTTGGCGATACATAAGAATTTTCTACGTCGATTATGTGTTTTACGCAAATTCCCCATAATTCTGTCGGTATGTTGTCAACCTCTTGCCGAACTAAATCCACCACTTTGGCGCTTAAGGTTGGAGCTGAATTATCTTCCTGATACAGTAGAACCCCTCATATCCGTCACCCATGGGACCGGAGCATGGTCGGTTACCAAAAAAGGTCGGATAATCCGAGGAACAACAAAAATGAACAAGACAAACATAAACGAGTACATATATTTAATTATGTATACAAATGTATACCATGTATGTACATGTAAATTTATTTAAAAAAATCAGTTATATTTTTTTGTTTTAATCTACCAAATCTTGCTTTAGCTGAGATATCTTTCCACTTTTTAATGCACAGCACATCCATCGGTGTTGCTTCTGGATGTTGCTCGACGTATTTCATTGCAATCTCGAAAGCCTCTGTAGCTGTCGTATGACTGATATTTTCAGGTTCTTCTTTTTCATCATCCGTTTCATCTTCCTCTGTTTCAACTTTAAAAACTGCGGATACGATTTGTTCGTCGTTCAGATCCTCGTTAGTGACTTCAACTATGTCCCCTCCCAATAGCCACTCTTCTATATCCGCTGGTTGGATTTGGGCATCGATGGTCTGTAAATCTTGTAGAATTTCTGCTTCATCTGTATTTAAAGTTTCAGACTCATTAGAGATTGCGCTCTCACCTTCAATAATACTTGGCCATAGTTTTCTCCAAGATTTTTGTAGAGTGGTGTGATTGAGTTCGTCCTAGGCTTGTGCGGCAATGTAAATGGCATCTTTTATATTAAAAGTCTTCATTGCCTCAAACAGGTTACTGCCTCCTTCCGTTTGCTCTAATAAGAAGCTGACATATTTTGGCCTGTATCTTTTCTTCAACCACTCAATAACCCCTTGATCCATAGGTTGGATTAAAGGTGTCACACGAGGAGGTAGAAACATAGCTTTGATGTTTCCCATTGTTAGTTCGTTTTCCGAAGGATGACTGGGAGCATTGTCAAGAATCAAGACTGCATTGAGTGGTAGATTTTTCATTTTCAAGTGTTTTTTTACATCTGGTACAAACTCTTCAAAAAACCACTGTTTAAACAAAGAACTGTCCATCCAAGCAGATTTTTGATTTTTATAATAAACAGGCAATGATGCCATGTTCACATGTTTGAACGCTCTGGGCTTTTTAGATTTTCCAATGACAAACAATGGCATTCTATGGTTTCCACTTGCATTACTACAAGTTGCAAAAGTTAGTCTATCCTTGGATAATTTTGTCCCTGTTACTTTTTCATTTTTTGCAGCAAGAGTTTTTTGTGGGAGCATCTTGTAGTTTAACCCTGACTCGTCAATATTATACACTTGATCCGGATGCATATTGTTTTCTTTAATAAAAACTTCAAATTTCTTCACGAACTCTTTGGTTGCGTCATCATCGGCTCATAGCTTTTCTCCAGAAATAACAACGTGACGTATACCATGGCGACGTTTCCATCGGTGAAGCCAACCTTCACTTGCACTGAAATTTTCCCCTTCCTCTCCTACTATTGTTTTATGTAAAATCGCTGCCTTCTCTTTAATTATAGGACCTGACAAAGGAGTTCCTTTGCGTCTTTCTTGGCAAAACCATATCCAGAGAGCATCATCTAAAACATCAAATTTAGGCTTTTTAAGCATCTTTCTATTTTTTAAACCCTCCTCCCCTTCCACTGTCATAGAGTACGATTCGATATTCTTTCTGTTTTTCCTCCAGTCTTTAATAGTTGTGACGCCTATTCCTAATTCAGAAGATAATTTTTGAACTGACTCGCCATTGTCTAGCCTCTGAATAACTTCCAATTTCTTCTGTAGTGTACATACAATACGTTTTCGTTTTTGTTGGGTAGCCATAATCACTTTTACTATAACAATTGTAAATATGCATACAATTGATATTCACAATGATGAACACAGTTGCGCAACCCTTGGCAAACATCAAGATTGAGCGAATCAAGTAATTCCCCGACGGAAAGTCGGGTCTCTTGGGATTCACAAAAACGTACATTAGAGCATTTGAACAAAATTGGGAGTAGGGAGGGGTGACGGATATCCCGAGGAGTCGGATATCCCGAGGTCGGATATGAGGGGTTCTACTGTATTTTGCTTTAAATTGCTCCAGATTAATTCTATGGGGTTCAAAACGCAATGGTACGGTGGTAATCGAAGAACTATATGTCTCAACTTCATTGACTTTCGATAACAGTTTGTCTTTTGTGATCTTACCGTCCGGCATGGCAATATTATGTTCTTCCATGTATGTTAAAATATATTGTTTCTTATGCCTCTTTGCAGGTTTGGAATGTAAAATTCGTGAGTGATAACTTGCGTTGTCAAGAACGATTACCGACCGCTGATTTAAATTTGGTAATAACTGATTTTTAAACCATGTCTCAAACAACGCAGCATTCATATCTTGGTGATAATCTGCAGAGCAATATTTAATATTTTTTGCAGATAAAAGTAATCCATTTTAAACCAACCATTTTCTCCCCCTGCATGAAGAATAATAATTCGTTTTCCTCTTGAACACGGTATCTTCAATGCACATTTATCACTCCCATTGGAAAGTCCCTTTTTTTTCACATCATGGGTATCATACCAAGTTTCGTCTAAATAAACAATATTCCACTTCTCTTCCCGATATTTTCTAATTTGATCAATAAATTCCCACCCCCATTTTTCTAGCCGGGGAGTTTCAGTAATATGAGCTCTTCCGTCCAGGGATTTGTAGTGAAATCCAATTGTTCGAAGATATCGTCGAAAGTGTTCTTCACAATAAGGTATTTCTACATGAAGTTCTTGTAATCTTATCTTTAAAGAGGCGACAGTAGGCACGATATTTTTTGAATACATATCATAAATAACTGTTTTTATTTCCGTTGTGTAACTATCCGGAATTCTTTGGAAAAGATGATAAGCTTTGGTGGGTTGATCACTTGTAGATTCTCTATTCTCCAATTGCGCAATGAATCTACGTACTGTTGTTAAAGGTACCCCTGTCAATTCACTGGTTACTTTACAGGCAACAGAACAATCTTTTTCTTGCACTTTAACGAAAACGTTAACAACAATTCTTTTACTATCTTCGAAATAATATTGTTTTGGCAAATATGGCGACTCGTTTTCCCAGGGACGAAACATTTTCTTTTCTTACGATACCTTTCACGTGGCTTTTAACAAAATACTCATCAAGAATTTCGCCTGTCCTCTCTTATAAGTAGTTTCCATAAGCTGTTTCTAGGTGTGAAAAAAATATATTTTCAGGAATATCTAAATAATAGAATAACGAAATGTTGTAGAAACAGCAAAACATTTCTTAGAAAAAATAAGTAGGTACTTAATTTAATAATGAATATAAAATCACCCTATTATTTGTTTAAAACTTGGAAGGAAATGAAAAGGGTGTTCCTTAATGCGGCCCTGAGTGAGGAATCCCAAAATTCTTCAATGGGAAATTACCTGTTAGGGTAATAAAAACCAAACTCGATGTGGACGACTATACACCCTGTATATTGCTTTAAAAATGATATATTCTTGAATATTGTGTTCTATGATATGAACTCAGATGAAATCAATAAAATGAAATCATGAAACAAAATTGAAGTGAAATCAGTAAACACCTTACAGTTAATTGCTAGAACGTACTAAGTGCAGTGTTCCCATTTTGTTGTTTTCTTCATAAGAATTACAAACAAAAAATTTGTTTTTTCGTTATAACTCGAAAACGCAATAATCAGTCTAAACCGATTTTGAGATGTGATTCAACCTAGGAAGTTGAATCAACGTCTTTTTAGTGTTTAGGATAAAATTTTAAAAACACGGAAATGATGGAAAGGCCATGTGTTTAGCAAATATTAGTCCATATTTCTTTTTCTGAGAAGGCGACATTATATCACCCTATTATTTGTTTAAAACTTGGAAGGAAAGGAAAAGGGTGTTCCTTAATGCGGCCCTGAGTGAGGAATCCCAAAATTCTTCAATGGGAAATTACCTGTTGCACCCCCGTCTTTGTTCGTTTTACAACTACAGTAGGAAAGTGACAGGGTAATAAAAACCAAACTCGATGTGGACGACTATACACCTGTATATTGCTTTAAAAATAATATATTCTTGAATATCGTGTTCTATGATATGAACTCAGATGAAATCAATAAAATGAAATCATGAAATAAAATTGAAGTAAAATCAGTAAACACCTTACAGTTAATTGCTAAAACGTACTAAGTGCAGTGTTCCCATTTTGTTGTTTTCTTCATAAGAATTACAAACAAAAAATTTGTTTTTTCGTTATAACTCGAAAACGCAATAATCAGTCTAAACCGATTTTGAGATGTGATTCAACCTAGGAAGTTGAATCAACGTCTTTTTAGTGTTTAGGATAAAATTTTAAAAACACGGAAATGATGGAAAGGCCATGTGTTTAGCAAATATTAGTCCATATTTCTTTTTCTGAGAAGGCGACACATAATTATAATTTCTGAATAGCCCATTTAGTTCTGAAACAATTTTTGTCTCTTATAAGATTATGATTACATAAGTAGTTATTATACAAAATCTCAATGTGTTTGGCACTTAAGTAAGGAATTGAATACTAGGCAATTTTTCGATTTGATATACAAGTCATTCCTTCATTTTCAAAAATAAGACCTTTACGATCTTTCAAATTTTATCATTTTTTTCGTCATTCCACCAAAACGTCAAAAACAATGGTTTATGAATCATTTGCAACAGGAAGGTTCAATCCACAATTTGATATACAAGTCATTCCTTCATTTTCAAAAATAAGACCTTCACGATCTGTCAAACTTAATCATTTTTTTGTTATTCTACCAAAACAGCAAAAAGACATCATCATTTAAAATTTCTTAGATAGAATCGATTTCAAATTGAAACAACGGTTTATGCATCATTTGAAAGAGGAAGGTTCAACCTTCAATTTGATATACAAGTCATTTTTTCATTTTCAAAAATAAGACCTTCATGATCTGTCAAATTTAATCATTTTTTTTTTGTTATTCTACCAAAACATCAAAAAGACATCATCTTTTAATATTTCTTAGGTGGAATCGGTTTCAAGCTGAAACAACGGTTTACGCATTATTCAAAAGACGAAGGTTCATCTTTCAATTTAGTATGCAAGTCATATCTTCATTTTCCAAAATAAGACCTCAATGATCTTACAAATTTTATAACTTTTTTCGTGTTTCTACTAAAACGTCAAAAATATATCATCTTTTAAATAACATTTCTTAAATGAAATTGACTTCAAATTGAAACACCAGTTTAAGCATTATTTGAAAGAGAAAGGTTCAATCTTCAATTTGATATGACTTGTATATCAATTCATTCCTTTATTCTCAAAAAGTAAGACCTTCACGATCTTTCAAATTTTATCATTTTTTTCGTCATTCTACCAAAACCTCAAAAACCCAAAATCCTTTAACATTTCTTAAATGAAATCGACTTCAAATTGGAATAACGACTTATATATCATTTTAAAGAGGAAGGTTCGTTCTTCAATTTGGTATGCTAGTAATTTCTTCATTGTCAAAAATAAGACCTTCACGACCTTTTGAATTTTCAAATATCATTTATTTTTCATTTCAAATCATCAAAAAGACATCATCCTTTAATATTTCTTGGATGGAAGCGATTTCATATTGATATAACGATTTATACATCATTTGAAAGAAGAATGTTCATCTTTCAAATTGGTATACAAGTCATTTCTTCATTTTCAAAAATAAGACCTCAAGGATCTTATAAATTTTATATATATTTTTTCATGGATCAACTAAAACGTCAAAAACACATCATCCTTTAACATTTCTTAAATGAAATCGACTTCAAATTGAAACAACGAGTTACACAGCATTTGAAATAGGAAGGTTCAACCTTCAATTTGATATACAAATCATTCCATCATTTTCAAAAAATAACTCCTTCCCAATCTTTCAAATTTTATCACCTTTTTCGTGATTCTACTAAAGCATCGAAAAAAAATCATCTTTTAACATTTCTTAAATGAAATTGACTTCAAATTGAAACAACGAATTATACATCATTTTAAAGAGGAAGGTTCAAGCTTTAATTTGATATACAACTCATTCCTTCATTTTCAAAAATAAGACCTTCACAATCTGTCAAACTTAATCATTTTTTTTTTTGTTATTCTACCAAAACATCAAAAAGACATCATCATTTAACATTTCTTAAGTGGAATCGATTTCAAATTGAAGCAACGGTTTATGCATCATTTGAAAAAGGAAGGTTCAACCTTCAATTTGATATACAAGTCATTCCTTCATTTTCAAAAATAAGACTTTCATGATCTGTCAAATTTAATCATTTTTTTTTGTTATTCTACCAAAACATCAAAAAACATCATTTTTAACATTTCTTAGGTGGAATCGGTTTCAAACTGAAACATCGGTTTACGCATTATTCAAAAGAGGAAGGTTCATCTTTCAATTTAGTATACAAGTCATATCTTCATTTTCCAAAATAAGACCTCAATGATCTTACAAATTTTATAACTTTTTTCGTGGTTCTACTAAAACGTTAAAAACATACTATCTTTTAATTAACATTTCTTGAATGAAATTGACTTCAAATTGAAACACCAGTTTAAGCATCATTTGAAAAAAAAAGGTTCAATCTTCAATTTGATATACAAGTCATTCCTTTATTCTCAAAAAGTAAGACCTTCACGATCTTTCAAATTTTATCATTTTTTTTCGTCATTCTACCAAAGCCTCAAATACCTAAAATCCTTTAACATTTCTTAAATGAAATCGACTTCAAATTGGAATAACGACTTATATATCATTTTAAAGAGGAAGGTTCGTTCTTCAATTTGGTATGCTAGTAATTTCTTCATTGTCAAAAATAAGACCTTCACGACCTTTTGAATTTTCAAAAATCATTTATTTTTCATTTCAAATCATCAAAAAGACATCATCCTTTAATATTTCTTGGATGGAAGCGATTTCATATTGAAATAACGATTTATACATCATTTGAAAGAAGAATGTTCATCTTTCAATTTGGTATGCAAGTCATTTCTTCATTTTCAAAAATAAGACCTCAAGGATCTTATAAATTTTATATATATTTTTTCATGGATCAACTAAAACGTCAAAAACACATCATCCTTTAACATTTCTTAAATGAAATCGACTTCAAATTGAAACAACGAGTTACACAGCATTTGAAATAGGAAGGTTCAACCTTCAATTTGATATACAAATCATTCCATCATTTTCAAAAAATAACTCCTTCCCAATCTTTCAAATTTTATCACCTTTTTCGTGATTCTACTAAAACATCGAAAAAAAATCATCTTTTAACATTTCTTAAATGAAATTGACTTCAAATTGAAACAACGAATTATACATCATTTTAAAGAGGAAGGTTCAAGCTTTAATTTGATATACAACTCATTCCTTCATTTTCAAAAATAAGACCTTCACAATCTGTCAAACTTAATCATTTTTTTTTGTTATTCTACCAAAACATCAAAAAGACATCATCATTTAACATTTCTTAAGTGGAATCGATTTCAAATTGAAACAACGGTTTATGCATCATTTGAAAAAGAAAGGTTCAACCTTCAATTTTATATACAAGTCATTCCTTCATTTTCAAAAATAAGACTTTCACGATCTGTCAAATTTAATCATTTTTTTTTGTTATTCTACCAAAACATCAAAAAGACATCATCATTTAACATTTCTTAAGTGGAATCGATTTCAAATTGAAACAACGGTTTATGCATCATTTGAAAAAGGAAGGTTCAACCTTCAATTTTATATACAAGTCATTCCTTCATTTTCAAAAATAAGACTTTCACGATCTGTCAAATTTAATCATTTTTTTTTATTCTACCAAAACATCAAAAAAACATCATTTTTAACATTTCTTAGGTGGAATCGGTTTCAAACTGAAACATCGGTTTACGCATTATTCAAAAGAGGAAGGTTCATCTTTCAATTTAGTATACAAGTCATATCTTCATTTTCCAAAATAAGACCTCAATGATCTTACAAATTTTATAACTTTTTTCGTGGTTCTACTAAAACGTTAAAAACATATCATCTTTTAATTAACATTTCTTAAATGAAATTGACTTCAAATTGAAACGCCAGTTTAAGCATCATTTGAAAAAAAAAGGTTCAATCTTTAATTTGATATACAAGTCATTCCTTTATTCTCAAAAAGTAAGACCTTCACGATCTTTCAAATTTTATCGTTTTTTTTCCTCATTCTACCAAAGCCTCAAATACCCAAAATCCTTTAACATTTCTTAAATGAAATCGACTTCAAATTGGAATAACGACTTATATATCATTTTAAAGAGGAAGGTTCGTTCTTCAATTTGGTATGCTAGTAATTTCTTCATTGTCAAAAATAAGACCTTCACGACCTTTTGAATTTTCAAAAATCATCCATTTTTCATTTCAAATCATCAAAAAGACATCATCCTTTAATATTTTTGGATGGAAGCGATTTCATATTGAAATAACGGTTTATACATCATTTGAAAGAAGAATGTTCATCTTTCAATTTGGTATGCAAGTCATTTCTTCATTTTCAAAAATTAGACCTCAAGGATCTTATAAATTTTATATATATTTTTTTTTCATGGATCAACTAAAACGTCAAAAACACATCATCCTTTAACATTTCTTAAATGAAATCGACTTCAAATTGAAGCAACGAGTTACACAGCATTTGAAATAGGAAGGTTCAACCTTCAATTTGATATACAAATCATTCCATCATTTTCAAAAAATAACACCTTCCCAATCTTTCAAATTTTATCACCTTTTTCGTGATTCTACTAAAACATCGAAAAAAAATCATCCTTTAACATTTCTTAAATGAAATTGACTTCAAATTGATACAACGAATTATACATCATTTTAAAGAGGAAAACTTAATCATTTTTTTTGTTATTCTACCAAAACATCAAAAAGACATCATTTCAAGAGGAAGGTTCAACCTTCAATTTGATATACAAGTCATTCCTTCATTTTCAAAATTAAGACCTTCACGATCTGTCAAACTTAATCATTTTTTTTTTGTTATTCTACCAAAACATCAAAAAGACATCATCATTTAACATTTCTTAGGTGGAATCGATTTCAAATTGAAACAACGGTTTATGCATCATTTGAAAGAGGAAGGTTCAACCTTCAATTTGATATACAAGTCATTTCTTCATTTTCAAAATTAAGACCTTCACGATCTGTCAAATATAATCATTTTTTTTGTTATTCTACCAAAACATCAAAAAGACATCATCTTTTAACATTTCTTAGGTGGAATCGATTTCAAATTGAAACAACGGTTATGAATCATTTGCAACAGGAAGGTTCAATCTTCAATTTGATATACAAGTCATTCCTTCATTTTCAAAAATAAGACCGTCAGGATCTGTCAAATATAATCTTTTCTTTTTGTTATTTTACCAAAACATCAAAAAGACATCATCATTTAACGTTTCTTAGACAGAATCAATTTCAAATTGAAACAACGGTTTATGCATCATTTGAAAGAGGAAGGTTCAACCTTCAATTTGATATACAAGTCATTCCTTCATTTTCAAAAATAAGACCTTCACGATCTGTCAAATTTAATCATTTTTTTTGTTATTCTACCAAAACATCAAAAAGACATCATCTTTTAACATTTCTTAGGTGGAATCGATTTCAAATTGGAACAACGGTTTATGCATCATTTGAAAGAGAAAGGTTCAACCTTCAATTTGATATACAAGTCATTCCTTCATTTACAAAAATAAGACCGTCAGGATCTGTCAAATATAATCTTTTCTTTTTGTTATTTTACCAAAACATCAAAAAGACATCATCTTTTAACATTTCTTAGGTGGAATCGGTTTCAAACTGAAACAACGGTTTACGCATTATTCAAAAGAGGAAGGTTCATCTTTCAATTTAGTATACAAGTCATATCTTCATTTTCCAAAATAAGACCTCAATGATCTTACAAATTTTATAACTTTTTTCTTCATCTTTTAAATAACATTTCTTAAATGAAATTGACTTCAAATTGAAACAACAGTTTATGCATCATTTGAAAGAGAAAGGTTCAATCTTCAATTATATATAGAAGTCATTCCTTCATTTTCAAAAAATAAGACCTTCACGATCTTTCAAACTTTCATCATTTTTTTTCGTCATTCTACCAAAACGTCAAAAACCCATCATCCTTTAACATTTCTTAAATGAAATCGACTTCAAATTGAAACAACAAGTTATACATCATTTGAAATAGGAAGGTTCAACCTTCAATTTGATATACAAATCATTCCTTCATTTTCAAAAAATAACACCTTCCCAATCTTTCAAATTTTATCACCTTTTTCGTGATTCTACTAAAACATCGAAAAAAAATCATCCTTTAACATTTCTTAAATGAAATTGACTTCAAATTGAAACAACGAGTTATACATCATTTTAAAGAGGAAGGTTCAACCTTCAATTTGATATACAAGTCATTCCTTCATTTTTAAAAATAAGACCTTTACGATTTCTTTAAATTTTATCACTTTTTTCGTCATTCTACTAAAACGTCAAAAACCCATCATCCTTTAACATTTCTTAAATGAAATCGACTTCAACTTGAAACGAGTTAAACATCGTTTGAAAGAGAAAGGTTCGATCTTCAGTTTGATATACAAATCATTTCTTCATTTTGAAAAATAAGAAATCCACGATCTTTCAAATGTTATCATTTTTACTAATACGTTTCTACAAAAATCTTCTTTCCTGGATATCGTTCGTGACATAAATTTCTTGCAACCTTTGTATTCTCCCCAGATTGTATAAAACACACTATCATCTTTCATTTAACATCAATTTCATATAACATTATTGTACAAGCTGATGACAACTAAAAGATACTTTAATGATAAGCACTTACAATTTCAATTAAAATTTTACGACCACTTTAAATTTGATTTCATTACTTTTATTTCTATTTTACCCACTACTAAGTATACAATTGAAAATCTTAAAAGTTTTCAAGTTGTGTATATGTGTCAAAGAAAACTTGGAATTTCCCTTTTAAAGTGTTCAACTTGGCCCAACCTCTACAGGTTGGCAAATTTGGATGTTGGAATAAGTTATCAGAGAATAAGTAGCTTTTTTCAAAACGCTATCATCCTTTGTCAACAAGTGCAAAGAACTTGGTTAATATTATAGGTGGAGTATTTTTTATCATGAGCACTTTTTTATAGACAATTTTAATATAAGTTTCAACTAATTTATTTCTTATCATTTAAGAATAAAGCTAAAAAAAAACTTTTTTTAAAAATTTCAAATCTCGCCATTTAGCGTCATCTAACGTAACCATTTTAATTAAATCTACAATTTTGCTTTATTATTAAAATTAATAACTCAAATTATGCAATTAGGGTCTCTCATTAAAAAAAATAAGTCGATTTTACTTGTGACAAATGAGGGACTTTATTGCTTATTACAACTTAAATTCTTAATGATAAAAACGGAAAAATCGAGCTACAATAAATACTGAAGTAAGAAGGTAGATAATTACTGGGAATCGGAAATAAAATAATTAGGCACTTATAAATCCTCAGGTAAACGATCTATTAGCTAGTAATTACGTAAAAATTAAAAAATTATTAACCACATTATTAAGATACGATTTCATTTCTTTTTCTTTTCACTTTTGGTAAATGCCTTATTTAAACGGAAGCCGTCTCATTGGAAGTAACAATAACATCCGTCGTTGTATCTGGATTTTCAACGTCAACTTCCATCGGAGTTTCTTCTTGGTCTTGTAACACAGGGTTGGGTTTATTTTCGTTGGCCTCTTGGTCTTGTTCAACTTTAGGAGATTCTGTTGATGTCTCTTTTTTATTATGACTTATTGGACACTCTTCAACCACCATTTCTTTTACCGGATCATCCGGAGGAGTAACAAAATTAGCTTTCTCATCAATTACGTCTTTTGAAATTTCAACATCCACTTTAACCTCTTCGTCTTTATCCGAATTTTTTTGGGAATTTTCATCCAATTTTTTTTCTTCGATTTTTATATTTGTATCCTCTATATTTGTATCCCCCAAATTTGTATTACCCAAGTTTGTATCCCCCAAATTTGTAATCCCCAAATTCGTTTCCTCCAAATTCGTTTCTTCCAAATTAGTTTCTTCAACATTTGGCTCCTCCAAATTGGTACTTTCTTCAATATTTGGTTCATCTAACGTAGTTTCATCGATATCGACGTTAATCTTTTGATTCTCGTCGGTTATTTGCGAAGAATTCGACAGCGAATTTTCGTCGTTTTCACTTTTATCCGAAGCGTCAGTTTGAACCGTATCATTTGAACAACTCGAATTCGAACTCTCCGTCTCTGAAGATGAAACCACCGCTTCGTTTTGTAACTCCAAATTATCGATTTTCTGAACTGGTTCGCTCACTGCGTTATCGTCATCGGTCGTAATTGGTTCTATACTATTTCGTCTTTTTTGGACTTGTGCTGGAACGCTTTGAATTTCGTCTTCGACGTTATCGTCGACATTTTCGAGGGGTTTCTCCAAACTTTCTTCGCTTTCCGTTATTGTTATTGCCGGAACGGTTAAAGTACTCGAACTTTCAGTTACTGAACAAGTTATAACTGTTTCTGAGGTGGAAGTAGTTGCGTCTATGTTAATTCTAGATTCTTGGGGTGGGCTAATTTCGGATGTTGTTGAGGAGGAGGATGAAGATGATGACGAAGAAGAGGATTGTTCGCTCGTTGGGCGATCTACGTTTATAAAAGCTTGTTCTTCTTGGTTAATACGAGGCCATGATGCGTTGTAATCAATGTCTTTCATCATATCGTTTGTGGCAGTTGCTATCGCTATTATTTCTGGTAAATGTTCGTTTTCTATTCCATTTACTATTCCATCACCGTTTTCTGCATTTCTTCTTGTACCTAGTGGAATTAAAAAATAAAATTACTCATTAACGTCACGTTAATGACGTTCACATGCAATTAGCGTGAAATAAAAATCAATAATTTCAGATTTAAAAAAATCTAAATTGCAAGGTCTAATAACTATTCGGCCGATAAACTTATCGGGAGGATAAAGATATTCGGGGCCAGTTATACAATATACCGATAAATCTGTCTGACAACTATTTGGACGATAAACTTATCGGGAGGATAAAGATATTCGGAGCTAGTTATAAAACATACCGATAAATCTATCTGACAACTATTTGGACGATAAACTTATCGCGAGGATAAAGATATTCGAGGCCAATTATACAATATACTGATAAATCTGTCTGACAACTATTTGGACGATAAACTTATCGGGAAGATAAAGACATTTGGTGTTGTACAAATTGTTTTTGTCGAGAGAATTGTTATCGGCTAAATAAATGGCAATTGATAACACTTTTTTCCTATATCTAGTACACTTAACATCTACAAAAATATTGAAATAATGTTTAAGTTGAACGATACTAGTAACGGCAATAAGTTTGAAAACGATTTTTTGGTTAAAGTATAAATAAAAGAAAGGAAATGGAAATTAAACAACGACCTAACCGATTTTTTTGACGGTTTCATAAAAAAAACTTGATAACATGGTTATCTGACAGATAACTAAGTCTTATCGGCACATCTAGGTACCCGACAATTTATCCGAAAATATCCTTACATCATAATAAAGTACAAACTGCCACTTATCGGCCAGATAAAGCTATCGGGAAGTTTATCGGCGTATTGTACAACCGGTCCTGATTACCACAAAAAAATTTATCAAAGATTATAGGTTTAAGACGAAGTTTACACAACGATTTTTTTACAAGACAGATTTTTACTGAATAATAATGACATAATCAGTATAAATTTGTTCTCACGTTGTTTATACTAACTACAAAACAACGTATATCTTACACTTATTAAGATAAAATTTTGATTTTTATTCAGTAAAAGTTTATTCTGCAAAAAAATACGGGCAAAAAAGTAAATTTGTACAATATGTCGATAAACTATCCAATAGCGTTATCTAGCCGATAAGTTAAGATGGAAGAAATGTTGTTACAATAAAAAGTAATAAAAAATTCAACATTTAATGAATGGCACATGGGTCAAAAAAAATTGGTGAAATAACAAGTCCGCAAATAAATTGAACTAAATTTAAAAGAAAGTTCTTTGTGGAATTAAGCTATCGTTAGAAGAAGAGGAGAACTAACGGTGTGCGGTTAGAAAATATTTTAGATGTGAACTGGCCAAGATTTTAAACAAAATATTATGAAGATATTTCTAAAGTGTCTAATATATTATTTCAAAAGGAGAAATAATATTCTCCTTTTATAGGAAATTAGCTAATACTCTCATATTATACCCCATTCAATTTATGAATGTTAAGAACACTGCTGTAAAATTTAAAATTCAAGATCTGGATTTGACGATATCGAGACTTAAAAATTTGCTTTGATAAATTGCAATCAACAGAATTAGTGCTAATTAGTAAATGGGATTTTAATGGAGCTTCTAGCCAAAGTAATTACAAACAAACGTTTAACGATGTAGATGTAGCTCGCTTTGGTAGGAATGGCAGTTTTAAGAATTGCTTCGAGGATGAAAGGTGTGGAACTGTGGATCTAATCAAATCTTAACAATCTATTGAAATAGCAAAATAATCAGGATTCGAATTGCCTTCCTTGGTCGTGGAATGACCGATAATAAAGAGGCAGATAATCGGTCTCACAACTATATATTCGATGTTTAAAGTGGTTGCCCATCTAAACGGTCTTATGCAATAACAATAAATTGACCTGGTAGGCGGAGAGGTTGACCATACTCCAATTCTGCAGGAGAACAACATAATATGGCATATAATACAACATTACTTTGAGGATAAAAGGTGTGGATCTAATCAAATCTGAACAATCTATTGAAATAGCGAAATAATTAGGATTCGAATTGCCTTCCTTGGTCATGGAATGACTGATAATAAAGAGGCAGATAATTGGTCTCAGAACCACCTGGCCGATAAACTTATCAAGAGGATAAAGATATTCGGTGTTGTACAAATCGGTTTTATCAGGAGGATTGTTATGTGTGGTTTGAAAAATCTTGAGAAATGTTAATTTAGTACTATCATGGCTACACGAGACTGATAAGAAGTGATTGCATATCTAAATAATCTTGTGTACTAACCATAAATTCGCCAGGTTGGAGAAGAAGGTTGACCATACTCCAATTCTGCAGAAGAACAGCATAAATTTTGTTTGAGTGAAGATTTAAGGTCCAAAAGAATAAATACGAAATTATTGTTTGATTCTTGATAGCACTAATCGCGGTTTGGTCGAATCACCGGAACCGGAATTCCAACCAATTCTTAACCCAGATCGCCGGATCATTCGTTATTTTTAGTTACAAATCGTGCTGTGGCGACTACTGCCAAAAACTTCATTTACAAGTTGACACACGTTCACTTTCTAAAGGCCGGTTGTTTTTGAAGAAAAAAATTGAGAGTAAAAATTGTGCCAGACCGAAAAATGTTCTCAAGATTGGAACAAAATTTGCGACATAACGAACAAGCATTTTCTCTTAGGAAAAATAAAGAAATCGCTAAAAGAGCAACAACCAGGAATAACATAAGAAAGGTGCTAGATTATTTCAACGAAAATCCTGAGAAATGCGTCTGTAGAATTGAATTTGTCTTATTATTCTATTCAGCACATCCTTATAGATAATAAGTACCACGATTTCAAAGAACACTTTCTTCAAGAGCTACAGCCCCGGGACGTGGAAAGAAGACTGATTTTAGTAAGACAGAAGTTCACAGGGAAGCGAATCGGAACCATTGCATCACATTCTATGCATTGATCAAGGTTCCTAATAGGCACAATACCCATTACTGGACCAACGAAAACCCACACTGGATTCACGCAGTCAACTTAAATTAACACTTCGCAGTTAATATTTGATGTGGTTTGACTGGGAGATACTTGGCTTGTCCACATTTCTCTGAAAGAAATCTCACAGGGAAGAAATACAATTTCTTTCAAGGAAATCTTCCTTTAGAAGATTTTCTAGATAGAGAAGAGAGAAGATAAAGATATTCGATATTGTACAAATTGTTTTTATCAGGAAGATTGCTATTGCTTAAATAAAAGGCGGTTGGTAGCACTAACGTCATTATTTGTAATTTTAATTATGATTTTGATATTTTTGACAATACGGTTAATTTTTCTGCCTTGCGTAATTATTTACGACAGATAAGGTTGTTCAACATTTTTGTTATAAAAAAAAACTTGGTAAGATAAATATCTGGCGGATAACTGTTTTGTCGCCACCTTTGGGTACCCGATAAGTTATCCTACCGATAATCTTCCCGACAAAAATATTCTTACTTATATTGTACAACCGGCCCTTAGTGTTTAGTTTAAAACGACGTACATTTGACCATTTGATTATTAAATAAAGGCGATGTTGAAATTTAATTGATTTAATTGCTCGTTTGTGATATGAAGATCTTCTTCATTAATAAGTTGTCATGATATTGGTTTTTGAGGAAAATATTTCGTATTGTTTTTGCAATACAATGCATGGTGTCCCCATCATATATATATAAAAAGGGGTATCTGGTGGATAATTATCTTATCTGCACATCAGAGTACCCGATAATTTTACCAATCGTACCGATAATCTCCTCAGTAAAAATATCCTTACATTGTAATACTGTATAAACTAATTTATCGGTCAGATACCGCTATCGGGAACTTAGACTTTATATTTAGTAATGAAAGTGATGTAAAGAGTAATAAAACTGAAGATAAGAAATTTAAGAAAACGTTAATGGAAGAGATAAAACTAAAAAGTAATATGCAGCTTACTTTACAACAACACGTCAGCCAAGAAATGAAAAATAAACCTTGAGATAACAATTAATGAGTTAAGGCCAGCTTTTACCAACCTCCAGTTAAGCTAACAAGCGATGGTTATATCGATTTTAAGTACTTCCATTGGTTATGAACTGGTTTTTAACTGTTAGATAAATTTATCAGGAGGTGGTAAAAGTGGCCCAAAAAAAAATTGAATTGAAACGATCTGCTTTTGGCAACCGTATTCGCTGGTAGATATTAAAGAACAATACAAGACATTGGATAATAAATGAATGGCAGAAGGAAAAATTGTATTGTGTTATACAATCGATCAAATTACAATAATATTACGTGATAGTGAGACTATGATTAAGGGCTGCAAAGAAAGCAAAATTGCACAAAAGTATATCAGACATGATAAGTTGTGACAGAAAAATTGTTACGCATTTTAATCACTCTTCGTCAGCACGTGATTAACTCAAAGGTATTCAGAATGATTTGGGAATGACGCCAAAAAAACTAGTACAAAACGTACCAACCTACTTTTTATTCATCAGAAAATAAACCACAATTAATTTGTTAGAAACAACAATAAATGTTTTAAAATCATTTGAAGAAATGACTAGGCAGATAAGCTATGCAAATTCATTAGAAAAAGACTTTTTAATAAATACATTTTCTGGTGCAAGCACAAAATAAATCAAAACTTGAAAATATAGACAACAGATTTCGAGATATACTTATATAAAAAAATAATTTTGTGCTACTAATTTTGTGTAAAAAGCTGCAGCATAATACACGATTTTAAAAGAACTGAATGTATTAAGTATTAGATCTTTGAAAAGCTATAGTTCGAGCATAAATAATTGTGATAGTGATGAACTGTTAGCAAAAAAAAGAAACTATCTACAAGTAAATCCAAATTTTTATGGCAATGCTATAATGATATTATTGGTAATTTGGTTCTTGATCAGACTGAGCCAAAAAGAAAAAACTGCCACAAAAAGTGATGACGTCTTTTACAAGTTAATGTATTTCAAAATTTACTTATAATAGACAAAAATTTTGATCCAATAACAAATCCAAGCAAAATAGCTCAAAAGTATTTGGCAAGCTCTGTAAGTGGTGTTAATACAGTTGTTTTAATTAAAATAAATTCAAAATTCGTTAAAAAACGACTACCTCAGAAACGAACGTTTTTTTAAAATATCTTCTTTTACCTAAAGTTTTCGTTAGAAATATTACTTTGAAATCATCACTTACATAATACATCAATTTTATTTGCATGAAATAGTTGTTTTGATCCGGCCAGATTTGTCAGTTAATTCGACCAGAATCGGATCGGGAATTAAAGACCCAAATCAGTATCATGATCAGATTTTCGTGCCATCCCTAGTTCTATAAAACCTTCCCAGTATACCATTACTTTGATAATGAAAGATTGAAGTGTGAATCTAATCAAATTTTAGCAATACAACTCATCTATTAACGTTTCTAGCAAAGTATGTGAATGAGATCTTCTTGCTGGAATTTTATGTTTGAAGGCGATCATATATCTCCATCACTTTCTTGAATTGAGAATAATTGGTAATAGAGGTGGATCATCTCGATTTATTAAAATGAGTTAACTTGGATTGAGATTATTTGAAGTCAATTTGAGATAGATAACTCGAGTTGGGTTTACATACATAAATAGCAAAACTCCAATGAAACAGCCAAGCAACCACTTATGGTGGGTTCATGCAACGTGTTTTAGTTTTAGTCGTAGTCTTAGTCTTAACCGTTTGCGTTAGCTTTAGTTGTAAGGAAAGGTATTGGTTCGTGCAATATTTAAGCAAAATTTGAACATATATACAGTCGTGTAATACAAAAAGAAATCTGGAGTGAAACAGATTTCAAATGTGTTAGAAACATTTTGTTTCCAACATTATTTAATATGAATAAAAAGAAAATTGTTCGGAATCTCTGAATCCCGGAATTGTAATAACCATAATAACCAATTTTTATGAATCTAGGATTTGTCGTTGATCAGTGTTGGTCAAAAAGTACCGAAAATCTCTAATCAAAAACAAAGATCTTCAAAAATATGTAAAAGAAGAACATGGAAAAGAACTGAAACTTCAACTTGACTGCAAAAGAAGATGAAATAGTCTTTTAATAACTTAAAGCAATATGACAGTCTAAAGTACTGTATTATATACATTAATGAGAGTGAGTTTCAAATTATGAGAAGTTGGTTTGACTATAGATCGGCTCAAAGTGACTGTTGAAGGTATTTGTCATCGAGACATGAATCTTAATAAAGCAGATATTTCTTTAGAATGCATGCTGCAAGAAATTAAAAAAAAAGTTATGCTCCTTTAGAAAAGACCTTTGAAGATTGTTTGATTTCGATGGTTTAACAGCGTAAGACTGTATTCGTCTTCGTTCAGCCTTTTTGAAATTCCGGTAACGACAATCCTTTCCTCATATAATATAATCCCGAAATTGTGTATTTGTTTCGGAATTGTAATCCCTAACTTGAATACATTAATCGCACAAATCCAAAACATAAAGATTAATTTATTTTTATGATCTTTGTGTGATTCCATTAAAATAAAAGTTGGAAAAACATGTTTCCTTTTCATTTTAAACAAAATACATGCTTTTTTAATTGTTTTAAACGTTTTAAACCGTTTAGAAATGACGTTAGCGAACGGTCATTACTTAATCAATATATTAAAACGTCGATTTTGAGGAGCAAATATTAATCGGGAACAATTAGATAGTGCAATTGAAAATGTAGAAATGAATTATATAGAAGCATAGGCTGTGTGACAATGCTTTCAAAAGACTTGATACTGTCCATAGAAAACTTAATACTGCTTTTAGAGGACCTGATACTGCTTCCAAAAGATTTGAAATGTGTCTAGAATACTTGTAATGCTTCCACAAAACTTGATATTGTCTTTGGAACACTAGAAATGCTTCCACAAATTTTCATACTGGTTTTCGAAGACTTGGTACTACTCTCAGAAGACTTGATATTACCGACTTACTACTGCCCATGGACGACTTGAAATGCTTCTAGATATTGATACTGCATTTGAAAAGGCTTGATATTGCTCTCAGACGATATGAAATGCTTTTAGAAGATTTGATGTAGCTGCCAGAAGACATGTAATGACTTGCAATAGTCACAAAAGACTTAAACTGCTTCCAGAAAATTTGATATGCCCATACCAGATTTAATACTGTTTTTAAAGAACCTGATATTGCTTCCAAAAGACGTGAAATGTTCAGAATACTTGTAATGCTTTAAAAGATTTAATACTGCTTTTTGAAGTTCTTCCAGAAAACTTGATATTGCTTTTGGAATATCTTAAAATGCTTCTAGAAGGCACTTCCTCTAGAAAAGCGTATATAGCTTCTGAAAGACTTAATATTGGTTTTAGAAAAATTGAAATGCTTCCAAAAGACTTGATATTGTTTTTAAAACTTCTGGCAGAAAACATTTTCATTGCAAAAAACACGATATTGTTGATAAACTGTTTGAGTTTCCTTCAAATATATTAAATACTATTAGACAAAATGCAAAATCTTGACTCACAGGTTGATCTTTTTTTATCTCTTTGGATGCTATTATGTTAAAATTATTTTAATAGCTTCATCCGATGTAGTAACATCATCTGCCAATATTAAGCGACTTTTACTTCCTAGGACTTAATACCATACTTTAAGCAATAGATTAGGAATTGATAAATCAGCAAAAACAAGTTTGCATATTTCAACAGTTAAATGGAGTAAATAATGCATCTAGCGGAAACGGGTATCGATTTTTTAAAAAGTTTTGCTTAAGTTTTTAATCATATATTAAGTTTTATTTATAATGTAGGTTTGGTGATAAACATACATAAAGGAAATGTTCTATTTTCCTGCTAATTTTGAAACAAAAGTATTCTTTTAAAAGCACCCCATGTTTTAAATCACCTTTTGAACTGTTTAAAAGATATCATACAGTTTTAAAAATGCTTCAAACAGCTTGTTTTAAGCACTTTCTTAAAAATATAATAACCCTGATTGAAATTATTGTTATAATTGTAATATAATAAAATCAAAAAGTTAATCAACTTAACCTTTATTTATAAAATAAAACGAAACTGCCATTAAAGACACGAAAGAGCAAAGTGCGCTCATGCGTTAAATTGCGACGGAAGATTTTAGCTTTAAGAAGTTAAAAGTTGGGCAACTCTTGTGACTAAGACAAAAAGCGTTTTAGTCATAAGGTGTTGCATGAACAGTACTACTATAACGCACTACCTTAACTTTTCACTCTTATGACTACGACTAGACTAAAACACGTTGCATGAACCCACCATTACACAGAACTGTTACTGTTATAATAGTGTCAAGAGTAAAAGCCATTTTTTATAACCTGCATTGTAATATATCACCATATCAGAAACCGTCAAAAAGTCCAACTCAACTACAATTTCTGGAATATGCTGAGCCATTTGTATTTATCAAATTTGAAAATTACAATTATTTTTTCTTAATACACATTCGAAACTGATTTTTGAAAACTTCCATTCCATTAAAAAAAAAATGGAGGCGATATTTCTGTTGATCATTAGTTATGGTAACCGTTACACCTTCCTCCTTAAAAAAAATAAGGACCCCAAATGCTAAAAGATCCAACATCACACTCATCGGCAACATGTGGCCTATAAAGTAGCCATTAATAGAGCTGCTGTGGATAAATGGAAATGAGCTTTGTCCTTTGTTATTAAAATAGGATGTTTTTAAGAACATCTTTGGAACATACTCTGCAATTTCTGGAAATCCATTCAGTAAGATCTTGCATAATCATTATTTTGTATGGGTGAAACTTCAGATCGTTATGTAAAATTCTTCTAACAAACGTAAAGGAGAACATTTTCTTGTAGCTACAACATTTTCATATGTCCAAGTACTTTTGGCTCTAGAGATTTATTTTATTTTTAATATCGAATCTGTGCCTCTAAAATTTGAAACCCACAACGACTTAGGCTGTGTTTATTTTGGAGCTACAATAAATGATAAAAGCATAGCCAATCTTATCATTTATCACAGCTCCAATATAAACGGACCCTTACATCCATCAATTCAAACCAGAGTTGTAATGTGGATCTGATCAAATCTAAGTAATCTATTGAAATAGAGAAATAATCAAGATTCGACTTGCTTTCTTTCATCATGAGTGGTATGAGAAACCTTAAATATGTTGATTTAGTAATGTTGTCGTTACAAAAGCTCATTTAAGTATTGGTTATAATGACAAATATAATAATAATTGTTTAAATTTGTTTTAATAATTATTTAAACACTAAAAAGGTAGATCAAATTTAATTACTTTAATGGGAGCCTACGATATTACAGACCATACTCTAATAGCAAGCAGATTCAAATGTAAGGAGTATTGTATTTTTTGTTAATATTTCTTTAGAATTTTTGGTTTTCCTTTTTCTCATAACAATAATCGTCCTCTTAAAACGGTTAGACTGCTTTAGTCTGGTTTTGTCTTCTTAGGCCCAGTTTATTCACCTTTAGTTAAGTTTAGCCGCTGGATATATTCCATGGTTAGTGCAATTTAACTTGCCATGATTGGCTATTTAACCAGTAACTAGTAAATATTCGATAGTTAAATTTAACCAAAGGTGAATAAACTGGGCCTAAGTCTGTAAGCCGAATCCCAACCATCATAATACGACCTATAATATGATAGGCTCCGCTTAAACCCAATTAAACCCAAACCTTATTTACTGTTTAAACAATTATTATTATTATATTGCTTTATAATAAGGAATACTTCATAAACTTAGTTCGAAAAGAAGAAAAAAAATCATCATAACCTCACTTTTCTTATAACATTGTTATTAAAACAAAAATGACATTTCTTCCTAACCTTAAAATTAAAATAACAAATATGAATTATAATTTGACCTTTTTCAATTAATTTAATTAATGTAATAAGATATTTAAACTAAAATGTTTAAGTATAACATATATTTTACCTGGTTCCATCGTACTAACAACTAAAATATTCTTCTCTAAGGCCCTCATATATTTATCTATTCTATTATATTCTTTCCTCGGGGTCGTTAGTAATTCACATATTCTCTGTACAGTAAAAGGAGCCGACGTAAACGTGTCTAACTTTTCTAAAATAAAATTTTTCATGGAATCGTAATTGAACATTTCGACGTTCGGGCAGGGCGGAATGTCCATCGAAGGACACGACACGTAAAACTCCGTGATTACGTTAATCAATTTCTCTCGGAAAAGGCTCTTAATAGCGGACCATTGGTAAACGGGGTCCCCCGTTTTCGCCACGAAACACAGGTACTCCTCGAGTTCGCGCGGAATGTCCTTGGGTTTCAGTTTCGCGAACTCTTCCAAACTGTGTAGGATTTCCTCCGGATTTTCCATTGCGTCTCGTTTTACGACGATTCCGTCTCAAAATCGATTGAACACTATTTATTCGTACTTTGAACACTTTGATTTGACAAACAACAAAAAATCGAGCGAGCACTTGCGTTCTGCTGACAATAACGTGAAGTTCGTCTGATTCGTTCGCTAAGTAAGGTGACGTTTACTACCAACCTTAATATAACTAATTTTTCCATGAAATACCAAATATTAATCAGAATTGAAGAATAATTAATGAATTATAATTATTGATAATTTAAATTCTTCTAAAAATTGATTTAATTAATAAATTTATTAGCGCCATCTCGTGACGTTTACTAAAACCTAAAAATAACCAATTTACGGAGTACAAAGTTTAATCGCTATTAATAAATTAAAATCATTTTTTATTTAACCACTACATTTCTGTTCTAATTAAATCAATTTTAATTGTTTATATTTATATTTAAGAAATAAATAAAATGATTTAAATTAATGACATAAGCGCCATCTTTTACACGATTTTGAAGTTAATTCTCCAAAACATTAAAAAAATCTTTTACTTTTAATTATTTTAACGATGCTTTATTTAAAAACAATTTTAATTATGTTCATTTAAAACCATGTGGTATAAGGTTTGAGTACCTATAAATATATTTCAGCTTATTTTATTAATTTTTTTTTTCGTTTAAGGTCTCCCCGACTGAATTGGAAAATATAATTCTCGAAATGCCTGCAGTGGCTGATGTTGCTGTTGTTGGAGTACCAGATACTTTAGCTGGGGAAGTCCCAAGGGCCTTTATTGTAAAGAAACCAAAAGCGACCTTAACGGATGACGATGTTTTATTGTACGTGAACCCAAAAGTCGTTCATTATAAGAAATTATCCGGTGGTGTACGCTTTTTGAACATGATTCCACGTAATCCAAATGGAAAAATTCTCAGGAACGAGCTTAGATTGATCAAATGAGAAATCAAAGTTGATACTCGTTCAAGAATTGGATCTTTTTAAAATAAGTTATAATTTTTTATTATTATGTAAATACATGATGTTTTTATTGATATTTAAGACGTTTTTGTAAACGACTGATTGTATATATAGATGTATGAGAAAATTAAATAAAATTTTTTATAAAAAATGTGTTTAATTTTAAGTTGGTCATCACGTTAGATGGCGCTAATCATCGTTAAAATCGTAATCGTTACCTACTTTAGCGACTATTTGGGAACATTTTGTTCTAATGACAATGACAGTTTCTCGGTGTAAGTTAATTTTCTGATTTGTTAATCAGTTTTTTGTGTTTTTTTGGAATTTCTTAAAATCTGTTCTCATTAATGACGTTGTTTCCGGCAATTTTATGTATGGTGAGTGTACTAAATAGAATTTTCTTTTTTATAAATCACTTTAAAAATTATTTACATGAATTTTCATTTGAAGAGACAATAAGCGCTAAAAATTGAGCATTGAGAATTTTAATAATTCTACTTAATTAAGCTTAAAAATCATTTAATTTGACACCAAACTCGAATAGGGTACCTTTTATTATGAGTTTGACGTTAGACGTTGACAGATGTCAAATACGCCATTTTAAATGTTAATAATACAATTTTATTAAGCTTGGGAAATTGTTTAATTTAATACCAATCATTAAAATCATTTAATTTCATACCAAACTTGTCTATTTTTGCTGTTATAATAAATAATTATGTGACATTGACAGATGTCAAATCCACCATCTTGAATTTTATTAATACAATTTTATTCAGCTTGGGAAATTGTTTAATTTAATACCAATCATTAAAATCATTTAATTTCATACCAAACTTGTCTATTTTTGCTGTTATAATTAATAATTATGTGACATTGACAGATGTCAAATCCACCATCTTGAATTTTATTAATACACTTTTATTACGCTTGGGAAATTGTTTAATTTAATACCAATCATTAAAATCATTTAATTTCATACCAAACTTGTCTATTTTTGCTCTTATAATAAAGAATTATGTGACATTGACAGATGTAAAATCCACCATCTTGAATTTTATTAATACACTTTTATTACG
Organism: Onthophagus sagittarius; assembly: GCA_036711965.1. Classification (NCBI taxonomy): domain Eukaryota; kingdom Metazoa; phylum Arthropoda; class Insecta; order Coleoptera; family Scarabaeidae; genus Onthophagus; species Onthophagus sagittarius. The sequence goes on from JASERS010000005.1 coordinate 33,873,365, forward strand.
CTTGGGAAATTGTTTAATTTAATACCAATCATTAAAATCATTTAATTTCATACCAAACTTGTCTATTTTTGCTGTTATAATTAATAATTATGTGACATTGACAGATGTAAAATCCACCATCTTGAATTTTATTAATACAATTTTATTCAGCTTGGGAAATTGTTTAATTTAATACCAATCATTAAAATCATTTAATTTCATACCAAACTTGTCTATTTTTGCTCTTATAATAAAGAATTATGTGACATTGACAGATGTAAAATCCACCATCTTGAATTTTATTAATACACTTTTATTACGCTTGGGAAATTGTTTAATTTAATACCAATCATTAAAATCATTTAATTTCATACCAAACTTGTCTATTTTTGCTGTTATAATTAATAATTATGTGACATTGACAGATGTAAAATCCACCATCTTGAATTTTATTAATACAATTTTATTCAGCTTGGGAAATTGTTTAATTTAATACCAATCATTAAAATCATTTAATTTCATACCAAACTTGTCTATTTTTGCTGTTATAATTAATAATTATGTGACGTTGACAGATGTAAAATCCACCATCTTGAATTTTATTAATACAATTTTATTCAGCTTGGGAAATTGTTTAATTTAATACCAATCATTAAAATCATTTAATTTCATACCAAACTTGTCTATTTTTGCTCTTATAATAAAGAATTATGTGACATTGACAGATGTAAAATCCACCATCTTGAATTTTATTAATACAATTTTATTCAGCTTGGGAAATTGTTTAATTTAATACCAATCATTAAAATCATTTAATTTCATACCAAACTTGTCTATTTTTGCTCTTATAATAAAGAATTATGTGACATTGACAGATGTCAAATCCACCATCTTGAATTTTATTAATACACTTTTATTACGCTTGGGAAATTGTTTAATTTAATACCAATCATTAAAATCATTTAATTTCATACCAAACTTGTCTATTTTTGCTGTTATAATTAATAATTATGTGACGTTGACAGATGTAAAATCCACCATCTTGAATTTTATTAATACAATTTTATTCAGCTTGGGAAATTGTTTAATTTAATACCAATCATTAAAATCATTTAATTTCATACCAAACTTGTCTATTTTTGCTCTTATAATAAAGAATTATGTGACATTGACAGATGTAAAATCCACCATCTTGAATTTTATTAATACAATTTTATTCAGCTTGGGAAATTGTTTAATTTAATACCAATCATTAAAATCATTTAATTTCATACCAAACTTGTCTATTTTTGCTCTTATAATAAAGAATTATGTGACATTGACAGATGTCAAATCCACCATCTTGAATTTTATTAATACACTTTTATTACGCTTGGGAAATTGTTTAATTTAATACCAATCATTAAAATCATTTAATTTCATACCAAACTTGTCTATTTTTGCTCTTATAATAAAGAATTATGTGACATTGACAGATGTAAAATCCACCATCTTGAATTTTATTAATACACTTTTATTACGCTTGGGAAATTGTTTAATTTAATACCAATCATTAAAATCATTTAATTTCATACCAAACTTGTCTATTTTTGCTGTTATAATTAATAATTATGTGACATTGACAGATGTAAAATCCACCATCTTGAATTTTATTAATACAATTTTATTCAGCTTGGGAAATTGTTTAATTTAATACCAATCATTAAAATCATTTAATTTCATACCAAACTTGTCTATTTTTGCTCTTATAATAAAGAATTATGTGACATTGACAGATGTAAAATCCACCATCTTGAATTTTATTAATACACTTTTATTACGCTTGGGAAATTGTTTAATTTAATACCAATCATTAAAATCATTTAATTTCATACCAAACTTGTCTATTTTTGCTGTTATAATTAATAATTATGTGACATTGACAGATGTAAAATCCACCATCTTGAATTTTATTAATACAATTTTATTCAGCTTGGGAAATTGTTTAATTTAATACCAATCATTAAAATCATTTAATTTCATACCAAACTTGTCTATTTTTGCTGTTATAATTAATAATTATGTGACGTTGACAGATGTAAAATCCACCATCTTGAATTTTATTAATACAATTTTATTCAGCTTGGGAAATTGTTTAATTTAATACCAATCATTAAAATCATTTAATTTCATACCAAACTTGTCTATTTTTGCTCTTATAATAAAGAATTATGTGACATTGACAGATGTAAAATCCACCATCTTGAATTTTATTAATACAATTTTATTCAGCTTGGGAAATTGTTTAATTTAATACCAATCATTAAAATCATTTAATTTCATACCAAACTTGTCTATTTTTGCTCTTATAATAAAGAATTATGTGACATTGACAGATGTCAAATCCACCATCTTGAATTTTATTAATACACTTTTATTACGCTTGGGAAATTGTTTAATTTAATACCAATCATTAAAATCATTTAATTTCATACCAAACTTGTCTATTTTTGCTGTTATAATTAATAATTATGTGACGTTGACAGATGTAAAATCCACCATCTTGAATTTTATTAATACAATTTTATTCAGCTTGGGAAATTGTTTAATTTAATACCAATCATTAAAATCATTTAATTTCATACCAAACTTGTCTATTTTTGCTCTTATAATAAAGAATTATGTGACATTGACAGATGTAAAATCCACCATCTTGAATTTTATTAATACAATTTTATTCAGCTTGGGAAATTGTTTAATTTAATACCAATCATTAAAATCATTTAATTTCATACCAAACTTGTCTATTTTTGCTCTTATAATAAAGAATTATGTGACATTGACAGATGTCAAATCCACCATCTTGAATTTTATTAATACACTTTTATTACGCTTGGGAAATTGTTTAATTTAATACCAATCATTAAAATCATTTAATTTCATACCAAACTTGTCTATTTTTGCTGTTATAATTAATAATTATGTGACGTTGACAGATGTAAAATCCACCATCTTGAATTTTATTAATACAATTTTATTCAGCTTGGGAAATTGTTTAATTTAATACCAATCATTAAAATCATTTAATTTCATACCAAACTTGTCTATTTTTGCTCTTATAATAAAGAATTATGTGACATTGACAGATGTAAAATCCACCATCTTGAATTTTATTAATACAATTTTATTCAGCTTGGGAAATTGTTTAATTTAATACCAATCATTAAAATCATTTAATTTCATACCAAACTTGTCTATTTTTGCTGTTATAATTAATAATTATGTGACGTTGACAGATGTAAAATCCACCATCTTGAATTTTATTAATACAATTTTATTCAGCTTGGGAAATTGTTTAATTTAATACCAATCATTAAAATCATTTAATTTCATACCAAACTTGTCTATTTTTGCTCTTATAATAAAGAATTATGTGACATTGACAGATGTAAAATCCACCATCTTGAATTTTATTAATACAATTTTATTCAGCTTGGGAAATTGTTTAATTTAATACCAATCATTAAAATCATTTAATTTCATACCAAACTTGTCTATTTTTGCTCTTATAATAAAGAATTATGTGACATTGACAGATGTCAAATCCACCATCTTGAATTTTATTAATACACTTTTATTACGCTTGGGAAATTGTTTAATTTAATACCAATCATTAAAATCATTTAATTTCATACCAAACTTGTCTATTTTTGCTGTTATAATTAATAATTATGTGACGTTGACAGATGTAAAATCCACCATCTTGAATTTTATTAATACAATTTTATTCAGCTTGGGAAATTGTTTAATTTAATACCAATCATTAAAATCATTTAATTTCATACCAAACTTGTCTATTTTTGCTCTTATAATAAAGAATTATGTGACATTGACAGATGTAAAATCCACCATCTTGAATTTTATTAATACAATTTTATTCAGCTTGGGAAATTGTTTAATTTAATACCAATCATTAAAATCATTTAATTTCATACCAAACTTGTCTATTTTTGCTCTTATAATAAAGAATTATGTGACATTGACAGATGTCAAATCCACCATCTTGAATTTTATTAATACACTTTTATTACGCTTGGGAAATTGTTTAATTTAATACCAATCATTAAAATCATTTAATTTCATACCAAACTTGTCTATTTTTGCTCTTATAATAAAGAATTATGTGACATTGACAGATGTAAAATCCACCATCTTGAATTTTATTAATACACTTTTATTACGCTTGGGAAATTGTTTAATTTAATACCAATCATTAAAATCATTTAATTTCATACCAAACTTGTCTATTTTTGCTGTTATAATTAATAATTATGTGACGTTGACAGATGTAAAATCCACCATCTTGAATTTTATTAATACAATTTTATTCAGCTTGGGAAATTGTTTAATTTAATACCAATCATTAAAATCATTTAATTTCATACCAAACTTGTCTATTTTTGCTGTTATAATTAATAATTATGTGACGTTGACAGATGTAAAATCCACCATCTTGAATTTTATTAATACAATTTTATTCAGCTTGGGAAATTGTTTAATTTAATACCAATCATTAAAATCATTTAATTTCATACCAAACTTGTCTATTTTTGCTCTTATAATAAAGAATTATGTGACATTGACAGATGTAAAATCCACCATCTTGAATTTTATTAATACAATTTTATTCAGCTTGGGAAATTGTTTAATTTAATACCAATCATTAAAATCATTTAATTTCATACCAAACTTGTCTATTTTTGCTGTTATAATTAATAATTATGTGACGTTGACAGATGTAAAATCCACCATCTTGAATTTTATTAATACACTTTTATTACGCTTGGGAAATTGTTTAATTTAATACCAATCATTAAAATCATTTAATTTCATACCAAACTTGTCTATTTTTGCTCTTATAATAAAGAATTATGTGACATTGACAGATGTAAAATCCACCATCTTGAATTTTATTAATACAATTTTATTCAGCTTGGGAAATTGTTTAATTTAATACCAATCATTAAAATCATTTAATTTCATACCAAACTTGTCTATTTTTGCTGTTATAATTAATAATTATGTGACATTGACAGATGTAAAATCCACCATCTTGAATTTTATTAATACACTTTTATTACGCTTGGGAAATTGTTTAATTTAATACCAATCATTAAAATCATTTAATTTCATACCAAACTTGTCTATTTTTGCTCTTATAATAAAGAATTATGTGACATTGACAGATGTAAAATCCACCATCTTGAATTTTATTAATACAATTTTATTCAGCTTGGGAAATTGTTTAATTTAATACCAATCATTAAAATCATTTAATTTCATACCAAACTTGTCTATTTTTGCTGTTATAATTAATAATTATGTGACGTTGACAGATGTAAAATCCACCATCTTGAATTTTATTAATACAATTTTATTCAGCTTGGGAAATTGTTTAATTTAATACCAATCATTAAAATCATTTAATTTCATACCAAACTTGTCTATTTTTGCTGTTATAATTAATAATTATGTGACGTTGACAGATGTAAAATCCACCATCTTGAATTTTATTAATACAATTTTATTCAGCTTGGGAAATTGTTTAATTTAATACCAATCATTAAAATCATTTAATTTCATACCAAACTTGTCTATTTTTGCTCTTATAATAAAGAATTATGTGACATTGACAGATGTAAAATCCACCATCTTGAATTTTATTAATACACTTTTATTACGCTTGGGAAATTGTTTAATTTAATACCAATCATTAAAATCATTTAATTTCATACCAAACTTGTCTATTTTTGCTGTTATAATTAATAATTATGTGACGTTGACAGATGTAAAATCCACCATCTTGAATTTTATTAATACAATTTTATTCAGCTTGGGAAATTGTTTAATTTAATACCAATCATTAAAATCATTTAATTTCATACCAAACTTGTCTATTTTTGCTGTTATAATTAATAATTATGTGACGTTGACAGATGTAAAATCCACCATCTTGAATTTTATTAATACAATTTTATTCAGCTTGGGAAATTGTTTAATTTAATACCAATCATTAAAATCATTTAATTTCATACCAAACTTGTCTATTTTTGCTGTTATAATTAATAATTATGTGACGTTGACAGATGTAAAATCCACCATCTTGAATTTTATTAATACAATTTTATTCAGCTTGGGAAATTGTTTAATTTAATACCAATCATTAAAATCATTTAATTTCATACCAAACTTGTCTATTTTTGCTGTTATAATTAATAATTATGTGACGTTGACAGATGTAAAATCCACCATCTTGAATTTTATTAATACACTTTTATTACGCTTGGGAAATTGTTTAATTTAATACCAATCATTAAAATCATTTAATTTCATACCAAACTTGTCTATTTTTGCTCTTATAATAAAGAATTATGTGACATTGACAGATGTAAAATCCACCATCTTGAATTTTATTAATACAATTTTATTCAGCTTGGGAAATTGTTTAATTTAATACCAATCATTAAAATCATTTAATTTCATACCAAACTTGTCTATTTTTGCTGTTATAATTAATAATTATGTGACGTTGACAGATGTAAAATCCACCATCTTGAATTTTATTAATACAATTTTATTCAGCTTGGGAAATTGTTTAATTTAATACCAATCATTAAAATCATTTAATTTCATACCAAACTTGTCTATTTTTGCTGTTATAATTAATAATTATGTGACGTTGACAGATGTAAAATCCACCATCTTGAATTTTATTAATACAATTTTATTCAGCTTGGGAAATTGTTTAATTTAATACCAATCATTAAAATCATTTAATTTCATACCAAACTTGTCTATTTTTGCTGTTATAATTAATAATTATGTGACGTTGACAGATGTAAAATCCACCATCTTGAATTTTATTAATACACTTTTATTACGCTTGGGAAATTGTTTAATTTAATACCAATCATTAAAATCATTTAATTTCATACCAAACTTGTCTATTTTTGCTCTTATAATAAAGAATTATGTGACATTGACAGATGTAAAATCCACCATCTTGAATTTTATTAATACAATTTTATTCAGCTTGGGAAATTGTTTAATTTAATACCAATCATTAAAATCATTTAATTTCATACCAAACTTGTCTATTTTTGCTCTTATAATAAAGAATTATGTGACATTGACAGATGTAAAATCCACCATCTTGAATTTTATTAATACAATTTTATTCAGCTTGGGAAATTGTTTAATTTAATACCAATCATTAAAATCATTTAATTTCATACCAAACTTGTCTATTTTTGCTCTTATAATAAAGAATTATGTGACATTGACAGATGTAAAATCCACCATCTTGAATTTTATTAATACAATTTTATTCAGCTTGGGAAATTGTTTAATTTAATACCAATCATTAAAATCATTTAATTTCATACCAAACTTGTCTATTTTTGCTCTTATAATAAAGAATTATGTGACATTGACAGATGTAAAATCCACCATCTTGAATTTTATTAATACAATTTTATTCAGCTTGGGAAATTGTTTAATTTAATACCAATCATTAAAATCATTTAATTTCATACCAAACTTGTCTATTTTTGCTGTTATAATTAATAATTATGTGACGTTGACAGATGTAAAATCCACCATCTTGAATTTTATTAATACAATTTTATTCAGCTTGGGAAATTGTTTAATTTAATACCAATCATTAAAATCATTTAATTTCATACCAAACTTGTCTATTTTTGCTGTTATAATTAATAATTATGTGACGTTGACAGATGTAAAATCCACCATCTTGAATTTTATTAATACAATTTTATTCAGCTTGGGAAATTGTTTAATTTAATACCAATCATTAAAATCATTTAATTTCATACCAAACTTGTCTATTTTTGCTGTTATAATTAATAATTATGTGACGTTGACAGATGTAAAATCCACCATCTTGAATTTTATTAATACAATTTTATTCAGCTTGGGAAATTGTTTAATTTAATACCAATCATTAAAATCATTTAATTTCATACCAAACTTGTCTATTTTTGCTGTTATAATTAATAATTATGTGACGTTGACAGATGTAAAATCCACCATCTTGAATTTTATTAATACACTTTTATTACGCTTGGGAAATTGTTTAATTTAATACCAATCATTAAAATCATTTAATTTCATACCAAACTTGTCTATTTTTGCTCTTATAATAAAGAATTATGTGACATTGACAGATGTAAAATCCACCATCTTGAATTTTATTAATACAATTTTATTCAGCTTGGGAAATTGTTTAATTTAATACCAATCATTAAAATCATTTAATTTCATACCAAACTTGTCTATTTTTGCTGTTATAATTAATAATTATGTGACGTTGACAGATGTAAAATCCACCATCTTGAATTTTATTAATACAATTTTATTCAGCTTGGGAAATTGTTTAATTTAATACCAATCATTAAAATCATTTAATTTCATACCAAACTTGTCTATTTTTGCTGTTATAATTAATAATTATGTGACGTTGACAGATGTAAAATCCACCATCTTGAATTTTATTAATACAATTTTATTCAGCTTGGGAAATTGTTTAATTTAATACCAATCATTAAAATCATTTAATTTCATACCAAACTTGTCTATTTTTGCTGTTATAATTAATAATTATGTGACGTTGACAGATGTAAAATCCACCATCTTGAATTTTATTAATACACTTTTATTACGCTTGGGAAATTGTTTAATTTAATACCAATCATTAAAATCATTTAATTTCATACCAAACTTGTCTATTTTTGCTCTTATAATAAAGAATTATGTGACATTGACAGATGTAAAATCCACCATCTTGAATTTTATTAATACAATTTTATTCAGCTTGGGAAATTGTTTAATTTAATACCAATCATTAAAATCATTTAATTTCATACCAAACTTGTCTATTTTTGCTCTTATAATAAAGAATTATGTGACATTGACAGATGTAAAATCCACCATCTTGAATTTTATTAATACAATTTTATTCAGCTTGGGAAATTGTTTAATTTAATACCAATCATTAAAATCATTTAATTTCATACCAAACTTGTCTATTTTTGCTCTTATAATAAAGAATTATGTGACATTGACAGATGTAAAATCCACCATCTTGAATTTTATTAATACAATTTTATTCAGCTTGGGAAATTGTTTAATTTAATACCAATCATTAAAATCATTTAATTTCATACCAAACTTGTCTATTTTTGCTCTTATAATAAAGAATTATGTGACATTGACAGATGTAAAATCCACCATCTTGAATTTTATTAATACAATTTTATTCAGCTTGGGAAATTGTTTAATTTAATACCAATCATTAAAATCATTTAATTTCATACCAAACTTGTCTATTTTTGCTCTTATAATAAAGAATTATGTGACATTGACAGATGTAAAATCCACCATCTTGAATTTTATTAATACAATTTTATTCAGCTTGGGAAATTGTTTAATTTAATACCAATCATTAAAATCATTTAATTTCATACCAAACTTGTCTATTTTTGCTGTTATAATTAATAATTATGTGACGTTGACAGATGTAAAATCCACCATCTTGAATTTTATTAATACACTTTTATTACGCTTGGGAAATTGTTTAATTTAATACCAATCATTAAAATCATTTAATTTCATACCAAACTTGTCTATTTTTGCTCTTATAATAAAGAATTATGTGACATTGACAGATGTAAAATCCACCATCTTGAATTTTATTAATACAATTTTATTCAGCTTGGGAAATTGTTTAATTTAATACCAATCATTAAAATCATTTAATTTCATACCAAACTTGTCTATTTTTGCTGTTATAATTAATAATTATGTGACATTGACAGATGTAAAATCCACCATCTTGAATTTTATTAATACACTTTTATTACGCTTGGGAAATTGTTTAATTTAATACCAATCATTAAAATCATTTAATTTCATACCAAACTTGTCTATTTTTGCTGTTATAATAAATAATTATGTGACATTGACAGATGTAAAATCCACCATCTTGAATTTTATTAATACACTTTTATTACGCTTGGGAAATTGTTTAATTTAATACCAATCATTAAAATCATTTAATTTCATACCAAACTTGTCTATTTTTGCTCTTATAATAAAGAATTATGTGACATTGACAGATGTAAAATCCACCATCTTGAATTTTATTAATACAATTTTATTCAGCTTGGGAAATTGTTTAATTTAATACCAATCATTAAAATCATTTAATTTCATACCAAACTTGTCTATTTTTGCTCTTATAATAAAGAATTATGTGACATTGACAGATGTCAAATCCACCCTCTTGAATTTTATTAATACACTTTTATTACGCTTGGGAAATTGTTTAATTTAATACCAATCATTAAAATCATTTAATTTCATACCAAACTTGTCTATTTTTGCTCTTATAATAAAGAATTATGTGACATTGACAGATGTAAAATCCACCATCTTGAATTTTATTAATACACTTTTATTACGCTTGGGAAATTGTTTAATTTAATACCAATCATTAAAATCATTTAATTTCATACCAAACTTGTCTATTTTTGCTGTTATAATTAATAATTATGTGACGTTGACAGATGTAAAATCCACCATCTTGAATTTTATTAATACACTTTTATTACGCTTGGGAAATTGTTTAATTTAATACCAATCATTAAAATCATTTAATTTCATACCAAACTTGTCTATTTTTGCTGTTATAATTAATAATTATGTGACGTTGACAGATGTAAAATCCACCATCTTGAATTTTATTAATACACTTTTATTACGCTTGGGAAATTGTTTAATTTAATACCAATCATTAAAATCATTTAATTTCATACCAAACTTGTCTATTTTGGCTGTTATAATTAATAATTATGTGACGTTGACAGATGTAAAATCCACCATCTTGAATTTTATTAATACACTTTTATTACGCTTGGGAAATTGTTTAATTTAATACCAATCATTAAAATCATTTAATTTCATACCAAACTTGTCTATTTTTGCTGTTATAATTAATAATTATGTGACGTTGACAGATGTAAAATCCACCATCTTGAATTTTATTAATACAATTTTATTCAGCTTGGGAAATTGTTTAATTTAATACCAATCATTAAAATCATTTAATTTCATACCAAACTTGTCTATTTTTGCTGTTATAATTAATAATTATGTGACGTTGACAGATGTAAAATCCACCATCTTGAATTTTATTAATACACTTTTATTACGCTTGGGAAATTGTTTAATTTAATACCAATCATTAAAATCATTTAATTTCATACCAAACTTGTCTATTTTTGCTCTTATAATAAAGAATTATGTGACATTGACAGATGTAAAATCCACCATCTTGAATTTTATTAATACAATTTTATTCAGCTTGGGAAATTGTTTAATTTAATACCAATCATTAAAATCATTTAATTTCATACCAAACTTGTCTATTTTTGCTGTTATAATTAATAATTATGTGACGTTGACAGATGTAAAATCCACCATCTTGAATTTTATTAATACACTTTTATTACGCTTGGGAAATTGTTTAATTTAATACCAATCATTAAAATCATTTAATTTCATACCAAACTTGTCTATTTTTGCTCTTATAATAAAGAATTATGTGACATTGACAGATGTAAAATCCACCATCTTGAATTTTATTAATACAATTTTATTCAGCTTGGGAAATTGTTTAATTTAATACCAATCATTAAAATCATTTAATTTCATACCAAACTTGTCTATTTTTGCTGTTATAATTAATAATTATGTGACGTTGACAGATGTAAAATCCACCATCTTGAATTTTATTAATACAATTTTATTCAGCTTGGGAAATTGTTTAATTTAATACCAATCATTAAAATCATTTAATTTCATACCAAACTTGTCTATTTTTGCTGTTATAATTAATAATTATGTGACGTTGACAGATGTAAAATCCACCATCTTGAATTTTATTAATACACTTTTATTACGCTTGGCAAATTGTTTAATTTAATACCAATCATTAAAATCATTTAATTTCATACCAAACTTGTCTATTTTTGCTCTTATAATAAAGAATTATGTGACATTGACAGATGTAAAATCCACCATCTTGAATTTTATTAATACACTTTTATTACGCTTGGGAAATTGTTTAATTTAATACCAATCATTAAAATCATTTAATTTCATACCAAACTTGTCTATTTTTGCTCTTATAATAAAGAATTATGTGACATTGACAGATGTAAAATCCACCATCTTGAATTTTATTAATACACTTTTATTACGCTTGGGAAATTGTTTAATTTAATACCAATCATTAAAATCATTTAATTTCATACCAAACTTGTCTATTTTTGCTCTTATAATAAAGAATTATGTGACATTGACAGATGTAAAATCCACCATCTTGAATTTTATTAATACAATTTTATTCAGCTTGGGAAATTGTTTAATTTAATACCAATCATTAAAATCATTTAATTTCATACCAAACTTGTCTATTTTTGCTGTTATAATTAATAATTATGTGACGTTGACAGATGTAAAATCCACCATCTTGAATTTTATTAATACACTTTTATTACGCTTGGGAAATTGTTTAATTTAATACCAATCATTAAAATCATTTAATTTCATACCAAACTTGTCTATTTTTGCTCTTATAATAAAGAATTATGTGACATTGACAGATGTAAAATCCACCATCTTGAATTTTATTAATACAATTTTATTCAGCTTGGGAAATTGTTTAATTTAATACCAATCATTAAAATCATTTAATTTCATACCAAACTTGTCTATTTTTGCTGTTATAATTAATAATTATGTGACGTTGACAGATGTAAAATCCACCATCTTGAATTTTATTAATACACTTTTATTACGCTTGGGAAATTGTTTAATTTAATACCAATCATTAAAATCATTTTATTTCATACCAAACTTGTCTATTTTTGCTCTTATAATAAAGAATTATGTGACATTGACAGATGTAAAATCCACCATCTTGAATTTTATTAATACAATTTTATTCAGCTTGGGAAATTGTTTAATTTAATACCAATCATTAAAATCATTTAATTTCATACCAAACTTGTCTATTTTTGCTGTTATAATTAATAATTATGTGACATTGACAGATGTCAAATCCACCATCTTGAATTTTATTAATACACTTTTATTACGCTTGGGAAATTGTTTAATTTAATACCAATCATTAAAATCATTTAATTTCATACCAAACTTGTCTATTTTTGCTGTTATAATTAATAATTATGTGACATTGACAGATGTCAAATCCACCATCTTGAATTTTATTAATACACTTTTATTACGCTTGGGAAATTGTTTAATTTAATACCAATCATTAAAATCATTTAATTTCATACCAAACTTGTCTATTTTTGCTGTTATAATTAATAATTATGTGACGTTGACAGATGTAAAATCCACCATCTTGAATTTTATTAATACACTTTTATTACGCTTGGGAAATTGTTTAATTTAATACCAATCATTAAAATCATTTAATTTCATACCAAACTTGTCTATTTTTGCTGTTATAATTAATAATTATTTGACGTTGACAGATGTAAAATCCACCATCTTGAATTTTATTAATACACTTTTATTACGCTTGGGAAATTGTTTAATTTAATACCAATCATTAAAATCATTTAATTTCATACCAAACTTGTCTATTTTTGCTGTTATAATTAATAATTATGTGACATTGACAGATGTCAAATCCACCATCTTGAATTTTATTAATACACTTTTATTACGCTTGGGAAATTGTTTAATTTAATACCAATCATTAAAATCATTTAATTTCATACCAAACTTGTCTATTTTTGCTGTTATAATAAATAATTATGTGACATTGACAGATGTAAAATCCACCATCTTGAATTTTATTAATACACTTTTATTACGCTTGGGAAATTGTTTAATTTAATACCAATCATTAAAATCATTTAATTTCATACCAAACTTGTCTATTTTTGCTGTTATAATTAATAATTATGTGACGTTGACAGATGTAAAATCCACCATCTTGAATTTTATTAATACACTTTTATTACGCTTGGGAAATTGTTTAATTTAATACCAATCATTAAAATCATTTAATTTCATACCAAACTTGTCTATTTTTGCTGTTATAATAAATAATTATGTGACATTGACAGATGTCAAATCCACCATCTTGAATTTTATTAATACAATTTTATTACGCTTGGGAAATTGTTTAATTTAATACCAATCATTAAAATCATTTAATTTCATACCAAACTTGTCTATTTTTGCTGTTATAATTAATAATTATTTGACGTTGACAGATGTAAAATCCACCATCTTGAATTTTATTAATACACTTTTATTACGCTTGGGAAATTGTTTAATTTAATACCAATCATTAAAATCATTTAATTTCATACCAAACTTGTCTATTTTTGCTGTTATAATTAATAATTATGTGACATTGACAGATGTCAAATCCACCATCTTGAATTTTATTAATACACTTTTATTACGCTTGGGAAATTGTTTAATTTAATACCAATCATTAAAATCATTTAATTTCATACCAAACTTGTCTATTTTTGCTGTTATAATTAATAATTATGTGACGTTGACAGATGTAAAATCCACCATCTTGAATTTTATTAATACACTTTTATTACGCTTGGGAAATTGTTTAATTTAATACCAATCATTAAAATCATTTAATTTCATACCAAACTTGTCTATTTTTGCTGTTATAATTAATAATTATGTGACGTTGACAGATGTAAAATCCACCATCTTGAATTTTATTAATACACTTTTATTACGCTTGGGAAATTGTTTAATTTAATACCAATCATTAAAATCATTTAATTTCATACCAAACTTGTCTATTTTTGCTGTTATAATTAATAATTATTTGACGTTGACAGATGTAAAATCCACCATCTTGAATTTTATTAATACACTTTTATTACGCTTGGGAAATTGTTTAATTTAATACCAATCATTAAAATCATTTAATTTCATACCAAACTTGTCTATTTTTGCTGTTATAATTAATAATTATGTGACATTGACAGATGTCAAATCCACCATCTTGAATTTTATTAATACACTTTTATTACGCTTGGGAAATTGTTTAATTTAATACCAATCATTAAAATCATTTAATTTCATACCAAACTTGTCTATTTTTGCTGTTATAATTAATAATTATGTGACATTGACAGATGTCAAATCCACCATCTTGAATTTTATTAATACACTTTTATTACGCTTGGGAAATTGTTTAATTTAATACCAATCATTAAAATCATTTAATTTCATACCAAACTTGTCTATTTTTGCTGTTATAATTAATAATTATGTGACATTGACAGATGTCAAATCCACCATCTTGAATTTTATTAATACACTTTTATTACGCTTGGGAAATTGTTTAATTTAATACCAATCATTAAAATCATTTAATTTCATACCAAACTTGTCTATTTTTGCTGTTATAATTAATAATTATGTGACATTGACAGATGTCAAATCCACCATCTTGAATTTTATTAATACACTTTTATTACGCTTGGGAAATTGTTTAATTTAATACCAATCATTAAAATCATTTAATTTCATACCAAACTTGTCTATTTTTGCTGTTATAATTAATAATTATGTGACGTTGACAGATGTAAAATCCACCATCTTGAATTTTATTAATACACTTTTATTACGCTTGGGAAATTGTTTAATTTAATACCAATCATTAAAATCATTTAATTTCATACCAAACTTGTCTATTTTTGCTGTTATAATTAATAATTATGTGACGTTGACAGATGTAAAATCCACCATCTTGAATTTTATTAATACACTTTTATTACGCTTGGGAAATTGTTTAATTTAATACCAATCATTAAAATCATTTAATTTCATACCAAACTTGTCTATTTTTGCTGTTATAATTAATAATTATTTGACGTTGACAGATGTAAAATCCACCATCTTGAATTTTATTAATACACTTTTATTACGCTTGGGAAATTGTTTAATTTAATACCAATCATTAAAATCATTTAATTTCATACCAAACTTGTCTATTTTTGCTGTTATAATTAATAATTATGTGACATTGACAGATGTCAAATCCACCATCTTGAATTTTATTAATACACTTTTATTACGCTTGGGAAATTGTTTAATTTAATACCAATCATTAAAATCATTTAATTTCATACCAAACTTGTCTATTTTTGCTGTTATAATAAATAATTATGTGACATTGACAGATGTAAAATCCACCATCTTGAATTTTATTAATACACTTTTATTACGCTTGGGAAATTGTTTAATTTAATACCAATCATTAAAATCATTTAATTTCATACCAAACTTGTCTATTTTTGCTGTTATAATTAATAATTATTTGACGTTGACAGATGTAAAATCCACCATCTTGAATTTTATTAATACACTTTTATTACGCTTGGGAAATTGTTTAATTTAATACCAATCATTAAAATCATTTAATTTCATACCAAACTTGTCTATTTTTGCTGTTATAATTAATAATTATGTGACATTGACAGATGTCAAATCCACCATCTTGAATTTTATTAATACACTTTTATTACGCTTGGGAAATTGTTTAATTTAATACCAATCATTAAAATCATTTAATTTCATACCAAACTTGTCTATTTTTGCTGTTATAATTAATAATTATGTGACATTGACAGATGTCAAATCCACCATCTTGAATTTTATTAATACACTTTTATTACGCTTGGGAAATTGTTTAATTTAATACCAATCATTAAAATCATTTAATTTCATACCAAACTTGTCTATTTTTGCTGTTATAATTAATAATTATTTGACGTTGACAGATGTAAAATCCACCATCTTGAATTTTATTAATACACTTTTATTACGCTTGGGAAATTGTTTAATTTAATACCAATCATTAAAATCATTTAATTTCATACCAAACTTGTCTATTTTTGCTGTTATAATTAATAATTATGTGACATTGACAGATGTCAAATCCACCATCTTGAATTTTATTAATACACTTTTATTACGCTTGGGAAATTGTTTAATTTAATACCAATCATTAAAATCATTTAATTTCATACCAAACTTGTCTATTTTTGCTGTTATAATTAATAATTATGTGACGTTGACAGATGTAAAATCCACCATCTTGAATTTTATTAATACACTTTTATTACGCTTGGGAAATTGTTTAATTTAATACCAATCATTAAAATCATTTAATTTCATACCAAACTTGTCTATTTTTGCTGTTATAATTAATAATTATGTGACGTTGACAGATGTAAAATCCACCATCTTGAATTTTATTAATACACTTTTATTACGCTTGGGAAATTGTTTAATTTAATACCAATCATTAAAATCATTTAATTTCATACCAAACTTGTCTATTTTTGCTGTTATAATTAATAATTATTTGACGTTGACAGATGTAAAATCCACCATCTTGAATTTTATTAATACACTTTTATTACGCTTGGGAAATTGTTTAATTTAATACCAATCATTAAAATCATTTAATTTCATACCAAACTTGTCTATTTTTGCTGTTATAATTAATAATTATGTGACATTGACAGATGTCAAATCCACCATCTTGAATTTTATTAATACACTTTTATTACGCTTGGGAAATTGTTTAATTTAATACCAATCATTAAAATCATTTAATTTCATACCAAACTTGTCTATTTTTGCTGTTATAATAAATAATTATGTGACATTGACAGATGTAAAATCCACCATCTTGAATTTTATTAATACACTTTTATTACGCTTGGGAAATTGTTTAATTTAATACCAATCATTAAAATCATTTAATTTCATACCAAACTTGTCTATTTTTGCTGTTATAATTAATAATTATGTGACGTTGACAGATGTAAAATCCACCATCTTGAATTTTATTAATACACTTTTATTACGCTTGGGAAATTGTTTAATTTAATACCAATCATTAAAATCATTTAATTTCATACCAAACTTGTCTATTTTTGCTGTTATAATAAATAATTATGTGACATTGACAGATGTAAAATCCACCATCTTGAATTTTATTAATACACTTTTATTACGCTTGGGAAATTGTTTAATTTAATACCAATCATTAAAATCATTTAATTTCATACCAAACTTGTCTATTTTTGCTGTTATAATAAATAATTATGTGACATTGACAGATGTAAAATCCACCATCTTGAATTTTATTAATACACTTTTATTACGCTTGGGAAATTGTTTAATTTAATACCAATCATTAAAATCATTTAATTTCATACCAAACTTGTCTATTTTTGCTCTTATAATAAAGAATTATGTGACATTGACAGATGTAAAATCCACCATCTTGAATTTTATTAATACAATTTTATTCAGCTTGGGAAATTGTTTAATTTAATACCAATCATTAAAATCATTTAATTTCATACCAAACTTGTCTATTTTTGCTGTTATAATTAATAATTATGTGACATTGACAGATGTCAAATCCACCATCTTGAATTTTATTAATACACTTTTATTACGCTTGGGAAATTGTTTAATTTAATACCAATCATTAAAATCATTTAATTTCATACCAAACTTGTCTATTTTTGCTCTTATAATAAAGAATTATGTGACATTGACAGATGTAAAATCCACCATCTTGAATTTTATTAATACAATTTTATTCAGCTTGGGAAATTGTTTAATTTAATACCAATCATTAAAATCATTTAATTTCATACCAAACTTGTCTATTTTTGCTCTTATAATAAAGAATTATGTGACATTGACAGATGTAAAATCCACCATCTTGAATTTTATTAATACACTTTTATTACGCTTGGGAAATTGTTTAATTTAATACCAATCATTAAAATCATTTAATTTCATACCAAACTTGTCTATTTTTGCTCTTATAATAAAGAATTATGTGACATTGACAGATGTAAAATCCACCATCTTGAATTTTATTAATACACTTTTATTACGCTTGGGAAATTGTTTAATTTAATACCAATCATTAAAATCATTTAATTTCATACCAAACTTGTCTATTTTTGCTCTTATAATAAAGAATTATGTGACATTGACAGATGTCAAATCCACCATCTTGAATTTTATTAATACACTTTTATTACGCTTGGGAAATTGTTTAATTTAATACCAATCATTAAAATCATTTAATTTCATACCAAACTTGTCTATTTTTGCTCTTATAATAAAGAATTATGTGACATTGACAGATGTCAAATCCACCATCTTGAATTTTATTAATACACTTTTATTACGCTTGGGAAATTGTTTAATTTAATACCAATCATTAAAATCATTTAATTTCATACCAAACTTGTCTATTTTTGCTCTTATAATAAAGAATTATGTGACATTGACAGATGTAAAATCCACCATCTTGAATTTTATTAATACACTTTTATTACGCTTGGGAAATTGTTTAATTTAATACCAATCATTAAAATCATTTAATTTCATACCAAACTTGTCTATTTTTGCTCTTATAATAAAGAATTATGTGACATTGACAGATGTCAAATCCACCATCTTGAATTTTATTAATACACTTTTATTACGCTTGGGAAATTGTTTAATTTAATACCAATCATTAAAATCATTTAATTTCATACCAAACTTGTCTATTTTTGCTGTTATAATTAATAATTATGTGACATTGACAGATGTCAAATCCACCATCTTGAATTTTATTAATACACTTTTATTACGCTTGGGAAATTGTTTAATTTAATACCAATCATTAAAATCATTTAATTTCATACCAAACTTGTCTATTTTTGCTCTTATAATAAAGAATTATGTGACATTGACAGATGTAAAATCCACCATCTTGAATTTTATTAATACACTTTTATTACGCTTGGGAAATTGTTTAATTTAATACCAATCATTAAAATCATTTAATTTCATACCAAACTTGTCTATTTTTGCTCTTATAATAAAGAATTATGTGACATTGACAGATGTAAAATCCACCATCTTGAATTTTATTAATACACTTTTATTACGCTTGGGAAATTGTTTAATTTAATACCAATCATTAAAATCATTTAATTTCATACCAAACTTGTCTATTTTTGCTCTTATAATAAAGAATTATGTGACATTGACAGATGTAAAATCCACCATCTTGAATTTTATTAATACAATTTTATTCAGCTTGGGAAATTGTTTAATTTAATACCAATCATTAAAATCATTTAATTTCATACCAAACTTGTCTATTTTTGCTGTTATAATTAATAATTATGTGACGTTGACAGATGTAAAATCCACCATCTTGAATTTTATTAATACACTTTTATTACGCTTGGGAAATTGTTTAATTTAATACCAATCATTAAAATCATTTAATTTCATACCAAACTTGTCTATTTTTGCTGTTATAATTAATAATTATGTGACGTTGACAGATGTAAAATCCACCATCTTGAATTTTATTAATACACTTTTATTACGCTTGGGAAATTGTTTAATTTAATACCAATCATTAAAATCATTTAATTTCATACCAAACTTGTCTATTTTTGCTGTTATAATTAATAATTATTTGACGTTGACAGATGTAAAATCCACCATCTTGAATTTTATTAATACACTTTTATTACGCTTGGGAAATTGTTTAATTTAATACCAATCATTAAAATCATTTAATTTCATACCAAACTTGTCTATTTTTGCTGTTATAATTAATAATTATGTGACATTGACAGATGTCAAATCCACCATCTTGAATTTTATTAATACACTTTTATTACGCTTGGGAAATTGTTTAATTTAATACCAATCATTAAAATCATTTAATTTCATACCAAACTTGTCTATTTTTGCTGTTATAATAAATAATTATGTGACATTGACAGATGTAAAATCCACCATCTTGAATTTTATTAATACACTTTTATTACGCTTGGGAAATTGTTTAATTTAATACCAATCATTAAAATCATTTAATTTCATACCAAACTTGTCTATTTTTGCTGTTATAATTAATAATTATGTGACGTTGACAGATGTAAAATCCACCATCTTGAATTTTATTAATACACTTTTATTACGCTTGGGAAATTGTTTAATTTAATACCAATCATTAAAATCATTTAATTTCATACCAAACTTGTCTATTTTTGCTGTTATAATAAATAATTATGTGACATTGACAGATGTAAAATCCACCATCTTGAATTTTATTAATACACTTTTATTACGCTTGGGAAATTGTTTAATTTAATACCAATCATTAAAATCATTTAATTTCATACCAAACTTGTCTATTTTTGCTGTTATAATAAATAATTATGTGACATTGACAGATGTAAAATCCACCATCTTGAATTTTATTAATACACTTTTATTACGCTTGGGAAATTGTTTAATTTAATACCAATCATTAAAATCATTTAATTTCATACCAAACTTGTCTATTTTTGCTCTTATAATAAAGAATTATGTGACATTGACAGATGTAAAATCCACCATCTTGAATTTTATTAATACAATTTTATTCAGCTTGGGAAATTGTTTAATTTAATACCAATCATTAAAATCATTTAATTTCATACCAAACTTGTCTATTTTTGCTGTTATAATTAATAATTATGTGACATTGACAGATGTCAAATCCACCATCTTGAATTTTATTAATACACTTTTATTACGCTTGGGAAATTGTTTAATTTAATACCAATCATTAAAATCATTTAATTTCATACCAAACTTGTCTATTTTTGCTCTTATAATAAAGAATTATGTGACATTGACAGATGTAAAATCCACCATCTTGAATTTTATTAATACAATTTTATTCAGCTTGGGAAATTGTTTAATTTAATACCAATCATTAAAATCATTTAATTTCATACCAAACTTGTCTATTTTTGCTCTTATAATAAAGAATTATGTGACATTGACAGATGTAAAATCCACCATCTTGAATTTTATTAATACACTTTTATTACGCTTGGGAAATTGTTTAATTTAATACCAATCATTAAAATCATTTAATTTCATACCAAACTTGTCTATTTTTGCTCTTATAATAAAGAATTATGTGACATTGACAGATGTAAAATCCACCATCTTGAATTTTATTAATACACTTTTATTACGCTTGGGAAATTGTTTAATTTAATACCAATCATTAAAATCATTTAATTTCATACCAAACTTGTCTATTTTTGCTCTTATAATAAAGAATTATGTGACATTGACAGATGTAAAATCCACCATCTTGAATTTTATTAATACACTTTTATTACGCTTGGGAAATTGTTTAATTTAATACCAATCATTAAAATCATTTAATTTCATACCAAACTTGTCTATTTTTGCTCTTATAATAAAGAATTATGTGACATTGACAGATGTCAAATCCACCATCTTGAATTTTATTAATACACTTTTATTACGCTTGGGAAATTGTTTAATTTAATACCAATCATTAAAATCATTTAATTTCATACCAAACTTGTCTATTTTTGCTCTTATAATAAAGAATTATGTGACATTGACAGATGTAAAATCCACCATCTTGAATTTTATTAATACACTTTTATTACGCTTGGGAAATTGTTTAATTTAATACCAATCATTAAAATCATTTAATTTCATACCAAACTTGTCTATTTTTGCTCTTATAATAAAGAATTATGTGACATTGACAGATGTAAAATCCACCATCTTGAATTTTATTAATACACTTTTATTACGCTTGGGAAATTGTTTAATTTAATACCAATCATTAAAATCATTTAATTTCATACCAAACTTGTCTATTTTTGCTGTTATAATTAATAATTATGTGACATTGACAGATGTCAAATCCACCATCTTGAATTTTATTAATACACTTTTATTACGCTTGGGAAATTGTTTAATTTAATACCAATCATTAAAATCATTTAATTTCATACCAAACTTGTCTATTTTTGCTGTTATAATAAATAATTATGTGACATTGACAGATGTAAAATCCACCATCTTGAATTTTATTAATACACTTTTATTACGCTTGGGAAATTGTTTAATTTAATACCAATCATTAAAATCATTTAATTTCATACCAAACTTGTCTATTTTTGCTGTTATAATTAATAATTATGTGACGTTGACAGATGTAAAATCCACCATCTTGAATTTTATTAATACACTTTTATTACGCTTGGGAAATTGTTTAATTTAATACCAATCATTAAAATCATTTAATTTCATACCAAACTTGTCTATTTTTGCTGTTATAATAAATAATTATGTGACATTGACAGATGTAAAATCCACCATCTTGAATTTTATTAATACACTTTTATTACGCTTGGGAAATTGTTTAATTTAATACCAATCATTAAAATCATTTAATTTCATACCAAACTTGTCTATTTTTGCTGTTATAATAAATAATTATGTGACATTGACAGATGTAAAATCCACCATCTTGAATTTTATTAATACACTTTTATTACGCTTGGGAAATTGTTTAATTTAATACCAATCATTAAAATCATTTAATTTCATACCAAACTTGTCTATTTTTGCTCTTATAATAAAGAATTATGTGACATTGACAGATGTAAAATCCACCATCTTGAATTTTATTAATACAATTTTATTCAGCTTGGGAAATTGTTTAATTTAATACCAATCATTAAAATCATTTAATTTCATACCAAACTTGTCTATTTTTGCTGTTATAATTAATAATTATGTGACATTGACAGATGTCAAATCCACCATCTTGAATTTTATTAATACACTTTTATTACGCTTGGGAAATTGTTTAATTTAATACCAATCATTAAAATCATTTAATTTCATACCAAACTTGTCTATTTTTGCTCTTATAATAAAGAATTATGTGACATTGACAGATGTAAAATCCACCATCTTGAATTTTATTAATACAATTTTATTCAGCTTGGGAAATTGTTTAATTTAATACCAATCATTAAAATCATTTAATTTCATACCAAACTTGTCTATTTTTGCTCTTATAATAAAGAATTATGTGACATTGACAGATGTAAAATCCACCATCTTGAATTTTATTAATACACTTTTATTACGCTTGGGAAATTGTTTAATTTAATACCAATCATTAAAATCATTTAATTTCATACCAAACTTGTCTATTTTTGCTCTTATAATAAAGAATTATGTGACATTGACAGATGTAAAATCCACCATCTTGAATTTTATTAATACACTTTTATTACGCTTGGGAAATTGTTTAATTTAATACCAATCATTAAAATCATTTAATTTCATACCAAACTTGTCTATTTTTGCTCTTATAATAAAGAATTATGTGACATTGACAGATGTAAAATCCACCATCTTGAATTTTATTAATACACTTTTATTACGCTTGGGAAATTGTTTAATTTAATACCAATCATTAGAATCATTTAATTTCATACCAAACTTGTCTATTTTTGCTCTTATAATAAAGAATTATGTGACATTGACAGATGTCAAATCCACCATCTTGAATTTTATTAATACACTTTTATTACGCTTGGGAAATTGTTTAATTTAATACCAATCATTAAAATCATTTAATTTCATACCAAACTTGTCTATTTTTGCTCTTATAATAAAGAATTATGTGACATTGACAGATGTAAAATCCACCATCTTGAATTTTATTAATACACTTATATTACGCTTGGGAAATTGTTTAATTTAATACCAATCATTAAAATCATTTAATTTCATACCAAAGTTGTCTATTTTTGCTGTTATAATAAAAAATTATGTGACATTGACAGATGTCAAATCCACCATCTTGAATTTTATTAATACAATTTTATTAAGCTTGGGAAATTGTTTAATTTAATACCAATCATTAAAATCATTTAATTTCATACCAAAGTTGTCTATTTTTGCTGTTATAATAAAAAATTATGTGACATTGACAGATGTCAAATCCACCATCTTGAATTTTATTAATACAATTTTATTAAGCTTGGGAAATTGTTTAATTTAATACCAATCATTAAAATCATTTAATTTCATACCAAAGTTGTCTATTTTTGCTGTTATAATAAAAAATTATGTGACATTGACAGATGTCAAATCCACCATCTTGAATTTTATTAACACAATTTTATTCAGTTTGGGAAATCGTTTAATTTAATACCAATCATTAAAATCATTTAATTTCATACCAAACTTGTCTATTTTTGCTGTTATAATAAAAATTATGTGACATTGACAGATGTCAAATTCACCATCTTGAATTTTATTAATACAATTTTATTAAGCTTAGAAAATCATTTCATTTAACACTAATCATTAAAATCATTTAATTTCATACCAAACTTGTCTATTTTTGCTGTTATAACAAAAAATTATGTGACATTGACAGATGTCAAATCCACCATCTTGAATTTTATTAACACAATTTTATTCAGCTTGGGAAATTGTTTAATTTAATACCAATCATTAAAATCATTTAATTTCATACCAAACTTGTCTATTTTTGCTGTTATAATAAAAAATTATGTGACATTGACAGATGTCAAATCCACCATCTTGAATTTTATTAACACAATTTTATTCAGCTTGGGAAATTGTTTAATTTAATACTAATCATTAAAATCATTTAATTTCATACCAAAGTTGTCTATTTTTGCTGTTATAATAAAAAATTATGTGACATTGACAGATGTCAAATCCACCCTCTTGAATTTTATTAACACAATTTTATTCAGCTTGGGAAATTGTTTAATTTAATACTAATCATTAAAATTATTTAATTTCATACCAAAGTTGTCTATTTTTGCTGTTATAATAAAAAATTATGTGACATTGACAGATGTCAAATCCACCATCTTGAATTTTATTAACACAATTTTATTCAGTTTGGGAAATCGTTTAATTTAATACCAATCATTAAAATCATTTAATTTCATACCAAACTTGTCTATTTTTGCTGTTATAATAAAAATTATGTGACATTGACAGATGTCAAATTCACCATCTTGAATTTTATTAATACAATTTTATTAAGCTTAGAAAATCATTTCATTTAACACTAATCATTAAAATCATTTAATTTCATACCAAACTTGTCTATTTTTGCTGTTATAACAAAAAATTATGTGACATTGACAGATGTCAAATCCACCATCTTGAATTTTATTAACACAATTTTATTCAGCTTGGGAAATTGTTTAATTTAATACTAATCATTAAAATCATTTAATTTCATACCAAAGTTGTCTATTTTTGCTGTTATAATAAAAAATTATGTGACATTGACAGATGTCAAATCCACCATCTTGAATTTTATTAACACAATTTTATTCAGCTTGGGAAATTGTTTAATTTAATACTAATCATTAAAATCATTTAATTTCATACCAAAGTTGTCTATTTTTGCTGTTATAATAAAAAATTATGTGACATTGACAGATGTCAAATCCACCATCTTGAATTTTATTAACACAATTTTATTCAGCTTGGGAAATTGTTTAATTTAATACTAATCATTAAAATCATTTAATTTCATACCAAAGTTGTCTATTTTTGCTGTTATAATAAAAAATTATGTGACATTGACAGATGTCAAATCCACCATCTTGAATTTTATTAACACAATTTTATTCAGCTTGGGAAATTGTTTAATTTAATACTAATCATTAAAATCATTTAATTTCATACCAAAGTTGTCTATTTTTGCTGTTATAATAAAAAATTATGTGACATTGACAGATGTCAAATCCACCATCTTGAATTTTATTAACACAATTTTATTCAGCTTGGGAAATTGTTTAATTTAATACTAATCATTAAAATCATTTAAT
The DNA here is from genome assembly GCA_036711965.1 of Onthophagus sagittarius. Taxonomy (NCBI): domain Eukaryota; kingdom Metazoa; phylum Arthropoda; class Insecta; order Coleoptera; family Scarabaeidae; genus Onthophagus; species Onthophagus sagittarius. Next base: position 33,900,259 of record JASERS010000005.1, read on the forward strand.
TTCATACCAAAGTTGTCTATTTTTGCTGTTATAATAAAAAATTATGTGACATTGACAGATGTCAAATCCACCATCTTGAATTTTATTAACACAATTTTATTCAGCTTGGGAAATTGTTTAATTTAATACTAATCATTAAAATCATTTAATTTCATACCAAAGTTGTCTATTTTTGCTGTTATAATAAAAAATTATGTGACATTGACAGATGTCAAATCCACCATCTTGAATTTTATTAACACAATTTTATTCAGCTTGGGAAATTGTTTAATTTAATACTAATCATTAAAATCATTTAATTTCATACCAAAGTTGTCTATTTTTGCTGTTATAATAAAAAATTATGTGACATTGACAGATGTCAAATCCACCATCTTGAATTTTATTAACACAATTTTATTCAGCTTGGGAAATTGTTTAATTTAATACTAATCATTAAAATCATTTAATTTCATACCAAAGTTGTCTATTTTTGCTGTTATAATAAAAAATTATGTGACATTGACAGATGTCAAATCCACCATCTTGAATTTTATTAACACAATTTTATTCAGCTTGGGAAATTGTTTAATTTAATACTAATCATTAAAATCATTTAATTTCATACCAAAGTTGTCTATTTTTGCTGTTATAATAAAAAATTATGTGACATTGACAGATGTCAAATCCACCATCTTGAATTTTATTAACACAATTTTATTCAGTTTGGGAAATCGTTTAATTTAATACCAATCATTAAAATCATTTAATTTCATACCAAACTTGTCTATTTTTGCTGTTATAATAAAAATTATGTGACATTGACAGATGTCAAATTCACCATCTTGAATTTTATTAATACAATTTTATTAAGCTTAGAAAATCATTTCATTTAACACTAATCATTAAAATCATTTAATTTCATACCAAACTTGTCTATTTTTGCTGTTATAACAAAAAATTATGTGACATTGACAGATGTCAAATCCACCATCTTGAATTTTATTAACACAATTTTATTCAGCTTGGGAAATTGTTTAATTTAATACCAATCATTAAAATCATTTAATTTCATACCAAACTTGTCTATTTTTGCTGTTATAATAAAAAATTATGTGACATTGACAGATGTCAAATCCACCATCTTGAATTTTATTAACACAATTTTATTCAGCTTGGGAAATTGTTTAATTTAATACTAATCATTAAAATCATTTAATTTCATACCAAAGTTGTCTATTTTTGCTGTTATAATAAAAAATTATGTGACATTGACAGATGTCAAATCCACCATCTTGAATTTTATTAACACAATTTTATTCAGCTTGGGAAATTGTTTAATTTAATACTAATCATTAAAATCATTTAATTTCATACCAAAGTTGTCTATTTTTGCTGTTATAATAAAAAATTATGTGACATTGACAGATGTCAAATCCACCATCTTGAATTTTATTAACACAATTTTATTCAGCTTGGGAAATTGTTTAATTTAATACTAATCATTAAAATCATTTAATTTCATACCAAAGTTGTCTATTTTTGCTGTTATAATAAAAAATTATGTGACATTGACAGATGTCAAATCCACCATCTTGAATTTTATTAACACAATTTTATTCAGTTTGGGAAATCGTTTAATTTAATACCAATCATTAAAATCATTTAATTTCATACCAAACTTGTCTATTTTTGCTGTTATAATAAAAATTATGTGACATTGACAGATGTCAAATTCACCATCTTGAATTTTATTAACACAATTTTATTCAGTTTGGGAAATCGTTTAATTTAATACCAATCATTAAAATCATTTAATTTCACACCAAAGTTGTCTATTTTTGCTGTTATAATAAAAAATTATGTGACATTGACAGATGTCAAATCCACCATCTTGAATTTTATTAACACAATTTTATTCAGCTTGGGAAATTGTTTAATTTAATACTAATCATTAAAATCATTTAATTTCATACCAAAGTTGTCTATTTTTGCTGTTATAATAAAAAATTATGTGACATTGACAGATGTCAAATCCACCATCTTGAATTTTATTAACACAATTTTATTCAGCTTGGGAAATTGTTTAATTTAATACTAATCATTAAAATCATTTAATTTCATACCAAAGTTGTCTATTTTTGCTGTTATAATAAAAAATTATGTGACATTGACAGATGTCAAATCCACCATCTTGAATTTTATTAACACAATTTTATTCAGCTTGGGAAATTGTTTAATTTAATACTAATCATTAAAATCATTTAATTTCATACCAAAGTTGTCTATTTTTGCTGTTATAATAAAAAATTATGTGACATTGACAGATGTCAAATCCACCATCTTGAATTTTATTAACACAATTTTATTCAGCTTGGGAAATTGTTTAATTTAATACTAATCATTAAAATCATTTAATTTCATACCAAAGTTGTCTATTTTTGCTGTTATAATAAAAAATTATGTGACATTGACAGATGTCAAATCCACCATCTTGAATTTTATTAACACAATTTTATTCAGCTTGGGAAATTGTTTAATTTAATACTAATCATTAAAATCATTTAATTTCATACCAAAGTTGTCTATTTTTGCTGTTATAATAAAAAATTATGTGACATTGACAGATGTCAAATCCACCATCTTGAATTTTATTAACACAATTTTATTCAGCTTGGGAAATTGTTTAATTTAATACTAATCATTAAAATCATTTAATTTCATACCAAAGTTGTCTATTTTTGCTGTTATAATAAAAAATTATGTGACATTGACAGATGTCAAATCCACCATCTTGAATTTTATTAACACAATTTTATTCAGCTTGGGAAATTGTTTAATTTAATACTAATCATTAAAATCATTTAATTTCATACCAAAGTTGTCTATTTTTGCTGTTATAATAAAAAATTATGTGACATTGACAGATGTCAAATCCACCATCTTGAATTTTATTAGCACAATTTTATTCAGCTTGGGAAATTGTTTAATTTAATACCAATCATTAAAATAATTTAATTTCATACCAAACTTGTCTATTTTTGCTGTTATAACAAAAAATTATGTGACATTGACAGATGTCAAATCCACCATCTTGAATTTTATTAATACAATTTTATTAAGCTTGGGAAATTGTTTAATTTAATACCAATCATTAAAATCATTTAATTTCATACCAAACTTGTCTATTTTTGCTGTTATAACAAAAAATTATGTGACATTGACAGATGTCAAATCCACCATCTTGAATTTTATTAATACAATTTTATTAAGCTTGGGAAATCGTTTAATTTAATACCAATCATTAAAATCATTTAATTTTATACCAAACTTGTCTATTTTTGCTGTTATAACAAAAAATTATGTGACATTGACAGATGTCAAATCCACCATCTTGAATTTTAATAATACAATTTTATTAAGCTTGGGAAATCGTTTAATTTAATACCAATCATCAAAATCATTTAATTTCATACCAAACTTGTCTATTTTTGCTGTTATAACAAAAAATTATGTGACATTGACAGATGTCAAATCCACCATCTTGAATTGTATTAATACAATTTTATTAAGCTTGGGAAATTGTTTAATTTAATACCAATCATTAAAATCATTTAATTTCATACCAAACTTGTCTATTTTTGCTGTTATAATAAAAAATTATGTGACATTGACAGATGTCAAATCCACCATCTTGAATTTTATTAATACAATTTTATTAAGCTTGGGAAATTGTTTAATTTAATACCAATCATTAAAATCATTTAATTTCATACCAAACTTGTCTATTTTTGCTGTTATAATAAAAAATTATGTGACATTGACAGATGTCAAATCCACCATCTTGAATTTTATTAATACAATTTTATTAAGCTTGGGAAATTGTTTAATTTAATACCAATCATTAAAATCATTTAATTTCATACCAAACTTGTCTATTTTTGCTGTTATAATAAAAAATTATGTGACATTGACAGATGTCAAATCCACCATCTTGAATTTTATTAATACAATTTTATTAAGCTTGCGAAATCGTTTAATTTAATACCAATCATTAAAACCATTTAATTTCATACCAAACTTGCCTATTTTTCTGTTATAATAAAGAATTATGTGACATTGACAGATGTCAAATCCACCATCTTGAATTTTATTAATACAATTTTATTAAGCTTGCGAAATCGTTTAATTTAATACCAATCATTAAAACCATTTAATTTCATACCAAACTTGTTCATTTTTGCTGTTATAACAAAAAATTATGTGACATTGACAGATGTCAAATCCACCATCTTGAATTTTATTAACACAATTTTATTCAGCTTGGGAAATTGTTTAATTTAATACCAATCATTAAAACCATTTAATTTCATACCAAACTTGTCTATTTTTCTGTTATAATAAAAAATTATGTGACGTTGACAGATGCCAAATCCACCATCTTAAATTTTATTAACACAATTTTATTCAGCTTGGGAAATCGTTTAATTTAATACCAATCATTAAAACCATTTAATTTCATACCAAACTTGTCTATTTTTGCTGTTATAATAAAAAATTATGTGACATTGACAGATGTCAAATCCACCATCTTGAATTTTATTAACACAATTTTATTCAGTTTGGGAAATTGTTTAATTTAATACCAATCATTAAAACCATTTAATTTCATACCAAACTTGTCTATTTTTCTGTTATAATAAAAAATTATGTGACGTTGACAGATGCCAAATCCACCATCTTGAATTTTATTAACACAATTTTATTCAGCTTGGGAAATTGTTTAATTTAATACCAATCATTAAAACCATTTAATTTCATACCAAACTTGTCTATTTTTCTGTTATAATAAAAAATTATGTGACGTTGACAGATGCCAAATCCACCATCTTGAATTTTATTAACACAATTTTATTCAGCTTGGGAAATCGTTTAATTTAATACCAATCATTAAAACCATTTAATTTCATACCAAACTTGTCTATTTTTGCTGTTATAATAAAAAATTATGTGACATTGACAGATGTCAAATCCACCATCTTGAATTTTATTAATACAATTTTATTAAGCTTGGGAAATTGTTTAATTTAATACCAATCATTGCAATCATTTATTTTGATACCAAACTCATGAAAACGTTTAAATGTGACATTTGACATTGAAGAAAAAGTTAAATTTGACACATGTCATATCCGCCATTTTGATTTTGATAAATTAATTCCTATTCATCGATTTAATGCGAAATATAACCAAATTAGTTTAATACAAAAGTTGAAAAATGATATTTGATATATGACATATGACATTTGACAGGTGTTATTTTGACAGGCGCCATTTTCGTTTAGAGTGTCATTTATTATAAGAAAATCGTTAAATCTCACTCTAAATATCACGTGTAAAAAATAAGAAAATAGATAATAAATAAAATTTGATATTTGAGACTGACACATGTCATATCCGCCATTTTGAATTTAATAATATCGTTATTATCCGTAAAAAACCTTTTATTAATGTTAAAAAATAACTAAATTAGTCAATTTATGTCATCTTTTCTATGACATTTAAATGTGACATTTGACATTGAAGAAAAAACAAAATTTGACATATGTCATATCCGCCATTTTGAAAATAACGTATTACGCTTCGTTAGATTTGAAAATCTTTTAATTAAAACAATCAGGATAATTAGGGGAAAAATCGAATACTTTTTAAATTTATTTAACGAATTTGACAGCTGTCAAAATTACTACAATTTGCGTTAAAATGTCAAAATTAATTTTTATCCGTATATAGTGATTAGGTTGGCATCAAAATTTACGCTTAATTGATTAAGATAAGCCGAAATATAAACGTTACAAGTGACACCTGTCAAATGTCATATGTCAAAATTATTGAATTGAAAAAAAATAATGATTTAACGTTATTTTAGATCGATTTAAAATTGAAAATCGGGTTATTTAAGTTCAAACACGGCGAGTTTATTGTAAAAATTGACAAAGATATACGAAAAAATTTAATTAAAGATGGCGGCTGTCAATGTCATTGGTGACGTTGATTTAATTAATCGGAAATATGGGTTATGGGGTATCAAATTAAAGGATTTTTTGTGCTTATTACGATTTTGATGTTTTTATGGCTTAAAAAAATAATTAGAAAATCAAAATGGCGGATTTTTTTTTATTATAACTAAATTTAATTAAAAGAATGACGAAAGGTACATTTGCAAAATAAGAAATAAGTTCGCACTCGATGAGTTTATCTTAATAATTAACAAAGATATTGAAAAAAATAAATTAAAGATGGCGGCTGTCAATGTCATTTGTGACGTTGATTTAATTAATCGGAAATATGGGTTGTGGGGTATCAATTTGAAGGATTTTTTGTGCTTATTACGATTTTAACATTTTCACAAAATATTATTAATAAAAAAACAAAATGGCGGATTTTTATTAATTTTGTTTGTTTATTATTATTTTTTTTCGAAAATATGGGTTGTTGGGTATCAAATTAAAAGATTTTTTGTAATCATTACGATTTTAATCAACCGGAAATCCTCCTAATCAGGACCAAAGAAATCCACATCGTCAGTGTAATCGCTTTGGCCCAAAAACTTGTCAATCTATTTTTTATATTATTAAATAAGACGTTCAAATTTCATCATTATTATCTTGATTCTATTATAACATAAAATCTTACTTTTTAGGTGGAATAGATTTCAAATTGAAACAGCGAGTTGTACATCATTTCAAAGAAGAACCTTCAATTTGAGTCAAATTTTATCAGTTTTTTCGTATTACAACAATCATTATTTAAATAAAAGTTTTAATTACAGAACATTGTCTTAAAATTATTAAAAAATATTTAAATATGCATTGAAAATTGAATTTGGCGGTATTTGATAATAGTTAGGAACCAATAATAGTTCGAGGGCTCGAGGTTATCTATGGTTGGTATTCCTGAAATAACTAAAATCATTTTGACATTTGACGTTTATTGGTGTATTCGTTTCATGTCGATGTAAATCTTTTCAAGAAACATCGCATTATTTTTGCGAGAATCCCAAATAATGTGGCACGAGGCGAGAAAGCAAGAGCGAAAAATTCGCGGTATGTTAGTAGATTACCGCAAAAGAGCCGAACGAAGACGAGATTTCTACGAGAAAATTGTAATGAACCGCATTCGTCCATTAAATCGTGTAAAAAGTCGCCCCCTTTTTTACTTAACTATATAATTTTAGCGAGCAGATCCTACACAGTTTTTACAACTACACGGGCGACAATGCAAAATCCATTTGGATCCTAATGTGGCTGCCGCAGCCGATAGTCCCGCTGCAATGTAAAATTTATTAACTTAAAGTTTCTTTTAAAATAAATTAAATCGTTTGTAGGATGCCGTGGCAAGGACAAACCGATAACTTAATAGACAGATTTGATGTTAGGGCTCATTTAGATTACATCCCCCCTGTTAACAATAAATTTGAAGAGGATGAAATAACCAACGAAGAACGCCAATTAAATTATGAGAGGTATCGAATTATTGCTCAAAATTCCTTTTTGGGGATTACCGAAGAAAAGTTTCTTAAGCAACTCCATTTAGAGGAACAATTTGGTTACACAGAAAGCGAAAAGAATAAAAGCAAAAAATCAGGGGGAGCTGCTATCGGATTTAATTACGATGATGGTAAATTTAATAAAAAAAATTTTATTATTTTAATAATTTCCACGTTTAGGGACGGCCCCCCCACCTGCAATTCCACAATCGAACAGTTCGGATGAACAATCCGATAGCGATTTGGATGTGGATCTTGCAATAAATGTTTCAAAAATGGATCCAATGCAAGCTCATGAGATGAATAGGCACGGGCGAAATTTTGGGATGAGCACAAATGATTTTTATTCGTTTTTAACGAACGATATGGAGGAAGCTGAAAATTATCGACTTGCGAAAGAAGAGGAACATGAAAAGGCGTTGTTTTCTGGTCGAAAATCTCGCCGAGAACGAAGGTAATTAATTTAGCTTTTTTAATATGGGTTATATTTGTTGGAGATGTCTAAATTTTTGTGCCCAATATTCATTTTGTACATAAATATATCCTTTTATTAATAAAAACCATTTTTGTAAAAATGCACTGCTTCAATAGTGTCCATACAAATTAAGTTTTAAAAGTTCTATAAAAAATTAATCAGTTTAATTGATTTCAACAATTTTTTCGTAATGATTTCAATAAAATCGTTAAAAAAATAAATTACGATTATTAATATTTTTGGTAGAATTAAAATTAATGTGACAAATGTCATTTTTTTAATAAAACCTTTTATTTCTTAATGTTAACTAAAAATAATTTAATTTAAAACAGAGCACATCGCGAAAAACGTTTGGCAAACCGAGTTTTAAGCCCACCGAGTTACGCAGCCCGAATTTCACCAACATATCCAATACTACGTTTAAGCAAATCAGTCTCGAAATCTCCATCCCCTGAAAACACGGGAAAAATTACTTACATAACATCGTTTGGTGATGAAGACGAACCCAGTTCATCCTCAAAACCAACTTACGCAGATAAAGTAAAATATGGAAAACCGAAAAAGTCCGATTCAAACAAAGAACATCGCATCGTTTACTTCGACGTTTCAGCCGGAAATAACCACGAACGTCATAAAAAACGACCCCGCTTCGAAAGCAGCGACGACTCAAGTCCGAGACGGTCCAAAGAACGAAGAAGATCCGCACATAGATCTTATTCAAAACGGTACCGAAGAAGATCTTCAACGAGTTCATCCAGTTTTAGTTCATCTTCAAGTTCGACGAGTTCTTCGAGAAGTCGTTCTAGAAAGAGAAGTTTATCACGAAATCGTAGAAGTTTATCGCGAAATCGAAGGAGTTCATCGAAAAATCGAAGAAGTTCCTCAAAAAATCGCAGGAGTTTATCAAAAACTCGAAGTTTGTCAAAAAATCGAAGGAGTCGATCGATATGTAGATCAAGAAGGAGATCTTATTCCAGATCAATTTCAAAGGAAAGTTCGTCAAGATCAAGGCGGAGATCGAAAAGTCGTAATCGAAGTAGAAAAAGTCGAAGTTCGTCGAGTTCAAGAAGTTTTAATTCTTCGTCTACGAGTTCGCCGAAAAAAATACCGATTAAAAAGGAAACTACGACATCGAGAAGTCGGAGTCCTTCGGTGAAGAAAGAATCGCCACCGAAAGTTATGACTAGGTATTATGGGAGGAAAAGAAGTGATCAAAGTTCATCCGAATCGAGCGAAGTTGATGAAGGAAGCAAAGATAACGCGGTCGAGGATCCTCAGTATGTCTTTTTTTAACAATCTTTTTGAAATTGTTTGATTTTATGAATTTTTAGGGTTTCTACATTGAAAAGCAGTGGTAATTCAGGCACTTCAACCAAAGTCAGTAAGAAACATTTAATTTTTCAATTCAAAAATTAATTTTTTTGAAAATTAATGTTTAACCCTTTAATCCTTTATCCATAATTTTAAAAAAAATTTATGGATTTTTTGATATCTTGAAGGAAATTAAAAATCTTTTAAAGTGAGATAAATCAAAATCATAAGTATTAATTTTAAATCATTGAAAAGGTATTATATAAACAAGAGGCGAGATTGAAATAAAAGTAATGCAAGTTTCGTCCCAAATTTGTAGGAAGATTTTGGTAAAGGAAAGAATCTGCTGTAATATGAAGGAATTTAAGACAGGTAGCTTGGTTTGTTTCCCCATTAAAGTTTTGATCGTGTGTATAACTACAGGAAAAACAAAAACAATAGTTCTATCTCTTGGTGTAGTTTCTTTAACAGTTTATCGAGCGGTAGCCTATTTATCGGCTTTTCGACTGCCAGCGCTTATTGACCAGTAGCCTATTAATCGGCTTTTAGTTATTGACGTTTTATGTCAGTGGGTTGCTCTTTTTATAATTTCGCAGCGCCAACGTCAACGTCGCTAAACGTCGTTAATTATTCGCAGCTTTATACTAACCTCTCCAAAGTTTTATCAATTATAATAGTTTTTTACCGTTTCTAATGGATAAAGAACGTGCAGATGAAGAGTTTTGCTTAGATGCTTTGTCAGACTATAGCAGTTATTCAGAAAGTGACAGTGATGGTGATATCAGTGATGATGATAATGATAGCAGTGATTCTTCTATCAACACTCGGAAGCCGCGAAAATTATTGCCACTGCAATATAGCGATTCAGAAGATAATGATGACACCACTGAAGTAAACATCGATACATGGTCAACAAATGACAAATCAATTATTTTGGAACCTTTCGAAGGCAGCGCAGGCCTAAAAATTCTACCAAAATCTGAAGCAAGTGTAAGGGATATTGTGAATTTATTTATTGGAGATGATCTTTTGGAATATTTGGTTAAAGAATCGAATAGATATCATTATCAAGTAACCAATAAATATAAAAATATCTCTAAGACAAAAAAATGGGTGGATATTACGTTATCAGAAATGAAACAATTTTTAGGTCTAATTGTTCTAATGGGACAAGTAAAAAAAGAGAGACTTCATGGTTATTGGTCGACTGAGCAAAGCATCGAAACTCCATTTTTTGCAAAAGTCTCTTTTGTCATAATGAAGATATATCCACAAATTCAAACAGACTTGTAAAAGTTCAGCCAGTCATAAATTATTTAAAGAAGATGTTTGATGATGTATATAAACCTTGTCAACAATTATCATTAGATGAATGTATTATTCCGTGGCGAGGAAGACTATCATTCAGAACCTACAATCCTGTGAAAATTGTAAAGTACGGCATACTTGTGAGAGCAGTTTGTGAAGCACACACGGGATACATTTGTAATTTTCAAGTGTATGCTTGCCAAGGAATGAAATTGGAAAACACTATTCTAGAAGTCCTATTTATCAGGACAATTATTATAACAAACATTAATTGGAATTTATTTTTTACGTGTAACATATAAATGAAAGACAGAAGGAAAGAAATTTTACCTAATACACGTAGAGACAGGAATAATTATGAAAAGAAATGATAGCAGCGCTGGAATTCGAACCCAGGTCTCCAGATTTGCCGGACTGTTGCACTAACCTCTATGCTACGCTACAAGGTGGTGGAGGGTTATTAAACAAGTAATCCTTTCAAACCTGTACATTTCTGGACCGATTTAATGTCATTTACATGCACAATTAAAGGACCAACGTCACAAAGTTTTAAATTCCGGAAAAGGCCGGTATCGCCGAATTAATAAACATTAATTGGAATTTATTTTTTACGTGTAACATATAAATGAAAAACAGAAGGAAAGAAATTTTACCTAATACACGTAGAGACAGGAATAATTATGAAAAGAAATGATAGCAGCGCTGGGATTCGAACCCAGGTCTCCAGTTTGCCGGACTCATTTCTTTTCATAATTATTCCTGTTTCTACGTGTATTAGGTAAAATTTCTTTCCTTCTGTTTTTCAATTATTATAACAGTGTCCATATGGCTGAAGTACTCCTGCAAAACAAAGTACGGGTATGTGGGACCATTCGGAAAAATAGAGGTCTTCCACAATGTCTTCAAAACATAACCCTTTCAAAGGGTCAAGCTACATTTCGTAGAAAAAACGATATTCTGTTACAAATATGGAATAACGTTAAACGAAATGTAAACATGATATCGACGATACATTCATATAATGGAAGTTTAAATAGAAAATCACATATATCAATTCAAAAGCCTGAGTCGATAATTAGTTATAACAAGTATATGAAGGGGGTAGATCGCGCAGATCAATATCTGTCGTACTACTCTATTTTTAGAAAAACTAAGAAGTGGACCAAACGAGTTGTGATGTTTTTAATCAATTGTGCGCTTTTTAATTCATTTAAAACGTACACAACATTGAACGGAAGGAATATGACATACAAGAAATTCTTGCACAAAGCGGCACTTTCGTGGATATCTGATGTATCATCAACTGATTCTCAAAGTGACGAAACAGACTCAAATAACAACCTAAATACTTCAGAGCCTACAAGAAGAGCACCAAAATCAGATCATCCAGAAAGATTATCATGCATAAAGAAGCACAAACTTATAAGAATAGTGACAAGTGGTAAAAGAAAAAAATCATAAAAACAATGTAGAGTATGTGCGTCGAAAAAGATAAGAAGTCGAACATGTTTCGTATGTAAATTTTGTAATATTCCGTTATATAAGGGAGACTGTTACGAGAGATACCACACTCTAAATAAATATTAAAAAATTTAATTACTTTTACCTTGAATTTATTTCATGAATGTAAGTTAAAAAGGCAATAAATTGTATAAAACAAATACAAAATAAAGTATAAATATCAATAAAATTCCATTACTTTAAAACAAAAGGAATAAGCACAACACAATAAATAGTGAAAATTTAGCCGGTACTGGGAGTAAATTCGAGCGCGATTAAGCCGGTACTTACTGAGTAGTAGCCTCAACCGCGACCGGTCGATAAAGTGTTAATAATAAATATTTTACTTTAATTCCTTCGAAAATTGTTAGATAAAAGTACAAAAATTCTGTGAACAGAGTCCGTTTTTGTAATAAACCATTTCATCGCCAAATATTTATTCCAAATTATTATAGCAACGCAATTTGATGGGAGAAGAGGAAATGTGTAAGACAAGTCTTGAAAGATGACAGGGTTGGAACGTTTCTAATATCCATTGGGAGACCATTCCAGAGGGATGTGGCGCATAACTTTAATGACCTGGCATGTATTTGTATAATGTATTGGGCAATAGGAATTTAAAATTGTTAAATAAGTATTGTGGACTTTGAGTATTAATAATCTTATAGAGACTTGTTAACACACGGAAGGACTAACAGTTTACGTACGTAAGAAAACTTAAGTTATAGCAGTAAGGAGTAATATTTCCCAAGATCGAATATAAAACGTATGCAATTATTTTGTAGTCTCTGGAGCTTATTACACAAGAATATCGACAGGTCAATACAAACCATATAAACATAATCAAGATGAAAAAAACACTTACATTTACGGAGGGGGTGAAAACAGGAGTAAATCCTCTTACGAATAGCCTAAACCTGGGGGCACTAAGACAGTACAGAGTCCATCATAACTCCAAGATTCTTAACTATATCCGAAAATTTGGATATACGGACCCTGCTCCAATGCCAAATATTATAGCTTGAATCTTATTAGCATTGAGCTTTAAACCATATAGTTTAAACCACTCAAACACTTTAACAAGATCATTATTAATTCGCTCAATAGCTTGGGAAAAGATCATCCGCGTAAAGATGAAATATTGAAGAAATAACCTTGGTGACACTATCAATGAAGATAAAAACAAGCAAAGGACTGAGAACATTGCCTTGGGGCACACCGCAAAAAAGCTCAAAGCGATTGGAAAAGGTTGATTTTTTTTTATTAAAGTAATTACAATCTGGTCAGAAAGACCAATTAGCAATTTGTTTCTAACTTAACTTAATAATTAATAAACGATTCAGTGGTTCGACTCTTCAGTGACCTTCTGATTCCGATCCGTCTGCACACTATTCTTGACATGCACCTATTTTGCGTCACATATCACATGCTATGCTTTATACACAATCACTCACAGTAACTACACCAGTTCGAACGGCTTTTTTTTCTGGAGTCTTCTCTTTAGTCCAGTGTTGTCAAGGAGCTGGATGGCCTCAACGTTGGCGTGTTTGTGCAGTCTTTCTTCATGTCTGCTGGCAAATTTCTTGATACTCTCTTCTACTGTTTCTATCTCTAAGTCCTTATGGAGATCTTTATTTCTTATATACCAGGGTGCATTGGCAATGTTTCTTAGCACTTTGTTTTGAAATCTTTGAATTACATCTTTATTGCTTTGTTTTGTGCAGCCCACCATAAGATACCACCATGGATACCATAAGTCCATACTGGTTTTAATATTTGTTTGTACAGTATTAATTTATTATGTAACGCTAGGGTTGAATTTCGCCCTATTAGCCAGTACATTTTTCTATATTTTATTTCAAGTTCTTGTCTTTTTTTTTAACATGAGCTTTCCAGCGGAGCTTTGCATCTAGTGTTATACCAAGATATTTCGCAGTGTTTGAATACGGAACTGGTGTATTCTTGATATTAACAGGCATCTGTTGACAAACTTTGTTGGTAAAGTTCACATGTATAGATTTCGTTTCATTTAATCTGATTCTCCATTTGACAGTCCAACTATATATACTATTGACTGCAAGTTGCAGTTTTTCAGTCGCTTCTTCATTGCTTCTACCTACTGAAAGAATAGCAGTGTCGTCAGCAAAAGTTGCAATAGTGCTGTTTTCTGGTTGTGGTATATCGCAAGTGTAAAGAAGGTAGAGAATCGGCCCTAAGACACTTCCCTGCGGAACCCCAGCCTTAATCAATTGTAGTTCAGAATAGGCGTCTTCTTGTTTAACTCTAAAATATCTTTCAGAAATATATGATTCCAAAATTTTAGAAAATTGTTTCGGTAAATACGTTCTGAGTTTATAATTTAGGCCTTCAAGCCACACTCTATCAAATGCCTGCGAAACATCCAAAAATACTGCAGAGCATATCATCTTCTCTTCTAGTGTTCTAGTGTTTTTTCTATAATGTCCGTTATTCTATGTACTTGTTCAATCGTGGCATGTTTACTTCTAAATCCAAATTGATGGTTTGGAAACAATGCGTTGGCGTCAATTATAGGTTTTAATCTTTTTAGTAGAAGTTTTCCGAATAATTTTGCTATTACAGGCAGCAATGATATCGGTCTGTAGGATGTTATTTCATGAAGGGGCTTTCCTGGTTTGAGTACCATTATGACTTCAGCCACTTTCGAAAATCTAGGTACATATCTCAATCTAAAGGCAGCATTAAATAAGTGTGTTAGTTTGACTAGTGCTTTTCTTGGAAGCTGTTTGAGCACCTCACCGGTTATTAAGTCAAAACCAGGAGCTTTTCTCGATTTCATATTTTCTTTTATCTCGGCGTACACTTCATTGGGCGATGTCGGTCTAATGCTTTCTTTTTCCTGGCATCGTTCTTCCCATGTTGTCTCTCCTTCCTGATCTTCAATAGGTGTGAGCGTTTGTACCAGATGGCTTGCAAAAATGTCTGCTTTTTGGTTGCTACTTCTAGCCCAGTTTCCATCAGGTCGTTTGATTGGGGGATCCTGAATTATAGGCCTTTTGAGTTTTTTGGTAGCTCTCCAAAGTAAGTAATCAGTACTACTCTCATTCTTTAGATTTCTCAGGTAAGTATTCATAGATTCATCCTTGATTTTCCGAATCTCTCTTTTTAGATGCTGAGTAGCGTTATTTAGTCTAGTTTTATTTTCGGGATCTCTTGACAGTTGCCATTTTCGTCTAAGTTTTCTTTTTTCCATTATTAATTGTCTGATTTCTTTGGGGTAATTGTTTCCTGCTACTCTAGCGTGTAGTATGGGAGAGTTTTCCCATGCAGCAGTTTGGATATTTTTAACAAATATCTCTGCTTCTTCTTCTAGTTGCGTTTCATTCTTAAGTGGAACTGCTAGGTTAATTTTCTCTTCCAAACGAATTTTAAAGCTTTCCCAGTCTGTTAACTTATTTGTTAACGTTGGATTGAATACTTTTTTAAATATATCATCACTTAAAGTCATTGTGATTGGTGAGTGATCAGAAATCATATCCCAACCTTCTTCAATGAGGTCGGGAACTTTATTTTGGCCTGTAGGCCAGTACCTAGGCTTGCCAGTTGACAAATATTCACATTTACTTTCTTGAATTGCTTCCAGTAGCTCCTTATCTTTAGTTGTAATTAATCTGGATCCCCAGTTGGTATGTTTTGCATTGAAGTCTCCACCTATTATGAATCTATGACCTTGTTTACTCAGAAATTGAAGATACTGATGTTTCGTTTAGGACTGCCTGTAGTTCCTCTTGATGCCGCAGTCCATTAGCATTCCATAGCATAATTCTAAGTTTGGCAGCCATTTCTTTGCTTTGGAATAGCACCTTTATTGCTATGTTCAAGCCTATACAGCCGTTCATCAAAGTTTACAAGCGCTTGTTTTTGTTCATTTAACAAGTTTAAAATTTGTTGTAAAGTTTGCTCTATTGGTGCTCTATCTAGATGTTGAAAATTTGGATATACGGACCCTGCTCCAATACCAAATATTATAGCTTGAACCTTATTAGCATTGAGCTTCAAACCATATAGTTTAAACCACTCAAACACTTTAACAAGATCATTATTAATTCGCTCAATAGCTTAGGGAAAGATCATCCGCGCAAAGATGAAAATTTGAAGAAATAACCTTGGTGACACTATCAATGAAGATAAAAACCAGCAAAGGGCTGAGAACATTGCCTTGGGGCACACCGCAAAAAGCTCAAAGCAATTGGAAAAGGTTGAATTGGCATGGATATATTAGACCCAATCGTCGAATTTGGACAAGTGCCGAAATAATTGAACATTTCGCGAAATGTTCAAATGTATTTGAGCAAATGCCGAAATAGAACTGTATTTCGTTATTTTGAGGAAAACGCAGATTGAATAATTTAATTCTGTACAATCGCCGATCTTAATATGGGCCTATCTACACCAACGCGAAATTTTCGGCGTCGCTAAAAATTCCGATCGACATCTGAAATTTTCAATAAAATATTGTGACCAGTACATACGGCTGAACATGTTTTTGAACTACACAGGAGCGCTTCTCTATTTTGAGTGATTTGCGCTAGCCATTTATTAAGATCGTCAGTAGTATCATCCATTTCTTCAGATTTAATTACTACTTCTTCTTGTGACTGAATACCGGTTTGGTTGTTAAGCAGATCATCCAGCTCTTCCTTTTTAATCTGACTGAAATAGTATTAGGCAAATTGAAATCCTTGAGACCATTCATCATTGGAACTCCGAACATAGCTTCGTATGATGATCGTTGTATGCCTTTATGATATGACAAATTTTTCTGTAGCTGCAACTCTGTATGTGCAAACCTTCTGATCATTTATTGGTTTTATTGCCTTCCATCCAAGAAACAAGAATGTCTCATATATCTTGATTTGCCCTTTCCACAGGGCCTTGACTCTGTGTATGACGTGGCTTTGAAGAATGCAGGCAGTGCCAATAATACAAAGAATTTTCATCAAATTGTAATAATAGTTTAAAATAAATTTAAAATCGTTATCGGGCTCAATCTGCATGTCAATTAAATTGACTTGCCCTCTTTTGTTGAAGTTCTTCATCAATATCGGCTTCGAAACTAAACCTTTCTTTTTCTCTTTTAATATTAGCATATTTTTTCTTTACTTCCGTCTCCATAGCAAGTGTTCTTTTATGTTTTCTTTTAAGTTTTCTTTTATGTTCTTTTAACTTTTTTTGCTTTTTCTAATACCTCATACACTTCATGCATTTGACAATACAATTTTATTGAAATAGGATCGTCTGGTCGCTTTTAAATTAAATTAACACTCCTTATTGTTAAAACCTCAAATATATGAAGACGAGGGAATTCTAGCGGTGTAAATACTTCACCAGCTGGTATTTTTGGCATTACAAGCTTTCACTTCGTGTATGATTTCATTGAATTTCTTCGATGAAAGAGGGCACGTAATAATATTATTATTATACACAGTAAGACACTTTTTCAAGTTGTTGTAAGACACGTTTCAGCGTTCACACAAGATGCCAAAGAAATTTTACACTTACATTTACTGTATAAAGCTAACACTACTTTTCATACTATTTGTACTTCGAACAGTTTACGTGGGTTGATTATTATACCCTAAAAACTAACCACTAACTAACCTAACAGTTAAGCCGAGTTAGTAAGCAATGTGTTCACCCAACAACCTGTCGAGGTCTTAATTTTATTACTAAATTTACAGCAAAATTTTCTGTATGAACTCTGCTTTGCTAACTTACTGATATATTTGTTATTTAATCAAATACGAGGTGCACAATTGGCGATTGTGCGGAATTAAATTGTTCAATCTGCGTTTGCTCAAAGTAACTTGCTCAAATGCCGAAATACAGTTCTATTTCGGCATCTGCTCAAATACATTTGAACATTTCGCGAAATGTTCAATTATTTCGGCACATGTCCGAAATCGGCGATTGGGTCTATAACAGATACACAGCATGCGATTCGAAAGATATGATTGAAATCATGAAAGATTCGAGGAAGAAAAACCAATAGATGAAAGTATAAAAAGAAGATCGTAATCGATAGAGTCAAAGGCTTTGCTGAAATCAAGTAGAATCAAAATCCATGAAATCAGACTTTGTCGCTGATCAATCGATGCTACTCAATCATAAATCTGGGTGTATACAATACGTTCAAGAACCTTTGACAAAATAGAAAGGATTGAACTAGGATGATAGTCGCTAATCAAAATTGGAGTCTTCAATTTGGGAATGGGAACAACCTGAGTATGTTTCCATATAGGTGGAGAGGATGATGATTCAAAATGAAAGTTAAAAATATGGGTCAGCGGAGGCACAAGTTCAGGAGTAAACCAGGCACTTGTGTTCAGCTTTTTCCTTAAATCGTTTTATGGAAAAGGCGCTCTTGAATCCAGCCAGTATGAGGTTCAAGAATTGTTTAAATTTTTCGTTAAAATTCAATTTTCTACATGAGATGACGTCCCACTCAATGTCCGAGATAGACGTATAGTCCATTATGAGCCTACAAATTATTTTATCGTCAACCGACAGCAAAAGTATACTCAGACTCGTTCGATAAAAATTCACTTTGCTGACTTGGTACATAAATAACTATTATCGCGTTGCGCCTTCTGGTTCAGTTCGCACTTTACTATGATGCTGTTGTGATCTGATAATTGATCATTTACTATCGCATTGACGTAATGCGATTCGAATTTATCCAGCAGATATACGCATAACATTGTTTGCCGTCTGTTTAGAGATCGATATCTTTATAACTGATCGATGAAATAATGTGCAGTAAACTTTGTTATAATCCGTGATTATTTCTACTCTACTGATATGAATTTGAAAATTTTTGGCTCCTCAGTTTTTCTGTTGTAGCGTGTTAAATATAAACACCAGATTTTTGAGATTTTTGTACATGCCGTCATATTATGATTTTTTTTCTCAACAAGTATGAGACCAAAAGATTTGGTATGTTAACAGGTGATAGCCTAATATGTTTTGCACTCAAGACATATTTTATTTTTTTCATATTTTGTTCAGTTTTGCGAATTTTCGCAGTTTAAGGAGATGCTGTTATTTTGAAAATGGTTTGACGGATTTCAACGTGTTTTACACTGGATTGTGCGCAATAAATCGTTATGTCAAACTCCAGAAATAGTTTTTCAAAATAAAATTTTTCCGATTTTTTAACGCGAGTAAAGTAATTGAAAGAAATGTGAAATCGACAAGTTACGCGACACCGGTGCGGGGTAACGGGCGAGCGATAATCGTCCTCAGAGAACCCGAGAATCCAGGATCACTGAGGTGACCGAATGTCTGATGCAGTGTCGGAGATTCATACCAAGTTTATTTTCCATGCTATAAAATTAATTTGTTGATAAATATTGTTTACATTGTTCTAAATGTTAAACATATAAATATAATTTGCAGTCACCACGACCATTCGGGTTTCCCGAGATCTCCGAGGGCGACCTGTTTTTTGTAACTCAGTTTTCTTGCAATCTCACTCACGCTAAAAAATCAGAAAAATTTAATAATTTACTGTATTTGGAGGGAAATAGACCGACCATAAATTAAGTTTTTCCAAGTATACTCCAAGAAAAGCATCTTCAATTTCCCAGTTATTTGGTGCTATGGAGTTCATACATATTTGAATAAATGGATCTCCTCTTTTGTCCGTTTTGAGTTTCGTCACTTTCCTTATATTCGGCTCTTGTCCAATTAATATTCGGTCCCTCTTTGCTGAGCTTGTGCTTCCAGGAGATCGTGAGTATACCATCTCCTTTTGAATATTGAGACGTAATATCAGTGTAAAACCTTGTTTTCAAAGGTTATCTTTGGTTTTTTTTATTGGAAGTGTTAAGGTAAAAAGACAGATGACGTAGGCTTATTGTATACATCTTATATGCACCTATATAGTCAAATGTTTTCTTTATTAACACCCGCCATACAATAGATTACATCCAAGATGGTTTTTTTCCTGGTGCTGTTCTGCGCGACACATAATAAACTCTGAAATCATAACCTAGATTAAAAAACTAAAGTTCTTCCCAAAGTTTAGTTCAAAATTCTGATTGTATTTGAAAATTGTGGTTTCGAAAAAAATCGCTTTAGAGTTTTCGAACGCTACTATCCGCTACTATATACAGGGTGTTCCCGTGACTCGGGGCATAAAATTAACCACATATACTAGAGCAAAAATGATGATGATTCGTGAAAAAAAATTATTATAAAAGTCTTCAAATGGCCAAGATATGGGCCATCAAAGTTCAGAAATTTTAACACATTTTTCTAAATATTTTCAAAACCATTAATGGTAGAGGGTTGAAATTTGGTACAGAGTAAACAAACATCATGCAAAATCATTGAACCAATTTTGACTTTGGCCGGATGACGGCAACCATGTTATACAGGGTGTTCCTAAAATTTGTTTGCTCAGAACTTTTTTGTTTGTTGGTAACCCTACATTTATTTTTGTAGTTTTTAATAGAAAATTTATTTTCGAAACTTTTTTCACTCTTTGAAAATTTTGATAACATAGACTGTTTTCGAGTTATACGCGAAACTGTTAAGCTTTGATTTCAATCGTAACAAATAAAACATATTCCGCAAGATCTGAGAAGGCGATGACAATTGAAAAACGAACTGATCTAATAACCATTATTTGCATAAATTTCTCAGTGTAGATTTAGTTAAATCCAGTGTTAATTTATTTTAATTGAATAAAAGAATGTAATTTCCAAAACAATAAATTTAATTTTCGCGGTAACAACAAACAAGAACATAATAAAAATTCTAACAAAAATATGAACAAGAACAATAAAATTATAAACAAATGGTAATAAATAAAACAGAACAAAAAAAAATACTAAAGCAGATGTTCAAAAACACTCCCGCCGGCTTCAATGCACGCCTGATATCGCCGTCTTAAATTAAAGCGCACTCTGCTGAGGACGTTGATTTCAGTTCGAAGTTGATCAAATGAATCAACAATTCGTAACCTCAGTTGATCAACTGAAGTTATTTCAACGCAGTACACAAGCGATTTAATGCGTCCCCATAAATAAAAATCTAGAGGTGTAAGATCCGGCGATCGGGGGGGCCAACTTATCGGTGCATCCACTCCTCGTCCAATCCACCGTTCCGGAAACCGTTCACATAGAAATTCTTGGACAGCATGTGTACTATGCGCAGGAGCACCATCATGCATATACCACATTTCTTGTCTTGTGTTTAAAGGAACGTCATCTAAAAAATCATTTAATTGCTCTAAATGTCCCCTGTATGTATGGCCATCCAGCCTTGACGGCAAGAAAACGGGTCCTATAATGACATCGCCCACAATGCCAGCCCAAACGTTAAGAGAAAACCTCCATTGCGATTTCCAAGCTTTCTTAAATCTTGGATTTTCGTCCGCCCAACTATGTGAATTTCTCAAATTGATGATTCCATCTTTAGAAAATGTCGATTCATCTGCAAAAAGTATTTTTTCTAAAAATTGATCATCAATTTGGATTTTGTGCTGCATTATTTGACAATATTGCAGTCGTAGTGGGTAATCAGCCTGTCGAACTTCCTGAACTTTATAACTATGATATGGATAAAGCTGTTGCTCGTGAAGAACACGCCAGATAGTTGTTTTTGACGTTAAAAAATGCCTCGCCATATCCAAAGTACTAGCTGTAGGATTTTCTTGTACGTAGTCTAGAATATCTTCTTCTAGTTCGGTTGTTCGGACTGATCTGACTTTACCGTTGTTACTAAAATTCGGCTTAAACGTCCCATTTTCCCTTAAACGGGTTTCAATTCTTAAAAATGTTTTTCGATTGGGCGCTCTGCGGTTCGGAAATTTCTCCCGATAACGGTTAGCGGCTGCTACGGCGTTTCCATGACATTCTCCCAATGTCAAAATCATGTCAGTTTGTTCACTAAATGTGTAATTGTCCATTTTGAACACGCAAAATTAATAAAAACTTCATTAACAAACAACTTTATGTTTAAACTACATAAGCAAGTTGACGGCTCAATTTGTTTTTTTTTTAATTGCCATGGCCAACTTTTTCGAAAATTATTGTGTTTAGTGTTACCATTGAAATCGAAGCTTAATATTTTCGCGTTTAACTCGCAAACGGTTAATGTTATCAAAATTTTCAAAGAGTAAAAAAAGTTTCAAAAATAAATTTTCTATTAAAAAGTACAAAAAAAATGTAGGGTTACGAACAAACAAAAAAGTTCTGAGCAAACAAATTTTAGGAACACCTGTATAACATGGTTGCCGTCGTCCGATCAAAGTCAAAATTGGTTCAATGATTTTACATGATGTTTGTTTACTCTGTACCAAATTTCAACCCTCTACCATTAATGGTTTTGAAAATATTTAGAAAACTGTGTTAAAATTTCTGAACTTTGATGGCCCATATCTTGGCCATTTAAAGACTTTTATAATAATTTTTTCGCGAATCGTCATCATTTTTGCTCTAGTATATGTGGTTAATTTTATGCCCCGAGTCACGGGAACACCCTGTATAAGTTTTAAAAAATTGGTTTCTATAGGATCTTACCATTAATCAGCTATTTTCCTCTTCTCGTAGCTTTCAGTAAGTGGACATTCGGAAAATTTAATGCGTTTCGAGGCAAAAATTATAACGGTTGTAGCCAATTGTTATTTCCACTTAGTCCATCATTAAAAATACAAACTGCAATATCTGTACTTAAATCCAGTATTTTTTTACCGCTTGATGTGGTCTTTAGTAGTAGCTCTCATTGCTATTTTAAGTGTATTCTCCTATGCAACGCTCAAGCAAACCCTCTCTATTTAAATCTTCATAAATATGTTGAATCGCTTCAAAAACTTCCGGTTTCATTGGTGGTGGATGTTTGTAATTATCCTATGTTGGTAAAAGAAGTTTTTTCGGTCAAAAGCTTTGGAGATATTAATTTTAAAGGTCAAACTTATCGCATAACAAAACAAAATCGATTTGTCGATTGAATGAAAGTTGCATTATTTTCATATCTTTTCTTTTCTTGGAACTTCGGGGGCGGTTCCCAGGCTATTTTCCGCGTTCTTCGCTCTTTTCCTTCTCTTTTTTCTAGTAATAAGTGACAAAGGTAAAGCAACAGTAAGAAAACATTTACACTGAATCTAAAATCACATATACAGGGTGTTTCGGTGACTCGTATACTCGGACACATATACTAGAGTGAAAATGATCATCATTTTTACTCTAGTATATGTGGTTTAATTTGTGCCCCGAGTCACTGAAACACCTGTATAAGACTATCATCAATAGATAACTTATCAGTTACATTTTCTATACTATCGAAAATACAGTGCACTACGCTTAATTGGGACACATCGGGTCTCATTCAATCTGTCCCAATTAAGCGGTTGTCCCAATTATCCGATATTAAAAAAAACGGTTATAGAAAACAATATAGAATATACTACCTATTTTTATCTACACGATAAAAAGTAATTGTTGAAAATAAAAAGTGGAAATATTAAAATAAACGTTTATTCTATATAAGAAAACATTAAATAAATAAACAACAAAAATAATGATAAAGAAACCACATTTTTTACTTATGTAAAAAATACTTCGGTTTCCACGGTTCATAATTTTTTTATTTATATACTCTACACATTTATCTAAAGATTCAATTGAGAATCTTCTTCGTCGCTACTTTCTTGAACTTCATTATTAGATATCAGTTTTGTAGATACAATTTCATCAAGAATATCACTCTCGTAGTCTTCGGTATTATTGCAACACTCCAAATTTGCGTCTATTTCTAGAAAATCATTAACGTTGTTGACTTGCCGAAGTACAGCGTCATTTATGATTTCAGTTGAAGTGACCATTTGTTCAGAAAGTTGCATGTCACTGGGATCTTTGAAGCCACAATGGTTAAAACAATTGCGTATACATTCTCTACTAACATTTTTCCAACTGTCTGCTACAAATTGTATAGAGTTTAGTATGTTCACTTTCGAGCTAACCTCTTTGGAGCTAGATGATGATGTCAAGGAAAATTCTTCTATTTCTTCAATGATGTGATACACTAAAGCTTTACGATAGTGGAATTTAAAATTTTTGATAACACCCATGTCCATAGGTTGTATTAATGAAGTTGTGTTAGAAGGCAGGAATTCTGATTGTATATTTTTCTACATTTTTTTTGCAGTTGTTGGTCCCATTTCGTCAACCATTGCTTAAAAATATTTGCAGTCATCCAGGCACTTTTGTTTGAATGATACTCTACTGGCAAACTATTTATTGATATCCTCTTGAAACATCGAGGTTTTGCCGTTTTACCGATAACCAAAAGTTTTCTCTTTTCAGTGCCGGACATATTGGCAGTGTCGGGCTCTTTTAAACCCGACTTATCTCTCATTACTGTAACACAGTGATCCATCTGGTGTTGCACGGTAGAACATACCAGTTTCATGGGCATTGAAGATGTTATCTGAACTGAACAATTTTTGTAGTTTTGGAAGTTTTTCTTTTTTCCATTTATCAGCGGCGACCACATTGCGCTACCCTTCTCCCCATGTGCTTTTTTAAATTTTATGTTGCACCTTGCCTTCCACCGTGAAAACCAACCTTCCGTTGCTTTAAAATCTTGATGATCTAATTTTTTCGCCAATTCTTCTGCGTTTAATTTCAACGTTGGGCTACTAACACTAACCCCTTTTTGGGTTATCGCAGAAAACCAACGATTGAGAGCATCATCAACTTCTGGTTCTTTTCATCCATTGTTTTCCAAGTTCATCTTTTTGTTTTATTAGTCGGCTTAGTCGGCTATCGTTGACTTTGGAAGGCCCACTGTTTTCTCTAATTGGCGTAGAGGCGTATTGGGTGGCTGGTTTTCAATTTGTCGGAGCACATTGATTTTTTCTTTTAATATTAAGTCTTTGCGTGGCATTTTAGTGCTTAAGTCACTACGTGTTCACAATAAGAAGTGTAACGTTGAACTGAGTCGAAAAGTTTCTATTCTGTCAACTCCAATTTAAAAGGCTGTTCTGGAACGTCGATGAAAAACAGCAAAGGTTCCGACAAAGCTGACGCTTCTGTATATAGCGCCAGGCGTAGCGCCTCAAAGACGCGACGAACTGGACCGATTAATCGGAGGATTGTCCCCAATAACCGGAGTAAAATTACATATGAAAAGTTGCGGTCTTTTAAATTTTGTCCCGATTAAGCGGTTGTCCCTATTAACCGGTGTACCAATTAAGCGGAGTGCACTGTATTACATTTCTTTATCACAGTATTATATATCTATCTTTTTCTTTTGTTTGCAGATAATTATGCGATTGATTCTGTTTTCTATCACAATTTTCATCATAATATCACACGCACCTTAACTTTCTATCAAGATTCAGCTGAACTAATCTAAGTATTTCTTCCTCTATCCCCAGTTTTTAAATAAAAAATTGTGGGTATCTTCTTAGATGAACCTGTGTCAAGTATCATTCTATCCTTTCCCTTCGTTTCCGCTTCTTCTCTTTATTTTTCTTTCTTTCCACCATCGTAAAATCTTTAATTTCGGGTACATTCTCTCTATTTCTCCTTTATTTTCACTTTTTCCGTGTCTTTCGTTGCCGGAGACATCTTTTCTAAGCATTCTTTCTTCTTACTTATATTTCCTATATCTTCTTCGTCTTCAGCTATCTGATTTTCCAGTTTTTTTTTTAGTTTTTGGAGAATATCATGTCTGTTTTCTGCTCTTTCACTTTCCTTCCCTTGCTGCTGTATAACTTCCATTGCCTCCTTAACCCTTATGTGACTGAAATAGTACCGGGGTACTAATTCCGTATTTAATATCTTATAACTTGTTTATTTATTATTCTTTGTACGCAAATCTGCGTGACATCTTGAAGTATATCATTGTCAAAATATTTTTGCATTTTTTAATTTTTGTTCGGTTAAAATCATGTTGAAAAATTTTAAATCTCTTAATGCGTGACTCAAGTATTAAGACATAAACAGAATATAGAAATACTATTTTATTGGCAACGATAAACAAATACTTTAGTAAACAATATTGACGTGAACAAATAAAAAAGTAATAACAAATTTATTAATTAGCTCTATTATTGCACAAATCACACACTGGTTTGGATATAGAATGTTCAGCACAAATGGGTTTTGCGCAAAAACTGCATGCTTTTCGTGTTTTTCTTTCTCTTTTGAAATTTGACCGACAGACATAACAGTATCTAACACACTGGATACGTCCAGGTTCATCCCTATTTACTACATCTCGTGTTGTATTGACTGCTTCTGTAATCTGACGACCCAAAGCCAATTCAATTGAGTTGCGTGTAAAATTATTTCCAATTACATTAAGAATTTTGCTTCGAGTAATAATAGCAGGCACACATAACTCATTCGCAAGAGTTTTGAGATATTTTCTTCTCTGATCGGTTGATTTATGTTGTGGGTTGTGTTCCTGATATATAATATACGACGCCAAACCTGCAATATCAATCATATTGAAAAAGAAAGCCAACGGCCAACGGTTTGTCATCAACTCCCTCTTTAGTTTTGTTATAATATTTTATCATTTCAGGTTTGGCAACGTCAATCTCCTCAACTTCTCCTGTCATATGCATTGATGAGAGAAGAATAACTGACTTATCTTTTTTTGGAACGTATTAGCATATAGTTGCATTTTTGCTGTATGCACAGTTTGTAGAATATACAGATCTTTCTTTGGAGGCTTGCATGTTGAAGGGTATAAATGTCTTATTTTTCCTAACAGTTCCTACCAAAGACATTTTCCAGGAATTGAGAGTCTGCATTAGCTGAAAACTTGTGAAGAAATTATCCGTTATTACGTTTCTTCTAGAGTTCTTGTATTTGGCCACCAAGTCTAATACAGTTCGTTCCTCAATATTTTTTTGTCGTATACCATCTGACGGTTTTCCTGCATAAATTTGGCCTTGTAGAGGGTAACCATTCGACGCATCGCACGCCCAAAATATTTTTATTCCATACTTCGCCGGCTTTGATGGAATATACTGGGTAAATTTTGTGTGCCCTCGATAAGGAAACAGTTGTTCATCAACCGTTATGCATTCTTTTGGCATATAATATTCGTCCAAATTCTTATTTAGCATCATCCAAATGTCACGGATAGGAGCAGCTTTGTCCTTAGCACGTTCAGCACGAGTAGTTTGGCTGTCAAAACGTAAAAGGCGTAGAAACATTTTGAACCGATCCCGAAACATCGCTGCTCGAATAAGTGGCAAAGAATTGCATTTCCACATTTCGGTAATATGGTCGTTTTCGACTTATGAACGCCAGCAATTTTGAGAATCCCCAAAAACGCATCCAATTCTTCTTGAGTAAATGGCTTAAAAACTTGAGGTTGCTTTTTAGTACCACCTTGATGTACTGTTGTACACTATTTTTACTACGGTGAAGTACGGTTGAGTGAATTTAGTTGTTGCATTCGTGTTAAATCTTTTGGGACTCTCCTTTAGAATGAAGTTATGTATGGTACAATTTAATCTAGCAATACAAAGTACGATTTGATAGTGATAATGACAGTTCCGAGGTCCGAACCATCTATCTAACAATCAGGGTTGTAATCATGTCATTAAAAATGATATGGTTTAAGCTAATACAAACATTCTTACACAAATGAAGTGCAAGTTATTGTAATATAATAACGTAATAATGATTATAATACAATTTAATAACAATAAAAATATAAAGGAACAATTATATATATATATAATAATAATAATAGCAATAACGTGGCGTTATTATAATATTTAAAACACAGAAAGAAGAAGGGACCCGACGTCCCTCACGGACTGGGGTCTCTACATCAGCTAGCGCCAACACTGTCTCACGCAGCTTTGACAGAAGCAAGCTGTCGGGCTGTGGGATAACTCTGTTTGCCCTGCGTAAAAACGGTGTTACACCCGGATAATAACACTTTACATCGCGTTTGATTACTCCGATGACATTTATTATCTTTTTGATAGACTCAGGTACAACTGTAATAGTACGTGCGCTTTTCGCTTGATCTGCGGATGTAATGGGATGATATATTCGGTCGGCCATCCTGTGGGGAATTGGATAAGTACTGCGAACTGAATCCAATTTACATTTTACTGATCCTAAGAAAACTGTATTGTAAGTAAATGTCTGGTATTTGTATCCGGTTGGTGCACGTTGCCGCCTGATATGCCGTAAGGCACATACCAAAACCAATGCCACATGTCGTCAGTGACAACTTTAAGCTACGCACTACGAGAGCGTCTTCGATATGTGAAACTATTTGTATTTGTTCGGTTTAACTTAAAATGGAGTGAGACTCCGCAGTAAAGACGGTAGTATCTTTACGAGTTCCTTATTCCTGTACATCTGGTTGGCTCACGTGTATACCGTAAATCGCAATTCATAAAGAGTTGAGTAATGTACGATAATGAATTTTCTGTTATGCGAATTCGATATGGCAAATATTTTAAATACGAATGTTTATTAAATAGTATAGAATATTACATTTTGTGAACTTACTGCAAAAGTGACAAGGAAATAATTAAAAAATTAAGAATATATAAAGTAAAATATTTGTTAAAAATCTTTGAGCCAAACAATTATCTAAAACGTTTGTTATAATTTTCTGTTATCAGTTGTCCTATTGCATTGCTCTCTCGAAGAATTGTGGAACAGATGTCGTTGGAGATGATAGTTCTAAATAATTCCTTTGGTGTATACGTACAAGTTACTGCCGTTACACCCATTTTACTTCTCAAAATATTGCGGCTAATTGTTTGGGCCTGCCGTTGTGGTACAATATTCCATACAGTGCCATCTTTACAAAACGAAATACAATACGATTTCAATATCAAACATTAAGATTATCGGTATGTAGTACCTGGGTACTATTCTCGTCATTAGCCGGTGTTTTATTTCTCAGTAACATAAAGGTTAAAATCCATCCCTCCGATTTCATCTATTTCTCTTATCTTTTGCACACATTGCCCAAAGTGTATTAAATATGACAGTATAGTTATTTTTTGATTTTTGCTACCCATTTTCAAATAAAAGTACATTATGTGAGATATATCGATAACGCGTTATTGTATGGAATTGTCGCAAACATTATTCTAACTGTCTGATGAAACTGAATAAAACCCTAATCTGTGTTGTAGAGCAAGTGTTCAATGCGATTTCATAATCACTGTTAAATCAATCTGCGCGTATTGAACACTTGCTGTACAATGCAGATTAGGTTTCTATTCAGTTTCATCAGATGGTTAGAATGATGTTTGCGATAATCCCATACGATAACGTGTTAACCAGATATTATTACTTCACATAATGTACTTTTATTTGAAAATGAGTAACAAAAGCCAAAAAATAACTATATTGTCATGATTAGCACATTATGTGCAATGTGTAGTCGAAATTTAGAATTTTTTCGATGAAACGTTTCCAAGCAAAAAAATCGCAAAGATGAGCTTCTTTGCAGATCGGCCTAAATCGGGTACATTTTTTTACACCAGTGATAATTACTATACGAGTATGTGTCAAAAAATGAAATTCTACACATTATAAAGAATTAAATTTTACGTCCAACGAAACTGGTCTAGATTTTTTTCTATGGAGTAGGTTTTCTGTTATTCGCGTTCAAAGTGAGGGGTAAATCTTTTGAATCCGATAATAGTGTTGTCGGCCAACATCTCATACATCCTTTTCTTTGTTTTTCTAAATGGTACATAATGAGTCCTACTCTTAAAACTTTTTCTCTTGTAAGCTTTTCGGCTCCCTCCTTGTTGATTTCGACTGTTATGGCATTCATATACATCACATAAAGTCTCATTTTACTTAGCTTAAATTCACAGCTTTCTCCAATCCATTCCTCTATTGCTTTCTTGATTTCTTATCGTTTCTTCATTTTTTCCTCCCTCTGTAATTCTCTGATCCCCATCCTCCTTCAAAATCTCTCGTATTCCTTACTTTCTATTATTTCTGCTTCATTTCTTCCATGGATATGTTTTTTAATTGCCAATGTTTTTTAACGTTTCTTCGTACGTCTTTTCTTGATCCTGTACTAATAAAGCATAGGTACCTCCTTTGCTCATCTTTTCTTCTTCTAATTTTTCCCTTTCGTATACAAGTCTATTTTACTTTTTCCCGAAGCTAAAAGCATTCCTCCCCCAATTCAAGTTAGGCACCACCCATTCATCATAGAAGCATGCATTACATATGTTTTAATCTTTTTTCTTTCCTCTCTTTCTTTTTCAAAAAGCAAAAGATCTCTCAAAAAATGGTTCCCAATATGCCCAAATTTATATAGAAACTTTACAGTGATTTAGAATTAGTTCCAAATCATTAATACATTTGCACTTTGTTTAAAAGATGATTTAATCTCGTCCAAATTTTGTTAATATCTTAAACATTCATCATAAAATTTTGTGTAACCCCAAAATTGACACTCATAATTAATTTTTTTAAAAAGTTTAACAGACATAAGCTTAATTTCAGAAAACTCCTACGAATTTAAGCCTGCAAGAGCGGCTTAGAAGAAAAAGACAAGCCTTACTGAATAAACAATGTAAATAAATAAATAAATTTAACAAAAAATCACCTTAATTTAACACAATTTTTATTTTATTTTATAGTCAAAGCTGATAAAATAGCCGAACAATTAAAGACTGAACGAGAAAAACAAGAACAACAGAATCGTGAAGACGAATTAAGAGAAATGGCCATTAAACTAAGGAGAAGGTAAAATTTTTTTTAATAAAATTAATATTTTAATCATAATTGTATTTTTAGGCAAAGAGAAAGACGTCACGCTTACGATAGCAATTCGACTTCTTCATCAGATAACGACCGGAAATCAAAAAGTCCACTTCCTACCGTTGAATACAAAAGAAGCAAGTCGAATAGTCCAAGTCGTGACAGAAAAAGAGATTTTAAAGACTCCAAAAAATACGATTCAAAGAGAGATCGCGATCATCGCACTGAAAAATCGTCTCGTTACGAAGATTCCAAATCGTACAAAAACGAAAATGATCGTGATAAAGCTTACAGGAAGCGCGATGATTACGATTCAAGGCGAGAAAGTTACAAAAATAGAGATCATGGGCGATCTTTGGTCGATTATTAATAAATCTTATTCATTATTTTGAGTTATATTGGTTTCAGATTTATGTTGTAATAATTACATTAAATATACGTATTGGTATATTAAAATAAATTTGTTTTAATACATTTTAAAGAAAATTTTAATCAATTTATTAATTTTATATTACAGGAATCTGTAATTTTAAATTTCTAACGAATTTAACGTCAAGTTGATCATAACCTCAAATTGAAATTTACAATTTTAAAAGATGATTGAGTTCGTAAATGAAGAAAAGAAGAATTTTGTTCGGCTCCAAAGTGAGGAGATAAAAAGAGAAATCTTAAGAAATGTTGGGTTCTTAAAAGGTTCGATTTTAATTTAACAATATCCTTTTTTTTTAAAGCTTACTTCTTTGGTGTTAGATTTTAATGCAGATAACATAACGAGAATGGAGCAATTAACTAAAATCAAAGAGAAGAAAAAGAGCTTACTTTTATTGAAAGAAAAGTTACAACAAGATTTATCGAATTGCGATGAAGAAGAGAAAGAAATTGTTGAAAAAAAAATTAAACACGAAGCAGGTATTTTATTAATTAATATTCTTATGTATTCGTTTTTAAATTTAATATTAATATTTCAGAGTATCCCCCCATGCAGTTACGATTAAACGTATTAAAATCAATTATTTCCACGATTAAACACATTAATATTGACTTTAAACTTCTTCATGTTAACGACAATTTGTTTACAGCAAAATTGGTATTTTTAAACGTAAAGAAAGAATCTATCAAGATTGTTATTGATATGGGAACTGAAATGGTTATTGGTGAGAGATTTAATTAAATATGTTGATTTTTTGATAACTTTGATGATTTTTTAGAATACGATTTGGGTAATTTAAAAAATGTTGATATCAAAAATGATTTAATAGAGACATTGAAGAGTAATAAAAGCTGTAAGGTGTTCTTTACTAAGTTATGTGAATATTTAGTTACAAAATGATTAAAAAAATTATCTGAACCAATTATAAATATTTTCTACATAAGTATTATATTGTAAGAATATGTAAATTAATTGCTAAATAATATTCCTGGTTTTGACATAAAATGAGGTCATGAAGCAATCTATTTTGTTAAAAATATAATGTAAAATATGATGTATTTAAAGTGAAGAAATTTATATCTTAATGTAACTTTTGCCAACATTTCCCAACATTTCTGTAGGTCCTAATCACATTTTAGTGATTTTCAATTTTAGCAATGCAACAAATTTCAGCAAATTACTTTGAGGGGTTGTATGAAGTACATCAACATAAGAATTTAATTTTAAAGGTTTATTAAAGATCAATTTTGTTGTTATAATCGTGTTGAAATGTATTCATTAAGGTTTCTTTTGAGATATAAACTATCGAAATATCTCAATCCATCCATAAGATATCGAATATAAGTCAAATTTTTGTGTTGATGATTTAAAGCCATACAATTATCTCCGTGAGATTCATTTCATTTATTCAAAAAAATAAGTTTTGTTACATTGAAATCGTCATTATTTAAACTTTCTTTTAAGATATGATCCATAAATTTATCTCAACATTTTTAAAAGATGTTCAATAAAAAATACAAGATTAATTTGGTTAATTCCAAAATTTGTAAGAACCCAAATATCGTCGATTTTGAATAATTTAAATATAATATGTTATATTGTAATGAATTCTTAGTTAATTAAGATATCTTTTAAGATATCCCCCACTACAATATCTTAATTTTCTTGAAAGTTATGAAACGAAAATTTATTAATCATTTTTGTCTCAATTTAAAGCTATAAGAAGTCATTTAATCGCAAATGTTTTAAATGTGAGATTATAATGGTGTTGAAACCTGTATTAATTAAGCTTTCCTTTGAGATATAAATCATCGAAATACCTCAATCCATCCATAAGGTATCGAATATAAGTAAAATATTTGTGTTGATTTAAAGCGATACAATTATCTCCGTGAGATTCATTTTATTCATATCAAAAAAATAAGTTTTGTTACATTGAGATCGTCATTATTTAAACTTTCTTTTAAGATATGATCCATAAATTTATTTCAACATTTTTAAAAGATATTCAATAAAAATACAAGATTAATTTGATTAATTCCAAAATTTGTAAGAACCCAAATCTCGTCGATTTTGAATAATTTAAATATAATATGTTATATTGTAATGAATTCTTAGTTAATTAAGATATCTTTTAAGATATCCCCCACTACAATATCTTAATTTTCTTGAAATTATGAAAAGAAAATTTATTAATCATTTTTGTCTCAATTTAAAGCTATAAGAAGTCATTTAATCGCAAATGTTTTAAATGTGAGATTATAATCGCGGTGAAATCTCTATTAATTAAGCTTTCTTTTGAGATATAAACCATTAAAATATCTCAATCCATCCATAAGATATCGAATATAAGTAAAATTTTTGTGTTGATTTAAAGCGATACAATTATCTCCGTGAGATTCATTTCATTCATATCAAACAAATAAGTTTTGTTACATTGAAATCGTCATTATTTAAACTTTCTTTTAAGATATGATTCATAAATTTATCTCAACATTTTTAGAAGATATCCCCCATTAAAATATCTTAATTTTCTTGAAAGTGATAAAAAGAATATTTATTAATCATATTTGTCTCAATTTAAAGCTATAGGAAGTCATTTAATCGCAAAGGTTTTAAATGTGAGATTATAATCTTGTTGAAATCTCTATTAATTAAGCTTTCTTTTGAGATATAAACCATCGAAATATCTCAATCTATCCATAAGATATCGAATATAAGTAAAATTTCTGTTTTGATGATTTAAAGCGATACAATTATCTCCGTGAGATTCATTTCATTCATATAAAAAAGATAAGTTTTATTACATTGAAATTGTCATTATTTAAACTTTCTTTTAAGATATGATCCATAAATTTATCTCAACATTTTCAGAAGATATCCAATAAAAAATACAAGATTAATTTGATTAATTTCAAAATTTGCAAGAACCTAAATCTCGCCGATTTTGAATAATGTTATATTGTAATTAATTCTTAATTAATTAAGATATCTTTTAAGATATCCCCCATTAAAATATCTTAACTTTCTTGAAAGTTATGGAAAGAACATTTATTAATCATTTTTGTCTCAGTTTAAAGCTGTAATAAGTCATTTAATCGCAAATGTTTTAAATGTGAGTTTATAATCATGTTGAAATCTATATCAATTAAGCTTTCTTTTGAGATACACACCATCGAAATATCTCAATCCATCCATAAGATATCGAATATAAGTAAAATTTTTTTTGTGTTGATGATTTAAAGCGATGCAATTATCTCCATGAGATTCATTTTATTCATATCAAAAAAATAAGTTTTGTTACATTGAAATCGTCATTATTTAAACTTTCTTTTAAGATATGATCCATAAATTTATCTCAACATTTTTAAAAGATGTTCAATAAAAAATACAAGATTAATTTGATTAATTCCAAAATTTGTAAGAACCCAAATCTCGTCGATTTTGAATAATTTAAATATAATAAGTTATATTGTAATGAATTCTTAGTTAATTAAGACATTTTTTAAGATATCCCTCATTAAAATATCTTAACTCTCTTGAAAGTTATGAAAAGAAAACTTATTAGTCATTTTTGCCTCAATTTAAAACTAGAAGAAGTCATTTAATCGCAAATGTTTTAAATGTGAGATTATAATCGTGTTGAAATCTGTATTAATTAAGCTTTCTTTTGAGATATAAACCATCGAAATACCTCAATCCATCCATAAGGTATCGAATATAAGTAAAATATTTGTGTTGATGATTTAAAGCGATACAATTATCTCCATGAGATTCATTTTATTCATATCAAAAAAATAAGTTTTGTTACATTGAGATCGTCATTATTTAAACTTTCTTTTAAGATATGATCCATAAATTTATTTCAACATTTTTAAAAGATGTTCAATAAAAATACAAGATTAATTTGATTAATTCCAAAATTTGTAAGAACCCAAATCTCGTCGATTTTGAATAATTTAAATATAATATGTTATATTGTAATGAATTCTTAGTTAATTAAGATATCTTTTAAGATATCCCCCACTACAATATCTTAATTTTCTTGAAATTATGAAAAGAAAATTTATTAATCATTTTTGTCTCAATTTAAAGCTATAAGAAGTCATTTAATCGCAAATGTTTTAAATGTGAGATTATAATCGCGTTGAAATCTCTATTAATTAAGCTTTCTTTTGAGATATAAACCATTAAAATATCTCAATCCATCCATAAGATATCGAATATAAGTAAAATTTTTGTGTTGATTTAAAGCGATACAATTATCTCCGTGAGATTCATTTCATTCATATCAAACAAATAAGTTTTGTTACATTGAAATCGTCATTATTTAAACTTTCTTTTAAGATATGATCCATAAATTTATCTCAACATTTTCAGAAGATATCCAATAAAAAATACAAGATTAATTTGATTAATTTCAAAATTTGCAAGAACCTAAATCTCGCCGATTTTGAATAATGTTATATTGTAATTAATTCTTAATTAATTAAGACATCTTTTAAGATATCCCCCATTAAAATATCTTAACTTTCTTGAAAGTTATGAAAAGAACATTTATTAATCATTTTTGTCTCAGTTTAAAGCTGTAATAAGTCATTTAATCGCAAATGTTTTAAATGTGAGTTTATAATCATGTTTATTAAGCTTTCTTTTGAGATATAAACCATTGAAATATCTCAATCCATCCATAAGATATCGAATATAAGTAATATTTTTGTGTTGATGATTTAAAGCGATATAATTATCTCCGTGAGATTTATATCACTCATATCAAAAAAATAAGTTTAGTTACATTGAAATCGTCATTATTTAAACTTTCTTTTAAGATATGATCCATAAATTTATCTCAATATTTTTGGAAGATGTTCCC
Organism: Onthophagus sagittarius; assembly: GCA_036711965.1. Lineage (NCBI taxonomy): Eukaryota > Metazoa > Arthropoda > Insecta > Coleoptera > Scarabaeidae > Onthophagus > Onthophagus sagittarius. Next base: position 33,936,457 of record JASERS010000005.1, read on the forward strand.
CATTAACATATCTTAACTTTCTTGAAAGTTATGAAAAGAAAATTTATTAAGCATTTTTGTCTCAATTTAAAGCTATAAGAAGTCATTTAATCGCAAATGTTTTAAATGTAAGATTATGATCGTGTTGAAATCTCTATTAATTAAGCTTTCTTTTGAGACATAAACCATCGAAATATCTCAATCCGTCCATAAGATGTCGAATATAAGTAAAATTTTTGTGTTGATTTAAAACGATATAATTATCTCCGTGAGATTCATTTCATTCATACCAAAAAAATATGTTTTGTTACATTGAAATCGTCATTATTTAAACTTTCTTTTAAGATATGATCCATAAATTTATCTCAATATTTTTAGAAGATGTTCAATAAAAAATACAAGATTAATTTGATTAATTCCAAAATTTGTAAGAACCCAAATCTCGTCGATTTTGAATAATTTAAATATAACATGTTATATTGTAATAAATTCTTAATTAATAAAGATATCTTTTAAGATATCCTCCATTAAAATATCTTAACTTTCTTGAAAGTTATGAAAAGAAAGTTTATTAATCATTTTTGTCTCAATTTAAAGCTATAAGAAGTCATTTAATCGCAAATGTTTTAAATGTGAGATTATAATCGTGTTGAAATCTCTATTAATTAAGCTTTCTTTTGAGAAATAAACCATCAAAATATCTCAATCCATCCATAAGATGTCGAATATAAGTAAAATTTTTGTGTTGATTTAAAGCGATACAATTATCTCCGTGAGATTCATTTCATTCATATCGAAAAAATAAGTTTTGTTACATTGAAATCGTCATTATTTAAACTTTCTTTTTAAATATGATCCATAAATTTATCTCAACATTTTTAGAAGATGTTCAATAAAAAATACAAGATTTATTTGATTAATTCCAAAATTTGTAAGAACCCAAATCTCGTCGATTTTGAATAATTTAAATATAATATGTTATATTCTAATGAATTCTTAGTTAATTAAGATATCTTTTAAGATATCCCCCATTAAAATATCTTAATTTTCTTAAAATTTATGAAAAGAATATTTATTAATCATTTTTGTCTTAATTTAAAGCTATAAGAAGTCATTTAATCGCAAATGTTTTAAATGTGAGATTATAATCGTGTTGAAGTCACTATTAATTAACCTATCTTTTGAGATATAAACCATCAAAATATCTCAATCCATCCATAAGATATCGAATATAAGTAAAATTTTTGCGTTGATGATTTAAAGCGATACAGCTATCTCCGTGAGATTCATTTCATTCATGTCAAAAAAATAAGTTTTGTTACATTGAGATCGTCATTATTTAAACTTTCTTTTAAGATATGATCCATAAATTTATTTCAACATTTTTAAAAGATGTTCAATAAAAAATACAAGATTAATTTGATTAATTCCAAAATTTGTAAGAACCCAAATCTCGTCGATTTTGAATAATTTAAATATAATAAGTTATATTGTAATGAATTCTTAGTTAATTAAGACATCTTTTAAGATATCCCCCATTAAAATAGCTTAACTTTTTTGAAAGTTATGAAAAGAAAATTTATTAATCATTTTTGTCCCAATTTAAAGCTATAAGAAGTCATTTAATCGCAAATGTTTTAAAGGTGAGATTATAATCGCGTTGTAATCTCTATTAATAAAGCTTTCTTTTGAGATATAAACCATCGAAATATCTGAATCTATCCGTAAGATATCGAATATAAGTCATATTTTTGATCAATAAAATGATAAGACAAACTTGGGATTGGCTGTGGAACTCAGAATGTCAACAGTGCTATTAAAACTGCCGATTGCTTGCCAATTGATTTTGAATGCATTATTGTCAACATTTACTCCTTTCTATACAGTAAAAACTCTAATAGGCGGACACTGACGGTTCCGTTACTTTTATATCCAGACTGCCACCATCCACCGCTTGAATTCTTAATATCGGGTACGTTAACTTATTTGAGTAATGGTCCGAATGTTCACTTTCTTTTTAAGCATGCAAACTCCGTAGCTATCAAGTGTTTCTTAAATAGTGTTGATTGGTAGAATGTTTTTGCTGGGGTGAGAGTGGAGGGCATGGTTGATGTTTTTTATGAAAATGTTAATTTCGTAATTAATAGAGATGTTCCTAAGCACATTCTACCTAAGCAACGTTTTCCTTGTTGGTACAAACATTTAACCATTCGAGTTATTTAGGAAAAGTTACATTGCCACAGAAAATGGAAATCTACTAGCCATAGCAGGGATTGGCTAGTAGGCTGGTTTTCTCGATTTTGCGCTGTAGGTCTAAGAGACTTATCGTGGTTGACTATAGAAATTACTTAAATTCAGTTCAAGCGGGAGTTGTGGAAAACCCCAAAAGAATCTGGTGTTTTATTAGGTCCAGGAGGGGGGTAGCGTCTGGCATGCCATCTACTATGTTTTCCGCTGATGGGTCAATGGTGTGCTCAGGTTCTGATATCTGTTATGCATTTGGAGATTATTTTGCTTCGGTTTTCGTGGATAGTTCCATTGATCGTTCAATGGTCTTCGGTGAGCTGGGTGTGTCACCTTGGTTCTCTTCTGACGCAGTGTTTTAACCCATCTTGACAAGTTTCCTAGTCCTGGCCCAGATGGTATTCCACCTTCTTTTTTGAGAAAGTTTGCTGTTGAACTGTCGACCCCACTTTTCCTTATTTTTTCGCAATCCTTACTAGAAGGTACATTCCCTAGCGCGTGGAAAGCAGGGTTTGTGGAATAGACAGTTGATATCAAATTACCGTCCGATATCTTCTTTCATCTATCCCCAAAGTGTTTCAAAAAATTGTTTATAATTATTTCAACCACTCTGTTGCTCACTCTCTCATTACCGAACAACATGGTTTCTTTTCTGGCCGATCGATTGAGTCTAACTTGGTGTCTTATGTTAACTTTATAAATTCTGCCTTGAATGAAGACTCACAGGGTGACGCAATTTACACCGATTACTCTAAAGCGTCCGACAAGATTGATCATGGTGTTCTTATAAAAAAGCTGTCCTCTTTTAACATTCTTGCTGGATATTGTCTTATTAAGTTAAGAATTAGATTTTATTAAGAAGTTAAGATGGGTGGTTTTCTATCTCATTACAAACCCATATCATCTGATGTGCCTCAGGGAAATCATCTTGGGACCACATTATTTTTAATTTACATAAGCGACATTTCTTCTTGTTTTAAATTTTCTAAATTCCTGCTCTATGGGGATGATAATAAAATATTTACTAGAGTCAGCTCAATTCTTGACTGCCTGAGGCTCCAGGAGGACCTCGATCGTCTATGTTACTAAACTTTAACATGGAAACGGTACCCTATTAATTTTAACTACCACTTTAATGGTAAAGCTATAATCTCTACTGAGAGAGTGAAGGATCTTGGCATTATACTTGATGCCAAATTAAGATGTCACATTTACATCGAATTCATGGTAAAGAGAGCCCTACGGAACTTAGGGTTTGTTATTAGAATAAGTAGAAACTTTACCAATTTTACAAGCATTAAATCCCTTTATATGGCATTTGTCAATACTGTATTATCCTATGGTTCCATAGTGTGGAATCCGATGTACGCAGTCTATCGTGATCGCATCGAAGCTGTTCAACGACGTTTAATAATAATAATAATGCCTTTATTTCTAAAAAACAAGAATCAAAATACAAAAATTTACTTTATGGTAGGGCGGAGTTAGGAATCAGTGTTCCTCTCTTCCACTCAACCCTACAAAAAAAAAGAAAGAATTCGAGGAAAGAAAAAACAATAATAATTATATAATGTATATAAACAAAATAATAATAATAACCGAAGTATACAATCTTTACTTAACGCCAGACACGCCAGACTGCACATACTAACATCCACTAACTTTGACCATTAACTTGACGGAGCTGGGTAGCGAATTATAAAATTTAGGGATACAGTAATGATCTCTCAAATAATGTTGTAGTATCGATAGGTGGGGTAATAAGACCTCTACTCCTAACATTAATATTGTGAACATCTGTTCTAAACGAAATTTTATTATACAGATAACATTCTTATGTTAGACATATTTAACCAGCTAGCCTCTGTCTGATATGATAAAATACACAAAATATTCATTAATTGTAGTTTATGATCGTAAAATGGACTCTAAGGTCAATTCACGCATTCCAGAGATTAAATGTTAAATATCTGAAATATGTGTTGATGGAAATTCTAAAAAAAATATTTTTTTTTAATTCAATATTTTATTTCTTTTAATGTTTAAGCTAAATATTTTGAAATATATATGAAGGAATTAATTATATGTTATTAAGATCTTTATTTAGTGCATTTTGGATGTTGAGCATCACCTGTAATTGTCGATTTTAAAATTTCGTGTTGCATACCTCTTTATTTTTTAAGGAATGGTCATCGTTCGAATTTATCTGATAATGGATTATATTTTTTGGGATAATTATGAACAATTTTTATTAAAAATATTTGTTTCTATCTATGTTAGTTCTTGAGATACAACCTATGTTTATAAACAGAATTCTCAATTTTGACATTTTGATATTTCCTGCTACCTACATAAAGAATTAACATCGTTAGACTCTATCTGCTAATAGATTATGTAGTCTGGGACAATTATAAACAATTTCTATTAATAACATTTATTTCTATCTACGTTAGTTCTCCAGATAGAATCTATGCTCATAAACAAAATTCTCAAATTTGACATTTTGATATTTTTTGCTACATACATAAAAAACTAACATCGTTAGACTCTATCTGCTAATGGATTATGTATTTTGGGATAATTATGAATAACTTTTATTAATAACGTTTATTTTCATCTATGTTAGTTCTCGAGATACAACCTATGCTTATAAACAAAATTCTCAATTTTGACATTTTGATATTTCCTGCTACGTAGATAAGAAATTGTCATGTTTAGACTTTATCTGGTAATGGATAATGTATTTTGGGACAATTATAAACAATTTCTATTAATAATATTTATTTCTATCTATATTAGTTCTAGAGACACAACCAATGTTTATAAACAAAATTCTCAATTTGAAATTTTGATATTTCTTGCTACATACATAAAGAACAGTCATCGTTAGACTTTATCTGGTAATGGATTATGTATTTTAGATTAATTATAAACAATTTTTCTTAATAACATTTTTTTATCCATGTTAGTTCTCGAGTTACAACCTATGTTTATAAACAAAATTCTAAATTTTGATATTTTGATATTTCTTGCTTCATACATAAAGAACTATCATCGTTAAACTCTATCTGCTAATGGATTATGTTTTTTGGGATAATTATGAACAATTTTTATTAAAAATATTTGTTAATATCTATGTTAGTTCTTGAGATACAACCTATGTTTATAAACAGAATTCTCAATTTTGACATTTTAATATTTCCTGCTACCTACATAAAGAATTAACATCGTTAGACTCTATCTGCTAATAGATTATGTATTCTGGCACAATTATAAACAATTTCTGTTAATAACATTTATTTCTATCTACGTTAGTTCTCCAGATAGAATCTATGTTTATAAACAAAATTCTCAAATTTGACATTTTGATATTTTTTGCTACATACATAAAAAACTGACATCGTTAGACTCTATCTGCTAATGGATTATGTTTTTTGGGATAATTATGAACAATTTTTATTAATAACATTTATTTCTATCTACGTTAGTTATCCAGATAGAATCTGTGTTTATAAACAAAATTCTCAAATTTGACATTTTGATATTTTTTGCTACATACATAAAAAACTAACATCGTTAGACTCTATCTGCTAATGGATTATGTATTTTGGGATAATTATGAATAACTTTTATTAATAACGTTTATTTTCATCTATGTTAGTTCTCGAGATACAACCTATGCTTATAAACAAATTCTCAATTTTGACATTTTGATATTTCCTGCTACGTAGATAAGAAACTGTCATGTTTAGACTTTATCTGGTAATGGATAATGTATTTTGGGACAATTATAAACAATTTCTATTAATAATATTTATTTCTATCTATATTAGTTCTAGAGACACAACCAATGTTTATAAACAAAATTCTCAATTTGAAATTTTGATATTTCTTGCTACATACATAAAGAACAGTCATCGTTAGACTTTATCTGGTAATGGATTATGTATTTTAGATTAATTATAAACAATTTTTCTTAATAACATTTTTTTATCCATGTTAGTTCTTGAGTTACAACCTATGTTTATAAACAAAATTCAAAATTTTGATATTTTGATATTTCTTGCTTCATACATAAAGAACTGTCATCGTTAAACTCTATCTGCTAATGGATTATGTTTTTTGGGATAATTATGAACAATTTTTATTAAAAATATTTGTTAATATCTATGTTAGTTCTTGAGATACAACCTATGTTTATAAACAGAATTCTCAATTTTGACATTTTGATATTTCCTGCTACCTACATAAAGAATTAACATCGTTAGACTCTATCTGCTAATAGATTATGTATTCTGGCACAATTATAAACAATTTCTATTAATAACATTTATTTCTATCTACGTTAGTTCTCCAGATAGAACCTATGTTTATAAACAAAATTCTCAATTTTGACATTTTGATATTTTTTGCTACATATATAAAAAACTAACATCGTTAGACTCTATCTGCTAATGGACAATGTGTTTTGGGATAATTATGAAAAATTTTTATTAATAATATTTATTTCTATCTATATTAGTTCTAGAGGCACAACCAATGTTTATAAACAAAATTCTCAATTTGAAATTTTGATATTTCCTTCTACATACATAAAGAACAGTAATCGTTAGACTTTATCTGGTAATGGATAATGTATTTTGGGATAATTATGAACAATTTTTATTAATAATATTTATTTCTATCTATGTTAGTTCTCGAGATACAACCAATGTTTATAAACAAAATTCTCAATTTGAAATTTTGATATTTCCTCCTACATACATAAAGAACAGTCATCGTTAGACTTTATCTGGTAATGAATTATGTATTTTAGATTAATTACAAACAATTTTTCTTAATAACATTTTTTTTATATCCATGTTAGTTCTCGAGATACAACCTATGTTTATAAACAAAATTCTAAATTTTGATATTTTGATATTTCTTGCTACATACATAAAGAACTGTCATCGTTAAACTCTATCTGCTAATGGATTATATTTTTGGGATAATTATGAACAATTTTTATTAATAACATTTATTTCTATCTACATTAGTTCTCCAGATAGAATCTATGTTTATAAATAAAATTGTATATGTTAAAACAAATTGCTGTAAAGTTTGCTTTAATCGATAAGCATTTCTGTGCATCATACACTAATAATAAATATATGTTAAATTGTTGGGTCTTTGGTTTTTTATCACGAGTTAAGTGAAAAAAGTTCCCGGTTTATTGAGAGTGCTTAAGATGTTGACCTCTAACTTGAGGGGCCTTGACTTTTTGCACAAACTTTAGTGTGTTGCAAAGAAATTAAGAAGTGTGAAAAAGTAAAGTAAATTTTTTTTGCTCATCTACTACCTGATGTTTGATGTATTAAACATACCATATTTTGTACATTTTTGAATATAAAGATTATTGTTTATTTTCTGATATGATAAAATACTCAAAATATTCATTAATTGTAGTTTATGATGGTAAAATGGACTCTAAGGTCAATTCACGCATTCCAGAGATTAAATGTTAAATATCTGAAATATGTGTTGATGGAAATTCTAAAAAACATGTTCCTAGGGACAACTCATAACTTGGTATGTAGTGGGAATCGCACGCTTACTTTTTTGGACCGTACATTATTAAATGAAAATGTCAGCGGATTCTGCTGAATATATACATACATACACTGTAAAATTCCCGGAAACCCTCCGGTCCGGTAGCGGGGGACGACCGTCGAGTTTTAACCCACCTACCGCCATACCCAGAGGTGCCCCCCGCGGGAACGTCAGGTGGGGGCTTGGGAAGAATGTAATTTTGCCGGGACGAGGCCTCGGGGAGTTGCGGTCTTCCCCCATTTTTTTTTCTCTTTCATTTTTTTTCTTACAACCAGTTTTCTGGACCAAACATTGCATTATAATATACTATGATTTTAAATTTTTTTAATTACTAAACTCATTTATTTAAATCACAATTATTGCAAATAAATTTAAATCAAGAAAAAACTTTTTCACACATACGTGTTGTAGTCACATTCTGAATTGTTTGCGAATGGGGTTGTCAAGGAGGCAGTACGACTCCCCGGGGGTGCGCTCGCCTCCGTCCGTACAGTTCTCTTGGACTTCTTCGTCCCCTTTTCCTGATGGGGTAAGAGAAAACGTTTCTCGAGTTTAGAACGGAGAAGGAAAGGGCTTAAAGGAGAAGGAGGAACCGTTGCACCTGCTACGTTTTGTAAATAATTGCAAAAGTTTTCCTGCTTCTCCACCTTCCGGTCGGTTTTCAAGCCGTTAAAAGATGCCCAGCTGCATCACCTCCACCTTAACGTTTCGAGAAGGACCACCTTTTATTAAGGGGGGACGGGGTTGTAATGTTCGATATTACTTTGGGAGTGCAGTTTAGGTGGATATTTATTGGAAACTATTAAATAGGGGGGAACGTTAAAACTTAATTTGATGTATATTTTGGGGTTAACATTAATGGTTTTTGGAAACTTATTTAAAGAAAGGATATCTAAAAAATAACATCATTTTTATAGAAATAAGTATGAATTCTTCTGTAAATAATTTGATATTTTTTTGGTTTTTGTGGATGTTTATATATGAGAAAGGACGGGACGAGAGCAAAAGCTCTCGGGAGGCGAAACGGTCGCTGAATAAATTTCGCCGGGAGAAATATTTCCGGGGGCATTCTTGTCGATTTTTGATCTTATAGGAAACAAATAGCCTCAGTCCCCACGTCCCAGCACAATATCGTGCGGCCCTATGCGGCGCATTCAATTATAGGAGCCACGTCGACTTGTTATCAATATTGTTTATTGTTTATTTCTTCAGGGAATTTATGTTTTTTAAAAATAGGTAAATGCAAACTAAACAACCTTTTATTTCCTAACACAGTTTAAATATTACATTACAACGCATTTATTCTTATTTTAACCCCTTACTCAGAACTAAAAAGAACCAAAAGAAAAATTGAAGGAACAGGTGGTTGGGTGTTCGTTCTTTTATAAAAGGGTTGATAATAAAAGACAAATTGCATAAAAGATGTGGGGAGATCGAATGTAGGTTATTCAAGATTTTTTATTCGATTTGAATGGGTGCTTTTTGTGTTTTGTTGTACGTAAATAGACGGCCCAATTTTGAAACCAACCCTATTTAATTTTTTCTTTGGATTGTTTTGGGATTTCTAGAATTTCGAGATTTCAATGTATACGAAATGAAAATCATAGGTCATCGACCAAACCGAGCATGAATTATGCATACTTCAGATGTGGAATACATGTAACCGTCTTAGACCCTTGCCCTTTTGAGTCCAATCACAATCTAACCCGCACCGAAAAGGGATAAGACAAGGAATTAGATCCTTGCTGGATGAGGTAAATTATTAAATTGAGATATTGACGAAGTTTTCAATGAATTTGTCATTTTTAGTAAAAAAAAGTTGGGAATATCTTTTAATATTTTATTTCTTTTAATGTTTAAGCTAAATATTTCGAAATATATATGAAGGAATTAATTATATGCTTGCCTCAGACTTGTATATGGTTTAAAACGTTATGATCATGTTTCTCATAAATTGATAGGTGCTGGTTGGTTGAGTATGTCCAACAGGAGAAAATTGCATTTATTATTGTTCTACCATAAGCCTCTCCTACTGAAGAAGCCTCCGTATCTGTATAACAAAATATCATTCAGGACGGACGTTCATAAGATTAATATTAGAAATAGAGGTATTATTACACCTCCTAAATATTATAATCCGCTACCAGATTCTCTGAAATCTTTAAATTTGAATGCCTTTAAGAGGAAACTGCGACAGATGTTGATGGATGAACAATCTTGCGTATAATGTATCGCAATTAATATTGATTGCTTTTACTTTTATTTTATTTGTTTAATATGATTAATTTCGTAAACAGTGTTTTTTTTTTCATTTTCATTTTTATTTTTATTTTTCTTTTGTTCTATTTTAATTTATTATTAATTTTATTTGTAGGGTTGAGTGGTAGAGAATAACTTGATTCCTAACTCCGCCCTACATATTGCTTTTGTATAATTTTGTCATTATATTTTTTGATTAATAAAGCCGTTTATTATTATTATTATTATTTAGTGCATTTTGGATGTTGAGCATCACCTGAAATTGTCGATTTTAAAATTTCGTGTTGCATACCTCTTTATTTTTTAAGGAACGCTCATCGTTCGAATTTATCTGATAATGGATTATGTATTTTGGGATAATTATGAATAACTTTTATTAATAACATTTATTTTCATCTATGTTAGTTTTCGAGATACAACATATGTTTATAAACAAAATTCTCAATTTTGACATTTTGATATTTCCTGCGACGTACATAAGGAACTGTCATGTTTAGACTTTATCTGGTAATGGATAATGTATTTTGGGATAATTATGAACAATTTTTAGTAATAATATTTATTTCTATCTATATTAGTTCTAGAGACACAACCAATGTTTATAAACAAAATTCTCAATTTGAAATTTTGATATTTCCTGCTATATACATAAAGAACAGTCATCGTTAGATTTTATCTGGCAATGGATTATATATTTTAGGATAATTATGAACAATTTTTATTAAAAACATTTACTTTTATCATTGTTAGTTCTCGAGATACAACATATGTATGTTTATAAACAAAATTCTCAATTTTGACATTTTAATATTTCCTGCGACGTACATAAGGAATTGTCATGTTTAGACTTTATCTGGTAATGGATTATGTTTTTGGGATAATTATGAACAATTTTTATTAATAACATTTATTTCTATCTACATTAGTTCTCCAGATAGAGTCTATGTTTATAAACAAAATTCTCAAATTTGACATTTTGATATTTCTTGCTACATATATAAAAAACTAACATCGTTAGACTCTATCTGCTAATGGATTATATATTTTGGGATAATTATGAACAATTTTTATTAACAATATTTGTTTCTATCTATGTTAGTTCTTGAGATATAACCTATGTTTATAAACAAAATTCTCAATTTTGACATTTTAATATTTCCTGCTACCTACATAAAAAACTAACATCGTTAGACTCTATCTGCTAATGGATTATGTTTTTTGGGATAATTATGAACAATTTTTATTAAAAATATTTGTTTCTATCTATGTTAGTTCTTGAGATACAACCTATGTTTATAAACAGAATTCTCAATTTTGACATTTTAATATTTCCTGCTACCTACATAAAGAATGAACATCGCTAGACTTTATCTGCTAATAGATTATGTATTCTGGGACAATTATAAATAATTTCTATTAATAACATTTATTTCTATCTACGTTAGTTCTCCAGATAGAATCTATGTTTATAAACAATATTCTCAAATTTGACATTTTGATATTTCTTGCTACATACATAAAAAACTAACATCGTTAGACTCTATCTGCTAATGGATTATGTTTTTTGGGATAATTATGAACAATTTTTATTAATAACATTTATTTCTACCTACGTTAGTTCTCCAGATAGAACTTAGGTTTATAAACAAAATTCTCAATTTTGACATTTTGATATTTCTTGCTACATACATAAAAAACTAACATAGTTAGACTCTATCTGCTAATGGATATTTATTTCTATCTATGTTCGTTCTTATGATACAACCTATGTTTATAAACAAAATTCTCAATTTTGACATTTTGATATTTCCTCCTACATACATAAGGAACTGTCATTGCTAGCCTTTATCTGGTAACGGATTATGTATTTTGGAATAATTATGAAAAATTTTTATTAATAATACTTATTTCTATCTATGTTAGTTGTCCAGATACAACCTATGTTTATAAACAAAATTGTCAATTTTAACATTTAGATATTTCCTGTTACCTACAGAAGGAACTGTCATCGTTAGATTTTATCTGGTAACGGATTATGTATTTTGGAATAATTATGAAAAATTTTTATTAATAATACTTATTTCTATCTATGTTAGTTGTCCAGATACAACCTATGTTTATAAACAAAATTGTCAATTTTAACATTTAGATATTTCCTGTTACCTACAGAAGGAACTGTCATCGTTAGATTTTATCTGGTAATGGATTATGTATTTTGGGATAATTATGAACAATTTTTCTTTATGACATTTATTTCTATCTATGTTAGTTCTCGAGATACAACCTATGTTTATAACCAAAATTCTCAATTTTGACATTTTAATATTTCCTCCTACATACATAAGGAACTATCATTGTTAGACTTTATCTGGTGATGGATTATGTATTTTGGGATAATTATGGACAATTTTTATTAATAATACTTATTTCTATCTATGTAAGTTGTTCAGATACAACCTATGTTTATAAACAAAATTGTCAATTTTAACATTTAGATATTTCCTGCTACATACATAAGGAACTGTCATTGTTAGACTTTATCTCGTCATGGATTATGTATTTTGGGATAGTTATGAACAATTTTTATTAATAATATTTATTCCTATCTGCATTAGTTCTCGAGATACAACCTAAGTTCATAAGGAAAATTCTCAATTTTAACATTTTGATATTTCCTGCTACATACTTAAGGAACCAACATCGTTAGACTCTATCTGCTAATTGATTATGTATTTTGGGATAATTATAAACAATTTTTCTTAATAACATTTTTTTCTATCTATGTCAGCTCTCGAGATACAACTTATGTTTATAAACAAAATTCTCAATTTTGACATTTTGATATTTCCTGCTACGTACATAAGGAACTGCCATGTTTAGACTTTATCTGGTAATGAATAATATGTTTAGGGATAATTATGAACAATTTTTATTAATAATATTTATTTCTATCTATATTAGTTCTAGAGACACAACCAATGTTTATAAACAAAATTCTCAATTTGAAATTTTAATATTTCCTGCTATATACATAAAGAACAGTCATCGTTAGACTTTATCTGGCAATGGGTTATATATTTTAGGATAATTATGAACACTTTTTATTAAAAACATTTATTTTTATGTTTATAAACAAAATTCTCAATTTTGACATTTGAACATTTCCTGCTACGTACATAAGGAAGTGTCATGGGTAGACTTTATCTTGTAATGGATTATGAATTTTGGGTTAATTATAAACAATTTTTATTAATAACATTTATTTCTATCTATGTTAGTTCTCGAGGTGCAACCTAGGTTTATAAACAAAATTCTCAATTTTAATATTTTGATATTTCCTCCTACATACATACGGAACTGTCATTGTTAGACTTCATCTGGTAATGGATTATACATTTTAGGATAATTATGAATAATTTTTATTAATAACATTTATTTCTATCTATGTTAGTTCTCGAAATACAACCTATGTTTTTAAACAAAATTCTCAATTTTGATATTTACTGCTACATACATAAGGAACAGTCATTGTTAGACTTTATCTGGTAATGGATCATGTATTTTAAGATAATTATGAACCATTTTTATTAATAACATTTATTTCTATCTATGTTAGTTCTCGAGGTGCAACCTAGGTTTATAAACAAAATTCTCAATTTTAATATTTTGATATTTCCTCCTACATACATACGGAACTGTCATTGTTAGACTTCATCTGGTAATGGATTATACATTTTAGGATAATTATGAATAATTTTTATTAATAACATTTATTTCTATCTATGTTAGTTCTCGAAATACAACCTATGTTTTTAAACAAAATTCTCAATTTTGATATTTACTGCTACATACATAAGGAACAGTCATTGTTAGACTTTATCTGGTAATGAATCATGTATTTTGAGATAATTATGAACCATTTTTATTAATAACATTTATTTCTATCTATGTTAGTTCTCGAGATACAACCTATGTTTATAAACAAAATTCGCAATTTTAACATTTTGATATTTCTTCCATATACATAAGGAACTAACATTGTTAGACTCTATCTGCTAAAGGATTATGTATTTTGGGATAATTATGAACAATTTTTATGAATAATATTTATTTTTATCTATGTTAGTTGTTCTGATACAACCTATGATTATAAAAAAAATTGTCAATTTTAACATTTTATATTTCCTGCTACTTACTTAAGGAACCAACGTCGTTAGACTCTATCTGCTAATTGATAATGTATTTTGAGGTAATTGTGAACATTTTTGGTTATCGAGTTATAACCTATGTGTGTAACCAAAATTGTCGATTTTGTCACTGCCTGTTATGGATTACATAACAACTATAAAAGTTTCTTAAAAAAATAGGAAATTTCTTATCAATGAAATAAATTACATGCTATAAAAATATTTTTATTCTTATCTTTATGGGATTTATAAATCATTATAAATTAAAAAGTTATCCAAAATAATATAACCATTAATCAAAAATTCTCTTAGAATTCTTTACCGAAATCTTTTAACCTTTGAGTCATTCGATCACGACCATAATTGTTGGCAAAATTATAATTATAACTAAAAAAGCATTGTGCTTAAAATATTTTAACCATGACTCTAATTTCCTTAACAATTATTTAGAAAACGTTGCATAACTTAACAAAAAAATTCTATGACTCAAAACAAAAAAGTTTTCCAAATATTTTAAAATCGTTTGCTTAAATTATCGTAGAGTATTTAAACGTTTGAGTTTGCTTTAGAAAGCATTCAAATTTTAGCAAGAAAACCAACTCACTCATACAAGATGAAATTAATTATTTTTGCTATTTCTTTAATAATAGCTTGTGAAGCATTCTCAGGTAATTAAAACAATATTTAATAAGAAAAAAATAACAATCTTATTTTAATTTAAGTTACAAGCAACCACGCCAAACATTCCCAAGTTAAACATAAATCTTCTCATGTTGCGGTTTCAAAACGAGAAAACTCCTTTTGCGATCAACTTTGCTCAATTTGTCCTGCTGTAAAACGCCATAATTCTCACAAGAAGACTCATAATGTGCATAATAAAAAACATCATTCTGTTCGAGATGGTGAAGGTAAAAATTATTAACAAAAAATGTTTTTTTTTTAATATGATCTAACTTGATCTGATTGTAGAATTAAATACAACTCCTGATATACTGCCGTATATAACTACTTTGTGCAATGAGTGCGAATGTAATGGGATAACGGAAAGTACGGAAAATCCAGAAATATCGACTCCTGAATCAAATGATAATCAAAATCAACAAAATCCTGCACCACAAAAACGACGTAAGTTATTTTGCTTAATTTGATTCTTTTTTTAATAAATTATTTTGTAGATGGAAATTCTAAGAAACATCATAATGTAAAAGCACATCATACTAAACATGAAGTTAACAAGACAAATCATCATTGATTTTTATTGAAGGTTTATATTAATACTTACTCAAATATTAATAACGAATTGTATTATAATTGCATAAATTGCTTTAATGAATAAATAAAAATATATAAAATATTATATTGTATTATTTCATACAGTTTTAAATATGTGGACTCAATCATAATACGTTGTAATGTTGTATGTGGTACGATAGATACAATTTTTATGAAACAAAAAATGTTTCATCGGCATTACGGATTGAGGGTGCGTTTTTAAACTGTAGAGGCCCGGGATTGTAGGTAACATATTATCTGAAGAAAATTCATAAAAAATGTACTTCATATGATACATTCATCATATACAAAGTATTGATAACATAGACCAGTAGTTAAGTGGTGGTCCCAGTCCTTTAAAGGTTAAAGAGATAGATACCGCAATTTTTAAACTAATACAGTTCTTTACTGGATCAGTCTTGTATGTTTTTCTATGTGCAATAAATACAATTATTTTGATGAAATACAAAAATTTCGTTTCTTTTGTTTCCATAATGTCCAATGATTTTTTCCGGCTATAACGTTTGGTATCTTTTTAATATGGATACCATATTGGAAGGGTAAGATAAGATCCAATATTCTCTCCATCGTCTTATTCATGATCTATATCCTACTGTGGAAGTTATTTCTGCGTTTTTATTCTTTTCATTGGGTCGTTTCAGAATCTGTAACATGTTCTGTATTTTTGTTGTCCGTTACCTTCTTTCCGTTTTCTATCGTAAAAAGTTTTGCTTACAACTTCTAGAAGTTTTAGTAGAAGTTGTCTACTAAGAAGTATACAACTTCTCAGTGTCTTCATTGTATATAGTCTTGTATCTACTGTTGTTCTGCCATGCACATCTTGATGGATAATCTATTTCTTTAACAAGATCGGGGAAAATCTGCAAACAAACATTTAGCCTGAGATGTTGGGGGGGGGCAGGCAGTAGAAACCCCTTTCCTCGTATTCCCACATGATGGGCTGAAACTACGCTTCCGCATTTTTAATCGTCTTCTACCATCTTTACCATCATTTTCATCAGATGCTTCTCCGGTTGATCCCTGCTTAAAACAGAACATTAAACACAAAAGGCTTCCCTTTGTATCTGTCTCTTTTAACCTTCCTTCCGGGACATCACATCATCAACAAAGGTTGGAATATATTACCACTTAGTTACCACTCTATTCTGGCTCTATCTACGTTCCATTTGGTGCATTTGTAGGACGTGTGCTCGACATTATCACTCTCTCCATAGTAATCACAAATATCCGAATTTCTTTCTTTAAACTTGTATAGGTATGCATTAAAGCATGACCCGTAATTAAGTGATTTAAATGGATAAATTGACATCACCCTCATATTCTCTTCGTCCATATGTTCAGGTTAGTGAAGAGTCTCTTGGTTCACTTCGCCTTCCCAGTATCTTCTCCTCGACCTCGCTCTTTTTATATCCTTCCTCCCAGGCTGCCGCTCTTCTCTGTATCATAAGATCCATGAGCAATCAGCTGCCCACCACCTGTAGTGCTTCAATAGCTGGTTTTGTACGCGCTAATCATTCTTACCAGAAGATTTCTCTGTGTTCTTGTCTGCTTAATTGCGTTTGTTCTTCACATTGCAGGCTTCTTCCTATACTCTATTTTATTTAAAGCCTGCACCGTTCTTCCAACCTTCTCAACCACCCTGTCCACGTAAATGTTCTATTAAAATCCTTAGTGAGCATGTTACCCAAGTATTTTAGGGACTACTGCGTGGTAACCATAGCTTCGCAATATGACGGCCTCTGACTTTTGTGGAGCAATCTTGAGACCCATGCCCCTCATACCGTTTACGATTTCATTTACGTCCTATCGACTCGTCATCCCAATCAGACACCATAATAGCAAGGTCATCCGCATACGTAATAAGCCTGGCGTCCCCCCTTATCTCCTCACTCTGAAACAGCTTCTTCAAGATTCTGTAGGACCACCTCATTAACTTATAATTACTACCCTCGTACTCTATGCATCCATCGCTTAAATATGCTTGTACGATCCCAATCCTTTCTGGGTATTTAGCAGAGAGTTTTTCCTCATCATTGCCTCAACAATTTCTCTCCATGGTGCAGTACTGAAAGCATTTTGGACATCCACTATGACCATCAAACACTTCCTCCTCTTCCCTCACCTAAATTCTCATCTTCCCGCACACAACACTTAGGTACTATCGGACTCCTTGTGTATGCCCTGTTAAGGAATTACCAAAGGGCAGGACGTCACCTAGAAGCATGGTCTCTTCGGAGAGTCCTCAATCTGAGATTGATCAGAGAGAAGCAATTACACAAGATGAGATTAAGCTACTAAGGTGCTTGGTTTGCCATACAGTGCCCCAATCCTATGAAATATTGAGCTGTTGTTCTTATTAGTTTCTGTAGACAGTTTGAGTGGTGAGTTAGCAAACGTTGGGGTGGACTGGCCAGCCTTTAATTTTACAATTCTATGGTTTCGAGTGCTCTTGATCGAACCACAATGGGTCGAAGGAACATTATACTCTAGCAAGGCCTCGTTGATGCCACTTCAATGAAGACATCCAAGGTGGACTCCTTGAAGAGCTGCCAGCGTGGACTTTCTCTGAGTGTATGCGTGTTGCATCCGGCAACGATTTCTAATGTCGTTGTAATCGAGGAAATGAGGGAGCATATACTAGAATGTTGGCAATGAGGGCAAATGGAACAGGTTTGGGGATGGAGTGAGAGGATTTTTGGGAGAGATTTGGTAGGAAAGAATTTAATGTTTGAGAGCTTAGTAAAGAGCGTAGTTATGTATAGGGTTAGGTTGGGTTGCGTTTGGATGTGCAGATCAGTTACTGGAGATGGGTGTTGGAATTAACTAGAGGAGACTTCGGGATATATAATCAGGGAAGAAATGAACCTAGATAAGTTGAGGGCGGAGATGGGTAAGCGAGTGGTGCGTTTTGAGGAAAGGGTGAATGGTAGAGGACATTGTACGATTTTGGGGAAGTACTGCAGATGAAAGAATTTATCAGTTCTGTCGTGTTACAGAGTAATGTCAATCTTGGACTCCTGCTTCCCTCTCTTCATCGTGTATTTAGAACAAATAGGTCTATTTCCGCTATCTATTCACACACATATCTTTTATCTTCTTCTCCTGATCCTCATCGGCTTGGCATTAAAATCACCCAAAACCACAAAACTCTCTCCTCAACACACATTCATGCTACCTGCTGTCCAATTTAATTTGTTCTGAAAATTAGTTTGGTTACTAAAATTACATTATCACCCCATAATTTGTTTATATTCTTATATAATGCTCTTACCTGCTCTCTATCTGTTTTTTCCCACATCCAGCTTTATGTCCCCCTTCTTCTTCTTCTACTCCTCTTTATCACAACTTTCTGCCGTATGTTCCTGACCTCGCATCTGAGGCACAAATTCCTTCTGTCCATACTCTTACAGTTCTTTATAGAGGGATCGTATTCCCAACAGCGGAAACAATTTTAAGAAGTAAATCAGCTCATTTCTTATCTATTCCTATTGTTGAGGCCTGTGTATCCCCCCTCATGGGTCGTAATTCCCCATCATTAGTCCACATTCCCTCCTTTCAAAGAATCCAATATGACTTCTTTAGCCTCTGTCGTCGTTGTCAACGCATCACTACCGCGTATATGAATGACCTCGGTAACATCTTCTGCCACTCTCCTACAATTTATCTCTCCTCTTCTTTTCCTCATTGCTTCTTTGATTTTATTAAACGTACCACTCTCGTTCTCAATAGTTAGGAGCAGCTTGCCATTTTGGTTCTCTTAATGCTGGTGCTTTCTCAAAGTATCCTCGACCTTCTTAAGCGTCTCAGAGTAGGACGTCTCTTCTTTGCTCTCCACAACCAGATCTTCTTTCTCCTGATAACCTTAGAAATATAAACGCTCTGTTTATATCGATACCTACCTGTTGCTATCTTATGTCTTCTGGGTGTGAATGATATGATAGATTAATTAGCTTAACTATAAAATATAAAAAAAAATCATCAAGACATACATCAAGAAAATATTGCTTGATGTATCCAGATACATTTTTTTGTAGTGTGGTTGATAACGCTGATAAGCAGTACTATCAGCCTTATCATAATAACTGATGATGTTGGTCCGTGAGATGAAATCTAACATTCTTGCCATCATTTTGGTGTTCTTCCCCATGATCTGCGCACTCATTTTTGCGTCTTTATTTTTTTTTATAGTCTCGTCCCAGAATCTTTATTTCTCTTCATCTCATCCATCGTCTCATATTCTGTTTTTCGCATTGTTGCCTGTTATCTTCATTTCGTATTATATCGTAGAGTATTTTGCCTTGTATACTTCTTAGTATCTTTCTTTGGACTATCTTCATTATTTGTAATGTCCTGCTTGTATCTGGTATTGTTTCTACCGTGCATATCATGATGGGTCATCATAGAGGTATATCTTGCTTTC
Organism: Onthophagus sagittarius; assembly: GCA_036711965.1. NCBI lineage: Eukaryota > Metazoa > Arthropoda > Insecta > Coleoptera > Scarabaeidae > Onthophagus > Onthophagus sagittarius. Next base: position 33,956,431 of record JASERS010000005.1, read on the forward strand.
ATGAACTTCTTAGTAGACTAGTATAGTGGTAGTACTTTATTACTAGTAGTAAAGGATGTGCTAAAATGTAGTAAGGTATACATTTTATCCTAAGAGAGCTGATGAAGTTTGGAGTTGATCATGATAGGAAATGATGTGAAATGTTGTGATGAGCAACTCGAAGAAAGGCGAAAATAATATTTAATTATTTTGTCTTATCGATAAAAGTATGTAATAAGCTTTAAAGGTTGTCCTCAGATTCTGAAATAACTACATCATCGTCAGTATATCAGACGGTCTATCTGGGAAATATGAACAAGATGAATATCATAATGATAACATTATCATAGGTTAAGTTATCCGTTATACGACGCCGTTTTAGTTTTCCTATCTCTTCCTAACAATAAGTAAACAATAAAAACAAAATTTACTTTCTCTATGACTCATTCATAACTAATAAAAAATTATAGCTTGCAAAACATTAATACCATTTTTCCTCAAAACAATTTTTTAACAGCTTCTAAAAGCTCATTAAATATACAATATTTCCACCGTGACTATAACTGCCTTCAAACGTAACCTCAAATTCCTCACCATGACTAACAGTCACTGCAATTATAGTTTCGATAACATTTCAAAGAACTTTAAAAAAAAAATTTCAAAAATCGTTTTTTTAAATCACCGTGTTAGTATTTAAAGTCAATGATTTGTTGTGTGAAGGCAGTTCAATTCGAAACACTACGAAGTAACTAACTCAACCAATCAAGATGAAGTTAATCGTCCTTGCTATTACTTTAATAGTGGCTTGTGAAGCTTTTTCAGGTAATTAAAATGATAGTTATACCGAAATAAATTTAAATTATTTTAATTTCAGTTTCAAACAATCACCATGCTAAAAAACATCACCAAGTTAAGCATGGTAACTCTGCAAAACGGGATGGGATGACGTGTCAACAACTTTGTGATTCAGATAAATGTACTCCCGAAGCAAAACGCCATAGCTCTCACAAGAAGAGTCATAACGTCCATCATAAGAAACATCATTCTGTTAGAGATGCTGATGGTAAATTGAGTTTTATCAATTTTCCTTATTAAACGTAAGTTGATTTATTTTATATACTTTTTTTTCTTGTAGAATCTGCACCTGAAGTTAGTGCTGCACCTGAAGGTAATGATGTAACTGAAGGTAATAATGTAACTGAAGGTAATAATGTAACTGAAAATAGTGATGTAACTGAAAATAATGATGTAACTGAAGGTAACAATGTAACTCAAGGTGATGATGAATTTGATTTGTGTGAATTTTGCCAATGCGGGGCAACACCAGAACCTACCGTTGATTCAGAAACTACAACAGGTTCAGAAACTCCAGAAAATCCCGACCAAGCTCAAGCACGACGTAAGTAACGTTTTATATTTTCCTATATTATTTTTAACATATATTTTCGATTTTTATCATTGCAGATGCTAAGAAACACCACAGTGTTAAAGCACATCATGGTAAACATCATGTGGCCAAGAAAAATCATCACTAATCGGAGTGATTCCAACCAACTTAAAATTGATTACCAATGTTGTTATTGATTTTAAAGTTTTGAATAAATAAAATTTGAATAAATATTTCTGTTTTTATTTTAATTACATTACCAATAATAATTACATATAAATAGAAGAAATTTTTAAGAAAGATTAACTCTTTCTGATGTGATTAAAATGCTTTAATGAAGTAAAATTCATTAAAGCTACAAGAAACATACCCTTGATCAATGTTGGCACATGTTGGCTATAAAAGATAACAAAATTGTGAAATAGGGATCAGGTGAATAGATGGAATCAGAGAGATGGAAGCGGCACTTGAAGGATTACCAAAGAAAATTCTAAAAAAGTTAGCAGACTTTGGAGAAAGAGATGGCAGCATAAATATGCTAAAATCTTCTGCCAATGTTGCTCTCTCCTAACTCGATTAAGTAGTGTTTCAAATTCTGACGACAACCCAAAGATTACTACATACTTTTAACAAAAAGCAATTTTAACAATACTGTTTATATAATTTGTATATGCTGATAATAATTCTGATGACAATCTAAAGGTTGCTACATACTTTTAACAATACAGCAAAAGATTTAAATGTCAGCAACACTTAAGCATAAGAAACATATAAGATGCAAGGTGGAGAGTTGATCTCCAAGACTCTGACTAGGAAATTTGTTTGAAAATTTGAGGCAGTAATTTTGCTCTAAGCTGTATACTATCTTCATTCCTTAATTAAATTTTCTCATACTGACTATATTTTTTTGGATATGCTGTTAGTTGTGTGATTTGGTACAAAATAGTGATATTTTGGCTACATTACAAATAGTACCTCTCAATGATATTGGGGAATTTTTTTATTCCATTTAAAACATTTTTGTAGGATATGTAGATTTTCTTCCTTTCATCTTTTCCAAAAATGTTGGAGCATCTTCTTTAAAAGTTCCTAACGAAACAATTTGTTCTCTGGCTGTAATAAAGCATTAAGTAATGAGAAGAAGTGAGTAATTGCATATTCTTGGTCTTGAATTTAGGACATATTCGATTTGGGTTAACAATGTATACAGTTCCTCCAATTTAACTACTTGATATCCAACGACTCTTTATAAATGTGTTTTAATGGATTTTACTTCAGCCTCACTTAATCCGATAAAGCTTGATGAAGCCAGAGGACTGAGGACCCATTCAAAATCCAATTAATTACCAGCGTTTTGTGCAAGTTGCTGAAGGTGATTTTAAGCACCACAAAATTTGTTCTTATAACCGATATGATTTAAGTGCAGCTTACACGACGAGAACTAAATTGTCTCTGTGGTTAGATTTGAGACCAACTCCATATGGATAGTCTTAGTAGTGGTGCAGACGAAGACACAAATGCATGATTTAAAAGTTTTAGCCTCTCGATTCCTGAGAGAGTTGATCCAGAATTGATAATATTTTAAATCTGATGTAAATGTTTCCATTAGGTTTTGCAGAGAGTTATTCGTTTCCCAACAACTCTTCGTTATAGAATGATAACGGTTGATCGGGCAAAGCAGGTCCACTCAACCGTAATTTATTTAGAACAATTTCGGAAGGAAGCATTCCTCGTGATCCAGAATAGGCAGGATTTAAGGGAAGACTTAATTCAATTTAAGTGAGGTCACTCTACATTTTGTACATATAAAGGATCTTCAAAGATCAATCGTAGGATCTAAAATTGGGATTGTTGCGTTGAATAAAATTTGAATTGTTCTCAATATTTTTGAATATTGAGGACAACCTAATTTATTTTAGTCACATTTTTGCACGATACATTAGTATACATGTAGCAATAAAACCAATTGGATTATATATTCGCGCAATGTTTGAAGAAAAGCCAAAGGAATCATTTAGCGGATTCCATTGGAGACCCAAGACCTTGATGAACTAATTATCTGGGTGATCCAGAGAAATTGGAGTCGTTTTCTGATCGCCCATAACCTCTCTCATTAACTCATGTGCGTTACCAGCCAATTTTGTCAATTCAAATTCATCTAATGATGGTAGGTATGTAGGGACAACAGGTCACTGTTGTTGTAGATGTTGTTGTTGTTGTAAACAATATCATCATGTATATGTGATTTACTAATGCATAAGATGCCGAGGTATACTGTTCTTTATATATTTGAGAGAGTTTTCTGATGGTTCTCAGATGAGTCTAGATAAAGTGTAATATTTAAAATGGGTAATATTTAAGTAATATTTATTTAAACCTTCACTTGGAAAATTTCTCCAGATGATGCGTTGGTAATTACGTTGTTGGAAATTAATCAAGATTTGCTGATATATTTGTTTTATGTCACAGATGAAGACGACGGCTAACAGACGAAAGTTGAAAGTTATTTCGAGTTATTTCGAAATAGTAATCATGCTTGTGTTATAATGATTTAGATTTCTTCGTATTTTACATCTTCTGGTGACTGACTAACACCATGTTTGATTTGATCAAGTTTCTTTCAAATAACGAATATATATGCATGAATATATATGCATCTAGTCTCCCTTAACGCTTTCTTCTCAAGGTAAATCACTTTGTAGTGTTATAGACTGCATGATCTTCACTAGCTACTTTTCAGTTTTTGTATCGCTGAGTTGAAGGCACCCACAGTGGGTCGAAATAGAAATATCCGACTTATGTATTTTGGGGAGACCATAGAATTTAGGGCACCTGCTTGATTTCTTTCGAGGAATTAGAATTTCTTTATCTCCTAGTCCACGTGGCGTTAACTTTTTCCGCCGGAAGTTTGTTGACTTTGTGGTTGTTTCTAATATGTTGGTATGCTAGTTTGGCTGAACTTAAGATCCTACAGATGTCCATTCTTAAAATTTCGGTTTTTTGTTTCTTCATTGAGGAACAATCCAGAATGCTCGTGAGGGTTAGAGCGTAGTTGAATTCTTAGCTTAAGACTACTCGTTCTGCATTTGAAAGATTATAGACGATTTTTTGATTTTGAAAATGTGGCCGCTTAGATGTATGTGCGAATATTGTTTTTAAACGTTCTTTTGGAGTTTGTTCTTTTGTAGTTTTCTGGGCTGTGTTCGTGTATATATTGTTACTAGTTTTCTGAAATTTCCAATAATGTTTCTGCGTTATTTGTAGTTGTATGGAATATTTAATTTGTTAACTTGAAGTTGGTACAAATAAAGTTTTTGTTCAAATTTGATTCATTAATTATTGATGTTTTCTTAATGTTCATGATGTTCATGAAAAGAAAGGATCGCAGCATGACTTATTTTTCCCATTCTTTTCTTTTGTTTAGTTCATACAGAGGGAAAAGGTATATTAATTAAAGAGGAGCGCATTTTTAGGAGTCTAACCTAAGAAAGAGTCTAGTCTAAGGCAGAGAGTCGTATGTAAGAGTCTAATACAGAGTCTAATTCGAAGTCTTAGTCGTAGACTCAGTTTGGATTCGGTTTTTCTTTAAATTAAATTTTCCGTACAATTATTTAAAATCTTGTAGAAGCAGTATCAAGTCTTCTGGAACTATTTAAAATCTTCTGGAAGCAGTACCAAATCTTCTAGAATCATTTCAAGTATCCCAAAGACAATATTAAGTCCTCTGAAAATATTTCAAGTCTTCTGGAAGTATTTCAAATCTTCTAGACGCAGTACCAAGACTTCTGGAAAAATTCAAGGGTTCTAGAAGTATTTCAATGCTTCCAGAGGCAATATCAACAATTTTGGACGCATTTAAAATCTTCTAGAAGCAGTATCAAGTCCTTTGGAAGCATTTCAAGCGTTCTGGAAGTAGATCAAGTCTTCTAGAAGTATTTCAACTTTTCCAGAGGCAATATCAACTCTTATGGACGCATTTCAAATCTTCTAGAAGCAGTATCAAATCTTCTGGAACAATTTCAAATCTTCTGGAAGAAGTACCAAGTCGTCTAAAAGCATTTAAAGTATAAGTGGGACCGGAAAGTAATGTCGTTTTTGCGCTTGTCGACATTCGATACTCGTTCGCCAGTTTGTATATCTCGAACACGTGCAGAGGTTATTTTTATATTAGTGTGACTTATTTACTTCTAAATTATTTAAAATTAAATAGTTTTTTTTTTGCAAATTGGGGTGAAATGGAGTGCGAAATACAGGAAGTGCATATTCGTCTTTGTATGCTGTTTGAATTTCACAAGGGTAATAACGCAACAGTTGCGACTAAGAACATTACCGATGTTTACTCAGATTCATTAGATGTTCGCAAATGCCGAAGATGGTTTTCCAAGTTTAGGTCTGGGAATTTTGATCTTTCTGACGCTCATCGACCAGGAACACCAATGTCATTAGACAGCGACGTTTTAAGGGCAGAAGTTGAAGCTAATCCAACACCCTTAATCAACCTTGGTCGACCATCCAGGAACATTTACACCAGATAGGAAAAATCAGCAGAGCCGGGGTTTGGGTACCCCATAATTTGTCAGAGCAAAACCAAGCCAACAGGTCAACCACGTGTAATGATTTGATTCAACGGCACCATGCAGAACCGTTTCTTGATCGTTTGGTCACGGGAGATGAAAAATGGGTCCTATACGATAATCCAAAATGCAAAAGGCAGTGGCTCTCCCCAAGTAGTACTGCAAAGCCGGGATTACACCCCAAGAAGGCGTTTCTGTGTGTTTGGTGGGGCATCCGCGGAATCGTCCACTTTGAAGTGCTTAATCCTGGACAAACTGTTAATGCGGACCTTTATTGTCAATAATTGGATCGAGTGAACCAAGCTCTAGCTGAAAATTACCCGGCTATCATCCACAGAAAAGGTGTCATTCTTCAACATGATAATGCAAGGCCGCATTGTGCAAGAAGGGACGCTAGAAAAGTTTAATGAATTGGGATGAGAGGTGCTGCTCCACCCTCCATATTCACCTGATATCGCACCTTCAGATTTTCATTTATTCCGATCCTTACAGCACTTTCCAGATATTTTGATGGCAAACCAATAGCTTTTTTCGGTCTGGTATAGAAAATTTGCCCGCTAGATGGCAAAAGGTTGTGGAAAATGAGGGTGATTATATCATTGATTAAAAATAAATATTATAAAAAAATTATTCGTTTTAATTTAACGTAAAAATACTACATTATTTTCCGGTCCCCCTTAGTATTTCAGAGACAATGTTAAGTCCTCTGGAAATATTGCAAGTCTTCTGGAAGTAGATCAAGTTTTCTAGATGCACTTCAACTCTTCCAAAGGCAATGTCAACTCTTCTGGACGCATTTCAAATCTTCTAGAAACAGTATCAAGTCTTCTAGAAGCAGTATCAAGTCTTCTGGAAGAATTTCAAGTTTTCTAGAAGCATTTCAAGTTTTGTGGAAGCAGATTAAGTCTTCTGGAAGCAGATCAAGTATTTTGGAAGCATTGCAGAGACAATATCAAAGCTTCTAGATGCAATGTCAAGTCTTCTGAAAGCAGATGACGTCTTCTATAGTAGTATCAGTATGCTTACGCCTCTAGATCGTCCACGTACCCAGCGTCTATGTTATTTGAAGACCAAGATAAAAATATTTTTTTCTTTTCAACTCTTGAGATAATACCATGATAAACGTCCTTCTTTTGTGATCATTTTGAAGAAGGATGAATATTCTCTGTTTAAAATGCATAAATGCATTGGACAACTTTTTTCAAGTCAATTGTGGGATTATGATGTCAACTATTTCACTATTTTTATGTTCAATTAACTCAGCATGCAAAAGTAAAAGCAAAAGTAACCATCAAAGTTCTCAAAATCAACTTCTTTTGCTAACTGTAATTTTTTCGCCGAATTGGGAAAAGATCAGATAATTGCTTATTGTTATAATTTTTTTCATATTGTTGATTTCAGCTCATCCCACGATTTGCCAATATTTTCTACAGCATATACTGAATTACTTCCAAAACTCATTAATTGACAATTTGCTATGAATATTTTCAGCTTGATTCACTGATTGAATCGGGTAATAGGAGTCGTATAAGTACAGAAAAAAAATTGAGTCTTCAGTTCTCAAATATTTACCTTCTACAACAAACATTTCTTGGGCACATTATTTTCTGATAAATTTGATAGCAAATAGAGTTAATTAACAACTCCAATAACAGAAAAATGTCGTCAAGGTTACAACATTTTCAGGAAACATTTTTTAACGTTCGAAAAAGTCATTACCACAAATTTTTTCAGCATAACTTTTAAGTTACGCATTAACACAACTTTAATGACTAATCGGAATTTCAACTAAATTAGGACTTTCGTTATCAACTTGTTGAATATTCCAGAATCCTCAAAAATATTATTCAAATTTTTCTGAGCATCTATATAAACCGTTAGTTAGTTTCATGAACACAATTCAGTCCGAAATTTTAAAGAAACTACAACAAAAACCAATTCAACCTAGCAAGATGAAACTGTTTGTGGTCGCCATCACTTTAATCATCGCTTGCGATGCATTTTCAGGTAAGTAAAAAAGTAACATTTTAAATAGTATTTAATTTTTTCTTAATTTAAGCTTCACACGATCATGCGAAGAAAGATCATGAAATAAAACATAACGATTCGTCGGATATTCCGGAATCAAAACGGTTTTTTCAGTTTATCTGTCCGCAGATATGCTCAATTTTTTGTCGGCAACAAAATTCTGGTAAATTTCATTTAGTTAGAAATGATGTGAATGAAAATAATCAACAATTATTGTTTTTTCAATTCAAATTTGTGTAATTTTCAGGTTTCTTTTGTAACCGTTGTAGTTGCAATAATACACCAACATCTACACAAGCTCCAGAAACTTCTGAGGGTACTGAAATGACTGAAAGTACTGAAAGCCCTGAAAATACTGAAAGTACTCCAGAAACACCTGAAAATCGACGTAAATAAATTTAACATTTTAACATATTTTATTTTTTAATATTTTTTTTTGTTAAATAGATGGTAAACAGCACCAGAGCAAAAAATCGCATCATGTTAAGCACCATGATACGAAGAAGAATCATCACTGATTTTAATAATCTTCACAACATCGCTATAACTTAAATAAATCAATGATTTCTAAAATCTTTTTTATACATGTTGTAGTTGACGTAAAATAAATTAAATATAAATAAATGTTGTTTACTTTTTCATGTTACAAGTTGTTGAATTAAATTCTTGGTAACTGTTAAGTATCGAGTTTTATTATTATTATTAAAATATGTAAAAAAGTTTTTCTAAGAATTAAATGCCACTTTATAAACCGTCATAAAGTTATTGCAACTTTACATTGACAACATTTTATAACTCCGCAACAAAGGCGACCATGAATAAATTATTTATGAATTTAGAAGATGTTTGAAAAACACATTCCCATCATTGCTGAGGTATAATATATATTTGAAGCCGTTGTGTCTTTTTGTATAACCAACTTGTTTGCATTTATTAAACAGTTAAAAATGAAGCTTGTTTTTTTCATTATTGCTTTAAGCGTCGCCTGCGAAGCTTTTTCAGGTAAAATAAACAAAAATTTTAACATTTTAATCTGAACCATTTTAACTTAAGCCTCTCATCGTCATCATGTGAAGAAACATCACCACCAACTTAGAGACGCTGATTCTACATCAACTGAAATTTCTTCTAATTCTTCCACTGAAACAAGTCCAAACAACAACACCATAGGACCTATTGGACCTATCGGACCATTTAGACCATGTCGTTGCGGACTTATTTGTCCAATTATTCCTATACCTTATCCAATTGAAACAAATACAACGACCGAAACAATTTCTTCTTCGCCTACAACGGAAACATCCCAAAATAAGCGACGTTTCTTTCATAACAAAAAAATTTTTAATAGGCATAATAAAAAACATCACGTCGTTGAAAATGATAAAAGTATAAATAATTTTAAATAAAAATTTATTCTAAATTAATTTGAATGAATTTATTTATAGATACAAACAAAAGATATAGACCAAAAGGTTGTTTTTGCCGTTGGTGTCCTGAAACAACTACAACAGAGCAACCGGAAATAACAACAACTTCGGAAGATACATCAATTTCAGAAGAAACAACTTCACAAGAAACAACAACGGGAACCTCCGAACCAAGTAATTCTTTTTAATCATATTCTTCTATTTTCTTATGCTTAATTTTTTGAATTTAGGTGATAAGAAACATCATAAACATTATTGAGTTATTATTAATTTGTTGTGTTAAATCATCGAAATAAAAATTTGCTGGAATTAAATCGTTTCTTTGTTTTATTGTGTGCATATTCGACTTAATCATTTTCCTTTGTGATTATCTTTTCTGCAATATGTATAACAAAAAGATTTTTTAAATAATGGTGTTTTAATATATAATATAATAAACATTATATTGTTTAACATAAAGCAGATTACAAAATTATTTAAAGGGAAGACAAAATTTTAAAATATAGATAAATACTTTATTGTTCAAGAAATATTAGGTGCTTATCATACGGATAAGCGCCGAATGCGTTTCCAGAAGATTTTAAATGTTTCCATAAGACTTGAAATGCTTCTAGAAGACTTGATACTTAAATGCTTCTAGAACACATAACACTACTTCTAGAAGACGTGATATTGCCTCTGGACGACTTGAAATGCTTACAGAAAATTTGATATTACCTTTAATAAACTTAACATTGCTAGTAGAAAACTTGAAATACTTCTAAAGGACTTGACATTACAAATAGAAGATTTGAAATGCTTCCAGAAAACTTAAAATGCTTTCAAAAGACTTGATCTGCTTCTAAAATACTTCAAATTCTTCCGGGAGACTTAAAATACTTCCAGAAGACTTGTAATGCTGCCAGAATTGAAATGCTTCCAGAAAAGTACTTGTAGAAGATTTGAAATGCATCCAGAAGAATTGATATTGCCTCTGGAAAAGTTGAAATGCTTAAGACTTGATATCGTCTTTGAGCAATTTGAAACACTCCCAGAAGATTACAAATGCTTCAAGAAGACTTGGCACTTTTTTAATAAAATTGTAGTGTCCTTCAAATTGAGGAGAAATATTCGGTTTAAGATTAGCACTTTTTATACAACAAAATTAGAAATACGGATGTCTTTATGAATAAAAGGTGTTTTTGATAAGTGATGTGACGTAGAAATTATCTTGTAAACTTGGATGAAGTGGTTCAGTTTCTAGAGGAGCATGCAAATCAACAAAAAATTCTCCCGGTAACGAAGTGGTTGACCATAAATCAATTCAGCGGAACATCCCAGATCCTCTTTTATAAAAACTCTTAGTAATAATAAAATTATTGGAAGATCGTTATTCCACCTGTTATTGCTTCCTCCAGCATCAATGCATGTTTTGAACTATGGAATCTGTCCAATATTCCATTGCTTTAAGGATTATATTAGGAAGTGCGAATCTGAAGAGATCCAATTAGTTTGCTAAATTATAAAAAAAGTTGGAATTCAAATTATTTTCTATGATCATGACTATTTGCTAAAGCGGGCGCAGTTATACCATCCTAAAGAGAGCGTGAGAGGAGCAACAAGATCAATATGAACATGTTCAAATCTGTCTTTCGTAATAGGGATCTTCAGAATAGGAGATTTTGTGTATTTGGTAATTTTAGCTTACTGGCTTTTTAAAATCCACAATTTAATATTTTTCGTCACGATCAAAAGAAATGTGTTTTGAGATAATGAAGAGTTACACGAAATCCGGAATGTCAGAAATTTTACGTATATAGTGTAACGAATTTCTTCTGGAATGTAGAGCCTTAGTTGAGTAGAAGAAGTCTCATATCAAAGGTGGTATCACTATATCAAAAGTGGAATATTTCATTTGGTTTGGAGATAATTTTATTGAGAAGAAGGTAATTTTCTGAGTTCCATGATTGTTAGTCTGAGAAAGTAGCATTAGCTGAAGGATGAGCAAGAAAGACGCAACATGCCAATAAATTATTTGCTCCTGAAAAAGTCGATTTGTGTTTATCAGAACATAAATCATAATGTTATAGATAAAGAATTGTTGCGACAAAACAAGTAACTCATATAAGAGCCTCTTCAAGCTCGAAGGTAATATATTTTTGAAGGGAAAAAGATGTCTCAACTGCATGTCTGAATTAGAAACGTATTTCGAAATTTGTTTCTTATATTTAAATTTGTTGTCCATAACTCATAAATCACATCATGATCAACAGTCTCGAATGCTCTACTAAAATCCAACAATACTACAACTGAATTATCTTCAAATTCCGGGCCTTCAGATCATCGGTCACTTTTAACAAAGCTGTTGTGGGCTATGTCCCTGAGGAAATCCCGATATAGTTGTTTAAAGATAATTCTTTCAAAAATTTTAGATAAAATCCATAATAAGTGAATTGGTCTAAGGTCTGTTGCCTCTACAGGAATCAATATATTAAGGAGGGCTTGGTTAAAGAAATTTTCTATATAAAGACTTGAGACATTCATTTGGTAATACGCGAGGCAAATACAACCCTATCATGGACATATCAATACCATCAATACCAGCCGTCCTGGATGATATACCGTGCACCGTATTTAGCACATCAACATCACTGATTAATTTTAAATTAAAATTAACAAAATAATCGTTCAATGTATTGGGGTCCTTAAATGATCAAGTATAGTCAACTGTGGTCCTGAATCGATACCTTCCCTCTCGAACTGCTATCACAGTATTCGTATCAGCTCATAAGTAACTTATGAGTGTGTTGAATAAATAACCTAATCTTAGAAGCACTGGAAAAAAGTAGGAATCATGTAAATTTGTTCATAAACAGAATGAGTCATCGAGACTGGTACGTCCAAATCGATAATTAACAAAGTGGAAGACTTTGCAATAATGTTACAAAGGAAATATAGTCTAATCTCATATAAATATGATCAGAAGTGTGACCATCGATTTTAAACAGTATCTGGTACGGACAAGTCAAGGCTGTCCATATCAGATACTACCCAGGCAAGGCTCAAAACATGAAAAATTTTATCTACAAAACCACAAAGACCATAAAACTGATTTACGTTCACAGAAATAAAACATAAATCTAAAACTTTGAAGTTGACGAAAGAGGCAATGCATTCACGAAGCTATCTTCTGCAGTAGAAGCTATAATGTCTGAAAAGAATCCATCTAATTAATCCGGTGAGGTACCAAAAAGAAGGAATCAAGTTTATCGAAAATTTTAATAGCTACGAACCACACAAATGAAAGAATAGTACAAAATACAGAATAGAAGAGAGATCACGATGAAGTGAGAGAATTTGAAAGTTTAAAAACATTGGAAATTTTACTAGAATCTGTAGAAAAAGATGAAAGGATTTAAATGAAGGGCAGAGACAACAAGGGCAAATTCTCGAAGAGCATGACGAAATAGAAAAATAATGCATGGATTACGAATAGGAAAAACTGGGAACAGAACAAATAAAATGCCAAAAATATGGAAATTATAGAGGGTTTGTAAAAGGCTGTAATTCTGTAAGAAAGAATTTTGGTGTTTGGAAATAGTTCGGCGGTCAATAAGGAGAAGACTGGATTCTTTCATCTTAGTTAAGATTGTTGTTATTGAAATGAGTACAAAATATACAATGTTAAAAATAATTTAGGAGCACACTACTTTAGCACAGAAGTAGTGCTAAAGTAGTATAACTTACCCCTACTTGAAGAGCGAAGCAATACTGTTAGAAAGGGGTGCAGCAATAGTAAAAGTATCTTCCGCGAGCGGCTGGTAACTTAGTACCACTTTAGTACTACTTTCATGCCAAATTTCATTGCACTAGATACATGCGTTTAGATTATACACAGTGTGCTCGTGAATTATTTCCAACAGTGTATATTGCATCTTCGAAGTGAGTTTGCAAGAACAATTCAAAGATTAACTCGTTGTGTTTTTGCTGTATATTTAATAAACACTGTGATGATGGCTTAGAAGGTAAATTACTTGATAGACCAGTGTGAATAAGGCTAAAAACCGAAAAGTATTTTGAAATAATTTATTAAGTTTATGGAACATTTCCATATGAGTAGAGTAGTTATTGAAGAGACATGGAAATTAATAGAAAAACAGCAGAATTACTACTTCTGTGAATTTTCTTGGTTCTGTAATTCAACAAATACTATAGTATATTTTATAAGTAACCTATCACACGAAGTAATACGATGGCATATTGAGACGGGAAAAGGAGATATAGAAAGATATTTTTGAACAAATGGATTTCCGTGGTGATGTATTCCATTAATAAATTATTTGTAAAAATAAGACAATATAACAACACCCTCATAACCCATGCCATTTCTTTATGCATATTGATTATTACCCGAGGAAGTAATTCAGTAGCATTATCCTGTATAATCTGAACGCGTTTATCTAGCGTGTAATCAAATATGATATTGATCTGTATAACTTATCCTCACATGGAGAACAGCACAAATCTGCTGTCCTTCAAATTGAGGAGAAATATTCAGTTTAAGATCAGTAGTTTTTATACAACAAAATTAGAAATACGGAAGTCTTTATGAATAAAAGGTGTTTTTGATGAGTAAACTCACAAGAAGTGGTTCAGTTTCTCGAGGAGCTCGCAAATCAACAAAAAATTCTCCCGGTAACGAAGCGGTTGACCATAAATCAATTCAGCGGAACAACATCCCAGATCCTCTTTTATAAAAACTCTTAGCAATAATAAAATTATTGGAAGATCGTTATTCCACCTGTTATTGCTTTCTCCAGCAGCAATGGATGTTTTGAACTATGGAATCTGTCCAATATTCCATTGCTTTAAGGATTATATTAGGAAGTGCGAATCTGAAAAGATCTAATTAGTTTGTTAAATTATAAGAAAAGTTGGAATTCAAATTATTTTCTATGATCATGACTATTTGCTAAAGAAGGCGCAGTTATACCGTCCTAAAGAGAGCGTGAGAGGACCAACAAGGTCAATATGAACATGTTCAAATCTGCCTTTCGTAATAGGGATCTTCAGAATAGGAGATTTTGTGTATTTGGTAATTTTTGCTTACTGGCTTTTTAAAATCCACAATTTAATATTTTTCGTCACGATCAAAAGAAATGTGTTTTGAGATAATGAAGAGCTACACGAAATCCGGAATGTCAGAAATTTTACGTATATAGTGTAACGAATTTCTTCTGGAATGTAGAGCCTTAGTTGAGTAGAAGAAGTCTCATATCAAAGGTGGTATCACTATATCAAAAGTGGAATATTTCGTTTGGTTTGGTGATAATTTTTTTTAAAAGAAGGTAATTTTCTAAGCTCCATGATTGGTAGTCTGAGAAAGTACTGCTCCCATAGCTGAATTCGAAGTATCACTATTAAGGGAAAGAGTAGCATTAGCTGAAGGATGAGCAACAAAGACGCAACATGGCAATAAATTATTTGCTCTTGAAAAAGTCGAATTGTGTTTATCAGAACATAAATCATAATGTTATAGATAAAGAATAGTTGCGACAAAACAAGTAACTCATATAAGAGCCTCTTCAAGCTCGAAGGTTATATATTTTTGAAGGGAAAAAGATGTCGCAACTGCATGTCTGAATTAGAAACGTATTTCGAAATTTGTTTCTTATATTTAAATTTGTTGTCCATAACTCATAACTCACATCATGATCAACAGTCTCGAATGCTCTACTAAAATCCAACAATGCTACAATTGAATTATCTTCAAATTCCAGGCCTTCAGAAGATCATCGGTCACTTTTAACAAAGCTGTTGTGGGCTATGTCCCTGACGAAATTCCGATATAGTTGTTTAAAGATAATTCTTTCAAAAATTTTAGATAAAATCGATAATAAGTGAATTAGTCTAAGGTCTGTTGCCTCTACAGGAGTCAATATATTAAGGACGAGCATGATTAAAGAAATTTTCCATATAAAGACTTGAGAGATTCATATGGTAACACGCGAGGCAAATATAACTCTATCATGGACATATCAATACCATCAATATCAGCCGTCCTGGATGATATACCGTACACCGCATTTAGCACATCAACATCACATTATGAGCTTGTTGAATAAATAACCTAATCTTGGAAGCACTGGAAAAAAGTAGGAATCATGCAAATTTGTTCATAAACAGAATGAGCCATCGAGACTTGTATGTCCATATCGATAATTAACAAAGTGAAAGGCTTTGGAATAATGTTACAAAGGAAATATAGTCTAATCTCATATAAATTTGATCAGAAGTGCATCGATTTTAAACAGTATCTGGTATGGACAAGTCAAGGCTGTCCATATCAGATACTACCCAGTCAAGGCTCAAAACATGAAAAATTTAATCTACAAAACCACAAAGACCATAAAACTGATTTACGTTCACAGAAATAAAACATAAATCTAAAACTTTGAAGTTGACGAAAGAGGCAATGCATTCACGAAGCTATCTTCTGCAGTACAAGCTATAAGGTCTGAAAAGAATCTATCTAATTAATCCGGTGAGGTACCAAAAAGAACGAATCAAGTTTATCGAAAATTGTAACAGCTACGAACTACACAAATGAAAGAATAGTACAAAACACAGAGTAGAAGAGAGATCACGATGAAGTGAGAGAATTTTAAAGTTTAAAAACATTGGAAATTTTACTAGAACCTATAGAAAAAGATGAAAGGATTTAAATGAAGAGCAGAGACAACAAGGCCAAATTCTGGAAGTGCTTGACGAAATGGAAGAATAATGCAAGGATTACTAAGAGGAAAACCTTGGAACAGAACAAATAAAATGCCAAAAATATGGAAATTATAGAGGGTTTGTAAAAGGCTGTAATTCTGTAAGAAAGAATTTTGGTGTTTTGAAATAGTTCGGTAATAAGGAGAAGACTGGATTCTTTCATCTTAGCTAAGATTGTTGTTATTGAAATGAGTACAAAATATACAATGTTAAAAACAATTTAGGAGCATACTACTTCTGCACAGAAGTAGTGCTAAAGTAGTATAACTTACCCCTACTTGAAGAGCGAAGCAATACTGTTAGAAAGGGATGCAGCAATAGCAAAAGTATCTTCCGCGAGCGGCTGGTAACTTAATACCACTTTAGTACTACTTTCATGCCAAATTTCATTGCACTAGATACACACGTTTAGATTATACACAATGTGCTCGTGAATTATTTCCAACAGTGTATATTGCATTTTCGAAGTGAGTTTGCAAGAACAATTCAAAGATTAACTCGTTGTGTTTTTGCTGTATATTTAATAAACACTGTGATGATGGCTTAGAAGGTAAATTACTTGATACACCAGTGTGAATAAGGCTAAAAACCGAAAAGTATTTTGAAATAATTTATTAAGTTTATGGAACATTTCCATATGAGTAGAGTAGTTATTGAAGAGAAATGGAAATTAATAGAAAAACAGCAGAATTACTATTTCTGTGAATTTTCTTGGTTCTGTAATTCAACAAATAGTATATTTTATAAGCAACCTATCACACAAAGTAATATGATGGCATATTGAGACGGGAAAAGGAGATATAGAAAGATATTTTTGAACAAATGGATTTCTGTGGTGACGTATTCCATTAATCAATGATTTGTAAAAATAAGACAATATAACAACACCCTCATAACCCATGCCATTTCTTTATGCATATTGATTATTACCCGAGGAAATAATTCAGTAGCATTATCCTGTATAATCTGAACGCGTTTATCTAGCGTGTAATCAAATATGATATTGATCTGTATAACTTATCCTCACATGGAGAACAGCACAAATTTGCTGGAAGGGGATGTAGCATTGTGAAGTTATTCTTCGTGTGCTGCGGGTATCATCGCTATACGATATGAAATAGTGTTGATGTGTGACAATATTGTAGCCAATCACACCACATCAGTTGGCATCCATAACACTTCAACGTTAGGTAGGGAAGCCGGATAACATTGAAGTCTCCGACCCATCATCTCTCAAACATGTTCAATCAGACTTAGATTAGAAGAATGAGCTGGTCACGAAAGCATTCTTGTATAAAAGTCTGCAGTTATAGAGGCGAGTTGAGACTGCATGGTTGGCCACCCCAGTATAGCCACATATCTCTACTCCAAGCCACGTCGTATAACGATGATATAACGCGTTATTCCACGCCCTTTTCTCCATATGAGGGTAAGTTAGCTACATCAGTACTATTTCCATACCAAATTTCATTATGCTAGTCACACGCGTTCAGGTTATACAGGGTGTGCTCGTGAATTATTTCCAACAGTGTAGTTTTACTTAATTTTTCTAATATAAGTAGTTTAAAACATTTTTCAAAATTTGATCATTAAACATTTACTATCATTCAATTTGGCATAAAAAACCTTGAAAATGAGACAACAAAGAACTTGCAAGAAGGGATCATTTGGATATTTTGCATTGCGGTTAGAATATTATTATGATGAGCCGTTTCGTGTTAATAAAATTAAACTTATCTAATCCATACTATATTTAAAAAAATGTTTCATGACATTGCATAATTTTCTAACATGGCTTAGAAGTAATAAAAACGAAAAAATTTTAATACTTTAGAAATGACTCACTTTAAATAATGACTTTCAAGTTGTATAACATGACAACAAAAGCGACCATGACTCAAATCTTCAAGAATCTCAAACATATTTTAACAAATTACTGCTCTAGTTTTGCGGCGTATTTAAAAGCTTTGATTTGTTTAATCAGTTTATTTTAATTCAAACCTTTTAAAGACCTCAACCACAATAATAATAATAATAAATCGAGTCAAGATGAAATTTTGCGTCCTCTTCGTTTCCTTAATCGTATTTACAGAAGGATTTTATGGTAAATAACAAATTAATTAGGTAATTTTAATAATTTAACAAATTTTAGTTCATCAAAAAAAACATCACCGTCAAGTTAGAGCTGACGAAACCGACATCACTTCGACTGAATCCCCTCAAGTTTCATCCACTCAATCTAACGTACCAGAATGCGTATGTCGATTTGCATGTTCAATACTTTGTACATTACGCGATGATGTGAAACGGATCGGACATCATAAAAATCGTAATAATGTTAATAATAAGAAACATCATGTTAGAACACCGGATGGTAAAAGTGGTTTAAAAGTTTTGATTTAATAATGATTTGTTTTTGTAGAACCAAACTCATCGAGTGAGTTTACTCAATTTTTGGGGTGCACTTGCCATTGTGACCCTGATTCTAGCACCACATCTGATGATATAACTCAAAATCCACAAGAAGTAACAGTTAATAATGAAGGTGATAAGAAACATCATAAAAAACATCACGTTAAGCATCACGTTTTTAAGAAAAGCCACCAATAATGGTTTTAAATTTGATTTTATGAAATATTATTTTGCATTAATGAAATAAATGTTGTGTTTTTAATAAAACTTGTTTTTCCTTTCTAACAATAATTTTTTAAAGAGTAACATTTCATTTTAATTCTTTGAGTTATTGTTATGGTGCATTCGTAACATTCTTAAAATCAACATAAAAGGCGACCATGACTCGGATTGTTAAGGAATCTTAAAGATATTTAAAAACATTTTATCGTACTATTTAAAGGCTTTGTTTTATTTTTCGAAGGCATTTCGAAACGATAAAAGATTAAGAAAATTGTTTTTGTTTAACACAACTTTATTTAAACAGAA
This sequence comes from Onthophagus sagittarius, assembly GCA_036711965.1. Classification (NCBI taxonomy): domain Eukaryota; kingdom Metazoa; phylum Arthropoda; class Insecta; order Coleoptera; family Scarabaeidae; genus Onthophagus; species Onthophagus sagittarius. Next base: position 33,975,522 of record JASERS010000005.1, read on the forward strand.
TGAATATTGCTGTTGGTTCATTTATTTGTTTAGCCGTTATTTGCGGAGTTTTTTCTGATAAAACTTATCACCATATTAAGAAGTACCATCAAGTTCGAGATGGTGACCCCACATCGAGTGAAGTTCCTCCTACATCATCAGAAATTAGCACAACTTGGAGGATTCCGATAGTATGCTTTTTTGTTTGTCCATCCAATTCAACAACAACCGAATCTTTTAAAAAGCGATATGATGATAAAAAAGATCGAGCAGGTAAAGCAAAATTTTTATTTTTGATAAATCAGAATTTAATGATTATTTAATAGCTTTAAAAAAGAGATGTGGGATTTGTGACTGCAGTTGTAATTGGTCAACATCTACAACCGAATCAATCATAATAACAAGCACTGAAGAACCTAAAGTGCAAACTCTCGGATTAAGTAAGTAATTTTATTTAATCCCTTTATTTCGTAATATATATATATATTTTTTTTTTGATTTAGTTAAGACGCACCATAAACGAGATCATCATATCAAACATCATTAAACTTTAAACAATTAATTGTATTAAGTCCTAAAAATAAAGCTTTTATAAAACACAAAGGTTTTTTTTCTTTGCTTAATCAGAAATAAAGCGAGATGACACGAGAGTTATAAATAACTCATTACATCCTCAAAATAACCTTAAGCGAATCCACCTCTCTCATTCTTAATGATACAAAATGTAATTTAAAGATTGAAGCATGACATCGAGGAAATTACAACCAACAAGTAAGTAAACATGTTTGTTGTAAAAATTATTAGCTTGGAATTTTAACATTAACTTAAAAATATATAAACACGTTGAATTACTCAATTTTTTTCACGAGGTACAATTAAAAAAGAATTTTTCGAAATTATCTCCCACACTTTGAGATAATAAAATTACCACAGACCATAAATCAGCGTTTGCGTTTCGCGAGGTTTCATAACGCGTCCGATTTCTAAGTCATCAACATGACTTGGCCTTCGACACCAATTTTTCTTCTCCTAATAGGAGTTTGCGGCGTTTTTGGCCAACAATCCGTCGTAAACGAATGGTGGCAACACGCCGTCATTTATCAAATCTACCCAAGAACTTTCAAAGACTCTAACGGCGATGGAAACGGAGATTTACAAGGTATTATCAGCAAATTGGATCACATGCAAGAGATGGGCGTTGATGCAGTTTGGTTATCACCGATTTATCCATCGCCTCAAATTGATGGAGGGTACGATATAAGTGATTATCGAGGAATCGATCCTATTTATGGAACGATGGAAGATTTTGAGGAATTGGTTGCTAAGGCGAATGAGAAAGGGATGAGAATTGTGATGGATTTGGTTCCTAATCATTCAAGCGATCAACATGAGTGGTTCCAAAAATCGGTTAAAAGGGAGGGAAAATATGCCGATTATTATGTTTGGAAAGATGGGAGAGGTGAAGATGGAATGGAACCACCTACAAATTGGGTACGTTTTTAGTTAAATTATATTTCTTTAATAATTTTTTGTCATTTTAGAATAGCGTTTTTGCTGGACCTGCTTGGAAGTATCACCCGGAGAGGGGGCAATTTTATCTTCATCAATTTGCGAAAGAACAGCCGGATTTAAATTTTGAAAATGCTGATGTTGTACAAGAAATGAAGGTAATTAATTATTTTTGTTGATTGATACGCAAAGAAGTTCTGGATGAATTATTTGTGTTGAACAAATAAAACGTTATCGGATTTAAAATCATTTTTGGCACTACACGATAATGTTTAGTAAGCATTCCCCACCTACACTTATCGCTTTTACCTTATCTTCGTACATCATCTATTAAGAGAAACAGCATTTTTAGGAGTAGTGTAAAAATATGAGTTTCTGAAACAGAAAAGGATCCCATGAGTTGATTACGTTATCAACCACGCTAAACATGTAAATCGAAGTGAGCGCCACTTAGGATTGAGAAACTTAAGTAGGAGTGAGCTGTAAATTAGTGCTACCTATGTTCGAGTGGTATAAGAAGGGTTGAGTGAGGGACGCCACCTATATTTGGAAAGAAGAGCTTCACTTGTTGAAATTAACATTTCGTCATTGACTCTATTCAATTAACATCGTCAAATGATGTTAATTGTCAAATTTAAGACTACAAGACTACATTTCCCCCCGAAATTCAGGTTAAATCTGTAAACAACCCCAAATGTACTATATGTTCAGATTCTCATCTGATTTATCCATCACTACTCATCATGGCCAGATCATTAGGCTGTCTTCTGCCATGGTGCTTTTTAGCCATGTTTTTAGTCTTCTGAGCATGGTAAAGTGATCAAAATTTTCAATGCTTTTTCCGTTTCTGGAAAGAAATAAATTGTTTCTTTTAGGACATCAACAACTGCAAGATTTGTTAGATTAAGCCTATCGTGCTACAATTGCTGCCAAAGTTCGATTTCATTCTTTATGTTTGGTAAATCATAAAACTGGGCAATAGATTCACAAATTCGTTTCAGATTTTCAGTTGCTATCTTTTGCATCTGCGCCGGGTGTAACTTAGATAATGCTAATGATGGCGTGTTTTCTTCAGCAAAACTTATTTCAAGGGAGGTGATAATTGAATCCAAGTATGGTATTACTAAAGACTTCTTCCAGTATTCTGGTATCTGTTATAGTATAGTATTCTGTTCTTCTATGATATTGTTTCTTTCTCCGCAACAGCAGTAGCTTCCTTTATAACTTCATCTGTCACTTTTTCCGGCTTTTCACGGTGGTTAATTAAAGGTAAAATCGTTCTAACGTGTACTAAGGCTTTGATCACGTCCAAAGCTACAGATTGGATTACGCTGACAACGGGTTCCATCAAAGCCGAGTATTTGGCTACCAACATAATGCCGAGAATGAAACAAATCCTGGAAGCAGCTGCATGTAGTTGGAAGGTAGTTTTCCGAGTTGTACTATTTCCTTCTTGAGATAATGTTTATAAGGCTTCCAGACTGGAAGATTTTCTCTGAAAGACTCTGATGGTTTTGCGTTTCTCACTTCGTCTGGAAATCTGGAAGTCTGGAAATATTAGGTATCAACATTCTCCTCAAAACTCATTCCCGAAAAAAGTTTATAGTATCTTTGCTGGTTCCCATGGTATTTCTAATTTAAGGTGAATTTAGACCATTAATAACTAGATTCAGTTTGTGGGATGGGCAATGAAAGTAGAGGGCTTTTCCTGACATCATTGAACAACCATCAAAACCAAAACCAACGAAATTATTTGTATTCAGATCTTCTTTTGTCAAAAACTCATCTATCCTATGTGCAATCGATTTCACATCCAAATCTTTTATGTCAATGAATCCGACAAACATTTCTTGGACTTGCTGTGTTTCTTCATCAAAATAGCGCATCTTTCTTTCTTTAGAAGCTTCTTTCACTTTTTTCACAATATCAGCCTTAATAACGCTACCACAAATACCAATAATTTAATTTTGAATATCCACTGAACGGTAGTTTGCATTGTTTTTGCCTTGCTCAATGTGTTTCTTTAGTTTGTACAGGAATTGTGTAAGTCCTCGTCATTACAGGGGCAGCTGCTGATCTACGTCTTGTTGTAAAGTTTATCGTCAGCGTCCCCATTCACTTTTACATTTCAATACACCCCCTAAGAGTGCAATGTATGTATCATTCCTTAAGTTTGTCGATTGATTCCGTTTCTGAGAAAGTTGTCGCTTTGTCGCTGTTGCAGAGCAATAACATTTTCAACATGGTGATTTTATCAATTGTTATCTTAGAAATGAAAGACTTCACAGGGGCTTTTCGCAAAGTGAGAACCATTATCGATTCCGTTGGTATGGCAAATTTTATAACGCTAAATTTAGTAAATAAATTAAAGCTTCCCCACATGAAATTTTGCCGTACGATTTCCGGATTGAACAGCTTGTTATCTACTTATAACAAGGGTTCAGTTTATTGCCAGATCAAACCTTTTTCCATATCTGCTTCTTCATCAAACCTTTTGATTTAAATGCGATTATCACAATGTCTACTTGTACAGCAACCACAACGATTTGCATATTGATCAAGATCAGTATTTCTAATTTGCTTTTGGGTGCTGAACTAGTGCCTTATATATAGGATGGTCAGCGAGTGACTGGCAAGCCTGGTGAACCTGTCACTGTGGGATCAGTATTTGGCTGGTTATTGATGGGAACAGATACAAGGTCTTCTGATTTTTCAGTGCTCACCGCTTGTTGCGCTACCGATGAACCATCATATGTGTTTGAAACTTTTTTGGCAGGTCGAACAGATTGAGACAACATCTTCTTTATCTTCGAAAAAGGCTGGAAAAGGCTCGATTATCTCAAATCCAATCATATGACATTGATAAAATCTCGTTTCTCCAGTAAACTCATCCATTATTATTTGCCCTAGTTTAGTAGATAGTTTCGCAATTCAATTTCTTGTTTTTTTTGTATAGTTCTTTTCCCATAGTTGTGATGAACCTTGATCTCTTGATCTATGATGAACCTATAGCCTTGTGATTCTAGAAATTCTAAGTATTGTCCTTTTTAGATATTGTGTCTAGGTGGACAATAAACAGCCGTGATAATTAACTCATAAGTTTTTGTTCTTATATTGACTCACGTAGCCTGTATCGTCCTTGTGCTATGTTCCATCTCCTGATAATGGGGAATATTGTTTTTTTAGCACAATTTCTATTTCTCGCCTACAATTAGGTGAAACTGAGCTTCTCGCTGATTACCTACTTCATAATTTCTTGTCTCTCACCCGTTTTCATCTGATTCACGAAATATGTTATTTTGGTTGAGCTCCCCATCTTATCGCTGGAAGATTTTTTTGGTATACAGAGTAGCTCATGTTCAAGACATGCTTCTTTCAAAACATTGGAGACATGTACCATCTTTCGATAACCCTGCCTACTGTGAGTCTCGATAACTTTTTCCTTCTGAATGGTTTACTATGAATTCTTGGTGGTCTGGACCCTGTTGGCTTTAAGATTATGCCAGTTGTTGGCCATCGATTGAGTCCATTAATGATACACCACATTTCTCGTTGAGTTTTATGGCTTACTTCAACGGTTTTCATCTTTGCAAACAATAAGGGGAGTTATTGCTACGAGTTGTCTTCGGTGCATCTGCCGAAACATCTACCGGAGAACCTTTTGAACGACATTATGTTAGTCGATTCTAAGCTTCAATAGGATGTTGTTCAAATTCTGTCTCTTTCTGGTTAGACCTTCAGATAGAAATGATTAAAGAATTCTTGAAGATTTGACGAGAAAGAGTCTGTTCAACACTATCATATCGCCATTGAGAACTTCAAAGGAATTGACCGAGCTAGAATATGGTGACATTTCTTAAACATCATTCATCACATTCATGTCATCATTGATGACATGCTTGAATTCTACGTTGTGTGTTCAGAAAAATTTGTTAGATTTATTGGGTCGAGGTGGTTTTGAGTTGCGCAATTAAGCCAGTAATAGCAATGATACATTAGCATCTGATTCCGAGTTTACTTGCTTCTTTTGACAATGAAGAAGCATACATACACTTCCACTTTACTCTGTTTTTACACTTAGATTTTTTACACTTAGACTTTTAGATAACTAGCTGAAAAGGTTTTGTTCTATTGAGTCTTCTCGTCTGATTGGTATTATCAAGAAGCTGAATGGCCTCAATATTCACGCGGTTTAAGAGCCGCTGTTTATGGCTCCTGGCAAATTTGTTTCTCATCTGACTGACAGTGCCAATGTCCAGGTTCCAGTGGATGTGATTACTTCGAAAGTACTAGGGTGCATCAACAATGTTCCTTAGCACTTTATTCTGGAATCATTGGGTAATATGTCCATATCGGTTTTAAGATCAATAGCAATACATCTTCTTATATCCCAGATATTTTTCTGTATTCGCATATGGGATCTATTTTTGTCTACTCAGATTGGTGTTGCTCCCTTTTGTTTGAAATATTGAGATGTACAGATTTACTCTTATTTGAGCTAATTTTCCATTTTTTGTATAGTCACTAATTTTATTAATTGATGTCTGTACTCCATTTGCTCCTCCTTCATGATTGTCGCCTATGGCCAGGATGGCCATGTCATCAGCAAAAGAAATGTTTTCTAATTTAGGAATGTCTTCCTTGTGGCATTCCTGAATTAGTTTATTTTAAATCTTAGTAAGCATCTTTTTATTTTATTTTAAAGGCTCGTTCCGATATCTACAAGTTTAGCAGTTGTGCATACTGAGTGGGCAAATTTGTTCAGTTTATGATTGACTCCCTCGAGCCAAATTTTATCAAAAGCCTGAGCCACATCTAAGAAGACGAAAGAACAGACTTTTTTGCTCTTTCGACTTTTTTATGATGACAGTTATTCTATGTCTGGTCTATGGTGTGATGGTTTCAAATTTCTCAATATTGCCAATGATATTGGTCTGAATGACGAAACTTAGTTTGGTGGTTTCCCCGGTTTAGGGATCATTGTTACCTCTTCAACTTTCCACAGGGTGGGCACATACTTGAGTCTAAAGGCTGTATTGATAATGTGTGTTAGTGTAACTATAGCTTTTCTTGGCAAATGTTTAAAAATTTCGCCTGTAATTTGGTCAAATCCAGGAGCTTCCTTCGGGTCAATATTTTTTTTGATTACATTAGATATCTCCTTTGGAGTAGTGAAGGTTATTTCCACAGTGTCCCGAATTGGTGTTATCAGTTCTAATTGCTCTTCTCCTGCGTTAGGTTGTGTTTGTTAGATGTTCTGGAAATTTGTTGCTTTTTGCTCATTATTTCTAGCTCAGCTTCCATCTGTATTTCTAATTGGTGGATTCTGTGCGATTGGTCTCTTTAGTCCATTGGTCGCTTTGCATAGCGAATAATCCATAGATTTGTCATTCGTTAGTTCATTTAGGTACCTTCTCTCGAATTAGATCTCTTATTTCTTTAGGATAGTTGATGCCCTTTCTACTTTCATTCAATTTGGGGATACTATCCCATGCTGCCTGTTGGATACAGTCTAATTGCGAGGTTAATTTTCTCTTCAAGGAAGATTTGGAAGCTTCCCCAGTCTATTTGCCTGTTAACAATACCATGAGATTTTTGTTTTTGTATGATTGAATCACTGAACGTTCATGTATCCATCATATTTCCATCATATCCCAGGCTTCTTCTACTTACATATAATTTGCTGATATATTTCTTGTTATGAAAAAGTCAATGAAATCAGGGATTTTGTACCACCTATTGTTGATGTCAAAAGAGTTGCTTCTCATATCAAAATTATGTATACCTCGTATAATATCATCTCAGTTTTCAAGAGACATCCAGCTGCACATTTTTTGTGATACATTCTAGGTTAGATATTGCGCTGTAGCATATGTTAATATTGAGGATATGTCTGGATCAACCACAACACTTTTCGTATGTGGTAAATCTAAAGTTCGTCCTCTTAAAACAATTTTAATTCCACGCCTAGAATTATGTGCTTTTCTTCTTAGATTTCTCGTCTTTCAATGTTTTCGTCTGTTTACGCGTGGACTGATTCACGGATTGCGTTATCTTGTAGTGTCCAAGTTTTATCTTGAGTATCTAATGTTCAAGACATGCTTCCTCCAAAACATTGTAGACATGTACAATGTTCTGACCGTGAGTGTCTAGGACTTTTCCTTCTGAATTCATTACTATGAATTCTTGGTGGTCTGGACTCTGTTGGCTTTCAGATCTCACCTGAGTCCACTAATGATACACTGAATGTTCTCGTTAAGGCTATTGTTTAACATCAGATGTGTTAATCTTTACAAAAAATAAAGAGGATAAAGGAGAAATTTTAAGGAAGAAATAAGGAGAATAAAGAGATTAATATTATTCATTGCAATTAACAACCTTTAACTTACAAAATTTGTTGTTAAATTGATTGACCAAATTCAGAAAGCAGAGTTTGTCACGCTTTTTCAGTGCATTCGAGAAAACAAGGTTTTAGTACATCCATTCCGTAAATTGACCTTATTTATAAACCAAGAAGGACTGCTCAGGGTGGGTGGTTGATTGAAATATTCCGATCTGGATTTTGATGCAAAACATCCTTTATTACTTCCAGGCAAATGCTGACTGATTGAATTTGATATCGTCGATATTTGCACCCTGGTTATCGTACTCTACATGGCCTTTTATCGCAACAATTCTGGATATTGTCTTCTCGTTCTGCCATCTATGTTGCTTTATCAAAATGCATCCGTTCTTTTTGCGGTGGGTGTGGATTTTGCGGCCCCATTCTTCAGTTTCTTTTAATAAACACAGAGGTGCAAAGACAATAAAGGCATTTATAGCCGTTTTCGTTTGGTCTGCTACAAAGGCCTTACCATGTCAATCGAAGGGGATAAATAATCGTTGGAAAAAGTTGGCACAACTACCATACGTGGAGCTTGAATTAAGTTGGTCTTTCAATCCACTTTCACCACCTCATTTCAATGATTGAACGGAGGCTGGTGTTAAATCTGAAAAGTCACCTAATAAGGGTCATTGAACACCAAATAATAATCTACGAAAAATTGTATACAGAACTAACACAATCGAGGCTGTATTCAATTCCAGACCACTACAATGAGTTAAGAAACCAATGATTTTCAAAACTTAAATTCTCGGCATTTCTGGATTCTGGAACCATTGAGTTTAGTTGTACCTGACCCAGATCTTGGTGTCAATAAATTTTATTCAAATTAGCTGAAGATAAATTTCCTAACTTTAGTATCATAACATTTTTGTACAATAACCTTTTTGCTCTTAGGATATTATATCATTTTGGCTTGAAAAAGGAATATCTGGTTTCCGAGTAGACGCAATTCGTCATCTTTTTGAAGTATATAAAGACGAACCTCTATCAAATAATGGTGATGCTCCAAATACTCATGGTTATTACGAACACATTTATAGCACCGACCAAGATGCCACTTACGATATGGTGTACCAATGGAGGAAACTTTGTGATGATTATACAGCTGTTAATGGTGGGGAACCTAGGTAAATTAACATCAATTTGTTTTTAATTTATTAAAAAAAATTTTTTTTAGGATTCTTATGACTGAAGCTTATGCACACATAAAAGAAATTATGAGATATTACGGTGAAAATGATACGTTGGACGGGGCTCAATTTCCGTTTAATTTCGATTTGCTACAAGTTAATTTAGAAACGGATGCTCGCGATATCGTTTTATTAGTCCATACTTGGTTTGCCTATATGCCAGTTGGTGCAACGGCTAATTGGGTGGTAAATAAGTTTATAAATTTCCCATAAAATTTTTATTTCCATTCATGTTTTCAATCAAGCTTGGAAATCATGATCAACACCGTGTTGCAACGAAATTAGGAAGTCGATTGAAAGCGAATATGATGAATATGTTAACATCGGTCCTTCCAGGGGTTATGGTGACTTATAACGGCGAAGAAATCGGAATGGAAAATGGAGAGGTAACTTTCGAACAAGGAAAAGATCCTTCTGGATTAACGGCTGGCCCGGAAGGTTTTGATGCTATCAGTAGGGATTTTGAAAGGACTCCTTATCATTGGGACGACTCAGATAACGCCGGATTTACTGAAAGTGGAGTAGAACCTTGGTTACCAGTTAGCAAAAAATACAAAGAAACCAACTTGGCGAAAGAAAAAGTAACAAAAGCTTCAGTTTACCAAAACTACTTAGCCCTTTTGGGACTCAGAAACTCTTCGAAAGCGCTTCAAGAAGGAACTTGGGAAATTTATTCGGTTAATAAAGACGGGATTTTAGTGATTAGGAAATATCCTGGAGAAAAATCGGTCGTGTTCGTTTGCCACTTGGGCGTTACCACGAAGCCTTTCGAAGTTGACTTGTTAGCTTACGGTTTCCAACCGAAAACTCAAGTTTTTGATGTCATCGCTAGCAGCGTCGAAGATAAATTTTCATCGACTTTGGAATTGAGTAATTCTAAGATAACTGTAAATCCAAATGAAGGTTATGTACTCTCTATGTATTTTGGGTGCAACAGCTCCAACTCTAATTTTTCAAAAACTGTAATTTTCTTTTTTTCATATCTTTTATTAAATTTATTATAGTTTTTATTAAATTATCTGATATCGTAGAACTTAAAACTGCATAAACACGTTGAAGTATGCGATTTTCTCAAGTGATACAATCAAAAAAAGTTTCCTAATCATCTTACACTTTAAGATAAAAAATACAATAAATTTGCTTTTCGCAAATTTTCATAACGCATCCTATTTCTAAGTCATCAAGATGACTCCGACACAAATTTTTCTTCTCCTAATATTAATTTGTACCGTTTTTGGTCAACAATCCATCCTAACCAAATGGTGGCAACACGCCGTCATTTATCAAATCTATCCGAGAACTTTCAAAGATTCTAACGGCGATGGAAACGGAGGTTTATAAGGTATCATCAGCAAATTGGATCATATGCAGGAAATGGGCGTTGATGCTATTTGGTTGTCACCGATTTATCCATCGCCTCAAGTTGATGGAGGGTACGATATAAGTGATTATCGAGGAATCGATCCTATTTATGGAACGATGGAAGATTTTGAAGAATTGGTTGCTAAAGCGAAGGAGAAAGGGATGAGAATTGTGATGGATTTGGTTCCTAATCATTCAAGCGATCAACATGAGTGGTTCCAAAAATCGGTTAAAAGGGAGGGAAAATATGCGGATTATTATGTTTGGAAAGATGGGAGCGGTGAAGATGGGATGGAACCACCTACAAATTGGGTACGATTTTTGCGGATTTATATTTCTTTTATAATTTTTTCATGGTATTAGAATAGCGTTTTTGCTGGACCTGCTTGGACTTATCACCCGGAGAGGGGGCAATTTTATCTTCATCAATTTTCTAAAGAACAACCGGATTTAAATTTTGAAAATGCTGATGTTGTGCAAGAAACGAAGGTAATTAATTATTTTTTTCTAATACATTGCATCAAGTAGTGAAATATTTATACTCTAATAACTTAAAAATTTGATTGAATTATTTGTGTTGAACAAATAAAACGTTATCTATAAACGATTATAACCCAACGATATCAATCTGGCAGATTTAGTTTCTTTAACATTATTGTAAAATCTTAAACATAATGCCACAATGCGAAGGAATTTAAAGGAAGAATACCGCTCAAAAATGTCGAATTCGGTGTTTATTATTAAAGTATTATTAAGGTTCATTGGTCAATATCTGTATTGATTTGTCTTCCTTTTCGCGATACCATATGTTGTCATTTTCTTTCGAAATTGTTTTGAAGTTAACAAGATTGTACCGTACGAAGTATTGTCAGCGGGATTTCCCGTGGTGCTTACATGATGCCATTTAGCTTCCTTTATATTTAATTGTATTTCAGCTACTTGATTAGCTACGATTGTCTTCCATCTTGATGAGTCACTATTTATCAAACGTAAGGTGATTGTAGAATCAGTCCAAAGATGTGGCATGGATTTTGTTCTTTTTCGAGGATATTTTTACTTGCCTTGACAATAAAATGCTACACATAACTCAAGTCTGGGTGATGTTGTAGTTTTCAAAGTAGTAACGCGAGATTTGGCACATTGCAAGCTGCAATTGATGATTCTTCTCTCAATTGATCATCTTGTTGGCATCAATTGATCCCAGGTCAATTGCACAACCGTATACTATTTCACTGGCATCTGCAAAATCGTGTAGTTGTATGTCGCAAATCGTTCCCATTGCAGTGTAACCTCTACATCCCAATGTATTTGAAGTTGCCATAGTTTTTAGATGATAACCTTGGCTCATATTAGCATACTACTTAATAAGCCGAGAGGATCTAACATCTTGGCTGTACCTTGGTAGATTTGCTATTCGTAACATAGTTATATGGGTATTTTCCTCCAAGGAATGCTACCATCCGTCCATGCTACCCATTAGTAGCTGACTTTGCCAAAAAATTCGCTGTAGATTCCAATGTTCGGGATGTATTGAGACCTGACGATATATTTTACTTAGTACAATATTATGAGTTCTAAATCGAATTAAGGTTGAAAATAAGTCGTCCTGAATGGTTGTACCCATCTTGAGCACATCATTTAAAGAGAGATTAAAAGAAGTCTCTGCTGAGTGATCAAAATCGCCTCTGAATTTGTTGCTTCCGGTTTTTCAATTTTATGATACAGTGGATAGCAAATTCGTGTTGCTACGATTATATATTTGTCTTCAATCTATGTCATGTGTCCAAGTGTTTCATACTACTGAAAGAATTCTTTGTAACATGTTTGTGATTGGCTTGATGTAATGAATCTGCATTTAATTGCATAAAATCTCTCAAGAGATTTATTTTTGAATTTACCCAATTGTTGATAACTTGATCACTACAAATTTTATAAAAATTATAATGCTTTATTACATTGAACTTTTTCTTGAGATTAGTGCTGCATTGAACCAAATATTTCTTCAAGTTTTCAAAACGTCTCAAGTTCATGTTTAAGATCCTGTATTAACAAGCATTTTGAAATCATTGTTTGTAATTTGATGGAGCTGCTGGATGTACGACCTGCAATTATCCAACCTAAAACACTTTTCTGTATTATTTTTACGTTATATCTCAATTTGATTTGTCAAACAAACAGAACAAAACGTCTATATCGCATGGCATGGTGATGTTGATCAGCCAAAAATAACTCATCATTGATGATCCGTTTTGTGTTATCAAGTGATATTAATTTAGTTTGAGTTTTATGGCGAAATTGTTTACTATGAAGTTTTGTTGAAATCCATTGTCTAAAAGAGTTCTGCAAATTATGGGCGATTTATTTGATTTGTCATATATAAAACGAGATTTAATCTAGCCGAGATTTTAGCTGAGATTTCTGCAACATACTGTTTCGTCGCTTTTCGTAAGTTTTGTAAGTTTTAACCTATTCGTAGGCAATTAGTGCATAAACTTAACGATTTCCAAACGCTTGTCATATCTTTGAATTACCGACATAAGTATATTTGATGTAACGCATTACAAATGGAACAAATAGTATTTAAAACATTGAGAACCTTTAATTCAACTCTTTTCTTTGCAGGTGTAAAGTTGACATCTTTGATTTAAGTATTTTGCTGTGATTATGCGATGATTTATTCCCGTTTGGAAATCATAATACATAATATGAATATATAATACAATAATCATATTCGAAGACGAGAGATGTTCATTTTGAACTATCATCTGACAAAAATTTGTTCTTCTTTTCCTGGTAAAGACAAGTATACGTACTTTTAGCTTTTTACCAATAACTAATAAAATACATCATATGCTTTGTCGTGATTATCTTGCTGAATACCCAGAATCACTAACTTTGCTTTAAAATTGTTTCCACTCTTTCTTTTAATCACCTTTATGTTATTTGATCGTTATTTGATCGTACTACCATTGTCCAAATATTATTTTCTTTTAACACTTTAATTCCATCTCTATCGCTTCATTATATTTCTCACAATTTTTATCTTTTGTAGCCTCTTCAATGCTCATCGGTTCATCTGCTTCAGTATAAAAATTAGTGTCATAAACTTCCATCCACTTGGATTTTAACATATCCTTTCTGTGATCTGTCGCTTATTTCTTCTTCATAATTTTCCGTTTCTCATCCTCTTCTGGTTTTGTTATCAATTGATCTTCTATAACGTCATCCCTCTATATTCTAGCATCTCTGGATATTGATCATTTACATATTCATTCATGCAGCTTTGTTTATCAACCTCAAACATTTTTATTTATTTAATTTTTTCTATGCAATAACGTTCTTTCTGCTTCCATTATAGTTCGCATTTCCACTTTCGCTCGACCATTTTGCTGTGACGAATACGCACATGTTCTGTCAAATCTTCGCAAATCCTTAAAGGTAACAAAGAGAATCCTATTTTGTATTTTTTGTTATGTTTCTCTCTTTCTATATAAATTTATTTCACTGTAAGTGGATAAGCCCATAAGCGTCAGTTTTTGAGACCATGTGTGGGTATTCGATACTGAAAAGAACTAAAATGTGGATAGACTGGAAGAACCAATGATGGCATTGTGTTTGGAAAGGTGTAAATAAATTTAAAAAAAATAGGAAGAATAAGTTCAATTGTACATAATATTAAAATTATTTGAAAATGATAACTTTAGGAGCATTTTAAATTCTCAGGAAGCAATATCAAGTCTTCCACAACCAATATCAAGTCTTTTGGAACCATTTTAAATCTTCTTTTAAATCTTCAAGTGTTTTGCTAGCAACAAGTCTTCCAGCTGCAGCAGAAAATATTTCAGAAGCAGTTCAAGACTTCTGGATGCTTTTCAAGTCTTCTAGAAGTAGCATCAAATCTTCCAGAGGCAATATTAAGTTTTCTGGACGCATTGCAAGTTTTTTAGAAGCATTTCAAGTCTTTTTAAGCAATATCAAGGTTTCGAAAAGTCATATTAAGTGTTCTAAAAGCGGTATCAAGTCTTTCAGGGGCAGTAGAAAGCCTTTTAAAAGTAGTTCAAGACTTGTAGAAGCAGATCAAGACGTCTGGAAGCATTAAAGCCTTCAAGAAGCAGTACCAAATCTTCGAAAAGCATTTCCAAAAAATGTTACTTCCAAAATACTTGAATACAAATATTTTTGAAGCAGTAACAGATCTTGTAGAAGCAATGTCAACTTTTCTAGAAGTAGTATTAATTCCTCCAGTCGTAATATCAAGTTTCTTGGAAACATTTCAAATTTTCTAGAAGCCGCAGCAAGCTTTCTAAAACATTTCAAGTCTTGGGGAAACATTTCAAGTCTTCCAGAAGCAATATCAAGTCTTTTAGAAGTATTTAAAGTCTTCTAAATGCAGTTTCAAGTCTTCTGGAAGCAGCACCAAGTCTTCTTAAAGCAGTATCCTCTCTTCCAGAGTTAATAGTAAATCCTTTGGAAGCAGTCCAAGTACCTAGCACGTTTTTAATTTTTTTTGCAAACGTATATCGATTTCGTGGCGGCATTTTATGTCATATTCTGTGTCATACCATAAAATGATTCAAACCCATCACTAATTGATTCATTCTGTTCCTTAAGATAGTTTTGAATTTTCTTATTTTTCGATCCAAGCTCCGCTATTCTTTTTTGCTCATTATAAGTGAGATTTAAAAAAAAATTGTTGTAACCGACCCGTGATTTATTATCATAAATGATATGAAGACCCGCATTGCTGCATCAATACTTGACATGGTTTAATGGCTTAAATTCTGTTAGTCATAACGATTGTTCTCGTGTTTTGGCGTCCCTCAGTTCCCATTCAGCAGTCTTTTTTGCTTTCTTTGGTTTTTCTATGTTACCTGGTACCAAATCATTTGGCTTCTAAAACTATTTGATTCTGGAACTTCCATGTTGCCCAATTTTCTTCATCGTCGTAAACTTAAATAACTATATTGTTTTAATTACAACTCAACAACAAAGCTTATATTCCATCACTCTTTAAAGTGATGTATCATAATTTTTTTGTATGATATATTTTTTTGTCTTAGGATGTTATATCATTTTGGCTTGAAAAAGGAATATCTGGTTTTCGAGTAGACGCAATTTGTCATCTTTTTGAAGAATATAAAGACGAACCTCTCTCAAACAATGGATATCCTCCAAACTCATATGCTTATTACGACCACATTTACAGCACCGACAATTCATTATGCACATCTATTATCATCCCATTCCGACTGTTGTCCTTCTTGTTGTTTTCTAATTCTCACACTACGAGTCAAACAAAATACCTCCACCAGCTTTTTGTAATACATTTTCTGTAATACGTACCAAAAATGGAAGAATCCCCCTGGGATCCCCGTTTCTCAACTCGGCATCTTCTACTCTTATCGTCTTGACAGCTCCTAACAGAAACACAAGCACACAAGCTTTTTACATCATATTTGTCATATTTGTGTCAACTCCCCTATTTCCATCCAGCACCATCTTTTCATCTCCTTTTGGCAGCCATACATCCAGGAAAAAGGGGGTCTCCAGGATGCCCAAGCTCTCCATAAGAGTCCATCTTCTCTGTTTCTTCTTCTTTCGACGGCTGCAGAGCAAATAAGGCATACACTACAGTTTATAGCTTTACATTACTTTTAACATTTTAATTGCATCACTCACCTTTCTCTTCTTATTATGTTTTCCCTCTCCCCACTCGTTTCCGCCCTTTTTATGTCTATCACTCTTCCTTTTTTAATTATACTGAGAAGATAGACAAACACTTTTTTCTTTTTGAATGTATAGATTAGAGCAGTACCAAATACATTCTTAATGTTTACCGCTATCATCAAGAATTTCTTTCACCATTTCAGTTTTTTCTGGAGCAATTTGCAGTTTCTCAACTCGGCATTTTCTACTCTTATCGTTTTGACAGTTCCTAACAGAAACACAAGCTTTTTACATCATATTTGTGTTGACTCCCCTATTTCCATCCAGCACCATCTCCTTTTGACAGCCATACATCCAGGAAAAGGGGGTCTCTAGGATGCCCCTAGCTCTCCATAAGAGATCATCTTCTCTTTTTCTTCTTCTTTTGACGACTGCATAGCAAATAAGGCATACACAACAATTTTTAGCTTTGCATTACTTTTAACATTTTAATTGCATCACTCATCTTTCTCTTCTTGTTATGTTATCCCTCTCTCCGCCCGTTCTTTTTTATGTCTATAACTCTTCCCTTTTTAATTATACTGAGAAGATAGACACACACCTTTTTCTTTTTGAAAGTATAAATTAGAGCAATAGCAAATGCATTCTTAATGTTTACTACTATCATCAAGAATTTCTTTCACCATTTCAGTTTTTTTCTGGAGCAATTTGCAGCTCCATCTTCTCCATAGTGGACATTACCTCATTGATCGTCTTTTTCTATCCGCATAAGTTATCATATAAACATCCGGTTCCTTTGTGCTTTTTTCCAATAGTCCATTAAAGAAGACATTCGAAAAGACGGCTTCATGCTTAAGGCTTTCATACTCGACATATCTATTAAGACCAATTTTCCATATTTCCATTTCGCTGAAAATTTTCCTTCCACCAATAATTTATGGTACATTTTCGTTAACTTAGAGATTCCTATCGTCACCGTGTCCTTCGCGATTCCATCCGACCCTGGTACCTTTCCGTTTCTTAGTTCTTTTACAAACTTGAGTAACTCTTCATCCTGTACCTGTATTATCCTTTGTTTTCTATCTGGTCTATTCTCTCCCAGCTCCTTATTGTCCCCTTTGGGAATAATTCCTCTAGAAGTCGTCTTATCTTTTCTGGTGGTATTTTGGTTTGGCTGATATCTTTGGTCCTTTTTCTCCCTCTATCATATAGGCTTCGCCCCACATGTTTTCCTCCAGTTCATTACATAGATCTCTTCATGCATTTTTCTTGGCCTTTTTAATTTCCTACCTTAACTCTTTCCTTATATCTCTTCTCCACCTCTCTCATTTCCGCATTATTTCCTTTCCTCGTATTTATCCTTGTCATGCTTCTGCGACATTTTTGCATCGTTGTTCCACCAGTATAGTTGACTTTTCTTGCTCTTACTGGGTTTCTTTGCCACGCTGTGATCGTGGCATTCTCTAGCTATTCCGGTTCTATATCCACCCTACAGCTGATTCTTCTTCGAAATTCTGTATAAGTACCGAATTCATAGACCAGTTCACATATACAATATAATTTTTAGGATATTATAACATTTTGGCTTCAAAAAGGAGTTTCCGGTTTCCAAATCGACGCAATTCGTTATCTCTTCGAACAATTCCAAGACGAACCTCCATCAAATGACGGATACCTCCCAAACTACCATGATTATTATGACCACATTTATAGCGCCGATCAAGATGAAACTTACAAAATGGTTTATGAATGGAGAAAACTTTGCGACGATTTCACCGCCGTTCAGGGTGGTGAATCTCGGTAATTAATTTGTTACATTCCCATTAAATCAAATAAAAAAAAATCATTTTTGTTTAGAATTCTTATGACCGAATCTTACACAAGCATGAGAGAAGTTATGAGATATTACGGCGAAGGTGATACATTAAACGGAGTACAAATTTCGTTTAATTTCGAATTAATGGAAATAAAAGCGTATACAACCGCTCGTGATATCGTCTTTGTAATCCACGAGTGGTTTGCTTACATGCCAGTTGGGGCAACACCAAATTGGGTGGTAAATTAATTTAAAATCATTTTGTTTGCGTTAAAATTTTATTTTTTATTTTTAGCTAGGAACTCATGACCAACATCGCGTTTCAACGAAACTAAAAAGTCGAGTAAAAGGAAATATGATGAATATGTTAATTGCAGTCCTTCCAGGGGTGATGGTTATTTATAATGGGGAGGAAATCGGGATGGAGAATGGTGAAGTAAGTTACGATCAAGGGAAAGAACCTAGAGGTTTAGCAGCGGGTCCTCAAAATTTTAACGCAATTAGTAGAGACTTTGAAAGGACTCCTTTTCATTGGGACGATTCTGATAACGCTGGATTTACGGAAAATATAGAACCTTGGTTGCCGGTTAGCAAAAAATATAAACAAAATAATTTGGTGAAGGAGAAATCGACAAAAGGTTCAATTTATCAAAATTACTTAGCCCTTTTGAGACTTAGAAAATCTTCGAAGGCGCTTCAAGAAGGATCTTGGGAAATTCATTCGATTAATAAAGACGGGATTTTGGTTATTAGGAAATATCTTGGGGAAAAATTGGTTATTTTCGCTTGCCATTTAGGGATTACATCGAATCCGTTCGAAATTGATTTAAATTATCATGGATATCAAAACAAAGAGATTATTTTCGATGTAATAGCCACGAGTATTGAAGAGAAATTTTCGTCGATTCTGAAATTGATTGATTCAAAATTAATTTTGAATTCGTACGAAAGTTATGTTTTGCTTGAAAGAATTTGAGTAAATAAATTGTTAAAATTTAATAATATATATATATATATATATATATATATATATATATATATTTAAAGAGGAGATATTGTTTATTATAATTGTGAAAAATAAATACTTGGAATCGAAGAAATTATAAATGGTGTGTTAAAGCTAGATTAAATTTGCTTCAAAATGATTTTATTTCATAATAATATCTCAATTCATCTTTGAAATATGATGATGTAAATTAAATTATTCAATTTAACAATTTAACAAATTTTATGAAATTTTCATTTCATAATAATATCTTAATTCGTCTTTGAGATATGATGATGTAAATAAGATTATTCAATTTAACCTCAATAATAAGAGAGGTGATTTAAAAAAATTTTATCTTTGTAATTTATGGAATCGAAATAATTATAATTGGTGTGTTAAAACTAGATTAAATTTGCTTCAAAATGATTTTTATTTCATAATAATATCTCAATTCGTCTTTGAGATATGATGATATAAATTAGATTGTTCAATTCAACCTCAATACTAAGAGAGGTGATTTTAAAAAAAATTATCTTTTTAATTTGTGCAATCGAAGAAATTATAATTGGTGAGTTAAAACTAGATTAAATTTGCTTCAAAATGATTTTTATTTCATAATAATATCTTAATTCGTCTTTGAGATATGATGATGTAAATTAAATCATTCAATTTAACCTCAATAACAAGAGAGATTATTTTAAAAAAAATATCTTTTTAATTTATGCAATTGAAGAAATTATAATTGGTGTGTTAAAACTAGATTAAATTTGCTTCAAAATGATTTTTATTTCATAATAATATCTCAATTCGCCTTTGAGATATGATGATGTAAATTAGATTATTCAATTTAACCTCAATAACAAGAGAGGCGATTTAAAAATAATTATCTTTTTAATTTATGCAATCGAGGAGATTATAATTGGTGTGTTAAAACTAGATTAAATTTGCTTCAAAATGATTTTTATTTCATCGCGATATCTCAATTCGTCTTTGAGATATGATGATGCAAATTAAATTATTCAATTTAACCTCAATAATAAGAGAGGTGATTTAAAAAAAAATTATCGTTTTAATTTATGAAATCTTTTTATTAATCTTTTTTTGAACTTTTTGATATTTTTTTGATGATTTTTTTGATTGATTTGATTGATGAAATCAATTTTTCTTTGCTTAATCAGAAATAAAGCGAGATGACACGAGAGTTATAAATAACTCATTACATCCTCAAAATAACCTTAAGCGAACCCACCTCTCTCATTCATAATGATACAAAATGTAATTTAAAGATTGAAGCATGACATCGAGGAAATTACAACCAACTAGTAAGTAAACATGTTTGTTGTAAAAATTATTAGCTTCGAATTTTAACATTAAAAAAATGTTTTTATTGCGTTAGCTGATATCGTAGAACTTAAAAATATATAAACACGTGGAAGTACTCAATTTTTTTTAAGAGGTATAATTAAAAAAGAATTTTTCGAAATTATCTCCCACACTTTGAGATAATAAAATTACCACACAACATAAATCAGCGTTTTCGTTTCGCGAGGTTTCATAACGCGTCCGATTTCTAAGTCATCAACATGACTTGGCCTTCGACACCTATTTTTCTTCTCCTAATAGGAGTTTGCGGCGTTTTTGGCCAACAATCCGTCGTAAACGAATGGTGGCAACACGCCGTCATTTATCAAATCTACCCAAGAACTTTCAAAGACTCTAACGGCGATGGAAACGGAGATTTACAAGGTATTATCAGCAAATTGGATCACATGCAAGAGATGGGCGTTGATGCAGTTTGGTTATCACCGATTTATCCATCGCCTCAAGTTGATGGAGGGTACGATATAAGTGATTATCGAGGAATCGATCCTATTTATGGAACGATGGAAGATTTTGAGGAATTGGTTGCTAAGGCGAATGAGAAAGGGATGAGAATTGTGATGGATTTGGTTCCTAATCATTCAAGCGATCAACATGAGTGGTTCAAAAAATCGGTTAAAAGGGAGGGAAAATATGCCGATTATTATGTTTGGAAAGATGGGAGAGGTGAAGATGGAATGGAACCACCTACAAATTGGGTACGTTTTTAGTTAAATTATATTTCTTTAATAATTTTTTTGTCATTTTAGAATAGCGTTTTTGCTGGACCTGCTTGGACGTATCACCCGGAGAGGGGACAATTTTATCTTCATCAATTTGCGAAAGAACAACCGGATTTAAATTTTGAAAATGCTGATGTTGTACAAGAAATGAAGGTAATTAATTATTTTTGTTGATTGAAATGAAAAGACGTTTTGGATGAATTATTTGTGTTGAACAAACGAAACGTTATCGGATTTAAAATCATTTTTGGCACTACACGATAATGTTTAGTAAGCATTCCCCACCTACACTTATCGCTTTTACCTTATCTTCGTACATCATCTATTAAGAGAAACAGTATTTTTAGGAGTAGTGTAAAAATATGAGTTTCTGAAACAGGAAAGGATCCCATGAGCTGATTACGTTATCAACCACGCTAAACATGTAAATCGAAGTGAGCGCCACTTAGGATTGAGAGACTTAAGTAGGAGTGAGCTGTAAATTAGTGCCACCTATGTTCGAGTGGTGTAAGAAGGGGTGAGTGAGGGACGCTACCTATTTTTGGAAAGGAGAGCTTCACTTCTTGAAGTTAACATTTCGTCATTGACTCTATTCAATTAACATCGTCAAATGATGTTAATTGTCAAATTCAAGACTACAAGACTACATTTTCCACCGAAATTCAGATTAAATCTGTAAACAACCCCAAATGTACTATATGTTCAGATTCTCATCTGATTTTATCCATCACTACTCATTATGGCCAGACCATTAAGGCTATCTCCTGCCATGGTGCTTTGTAGCCATATTTTTAGTCTTCTGAGCATGGTAAAATGATCAAAATTTTCAATGATTTTTCCATTTCTGAAAAGAAGGAATTTGTTTCTTTTAGAACATCAACAACTGTAAGATTTCTTAGAATAAGCCTATCGTGCCACAATTGCTGCCGCCAAAGTTCGATTTCATTCTTTATGGGCAATAGATTCACAGATTTTTGCATCTGCGCCGGGTGTAACTTAGATAATGCGAATGATGGTGCGTTTCTTCAGCAAAACATACTTCAAGGGACGTGGTAATACGCCATTGATGTAATGTCCTCCTTCGGTCCGACTTTCTCCGTAACAACAGTAGCTTTCTTTATAATTTTTATAATTAACGTATTCCGAGGCTGTGACCACGTCCAAAGCTACAGATTAGAGTACGTTGACAACGGGTTCCATCAAAGCCAGGTATATGGTTACCAACATAATCCCGAGAATGAAATTAATCCTGGAAGTAGCCGCATGCTCTTGGAAGGCACTTTTCCGAGTTGCACTGAAAGATTTTCTTTGAAAACTCTGATGGTTTTGTGTTTCTCACTTCATCTTGTCTCGCAATGTCAGGAAATATTAGGTATCAACTTCCTCCTCAAAACTGATTCCCGAAAAAAGTTTACAGTATCTTTGGTGAATCCCATGACATTTCTAATTTCAGAAAGTGAATTTAGATCATTTATAACTAGATTCCGTTTGTGGGATGAGCAATGAAAGTAGAGGGCTTTTCCTGACATCATTGAACAACCATCAAAACCAAAACCAACGCAATTATTTCTATTCAGATCTTCTTTTGTCGAAAACTCATCTATGCTATGATCAACCGATTTCGCATCCAAATCTTTTAGCTCAATGAATCTGACAAATATTTCTTGGACTTGCTGTGTTTCTTCATCAAAATATCACATTCCAATCGATAGTTGTTTAGTGCCGGAAATATCAGCTGTTTCGTCTGCAAGCACACTATATGCTGCTGCTTCTTTCACTTTTTTCATAATATCAGCCTTAATAACGCTTCTACACATACCAATAATTTCATTTTGAATATCGACTAAACGGTAGTTTGCATTGTTTTTGCCTTGCTCAATGTGTTTCTTTATTTTGCTGCTGATTCGACGTCTTGTTGCAAAGTTTATCGGCAGCGTCCCCATTCACTTTTACATTTCAATACACCCCCTAAGAGTGTAATGTATGTATCATTCCTTAAGTTTATCGATTGATTCCGTTTCTGAGAAAGTTGTCGCTTTGTCGCTGTTGCAGAGCAATAACATTTTCAGCATGGTGATTTTATCAATTGTTATCCTAGAAATGAAAGACTTCACAGGGGCTTTTCGCAAACTGAGTACCATTATCGATTTCGTATGGCAAATTTTATGACGCTAAATTTAGCAAATAAATTAAAGCTTCACCACATGAAGTTTTGCCGTACGATTTCCGGATTGAACAGCTTGTTATCTACTTACAACAAGGGTTCAATTTATTGCCAGATCAAACCTTTTTCCATATCTGCTTCTTCATCAAACCTTTTGATTTAAATGCGATTATCACAATGACTGCTTGTACAGCAACCACAACGATTTGCATTTTGATCAAGATCAGTATTTCTAATTTGCTTTTGGGTGCTGAACTAGTGCCTTATATATAGGATGGTCAGCGAGTGACTGGCAAGCCTGGTGAACCTGTCACTGTGGGATCAGTGTTTGGCTGGTTATTGATGGGAACAGATATAAGGTCTTCTGATTTTTCAGTGCTCACCGCTTGTTGCGCTACCGATGAACCATCTTTGGATATGTGTTTGAAACTTTTTTTGGAGGTCGAACAGATTGAGACATCTTCTTTATCTTCGAAAAAGGCTGGAAAAGGCTCGATTATCTCAAATCCCAACATATGACACTGATAACATCTCGTTTCTCCAGTAAACTCATCCATTATTATTTGCCCTAGTTTAGTAGATAGTTTCGCAATTCAATTTCTTGTTTTTTTTGTATAGTTCTTTTCCCATAGTTGTGATGAACCTTGATCTCTTGATCTATGATGAACCTATAGCCTTGTGATTCTAGAAATTCTAAGTATTGTCCTTTTTTGATATTGTGTCTAGGTGGTCAATAAATAGCCGTGATAATTAACTCATAAGTTTTTGTTCTTATATTGACTCACGTAGCCTGTATCGTCCTTGTGCTATGTTCCATCTCCTGATAATGGGGAATATTGTTTTTTTAACACAATTTCTATTTCTCGCCTATAATTAGGTGAAACTGTGCTTCTGGCTGATTTAGCTACTTCATAATTTCTTGTCTCTCACCCGTTTTATCTGATTCACGAAATATGTTATTTTGGTTGAGCTCCCCATCTTATCGCTGGAAGATTTTTTTGGCATACAGAGTAGCTCATGTTCAAGACATGCTTCTATCAAAACATTGGAGACATGTACCATCTTCCAATAACCCTGCATACTGTGAGTCTCGATGACTTTTTCCTTCTGAATGGTTTACTATGAATTCTTGATGGTCTGGACCCTGTTGGCTTTCAGATTCTGCCATCTATTGAGTCCATTAATGATACACTACATTTCTCGTTGAGTCTTATGGCTTACTTCAACGGTTTTCATATTTGCAAACAATAAGGGGAGTTATTGCTACGAGTTGTCTTCGGTGCATCTGCCAAAACATCTACCGGAGAACCTTTTGAACGACATTGTGTTAGTCGATCCTAAGCTTCGATAGGATGTTGTTCAAATTCTGTCTCTTTCTGGTTAGACCTTCAGATAGAAATGATTAAAGAATTCTTGAAGATTTGACGGGAAAGAGTCTGTTCAACACTATCATATCGCCATTGAGAACTTCAAAGGAATTGACCGAGCTAGAATATGGTGACATTTCTTAAACATCATTCATCACATTCATGTCATCATTGATGACATGCTTCAATTTTACGTTATGTCTTCAGAAAAATTTGATAGATTTAGTGACTTAGTCATTTGACTGACAGTGCCAATCTCCAGGTTCCAGTGGATGTGATTACTTCGAAAGTACTAGGGTGCATCAACAATGTTCCTTAGCACTTTATTCTGGAATCTTTGGGTATCATGTCCATATCGGTTTCAAGATCAATAGCAATACATTTTCTTATATCCCAGATATTTTGTTGTGTTCGCATATGGGATCTATTTTTGTCTACTCAGATTGGTATTGCTTCCTTTTGTTTGAAATATTGAGATGTACAGATTTACTCTTATTTGACGTAATTTTCCATTTTTTGGTGTAGTCACTAATTTTATTAATTGATGTCTGTAGTCCATTTGCTGCCTCTTCATGACTGTCGCCTATGGCCAGGATGGCCATGTTATCAGCAAAAGAAATGTTTTCTAATCTAGGAATGTCTTCCTTGTGGCACTCCTGAATTGGTTTATTTTTAATCTGAGTAAGCATCTTTTTATTTTATTTTAAAGGCTCGTTCCGATATCTACAAGTTTAGCAGTTGTGCATACTGTTTGGGAAAATTTGTTCAGTTTATGATTGAGTCCCTCGAGCCAAATTTTATCAAAAGCCTGAGCCACATCCAAGAAGACGAAAGAACAGACTTTTTTTTGCTCCATCGATTTTTCTATATCAATTATTCTATGTATCTGGTCAATGGTGGAGTACACCTTTCTAAATCCAAATTGATGTGATGGTTTCAAATTTCTTTCCTCAAACATAGGATTTAGCCTTTTCAATAGTATCTTCTCAAATAATTTTCATAACACTGGCAATATTGTCAGTGATATTGGTCTGAATGACGAAACTTCGTTTGGTGGTTTCCCCGGTTTAGGGATCATTGTGACCTCGGCAACTTTCCACAGGGTGGGCACATACTTGAGTCTAAAGGCTGTATTGATAATGTGTGTCAGTGTAACTATAGCTTTTCTTGGCAAATGTTTAAAAATTTCGCCTGTAATTTGGTCAAATCCAGGAGCTTTCTTCGGATCAATATTTTTTTTGATTACATTAGATATCTCCCTTGGAGTAGTGAAGGTTATTTCCACAGTGTCCCGAACTGGTGTTATCAGTTCTAATTGCTCTTCTCCTGCGTTAGGTTTAAATGTGTTTGTTAGATGTTCTGGAAATATGTTTGCTTTTTGCTCATTATTTCTAACTCAGCTTCCATCTGTATTTCTAATTGGTGGATTTTGTGCGATTGGTCTCTTCAGTCCATTGGTCGCTTTGCATAGTGAGTAGAATGGCATTATTCAGTACAGTTTAGCTTCTCTCGAATTAGATCTCTTATTTCTTTAGGATAGTTGATGCCCTTTCTACTTTCATTAAATTTGGGGATACTATCCCATGCTGCCTGTTGGATACAGTCTAATTGCGACAATACTATGAGATTTTTGTTTTCGTATGATTGTATCACTGAGCGTCCATGTATCCATCATATTCATCATATTTCCACCGTATCCCAGGCCTCTTCTACTTGCATATAATTTACTGATGTATTTCTTGTTATGAAAAAGTCAATAAGATAAGGGATTTTGTACCACCTATTGTTGATGTCAAAAGAGTTGCTTCTCATTTCAAAATTATGTATACCTCGTATAATATCATCTCAGTTTCGAGAGACATCCAGCTGCACATTTTTTGTGATACATTCTAGGTTAGATATTGCGCTGTAGCATATGTTAATATTGAGGATATGTCTGGATCAACCACAACACTTTTCGTATGTGGCAAATCTAAAGTTGGTCTTCTTAAAACAATTTTCATTCCACGCCTACAATTATGTACTTTTTTTCTTGGATTTCTCGTCTTTCAATGTTTTCGTCTGTTTACGCGTGGTCTGATTCACGGATTGCGTTATCTTGTAGTGTCCAAGTTTTATCTTGAGTATCTAATGTTCAAGACATGCTTCTTCCAAAATATTGTAGACATGTACCATGTTCTCACCGTGGGTCTCTAGGACTTTTCATTCTGAATTCATTACTATGAATTCTTGGTGGTCTGGACTCTGTTGGCTTTCAGATCCCACCTGAGAGTCCATTAATGATACACTAAATGAGGAATGATCGTTGAGGCTATTGTTTTACTTCAGATGTGTTCATCTTTACAAAAAATAAAGAGGATAAAGGAAAAATTTTAAGGAAGAAATAAGGACAATAAAGAGATCAATATTATTCATTGCAATTATCTACCTTTAACTTAGGTAGATAATTAACATTTGTAAGTTAAAGGTAGATAACCCAATTATCTACCTTTAACTTACAAAATGTGTTGTTAAATTGATTGACCAAATTCAGAAAGCAGAGTTTGTCACGCTTTTTCAGTGCATTCGAGAAAACAAGGTTTTAGTACATCCATTCCGTAAATTGACCTTATTTATAAACCAAGAAGGACTGCTCAGGGTAGGTGGTTGACTGAAATATTCCGATCTGGATATTGATGCAAAGCATCCTTTATTACTTCCAGGCAAATGCTGTCTGATTGAATTTGACATCGTCGATATTTACACCCTGGTTATCGTACTCTACATGGTCTTTTATCGCAACAATTCTTGATATTGTCTTCTCGTTCTATCTATGTTGCTTTATCAAAATGCAATCGTTTTCTTTGCGGTAGGTGTTGATGTTGCGGCCCCATTCTTCTGCTTCTTTTAATAAACACAGAGGTGCAAAGACAATAAAGGCATATATAGCGGTTTTCGTTTGGTCTGCTACAAAGGCCTTACCATGTCAATTAAAGGGGATAAATAATCGTCGGAAAAAGTTGGCACAACAACCATATGTGGAGCTTGAATTAAGTTGAACAACAACTAATAATCTACGAAAAATTGTATACAGAACTAACACAATCGAGGCTGTATTGAACTCCAGGCCACTACAAGCTATGAGTTCAGAAAACAATGATTTTCAAAACTTAAATTCTCGGCATTTTTGGATTCTGGAACTTATTTCTGGCTATCTTATCTGGCATTTTTGGAATTTAGTTGTATCTGACCCAGATTTTGGTGTCAATAACTAAATTTTACTCAAATTAGCTGAAGATAAATTTCCTAACTTTAGTATCATAACATTTTTGTACAATAACCTTTTTGCTCTTAGGATATTATATCATTTTGGCTTGAAAAAGGAATATCTGGTTTCCGAGTAGACGCAATTCGCCATCTTTTTGAAGTATATAAAGACGAACCTCTATCAAATAATGGTGATGCTCCAAATACTCATGGTTATTATGAACACATTTATAGCGCCGATCAAGATGCCACTTACGACATGGTGTACCAATGGAGGAAACTTTGTGATGATTATACAGCTGTTAATGGTGGGGAACCTAGGTAAATTAACATCAATTTGTTTTTAATTTATTAAAACAATTTTTTTTAGGATTCTTATGACTGAAGCTTACGCACACATAAAAGAAATTATGAGATATTACGGTGAAAATGATACGTTGGACGGGGCTCAATTTCCGTTTAATTTCGATTTGATCGAAGTTAATTTAGAAACGGATGCTCGCGATATCGTTTTATTAGTCCATACTTGGTTTGCCTATATGCCAGTTGGTGCAACGGCTGATTGGGTGGTAAATAAATTTATAAATTTCCCATAAAATTTTTATTTCCATTCATGTTTTCAATCAAGCTTGGAAATCATGATCAACACCGTGTTGCAACGAGATTAGGAAGTCGATTGAAAGCGAATATGATGAATATGTTAACATCGGTCCTTCCAGGGGTTATGGTGACTTATAACGGCGAAGAAATCGGAATGGAAAATGGAGAGGTAACTTTCGAACAAGGAAAAGATCCTTCTGGATTAGCGGCTGGCCCGGAAGGTTTTGATGCTATCAGTAGGGATTTTGAAAGGACTCCTTATCATTGGGACGACTCAGATAACGCCGGATTTACTGAAAGTGGAGTAGAACCTTGGTTACCAGTTAGCAAAAAATACAAAGAAACCAACTTGGCGAAAGAAAAAGTAACAAAAGCTTCGGTTTACCAAAATTACTTAGCCCTTTTGGGACTTAGAAATTCTTCGAAGGCGCTTCAAGAAGGAACTTGGGAAATTTATTCGGTTAATAAAGACGGGATTTTAGTGATTAGGAAATATCCTGGAGAAAAATCGGTCGTGTTCGTTTGCCACTTGGGCGTTACCACGAAGCCTTTCGAAGTTGACTTATTAGCTTATGGTTTCCAACCGAAAAATCAAGTTTTTGATGTCATCGCTAGCAACGTCGAAGATAAATTTTCATCGACTTTGGAATTGAGTAATTCTAAGATAACTGTAAATCCAAATGAAGGTTATGTACTCCTTGAAACAATTTAAAATATCCATTTATTACCTAATAATAAGAAAATAAGATGCTTTAACATGAATTTTAATGTTTGTTTAAAAATCCCTCTATATAAGTATATGATTACCTTTAAGTATAAATAATGAAGTGTGTGTGCATACTTAAGCGTAAGTATAATGATTAGTGCTTTTTAATTTATGAAATTACCCCAAATTGTTCCAACTATCATTTAAGTGATCAACATGTGCGGTTCAAAAAATGCGTCAAAAGGAAATTCTACCTTATAAGTTTGTAAAAGAACAACCAGATTTAAATTTTTAGAATGCTGATGTTATACAAGAATTGGAGGTGAGATCTAGTAAGATATATAACAATTTCAAGGTGAGTGATCAATTTGACGAATAGATCTCTATGTATTTTGGGTGCAACAGCTTCAACTCTAATTTCTCTAAAACTGTAACTCGTACTTTTTCATATCTTTTAAATATTTATTTGAATTGAATAAATATATAAATACATATAAAAAAATTGTTTTTATTAAATTATCTGATATCGTAGAACTTAAAACTGCATAAACACGTTGAAGTATGCGATTTTCTCAAGTGATACAATCAAAAAAAATTCCTAATCATCTTACACTTTAAGATAAAAAATACAATAAATTTGCTTTTCGCCAATTTTCATAACGTATCCTATTTCTAAGTCATCAAGATGACTCCGACACAAATTTTTCTTCTCCTAATATTAATTTGTACCGTTTTTGGTCAACAATCCATCCTAACCGAATGGTGGCAACACGCCGTCATTTATCAAATCTATCCGAGAACTTTCAAAGATTCTAACGGCGATGGAAACGGAGATTTACAAGGTATCATCAGCAAATTGGATCATATGCAGGAAATGGGCGTTGATGCTATTTGGTTGTCACCGATTTATCCATCGCCTCAAGTTGATGGAGGGTACGATATAAGTGATTATCGAGGAATCGATCCTATTTATGGAACAATGGAAGACTTTGAAGAATTGGTTGCTAAAGCCAAGGAGAAAGGGATGAGAATTGTGATGGATTTGGTTCCTAATCATTCAAGCGATCAACATGAGTGGTTCAAGAAATCGGTTAAAAGGGAGGGAAAATATGCGGATTACTATGTTTGGAAAGATGGGAGAGGTGAAGATGGAATGGAACCACCTACAAATTGGGTACGATTTTTGCAGATTTATATTTCTTTAATAATTTTTTCATGATTTTAGAATAGCGTTTTTGCTGGACCTGCTTGGACTTATCACCCGGAGAGGGGGCAATTTTATCTTCATCAATTTTCTAAAGAACAACCGGATTTAAATTTTGAAAATGCTGATGTTGTGCAAGAAACGAAGGTAATTAATTATTTTTTTCTAATACATTGCATCAAGTAGTAAAATATTTATACTATAATAACTTAAAAATTTGATTGAATTATTTGTGTTGAACA
This sequence comes from Onthophagus sagittarius, assembly GCA_036711965.1. Classification (NCBI taxonomy): domain Eukaryota; kingdom Metazoa; phylum Arthropoda; class Insecta; order Coleoptera; family Scarabaeidae; genus Onthophagus; species Onthophagus sagittarius. The sequence continues at coordinate 34,006,049 of JASERS010000005.1, forward strand.
AATAAAACGTTATCTATGAACGATTATAACCCAACGATATCAATCTGGCAGATTTAGTTTCTTTAACATTATTGTAAAATCTTAAACACAATGCCACAATGCGAAGGAATTTAAAGGAAGAATACCGCTCAAAAATGTCGAATTCAGTGTTTATTATTAACGTTCATTCGTCAATATCTGTATTGCCTTTGTCTTCATTTTCGCGATACCATATGTTGTCATTTTCTTTCAAAATTGTTTTGAAGTTAACAAGATTGTACCGTACGAAGTATTGTCAGCGGGATTTCCCGTGGTGCTTACATGATGCCATTTAGCTTCCTTTATATTTAATTGTATTTCAGCTACTTGATTAGCTACAATTGTCTTCCATCTTGATGAGTCACTATTTATCAAACGTAAGGTGATTGTAGAATCAGTCCAAAGATGTGTGGCATGGATTTTGATCTTCAGCTTTTTCGAGGATATTTTTACTTGCCTTGATAATAAAATGCTACACATAACTCAAGTCTGGGTAATGTTGTAGTTTTCAAAGTAGTAATGCGAGATTTGGCACATAGCAAGCTGCAATTGATGATTCTTCTCTCAATTGATCATCTTGTTGGCATCAATTGATCTCAGGTCAATTGCACAACCGTATACTATTTCACTGGCATCTGCAAAATCGTGTTGTTGTATGTCGCAAATCGTTCCCATTGCGGTGTAACGTCTACATCCCAATCTGTTTGAAGTTGCCATAGTTTTTAGATGATAATCTTGGCTCATATTAGCATAGGACTTAATAAGCCGAGAGGATCTAACATCTGGGCTGTACCTTGGTAGGTTTGCTATTCGTAGCATAGTTATCTGGGTATTTTCCTCCAAGGAATGCTACCATCCATCCATGCTACCCATTAGTAGATGACTTTGCCATAAAATTCGCTGTAGATTCCAATGTTGGAAACGTTGATGCTGGATGTATTGAGACCTGACGATATATTTTGCTTAGTACAATATTATGAGTTCTAAATCGAATTAAGATTGAAAATGAAACTGTTGTACTCCTGAACGGTTGTACCCACCTTGAACACATCATTTAAACAGAGGTTAAAAGAAGTCTTTGCTGAGTCATCAAATACGACTCTGAATTTGTTTGTGGTGCCTCTGGCTTTTCAATTCCATGATGCAGTGGATAGTAAATTCGTGTTGCTACGATTATATATTTGTCTTCCATCCATGTCATGTGTCCAAGTGTTTCTTACCCCTGAAAGAATTCTTTGTAACATGTTTGTGATTGGCTGTATCTAATGAATCTGCATTTAATTGCATAAAATCTCTCAAGAGATTTATTTTTGAATTTACCCAATTGTTGATAACTTGATCACTACAAATTTTATAAAAATTATAATGCTTTATTACATTCAGCTTTTTCTTGAGATTAGTGCTGCATTGAACCGGATATTTCTTCAAGTTTTCAAAACGTTTCAAGTTCATGTTTAAGATCCTGTATTAACAAACATTTTGAAATCATTGTTTGTAATTTGATGGATGTACGACCTGCAATTATCCAACCTAAAACACTTTTTTGTATTATTTTCACGTTATATCTGTTTGATTTGTCAAACAAACAGAGCAAAACGTCTATGTCTCCTGGCATGTTGATGTTGATCAGCCAAAAATAATTCATTATTGATGATCCGTTTTGTGTTATCAAGTGATATTAATTTAGTTTGAGTTTTATGGCGAAATTGTTTATTATGAAGTTTTGTTGAAATCCATTGTCTAAAAGAGTTATGCAAATTGTGGGCGATTTATTTGATTTGTCATATATCGTGATTAAAGCTGTGAAGAAAAGTAAAAACGAGTTTTAATCTAGCCGAGCTTTCAGCTGAGATTTCTGCAACATACTGTTTCGTCGCTTTTCGTAAGTTTTGTAAGTTTTAACCTATTCGTAGGCAATTAGTGCATAAATTTAACGATTTCCAAACGCTTGTCATATCTTTGAATTACCGACATAAGTATATTTAATGTAACGCATTACAAATGGAGCAAATAGTATTTAAAACATTGAGAACCTTTAATTCAACTCTTTTCTTTGCAGGTGTAAAGTTGACATCTTTGATTTAAGTATTTTGCTGTGATTATGCGATGATTTATTCCCGTTTGGAATTCATGCTTTTCTCACCTAATGCAACAAGTGTATTGTAGTTCTTTTTGGAACGTCTGAGAGAAAGCACTTAATGTGACATGCGATTCTTTTATGATCGCGGGAATATTAACTAATTCTTTAATGTTCGCAATTATTATGGCTTTTCCGTTTTCATATCGACTTTTTAACAATTGCCATGTTGCTGATTGCTGCCGCTTCGTCTTTGAGAGAGGTCTGTAAATGGTAGAATTTTCTAATAAAACTAATAAAATACATTATATGCTTTATCGTGATTATCTGGCTGAATACCCAGAACCACTAACTTTGCTTTAAAATTGTTTTGACTCTTTCTTTTAAACATTTACTTACTGTCAATCAGCTTTATGTTATTTGATCGTTATTTGATAGTACTACCATTGTCCAAGTATTATTTTCTTTTAACACTTTAATTCTATCTCTATGGCTTCGTTATATTTCTCACAATTTTTATCTTTTGTAGCCTCTTCAATGCTCATCGGTTCTTCTGCTTCAGTATAAAAATTAGTGTCATAAACTTCCATCCACTTGGATTTTAACATATCCTTTCTGTGATCTGTCGTTTATTTCTTCTTCATAATTTTCTGTTTCCTCATCCTCTTCTGATTTTGTTGTCAATTGATCTTATATAACGTCATCCCTCTATATTCTGGCATCTCTGGATATTGATCATTTACATATTCATTCATGCAGCTTTGTTTTCGTTCTTTAGATTGCTCTCTTGGTACGACAACTATATCTCTGTAGATTTCCACTTTATTTCTTGCAGGGAATAACCTTTAACAGTATCTCCATATCCAACAATGATTCCCTTTTCACTTTTTTATCTAATCTTGTTCTTTTCTCTTTTGGAATTTGTACTCCTATAGTTAAATATAAAAAATATATAATATTGTACTCCTATAACTGATCAATATTCTTTTAACAATTTAATATCATATTTTCTCTCAAACCAGGTTTCGTGTGGCATTTCATTTTAACTTAAACTATTGCTTGTCTCATTTATCGTAAATACGGTTGTATTTACAGCTTCCACCCAAACATTTTTATTTATTTAATTTTTTCTATGTAATAAAGTTCTTTCTGCTTCCATTATAGTTCGCATTTCCACTTCCGCTCGACCATTTTGCTGTGACGAACACGCACATGTTCTGTCAAATCTTCGCAAATCCTTAAAAGCAACAAAAAGAATCCTATTTTGTATTTTTTGTTATGTTTCTCTCTTTCTATATAAGTTTATTTCACTGTAAGTGGACAAGCCCATAACCGTCAGTTTTTGAGTCCATGTGTGGGTATTCGATACTGAAAAGAACTAAAATGTGGATAGACTGGAAGGACCAATGATGGCATTGTATTTGGAAAGGTATAAATAAATTAAAAAAAAATAGGAAGAATAAGTTCAATTGTACATAAATATTAAAATTATTTGAAAATGATAACTTTAGGAGCGTTTTAAATCCTCAGGAAGCAATATCAAGTCTTCCATAAGCAAAATCAAGTCTTTTGGAACCATTTTAAATCTTCTTTTAAATCTTCAAGTCTTTTACTAGCAACAAGTCTTCCAGCTGCAGCAGAAAGTATTTCAGAAGCAGTTCAAGACTTCTGGATGCTTTTCAAGTCTTCTAGAAGTAGCATCAAATCTTCCAGAGGCAATATTAAGTTTTTCTGGACGCATTGCAAGTTTTTTAGAAATATTTCAAGTCTTTTTAAGCAATATCAATGTTTCGAAAAGTCATATTAAGTGTTCTAAAAGCAGTATCAAGTCTTTCAGGAGCAGTAGAATGCCTTTTAAAAATAGTTCAAGACTTGTAGAAGCAGATCAAGACGTCTGGAAGCATTAAAGCCTTTAAGAAGCAGTACCAAATCTTCGAAAAGCATTTCCAAAAAATATTGCTTCCAAAATACTAACAGATCTTGTAGAAGCAATGTCAACTTTTCTAGAAGTAGTATTAATTCCTCCAGTCGTAATATCAAGTTTCTTGGAAGCATTTCAAATATTCTAGAAGCTGCATCAAGCTTTCTAGAAACATTTTAAGTCTTGGGGAAGCATTTCAAGTCTTCCAGAAGCAATATCAAGTCTTTTGGAAGTATTTAAAGACTTCTAAATGCAGTATCAAGTCTTCTGGAAGCAGCACAAAGTCTTCTTAAAGCAGTATCCTCTCTTCCAGAGTTAATAGTAAATCCTTTGAAAGCAGTCCAAGTACCTAGCACGTTTTTAATTTTTTTGCAAACGTATATCGATTTCGTGGCGACATGCATTTTATGTCATATTCTGTGTCATACCATAAAATGATTCAAACCCATCACTAATTGATTCATTCTGTTCCTTAAGATAGTTTTGAATTTTCTTATTTTTCGGTCCAAGCTCCGCTATTCTGTTTTGCTCATTATAAGTGAGATTAAAAAAAAAAATTGTTGTAACCGACCCGTGATTTATTATCATAAATGATATGAAGACCCGCATTGCTGCATCAATACTTGACATGATTTTATGGCTTAAATTCTGTTAGTCATACCGATTGTTCCCGTGTTTTGGCGTCCCTCAGTTCCCATTCAGCAATCTTTTTTGCTTTCTTTGGTTTTTCTATTTTACCTGATACCAAATCATTTGGCTTTTATATTGCATCACTCTTTAATGTGATGCAATATAAGTATCATAATTTTTTTATATGATACATTTTTTTATCTTAGGATGTTATATCATTTTGGCTTGAAAAAGGAATATCTGGTTTCTGAGTAGACGCAATTCGCCATCTTTTTGAAGAATATAAAGACGAACCTCTTTCAAACAATGGATATCCTCCAAACTCATATGCTTATTACGACCACATTTACAGCACCGATCAAGATGCCACTTACGATATGGTGTACGAATGGAGGGCGCTTTGTGATGATTATACAGCCGTTAATGGTGGGGAACCTAGGTAAGTTAACACCAATTTGCTTTCTAATTCATTAAAATAATTTTGCTTTAGGATTCTTATGCCCGAAGCTTACTCACCTATAAAACAAGTTATGAGATATTACGGTGAAAATGATACTTTGAACGGAGCTCAATTTCCGTTTAATTTCGATTTGTTGCGATTAAATGTAGAAACGGACGCTCGTGATATCGTTTTATTAATCCATATATGGTTTGCATATATGCCAGTTGGTGCAACACCTAATTGGGGGGTAAATAAATTTATAAATTTCCCATTAAATCTTTATTTTGATTCATATTTTCCTTCAAGCTTGGAAATCATGATCAACATCGAGTTGCAACAAGATTAGGAAGTCGATTGATAGCAAATATGATGAATATGTTAGTGTTAGTCCTTCCAGGGGTTGTGGTGACTTATAACGGCGAAGAAATCGGAATGGAAAATGGAGAAGTAACTTTCGAACAAGGTAAAGATCCAGCAGGTTTAGCGGCAGGCCCGGAAGGTTTTGATGCTATCAGCAGAGATTTTGAAAGGACTCCTTATCATTGGGATGATTCAGATAACGCTGGATTTACTGAAAGTGGAGTGGAATCTTGGTTGCCAGTTAGCAAAAAATACAAAGAGACGAATTTGGCGAGAGAAAAAGAAACAAAAGCTTCGGTTTATCAAAATTATTTGGCCCTTTTGGGACTTAGAAAATCTTCGAAGGCGCTTCAAGAAGGAACTTGGGAGATTTATTCGATTAATAAAGACGGGATTTTAGTGATTAGGAAACATCCTGGGGAAAAATCGGTCGTGTTCGTTTGCCACTTGGGCGTTACAACAAACCCTTTCGAAATTGATTTATTAGCTTACGGTTTCCAACCGAAAAATCAAATTTTTGATGTCATCGCTACCAGCATTGAAGATAAATTTTCATCGACTTTAGAATTAAATGATTCTAAGATAACTTTGAATCCAAACGAAGATTACGTACTCCTTGAAAGAATTTAAATCATCAATTTGTTATTTAATAATAAAAAAATAAAATGCTTAATTTGAAAATCGAACTTAAAACTTTATTTTGCTTTATTTTGCTCATGGTCGCCCCACCTATAACTATCATAATAAGGTGTGCATGCGCACTTAAGCTTAAGCATACTTTTTAGACTATCGTTATCATTGTATGTGCTACATACAACGTTTCAATTTAATTCTTCGTAAATAAAAATATATTATCAAGACAATTTTTAAATTTAAAGAATGAAATGTTAATAAATCTTTGTAAAAAAGATGTTAAAAAAGTTTGTTGTAAGAACACGTAAGCAAAAATATTTATTATAATAAATAAAGTACAACTAAAAAAATTTTCTTAATTTCTTAATTTAGAAGATTACCACGTTTTTGGTCAACAATCCACCCCAGCCGAATGGTGGCAAAACGCCGTAATTTACCAAATCTACCCGAGAACATTCAAAGATTCTAACGGCGATGGAAACGGAGATTTACAAGGAATCATTAGCAAATTAGACTATTTACAAGAATTGGGTATCAATGCATTTTGGTTAACACCAATATACCCATCACCCCAAATTGATGGGGGCTACGATATAAGTGATTATCGAGCAATTGATCCCGTTTATGGAACAATGCAGGATTTTGAGGAATTAATTGCTAAAGCAAACGCGAAAGGGCTGAGGGTGCTAATTGATTTAGTTCCCAATCATACAAGTGATCAACATGAGTGGTTCAAAAAATCCGTCAAAAAGGAAGGGAAATATGCTGATTATTACGTTTGGAAAGAAGGGAGAGGTGAAGATGGGATGGAACCGCCTACAAATTGGGTTGGGTTATTTAATTTTTGTGTTTATTTGTTAAATACTTATTTGTTACTTTATAGAATAGTGTTTTTGATGGAGCTTGTTGGACTTATCATCCTGAGCGGGGTCAATTCTATCTTCATCAGTTTGCAAAAGAACAGCCAGATTTAAATTTTGAAAATGCTGATGTTGTACAAGAAATGAAGGTAATTAGTTTCTCTTAACTAGCTACTTTTAATTATAATATATGTGCCTTGGTCTATGAAAAGAGGGTTTACCTTCGAAACCATACAATAATTTTGTCATATTTAATTATATCGAAGTCGGTGTAATGTATAATGAAGGATTAGAAAGTGTTTACTCACAGAAACAGAAGAAATATAAATAGAGGAAGGACAGATTGGTTACAAGACATAAGAGATAACTAGTTTATCTACCATAACGTACCTATTTGTCATACGTTTTTTCTTTTTGTACATGTTTGTGGAATTGTGCCCTATACCCAATTCCCAGGACCAAAAATGTTGCAGGTCCCTAAATTCCCAAAAATAGTCACGAAATCGACATACGTTAAAAAAAAATGTTTTAAACGTACTAGATATTTGAACTCCTTCCAAAAGATTTACTATTGCCTCTGGAAGAACTGATACTGCTTCTAGAAGACTTGATGCTCCTTCCAAAAAACTTAAAATGCTTCCAAAATATTTGATACTGCATTTAGAAGACGTGAAATGCTTCTAAAAACTTGATATTGCTTCTAGAAAACTTGAAATATTTCCCGAAAACTTGAAATGCTTCTAGAAAACTTGATACCGCTTCTAGAATACTTGATATTGCTTCTTGAAGATTTGATATGCTCCCAAATGTTATCATTTACAATTAATTTTAATGTACAATTGAGCTTATTCTTTCTAATTTAGTGCTTGCAGCTACTGCGAACGTTTTCTTTTTTTTCTTGAGAAGAGCTTGTATGATGTCTTGAATGTATTTAAACCTTGTCAAAACCAATGTAGATACCTTTTGATGAGCCATCATTGGTTGTTTGAATCTGTCCACAATTCAGTACCATTTTTTAGTATCCAGTACCCACACGTGGTGTGAAAGACCGACGCCTATGGTCTTATCCAATTGTAGTAAAATAAATTTATATAAAATGAGAGAAACAGAACAAAAAACATAAAATAGGATTCTCCAAGTTAGCATATTGCCATTGTAAAACAACAACCGGTAGAAATAACATTTCGGATATTTTAATTTCGGGATTTTTAAAATTCCGGGACTTCTTAGCGGTTCCAATCCTATCACTTCTTTTATAAAATCTTGAAACGAATCCGAGATTAAAAACCGGGTCTGAACACCCTAGTGTGTACATCATTTTCAAATAGGCGGTACAACAGCACGACCACATGGTTTAGCAAATAAATCATGCACAAATCCAAAATCATTTATAGCCAACATTCAAAATGTTCTAAAATTCCTTGCGACAGCCAAACATATTCTAGGCCTAAAACATATTCTTCGCAAAAAACATAAATTAACAATACCAACAATAAGATATACTAGTTTTTGTATTTTTCTTCGTAGTAATCTTCTTTGTAATTTTTTAAATGTAGGTTATGAAGAAATAGACCTTGTATATTCCAGCTTTACTTATAAGATTGTGATAAACCAGTTGGCTGTATAATTCTGGGCATTCAACAATCGATGGATTTTAACAGAAGCTGAAATTGCTGAATGTCCTCACTACCAGAAAGGACAAAATTGAATAGAATGGTTTTGTTAAGTCCTCGACCAAGATGCCATTGCAGATACGATAGTAGAACGTTATTTTTATTCCGTCTAATGCAATTATCGTAGAAAAGAGCGAGTGTTTGGATGTCTTTACACTAGATGATAATGCTAACAACGTAGTTCGGTTTTTGCCCGCGTCATCTTCTTCATCTATCAAATAATTATGCTGTAAAAAATTATAAGTAAAATCATATGAATGCTTACTTAATACTAAATCGATTTGAGTATTGAGTTATAATACAATTTGGAAAATCTGACATGAATTTTTTATTTTTCTTTTGTAATTCCGAAAAGTACAGACTTCTTCGTTGCTTTAAAGTAAGCTATAATGGTTGTTGTGACTGTCAGTTCTCGTTCAATGTCTTGATCGTTCTTTACTTGTGCAAATGATAGCATGTTTTCTATCATGTTATGCAACCATAGAATAGGTTACCAATGACTTACTTACTACTATAAATATCCCCGAGATGATTTGGTTGTTTTGTTACTGTAACATTTAAATAAGTACATACTTATTTCATATGCGTCAAAGACTTTAATTCATTATGCACATCTATCATCATCCCATTCCGACTGTTGTCCTTCTTTCTGTTTTCTAATTCTGACACTACGAGTTAGACAAAATACCTCCACTAGTTTTTTGTAATACATTTCCTGTAATACGTACCAAAAATAGAAGAATCCCCCTGGGTTCCCCGTTTCTCAACTCGACATCTTCTACTCTTATCGTTTTGACAGCTCCTAACAGAAACACAAGCTTTTTACATCATATTTGTCATATTTGTGTTGACTCCCCTATTTCCATCTAGCACCATCTTTTCATCTCCTTTTGGCAGCCATATATCCAGGAAAGGGGGTCTCCAGGATGCCCCAAGCTCTGTATAAGAGACCATCTTCTCTTTTTCTTCTTCTATTGACGACTGCGTAGCAAATAAGGCATACACAACAGTTTTTAGCTTTGTATTACTTTTAACATTTTAATTGCATCACTCACCTTTCTCTTCTTATTATGTTTTCCCTCTCGCCACTCGCTTCCGCCCTTTTTATGTCTATCACTTTTCCTTTTTTAATTATGCTGAGAAGATAGACAAACACTTTTTTCTTTTTGAATGTATAAATTAGAGCAGTACCAAATACATTCTTAATGTTTACCGCTATCATCAAGAATTTTTTCACCATTTCAGTTTTTTCTGGAGCAATTTGCAGTTTCTCAACTCGGCATTTTCTACTCTTATGGTTTTGACAGTTCCTAACAGAAACACAAGCTTTTTACATTATATTTGTCATATTTGTGTTGACACCCCTATTTCCATCCAGCACCATCTTTTCATCTCCTTTTAGCAGCCATACATCCAGGAAAAGGGGGTCTCCAGGATGCCCCAAGCTCTGCATAAGAGACCATCTTCTCTTTTTCTTCTTCTTTTGACGACTGCATAGCAAATAAGGCATACACAAAAGTTTTTAGCTTTGCATTACTTTTAACATTTTAATTGCATCACTCATCTTTCTCTTCTTGTTATGTTATCCCTCTCTCCGCCCGTTCTTTTTTATGTCTGTAACTCTTCCCTCTTTAATTATTCTGAGAAGATAGACAGACACCTTTTTCTTTTTGAAAGTATAAATTAGAGCAGTATCAAATGCATTCTTAATGTTTACCGCTATCAACAAGAATTTCTTTCAGCTTTTTCTGGAGCAATCTGCAGCCCCATCTTCTCCATAGTGGACATCACCTCATTGGTTATCTTTTTTCTCAATCTCTCCCAAGTTCCAACCTTACATCACGATTGCGAGATTGTCCGCATAAGCTATCATACGAACAACCGGTTCCTTTCTGCTTTTTTCCAATAGTTCATTAGAGAAGACATTCCAAAGGAAGGAGCAATTCATGCTTATGGCCTCTACACTCGACGTATCTCTCTATTTAGATATTCTTTAATTATACTGAGAAGGTAGGCAGACACCTTCTCCTTTTCCAAAGCAAAAATTAGAGCACTACACAATGCATTCTTATCGTTTACCGCTATTATTAGGCATTTCTTTCATAATTTGAGTTTTTTCTGAAGGAATTTGGAGCCCCATCTTCTCCATAGTGGATATCACCTCATTGATTTTTTCTCAATCTCACCCAGGTTCCAACCTGAAACCATAATGGCGAGATCACCCGCATAAGTTATCATATAAACATCCGGTTCCTTTGTGCTTTTTTCCAATAGTTCATTAAAGAAGACATTCGAAAAGAGAGCTTCATGTTTAAGGCTTTCATACTCGACATATCTATTAAGACCAATTTTCCATATTTCCATTTCGCTGAAAATTTTCCTTCCACCAATAATTTATGGTACATTTTCGTTAACTTAGAGATTCCTATCGTCACCGTGTCCTTCGCGATTCCATCCGACCCTAGGTACTAGGGTCAGCTCCTTCTTGTCCCCTTTGGGAATAATTCCTTTAGAAGTCGTCTTGCCTTTTCTGGTGGTATTTTGGTTTGGCTAATATCTTTGGTCCTTTTTCTCCCTCTATCATATAGGCTTTGCCCCACATGTTTTCCTCCAGTTCATTACATAGACCTCTTCAAGCATTTTTCTTGGCCTCTTTAATTTCCCTCCTTAACTCTGTAATTATATCTCATCTCCACCTCTCTCATTTCCGCATCGTTTCCTTTCTTCGTATTTATCCTTGTCATGTTTCTGCGACATTTTTGCATCGTTGTTCCACCAGTATAGTTGACTTTTTTTGCTCTTTCTGGGTTTCTTTGCCACGCTGTGATCGTGGCATTCTCTAGCCATTCCGGTTCTATATTCACTGATTTTTCTTCGAAATTATACTGTATAAGTGCCGTATTTATAGACCAGTTCCCATATACAATATAATTTTTAGGATATTATCACATTTTGGCTTCAAAAAGGAGTTTCCGGTTTCCGAATCGACGCAATTCGTTATCTCTTCGAACAATTCCAAGACGAACCTCCATCAAATGACGGATACCTCCCAAATTATCATGATTATTATGACCACATTTATAGCGCCGATCAAGATGAAACTTACAAAATGGTTTATGAATGGAGGAAACTTTGCGACGATTTCACCGCCGTTCACGGTGGTGAATCTCGGTAATTCATTTTTAACATTCCCATTAAATCAAATAATAAAAAAATCATTTTTGTTTAGAATTCTTATGACCGAATCTTACACAAGCATGAAAGAAGTTATGAGATATTACGGCGAAGGTGGTACATTAAACGGAGTACAAATTTCGTTTAATTTCGAATTAATGGAAATAAAAGCGTATACAACCGCTCGTGATATCGTCTTTGTAATCCACGAGTGGTTTGCTTATATGCCAGTTGGGGCAACACCAAATTGGGTGGTAAATTAATTTAAAATCATTTTGTTTGCGTTAAAATTTTATTTTTTATTTTTAGCTAGGAACTCATGACCAACATCGCGTTTCAACGAAACTAAAAAGTCGAGTAAAAGGAAATATGATGAATATGTTAATTGGAGTCCTTCCGGGAGTTATGGTTACTTATAATGGAGAAGAAATCGGGATGGAGAATGGTGAAGTAAGTTATGATCAGGGAAAAGAACCTAGAGGTTTAGCAGCGGGTCCTCAAAATTTTAACGCAATTAGTAGAGACTTTGAAAGGACTCCTTTTCATTGGGACGATTCTGATAACGCTGGATTTACGGAAAATATAGAACCTTGGTTGCCGGTTAGCAAAAAATATAAACAAAATAATTTGGTGAAGGAGAAATCGACAAAAGGTTCAATTTATCAAAATTACTTAGCCCTTTTGAGACTTAGAAAATCTTCGAAGGCGCTTCAAGAAGGATCTTGGGAAGTTCATTCGATTAATAAAGATGGGATTTTAGTTATTAGGAAATATCTTGGGGAAAAATCGGTTATTTTCGTTTGCCATTTAGGGATTACACCGAATCCGTTCGAAATTGATTTAAATTCTCATGGATATCAAAACAAAGAGATTATTTTCGATGTAATAGCCACGAGTATTGAAGAGAAATTTTCGTCGACTCTAAAATTAATTGATTCAAAATTAATTTTGAATCCGTACGAAAGTTATGTTTTGCTTGAAAGAATTTGAGTAAATAAATTGTTAAAATTTAATAATATATATATATATATATATATATATATATATATATATATATTAAAGAGGAGATATTGTTTATTATAATTGTAAAAAATAAATACTTGGAATCGAAGAAATTATAATTGGTGTGTTAAAACTAGATTAAATTTGCTTCAAAATGATTTTTATTTCATGACGATATCTCAATTAGTCTTTGAGATATGATGATGTAAATTAAATTATTCAATTTAACCCCAATAACAATAGAGGCGATTTAAAAAAATTTTATCTTTTTAATTTATGCAATCGAAGAAATTGTAATTGGTGGGTTAAAACTAGATTAAATTTGCTTCAAAATGATTTTATTTCATAATAATATCTCAATTCGTCTTTTAGATATGATGATGCAAATTAAATTATTCAGTTTAACCTCAATAACAAGAGAGGCGATTGAAAAAAAGAATTATCTTTTTAATTTATGGAATCGAAGTAATTATAATTGGTTTGTTAAAACTAGATTAAATTTGCTTCAAAACGATTTTTATTTTATGGCGATATCTCAATTCGTCTTTGAAATATGATGATGTAAATTAGATTATTCAATTTAACGTTAATAACAAGAGAGGCGATTAAAAAAAAAGAATTATCTTTTTAATTTATGGAATCGAAATAATTATAATTGGTTTGTCAAAACTAGATTAAATTTGCTTCAAAACGATTTTTATTTCATGGCGACATCTCAATTCGTCTTTGAGATATGATGATGTAAATTAGATTATTCAATTTAACCTCAATAATAAGAGAGGTGATTTAAAAAGATTTTATCTTTTTAATTTATGAAGTCGAAATAATTATAATTGGTGTGTTAAACTAGATTAAATTTGCTTCAAAATGATTTTTATTTCATAATAATATCTCAACTCGTTTAAATATTATCGATAAGGGTAAAAACGGTAAATTCTATAAAATAAAATATATCCCCTCAATAAGAAATAAAATTAAATCAATTTTTAAGAAATATGGATTTCAAGAAGTCAAATTAGCCCAGTACAATAGTAATAAATCGACAAATGTTTTGAGTAAATAACTACATAAGCGTATAAAACAACATAAATATGATGTTAACCAACATAAAATTAACAATAAAACTGCTCTTTGTCAACACGCTATAAAAAATCGTCATAATTTTGATTTCGAAACGCCAAAAGTGTTGACCACTGAAGGCGATACATTCAACAGGAAGAATATTGAAGCTATCTATATTACAAAGATCATTGATAAATCAATTAATTTCAAACCCGATTCAGGGAATGTAGGATGTTTTTATGCTGGCATAATTAACAAATTAAATATATGATTGAATAAGGGTAAATAAAAAATAAATAAATAAATTAGAATAAAATTGTATTGATGAATTACAGATATTAAATTCGTAATAAAGTTGAAATGATTTGGCCTTGTAGTCTGTACGTCACAAAGTATTAAAAAACTCGTTTTTCTTTTCTGCTATGTCCTGCCAAAAATTCAAAGTTTGTGTGCATCTAAATTCATTCGTTATTTAAGTTTTTGAGGAAATTCGTTTGGAGTTTTATGGATGAAAATGACAAACTTATTTTTAAAGTTAGTAATTTTTTTATTTGTTTTGTTAAAATTGTATGTATGTTGTTTAATTTAGTGTAATGTCTTACAAAATGGAGTTTTGTCGATGTTGATTTAGTTATTTTTAGGGGCATTTGTCTGGTGATGAACTGAAAGTACTTCGAAACGTCCTCCGTACTGTATTTATTTTTTGCAATTATAATTGTCAAAATTGTTTAAAAGAAATCGTAGTTTGAGATTTCCTTTAAATATTCTCCTTTGGTCATTGATAAAATATTCAAAGCGGATTTGGTCCCGGATTAGTTGATGTCGAAATTGAATTTCCGTTGGAAGGCCTTTGGACGGGGTCGAAATGGGACTCGGGTCGCCCGGAGTACTCCCGGAGGTTGCCAAGAAAAACGGGCCCAGACCAGTCACGGACATGGACACAGGAATATCCCCGCGGAATTGGAAACTCATAGAGACCGTCTTTGACCCCTCAAGGCAACTATCCTTCACCCTTGAGATTTTGATTTAAATTGATTGGATGGAACAAACAAATTTAGCTTTAACTACAAAGAAAAATTATTTTATTTTTGAATAAATCCAAGATCTTTTTTGTTTGTGAAATTCTCGTGTTTAAAACCGATTCGTGTCGTCAAACATCGACCGGATATCATCCCGGAGTAACAAAGCCGTTCGGTTTTATGACGTCGCCGCCACCGTCGCTTCCGTTGGAAACAAATCCGACCCCCGTCTAGATTTTTATAGAACATCTGTGATTCTATAAGAATAAACCAAGTCGGAGGCGAACAGTAAGGACGACCGGACCAATGGTTGCCGAGGTGGTAATCCCGCCGCGAAAACCCCTTTAACGTGCCTTTAGTACACCTTCCGCCTCGAAGGCTCTCGTCTCCGACGATTTTCTCCTCCACAAAATTCGAAAACTCGAAACACCCTCTCTTTTTGTTTTTTTTAACAACCCTTATGAAACTACATTAAACTTGATCATTAAATTTGATAATTCCTACAAAAATTTTTTCTCCCAAAACAAAGAGGAATAATCGTTAAAATAAAGAAGTGGATTTTCGTTCTTTCTTTCAACCGTAAAAAGCAACATGTACTCGTGGCACATTCGCGCATAATGTTACGCTCCGAATCAAGCAATAAAAGCGGATGCCACATCATAGCGGGGGTGGCGTTTGGAATGCGAATTAGGCCGTTAGGTTTGATTTTTGAGGAGGAGGTTAGAAACCGCGAACTCCGCCGCCACCACTGACCGACCCGGCGGTGGCGGCATCGCAGATCGTCCCCTTCGGATCGCCGCCGCTGCATGAATTATGCATCCGGGTATTACTTCTGCCCGGCGGAGATAAAAAAGACGATCTTCGAATATCCGTATTCGCAATTTATGGCGGCGTATTTGCGAGGTAACGATAGCTAGTATCCTTCGGGAGATCCAACGATGGGATATTTTCGTTATATAAAAATGGGGGGAAAATTTTATACTCGAATTTTTTTTTTGTTTTAAATTTAAATTTCTTTATTTCCATTTAATCATTACTTAAAATTGATTTAAAGAAAGAATGTGAATGGAAAGAAAGATGGTAACGGAATCAATTTTAATAGTCCCCTACTAGAATGATGACTTTTTCCAACCTTATTATATTACGACCCATAAAACATAAGAAAAAAATTATACAACCCATAATTCGAAATTTTTTATGGTGTTACATCTAATTCTGTTTTTACAAGAATTATTTTTACACGAGTTTAAAAGAAAAGAAAAATACTTTTTACAAACATTATTAATTTCGTGATATGCTACAAATTTAATTTGAGATATTCAAGAATCATAATGTTTGCCAAAAAGAATATCTTACAAATAATATCTTAAAAATTCGGACTATTTTTCAAAAATGATTAAGAAAATTTTTAATTTTATGAAATGCCACAAATTTAAGATGAGTTCAAAACGTGATATCTCATAATCGAATTGAGATAATGACGCGGAGATTTATCCTCAGAAAAGTGCACGCTTTACTTTATAAATCATAAACGAAATTCATTAAGATATCTTAAGAATCCAATTTTTTACGATTTTTTTAAAATTATTATGAACATTTTTAATTGTATGAAATGTAACTAATTTACGAAGAGTTCAAAACTTGATATCTCAAAAATGAATTGAGATACTCACGCACACTTTTGTTCTCAGAAAAGTGCACTCTTTCGTTTATAAATCCCTAAAAAGTTATCAAGATATCTTAAGAATCCGATTTTTTACAATTTTTCAAAAATGATTAAAAAAATTTTTAATTTTATGACAAATATAAGTTGAGTTCTAAACGTGATATCTCAAAAACGAATTGAGATACTCACGCGGGGATTTGCTCTCGGAGAAGTGCATACTTGCGTTTATACATCATAAAAAAATTCATCAAGATATCTTAAGAATCCGTTCTTTTATAATTTTTCAAAAATGATTAAAGAAATTTTTAATTTTATGACAAATATAAGTTGAGTTCTAAACGTGATATCTCAAAAACGAATTAAGATACCCACGCGGGGATTTGCTCTCGGAAAAGTACATTCTTGCCTTTATACATCATAAAAAAATTCATCAAGATGTCTTAAGAATCGGTTTCTTTACAATTTTTCAAAAATTATTAAAGAAATTTTTAATTTTATGACAAATATAAGTTGAGTTCTAAACGTGTTATCTCAAAAACGAATTGAGATACTCACGAGGGGATTTGCCCTCGGAAAACTGCATACTTGCCTTTATACATCATAAAAAAATTCATCAAGATATCTTAAGAATCGGATTTTTTACAATTTTTCAAAAATGATTAAAGAAATTTTTAATTTTATGACAAATAGAAGCTGAGTTCTAAACGTGATATCTCAAAAACGAATTAAGATACTCACGCGGGGATTTGCCCTCGGAAAAGTACATTCTTGCCTTTACACATCATAAAAAAATTCATCAAGATGTCTTAAGAATCGGTTTCTTTACAATTTTTCAAAAATTATTACAGAAATTTTTAATTTTATGACAAATATAAGTTGAGTTCTAAACGTGATATCTTAAAAACGAATTGAGATACTCACGCGGGGATTTGCCCTCGAAAAAGTGCATACTTGCGTTTATACATCATAAAAAAATTCATCAAGATATCTTAAGAATCCGATTTTTTAGTTTTTCAAAAATGATTAAAGAAATTTTTAATTTTATGACAAATGTAAGTTGAGTTCTAAACGTGATATCTCAAAAATGAATTAAGATACCCACGCGGGGATTTGCCCTCGGAAAAGTACATTCTTGCCTTTACACATCATAAAAAAATTCATCAAGATGTCTTAAGAATCGGTTTCTTTACAATTTTTCAAAAATTATTACAGAAATTTTTAATTTTATGACAAATATAAGTTGAGTTCTAAACGTGATATCTTAAAAACGAATTGAGATACTCACGCGGGGATTTGCCCTCGAAAAAGTGCATACTTGCGTTTATACATCATAAAAAAATTCATCAAGATATCTTAAGAATCCGATTTTTTAGTTTTTCAAAAATGATTAAAGAAATTTTTAATTTTATGACAAATGTAAGTTGAGTTCTAAACGTGATATCTCAAAAATGAATTAAGATACCCACGCGGGGATTTGCCCTCGGAAAAGTACATTCTTGCCTTTATACATCATAAAAAAATTCATCAAGATATCTTAAGAATCCGATTTTTTAATTTTTCAAAAATTATTAAAGAAATTTTTAATTTTATGACAAATGTAAGTTGAGTTCTAAACGTGATATCTCAAAAACGAATTGAGATACTCACGCGGGGATTTGCCCTCGGAAAAGTGCATACTTGCGTTTATACATCATAAAAAATTTCATCAAGATATCTTAAGAATCCGATTTTTTACAATTTTTCAAAGATGATTAAAGAAATTTTTAATTTTATGACAAATATAAGTTGAGTTCTAAACGTGTTATCTCAAAAACGAATTGAGATACTCACGCGGGGATTTGCCCTCGGAAAAGTGCATACTTGCGTTTATACATCATAAAAAAATTCATCAAGATATCTTAAGGATCCGTTTTTTTATAATTTTTCAAAAATGATTAAAGAAATTTTTAATTTTATGACAAATGTAAGTTGAGTTCTAAACGTGATATCTCAAAAATGAATTAAGATACCCACGCGGGGATTTGCCCTCGGAAAAGTACATTCTTGCCTTTATACATCATAAAAAAATTCATCAAGATATCTTAAGAATCCGATTTTTTAATTTTTCAAAAATTATTAAAGAAATTTTTAATTTTATGACAAATGTAAGTTGAGTTCTAAACGTGATATCTCAAAAACGAATTGAGATACTCACGCGGGGATTTGCCCTCGGAAAAGTGCATACTTGCGTTTATACATCATAAAAAATTTCATCAAGATATCTTAAGAATCCGATTTTTTACAATTTTTCAAAGATGATTAAAGAAATTTTTAATTTTATGACAAATATAAGTTGAGTTCTAAACGTGTTATCTCAAAAACGAATTGAGATACTCACGCGGGGATTTGCCCTCGGAAAAGTGCATACTTGCGTTTATACATCATAAAAAAATTCATCAAGATATCTTAAGAATCCGTTTTTTTATAATTTTTCAAAAATGATTAAAGAAATTTTTAATTTTATGACAATTGTAAGTTGAGTTCTAAACGTGATATCTCAAAAACGAATTGAGATACTCACGCGGGGATTTGCCCTCGGAAAAGTGCATACTTGCGTTTATACATCATAAAAAAAATCATCAAGATATCTTAAGAATCCGATTTTTTACAATTTTTCAAAAATCATTAAAGAAATTTTTAATTTTATGACAAATATAAGCTGAGTTCTAAACGTGATATCTCAACAACGAATTAAGATACTCACGCGGGGATTTACCCTCGGAAAAGTATATTCTTGCCTTTATACATCATAAAAAAATTCATCAAGATGTCTTAAGAATCCGTTTCTTTACAATTTTTCAAAAATTATTAAAGAAATTTTTAATTTTATGACAAATGTAAGTTGAGTTCTAAACGTGTTATCTCAAAAACGAATTGAGATACTCACGCGGGGATTTGCCCTCGGAAAACTGCATACTTGCCTTTATACATCATAAAAAAATTCATCAAGATATCTTAAGAATCCGTTTTTTTTACAATTTTTCAAAGATGATTAAAGAAATTTTTAATTTTATGACAAATATAAGTTGAGTTCTAAACGTGTTATCTCAAAAACGAATTGAGATACCCACGCGGGGATTTGCCCTCGGAAAGGTACATTCTTGCCTTTATACATCATAAAAAAATTCATCAAGATATCTTAAGAATCCGATTTTTTAATTTTTCAAAAATTATTAAAGAAATTTTTAATTTTATGACAAATGTAAGTTGAGTTCTAAACGTGATATCTCAAAAACGAATTGAGATACTCACGCGGGGATTTGCTCTCGGAGTAGTGCATACTTGCGTTTGTACATCATAAAGAAATTCATCAAGATATCTTAAGAATCCGATTTTTTACAATTTTTCAAAAATGATTAAAGAAATTTTTATTTTATGACAAATATAAGTTGAGATCTAAACGTGTTATCTCAAAAACGAATTGAGATACTCACGCGTGGATTTGCCCTCGGAAAACTGCATACTTGCCTTTATACATCATAAAAAAATTCAAGATATCTTAAGAATCCGACTTTTTAAAGAATAATTAAGAAAATTTTTAATTTTATGAAATGCCACAAATTTAGTTTTTTGAGTTCAAAATGTTATATCTCAAAAACAAATTGAGATACTCACATATAGGTTTGTTGTTAGAAAAGTGCACACTTTTTTTTAGAAGTCATTAAAAAATCATCAAAATATCTTAAGAATTCGACCTTTTACGATTTTTCAAAAATGATTAAGGAAATTTTTAATTTCATTACAAATTTAAGCTGAATTCAAAACTTCTTATCTCAAAATCGAATTAAAATACTCATGGAAGGATTTATTCGCGAAAAAGTACATACTTTCCTTTATAAATCATAGAAAAATTCTACAGAGTATCTTAAGAATCCGATTTTTTTCGATTTTTCTAAAATGATAAAGAAAATTTTTAATTTTATGAAATGCTACAAATTTAGGAAGACTTCAAAATTTGATAACTCAAAAATCAAATTGAGATACCCACGCATAGTTTTGTTGACAGAAAAGTGCTCAGTTTTCTTTATAAATTATTAAAATAATTATCAAAATATTTTGAGAATTCGACATTTTACGATTTTCAAAAATGATTAAGGAAATTTTTAATTTTATGATAAATTTAAGTTGAGTTCAAAACTTGATATATCAAGAACGAATTAAGATACTCGGGCGGGGATTTGTTTTTGGAAAAATGCATACTTTCCTTTATATCATAAAGGAATTTCATTAAGATATCTTAAGAATCCGATTTTTTACGATTTCTCTAAAATGATTAAGAACGTTTTTAACTTTATTCCATGTGTGATTGCATTAACCATTGTTATTATAAATAAAAAGCTATTATTTTTGCACTATCAATGGTTTATTATTTTATTTACACTACCGGTTTCGATGTATAAACAACATCATCTTCGGGTGTTCCTATAAATTAAAGTGAATTATAAACGGAATAACATTAAACCCTATTATTGCTTATGACAAAATTAAAATAAAATAAATCAAACAAAATTTTTTTTTTTTAACACTTACGTCATTAATTGAATATATGCACATTATTAAAGAGGGTGTAATTATTCAATAATGTGAAAAACATCCTATTTGTTTAAAAATTTACAAAATTCTACGTACACTTCAGAACAATTCAATAAAAACAGCGTGGTTAAAAGTAAAATTTCGCATGACATGTGTATTGAAAAAAAGAATTAAGGCCAAGTCATACAAAACCAGTTTAAATCCGTTAGAAAACAAAATACAGTTGGCACCACTAACATTGAACATGTAAGTATGAACACATTTAATAAAACAAGAAACTTTTCAAAATAATTTGTGAAATAAACATAAAATATAATTCCTTATATCATTTAGAAAATTTAACAAATTAAATAATACTAGTCTCTTCCCAATCTCTTATCTCACCTTTATCTCTTTCTTTTTTCTAATTGGGGTAAAAGGTATTTTTAAGTATGAGTATAAAGGTCTGTTCATGGGTTGGATTTGTTCATTAAGACAGGGTGTATTAGGATAGTTATTGATAAATTTATTAATCTCATAGCTTTCTAATAGTTCTAGTAGGTAGCTTTTATTACCTTTATGTATTATTTTTGAATTTTTTTCCTTATCAAATTGGTGTGTTTTATTAAACAGAATGTGTTTGCAAAAATTTGAATTATCCTTTTGTTTATGTTCTTTTATCCTATGTTTTAGTGCTCTGCCCGTTTCACCAATGTATGTGGCCGAACAGGTGTCACACTCTAATTTGTATACTCCACTACAATTCATATTATCAAGCTTGTCTTTACTGTTCTTCAAATTGTTGTTAATGGTGTAATTGTTTTTAAATGTTAGCATGATGTCGTATTTTTTACATATGTTTTTTAATTTTTGTGAGAAGTTTCCTTGATATTGGATTGCTCGATATGTAGATGGTTATATTCCCTTATTAAAATCCACAAAGAAAACTGTCCCATAAGACCAATTATAACATCCATAGATTCCCCTACATATAGAATATCAAAATTTCTTATTGAGTTTTTCAAGAATTACATTAATTTCAAACCAACCTATACTATAAGAAACAGACAAGAGTTAATTAATAAAATTAAAGACACCGAGCTGAATAATTCTAATTATATTGTGTCATTTGACATTACAAATCTATACACTAACATACCAACAAATGAATCACTCAATATTATAAAAGAGATCCTACAAAATAAGATAACTAATGAGAATGACAGAAATAACATATTTCAACTATTTAAAATATGCATACAACAAAACTTCTGTATCTGTGGGATCCCCTCTTAGTGGTTTGATCGCAGACATTTTTCTTAATAAATTAGAGACAGATAAGATTATTAATGACATAAACCCTTACAACAATAAAATAATAATATGGACAAGATATGTTGATGACATTCTAGTAATTTTTAATGATAATAACAAGCATACCATAGAGGGACTACATTCATACATTAATTCCTTACATAAGAACATAAAATTTACAATAGAGCTCGAAAAAGACAATAGTATTAACTTTTTAGATTTGAATCTAATAAAAGATTCCAACCATATAAATTTTAATATCTATAGAAAACCTACTCAAACCAACATGATAATTCCTTTTTCATCATTTCATCACTCACCACAAAAGGCGCTTCATTCAATTCCTTTGCACATAGAGCATATAATTCAGATCTAAACTCCAAAAACCTAGAAAAAGAATTAAATATTTTAAAATAAACAGGTCGAGAGAACGGTTATCCACAATATATGATAGAAAAAATAATAGATAAACATAAAAAGAAAAAATTACTAACAGATAACACATCTCTCATAATCCCCCCAAAAGACAAACCATCTACATATCGAGCAATCCAATATCAAGGAAACTTCTCACAAAAATTAAAAAACATATGTAAAAAATTCGACATCATGCTAACATTTAAAAACAATTACACCATTAACAACAATTTGAATAACAGTAAAGACAAGATTGATAATATGAATTGTAGTGGAGTATACAAATTAGAGTGTGACAACTGTTCGGCCACAACATACATTGGTGAAACGGGCAGAGCACTAAAACATAGGGTAAAAGAACATAAACAAAAGGATAATTCAAATTTTTGCAAACACATTCTGTTTAATAAAACACACCAATTTGATAAGGAAAAAAATTCAAAAATAATACATAAAGGTAATAAAAGCTACCTGCTAGAACTATTATAAAGCTATGAGATTAATAAATTTATCAATAACTATCCTAATGTACCCTGTCTTAATTAGTGGTGTAACGGATATTCGCATCCGCATCCGCAACTGCGGATAATCCGCATTGTTTTGAAGATCCGCATCTGCATCCGCATCCGCATATATTTTAACGGAGTTCCGGTAAAATAGTGACAGTTTTTTGTTTCGATTTTTTAGATAAAAAAAATTTTTAGATATTGTAACATGCACGAACACGTGAGGTAATCGCGATGTGGCGACGGACGATACGACTCCTATATTGTCGCGCCGCAACGCCACAAATCGGGGGCGCCAATGCATAGCGCTCTAAAAGATCTTAATTCCTAAAGACGATCAGTTGTTGAACGGATGGCAACTTGTATGTATGCTTTTGCGCATTTATCGTCATTCGTTTTATTGTTTGCTATCCATCGAAATTAAATTAATTAAAATGAAACCAAAAACAAGCTTTATTTGGGAATATTTCTCGGAAATTAACAGTTTGATTGCTCGTTGTAAGATTTGTGAAAAGGAATATTCACGAAAAGGACGTACCACATCTTCTTTAAAAAATCATTTGAAATCTAAGCATACAAAAATATTTGAAGAGTTGGAAAAACGTATAGCTGAAAATGCAGAACAGAACCAGCCAAGTTGTAGTACATCTACAGATACAGGTCCAAATACAACAAAACAACTTACTTTACAAGAATGTTTAACGAAGAATGTATGTTGGGATTTCTCATATACAAAATCCAAAGATACGGATCGATTAATAGGCGAAATGATTGCTTTGGAAGACTTACCATTCAACTTCGTCGAAGGTGTTGGTTTTCGGCGATTAATCAATACAATACTTCCACGATATAAATTAAGGGGACGTCAGTTTTTTACGTCGCTTGTATGTGACGATTTATATAACGGTGTGGCAAATAAAATTAAAGCACTATTAAAAGATCTTAAGAAAATATCCTTTACAACTGATGTTTGGTCAGATACAAGTTGTGGGACTTCATTAGTTAGTTTGACTGCTCATGGTATAAACGAAGGTTTTGAAAGAGTAAGAATTATTTTGAAATGTGAAATAATGGAAGGCCGTCACATTGGTCAAGCTATTTCGACAAAACTTGAAACCATTCTTGAAGAATGGGGTATAAAACAGGACAATGTTCACTGTGTGGTACGCGATCGTGGTAGCAACATGATTAAAGCAATGCAGATATCTGGATTTACTGATTTTGATTGTGTGATTCATCAAATACAGTGTTGCATTAAAAATGTTATATTATCGGAAGAATGGGTTCAAGAAGTAATTGAAAAAGTGAAAAAAGTGTCAACACATTTTAATCATTCCCTAGTAGCACAAGATGAATTAAAAGCTATACAGGTAATAAGATTGAAGCAACCTCCAATGTCAACAATACAAGATTGTCCCACTAAGTAAGCCAACGATTGTCTATAAATTAAAAAGTATAACTAATTTTCATTTCAGGTGGAACAGCACATTTTACATGTTGGAACGTTTTGTTAAAATAAAAGATTCTTTACTTCTATACTTAACTACAAAACAACTTGTGTCATTTTCTCCGGATGATTTGTCAACAATTGAACTGTTGTTAAAATTGTTGGCACCTTTTGAAGACCTTACTAAAGAATTAAGTAACTCGAAGAACAGCATTTCTATGGTTATACCACTCTGCACGTTACTTTGACAATATTAAATGCTGAGAAAGATAGCTCAAATACGCCAGAAAATATCAAAGCACTTTTTGTTAAAGTTATACGAGTAATAAGTGAAAGATTTGGCGATTTAAACAGAAATTTACTATGTTCGATTTCCACGTACTTAGATCCCAGATATAAAACCAAATTTTTTAATAGTTTTGAAATAGAAGAAGTCGAAGCCACAATAGCTAATTTGTGCCAAATTCAAACGATTCATCAAGATAAAGATTGTAGTCCGATACATAAGAAAAGAAAAATTGATAAACAAATTATTACTAATTCTAGCTGTTGTTCTTCCAAACTACTGCAGTCAGTACAATCCGTTCTAAGTTCAAGTGAAAGCGAGGCAGAAGATGACCAATTAATAACACTGAAAATTGTGCTCCAAAATTATATTAAAGAAAGAAGACTACCTTTAGAAGAAGATCCATTAATGTGGTGGCGACAAAATGGGTACAAATATACCGTTTTATTGCCGGTTGTTCGACAATATTTATCAACACCACCAAGCAGCTTTACCAGTGAACAGCTATTCAGTGG
The DNA here is from genome assembly GCA_036711965.1 of Onthophagus sagittarius. Classification (NCBI taxonomy): domain Eukaryota; kingdom Metazoa; phylum Arthropoda; class Insecta; order Coleoptera; family Scarabaeidae; genus Onthophagus; species Onthophagus sagittarius. Next base: position 34,031,622 of record JASERS010000005.1, read on the forward strand.
AGCATCGTTAATATACACAGATAAAAGAAAAAGTCTGAAAGGAGAGAAGGCATCAAAATTGCTGTTTTTAAAATATAATTTGCCTATAATAAATTATGAATATTAATTACTTCATTTGTGCATTAGATATTTTCAAGAAAATTTTAGCATGTAACATTTTCAACAACTCCGCATCCGTTAAATCCGCATCCAAAAATCTGCTTACGCATCCGCATCCGCAAAATTAGAATTAAAAAATCCGGTTCCGCATCCGCATCCGTTAAACCCACATCCGTAACACCACTAGTCTTAATGAACAAATCCAACCCATGAACAGACCTTTATACTCATACCTAAAAATACCTTTTACCCCAAATAGAAAAAAGAAAAAAGAAAGAGACAAAGGTGAGATAAGAGATTGGGAAGAGACTAGTATTATTTAATTTGTTAAATTTTCTAAATGATATAAGGAATTATATTTTATGTTTATTTCACAAATTATTTTGAAAAGTTTCATGTTTTATTAAATGTGTTCATACTTACATGTTCAATGTTAGTGGTGCCAACTGTATTTTGTTTTCTAACGGATTTAAACTGGTTTTGTATGACTTGGTCTTAATTTTTTTTTTAATACACATGTCACGCGAAATTTTACTTTTAACCACGCTGTTTTTATTGAATTGTTCTGAAGTGTACGTAGAATTTTGTACATTTTTAAACAAATAGGATGTTTTTCACATTATTGAATAATTACACCCTCTTTAATAATGTGCATATATTCAATTAATGACGTAAGTGTTAAAAAAAAATTTTGTTGTGATTTATTTTATTTTAATTTTGTCATAAGCAATAATAGGGTTTAATGTTATTCCGTTTATAATTCACTTTAATTTATAGGAACACCCGAAGATGATGTTTTTTATACATCGAAACCGGTAGTGTAAATAAAATAATAAACCATCGATAGTGCAAAAATAATAGCTTTTTATTTTGAACTTTATCAAATGACACAAATTTAAGATGAGTTCAAAATTAGATATCTCAAAAATTAAATCGAGATGCTCACACATAGTTTTGTTGGCAGAAAAGAGCACACTTTTCTTTATAAATCATTAAAAGAAGTATTAAAATATCTTAAGAATTCGACGTTTTACGATTTTTCAAAAATGATTAAGAAATTTTTTAATTTTATGACAAATTTAAGTTGAGTTTAAAACATGATATCTCAAAAACGAATTGAGATACTCACGCGGGGTTTAGTTTTCGGGAAAGTGTATGCTTTTCTTTATAAATCATAAAATGAAATATTTTATCAACTTTTACTAAATTATTACTACAGAAGAAGCTCGATGATCAAATTATGTGATCTAATTCTAAATTGGCGTAAAATTTTGGATAAAAGCGGATTTTTGGTGATAGATCTAGCTAGGGAACTGACGATATAAAGAAAAAAGTAATAACTTGTATTGAAGCATCATAATTCCAAGTTCTTTACATTGACATTGTACAGTAGCAACAAGGTTTTTGTCATCTCATACTCAAACCTCCAAAACATTTGGCGTTCTCAGGCCAAACTTTTTTGTGGCTTTTACATTAGTTTCTTATCTTGATGTTTGCCCAGATTTTCAGTTATAACTCAAGAACTATTTATAATTTCCCAATTTATTTTTCAAAAAAATGACAGCTAACACTTTAATAATGGTTATATCCATATACAAATTATTTCAAAAGAAAGCAAATCGCAGTTATCGCTATCATCTGTTTCTACAGTTATCGCTTCAATTTGTGACTTCACTGTTTGGCTTACTCTTTTTGAATTTCAGAATCAACCATGTGTTCCGAAATATGTCTACTATTCAACCATGTCTTAGAAATCCTGTTATGTATCTCTCAATCATCTGGATTTCTTCAGCAGACAATTGGTGACTTAATTTGATGAACACGGCGAACGATATCATCAAGGTGCGCAACATGTTCAAAAAAGAGATGAACATCATGGTCAGCGTTAATCGAACTAAAATTAGGTGTCTTCGATTTTTTTCTGAACACTTTGTATCAGTTACTAAAGAAAAGAAGGTTGCAACAAGACATTCAAATCGTTAAACCCGAAAACTTTTACTATTAGGCCTGATAATAGTTCTAATTTTAGTTCACATGTATATTCTTAATACCCTAATCGAGCTATCCACCTCAGAGTACCTTGCTGACTTTCTTCGAAGTTTCTTATCTCTTTAAACAGCTGAAAATTTTGCTACTACAATTAAGAAAAAGAAAGACTTGATAACCCAAGCACACAGAGAGAAATTTGTAATAATCCACCCCAACCTACATGAGAGTTAAGGTGAAGCATCAGAAACTGTTCACTTATTATATTATATATTAGCAAAGACAAGGAGTTAGCTTAATGATAACTACTTTTGAATATTAGTACATTTCTTGGGTTGGAAATGCAATGTGTTATCAATATCAATCATATTATTTGTTTATATTAGAATTAAACTCATGGCTACACTCTTTTTCAAACAAAAATACTTTATAGAAAATATTTACTTGGAATAATATAATAATTTGTAATAAAATTTGTTTTTCGTTAACATTTAAATAAATCCGATCAAGGACGCATATCGAAATGGGGGTAAGTTTTAGGGAGTATGGGAAAGTTTCTGGGTAGTTTTATAGTCGTATTGGCTCCGAATATAAATCGGGGCGTCGCGACGCTTGGACCTAACAAATGCGCCAAAGTTTTGGACGGTTCTGTAGTAGCCGGACTGCGTCGGAACAGGGGGCTATAGAAAAGGGGGTTACTTAACCGTACAGGCAAGGGGTTGCGAGCCCCAGACAACGTTATTGGCTGTCCCCGCCGAAACTCTGACCATAAAAGTCCGACTCAAAGACTTTATTTTTCGCCATTCGCTCCCGATGAAACCCAGTTATCCGATTTTTTGCTTAAGAAACTTCGGTTTATTTATAGATTTGATTCGGCCCTTTTTTATTTGTTATCTAAGAAACTTGTTGGTATGAGAAGCACGATTCGTGGTGACATCAAATCTGCATCCGGTCGTCCGGGACGTGTCCGTTATTAATATTCCATTAAAATCGCGTGAGAATCTCGGTCGTCCGAAGCATCTGTCCGAGACTTAGGGGAGGATTGGGGAAAGGTGGAGGCGTCGGCGTCGGGACGGCCATTTGCTAATGTACCCTTGGGTCGTCAATCTCGACCCTTTAGACGCCCTTCGAAGAACCGACCAGAGGTCCTCGCTCCCACCGCAAGGTAAACATAGTTCTGCCCGCATTGTCCAGGATAGATTAGTAGTGGGTTCGCGTACAAATTCATTAGGCGAACCCCGGAAACTGACTGGTTTTAGGGGTTAAAAGCAGCTTATATTTAGTGTTAATTTCGAAAATTAACTCAAAATGAAGAAAAATTATCTGGGAGTCGTCTTAAATTGATTAGGTTTTTGTGGATGACCTTTACTGTGAGGAGTTTTTAGGGGATGATTGTAATGGAGTGGTGGTCTAGCTATCTCGTTTCGGTTAAGTACACAATAAATATCTTGAAATAGGCCGGCCCTAACATACATCAGCCGTCAGGGGCCACCGCACCATCCCATTTCCTTAGGACCGAGCCGTAATGCTAAAGCTGACCCGGGATTATGCCCTATAATCCTTAAAAGGGTTGCCCATTCCTTTGCCTAATAAATTTCTTACGCACTTCCCTTAATATTTCGGAAAACCAACATAGTCGTTTAAATAAATTATTTCGAATATATATAGATATTTTTCAATATCGGATTGAATAAAAAATATTTTTTTAACTGTATTCTTTTTAAAAATACATAAGTACAGTTCTGCACAACTGTCACATAAAATATAACCGTTGTGAAACTACTCACGCTTAATTTTGTTGACAGAAAAGTGCATGCTTTCCTTTACAAATCACTAAAAAAATCATCATAATATCTGAAGAATTTGACTTTTTACGATTTTTCAAAATTGATTAAGGAAATTTTTAATTTTATGATAAATTTAAATTGAGTTCAAAACTTTATATCTCAAAAACGACTTGAGATACTCACACGTGGATTTGTTGTCGGAAAAGTGCATACTTTGCTTTATAAATCATTAAAAAATTATCAAAATATCTTAAGAATTCAACATTTTACGATTTTTCAAATATGATTAAGAAAATTTTTAATTTTATGACAAATTTAAGTTGAGTTCAAAACTTTATATCTCAAAAACGAATTGAGGTACTCACGCGGGGATTTGTCCTGGGAAAAGTGAATACTTTCCTTTATAAAATCATTAAAAATTATCAAAATATCTTAAGAATCCGACATTTTACGATTTTTCAAAAATGATTAAGGAGATTTTTAATTTTATCATAAATTTAAATTGAGTTCAAAACTTTATATCTCAAAAACGACTTGAGATACTCACACGTGGATTTGTTGTCGGAAAAGTGCATACTTTGCTTTATAAATCATTAAAAAATTATCAAAATATCTTAAGAATTCAACATTTTACGATTTTTCAAATATGATTAAGAAAATTTTTAATTTTATGACAAATTTAAGTTAAGTTCAAAACTTTCTATCTCAAAAACGAATTGAGATACTCACGCGGGGTTTTATTCTCGGAAAAGTGAACACTTTTGTTTATAAATCGTTAAAAAATTATCAAAATATCTTAAGAATTCGATATTTTACGATTTTTCAAATATGATTAAGGGAAATTTTTAGTTTTATAACAAATTTAAGTTGAGTTCAATACTTTATATCTCAGAAATGAATTGAGATACGCTGGGATTTGTTCTCGGAAAAGTGAACACTTTCCTTTATAAATCCTTAAAAAACTATCAAAATATCTTAAGAATTCGACGTTTTACGATTTTTTAAAAATGATTAAGGAACTTTTTAATTTTATGACAAATTTAAGTTGAGTTTAAACCTTTATATCTCAAAAACGACTTGAGATACTCACACGTGGATTTGTTCTCGGAAAAGTGCATACATTTCTTTATAAATCATAAAAGAAATTCATTAAGATATCTTAAGAATCCGATTTTTTACGATTTTTATAAAATGATTAAGAAAATTTTTAATTATATGAGGTACCACAAATTTAGGAAGACTTTAAAATTTGATATTTCAAAAATTAAACTGAGATAATCGCGTATAGTTTTGTTGGCAGAAAAGTGCACACTTTTCTTTACAAATCATTAAAAAAATCATCAAGATATCTTAAGAATTCAGCATTTTACAAGTTTTCACAAATGATTAAGGAAATTTTTAATTTTATAATAAATTTGAGTTCAAACCTTGATATCCCAGAAATGAATTGAGATACTCACGCTGGGATTTGTTCTCGGAAAAGTGAACACTTTCCTTTATAAATCATTAAAAAATTATCAAAATATCTTAAGAATCCGACATTGTACGATTTTTTAAAGATGATTAAGGAAATTTTTAATTTTATGATAAATTTAAGTTGAGTTCAAAACTTTATATCTCAAAAACGAATTGAGATACTCACGCGGGGGTTTATTCTCGGAAAAGTGAACACTTTCCTTTATAAATCGTTAAAAAATTATCAAAATATCTTAACAATTCGATATTTTACGATTTTTCAAAAATGATTAAGGAATTTTTTAATTTTATGACAAATTTAAATTGAGTTCAAACTTGATATCTCAAGAACGAATTGAGATACTCACGCTGGGATTTGTGCTCGGAAAAGTGAACACTTTCCTTTATAAATCGTTAAAAAATTATCAAAATATCTTAACAATTCGACATTTTACGATTTTTCAAATATGATTAAGGAAATTTTTAGTTTTATAACAAATTTAAGTTGAGTTCAATACTTTATATCTCAGAAATGAATTGAGATACTCACGCTGGGATTTGTTCTCGGAAAAGTGAACACTTTCCTTTATAAATCATTAAAAAGTTATCAAAATATCTTAAGAATCCGACATTGTACGATTTTTCAAAGATGATTAAGGAAATTTTTAATTTTATGACAAATTTAAGTTGAGTTCAAAACTTTATATCTCAAAAACGAATTGAGATACTCACGCGGGGGTTTATTCTCGGAAAAGTGAACACTTTTCTTTATAAATCGTTAAAAAATTATCAAAATCTTAAGAATTCGACATTTTACGATTTTTCAAATATGATTAAGGAAATTTTTAATTTTATGACAAATTTCAGTTGAGTTCAAAACTTTATATCTCAAAAACGACTTAAGATACTCACACCTGAATTTGTTCTAGGAAAAACGCATACTATTTTTCATAAATCATAGAAGAAATTCATTAAGATATCTTAAGAGTCCGATTTTTTACGATTTTTCTAATATGATTAAGAAAATTTTTAATTTTATGAGATGCCACAAATTTAGGAAGACTTCAAAATTTGATATTTCAAAATACGCATAGTTCTTTATAAATCATTAAAAAAATCATCAAGATATCTTAAGAATTCGACATTTTACAAGTTTTCACAAATGACTAAGGAGATTTTTAATTTTATGATAAATTTAAGTTAAGTTCAAACTTGATATCTCAAAAACGAATTGAGATACTCACGCTGGGATATGTTCTCGGAAAAGTGAACACTTTCCTTTATACATGATTAAAAAATTATCAAAATATCTTAAGAATTCGACATTTTACGATTTTTCTAAGATGATTAAGGAAATTTTTGATTTTATGACAAATTTAAGTTGAGTTCAAACTTGATATCTCAAAAACGAATTGAAATACTCACGCGGGGATTTGTTCTCGGAAAAGTGAACACTTTCCTTTATAAATCATTAAAAAATTATCAAAGTATCTTAAGAATTCGACACTTTAAGACATTTTTAATTTTATTACAAATTTAAGTTGAGTTCAACCTTGATATCTCAAAAACGAATTGAGATACTCACGCAGTTTTGTTTTCAGAAAAGTGCATACTTTTCTTTATAAATCTTTAGAAACTCATCGAGATATTTTAAGAATTCGATTTGTTATGATTTTTCATGAAAACATTCTTAATTTTATGAAATGCTACAATCTTAGGTTGAGCTCAAAACTTGATATCTCAAGAACGAATTGAGATACTCATGCGAGGATGTGTTCTCGGAAAAGTGAATGCTTTCCTTTATAAATAGTAAAGGAAATTCATTAAGATATCTTAAGAATCCGATTTTTGAAAATATATTAAACAAATTCCTTTTTGCACTTTTACTGGTTATATTTGAGTCGTATTTCACAAGCTTTTACATGTTACGACCAAACTTTGTGGGCATCTTCAGAAATGAAGAAATAATAACCTCTACAGAGAAAATCCAATTATTGTTAGCACAATAGTAGAATAAAAAAGTGAAAAAACAAATATAATCCTGATGTGATCATGAAAATCATATCATGAAAATCATATGAACGTGCTGTGATATGAAGTGAACTTGCATTAAACTCGTCTTAATTTCTACAGTGACCGACAGAAACACTTCGAATCAGTTTCTGAAGAAGGTTGCAACATGGCATCCGAAACGTCAAAGATTTTTTCAAGAAACGCACGGCAAAACCCGAATGTTTCTAGTTTTAGATTTAGTATTAGTTCTTGTGATAGTTCCAGTGATAGTTCTAGTGTTAGTGCTAGTGTTAGTTTTAATTTTAGTTCAATTAACACCGGTCGTGAAAGCCTTCGTACTTATATTTTGAATATATATAGATATTTTTCAATATCGGTTTGAATAAAAAATATTTTTCTAACTGTATTCTTTTTAAAAATACATAAGCACAGTTCAGCACAACTGTCACATAAAATATAACCGTTGCGGAACAACGGGACAAACCCTCCGCGCGAACGAACAGATTCCGAGACCGTAATATAGCTGCATATTTATGTAGGGGCCAGCGTAATATTGTAGCGTCAGAAGCTATCAGGCGTCTCCAGGACCCCACTGATTTAAATAAGCCCGGACTTCGGTCTTCCCCGGAGACTAGGGATTTTGGGGTTTTTGTCGCCACCGAGCTTCCTTTCTACTTTTCTTTCCATCTCAGTTTGTAACTCGACCACAACCTTTTCGGACAACCACTATTTTTATTGTCAAAACTCATATTTAGTAATTCTTTTCTAAAATATTTTAATATTCCATACACATGTGAAGAATTCTTATGGAAATTTTAACACGCGTGCCACATATTACTAGGGACAGCGGTAAAAGGGCGCGTAAGTGACCCCTCATCTGCATCCCAAATGTAATCCAATTCCATGACGTAAATAAAACCCTACAGAAAAAAAAATGTTGAGAACAGGTTGCAGCATCCGTGTTACTTTTAACCTTTCGACCTTTAACGTGATCCAGTTTTCATCTTATTTGAGGGGTTAAACAGGTTGTGGTCAATTACATTTTTCCCTCTGGACCGTTTATAAACATGGACAGGTTTACAGAATCCGAGTATTTGAACTTTAACCTTTGTCATGATCTACTTTTCATCTTATTTCAATGGAGGGTTGAATATGGTCGCAGTATTTTTAACCCTATGACCTTTAAATTGTATTATTTAAATTTCATTATAAATAAAACGCAATTAAAAACATAAATGCCAATATTACTTCTATTTATAACATCCTTAAAATTAGTTTCTCATTAAAATTCGAGAAATTACAAAATTTCCAGCAACAAAGGAAAATACAAAAGAAAGGAGGATTCGTGGTAAACTAGAGAGATTCAAGTCCATAGTCCATTAATTTTTGCCATTAATTTATAAATGAGCAACTAAATTTACACTTTAAAGCGCCAAAGATTTGTTACTTAATTTATAAATTTCCCAAAAAAAGATATCCATTTTTAAAATAAGTTTTAATTCCTAGGATATTAATAGTTAATCAGAATTCGGTTTTAAACGGTAAACCTTTTTCAATAATTTTAAAAAAATGAATAATTCTAATGAAAATAAGCGATTTTCAAAGTATCACTTACTTCTTGAGATATTAATTGCCAAATGTAATCAGTCTTTAAAAGTAAACAGCTTTTTTTCCATCACATTCAAAAAATCATAACAAATTGGAATTTCAATGAGTCATTATGAAACTAACAGCATTAATTAATCAAATCATCAGCTTTCTAATGAAAGTAGCCGATTTTCAAGATATCGTCTACTTTTTGAGATATTAATTGCTAAATGCAAACAGTTTTTAAAAAGTAAACAGTTTTCTTCCATAGTATTCAAAAAAAATTATAATAAATTGGAATTTCAATTAGTCTCATAAGATCTCACTTTTTAATTAATAAAATCATAAGATTTCTGATGAATGTAACCGATTTTCAAAATATCGTTTAGTTCTTGGGATATTACCTGCAAAATGCAATCAAGTTTTAAAAGATAAACAGCTTTTTCCATAATATTTAAAAAATCATAATAGATTGGAATTTCAATCAGTCATTATAAAACTATCAGCATTAATTAATGAAATCATAAGATTTCTGATGAATATAACCGAGTTTCAAAATATCGTTTAGTTCTTGAGATATTAATTTCTAAATGTAATCAGTTTTTAGAAGGTAAACAGTTTTTTTCCAAAATATTCAAAAAATCATAATAAATTGGAATGTCAATGAGTCATTATGAAACTATCAGCATTAATTAATGAAATCTTACATTTTCTAATGAATGTAACCGATTTTCAAAATATCGTTTAGATCTTGAAATATTACTTGCTAAATGCAATCAAGTTTTAAAAGGTAAACAGCTTTTTTCCATAACATTCAAAAAATCATAATAAATTGGAATTTCAATGAGTCATTATGAAACTAACAGCATTAATTAATCAAATCATCAGCTTTCTAATGAAAGTAACTGATTTTCAAAGTATCGTCTACTTTTTGAGATATTACTTGCTAAATGCAATCAAGTTTTAAAAGGTAAACAGCCTTTTCCATAATACTCAAAAAATCATAATAAATTGGAATTTCAATGAGTCATTATGAAACTATCAGCTTTAATTAGTGAAATCATGAGATTTCTGATGAACATAACCGATTTTCAAAATATCGTTTAGTTCTTGAGATATTATTTGCAGAATACAATCAAGTGTTAAAAGGTAAACAACATTTTTCCATAACATTCAAAATATCATAATAAATTGGAATTGCAATGAGTCATTATGAAATTATCAGCATTAATTAATCAAATCATAAGCTTACTAATAAAAGCAACCGATTTTCAACGTATCGTCTACTTTTTGAGAAATTAATTGCTAAATACAATGGGTTCCTATAAGATAAAATTTTTACCATAATATTCAAATAAAATAAATAAATCATAATAAATTGGAAATTCAATGAGTTATTAAAAAACTATCAGTATTAATTAATCAAATCTTTCACTTTCAATCATTTTTTAAAAGTTGAACAGGTTTTTTCTATAATATTCAAAAAATCATAATAAATTAGAAATTCAATGAGTCGTTACGAAACTATCAGTATTAATTAATCAAATCATAAGTTTTCTAATGAAAATAACCGATTTTCAAAGTATCGTTTAGTTCTTGAGATATTGATAGCTGAATACAATCACTTTTTAAAAGTTAAACAGCTCTTTTCTACAATATTCAAAAAATCATAATGGATTGGAATTTCAATGAGTCATTATGAAACTATCAGTATTAATAAATCAAATCATAAGCTTTCTAATGGAAATAATCAATTTTCAAAATATCAATTACTTCCTGAGATATTAATTGCTAAATAAAATCGGTTTTTAAAAGATAAGATTTCTCCATAATATTCAAAAATATCATAATAAATTGGAAATTCTATGAGTCGTTACGAAACTATCAGTATTAATTAATCAAATCATAAGGTTTCTAATGCAGAAACCCGATTTTCAAAGTATCGGTTAGTTCTTGAGATATTGATAGCTGAATACAATCACTTTTTAAAAGTTAAACAGCTTTTTTCTCACAATGTTGAAAAAATCATAATAAATTGGAAATTCAATGAGTCATTATGAAACTATCAGCATTAATAAATAAAATCATAAGCTTTCTAATGAAACTAACCGATTTTCAAAGTATCGTCTACTTTTTGAGATATTACTTGCTAAATGCAATCAAGTTTTAAAAGGTAAACAGTCATTTTCCATAATATTCAAAAAATTATAATAAATTGGAATTTCAATGAGTCATTATGAAACTATCAGCATTAATAAATCAAATCATAAGCTTTCTAATGGAAATAATCGATTTTCAAAATATCATTTACTTCCTGAGATATTAATTGCTAAATACAATCGGTTTCTAAAAGATAAGATTTTTACCATAATATTCAAAAAAATCATAATAAGTTGGTATCTCAAGTCAATACGTCAATACGAATCTATCAGTATTAATTAATCAAATCATAAGCTTTCTAATGAAAACAACCGATTTTCAAAGTATCGTTTAGTTCTTGAGATATTGATAGCTGAATACAATCACTTTTTAAAAGTTAAATAGCTTTTTTCTATAATATTCAAAAAATCATAATGGATTGGAATTTCAGTGAGTTATTATGAAACTATCAGCATCAATTATTCAAATCATAAAGTTTCTAGTAAAAGTGGCCGATTTTCAAAATATCGATTAGTTTTTTAGATATTGATAGCTAAACATAATCAATTTTTAATGGATAATTTCTTTCAAGCATATTCAAATTGACTTATTAATGAAATTACAAGCTTTATTAATATAAAGTTATCTGATAGGCTAATTTAAATGATAAGTAGTAAATTGTCTGATTTTACGAGTAAAATAAAAATGTATGGGATAAGTTGGAAAATAAGGTCGTTAAAAACCACCCTGTCGACCGGAATCGAGCGATAAAAGAAATGAGAAACATAGTCCATATCCTGTTTATATTTTTACGTCCTACCCGTTTCCCGGAAAATCGAGGCGGAATATAAAAATCGGACCGTGTAACGGCTGAATCCCCGATTCCGGGCGCCCCCCGTTGTACTTTCGCTTCCCGGAGATAATAGGGTAAATGGCTGCAATATTTCCGAGCGAACGCGACTGCTGTCTATAATTTACCGTATGAAATCTGTACGGTGGCTGCTGAGGAGGGCCCAACGATCGTATAGTTCGGGGGATTCGGAATTTCCATTTTTGACTGGTATGATCCTCTGTTATAAATGTGCTGCTGGGGGAGCTTCGACGATGCGAACTTCGCCGGACCAGGGAGTGGCCATCTAACATAAAACCAACCCCCTCGTCTTCGACACAATTCACCCAACCATCGACCCCTCTTAGTGGGTGGACTTTATTCGATAAAAATACCAATTTTATACATATTCCACAATCTTAACATCAATAATAAAAAAAGAAATTTCTTACTTTAAATCCACCAATAAATCACTTTAACTTAACGGATAAAAACATCCAACAAAAAAAAGAAATAAAATAAGGTCAAAACGTTCCTGGGTATAGGTAATTGATAATACTCCACTTACACGGTACCTCGATATTATTATCCCTTTTTGGGCTCCCGATTTCGGGAGATACGCTCATCCCCGGTTTCTCTCTCTCTCCCTATAGTACTAACCCTTTGGCCCCCTAAAGTGTCCGTACCATCCCTCTTGTAAATAAAGCCCGACACTCCATTCAGCCGCAAACCCTTCGCCCGATCGGATTATTTTTTATACAAATTTCACCCCCGGAAGGGTGTTTTGTGTGCGGCGTCCTGAAAAAAGGAAATTTCAACCCGCTCCGGACTCTCGTTATTTTACTAAAATGAGTTCACGATGATTTTGCTGATTTTTGCACAACTGTTCAATTTTATTTTTTAATAGAGTCTAAATCTTTTAATCCTTCAAAAAATGTGGGGGTGAATATAATGTTTAAATAAGAAAATTAGCTAATAATAAATTGTATTTAATAACAATTGGGAGATATTTAAATGTACATGGCGCTTATGACACGTTTGCAATGTAAATGTCTTCTGGCTGCAGTGTTTAGAGAATTTTACGTGTAAAGCGTTTTATGACTGTTAGAATGTAAGAGTAATCTGATGAATATAGAAAAAGGCCAATAAGACCTATGTGAATATGTTTAAATTTCTGTTTTGGTACAATAAGTTTTTAAAACGGTGATCTTATGTGTTTATAAATTTTTGCTTTTTGATAACGGATACAAGATTTTGTCTAAAGATTATCTCCTTGTTAATTCGTGGGCTGAAATATCGAGCATTGAGTGAATTTTAAGAAATGCTGTGAATTACATGAAGGATAGTATGATAGAATAGAATGTAAATTGTAGGAGCAGAAGAAGAAGGTTTACACCAAATTTTCAATTTAGAAAATGAAGTTTCTTCTTGTGAAAGTTTAATTTTGTTAATATCTAAAGGTTGTTTTTGTAAAAGTCTTTTCAAGTGTAAATCGTCTTCTTTTGCAGTTTGCATAGTTTTAAAAACAGGATATATTAGTAGTACCCTTTATGAATCTGATATCTGATGTAAAATGACTACTGTAATGTAAGTAACGGATTTGACGAGGTGTTTTGTCCGTTTTAAAATGTAAAGAATATAGTAAGATTTTCTGTCAGATGTGGAATAATTTAACTGAGAAAAAGAAATTTTCTTAGAAAAAAATTAATAAGTTATGTATACTTATCTATAGTTTGGGAACTGACCGGAATGGTTGTAGATGAAGTATCTATTGTTAATGATAATTTTGAAGAAGGGCCAAAAAATAGCGGATCGTAATAAATGTGATTTGGCAGATAAAATTGAGTTGTTTTATATTAAGATGTTCTTCTGACCAATTAAGTATTTGCTTTTCACCACTTTTGTGTAAAGAGTTTGAAAGAGTGTACAAACAGCTAAGAGTTTTAGAAAAATTGACTACAAAACGATGATAAAATCATTCATCGCAAATAAAAAACCTTGCAAATTTTAAGTTTTTGATCTTGGGAAATCGTTGATTGCTTTTATTAGGATTATTCTATTTGCTGAAGGACGAATTTCTTCTGGTCAAATGTTGTGTTAAGCAAGACAATTATGCAATTTGTACCAAAATTGTTTAATTTTTCAAAATGTTGTTCTAAATGTGAACACTTTGTGAAATAATTATATCAAAAAGTACAACGAATATAAAATCTAAACCTCCAATAAGTTCATGAAAAAAACGTTGGAAAGTTCATCTAAATGGAGTTGTGATAGCGGTCTTAAAAATATTATCTACTGCTATAGGAATTTGATGGTAAGCTCGAATTAAATCAACTTTTAAAAAACTAAAAAAAGTTAACTGGCGATAATCACCACAATGACATTAATCTTAATGGTCTTGTATGTATGTAAGGACCCGGGAGAGTGTGCGAATGAATGCACACCACACTTAGGCCCTAATGGGCCCCTTGTGCAACTCCCACTCTACCTCTGTTCACATCAACCAGCCTAAGGTTTTTCCGAAGGCCAGGACGTCACTTAGAGGGAGGTTCCTGATATCATTTGTGGACGGCCACTTCTCCCCGAGTAACCTCTTTCTGAGGTCGGTTAAGGAGGGGCAGTCACACAAAATGTGAATTACAGTCTCGTCGTCCTGTTCATAGGCCCGACAGAGAGGAGAATTAGCAATCCTCAAGTTATGAAGATGCTTGTTTACCTTACAGTGTCCGTGAGGAGACAGGGGGTTGTAGGAAAATACCCCCGCGCCAGATCCATACCGTCTTTTTGAACCATCAGTGTAGATTTTCAAGTTGTTATGTGTATCTGTTACTGTGAAACTGCTATTGGTGAGGTACTTTCTAGAGAAGATGAATTTGGCCGGTATATCATCCGCTTTACACTCCAGAAGGGTTGAGTCCTCGACTGCTTCCCTCCAGAGATACGTTCGACCACCAGCGACCTCCACCTTTTTGGTAGCTACTGATTGTAGTTTTTTCATGGCTACCAGTGCCACCTCTTGTATGTAGAGATGTAGAGGTGGCAGGTTTAACATGACCTCCATGGCTGCGGTGGGAGTAGAGCGCATCGCACCTGTAACAAACAGACACGCAAGTCTCTGTATACTTTTGAGTGCTGCGATGGTGGTGATTTTTGAAGTTCTATTCCACCACGCCACAGCACCATAAGTTAGCATGGGTCGAATAACGGCAATGTAGATCCAAAGGGCCACTCGGGGGGACAACCCCCATGTCTTCCCAACAGCCCTCCGGCATTGGCCAAGAGCAACGCATGCTTTTTTTACTCTGTAATCTAGATGGGCTTTCCACGTTAACTTACTATCCATAATTAAGCCCAAGTACTTAACCTCATTGGAAAGTTTGAGTGGAGTGTTCGCAAGCGTTGGTAGATTAAATCCGCCTAGGCTGCGTAAGCGTGTAAAAACTACCATCTCGGTCTTCTTGGGATTGACTGAGAGAGTTTGTTTATTACACCAGGTTTCAATTATGTTGAGTGCTACCTGCATCCTTTCAGAGAGTACATTTATGCGTTTCCCCCTGACGAGGATGGTCAGGTCATCAGCGTAGCCAACGGTTTTAAAGCGGGCTAGTTTTAATCGTTTTAAGAGGCTGTCGAGTGTAAGGTTCCACAATAGAGGTGAGAGAACACCCCCTTGTGGGCAGCCCCTAGTAACGGTACCTTGTAAGGTGGTATTGCCAATCCTTAGTTTCACAAGTCTATGTCTGAGTGTATTCTCTATCCAGCCACAGAGGGTCGGAGGAACATTGTGCTCAGCCAAAGCCTCGTATATTCCTGAGAAGGTCGTTCGATCGAAGGCTCCTTCAACGTCGATGAAGACACCCAGGGCGGCCTCTTTGCGGTCCACAGCGTCGTTGATGAAGTCAACCACAGTGCTGAGAGCCGTCAGCGTTGACTTGCCCTGTGTGTAAGCATGTTGATCAGAGTCCAGTGGTCTGGTGATCAGGCAGTGGTCTCTGATGTATCTGTCACACAGTCTCTCTAAAGTTTTCAGAAGAAAAGAGGAGAAGCTGATAGGTCTGTAAGACTTCGGGAGGAAGTAGTCCTGCTTGCCCGGCTTCGGTATGAAGTTAACTGTAACATCACGCCAAATCCACGGCAAGTAGCGTGTTGCCAGGCAGCCCTGGAATATTCTCTTTAGGTGCGGTAGGATCCATTCCAGCTCCCATTGTAAGAGGGCCGGTGCGATCCCATCCGGTCCTGGAGTTTTGAACAGTCCGAAGGAATTAACGGCCCATCTTATTTTTTCTACCTCGCAGATGAGTTTGGTCAGACTCCAATCATCCGCTGCCGGTAGATGGTTTGACTCTGGTTGGACAGTGATGTGGTTGTCAGAACCTGAGAAATGAACAGACATTAAGAGCTGTAAACTTTCAAGAAGGTTGTCGGTATAAGAACCGTCTATGGTTCGAATGGTCTTTTTTTAAGTGCTATATGTAATGGTAAGTCTACAGATGAAGATGAAGGACGGCAAATTTCCAGAGAAATCATCTGATTGAATTCTTTCTTGGCAATTGAGAATGTTGTAGCATTTAAACGTCTTGGTCTGCAAAATGGCAAATTAGAATTTGTAATAATGCGATAACAAGTATTATTTTAGATTAAGGGAGAGTGAAATATCTGAAGTTTTTTTTTAAGAAGTTAATATTTGCTTTCAATAAAAAATAGTTGAGGAGATGGTACATTTGTTTTAATTAAAGAACTAGAAAAGCTGTTTTAGTTGTGGTATCGATTAATCGGCGATTTTTGATATCTGCCAAAATTGCAAATCAAGGAAATCAGCTCCAATAGTAAGATTATTAAGTCACCTATGGTAAAAATACAGGAAAAATTTCGTCGTAAATTTAACGATATTGTTAATATCTTTTTATAATAAATGTAAATTTTTGAGATATAACTGAAATATCAGCCCCAGTGTCCAATAAAAAATGTAAGCGGTTTTGGTTCTCAAAAACAAAAAGACATAAACTTATTCGATTAATTGGTTTTTTTGATTTGGGTAAATAAGGTGATTTTGATCTATAAGTGGAAGGATTGTAAAATTTACACCATGATCATTCACACTTTATAACCTTTTTAGCAAATCGTGTGTGATATGAACATATTGAGGAAAAATGACCACGTGAATGTGAATGATAATGTAAATTGAAATATGAAATGTTATGACGATAAGTGTAATGAAAATATCATTGTGAAGAATTCACAATGATATTTTCTTCACTTTGACACTGACATGTAAAAGTGATATCTGAAAAGGCTTTCAAAATACCCGAATTACTAGTGTTGGGTGAATTATTTTGTAAATAATTTACATCTACAAGACCATATGTATGAGTAGATGAGATGTTCATAAAATCCCGCTAGGTTTCATAAATCACTAACATCATTTTTTCAAGACGCCTGAACAGTATTGAAAGTTGTGCTTGGAAGTCGACGTTTTCAGAGTTTTCTCAGTAAATCTCGACTTACTACTCCTGAACCACTATACTATGAACCACATATTTCTAAGTTAGCGTCTCCATCTCAGAACTTGACTAAAGATCGCCTTTCTTCACTTAATTCAATTAATGTCTGTTTTAAAAAGTGATACATATCATTTTCAGAAGGATTGGTAATTATATCATAAATTTGGGAAATTACATCGATTGGTAAATTTACATTAAACAAATTATATTTTGATTTATCACTAACTATTTTAGAAATTACGAATTGTGTCTCGATCTGAACGAACCAAATTTTTGGTTTGTTGACCCAGAAAGGACATAAAATCCAATAGATTGATCATCTTGCTGCATTTTGTATAAATATACGTGGAAAATATATTAATTTTGTAGAATATTGATTTTTGAAACGATACTTTCGAAATTGACTATTCTATCAAAGAAAAGAATAACGTGATTAGTCACCAACAGCTTTTACATAAAATTAAATAGAACGATGAAATCTTGGGCAATTTCTTGAAACAAATGTAAAAAAGATTCAGATGTTCTGTCTTGTTTTTTAAACAATAAATTTCTCGAAGAATTTCGGTTGTAGGCTAATGATGATATGTGTAATTTTAAAAAAATTTTAGCTGTGGAAGTTCTTTCTTTTTTGTTGTGTTGACAATTTTTTGCAGGTAATCCAAATAATTAGTGCTTTTTATTTTTAGTTCTTGCAGACATCAGAATAAGAGATAATTTAAAATAAATTTATGCGAGTCGGGATCACCATATCATGGAACAAACACATAATTCCATGTTCATGTTTCATTCACTACTGATTGAAGTGAGAAACCTGCGTTTAATTCCTATTTGAAACCTATTTTGATAGTTCTAATGCAGGAATCTGCAACAAAATTATTTTTGAATTCAGAATTGTCAGTTTGATCGATTTGATCAGGATTGACACAGTAATATTTTTGATAATATTGTGTTGTGTACAGTTGTGTACGGAGAAAGAGTTAGTACCGCACCGTTCAAATCCTCCTCTTCAAATTCAAATTCCTAATGTCTCTAACATACTATCTCTATCATACTATCTAGCCCAGTATCCTCTATGATGTTCTGACCTTTTTCTTTAGCATGGAATTTTATATGAGGCAGTCGTTTCGTTCGTCCAACCCAACTTGGGGAGCCAAATGTCTTACGAACGGTTCTGGTTCAAATCTAGAGGATTGGGTTTGGTTTAGTCGTGCATCTAAAGACATTTTTTTAAATGAAATTCTCTAATTTTTGAAATAGAGTACTTTATAAACTAATTTGGCAATCCTGTATATTTGAATTGAAGTTAAACTAGAACTAAGACTAGATCTAGAAGTCGAGAAATTCGAAACTTCTGACGAGTCAACGCAAGAGACCGATTTCCTACTTGGGGAGATAAAATATGCAAGAAAAATGGTTTTATTTGGCGTCTTTTATTCCATTCCTTTCGCAAATTGCTTTAATTAGGTGGAGGAGATCTTTGAGAGATACTCTCTTTATTTTGATACAATCCTTCTTGTGATGATTTCAACACCAGCTTATTAAAAAAGCAACATTAGCAACATTATGAAAAACTACAATTTATAACTTCGTCTCTAAATCTATCGAAATTGATTGGAACTTTATCGATTGCCTGACATAGATGCTAAGGTGAAACACTTTAAATCATTGCAAAAATGCTAAAAGACTATACTTCTATCAGAGGTTGCCACCCATAAGACATTTTGGAAAACAATGCAGTCACTTGATGTTGAGTCCCCCACAGATCGCTTTATCGAAGTATTTTGCAGATCCTCCGTGATCGTTGTTAACATAACTAGGTAGAATACTATTAATGAAATATTTGCATATACCAACATCCTTCTCTTTTCATTCAGCTTGGTTACAACTGTTGAAGTCCGGATTGCCTTAATTTACTTCATGTCCACTACATTCGGAACAGATGGTATTGGACTCAGATTTCTCTTGCCCATTCTGGCTATGTTTCAGAATCAAGTCTTTTAGAAGCATTTCAACTCTTCTAATAATAGTATTAAGTATTTCAAGGCTTCCAGAAGCAATATCAAGCCTTTCGGACGCATTTCAAGTCTTTCAGAAGCAGTAACAAGTCTGTTGGAAACATGTTAAGGCTTCTAGAAGCAGTTACAATTCTTTTGATGCAATTCAAGTCTTTTAGAAGAATCAGTTATGTATCAAGACTTTTCAAGTCTCCTAGAAGCAGTATCAAGTCTATTGGAAGCATGTTAATGCTTCTAGAAGCAGTATTAAGTCTATTGGAAGCATTTCAAGTTTTCTAGAAGCAATATCAAGTCTTTTGGAAGAATGTTAATGCTTCTAAAAGCAGAATTAAGTCTTTTGGGAACTGTACAAGTCTTCTGGATGCATTTTAAATATTCCAACAGCAAAATCCAGTCATGTGAAAGCATTTCAACTCTTCTAGAAACAGCATCAAGTTATTTGGAAGCAATTTAAGTCATCTAGAAGCAGAATTAAGTCTCTTGGAAGCATTTCAAGTCTTCTAGAAGCAGTATCAAGTGTTTTAGCTACATTTCAAGTCTTCTAAAAGCAGTATAAAGTCTGTTGGAAACATGTCAAGGCTTCTAGAAGCAGTTAAAAGTCTTTTGAATCAATTCAAGTCTTTTAGAAGAATCATTTATGTATCAAGTCTTTTCAAGTCTCCTAGAAGCAGTATCAAGTCTATTGGAAGCATGTTAATGCTTCTATAAGCACTATTAAATCTATTGGAAGCATTTCAAGTTTTCTAGAAGCAATATCAAGTCTTTTGGAAGAATGTTAATGCTTCTAAAAGCAGTATTAAGTCTTTTGGGAACTGTACAAGTCTTCTGGATGCATTGTAAATATTCCATCAGCAAAATCAAGTCATGTGAAAGCATTTCAACTCTTTTAGAAACAGTATCAAGTCATTTGGAAGCAATTCAAGTCATCTAGAAGCAGAATTAAGTCTCTTGGAAGCATTTCAAGTCTTTTAGAAGCAGTTTCAAGTGTTTTGGCTACATTTCAAGTCTTCTAAAGGCAGTATCAAGTCTGTTGGAAACATGTCAAGGCTTCTAGAAGCAGTTGCAAATCTTTTGATGCATTTCAAGTCTTCTAGAAGAATCATTTATGTATCAAGACTTTTCAAGTCTCCTAGAAGCAGTATCAAGTCTATTGGAAGCATGTCAATGCTTCTAGAAGCAGTATTAAGTCTATTAGAAGCATTTCAAGTTTTCTAGAAGCAATATCATGTCTTTTGGAAGAATGTTAATGCTTCTAAAAGCAGTATTAAGTCTTTTGGGAACTGTACAAGTCTTCTTGATGCATTGTAAATATTCCAGAAGCAAAATCAAGTCATGTGAAAGCATTTCAACTCTTTTAGAAACAGTATCAAGTCATTTGGAAGCAATTCAAGTCATCTAGAAGCAGAATTAAGTCTCTTGGAAGCATTTCAAGTCTTCTAGAAGCAGTTTCAAGTGTTTTGGCTACATTTTAAGTCTTCTAAAGGCAGTATCAAGTCTGTTGGAAACATGTCAAGGCTTCTAGAAGCACTTGCAAATCTTTTGATGCATTTCAAGTCTTCTAGAAGAATCATTTATGTATCAAGACTTTTCAAGTCTCCTAGAAGCAGTATCAAGTCTATTGGAAGCATGTTAATGCTTCTAGAAGCAGTATTAAGTCTATTAGAAGCATTTCAAGTTTTCTAGAAGCAATATCATGTCTTTTGGAAGAATGTTAATGCTTCTAAAAGCAGTATTAAGTCTTTTGGGAACTATACAAGTCTTCTTGATGCATTGTAAATATTCCAAAAGCAAAATCAAATCATGTGAAAGTATTTCAACTCTTCTAGAAACAGTATCAAGTCATTTGGAAGCAATTCAAGTCATCTAAAAGCAGAATTAAGTCTCTTGGAAGCATTTCAAGTCTTCTAGAAGCAGTTTCAAGTGTTTTGGCTACATTTCAAGTCTTCTAAAGGTAGTATCAAGTCTATTGGAAGCATGTTAATGCGTCTAGCAGTATTAAGTCTATTGGAAGCATTTCAAGTTTTCTAGAAGCAATATCAAGTCTTTTGGAAGAGTGTTAATGCTTCTAAAAGCAGTATTAAATCTTTTGGGAACTGTACAAGTCTTCTGGATGCATTGTAAATATTCCAGCAGCAAAATCAAGTCATGTGAAAGCATTTCAACTCTTCTAGAAACAGTGTCAAGTCATTTGGAATCAATTCAAGTCATCTAGAAGCAGTATCAAGTCTGTTGGAAACATGTCAAGGCTTCTAGAAGCAGTTGCAAGCCTTTTGATGCATTTCAAGTCTTCTAGAAGAATCATTTATGTATCAAGACTTTTTAAGTCTCCTAGAAGCAGTATCAAATCTATTGGAAGCATGTTAATGCTTCTAGAAGCAGTATTAAGTCTATTAGAAGCATTTTAAGTTTTCTAGAAGCAATATCATGTCTTTTGGAAGAATGTAAATGCTTCTAAAGGCAGTATTAAGTCTTTTGGGAACTGTACAAGTCTTCTGGATGCATTGTAAATATTCCAGCAGCAAAATCAAGTCATGTGAAAGCATTTCAACTCTTTTAGAAACAGTATCAAGTCATTTAGAAGCATCTCAAGTCTTCTAGAAGCAGTATCAAGTGTTTTGGCTGCATTTCAAGTCTTCTGAAAGCAGTATCAAAGCTGTTAGTTATCAAAGCTGGAGCATGCCAAGGCTTCTAGACGCAGTATCAAGTCTTTTAGAGGCAGTGTCAAATCTTTTGGAAGCATATCAATGCTTCTAGGAGTAGTATCAAGTGATTTGGAGCATTACAAGTCTTCTGGAAGCGATTTAAGTATTTCAGAAACAAAATAAAGTAATGTGCAAGCATTTCAACTCATCTAGAAATAATAGTAAGTCTTGTGGACGCAATTCAAGTCTTCTAGATGCAGTATCAAGTCTATTGGAAGTATTTCAAGTTGTCCAAAAACCATATCAAGTGTTATAGAAACATGTCAAGTCTTCTAGATGTAGTATTAAGACTTTTAGACGCATTTCGAGTCTTCTAGAAACAGTATCAAGTCTTGTAGAAGCATGTAAGCAAGCATCGTTGTTTTAGCATTATAGAGCATGTCAAGTCTTCTGAAGCAATGTCAAGTATTCTGAAAGCATTTCAAGGCTTCTGGAAATATGTAATATGAAGTCTTTTGAAAGCGATATGCAAATTTCAGAATCAATTCAGGGCTTCTGGGTGCAAAAAATTAGAATTGTTTATGCAGCGTTATCATCAAAGATCGATAGAGAAGATGAAATCGTACAGATGTTAAGTAGTTAATTAGTTATCTTTGCAGATATTTTTCTGAGTACTCCAATGTCAAAAAAAAATTAAAATAATAATAAAAGTCGTTTGTTTAGATTAAACCTATTTTTATTCTCTTATCTGATTTAGATTAGAACCTTATTCAAGAAGTCAATAGGGGGTTGGTGGTTTGTAAAAATTATCTTTATCTAGATGATTTTACAAGTGGTAAAAGTCAGGTAGTTCGCCCAATATAAGGTCGTTACGGAACCCACACTTTCCTAATGGTCGCACAATTGAACGCGGAACCGTTCAAGTGTCATAGATCATTCGGTTCAACTTCACCCCCCGTCGTTTAAGGGCCAATAATCCGCCCCAGGAATTTACCGGTAAAAGAGTGTTTTCTAACAAAAAAATCAAAAAATAATCGTTAACAATAGCCGATTTACTGTTGACAGCCGAAATGGGTGTTTTTAGGTAAACGCTTTCGGCACGGAGGGTTTCGATTACCTCGATTTCACCCCAAATTTATTTTTTTTACCACCTGTTAAAAATGGGGTAAGCTTTATTTGATAAAATTAGATTTACTTAATAAGTGTGTTTTTATTTATTCTTGTCTGACTCGTTTAAGGATAATTTGATGTTTTCGGAGGATTTTCTTACGACATAATATGACGCAGAGCTCGGGTTATTTTATTTCTTGAGACGACGTCGGTGTAAATATTTGCTGATCCGCCGCAATGTAGGAGGAACTGTTCCCCACAACGATAAAAATGATCAAATATTCGCGCTAAGGTGCTAGGTCTGGACGTCCCCTTACCGAAAAACGTGAGGGTCTCCCTCCTATCTCTTCTCGTATCCTACAGGAGGAGACTTGGGTTGATGGGCTCGGGCTATCCTTCGTTATCAGGGCTGGCCAGCTTCCTGTGGTATTACTGTGTCGACCCGGGAATAGCCCCGGATAAAGGAGCTATACCCTCTCTTTATGTATGTTGAAAATCTCCCCCACCAGAAAAATACCTTTAAATTTGTATCCATTTTTTCTTCTAATAAAAAATCCAATCTCATATTATAACAAATTTAATTATTTCTTTCGTCCCCTTTTCAATTTAGCTGAATCCTTTTCGATTTTGTTCTTCTTTATGTTTCATCTTTTCTTAGCACAAAAATATAATATTGGACGTGAAGATTATGTGTGGCAAATCTGTCGGGGACTTGATCCTTCGAAGGAAGCTTACGTGAGGACAAGAAGACCCTCGCCGAAGTAGTACTGAATCCACCCCCCAAAAACCCCCACAATGTCGACCCTCCCACGACCCTTTATCAAAAGTCTACCATCATCATGTGCGGTTCATTTTTTCTTCTTTAAATATTTAATGTAAAGACCCTCTTTGGTACCGGTGGGGTATTTGCCTTAATATCTACGTTTTCGCGAAATAAACTCTAGAACCGTTCAATTTTTATACAATTTTATTTATTTACATTCTAATTTGGATGTGAATACAACTTAAAATGTTTACATAATGACCCCTTTTAGTTAATTTAAGAAAGGGTTAAAATACTGTTGGTGAAGGTCCGCTTGGCTTGGAAAAATCGCCGAGAGGTTCTTACTTTGAACGGGTATTAAGTAGAGAAAAATTTAATTAACAAAACGAAGTTTGAATCATTCACGTTGAGTTTGAAAAGTGGTTCGTAAAGAAAATTAATAAATGATGGGATTAATTAAAATAATTTAGAAAAATATTTGTTGCCTTTATTTTTCTCAAAATACAACAATACATTAATATCTCAATTCGTTTTTGAGATGTGTTTCGAGATAAGTTAGTAATATTTCATGATATTAAAAATTTACTTAATCGTTTTTAAAAAATTGTAAAATATCAAATTCTTAAGATATTTTGATGACAATTGACTAAACTATACTTGAGTATCTCAATTCGTTTTTGAGATATCAAGTCTTAAACTCAATCTAAATTTGTAGCATTTTATAAAATTAAAAATATTTTTAATCATTTTTAAAAAAATTATAAAAAATCGAATTCATAAGATATTTTGATGAAATTCGTTATCGTTTACAAAGCAAAGTATGTACATTTTTACGCATGAAACCGTACTTGAATATCTGAATTCATTTTTGAGATTTCAAGTTTTGAACTCAACCTAATTTTTCAAAAATAACAATTTTTTCATCGTTTTTCTCAATGTAATTTTACGTGATTTATAAAGGAAAGCATGCACTTTTCATAGAACATAACTATACTTGAGTATCTCGCCCCATTTTTGAGATATCAAGTCTTAAACTCAATCTAAATTTGTAGAATTTAATGACATTAAAACTATTTTTAATCATTTCTAAAAAAAATGATAAAAAATCGAATTCTTAAGATATCTTGATGAAATTTGTAATAGTTTACAAAGAAAAGTACGTACTTTTTTACGCACATAGCCTTACTTGAATATCTCAATTCGTTTTTGAGATATCAAGCTTTGAACTAAACCTAATTTTACAAAAATAATTTTTTTCATCGTATTAGAAAAAATCGCAAAAAATCGAAATTTTAAGATATCTCGATGTAATTTTCCGTGATTTATAAAGGAAAGTATGCACTTTCCATAGAACATAACCATACTTGAGTATCTTGCTCTAGTTTTAAGATACCAAGTCTTGAACTCAATCTAAATTTGTAGCATTTAATAAAATTAAGATTATTTTTAATCATTTAAAAAAAATGATAAAAAATCGAGTTCTTAAGATAGCTGATGAAATTTGTTATAGTTTACAAAGAAAACTATGTACCTTTTTACGCATAAAACCATACTTGAATATCTCAATTCGTTTTTGAGATATCTTGTTTTGAACTCGACATAAATATGTAACATTTTATAAAAACAACATTTTTCATCATCATTTTTGAAAAAATCTTAAAAAATACAATTCTTAAGATATTCTAATGAAATTTATTAAGATTTATAAAGAAATATATCAACATTTCTTTTATGAACATCCCAATTTGCTTTCGTAACATCAACTTTAGCATTTTCTAAAATTTATAATTTAATTAATAAGTTTTGGAAAATCGTAGAAAATATGGTTTTTTCCCTTATCCACGAGGATGAGACAACGAAAAATGAGGATAAAACACAAAATACATTATTATTTTAAAAATACATGCTACATTAAGATGCATAACAATAACTAAACAAGAAGAAATCTAATGAACGTAAAAATTAATCTAATTAATCTTTTTTGACTTTTTCAGCAATTATCCTACACAACAAAAACATAATTTTTCTTAAAAAATATAACAACAAAATCAAAACCAATAATGGGATCACAGTTATATCGACACAGTAATAAATATACCAAGGTAAATCTGCTGATTTTGATCTTAAATGTTTAGCGCCTTTATGCCTAATAACATATTCAGTCCAATAAATTGCTGTGTCCATAGGCGAAGTTGGGCGATCTCGAAATATTTCAGATAAAGCTTTAGCATTCTTCGCATATCTAAAAAAAAATGTTAAAAAAATTCCTAATTCTCGCTTTTAACATACTTTGGATTTCCTAAAATTTCCTCAATTTCCGATTTAAAATTTTCTTTATTAATTTCATTGAATAAAATGCTTCTACCCACACCTTTGGTCGTTAACAAATTCGCGTTACTTAGCTGATCCAACCAAATTGGTAAAGTTAAAGCTGGTTTTCCGCAATAAATTGTTTCCGATGTACTCGATAAACCACCATGGGTGATGAAAAGTTTTACTTTTGAGTGACACAAAATCGGGATTTGTGGCATCCAAGGAATAAATTCGATGGTTTTAGGAATGTTATAAGTTTTTGGAAATTTCTTTATGTCCCCTTTCCATAATACTTTATAAGGAAGTTTTTCAAAAACTTCCAAAAACGTTTGTAAAATATGTCCAGGAAAACTTTCGGTATTAAAATAAGATCCAAAACTAAAATATATCACCCCTTTTAAATCGGGGTTTATTTCTAGATGCTTCTTGAATTCTTCGTTTAAACTTTGATTCGGTTTTATGTGAATTCCTGCTACTTCGATGAAATTTGATGGTATCGGTCGAGATTGGTGGAAAGAAAAATGACTTGCAATTAACATTAAGCTGGTTTTTTGTACGATTTCGTCTAAATTGATTGATTTTTGTCCAAAAAACGATTTGTGGTACTCATTTCCTTGAATCATTGAGTTACGATTGTACCAGATTTTTGTGATAAAATATAAATATAAATTGTGTAGTCGTTGGAAATAAGTCATATCATCGGTGTAAGGTGAATAAAAATTTGGTATATACGAAGGATTATCGGGGGCTCCAAGCACATCTGGTAACCATGGCAGAATAGTTGATGAAGTCACCGTAATTACAGGTATTTTAAAATTTTCCGCGTAACCATACAAGCAAGCTGATAAACAGATATGAGTTATCATTAAATCATATTTTTTTTGGGATTCTTTTAACTGTTTTGCAACTGTTGTATTAATCGCATCTGAGCACATTCTATTACCTAAAACGTGATAAGTAAGTTGGAGTTGATCCCAAATTGTGCTTGTTGTCTCCTTTGAATTAAATTCAATTTTTGGCTTACTTTGTTTTATACTTAAATCATTATATCTTTAAAACAAAATTATTTTACAACAATAATTGAAAATAATTTTTGCATTTATTACCTTTTTAAAGGTGTACTTCTTGGGAAATGACTCAACACATCAACTTCGTGTCCTCTCAAAGCTAATTGCTCAAAAAATGGGGCGTACACTCGAAAGTGGCTCTCAGCTGGGCTTGGAAACACCACCAAAATATTCGCTGTTTTAATATAAGCAATATGAAAAGTTAAAAAAATTTGAATTGTAGAAATTAGGTTGGCTCTCATAGTAACTTTAAGATTGTTAATAGCAAAATGAATTACTTAAAATTGGTTAATATTATTATTAATGTAAATGTTTCTTATCGTTAAAAGCATGCATAACTAATGAACATGGAGCATAAATTAAAATCGTTTCCTTTAATGTTTATTGGGATTAAAGAATTTTAATTAATGGCTTAAACGATTTAAAACTATTTTTGTTGTTCGGGTCATTTAACTGATCAAACATGCTCAGGAAACTCATTTAAAAGTGAAGTTGAGTATTCAAAATTTATTTGTTAAAGTTTATTTATAAAGATCCATATTGGTATTCTTGCTGGTTTTGGTATGGACACAGTTGAAAATACTACATTTTTGGGACAATCCTCAATGTTACTGCTCTTTCTATGACGATGGTTTATGCGTTGGATGCATTTTCGGGAATCTCTTTTAGTTGCTTCAGTCTGGTTCAGTCTGAAAATTGTGGGGTGGTACAATTACCTGAAACCGTACAAAGGAATGTTTTGGATTTTTGTAGGTGCGTTAGTTGCAATAAGACTAAACATTTTGTAGCAAAACAACGACAAATTAAGCCAAAGGCATAAAACCATAGAATTATCAGATAGGTTTGTTTGTCAATTATCGACATAGAGGAGCAAGACATTGGACATTCTAAAGACTGATAAAATTATCCGTCCGGAATCTGCGAAAAATAATAATAAGACGAACATGGACAAAAATTTAGGTTTATTTGTCATCTCGAAGTAACTAAACCTAAGAATTAGTTTAGAAATAGTTTATATTTAGATTATCTTATTGCTTATTAAAAGCTGAAAAAAAATCAATAAATAGTAAATTTCCTAAGTGCATTCGAAATTTGCATAACCTTGAGTTTCCTGTTAATTTTTGGGACCTTTTAATGTGTTAAACTAAATTTGAAGCTGACGTTCTGTTATTAAAAAGCTTACTTACCTTTCTTGAAGGTCAACCAATGGCTATTGACTCTGTTCAGTTAACTCGTCAAATTCCAAAGCATTCACAGAAAAACTTAAAAACTCTTCACATACATCATTTTCCACCGAAACTCAGGTTAAATCTACGAATAATGACAAATATACTTTATGTGTAATTTGGTAATTTTGCCAATTGATATTTTAGAAAGATAGAGATTAACAATGAATATTTTCGAGATTTGATGAGAAAGAGACTGTTCAACACTACACCATTGTCTTAAGACTGTTACTTACTGTATTTTTTTATTATTTTTGAAAAGCCATCTTTTGTCAAAGTACTTGGTTTATAGTATATATCTATAAACCATAACATATCCTGCACGAGAAGGTCAATTTTGTCTAAAATTTCCAAAATATATGATTCTCTGGGTTTATTAACTCTTTGTATATTGAAGGCCAAGTCATTCATGCAACGTTTATGAGGTAATCGTATTGATTGGGATGAAATACCATCTGTTGGTGTCAAAGGAGTTTGGAAAAAGTTCAAATCTGATTTGCAGCTCATATCAAAATTATGAATATCTTGCATAAGAATTGACCACTTATTAGCAGACATATTTCTAAACAAACTTGAGAATGGCAAAATTATGAAAGAGAATAATTAATATAGAGAAAAATAATCTTAGCAACGACATGTAGACGATATCATATTAAACAACATCCACTCATACACATAAAAGACATTCAATTCACGATAGAAACAGAGACAAACGATAATATTAACTTCTTTGACATAACAATACAAAAACAAACAACAACCTAGAAACACAGAAAGATATTCTCATTCCCTGTTATTCACACCATGAATATAATAAAAAAATGGCAGCTTTCAGAGCGCACATATATAGGGTACTTAACGCAAATTTAAAGGAAGAAGAAATTAAATAATCAATGTGAATAATCAAACTTACAGGTGGAAACAATGGATTCAATACACAAGGAATTGACAAAATGTTTAAAAAACAAAATCAAATACATAATATAGAACATACAACACTCAACATTCGCGGGACAATATCAACATAATTTAAAGAGCATTAGAATTTGAAGGCAATTTGATGGAAGCTTTGGAAATGTAAAAATCAATAAGTTTAAACACAATCATCCAGATAGCACCTATTGATAGACTATATATTCTAAAATACCATATACTCCACCACTTAAAAAAACCCTTTTGAGTATTGGGTTCGTTTGGTTGCTTGGTCACTATATTCCCCTGAAACATTTTAATTTATTCACATGTTTGAATAATCGTTTGAAGGAGTTGGCGCAATCATCAAAATTTGAAAATGGACAGTGGCACGATTGAACTTCGTGGCCTTCTCCAGTGTTAGTTGACAGTCCATTAACGGTGCAGATGTTATTGTAACGTTGCTTAAGAGTTAGCAGCAAGTTTAATAGCAGTTAATTCCGCTTATATGACGGTGGTATCTTCCCCGGAGATTCCGAGAGGCGGATCCGGTTCTAATAGATAATTCTTGAGCCATCAATGTTCTCTGTGTATCTACTACTGTGGGACTGATGTTGACGAGGTAATTATTTACGAAAACGTATTTTGTAGGCAAGCAATCTATTTTGCACATGAGTAAAGGTGTTTCCAGCACTGCACCCCTCCAGAGTGTCAAACTGCTTCCAACGTCCCCATCCTTTATAATTTCTACTGATTGTAGTCTAAGCTCTGTAGACAGTTTAAGTGGTGAGTTAGCAAGCGTTGGCATTCTAGGATTACCTATGCTGCGCATACATGTAAAAATAATCATCTCCGTCTTCTTGGGTACGATAAGATATTGTTTGATACACCAATTCGCAATTATATTGAGTTCTTCCTGCATCCTCTCAAGGATTACGTTTACGTACTTACTTCTAATAAGGATTGTCAGGCCATCTGCGTAGCGAACGGTCTTAAAACTGGCTACTTCACAGAAGGTGTGAAAGTACCTATCCAATTCTTCACCCAACCACAAAGAGTTGAAGGAACATTATGCTCTAGCAAGCTATTTAAACATTAAGCCTCGTTTAATCGTACGTCTCTTAGCCGGCTAAACCCTAATATTTCTAGTTGGTTTCCTTAGTTCCATATCACTCAAAAATTTTAATTGAGAAAAAATAGTTCAATTTTTACATAAAATCGGAAATAATTAGTTAATTTCAACATTTAGAGTAAAGAAAAAGATAAGTTTGAAAAATCAGTAATAATATTTTCCCCTTTGTAACTCAATTCGGGGACATTCTGTATAAGAAAATTTTTTAAATAAGTCTAAAAGTTGTCCTTGTTTTTCATTTTAAATTATTAACCAAAAAAAAAAAAATGAATATGCGATAAAGAAGTATGCACATAAATTTGTTATCTTCATAAAAACAAAAGCCTACCAGCTTTTTAAACATATTCATAAAAACATCAAAAGAGTTAAAATGAAACTCAACGAATTTTACTTATTTAAAATTTATTTTCTATTTTTTCATATCACTTGCATCAACAGTGCAAATATTTTGGTGATATTTCCAAGTCCAGCTGAAAGTCACTTTCGAGTTTTCGCATTGTTCTTTGAACAATTAGCACTAAGGGGTCATGATGTAGATATTTTGAGCCACTTCCCAAGAACCACCCCTTTAAAAGGGTAATAAAATGATAAAAAATTAATTTATTAATACATTCTTTTTTAAGATATAATGATTTAAGCGTAAAAGGTACCATACCAAAAATCGTATTCAATGCGGAGGAGAACACAAATTCAATCTGGAACCAATTAAACTTTTCGCACGATCTTTTAGGCCATATCATGTGCTCAACAATAATGAATACAACAGTAGCTAAGCAATTAAAAAAATCGAAGAAGAAATACGATTTAATGATCACCCATATGGTTATATCAGAATGCTTGTATGGTTACGCCGATTTATTCAAGATACCAATAATTACGGTGACATCATCGTGTGTTTTGCCTTGGTTATCGGACGTTATTGGATTGCCAGATAATCCTTCGTACATCCCAAACTTATTTTCGTCATATAACCAAGATATGAGTTATTTCCAAAGATTACGCAACCTATATTTGTTTATTACCACAAAATTTTGGTACAACATTCAGAGCACTGCCACGGCAAACAACTACCATAAATCATTTTTTGGGAAAAAATCGACTGATTTAGATAAAATTGTCAAAAAAACCAATTTGATGTTGATTGCGAGTCACTTTTCCTTCCACCAATCAAGACCTATCCCGCCAAATTTCATCGAAATTGCTGGAATTCATATAAAGCCGAATCAAACTTTAAATGAGGAATTTGAAAAGTATCTTGAAATAAGCCCAAATTTAAAAGGGGTGATTTATTTCAGTTTTGGTTCTTATTTCAACACGGAAACTTTTCCTAGGCATGTTTTAGAGGCGTTTTTTAGTGTTTTCGAAAAAATTCCTTATAAAGTATTATGGAAGGGAGACATAAAAAAGTTCCCAACAACTTATAACATCCCAAAGAATGTTCATTTTATTCCTTGGATGCCACAAATTCCCCTCTTATGCAACTCAAAAGTAAATTTGTTTATAACACATGGAGGTTTATCAAGCTCTTTGGAAACTATTTACTGTGGTAAACCGGTTTTAACTATACCGATTTGGTTGGATCAGTTAACTAATGCAAACTTGTTAAAAGCTAGAGGTGTCGGGAGAAGTATTTTGTTTCGTGAAATTAATAAAGAAAACTTTAAAGCAGAACTCCAAGAAGTTTTAGAGAATCCAGAGTAAGTTATGATGAAAATTAAGAATTAAATGTAACCAAATTTTTGTAGGTATTCCAAAAATGTTAAGATTTTATCTGAAATATTTCGAGATCGTCCATTTTCGCCGATGGAGACAGCCATTTATTGGACTGAATACGTCATCAGGCACAAAGGGGCTAATCATTTAAGATCAAAATCGGCCGATTTACCTTGGTATACTTATTATTGTATCGATGTAATTGTATTTCCTTTGTTAATGCTTATTTTATCGTTATATTTTTTATCAAAAATGTTTTTTGTTTTTTATGAGCATATAACGGTTAAAATAAAACAAGATTGAAAGGTTTAATTTTTTCATATCATACCATTTATTTTACAGCAATAAAACAATCAAATTTAAAGATTAGAAGTTTGGTTGGTTTTGGTTGTGGTACTTTGTAGCCTAAAGGCAAAATTTTGTCTTGGGCTTGTTGAGGATTTTTTGTATTATTTTAGTACTTGTTATGTACTTGATATGATGTATGGTCTCTTTAATCCATTTATGAACGTTACATCGAAGAAAGAAATGTAGTACACACTCAAACGCAATCAAGGTGATCGCGGTATGCACAAATACAAAGCCAACCTATCAAGAAGAGCTGGTTCGAGAGTTACTCCTAGATACTTCTGCACCTTAATGAACCGCCTAAGAATAAATCAAGCAACAATAGGAAATTATTTGTACCGAATAGAAAAAAGAAATTCACCAATTTGTGAATGCGGAGCATATTATTTTTGGTACTGCCAAATTTGTATTGAGTGTACTCGTTGTATTCCTTAGCTCATTTTGAATATACTAGGATAAAAAGAATGGAAATTTGGAAATGTAGAACTAATCAAATCACTTTTTCTAATAGTGTAATTTTTTTTGTTACTGCCAAATTTGAATGGAGTGTACTAATCGCGTTCCTTAGCTCATTTTGAATATATTAGAAAAAAGGAATTCTTAAAAAGTGCAAATTTGTATATTTAGAGCTTATCAAATCACTTGTAGTAATAGAGCTTTTTTTTGATAATGCCAAATTTGAATTGAGTGTACTTATCGTGTTCTTTAGTTCATTTTGAATATATTAAAATAAAGAAATTGTCAAAAAAGGCAAATTTGTATATTTAAAACTAGTCAAATCACTTGTAGTAATAAAGTAATATATTTTGATTATGCTAAATCTGAACTAATCAAATCACTTGTAGTAATAGGGTAATTTTTTTGGATAATGCCAAATTTGAATTGAGTGTACTCGTTGTATTCCTCAGCTCATTCTGAATATACTAGTAAAAAGAATTGTCTGAAAATGCAAATTTGCAAAAGTAAAACTGATCAAATCACTTTTTCTAATTGTGCATTTCTTTGCTACTGCCAAATTTGAATTGAGTGTACTTATCGTGTTCCTTAGCTCATTTTGAATATATTAGAATAAAAAAATTTTCAAAAAATGCAAATTTGCAAATGTAGAACTAATCAAATCACTTTTTCTAATTTAGCATTTCTTTGCTACTGCCAAATTTTAATTGAGTGTACTTATGGTGTTCCTTGGCTCATTTTGAATACATTAGAATAAAAAAATTATTAAAAAATGCAAATTTGTATATTTAAAGCTAATCAAATTACTTGTAGTAATAGAGTAATTTTTTTTGATAATGCCAAATTTGAATTGAGTGTACTCGCTGTGTTCCTTAGCTCACTTTGAATATACTAGGATAAAAAAATTTTCAAAAATGCAAATTTGTATATTTAAAGCTAATCAAATCACTTGTAGTAATACAGTAAGTTTTTTGGATAATGCCAAATTTGAATTGAGTGTACTCGTTGTGTTCTTCAGCCCATTCTGAATATACTAGTAAAAAGAATTGTCAAAAAATGCAAATTTGCAAAAGTAAAACTGATCAAATCACTTTTTCTAATTTAGCATTTCTTTGCTACTGCCAAATTTGAATTGAGTGTAGTCGCTGTGTTCCTTAGCTCACTTTGAATATACTAGGATAAAAAAATTGTCAAAAATGCAAATTTGTATATTTAAAGCTAATCAAATCACTTGTAGTAATACAGTAATTTTTTTGGATAATGCCAAATTTGAATTGAGTGTACTCGTTGTGTTCCTCAGCTCATTCTGAATATACTAGTAAAAAGAATTGTCAAAAAATGCAAATTTGCAAACGTAAAACTGATCAAATCACTTTTTCTAATTTAGCATTTCTTTACTACTGCCAAATTTGAATAGAGTGTACTTATGGTGTTCCTTGGCTCATTTTAAATATATTAGAATAAAAAAATTATTAAAAAATGCAAATTTGTATATTTAAAGCTAATCAAATTACTTGTAGTAATAGAGTAATTTTTTTTGATAATGCCAAATTTGAATTGAGTGTACTCGCTGTGTTCCTTAGCTCACTTTGAATATACTAGGATAAAAAAATTGTCAAAAATGCAAATTTGTATATTTAAAGCTAATCAAAACACTTGTAGTAATACAGTATTTTTTTTTGGATAATGCCAAATTTCAATTGAGTGTACTCGTTGTGTTCTTCAGCTCATTCTGAATATACTAGTAAAAAGAATTGTCAAAAAATGCAAATTTGCAAAAGTAAAACTGATCAAATCACTTTTTCTAATTTAGCATTTCTTTGCTACTGCCAAATTTGAATAGAGTGTACTTATGGTGTTTCTTGGCTCATTTTAAATATATTAGAATAAAAAAATTATTAAAAAATGCAAATTTGTATATTTAAAGCTAATCAAATTACTTGTAGTAATAGAGTAATTTTTTTTGATAATGCCAAATTTGAATTGAGTGTACTCGCTGTGTTCCTTAGCTCACTTTGAATATACTAGGATAAAAAAATTGTCAAAAATGCAAATTTGTATATTTAAAGCTAATCAAATCACTTGTAGTAATACAGTAATTTTTTTGGATAATGCCAAATTTGAATTGAGTGTACTCGTTGTGTTCCTCAGCTCATTCTGAATATACTAGTAAAAAGAATTGTCAAAAAATGCAAATTTGCAAAAGTAAAACTGATCAAATCACTTTTTCTAATTTAGCATTTCTTTACTACTGCCAAATTTAAATAGAGTGTACTTATGGTGTTCCTTGGCTCATTTTAAATATATTAGAATAAAAAAATTATTAAAAAATACAAATTTGTATATTTAAAGCTAATCAAATTACTTGTAGTAATAGAGAAATTTTTTTTGATAATGCCAAATTTGAATTGAGTGTACTCGCTGTGTTCCTTAGCTCACTTTGAATATACTAGGATAAAAAATTGTCAAAAATGCAAATTTGTATATTCAAAGCTAATCAAATCACTTGTAGTAATACGGTCTTCTTTTGGATAATGCCAAATTTGAATTGAGTGTACTCGTTGTGTTCCTCAGCTCATTCTGAATATACTAGTAAAAAGAATTGTCAAAAAATGCAAATTTGTAAAAGTAAAACTGATCAAATCACTTTTTCTAATTGTGCATTTCTTTGCTACTGCCAAATTTGAATTGAGTCTACTTATCGTATTCCTTAGCTCCTTTTGAATATATTAGAATAAAAAAATTGTCAAAAAATTCAAATTTGCAATTGTAGAACTAATCAAATCATTTTTTTTAATAGTGTAATTTTTTTGCTACTGCCAAATTTGAACTAAGTGTACTCCTCGTGCTTCTTAGCTCGTTAAGAACATATCAATGGCAGTGGTGGTTTGACATCATGTGGATTACAACCAAAGTTCTCGGCGTTATATCAGCCAAGTTCTTGTTCCGTGTATGTCTTTTTTGAAGTGTGTGCAAGTATTCTCCACTCCATCTCTTCCAAAAACTCTGTATCATGCTCTACAGTAGTTGCTAACGAGTCAGACGTCCGATCTTAATCACACCAAGATCTGGATCAGGTAGTATAACTGAATTCAATGATTCCAGAATCAAAAATTGAAAATTATTGGGCTCTGAAAATTTAATTCTTCACAGATTTAAACCATTGAAATGAGATGATGAAGCTGGATTGAAAGACTACCAACTCATATCAAATCATATTAAAAATAATTTAATGAAGACAGAAACATTGAAGATTACCTATTTATTTTTATGTAAAATCGTCACAACAATATTTTTAACACCGCTATTATCGCATTAAAATTTTCCAATAATCCCAATAATTTTGTTTGTTACTACATTATAATCGAGTATTTTATCTAGTAAATATACTCGTAAACGGTAACTACCAAGAATTTTATATATCAGAAACTTAATATAAACAACACAATTGTAATGTCACAAGTGCTACATCGGTAGGTTTTATCGCCTTACCGCAAACAATTCTAAACATTCAACAATATAACTCACCCAAATACTAAAATTCTTGCGAACCCCAAGAAATTATTGTTTTGAATTTCCTCGAACGTGATAAGTTATAAATACAGAAAACATACTTGCTTATTTTTAATTCACTTGTAGACATTGTGTAGACAAAATTAACAATGATTTTAAAATTATTTGTTTTAATCACGTTATTTTGTGCTAATTTTATTCAATCCGCGAATATTTTAGCGTTATTTTCATCTCCAAGTAAAAGTCATTTTATCGTGTTTCAACCGTTGTTGGAAAAATTAACCGAAAGGGGACATCAAGTTGATGTTTTGAGTCATTTTCCAAGAAAACAACGTTTAATTGGGTAATGATATTATTTTAATTTAATTTATTATTAATTATGCTAATAATAATTTTATTTAGATACACAGATCTTAGTGTCAGAGGTAATGAAAGCGATTATAAGAATTTTTATATAGATTTAGAAAAAGTTAAACGATATTCTTTCCGAGATATTTTAACATTAATGAATTATAATTGCGGGGTAAATACTTGTAAGAACATAAAAAGTAGTATGGCAATTCGAAATTTATTGCGCAGTAAAAAACATTACGATTTGATTATAACGGAAATTTTCGTTAGCGATTGCTTAATGGGTTTCGTAAAGATTTTTGATGCGCCAATAATAGGGATGACGAGTAGTGTTAATCTTCCATGGTCGAGTGATTTTATTGGTTTACCAGACAATCCTGCATATATCCCAAATTATTTCAGCCCATACACTGAAGATATGACGTTTTATGAAAAAGTAATGAACACCGTCGTTTTGTACTCGACAAAAATTTGGCATAAGTACTACCCAAACGATGAGACAAATAAATTTATTAAGGAAATGTTTGGGAGAAACACTCCCCATGTAGATGAGTTTCGCAAAAATGTTTCGTTGATTATGGTTAATAGCCATTTTAGTCTACAACAATCTCGACCATTACCTCCAAATTTCGTCGAAATCGGTGGGATACATTTAAAATCGAATCCAGTTTTACCCAAAGAATTTGAGAGTTATATGGAAACAGATTTAAAAGGGGTTATTTTTTTGAGTTTTGGAACGCTTTTTAAGTCGGAAAAGTTCCCCGATAACAAATTAAAACCGTTTTTTGAGGCATTATCAGAAATTCCTTACAAAATCTTATGGAAAGGTAACAGATCGGACGTAGCTAAACATTTAAATGTACCAACAAACGTTCATTTCATCACTTGGGCCCCACAATTTGAAATCTTATGTAATTTATTTTTTTTGATTTTTTTTTATTACTTAAAAATATAAATTTGTAGGTCATCCCAACTTAAAATTGTTTATAAGCCATTGTGGGTTAGCCAGCGCCCAAGAAGCGATTTTTTGCGGAAAACCAATCTTTTCGTTTCCAGTTTGGGTCGATCAATTAGCAACGGCAAAAATGATCTCTCATAAAGGTTTGGGATTAAGTATTCCGTTATTACAGGATTTTACTAAAGAGATGTTATCAAATGTGTTACATCAACTATTGGAAAATCCGAAGTAAGTTTGATAAAAAAAATTCCAAGAGCAAAAGTTATCTTAATGCCTTTTAGATACACCAAAAATGCTCGCCGTTTATCGGAATTATTCCAAGATAGGCTTACGAGCCCATTAGATACGGCCGTTTATTGGACCGAATATATTATTCGACACAAAGGAGCTCCGCATTTAATGTCGAAAGCGGCCGATTTAAGTTTTTATGAATATCACTGTTTAGATATTGCGGGTTCTATTGTTTTGGTTATTTTGATTTTGGTATGGGGTTTTTATAAGATTTTGAAAAAAATTTTAAGTGTTCGAATTAATTTTAAGGTATCTAAAAATAAATTAAATTAGTTTAACCCATATTTTTTACAACAATATTTTTAAAATAAAAGTAGTTTTAAATAAAGATTATCTACTCATTTTCTCATTTTTACAATTTTCTCAAATATTTTTAAAAAGAATTTAAACGAACGGAATTAAGTTATGTGAGAGATTTTTTTTGAATAACTTCTCTTTTGAAGCGAAAAGCTCATGATTTACACACACTTTTTAAATATTTGTTGCATTCCATAAATTTTATTACGCTTTTTAATTAAAAAGTCAACCTTGTTCTATTCATTTTAAATCATTACCTAAAAAATAATAAATATGCGATAATGAATTAGTAGGTGCTCATAAATTTCGTTATCTCCATAAAAAATCCTTCAATACATATCGAAATGAATTCTGTTTTCGTAACATGGTAACAAGTAACATATTAACAGAAAACTGTAATTTGAAAGAACATTCATCGAGCTCGACGTCGTCCAGTTTAATGTAAACTAGAAAGAAGTTGTTCAATTTCAATTGAAGAATGTGAATCCCCAAAAAGAAAATTGCGGGGTAGCTTAAGCAGCTTGTCATACAACACAAAAGAACAATCATGATCTCTTAGAGAGCACCATAGACCTAAAAGAATCATTATTCCATCTGTTACTAGCTCAATGCTTCTATGAAATCTTTGCAACATACCATTACTTTAGGGGTGGTAAAAGGAAGTTCGAATTTGGTTAATCCCTAAAAGATCATTGAATTGCCGAAAAGGTTTGGCGTGATACCAAATCTTACATTTGACCAATTAAAACTTACTTTAAAATTTCTTCAAAATCATAATGCGGGCGAAGAATATTGAAAATTTGAGAATGAATAAAGAGTTTCTACATTTTGAGGTTGTGGAAAATTATTAATTGCCTTGATTCTTACTTGTGAAGGAACAATTCCTTTTGAGGAAGCCTTCTGATTGAAAAAATCTAATGAAGAACTGCAAAAAGAAAATTTAGACCGAAAATCTCGTTAAATCTCGTTATATGTATCAATCTTCTTCGGCTACCGGTATTTGGTGATATGCCCGATACAAAATCGATTTTGGAGAAGATTGTGCAATCATCAATTGCGAACTCTGGCAAAATTAATTGACGATAATCACCACATGGACACCAATGAAATCATTTTGGGCACAATCTCCGTTATATAAGAAATAAAATTTGCAATGAAAATGGACAACAAATGCCTAAAGAAATCATGTGTTCAAATTTTTTTTGTTATGGTTAATTTATAGAGACCTAATCATCATCTTGGACGACGAGAATGATAATGAGAGAGTGAAATTCTTTGAATAGAACCAATAGAACATAATTTTGTTGTATGCCTATAACGATTTCAAATATATCGGAAACATTTGTGCCAATAATAGGTTTATTTACATCTGTTATACTGAAGATATGAGCAAAATTTTGTCTTAGTCGTAAAGTTAATGTTAAAAGTCAACATCAGCGGTAACAGACGAAGTTGTGTCTCTGTTACGATTTCGATAAAATTTGTAAGGAAGGATAAAAATATCAGCACCAGTATCAATAAAAATTAGATGTTGGTTTGGTCATCATAGACTTACAGATAAAAACTAATCCCATTTGATGATGATTTAATGATATAATGACAAATTGGGTGGCATGAACGTTGTGGAGGAGGATATCTCGAAAAAAAACGTGATTTATTTGTTGATCTGTTGCAATTCGGACAATGATTAGGTAAGGTTGCAAATTCATTTACTTTGGAATTTAAAGAGTTAAAATTTGATAGCATTTGGAACTGCAATTGGAGCATTTGTTGTGAGTTTGCACTTATAGTAACTGATAAAAAAAGAAATTTAATTAGTTCTACGTGCCAAGATCTTCTGGGTTATCTAATTTATTAATTTCGACATTATCAAAATGGGAAGATGAGGCATTCTTCTTATTTCATCTTATTATCTTCTGTCTATCTTATTTTTGTCTGAGCAGACCTGAAAAGGTTCATCATGATCCATTCCACGTTTCTGAGTAAAACCGATTGCCACCAATCTTTCTCTAAAAATAGCTTTTTTATCACGTCCACATTTTCTTTTAAACAATCATTTATTTTTCACTAAAGTTGCCTTCTCTGAAAGTTTAACCAGTTTCCAAGCGTTATACTGGTCAAATATTTTCACTTCTTTCATTGCTTGTTTTCAAAATTTAACTTCTTCCCTAGATACTACTTCTTCATATGAGCTTTGTCCTATTTTTAAACTGCTTTTAGCTCACACAAGTATGTTATATAATCTTTATATTCCTTTGGATTTGGTGTTCCTTCTGATTTTCTTCGTGTTTGTTCATTCTTCATTTCATTTCTATAATTTCTTCTTCATATTCAACTAAATTTGTAGATTGTTCAGATTGTTCTTCATTTCTTCACTGAATCTAATTTTATTAATACTGTCATCATGTAAGTAAGAAACATTTCACGACCGGTGTTAATTGAACTAAAATTAGAACTAACACTGGCATTAACGCTAAAACTATTAGAAATCGTCGCGTTACCAACAGATAAGGGAAATGTCACCGTTGTGCTGGATAAAGAAGAATATAACGCCAAAATGATGGACCTACTGAAATCGGCCACCTTCAGGAATATCAAGAAGGAGCCTACAGAGAAGATCATAAAGAAAATTGTAACATCCATAAGTATTACACCGGAACCCCTGAAAGGATTGTTTGTGCAGGCCAGACGTCCCCCTTCGTCTTGTCGTGAGTACCACCAGCTCCCCAACGTACCTATTAGCCAAACATATCGCGAAAATTCTTTTACAGGCAACGCGAAATCATATATAAGGGTCTCTACACATTTTGTGGAATCAGTAAAGTGTGTAAAGTTAGATGCTGAGGATGTTTTCGATGTAGAATTTCTTTTTACTAGGGTACCAATTAAGGATGCTCTTTTTTTATTTTAATTCGAAAGGAGAGTTTAATGAGCAGTTTGAAGGGGTAGCTAATTTTTGTATGGAATTATTCGAAGATGTTTTGAAGAAGAGCCAATGATCAAGTTTCTCATGATCAAGTTTACCATGGAAACGGAACCTTCAAAGCAGTTACCCTTCTTAGATGTATTGATCACTAGGAGGACAAATGGTGACTTGCAACTTGGGGTGTGTCGGAACTTGGAGGCAACATATTGGTACCAACACTATTGGTACTTGGAGGCAACATCACATCATCATCCCCAACAGAAGAGGTCCGCAATCTTTCCTGTTTATCCTCACAGCAAACCACACATTTGTATGAATCGCATAAATTAATAGGGATTCCCTCATCTAACCTCTTCTCCAATCTTACGAACAAGATCACTTTGTGTCATGTCAATGTCCAGAGTCTAACTGCCTACTTTAATGACTTTTTGATCACATTTGAATCTGGTATTTTTTACATCATCTTGGTAAGTGAAACCTGGCTCAAGCCTTCCCTACATTCTCCTATGTTTATTCTTCCGAACTATCGTCTGTTGAGAAATGATCGTGTGTTTTCTAGGGGGAGGTGTGGCTGCATATGTTAAAGATCACCTACAGGTTGACTCGATTGGAATGGAAGCGAGTAATGGAGTTCCTTTTGATTAAGGTTACGTGTGTTAATGCTAAACTACTATTGGGTGTTTTTATTGTTTCTCAATGATGAATTACTTTGAGCAAGTTAAGGATCTCATTGAAAGACACAGTATGTGCTATGACACCATAGTATTAATGGCCGATGTCAATACGGGTATATTGAGAGATGACCGTATGAGGACCTTTATGTGCCATTACTGATGACCCCGATAACTATGATGCCTTAACCCCTGGACATTTTCTAATCGGATCCTCTCTTTCTGTAATCCCAGAGCCATCGTTACTGAATGAAAAATTCTCACGACTAACCCGATTTCAATTATTACGAAGGATGGTTGATGATTTTTGGAAGAGATGGCATCAGTTTTATCTCCAGTCAATCCAGAACGCTACAAAGTGGTTCGAGGGGCGAAGCTTACCTGTTGTAGGAGACTTGGTCTTAGTCAGGGATGAGCGTCTACCTCCTTCAAAGTGGCTGATGGCGCGAGTTGTGGAATTGCATCCGGGGGCTGATGGACTTATTAGGGTTGCAACCATAAAAACATCCACCACGACATTGGTGCGACCCATTGTCAAATTGTCTGTTCTCCCTCTTTTTTTTCTTTTTTTTTAATTTTGTTATGAATTATTCATTATTCTTACCTTTTTTTTGTCATCGAGATTTGTTGACGAGTTTTATTCAACCTGATCGAGAGATTTGAATGTGATTATTCGCGATCAAATTCAAATAGTTAGTGAGAAACTTCGATTTGTTACTTCATTCTGAAATCTCTTTATCATCTCATCTCAGCCAACCCCTTCCTTCGTCTGAGTCTCTGCTTAACTTGATCATCTCGTCTTACACCGATAAGATTCTTGTTCACGGTCAGCTGCCAGCTCTTAATCTATCTTACCGAGATTTCAAACATTTTAACCATCAAGAACTCAACTCTGATGATCTTATGACGGACATTGATGCGAAAGTTAATTATTTTAATAATAAAGCATGACTAACATGCTCCGATAAGGCAATGGAGTGTGAAACATTTTCCCAATCCCTGGTTAACTAAAATGATATTAGGGGTCTCATGAGAGAACGTAATAGAGCAAAAGTGTTGTATAGACGTAACCTGGCAGTTGATAACTACAACTGCTATCGCTCTCTGCGTAATAGGTGCAACCACAAATGCAAAAATGCCACTCAGAAATCTACCTTAACTCAAATCATTCGTGCATCAAGGAATGTGAGCATAGATGATACTCGTGGTTTTTCATTGACTATGGTTGACTCGGAGGTTGTTCGTGGAGCTGTTACTCAAACCCGCTCTACTCCCGACAAATAAGGTCCGCTGTGATGCAGACCTTATTTGTATAAAATAAATTTTGCCAATACTAGATTCTGTTGTGCCTCCGCTGATCCATATTTTTAACTTCTCTTTTGAATCATCCTCCTTCCGATCTATATGGGGAAACATACTCAAGTTGTTCCCATTCCCAAATTGAAGACCCCAAATTTTGCAGCAATTTTGCATCAGTGTAATACACCCAGGTTTATGATTTTCTTGAGGAGCATCGATTGATCAGTGACAAGCAGTCTGGTTTCCGACGGGGTCATAATACTACTACTCCCGTGATGAAGATCATGGATGATGTAAGACTTGCCTATGATAATCGTCGTCTCACTATTTTGGTTCTATTTGATTGCAGCAAAGCCTTTGATTCTGTCGATTACGATCTTTTTCTTTCTATACTTTCATTTATTGGTCTTTCAACCTTTTCCAATCGCTTTGAACTTTCTTATGGCGTGCCCCTCCATTAGTGTTTTCGCATTGATAGTGTCGCGAAGGTTATTTCTTCAAATTTTCATCTTTAAGCGAATAATCTGCAGATTTATACCGATACATTAATTGATGACTTTCCTCAAGCTATTGAGCGAACTAATAATGATCTTGCTAAAGTGTTTGAGTGGTCTAAACTATACGGTTTGAAGGTCAATGCTAATAAGATTCAAGCCATAATATTTGGTACAAATCCTTTACGCAGCAGGGTGCCTACCTTTGCTAGCTCGCAACTTTTACTTGGTGACAC
This sequence comes from Onthophagus sagittarius, assembly GCA_036711965.1. Lineage (NCBI taxonomy): Eukaryota > Metazoa > Arthropoda > Insecta > Coleoptera > Scarabaeidae > Onthophagus > Onthophagus sagittarius. The sequence goes on from JASERS010000005.1 coordinate 34,075,751, forward strand.
CGTCATTAATTTCGGATGTAGTTAAGAATCTTGGAGTTATGATGGACTCTGCACTGTTTTGGGCCCCCCGGTTCAGGCTATCTATATAAGAGGGTTAACTCCTGTTTACTCCTGTTCCTTCATATGTTCGACGCAACCTCTGTTATTCGCTTATTTTTCATGTCAGCAACTATTCATATTTATATCATTCATTATTAGCAACTACATGCATAGATATCCTCTAACCAGTTCAGTAAATTACCGTAAAATTTTCACTTACATTGTAGCATTAAAGGCATTCGATTCTTTAATCAATTTTTCTATCGTTTGTTTTCCATATTAGGATATTTGTTTTATAATGACTCATCTGCTTGCATCGCATACATTTTATATTCTTTAAGTCGTTAACTTTATTATTACATCGTGGATGTGTTCTTTCTACAGCATGTTTCTCCGGCAATCATACTAATAAAAATAATCCAGTCTACTCTTCATCTACCTTAGATGAAGACCATTAGACGCACGACTAAACCGAAACTTTCTAATTCTAGGTCGAGAGTTAATTCTAGTTTTATTTCCTTAAATGTAGAACTAGAATCATTCGGGTTTAACTGTACATCATTCAAACTCGAATGATTCTAGAAATATGAAAAATTCCGTTGCCGAAGTAATTTTCACACTGAAATTTCACTGACACTGAAAAAATGTTTTATTCTTTAATATTTCTTTAACTTTTCTTTCTTTTCTACTGAAAACTTATGGCGATAATTTTTTTTGTTTATTTCTTTAAGTATTTACAACGCAGATAAATTGTTAGCTATAAATAATTAAAGATTGTTACTAATATATAAAGTATAACTTATAAAGATAATAAACACACATAACTTTAATAAGATTATAAAAATTATTCAATCTTTCGTTTAAACATTGCAAAGTAAAATCTTAATCTTAAAATTCTTTTTAAAACCTTGTAAAAAATCCAGAATAAAACCAAAACAACAAAACACAACGTAAACGCAACATCCAAGCAATAATATTCATAAAATCTTAAATCTGCTGCTTTTGATTTTAAATGTGAAGCTCCTTTGTGTCGAATAACATATTCAGTCCAATACACCGCTGTATCTAATGGACTAACTTGTCTATCTCGAAATATTTCAGATAAACGACGAGCATTTTCGGTAAATCTTAAAATTTAAAAACATAATATTTCATGTTATGTAACATTTTAAACCTACTTTGGATTTTGTAGTAATTGTAGCAACGCATTTAACAATTTCTCTTTCGTAATATCTTGTAATAACGGAATTGTTAAACCTGCACCTTTAGATGTGATCAATTTTGCTTGCGCGAATTGATCGGCCCAAATTGGAAGGGCTAAGAGGGGTTTTCCACAATAAACCGCTTCTTGTGTGCCACCCAACCCGCAATGACTAATAAAAAGTTTTAAATTAGGATGACCTAAAAAATTAATATATTATTATTATGAAATTATTACAAATTAGTACATACATAAAATTTCTAATTGTGGTGCCCAAGAAACGAACTCAATATTCGATGGGATATTTAAATGTTTAGCTACATCCGATCGTTTTCCTTTCCATAAGATTTTATAAGGGATTTCTGATAACGCCTCAAAAATCGGTTTTAATTTATAATCGGGGAATGCTTCTGATTTAAAAGTTGTTCCAAAACTTAAATAAACGACTCCTTTTAAGTCTGTTTTAAGATGTTTTTCAAATTCTTTTGGTAAAATTGGGTTCGGCTTTAAATGTATTCCCCCGATTTCGATAAAATTTGGGGGTAACGGCCGAGATTGTTGTAAACTAAAATGACTATTAACCATAACCAAGCTGATATTCTTGCGAATATCTTCTACGTGTGGGGTGTTTCTTCCAAACGTTTCTTGTATGAATTTATTAGCTTCTTCAGTTGGATAATAAGTATGCCAAATTTTTATTAGTTGTAACGTAACAGAATTAATTAATTTTTCTAAAAATGTCATATCTTGAGTGTACGAAGTAAAATAATTTGGTATATACGAAGGATTATCTGGTAAACCAATTAAATCGCTTGCCCATGGCAAATTAACACTGCTAGTCATTGCTATTATTGGAGCATTATATGTACTTGCCAATCCAAGGGCACAATCACTATAGAATATCTCTGTTATAATCAAGTCGTATTCTTTTCTATTTTTGATCAAATTTTGGGTTGTCGTCCTATTTTGTGAATGATAACAAATTGTAACTCCGGCATTAAAATTAACTATGTTTAAAAGATTTAACGGAGACAATGATTTAATCATTTCAATGTCTATATCAAATGAGTAATGTTCCTCCTCTCTTCTTACACTATAATCTGTATAACTAATAAGGAGTTATTATAATTTGATGATTCGAAAAATTTAACTTACCCATTTAAAGGTTTGTCTCTTGGAAAATGACTTAATACATCAATCTTATGTCCTCTCTCGGCCAATTTTTCCAGTAACTTTTGAAATATGGCGAAATGGCTTCTACATGGATTCGGAAAAAGCGCTAAAATATTTGCGGAATAAGTCAAGTTTGCGTAAAATAAAGTGATTAATATAAATGATTTTAAAAACATCCTTAGTTAAGTTTCGAGTAGTTTTAAAAGAAAGCCAATATACAATCGCCTTTTATAAGTTTCATACCTGATAAATTCCGTATCTAAGAAATAGTTTTTTAAATTCTCTGTTAAGGTGTTAGAATTTTTGTTCCATTCTCATGTTTTACTTAATTATATTTATTTTTTTAAAACATTGATAATAATTTTTCAACTTAATGAACGTATTATAAGGAAACTCTAGTAAGGAAAAAATTGTTTTCATTTTAATATTATAAAGCGAAAGTTATTTTAAACAAATTTTTGCGTTTTTATAATTTATTGTTTTTAAACAAATGCGGCGATAATAAATTATACAAATTTTTTTTTATTTAATAGTATGATGACTTGACAATTATATGCGAATTATATGAGTTAATCTGATTGTGTTGTTTTAGGAATATGTTCTGGTGAGGAAATTTGATATAAATTTTCATAACTGAAAGGCATAATTAAAAGAAAAAATGAACATAAATAATAACAATAAAATAGAAAAGGTGAAAACAATAAAATCGATTAAAAAGTTTAGAGATTAGATATAATTACTGTTAAAATAAAGAGACGAAAAAGATATAAAATTACGACACTATCCCAGTGAATGTTTTTCTCAGACTGGTTGAGTAGGTGTTATTGTATTTGAAAGGAATAGGGGTGGGGTGAGGAAGAGAGAAAGAAAAAGAAGTTATGACACTATAATGCAGAATTAAATAAATTTGGTAAAAATTCTCGGGATGGCCCATTCCATACTTTCGTTGATTCCTTTCTTCGTTCTTTACATTTATAATGAGTTTACAACATTCGATGCTTATATTATGTAGATGATCTTTAATGTGTTTATGAACAACTTAAGTTTGTTTAGTAATGTGCTCTTTAAATCTCACAAAGATTTATACCTGTCTGACCTACATATGTATTTTTCGTTTCTTCCAGTCCACGTTTCGCTTCTTCGTCAATCAATTGTTGTACAATCTTGTTTATATTTCTTTCCCATCTGCTTCTACGAAGACGATGAGACTAGGAATCGCATAACTATTTTCATCTATTTCTCCTCATAATATTTTTTCATACGTTTCTTCCTGCCAGTTCATCTCGATTATTTCTTGTAGTGTTTCGTTTTCCGTCTGTTCATTTCCATATGCAACATTTTTATTTCTAACTTCTCTATTATTTTCTTCTTTTCTGGATTCTTTGTAGTTTCTTCATCATACTTTATACTTTCTTATAGCCTGCCTTCATCGGATCAGCAGTATTTTGCTGCATCAAACCGTTATTCTCCTATATTTTGCTCTCTAAAACTTTTACTATTTCTCCCATTCCTTTCTCCTTTTGTTGTCTCCAGTCTATTCCCTTTCCCATTGTTTTACTTTCTTCCCGATTTCTCTTACTTTTCCTTATCTAGGGGCTACCCCAGATAAAACCCTCTCCTAGAATCCACATTTGCAAGGAGTTTTACATACAACTAGACAACCCTTGTGGATTTGTAGTTTTTGAAAGGCTGTACTAGCTTTATGTGGCTATGGTTAAACCAATGTCCAAGTCTCTGGTGCAAGAAGTTCTACGTTAACTCTAGCAAATTTATGTTCTACTTGGCCTAACTCCTTTGCACATGCATATAGAGAAAGTGGTCAGAACTACCATTTACAAATTTAGGTAATGTGCTCAATCCTGTTCTGATATTGTGACAGATACTCTGATTCAGGCAGATAATTACATGTTCACAGATGAATCAAAAACATCAGAAGGGGTTGGAACAGGACTACACTGCCAAGGACTTTGCATCAGACAAGCTTACAGCCTGGGTACTTACTGCGCTGTATTTCAGGCGGAAGTATTTGCTGTGGACTTGGGAGCCAACTCCTTCTTAAAAGAGGGGTGAAGAATATGACGATAAAATTATTTTCAGATAGTCAAGTCGCACTCCAGGCACTATAAGCTATGAAAATGGTGTCGTCTCTGCTTAATGACTGTAAGAGAAGTTTAAACACATTGAGTATAACTGAGATTCTTTTCAAGTAGAGAGTAGCGATAACTGAGGTTCCAGGTGAGTATGGAGTTGCTGACCAAACACAGGATTAGACTGTGTAGTGAGGAAATACTGCGCCTATAGTAGGACCAGATCTTCTGGAATGAGACATACGAAGTTATTTGTTGACATAACCCGGGAATATATTTAGGACATGCTCGCACCTCATTGTCAATTAACTACACCTCATCTTATTGGGCATAGCCGATGATATTGAATGTGGACAGATTATCTCCCATAAGGATTCACCGTGCAAGGTAACCTTATCTATCGGGTTGGGTTGATCCCGATAGATAAGATTACCTTAGATCCTTAGTGTAAACTTGGTTGGTCCGCACACCCAATATGTAATTTATGTAATACAATCTATTAGAAGCGATTATGGGAGTATGGGACATTTGGTTGTCTCAAAAGGGTTGCTTGAATGGACAGCACCCATTAATACAGTTGTCCAAGGAACTTATTTATTGCTGATTCAGACCCAACCGAACCCAATCCAATCTGGTATTGCTAATTAAATGAAACTTTGATCTCAATTTATCAGAAACCAAATATAACGTGTTTTTGAAAATCAACAACAAATGATCTCCAAATTATATCCATTAAAATCGATTATCGACGATCCATAAAATCGACGATCATATGAAACTTTTGATTGTGTCAAAAAGGTTGCTTGGAATGAAACTGATTTATTGTTATTAAACGGATTGATTGAAACTTTCATTCTTTCCTGATTCAGATCCAACCCAACCGAACCAAACCAAACCAAACCCAAGCCAACCCAACCTTTTTCTTTTTTTAACGAGGTCGGTGAAAATCTGCGAACAGATATCCGGCCTGGGATCTTGAGCAGCTCCGACCCACTCCGACCCACTAAAAAACCATTTCCTCGTCGTATTTCACTCCGAAATCGTATGCACATTCCCAGTTCTTTTTCCTAATATTCTTCGCCTTCCCTATGACGTAAAGAGCTCATTCTTCTCCTCACCTCACCTCTCATTCTCCATCCCGTACAAGCTGTAACAAAATCAAAAATTCCCATTACTTTTTCATTCTTTCATTTTCTCATTCACATTCCCGGCTTGGGAAGGCGGTGTACCTCGATCCTCTTTTTTTTCTCACCCATATTAATCTCCTTCATTAATAATCGCTTTTTTATTCTCTCCAATAAATAGGGGAAAAACAAAGTTTTCCTATTAATTTTTATATTTGTCACATAACCGGCTTAGGGAGGCAGGGAGGTGCGCCTCCCTCTTTAATCCATCTTCGTCTGCTCCATTCTCTCCTCTCCTCACTAGTCGTCTCATAATCTACCTTTCTTCCTAGTCGTCCACTGACTTCTGTCCCCGCTCTCTTGCTCTCTTCCGCTTCCTTTTCGATCATGATCTTTCATAAGAGGTTCATTATCGCATCACCCTCCTCTTCATATTCAATCAGCAGTTTCGCTACATTCTCTTTTAGTATCGTTCTTCAGTATCTTTACGATCTCTATCCTGTTTTCCGCATCGGAACCAGCATTCATCTGATACCACCCTTTTTATCCTTTTTAAATATTTGCAAATATGTTGCAAATAATCCGTGGTCCATTATAGTTTGTGAGTTTATAGTGAGTTCTTTTAGTTGCCATTCTCTAACGTCGCTTATAAAATTCTTTAACTATTTCATTGGTTATACCATGATTTTCAGGTGTTCTCCTTAACTTCAACTGACTTAGTGCATTCTCAAGCTTTTTCTTTAAATTCTAGAACTAAAATTAAGACTAGTTCTCAACTGACTCTCAGACTGAAGAGTCTCTTCAGTCTGACTATTCCTTCCCTTGTAGTTATCCATCCTTTCGCTTCCGTCTAATCCAACCCAACTCAACCCATCTCTTTTTTACGAAGTTAGGGAAAATCTACGAATAGACATCTTGCCATGGATGATGGGCAGCCAAATTGTGTGGAGTTGGGGCCAAAGACCCCGACCCATTAAAAACCGCTTTCCTCATCTTCTCTAGAATCATAAGTAGACATTTCTTCAGAATTGCTCTTGCGCTTGTTTTTTAGAGATGCTTCTTCCTCCAAACTTTGTCAGTTTTTTCATACCCAAACCAACACTCACCCGATTTTTTTTAATTTCTTCAGGTAGCTTCCAAAGCTACCTTGCTTAGTTATTTACTGCATCGTGTAAGAACGCTGCTCCATCCTTTGTGGTTCTCCCACTTTTCCTGCGTCATTTCTGCATCATTCCAACTGCAGATGTCTTTTGGTACTCCCTCTATTCCTCCAATTCTTCGCTCTTTCCTTTATCATTAGGTTCAATGGTGGGCACCCAAACCGTTTCCATTTCTACAGTACGCAGATGTTGTTGTAAGCTGATGTTGCTATCACGTACTTGCGTTCTGTATAGCGAATCATTCTTAAATACTGAGCTTATTGTTGTGTTTTTTGCCATTTTTATGGCACGGTCCTTCCACTCTCGGCAACAGTTTTAACAACACATTTTGCATTGTTATTTCCTTCGTCGATCTAAAATCACAATTTTCGTTTTAGACTCTTCCATTTTCAATCCCATTTCTTGTAGGCACTCTGCAACTCTTAATTATATATTTAGCTTTCCTTGTTGTTGCATCTGGTGTCCTACCTTCCACCACAAATGCAAGATCATCTGTATATCCCAGCACCTTCTTTCTCTCCTCCTGTGTTCCTTCAAGAATCTTGTTTTAATACAAAATTTAATACCTCCCATCACAGTCTTGTGAGATACCGCAGTTCATTTTCGTCTATCGCTATTTGGTAGTAATTTCGTCTTCTGGGTTAAATATGAGTTTATCAGGCTTCTGATTGGTATCGCAACTTTAGTTTCTCCAATGTCTTTCTTACTTCTTCATATTTTTAAATGATTACGCTAAACCATCTATTCGTAAATGCTTCCCTTTTTGTAAGCGAACTGAAAGTTGCGTATCACGTGATGGGCTTCAAGTTGCTCCATCAGTGTTTTGTTAACTAGTCTTTCTAGAAGTTTCCACGCCACACTTAGTATTCATAGAGGCCTATGTGATTACATCCTTCCTGATTTCATTGGCTTCTCTATTAACAATGGTTTTGTTTCCTTCCAAATCCTCGGAAAACATCATTTGTCAAAACCCAACCCAATCTAGTATTACTAATAAATGCAATTTTGATTTAGACTTGTTCCGATGAGGTCATTGGATACTACCTGGTTTTGATTAGACCTCACTTTATAAAAGGCTGATGTCATCAATTCTAACATCACTAACAGGGATAAAAATCATTATGAGAAATGCATGCAACTTAAAACGACCATCACGTATCAGAATATAATTATATGTTTTGAACGTCATTGGTCATATCACAATTTTATCTTATATTAAGGATGTGATGTTATTCCAAATTCTCACACAGAGGTGTTTCAAAAAATGATACATATCGTGCACTAAGACACACGCCAAATTTGAGATGGTTAACGCTGCATAATTTGTCATCTTCATGTCATGGATTAGATGTAATTATGAAGATCTATTCAGTAGTATCTGCACTCCATACTTGTCCCATACTTAAAAATTTCAGTTAGTTCTTTTCTTATTCATTTTCTCATCCTTATTTATTTCCTATAGATGTTGAATAGTACCTACTCCGGAGGGTATATTCAATTCATATTTTTATTTCAGATGGATTCTCATACATTGATTTGATAAATCTTTTATTAAAAATTAATTTGTTGGAAAAAAAATCATTTGTTTCAAAAAAACAATTTACGGCGCAATTTATAAAATGTTTTTTATTATAGCTTCGTGATTAATGAATTTAATAAGAATGTCGCTTTCTTTGAAGATTACAATGCGCATTTTTTAAAAATTTAAACAAATAAATTCTTTTTCAGTAAAAAAATACAATTTATTTAAAAAAAATATTAAAACTAAAATTAAATTACAAACATTAATCTAATTTGTTTTTAAATATTTTGAAATGAATCCTTATGCTTAAAATCAACGATAAAACTTTATAAATAATCCACGCTAAAATGCAACCAACACAAACCAAGCATAACGCAACATCCAAACAATAATATTCATAAAAATTTAAATCGGCTGCTTTCGATTTTAAATGTTGAGCCCCTTTATGTCGAATAACATATTCGGTCCAATAAACGGCTGTATTTAAAGGACTAACGAGTCTATCCCTAAATATATTAGAAGCACGACGAACGTTTTCGTTGAATCTAAAAAAAAAATAAGTAAATTCCAAATAATGTTTTGCGTTGTTTAAAATTACTTTGGATTTTCCAACAATTCGTGCAACGCGTTTGATAATTTCTCCTTCGTAACATCTCCTAATAATGGAATAGATAACCCCCACCCTCTATCTGATACTAATTTAGCTGTTGCAAATTGATCGACCCACACTGGAAGACCCAATATGGGTTTTCCGCAATAAATTGCTTCTTGAGCGCCGGCTAAACCACAATGACTTATGAATAATTTTAAATTAGGGTGACCTAAAAAGTTGTGTTAATTAAATTAATAAATACAAAATAAAAATTAATTACATAATAATTCTTGTTGTGGAATCCATGAGACGAAATGAATGTTGGATGGTATATTTAAATGTTTGGCCACATTCGATTTTTCCCCTTTCCATAAAATTTTATAAGGAACTTGCGATAAAGCCTCAAAGAACGGTTTTAATTTATAATCGGGGAAAGTTTCTGATTTAAAAAGAGTTCCAAAACTCAAAAAAATGACTCCTTTTAGGTCGGTTTCGAGGAGATGTTCGAATTTTTTGGGTAAAATTGGGTTCGATTTTAAATGTATCCCGCCGATTTCGATAAAATTTGGGGGAACAGGTCGAGATTGTTGTAAACTGAAATGGCTATTAACCATAACTAAGCTAATATTTTTTTGGAATTCTTCAACTTGTGGAGTATTTTCCCCGAAAGTTTTTCGTAAAAATTTGTTAGATTCAGCATTCGGATAATATTTATGCCAAGCTTTCATAAATAACAAAACGAAAGTGTTCATAAATTTTTCATAAAGCGTCATATCCTCGGTGTATGGACTGAAATAATTCGGGATGTATGAAGGATTATCCGGTAATCCAATTATGTCACTTGCCCATGGAAGGTTAACACTACTCGTTAAAGCGATTATTGGCACATTAAAAATTTTATTAAACCCAATTAGACAATCCGTGATAAATATTTCTGTTATAATCAAATCGTATTTTTTTGTGGTGTTCATTAAATTTTGGATTGAGGTGTAATTCATAAATTTTTCGCAAATATTCACTCCGCAATAAAAATTAATTCTTTTTAAAACATCCAAAAAAGATACTGAGCCAATCGCCTCGAGTTCTACATTCATTGAGTAATATTCTTCTCCGATTCTTATACTAAAATCTGTGTATCTAAAGAATAATAAAATCATTAATTTAAATGAGTAAATAATCAAATTTTACTTACCCATTTAGGGGTTCTTTCCTTGGAAAATGACTTACAACATCAACTTGGTGCCCCCTTTCAACTAACTTTTCCAGCAACGGTTGAAAAACGATGAAATGGCTTTTATATTGAGTCGGAAAGAGTCCTAAAATATTCGCGGATTGGATTAAACCCGCTAATATTAGCACCAATAATAGGGTTAAATATTTAACAACCATCGCGAAGTTTCAAGCACAAAAATGGTGATTCACCCGACGTTTGTCTTTATATATACGTTAATTAACGTGTCGCTATTTCAAACAATGACTTAAATATTCCAAAAGAATTAATGGTTTTATTTATTACAAAAAAAAATTGTTGGTTACTCAGAACTGTTAAATAAAAACAAAATAATCCACATGTGGCGATAAGAATTTTTTTTATATTTATTAACATCGAAGGAAATATATCACAATTTAGTTAGCGTTTAAAGAATTTTCTTTTTTGAAATAATACGGTATTTTACAAAGCGTAGTAAATACTTAAACATGTAATAAATAGCAAAAATAGACAACAAACATGCAGAAAGTAAAATTAACACTAAATCTATACAGTAATAAGAATACCAAGGTAACGAAAGACTCATCGAACGCAAATGCGGGGCTCCTTTATGTTTTATAACATATTCGGTCCAATAAACTGCTTCATCTAAGGGAGGGATGATTCTATCTTTAAATATATTCGATGTTTTTTTGGCGTTTTGATGAAATCTACAAATTAAAGAGAGAATAAGTTAGGGTTAAAAAATGATTGAGTCGAAAATTACTTTGGATTTTCTAAAATTTCTTGGAGAGCCGTAGAAAATTTATCTTTTGTGACATCAAAAAATGGTATCATCAAACCGCTTCCTTTATCAACGGCTGCGTTTGCGTTTAGGAATTGATCACCCCAAATTGGTAATCCTAAAATGGGAGTTCCGCAATGCATCGATTCTAAGACGCTTGCGCATCCACAATGACTTATGAATAGAGTTATGTTATTGTGACCTAAAAAGATTTGATTATTTAATTGATGTTGAATTATCATATCATGCTTTATTTATGATTTGATAACGTGTAGTGCAATAAAATACAAAATTACATGTATTATCTACTCTCTTCAGGAATGGTAGGAAACTGTCGCTTGGTTGAAGATCAGATTCTGCATGAATAGCAGTAGGGGTTACTAATAAAAGTTTATTAGATATTGGTGATTTATTTATATGCTAATGATATACTAGATGCTATTCATAACAGGTTACTTTCCGCGGCAAAAGTCAAGATCATACTGAAACCTTACATTGTTGACTTAAGACTGGAAGTTCTTGTCAGAAAAGTACTCATGCTGGTTACTCTTTGTAAAGCATAGGATACATTTAGCAAACAAGATACTATCAGCGATAGACTAAATCTTTCTTTCTAAAGACTAATACTACTACCAATGGGTTTGGTAATAGAAGACTAAAATGAAAATAGACTAAAGAAAAAGACTAAAATGACAAATGGCTATAATACACTGTTGGCTAAAACCTAGCAGATTTTGTCAGAAGATTACTCATTGCTCGTATTATTCTGGTTACTGTTGGTAAAGCGTAAAGATTTTATCAGTGAAACAGTAAATCTATCTAAAGACAAACACTCCTACTAAAGAGCAAATATTACTGTCAAAAGTCTATGTACTATTCACGCCTAAGATTGCTTAACCTTACTGGTTGAAAGAAAAAGATAATGGTTGCTTATTTTGAATGAGATCTTTGTATGCTTCATAACTATATTTCGAACTATTCAAATTACTAGTATTCAAATAATCTTGTATTTTGAAGACTAACAAAATATTACTTGCCAATGATTACAATACTAATACTGTTGTATGAAAACTAGAAGATCTGGTCAGAAGATTACTCATTGGTTCTTGTGAATGCTTCTGATAAAGCATAAAGTACATTCAGCAACTGACAAGATACTATCAGTGAAATGGGAATCTATCTTTCAAAGACAAATACAACTACCAAAGATAGCAATTTATACCATAGAGATAACCATTTAATTGGTTATCTCCGAAATATGTTGGGCATATGTTACATTGTATTAGGATCCAAGGCCTAAGAATTAGATAATTTATTTTCTCACTGATGGTACGATGTGGGTAGTTTTATCATCGGCAGTGTCTGAATATGCACCAATTGAGAATGAAGTAACGCAGGGATCTATTCTAGAGCCTTTAATATTCTTGCTGTTTATAAACGATTTTTGGATGTTTGGACGATGAAGATCATATCACCATGTATGCCGATGATACTTCCGTGGCCATTGGAACTGCCCAAGATCCTGATACACTTTCTAATAAAGTCAATTTTGTGGCGAACCACTTTGAGGATTGGTGTAGAAAGAAATAGGATAATTCTAAACTTCCAAAAAACTGTATGCATTAATTTTCACATCGTCTTGGTATTAGGAGTTGATCAACGTTTGTCTTTTGGACCTTATATTGATCATATATGTTCTAAGTTGGATTCGGGGTTTTTCACCCTTTTGAAATTTAGGTATAGCTTGGAAATAGGTTGCTTGTTAAGGGAGATCATGCCCTACGATTATCTCATTTAGCTTATAATATTTTAATTTGAGGTTTGGCTACCGACTAGAAGCGTGAAATGAAATGCTTAAAAAAAGTCTTAAAAACAACAAAAAAACATGTACGTGCAGACAGTAGTTCTTAACAAAAAATGGAAGTTCTTATTTAAAATTGTCAATTTAAGAATGGTATCTCAATTTTGAGAGATACTATCTAGGATTTTGTCTAGGATGTCTAGTCTCAGAAAGAAATGATAGGTCTGCAACCACTATGTCCTGGGCTTTTAAAAGTCTCGAAATAAAGAAAACATTATTTCTCATATACCGCCTATAGATTTGTAATGAAAATACGCTTGGTATTAAAGAAATTAGTCTTTTCGAAGTAGATCGACCCTGCCAGAGCCAATATCAAGTCTTTTGGAAGCATTTTAAAACTTCTAGAAGATAACTTTAGAGATTACTTCTAGATCAGTATCTAGATCAATGTTATGAAAACATTTCAAATCTTCTGGAAGCAACATTAAGTCTTCTAGAAGCAGCATCAGGTCTTCTAGAAGCATTTTATGTTTTCTGGAATCATTGCAAATTTTCTTCTTGCAATACACAACCTTTCGGAAGAAGTGTCAAGTCTTCTAGAGTAAGTATTGAGCCGTTTGGAAGCATTTTAAAACTTCTAGAATCATTGCAAATCTTCTTCTGGTAGTAGTAAGTCCTTGGGAAGCAGCTGAAGTCTTTCTGGAAGCATTTCAAGTCTTCTGAAATCATTTCAAATGTTTTTCTTGCAATAGCAAATCCTTTGAGAGTAGTGTCAAGTCTTATAGGGGCAGTATTGAGTCTTTTGGAAGCATTTTAAAACTTCTAGACGCAGCATCACGTTTTCTACAAACATTTAAAATATTTTAAAAGTCTCGAAATAAAGAAAAAATTATTTGTTAAAAATTATTTATTCTGATTTACCGCCTGTATTTGTAATGAAAATACGCTTGGTATCAAAGAAATGAGTCTTTTCGAAATATATCAACCCTTCTAGAGCCAATATCAAGTCTTTTGGAAGCAACAGCAAGTCTTCTAGAAGTATTTCAAGTCTTCTGGAATCATTGCAAATCTTCTTCTGGCAGCAATAAATCTTTCGAAAGCTCTTTAAGTCTTCTAGAAGCAGTATCAAGTTTAATGGAATAATTTTAGGTCTTTTACAAACAATATTAAGTCTCCTAGAAGCAACATCAGTCGTTTGAAAGCATTTCAAACCTTCTAGAAGATCAATATCTAGAATAGTTGTATCAAGTCTTATGAAAGCATTTCATGTCTTTTAGAAGTAACATCACATCTCCTAGAATCAATATTAAGTCTTCTGGATGCATTGCAAATCTTTTTCTGGCAGTAGTAAATCCTTCAGAAGCAGTTCAAGTCTTTTGGAAGCAGTGTCCAGTCTTCTAGAGCCAGTATCAAGTCCTTTGGAAGCATTTTGAAACTTCTAGCAGCAGTATCAAGTTTTCCACAAACATATCAGGTCTTCTGGAAGCAATACTGTGAAAGATTACAATAATGAAAGACTCTTTCAGAGGTAATATCAAGTTTTTTAGAAGTATTTTAATCCTTCCAGAAGATCAGTATTTAGAAGAGTAGTATCAAATTTTGTGAAAGTATTTGAAGTGCTTTTGAAGTAATATCAAGTTTCTAGAAGCAATATCATGACTTCTGGAAGCATATCAAGTCTTCTGCAATTATTGCAAATCTTCTTCTAGCGGTAGTAAATAATTCGGAAGCTCTTCAAGTCTTCTAGAAGCAGTATCAAGTTTCCTGGAATCATTTTAGGTCTTCTACAAACAATATTAAGTCTATTAGAAGCAACATCAGTCGTTTGAAAGCATTTCAAACCTTCTAGAAGATCAATATCTAGAATAGTTGTATCAAGTCTTATGAAAGCATTTCAAGTCTTTTAGAAGTAATATCACATCTTCTAGAATCAATTGCAATATCAAGTTTTCTAAAAGCAGTATCATGTCTTCTGGAAGCATTATAAATCTCCTGAAATTATTGCAAATCTTCTTCTGGCAGTAGTAAATAGTTCGGAAGCAGTTCATGTCCTTTGGAAGCACTGTTAAGTCTTCTAGAAGTAGTATTGAGTCTGTTGGAAGCATTTTAGTACTTCTGGAAGTAGTATCAAGATTTCCGCAAACATTTCAAGTCCTCATGGAAGCAATATAAAGTCTTCCAGAGGCAATATCAAGTCTTGTGGAAGCAGTTCAAATTATCTAGAAGATCAGCCTCCAAAAGTGCAGCATTAGGTTTTATGAAAGTATTTTAAATCTTCTGAAAGTAATATCAAGTCTTATAAAAGCTGTGCCAAGTCTTCTGGAGGTATTTCAAGTCTTCTGGAATCATTGCAAATGTTCTTATGACGGTAGTAAATCCTTCGGGAGCAGTTCAAGTTTTGTAGAAGCAGTCTCAAGTCTTTTGGAAGCACTGTCAAGTTTTCTAGAGGCAGTATAGGGTTTTCTGGAAGCATTTCAAAACTTCTAGAAGCAGGACCAATAGTTCGAAATTTCTAACTGTGTTAGTACATCTAATTCTCTTCTTACACGAATTTAATTTAGCACGAGTTAAAAAGAAAAGGATTAATTTCAAGACTTGATATTTTGAAAACGAATTAAGATATTCATGAATGGTTGAAAATCATGTTTAAGGAAATTTAAATTTAAGGAATGCAATAAATTTATGTTGAGTTCTAAACTGGATATCTCAAAATCGATTTGTGATACTTATGCACTCATATGTTACTGAAAAAGTATATACTTTCTTTAGTTTAATATCTTAAGAATTCACTTTTTACGTCCTTTTCAAAGCAATTAAAGATATCTTAAAAATTCGATTTCGAATTTTCGCATTCGAAATATCAATCTATTTTAATAAAGAAATAATCAAGTTTTAAGAGATATCAAGTTTTCTGTAAACATTCCAGATCTTTTGAAAGCAATATTAAGTGTTCCAGAGGTAATATCAAGTCTTTTGGAAGTATTTCAAACTTTCTAAAAGATCAATATCTAGAAGAGTGATATCAAGTCTTATGAGAGCATTTAAAGTCTTCTGGAAGAAATATTATGTCTTCTAGAAGCAGTATCATGTCTTCTGGAAACATTTCAAGTCTTCTAGAATCATTGCAAATCTTTTTCTGGTAGTGGTAAATCCTTCGGAAGCAGTTCAAGTCGTTTGGAAGTCAAGATTTCTAGAAGCACTATCGAGTTTTCCACTTGAGGTCTTCATTCATTTCAGGAAGCTATCTGGAATACTTACCAGAGGCAATATCGAGTCTTTTGGAAGCACCTTAAATCTTTCAGAAGTAGGATTAAGTCTTCTGGAAGTATTTCCAATGTTCTAGAAGTAGTATTAAGTCTTACAGGGGTAGGATCAGGTATCCTAGAAGCAGTATCAAGTATTCTAGAACTAATTCAGATTTTCTGGAAGCAGTATCAAGCTTTAATTTCAAATGCGTGCTTTCCAATTAGAACTTTCGCAGTAGATATTTGGGACTGAATTGAAAACAAGCTCAATAGTACATTAAGATTTAGAATTAACAATTTTGTATGGGTAAAAAATCGACTAAAAATCAACTATTGTTGTCAATATCTAAAACCATAAAAACAATTTTGTTTAAGTCATCAAATTCTCTGTAAAAGAATGCCCATATAATGTCTGATAACGTCATCTATAATGTTAACCAAGATAATTGTTCTTTTTGGTTTTACGATAATTTCAATTCTAGCCTCTAATGGAAAAGCAAAAGACGATAACACTTTCTAACATTTATAGTTTTCAAGATAGTCTCTTCGGAGATTGAATTTGAACCATCCTGTATACAACATGATTTTGTTGATCGTTGTATCTAATTGGTGTGCACTATTTTGTGGTCATTGTAAAAGCTGTTGGGTTATGAAGTCCAATTTAGTTGTATTAAGGTATAAAGATATCAGATTTTTGGAAGTGTTGCTGATAGCGAACAATTAGTTAATTTAAAAAAATGATTAAATATTTCAAAAATCTTACATAACACTTCAACTTGTGGCATCCACTTAATAAAATGTATATTTTTCGGAACGTTTATATATTTAGGAATTAAAGATGAATCTCCTTTCCATAAGACCTTATAAGGAACTTTTCCCAAAACTTCAAAAATAGCCTTTATTTTATCTTGCAAAAAAAATTCCGACTTAAACAAAGTTCCAAAGCTTACATAAATAATTCCACTTAGATTCGTAGTGAGGTGAGACTCAAACTTCTAAAAAAAACAAATAATTCAAAACATTCATTAAATCAAAATTTATTTACTTACATTTCTTAAAACTGGATTTTCTTTGATGTGCATCCCACCGATTTCAATAAAATTAACAGGTTTCGGTCTTGAACCGTGTAAACTAAAATGACTATTAACGAAAACCAAACTGATATTTTCTAAGACCTCATTCATGCTATTCCTGATTGATGAATTTCCAAAAATTTTATTATAATGCTCATACGATTTTATCATCGAATTCATGTGCCAAATTTTCGCGGAAATCAAAGAAATCGCGTTTTTCATGCGATCAAAAATGTCCATTTCCATCAAAGATTTCGAGTGATAATTTCGGATATAAGAGGGATTATCCGGAATTCCACTCAAATAACTTGCCCAAGGTAAATTGACACTTGTCGTTAACCCAATAACGGGGGCATCAAAAATTTTTGCGTAACCGATCATGCAATCGGTAAAAAAAATCTCCGTGATTATTAAATCGTATTTCTTCGAAGTATTTTTTAGGTTGTTAGCTTGGGTGCTATTTCCGACGGACTCACAAAGTTGGTCTCCAAAAATTTTGTACACATAATCGAGATGTTCTAATAAAGAAGATTTCTTTATGAAGTTTAAATCGTAATGTTTTACCAACGGCACCGTTCCTTTTACACTTAAATCTGTGTATCTTTAAATTTAATTTAATTTATTATTATTTTATAAATTATTTCTTATTTACCTTAATAACGGAGTTTCTCTTGGAAAATGCCCGAAAACATCGACATAATGTCCCTTTTCTGCCAATTTTTCCAATAAGGGTCGATAAACTATAAAATGACTTATTTCGTTCACCGGGAATAACGCTAAGATGTTCGCGCAGTTTATCGCGTTTACGAACAACAAAAAACATGCAGCTTCACGTATCATTTTAAAATTTGATTTGGAACATTGCAGGACAAGATTAGACAATTTATAGCAACTTTAAAACTCATAGGGATCTTCGCAACACGATCTGGACTTTCCAAAAGTAATCTGAATATGATGATTTAGCTGGGAAATACCCAACCGTTGCGATATTTGAAGTAATAAAATTATTATTGATGTTTATTTAACGGTAGATTGACAACGGTAATGAATTAATTTTATCAAACACAAAAAAGGAGATAATAAATAATAAACAATTTTTTAATCACAAGTGCATTAATATTTTAAAAATGAATTTAACGATTTGTTTTAATTGATATTTAATAATTTTTATTAAGAATTTCTTTATGTTATTGTTTTGGTTTGTTGATTGTTTTAGTTAAAATTTAATGATTATGGTTTGGTTATGAATTAATGGGAATTCTGTTTTGGTGATCTACAAATTCCCAAATATTTTAATAATTTCATGAATAAATATAATCGTATCATAAATTCCTGCATGAGTTATAACTATAGAACAACATAAGAGAACTTTGAGCTAATAACTAACAATAATCGAGCCGATTTTTTCTAAAAAAATCATAACTGGATGAAGCTGAATATTTACTTTTACTTCTAAAGTAGTTGTTATTTATTGCAAAAATCAACACAATACTAATGGTAAATTTGATAATAGAAGACTAATATAATGAACAAAAGTCTATGTGCTATATACAGATAAATATTACGAACTACTTCATAACGATATTTCGAACTGTTCAAATTACTAAAAAACATTCAAAGTATTTCGCATTTTGAAGACTAACACTATTACCATTTATAGTATACTAGATTTTGCTAGAAGAAAATATGTTACTACCAATGGAAGACCAGATCAACATCATACAAGATTTACATCATTGACTGAAGATTAAATGTTGCTGTCAAGTGATTACTTAATGGGACAAGACTATTAGTTGCAGTATGCTGGACTTTATTCGTAAACGATAAAACATTATTCGTTTTGACTGAAAACTATGCAGACTCCCAAACATCTGGCTGAATCCTGATACATCACCTCAGCTCCACCAATAAGCAATTCCAAATCCTGCTGCGCATCCAGTTTAATTCTTAAACTCGCAAAAGTTTAGGTCACCACTGAGTCTCGCTCAAGTTCCTTTTGATTTCAGTAAAAGCTAACGCAACATCAATTGCATCAAAAAGCAACACCGACTCAATCCAACATAATGAAGTATACATAACAATAACTTATGATCGATCATATCAAAAGCCTTTGAAAAATCCAAAAACACAAGCACTGCAGTTCTACGTAAGTAGAAGAAGCGATACTGGTCTAATATCATTAAAAGTGTGAGGTTAAGATTTTTGGAGTAATGACACAAATAGCGAACATTTCCATTTATTTGTAAATACTAATTCAACTATACATGTATTAATCACGTGTGTGATGTGTCACTATCCTCAATTGCAGAAAAATTCATAGCTATATCATCAGACACACCACAAACAAAATTTGACATATAGTGGTCATAAATTTTAACTGGCAGAGATGCAAAGTGTATCGAGTTAATGAAATGATCGTTAATAGCATCAGCATTAATTGATTGTTTGTTGATATGTTGATATATTGTTTGATATGTTCCTTGAGAACATATCAAAACTAAATCATGATCACCAATATCAGCCACTCTCATCACATCAAACGACTCAATACCATCATAATTAGTAATAATTAAATCAAGTAATGTCTCAATTGTTGAAATCCAAAAGATTCTTGCACATCGAGCAAGTGATACCACCCACTTCACAACCAGTCTATCCGATCTATCCAGACGTACAAAAATGTAGCAGTCCACACCCACACTGACGTGTTAGCCACAAAATCAAAAGAACTGGACTCAATCAAATCTGAGAACTGATGAAAGTGAGTCATCAGTTAAGATGAGTAATTCTGAAATACTTAAGATTCATATTAATTCCTTATTATTTCGAAATGCACTCTGCCCAAACCGCAACCTTCAAATTATCTTGCATTATGAAGACTAACACCAGTGGTAGAAGTATAGATATCTCTGGCATAAGCCTATTACCACTTAGAGTATATTAGATTTTATTAGTGGAGGATATGATACAACCAATGTAAAACTGAATCGTCATGCAAGACTTACACAATTGACGGAACACTAGAAGTTGCTGATAGGTGATTACTTAATAGGTTACTTAATGAGTCTTTAGTACTACTAGTGGAAGGCAAGATCAATCTTATGCAAACTTCACACCATTTACTGAAGACTAGAAGCTGCTGTCAGGTGAATCTCGAACCTTGCTTGTAAGACAAAATATTATGTGCGAATGATTAAAATACAAACACTGTTTACTGAAGACTAGAAGTTTTCTACAAGTAAAGCATAAGGTATATTTAACAAATGACAAGATGCTATGAGTAAATTAAATCTTCCTTTGAAAAGACTTATGTTATTACCAAAGAACAGATGAGACTACCAAGGACAGATGAAGCAAAGAAATATTTACTACTTATAAAATAAGGTAAATTTGATAATGGGAGATTAATACAATGAAGAAATTTCTATATACTATGCTAGTTACAGATGAGCATGCTCAACTCTACTGCTTGAAGAAAAAGAACATAATAATTGTGTATTCATAATGAAATTTTGAACTGTTTAGATTACTAGTATTCAAACCATCGTGCATTTAGAAAAGTACACTACCGGCTTGCTAAAGGCTTGATTATTATCGGTCGTGAAGAAGGGTTACCAGAGTTAACGGATAATTATCTGGGAGGACCAAGCTGATGACTTCGATCCAGCATTTTAGCTTGAAAGTCAAAGTGAGTTTTGCTGTAATTTGTCGAACATATTACCCATTCTTTTCAGATCTGGTGAAATTTCGGCAAATCTGATGATTTTTTTCTTGATCTCTAGTAGGACCTATTATATCTTCAAAGTCCTGCTCATCAGTTTGAAGTCTGCTATCTCATTGGCCGCATGAGCTACTATTATTATAAACACTATACAATACATTAAAGTTTGCCAATTTATTAGCAGCATGAGCTATTATGTCTCCAAAGACCTGCTCATCAGTATGAAGTCAACCAACTTGTTGGCAGCATGAGCTGTTATGTCTCCATCATCCTGGTAACCAGATTGTAGTACGCCAACATGTTGTCAGCATGAGTTATACTTTTTCAAATACTTAAAAACTGCCAACTTGTTGGCAGCATGAGCTGATACGTCTCCAACGTCTTGGTAACCAGTTTGAAGTTTGCCCACTTGTTTTCAGCATGAACTGTTATTGTTATAAACACTATACAATATCTTAAAGTCCGCCAATTTGTTGGCAACATGAGCTATTATATCTCCAAAGTCCTGCTCATCAGTATGAAGTCTACAAACTTGTTGGCAGCATGAGCTGTTATGTCTCCATCATCCTGGTAACCAGATTGTAGTATGCCAACATGTTGTCAGCATGAGTTATACTTTTGCAAACACTTAAAAGCTGCCAACTTGTTGGCAGCATGAACTGATACTTCTCCAACGTCCTGGTAACCAGTTTGAAGTTTGCCAACTTGTTTTCAGCATGAACTGTTATTGTTATAAACACTATACATTATTTTAAAGACTGCCAGCTTGTTGGCAGCATGAGCTGTTATGTCTCCAATGTCCTGGTAACCAGATTAAAGTCTGCCAACTTGTTGGTAGCATGAGCTACACTCTCTTAAACACTATACATTATCTTAAACGCTGCCAACTTGTTGACAGCATGAGCTGATATGTTTCCAACGTCCTGGTTACTAGTTTGAAGTCTGCAACTTGTTGGCAGCATGAGCTGTTATTGTTATAAGCATACAGATCTTTATACATTATCTTAGAGATTGCCAACTTGTTGGCAACATGAGCTTTTGTGTCTCCAACGTCCTGATAACCAGTTTGAAGTCTGCTAACTTGTTCGCAGCATGAGCTATTATTGTTCCACGGACTATATATTATCTTAATGACCGCCAACTTGTTGCTAGCATAAGCTATTACCCTTCAAACACTATACGTTATTTTAAAGACTGTCAACTTGTTGGCAGCATGAGCTGTTATGTTTTCAACATCCTGGTAACCAGATTGAAGTATACCAACTTGTTTGCAGCATGAGTTATACTTTTCCAAACACTACACATTACCTTAAAGACTGCCAACTTGTTGGCAGCATGAGCTGTTATGTCTCCAACGTCCTAGCAACCAGTTTGAAGTTTGCCAACTTGTTTTCAGCATGAGCTGTTATAGTTATAAACAATATACGTTATCTTAAAGACTGCCAACTTGTTGACAGCATGAGCTATTATGTATCCAAAGTCCTGCTCATCAGTTTAAAGTCTATCAACTTGTTAGCAGTATGAGAACTTGAGTTATAAAAGCAGTAATAGCTTTTAGAATTTTGTATCTCAAATATAATAGTAATAATAATTAATTTAAATAAACAATTGAATTTTGCTATTGCTATTTTTGGATCACATGAATGGAAAGTAATGAAACTTTAAATGAATTTTTCTCGAAGATTTTCTTATATAACCGATATTAATATTTACTGTATCTAATTCAGAAAAAATCCTCTTTCATATTCCGATATAAAAAATGGGGTGTTTTATTTATATCTATATTCGTTTTGTAAGTGGCGGAAAAAATGTAAAATATACATCAAAAAATTCAAATTTCAAATTCAATTTCTTTAAAAAAAAATTTCTTAAAAAATTTCTCTTCAAATTTCAGTTTCTTATCGAATTTATCTGTTACTTTTGAAACGGATTGTATAGTAATTGACTGGATGGTAAAGTTTAGTATTGTTAATTATCTTGTTTGTTATTCTTAGAATGTATATTATTAGATCTGATTTGATTCTCCATGATCACTTATGTTATTCTCCAACAACAAAATTTTTTAACTCATCCTAAGAATGGAAATCAATAATAATATTGGCATATTGTTGAAAATTGGCATTTGCAATACAACACGGGATTATATCTTAAAAATTAAAAATGTTAGATTGTTTTCAGACAAAAATGTGATGTATATTAACGAAAATAGTTGTTAATGAAATGTTGATTTATTCTTGCTGTAAGTTAAGCAAAAAAAAATCAAAAGAAGGTTTAGAATAGGTGGTGAAAATTTGGTGTCTTTTTTGCTATTATCTAGTGAATTTTATTTCCTTCAACACCGACGAGTAACGCAGCTTGAAGATTGGCGTCAAATGCGTTCATAGCCTCCAAAAATTTTACTTCAAGAAGTCTTCGGAACCAGATTCCACCATCTAAATAAGTTGAGCAAGTCAGCATTAATCAAATTATACATATCGTGTACAATTAAAAAAAATATTGAAGCAATTGTGAATATGATGCTATATCTACCCAAGGGAAGATTTAAGATATAAATCATTATTATGTTTATTCATATCATATTAAATATTAAGATATTTGGCGCCCAGGGTTGGGTTGGACAAACGAAACGAGTGTGCCTCTTTTCATACAAAAATTTGTATGACATGTTGTTGGATCTAATATTATTACAAGTGTCACCTCAATTCAAATATACAGTACAACACAATCTTGTATATTTAAATTGACGTAACAGTAGAATCAACATCAGACCTAGAACTAGAATCATTCTTGTTATCCGTCTTGAGAGATGTACGGCTAAACACAAAACTTTCCAATTCTATTCTAGTGTTACTTTAATTCAAATATACAGGTTGCCAAATTAGATAGTAAAGTACACTATTACAGAATCTATTCATTGTAATGGCCTTTGTTAAAAAGTTATACATGGTTTAAAGCAATTCTTAAATACGAATTATCACCAAAAAATATTAGATATGATACTACCAGTGGGAGACCTAATACAAGATTTACATTATTGACTGAAGACTACAGTTGTTAACACTGTTGACTGAAAATTCGAAGATTAGACTGAAAAAAAATTTTTTGCAACCCCTTTAAAAAAATCTGCATTCGCAAATAGAAAAACGACAGCTGCTGAGCGTCGAATTTTAATAAAGCAATGCTTAACCCAAAGCACGAGACACATTATAATAATGTAAATACGTTACCATACCTGGCCCGAGAATGGTTACGCAAAGCGAGCGTCCCAAAAAAGGATTAAGTGTCTAATATCAATACGGACCAAACGCATACATCCCATTTACCTCCAAACGATCAAATCGAAAAGTATTTTGGTCGATTGCTTCGTGTGACATTTGAATATGTTGAATTTGGGTTAGGTACAATTGGAAGGATAAGTATTGGGTTAACGATTGAGTTGTATTGTATTCGACTTTTCTTTTTGATAACCAAGAATTAAAATACTAAAAGTTTTTATTTTAAATATTTAAACCGTTTAAGCGTAGCGAAAACTTAAAGTGTTAACTTTACCTGATGTTACTTTTGGGTTCTTGTTCTTGGGGACTCTTCACACGATAAAAAACGAAGGGTTCAAAATCGAAAAATGTCCGCAACGTAATTTTATAATGTAATATATGCCATATGCCGCCAGGTAAATTCGGTATAACGGGCGATTGCATTGTATTAACCCTTTTTTACGTCTATTTTGGGGACCCGGAAGGAAGAAAGGGCTCGACGCAGGTAGACGCGGTCTTTTTACCATCGCATTAGCGGCTCTGCACGGTTTAAAATTGAATATTACTTTTCAGTCTACGCTCGCACTTTCATCCAGTCGTATCTTGATCTTCACGTTTTAAACTTGACTCAATCTGATTGTGTATGTGACTTCGAGTGGTTTCAAGCGTTTTTCAGATATCCATCTTTAAAGTGGTAAGTCAATGAGTTTATTAGAAAATTAGAAGATAGTGAGAGAGATATTTTTTTGTTGGTTGTGTGGGATGAGATTGAAAATGGCTGCTTTAGGGTTGTCTGTTAAGTCCAAAACTTGCACAAACCCACCCTATGACTAATTACTGTCCGAGGGTGGACGACCGCCACCCCCATTGTGGGGCGACCGTAAAGCCCTAGCGATTTCGTCGTTCCATTTGTCGTCCCCCTGGTTTTTCGGCCTTCAGCCATTTTACTCCGTGACCGTTTTCAGACATTTAATTTTGTAGGACTTTTTCGAAGTCCTAAAACACCTCCTTCGTATATAAATCACAACCCCCTTATAAACTCGGAATGAAGAGAAAAAAGTTTAAATTAAAAAAATCTACAAAAACAAATAATTGGAAAGATTAACATGAAAGGAATTGCCAAACAAAAGATTTTTATGTTATTTGGAGTAGAAAAGGAGTAAAAGAACCGCAAATATCGAGACTAGATCGAATCGAACCAGTGTACGACATCCGTTCAGGGTGATTTGTCAAAAAGACAAGTCGTCGGAACGCAAAGAATGGTTGGACTCGAGTCCCCCGTTTCAGATCCCCGCACGAAAGTGGGGCTATAAATTATCCCCCCCGATTCGACCGCCCGCTAAATGCGTATCCCGGTCGAAAGTTCCGCAACGAACTGGCCATTAGGTTATTTACAACATCCCTTCTCTTCCACATAGCGACAGTTTATTTGCTGAATTTCAAATCATCGATTAAACTTTCGATCATTTTTTTTTGCTGTTTACATGATAAATATTAAAACAATTTTATTTTTCTTTTGCTTATACTAAAAAAATGGACAGTTTTGTTTTTTTCAGTAAATATTTGTTCAGTAACCACATTTCTCATTGTTTTTGAATTTCCAATGAGTCAGTTAAAAGAACTCCGACGTATTTCTAATAATCTAAAGAATGTGTTAAGAATGAGGAAGAAAAATAGCTAGAAATAATTGGACGACAAAACATTAAGATTTTTAGAACTTTAATGTGTGTGTTTACTATGTTTTAACGATTGAATGTAACCTTTATCTGTTTGCCTTCACGCTAATTGAAATCGCTTGCACATTTAACGTTTTGTTCAACGAATTTGTGCGAAATGGATGATTATATCTAAATCAGCTACGATCGCTTGTATCCGAGGCAATTGAATCAATAAAAGAGTAAACGAAAACTGGTTTAGTTATTTATTTGCTTCTTGTTCTGTTGCCATTTGAAGAAAACTCTGTAAAGTTGTATTAAGTCGTCAAAGATTACTGCAACCATATTCCTAGCAAATCAAAATATTTTAAATGATTTAATAACTTGACGTAAGAAGTTTTAAAACAACATAAAGACGTCATAATTATAAGAACGGATAAAACTATCCTAATAGTTTTTATTTATAAAACTGAATGTGGCAAAAAATGAAGGATTTGTTGAATGATACTATCAAAGTTTTTTAATGAATCATTTCATAATTTTAATAGATCAAAAATGTATGATGTCAAAACTCCTTTGAGTTTAAAAATAAACTGAGTTCTTCGAAGTTTGATCATGATGTGATGAGTTTTGATGCAAAATCTTTCTTCACCAAATTTTAAATTTATGACACAATATTGTGAAGAGCAGTTGGGCCAAGATCGTTGAATTTACACCAATACAAAAATGTTGGAATGTTTTTGGAAGGATTAAAGCTGTGTACTCAAAATAGATATTTTAAGAATAATGATATGTTCTATAAACAAATTATTAGTCTCCCAATGGCTTCTAACCTGAATTTCAGCTTAAGTGGGGTAATAACGAATAACTTATTGGATACCCAACATAAAGAAACTGACATAAACTTAATAACTCTATATGAGGCGATCTATATCACGAAGAATAGTGAGAAAACAGTAAATTTGAAGTCTGATTCAGGAAATGTAGGTATTAATTATGCAGGCTTAATTAAAAAATTGTTGATTTGAGGTTGTTGTTGCTGTATTCTAAAAATAATTCATAAAAACTTGTTTTCTTCCTTTTCCTTTCATTTTTCTTCCTTTTTCTATTCGTATTGAAATCGCAAAAACAAAACTCGATCCACAAATATTTTAAATAAAATTTTGACTCAACATCGAATTATGATTGTTAATATTTATAGTTGTTGTTGACTCAATTTATTTTGGTTTTCTTTACGTTGTAGTAGTGTTTTAAGTCCTGATGATCAGCGACTTTGTTCGCTCAAAACGTCAATGGTATCTTAATTGATTTATTAAATGAATTACAAGAGACAAGTGTGTATTTTTTAATTTTGTTTAGTCCTATGAAATTATATAATACCTCTTTATGATCTTCAGAAAATAAGAAAAAATATTTATTCTGTTATTTTAATGGAACTCAATGTTGTTAGAAAAATCACAAAAATCTTTGAAAGCATGCGAAGAGTACCCCAAGTACCTATAACATCATGATAATATGTTTCCATTAAATTGAGGACACTGCACAGACAAAGCCGAACTTAGAATAGTATAAAACAGTTTTAAAAAAACATAATGTTTTACTGGAACAGAATGCTGCTCAATCGTGTATTAAGTCATCGATTAAATGAATATATCTCGAGAATTCTTCCCCATTCGTATGAAAACCAAAGGAAAGACTCACAACATGGGAGAATAAATGACTTACTTAGAACAATACTGATTAGATTATGACTCATCAGTTAATGATGTAGAGTCGCAAGAAAACCAACAAAACAAATACTAAAAGCTGGTCTCCCAATGTAAGCAGAACTCATTTCTTTATAGAATTATTAGATTGTTCGATTCAAAAGGATATGTATAGTAAAGGTCTACTAATTCGTACACTCGCAAATCCGAGTTCTCCTGTAATCCGAAGAAAATTAGAAAGTATAAAATTTGCATTATATCCCTTGTAGTTCGATTTGGTAAAACAGTCACTAATCAGAATTAAGGGGTAATGCCTAATTAGAATGCCAGAAAATAAGTGATTTTTCAATTTTGTTTGCGTAAGGCACAAGACTTCTTAATAATCGGGTTTATGCGTGTGAATACGGATATTTTCGTGAATATAACAGAATTTTTGTGAAGAAGAATATGATCCCTTGTGCACCCCGCACAGCAGTTCAGTAAAGCTTTTAAACCTTTGTTGAAAACTGTGCCTTCAATCCACTTGGAATTATTTAATGAGATATGTTCCAAATTAGTTGGTTATAACTCTCATTATTATTTTGATTGAAACCCCCAACTCATCTTGATAATAACTTTTTTTTTAAGATCCTGGTATATTGGTTTAATAGTATCCAAAACACTTTGAGATAGCAGATTATAATCATGTTTATAAGAAGAGAGTTCAAGGAGTTCAAAGAAAGGCATTTATCGTGTTGCGGATGTTCATCTGTGGAATGTAGCCGATATAGTCATTTTCTCTACTGAGATACAATTTTGTTGTATCGCCAAACTAATACAAAGTCAATTTGTCTCTATAATCTTGCTCTAGGACTCGGAGAATATGGTAAACTGATTTTACCATATTCTCCGAGTCCTAGAGTTTTCTTTTTGCACTCATGTAAGCGATGCTTAATTTTTTTTGTACATGTCGTATGCACTCCTTTTTAATGATAATGTCATCACCGTATGGAGCATATTTAATGTTCCCGGTATAAGTTTTAGAGTCGCCAACACATATATAATACACGTACTTTACACCATACTTATTTTGTGAACGTTGAAACATTTCGACGATGGCGTCAACTTCCATTTTTAGGCTAAACCTTTATGATTTGCACCATTATCTTATAGAATTATCTTGCGGCACAATAATTTTTTTCTGATTTCTTCTTACTTTTGTCACTTTCAATAATGTTTGGGTTGAAGAATTGTTTCTTTTTCTAGCTTCTTGATTTTCAAAAATTTTCTGTTGAGACTGTCTCGAACCTTTATGAGAATCCACCTTCACTAAGAAATCACTAAAAAAATTTTCACGAAACATACAACGAATATCTGTACAGACCAATGTTTGACATTTTTAGTTGCCTAATTATTCTTTGTCAATTATTTACAAAATCATTAAAATCGTAATACGGCAATACTGGCAATGTAAAACGTTTAACTTTTCAGTGTTGGCAAATCCTCGCAATTTATTAGCAAAATGCTGGATAAATTTATTTAGATAATCAGATGAGGAAGAGAAACAGCGCCATCCTAATCCTAAGGGCTTTCTGAGAATGTGAGAATAACACCAACTCTTGGGGGTTCCTGTTTTTGTAATGGGTTATACAACATGTAACCAGGGTTTCCTCTGAAGCGCGAACCTTTATTTTCTTTGCCATTATATATTGTATGGAAAAGTGCATACACGTTTCATTCGTCCAACCCAGCCCTACGGCGCCGAATATCTTAGGACGGCACTCGTTCAAAAATACAGAGTTAGGTTCAGCTGTGCATTTCAAAACATTTTTTTAACGACGGCTTATACAATGAACAATTTCTGGAATAGAGTACTTTACAAATAGATTTGGCAACCCTGGATATTTCAATTAATATACTGCAGATTTGCAAAAGCATTCCACAAAGTGAACCATGATGTGCTATTGAGTAAGTTGGTTTCCCATGGATTTGCTAAATGAACTTTGCATTTTTGTGTATTTTATTTGAGGAAGACGCAATTCTATGTTACTTTTAAGCGTAATGAGTCTACTGTATATTCAGTACATTCAGAAATGACTTGCCAACAATCATAAATTTTTCAAATCTGATCTTAGACTAATAAATCTTTTAGAAATTATCATTCCCGTGTGCTTTTGGTATTGTGCGTTGCTTACGAAAACCTTTTTTATAAGGGAATTCTTAATAGAGGTTTTCATTAAAAAAATATCTTCAGATGCATAGCTAAACCCAACCCAACTTTGTATATTTGAATTGAAATAAAACTAAAACTAACACTAGACCTAGAACTAAAATGATTTGGGTTTAGCCATCTTGAGAGATGTACAACCAAACCCGAATGTTACTAGTTCTAGATCTACAGTTAGATTCAATGATATAAAACTAGAACTAACACTAGACCTGGAAATGGAAAGATATCCAACCCAAAACTTTTCAGTATAGGTCTAGTGTTAGTTCTAGTTTTACTTCAATTCAAATATACAGGATTACCGAATCAGTTCGGAAAGTACTCTATTTCAGAAGTTATTCATTGTAGAGGCCCTCGTTATAAAAATGTTTATTACAAAAATGTCTGCAGATGTACGACTAAATCCAACTCAACCTTGTATATTTGAACTAGAGCCATCCTAAGATCCTTTTAAGCCGTCCTTTTCATACAAAATTCAATGCAAAAAAAAATGTGCGCACCTCAAAGGGGACACCGGGTATATGTATGGTATGGACACCATACATTTCATTGCGAAAGCAGGCGACCACCCAGGAATTGGCGTAGCCCTATTAGCCCTTAGTTTTAGGACGGTGCTGTAGATACTATGAAACACAAGAATTAAAAATAAAACAAAAATGCATCAAAAAAATAATAATTTAATAATAATAATTATTTATTTATATTATTATAATTAATTAATAATAATTTTTTACTATGTACATTTTCAGAAAAAGGATCAGTTGAGAATTTTCTTTAGAGAAACATAATGAAATTTTAAAATCGTGTTATATCAAAATCATGTTGTGTACCTTGTTATAGGTGGAATGTCTGTGTTATAAAATGAAGACAAAATCACTTTGAATCACTTCCAACTTTCAAAGTCCACAACATTCGACTTTTTGTTTCCAAGTTATTGCGTCAGTTCTCTTGTTTTGTATAACATTGTTATATTTGTTTGCTAAAACTATCAGCAAGTCTTTTCTTTTGTAAATATAAGCTTTATTTTTAGTTATATTTTAATTTTCTTGTCATTTCATTATTTCACAATTTTTTTTCATTTCCAACATTATCTAATGTTGGAAATGATTATTATTTGATTATCTAATATGTAAACCTTTAATCAGGATTTCAAACTGGTAGGTATCTAAATGTCATATTTACCTATAAGATAACCCTAATCTATGTGTGGATAAACGATTTACAAGATTTAGGCTCGTTACTACCATCTTCTGGTTAAGCTATCTAAGGGATTATTACCATGGTTACGACTATTCTACGTGCTTTGATTGGCTAGTAGATTTGTTTATCTATAAGATAAATTTAACTAAAAGATGGTAGTAATGGACCTTACGAAACATAGCTAATCTTGGTGTTAGCTATCAGCTACGATTTTAACTGACAGATAACTCTTAACCAGATATTGATAAACCGGGCTTAAATCTTACAACTATAACTACATCAATAAAAAATCAAAACAATAAATTTAGAGAACTTTGAGATTTTCGGTGAGTATAATTCTGTTTATACTGAGATCAAATCAAAATCAGAACAATACTGAAAGATGTTGTGTGAGCATTTATTTCCAGTTCTAAATCATTAACTAGATCATTTCGCCATTTCATCGCTTCAATATACAATAAAAAAATATTTAATTGTACATATATATCAACGTGATTAACGTTGACAAAATTGACGTAATAGGACATTACATTCTTAGAATTTTTAAATTTTCAGTGAGAATCTGCTTTATATTTTCTTTAATGCCACTTATAGATTCCTAAATTTGAAGGTATATTATAAATAGAAGCTGAAATCAATGTTTGGAGACGTCTTGCAAACCTCGTCTTTAGACTTAGACTAATAAGCTCTTTCTTGAAGTCATTGTTCGATAGTTCGAAGGGAGAGAGACAAGATGCGTCCCTTTTCGAAGTTAGTTTCAACACAAATAACCCTACGGTCAAGATCCCCCTTCCCATCGCCCCTTTTTGCTCGAAACTAAAACCCGGATGGTGAAATTGATAACGAATTCTATTTGTCTTGGGCTCCGAAACAATCATTCTCTCTCCTCTATATTTTTCTATTTTTGTCTGTTGCGAACATTCATCAAAAAATCTTTCTCAAACAAATATCCTGATGATACGTCATAGTAAAATCCGCAATATTTCAACGTCCTCGCCGCAGGCCCGGTCAATATTTCACTGGTCTGCCGGAGAAAAGGTTCCCCGCATATGTTTATTTACATGTACACCCACACGTCGAGGGCGCCCTTTTAGTAAAAGCGGACATTGCCGGCATACGCAGACACTTTCTTCCATCGAAAAATACACCCACTCAACCCCGCCGGTCTTCTTCTTAGATCGCCCCCAGCATTACATTCCCCACACACACTGGAAACCCGCAAAACATACGTCAGCAGATATTGATGGCCGCCGAAAGCGAGTGTCAAAATCCGAGAGGTGCATAATATATAAATTTGTATTATTTGCGGAGAAACCCCGGTTTTCGTAATGGCCACCCCTTTTCAGGACCACCTTGGTGGTTTTCTGAGTCCATCATCGAAGTGTAGCACTTTATACTTAGAATGGGGACGGCACTCTCCGACTGTCATCTACGTTCCGTGACCTACATTTCGTTTAGGAATCGTTTTGTTAACTTGTAATGGACTTTTCAAGAAAGCATCCACCTTAAAAATAATGTAAGTTTATAGCCGTGCTAACGATGGTGAAATCAAAGATCCTCCTCTAACACACTCAAAACGTCGGATCCCCCGAAAACCAGATCGTGGCTAATGAGGATGTGTTTAGCGAAGCAGATCCCCGTTGGGGGGAGTAGAAAATGGGAGGTTTTAGACCAGGGAGACGGCTTAACAAGGTCCCTCGGTCCGGCAAAGAAGAAGAGCTCCCCTCATTAATGTAAAGTAGAATTGATTCTGCTTCGTAGAGCGACGGGAGAGGAGCGCGGGGGTCCGAAGGTAGAACCGGGGGTGGACGTCGACGACTACGGTGGGGTCAACCACCAACCCTTGGACATCGGAGTGCGCGCGCAAGTTGACCGCTGGACAACCCTGATCGATAATAAGAAGATTGCAAAGTAAGCGAAAGTCCCGTCCGTGTTCTCTTTCCCCTTCGCTCCCCGTCTGATCCCAAAACGACAAAAAGAAATAGGGGATGATTATGATGATGGAAATTGCTTTAAGATATTTCTTAATTGTTCGAATTGGAATTGTAATCGAAATTGATTCATTACATCCCCTTAAATAATAGTAACCGTTTTTTACAACCCTTCCCGTTCCTAGATTCAACTTAAAAAAAAAAGAATAATAACAGATGCTCAACGTACGGTTTCCATTTTATACGTTCTTCTACCTGCAGTCAGGTAAAATCAACCCTTTCAGCAGTTTTTCAGCGGTTACCGTGCGAAAAAAATTTACTTACCCTTAAATCGTTAAAACCTTTAACATTAAAACCTTTAACGTTAAAAACCTTTAACGTTAGAGGACCTTTAACGCTACAGTTATTCCGTTTCGCCGATTGTAAATTATCGATTCCGGTCCACGTCAGGTTTATGTACCGGAAACGTAATTTTTTTCTATCGATCCCGAACTACTAGCTGAAACAGACGGGGATTTATGGCTTCATTTTCTCTGAGCCGGAGGGTTAAGAGGAAGAAGGAGGGTGGTTCGGACGCGTGCCGGACATTGCTTTGAAGAGATGACTCGGCCAGTGAGGGACGGTTTGCTTCGGTGACCACCCCTTCTCTGAATGGTCAAGCAGTTCTCCCCTCTTTGAAAACGAAAAAAAAAATGTGATGGACATGCGCCAAAAAATTATTATTAGTTGAGATTAAGATAGAATTTTCTATTATATATATATTAATTTTCTATTTTTGGATTTTATGGAAATATTTTATGAGATATCTGATTTCTTGTAGCCGTATTATATGGGTTTTGAAATACCCAATGAATATAAATGACATTTTTGTTTACTTGAAACAATGTTTTTGCGTTTTCTCATTTTTAGAACTTCACTCTCTTTTTGAGTGAATTTCTGGAATTGAGTTCTTTACTTATACACGTTTATTGTGTATTATTGCGTAATACTTCTTGCTTCCTCCATTCACGTCTTTTTTCGATCACAAAATTAGTTTAAGCTCAATTAAAGTTCGTAATTTTAGTAACTGCAGTTCAAAATCGAATCAATGAGAGCCCATTTGGTTTAGTTTCAAATCCTATTGTTTGAAGCTAAACCAAATGGGGTTCTCTTTCATCAATTCTTTGAGATAATGACAGACATAACAAGGAACCATCTGTTTATAAATACTATTATGTTTTTTTCAGAAACAAAGACATTAAAGAAATAGACAGCATTAAAAGTTAATGGTTTCATCTTCCACATCAATACATATGTTCTTATTGCAGAATGACTATGTAAAAATATAAATTTATTCATTTAAATTTTAATCATTTTCACGGAAAAATGTGTCTGCTATTACGAAACGTCCTCACCATAACCAGTCTTACTACAATGTTATATAATATAACCAGAAATATGAAGTCATGGTTATGTTTTAAACAAAGTGTTTAAAAAACTCAAAAAAAATTGTTTTAGACAGTTCAAAAGGTGTTTTTTTAAAACATGTGGTGTTGTTTAAAAAAATAGTTTTGTTAAAAAATTGACATGTAACCTACATTAAAAATAAAATGTAATATAGGGTTAAAAACTAAGGTAAAACGTAAACAAAAATCGTTACTCGTTTCCGCTATTTACTCCATTTAACTTTTGAAATATGCAGACTATTGTTGCTGCTTTATCATTTCCTAACTTATTACGGATTGCATTAAGTCTTAGGAAGAAAAAAGTCGCTTGAAATTAGCAGATGATGGTCGATGGTATAACATCGTCAATTTTAATGTAATAGAATGCAAACGGTAAAAGTTAAAAAAATTCCACCTGCCAAGATTGTCGAGATCAACCAATGAAGATTTTGCATTTTGTCCAATAGTATTTAAAATTTTTGAAGCAAACTCAAATAGTTTTTCAACAATATCGTGTTTTTTGTGATGAAAATGTTTTCTGCCAGAAGTTTTAAAAGCAATATCAAGTCTTTTGGAAGCATTTCAATTGTTCTAAAAGCAGTATCAAATTTTCCAGAAGCAATATTCAGTTTTCTGAAAGAAGTTCAATCTTCTAATACCATTTCAAGTCTTTTGGGAGCAATAAAAGTTTTCTGAGTTCTGAATTATTAACGCCAAGAATTTGACCGAGATTGAGGGCTCCGCATGGTTATCTTTTTTATTCTGATATTTGATCAGATGCTATGAATTTGAATTGAACTGTTGTCGGCTTTAAAATAGATGTAAACTATTGTTGTGCCGTTCTATTTAACTTTTCCTTCATCAACAGATTTTCGCAAAAAATTTTCTTATTACCAGAACGCGGCGAGTTTAGCTTCAAAATTCGCCCCACTCCGGCTTCGATCTTTAGAGGCGTCTGACAGTTTTTTCATAAGTTTTTGTGCCCCGCTCTGTTTATTACTCTTGATTTTACCTTGTTGAACTATCTTCTGGAAACATATCAATTCTTCCAAAGTTAATATCAAAATATTAGGAAGCATTTCAGTTATTCTTGATGCAGTGGCAAGTCTTCTAGGCATGACAAGTATTCTGGAAACATTCCAAGTTTTTTGGAAGCAATATTAAGTCCTCTAGAAGCAATATCAAGTCTTTTCGAAGCAGTTGATCTTTTGGACATTGCAAGTCTTCTAGAAGCAATATCATTTGTTTCAGAAGCAGTACCGAGTCTTCTAGGGGCTGTATAAAACTTTCTAAAAGCGTTTCAAGTCTTCTAGAAATATTATCAAGTCTTCTGGATGCACTTCAATTGTTCTAAAAGCAGTAGCAGGTTTTCTGAAGTTTGTGGAAGCAATATTAGGTCCTGTAGAAGCACTATCAAGTCTTTTGAAAGCAGTTGAAATTTTCTGGAACTATTGCAAGTCTTCTGGAAATAATATTATCTATTTTAGAAGCAATACCAAGTCTTCCGGAAGCATTTGAAATCATCTGGAAGTGACATCAAGTCTGCTAAACGCATGTCAAGTCTTCTGGGAACAATCATGTCCAGTCTTTTGACGCGTTACAACTATTTTGAAAATATTTCAAGTCTTTTGGACGCAATATCAGCTCCTGTAAATGCAATATTAAGTTTTCTATGGGCAGTATCAAGTCTTTCGGAAGCAGTTCATGTCTTCTGAAACCATTACAAGTCTTTTGGAAGCAATATCAATTGTTTTACAAGCAGTATCAAGTCTTCTAGGGGCAGTATCAAGCCTTCTGGAAGCATTTGAAATATTCTGGAAATTATATCAGGTTTTCTAAAAGCATTTCAAGTCTTCTGGAAACATTAATTCTTCAGAAGGAGTAACAAGTTTTTGAGGCATTACAAGTATTCTAAAAACATTTCAAGTCTTTTGAAAGCAATGTCATGTATGCTAGAAGTAGTATCAAATCTTGTAAGAGCAGTAACAAGCCTTCTGGAAGCATTTCAAGTTTTCTAGAAGCATTTGAAATCTTCTGGAAGCGACAAAAAAGATTTTTAATTTTTAAATTATTATTGTGTTCCTATTACATTTTATCATTATTATTTCATGATTGTCAATGTTTTAGACAACCTTATTTAGTTACACCAGTGAATAACTAAAATGTTATCTTTATGTTTTTTTATCATTTTCGTATCTAGGAAAGAGATAGTTGTTTTTTCGATTTCAATTTTGAACTGAATGATCTGATAAAAACTGTTAAACAAATTTAACGTTGAACGTACATCATATTTTTATATAATCCAACGATTAAATCATCAACATACATTTTGATAAAACTGATGCGAAATCCCGAGTTGTTTTTGATCAAAATTTCATCCAATGCGAAATCTATCATCATCAGAGCCTGATCTGGTGATATATTAGAACCCATAGCAGTGCCCTCCCTCTATTTGGTGATAAATTATAGTCAAAAATGAAAATTTAAGTATCAAGATGAGTTTCAAGAAAAGAGTTCCACAAACAGTGCTCAGCAATTAAATTCCATTTTTCTTCCACAATTCTGTCAACAAGATCTAACGGAATGACAATAAAAAGACTAACAACATCTAGAAAGATATTCAAATGTAATCCTGAGGATGGCTATAAGCTCTAAATTCATCCACAAATTGAAACGTGTTCGTAATTAGTTCTATTATTAACCCAAAATCGTAGCAATTTGACCTAACAAAACGTAAGATGCAGCACTAATCGATGACATGATTAGCCACACAATTTCTTCTCTACGAGATCTCAAAACTATCACTAGGACTAATACTGGATCTAAAATTAGAAACTTTTAGGTTTTGCTTTGCGTTTTTTGAAAAAATGTTTTAAGAAAGACGTTTTGGATGTCATGTTGCAACCTTCTTCAGAAGCTGGTTCGAAGTGATCTAAAACTGGAAATTTTTGGGTTTGCCATGCGATTTTTGAAAAAATGTTGGACATTTCGGATGCCATGTTGCAACCTTCTTCAGAAGCTGGTTCGAAGTATTTTCTGAAGAAAGTTGCAACATGGCATTCAAAACGTCAAACATTTTTTCAAAAAACGCTTTAATTAAATTAACAAATCAAAGATGTAGCACTTCACGCGCAGTGCCAGCAACCATATAATTAGTAATAATGTTGTAATTTTAGCTCTAACAACATTTTTTTGGTCATATTTCAAGTCTTTAACTATATTTTCTAGATATATAAGAGACCTGTTTATATTGAAATCGATGTTATTGAAAGGTAAGTGGATCTTAGGACCAAGGGAAAGCAAAGTAGCAACTTAATCAGTATAATCACTACAAAGCTTAGAACTATTATTAGAGCTGATTAAAAACTGATTAACTGATTAATATTTCTATAATTAGCGCCCTTTATATGGCTGAAGACTTTGTTATATTTAACTTTTAATGAATCTTTGAAATTACAAAAAACTTTGTGAAGCAAACCAGTTCTAGCAAGGTCAGATAAACCATTACACGAGATTTCAGTTTTTTTTTGAAATTATCAATTCTAATATCTAAATTCATTAAAATCATCAATAATAATGTGTTTTATTTTCCTAAAGAAGTTGATAATGTTAATATCCAGCAAATTGGCCCAACTCTTCGTGTTGTTACCTATATGAGTAAGATTGAATTCATTTCATCTGCATTTGAACAAAAATGTGGGACGATTCCTCAATTTAGCCGGCTTGATGGTGAGTTGTGTTCATTTCTTTTTCAATAAGCATTGATATACCCACCTGTTCTTGACACCATGTAAGTCTGGCTGTTTTATGGGGATAACGGAATCTCAAAAACGAAATGAATCTAAATTCTAAATTCTTCTGTAAATAATTGCCATTGATAAGTGTCGGTTTAATCCACAGCAATCAATCTGGTTCTTTGAAATTTATCTCTGATAGTCATACGCCTAAGGAGTCAGTCTTTACCTGTGTTGTTTCTTCCAGTAAAATGAATACATTCTTGGGACCATAAAGACCATATCCGAGCAAGTGTAGTGTGGTTCCGGATTTAGCAGATTCTCTCGGAATAAGATAATTGTTTCTTTTATATTTTCAATGTGAAGTCATTGATATGGGCAAAATTTCGACATCACACATTATGAGGCATCTACTTGATACTTTTACAATCAAATAAACTGACAATTTGGTTGCAAAAATTCATTAAATCGTAGCAAGATTAGCATTTATTAAAAATTTATTAGAAAGTATATTATCTGTGAGATCATTTAACTTTAACATCAATTTTCATTTTTCTTTTAATGGTCAAGAAATATAAAGACCCTTGTTTATTTCCCATGGCGATAGGAAATAAACAAACAAATATTTTCATTAGGTCTTTTCATATTGTGTGAAATGTGGGGTGTTGAAAGTATTTGAAGGAAAGTTGTTATTGTGGCAAGAAAAGAAATGGAAAATAAAAAATACAAAAAAAGGAATAAGGAAAAAGATAGAAAGGAAAAGTTTATCGAAATCTATCAGCATCAGAGCCAGATCTGGTGATATATTTAGAACCCATAACAGTGCCCTCCCTCTATTTGGTGATAAATTGTATTGTGAAAAGTGAAAATTGAAGTATCAAGATAAGTTTCAAGAAAGAGTTCATCACAAACAGTGCTCAGCAATTAAATTCCATTTTTCTTCCACAATTCTGTCAACCAGATCTAACGGAATGACAATAAAAAGACTAACAACATCTAGAAATATATTCAAATGTAATCCTGAGGATGGCTATAACCCCTAAATTCATCCACAAATTGAAACGTGTTGGTAATTAGTTCCATTATTAACCCAAAATCGTAGCAATTTGACCTGACAAAACGTAAAATGCAGCAGTAATCGATGATATGATTAGCCACACAATTTCTTCTCTACGAGATCTCAAAAAAGATCTCAAAGATCTCAAAACTATCACTAGGACTAATACTAGATCTAAAATTAGAAACTTTTAGGTTTTGCTTTGCGTTTTTTGAAAAAATGTTTTAAGAAAGACGTTTTGGATGTCATGTTGCAACCTTCTTCAGAAGCTGGTTCGAAGTGATCTAAAACTGGAAATTGTTGGGTTTGCCATGCGATTTTTGAAAAAATGTTGGACATTTCGGATGCCATGTTGCAACCTTCTTCAGAAGCTGGTTCGAAGTATTTTCTGAAGAAAGTTGCAACATGGCATTCGAAACGTCAAACATTTTTTCAAAAAACGCTTTAATTAAATTAACAAATCAAAGATGTAACACTTCACACGCAGTGCCAGCAACCATATAATTAGTAATAATGTTGTAATTTTAGCTCTAACAACATTTTTTTGCTCATATTTCAAGTCTTTAACTATATTTTCTAGATATATAAGAGACCTGTTTATATGGAAATCGATGTTATTGAAAGGTAAGTGGATCTTAGGACCAAGGGAAAGCAAAGTAGCAACTTAATCAGTATAATCACTACAAAGCTTAGAACTATTATTAGAGCTGATTAAGAACTGATTAAAATTTCTATAATTAGCACCCTTTATATGGCTGAAGACTTTGTTATATTTAACTTTTAATGAATCTTTGAAATTACAAAAAACTTTGTGAAGCAAACCAGTTCTAGCAAGATCAGATAAACCATTACACGAGTTTTCAGTTTTTTTCAAATTATCAATTTTAATATCTAAATTAATTAAAATCATCAATTATAATGTGTTTTATTTTCCTAAAGAAGTTGAAAATGTTAATATCCAGCAAATTGGCCCAACTCTTCGTGTTGTTTTTATTTGAACAAAAATGTGGGACGATTCCTCAATTTAGCCGGCTTGATGGTGAGTTGTGTTCATTTCTTTTTCAATAAACATTGATATACCCACCAGTTCTTGACACCATGTAAGTCTGGCTGCTTTATGGGGATAACGGAATCTCAAAAACGAAATGAATCTAAATTCTAAATTCTTCTGTAAATAATTGCCATTGATAAGTGTCGGTTTAATCCACAGCAATCAATCTGGTTCTTTGAAATTTATCTCTGATAGTCATACGCCTAAGGAGTCAGTCTTTACCTGTGTTGTTTCTTCCAGTAAAATGAATACATTCTTGGGACCATAAAGACCATATCCGAGTAAGTGTAGTGTGGTTCCGGATTTAGCAGATTCTCTCGGAATAAGATAATTGTTTTTTTTTATATTTTCAATGTGAAGTCATTGATATGGGCAAAATTTCGACATCACACATTATGAGGCATCTACTTGATACTTTTACAATCAAATAAACTGACAATTTGCTTGCAAAAATTCATTAATTCGTAGCAAGATTAGCATTTATTAAAAATTCATTAGAAAGTATATTATCTGTGAGATCATTTAACTTTAACATCAATTTTCATTTTTCTTTTAATGGTCAAGAAATATAAAGACCCTTGCTTATTTCCCATGGCGATAGGAAATAAACAAACAAATATTTTCATTAGGTCTTTTCATATTGTGTGAAATATGGGGTGTTGAAAGTATTTGAAGGAAAGTTGTTGTTGTGGCAAGAAAAGAAATGGAAAATAAAAAATACAAAAAAGGAATAAGGAAAAAGATAGAAAGGAAAAGTTTATCGAAATCTATCAGCATCAGAGCCAGATCTGGTGATATATTAGAACCCATAACAGTGCCCTCCCTCTATTTGGTGATAAATTGTAT
Source organism: Onthophagus sagittarius (assembly GCA_036711965.1). Classification (NCBI taxonomy): domain Eukaryota; kingdom Metazoa; phylum Arthropoda; class Insecta; order Coleoptera; family Scarabaeidae; genus Onthophagus; species Onthophagus sagittarius. The sequence continues at coordinate 34,116,547 of JASERS010000005.1, forward strand.
TGTCAAAAGTGAAAATTTAAGTATCAAGATAAGTTTCAAGAAAGAGTTCATCACAAACAGTGCTCAGCAATTAAATTCCATTTTTTTTCCACAATTCTGTCAACCAGATCTAACGGAATGACAATAAAAAGACTAACAACATCTAGAAATATATTCAAATGTAATCCTGAGGATGGCTATAACCCCTAAATTCATCCACAAATTGAAACGTGTTGGTAATTAGTTCCATTATTAACCCAAAATCGTAGCAATTTGACCTGACAAAACGTAAAATGCAGCAGTAATCGATGATATGATTAGCCACACAATTTCTTCTCTACGAGATCTCAAAAAAGGTCTCAAAGATCTCAAAACTATCACTAGGACTAATACTAGATCTAAAATTAGAAACTTTTAGGTTTTGCTTTGCGTTTTTTGAAAAAATGTTTTAAGAAAGACGTTTTGGATATCATGTTGCAACCTTCTTCAGAAGCTGGTTCGAAGTGATCTAAAACTGGAAATTTTTGGGTTTGCCATGCGATTTTTGAAAAAATGTTGGACATTTCGGATGCCATGTTGCAACCTTCTTCAGAAGCTGGTACGAAGTATTTTCTGAAGAAAGTTGCAACATGGCATTCGAAACGTCAAACATTTTTTCAAAAAACGCTTTAATTAAATTAACAAATCTAAGATGTAACACTTCACACGCAATGCCAGCAACCATATAATTAATAATAATGTTGTAATTTTAGCTCTAACAACATTTTTTTGGTCATATTTCAAGTCTTTAACTATATTTTCTAGATATATAAGAGACCTGTTTATATTGAAATCGATGTTATTGAAAGGTAAGTGGATCTTAGGACCAAGGGAAAGCAAAGTAGCAACTTAATCAGTATAATCACTACAAAGCTTAGAACTATTATTAGAGCTGATTAAGAACTGATTAAAATTTCTATAATTAGCACACTTTATAAGGCTGAAGACTGTTATATTTAACTTTTAATGAATCTTTGAAATTACAAAAAACTTTGTGAAGCAAACCAGTTCTAGCAAGATCAGATAAAGCATTACACGAGATTTCAGTTTTTTTTTCAAATTATCAATTCTAATATCTAAATTAATTAAAATCACCAATAATAATGTATTTTATTTTCCTAAAGAAGTTGAAAGTGTTAATATCCAACAAATTGGCCCAACTGTCCGTGTTGTTAGCTATATGAGTAAGATTGAATTCATTTCATCTGCATTTGATCAAAAATGTGGGACGATTCCTCAATTTAGCCAGGTTGATGGTGAGTTGTGTTCATTTCTTTTTCAATAAGCATTGATATACCCACATGTTCTTGACACCACGTAAGTCTGGCTGCTTTATGGGGAGGTGTTTATGGAATTTCAAAAAAAGGAATTCTTCTCTAAATAATTGCCATTGATAAGTGTCGGTTTAATCCACAGCAATCAATCTGGCTCTATGAAATTTATCTCTGATAGTCATCCGCCTAAGGAGTCAATCTTTACCTGCGTTGTTTCTTCCAGTAAAATGAATACATTCTTCGGACCAAAAAGACCATATCCGAGCAAGTGTAGTATGGTTCCGGATTTAGCAGATTCTCTCGGAATAAGATATGGGCAAAATTTCGACATCACACATTACGAGACATCTACTTGATACTTTTATAATCAAATAAACTGACAATTTGGTTGCAAAAATTCATTAATTCGTAGCAAGATTAACATTCATTAAGAATTTATTAGAAAGTATATTATCTGTGAGATCATTTAACTTTAACATCAATTTTTATTTTTCTTTTAATGGTCAAGAAATATAAAGACCCTTGTTTATTTCCCATAGCGATAGGAAATAAACAAGCAAATATTTTCACTAGGTCTTTTCATATTGTGTGAAATGTGGGGTGTTGAAAGTATTTGAAGGAAAGTTGTTGTTGTGGCAAGAAAAGAAATGGAAAATAAAAAATACAGAAGAAGAAATAAGGAAAAAGATAGAAAGGAAAAGTCGGGTTGGGTTGGCGAAAAAAAACTTTCATCAATCTAGAGGACCGTTCATATGTCGGGGGCAGAGAAAAATACACCAGTCACGGATAGTTTTGCTCTTCCCGAATGACTGACTCAGCACATGTTACCCCTTAAATTTTTTACGCTACATATCTTGCCCTTCGCTGCCCTGTCCTTTCGCGGGAGCTCCTATAAAATTTTATACATATTAAAGTCCCTCCGGATCCGCACATGGTGACTTCGAACTAGCTCGCAATATTGGAAAAATTTTACTGGTTTTGCATTTGCTTTATTTTTCTTTAAACGAAATCGATTTTTTCTTTTTTACTAGTTTATCCAACTTTTTTATGTACATTTTTTTAGATGATACCATTATTATGTTACCATTTTCGGACCCCTATAACGGTTCGTCCAAATAAACCACCCAAAATAAATACGAAATCGGCAAAATATTGAACCCATTCGCATCCGTCGTGAGAAAACATCACCAACAAGTTAAATATAACCCCATCCGCTCACTTGTAACTCAGCCGATTTGTACAGTTAGAAAAAAACCTCTATTATATTTGTATTGATAAAAAAGAGGTCGTGTGAAGCACCTTTTTTTCGGCGAAACATCCCCTTTTTTTTCTTTTCGCACCGCATCCAGGTAGCCAAAACGGCATCGAACCCTGTGACCCAGTATATATCAAAACCATTATCGATGAGATCCGACATTTAATCCTAAATGTCATTGTGTCCTGGGAAGGACCTAAATAGAAAAAAATTACCACCGACTTTTTGACTTAGAAGTGTAATCCGTATAAGTTTTTTAGACCACAAAAAAATCTATTAATCATTGTATTGTGACCCAAAAAAATTATAAATTTTTTTTCCAATTGGGGTAGTTTCTCTTAAATTCTAAACTACCATAAGTAAAATGTATTTGTTAATGGTTTAATTGTTGGGGTTGAAATGGTAGAAATTTTGAAATGACTAAACTTACTTCGGTTACCGTCCCCAAGGTTGTCCCCAATTGCTATGTTAGAGAGGGACACGTCTCCATAATAACCATTGAATTTAACGATAGCCGAGGGTGATCGTGTGGTGGTCGTTGGACGGTCATCCAACGTACGGACTGATAACGAGCGAAATGGCCACTCCGGGCAATATCAGGGGAGGCTACTACGTGTTAGAAACGTTACCTTAACACGAAGAGACCGCGAAGACCTTTCACTCGAAGCCACTACCCGAATCAATACACTCCTCCGATTTGAATAACACCTAACTAGTTTGGTTAATTTCAGAGTTCCATAATATACTTAGCGAAGTGGCCGCGCCCATCCGATAAAATCAACTTTGAATTTCACGCGCAAGTTTATTTCTCGCCAAATTGGAATTGGACGACTAACTTGGGCGTACTGATTAATAAGTTTTGATGTCTCTTTGAATCGGACAAAAGCCGTTTTAGGAATCGTCACGTAAAAGCACCGTTGGTGAACTGATGGTGTTAGAGAGAATGAAGTTAATGGCGAAAGGGGTTGAATTTAGTGACGTTAAAAAAACCAGTTTGTGCACGTGGGACGATTTATCAACCAGTTCTTTTTTTGGCTCGTGCTTTAAAATGAAAAAAAAAGAAGTTCGTGCTTATTTCAGTATCAGATTAAATTGAAATAGTCTAAGTTTAAGTTGGTGTTTTTTTTAATTGTTTTGCGATAGGTAATTGTTTTTGCGTTTGAATGCTTTGTTTGAATATTAAAGTAGGGGAAATACTAGAAATTATCAGAAGTACGAAATAGTGCACACGTAATTGTTTTTAATAACAATAACAGATAGCTTTACTAAAAACATTAGGGTTTAGACGTCTTAAGAGACGTACGGCTTCCTAGTGCTAATTCTAGTTTGAACTTTAAAGCTAGGTTAGGTTAGGTAACTATTGTTCCAGTTCTAGATCTACCGTTAGTGCTAGTTTTAGTATTAGCTCTCATTGCTATTCAGTCTAGATTGTTGTATACTTGTATCGAACTTAAACTAGAACTAATACTAGACCTAGAATTAGAAAATTTCGGTTTAGCCGTGCGTCTTCAGATGCATTGATTGTTGTAAATGGTTCTGGAACTAAAAATATAACGAATACTAAACTCAACCAACCTCAAATAACATATGCTAGAAAACAAATAAAACTGAAAACAACCCTCTATTATTATTAGTTATTATTAGTTAGTGTTACATGGTTTACACATCTTTTGCACTGGGGAGTTGGCTAAAATATTTGATCTGCAGTTCTTCAGATAAAACACTTCTCATTTCCAGTGCAGAAAAGTGGTGATGTTGTCCATCCAATCAGAGAAACAAATATTTCAAAAATCTCTTCCGAATTCGCTCCAACATATTCTGATGAGTGACATAATGTAGTGACCAAAAAACGGAGTTATATACCATTTTGGACAAAACAAAGGTCATAAACAAAGACTTGTACACATTGTTGTCAGAAAATGCTCGACAGGTGCGTTGAACGAATCCAAGCATCAAATATCTTCAATGTGTGGTACAAAAGATAACTTGCTGTAAAAATCAACTCTTAGATTCTTGAAAGTAGATAGTTTCTCAAGAACACCTTGTATGTAATAGAAAGATGGAAGAGGTTAACAGCATTGCATTTGTTTACATTAATCTTTAATTGATAACGGTTGCTTCATACAATTAGCACGTCCAAGTCCAACTGAAGACTAACCACATCACGGTTCAAAAAACTAACAATAAGACGGAATGGTTTGTGATGATCTTGATAGCTAGTACGTTAAAAGAGAATTTGTTTAAAAGGTAATTTAGGAAGATAACAAAACGTAAGGGGACCAGATTAAAGCCTTGAGGAACGCCAGATCTAGCAGCAAATTAAATTCCATAGACGCATAACCGTTGTACACATAATTAACACGATTCGACTGATAAGAGGTAAATAGTTTCTAAATACTAAGTGTATATAACAGAAGATCATAGTGATTCATATTAAATGCTTTAGAAAAATCAGTATATACCACATCCACCTGATCATCCCCATTCAAAGATTCACAAATCACTTCAATAACTATAGAACTACAATAACCTAACCCATTTTGATAAAGTGACACAAATGACTGAACTTGTGGATAAATGATCATGTAAGTAATCTGCTTAAATACCTTAGTGAAATTGGACAATACCGGTATCGGTTTATAATCAGCGTGAGCACATTCAAAGTTCAGGAAACGGGCCAGTGTTTAAGAGTACGTTAATTATCAAATGAAGTGGAATTAATTAAATTTATTAGGTAGCCTCCTTAAAAAATGAAAAACCTGTTCTTCAGTAGCATTAACAAACACTGGAGGATACATAGAGTGAAAAAACACTGGAGGATACGTAGAGGGTACATCAACTATGTTGTAATTAGACTTGTCACTATATACTCCAGAGAATTGATCTGCAAAAGCGTTAATTATTTTATCGGTATCAGTGTAGGTGTGTTTACCACACATCATTTTGCTAAGAAGTGGAGCGATCGCTGTTTTTAGTCTTATATAATTCCAAAAGTTACGGGTATCAGAATTAACAATAAGCAAGAGATTTGTAGTCAAACACCTCAGTCTTTTATATTCTGCTGAATAGAAAGCACTCTTCCATTTCTACTTATAATATTCTTTTAACTTTAATAGCCGCTTGATTTCTGGGGTGTACCAGATATGGTACAATAAATCTCTTAGGAACAAATAGATCCAAAATCTTATACAGTTTTCTATAAAAAGCCGTCATACTCATTAACCTGCACATTTTGAAAAAACCAATCAGGGTAAACCAGTTCATTACAAAAGTCAGAAAAGTTGGCTTTTCGAAAATTATAGCGACCAAAGACGGAAAAATCAACAAACCATTATTTGCCGTCAGTAAATTCTTGTAATGTCATTGTAAAGCTTAGTGATACAGATCCTCGCAGACGAGAGGACAGTCATCATGAACAAGATCAAATTGATAATCAGTATTTGTCAAAACCAAATTCAACAAAAGATTGTTACAGTTCAAATCATGATTTAGTTGACGAAGGTTCAGAAAGTCATAAGAACTGCGAAATAACTCCGTTTTTCCATCTTTTTGGTGATATGCTATAATATATAGCATATCACCAAGGATAAGGACAGGAGGCGTTTAAAAAATAGAGCAAATCAGGTTTCCGATTATCAGGAAGTATATACATCACCACGATATACAAGGACTTAAGGTCGCTGACCATAAAGAGCACTTGCAGAACAATACATTAATAAGTGGTACCAAAGACTGAATATCTGCAGAATCAACCAGTTCAACACCATAATGATTTGTCACAGCAACCTACCTCTACTCCATCACCTCTGTTATGTCCAACCAAATCAATTTTACGATCAGCTCGCACAATGTTGTACTTATCCACGAATACTTTATTAGATGTAAAATCCGAAAATTTTATACAACAGAATATTTGTATCACTTCTCTTTTATCATTCTTTAACGTGAGAATTTACAAAAATTTAGGTTTTCATAATAATATTAATATATTAAAAAGAATGAAATTACAAACTAAAAACAAGTTTTGTTCAAAACGCTTTTAAAGATTTTATAAATGAGATGATTTTCTTTTTCTTTCTTTTGCACAATTTACTGGTTTAATTAATGTAAATAAATCGAATTCAATGAAGAATTGTTAAATTATTTATTATTATTCTATTTGACATGTTTCGCCCAAACAATGTAGGCATCTTCAGAAAAACGAATAAATTTAAATGTTGAAATTCTTAGGAAACAGATTGAGAATCGATATTTTGATAAAACTAATATGTTACTATTTTTTAATTAAAACTATTATCAACCAAATTAAATTAAAAACCACATGGAGTTGGAAAACATTTGAGAAGGAGCCGAACGTTGGACATCTTGTGTCCAAAAAATAGTAACATATTAGTTTTATCAAAATATCGATTCTCAATCTGTTTCCTAAGAATTTCAACATATAAATTTATTCGTTTTTATGAAGATGCCTACATTGTTTGAGCGAAACATGTCAAATAGAATAATAATAAATTATTTAACAATTCTTCATTGAATTCGAATTATTTACATTAATTAAACCAGTAAATTGTGCAAAAGAAAGAAAAAGAAAGTCATCTCATTTATATTTATTCACTAATTAAAATGGATTACATCATTGATTTCATATTTAAAGATTTTGTTTAGATTTTGTCTTGCACTTTTTAGCAATCTTGATATGTTAAATTGAAGCATAAGGGCTCTAGTATATAATATAAAAGCTATAATGTGATATTATTAAAATTTCCAGGAAGTAGTTGCTAAAGAAGAAATTGTTAAAAATTACTACAAATTTTCACAAAAATCAAATTGAGTGCATTATTAATAATCTTGATATAACACATGTTAAATTGAAGTTTAAAGACTCTAGTTTATGATATGATATAAAAACTAAAAGATGATTCACAAAAATTTCCAGGATAAATTGTTAAATAAAAAATGTGTCAAAAATAACACTTTCTTTTTAAATTCATGTCGGCTGCATTTTTAATAATCTTGATATGAGACATATGTTAAAATGAAGCTTAAATATTCTATTTTACGATATGATGTAAAAACTATATGATATCAATAAAATTTTTAGGAAAAATTGTTAAATAAGAAATTGTTAAAAATTACAAGTCAAAAATAACATATTTTATTTTAAATTCATGTCGACTGCATTTTTAATAATCTTGATATGAGACATATGTTAAAAAAAATCTTAAATATTCTATTTTATGATATGATGTAAAAACTATCATATAGTTTACGATATGATGTAAAAACTATATGATATCATTAAAATTTTTAGGAAAATTGTCAAATAAGAAATTGTTAAAAGTTACAAGACAAAAATAACATATTTTATTTTAAATTCATGTCGACTGCATTTTTAATAATCTTGATATGAGACATATGTTATAATGAAGCTTAAATATTCTATTTTATGATATGATGTAAAAACTATATAATATCATTAAAATTTCTAGGAAAAACTGTTACGAAGAAATTGTCAAAAATTACAAGTCAAAAATAACACATTTTATTTTAAATTCATATCGATTGCATTTTTAATAATCTTGATATGAAACATAAGCTAAAATTAAGCTTAAATATTCTGATCTTAACATTAACGAGTATCCTGATAAATCTCATCATTATTAATATATCTTAATTAATCACCTAAGTACTAAATCTACGCAAAGGAGATAGCTCAAGTCAATTAATTGCTAAACTGGCTTATCTCTATTATTATGTATGTGTGTATAAAGAAAAATCCTATTAATCTTGCAATTCTTCGTCAATACATAATAACATTTAACAAATAAGTTTTGCAAATTTTTCTCATAAATAAAATTTATTGATTTTAAAATAAAATTTAGATAAGTTTCGATTGGTTTTGACTTTGTATACGTGAGATATAACCATCAGTCAAGAAAGATAAAAATTCAAACTATTCCTCACAGGGTTGGACGATCTCACGTTTAAATATTCAGCAAGTGACCGTAAAACTGGTAAAAGCTAGGGGGTAGCGTTCCGACGCTACTGTATAAATGGGTCGAAGCTAGGCACTTCGGATGGGCCTAAGGGAGGATCATATTACACGGAATGACCACGTTCCTTACTTTAGGATGTGTCAAAAACTTAAAGGATTCCCCGGGGAACCATCGAAATTTCAAGACTGGCCGTGGACCGGAGTCCTTTGGGGATCATATCAAAGACGTCAATGTTATTTTACTTCGCCCTTTTAGTTTATGTAAAAAAAGAAAGAAAGAGAGTTTTATTGAAAGTGTTTTTGTTTTTGGGGATGAATCGATAATCAATAATTAGTAAGTTGGGAAGGTAGAAAGGATTAGTAATATTTTGTTGAATAGCGTTGGGTTCGTCGAAGGGTGGAGGATCACCTTAGCCGCCCTCGGGATCGGGGCCGAGCGGCCACAATAAGCGCGATTACAGTTCTGTGTCACATTTAATCTGCCTGTTCAAACAGAACTGTTTAATTAAGGGATATGGCGACTCCCGTAACTTAAACACAAGTGTCCGACCGGCTGAGCTCACGCAAATCTACGCAAACACCCCCATCTCTTCGCCGCCCCCCATTTTCCCCACTTCTCTCTCGCCGATCCGAGGAAACTTCAAAGTCAATAACTTAAGATAATTCATTGTAATGTTTACACGACCTTAATACCAAATTGGTTTCTATCTTCAAATATAATAATTTTTTTCACCTTATACTTTTTTTTGTAATCTTAACCACAAATATTCGTTTATTGGGGCTGCTTTCCTGAAGTCGAATAGATAACAAGCTTCTATTCCTCTAGTCCACTTTAATTTATTACGGTCCGTGTGCCCGAACGGCAGCAACGTGCGGCCGATATGCAAAACAGGGTGAACGGTTTCCCTCTTTCCCTTACTCACCCCCGAAAAGTGGAACGGGGTGTCCTGGTCAGACGGTTGGCACGTTCCTGGGGGAGGTCGTCCGAACGAACGGCCGTATGTCGGCGCTAGAAAAACTCTAGGGGCCATCCGAGGGACCCGGCCATGTTATAAATAAGGATTAGGGCCGGTAATTTTGGGCCCCACGGCCCATAGATTCCTTTTAAAGTTATTTATTTTAAAATATCGACGTGAAAGTGAACCGAACGAATGGACGTCTGCGATACGGCTGAAACCGATACGGTCCACTTATTTTAATTTTCGGACGGTTTTTAGGGGATGTTATCGTAAAATATGTTTTCGGGGATGAAGCAGACGACGATTTATGATTACCAATTGATTTAATGGATTTTTACTCAAATTAACTGAAATCATTTAGATAATTTAATTGTTTTAGGGTGAAAAATAGAAAATGAAATGGTTTCAATATTATACAATTCTTTGTTTATTTTTAGAATATTTTCTCGTAAATTACGTTGTTTTAGCTAAAATTGAGAATTTGATAGCTTTAATTTGGGATATACAGGATGTGGGCTTGTGATGTTATTTTCTTAAACATCTCAAAATTAGGTTATTAACGTAAATATGTTTTAACAAAAATTGTATAAGAACAGAAATATAACTATTAAAAAAATCGTTAGTGAATTTCAAGTAAATTAAATCGTAAAGGCTTTATTGCCTCTATTTGACTTTCCCATCGGGTAATGGTTTAAGAGTTAAGCCATTGATTTTTTTAAAGACTTTCCATCTTTTCGTGCTGGAGGAAAAAAAAGTTATATAACTCCTGTATAACTCCGAAGAAATGTATTGCTTGCATTGACGTGGTGCAGGGTACATAAAGTGCTCTTGGATTTAAATCCAATTTTTTTTTTGAAGACCGTTGCGTTTGCCTTTCATATTCGCACCCTTATCATACCCCTGACCACGCACATTTTAGCAATTTATGTTGTTTTCCTTTCAGAAATTTAAAATGTACGGAGCCAATCCAAGGCCGGTGGTGTCCGTCACAATACAAAAAACTTAAAAAATGTTCTTGATTGTCAAAACTCTTGAAATACAACGAATCTTAATTCTGTTGATTTCTGTTCTTAATGTCTCCAATCAGGGGTGGTATGAAGGATGATAGAAAAGTAACGTGCTTCTTTAAACATTGTCAAAAGTTTCTTTTTTATATTACTCCCCAGTAAGCTCAAAATATTTTCGAATTTGTACCCCTAAGATCTAAATTTTTCTTACCCAAATACTAAATAAAGAATTGTTCGGGTGTAAAATTTCGTTAGTTTATAAAACAGTCTTCATAATGTTTCATAAATCGAAATCATGAGGATAAGAGAAGCCATGAAAAAAGATCACCTCTACCAATTCATTTATTCAAACACATTATGTAAATGTTGGTGAACTAAATGATTAAAATGCGGCAGTGTACCGCCTTAAAAAAAGTACATTTCATGCACATTCAAAGGGACTTCTTCCAAGGATTGTGTAAAATTATTTTGCAAGAAAAACCGTCAGCACATCAAAATTTCATGCTGTATTTTCGTGAGCCCGCCCATATAAGAGTATTTTGATATTTTTTTATTCCATTACGTCTAAATGTTGCGAAGAAATGTTTAGAATTTCAGCGTGTTTTTGTAAAAACCATTGGCAAAATAAGAAACGTAACAGATATTTCAGATTGTAAAGCCTATATTGATTCTCACGATCTTCTTTGACAAGATTTAAAATTTGTATAAAAATTTCTTCATGTCGGCTAGATCCACCAAAATTCTGGCGTACTTTAACCCACAAATCAATAAAATATAAACGTATTCATAAAAACATATCAACATATTCACACCTCCATGGTATCGATACTCTTCAAAATAACGAAAGTATCGAATTATTGGAAATAGTACTTTAATGATATAGTAAGCAAAATTTTGTATGTATTTTTCTTCGTAGATTTTAATTTTGGAGTTAAAATGGTGAAAAGATAAGGGTAGAAAGAAAGAGAAATAAATTTCGCGCCCCAACACTTATGCCTCAATACCTTCTTGAAAATTTTCCTAGATTCTCGTACTCATCGCTTAAAACTAAGGAAATACGTATAATTTTGTGCTTTTAACCTTAACAGGTTTTGAAATAATGAGGAATAACAACATATTGAACGTCATCTTCAAAGTAACTTGAAGCATTTTAGGACACATCTCTATTTGAATTTTTCTTAATATTTTTTATGTAGGATCACTCCTCTATATATACTGCACAATGATTTCCTGTACACAAAAACAGTTTTTGATACTTCGACACTTTCCATACTTTCGATACTTCAATACTGTCGATACTTCGACACCGATATTTTGCTGTTATCGAGTATCGATAATGTATCCTTTTTTTTAATAAGAAATTCTTATAACACAACATTTTAATCTTCATCCTTTTTATAATATGATACGATAAAGTTTAGGATTCCCAAGTTTGAGAACTACTGGAAAATGAAGTATTGCTTTTATTTTTTTTCGAACATAACTTCTTAATAATGTTGTGATGACTTTTTATATCAATAATGAATACACTGATATGGTTGTGCTGCATGGTTAATACGCTTTCAGTGTTAATGCTGTAAGACTACAACAGTGCAATTTCCTAGTAACCAACATTCAAACATTTATGAAACATTGTCGTAAATTTGCGAGTAATTGATTGAATACAACAATAAATTGGCTTGTGAGAAGTCTAGAATTAAATATGACGAATGTTTTTTAAAATTACGTAATATGTCTTAAGTCCGTGCAAAAAGTCAAGGCCCCTCACTTTAGAGATAAATAATTTCATAACCGCTCAATCAACCAAATTGCTTTAAAGTTTGTTTTAATCAGGAAACAATTCTGCGTATTACACGCTAATAATAAACATATATAAATTTATTATTTAAATTGTCGGGTTTTTTTGTTCTATTATCGCGAGAAAAAGATCCCCGTTTTTGAGAGTGCTTATAATATTAATTTCTAATGTGATGGGCTTTAACTTTTTGCACGAACTTGAGTGTATAGTGAAGTAAAAATGCCTTTGAAAATGCAAGGCAAAATCTGAACAATATCCATGAAAGGTGTTTTGAGCAAAACTTCTTTCTAGTTTAATCTGTTAAAGTTTTCTGGAAGCATTTGAAGTCTTTTGGAGGCAGTCTCAAGTTTCTCAGAGGCAGTAACGAGTCTGCTGAAAGCATGTTAAGTCTTCTGAGAGCAGTCTCTCAAATTATAGAAAGCTTTACGAAAATAGATACAAACAACAAAGGAAAAGAAAAGGCTTATATGAAAATAAATTACATTACATAAACATTAAGAATCATTGCACATCACCTCCTCTAAGGGAAGCCATTGAGATGTTTCAAAGGCTCAGATGTTTTCTTTAACATCTTTAACATCAAATACAAAATCACAGTAGTTGACACTACAAAGTTACACAAAAATAGAGAAAGAGACGAAGAAGGAACACATCTTTATATCAAAAGACAAATTATTCATACCAACTCATCTCAAATGGAATAAAATTTATTAATGATTCTGGTAAAAGCGCCGCTTTAGCAACAAAGGATGAGGACTTCCAGAGGTTTGATATTTCGTCTCGAAGACTCGAAATTCTTCCAAAAGACTAATTGATTTTTTTTTAATAAAAAATGGCCGACGATGGTGAGGTCTTTTATAAGTGTTGTAAGAATAAAACGCTAAAAACCGTTGTGTGTGTTAATTGTGGAGATGCTTTCCACACTGGTTGTAAAGAGAGAGCAGGCAAAGATGTGAAAATTATAAAACCGGGCCTAATAAAGTGCTGTGAGGATGAAACCCAAGAAGCTGAGACATCGTCCAGTAAGTTGATAAATAAAATAGAACTTTTATATAAACAACTACTTGAAGCGAAAATTGCTGAAATCAAAGCTAAAGATGAAATAATAAATACAAAAGATCTTCTCGTTAAAGAATTATATGGAAAAATAGATTATCTAATGTCTGAGAACAATAAAAAAGATCGGCAACAGAACATAACCTATAAGGAGAAATTGTTAACCGGTAACCGGTAAGAGCAAGTGATACCAACGTACCTACCCCAAAAAATCAAAACATAACCAAATTAAAGAAACAAAGTCAACCTACACAAGAGAAAAGTAAGCAATATGATCGAATTGGTAGCGAATATGGGAAGATCACTGAACAATAACTTAAAACCGCCCTTCATGAACAGCAAACAAAGGTGATTGCTGATGAAATAATTAATCTAGAAAAAGACGAAGAACAACAATGGAAACAAGTAGAAAAGCGAAATAGTAAAAGGTATCCTAGGCAGAAACGTTTTGGAACTGCTGAAACCAAGGATGATGGATTTGTAGGAGAAGAAAGGAAGGTATGGTTGTATTTGTATAGAGTTAAAAATCACACACAAGAAGAGAACATTATTAAATACATTAAAGAAAAACAAGGTTTTAATGAAGAATCAGTAACAGTAAAAGAAATACCGGGTGATCCACAGCACTTAAAAAGATTTGTGGTAACTGTACCCTTTAGTAAAAAAGACCAACTGTACAAACCCAAATTTTGGCCATCCAATGTGGGAATTCGAAGATTTGACTTTAAACGACATTCTACTTTTATGAACACACAAGGCGCACTATTTAAAAAAAATCAGAATTCAACTGTAAACGAATACTAAATGTAAACATACAAGGCCTATCATCAAAAATCAACCGTCTGCAGTATAACTTGCAAAAACCAAATGATTATGACATACTATGCATTACAGAACATTGGTTAAAGGAGTCGGAAGTTCAATCAGTACACATCCAAAATTATTCCGTTGCTGCTTTCAGTTGTAGAGAACCAACAATTAATGCACATGGAGGCGTCATAATAATGGTAAAAGACTCCATGACTTCTCAAAATATTGATATCTCTACTTACAACAAAGAAAGATGCTTTGAGGTTTGCTCTGTAGTATTACCGAAATGTAGCACCATAAAAGATGGTATCTATCATCCTCCAACCGGTGACAAAAAAGATATGATTGAAAGACTTGAAGACACACTTACACACATAAAACAAACACATCGATGTAAGAATATATTTGTAATCGGAGATTATAACATTTGTATTAATGAAACAAGTACTACAAGAGATGACTTCTTGGCGGGAATGTCCGAGTTTGGATTGCGTCCTATCTTCAATAGTCCTTCCAGACTTCATGGAAAGCGCTGCGTGGACAATGTATTCACAGACAGATACACCCATCCTATTGAAGCATATACCGTGAACTTGCATCTTGGAGACCACTTGGCACAAATTGCAACTTTCCATCTATCGTCTGCAACAGAAAAACATATAGAAATAAAATGTAGAAAAATGAATACTGTGAACATGGAGACATTCAAATCCTTACTACAAGACATCAACTGGACACCTATATACTCAGAAACAAATACTGCGGAAACTTGTTTTACAATATTCCACAATCATGTTATCAATTGCTTTCAGCATGCGTTCCCCGAGAAGAATATTAAAAAATTGGTTACGGGTACAAATCTACAATGGAAAACAAAAAATATAGAAGAACTAAAAAATAAATTAGACGCCTTACATATAGCAATTGAAGTCACGAAGGACAGTCATTTAAAACAACTATATAAAACATTAAAATCAGAGTATATAAAAAAAATTAATCAAGCAAAGATGAATGTTTATAGCAAGTACATACATGAGTGTGATAACAAAATTTTGGCTGCCTGGAAACATGTCAAAGAGGAAACTGGAAAATCCAGGAGAACACCAGCAGAATGCTTGCAGCTGTATCAAAACACAGTTCGACCAGCTGTGTCGAAGCAATCAGTTTAGTTAATATGGCAAGCTCAGCGATAGAATCACTAGGAGAAGTTACAGTCTTACAGGTCATAAATACAATTAAGAATCTAAAAGCAAAAAATACAAAAGATATATACGAATTGTCCACCAAGCTAATAAAAGAAGTTACACCAATTATTAGCAAACATCTAATATTTATCACAAACAAATGTCTAGAGGAAGGAGTTTTTCCAAATGAGCTCAAATTGGCGAAGGTAACTCCAATACATAAGAAGGGAGACAAAGGTACATATAGTAACTACAGACCAATATCTATTGTACCAACATTATCAAAGATATTTGAAACAATAGTAAATAAAAAAATAATAGACTATCTCAATGACAACAAACTGCTTACAACCTGTTAACATGGGTACCAAAAACAAAGGTCTTCCATAAGTGTGCTACTCAGCGTAATAGAAGCAATTATCTACGGTTTTGATCAGCAAAAATTTACTCAAATTGCTTTTTGTGACCTAACAAAAGCCTTTGATTCGGTGAACCATCCAATATTATTAGCAAAACTAGAGAGATATGGAATAAGAGAAAATACATTAAAATTTGCAAATTTGCAGAAAAGCATCATATTTGCATGGAAGAAAACAATCAGTTTTTTGGCGAGGACAATAATCATCTTGGAGGGAGGTGACGACTGGAGTACCCCAGGGTTCGATTTTGGGACCGTTACTTTTCCTCGTATACATTAATGATTTGCCAAGCAGTATCCCAACGGAGGTAACTTGTCTTTGCGCGGATGACACATCTTTCGTTGCAAGAAGTGATGACATCAAGGAGCTTAAAGAAAAAGCAAAACAAAACATTGAAAATGCAGAGCACTGGTTTTCCATTAATACATTAGAACTAAATAAAGAGAAAACAAATATACTCACCTTCTACACAAAACAAAATGATGAGGTAACTGATAAATCCACAAAATTCCTTGGAGTTACCATCACAGAAACACTTAAATGGTCGCAACACATATCCAACTTAAAGAAGCTGTCAAATGCTTTGTATTGTGTTAAAACTATACGTTGTAACCTTCCACCAGAAACACTGCGTAGCGTATCAAGAGAAATGGAAGCCATTTTTGTAATGCAAAAAAAGGCAATTCGTATAATAGCTGATCTAAAAAATCATGAGAGCTGCAGAACTCACTAAAAAAACTAAAAATACTCACCTTACCTTATTGTTTTATACTTACCTGCTATGAGTATATTCACAATAAAAGAGACTTGCTACCAAACAATACAGATAATCATGATCACAATTCCAGATACAAGGATGATATTGTAATTCCGTTTCACCGAGTGGTAAAATCACAAAATACTTATCATTATATAGCCGTAAAATTATACAATGAACTACCACTAGATATGAGAAGTCTGGAAGTAAAGGAATTTCGAATTGCTGTGAAGAATATGTTACTCGAAAAGGAGTTCTACTCAGTCCAAGAATATATGTTAACCGGTCATTTATAATTATATTCCATATCTTTTTTTTACGTAATAATGTATTAATGTATACTTTATTTAAATAAATATGAATATGAATATGAATGCTTTCAGAAGATTTGATACTGCGAGAAGTTTTTCAACGGGAATAGCAAGTTTTCTGGACGAATTTAAAATCTTCAAGAGGCAATATCAACTCTTCTAGAAGCATTTAAAAATTTTTAAAGGCAATATCAGTTTTTTAAAGCTAGGACGACTCGAATGAAGAATGCCACACAAGAAGTGAGACGTGCAATCAATGTGATATATCATACCGTAATGCCATCCTGTAGCCATGCTTGTACAGAATCTCGATGTAGAACTCTACTGGAAGGAACATCAACTCCCCAATGGACATCCAGAAAACTTAGATCACATTATTCGCATACCTAGTAGTTGTTTCTATAAAGAGACGAGGCAAGAGTGTTGATATCCTATTAACATCTTCTGAACACATCAGGATTGTGAAAGAAATATCCACAATAAGAAGTAGACAAACTAAGAAGAATTCCTCAAAAGAAATAATTCCATAGAAGAGGTAGGTGAAACTGAATGTGCAGGATGTGGAGAAAGCTACAACAAAAGCCGAAAAAAATAAGATTGGTTGCAATGTGTAGTATGCCAAAAGTGATTTCGTGAAAATTGCTCTTCCAATTTAAATTTTTGCCAATATTCTACATGTTCTACATGTTTCGGTGTTCTATGTCCCCGTCTTCAGGAAAACTCGTCTCAAATATAATGAAGTATTCACCAATTTTGTTGTGTTTATGTTCTATATGTTATATACACATATGTTTATGTTATATCTATATGCTATATACACTTCCTTGATTTATTATGATTTTTGTAGAAAAACATGTTTTTGTTTTATTAAAAATATTTGATTACAAAGTATCAAATTTAATTTTGATTTCTTATACGTTGGTAATATTGGATAATAAGGTTAAATCCTTTTTGATTTAATGTAGTTAACTTTTTCTAAAAAATTCTAATTCAATTTCAATCCATTTTTGAATCATATTGATGTTTGTTACATATTTGCAAATATGCAAAAAATTGTTCGTTTTCTTATGATATAAATGATATACGAAGCTACAAAATTTATCTTTAAAGTTTTATTATAAAACCACTAAAATTTGTAGTTGGATCTTTTGTGGTGTGACATAAGGAACATTTGTCGTTGTCATTTTTACCCTCAGGCTTGTTCTTATCAGCAGGAATGGAACCCTGGCAACCGGACAATGGCCGTCCGTAGGGTTCAAGGGATGCTGTTTCCCGCAAAAACGAATCTTATCCGGCAGATTAGGCGCATAAATCAACTGCGGGGGAGAAACGACGCCCGCTGGACGGAAGGCCTTAAATCTATCGTTCACAATAAAAGTTTTTGCGGAGGCCCGGCCCCGAGCGGAATACGGAATTGACTGGTTTGGACGCCGGGCGTCGTGACGCCCCCAGCCCCAGGCCAAAAAAAACCGGGACGCCTCGGAATTTTTTTGCGATAGCCGGTGGCAATTTATTCTGCATGACATTTTTTACTTTCCGCCTTTTTTTAGTGGTTGTACCCGAACATATGCCTCTTTAAAAAAAGAATTCGAAAAAGAATTTTGTTCGGAAAGAAATTTGTGACTAAGTGAATTATTTAAAAACAAACTTCTGACGCCAACTGTACCAAACACTCAGTAGGTTGTCCACTGTAGTTGTACCCTCCACACCCTATTTCTTTTGTTGAGACCTTTTTAACAAAGGGAGCTAATGGTGATTGGAGCCCCACTTATTTTCCCTTACTACCTACCCTTCACACTCACGTAGCCACCACGAAATAAAACTCTCAAAACTTTATTCCTTTCCACCTGGATTTAATACATCAATATTATTTAAATATTTTGTTGTAAAATAATTAATTTAAAATAAATAAATATGATATGTTGAAATTTGTTAAAACATCACTCAATTTCAAGAACATGTGTTACAAATAGATGTAATGAAAGGAAAATAATGAACAAAATAAAATACAAAGTGAGCTAACTAAATAAATGTGGGAAAGCTTAGTAGGAAAAATCTTTTGCCTATTATTTGTTTATACTAACATTTTGTAACCTATTTTAAAGAATAAATATAGTACGTATTGCTAAAATACTAATATGGCGTACTTACTTGGGAAAAAGTATCGGCTCTAATTAATAGTAAGTTTCAATTAATAGTAATAATAATTATGAACTAATACTAAATATTTATCAAACAAATTAATCTGAATCCGTATCAATGACGGTAAGATTGGAATAAATATACTGTGTATTATTAGATATTTTTATAAGATTTTGATCAATTTTGAAGTTATAACAGTACCCCCCCTCCCAGAATTTGCCACTAGACTTTTCGTAAATAACCTTCTAACTATTTATCTTTATTAAGCCAGCTTCTCATTTTAGTACAAGTTAAATTAACATTAAAAATTTTTTTTTGCAGTAACACTAGAATGAGGAAGATGTAATAATTAAAAATTAGTGCATTTAATTCTGGAAATTTGAATCCATCATTGCCTAATTTAAAATTGGAAACTTATATTTAAAATTTTTCCATATTTACATCTGCCTTAAAGTTACTAAAGTCAAAATTACTTTAGTATCGTCACTCATTGTCTAATTCTTGTATTATCCATTAAGTTTGGGAAATCATCAAATATATCGGATGGTGGGTGAGAAGTAACCATACATATAAATGCTTCCAGAAGACTTGCTACTACTTCTGCGTGATTGATACTGCTTTCAACAAACTTGAAATGCTTTCAATAAACTTAAATTGCTTTCAATAAATTTGTATTATTTTCAATGAACTTGAATTGCTTCCAAAAGACTTGAAATACTTCCAAAAAACTTGAAATGCTTTTAGAAGCCTTGATATAACTTCCAGAAGACTTGATCTGCTTCCATAATACTCGATACTGCATCTGAAAGACTTGATACTGTTTTAAACAGACTAATAATGCTTGGAAGAAGACTTGGTATAGCTTCTAGATAGCTCGATACTGCTTCCACACATCAAATGCTTCCACAATACTGAAAACGCTTCTAAAAGATTTGATACTGCTTCCAGAAGACTTCAGATTGCTTCCAGAAGACTTGAACTGCTTCCTGAAGACTTGATACAGCCTCTAAATGCCATGAAGACGAAAGGAATTAAAGTGTTTTCAGACGACGTAATATTACTTCTTGATGACTTAATTCTGCTTCCAACACACTTTAAATGCTTCCACAAAACTGAGAATGCTTTTACAAGACTTGATATTGCTTTTAAAAGATTTTGTGTTTTCGGTGTGTTTTCAGAAGACTTGGTACTGCATCTAGATGACTTAATAATGCTTCCAACATACTTTAAATGCTTCCTCAAAACTGAAAATGCTTCTAGAAGACTTGATACTGCTTCCAGAAGACTTGACATTACTTCCAGAAGACTTGATACAGCCTCTAAATGCCTTGAAGACGAAAAGAATTAAAGTGCTTTCAGACGACGTGATATTGCTTCTAGATGACTTAATTCTGCTTCCAACATACTTCAAATGCTTCCACAAAACTGAGAATGCTTTTACAGGACTTGATATTGCTTTTAGAAGATTTTGTGTTTTCGGTGTGTTTTCAGAAGGTTTGGTACTGCATCTAGATGACTTAATAATGCTTCCAACATACTTTAAATGCTTCCTCAAAACTGAAAATGCTTCTAGAAGACTTGATACTGCTTCTAGAAGACTTGACATTACTTCCAGCAGACTTATACTGCTTCCAGAAGACTTGAACTGCTTTCAGAAGAATTAAGATTGCTTCCAGAAAACTCGATACTGTCTTTGAAAGACTTGCTACTGCTTTTAAAGTGTTTTCAGAAGACTTGGTACTGCATCTAGATGATTTATTGCTTCCAACACACTCGAATGTTTCCATCTTAAAATGCTTTCAGAAAACTGCTTCCAGGTTTCCTTGAAAGCACAATCTTTGATATTGCTTCCAGAAGACTTGAAATACTTCCGGAAGACTTGCAATTCTTTTAGAAAACTTGAAATAATTTCAGAAGGCTAAAAATTGTTTCTAGATGATTTGATATTACTTCCAGAGTACTTAAAATGCTTCCAATGGACTTATTTCTGCTTCTTGGAAGCTTCTAAAACTGCTGGCGGAAAATTTTGTTTATTGGACAAAATGCCAAATCTTAACGCAAGCAGTCCACAAACTGCTAATTACAGACTAAATATTGTTGACACAAGACATTGTTATTGCAAAAGGCAAGAAACTGTAAATAAGATTTTGCTTCCAAAATGCCAAATGCTGTTGGTATGCAAAATATTCATGTCAGAAATTTTAAAAATGTAAAAACTGATGGCAGAAGAAATTTCTTTGTAAACGAACTACAGGCGCCAGATACATAGGCATTTTTCACTCTTTTTTTGAGAACCATCATCTGTCGTTTGTATCTTTTCTAATGTATATAAAAATCTCAACATTTAACCTTTACTGGCTGTAAACCTTTTGATTTTTGAGTACTTGAAGTAATAATTATACCAAAATACATTTTGTTCTATTCTAATAAATTATTCGTATTTAATTTTGTTAACTCTAATTATTATATTATTTCTATAAAAAAATCGTGAAAAGAATTTGTCAAATCGTGAGATCGTGAGTCAAAAATGTGATTATTGAAGACACAGATGAAAAACTTCTTGGAGAAACGAATAAAGTTCTCGATGAGGTGGAGAATATGGTTATTGATAACAACCAAGAAACTGATGTAGATGATGAAGATTTAGAAGAGGGTGTATTTCTACAGATAATTAATGTTAGCGATGAAACTGATCAGTTCGGAGCTATTGAAGATAATTTATTAAGAGAGATCACGGTCAATAAAACGCCATCTAAAGCAGACAAAAAAAGAGATAAAAATTGAAAATGGTGAAAAAGAAATTTTAGTTTCGAACTACTCGAATAAATTTTACAAGAAGGTCCTTTTTACGAACATTTTTTACGTTGTAATTCAGCAGCAGATGGTTTCTTAACATTCCTTAGGTCTGTTGCTGAAACTATAGTTTGTCTTTACAGAAGAAGCATTTTATACATTTATTGGTATAAATCAGTTCATGGGTTACCATAAATTACTTTCTTTAAAGCACTATTTGTCATCTAGCAATGATCTAGGAAATCCTTTGATCACAAACTTTGATCACAAAAAATGTTCTACCTTTTATTTTAAAACTAAATTAAATCTTTGTGACGTTGTATTTCGGTACGAGAAAATCATCCGTAGATGAGTCAATAATATCAAATCCTATGAAATTCATCAAAATGGATTAGGTTGGGTTGGGTAAGATATAACCAGAAATGTTGTATGTTGCAATTCGATGAGTATCAAGGAAAAAATGAAGCTACAGACAAAGAATGAAAGAACATGGGTTAGGAGAAAATAGTTGTATTATCTCTGAGTAAAAAGAAATAGGGCAAGGGAAGAGTGATCTATTTCGAAAATTTTGTATTTTCTAAAATCTTTAGTACCTAATAAACAAATGACCTGATATAATTATGATTACAGCCTAAGTTTACAGAATGTAAGGGTTTTTAAGTGGTTCATTTTATCTCAAATTTTCACGGTAATACTGAAGATCGCGTTTCAAGAAGGCAAAATGATGGTTCTTCAGTTAAAGTCCCTTACCTTAACGTTGTAAAGGCTTGCAACAAATGTTTTGACTGAGATGGTCATGCCGATAGACTTAGGCAGTGTTAAGCAGGGTCAAGACGATTTCAGAAGTAATAAATTTGGCATAAATTTTTTTGAGGACTAATAGATTTTGCATTTGTGAATACATTCGTAGTTTATTCCCAACTTTTCGAAAAAACACCCTTTGCTGTAATTTCGTAAAGGATACGTAATAAGAAAATGTCCAAGGTAACGAACATACCAAGAAAAATCAAATATTCTGTACAACATGATGTTGGTCTTTCAAGTATATCAAGGAAAGAGGAAGATGCGAGCCATGTAGTTTTGAATATATTCAATCTAGACCTCATTCAAAATGTACAAATTATGTTTCCTTATGTTGTTAGAAAAAAATATAGAACTATCGCTAGAACTATCACTAAGACTAATACTAGGTCTAAACCTAGAAACTTTCGGGTTTTGCCGTGCGTTTTTTGGCAAAATGTTTGACGTTTCGGATGCCACGTTGCAACCTTCTTCAGAAACTGGTTTGAAGTGTTTTCTGAAGAAGGTTGCAACATGGCATCCGAAACGTCAAAAATTTTTTAAAAAACGCACGACTAAATCTGAAAGTTTCTAGTTTTAGATCTAGTATTAATCCTAGTGATAGTTTTGGTGATAACTCTAGTGTTAATACCAGTATTATTTCTAATTTTAGTTCAAAAAATTATATAGTTTAACGGTAATATTAAGAAGTAAAAATGAATGGGAAATTTAACAAAATTGGAAATTTTCTAGTTCTAGATCGAGTGTCATCTTTAATACTAGCATCAATTCTGATTGTACATATTATTCAATGTTAGATTTTATATATTCCATTGAACTAAAACTAGAATCATTCCGGTTAGTTCTAATGTCAGTATTAATTCTATTTCAACCTTGGATTGTTATAAATTTTATAATAAATCTAACATAACTTTTCATATAATACATTTTTGGCTATAACGAACTTTTTTCCCCTCTCCGCATTGATCCGTTATATAGCGATATGATTCTATTATTATTACAAAAAATTGTTTATAATTAATTAATAACATTTACTTCTTTTAAATTAATATTAAAACATTCATTTTAAAATTTTTGCCATCTAACGCAGGGTAGTTCAACTACAACAATTTAGAACCCTATAGGGCGAAATTCAGGGGTGAACAAACCGGAGGGTGAAAGTGGTTCATACCTCAGCTAAACGAAAAAAAAATCACCCATCCAAAATCTTAATAAACCTCTAATATTAATTTTCATTAAACAAAATATTAAGTGGTTACCAATAAATTATGTCATAGCAAACGAACTTTGGAAATTTACTTCTACTTTGACTTGTACGCGCCAATCAACCTGTGAAGTGGAAATTTACGACCACATACTCACTGGGTCAAATTCTGTACATCCCAAACTTCTCGCTCTTTAACGTACAGGTCTACATATAAGTTTCGTCTAAGGATCTCTTTGTCTCCTTTCTACCTTGAAGCGTATAAACGTAACGAATGAATAAATCGCGTGAGTTAGATTAAACTTTATATTTACGTTTATTATTTGGGTTAATTTGCGTCTCCTTGAGATATATAGTAACCGATCGAGCAATAGATTTAATGACCACGCAGTGACGGAGTTTCGCAGTTATAAAATTGACTTAGCGTTCGGGCGCGAAATTTCAAAACTAAGTTACTGGCAAAGTCTCGACTATTCGGCGGCATAGATTGCCTATCCAAATTATTATACAAATTTGCAATAATACATGCATATTGGCAATTGGGGCCATGTTGTGCGCCCGTAGCCGAAGGCGACCGAACTACCCCTAACTTAATTTTCCATTGGCTTTTCCATTATCGCAACCGTGTTCTTTGACGGAAACTGCAAACGCCAACTGCAAAGGGCCAAACTATTGCCAAGAACGACGAACATTGTTACTTTAACGATTAGAAGCAGTTGCTATCAGATTATCACCTATTAAGAAAAAGAATATTAAGACTCTGTTAAGATTAAAAAAAGAAATATAGACAACTTGAAATTTCTTTGCTAGATAAGAAGAATCTTTAAATGAGACTATTATAAGTCTCTCCGGAAGTTAACGTCTTTAGTTAACGACAAATTTTCGGCATATTGGTAATATGCGTGCCAAAAAGGAATCAGCTTGGCGCACTTAGTTTGAAAAACGGGTCAGTGTGTGGTGCTCTGAATATTTTGAAACTTGTTAATGACTTGTATGATTACTTTTTGAAGAGTATCTCTGATATTCCTGATTCAATTCCTCTTGATAAATCGGTCTTAGATTTTTATAGTATTTTGGCTGATAATCGAGTTGTTTTCTACTGTTTGTTCTACTTTGTTGGAGAAATTTGTGTGTGTTTTAAAATAATGTTCTGAAGGAAGTGATGGTAGTGGAAGTGGAATGTCCCCATTTCGAGTATTTAACTGAATCCAGTGGCAAATTGACAAAAATTAATTTTAAAAGTAATAAATATAAATGTGTCTCAGCCAGTTCATCTTTCTCCACCTTCAACCATTTTGTTAATATTTAATGTACAACTTTCAGAATCCTTCAATTAGCTTTATCGTCACTTAATTCATTGATTATGTCTTAGATGTCTATATTGGGCTTTTCAGTTAGCACTTTAGAATCAATATAACGTATTCCAGATTTATCTTTAGCATATTTTTTTTAATCTAAAAAAGGTGAACATTTGAAATGTTTGTTGGAGAATCATTTTTCCAGGCTGCTATTGTCCAAGTTAAGACACTGGTCAATTTAATATTTTTTTCTCCATCTTCGCAACAATTTTCGTTGTTTGTAAATGTTCAAAGCCTTTTAATTGAAGATTTTCTGTAAGCTATATTAAAGCTATTGGTGATATGCTGATCTAATGGCTGGCAATGTGAGGTAGTGTTTGGAGGTGGAAGCACAATTTTTACGTATTCTATGCATGTTTTTTTCAGTCCAGTTTTATCAACATTGTACACATATTTTGGTAAGTAGTTCCTCAATATCAATCTCAACTTTGCTTTTCAGGCTTCAGCTTTAATCAGGTCGACATCAACTGATTCACCTCAAACGCTTATATAGCTTATTAAACAAAACTTTTCAAGCAATCCATTTAAAGATTTAAAACTGAGGAATTTCAAATTTAGGGCTGCTTCCACTGCTTTTTCTTTTAATAAAGGACACGATATGGAGATGTTTCTATTCCTCGCCTTACAGAACCAAATGTAAACCTTTGGGTCAATAGCCAATCCTTCGATTTAAAAAAATTTTTTCAGCCTTTTCAAAGGTCCTGAAGAAAATACTAAAGCAGCCATTAAACTTGCGGAATATCTTTGTAAATATAGTTTCGGAATTTCAAATGGGTTTTAGAATAAGTTTTAGTACTACAAGTTCAATTATGGTGCTTATGCTTATGCTTATGATGGTGCACTCTGTTAGATTTCAATCGTGCATTTGATATTATACATTATACTACTTATTATATTGGTAGGTCATAGTCGGTTACTATTAATAGGGTCGTTTCCAAGCATCATGAACTTACCTCTGGAGTTCCAAAGGGTTCTATTCCTGGACTGATTTTGTATACAACTCATCTTTTCGATCAAATTCAACATTGTACATAGTATGTTTATGCAGATGATACGCACTTGGTTCACTCTTTCATCCCTCAGAATGGTGGAAAGTTGTTCTTTGAGTCAATACTGATCTTGATTGTATTTATGGGGATTCATTAATGATAAGCAACTGTTCATGGTTAATACTCATAAAAGTCATTGTTTAGAAATTGATATAATAAGTATATGAAAAATGCTTATTTCGCTCTAAGGTTACATTCTTTGCATTGGTAATACTTACCAATAGATGTTAATAGTATGTTATGTGTTTATTTAATTACATGTTTTCTGTAATCCAGTGTCATACAGCGTTGACTGTTTTACATTCAAAGGGAATTCAAAACGTTCAAAATGCGGTCTGCGTTTTATTTAGATTTCTCATAAGTTAGTTGACATTAGATGATGAGGAATAGAAGAGTGCCGTAATCTTTGGTGGTTTATCATAAATTGATGTTGAGCAGGACTCCAAGTTATGTACATATAAAGATTATTAAGGACAATTTCCTTTATTTCTTCACCTGTAAATGGTTCAGGTTTGTTTATGAGATCATTCTCATACCACACTTACAAATCTTATAATCTTAGTTCAATGGCTGATAGAAAGTTAAGTCTATCAATCAAAAGATGTTAGCAGGGTTATGCAATACAGAATGAAGTATATAAGTTGCTGCCAGAGATATATAGAGACTGTTGGCAGAAATCTAGATACCTATTACTGAAGACTATATATTTTTTATAGAAGATGCTGCTATTAAAATTTTGAATATTATTACATAAACGATAAATACTTCTGAAAGAATAGTAGGTATTGCTTGTAGACGATTATAACTACTAACAGAAGTCTAGAAACTGCCAGCAAATGTCTAGATACTGTTGGCAGAGAACTAGATGTTGGTAAATAAAAACTATACTCTCTTTACAGGGTAACTGTAAGACTGATATGGTCTGGATACTGTTTGTACGAGATTATAACTGCTGGCAGAATTCTAGATACTATTGACAGAAAATTAGATCCTCGTAATTGAAGATTTTGCGCTTGTCACGGTATGATGTTTCAGTTAATAAGTTAATATTCACATCCAATTCAATAAGTTCTATAAGAATATTCAATAAGAATTAGACTACAATATTTAAACTTCATTAAAATAAAGTATTGTTATCAGCTAAGAAACAGCCTGCAGCCCCACACGAAGCTAAACATTAACTCATCTACCCATGCTGTCTATTAAGTAATCGATGTCCTCTTGGGGTATCTCGTTCCATGCAATCTCTACTCTAGATGGTATCTAAGATCATTCAGATTGTCAGGAGACTTGGGCAATTGTCTTAGACGCCAACCCATTATATCCCATGTTCAATCACATGTTCAATTCGCGATAAGTCTTGTGACCGTACAGACCAAGGCAAAATCCATAATCCAACATGGTCCAGGAACCTTCTTGAACCCACAGCAACATGAGGTCTTGCATTATCTTAGACTTTCGTCCAGCACATATCACCCCCAATCCATAATCCCAAGTGTTAACACTTGGGTGTATGTCGTCTTTGAACGAATTCCAAATTTCATCTTTTACTTTTCATCAAGCCGTAAATAAAACCTTGACTTATCACTGAAGACGATATCGTTCCATTGATGAATTCACCCTTACCATTTTTGATACCATGCAAGTCTGGTTTCTTTATGGGGTATTAATGGAAGCCGAAGAAAGAAATTCCTCCTAAAGAATCGGTTTTCATGTTCGTCGCTTCTTCCAACGAACCTTCTAGCAAATCGGAACTTCTGAATACCTTCCTCGGGCCATAAAGAGCATATCAGAGTAACTAGTCCCGATTTAGCCTGCTTTCAATTTGTCAGAATGGGAGACCATTGAGGTCATTAATATGGGTAAAATATCATGACAGTTTGTCCATCAAATAATTTAACTTTTTGTGGGCAGAAATTCATTAATTGCTAGGAAGAAAATGTTAAAATTTGGAGATACAAAGTTAGCATATTTCGTTTAATTCTATTGATTAATCTTATAACAGCCATTTTGTGTTCGTTTCATTTGTAGAGAAGGGGAACCTCTGAAAAGGTACGGTCAACCCTTTGCCGACCTCCCGGTAATTTTGCAAACGAAC
Source organism: Onthophagus sagittarius (assembly GCA_036711965.1). Taxonomy (NCBI): domain Eukaryota; kingdom Metazoa; phylum Arthropoda; class Insecta; order Coleoptera; family Scarabaeidae; genus Onthophagus; species Onthophagus sagittarius. The sequence continues at coordinate 34,144,835 of JASERS010000005.1, forward strand.
AATCCGAGTGCGACGAAGAAGGACGACATCTTCGACTAACTCCCGGAACTTTGACCGTGAAGGAAAAGGGTACCCCGTTAAATAATTGCAAGGCACCGTGACCTCCAGAGACTTGTGAGGGATGATGGTACACGAGTAAGCTGCTAATATTACCCGGTAAGGCTTTTGCCGGAGGAGCCGGAAGAGGGTTGAAACCTAACTACGAAGAACCAAGGGTCGCGAGTTTTTAATGTGAGTTATCTCTTACGGTCGACTCGGCGATGGTGTAATTAAAAGATAATTAAAAACGTGATGGTAATTTTTAATCGCATTGAATAAGTTTTTTAAAGTAAATATTTTTTTGTAAATTTTGTTTTTTGTTAGATATGAAGCGATTAATTACATGGACCTGATTTACCGCAGACATTTCAATTATCTCGCGATACATTTAACAAAATTCCTCCGGCCAGAGGAATTTCGCGTTTCGCAAACGACGGGAATGTCTTCCCAGCAATTCGAAATAGTTTCGCTGATGAAGAGTCCGGCAAACACACATTCAGTTGAAACCCCTTGCAGTTTCTGGCATTGTGCTTTCCTCCTCAACCCCCAGTCGCCTTCGTCGTACTTTCTTGGGGGGTGGTTGAAACGGTTTCGGTCTTTTGGGGTAGTAAGAGAGTCTTCGGTGTCCGTCCCGTTGTTCTGTATTATTCAACTGGTGCGGTTTTCGAGAGAAAAGGGGGGTTGGCCGGAGGGGCAACGGGTGGGTTATGTAAGAAGTTGTTGGCGGAGTCGCCGCCGGGTGCCCCCCGGTTTCCACTGTTAAACACTAACACGGAGAAGGAGGCGGCACTTCGCCGACAGACCGCACGGGGGGGCTTTGCTCGAATTAGTTTCACGTAAAGTTTGTTCTGCACCGTATAGTTTCGTTTGTTCAGACGCAACACCAATATTTTGTTTCTCGCGAGGGTGTTAATTGTTTTAATTTGCATCAACCACCTTCTTAAACCAAACGTACCCATTAGGTCTACCGTCTTATCACGATCTACAATAACTCAATCAATTGTAGTAATAGTAGAAATTGATTAAAATTATTACAAAATTTGCTTTAATCAAGACAAATTTCCTCCATTAACTCTCTTAACTAAATTTAAAAAGAGGAAATTAAAGAGGAGTCTTGGCAAACCCCAAAATCCACAACGAAAACAGCCCAAACTCTAATAGAAACTGAATAAACGGGAAATTATTCAAATTATTATCGAATCGTTTTCCTTCCAATCGTCGCTTTACGATTGATGAAGACGTGCAACAGAAAGATTAACTTCTCGATTAACGTCGTTGTTACAAGATGCGAATTTTATCAATTATCCGTAATTATAGGGAATATTCTCGCGATACGACATTCGGAAGGGTTAAATTCATGATGGAGCCTGTAGCGTGAGGGTTTAAACTGCGATAACACTGTGTGAGGGTGTCAAATGGTCCCGCCATTGGCGCGAGAACATCGGGGGTGATATGGCGATGGTATAACCCTTTAGATATTGTCGATAGGGGATATTGTTAATGGTCGTTATAGCTGAAAGAAAATGTCTTCTTGTTAAATTTATTAGTAACTAATTAAAAATAATTGGTAACTAATTCAAAGAATCAATTTATATGAGTTATTTCTAGTGTTGTTAAATATCCTGATATTTATTTGCAAGGGTATTATTAAATACCTTGGGTATATATCCAAATTTTAAACTTATTAACTACCTTTTATCTAAAATATTTATTTAATAACTTTTGCACTTTATTAAGACGATAGTATTTCATACAATGTTTCTACCGGTTTTGGTCACGTTTAGACCATCTTCAATAAACACATTTTTTTAAAAATTGTTGATCGTATTGACGTTTTATTTTTATTTATGTTGTGATTTATGACATGTTGTGTCAATGTGAAAAATTAAAATAGGATTAAAATAAAATAAAATTAAAATTGTATATTTCCCAAACCAAAAGTTCAAATATCTATTATAAAGGAGGTAAAAATGAAAGTAAAAAAGGAAATAATAGATACTGTATTGAAGTCCGTTGTCTGTTTTTAAATTTGTTAAGTCTAAAAAATTTATGCGGTTGTTATGTTCTATTTCGATTGTAAATTTGATGTCTTTATGTAAATTATTAATGTAGTTGTGTAAGTTGGTTATTGTTTCTTGCCTATCATTGTCGATGAAAACGCTGATATCATCTACATATATTAACCATGTTATGATGTTGTGTCTATGTGGGTTGTTATTTTTCATTATAAGTTCTTTTTCCAGTTTGTCTAAGAATATATCAGCTAGTAATCCACATAGTGGTGATCCCATTGGTAGGCCCTTATTGTAGGTGTAGTAAGTGTTTTAAATTTACAAAAGTTTTGCTGTCTGCAAATTTTAAAAAGGTTAAATATATTTTTTCTATCAGTTTCATTATTAATTCTATCTTTAAGAATATTGTTTAAAATTTGAAGCGTTTCATCAGTTGGAATGTTAGTGTAAAAGTTAGCGATATCAAATGAGATCATTTTGTATTTGTCAGAAAAATTAATTTTTGTAAGTTTATTAATTAAATCGTATCTATTGTTTATGGCGTGTTTAGTTTCAAATCCTGTTATATCTTTAAATATGGTGACCAACAATTTTGCTGTTTTTTAAGTGGAAGAATCGTTTGAGGAAATGATAGGGCGAATCGGTATGTTTTGTTTATGTAATTTCGGCAAACCGTACACTCTTAGTGTATCGGGATTCATTGGTAAAATAGAATAAATGTTTTTGTTAAATTTTTGTAGTGTTTCTTTGGATTCAAATATAATTTGTTTAGCAGTTTTGTGGAAATTTGTAGTTGGATCCTTTGAAACAGTTGTAAAGCCGTTTTCTTTTAAAAAATCTTCAGTTTTCTTTATGTAGTTTTCTTTGTTCATTATTATTAAACCTGCGTTTTTATCAGCTTTGGTGATAGTTAGATTGTTTTGTTTGATTTTATGTTTTATGTTATTAATTATTCATTTTTCTTTATTAATTTTTCGTTTTTTGTTGTTCTTTTTTTAATATCTGTTGAAGTTCTCTATTAATTGTTTCTTTGGTTGCCATTTTCTTCTTATTAAGATCGTCTTAATAAAGAGCAAAAATTATTAAATAAATATTTTAATTCAAGACGAAAAACATTCCTATAAAATAAAAAATACCTTTTATTCATTATGCTTGATTATTGTGAATTCTTCTGGAGCTAAAAATATAATTAATACTATACCTACAATCTAACTTTAGTATTAACACTAAACCTAGAACTAGAAGCATTAGGATTTAGCCGGATGTCTCTTTAGACGGCTAAATCCTAATGTTTCTAGTTTTAAGTCTAGTGTTGGTTCTGAAGTCAGGTTGGGTTGGATTGGGTTCCATCTTAAGAGAGGTACGGTTAAACCTAAATGTTAGTCGTTCTAGGTATTAGCTCTAGAGTTAGTGTTGGCTCTACTTTAGGTTGTTATTCTATTTTAAATCATTGTATGTCTGTATTAAATTAAAACTAGAACTAACACTAGACAACGTCTGACGACGCACGGCTAAACCAAAACTTTCTAGTACTAGGTCTAATGTTAGTTCTAGTTTTAACTACCATTCATTTTAATAGAGGTATAGCTAAAAATCTAAATTTTTGTCGTTCTAGTTCTAGTATTAGCTCTAGCGTTAGTATTAGAAAAACAAAAGAACCTAACTGATTATTTCATACAAGCAGGTAAATTTAACGTAAATAAATCGGAAAAAGACAACAACACTGATCGATTTACTTCGATACAGAAATTAAGAGCAAAAATGGTATGTCTTGAGGAAGTCGAAGACATTAATGTCGTATTACCTGTATTAATTGTAATGTCAAAGGTCTTAGAAATAATAATAACAGTGAACATAATGAAACATCTAACAAATAAATATATCATAACAAAATACCAACTAGAGATGTGCGCGTGAGTGACTTTTTATGCCACTCTCGTGAATATCATTCATAAATCACGTGACTCGCGCGTGGGTCACATCAATTCACGTGACTCACGCTCGATTAGGTGGTCAAATGTATGAATCATGGTTGATTACTTGTTAATTTGATTATTAATTAATCGTGTTTGATAGAGTGGCAGAATTAACACAGTGTTTAGTTTTATTTATCATGTTTTGAATAAATGAGACTGTTATAAAATTAAAATACACAATAAAAGCTGGCATATTCTTATGGGTAATACTTCCTTTAACGTTTTAAAGATCTTCATAATTTCCATTCTTCAGAAACCTCCATTTTCATAAATTTAAATTAAATATTGTTCTATTTAAATATAAAAAATTTTAATTAAAATTTAAAAAAATATAATAAAACTTCAAAACTGGAGGGCTATTTTTAATTTCAAATACCGAAATGACACTTTTGCGTTCGAGAATAAAAGTTGAAAGCGAACAAAAACGTATCAAGCAAAGAACTACGCAAAAGTCAACTTTCAATAGCAGTTTCGAAAAATCCGGTTGTTTCGTTTTTTCTCGTCGAGTTTTTATTTTTTCTATTTGCCACTTTGGAACAATGTAACTCTAAAACAACAATAAAAAATCAAAAAATGGGAGCTAAGCTTCCATACTCGATAGAAAACCAACCAAAAATTTAAATTTTCAAAGAGTAAAGAGCCCTTTAAAAAGCCCCTGCTTTAAGTATATAATAAGTATATATTGTTAATATGATAGCCACACTTATTTTTAGTTATAACTTCGTAATACTGAAACCCATAATTTTGGTTTTCTGGGAAAATAACGAAAACAATCTAGAACAAAAACGAAACTTTTTCAAAAATGGGGGCTTGCAAAAAAAAACGATTTTTAGGATTTTTGCTCGCTCAGTTTATTTATTTATGAGCGTCATACAAATCTGATAGGAAATTCACAAGGCACTGTGTTCATTATATATTTAAATATATAAATGGTGTACATGTGGTTCACTCAACATTTAAGACTCAAACTTAAAATCCTTATGGCTAAAATCTCATTCGTAAAAAATCTAAAATCTCTCTTTGGCGCGTATCAGACACATGGCGATTAAACATAGAATTTTCAACAAAATCGATGTTGTTTAAAATTGTGGTATAGTTACCTATATTTCTGACGGTTTTTACAATCGTGAGATATAGTACTGATTAATAATTATCTATAGACCCTCGTAATAAACTAAACTAAGTTCAGGAGCATACTTCGTTTTTATTTTATGCAAATCCATATTTTATGTATAAAAACAAAAAACACTTAAACAGTTATTAATTATTGTATACATTCAAGAAATACAAAATTTAAATAAACTGTTGTAAATATAGTGTTTTTGTATTTTTCGTTAATGATATACACTGGTCTGTCTGGCGTTCGATAAAATATTATTAATGAAAGAATATTAAAAAATTATGCCAACGGGATCACGCCAGGTCCCATCGAAACCAAAGATGCTCACGATTATGGACGTTCCCGTGGATGGTACAAAAATTGATACCCACTCACGGTTGGTTACGCATGACCAATCGTGACCCGGCGGGACTCACGTAATACTCTCGATATCAAAAAAATAATCAAGGGTTTTGATAGTTAAGAGTACATAATTGCGTTCTGTGATTTGAGTGAGGTGTTTGACTATCATTCACGATATTCTCTTAACGAAGATGGAAAGGTATGGTTTGATATCTATAGATATCTACGGGATAGAAATCAACAAATCCAGTGCATCCTCTTTTAACTGGAGAACTGTAACAGTGGGTGTACCACAGGGCTCTGTTCTCGGACCTTTAATTTTCCTGCTAAACATAAATGACTTGCTGACATGATGATTCAAAGTGTCTATTAATTTTTCGATAGACTTTCTGCAGCTACAACAAAAAACTAATGAAGCGAAAAAAGGGTTTGACTCAAATAGTCTACATTTAAATATGGATAAAATCAAAATTCTTAGGTTTTATACAAAGGATGTTAAGGAAGAAATTGTTAAATTTTTAGGCATAACACTTTCTTCGATCTTAGAATGGAAACATATAAGACAAATAACATAAATGTGGTCAACTTTCTTGCATTATTTGAAAGTGGTATCAAGGGTTTTACCGATTAATGAAACAAAAAGTGTGTATTTTGCCTACTTTCGCAGTATAACAAGAATACACGGTATTTTTATTTGGGGTGGTTCAAACAACATTGAGATCATCTTTAAAGCTCAAAAGAAAACTAGTTAGAATACTTGCAAATTTGGGTCCAAATGAGAGTTCCCGAACGATCTTCAGAGTACTAAAAATATTCTCAATCCCATCATGTTTTATTTTATCCTGCTTAAATTATATACATACAGGAAATAAACACATACTCATGGACGCAGATACATACAACCATCACACATGTCATGGCTGTAACATATAAAATTTCAAAGACACGAAATAACTTTCACTATCAACCAGTTAAACTGCATAATCTAATTTTACCAAGATTAAAAGTGTTGAATTAGAATATTAAAAAAAAAATAATGAAAGAACAACTCTTACAACATGAAAATTATGCAACAAATTAACATAATTAATTAACATAATTTACGATTTTGAAATTTTTTATATATTAATAAAATTTTTTGGTGTATTATTGATGATTTAAATGTAATAAGGTTACGTTTTTGAACAAAGTATAAAGTAAAAGTATAAAGTTCTAGTTTTAACTGCCATTCAGTGCTTCATTGTTGCAAATTCTTTTGGAACTAAAAGTATAACTAATAGCAGATCTATAAAAAATAGATACAACCTAGCTTTAGTATTATCATTAGACCAAGAACTAGAAACATTAGGATTTAGCAGAACGTCTCTTTAGACAGCTAAACCCTAATGTCTCTAGTTCGAAGTCCAATGTTAGTTCTGAAGATAGGTTGGATTGGGTTGGATTGGGTTCCGTCTTAAGAAAGATACGGCTAAACTTAAATTGTTTTTCGTTCTAGGTCTAGTGTTAGCTCTAACGTTAGTGTTAGCTCCATTTTTAGTTGTTGTTCAGTCTTAAATTGTTGTATTCAGTATTAAATTGAAATTAGAACTAACACTAGACCTAGTACTAGAATGTGATGGGTTAGCCGTTGGCCGCACGGCTAAACCTGAATGTTTCTAGTACTAGGTCTAGTGTTATTTCTAGTTTTAACTGCCATTCAGTGCTTGATTGCTGCAAATTCTTCTGGAACTAAAACTATAACTAATGCTAGACCTATAATCTAGCTATAGTATTAACACTAGACTAACACTACACTAGCTAAATCCTAATGTTTCTAGTTCTAAGTCTAGTGTTAGTTCTGATGATAGATTGGGTTGGGTTGAATTGGGTTTCATATTAAGAGGTCTGTGTATAACTTTTACCAGACCTACAACCTAGCTTTAAAATTTACACTAGACCTTGCACAAGAAACATTAGGATTTAGTTTCTAGTTCTAAATCTAGTGTTAGTTCTAAAGGTTGGGTTGCGTTGAGTTCAGTCTTAAGAGACGTACGGCTAATTTCAAATTATGCAAGTTCCAGATCTATTGTTAGTTCTAGTTTTACTATTAGCTTTACTTCTCGTTGTTATTCAGTCTTAGATTGTATACTTGTATCGACCTAAAACTAGAACTAACGCTAGATCTAGAACTAGAAAGTTTCTAGTTCAATTCGCACCTCTCCGCTATAAAAGTTTTACGCTCTTTTATTGTGATTTGTAGTAAATTCGTGATTTTACAATTTTTTTTTAAATTTTACAACGATCTTCGAGGAACTTTCCTCTATCTCATTTTCATACCAGTTTTAATAAATATTTTTATAATATTGAGATATAGCTTGGGTAAAATAATTTAGAATTTAATTATTCAAAATTTTAATGCATTTAGTTAATTTTGTTTAAATAATTTTTTTCAAAGAAATTTAAGAATAGAGAAGGAAGATAAGATTATATTTTGGAAGAAAATTTTAATAGGTATCACTTTTTTATGGGAATTTGAATTTTTGTTAGTATAAAACGAAAACAAGAACAAATTTAACTCATTTTTATCATTCAGCGATGCGATATATAATGTCATATTAAAAATTAATTCTCAAAATTTTGAAAAGTTTCAGACTATAAGAGTTATCGTTGAGATTACTAATCCATATTTTATTGGGAGTATTACGCATGTTATAAAGAAAGAATCATAATCAAGAGTTTGTGATTTTGGTCACAAAAGATTATTCTGGATTAAGTTTTAACATACACGAGATATGTTAAAAGTTTTTGATTCTTCTGACTTTAATTTTTATTCATACATGTACTCACACATTTTATTTAATTCAATCCATTCATACTACTTAAATAAAAAAGAAGTTAAAAATGGGTCAAATTATATAAATAATTAAATATAATAACTTGACTATAATAATTGAAGTTATTATAGGAGAGTATAACAGTAATTCTCATTTAAGCATGTTTGAAAATTTAACTTTCTCCAAATTTCGTTTTCCTTGTAACATCCTACAGTACGATGATTACTACCCTCTCGTAATAGAATTCCATTATGGAAAGTTGTGAATAATAAATTACGGACTGTGGGTGGAAATGGAAGGAGGTGGGTCTGCAGAAGGGTCAAAGGAAGGAACGGGGTGTCGGTCGGAAAAGGAGGGACGAAGAGGGTTGGAGGCGTCCGGCGGTAATACGGAAGGGTTGGAAGGGTTGCCCGGGGCAGCCATGATGGTCCAGCAGGGAGATCTGGGGCTCTGTGTGTAAAGCTGCACAGAACCGGGACCTGTGAATCGTTAATCACCGATTCTGCAGGACTGCTCAAGCCCAAGTCCACCTTGTTTACCTTCGACTGCCTTTGGGGAAACCAAGAGGTGAATAATTGGTTACGTAAATATTAGATTCAAATGACTAAATTGCCCTTTACTAAAATCTAATTTAATTTTTTTTATGTCAAAATCTTGTAAGCTGCATTATTAGCACCTCGTAGATGTGAAATTCGAGATCCATCCAATTACGAATTTATAACAACAAACTTTTGAAAGCTAGCAACGAACCCGGGTTGGCGTGTATGGTCCTCGAGTGAGAAGGACGAAAGGGTTCGGGGGCTTGGGGATCCTACGGGGGCGTCTGTTGAGGTCGGCAGTGGAAGCCCGGCCCTTGAGACTACCGCCGGGTGCTTACCGTACCGTGTAAAGTTATGTAGAGGAGAGTGGAGGTGCGACCGGCAGCTCAGCCTGATCTCCAATTGCAATTAATTCGCCCTGCACGGGCACTAATTTACATCTGCGGACAGTACTCGTACCCTTCACCGGTTTACGCTTCAAGAAATTCAAACATCCCTCATATATTTTACTTTCACTTTAAAATTTATTCAAAATCCTATGATTCTAATATACTAGGAACTCAGAGTTTTAATGCAATAATTTCAATGAATTTTTATAATAATGATAATGATTTAAACTTGAAAATGAACTTTAAAAAATCAATTTTTTTTGCTGAAGTGTAGTGAACTGATTAAATAATTCATTGTCAACTTCTATTTGTACACTAAAATACTCACAGTCTATCACAACTAAAGCTTCAATGATTCTTCTTCAAAGTTCTTCAAAGCTATATCATCTACATAAAATTAGAGCTATTTCAAAGTGATACACACCTAGTGATAAGTATAACCTTTAAAACTATCTAGATATGCTTCAGCATTTATAAAATCGTAAAATAACTAACTTTGAATGTGTAAAAGGACAAATTTTAAAGATAACAGTAGTGATTGATGATCTGCATATTGACGAATTTCTGTAGAAAGCAATCAGGAAGGATAATAAATGATACCGGGAAAATAAAGAATCTTTCGGAAAGTTGCTTCAAAAGTGTTGTATAGATGGTAAATACTAATTGCAGTAAGCAACAAGAGGATGAGACATGAAAACAAAACATATCATGTATTTTTTAAAGAAAGCAAATACAGGAAAATGTTACAAGAAAACAAGAGGAATAACGTTTGCTATAAAACATATATAACTTAAACTATTGATACTCTACTATTATTAGTTAGTTTACACATTCCTTGCACTGGGGAGTACCGAGAAATATTGGATCTGCAATTCGTCACATTATACTCTTAATTTTGGGTTTTGAATTCTAAATTCCAGAAAGATTCTGGATTCACGAGAGGGCAGGCTGCTCCCGCAACACTTTGATCTCGGCAGATCCCTTGTACTTACTTACCTCTTTTGCCCAGCTTTAAGGTCATTTTACCCTGGAGATAAAGACCTTGCTCATACCACTGATCCCACTCACTGATGCCAATCCGGATATCTCCAAAAATGGAAAACCTTCCTATGGGTCACTTATCCTGGAAGTGCTTCAATAGATGCCAGTCAGATTGGACAGTGATGAGATCTTTGACCAAATATAGGTCCTTCCTGGGTTGCCTCTTAAATAAATCTGTTCATTTGGGGTCAGGGTACATCAGAGCCTTCTTCACTTAGCGACATCCTGGTATCCTATCCAAGTAGTTTAGAAACGTCTTACATGTTTCGTCTTTTTGAAGATGTATAAAAGACCTTATTGTTGGGGTGATGAGACATGCCAACATAACATATCATGTATTTGTGAAAAAAAGCAATTACAGGACAATGTTACAAGAAAACAAGAGAAATAACGTATGCTATAAAACATATACAACTTAAACCATTCACACTCTACTATTTTTAGTTAGTTTACACGTTCTCTACACTGGAGAAGATTCTGGATTCGCGAGAGGGCAGGCTGCTCCCGCAACACTTTGATCTCGGCAGATCCCTTGCACTTACTTCCCTCTTTTGTCCAGCTTTAAGGTCTTTCTAGCCATTCACACTCTACTATTTTTAGTTAGTTTACACGTTCTCTACACTGGAGAGTACCGGGAAATATTGGATCTGCAATTCGTCACATTATACTCTTAATTTTGGGTTTTGAATTCTAAATTTCAGAAAGATTCTGGATTCGCGAGAGGACAGGCTGCTCCCGCAACACTTTGATCTCGGCAGATCCCTTGCACTTACTTCCCTCTTTTGTCCAGCTTTAAGGTCTTTCTAGCCATTTATGAGCGAGATCTTTATCTCCAGGGTAAAATAGGGTAAAATAGGGTAAAATACCACTGTTCCCACTTACTGATGCCAATCCAGATATCTCCAAAAATGGAAAACCTTCCTATGGGTCACTTGTCCTGGAAGGGCTTCAATAGATGCCAGTCAGATTGGACAGTGATGAGACCTATGACTAAATATAGGTTCTTCCTGGGTATCCTCTTAAATAAATCTGTTCATTTGGGGTCAGGGTACATCAGAGCCTTCTTCACTTAGCGATATCCTGGTATCCTATTCAAGTAGTTTAGAAACGTCTTACATGTTTTGTCTTTTTGAAGCCGTATAAAAGACCCTATTGTTGGGGTGATGAGACATGCCAACAAAACATATCATGTATTTGTGAAAGAAAGGAATTACAGGACATTGTTACAGGAAAACAAGAGAAATAACGTATGCTATAAAACATATACAACTTAAACCATTCATACTCTACTATTATTAGTTAGTTTACACATTCTTTGCACCGGGGAGTACCGGGAAATATTGGATCTACAATTCGTCACATTATACTCTTAATTTTGGGTTTTGAATTCTAAATTCCAGAAAGATTCTGGATTCGCGAGAGGGCAGGCTGCTCCCGCGACACTTTGATCTCGGCTGATCCCTTGTATTTACTTCCCTCGTTTGCCCAGCTTTAAGGTCATTTTACCCTGGAGATAAAGGTCTCGCTCATACCACTGATCCCATTCACTGATGCCAATCCGGATATCTCCAAAAATGGAAATCCTTCCTATGGGTCACTTATCCTGGAAGTGCGTCTATAGATGCCAGTCAGATTGGACAGTGATGAGACCTATGACTAAATATAGGTTCTTCCTGGGTAGCCTCTCAAATAAATCTGTTCATTTGGGGTCAGGGTACATCAGAGCCTTCTTCACTTAGCGACATCCTGGTATCCTATCTAAGTAGTTTAGAAACGTCTTACATGTTTCATTTTTTTGAAGCTGTATTAAAGACCTTATTGTTGAGGTGATGAATGGTCTGCAGCATTCCGCGCCAATTTGTCTGCCATGTCATGAAGCTTATTTCCCGGAATGACCCTTTATACATTCTCCATTGCTGTTTTTGGTGTGGTTATCATCCAGCCTTTAACATAGAGAAAAGCCAGACGTTGAAATTTTTTTAGTTGCAAAACATTCATTTTATTTCTAACTCTTGGCCACCAATTTATGGTGCTGTAAGTTAATATTAGACGTATCATTGCATTGTATATCCATAGGGATATTTTGGGTTGTCCCATGAGGCCCCACCGAACCTTCTGCACTGAGCGAACTCAATGCGTGCCTTATTTATGTTATAAAATACTATGATTTTGCACTTCAAATGGATCTTTATTTTATTTTTTCTCTACCGGTTTCGCTACATTTTACATGGCATCATCAGGAGGATACATCAGAATTCACAAAAGAACCGCACCCTAAAATAGAAATCAAAGATTTATCCAACACAGTCCATCCATTAATCGAAAAATCAATAAAAATCTCTGAAGAACAATAAGAATAAAATGATATAAATACGCAATGTTTTAAAACGTTAGGAATGGCGTGTTTTAATGTCATGAAACACGCAATTACTACAACCAATATTGTTGTTTTCAAAACACTTCACGCGAATTAAAATTAATCTTCACCAAGGAGTACAACGAAAGTAATAAATCTCGTCGAAATATCAATTTTTACCTCCAACCCTTAATTTGAACATAAAATTGAAAGTTTAATTCGCGTTAAGGAAAACTTTTTCAACGTTAGTTCTACCTGTCGAATCTCGCCACGATCTCTCTGTCGACCCGAACAAAACAAATATTTATTATTACAATTATTTAGTTAATTATTTATTACAACAAATGTATTTATTTTAATTTAAACCAAAGAAACAAAACGTTACAAACTTAGCTTTTTGAAAATTATAGTGACCACCCAGAGACGAAAATTTCGCAAATTATCATATGCTATAAGTAAATTTATTGTTATGTCCAAGCAGTCAGCAACAAGACATGTTTTGGCGAAATAAAGAAAGCTATTAAGGTGAAGCGGAAAAGCGTTGAAAACTCTCAAATCACTAACTCTCCTAACTCAAATCACTAAGGAAAAGGAAGAAAATTTCGACTTCTGGAGAATTACTCTGCATAATACAAAGGTTTCAAGGTTTTTAAGAGAGGAATTAACTTCATCGAATGTAGGCGCAACGATAAGTATTTTATTTTCAAGATTATCATTACCCTCATCTGATTTCGAAGTAATAAGAACATTAGGTTCATTTTAGTTTAAGAGTCTATAGTTGCTGAGCTTGAGTCATTCTGATTTTATTTGATTGTGTATAAAATTAAAAGTTGAAACTATTCGACCTGGAGGATAATTCGAGATATAGAAGTTCGAATTAGGAAAATTTCAGTGACAAAACAAACCCTTTCTTCAAAACATCAGCCTTCTTGTTAAATCTAATCTACTTCAATCTCAACTTCTTTTCTCGCTCCTCTCCTATATCTCGCTTTTAGTCTACCCTATTAAACACGCCAAAACCTTTTTGTTTATAACTAGTAAAGACTCTCACTAAATAATCTCATTCTCTACCAATATGCTTCTGATGTACCCGACTATAAGTTTCCACTTATCCTCTCACTGTAGCATGTGGTTACCACTGTTTTCTGGTGTAATGTCTCCTATTTGTATCGCTATTTGTCGTCTTTTTTCTGCTTATCTTATACAGTTGTAGATGGTGTGTTCTACATAATTTTTTTCTTCGCAGTATGCACATATCTCAGTGAAACTTCTTTTATACTTATAGAGGTAAGCTTTGAAACATCCATGGCCAGAGAAAAACTGACACAGATTATAATCTACCTCAACCCACTTCCTCTCCAACCAACGCTTTAGTTCCCTTATCAACTTCTTGCTCCACTCTGCTTTCCCCATGGATCTGCTGTTCTACTTCACCATGGCCTCTACTTACTTCTTCAGTCGCTCCCGGTCTTCCTTCTCATATGGCCGCCGTACTTTCCATAATTCTCAAATCAGTCGAGTAGGTTCGATAACCAATACACATTAGAATTAATACACCCTTCTGTACTTTGTACAAACCTTCCATAGTTTTTCCTATGCTGCCTGCTTCTCTCCATGCTCGATAAGCATAGAGGGGCTGTGAGAATATCGTCGCATTTATTAGTCTTCTCTTGGCTGGACCGGGACCGTATGTAGAACCCATGATTCTATGCAGGACGAGCATAGTTTTTTCCGCCTTTATGGTCGCAATCTATGTGTGTTATTTTTTTCTTCCTTAGGTTGGATGAAACATTTGGGTTGAAGAAGAAGAAGAAGAAGAGAGAGCACAAAGGGTATGTGCTCTCTCTTCTATCTTCCACCTAACCCAAACCAACACCAACCCAACCCAACCCAAATGTTTCATCCAACCTAAGGAAGAAAAAAATATGAAAATATTTTGAAAAATTTGAAAATATTTGAAAGCGTATTCAAATACCTATTTGTCTAAATACATTGAGGAATCTCTCAATTATCATATTCTTAGTTTATCTGAAAATAATGAGAAACTTTAAATACTTCGAGTAATATAGGTAACTCTAACGTATTCTAAGTGGACCTCGTATGCCAAATTTCATATCATCTTATGAGAACATATAAAACTTGAATTTCCTGCAAACATTATTCCTTATTCATTTGAAGATATGATATTATCTTCAAATGAAATGAATTATCTCTTTTCTCTTAGGGAATCTAGAACTAAAACTACAAACTGTCGGATACCATGTAGAGTAACCTGCTTCAGAAATTAAGTTCAGAAATTTTAGTCGAACTAAAACTGATATAAAAAATTAGAAGAATCAAAATTGTAGTTCTAAAGCTTCTTTTTGCACAAAAAGTAGCTTTTAAATCGCATGCCTAAACAAAATTATAAATATGTATTTGAGAATGTATATGACATCAAAATATTTTGAAAACTTTTTAGTTTTAGTTAATTTTATACTTGTTATTAACTTTTGGTGACATTTCCTTATTATAAAATAGCTCATCCCCAAATACGTGGTCATTGGAATTACCAAAGGGAGTCGTTAATGACTACGTATCCCCCTAAAATTCACTAAACCCTTCTCAAAAGGGGATCAAGTAAAGTTCCCGTAATAGTATAGATCCATACAGCTACAATACGTTTAAAGCTAAATTGTGTACAACTCCATTTAAAATTTTTTAACTTTACATTGATCTGTTTAAACATAACAATTCACGTAGTCATATCGTTCTCAAACGTGTACAGACGCGTACACTTCATATATTCGAGTCGCCTCGTCCTCATTGTTCTAGGTTTTCATACTTTCAGCGTGCACTCCGTTTAATTACCAACCCCATCTACCTTTACCTCGCCAGCACAAATACACTGCATCAACAATTAGCCGAATGAATAATAACTCCACAGAAGTTGTGCGCACTCGTTTTGAAAGAGAGCAAGAGAGAACGAATGGCGAATTGTGGAGACCCTCTCTGTGTCCGTTCACGTACACGTCCCTGCGGCTAATGTCTGCGTGTCGTGGTGACGTAAATTCTACCGTACACTCTCATACATTAATATAGTTGCTAGTGTAAAAAGATTTATAGTTATTGTAAAGAAAAAAAATCCACGAGTTAATAATTAAAATTTTCTTAATAAAAATTTTAAATACCTTATTGAATTAGATATTAGATATGCATGAGGCAGTAAATTTATAATAAAAAAAGCAATTATTTAAAAGTCATGATAATTCTTTATGAATTTTAAAAATTTGAAATCGTATTAATAATTTTTCATCGCATTCTCTAAGTAAATAACCTTCACGACCTCTCCTTTATATATATTATATTATTCTTAAAAAACTTTTTTCATCGACTATACTAAAGTAAAAAAAAAAATAAAACATCACTCGACAACAACAGCAAACGAGGAACGTTAGTTAAAGGTCTCCACAGCATAGCAAGCCCGCCATTGGTCAACACCCCTATGGATTATTCCGTCTTTTGTTTCACCGCCGGGGGCTGTGGGGACCGGGGATAGTACACGAGGACCGAGGGGTTGCACGGGGAATAGGCGGGGGTGTCGGGCGTCGAGAAACGGGGTCCGAGCAATGGCCGCTGCTTGTAATGACACTTAGACGGACTGGAAAGTTGCCCCGAGTGGTGTTCTCCCTTCAACCCTTGCTTAGTCCGCGTGCTGGCCACCCTCCTACCACCCCCGCAAACGCGACTGTGGAGAAACAAGGGGACGAACGTCGTCGGGGACGCGAAGGGATTCGGGAGGGGGGGTCCTTTCAACGCCGCCACCACTACAACTCTGCACGGGCGAGTTTACATTGTCTCTTGCTTCTACTCTCTCCTCTGTATACTGCTGCTGGATCTTAGGTTCGAAGTCTCGAAGAGTTGTAGAGTTGTAGTAGTTGTTGTTTGAGATGAGGATGTAGTTGAAGTTGGACAAGATCCAGAAGGTTTTTTGCTATGGAGATTTTTTAAATCTTAAAATTTATATACAAAAATTAACTTTAAATCATTTTTTATTTTTTCCATTGTTCTTACTGTTGGAATAATGACACCTGTATGTTCTTACAGTAGGTGGTGAGTTTTCACTTCAAAACTCGAGTGCGTAACGAGTTGAAATCCTTTGATGTATTGTCCTTGAAATATCTTCTTGTAAACTACGTATCACGGTGCCATTTATTAAATCAAACGCCAACACTCTAAAGTATTTCAATTTAGTTTTCAATGTTATATAATTAATTTTATTACATGTAGAATAATATTAGAGTTTATACATAAATTATATACAATACATTCCACATTCAAAAACACAATCCACAGCTATAAAGAAATATGTATTTATTATTTTGGAAAATTTGCAACAGCATTTGAAAGAGTTTGAACTTGAAAAACATATTGATGGATGTGTTCTCTTTGTTGTCACCGTGATGCTAATTCACTTTTTAAGTTGTTCGCGCCAACATAATTTATCTTTTTGTGAATATCCAATTTTTATAGTTTTGATCCTCTGAAAATTAAACAAACTGATTTTTTTAAAAAATTAAAGTTGCTGAAATTCGATGATATTAAGTAGCAGTTTGATATTTTTTAACGTGGTTTCCCGATGATGGCTGTGTAGCCGAAATCGGTTGAAACCAAAAAATAACAATAAATTTTAATCGTTGAAGTATAACTGAAAAATAATTTATTTCCTATTCTAAACTTGAAAAATGTAGGATTGATTAATTACTAATTAGACGATGTGTTTTGTTTTTGATACTTTTTTTTTGTTTTTTTTTCAATACTTATTTTTTGTTTTCCTTTTGATTCCTTTTTTGTTTTCTTTTGATGCTTTTTTTTATTTTTTTCGATTATTTTTAATAACAACAATATTCAAATATCGGAGTCAAAATATTTCTTAAGCAGCAAATATCGGAGACCTATCAATATTATTTGAAGAGTGTAGAGAAGAAACTTGAATTGAGGACATCTTTGAGGGATTATAACATCAGCGTAATCAGGATGATGAGAAACAGTTCGTGAGAAACTGTTAAGTACCTTCCTTCTTGGTAAGAGATTGTTGTTATATCGTCTAATTTAACATCTAAAATGCCTAAACCATTACGTAATGGTAATGTAATACTTGATGATCCCGATGACAGAACATCGTCATTATGAGGAGCCTATAGCTTTTGGCATTGACTACTCTCACCATTCTGCTTTTTCTTTGCTTTTTGTTACTGAAGAGGAACTTATTTCTATTATGGCTATGTTACCTAACAAATAAACGGTTGGTAGTAATTTTGTAACTTCTCTTTGATAAGAAATTGTCATTACATCGTCTAATTTAACATCTAGAATGCCTAAATCATTACGTAACGGTAATGTAATACTTGATGATCCCGATGACATTAGAACATCATCATTATGAGGAGCCTATAGCTTTTGGCATGGATTACTCTCACCATTCTGCTTTTTCTTTGCTTTTTGTTACTGAAGAGGAACTTATTTCGATTATTGCTAAGTTACCTAACAAATACACGGCTGGTAGCAATGGTATACCTACCTTTTTGGTAAGAGATTGTCGTTACATCGTCTAATTTAACATCTAGAATGCCTAAATCATTTCGTAATGGTAATATAATTCTTGGTAATCCCAATGACATAGTTAATTCTTTTGTTGACATCTTTGGGAGGATTGGAACATCATCGTTATCAGGAACCTACAGCTTCTGGCTTGGATTACTTCCCTCAATTTGCTTTTTCTTTGTTTACTATTACTAAGGAGGAACTTATTTCAATTATGGCTAAATTACCTAACAAATACACAACTGGTAATGATGGTACACCTTCCTTCTAGAATGCCATAAATCATTACGTAATGGTAAGATAATACTTGATAATCCCAATGACATAGTTAGTTTTTTTGCTGACATCTTTGAGAGATTAGAACATCATCGTTATGAAGAGCTTATAGCTTCTTGCATGAATTTCTCCCTTCATTCTGCCGTTTCTTTACCTACTGTAACTGAGAAGAAATTTATTTCGATTATGGTGAAGTTACTTAATAAGCACACTGCTGATAGTGATGTATACCTTCCTTTGTGTTAAGAAATTGTCGTTTAATCATGATTCAAAGAATGAAACAGAAAAAATCATCCTGGCTCCATTGAAAATAATATTGAATTTGGGAATTATAACTTGTTGTTTTATTCTGGTTGTTCCAATCTTTAAGAAAGACAATTATAGACCTATATCCTTACTGTCAACATTCTCAAAAGTATTTGAAAGGAAAATTTATATCACTTTGCACAGCAGAGTAGAACAATCTCTCTCGTTATATCAACATGGTTTCATATCGGGAAAATCAACAGTAACCACCTTGGCATCTTAGTATCTTTGCAAATCTATGGATAGTCGTATCCACACTGATTTATCGAAGGCATTTGATAACTTTGATCATGTTCATGTTATGCATAAGCTGAAATAATGTGGTTTAATTTTTTAAGCCTCATAACTTCGTATCTTCAGGGAGATGGAGCTATGTTAATTACAAATGATTTCAAGTCTCTTCAGTATTTGATGACTGCTGGAGTTCCACAAGGATCTGTTCTTGAACCTCCCTTTGTACTGTACATACTAATGATTTACTGTTGTTCTTTACATTTTCGTTTCTGACATATACTGATGGCATCAAAATTTAACATTACATTAAGAATGTGGCGATTTGAAAAAATATAACCAAATTTGGATCGATTTGTGCACTCGCGTCAATCGTTAGATATCTCATATACTGAGAATGTTACCTATTTGAACCATGATTATTTAATTGATGGTGCCTATATAAATATATTGGAAATAGTGGTTGATCTGGGAGTGACCTTCTACTCAACTTTCGTGCCATACATTGGAAGCAAATTTGCTGATATTGAGGTTTATAAAAACTGTCGCGACTAGAATAAGTTTACTTAATTTGGAATCCATGTTATGACTGTCATCGTTACAGCATCGAATTTATAGAAGATTCCTGAAATATATTTCGTATGTATCCATGTTAATGGCAAATATCCGCCTATCTGTGTTTAATCGAGGATCAACTAAATCTTTCATCTAGAATTCAACAAGATCTGTGTGTAAGTTAAGTAATAATAAATTACACCATCCGTATTTTTTTTATCTAAAATTGGTTTTTGTGTACCGCGAACGAACATGTTGTTGAGGCCGCCTACATCAATGATGTCCAGGTTATCAAATTTGATGCCTGTGTCCATACTTTGATTATATAATAAAATTGGTAAGGTATAGCATTATATAATACAATATTTGTTACTTTTTCATAGTTTATATTATTCATTTTATTAATTTTTCATTTGTATTTTGTGTTGTTATTGGGGAAACATGTTATGCAAATAAATGTATTATTATTATTAAAATTCATCAAATTCGCTAAAATAATAGTGGTAATGCCACAAATATTCTATGTAGAATAACAAGAATACCATTCTGTCGAGCATAATAATAGATCCACGTGCCTAATATATTTAAAAAAAAAATATTAAAATATTATTTTAATATATTCTGTTACAGATCAGAAAAGGAAATGAACTATAATGATCCATTCATGAGAATTGTTGTTATTAGCTTTCACGTGTATTATGTAATTTGGAGATCAGACGTTCAACCCAAGCCGAAGAGAGATCAAAATGATAAGTTAGGTAATTCTGAAGCTCTCTTGAACTGAGGATGTAACTGCAATAAATCGATTTTATTTTTTATTTTCATCCCAATCTTATTGTGTGTCTATGGTTTTAGTCTATTATACAAACCGCCTCAATCTGTTAATAAATTCTTCTGGAACTAGAAGTATAACTAATACTAGACCTACAACCTAACATCAGATCAATTCAATTATGTGTCATGGGAAAATAAAGAAACGTTTTTGTGGTGGAAAATGCGCAAGCGAATCTTAGCATAGAATTGGATTATAAAATTTTATAAACGTCTTATATCTGATATATAAGAAAATGCCCATAGATCATTTGACTTATTAAGTGTATATAAGTTTTAAAAAATTTCTGTTCTTAAACAATCTTTGTTCATTGTGTTACCTGGATGGATGAAGTATTTCTCGTATAAGTCTAGCTCTTTGGACTTTTTATTATTATTTGTTAATCTTTAATCAGAATATTTAAAGAATGCTGAATTGTGTTTTCAATTTTATTTATTTTTCATTTTTTTAAATTTATTTTCACTGATCTGAATGCAGTTTTGATATTCAAGTCTGTATACATCATTTAGTTCAGTATGAGGGAATTTGTGTTTATTATTGGTAATAATTTCATCAAGATTTAGGCTCCTTGAGAAAATTAACGTGAGATTATATTTGAATTGATTTTTATGAAGTATGAATTGAAGTTTGTGGTAAAAAGGTGATGTTTAGAATTTGCTCCTAATAGAGTAACTTGAATAAAGTAATTTATTCAAGTAACTAAGAGTTGGGTTGGGTTGGGTTGGATGCCGTCTTAAGAGACATTCTAAACCTAGAACTAGTTCTAGTTTTAATTCTTATTTAGTGCTAGATAATTATAAATTCTTATGGAACTAACAGTAACCTTCTATCGTTCTTGGACATTATCCATGTCTCAATCCCACATTCCATTATGGTGATTTCTCAAAAGACGTTGCTTTCAAGCATTCAGCTAGGTCAATTATACTAATTATCTTACAGTTTCTATATTATGCTCCTGTTAGGTCAAATTTTCAATATCTCAGTTCTACCTTTTAACGATGTCAATATAATCACTAAAAGTCGGTATTTTTATGCTTTGGTTAATACTTATGGCTCTCTCAACCCAATCCAACCCTCGTATGGTCAGGTTTTGCAGAAAAAATTGCAGGCTTTATCTAGTAGGATTTAATATCTCAATATGATCTTTCAACGATATCAATATCATCACCAAAAGCCAATAGTTTCATGCTTTTGTTGATTTTTATGGCTTTCCCATTTCCATTCAATCCTATACTGGTATGGCCAAGTTTTGCAAATTAATTTGCGTATGCTTTGTCTAGTAGGATTCATCAACTCAATTTACCTTTCAACGCTCTCAATATCATTACCCAAAGCCGATATTTTCATGCCTTTGCTAATACTTATGGCTCTTCCAACCCAATCCAACTCTTGTATGGTCAAGTTTTGTAGAAAAATTGTATGTTTTATCTAATAGGATTTAATATCTCAATATGATCTTTATACGATATCAATATCATCACCAAAAGCCAATAGTTTCATGTTTTTGTTGATTTTTATTGCTCTCCCATCTCCATCCAACCCAATGCTGGTATGGCCAAGTTTTGCAAATTAATTTGCGTATGCTTTGTCCAGTAGGATTCAACAGTTCAATTTTACCTTTCAACGCTGTCAATATCATTACTCAAAGCCGGTATTTTCATGCCTTTGCTAATTTGGCTTATGGCTCTTCCAATCCAATCCAACTCTCGTATGGTCAAGTTTTGTAGAAAAAATTGAATGCTTTATCTAGTAGGATTTAATATCTCAATATGACCTGTCAATAATATCAATAAGCCAACATTTCCATGCTTTTGTTGATAGCTATGGCTCTACCAACATCAACAATGTTGGCTTTTGGTGATGCAAAAGCCAACATTTTCATGCTTTTGTTGACAACTATGGCTTTTACAATACCACCCAACCCAATCCTCGTATGGTCATGTTTTGCAAATGAATCTGTGCGTGCTTTGTCCAATAGGATTCAACGTCTCAAGTTTACCTCTCAACGTTGTCAATATCATCACCCAAAGCCGGAAATGTCATGTCTTCAGTAACACTTATGGCCCTCCCAACCCAATCTAACTATCGTATGATCAAATTTTGCAGAAAAAATTGCATGCTATATCTAGTAAGATTTAATATCTCAATATGACCTTTCAACGATATCAATAACATAACAAAAAGCCAACATTTCCATGCTTTTGTTGATAACTATGGCTTTCCCAACATCATCCAACCCAAGCCTTGTACAGTCAAGTTTTACAGATGAATTTGTACATGCTGTGTCCGATAGGATTCAACGTTTCAATTTTACTTTTCAACCATTGCCAATAGCATCGCCAATATCCAGAATCTTCATACTTTTGCAGATAATACTGACCCTCCCAACCCAATCCAATCTAACTAAAAATTGCTTTTATTTTATTTAGTAGGGTTTAATATCTCAATATAACCTTTCAACGATAGTAATATAATCACCAAAAGTCAGCATTTTTACGCTGTTATTGATAACTATGGCTTTCCCAACACCATCTCAACACTCGTATGGTCAACTTTGCAGATAAATTTGTGTCTGCTTTGTCTAGTAGGATTCAATGTTTCAATTTGTCCTTGTATTGATGTAACATTTTCAGCATTTTCATACTTTTTTCTGATAATTATGTCCCAGGTTGATATCTACCATCTCTTATTTTCCCTGAATCTTGATGTTTTGCTTTGTGAACATAAAATGTAATGGGCTATTAAGCAACGGCAAAATTTCTGCTCTTTAGTGTTCTTGTTCTGTTGTTCACTTTGTTGTCCATGGTTTAGTTTATCCCATTCCTGGTTAGATTTTGATAAAATATTGTTCTTAAAATGAAATAAAATTATTTACTCAAAAATGATCTAAAATTTAAATAATAAATAATCCATTTTTTCTTTAATTCCAAACTAACATAAAAATTAAATATAAAGAGTAATGATGAAATTAATTTAACTTAACAAAAATTAATTTTGATCTCATGATAACCTTCCTATTTCTTATCTTTCGCCTTCCTAAACTAAGCCAAGGGTAATTTTCTACGTGCTACATCTGATTTTTATTCCATCCGGCTTTATCATTTCTGTATACCATCAACCTTCATTGTGTAAGGTTCCAAGATAATTGCTTTTCTCCAACGGAATTTTTAAATTAAAATATCACAGAGTAAAAAGGAAGCACGAAACAATAACCTTGATTTTATAAAGCAAATAAAATTAAAATGAACCAAAAATTAATTTTTTATTCATAAAAAATTTGTTATAAATTCCACAAACTGAGTTTTTGAAGTTATCGATATTCACAAAATTTGTCTCTTTTAAGAATTTTATCATGCCGCTTGTAGCTGTTTAGTATGCAGAAGGTCCAAGCTGAAACGGTTACAACGTAAAGGGTTCCCGGTAACATTTGGCAGGACACAACTGCTCTTGCCATATAGAATTATAATTTGATTTGCATGCAATCAATTCGTTCCGTCCCTTTTCCAGGTAGGCGATCCCTTAAAACGGACCCATAGGATATCCTATGGGTCCATTGTTTATACCCTTTGCCCCCATTTTGTTTTATTAAGAATCATATTTTATTTGCAAAAAATTAAATGAAATCGTTAATTTTTTAGGATTAATTCGATTTTTTATTATAGCACGCGCCAGTTATGATTAATATCGGTAATGTGTTGACAGTTTACTACTATTACGGGTTTTGCGGCATGCTCACTCCCTTATACAATCCTGAACTTTAACCCCATCCAGGTGACCAACCCCAATCACCCCTGAACTGACCAGTTTCAGACCGGTTCAACTAAACTATAATTTGCCAACAAATGTAATCCGAAATAAAGTTCGTTTATTTAAGGTAGGGTGCTTTATAATGTTCGAACTAGCGCGGAGTTTATATCGCCTAATTCTGTGACTGATTTTGAGTTATTTTAGTGCCAAAACAATTTCCTTCATCATCATCATCATCATCAGGTTAGAATGTTTTTATTTATTAGTATCTTCGCTTTTCGCTTGAAAAGACAATTTCAACTGAAACAATAAGTTAACCCCTTCAAAGTTTATACGTAGAGAGTCGGCGTGTATCGTCATATAACAGGCGAAAACCTTTGTATTCGCGTATCGTTTCGAAAAGGAGACGACAAAATGGGAAATTCCCTAACGTTTATATCTTGGAAACGACGCAGGTAGACGCGAGTTTGGTCGTGGCAACTCGCCCAAGGAAGTTGATAACGTTTTTGACGCTTCGCCTGTTTCGCCTTTGATCAAATGAACAGCCCGAGTCGGACCTGCCGAGTCCATCCGTCCGCAAACAATGTTCTCGTTATATCTCTCGTCTCGTCTATCCGAGGATAAACGCGCAAAGTTACCCCTTAACAGAACTTATTTCTCCATACGAACTTCATATTACCCAATCAAATTTACTATATTGCAATTTTTCACTATCTAAAAGAACTTATTCTTTACTTAAATTATTTATATTACTTCGCTATTATGGAGAAGTAAAATAAGAAAAAAGGGATGCTGCGTTTGAGATCAAGGGTCAACTCTCGACGCGTGTAACCTTTTGAACTTTACCCGTGTTTGGCCAATAGGTTAATGTGGTGAGATGTAACTCAATGGGATGGGATGTTATGGGTCTGGATGCTATTTACCAGCATGGACCGTACCTAAACAAACCAGTTTAAGAGGACATGATTAAGTTGTTTGTGGTAGATTTCAGGTGATAGGTCAGATTCGATGTTATAGAAGGACGTTTTTTAAACTTTTATTGTTTAGATTAACAAAAAATATCTTTTAAATAAGAAGCTATATTCAAGATTACTTTTTAGATTTAAAAATAAATCGATAAATCTTGATTAAAGAAAATGGCCAACAAACTTTTATTCGATTCCGACCAGTAACTTTTGAAAACTAATATTTTTCTTTGACGATGTAGATGAGAGATTTAAATCAGATTTTATACTGTTTCTTAAATTTAATCGTTAAAATTTGAAATTATTTTTAATAAAATTTTGACTAATTGCTTTTTCAAATATTCAAATATTATTTATTAAATTTTTTTAAATTTTTCCCAGTTTGGAATTGGTTAAGATTAAAATGTTTAATCAAAAGTCGATTTGTTTGTTATCTAAGAACGATTGATGATACTTTTTATAAAGAGTACCTTTTATGTTAAATTTATTTGATTCTTATTTATCCTCTAACAAAATAATATTTATATAGTATGTCCCCGTATCTAGTTACAAAGAGGAAAAAGATTATTACTGCATTTTAAAACATACCAATTACCCTATGATTTGTTATACACCACACATTGACATATTAACATTCATTAAGTACACGAAAACAGCGTTCACCAGTTCCATAACACTGTATAACTAAAGATAGAGCCAACATTAATGCCTTCAGATAACACCAGATATAAGAACTAGAAAATATTGGGTTTAGTCGTACGCCTTTTAAGAGGAAATCGAACGCAACCCAATATAGCTTAAGAATAAGTATTAGACCTAGAACTAGAAACATTTGGGTTTCTTTTCTTTTCAAGTTTTACCTCGATACAAGTATACAATAATTTAAAACCGAATAAGATCTACATTAGAGCTAATACTAAGACTAAAGTTCAAAATTAAATGTCAAAAATGTTCTTTCCTTACGAATTGAACATACTGATAAATGAATTATAAACAAGCTTCAGAACTAATACCAGAATCAGAAACATTAGGGCTTATCCATCTTAAGAGACGTACTGGTACGTAGCTGGGTTAGCTCCAAGAAAATTTAAAATCCACGGGAAATATTCAACATGATTAAAGAGAAGACAAAACTCAAATAAACCTAGCAAATTACCCGTAACTCCCGAGATAAAACTAAACTAAATAAAGCCTCAAAAGCGTCACAAAGACTTAAAAATTTAACCACTGCAAACTTTCTAAAAAATCTGACCCATACAGCAGAGAAAAATTATTCCTTATGGAAAATAATCAAAACACTAAAACAGAAACAATTCTCGAAGACAGCTGTTAGGAAGAATGACGGTACTTTGGCAAAAAATAAAGACAAAACGGAAGCAGCCTTTGCTGAACATCTACAAAAGGTATCTACACCAAATTCTAGAGCACCAGCTGATCACGATGAATTTATAAAGGAAGCCCTATCAGATGGACCTCCCAATCAGGAAAGTAAGCTTGTCGAAAATCAGAGATACTATTAAAGGGCAGAAATCGAAGAAAGCACCTGGTCATGATCTAATAACAAGCGAAGTTTTAAAGCAACTTCCTGATGAAGAAATTACATTGATTTTGTATGTTTTCAACGCTGTAATTAGAATCTGCTACTTTCCGACGCAATGGGATACCTTATCTCAAAGAACTATGATAGCTAAGCCAAATAAAGACCCAAGTGACGTGACATCATCAGTCTTCTCCCAATACTGTCGGAGGTGTTTGAGAAGACTCTGCGAAATTTTATCATAGAAAAGGCTGATACCAGATCACCAGTTTGGCTTTTGAATTTCAATAAATATTACGGTAACATTGATAATTTGTAAAAAACAGCTTTTTAAGTAACACAAGTTTTTTTATTTCAAAACTGTAAAAATATTACGGAAAACAACTAGAACGTTTTTTAAACTAGTCAGAACCACAATGAACTATGTAATAGATTGGATAATGGTAAATCATCCTCATCATCATCCGGATCATCCCTAACCTCGTCATCTGAATCTTCTTTATGTTTCGTTAATTGAGTAAAGTCTATAACTTCGAAACTGATATCTTCTTTTTCTATTTCTTCTTCTACTATTCTTGAATGATCGTCTTCATTTAGTAAATTATAATTACGGATAATATAAGTTAGTTTTTTATAAGTTAGTTTCTTCTTTGCCGATGAATAAATCCGTAAGTACTAAAGGTTTTTTCGATTGCGGCTATTGATAGGAAATTAAAATGTCTTATAACCAACCTACTTATTTTAGAACAGGTTCAGACAAATATTTTTCGCTGAAAATAACGAATTCCTTAGCAAAATTATTACCTTTAATTTTGTACAGTGTGAGTGCTTCCATAATAAGATCTACTTGTGAAGAATACTTTGGATGAGGCCTTGCAGTTTCATAGATGAACTCAATTGCAATTAAATTCTCATCTTTAGTTAAATTGTTGCCGCGTTGATTTGGTTCTAATTGGTAGTAAGCAGCAAGATGCATTGATTTTAAACATTTATTTTGTCACTTTTCAAGAATTGAACACATTTTCTGGTATTCCAACATAGTAATAGATAAATTTGATACTTTGTCACATAATATAGAAAGCAAAAAAAAGCAGCTTCAAAAAAGCAGATAAACTCTTTTGAGATTGTTGGCCCGGTAGCTTCAAAAATCGTTATCCATTTTGTGATTGGCGGAAACAAGTCGTAAGTTGCATCTATTTGTAACCAAAATTCGTTTTGAAGAAGAAGTCTTACTGTATTTGACGAAAGAACTTCAGAAATATCTGGGCTATCATCAACTACTAAACTTTTTAATGAATGTTTAGTGTCCAAAAAGCTTTTTAGATAATAAAAAAAGAAATCCCATCTTATTTTCTCCGGCAATTTTAAGGAGATGTATAACCCCGTTTTGTCCAATTGGATTTTTTCAAACTTTGCATCTAAAATCTGCAATTTTTTCAGTTCAGATACAATTGAAATTATGTTCTTTTTAAAATTGGAAAAATGGACTAATTTCAAGAAGTCTTCAACCAGACGGTTTAGACCGTGGCAAATACAACCACAATTAATAATGTAATGGTATTTGCTAACTATTTCACGAGCCTATTTATGCTAGCTCCGTTGTCAGTGATAATAGCTAGAAAATTTGAAGCTCCTAATTTTTTCAACACTTTCAATTTCTGAGGCCAAAAAATGTTGCTAAATGTCTGTTATTTTCAGTGTGTATTGATTTGTAAAATACCGGAAGAGGTGTATTAATAATAAAATTAAATATAGAGTCATTTCTACAATTTGACCATCCATCCATTTGTAGGCTTAAGATAGGATTTGACAACTTTTAACGAGAGGGTGGTTTACATACGCATCTCATTGCTTTGAATGCATCTACCTATACTTATTTTGTTGTCATATCTAAGGGGGCTCCTGACATAAATAGCATTGCGAGTATTTAATCAATCTTATTGTTTTGTTTGAGAGGATATGTTATCAAAATACGAAGAAATTGTACCCTTTAATGCTTTAGAAGTACTTGAAAATGAAGAACAAGCGGATGAAGGCACAGGCCTGAGTAGTGAAGCAATTTCTGAGTCTAAAGATTCCCCCTGTCCCTGCTGAGAGGTAGTGTTAGTATCATCATTATCTTCTAATACCTCGGTTGAACTTGGCGTGGTGGTTTTGTTACTACTGAAAACATTTATTGTAGGCAATTTCCTTTAATTTAAGTGTCTCCCTTAATAGTGCAAAGTCATATCCGTCAGTGAAGCTCAACAATATTCCCCTGCCTATGGAAAATTATGTTAAATACTTGGGAATATATCTGGACAAACATCTTACTTAGAGTAAGCACATATGGGTTAAAAAGTTACTATTGGGAATCTTGTATAGAGAAATGTATTGGTCCATGAATAAAAGCTCCGACTATGCAATAAAAATAAACTTAGAATCTACAAGGCTATACTAAGACCTATTTGAGAATACGGAATACAATTGTGGGGAACTGCCAGCAAAACAAACATCATGCAACTGCAACGGTTTTAGTCTAAAATACTCCGCCATATCTGTCAGGCACCATGGTATGCGACTAACCATATCATTCATGAGGACCTTCAAACACCAAAAAGAGGACGAAGTGATTGTTAAAAGATTAGAAAACCACCCGAACGTTCTCGCCAATGAATTAACTCGCAGTCAAGTCAGTAGGTTGAAGAAAGTGAACCCTCTTGATTTACCATCATTCATTTAATCTCTTAGGACGATTAAACCCAAATGTTTCTAATTCCAACTCTAATGGAAGTTTGAGATATGGAAAACTTAATTTTATGATTTCAATGGTTACGTATCATATATTGAACATGAAAATTTTTCAGCTTAGAAAATTTGTAACTCGATCCGGAAGTAAAGAAAAAGCAATTAAAATGTGCATAGACCACATAGATCTAACGACTCTGGGTATCGGAACAATGTGGAAGTTTAAATTTGTGAACTATATATCTAATAACCATTTTTTGCAGACCCTCCAAACGATCAATATATACATATGAAATTCTAAACATTACCAACATACACTGCATACAAAGAAATTATTCAAATTTTTTTGAGGATTTCAGACATAATCTTATCAAGATTAATTCTCAATATATCAATTTAAAATAAAGAACAACGCCCAAGCCTTTAATTTGGGAAGTAACATTTACCGAATGTTTTCCCAAACGGTACTCAAAATTTGTATGGTACCACTTTCTGCTGCATATGATACTAATAGCACTTGTTGTCGTAATTCAGAAACAAGTAATTTTTTAAGCAATACTCGACATTTCAGATCCTGTTGAACTGTTGAACAGTCAGACATGGATCCAATTCCAGAAGAGACAAGCAATCATTAATACCATTGATATAAATTAGAGACAAAAGTGTCAAATTTAACTGCTTAACGTCTGTTCGAAATGTAGGAAGCAAGCCATTACAGCAAACCATTCGACAAGTTGAACTTAGCGAGTTTTTCCAAGAGAATTATATGATGTATCTTATCAAATGCCTTGCTAAAGTCCGTGTAAATGGCGTCAACCTGAAGGCCGTCATTTATGGATTTTTGAATACAGTTTACAAACTCAACCAAATTCGTTTCAACCGACCGTCCATGCAGAAAACCATGTTGTTGATAAATAATATTTCAAAAATTTTGTACATTCTAATGTCTAATGATCAGGCTTTATTTGAAGATATCAATCATGGAAATATCTTTATTCGCTCAAATGATATCAAAGAAAGTAATAGATTTTGATTGTAACATATTTATCCTGTACTGAGAAGCAAAGTTGAAAAATTCTAGAAATTTGATTAATGCGCGCAATGTCGGCTTTAAATTGATATGAATCGAGGATTCTTTTGACATATTAATCACCAAAACACCTTCATTAATTCATGTCAAGGATTCATGTCGATTTTGTCCATTTCAAGTTCATCCAAACAACCATATTTCAATATAAGTACGAAGGCTTTTACGACCGGTGTTAACTGAACTAAAATTGGAACTAACACTAGCACTAACACTAAAACTATCACTAGGACTAACACTAGATCTAAAACTAGAAACTTTCGGGTTTTGCCGTGCGTTTTTTGAAAAAATGTTTGATGTTTCGGATGCCATGTTGCAACCTTCTTCAGAAACTGGTTCAAAGTGAACCAGTTTCCAGTTTCTTGAATTGAAAATGAACACCTTCATTAATTCAAAAGTTATGTGACAGGATTAATGTCGATTTTGTCTATTTCAAGTTCATCCAAACAACCATATTTCAAAAATTTTATACATTCTAATGAAGTCTACTTATTTGGAGTGAAATTTTTGTTAACTTCGTTTACGGAATAGTTTGAAAGATCGTCAGAATTTCTTCCAAGTTTTGTGAAATCTCAGTATTTCTTTGATAGCCTTTATAATGCCTCCACACGTACAACGCAACTCAGATTCGTTATTTTTACGATCAGTGTTTGGAGCTGATAAAAATTGATGTCACAAGTTTCGAGATAGGATTCTGATAACCACATTTCTGCTTGTACTGCTTCTTCAAAACCCGATGCAACTCCATAACGGAAGGAGCGGATGAGCAGGATCACCGTCAACAATAACTGAGCAATTCATACCGTCCCTAAAATCTTGCCATTTACAAAATACCTAATCAGTTGTATAATGAGCCAGATCCAACGTGAAAATATAAAATTAAATACCTTATAATAAATAAGGCTTAACTTTAACACTACAGACACCCTCAGAGAATCAACAGGAAAACACAGAAAACACTACCAAAACTTGGAGAGATTAAAAAACAATCTACTCAGCGCTGATTTACAGAACTATCCTGAATACTTCAAAGAATTCGAAATTATACTGATAACTTTCAGTTCTATAGTAAAGTAGATCTTGTAGGCTCTACAATTAGAGTTTTTACCAAAAAAGACGAATTTTTAATGAAAAGTATTTTTAAGCTTTAATATTTCTAGGTATTCAAAGCCGTTCAAAATTATAATCAGTTATCATTTAATAAATGTTATGAGAATTGTTATTTTAAGAATGATTACTTTTTTGTGATAAACACCTCAAAGAATTCAAAAAATTTCTGTTGCAAAAGCCATTTAGCATACTGACGTCTTTACAGTACTCAATAGGCAGCAATAAAAAGCTCAGCAAAAGTAATTTTAGTCAAATATGTTTAATAAAAAAATACATCTAAATCGAAAATAAGATTCTTTTTATTGAAACCATGGTTTATTAAAATATTTACCTTGGAAATCTTAGATGCACCAAGAAAACCGCCGATTTAAAAGGAAAACATTTTAATGAGGATTTTTTACATCGTCTTCTCAACTTTCCATCGTCTCTTTAATCCTATTTCGCAACTTCATTTTCGAATGAATAAGAAATTATGAATATCTGTACTATTGTTATGACAAAGAGCAACAAGTACGTCGTTCTCGTTAAAGATTGATCTATTTCTCGACGTTTTCCCAGTAGGGTTCTTTCTGTATTTTTTTTTCTGATGCAGTACCTGTCCGGTATCTGTGGAAACGAGTCGCAACGACGACGACGACGACGGCGACGAGAAAAAGGAAAAAGAAGTAGGGAAAAACTCGGTTCCTCTCTCCGGTCCTGTTGTGTCGTACATGACAATGTCTAGGGCTTACCGGGGCCCAGGACGAGCACTCGTTACCTGGGTGACGTCACAAAGGATATGTTGCTGGGCTACGCCGAATCCTTAGTCCTTTCAGGGAGCATCAAACCAATCGCACAGCAAAGTCCTGTCGGAAAAGACCAATTAGTTTTTAATCGGGGGAACGAGGAATAAGTTGCGGACCGATTGGAAAAGTTCAGTCCTCATCTTGGCTCTTTTCCTCGATACTCGATATTAAAGTGTGTATGGAAGGCGTACAAAGAGATGCCTCTTGTATTAAATTATTCGCATTTTTCTATCGCGTGGAGAGCTTTTTCCCGTGGGTGAGGTTTCGGGACTTATGCCTTTGTTGCGGTTTTTAATAAAGAACCTGATTGAACGTTGGTTTCGACTCGCGCCGAAAAAATCATCAAATTTTCAATTGGGCATGTTCTACTTTATGCGGCGAATAAAGAATTTTATGATCGCATTTTATGAGCGGGTAGGAGAGATAATCTTTACGGTTAGAAATTCTCTGGATGAAATTAGCTGGGTAGATGATGGTATACATAGTCAAATAGTTACAATGTATAGAGTGTTTTATCTCAATTATTTTAATTCGATAAAATCGCGCCGGTTTAAACTCACTATAACCCATATAGCAAGGTACTCATCTAACGAAAATCGATTCTAACGATAATTTTATTATTTCAGGGTTCCCCACCGACGACGAAGCTGAAGCCCTTCCTTTAATGACGATCCGACTTCGACGTCGACGTCACGACGCCGCAGGCCCCCAATGTCCTAGCTTTCGCAGCAGCCGGTATGCTAATGGCCCTAGGAGCTGTTGAAAAACCCTGAAAACTTCAACCGGGAGCTCAGTGTTAATTTCGTCCTGTAACCGAGCGGTGTTTCGCGATGACCTACATTTCAAACCTACTTTTTTAAGAAATTTCTCACTACACAAAAAAATTCACCCCAAATTTTATGAGAATTTTTTTATATTATGTGTTCGGCGGGGTTGAAATTGACCGATGAAAGTGACCGTTGGCCGGTTCTGGCCAATCAAATCGGGGTACATAAGCGAAGGGATACCGCCCCTAAAGTCCTTTCGAGGTTCTCCCTCCGACGTCAAAGCGCGTATGGAGGGGTGAAAATCCCCCGAGTCCTGCAGGAACGATCCTGACCCGTGTCCGATGACGTCGCATCAAGATTGGATGTTGGCGCGACCGAGTGTTGGGTTGGTATTTTAATTAAATGTCAGAAAGTAAGTGTACGAAGGGGAGAAAATGTATTATATGACAGTCTCGAAAAAATAATAGTGGTTTATTCTTTCTTATGTAACAGCGGAATATTTTATTTGCATATACAGTTAAATCTCGATATAATGGACAAGTCCGTTATAACTATAAGCAGGATATCAGAAACCTTTTTCCATATAATTGTATAATTGTATGTTGTTAATAAACAGTAATTAGTTCACAATTTATTACTGAATAATAGCTAAAATTAGAGCCAACACACTTAGGGTCGGTTTGTCAATGTTGAGTTAAATCCGTTATAGATAAATTGACTTAAAATTTAACCTCAGTGAAGCGTTTATCCAACTTACCCAACAGGTAACAAACCATAAGATAGAGAAAAAATTGTACCTCTAATAATTGACATTATTTTGTGAAATTGATGTAAACTGATCATGTTTTTAATGGTTATCACTCTCATATGGTTTTGGTATTGGACGTTGCTTACACCTCTTTTATAATGGAATATTTACATGAATATTTATTAGACAACAATGGAGATGAGGATATTGTCTCAATCTTATATTATAAACGACGACCATATACATTATTTACATAGTTTTATTACATTACCAGTGCCGTGCTAAGATATTTCTACGCCTCTTTTCAATTAAAATCAAAAAAAAATTAGTTCTGGGTCTAGTGTTAGTTTTAGTTTTACTTCAATTCAAATATATCTTATCTGGAGTAAAAGAGAACCAGTTTTCAAACTCCCCCTATCTCTCGTCTCAATTTTCTTGCAAGGAGACAACTTAGGCCAGGCACGCACATGCGATTTTCATGCGATTATTTGTCGCAGCGACATAAAAGTAGTAGTCGCAAAAAATTTGTATGGTCGCGCATTTGCGACTGATTAATCGTGACTAGAGCCTAGTATCAACATGGACTTCATAGAAACCGCTTGTATAGTGGCTCTGTTATTACGAAAGAAATTAAGAAAGCAACGGAAAAGAAAATTTTGGGTGCATCCAATTTTATCTGACAGAGAACATCGAGGTCAATTTTACATTCTTCATGAAGATTTAAGAAAGCATCCTCGTAAATTCTTTAACTATTACAGAATGAGTGAAAAATCTTATCTTGAATTATTAAAAATAATAGGACCGAAAATATCGTACCAAAATAGTAAATGGAGAAAATGTATACCACCTGAGGAATGTCTTGCAGTAACAATAAGGTAAGAAGGTACTTACCAGCTTTTGTTTTGTGTCGTCGTTCTGCCAAATTAGCTAGATATTTTCTGTAAACTACTATTAGACTAGATATATAGAAGTAGATATTAAAAATAAGGTTAAATAATAAATATATGTTCTATTTGTTTAATTTAATTAATTTATTGATTTGACAAGTCAAAATATGCATTGTCATCAGAAAAAATGGTTGCTGATGGTGTGGACTGTGCAGAGTTGACCGTTGATGTCGATGGCGCGGAGTAAATACTTTCATTGCCTCCTTGTTGCTGTTGTTGAAAATTTGATCTTGGAAATTGCACTTGGTCTACCGGACGGTTAGGATAAAGATGAGAATAAGATTGTTGCATTGAACTGTAAAAAACTGGAGGATTTCCGACGTTTTTTGCATTTTTCATGATATTTAAGATTTCAATTTTCGCATAATGTTTTTGGTCATCAGTTAATTTTTTGAACATTGGAACAAGCATAAGTGAAAAATTTTTATCTTCGTCGATTGTTTCACATTGCTTATCCTCCAATATTTTCAGTAACTTTTCTTCATATGGAATTGTTTTAAGCACAGTTTTTCTTGCAGCCCTTCTTTTAGATATGGATGTACTTTCCGAATTTTCTGTATTGGTTGCTAAAGAAGGAGAATATATCATTTCTTGATTTTCTTGATCAATCTCAATTGATTGAGAAGGTCCGGTGTTGCTGGTAGTTGGTCTATCTTTCATTATTGGGAAAAGGAATTGCAATTGGTCGAAATAAATATATCTTCTTTTTTTTTTGCTGCTTGCCCAGACACTGCTTTACGCTGGGCTGCTAATTCCCTAGCGAAACAATCGTTTAAATTTTTCCATTTTTTTGAATAATTTTTCCTGCAATAAAAAACAGTTATTATTTATTTTTCAAATACCTTGCTACCGGCAATAGTTTCAATTCTTTACACTTTGAATTTTTACTTGGGGCTACCACGATAAGGGAAATTGTTGAAGACACGTGTAACCAATTATGGAACTATTTACAGCCTTTATACATGCCAGAAAAGTCTGAAGAAGATTGGATAAATATTGCCAAAGAGTTTTACGATAGGAGAAATTTTCCGAACTGTATCGGTGCAGTCGACGGCAAGCACATTAGATTACAGAAACCAAATAATACTGGTTCCGAATTTTATAATTATAAAAACTTTTATTCGACTATTCTTTTGGGTATAGTAGACGCCGACTATTGTTTTACAGCAATAGATGTAGGAGCATATGGTGCTGGAAGCGATTCCAGTGTTTTTAAGAATTCGAATTTTGGTCAAAGATTACATAATAACCAATTAAATGTTCCTACTCCACAAAAACTACGAAACAACGAGATGGGAGAACCCATACCTTTCATGATAGTAGGAGACGAAGCATTCGCGTTATCACAAAATATTTTACGGCCTTATCCTCGAAGAAACTTAACAATGAAACAAAGAGTCTTTAATTATAGACTGACTCGTGCACGGCGTATGGTAGAGTGTGCCTTTGGTATTTTAGCGAACAAATGGCGTATTTTGCATCGATCATTAGACGTGCGAGTCGAATTTGCCGACCTTATCATTAAAACATGTTGCATTCTACATAACTTCGTGCGAAAGAAAGACGGTGTGCAAATGGAGGACGAATTTTATGAGTGTTTATTACAGAGCTGTCCTCCAGCTGGAATAAGACCTAACAGAGTTGGTCTTAATATAAGAGACTATATGGCAAATTACTTTACATCCCCCGAAGGTTCAGTTCCGTGGCAATATGATAAAATTTAAATACTTATCTGCACAACATTTATTACATAAGATTATTAAAAACTATTAAATAAAAACAATATCACGTACCTCTCTTGTGTTTTTCTTCGGCCGATAACTTGTTCCAAGTGGATATAACTTTGCTATACACTTCTCCCCACAATTTTTCCTTTAAATTTCGGTCACTATACTCTTTCAAATGTTTGTTGTAAAGAGCTGGTCTTTTTCTACCTCGATAATAATAGTTTCTGTGTCTAAGACACTAGATGTCAAGTCATTGTCACTATTATCAGACACTTCTGAAGATTCAGCCATTTTTAATAAATTTGTTGTAATAATTATCCTATACACCAACTTCGACCTGGGCTGCGACTACGACTGAACAGTCGCATGTGCGTGCATGTTCATTCTTGTTCATGTGATACATTTAAAGACGCGACAATCGCGTCGTTACAAAAATGGAGCAGGTTACATCTTTTTAATCGCTGCTATTATTTAGTCGCATATGCGCGCATTTGTATTTAATGCTATGTGTGTTATTTTTGCGACCAAACAGTCGCGCGACAGAAAATCGCATGTGCGCGCCTGGTCTTACGCGCATCTATTCAACCGATTAAAATTAAAATAACTAAATCTATTAAAAAAATATTCACTAAACTGATTATCAAATAAAAAAAATATTCATTAATCAGTAAATAGCTTTCCCCTTAAGAATGAAAGGTACATGGTTAAGGTGTTTCGAAGTACGTTTGTAAAAAAAAGTTAAATTAAGCATCACAATGTTACCAAAAGTTATTGAAAAGAAGAAACATAAAGGAAATAAAATTTGAAATGTAACACCTAGAAGTGGAAAGTTTTGAAGACTGAAGAATTTCTCCACTTCTAAGTCTAATGTTAGATTCAAATATACAAGGTTGCTAAATCAGTTTGTAAAGTACTCTAGTTCAGAAACTATTCATTGTAGAGGTCTTTGTTAAAAATGTGTTCAAATGAACTCAATTCAACGGCTCGAACGGCTAAACTCAATCCAATCCAACCCTGTATATTTGAACCAGAGCCGTCCGAAGATATTCAGCAACCCAGGAATAGGTTGGACGAACGAAACGAGTGCTTCCCTTTTCATACAAAATTAAATGCCAAAAAAAGGTCTGTATCTCACAAGGGGCATTGGGTACGTGTGTGATGAGGATACCATGCATTTTATTGCAAAAACAAGCGCCCCTCAGGAGTTGGTGCCTCAGGGCTGTAGCCCTATTAGCCCTTAAGTTTAGGACGGAGGTGCTGAACATTAATATGAAATACAAAAATTAAAACTACAACAAAAGAATCATTCAAAAAATAATAATTTTTTCAGTACCTACATTTCAGAAGAAGGATCGGTTGAAAATTTTTTTTATTGAAACAAAATGAAATTTTAAGATCATGTTATATCAAAACCATGTTGTGTACCTTATCATAGCTAAGATTATAACCAGGATTAGCCTGTATTATAAAACAAAGACAAAATCACGTTGAGGAGTTGAACGACCACGACTACGTCCACTTTGTCAAACTCCACAACATTGGTTTTTTCTTATTTCCATGTTATTGCGTCGATTATTTTCATGTTATTTCCGACACTAGATAATAGTTCAATCTTTGAAATCTATGTGGATAAACGATTAATCGAGGTTAACTATCTACTACAACTTTAACTAACAGATGTATCGTCTCTACTAGATATTGATAAACCGGTCCAAAAAGTCTTATTATAAGACGTGGTTAAATTTAAATATTATTAATTCTAGATTAAGTGCTCAAGATATCTGAAGACATCTCTTAAGATGGCTAAACCCAAATGTTTCTAGTTATATACTAAGTATTAGCCATAGTGCAACTATTACTTCAAAGAATTAAATTTAAATTAAAGCTAAGACTAAGAAGAAATATTAAGAAAGTCATCACAATGATATCACATTTAGGGGGCACAATGCGGAATTTTTTTTAGTTTTTTTTATTTTGCGATTGGTATTATCGAATTTTCTCGAAGAATGAAGATAATGACTAGGCTAGGGTACGAAATTTTTCTAACAAAACAGTATAAATAAAATTTTCATTAAATTCTGTGTAATAAAATGTAAGAAAGTATCATTAGTTGTATTTACATTTGATGGATTTACGATATTTTCAATTTTAGCCTTTAGGGTAAAGACAAAAGATGATGGTACTTTAAAGATCTCGATATTGAAATTTAAGCTACTTTTCCTAACTCTTATAATTTGATAGTCTTATAATACGTTTCTATATAAAATTCGATATGAAAGATTAAGCAAAAATGATATCAATGAATGAGGCTCGATTTCAGAGATACAGGAAGTTTATTTTTTAAATGCAACATCTTATATATTTTTGCAAATTCGAAGTGTTTATAAAATGTCTTGTCCAAAAATATAGCACACATGATATTTCACTTAGTACTTTTTATACTGTACTTTATATTTCTGAAGTTGGGTTGGGCTAATCTAATTAAGAGAAGCTTAAGACTGTGAAGATAGAAGAGGCTGGATGTTGGATTTTGCCAATCTTCCTAAAAGAATCTTGAGACCAAGATGATAGAAGAAGCTGACGGTTAGATTGGTAGCCAACCCAACGATAGAAGAGCCTAGAAATTGGGTTGGGGTAATCTAACTAATTGTTAAAGAATCTTGAGATTAGGAGGAATGAACAGGTTGAAAATTGGATTGGTAACCAACTCAACCAAACCTATCTAAAAGAATTTTAAATCTAGACAGATAGGAGAGGCTGGAAATTGGGTTGGACTAATTTAATTAAGAGAAGCTTGAGACTGTGAGGATAGAAGAGGCTGGATGCTGGATTTTGCTAATCTTCCTAGAAGAATCTTGAGACTAAGATGATAGAAGAAGCTGTCAGTTGGATTGGTACCAACCCAACGATAGAAGTGACTAGAAATTGGGTTGGGTAATCTAACTGATTGTAAAAGAATCTTGAGACTATAAGGATAGAAGGGGCTGGAAGTTGGATTGGTAATCAACATAACCCAAGTTAACTAAAAGCATCTTGAATCTAGAAAGATAGAAGAGGCTAGAAATTGAGTTGGGCTAATCTAACTAAGAGAAGCTTGAGATTGTGAGGATAGAAGAGGCTGGAAATTGGATTTTATTAATCTTCCTAAGAGAATCTTGAGACTAAGATGGTAGAAGAAGCTGACAGTTGGATTGGTAATCAACATAACCCAAGTTAACTAAAAGCATCTTGAATCTAGAAAGATAGAAGAGGCTAGAAATTGAGTTGGGCTAATCTAACTAAGAGAAGCTTGAGATTGTGAGGATAGAAGAGGCTGGAAATTGGATTTTATTAATCTTCCTAAGAGAATCTTGAGACTAAGATGGTAGAAGAAGCTGACAGTTGGATTGGTAGCCAACCCAACGATAGAAATGACTAGAAATTGAGTTGGGGTAATCTAACTGATTGTAAAAGAATCTTGAGACTATAAGGATAGAAGGGGCTGGAAGTTGGATTGGCAATCAACTCAACCCAATCTAATTAAGAGTATCTTGAGACCAGGATGATAGAAGAGGCTAGATGTTACTTGCAATCTTACTTACTGAATGTTATCTAGAGAGAGAGAGAGAAAGGTAGAAAGGTTAAAAGTTGGATTGGGCTAATCTAACTAATAGAACCTTGAGACTAGGTGAATCGCAGAAGCTGGACGTTGGGTTAGGCTAATCTAACTAAGAGAATCTTGTGACTAAGAGGAAGAGAAGAGGCTGGATGTTGGGATGGGCTTGGGTTAAAGAGCCCAACGCGGTAATGAACTACTAAAAAGTCATATAAAACAAGTAATCAACAGATGAGAGAACTCAAAAATAGCTTCATGCTTGAAAGAATTTCTAGGTTGCAGACAGAAGAAAAGTATAGTAGATCCTTCGCAAAATAATACACAAGAGCAATTGGCAAAAATTCATGCCCCGTTTAAAATCTCTTGGTCTGAGGAAATAAGCTTTTCTACTACTATATATCTTGAAACTGAATTTTTCAAAATCCGCTTAGCATTTGTTCTTGGAATTCCTGAAGTTTTTGATCAATAAGCACCTACAACTTGAATTAAAATTAGATAGATAGATACTCATAATCAATGCTATTACTAGTACGTAATTAAGATCATGAAAGTTTCTAAGTTGTATACTTCAAAGAAAATTTAAACAAGATATCAAGTGTTCTATATTTTATTCTTTCGTCGAATATGAAGCAATACATACGGTTTTCCATTAAAAAAAAAATATTTTTATGTGAATAACCACTTAAATACTGCATTATCCCATTGAATTTAACAAAAATGTTCCTTTGGAAATATTGTCACAGAAAGTAAGATTTACTATACAGGTGTACAAAAAGTATGGAGTAAATATATTAAAAGTAAAGGGAGTGTTTTATAAATGAACAGCCTGTACATTTCAACACTTTTTGATTCCTTTTGACAAAATGTCATAAGGTTTTAATGCTTTAAACTGCATACTTTTTGAGATATTGAAACTTATATTACACCGAATGATGAAATAAATAAACATATCAGGAAAGATGGCTAACAAAAGATAACAGATAATCCACATACCTCGATTCGTTAATAAGCTTTACATTTCGATGTCAATATAGGATCTATTCAAAATATTTTAACAATGGAGAAACAACATTCCCATATACCGGTTTTACTGTAACAGTTATCAGAAGATGATTTTGATAAACGTGACCAGTTT
This sequence comes from Onthophagus sagittarius, assembly GCA_036711965.1. Lineage (NCBI taxonomy): Eukaryota > Metazoa > Arthropoda > Insecta > Coleoptera > Scarabaeidae > Onthophagus > Onthophagus sagittarius. Next base: position 34,186,122 of record JASERS010000005.1, read on the forward strand.
TGTGCAAAAATGATGATCTCCGAACGAAAACAATCTCTAGTTCCAATAGGTTGGGACACCACCTCACTATCAAATAAATGTGCGCAAGCTTTTAGATTTTTATCTAGAAATGTTTTTGAATTGTTGAATCTCCAGACTTGACACCATACGAGTTATTCTTATGAGTCCTAAAAAGCAAAGTATACCAAAACCATCCAAATAATTTAGCAGAATTAGAATGGCGAATACGATGGGAAGTAACTCAAATATTGTCCGATCATTTAAGAATACAATTCCTGGTTTTATTGATCGTTGCCTTATTGCTAGTGGATAACATTTTGGACATTTAATTATATACTGTTACCGCTTTTGTTTTATTTCCTATTATTGTTCGTTATAAAATTTCAGGCTTTAATTATTATTTATATTATTACCTGGTATTAGTTCTAGTTTTATATCATTACTATCATTACTGGTCTACTGTTTGTTCTGGTTTTACTTTAATTTAAATATATATATATATATATATATAGGAGTGGGTTGGGTTTAGCTGTGTATCTGAAGACATTTACAAACTGATTTGACAATCCTATGTATTTAAGTTGAAGTAAGTCTAGAATTAACAGTAGACCTAGAAATGAAATGTTTTGGGTTTAGCCGTGTGTCCTCAGTCGCACGGCAAAACTTGAATCTTTCCACTTTTAGGTCTAGTGCTGGTTCTACTTTTATATCATTGGGTTTAACTCTAGATCTAGAACAAGAAACAATTACAGTATTTATAATGACTAGAGGATTGAAATGGTCAAAGTGAAATAGTAGCAGTTGTTATAATAAAGCGTGATGTTAAAAAACCATTTTCTTTTCAACGAAGAGTTACTTCATGGGTGACAAAGAAACGTTATAAAAAACATTTGTCTTCAAGTCTTATCTATCAAACTGTATCGATTAAATAATTTCGTCTAACTGAAATGACATTAAGTTGTGCTTGCCTGAGAAAATTTGTCAATATCAAGCTAAAATTATAAAGGTCGAAAAATACTGCGTGTTCTCACCCTAAACGTCATCGTTATGATAACATTTAGCATGTAGGAATTTTTTTTGATTTTTGTACATGACACTTCCAAATATAAAACTAAAAACAGTCGAAACCAACGAATGGCTAAAATTCGTTGGTTAAGATAACTGAACCCAAATATTTATAGTGCTAGGTTAAATATTAGCTCTAATGCTACTAGTAGTTAAAAAATTAAACCTAAAACTAACACTAGCACTGGAACTAACATTAAATCTAAGACTAGAAACAGTTTAACATTAAACCTAGTTATACCTAGTATTTCGTTTGCACGTTTCTAATTCTAGGTTTTATGATACCTATCCTATATCTTTATTAAATAGATAATATTGATTAGTATGACTTAAAAATATTTTGTCTATTATATCTGAAGGTTGATCAATCAAGGTCTGTTATGTTGAGATTTAATTATATTTATTTTTATTATGTTATATTTTTTATTTAATAAATTTTATTCCTTGTTTTGGTTTTATTTATAATTTCCTTTCACATTTTATATTACTTTATTGCATTTTTTGAGTTCTTTATTCGTAGAACAAAAAATTGAATAAGTTTAGTTAAGAAACGAGGAAATTCTTAGAAAAAATGATCAAACCCAAGGGAAATAATGCAACAAGCTGCCTTATTTCTTTGTTTATAAAATGTTTCGAAACATTTTCATTCCGTCTACGATCAATTAAACAAATCAAAAAATTATTTTGATCTTTTTAAACAAATTCATACCAATAGTTCTAATTCCCTTATTCATGCAAAATTTCGTAGATGATTTACTTAAATCATGTTCATAGCACACACCCATATCCGTATTGTGCGTAGTAGTTCATTTACAAAACGTTTTCGGGGAGTGTAGGGATCAAAATTCCAACAATTAATCTTAATTCCCTGAGCATGTCTCCTTCACTCGTTCCTTCCAAGACTGGTTCCGACGTTCAACATTCTTCATTCCACCTCCACCTATTTCGAAGCGAGGGTTCTTCCATGTATTGAATTGTTTTGTACCTAGAAATACGCAGATTTCTATATAACTCCTTTCGATGTGTACGAGTGTGGGTGTGTGTTGGGCGTGCAAGTTGGAACCGGGACGGGAGTCGAGTGGAAACGAGAGTCAGGCGTCGACCGACATGCCAGAACAAGTGCGGCCCGGTATACAAACCGCACGATATGCCAGTCAAGTAGTAGTTGGAACCATTGTAAGGTCCCGTTCTCATCTAATTAACGATTGCCGCTCTGACTTCGGGCATTCGCGCGAGAGACTTATCGCTCTTACGCTCATTAGGGCAGGATTAATCCATCAAGGAGGCGCCCGGCTTCGGATCGTCGGGGGGATGAAGGCGGCCGTTTTGGGGGTGGAGGCCCCGCACGTGAACGATTGGGGCGGTCGCACTACCAAGCGCTATGACAGCCATAGTTTGCATCTATTAAAATAACATTAAGATCTAATCCCGTTTAAATCTCGCCCCTTTTTGGCTTAATTAACAAAGATTTTATTATTTTAAATCCTCCATCCACATTGACATAGGCTAAAGTAATTTATGGATAGATTCCTCATTACTCGTCATTATACATAGAAGAGACAAGTCTAAGTAATCGTCCATTGTTGTCGAGGTTGTCTCGCGACTTAACATCTCCGGAGAGGTCCGTCGCAGACACACACGTAGTGAAGAGATTACCGCATATGTGGCCTCCTCCGAAGCGGTCTCGTTCATCGTAGTTTCCCCCCTCGAATCCGTCTCCCGGATTCCTTCCAAACAGCGGCGCTGATTGGTAAACAAAGAGGCTCCGCAGCCGCCGTTCCACACGACATAATAGCGAGGTGTTTTTACGCGGAGGCCTGTTTCGGACAGGTTCAGATTGAGTGGGGCCAAAACTGACGGCTTCGCTGTGGGTACGTTTCGTTCGCGGCCGGAACCGCCCACCTTCACCGTCAACGCGGTGAACGCGGTAAAACGGGCGTCGTTATTTATGCCGCGGCACCAGGCGTTGATTGTGTTAAATCCGAACAAGTTTCGGATACGACGTGGATAATCGGCGAAATTCAATCTTATAGAGTTTGTATGGATTTGAATGGTAGTGCATGCGTTTGAATTTAGTTATAGGGGATGTTAATTAAAGGATTTTCTAGACTTTTGAGAGATTGGGAGGAAGTAAATAAAAGTTTTTCGAAAGCACTCACTTTGTCAAGTCAATTTCTCAATACAATCAAGAAATGTTGCTAAATCAACACATCTGTATTTCATCATATTATTCCTAACCAGAGTACATATTGTTCTATTTGATTGTGTGACAGGTAGATAATCATCCTTATATCTTTTACTTAGAGTGTGGTGAATTAAAGAAATGTTGCAAAATCAACATATTATTACGCTATTAACGTTATTATTACGTTACTGTTTCGATCAGTGTTTGTCAAAGTCTTTTGGCCCACGGACCACTTTTTTTAGTCAAACCTTGCCGACGGACCCCCGGGGTGAAAAACTACATTAAATACATAATATTTGCAAAAAATGAAGACTTTAACTTTGTTGTCTTAATGGTAAATGATGACGTAAAAATAAAATTTAAAGTAAATATTTTGTTGAAGAGGTATTTATTGATTATAACTTTTGTATTAAAATACAATAAAATATTAATGGCTTGTATGAACCTGATGGCATGTTATAAGTTTATTTATGTCCGGCTCGATGTTTGTCAGTAGCAACTGCAAATCCCCCGATTACTAATTTCCAGTCTGTTTCTTTTCTTTGTGGCGAGGGTCATAACGGCGCTGAATCCACGTTCTGCCAAATACGAAGACGGAAAAGCAATCAACAGCTTCTGTACAATAACCCATAATGCTGGATATAAAATTGGGATCTGTTTTTGTAAGCAAATCTTCGTCTCTATTTTGCAATTTTGAAAGATTTGGAAACTGAGAACATTCTCCTCTTCCCAAGTTTTGTTTGTATAGCAAAAGTTTTGCAACAAAGGCAGATATTACACTTTTAGTTTTGATTAAATATAGTGTATCACCTTGTAGTTTCAAATTAGTCTTGTTGAATCTGGCAAATAAATCAGTCATATAAGGGTCATTCTCAGAAAGGGTGGAAAAACGATTTTTAAGACGAAAGATCATATAATTACTTTTCTAGAATAACATATGCTATATAAATAGCATAACACAAGTTTTGTACGTTGAAAATATAATTAAATAATGGAAATAATGTTATATTTAGAGGTAACGGAGTTGACAAATAATAATTTAATTTCAAATTTTCTTTCTAACTCGTAATTAAACTCAATGGCATATCATCCGATGATGATGAATCGGTATATACAGCACTATAACTTAGGGGTGTTGTATGCTCTATAGATCCCAAGTTATAATGTGAGCAAAGTTCGCCAGGTTCGCAATACAAACATGTCACTTCTCTGAAAGTAAGCCTATTTCTTCTTTTATTGATCCATGTGACTGCATGAACTGTCGTACCTTTAAACGTTAGAGTATTTGCTGGGATCAGTTCGGCAATAATAGGGATTAGTTTTACATCGATACGAAAATTGTTGATCCCTTTTATTGCATTTTGTAAAACATTCACTAATGTATCATAATCTGGTATGTCTGTTCCTTGGCAAACTTTTGAGTCTACTATATGTTTGATACATCCTCCAATACCGTCAGGTGCTTCTTTTCCATGGCCTCTTTCAGTGCAATGCCATTGAATTATCTTTACTTATATCATCTTTTTATGTAGACGTATGGTGATAAGATAAAACATGTTTCTATTCTAATATTGGATAGATGGTCCCTCCGATAAGAAATTAACATATCTTACCCTAGAAACAGTCATTTTTATATCATCAAAAACATATCCTAAGTGCACGTATATGGCTGAGGGGTCATGGCGAAGACTTTTTGATGCAGTACAGTATGAGATATGTTTTATTGATTTATTGTTTGGGTGCTTGTAGTATACAATTATGATATGAAGAGATATCTGAGGTTTTGAGTTTTGAAGTTTTCCTTGTCTAGAGCAAGGAAGACGTATCATGTTCCTATCTAACTTTGGAAGTTGAGAAAACGCGCTTTAAAATATTTTTAAAAATAAACTTGATATGATTTTATGCCGATAGTTGTACACTGTGTTAGTCTCTTTCTACTAATTTAATTAATGTAGTTGTAGTAAGAAAACATTTAAACTTTATCTTTTATGATTGGTAAACGAGTTGAGAATTGGAATGATCAGAAAGGTAATACAGAAATAAGTCAGTATCTTGAATATATTGAAAGTGTTAATTTTATATATTTTAACAGGTACAGCGTCGCATCAATGTTTACCTTCCTATAACTGTTTACAATAAGTAAACATAGTAGTAAACATATAAGCAAAATTGCAAACCATTCTTAAATCTATTCGTTAATTACTCCAAGTAAAAGAACAGTAACAAAATAATATAATACTGCTTCTTTTCCAATTCAGGAATAGTTCTGCTTATGATTTTACCGCAGGGACACGTGAATAATTAATGAAGTGTGAATAAACTTTTAAACATTTTTAGATATTGTGTATATAAAATATTCGTCACATTAACATAACTTAATGAAATGATACTGATGAATCACACCACAGAGCTTTTTGCTTGAATAAATGTAATTATCATACGTTTTAAAGACACTTTTTTTCTTTTTCTGAGAATCATTTTTCGAGATAATTAAATTATGACGCAAATCATTGTGTTTACTCTCCAGGAATTCCAACACTGAATTAAAAAGCGAATAGAAGCGATTCAAACACGCACCTTTAGACAACCCTCGTACTACTGTGTTCAGTAGTAAATGATTATAGTCATCATCATTTTCCAAACAAAGTTGAGCAAATAATCTCTCATTTAAGGCATTCCTTTTGATTTTATTAACTGTTCTAATGACATAATGTCGATAAATAACATAATATACCGATATTACATTCGGTATAACTTGTTTTAAGTACGCCAGAAAACCTCGGTGTCGCCCTACCATTGCTGGAGCACCATCAGTAGCAACGGAGATGATATTAGTCAAGTTCAATTGAATAAATAATGTTTCACCTTTCGTATCAGTTTCCAAACATTTAGCAAATAACAATTCTTGGGAAATTTTTTCTTCTTTCAGAACTCTCACATAAGCTAAAAGTAAAGCCTCATTTCCAGGTAATGTTGACTCGTCAAGCTGTATACAGAATTGAGATGTTTTTAAATAGTCACATAAAGAATTGTCTACACTCTGAGCCATTTCGTCAATCCTTCTTCGTACTGTATTATTACTCAATGGAATTCTTTTTATAATATCGTAATCTGGTTTGTGCATCACGGTGTGTATTACCTTACTTATAGCTGGTAGAATAAGTTGTTCGGCAATAGTATGCGGCTTTCCGGACTTCGCAATCATTAAAGATATAAGAAGCACGCAGTCCATCGTCATCTCTCTGAGATGTTGTCCCTATGAGTTCTTGCAATTTCTGTGTTTTCAAATATTTTTCTTTGAGTGTTTGAAAAAACGTTTAATCCTTATCTTTTTTGTCACTATGGATTTTTATTAAATCTTCTTTAAGCTTAGAAGGTTTCATTGAATCGTTTGACATCGTTTTATTACATAGAAGACAGAAAGGTAAAGTACTATTTCCTAATGACGGAATAAAGCCAAATTTAATATATTCAACACTGTATTGTTTGCATTTTTTCTTCGGTTCACTCATACTGTTATCTGAAAAAGGGCACAAAAAGTACTTATATATATATATATCTATAATTATAATAAATAATTCAAAATTAATTAACAACGGAATACACTAAAACACAATAATTCGAAACATTAACTGAAGAAACTTAAAATTCCTTCAAAAAGTTTAATAAAAAAGAAATCCTTAGTGAGTGTTACTGTGATACATAATTTTTTAAATGAACTTAAACAAGAGAAGCCAGGTTTATACAAAAAAATTAACTGTAAATTTAGTCGTAAATTTAAGAACTCGACAGTTGGGTAAACACAGTGTTTATCTTTTGCCCAATCACGAATCGAATTCTTAAATTTAAAACTAAATTTACAGCTGATTTTTTTTTAATAAATTTAAGAGATATCAATTTTATTCAAATATACTTACGCAACGAAAGTACACTATCTGTGTAACAAAACCAAACATTATACTTGTTTTTGTCCAACACTTGGAAAATTTGTTGTATGCACTTCACATCACGCACAAGACAGAACTAAATTATTGTATAGACTCAGGTGAGCCTGCATAAGCCTGCATAGCGATGCCTATTATTACTTGTATAAAATACAAATACGTACAATTTAATACGATAAAGTACAATAAAGTACAATACAATAAAGTACAATTTTATGCACTTGTCTATATTTATATTTAAAAAAAAAATGTGTCTGACGTTGTTCAGGGACCCCCAAATCGATTTTAATTTTCCGAGGACCCCCTGAATGACCCTAGAGACCACTTTGGGAACCACTGGTTTCGATCAACTGTTTTATTTAAAATGTTTTATTACGACTAGTATTAGAAAACATACAAGTATAGGTTTTTATCAAGCTGACAAATCATTTATCTTTTTTTTTGTATCCATCTTAACAGTGTAATAGTTTCTCCTTTCTACCATTAAATGTCGCTTACATTGCTACCATTAACAACACCTCCACTATAGCGATTTAAGTCTAACTGTTTAACAATATTTAACATTTTTATACCACTCAGCCCCATTTACAATATTTTAATCAACCCGTTTGAGACTGCTTCCCTAACAAAGTGATGTTTAATGTCAATATATTTTGTACGTTTATGAAATATTTGAGCACTTTGACTATATTTATATAGAACCATTCACCTAATAAATTTTTCAAAAATATTGCTTCTTTATTAGCTTCGAAAAGAGCCATATACTCAGCCTCCGTACTTGATATAACTACTGTCCTTCATTTTTTACTTCCCCAAGATATAGCTGCACTCGAAAATTCAAAAATATAACCTGTTTACGAAACAATACAGCATCTACAAAACCCCGTAAATCAATATCATTTTTCTTAAATGCAAGACCACAAGTTATTATTCCCTTTAAATATTTTAAAATCAAATATCCTATAAATTATTGTTACGGTACATTACAATCATTTTTATAATCATCATTAAATACTAAATTAAGTTCCATCCTGAATTTTAATAACAAATCATCAATATATTCTTCCTAATCTAACATTATTTTATCTTTATCATTATTCATAATTCTCATTTTATAAATTTAGTTCCAATTTTATCATTCGAAAATCAGATTTTTTTTTATTCCATTTCTTTCAAAAGTAAATCAACTCTACTATTCGAATCGCAAGACGACTGCTTAAATACATGTAGCTCTTTGTAATTTACAAACCTTATTTTCAAAACCTACTTTTATAAACCCTTCTTATTGTGTCACAAAAGCTTGTTTCCGCAAAAAATAGTAAAAAAGCTGTCTCTTCATCTAAATGAAATATTTCTAATTTTCATTTTATTTATAGAGCGTATAAAAGTTTTATTTTTGAGTATCTGAGCACAGGTAAAAAAGTTTTATCAAAATGCACTCCATATTTCTATACCGAATCTTGTTCTACAAATAACTTTTTTATCACTTTCACTTTTTCTTTTAAACAGCCATTTTTTACCCCTGACGTTGCCTTTTCTGGAAGATCAACCAATTTTCAAGCGTTATATTGGTGAAATGTTTTCATTTCTTCTTCCATTGCTTGTCTCCAAAATTTAGCTTCCTCCCAGATAATTTTTAAACTATCTTTCAGCCCATATACGTATATTATATAATCTTTATATTCCTTTGGCTTTGGTGTTCTTTCTGATTTTCTTCGGGTTTGTTCATACTTTACGTGTTCTTGTTCATATTTATCTGAATTTGCAGATTTTCTTCATTTTCCTTGTCTCCTAATGCTGTTTTGTAAATGGTTTTGCTATCTTCCACTGAATCTAATTTTACCAATTTATATATTTAATAATTTAATTTATATATATAATTTAATTTAATATTTTATAATTTCATAATTTTACCAGTTTCGGTTTAAAAGCCTTGATTCCCCATAATTTAGTAAAATCGTCTTTTTTGATTTTTTTTATCCCATTTTTCTCTTTTGGCTTTTGGGATATATAATATCTTATTTCTTATTATACCACATTTCATATGGTGTTTTATCTTTATCTACTAAGGTTGTCGTTACCATCCTGGTTTTGAAATACACAGCAGTGTTAATAGCTTTAGCGCGAAATTGCTTCTTCAAATTAGCATCAAAAAGTAGACACTTTGCTTTCTCTACTAAGAATCTATTCTTCCTTTCCGAAAATCCATTTTGCTCTGGATTGTAAGAATTTATTTTCCATTTCCACATTATAAAATTTATTTCCGTTGTCACTACGTAAGGTTTTAATCTTAGTTTGATTTTCTACTAGTTTCTTAAAACGTTTGAAACAATTCAAACACAAATCATTCTGCTATAATCATTCTTGAAAATCAAAAAATATTTGATATTCGATATGATCCTCCTAATGATCTTTCCATAGATGTATCAAAATTAATCACTTCAAGTATCGACTTTGCCTTTGTTCGAGAGTGTCATGTTTATTTTTGTAAAAATTTCCATTCCTACTACACTTTTGGTCATCTTACATAGATTATTTTGGTTAGCAACTACTATATCCTGCCATCGTCTATTGAGATATCCTCTAACCAGTTCATTTTTACTGTTAGATGTACGCATTTACAAATGTAACACTGATGGCATTCCATTCTTTAATCAATTTTTCTGTTCTTTTGGTTTCCATAAAATCTAAGATGGTTTAAGATGTTTGTTCAATGGGTGTGGATATATAATTGTTAAAATATCGAAACGACAAAAAAGGACGACTAAATCAGAAAGATTCTCTTTCTAGTTGTGGTTGTAGTGTTCGCTCTAGAATTAATCCTAATGATAACTCTAGTATTTGTTCTAATGTTGGTGCTAGTGTTGATTCTACTTTTACTTCAATACGATATACAAACAGGCACGCTTTGATGTGCAAAATTTATGTTTGAATGTGCGAACGATTCTACAACAGATGGCAAAAAAGAAAGTTATTTAAACCATAGAAGAACAAGATAGTGACACTGAACAAGAATTGTCAGACTGCGAAGGACTCGACGAAAGTGAAGAATTATTTTTTGGAAGAAAAGACAAAATTAATATATTTTGAGCAAACATAAAATTAACCACCAGCAATCTAAAAAAACCTCTACAAATTTGTAAATATTTTCTATTCCTATGTTGACCGAAAATTACTTACAAGATGAGATAGTAATTTTTACGCAACCATTAACGTGAAATTGTAAGCTTTATTTAAAGCGAATATCCTCATTATAAAGAATTTATGAAGATCAAACGATAATGGAATGGAGATTTTTAGTCGCACTATTTCTATCAGTAGATGTCAATTCCTGCTTATATGTATAAGATTGATGATAAAACTACCGCAGCAGAAAGATTAAAATTTGATATGCTAGCACCTATTTAGAAATTATTTGAAAATTTGTAAAAAGAATTGTAAAACTGACCCTTTATTTATTATTTTTGAGTGCTGTATTTGCACTAAAAAACACCTGGTCAAAATAGAATTTAACACCTAATTCAATGAAGTCAATCCTTGGCCGTTTCACAAGTCTACCTCAAAATATTTTCTTTTCTGTAAAAAAATTCAGACTAAGGACTCATGCTAACTAATAATATATAAATATTTTATTATTTGAGCTCATGGCCCAATTCAATTACGAATCTCCCAAATCTGGGTGTGTAATTAATTTTTTAAAATCAATTTTGTTTGATAAGTTGACGCGTGTATTGAAGAGTTAAAAGTGTTAAATTTGAACAATCATTTAATTTCGACAAAAAAATGTTGCATGAAATTTGAAACAGCAATCAACGAGTTCATAAATTTTTTCTCCATCTCATTTCACTTTCATCCCTTAACCTTCCTAAAGTCAGCATAGAATCCATTTATTTTAGGACTAGCATCCCTGATAGCATCCCTTTATTTATTATTTTTGAGTTCTGTATTTGCACTAAAAAACACCTGGTCATAATAGAATTTAACACCTGATTCAATGAAGCCAAACCTTGGCCGTTTCACAAGTCTACTTCAAAATCATTTTTTTTGATGAGTGCAAATGCAATCAAAATAGAATTTAACACCTGATTCAATAAAGTCAATCCTTGGCCGTTTCACAAGTCTACCTCAAAATATTTTCTTTACTGTAAAAAAAAATTCAGACTAAGGACTCTTGCTAACTAATAATATATAAATATTATATTATTTGAGCTCATGGCCCAATTCAATTACGAATCTCCCAAATCTGGGTGTGTAATTAATTTTTTAAAATCAATTTTGTTTGATAAGTTGACGCGTGTATTGAAGAGTTAAAAGTGTTAAATTTGAACAATCATTTAATTTCAACAAAAAAATGTTGCATGAAATTTGAAGCAGCAATCAACGAGTTCATAAATTTTTTCTCCATTTCATTTCACTTTCATCCCTTAACCTTCCCAAAGTCAGCATAGAATCAATTTATTTTAGGACTAGCATCCCTGATAGCATCCCTTTATTTATTATTTTTGAGTTCTGTATTTGCACTAAAAAACACCTGCACAAAATAGAATTTAACACCTGATTCAATGAAGCCAAACCTTGGCCGTTTCACAAGTCTACTTCAAAATCATTTTGTTTTATGAGTGCAAATACAATCAAAATAGAATTTAACACCTGATTCAATGAAGTCAATCCTTGGCCGTTTCACAAGTCTACCTCAAAATATTTTCTTTACTGTAAAAAAATTCAGACTAAGGACTCATGCTAACTAATAATATATAAATATTATATTATTTGAGCACACGGCCCAATTCAATTACGAATCTCCCAAATCTGGATGTGTAATTGATTTTTTAAAATCAATTTTGTTTCATAAGTTGACGCGTGTATTGAAGAGTTAAAAGTGCTAAATGTGGACAATCATTTAATTTGGACGAAAATATAATGCATGAAATTTGAAACAGCAATCAACGAGTTCATAAATTTTTTCTCCATCTCATTTCACTTTCATCCCTTAACCTTCCCAAAGTCAGCATAGTCAATTTATTTTAGGACTAGCATCCCTGATAGCATTCCTTTATTTATTATTTTTGAGTTCTGTATTTGCACTAAAAAACACCTGGTCAAAATAGAATTTAACACCTGATTCAATGAAGCCAAACCTTGGCCGTTTCACAAGTCTACTTCAAAATCATTCTTTTTGATGAGTGCAAATACAATCAAAATAGAATTTAACACCTGATTCAATGAAGTCAATCCTTGGCCGTTTCACAAGTCTACCTCAAAACATTTTCTTTACTGTAAAAAAATTCAGACTAAGGACTCTTGCTAACTAATAATATATAAATATTATATTATTTGAGCTCATGGCCCAATTCAATTACGAATCTCCCAAATCTGGGTGTGTAATTAATTTTTTAAAATCAATTTTGTTTGATAAGTTGACGCGTGTATTGAAGAGTTAAAAGTGTTAAATTTGAACAATCATTTAATTTCGACAAAAAAATGTTGCATGAAATTTGAAGCAGCAATCAACGAGTTCATAAATTTTTTCTCCATTTCATTTCACTTTCATCCCTTAACCTTCCCAAAGTCAGCATAGAATCAATTTATTTTAGGACTACCATCCCTGATAGCATCCCTTTATTTATTATTTTTGAGTTCTGTATTTGCACTAAAAAACACCTGGTCAAAATAGAATTTAACACCTGATTCAATGAAGCCAAACCTTGGCCGTTTCACAAGTCTACTTCAAAATCATTCTTTTTGATGAGTGCAAATACAATCAAAATAGAATTTAACACCTGATTCAATGAAGTCAATCCTTGGCCGTTTCACAAGTCTACCTCAAAATATTTTCTTTACTGTAAAAAAATTCAGACTAAGGACTCATGCTAACTAATAATATATAAATATTATATTATTTGAGCACATGACCCAATTCAATTACGAATATCCCAAATCTGGGTGTGTAGTTAATTTTTAAAATCAATTTTGTTTGATAAGTTGACGCGTGTATTGAAGAGTTAAAAGTGCTAAATTTGGACAATCATTTAATTTGGACGAAAAAATGTTGCATGAAATTTGAAACAGCAATCAACGAGTTCATAAATTTTTTCTCCATCTCATTTCATTTTCATCCCTTAACCTTCCCAAAGGCAGCATAGAATCAATTTATTTTAGGACTAGCATCCCTGATAGCATCCCTTTATTTATTATTTTTGAATGCTGTATTTGCACTAAAAAACACCTTGTCAAAATAGGATTTAACACCTGGTTCAATGAAGTCAAAGCTTGGCCGTTTCACAAGTCTACTTCAAAATCATTCTTTTTGATGAGTGCAAATACAATCAAAATAGAATTTAACACTTGATTCAATGAAGTCAATCCTTGGCCGTTTCACAAGTCTACCTCAAAATATTTACTTTACTGTAAAAAAAATCATACTAAGGACTCATTCTAACTAGTAATATATAAATACTATATTATTTGAGCTTATGGCCCAATTCAATTACGAAACTCCCAAATCTGGGTGTGTAATTGATTTTTTTAAATCAAGTTTGTTTGATAAGTTGACGCGTTTATTGAAGAGTTAAAAGTGCTAAATTTGGACAATCATTTAATTTGGACGAAAAAATGTTGCATGAAATTTGAAACAGCAATCAACGAGTTCATAAATTTTTTCTCCATCTCATTTCACTTTCATCCCTTAACCTTCCCAAAGTCAGCATAGAATCAATTTATTTTAGGACTAGCATCCCTGATAAATCAAGCATTATTCCTAACGTTGATATCCATCTACCCTATCTTTGTATCTTTGATCTCAAAGTTTTAACAACAAATTTATAATAAAGATCTTTTATTTTGTCTAAATTTTGTTATATTCTTTAAGAAAGAATATTTTATTATTTTTAATAAACATTTTTGCTAAAAGAAATCCTCAAATTATCCATAATGATGAAACATATTCATCAAAACATATTGATATAAAATAATTTCATTACTAACGTGCAAATAATAATTTATTATAATTATATTAATTAATTAATATTTTTTTATCACCAGTTTATACAACTTTCCCTACATAGAAGTATAACATACACAAAGTAATCTAAACATCAGGTGTTAAATGAGCCCCAATACCGAGGCGCTTTTTACCTGACCCCACAATTATTCACCCTAATCTAAAAACATCGCGCAACTTCGCCCCTCTTTACAGCACCCTATATTTCTCTATTAACCGAGATCTTAACGCCACCTAGTACCAAGTAGAAAATCACGATGCATCGTTGGGCATTCTGGTAATAGGGTTGCAAGAGGTATAAGCTCAGTCGAGTGAGCTTTCGGTAATTGATGAGTGAAGGTCAGCGGTTCTCAAACAAAATAATATTGTTTCTTTGTTTCTTTTATTTTTTGTTATTTAGAAGAACTTTTGTTAATTAACTTTAATGTATTATTTTGATAAATTAAGTTAGAATTAAGTTAAAATTAAGTTAGAATTTAATTAAATAGGGGAAAAATAAAACAATTTCTTTCTTAATTAGTAATAGATTTTTAATTTAAATACACACTGATTGAGGAGTTCTTGATAGGAACACGTACAATTAAAATCTTAGTGGAGCCCATAAGAACACCATAGTGCTACAGCCATTGTTGAAATAAATAAAAAATATTCGAAATAACATAGTAATTTTTTTTAACATTAAATTACAAATTCACTCACGTCGTAGACAATGACGTTGGCGTCTTCCGTTTCGAAGTACCGAGGCAATGTTCAAACCCTGGTCCACTGTTTAATACTAATATTGCATTTCCAAAGATTTCGTGTTATTAATTTTTTTTCAGGAATATCGTACAGGTCGGTTCTCGTTTTATTATTATTTCTTCTTTTCTAATACATCAAAACATCGTATTTAAGAATTAGGAATCTAATTTTTTTCGTTTAATTTTTTTTCATCACTCTCTCATCATTACCTATTTTTGTTTAAACTTTAAATCTTAAGAGTACTGGAAATAATAACTTATTACGTGTCGTCAGAAAATTTGTACAATGTCATCGTTTTTCCTCTGTATTTTTTTTGTTTATCTTAATCCTAATAGTCGGTCATAACGGGTAATAATAATAATAATTAATAAATTAAATAATGGTTTTGTTTTTTTATTTATATTTACAACGTTTATTATTTCTTTTCAATCTTAAGAGGGACTACTGGCCGTTGATATGATGGGAATGTACACAATGGGATTTTTTTAGGTGGTCGACCACCGCTCAGTCTCAAAAAACAACAAATTTAATAATTACAAATATACAATAAACTCAATAATTAATAATAATAATAACTACACATACGAAAAAACATCATCGCTTTGGTATCTGTTTCGAACAATAATAGTGATAACTGGGTGAAGAGATGTGATGAAGAAAAATAATAAATTCGGTGATAGTTCAAATTTGATTCCTTTAAAAAAAAAAGGAGTTAAAATGAACCATCCCGAACGTAATTGTTCTTCAACACATCCCGAAAGATTAATTAATTAATTTATAATAATAATAATAATAACACAGGTGAAATCGGAAAAGAATGCATTTTTACGAAAAATCGGTCCTCTTCTTTTTCTTCTCTACTTTTCATTCTTCTCGTGTTCGGAAATAAGGACTAGTACGTTAGGCTTGGAGGTGGAGGCGGCAGCCTAACTCCACCCCATGGGAAGAGTCATGTAGCCTCTTTCGAGGCGATACTTGCCGAGGAATCTTCATCGGCGGACAACATTTGCATGGTTGGCAACATGTGACCCTTCCCTTGGTTCACCACGCACTTCCTCATATGCTTCTCTAACGTAGATGGCACCGAAAACGGCATCTCACAAAACCGACACCTATACACATCTTTACCGATTCGACCGTGAGTCTTCATGTGCCTCGTCAACTTGGAACTTTGCGCGCACGCGTACGAACACAACTCGCACTTATACGGTTTTTCCCCGGTGTGTGATCTCCGATGAACTGTTAAATTCGAACAATTCTTGAAGACTTTTCCGCAAAACTCGCAGGTATCGTTTCGGCGACTATCCTTTTTAAGAAGGGGACTTGAAAGCAGAGCACTAGGACCAGGACCTTTATTATCTCGTGCCATTGCGGGTAACCACCAATCACCACGATCCAAATCCATTTTTAATCGTTTCGTTGCTTCGTAGCTATCTGTAAATGGGGGAAATAAAGGGAGCCCTTGCGGTGGAGGACCTGGGATTAATCCTTTGGCGAATTCGTCTCGCAATTTTAATTGGTTAGCTAAAGTGTTGTTGTTATCTCGATCTTTACTCATTTGTAATTTGAGAGCGGAACCGGATTCTTGAAGAGCTTGTTTGTACGCTTCGCTGTATTGAGCAATGTTGCTCAAACCGAATTTATCCATTAATTCCCCCACTAGCGAAGCGGATTGCGAAGAGTTTTTTGGATCAATTGTACTATTAGGTGGTTGGGGAACGCTGAGATCTTCAGCTTCTTCTTCATCTGCGTCGATTTCTTCTTCTTCATCTTCTTCTTCGTCTAATTCTTCATCCTCATCGCTATCTTCGTCTAATGTTTCTACCGATCCAGCATTGCTCGTCCGATCTTCCGGAGTTCTATGAATTTTCATGTGCTTTTTTAATTTAGAGCTTTGGGAGCAAGCGTGATCGCAAACGGTACATTTATACGGAAGATCACCTCCCGTATGCGTCCTTCTGTGCACTTCCAAATTATTTTGATACCTAAACTTTTTCCCGCAATAATCACAAGCGAATTCTGATTTTGGGGAGAGAGGTTTAGAATCGGGGGTGGTTGTAGATCTGGGGGTTGTTGTTAATGCGTGAGGTTCTTCTTGTTTGATGGCCGGAGGTGGGGATAGGCTTTGGGGGCGGCTCCCGCTGCCGCTATTGTTGTTGTTGTTGTTATTGCTTAGGCTATTTATGCTTGTATTGCATGTAGTTGGGATTATATTTGGTGTTGTTGCCGGCGCGATTTGAGAAGGCGAGGGACTTGCGAATGGCGGTGAGAGCTTCCGAGGTGACGGCGAACTCGCCTGAGCCGCACCCGGGCTGGTGGTACCAGCTAATTGCCTCAACCGCTGTGAGTAAAAATCCAGCTGGGGTTCCAAAGATAAAGGTTGATTTGGTGTAGTTCTTTCGCGTGGTGGAACGCTCGGAATTTGGGGAGGTCTCTCAGCTGGGGAAGGAAAACTTGAGTGCGGTGGCGGCACACTCCCTGCAGCCACCGCAGCTGCAGCCGCCGCTAAGTTTAAACCATGATGTCTAAACTGCTCACTCACTAGTTGCTCCATCCGAAAATGGTGCTCACTCCTTGGAAATAACGGCGCCGGCGGAACAGGACCATGATTTAAAGGTGGAATCGGTAACCGAAGCAAACCTCCAACACTAAAAGGGTTATGTAATTCCGGAGGGGGGAGGAGATGTCGGATGTTTGGTGGCGGTGGCCCACTCGCGCCTGAAGAACATCCAGAAGAAGAACTACTTGTGCTGCTAGAACTGTGATTATTTCCTTTACTGCTACTGCTGCTACTACTGGGAGATGTTTCGACATAAATCTTGATTCCGTGGGCGTGTTGAACGTGCTGCACCAACCGCCATGCGGAGTGCAGCCGCGCCTTGCAAGTGGAACAAACGTAATTGCTGGGTTCTGGAACAAGAGGGAAAAAATAAAATGTAAATTTTTCAATATCGGGATAATTTCGAACATGTGCGACCGCGGTTTAGGGTCCGAGTAATAATACAGTGAAAATCGCGACGTGAAAAATGGCTCGGACATTTACGTTTTGAGGGGTGTGCTGTGTACGTGCTTCGACTTGCCGAGATCTTTTCGTATATCAGGTCGTGAAACGCGAACTCCGGTTGACTTTTAGATGGATCAATGCCGAAAAGTTTTTAAAGAAAATTTAAAACAAAAAAATTAAGAATGTTTAATCATTTTTTTTCTTTTTAGGACAATGGTATCTCCCCCTATCGAAACGTGTGCTTTGCACACGTTAGGATGTACCCCTTTAATATTTTTTTGTAGTGCTTCAAGAAAGATGCGAGCAGATGACATGAGCACGCGTCCAGCGTAACGTTCGAGCCATAATAGTTAAATACCTGGATCCCCTATTTGCAGACAACTTTTCCGTACCCTTCCGTTCTACACAGCTCACGAGATCCTTAATGGAGCCGTTAAATTATGTATTTTTTAGGAGCTCGTACGCTCGGAGGACGCCTATTTTATTATCGCCTATTCGACTGGAGATAATCCTCTTAGACTTCCTAGGGTTGTCGTCGTCGTATTCTTACCTCTTCTTCTCGCGACGCGTTCTTTACAATTTCTCGTCACGGTCATCACTGACGGGAAGGCTTAAGGGGGGTGGCATTTACATACATTTAAAATGTGGCCACGGAGTGAGCACAAAGGGCCCCACGAAGACGCTATTATTTATCGCCTAAAAAATTCGTGGGGTGAGGACATCTTACGAACGAACCTCGGACCAAAAGCGTACAGTACGTCCTGTGCCGGCCCCCGATGTGAATACGTTATGGGGGCGGCTTTTGGACACGGCACAATGGCGTTGGGTCTTAAAAATTTGAATATCGCGGTCATTTTCGCCTTATCGCCACCGCTGCCCTTAGGGAAATGATCTATTACAGTCTCAGTTTGACTGATGACCTTTTTCCAACTGCAAAAATGAAATCCTTTAAGGTGCATTTTGGAAAATTTTCGAGGGATTATTTTTCTGTGTTTTTTCCGATTAGATTAGTTTATTGCACCATCCCCACCCAATTCATTTATTTTGGGCAACCTCTCTATTTTCGTCGGGCAATGTCAGACTACTTGAGTGAAATCTGATAAATCGATAATCAATCTATGAAATAACGATATTTATTGAAACTTTTCGATAGATTCAAGGATGTGTGGGAGACGAAAAAATTATCAGCGTGTCCTAGAACTTGACCTTATGACCGTGGATAGATTGTAATTAAAAAAAATAAAAAATCTATACTTTGTTTACCGAACAGGTGGAGTAATTTGAAATTCGAACTCGTCTCACAAATACGCGCGAAATTTGTTACGCTCTCTTCTTATTATTTTCTTTGACGTTTTAATCAGTTACTACATCTTAATAAAGAAGTTTAGTCTCCTATAGGAAAATCTATCTTCACTTTGTTGAGGTCTCTTGCGGGCGAGGCGCTACAGTATTCCAGTAGTAGACAATTTCGTGTTAATAACATCAATTTAGATAACTTATTCATAAGAAACACAGATAATTTGAGTGGATCCGCTGCTTCACCATATTAATAGAGATGTTTAGTCTAATAAAAGATTTATTTTCACAACGCCGAGGTCACTTGCGGACGAGGCGCTGCAACATTCCAAAATAGACGATTTTGTGTTAATAACATAAATTTAGACACCTTATTCAAAAGAAACATAGGTAATTTGAGAAGATTCGCTTCTTTAACATGTTAATAGAGATGTTTAGTGTCTTTTTGAATTGAGGCGAAATTGTTCTTTATGGATATATCTTTGTAAATGACCGTAAATGCCTTAAACATTTTATTTGAATTCTGATACTATTTGGTAAGTTGCTTTAACTTCTGAATATTATATTTCCATCATCTATCTTAAAGAAAAATAGATTAAAGAAAGTAGATGTCAATTGGCAAAGCGATGAATTTAATTGCTATCATTTTATTTTATTTCTCAAGATATAATTTGAGTTTTGATCAATTTTTCCAATGAGATAATTTTTCTTCTTTGTATCAAAATGTAATACAAATTATCAGCTTTCAGAAACCGTTGAACTTTAATCCACCTTTTTCACTTTTTTGAAAAAAGTTTTTCTTTGTATATAGATATACGATAACATAGTACAAAATTAAAAAACGCTTGTATATAAATGTCTATACACATATTATCAGAAGCGCAAATCAGAACCTCTCTTTGTAAAGGTTATTCACCTGATGAATTAACATTTGTGGTACAAGATAGACAAAAAACGACAGGACATTTTATTGCAAGTGGCATCAAAGTCTCGCACAAGAGGTAAAAAATTGTTAGATTCGTACAAAAAGTCTTCAAAAAATGTTCACAATCAGTTATCACCCGAAGAAATATTATTTTTATTTGTGGAGTCTAATTGTAAGTTGACAAACGTTCTTATCAACTACATACAAATGTGTCTAAATCAAAACAGTGCGGTTTATATCCACCTTTTAATAATAAGTGAAAGGTAAGCTATCGCTCAAGTGAATCATTAGAAGTAGATAAAATTATGGCAAAAATTAAACTTCAAAATTTATTGAATCATCTAAGTGATCAAATATTCATGCTACAAAAAGAAGCGTTTGTAACAATTCCAGATCAATGACGTATTAAAATCAAAAAATGAACAAACAATGGTTTTCAAAAGAAGGTGTTAGTGATACAGACATCTTTCTTATCTCGCTTGTGTCGTTACAAGTTTTCTATGTAAACGGTAAAAATAACTAAAAAATTATTTGGCATAGTCGCGGACCATTTTCAACGAGATGCTGCGTACTAATAAAGTTTATATTCCGAAAGGAAACTGGTTCGAAGTTTCTGCAAATTGGTGCACTATAAGTCAGATTCAAAGATGTTAGGGCATACAAAGAAGGCCACACTTTGAAAATAAGTAGAACAGTAACGAATAAAAATTTGCTAAACAATTTATTAATCTGAAGGCGCACGGCTAAACCCAAAATTCTCCACGTTTAGGTCTAGTGTTAGTTCTAGTTTTATTTCAATTCAAATATACTAGGTTCGGTTAAGTCGTGCATCTGAAGATATTTTTTAACGAAGGAATCTGCAGTGAATAGTTTCTGAAATAGAGTGAAGGTAGATGTAGAATGTTGAAGAAACAGACATCTATTGGAAGAAGTTGCAATCGAGAACGTTTATTTTGCGAGAACAATGTAGCACTCCTGAATTGAAATTCGCAAAGGTTGTTTTCTTCATCAGCCGCGTTTGGGCTCATTTGAAAGGATTTTTCATAATTATCACGAAATTTTACAAAACCCGAATTAAATTTGCCAATTTTGAGCTAAAGTAATGACTTTTTTCAATCTGTAATTTTGTTTGATACTGCCAAATTTGGTTTGTGTACATTGATCATGTTCCTTGGGGCATTTTAAACAACTTAGGATCAACAAAAAACTAAGATTGCAAAGTTAGAACCAAAAAAATGCATTATTTAATCGTGTAATTTGTTTTGTTAGTGTCAAATTTGAATTGAGTGTGCTCATAATGTTCCTTAAGAATTTGGGCTCATTTTAAAGGATTTTTCATAATTATCACGAAATCTTACGAAACCGGAATTAAATTTGCCATTTTTGAGTTAAATGACTTTTTGCTATCTGTAATTTTGTTTAATACTGCCAAATTTGATTTTTATGTACTGATCATGTTCTTTAGGACATTTTAAACAACTTAGAATCAACAAAAAACTAAGATTGAAAACCTTCTTGCAATCGTGTAATGTGTTTTGTTACTGCCAAATTTGAATTGAGTGTACTCATGATGTTCATCAAGAGATTTTGAACATCTTAGGAAGAAAAGAAACTAAAATAGCAAAACTAGAACCGCCGTCAACGCGAATAGGGATTTCCAATGCGTTGCAACTAAAATATGCAGGAAGAATCACTCTCAAATCAAGAATTCAAAGATCAAAAATTAGAAAAAGAGAATATCAAAAGGAGGAGAGGAGGATGAGAAAGATAATGATCGGAAAATCCTAAAAACAGATCTAACTCACATATTTTCTTCTACAAAAAGGTTAACAGATAAGCTTTATGAGATAGATGAGGTTTTGAACCGAAACGCAAATGTTAAAAGTTGTTGTTCTACCTTATGCTATGACTCTGCAAAAAGGAAGCAACAATTAAAGCAAATGACGTTATATGATCTCAAGATGGCTAAATCCGTATGATTCTAGTTCTAGATCTAGTGTTAATTCTAGTATTATCTCAATTCAAATATGCAAGGTTGGGCTGGGTTGGGTTGGGTTGAGTTTAGTTATGCATCTGAAGACATTTTTCTTATTCAACACGAAATCGTCTATCTTGAAGAAATTTACCGCCTCGCCCGCAAGCGACCTTGGCGATTTGACGTAAAAATCATCCCTTATAAGTATATCTTGGAGGCGATTTAAAATCTGTTATAAGAAGACTTTAAACTGGGTTGCTCCATTCTATAAAATGTCTATTATTGTTTTAATTATGTTACGATTTCATATTAATCCTTAACTAACATCATATTTAAGAGATACGTAATTAAACCATTAACTGCATAAACTTGCTGCAAAGACGTGGTTGTTTTTCACAAACCTCCATTGTATTTTCATATAAACATACATAATTAAATTTCCAAATAATCAATAAACATATTTCTTTTTGTGTAAAACTGGCTATTATGTAACATAGTCGGTGCTTCGCTTAAATTTACTACATTTATTCGTTAACCAGAGTATAGTACAGATCGTGCTCATCATTGCGCGAAACTTTCAAGCATATAACCGGAATGGTGCGGACAATACTCAGGTGACGTCATTTTTACGCTGGGGGCGTCCAAAGACTTTAAAATTTCATAATCCAACACGCTTCGCTGATCTCGATAGGGTGACCAGAAGGGTTAGGTCCGCCGTGACAAAAGCTTCCAATTCTTCTGATACCCCGCGGCGTTTTTAATCGGACATCGGTGCCAAGCTGTTTGTATTAATGATGACATTGCATGTACGATCGATTTTCAACCCCGTTTGAATAAAAACGTCGCTATGTTAAGATTAGATACATTTCCTGAAAGGGTGGCGAAGATTTCCTTCTGCCGTTGGGAAAATTGTCACCTCCTTCGCGGTGACGTTTAAATTAACAAAACGTCACGCTGTCAGGAAACGTTCACCCCTTTTAATAATGGACATAACGAGTAGGACATGTCGAAAGCAGCCCCGCGGCAATACCAATAATGTGGATATTAAAGGATTAACGGGTTGAGAAACATGAGGCCCAAAATAAGAGATAACACGTTTGCTATTGCGCAATTATTAAAAAGAATTGATTCAATTTAGAGTGTTACAACGTGATACATAATCTAGGAATATAAAAACGACCGTGATGGGGTAGCAAAGTACATGCCCCAAGGGCGACGGCTTTAAAACAGCATCCAACGGGAAAACGCGTCGAGATTTTATATTCAGCGCGCGTCGTCCAGGGCAACCCTGTAATTTCAATTTTCCGACGATAGTTTTCCTCCGAGATATTGAAACCGACGATACACAATACGCACGATTATGAAAATTTCAATTTACGGACGACAAATCAATCTTTCCCCCAACAATACGTCCCCGGGAAAAATGCAAACGTAACACCAAGAAATCAATTGCCTTTTTACCATTTCATAAAAAAAATAAAATAAAATTCGAATAGATACTTACCACTGTTCGTCGTGTTCGATTCGGCGTCTGCAAACTCGGTTCTTGATTTTTTCGAGGCGTGGCTTCCTTCTTCCGGCGAAGACGTCGGGTCTATTCTCTCCTGTTTAATATGTGCCTTCAAATCTTCTCCATCTTCCAAACTCGATGAAGTCAAAGGAGACGAAGACGCTCTTCGTTTCGGCGTCGAAGACGCGGCCCCATCAACGCAAAGATCTCCGGGTGCCGGAAGTCGTGGAGATGCCGGTGGCGGAGTATGGACTCTTGTACTACTTCCGGCTTTTTTACCCGAGATCGGGGCCGATATACTCGGCCTTCTCGTATTGATGGTCGATAATGGCAATGCGCCGTCTTCATTATCCCGATCTCTTTCCGATGTTGAGTAACAGTGTCCAAAGTTTTCTTTGTTGCACGACGCGACTTTGTGTTGAATGAATCTGACGATGTCCGAGAGAGCAAACGGTTTTTGACAAACCCCGCACGTGAGGATGTCTGGGTGTGTGTCAGATTCAGCCCCGTCGGCGTCCGCTGAAAATAAAGAGAAAATATTAAAGTTAGTGTCTGATCGAAATTTTGAGAATAAAATTCGGCCGAAATCCAAAACTTTTCTTTAAAATGAAGAAATTAGTATAAGATATATTTAAATCTAACCATCCTATGAGATGTGGGGTTAAACCGAAATGCTTTTACTTTTAGGTTTAGTGTTAGTTTTAGTGTTAGTATTAGCTACATTTTTAGCTGTTATTCGGTTTTAGATTATTGTCTACTTATGTCCAATTAAAACAAGAAGTAAGACTAGATCTATTGTTTTAAATTCTTTTGGAACTAATACTAGACCTACAACTCCACTTCTGATTTGACCTAAATGAAGGTCTAGTTGATCTATTTTGACGTTTTGAATTTGATCAAAATGTTGAGGTTGTCCGAGATTTGATTGAATTTTGTGATTTTGATCATATTCATCAACATTAACGATGGGTTCACGATGGGTTGATCTATATTCAGGTTAGAATGTGCAGTTGAATGCTGAATTTTGTAGATTTGATTCAAGTTTGATTGAGATTGACCTAAATAGTGTTCTTTGTTATATCCCTCCTTCTTTAGCTAGTTAGTCCTTTAGTTAGTTTTAGTCCTCCGATTCAAACAAAAAATTCAATCACTTCTAAAACATGTAGAAGTTTTTGAGAGGTTTTTGAAGCAACTTTTCATTCAGGTTTCAATAAAGCTTGCTGTTGAGCAAATTCTTTCTTCACCTCTAGAACCAAGCAATTCTGAAGCTTATTTAGTTAGATGTAAGTCTAGAACCAAATCGTTCAGTTCATGTAAATGGTTTAAAAAAGTGGTGCAGAATTGTAAGGTTCAGTATATTCGGCTTGGATCACGAATGACAGGACGTAAAACCGATTGGAATATTTGGATAGACTGTGTGTTCACTTTGTTCTTTACATTGAAACCACATTCGTCTGAAGACGCACGGCTAAACCGAAACTTTCTAGTTCTAGGTCTAGTGTTACTTCTAGTTTTAATTATTGTTTAGCTTTAGATTGTTTTAAATTCTTTTGGAACTAATAGTAGACCTACAACCCAACTTCAGAACAAACACTAGGCCAAGAACTAGAAACTTAAGGGTTTAGCCGTATCTCTCTTTCGATGGTTAAACCCTGATGTTTCTAGTTCTAAGTCTGGTGCTAGTTCTGAAGGTAGGTTGAGTTGGGTTGGATTGGATTCCGGCTAAAGAGAGGTACGACCGAATGTAGTGCTTCTAGTTCTAGATCTAGTGTTAGCTTTAGTTAACCTAATACCAACAGTATTAGGTGTTCGGTTTTAGATTATTGTATAATTCCATTGAAGTGAAACTACACCGAGAACTTGAAAGATTCAGTCAAAAGGAGAGAACCAACGATTGTGTTAATTTCTTGCATAAAGCCATTCAAGTTGATGTCACACTTTACGCGTTTAAATTGAAAATCCTGAAACATTTTAATGGAATGAAACAGAAACTGGAGAGAAAATTAATAAGAAATACAAGGAACTTGCAGATCTGAACACAATCTTTAAATACCTTCATAGAATTTTACAATCCGCTCTACACTACATGGAAATAGAAGAACTATATGATAATTTCAACACAGAAATTTACTTCAAGACATTAGCTAGTAATAAAAATAAAAAAACTTAAGATGGGTAGACTAATATTGAGATCATCATCTAATATAAGTCACCCAGTTCCTTTCAAAAATTATTGACATACAATAGCATTGACTCATTAAAAATTAAAATTGTTGATAATGACTTGATCCTTGGGTGATAAAGGTACTAATGGTGATTAAGATTCTTGATTTTTTTCAAAGAAAACAACATCACTAAATAAACTTAGAAGTGTAAATGATAAACTTAGAAAATTCTTGACTGAAAACTCGACTGCTTTGACAAAATTCAACATCAGTTTCTTTAAATCTTTACAAATAAATCTCCTTGTTTTTATGTTAAGCAGTTTTATAAAATTGTAGAAAAAAAAGTTGCGACGTTAATAAAAAATGGAAAATTGAAAATTAAAATTCTGTGTCTGGAAATTGGAACTGAAATAACGTCACAAATAAAAAATATAAAAGTTTTCCAAACGCAAAAAAATAGACAACAATAAAAAAATAATCGCGTATATTATAAAAAAAAAATATAAAAATAAATATTTAAATTCAAAATAAAAATTAAATTTAATAATAAACGAAACAAGAAATAGGATTTAATCCTTTACAAAAAAATGGAAATAAAAAAAATTAAACTACCTTAACGTGTATCGGAAGTCACCTTTTTTATAAGATTCCTCAAGATATTGGCAAAGAGATTTCGTTTTTCTTTTTCTTGTGTGGAATATGTCGCCAAATCATTCCAAACTAAAATAATTGGATTTATAAAGTGGTCAAAAAAATTCCAAAGACTTATTTCCAAAATTAAAAACCCTTAAAATTGAAACAAAAAAAATAAAAGAAACTATCCTTAAAACCAGAAAACATACCTGTTAATAGATTTTTTATATGCCAACCAAAAATAAGAAGAAAAACAACCGTAAATGTCGAAGCAAAGTAATGTGTAATAATCCCGGAATCCGATGTAAAATAAATGACTTGCGTTTCCAAAAGTGCGCCTAATTTTCTAATTTTCTCCCGGATTTTCGGGAGAGATCCCTCAAAATCAGGATACAACGAAAATTTCCCAAAAACACGTTTTGCCTCGAACGTTCACGACCGACTTTTTCTCTCTACACGAGCGACCAATATCAAACGGGTTTTTTCCTACACCCCCCGACGATTGCCATAAATTTTAAATTTGGAAATAAATTTCAAAAAGAAAACAAAATATCAATTTTGCAATAAGTGCAGACAAAGTTTGCAATTTTAACACTCTTACTAGTAAAGTATCCTAGACCATAAAGAAAATCTTTATTAAACTTATTGATATTAAGATTCTTCACACGAATGTGGATCTAATGTTTGATCTATGAGTGATCAAACATTAATATTACTAAAAAAACATTTAATTAACTCTCAAGATTCATTTAACCTTAATATGTACTATGGAAATAGACTATTTTGTGGAATTACTCCAATTAACATGTGAGCAAAATTTCACACAATTTCAAAGTCTTGGCTGAAATTTTCATAAATAGTTTAGAAACTAAATTTTTCTCAAATAAATATGTCTTGGTCACAAATGATATAATTTCCTATGATATGTAGACGACATTATTATTATTCTTAACGAAAACCCCGTAAAACTGTCCATTTTATACAACATTATCTACAATTATAATTTTACTCTCAATTATTTTTTAACAAATTATATAATATACCCCTTAATGAAAGACACATCATACTATAAATTCAAAAAATCATGAAAATAAGATTAAATAATAATTTTAATTATATCTAAACGTAAACAAATCACATATCACTAAATTAATATATCTTCACTATAAACAATCCCAAAAGTTTATTTCTGTACCTTTTTAACCCTCTCTAAAATAAATCTATAATAAAAACCTTTCAACATTTAGTATCACCTCATCTTTTAACTTAGAAAATAAAATTTATAAAAATCTTTTTAATGTTAAACAAAAGTTTGAATAAAAGGAACTGAGCGGCATTTAAAAACATGCTCAAAATGTGATAAGAGTGTGATAAGATTCAAAGAACACCTAAAGAAAGACAACTCTCTAGTTTCAAAACATCCACAACTTCAGCCATAAAATAGATATAAGTAACCTGAAACTAATTAACTACTCCATAAGTCAAATTTCAGGCTTTTCCATTTTCTCTCTTTTTACAGTTTTTTGAAAACAGAATAATGTGAAGTTAGTTTTCTAAAAGAAAATAATCTTTAACGGAAAAACTCGTGCGACAGATTTCTTAAATTAATCATTTTTGGAAAAATGATTTTTTGAATCGATGTTTTCTTGAAACAGTTTGAATTGTAAACTGTTTCAAGAAAACTTCTATTGATATGTCCTCGATTCATTTAATTAAACAATTTGTGAATTTTAACTTCTCAACTTTGACGCTAATTATAGAATAAGATAATTCCGAAACATGTTCGAAACCAGTTCTAGGTTTAGTGTTAGCACTAGTGCTAGTATTAGCTGTACTTGTAGCTGTTATTCGGTTTTAGGTTATTGTATACTTGTATGGAACTAAAACTAGAACCAACACTAGACCTAGAACTAGAAACATTCAGGTTTAGCCGTGCGTCTTCAAAGATTTAATTTAGAAAACTAGTTTTAATTTTGGTTTAACTCTTAAATTCTTAATAGTAGGCTTAAAACCTAGATTCAAAACTAACGCTAGACCAAGAACTAGAAGCATAAGGGTTTAGCCGTACGTCTCTTAAGACAGCTAAATCCTTATGTTTCTAGTTCTAGGTTTAGTGTTAGCTTTAGTGTTGGTATTAGCTCTACTTGTAGCTAATACTAGTTGTAAGTAATTCTATCCTTGTATCGAACTAAAACTATAACTAACTTTCTAGTTCAAGGTCTTTCTAGTTGAAGGTCAAAATTCTTTTGGAACTAAAAGTACAATTAATACTAGACCTACAACTCAGCTTCAAAACTAACATTAGATCTAGAACTGTGTCTCTTAAGACGGCCAAACACTATTGTTTCTAGTTGTAGATCTAGTATTACTTCTGAAGCTAGGTTGGGTTGGGCTCGGTTCTGTCTTAAGAGCAGTGTTCCTCGTAAGCTGTGCGTGCAATAAGAATGAAAAGTTTAATCGATAATCTATTACTAACAATTAGAATGAGCACATCTTTACTTTTAGTTTGAAAAATAGATGATCACATGACAAAATATATCCACAATCTAGAAGGTTGGAATATTTATTGTTATATGCTTCTATACTAACTATGTTATTTTATTTTCATAGTTTAATTGTTGATGAAAACACAGCAATTTTTACAACCAAATGTTTAATTTTATATTTTAATATTAGAAAATCTGATTAACCCGGCAGGACGCGCGTGATTAAAATATACCCAAGTAATATTTAGAGACAGTTTATTACGTCATCGGCTATAATTATATTGTTAACGTTCTTTGTACTTTCCAAGAACCTTGTTTTATTACCTTTTTGTGGATTTAAGATGTTATTATTGTTTAGAGGTATAAGAATCGCTTAAAACTAACGCTTAACAGACCTTTGACGTAACAGAACGTAACAGACCTTTGACGTTGGTGAATGTTGAGAAAATAATTGATCATAGCTCCGATGATGAAATTGAAGACTATTCTGATTCAGAAAATGATTGTATTATTGAAAATGTTCATCACACAGCTAGTGAATACGATGAAAATTTCAAAACCGGAAGACTCAGGCGGCGACATCCCATTGGCCTCTAATATGAGTTGTTTTTATCATGGACGTGATGGCACCCAATGGAAAAAAGAAGTTTCTCCCAAAAATATTAGAACGAAAGGACATAATTTTGTGTCCAATAAACCGGGCCCCAAAAATGCTTTAACGCGATTTGATTCTTGGAAGTGTATGACCACTAATAATGTATTAGAAATCAGCACATCTGAATACATATGATTTATGGGCAAAAGATGGTTCTGGAATGGATCTATTCATCTCGTGTATGTCCAGGAAAAGGTTCTTATTTTTGCTAAGATGTTTTCGTTTTAATGATCTGAGATATCGACGTCAAAGGAAGAATATTGATAAATTGACACCCATACGAGAGAATCTTTCTATAGTACAGCAAAATATGCAGGAATCTTATGTAATAGGAGAATACCCGACAATTGATGAAAAATTAAAACGATTTCATGGAAGATGCTCATTTCGTCAATTTATAAAAAGCAAATCTGCTCACTATGGAATTAAAATATTTTTGCTTTGTATTGCTCAAAGTTATTATACGAATAACTTTGAAGTTTACACAGGTCCATATGAAGCAAATGATGATCCTATTTCTATTGTGTAACATCTTGTGAAACCCATTGATAAAACGTGGAGGAATGTTACGATGGACAATTGGTTTATTTACTGGAAAAACATAAAATTACAGGTACTGGTACTATTCGCAAAAATAAACGCGAAATCCCAAATGAACTTGTAATAACAAAAGAAAGAGAACGATACTCAACATTATTTGCTTTTCAGAAAAATAGTATGTTGCTTTCATACGTACCTAAGAAAGATAGAGTGGTTATTTTGGGTTCCAATGCATGAATAAACGGATGTTGACATTTCTATACAAACGAAACCAGAAGTTATATTATTTTATAATTCAACGAACGGCGGTGTTGATACTGTTGATGCTTTGTTGATTGCTATATTCTTTGGTATATTAAATACCGTAGCTATAAATGCTCTAGTAATTCATAAAAATAACAATCCAACAAAAATATTTTGTATAGGAGAGATTTTTTGATGTCCCCTTGCTATGAAGAGGTAGAGTTATATAAAGAACATTTGCAATAACGTTACCATGTCACGTAAAAATGCATCTACAATTAATATGTGAAAAAATGGTAGTGAACGAAGAAATCTCCAAAACGTCCAAAGATTACATTAAATAGATGTCAAGACTGTCCGCCTATGAACTAAAACCCAATGCAAGAAATGTAATAAATTTATATGCAGAGAACATGTTATTCTTATTAAAATGTCATTAGCATGCAAAACGTGATATACAAAGTGATAGCAAAGTGAAGTTATTGATGTATTTTTAATGGAAATTGTACATATACTACAAATGGGAAAAAAGTACCCAGCGTAATAATTAATATAAAACTTTTTGGAAGGCTAATAATAGTGACATGCGAATCCTTTTCAGTTTATTTTGGACTTTTATGAAGATAACTACATTGATTTGCTTGTAAAACTAAATTCTGTAGCAGTCAAGTTAAAGCATAATGTATCATTTGGTACAACATTGTATGCTGCACAACCATGAAATGTTATGTATTTCAGATATATAAAAATACATAAGCCACAAGAGAAATCGAAACTTTGGTGAGAACTGACTCTAATTTTAGAAAAACTCAACTTTTTGTCAAATTTTTCAACGCCGATTAACACTCATAGATACTGTGCAATTTGCTTATGCAAAAATTAATAAAATTGAATAAAAATATCTTGGAAAGAGTAAATTTCGTTTGATGTTGATTAATTTTTATTAACCTGCGATTTTAACTATGGTCTGACAGAATTTGAAAATTTGAAAAATCTAATTAAACTAATTAAAATTATAAGATTTAAAATAATTTTGATATCGATACACATAACATCGATTTTTTTGTAACAGCTGCAAGGTTCTGGAATAAAGAAAGGAGCGATAATGATACTAGAACAGTCGGGGGTCTCGTTGACAACCACTCACCCCCTTCGACATCCACCCTTAATAAACACCCACAGGGATTAAGCAGCCGGCTCTGGGTATGAGCCCAATTTTTAGAAGTACCACTATCACTACATCAGAATTTACCATCAAAAAAAGGAATAAATAAAATTTTATTTATTTTAATTTTCACCCCTTAAAACTATAAATAGCCACAATTAAAAAAAATAAATAAGGTGCGTTAAGTAAATAAAGATAACTGATTCATCCAACCGGTTATCCGGTCTTAAGTTACCGGAACTACCCCTAAAGTGACCACACCCTAACTGACCAATAAGGGTAAAACGAGGTGTGGGAAAATCGGACCCTTTTTTCATTGGTTAACCCTCGGACAATGGTCAGTTTGTACATAAACTCGTCCAGTAAGGATCGTTTCATTCCTTTCGAAGGAAATAGGAGGGATCTATTTCGAAGTTATGAAATATGTATGTTTTCGAACAATTCTCTTCGAGAGGAGAATCCAGCTTATCTGAAGGGATGAAACAATCGAGAATCGGCAGATAAAGAAATTGCTTCCACCCCCGGCTTCTATTACCAACCGATTTGTATTATAATAAGAGAACGTTGCGAGATCGACGTCGATATAGTGTATATAGCGATAACGAACTTCGTGGTAGTTATTTTTAAACGATCCGAACAATAAGAAAAAGGCGTATATTGAAGAGAAAAAACACGAGGGAATAATGAACGTGTCCAGTAAATTAAACCGACCCCAGCAGCCAACCATTGCTTACGATGAATGCTGACCAGGTGTGTCGTGTAAACGCGCCAACCCTTCTGCGTCTGGACCAAACAACGCAGTGAGAGAACATTATTGTCCGAAAGGGTGCTTTTTTCTTCTTTTCGGAGAGTGTCAAGGTAGTAGAAAAGCTCCCGGCTAAATGAGGCCCTACCAACCACGTAATAAGATCAAGAGAACTTTTTCACTAGCCTCGAACCCAAGGTGGTCAGTAATCGTATTGTCGATCTCTGGGGTTGGCTTGTCACTTTGACAGAGAGTAATTTGATAAAGCACAGAAAACCGAATCCTAGTTCATCGAATAATTAAGTTAAGAAATTTTCGGATAAATCAATAAATAAAATAAAGTTATTTTTTATTTCCCCCTTTACTTCAATTTATATCGTTATTTATTTTCCAAGGTGTTAACCGAGCCTGACCAATAAATTTCCTACCTTGTTTATCATTCGGTTTACCCCAAATATCCCCCGAAACGTAGTCAATATCCCAACCCTCAATGTTTACACCCCAAGAGAGTGTTCATGTTACAACGCCTGTTGTTGACTATTCTGGTTGTAATAGAAAGTTTGAACAAAATAGATAAAAAATCCATGAAAATCTACGATGTGGTTTTTCTTAAGTAGGTTCCATTTCGGACGAGATCGCCGTAAAGTGTGTATTAGCGGGGAAGTTGGGGTGTTAGTGTCACGACCCGAGTCACATTTGTCACGAAGAAGGGCCAATAAAATAATTCCAAGTGTAGCCACTCGTACAATCTGCCGGATACCGAAATCGACCCCCACAGAGACCGTTAAGAGCCTCGAGATTAATCAGAGCAATTTCCAATCAAGAGGGCTCGGCTTAATTGACAATATATATCGAAGAAACTCACCAGCCAGGACACTCCTTAAGAACAATTTCATCTTCAATAAAACCTCTTCCTTCATCATCTTTCAAATAAAAACCATCACCAAGACGTTAAAAAGTATCAGATAAATCTTTGAACTTGAACCGCACGACCTTACGGTTTTGGGATTAGTCCCAGACTGAATCGTGGTCCATGCACAATGAAAACGCACACAGGTAGCAAAAAATTAAGGGTGGTTGTCTCGGAGAAAACCGTATTGTGGTGGGGATAGGTCAGGGCAAATCTTACCACCCCTTAAAAATCAGGGTTGTTTTCGAGGTTTTAGCGGGGATAAATTACAATAGAAGTTTTTGCGTTGTCGGCAGATATTAATACGCGATATTAGGCTTTTATCGGGAATTGATCGATCGAACTTTTCCCAACCGTTATTTCTACTTTTTCTTATAAGGGGGATCGATTCATTGAAAATACGAAAATTAACCATGAAAAGGGGCATTATTCTGATATTGAAGAGAGATTGCTTATTTGAAATAGAATGATGAATAATTTACGATAAATTAAGTTCTGTTACTTGTTAGGAAAATATGTTAACATTTTTCATTAGATTTGTTTTAAAAAGTAATTTTTCAATAATTATTGGCAATCGGATTAGGTTCATTATAATTTTTTTACTTCTATGAAATTTTGCTTTTTGTGAAAGCAGAAACATGGTATGATAGAAGAATCATAATCTAAAACCGAATAACAGCTAAATTAAAACTAATACCAACATAAAAACTAACACTAAATCTAGAACTAGAAACGTTATGGTTTAGCCGTCTTAAGAGACGTATGGCTAAACCCTTATGTTTCTAGTTCTAGGTCTAGTGCTAATTCTGAAGCTGGGTTGTAGGTCTAGTATTAGTTATACTCTTTGCTCCAAAAGATTTTAAAACAATCTAGAGATAATTTAGAATTAAAACTAGAACTAATACTAGACCTAGAACTAGAAAGCTTCGGTTTAGCCATGCGGTTTCAGACGGATGTGGTTTCAATGTAAAGAACAAAATGAACACACAGTCTCTCTAAATATTCCAATCGGCTTTACGTCCTATCCTTCGTGGTCCAGAAATGAAACCAAAATTTTTGCCTGACGTCGATAACTCAGAAAGTGAATCAAGTTAAGAAGCCGAATATACTGGACCTTGCAATTCTGTACCACCTTTTTAAACCATTTACACAATCTGAACTGAACGATTTGGTTTTAGACTTACATCTAACTAAATAAGCTTCAGAATTGCTTGGTTCTAGAGGTAAAGAAAAAATTTGCTCGCTGCTAATACTTCGTTTTCCTGGTTCTACAGAGAAGATTTTGTTTCATACTTTTCAGAAGCAGGAAATTTAGTATTCTGCTATGGCGTGTGAACTGTTTGAGATTTGGACATCCTGTACACTTAAAAAACGTTATGAAAACTTACAATTTGTTCTTCAGAAAATTAAGTGCAACTATTACTTAACTTTACTATTATTACTTATTTTAAAGTAATATCGATGATCCTTGGACAGCAAGAAGGGTATATAAAGTTTCCTTGTTTTCTGTGTCACTGGGATAGCAGAGACAAGGAAAATTACTATAAGCAAAATAGACACCAAATGCCACAGCGAGCTTTATTGAAGCCTGATTAAAAAATTGCTCCAAAAACCTCTCAAAAACTTCTATAGGGTTTAGAAGTGATTGAATTTTTTGTTTGAAATGGAGAACTAAAGAAGAAGGGATATAACAAAGAACACTATTTAGGTCAAACTCAATCAAATTTGAATCAAATCTACAAAATTCAGCATTCATCTACACATTCTAACCTTAATATAGATCAATCCATCGTGAATCCATCGTTAATGTTGATGAATATGATCAAAATCAAGAAATCAATCAAATCTCGGACAACCTCAACATTTTGATCAAATTCAAAACGTCAAAATGGATCAACCAGACCTTAATTTAGGTCAAATCATTTCAAACATTGAATACGATCAAAATCAACAAAAAGTGCTAAATTTACAATATTATGATAGTATTCAATCGAATTTTGATCATAACTCCAATCAAAACGTCAAAATTAAGAGTTCTAACGATGATTTTAGTCAAATCGCCTCAAATGTTGATGAGTATTTGGGATATGAAAAAGATCTGATCGAAATGGAAATGTTGAACCGATTAGTGAAGTCCCCATCGTTAAGAAGATAGCGAGATTCAAAAAGTTTTGATCGAGATGAGAAATTCAGTTAAAACGTAAAAATTGATGGATTTAAAGCGAGTTTCGGGGAACAATTGAATAAAAGCGTTAAAATTGATGGAAATTTTGGTCAAATTGATCAAAGTCAGAGAGTTTTTGGTCAAAATCGGGTTGTTATAACTCAAAAGCCTTTGATTTAGTATCAAATTGATCCCGTTTTGGTCGAGAATTCTTCAATTTTGATATTGATTTAAGTCAAAACGGTAATGTCATTAAAAAGATTTTAAATAAAAAAGATTGTCTGGATAAAGTTGATTTGAATGAAGATGTCAAAATTGTTGTGAAAACGACGTCAAAACCTGAAGTTAACCTTTTTGGTCGAAACGAGTCAAAATAAAGAAAAGGGGAATAAAAAAGCGATCAAATTTAGGATAAGCTAAAAAATGAAGATAAAATAATTGAAGTTGATGATAAGAAGCAAAATCAAGGAAATCGAAGAAAAGCGGTTCGAATCAACAAAACATCTTCAACATTAAATGATTTTAACCCCGTTTTAACGATTATTTGAGTTTAAATAGAGGTAATAATTCATTAGTGTATTAAATGTGACAAGAATCACAAATATAAAATGTTGCTGTACCATAAAAATTGATTGCTATGAGCGAATTATTTTTAGTTGTGTATCAACTTTCATATCTGTGACAAAGTGAATAAACACGTTAAAATGTGCAAAATAGAAATTTAACAGTGGTGGTGGATCCTCTAAAGTGACGTAATTACTGCGACTAGGATATGTTTTCCTTTTTTAAGCTAGCAGTTACGAGACTAACATAATCAAATATTGATTAATTAAACAATTTCGAACTGCGATAATTGAAAACAGAATTGAGTACAAAATGATTGAAAAAGTTGAAAGCATTTTTAACAAAATTTGTTGAATATTAGTTAAGTTTAAAAGTAAATCAAATTCTTATCAAACTTAGGTAATTCTTAATTTTTTAAATTTTAATATAAAAACACCATTTCTCAGTAAAACCCCCACTAGAAATAAACTTACTCATCTATTTACAAAATGTCTATATACTATCTGCTAGTTACATTCTTATCGTCATCTATTTTTGTTTGTTCGTCCCTTTTTTATGCCAAGCGAATCTGGCTAGCAACAAAACGGTCGTTTGTCGGTCGTTCTACGACATATTCGCCGTAAAAATGGCATTATTTCTGTTTGTAAAAGTAGTTGGGGTTCTTCGAAGAAAGAAAATCGCGTCTTTGAAAGGTTTAAATGCCACGTGCGATTTTAATCGGTCTGTATTTGCCGACTCGGTAATTTTTTTTCTTTTTTAAAAAAGCGGAATTACAGCGGATGTGGGCATCGGGTGTTAGTATCCAGGTGAGGCCTGTTTACCTCCGTTGATAACGCCTAGCCTGTTTAGGTCACGCCGCAACGATAAGATAAGCAAAGACCGGCCCCGTGTGTGTAATGTTTGCCTCGTTGTATGGACAGACAAAATAATGTAACATTTCCATAGTTCGTTTTTATACAATTATATTATTACAGATTTGTAGTGTCCGAACAAAATTTAATTTTTAGTCGAAACTGAAATTTGGCCGAAACCGAAACATTTTTTTGAAATTAAGGAATTAGTACAAGAAACCATAAAATTAACTTTTTCCCTATGATGTTAACCATGAACGATTGTGAAAGCGAGAATTTATTAATACTAGAACTAATACTAATCTACCTAAACCTAAACCTTTCTAGGTCTAGTGTTAGTTCTAGTGTTAATTTTTGTTTAATTCTAGACTGTTTTAAATTCTTTTGGAACTAAAAGTATAACTAATACTAAATCTACAACCGAGCTTCAGAATTGACACTAGACCTAGAACAAGAAACATAAGGGTTTAACCGTACGTCTCTTAAGACGGCTAAATCATAATGTTTTTTAGTTTTAGGACTAGTGTTAGGGTTTGTATTGGTATTAGCTCTAATTTAGCTGTTATTCGGTTTTAGATTATCGTATCCTTATATCAAACCAAAATTTGAACTAACACTAGACCTAGGACTAGAAAGATTCAGGTTTAGCTGTTCGTCTGAAGACTAGTCCTAGGACTAGTGTTAATTCTAATTTTAATTATTATTTAACTCTAAATAGTTTTAAATTCTTCTGGAACTGAAAGGTAACTAACACTAGCCAACGATGGATCTATTTTTCAACTTTTGATGATAGATTTTTATGTAACTTGATGGTCCAAACACGAAACGGGTCTTAGTTTTGTTCCATCACGTCAATTGTTTGCAAATTGCAATTTACCAAATGTAGTATGTGTTGAAAAATATCAGAAAACTAAATGACAGAATGAAATAGGTTTATTTAGTAAAAAATGGAATATTTTTCAGCTTGTAGCAGAAAATAAAACAATAAAACATAATTGAAAATAAAGTAAGCACAGTTTTAGTCGCTGGGTAAAGCTCGTTTTCGACCAATCATGTTCTGTATTAGGCTTCATGTATATGCACTTTTGGGCTCTTGATCACCCATTTCTTCACTAACAGCACCCCGGTTCTCAAGGAAAGTAATTGAAATGAGAATGCAGGAAATGTACCTTCAAACTCATGGAACAGCCTAAAATTTTCATCCATTCAATCCAGGCTTCTTCTTCATTACCTCCATTACATTCTTAAATTTCTGATTTTTACAAAGGTTCCTAATGTCCTAATGTGTTTTAATTTTGCGGTTGATAAAATTGGAAATGTATTACATGTATAGTGGAAGCAACCATCTTTTCATAATATACAAAAATTAAAAAACCAAAGGTTTTGTTTAACGATGATAATTTATTTTTATTTATTTCGATGCTATGATCGTTTCGATTTTCATAATAACCTTTTTCGGCGTCAGTGAGACGACGATAAATTCAAAGAGAAAAGTAAAATTGTAATTTAAACCATCAATAAACCCAAATTTGAAGAAATTCGAAAACAAGTAAACGGGATCAGCCTTCAAGAAGGATAACACCAACGGATAGAAACTATAAAGCCTGAAGGGCCTGTAAAAATCATATTATTCAACATGTTTATGGAAAAACCTTTTTCTCTTTGAATTTGTCGTCATGCCCGAAGAAAGTTTTTAGGAAAACCGAAACGATCTACTCTAGGTATTAATGAGGAAAATCTTTCTACTTGTGATTTTCCTTGTCTCTGCTATTCCAATGACATAAAAAACAAGAAACCTTTGTATACTCTCCTTGCTATCCACGGATCATCGATATTATTTTAAGATCACCACACATGATCAACTTGTTCAGTTTTGATAACGTTCTTTTATGTATACAAAATGTCGAATAGGTTTCTACGAATTGACGAATAGTCTCCAATCAGTGCTTTAGTACGGAATGTTAACTATCTAAAGCCGAAAAGTATGAAATAAATTTTTTTTGCTGCGCCTGAATCAGGAAAACGAGGTATCAGCGGCAAATTTTTTTCTTTAAGTCTTCAATCAAGCAATTCTGAAGCTTATTTAATTTGATCTAATTGTAGGTCAAGAACCAAATCGTTCAGTTCAGATTGTGTAAATGGTAATAGCGCATAATTGCAAGGTTCAGTATATTAGGATTTTTCATTTGATTCACTTTTTGAGTTATCTACATCAGGCAAAAGATTTGGTTTCATAGGCACTAGTATATCTGGATCATGAGGGATATGACTTAAAGGCGATGGAATATTTGGATAGACGATGTTCTTTTTATTCTTTACATTGAAACCGCGAGCACCCGTTGAACAAAAATCAGATCATTGGAACTCCAAATCTAGAAGCATGTTTGAGTCCCTCAACAGAAATATAACATACATGAGGTGCACACGTTTTGTCTTAATGTCCTACTTTTATACCGAAATATACGAAATACACTTATCACATTAATATTGTACCTTATCCTCATTAACTCACCACAAATATAACAAAAAGAATTAGCAGACCTTTTACAGCTTCTTGAGGTCATTTCAAACACTGTACATGCTTTCTCTGTATACGCCGATACAAACACTTTTATTGGGGAAGATACAAGATACATTCATTTTCATCATAAAAGAAAGGTGGTGATGTTTCTAAAGTATTTCAATCTGTATGCACAAACAATTAATAGTTGATACTAACAGTTGGTATATAATAAAGCCTAATGTCCATAACAACGCTTAGTTTTTATCATAAATCGAAGTATTTTAATCTGTACGTCTCATATACGTGCTTTCTCCAATAAATAACATATTTTAACAAATTATGATTTTGCAAAAAATTCTGACGTGATGGAAAGAAGCAAAGGTCATTTTTGAATTCAACGAACAAATATACATGGAAATTCATCATTAAAAGTTAAAAGACATGATACAATCAAACAAATGCATGTGTAATACTAGATCTTCAACTCAGCTTCAGAACAAACATTAAACCTAGAAACATGAAGGTTTAGCAATACGTGTCTTAAGATGGCTAAATCTTAATCTTTCTACTTCTATGTCTAGTATTAGATCTAAAGCTAGGTTAGGTTGGGTTCGGTTCCATCTTAAGAGGCGTAGGGGAAGGTGGGGCAGACGTAGGCGTCAAAAATCAATAGTTTAGTTATCTGTTTTTGTAATAAAGAAAATGAAATTTAAATTTTAGAAAATCTTAGCTGTTATTCAGTTTTAGATTATTGTATACTTGTATCGAACTAGAACTAACACTAGACCTAGAACTAGAAAGATTTAGGTCTAGTGTTAGTTCTAGCTATAATTCTTGCTTAACAGTAGATTGTGTTAAATTCTTCTGGAATTAAAAGTATAACTAATCTAGACCTACAACCCAGCATCACAATTAATACAAGACCTAGAACTAAAAATATTAGGATTTAGCCGTACGTCTTTTAAGACGGCTAAACCCTAATGTTTTTAATTCTGTGTCTAGTATTAGTTCTGAAGCTAGGTTGGGTTGGGTTCAGTCCCATCTTAAGAGACATACGCATAAACCCAAATGTTTCTAGTTTTAGGTTTAG
Organism: Onthophagus sagittarius; assembly: GCA_036711965.1. NCBI lineage: Eukaryota > Metazoa > Arthropoda > Insecta > Coleoptera > Scarabaeidae > Onthophagus > Onthophagus sagittarius. The sequence continues at coordinate 34,226,481 of JASERS010000005.1, forward strand.
TGTTAATTTTAATGTTGATATTGGATCTAATTTATATAGAATCCCAATAAGAGTAAATATCAGAACGAGATCGGATTTAAGCTTTATGGATGTTGTTTCAGTTTCCAAAATCAAAATTTCGATTTTAGAAATCGAAATCCCTATTTTAGTCCAAAACTGAAAACCGAAATTTCAATCGGACACTACAGATATCTATAAAATAAACTAAAAGACCTTCATCCAAAAATAAACATCCCAAACATACCCAAGTTATCCCTAGTTGTATCCCCAAAACAGAAATTAACGACACATCTTTTACTATTTTTAAACCGATCCGTCTCTTAGTAGAAGAAAGCACAAGGGGTCCTCGAAAAACGAAACGAAGTCGTATTTTTAGCACGCACTGTTAATGACCTCATATAAAGATTAATCGTTTCTTGTGTTATTAGCAAAAAACATTCCTAAATAAGATCTATTTCAAAATAAGAAAATAAGATTTTCGTTTCTTCAATATCCCGTATTGTTTTCGATTTTTTTCCCTGCTGGTCCGCTCCTACGGAGTTTAATTTATGACGAAAGCGAAGAAACAAATACGCCAGATCTGCATAAGCCCTAATGATGTCCAGGGGCAGGATAATTGGGGCGTCTTTTCGCCGTTTATTTACATACGATCCTGTGCGGTCGCCCGTCTTCATACTTATCTACGGGCGATCGTTGTTCCATCTGCGTCGACGTAACATGTCAATCCTCCGGGACGAGTGAATAATTTCCGAACGGACGTTTTAAACTCGACGAAAAACGCACCGAATTAGGATACGAAGACCCTTTAGCGTATTTTAGTTGTCGTTTTTCTTTCGTTGAACTTCGCCTGATTTTCTGACGTCTATTTTAGGAGATTCTCCCGTTTATAGTTTTTTTTTCATAAAAAAAAGTAATACTTTTTACTTAGGTAATTATTTTCAAAACGACAGACGCTATCGTTTTAATAAAAAAACCATTGCTTATCGTTGTCGTCGTCAAACGTCCAACACTCAATAATGATAAGCAGTAATACATCTTCGTTTAATTGATTAATGGTATTAATTGATATATCAAAATGGACATCACATATCTATGTTAACACTTATTTTTTTTATTTCTATAATTGAAGATAGAATAAATACAGTAAAATAAATTTCTCTTTGTATGTAAATAAACGCAAACTTAAAAATGTATCGTCTTAACCCAAATCTTTCTAGATTTAGATTTAGCTTTAGTTGTTATTTAGTGCTAAATTGTTATTTATGATTAATTAAAAGTAAAAATAAATAAAAAAGCAAAAAATTGTTTCAATTTGAGCTATTATCCTATAGTTCTTGTACCATATCACAAACCAGAATCATTAAGTTTCATTTTAACATAGATAACAAATCATTATTTGTAATCGAATATGGCAGATATAATTTTTTGAAAATTTGAATCATTTTGTAATTACAAATTTGTGAATTGTTGCTTTAATAGTTGTTTGCTAAAATTTTCAGCAATATTACGTCATAGTTCTTACATCCCATCGTAAACTAGAATCTTTCAGCTGCAATTCTACATAATATATCATATATTAATATATAAACTACAATCTTTAAGTTTTAATGTAACATAAATGATATATTATTATCATTATAAATAGAGCAGATATGATTTTTGGTCATAATTGGTCAATTTTAGCTTCAATTATTCTATCCTGACCATTTTAACAATAGTACTTTATAGCTCTTGTATCATATCAGAAACTACAATCTTTAAGCTGCAATTCAACATGAATATTATATCATTATCATAACAAATATGGCAGTATTGTTTTTGTTTAAACATTAGTACCATTTTTATTTATAAATTTGTCATTTTGTCTCAATAGTGCTTGATTATAATACCTAAAAAATCAACAATATTGTCTTACAGTTCATATATCATATTATAAACTACAATCTTTAAGCTTCAATTTAACATGGATATTATCATATCTTTATGATAATATATGATATCTTTATGATTACAAATGTAGAAAATATGATATTTCGAAACATTAATATCATGTTTTATTTATAAAATTGTCAATTTTTTCTACAATAATTCTATGCTGAACATTACAACAACAGGACCTTATAACTCTTATATGATAACATAAACTGCAATCTTTAAGCTCCAATTTAACGTAAATATCATATCATTATCATTACAAATACAGCAGATATGATTTTTTGAAATATTAGTATCATTTTTTATTATAAATTTGTCATTTCTTATACAACAAATCACTCCTGAATCAACAATATTACCTTACTGTTCTTATACCGTATCGTAAACTAGAATCTTTGCGCTTCAATTTAACATAGATATATGTTTATGATTACAAATATGGCAAATATGATGTTTTGAAACATTAGTATCATGTTTTATTTATATATTTATCAACTTTTTCTTCAATAATTGAATAATTAATATAATATCCTAATATTAATATCCTGAACATTCCAACAACAGGACCTTGTAACTCTTATATGATATCATAAACTGCAATCTTTAAGCTTCAATTTAACGTAAATATCATATCATTATCATTACAAATATAGCAGATATGATTTTTTTGAAATATTAGTACCATTTTTTATTTATAAAATAGTCAAATTTTACTTTAATAATTCATTCCTGAAAATTCAACATATTAGCTTGCAATTCTTGTATCATATCATAAGCTACAATCGTTAAGCTTCAATTTAACATAGATATCATATCATTGTCATTACAAATACGGCAGATATGATTCTTTGAAATATTAATACCATTTTATTGTTTATAAATTAACCTTGCAATGCTTGTATCATATCATAAACTATAATCTTAATTACAAATATAGCAGATATAATTTTTTTGAAATATTGATATCATTTCTAATTATAAATTTGTCATTTCTTACCCAACAATTCAGTCCTGAAAAAATTAACAATATTCTCTTACAGTTCTTATATCATATCATAAACTACAATGTTAAAGTTTTAATTTAACATAGATATGATATCTTTATGATTACAAATGTGGCAAATATGATATTTTGAAAGATTAACATCATGTTTTATTTATAAATTTGTCAATTTTTTCTTCAATAATTCTATCCTGAATATTCCGAGAACAGTACCTTATACCTCTTATATGATATCATAAACTGCAATCTTTAAGCTTTAATTTAACGTAAATATCATATCATTATCATTACAAATATAGCAGATATGATTTTTTTGAAATATTAATATCATTTTTAATTATAAATTTGTCATTTCTTACACAACAATTCAGTCCTGAAAAAATCAACAAACTTTAAGCTTCAATTTAGCATAGATATGATATATTTATGACTACAAATTTGGAAAATATGATGTTTTGAAACATTAATATCATGTTTTATTTATAAATCTGTCAATTTTTTCTTCAACAATTCCATCCTGAACATTCCAACAACAGGAATTTGTAATTCTTATATGATATCATAAACTGCAATCTTTAAGCTTCAATTTAACGTAAATATTATATCATTATCATTACAAATATAGCAGGTATGATTTTTTTGAAATATTAGTACAATTTTTTTATTTATAAATTAATCAAACTTTAATAATTCATTCCTGAAAATTCAACATATTACCTTGCAATTCTTGCATCATATCATAAACTACAATCTTTAAGCTTCAATTTAACCTAGACATCATATCATTGTCATTACAAATATGGCAGATATGATTCTTTGAAACATTAATACCATTTTATTGTTTATAAATTTATCTATTTTTGCTTTAATAATTCATTCCTGAAAATTTCAACATATTACCTTACAGTTCTTATATCATATCATAAACTACAATTTCTAAGCTTCAATTTAACATAGGTATCATATCATAATCACTAAAAATATGGCAAATAAGATTTTTTGAAAGATTAGCATCATTTTTTTTATAAATTTGTCATTATTTTTGCGATAATTCAGATCTGAGGAATCAATAATATTACCTTACAGTTCTTATATCATACAATATAAGAAACTACAATCTTTAAGCTTCAATTTATCATAGAGATCATATCATTGTCATTACAAATACGGCAGATATGTTTCTTTGATACATTAGTACCATTTTATTGCAATATAAATTTGTCAATTCTTGTTTTAATAATTCATTCCTGAAAATATCAACATATTACCTTGCAATTTTTGTATCATATCACAAACTACAATCTTTAAGAGTCAATTTAACATAGACATGATATTATTAGCATTACAAATATGGCAGATATAATTTTCTTAAACAGTACTATCATTTTTATTTATAGATTTGTTTTTCTTTTCCCAATAATTCATATCTGAAGAATCAACTATATTACCTTACAGTTTTTATATCATATCATAAACTACAATCTTTAAGCTTTCATTTAATATAAATATCATATTATAAAGGACCATATTGGTAATTTAGATCAAAATTTTTACTACACCATATTTAATAAAATCATTATGAAAAAAAATCTAAACTGACCGCACCTTTTAGAAAATTCCGGAACTGTGTATATCCTTTTTTGAAGAAAGAATTTGTAAAGGTCCATACAAAAGGGGACGTTTTCGTGTCCATAATAGAGGTGGCATATCGTTTCTCCACACACGGTGGCATTCTTCGGGTCAACAAACAGGTCCCGGTGACCATTGTCCGAAACAGGACAAGTGTCCCGGTGATTTGACCCTTTCTGTCGTTTCGAAGGAAGGCTCTCATTTGGAGCGTGGGAGAGTTTGCCGGTAACACCTTTACTGCCGATAACTCTTCTTCTACTTCGCCAAGTTTCACCGTTACTCTTCTATCAACTGGGAGCATCGCGTTTTCTTACACTCCTTTTTCAAACCTAATTACATCAAACCTAATTGTTATTGTATTAATGCGCATCTTCTATTTATTCAAGTTTTTTTTGCTTAATAACGTTGAGTTATTTTTTATTCATTGTTCTTCGATGGGAGAGTAAGATTAAAACGATCAGATCTTAAACTTTTAGATTCTCGAGACGTAGAATAATTGAGGCGAGAAATTTGTAAATGACCCTAGCAGATGTGGGAGAGTGTGGGAATGTCCTTAAAGGACCACAATCCTTTTTAACATCCTTTATGTTTACGGTTGTGAGAAAGGATGATTTTAAACAAACCGCATCAAAAGAAAAATAGCATCATAAGTTTCGATTTCACAACAAAATGAAAACATAATTAAACTCTGATTAAGAGGAATTATACATAATAACAACAAAACATTATATTCCAAATACGGTGAGGTCTCTTTAGAAACGATTTCATTATTACAGCCATTTCCGTGATTTCGCAATCTTTTTACAATGTGGTGGTGCCCACATCGTAATAATACACGTAATAATTATGGAGCTTAGAAATTTAAGTAACCTTATTAACAGTTTTAAATTAAAAAATACTTAAAAACAATGGTCGTTCTAAGTTCTGAATCTAAAGGTATTGAAGGTTGTAAAGGTTTAGAAAATCCTTCTTTCGTTGCTATGTTAACAAAGTAAGAAGATACTAATCTTTGGATCGCTAGGAGATTTCGATCAAATTGATAGCCAGACATCGCGATTGGAAGCAAAAAGGGTCTGCTGATTAACCGAGCAACCAGAGAGGAAGTGCGTGAGCGCCCGACCAACAACCGTATTTTATTTAGAACAATCCCGTATTCACATCGATTTGACCGCGACCGTGCAATTATATACGAATATGGTCTTTGAATATGCATTGAATTCGCGCGGCGGTGAATAACGCGAATACGCGACCGCCACCAGCACTCGACAAATTAAAACTTTCTCAACCACAATACAAAATTCAACGGGAACCGACGGATAACGTGTGCAAGAAGTTTTTCCCAAAACCCAATTAAACATCACATCTAAAATTACATTACCAAAATAAAATCGAAAAGAATAACGTAACATAACCGAAAACTGTTTCGAGAAGCCCGATGCCTATCAATTCGTTTTGTTTCCCACGTTTTAATTGAATCGTTACCATCGTCTTTCGTGTGTCACTGATTTATCTATGATTCAAACTTCAGATTCAATCTTCGAAGATGTAGATACACTCAATATGCAAGAAGTTGAGCTTGTAACCAACAGAAATACCTAAAACTGGTTGAGTTATTATCTTTAATTTGATCAATTTTGAAAGTTCTTCGTCTAAAATTTCTTGTTAATAAAGGGGCTGAATTTCCATTTTTTTGTATAATTACGATACAATTTCTTACAGCAATGAAGCTGTGGTTTCATATCAACACAAAGTTTGGTAAAGCTCAATGTGATTCCTTTGCGAGTTTTCATAAAGAAATCACTAAATTCCATTCATCATTTTGAATATTTTCCTTTAGTTTGATCATTATTTCCATTGTCTCCGTTTCAAGCAGTTTTCCTTTTCTTTTTCAGAATTGGGTGCAACTTCTAATGCCTTTCTTGATTATGGTTTCTTACTTTTTGGTCTTATGACTTCCTCTTGTTTATTTCTTACTTCAATGTGTCTGGTTTTGTTTGGGCTGGTTCTTAGAATGTATCTGCGAGTTTAGGTTGTTTCTGACTGATTATTTTTTCGCTTTGCATATCATTTTTTATATAAGTTATAAGGGTTTTTTAGGCATGGCTTTTATGTATTTGGTCATTTAAGCATGGTATGTCAGGGAGATGATATTTAAGTTTGTTGATCTTATAATTTTTTAATGTTTATAATATACCTTTATTAAACAGTTCAAGATTTTGCTGCGTATTTTACGTTTTGATGACAGAAGTACTCAAAACGAACGCAAAGTGTTGGACCGACTTGCTCCAATTGGAGAAATTTTTGGAAAACTCTTACATAATTGCCAGAAAAATTATGCATTAGGGGAAAACGTAACTATAGACGAAATGCTGTCTGGTTTCCGTGGAAGGTACTCTTTTCGTCAAATATACTTTTTAAACCATGGAAATATGGCACGGAAATCCTTGCTTTGGCTGAATCCAAAAATGTTATTCTTGTTTCATCACTACATTCGGATGATGCCATTGATCCTGAATCTGTAGACAATGCCAAGCGTAAAACCTTTTACAACCCTGCTAAAAGCCGAGTTGATGTATTGAATCCAATGTGCGCTAATTATAACGTACAAAGAAATATAGGTTGGACTTGGATTAGGTTTTGTACTCCTTTATCCTAGTTTTCAAAACTCTTCAAGTCTCTCCGATATACGTTGTTTTACATTTTCTACATTCCAATCTATAAACACCATTATCATCCATCTTATCCACTTTATCTTTGTTATTAATTAAAATTCGTCCCAATGTGTTATTATTTTTGGATGTGAGTACGATGTTATAAGATTTATTAAAGATCTTTTTTATTTTGTTGTTGATGTTCCCTTGAAATAATTCTAACGATCTGTACATCTTATTGTTATTGTTATCTTGAGTGTTGAGTGTTGTAAAACCACTGAGATGGTGCTTAGTCTAAATTGTGGTTATTACGTTTTTGTTTTATGGCTTCATTTTGTTTATTTCCTAGTTCAGTATTTCTGATTTGGTTTACGTTTCTGCCATTCTGCCAGTTTCCAGGAATGTATCTTCGTATTTAAGTTATTTCTAGATAATTACCTTTTGGCTTTATTTGCCACTTTCCGTATTTTTCTGGTTCCATCGAAACTACGGCTCATTCCCTTCAATATTTTTGTTTTTTACACATTTTTGTCTCAATATGATTGATTTCTTTTTGTTCATCAACCAAAATGTGGCAATCCACACCTCATTCCTCAATCAGAGCTTGTGTCAGTTTCTGTATGGTGGATTGCTATGGTATTTAATAGGTTTCAGGTCAAAACTTAACGCCGGCCTTTCCATAACCTAAATTCCACTTCCTTGCTAAAAGTTTTTGGTGATACCGGCGGTATATGGGTTTGCATTGTTCCGGATTAGGATAAAATTCATGTTCACATAGTCCTTCTAGATATTTTCGATGTAATTCGTGGCATTTAATCTACCAGGAATAACAACAAAATCAGTTCAATTGTCTATACTGATTCCAGCCCAAACTATAACCATATCTATTTACTTCATGTATACTATTTATAGATGATAAATAAAATACTAATGATTTTGCACTTCAAACGGATCTTTAATTATTTTTTCTACGGATTTCGCCACATTTTACATGACATTATCAGGAGAATACGTTAGAATTCACTAAAGAATGGCATCTTAAAATAGATGCGATCAAAAACATTGCGTATTTATACCATCTTTTTATTCTTGTTGTTCTCCAAAGATTTTTATTGTTTTTTCGATTTGTGGATGGACTGTATTGGATAAATGTTTGGTTTCTATTTTAAGATGCGGTTTTTTTGTGAATTCTGACATATTCTCCTGATGATGTCATGCAAAATGTGGCGAAATCGGTAGAGAAAAAATAAAATAAAGATCCGTTTGAAGTGCAAAATCATTAGTATTTTATTTAATATAAAATGAAAAGAGAGATATTAACTAATATTTATAGATGAGTCCAAATTTCGTATGTATAAATAGTACAGACGTCCAATGACGAAGTTGCTAATTTTTATGATCCAAACCTCATTCGCAATACTTTGTAATGCATTAAGGCATAGTGATCGCAGAGGTCTTCTTGGTTTCAAATTCTCTTCTTTCTGATTTTAACAGTTTGATCAGAAATTTCGATTCTATGTGCTCGTCTTAGGTCGTTTAGGTGTCGAGTTAGGGTAGTACGTGTATGCAGACAGAAAAAGACAGGAAATCGGTCTTAATTTTGAATAGTTTTTCGATTTTGACCTAGTCCAGGTCTGACTTCTAACATATTGGCCAGAATCCCAAAACTTATTTCATGAACGCTGAATAACAGAAGGAGAAAATCGAAGGTTATAAGGTGCCAATATCTCGAATGGAATGGTATTCACTAAGATGCTTCATGACTCTTCTTATCAACGAAAATTGACTACTAAATTCATTTGTTATCTTTAGTGTAAGTATAGACGATTTTTAAGACTAAAGCTTTTGATTTCAACGTTCAAGTTACTATTGAATATTAAGTACATGTAGCACATTTAAAACATTCTATTCCCAAAAATTAGGAATGCTTTTTTACACTCAATCCAAATTTTCAGAACTTATTATAATACCAATAATTTATTCGTACAAAATCGCCGTACCAGTACAGCACAAGTCAAAAGAAATATTCCAATTCATCACATTCAATTTTTAGGTGATTGGCAGATCAAATTTTTTTGAAATTTGAGTGAATTTTACTTTGGGCAGAGTTAGTAGATTTTCATTTCCTGTGAAATATTCATGAGTTAGTATTTCCTAAGAATGCTATGGATAACATGCAGAACGCTTTTCAAAATACAAATATCAGTTAAATATTTAATTTTGCTTGAAAGATTCTTTGCAGGAATTTGATCTCTTTAACTCATAGAAAGATCTAACGCATCTCTTTGGTAGTTGTATTCTATTAATCGCAGAGGAATAGCCCCAAAAGATCACAGCATATCTTAGTAATGAGTGCACTGTTTCATAATCAGTAAGCAAGGTTACGCCAATGTATGATCCAGATTTGACGTGTCCAATAACGTGAATATATTTGACCATCTTAGGAGCTAAATATTTGATGTCACCTGCTCTTCTTTTGCATACCTTACCATAACAAATAAATTTTATTCGTGTTTAGTTTGAGATTATTGTATCCAAACCATTTCTCGTCGCACTCTATGATATTAACGATCTGATTAAGACTTGAGGTACCTAATACCCACAACGAGCTCCCCAAAGTATATTAGACATTAAGACATTTATAATCTTATTTCGCTATATCTATTTAGCGTGCAGATGTTAGTCTAAACAAAAAATATCATGTACTTCTTCCGTTATAACACTTACTTCCACCTAGAATACCTCCATAAACTATCTGCAAGTAACCTAGAGATACACTCGGATCACTTCCCATTCATTCTAACTTTCGGTTAAAGTCATTCGACCCAGCTCCGGAGTAAGATGAAGGTCCGCCTTGAAAAAAATATCTAAAGAAATTGAAGAGAACATGAACTCAAAAACCAGCAGGATTTGATCTGATCACTGAAGAAATGCTGCGAAATCTGCTTAAGTATAATAACCTGTAATGCATTTGTTGTACACCTGTAATATTCCTTAATTGGTAAAATATACGATAGTCATATTTCACAGGTATATGATTAATTATTCAGACAAAGCGTTCACGTACATTTCAAAAAGTATTGGCCCTAATATTGATGCTTCTGGCACACTTCGTTTGGTTGAACTATGATCCGAGTTCAACTAGTTAACGAGTAGTTAACGAGAGAGTTGAACTACTGTGTATTGTTATCCAGAATGTTTTAAGTTATACTAAGAGTTAAGATCACCAAGATAAGACCAGTGTTATTTCTAGTTTTACATATTATTCAACATAAGCGTTTTTGAACTAAAACTAGCACTAACATAAGATCTTGAACTAGAATTATTCGTGCTAGCGATATGACTCTTAAGACGACTAAATCTGAATGCTTCAAGTTGATAAGTCGAGTGTTAATTCTAGTGCTAGTGTTAGTTATAATTTTAGATGTTGCTTAGTATTGGATTGTAGTATATTATTTATTGAATTAAAACGTAAAGGTTTAGCCGTGCGTCTGAAGACGCACGGATAAACCTGAAATTTTCTTGTTCTAGATCTAGTGTTAGTTCTAGTTTTACTTATTATTCATCGTAAGCTTTTTGAATTAAAACCAGATTCAACGTTGGATCTTGAACTAGAATCATTGAGGCTTAGCCGTACGTCCCTTAAGACGGCTAATCCCAAATGTTTCAAGCTATAAGTCGAGTGTTAATTCAGGTACTAGTTCTATTTTTGGATGTCGTTCAGCATTCTATTCTTCATTAAATTCATTAAACATAGGATAAGAAAGCTTCAGGTTTAGCTTCAGATTAATTCTAACTTAAATGTAAATGAGGGAATTTATATCAACTTAACAACAGGTCTTGAAGCATTCATTGGAGTGGCAGAATTAATCAAAAATAAGTATGCTGAATAAAGTTCAAAAAGCATTCAAATTTACCTTAATACATTATATATTATATCGGTTTTCGCTATAAACCCAAACATTAACTTATTACTCATTTCCACGTGTATTCTTCACGATAAAAACGGAACTACAAATTCAATAATTTTCAAATTAATGTATCATACATAGAAATGTTAATTGATTAAAATACTTCACGGCATTTTTTGTTACGTGGTGATCGAGCTGAGTTATCGATACCCGAGGGCTACACACAAGTATGACATCATCCATACTTATCATAATGTGCAACTATTTAAGCTATTTTTTTAATGTTCTTTTGTAACTGATTATGGCTCAATAATCCGATTGATTATTTTAATTTATTTTTGAATTAAATCCGAAATAAAATATATTAAAATAAATTATAACTAATTATTATGGTTTTCAGTTAGAAGAATTTTAAAAACTTGTGATTGTGTTTAGTGTCCTTGAATTTTGTTTAAAACCAATACATAATGTTTTACTTAGAGGTGACCGTTTGCGTATGAGGCGGTCATATCGTATTTAAAAAATGCTTGGTTCTAGCCTTGGTGCATACCATCGTGCTATTGTTATAAAGGCGCACTTTACAGATATATGACTATTTTGCCGGTAATGGACTATAGTTAAAATTGCGATGCGAGTACTTCTTATTAAAACATTTTAATTTTTACTAATAAATGAAAGAGTAATCTTATTTTTTTTTAAAGATTTCCCAACTTAATTGGCAATTCCCCATAACATTTACGGTTCAAATCTTAAATAACACCGGACAATACTTAACCGGAGTTACGCTCTTCCATTGAAACACGTCGAGTGTAACGATTCGAAACGACACTTTAATCTTAGAAAAAAATTTAAAAAAACGAATTCATTTCATATCTAAATATAAAGGTGATTTATTTACAACCCAAACTAAACTGTTTGCAGTTGTTGATAAAACCTTATCGCATTTTTTTACTTCACTTCATCGATTTTTTTTTATTCATCGTTCGTACGTTAAACACGTGTGCCTCTTTCTACAACAAAAAAGCCTTTTTTATTTACTTTATTTTTCAAAACTGGTTTTGCGCTTACGATTTTTTTTACCTTCCACATTTTTTTTGTTCATCTCCCAACAGCCGTCATTGGTCGTAGTTTTAAAAGCTCGTGCTGAGCGATTGTCGTTCGTATCCAATGACCTAAGTACCCTCATAAGAATACCGTTATTATCGGTAGCCGTTTCGCCATCTTGCAAAACGAAATATTTTACACCCGAAGGGAAAACAAAATAAAAAGAGAAAATTTATTTGCATAAAACGAACGTGAAGCTAACAGCGTTAGGAGCCCTTTAATGGTGTAAACTGATACAAAATCAACGCGAGAAGAGCACTTTTTTTTTAACTAAACGTGCCTAAGGAGCGTCTGGGTTAAAAAAATCAATATGTAAAGATGATTTGCATCTCTAACGATAAGACTTATACGAAGCTAGCTTTTATTTTTTCTTTTTTAATTACAACGAAAAATGTTTTTAGTCGATTTAGATGAAAATTCTTTCTGTTCTGTTCTGTTCAATTGACTACAAATTTGTATGCGAAAAGTTTTATTTGAAGCGTTTCAATTCTTGTGCTTTATTAACAACAAAATGTAAAATCACGATTTCATGTCATTTTACAATTTTTAGTACAATTTTTGTACCAAAAGTTTTGTTGTGAAATACTCTGATTCCTGTGCTTTATCAACAACAAAACTTGAAATAAGTCGAATAGAGTTGAAATGAATTTCGTTGGAGAATGGTAGAACAAGTTTTATAAGAAATCCTAATTCCCTTTGCAAATGGGAAAATCAAAATCTGTTTGATAAATTTGATTGCTTTTTGAAATTCATTTCAGGCTTTAGGATACTTGTCTTTGATTCATTCTGCCACCCCCAATCAATGCTTCAAGATCTGTTAAGTTGATGTAAGTAATTCCTTCATTTGCATTTAAGTTACGATTAACCTGAAATGTTCTGATTTCTTTGCTTTACCCACAACAATATGTAAAGTTACAATTTCGTTTAATTCATTTTCGAACTTTTAGTATTATTAAATATTAAATTTATTACAATTTTCGCACAAAAAGTTTTGTCCTGAAATGTTGCTATGCTACAACAAAATATTCTAGTTAAAATTGAATGAAAAATATACAACAATCCAATGTTGAAAATCATTTTCCAAACTTGTCTAAAATAATAAAAGACTCTTTAAAACATGTCTCTAATACCCTATCGTTGTTTAAACTTGTCTAAAATTGTTTAAAATCATCAAAAACGTTCTAAAATAATAAAAAACTGTCTAAAATGTATTTCTAGTATCTTATCATTGTTTAAAGTTGTCTAAACTTGATTAAAATCATTAAAAAAACTGTCTAAAATATATCTCTAATCGTCTTTAATTATCTAAAGACCTTTAAAATCATTAATAACAGTCTACAATCAACCAAAATTAGTTTAGCAGCATCTACAGTTAGTCTAAAATCACGTAGCGTTGTTTGAATTAATCCAATTGTCTAAACTTCTCTAAAATTGCTTAAAGTCATGAAATCTGTCTAAAATCATTAAAATAACTGTCTAAAATATGTCTCTAATACCTTATCATTGTCTAAAGATGTCTAAAATCATAAAAAGCTGTCTAAAATGTGTATCTAATACCTTATCATTGTTTAAAGTTGTCTAAACTTGTTTAAAATCATTAAAAAACTGTCCAATATACATCTCTAATAGTCTTTAATTATCTAAAGATATTTAAAATCATTAATAACAGTCTAAAATCAGCGAATATTAGTTTAGAATCATTTACAATTCTTCAAAAATTACTTAAAATCATCAAAATTGTCTAAAATCTTTAAAAAACTTTCAAAAGTATGTCTCTAATAGCCTATCATTGTCTAAAGTTGTCTAAAATGATCCATAAGTTATCTGAAATTATCCCAAAAATTGTCTAACTAGGCTATTAATTGTCTAGAGACGTTTAAAATCATTAACAACAACCTAAAATCAACCAAACTTAATTTAGAATGATCCGCAACTTCTCAAAAATCATCCAACGTTGTCCAAATTAATCCAGTTGTCTAAACTTGTATAAAGTTGTTTAGAATCATCAAAAACTGTCTGAAATCATCAGAAAACGTCTAAAATATGCCACTAATAGCATATGATTATCTAAAGTTGTCTAAAATTATCCATAAATTGACTAAAATTATTCAAAATTTGTATAGATTATCTTATGATTGTCTAAAGATGTTTAAAATTATTAAAAATTGTCTAAAATATGTATCTAATGCCGTGTCATTGTCTAAATTTGTCTAAAATTTCTTAAAATCGGCAAAACTGTCTAAAATCATGAAAAACCTGTCTAAAATATCTCTAAGAGCCTATCAATGTCTATAGTAGTCTAAAATGATCTATAAGTTGTTTAAAATTATCCAAAAAATGTCTAAATAGGCTATTAATTGTCTAAAGATGTTTAAAATAATTAACAACAACCTAAAATCAACTAAAATTAGTTTAGAATCATCTACAGTTTGTCTAAAGTCATGCAGCATTGTCTAAATTAATCCAGTTGTCCAAAATTGTATAAAGTAATATATATAATGTAATATATATAATGTAATATGCTTCTAGTAGTCTATAATAATCTAGAGTTGTCTAAACTCATCCATAAATTGTCTAAAATTATCCCAAATTTGTCTAGATTGGCTAATAATTGTCTAAAGATGTCTAAAATTATCAAAAAATATCTGAAATATGTAGCTAATACCATATCATCGTCTAAACTTATCTAAAATTGCTTAATATCAGCCAAAGCTGTTTAAACTCATCAAAAACCTATCTAAAATATATCTCTAATCGTCTTTAATTATCTAAAGGTATTTAAAACCATTGATAATAGTCTAAAATAAACCAAAATTAGTTTCGAAACACCTACAGTTTGTCTAAGATCATTTAACGTTGTCTGAATTAATTCAGTTGTCTAAACTCGTCTAAAATTGCTTAAAATCATCAAACCTGACTAATATCATGAAAAAAACTGTCTATAACATATCTCTAATAGTCTATCATTTTCGACAGTTGTCTAAAATGATCCATAAGTTGTTTAAAATTATTCAAAAATTGTATAAATAGGCTATTCATTGTTTAAAGATGTCTAAAATCTTTAACAACCAAGCAAAATTAACCAATATTAGTTCAGAATCATTCGCAGTTTGTCTAAAATCATGCAACATTGTCTAAATTAATCTACTTGTCTAAACTTGTATAAAATTGTTTAGAATCATCAAAAACCGTTTAAAATCATCCAAAATTTATCTAGATTGACTCATAATTGTCTAAAGATTTCTAAAATTATCAAAAATTGTCTAAAATATGTATCTAATACCCTATCATCGTCTAAATTTGTCTAAAATTTCTTAGAATCAGCAAAAACTGTTAAAAATCATCAAAAAACTGACTAAAATATGTCTCTAATTGTCTTTAATTATCTAAAGGTGATTAAAACCATTAATAACAGTCTAAAATCAACCAAAATTAGTTTAGAATTACCTACAGTTTGACTAAACTTATGTAACGTAGTATAAAATTGTCTAAATTGCTTAAAATCATAAAAAATTGTCTAAAATCTTGAAAAAATTGCCCATCATTCTCTGAACTTGTCTAAAATGATCCATAAGTTGTTTAAAATTTTCCAAAAATTGTCGATATAAGCTATTAGTTGTTTAAAAGATGTCTAAAATCATTAACAAAAACGTAAAATAAATCAAGATTAGTTTATAATCATCAGTAATCAACAGTTTGTCTAAAATCATGCAACGTTGTTTAAATTAATCAAGATGTCTAAACTTGCATAAAGTTGTTTAGAATCATCAAAAAGTGTTTAAAATCATCAGAAACTGTCTAAAATATGTCACTAACAGCATATGATTATCTAAAGTTGTTTAAAACTATCCATAAATTGTCTAAAATTATCCAAAATTTGTTTAGATTGGCTCATAATTGTCTAAATACGTCTAAAATTTTTAAAAATTATCTAAAATATGTATCTAATATTCTGTCATTCTCTAAACTTATTTAAAATTGTTTAAAACCATAAAAAACTGTCTAAACTAATAAAGAAACTGTCTTAAATATGTATCTAACACCCTATCATCGTCTTTAATTATCTAAAGATGTTTAAAATCATTAATTACAGTCTAAAATCAATCAAAGTTAATTTAAAATCATCTACAGTTTATCTAAAATCATTTAACGTCATTCAAATTAAATTAATCCAGTTGTCTAAACGCGTCTAAAATTGCTTCAGATCATCAAAAACTGTCTACAATCATAAAAAACTGCCTAATATATGTCTCTAATAGCCTATTATAAACCAAAGTTGTCTAAAATTAATCATAAGTTGTTCAAAATTATCCAAAATTTGTCTAAATTGTCTATTAATTGTCTAAAGATGTCTAAAATCATCAAAAACTGTCTAAAATATGTCTCTAATGGTCTTAAATTATCGAAAGATGTTTAAAATCATTAAAAAGAACCTACAAACAATACAAATTAGTTTAATATTATCCACAGTTTGTCTAAAACCATGCAACGTTGTCTAAATTAATCCAGTTTTCTAAACTTGCATAGTATCATCAAAAATATGTCTTTAATATGCTATGATTATCTAAAATTGTCTAAAATCATCCACAAATTGTCTAAAGTTATCCAAAATTTTCTAAAATATGTGAGAATTAGCTAAAAGTATTATATATCTTACAAATTTGGATGATAATAAAATCCAGTATTCCAATTACGATAACAGCTGACGTGTATGTAATCTAACATATAATAACATAATACTTTCAAAATATTAATGCACTTACTGTAAGAAAATCATTAAGATCTTATTATCTTCTTAATTATATACTTGCTTTGAGTATATGTGGTTTTTCTTCAATCAACAAACTGATCTTCTTGTGGATATGTAAGAATTTCATAATCTTCGTTGAAGAATATTTTTTTTTCTCAGTGTAACAAGAAAGCATACAAAGTGTACAAGAGTAAAATTGTTAAGAATAAAATTTGCTACTGTTTTTATGTCAAAACTTTTTTTTACATCAAAACTCTACGCTTTTCCATCAGAATTTTATTTTAGAAAACATTTTATTTTAGCTTTATCGATTTCTTTTCTTTATTTAAGTATTTAGAAGCAAAAATGCAAAGAAGCTAAATTGTTAGGAATATAATTTACCACAATTTTTATATCACACCTTTTCATCACTCATCAAAGTATCATTGGAAAGACTTTTAATCTAATCATTTCCATTTTTGTATTTTACAAGAATCAGGTATCTTATGAGATATCGTTGGTCAAAAACGATCAAGAATAACAATTTCTTTCTGTAAAACAATTTAATTAAAAGAATATAATAAAAAAAATTGTTGGAGATGTGTTAGAATCTTTTCAACCCGGATGTCCGCACATTCCCACTTTATCACCGAAAGCATCCTGTTACGTAAGACCACAATCAATGATGGACATTCGGAATATCAAAACCGCATTTTGTTGCATATTAATGGTCAACTGGTCACGATTTGCGGTTTTTCCCATTCGTCCAAATTAGATTTATCAAAGGCCTTGAGATTACCATTTTTTCTTCTCATTTTCTCCATTCTCTTTTATCTTTTAATCAAATTAAACGCCGGTATCGGAAGAAAAGTAAAAGTGGTATGTATGGCGAAGGTTGATCTTTAAATTACTACCTGATACGGCCCAGATCTTCGTTGGAATTACTAATCCAACGATTTCTATCGAGTCATCGGCTTCGTTTTTATTGGCAATTGAAATCGATTTTATTTTAATTATTAACAATCAGATTGTATTGTTAGATTTAACCGAAACGAAAAAGAAAATTGATTTACGAAATAATTAATTATATCGATTATTGCTTATGAGTGTAATAAAGTTAACATTTTCGTTTTCATTCGCGATTATGCACGCACGTTTAAAATCTCGAACGTTTCGGGGTAATTAATTAGAAGATTGGAGATAACGGATCGTACCGTTGAGCATCATTCATCAATCCTTGACCCAACAGACCTGACCTATCTCTCAAAACTTCTCCTTAAAGATCGTAACTCCATACTATTCAAATATTTCAACATCCACCACTCTTAAAAGTTGGTAAATATTTGATTTTTTACGCTCAATTAGACCGAGATAAAGTTTTATTAGAGAACCACCCCCGCTATAAAACGATTAGCGCCATCTCTTAAAGGGTGGTTTAAATTTAAAATAATTTTTAAATTTAATTCTTTGGGTAAAAAAAATATGGAATTGTTTTTATGGTCTGTTGGTCACCCCTAAAAATAGTGAGTCCAAGGACACAATGAAACTGCCCTTTCGGACTTTAAAGGTCCCTTTCCCCCGCGGAAGCTCGTACGGCTTCGTTTGATTCTATTCAATATGTAACAACCTGCGACCGGGTTTCACGAACATATCTGTCGGTGTAAATCTGGTCAAAGGGACCACGTATTTAAAAAAAAATTGATAATAATCCCTTTCATCTGGCCGTGTATGCCACGGGGTGGACATCGAATAATGAAAATATCGAACTTTTTCTCTCTCCGCGGAAAAATCGAATAATCTGATTAAAAACAACAATAATTATCATCACGTGTTGTACGCAAGCTTAACATTTTTTCACCCCTAACACGAGGAAGAATACGATGACGCGTTTAAAGACACGAGCCATACCTGTTTATTTTTTTTCTTAAAGAAGGGTTCATTGAAATGTCTCGTTTTGATAGGGTTAAAATCTTGTGACTTAACCCTTTTTTTTGAGGAAGCTACTCTGGTCATCGTGGTCAAAACTTTATTATAACACAATAATAGGCAGGTAAAGCCCGAATTAACGTATTTCCAATTAACTCTTTTATGATGGTCGTTTACGGGATGGACGCCGAAGAAAATGAAGAATCAAACCTAACGGAAGATTTTTATTTTTTTAACCTTTCCAAGTATTAAATTACTTGACCATAAAATAAAATAAAGAAATCTCTCTTTGGTCATTTTAACTAACTGAATTTTCCCATACTCACTTAAGAAAGTTATTTTTAAAATCATTGATTATAGTTTCACGCAAAATTAAACTTTAATTAAACGGTGTTAGGTAAATTTAAAATGTTAAAATAACTCAGACGAAAAGACCAAAACTACTTTGTCGGCGAGCCGTGGTAATAATTTAATAAATCCGCCTGATGTTTAATCGGGAACCGTCGTACGCAGTTAAAGACGTAATTAACAACGTAATTTCCAGGTAAGTACGTAGAGAAAACCATGTAATTGTGAATCAGCGATGAAGATTAAATGTGGCCCGTTCGGTGCCACCGCTTTTATAACTCTTTATTTATTAAAATTGTACTTTTCCCCCTTCATTTTAATTATTGTAGAAATTTTAATGTACATTAACTTTATAGAAATACAGGTACTTACATTTAAATGGGAAAGTTCAATGAAGGACTAAAATTTTAAACTTTTATTTAACACTTTCAAAAAATCGAATTTAAAAGTTTCAAATTTCACATGATATTCATAATAAAATCAACTCACTTCTATAGCTACATAAAAAAAATGAAGAATATTATTTTCTTATATTTCTTCAATTTGGAAAGTTGGTGAGAGAACTTTTTTCTGAGAAATTAAAGATAATCGTCAAAAGCGGTTTCAAAAACTAAGACTTTTTTGTATACCTCCTCAAAATTCTAGATCGAAATCTTAAATCAATCTTTAATGATTTTTTTAATGGTAATCGATCATATAACCAAAAAGTTAACACAAATTGATTGGTTTTAAAACCAGATTTTATTTAGATTTTTTTAAACAATATAAATAATTGCATCAAAAATAAATTTTGAAAAAAAACATTTTTCTGGTAAATTAAAGGTAATTTTTAAAAACATTAAAAATCTAAAACTGATTACTTTCTAAATTCTACTTTCTCAGAATTATAAATTATAAAAACGATATTTAATTGTATATTAAAAAAAAACGATATTTTAATTGTAATCGATCATTTAACTAAAAAGTTGATAAACACAAATTGATTGACTTTAAAGATTAATATCTCAAAAACAACAAGAGCTCTTGCAAAGTAGCTTTTTTCGTTGTAAAGCTTATAACTTTAATTAGAAGTGGTACTAATTTGACATTGATTTATTAAAATTCGAATTTATCACGATTTTTTTAAAACAATACAATAATTGTATCAGCTTTTTCTAACAAATTAAAGATAATTTTCAAAAACGTTTTCTTGTATTAAAAAGCTAAGAATTTCTTGTGTACTAAGATAATTTTATCATGATTTCTTTAAGGAAATACAAAGAGTTGTATCAAAAAAATTTTGAAACGCAGTGTTTTAATAAAAAGCTTTTTTCTGACAAATTAAAAATAATGTTCAAAAACGATATTTTTGCATTAAAAAGTTAAGAATTTCTTTTATACTTTCTCAAAATTTCAAATTCATATCTGCAGAAATTTATTTTTAATGATTTTTTAATTACAATCGATTATATAACCAAAAATTTAACACAAATTAATCGACTTTAAAGATTCATATCTCAAAGATGGAAAGAGATTTTGTAAAGGAGTTTTTCCGTTGTAAAGCTTTTTAAAACAATACAAAAATTGTACCAAAAAAAGTTTGAAAAGCAGTGTTTTAATTAAAAGCTATTTTCTAACAAACTAAAGATATTTTTCAAAAACGATTTCTTGTATTAAAAAGTTAAGAATTTCTTGTGTACTTTCTCAAAATTGCAAATTCATATTTTAAGAAAAAAAAATCGTTAAAAATTAACATTTTTAACAATTTTTTTAATTGCTATTAATTATAAAACCAAGAAGTTAACACAAATTGACCGACTTAAAGATTAATATCTCAAAAACTGCACGAGATTTTGTAAAGGAGCTTATTTCATTGTAAAGCTTATAACTTTAATTAGAAGTGGTACAAATTTGATATCGATTTATTAAAGTTCGAATTTATCACGATTTTTTTAAGACAATACAAAAAAATTGTATCAAGAAAATTTTGAAAAGCAGAATTTTAATTAAAATGTTTTTTCTGACAAACTAAAAATAATTTACAAAAACGATTTTGTGTATTAAAAAGCTAAGACCTTTTTGTATACTTTGAAAATTTGAAAATTCGTATCTTAAGAAATTAATTTTTAACGATTTCTTAATTGCAATTAATCATATAACTAAAAAGTTAACACAAATTGATCGACTTTAAAGATTCATATCTCAAAAACTGCACGAGATTTTGTAAAGGAGCTTATTTCATTGTAAAGCTTATAGCTTTAATTAGAAGTGGTACAAATTTGATATCGATTTATTAAAGTTCGAATTTATCACGATTTTTTAAGACAATACAAAAAATTGTATCAAGAAAATTTTGAAAAGCAGAATTTTAATTAAAATGCTTTTTCTGACAAACTAAAAATAATTTTCAAAAACGATTTTTTGTATTAAAAAGCTAAAACTTTCTGGTATACTTTCTGAAAATTGCAAATTCGTATCTTAAGAAATTAATTTTTAACGATTTCTTAATTGCAATTAATCATATAACTAAAAAGTTAACACAAATTGATCGACTTTAAAGATTCATACCTCAAAGATAGAAAGAGATTTTGTAAAGGAGCTTTTTCGTTGTAAAGCTTATAACTTTAATTAGAAGTGGTATCAATTTGATATCTATTTATTAAAATCCGAATTTATCACGATTTTTGTAGACAATATAAAAATTGTATAAAAAAAATGAAATGCAGTGTTTTAATTAAAAGCTTTTTTTTTGACAAACTAAAAGTAATTTAAAAAAACGATTTTTTGTATCAAAAGTTAAGAATATCTTGTGTAGTTTCTCAAAACTGCAAATTCATATCTTAAGAAATTAATTTTTAACGATTTTTTAATTACAATCAATAATATAATTAAAAAGTTAATACAAATTGATTGACTTTAAAAATTCATATCTCAAAGACAGAAAGATGGTTTGTAAAGCAGCTTTTTTCGTTGTAAAGCTTTTAACCTTAATTAGATGTGGTACCAATTTGATATCTATTTATTAAAATCCGAATTTATCACGATTTTTGTAGACAATACAAAAATTGTATCAAAAAGATTTTGAAAAGCAGCGTTTTAATTAAAAGCTTTTTTCTGACAAACGAAAAATAATTTAAAAAACCATTTTTTGTATTAAAAGTTAAGAATATTTTGTGTAGTTTCTCAAAATTGTAAATTCATATCTTAAGAAATTAATTTTTAATAATTTTTTTAATTGCATTCAATCATATAATTAAAAAGTTAAGACAAATTAATCGACTTTAAAGATTCATATTTCAAAGATGGAAAGAGATTTTGTAATGCAGCTTTTTTCGTTGTAAAGCTTATAACTTTAGTTAAAAGTGGTACCAATTTGACATCGATTTATTAATATACGAATTTATCACGATTTTTTTAAGACAATACAAAAATTGTATCAAAAACATTTTAAAAAGAAATGATTTAACTAAAAGCTTTTTTCTGACAAACTAAAAATAATTTTCAAAAACGATTTTTTGTACTAAAAAGTTAAGAATTTCTAGTGTAGTTTCTCAAAATTGCAAATTCATATCTTAAGAAATTAATTTTTAATAATTTTTTTAATTGCATTCAATCATATAATTAAAAAGTTAAGACAAATTAATCGACTTTAAAGATTCATATCTCAAAGATGGAAAGAGATTTTGTAATGCAGCTTTTTTCGTTGTAAAGCTTATAACTTTAGTTAGAAGTGGTACCACTTGACATCGATTTCATAAAATCCGAATTTATCACGATTTTTTTAAGGCAATACAAAAATTGTATCAAAAAAAATTTGAAAAGCAGCGTTTGAATTAAAAGATTTTTTCTATCAAACTAAAGATAATTTTTAAAAACGTTTTTTTGTATTAAAAAGCTAAGAATTTCTTGTGTACTTTCTCAAAATTGCAAATTAATATCTTTGAAACTAATTTTTAACGATTTTTTTTAATTGCAATCAATCATATAATTAAAAAGTTAACACAAATTGATCGACTTTAAAGATTTATGTCTCAAAAACAGAACGAGATTTTGTAATGGAGCTTTTTTCGTTGTAAAGCTTATAACATTAATTAGAAGTGGTTTAATTTGACATCGATTTATTAAAATTCGAATTTATCACGATTTTTTTAAGGCAATACAAAAATTGTATCAAAAATAATTTGAAAAGCAGCGTTTGAATTAAAAGATATTTTCTATCAAACTAAAGATAATTTTCAAAAACGTTTTTTTGTATTAAAAAGCTAAGAATTTCTTGTGTACTTTCTCAAAATTGCAAATTAATATCTTTGAAACTAATTTTTAACGATTTTTTTTAATTGCAATCAATCATATCATTAAAAAGTTAACACAAATTGATCGACTTTAAAGATTTATATCTCAAAAACAGAACGAGATTTTGTAATGGAGCTTTTTTCGTTGTAAAGCTTATAACTTTAATTAGAAGTGGTTTAATTTGACATCGATTTATTAAAATTCGAATATATCACGATTTTTTTAAGGCAATACAAAAATTGTATCAAAAAAAATTTGAAAAGCAGCGTTTTAATTAAAAGATTTTTTCTATCAAACTAAAGATAATTTTCAAAAACGTTTTTTTTTGTATTAAAAAGCTAAGAATTTCTTGTGTACTTTCTCAAAATTGCAAATTAATATCTTTGAAACTAATTTTTAACGATTTTTTTTAATTGCAATCAATCATATCATTAAAAAGTTAACACAAATTGATCGACTTTAAAGATTTATATCTCAAAAACAGAACGAGATTTTGTAATGGAGCTTTTTTCGTTGTAAAGCTTATAACTTTAATTAGAAGTGGTTTAATTTGACATCGATTTATTAAAATTCGAATATATCACGATTTTTTTAAGGCAATACAAAAATTGTATCAAAAAAAATTTGAAAAGCAGCGTTTTAATTAAAAGATTTTTTCTATCAAACTAAAGATAATTTTCAAAAACGTTTTTTTTTGTATTAAAAAGCTAAGAATTTCTTGTGTACTTTCTCAAAATTGCAAATTAATATCTTTGAAACTAATTTTTAACGATTTTTTTTAATTGCAATCAATCATATCATTAAAAAGTTAACACAAATTGATCGACTTTAAAGATTTATATCTCAAAAACAGAACGAGATTTTGTAATGGAGCTTTTTTCGTTGTAAAGCTTATAACTTTAATTAGAAGTGGTTTTATTTGACATCGATTTATTAAAATTCGAATTTATCACGATTTTTTTAAGGCAATACAAAAATTGTATCAAAAAAATTTGAAAAGCAGCGTTTTAATTAAAAGATTTTTTCTATCAAACTAAAGATAATTTTCAAAAACGTTTTTTGTATTAAAAAGCTAAGAATTTCTTGTGTACTTTCTCAAAATTGCAAATTAATATCTTTGAAATTAATTTTTAACGATTTTTTTTAACTGCAAGCAATCATATAATTAAAAAGTTAACACAAATTGATCGACTTTAAAGATTTATATCTCAAAAACAGAACGAGATTTTGTAATGGAGCTTTTTTCGTTGTAAAGCTTATAACTTTAATTAGAAGTGGTTTAATTTGACATCGATTTATTAAAATCCGAATTTATCCAGATTTTTCTAAAACAATACAAAAATTACATTAAAACAAAATTTTCAAAAGCAGTGTTTTAATTAAAAGCTTTTTTCTGACAAATTAAAAATAATTTTCAAAAAATTTTTTTGTATTAAAAAGTTCTTGCATACATTCAAATTGCAAATTTATATCATTAGCAATTTTTAGCAATTTTTTTAATTGCAATCAATCATATAATCAAAAAGTTAATACAAATTGATCGACTTTAAAGATTCATATCTCAAAGATAGAAAGAGATTTTGAAAAGCAGTTTTTTCCGTTGTAAAGCTTATAACTTTGAATAGAAGTGGTGTTAATTTGACATCGATTTATTAAAATCCGAATTTATCACGATTTTCTTATAACAATACAAAAAGTTATCAAAAAAATTTTAAATGCAATGTTATAATTAAAAGCTTTTACTGACAAAAAGCTACTTTCTTGTATACTTTCTCAAAATTGCAAAATTCATATCTTAAGAAATAAATTTTTAACGATTTTTTTATTTGCTATCAATCATATAATTAAAAAGATAACACAAATTGCTCGACTTTAAAGATTCATATCTCAAAAACAGAACGAGATTTTGTAAAGGAGCTTTTTTTGTTGTGAAGCTAATGACTTTGACTAAAAATTGGTTTTTGAAATCTATTTATTAAAACCCATTTTTTTAGGACAATACAATTTTATCAAAAAATTGATTGACTTTAAAGGGTCATTTTATTCACAAAAACTGTAAATACCATAACGATTAATAAAATACAAATTTATTAGAATTTTTAATTCAATACAAAACAATTTAACAAAATTAATTTAAAAAATCATAAAATCCAAATTTATGATTAACATTAGTGCTCTTTAAAGTTATTCGATCATTATAATTAAACTTATTCTTGAGATATCCCCATTTAAACTTTATATTTTCGCGATTTAGTTACTTTTCAAGCCAATTATAATATTCCATCTCCAATCCAATTTGGGTTTCGCAAACACTTTACCGGCGACATACTCAAGCAACGAAAATGATATGACCACATCAGTTTTACCAGATTATCCGGGGCTTTTGCCGCCGTCAATCATTCCTTGTTAAGTTGTTCTAGTTAACTTGTCGTTTCTAGTTGGCTCTTTGATCTCAAATTATCTCAGTAATAAAATCAAAAAAATTAAAATAAACAAGGATTCTTCTCGTCTCATTTATAAATAATAATCATAAATGTATGCAGAGTGAATTAATCTTAATAATTTTTGGGAGATAATGAGAAATTTTGGTGAATTAAGCCCATCATAATTTAAATGTGAGCTGAAATGTACATACTCATCATTCCGGTGTTGAGGTTGATGTCGACGACTTAATGTTGGATGTAGTTATATAAAAACACTTTGCCCTTATCATTACTATTTTTTTGTAATTTTGGACATCTCATTTTAAAATTTCAGGGTGAAATTTTAGGTTTATTTAAACTCGTACAAAAAAATTATTGTCATAATTGATAAAAATTACCTTATTATGAATAACACCTATTGAGTATAACCCAAATATTGAGCCGGGTGATCGAAACTTTGTTATTTCATCACTTTAAACACAATCATCCAAAGATTTCATGTTTTTTTAAAAGAACCAATATAAATTATTTTTGGATATTAATTAATTTACGATCATTTTATCTCGAGAATTTAGACCGATATATTTTTGGTGGAGGCACCACAAAAAACCACATCCGCAATACTTCGCACCGTTCATTTTTATTATTTTGATGGGGCTCGATTAATTTAGGTTTTTGGAATCGAAAAAGGGTTGTGAAAAGCTCGGATTCCGTGTAACCGTAGTCGCGACCCGGGGTTGACTGAGTGCAGAAAAGCGCGAAAAAGCTCGCGCAAGACTTTGACGCAAAAATCATTATCATAACTTTTTCTTATTAAGCGTGAGCGAAGGAGCCGGGAAAAGCGCGCTCGCGGAGCCGCCCATTTCCACCCCACCTCGTTAATTAAAAACATCTCTCCAAGATCACGTGGTGAGACGCAGAACTTTGTTCAAAATCAAAATAAAAAAAATTAATCAAAATTTCGTTTTAATTCTTACCTTGAGCTATTCTGACAGCGGGCATTTTAATTCTCATTTTGGCGATGATTTCTTCGGGTCGTGCTCCCTACTTCGTTTTAATCACTTAACCACGTTTTAAAAGAACAAAACTCGAAAAACATAATAACTATTTGTCTGTTTATTCATTTGTTTTTTTTTAACTTTTTTCCTTCACCATTTTTCACTTAATCACAGTCTTTATAACTTTTTGGTTGTTTGTTTTTAGTGTTTATTTGAATGAAACCCTTATTTTTTTGGGATGAGTTAACCAAAAGGAAAATCACTCGAAGATTAAATCCAAAAGGAAATGTAAAAATCCAAAAGAAAATTGAAAAAGAAAAACGTCCTTTTTGATCACTACTTTTTCGGTGGTCGACGAATTGTTGAATCTTCGGTCACTTTAAAAATGTTTCTCCCTCTACATACATGGTGTTGTCGTTGTATGAAATGATGTGCTCGAGTATGTAGTTGGTGTGCTCCTGGACCACCGATGCTGAGTGGCCAATGGTCCGAGCGCGTGTGTCAGAACGGCCAAGCAGGATACACACGTCCGTCGGGCGGTCGGCAGCCGTCGACTTCGTTCGGCGTCTCTCGGAAAGGCCACTCACTAGCCACCGGCCGTATTCACCCCGTAGGAAGGGATGATGCTGCGCAACCCCCACTATACCCCACCAAACAGGACAACCACTGCGATCCATCCGGATGCGGGATGCGAGATGCGAGATGCGTGTCTACTTCCTTTATATCTTACCAACTCTCTTACATAGCTGTTTTGCATTACACCTTCTTCTTTTTTTCGCACTTATATATCACTTTAATTAATGTGATAAACTTCAATTTTTTTTATTTTGTGTATTAACTACATATAATTCTATTAACCCTCGCAGTACTGACGTTTCGCCAACCGTTGCGGACGGTGCCTGGTGTTACGTTCCTTTTTTCTTCTGTTTTCCAAATATTGAATTGCCATTTTGATATATATGATTTTGTTAATTTAATTTTCTTTAAACGTGTTTTGTGTTTTTATTTTGTTTCAGTGGCGAAGGCTGAGTTCGATCTCCTAAACTGTATTTCCTTTTTTTTATATTTACATATGATTAATTTTAAACACATTTATTAAATATTTTAAATGTCGCTTCATAATTCCTTTATTATTTTCGTTCAAATTTTATTGGAATGTTTACGTGTGCGCAGGCCAAATTTTTTTTATATTAAGTTTTGGAGAGTTACGGAAATCCAAACTTGATTTGCTCTTTTTTGCGCCGTGCTCTCGACCAAGTAAGGTTGCTTTTGGTGCCATTACATCGAAATTTGAGATTTTGGGGTCTTCGGACATTTTGGGAAAATTTCGATAATTATCCGTTTTAACGGGATCAATCAATTGCGACTTTTATCTCCAACGTTAATTTGGGAAACGTTGATCATCGACATTGTCGGATATTTAATTATTTTTTTTGAGAGAATCTCCACAAATCGGCGATAGGTCTCGAACATCAGAGGTAAAATTTCTTACATTTTTAATTTAATATAAAACAATTATTAAAGATAAACTAAATTATTTATTAAACTAAATATTTCTAAAACTACTCAAAAAGAAACTTATTTAGAAAAAAAATCATTTTCAAAAAAAGTATGTTTGCAACAAAAAGAAGCGTTTTACAAAAAGTAGCATTTGAAAAAAATTGGTATAAAAATCATCCTATTTTCTTTTCTTTCTTTTTAGGCCTTTTTTTTTGTTTGGATTATTATTTTGGGAAAATTAATACAGTTCAAGGAAATTATCCATATCCTTCCCTGACACCATCGAACTCAGGAACGCCATTGAAGCGAACACGTGTTTGGAAACTGTGGTAGCTCTCCGGAAGGAAATCCATCATATCGTAGTGGTTGGTAAAATCCAACACGGTAAAAATATATAAATTATTTTTCTTGTTATATTATTTTTTTTGCAATCAATTTGTTCTAATTTTTCGTTATCAAACTTTCAAGTTAATTTTGTTACCATTACGTTCCGTTTATATTTTCGGATTGGTATAATACAGCTTCTTAAAAGCCGATACCTGCTTTCGTTAGTTAAAATTAAAATTTATTTGCGATTTAGTTCATTTAATTATATATACAACATTTTTTAATTAATTTGTTCGGGTTTGTTAGTAAGCTTTTATATTTTACTGACGGGTTAATTTTTTTTTACATATAACCAAGAAAACTCATTGAGCTCAAGGAATCATTTTCTTAATTCGAGTAAGATAGAGTCAGTTTCATTTCAATTAATTCAGTAATTTTCTTTTCAAGTTTTATTTTCTTTTCCCCTTTTTGCTAACAAACAATTTCTAATCAACTTGTACATAACCTTAATCTAAAACAGAAGATATTAGTTTTCTTTTATTTTATATATTTGTTTTTTTAATTTTCAATTTTTTTTTCTTCTTACCTTTAATAAAAGTTGTTGTTCTGGTAATTTGGCAATTCAATATTTTATTCTTTTGTGGTGTGTTTTGTTAGTCATTATCACAAACTATCCCGCGTCACAGTTCGCGAAAAATACGAGGTTAACTGTGTGGCGCCTTAAAAATAACCCCTCCCTTCGCCGGCGAGCTGACCGAGGACTCGTATTTCCACCGTTGAACTTGATTTTGACTGACCCTTTTGTAATAATTCGTTTCAATGTTTTATGTTATTATTTAATAAAAAGGCGTTACACTGGGTCAACCGAGACCCGAACAGTTTTTGTTTACGTAGAATATAAAAAATGAAGCTTTTGCCATTATGATTTTGACTTATTTTATTTTAAAGGTGAACTATTATTAGGGATATAAAATAATACATAAAAATAAAATTTTAAAAAAATTACATAAAAAATATTTATTCTAAATCATTACAATTTGTACACAAAATATTTTTTGTACATGTTGAATGTATATTACATACATATTTATGACAAACATCACATTTTGATTTATATTTATTGTCATTTCCAATACACAAGCTACATCTTGAGCGTTTTTCTAATGTTGTACTCATTTGTTTATTTATTTTTCGGCCTGGACTTTCGATAGCGTCCACAATGTGTCTCGAAAATACTATTGCATTGGTTTCAAATGCTCTAGCTCTAGAATCTATGTTTGCAGCAACTAACTGTTCAGACAAATTTTCTATAAATTGTTTTCTTCTTGATTTTATGTTACCAGTTGCCCAATCCGGATTTTTGAGTTGCCATAGTACAAATGCATTATAGGCTGCAATATCTATATAATGTAAAAAAAGCGACAGAGGCCAACGTCGCACAGTGAGCTGGATTAGGATGTTAGATGGACAAAATTATTTTATGTGTTCAACGGATATATTTGACATCTGAGAACATCAAAAAAGTGCTAACAATATTCAACGTTAATTTTTTCGGTATTTAAATTGTTTCTTTTGATCTATTTCTTGATGTAGAAAAATGAGTGCATACATATTGAGTATTTGATATTAATATTACAATTAAATGCATTTTATCACAGTTAGTGTTAAAAATAATACAGATCTATGTCTCAAAATTCCGTCGCACTAAATCTGTTGAGTTCAAAAGAAGATTCAACATTAACTTTATACATTATTGGTCGTTTTGTTTTTAAACCGACGGAAATTCAAAATCGGAATCATCTTCCGATGATTCTGTGTTGCTACTCGAAATTGTCGGGCTTTTATTGGTATAATCCCGTGCTTTTTCTTCTTTTTGAAGCAGTTGTTGCGCTTCAGGATCAAGTTCTTTAGGGGGTATACCAGAAAATGATCTGAGGTTGGTTATTACAGGATCCGACGAAATAAGGAGCATGTGCAACAAATCTTCAGATGTGGTACTACGTGCTGTTTTTCTTGTGTGGTGCAGACGATATCTTTTAAAATCTTTATTTCTTGCTTCTTGAGCTTCTTCAGATAATTGCCCAATAGGCACAAGCGCGTGTTTTATAGCAAGAGACCCATGCACTAATATTTTATGTACAGTAGGTGGCATTCTGTACCAACCATACAAATCGACAAATAGTCGGGCGGTGTTAAAAGCAAATTCGTTATATTTCTTTTCATCTATGGGATATCCGCTGGAAATAACCTACCTCCGAAAAAAAGCAAAAGTTATTTTAAACGTTTTTTTTTTCAGACAAAATATACCTGAAGAATCGTCGAAAATTTTGAAATCAATTGTTTGTCAATACCCGTAGCTGCAGCAGCTTCATCAGCATTTTTAAAAAATCTACGAGCCACATTCCCGGTATTTGACGTGTGTATTTGGCTTGCACCACTTTATCCACTTTGATGCCTATGGATTTCCACAAGGTTTCTTGTATTTCTTTTTTTCTTAAATCACACATTTTTTTTTCTTCTTCAGAAGTACCCCTCAAACTATATTTTTTAATTTCTAATTTATAGACTATATGGAGAATACACTCCAAGAATTTTATCCAAGCATGTAAAGTACTTAGTCCATATTCGAGGTTATCCGTGTTAACATTTCGGTTCCTTACTTGGTCTAAATTATTCATTTCTGTGGGTTTACAGCCACACAGATAACAAGTTTGGCTTGAGGTATCCGTAAGGACATTTATGACTTTAGTGTCAAGCATTGTTAAGACTAATTTAAAATGAATTTTAATTGGTATTCCTGCAAAAAAATATAATGAAACAAGAGGACCAAAAATAATTTTTATCCGTGTTACCGTTAACGAGATATTCTAATGGTTGAAGGGCGGCGATTTCTTCTTTCATTTTGTTTATCTCTTGTTTTGTTAAATTTTTGGTTTCTTTTGCAAAGAGAAACTTTATGGGACGACAATATCTAGTCGAGGAAGGATGTGGGTTTTCCCATTGAATCACTTTTTCTTGGGTACCATTTGCAATTGCAAGAAATTGAAGAGGCACTGCAGAAAACATAAAAATACTATTGTTGGAGTAAACTATTGCTTCCTCTTCATTTTCTTCCGAAACATTTGAGTCTTCTCTGTGAAACAATTGCATGTATTCATTAACACCAGAAGTTCCATCACATCCCCATTTAAATAAAAATTCGAACTTTTCAAATTGTTGAGCATATACTTCATCCACTGGAAAAATTAATGTTTCGAATAGACGCTGGCACGTTAAATTTAATAGGCTTTGTAATTTTATTGAAGCGCCTAAAAGCCATATAGATTAAAATTATACATAAGTATTTAATTCGAATATGTTAATTGTAAAAATTACTGTTTTTCATATTTACTTTACCTAAGTTTGTAATATTTATGTCGTCGTTTGAAGGGTAACATCGTCGCTTAGCTGCCCGAATTTTGTCATACGAAGGAAAAACATCAGCTTTTCGTTCCTTCATTGCTAATCTTGTAATTTTGTATGATTCTTTCGTAAGTCGACATTTAATCATATGTGCCAGAGCTTCATCTTCAGTAAAACGCACTACTTTATCTGTACCTTTTAAAGATTTTCGATAAACGTTCAAAATCTTAATAGGGGTATCATTTGAAGCTGTAGTAGCTTCCTCCAACAATTTTGCAGCAGCACGTTTTCCTTCTTTTTGCAGTGCCACTTTTGCCGCGAAATAAATTTGATTTGAAGGAGTTGTAGCACGCAGTTCTTCTGTTTTACGCCTTTTGGTGCGATCGGACGCTTCTGAGAAACTATGAGAAAGTTGAATAAAAGCAAGTAGAGTAAACAAACTACGGATTAAGGAAATCATTAGTGATTCTTTTACTTTGTTAACGGTCTACCGCTAGAAGACTTTATTTCGATATCTCCTCTTGTAGTGTTAAAGGCTCGGTCTAACCAACTTTGATGTTTAGCTTCGAAATAATCCAATCTATGTCTACATAGTATCAATTTAGATTTTAAATTTACCACAAAACTATGAATTCGACTATCCATCACAGGTCGAAGATTATTGTCCATTTTTAAGAGACTGTCTATATGTCCCAGTAAAAAATGTTCATTTTCTATTACTGATTTGGTCCAAAAAGATGATCTGTTGTCTTTCAAAACATTGTATAACATACGATTCGTAATTATAACTTCAGCAGTCATACTGAACTTGAATTATTTTTTTTACTCGTTACTACTCGTTATTACTCGTAGAGTGGTTAATTGTGGCTCTCAATTTTTTAGTATAGTAATTAATACTCTATATAAAAACGCTGTACAAAATTTGAAAGCGAACTTCGTCGAACTTTAAAAGTTATATTCTACAAAAATGTCACATTCATTTATTTTTAGAAAAAAAACTGAGTGCACGAAATACGGGTGGTGTTCACTTACTTTTGGATATATTTTGATGATACTGATGAAATTTGTTCTTGACAGTTGTAAAAACACACAGCACAAACTAATTGCAACGAAAAATTAACTACTTACTGAAAATAACACCTGTAAATATGACGCGTTACCGGTCTTAATGAGAGTGTACGACTTAAGTTAATTATTTTATTTTGAAGGCAGCCTCACGGCAAAACAGTTTACTTGATCGGTTTAGGATATGTGCTGTTTAGGTAAATGGACTTTTCAGAAAGAGTTTATGTAGTTGGAATTTCCAAATTTAAACTTTTGTTTTTTTGGTTTTGTCCAGCTAGAATCGTAATTCAGCCCACTGTGCGTCGTGTACATCTCCGGCAAGTGTATTCTCTTAGAATTTTATCTAAAACATCCACTCCACTTTTTGTTGAATTGTAAAAATTGATAATATTAGGTTTGTAATTATTATTTTCGTCAGAAATAGCATGTTCTCGATGAACGCTCGAAAGTAAAACTACGCATTTTCTTGGTTTTAGGATATACGACACAAGTGTTAGATTTTCAGAAAATATAAAATCGGAAGAGAATTGAGCTCTTCCGGATATTGTTATCAAAGATTTTGGTAAATCCTTTCTATTTTTCCGCATTGTTCCCACTATAAATATGTTATCTTTGAGTAAATCCTCTGCAAGTGAGATATCCGTAAAAAAATTGTCGGTTGTGATAGTTCGATTAGATCCCTTCAAAAACTCTGAAAGAACTCTAACTACTCGTTGTCCTTGTCCTTTCTCCGGTGTGTTTCCGCATTTTCCTAAATACACTTCAAAATTACAACAATAATATGTAGTAGCGTCACATAGGGCCCATAATTTCAGCCCATATTTCCCCGGCTTGCTCGGCATATACACCTTGAATGGACATCTTCCTCGAAATGTTACTAATTGTTCATCAATAGTGCCTACATTAGACGCTCGGTAATTATCTCTGCAATTTCTTGTTAAAATATTTGTATTGGTTCTCAAAGCTGCCAACTTATCGGTCATTTTTCTTTCTTCTCGTGTCTGAAAGTCGTCAAAACGCAAAAATCGTAAAATGTTTGTAAATCTATCACGAGACATAGATGCTCGATAAATTTGTCGACTATAAGCAATCTTTTTCTTCCATAGATCTTTTTTACTTTCACGTGATTCCCGAAAACGGCCAGTAATTAGTAAAATCCCAAAAAATGCCTTCAATTCAACACGGTCTACCGGCTTCCATATATTATTTGAAAACATTTCATAATATTTAACCGCTTTTTCATTTGTATAAGTAATTATAATGTCCATGATTTCATCATTTATAAATAAATCAAAACATTGTTCCATGGTTTCTACACCCTCAGAATTTGCTGTGAGTGTAGCATCATATTTACCAAATTCTGCATCTCTGTTTGTGGGGGAAATATATCTCCATGTTCGTCCACAAACATTTTGGTCTTTACAGTGTGACATATTATTACTATTTTCACCACTAAACTCATCACTTTCATAATCCTCTTCTTCTGGTACTGCATCACTAAAAGTCAATGACGCACATTCATCATCAGAAGACACTTCATTGTTATAATCATCATTATTATTTACAAAATTAGCAAACATTTTATTTTTCGATGTAGATCGTTGCTCTAAAATACACCTTCTGTGAACTAAATCAAGAATTTAATGGCAATTGTATTGTCGCTATAGCCTCTTACACAGACAGACGCCTGGCGCTGTAAAGAAACGGTCGAGACATATTTTTTCGTCGTTTTTTCGTCGGGACGTCCGTTTGACGCCGATCTGACTTAACGCACTCCTTGAGTAACGACAATCTATTTATTACAATTTCTCGCAAAAATTTATTTGGGTCCAAACAGACCCAGGCACCGGAATACGAGGGTTAACAAAATATGCATCAATAAAACAGAAATATTAGTTACAAAAAAAATTAAAATTAAAAATTCTCCAAATAATGCGTATGCAAAAATCTGCGTACAAATAAAGACGCCTTCTCCAAAATATACTTATTTACTTAAATACGTAGTTGGCGATGTTCGCTTTCCGATTTAAATAAAAGATAATCGGTGTCAATTATATTAGCAGAGGCTTAGAAGCTAAAAGTTAGAATGGACACGAAAGGAAAGGAAATTGAATTGGGAGAGAGCAAAATTATTGTAAAGTTATGGAAAGAGGGAAAATCTTTTCGAAAAATAGGAGAAACTGTCGGCAGGTCACACTCTTCCATTCAAAGAGTAATTAATAATTATAAAGACACTGAAGATTACCTCTCACGTCCGCGATCTGATAGACCACCCCTTTTAACAAACAGAGAGAAGCGAAAAATTGTACAGCAGGTTAGAAAAGAACCTAGGCTGACGGCAAAAAATAGTAGAAAATGTACAAGAAGAATTTCATAAAACTATCAGCAAAGATACGGTGAGAAGGACGTTAAAAAAAGCTAACTATCACAGTCGCGTTGCACGAAAAAGGCCATTTGTGTCAGGTCAATCGTCAGAAGCGGATCGCCTTTGCAAAAAAACTCTTACAATTAGACAAGCCCATTGAATTCTGGGAGAAAGTTCTCTTTACAGATGAGAGCAAATTTTGCATTTTCGGCATTAAGGGTAAACAACTTGTATGGAGAAAACCTAATAGTGCCCTTAATCCCGAAAATTTGAAAGCGACTGTAAAACACGGAGGTGGTGGAGTTATGGTTTGGGGGTGTATGTGCACCAAAGGGGTGGGAAGGTTGGTTTTCATAACATCGACAATGGACCATAAAATGTATATAGACATTTTAAAAGAAAATTTGAAGCCTAGCATCGAAAGCTTGGGCTTGGGGCCCGAATACTTTTTTCAACAAGATAATGACCCCAAACATTGCGCCCACAACACTAAGCTTTGGCTACTATACAATACCCCAAAGCAACTTAAAGCACCTCCACAATCGCCGGACTTGAATCCCATCGAACACCTCTGGGATTTACTGGAACGCAGGATTCGGCAACACAACATAACGTCGAAGGAAACGTTAAAAAATGTTATGATTGAGGAATGGGCCAAAATCAGTCCGGACGAAACGAAGAAATTAGTGCACTCCATGCCTAAACGTTTAAGGGAGGTCATTAAACGTAAAGATTATCCGACCTCATATTAATATAGAAACAATGATCTCATTTATGAATTTTTTATACACTCAGCAGCAGAAGTCTGCGTACAAAAAACTTGTAATACTTTAATTGAAAAAATAAGAGTCATAATCTAATGTGATAAACTTGATTTTTTTTATTTTGTATATTAACTACGTATAATTCTATTAACAAAATATGCTTCAACAAAACAGAAACAATAGTTACAGAAAAAAATCAAAACTAAAAATTCTACAAATAACGGGTATGCAAAAATCTGCGTACAAGTCAGGACAGTATTTATAAAAAATTCATAAATGAGATCATTGTTTCTATATTAATATGAGGTCGGATAACCTTTACGTTTAATGACCTCCCTTAAACGTTTAGGCATGGAGTGCACTAATTTCTTCGTTTCGTCCGAACTGATTTTGGCCCATTCCTCAATCATAACATTTTTTAACGTTTCCTTCGACGTTATGTTGTGTTGCCGAATCCTGCGTTCC
The DNA here is from genome assembly GCA_036711965.1 of Onthophagus sagittarius. NCBI lineage: Eukaryota > Metazoa > Arthropoda > Insecta > Coleoptera > Scarabaeidae > Onthophagus > Onthophagus sagittarius. The sequence continues at coordinate 34,263,298 of JASERS010000005.1, forward strand.
AGTAAATCAAAGAGGTGTTCGATGGGATTCAAGTCCGGCGATTGTGGAGGTGCTTTAAGTTGCTTTGGGGTATTGTATAGTAGACAAAGCTTAGTGTTGTGGGCGCAATGTTTGGGGTCATTATCTTATTGAAAAAAGTATTCGGGCCCCAAGCCCAAGTTTTCGATGCTAGGCTTCAAATTTTCTTTTAAAATGTCTATATACATTTTATGGTCCATTGTTGATGTTATGAAAACCAACCTTCCCACCCCTTTGGTACACATACACCCCCAAACCATAACTCCACCACCTCCGTGTTTTACAGTCGCTTTTAAATTTTCGGGATTAGGTTTTCTCCATACAAGTTGTTTACCCTTAATGCCGAAAATGCAAAATTTGCTCTCATCTGTAAAGAGAACTTTCTCCCAGAATTCAATGGGCTAATTTGGCGATTGTTGACTCCAGGTTCATTGTGTATATCAATAATAAAAGAAGAAGGAAAGAAAATCCTTTTTTTCACAATGATATAAATATTTATTTATTTCTTTTCAATCTGTACTACACGTGTTTCGCTTTTTTCTTAAAAGCGTCATCAGGTACAACTGTATTAAATTAAAATTAGAAAAGTTAAAAATAAGTTGATTTTATGAAATAAAATATAATTACCGTCAGTTACATCAGAGGTTGCAAGAAATTAAGCGAAGAGAAAAATGCGAAGACATTGGGTGATCCTGAACTCTCGTCATTAAACGTTGAAGAAGCAAATACCAATCTTTTCTTTAATTTAAAATTATTGAAAAATATGAAATTTTGTTTTTTTTTGTTTGACAATTATTAATGTAATAAAATAATTTCAGATTTTTGCATTTCAACATTAATAATTGTCAAACAATACAATTATTATATTGTAAAAATTATTATAATTATTATATTATATTGTAATTTATTAATTGTATAAATAATTATATTTTATTTCATAAAATCAACTTATTTTTAACTTTTCTAATTTTAATTTAATACAGTTGTTCCTGATGACGCTTTTAAGAAAAAAGCGTCATTTTATTAAAAATCATTTTTATTTAAAAGTCATTATTATTAAAAATGTAATAAAATAATTTCAGATTTTTGCATTTCAACATTAATAATTGTCAAACAAAAAAACAAAATTTCATATTCTTCAATAATTTTAAATTAAAGAAAAGATTGGTATTTGCTTCTTCAACGTTTAATGACGAGAGTTCAGGATCACCCAATGTCTTCGCATTTTTCTCTTCGCTTAATTTCTTGCAACCTCTGATGTAACTGACGGTAATTATATTTTATTTCATAAAATCAACTTATTTTTAACTTTTCTAATTTTAATTTAATACAGTTGTACCTGATGACGCTTTTAAGAAAAAAGCGAAACACGTGTAGTACAGATTGAAAAGAAATAAATAAATATTTATATCATTGTGAAAAAAAGGATTTTCTTTCCTTCTTCTTTTATTATCAATGGGCTAAGGGAAGAGTTTTTTTGCAAAGGCGATCCGCTTCTGACGATTGACCTCTGACACAAATGGCTTTTTCGTGCAACGCGACTGTGATAGTTAGCTTTTTTTAACGTCCTTCTCACCGTATCTTTGCTGATAGTTTTATGAAATTCTTCTTGTACATTTTCTACTATTTTTTTTGCCGTCAGCCTAGGTTCTTTTCTAACCTGCTGTACAATTTTTCGCTTCTCTCGGTTTGTTAAAAGGGGTCGCTTCTCTCGGTCAGATCGCGGACGTGAGAGGTAATCTTCAGTGTCTTTATAATTATTAATTACTCTTTGAATGGAAGAGTGTGACCTGCCGACAGTTTCTCCTATTTTTCGAAAAGATTTTCCCTCTTTCCATAACATTACAATAATTTTTCTCTCTCCCAATTCAATTTCCTTTCCTTTCGTGTCCATTCTAACTTTTAGCTTCTAAGCCTCTGCTAATATAATTGACACCGATTATCTTTTATTTAAATCGGAAAGCGTACATCGCCAACTACGTATTTAAGTAAATAAGTATATTTTGGAGAAGGCGTCTTTATTTGTACGCAGATTTTTGCATACGCATTATTTGGAGAATTTTTAATTTTAATTTTTTTGGTAACTAATATTTCTGTTTTATTGATGCATATTTTGTTAATAGAATTATATGTAGTTAATACACAAAATAAAAAGAAAATTGAAGTTTATCACATTAGATCATGACCCTTATTTTTTCAGTTAAAGTGTTAGAAGTTTTTTGTACGCAGACTTCTGCTGCTAAGTGTATTTTCTTTACACAATTTTTGTTATTTCATACAATCATATAATAATAATAAGTAACAATAATAAATGTCTATTGTCTTTATTAATATATGATAACAATCTTGTAATTAGGGTCTTTTTTAACCCTCCGTCTGTCGGGTGTGTTCTACGAGTCCACGACAAAATGATTATGTGAAATATAATCTATATGTTACAGGTAAAATGTGCATTTCAGTTAATGTACACATTAACTAGTCAATGTATACATTTACGTAACGTTTTAGTGAAAGTATTTACTAATCATAGAGTGTATGTATACATTTACTAGTGAATGTGTACATATACTAGGTAGTGTATACATTTGCTAACAAATATCTGTAAAAGTTGTTCCAAAGGACGGTATAATTTTCTTAATAGACGGAATTGCATGTGCTGCAAGTGGTAAGTAAGTATAGTAATAAATTCATTTTTGAAATAATATCAAAAAACAGAAAAATAACTGGAAGCTTTTTTGTACTAAGATATGTAACAAAAATTTAAATACGGATTTTTTAATACAAATATTTATTTCTTAAAATAAAAATACAAAAACAAACAATATACAGAACAAATTCGTTCATCTATTAATGCAAATACAACTTTTATTTATTACAACATGGTAAACTTTTTTGTTTGAATCCATGTTGCAAGTTTATTAAATATGTAAAATATAAAGTAACACAACTTCTTTACTTGCTATTGTTTATTTGTTCGGTACCGGTTTCGAGTTTTACAATCTCATCATCAGCCGAATCTACAAATTAAAATTGGAAATCAAATATAATCGTCGATATTTTGTTTATTCAATTATATGTGTTTTTTGCAAAATATTTCTTTAAAATTTTTAATAAATAATAAAATTAAAATTAAAAACTTACGTCAAAATATTAAAATACTACAAAATGGTAATAAATATATAAAACATTTACACAGAACAATTTACACGAACTACACAAATACAGAAGAAAACTTGAAATGGACAGGTTTTATTGTATGCTAAAAATTGTAGGTGTATCTTCTTTGAGCAAAGTAAGAGGGATTGATTTAGAGAAGAAGATACAAATTAAATTTTGAAATTTATAATATTTTGAGAAACGTAAATAAAGGATTGTAGACGTGTGTTACTTAATCATTTAATAAATTGAAATTTATGTCCTTTTTGTGTTTGTCGATTTCGTACATTTCCAATAAATCCATTTTAAAACCTTTGTTGCAATGGTGGATTTTGGGTCGGGATAATTTGTTCATTAAGGCTTATAATATTACTGTTAATTTCAATAAACTTGTTGATTTCCTACATTTCCATTATTTCCATAAGGTTACTTTTATTAAGTTGCTGTAGTAATTTAATATTTTTATTTTCGTCAAATTCGTTAGTTTAGTATTAGATGTTGTCCGAATGCCGATTTTGAACTGTTTTATGTTCTTTAAACCTTATTTGGATACTTTTCCCCGTTTCACCTATGTACGTGGCTGAACAGGTTCCACATTGCAATTGGTATATGCCACTTTAAGCGAGAGTTGTAGTCTTGTTTTTGTTATTAACTAACAATGCCTTAAAACTGTTTTTGTTTTTAAATGTCACTGTTATGTTAAACTTATGGAACATTTTCTTGATTTTATGGGATATTTCTCCTGGGTAAGTTATGGATCTGTACGTTGTTGGTGTATCAGGTTTTCGGTCGGATAGATAAACATCTAATTTTCAACAACCACGAATTTGACGAAAATAAAAATATTAAATTACTACACCAACTTAACATACGAAATCAAAAAGTTTATTGAAATTAACAGTAATATTATAAGCCTTAATGAACAAATTATCCCGACCCAAAAAGCAATCTATAGTTGCCTGCGAAATCCGTACCTAAAACACAAAAATAAAAAACAAAAACAAAAACAAAAAAACCTAACGTCACACAATAACCTTTAACGTAAATTTTGAAAAATTTTAATTAATTTTTCTAATTTGTTAATAATTACGTAAGATTTTACTATTTTATTTTTATATTAATATGTTCATTTTTCGTATGTTGTAAACTTGTAGGTATCTACTGAAGAAGAGCAAGGCTCGAAACTAGTTTAATAAATTTTAATTATCACCAGAAGTAAATTTTTTAAAAAAGACCCTAATTTAATAATTGGTGAAAAAAGGATAACAAAAATTATTTATATTGATTTTGTAATTGTTCTAAATTCTGTTTCTAAATCAAATAATAAATTTTTAAAATTATCTGAAGGGATGGTTAGACCACCAAACGACAATCCCTCCAACCATGAAGACTTTACAATATAGACTTGAGAATAATCTCCTAATTCAGGATAACACTAGTTTACAAATTTTAATCAATTTTTTCCTCAAAGTCTGCGCTTTTTTATAATGTGATGAATGCTGTGCTGATTCTGAAACTGTCTTCAGTTTTTCTCAATCACGTCCAGTTTTCGAGATATACCCAAAAAGACGGAAAATGGTAAATTAAAAAACACAGTAACGGTTCATGTTCAGTATATTTGTTATTTTGCAAAGAGTGCTTCTGTACCTATACGGACATGAAAGTGGAGATCCAGACGAATATTTTGAGATATTGATAGCATAAATGGAACTCTCCGTTATTTTGCTACACCCTAAAACATCTCAACAAAATCTAATTTTTTGGCATTTTTCCCAATTGTTTTTTCACTTCATCGCACCGTAACGAAAAAGAATTATTTATGAACAAAAAAGTTAGTTATTCTATCTTCTAGAACATTTAATTCTCTAAATTTCGAAGCATTGAACATCATGGTCGAATGTATATTATCAGAGATATCGTTAATTTACGACAATCGTGCAAAATTTCATTTTTTGCCATTTTCAGTGTATGGCTGAAACATTACTACAGACAATTTTTTTTGATAAAGAAGATTTTAAACGTTGGAGGCACTAAGTATAAACATTAAATGCACTAAAATTAATATCATTTTACCTCTTCTAATTGTTGAACATTAAGCATAATTGGTCAGGAGGATTTGATTTGGCAGAGTTCCATTATGTGCACTCTGGTGGTTGGTTGATCTTACAAACGATACCTTTCTTTATGGTTTTATTTATATCGTCTAGGTTTATATTACAGAACTTTTATGGAATTAAATTTTATATTTAAAGTATACTCCTTTACTTATTGTTAGTATAATGCGGGATATGATTACTTTTCAACAATTTTTTGTATGTTTGTTTGAATCCATGTTGCAAGTTTATTAAATATGTAAAATATAAAGTAACACAACTTCTTTGCTTGCTATTGTTTATTTGTTCGGTACCGGTTTCGAGTTTTACAATCTCATCATCAGCCGAATCTACAAATTAAAATTGGAAATCAAATATAATCGTCGATATTTTGTTTATTTAATTATATGTGTTTTTTGCAAAATATTTCTTTAAAATTTTTAATAAATAATAAAATTAAAATTAAAAACTTACGTCAAAATATTAAAATACTACAAAATGGTAATAAATATATAAAACATTTACACAGAACAATTTACACGAACTACACAAATACAGAAGGAAACTTGAAATGGACAGGTTTTATTGTATGCTAAAAATTGTAGGTGTATCTTCTTTGAGCAAAGTAAGAGGGATTGATTTAGAGAAGAAGATACAAATTAAATTTTGAAATTTATAATGTTTTGAGAAACGTAAATAAAGGATTGTAGACGTGTGTTACTTGATCATTTAATAAATTGAAATTTATGTCCTTTTTGTGTTTGTCGATTTTGTACATTTCCAATAAATCCATTTTAAAACCTTTGTTGCAATGGTGGATTTTGGGTCGGGATAATTTGTTCATTAAGGCTTATAATATTACTGTTAATTTCAATAAACTTGTCGATTTCGTACATTTCCATTATTTCCATGAGGTTACTTTTATTAAGTTGCTGTAGTAATTTAACATTTTTATTTTCGTCAAATCCGTGGTTGTTGAAAATTAGATGTTGTCCGAATGCCGATTTTGAACTGTTTTATGTTCTTTAAACCTTATTTGGATACTTTTCCCCGTTTCACCTATGTACGTGGCTGAACAGGTTCCACATTGCAATTGGTATATGCCACTTTAAGCGAGAGTTGTAGTCTTGTTTTCGTTATTAACTAACAATGCCTTAAAACTGTTTTTGTTTTTAAATGTCACTGTTATGTTGAACTTATGGAACATTTTCTTGATTTTATGGGATATTTCTCCTGGGTAAGTTATGGATTTGTACGTTGTTGGTGTATCAGGTTTTCGGTCGGATAGGGAAGTTGTTTCTTGAAGATTATATTTGTTTTGTATTATCGAAAATATTCGTTGGATATATGTCGGTGGGAGGCTGTTTTCGTTTGCAATTTGGTGGATAATTTCGATCTCTTTTTCTAGGTCTTGTTGTTTCAATTTTTCAAATTATCATTCCTGCAGACAAAAACGCTGGAATGATAATTTTAACCAAAGATCTCTACATAAATAAGACTGTTGTATGCACTACCTAAGTTCACAAAAATGGAATACCAATAAGACCCATTATAACCTCCATTGAATCCAGCACATACAAACTCGCAAAACTTTTACAAAAATTTATAATAAATGACATCAATTTTAAACCAAACTATACCATAATTAATCGTTACCAACTTCCTGATTTACTTGACAAAATACAGCTACCAGAAGGTTTCAAAATGATCTCATTTGATGTCAATAACCTATATACAAACATACCCATAACCGACACAATAACGATATTAGAAGAAATATTAAAGACTGACCTCAAAAACAAATACAAATCTCGCTCCATCTTAACGCTATTAAAACTATGCTTAGAACAAAATTTTTGTATCTTTAACGATAAGTACTATCAATATCTAGATGGATTACCAATGGGATCACCATTGAGTAGTATGATGGCAGATATTTTCATGGACAACCTAGAGAAAAATCAAATTATGTGTGACAAAAACCCATATAGAGACGATATTATCATATGGACAAGATACGTAGACGACATTTTAGTACTGATTCTTTAATCAGACGACCAACATATAACAGAACAACTTATTGCCTGCCCAGCAAGCCGGCTTTCGTGCAAATCATATTACCTCAACATAGCTGTAGTACAACAGTAACTATGCTGGGGTTCAAAGATGATGTTTTAAGGGCAATTGAAAATGGCATGCTGACTGCCGTGGTACTCTTAGACTTTTCTAAAGCCTTTGATACCAATAGTAACACATTACTTTATCGTATTTTGAAATTTTTGAAGGGTAGGACACAAAAAGTTAAAGTTGGAAATTAAGTGTGGCGAGAGATTGGTGTAGGTTTGGGTGTTCCTCTGTGATCCTGTTGATTTCTTCAAAGATTAGCATGTATGCCGATGACATTCAAGTATATCAGTCGTTTTTTGTGTAGTGAGAGTCATGATGTGGAGGAAAGTTTAAATAAGTACTTGTGGGATATTCAAAGGCTTGCTAATTATCATCATTTAAAAATCAACCCTGAAAAATCAATGTAGATTTGTTTTGGAAGTCCTGTAGGGATTGGGCGGGTAGACATTGATATCAAATTGAGGGAAAAACGTTTGCAGCGTGTAGATATTGTGTAATGTAATAGACGACCAACATATTGATAATCTTCATGAATACATTAACAGTTAACCCCAATATTAACTTCACTATCGAGACTGAAAACAATCAAAAATTAAATTTCTTAGATTATACACTACGACATTCAAACAACAAAATTAAATATGACATATACAGAAAATCTACACAAACTAGTACCACCATCCCATTCGATTCTCATCATGATGAAACTCATAAAATGGCAGCATACCGGGCTTATATACACAGAGCTTTCCATTCAAAATTGGAACAACAAGACCTAGAAAAAGAGATCGAAATTATCCACCAAATTGCAAACGAAAACAGTTTCCCACCGACATTTACCCAACGAATATTTTCGAAAATACAAAACAAATATAATCATCAAGAAACAACTTCCCTATGCGACCGAAAACCTGATACACCAACAACGTACAGATCCATAACTTACCCAGGAGAAATATCCCATATACTCAAGAATATGTTCCATAAGTTCAACATAACAATGATATTTAAAAACAAAAACAATCTTAAGGCATTATTAGTTAATAACAAAAACAAGACTACAACTCTCGCTAAAAGTGGCATATACCAATTGCAATGTGGGACCTGTTCAGCCACGTACATAGGTGAAACGGGGAGAAGTATCCAAATAAGGTTCAAAGAACATAAAACAGTTCAAAATCGGCATTCGGACAACATCTAATTTTCAACAACCACAAATTTGACGAAAATAAAAATATTAAATTACTACACCAACTTAATGTACGAAATCAAAAAGTTTATTGAAATTAACAGTAATATTATAAGCCTTAATGAACAAATTATCCCGACCCAAAAAGCAATCTATAGTTGCCTGCGAAATCCGTACCTAAAACACAAAAATAAAAAACAAAAACAAAAAAACCGAACGTCACACAATAACCTTTGACGTAAATTTTGAAAAAAATTAATTTTTCTAATTTGTTAATAATTACGTAAGATTTTACTATTTTATTTTTATATTAATATGTTCATTTTTCGTATGTTGTAAGCTTGTAGGTATCTACTGAAGAAAAGCAAGGCTCGAAACTAGTTTAGGAAAAATAAATTTTAATTATCACCAGAAGTAAATTTTTTAAAAAAGACCCTAATTTAATAATTGGTGAAAAAAGGATAACAAAAATTATTTATATTGATTTTGTAATTGTTCTAAATTCTGTTTCTAAATCAAATAATAAATTTTTAAAATTATCTGAAGGGATGGTTAGACCACCAAACGACAATCCCTCCAACCATGAAGACTTTACAATATAGACTTGAGAATAATCTCCTAATTCAGGATAACACTAGTTTACAAATTTTAATCAATTTTTTCCTCAAAGTCTGCGATTTTTTTATAATGTAGAATGCTGTGCTGATTCTGAAACTGTCTTCAGTTTTTCTCAATCACGTCCAGTTTTCGAGATATACCCAAAAAGACGGAAAATGGTAAATTAAAAAACACTGTAACGGTTCATGTTCAGTATATTTGTTATTTTGCAAAGAGTGCTTCTGTGGCTATACGGACATGAAGGTGGAGATCCAGACGAATATTTTGAGATATTGATAGCATAAATCGAACTCTCCGTTATTTTGCTACACCCTAAAACATCTCAACAAAATCTAATTTTTTGGCATTTTTCCCAATTTTTTTTCACTTCATCGCACCGTAACGAAAAAGAATTATTTATGAACAAAAAAGTTAGTTATTCTATCCTCTAGAACATTTAATTCTCTAAATTTCGAAGCATTGAACATCATGGTCGAATGTACATATATTATCAGAGATTTCGTTAATTTACGACAATCGTGCAAAATTTCATTTTTTGCCATTTTCAGTGTATGGCTGAAACATTACTACAGACAATGTTTTTTTGATAAAGAAGATTTTAAACGTTGGAGGCACTAAGTATAAACATTAAATGCACTAAAATCAATATCATTTTACCTCTTCTAATTGTTGAACATTAAGCATAATTGGTCAGGAGGATTTGATTTGGCAGAGTTCCATTATGTGCACTCTGGTGGTTGGTTGATCTTACAAACGATACCTTTACAGAACTTTTATGGAATTAAATTTTATATTTAATGTATACTCCTTTACTTATTGTTAGTATAATGCGGGATATGATTACTTTTCAACAATTTTTTGTATGTTTGTTTGAATCCATGTTGCAAGTTTATTAAATATGTAAAATATAAAGTAACACAACTTCTTTGCTTGCTATTGTTTATTTGTTCGGTACCGGTTTCGAGTTTTACAATCTCATCATCAGCCGAATCTACAAATTAAAATTGGAAATCAAATATAATCGTCGATATTTTGTTTATTCAATTATATGTGATTTTTGCAAAATATTTCTTTAAAATCTTTAATAAATAAAAAATTAAAATTAAAAACTTACGTCAAAATATTAAAATACTACAAAATGGTAATAAATATATAAAACATTTACACAGAACAATTTACGCGAACTACACAAAACAGAAGAAAACTTGAAATGGACAGGTTTTATTGTATGCTAAAAATTGTAGGTGTATCTTCTTTGAGCAAAGTAAGAGGGATTGATTTAGAGAAGAAGATACAAATTAAATTTTGAAATTTATAATGTTTTGTGAAATTTATGTCCTTTTTGTGTTTGTCGATTTCGTACATTTCCAATAAATCCATTTTAAAACCTTTGTTGCAATGGTGTATCAATTTAGCATTTTTATAATTTATTTTATGCCCTGTTTCAATGGCATGCCTATATACATTAGAATTTTCTTTTGTTTGATGTTCATATATTCTAGTTTCTAGTTTTCGACCCGTTTGTCCTACATATATAGAATTACAGTTTGTACATTCAATGGAATAAACCCCACTCTTTTGAAGATAATTAGTATTATTATGACAATTTGTTAATAGTTTCAAAATTGAATTTTGATTTGAAAAAGCCAGTGTGATGTTATTGTTAGAAAATATTTTTTTAGATTTGAAACTTAAGTGTATTAAAGGGTATTGGTTTATATAAATTGTTATTTGGGTTTTTTGTATATATTGGGTCTTGTTGTTTTTGTAATTTTTGATATAGTTTATTAATTAATTTGTGTGGGTATTTATTTTGATCTGCGATTTTAAGTATATATTTTAATTCTTTATCTTTGTTAATGTTCGATAATGGATATTTAAGAACTCTATTTATCAGATAGTGAAATCCTGCCATTTTGTGCGAAAATGCATGTGCGGAGTAATAGGGAATAATAGTAGGGACTACTGTAGGTTTTCGATATATATCATACTCGATGCATTTGTTACGTCTTGTTAAGGTTAGATCCAAAAAATTTAATTTATTGTTTTTCTCTGTTTCTAAGGTAAATTTTAAATTATTATGTATTTCATTTATATATTCAAGAAATTTGTTTAAAGTTTCGACGCCCCCTTCCCAAATACAAAAAACATCATCAACGTATCGTACCCATTTTACAATGTATTTTCTATAAGGATTTGTATTATTGATTATGAATTGTGTTTCTATATGATTTAGATATATGTCTGATATGATACCTGATAAAGGCATTACCATAGGTAGTCCTTGAGCAATTTTATAGTAATCATCGTCAAATGTACAATAATTCTGTTCAATAATATGTTTAGTTATTTTATTAAGATTTTCAATTATGTTGTTATTTTTATTTCTAAATGTATTCTTGAACATTGTTGATATTAAATTTAGTGTTAAATCTGTTGGAACATTTGAGTATAAATTAGTAACATCAAAAGATACCAGTAAAGAATTGTTGTTTAGTTCAATGTTACTTGTTGCTTTTATAAAATCAATGGAGTTTGAAGTGGTAAATAATGGTTTAAAATTTATTATACGTAATACATTCAGCATAAAGTTAGCTAATTTAGAAGTAGGAGAGTTTTGGAAGGCTGTAATGGGTCGTATAGGCATATTTTCTTTATGTAATTTTGGTAATGAATATAATTTGGGAATTGTTGGGTTCATGTGTATAAACTTGTTGCTGAAAAAATTATTATTGCCATGTGATTGATTTAAATTAGGGGAAAATTCGATTAGAGTCTCTTTTTATTGATTGATTAAATTTTTTGTTTTTCTGATGATTGTATCTAATGGATTTTTGTTTAGTTTCACATAATTATTTTGTTTCATATATTCTTTAGTTTTTTGATTATATTCTTCTCTATTGATAATGACAATACCAGCTCCCTTATCTGCTTTTACAAATACGGCGTTTTCTTTTTTAAGTTTTTAATTTTTTAATTTTTTGTATGTCTTTGGGTTGATTTCCGTAATAACATTCCAGCGATAATCTCCATTCATCCCTGCGTCCCAGTAACCTTTACAACATATTTCCAATGTCATTAAATTTTGATTGAACTGCTCGCCTTGTTCGTCACGATCCGCTTCAGGATTGCATGAAAAGAAATATAGGTACAAATGGAGAAAATGGATTTTGAGCGACATCTTTGCATTTATGTCATGGTAATCGTACAATAAATTATAAATTGCAGAAATTATTTTGCGAGAATTCTCATCCTTATGGTTTTCTAAAAATCCATGGATGGTTTGTTTGAAGCTAATCCTTGCTCCTTTTGTTGTCAATGTTGACATTAATTCGTTGTCATTTATTAATTTTCCTATTTGATGGGCAACAAATATGTCTTCTTTTAGTTGAGCGTTCGATATTTGTGGAACGAGCTGGGTGAGATATTTAAATACTAGGCCTTCTGGATTCAACGTTTTCGCAAATTTTATCATCAAACCCAGTTTGATGTCTAATGGAGGCAATATGACAGATGCTGGTCTTACCAGAAGTTTATTTAAGACATTGAAAGCTTTGGACACATCATGATGCTCTCTCGCTTAGCTATCCCTCAAATAAATAAAACAACAATATTTTGTAAAATCGCCTTGTAAGTCTGTAACCACCACAATTACCTGAACAATTACCTGTTAATACTTAAAAAGAAGAAGTTAGTACATTTCTTTACTGCGGGAACTACTTTTAAATCTACAGAAACTTTCCATTCAAATGCGTTATACTGAATTAGTGTAAAAATAATAACATTAATATTAATGTGATTTAATGTTTATAGTTGGTGCCTGGAACAGCAAATACATCTTTATTTAAAAAGATATATCCATAGTAGTGTTTCAACAATACAGTGAAAACGGCAAAAAATGAAATTTTGCACGATTGTCTTAAATTAACGATATCTCTGGTAAAATACGTTCCATCATGATGTTCAATGCTTCGAAATTTAGAGAATTAAATATTCTACAGGATAGAATAGCAAACTTTTTTGTTCATATATAATTCTTTTTCGTTACGGTGCGATGAAGTGAAAAAAAATGGGAAAAATACCAAAAAATTTGATTGTGTTGAGTTGTTTTAGGCTGTAGCAAAATAACGGAGGGTCCAATTTATGCCATCAATACCTCAAAATGTTCGCGTTGATCTCCACTTTCATGTCACAGAAACTTGAAGAAGGAAGCACACTTTGCAAAATAACAAATGTGCTGAACATGAACCGTTACTGTTTTTTTTTAATTTACCACTTTCAACATTTTTGGGTATATTTCGAAAACTGATGGAGAAAAACTGAAGACAGTTTCAGAATCAGCACAACATTCTACATTACAAAAAATATCGCAGTTTTTGAGATTTTTCTTGTAAACTAGTGTAATTTAACTTTTTTTGCAATCCAACCTCCTAAATAAAAAAATCCGTCCCCTTCATTAGATCGTTGTACTATTTCCATTATTCAGATTATTTTCATCTGCATTATAACCAGTAGATAATGATGAAGTATGTGATGATGTTGGTTTGTCACGAACAATGTCTATACTGCGAAATATTTTTCCGACAATAAACTCATCTCGTTTTTCTTCATTCGTATTAGTGTTCTGAGATAATAAAGCTGGTTTACTTAATATAATAATTTGCAATTTTTGCAGCGCTTTTAGCGGAGTAGAGTGATCGTTTAACCTCTCATGTCCGCACTTACGAAAACAAATATTCCAGAACATCTTGATTCAACCGATGAGTTGATATACAGGTGTCTCACGTAACTGGTTCATTAGACCTTTTTTTAGGGTCCACTATTCGTAGAGACTTGAAATGTTGGTAACATGGATTATTCATTCCGATCTATTAATCTAAAATATTTTCAAGATGGACACTACTTCCGGTCTACCGGAAGTAGACCTCAACTTCGTTATTTTAAACGGAATGCTATAGTTTTTATTACACCATTCAATTATACGTAAGAAAATATGTTGACTTTAATAAAAGTTGTTGATTTTAAGTGTTTTTTGTCAAATATCACCTTGCTCTTTACTCAGCCAACGTTAATTCAAAAACGGTTTGCATTGGTACGATAACTCTTCATATGCTGTTAAATAGATTGTCATTTGTTGTATCAGTATATCTTATACAGGATGATCAAAAATTGAGTTATCGTTTCTCTGTATTCAATTGCGTGACAGTCGAAAATTTTAAATGGAACGCCCCATATCTTTTTAGCCTGTCAGAAAGAGAATTTAATTCTCTACTAATTATCTATAAACATTCCTATACCTATTTATTATAGTTTTCTTGCTATTGAGGAATATATCAAAATCATACGTAAAATGCTACAAATCGCTTGTGTTTTTGTTGGAAGTCCATGTACTTTGACAGCTTTTTGTATAATTTATTTAAATTATTGTTGGTATTCTTTATATAATGAACTGTGATTGAATAAGCTGTAGATTGCTAGCTGTTATTTACCAAAAATAACCAAAAGAAAACCGAATAAATGAAACAATGAAAAACAACAATTTAATGACAAAAATTAAAATCAACAACATAAAAGAATCAAAAATTTAAAATTATAAAAATAAGTTAAGGGAATTTAATTCTCTACATACTATCCAGAAACTTTCCTGTGCCTATCTGTTCTAATTACCCTCATATTTGGAAATCAATGGAAGCATGCAATGCTGGAAAGCTTCTGGTTTTTATGTTAGAACGCTATGAAGTTTTGACAGCATTTCATCCATGTTTATGTTATTATTACTTAGTTTTGTCATCATCCGCATTGTTTTTGAATATCATTGCGAATTATTCCAACGCCAACATTTTAAATTCGTTTTATATTCATGGCGGATGTAACACAGTATTGGATAGGATCTGTTTCTTAGTTTTGGAAAGATCAAAATAACAAGAAACCATAAATTTCTATCGCCAGCAGTTTAATATAATGGAATAAATGTTTTGTCATATTTTGTTGCTTTACCAAATTCTTCGGTAAGAGGTGCTTCGATCAATTTGGATAAATAATATTTTCCAAGAAAGCACCCTTAATAAATAATGTGAACCCTCTGGGAATATCTCGCCCATCATTAGGTCGAATATTACGCCGCATTGTTGTTACACTATAACCTAGCTATAGTATTAACACTAGATCTAGAACTAGAAACTTTAGGATTTAGCCGTACGTCTCTTTAGACGGCAAAACCTTTATGTTTCTAGTTGGGTAGAGTTGGGTTTCGTCTAAAGAGATGTATGACCAAACGTAAATGTTTTTCGTTCTAGATCTAGTATTAACACTAACGTTAGTGTTGACCCAATTTTTAGTTGTTATTCAGTCTTAAATTGTTGTATACTTGTATCAAAGTAAAACTAGAACTAACACTAGATCTACTACTACAAAATTTCAGTTCAGCTGTGCGTCGTCACAATCTGAATTTTTCTAGTGCTAGGTCTAGTGTTAGTTTTAGTTTTAATTTCCATTAAGTGCTTGATTGTTATAAATACTTCTGAAACAAAAAGTATAATTAATACTAGAAGTACAACCTAGCTATACAATTGACACTAGACCTAGAACTACAAATATTAGGATTTAGCCGTACGTCTCTTTACACGGCTAAACCCTAAATATTTTTCGTTATAGGACTAATATTAGCTATAGCGTTTGTGTTGGCTCTATTTTTAGATATAATTCATTATTAAATGGTGATATATTTGTATCAAAGTAAAACTAGAACTAACATTAGACCCAGTTTAACTGTGCCTCCTCGGATCTTTCTAGTACTAAGTCTTGTGTTAGTTCTACTTTTAATTGCCGTGTAGTGCTTGAGTGTTGTAAATTCTTCTAGAACTAAAAGTATAATTAATACTAGACTTAGAAGCAAATTGATATTTTTATTTCTTTGTGATTAAATTAATTCATTCGAATTAATAAAGATATTCATGTATTATTATAAAGTTTTAAAATTGATTAGTACTCACTGTTTTGGGGTAAATACCAAATTTATAAATACCTATCCATCAGGTTGACCTATCCAACAATTGATACCCTCTCACGTTGGGTCACGCATGACCTATCGTGACCAGGTGGAATTCACGTAATTTGCACATCTACGCATATGGGTCATTCTCAAAAAGGGTGGAAAAACGATTTTTCAGAAAAAAGATTATATAATTGCGTTTCTAGGTTATATATTTACAAAATAAATAAAAGAAAAAATTAACGATGATATTGTTTTTATTTTTTAAAATCGGTGCGACACTGTTTCGATTGCCTAGCAATCTTCGACGGGCACGACTAAAAGTACAAAACATGTAATTAACATATTAAAATTATAATTATGTATGTAAATACCGTCAAAAGGATGAAAAATACAAAAAAAAACATCAAAATAATATAAAATAAAACACAGAAATGGCGATAACGAATCGTGAAACTCAAGTGAGTGAGAGACTTACACCATCTACAGATTCCAACAAACTGGATAGGTTTTTTTTGATGAGCAACGCGGTGCGCAGGGTTATTTAAAATAAACGGGTGGAGGTGGTCAAGTTAATCCGAAGCAAATCTATTGAAATTAAATTTGGTTGACGTATCTAAGAAAAAATCTGTTGTTGTTAAAGTCCGTGAGGCCGTTCAGAAGAAAATCGTTATTTATGTTATTGTGTTTATTTATGAACATTTCCTCCAAAACATCTAGTTCTTTTGATTTTTTGACTTGTTTTAGTAAAATTATTTCATTGTCAATCTTATGTTTTGTGTTTTGTATATGTTTATATATTGCAGAATTTTCTTTTGATAAATGTTCTTTCAATCTGGTTTTTAAATTACGGCCAGTTTGACCTATGTAGAAAGAGTCACAGTCATTGTAGTTGATTCTGTATACGCCGCTTAATTCGTCTTTAATTAACATAGGTTCATTACCTATGTTTATTATTTAAGATATATGTACTTATTCTATTGTTTGAGGTATATGCGGGGATGATGTTAAATTTATTGAGATTTTGTTTGAGTTTGTGTTGAATTGAAGCTACGAAAGGAACCGCTAAATATTTGAATTTGTTTGAATAATGTGGGAAGATAAGTTTGTTAATGTGAGAGTTTTGTTGTAAATCCTCTGCATGTCTGAGATGTTGTAATTATTGTTTAAACCCATCTTTATGATTATTCCCATTTCGTTAATGTAATCATTTTCTTGTAAGGGGACGTTAAATATTCTATTAAATAGAAATCTAAAGGTGTCAGTAGTTGTTGGTTTTCTGTACATTTGATATGACAGAGAATTATCAACATTATTTCTTTTGATGGTCAAGTCTAAGAAATTCAGGTTACAGTCATGTTCGATTTCTATCGTGAATTTTAAGTTTGTTATATTATCAAAAATGTTGGAAAGAGCTAGTAACTTAGCGTTGTTACCCTTATATAGGATGATAATGTCATCCACGTATCGGCCATAGAATAATATATTTGATACAAAAAGATTGTATTTATCGGATATTTATAATGTCTGATAGAATTCCCGATATTGGGGAACCCATTGGTAATCCATCTTTCATTTGGCAAAAGTTTTTTTCGAAAATGAAAAAGTTTTGATCGCAGACCAATTCTAGAATATTTATAAAATTATTGATTTCCTTAATGTTTAGATTTAGTTCAGTTTGGTGTGCAATTAAATGTTTTTTAATTATGTTAATGGTATCTTCTAAGGGTACGTTAACATATAAATTTTTGATATCGAAAGATATCAGTCTATATTTATTTGTTAATTTCAGATTACTGAGTTTGTGGATAAGTTCTAGAGAATTTCTTATATTGTATTTTAGATGTTTATGAAAAATACTATAAAGATATTTTTGAATTATTTTAGCAATTTTGTTAGTGGGTGTGTTGTTGTTACTTATAATCGGTCTTATGCTTTTTTCTTTCTTGTGTACGTTAATGAGGCTTTTAGATGTAGGTATAAGTGGGTTCATTTCTATGGTATTTGAAGGAGTAATGTTGAATTTGTTTAAACCTGGTTGATATTCTTTGATAAGCTTTTTCAATTTGTTATTGAATGTAGTGGTTGGGTTTCTTTTTATAGTGTAGATGTTGTTTTCACTGAAAAATTTCAATGTTTTTTCGATATATGTTTGTCGATCTAAAATGACATAACCCGCGTTTTTATCTCCTAATGTTACTGTTAAGTTAGTTATAGAGATGGTATTTCTTAGTGATTTCAATTTGTGACGAGTAAAGAAGGTGTGATTGGGTAAATTATGTGAGGGTTTAACTTTTTTTATTAGAATATGGTTATCTCCAAATATCTGTTTGATGTTAGAATTATAATTTAGTTGTGATTCGATTTTTATAGCATAGGTGGCAGGGTCCAAATTCCCAAATTCAGAATGTCCACCTCATCATTTACAGAAGAAAACATATTAACATAACACAAGTTTTGTACGATGAAAATATAATTAAATAATGAAAATAATGTTAAATTTAGAGGTAGCGGAGTTGAGAAGTGGTAAAGGAGTTGACAAATAATAATTTAATTTCAAATTTTCTTTCTAATTCGTAATTAAACTCAATGGCGTATCATCATCCATCTGTACTCAATAGATCTCAAGTTATAGTGTGAGCAAAGTTCGCCGGGTTAAAATAATATTCTTAAGAACTATATGGTTGTTAGACAGAATGATGTTTATATAACATAAATCAATATCAGAGCATTAAGTACTTAAATACAATTACAAATTAACCGGCAAAAAAGTAATTGTAATCATTAATTACCTTTTAACTAGGAATTACCTAGCTCTGTTTGGTAACAACTGAAATTACCAAAAATTGAAAATGAAATGAAAATTACCAACCGAACTCTATTTATAAATGTTCAAATGTCCGCCCTATGTGCTTTATGCATAGATGAAACCGATTTACGAATTCAGGTTGCACATTATCCACTGTTTCAGCAGACATGTTTCTGATATTCCTCTGTTGCTATTTATCATATTTTCTTTAGTCTTTAGAAAATTAGCGTGCACTTGGGTTTTGATGTATCCCCAAAAGAAGTCCGAAATCAGCGAGATCAATCGACCTTGTTAGCCAGTGCTACTATAACGAATACTTAAACCGTTTTGTACATCCCTGGAATAATGTACAGGTGCTCCGTCGTGTTGAAATATCTTTCTTCGCAAATCGGCTTCATGTGTGCATAGAGCACATAAGACAGATATTTGAACATTTAAAAAAATTTAGTTGAGTATTATTTCTAGTTTCCTTTTTTAAATCACTATTAGTACCTAATCATGTATTTTATGATCTTATAGCTTGGTCTACCAATGAAAAATAAACAAGATCTGCCATTTATTGCATAATTTTGATTAATTCCGTCATATCTCAATAGCTGCAACTAAAAGGTATAGGGACATATAGCAACAATTTGTAGACAATTAAAATTCTCTATCTAATAAGCCTCTGTATTAATAAAAATATTTGCCGTTTATAGTGTGGTAAATTTTCTACAACTTTTCGCTAAAGAAGAACCCTAAAGAATACTCCTTACGTGATACACCCCATATTATATACTTCTGTCTCTTTTAGTTTCGGAGAAAGCCTAGGCAGACATTGAAATTAAGACAGTATGTACATCATGAATAATAGCATATTCACGAATGCTAAGTTTGTGTCACAAATGTAGCGAAAGTGAGTGAAAGATAGCTGTCTATAAACGAATATAATAGTATATTTTTTTGTATAATAAACAAAATAAATAATCTTTGACATTTAAAGCATATGTAGTCTGCTTGAAAAAATTAAAATTACTATGTAATAGAATAAGTATTTAATTAAATTATTTCGTCCTTTTAATTAATTAAATTCAATTTTACGTAAATATTTGAAATGAGAAATCGAATTTGATATACAGAGGAAGAAAGTTTTTACTACTAATTTTTCAAACTTATCTCAGCATATATAATGCGTCCGATATCTTCAAATCTCCAAATCGCACAAGTTTTATATAAAACAAGTCTTTAGATGCACGGCTAAATCCGAATGCCTAGTTCTACATCTAGAATGAGATGTTATGATATAAAACTAGAACTAATACTAAGTGGAAAGTCTGAAGACGAATCTTTCCACTTGTAGTTCTAGTGTTAGTTCTAATTTTACTTCAATTGATATATACAGGTTATACTACTACAGGTTGAAGTATATCATAATATATCATAACTATATATACTGTGTTGAAAATCAATGTGTCAAGTACTCTATTTCCAAAACTATTTGTTAGTAGAGGTATTTGTAGAGGTTTTCGTTAAAAAAATGTTTTCAGTTGCACGACTAAACCCAACCCAACTTAACCCTGTATACTTCAATTAAAGATTAGACTTAGAACTAGAATCGTTCGGGTTTAGTCGTCTTGAGAAAATTACTCCCTTCATAATTAGTTACGAAAATAACTATTACAAGTTCAATTTATGTTATGTAACCACAGAAACCATAAAATTTACAACTTATGTTCACTTAGGCAATACAATTATGGTCTTACAATTATGGATTTTTACTTTTGGGGACGATTAAAACAAATTGTTACAGAGCAATAGAATCTCTACCACTAGTGGAAATTTATAGTTTCTATTTATGGTTTCCATGCATACATATCATTATTCTCCATAATGATTGTAAGAGTTGCTAAGATCGCTTATGGCTCAGATGTTCCGGTAGACACGGTTCGATATTTTAACCCTTGTATCTCTACACTGATTGAACAAACACCATGAACCATCTAACAGTTAATAAATATTGTGTTAAATATATACAGTATGTCTCCGGTTCGAGTTACAAAGAGGAAAAAAATTATTACTGGTTTTTCAAACTTATCTCATTGTCAGTATAAATTATGCGTCGTTTCAGTTCGATAGAAGTGTACAATAAAATAAACCGAATAACAGCTAAATCAATGGCTTTCTTTGGTAGTATCGTCGCTCTTATCATTTAGCGCAGCTTCAACGTAAACCTACCCTAATGCATCAAGAGATTGTTATTCATACATATGTTACATTCATTTATCACCAGACTATTGTGAAATAGCATTACGATATTGCAACTGACAAACACAGCGATTTTTTGATTCTTCAGAATATAGCTTCGTTATACAAATGCGCGAAAACTTTATCTTCAAAATCCATAAAATTACCTGCTTTCTTTAAAATTTCTGCTTTTCTCAGAAACCTCTTTTGCTAATCGTTATCTAAGTACACCTCGTAATTGATGCTTTTTTTATGCTCGATCTGTTTTGTATCACTTGTTGAAATTTGCAGCATTATATGGTCATCCAACGGTTTGTCTGGTGAGTACAGATTAATTCCTACACCACATTCGATACATAAACGTTTAATCTATAGCCATGGTTCTCCTGGATATAAGATAACTTTTGGATTTTTGAAAGCATAGCAACATAGGAGCCGATGTTTATGCCACAATTGTTTCTGCATTACAATATCCTGAATAATATCCAGATAAACAGACTTGTTTGCAAAAATGTTACAGCCTATGTTATGTTACGATCAAAGCGAAAATATCTGGTAGTATGTTGTGTTGTGTACAACACGTTTTTGTGTTGATAGCATAAATCGCAGTGCCGTTCTTTCTTAACAGAATCTACAATAACGTAAGTAACAAAACTGATAGAGAAGATGTAATGACTGAAAAATATTTGTAGTGCATCAAGAATTCGCCTTTCATGCATATGTTACATTTACCTATCATCAATTTCTAGTGATGTAACATAAACCGCAAACGTCCAAATTGGTCGTTCATTTTTAATAAAATCTACAATAATGTAAATAATAAAACTGATAGAGGACACGTAATAAATCAATGCATGAATCAATACATATGTCATTTTTATTCGTCACCAGACTTTAATGATGCAGCATTAATCATAAAACGTTAAAATTTTAAATTTTTCCGAATGTAATCTACTATAGCGTAAGTACTGAGACTGTTAGAGAAAGTTTGTTGTCTTTTATATCCGAAGTCCGTTATACTGAAATTTTACCGTAAATAATTTCTCAAGATTAATTTTTTTTAATTAAATTTCAAAATGTAACAGTACATGATTTTTGTGTGTGTCATAACATAGCACAACAACATAATAAAATATACTCACAAGTAATAAAACGTTTATTACCATCGAAGCCGAAATATGGTCGTATCGCGTGTTATTTGTGTACCCATTGTGTCCAAGATAATCACTATCTTTGTTTTTAATTCCTTACTTGCAATCTGCCAGGTTTGTAGTCGTAAATTATTAATTGCAACGAATCTTTCGGCTTAAAATAACAGATGTGGTGGATTAAATCTTCGGGATTACGTCGAAATGATTTCGAGGCAATTCAAGAGGCTCAAGAAATTGAAGTGAAATTATACTCACATAAATTTATAAAATAATTTTATTTTAAGTACATATATCTAATTAAACACTTAATGTAAATATCGAGAAATGTTTTTTAACCTTTTTTTAACCCTTTTAAATATAATTGTTAAAAGTAACAAAAACTTTTTTATTAAATAAAAATTATGTTTAAAGAAACCGACAATAACCTTTATAATAAGCTTGAACGAAACGACCTTGCCCTTACTTAAATCTACGTTAAAATTCACTCTGAATAATTCATTTACGTAGTAGCTAAGAAAATGTTGCGAAAAACTTTTACGTTGTTAACTTTCAGATTACGCCGACCGCGGAAGTTGAGAACGGCTCAAGAAACCGCCCCGGAAACAGCCGGCGCGCAGCTTAATATCCTCCTCTTCCCTTCACGCCGAAAATAATTAATTAACGTTTTTTTTTCGTACCGCCTCTCTTTGTCGTCTATTTAATGCCACGAGCAGGACGAACAGCAGGAATTAGTGTCACTACCCGACGAACGGCGGCGCCACTTGTTAGGTCCTGCGAGGATCGCGCTACTCTCATCGACGATGTTGTCCTGCGAAAGCTCGGAAAGCTCGATACATAAAGTTAGAAAAGTTTATTTTATAAAAATTTTTTTTCGATATAATCAGAAAATTAAAATATTTCGTTGTCAAGATTTAAGTTAAGATAAAAACATCTTAATGACAAGTTTAATCCCAAAATCTATCTGAATCATTTTATTTTATTCAATCTCCTTTATAAATTGTGAACGTCGAAACGTTAAATTTATTGATAAATAATTTCATTTTCATTTATAATTAACAATTTTATTCTTATCACATTATAAAAATTGATTGAAATTTTAGTGAAGTTCTTAGTCCTTTTTAAGTTACCGGCGGCGGCGAAGACTCTTAAGCGGGGGCCGTAATAGAAATCAGGTGAAAGGTCACATACTCGGGGGCACTGTCTTCAATATATTTTGCAACGCCATGTGAACGCCGTCGAGATGCCATGGCGACCGTAAACAAACAACTCGCAGTCAAGAGATGCTCTTGCCCAACGGACCCGCGTTTTTTTATCTTACCACAAGTGAGAGAGCCACTTGTGTAAAACTCCCCTGACGTTGAGTATCAGTGTCTCGTAATCATTTGGTCACGTTTTGGAATGGTTTTATGGCTAGATTTAAACACAACTTTCAAAAAAATTTGTAAAATTTTTGATGTAGGAAAATATTTAGTATGATATAAACTAGATTAAGAAGAAGCTTTTTAACGATTTTTAGACTCTTGTTATATAACATGATAATCAAAGCTTTTTCCTATCTTTCAGTTCTTATGAATAAATTGAATTTATTAAAGTATATATCTGCAACTTGATAAGCATTGAATTTTAAGCCTAGTTATTATATATTAAGAGATTAACTACTTAATTGAAGGATTTTAACAAATAAGAAGATATCAGTTAATAATAAGATCATATATTTCGTTTAAAGCTACAAAGGGATTTGCACCATGTAGATTTATTACAAACTGTTAGTTTTGTAATAAATGAAGTGCAGTAAAACCCTGATTATGCGTGCGCGGATTATCCAAGCTGGGGATTATCCGTGCCATAAAATTTTCATTACTTTTTCTTTAATTTCTAAGCGATCGCCTGAAACTGGAAACTGAAAACTATATGCTCAAAAATTCTTTTTTCTTCTGGAATTGCTTCCTATAAAGCATTTCTGATCACTAGGAATTTCTTTGTTCTTTTCTTCCCACCTAATTTTATGTCAATTATACAATCAATTTATGATGTTGGTGTAGGAAAACCATAAAGGTAAATTTTGGGTTCTCTGTTTGTAGCCTATGTTAATGATGCGGGTGACACCAGTTTAATATCAATTGCAAACAACATGGATGATTTACATAATAAAACCCATCAAACATTAGAAGCTGCGAGGGATTAGTATGAGGCAAATTATTATTGAGGCATCACGATTAGGCTGGTATTAAATTGCTTAACACATATTCAGCAAAATTTTGATAAACTTTGAAAAAAACTCGATTAAAAGAAGAATTTGTAATACCGATGCATTAATGATAGTTATGTGAGTCATTAAACTATTTAACCATCATCTTCAGTACATACGGATACTACCACAACAATAGTTTTAGTAAAAAAAAAGTGGTAAAAGAGATGATGCGTATTAGAAATATCATTGTATTTCATTGAAGATTTCTTTGAAATAAACTTTTAAGTTATAAATGTTACGTACATTACATATTTGTTTTTTCTCTGGTTTAAATTTGTAATGTGTTATTGCGGCAATAAAAATGATTATTATTACCGAAGGAATAAAATGAATTCATTGTGATAAAAATGAGCCGGCAAATCTAGTTTGAAGAAAGTGGTTTGGGTCAATCTAGTAGAACACTGCATTATTTATTTATCTGAAAATTTATTTTTTTGAAAGTCTGATCAAATTATTCTAAGTTATCCTACGTACGTTCTGTTATTATGCAAAAAAATAAAAATGTTCGGATTATCCGTGCTTTACAATTCTCCCTGTTTCGTTTGAAGCACGGTTAAACTCGGTTTGATTTGGCACACTGATATTTTAATATCCGACCGGATACTGGATACTTCCACCCCTAGCGTTGATCACATTCAGAAAAGGATGAGAGTCAATCCAGCCGGATATTTAATAATTATTTAATATTATTATATATTATTAATAATATATAATTTTAATATTATTATTTATATATTTAATAATTTTTTTTTTCGATTTTGAAAGAATTATTAAGGAACTTATTTATTTTTAAGATATTTTTATAACTTGTTATCTCCAAAACGAATTAAAATATTGAAATATACTTTTATGTTCGGAAAAGTACACACTTTCCTTTATAAAAGACAAACAATTTCATCACAATATCTTAAAAAATCGATTTTCTACGATTTTCCAAAAACTGATTATGAAAATTGTTATTTTTATGAAATACTACCAATTTAGGTTGAGTTCAAAATTTTATATCTCAAAAACGAATTGAATTATTCAAACATGGTCATGTTTTCTTTTTTCTTTTATAAATTATAAAAAATTCATCAAGATATCTCAAAATTCGAGATTCTTTTTTTGATTTTTCAAGAATGATTAAGGAACTTGTTAGATTTCCTTATGAATCGCAAATTCCTCTGATGATGTCTTCTTAACATACTGGAAACCTGTAGCATCAAAGTAAATTTAATAGAAGCAAGCAAGGAAGTTGTTTTAAATACTTTTCTCGCATAGATATAATTATATGGGTGCTAGGTGCTTAAAAAACTGAAATTGAGAAAAGACTCAACACAATACCCAAAAAAAAGTCTAACGAGATTCAAGATTTTGTATTTCACCAACAGTATTTAGAATTTTGGAAGCAATAACAAATTTTATTAACAATTTGTTGTTTTTTTGCAATAAATTTGTCTTTTACCAGCAATTTCACAAGCAGTTTTAAATTTTTGTAAGCATTTCAAGTATTCTGGAACCATTTGAAATCTTATAGCCGCAATATCATCTTCTGGTAGCATTTCAAGTTTTCTAGAAGTATTAAGTATACTGAAAGTATTTCAAAATCTTCCAAAGGCACACTTTAAGAAAATCAAATCAAAAAGAAATATCAAATCTTCTGGCAGCATTGCAAGTCTTCTTAAAACGTTTCAAATGTTCTGAAAGCAATATCAACTCTTCTAGAAGCAGTCTCAAGTCTTATGAAAGCAGTTTAAATGTTTTGGAAACATTTTAAGTCTTTTGGAAACATTTCAAGTCTGTTGGAAGTAGTATCAAGTCTTCTAGAAGCAGTATCAGGTCTTTTGGCTCCATTGCAAGTCTTCTAGAAACAACATTAAGGCTTATGGAAGCAGTTCAACCTTTTGGAAGCATTTAAGATGTGTTGGAAGCAGTTCAAGCTTTCTGGAAATATTGTAAGTCTTTTTGAAGCTGTTCTAATCTTCTAGAAATATTGTAAGTCTTTTTGAAGCAGTTCCAATCTTCTGGAAGTATTTATAATCTTCTGAAAGCAATATTATGTGTTGCAGAGGCAGTAATGAGTCTTCTGGAAGCAATATCAAGTCTTCTGGAAGTAGTATCAAGTCTTTTGGTAACATTGTAAGTCTTGTCGAAATATTTCAAATCTTCTGGAAGCAATATAAACTCGTTTAGAAGCAACGCCGTCTTATGGAACTAGCTCAAGTCATTTGGAAACATTGTTAGTCTTTTTGAAGCATTTCAGGTATGTCGGAAGTAGTATCAAGTCTTCTAGAAACAGTATCAAGTATTTCCGGGGCAGTACCAAGTCTTCTAGAAGTAGTTCAAATATTCTGGAAACAATATCAACTATTCTAAAAGGAACATCAAGTCTTGTAGAAGCAGTTAAGTCTTTTGGAGGCATTTAAGGTAAGTTGGAAGTAGTACGAAGTGTTCCAGAAGCAGTATCAAATCTTCCGGAATCTATTAAGTCTTTTAGGGGTAGTATCAAGTCTTCTGGTTGCAGTTCAACTTTTCTGGAAGCAGTTTAAGCCTTCTGCAAGTATTTCAAATCTTTTGAAAGCAGTATCTAGTCTTACAGAGGCAGTAATGAGTCTTCTAGAAGCAATTTAAGTCTGTTGGAAGCAATATCAAGTCTTCTGGAAGTAGTATCAAGTATTCTAGTAACATTGCAAGTCTTCTCGAAGCATTTCGAATCTTCTCGAAGCAATATCAACTATTTTAGAAGCAACATCAAGTCTTATGGAAGCAATTCAAGTATTTTGGAAGCATTTGAGGTGTGTTGGATGCAGTACCAAGTCTTCTAGAAGCATTATCAAGTCTTCCGGAATTAGTTCAAGCTTTCTGGAAACATTTCAAGTCTTTTGACAGCAATACCGATGATTACAGAGACAGTAATGAGTCTTCTGGAGCAGCTCAAGTCTTGTGAAAGCAACATCAACTCTTCTGAAAGCAGTATCAAGTGTCCTAGCAGTGTCAATTCTGCTAGAAGCATTTTAAGTCTTCTGAAAATATTTGGAGTTTTTTTTTGGAAGCAGTATCAAGTCATTTGGAAGCAGTGTCAAGTCTTCTAGAAGCATTTCAAGTCGGTTGGAACCATTTCAAGATTTGAAAACATTGGATCATTTCAAACATCTGGAAACATTTCAAGCATTCTAGAAGAATTTCAGGTATTCAAGAAACAGTATCAAGTCTTTTGCAAGTGTTCAAGGTCTTCTGCAAGCAGTATCAAATCTCTTAAAACCACTATCGCGTTTCCTAAATTAGTATTAGTCTCAATTCAGAATATGTGCTCTCCAAAAAATCATTCGCTGCAAATGTTGGGATCGAATTGGGTAGAAAAAGTTCAATATTACACTAAACTCAACAATTTGTTATGGGGTATATTCGTTATCCCTTATGTATATAGGTTCCGTTTAAACTATTGTATGGGAGCACCCACGTATCCAGTGCCTATCGAAATAATGACTGAACAGATATGCCGGATAATCGGATGTCCAACTAAAGATAATACCGGATTTTCATAAAATAATAAATCTTGAATCTTGATATTTCCATCACACCATGATAACTTTTTATGATAACATACACTTTGTTTTTATCATTAACAATTATTATATAATTCATGATTAATAGCAAATGTGAAATCTGATGTTTTGTGTATTCCAATTTGATACAAAATTTTATACACTTATTCTTAGTACAGAGTGATGAATTTTTTCGCTCTCTTCAACACTGAGAAAGATGTTGGTATATATATATATATATATATATGTGTGCTGGAAAATGCATTAATCAACTTCTTAGTTTTCTTAAATTAGGATAATTCTCCGCATATAGTTTTCTTCATAAAACGGCGATAAATCCTTTTCATGAAAGTTATCTTTAATGACTCTTTGATAATGTAAGTAAATGTGTTTTAACTGTAATTCAATTAGTGCCACGAAAACATCGAGTGAGAATGGATTTTCAAAATTTTGGATATCATTCTTTAGATCATGAAAATCTGGGAAATCTAGGAAATAAGCATTAATTCGTTCCTTCTTCAGTTCAGAACACGTTCGAAACAGCTCCAATATTTCCCGTTCACCCTGCTGTATGAATAGTTGTAATTTGGCTTGAAATGCATTTACTCCCGTGTATACATGACAGATGCGTTTCTTTTTTCTTTCAAGGTTGATATTAAGCTTGATATTTTCATTCAAATATTACATCAAATCGCTTAAAATTACTAACTCCCAAAGATTTTTCGTTCATGAAAACTTCAATCCCGTTTCTTAAGGCAAAACAATTTTTGAGAACTTAGCAAACTTCACTGGGGCACAACACATCATCACATTCACTCTGTTTCCTTGAAAATTTTTTTTTTTAATTCGGTGGCTCAGGGTACGAGGCCTGATGAAGTTCATCGATTTTAAAATTATCTTAATAACATGTTCCAAATGCAGCTGTTTTGCACGGAGATGTTATTGACGTATTATCCGATGGAACATTGGTGGAAAATTATTGGAATCCGTGACTTTTTGCCGAAGCAACTAATCCGTTGTGTCATCCTATCATGCACCATCAGTAGTTACTACTACAAATTTTATTCAGATAAGTTAAAGGCATCATTCAAGAAATTTTCACTTCCATGCATGTTTTTCATTGTTTCTCTTCTATATTTCAAACCTGTTGGGAATCACGTCTATCGATTCATCAAAGCATTTCAAATTGTTTTGCTTTTGCTTTCAGTTGTTGCAGAAGATTTTTCCCCAAATCTTCAACATATCTCGTTATAATCATTCGCGATAAGCTTACTGTTTCAAATGCATTTTTCTTCTCCGGACACAGTTTCTCTTCTACAGCTAGAATGCACTTTTTCACACATTCTCCTTCCGAAAAAATTTGCGATTTCTTACCCAAAATATGTGCTACTCGAAAACATGCTTCGATATAGTTTTTCCTCTTGTTGAACAGTTTTGTCAAACCACCAATTTCTTCACACAGTTTTTGATTTTTTCTGGGTGCATAAATTAAAGTAATTTATGCTTGATTTCGTGATATCTTTTAATATTATACTCTTTAATTTAAAAAGTTTCTTATTATGTTGAACAAAAACAAATGAATTTCTCAATTTTTCTTGAAATATTACTCTATAAATATCACTCTGAATTAATCTGTCTCTTTTTTCCATCACATGCAATTGACTGCCACAATTTCTGAATTGCAAATTGTAATTTATTTATTTATTTTTATTTATTTATTCAATTCGGGATGCTGACAGGTTAATCCCAATAAAGCATCCACAAAAAAAAAGAAAACATTAACAATAAAACAAAAGATAACATAATAAACTATAAAGGTGAATAAACAACTTGACAAAAAAAATAATCAAAAACGAATAACTAAAATATGTAAACTAAAATGTAATTTTTAAGCGAGCCAAATAAAATTAAAAATCAATTAGTGATGGGAAGTAACATACATAGTTTTTTTAAACGATAGAAATGAACAACTAAATAAATCGATCGTTTGGCAAACTTTATTGTAACTGTTTAATATGCGCAGGATAGGTGAATTAATATACGCATTAGACACTCAGGGAGGTATTCTAAATAGTAAACTGACCCTAGTGTAATACTGCGGGACATTGAAATTAATTAACAATCAAAGTTCGGGCACATCAATAAGCCCAGTAACAAGTCTATACAAGAGGCACATGTCCCTCACAAACCCACGGCGCGGTAGAGAAGCCAAACCGAACACCTCACAAGTTACCGAGTATTCATAATAAGGTAAGTGAAATTTACGAGCGAGGCATCTAACAAACCGACGTTGAACCAACTCTAAACGGTCTATATATTTATGACACATTGGATTCCAAATTACCGAGCAAAAAGGAAGTACACTATTAACATATGCCATATAAGCAGATTTTATGCAATCAAGATTAGAAAAGATATAAGTAGTTCTAAGAATAAAGCCCAGTTGCTTCATAGCTTTCAAAAAGACATACTAAATGTGATCCGAAAATAATAGTTTTGAATCTAGAATCACACCAAGATCTTTGATAGAAGTAACACATTTAATAGATTCAATACCAAGTAGATATGAAAAATCAATGTTATATCTTTTCCTGCTAAAAGAAATTTTAGAGCATTTTTCGTAATTTAAAAAAAGTTTATTCTTATAACAATAAGTTTTAAAACGATGGAGATCGCTTTGCAATTTAATACTGTCAGCAATTGTACGTATAGAAGAAAAAATTTTACAATCATCAGCATACAATAAAAATCTCGAATGCAAAAAACAAGAACCAATGTCATTAATGTAAACTAAAAATAATAATGGTCCGAGATGGCTACCCTAGGGTACACCAGAAGGAACATCTCGAGATTTCGAAACATAGTTACTTAAACGAACTGCCTGACTTCTATTCGAAATATATGATTTTAACAAAGCAATAATTGCGCATGGCAACGGAAAAGTTAATAGTTTGGTTATTAATATATTATGATCGATCTTATCAAATGCCTTGCTGAAGTCTGTATATATGGAATATACTTGACAATTATCATTAAGCGAATTTTGAATGAAATTAACATAAGTAATTAAGTTAAAATTTACAGAATTATCAGGCAAAAAACCAAATTGTTCTATCATAAAAAAAGGTTTTATCGAGTAATAAATGTATTTGTAAATAAGTTTTTCAAAGGTTTTAGAAAGTAGGAATAAATTAGAAATAGGGCGATAATGATTGATTAAATGTTTGTTACCTGATTTGAAAATAGGAATGATAAAAGCTTTCTTCCAAACTGTTGGAAAAACAGATTCAACAATAGAGCGTAAGAAGATCATAAAAAGAGGAGGAGCAAGTAAACCATCTGGTCCAGGAGCCGAATTCACATTAATAGCCTTCAGCAACTCTTTAACGTCATTTTCATTAAACCAACATAAAAGATTACCACCGGAAATAGTATCATTAGGGGCATAAAAACCTCCCCGAAAAATTTAGAAAATAATTCGACAATATCCGGGCCAATGGATGCAGAAGACTGACCATACGTCATAGGAACCGGCATGCCGCAGTCACTACGTTTTTTTCCGCGAAAAAAGGACCACAATTGTAATGAAAGTAATTTATTAGTACATGAGGTAGAGAAGTCGTGGATTACATAAAATGTTCATGGAAAACCCTGTAATATATAACAGTGTTAAGAAAGTCTTAGTTTAAAACTAAAAAGTAACTAAAAAAACTTCAAATGCATCCCTATATAAGTAACTGTAGTGTGCGTTATAAGCTTTCCTTTCCTCCTCTTTGAGCTTGAGGTGCCACTCCAAGAGCATCATTAAATATATGCACCATTATTCGGTATTCGTTTTTAGCGAGATTTGAACTCTAAGAAATACCTCTAAGAAAAATATTATTGAAATGTCAGCCTTGAAATATAACGTAAAGTAAACGACCTTGCCCCTACCAAAAACCGTGTTTTTTGAACTAAGTGTTAAACGTAAATTGATTGGGGGTATCAATACAGATTGCAATATTTGTTAACCTATCGTGACTAGGAGATTTGTTCTAATAGTGAGAAAGGAGTAAAACGTATAATGATCCAAGAAGAAACGTAACTGTTCGTTATTCGAAACTATACGCATATCTGGCGTGAAATTTCTTGGAAAAGCCGTTCGTGGATGCGTAACCGTTCTGACACTCGTTAAGCCGGGCAGTTTCGAGGAGTCGTTCGCAAAGATAACGCGAAACCAGGAATGCAACGACAACAACTGTTGGAGGCGGCTTGCGGCGGCTTTTCTAAACATCTGTCCGACAACATCGACTGCGCTCGCATAACAAATACTGTTAATTGTGTGTGTAATAGAAAAAAATGTCGACATGTCGACCTTTGACATCAATCCTTGACGGGACACCTCAAACGCCTTGCGCCGTAAAATCTTGACACCGTAATGGCGGCTAATGTCCAAGAAGGAAGACGGCCTTTCCAATCGATATTGATGTATCGACCGAGTGAATAGACAACGACGAAGAGTTAACAGTATATTTCTGCGATGGACGTTACAACAACAGCCACTATGATCTTTTTACAGAGACGGCGACGACTACTAATATTAAAACCACGCTTGAAATTTTACACATACTGCAATTTACAGTTAGGCCATTGATGTCTGTATTAATGTGTGAAAAATGTTGAACCCAGGCGCGGTTCTAACAAATTAGTTTCTAACGACCGTGTAAAAATGATTAGTTTGACACCTCTGTCTATCATCAACCATCATCATCAACAATTATTTACGACCATATTTTAACAGGAATCATTTTTCTTTAACAACAATTTGCAACATTATACTTTTCACCTCAAATGAAACTTAAAACTTTCTTTCTTTCGTCGTTTCTTTCGTCGTCGTTGTCGCCGTTGTTGTTGTGTTGTAGTTCTTCGTGCGTGTTCATCGTGATCCTCCTCCCGTTTTAATGCCGGACCCACACGGTCCCCTTTTTAGCATTCGACTTATTCGTGAACGCCGATCTCTTGGACAATAGTGACCCGGGCTCGCCCTCATGACGTCACCACGTTGCATTCAATGCTAATGCGATGATCGAAGGCCCTCTCTCGCACGGCTCTTCTCTCCGGTCACTCCTTTGGCGTCACCTCCTCGTCCTCGGGCGCGTCCCGTAGGTGCAGCAACGGCGGCGACGACGAAGAAACAACGGGAAAGACATAACCGACTGCCCAGTTGACACGTGGGCGTCAACGGTATTGTTTATTGTTGACGGTCCGCGGGCCACGAAAGGGAAGAAAACGAAACAATGCCCTCGAGATTGATGCTAAATAAAAAAGAAATTTCAAAATCAATTGATCGACGTATGGCTAATTTTTTCTTACCTTGTCTTCCGCGTTGAGAAATCGTTTTTCTATTTAACAGTAATTAAGTAAGTGAAGGGCAACTTGGGTAATTGTACGTTTTAAAAAAAGATTTTGTCTCGGTATACATTATCATATAAATAAGATATAAATCGCCTTCGACGGGAATCGCGACGAGTCGAAGAAAAAGCCGCAAAGCTCGCATCGAAACGGTTCTCGCGGCGAGGAAGAGACCTTAGCCGGTGACCACAAAGCACCTTGCAGTTTTGATTACATCCGTAGATACCACTACTACTCGATGAGCACCGTTCGAATAATATTTTTTTTTATTTCACCAATCCACCCGAATGTGGGTCAGCTTTCCATGCCTCTTTTATTGGCTTTTAATTTGACTCAATCAATTAGTTGCATTAAATTAACAAAACCAATTTATTAACGAGCAGATTATTACGTTGGTCGTTTCTTTTTATTTATAAATCCCGTGAAATATTACGGTAAACTTGGAATCTTGTCAGAAAACGTTCTCGTTTTAAAAATATCCAAACAACCCTATCGTCTAGACGTGGCTGGGGATGTCCAGTGCCACATGCTGTAGACATCTTGAAGATGTTCTTCACGCACGTCCACACATGTGTGTCCCCCAGCCGGGGGCCTCGTCCCTCCGGGCTTTATCCCACAGGCAACGG
The DNA here is from genome assembly GCA_036711965.1 of Onthophagus sagittarius. NCBI lineage: Eukaryota > Metazoa > Arthropoda > Insecta > Coleoptera > Scarabaeidae > Onthophagus > Onthophagus sagittarius. The sequence goes on from JASERS010000005.1 coordinate 34,297,468, forward strand.
CTACTAGAAGAACACTTTCAAACGAACGATTTCGTGTCCTTACACATATGTAGGTACCATGTGCTATATTCGTACTATTTTTGTAAAAAAACAACTTTATCCAATTAAATTTTTGAAATTATAACATCTCACAATAAATAATGATTTCCATAAAGAATTAAATAAAATATTAAAATAAAATTATCATATAAAGTGAGAAAAATTTTAATTAAGTTTTAAATATTGTTAACAATTCTATTTAATCATTTTTTTAATAAAGATTAATAAAGAAGGATTCATATCGGACATGATTTCGATAAAAATAATTGTCATGAATTGAATGATTCACTTGCATTTAGTAATAACACGTACTTATTTTTAGTTAGGGTGTTGTGTTAGTGAAAACGGTTGAATTGACATCATTAACCCCACATGAGTCGGCGTCAGTTCATGTTCGTTTTTAGATTGTAAGAAACCACATAAGTACCTAAAAGTACAATTTTCAGAGGTTTATACGATGAAGGTTAGTTTATTCCAAAAGGCTATTCGGTGCTACAGCAAGCTAGCTATTTAAGGCTTATATTTGCCTTTATGACGCACCCTTCAGGCTTTTTCAATATCTCAACAATATTAATCCGTAATGTACTTAATGTTCTCCGAACCAGCGTGGTGTGTTAAATCTTTCAAAACAATGTCTTCCTTATTTTGACGGTAACTATAACGTAATTACATTTGTAATATGTTTTATTGTACTTTAAAAATCTTTTAGTCGTGCCTGAAGAAGGTGTATTTTCACACTGAAATAGCTGTAGCACCGAATAGCCTTTTGGAATAAACTAAACTTCATCGTATAAACCTCTGGGAAATTTACTTCTATACCTTACGATGAACTTAAATCAAAAAATCAGAATCAAATTTATCAAAACATAAGTATTTGTTTATATTAAATATGAAATACAAACGTATTGATTCTGGTAGCGATAGAGAGATAATGTTGCACAGATTTCAGAAAATTATTTAGAGCTAGTTGTACAATATACCGATAAATCCGTCTAATAACTATCCGGCCAATAGACTTATTGGGGGGATAAAGATTTTTAGTGTTGTACAAATTGTTTTTGTCGGGAGGATTGCTATCGGCTAAATTAAAGGCAGTTGGTTTCAATTTTTCTCTATATCTTGTAATTTGTGGGGGTAACGTCATTATTTATAATTTTAATATTTTTAATTGTTAAAATTGTATACTTAGAATCTATAAAAGTATTGAAATAATGTTTAATTTGAACGATACCAAGATTGAAAACGATTTTTTGGTTTATATGTAAATAAAAGAAAGGAATTGGAAATTAGATAACAACCTAACCATATGGAACAGAAATGAAACCGTTTTCACAGTTTCAATTAATAAAAAAGTGTTATGTACCTATATAAGTCCGGTTGCACAATGTACCAATAAACCTGTCTCACAACAATCCGTCCGATAAATTTATCGGGAGAATAAAGATGAGAATCGGCTAAGAAATATAATAAAAGACGGTTGGTATCACATTTTCTCTACGTCCAGTAATTTGTATAGTAGATTTGGATAACGCTAATAATAATAATAATAATTGCAAAAACCATACTCCAAAACAATGTTTAATTCGTACGATAAGCAACACAGCAAGTCAGAAAACAATTTTTTAACGTGTAAATAAAAAAATGGAAATGGAAATTATAGATTGACTTAACCAAATTGAATAGGATAACGACACAGATTTTTTTAACGATTTCGGTTAATAAAAAATTGTTAAGCACCTATTTGGACGGATTGTGGATAGATTGGAAATTCTCACATACTTAATATAATATTGAAGATTGATATAATCTCATATGTATAATTATTATTAACTACATGATTAATTTTCTTGCCTTGCATAATTTTTTAAGTAGAACATTTTTTTATAAAAAAAGCCTTGGTAACGTAGATATCTGGCGGATAACTCACATATTGGCACCTCTGGGTAAATATCCGTACTTTGTAATGCAGTACAAACTAAGCTATAGGCCAGATAACGCTATAAGGAAGATTATTGGCTTATTGTATAACCGGCGCATAGACGAATTGTAGATAGATTGTAAATTTTCACAAATGTAACATAATATATTAAAAATTGATATAATGTAAAAAAGGCAGGTTTTTTGTCGTAGAAAAACTTTGGTAACATGGATCTGGCGGATAACTGTCTTATCTGCACCTCTAGCATGCACCATTCCCTACTGATTAAAGTGGGAAACTGCGTTTCCCACTTTACTTTTCTTACTTTTCTCACTTTAATTCTGGATACTGTATTTTATAGCGCCACTTTCCATTACAAAACCTATCTTGACAGTTCTGATACAAGAATCTATAACAGAACTGTTTCTAAAATCAGAATTGCTTTCTATTTACAGTTATATACGGAGGAAGAATCAGTCACTCCGTCCTAAACCTAAGCACTTATTGTATTATGTGTTAGTTAGCTACAGACTAGGGGTGTTAACTCTTGGGGACCGCTGATTTTTGCAACGAAATGTATGGTATCCTCATCGTACATCTTACCCAGTGTCCCTTCTGAGATACATAACTTTTTCTTTGGCATTAAATTTTGTTTGCAAAGAGACGTACTAATTTCGTGCATCCAATCCAACTCTGCGACTTTTTACCTTAAGTATGCATTGTTGGGTTGGGTTGGGTTTAACGTTGAAAGACGCATGGCTAAACCCAAAACATTCTATTCTATTCTAATATATTATATCTTATCTATGACCTCTGGTTACCCGATAAGTTATCCTGCCGATAATCACCTCAATAAAAATATCCATACATTGTAATTCACATTTGTTTGTCAAAACTAACATATCGGCCAGATAACAGTATCGTGAAGTTTATCGGCATATTACACAACCGGTCCCTTTTGATTATTTGGTTTTGAAATTATAGCTATTTAGAACTAGTAATAGAAACTAACATTGCTACGATTATTTTAACAAAAGATAAAGTTGCGAGCAAAATTGTAAATTGAAAATTGTTATCAAATTGTATACACACGAGGATCTAGAGAAATTGGAGGCTAACTTCACATAAATGGTTCTTTTCAGTATTAGCCCTTTGCTCTTCTCGTCAAGTCATCTAATCCTTAAACGTTCTGCTTGAATATCCTACTTTTGTACGACGCAGAAGCTTTCGTGCCATTTCTATATCCAATTTATATCTAATATTCGTTCATCTGCACTTGATTAAGATTGATATGCCCAAGGGAATGATATAACTTACATTTTATCTAAGAATCTTGCGGTATTTAATTTTACTGAGTTCTGAGTTCTATCTATCTGAAGCTATTCTAATAATAATGCAGTTTGTGATAAAGCAACGCAGTGTTACAGGGAGGTCACTGCTGGTGCTGGGTGGGTTAAGCAACATGATTTAGTAACACATCCGATAATAAACTGTTTCGAAGTTACGAGATTGTAAAGAAAGTTGCAACATGGCATCAATAGACACATGGCAAACAAAAAAGCTTCTGGTTTTAGATTTAGTATTATTCCTAGTAATAATTCTAGTGTTAGTTCTAATTTTAGTTCATTGAGGCTAAATATTCTTTCTTGATAGTATTGTAAATTTGGTTTACTTTCCAAGACATCAAATGAACGATATTATCCAACATTGTCGAGATCGCTTGCAATTTCTAAGATTATTCCAAATTATTCTAGCATCAAATTTAAACTTCCTTCCTTTCCTAGTTACGATACTACTATGTATTTGTGCTATCCCATATAATATGCAATATAGCTTATTGTATCCAAAATATATCCCAAATATTTAGTATCTGCATAGGATATATCCATATGTCCACATATCAATACCTTTCTTTAAGAAAACTTTTCTTTTTGCCTTAAAAAAGTTAAAAATGGGTAATAAAAAAAATAATAATAAAAGAAAACAGCATTCTTTCAATCTCTTCCCTATTATATGATGATTGACAGGTGTAAACAAAAGACACTTCACGCTTTAATTGGAGAACAAAGGCAGGCGGCCTTCACGGTCTAATCGGGGTCCAAACAAACTACCTGTCTTTACATTCCTTCGTATTACAATAGATGATTGGCAGGTCTCTTCACGCTTTAATTGGGGAATAAAAGAAGACGGCCTTCACGGTATAATTGAGGATAAAAACAAACTACTAATGACTATGATAATGTTGGAGGAATGACGAAGAAGGTCCATTTTATTGCGACGATTCATCAGATGAAAATCATAGTCTCACTGGCAGCGACACAGAGTCTAACAGGAACACGACTGTTCTAGTGATGATGAAATGATGGCAAATGAAAAATAAGCTATGATGGCAAGATTGTTCAGGAAAGTGATGAGATGCTTGAAAATGAAAACTTGTCTACAATTTACTTCAAGATTTCCCATTCCTGGAAATGTATCAGTTATTTTTTATCTACCCAGTGATGTGAAGGAAATCGACATATTTTTGAAGATTTTCCTAAGAAGTCTATTTACTCGAATTGCTGTACTGATGCACCAAATTAAAAATATTTCAGAAAAGTTCCAAGAAAACGAAAGCAGAAACAGATTCGTGAGTAATTCAACAACTACTAGAGCCATTGGGTTTTCCATCATCCCATCAATCATTGGGAATTGTTATTATTTAAAATTTACTTCAACGATCAGAAAAAATATTGTCTCAAATCCGTGATTACTAAATCGTTCTCACTTTATTTTCCAAAGTAATAGCGAATCAATTATGAAACTCAAAAGATGATCGTAACACCAATCAAACGAGGAATTTAGGAACACTTTAATTCACTCACATGATATTTTTATGATCAAAATATTTAAGCTAGTAAAGAAATGGATGAAGAGGAACATCTATTTGCGAAAGAGTTGTTCTCAATTTGCCAGGCACAAAGTTTGAGATCAATTGATAATATGAAGTTTTCTGGTGTTGGAACTTTTGCAAAATGCAAAATTGTAAAAATGTTCCTTTTGTTTTGTAAGACATGAAAGATTCCATTGCCCAAGAATGCTGAAGTTTTCTAATAGAGAAGTTAATCTAATACATCAAATTGTTAGGTTTTTTCAAACTACTCCAGAAAAGAAAAGTGTTTTCAAACAAGTTATGATGGTTGCAAGGAATGTTCATACCCTCGACGATGACGCAACGCAAAGAAAAATGTCATTCCTATCATACCTAATAACAATAATAGATTTGATTGCTTTAAGAAACCTACATACCGAAGATCATTTACCCGTTGAGGGTTTTACCAGACGTCGTTGTTCGGGTGTACACAACACCAAAAGGAAACCAGAACCAAGACTCTGTGTCAAATGTAAACTCATACAAAATATACTTTATTTCAAGTGTCCTCGGCAAAACCAGGTTTAGCCTCAAATTGCCCAGATCACTTGCAAGTAACCTTGACGAAATGGGGATTAATCAAAATAATATCATCTAATTTCGCTCGCAATCATTATTTTTGGAAAGTAATGATGTGCCTCGACTAACATAGTGATGCATATTCTTGTGCAAGTATTTTAAGTTTTATCGAAGATATCATATAAACGATATCATCAAGTAATATTTAATGTGAGGTCATGCTAAACATAATCCCCAAGATCAAATTTTTCATCGAAACAAAACAATTTAAATTTATCTCATAAATTTGAAACGAAATACGTGGAACACCTTTTAAACCTTAAAAAAAGTTTAAATCCCAAAAACGTGTCTACAACAAAAACAAACCTTCTCAAAAACATTCATTACACAATCGTTTTATTTACCCAGGTCAAAATAGTTACCAGTTGTAAACCAGTCAATAAAACTAACAATTTCTTGCGGGTGGTCTAAAAATAAAAATGAGAATAATCTGACCGGTATACAAAAAAAATATCCCTTAAAATATTTACAACATATTCTGGTCCTCGAGATCTCTAACAGCGATACATCTTAAAACAATTTTGGCCAGACGCCCTCAAGAGGAAACGAACCAGACGATAAGGGCGACATCGGTCAAGGTTTTTCCGTTCAAGGGGTCGGTTGTCTCCTCCTCGCACCCCCTTTTTTCTGTGGGTTCAGAAATCTCGACGGAACGCCGTGGTTTACGGTTTTAAGATGGTCGGTGACCGCAACTGTATTCTTGACCTGTCACAACATCTTGTCCCTATTTTTTGCTGGTGGCCCCTTATTTGGTACGGTCACTATACTGACTTTTTCCGGACCGCAAGGTGGATGCATCCCTTTAACGGTACTTTTACTACTGCGGCTTTAGAACAAAGAGGGGCACTCGAAAAAAATGGTTTCGATTTTTTTTGCTTGTTTAAGTATTTAGTTTAATAAAAACGTTTTCCTTTTTTCGTGCTTTGTTTGAAGGGTAAATTTGAATCCCTAACGGAATTTCGACTCTCCATGTATGTAAGAGACGTAGACTAAACATGTTTTGGATACGTTTTTGGGGGTCCGTTTAGAAAAAGAGGGTTGGAGGATGCATTTGAAACCGTCACCTTATGGTTTCAATCTGTCAATACTCTCCACCCAAACGAATTGGTTTAAAATTTATTTTTCTTGGACACTTCAATTTAATTTTGTGTTTTTTTAGCCCAAGTATTTAAAAAAAGGGGAAAAGACATACAAGAAGTGACCACTACATACAAAAGAATTAAATGTAGGGTCCAATAACAATCGGGCAAGAAAGCGAAGTGAAAAGCGCTTACAATCACCATATGGCGTTAACTTTTTGAAATGAAAGAGTCAACTTCGCCCATGTGTCTTCCATAATCATAGACATTACGCGACCATTTTCGGCGTTCGTTGTAACACTTGCAATATAATCGGTCTCTCTTCACTTGGACTTTTATATTAAATTTTTTCTAATTAAAAAATTTTAAAAAAATAACATGACACAGTTAACTTTAAATTTAAATTTAAACGGAACTTTTTATATTTTTTTCCATTCCCACAGAAAACGGATACTCCATCTAAACACATGATGCAGCGTCGATTTCATTCCTTCATCTCCGTTAAATGCAACTTAAAAAAAATCCCATGAGACCCCCAAAAAAGCCCCATATCCTAGTAGTGCAAACCGATCTTGCACCTTTATTGTCCATTCTATAGAAATAAAAAACGACCGTGAGCGTTTTTTTTCTTTCCTTTCTCTGGGGGTACCAAATTAATCCTAGAACGGAACGGGGCTTGAGGTTCCCTAACTTAAAAAAAAATCTGCCCCTTTTCCTGTATACGCGCGCACCGCGTAAAGAAAACGAAGAAGAAGAAACGATGGTTAAGGGGATGAGTGAGAAAGAGAGAATGGAGTTCGATAATAAAAAGTGCAGGGCTGCGGAGAACGTTGGCATAAAAAAGGTGGCTTAAAAAACGGTCAGGGGACCTTCTGCGGACCAGATGGCCCCGCTCTTGAGATGCACCCGGGAGGCTGCGGGTACCTTTGACCCCTTTGCCTGAGAAAAAAATTGTCCATGGTGCCATCCAGGTCTTTGGCCCGTGGGATTTTTTTTCCTAAGAAGAGAAAAAATCTCTTTGCTTCACCGAGATAATTAACAATAAAAAAATAGAAAAAAAAGTGAACGAGACAGAGTAGAAAATTATTAAAATTAAATTAAGGTGTTAATAAAAAAAGGTACCCTTAATTTTTTTATCGTCTTTTTTGTTAGTTTACTTAGTAACTGATATATTTATGGTAATATAACGGTCTAAAATTTATTTCCTTCCGGATATAATTAAATAAGAAATTTTAGAGTATTCCTTATTTTTTAAGTATTCCTTTTCGATATTTTCGCACAATTCATTCAAATATTCTTCTTTTAATTCTTCAGGAATAGTTTCAGTTAATATTGTGAATGCTTTGACAAAATCTGAAATATAAATAAAATAACTTATAAAAATTTTTAAACAAATCACCATTGATTTGTTCAAATTTCATTGATTCATGATCTGAATGAAATATAAAATTGCAAAAAAAGTTAAATAATAATAAACGTGTATCATTGAATCAAAAAAAATTTATCATGATAATTTTATATATAACTTACTATAAGAATAATCTTTATTTTTTAACGGTGTATCAAAGACAATTTCATTATAAATAAGATTTTTAAATCCACCCTCCTCTAAATGCCGAATAATCCAATCCGTTGAATTTTCATTTAAGAAGAATTCTGAGCACATAGCGTTCTTTTTTAGATATTTTTCCCATTTTTTTTGTTTACTTAGATACAAATGTTGTCTCACCATCGCGTTAGTTAAACATAGCATAAAAAATATTTGTCCATTTGGCTTTAAAACCTCATAAACGTTCTTAATCCAAACTCTAAAAAAATATATAAATAATATAAATATAAATTATTAAAAAGAAATTTACTTCGGATTCGGTACAATCATAAAACACAAAATGGATAAAACTTTATCGAAATATTCTTTGTACCCAACCCAGGCGTTTACGTCTAAAATATCGGCTTGTTTGAATTGGATATTTTTTCGATTTGGAAATGATTTTTTTGCTAAATCAATCATTGACTCCATTAAATCGATTCCTAAAATTTTATAATTTTTCGTGTTCTCCATAACCATTTTTTCGAGAATTTGAGCTGTGGTTGAGCCTTCTCCACAACCGACGTCTAAAATTTCTTCTTTTTCTTCTAAGTTCCATTCTAAAACACCTTTAAAATCATTCACAATAAATTCTGTATGAGATTTAACGAAGTGTTTTGAAATTTCTTGGTATAAAGTAGCGTCGAACATTTTTAAACAACGAACGAGACACTTATTTTTTTTTAATGAACGATAATTTTTAACAAAGGTTAGCCTTTATACTTTGATAAAAAATAATCAATTGGTTTGTTATTTGTTAATGATTTTAGATAATAATTGAACCAATGACAACATAAGAAATATGAGAGTAGTAATAATAATATAATTTATTTTGTAATGAATTAATTTAGAATGATTAATAGATTGATAATAATAAATAATAATTGTCCACTTCCTCTCCTTAAAAGATGAATAAAAAGAGGAATATGGTAATCAAAAAATTAAAAATTCATATTCAAAAATTGAAAGTAACTTTCTTTTGGATTTTTATGTTATGAGAAATGATTATCTCGGTGTTGTGACATGTTGAGTTTTCTTTTAAAACGAGTTGGGAATAAAAGGAATCGTGTAAAAGCTTATTGATGTTAACAACTAATTCCTTGTTGCTTTTGAAAATTACAAAATATTTCGTAAATGTTTTTATCATTTTAAAGGGGCCTTCATATCTTGGTGTTGAATCCCATTAATTTTGACAAAAACAAATTTTGAAATGAATAAATCTTTATGATATTTGAATGAAAAACTGAATGTAGTGATTTCAAACAGATTCCAAAAGATGTTGAATTTTAACAAAATGGTTGACCACTTAGGTTTTCCTTAGGATATTATCAGAGCCTAGGAGAATCAAGGGAAGCTCATTGTTTCACCTCATAGTGTTAATTCTGGTTATTATCCGTACTTAAAGAACGATGAAATCTTTCTAAATTTCCGTTACTTTGGGGATGGAACGCATCAAAATTATACATTCACTACAATTTTGATGCGTTCCTAGAAGGATGTGAAATTTTGAGAAGAATTTTGATTCGAATGATTTCGACCCTGATTATGAGTGATAGTGTTAGGAATGTCAAATCGGCCGAAACAAAGAATCTGCAATAGAAGTAGAGCTAACTTTGAGGGGAAAAGCTTTTGGTGTGTGCAGCCAAACGACGGAATGAGAAGATCGACCCAAAATATGGATATGATCAGATCTTCCCTTTTATTTGTTGACATCGCCAACAAATGTTTGCACATAAATGAATGTTTTGATGATGTGTGTAGTAACGTGAAAACCAGGATGTATTAAGTTATGAAATTTGTTGAAAATTGCTTTACGAAATTTTTGTGGTATACAAAGCTTCACATCTGAATGTGATGTTTGTTGCGATAAGTTAAATTTGGGAGTTTTTAAATTTGTTCTAAACAACTTTTTAAATTTGTTCTTAAAGTACAATATTTACAACATTATATATATACAATATTTACATTTATTTAAAATTTGTATTTCTCGAATGTATACAATAATTAGTACTATATTTAAGTGTTGTTTGTTTTTTATACATAAAATATGGATTTGCATAAAATAAAAACGAAGCATGCGATAATTATTAGTTTTTACTTAGTACTGTATCTCGCGATTGTAAAATAAATTAGAAATATAGACAACTTACCGGCGTCGAAAGACACACCAAAGAGACCTTGTAAATATCGATCGTAAATCGTATGTTACGAACAAATTTTTAGCAGAATTTTAAGTTTGAATCCTAAATATTGAGTGGAATACTTACCTACCGTTTTTCAAATATATCTCAAATATAATATTTCTTTTGAGTAGCCCCCAGTTTTGAAAAAGTCGGATTTTCTTTATTGTTCTAGTCTGTTCTAGTCATTATTCCAGAAAATCTAAATTATGTGACATTACGATGTTGTTACTAAGAATAAGGTTGGCTGCCACAATGTCTAGAAGATTTTTGTGACCATAGTTATTCCATTTTCAATTCCATGTTAAAAATATATACTCATTATACCTAAAGCAATCTAGAATAGCTATTATTTTCATTACAACAACTCTTTAAAAAGCTCTTTATTCTTTGAAAATTGAAGTTTTTCCTAGTTTACGGGAAGTTAGCCCCCATTTCTTTATGGTTGTTTTAGAGTTATTCTACACGTGAGTCACGTGATTCATGAATTGTATTTACGTGAGTGGCGAGCGTGATACACGTGGACTATTTAAGGACTATTGTCAAGACTATTGAAAGAATTTGATATTACTATAAATTAACGAAGAAGAATTGTTAACTATAAGTTAACAATTCTCTAGTTGAATAATTTATTTAACTTGAAGATGATTAAAAAAAAAATGCAAAGGGTTGTGTTTTATTGTATATAACCTGCGAAAAACTGCTCTTATGCTTCTATTTGAGATGTTTATCGTCAGTGAAAGAATTGATTGTGGTGATGGGTATCGAAGAGTAACAGATTTTGATATAAAATTCTTTAGCTGTAGATAAAGAAATGTGATAATGTGTCCAAAAGGTAATTAGTTTAAGTTTTTGTGAGTACAGTGCTTTTAATAAATGATGTCAAGGAGCTAAAATTTTTGGTGAAAATTTGTCATAAAAATTGATCATTTCTAATAATCATTTAGTTAAAGCAAAAAAGACAAAATAAAACAGTGATGTTTTTTATAAACTTCAGATTACTTGCCTTTATTATTGGGCCTTTATTATTATTAATGGGTCATCATCAGCCGAATCTACAAAAATGTTTACGAATTACAGAAAATCTAATATGATTAATAGTTATTAAGAAAATAAACCATTTAATATAACTTGCATAATAATATATAATCTTACGGTCAAGAATAAAGACTAAAATAAAATTAAAAACATTTGTATAGTTATTATAAGTAAAATATCACATTTATCGGATGTTGTAAACATAATTTCTCGAAAACGATAAACACTTGGCTCACGACTTAATTCAACAATATTAGTTGTGGGGTGTGTATTTACAAACAAGTTTGGCAATATAAGAGAATGCGCATTAAAAATATTTTAAACATTTAAATAAGGGTGTGAAATTAAGATCTATTTGATCGTTAAGGACTTAAAACCTTTGCTACATTTATGTAGAAGTTTAACGTTATTATATTCTATATTGTAACCAGTTTTATTTTTATGTTTAAAGATGTTAGAGTTACTTTTATTTTTATATTCTGTTAATCTATATTCTAGCTTTCAGACTGCTTGTCATATGAAGATGCTATTACAATTAAAACAATTAACCAAATAAACATCACTTTCATTATTTATATTATAGCTGTTAAGATGGTAGTTAGTTAATAGTTTATTTAGGGTAATGTGGTTGTAAAATGATAGATTAATGTTATATTTCAAAAATATTTGCTTAGTTGCGGATGTAATAGAATTGAACGGTATAAATTTATGACTATTGGATTTTTAAGTGTTGTTTCATTTTAATTTTTTGGATTATTTTAGTAATCATATTTTCGAAATATTTGTTATTTTTCGCCAATTCAAAAATTTAATTAAATTCAGGGATCTTATTTTCTTGTTACAGAGGGCAATTAAAAATCTTTCTACGAAATATCGAAAACTGGATAATTTATACGCAAAAACTATCGTCCACATATCTTCCATTTAATTACATCTTTTCTGAATCTATTCTAATCTAAATCTAATTTCTATTTTGTCATAATGTAATTATTTTCATAACGATCCAAGAAAATATCTACCAATATACCGGATAATGGCATACCCATAGGTAAATCATCAGAGACTTTATAAATTTTATCGTTAAAATTGCAATAATTTTGAGTAACAATGTGTTTCAGGATTTTATTGAAATCATTAATATTTGTGTCGTAATCAAAATGATTTTTGAACATTTTATCAGTAAGACCCAAAACGAAATCGATTGGAATATTTGAGTAAAAATTTACTACATCAAATGAGATTAGTATTCTATTTTTAAGATCCAAACCTTATACTTCTTTTGTAAATTGCAATGATTTCAAAATAAAATGATTTGGTTTAAACTTTATTTCGTGAGTTATTATAAGAAGTTATATTAAAGCATACAATCTTGGAATGGTTGGATTCATATGTATAAATTTAGTGCTGGAAAAATGTGATTAGATTATCTTACTGTTAATATATGGCGAATATTTAATCAGTGTTTCCCTACTTTTATTAATAATATCTTTTGTTTTACGAACGATTGTTTCCAAAGTGTTCTTCTCAATTTCAACACAGTTATTTTCTATCATAAATTGGTTAATCTTTTTTATACATTCGTCCTTATTAAATATAAGAATGCCTGCACTTTTATCGGCTTTAACGTATATTGCATTGGTTTTTTTAGTTAGTTTTTAATAGATTTTATGTCATTCCAATGTTAATCATGAGAGAAGTCGTTATTTTTACTTTTCAATTTCTTTTCTGTTTTTTTTTTGATGTGTGGAATAAGTTTGTTGAAGAATTGTTGTAAATAAAGATAATGTTCTTCTTTATTGCAACTGGTTACTAGAAGAACTCCAAGTCACAGAGAACTTCGTTCATAAATTTTTGAAAGATTTGTGCCGCATTACGTAAATGAAAAGGCATCCACGTGAATTTGAACCAGAATCGGACAAACGGTGTAGTGATAGAGATATAGAGATAATGATAGAGATATGATAGAGATATACAGTAGACTCGCGATAATGTGAACTTACGCTAGTGTGAACAACTCTATAACGTGAACGCCAAAATTATTGTATATACTACTCTGTAACATGAATTCGTAATCTCGATAACGGGATTCATAATAACGAAGTCAAACACGTTTTGTCTTGTTAGAAAAGTGATGGCTGCTGTGTAGTAGTGGAGACGAAATCGTCGTTTGTGAGTCTTAGTTTTCTTAAAAATGGCGAAAATAAAAAGTAAGTGTTTATCTCTCTGCGAAAAATCTAAAGTAATTGAAGAATATGAGAAAGGAGTAAGTGTTTCCGCGTTAGCTAGAAAGTACGGCATAGCAAAATCAACCGTGTGTTCAATAAAAAATAAAAAATCAAAAATATTAGCAATGCTAGGTCAACCATTAAGATCAAGTCGAAAATGCACATTGAAAAAAGCAGAATATCCAAAAATGGAGAAAGCGTTGTACAAAATGAAACAAAGAGCCATATATTATTTTAACAAATATTATACAGGAAGATTTAACGCTAGTGATGGTTGGTTTCAAAAGTTTAAAATACGATATGGAGTAAGGCTGTTAAAGGTCTGTAGAGAAAAACTGTCATCTCAACCTGAACTTGTCCAGCCCTTTAAACGTAAATTGGAGAATAAGATTCATGAACTGAACCTATGTGACCATCAACTTTACAATGCTGATGAAACGGGTTTATACTGGCAACTGTTACCAGACAAAACTTACGTTTCTCTGGACGAGAAATCAACTCCTGGTATGAAATCGGCAAAACAACGCATAACTTTTCTTGGATGTGCAAATGCGTCTGGATCTCATAAATTACGACCTCTAGTAATTGGCAAAGCAAAAAATGCCAGATGTTTTAAAAATTTTAATAACCCAGTTATTTACACCAATACCAAAAATGCTTGGATGACGGCGGCAGTTTTTAAAACTTGGTTTTTTGACAATTTCGTTCCAGAGGTATAATTATTAGATGTGTTAGTGAAAAAAATATTCCTATAGTTGATCGAATTTTAGGTTAAAAGATATTTAAAAAATGAAAATCTTCCACAAAGGGCGTTACTCCTTTTAGATAATGCGCCTTCATATCCTTCCGAAGAAGAACTTAAAACTGAAGATGGAATGATATCTATCATGTTCTTACCACCAAACGTAACTGCTTTGATCCAGCCTATGGATCAAAACGCATTAAAAATCACGAAACTGCATTACAGAAATAGCTTGTTAAGTTTTATTTTGTGTCATAGTAAAGAAGAAGTTGGAAATGCACTGAAAAAAATATCACTTAAGTTTGCTGTGGAAACTTTGGCAGCAGCATGGCAGAAATTAGAACCAACAATTTTACAAAAATGTTGGAAAAAAATAAGAAGTAATGAAGAGTATGATGATGAAGATGAACTACCGCTGTCAACTTTGCAAGAAATCTGGAGAAATGAAACGGAACACATCGTTCAAGACACCCTATCACTTCTACAAGAAATTCAACCTGTAAGTAGTGCACAATTTGGTTACACACTTTTCAGTTGAAATTATAATCTGTCCAAATAATTTTTAGGCCAACTACAATTTTAAAGATGTTGAGCTATGGAATAGCGACGTTTGTGAAATTCAAAACATTTCAGAAGAAGAAAATATAAGAAAGATTTCAGAAGAAGAAGCCGTTATTTTCGAAGAAGAAAACGATTCCAGAGTGGATACCACCCATACAATAACCCATGCTAACGCAATTAAGTGTTTAGAAACTGCAATATAATGGGCCGAAAACAATAATATCGATTTTAGTGAAATAATTGTTTTAAAACGTATTCATGAAAAAGCTGTCCTAAGAAGCATTACAAGCAAGAAAGTATAAGCGAAGATAACTTCATATTTTTTACATAATATATAAATTTTGTTAAAAACTTCTAAATAAAACTTTTAAAATTACGTCAACAAACATTATTATTTGTAAATTTGCAGTAATGTAAATAGAAGAAAAGACATTCTTTAAGGTGAACAAGTTCGGTAGCTTGAACAGGCGCGGTTTTATTCTGTTCACGTTATCGCGAGTCCACTGTATAGAGATATAGTGATAGAGATATATAGAGATATAGTGATAGAGATATTCCGTATTAGGAATATCGTCTCCATCTACAGGGAGTTGGTAATAAGCTCTTACCAGATATAACTTTGAAAAAACTTTGCAATTTCGTAAATGTAACGATCTGATATTGTGATGTTGTTAAGTTGTCAGCAGCCTCCATATAGTCTTAAAATCGTTGGAATCTTTTTAAAGAACCATGTGAAGTTCGGTAGATTCTTAATGCCATCATCTGTTCGAATTCTTTTTTTGCAATGTTGTATTTGTGTAAATACGAATAGGAAATTCCTTCTTAGATTTTATAGATAGCATTTTTTCAAGATTAGTGGCAGAAAGGTATCTTGGATACCAAATCAAACCAACATCATTGAAACGAACTGATTTCTGATAACTAACTATTTCTGATGACTAACTGGTAACTAACTGAGTTCCTGATAATAGCAACTGATTGAAATCTGGACGAAACATGCGATTATATGCGGATCAGCCGTTTTATGGGCCAATTCGCCAAAACCAAAATCTATTACTCTTATAAGATTATATACTTAATGTAATAAGAATTTTGGATGGTTTGAAATGGTGGCTACTTTTAATAGTAAAGATGTGAGATGTGTGAGTTTTTTAGCTTTGAGAGCTAAAAGGCTACCAGGTCATAAGGATTTTAAAGTAACTGATGGTTGGTTATCTCGATGGAAAGTCAGACGTGGAATTAAATTTAAAAAATTGCACGGCGAAAAAACCAGTTCTAACATTGGGCAGCAAAAAAAATGGAAAGAAGATTTACCAAACATATTAAGATTATATAAACCGGATAACATCTATAATGCTGATAACACTGGTTTGTACTTTCGTGTCTCACCTGATGGCTGTCTTGTGTACAAACATACAATATTAGCTGCTCATAAAAGAAAAGTCTGTACTAACATTCCTAATTTTCCTATATCAGGAAAAATCCCTTGTTCCAGCAGTATATCATACATATTAATTACTTTCTGTGGATCTACATTTACAATATCTTTTACAATTTCAGGTGCTATTTGATCCGGTCTAGGAGCCTTTTTATTCTGAAAAAGTTTCACACCTTCTAATAATTTTTCCTTCGTCACCTCTCTAACGCTTTCATTCCACTTATGCCTGCTCTACTCAACCAGATTTCCAAATGGGAAAAACTCTTTTACAAGTTTAAGCATCTTTTTTTAGATTTTATGATTTTATTTTTGTATAATTTACGCGCACCTTCACATTTTGTTCTTGCTGCTTTCTTTTCCGCTTCAATTCCATTCTGTGAATAAATTCTTGTATATTTACGTCTGTTTATATTCAACTTCACTCGTGCTCCTGCAATCTTATCTCTCCACCAATACAAGTGTGTTCGTTTGAAGCAGTTTATTTTTGTTTTATCATATTTTTTTTTCCACTGCCAGAAGATCTAGTATCAGTTCTAGTTGTACTTCAGTTCAAATGTACAGGGTTAGGTTGGGTTGGTTTGAGTTTAGCCGTGCATCTGAACACATTTTGTAACAAAGGCCTCTGCAATGATTAGTGTCTGAAATAGAGAACTTTACGAATAGATTTGATAACCCTGTTTATTTCAATTGCAGTAAAACTAGAACTAATACTAGACACTAGACCCAAGCCAACCCAACCCAAACCAAAACTTTTCAAACCAAACGTCTCTCAAGACGGCTAAACCCGAATATTTCTAGTTCTAAATTGAACATAGAACTAGTAATATTCAGGTATAGACGTACGTCTCTCAAACCAAAGTTGAGACGTACGACTAAATCTGAATGTTGACAGATCTAGATTCAGTTTTAGAATTAGAAACATTCGGGTTTAGCCGAATGTCTCTCAAGACGGCTAAACCCGGATGTTTCTTGCTCTCAGATTAAACATAGAACTAGTAACATTCAGGTTTAGCCGTGCGTCTCTCAAAACGTAGTTGAGACATATGGCTAAACCCGAATCTTTCTACTTCAAGGTCTAGTGTTAGTTCTAGTTTTATAACATTATATCTAACTCTAGATCTAGAACTAGAAACATTCGGATTTCGCCGTATATCTGTCAGGACGGCTAAACCCGAATGATTCTAATTCTAGGTCTAGTATCAATCCTAGTTGTATTTCAGTTCTAATATACAGGGATGGATTGGATTTGGTTTAGCCATGCATCTGTGGATGTTTTTTAAAGAAGGCCTCACAATGAATAGTTCGTCATGTGGTGTGTTGTTGTGGTGCGATGTTTCCTTCCGAAAGGTGTGTTGAGGTCGATGTCTAATCATTAATTTTCACTTCTTGTCGACAATATAATAAATGTCACTGAAACAAACAATTTTACATCATTTTGATAATAAATAAATAAAAAAACATTGGTCAACATCTCTCGATAAAAATCTGATCACAATTTATTTTTTTACATTTCCAAAAAAAAATCTATCAAATAAGTTAAGGATTTTTGATAACAACTTAATCAATAAACGTTAAAATACTTCTTTATTATTTATTTCCTCGCTGTAATAACAACATAAGAAATATGAGAGTAATTTTCGTCATTTAAAACTTCTTTCTCGATATTTTCACACATTTCCCTCAAATATTCGTCTTTTAATTCATCAGGAATATTCTCGTTCAATGAGGTAAACGCTTTTACATATTCTAAAAATTTTTGATCGATTTACTCTATTAAATTAGAAATTAATGATAACGCACGATATGCAGATTTAAAATCCTTTAAGTTGGTATCGTATGCAATTTCGTAATGTTCGATATCTTTAAATCCTCCCGTTCTTAAGTGTTGAATAATCCAAAGTGTTGGGTTATCGCTTAAAAAATAATCGGAACAAAAAAAATTTGATTTTTGATATTTCGACCATTTTTCTTGATGGCTAAGAAAAAGGTGTTGCTTTATGAGGGAATTTGTTGGTGTTAATAACAAAAATATTTGGCCGTTTTCTTTTAAAACGTTGTAAATGTTTTTAACCCAAACACTAAAAATTAAATTTATTAATTAATTAAATCATTTTTGGTTTACTCACGTTGGGTTTGGTACGACCATAAAGCACAAAATTGAGAATATCTTTGTAAAGTTCTCGTTGTAATTTAACCAGAATTCTTCATCTAAAATATCGGCTTGTTGAAATTGGACGAGTTCGTGGAAATAATCGTTTTTCGCTAAATCAACCATTGGTTGTAATAAATCGGTTGCTAAATAATTAAAATTTGAAACATTTTTTGAAATGAAAGGGATTAAAGTGTTTATTGTTGTTGCACCATCTCCACAACCGATTTCTAAAATATTTTCATTTCGATTCCAGTTTATTAAATTACTGTAACGATTTATGATCTTTTCAGTGTGGGGTCTTAGAAAATACCCACCCGCTTCGCGATATAATTGAGGGTTGTACATTACGATCTGATATATGAATAACTGTTACATATGCTGTTAAGTATATATAGTTTACTTTAACAATAATTATTTTAATAATGCCAAGTTTCCTCAACTTAATGAAGTACATAATAAGTTTTTAAATAGCTTTTTTCTTTTAGTTAATTTTTATAGATTTTTTTTGTGTTTACATAAAGAGCAAATTATGTTTTAATTAAAGCACCTTTTATAAGTAACCTTCAATTTTTGTCGATTAATCATCAGTTTATTTACCAGAAAAATCAATTCTATAATGATTAATAAAAAAAGATTTGATAGTAAAGAACAATTTATTTATTTAAACACAACAAGCAAAATTCAGGTTTAATTACGATCATTTATCTGCAATAATAGCAAGAATAAAACAACTTGCATGAATTTCTTGAGTAGTTTCATCAAAAGTTGAAATTTTGATAATACGATTAGCGACTTCTTCGATGAAATCATCTTGCTCATCTTTTGGAATTTCATCAATCAAAAACTTAAAAGTAGCGATGAATCCTAAAATATAAAATGTTTTACAACAATATAACAAAATTACTTAAATTGTTTAACTTTTTAAATAATCGAAACTTTCGAAAGTAAAATCTTGGGGATATTTGAAGCATTTAACGTTTTTAAATCCCTCTTTTTCCATTAACGGTTTAATCCAATCCTCAGGATTACTTAATTGGGCGAATGGGGTGTTGAAAACGTGTTCGACTTTTTTAACGTACTCTATAAAATTTCCTTCACGACACAGTTCCATAACCGCTGTAAAAACGGGATTATTCGCTGGAATTATGAAGAAAGTTTGGCCATCGCGTTTCATTAAATCGTATATATTTTTTATCCATACTCTAAAAAATGTTTAATAAATATAAATCGTAAAGAATAATTTTACTTACAAATCGTCCACTAAGTGCAGACAAATAAACGAAAAAACGTTATCGAAATAATTCTTGTACTTATTGTTATTTTCGTTCATTTTAGTAATATCCATTTGGATAAAATCGATGTTTAAATGCCCGTAAGTAGCTTTAGCGGCGGAAATCATGTCTTCTTTTAAATCCATCGCGATTACTTTGGGGTTTGATGAATTCGCCATTATCAACGGGTACAAAAGATCGACCGTTGTCGAACCTTCCCCACACCCAACATCTAAAATTTTCCCATTCGTACACCATCTAATTAAATCGCTATAAGCGTTTATGCCGTTTTTGGTGGCCAATTTTTGAAACTGCGACATTTTCTTGTATAAATCAACGTCGAACATCTTGGAAATTCTCGTTCTCTTTACTTATTGGTGACCGAATGAGGGTGACTTTCAAATTGTATTCGAGTTTTATATAGCGTTATTAAAAAGAGATGGTTGGAACGTGTTTTTCCAAAAACACGTTCCATCCTTAACTGTAATTATGTAACCAATTGTTAAGTGGACAATAAATTCAATTTTCTATTTAACGTCTTTAAAAAGTTACATAAAATTATAATAATTTAACAATGTATACTGCGATTACAAAATATTGTTATACAGGGTGATCACTAATAAGGAGTTATGAATATTATAAATATGTATCACATGGAAGTTATATTTAATGATTTTCTCTTTTACAAAATGAAAGTTTTGATGATAAACTTGTTAGTAAAATACTACATCAAAAGATTAACGAAATATCTTATAAATATGGACATTACTCCAGAAATGAAAAAGATCCTTTCTGATTTTGCATCAAATTTTAAAAATAAGTAGCTAAAGTCTCAAAGAAATAAGAAAGGAAAAGATATGTTTTTGAAGCAAAAGGAAATTGGATGTGATTACAAAATATAATTATACAGACTGATTACTAGTAAGGAGTTAAGAATATTATAAATATGTAACATATGAAAGTTATATTTAATTATATTTTCTTTTACAAAATGAAAGTTTTGATGATAAGCTTGTTAGTAAAACACTACATCAAAAGATTAACGAAATATCTTATAAATATGGACATTACTCCAGAAATGAAAAAGACCCTTTCTGATTTTGCATCAAATTTTAAAAATAAGTAGCTAAAGTCTCAAAGAAATAAAAAAGGAAAGATATATTTTTGAAGGAAAAGGAGATTGGATAAACATTTCTATACGGTTTGCTATTTCTTTATTGAAATATAATAAAATCATAAAAATCATTTTAAGATATAACGTAAGTTAACAAATTTTATCTAACATTGTAACATATAAAGCATATATTTAGAATTTAGATTTAAATAAATTATTGTAATTAAGTGGTTTCCTGAGTAAGGCCAGTGAGGCCGAAACCGGTAGAATCTGAAAAATAAAATAGTATCTTAGTTGTTATTTGAATAACATATAACATACACGGTAATAAACAAAAATCAAAACAACAATATAATAAAAGATGTCAAAAAGATCAGATAGATCCACTGCAACTTCCTTCTTATGAACAAATTCTGTTAGCACAAAATAAAACTATCCATTAAAAGAATATAGAATAGTTTCGATTATTCTCGAAAATCGATTCGAAAAAAGTTAATATTATAAATATGTATCATATGAAAGTTATATTTAATTATATTTTCTTTTACAAAATGAAAGTTTTGATGATAAGCTTGTTAGTGAAACACTACATCAAAAAATTAACGAAATATCTTATAAATATGAACATTATTACTCCAGAAATGAAAAAGACCCTTTCTGATTTTGCATCAAATTTTAAAAATAAGTAGTTAAAGTCTCAAAGAAATAAAAAAGGAAAGATATGTTTTTGAAAGAAAAGAAGATTACATAATCTTTATCTCAAAAACGAATAAAGATTTTCTAATTTGGTTCTCAATATGACAAAATGACAAAAAAATGGACACTTGCCTCCATAAATTTTGAATATATCATCAAAGTATCTCAAGAATTCGATTTTTGGTGATTTTTAATTAACTTGAGATAGCCATAAATGTTCACGTTGAATTTAATGATTTATATCTCAAAAACGAATAAATATTTTCAAAATCCGGTTTCATCAAAAAAACTTACCTCTATAAATCATGAATAGTTCATTAAGATATCTTAAAAATTCGACTTTTCGTGATTTTTTCAAGCAAGATTATTAATTTTAAAAAATCATAAAAAATTAGGTTAGCTTAAATAATCTGTATCTCAAAAGAGACTAAAAATTTTCTAATTTGGTTCTCGCTATGACAAAATAGACACTTGCCTATAAATTTTGAATATATCATTAAAATATCTCAAGAATTTGATTTTTAATCAACTTGAGATAGTCATAGATGTTCACGTTGAATTTAATGATTTATATCTCAAAAATGAATTAATATTTTCAAGATCCAGTTTCATCACGAAAAAGTAGACACTTTCCTCGATATATTATGAATAATTCAATAAAATATCTTAAGAATTCGATTTTTCGTGATTTTTTAAAACAAGGTTATTAATTTTAAAAAATCATAAAAAATTAGGTTAACTTAAATAATCTTTATCTAAAATCATGAATAGTTCATTAAGATATCTTAAAAATTCGACTTTTCGTGATTTTTTCAAGCAAGATTATTAATTTCAAAAAATCATAAAAAATTAGGTTAGCTTAAATAATCTGTATCTCAAAAGCGACTAAAAATTTTCTAATTTGGTTCTCGCTATGACAAAATAGACACTTGCCTATAAATTTTGAATATATCATTAAAATATCTCAAGAATTTGATTTTTAATCAACTTGAGATAGTCATAGATGTTCACGTTGAATTTAATGATTTATATCTCAAAAATGAATTAATATTTTCAAGATCCAGTTTCATCACGAAAAAGTAGACACTTTCCTCGATATATTATGAATAATTCAATAAAATATCTTAAGAATTCGATTTTTCGTGATTTTTTAAAACAAGGTTATTAATTTTAAAAAATCATAAAAAATTAGGTTAACTTAAATAATCTTTATCTCAAAAATGAATAAAAATTTTCTAATTTGGTTCCGACCATGACAAAATAGACACTTACCTCTATAAATTTTGAATGTATCATCAAAGTATCTCAAGAATTCCTACCTACTTTTGGTTCTTACATAATCTTTATCTCAAAAACGAATAAAGATCTTCTAACTTGGTTCTCAACATGACAAAATGACAAAAAAATGGATACTTGCCTTTATAAATTTTGAACATATCATCAAAGTATCTCAAGAATTTGATTTTTGGTGATTTTTAATTAACTTGTTATAGGCATAAATGTTCACACTGAATTTAATGATTTATATCTCAAAAACGAATAAATATTTTCAAAATCCGGTTTCATCAAGAGAAAGTAGACACCTTCCTCTATAAATCATGAATAGTTCATTAAGATATCTTAAAAATTCGACTTTTCGTGATTTTTTAAAGCAAGATTATTAATTTCAAAAAATCATAAAAAATTAAGTTAGCTTAAATAATCTGTATCTCAAAAACGAATACAAATTTTCTAATTTGGTTCTCACTATGACAAAATAGACACTTGCCTCTATAAATTTTGAATATATCATTAAAATATCTCAAGAATTCGATTTTTGGTAATTTTTAATCAACTTGAGATAGTCATAGATGTTCACGTTGCATTTAATGATTTATATCTCAAAAATGAATAAATATTTTCAAGATCCGGTTTCATCACGAAAAAGTAAACACATTTCTCTATGTATGATGAATAATTCATTAAAATATCTTAAGAATTCGATTTTTGTGATTTTTTAAAACAAGGTTATTAATTTTAAAAAATCATAAAAAATTAGGTTAACTTAAATAATCTTTATCTCAAAAATGAATAAAAATTTTCTAATTTGGTTCCGACCATGACAAAATAGACACTTACCTCTATAAATTTTGAATGTATCATCAATGTATCTCAAGAATTCCTACCTACTTTTGGTTCTTACATAATCTTTATCTCAAAAACGAATAAAGATGTTCTAATTTGGTTCTGAACATGACAGAATGACAAAAAATGGACACTTGCCTCTATGAATTTTGAATGTATCATCAAAGTATCTCAAGAATTTGATTTTTGGTGATTTTTAATTAACTTGAGATAGCCATAAATGTTCACGTTGAATTTAATGATTTATACCTCAAAAACGAATAAATATTTTCAAGATCCGGTTTCATCACGAAAAAGTAGACAATTTCCTCCATAAATCATGAGGATTTATGGAGGACAATCATCAATTCATTAAGATATCTTAAGAATTCGATTTTTCGTCATTTTTTAAAACAAGATTATTAATTTCAAAAAATCATAAAAAATTAGGTTAGCTTTCATAATCTTTATCTCAAAAACGAATAAAGATTTTCTAATTTGGTTCTCACCATGACAAAATAGAAACTTGCCTCTTGAAGGTATCATTAAAGTATCTCAAGAATTCGATTTTTGGTAATTTTTAATTAACTTGAGATAGCCGGAAATGTCCACGTTGAATTTTGATTTAAATCTCAAAAATGAATAAAGTTTAAAGAAGATATCTTCACCTACGATTTAAGCAAACATTCATTTTTCCATCTTTATATCCATTGTTAAAGCAAAAGCGATTTTTGGAGTCGAATTGTTAATTGATCGATAAATCATTTCATTATCTTCATTATTTTAGCCATGGCAATTTTTTAAATTCTGATTATTATTGTCGGAGAGAATTTTTACAATCGACTACTTGGGATAATAATAAATAATTGAAAATAATCTATAAAAGTTTTGCAACAAGCAAAGGAAATTCCACAATTTACAAAAGAACAAAGGAAAGATTTGAAGAATTTAATTGGAGAATTTCCTGGATTATTTATCTGAAAGAAAAAAGGATTATCCGAACCAAACCATCAATAATATTCACAATCTCTGAAAATACGAGGAGAAATTATAGACGAAGAAATAGATAAAAGCATAACTTCAAGCCTTATTCCAGCAAGCAAAGTGGATATACAATTGCAACAATTTCAAGCAAAAACAATTTTTAGAAGCTTTACTTCATAAGAAAACTAAACGTTATCAAGTAACGAAAACAGGGAGATGACGTCGTAATTAACAAAGCGCTTATCTTTTTTATTCAATAGATATAATATTATTTTAAATCGAAGGAATACCCAAAAAACTAATCCGTTCAAGTTAAACGATATTATAACAGATTTCAATTTTTTTGAGATTAAATTTTGACTAATTGAAAAAAAATTAGTCAAATCAAAAGAAGAAAAATACGGAATTAAGGAGAAGCATAAATTTAATTATTATCGTAAATAAAGCAAATTATTAATTTTGATGTTATCATTTTTATTATTTCAATTTTCATCATCTTCAACTCGTTTTTTTTCCGACATAGTTTATAGTACTCCAGTTTCTTTTAAAGAGACATATTTTCAACACATGTGATCTTCGTAAAAAGACGTTGGGACAGTGCAAATAAACGATTAAGTTCTGGGTGACGGTTATCTAAGAGCGTTTGTCCACATCTGTTGGACAGTGCTTAAGAGGATAAAAGATGATTAATCATGTGATAACCGGATGTTGGAACGTTACAACAAAAATAATTTACTGTTTAAAGGAAATTTGCGTATTTCAAATTAAACAAGAAAATTTCTTTCGACTTTGTCGTTTCCCGTTACTTACAATTAGTTCGCTTTGTCTCTTTTCCTGCTTAGTTCCGCCTGCGTTTCGTCGTTTTGTCATTCCAATAAAGACTTTTCACATCGGTGGGTTTCTTTAGGATGTACGCGTGCCTAGATTTCGTCTATTGTTATTTATTTTTTTCTTTAACAAATTTTCGTTTTGAAATTAACGGTTAGAAAATAAGAAAGTTATCGTAGAAATCGAAATTATCCATCAAAATTTTAAATCGAAATTAACCGTTCAAATAATTAGCAATTTTTTCAGTAGCTGACCCTGAATGGACATTGATCCAAAAAGAAATCTGAACAGCTCTCGAAAGAACCCTTAAAGTGCCTTACGTCAAATTTCGTACAGAGTGGTCACAAAGGATTTTTTTATTTTATAAAGAGAACCAAAAAAAATGTTCAATAGCTCCGGAAAAAACTATAGAATCCTGAGATGCCCATCTAAATGCCATTATTCGGCACCGTATGGTGTCAGATATCGGGGACTAACTGTAAACAGCGAGTTCTTTATCGGTTATCTGGATCTACCCTCTATTAAAAAAGAGAGAAAAAAAGGAGAAAAAACAGCGAAGGGGCAGTAAGATGGTGAAGAAAGAAATGTGAAAAAACTCTGCACACATTGACCCGGGACAAAGATGACCGTGCCCTTGATTGGAAGGGAACAGGTAATTCCTTTAGATAGCCGTGGGATTTTTTTTCTTTTGCGTTTTTATAATAGCGGTCAGGTAGTGAATCAAATTTCGCACTGACAATGAGTCTATTTCATTTTTATCTAAGTCAATTAAAAAAAGATTAATTTAAATTCTATATTCTCTCATTTAAACGTGTTTTCAAATATGATCTTATTATACCATGTAGTGTATTTAGGAAGTTACAAAATAGGAAGTGCGGAGGTCAAAATTCTATGCAAGGAGAATGAAGATAACTTTCAAAGAAGTTACTTCATGGGTTTTATAAGACAGAAAGAAATTTATAATGAAATTAGCGGCTAAACCAAAATTGATGATTATTTCTAAGATACACTAGGAAATGAAATTTGAATAACTGGGCATAAAGATATCTTTTATTGAAACGATAGTAAAGATTTAATAAGTCAATATGTCAGAATAAACTAGAACTATTACTAATTGTTACTAATTGTAAATGTTAAAAGATAGTTAGGGAAATCTGATAATCTTCCAAATGATAAAAAAATTTCATCACTGCATATGCAAGCCGGTTTTTCTCTAGGAAAAGTATTTGTCCAACACCATACCATCTTTTTGTAAATCTCCTGGACATCTAGACTAGAGTTCTTGAGGCGTGTTTCAGCGTTTTTGACATCACCTCACCGAGTGTCGCCATCTCGATACTACCGAGTCCATCACCATCTCGATATTAGAACTGATATACCAAGACCAAAAACAAGACCACTGGTTACCTTTGGGCCCCCACCAGAACGTGGGGGCCTAGAGGTAATCACCCCACTCTCCTTCCTTCTTCCTGTACACCAGAAGAAGAAATGCCCAGAACATCATGATATCCAAGCCGTTTGCGTCAGGAAGCCAAAACAAAACAGAAACACACAAAAGACTTTTAAAATAGATCTCTGTTGTCATATATTGGGACGAGAAGAGACCAGGGATGACCACCCCTCTCTTCTACCTTCAAAATCAAATTTTATTAACAGCTTCTTGCATTTTGTATTAAAAATGTTTTTCTCTCCCTGTTATTAACTAACTAACTAGTTTTAGCAAAACATAAAACCTTCCACTTCTAGGTCTAGACCCGAATGATTCTAATTATAGGTCTAGTATCAATTCTAGTTATACATCAGTTCAAGTGTACAAACAACACTAAACAAAACAGAAATTTCCCATTTCTAGGTTTAGTGTTAGTTTTATATTATTAAATCTAAGTCTAGAACCAGAATTAGAAACTATCGGGTTTAGACTTGCATCTGTCAAGACGGCTAAACCCGAATGATTCTAATTCTAGGTCTAGTATCAATTCTAGTTGTACTTCAGTTCAAGTATACAAGGTTGGGTTGGGTTGGATTTAGCCACGCATCTGAAGTTATTTTTTAACGAAGACCTTCACAATGAATAGATTTTAAAATAGAGTACTTTATAGAATTGAAATACTTGAATTCAGGTAAATACAGAATTTTTCCACTTCTAGATCTAGTGTTAGTTTTAGTTTTATATCATTAGATCTAAATCTAGATCCAGAATTAGAAACATTCGGGTTTAGCCGTGCATCTGTCAAGACGGCTAAACCCGAATGATTCTAATTCTAGATCTAGTTTCAATTCTAGTTGTACTACAGTTCAAGTATACAAGGTTGGGTTGGATTAGGTTGGGTTTGGCCATGCATCTGAAGTTATTTTTTAACGAAAGCCTTCACAATGAATAGTTACTAAAATAGAGTACTTTATAGAATTAGAATACTTGAATTCAGGTAAAAACAGAATTTTTCCACTTCTAGATCTAGTGTTAGTTTTAGTTTTATATTATTAAATCTAAGTCTAGATCCAGAATTAGAAACATTCGGGTTTAGCCGTGCATCTGTCAAGAGGGCTAAACCCGAATGATTTTAATTCTAGGTCTAGTTTCAATTCTAGTTATACTTCAATTCAAGTATACAAGGTTGGGTTGGGTTGGATTTAGCCACGCATCTGAAGTTATTTTTTAACGAAGACCTTCACAATGAATAGATTTTAAAATAGAGTACTTTATAGAATTGGAATACTTGAATTCAGGTAAAAACAGAATTTTTCCACTTCTAGATCTAGTGTTAGTTTTAGTTTTATGTTATTAAATCTAAGTCTAGATCCAGAATTAGAAACATTCGGATTTAGCCTTGCATCTGTCAAGAGGGCTAAACCCGAATGATTGTAATTCTAGGTCTAGTATCAATTCTAGTTGTACTACAGTTCAAGTATACAAGGTTGGGTTGGGTTGGATTTAGCCACGCATCTGAAGTTATTTTTTAACGAAGACCTTCACAATGAATAGATTTTAAAATAGAGTACTTTATAGAATTAGAATACTTGAATTCAGGTAAAACCAGATTTTTTCCACTTCTATGTCTAGTGTTAGTTTTAGTTTTATATTATTAAATCTAAGTCTACATCCAGAATTAGAAACATTTGGGTTTAGCCGTGCATCTGTCAAGACGGCCAAACCCGAATGATTCTAATTCTAGGTCTAGTATCAATTCTAGTTGTACTACAGTTCAAGTATACAAGGTTGGGTTGGGTTGGATTTGGCCATGTATCTGAAGTTATTTTTTAACGAAGGCCTTCACAATGAATAGTTTCTAAAATAGAGTACTTTATAGAATTAGAATACTTGAATTCAGGTAAAACCAGATTTTTTCCACTTCTATGTCTAGTGTTAGTTTTAGTTTTATATTATTAAATCTAAGTCTACATCCAGAATTAGAAACATTCGTGTTTAGCTGTGCATCTGTCAAGACGGCTAAACCCGAATGATTCTAATTCTAGGTCTAGTTTCAATTCTAGTTATACTTCAATTCAAGTATACAAGGTTGGGTTGGGTTTAGCCATGCATCTGAAGTTATTTTTTAACGAAGACCTTCACAATGAATAGATTTTAAAATAGAGTACTTTATAGAATTGGAATACTTGAATTCAGGTAAAAACAGAATTTTTCCACTTCTAGATCTAGTGTTAGATTTAGTTTTATTGTTATTAAATCTAAGTCTAGATCCAGAATTAGAAACATTCGGATTTAGCCTTGCATCTGTCAAGAGGGCTAAACCCGAATGATTATAATTCTAGGTCTAGTATCAATTCTAGTTGTAGTACAGTTCAAGTATACAAGGTTGGGTTGGGTTGGATTTGGCCATGTATCTGAAGTTATTTTTTAGCGAAGGCCTTCACAATGAATAGTTTCTAAAATAGAGTACTTTATAGAATTAGAATACTTGAATTCAGGTAAAACCAGATTTTTTCCACTTCTAGGTCTAGTGTTAGTTTTAGTTTTATATTATTAAATCTAAGTCTACATCCAGAATTAGAAACATTCGGGTTTAGCCGAGCATCTGTCAAGACGGCCAAACCCGAATCATTCTAATTCTAGGTCTAGTATCAATTCTAGTTGTACTACAGTTCAAGTATACAAGGTTGGGTTGGGTTGGATTTGGTCATGCATCTCAAGTTATTTTTTAACGAAGGCCTTCACAATGAATAGTTTCTAAAATAGAGTACTTTATAGAATTAGAATACTTGAATTCAGGTAAAACCAGATTTTTTCCACTTCCAGGTCTAGTGTTAGTTTTAGTTTTATATTATTAAATCTAAATCTAGATCCAGAATTAGAAACATTCGGGTTTTGCCGTGCATCTGTCAAGACGGCCAAACCCGAATGATTCTAATTCTAGGTCTAGTATCAATTCTAGTTGTACTACAGTTCAAGTATACAAGGTTGGGTTGGGTTGGGTTTAGCCATGCGTCTGAAGTTATTTTTTAACAAAGGTCTTCACAATGAATAGTTTCTAAAATAGAGTACTTTATAGAATCAGAATACTTGAATTCAGGTAAAACCAGAATTTCTCCACTTCTAGGTCTAGTGTCAGTTTTAGTTTTATATTATTAAATCTAACTCTAGATCCAGAATTAGAAACATACGGATTTAGCCGTGCATCTGTCAAGACGGCTAAACCCGAATGATTCTAATTCTAGATCTAGTATCAATTCTAGTTGTACTTCAGTTTAAGTATAAAAGGTTGGGTTGGGTTGGGGTGGGTTATGCATCTCAAGTTATTTTTTAACGAAAGCCTTCACAATGAATAGTTTCTAAAATAGAGTACTTTATAGAATTAGAATACTTGAATTCAGGTAAAACCAGATTTTTTCCACTTCTTGGTCTAGTGTTAGTTTTAGTGTTATATTATTAAATCTAAGTCTACATCCAGAATTAGAGACATTCGGGTTTAGCCGTGCATCTGTCAAGACGGCCAAACACGAATGATTCTAATTCTAGGTCTAGTATCAATTCTAGTTGTACTACAGTTCAAGTATACAAGGTTGGGTTGGGTTGGATTTGGCCATATATCTGAAGTTATTTTTTAACGAAGGCCTTCACAATGAATAGTTTCTAAAATAGAGTACTTTATAGAATTAGAATACTTGAATTCAGATAAAACCAGATTTTTTCCACTTCTAGGTCTAGTGTTAGTTTTAGTTTTATATTATTAAATCTAAGTCTACATCCAGAATTAGAAACATTCGGGTTTAGCCGAGCATCTGTCAAGACGGCCAAACCCGAATGATTCTAATTCTAGGTCTAGTATCAATTCTAATTGTACTACAGTTCAAGTATACAAGGTTGGGTTGGGTTGGATTTGGTCATGCATCTCAAGTTATTTTTTAACGAAGGCCTTCACAATGAATAGTTTTTAAATAGAGTACTTTATAGAATTAGAATACTTGAATTCAGGTAAAACCAGATTTTTTCCACTTCCAGGTCTAGTGTTAGTTTTAGTTTTATATTATTAAATCTAAATCTAGATCCAGAATTAGAAACATTCGGGTTTAGCCGTGCATCTGTCAAGACGGCCAAACCCGAATGATTCTAATTCTAGGTCTAGTATCAATTCTAGTTGTACTACAGTTCAAGTATACAAGGTTGGGTTGGGTTGGGTTTAGCCATGCGTCTGAAGTTATTTTTTAACGAAGGTCTTCACAATGAATAGTTTCTAAAATAGAGTACTTTATAGAATCAGAATACTTGAATTCAGGTAAAAACCAGAATTTCTCCACTTCTAGGTCTAGTGTCAGTTTTAATTTTATATTATTAAATCTAACTCTAGATCCAGAATTAGAAACATACGGATTTAGGCGTGCATCTGTCAAGACGGCTAAACCCGAATGATTCTAATTCTAGATCTAGTATCAATTCTAGTTGTACTTTAGTTCAAGTATAAAAGGTTGGGTTGGGTTGGGGTGGGTTATGCATCTGAAGTTATTTTTTAACGAAAGCCTTCACAATGAATAGTTTCTAAAATAGAGTGCTTTATAGAATTAGAATACTTGAATTCAGGTAAATCCGGAATTTTTCTACTTCTAGGTCTAGAGTTAACTCTAGTCTTTTTCATAAGATCTAACTCTAGATAAAGAACTAGAAACATACAGAATTAGTCAAGATTAGCCGTCTTGAACCCGTCTTGAATGATTCTAGTGCTAAGTCTAGAGGTCATCTTCAAACTTTCGAAATTTCGTTCTCGAATGCAGAAGTGTCATTTTGCTATCTAGAATAAAAAATAACTATTTGAAAGTCATATATTTACAAGTGTCAGAAATATCACACATTTACTACCGTTAATTTGCATTTAAACATGAAATGAAATGATAATACAATAAATAAACCATTATTAGTACAAAATTCTTTGATTTTCGCAGTTGGACGTAAAAATCATTTACGTCCTGTCAACAAAAGAGTATCATGTTGACTCAAAAGTTAACTTTTAATAGTAATTTTCGAAAAACAACTATTGTTTATGATATTCTTGTGTTAATCTTAGATCCCGTTCTATATTCATATTCTTCGTACGCAGTGGGACGTCCGCAGGTCAACATTCTTCTAACACTGACCAGACGTACCCGGTGTGCTATTTTTGGCCCATATTCGGACCGAAGAGAGCAAGTGGATGGCCGAGTCATTGACCATAAGCCTCGTTCTGGTCATTAAGACACGTGAAAAGCATAAATTTCTTTTCAACAACTTCGTATAATTAAAGCATCTTAAGATTTCTTTTAAGCAAAAATATAAAGATTCTCAATTGTCCACTTTGAAAAAAAATCACAAACATTCCAGGGAATAAACCATAAATAGGGGTCATATTTAATAATTTAATTGCCATATTTTAGGAGAAGAGGGACGAGTTTAGCGGCTTATTTATGGCATATTAACGTTTCGCGGGATTTGAGCGTTTGATGTCCGTTTTATAGCAAAGAAGGGCTAATAAAACGGTCGAAAGGTTATGACGACTTGCGACGGGCGCAACTCCTACTTCTATTAAACGGGCTTTTAATGCGTAAAATTTTATCGTATGTATAAGTAAAGAGAGAGTGCGTTACTCGAAACGAATCAACCATCAACGTAATTACGTGTTTCATTTGGTATGCTAAAAGATTTTAAAAATTCATTATGAATATATCACCGTTAATAACACCTTGTTTAATAGTAAATTATTTGTTAAACAAGATTTTTTTGCTATTTTTTAAGTAGTTTTATAGTACCTGGTTAAGGTTAATAAATCGGGTTGTAAGTGGCCCCAAACTCAACAATGGCAAAACGAGATCCATTGAGGAAGGTTCCGAGAGAACTCCGGGAACGGCATTACACGCTTTTTCATTCATAATCTCCGGCGCAGTTTACCAACTTTAAATTAAACCGGGGGCTTATCTGTCGAGTCTATCTACTTTCGGGCCGAACGTCTGCGAAGAGATTACGGTGAACCAGTTTGCTCTCCTCCTCAACTCTCTCTACTCGAATTAATTTTCAAACTTTACAAAACCGACACCAAGAGTCAACGATTTTAATCGCTACCGAAAAAATGTTAACACTCCAAAAGTTAAATATATATATTTTTTTTTAGTTTAACTTAACAGGTGGTTTCTTATTATTATCTTTTTTGAATTGAAATGAAAAAAAAATCACTTCGGACAATATGACCTGTGTCAAATTACGTCCAAACCATTGTTGTCCCGGTTTATTATTTTTTTTCTTTTTTCTTGTTGTACGTATACAGGTAGATCGGATTACACTACCGCCGGAATTTTGACCGGATATAGGGGGTTCGGACATTGAATACATCCACCAGAACCTCTTACAACACCTACAAAGGGGATACATGAAATGACAAGGAGGAACATCCTACTTGAATTACCTACTTAAAAATACTGTTCGATATATGGGACATTCATTTCAAGTCTCGTATATCAAAACAGTTCCTGAAAAGTACTCAAAAACTACATACTAGGTAGTTTTTGCCCAAAATGTGGTAGAAAATAATGAAAATAAAAACAAAAATTGAGCTATTAAAGTTAAAATTTACAAACTCACATAAAATATATTTCATATATACAATTTTGTCTAGTTTTACTTCAATTCAAATATACAAGTTGCCACTATTTTAGAAACTATTCATTGTAGAGGCCTTCATTAAAAAATGTTTTCAGCACGGCTTAACCTAACCCAATCCAACTCTGTATATTTGAATTGAAACAAAACTAGAACTAACACTAAATCTAGAACTAGAATCATAACTGAATCACGTGATTCAAGCGTGGATCACGTTAACCAACTCAACCTAACATGACTAATATCTAGCGCTATTTAGAATCAAAGTGATGGCTCAACCCAACTAATATTTAGTACCAACAAGTTAGTGGACTTGAAAGATTAATGGCATCTAATAAGTAGCATTAACTAGTTGCTTAAGTTGGGTTGGTTTCAGAGAGTTCAAGATAATGCAATTAATATTTAATACTAAGTAGCTAATTGGGTTAGGCTAAAATTAATGGCTCATCTCAATTCAATTAATATCTAGCACTAATTGGTTACGTGGCTCAATGCAGCTAATATTTAATGCTAACTAGCTAGTTGGGTAGGGTTGGGTTAAGATTAATAGCTCACCCCAACTACAAGAAATAATTTTAGAAAAAGAGATAAGATAAGCAGTGGAAAAACAGAGAAAAGGTGGAAAGAGAAAGATTATCAACGATAAAGGAAGCGAATCCACTTTGGCAACAAGAGGTAACAATGAGAGTGATGGTTGTAGAACCTGATGACCAGGACATGAGTCGCAACCTCCAAAATCAATATAAACAGGCATATCCAGTACTAGTCGAGTTAAAAGGTACATATGAAGGGATAGAATTAAGATTGAAAACGAAAATTAGGGGAATGGAAACAGAAAACGAAAAGAGAAAGTTGCCAAATTAATTATTAAAACGTCGCACATCTCAGTCTGGAAAATGATGCAGAAACTGAAAGAGCAAAACAGACATGAAAATAAAATTGTAATACATCACATGTGTTAGAAATATACACAACACAAGCAAGAATTGACGAAGAAAAAGAAAGAAAGAAACAATTTGAAATGAAAACATATGCGCTTCGAGACATATGAAAAGACTGTAAGGCGAATAAAACAATGGTTACAGTGGAGAGAAGAAGCAGATAAAATAGAGGGCATGAGAAGCACGAGGAATGGAAAAGTGCTAAATAATTTAAAATTTTGAAAGGGGAGGATGGGCAGAAGGTGACGGACAGAGGAATAGAAGAAAGAAAACGAACCAAGACTATTCACATAGCAGGGTTAATGATAACAACGGAGAAATATGAAATAATAGGGGCAATAAATATAGAAATAGGAGGTAAGAGCGAGATGATAAAGCTGAGCTCATTGAGACCATAAAGGGAGAGCATGATGGCGGTAACAATTGAATTAGAGGAAGAGAAAGTAAAAAAGTTGATAGGCAGTAAGAGAATTAGAATAGGATTAGCAACGTGCTCAACATCATGTCATCTCTATATCTAGCTAAAGACTGCACAAGACCAGATAGGAGACATTGCTGTTTTATCTGCGAATTAGAAAGACATCTAATAATGAAATACACGAACCAACCTAGATGCCCAGACTGTGAAAAAGAAGGACACAGAGTAGTGAGTATGAGATGTGAAACGTACAGGAACAAGATTAAAGGGGAAAAACGAGGGGAGGCTGAAGGATGCGAGAACAGAGAAAAGAGGAAAGCAAAACGAACAAGGGAATTACAAGACAAAGAACAGAGGGGAATGGTGAAAAAGGAGAGAGAACCGCTTCACCAGAAGAGACATCAAAAAAAGAAAAATGGCGCAAAAAGTAAATGTATACTAACTAAACATATAAAGTTTATGGCTCAATGCAGCTAATATTTAGTGCTAACTAGTTAGTTGCGCTGGGTTGGGTTAAGATTAATGGCTCAACCCAACCCAATTAATATCTAGCACTAATTGGTTAGGCGGGTTGGGTGGGGATCAGATAAGGTTGATGGCTCGATGCAACTAATAGTTAGTGCTAACTAGCTAGTTGGGTTGGGTTGGGTTGGGTTAAGATTAATGGCTCAACCCAACCCAATTAATATCTAGCAGTTATTGGTTAGGTGGATTGGGTGGGGATAAGATAAGGTTGAGGAGATATGTGACAGATACATTGAATATGAGGGCGTTAGCTACAAAATGTCGAGAGGTGTTCCGCAGGGCTCGGTCCTTGGACCCCTACTGTGGAACATATTCTTTGATAAATTACTGCAGACCAGGGCCGTGAGGGGTGACACACGTTTTGTAGCCTATGCGGATGATCTTGCCATCGTTGTCTCTGGCTGGAACGAAAGAGAGATAGAGACTACGGCTCAGAACGTTTTAAATCGGGTCGTAAGGTGTATGGGTAACATGGGACTAGAGATAGCACCGGAGAAAACTGAGGCCATTATGCTCAGAAGTAGAAGGGGGGCTGGTGGTATAACGTTGACTGTGGGAAATGCTGTGATTCACACGCAGGAGTCACTAAAGTATTTGGGAGTCATGTTGGCGAGGGACTTGCGTTGGAATGCCCACGTAGAATACGTTGCAGAAAAAGCAGGAAGGACTGTGCAAGCTCTGAACAGAGTTATGGGATCCACTTTTGGACCTAGAGAGGAGAAAAGAAGGCTAATTGGATCTACAATATACTCGCGGATACTATATACGTGCAGAGCCTGGAGAGAAGCATGCGGAGTAATAAAAAATGTTAGCAGGCTAACAAGATTACAAAGAGCAATAATAATGGCAGTTAGAGACAACAGTTATAAGGCAAGTTCGGCTGAGGCGCTGCAGGTGGTGGGCAGCTCGTTGCCCATAGATTTGATGATAAGGAGAAGAGCGGCCGCATGGGAAGAGAGGTATGATAAGAGGGAGGTAGAGGAGAAAACTATGGAGGAATGGGAGACGAGATGGCGGATGGATACGGGAAAAGCGAAATGGACGAAGAGGCTGATTCCTGACTCATGGACTCCCATGTCTGCAACTACTGCGAGGAGCAAGACGACGCAGAACACACGTTCTATAGATGTAGCAGATGGAGGGAGGACAGAGCATTGATGGAACAGAGTATTGGGGCAGTGATCACGCCGGAGAACACTGTAGGGCATATGCTGGACAGCGAGGATAATTGGAGGCACATAGCAAATTTCGTTGGTAACGTCCTAACTAAGAAGGAAAGTGAAGAGAGGCTGAGGCAGAAGGAAGGTTGAAGATCGGTATGAAAGGAGGAAGAGAAGGGTGGTCTGTGAGATGTCTTTGTGTGTTTTACCTGTTGTGAGGAAGAATGGAAGAGGAGTGGGGAGCCAACCTGCGGCCAACCTGAGGCCAGAGGTCTGTTCGCAGATTTTCCCCGACCTCGTTAAAAAAAAAAAAGGTTGAGGAGATGAGGCATCTGGCACACCGGATGATCACTCAAATAGAAATTATGATGAGGGCACAAGGTTTGGAAATGGCACCAGAAAAAAACTGGGGCGGTACTGCTGAAAAGTAGGAAAATAAAACGGGAATTAGAGCTGAAAGTGGGAAACTGCACCATAAAAACAGGATAAGCGATTAAATACCTGGGGGTGATGAAGAACTAACGAAAGTACAAAGAGGAGTCCTGATAAGAATCACCAGCGCTTACAAAACCACGTCAAATGTTGCGCTGCAGCTAATGGGAGACATGCCCGCCATAGACTTATATATTAAAAGAAGGCTGGGCCAAAATCAAAACGAGAATGGGGACAGTATAGAGGAGGTATGGCACAGGAGGTGTGAATCCAATACAGAAGCTAGACCAAGAGATTAGTTCCAAATATATCGGTGTGGTTGAATCGAAAATGGGGCGAGGCAAACTATCACATAAGCCAATTTATAGGTGGACATGGGTGTTTTAAAAGCTACCTTCACAAGCATAAACGAGCCATAGACGACAAATATAGATATTTCGAAAGAACCGATGACGCCGAGCAGACTTTCTTCCAATGTGACAGATGGGAGACTACAAGAACAATAATGGAGAGGAAGGTGGGGAGACGAATAACACCAGACAACTGCGTGACGAAGATGATAGAACGGAGGAAAACTGGGTAGCGATAGAAGACTTTGTCAGGGAAATTATTACTGCGGAGGAGAGGGAGGAGAGAGAAGAGGAACAGAGGATGATAGAGGCGCCTGTCCAGCCCCTCAGTCAGGCGACGGAGAGCGTCATCAGGGAGATGTGAGAAGAAGAATGTAGGATAATAAGGGGCGCATGTCCAGCCCCTCAGTCAGGTGCGTTAAGGCAATGATTTTATTAAAAGTTGAATGTTTTTTTTGGGAGCATCATCAGAGAGACGTGAGAGAAGAACACAGAGGACTCGGGATCTCAGCAATGGTCCAAACTTCGAAGAAAACTCGTAAGAGTGTTACCGGAGAAGACGAGGACAGGGGTTTTTAGTGGGTCGGGGTTAATTACTAGTCCCAACCCCACACTATCTGGCCGCCCATCATTCCAGGCCAGATGTCTGTTGAGCAGATCTTCCCCGACCTCGTAAAAAAAACATTGATGGCTCAATGCAACTAATATTTAGTGCTAACTAGCTAGTTGGGTTGGGTTACGATTAATGGCTCAACCCAACCCAGTTAATATCTAGCACTAATTGGTGGGTTGGGATCAGATAAAGTTGATGGCTCAATGCAACTAGTATTTAGTGCTAACTTGTTGGGTTGGGTTAAGGTCTTCAATATCTAGCGTTAACGTAAAAATCGTAATTTACGATTGAATTTATTTCTTCAATCGCAAACGCATTTATATTCAAAAAATTTTAATTGGAATGGATAAAAATTGTCTAGGGACCAGTCAAATATTGTTACATTTATTTTTTTTATATTATGTGTTGTTTAATTTGAACGTAGTTTTGTTTTAAAGATTATTGAGTTGCATACAATTCGGATTTTTTATTTTTAATATTTATTTACATTTTGTTTTTTCATTTTTCAGCAACAGATTATCCCATCACTACTTCTATTTTTATTTCCTATAATAATATTTGTGATTTTTAAAGTTTCTTCTTGTGCTGTTGAGAGGGTGTTGTAAGTTAAAGATGTTATTTTGCGCAGACGTATTTTTTTGCATGTTCAATTTAGGTTCAAGTTCTGCTCGGGCTCCTTTTCTTAAGTATTACCAGAATAATACGTATTTCGTGTGTAACAGTAATTTTCGTTGGTTTGCCATTTTTGGTTTTTGGTGTCAAATTTTATTGATCATTTTTTCTAAAAATAAGTAAAAAGTGTTTTATTTCTACCAAATTGTACGGAGCTTTCGGATTTCAACATATTTTATAAAATTTCTTCTATTTTCTGGTTAAACCTCGAACATCGAGGTTTTTATTAAGAGTAACAACTTTGGCATAATTTTTGGAGCAACCCATTTCCAATTCTCCAACGGGTTTCCGTTGCGGATTTCAATTATCTTATTTTTTTTAAGAAACAAATCTTTCCTGAATCATCTCAATCTATTGCTGAGAAATTTCTACTCAAATCGGTGATCAAGACTTAGATAAAAGGTGCACCATATTATTTTAGTTTACTTTGGATTTTGTAAATAATTTTCTTTTTCTTAATTATACTTGTTTTTTCTTAAGAAAATCTTTTTTCATTTGTTCAAAACAACAAATTATTTAAATTTCATTATTTTCATTTTCGATTTCATTTTCATTTTTGTAAATTCTTGTTGGCAAAAATTTGTTTTGCGT
Organism: Onthophagus sagittarius; assembly: GCA_036711965.1. Lineage (NCBI taxonomy): Eukaryota > Metazoa > Arthropoda > Insecta > Coleoptera > Scarabaeidae > Onthophagus > Onthophagus sagittarius. The sequence continues at coordinate 34,336,693 of JASERS010000005.1, forward strand.
TATTTTTTTATTTAGGTTTATTGATTTTACGTTGAGCTCAACCATACGCAGTTAAACGTGGTTTAAGTTTTTATTTTTTAATTTTTTTTTTGGATTTTGATTCATTTTTTTTCCTTTTACATTTCTTTCTTTTAAGCTCGCAAGCAGCAACTCGGCTCCGTAGAATAATTAATCAAAACTATACTTATTCAATAAATTATTGTTATTATTATTACGTACTATTCAAAAGATAACTTTAATAGCAGTTTTCGAAAATTTAGATTTTTTGATTCAATCATCTTTTCGATATACATCTGCAATCTTTATAACGATCAACATTTGGAACGTTTAGTACAAAATTTTAGTATTGAGTTCGTTCTTTTTATTCGTTCTTTGTCCATTTCCTACAATAACCAGAAATATTGATGGTAATCGCGCAAAATATCCTATTTCGGACGAATCCCGTTTTTGTTACAAAAGGCGAAATGGACCATTTATAATATCTGTAAGTGACAGTTTCGGCCGGAGGTCGCAATCGTAACGAAATGCAAGAGAAAAGATTGAAAATATGCAACTCATCCGAACCGTTTGGTTCTAACAGGGTAGAATTAAGCCCAATTAAATTTTAACTCAATTTTTATTTTTTTCATTTTTAAAAAATTTTTAATACACCTAAGTTGCATTCAAATCAATTTCAAACAATAATTAATTTCAAAAAATTAAAATAAATCCCCAAAATTATTTAATTTTCTATTACGGTTCTGTAAATTCGACCAAAATTTGGTCAGTAACCCTTAAAATGATGGATCGACCATCCCTCAGTCGGCCACATTGCCCTTTTTGTTGTCCCCCGTTTCGGCCAATGCAAAATGTCGCAAATCCGACAGCTTCACAGCACCTCTTGTAAACAAGTTAACAGTAGCCAAGAACGAAGTCCTATAAAATCCATGCGTCTATGACGAATTTTAACCGTAAAAAATCAAATCGGATCTTTTGTAACCTTCCAATAGCTTAGAAAAAAATTTTCAAACCACAGTTTCAAACGTTTCATTGCTAAACATAAACGAGTCGTAAACTTTTTTAAAAAGTGTAATTTTTTGATAGAAACTACAATAAATTAATGATAGAAAAGACATTGACATTTTAAACAACTCAGAAATCGATAAAATTTATAAAGAATTAAAAGGTTTAATACAAGACTTAATTAAAAGAATATGGAGAATATTAACAAAATAGGTAATGATTTGAATGATTTTAAACATATTTTTGGTAAGATTAGATTATTTTAAATTTTGTTTCAAAAATTCAAAAACTCGTTCATCGATAGAACTCCTTAGGGTTTGGTTACTTCATCTTGTATATATTATCTTTGAAGGTTGTGCTCTGAACAGAAGTTGATTTTGAAATTTAACTAATGCTAAAAACGGTTATACCATAAAAAGAAATTTTATGGTATAACCGTAAATTTTGAACAGATTCCAAGAAGAGCTCTTCGTGCCAAAAGATCGGCTGAGGCTAATAATTAGTCAGAATGATTAGAAAATTGAATGAAAAATTGGACAAGCAAAGATTGTAAGGCGATAAATAGAATTAGTGAAGAGACAAGATAAGGAAGTGGAAGAATAATTTAACAATTAGTTTACGAAATGAGAACAGAAGATGGCTGAATCAAACAATAACTCTTATTATTTGGAATAAAACTGTTTAAGGTGATTATATCCTGCCGCAGGATCGAATTAAATTTCTTTATTGTTTATGAGATTTATTGAGCCATTTTCGATTTGAGATGTAGTCCTGTAACATTCTTGAATCACCAATCCTTTTTGGTCGTGGTCCGATTGAGATTGCCGTAATTTATTGATCAAAAATCCAACAAAGTCTACGTTTGAAACATTCCATGAAAAACTCTTTGTGCCAAAACATCGACAAACGCTAATGGTTATTCAGATTGATTACAAAATTGAATGAAAAATTACACAAGTAAAAAATGTTTTAAATTATAAAAGATGATAAGAATTGTAAACTCTTATCATTTGGAACAAAATTGTTTAAGGTGATCTAGGTGCAGGATCGGATTGAATATTTTTATTGTCTATTAGATGATAAACATGCACAATCAAGAAGTTCAAATCGATGATTTATGAGTGTCAAAGTTTTTAATGTCTATTGAAGACGATAAGTATACATAATCTATCTTTGGCAATGAAAGAAAAAAGTTACTCTATTTTGAAAATTTAACTAACACTAGATTTAGAACTGGTCTCATTCGGATTGAGCCGTACGCCTCTTAAAACGAAATCCAACCAAACCCAACCTAACTTCAAAACTAATACCGAACCAAGAAATAGAAACAGACATTAATTTTCCAATTTTTCTAGAAAGTTAACAATTTAAAAAACTGAGAAAGATTGGGAACCTCCTATAAGATCTATTGAGGCATACTCGATGTGAGATGTGGTCCGGTTACATTCGTGAATCAGCTATCTGTCTCCTTAATCATGGTCTAATTTCAAATTCGTGGTTTGCTGCTGAGAGTGCAGAAACAACAAAGATAGAAGATTGCAAAAAAGCAACCCAACCTAACAATTTCTAGTTTCTAAAAGATACTATCAATATCTATTCATTCCAAAAGATGAATACACAGATGTCGTAATTTGTTTATAAAGGCTGTATGGTCTTCTAAAGAAAGCTTCATTTAGGAAATCAACTTCTATTCTAGATCCTTAATTTGGTAAATAGTGATATGTTACTCGCCATACAAGAAATCGCACATTGTCCGAAATTTTTACCCACTACACTCATAACATGTTATGAGTATCTAGAGTTTGCTCAATAGCCGAAATTAATCTATTTAATGTTTACGCAAAACACATTGTAAATATTTTGTGGCACATTTTATTTTTGAGTTATTTATGAAATTGTTGATGTTAATACACTATTGAGCATTCTTTTCTCAATTCAGTCTCAACATTTGCTACGAAAGATTTTTTTTTGGGGAGCAGGTAATCTGAATACTAATTTTAAGAGACTTGATGCTGCTTGAAATGCTTCCAAAAAATTTAATATGCTTCTCGAAGTCTTGATACTGCTTCTAGATGACTCGACACTGCTCTTGAATGACTTAATACTGGTACAGAAAACTTGAAAGGCTTCCAGATAATTTGAAATGCTTCCAGACGACTTGAAATGCTTCTAGAAGACTATACTGCATTTATAAGACTTGATACTAGTTATAAGAGATTTGATACTGCTTGCAGAAGACTTAAAATCCTTCCAGAAGACTTTAACAGTTTTCAGAAGACTTCATACTGCCTTTATAAGACTTGATACAGAAGACTTAAAATGCTTTCCGACGATTTGAATTGCTTCTAGAAGACTTGATTCTGCTGTTAAATGACTTGTTACTGTTTCCAAAGCACTTGAAATGCTTTAGAACCCTTGATACTACTCCTGGAAGACTTAATACTGCTTCCAAATGACTTGCAATGCTTCCAGGTGACTTAAAATACTTCCAAACGGTTTGAATTGCTAGAAGACTTGATTCAGATTCTAAATGACTTGATACTGTTTTCAAAGCACTTGAAATGCTTCCAGAAGACTTCAAACGCTTCCGGAAGCCTTGATACTGCCTCTGGAAGACTTAATACTGCTTCTAAAGGACTTGAAATGCTTCCAGACGATTTGAATTGTTTCCTGACGATTTGAGTTGCTTCTAGAAGACTTGATTTTGCTTTTAAATGAATCGATACTGCTTCCAAAGCACTTGAAATGCTTCCAGAAGACTTCAAACGCTTTTAGAAGCCTTGATATTGCCTTTGGAAGATTTAATACTGCTTCCAAATGACGTAAAATGATTCTAAACAATTTGAATTGCTTCTAGAAGACTTGATTCTGTTTTTAAATGACTTTACACTGCTTCCAAAGCACTTGAAATGCTTCCAGAAGACTTCAAATGCTTCCAGAAGCCTTGACACTGGCCCTGGAAGACTTAGCATTGCTTCTAAAGGCCTTGAAATGCTTCCAGATGACTTAATATGCTTCCAGGCGATTTAAGTTGCTTCTAGAAGGCTTGATTCTATTTTTAAATGACTTGACACTACTGCCAGAAAACTTCAAATGCTTCCAGAAGCCTTGATACTGCCCCTGAAAGACTTAATACTGCTTCCAGAACTTTTGAAAAGCTTTCAGAAGACTTTAAATACTTCCGGAGGACTTGATACTTCCCCTGGAAAACTTAATACTGCTTCTAGAAGAGTTAAGGTTACTTCCAGAAGTTTTGAATTGCTTCGAGAAAACTTACAATGCTTCTAGAAGATTTGCAACGGTTCTAGAAGATTTGCAGTGCTTCTAGAAGACTTGCAATGCTTCTAGAAGACTTGCAATGCTTCTAGAAAACTTGAAATGCTTCGAAGAAACTTGATATTGCTACCGGAAGATTTGAAATGTTTTCAGTAAATTTGATACTGCTTCTAGAAAACTTGAAATACTTCCAGAAGACCTGAAATTACCTCTGGAAGATTTGAAATGATGGATATGTGAAATGCCTTCAACAACCTTGACACTTCCCCAGGAAGGCTTAATACTGCTTCCAGAACTTTTGAAAAGCTTTCAGAAGACTTTAAATGTTTCCGGAGGACTTAGTACTTCCCCTGGGAAAGTGAATACTGTTTCTAGAAGAGTTAATATTGCTTCCAGAAGTTTTGAAATGCATCAAGAAGACTTGCAATGCTTCTAGACGATTTGCAATGCCTTAAGAAGACTTGCAATGCTTCTAGAAGATTTACAATGCTTCTAGTAGATTTGTAATACCTCTAGAAAACTTGAAATGTTTTCAAAAAACTTGATATTTCCTCTGGAGGATTTTAAATATTTTCAGTAAATTTCATACTCCATCTAGAAATCTTGAAATACTTCCAGAAGACCTAATATTACCTCTGGAAGATTTGAAATGATGGAGATGTGAAATGCCTTCAAAAGTCTGGATACTGCCCCTGGAAGACTTAATACGGTTTCCCGAAGAGGTAATATTGCTTCCAAAAGTTTTGAAATGCTTCGAGAAGACTTGCAATGCTTCTAGAAGATTTGCGATGCTTCTGGATGACTTACAATGCTTCTAGAAGACTTACAATACTTCTAGTAGATTTGCAATACTTCTAGAAAACTTGGAATGTTTTAAAAAAACTTGATATTTCCTCTGGAGGATTTGAAATATTTTCAGTAAATTTCATACTGCATCTAGAAAACTTGAAATACCTCCAGAAGACCTTATATTACCTCTGGAAGATTTGAAATGATGGAGATGTGAAATGCCATCAAAAGCCTTGATACTGCCCCTGGAAGACTTAATACTGCTTCCAGAACTTTTGAAAAACTTTCAGACGACTTCATATGCTTCCGGAGGACTGGATACTTCCCCTGAAAAACTTAATACTTCCCCTGAAAAACTTAATACTGCTTCTAGAAGAGTTAATATTGCTTTCAAAAGTTTTGAAATGCTTCGAGTAGACCTGCAATGCTTCTAGTAGACTGGCAATGTTTCTAGAAAATTTGAAATGCTTCCAAAAGACTTGATAATGCCTCAGGAAGATTTGAAATGTTGGAGATTCTTCAATAACCTTGATACTGCTTGTAAAATGGCTGACAAATTTTTTACAAAAGGCAACAAATTGTTAGTATGATTTGTTTTTTGTTAAGCTATTTTTGTTGTTGCTTACAAAATTCCAAATACTCTTGGCATAACATAATATCATGAATTTGTTCAGACATTTTCTTTTTTTGAGAGCTCATCCGTTTTTTTTTCAGCGCCAATACCCAGACATATTTTCTAAAACCAGCGCCTATGACAACGCGTTATGAGTATTTCATGGTTACTCACATGTTATGACTATCCAAAGTTTATCTTTAACTAAGTCTTATTAAGAACTAGCTCAAATTCAATTCAATTGAAAGCATATTTAAATGAAATTCCTTCGTTATAACAACTTGTTAAGGCTAAACATTGTTGCAACTCGTTGTGGATACTTTTTGGTGACCACAACATATTTTTAGTAAATGCTAAATACTCACAATGCATACTAGGTACTTCTTGGTCATTTTGGTCCTACAATTTACAAAAAATTGATTAATTTCGGCTATTGAGTAAACTCGAAATATGTATATGTATAAATGTGTTGTGAGTATATTACACTACTCAATGAGCAAAGAATTTGCTCGGACGTTTTGTAATCATTTAAGATTATACGCAACGCGTAGTGGACAATAATTTTGGACAATATCCAAATTCGGATATTACGAGTAACATATACATTATCATCTCAGCATTGTCCGGTCTTTTTTTTGTGTCTCTTCTCGTTCATTTTAAGTGAATATAAGGGTTCATCAATTGTGTACTAAGTTGGCGAGTTTTACACTCTAGTCATTCTTGATGGTATAGAAGAGTCATCCAACATTTAATCCATTAATCCTTGTCGATTTAATAATATCGGTCTCTATCATCCAGAAATATATCAGGAGTACACCTAAAACAGAATTTTCTCTTTAATTGTTATGATGAATGAATTAAATGTTTTAACAAATAAATTTAATATAATTTTTCTTTTAGGAAACAAATTTTTAGTATTAACCAACATGAAATACTGCATAATTATTTTTGGATTATCATTAATATTATACTTAGGAGACGTCGTATTAAACATAAGAACATATTGCAAAATCGACCCTTTAGAAGAAGGAGGATTTCTAATAAAAACAATAGGATGTTCTATTCCCAATTATCTCACATTTAACGTCAAAGTAAATCGAAGATCCACCAACAATTTTCAATTTGGGCGGTGTTTCCCGGACGTGGCAAAATTAGTGAACTCAAAAACTTGGCATCAAACCAACATCATTTACATCGACTCAAAATTGGTTCAAAATTTATTCGAAAATCAAAAAAATTTTTCGTGCTATTATTCCCCCTGTAATAAAGACGATTTAGAAGATTGTTTTGATAAGAAATACTTATTAAGAGCGGCTGCGAGAATAACCGATCTTCACGTATTAGTAGATTGTAGTTATAAAAATAAGATAATTTTCAACGACTTATTTACGTTTCCTTCAAATAGAGAGTTATTACCGAGTCAAAAAGAATCGAAAAATCAACTTAACGTGGTTGTTTGGGGACTCGATGGAGTCTCAAGACAAGGATTTCACCGTCATTTTCAACGAACGGCAAGAATAATGGCGAGATTACAAGCAACTCAATTTCTTGGATACACTAAAATCGGCGAAATGGCTTTTTCGAACATAATTCCTTTATTAACCGGTGTTAAAGATTATCGTGAAATTAGTTCTTCAATTTTTTCCGACTTTAAAAATAAAGGCTTCTTAACGTCGTTTGCGGAAGAACGAAATGAATTAATAAATCTTTTTCCTTTCGAAAAATTCGATTTTTACTTCAACACCGAATATTTAAATTCATCAAAAAGTGATTGCCCCCAAAATAAATTGTTCGAGTACTCTGAGAGACTTTTAATTTATTTAGATGAAAAAGAACGAGATTTTTTTGGATTGTTTTGGTCGAAAAAGTTTAATTATCTCGACGTGTATTTATCACGGTTGTTAATTAAACTGGAGCAATCAAACGTTTTAAACAACACGATTTTTATGTTGGTGAGTAATCATGGTGATCAAGACAATAAGTTAAGGTTAACGCATTTGGGAAGTATAGAAGATCGTTTACCTTTATTGTACGTTTATTTTCCTTTGTGGCATAAACAAAGTTTTAAGGAAGCTCATTGTAACTTCAAAAGAAACACAGAAAGGCTTGTTACAACTTTCGATGTCCATAAAACGCTGCAAACATTAACAGATCCGTTTCATATAAATTATGAAACGAATGATTTTAATCTTAATAAAAGTGTCAGTTTGTTTTCGATAATTTCGAGCAGACGAACATGTGAGACTGTTGAAGTTTCGTCACATTTTTGTAGTTGTAATGGATTTAAAGATGTTGGAGTTGAAGATGATGTATCGAACGAAATTATGGATTACGTAAAAGAAATTAGAAATGATTCAACGAAAATTTTAACGAATCGGTTGCATTTACCGCGAATTGGGTTCAATCAAAATTTTGAAGATTACACAATTTTGGTTTCTTCGAATTTTTCTAATCTACATTATGAAGCAACGATAAGAAAAATTAATGGTTATAAAAATCGATTTAATCTCATAGGCAATATTATCCAAATTCAAACTCCCGGTAAGTTTGAACCATCTTTAATTCATTCTTTAAAATCTCAATCGCCAATTTGTAAGTTAACAATCTTTCTTCATAATCGTTTAGAAAACTGACCATTGTCTTTTCGCCCACTCCCTCAAAACTCGTTACTCTATGAGTTATTTCGAGGTGTGATCGAACCTTTTGTACCACCACTTTTTATTTCGTTTAATTTTTTTCACTTTCAACTTTGCAATTTGCAAAGTATGCACCCAACTAGTCTCTTATTCCGAACTTTGTAATCAGTCGGCGAATTGTTTAAGTTCAAAGACACCGCTCAATATCTCGTGTTTGACGATTCATTTATTCGAATTAATTCGAAGGTTGTGTTTGTCAAAAAGAATTTGACGCAAATAAAATAAATTGGGGTTGAGATTTTTTTCTAAATTATTTGTGATTCATTCCAAAATGCCTGCTCCAAAAAAAATGTTTGTACATAATTAATTTATCAACATCTAATTTAATTTTGTATTTTTTAGCAATGTCAACAGCTACAAACACCTCACATTAATCTTTTTAATTATTCATGTGGCTACGATACTTTACGCTATCGATATGACTTTGGTGAATTCTTGTACTTCGGCTCAATTTGATGAGGCGATAAAATCGAAAAATTCTTCGTTATGTCAACCTAGAGAATGGTTTTTATGTGATCCGTCATCAGTTCGACTTTGTGTTCATGAATGTTCTGGAGATCTTATTAGTTTTCCGGATTTCTCCGGGAATTTTACGCGAAAATTAACGCATCGCCCAGTTGGTTTGGGGGATTTATTGAAAATTATCTCGATGGATTTTAATTTTTTAACGAACCTACATAAAACCCAATGTTGCATGGATTATCCTATTTATGTGGATAATAACAAGAAAATGTGTGTTAAAACTTCGGATTTATCGCCGATTATTAATGTAGAGTGTAGCTGTAGAAAAAGAAATAAATTCTTTGATAATTAAAGTGATTGGGTTGTTTTATTTCAAAAAGAAAATTTTTATTCTTTTAACAAGAATTGTTATGCTTCTGACATAAAGCTTATTGTCAAGAAAAAAATTCTTGTATATGCACTATAAGTAAAGGTTGTTTTGTAGTTAGAAGTAACCAAAATTAGTCCAAAATTTGGAGAACTAATTGCATGAAATGTCTCTAAAAGTAAAATGTAAGGCTAAAAATGAAATAATCATGAAATGGCAGAATATAAAAGTTACATATCTTGTTTCAACAAGTTAAATGAAAAGCTGAGAAATTGTACCAGAGTGGAAGACACCGAGACATAGAGATGTATTAGATATTTTGAAATATATTCTAATGCCCAAGAGTAAGATACTTTACTTTAGTTAAAGATTTCCATCAAAATATTAGACAAGATGACTTGATACTGCTTTTAGATGACATGACATGCTTTCAGAAGATTTCTGGAAGATTTGAAATGTTAATAGAAGACTTGATATTACCTTTAGAAGAATTGATATTGCTTTCAAAAGATTTAAAGTGCTTCTAAAAAACTTGATACCGCCTCTAGAAGACTCAAAATACCTCCAGAAAACTTGAAACTTCAGAAAACTTGATGTTTTCAAAAAACTTGATACTGCTTCTAGATCATTTGATGCTGCTTCCAAACGGCTTTTAGGCCTTTGGAATCAAGCGTAAGATACTTTCCTGTAACTCAGAAGGACATCCATTGGAATGGTAAAAAAGAGCAAGTTCCTTCTCCAGGATCATCGTTATGTGATTAAGTGAAAAGTAGAAAAATTCCAATAAAACCTATCGCCATCGGTGCCAAAGTTATATATGCTTTTTAGCGTAAAGGGAACATTTTGAGCCATTTTAGAAATTTCTATCTTCATCGGTGCCAAAGTTACACAAGACCTCTAAATAATATTATTAGACGGTAAATGGTATTTTGATAACCAATAAGTCCAAAAAATAAAAACGTGTGAGATACTACAAGATTTGATATTGCTTTTGCAAGACTTCCAAGTGCTTCCAAAAGACTTGATACAATTTCTAGCAGACTTAAAATCCCTAGAACGATGAGTCTTAATTTTATTTTTTACATTTATGTATTACTGTGTTTCAACCTCTTGGTCATCTTCGGACACAACGTCACCAATTTAATCAAACCACATGGTAAAACTTGAAGAAATATTAATGATTCATGAACACTAAAAACATATCGAAAGAATTGACTTATATCTCAGGACGTCCATTGAAATGATAGTCTCCAACAGAAAGCTTGACATCCGGAAAACTTTACACTGCTCTTAGATAGTTTGGTATTTACTTGAAATGCTTCCAGAAGTTTTGATACTACCTCTACAATATTTGGTATTGCTTTTACAAAACTTGAAGTGCTTCCAAAACTCTTGATACTCCTTCTACATCACTTGACACTGTTTTCAAAAACATTACTAAGTCTTCGGAATCAGGCGAAAGATACTTTACTACAGTTCAAGACGTCCATTGAAATGATAGACTCCAACAGAAGACTTAACTTCCGAAAGACTGGATACTTCCCATATGACTTGAGACTGCTTCTAGAAGAAATAAAATATCTTCAGGAGACGTGATAATGCTTTTGGAAGACTTTAAATGCTTCCAGAAGACTTGATACTACCTCTACAATATTTAATATTGTTTTCACAAGATTTGAAGTGCTTCCAAAAGACTTGATACTGCTTCTACAGGACTTGATTTTGTTTCCAGAAGACTTGAAATGCTTCCAGAATACTTGACACTCTTTCTAGATGACTTGATACTACTTCCAAAAGATATTACTAGGTCTTTGGACTCAGCCGAAAGATACCTTACCACAATTCAGGACGTTCATTGAAACGACAAACTCCAATAGAAGACTTATCTTCCAGAAAACTGGACACTACCTCTAGATGACTTGATGCTGCTTCTAGAAGACATAAAGACGTTATATTGCTTCTGAAATACTTGAAACGTTTCTAGAAGATGGCTAGAGATTTCTCCAGATTCATCATAAATCCCAAAATAATGTAGTAATAACAAAGAATTATGATTATAGTAAATTTATTTAGATTTTGGTGGTCCAATTTTGCTACAAAAAATAACAATAATTACCGTCGATATTTCAGAGGTTGTACATATAAAGATTAACAGATCTTAGGGGTATCGTCAGATTACCTGAGTATTTTCCTACAAAGTTAAACAAATTGTTGCAGACAGAGAACGGAATTTGTGTTAAATTGAAAAAACTTTTATGAATTTTGAGAAGTGAAAAATTTATATAAAATCTATATAAATTTATACATTTTTTAAAACGTAAGAAAAACAAAAGTGATTAAAAGTAGCCAAAGTGATGTTAACTTAGTTGAATAACATTAATAAACAAGAGTAGCGTGAATTCAGGCTTGAACTTAGTATAATGATTTAATCACCTAAATAAAAAATTCTTCATTTAACCACTTTCTCTATTCTTGGAACTCAATTTCTTGGATACACTCAATTCCTTTATTAACCGGTGTTAAAGATGATCGTGAAATTAGTTCTTCAATTTTTTCCGACTTTAAAAATAAAGGCTTCTTAACGTCGTTTGCGGAAGAACGAAATGAATTAATTAATCTTTTTCCTTTCGAAAAATTCGTTTTTTACTTCAACACCGAATATTTAAATTCATCAAAAAGTGATTGCCCCCAAAATAAATTGTTCGAGTACTCTGAGAGACTTTTAATTTATTTAGATGAAAAAGAACGAGATTTTTTTGGATTGCTTTGGTCGAAAAAGTTTAATTATCTCGACGTGTATTTATCACGGTTGTTAATTAAACTGGAGCGATCAAACGTTTTAAACAACACGATTTTTGTGTTGGTGAGTAATCATGGTGATCAAGACAATAAGTTAAGGTTAACGCATTTGGGAAGTATAAATATAACCACTTTCAATATGCGCATGTGTTTGAAAAAATTAAAATTAATTAAAAAATAATAAACTAAAAATAAAATAAAACTAAAACTTAGATTCATTCTCCCTACAACATGTTTAATTGAAAAAGTAAAACTGGAAAAGATGAATTAGGATTAGAAGATTTTTTTAAATTTCAAAATTACTATTAATATGGAAAAACATCAGAATGTGTATTCGGTGGTAGAAAACTGATAGAAGACTTGATACTACTTCTAAAAGTATCATGTTGTTTAAGTATCAGTTTGTATTTTGTACTTAAACAAACATGTTTAAGTACATGTTATAACTTTCAAAAAATTTATGATAATGTGCAATTCCATTCTTGCTATGACTCTTTAATTAGTCATCCCAATAAATAAAAAAAAACAGTCAGTGTATTGCTAACTAACCAAATAGCAACAACCAGCCCTACGCTTTCATGAATATTACATTAAACAGAAAGGTATGTTCCTTATATCAGAATTTCGGAGCTATGATATTCCAAATATGGATTCTTTTTAAATTCACGACGGTAGACAGTAATAAATAATATGATTTAGCGTCTTGTCATCCATTTCACACTCCTTATAAAGGGATGTGTTTGTTACCTTCATGTGAAACTTTTGCTTACGTAACTTGCAGTGTTCAATTAGGAACTGAATGAAGAGAATCAAATCACCTTCAATTATCCTAGAAAATGAGTCGAGCTTTTCAGATTAGGGTAGAACAGACTTTTCTTTGCAAAGACGCATCCCATCTATGACAAAACGGTCGATTGGAGATGAAATTTATCAGCATTGATGCTATATTAATAGTTATTATCGGATTCAAAAGATTTTACCCCTCATTTTGAAGGCGAATAACAAAGAAACTTCTTCATAAAAAAAATTAGGACTAGCTTTGACGTATAATTTAATTTTTTATAATGCGTAGCAGTTTCAATTTTTTTTCACCCACTCGTGTAATACTTATCGCAGGTATAATAAAAAAATGTACCCGATTTCGGTCGGTCTGTGAACAAGTTCAACTTTGCGATTCTTTTTCTCAAAAACTGTTGTACGAAAAAATGTCAAATTTGAAGTAACAATAATTTGATGTGTTCTCAATGAGGGGTGTATTTTATTTTAACAATATTTCATACAGTTTCAGGAAAAATAGTGGTTAAATAGGTTTTGGTTATTTCCTAAACGACCAGGCCGATTTCAACGAGCTTTTATATGAAATATGTCAAATAATTTTGGTTTTCAGATCCGGTTATTAGTTCTTCAAAATTAGGTTTTTCTAATTATTATTGTTTCCCGTATTGCTTATTCCTGTTTTTCTTTAATTTATAATTTCACTAAATCGCTCTTAAAAAATTAAGGACACATAATTTTGAAAATCTAATAACGGAATCCGATTACCAACATTATTTTACATATTTTGGTTAAAATCGCGTTGACATCCGCCCGGTCGTTTTTTAAATAACTGTAAACGATTTTCCGCGAAACTATATGAAATATTGAATAAATAAAATATGCCCTTTATTAAGAACACATCAAGCTAATACTAGTTCAAATTTGAAATTTTTTCCCCAAACAGTTTTGAGAAAGAAAATCGTAAAGTCGACCTCCTTCTCAAATTGACTGAAATCGGGTACATTTTTTCATTATACTTGCGATAATTACTACACGAGTGTGTGAAAGAAAATAAAATTACTACACATTATAAAGAATTAAATTACGCGTCAAGCAAAACTAGTCCCAATTTTTTCTATGAAGTAGTTTCTTTGTTATTCTCCTTCAAAGTGAGGGGTAAAATCTTTTGAATCCGATAATAGTGATAACAATGGTTCGTTCAAGAGTGAGTTCATGTCGGAGGATGCATAAAATATTTGTAAAGGATTAGAAAACCATTTAACCTAAATAATACAAACAGAATGTGGAGATTTTGTTTATGAAAGGTAGAGTCGATAATACGTAAAATTCGAATCATAAAGCTAAGTACAGTATTAAATTTGTAGTTGAAAGGATGCGATGACAGGAAGTAAAAATATAAGCCAGAACGGGACGGTTTTCAATCATAATCAATATCACAACAAGAAGATTATCGTCTTGAACATTTAATAATCATTGGGATTATGTATTTTATAATTAATATGAACACCTTGAAAGGTATCATGAATTTGTCGATTAACTGCTACTTAATCGGCAAAAAAAAAAACAGGATGAAAGATTTTTCAGGAGTCACAAAATTGAATAAATAGTGAAAATTGTTATTCAACCAAGCAAAGCGATGTCTTGCCATGAAGGAGCTTATAAAATCATCTCGTAACAATATGATTTACAAAGAGATGTGTTTGCCAGGTTCATGCAAAACTTTTGCTTATGTAATCCGCAGTATCCAAGGCACTTTTTTGATTTTTCGAAAAACTGAGTAGATCTCGTCCGATTAGCACTAGAATACAACAGTTTCTTTTACACAGACACCTGCTTCTTTCACATCCCATCCATCGCAAAAAGCTCAATGGGAGGTGGAATTTATCTTCTTTGACGCAATATTAGTAATATTAAATGGTGGTATCAATATATTTCTTAAGAGACTATTGGGAAGACCATTCAACCCAAATAACGTAAATGGGGTGATGGAGGAATTATCAAGTCATAAAATCGACTTAGGAGTCACAGAATTGTATGAAATCTGTATATTGCTAATCAACCAAACAAAACTTGATATGAAGGAATTTATGAAATCATCTCGGAACTCGACCCTAGAAGAACAATACTCTTTATAAGTGAGAAATCTTTTTATTCCCATAACTAGAAATTTTTGTTCTTCATTTGGATCAATTTATTTAAAACGACGGATAGGTTTTCCACTTTTTGTGTTATATACAAATTGGTTTGAAAAGCAATTTCTCGTAGCATTGTATCATCACAAGAATACCTCTGTGTGTCAACATTTTTGAGCCGTTCATTTCCAAAACTTTCTTTTTATTTTGTAATCAGTTATCAGCAGATATAGTTCATATAGCAATTACAGCCAAAACACTTCTTAAGATCAGTATGTAACCTTTTACCATCGGTATCAAATCTAATTAAACGATTATAAGAAGAATCCTGTGCTTTGCAAGTAGAATCTTCATTTTACAAACATTATCTCATCTTCTGCTAGGCATCAAATTTGCAACCAAATAAAAATGGTTTGTAAACAGTAATTAGTTTTAGAAAAAATTTAGTCTTTTGCCAGAGTTAAAAATAGGAAGAAGTCCTTCGTAGACATTACGTAATCAATTGCAGCCAAAATCTAGTTCAAGAGTCTCCATCGATTAAAATATACAAAAATCAATTTTTTAATTAACATAATTGTTATAAAATTGAGACAAATCCTTAAAATTTTGTATTCAAGAAAATGTAGTGCTTGTTGTGTTAGTTTTATACACAAGGAAGATTCTGTCGATCATGTCACGGTCGCAAAATGATACAATCTCCTTGGCTACCGGCCATTTTTTCCGCCTTAAATTATCTCGCGATGTCAGGTACAAGATCTCGAATCTGTCGCATCTAAATAATGGCCTTTGTACTAATGCATTAAATGTAAATGCCGTTCCACATTTCCAACCTGGCATTGTCTTCTTATTTCGAAAACCAGAAACGGCCTCTTACCAACTCCAAACCATCGTTGTTACATCTTTTCTTCTTTCACTTCTTCAACAATTTTGAAACATTGCATTTCTTACATTTAAATCGTAAAAATGTTATTTTATTTTTAAGCAAGTTTTAGGAAAGACGTCTCGGGTCGTATATCATTTTGCGAAAGCAAGTTCTTAACAGTAATTTAAGAGTTTTTGAGAAAGGTCTAAGCGCGTCAAATCCCGATAGCGTACGGGTTATTTAGAAGCAACCGCGCACGTTTACATAGTAAATCTCTTGGAAATATATTGGCGTCTGGTCGTTTATCCATTCTGGCCATCTTCGAAGTGTAAAACACACAGAGTCGGCTGTACCACGTACAGTTTAGCGAATTATTAGCTTGGACGGGACGCCAAGTTTTACTTTTCCTAACCGTGTACTCCATGATCGTGTCTTTTTTACTCTTCTATTGGTTTTAGTTCTAACGTCAGTAAACGAAACCCCACAAACCAGCCAACGTGGAAACCTTAAACTTTTAACATCGCTAATTTGATCTTTTCGTTATAAGTTATAATTAAGTTTGTAATAAAATGAGTTATTAAGAAACGCATTTTTTATACTTTCTAATATTATTAACATTATTATTAAAAGATAATGATTTGGAAATGTTATTGCTGATATTTTTTCTTTTTGTAGTAAATATATTTCTTGTTGTTTCAACAAAGAAAACAGCCGCAAGGAAAATTGCAAGTTAAGGTTGTAGTTCGAGTTTGCGAAAACTTTAATGTCATCCTCCTTGAAAAGTTTTGTCACTTAACGTGCTGGACTCTAATAAAATTGTCCGGTAAAGAAAAACTTTTGGGGAATGAACTAGAGGGGAGTCCTTAACTTTGTTACAAGTACAAATTCGCTTGAAATTGTTTCCGGGAATAAAATTTATTTTAACTAATTTCAAAACATTTCTTTGATCTAGTTTACACATTAAATTAACACTCCAACTTTTATGTTTTCTTCCCTCGGCGAAAATTCATTTTCATGACCGACGACGTCACGATAAATTTATCGACAATAGATTTATCCACGACAGATTTATCCGCGATTGATTTACCCAATTCTCAACGTTAACAACCGTAAATTATTTATACGTCCGAAACGGAGTAAATTATTTACACGGATTCCGGACAACTACCAAAACACACGGTCGAATAACTTACGTACTCACGACATGTGAGAAAATTGCGTAAAGTTTCCAACCGAGAAGTTTCGTCAAGTATTTATTATTGTCCAGCCTACAACGTTCTTATGTGTAAACTGTGACTGATTGATCCCTCTGGTCGGCTTTAATAGAAAAAACGTGTGAAAATTTAAAGTGTAATGAGAACAAGAAGAACAAGACCTTAATTTAGAGTCTAAAGTTTAAAATAAATCTTATTTTAAGTTCTTTTCCTCGCAATAAACTATGAGAAGTGGGTAGGAAATTTGTATTAACTCTCTGTGTTTTCGGTTGGCTAATTGAAAACGAGTGAAAGCAACGGCGATACCATCTGAATTAAATTATTTGAACCTGCGGGAGTGCAGAGGGGAAGTTGGCATCGTGTCCTGCATTGTTAAAAAGGAGGAACCCAAAGCGAGTTGTCCTGCGAGTGCATCGCTGTGTGTTGAAAATGATGTGGGCATGCGGGTCGTGTCAGGTCAAACTGTTTTTATAAACGACTTGGTCACCTGTAGAAAACACTCATCACAATTATAGGATAACAAAATGTCCACATTCAAAATTAGAAAGTAAAAATAAACTTGTTTATTTTGAGCTTAGTCAATAAAAGTATTAGTGACCGAACTATGTCAATCATTTTGATCATTTATGAAATATTAGTTAAATTGCAAATTTGTTCATTAAAAGTGACACATAATGAAGAGACATTGAAGAAAAAAAGAGAAAATTCAAAAGAAAAAATTTCTGAAGAAATATTTACTTACTCCTGAAATTAAACTCCTTGAAATCTCAGAGATAATTTCGTCACCTGTTTTGGTGGTGATTCTGATGAAAACTTTTCACCTTCATTCCTTCGCCTGCAAGATCTAATAAATGTTATTATTTCCAAATCTGATATTAATCATGATGGAAGCAAAAAAATACCGTATTTCCTCGTATTTTCTTTTTTACAAATTTTATGTGCTCAAAAATGAAATTGCAGATTATAATCTCATATACATAAATAAAAGAAAATTAAGATGTGATTTAGCTAATTTTCGCCAACACTTTTGTAATGAGGAGATGGAAATTAGCTGATATTGCCATTCATATATACCAAAACAAAAATTAATTAAAATTGGTTAGAAAAATAATGCTTTACGATGACCCCGCGTGATTTTGAGAATGATCCCAACAACAGATTAAAAGATGTCGTTTAATGAGTCAGTGTTTTTCCTAAAATTTGATAATTAAGTGAAAGGAAGAGTAAAGTAATAAAGTAAAGTAATAAAGACTTTAAATGCTTCCACAAGACTTGAAATACTTTTAGAAAACTTCATACTATTTTCAGAAGACTTCAAATACTTCTAGAAAACTTAATATTTCTTTCAGAAGTCTTGAACTGTTTCTAGATGACTTGTTACTGTTTTCAAAATGCTCTTCGAAGACTTGAAATGCTTCTAGAAAACGTGACACTACTTCTAGAAGACTTAATATTGATCCTAGAAGACTTAATACTACTTCCAGAAGAGTTGAAAAGTTTTGAGACTTTTGACACATTTGAAGACTTCAAATGTGTTTAGAAGAGCTGATACTGCTTCAAATACTCTACAAGACTTGAAATGCTTCTAGATGACTTGTTACTGCTTCGAAAAGACTAGTAATGCTTTTAAAAGACTAGAAATGCTTATAGTACTATAGAAGACTTGATAGTACTTTCAGAAGACTTGGAAATGTCTCCAGAAAACTTGAAATGCTTTTTGAAACTTAATACTGTTTTCGGAATATTTGAAATGCTTCTGCAAGATTTGAAATCCTTCTAGATGGCTTTATATTCTTTCCAAAAGATTTGAACTGCTTTTAGATGGTTTGTTATTGCTTCCAATGACTTGAAATGTTGTGTCTCTCAACACTTGATATTGCTTCTAGAAGACTTAATACTACTTCCAGAAGACTTGATACTGTCCTTGTAGGACTCGGAATGCTCCCAAAATACTTGCTACTGAATGATTCTGAATAAATAACAATCTAACAAATTCTTTTATTTGTATGGGCTTTTTGCATTTTTAAATAAACATGGTTAGTTTTTCGATTTCTAGCCTTTTGACTTTGTAAATTCCTCGAAATACCCATCTTGGATAAATATCTCTAGGTATATACCCTGGGAATATACGCAGGGAAATAAATACCCGTGTATTTAACACTGATTACAATACATGAAAATAAAACAGAAACACCTACATACCATCAAAATACAGCACCAACATACCATCATCTGCTGCAGTTTCACCTAACCATCTTCCATAATGTGAAGACTCTTTCTGTCGTTACCGAAGTACCACCACTGTTTCCAGCTTGTGATATGATTATCTCCTTCTCTTGCTTGGATTGATTGTATCCCATAATTATTAGATTTCTTTTCTTGCTTTGGTCAACGGCTGGCAGGATCGTCATGTAACATCTTATTTGTTCAGGGGGAAGATGGTTAGGTTAAAGAAACTTAATCTCCATTGTTATATCCCACTTTATTGGTCTTGCTTACATTAACGTTACTTAACTACTACTTGATTTAATTATCGCTGGTATCGAGTATTTTTCCGCGGTCGCCCAAAATGTCTATTCAGCACTACGACGCGGAAGTCATTGCACCGGACACTTACCGACCATCACTTAACCTACTTCAACAATCTTGTGTTACTACATCTGAAAGTTTAACGTACTTGCTACGTTTGTTGGTTTCTCATAAACTAGATCGTAACTTATATAGAGTCCTTCCTTTCGTCTTTCTTGAAAAGAAAACAAGAAACTGCCTCGCAAATTTCAGTGAATCGCCTTTTCTTGTTCTGCAAAATTTTTTGTTTCACAGTCTGTAATATCTATCTTATTAACGTCAAAGAAGTACCAGTTTTTCGATTTCCTTCTTGTTCCACCAACTGAATAACATCGCATTTGAACTTATCTCCACAATTTTTGCTGCCTTTCTTCTATAATGACGCAGTTATAGGTATATAGTATTATTAAGCACACAACTCGTTCAAACTACTACGAGTTTGTTAGTTAATAGAAATTAGTTTTTAAAATAAAATTTATTTTATAATTTTCTTTTCTGGCTTGGCAAATATACCAGTTAAGTGTATCGGAAGGAGCAAGCTAACTTATCCTATCATAATATAGTTTTAAAACCAGGTTGTGAATTTGATTAGAGTGTGGGTAAGATTCGAGAAAATACGATATAAGTACGATGGCTTAAAATTAGAACTAGCACGAGATCTATCACTAACTGCTAAACTGGTTCATTTTGAATCAGTTTCTGAAGAAGAATTTGAATCATTTCAATGGACGCCCTGAGCTATAGTAAGGTATCTTTTACCTGATTTCAAAGCACTAATGATGACTTTTAGAAACCGTTTCAAGTCATCTAGAAGTAGTATCAAGTAGTCTGAAAACATTTCAAGTCTTCTGGCGGTATTTTAAGTCTTCTAGAAACAGTATCAAGTCTTCTGGAAGCATTTCAAGTTGTATCAAGTTATCTATAATCAGTATCAAGTCTTCTCAAAGCAGACCAAATCTTCTAGACGTCGTATCAAGTCTTCTGGAAGCAGTAGAAACCCTTTTAGAAGCTTTATAAGTCTTCTAGACGCAGTATTCAATTCTTTTGAAAACATTTCATTTCGTTCTGGAAGCATTTCAATTCTCTTGCAAGCAATAAAGTATATTGGCAGCATTTAAAGTTTTCTGCAAGCAATATCAATCCTTCTGATAGTATCTTAAGTCTTGTGGAAGTAGTATCAAGTTATAGAATCAATATGAAGTCTCCTGAAAGCACGCTAAGTCTTCTAGGTGTCGCATCAAGTCTTCTGGAACCAGTACAAAACCATCTGGAAGCATTTTAAGTCTTCTAGAAGCAGTATCAAATCGTCTGAAGGCATTTCATTTCGTTCTGGAAGCGTTTTAATTCTCCTGCAAGCAATAAAGTATATTGGCAGCAATTCAAGTTTTCTGCAAGCAATATCAGTTCTTCTGGTAGTATATTAAGTCTACTGTAAGAATTTCAAGTCTTCAGAGCGCATTTCAAGTCTTTTCAAAGCAATATCAAATCTTGTGGATGCGATATCAAATCTTCTGAAAGCATTTTAAATCTTCTAGAAGTAATGTCAAGTATACTAAAAGCATTTTATATCTTCTGCAAGCAATATCAAGTCTTCTGGAAGTATTTCAAGTCTTCCAGAAGCATTTCAAGTTTTGTGGAAGCATTTTAAATCTATTAAAACAGTAGCAAGTTAGTTAGAAGGAGTGTTAAGTCTTCTGGAAACATTTCAATCATTCTGGAGGCATTTCAAGTCTTCTAGAAGCATTATCAAGTCTTTTGGCAGCCCTTGAAGTCTTGTGAAAGCAACATCAAATCCTCTAGAAGTAGTATCAAGTCTTCTAAAAGCATTTCAAGTCATCCAGATGCAATATCAAGTATTATGGAATAAGTGTCGGGTCTCCTTGAAGCAGTATAAAGTTTTGTACAAACAGCTCAAGTCTTGTGGAAGCATTTCAAGTTTTCTGAGTGCTTTTCAAGTGTTCTGGAACCAAGTATCAAGTCTTGTTGAAACTGATCATGTCTTCTAAAAGCGGTATCGAGCTTTCTGGAAGCATTTTAGGTCATCCAGAAGCAGTATCAAGTATCATAAAAGCAGCATGATGTTTCAATTCATTAAATTTAAATAATTAATTGAAGATGATAACTACAATCTAGATAAAACCATTAATAATTTTTTCAACAAAAAAAAAACTAATTCATTACATCATGAATTTGTATCGTTTAAGTTGTTTAAACTAGCGAATCTTAGGGTAGCATCAATATTTATATATATGAAAATGTAGTTCTTGTTTACATCAAATTCTTTGTTATTAAAATTGCTTCAAGTAGAGAATAATGGACAAAAGAAAATTCTCTATTAGAGAAATTCTATTTTATTTCTCGTCATATCTTTTTGGTACCAATGAAAAAAAATCATCGAAACATTACACACCTTAAAAAAATGCTAAACGAATACGAGTTGAATGTGCCAAGTCAGAGAACCTCTTTTTAAAGATTATAATCGCCGTGCTGGCCCGAAAACCAGCGGGGGTCATCAGCAGCAAAGCTCAATCCTAAACAATTTCACGGGCTAGGCTGATTATCGTTGGTATACTTACCCATAAAACTCTTTTTAGAGGTGACTTGAAATGATTATCAGCAGGAATGCAAATAGCCGGACATCGCCGGTTAATAACGATTCAATGTGGAGAAGGTTCCT
Source organism: Onthophagus sagittarius (assembly GCA_036711965.1). Taxonomy (NCBI): domain Eukaryota; kingdom Metazoa; phylum Arthropoda; class Insecta; order Coleoptera; family Scarabaeidae; genus Onthophagus; species Onthophagus sagittarius. The sequence goes on from JASERS010000005.1 coordinate 34,358,927, forward strand.
TTTTTTTAGATCGACGATTGTTATGGGTGCCGAGGGAGAGGTCCTGTTGCATAAACGGTCCAGAAGGTAAGGCTATTTGAAAGGTGGATTTGATCGTGAAGTGCCATAGGGTCATCTAAATGTTATTGAAATTTATCTTTGACTTATAACATGAATAATCAAAAAAAATAATTTAGTTCAAAATTTTTTTGTTAATACAATAAGTTAAAGTTTAACTTGGTTTAGAGAGTTTCTTTACGGAAGACATTGTTTGATAAAGATAATCTGGAGCATTGTCTTTGGTGCTTGCTGGGCCACTCCATTCTCAGGGAGCCTCGGTTCGGTTTCCACGACTTGTCGGACGGCTACCAAGAGTAAAGTCGGAACGTGACCCCTCGGAATTTATTTAATTTTAATTGCTACCGTTATAGAAAATCGTAATTGCTGGCGAGCAGCACCAGATCGCGCTGCAGCTCCTCTCTTGCGCGGCGCACATTTATCCTGCGCGTAGGTGAGGGTCACCACTGTGAGAAAGTAAGGATCTCCACTAAGGCCGCGAACGCCAATGCCTTTAAACGGGGAGGAAGAAAACCCGAGAGAAGACGACATGTATGTGTGTATGTTACTTACCTCGAGAGTGCTCGCCGTACGTGTTCCCCGGAGATCTATCGATTTCTTCTCTCGACTAACCGAGGCGATTTATTACAAATTGGATAAAGAAGAAAGAACAAGAAAAAAATACGTCCTCGGGGATCTGCATAATTAACCCACGACCGAGCTTTACTCGCACCTCTTCGATGCTAATGAGCAACAGTTTATTAGTTTCATAAGTATCTTAAGATATTTAAAAAAATCTGCTACTAAAAAGAATTATTAAATCATAATGATGATCATCATAAAAAATCGCATATTGTTCTCAATCAAGAACAAATATTTTAAATATATAATGATATATAATAATATTGTCATCTTACACATTTTAAACAGGTTATGCGATTAGCCATATATTATTTCTTGTCTCCTAAAAGGTATGGAAAAGGTAATTGACCAATACTTTAGGAACGGATTGCTTATCTCCAATCTAATCCATCTAAGTTAACATGATTACCAGCAAACCAAATCAACAATTACTACTCTTCATACTTTAACATGCTTTATGATTTGCCCTTCATTGGACCACAGCGCAGTGATGCACTACAAAATAGCCACATAAAACAGGTAATCAAGAAGAACTTCCATTTCATAGACAAGTGAAAAGTATCATAGATTGTTCGCAAAACAAACCTAAGAGGTTTTGTGCTTCAGCAAATGGGATAGCACCCCTCAAATACCACCTTCAAATATTTATGAATTATTTACTTTTGAATTAATTTAATTAATAATATTGTAATTTTGATTAGTACTTTAGGATGAATTGGTGAATTCAACAGTGTTGCCACATATTTTTATTTTTATAAGTGCCTTTTCTTGAAACCAAACGAAGTATGATACATTTTAACATTCAGATTTTCGATTCATAGGCTGTCGAAGAATGTTACTAGGTTATTCGCCAATTTCTGAACACTTGTATATTGAGAATAGAACTAATGAAACGGACACATTTCAATTGCATACAAAGAATTACAAACATGATGATATGCAGACAATATAATCTGATAGCTGCAGTAAACGAGGATATGATAGCTTTTCAACTAAATCGATTTAAAACTGAAAGTAATAAATGATACTTAGGACTAATACAAAGGAAATCAAAATTATGTGCATTGATCTGATTATCTGCAATTGATCGATGCTCTACACAGATTTCTAATCATATGTCAGATCATATATATTAATCATATATGATCTGACAATCATATTAATCATATAATAATGTATTAAGAATCATATATAAATTACGCAGGTATAAGTGAGTTACTAGCGCAAAGGATGATGGTAATATGAAGAGGTTGGTGTAACCGGAAATGTAGTGAGATGAAAGATCAGAGCACGCTTACCAATCCATTGTACAGACCAGATTCAGAGGATTATCGCCACTTCGTTTTACGGATCTGTTAATACATAAGACCAAAAACTAAAAATGGTAAATAAAGAGTGCTAATGGCATAAGTTGCTAATGGTTTTAGTAATGAAATAATAACTAGTAAGATGCGGACTTTGCTTTATATTCAATGTTTTCAAAATACTGTTATGCACTTGGTATCACTTACATCGCTGTAAACTTTAATTGCAAACTTTCTTCTTTCTCGTGACCCACATGGCACTGATCGTGAGCGGACGTGAACGGGAAAAATTCTCTAGGAAAGACAAGGCGGGGAATTCAAAATCTACTGAAAACTGAAAGAATCAGCACCAAACAACCCCAAAAGACGGGTCGTGTAGAGGTGTCGAGCGAAAACCATGTCTGTGTCAAAACCATGTCCGGTAGTGATGTAGTATTCTACAAAGGCAATCTCTTTAGATTAGTCTATTTTTACTAGACTAGCCATACCTACATATGAACCCAAGCAACCCTGAAAATTTGATCTTGTATCGCAAATTAGGCTTCAAACCATCGAGCAGATGATATTTCAAATTGGAAATAATGCTTTTCAACGGTTTGATGGTATATTTTGCGCACCTGGACGGCTTGTCATTGAAAATTATAACAAGGTTGTCAGTGAGACCTGGGACAAATACTAACTTGACAAAACGTTTGATTCATCCACATCGGATGGATGAGTGAAAGACACGTCAGAAGTGGAAGATAGAATACGGGTCGTATCATGACATCTTATAAACCAACGAACCAGAGTAACTGTAGTTGCAGAAGGTAACAACCTAAAATTGTCATCTTTAGTGTTGACCTCCATATTAAGGTGGTGGCAGGAAGAATATGTTGCAAATATTCAAGAATTTCGTATGATCAAGGAGCCAAGGAAAGGTGCAAAGTTACTTTCTCTCCTTCCTTGGTGAATTGGATATGGGGGTTGTACCCATTGAGGTCACTAAGATGGCATGTAAAAGGTCACACAGGTATTTATAAAGGAAGAGCAACTTATGGGAAGAGCTGATGTGCAGTTATCAAGGACGTAGCCCATCAGAATTGTGGCTTTGATGGGGCTGAGTAAGTGCCTATAGGTAAGCCAAGCTTCTGTTTGGAGGCCACATCATTAAAAGAGAACATTGAAGAGTCGAACAGGAAGTAAATCATTTTGAAGAACTTTTCTGTATCGATTATGGTGTGAGACAGGAATTGTCCAATGGATTGTTAGTAAAGAGGGACACCACATACAAGGATGCCAAAGTAAATCCTAGTAGCAAAAATGAAAGAATCTTTCATGTTTTATTCAGTCACCCAAACTGAGCTTCTTATAAAGAAGATCCTTGCAAATGGAATTAGATTTGCTTTGACTGCAGATGTTGGGTCAGATTTCAGTAGCTGGTAAATATATGGCTTCTCCAGAAATTGGTAGGATCGTCCCTTATCTATAGGCAACAGAAGGATGGTGTCGTCTCGTTGAGATCTCAGATATAGACTGGTTTTATGCTAAAATTTACCGATCAGAAGGACATGATATTCTAGCTCTAATAATACTACACTCATCAGGTTGTAACAACGTATGAATGGTCTCTAAGTCGTAGAGCAATCTTTTAAAAGGACAAATTTTGGATAAAAAGGACAAACATTGTTTTACATTGTTCAGAATTGTTTCAAACGAGAGTGCTAATCTCTCGTCTCAAATTGAACATTTAACCGTTACAAAACTGTTCTCAATTTCAAAATTAAGAACCTTAAACCCTAAGTTATTGAAGGCATTGATCCTGTTCGTGTTCTTTCTTCAGATTCAGACAGAAGCTAGAGAAAACCAACTAAGGAGGAAATGTTTTCTGTTCGTGTAGGAAGCTAATTTGCAGTTAGCTTCCTAAGGTTAACCTATGCTTGCCCTTAGACCAATGCAATTTTAATTTCCCCTAAACTTTTAAGCATACATTACGTCACAATTTTTTACACTACAAAAAATTTCATCAAAGTTAGTGTACAATCAACAACGTTGTCTCCTGGTTAATAATGGGATTATGTCTAAATACAACGAACTCTGTTCTTTAAATGCATCTTTTTCAAATACTCGGTGTTACGCATTTACTATTATCCGTGCCAGATGTCAAGGCCCCTCACTTTAGAGATCGATATCTTCGAAATCGCAAGATGAAAGAAATTGCGATAAAATTTATTATAATCAATGAACATTCCTATGAAAATCTTCGAAATAACCGCATCTTACTAAACTGCGATTTTCCAAGAAACTGTATGAAATATCTTTAAACTAAAACATGCCGCGCATTAAGAACACATTAGGTTACCATCAATTCAAATTTTAAAATTTTTCGTCAAATAGTTTTTGGGAAATAGAAAATTGTAAAGAAGACAAAGTTGCCGGCAATTTCAAAAATCGGGTACTTTTTTCAATTAACTCGCGATAAAAGAAAAACCGCAGATCCGAATATTTTCAAATTAAACTATATACACAGAAATGTTCACTGATTACAATAAACTTTACCGCAATTTTTTTCATCGAACGATTCCGAAGATATCGATCACTGATGTGAGGAGCCTTGAAATCTGGCACAGATAATAGTACATACATTGCTGCAAGTTTTAATGCCAAACGAAGTAGTGATAATAAGGTGAAGTTATCACACCTAAGGCAGCGTGATCATTAGACTGAGAGTTTACTGGGATTTGATAGAAATTTTAAAAGATCGTTATAAGTTTTTATATGATTTTATTTGATTAATAATCTTACAACAGAGAAAATTATCAATTTGAAATTGATAACATTCAAATTCTTGCAATTACAACAACGGTAGTAAAGTTATGTTTATATACTTTTTAAATCGACATAAAATCTCTTAAAATAAAATAATTTTTCTATTTACTCCTCATCGTAATAAATTGATTTATAACTCAATCTTTCTTATTAGACATTTCTCCATCAAACAATTTATTACCACAACCTATTTGCTATATGCTTAACACATAGCTTCGTGCATCCAATCAAGTATCGCCGACTTAAATGAATACATCTTCTAAACGTAGAGGTGGCCACTACTTCGTAACCACAATCACTTGCACGGCAATTCTGATTAATGGTCTCACAATGAGCGAAGCCATCGTAAGGTCCGAAAGATGTGACCCCGGAAAGACCAATACAAGTTAAGATTCTAAGCTTCCAGCAAGGTTCTATAAAGGTTGAAAATTTGTTGTCGGAACGTCACCGCGGCATGAAAGATAATTACCGGTAACAAACGTTAACTGATTACGTTTAGTTAATAGTCACAACGCCCATCCTGACATATGTTGAAGTTATTTGTCGTTTTATTAATCGATAATTTACAGATCATTGATGTTTGTTAAGCATTTCTATGGTTCCGCTGTGTATACCACATAAAACAGGATTATATCCAATTAATTTACAGTTAACGTTGGTCACATGAAATCGTTTCTGGGTATAACGAAATTTGGCAAAGCTAATTACTTCCTTGAGAAAATCGAAAGACACGCAGTTAGCATCATCATTGGAAACCGCAAATTTTCTTCAAAATCCAAAAATTTCATGCCGAGAGAACTCAATATACACGCTTTTCTATAATAATAGCATAGTCGCGCCACGGTTTCTTTATAGTTAATACATCGTATTATAGTGATTTGAGATAGTTTAAACCTCGACCGCATAAGAAAAGCCGTGAATGTTTCCGGCGTGAAAATGCGGCGGTCAAAGTAAACGGTTATCCTCGTGGTGAAGACGACGACATCATTGGACCTACCGCTTAGAAATTATCCGGTTTATTGCTATTGCGGCATCCGAGCAATTAACGAATGTGACAAAAATAAAAGGACAGGATCACTAAATCGTTCATCTTCTTGTGCACGTTCCAAGTCGTAAAAGGTCCGAATCGTTATAGGTATATACCTTAGCTTATGATAACTTTCATCTTTGATTACATTTAATAATCAAGGAATTAAAAAATGATAGAGGAAGTTTATTCGGAAAATTAATCTAATGCGATCTATTAGCGGATAAGAATGATACCGTTAGGAATCATCAATATAATCAAAGAACAAATATGGTCTGTAATTAATAAAATTCGTTCTCTTAAGATGAGAAGTTCCCAAGATTATTGAACGATTTATTACACTAATAGAAATATTATTTTAAAGAATATTTTGGTAACAATGTGTGTAAAAAGTAGTTTTCCAAAATTAATATTGACATTGGAAATGCAAGAGAAATCGACAAGATAAACATGTATACATAACTGTGTGTTAATCATCACAACGAAATTGTTTAATACAATTATTGTCTTGAAATCTCACTAACATCAAAAAGAAGATGAAAATGAAGCTCAAATGGCGTCGTGTAAAATCGTGGTATACATTAAAATTAGGAGTCTAGCAAATAAATACGGATTAGATAAAGCGAGACTGAATATATATCAATTAGAGCATTAGAGTTAATGCTCCAATCATTTATTTTTCATGACTGCTTCTAAAATATGTAAATGGGATGTGGTACTCCAGTATAACTCTTGTTAACTAAAACTCAATGTTGATTGTGAATTCTGCTAGTCCAAAATCTTACTATCAGTTGTTATAATCTATTTATCAGAAGTTTTTGGTGAGAGGAAGCCCTAATAATAATTATTCACGTTAGTTTTATAAAATTACAGTGAAAAGTCCTGCATATGGTCGGGCCACAAATAATCAAGATTTGAATTCACACATTGTTTGAACTATCCTCGCCCTATAGTCTTGACATGGGATGAAACCTGTTGAAGAACATAACACCCCAGAAGTCAACGTATCTCTTCGTCGCTTCTATTGTATCGTGAGTATGAAAGTGAACATACATCAAGGTGGCCACCTACTACTGTAAGTATACATTCTGTTTTAAGTACATCTTTACAGCTGTTAGTAATTTTAAGATTACATAAAGCTCTTACAAAACCAAAAATTCTTTTTAAGCCATGTGAATGACTCCAAACAACTATACCATACGTTGTAATGTCACGAAAATTTACAACAAATTGAGATGTATTTTAGTTGAGACGTCTATTAACGTTAATTTTTTACTTATGACATCAATATAGGGATTTCATGTTAACTTGGGATCAAAAGAACTTCACTGCGGGCTAGTTTAGGGGTAATTTCATATCAATGACAATTGATTGAGTTTTATTTAGTTTCAGAGAGTTGTTTATAAACCATTCTTTTGACAGAGTTACAGCAGTGGATGATTTTAAAGAAAGTAATTGCTGATCAGGATCATTTATTAATACAGTCGTATCTTCTAGATAAATGCACATTTCCGCATGGACATTAAACGATAGATCATTAATTTATATCACGAACAGCAACGAACCCAATATTGTTCCTTGTGGTACTCCGCTATTAATATAAATATAAACAAATTCATATGTTCGACACAAGATATGATTTAAGGAGGTTTTGTTCTTGACTTCTTATACCATAAAACTATCTATGCAATGGCAGCACCTTTGCAATTGTAATCTCTTCCGGGAAAAAAAAACACCTTTAGTGACGCATTAATTGAAAACTTTCCCCATTGGTTGACATAAATGAATAACTTTCTTCAAGATATTAACATTTAAACCGTATCAGCGGTGCTGTTGTTCTTCATTCTATTGACATTGATGTACTCATCAACGGTTCGTTTCTTATTTTAGAGAATCATGTTCATATACTTTTTTATATTTTTTCTTCTTGTATACTCCTTCGGTATTTTTAGTTATTTAAACTATCACAATAACATTCGCTCACAGAAACTGGACGCTTAGCCAAGTTTGGCATGGTAAAAATTTCTATTAAACCCCATCAAGCTCTCAGTCTAATGATTGCGTTATGTTAGGTATGTAACTTCACCTCGTTATTACTAAGAATCGTGATTAGTAGCAGCTTATGCCATTAATACTCTACATTCACCTCAGTTTTTGGTCTTATCAGAATAGAGGTGTACGCGTGAGTGATTTTTATACCCGCTTACGATCTATCCTATGTAGGTCAAAAAACTTCACGCTTTAATCGGGGAACAAAAAAAATCTTCACGGTATAATTAATGTTTGTAAACAAAACTAACCTATTCAACATTTTTGTAGCGAATGATTGACAGGTCAAAAGAAAAACTTCACGCTTTAATTGGGGAACAAAAGGGAGCTACCTGTCTTAACCCTTTTTATATTGCAATGGAGGTTTCTTCACGCTTTAATTGGGATGTAAAAGAAATCTTCACGGTAAAATTAATGTTTGTAAACAAAACTAACCTAGTCAACATTCTTCTTGCGGGAAATGATTAACAGGTCAAAAGAAAAACTTCACGCTTTAATTGGGGAACAAAAGGGAGCTACCTGTCTTAACCCTTTTTATATTGCAATGGAGGTTTCTTCACGCTTTAATTGGGATGTAAAAGAAATCTTCACGGTAAAATTAATGTTTGTAAACAAAACTAACCTAGTCAACATTCTTCTTGCGGGAAATGATTAACAGGTCAAAAGAAAAACTTCACACTTTAATTGGGGAACAAAAGGTAGCTACCTATTTTCACCCCTTTTATATTACAATGGAGGATTCTTCACGCTTTAACTGGAGGACAAAAGAAATTGTTATGATGTTTGTAAATAAAACAGACCTACTTAACATTCTTTCTTAGACGAAAATCTTTTGAAGTTTCTTTCTTATTTTTCCTAAGAAAAGATGAAGAAATTGCATACTTTTTGAATGATGCATTTGTTAAGACTCCAATTCAGTTAAGAAGAGTTCATTTAATAATATATATGTCTCCATGAGATTTGTCCTTAAGATTTCTCCATTCCATTAGTTCTTTTCTGAATATATATTTACCAAAGATGATTAACAGATCTAGTGAGAGTAAGCATCCTGAGCATGATAATGTATGATGTATAACTCAAGATGACCACTAGGACACTAAATTCTTCAATCTTTCTACGAGTTGTCTTAGATTTATCTTTTCTAGTCTTGCAAAATTTGCTTGCTCGTCTGGGACCTGCTGATCTAAATAAAACTACAAATGCCGTCTAATAATTTGGAGCAGAATTTAATTAGATGTGACATCAAGGGGATCAATTATTATTTGCAACGACCTACATATACATATCTATAGTTCAGCTGTTTCTGACTCTTGCTGCAAAAACGACAAATTTGATCCTCGGCTTGTCTAATATGAAAAAGATGGTATTTGAAGAGTGCATGGCAGTCAGAAAGCCTAAGAACGACCTTAAATTGTTTTTGCTGAGGCATAAAACTTCCTGCAATTTGTTTTGCGAGTGATCTGTCATACGTTTCGCTTGTCTGTGACCTATAGGAGATGGAGGCCTCTGTGTGCTCTCTCATCTGTCGATTACTTGTTTTTTGTGGCTTTCTTGTATTAGCTATTACTATTATTATTAGATTTGTAGAGCAAATCATGAAGCATGTCAAAGCATGAGGAGCATTAACTGTTGATTTTGATTTCTGATAAGCATTTGAATGGATTGGAGTGGTGATAAGCACTCCGTTCCTAAAGTATTGGTCAATTACCATCTCCTTTTTAGAAGAAAGCAAATTAGGCTGTTTGATCGCTTAGCGCTTTTAGGTATGAATACAATCTTTACTTTCCTCCATAACATAGATATAGGGCTAAAGCTATACCTTGCTATATACGTATATGGATATTATTACTGGGAGAACGTCGTTTATGCCTTTTTGTGGAAAAATAGGCAAAACTCCACCTCAGGTGAGTTTAGGGGTTTAAAATTGAACCCTACTAGATGGACGGGTTATCTCCATACATTCAGTGTTTGCATTTGCACGACGGCAAATTTTTGAGGAAGGGAAGTCAATCGTATGCAGATGAATAACTTTAAGCGTGTCATCTATGCTTTCGCAACAGCTTTTCCAAGATTGAGAGTGTTGTTCTCCATTTAATCTCATCTACATGAAGATGATGGTAAGATACTATTTTGTAATTACAAAATAATTATCTATAGGAATGTAGGAATGAAAACATTCCCATGTTGAATCACATTTTTCAAAAGTTCTTTAATAATTATATCGCCACATCCTGCGATCTTCGGGTTCATGCTCAATCTCAAAGATGATAAGAATTCCCAAGGCTCAATTGATCCCTCGATATAACCTAGTGCAGTTCTTTGTTTAGGTGTACCTGCTTGGTTTGAAATCCTTAACGAGATGCTTGATTTGCTGAAATAGATGTTAGGTATCGTTTTGATACGCGCGGGATTCTATCTCTTGGGTTATACTGGATATGTCTTTTTTTGAATATATTTAGATAGAGATCTGTGGGCATTTTTGTTGTTTTCAGATGCTAATCTGCGTTGTATCTTGAAAATTGGTATTTAGTTATTTGTAAGACACTATAAACCGTATCGCCGGTACAAAAAAAAATAAAATCTGTATAAAACCTCCCGGTAGCTAAACGGACTTACTATTAGGTATACTACTAAAACGTAGTAAACTCTTTATTAACTCTATTAACCTCCGCCCTCGGACGTTCTTACGCACGACCAACAAACGCGAAGACGAAGACGACGACGGCGAGAGAGCTTTTTCGTTCAGGATAGATGCCGCCTATTAGATACGTGCCGAACCGTGAGTAGATAAAATTTGTCGGAAAAGCGTGGCAACGGACGCCGAGAGCTCGCAGATAGCCGCCAATCGTGAGACTTCTTCTTCAGCTTTGCTACCGGTTCGCCTTAATTAAAAGACGCACCCGGGTTCGGTCACGTACTGGCTACAACTCGTTCCCGATATCGTTTGGATCACTAACTTACCAAGTGATATCTTCATTTATTTCACCCAAACACTTTTATTTCTTCTTCATTTCATTTCTAGTTAACGTTATCAAAGAACAACTTTTTAGAACCGCCTCATTTAAAAAATATTTCGATTAGTTTCTAAAAATGTCTAAAATGTCTACTTGTCCTTAAATTCCATGACTTAATGGTATTGGAAGGTTAAAATATCTAAATGATAAATAACGCTGATAACCACGTTCATTAGCATAAAGTCGATTTTTGCTTGTATCATGACTAAAATGAAATTTCAGTGTGTATGTATAAGTTTGGCCTTTGATATCGTTAAAGAGGAGCACCCTCGCAGCATGCGAATATCTTTTCTCTTTGCAGGTTCTCTTCCGTAAAGTGAACGGTACTGGTGCAGTTCCCATGGTTCCGTATCAAGTATCTCGGACGTGCTTGCACGTGGTCCGTATCTTTAGTCGGCTATCTTTGGCCTTTGAGAGGAAAGGACTACCAGGTTCCTACTGCTGTCCGAAATGACCGAAACGTGGTCAGTCTCGACCTTATGTATGTGGGTTGTGGTAGTGGAACTTCTCTCGAGTTTGCTTCACTTCGTTCTGCCGCTTCTTCTTTGCCTTTTCTTGTTATAGTAAATTAGAATCGAAATCGTTTATTTTTCTTTTAATTAAAGTTGTTGTTGCAAAACTATAAAAGAAAAAATTAACGACAAAAAGTAAAAAGTAACCATAAAAAATGGAATTCCACTTTAATAATGAACACTTATAACTCAAAAAAGATCGCTTTGTAAAAAAACTCTTGTTACAAAGTCGAATTGAAGGATATTTGAAATTGTTTGGATTTACTTTTTTATTGCCACCAGTATATAACGCATTGCGATAAGATGGCAGTTAGTTTTGCAAAGAAAATGAAGTTACACTTAACATTGGCGGTATTCATTGTTTGCTTCGCCGTTAGTTTGGCAGCGGATGGTAATTAATTAAATAATTAATTAATATCAATTAATCCGCATTATTTTTCAGCAACATCTCATAACAAAAAACACCATAACAAAAAACATGTTAAAAAACATGGTACAAATGGTAATCTCACATAAAAATCAATCTAAACTAACTAAATTAACATGTTTTAGCCAAAAGAGAAATGACGAATGAGGAATCGCAAGATAATAACGATTTTGTCCAGCTAAATGATGAATCATCTAACCCAGATGATGACGGAAGTATTCATTTAATAATAATTTAAGATTATTCTAAACTAAATAATTAAATAATTTTTAGCTGGCGATTCATGTACATGTATCTGTGATGATTCCACTGATCCAACCCCACAAGGTATTAAAAATTTAGAATTAAAGTTTAAATTATTAAATGTTAACATTTATTGATGTAGCAAAGAGACATAAGAAGCACAAGAAGCACGTTGCGAAACGAGACGCAGACGAGCCAGTTTTTGATCCTAATGCCGAGTGTCCAATGGGATGTTATTTAGAATGTGAATTGCCGGAAGCATCTGGTGAGCAGGAAGGAGTGGAAGATGCGAAGAAAAAGAAAAAACATGCAGGATTGAAACGACATAATAAACATCATTAAATTTTTGAAGAGAGAATTAGAAGTAATTTTTGTTTTAATTGATTTGTAATTGAAATGGATTAATTTGAAATGTTGATTATTTTTGTGTTTATGATTATTTTGCAAAAATAAAAATTATTTAAACCAGATTACAAAAAACTTAAGGTTACAAAATGTTGTGTTTCTGACATAGTAGAATCACAAAAATAATGATAAAATTATAAAGAGATAGTAAAGGTCTTATTTTTTAAAATGAAGAAATTACTTGTATGTTAAATTGAAGGTTGAGCCATCCTTTTTCAAATGATATATAAATCGTTGTTTCAATTTGAAATCGCCTGCACCTAAAAAATGTTAAAGGATGATGTGGTTTTATGTTTCTATAGAACCATGAAAAAAATTACAAAACATGAAAAAAATCGGGAGGGTCTTATTTTTGAAAATGAAGAAATGATTTGTATATCAAATGAAGGTTGAACCTTCATCTATCAAATGATATAAAACTCGTTCGATTTCAAATGAAGATATGTTAAACGCTGATGTGTTTTAGTAGAATCACGAAAAAATGATAAAATTGGAAAAAGGTAGTGAGGGTTATATTCAAAAATGAAGAAATGACTGGTACATCAAATTGAAGATTGAATCCTTCTCATTCAAATTAGATATAACTACTTGTTTCAATTTGAAATCGGTTTCACCTAAGAAATGTTAAAGTATGATGTATTCTTGACGTTTTAATAGAGTCACGAAAGAAACGATAAAATTTGTAAAAGGTCGTGGTGGTCTTATTTTTGAAACTGAAGAAATTACTTGTATATCAAATTGAAGGCTGAACCTTCATCTTTCAAATGATATAAAAGTCGTTGTTTCGATTTCAAATCTATTCCACCTAAGATATGTTAAATAATGATATGTATTAGTAGAATCACGAAAAATGATAAAATTAGGAAAAGATCGTGGAGGGTTATATTTCAAAACGAAGAAATGACTGATATATCAAATTGAAAATTGAATCCTTTTCTTTCAAATGATATATAACTAGTTGTTTATGTGGATTTTCTAAGATTCTTCAAAAATCTACATTTACCTTAAATCTTATGTAAAATCTTATATTATATTTTAGAAGTCATTATGAGTAGTTTTATACAGATGATGATTTAGGTTGAGAAGAAAGCAACCTAGATTTGATGTCCCAAATTTTCTTATAAAAACCAAATACACAAATAAAAAGTGCAGAATAATGAATAAAAATTTTGCAGTTGGCTTTTTTCTAATTAGTCAAAACTAATTAAGATTAATTACTCTTTCAGCTAGCAGTTGCTTAAAAGTGGAGAAATTGCTTCTAGTCGAATTATTTTCTTAAAAAGTAGATGCACTTACTTACGTATGCTTTAAATATTATGGGAAAGAGATATAATCCTTTATTGACTACCGACCGTCGACATGTAATGCCCAGGTCTTTCCGCCTTTACATGTTTTTGTCTATACATATTTTGTAGATATTTAACATAATGTGTGAAAAATATAGGTATATAGCATAAATAGAAATACTTAAATGAAGTTATAATTTTTGTTTAGTGTAACAAGCATTTCAATTATCTTCTTCCTGCTCTGCCATCAGTGTTTCGTATACTATTAAAAATTTGTGGTTATTGCTACTATTCAATCTTCTTTGACACACCCGGTCCAATGTTTGTATGTTGAGACTTTTATTAATGAATTTCTTGTTTAGTGTCTTGTGTCTTGATTGAATTGGTTTTATTTGTGTTATATCGTATAGATCTTTATTGCTGATATTGTGCAAGGGATTGTTTCGACGTCGGATTTTGCTTATGATCCTTAAGCATCTTCTTTCGGCTTTGTTAATGATCTCCTTGGTATTCTTTGTGGAGTTGATTGTGAGAACGTGACCATAATCTAAGACTGGCCTGCATATGGCTTTATATATTTTCATTGAAGTACTGGTATTGATGCCTTGGTCTTTGTAAGTTAGCGATCGAAATAGTTTCGGTCTTTTAATTGCCTCGTCTTTTTTATTTGTGAAGTGCTTGAAGTTATAGCAAGATATTTCACAGATGGGGACGATTTGATGTAAACATTGCCATTAACTATTCTAGGAGATCTATCGGATATTCGGTGGTTTGGGATAAGCATTTGGAATTTTTTCGGGTTAGGCGTAAGTCTCCACTTGTGCAATCATTCCAATATTTGGTTGTAGAGTACCTGAAGATTATCTGTTGCTTTGCTCAACGTGTTGTTGTGTGAAATAAGCGTGGTGTCGTCCGCATACTGCAAAATATACAATTCTGGGTTGAAGTAGTTCTGTCTTCTGCGTATATGTCATACCAATATATACTGTATAGGGTGGGAGACAGTGGGGAACCCTGGGGTACTCCTTGTTTAGGTGAGAAAGGTGATGAAAATGTGTCGTTTATCCTTATTTGCAATGATCTATCATTTAAAAATCCGTCAATTAATTTAATGAGGTTGTTTTCAATGCCCATTTTCTCCATTTTGTAAAGAAGTCCCAAGCGCCATAACGAATCGAACGCTCTGTTAATGTCCAGGAATAGAGTTGTTGTTTTTTTGTGTACTTTGTATGTTGTTTATAAGCATGACTAATGGATGTAATGTAGAGTTTTTGGGTTTGAAACCAAACTGGTAAAAAGGGATCTTTGCATATTTCAGGATTCGTTTCTTTATGAAGTTTTCAAGGATTTTACCTAATACTGGAAGGAGTGATATTGGTCTATAGCTTTTAGTTTGATGATGGTCAGAATTAGGCTTAGAAATCGGAATAATGGTACAAATATTATGAATAAACTAAAGAATTGCTTTTTCTAATATAAAAATCGCTTGCATATTTGTAAGATAGATCGACCTCTGCATTATTTGCTTGTACTAGTCAACTTTGAATCTCGTTAAACTTATATCAGTTTAATCGCGAGAATGTTGAGTGATTAACAGATTACATTTTGATTGATAGTGCTGAAAGGCGAGGTGTTTCATTATCATCTACACAGAAGAAGAAAATCTTTGACAGTTATGCGATCAAGTATTTTAAAATTCTGATGAAGAACTCGGTATTCATCAGAGTACTATCTGTATTTAATTAAGACATTTATTTCCGCAAAGCATTTTGAAAAATGCTAATATTTTCATTAGATTTCTTAGAAGTGCTGAAGATATTGTAGAATTTAAACTGTTAAGGTCAAAAAGATACTGTTTTCCAATTATTATCGGTACGATAGACTGCACATATGTTAGAATTTTAAAGTTTCATGAGTTCGGAGGTGATTTTCAAAAATTTTACCAAATATAATATTCTTAAAAACAGTAGAACTAGAAGATATCTTTGAAGAAATGTTTGAAGTTTAGGATGCCATGTTGCAACCTTCTCCAGAAATTAGTTCAATTGATTCCAATGGCTCGTTTCAACCAGTCTTAGAACAAATTTGGTCAGTAAGGTGTTAATAAGATTCTGTTAACGATGTCCATGGTATAATGTTTCAAATCGTCACCCAATCCCGTTCCAAGTTTTTTCAATCAGTCTTAATGATGCTGTATCACTCCATACTATTGTTGATATATGGTCGTGTTTGATAGTGGACATTTAGAACTTGCACAACATGCCACCATTTCCAAACATCAAACTAACTCTGGTTGCATCACACAATTTGCTTTCACAGCTGATTGGTCCAGTTGGGACAAGCTTTGATTCATTTGAGACAGTTTCTAAAGAACGTTGCAACATGTCAAAATTTTTTTTTCAAGAGACATACAGAAACCCAAAAGCTTCCAGTTTTAGTTCCAGTATTACCTCTAATTTCAATTCAATTAATTCCGTGAAAGCCTTCGTACTTAAATCATTCACTGCCATTTTGACATAGTTTAACGATCTGCTAACATTTTTTTGTGATTTCTGACCATAATCGTGCAACCCATAATTATGAAGCTGTACTATATAAAGCTGTAAAAGTAACATTAGGTTTTAGTCATACATCTCTTAACACAACTGAACCCCAATGTGTCTAGTTCTAGGTGATGTGTTAGTTCTGAATCTGGGTTGTTTTATTCCTTGCATCCTTTCTATTTGAATAGTTTTATATTCCTATTTCGATTAATAACTTAATGTTTGTCGTTTATCAACAAATTCGTTGCTCACATCATTAATTATTTTATCTTTAACTCGTCCTTCCTTTCCTTGGAAGCCAACAGCGCTTCAATTTTTTGCAAAAGTTAAAAAATTCTATCACTTTTAACGATCTGATACCACGCACTCACTTACAAAAACGTAAGTGAGTGCGGACGTGTTCTGGCAGCTGTGACAAGCGGGCCCACTTTTTATGCGTGAAACCTCGTGCGAATATAAAATAAATAATTTATTCGAACGAAAACACAAATTCATACATATAATAAGAGAAAATAAATAAGAATCCATTAGTCTCCCGAAAGGACAAATACAAACACTGGCATCATCATCCAAAAGAAAAGCTGATGAACTATCTCCCCAATTGAGGACAACCAAAAGAAATACAACTGGAATCCTAACCAACTAACAGCTTCTAACAGATTTCTCCCTCTACAAAACCTGGAAGAAACCGGGGAAACATCACAACATTCACCCCAAAATGAATCAATTAAAATACCACCGATTCACCTTCCAGGTATAAAAAATTACAAAGAAATAGTAGGAGATTTATCGAAATTAAACATTACAAAGTTTACTACTAATACAACTTACAACTCACTCAAAATTAACTCGACTACAGAACACTTGCCAAATTTTATAATGAAACCGCAGTTGAATATTTTACATATAAAGACCCAAATGAAAAAATTATTTCAGTGGTAATTAAAAATTTACCTGTCTCAATCACTGTACAGGAAGTAGAAGATGAACTTACTCGACTAAAGCTACCCATAAAAAAGTGGTAAGATTGTTAAACAAAAATAAACTTCCCATACCCATTTGTGCCATAGAAATCACTGCAAATGACAAAGGTCGTAAGATATTTGAGGTCAAAGAAATACAACATACAATTATAGAGGTAGAATACAGAAGAAAACAGCCAGGTTTACCACAATGTCATAGATGCCAAAGATACGGACGCACCAAAAATTATTGTACATTGTCTCCAAGATACGTTAAATGTCAAGAAAACCATCTAACTAAAGATTGCACTAAATCAAGAAAAGCATCACCAAAATCATCACAAAACTTCCAATCCCACATATCCATTGAGGTCTTATATATATATCTAGAGTGCGTATGTGGTGGTGGTGGGGGCAATCAGAAAGTCAGACATGTTGGATGTACCGACCTGAACTTAGCAATAGTTTCAAGTCGCTATTGTCCCTAGAATTATAACCATTATAACCAATTATAACCTAACAATTCTCATAAACGTCACTTTCATAGTTTCGAATACGGTTTCGTATTTCGGTTATTTTTCAGTGTTGTGTTTGGTTTGTGTTATTGTATTTCTTAGGACAAATTTTATCAAGCGGAAGTGATAACATGGGACGAACATGTAGTGTTGTCAATTGTAATAATTCCAATTAATTAATTGTAATTTAGAAAACTACAAAAATCAAGAAAACAATTTTATCTGTGCAGCTTTTTGAAATATTTTAGAATATAAATATATGAAAATATTGTTATGCTTTCTGTTCAGAAGTACAATACAATATACCCGTGCATACCGAGTGCAATAAACTGTAGCAATACAGTCTTAAGTGAAAATATGCAATTTTTGCATTTATGGCACTATTGAACTAGGTGTGCGATATATATTTTTATAATTTGATAGGTTGGGAGATTATTTACAACAGTCCACAATGTTTCTGGTTACTTGATTTGAAATTAACAAGTGAAGTTTAAGTAAAGTTTATTATTAAGGAATGTTTAGTTCTTTTAAAACAAGCTAACAAATATTTATAAAGATAAAAATTAAGGTGATCAATCAGATTTTTTTAAATATTTTCTTAGTTTATGTTAATTTATAAGGGTTATTGTTAAAAATTATTAAGTTCTTCTACAATATATAATTCATAATTATTTATCAATAATTGTGTTTTGTTTTGGTTATTATTTTCTGTCTTTTCAGTTTATAATAATGTAAATTCTTGCATAAGTTATATAAGAATTTCGAAATTCCCGCTAACTTGGTACATCTAACATGGCGATCTTTCGGGAATCATTTTTGGCGTGGTGGGGACAACAGCATACGCACTCTAGATATATATATAAGACCTCAATGCACATATCCTTCCCAATCCTACGCGCAAGCAACAAACCCAAATCACTCCTCTAACGATACCAACACTGAATCAGTTATAACAAACATACTAAAATCCCTAATGAATTTAAGATCTCCTTATTTAGTACAAATTAAAAATTTTATCACAACACACATTATTCCCAAAATATTCAATGTCTAATCAACCAACTATATGTAATCTAACACTTCTTAATTGGAATGCAAACGGTATCAAGAAACAGCGAGCCATCCTTATCGCCTTCTTAGCAAGGCATAACATAGATATAGCATGCGTAACCGAAACACATTTAAGTCAAACAGAAAAATTCAATATACCAGGTTTCAAAACCTATCGGAATGACAGGCAACACAGAATCGCTTCAGGGGGAGTAGCTATATTTGTTAAAAAACACCTAAAACACTGGGAAACGACACCTTGTAATTATAAAAATCTTGAAACAATATCAATAAAAATTGAAACACAAAATAAAACAACAATTAAAATGACAGCAGCATATAGACAACCAAATAAAGTAATTCTGGAAAGTGATATTGAAAAGATGTTCAATACCAATGAAAGTATAATAATTATCGGTGACTTAAATAGTAAGCACCAAACGTGGGGATGCAGAGCTTCAAATCCTGCTGGAGAAAAACTATGGAACTTGTCTAACATATATAATTTTCAAATATCAGCTGCAACTGATTACACGTATTATCCGTATAGGTCAGATCATTAACCAGATATATTAGATATTCAATTAAGTAAACATTTTTATAAAATGACTCAACAATGCGTTATACCAGAATTAGACTCAGACCATCTCCCGGTAATAGTTAAGTATGATACAACACCCACAATAATCCCAAGACAAAATTCACTTATTAATGCTAAAATAGACTGGAAGCTATTTCAAGACAGATGTACAATAAATCTAAATAATAATGCCCTCCTAACCACAGAAGAACAAATTAATGCACGAGTATCCGAAATTACAATAGCTATCACTAAGAGTGTAGTACAAGCAACCAGTAAACCACCTATACAATAACGGCGAATATGCACAACCTCAAATGAAATTCTGGCATTAATTAAATAAAAGCACAACGCTCGTCGAGAATGGCAACGCTACAGAAATCCAGAAGCCAGAACATTATTTAACCGACTGCCTCATCGAGTAAAAAAAGAATTAGAAATATACCGCCGTGAGTCATACCAACAATACATATCCAATACTAATCCAGGTGAACAAGAGATGTGGAAAATCACACGTAGAATTTTGAGGAAACCGAATGAGATTTCGATAATTAAGGAAAAAAAAACTTGTTTTACTGATGAATCGCAGAACATCGCAACCCGTGTATTTACTTCCTTAAACAAGTGTCCGGCACACCACACCCAGTATGTTCGACAATATATAGAGCAAAATGTAATAACAAATAAAATTGCTACAAATCCCACATCACCTAAAGAAATTCAAGAAATAACCAATTCATTACCAAAGAAGAAAGCTCCTGGCCATGACCTCATAACAAATATTATCTTAATGAACATCCCAAGAAAATATTATGCTTACCTGGCCAGCTTATTCAATGCATATTTAGCAATTGGATACTTTCCTGAACTTTGGAAGCATGCTAATATACTTTTATTCCATAAACCTGGCAAAAGCAAATCTAAACTAGAAAGCTACAGACCAATTAGTTTATTATGCACGTTATCGAAACTCCTTGAGAAGATTATAAAAAAAGAGATTGCTGGATGAATTAAATAGACAACAGATATTACCACCGTTTCAATTCGGGTTCAAACAAGGACATTCAACAAGTCACCAACTCCAACGAATAGTTGAAGTAATAGAAGATGGTTTCGAAAACAAAATGTACACAACAGCGCTCTTTCTGGACATTACACATCTTTCCTAACAAACCGAACCTTTTCCACCAAAATCCACGACTGCCTCTCCTCCAAATCACCAATACGAGCAGGTGTTCCACAAGGCAGTGTCCTGACCCCCATTCTTTTTAATATTTATATGCACGATATTACCCAAATTATTCAGGAGTCTTATTTACAAAAGATGAAGATCTATCCACAGCAACAAGTAAATTACAAACTAATACCATCAAGATAAACAAATGGCTCAACCTATGGAATTTAGAAATTACCGAACAAAAATGTGCAGCAAAAATTTTCACATTAAGACGTATAAGAAACCCTCAATAATTAGTTATCAACAACAAACAGATAGAGTGGAAAAACAACGAAGAAGCAGTAAAATATTTGGGGATTCATTTGGATACAAGATTCACTTGGAGATATCACATCAACTTGCAGCTAAATAAAGGTTGTGGGAGACTGTATATAAACAGGAAATCTTCCCTTAAACCTGAATGCACTATTCCTATTTACACCTCGTTAATTCGCCCAATGGTAATGTACCCCTGTGAGATATTGGGAAATGCGACAGAATCAAATCGGAAAAAGTTGTGTGCACTACAAAATAAGATTCTTAGAATAGCTGTGGACGCCGAATGGTTTATCACAAACAAGCAACTACACAACGAATTGGGTATTAAAACGATCCAAGAGTATATTGCAACGAAAACCAAAAAGTTCCACGAAAGACTACATATGTGTGAATCAGCAGAACTGTACAGTTTGGGCAAAAGGAATATTCACAGACGATTGCAAAGGAGATTATCCCAGGATCTGTACTTATTGTAGATTATTTTTCGTCTAACCTATAAGGTGCTTAGGAGAGCGAAGGCGACTACTTATTTTATATATTACATTGTATACTTATATTGTTAAATAATAGAAATGCTATGTATAGCTCTAGAGCTGGTCTGGTAAATAAATAATTAAAAAAAAACGATCTGATATCGATAAAGATACTGTCTGCAGTTTCGAGAGTGTTTGACACAGTCATAAACAACCAATTACGTAAACACTTGGAAGATAATGATAGGCTAGAATTGCACATCCACATTAGTAGCTGTTTCAGATGATATATTTCGATTGCTTGTATTGTTGGATTTTGTTATGTTATTACTTTTCATTTGAAAGTCCATAGGTCTGGAAAATTCTGTTTGTCAAAAAAGCAACTACACAACGAACAAACAAGCAACTACACAACGAATTGGGCATTAAAACGATCCAAGAGTATATTGCAACGAAAACCAAAAAGTTCCACGAAAGACTACATATGTGTGAATCGGCAGAACTGTACATTTTGGGCAAAAGAAATATTGACAGGCGATTGCAACGCAGATTATCCCAGGATCTGTACTTGTTGTAGATTATTTTTCGTCTAACCTATAAGGTGCTTAAGAGAGCGAAGGCGACTCCTCATGTTATATATTACATTGTATACTTATATTGTTAAATAATAGAAATGCCATGTATAGCTCTGGAGCTGGTCTGGTAAATAAATAATTAAAAAAAAAGATCTGATATCGATAAAGATACTGTCTGCAGTTTCGAGAGTGTTTGACACAGTCATAAACAACCAATTACGTAAACACTTGGAAGATAATGATAGGCTAGAATTGCACATCCACATTAGTAGCTGTTTCAGATGATATATTTCGATTGCTTGTATTGTTGGATTTTGTTATGTTATTACTCTTCATTTGAAAGTACATAGGTCTAGAAAATTCTGCTGTTGATTCTATGTGTATCTAGTTGTCAAAAAAGCTTCCGCATCAAGAAAACTCTCCGTCTTGTGGACTGAGCTGTGGAGTTGCACAGGAGTCTATCTTGTTTCCGACGTTATTCTGTATTTACACCTCCTTTCTCACCAAAGTCTTCATATATTGAAAAGTCCAGATTTTGTTTCGGATGACACATGGGTTTATAGTCCCTTTTATCCGAACGATCCTTTTAAAACTTTAAAGATAATTAACGAGAAATTAGCAGTATAACTTTGTGTTTAATCCGCAGAAATCTCAACTTTTTTTGTTTGGTAGAAAGAAAGATGTTTAATACAAAAACCAGATTAATATAAATGTAGGTGGTACTAATATTGCTTTGGTAGATGATGCTAGAAATCATGATCTTACTTTTGATTCAGAATTAGATTTACAAGACATGTATCATTGATCGATCATAAGATCATGATGGATATGCAAAACTTAAAAAGTTGTATTCTATGAGATATGTGCTTTCTACTATCATTAAGTCGATGCTGTGTCATTATGCTGACATTATAGTCCTTGTTTAACTAAAAGCGATGAAATACGCATCCAACATATTCAAAATACATGTTTAAGATTTATTTTTAGTCTCAGAATGTACGATAGAATTTAGCAAAAGTTATTAGGCACAAGATACTTCGTACCCATACTTCCGAACACACATAACTTCAATCTCAGATACAAAGGTCTCATTACTCCACCTCTGCACCAGACAGAAATGTTCCTTTTGAACATCTTTTTTTAAATCAAATTGCTAAAGTATATATCGCAAACTCATTAAAATCATTATCAGCGCTCTCATTTAAAAGAAGGATATGGACGAGCTTGTTAAAAGAGCAAAACGCGCAATATTCCATTTTAATATTTCAAATATACCTATTAGTTAAAACAATTAAAATACACCAATAAACTAATTAATTTTGAAAAATATCTTAATTAACCGCAATTAATTAAAGTTCTTTACATACTCTCGACTTCAAATTATCATTTAGCTCGGTATAAAAGCTTTACTCAATATCTAGCTAATCACATCAACTTACAATTTGTTTCAACAAAAATCAAAATGAAGTTCAGCATAATATTCTTCGTGGTTTTTTCCATTATTGCAACAACAACTTTGTTCAATTCCGGTAAGTAAACTATGATTAATAAAACGATAATATAATAATAATTTTTTTTGTTATTAATAGTTAATTGCCAACACAATTCTTTGGATGCAAGTGGAAATGGTTAGTATATTTATTAATTGATGCTTATTTGATAATTTTATATGCTATTATTTGTTAGAACTTGATGAAAGTCACCGTTTTGTACGTGCTGCTGAAGAAGAAAACCAAGGTTTTGAGGAAGCTCCTTTAGGTAGTCTTCAGTTACAATATTATAATCGTTTCATTTTAAAGCAGTGAAATGTAATTACATAAAATTGTTTCTTTTATATCATTTTTGCAGAAGAAGAGGAGCCTCCTGCAGCAAAAAGGAAATCAAATAAGAAATCCGCAAAGAAATCAAAAAAATTGATTTAAGTTATGAATCGATTTGCTCTGACCTTTTATCAAGACCGGATTAACCATGTTTTCTTTCTAAATAAAGTACTTTGTTTTTAATATAAATAAATAGTGGGATTGCATTATAAAAGAATTTGTTTTATTCTTATTGTAGTTAATAATTTTTAATGTGTATTGAAATTTTAGTAACTTAAAATTTTACTAACTCCTCGATTTTACATCGACGAATCAAAAATTGCTAAACAAAAAAAAATAGCAACATTTTTGATAAAGTTCTCTTGTCATCTACCGGCATAAAGAAGCTTAAGCTTGAAACAATATGATTTAGATTGAGAAGAAATTGTTGAAAGTTTTTGCGTGAGAGTTCAACGTACTACAATTATACTAATTACTAATTAGGAAAAATATAAGTGAATATCCAAATCCATTATTTAAAACAATTAAAATATACCAATAATCTAATTAATTTTGAAAAACAACCTAATTAACTACAATTAATTAAAGTTCTTTGCATACTCTCGACCAAATTATCATTTAGCTCGGTATAAAAACTTTACTCAACATCTAACTAATCATATTAACTTACAATTTGTTTCAGAAACAATCAAAATGAAGTTTAGTATAATATTCTTCGTGTTTTTTTCTGTTATCGCAACAACAACTCTGTTCAATTCAGGTAAGTAAAGTTTGATTAATAAAACGAAAATATAATAATAATTTTGTTATTAAAGTTAATTGTCAACTGAATTCTTTGGACGCAGAAGCAAATGGTTTGTAACTTTATTAAATGATACTTATTATTTAACAAATTTTATATGACATTATTTGTTAGGACTTGATGAAAATCACCGTTTTGTACGTGCTGCTGAAGAGGAGAATCCATCAGCTGTTGACGCTGATCCTATAGGTACTCTTTAGTTATAATATTTTAATTGCTTTATTTAAAAGCGATAAAATTATATCTTATTATTATTTTATAGCAGAAGAAGAAGCGGCTCCTGTAGAAAAAAGAAAACAAAGGAAAAAGGCAAAGAAGGCAAAGAACGCAAAAAAATGGAATTAAATTTCGTTTTATTTTTGAATAAAGTACTTTATTTTTAATATTAATAAATTGTGGGGTTGCATTATAAAAAAATTTGTTGTTTTTTTTTGTGTATTTATGTTACTTAACTTAAAAGTAAAAATGAAAATTTTATCTCTTCATTTTCTTCAAAACATTTCAATTCAAAACATTTTATCTCCTTACTGTAAAGTAAAGCAACATATGAGAGATTTTAAGGAATTGCGAGCTATAAAACTATTGTCATAACGAAAAAAGCTGAGAAATATGATGTTTTGTGAATCACTTCATGATTGTCTTTCCTTTATGAATTCCCGGCTTTTTCGTAAACTCTCTTGGAAATCGGAATACCAAATCATATGGTAAACACAATTTGTTTGGTAGGAATGATCAAAAAGAAATTACCTCTAAGTCCTTCGATCCAATCGAATCTTAGACCAGAATGTTTCTTGATCAGAACCTTTTTGATCTGCGGACCAGTAGAATTTGTCCAAAAAATTGCACAAATTATTTGGAACAATATCGTGTTTGAACAATAATAACAATAATGTACTGTTGGAAATAATTCACGAGCACACGAGCAGTTACTTGAAATATTCTTGAAATACCGACCCATAAAGGTTCATTGACTCCCTATCGAGTGTTTTTTAATACGCCTCCATAGCTCCTCAAATTTAATCGGAGGGGCTGGATAATGTTGAAGTCCCCTACCCAGCCTACCCCAAACATGTTCGATGAGACTAAGATATGAAGAACGAATCTTGTATGTATAGACCTGGCTGCCGCCGAAAGTGTTGAAGCACAATAAACTGTAGCATCTCATCTCACTGTCGTTGACCTATCATGGTCTGCTGTATACACCGTAAACGCGTATGTCCATTGTGTGTAATAGCACCCCATACCAATAAACCCGATTGGTGGTAGATAGTGTTCTTGCAGACATAACTCAGATAGACACCACGTCTCCAGCTAATCAAAATTCGCGCTATTTATAGTCAATTTAAGTCAAAATAAAATATCTCTCCACTCGACAACTCACCAATGTCTAGTGTTGAACCACTCGTAACGTATATGACGGTGCTTCAGTGTTATGCTACCACCATATATCGGTCGTATTGTACAGATCTTTGTGGAAAAGCACCATATAAGAATACTTCCATGACCAATTCGTTCTTCGAATCTGAGTCGGATTGAACATGTTTACGACATGATGGGTCTGAGATTTCCGAATCATAGCATAATTGGTTATCCCTTCCATTACAATATAGCTACATATCAACTCCATACCACGTCTTATATGATAACTCCAACTTTTTTTGGATTGTCCCACTTTGTTCCATACCAAATTTCATTGCGCTAGACACACGAATTCTGATTCTACAGGGTGTGCTCGTGAATTATTTCCAACAGTGTATATTCAAAAAAATTGTTGATTTGGACGGATAAAAATTGTCCATACCATTCAAACCATATGCTTTACACATAATAAGATAAGACATAAAGGAGTACGATGGAGTCAAGAAACAAAATAAATTTGGAATAAAAGAAGAGAATAAAAGATGGCTTATTGAATTAGAACTAAATAATTTATTTACATATCAGCCATTAAAAACCATTCTAGCGTTGAATTAAAGCTAGGAGAAATTAAAGATTGTCTAGGGGCTTTGAATACATTGGGATGTCCCGTTAAACTTTGGGATAAAATTATCGTTTATTTAGTTGTTCGAAAATTTGATGAAAAATCCATAAACCCTGGGAAAAATCTTTAGTCAACAGTCAAAATCCACCTTATACCTCGACGTTCAACAAACCTTCAAATGTAAAATCTCTTAATACGTAATCTTCGTCCAACAATTGCAGTCTTTGTCAAGATTCTTATTATATATTATCTCAGATTTGATTTCATCCAAAAACCTCTGTTTCCATTGTCTTTATCTTCCTCTGGCTACATTAAAAAAAAACTGCAGAATTACTAAAAGATGTTCGACATAAATAAACCTCCTTACATAATGATAAGCCATCAACGAGTACCATACATTTTTCACTTCAAGCCTTTCACGCTAATTTCATCAACTTCCAGCTATCTCATTCATTCTCATCATGTACATACTCATGTATTATTCGCTACTGTTCCGGTTAGAATAACTCATTGATCAGGTGTCTGAATATCGTTCATTTCTGAAAGTTTGGTGCAACAAAACAAAACTTTTAGTGAAAATGCTTTGATATTACCTAAGTTGACTTCATATCTTCCACCAAAACATCATACAAAATTCTATTTTGGTGATATTTTGTTATATTTCACTTCATCAAAGAAAATTGATTTGATCCTCGGAGTCATTACTTATTCTCATGATTCTATACTCGTTGAAAGAAAAACTAATTAGGATGGATATTATCAGGAAATCTGCCCTCATCTTTCAAATCGTCATGGTATTATGGATTCCAATGTTCTGTAGATTACGAATTTCTTGAACTAATGCAGTGATTTTGGAAATAAGAGGACGATTCAACCACGTCTTACATAAGAAGAACTGAAATGATGTGAGGATAGTAATGGTCGATTCACGATCTAACTTCCATTCTGTACACCACCAAGAGGATTGGGAGTTTCGAATCTTCAGCAAACTAGAATTAGGTTTTGCGAAGAATGAGCTCTTTAAAAAAGAATACATTAAATTCATGAATTAATACCATACTTTTAATCATATCCATCCAGTGTATTCATGTTCCTTCAATTTCTCATATTATCATCTTCAACGCCACGGTGTGATCCGAGAAAGTACCTCAACAACAAAACTGAGAGTTATGTTCAATGGATCTCAGAAAACGTCAATAAAGTATGGATCCTCACAATTTGAAAATTAACTAGTCGATGTTCTGCTTCGTTGGAGATAACTTCGAATCGTCTTTGCATGTGCTTTGGATAAAATGAACATAAAAATTCAAGTTTGCAAAGATAATCAGTCTTTTCAAAAACTCATACAATTCAGAGATTCTAGCTCAATACCTTACGGTCTGTCTAATGCTCCATATTTAGCTATCAAATGTTTACATCAACTCATTAATGGAAATTCACAAAATCTTCCTGAAGTTCTGCGTTTGAGTGCTTATCTGGATGATATTTTCTCAAGAGCTAATAATATTGATGAAGTCCAAGAAATTAAATTTTAATTCAAGATTCTGGTAGCTGGTTGTTTTACGATCAGAATATGGATTTCTAACATTCAGAAGCTTTCCTGATTCATTATCGCAATATTGATGAAGCCCAAAAAAATTAAATTTTAATTGAACAAGATTCTGGTAGCTGGTTGTTTTACGATCAGAATATGGATTTCTAACATTCAGAAGCTCTCCTGATTCATTATCGCAGTATTGATGAAGCCCAAAAAATTAAATTTTAATTGAACAAGATTCTGGTAGCTGGTTGTTTTACGATCAGAATATGGATTTCTAACATTCAGAAGCTCTCCTGATTCATTATCGCAGTATTGATGAAGCCCAAAAAATTAAATTTTAATTGAACAAGATTCTGGTAGCTGGTTGTTTTACGATCAGAATATGGATTTCTAACATTCAGAAGCTCTCCTGATTCATTATCGCAATATTGATGAAGCCCAAAAAATTAAATTTTAATTGAACAAGATTCTGGTAGCTGGTTGTTTTACGATCAGAATATGGATTTCTAACATTCAGAAGCTCTCCTCATTCATTATCGCAATCATCTCGTCATTCATTCGAAGAAGGTAATTCTCCATGAGATTATTTGATCTCCTACTATGGCTCCATTAATAATAACCGCTAAAATTCTGATGTATGAATTGTGGGTACAACACCTCGATTGAAATAAATATTTACCTCAATACCTTGAAAATAAATGAAATCAATAACTTTCTACTATACAAGTACCTAGATGGCTCGGTATTTCAAATGACACTTTTTAGATCGAAATACACGGTTTCGAGGATGCTTATGGTGCGGTTGCAAATCTAGAAAAGCCTCTTGAAGTCTGTGCCGCGGTTTTACTCGGTTAACCAAACGTGTTAAAATGGATATTATCAGGAAATCTGCCATCATCTTTCAAGTCGTCATGGTATTATGGATTCCAATGTTCTGTAGATTACGAATTTCTTGAACTAATGCAGTGATTTTGGAAATAAGAGGACGATTCAACCACGTCTTACATAAGAAGAACTGAAATGATATGAGGATAGTAATGGTCGATTCACAATCTAACTTCCATTCTGTACACCACCAAGAGGATTGGGAGTTTCGAATCTTCAGCAAACTAGAATTAGGTTTTGCGAAGAATGAGATCTTTGAAAAAGAATACATTAAATTCATGAATTAATATCATACTTTTAATCATATCCATCCAGTGTATTCATGTTCCTTCAATTTCTCATATTATCATCTTCAACGCCACGGTGTGATCCGAGAAAGTAGCTCAACAACAAAACTGAGAGTTATGTTCAATGGATCTCAGAAAACGTGAATAAAGTATGGATCCTCAAAATTTGAAAATTAACTAGTCGATGTTCTGCTTCGTTGGAGATAACTTCGAATCGTCTTTGCATGTGCGTTGGATAAAATGAACATACAAATTCAAGTTTGCAAAGATAATCAGTCTTTTCAAAAACTCATACAATTCAGAGATTCTAGCTCAATACCTTACGGTCTGTCTAGTGCTCCATATTTAGCTATCAAATGTTTACATCAACTCATTAATGAAAATTCACAAAATCTTCCCGAAGTTCTGCGTTTGAGTGCTTATGTGGATGATATTTTCTCAAGAGCTAATAATATTGATGAAGTCCAAGAAATTAAATTTTAATTCAAGATTCTGGTAGCTGGTTGTTTTACGATCAGAATATGGATTTCTAACATTCAGAAGCTCTCCTGATTCATTATCGCAGTATTGATGAAGCCTAAAAAATTAAATTTTAATTGAACAAGATTCTGGTAGCTGGCTGTTTTACGATCAGAATATGGATTTCTAACATTCAGAAGCTCTCCTGATTCATTATCGCAATATTGATGAAGCCCAAAAAATTAAATTTTAATTGAACAAGATTCTGGTAGCTGGTTGTTTTACGATCAGAATATGGATTTCTAACATTCAGAAGCTCTCCTCATGCATTATCGCAATCATCTCGTCATTCATTCGAAGAAGGTAATCCATGAGATTCTTTGATCTCCTACTATGGCTCTCTCCATTAATAACAACCGCTAAAATTCTGATGCATGAATTGTGGGTACAACACCTCGATTGAAATAAATATTTACCTCAATACCTTGAAAATAAATGAAATCAATAATTTCCTACTATACAATTACCTAGATGGCTCGGTATTTCAAATGACACTCTTTAGATCGAAATACACGATTTCGAGGATGCTTATGGTGCGGTTGCAAATCTAGAAAAGCCTCTTGAAGTCTGTGCCGCGGTTTTACTCGGTTAACCAAACGTGTTAAAAATGTGTTTGAATTCTCCAATTATCCGATCATATATGGACTGACTCAACTGATTCACTTGGATTCAGAATCATCCATCGCGTTAAAAAAATGATCAAACATCAAAGCTACTCATCGTAATGGAATTAATCGTAAACAGCAAACTCCAAATTCACTCATGTCTACCTAAATGGATGATGGTTATTCTTCGCTGAAAAAATTGCTTCGTATCAAAGCGTGGTGTATGATTTCATTATTGATTTTCATGTTTCAGATCCTGAAATGTATAGTGCTTTACTGTTTTGGATTCCAGAAAGTCAACAGCTTCAATTTTTCGAAAAAATTACCTTATTATCGTCAAAAAATGTTATTCCAAAATTAAAATTTCTTCTCCGAGTGGCGCCGTTCATTGATGGGAATGAGTTTCTCCGAATAACTGGTCGTCTCAGATTCGGAATATGATAAATAACATCCTATTATCATTCCCAAGTGGTTAGTTATCACAAGTCTCATCACCGATCATCATTATAAATCTACACTACATGATATGTGATCTATATCATATTGGATTATATGTGTTAAACAAACAGTTATAACTAACTGTAACTGTTCGAGTCAATCAATTTAAACCCTGGCGTCAATTAAGCTGAACCATTTCAATCACGAACAATCAAAGGACGAGGTGGTAATCTCTATAAAGGTTATTTGATCATTTTTATTTGTTGAAGTACATACCATTGATGGAATTCTTGCAGCCTATAAAAGATTCATCGACCATAGAGGAATATATGAATGAAGTGATTCTGAATCTTGATTGGTGCCGATAAAGAACTTAGAGCTCTTTACAATAAATTTTCTAAAGAGAGCAAGTATTCTGAGCAATGATGTTACAAACTGAAAGTTCTTTTCCGTCTTAGTTGATTTTTTCACAAAATCATCGATTCTATGACACTTACGTATGAAGAATTCGCTACTGTCTTAGTTCAAATTGAAGCCATTATGAATTTATGGCCTCTTCGTGTGGTTTCCAATAATCCTCTTAATTACGATGTGCTTACACCCGGCCACTTTCTTATTGGAAGTTCGTAGCCGTTGTATCTCTTCTCGATTTAGAAACCTCTCGTGTCTCCAGATTGCAACATCTATGACATATTATTGAAAGATTTTGGAAATATTGGTCCGTTTATTACCTCCAATTTATACAAAACGCGAGTAAATGTTTCGAAAGTTTGCCTTTTAAATGAGCTATTGCACGAATAACGTAAATGCACTCTAGTTTTGATGGTTGTATAAGAGTTATAACTTTACGAACATCAATAACGACGATCACTCGGTCCATACCGAAAATTTATTTATTATAGAAAGTTAAAATCATTGACAACGATAATGAATAACCTCAACCAGGAAGATTCTTTGCTTTATCGTTAAGATTATTTATGTTGCCTATATTTAGGCAAGGTGGGCGAAATGTTGATTAATTCAATTTAATTTGTTTAATTTTGTTTGTTGCATTTAAGTTAATATTTAAATTCAGAGTTTTATTTCATTTTGTATTTTGTTTACTTCAAAAATCGATCGAGCAAGTTTTGAAACACGTTTTGTATAGCGTCTCGTAAACTCTCATTTAATACACATCGTTTCTCTCAAAATTACGAGTGTCATTTTTTTAAATTAATTTCTTCGAATACTATAAAATAGTGATAGCGTTTTTAGCAAAGAAAAAAGTAAAGGAATTCTCCAAACCCTTAAGTTTAAGTCAATGATATGAGGTATATTGAGAAACATTAAGAACATTAAGAAAAGAATAATAACATAAACATCAACTAAATAGCCACGTGTAACTTAGAATTCCACTCAAAACAACGCCAATTTAATTTGCTTACTAATAACCCAATTAAAACCATAATTATATGTTGTTTTCAATAAATGAGTCTTTTACATATTTTAAAAATCATTAAAATCCCTATAAAAGTCAAAATCAAACGGCAGATCATTAATATTGAGTTTAACACATCGATATTGCAACAATAATATCAAAAAATGAAGTGGGGTATAACAGTCTTTTTGATTTTTGCAGTCTTCGTAGCTATTATCGCTGGTGGTAAGTAAATTTGAGCTAACAATAAGATTAATAAAAATGATGAACTTTGTTTTGTGCTAAATAACCAGCTACGCAGCATGATAAAGGAGGTAAGTAATGTGTAAAATAAAATTAATTTAAATAAATATTGTAATAATATCGTAGAAAAGAGAACATTAGTCGAAGGTTTAAAGAATAAATTCTGCAATATAGCATGTCCCGACCAATCTGGTGGTGAAGGAGGAACGTCTGGAGAGAAGAAACGTAAAAAAAATAATTGAAAATATGATGGCTAAATATATCATATAAATAGGGGTATTGAAAAATTTTATTTTGTCAAAATTTAGGGATTAATCTTTGCGTTCTTTGATTAAGATGTTTTAGAATTATATCTCTATGTTAGTTTTTCAATAAATGATGGTCACAAAATAAAATCATTCAAGCTTTCTGTCACATAAAATGTTAATACCCTATCTCAATCCATTTATTAATTTAAAAATGATCCCCATACATTTATAAATAGCATTGGAATTGTGTACTGTTTTCTTCAACGAAACCGCATAATTTACGCATTTTTATCAATTAAAAGGATTAATACACACATTTTACACATATTTCCAATATCATTAGTTACCCAAAAAAAGTATAAAACCGAAACGAAAATTTTCCTTACTTATAGTGTTTTTACTTCTCAAGTTGATACATTGAACCAACATGAAATTAATCGTAACCATCTTTTTAATTTTTGCCATTTTTACGGCAATAATCGCAGGTAAGTTTACTTGCGAACCAAATTTATTAAATTATTTTATTATTACTTTTACTTCTTCTAAATTAGCAAATCCAATGGGTGGCAGTGAAGGTAAGCAATTAAATGTTAATGTTTACGAAAATTTCTAAATTATTACGAAATAGATGTAGGTCTTGGAGAGCCACGTATAAAACGTGACGTTGGTGAAAAATCTGAAATTGAAGCGATTGGTGGTCAAGATGGTGCGGTGGATAATACAAGTAGTTAAAAAATAATCGTTTGGTTAAAATAACTGAAATAAAACTTTTTTTAGATGATACTGGAAAACCAGTTGAGGAAAATAAAGATGCCGGGGCTGCGAAGAAGAGAACTCACTCTAAAAAGCATTCAAAAAAACATGGAAAAGGGAAAATATAGAAATCATTACTTAATCTTATTTAATATATTATATTTACTAATAAATTTTGTGAAGGTTTATATCTGTTAATAAATATTATCGGGTTGCATATGAAGGTTTTCTTTTATTGAAATACTTTAGTTCTTGTGTCTTGCATTCTTATCACAGCAAGAACTTGCTCAACAACGTTCCTTACAAGATTTCTTCAACCTTCTGATGACTGGACGGCGAGTTAACTCGAATTTTGGTGATATTCTAATCTATTGATGTAGTCAGAACTCCGATAAGCAATTATTTCTTCCACTGTTGACATTTGAAAGTCCTCACGGTTGATTTGGTTTGTATCACATACCATGGTACCTGACAGATATGGCGGAGTATTTTAGACTGAAATTATTGCAGTTCCATAATGTCTGTTTTGATCTTAGTATAGTCTTGTAGATTCTAAGTTTATTTTCATTGCTTAAGCCAGAGCTTAAGTCCAGATATATTCCCTAATACCTGACATAATATTCCATAAATAGCGGAATATTGTTGAGCGTCACTGATGGACATGTTTCTCTTCTCAGAGCAAGCGTAATGTGTGTGGAATGGCACAAAGATCCTTGTGGAACTCCAGCTTGTATATGTAGTAGACTTGTGTATACCTCTTCCTGCAGTGCCAAAATGTAACGATTTTTTAGGTATGAATCCAAGACAATAGCCATACTATGCGGTAGCCACATTTTTATTTTTCCTAACTAGCCATCATCGCAGATATTGTCAAAACCCTGAAAGACGTTCAAAAAGGCAACAGAACAAGATTTTTTGTTCTTCAGGTTTATCCCTTACAGTCCTTACCTTATAAACCTGTTCTATTGTGCTATGTTGAGATCTAAAGCTAAACTGATGATCGCGTATCTGCCTCCTCTGTGATAAAATTTCTCTCAAACCTTCTCAAACACCTTCGACAGTATTGGAAGAAGACTGATCTAAATGATGTCTTGTTACTTGGGTCTCTATTTGGTTTAGGTGTAATAGTTATTTGAGATACCTTCCATTGCGTCGTAAAGTAGCCCATTCTGATTACAGCTTTGAAAACATTCTATGTGATTTCTTCATCAGGAAGTTGCTTTAAGTTTCGTTTATGATCAAATCGTAACCAGGTTTCTCTGATTTCCGAGAAACTTACTTTCCTTATTGGAAGGAGAGGTGAAAAAAAATTTTCTTTTTTAATTTATGGAATTGAAGAAATTACAAATAAGTAAATAAATTAGATTATTCAATTTAACCTCAATAACAAGAGGTGATTTAAAAAAAAAATTATCCTTTTAATTTATGGAGCCGAAATAATTATAATTGGTGTGTTAAAACTAGATTAAATTTGCTTCAAAATGATTTTTATTTCATAACAATATCTCAATTCGTCTTTGAGATATGATGATGTAAATTGAGTTAGAGTTGATATAATGCATAATTTGGACGTAAGGATTCGATTTTTGGTTTAGAAATATTCTTAAATATTTCATTTATTCCCAACGGCTTGTTTAAAACAGGTTTAAAATACAATTTTTTGGTACCAACGTAAGATAAGTTTAAAACAAAAAAACTATTTTCTTAACATTGCTAGTAAGTAAGGCAAAAGTTTTATATGGTGTAGTTCGTATTTTAGACTAGCCATACAGTCCAGCCATACAGTGTCTAAAGCCCTTACTATGTCTAAGAAGCCAGCCACAGTGTTCTTTTTATCTTCGAATCTTTTTTCCATTACGTTTGTGATCCTGGTTGATTCATGGATATTAGAGTGCGATTTACAAAATTCAAATTGAATGTTTGGAATAATCACTTTTTTGATTACCAGGGCAGTTCTTACAACCCTGTTCTATTATGCAATGTTGAAATCTAAACCCAACCTGATGTTTCTGGTGTCAGCTTCTTTTATGATAATATTTCTTGGAATCTAACCAATAGAACCTTCTCAAACACCTTCGACAATATTGGAAGAAGACTGATAGGTCTATATGATGTCACGTTACTTGGGTCTTTATTTGGCTTAAGTATCAATAGTAATTTGAGATCGCGTTAGAAAATAATCCATTCTGTTTACAGCATTGAAAATATACAAAATCAATATGATTTCTTCATCAGGAAGTTGTTTTAAGATTTTGTTTGTAATCAGATTATAACCAGATAATTTTGTGTCAATTAATAATATCTCTGATATCCGACAAGCTTACTTTCCTGATTAGGAGGTCCATCTGATAAGGAGATTATATACTTACCAACTCTGCCACCCCAATTTTTTTAACTTCTTTGAATAAAACAGAATTTACTTACTAATTTGTCTGCTACTTTCGAACTTCTTCGATGGCAATAACAACGCTTAAGTATTCCTCAATTTGATGCAGAGAAATAAGCAAAATCACGTTCCTAAATCAAAATACATTTTTGGACAGTCATTTTTGGTGAAACGAAGAAGGTACGAGGCGATTCCATTTGGTCAAGCATATGATATAATAACTTTATCTACCACTTCATTTTCAAACTTCTTTGATGAACAATGAATACTTACTCTTCAATATGTGTCAAAAAACAAACTAACATTTTCTCAACAAATTTAAAGGATTACTAATTTGAGCCAACCTAACCAAGCCCAGTGAATTATCAAACCACGATGACGAATATCTGGTTAATTTCTTTAAGAATTAATCATTGGGCATCGAATATTTTTTGAAAAGCTGCGAGACACTTTATTGTTTAAAAGAACATCAATAAATATTTCTATTCGTTTTTTGATTTTTGGCGCATTTTGTCAAAACGTCTGATGTATTCACCTTCTTTGAATTTACTTATTTTTGTAAACAAAAGACTCAATAAGAGGGTTAATTAACTAGAAATATTTTGGGTGTTTTGCAAGCTTAGAAATCGTTTACAAACCATAATTTTTTTACTTATAAAGCAAGATCGTACCAATCAAGTTTTCTGCCATGCGATGTTGATGACTCTTATCTTAATGTATCTAACGTGAAGATAATGAGAAAAACCTATGGTCAAAACATTTTAATGCCTAGGATCTGAAAAAATAGTTTAAAATTCAAGGAAAAAATCTTTCCCAATCTTTCCAGATACGCCAGAGAATAAGAAAATTATTTATTATCTTAAATCATTATCAAATTTGTTTTAAAATGTACTTTAGTTCATTATTATACTTCAACTAATTTGTGAGATATGGCATTTTAAACTTTTATTGTTATTTATATGCATACTTAAGATAAATAAATCATAACAACGAATTTGATCGAAAATAAGAAATCATTTTTAGGACATTAAATTTTCCACATATTTGCTTTATAATATTGCTTATTTTATCATTATATCTCAATAAGTTCATAAGATACGAATTTTAAATTGTCTGTCACAATTAAATATGCAAAATTGATCTTAAAAGTCGTCAATAATTTTTATGGAAAGTAAAAAAAATATTATGCTTTAAATCTTTATTAAATTTGCAATAAAATGTGCTTTAGTTCATCATTATATCTCAACTGGTTTATGAGATATATCTCTTCAATATTGTTATTAATTCATAAACTTCGAAACATGATTTTCTGCACAAAATAACTTTTATTACTACTTAATTTTGAAATAAATTTAAAAAAAATAATTTGTTTATACAATATTCCCATTAATTCCTATATATTTACACTTAATCATAAAATAATAAAAGTTTACATTAATTTACATCATAAATCATTTCTTAACTCAATAACCGCAAACTCAAATTAATATATTATTCAATTAAAATTTTTATACATCTCTTGAAATATGATTTTCTAAACTCAATTTATGTTAATAAATTCTTTTTTTTTAATTTCCCGTTATTTACATTCATTCATGGGCGTATAATGTCAATATTATGAAGAGTTCGCAAAGGATCATGACATCAACACACGTTCGTGATCTTGATAACAACCTGTACGGATAGTACAGAGATACCTCTGTGCTAATAATTATACACGGACATGTACCTACGAAGAAGAAAAGGTAAAAGTAGAAAAGGGAAGAAGAGAAATGCGTCTTGCGGAAAAGAGAAGAGATGATGATGAAGATTTGCGATAACAAGAGAAAGGCAAAACGTGAATCGAATGCGATTTGTGAATAATATATGCTTGTTGATGATAAATAAATAAAATAAAATAGAATTGGGATTAATTTATTTTGTTTTATTGAAACATTCAAAATTTAAATCGATTCGAGAGGCGGACAATAACAATCCGGACAATAAATAATGTCACCCGAAAGTGCAGCTTTTTTTAACGTTGAAATTACTTTTCCATTATTGCAATTACAAGGTGGACAAGTGGGAGGGGGTGGAGGTGTAATTGTAACAATCTCAACTTTAACATCTCTTGTAATTCGCTCTTCATGAAGGGGACCTAACAACAAGATTTTTTTGATCTTTTACAACACATTATTTATCACTTACCTGAAGCAATAATGTTGATTAAACAACTTATTAGAACAATAGCAAGTAACAGCTTCATTTTAGTTGCAAACTCTAAGTGATAATGTGAATTTGTAATGTTGAGTATTTATACAAGGTCATACGGATCGTAGAAATGTTAACAAAATGAATAAGTTGTACATTTCTCGATTTTATCGTAAATAACTTTTTCGTTTTTTACTTTGTTTTCAAGATTTATTATTCAATAAATAATAAAGTTAAACAAACTTAAAAAATCAAAAAATAATGCAACAAAAACATAACAATTAATTAAATTTATTTAAATTCCGTTTTATGCGTATTTAGGAATCATTATGAAATAACAAACATAACTAATTTAATTAGGTTTACTATAAAATTAAACCCACCAATGCAAAAATTATTTTTTCGTTTGCAAAATGCGGCTTAATATAATTATTGTTGTTGTTTGTGCTGTTGTTGGGCTTGCTATAGGTAGGTAACATTAATATTACTAAAAACAATGAAATTATTTTTTTTATGATAAGCTGCAACCCATAAGAAACACGCCGGTGTTAAATCGGAAGGAGAGTCAACTTCTGATCAAAGTATTGCACAGAAAGTTGATGCCATAGCAGGTAAATAAAAATGATTTTAATGTTCTTGACATACACAATTTAATTTTGATTTCTAGATGGATTAAGGAATTTATGTTCGTTTGCTGCTCAAAATCCTGAAAAGATGCAAATATTAAAAAAAATTTTGAAGAATAAGAAGTTCTCATCTAATGTGTAGCGTAACGTTTTGAATAATGACCTGATTTGATGACAATTTATTTGGTTTAACATATTATTTTATGAAATATAGTTTCGAAGCATGATTTTTTGCTTGATTTATGTTTTGTTCAATAATTTTTCGCTCATACAATTTGTAAAAAAGATAAAGGTAAGTTGGAATTGTTTGAAATGATTTAATGAAATTTAAAAAAGATCGTAACAAAGATGGTTACGGAAAGATAAAATTGATTGTTCATTAAACTTTCTCTAGAATAAAATAAAAAGAAATTAAATTGAGCTTAAAAAAATCGTCAATAATATTTATTGAAAGTAAAAAGTCGATATTTTAACAAATGATTTAGTTAAATTTTTAAATTTATTTTTAATTTTATTTTCATTGCTTAAGGCAGAGCTTAAGTCCAGATATATTCCCTAGCACCTCACAAAATCTATCTAAATCAAAACCTAATGTGCGTGGACTTGCACTATTAACACATATTTTTCATGTTTCTAGCCAATTCTCTAACAGCTTTAGATGATGGTGAAAATGTTGGGTAGCTATTACTGGTTCAGAGTTGGTATCGTCAGTGTAATGATAACAGAAATGATAGCAGCGCTGGAATTTTTTTTTTCATATTTATTCCTGTCTTTACGTGTGTTAGGTAAAATTTCTTTCCTTCTGTTTTCATTTATATGTGTTACACGTAAAAATTCCAATTAATATTTAGAAATTTCTCTAGTTGTTGAGGAGTATCCGTTGATTCGTACTATAAATCTACGATTTTCCAGATATCAGAATAATATTGCTAGTAAGTAAGGCGAAAGTTTTATATGGTGTAGTTTGTATTTTAGACTAGCCATACAGTCCAGCCATACAGTGTCAAAAACCCTTGCTATGTCTAAGAAGCCAGCCACAGTGTTCTTTTTATCTTCGAATCCTTTTTCCATTACGTTTGTGATCCTGGTTAATTCATGGATATTAGAGTGCGATTTACGAAATTCAAATTGAATGTTTGGAATAATCACTTTTTCGTTCTCCAGGGCAGTTCTTACAACCCTAAGAACCCTGTTCTATTTTGCAATATAGAAATCTAAACCCAACTTGATGATCTGGTATCAACCTCTTTTGTGATAATAGTTCCTGGAGTCTAACCAATAGAACCTTCTCAAACACATTCGCCAATATTGGAAGAAGATTGATAGGTCTATATGATGTCACGTTACTTAGGTCTTTATTTGGCTTAGGTATCATAGTTATTTAAGATCACGTTAGAAAATAATCCATTCTGATTACAGCGTTGAAAATATACCAAATCAATTTGATTTCTTCATCAGGAAGTTGTTTTAAGATTTCGCTTGTAATAAGATCGTAACCAGATAATTTCTATCCATTAATAGTATCTCTGATTTCCGACAATCTTACTTTCCTGATTGGGAGGTCCATCTGATAAGGAGATTATATACTTACCAACTCTGCCACCCCAATTTTTTTAACATCTTTGAGTAAAACAGAATTTTCTGAAACCGTTACTAATTTATCTGCTACTTTCGAACTTCTTCGATGGCAATAACAACGCTTAAGTATTCTTCAATTTGATGCAGAGAAATAAGCAAAATAAAACATTCCTAAATCAAAATAAATTGTTGGACATACATTTTTGGTGAAACGAAGAAGATACGAGGCGGTTCCATTTGGTCAAGCATATGCTATAGTAACTTATCTACAACTTCATTTTCAAACTTCTTTGTGAACAAATACTTACTCCTCAATATGTTGCAGAAAACAACTAAGATTTTCTCTCTCTCTCTAATTTAAAGGATTACTAATTTGAGTCAACCTAACCAAGCCCAGTGAAATATCAAACCATTCATGACATATACAATTTAATTTCGGTTTCTAGATGGATTAAGGAATTTATGTTCGTTTGCTGTTCAAAATCCTGAAAAGATGCAAATATTAAAAAAATTTTTGAAGAATAAGAAGTTCTCATCTAATATGTAGCGTAACGTTTTGAATAATGACCTGATTTGATGATGATTTATTTGGTTTAACATATTATTTTATGAAATATAGTTTCGAAGCATGATTTTTTTGCTTGATTTATGTTTTGTTCAATAATTTTTCGCTCATACAATTTGTAAAAAAGATAAAGGTAAGTTGGAATTGTTTGGAATGATTTAATGAAATTTAAAAAAGATCGTAACAAAGATGGTTACGGAAAGATAAAATTGATTGTTCATTAAACTTTCTCTAGAATAAAATAAAAAGAAATTAAATTGAGCTTAAACAAATCGTCAATAATATTTATTGAAAGTAAAAAGTCGATGTTTTAACAAATGATTTAGTTAAATTTTTAAATTTATTTTTAATTTTATTTTCATTGCTTAAGGCAGAGCTTAAGTCCAGATATATTCCCTAGCACCTCACAAAA
This sequence comes from Onthophagus sagittarius, assembly GCA_036711965.1. Lineage (NCBI taxonomy): Eukaryota > Metazoa > Arthropoda > Insecta > Coleoptera > Scarabaeidae > Onthophagus > Onthophagus sagittarius. Next base: position 34,400,168 of record JASERS010000005.1, read on the forward strand.
TCTATCTAAATCAAAACCTAATGTGCGTGGACTTGCACTATTAACACATATTTTTCATGTTTTTAGCCAATTCTCTAACAGCTTTAGATGATGGTGAAGATGTTGGGTAGCTATTACTGGTTCAGAGTTGGTATCGTCAGTGTAATGATAACAGAAATTATAGCAGCGCTGGGATTTTTTTTTTCATATTTATTCCTGTCTTTACGTGTGTTAGGTAAAATTTCTTTCCTTCTGTTTTCATTTATATGTGTTACACATAAAAATTCCAATTAATATTTAGAAATTTCTCTATTTGTTGAGGAGTATCCGTTGATTCGTACTATAAATCTACGATTTTCCAGATATCAGAATAATATTGCTAGTAAGTAAGGCGAAAGTTTTATATGGTGTAGTTTGTATTTTAGACTAGCCATACAGTCCAGCCATACAGTGTCAAAAGCCCTTGCTATATCTAAGAAGCCAGCCACAGTGTTCTTTTTATCTTCGAATCCTTTTTCCATTACGTTTGTGATCCTGGTTAATTCATAGATATTAGAGTGTGATTTACGAAATTCAAATTGAATGTTTGGAATAATCACTTTTTTGTTCTCCAGGGCAGTTCTTACAACCCTAAGAACCCTGTTCTATTTTGCAATATAGAAATCTAAACCCAACTTGATGATCGGGTATCAACCTCTTTTGTGATAATAGTTCCTGGAGTCTAACCAATAGAACCTTCTCAAACACATTCGCCAATATTGGACGAAGATTGATAGGTCTATATGATGTCACGTCACTTAGGTCTTTATTTGGCTTAGGTATCATAGTTATTTAAGATCGCGTTAGAAAATAACCCATTCTGATTGCAGCGTTGAAAATATACCAAATCAATTTGATTTCTTCATCAGGAAGTTGTTTTAAGATTTCGCTTGTAATCAGATCGTAACCAGATAATTTCTATCCATTACTAGTATCTCTGATTTCCGACAATCTTACTTTCCTGATTGGGAGGTCCATCTGATAAGGAGATTATATACTTACCAACTCTGCCACCCCAATTTTTTTAACTTCTTTGAGTAAAACAGAATTTTCTGAAACCGTTACTAATTTATCTGCTACTTTCGAACTTCTTCGATGGCAATAACAACGCTTAAGTATTCTTCAATTTGATGCAGAGAAATAAGCAAAATAAAACATTCCTAAATCAAAATAAATTGTTGGACATACATTTTTGGTGAATCGAAGAAGATACGAGGCGGTTCCATTTGGTCAAGCATATGCTATAGTAACTTATCTACAACTTCATTTTCAAACTTCTTTGTGAACAAATACTTACTCCTCAATATGTTGCAGAAAACAACTAAGATTTTCTCTCTCTCTCTAATTTGAAGGATTACTAATTTGAGTCAACCTAACCAAGCCCAGTGAAATATCAAACCATTTATGACATATACAATTTAATTTCGGTTTCTAGATGGATTAAGGAATTTATGTTCGTTTGCTGCTCAAAATCCTGAAAAGATGCAAATATGAAAAAAATTTTTGAAGAATAAGAAGTTCTCATCTAATATGTAGCGTAACGTTTTGAATAATGGCCTGATTTGATGACGATTTATTTGGTTTAACATATTATTTTATGAAATATAGTTTCGAAGCATGATTTATTTTGCTTGATTTATGTTTTCTTCAATAATTTTTCGCTCATACAATTTGTAAAAAAGATAAAGGTAAGTTGGAATTGTTTGGAATGATTTAATGAAATTTAAAAAAAATCGTAACAAAGATGGTTACGGAAAGATAAAATTGATTGTTCATTAAACTTTCTCTAGAATAAAATAAAAAGAAATTAAATTGAGCTTAAAAAAATCGTCAATAATATTTATTGAAAGTAAAAAGTCGATGTTTTAACAAATGATTTAGTTAAATTTTTAAATTTATTTTTAATTTTATTTTCATTGCTTAAGGCGGAGCTTAAGTCCAGATATATTCCCTAGCACCTCACAAAATTTTCCATAAATAGCGGAATATTGTTGAGCTTTACTGATGGACCACTCGTCTTCTCAGAGCAAACGTAATGTGCGTGGACTTGCACTATTAACATATTTTCATGCTTCTAGTCAATTCTCTAACAGCTTTAGATGATGGTGAAGATGTTGGATAGCTATTACTGGTTCAGAGTTGGTATCGTCAGTGTAATGATAACAGAAATGATAGCAGCGCTGGAATTTTTTTTTCATATTTATTCCTGTCTTTACGTGTGTTAGGTAAAATTTCTTTCCTTCTGTTTTCATTTATATGTGTTACACGTAAAAATTCCAATTAATATTTAGAAATTTCTCTATTTGTTGAGGAGTACCCGTTGATTCGTACTATAAATCTACGATTTTCCAGATATCAGAATAATATTGCTAGTAAGTAAGGCGAAAGTTTTATATGGTGTAGTTTGTATTTTAGACTAGCCATACAGTCCAGCCATACAGTGTCAAAAACCCTTGCTATGTCTAAGAAGCCAGCCACAGTGTTCTTTTTATCTTCGAATCCTTTTTCCATTACGTTTGTGATCCTGGTTAATTCATGGATATTAGAGTGCGATTTACGAAATTCAAATTGAATGTTTGGAATAATCACTTTTTCGTTCTCCAGGGCAGTTCTTACAACCCTAAGAACCCTGTTCTATTTTGCAATATAGAAATCTAAACCCAACTTTATGATCTGGTATCAACCTCTTTTGTGATAATAGTTCCTGGAGTCTAACCAATAGAACCTTCTCAAACACATTCGCCAATATTGGAAGAAGATTGATAGGTCTATATGATGTCACGTCACTTAGGTCTTTATTTGGCTTAGGTATCATAGTTATTTAAGATCACGTTAGAAAATAATCCATTCTGATTACAGCGTTGAAAATATACCAAATCAATTTGATTTCTTCATCAGGAAGTTGTTTTAAGATTTCGCTTGAAATAAGATCGTAACCAGATAATTTCTATCCATTAATAGTATCTCTGATTTCCGACAATCTTACTTTCCTGATTGGGAGGTCCATCTGATAAGGAGATAATATACTTACCAACTCTGCCACCCCAATTTTTTTAACATCTTTGAGTAAAACAGAATTTTCTGAAACCGTTACTAATTTATCTGCTACTTTCGAACTTCTTCGATGGCAATAACAACGCTTAAGTATTCTTCAATTTGATGCAGAGAAATAAGCAAAATAAAACATTCCTAAATCAAAATAAATTGTTGGACATACATTTTTGGTGAAACGAAGAAGATACGAGGCGGTTCCATTTGGTCAAGCATATGCTATAGTAACTTATCTACAACTTCATTTTCAAACTTCTTTGTGAACAAATACTTACTCCTCAATATGTTGCAGAAAACAACTAAGATTTTCTCTCTCTCTCTCTCTCTAATTTAAAGGATTACTAATTTGAGTCAACCTAACCAAGCCCAGTGAAATATCAAACCATTCATGACATATACAATTTAATTTCGGTTTCTAGATGGATTAAGGAATTTATGTTCGTTTGCTGCTCAAAATCCTGAAAAGATGCAAATATTAAAAAAATTTTTGAAGAATAAGAAGTTCTCATCTAATATGTAGCGTAACGTTTTGAATAATGACCTGATTTGATGACGATTTATTTGGTTTAACATATTATTTTATGAAATATAGTTTAGAAGCATGATTTTTTTGCTTGATTTATGTTTTGTTCAATAATTTTTCGCTCATACAATTTGTAAAAAAGATAAAGGTAAGTTGGAATTGTTTGGAATGATTTAATGAAATTTAAAAAAAATCATAATAAAGAAGGTTACGGAAAGAAAAAATTGATTGTTCATTAAACTTTCTCTAGAATAAAATAAAAAGAAATTAAATTGAGCTTAAACAAATCGTCAATAATATTTATTGAAAGTAAAAAGTCGATGTTTTAACAAATGATTTAGTTAAATTTTTAAATTTATTTTTAATTTTATTTTCATTGCTTAAGGCAGAGCTTAAGTCCAGATATATTCCCTAGCACCTCACAAAATCTATCTAAATCAAAACCTAATGTGCGTGGACTTGCACTATTAACACATATTTTTCATGTTTTTAGCCAATTCTCTAACAGCTTTAGATGATGGTGAAGATGTTGGGTAGCTATTACTGGTTCAGAGTTGGTATCGTCAGTGTAATGATAACAGAAATGATAGCAGCGCTGGAATTTTTTTTCATATTTATTCCTGTCTTTACGTGTGTTAGGTAAAATTTCTTTCCTTCTGTTTTCATTTATATGTGTTACACGTAAAAATTCCAATTAATATTTAGAAATTTCTCTATTTGTTGAGGAATATCCGTTGATTCATACTATAAATCCACGATTTTCCAGATATCAGAATAATATTGCTAGTAAGTAAGGCGAAAGTTTTATATGGTGTAGTTTGTATTTTAGACTAGCCATACAGTCCAGCCATACAGTGTCAAAAACCCTTGCTATGTCTAAGAAGCCAGCCACAGTTTTATTTTTATCTTCGAATCCTTTTTCCATTACGTTTGTGATCCTGGTTAATTCATGGATATTAGGGTGCGATTTACGAAATTCAAATTGAATGTTTGGAATAATCACTTTGAATGTTTGGAATAATCACTCTGCCACCCCAATTTTTTTAACTTCTTTGAGTAAAACAGAATTTTCTGAAACCGTTACTAATTTATCTGCTACCTTCGAACTTCTTCGATGGCAATAACAACGCTTAAGTATTCTTCAATTTGATGCAGAGAAATAAATAAAATAAAACATTCCTAAATCAAAATAAATTGTTGGACATACATTTTTGGTGAAACGAAGAAGATACGAGGCGGTTCCATTTGGTCAAGCATATGCTATAGTAACTTATCTACAACTTCATTTTCAAACTTCTTTGTGAACAAATACTTACTCCTCAATATGTTGCAGAAAACAACTAAGATTTTCTCTCTCTCTCTAATTTGAAGGATTACTAATTTGAGTCAACCTAAGCCCAGTGAAATATCAAACCATTCATGACATATACAATTTAATTTCGGTTTCTAGATGGATTAACGAATTTATGTTCGTTTGCTGTTCAAAATCCTGAAAAGATGCAAATATTAAAAAAATTTTTGAAGAATAAGAAGTTCTCATCTAATATGTAGCGTAACGTTTTGAATAATGACCTGATTTGATGACGATTTATTTGGTTTAACATATTATTCTATGAAATATAGCTTCGAAGCATGATTTTTTTTGCTTGATTTATGTTTTCAATAATTTTTCGCTCATACAATTTGTAAAAAAGATAAAGGTAAGTTGGAATTGTTTGGAATGATTTAATGAAATTAAAAAAAAATCGTAACAAAGATGGTTACGGAAAGATAAAATTGATTGTTCATTAAACTTTCTCTAGAATAAAATAAAAAGAAATTAAATTGAGCTTAAAAAAATCGTCAATAATATTTATTGAAAGTAAAAAGTCGATGTTTTAACAAATGATTTAGTTAAATTTTTAAATTTATTTTTAATTTTATTTTCATTGCTTAAGGCGGAGCTTAAGTCCAGATATATTCCCTAGCACCTCACAAAATTTTCCATAAATAGCGAAATATTGTTGAGCTTTACTGATGGACCTATTCGTCTTCTCAGAGCAAACGTAATGTGCGTGGACTTGCACTATTAACACTTATTTTTCATGTTTCTAGCCAATTCTCTAACAGCTTTAGATGATGGTGAAGATGTTGGGTAGCTATTACTGGTTCAGAGTTGGTATCGTCAGTGTAATGATAACAGAAATGATAGCAGCGCTGGGATTTTTTTTTCATATTTATTCCTGTCTATACCTGTGTTAGGTAAAATTTCTTTCCTTCTGTTTTCATTTATATGTGTTACACGTAAAAATTCCAATTAATATTTAGAAATTTCTCTAGTTGTTGAGGAGTATCCGTTGACTCGTACTATAAATCTACGATTTTCCAGATATCAGCATAATATTGCTAGTAAGTAAGGCGAAAGTTTAATATGGTGTAGTTTGTATTTTATACTAGCCAAACAGTCCAGCCATACAGTGTCAAAAGCCCTTGCTATGTCTAAGAAGCCAGCCACAGTGTTCTTTTTATCTTCGAATCCTTTTTCCATTACGTTTGTGATCCTGGTTAATTCATGGATATTAGAGTGCGATTTACGAAATTCAAATTGAATGTTTGGAATAATCACCTTTTTGTTCTCCAGGGCAGTTCTTACAACCCTAAGAACCCTGTTCCATTTTGCAATATAGAAATCTAAACCCAACTTGATGATCTGGTATCTACCACTTTTGTGATAATAGTTCCTGGAGTCTAACCAATAGAACCTTCTCAAACACATTCGCCAATATTGGAAGAAGATTGATAGGTCTATATGATGTCACGTTACTTAGGTCTTTATTTGGCTTAGGTATCATAGTTATTTAAGATCGCGTTAGAAAATAACCCATTCTGATTACAGCGTTGAAAATATACCAAATCAATTTGATTTCTTCATCAGGAAGTTGTTTTAAGATTTCGCTTGTAATCAGATCGTAACCAGATAATTTCTATCCATTAATAGTATCTCTGATTTCCGACAATCTTACTTCCTTGATTGGGAGGTCCATCTGATAAGGAGATTATATACTTACCAACTCTGCCACCCCAATTTTTTTAACTTCTTTGAGTAAAACAGAATTTTCTGAAACCGTTACTAATTTATCTGCTATTTTCGAACTTCTTCGATGGCAATAACAACGCTTAAGTATTCTTCAATTTGATGCAGAGAAATAAGCAAAATAAAACATTCCCAAATCAAAATAAATTGTTGGACATACATTTTTGGTGAAACGAAGAAGATACGAGGCGGTTCCATTTGGTCAAGCATATGCTATATATATAGTAACTTATCTACAACTTCATTTTCAAACTTCTTTGTGAACAAATACTTACTCCTCAATATGTTGCAGAAAACAACTAAGATTTTCTCTCTCTCTCTAATTTAAAGGATTACTAATTTGAGTCAACCTAACTAAGCCCAGTGAAATATCAAACCATTCATGACATATACAATTTAATTTCGGTTTCTAGATGGATTAAGAAATTTATGTTCGTTTGCTGCTCAAAATCCTGAAAAGATGCAAATATTAAAAAAATTTTTGAAGAATAAGAAGTTCTCATCTAATATGTAGCGTAACGTTTTGAATAATGACCTGATTTGATGACGATTTATTTGGTTTAACATATTATTTTATTAAATATAGTTTCGAAGTATGATTTTTTTGCTTGATTTATGTTTTGTTCAATAATTTTTAGCTCATACAATTTGTAAAAAAGATAAAGGTAAGTTGGAATTGTTTGGAATGATTTAATGAAATTAAAAAAAAATCATAATAAAGAAGGTTACGGAAAGAAAAAATTGATTGTTCATTAAACTTTCTCTAGAATAAAATAAAAAGAAATTAAATTGAGCTTAAAAAAATCGTCAATAATATTTATTGAAAGTAAAAAGTCGATGTTTTAAATATTATATTAATAACAAATGATTTAGTTAAAGGCGCGAAAGTTTATCGATTATTTTAAAGCGCCAAATTCATGCGAGAGTCGCTGTATGAGTAGTAATCGAAGATGGAGGAATGGCGAGTGTTTATAATTATAAGTGATGTTTTGCCTATCAAATCTTGAATTGAAGAAAAAAGTTAATGCAGTCCATTAAAAGTGTCGTCCATTTTTGGTCCTTCTAAGGGGATTTGTAGATACGCGGGTGCCTGTATCAAAGCGCCAAGCAAAAAAGCAACTCTATCCTTTTATTACAATTTCCTTTCATGTATGTGTGTGCCTACATTTCTAGAAATATTTGACGAAAAGAAAAAATTGTTGTTGAAACGTGGTAATCTAAAGGTGACCTAACTTTTTACTTATTTCGAAAATTTCAGTAGGGAACAGCCAATTAGCGTCGACTTACGTCAATTAGGAATAAAATTTACGAAAATCGGACTTGCTTTTGAGCAATATGACGAAATTCAAACATTGATTGAGTGATAACAGCTTGAGTTATTCGAAAATTCATATTTCAAGATGATTGCTGTTATCGAAGAATTTTTTAAAGAGCTTTCCATGCACATGCCATAATTCCATGGCAATTACGAAGAATGGATCGAGTTTAAAGATACTTTTGTGGCACTGATACATGATAATAGTAATATCTTTATTGTTCACATAAGCAAATTTTTTATATTTTCTGGTAATCTATTAAATAAAGAAATATCTCTTCCTGAAAGATTTATGTGAAGTCTACGTTCAGGTAAATTAAGGAGCAAATTGTACCTAGTGTCGTAGGTGTGCTTTTTACTTCATTATGGTGTAATATTTAGCAGTTTAGCATTTGGTAAGTACATTACAATCCATTTTCTTGGTAGACTTTGAAAACCTCAAATCTCTGTGAATCTAAATGTCGTCCTTTCTTATGTGAGTCTGAATGTATAACTGAATGTAATAACCTCGGTGGATTTCCAAGACATCGATCGCCTCCAAGAAATCTGATTTACTTACAAATATGATCATGTAATACACACCCTTTATGGCAATCACAAGCAATTTAAAAGATTGAATAGATTTTGTGAACATCCAATTTTTGTGGATCAAAATATATGGTACGTGAGTCTTACGTGAGTCTAAGTCTATCTTGCTTGAAATAGGGGCAGAAATAATCTCGATCGACTTCGAAAATGTGATTTGATTAGATTTGAAACATTGTAACAATCACATGCAATTTAAAATGTTGAGTAGTCTTTGAGAACATCAAATCTTTGTGAATCCCAACACATGGTGTCTTACGTCAGTTTATTTTGCTTGAAATTGAACGAAAACGTCGACTGCCTCCAAGAAATATTGTTAATTTGCAAATATGATCCAATATATATTAGGACAATCATGGTGCCTAAAGAAGCATGTCGACTCACAAAGATTTCATGTTCTCAAAGTCTTCGAAGTCAACCGAGGTTATTTGTGCCGTAAATATCAAGAAAAATAAACTCATAAAATACCATATATCCAAGTACATCAAAATTCACAAATGTTTGATGTTCTTAAATATTTTGAGACCGTCTTAAGAGACACTTTAATTGATAACATCTCTTTGCATTAGTTTTTGAGTTGAGGTTGATTTTTATGCTGAAATATATTTCTTGTAAATTTTCCATTATCGATCAAGATTATATGATAAAATTCAAATAAAATTTGTGCTGAAAACCTGTGTTGTATTCCTGCAATTTTCTCATATTCAGGTTATAAGTGGATATGGATTATACTTTTCCACATTATTATGGACAATTTAATGAATTAGCTTTTTTTTAGTTTGGGGTTTGAGTTAAACAGTTTTGTTATAAAAATCATCAATTATGATATTTTAGTGATTTTGGCGTTATTGTAGCAGAATTGTAATAGCTGCAGGAATCATCTACATGCAGAAGACTTTTCTCCATCAATATAATTTTTCAGTTTCAATTAATTTTTATAGTGAGACAAACTTTTTGCTTTCGTAAAGCACCACTCTGTTTATTTTTTAATTAAATGAATGATCTATTTTGTTATTCAGTGCAGATAATTGTGGCTTTGTTACTGAATGTATATGAAATGAAGAATTCTATTTTAAATTAAAACGCTTCTTCTTCTGTACAGTTATTTTATGCCGCATTGTATGTACGCATGTAGGAAAAGGGGGGGTATGCCTAAGTATACAACATCTAGGCACCAACGGACCTTTTGTACATACTTTTGCACTCTCTCTAGCTACATCAATCAGCCTAAGGATTTTCCGAAAGTTAGGATACAGCTTAGATGTGTCTTCTTGATGTCATCCACGCTCGGCCATTCCTCTCCAAAGTCTTTCATTCTGAGGTCTTGCAAATTGAGGTAATTATACAAGATGTGTTGAACAGTCTCCTCTCTCTCTTCACAAAAGCAAGTTTAAGATTGTGAAGATGCTTGTTTACCTTACAGTGACTTGTGATTAGTTCCGTTACGATTTGTATGGCGTTTTTACCGAGTCTTACTAAAGACAGGGTTATCTCCGCTGAGGGGTAACGTTACATTTCTTTAGACAAATAGCAGCTCTTTGCCATGTCCCACCAGTTTATGAACTTTTTCTGGGTAAAATCTTCAATTATTTCAATTTAAGTTACTCTTTTGGCAGCCTATCAGTGTGCTTGTTACCTGAACAGATCGAGTGCTCTTTTGTCCATTGAAATATAGCACAGTTATGTTCTTTGGCTTTCTCCAATTGCTAATTGTTATTCTACTCAGGGCTAAAGTAGATTGTCTACTGTCTAAATTATAAAAGTCTTACATTCCAAGTTGGATCTGATAATAAAGTTAGCGACATGTAGTATAGCGATTAGGTCCGACTGTATGACAGTGGTACCTTTACCTAATGGAGTTCGAGAAAATTCGAACACCAACTCCTTCTCCTCTTGCTAAACAATCAGTGTAGATTTTTAGACTGTTTTTTACTTCTACTTCTGTGGATCTGGAGTGGATGAGATAACTCTTTGTAAAAATCTGTTTTAGGGGTGTGAAGTTCGTTTTACATTACAGAATTGGTAAGTAACTCACCAGTGTCTCCTATTTCTCTCACATATTAGACTTCCTGTTGCACGCAATCGCAACATGGTCACCAGTACCACCTCTTGAATGAACAGATGAAGTGGCGTTAGCTACAACATGTTTCCCATGGCTGAAGTGGGGGTAGACCGCAGCGCAACTGTAACATACAAGCACGTAAGTCTCTGTGCTTTGATATGTGCAACAATGGAATAATACTTTAAGTCTTTGACAGATGTATTGTGATTACAGATGTATAAATACAGAGAGCAGTTTTAGATGACAACCTAAATGTCCTACCTACAAGAATTGTAGTTCTCCGACATTTTTTCACGTTTCTTTTACTCTATTATCTAGGTGAGCTTTCGACGTCATTTTGTTATCAAGTGTGATGACCAGATATATGACTTCTTTTGACAAAACTAATGGAGAGTTAGCACGAGATGGCAATCTGAGCTTGCCAAATTTCCTGCCTTCTTAAGATTCACAGAGGTCCTAGTCAGTCGCACCAAAACTCAATCATTTTGAAAGCCACTTGTATCACATCAAAAAGTACATTTATATTCTTACCTGTGACAACGATGGTTAAATCATCTCATAAGTAAATGTTGTAAAGTTGGCTTTAATGGGGAATTTCAAAAGGCCATCCAGAATGAGATTCCACAACAGTGAGGAAAGTACACCCTTGTGAACAGCCTCGAGATATGATGCGTTATTGAATGTCCAGAAAAAATGCTGTCTTCATGTGTCCTTTTATCATATTGTGCCCAGCAAGAACAATGACACAACTAAAAAATGCATCATTTTTTAGTTGTAGCACTTTTCTCTCCGGGGTGCGGAAAACCTTAACATTTCCCTAAAAATTTTATGCACTGATATCCTGCCAGGTTTCAGACTTCTATTCTTTCCAAACCGTTTTAACAGCTGCAGTTTCGATGCGTTGTAAATCTATCTCACATTCGGATGTCAATAAAAATGTTTCTTTTCTGCTTTAGACGGTGAAAACACCGTCTAATATATCTAATCTTTTATAATATTTTCCTCATCATAGTTCTCTGATTTTAATCCACTTGTAACTTTTTAGGTATGTTCTTTAGCTATTTCCAGGTTTCTTTTTCAGATCCAGAAATATCTTTTTCATCACGAAACACTCTTTTTCTACATCCCTTATATCTCTTAGGTACATTGTAATTTTAAAACGCTTTGACATTTTTAGAATAGATATCTACAACCGAATATTACATTATGTAAATAATAAAAATTGAATCCAAGAACCAATTTTTATTGGTGATACAAATTAGTACAAACTAAGCACTAAATAATCCAATAGATCTCAATCGATTTTTACCATTATCGTTCCGAAAGCGTAAAAGAGGTCTTGATATTGATACTAGGTTCAGCAAAACTGATTATGATGAGAAATTATAATTTTTCAAAGTTTTTGAAAACGAGGTTGTGGTAGTTCTCATCAAAAAAGTAGCAATTATGAAGTTGGCATATCTGAAATAAAATGCACCTCAAATTGAAGGTTAAAGATTGCGGTTGATAGCAATTTATCAAATTAGGTTAATTTAAAGATTATTTTTACGAGAGAAAGGTTGAAATTGTAGAAAATGAATTATATAAAATAGTTTCGATATGGCACAAACCACATGAAACCTCGACGACTTCCTGCGAAAGATCGCTATCTTAAGATTTCTATAATCTATATCTCAGTGCGTTACGATTGGGGATGGTTTCTGTGGTCAGATACGTCGGTATTTGTGCTGGAATGTATTGTTCTCACGAACTTAATAATATATGGGATTTAGTTTCTTTTATAGCTAGTTGTAGTTCTTGTGGTCGTTGCGTTAATTGTGTTAGTAATTAAAGTGAAAATGTTGATAAAAATTTATTATTGTCTGAAATGTTAACCTTATTTTGCAATTTGATGATTTATCTCTGTAGGTTGCTCGAAACGATTGTCATTTCTGGTACACACGATTATATTGTAGAAGAGACCCCGATTTCGTATGATTTTAGAAAGTTTGATCTGGTGAGGTCGTCTAAAAAGTGTCCGTCGTCGTATTCGACGTCGTCGGCGTCGACCAGATTACGATCGTTGTCCGTACCCCGACGACGACGTCCGCAAACGTCGTGAAATGTCTCACGCCTATGCGAGAGAGGCCCCGATAGATAGAAAGACCGCCCAAGAGATCGATGGATCGTTGCTGATGGTTGCTGAATCGAAGGATCCGCGCGGGGCTGACGGCGGCGCGAGATCCCGATCCGACTTATTCTTTCGCAAGGGGCACTATTTAACGATCGATTACCGACGTCCCGCTATCAATTCCGAGACAGACGCCAGTCGGGTTAGATACGGGAAAGAATTTTATAGCTGCGCCTTACCGGAGTCGCCGATCCAAACCGAAGAAGCCCCAACCTTCGTAATTGCTTTTTCTTTACTTTTACTCGTCTTCTTTTATTAAAATATTAGCTCAAGACGCCAAGTAAAGTTAAAAAGAAAAAAATTATATATAATTTTAACAAGAATAATAAAGCATTGCTATTAGAAAAACTATAACCAAGTTTAGAATACAACCATTAATTACAACCATCACGTCCACTCATTGATTTACGATGGTTTCTAATTGATTTATTTAAACCACATCTACTTAACAATTCCGATAAGTATCTTTCGAACATCTTCTTAATCCGCTAGAATCTTAACGGAATCTTAACATCGCTTTAGAAAGCCGAAAAAATGTGCAAAAGCAATAAAACGTTCCTCGCATCGTCCACATTGACCCTCTTGAAAAAGCAAGCAGCAATCGCCACCATATAAAGGTCGTAAACAAGCGCCACGCGGTGCAAACAAGCGGCCCCAAACGATTAACAAGTGCGTCTCATAATTGCCATTATCTCGTATTACGGCCGAGAGTGCACACTAAAACGGGTATTTAGGCTGGTAATTGCGGCCTTTGGCATTAAATAAAAGGATACTCCGGATTTTTCCCGTCGCCTTCTTCCTCCGCAAACTCTTCGCCGGCGACGACGATGAAGTGAAAGAACGAGACGCGATTCCCATGCCGCCTTGCTCATCACAATGGGGGCCTATTCCACGTTCGAATGGGATTCGCGCACGCGGATGCGTAACAATGGAAGCCGTGTGAGAGCTCTCACGGAGTGACCACTGACCCGACCTGACCTGAGGACATCGTCATCCCACCTGAGTAAGAATCCCCCTACGTAAGAAACACGCAAACAGTTTTTAATTACTTCCTTTTCGGACTCAGTAGGAATTTACTTCAAAACCGGAACTACGTTGTTAAAGTAATTTATGTGATACACAAAACTTACCCGCTTTTCACATGATTTAAGCAATTAATGATATATCTAGAAAATATGATTTGTTAGACTACATAAAACCAACTTCTTGAATAAAAATAAAAACATCAAATCTCAACATTTTACATTTTCTTTCTCTTCATCAGAAATTTCATGAATTGCTGCAGAATTCTTCATAAGAAGAAGTTATTCTTCATAATCTATATGAATGATCTTCCATCCAATGTAAGTACTATGACTCTGCTTTTTGCTGATGATACAGCCTCAACAGTATCATCAGCCGAAATCATCAGGAAAAACACCCGCCGAAATATGTACAAAAAAAAACGGAAGCAGTAAACAAAATCGAAGATTGGTTCGTCAGTAACGGATTGGTATCAAATACAGAAAAAGCTGCAACTCTGAGCTTCACACCCAGTCGTAAACACCGCGAAATGCATGAAGGCACGGTGAAATACTTGGGATTTGTGCTGGATAGTCGTCTTACGTGGAAAAGTCATGTTGAGCAGCTTTGGGTTAAGTTAAGCAAGCAAGCATATGCAATTATGAGAGCTAGGCAACTTATGGGAATAGATCAAACGAGAGTGGTTTACTTTGCATTATTTCATTCAACAATGATCTAAGGGCTCAAAGTTTGGGGCTTATCCTCACACATGTGTCGAATATTTACTCTCCAAAAAAGAGCAATACGTGCTATAGAAAATGACTTTACCTTCCAACTTTGTGTTCCTCACCCTATTGGACGTAAAAAGCAAACTAGCAAGCCTGCTCTACAGAAGGGACATCCACACCCATGATACAAGGTACAATTCGCTCCTTAATTTACCTGAATATAGATTTCAGACAAATCCCTCAGGAAGAGATATTTCCTTGTTTAATAGTTTACCAGAAAATATAAAGAACTTGAGTTATTCAGGATTTAAGAAACAAGTGAAGTGTTTATTAATGTGCTGTTTCAATTATGTATTTCTTTTTTGCGATGTCTTATTCCCGTTTGTATATTGTAAGATGCTTATGTGAACAATAAAAAGATATTATTATTATTAATACCGACTCTTTAGTTATTGTGATGGGAGTTAGTTAACTGCAAAGGTACGGATGATGAAAAAAGCTATATCTCTTCGAAATTTAAACTATTTCTTAAGATCCTAAGCATCGCAGTGTTTTGGCCATAGATTATGTTATTATCTTATAGCTAAATACATCAAGACAAGAATCATTAACATTACATTTCCTTTTGGAAAAAATCTGAATAATTACAACCCAGTTCTATAAGTAAAAAATATGCAGTTTGCAAACGAATTATAAGCTAATCATATTCCTGTTCTTGAGACTCTTCTTTATTCTCGTCCAATACTTCTAACCAATAAAGCAATTCTAACCCTGTTCTTGAGGTTCTTGTTTATTAAAACAAGTAAATCTCAAGAGCGTGAGATGTAACTTGAATACGGTAAAAGTCACATGACATCAATTTCCCACGCAGCAAAGTCTCAAAACCTCTTCTTGAATAAAACTAAAAAGAACAAAGAACCTTTATCACACTTGTATAGACTTGCTGAATACAAGTTATGACTTGAAAATGGTTAAGTACAAAACTGTTCGTTACGGTCAAAACAACTCAATTATTCTGTTATTCTCTCTCTCTGCAGAAATTTGATGAATTGCTGCAGAATTCCAACTCACTACTTATTAAGATAGGAGTTACTACCGTATTTATTGTCATTGATTTAGAATTATGTTCATTAAGTCCATTTGGATTCTTCGTTACAATTAAGGCTCAATCCATGAGATTAGCTCGCAAACTTTTTATATTAGTTATTATTACAAAATTTCAATTATTGCTCAATTTCTAATAAATTATTGTTCCTCGGTTGGGTCCAAGTCTAGATCTGCTGAATTTATAACCAATAATTTTAGTTTCTAACGTTGCTTGTTGAAGTTATAATGTTTAAATTAACAAATTTTTTCGATTAAAACTGCAAAAAGTTATAGTAAAAAAACAGACAACTTTCAAAGAATCGTATCTCAAGAACTAATTGAGATATTGGCATAAAATAAGAAATAATTTGAAGTAACTTTATTTAATGTTTAATATACCAAAGATTGTTTCTTCGAATATTCAAATTTCTGACTTAAGATGTTTTGATTACAACTCTGCAAAAACGTAATTATATGTATAAAGTAAAAATCAAGCAATTTTCAAAGAATCGTATCTCAAGAACTAATTGAGATATTGGCATGAAATAAGAAACAATTTGAAGCGAATTTATTTAGTATTTAATACATCAAAGATTGTTTCTACCAATATTCAAGTTTCTGACTTATGATGTTTTGATGACAACTCTGCAAAAACGTAATTATATGTATATAGTAAAAATCAAGCAATTTTCAAAGAATCGTATCTCAATAACTAATAGAGATATTGGCATGAAATAAGAAACAATTTGAAGCGAATTTATATAGTATTTAATATACCAAAGATTGTTTCTTCAAATATTCAAATTCGAATAATATGCATGAAAAATAGCAGAATTCGAACATTTTGTTATTCATGTTAGGTTTATACAACTTATTACTGAAGCAAAGGCAACGCTTTTTATCGCAATGAAAACATCAGAAGAGAAATCGAAAGCTTGTTGATATCACCATAAAGAATATTTCTATCCCACAACCATCGATTAAATATCACCAAGGCTTTCATGATCTCTTACATAGTTGTCTCTTTTGTGAAGTATAACTGTTTAAAACCTCAACTTGATCCGGCTTTTGACATTCCTTGAAGTGGCGGTAGAATTCCGCCTTTTTATTTAATGCTGACTCAAGAAATCGCGTCAGAAAATATCTTTTACACAGCTTTTCCCCTTCCTTTCCTATTCCGTAGAATGTAGTAACCATGGTTGGTGTTTATAGATTCTGACTTGACGTTCTTTAAAGGGTTGAAATGATGGTACTTTTCGTTTGTTTTCTTTGAGTATGTCCACTAATAGTGTGATGTGATTTTTGAGTGAACTATGTGCTAGATGTATACTTGTATACCAATTGTCGGTAGTAACGTGAAGTAACCGCTTCCATGTATAGGGGAGATGAGACGGTACACTATTTCCTCTGCTGAATTCTTCATGCAAATTAGCTCATTCATTGAATATGCCATCTCGAAGATGTTGATGCTGTATTAATTTTCGTTTAACTCTGAGAACAAATCACATATCGCACTGTATTTATTTTGTTTATTTTTGTGTTGACATCATCAAAATGAAGACTTTTCAAGAAGATCATGAATCGTTTTGCCGTAATACCTGTATCATCTGTAGTCCATAGATCCAAATCATTCAGATGAGAAGATCTAAGAACACCTGCAACGTACAAGAGTCCTAGGCAAGCATATTTCTTCGACTGTTGTAGATCTCGTCGATTTCTAAATTTCGGTTGAATCTTTTGGGTAAAGATATGCATCAATATCCACAAGAATTTGAAGTGTACGATCATCGAAGAAGCACCTCTAAATCTCTTCAGTAGTAATTGCATTGACGTACTTTTGAGTTTGGCCAATTTACTTCTTCATTATATTCACAGCTTGTATTCTAGTTTCCTAGGTCTTTTATACCACTTGGACCGATGTTTACCTAGGAAGTATGAACCTGAAATTCATTGGATCAATTCAGTGGATTCTCGGGATCGATGAGTTGATTGTGATCTTAAATTTTTTATAACATAGCTGTCGTCATCCCATATTCTTCTATCTTCTTCTTTGTACCTATCTCATTTATACAACCTACTCGTCCAACTTTTTAAAATGGAAGATTCCACTTACAATACTTCTCCATAAGATATTGGGCATTCTCCCAAATCAAATCTTCGACATACTTAGATTGCAAAAATTATATTTCAACGATAAACTTAAGTGTACATATGTCAGTAATAAGTTCAGATTGCTTCTTGTTCTAGATGACCACAACGTATTCTTGTAAGTTTGGCTTTCATAAGTATTGCATTGAGTACTAAGATTTAAAAAAAATGTCTTGCAAATAAAATTTTTTATTGAGTAATAATGAGTACAAAGTGACAAAAAAAGAATCAATAATAGAATTCACTCCTTAATTTACCTGAATATAGACTTCAGACAAATCCCTCAGGAAGAGATATTTCCTTGTTTAATAGTTTACCAGAAAATATAAAGAACTTGAGTTATTCAGGTTTTAAGAAACAAGTGAAGTGTTTACTAATAGACAAGATACTTTATACATCATGTATTGTGTTGTTTCAATTAGGTATTTCTTTTTTTGCGATGTGTTGTCCCCGTTTGTATGTTGTAAGATGCTTATGTGAACAATAAAAAGATATTATTATTATTATTAATACCGACTCTTTAGTTATTGAGATGGGAGTTAGTTAACTGCAAAGGTAGGGATGATTAAAAAAGCTATATCTCTTCGAACTTTAAATTATTTCTTAAGATCTTAAGATCTTAACATTACATTCGCTTTTGGAAAAATACTGAATAATTACGACCCAGTTCTATAAGTAAAAAATATGCGGCTTGCAAACGAATTGTAAGCTAATCATATTCCTGTTCTTGAGACTCTTCTTTATTCTCGTCCAATACTTCTAGCCAATAAAGCAATTCTAACGCTAAGTAATCGTAAAGTTCTTGAGGCTCTTGTATATTAAAAAACGTAGATCCCAAGAGAGTGAGATTAACTTGAATATGGTAAAAGTCACATGACATCAATTTCCCACGCAGCAAAGCCGACAAAACCTCTTCTTGACTAAAACTAAAAAGAACAAAGAAGCTTTATCACACTTGTATAGACTTGCTGAATACAAGTTATGACTTGAAAATGGTTAAATACAAAACGGTCAAAATTAATCAATTATTCTGTTATTCTCTCTCTCTCTCTCTCTGTAGAAATTTGATGAATTGCTGCAAAATTCCAACTCATTACTTATTAAGATAGGAGTTACTGATGGTGACTTAAGTCAATGAATTTGTCATTGACTTAGAATTATGTTCGTTGAGTCCATCTGGATTCTTCGTTACAATTAAGGCTCAATCCATGAGATTAGATCGCAAACTTCTTATATTAGTTATTATTACAAAATTTCAATTTTCCTCGTTTAGGTCCAAGTCTAGATCTGCTGAATTTATAACCAATAATTTTAGTTTCTAACGTTGCTTGTTGTATGTTTAAATTAACAAATTTTTTCGATTAAAACTGCATATAAACTTATAGTAAAAAACAGACAACTTTCAAAGAATCGTATCTCAAGAACTAATTAAGGTATAGGCACGAAATAAGAAACAATTTGAAGTAAATTTATTTAATGTTTAATATACCAAAGATTGTTTCTTCAAATATTCAAATTTCTGACTTATGGTGTTTTGATTAAAACTCTGCAAAAACATAATTATATGTATAAAGTAAAAATTAAGAAATTTTCAAAGAATCGTATCTCAAGAACTAATTGAAATATTGGCATAAAATAAGAAACAATTTGAGGCGAATTTAGATAATATTTAATATTCCAAAAATTGTTTCTTCGAACATTCAAATTTCTGACTGATGATGTTTTGATTACAACTCTGCAAAAACGTAATCATATGTATAAAGTAAAATCAAGCAATTTTTAGAGAATCGTATCTCAAGAACTAATTGAGATATTGACATGAAATAAAAAACAATTTGAAGCGAATTTATTTAGTATTTAATATTTCAAAGATTGTGTTTGCGAATATTCAAATTTCCAACTTATGATGTTTTGATTACAACTCTGCAAAAACGTAATCATATGTATAAAGTAAAATCAAGCAATTTTTAGAGAATCGTATCTCAAGAACTAATTGAGATATTGACATGAAATAAAAAACAATTTGAAGCGAATTTATAGTATTTAATATTCCAAAGATTGTTTCTTCGAATATTCAAATTTCCAACTTATGATGTTTTGATTACAACTCTGCAAAAACGTAATTATATGTATGAAGTAAAAATAAAGCGATTTTCAAAGAATCACCATTTTTACTTTTGATCTTAGATTGATCTTCGATTCGCCGGTTTTTCCTGACGTCATATTTTAGACCTCAACTTGATCTGACTTTTGATATCCCTTGGAGTAGCGGCAGAATTCAGCCTTTTTGTATAGAATGGTTTCACTAATTATAGAACAAGCTGTCTCAAGAAACCGCGTCTGTGAATTTCGTTTCCACAGTTTTTGTCCTTGAAAATGACGTATGTAATGATTGCTGTAACATTCATCATGTTAAAAAAAAGGGTTAAGATCCATCTTCTCGTTCGCCGACCAATATCGTAGAATTCTTGAGGTTGTTATATTTGATGATATCCGGTTTTTCTTTGTAGTTACTTTTCTCTTCATCTTCCAGATGCATTGTTGAAAGTAACACGACGGCCTTCCTCTTCCATGGAAGGTAGGAAATCATGATTGGTGTCCACAGATGCTGCTTTTGACTTGACGTTCTTTGAAGGGTTAATATGATGGTGGTACTTTTTGTTTGTTTTCTTTGAGTATTTCCACTAGCAGTGAGATGTGATTTTTGAGTGAGCCATGTGCTGAATGTATACTTGTATACCAATTGACGGTAGTAACGTGTAGTAACCGCTTCCATGTACATGGGAGATGAATGAATTGGCTCATTCATTAAATCTGCCATCGCGAAGACATTGATGCCGTATTAATTTTCGTTTAACTCTGGGAACAAATCACCTATCGCACTGAGTTTATCTTGTTTATTCTTGTGTTGACATCATTAAAACAAAGACTTTTCAGGACGATCATAAATCGTTTTGCAGGTACGGTATCTCAAAAGATGGTGATACCGATATCATCTGTAGCTCATAGATCCAAATCATTCAGATGAGAAGGTCTAATAACACCTGCCACATATAAAAATCATAGTCATAAATATTTCTTTAACAGTTGTAGATCTCGTTGATTTCTAAATTTTGGTTGAATCTTTTGGATAAAGATGTTGGTGCAATCCACAAGAATTTGGAGTGTATGATCGTTGAAGAAACACCTCTAAATCTCTTCAGTAGATTTTATTCTTCACAATATTCACAGCACGTGTTCTAATTTGCTCGTAAAGACCACTTGGACTGATCTTTACCTAGGAAATTTAAACCTGAAATTCGTTGTTTTCATCGTCACTGATGGCTTCAATTTCAATGCAAGAATCATGGTCTGGTGGATTCTTGAGTTGATTGAGTTGATTGTGATCATCGCCATCATCATCAGAATTATAGTTATTATTATTATCATCAGTAACAGCAACCAAATTTTTTATAACATAGTTGTCGTCATCCCATATTCTTCTATTTTGTTCTTTGTACCTATCTCATTTATACAACCTACTCGTCCAACTTTTTAAAATGGAAGATTTCCACTTACAATACTTCTCCATAAGATATTGGTAATTCTCCAATATCTTCAGATTGTTCTTGTTCTCTCTCAGATTCCTTCTTGTTCTAGATGACTACAACGTATTGTTGTAAGTTTGGCTTTCATAAGAATTACATTGAGTACTAAGATATAAAAATATGTCTTGCAAATAAAATTTTTTATTGAGTAATAATAAGTACAAAGTGAAAAAAAAAGAATCTTGTGACTCTTTATTTAGGTGTGATGGAAGATAATGAATTGAATTGAACCTTCAATGCTGATTGGTAATAAAAAGGTTTGATAATAAATAAATCGTTGAGTTTAGATTTCTTACAACTTCATTCAGTAAATCAATTGAATTAGATGATTCTTTTTAGTAGAATAAAAATAGCTATCCGCAATGATCTAAGTTATAAATAAAAGTTGACCATTGGAAAAGTATAAGAAGTCTAAAGAACAATCGATAGTCTCGCACGATTACGAACAGGAAGGCCGGCGGTTCTTTCTCATGGTAGCTTCAGGCGACAATGGACATTTATTTCCAACAATAAGAAACTCAATTATTTGCTTTGACGCTCACGTACCGGATTTCTTGCGGTGCGGGCAGCGGCTGCGTGACCTGTTACGTCTGCGTCGCGTCCTCGCGTCTTCGCGGGTTCGTACACGTTTATGGAAGGTTCGCACATTTATCAGGGACGCGACCGCGCACAGGGAACAGGTGAAAGAGGCCCTCCGCCGTGTTAAACGGATTCTTTGCCGGGCACAATGGACTCGACTTGTTTTCTAAAGTAAGTAATTACGCTTAAACGGCCATCCGTCCGTACATGGATAATTGTACTAGTTGTCCGAGTGAAGATCCTATCTATACTCAATAACACCATCCTCTCTATTACTTTAAATAAAAAATCTTTTTTTGTTGAAAAACTTGAAAACCCGTTAATTAACGTCATGTATCGTTACCAAACCGACACAATACCTTTACAATTACCCTCCATTATGACATAATAGCAACGGTAAATACTCTCCGACTCAAGAACGAGTATTGTCCTGCATTGTACGAAGAGTATACGAAGAAGAAGAGTTGAATGGTTGATGGTTGGGTATGAAATGCGGGGGCGAGCTGCGAAAGAAGGCGGTAGTACCACAGATTCTTTTGGTCACCGCACATGCCAATCTAATAAATGGATTGTGACGCGTTGTCCCGCGGCCATCTCTTGATCCTCCTTCGATTTGGAGGGTCACGTACTCACTTTTGTCCTTAGCCACTTTTATCCGACTTTTCTACTATACGCCTTTTTATATCGTTTAGGCTAAACCGCTTCGGGCCAACAACTCAACCTTTATTCACATAAAATAAAACCTCTCCCCCAATTCTTTTTTTTCGATATCTTAACGTGTTAATTAAATTTATCGTCGAGAATCGTGTTAAACTAACTAGAACATATTTATGGCGGAAACATATTTATTTTATTGGAGACGTGTCGTTATAGGAATGTGAAAATAGCTATAAAAAAGGACCTTCAAGGTTGACAGAATATCCAATTTAGAAAAGATGTACTGGTTTAAAGATCTCGTTTTCTATGTACGCGTCAGTTGTGGTTCGTAAATCGCGAAAATTGTTCGGTCGTTCTCATTGGCGCCGATTCATAATCATACGTTTTGCTTCTTCTACTAATGAAGCAATCATCGGTAGCCGTGTTAAACATATCCTTCAGTAATTCCATAAAAATTTTATTGCTAATAAATGTTTTAAAGCAAATCCACAAAATTACATAAATTTTAAATCAATTATAAATTGCATTATAATCAAATAAATCTGATTGAAATTCATATAAAAAAAAGAGTCTTTTGAAACATTATCTGATGACCCAGTTATTTGGTGTTGTTATATGTAAATATAACACCGTTACCTCTACACCCACATTTTTTTGTGATGGTATCGATAAAGATAGAACTTGTAAGATATTGTAGTGACGATGTAATGAATTAATTAAGTCGTGTAGAATTAAAACTTGCAATGTTGAAATTGGAACATAATAAGATAATAATAATAATAATAATAATAATAATAAAGGTGATAAAATATATTTTTTTATGTTTTGAAATAAGTACATAAATGTTTTACACCGTAATTGCTGTTTAACCATATGAAATGAAATGTTAAACGATACACGTCGGATAAGTCTTGTAATAGTCGTGTAACAGTTCGTAATATTTAACTCGTACTGTTATAAGTTTCCTACCGGAGTTAAAACGAAAATAATCGTTTAAGATCACCAATTTAATGTTTATTGAATCTGTGGTTAACGAAAAAATGTTTACTATAAATTGGAAAGGAATTAAGACATGAATCTTGTTGAGCTAATAAAAAAATCGTTTCAGGTTAGGTTCTACATCTACGATGGTCGTTTTCAAGTTAAAAAATATTCAAGCTCGTTTTAGAAAAATCGTAAAAATTGAAATCTTAATAAGAAATACAAGAAACATCTTGATGAAGTTTCCTGTGGTTTAAATATCTATCTTGTATTATTTCACTTATGTTTATGATATATCAACCTTTAAACTCAACCTAAATTTATATCATTTCATTAAATTAATTTCCTTGATTGTGTTCAAAAAATCGTAGCAAATCGAATTCTTACGATATCTTAATGAAATTATTTTCATTTATAAGCAAAAGAGTCCACTTTCTAATTATAATTTTATCACAAAACAATTAAATTATGAAGATGATTGCTCTTCAAAATGTGGTAACTTTACCTTCAAAAAAGTATGGGAAGTTAGCCCTCTATTTCTTGATTTTTAAATTTTTCATAGTTATTCTAGAGATGTAATCATTTGATGAGTTCATTTTTTGAATAATCAGATTTTCTTTGTCTGCTCTGGTTATGGTGCTCTATGAATGCAAGTTTTGCTGTAGTTGGTTATTGATTTTTCAATCAACCTAGAAATTAGCAACATTTTAACGATGTTCATTCACAATTTGTTTCAAGTCTGATACAAACTAGATTATGCTTTCTTGGGTTCATACGAACAATTTTTCCACATTTTATGTTGTTCTACGGATTGAAAACTACAATGCTGTAATCATGGATTATTGATTAAAAAGCAAAAAAAAAACAACATTTTGGCAATATTCACTCTTTGTCTACAAAACTGTAAAAGCTGGAATATTAGCGCTTATGAGTTATGGTTTTTTGGTTCAATACGAACAATTTTTATACATTTTATGGTGCTCTAAAAGTTCTAGATTTGCTATCTTCAAGGATTATTGATTAAAAACCTCAAAAATGAGGAATACTTCTGAATTTTTGACTACAGTTTTGCTGTAGTCATAGATTATTGATTAGAAACTAAAAAATAAATAACATTTTGGCAATATTTATCTTTCTTTCTCTTCCTCATTCAGACCCAATAACTGGTGCTTGTGGTTTTGTTTTGGAGAGCACATATTTTGAATTGAGACTTAATACGACTTCTAGAAGAGTTGATTTTGCCTCTGAAAAACCTGAAACATCTCCAGATAACTTGACACTGCTTGTAGAAGACTTATAATACGTCTAAGAGACTTAATATTGCTTCTAGAAGTGTTGAAATGCTTCCAAAAGACTTAATGCTGCTTCTAAAGGACTTGCAATATTTCCAGAAGGCTTGATTCTGTATGTAAAACTGATCGCTGAAAACATTTTCATCGTACAAAGAAAAATACTGTTGATCAAGTTTGCAAAATACAAAATCTTCATCACACAAGTTCAAAACTACCGATGAAAGACTGGATATTGCTTGTAAAACCGTAAACACTGCTGGCAGAAGATATTTCCATTGCAAACAAAATATCTTTTGAATCATTTCTCAATTCTGCTTTTAGCAGCCATTCATATTTTCAAGAAGCGGCGCCTATGGATTCACAAATTAACATTATGTATGGCATAGAACTAATACGATAATGATATTGCGATAGCAATGACACTCATCATAGAAAACGTCTGGAACAATGTTTATGTACACATCATCTTTATTCTTTCTTATGCTTTCTTGTTCCTAATAACATCCATAAAATCAATACTTGTTCAGACATGGCGGGACAGATGAAAGTCGTATTGTATTATACGAAATGAGAATAACTGATGTGTTGTTTAACCGAAACAAAAATATATAAAAAAGTAATAATTAAATAAAAGACTTATACTCTAAGTCTTATACTATAATATAAATTTTATCGATTTAGTGATATGGATAACAATACAAACAATAAAAACTAATGTTGGGATGTTACCATTTAACAATGAAATACTAAAGTTTAGGTTGGATTGGGTTTAAGTTGACTTTAGTTTCAGTTGGAATGGGTTGGGTTAGGTTCCGTTGGCGTTGATTTTGGTTGGGTTAGATTGAATGTTTATCTTTCAAAAATTTCCCAACTCTATCTTTATCCTGTTTAGAATGCATTTAGACGCTTTTTTATCATTACGACATCTTTATAAACCAAACGCATGATTCAGCTTGAGTTGAGTTTAATTTGGTTTAGTTTGGTTGTGTTCGCTTTGTTTTACAGTTGAATTGGGTTTGGATGGGGTTGGATTGGCGATGATTTCGGTCGGATTGGCGCTGATTTCGTTTGTGTTGGGTTAAATTGAATGTTTATTATCCAAGACGATCCCAACTCAACCCAACCTTAATTGCATCATTTTCTCCCACTTTTTAGCATCTTTGTAAACTCAAGTAATGAATCGGCTTGAGTTTGGTTAGCTTTGGTTTCAATTGAGTTATGTTGACTTTAGTTTCTGTCGGATTGCGTTGCCAAAGCCAACCCAACCTTGTTTGGGTTGGGTTGGCTTTGGTTTTCAGTTGGATTGGATTGAGTTTTGAATTTAGGTTTGGCTGGCTATAGTGGATTGGGTTTCAATTTTATTTCGTGTCGTTATTTCGTTGCCGTTGATTTTGGTTGTATTGAGTTAACCCAACTGTACCTGTACCCTTATGGAATTTTAATGATTGCCCAAGTAATTGTATCTACACACTTTTTTATAATAATAGAGATCTTAGTCTTCTAATTATTAAGTAAGATTTCATCACAAAATAAATAACTTTTATTAGATTTTTTATTTAACCAATATTGTATATATATTGAACATGATATTGTTTGTCTTGATATTTCATTTTGTTCATTTTTTCTTGATGAAATTTTGTGATAGCAGTTGTTTTAGTACCTATATCTGTCAAAATATCTCATAGCTGCAAATTTGATCTTTAGATAAACATAATAATTGACACATCTAGCTGCTTTTCCATAAACAGAATTCATTTTACTTTTTGCAATATTCGTACGTGTTTCCAACATTAATTTATGAACCAAAACGAATGAATTTGCAGCTATAGAAAAATTTGGACAGATATGAGTATTAAAACAACAGGCTATTTGATATTTCCAACCTACTTAATGTTAATTATGATGATCCCTGATAGCACTTTGAATATCTATTATATGTAACATTACTGCAATAAAAAAATGTTTCAAGCGAACGTTATGGGGAATAACATAGCGATGAAAAGCGTATGTACATTTATTTAAAAAAAGCTTATCTAACAATTGAAAGAAATACAGGGCGTTTCTCGAATGCAACGTATTGTTTAGCCATATGTGTCTTAAAACAGCTAATAAATGCCAATCCAACAGCATTCAACCCCAGCTCAGCTAAAGCTAAAGCCAACCTAAACCCAACCCAATCTAACTAGAACCAAAACCAATCCAACTCAATCCCAATTTAACTGAAACCTAAGGCCAACCCAAGACAAACCCAATCCAACTAAAAATTACAATAAACCCAATCCAACTAAAAAACAAAGCTAACCCAACCCATACCAAACGCAATTCAGTAAAAACTAAAGTCTCCTAAACCCAATCCAATTAAAAACAAAGTCAACTCAACTCAGCTGAATCATGCGTCTAGTTTATAAAGATGTCGTAATGATAAAAGAGTGTCTAAAAGCATTTTAAATAGGATACATTATAGGATTCTAATAGGTGTACAAATAGTGGGCCTTTTTGGAAGTTAAACATTTAATCAAACCCAACCAAAATCAATGCCACCCCAAGCCAACCCAACCCATTTCAGCCCGTCTAGCACAATCTACAACTTAAAATGCTTCCAGAAGACTTAACACTGCTTCTAGAACACTTGACTTTCTAGAAGACTTGATAAGTTTTCAGAAGAGTTGATACAGCTTCTAGATGACTTGGTACTATTGTTCAAAAGACTTGACATGCTTTTAGAAGGCATCTTGCTGCTAAACATTTAAAGTCTTATGAAAATAGTTCAACTCTACTAGAAGAATTTTAAGTATTCTGAAAGCATTTTGTGATTTCTACAAGCAGTATGAAGTATATATGAAGCAGTATAGTGTTAGTTTTGAAGGTAGGGTGGGTGGAGTTCAGTCTCTAAAAAAAAAGTGTGTGCGGTTTTCAAGGCTCCTGTTTAAGTCACTTTTTAAATTTCTCAAGAACTGAAAAGTCCGGTTAGGTTGGACTAAACAATTCTTTCAAAGACTCTTACTGCAATCTCATCCCATCTACCACAAAAGCTAATACTAACCAGCGCTTGACAATGTTTAAAGCTTTTTTCTGGCTGAAATATCCAACGACGTCCAAGGTCCAAGTTTGTACTCATGACTTCACATTTTATTCTAAACTACCAAGTATAGCTCCTTAAACTCTAAAAAGATCATTTCTAACAATTTCGAAATTTAATGCATCTATAAACAAAACCTTGGGGCAGAACACCTTTCCTTTGCCATCATCTTTGACAAATTAAACCAATATCTCCAAGGCCCAGTGATTAATATTAAATCAACCTGATGCTGGTCATATCACGGCTTCAGCTTTTATCGCGAGTTAAGAGTTATTAGATGAAGAACAAAGTTGTGTGTTTAATGTTATATCAACTTGACAAAAACAGCTTTCTTTCATCAAGCCATCTGTCTTGTTGTGTTCTCGTCAAATGCAATTGTAATATCAACTAATGTCGACAATACAGACGATTTCAATGCGTTACTTCACATATTATGCGCTTGCATTTGAGGAGTACACGACGAATCGATCAGCTTGTTGGAACCAGAGTTGGGTATTTTTGCAGAGAGGTAACCGAACCTCTCATAACACTGAATTGAACCCAACCCAACCTTGCTTCAAAACTAACCCAACCCAAATGTTTTTAGTTCTAGGTCCAGTATTAATTTTAGTGTTGGTATTAGCTCTACTTTTAACTGTTATTTGGATTTAGATTATTGTATACTTCTATCGAACTAAAACTAGAACTAACACTAGACCTAGAATTAGAAAGATTTAGGTTTAGCGGAAACTTTCTAATTCTAGGTCTAGTGTTAGTTCTAGTTTTAATCTTGTTTTACTATAGATTGTCTTAACTTTTTCTTGAACTGAAAGTATAACTAATATCAGGCTTGCAACCCAGCTTCAGAACTGACATTGGACCTAGAACTAGACGTATGACTAGATATGATACTGATAGATTATGTTTTCGCGTAGTTAGATAAGAAAAATGTAGAGAAAATTCTAGCAAAGATATTTGTATTTATATAGATATTGTGACAGCTAAACCTATTTTTAGTGATAACTTCTTAATGCTAAATCTACGAAATACATTTAAATATTTCATATTAGTTTATTATAAAATGTGTTTCATTGTAAAATAAATAAAGTGTATGAATAATAATAAAAGAGAAACGTTAGTTTTCTTATATGATTTTACGTCACCCCCACGCTTTAGCTTTCACCATCTCCCAACAGTCAACAAATGGGTAATTAAGAGGAGAAATGGCAGAGGTAAAGTTATAGAAAGGTGCGACGAAGAGGCAGTTACATAACGAGGTCTTCGTCGAACGAACACGCCAGCTCGGCAAATGTTACATTCATATTCATTACACACTTGCCTTATTGCCCGGTGCTTTATTGGCACGAGTACCGCGCGCGGTAAATAGTCGAAGGAATACGTAGCCGTTTCTGGTTGAAAATAAAAACTCCCTCGCATTGTCTGCTCGATGGTCTTCTAAAAAGCAACAAAGCGTCGTTCCGACGTCAACGATTAGCGACTCATAAATGTATTTCTTGGCGTCGTCGTTTTTAGTTTCCCATCTTGTGTACTGTGTTGAAGCTGAACAGTACAAGATACGCCGCCTCAAGAATGGTGTGAGGTCGCGGTCGTAGCAATTACTCGATGCCCTGAAAAGGTGAAACACATTTACCGAAGTGATCTTCGTAAGTGAACGGACTTTTAGGTCGATATTTACATACCATCATAAACACAAAAATACCTAATAATAATAATTTATTCGTTACCCCATTCTTTTTAATTTTGATGGGAAATCTTTTTCGTTCACATTAATAACGTGGTGAAGAAGAAGAAGAAAGTACCGATTATTTCGGTGAGACACTAAAAACAATCTCGGAAGTTACTCAATACAAACTCGATAACCATGGATCACGAGTGAGTTAAAGTACCTTCACGTGGTTTGACACGTCACGAACGAAAGCACAGCCGTCGTCTTCTCAGTAGATATCTTCGGAAGTCAGATGACATGTCAGAGGACATGTCGGTGTAACCGAGCCACTCGCATGATCGCTCCTTCGGGATAAAATGCAAAAAGACTAAAAAGCAAGCAAAGACGTTGGTTGCTGTAAGGAACGGTCTTCGGCAACGCGAAAATGAAAGGTCCGCTTAATTACGGTGATTTATGGTCGCGCGTATATAGGTCTTGAGGGTTCCGCGGAGGTCTTTCACCTGAGGGGGGAGGTCTGGTTGGTGAGGCCTCACCGGACACGTGACGGATGACGGGTCGTGGATGCCCGTGACGATAGGCTAATGCATTAAACATTAGACACGGTTCTGGACCGCGATAATTTGATAGAACGACGTTCTAAGGTGTCCTAATTGCGGATCGAACCGTAATGAGAGTTTAGTTTATATTTAGCGATGACGAGATATCGGTAAATGCCGATCATTGGAAAAATGAAGATTCATTATTTAGGATTTTATGGATTTATATTGTTTGGATTATTACTTTCAAACATCCTCTCGTCATAAAATTATTTATAAAACGACAAAGGAATATGTTTAAAGTGATTACTTCATTAGTGCAAATAACTAAACTTTCGATAATCACAAAATGATATCTTTTATGACAGTAATGAATCGTTTTTTAATTATAATTCATAAATAAATTGGTTATCATAGTTTTGATTTTATTTTTCTTCTTGCAATGTCTACTAATCTAAATGATCTTTGTAATCAAACTTTCTCATTTGTACTCTCTGGATTTTCTTTTTTGGGTAAACCTCTATTTACCCTTCCAATTTGCCAGCAATTATTGATTGGATACTTATTATGACGTACATATCCCTAATATAAAGTATCTACCTAGCTCAAAGGGAAATATGACCAAATTAAAAAGGATGTTAGGAAAAAAAATGCAAAAATTAGATTAAATGCAATGAAAACTGGGGGGGGGGGGGGGTCCCGAGGAAATTATATTATTAACCCCTCTTGAAGAAAAAGTTAAAGGTAAATTTGCATTTGGGATGATGTTAAAGCAGGTAAAAATGTTATTGCTTTAGGACTAATGCTATTATCAGTGGTTGGAATGCCATCTATATATAATTCTGATGACGTTACAAATTCCAATGCAATATTAACTGGGTTGGCAGTTACTGATGTAGAAGCTACTACTTTTCTTTCAGACTGCACAGCTCAGAACGATGTTGTATTGGCTTCTACATCAGTAGATGTCAAAACACGTTAGGCTGAATTAGAATTTGTAACGGAACCAGAAGCTGGCATTCCAATCCCTGAAATGGAAAAGCAAATGGATACATCATACACCCCCAAAAATGTAAGGAAGAGAAAAACAAAACTTTTGGGTTCAGGTTCCAAACCAAGTAAATTATTAATTTATGTGTTAAATCATTTTAATTATTTATTTAATTTCTAGAAACACCTAACCAAAAAATCCATCAGGATTATAATAGGTTAACCGAAAAAAGAGTAGAATTAACAAAGTTACTAATAAAGCAAGCTAAAGAAGAGCATGCCAAAAAATGGAGTTGCTGGATGTGGAAATACTATTAAAAAAAGAAAAGCAGGCTTATTATAATCACATTATTATTTAAGTAGTATTTAAATTTTTTTAAATAAAAAAAAATTCTTTTCTTAAAACTAAATATTTTGTTGTAAATTTTCAAAATAACCAAGCATTTCATCCCTACGTGTTCTGTCTTCGTTGCCCCTCTCTGGTAAAAGATTGTTCTCCCATTCTTCCATCTCAATCTCCTCCTCATTAGGTGGTAAATTGTCCTTCATGTTGATACACATGTTGTGTATTACTGCAGTGGCGACAATTACAGGCTGCACTCTATAAATAATGAGACAGGAATATATATGACCAACTATTTCAAGGTTTATTCATACCTTTCAATTGAAATTCTTAATTCCAACCGCAACACCTGGAATCTTCTTTTCCAAGTGCCATATTGGCGTTCAACCACATTTCTTGTCCTAATTTGGGACTCATTATACAGCCTCTTCGCTTCCCGCTGTGGCTGGTCTATTGGTACCAACAGATAGTTCCTACAGCAATATAAATTAGAAAAATCTGATATGTTACAACATTTAATATTTTATTACTTATTTTGGTACCCACCATCTCCCAATAAAATTCCGTTTCGAAATTCACCAATTTCTAAACGGTGTTTCAATGTACAGTTATTAAATATTGTTTGATCATGTGTTGACCTTGGCCACCTAGCAACAATATCGAATATTCTCATATTAGCATCAGATACCGTTTGAACATTAATAGAAAAATAACCTTTTCGGTTACGAATATTTTCAGCTACCTCTCCACCTAAAATTAAATAGAAATGTTGTTTACATACAATAAAAATCAAAACTTATATATTAACATACCAGGGGATTGAATGCGTACATGGGTACAATCAATTGCACCAATCACACATGGGAATCGTGCAATATTATAAAATTCCCTCTGTGCAGCAGGTATTTCATCACCTTCCGGCATTTTGCAATACCTTGGCCGTAAATTGGCAATGGCGCAACTAACATCATGCACAACTTTGGCATGATGTTAGTTGGCACATTAAATTTTAAAAATTGTATTAAATTACTTACGTCAAGGATGGCGGTTTAGTTACTTCTTCTATTTGTTGGAGAAGAAAATGAAAGGTTTCCTTAGAAAGACGAAACCCGAACCGAATCCACTGGTTATGGTTAACACAAAAGTTATTTTTTAGGTAACATTAACTATGTGATAAATGCAGTGGTAGTAATCGATTTTTACGTTATCTTTTAGATAGCGCTAACTACAACTTTAACTATGAGTGGTAGTAACGGGCCTAAGGCTCATAGTTATTCTATGCGAACTTTAACTTCCATGTGAGCTCTACTGTCTTATCTTATAATTTTTTTTTGTTAAAACCAGCAAAACCCAAAACTAACGCATCATGGTTTGATTAATTCAAAAAAAATCAAAATCATGCCTATAATGGTTTAGGAAACTTTTGGCCGTCCTCTGACACTTTATTTTATAATAAATCTTGGGGCATCTTTCTCTTGAGTCGAACATTGAAGTTTCACCTTCTTAGTTGAAATTTTGCCGCACTAAAGCATTTGTTTATTTTATCAAAAATCTGTTTTGTTGTATAATTTATGAACTTGCTACTATGAACTTAATTATGTTTAGTTCATTGTAAAGTTAGTCATTACGTTTGAGATTGCAGATTTTTAATATTGGTAACAGAAGCATTTCTCCAGATAGGACAAGCATCAGTTACCATTAATCTGGTTAGTAATTACACTTGGTCTTTAACGTGATCTTTCCTATTTATTATAGAAAATAATTCTTTCAATTGAGCATAGCCCAGGTTGAGTTTATTGTTGATGTGAATACCAAATTCAGACGTTGATCTAGATCAAACATTTTTTCAAACATTTCTGATATTGTTTTTTTATAAATTGCTATCTCTAATGAAGTTTAGTGTTAAAAACTGAAAGATAAAACGTTTTTCTTTTCGCTGACGTAGACCCTTTGTAGGTTGCTATAAAATCCCTGGGGTTCGATAGAGACCACTTTGGGAATCACTGATCTAGATGAACTCCTAGATCATTATAGATGGTGGACCAAGTTGATTGCTTTATCATCATTAACAAAATACCTATCAGTTTTATTAAAATTGTTCCATATTAACATTGCGATTTAATACAATTTGGTTGGGTTGTTTTTAAAGAATCACATCTTCTGTTCTAGAAATGTTAAAAAAAGTGAAATTCACTATAAATATTTTAGAAGGATTTGTGAAGGTTTTGTTGTGTATATTTTGAGATAAGAAAAGATGTGATATCTTTTCTTATATAAATCATGAAGAAATCAAATTTTCGATTAATATTCTATAAGGATTGAGCTTTAGTTTAAGTCCAAGTTGATGTCTTCATCTTCATTAAGATTAAAGCTATCAACTTCCATAAAAATTAATTGACGTTTTGTCTTAACAAATTTGGGTAACTGTATTTCGAAAATCAGATCCCTTCTTATAGAAATCATGAAAAAATGATACTTGGCATAAATATTCTATAAGAATTGAGCTTTAATTTAAGTCCAAGTTGATTTCTTCATCTTCATTAACATTAAAGGTATCAACTTCCATAAAAATTAATTGACATTACGTCTTAACAGTGTTGGGTTGTTATATTTCGAAAATCACATCTCTTTATTTGGCATAAATATTCTATAAGAATTGAGCTTTAATCTAAGACCAAGTTGATGTCTTCATCTTCATTAAGATTAAAGATATCAACTTCCATAAAAATTAATTGAATAATTTCGAAAATCAGATGTCTTCTTATACAAATCACGAAGAAATGAAATTTTGCATAAATATTCTATAAAGAATGAGCTTTACTTTGAGACCAAGGTTAATTGCTTCATCGTCATTAACAAAATAGTTATTAGTTTTATTAAAATTGGTCGATGTTAACATTGCGATTTAATACAATTAGGTTGGGTTGTATTTAAAGAATCACACCTTCTGTTCTAGAAGTGTTAACGAAATGAAATTTACTATAAATATTGTAGGAAGTTTGTGCTTTAATTTTGTAGTTGGTGTTTTTTCATCTTCATCAAAATTATAGTTATCACCTTCCATAATAATTAATTGATATTACGTCTTAACAAAGCTGGACTGTGTACGAATCTCTTCTTATGCAAATCATGAAGAAATGAAATTTGCCATAAATATTCTATAAGGATTGAGCTTTAATTTAAGACCAAGTTGATTGCTTCATCTTCATTAACAAAATAGCTGTTAAAATTGTTCCATGTTAACATTGCGATTTAATACAATTTGGTTGGGTTGTCTTTAAAGACTCACACCTTCTGTTCTAGAAATGTTAAAGAAATGAAATTCGCTATAAATATTTTGGAAAGATTGAGCTTTAATTTAAGTTCAGGATGTCTTTATCTTCATTAAGATTAAAGCTATCAACTTCAATTAATTGACATAACGTCTTAACCAAGTTTTGTTGTGTATATATTGAGAATCACATGTTTTCTTATATAAATCATGAAGAAATCTAAATTTCCATTAATATTCTATAAGGATTGAGCTTTAATTTAAGTTCAGGATGATGTCTTTATCTTCATTAAGTTTAAAGCTATCAACTTCAATAAAAATTAATTGACATTACGCCTTAACCAAGTTATGTTGTGTATATTTTGACAATCACATCTCTTCTTATACAAATCATGAAGAAATTAAATTTTCCATAAATATTCTATAAGGATTGAGCTTTGATTTAAGACCAAGTTGATTGCTTCATCTTCATTAACAAAATATTTATCAGTTTTATTAAAATTAGTCGATGTATATTGCGGTTTAATGCAATTAGGTTGGGTTGTCTTTAGAAAATCACACCTTCTGTTCTAAAAATGTTGAAGAAATGAAATTCACTATAAATATTTTATAAAGATTGAGCTTCAATTTAAGTCTAAGCTAATGTCTTCATCTTCATCAAGATTAAAGTTATCACCTTCCATAAAAATTAATTGACGATTTGTCTTAACAAATTTGGGTTATTATATTTCGAAAATCAGATCTCTTCTTATACAAATCATGAAGAAATGAAATTAGGCATAGATATTCTATAAGGATTGAGCTTTAATTTAAGTCCAAGTGGATGTCTTCATCTTCATTAGGATTAAAGATATCAACCTCCATAGAAATTAATTGACGTCGCGTCTTAATAAAGTTGGGTTGTTATATTTATTTTTTTATTATCAGATCTCTTCTTATATGAACCACGAAGAAATGAAATTTGGCATAAATATTCTATAAAGACTGACCTTTAATTTGAGACCATCACACCTTCTGTTCTAGAAAAGTTAAAGAAATGAAATTCGCTATAAATATTTTGGAAAGATTGAGCTTTAATTTAAATTCAGGATGTCTTTATCTTCATTAAGATTAAAGCTATCAACTTCAATTAATTGACATTACGTCTTAACCAAGTTTTGTTGTGTATATATTGAGAATCACATCTCTTCTTATACAAATCATGAATAAATCAAATTCTTCATAAATATTCTATAAGGATTTAGCTTTGATTTAAGACCAAGTTGATTGCTTCATCTTCATTAACAAAATAGTTATTATTTTTATTAAAATTAGTCGATGTATATTGCGGTTTAATGCAATTAGGTTGGGTTGTCTTTAGAAAATCACATTTCTAGTTCTGATGTTGAAGAAATGTTGAAGAAATGAAATTCAACATTTCTTTTGTTTGTTTCTTCATTCAATAAACATTTTATAAAGGTTGAGCTTTAATTTACGTCTAAGCTAATGTCTTCATCTTCATCAAGATTAAAGTTATCACCTTCCATAAAAATTAATTGACATTACGTCTTAACAAAGTTGTATTGTGCATATTTCGAAAAACATCTCTTCGTATACAAATCATGAAGAAATCAAATTTGCCATAAATATTCTATAAGGATTGAGCTTTAACTTAAGTCTAGGTTGATGCCTTTATTTTCATTAAGATTAAAGTTCTCAGCTTCCATAAAAATTAACTGACGTGTCTTAACAATGTTGGGTTATGTTTCGAAAATCACATCTCTTCTTATACATATCATGAAGAAATGAAATTTGGCATAAATATTCTACAAGGATTGAGTTTTAATCTAAGACCAAGTTGGTTGCCTCATATTTATTATCAAAATAGTTTTCAGTTTTATATTTACAGCAATTTCTTAATTTTAAATTCAAACCAAAAAAAAAAATGTTAAACAATTTTTATCTCAAACGTTCTACATCAAATATATCATTTTGGAGTGTAGGATCCCAATTTTAATTTGGTATATAAATAGTTTCTTTAACGTCATAATCACGTTGATATAAATTTGGAGTAAATTTTATAATTTTCGATTGAAACCAAAGACACAGTTGTATTTTTTTTATATCAACACATTGTTAATTAAATATATCATGTATTACATATCATTTTAAAGAATAAGATCCCAACTTTAATTTGGTATACAAATATTTTTTTTATTACAATCACAACAACCGCATTGTTTGAATTAAATTCCGAGTTGAATTAAAGTATTTTTCTAATTTTTGATTAAATCCAAAAAAATACTTAACATTTTTTAGAAGATCAATCAATCAATCAAAAGATCAAAAGATCTCAAGCTTAATTTGGTATATAAATCATTTCTTTAATACCATAATAACGTCAGTTACAAAATACCTTTCTTTCCTTTCTTGATCTAGACCTAGATTGAGTAAATTTCGAATCTTTGAAAGTTTTCCATAAGTTATCGGTAAGGAACATTTATAATTTCGTCAAACTGGGTTTGAATCGAAATGACAAATCTTGTCAGATTCATCAAATAGAAACCTATTAAAGCTTCTGTTAATGATATCAATAATAATGTAAAATATGAGAATGAAATAAAGAATATTTGAGAAAGAAAAAATTCTTGATTCAATTAACTTTAACTTCCTCCACCCTCTTAATTCAATTTGAACGTAGCTACCGGCGATGCACAATAAAACTTTGATAGAATTATTGGCGTCCCCAACTTGGAATATACTGAGAGAGGCAAAAACTTTTCTCTCTTCTCACCACGCGACCCTAACGCAATTAATAACCGCTAACGATCTTCGTGATTATCAATTAATCGGCGACCGTCGTTGAAACGTGTGTACGTGCTTGAGTATGGGAAAATGTCTTGCACGATGACCACAGGCCATAACTATGCAACGAAGAAATGCTCAACACCAAATCTATACATATACATACAGTAACGGAAATTTTTCTCCCCCAAAGAAATGTAAATCAAAATTAATACGTCTTCGTTAAAAATTTTGTGAGAGAAAAATAGATAACTTACCGTGAGAAAAAAAGGATAATAAAAAATTGTGAGGGATAGAGGTTACCCTTAGGTGCATAAAAAAGAAAGACTAAATTTTGCATGATTTTTTTAGCGAATTCTATCGTACCTTCTGGAAGGTAAAAAACTATCACCCCTAGGAGTTTCAGGGTCTGGAATACTTGTGGGAAAAAGTTACCCCCCAGATTTTTTATTCATCACCGTGATTAAAGACGTTATTTATAATACTGCACAATGTAATATGTAAATTAGATCTAACCGAAAC
Source organism: Onthophagus sagittarius (assembly GCA_036711965.1). Classification (NCBI taxonomy): domain Eukaryota; kingdom Metazoa; phylum Arthropoda; class Insecta; order Coleoptera; family Scarabaeidae; genus Onthophagus; species Onthophagus sagittarius. The sequence goes on from JASERS010000005.1 coordinate 34,438,216, forward strand.
TTGTGTAAAAAAAATTAAATAAATTGAAAACAATGTATCAGGTTGTCATTTTTTTTGTTGTTAGTTTTTTTTTCCATTGTATAACGGTCCCTAGGGATAAATTAAAAAAATATTTCTTAATTGGTGTTTAATTTGTATAATGTTGGGATAAATCAATAGATGTTAACGGTTTTTAATTTTTTTTTTGCTGTTTTTTTATGTAATAACTCTAAAACTAAATTTATTTTTATTCCTCCTTAAAAAGTTTAACTTAATATAACTAATTATCCCCTGTATGATTTGGCATGTGCTCAACTCAAAAAAGGTTTCAAAAAACATTTAGGAAAAAAAATAAATCATCAAAAATGTCCCCGCATAAAAAACTGGCCTTTTTTGTGAGCACCTGGGCACCCTGACCCTTTATTATTAGGCTAAGTATGCGGGTACAAAGGGGTGAAAAGGTCTGTCGACCGGCAAAGTGCCTGGTAGGAAGCAAAAAAAATAGGAAGGTACAAGACGATAAAATAAAAAAAAACGTCAGGCACGATTTTGCTTTATGTAAATAGTTTTTATGTAACATCCGGTTCGATTTATTTTTCATCCACATCAACCCTTTTTAAAAATCCATTAAACATTCTACATCGGTTTGCGCAGATTTAATGCATTATATTATTGTTATTTATGTTTTTAAAAATAATGAAAGATTTTCTTATTTTAAAAGGTATTTTGTAACTGACGTGAATATGGCATTGAAGAAATGATTTATATACCAAATTAAACTTGAGATTTTATCTTCTAAAAAATGTTAAGTATAATTTTGTTTTTAGTTTGAAATAAAATACAAAAGTAGCACATAAACTGTTTATTTTACTCTGCAGCGAAATTGTATCTAGCATATTTTCAAGATTCAAAAAGAAACTAGTAACTGAACTGGAATTAGAACTGACACTAGTATTATTACTTGGACTAATACTAGAATTATTTTAGACAAGTTTGACCAGTAAGGATGGGAACACTGTTTTGTACTAAAATCGGTACCATGTTGAAACAATCAATCCTGTCCCATATTTTTGGCAATTTGTGTGCGGTTTTGGGCGGTTTGTCGGCAGTTTGAAGATAAATATCTTCTTATGACAAATTGTATCTCTTCCAAAACATATAAAATAAAATTTAACAACAAATCGTCGAGATCAAATGCAGGTAAAATTATTTAAAAAAGCATGTTGATCAGTCTTGATGATGTGAAACCATCCTACACTATAATGGTTATATCGCTGTGCTTTATAGTGTTTATTTGGAACTTGGAATCAAAGCCTTTGCCTGAACCACGGCGTATTCATAACATGCCATCATATCAAAACATCAAACTTTGTCTCATTGCATCATGTAATAAGCATTGGTTCATTTGATCCAGTTTCTGAAAAATGTATGGCATTCAAAATGTGTAATATTTTTTTAAAAGGCATACAGTAAAATAGGAGAGCTTCTAGTTTTAGTCCTAATAATAGTTCTAGTATTATATTGTTGTTTTGTTAAAGCTCAAGATCTGCAAAAATATTTTTTTTGTTATTTCTGACCATAATCATTCAGCAAAGCAAAATTATCGCATCTCTCCAACATCAGAAAAATGTTGGATTTAAGTCGATTTAACCCTCTTTCTGCTTACAATTAGAATTGTGTAACTAAGGTGAAGTGAGTAACTGGAACCCAGTTACTAGGAAAATTTCTTAAAATTTAAATCCAATTGAATGTCTGAACTGATGCTATATATCAATTTAAGTATCTTTGCTAAAAATGAGAAATAGCCACAAATTTGATTTTAACTGTTACCTTTTGGCAAAGAACTAGAATCAAGAATCATAGAACTAGAATCATTCCGGTTTAGCCGTACATTTATTTAGATGGCTAAACCCTAATATTTCTAAAAGATGAGACTGATTTTCGCAATTAAATTATGGATCTTTATTTTATTAATCAGCTTATACCGGTTTCGCCTAGTTATTTCGGCATCTTCAGAAAGCTTTCTGTATATATAAAGAATACAAAACAATATTAATTACAAAATATTCCTTATCACCATTATTATTTTCTTTGTCGTCAAATTCATAAAGTTGGAATTTGGTTTTGTATAACCACATTGCAGTTTATAAATTCCGTTATCATTCAGTTCGTTAATGTTATCTTTATTATTTCTTAAAAGTTTTGCTATTGTGTTGATATTTTTGTATGAGATTTTTATGTTAAGTGTATCCTTTTAGTTTCTTATTAATTCTGTCTTGATATTGTATGGAATGATATTGTATGGATGATATAGTATGATTGAATTTGGTGAGATAATGTCTTTTTTGATAAATTTACCATTATTGTTTACTATTTGTCTAATTGTGTTAAGCTCCACCATCGCTTTTTCTTCATTGAAGTTGGATGTGAGGGACCTGTCTATTAATGAATAGAAAGCCGAAAATTTATGTGAAAGTGCGTGATAGGAGTCATATGGGATTGCTATGTCAGTTTGTGTCTTTTCTATAAATATCGAATGTATTTATATTACAGGGTATTATCCTTCTTTTCGGTTATAACGTCCAAAAAATTGCCTCTTCCATCTCCATCGTGAATTTTATGTTTTGCTGCAAACCATTAATGTATTTTAAAATGTCATCCACTTCATATCCATTACTACTTCTTCGCCTTCCAGATTGAAAAGAAAAACATCAGCTAACATTCCACTCAATAGAACTTCTTCTCAATTGAACAGAAGTGTGTACCATGTATATCTGAAATAGTTTTAGTAAGTTAGAGCTGTCATTATGGTCCGTTAATGTGTCATTTAAAATTTCCTTCATTATTTCTAGAGTTTTCTTCTTGGGAATATTTATGATGTCTCGTGATCAATCGTGAGCACATCTTACAACATAGGAACCTTTAACTTATCAAGTTATCCAAATTATGTGGTTTATGAATCTACACATGGTTCTTTAGAAACCCCCATATGAAAAGAATCACATATTGACATGTCATGTGATCTTGGGAGTCATGGGATATCGCTGAAACGTGAAATGAGGCATCCAGCAAAATCACGAAAATCGGACGAGAAAATAAGAAGTGCTCACGAATGATCAACAGCTCTTGGCTCAAATGATAGACGATTATCAAATAATAGAAACTAATTCAAATAGAATGTCTTGACTTATATTACTTATGGCAATAATTTATTACCAATTTTTTACAAATGTTTTCAATTTTGACGCTTAATCAGACTCCTATGCTTAGTTACTGCGATTATGATCAGTTAATTAATAAAAACTTTCTGACCATAATTACAACACCAACAACTACTTGAGATTTGTAAATGTAAGCTGTAAATGATTTAATGACTCCCGAGTCCATTGATTGAAGTCAATTGGTTTCATTCGGTGGCAGGAAGTACAACCTTCACACGTTGGTCGAAATTATATAAATGGGATTTGGTTTAATTGGCAATAACACTCGACCACAGGTATGAAGTGATAGTGAAGTCTAAACCAGTTCTCAAAAAGAGAAGATGTCATCCAAATTTAAACATTCGACTTCCAAATGAAGGGCAATCTAGTTTTAGATTTTATATTTTTGAAGCTCTTGAATTTTGTGGAAACCTGGAAGAGCTTTTTATAATTCGCGATAAACGTTCTCTTTCTAGAAGAAACCCCGTCTTCTTCTGCCATTACCTGGAGTATCCTGGATACAGAAACGCAGTTCTTGCGAAGCGCTTGGCGTTTCTTCAATTTTTGCAATACTATGCCAATTACAACAACCATTGAAATGGCTAAACCAGGCTGTACTAGCTTTAATATTTCATCTGTAGCTTCCTTCCCAGCTTCTATCATTCAAAAGTTAACATAACTTTAGACCACACCGTGTTCTGATTAGACCGACAATTTCTCATTCTTAATTATCATACAATATTTTTAACATTTTTCCATCTCAGCGTTAGTACCATGAACAAAACCATGAATTGACGAATGAAGCTTGAATGAAATGGGTTGGGTTAGGTTGGGTCTGTGTGTTTTATAATTGTTGATTCCAAAATTCTTGAAACTTCTTTGCCAAATCGCAAAATTTAATTTTTACATCGAACTCTTAAGGCTTCTTTTCTTGGTTGATATAAATCAATCAGTATCAGTTCTACTTGGATGACATAGTTACAAAGGTACAGTCTTTTACAGTCACTTGAGTAAATTGTAATTGTAATTAATGTTTCTATGTGCAACAAACACGTTTGAACTGTAGTTAATCACAATGTGCTAAGGTAAATGGGGAATCAAACTGAAATCGCGTAACTCTGCATTTACGTAAAACAAAGTAACGCAAGTGAGGGAAATCACTATATTAGGTCTATTGTTATTTCTAGTTTTAGTTTGATATAAATATACAATAATTTAAGACTGAATATCAACTAAAAATAGAGCCAACACTAACGCTAGAGCTAATACTAGACCTACAATGAAAAGCATTTTGGTTTATCCGTAATTCTCTTAAGACGGAATCAAATCCAACCCAACCCAACCTCACTTCAGAATTAACACTAGATTTAGAACTAGACACATTAGGGTTTAGCCGTCTAAAGAGACGTACGGCTAAATCCTAATGTTTCTAGTTCTAAGTCTAGTGTTAATACTAAAGCTAGATTGTAGGTCTAGTATTAGTTAACTTTTAGTTTCAGAAGAATTACTGAAGAACCTAACTTCAGAACTAACACTAGATTTAGGAACGGAAAGTTTCCAATTTTTCAAGAATGTTAACAATTAAAAAAAATCGAGTGTATGTAGGGCGCCGCGGAAAAAATTCCGATCATTTGAGGAGCCTCATGTCGAAAAAGATTGGAAACCATAGATTATGGTATGATATTACCATTAATCTGATTTAGAGATTATTGTAATATTTTTAAGTTTATGTGTAAACAACTATTGTTATTCCTTTTTATTAAAAAAGGAACTATTTTTGGATTAAACAGTCTGGTTTGTTACAGTTTTTTTTTTAATTTATAAAAACCTCAAAATATTCATCTTAGGTGTGTACCTTAGGAAATAAAATTCCATGTATTTAACAATACTGTTAGAGATTGATATCTTTTGCGCAGATTCAAGTTTGTGACATTTTCATTGGTTCCCAAATTGGATTTATTTGACCCAATCCTTAAAGGAAGGGTGTTTCTATGGTGAATAATGGATTTGACCAGTGGTCATCCTAACTTTAGAGCATGCGTTTCGCGTTTATTTTTCGAGATTAATAACGTTGCGGAAGAAGCCGTATAAAGAGGATCTAGGTTGACCCCTGACCAAAAGGGAACCTGTGGGGGGAAGGGAGATCTTTTCCGTAACAGCGGGCCCGTAATCGGCACATCCGCTAATAACACTAGATCCTCGTTAATTAACGCCCGGTTGAGGCTATTTTAATGCGAACGAACGAACGGAGAGCCTCGTTGGACCAGAGGCGTTCGTGAGAAGGTTCACATACGACACGCTCGACACAGATTCTCCACGAACTCACCTCGATTATTTATTTCGCCCGGACATTATTATTGTTTGCCAACGTGGGTTGCGTGTTGAAACGCAATAAACGACGAGTTTGACTAATTATGTGAAAATAAGAACGAAATGTCTTAATTATTTTTGTCGATATTTGCGCAAAAACTTTGTCATCGTCGTCACCCTTCGATGAAAAGCATCAAAACACGTCAATTAATCCACGGCTTTCATAACCTTTTCCAGATAAGCGTTATTCTTTGACCCTACACAGAACCAAATGTCGAAATCCCTTACAAATATGAAAGAGTATTATTCATCCCCTAATATGCAGCAATATGAATCATACTATTTTTTGAGATGGAAAAAAGTTACTAACTCGATTTAATAACGATTAGAAATTGTATATACTATGACCTAGGATAAAATTTAATTAATTTCGATCGTTAATCTTTTACGAGTTGTGTATTTGTAATAGACCATAGAATGAGCCGGGCACAAAATATAGTAACTCTTTCATAACGGTAATCTGGACATAAAAACAATTAACCGTTAAAAGTTTTTGTGACGAAAAAAAGTTTAAAACATACGCGATGCAGTAGGAAAGAAACTTCATGGTTTTCTAACGACAGTTACCTCCCTGCAATTGGGATAGGTCGGGTTTAGTTGGGTGAATGAAAAAAAGTGTGAAAAAGTAAGGGTGATAAAAAACAATGGATCCGTGGGTTTGATGCTTCAAAAAAAATTGTTTGGGTAAGCTTTTTTATAAAGGTTGTTATAATTGAACGTGATATACCGCGATAGTAACCCTTATGTGGCATTTCTAGTGAATAAAAAGGTTGATTATAAACTAGGTTTTGTTTGTAAAAAACATTAAAAAAAAATTGAACAAAAGAGGTTTGGGTGTTATCTCATTAAGAACAAAAATATTCTTAGAATAAATATAATATACGGTACATTTAATACGTCAATAACAAGAAACAATGAATCTTAAGTATTGGTGTGTATTATACAATAATATTCTTCAATTGAATATAGCTCTTTTTCAACTAAATAGTTCTTCATTTCAATTTTAAATTTTTTATAATTAATTTTCTTCATCTTTATCAGTAAGGGATTGTATAATTTAATCGAAATATACATAAAAGTATTTTGCGAATTCTAAACTCTGTGTAACGATGGTAACAACTTATCTCCATAACGTGTAATATAATTGTTTTGGGAATCTTTATTTCGCTCCAATGTCTCTTTTTGTTCATGAACATATTGAAACCAAGAAAGAATAAAACATTATGGTATTGTTAATATACCTAAACTCTTAAAATGTCCACTGCAACTTTCCCTTTGGTCTAGTTTCTTCAAGATTCTGATTGCCTTTTTTAGCATTTTAAAAATCTCACTAGCCTCTTTTGACGCAACTTCTCACTATACGTTTTTGACCTCTTTTCTTAGCAATATTTTTGATATTACCCTGAGGGAGTATAGGGAAGTTGCTAATTTCTCTTTTAATAACTTGATATGATCTTTCCAAGACAGGATTTCTGACAATGTGATACCTAGGAACTTCGTTATTTGATTTGTAACCTCTTGTGTTTTCTTGGTATAAAAGGTAGGTATATGTGTTTTTTCTCTGGTTATCTGTAAATTTGTAAATTTTTAACTGTAAAAATTTTTAGTTGTATTTATAAAAGAAGTATCGTCCGCATAGAGACACATAGAGTCTGTGTTAATACTTTGAGGTAAGTAATTGATGTACAACAAGAACAAGACGGAACCCAATACAGAACCCTGTGGTACCCCCATTTCTACTTTTATCCATTCTGATATTCCTTCTTTCTAATGTACCTGTTCTTATCTATCCTGAAGATAGGACCTAATTAATTTATATCCCTTTCCTCTAATTCCATATCTTTCTATCTTCTTCAAAAGAAGATAATAAGATAATTACATTAGTCGCTAAAACTGGTAAGGTTACTTAACTGCATGATCTTCGGCCGATAAATATTTCAACAGTATTTTCAAAGATATTTGAAAGAATATTATCCATTAGGTTATGGATGAATATTCTATACTCCCTACTTTTCAGTCTGGTTTCCACTCTGGTTACAGCTACACAACGACACTTTTGCATATTATGGATCATATTTTGTGTGGAACTGATAACGGATTAGCGACAGCTTTGGTCTTACTTGATTTCTCTAAGTGCTTGTAGTATGAATGTTGGAATACTTAAGTTCATAGGATTGTCTCGGTCTGCGCTTGCACTTGTCCAAAGCTACTTGCGTAACCGTTCTTGTAATGGTGAGTTATCTTTACCAGCTAATATCATATCGAGTATCCCACCGGGTTCCATACTTGGGCCAATCCTTTTTTCAATATCTACGTCCCAGCTATGCTTGGTATTGAAACACTGTACTTCGCATATGTATGCTGATGTCATCCAACTCTTCTACACATGTCATTGTGACTGAAAATAATGTAAATACTGATTTACAAGCTTTACTTGATGTTGCTGATAAACATTCTATGACAATCAATCCCTCTAAATCCTCGTTAGTAATCTTCGGGAGTCAGAGGATTCAAATATTTTGCAAACTGCTGGATGTGCAAGGAATTTCGGTTTCAGCATCAATTGTAGGCCATATAGCCAGTCTTCAACTCTAAAACTGCTTTATAACAGTAGACACTTATTAAATCAGCGAGTCCGAATACATTTATGTAACAATTTTTAATCAAGGGGATGTATTGTATGGCTTTTGTATTGATAATATGCAGAAAGTGAGAATTCAAAAAGTTTGAAATGCTTGCTCACGGTTCATTTATGGTATTCCTAAGCATAAAAGTAAATCATACAAGTTCAAATGGGTGGGCTGGTTGAATATGTCATGTAGGAAGGACATGTGTATGGTGGAAGAAAATGACCACCATATTTGTTTAACAAAATTCGAACAGACGTCCACAACATTAATATTACGCATAAGCACACATTAACAATACCTCAACGTAGAATGGAAAGTTTCAAAAAACCTTTTCTGCTTTGCATGCCTAAATAATTCAACGATTTTACACTTCTAGAGAGGGCCAATGGAAACAGCAGACACATAACATTTTAATTAAGTTTCTTTCACGTTACGCTGCATGTTTGGTTGGGTTAATAAACATTATCATTATTATTATCCTTCATCCAGTCGATATTATTGACCGATAAAATTATTATTTATTAAAAGGACAAAAATTGCCTCTAGAAGGGAAAAAGGTGTTGTACAAAAAGAAATTGCAGCTCTAGAAATTTTCGAGTATATAATTAATGGTAATAAAACTTTTATTATTGCTTTAACCCTTGTATACAGGATGGTTCAAAAAACCGCCCACAGACTTCTAGGGTAGATAGGGTAGAATTTTTGGTAAAGTGTCATTAATCTCTCAATTTTCTTCCAAATGTTTATAGCAACAGTTTTTAAGTAATTTACAGTTCTCCAAGCTGCCACCACTCTAGTCTTTTGATGGGTATTCTTGTAGCAATAAATGTTGGACATATTGTAAATGATATAATCGTTGCTCGTAAACTATTGTCCATACAGATAACTGTGATATTTAAATTTAAAGTAAGTTGATTATATATGTTAGTTTTCTTAAAAATTGGTGCTCTAATTTACCACTTAGGCCCAATTGGACGCCTTGTTCATCCTCTAGTCACATCAACCAGCCCAAGTATTTATCAAAATGAAAAGGATTGGCCATTTCTTCCCAAAAGTCTTCATTCTAAGGTCGATCAAAGAAGAACAATCATAATCAGATGTGTTCTACAGTCTGATTGCTCTGTTCACAGATTTGACAGAAACTCAACGTGTTTCAAATTATGACGGTGCTTATTTATCTTACAGTGCCCCTTACCAAATTTATGACTAACAGAATTGCGCTTCTTCCAAGCCCTACGAAGAATTGAGTTGTTGTTGAAAAATATTTGTTGCACTGCACCCCTTCAAAACGATTATATGAATACGTCGTTACAAAAAAACAGACAACAAGATAATCTTGATAAACTCTTCAGTGTTACTTGGTTTTTGTAAGACCTAATTTAATAAATAATTGATCACTTCACAAAAGAATACTGCACTTCACGAAAAATACTGCCCGTTTGAACAAATTAGCAGTGATGTAGAATAAAAATATTTATGCTTTTACATTAATTTACTTTCAGTCAATTGTGTTATTGATGTGGATGTAGAGAAATAAAACCAAGGAAAACAAATTTGACTCATTTACCTATGACACTGCCAAGCTGTTTGTAGAACTATATGGGTGGTACAAGATGTCTCATAATGTACATAAAATCTTTTACATGGCTCTATTGCCATCAAGCTCTTGTTCCCATAGGGCAGCTTTCAGGAGAGGCACAAGAGGCAAGGAATAAGATCTTGAGGTCATTTAGAGTTCAGCATACTTGAAAGTCCTCTTATGTAAAGACATGCGAAGAGCTAGTTCACAAGGCAGATGACATTCTAAAAAGTCTTATTGAAGAAGTTGAGTCCAGAAGCAATGGGTTGTCAGTGGAAGAGGATATAGTTGATGAGCAGCATTGAAATTATGCTTTTTTATGATAATTTATTTTATTCTTCCGTTTTATTTTACAGTAATTTTTCCCAAACAAATATTAAAACTGAAAATTGTGTTTTGAGAACTAAAACATTTACTTTTTTTTCATATATCATTTTCTGCTCTTTTTCTAAACTTCTATATAATAGAATTCTAATGCCACAAAATATTGGTAATTGATTTTAAAAAGGAAAGTTATCCAATTTATCAAGAAAGTTTACTATTTAACAAAAATTAAAAAAAAAGAACCGATTATTACTAAAAAAAGATTGGTAACCTCTATTATATAATATAATATATGTGAGTATAGACTGTTAATTATCTTGTGGTATGATTAATATTACTATATTAAAATATGAAAAAGTTCCCCGCCAAAGTATGTATTTGCATACGTTCCGGTATCTGCAAGGAATCTACAGTTATCTTTAAATGTATATACATGCATTTCATTTAATCACGTAAATGACAACTATACGTATATTACATGATTAACCACAACTTATTTCCAAACATATTTCAAACTTATCGTAAGATTAACGATTTCGCGCCATAAATTAATCAAAAATTATTTAATAATACTTAATTAGGACTTATTTTAAAACACTTTATTGGTTGTAATTTAAATCTTCCGAGTATCAACAGGATGGTCAAAGCAACAGTAATTTCCTTACGTTAAAATATTATGATTTAATCCAATTAATCCAAATGTGTCTACAATCATAATCAAGAAATTTTGAATAAGGTCAATATTAGAATCCGTTATGCTATAATAAATTCAAAACCTAAAATCTGCATGACTAAAGTTTATTGTTAATATTATCGCTTACAGTAAATCTCGCGTATACACTCTAAAATCTTTTTGATCTTCCCAAATGGTTGGTATGAAATTAACGGGAAAATTATATCTCTTAACTCCCTAAAGCCTTCCAACACCAACAAGAATAATAACGTTTTGTGACATACTTGTTTTTTGTATGGCGTTGAATAGAATTTTTCTTTTAACCAAACCATCGGTTTTACATTGATTTCGGTAGCTTGAGATCCTCCGGGCTGAGATTGAGATGACTGGGGATTTTCTGGTTGAGAATTAACTGGTTGGGATTCATTTGGTTGCGAGTTACTTGGTGGTGGTTCTTGTGCAGCGACTTCATCTTCGAATGTAACTTTAGAGGATGTTTTTGCCATTTTTTACTTTTTTTATTATATATTTTTTTAAATAAATTTTTGATTATTGTGTCAAAAATGTCAATGAATTTTTTGTTTGTAAATTTTTGATTATGATTTTTAAAACTGAAAATGAGGAATAACTTTTTATTTGGATTAGTGGACAAGGTATTTTCTTTTTAGTTTGACCCTTCGAAAAATTATCAATATTTGCCTTTTCGACGTTATCGCAAACACAAAGCTCCGTGTTTCGGACAGCCATCCCATTTACGCTATCTTATCTCTTTGCCAGTTTTTAATTTTCAAACGGACCGCCACACAGAGAAGAGGACCCTCGTCGTCCAACCGAGTGGTTCGTTATCAACAGCCGGCCGTTTATTATGTTTGCGGTAGTTAAACGGTACGGTCACATTCTACTTCCTGTGTATTCACATCACGTAACGTTTTTATAAATTGATCCAAACAATTTTTTTAAAATCTTGTTTACTCACAATTTTCGATCGAGAAAGTATAGAAAACCCAAAACTATTTTATGTATGTACAGTTGAATGAATTTTTGATGGAACATGATTCCTTTTTTCGGGGGTCCTTGTTGGTCCGATTCATTTGGACATAGGGTCGACGATAAAACGCGGACACAAAACGTGGACACGTGACCCATTTTTTCCGGAGGGTGAATATGATGTGATGACCTTATGCAATTTCGCATCGCGTACTGTCCACCAGTTTCGTATGCATATAGTGGATTTTTTGAAAACAGCTGCGGGCTAAATATTAGGGTGGCGACAAAACTCACCCTCAATAAAGGAAATCGAATCAAACGTGTACTTCCTGCTATTTTATTCATCACTGAGCTTCTATTGATTTTTAACCTTTTTGTGATAAAATTTGAAAATTGTAAATAAATTCTTTTTGACTAATAATTAAGCCATGATTAGTTAAGAAGTAAGTTTGTTGAATTACAAATGTGACAAAAAGATATGTATCTTAAGTTTTTAAAGCCTACATCAAACCTTTATGATGTTTGAAACTTGATTACGACTTTGCCATAAATCTTTATCATGCTAAGTGCCCTCTTTATCATCAAGACAATTCCTGACAAAATCTATATTAACTTTATTTCGAGCAATTAACATGTTCGCATCAATTTAAATTTGAATCAAGTGCCAAGTCTCGTATAAAATTTCTTCATATTTACTAAATCAGTATATGCCTCAAAGATACAAGAATAAATAAGATTTGATCAATCTATTAAAGTTATCAAGTCAATATGAAAAGGTAAATAAGTTTTGAAAATAGATAAACAACTCGTTTTGTCAGTATCACGTTAATTATTCCCTTTTCTCTGCTTGGGCAGTGTTGAAGGATATCAAAGTTTTGTTTGAGCTTAGAATATTATTCAACAATAGCTCTATTCTTCGTAGGGTTTGAAAAAAGCACCATTCAGTTATTTACCTTCATAATTTGAATCTCGAGACTGACGAAAACATCTAGTTATGATTGCCTTTCTTTGATCGACCTAAAAATGAGGGCATTCGAGGAGTAATGGTCAAATACAGATTATATCAGGAACATACCGTTGAGAGATGTATTGGGCTTTGGTAAATCCTTAGGCTGGTTGATGTGAGTAGAGGATACACAAGACATCCGATGGGGTTTAAGTAAAATGTGCGGAGTTTCAGTTGATCTTTGCCATCAAAAAAGAAATAATAAGAAAATGAGTGTTGGTGAGGAGTTGGTGATGGACAAAACTTCTTTCAGATAAAAGATAAGGCGATTATAACAAATCTACATCTAGAAACAAGATCTTGCTCGTAAAGTATTAATAATATTTTTCCACCTAAACAGTTCGCAGTGGTGCTTCAGTTGCATCACTGCACTTGGATGTAACCGACGATATATTGAAGAGAGTAGATGATGGATATCTCACTCCACTTGCTTTATTAGATTTTTTAAAAGCATTTGATGCATCACGAAACTTTATCTTTGATGTTGCACTATATAGGGTTATCTGATTTAGCCATATCTTTGCTTATATGCTATCTTGGTAATCGATTTCAACACGGGTCACACGTGACCCATAATTGTTCAAGGTTCTGTTCTTATTGTACTTGGCTTATACATTCCAACTTTATTCTTGCCAGAAATATTGTAAATATCACATATAAGCTGATGATATTCAAGACCATTAGAACTTTGAGCTTGATGAAGTGAATATCGCAATGGATCAGATGAACAATGACTTAGATAATTTAGAAGTCTAATTTTCTCGACTTTGTTTAACGATTAACCCTTCTAACCAGTTATTTTTGAATTGATAGGTAACTCAGCTCTTTTAAACAACCCTCATTTGTTTCTGCAAGGTGCCCATTTACCAACTTCCTATGATTTTCGCAATCTCAGTCGACTTTAGCGATGACTCACTCTAGCGATGCTCCTTTATAACTCATACGACGCTGATGATACTCGTCATATCCAGTTTATTTGTACTATTGCTTGATTTTTTTTTTAATCTGAGTCAATAAATATCTTTATTATTATTATTTTTCTTCCATTAGCAATATCTGTCCAATTTCCTTCTTTACTTAGTTTCTTTCTAAATATTTCTTATATATTTGTTGCTTATTCATTTTGCATCTCAATTGTGGCTGCTAATAACAGTTACCTGCCTCATTTCAGTATACTATTTTCTGCCTAGTTCCTTATTTTCTCCCCTCTTATTCTTCCATGAGCAATTAGCAATATCTGTCCAGTTGCTTTCTTCAGTATGACTCTTTCTAAACATCAAGTTTCCTGCTTATCATTGATTTTACATTTTAATACTGGCTACTAATAACGATTATCTGAAATATGTAGAGTTTCAGTTGGTCTTTGTCATCAAAAAAGAAGTAATAAGAAAATGAGTATTGGTAAGGAGTTCACTGCATAGTTCAGGACAATATGTCCGATGGCGATGGTGATGAACCAAATTTCTTTCAGATAAAAGATAATATGAAACAAAGTTTCGTTAACATGCATATGAAGTAATCGTCACCAGGTAGTTATAATAAAGCTGTATCTGTCGAGAAAGTTGTTTAGTATAAAATAGACAGCTATCTTAAAGTATACTATAAGTCATTAGATGGTTAACACAATTTAATCACTTTATATTCAGTACACACTGTGTAAAAATAAAACAATTCGCAGACAATGGTAGAATGCCAAAAATTATCATAATTCATCTTGAAAGCGTCAGGTTAGTTTTGGATAAAATAAAAACGAAATGGTAAGACAAAAGGCCATAAAACAAAAGGCGATATTCAGTGATGTTTAATTAACCTTCGGCCAATTTGGCAGATGAATTCTTCTATCTTCAACAACTTCGGTATTACCTTCATAGATGATATCAGAATTTATTGCTCCAACGTCTAAAATAGTAAAGAAACTTCTAAAAGGCCATAGACAGCAAAATCAAGAAACTAAGTTGCCTTTCGCTTATCCACTACCATATACCTATTTCGCAGACTCACGATCGATTTGGTCTTCAGAAAGACATGTAGATAATATCAGGACGTTTTTTTTGTTTTTTTTTTTATCCTTATGGAAACCAAACATGCTACTCGGTACTGGTATTTTATGATTTATGAATGCTTGCCAAAAAGTGTAGTTCTTTTACCAATCAATTATTTATCTAAAAGAATTGATCTTGAATTATTTGTCAAGTCTAGTACTATGTTTCCATTCATACAATATTTTTAATAGGTACAAAGCATCCAAAAGGATAAATATAAATACTTCCAGAACACTTCAAATGCTTTGTCGATATGGCTAGAACTGCTTCCAGAAGTCTTGACATTGCATTTGGAAGATTTGAAATGCTTCCAGAAGGTATGATACTGCTGTTAAAAACTTGAAGAATATAAATTCTTCCAAAAGAGCATCCATACAAAATTTTTAACGGTTTTAACATCGTTAGTCTAGAACAGACAGATGCAAAGATCGAATTACTCAAAAGCTCATTAAGCTCTGTACTCCAGCCATGTATATCAGGTCAATAAATATATAGCATTTGTGTCTAAGCAAGTTCTTTCTCTTGTATATACATTTTTTAATTTGGCTAGATAAATGTTTGTATATTTTACGATTTGTTTCTTCTATTATAAATAATCTGCAGCATAATTCCACCGATTTTGCGTTTTTCTACATGTTTTGTCTTTATCACTTTTGCAACTCCAAGGACTCTCATCAACTTCAGGTTCAACCTCCTCAATTTCTTCATGAGATTGTTCGGAATCGGTATTATCTCTATTATGTTCACTTGAAACGTCCCTTTCGATATCAAATTAATCATCATCTTCCATAGCTGTTTGATTCAGTCTCTGGCTACTAAAAGACTTAATTTACTTACTAAAACTTTATGACACACTAACACTAGAACTATCACTTGGATTAATACTAGATTTAAAACTAGAAACTTTGTGAAGAAGGTTAAACGTTAAACATTTTTTAAAAAAACGCACGATAAAACCCGAAAGTTTTTAGTTTTAGATCTAATATTAATCTTCCCTAGAAGTTATTCCCTTCTAAATCATAAGTAGTTATTTTTGAACTGATAGGTGATTCAGCTCTTTTAAACAACTTTCACTTGGTTCTGTAACGTGCCCATTTACGAACTTCTTGTGATTCTCACAATCTCGGTGTTATTATGGACTCTCGTTTTAACAATCAACATATGCTGTATCGACTTAGAGCTCATCTATGTGAAACATTAGTGCTCTCAGTCTTTAACTTTAGTGATGCTTTTTATAATTTATACATTGATGCTGATGATACTCGTCGTATCAAAATTTATTTGCACTACTGCATTATTTTTTTTATTTAAGTCAATAAGTATATTTATTATTATTATTTTTCTTCCATTAGCAATATCTATCCAATTTCCTTCTTCAGTTAGTTTCTTTCTAAATATTTCTTATATATTTGTTGCTTATTATTCATTTTGCATCTCAATTGTGGCTGCTGATAACAGTTAGCCGTCTCATTTAAGTATACTATTTTCTGCCTATTGCCTTCCTTGTATTTACAACAAAAGGAGTATTCTCAACTCCTTTCTTCCTGTTCAGCCTCCTTTCCAGTGTTTTTCTTCCATTAGCAATTAGCAATACCTGTCCAGTTGCTTTCTTTAGTATGTTTCTTTCTAAACATCAAGTTTCCTGCTTATCATTCATTTTGCATCTCAATATTGGCTCCTAATAACAGTTACCTCTCACAGTTTAGTATATTATTTTCTGCCAACTTCTTTACGACGGTCTTCTCAACTACTTTCTTCCTATTCAGCCTGCTTTCCAGGCCTTTTCTTCCATTAGCAATTAGCAATATCTGACCAGCTGCTTTCTTCAGTATGTCTCTTTCTAAATATCACGTTCCCTGCTTATCATTCATATTGCATCTCAATATTGGCTGCTAATAACAGTTACCTGTCTCATTTCAATATATTATTTTCTGACTAGTTCTTTTCGACGGTTTTCCTCCTCCTTTCATACTGTTGAGCCTCCTTTCCAGCCTTTTTCTTCAATTAACAATTAGCAATACCTGTTCAGTTGCTTTCTTCAGTATGTCTCTTTCTAAACATCAAGTCTCCTACTTATCATTCATTTTGCATCTCAATATTGGCTGCTAATAATAGCTATTTGTCTTATTTCAGTATATTATTTTTTGCCTAGTTTTTTACGACGGTCTTCCAACACCTTTCTTCTAGTTTAGCCTCCTTTCCAGTCTTTTCTTTCATTAACAATTAGCAATACCTGTCCAGCTGCTTTCTTCAGTCAAAGAAGTCTTTTCAAATATCAAGATTCCTACTTGTCATTCATTTTGCATCTCAATATTGGCTGGTAATAACAGTTACCTATCTCATTTCAGTATATTATTTTCTGCCTACTTCTTTATGACGCTCTTCTCAATTTATTTCTTCCTATGCAGCCTCCTTTCCAATCTTTTTCCTCCATTATCAATTAGCAATATCTGTCCAGTTGCTTCCTTCAGTATGTCTCTTTCTAAACATCAAGTTTCCTGCTTATTATTAATTTTGCATTTTAATACTGGCCGCTAATAACGGTTATCTGTTCCATTGCAGTATATCACTTTTTTGCTTATTTCCTTCTTTGTCTTTACGATGGTCGCCCCAACCCCTTTCATCTTATTTAGCCACCTTTTTTCCTTTCTAGTTTCTGTCCAGTTTTTCTCTATCATTAGCAATATCTGTCCTGTTTTTTTTCTATTAGTCTCTGTTATCATTCATTTTACATTTATATGCTCTTTCCAATCCATATCTTATCCTTTCCACCTGTGTTTTCAATCATTTTTTTAGTATCAAAATGTATCAGACTTCGTCTTCTCTGCCTAGGTCTTTTCTTGATTTTACAGCCATTTTCTATTCTTTCTCCTCAATTTTTTATCGTTGTAGCATCCTTTCAATGTTGTAAGTTTATATGTAGTCTCAATCTTCTTATAGTCTTCTTATGCAACTAGTTTCTTCTACATATTAGTCTCCCTGTACTATTAGTCGTTCCATTTAAATCTATTTAATTCCTTGTAAAACTTGAGCCTCGTATTCCTATTTTTCCACTTTCTGTTATCTCGTCCTTTGTTTGTTTTTCAATCAATCTTAGAGCAAAAATTTTATGCCTAATCTCCTTTCTATTATTACCAATCTTATTCTACTTTCCCTCTTCTTTATAGACATTATATACATCTTTTATTTATATTCCTAAAATTTTGCCAAAAACTGAATTGAAATCGGATAATGTTAATTTTATAAAATCCTTTTTGCAATATGTACAAAAAAATGTATACAAAAATAAAATCAAGATATAATCTTAGTATTAAACTTGTTCTTCTTATAAAAAAAATCTTTCGTCCACCTTCTTTTCAAAAAGACTCCTTTCTTCGTTCTTTGTGACGAGCCTTATACACCAGGATCAAATTTTAGGCACCGGCATTTATCTTCCTTTGTACCACACGTGTGAGCGTTGTAATTCTAACGTGAAACGTCGTGTTCGTAAAGGGGTGGACAATGGGAGCCAACAGATGACCTGGAGATCGCGACGACCTCTTTCTGCTAGAGATCTCCGGGGTCGGTGCCGTAGGTCACCCAGGTCCAATTCGACGCCGCACAAAGACCTCTCTATAGTCTCTATGTTTCCACAATACGGAAAGGAATAAAAATCGGGGTCTGGCGAAATAAAGATTACGATTACGATTCGGTTCGAAGCACTTTTGTTCTGTTCTTTTTTTTTTCGTCGGTGTTCCTTACGGATCTATCAGGTGGGTGTTTATTCTTGATAGATTTTCGTGATACCCGATAGAACGAATTTTCTTTTATTGGAATTCAATTGATTGGTATAGTTGGAGAAGAAAAAATTTTTGGAGGTTAATTTCAAAACTGACCCAGACAGTGACGTAAAGTCTGGGGTTCTTGAGGATTTTTATCAGATTACAGACGCTCGAGAGGGCAAGGGTCAGAGCACCGAGACCCCTGTCCTTTCTTATTCCATGGTTTTAAGATCTTTTATCAATTCGCGCTTTGTTCAACCCACCCTCACGCAGTCTACCGAAATAATTAAACGTAGATTACAAATAAAGATTTAGTTTTTACAAATACAGTTTTAAAAATAATTTTCTATAAATTCCCCCTTAAATAAGTCTTGGTCGAGTCTGTGTATAGGGTGGGTCCTTGTCCATCTACAAAAACGGCCGTCGACTTCTTTGCTTTATTTAGACCATTCCAAATTTAGCATCACCAAAATACTGGTGTTGGCCATTCCAGACAGAAGCCGTATTTCACTTGGGGACCATCGCTGAGAAGGGGGTGTCAACCGAAATAGAGCGGAATTATCCGAGGGTGGCAGAATATTAAGTGTGGGGAATTATAAATGGGGTTATTTTAGGACGTTATCTTCGTGTAAAGTAATCTAAGACGAATTTCAAAAATTAATTAACTCACTCATTACATCTTCCCTGTGATTTAGTTGTACATAACCCAATATTATTTTACAATTTCAAAGCTATCATTCCGCCATAACGTTTTAAGTTAAAACTCTTAAAAACTAATATCCACCTAATGAGACCCGACTCCGTTAGATGGGAACTGTAGTTATAGCCTACCGGGCGCTGAAATGTCAATTTCATTTAGCAATGGCTTTTACGAGCCATTGTCTCACCCACGTCCGTCTTCCGTTCGGTTTTCTTGCGGTTTTCAATGCGATTAGTAGCCCCATGGGATGACCAGAGTGGCGACTTCACGCAATAGAAACGTGAAAGAGACGACGAAAGGAACAATGTCGGGTATCGCGTCTCTAGCCCGACGGCAAAAACGGAAATTTGTGGAAACAAAGGGCAATTACAGACAGACACGTGAAAGCTCAGATGTGACATTGGCCACGGCTTTAATTACAACAGTAATGCTTTTGCTACCCGAGACTTCGCTTCTTCTTCTTCGATTCTATCGTTTCCAATTTAAATCTATTTCTTATTAACACGCACTTGTTCTATTAATAAATCTCTAGCTCTAAAGCTTGTTACTAAATGTAAACGAGCTAAATATCCTTTCAAGACTGATGAGAGAAGATTGATATTCTGAGCATTCTAAAAAGATAGAATAGATATCATGTAATACTTGGTGATTTTAACATAAACATAACCCACGTGTGCCGAGTCTTCAGAGTACTTGAACATTTTATCTGAACATAATTTCAATTCCCTTATAAATAAAGATACTCGCATTCTTAACACGTCGCATAGTTGTATAAATCATATGACTAGGATAAAAACCGAAATTGATCAGACTTGTGCTGTTGCTTCATTAACTCTGAGGATTACAGATCATAAAGCAATTTTTGCGTATGTTGATCTTCGAAAACCAATGCATAATGGGATGACTAATCAATATGTACTCAATAAAAAGCAGCTCAAGTAAGATATGTTACTTTTCGTTTGCAAGATGTTGATAAAATTATTGATAAACTCATCACTACAACTTAATGACGGTATTAATAAATATACGGACTAACAACCACAACTAACGACGAAATAGCCAAGATTTACAACGGTTACCAAATTACTAAACCACTAGCACCAGAATCACGAACTGTAACATGTTTACACTGTACAAAAAGTTGATTCATTGATAACTAGTCTAGCTGATAACAAATCAGCAGGTATTGATCAAATAAAACCTGAAACACTGAAATACATAAAAGTTGAAATTTCTAATCCGGTAACTTATCTTATAAACCGAATCTTTGCGATATTCCAGTCTTTAAAAAAAGGCGATACAACTTCAGTTTAAAATTATAGATCGATATCTTTGGTAAATACATTGAAGAAAGTGTGCGTAAGGGTGATAGACTTAATCAGTTAGAAAAATATGATATCCTGTCTTCAAAGCTGTACGCTTTTCAACCAGAAGCACCAACTATGGATGCTATTTCGGATTTTACTAAAAAATATACAGGTTACTTTGGACATCAATATCAACTTTGGCAATATTCCTAGATTTTGCGAAAGCCTTTGATTCGGATAACGCTGCTTGATGCTTTATGGGATAAAGATATTAAGGAGGTGTGCAAACCTCTCAGAATTTTGCTTTACAAAATCAAAAAGTACCTTGCCGGTAATGTTGATTTACAAAATATGAAAATTATATATTATGCACTGATCAAATCGAGATTTATGGAATATTAGATCCACTTCAAGGAACTTAAAAGGAATGTACAAAAAAGATGATATGTACCACTCTTACTATATCAGCAAAAATCTTTGATGTTCGCAAAATATTCGTGCAAGAAGTCGTAATACACATATTCAAAAACTGACAATTTTATCAAAAAAAATCACCAAAACATCGATATTAAAATGACTTGCACATTAGTGCCTATCACTTGCGGTGATAGGCTTCTTTATTTTATGCAAAAAGAAAAGAAAATCATGGTGTAAGGGATGTTTTCTAAAAAATCAGAATCTGATATAAATTTATTAAATGAGATAAAATTTGCTTCAAAAAATTGGCATATCTACTTAAGGATTAATGTTAAGGATGAAGGATAAGCAGATTTAACCCACGGCTGAAGGCAATGGTGTGTTGAATATGAATGGAATGGATCGATCTAAATGGATGATCAAGAAGAGGCTGATGACTGCAAGACTTATTGGTTGACTGACGTGATGGCTTAATGACTTTGTATGGTTCGAGCACCTCCTATGTTTCTACCATTCGAGGAGGGTGTTTAATTTTAGTAAAAAATACGCAAAGCTTTAAAAAAAGGTTTAATTTAAGGGTACTATCAATAAAAAAAGCATTAAAATTTCTTGAATCTTGAAACATTTTTTTTGATAGATTTTAATTGGAGATAAAAAAGTATTTGTTGCAGGAGATTTTAATATAATAGTATAGATACGACCTATACTATTCACAAACGAACAATCTTCAACTTTCGGACAATTATGCACAATTATTAGAGCTCTTTGTATCAAAGGAGATTCTTGTAAGCAAACTGATTATTAAACGTAGGAACATGGATCATGAAAACACTTATCTACACCGCTTTTATGTAGAAATATCTCGATAATACAAAACAATACGTCATGTTTTCTACGACCCCCCGAACTATAGAGATTATGTTCATAGTAAAGAAATTTGCACCAAAAAGCATTGAAAAAAAATCTATATCAAGCTTATATGTTCATTTAGTATACATAATATGTGCCTCAAACATAGAATATTCCCTAAGGAATTAAAAGTCGCTAAAATAGTTCTTGTTTATAAGAAGGGGATATAAGTAAACTAGAAAATTTCAGAGCTATCACATTTTGCAGATTGAATCTTGAATTTTTTTGAGAAAAACAATTTTTCACTAACTATCCACATGGATAACATAAAGGTGAATGTGGAACTAGTGTGTGAATCTATTAAGAGCATTCGATAATATAAGCCTAAAATCCTACCTGCAGTACCGAAAAAAAGTAATGGTAATCGATGAGAGAATGTTACGAAAAGTCAAAGTTCATACTGGGATTCTCCACAGATCAATTATGGGCCTACTGTATTTATAATTTTCATTAATGATATGTCTAACAACGTACCTGACAATAGATTTTGTTTATCTGCCGATGATAACGCCATAGTTTCGGATGTTACTACAAACTTAGGCTTGAAGAATAATGCAGATGAATCGGTATATAAGCCGAAACAAGCTTTCACCACAATTAATAGTCCTCACAATTACTAAATGAGGACAAGACTTAATGTATTACTTTTCGCAAAGAATTCGACATAGATCAGTAAAGTTTTTGGGGATTCATCTTAACGATAAACTAAAGTGGTCAACATATATTGAACATCTGTCGTAGAAACTTAATGGCGCCATCTTCTGCATTCATAGAATTCGTAGTTTTAGTACCTTAGAAGCAGCAAAACTCATCTATCACATCAACTTCCATACCTTGATCTACTACGGTATCCTCTTTTGGGGAGCTTCTTCGGCAGACGAAAGGGCATTTATACTTTCAGAAACGAGTTCAACTTGGGAAGCAGAAAAGGTTGTAGAAATTATTTTGCTCAGTATAAAATACTTACCTTCAATAATGAAGGTATAATAAATATATATAATATAAATATAAAAATGGTATAAAAATATAAAAAATAATATAAAAATAAAAATGTATAAATATAAAAATTAAATTAATTCGATTTATGACGATCAGTGATGTCTTACTCAGGTGTTGTATGTTTAGATCATTTTCTATGATACTAAGTCAACGATATCATTTAAAATCGTCAAGATCACTTGCGGTCGAATCTCTAGATATGATATGTAAACATAGAATCGTCAATTTTGTATGATTCTATCATCTCGCACGCATGCAACCTTGACTAAGTGAAGATCTACGATATCTTACTCAAGTAATGTACGTTCAGTTCATTTTTCCAGATGTTAAATCAACGATATCATCAAAAATCGCCAAGATTGCTTCCGAGCGAATCTAGATATGATATATAAACACAAAATCGTCAATTTTGTCTGATTCAATTTTGTCCGCAAGCGATCTCGGCGAAGCGAGGAGCAAAGATGTCTTATTCAGGGGTTGTCCATATTGTACACTTTCCAAGACATCAAATGAATGATATCATCAAACATCGCCGTGGTCGCTTGAGGAGGTGGCGCTTGACTTAGTATATCAACACAAAATTATTAGTTTTTAATGATTCTTTATTATTTCCCCTCACTATTCTCTAGTCCTAATCCTTAAAGTACTTTATCTGTGGTTGTATGTTATGCTTAGATGAACATAGAAAGTTAGCATTATAATTCTATTTTTTTACATTGACATAGTTACCCAGTCAAAATATTTTAACCAACTGATACTTAAGCTAGCTTACAATAATTCAACCCAACCTAAGCACATGAGAATTAAGGTGAAACACCAGAAGCTCGTCCAATACGAAATCTATCGCTGATTGATCAAAGGAGATGTTTCTTGGACAGGTTGCAAGCTATTTTTCTTCAATTAGTCTCTTTCTAAACGTCGAGTTTTCTACTTATCATTCATTTTACATTTAATACTCTTTCCAATCTACCTCATTACTAAGAATCTTAATGTCCATCCCACCTGTGTTGTTAATTTTAATTTTTGTTTTAGTTTTGACTTTGTCTTCTCTGCTTATATCTTTTCTTAATTTTACAATTACCTTTTTTTCTTCTCATATTAGTTCCATTTTTCTTCGATTGTACGGTTTCCAATTTAATTTCTATTAATAAATTCGAAATTACATCAAATTTATAGAAATCGTTTTCAAAATAATTAGACCCCAATTTCAAAATCATTCTTTTCTTTACGAAAAAAAATCTTTAGAAATCCGAATCGAGCATATAATAAGAACGAGCATAAATTACACGTTAAAAAGATTAAATAACATAAATTATCCGAAAACCATCCCTACGTTTAACACCGTTAGCTACTACCTAAATCGAGTTTCTCCACGTTCCATAAGGGTGGTGGGACGTGAAATTAAGAAAACCTGTCGCTGGTTGACCAAAGGGGATGTTTCTTGGACAGGTTGCAAGCGGCAAAAATTCGGGACATTATTTCGTCCTGATGAGGGTACGAGGGTATAAAATTAATGTCCGCGGTCAAACGCTCCCTCAAGATGCGAAAACGGACCTTATATAACCCGGCAGGTCTCTTCGGGGGTGAAACAGGTTGCCGAATTGACGACTTTGAAAAAAAAAGAGGAAATAAGAAATGACTCGTGTTGAGGAGAATTTCAAATTTCACGATGACACAAGGCAGGTGGTTGAATGTGCAAGATGCGTGGCGGGTAACGTGAAAAATCGCACCCGGAGGGTTAAAATGCGAAGATACGGAAGGTGCGAACAATAGGGAGGAAATGATGATGTAATTTATAACTTTTGTTCTTATACTTCTTCCCAGTTTTTTTTATTAACTATTTTAGCAAAAAATATTTCGTAGGCGGAAATTATTCAAAATCACGAACAGGATCTACGGGTTAAAATGCAAACATTGCGCAAGCCAAATGTGAAACGTAGGCGTCCGAGGACAATGAATTGTGACTCTCTTGTTGGCTGCTTTGGTCCTCACGTAATCTCCTACTAATGGAGGTCAATTTCGGCTTTGCGGTCCTTCTTTTGTCCGAACATCCGGGGTGGTCCAATACACGGTTAATACGCGTTTAATTCTCTAAGATATTTTAAAGAAGAACGGAATACCTGAGTTATCAAGATTTTTTTTTTTCGATTTTAAAGATTGCTTTTGAAGAGGAGGGGGGAAGAAAGAAGTTCTTATAAACGTTATAAGGGGTGTATTTTTGGTATTTAGGATTGTTTGCTTGGGGCTTATCAAAATAAAACAGCTTTTTGCGGTAAAGCGGTTCTATTCAAAACGGGGGTTTTCTGCAAAAAGACCTCTTATAAAGAAATGATGTGTGCCCAGCTGGTACGGACATTGGGCAATATATCAATTTGAGGATTAAGGTAATATTGCTCACGTTGTTTATAAAAAATTTCGATAAATTTGAAGGTTGATTTTTGGAGAATAAAATTAAGTTTTTCCATATATTATACTTTTATTAATCTTGGAATTAGATATATTTGGGTTTAACCATCCTAAAAAACGTGCGGCTAAATCCAAATATTTCTAGTTTTACATCTAGTGTTAGCGTTAGTGTTGGTATTAGCTCTACTTTTAGATGCTATTTTTAGCGGTTTTAGATTATTGTATACTTGTATCTAACTAAAACTAGAACTAAATTCTCTAACTAAATTTTTGTTTTATTCTAGATTCGTTTTAAATTCATCTAGCGCTAAAGTGTGAACCGGAATCGGAATCGGAGTTCTAGTTTTAATTTTTGTTTTATTCTAGATTGTTTTAAATTCATCTGGCGCTAAAAGTGTGGCTAATACTAGGCCTATAATCCAGCTTCAAAACTAATACTTGACCTAATATTCTAACAATAATGCTCATTATTGTCAACATTAACTCTTTTTTATATTTATAGTGTACGCATTGAAACTCTAAAAGAATTCTATTCTAATTCTATTCCAGTTCTATATTTTATTCTGTGATAGGTACAGTGTACTAGAGTACTTAGTACTATTTAAGTACTAAGAGTACTTAAAATGTTTATGCCATTAAAAGACTACTTTCTTAGTATTGTAAAATGCTTGAATATATTAAAGTTATTTTTTGGCAATCAAAACTCCGAATGTTGTTTATATTTTGTGCACACCAAAGCAGTTGGTTTTCACTAAGCCGTGTTAAGTATCGAAGGACAAAATATATCAGCAATGGACGTGAATGTACAAACTGTTAGAAGATAACTTGTCTTTAAAAAAAATCTTTTTTTATCCTACACGTTACACGAAATAAAAAAAAAGTAGGGGGGTATAACTACTACTTTTACGAAAAAATAAAAGTTAAATATGTAACTACATAATAAAATGCATTTTTAAAGCAAAAAAAAAACAATGTACTTATAACTGAAATATGCATAGAAGGTTCTAGAATAACAAATAAATGACTCAGCTAACTAATTACTGGTTTATTAACTAGACTTTTGAACTTAACTACTGTTAAGAACTTTTGAACTGTTAAAGATAAATTATGTGTAAAAGTCAGATTATTTCGACACAAAACTGAAACTTATGACGTAGGTAGCAAATTAAGATTAGTTAAAAATTTGAAGCTATTGAAAGTAAAGAATAAACAATTTTATAAAAAAATGAACGCAGAATCTTGTAACATTGAGCAATATTTAATTTAAGATAGGTTTTCTTGATGAACTAAGCAAGAATGCAAATATGAACATCCGTTCAACTTCAGCTGATGATGGTATGTTGTTGTCCTATTTCATAAATATTTGGTAAATTAACATAATTATGGCGCATTTCTTTATTAGTTCTTCTATCTTCTATGTACTGTAAACAGTGGTATTAAATACCCGGGTATTTATTTTCATTTGAAAATTTCCAGGGTATGTACCCAACCCAACCCAAGGTGGGCATAAAATATAAAATCCGTGCAAAGGCAAAGAAGTTTTAATTTAAATTAAGTCAGGTTTATCTGATAGTATAGAAGCGATTTTTTGAAGAATACGTAATAGGATGGGTTGGTTTTGAATTTCCAAAAAAATCTGTTAAAACGTTTGCGGCAGATGCTGGGACTAAATTGAGAAGAAAGTCTTTTGCAAGCAGTATCTAGTCTTTAATTTTTAAACTTCTGATATGACGATGTTGTATTTTGCCAGCAGTATTTAGCCTTTAATTAGCAGTTTTTGGACTACTTACGTAAAGATTCTGCATTTTATTTTTCTGTGGCTTTCAAGAGCAGTATCAAGTCTTCTAGAAGTACTATTAGGTCTTCTAGAAGCAATGTTAAGTCTTCTGATAGTAGTATCATGATTTCTAACAGCATTTCAAGTCTTTTGGAAGCTTTTCAAATCTTGAGGTAATGTTAAGTCTTCTAGAATCAATATCAAGTCTTCTGGAAGTAATATCAAGTTTTCTAAAAGCATTTCAACTTCTCTAAAAGAATTTCAGGTCTTTTGGAAGTAGTTAAAGTCTTTTGAAAGCAATAATATCAAGTCTTCTGGAAGCATTGTAAGACGTCTGAATTTCATAGGGTTTTATTACTTGATCAATAATCGACCTTTGAATGCTATCATTGACTCATCTACGGATGATTTCCTCGTACCGGAATACAACGTCAAAAAGATTTAATTTAGTTTTAGAATAAAAGGTAGAACATTTTTTGTGATCTAAGTTTGTGATCAATAGAATACCTGGATCATTGCTAGATCAAAGCATAAAACTCTTCTTTTGTAAAGTCAAGAATTCTGTTCCGTTGAGTAGCAAGTGCCCATACCTTACCCAACCCAAACCGTTTTGATGAATTGCATGGCGTTGTATTGCTTCAATCAAATTAATCAATCAAATTAATCAATCAAATAATCTTCAATAGCTCCGAGTGATCAGTTTCATCGCAAACATTCGTTATCTGTAAAAATCCACCCTCTTCTAAATCTTTATTAATCACATCAGTTTCTTGGTTGTTATCAATAACCATATTTTCCAACTAATCGATCGCTTTATTCGTTTCTCCAAAAAGTTCTGCATCTATAGAAGAATCAACTATAACCAGAATCAAGAATCACCTGTGATTCACGATCTCACAATTTGACAAATCCTTTCCACGATTTTATTACAAAAATAATGTAATAATTAGTGTTAACAAAATCAACATCGGAATAATTTTTTAGAACTGAACAAATTGTATTTTGTTATAATTATTGCTTCAAGTACTCAATACTATTTACTCAACTATTTTACAACCAGTAAAGATTAAATGTTTAGATTTTAACAGTTCTTAAAAAAGAGTGAAAATAGCCTGAAAAAAGAAATTTCTTCTGCCATCAGTGTTTACAGTGTAGAAGTAGTATCCAGTCTTTAATTAACATTTTTTAAACTTAAGACACAAATATTTTGTATACCCACAGTATTTGGTATTTTGGAAGCAAAATCTTATTAACAGTTTCTTGCCTTTTGCAATAACAACGTCTTCTGTCAACAGTATTTAGTCTTTAATTAACAGTTTGTAATAAACAATTTTCTGCCAGCAGCTTTAGAAGCTTCCAAGAAACAGAAGTAAGTCTATTGGAAGCATTTTAAGTCTTCTGGAAGCAATATTAAATCTTTGAGAAACAATATTTAGCCTTCTGAAATTATTTCAAGTTTTCTAAATGCAATATCAACTCATCTGAAAGCTTTGCAAGTCTTCTGGAAGCATTATAAGTCGTCTAGAAACATTTTAAGTTTTCTACAAACAGTATCAGCTCTTTGGAAATATTTCAAGTCTTCCGAAAGCAATATGAAGTTTTCTAGAAACAGTATAAAGTCATCTAGAGGCAGTATTCAATCTTCTGGTAGCAAATCAAGTCTTATAGATGTAATATCAAGCCTTCAAGGAAGCATTTGAAGCCGTCTTGAAGTATTTCAAATTTTATAAATCTAATCAAGTCATATGGCAGCATTGAAAGTTTTCAGGAAGCATTGTAAGTCGTCTAGAAACATTTTAAATCTTCTAGAAGCAGTATCAGTCTTCTAGAAACATATTAATTCTTCTGGAAACAATATGAAGTTTTCTAGAAATAGTATCAAAGTATCTAGAGGCGATATTCAGTCTTCTGGTTGCAAATCAAGTCTTCTCGATACAATATCAAGTTTTCTGGAAGTATCTCAAATCTTCTAACAATAACATCAAGCCTTTTGGAAGCATTTGCAAGTTTAAGCATTGTAAGTCGTGGGAAGAATTGGAATTGAAGTCGTCTGGAAACATTTCAAGTATTCTAAAAGCAATACCAAGCTTACCAAGATAGCAAATGAAGTCTTCTAGATACAACATCAAGTCTTCTGGAAGCATTTCAAGTCTTCTAACAGTAACATCAAGTCTTGTAAAAGCATTTCAAGTTTTGTGTAAGCATTTCAGGTCTTCTGGGAGCATATCAAGTCTTTGAAAGCTATAACTAGTTATTTACAAGCAGTTCAAATCTTCTGGAAGCAATATCAAATCTTTGAGAAACAATATTTAGCCTTCTAAAATTATTTCAAGTTTTCTAAATGCAATATCAACTCATCTGAAAGCTTTGCAAGTCTTCTGGAAGCATTATAAGTCGTCTAGAAACATTTTAAGTTTTCTACAAACAGTATCAGCTCTTTGGAAATATTTCAAGTCTTCCGAAAGCAATATGAAGTTTTCTAGAAACAGTATCAAGTCATCTAGAGGCAGTATTCAATCTTCTGGTAGCAAATCAAGTCTTATAGATGCAATATCAAGCCTTCAAGGAAGCATTTGAAGCCGTCTTGAAGTATTTCAAATTTTATAAATCTAATCAAGTCATATGGCAGCATTGAAAGTCTTCAGGAAGCATTGTAAGTCGTCTAGAAACATTTTAAATCTTCTAGAAGCAGTATCAGTCTTCAGGAAACATATCAATTCTTCTGGAAACAATATGAAGTTTTCTAGAAACAGTATCAAATTATCTAGAGGCGATATTCAGTCTTCTGGTTGCAAATCAAGTCTTCTCGATACAATATCAAGTTTTCTGGAAGCATCTCAAATCTTCTAACAATAACATCAAGCCTTTTGGAAGCATTTGCAAGTTTAAGCATTGTAAGTCGTGGGAAGAATTGGAATTGAAGTCGTCTGGAAACATTTCAAGTATTCTAAAAGCAATACCAAGCTTACCAAGATAGCAAATGAAGTCTTCTAGATACAACATCAAGTCTTCTGGAAGCATTTCAAGTCTTCTAACAGTAACATCAAGTCTTGTAAAAGCATTTCAAGTTTTGTGTAAGCATTTCAGGTCTTCTGGGAGCATATCAAGTCTTTGAAAGCTATAACTAGTTATTTACAAGCAGTTCAAATCTTCTGAAAGCAATATCAAATTTTCTAGAAGCAATTCAAGTCTTGTAGAAGCATTTCAAGTCTTTGAAAGCAGTATCAAGTTTCCTAAAAGCATATCAAGTCTTCTGGATGCTTTTCAACCTTCCTTAAAGTAGTATTAAGTCTTCTAGAAGCAATATGAAGTTTTCTGGAACTACCAAGATTTCTAGAAGCATTTTAAAAGCATTTCAAGTCTTTTGGGAGCATTTCAAGTCTTTTAGAAACAGCTCAAGTCTACTGAAAGCACTTCAAGTTTTCTGAAAACAATATCAAGGCTTCCAACAGCATTAACAAGTCTTCTGGAAGCATTTCAAGTCTTTAGCAAGCATCATGTCTCAATTCAAATTATAGTAAATAAATTGACTCGCCAATTAACTTTTTTCAATCAAATAAGATCATTCTAAGGATCACGCAGGATCATACTTTTGTAGTTACCTACCGCCCAGTTCTGATCAAAATAACGTCAAAATTGTAGTAATAGAATTTTATAAAAGCTGTTATGAACATTGATTTCCGCTTTGACATAATTCAAAGTGGATTTTTAGAGCAATGTCTAATGAATTTTCATTGATTTTGAAGTATTTAATACTCCAAAAAGGCTGGAATGATGAAAATGTTTCTAGTGAAAATCATTGGGTGGAAATACCAACACATTTTCATACACCCCAATTAAGTTATTCCAACTTAATTGAAACACTTAAAGCTATTTAGTTACTAAAAACATATTTACTTATCAACAAAGGTACCTAGAGTTGTCGCGCTTTCAGTCGAAATTAAAACTTAGTTCTTGTATCAAATCATATATCGATCGCAATTAGTTCGGATTATAGAGGTTCTACTATATTTCGGTCACAAATAAGTTATTTTAGGAAAAACTCCCTATTCAATAACAAGAATTACATTTTATTACCCACTACGTAATACTCCTCCAACAAAAATAAACGTACCCTTATGCAAAAGACCCCAAAAAATCCGCTAGAAATCAACAATAGACGTCCGCATGTGCCAACGTTGGTCATTTTAGTATTTTTCTGAATCATGGCAACTGTGTCCAGTGAGGAAGGAAGTTAACCTTATGACCCTCGCACCCTCATTATAATATCCCACAGCGAGTTCCAGTGAGCCAAAAAAATTTTAGCCCTACATGTCTCTTAACATCGAACACCGCAACTTTATATGGACGTCTATAAACGTTTTAACAGTAAACTCCCCGATTTTTTCGCCGCAATTGCCCATTGAAAATATACTTTTGTCAGATGGGCATCCGTTCTCTATCCGTACTGAGATATTGTATTCGAGGGACGAAGGTTTTTATTGTAATGTGCGAATTATGTTATACCGAGAAATCATTAAAATCAATATTGGAACGGCGAGGGGCGGAGAAAACTGGACACAATGGATCTCATTGTTTCGGTTTGTAACAAATGGTTCTTAGTATCTTATCGTGGAAGAAGAGGACAAAAGACGCAAAAAGTTGACGGGATGAAATTAATACGAATTAAATGTGTTCTATATCTAAGAAGGGACTACAAGAATAAAAATTGAGGCAAAAATTTCTTTGTTGTATTTACACGGCGTCGAAGAATAATCGTTCGATTCCTATCTCACGTAGGAAATCTCTGCAGGATTCGTAAGTAACTGTAATCGTGGGCTCGTTATCCGACCGTGGAGGACGGGACCCCCATCTGAAATGGTTATGCAAACGCGAGTCTCGTCGTCGCGATATAAAATTCTCCTCCGTTTCGGGCCTGAGGTCAGCGGAATTCGTTCTTTTCACATGTCAATCATCCGTTTCGCTAGATTTCCTGCACGTAAGCAGTGAATCTTCGCGTGCATAATCTAACAATACCGTTCTTAAAATTATAGACAAGACGTTTCTCTCGTCTTGACCAAAGGGACCAAAGGTTATTTGGTCAATAAGTTTGATCGATAAGTCGTCATGGATATTTTGAATACATTTTTACAAACACCCCTAGATCACGTGACGAAGTAATAAAATCGGGTGAAAATGGTAAAAAGCCCGATTTCGAACTGGGCCAAAACGGGGAACAACCCGTTCGGTGTCATCCGTGTCTTGGTACTAGAATGACCATCACGCGAATGACTAGCCAAGGGCCACACGTGCTGCGGGGACCCCCGTGAGGTACCGATACCGCCTGGTACCAACGTCGGTTTTTCGAAAAAAAATCCACCGACCGACCGACCTCCGCACGCAAATGGCCAAAGGTCACACTTGGCATCGATCAAACGATGGGGCCATTAAATTTATGGGTGTGCTGTGTGCTACCTCCAATAGTTGTGTGTATGTATACGTTTGACTGACTCTATTTGGGTTAATTGACTGCGTATGAAGAAGTACGTATATGTATGATGATGAAATTGACTATTTATCTTTTCATTTTTATTAAATAGATTGATAGGTACTTAGAAAGTTAGAAAATAATAAAAGTTTTCATTGAATAGTAAGAATTTATTTATGGTTTGTTATAGGGGTTGAAAAATATCTTTTTTTCGAAAATAAAACTAAAAGTTTGGCAACCAAGCATACACAAATCAAAAAATCCCCTAATCTATACTCGTATAATTTCAACATTTTTTATTACAAAAGTAACGCACAATTTCAAATATTTATTAACATCCTAAACGAAAAATCATAACAATAATATTATTTATGATAATTAATTAAAAATGTGTTTACACTAAATTTACTTCATTTGAAGAAAAAATTATTTTATATAAACAATCTTAGTATTTTAACTAAAACGTGTTCAGAATCATGAAATTATCTTTTAAAGTTTGAGAACGAATTTTAAACACATTTTTTATTATGTTAAATAAAATACATAAAATGAGTTATTCTTTGTGCGGTTCTATATAAAGAAGCGGCTTAAAGCGCACTCGTGTGAAGCTCTCTGAACAAACTTTCAAAGTGGATATGGTTCAGCTAGTCTCCGCAAGGGGCTAGCACAAATCGGGTCAATTTCCCAAAGAACACGCAACCAATACTACTCTTTGGACTCAATAATTAAATTCCTCATAAAGTATTATAGAAAATATTAATAATTTTTGCGAATGAGATTTGGAAATCTGCAAAAACAGATTATTTTATTAAAAAGTAAAATAAATAAAGGTGATTAAAATTTTTTGTGTTTGATTTCGATAATTAAGCGAAAATAGAATGCTTAATGGTGAAAATACTTTTTAACTCAATATCAAATTGTCTTAAAGATAACGCTACAAATCTGTTATACACAGAAAAATTATAATTAATAAGTGAATTTAGGTACTTATATCACAAGAACTGATTAAGATATTGAAAAACTGATTACTTCATTGAAAACTACACAGTTTTATTTATATGATATGATAGCTTCATAACTTCAAATAAAAAAGTGGATATGTCAGATTGTCTTAAAGATATTGCTGTAAAACTGTTAAATATAAACTGTTTATAATTAGTAAGTGAATTAAGATACTTATCTCTCAAGAACTAATTGAGATATTGAAAAACTGAGTACTTCATAGAAAAGTACACAGTTTTACTTATACTATATGCTTGTTTCATATCTTAAAGATATCTTAAAGATAACGCTGCAAAGCAGTTAAATTAAAAAAAAAATTATGGAATAATGATTCAAATCAAATACTTATATCTTAAGAAGTAATTGCGATATTCAAAAACTCATTACTTCAGTGAAAAGTACAATATTTTATTTATTAACCGTGGTAGTTTTATAAATCCAAGTAAAGAAATGGATTTAGTATCAAATATAGTGCTAAAAACCATAAAATTAAAAAAAAATGATGAATAATAACTCAATTAAGATACTTATATCTCAAAAAGTAATTGAGATATTGATATATAATTGCGTATTTCATGAAAATGTACACAGTTTTATTTACATGTTATGATAGTTTCACAATTCCAATAAAAAAGTGAATATATCAGACTGTCTTAAAGATAATAAAAAAAATGTTGAATATTGATTCAATTTAAACACCAATATTTTAAAAACTAATTCCGATATTTAAACGCTATTGGTTTATTGAATAGTACAATATTTTATTTATAAATTATGGTAGTTTTGTCAATTTAAATAAAGAAATCGATTGAAGAAGTCGATTTAAAGAAGTCGAAGAAGACTGTCTGAAATATAACGCTGATAAACCGCAATATTTAAAAAAATTGATGAATAATGAATCAATTAGGACTCCTAGATCTCAAGAACTAATTGATATATCAAAAAACTGAGTACATTGCTCAAAAGTACACAATTTTATTTACATGTTTTGAATAGTTTTATTTTTTTAAACAAAGAAGTCGGTTTCAAATTGTTATAAAGATAACGCTACAAATATGGTATATACAAAAAAATATATAATTAATAAGTGAGTTAAGATACTTATAGCTCAAGAACTAATTGAGATATTCAAAACCGGAGTACTTCCTTGAAAAGTACACAGGTTTGTTTACATATTATGATTGTTTCATAACTTCAAATAAAAAAATGGATATGTTAAATTATCTTAAATATATCGCTGTAAAACTGTTAAATATAAAAATTGCTAAATATTGATTCAATAAAGACGCATATATCTTAAAAACTAATTGCGATATTCAAACGCTGATTGCTTCATTCAAAAGTAGACAATTTTATTTACTTGTTTTAAGTAGTTTTATTTTTTCAAACAAAGAAGTCGGTATCAAATTTTCTTAAAGATAACGCTACAAATCTGGTATATACAAAAAAAAATATTATTAATAAGTGAATTAAAATACTTATAGCTCAAGAACTAATTGAGATATTCAAAACCGGAGTACTTCCTTGAAAAGTACACAGGTTTATTTACATATTATGATTGTTTCATAACTTCAAATATAAAAATGGATATGTCAAATTGTCTTAAATATATCGCTGTAAAACTGTTAAATACAAAAAAATTGCTGAATATTGATTCAATAAAAACGCTTATATCTTAAAAACTAATTGCGATATTCAAACGCTGATTGCTTCATTCAAAAGTAGACAATTTTATTTACATGTTTTAAGTAGTTTTATTTTTTCAAACAAAGAAGTCGGTACCAAATTTTATGAGAGATAACGCTACAAATCCGGTTTATACAAAAAATATAATTAATAAGTGAATTAAGATACTTATAGCTCAAGAACTAATTGAGATATTCAAAACCGGAGTACTTCCTTGAAAAGTACACAGGTTTATTTACATAT
Organism: Onthophagus sagittarius; assembly: GCA_036711965.1. Lineage (NCBI taxonomy): Eukaryota > Metazoa > Arthropoda > Insecta > Coleoptera > Scarabaeidae > Onthophagus > Onthophagus sagittarius. Next base: position 34,473,680 of record JASERS010000005.1, read on the forward strand.
TATGATTGTTTCATAACTTCAAATATAAAAATGGATATGTCAAATTGTCTTAAATATATCGCTGTAAAACTGTTAAATACAAAAAAAATTGCTGAATATTGATTCAATAAAGACGTTTATATCTTAAAAACTAATTGCGATATTCAAACCCTGATTGCTTCATTGAAAAGTACAGTATTTTATTTACAAATTATGGTAGTATTATAAATTAAAATAAAGAAGTCTAGTTTTCAAACTGTTTTAAAAATAACGTTGATAAAAACTATAAAGTTTAAAAAATTAATGAATAATGAATCAGTTAGGACATTTGTATCTCAAGAAGTAATTATAATATTCAAAAACTGAGTACTTCATTCAAAAGTAGTTATAGTAGTTATATTACTTCAAAAAAAGAATTGAATATCAAATTGTCTAAAGATAACGCTACAATATTGATATATACAAAAAAATTTATAATTAAGAAGTGAATTAAGATAATGATATCTCAAGAACTAATTGAGATATTGAAAAACTGAGTACTTCATAGAAAAGTATATAGTTTTACTTATATGATATGATAGTTTCATATCTTCAAACTATAAAGTCGATATCTCAGACTCTGTTAAAGATAATGCTGCGAAACTGTTAAATTAAAAAATTGCTGAATAATGAAACAATTCAAACGCTTTTATCTCAAGAACTAATTGCAATATTCAAAAACCCATTACTTCTGTGAAAAGTACGGTACTTAATTTATTAGCTGTGGTAGTTTTATAAATACAAGTAAAAAAGTTGATTTCTCAGACTATCTTAAATATAGCGGTGAAAACCAAAAAATTTTAAAAAATATGATGAATAATAAGTTAATTAGGACACTTATATCTCAAGAAATAATTTCGATATGGCAAAACTGATTACATCATTGAAAAGTACACACATTTATTTGCATGTTATGATAGATTTATAACTTCAAATAAAGAAGTGGATATGTCAGACTGTCTTAAAGATATCGCTGTAAAACTGTTAAGTATACAAAAATTGAAAAAAATCAATTATGACGCTTATCAAAATTGCATGGGCTTAAGATTGCTTACACGAACAGAAAAGGTTTCCTCTTTCTTTGTGGATGAGAAGAAAACCTCTTCTAATCACAGCAAAAGTGCCTTAAAGGATTTTATTCAGCTTCTGGCTGAATTTAAAGGAAAAACACGAAAAGGATCAACGCGTTCAATAACTTAGGTATAAAGGTTTATAATTTTGAAATCGAGAACACTTTTGTAATTCCTTTATTTTTGCTGCAAAACTCAGAGGTCTTGTTCTGCCCCCAGGGTTTCTTTTGGCAACCTTGTATGTGTTGTCCCTCTTTGTTAACATCCCTTTGGATATGGTCATTGTAATGATTAGAGATGATTGGTTTCTGGTGGCCCCCATATCATAATCGATAGTTCCTTCAGACGATTTCCTTCCTGTTCGACTCTTCAATGCCTTCGTTCAATGATGATTCAATGGCATCTACTCAGCCCCATTCCAGACACTTTTTTGATGGAGTACCCCCTTTAAGTTGCTCTTTCTCTATAAATACCTGTGTGAGGTTTTACATGCTATCTTAGTGACTTTCAATGTGCACAACCCCCATATCCAAATCACCATGGAAGAAGAAAGAAGGGTGCAGAATCCCTTCCTTGACACCATGGCCATATGCAACTTAGACCAATCGACTGCTCCAGATTGGTATAGTAAACCAACAAATTCAGTAAGATTTGTAAAATTGTTCTCTTGCTACCCCTTAATATGAAGACAAACACTCTGAAGGGCATGAAAAAACGTGTAACTCGTATTTGCGATGAGACCCTTGGTTAAAAAATTTTAGGTTGTTCGCCGTCACCTTCTATAACAATGGTTACCCTGGTGCGTTGGTTAATAAGACCACTTATTATCAGAATTTGTTGCAACACCACCATACTTCTTTGCTGAACACTCAGAGATGATCTGGAAAGTAGTTCATTACAAAGCTGGTGTTAATTGATTTTTCATCTATTTTCGATTTCAGCAATTTTACGAAATTGTTTTACATTTCTTCCTTCTAAGGTTGAATGAAAAAAAAAGCATAGGACGTGTTTCTACCATGGAATATCAAATGAGTTAAATCGACAATTCGAATTTGACGAATATCTCTGATTTCCTTGTCTTGATCTTCTAAATCAATTACCTATATAATATTATTAAAGTATAGAACCAAAATGTAAAAAGAAACGATTTTTTTTTGTTTTGTATAAAATATTTTTTAAGAACGTTACAAAATATTCAAGAATATCCCTTTAACACGGACATCCAGTTCGAACCCCTTATAGTAACCATGGAAACGTACTGGATATCTCTCCCGAAGGTAAGGAGATTAATTGTAGCCGTTTCCCTTTACAATCGGATAAATGGTGGCGTACATTTTGGAAATAGAAACATTAACTACGCGCCGCCACCGCCACCGTCCTTGCCTGGAAACAACGCCAAGAAATAAAACGATTAACCAACAAAGCACAACCGTCTTAATGCCCTAGCATTACTTCCATTTGACTTCTTCATTCGAACTAGATCAAAATATAATTATCATAAAATAGTTTAATTCGATCCTTTTTATTTCGATTTTTTCTTTTTTTAGATTTTTTTTGCTCCGAATGGAACGTCTCATGATTTGGAGTTCAATAAATCACCCTTGGCTAGGATTACTTCCAAGTGTTCATTACGGTTCGGTCTGAGTCGGAGCGGTTTTGGACACGTTACCTATCTTCTCGAATCGAACGTTATTAAAAGTATTACGGACGGGGTATTCGTTCGAATCCATTTGCTAGTGTCGATCCTTTAATCACTCCATTCGCCATGATGAAAAGCGAACTGTGGCTTTCAATTTATCGATTTATTTTAATCAAATTTATTTTCTTATGTCATTAAAATATTATTATTAAAAATTTATTTGGAACAAGAATCATACTTCGATATACTACAATTTCGATAATCCGAACCATTCAAAAATCAAAAATAAAATTAAGAGATTAAGTTTGACAGAAGAGCATCCAAGATTTCCTTTGATAGTAGACCTGTGTCCAAGAAGTATCTCTCTAGGAAGGAACCTCTCTTAAATATCATTGCTTTGTAGGTGAAAAGGTAAAGTATGAAAAGAATTGTCTGCCCCTATCGTGTGTAAAAGACTATTAGCGATTAGTGTTTGCTGATATATATTTTACACGAAAAGCTCAAAATGTCAGAATGTAAGAGTAACCTGATAAATATGGAGGAGGGTCAATAAGATCTACTTCAAGATGCCCAAAAGGGAGATTTGGAACAAAAAAACTTAAAAACGGTGATCTTGTGTGTTTATGAATTGTGCTTGTTCATTCGTGGCCAGGAATAGTTTTGGAAGAATGTTGAGTGACACGAATTCCTGGATAAGAAACTTTATGAAAGATAGTTTACGGAATCTTTCATGTATGTAAATTTTAGGAGTAGAAGAAGAAATTTCACATCAAATTTTCAATTTAGAATAATTGGGAGGTCATCAGTAGCCTGTTCCTCTGGCAGCTATGGCAGTTTTGAGAGTTCTGTGGAACTAATATGCCATTACTTTGAGGGTGGAAAGCTGACGTGCGCATCTGGTCAAATTCTAGAAATCTATTAAAATCACGAAACAGATCCAGACTGTTTTTGTCTACCTCGGTCACGTGTAATAGTATGTGGCATGCCAAATCGAGAGAAATGTTGGTGTAATAGTGTTGAGTCTATAGTAGAGGCTAAGGTGTCTGGTATAAGGTACTTTTTTGTTTTGTATAAGAACAAAGGAGCACCCTAAATTAGGTCTGAATGGTCCTATTAATAAGTTGAATTTTTGTGGTGGTGATTTTGTGTATTTTTGAACTTTTGATTTCTGACCCGGTATACAAAATTTAACGAAGTTTTTCGGGAATGTAGAATTTTGGATTTGAAGAAGAATCTTCGTACCAAAGATTTAAATATGAAGTTTTTTTTAAATTTTAGATAAATGGCATCTTTTATTTGATTTTAAACGTAGAGTTTGTAATAAATATTGTAATTATTTTTCGGAATTTTGTGCTTCGGAATTTATTATTATTTTTTTTAGAGGGGTAAATAGAAGTAGAAGAAATAATTCGTTGATGTTTGAAATCTACTAAAATAAAGTAGAAATCAGCGCCAATTATAGGTTTACTCACATCCGTCAGAATGAAAACAAATGGAAAGTTACGTCTTAATTGTGGAGAAACTGTTGGTAACTTCTTGCCATATGTTTTGATAACTGATCCATTCACTGCCGATAAAACGAATGTAGAGTTTTGTTTGTTGAATGGAAATAATTTCACTGGTAAAACTGATATTTCTGCTGCTGAATCAATGAGAAAATACAACTTATATACAACGTCATAAATAAATATTCTTGAATTTAGTATATTGATTCTTAATTTGGAATTCGTCCAATTGAAAATTTACATTTGCTCATTTTTTTTATTTTTAGAATTATTTTTGTTTGAGTAAGAATAATGCAATTTGCACCATTTACCTTGGCAGTTGCGGGCACGACCACCATACTTATTGTGTTAAGTGCAAATATTGGATCATCGTGATGGGCTTCTAGTAGAAGTTCTAAAATATAGAGATGGAGATCTGCTACGACAATAAATGCCTTGTGCACAACAATGATGAATTGGGAATTGATTGCTGTTTTTGCTTAATTTTTCATTGATAGAGATTATTTTTGTGCAAATGTACTAAATAAACTCTGACATGTTGTGGTGATAAAATCGAAGACTTTGGTCATATTAATCATGTTCGTGATTGATATGAATCATCATGATGATTGATGAAAGCGATGTGTAAAGTAGAAGTGATTGTTGGTAGTGAGGTTGTTGAATTATGTAAACTGTTGCGAGTTATTATAATTTAATTGTATCGGTTGATATATATTTGGCGAGGAAGTTATTGATTTCCTAATTCTATCTGCCATATTAAATAGATCTACCACCTCTTCTTTGCCAAAGGGTAATAGTTAAGGTGACCAACCATACTCATTTACTGAGTTTTGTACTCTTTTTTTCGCAAACCATACTCTTTTCAAGTCCTGTACTTAAAAGTACTCATTTGTATAACTTTATACTCGAACTAAAATTAGAACTAACACTAGCACTAACACTAGAACTATCACTAGAACTATCACTAGGACTAACACTAGATCTAAAACTAGAAACTTTCGGGTTTCGCCGTGCGTATTAATAACGCTTAATAACGCGCGGCGAAACCCGAAAGTTTCTAGTTTTAGATCTAGTGTTAGTCCTAGTGATAGTTCTAGTGATAGTTCTAGTGTTAGTGCTAGTGTTAGTTCTAATTTTAGTTCAATTAACACCGGTCGTGAAAGCCTTCGTACTTATAACTTTATACTCATTTGTATTTCTAAAACATTTTTTTAGATTATTTTATTTCAATTTTATTAATTAAATATTTAAAATTATTTTGAAATTTTAGCAATTGGTTTTAATGCTCACATTATAACAAATGCCATCAATAAAAATAGCATCAAGTTCAATGTCAATAGATGTGGAAGTAATTATTACAAATACATATTTATATTTCAATCGGTTTACAGTACGAGCAGCAAGTTTGAAAGAATTTTGTGAAGATACAAAAAACTGTTTGGTTATTCCAAAATCAGATGACTTTCTTTAACTCCAGCATTAGAACGCGGTTTGCAGTTATATGATCCACTAGGTTCATATTTTTTTAAGCCTTGACAAATATTCTACAATTTTGAGAATTTTTTTCAAAACTATATATCAGAACCTATACTTTATTTTATTCACAATCAGGCGTTGTTGTTTCATAAAATTACTCAAAAAATTGAGAGAGATAAAATTTCAGCAGCAGGAGTTTGTATTATATTAAACGATTTCATACTGCAATGTAAATCACGATTTAATGATGGATTTGTACCACTAATTCTAAAGAATAAACTGACCGTTTTGGAAGATTTCAATCCCGGAATACAAAATGAATTTTTAAAAGGAGTTAAAAATTTTTACAAAATTTGCTATGAATATATCGAAGAATGAGGAAATGAAGAAATGGACCCTTCTAAGTAATAAAATTGAATGGAACGACGTTTCTTCAGCTGCTGAATTTGTAATGAAGCAAGTAAATTCATATTTAAATGAAGAAAAAATGAAGAAAAGGAACGATGAGAAAATAGAACTTGAAAAAGATGGGTAGATATCCCACATGAAAATTTAAAAGTTTTAGTATTTTTTGTTGTATTTTTTATGTTTTTGTATTTTCATTACAGAATAATTATTAGAGCAGTGAGAAGTTACAATTTTCTATAATAACATTATCCGCAGTCTTAACAGTCAAATTTGATATGTAAAATGAAAGTTGTTCGACGATTGAAGACGAATATCTTCATTTAGCAAAAAAAAAATCCACTCCGAAAAAAATGTCTTTAAAACAAAATAAAGTTTTTATCGTTCTTTCTTCTTTTTTCTTCACCTTTGGAAAGTGTACTCTTTTTGAACAAAAAGTAGTTGGTCACCGTATAATACAACTACCGTAGTGTTTAATACCCTCTTTTTAAGGCTTTAAAGGAAGATCAGAGTTTATTACTTGAGAACTACCTATGTTAAAATTTGAGGGCTTTTGTTTAAAGCGCAACCCAATCCAACCCAACTCAACACTGAAGAAAAGTTGATGATGCTTTTCTTAAGTCCTCCAGAGCGAGACTGGTTGATTATATTAACGACTGTGTTAACAACTTTTGTCGGTAAGTGACAATTAAATTGTTCTTGGTTTTGTCACTACCGATGCGTGACATTTCGAATTGCGCTTCGATTTATCTAAACCAAGTATCAGGCTTAGTGATCTAGAAAGGAGGTAGTCGGATGTTAGTCGGATGAATGTAGTCGGACGAACAATACTACTAATTTGGTCACTTTTGGTATCTTGCATTGTGTGTAAGATTTTAAATACAAGAAATGATTAAAAAATAAGGAAAATTAAAAGAAATAATATTTTGAAATTATCAAACTTCATATGCTAGCCATACCTTAGTTTCAAGGAAGGTAAAGGGACATAGCTACAATAATCTACTTCCTACATTATAACAGTTTCTTAGCTTTAATATTTTTTAATTTAATTTTTTTCATCAAATTTACATTCTTCACTTAGTGCTCAATAAAACAATCTTCCAAATACAGCATATGATAGTAAGAATTTTGATTGAATTTGGACAAATAACAATGTGGTAATCTTCGCACTCGATTAGTAGTTATTCAAATGATGTATCGAATGATGCAAATGGAAATGATGTATGAATCTTAGTGACAGGTTGTCTTCCGTGTATGTTAAGGCGTGTAAAGTATCGCATGTATGCAGATGATTTGCAGTTGTATATATCATTTAAACCGTGGGATTATGAAGACGCACTCCACAAAATACAGCAGGATTTGGATGGTGGTCATAATTATGCATTGCAATCTGCTTACTCTTGTATGTTGGCAAGTCATCGGTAATGCTGTTTAGAGATCGAAGTGAGAGATTGGTTGAGTATGTGCGACTAGAGATCGGGGGAATTACAATACCATTGGTTGCTGATGCTAAGAGTTTGGGTTTAGTTATAGACAACAAATTTAGGTATAAGAAGCAACTTTCGAAATACGTTTCTAGTTTGTACTTGCAATTGCCAAAGTTATTTCCTTTCAAAAATTTATTACCTACGTGCTTGAAAAAGCTGCTATGCGAGGCACTTGTTCTGTCGCAGTTCACTTATTCAGACAGGTTTTTGGTTACGATACAAATATGGAATTCATAAGTTTAAGAATGTGTCTTATAAATTAAAACTATTCTAACTTGTCCCTATTCATACTTGTCCTTATGTTAAAAAATTCTCGGTTTTAAGTCACCCCGATATCTCTATAATTTGATTCAATTCCTTACGGATGTACATGCATAGACTTTCAATTTTTCAACGGTCATTCTCATACCAAACATATGCAATGTTTCATAATATTAGTGATGATGTAAGACAACTTTCACATCCGCAGTTTAAGAAAAGGGTTTTTCAGTCATTGTTACAACGGCAGTGCAAACTCGGGGGTAGATAACGAAGTATAACGGTAGATAATGATTGTTGTTGTATATGAACATTTCTGTTAGATTTAATATGGGGTTGAATTGAGCAGCTCCTGAATTGATAGCTGGATCTTGCCTCACTAGAGATTTCTTTTAGTGATTCGATTTAATACCATTATCAATTAAAGTGTTTATTATTTTTATCATTATGTTCCAAAATTTTCTTTATCTTAAATTTTCTTTATTTATATATTTTATATTTTCTTTCTCTATTTTCAGATTAATACAATTTAATTCCCAACAAGCTTCATCAAACAGTTATTTAAATGGCTTGCTATCATATTTTTGATATCGTTATACAATTAGTTTAACCATTTACATTGCCCGGCGCATCCACCATTTCAGCATATTTTTTTCTAGTATGTAGGTGTTGTATTTCTTGTATTCAATATTTGTATATCAAAATTAGTTGAGATTATCGAGAGTCTATAATTATTATTACATTATCTGGCGCATCCACCATTTCTCATATTTTGTAAAAATAAAAAATTACGAAATTTAACAAATTATATTAATGTGTTAATTGGATATATTTGATAATAAGATGTAACATAAGAATAATATTTAAACAGACATATATATTTTTTTGTTTTTTTAATACATTAACCGACGCATCCACCATTTTTGTTTCTACAGTTTAACTTAATTATTTTAAACATAGAAAAATTGTAATGTTCAGTAAAGACATTTCCCCGTTTTATTTTACTTTATGTACTACAACTTCAACAAATATCTTTCAATACACCTACCACCAGCAACCAACCCAACTCAACCCTCTAGTGCCAGAACAAAATCCAATTTCCCTCATAATACCTCTACAGTGTTTACTTTCCGATATCACCCCTCGCCCTCTTCCCCTACAGAGTAAGGGAAGTCTCCCCTATCCCTCGGTAGCAGGATTCCGCGCACCACCCCACACACGTAACTGCTGCCCTTCACGGTCACCCTTCCGCGGAGTGTTGTTAAGGTCGAAAATCGCTGGAATATTCGAAAGACCGACGTCCCCTGCTGTTCCTGATCCCATTAGACGGGGGACAGCAAATGGCAGTGACCGGAAACGATACGCCCACATGTTCCCGGTACAGTGCGGGGTGGTGGAGGCGGTGGTAGAGGCGGTAGAGGCACGCCAAACGTGCACACCACCTCGAGCCGGGGGTAATCTTGGCCCCATTGCTTGACGAGGAGCTTTTGTGTCGGCGGATCGGCGAGCTTTGCACGAGGCAGGATTGCGGAGGTGCTCCTGAAATCCTGCGACCCGGCAAATGTCTGATGTCTGAAGCCAGGAGTCTGCTGATGCTGTGGTCGAGGGTTGTAATTGGAAATTCTTCGAAGAGGAGATTTTTTAAAGCGAGGGATTGCTTTATTAAATAAACCAATAAAGATTTGAATTATGTATTTTTTTATCCATGGACTGAATTCAAAATTTAACCAAATTGACACTAAAAGATTAGTAATTAAGTCAGTAGGCTTAACTAATTAAAATAATCCCAAATTTATTACGGCCTATTTAATTTTATAGGAAACGTTTCCTCTCCTAACCATTTAAGATGATCGTAATCTAAAGATACGCCAGGCGATTTCAAATGTTCTAATTAAAGCCCTTCCTCTCGTTTTCCTTTGTCTCGAAAACAAATTCGAGAGATGTACTTTTTAAAAATTTGTCGCCTTCGATACACCCGTTAATGCTCCTTTGTTTCGAACACGCTTCTCTTCGAAGAACTTTTCAAGATAGATGATGTATGCGCCTGAAAATTTTAAACCACTTCGCCCGGTCGTGTTCCCGTGTGGTCGATGCCGTTGAATAGTTTATAAGTGATTGATTGCCTCGCTGAAACCACTGAAAGCGCCCCGAGATTAAATATTGATGCCTGACTGAATTTTAATGTTATCCGCCAACCGAAGCGGCTTCGTGAACGCGTGTTTCATCCCCTACTTGTTCGGTTTTTAATATTTTTCAGAACCACGTCGATGAAAATTTATGCAAATTGGATATTGATCACGTTTATGTTTTTAAACTCATTCATAATTCCTGCTGGATTAATCACTCAAACATCTAAAATATATGTTACACACTATACATTATTGAATATGAGTTTGCCTAACCGATCAGGTGCTAAAAATAGGGGTTGATTTAATTGTAAGGGGTGACTAAACGGAGCGGGATACCTAGGGGTGCACAAATCAAAGTCAAAAGAAATGAGCGGTGCATTTCTTTTAATACAAAGTAGGTAATATAAATCCTTAAAAAAAGCATGATAAACATCTTGAAAGCTCAAGTTTTGAAAAAGTAAAAGTCCACTTAACCGCACTATTACCCGACTTGAGCTCTTAAACGAGGAACTTCGCGATTTAATGAGACAGTTGAATAAATTTAATAAGTCGGTAGAAGTTTCCGGGTCGAAGAAACGAGAGAGAACGGTTTCGTTACAGCGTCGTCTACTCGACGGAGATGGCACGAAAGAAGCTCGACGGTGCTGCGAAGTTATTTTTGAAATAATAAAATGCTGATGAGCAACAATCTGTTGAATGCGCCATTATTTACCGGGCGTCGGCAGCGTCGCGGCGCGTTCCTCTCGCTCCGTTTAATTCTTTGGCGCGCCACCGCCCCCAAGAAAGCTAGGGAGAAAGTAAGTCTCGAAAAGAAGGCGAAGAAGGCCTTGAGTACTCCAGACGTTGCGCCGCCGCTTCGGATCGATTTTTAATTGCAGCCTTCGCCTTGACTCACTTTCGCGATTTTCATTAAGCGTTTCGTTGAGAAAAATGGGTCACGAGTGGATTGACCCTTAATCTTACTACTATTGTAAATCTCACAAATAAATTAAAATTTAAGGCACAAAATTGAAATAAGACATAATTATGGTAAAAATACAACACTCAATTTTGAACCGAAACCGAAACCAAAACTGAAATTTGGTCATAATCGTAATTTGGGCCGAAACCGAAACTTTTCTTTCAAATGAAGGAATAATACAATATTTAAAAAGAACTTTAAAATGAGATACTGTAATATCCTAACAACAAAATCTCGAAACGAAAAAGGTTTCAAGTAAACATTTTACAAATCGAGTGTTCCACTCATGAAGGAAGAAACCAAAGGACTGAATTACGCAATCGCCCCAAAGAAGGTGCTGAAGGAAGAAATAATTTGCGAAGTGGAAACAGCAGTTCGAGGGATGCTAGCAGTGAAAGTCGAAGAGATCTGACAAGAAGTTGCGAGAGTATTAAAATCAGCAAAACGATCGAAATCCAACTTGATCTGTTAAAGAAAAATCAGAACTCGTCAAGGGGAATGCTACCGTTGTGATGAACAAAGAAGAATATGGCGCCAAAATGATGGACCTACTGGACTCGGCCACCTACAAGAAGATTAAGAAGGACCTGCAGATAAGATCGTAAGGAATATGAGAAACCTTGCAAAATCCACAGGAATTCAACCGGAACAGAAAGGACTGTTTGTGTAGGCACTGATACCACGAAAAATGTATGGACAAGATATCGCTATTAATATGATCACACCATGCAACATGCTGTATACGGTCAAATATATAACAACACAACAACTTCACCGCCATGTTATTCAACCCTATAAAATTTAAAATAGACTACAGCATTGCATGATTCATCTCTCTAATATATTTCTGTTATTGAGACAGCACCCGAAGAATTTGGTCTGATAGTTACAGGTATTGGTCTGATAAGAATTGTTGTTGGGATATAAGAGACTAATAAAGGATTAGAAATTTTTGGTAGAGGTTTATCCAACACCGTCTTTCTAACTTCAGAAAACGTTCCGTCAGATAAACAAGCATTAATGAAGTGTCTAAGATACGTTACAATATGGGGACAATAAGTTTAATATTCAAAGTATCAATTCCTACTGCATTTGTTTTAATTGAGTTTATAGTCTGAAGAACTTCTAAATCAAATCACTTACAGGTTGAAATGAAAACTATTCATCACCTATCTTAATATTTTTGTAATAATTTAACAATTCCATATCGGTACAAGATGAAGCCAATTTGATCGTTGATTAATCATTGACCATTGATTGAACCTCTCAGCAGTTTGTAATAACTTTTAAATACTTATTTTGTTTTTGTTATTTTAAAATCTTTAAAGGCTTTATCCCCAAGTCTTTGCATTTCCTTAACAGTCTTCGTAATCCAGAGGGTTGCCGGTTTAGTAAACTTACATCTTCTAAATGGAGCATGATAGTCTGAGAATATACTGAATGAAGAACTTTGTCACTTATATTACTGAAATTAAATATTTAAAAAATGGAATGTAAGATAAGGCACGAAGAAAAAAAAGCTTCATCTTGACAATGTCTGAAACATCTTACATTTCTATATAATGGAAACTATGGTGGCAGTACAATCCCGATATCGCAAAATACTAACTCATGATCACTAATACCATGAAAAACATTCTTCTTCATTCATTATCTCGTACAACTTTTAGATCTGAAACACAAATTACGTCTATCAAAGTTTACGAACTTGCTGTAATTCATGTGGTAGAAGGAACTGTTTGAAAGAGCCCAACAGAACTCAATAAGTAAAGAAATGTGTCTGCGGCAAAATTAATGTTGATATCATCCATCAAAATTACCCTATCGTGCGTAGACACCACATATTTGAAAGTACTTTCCAGCTCATCATCAAAAATTAAATTCCATAACATCAGATATACAAATCAATTTATATCTGATCTTGTTACTCACATAAAATGCAATAAGAGGGCATAACAGAAGAAGTTTTTAAGGTCAAAAACCATCAATACCAATCGCGACCGAATCAACATCATGATTAAACCAAGACTTGCTCAAACCCACAAGCCCATAAAATAATGTATATAAAACGATGAAAATATTTATTAATATTTATTTCGCTGCTACATGTTTTGAGCAATGATCTTTAGGTACGACTGATATAGAATATAAAAAAAATTAACATTTGAACACTTTAAAAATAATTTCAAAAAATCTATTCGGATTCTTATTGGAGCATTACTATCCCAGAGTAACGTAATAAAATTATTTTTTTCTTCAAGTAAAGAATTCTGGATGAATAAAAAATGATTTGGAAATTCACTTATGTAGTTAAAATAGGTGCAGAAAAAATCAAATGATACTAAAATAAAACGAAATACTCTGTAAAATTTATGAAAAATTAAATACAAGATGGATTCTTAGTTAGCAACAAAGTGCATGGAAAATGTGCGATTCAAAGAATCGAAATATAGAAATTGATAGTTGCGTGAGGAATGGAAAAATAAATGCTTTAAATAAGGCATTCACCATAAATTTTAATGTTATTTTTCAAAAGGTTTGGAAAGTTGAACAAAGTATATTGCAGCTGAATGACATCACGCGCGCGTGGTCAATGCTGGATCGATGATAATGAAAGTTCATAATCAGAATTTTTAACTAAATCTGAAAATTTATTAAATTTAGATCTTAAAGAACACACGTTCAAATGGACCAGCTTTATAATGCATACAAAAAAAGGAAAATGAAAATGTACTAATATAATGAAATGAAATTAATTATATTTACTTTTTTTGTAATCGAGTTTTAAATTGATCCTTTGGAAGATGCTGCATTCTAAGTTCATTTAACTCACTTTGATACTCGATTCGTGTTCTCTCAATGTTCCCGTACAATTTTGATAGATATTTGGGCATCCATTCCTGTCACCATATATCATTCTCACCGTCTTATACACTTGTAGGCTTGTCTTGGACAAGGATACAGTTATAAGAAACCCAGTGCCTTTTCAGTTCTTTTTGTTAGACCACACAATTCTTCTAGTTTTATGCAAGAGAAACTTTATAATTACATCACGCTTATTTTCATTACCATTTTTTACGACAACCCAAGCGATTACATCTATCAATAATTTCACCGTTACCGTTAAAATTACGAACGTTAAGTTTTCTTATTATTTTCAAGACTTAGTTTTTTTTCAATTTCTTCTTGAATAGTTCTCCAAACTACCCTAATTATCTGGATAGATGATTTTGTTCCACCAATTAAGCAAGTTACTAATGGAACTAGAACAGTATCTTGAAATGCTTTAAAATTATCAACGATAATGTTTAAGGCAGAATTTTTATCACCTGATAAATTTTATGACATCGCCTGGTCAAATTTGGATTGGAAATTTGCCATCAGGTGTCTTCTGATTATTGTAATGATTTCGATAATGGGTACATAAGTGTACAGATTTTTAATGTCAAATGATATGAGTTTCCTTCTCTTAGTGGTCTCAAACTTATCTAATTTATTGATGAAGTCTTTAGAGCTTTTGATGGTATGTTTAAAATGATCATGAAAAACATCGTACAAGAATTTTTGAATAAGTTTGGCAATCTTGTTTGTGGTAGTACCGTTATTACTGATGATCAGTCTTATACTTTTTTTATCCAACAAGTGAAAGTGCCATACTTTATCAAGCTCTTCAAGGTTGGAATTAATGGATTCATTACGGTAGAATTATGCGGTTTAATATTGAATTTTATCAGGTAAGGTTCTTTTTCTTTAATAAGTTTCATAATGAATTATTGAAAATGGATGTAAGATTCTTTTTTATTCTAGAGATGTTTGTTAAACATTTCGAAACAGTTTCTAAAGAAGGTTGCAGCTAGAGATGTGCAAATTACGTGAGTCCCGCCGGATCAAGATGGGTCATGCGTGACCCACAGTGAGCGGACATAAATTGTTGTACCACTCACGTGAATGTGCGTGATTGTGAACAACTTTGGTTTTGACGGGAAAAATAAAATATTTACAACAGTTTATTTAAAATTTATATTTCTCGAATGTATACAATCAGTGATGGGCTACAGGTAAATACCTAAACAGTGGATACTTTCAAAAATTTATAGTAATAAATGAATATATTTTTTATTCGGGGGTAAATACACAAGAGCATGACTTTTAATCAGATAATTTTATTTTGACACAAACGTTTTGTTGCCATGGAAAAAATTCGAAATCAAAATCATGATTAAATCGCGACAGTTTTAGCTGGAGCAATGTTATCTATTGATTTTGATTGAAAATCCTAATGTTCCTAGTTTTAGGTCTAGTGTCAATACTATAGATAGGTTGTAGTTCTAGTATTAATTATATTTTTAGTTTCAGAAGTATTTACAATAATCAAGCACTGAGTGGTAATTAAAACTAGAAATTTTTTTTGCGTCTAAAGGCGCACGGCTAAACCAAAACTTTCTAGTACTAGGTCTAGTGTTAGTTCTAGATTTACTTTTATACAAGCATACAACAATATACGACTAAAGAATAACTAAAAATAGAGTTTTTGTTCTCTTTCAACTTCCATTCTCGAAAGCAAAAATGTTCTGCTATCTAGAATCAAAAATAGAATAATATTTTTTTTTCAGATTTGCTTTGTTTTGGTTTGTTTTTAGAAAAGTCTGGTAGATATTGCATTTCAGTAACTAAATATTGAGGTCAAAATTCTTATGAATTTTCAAGTTAGCGAAGTGAATATTAGTTGTAAAAACTTATTTACTTCAGAAAATGATAAATAAAACTAAGCACTCGAGCATGATTAATTAATAATTAAATTAACAAGTAATCAAACATGATTCATACACTTGATCGAGCGTGAGTTGCGTGAATTGACATGATCCACGAGTGATTCACGTGATTCATGAATGATATTCACGAAGGTGGCGTGCGTGGCACGCGTGGGTCTAAATCGTGAGCGGGCGTGAGTGGGCATAAAATGTCACTCACGCGCACATCTCTAGTTGTAGCATGGCATGCGAAACTATGATAGTTCTAATGTTAGTTCTAATTTTAGTTCAATTACCCAAATGCCACAACCTTAATAGGGTAATTAAAGAAAATTGTTCACAAAAGTACACTCTCTTCTCCGATTTTTTACCAATTTGATAAATTTGATGTTTATTCTATTTGGTTTTTCATATATCTCACCAAAATTATCTGGTAGAGTGGAACTATCATATTAACGTGCACAGAATACAGAGAAAAGGGATGGTTGGTACGTTCAATGAATGAAATCCAAACTGGAGTTATATCTAAGAGTTTAAATATTAAGTTGAGCATAAGTACGGATGCTTTCAAGGCCGATGTTGATTTACTAATACTAGGACTAATACTACAACTAACACCATAAGTTTCCGGGTTTTACGGTGCGTCTTTGGAAGAAGTGTTTGACGTTTCGGATGTTATGTTGCATCCTTGTTGCAACATTCTTTAGAAACTGATTCGAAGTGTTGAAATCGCCTAATTTATAGAATCGCCGAATTTCACTTACTCTTCATAGCACCGACTTACCACCACCTAAATTGCCAGCGGAAGTATATCCAATAATCAGAAATTTTCCGATTGTTTTAAAATTTTAAATATAGAACATACGAAGACGTTAACTTGAAAACTTCTAGTGTTAGTTCTAAGGATAGTTCTAATTTTTGTTCAATTGAGCATAATTTTTTCAAAAATATGAGTTCCCACTTCTATTATAATTTTGTTACACCCTTTTCTCTTTCTTTTTATTTACTTTCTTATTTCCCTAAGCTAAACTAGGTATTGTTACGTCGAAGATCAAATAAAAATCTGATCGCACTTGGCAATTCTAATTTTAACTGACTTCAGGTTGTAACGGTAACATTTACATCTGTTCGATATTTTTTATATTGAAAAGCAATTTTGAGAGATGTAGGTCGCGATCGACGACAATAAAACTCGCAAAGGGAGTTATTTTAGCGGCTGCTCCGACCTATAACATTACGCATTCGTCCTTTTCCATTCGCATCAACTGCTATTTCCGGACTTCCGCTCTAACGGAAAGTATATAAAACCACCCCGAGCTCGATTCTTCTATGGAAAAAGGTGTCTGCATATTGAAATGGGTTACCAACGACGGCATAAATTATCCTTGATGCCTTTGCCTACCTTCAATCAAATATTTAGGTTACGGACAATAGCCTTAGTTATCGTTGTATCTTTTAATGGTAAAAAGGGATGGGGAATGGATTTACTGTTGACGAAAATAGGGGATGGGATAACCCTTTACTTTTTTTATATTTACAAGAGATGCTTTTCATTAAAACTTTGATATATTTTGTCATATTTCGCTCGGCAATGAATATTACTGTAGATATAAAGAGTCTTTGTATCTTCGTACCTTCGGGGATCCTTTATCAAGGAATATCGTAATCATCGTTGAGCAACAGTGGATGGGAAATATGCGGTCGCTTCTACAAAGTGCCGCGCTGCAGAGTACGAGCTCCACTAAATTACACAGAAAATATACCGTTTATGGAAGGTGGAGAAGAGAAGAGAGGAGATCGTGTGCCAACGGATGCCGAGATGGAGCCGCGCGTGTGGAGCGACGAGAGCACAAAGCGTTTGATAGTTATTCGGCTTGAAACAAAGCGGAGCGAACTCCACAAATATTAACACTTCAAACACTCCCTAACAACCTACTAATATTATTCCTCTATAATGATGTCATGTCTGCAAACAGCACCACCACGATTTCCTATACATTTTAAATGATCTAAATTTACGAAATAGATCTTTTCATATTCACATTGATTATTTTCCAAATACAAATTCTGCGAAACTTTAGCTACCTGCTTAGAATGCTAATTAAATATTAACATTTCGTCTCAACAATGCCAGTGCACAGGTCGACACAAGTCCCTAAAGTCGGAAAGTTTTAGCTCTCAGTGTGTGTGCGGCTTATAAACTTCCCCCTGTATTCACCGCATTTATTAATTTCACGGCCTTGCGGGGCCCGCATTTTTAACTTTGCGCTAATGAAGTAAGCAAGTTTCGGCAACTACGGAACTTATCTAATTAATTCATAACGGTGCAAGTTTGCGCTTCGAGATGCAAGCCTTTTTAAACTTGGCACAAATGAAAATTCAACAAGTTGGCGACCAAAAAGATATATTTAAATGGAACCTTTACTTAGTTTTTATTAGTATCTTGATTATAAGTCGTATAACGAAAACAATTAGAGGTTGATGCGGAACAATCTCACCCCAAATATTTACATTTTATGCCCTGATACGTCGCACGCATTTTGAATTATAATTACCCTCAGGGGGTTAAATCTCAGTTCAAACCCCCCAAATGTGATAGCATCTTTAAAAGTTTGTTTTAAACAATTGTTAAATAAAAAAGATGGGATTTGTATGCTCTAATTTACCAAGGTCTACATACTATACAGTGTGTTACCTAAATTAGAGTCGAATTTTCGACAAAAGCGGGAGGTTACCACCCATCCCCTCATTTTCCTCCCAATTCATCCCCCAGTCTTTGGCCCTACGTCCCAGAGTCTCACATTATACATACATAGCTCAGGGGTGGGTGTAGTTAAGTTTGCGGTCTGTGCAGCGTCGGGCATGAGGAGGTGGTTTGGAGGGTTCGGGGGCAGGAGGTAGCGTCGCTCGAACTTTACTCGAAATTAATTTAGGTCCAAACTACTCTCTACGGCACGGCGGCGGCAATGTCGGCCATCTTGGATGCGTGCGGTGACGGCAGCCCCCCAACTCTACGCCCGCAGCCGTCGGCTACGCCACTGCCTCCGGCATGTGTGAGCTGCAATTTAATTACGAGTCCTCTTGTTAAATTAAAGGGGCAGGACTGGGCCCCGGCGCCATTATGTCACTCCTTTGATAGAATTAGTCTAATTAGTCCTCGAATACGTTTGTCACAATTATCTTTAAGGCGAAACTTCATGTATGGTGGTTACAAAAAAGTTTAAATTAAAATAAAGATAAGGAAAAGTTTAATAAATACTTTAACATTCTCAAATACTATAGAAAGACGTATTTTAACTGGATACATTAGACCTGCTCAATTTGCATAATTAATTGTGAAAATATTTAAAGCAAAAATTGCTTGTGAAATCGTAGTCACAAATCAACAGAACAAGTCTTTCGAGCCTCTAAGATGAAAACTCTGAGAACTGTTGCTGAGGTTTAAGCATGCGTAAAGGCTGCACAACTTCGGTTGGGTTAGGCTGAAATGAATTAGGTTGGGTTTAGTTACGTTTTTTCCAATATAGACTGCACGAGATCGCAGCTTTAATTAGAAATGCAATTAATCACTCTGTACTGCTCATGGGAGATTTTAATGCAAAGTTCAAACTGAGGTGCGCCAACGACCAATAATAGAGGCGATATTTTATCAGTATGGGCTACCTCTTTGAGTGTAAGAGATTTGAATACGAGCCAGGCTACTTGGTTTAGACAAGACAAACAGTCACACATAAATGTTACTTCATGTTATGATAACTGTATGGAAAAGGACGTATTATGGGAAATTCTAGATCATGAAAACTAATATATTCATAAGTTTTAAGGTAGAAGGTACAAAACGTCCTTGAAAGGCTACTGAAGAAGGTGATTAAAAAGGAGACAAACGGATGGCTTGATAAGGGGATTGAAACCCCTGCAGGGCTGGAGAAAGGAATCGCAAATTTTTGTAATAAGGTATTTGGAAAAATCTATCGGTGAACAGATACGGTGCAGAAATTGAGGAAGAATTATTGTAAACTTCCATAATCACAAACTTCTTTCCGGCGAACACTAACTATTAGATAAGAATCCACCAAAAACAAGTAAAGAAAAAGTTTTAAAAGCAGTGAGATCCTGTGCATGATCGCAATAACGGAGAAGGTGACGGAATGGCCAATGACGGTTTTAAATCTATTAGTTACAACACAACTTTTCCTTGAAGAATGGGAAGGAGCTAGGCTGGCCTTAATCGAAAAACCCAAAAAAAAACGAGGACGATCAAACAACATATAGGCCGATCTGCCTACTGAATGCACGGGAAAACTTGTATGTATGTAAGGACACGGGAGAGTGTGCGAATGAACGCACACCACATTTAGGCCTTAATGGGCCCCTTGTGCAACTCCCCACTCTACCTCTGTTCACATCAACCAGCCTAAGGTTTTTCCGAAGGCCAGGACGTCACTTAGAGGGAGGTTCCTGATATCATTTGTGGACAGCCACTTCTCCCCGAGTAACCTCTTTCTGAGGTCGGTTAAGGAGGGGCAGTTACACAAAATGTGAATTACAGTCTCGTCGTCCTATTCACAGGCCCGACAGAGAGGAGAATTAGCAATCCTCAAGTTATGAAGATGCTTGTTTACCTTACAGTGTCCCGTGAGGAGACCTGTAGCTAGTGTGAGGGTGGTTTTGCCCAACCCAATGAAATACTGAGCAGTTTTCTTTGAAGGATATTTTAGCAATTCCTTGGCTTGAAAACAGCCCGGATTATTGTCCCACGCTTTTAAAAATTTCTTGTGGGTAATGTACTTAATCATATCAATATGAGTAGTTAAGGCTGGGATGACAATCGACTCGGGGCCCCAAAAATGTCTTTTAGCTGCCCTTTTAGCTAACCTGTCAGCATTCTTGTTGCCCGCTGAGCTATTGTGACCCTTTATCCATTGAATGGAGACTTGATTGTGGATCGAGGCCTCCTCCAGTGCTAGGTGACAATCCATTACCAAGGCAGACACTATCTTAACATTGCTTAGAGCTAAAATAGTTTGCTGTCTATTGTTTGCTGTCTGTAAATATAGTAAAGTACTTACCCCGACTCTTGGTGTTAACAATGTAGTCAGCGGCGAATTTAATAGCAGTCATTTCTGCTTGAACGACGGTGGTGAAATTACCTAAGGGTTTTGAGAGGCGGATCCTAGGGTTGTAGGAAAACACCCCCGCGCCAGACCCATACCGTCTTTTTGAACCATCAGTGTAGATTTTCCAGTTGTTATGTGTATCTGTTACTGTGGAACTGATATTGGTGAGGTACTTTCTAGAGAAGATGAATTTGGCCGGTATATCATCCGCTTTACACTCCAGAAGGGGTGAGTCCTCGACTACTTCCCTCCAGAGAGACGTTCGACCACCAGTGACCTCCACCTTTTTGGTAGCTACTGATTGTAGTTTTTTCATGGTTACCAGTGCCACCTCTTGTATGTAGAGATGTGGAGGTGGCAGGTTTAACATGACCTCCATGGCTGCGGTGGGAGTAGAGCGCATCGCACCTGTAACAAACAGACACGCAAGTCTCTGTATACTTTTGAGTGCTGCGATGGTGGTGATTTTTGAAATTCTATTCCACCACACCACAGCACCATAAGTTAGCATGGGTCGAATAACGGCAGTGTAGATCCAAAGGGCTACTCTGGGGGACAACCCCCATGTCCTCCCAACAGCCCTTCGGCGTTGGCCAAGAGCAACGCATGCTTTTTTACTCTATAATCTAGGTGGGCTTTCCACGTTAACTTACTATCCATAATTAAGCCCAAATACTTAATCTCATTGGAAAGTTTAAGTGGAGTGTTCGCAAGCGTTGGTAAATTAAATCCGCCTAAGACTGAGAGAGTTTGTTTGTTTGATGACCTGACCATCTTCGTCAGGGGGAAATACATAAATGTACTCTCTGAAGAGTACATTTAGGATGCAGGTAGCACTCAACATAATTGAGACCTGGTGTAACAAGGGGAAAACTTATACGAAGTTATTATCAAGAATCATATTACAAATCATGTGACAGATGAAAGTCTTTTATTCTCAGATAATCAATACGGATTTAGGAAAGGTAAAATGTAATTCAATAGATTAAAGAGGTAGTAGATTACAGTAATTGCAGAAAAGAGAAGAAAATTTGCAGCTATGATATCACTGAATATGAAAAATGCTTTTAATTCCCTTAGAGAAAATAGGACAGGGCTCTGTCTATAATGGTCCTATTATTGTGGAACATCACCTATGATGAAGTGCTGTAGCTTCAATCTCAAAACGTTACCCTTATTGCGATCGGAAGAACCGTGGAAGAACTTAAAGAAAACATCGAATACACTTATAACCGTACAGCATATTGGATGAAGAAACAGGGTCTGGCATTGGCATTACTTAAGACAGAGGCAATTATTTTTAAGAAACGAAGAAGTTTATTAATGCTGACAATTACTGAAAATTACTTCGAGTAAAACTATGAAGTATCTTGGAGTAGTGCTGGATAACAATATGAGAAGGAAAACGCACCGAAGTATAACCTTTATAACCATACGTTAAAAAGCTTGAACAACAACTAATTGCTAGCTTGAAGCTAGCAATTAGTTGTATTAGAGCAAGACTCAGGACGATATCGAACAATTTTAGGATAATATCGGGCGTTAATGCTGAGGTTTTAGCTGTTTTACCACCACAACATTTATTAGCAGAAGAGAGATCTATAATATATACGCAGGGCAGAAACTATAAAATAGAAACGAGAGAGGAACTGTTTTCCAAATGGCAAAAAAAATGGTAAACTTATGGTGGTTGGACAAGCAAATCTTGGGGAGTTATGGATTTTTATATGACCCAGGCTTTTACGAGGCAAGTTTAAGGTTCTTACTTGAAAGACATAAAAAAATAATTCTGAACACAGAGATATATCTCTGGAGCCATACAATATGTTTCTGCCAAAAATTTAGTGCAGAAAGCACAAAAGCTGAAGAAAATGTAGGCAACTGTAAACTTTAAGAAGAAAACCTGATAAATAATATGCTGGAAACTTAGGAAAAATGGATTGCAGTCGTCATGTTTCTGAGATTCATAATGAAAAACAAGAACAAGAATAGGAAAAGGAATAAGGGGGGTTGACCATAAACACACTCCCCCAACTAGGTATGTAATACGCAATGCTGTAGGATTAAATTAAGTAGATTCCTATCATTTAATTGTTCAAGATGCCGATGAGACGAAAAAAGACCCAGACGAGTTGGAGAAGCTACTAAAGGGTTTACAAGCGAGTTTGAAGAGCCATGGAAGAAAACAACAGGACAACAAAAAGGAGAAGGGAGGTTTCTTTTCAAGCGAAATCTTCCTAGGCTGGGTACGTAATTGGAGCTGCTTAAAATAAAAAGTAATTCGGTTTATATATTTTTTATTGTGTACGAGGTGCTGCCTATACCTTTTGGAAGGAAGACTATCCGAAGAAACATAGTCCATTCTGACGGATTCCGGAGAAGACGAGGAAAGAAGTTTTTGGACGCCCGTAATTCCAAGCCAGATGTTTGGACGCAGATTTTCCCCGACCTCGTAAAAACAGATTTAGTTTGGTTAATAATAAGTGTAACTCATACGAAAGGATCGATGAAGCTAAACACACGTTTTTTCGCGAATTATCTCTGAAACCTATGTAATGGCAATGACGATAGTGGAAAGAGAAGAAAATTTTGTAGTTTTGGAGAATTTTATCAGAGAAGTCATGGCAATAAAGGAGAGAGAAAGTTAATATTTGTGCTACATGGTGAGAAGAGGACGAGATTTTTTTCAAAAATTTACACAAAAAGCTGAAACAGCGTATTTGATGTTTCTATGTAAGAACCTTGGTGAACGAAAAACCAAACGAAAAAAGAGAGGAAGAACACAAGGGCGCCTGTCCAAACAGTCAAGTCAAGTAAGTTAAAGCAATGAATCTGTTAAAAGTAAAAATGTGTGTTCGAGATTTTCCCCGTCGTCGTTAAAAAAAAAGTTAAGTTTGGTGTGGTTGAGTTAGGTTGGGTTAGCTAAAGATGAGTGTGCATGAAACCAATACTGGTTTGGTTAGATTGAGGTGAATTAGGTTGGTTTAGATTTGGTTAGGTTGAGTTACAACGATTCGTTATGAACAACGTAAACCAGCATAATAGAATATGATGATAAGGTATTTGATAATAATAAGATATGATAAAAGAAATAGAAGAGAATAAGATAAATTAAAAAGAGGAGACGAAGTGGCAATCATGTCACCCCAGTCTAGACGTTTAAGTGTTTTAAATTTGTTAGCTTGATGAACACAGCCAGAAAGAAAAGATTTCAGGATTACGTAAATCTGTGGAGAAAACTTAGCATAAGAAGACGAGGAAGGGAAGCTGCTCCCCTCTCTCTACCCAACTATGTTAACAAATAGCAATAATTAAAAATAAACGAAATATTTTGTTTATATGATTTGTGATAACTCATCCGGAGGAAAAATTTAAAACGATATAGGAAGCATTTTGCTCAAGGTAGCACAAGGAAGCTACAAACAGATGGAACACAGATGTAAAAACAACAATCGTTAAAACAATCTGCAGAAATGCGCAAACTAGTTCGTACTAAAATCAGATAAGCAAGAAAATAGAAGGATTTTTTTTTAGTGGTATACGCATTAAGAGGTCAGCTCGAATTGTCGGTTGGATGAAATGTTTATCACAATATCATGCGCATATTCAACCGTGATTAGTTCATAAAGCATTTTCTCCTCGTTAGCGTAGAAAATGGGTTTGGAAAGGGTTGAGTTGGGTTGGATTAACAGGATCCACAAGATGTGCGGATCAGGATCTGATGAATAGTGTCGATGAAGAGAGATGCTGGACAAATGCTCAATGAATGGGTTAGGAAAAATTTTCAAATATGAAGGAAGATGATAAAGAAAATATAGCTCATCTTTAAATTAAAAAGAAGAAGTTATATCGTTTGCATAATGAAAATATTCAAAATTGTTGCGTCTTTGATTATTTTACAATGTGGCAATAAATTTATTATTATTATATCCTTACGAACACGGACACTGGATTGTCCAATGTTGTAGTCTTCCCGAATTTTCCTAAAGCGTTTGATAAAATTAATTATTAGTTAATTGTTAGTTTTGGGTGAGATTTAGATGCGATATCTTTGTTGGGTGACTACCCCTGTGATTGAATCGTGTACCACAAGGTTCGGTGTAGGGATGTTTCTTGTTTTCTTTGTACACTAAGCAGTTTAGTTGAGTGCAATATTGTAATACGAGTCAAGTGTAATAAATCAATATATTTGCTGAGGTTATGCAATATTGTAGTGGTCTAGTGTAGTGGTCTGTAGTACCCGTAATGATTTGGAATTATTTCAAGTATTCATTGTATCAATTGCCAACGACAAAAACCTATTCTTGTCTTTCCACAGGATCTCTCACTGCTATCGGA
This sequence comes from Onthophagus sagittarius, assembly GCA_036711965.1. NCBI lineage: Eukaryota > Metazoa > Arthropoda > Insecta > Coleoptera > Scarabaeidae > Onthophagus > Onthophagus sagittarius. The sequence goes on from JASERS010000005.1 coordinate 34,498,834, forward strand.
TCCAGTTGAGGTGCACCTTCGCTCAATCTACGCGTGCCTTTCGGTTCTCAGCTGAAACATCATCAGACTCCTCTTGATCGTGGTTTTGAATTTAATCAGCATACCACAATTCTCTCCCAATCTCATCTCCATGAGCCGTGGGTTCGACCTGCTCACCCGTTTTGTTCTCTAGTCATTTAATCATTCTAGAACTACCAGTCCGTTTCATCTTCACGAAGCCTTCGAGCACACTCTAAACATTCAGCTCTGATGAAATAGTTGACTGTGCAATTGAAAACTGCGTGGAGTTTTGCTCCGGTTCTCTCAGATCTTGAACTTCTTTCTTTTTATACATCCTTAATAATAATATTTCAGTACCTTCAAAAAATATGTGAAAATAAAGCGAAACTAAATATTAAAATAAAAAGTTATTTCTAAACCAGACTTCATTTTAGACTTCTCTTCAGATTTCAAACAAAAATTGTCAAGCGTCGATATATTGTGACCTATAAGTGAAATATAATGTAATTCTATTCACTCGTTCTGCATTGTCTGAAGCATTTTTGAAAGAAAAACCAAATTATCATATATTTTGAGCGGTACTACAACATTATTTTACCAGATATAACAATGCCAAGAAGAATTGCTTGAACTTAACAGACTGATTAAGATTTTGACTTATACTCGTGCCTTCGAATCTGTGCAGTGATAAATAAAGACCGGATTTATAGAAAATATGCTTATGCTCAAAATTAAAGGCATTACAAATATATTTAAATATCTTTACGAATCAGTTAAAAATAAGTGAAATAAGACAAGGTTAGTTATGCCTGTTTTGCCTTTTTTTGAATTTTCACGCCTATTATTTTTTTATGCCTATTTAAAGCCTTTTTCCAACTTGTTGGCGTCTTTTCCCCCAAAATTGGTTGAATTATGAAAAAATATTTCGCTGCGCCTCTATACATTTCTTCGTTGTGCCGTCTGATGTAAGATCCGCGTTTTTCATCGATCCGAATTTAAGCTTTGGTATTCCCCGTTGTGCCGTGTCGTCTTACACGGGATTCCCCGTATGTGGTTTGACTTGCGTCGAGTCTTCAATTCATTTAGTTGTATTAAAGTTACTCGAGTGACAGTGCGAAGTTCTTGCGTAGTACAATGCCGAAACAAAAGCCAACCGTAGAAGAATGGATTAAAGATTACAAGGAATTGAAATATGAACCCAATCGTTTATTTTGCCAAGCCTGTCCAAAAATCGTAAGTATTGATGGAGTTAATCGAGTAAAAACAATTAATTATATTAATTATATTTTTAAATAATGATTAAATTACGTATAATACCAAAGATTTTTAAATATTTAAAACCGAAATTTAAATTTTTTACAGTAAAAATTGGAAATTATAAAGAATAGCATGTCTAACGTGACCGTTTTTATTTTGACTGAAAACGGGACAAATCTAAATACTTTTGTCGATAATCAGGTGCAGTTTAAAATTATTAAAATTTGGTTTTAAGTAAGACTTGATACAGTTTCTACAAAATTTGATACAGTTTCCTAAAGACTTGCAATGCTTCCAGAAGACTTGTTATTGCTGCTAGAAGTCTTGATGTTGCATTCAGAAGACTTTAAATACTTTTAAAAGACTTAGAATGTTTCTAGAAAGCTTGACACTACTTCCAGAGGACTTAATATTGCTTATAGAAAACTTAATACTGCTTCAAGGAGACTTGAAAAGTTTCCAGAAGACTTGAGATGCTTTTAGAAAACTTGATACTGCTTTCATAGGACTTGAAATGCTTCTAGAAAACTTGATATTGCTTTCAGAAGATTTGAACTACTAGATGGCTTGCTATTACTTTCAAAAGACTTGAAATGCTCCCAGAAGACTTGGAATGTTTCTAGAAAACCTGATACTACTACCAGAAGTTTTGATATTGCTTCTCGAAGACTTAAAATGCTTCTAGAAGACATGATATTGCTTCTAGAAGATTTGAACTGCTTCTACATTGCTTGTTATTGCTTCCAAAAGACTTGAAATGCTTTTAGAAAACTTGATACTACTTCCGGAAGTCTTGATATTGCTTTTAGAAGACTTAGTACTACTTCCAGAAAATTTTATACTGCCCTTGGAAGACTTGAAATACTTCCAAAGGACTTGATACTACTTGTAAAACTGTTTGTAAAAACTGGATACTGTTGATAAACCAATTGACTATGCTTTGAAAATATTAAATACTATTGAACAAAATGCACAATCTTTACGTAAGAAGTCAATAAACTGTTAATTAAAGATTAAATACTGCTGGCAGAAGACATTTGTATGGTAAAAAGCGAAGGACTGCTAATAAAATTTAATTTTCCTTCTAAAATATCAAATACTGTTGCAAAATACAACATGATCATATCAAAAGTTTAAAAACTATCAATTAAAGGCTAGATACTGTTTGTAAAACTTTGCTTGTTTTATCAGACATTTTTGAAGAGTGCAAGCCAATCCCTTTTAGGCATTACAACTGCATTTTATTATGTAGTTAACGAAGTACAGTAAAGCGTTGCTAATTCGTACAACCCAAAATCCGAATTCCCTGATAATCTGAACAAAATTGAAAAATGTAAAATTTGCATTATGTCCCTTGTAATCCGAATTGGTAAGAGATTCGCTAATCGGAAAAGACTATTCGTTCTATCTGCAGAGAAAGACGATTAATTCCAAAACACTGAAGAGCATTTCTATCAAAAATGTTGAGATCATATTTTCTAAGGATTGCAAATCCTTGTAATTTATTAGCAAAATGGTAGAGATGTGTATTTTAAAAATCAGCTGTGGAAGAAGAACCTGATGGCAGCATTCCACTGTCCATTCAATAATTTATGTATCATGCTGCAGCAAATGAGGCAATTTCTCCATGAAGATGTTGGGATAACCGAATTAAAAGTGAGGAAGTTAGTAAAAGTTTTAGTGTATCATGTATTGCAAGATAAGCAGCAGACAATGTTATTATCCAATACAATTTGACTCTATAATCCGCATGATTCCATCATTTAAATTCAACTGATTTTCATTGATTCGGATTAGCGAAGCTTTACTGTAATTAGATAACTACTAATTGTAGTAGCTGTAATTATTCTATGCTTCTATTTTCGTGGAAATAGTTAGTAATTATACTCGACTACTTTTTTCAAGCAGTTATCCAAGCTCTGATTTTGATCAACTTTGCTAATAAATTTCGTGCAACGTCTAAAGACAAGTTATCTTTTAAACGGTTTGTTACATTCACATCCATTGATGATATATTTTGTCCTTCGGTATTTAAAACGGCTTGGTGAAAACCAAGCCGTTTTAAACGTTCTTGGGCGTGCACAAAATATACCAGCATTCGGAGCTGGGATTGCCAAAACACAACTTCAATATATTCGGGCATTATGTTATATTCAATATATACGGATGACTAATTATGAGAAGAGAACTATTAGAATGAATGCCTATTAGAAGACTATTTTCTTAGATTAGCAATCTAAAATAGTTTTCTAATCTCACAAACATTTTAAGCACTCTTCAAGTATAGGCCATTTAGATTTACTGTAACCCAATATTCTTTTATGCTCTCTACCTATCAAGTCATAGAATTCTTTTAAAGTTTCATTGTGTACATTATAAATATTCAAAAAGTAAATTTTGACGATAATGCATTCTAAATCACTTGGTAAGCAATCGGCAGTTTTAATTGAATTGTGGACATTATGAGCTTCACAGCCAATCCCTATTAGTTCTTGTTCTAATAATGTGCTCGGTTTTGTATAAATATTGTTTACCCTTTTTCTATTTATTCCCTTCAAGTTTCAAAAAAATGTACACTTACATTTAGGCATGTTTGGTATAAGTCTCGCAAAAAGAGAAACGAAATATTACTAATAAAAAAAGCTGTGTAAATACAGCTAAATACTTAATGAGATTTATGCACTTATGTGATTATGAAAACGGGACGTTTTAGAGTATTTTCGGGACGATGGGACTACTAACAGGAGAACGGGACAATCCCGTTCAAAACGGGCCGTATGGTCACATAAAGCATGTCCTAAAATTCACTAGAAATAGAATTCACTATTGATTCAATGTAGTACTTCGATCACTAAATTTAATAGGACAATATATTGATTGTTTAATAATTATGGAAGATGTGACAAGAGATACTACGTAATTCAGCATGTCAAAACATCATTGCATCAGGAAAAATTAAAACTGACTAAAAGTCAATCCAAAAAACAACAAACTATAGGTACAGCTATACAATCTGTGGCATCAACATCCGGCTACACTGAACAATCAAAATTCAATTTTGATCTTTGCAAAGCTTTGATAAAAGCAAACATACCAATCCATAAAGTGACAAATAAATATTTCAAAACTTTTTTACAAACATATTGTACAATGCATATTCCCGATGAAAGCCATCTCCGCAAAAATTATATTACTTCAGTCTACAAAGAAGTTATTCAAGAAATAAAAAATATTATTGGAAATAATTATATTTGGATAAGTGTAGACGAAACAACTGATGTATGTGGACGATACGTGGCAAATTTAATACTTGGAGGTTACCAAATACCCCATTACCACCACAACCAGTTCTAACAAGATGGGGAACATGGCTAGATGGCGTTATATACTACACAAACGCCTTAGATCATTTTAAACAATTAATAAATGAATTTCCGGCTACAAGTAGTAAAGCAATACAAGATTGCCAGGCCGTCCTAAAAGAAGTGGAGCTACAAAATAATTAGGCATTTATAAAAAGCAATTACAGTTATATAAGTGAATCTATGAAATCACTTGAAAAACAGGATTTACCTTTAGTGACTGCAGTAGAAATGATTAAAAAGTTTCAAGACAGCACGTATAACGTACCAGGACATATTGGTCAAATAATTACGAATAAATTTAATAACGTTCTGTGTAAAAATGAAGGATATGCCACATTACAAAAAATTGCATCAATTTTAAGTGGTGAAATTGTTACTGGATTTATTATGGATCCCGCATTAATTACAAAGTTCAAGTATGCACCAATTACAAGTGTGGACGTGGAGAGAAGTTTTTCGGCTTACAAGAATACGTTAAGTGAGAGAAGACACAACTTCACAGTGGAACATTTAGAACAGCATTTAATAATTAGTTGTTTTCGTGATTAGTGGTTTAATAATTATATATGAATGTTTAGTTTAACGATGTATTTTTTAATGAAAACGTTATTAAAATACATTATTAATTAGGTATAGCAATTTTTTCGATTTCTAATTTTTATGCATTTTTAATGCTTTTGTTGCCAAAATTTCATGCCTTTTTAAGTGCCTTTTTCCGTCTTTTTTGTGCCTTTTAATCCGGTCTTTAGTGATAAATCACCGTGAAAGTACTTACATAAAAAGAGCGGGTTAACCTCCATGATATGTTATCTATATTACTGCTTTATGATACATATCAGTATTCATATATGTTACAGTTGTTTTCGATAACCTGCTGACTTGGTCTTAATAAAGATAAATATTTATAAAATCACTTCAATATAAAAGAAATGGATCTCTAAGGCGGTCAGCACACTACCTCCAGAAGGGATGTGATCACTTACTTTAACGAAACCGGATAAGGGGACCGATAATACCAGAAATTTACTTACCTGTCATGGTGATTTATCACTGCACATATTTGACGGCACGAGTATAGTGGTCTGCAACCAATATTTATTCCCTTATCAACAGTATTAAAGCAATAAATTTTTTTTTCGAACCTACAATAAGCAATAGCTTGAAAAGTTAAAAGTTTGCCCAAGTAAGAAAAACAGAAAAAAGGATTTTGAAAAGTTCCTGATCATTTTGATGCCTATTTCAGTTTTATCGAACTTTAGTTCTATTCGAAAATGATTTTTAACCAAAATTAACTTTGAGTATATCAATAGACTTTAATTTGCTTTTAATGAGCAAACTAACTTCTAAATGTAAGCACTTAATTAAAACAAGTTATAAGTAGACAATTTTAGTTTTAGTAGAATCTTTAAACTATTAGATAATTAAAATTTATTTGAAACAACTGACATCGTCTCATCTATGCTAGGTGGGAGGTAAAGTTGGGGATTATAAGGGGGGTAGGGTGAAATTCTAAAGGGGGTCCAAAATGGTGTGAGTCGAATAGCAACCAAGAACACACGTATTTCGTCTAGGTGCCGCCAAAGCCACGGTAGTTAGAAAGTTTAATTAGTTCTAGGGCTGCTTGTCGCACTATTGTAAGTTTCGTGGTTGGCATTTTCTGTCTCAACAAATCCCGTTGTAAGGATTTATTACTTTTTACTAAATTAAATGAATTAAAACCAACACTAACTTCTATTATTATTATTATTAACCCATCAATTGACAACATAATCATTTATCAATCTTTCAATCGCGTTTTCGATTTCTGCCGGTCTGGCGCGCTTTTAAGGACGCAAAAAAGTTTTAAGTGCCCATCATGAAATCAACATCGTCCGATAACATTATGCTCGAATTAGAGTTTGGTCGAGGATGGTAGAACGGGATTCGAGTGGTACTTTACAAAACAGCTTGACAGATCTCGATAAAATCGTCGGTTGACGAAATCGTCGCCGCCAGTTTCTATACCTGAAATCGGGCGAGAAAGGGTTAGTTACTTATTCAAATGGGGTTATTTTATCAGGAACCCTTTTTACTAACGCGGTACACGTAGCGAACGGTTACATGTGGAGCATGCAGAAAGCACAATTTACCCATTCGAAACGCCATCCTTACATGGGGAAATCTCAATTATCGAGTGTGACTAAAAATTTTATGGTTAAACTCGTTTGAAATTTATTTAAAAAAAATTTATTCAAATATTCCAAAAATATGTCAGACCTAAATCTAATTCTAAAGGCAATTTAAAACGAATTCATCAGAAATGTTTTCATTTAAAAACTTGTTTTTAAACAGGAACTTATTTGAAATGTTTGGAAACAGGTAGCAAAAAGGAGGAGTTCCCTTCAACCCTTTGGTTGCTACGGGGGTTAGAAAGAAAAGGGTATAGGAACAACGTGGCACGTACCCCGCCGTTCCTTGCATACTATTTGACTGGCATACGTAATGGGCCGAACAATACATATGCATATGTTGGGTTAGTTAGGTTTTAGATTTTTGAACGCGGAAGAGATCAGTACTTATAGTGACGTGTTTGTGAAATGATCACATCTTACACTTTTCGGTGAGTACACAATTGATTTAATTAAAAAGTTTTCCCGCAAACTTTCCCTTTGCTCGCCGAGGGCGTTAAAGTGGGCGAATTTTTACACTCCGCGTAATTCGTAATGAATTTTAAAACGCGAAAGCGGTACCGGAGGGCGCAATCGCCGGGATACGTGAGCCGAATCTCCAAAGAAGGAAAAGTGGCTCCGACTTTGTCACTAAATTAGCCTTGGAGCCTTTCCAAGGATAACCCCAAGGATACCTTTACGCTCTTCCTTAGATAGTGAAAGTCCAACACTTTTCCTTATCACCTCGTCCTCACGACACACCCCAACGATCAAAATAAAATATTCAAGTTTAACCATGATTTTCATACCAACTTTGTGCTTTGAATATAGAAGCTTCTATTAAAAGGTTTTTGAAGAAGAAAAAAATTAATAAAATTTTATTTATTTTTAAATAAAGCATTAGCATTATCATTACAGATAACACTTGACCTAGAACTACGAACCAATTCGAACTTGCTTTTAGTGTCCGAGCGAAACTTAATATTGAGTCGAAACCGAGACTTTTCTTTAAAATGAAGGAAATAGTACAAGATATATATATAGAATGTGCAAAAATTGGTGGATAATCTACCGTAGCGACATTCTTCATTCGATTCTAAAGCAAAAATCTTGTATATAGTATGTCTTCAAATTGAGTTATAAAGAGGGAAAAATTTTTTACCGATTTTTAAAAGTTATCTAAGCATAAATAATGCGTCGGATAATGTTCAAATCACAAATTTATACGAAATTTATCCTCTACCTATAGAATTTTTAACCTATAGAGTTTACTAACCTGTAGAGTTAACTAAACATTCTCATTTTTATGTAAAATCTGGACTTTGTTTAAAATGATAATTTTTTAAGTTCAATTTATGATATTTATGATATTTTCATATGAAATTAATCATGAATGACCGTGAAAGAGAGAATTTATAATACAGTAGAACATAGTTAATTCGAACTTTTTTAATTCGAAATCTTCTTTAATTCGAATTTTTCTCTTTAACCCTGGTATTTTATGTACAGTCAATGCTAAAAATTCGTGGTTTATTCAAACTATATTTTGGATAATTCGAAGTTTTTATACAAAGAAATCGGTAAAAAAAATAAACTCTCAAGCCGGGAATTTGCAGACCGACGTACCTCATGCCTTATGTGATCGATTTTGCTATGCTTTAAAAGTGAGTGTATAGACCAAAAATGTCGGTGACAAAGCCTCGGATTTCGAAATGTCGTATGTCGAAAACAGCTGAGGGAACCAGAGAATCAAACAAAATAGAGATAAAAAGATTGCTATTAGTGGTCCACTTTTGAGAAGTAAGGTTGAGCAGTTTGCTGAAGATTTAGGAAACACACATTTTAAAGGAAGCACTGGATGGCTTGATGGTTTCAAAATCTCGTTTAAATCAATTTGTGGAGAAATTGGGGTTGTTAACTAGCAACAACCCAATCAGTGGAAGAGGGATTTAAAGGACATCTTTAATGTTGACGAGACGGGTCTTTTCTTCAAATGTACACCGGATAAAACGCTCGCATTTAAAAATGGGAAGTGTTATGGAGGAATGCTGAGCAAAGAAAGAATAACGCTGCTAGTTGGTGCAAACATGGACGGAACGGAGAGACTCCCTCTGCTTATGGTTAGCAAATCGACAAACCCACGTTGCTTCAAAAACGTAAAATCGATGACTGAAACTCTTTTTGAGAATTGGTTACCGAAATTGGACAGAAAGTTAAAAAAAACGAAAAGTCATTGTTTTCATTGACAACTGCAATGTACACAACATCATGCCATTGATGGAAAATATAAAAGTATTTTTTTTCCTGCCAACATGACCTCCGTTATCCAGCCTATGGACCAGGGTATAATAAAGAATTTAAAACATATTTTGTAGGCGTTTGTTGGTTCAGAATATCCTTATCTGTGATGACAATGCTCTCAAAATCAAGCTTGACCTTCTTCAAGCATCTTGAATGTGTAAGTAAGCTTGGGACCAAGTAACGCCAGAAACAATATAGAACTGCTTCAAAATAGTAGGATTTATAAAAATCGAAAGTGAAAAAGAAAGATTCATTGAAACTGCAGCAGAAGCTGTGCCTTCAAAAAACCACGAAGCCGAACATTTTCAAATTAAACTATGGTATACAGAAATGTTCACTAATTTCAATAAACTTTACAGAAATTTTTTTTATTTAGCGATTTCGAAGATATCCATCTCTAAAGTGAGGGGCCTTGACATTTGGCACGGATAATAATGTAATCACGAGATAGTTATTCAGTTGTATACCAACTGATTTTCAATCCAAGCCTTGACTATTATTAGAAAAATATAAACTATTTATTAATCTCTAATTATCAAAAAAATGATAATAAGTATAGAAATAAAAAAGAACCAAAAAAGATCTTCAATAAAGTAAATAAGTATTCGCAGCAAAACTGTGATCGCCGGTCTCTGCCAGAAATAGTAGTCCCCTGCTCTTAAACAGCACTTAAATCTAGTCTCATGATTGTTAGAGTATGAAGTTATCTTCTTGAGCGCATCGACAACTAACCTGATCCAATGGGAAATTTGATCGAACTTATGGATTCCATAAATAAATCGAAGAATTCTGATCTTTCTGAATCCTTCCCGGGTTCTTAGCCGGATAATATAAAGGAGTCATATAGTTAAACTGAGAAAGAACCAAGGAGGCACATAATTTTTTTCAACTTGATAGTCAAATAGCTTCTATGGGGATGTAGTAGCCTTAAAGAATGATAAGCTTTCTTGATGTAGTTATTAACTTGACTACTTAACTTGACTACTTAACTTGGTATCTAAAACTGTTATCTACAACCAAACCAAGACTCCTTGCCTCACCCACAACCGGCACCTCAGATCCCTGTTTTACTACTAACGGTTTTGTTACCAAAGAGCAAAACGGTAAATTTATTAGGATTAATTTTCAGATAATGCAAATTGGAAACATTCGATATATATCCCAAATCAGAATTTACATTATTAATAATTAATAATAACACCGCGCCATTGAGATGGACCAAAACAAATATAAAGCTGGTAATCATCGGCGTAACTGCGAACTTGATTATGTTAGATTTTTGAAGTATATAACGAAAACAACGTGGGACTAAGAATTGAGCACTGAAGAACCCCAAAATTAATTAGTCGAGAAGAAGATGTTATGCCCTTGATTTAAATGTGATTTTTGTACAAGATAGCTGCTAAACAGAGCAATTCTTGAAAGATCAAGCCCTACAGAGTAATTCACAGTATCGAACGCCTTACTACAGTCTAACAAAGTAAGAGCAGTAATTTTACCCTTTTTAGTCTCAGAGATAACGTCTTCCTTCACCTTCAGCATTGCAGAGCAATTATCATACCCTCGACGAATCCCAGACTGAGTAGAGGCAGAATTCAGATCTCCCTAAACCTTAATGTTTCTAGTTCTAAGTATAGTGTTAGTTCTGAAACTACGTTGGGTTGGGTTGAGTTGAACTACAGGCTGATTCAAAAATCGCTGACAGTTTTCTAGGTTTTCTAAAAATTAAGATCAATAGATTCTTCTTAAAAATTATTTTAAACTGTATCTAGTCTTTATATCTCTGCCAAGTTTGTCCCAGCAACATTTGTCTGTGAAGTAGTCAATTATCTATCAATTCATCTTTTACAAGTATTTGATTAAAACAACAGTAATTTACAATATCCACCGTGATCACTACATTTGTCGGGTAGGTCTTAACATATTATAATTTTCTATTGTTCAGAATCATTTCCTCAGATTTCGAACGCTGTCGATCGGAATTAATTTTGATTGAACTTAATTCACCTGCTTCTTTTAATTTTCTTTGGATTTTATCAAAAATTTTTTAAGTTTGGTGTTCTTCGTGCAAGAAATATTTTCACCTAAAATGAAATTCGCAAGATTTTCACATGATACATATATGTCATACAATGAAAGGATTACTTTTTTTAATAAAGTCGCGATAAAAGAATCCGGACATTTACAAATTAAACTGTGATACACAGAAATGTTCACTGAATACAATAAACATTAACACATTCTTTTTTCATCGAGCGATTTCGTAGATATCGGTCTCTAAGTGGGGGCCTTGATATCTGGCACGGATAATAGATTATACTCGCTAATGCATGAAAAGGAATCCGACAAACGACATTCCGCATCTTAGTAAACCGTGATTTTCCATGAAACTGTATAGAATATCGTTAAAATAAAAATAAGAACACATTGGGTTACTACCAATTCCAATTTGAAATGTTTTCGTCAAATAATTTTTAAGAAAAAAAATCGTAAAGTAGACAAAGTTGTCGCCACTCTCAAAAATCGAGTACTTTTTTCAATTAACCCGCGATAATTTGATCCGAAAATTTCCAAATTAACCTGTGATACAGAGAAATGCTCATTGGTTATAATAAACTTTACCGCAATTTTTTTCATAGTGCGATTTCGAAGATATCGATTTCTAAAGTGAGGGGCTTTGACTTCTGGCACGGATAATAGCTCTTTTAGGCGAGAAGTTGTTTAAGTTTATTTAAAAAAGTGGTTAATCTGCAACTAATGGAGGACGTTCAAAGACTTCAAAATCACTGACAAATATAACTCATGCCCAAATTCGTTATGATCAATCATTGTGTCACAAGAATGTACTGTTCACCTACATGATCATCGTTTTATGTGTTATCACATTCTTGTTTGCAAAACTTTTATGTTGATCTACATCAATGTAGATAATATTATTAATTACACTAATCAATGTAGTGGTACACAAAAAAAAATATTTTGAAATGAAGGAAGCATTTTTATTGTCATATTAAGAAATTAAATATCCAAAAAAATGCGTGGATCCAATTTTATGGAATCAGTCATATCATTTTTCTTGTATATAGATAATAAATTAACATTTCACCAATTAGGTGATCAACCAAAATGCTGGGAGGGATTAAGGGATTAATCGTCTCTCATTTGATCTAGAACTGCACTAGAAGAACAAGATGAAAAAGTAGAAAAAGAGTTTTAAACTGATAATTGATGTTAAATTAAGTTCAAGTGTCATAATGCTTTAATCCTAGGATAAAACTAAAATTATGAATTGAATATAAATCGACATGGTTTTGAAAGGAGGTTACTTTACGAATTTTCTTACGTCCCCATTTTCGCGGGAGTATTAAACTGTTTGCGAGCGCTCGTAATTCGTCTCCATTGAGAAGTTCCCGACTTCTCGCCCTCTTTCACAACTTTGCGCTTATTTTTCTAATTAAGAACTCCCGCTATCAACAGGTTGCCGCTTCCTGCGGGCCCGGCTTCTCTCTTGAATAATTTTTAATTTTCTCCCCGCGAGACGACGCGAAAAGAAGTCCTACTAACCGAGATATCTTTTACAAAAAGAAACAAACATTATTCTTCATAATATATTTGTTTATTCAATTTATTTTGATTTTAATTATTCAACCTAATAATCATGAAGGGGTTCTTTTTTTTTTTGAAATTATGATTTGATTTTATGGTTCGTAAAAAATTCGTTTGATTTTTTATTCAAAAAATTGCTAAAAGTAAAAGACGCTTTAAAATTCCTTATTGTCTTCACCCTTAAAATTTTCCGGAAAAAAAACCTCTTACACCTTAAGATCCCGCGGGAATGTCTATAAATTGGGGAAAACCGTCACTCGCCGTGCAATTTAAGGGGGACATTTCTTCCTGAAATGACCGAAGGGGTCTTTCCGAAAGATCTCCCTTCGTTTTGGGTCCCCTGGAAGGTTTCCCCTTCGCGTATTAAGTGGGAAGGACGACGACTACGACGACGAAGTAGGAAGGAGTAGCAGGAGACGTAAAGGGGGTTTGGCGTGGTGTAGAAGCTTTTGGGGGACCCGTAGGTCTTGGGGGTGGTGGAGGCGGGAAGCAGAGAGGTTCTGTGATCAATAAGTGTCCGCGGCTAGTGGCCAAGCGGTTGCTAGGGCGAGGGAGAGCGTTGCTAGGCAGTGTGGTCGCTAACAGCCCCCGAGGGTAGCATCGTGATGGCGTCACACTGCCGCCATGTTTACCCACCTGCTCTCCTGCATGTGTTAGAGAAGCAAGAGCGGCCCGGCAGGAAAACCTAAAACCGAGCGGTATAGAACAGGGAAAACGGGGCCCCGCTACGGGCCTCCGTACTCCGTGTTGTTTGTTTTCAATTTCGCGGGGACCGGAGTTTATGCACGCTCTTATGGAGATTTGGTTTATGCCCCCTTCGTGTTATACACGTACCTTCCTTTGGCGGCAACGGCAACGGTGGCCTCGAGGGTGGTGGCCGTATTTACCGCCCATCCCCCCACTTTTCCTCCCAACAACGGATCCTCAGAGATCCGCATTATCCGGAAAGTGTCTGCAAAGCGAGACTTTTAATTACAACGACTTCAATGTTTTTCTTTTTGATTTCTTTTATATCCAGTTTAAATTCAGCAACAAGTCTTCCAATTTTTCTTAACCCTTTCACTTTTAACAATAAACTCACCCACCTCCACCAATTTTTCTATCACATTTACTAAGATTTTACAAATTTTTCAAAAAATTCTATTAGCATGTATAAACTGAAAATCGTATAGTACAAAAATGTACAGGAAAACGAAAATCGTGTAAATTCAAATGAGAAATTGTGCGGCGAGTAAATTGCGGAATGTAAAGCAAATGCTAAGTGCTCCGTTTATGGTGAAAAGGGGGGTGGGAGGCCGAAAGGGGAGAAGGAGGCTGCAATAGTAAAACGCTGAAAGGGCTTCCGGCCCTGTAAATTAAAAGCGGCGAATGCAAACGACATCGAGGAGGTTGGTAAAACATTTTTATGGCCCCAACAGTGTCAGGGACGTGAATAGGGCTGGGTCGGGCGAGTGGAAATTTATTCGGAGATGGATTTTCCTCGATACAAATTCTCGTATTTAATACGATGGAAACGAAATATAGAACGAAAAAATTGCCCAAAAAAATTCAAAAATTGACCGTTGGTCCTGTGGCGTCCAGTCTTGTTGGGGGATGTTAAGATCGATACGAACCGGAAGCAACAAAACGGCGGGGGACAGGGGTCAACCTCGTTCTTATTGGTCAAATCGGGCATACGCTACAAAATGGCTGCTGGTTTCGAGGTCCCCTTCTTTCGCGTGTGTACTGGACCACAGCATCCCGCCTGCCTCGTCCCCTACGTGATCCCAGGGACTCCCACGGGACACCGAGGGGGTCGCAGGGCTAACTGGATTGTTCAAAATGTCGAATCGATAAGGCCCGGCTTCTTCGTTTCTACGTCCACCCTCTGCATATACGAGTTTTGACGTTTTCTTTCTTTTTCCTTTCTCAGTCATTTCAATACAGGTACAATGAAAAAATATGAAAAAAATCCAATACTAAATAAAAGGCTTTCACCGTATATATTAATTTAACTAAAACAAGAACTAACCCAAATAGTGTCCGACTGAAGTTTTGATTTTGGCCACTTTTGGCTTAAATTAAAACTTTATGGTCACAATTATAACTGCATTCGATTCATTTCCTCCAATGTCTCAAAAATTGGCGAATTTCATAACAGATGCTGTTATTAAAAAACATAAAATTGATGAATTTAATTACATTCATACTCTGGCATTAAATAAAGGTTTTCCTTTCAGTATTATCAATGTTGTTAAATGCCAAATTTATTTTCAACTTATCAAACTTTATATATACCCTGGGTATATATTAAGCGTGAGTGACTTTTTATGCCTGCTCACGATCTAGAGTCACGCCACTCACGTGAATATTATACACGAATCACGTGACTCACGCTGGATTGGGTGATCAAATGTGTGAATCATGTATGATTACTTGTTAATATGATTATTAATTAATCGTGTTTGACAGAATGGCAGAATTAATTGGGTGTTTAGTTTTATTTATCATGTTCTGAAATAAATGAGACCATTCTAAAATTAAAATAAATAATAAAAGCTGGCATATCCTTATACTTCCAACGAACTTTATAGAATGTTATTATAATAAATAAGCACTTTGTTAAAATCGTATTTAATTAAAAATTGATTAGAATTTTGACCTCAACATTTAGTTACAGAAAACGTAACATCAAGGGACATTTTTCCTTGAATCAACATATATTATAAGAAAAGAAAACGAAGTGTAGTGCAGAAGTTAAAACATGAAAAGAGAAATTATTAATTTCTATAACATATTTTTTAATAATATATAACCGGTATACATAAAAAGGCTTAAAGCCTATAGATTAGTATTCAAATGAAGAAATAATAATCTGCCGAAATTATCTGACAACAGTCTCGTACGACGTTCCTCTAACATACGTGCTAATGTGGAGAATGTTCTTTTATAGACAAGTATACGTTTAGTATGGAGAAAAAAAAGGTAAATTTAATAATTGTTAACAGGAAAAGTTGTTCTTTTTTAATTTTTAACAAGTTGTATTTGAAAAATATTTTTTAGATGAAAATTCGGATGAATACAGGATAGTTGCCAAATAAGATATCTTAAGAAATCGATTTTTCACGATTTTATCAAAAATGATTAAGAAAATTGTTATTTTTATGATACACAACAAATTTAGATTGAGTTCAAAACTTGATATCTCAAATACGAAGTGAGATACTCAATCATCGATTGATTCTGAGAAAGGTGCATACTTTCCTTTATAAATCACAAAAAACTTCATCATGATATCTTAAGATTTCGATTTTTTAGGATTTTTTCAAAAAAATATTACGAACATTGTTATTTTTCTGATACACAACAAATTTAGGTTGAGTTCAAAACTTGATATCTCAAATACGAAGTGAGATAGTCAAGCATCGATTGATTCTGAGAATAGTGCATATTTTCCTTTATAAATCACAAAAAAAATCCATCAAGATATCTTAAGATTTCGATTTTTCAAAAATGATTACAAAAATTGTTTTTTTTATGATATGCAACAAATATAGGTTGCATTCAAAACATGATATCTCAAATACGAATTAAGATACTCAAGCATCGATTGATTTTGAGAAAAGTGGATACTTTCCTTTATAAATCATAAAAAGGTTCACCATGATATCTCAAGATTTCGATTTTGTAGGATTTTTTCAAATATTATTACGAAAATAGTTATTTTTCTGATATACAACAAATTTAGATTGAGTTCAAAACTTGGTATCTCAAAAACGAAGTGAGTTACTTAAGTGTAGTTCCAGCCTGAGAAAAATGCAAAAGTGCATATACATTTAGAATTCGACGGACTAATTTCTTTAATCGTATGAGATCGTTGCAGTTTTTTCAAAATTCCAAAAGACACATTAGGGTTCAATTTTTCTTCGTATATGAGCTTGTATTTCGCTATCAATATTGTCCACTTCTTCACCTTTTGAAGCATGTTTCGTTAAGTTCTGCCTGTTTTTCGAGTGTAGTTCCGGTTATTTCTAATTGGTCATCAAGGTTCTTCTTCTAAAATGGCCTGCAACATAGTTCGTATTGACAATTTCACTTTTGCCTATTTGAGGTTTAAAGTTAGGATCTAAAAATAATGCTATGTAATGCAACTGTTGGTGTTAAAACAATAAATTATTTATGTTATTAATTATATTATAATAAATTTAAAAAATCTATTGTAGATTTCAATGTTGTGGGATTTAAACCACCTAGGCGAAAATTTTCATTCTTAGCAATCAATAAGTTCTGAATTTCCCCATAAACGTCTTTAATTATTGGTCAATATAGTGTAAATAGAATACCAGCGTGTTGAAATATGTTTAGAAATATAATAATATATGTTGAAATAACATATAATATAATATATGTTGAAATATGTTTTGAAATACGTCAAAGATAGTTTATTATTTAACTCAAAGTGCTTGAAATAAGCAACAAGTTTTTTTGATGAATTTACAACTGCTTTTAGCTCCGGGAGTGTATCGTTCCATTCTAAACCATCGTGCATAACCAAATATTGATTGTGGTATGCACAGGAAAATCTAGTATATGCACAAAATGCTAAAATAAATTTTAGCCATTATCAGTAACAATTATTCCTTTCGAAAGTTTTACTTCAGCGGTTAAAGTTTCATTGCTATTGCCAGCTTTTTTATCCACAAATTGACATGTTTCCAGCACATACTTTTTCAACTCCATAGAGTCAGATAATATATGAGAAGATAGTGTTAAGAAACTTGATCGTGTATACTCATCTGTTCATAAATAATGTGATACATCACTGTTTCTTAAAATTGTTTGTAACTTGCATTTTTTTCGTGATATTCCGCGGGCAGATAGATTCTTGTAATTACTGGTCAAGAGGCAAAAATATCTTTAACATTTAGTTTACCGTAATCAGCTCCCAGACTTACCAATTCTTGAGCAAATTCCAAGAACCCTTCACCTAAAAGGTTATTTAATTATAACATATCGCCAGAAATGTAAAACAGAGTAGCTTTTTAACAGTTTGCTCCTTTTTCGCACCTGCAATGATTTCATCATATACCTGTCTAAATTACGTCCGTTTTCAGAACCAACTTTAACAGAAACACTGCACTTATGTCTTAAAAATCTCTCTGTTCCACATTTAGAATGGTATCTTAATGTAGATTTGCATTTATTTAATGCATCAAGCAAAATCTAGAGGTGTTTCTTCAAACATGATCAATTCAAACTTCGCTTTTTCCCTTAATATGTTTATAAAATTTATACCGTCCATCATCAAGATTCTTATTCATCTCTTTGCGACTGAATTCGATAACTGCGAAATTTGATTGTTTATCAGAATAAAAAAGAGAGATTTTGAGATCAATAACAAAGAAAAAGTTTTACATCGATCGATTTGTACATCGTTAAAGTGGCGACTAACTTGTTGCTCACGATCACGCACGTTCACGTGAGTGCTATAAAAATTGGTGACCGCTCACGCCGGGTCACGCGACATCGTGACCCGGCGGGAGTCACATAATTTGTACATCTCTAATTGAAACCCAACTACTCACACTCCGCCATATTCGTCTGTGTACTTTTTCAAGAATAAAATCTTATTGATATAAATTATTTATTCATATAAATAAATATATTTTACGTAAAATCATATTATCACGAAGTATCTATCTTTTCATCTAATCATCACCCAAACAATTAATGAATTGCAGTGATCAACATTTAGAGAAACGGACATGATCCTGTTTGAAGTAGAGATATGCAAATTACGTGAATGCCGCCGGGTCACGATGGGGTCATACATGACCCACCGTGAGCGGGTATCAATTTTTGTACCACTCACATAAAAGAGACTCAAACTTCCAGAAAACTCGATGCTGCTTCTGGGAGACTTTATACCCGCTTTAAAAGATAAAATGCTTTCAGAAAACTTAAGATACTTCGATAAGGCTCCAGAAAACTTGACATCGCTTATAGAACACCTGATATTGCTTCCAAAAGACTTGAAATGCTTCCAAAAAACTTGATGCTGCTTCTAGAAGCCTTGAAATACTTAGCAAAGGCTCGATACTACTTCTAGGAGACTTAAAATGCTTCCAAAACACTTGACATTTCTTGTTTTAATTCTCCGTCGAAGAGAGCTTACTTATTTAAATGAAGTATAAGCTACAATTTTACTGAAGAATGAAATATGAAATCATCAATGGTTTTTGAGTTATAACTGAAGATCTAAGCAATTAAATAGCAAAAAGGGATTATAATTTAAAAGGTCATTAAAAAAAGCCTAGCACTTTCACCCTAGCTTGAAATTTTTTACCCTCAAACCACTCCGAAAATATTCAACTGTGATACATATACATTTGATTACCTAGTTGAGCGTGAGTCACGTGAATTGACGTGACCCACGCGTGAGTCCCGTGATTCATGTATGATATTTACAGGAGTGGTCTAGCTCGTGAGCGGGAGTGAGCGGGCAATGTCACTCACGTACACATCTCTAGTTTGAAGTTGTTGTTGATATAAATCTTTGTAATTGCATCAAATATTGTTGTCATTTTTAAAAACCCAACATGAAATTTCTTTAAAATAGTTCTGAAAAGACTTTGACGAAAGAAAAGACCTTTGAAGGTTTGACTTAAAGTTTTTTTTTTTTTTGGTGTCCTTAATGAAGCTGACCACTTATTATGAAATTTCTTTGTTGTGAAATCACACAACTAACATTAAATTATCTATCTCGGCTTTTCGGCGACTGCAGACACAAATATTTCTAGTAAAATATAAAATGATTAAATTTTTATTTTCCTATCGAATTTTTTATCATCCTTATTATTAATTCAAAAAAAATTCTTTGAATAGTTTATCAAGGCTATGATTCATACTAAACCTGGTGGGGAAGCTCTTCCTGTTTAACACAAATAAGTAATTAATTATAACAATTAATTTAAAAATAATAAATTAATAAAATAATTAATAATTTTGTATCAACCATAATAACATGATAAAATCACTTATCAGCGTATACTATTATTACAGGTACTTTTAAGGTTATTT
This sequence comes from Onthophagus sagittarius, assembly GCA_036711965.1. Taxonomy (NCBI): domain Eukaryota; kingdom Metazoa; phylum Arthropoda; class Insecta; order Coleoptera; family Scarabaeidae; genus Onthophagus; species Onthophagus sagittarius. The sequence goes on from JASERS010000005.1 coordinate 34,518,569, forward strand.
CTGAAGATGAAGAACTGAAATTTCTTTTTGACTCTATAATAAATTCTTCAGCAACCTCATCTACATAATCATTTATTAAATCTGCTGGTAAATGATTATAACTTGACTCCATATTTTTAATGAAACTTAATAAAGCTTCTTTGTTAGGGAATCTTATTTCTATCTCGTCGTAATTTTTAGTAAAAGAAATGGACATGATCCTGTTTGAAGTAGAGATGTGCAAATTACGTGAGTCCTGCCGGGTTACGATGAGTCATGCGTGACCCACCGTGAACAGATATCAATTTTTGTACCACTCACTTAAATGAGTCTTAAACTGTTTCCGAAAATATTCCACTGTGATACATATACATTTGATCACCTGGTTGAGCGTGAGTCACGTGAATTGACGTGACCCACGCGTGAGTCACGTGATTCATGTATGATATTTACGGGAGTGGCGTGCGTGACCCGAGTGGGTCTAGATTGTGAGTTGGAGTGAGCTGGTAATATCACTCACGCGCACATCTCTAGTTTGAAGTTGTTGTTGATATAAATCTTTGTAATTGCATCAAATATTGTTGTCATTTTTAAAAATCCAACATGAAATTTCTTTAAAATAGTTCTGAAAAGACTGACGAAAGAAAAGACCTTTGAAGGTTTGACTTAAAGTTTTTTTTTGGTGTCCTTAATGAAGCTGACCACTTATTATGAAATTTCTTTGTTGTGAAATCACACAACTAACATTAAATTATCTATCTCGGCTTTTTGGCGACTTCAAACACAAATATTTCTAGTAAAATATCAAATGATTAAATTTTTATTTTCCTATTGAATTTTTTATCATCCTTATTATTAACTCAAAAAAAATTTCTTTGAATACTTTATCAAGACTATGATTCATACTAAACCTGATGGGGAAGCTCTTTCCGTTTAATAGTTAAAAAGAAAATAATAAATCGCCTTTATTGTAATGACGTGTAAGTTAGGTTATTAATACAAATAAGTAATTAATTATAAAAATTAATTTAAAAATAATAAATTAATAAAATAATTAATAATTTTGTATCAACCATAATAACATGATAAAATCACTTTTCAGCGTAAACTATTATTACAGGTACTTTTAAGGTTATTTCAGAAGATGAAGAACTAGAATTTCGTTTTGACTCTTTAATAACTTCTTCAGCAACCTCATCTATATAATCATTTATTAAATCTGCTGGTAAATGATTATAACTTGACTCCATATTTTGAACGAAACTTAATAAAATTTCTTTGTTGGGGAATCTTATATCTATCTCATCGTAATTTATAGCAATATTTTTATAACCAACTTCTTTTAGGGCAGAGTCCAACCACATTCCAACGTTAACATTTGAGAAAAACGGACTATCATAAACCGTTATTTTATATTTCCTAAATTTTTCGCGTTGATTTACCAGAAAGAATGTTTCCAAATACACATTGTTAATCATTGAAGTTAAAAATATTTGTCCCGTCGGTTTGAGCATTTCATAGAAGTTTTTAACCCAACTTAAAATAATAAGAGTTATTAAGTAAGTAAGTATTTAATAAAACGTACTTACTACGTTGTGTGAACCCAATGTAAACAGTACATCGAATAGATTAAATCGAAATTTGAAGTAAATTTTTTAGGGAAATTCTCCATTGATAAGTCCATCAATTCAAACTCGCAATTTTTTTGATCATTATATTTTTCTTTTGCTTTTAAAACCATATCTTCTGAAAAATCAACTCCGACGATTTTGTAATTCTCTACATTTTTCATCACAAATTCTTGAAAAATGTTTACCGTTGATGTCCCTTCGCCACAACCAGCATCCAAAATTTTTATACTCTCATCATTTGGTTTATTTGGCCAATTTATGAGACGTCCATGATCAGATAAAATCTTTTTTGTAGTTACAACAACAGGCGAATGAATTTTTTCATATAAATTGGCGTTGAACATTTTTGCTTTATGTTTCTTCTAGATTTTTAATACAAAAATGATCATTTTTAGGTACATTATCTTGATTATCTTGACATCATTAATTTATTTTTATCATAATCTTTAAATATTGCACTCCAAGATTAATTTTATGATTTGCAACGTAACATTAACATTCCAATTTATAGATATAAATAAATACAAAATTATGTTATCACGAAGTCTATCTTTTTCATCTTGTTTTCGCAATAGACAAAAAACATATTATTTTTAATGAATTATGGGAGATTCCGGGAAATGTCCCGAATGCTAATCAGTTGTAAATTAATGCTAAAATTGGTCAAATAAGTCACAGTTATCTATAACTTTCCATTTATTTTACTGCCAATATCAAACAGAGTACAAAAAGAATTAAAATAAGTATTCTAAGTGAACTAACTACTAAACTAATATTATGGTTGAAAGAGGAACTTTTCATATTACGACATGTCTTTCTCGTGGAAGACGATATTAAACGATAAAGTAATAAAGCAGCTAATAATGGCGACTCGGCAAGGTCCTTGCTTATATGCCCTTATTAACATATATATTAACTTTTAGTGCGACATCCCCCTATATTAAATTAGTATCGTCTTGTACAGGAACGAAGAAGAAGACTTTAGCACCGCTCCGTAGCTTCGCTTAGTTTTCGATATAGAGGTAAAAGACATTTTTCGAACAAGAACGTCTCTCTTTCCAATCGTAAAATTTATTTGCTGTGAAGTAGAACGCAATCAAGAAAACGACTAACCATAAAATGCGGTGAAATTTATAGTTGAGTTTTACTGGTAAACAATATAATTTTTGAACAATCAAAAAAATAAATCATAAAACGTTATGATGGATCGAATTTTAATACAGATTTAAGTGAGACGAAGAAATTGAAAGTAATCGTGTTTACGTAACGTTCCCTTAAAGAAAAAAAATGTTTTAAAAAGGGTTGTCGTGGACACGCCACAAGTTACATTAACATTAAAGCAATGACCTGATCGTTTCAACTCAATCAGTTTCGGAAGGAAAACCGGTTCTTTTTTTAGGAACGAAATTTCGACCTGAGGTCCTCGCGCCGGCCAATTGACCCCAGGGTCGCGCCCCAAAAGGGCATTACGCTGACCAGCTCCCTCCTATGACCTTTGTACGTCGCCACTCGCCATATAAACACACCATCCATCATGCCGGACGGCTGGTCCGAATTAGAAACGAATTTGGACTTGCCCATGACGTGTACTCCAACCGGAACTGGGCACGAAAATAAATCACTAACCCATTCTGAAGGGTTGAATTTTTAAACCCGGAAAGCAAATTTTGTTTAGTTTGTGGTTAGAAGTGATTTTTTCAAATGAATTAATATTAATTCATTGACCTAAAAAGTAAGTTCCAAAAGTAAGTTTGCGAAAATGGGCTGCCGTGGAAACTTTTCAAGGTTTCGAGTACTTTCGCGCAAAGTTCCTTGGTTAGGAAACCGAGTAGACGAGGATGAGGAAAACAGGGAAGTGAGAGCGATAAATTTCCTCGGATGCGCTAAATGACATTATTTAATTTGGACCAATTTATTTCACTGTTCTAAGAATAAGAACGGAAAGGAAATGTAAAAATATAGAAACAAAAAGGAAACAATTTTGATTGAATGAAAAAAAAAATGAAATTAACCATTGGAATTGTCGAATATCTACACTATAATTCTTGATTTCTTGTGAAAGTTTAGAATTTGAACTAAACCATTTCTTGTAGTGATGGAACGGATAGTGATTTAACAAAAAGCCTGGATATCCTGTATCATCTTCAGTAGAAAATGCAGCCTGCTCCCCAACTGTTACCAAATCTCGTGTCCTCACAATTTGAAGTACTATAGAGCAACTCCAAATACTTCGTAGAAGTCTAGATATTGGTCAAAATAATTTTGAATTTCTTTAATGTCTCAATTTCTTGCAGTTTAAAATAATGGAAGTGTATTTGTAGACATTTTTCATAAAGCTGGAGTACGAAAATTGATATTCCTGATTGCTGGTTGAGGTCTGCAACTTAACCAATAGCCTTACGGACTTTCCTTGATTGCAGTTTTATTATTAAAGTCTGTAAAATTTCCTTCTAATTCCAATTTCTGGCACTTTCTCAACTCAATTTAACCCAATTTAACCAAATACAATCTCAACCTGGATTGGGTTGAGACCAAACATAACCCAACCCAACAAATGTATTTCTTTCCTTTCCTATAATGTTGATTTTTCTTTCAGATCCTTACTGAATATGTTAGCAGTGATATGATTACGTTGGTTTAGAGAAAATGTGCTTTAAACGAAATCGAATTCTTAAGATATCTTGATGAAATATTCCGTCATTTATGAAGAAAGGTATGAACTTTTTCAAGAATAAAATAAATCATATTCGACAATTTTAATACATTTTTGAGATATCAAGTTTTAAACTCAACTTAAATCTGTAGCATTTCACAAAATTAATGTTTTGCTTAATCATTTTGAAAAAAATCATAATAAATTGAATTCTTAAGATATCTTGCTGAAATATCCTGTCATTTATAGAGGAAAGTATATACCTTTCAAGAATAAAATCATATTCTAACATCTCAATCCGTTTTTGATATATCAAGTTTTAAACTCAACTTAAATTTGTAGCATTTCACAAAATTAATGTTTTGCTTAATCATTTTGAAAAAATCATAAAAAATTGAATTCTTAAGATATCTTGCTGAAATATCCTATCTTTTATAGAGGAAAGTATATACTTTTTCAAGAATAAAATCATATTTTAACATCTCAACCCGTTTTTGAGATATCAAGTTTTACACTCAACTTAAATCTGTAGAATTTCACAAAATTAATGTTTTGCTTAATCATTTTGAAAAAAAATCATAATAAATTGAATTCTTAAGATATCTTGCTGAAATATCCTGTCATTTATAGAGGAAAGTATATACTTTTTCAAGAATAAAATCATATTCTAACATCTCAATCCGTTTTCGAGATATCAAGTTTTAAACTCAACTTAAATTTGTAGTATTTCACAACATTAATGTTCAGCTTAATCATTTTGAAGAAAATCGTAAAAAATTTAATTCTTAAGATATCTTGCTGAAATATCCTATCTTTTATAGAGGAAAGTATATACTTTTTCAAGAATAAAATCATATTTTAACATCTCAATCCGCTTTCGAGATATCAAGTTTTAAACTCAACTTAAATTTGTAGCATTTCACAAAATTAATGTTTTGCTTAATCATTTTGAAAAAATCATAATAAATTGAATTCTTAAGATATCTTGCTGAAATATCCTGTCATTTATAAAGGAAAGTATATACTTTATCAAGAATAAAATCATATTCTATCATCTCAATCCGTTTTTGAGATATCAAGTTTTAAACTCAACTTAAATTTGTAGCATTTCACAAAATTAATGTTTTGCTTAATCATTTTGAAAAAATCATAAAAAATTGAATTCTTAAGATATCTTGCTGAAATATCCTGTCATTTATAGAGGAAAGTATATACTTTTTCAAGAATAAAATCATATTCTAACATCTCAATCCGTTTTCGAGATATCAAGTTTTAAACTTAACTTAAATTTGTAGCATTTCACAAAATTAATGTTTTGCTTAATCATTTTGAAGAAAATCGTAAAAAATTGAATTCTTAAGATATCTTGCTAAAATGTCCTGTCATTTATAGAGGAAAGTATAAACTTTTTCAAGAATAAAATCATATTTTAACATCTCAATCCGTTTTCGAGATATCAAGTTTTAAACTCAACTTAAATTTGTAGCATTTCACAAAATTAATGTTATATTGCTTAATCATTTTGAAGAAAATCGTAAAAAATTGAATTCTTAAGATATCTTGCTAAAATATCCTGTCATTTATAGAGGAAAGTATATACTTTTTCAAGAATAAAATCATATTCTATCATCTCAATCCGTTTTTGAGATATCAAGTTTTAAACTCAACTTAAATTTGTAGCATTTCACAAAATTAATGTTTTGCTTAATCATTTTGAAAAAATCATAAAAAATTGAATTCTTAAGATATCTTGCTGAAATATCCTGTCATTTATAGAGGAAAGTATATACTTTTTCAAGAATAAAATCATATTCTAACATCTCAATCCGTTTTCGAGATATCAAGTTTTAAACTTAACTTAAATTTGTAGCATTTCACAAAATTAATGTTTTGCTTAATCATTTTGAAGAAAGTCGTAAAAAATTGAATTCTTAAGATATCTTGCTAAAATGTCCTGTCATTTATAGAGGAAAGTATAAACTTTTTCAAGAATAAAATCATATTTTAACATCTCAATCCGTTTTCGAGATATCAAGTTTTAAACTCAACTTAAATTTGTAGCATTTCACAAAATTAATGTTTTGCTTAATCATTTTGAAGAAAATCGTAAAAAATTGAATTCTTAAGATATCTTGCTAAAATGTCCTGTCATTTATAGAGAAAAGTATAAACTTTTTCAAGAATAAAATCATATTTTAACATCTCAATCCGTTTTCGAGATATCAAGTTTTAAACTCAACTTAAATTTGTAGCATTTCACAAAATTAATGTTTTGCTTAATCATTTTGAAGAAAATCGTAAAAGATTGAATTCTTAAGATATCTTGCTAAAATATCCTGTCATTTATAGAGGAAAGTATATACTTTTTCAAGAATAAAATCATATTTTAACATCTCAATCCGTTTTTGAGACATCAAGTTTTACACTCAACTTAAATTTGTAGCATTTCACGAAATTAATGTTTTGCTGAATTATTTTGAAGAAAATCGTAAAAAATTGAATTCTTAAGATATCTTGCTGAAATATCCTGTCATTTATAGAGGAAAGTATATACTTTTTCAAGAATAAAATCATATTCTAACATCTCAATCCGTTTTCGAGATATCAAGTTTTAAACTCAACTTAAATTTGTAGTATTTCACAAAATTAATGTTTTGCTTAATCATTTTGAAGAAAATCGTAAAAAATTTAATTCTTAAGATATCTTGCTGAAATATCCTATCTTTTATAGAGGAAAGTATATACTTTTTCAAGAATAAAATCATATTTTAACATCTCAATCCGTTTTTGAGACATCAAGTTTTACACTCAACTTAAATTTGTAGCATTTCACGAAATTAATGTTTTGCTGAATTATTTTGAAGAAAATCGTAAAAAATTGAATTCTTAAGATATCTTGCTGAAATATCCTGTCATTTATAGAGGAAAGTATATACTTTTTCAAGAATAAAATCATATTCTAACATCTCAATCCGTTTTTGATATATCAAGTTTTAAACTCAACTTAAATTTGTAGCATTTCACAATATTAATGTTTTGCTTAATCATTTTGAAGAAAATCGTAAAAAATTGAATTCTTAAGATATCTAGCTAAAATATCCTGTCATTTATAGAGGAAAGTATATACTTTTTCAAGAATAAAATCATATTCTAACATCTCAATCCGTTTTCGAGATATCAAGTTTTAAACTCAACTTAAATTTGTAGCATTTTACAAAATTAATGTTTTGCTTAATCATTTTTAAAAAATCATAAAAAATTGAATTCTTAAGGTATCTTGCTGAAATATCCTGTCATTTATAGAGGAAAGTATATACTTTTTCAAGAGTAAAATCATATTCTAACATCTCAATCCGTTTTTGATATATCAAGTTTTAAACTCAACTTAAATTTGTAGCATTTCACAAAATTAATGTTTTGCTTAATCATTTTGAAGAAAATCGTAAAAAATTTAATTCTTAAGATATCTTGCTGAAATATCCTGTCATTTATAGAGGAAAGTATATACTTTTTCAAGAATAAAATCATATTTGAGCATCTCAATACATTTTTGAGATATCAAGTTTTAAACTCAACTTAAATTTGTAGCATTTCACAAAATTAATGTTTTGCTTAATCATTTTGAAAAAACTATAAAAAATTGAATTCTTAAGATATCTTGCTGAAATATCCTGTCATTTATAGAGGAAAGTATATACTTTTTCAAGAATAAAATCATATTCTAACATCTCAATCCGTTTTCGAGATATCAAGTTTTAAACTCAACTTAAATTTGTAGTGTTTCACAAAATTAATGTTTTGCTTAATCATTTTGAAGAAAATCGTAAAAAATTGAATTCTTAAGATATCTTGCTGAAATATCCTGTCATTTATAGAGGAAATTATATACTTTTTCAAGAATAAAATCATATTTTAACATCTCAATCCGTTTTCGAGATATCAAGTTTTAAACTCAACTTAAATTTGTAGCATTTCACAAAATTAATGTTTTGCTTAATCATTTTGAAAAAATCATAAAAAATTGAATTCTTAAGATATCTTGCTGAAATATCCTGTCATTTATAGAGGAAAGTATATACATTTTCAAGAATAAAATCATATTCTAACATCTCAATCCGTTTTCGAGATATCAAGTTTTAAACTCAACTTAAATTTGTAGCATTTCACAAAATTAATGTTTTGCTTAATCATTTTGAAAAAACTATAAAAAATTGAATTCTTTAGGTATCTTGCTGAAATATCCTGTCATTTATAGAGGAAAGTGTATACTTTTTCAAGAATAACATCATGTTTTAATATCTCAATCCATTCTTGAGATATCAAGTTTCAAACTCAACTTAAATTTATAGAATTTCACAAAATTAATGATTTCCTTAATCATTTTGAAAGAAATTGTAAAAAAATTGATTTATTAAGATATTTTGATAAAATATTCTGTCATTTATTGAGGATAGAATGTACTTTTTCAAAAATAAAACCATATTTGAATATCTTAATCCGTTTTTGATATATCAAATTTTGACCTGAACCTAAATTTGTAGCATTACACAAAATTAATAATTATTTTGAAGAAATCGAATATTTGATGATTTTTTTTGGTGATTAATAAAGAAAGGTAAGCACTCTTTCGAGAATCTGTCCGTGATTATCGCAATTCACGTTTGAGATATCAAGTTTTGAACTCAACCTAAATTTGAATCATTTCATAAAATTTCCTTAATCATTTTTGAAAAATAACGATTTTCGAAAATCCTATTTCAATCAACTAAAAGAAACTAATTTTAGCTTAACTTTTGGAAAAATAGACTTTATTTACAAATTTTACTATGAAATTAATTCCAGAAGTTAATTAATTAAAATTAAGATTTCTACAATGATTTAGAATGATGTTCAAAACTTAGTATCTCAAAAGCTAAAAGATATTTTGAATCTTTCATTAGTTTCTTTCATTAGAAAGCTTATAAATTGTTTGATAAATGATGAGAAGGTTAAAATGATTTTATAAATAGGAATCATTATTGTTTCTGAAAATGGTAAAAGATAGTTACTTAACCTGAGGAATAATTTTTGAAACTGAAAATGTCAAAAAGTAAAGTATTCTTTAAAAATCGGTTGCTTTTAGTGAAAAGCTTTTAATTTGTACAATAAATTATAAAAAGTTCGAACTGATTCAATAAATGTGGAGTTTATTACGATGTTTTTGAAAATAAATTAAAATGATTACTTAACATGAATAACAATGTTTGAAACTTAATATCTCAAAAACCAAAAAATATTTTGAAAATCTGTTGCTTTCAGTGAAAAGCTTATAATTTGTAAAAAAAAAAATGATAAAAAGTTCAACATGATTCAAGCGCTACACAATTTATTGTAACTTTTTGAAAATAGTTAACTTAAATTTTAAAAAAATTTGTTATTCAAATTTGAATTCAGCTTAAATTTCTGGCATCTCATAAAATTAAAATCATGAAAATGAATCATTTTTGGAAAATTACAATTTTCGAGAATTATATATCAATCAAATTTTGGAAAAATTGAAGAAAAAACCAAATTCTTAATATATCTTGATGAATTCTTTTGTAATTTATAAAGCAAGTTACAGTTTTCCAAAAATAAATCCATCCATGCGTATCTTAAGTCATTTTTAAGATATTATGTTTTGAACTTAACCTAAATTTTTGGCATTTCATAAAATTAAAAATTTCCTGAAAATTTTTTGAAAAATCGTAAAAAATCGAATTTTTAATATATCTTGATGATTTTTTTGTCTTGTGATTTATAAAGGAAAGTATGCACTTTTCCGAGAACAAATCCATCCATGAGTATTTCAAGTCATTTTTGAGATACTAAGTTTTCAACTTAACTAAATTTCTGGCATTTCATAAAATTAAAAAATTCCTTAACCATTTTTGAAAAATCGTAAAAAATCGAATTTTTAAGATATCTTGATAAATTTCTTATGATTTGTGAAGGAAAGTATGTACTTTTTCGAGAACAAATCCATCCATGAGTATTTCAAGTCATTTTTGAGATATTAAATTTTGAAGTTAACCTAAATTTCTGGCATTTCATAAAATTCAAAAATTCCTTAACCATTTTTGAAAAAACCGTAAAAAATCGAATTTTTAAGATATCTTGATAAACTTCTTACGATTTATGAAGGAAAGTATGTTCTTTTTCGAGGACAAATTCATCCACGAGTATTTCAAGTCATTTTTGAGATATTAAATTTTGAAGTTAACCTAAATTTCTGGCATTTCATAAAATTAAAAAATTCCTTAACCATTTTTGAAAAATCGTAAAACATCGAATTTTTAAGATATCTTGATGAATTTTTTTAAGATTTATCAAGGAAAATATGTGCTTTTCCGAGAACAAATCCATCCATGAATATTCCAAGTCATTTTTGAGATATTAAATTTTGAACTTAACCAAAATTTCTGGCATTTCATAAAATAAAAAATTCTTTAACCATTTTTGAAAAATCGTAAAAAATCGAATTTTTAAGATATCTGATGAATTTTTTTAAGATTTATCAAGGAAAATATGTACTTTTCCGAGAACAAATCCATCCATGAATATTTCAAGTTATTTTTGAGATATTAAGTTTCGAACTTAACCTAAATTTCTGGCATTTCATAAAATTAAAAAATTCCTTAACCATTTTTGAAAAATCGTAAAAAATCGAATTTTTAAGATATCTTGATGCATTTTTTATGATTTATGAAGGAATATATGTACTTTCCCGAGAACAAATCCATCCATGAGTATTTCAAGTCATTTTTGAGATATTAAATATTGAAGTTAACCTACATATCTGGCATTTCATTAAATTAAAAAATTCCTTAACCATCTTTGAAAAATCGTAAAAAATCGAATTTTTAAGATATCTTGATGAATTTTTTTATGATTTATCAAGGAAAATATATACTTTTCCAAGAACAAATCCATCCATGAATATTTCAAGTCATTTTTGAGATATTAAGTTTTGAACTTAACCTAAATTTCTGGCATTTCATAAAATCAAAAAATTCCTTAACCATTCTTGAAAAATCGTAAAAAATCGAATTTTTAAGATAACTTAATGAATTTTTTATGATTTATCAAGGAAAATATGTACTTTTCCGAGAACAAATCCATCCATGAATATTTCAAGTCATTTTTGAGATATTAAGATTTTTTTTCACCTAAATTTCTGGCATTTCATACAATTAAAAAATTCCTTAACCATTTTTGAAAAATCGTAAAAATCGAATTTTTAAGATATCTTGATGAATTTTTTAAGATTTATCAAGGAAAATATGTGCTTTTCCGAGAACAAATCCATCCATGAATATTTCAAGTCATTTTTCAGATATTAAGTTTTGAACTTAATCTAAATTTCTGGCATTTCATGAAATTAAAAAATTCCTTAACCATTTTTGAAAAATCGTAAAAAATCGAATTTTTAAGATATCTTGATGAATTTTTTTAAGATTTATCAAGGAAAATATATACTTTTCCGAGAACAAATCCATCCATGATTATTACAAGTCATTTTTGAGATATTAAGTTTTGAACTTAACCTAAATTTCTGGCATTTCATAAAATCAAAAAATTCCTTAACCATTTTGGAAAAATCGTAAAAAATCGAATTTTTAAGATATCTTAATGAATTTTTTATGATTTATGAAGGAAAATATGTATTTTTCCGAGAACAAATCCATCCATGAATATTTCAAATCATTTTTGAGATATTAAGTTTTAAAGTTAACCTAAATTTCTGGCATTTCATAAAATTAAAAAATTCCTTAACCATTTTTGAAAAATCGTAAAACATCGAATTTTTAAGATATCTTGATGAATTTTTTTAAGATTTATCAAGGAAAATATGTACTTTTCCGAGAACAAATCCATCCATGAATATTACAAGTCATTTTTGAGATATTAAGTTTTGAACATAACCTAAATTTCTGGCATTTCATAAAATCAAAAAATTCCTTAACCATTTTTGAAAAATCGTAAAAAATCGAATATTCAAGATATCTTGATGAATTTTTTAAGATTTATCAAGGAAAATATGTGCTTTTCCGAGAACAAATCCATCCATGAATATTTCAAGTCATTTTTGAGATATTAAGTTTTAAAGTTAACCTAAATTTCTGGCATTTCATAAAATCAAAAAATTCCTTAACCATTCTTGAAAAATCGTAAAAAATCGAATTTTTAAGATATCTTAATGAATTTTTTATGATTTATCAAGGAAAATATGTACTTTTCCGAGAACAAATCCATCCATGAATATTTCAAGTCATTTTTGAGATATTAAGATTTTTTTTCACCTAAATTTCTGGCATTTCATAAAATTAAAAAATTCCTTAACCATTTTTGAAAAATCGTAAAAATCGAATTTTTAAGATATCTTGATGAATTTTTTAAGATTTATCAAGGAAAATATGTGCTTTTCCGAGAACAAATCCATCCATGAATATTTCAAGTCATTTTTGAGATATTAAATTTTGAACTTAACCAAAATTTCTGGCATTTCATAAAATAAAAAATTCTTTAACCATTTTTGAAAAATCGTAAAAAATCGAATTTTTAAGATATCTGATGAATTTTTTTAAGATTTATCAAGGAAAATATGTACTTTTCCGAGAACAAATCCATCCATGAATATTTCAAGTTATTTTTGAGATATTAAGTTTCGAACTTAACCTAAATTTCTGGCATTTCATAAAATTAAAAAATTCCTTAACCATTTTTGAAAAATCGTAAAAAATCGAATTTTTAAGATATCTTGATGCATTTTTTATGATTTATGAAGGAATATATGTACTTTCCCGAGAACAAATCCATCCATGAGTATTTCAAGTCATTTTTGAGATATTAAATATTGAAGTTAACCTACATATCTGGCATTTCATTAAATTAAAAAATTCCTTAACCATCTTTGAAAAATCGTAAAAAATCGAATTTTTAAGATATCTTGATGAATTTTTTTATGATTTATCAAGGAAAATATATACTTTTCCAAGAACAAATCCATCCATGAATATTTCAAGTCATTTTTGAGATATTAAGTTTTGAACTTAACCTAAATTTCTGGCATTTCATAAAATCAAAAAATTCCTTAACCATTCTTGAAAAATCGTAAAAAATCGAATTTTTAAGATAACTTAATGAATTTTTTATGATTTATCAAGGAAAATATGTACTTTTCCGAGAACAAATCCATCCATGAATATTTCAAGTCATTTTTGAGATATTAAGATTTTTTTTCACCTAAATTTCTGGCATTTCATACAATTAAAAAATTCCTTAACCATTTTTGAAAAATCGTAAAAATCGAATTTTTAAGATATCTTGATGAATTTTTTAAGATTTATCAAGGAAAATATGTGCTTTTCCGAGAACAAATCCATCCATGAATATTTCAAGTCATTTTTCAGATATTAAGTTTTGAACTTAATCTAAATTTCTGGCATTTCATGAAATTAAAAAATTCCTTAACCATTTTTGAAAAATCGTAAAAAATCGAATTTTTAAGATATCTTGATGAATTTTTTTAAGATTTATCAAGGAAAATATATACTTTTCCGAGAACAAATCCATCCATGATTATTACAAGTCATTTTTGAGATATTAAGTTTTGAACTTAACCTAAATTTCTGGCATTTCATAAAATCAAAAAATTCCTTAACCATTTTGGAAAAATCGTAAAAAATCGAATTTTTAAGATATCTTAATGAATTTTTTATGATTTATGAAGGAAAATATGTATTTTTCCGAGAACAAATCCATCCATGAATATTTCAAATCATTTTTGAGATATTAAGTTTTAAAGTTAACCTAAATTTCTGGCATTTCATAAAATTAAAAAATTCCTTAACCATTTTTGAAAAATCGTAAAACATCGAATTTTTAAGATATCTTGATGAATTTTTTTAAGATTTATCAAGGAAAATATGTACTTTTCCGAGAACAAATCCATCCATGAATATTACAAGTCATTTTTGAGATATTAAGTTTTGAACATAACCTAAATTTCTGGCATTTCATAAAATCAAAAAATTCCTTAACCATTTTTGAAAAATCGTAAAAAATCGAATATTCAAGATATCTTGATGAATTTTTTAAGATTTATCAAGGAAAATATGTGCTTTTCCGAGAACAAATCCATCCATGAATATTTCAAGTCATTTTTGAGATATTAAGTTTTAAAGTTAACCTAAATTTCTGGCATTTCATAAAATCAAAAAATTCCTTAACCATTCTTGAAAAATCGTAAAAAATCGAATTTTTAAGATATCTTAATGAATTTTTTATGATTTATCAAGGAAAATATGTACTTTTCCGAGAACAAATCCATCCATGAATATTTCAAGTCATTTTTGAGATATTAAGATTTTTTTTCACCTAAATTTCTGGCATTTCATAAAATTAAAAAATTCCTTAACCATTTTTGAAAAATCGTAAAAATCGAATTTTTAAGATATCTTGATGAATTTTTTAAGATTTATCAAGGAAAATATGTGCTTTTCCGAGAACAAATCCATCCATGAATATTTCAAGTCATTTTTCAGATATTAAGTTTTGAACTTAATCTAAATTTCTGGCATTTCATGAAATTAAAAAATTCCTTAACCATTTTTGAAAAATCGTAAAAAATCGAATTTTTAAAATATCTTGATGAATTTTTTTAAGATTTATCAAGGAAAATATGTACTTTTCCAAGAACAAATCCATCCATGATTATTACAAGTCATTTTTGAGATATTAAGTTTTGAACTTAACCTAAATTTCTGGCATTTCATAAAATCAAAAAATTCCTTAACCATTTTGGAAAAATCGTAAAAAATCGAATTTTTAAGATATCTTAATGAATTTTTTATGATTTATGAAGGAAAATATGTATTTTTCCGAGACCAAATCCATCCATGAATATTTCAAATCATTTTTGAGATATTAAGTTTTAAAGTTAACCTAAATTTCTGGCATTTCATAAAATTAAAAAATTCCTTAACCATTTTTGAAAAATCGTAAAACATCGAATTTTTAAGATATCTTGATGAATTTTTTTAAGATTTATCAAGGAAAATATGTACTTTTCCGAGAACAAATCCATCCATGAATATTAAAAGTCATTTTTGAGATATTAAGTTTTGAACATAACCTAAATTTCTGGCATTTCATAAAATCAAAAAATTCCTTAACCATTTTTGAAAAATCGTAAAAAATCGAATATTCAAGATATCTTGATGAATTTTTTAAGATTTATCAAGGAAAATATGTGCTTTTCCGAGAACAAATCCATCCATGAATATTTCAAGTCATTTTTGAGATATTAAGTTTTAAAGTTAACCTAAATTTCTGGCATTTCATAAAATCAAAAAATTCCTTAACCATTCTTGAAAAATCGTAAAAAATCGAATTTTTAAGATATCTTAATGAATTTTTTATGATTTATCAAGGAAAATATGTACTTTTCCGAGAACAAATCCATCCATGAATATTTCAAGTCATTTTTGAGATATTAAGATTTTTTTTCACCTAAATTTCTGGCATTTCATAAAATTAAAAAATTCCTTAACCATTTTTGAAAAACCGTAAAAAATCGAATTTTTAAGATATCTTGATGAATTTTTTAAGATTTGTCAAGGAAAATATGTGCTTTTCCGAGAACAAATCCATCCATGAATATTTCAAGTCATTTTTGAGATATTAAGTTTTAAAGTTAACCTAAATTTCTGGCATTTCATAAAATCAAAAAATTCCTTAACCATTCTTGAAAAATCGTAAAAAATCGAATTTTTAAGATATCTTAATGAATTTTTTATGATTTATCAAGGAAAATATGTACTTTTCCGAGAACAAATCCATCCATGAATATTTCAAGTCATTTTTGAGATATTAAGATTTTTTTTCACCTAAATTTCTGGCATTTCATAAAATTAAAAAATTCCTTAACCATTTTTGAAAAACCGTAAAACATCGAATTTTTAAGATATCTTGATGAATTTTTTAAGATTTGTCAAGGAAAATATGTGCTTTTCCGAGAACAAATCCATCCATGAATATTTCAAGTCATTTTTGAGATATTAAGTTTTGAACTTAACCTAAATTTTTGGCATTTCATAAAATCAAAAAATTCCTTAACCATTTTTGAAAAATCGTAAAAAATCGAATTTTTAAGATATCTTGATGAATTTCTTTATGATTTATCAAGGAAAATATGTATTTTTCCGAGAACAAATCCATCCATGAATATTTCAAGTCATTTTTCAGATATTAAGTTTTGAACTTAACCTATATTTCTGGCATTTCATAAAATTAAAAAGTTTCTTAACCATTTTTGAAAAATCGTAAAAAATCGAATTTTTAAGATACCTTGATGAATTTTCTTATGATTTAATAAGGAAAGTATGCACTTTGCCGAGAATAAATCTGTCCGTAATTATCTCAATTCGTGTTTGAGATATCAAGCTTTAAACTCAACCTGAATTTATAGCTTTTCACAAACTTAACAATTTCTTTGACCATTTTTGAAAAATCGTAAAAAATCGAATTTTTAAGATATCTTGATGAATTTTTTTGTGATCTATAAAGGAAAGTATGCACTTTTGCGAGAATAAACCTGTCGTGTTTATCTCAATTCATGTTTAAGACATCAAGCTTCCAAGTCAACCTTAATTTGTAGCTTTTCATAAAACTAAAGATTTTCTTAACCATTTTTGAAGAATCGTAAAAAATCGATTTTTTAAGATATTTTGATAAATTATTTTTGTGATTTATAAAAGAAAGTATGCACTTTTCTGAGAATAAATCTGTCTGTGTTTATCTCAATTCGTGTTTGAGATATCAAGTTTCCAACTCAACCTAAATTTGTAGCTTTTCGTAAAATTAAAGACTTCCTTAACCATTTTTGAAAAATCGTAAAAAATCGAATTTTTAAGATATCTTGATGATCGTTTTGTAATTTATAAAGAAGAATATGCACCTTTCCGAGAATAAAGGTTTGAAGTCAATGAATGAATTTGTAGCTTTTCACAAAAGTAAAAATTTCTTTGACCGTTGACATTTTTGAAAAATCGTTAAAAATCAAATTTTTTTGTGATTTATAAAGGAAGGTATGTACTTTTTCAAGAGTAAGTCTGTGCATGATTATCTATTATATCTACGTGTATGAAATATCAAGTTTTGAACTCAACGTAATTTGTAGCATACCATAAAATCAAAAAATTCCTTAACCATTCTTGAAAAATCGTAAAAAGTCGAATTTTTAAGATATCTTAATGAATTTTTTGTGATTTATAAAGGAAAGTATGCACCTTTCTGAAAACAAATCCATCCGTAATTATCTATCATATTATATTTAGTTATTAATATAAATTTATAGCATTTCATTATATTAAAAATTTCCTTAAGAATTTTGAAAAATTGTAAAAATCGAATTCTTAAGATATCTTGATAATGTCTTTGGGATATATAAAGGAAAGTATGCACATTTCCGAAAACAAATCTATCCATCATTATCTCAACCCATTTTTGAGATATTAAGTTTTGAACTCAACCTAAATTTATGACATTTTACAAAATTAACAATTTTTGCAATTTCCTCTTTTTTAACTCGCGAAAAGTTTTTTACACGAACTGAGTAAAAACAGAATTAGATTTATCAAAAATTTTGAATTATGGGTCGCGTAATATTTTTCTCATGTTTTATGGATCGCAATTAAGAAAAGTTGCGAAACGCTGTTGAAGAGTTTGTAATTTTCAACGTTTTATATAAAAGTCTAGTATGCAACTTTGTTTGTTGTAGTTGACATTGCAATATTACACAAATTTTAAGTGTGGATAGTAACAATTATTAGTAATTATTGTTTTCTGTTGTAGTCTGGAGATAGATTCAGACCAACAATAATTAGTTAGATTATATTAAAATCCAATTGAATGTATAAATAAAAAAAGATATAAAAAATATTTGATGACAAAACCTCTTCTATTTGAGGAAGGAAGGGAGACGAGGAAAATAGGAAAGTGAGCGTGATAAATCTGATAAGATGCGCTAAACGACTTTATTCAATTCCAACTAATTAATTCCATTATGTCGAGAGGAAATCGGAAAAGCGCCGTAAATTGATTAAAGGAGTAATTTTAACAACACAAATTTATGACAGCAGGAGGGAATTATTGAACTAAAATTAGAACCAACACTTTTACTATTACTGGGACTAATACTACTACTATTACTCGGAGTGGTTCAAAAGTGGTTTTAGATCTAATATTAGTATTAGTAATAGTTTTAGCGTCGGTTCTAATTTCTCATTTTTTTGATATTATAAGGTGCCTTAAGTTAGGAAAAGAATTTACTTGAAATAAGGTGATGAAAGAAAGAGAAAGATAGTGTGATGAATATATGGGAGTTGGTGGAAATGGAGAATAAGGGATCGAAGAAATTCCTTTTGGTCGACATACAGTGGATTTCCCGGGGCATGTGCCTGTCGAGTGTAAAGTTTCTTGCGGCGACGTTGTTTAACTCGGCGGGTGATTTGTGTTGGGCCGCCTCCGCGCTGTCCCGTCTGACTCCATATTGCCTCCCGTCAACTTAACTGACACTAAATTTCGCTTCTTGCCGGTCGGAGGAGCCGCCTCGCGCCCTAAATTTACATTCCACCCCCATAAATATTTATGCTCACTTGGTCCAAATTTACGCGACCGCATTACATTTGAATTACGCGCGTCCCGGGGCAAGGAGCAGCCGGTCCAAACCCGTACATTCCTTTTTGGCCTCTCTGTTGCTCGCTTAATCCTTTAACCGTCCCGCGAGATGAATACGGGACCGTTAGTTTCCCCGATAAATTCAACGCCGCGCGCGTGCTACAAAACAAAGATCTTCCTCCACCGTAGGTACTTCCCCTGATGGCGCCATATATTTTCCACTACAAAGCTACGGAGGTGGGCGGTGATGATGTACTTAATCCTGCGTCGTACACTTTTACATAAAATTCACACCATACCATCGCGGAAAAAGCTCAATCCAATTCTATTCAAAATTCAAACACAATCTTTGTCGTCACGATTTATCACGCCATATTGCGCATGGACCATAACAAAAAGAACTAAAACAATACACCCTTTTATTAAAAAAATCATCAAAAGAATTGATTTAAAACAATAAACCTCCAATCGATTATTATTCAAACGTAAAGCTTTGAAATCGTATTATTTGGTGGTGAATTAAAGAAAACGCATTTAAAGGATTCATAAAAGTACAATCTCGTACAATGAAAACAATAAAAGTAAGGGACGTTTTGATTCCAACACCTTTCCCTAAAAATATTTATTATTCGATCTTTATGATTAATTCAATTAATTATTTATAATAATTTATGCCAATTAAGCCGAGGTTCAGACCGAGGCTTAGTAATTAATATATCAGGTTGAAATTGATCGTCTGGTTGTGGTTTATCAGCTAAAATTATAGATTTTTCCCTAATTAAGCTTAATTACCTAATATAATATCAAACTGAACTTCGTTATCACATTATCGCACTTACGTTTTATTAGATTAAATTATAAATCTGTACTAATATCCGGAATCATTTTCAGATTTTCCGACATATCTTGATACAATTTTCCTTGATACTTGAGTATCTTGCTTAGTTTCTGTGATGTCAAGAGTTAAACAGAACCTAAATTTACAGCATTTACATGCTATATTTTTGAAAAGTGTAAAAAATCGAATTCTTAAGATATTTTGATGAAATTTGTAATAATTTATAAAGAAAAGTCATACATGAATACCTCAATTCGTTTTTGAGATATCTTTTGAGATACATTTGCAACATTTTATAAAATTAAAAACATTGAAAAATCGTAAAAAATCGAACTTTTAAGATATCTTGATGATATTATTTCTGATTTATAAAGGACAGAATGTATTTTTGTACGTATAAAACCAAACTTGAATATCTTAATTCGTTTTTGAGATATCAAGTTTTAAACACAACCTAAATTTATAGTATTTTATAAAATTTAAAATGTTCTTGATCATTTTTGAAAAAATTACAAAAAATTAAATTCTTGAGATATGTTGATGAGATTTGTAATAATTTACAAAGAAAAATATATACTTTTATACACGAATATCTCTTTATACGCAAAAAATCATACATGAATATCTCAATTCATTTCTTAGATATCTTCTAAGATATATTTGTAGGATGTCATAAAATTGAAAATATTTAAAAAGACCGTAAAAAAGATAGAATTTTTAAGATATTTTGATGAAAATTTCTGCAATTTATAAAGGAAAGTATGCACTTTCTTCAGAATATAGCTTTACCTGAGTATCCCTCTTCGTTTTTGAGAGATCAAGTTGCAAACTTAACCTAAATATGTAACATTTTATAAAATTAAAAATATTCTTAATTATTTTTGAAAAAATTGCAAAAAATCGAATTCTTGAGATATTTTGATGAGATTTGGAATAATTTACAAAGAAAGGTATGTACTTTTATTTGCATAATACATAATGTAATAATACATGAATATTTCAATTCGTTTTTGAGATATCTTCTGAGATAAATTTGTACCATGTCATAAAATTGAAAATATTTAGAAAATTGTAAAATAGATCAAATTCTTAAGATATTTTGATGAATATCTTTGGGGTTTGTTAAGGAAAGTATACTTTTTTTTCAGAATTTAACCATACCTGAATACCCGTCTTCGTTTTTGAGATATCAAGTTTTAAACTGAACCTAAATTTGTAGCATTTCATAACATTAAAAATTGTCTTAATTATTTTTGAAAAAATTGCAAAAAAATCGAATTCTTGAGATATCTTAATGAAATTTATGATAGTTTATAAAGAAAAGTATGTACTTTTATATGCATAAAATCATACATGAATATCTCAAATTATTTCTGAGATATCTTCTAAGATTAATTTGTAGGATGTCATAAAATAGAAAATATTTAAAAAATTGTAAAAAAGATCTTTGAGAGATTCTTTTGTGAACTGTTAAGATATCTTGCTTAAAAATTCTGCAATTTATCAAGGAAAGTATGCATTTTCTTCAAAATTTAGCTGTATATGAGTATCCATCTTCGTTTTAGAGATATCTAGTTTTGAACACAACTCAAATTTGTAGCATTTCATAAAATTAGAAATGTTCTTAATTGTATTTGAAGAAATTGTAAAAAATCGAATTCTTGAGATATCTTGATGAGATTTGCAATAATTTTCAAAGAAACATATGTACTTTGATACGCACAAAACCATACATGAACATTTCAATTCGTTTTTGAGATATCTTCTGAGATAAATTTGTGGAATATCATAAAACTGAAAATATTTAAAAAATCATAAAAAAGATCGAATTCTTAAGATATCTTGATGAAAAATTCTACAATTTATAAAGGAAAGTATGCGTTTTCTTCGAATTTTGCTGTACATGAGTATCCATCTTCGTTTTTGCGATATCTAGTTTTGAACACAACTCAAATTTGTAGCATTTCATAAAAATAAAAATGTTCTTAATTGTACTTGAAAAAAATTGCAAAAAAACGAATTATTAAGATGTTTTGATAAGATTAGCAATAATTTTCAAAGAAATGTATCTCAATTCATTCTTGAGATATTTTTTGAGAGAAATTTGCAGCAATTTATGAAACTAAAAATTTTCGAAAAATCGTAAAAAATCTAAATCTTAAGATGTCTTGATGAAATGTTTCGTGATTTATAAAAGAAAGTGTGCACTTTCTTCGGAATATAACCATACTTAAATATTCTTCTTCGTCTTTGAGATATCAAGTTGTAAACTCAACCTGCATATGTAGTATTTAATAAAATTAAAAATATTTATAATCATATTCGAAAAATCGATATCTGGAAATATCTTGATGAAATTTGTAGTAATTTTCAAAGAAAAGTATGTACTTTTATACACATAAAGCCATACTTGAATATCTCAATTCGGTTTTGAGATATTCTTTGAGATAAATTTATAGCAATTCATGAAACTAAAAATATACAAAAATCGTTAAAAATCGAAATCTTAAGACATCTTGATGAAATTTTTCATGGTTTATAAAGGAAAGTAGACACTTTCTCCAGAATATAACCATACTTAAATATTCTTCTTCGTCTTTGAGATATCAAGTTGTGAACTCAACCTGCATATGTAGTATTTAATAAAATTAAAAATATTTATAATCATATTCGAAAAATCGATATCTGGAAATATCTTGATGAAATTTGTAGTAATTTTCAAAGAAAAGTATGTACTTTTATACACATAAAGCCATACTTGAATATCTCAATTCGTTTTTGAGATATTCTTTGAGATAAATTTATAGCAATTCATGAAACTAAAAATATACAAAAATCGTTAAAAATCGAAATCTTAAGATATCTTGATGAAATTTTTCATGGTTTATCAAGGAAAGTAGACACTTTCTCCAGAATATAACCATACTTAAATATTCCTCTTCGTTTTTGTGATTTCAAATATAAGAAATCGAATTTTTAAGAAAACCGATGAAATTTTTTGTGATTTGTAATGTATTTTTGTACGCATAAAATCAAACTTGAATATCTTAATTCGTTTTTGAGATATCAAATTTTGAATACTACCTAAATTTATAACATTTAAAATGTTCTTCTTGATCATTTTTGAAAAAATTACATAAAATTAAATTCTTGAGATATGTTGATGAGATTTATAATAATTTACAAAGAAAAATATATACTTTTATACACGAATATCTCAATCCATTTTTGAGATATCTTCTGAAATAAATTTATAGTATGTCATAAAATTGAAAATATTAAAAAAATTGTAAAAGCGATCGAATTCTTAAAATATTTTGATGAAAATTTTTGTGATTTGTTAAGGAAAATATACTTTTTTTTTCAGAATTTAACCATACCTGCATACCTGTCTTCGTTTTTGAGAATTTGTAGCATTTCATAACATTAAAAATTTTCTTAATTATGTTTGAAAAAAATTGCAAAAAAATCGAATTCTTGAGATATCTTGATGAAATTTACGATAGTTTACAAGGAAAAGTATGTACTTTATACGCAAAAAGTCATACATGAATATCTCAATTCATTTCTGAGATATCTTCTAAAAAATCTAAGATATATTTGTAGGATGTCATATTGAATTGAAAATATTTAAAAAGATCGTAAAAAAGATCGAATTCTTAAGATATCTAGCTGAAAAATTCTGCAATTTATAAAGGAAAGTATGCATTTTCTTCAGAATTTATCTGTATATGAGTATCCCTTTTCGTTTTTGAGAGATCAAGTTGCAAACTCAACCTAAATATGTAACATTTTATAAAATTAAAAATATTCTTAATTATTTTTGAAAAAATTGCAAAAAATCGAATTCTTGAGATATTTTGATGAGATTTGGAATAATTTACAAAGAAAGGTATGTACTTTTGTTTGCATAAAACCATACATGAATATCTCAATTCGTTTTTGAGATATCTTCTGAGATAAATTTGTAGCATGTCATAAAATTGAAAATATTTAAAAAATTGTAAAATAGATCAAATTCTTAAGAAATTTTGATGAATATCTTTGTGGTTTGTTAAGGAGAGTATACATCTTTTTCAGAATTTAACCATACCTGAATACCCGTCTTCTAAAGTTATAGCATTTCATAACATTAAAAATTTTCTTAATTATTTTTGAAAAAATTGCAAAACAATCGAATTCTTGAGATATCTTGATGAAATTTACGATAGTTTACAAGGAAAAGTATGTACATTATACACAAAAAGTCATACATGAATATCTCAATTAATTTCTGAGATATCTTCTAATATATATTTGTAGGATGTCATAAAATTGAAAATATTTAAAAAGATCGTAAAAAAGACAGAATTTTTAAGCAAGATATCTTAAAAATTCTGCAATTTATAAAGGAAAGTATGCATTTTCTTTAGAATTTAGCTGAACATGAGTATCCATCTTCGTTTTTGAGATATCTAGTTTTGAACACAACTCAAATTTGTAGCATTCCATAAAATTAAAAATGTTCTTAATTATATTTGCAAAAATTGCAAAAAATCGAATTTTTGAGATATCTTGATGAGATTTATAATAATTTTCAAAGAAAGATATGTACTGTGATACGCACAAAACCATACATAAACATTTCAATTCGTTTTTGAGATATCTTCTGAGATAAATTTGTGGAATATCATAAAATTGAAAATATTTAAAAAATTGTAAAAAAGATCGAATTCTTAAGATATCTTGCTGAAAAATTCTGCAATTTATAAAGGAAAGTATGCATTTTCTTCAGAATTTATCTGTACATGAATATCCATCTTCGTTTTCGAGATATCTAGTTTTGAACGCAACTCAAATTTGTGGCATTTCATAAAATTAAAAATGTTCTTCATTGTATTTGAAAAAATTGCAAAAAAACGAATTATTAAGATATCTTGATGAGATTAGCAATAATTTTCAAATAAATGTATGCACTTTTATACACATAAAACTATACACGAATGTCTCAATTCATTCTTGAGATATCTTTTGAGAGAAATTTGTAGCAATTCATGAAACTAAAAATTTTCGAAAAATCGTAAAAAATCAAAATCTTAAGATGTCTTGATGAAATATTTCGTGATATTTAAAAGAAAGTGTGCACTTTCTTCGGAATATAACTATACTTAAATATTCTTCTTTGTTTTTGAGATATCAAGTTGTAAACTCTACCTAAATATGTAGCATTTAATAAAATTAAAAATGTTTATAATTATTTTTAAAAAAATTGTAAAAAATCGATATCTGGAAATATGTTGATAAGATTTGTAATAATTTTCAAAGAACAATCTGTACTTTTATACACACGAAGCCATACTTGAATATCTCAATTCGTTTTTAAGATATCCTTTGAGATAAATTTATAGCAATTCATGAAACTAAACATTTTCAAAAAATCGTTAAAAATCGAAATCTTAAGATATCTTGATAAAATTTTTCATGATTTATAAACGAAAGTAGGCACTTTCTCCAGAATATAATCATACTTAAATATTCCTCTTCATTTTTGAGATATCAAGTTGTGAACTCAACCTAAATATGTGGTATTCTATAAAATTAAAAATGTTTTTAATCATTAGTTTTCGAAGAAAAGTATATACTTTTATACACACAAAACCATACTTGAATATCTCAATTCGTTTATGAGATATTTTCTGAGTTATATTTATAGCATTTCATAAAATTAAAAATTTTGAGAAATAGTAATAAATTAAGATCTTAAGATATCTTGTTGAAATTTGGTGAACGAAAAAACGATGTACAAAGCCATACTTGAATGTCTGAATTTTGTAGCATTTTATAAAATTTACAATTTCCTTAATCATTTTTGAAAAATTATAGAAAATCAAGAAGTAAAAATAATTTTAAAAAGAATTTATAATAAAATTAGTAACAAGAAAGTTTTAAGGATATATCCTTTGGTTTATATCGAAAGCTGACGTCATTTGAAAATTTATTTTAGTGTATATTCAATGTTTTGATGAAACATTCGAATATAGACTAAAATAACTTTCGAATATAGGAGGAATCCGGTAAAATTTAAAAAAATGTCCGAATATTTTTCATAAATTAAGCTGTGACTAACTTAAAACCAAAAATGTATTAAAAATATGTTGTTTAATTCAAGAGATGGTTGATTTTTATAACCCCTGTTGGAAAAATCTTCATTTAATGTTAATTCAAAGATTTTTAGTTAATCTAAAAGACGCTTAACCACAAAAATTATATAAATTTAAATAAAAAAACAATCTGCTGATGTTGATTGACGTGAAAAGCGAAAAGGGGTTATAAAAGTATTCGGACAACCCCGAAAGAATTCGACGTTACGGAGCGTCATTAGGTGTGAAATTTAATACCTCGTTAATAAATTCCATGGTTAGAGGAAAAAGGGGGGAAAGCGACGTAAAGAACAAAGAGAACCGCCCCCGCTTCGTAAACAAATAACTAAAGATGCGGAACGCATCGGCTACAATTAATAATTTTAATGATCAACACGAGAGAAACCACGCACAAAAGAAGCTCGTATCTCGTTTAAACAATGTCCTCATAAACAATGGGTTTTCTTATATTTCATAAACGATATTAAAATATTTGATAATACGACAAATTATTACTTTAGAAGGGGTTTGTCTTAAATTTATTTACGTTCGTATAGCCAATTGAATGAAAATGAAACGTTAACAAGAATGGGAAATCGCGGTGTGAAATAAAGCTCGAAGTAGCGAAAGTAATTCGAGAAGTTTTCCACTAAAAGACTCAAAGTTGGCACTCGGGCTCCGAGAGAGGAGGGCAAACAAAGAAAACCGTGTTCAAATTAGCTCTTCATTTTCCCGGCAGCTAATAGAATTAATGGAGCTTTAAAGTATTAAAAGAATAAAATCTTTTTTCGTTCATTTTAAGTGCATAAATTTGAAATATTTTTTCCTCTTTGTAACATTCCCGTACATATTCCCTCTCCCCATTTTAGTTATAAGGGTCGCATTTAAGAGAAACGAAACGAAGGGGATGTTGTGCGCGGGGGAGGGTGTAACATCTAGTAGGGGGACTTCCGGCTCCCCCATGCCACTACAAAACCGATCGAAGTCCCTTTTAGGGTGTGGCCGAACGTTAACACTCGCTGGTCAACTGAAAAACGAGGGTCAGAGGGTTGGTTTGAAAGGCGTCACGATGGGCGTTTTGAAAGTGCAAAAAGTTCGCCATCCTTCGGGGATAGGAAAATTGAAAATTCCTTCTCGAACGGAGCTGCGACGAAAAAGCCCGAGTATTTTCCATATTAGGCGCGGTTCCGCGGCCGTCCGAGCGGAAATATTTGCAATATTTGCCGGTTATTGGGACGCACCGCCTCGGAATGTAAATATATTGCGCCCGGACCGGGTTTATTGAATGCGTGTTTTGCATCCGGCGCTTCACTAATGAAAACGTACCCCAAGACTTTACATTGCGACGACGGTTTTTCTGATTGTTTATTAGACGAGCGTGGTCTCATAAAATTTTAAAGAAAATTTAAATGGAATTTCTATAAAAATTGTTTAACTAGATGAATTATCTCTATAAAATTTGATTAAAATAGCTAATTTTATAATTACAAAATTTTACGACATTTAAGTAAATATATTTGATAAGAATAAGTCCAGAAGAAAAGGTAACAAAAGAATACCTAGTATAAATTAGGAGACTCAAATGAACTAATTTGGAAAGGATGCTTTTGATACTTTCCAAATCTTCCAGAGACAATACCAAGTCCTTCGAAAGAATTTAACAATCTGAACGTTTCGATGTCAAAAATAGAATCCCTCACATCATATTAAGAGTTTACTAAGCAGTATCAAGTCTTCCAAATGCAGTAAATATGAGTTTTCTGGAATTCTCTGGAAGAATTTTAAGTCTTCTAGAAGCTGTTTCAAATTTTCTGGGGGCTGTATCATGTCTCCTAGAAGCAGTATGAAGTATGATAAAAGTATTTCAAGTCTTCTCTAGAGGCAATATCCATCCTTTTGGAGGCATTTTAATTCTTCTGGAGGCAGTATGAAGTGTGTTAGAAGCACTTCAAGTCTTCTGGGAGCATTTCAATTCTTTTGGAAGTATTTCAAGTCATCTAGAAACAGTGTTAAGTCTCCTAAAAGCGAATGAAGCGAATTCAAATACAAAGTTATTTAAAGGACATAATATCACCAACATAAACTCATGTCGGAATTCTTAAAGCATTGCAAGTCTTCTGGAAGCATTTCAAGTCTTTTCTAGCGACAATATCCAGTCTTTTGGGAGCATTTTAAATCTTCTGGACGCAGTGTCAAGTTCCTTAGATGCGATTGATGTGAATTCTGATATGAAGTTATTTAAAGGACATAAATACAAAGGCAAACATAAATACATGTCTGTATTTTGAAAAGGGACAATATGAAGTTCTTCTGAAAGATTTAACAAACATCTGAACATTTCGATATTAGAAATAGAATCCCTCGCATCATATTAAGAGTTTACATTTAATTCTGCAGAAAATATTGAGAAACAAGCTTGAAATGTAAAAAATGTTGAGCTTCCTTTATTGATCGGTATTGTAATTGGTTGTTATTAAAGTAGTAATTTTATCATATGTCAAAATAAAGTATATTGAAACAACATAACATAAAGAGGAAATAACAATTTGTTCGGTATTTCCATTTTTACAGCTCATCTCAATATGGTTTTATGTACTTTTAATACCAATAAGTTTGACAAGAATAGAACTTGAAGAAAAATAAGCAAGAGAAAATCTGATATAAGACTTCCAGTAAGACTCTTGTTTCCAGATCTTCCAGAGGCAATATCAAGTTCTCTAAAAAAATTTCAAATCTCCAACAAACAGTATCTATTTCTTCTGTGAGAAGTTTACTATGATGTCAAAGTTCAG
Source organism: Onthophagus sagittarius (assembly GCA_036711965.1). Taxonomy (NCBI): domain Eukaryota; kingdom Metazoa; phylum Arthropoda; class Insecta; order Coleoptera; family Scarabaeidae; genus Onthophagus; species Onthophagus sagittarius. The sequence continues at coordinate 34,547,281 of JASERS010000005.1, forward strand.
TGTCAAAAACAACATCCCCCACAATAACAAGGGAGTAAAGTTATTAAAAATTGGCAGTTTATATCAAGCCTATAAAGCAAATGGCGAATTTTAAATATCTTCACGTCAATATTACCAACATCAGTAACTTACATGAAGAAAATTGATGCGAATTCTGATAAACTTCTTATATGATAAGAAGTTTCATATGAGAAGATTTCGCGCAATAATTTATCGTTATTAATTAGTAATAAAAAAACATAAATTAAAATTATTACAAGTTTTTACAACAAACAAACAAAATTTAAGGAAGGAATATGTTTAAAAACCATTTAAGAATTGACGTGGTTTCCTGAAGATGGCTAGTGAGGCCGAAACCGTTTGAAACTAAAAAATAAAAACATATTTCATCGTCAAAGTACAAATAATATCTTCGTTATTATTTTAATAACAATGCTACAATAACATTCACGATGATAAACGTTTTATATAATAAATAAATGTTTTTCCTATCCTCTGTGCTTTTCCAAAAGAATTTCAAGTTTTTTAGAAACATTGTAAGTCTTTTGGAAGTAGTATCAAGTTTTCTAGAAGCATTTCAAGTCTTCTGGAATCAATATCAAGTCTTCCAGAGACAGTGAATATGAGCTATTTGCAATCTTCTGAAAGAGACTTAAAGACTTAAAATGTTAAGTCTTCTAGAATCAGTTTCAAATTTTCTGGAGGCAGTGTCAAGTTTCCTAGAAGCAGTATGAAGTGTGCTAGAAGCATTTCGAGTCTTCTGGAAGCAATGTCAAGTCTTCCGAAAGTATTGCAAGTCTCCTGGAAACATTTCAAGTCTTGTAAAAGCAGTATCAAGTCTTCCAGAAGCAGTAAACATGAGTTTTCTGGAATCCTCTTTAAGCATTTTAAGTCTTCTAGAAGCAGTTTTAAATTTTCTGAAGGCAGTGTCAAATGTCCTAGAAGTAGCATCATGCTCTCCGAGAAAATGTTCTCCGCAGATGCTGGAACTGAATTGGAAAGAAAAAGCTCAATAGTACATGAACATTTAAAAAGATAATTAAAAGTGGTAATTTAGCCCAGATTTTGAAAGCATTTCAAGTCTTCCGGAGGCAATTTGTAAATCTTTTGGTAGCAATTTCAAGTCTTCTGAAAGCATTGCAAGTATTCTGGATGCATTTCAAATCTTCTCTAGAGGCAATATTCATCCTTTTGGAGGCATTTTAATTCATCTGGAGGCAATGTCAAGTCTTCTAGAAGCAGTATGAAGTGTGTTAGAAGCATTTTAAGTCGTCTAGAAGCAATTTTAAATTTTTTGGAGGCTGTGTCAAGTGTCCTAGAAGCAGTATCAAGTCTTCCAGAGGCAGTAAATATGAGTTTTCTGGAATCCTCTAGAAGCCTTTCAAGTCTTCTAGAAGCAGTTTTAAATTTTCTGAAGGCAGTGTCAAATGTCCTAGAAGTAGCATCATGCTCTCCGAGAAAATGTTCTCCGCAGATGCTGGAACTGAATTGGAAAGAAAAAGCTCAATAGTACATGAACATTTAAAAAGATAATTAAAAGTGGTAATTTAGCCCAGATTTTGAAAGCATTTCAAGTCTTCCGGAGGCAATTTGTAAATCTTTTGGTAGCAATTTCAAGTCTTCTGAAAGCATTGCAAGTATTCTGGATGCATTTCAAATCTTCTCTAGAGGCAATATTCATCCTTTTGGAGGCATTTTAATTCATCTGGAGGCAATGTCAAGTCTTCTAGAAGCAGTATGAAGTGTGTTAGAAGCATTTTAAGTCGTCTAGAAGCAATTTTAAATTTTTTGGAGGCTGTGTCAAGTGTCCTAGAAGCAGTATCAAGTTTTCCAGAGGCAGTAAATATGAGTTTTCTGGAATCCTCTAGAAGCCTTTCAAGTCTTCTAGAAGCAGTTTTAAATTTTCTGAAGGCAGTGTCAAATGTCCTAGAAGTAGCATCATGCTCTCCGAGAAAATGTTCTCCGCAGATGCTGGAACTGAATTGGAAAGAAAAAGCTCAATAGTACATGAACATTTAAAAAGATAATTAAAAGTGGTAATTTAGCCCAGATTTTGAAAGCATTGCAAGTCTTCCGGAGGCAATTTGTAAATCTTTTGGTAGCAATTTCAAGTCTTCTGAAAGCATTGCAAGTATTCTGGATGCATTTCAAATCTTCTCTAGAGGCAATATTCATCCTTTTGGAGGCATTTTAATTCATCTGGAGGCAATGTCAAGTCTTCTAGAAGCAGTATGAAGTGTGTTAGAAGCATTTTAAGTCGTCTAGAAGCATTTTGAATCTTCTGGAAATATTTCAAGTCTTCTAAAAATTAGAAGATAACAAGGTATTTAAAGGACATAGTATGGCAAACATAAATACATATCTGAATTCAGATAGCATCGCAAATCGTCTGGAAGCATTTCAAGTTATCTCTAGATGCAATATCCAGTCTTCTGGAAACATTTTAATTCTTCTGAAAGAAATGTCAAATCTTCTAGAACCAGTATGAAGTGTCTTAGAAACATTTTTTAGAAACATTTCATTTCAACACTTCATTTTCAGTCTTCTGAAAATATTTTGATTCTTCTGGAAGTATCTCAAGTCTTCTGGAAATAGTGTCAAATCTCCTAGAAGCGATTGATGCGAATTCTGATATCAAGTTTTTTAAAAGACATAATATGGCAAACATAGATTCATGTCTGAATTTTGAAAGCATTGCAAGTCTTTTGGAAGCATTTCAAGTCTTCTCTAAAAGCAATATCTAGTCTTTTGGAAACATTTTAAGTCTTCTGGAGTCATTGTCAAGTCTTGTAAAAGTAGTAGTAAATGTGTTAGAAGCATTTCAAATTTTCTGGAAGCATTTCGATTCTTCTGAAAGTGTCTCAAGTCTTCTGGAAACAGTGTCAAGTCTCCTAGAAGCAATTGATGCAAATTTGGATATCAAGTATTTTAAAGGACATAATATGGCAAACATAAATAAATGTTTGAATTCTGAAAACATTGTAAGTTTTCTGGAAGCATTTCAAGTCTTCTCTAGAGACCATATCCACTCTTTTGGAAGCATTTTAATTTTTCTATGGGCAGTGTCAAGTCTTCTAGAAGCAGTATGAGGTGTGTTAGAAGTATTCCAAGTCTTCTGAAAGCATTTTGATTCCTCTGGAAGTATTTCAAGTCTTCTGGAAATAGTGTCAAGTCTCCCAGAAGGAGTATGAAGTATGCTAGAAGGATTTCAAGTCTTCTGGAAGGATTTGAATCGTTTTTGCAACAGATGGTTTGGTACCATCTAGAAGCAGTTGCTTAAATTTTCTGTTTTAGATGAAGAAATAATTTGTAATCTTGTAATGAATACTGTACCAGACAAATTCAAATATATTTCTTGCCATCGCTTAAACTTTTAGTTCTTTGTTGAAACACTGTCAATGTCGCCAATATATTCTTCTTCTAAAATGTATTCTTTCTGATTTAGGATATTTCCAAATCTCACAATCTTGAAAATTTCCCTAGAATATCTAAGTATTATCTGAAATGATCTACTGAATGAGCTATTGGTGAGCTATTAATGCAAACTTCAATTATGATTCTAGAGTCAACTAGTTGGCAACGTGAACTGTAAAATCATCAGATATCAATCAAAATTTTGCACTTTGGAACTATTTGCTGTATTCTATAGCTTATCCCCTATAATAACATAACATAAACACAATGATTCTGGTTCCATCATCAGACCTAAACGTAGAAATATTCAGGTTTAGTCGTACGTTTTAGTTCCCTTGCAAAATTATCTCAAAAATTAAAGTTGCTGCTTTGTATGAAATATTTATAGTTTATAGATAAAATGGGTTGGATGAAAAAGTGAAATATGCTGAAAAAGAATTACAGCTTTATAATTTCTAATCGTGCATTCTATAATCAGCCAACTAGTTGGCGGTATGGGCTATAAGATTAGCAAATACCAGTCCAACTTTCTAGAAACGGTCAACATGTTTGCAACATGAGCTGTGGGATGGATAGAAAGCATTTCTGTACTCTAGAAGTTGCCAACTTGTTGGTAACATGAGCTTTAAGATAAGCAAACATCATTATGTATTCTAGAGACTCCCAACTTGTTGACAGCTTAAGATGTAAGATCTGCAGATATTAGTCATGCTTCTAGAGACTGCCAACATTTTGGCAACATGAGCTGTGAGATAAGGAAAGGTCGCTATATAATTATTAGAATTAATTAGCTGTAAGCTCAGCAGACGTAATTTGTTGGGTTGGGTTGAGATAAGTTAACTGAAGTCGGGTTGGGTCATGTTTGATGTGAAAGAAAAAGGCTACGAATTTGGATTGTTTGTATTCCACATCCACACATTCAATGTGCTTCAAGATTTAGCAAAGATAATTTTGTTAAAATTATCGTATAAGATAAGGAAGAGTTTTGGAAATGTCTGATCTGTTGATTGAATGGTCAATTATGTTTGACAACAAAACATACGTTGATCTAGGATCCAAACATTGTCCCCCTTTAAGATGTTGCGCAACATGTTCTTCAGTCTTCATCACTTTTCATGTTTATCTGACGAAATCCATCATAAAACTGAACAAGTTTTGAATATGTTTGTGTGGAAATTTCTTCAGCCCTAAAGGCCCCTTTCCTATGCCTCGAAGAGATTCTGGTCTAGATGATTTCGGCTGAGTTGGAGATCACCTGACTACGCAGAAGAACGCATTTGCTTTTTAGTAACATCAAAATTGATTCCTTAATTCTATTATTTTGAAACTCAAATGATTCTTATTTAATTCACAATTTTATCAAACACTTTTTAATTAAACCTTAACAATACAATTCACCTAAGCTCATCATCAAATCAATGAAAAGATATTTTTGGATGAGTTGATTCGGATGATATGAAATAGGGTATCCCGTAAAAGGCTACAGTACCCACCACAACGGAAGCCGTACTCTTTCTTCCGATGATAACAATAGCTCAAAAAAATTTATTATAATTTAATTCCGAAGGTCAGATCGACCCCGGAAAAAGAGAGCGAATCTTGACACACTTCGTTTGTTCCAATTTTTTTATGTCGGCAAATAATGGTTCGGTGTCATATTCTGGGGGGTGAAAGGGTTACCTGGGTAGTTCGGTACAATAGAAAAAAACACCCTGAAGACACGGCCCGTGGGGTGACGTGCATACATTAGCCCCGGGTGGGAACCAAAGGGTTGTTGCGAAAAAAGGTTGGTTCGGGTCTATGCAAAAAAGGGTGCCTTAGATTCCCATTGTATCCGAAATCATGCAAAACTGCAACCCTTAATTCGAGAGAGAGAGAGAGATTTTAATAAATATACATGGGATCCCAAAACTCTTTGTTACCGTTTTTGTATGAATGGTTAACTAGATGCATTCACGGTCACGAATGTCGCTGTCATAACTGAACGGTAATCAATGAGGAATCGATGTCATCGGATCCGCCACAATCCCATCCTACCAACGGAAGAAACGCCACATAAATTTCCAATGAAAGGTCCTATTGATTGGGTTTTTTTTTTTGATTATTTTCATACTTGAGTGGTTAAAATTTAACTGATACGAGAGATATAAGAGTCATCATCTGTTTTGAGGCGATATGGATCATTATTGGTTATATGACGGTTTTTATGTTTTTCAGACATAATGGTCGGTAAAATCTTAAGACTATCGAGTTTAATATCACGTTATGAACGTTGAATTTATGTTCCTATAAAACTTAAATATTTAATTTCGAAATTTGAAAACAAAATGATTCATATAAACATTACAAAACAATCATTTTTATTATCTTTATCGTGATAATTCTTTCTTTAATTTTTTTTTAATGTAAATTACCCGCCGAGTGGTGAGTTCAACCTCCGCGCATTTCCCGTGAACCTGAAAAACATCCATTGAAATAATCCTCCTCCCTAGTATTTACAATAATTAAATGCTCAGCCCATAAAACTCCATTCGAGTCGAGTTGATCATTAAAAACGCGCGAGCTGCGCGAAACTGAATAGGGCCAGAGATCTCCACGCAAAATCGCTGAATGGGAACCGGCAGTTAATAAAACTGTATTTCCTTTTCAGCCACGGTCTGTACGCTTCTTTTTTATACCCGTTCAAAAAAAAGTAAACCACTAATGATGGTAGCGCGACGGGTGTCAAAGCATAATAATCCATCTTGTGCTTCGTGAATGGGATGAGTGCTTAATCCTGTCATTGTGTTTCGACGGCCCAAACGAAACCTCCACTTTTACGACAAACCCTCATTGAAAGCTCGATTACTTTTTAGTTGGTCGACTGTAGTATTGATACCTCTTACCTGGAAATTTTAAAGTAATACTGACGGGTATCGAATTATTTTCTTTTTTTATTATCAAAGTTGAGTGCGGAACAGTTTTATTAGTTTATCAGCTTAACTTTTATTAACTGATCGTGTGGTACTTTTGATTCGTTTCGACTCTTTTTAAAGTTAACAATCAATCGTTACAATTCACCATAGGAAAAGGAGAAATCTACATAATGGCGGTCGTAACTCCTCGAAACAGGATCCCTTTGGGTTTCCCCCGGCTCGGCGATACATCAATTACGAGGTAGTAGGTGTGCGTTGAGGAAATGGCGACCGAATAAATTAAAATCGAACGTCGATTCGGGTCCTTTTTCGACGTTCTTTAAGGCTTTTGGGTTTGCCGCCGCCGTCGGTCGGAGAAAAATGGACCCTTCCTTCCATTTTACGGACCCTTCACATTTCCCAATTTCAGTTTGCAAATACTCTAACCCTCCGCGTTCTTATTACATATCGTCTCTAATCCCTCTCACATACAAACTAAAATCTATAATCTTCGAGAAAATAACTTTGAGATGATAAGTTTATAATATGATAGCCATTCCACGTACTCACTGATTTTGTAACATTTTTAACATAATTCATGAAAAATTTGATTAAATGTTTTGATTAAAAGAACAGTTTATATTAATACCTTATCATTTTCTATTGAACGATTACTAGTCCATTAAAAACCAGAGAATCTTCTGAAACAACATATCCAGTGCCGTCCTATGATAGTTAACACCCCAGGGATAGATTGAACGAACGAAACGAGTCCTTTCTATACAAACTTACAAAAAAAGATTCCAGTTCTAGCTCTAAAAATTTCTTCAGAGGCAGGTCTAAACCTAACCCAACCCATCCCTGTACATTTTAGCTGATGTAACACTAGGATTGACACTAGAGTCATTTAAGTTTAGCCGTCTCTAGATATGTACGGCTAAACTCATGTATATCTAGTCCAAAATCTAGAATTAGATCTGATGATATAAAACTAGAACTAACACTAGACCTACAAGTGGAAAGATTCGGTTTTAGCCAGGCATCTGAAGACGCAGTTGCTAAATCAGTTTGTAAAGTACTCTGTTTCAGAAACTATTCATTGTAGAGACCTGCGCTAAGAAATTTCTACAGATGCACGCCTAAACCCAATCCAACCTAACCCTGTATATTTGAATTAAAGTAAAACTGGAATTAACACTAAATCTGGAACTAGAATAATTCAGATTAATGATAGATATGGCTTTTCTTTTACGTTGAGCTTTTGATAGCGATGCCTCCCTCAAATAGTTTCTTACAATACTTCGAAGAAATTCTAATTGATTCATCTTTACCTCTGATGAGAATCGATTCACATTCCGGGTATTTGTCATAATCACCTTTAAAAAATACGTAAGCAAAACCCACCACCACTTCTTCCCTTTTACACTAACCCTATACAATGGTTATGTACATCAATTCCACCCATTCCTGAATTGTAAGTAAAAAATAATTTTGGTAGAGAAATATTTTCTTTTGACTAATATTATAACATTTTAACGTAATGTAATGGTACAATTGTATCATAATTCGTCAACATGAAACACACGTTGTTATCTTTCCATTTGGCACATAAAACTTGGTTTTCTTTGTCAAGCCTGTAATTTGACGGTTTTCCTCATGGTTTTTGAGTCCATCATTGGACATTTTTGTGTCCTATTTTCTCGTATTGTCTCGCTGGCTTTTATACCTTTTTCTTTCTAGTACACCATAAGGGGATACGACGTCAAATAATTGTCGAAAAAGAAATTGGCGATTTCTTGGGTTTGAAATGTACTTCATAAGGTTTAGACTACCTTCGTTCCCAGTGGTACTCCCTTGAAATATTGTCTATTTCTTTCTTTGTCTATTTTCCTCATGGTTTTTGAGTCCATCATTGGACATTTTTGTGTCCTATTTTCTCGTATTGTCTCGCTGGCTTTTACACCTTTTTCTTTCTAGTACACCATAAGGGGATGCGACATCAAATACTTGTCGAAAAAGAAATTGGCGATTTCTTGGGTTTGAAATGTACTTCATAAGGTTTAGACTACCTTCGTTCCCAGTGGTACTCCCTTGAAATATTGTCTATTTCTTTCTTTGTCTATTTTCCTCATGGTTTTTGAGTCCATCATTGGACATTTTTGTGTCCTATTTTCTCGTATTGTCTCGCTGGCTTTTACACCTTTTTCTTTCTAGTACACCATAAGGGGATGCGACATCAAATACTTGTCGAAAAAGAAATTGGCGATTTCTTGGGTTTGAAATGTACTTCATAAGGTTTAGACTACCTTCGTTCCCAGTGGTACTCCCTTGAAATGTTGTCTATTTTTTTCTTTGTCTATTTTCCTCATGGTTTTTGAGTCCATCATTGAACATTTTTGTGTCCCATTTTCTCGTATTGTCTCACTGGCTTTTACACCTTTTTCTTTCTAGTACACCATAAGGGGATACGACGTCAAATAATTGTCGAAAAAGAAATTGGTGATTTCTTGGGTTTGAAATGTACTTCATAAGGTTTAGACTACCTTCGTTCCCAGTGGTACTCCCTTGAAATATTGTCTATTTCTTTCTTTGTCTATTTTCCTCATGGTTTTTGAGTCCATCATTGGACATTTTTGTGTCCTATTTTCTCGTATTGTCTCGCTGGCTTTTAAACCTTTTTCTTTCTATTACACCATAAGGGGATACTACGTCAAATAATTGTCGAAAAAGAAATTGGCGATTTCTTGGGTTTGAAATGTACTTCATAAGGTTTAGACTACCTTCGTTCCTAGTGGTACTCCCTTGAAATGTTGTCTATTTCTTCCTTTGTCTATTTTCCTCATGGTTTTTGAGTCTATCATGGGACATTTTTGTGTCCCATTTTCTCGTATTGTCTCGCTGGCTTTTACACCTTTTTCTTTCTAGTACACCATAAGGGGATACGATGTCAAATAATTGTCGAAAAAGAAATTAGCGATTTCTTGGGTTTGAAATGTACTTCATAAGATTTAGACTACCTTCGTTCCTAGTGGTACTCCCTTGAAATGTTGTCTATTTCTTTCTTTGTCTATTTTCCTCATGGTTTTTGAGTCCATCATAGGACATTTTTGTGTCCAATTTTCTCGTATTGTCTCGCTGGCTTTTAAACCTTTTTCTTTCTAATACACCATAAGGGGATACGACGTCAAATAATTGTCGAAAAAGAAATTGGCGATTTCTTGGGTTTGAAATGTACTTCATAAGGTTTAGACTACCTTCGTTCCCAGTGGTACTCCCTTGAAATGATGTCTATTTCTTTCTTTGTCTATTTTCCTCATGGTTTTTGAGTCCATCATTGGACATTTTTGTGTCCTATTTTCTCGTATTGTCTCGCTGGCTTTTACACCATTTTCTTTCTAGTACACCATAAGGGGATACGACGTCAAATAATTGTCGAAAAAGAAATTGTTGATTTCTTGGGTTTGAAATGTACTTCATAAGGTTTAGACTACCTTCGTTCCCAGTGGTACTCCCTTGAAATGTTGTCTATTTCTTTCTTTGTCTATTTTCCTCATGGTTTTTGAGTCCATCATTGGACATTTTTGTGTCCTATTTTCTCGTATTGTTTCGCTGGCTTTTACACCTTTTTCTTTCTAGTACACCATAAGTGGATGCGACATCAAATAATTGTCGAAAAAGAAATTGGCGATTTCTTGGGTTTGAAATGTACTTCATAAGGTTTAGACTACCTTCGTTCCTAGTGGTACTCCCTTGAAATGTTGTCTATTTCTTTCTTTGTCTATTTTCCTCATGGTTTTTGAGTCCATCATAGGACATTTTTGTGTCCAATTTTCTCGTATTGTCTCGCTGGCTTTTAAACCTTTTTCTTTCTAATACACCATAAGGGGATACGACTTCAAATAATTGTCGAAAAAGAAATTGGCGATTTCTTGGGTTTGAAATGTACTTCATAAGGTTTAGACTACCTTCGTTCCCAGTGGTACTCCCTTGAAATGTTGTCTATTTCTTTCTTTGTCTATTTTCCTCATGGTTTTTGAGTCCATCATTGGACATTTTTGTGTCCTATTTTCTCGTATTGTCTCGCTGGCTTTTACACCATTTTCTTTCTAGTACACCATAAGGGGATACGACGTCAAATAATTGTCGAAAAAGAAATTGTTGATTTCTTGGGTTTGAAATGTACTTCATAAGGTTTAGACTACCTTCGTTCCCAGTGGTACTCCCTTGAAATGTTGTCTATTTCTTTCTTTGTCTATTTTCCTCATGGTTTTTGAGTCCATCATTGGACATTTTTGTGTCCTATTTTCTCGTATTGTTTCGCTGGCTTTTACACCTTTTTCTTTCTAGTACACCATAAGTGGATGCGACATCAAATAATTGTCGAAAAAGAAATTGGCGATTTCTTGGGTTTGAAATGTACTTCATAAGGTTTAGACTACCTTCGTTCCCAGTGGTACTCCCTTGAAATATTGTCTATTTCTTTCTTTGTCTATTTTCCTCATGGTTTTTGAGTCCATCATTGGACATTTTTGTGTCCTATTTTCTCGTATTGTCTCGCTGGCTTTTACACCTTTTTCTTTCTAGTACACCATAAGGGGATGCGACATCAAATACTTGTCGAAAAAGAAATTGGCGATTTCTTGGGTTTGAAATGTACTTCATAAGGTTTAGACTACCTTCGTTCCTAGTGGTACTCCCTTGAAATGTTGTCTATTTCTTTCTTTGTCTATTTTCCTCATGGTTTTTGAGTCCATCATGGGACATTTTTGTGTCCCATTTTCTTGTATTGTCTCGCTGGCTTTTACTCCTTTTTCTTTCTAGTACCCCATAAGTGGATGCGACATCAAATAATTGTCGAAAAAGAAATTGGCGATTTCTTGGGTTTGAAATGTACTTCATAAGATTTAGACTACCTTCGTTCCTAGTGGTACTCCCTTGAAATGTTGTCTATTTCTTTCTTTGTCTATTTTCCTCATGGTTTTTGAGTCCATCATAGGACATTTTTGTGTCCAATTTTCTCGTATTGTCTCGCTGGCTTTTAAACATTTTTCTTTCTAATACACCATAAGGGGATACGACGTCAAATAATTGTCGAAAAAGAAATTGGCGATTTCTTGGATTTGAAATGTACTTTATAAGGTTTAGACTACCTTCGTTCCCAGTGGTACTCCCTTGAAATGTTGTCTATTTCTTTCTTTGTCTATTTTCCTCATGGTTTTTGAGTCCATCATTGGACATTTTTGTGTCCTATTTTCTCGTATTGTCTCGCTGGCTTTTACACCTTTTCCTTTCTAGTACACCATAAGGGGATACGACGCCAAATAATTGTCGAAAAAGAAATTAGCGATTTCTTGTGTTTGAAATGTACTTCATAAGGTTTAGACTACCTTCGTTCCCAGTGGTACTCCCTTGAAATGTTGTCTATTTCTTTCTTTGTCTATTTTCCTCATGATTTTTGAGTCCATCATTGGACATTTTTGTGTCCTATTTTCTCGTATTGTTTCGCTGGCTGTTACACCTTTTTCTTTCTAGTACACCATAAGGGGATACGAAGTCAAATAATTGTCGAAAAAGAAATTGGTGATTTCTTGTGTTTGAAATGTACTTCATAAGGTTTAGACTACCTTCCTTCCCAGTGGTACTCCCCCGACATCTTTACTTTCGTTATGGTTTTTGCCAAAACAATATCCAGATGAGCTACTTATCATCCAATTCTTGTACCCAAACCTTACCGATTTACCTGTTATAAACTGTTTGGCAGGATTGTATCTAAAATATTTCACCATAAATTCATCAATTGATATGTGACCTCACCTACAAAAATTTGCAATAATTTTATCCATAAATGGTCGAATTTTGTAGATGCGGACTTGGAAGCTTCCTATCTGGGCGTTGTCTGCTAAATGTAAAATTTTTTTGATTTTAAGATATCCGTTTCTAGACATAGTATTATACGCAAAAGAGAGTTCTAAATCCTTATCTGTTGACCAATAAAACCGCTCTTGCGGTAATTTATGATAATAATTTGGTGCGTTAGAAATGTTTCAAAAGTCTGTCGACGCAATAAATTTTTCAAATCGGTTTGTACTTTCTCCAAGTTTTTCGTGGTAATATTGACGTTTTCGATGGTAATATTGGCATTTGTGTAATTAGGGTGGGACTTTATCCATTTTGGCCTTTGTGATTCAACATATTTTCTTACTAAATCACCCTCATGTTCTTCAACTTGGTCATCTACATTGAGTTCATTTGTGATTTCAATAGTACCAGTAATATCTTTTGGGGTAAAATTTGTATCAGCCTTATAACATCATCATCGTAATCTTCGACATCCGTGAGATTATCCAAATTTAGTAGGGGCATACATAACTCAATTACTTCAGAATCATCCTGTAGCTCAATATCATTATTCCAAACATTCAAAAATTTTACGTCCATAAAAAATTTTTCTTCACTATTATTGCAATCTTTATAACAAAAAGTTCAAATTAGATATGGTTCCGCCTATCGGCTTCAAACGACTACCGCAATATGTGCCTATTGATTGTAAATCTCAATTATACGAGCATATCAATCATTTTTATACTTACATTTAAAACAACATCTTGTCTAACACAATATACAAAAAATAAAATAATAATGTCTGTAGAAAATAAGTTTTTAAAATTATTATAAACACACAACAACCACTCGGAGAACTATGTTATCCAAAAGGCTGTGAAACGCTACAAATTTTCAACCGCAACGAAATAACAAATTGTTTTATTTGTTTGTTTAGGATGTGTTAAAATGGAAAAGACTTTTGCTTCGGCCCTCTCAAATGGGGACGGCTGTCGTTAATTAGAGAAAACTAAATATATTGACAAATATTTAAGGCACTATTTATATTTTTAAATACTTTAACCCTTTTATTTTTTTTTTTTTAATTTATAAAATGAAAAGATTTTACAATATTTATAAAATATATATTATTCACTTCTCATCATGATGAATTTGATTCTTCACCGACGTCAGTATCATCATCAGTATCATCTCAATTTCAATTTTAATTAAGTTGTCCAACTCCCACATTTTAACTTCTACTTTTTTCGATTACGTGCTGAATACATTTTCCCGATTTTTCAGCAGTTATGTTTTGTAAGGCTTCATAAGAAAGGCTTTTAAAATCAGCAAATTGAAAGCTTATATTACGCAATATAATATTAACTCAATGCACCATAAACCACCCTCGATTCCTTTTAGTCGTTTTTCTTTTCCTAAAAATAATTTCTGCTACAAAAATCTGTAATTTGAAAAAGTGGATTCCTTACCTGAAGGATGCTTTAGTCCCACAGATAACAAATCAAAAAAGACTTGTTTGGAGGAAGTTATGGTTTCATCTACCCATATATAAGGGGTTCTGTGTCCTGCATTTATCCATGTTTCATCCAGGTAATGTATAGAACTATTTTCTTTTCTGTAGGCTTTAATTTTTGGAAGATACTTTCTTCTTTATTATAAGTATAGATTCTTCCCTATCTCATCAAAAAACTATTCCAACCTCGTTTTTCTATTTAAAATTTATTATTTTCAAAACATTGTAAAATGAGGCACATTTAAAATTCGGTAACAAGTCGTCATCATTAACTACTTTTAAAAGATTTTTAATTCAACCCAGTTTTTGTCAGTTTCAACCAATTTTTGCCAAATCAAACCAACACAACACAACCCTGCATATCCGAACTGAGGTAATACTAGAACTGACTCTATACCTAGAACTAGAATCATTTAGGTTTAGCCATTTTGAAAGATGTACGACTAAATCCGAATGTTAAGATTTCATTTAAAAAATACACAATTGGATTTGTAGTTTTCAAGATCTAAATGTAAGTGCTACCATCTAATAAAGTATATGATAATAAAGCGGACCACATGACCAAGTCATTAGATGATGAAGGCGTAGGTAAATTTGTGTTACTACCACAAATCTTTTTCTGTAACGTATGCGTATGAGTTGCTATAGCAGAGTGGGCGTTTTCTTCAGTTTTCTTTAATGGCGTAACTTTTTCATTTAAATAAGATGTGGCTTCGTCAGAAAATATTATGCTATTAATGAAGATTGGATCATCATTTCTTCACAAAGTTGTACAACTCTGTTAAAGTCATCTTCTAAGATATATGGATTATCTGCTATTTCTTGTAACATATCTTGCCTCATATCTTCATTTGTTACAACATTCGACTTGACTAATTGTTTGTCGATTTGGATATGATTTATTAAATATAAATAATAATATCTCTTTATCCAATCACAAATCAACCATCTCACAATCAATCTCACCATTTTATTCTTAAATCTGCACCAAAATATGCATAAACTAGATTCACGTACTTATTACTAGTTTACTGCAAGCATTTCCAGTCAGCTAGAAGCAGTATCAAGTCTTCTGAATGCATTGCGAGTTTTCTGGAAACGGTATCAAATCCCCCAGTATGAAGTTTTATGGAAGCATTGAAAGTCTTTTGGAGACATTTCAAGCCTTCTGAAATTAATATCAAGTCTTTTAGAAGCAGTATCAAGCCTTCCAGAAAGACTATTTGAGTTTCACCTAACAAATTGTGAAACTCATATGCTTTTATCAACAGTCTCTTGTTCTTATTGTGATGAAAATGTTTTCTGCCAGCAGTTTTACAAGCATTTCAAATATTCCAGAGGCAATGTGGTAGAATGAATAGAACTAGTGTTTTGGAAGTAATTCAAACGTTCTAAAAGTAGTATGAAGTTTTCTGCAAACATTGCAAATCTTCTGGAAATATTTCAAGTCTTCTGGAACCAATATCAAGCCTCCCATCAAGTCTCCTAAGAGCAGTATCAAGTCTTCTAGGAGCAGTATCAAGAAAATGGTGAAAGTTCAATGGTTTATCATCAGTTTCATGTTATTTGTGATGAATATGTTTTCCATCAGGAGTTTTACAAGCTATTAAGAAGTGTGCTGATATGGCAGCAGTCTCTTGATTTTTTTGTGATGAACATGTTTTCTGCCAGCAGTTAGTAATCAAGAAATAGTCTTTTGTAAGTAATTCAAGCCTTCTAAAAGCAATATGAAACATAGAACATATAATAGGAAATATTGCAAATCTTCTGGAACCATTTCAAGTATTCTAGAAGCAATATTAACACATCTAGAAGCATTTTAAATCTTCCAGAGGCAATATCAAGACTTCTAGAAGTATTTTCAGTCTTCAATGTGCAGTATTCCAAATTTTCCGGAAATATTTCATGTCTTCTAAAAGCATTTTAAGTCTTCTGCAAGCAACAAGTTTTTTAGAAGAAGTATTAAATCTTCCCGGGGCAGTAGTAAATCTTCTGAATCAAGTCTTCTAGAAGCAGATTAAGCCTGCCATGGGTAATATCATGGCTTTTGGAAGCATTTCAGGTTTTATTTTCTGAAAAGTCTGACCGTTAATGCCTGGATTTAGAACATAATCACGAATCCTGAATACATTTTTGGTTCCGAAAATGACACACCTTAATTTAATTGTAACTATGTCAAAACTGTTTAAATAAAAGTTTTAATATCTCGAAAACTATTCAGTTTAAAACCTTAAAATCTATAGCATTTAGCAACATCTTATGGGATATGATACAGGATGTGTTCCATTTAAAAAATACACTCACCATGTCGTGATTCAATCTTCCGTAAACATTTTGGTTTTATTTCTACACCAACTTATTTTTAACCTAATAATTTAGTTAATATTAATTAAAGAATTTATATTATAATTATGCCATACTTTTTGAACACCCTGTATATCCACTACTACTTACGAGCCATTTTTTGAATTATTTATGAATTTTGACGCAGATTACAAAAGTTGCATATGCAGATTGAGTGTAAGATTTACCTGCATAAACTAAGCTAAACTGTAATTTTATTAACATACACAAGTCAAAAGAGATTTAGTTGAATGATTAAGTACTCAGTCATGTCTATGTTTCACTCAATTAGACGTTGGAATTCTGCTGATACAATGTTGAATCTAAACGATATTACATGCTATTGGAAGAGATTACTTCCTAGTATCGTAAAGAGACAATCGATCGAATTCCGGTAGTTAACGATACTTACTAGTATCACCGATTAAAATTTATATCTGGCACACATTTGACATAAAGAAGTTTGTCAATCATAATTCATAATATCTGATTTTAGGACGAGACATCTAAAAAGATTGATTCTTTGCATATGCCAAATCATGAGTGGTGTAGTAATGCTGATAAGATTGGTGTGGATACTTTGTCAAAATTCTCATATTTGCTAATACAGAGCTTCTTATTGGTCTATCTATTTCTTAAATTCATCTTACTGATTGTTATTGATTTATATAAAACTTTTAATTTTAGCAACCAATTTTTAAATTCTGGATTTTCTAGGAGTAATTTCCAGAGATTATTTGGATTCCACTGCGTTCTTGCGTTGTTAATTGTATCATAATTTGTGTTGACGTTATTTGAAATTGAAATTGGAGGGGCGTGCCAATTTAAATAATATGAATGAATTAATTATTAACTATTTCCACCTTTACAGTTTATTTCCCTTAATAAACCCCTAAAACTAAATTGCAACATCCTACGCGATAATTATATTACGTTTAGTGAAATATTCCAAAGGGAGGGTGTCGTCACTGTGGGACTTCAATCAGATCGCAATTTCCTAATTAGTACTGGGCGTTAGAGGGCGTGTATTTCGCTTAATTACTCCACACGCCCCACACTGATCGACGGAACACGTGCAACTTTAGCTCAATTTAACCACTTAAAGCTATTATCCAGTTCACTTCATTTATCTTTTAGAAACTAAACTTTGAATGTTTTGCTAAACCTTAAGAAGTGATTCGATAAAGTAAAATTTTTTACTAACGTTATTTTATATGGTTGTATCGAATGAACTGCACTATGCAGAAATCTCAAATATGTCTCGAAGAGATAGAGAGAGGGAGAACGCGTGGGGGGTAAATGGGGTGGAACGATATGTGCAAGATCCGTGAAAGGCTTCGCCTTCACGTCGGCTATCACTACATTGAGATACGAATGCGGCGTGGAGGCTTCCTTATCTATTTCCGAAAAAAGAAAACAAGCCCAAAATTCTACGTCGAACTACACCAGATAGAACATTCAATACCTATTGAAATACCATCATAACAGATTGACCCAGAATCACAAAATACTTAAGGTATCCTCTAAAAATAAAGGAACACCGTTTTCCGTACACAGGTTTCGTCCCCTCGTTTATTTAAGTCTCTGCGAACCTCTAACTTTGGGCCATTTGATGTTAAGGCAAAGACGAAAGGAAGCGAGGGGTTGGAAACGACAGGAGACTGCAATGTGAAGGGTGGGGGTCGTAACACTCCCCGAGGCCGCTATCCACGCTCTGACATTACTGCCTCATACCACACGCATGCGGCAGTACAACCTCCCACGTTATACCATCGTCGTTTTAACTCACAGTCTTATCAATTTCCAAAAGTGGGGATGTCATTTGGTCGACCATCAGACTGTGACTTTTCGGTGGCGTTGCTTAGCCTGGGGATACTAGTCGAGGAGACCGGTATATATACCAGCTTCCGAAAGCAAATATAAATAGATATCTTTCAGGGGAAAGTTTATTGTGTAGAAGGTGATAAAGACGGTTTGTAATAATGTAAAAAGAAAGAAAATGCTTTATTAACGATAACATGTACTTAAATTTTTTTAATATAAAAACTTTTAATTCCTTTCATACGGTTTCTTTGTATGATGTTTGTCAAAGAACGAAGGGCTGTAATAAATAATACTCGATCCTTTGATCCGAATGCAAACGTCGAATTCGAGTGGAGATTCGAGCTTTCGAGCATTTCCTTGCACCGTAGAACGCGTTTTCGCTTCTCAGATCAAACGCAGTCTAAAGCATATAGGGTGGTTTCTGTTACGTCGCCGTCAAGGGAAACCCCTTCTTGGGGGGTCTCGGGGCACGCAAAGTGGCTCCGGCATTTCGGGATAACAAAGGGGATGGTTGCTACTGCTACTACTGCCTGGAAAGCTCGAGGTCACTGCAGGTTCCTTGTTACCTCGGCTTAGAGTCGTCGTTTTGGGGGGCTTACGTCGCGTCTTGGACTTGGTTTCCTGCTGAATCAGGAAACTCCAGCACGGGAAATGTCTCTCTGAAAATCTCACCGGAATGTTTTGCACCAAAAAGAAAAAGAAACCGGAATATATAAATCATGAAAACTTGGAAACCCAACTTAATTAAAACATACAATAAAAAAATACTTAATCTAAATTGGAATAGACGCCAATAAGTTCGATAAAGTTTAGTGTTCCAATTTCAAGCAATAAAACTAGAATGGAGGGTGGAAAAGAAATTGGAAACACGTGTCACACGTCTCGGTCTCCGATGGAAAGAAGAGGCACTTTCAAACAGGCTCCGGAGCGAGACTCTCAATTCCGAGTTGTTAGAATAAGTCACCGCGGAATATGAACGTCGGATCCGGTTTCATATCTGGCTGCATTAAGAGGCGAAAGTGCCGCCTCCAAATTGGAACTTCCCCGAAGGAACGCCGGCGGGGATTACCATCGAAGAAGCCGCCACCGACATTTTCGAACGACATTTTTTCTTTCTCGTCGATTTTAACGCGATCCGAGCTATTAGGGGCGAATGGAGCGGCCACTTCACAAAACTTGATTGCTTTGGCGTTGAGGACTTGGAAATGATTGCTTCTTCCGATACCGACACCCACTTTAAAATCACCCCAACCAAACCGATTCGTTGTCGCTTAATAAATTTGATTACTGGAAAATTTTAATGAACACTTTAATAAAAATAGAACCATTTTTTATTATTTATTCGATAATGTCTATTTCGATTTACTTCTTGACGTATTATCCAATTTTATCTCGAAAATAAGTTCCAATTTTTTTATCGATTCGGTTCTCGATACAGTAAAGTATTCGAAGTAACCGTCAAGAGATGTTGTACATAAATAAGATTCGTTCACATCGCATAGTAATAATTTCTTTCGTGTCTGAGATCTTGGAATAGAAAGGCGCTTCGTCGAGAGACGAATCCGACTTAGCTGACGTAATCGGATATTCAGACATGATCTCTGGAGCGATGCGCGATATTATCCGACACTCGGTGAAATATAATTCCGATGCGTTCGCATGTTCTCTACAACACGCGCCGCGCATTTCTACGTAATAAGCGTTTTCTGCATCGTTGAGTCCCTCACTTGCTTTTCCAAGATCTCGCGGTTGCATCTGTTAGACGAACATCGGGAATTAATCTAACGTAAACGTGACATGTTTAAACTTGTTGATGAAGCGACAACAAAGAATGTTTTAGAAAAAAACGAAAACGTATCTCACAAATTCGGAGAGATACATTATGAAGTCGCGCCCGGACCCTCTTTATTTTCCACCCGACATAAATTTTCCAATTTCGTCCCCTGAGCGTTTCCACCGTTCACCCCGAAACCGACCCGCCCCCTCATACCGGTTTATTCTTGAGGGGTTCGCGAACTACTTCGGAACTAAATTAAGCCTCGGAGGAGGCATCTGTGACCACACCCGGCGATGTTGCAAAAGCGGAACATTTGCATGTGACGTATTTTATTGCCACCATCAAGATAAACCCACCGGCGGTTCTTAGAGGAAGAACGAATCCCCTCAAAACACCCACACCACCCCCCCAACCAACAAAAGTGATGGCACAATGAGTTTTGATTCCTTTATTTTTTTTTTCTAATTTAATTTACACATTTATATTCAAAGAATATGGAAGATATTTCCAATTCGTTTGAAATTAGTCATTAAAATGCATAAATCATTAACCCTTCGTCTGTCGGGCGCGCTTTCTTAACACTTTCGATCGGGTGTGGTCTGTGGAGTCCGAAATAGGAAAAACTCTAAAGGACGCCAATGTGTCCTCCAGTGCTAATTTCTCATAAATATGTTTTATATGATGCTTGTACTATATAATAGCATAGTACAGGGCCAATTCCAAACTCACGTTTTATGTTAATTTGATTTAAAGAAAATGTTTACAATTTAATCACATATTTTTCAAAATTTGGAAACAACGCCTAAATAAAGGAAAAGAAAATCGATCTATAATAATATTTATTTAAAAATGTATAAAGTATTATAAAAAAATATCTTAACTAAAGAATAATATTCTATGCACAAACTGGAGGGCTTCAAACTGTGGTCTCCATATTTCCCAAACAATCGCTGCAGCATGCTGTTATGTGCTCCATGCACAACCAACATTTACAAATTTTACAAAAATAACGAGTTTTTCGTCTTTAGCAATATTTACAGTTTCCTCTTTTCCCTGGTTGTGGCTCTGGAATAATCTCTTCAATACCTGAGAGCCTCAAGGCAGAAGTACGCACACTTTTGGTCAAGTACTTATCAACGGCTCTTCTTTGTATGTTATTTTTCACTAACTCCATACCAAGATTTTTTTGAAACAGTCTGCGAGTTTTAGCAAATTCACCATCTGGTATGTTGCCTTTGTAGATAACAAAAGCGTTAATTGCTGCTATATAGCAGCAATTAAGGCCTCAATATTGAGGAGGTTATAGAAAATTACCATTGGCCAACGCTTTGTGTTTCTTGCAACATTGTATGATGTTGATTGATCATTCGATCAACAACATCTACTCCACTTTTTGTGCTATTATAGAAAGAAATTATTTCGGGCTTTTTCCGATCACCGGTAGCTTCATCGATATGATCGTCTCAATGCATTGTTGAAACTACAAACACATTCTTTACTACATACATTACTAAATGCGAATAACGAAGAATATACTTTCCTGTTTTTAACTTGTGTTATTTCAAGAGGTAGTTCTCTTCTATTGGCTCTAATTGTACCAACCACAGTAAGGCGGTACTCTCTTAGCAGTTTTTTTACAATTGAATATCCTGTGAACCAACGATCTATTGTAACATTTCTTCCTGATCCTAATAAATGTGAACACATTCTTTCAGTTACTGCAGCGGTAGAGTTGTCAGTTTTATATTGACCATTGGGTTGAACACCAGCGTAAATTTCTATGTGTGAAGTGAATAATGTTTTGGCATCAACAACGGCGAAGACTTTCAATCCGTATTTGTTTGGTTTACTTGGAATGTACATTCGGAAACTGCACCTACCCCTAAAGGCAAGCAGCATTTCATCTAATGTTACATACTCGCCCACAGAATAAGTTTTCTTACAATTGTCGTTGAATTTGTCAACAATAGTACGAACTGCTGCTAGTTTGTCCATTTCTTTTTTTTTGACCTCTAGTTGTGGTATCGTCTAAGCGAATGCATGTCAATAAGAAGACAAACCTCCGGAATATCTCATATCCCATACCGTCTGATGACCAATACTCTGCTAGATGTGTCCTTGATCCATGATGGAGCCCAGCTAAATAAAGCAAACCCATCAGTGCTTGGATATCTACAGAGTCGGTAGGTCTACACTCAGTCTTATCTTGGTATTTAACAGAAATTTTATCAATAAATAAATTAGTATTTTCAACTACAATATCAATGCAATTTCCAAACATGTACATCCAGCATTGAATGGGAGATAATGCGTCACGTGCTTCACCGATGACCTCCGGCAGGTGAGACTGTGTTTTCGTTGCGAATTCTAATATTTCTAGGTGGGACAGCCTTTTTCCATTTAGTTCCATCTTTACCAAAAAAATACGAGCATCTATCACGAATCACGGGTTGTTCATCTTCATCATCCTCGCCGTCATCCTGATGCATAATATCTGCATCTTCATTTACGTTTTCCTGCTCGGTTTCTGTATCATGATCACTGATACTTACAAAATCTAGATCTGGTATCGAACTATCGTCAGACTCTTCTATTTCACTGCCCGTGCTAACTTCTTCATACAGTTTTTGTAATCTTTCTCTCTCTTTTTCATAAGGATCCATATCACAATGCTATCAAATAATAAATCATTTATTATTTTATCAAATCATATCAGAAAATTGTGTGATACTACTTACCTATTTGTAAGTATGCTATTTGTAGATTGCTAACTAGATATTTGATATTAGTTATAAATAATTTTTTATGCACTTTTCTATTCTGTATATTTGTAAAATAAATAACACATAACATAACGCCTCAAAATGGGGTTCAATAGTAAACTGGCGTGTCAACGATACGGTAACCGTATATATAGTAATTATTAAGGGAACTACCGAACTATATTGCGATCACTTCGAGGTATAGTTTTATAACTCGGTAGTACCCCTACAAACACAAAAAGAACGCATAGAGTTCCAACTGGAATGCGATTCTTACAGATTACATCTGCGAATATTGTTACACATTTGATCGGGAAGGGTCTGTCAGAACAAAATATTATGTAGCGACTATTTGGAATTTTGAAAAACAGTTTTTTATAGCGAAAACAGTTGATATTCAGATACTTGAAAGGTACTGTGACCGTAGAAGTTTTGAGCAAAATAATTTAAAAAATATTTCACATAATCATTTTGTCGTGGACTCGTAGACCACACCCGACAGACGGAGGGTTAAAATCTATAGAAAGTATCACCCTCAAAGATATCGTTTAATCAGAAGCAATCACTCATTATTCAACTTTTTATTACCTTAATTTGTTCCATAATTTCATTAATGGTCTTCACAATAGATTGAAATTTACAATAGAATTAGAACAAAACAATACATTAAATTTTTGGACCCCACCATTTGTAATGAAAACAATCATCCTTGCTTCAGCATATATAGAAAACCATCTTCAATTCCTGTCAGTATACCTTTTGATTCGTCTCACCCTTTAACTCACAAAATAACCAATTTTAGATTTCTAATAAACAGAATTCATAATTACCCTCTTAAGCAATCTAGTTATAGCTCGGAACTAAAATATATTTATAATCAAGCACAGAATAATGGTTTTCCTAAAGAATTAATAACTAAAATAATACAAAATTCACAAAAAAGATTAGATCCTTTATATGTTCAAAGCAGAAACAAAAACCCCTTCATATCTATTCCCTATCACCCTTCTCTAATGCCTTTCAAACAGATTCTATCAAAATTTAATCTAAATCTAACATTTCACAATAAAAACTCCATTTTAAATATCCTGTCTAATCACAATCCTAAAACTGACCCTTTAAATCAGAGTGGTATATATTCTGTTGATTGCCTTAATTGTAATGCGAGATATATAGGGCAGACTGGTCAGAAACTACAAATTAGAGTTAAAGAACACCAACAGAAAGTTGAATCAAATATATTCCAAAATCAAGTTAAAACCGGTCATAAAATTAATTTTAAAGGAGTTAAGCTTTTACACCGATGCAACAAGGGTCATAAAATGGATCTACTAGAATATCATGAAATCGATAAAAACAATAAGGACCCTAAAATAAATATTATAAATAATCAGATAGAACTCCAGCGCAAACCACTTTTCTCCTATCTTTGTTAATCTCGTTACATCTCTTTTAATCCTGTCTTATTATATAATTTATTTTATTCCATGTCTGGTCTTTGTGGTGTGTTTATCGTATTATTTTATCATATTTTATCAATTTTAAACATTTATCAGTTTATGTTAGAATTATTTATACATCTGACAGTAAGTTATTTTATTTTTTAATTTTCAATTTTAGTTTTATCAATTATTCAAGATTTCTTGTTATCATTTAATATTTTTGTAGATTCAGCTGATAATGGCTTATTAGCCGAAACCGGTACTGAATAAATTTAATTCTATAGCGTGATAGAAGTTA
Source organism: Onthophagus sagittarius (assembly GCA_036711965.1). Lineage (NCBI taxonomy): Eukaryota > Metazoa > Arthropoda > Insecta > Coleoptera > Scarabaeidae > Onthophagus > Onthophagus sagittarius. Next base: position 34,571,389 of record JASERS010000005.1, read on the forward strand.
TTTATTTATTTTTTTCCGAAATTTATATTTTAACACGCAATATGGATTTCCAAAGATTTTTATTACCGGTTTAACTCATGCACTACATGTTTTGAATGTTGTATTATTATTAGTTTTAATATATAACCACTATATATATTTTTAAATAAATTGTGTCACAAGACATTCAACCAGTTTTCCCATTCTTCCATTAGCAATTGTTTTTTGCTAACCTTATTGTCGCTACTGCATGAACATTTCCATATCAATTATGAACACTTAAATAAAAATTACACAGAGAATTATAGACTTCTAAGGCAGATAATACATGAACAATTAAAGATATTTTTATTTAATTTTGTACTTTTTATTAAGACGAATTTTATCTGTTATAGTTCTACCGGTTTCGGCCTTTTCTGTCATCTTCAGGAACTTTCGAGCACTGTTGATCTTCAGATTATTTAAAATATGATGATCATGGCCTAAACAAGGCCGAAACCAGTAGAACTATAACAAATAAAATTCGTCTTAATAAAAAGTACAAAATTAAATAAAGATATCTTTAATTTGTTCAAGACGAAAAAACATTCCTTTAACAATATGAACAATTAAGATGAACTATATCTTTTACGAACTATATCTCGTCAAGGATTCTTCGTCAAGGGTCAAAAATTCTTTAAAATTAAGGATTATCTACAATTAAAAAACCTTTTTTAAAAATATGCTCTATGCCATTAGTAATTTTGTTAAATGGACAAAATTTTTGGGTAAAATTTTACTGATTATAAATTTTCTTACAAATATTTGATTAAACCAACAGTTTTTGAGTAATTTGCAGTTTTCAAAGCAGCCACATTACCACGTTAGTCTTGATGGGTATTCTTGCAGTAAAAAAATATTACAATTTTTGTTCTTGAAGTATTGTTGTCCATGCAGATGACTGTCATGTTTAAATTTACAGAAATGTAATTAATAAAATTTACTTCAAATTTATATTTCTTAAACATTCTTAGCCATTTGCGAGCCCATGTACATTAAAACTTTTCAATTTAGTTTTTCATGTATCAGATACTCTAGAAGTCTGTTAGGGGTTTTTTGAATCACCCTGTATAGACTGTTTGATAATCATGCCGGTAATGCTTTCGAACGGCAATCCCATCCAATAATAAAAAATTAGCACTAATGTAAGTTTAAGTTTGTAAACTTTTGATCTAAGAGTCAATCTGAAGACTAGGCATAAAACATACATTGGTCATGCATAACCAACCCACTATTGAGATGAATCCAACCATGCACCGCCACCATAAAGATCTATTGTACCTTGATAGATAATGTTATCAAATTTCATCGTGCAGTCCAATGCTCAAACAACATTAATATCCTACTAGGCGAAGCATTTTTCAGATTCAAAAGTATGACCCGTGGTTACATCTTGTTCTGCCAAAGCAGTATCCCCTAATTTTTTTGTGGCACAATCCCTTGCATGCTGTGCCAACCTCGACTTGAGATATTGGGAAGTGGTTCCCACATAACAGCTATCACATTCCTTACAATCAACTCTATAAACCAAGTTAGACTGACGTGAAAGAGGTGTCCTTAAGAGACGAGAAGATATTTTTTAAAGATTTGCAGGTATAATTAGCAAATTTATAAGGACAATCGCGAAAACTCTGGATCAAGTTCTCTGTAAAACCCAGAATATCTGGGAGTCATCCGGAGGATGTCATCGACCAGTTAAGAGGGGATGGAGATACACCGACTGGCCGCACAGCAGAATTCTGGTGATAAAGGATTCTCTTGACCATGACTTTAGGGAAACCATTGTTACAAAAGATATCTGTCAAAATCTTAAGATTCTCGAAACCCCTCATCAGCAAGACGTAAAACCCTATCCTTCATAGCCCTAAAAGTATTGATCTTCATCTGGGTTGGGTGGCAAGAATAAAATGAAGCGATCCGAATAAGTCGGCTTCCTATACCAATCCAGAAGGATAAACACAGAAAGGTATACAATTGTTCGTTTCAGTTTCCATCTTAAACTGTATATGATGGTTAACAGAATTAAATTCCCTTTGCACATAGTGAAGCCTGTTGAAAGGGGCAGAACAGATGATGTCGTCAACATACTTATACATGAAGGGCAAACTGAAGGCAATCTGGGATTGCACACATCTAAAATCAAGTCCGTAACTACGATAGCCAGAATGGGGCTGAGTAGACTGTCCATGGGAGGACCAAACTTCTGTTTGTAAAAAACATTCTTAAACGAGAAAGCCGAGGAATCAAACAGAAATTCAATGATCCTGATAAAAAGATCATGGAGAATAACACAACTTCATTAACCTTAGTAACCTTATTCGACCTGTTTTTGCGTCTTTTATCGATGCTCGATCGTGGACTATTCACCACGCGGTTCTTTGCTGTTTTGAAAGTGTTTTTCAGAAAAATTGTTAAGTTTCCTTCGTTTTGATGTCTTTTGGGGATAGATCATAGTAACACTACGTATTTGAAGAAATGGTTTGGGATTTGAACTCTTTATCTCTATCATGAGTAATTATGTGTGGAATTCCAAAACGGGAGAAACAATGTCGGAAAAAATACGAGCAACAATGATTGCGGAAGTATTACGAATTGAAAAAGCTTGTGGCCAACAAGTAAATTTTTCCATTACCGTTAATACGTATTTGTAATCTGAAGAAGGAGAACGAGAAAAAGAAAGAGAAAAGAAGGAAATTTCTAGAAAGTCGATTTGGTATATTTGTCGATTTTAGCTTTTTGACATTCAAAGCAGGTTTACATCCAGTGGTAAACATCGATAATCATTCGAAGCCAAAATACTTACCCTTTTTAAGATGTTGAGTAGCTCTAATTCCAGAATGCGAAATATGTGTGAAATGTTGTAAAAATAGAAGCACGATGATTTGTGAAACATAAATCCTCGGATTATTAGTTGATATATCACACAATTAGCAAAGCTTTCAGCATTATCAGCTACATATACATCACCAGGCCTGAGTTGGACGAACATGAGTGCGCCCCTTTTCACACAAAATTAAAAAACAAGGTTGGAAAGTCAACCCAACCCAACCAATCATATATATCTGAACTGCAGTAACACTAGAACTAACACTAGACTTAAAACTAGAATCATTTGAGCTTAGACATCTCAAGAAATATACGGCACAACCCGAATATTTCTGATTCTAGATCTAGAGGAGTGTTTCCCAAACTGTGGTATGCGTACCACTAGGGGTACAGAAACAGTTTGATGGGGGTACACGTTGCATTGAAGCTTTCATACTCCTAGTGCAGCAGACTTTTAACAGACTTTGATTTATATATAATATCAAGATGATGGATCACTGGTTGCAACCTGTATGTTCTAACTGCAAACTAAACGATATTGCACGAACAGCAATTCTAGAAATTATCGAAGACGAAACTTCTTCAAAACCAGTTAACAGAAAACAAGAAAGATTTGAAAATACGACAAAGAGTACCTTAAATTGGGTTTCTCGTGGAGTGGTGATGAAAAGGAACCCATTCCACTTTGCGTAATTTGTTTTGAAAACCTTACCAATAAAAGTATGAAACCGTCGCACTTAAAGAGACATTTTGACACAAAGCAGTTTGAATACAAAGATAAACCAATCGATTTTTTTTTAACATAAACTCAAAGATTTAAATTAATCTCAAAAACAAATGAGAGGTTTAATAGGAGGTGACAATCAAAAAATCGTGGAAACTTCGTATCACGTTTCGCTTTTATTTGCGAAATGTGGTTCAACGGAGGCAATTGGCAAAACTTTAATTAAGCCAGTTGCTAAAATAATGGCAGAAATAAAGCAAAACAAACGCTTAATCGTGCAATTTGTCAAATAATACAGTTCATCAACGAATAATTGATGTGGCCAATAATATAAAACAGATGTTATTGTCTGATATTTCTCAAAGTCGTTATTATGCATTACAAGTCGATGAGTTCACTGATATCACAAATTTTGCCAATCTTATGGCGTTTATTAGATACGAAAAGAACTAAGATATTCACGACGATTTTTTATTTTGCCAGCCTTTATTAGGTCATACAATTGAAGAAGATATCTTTAACGTTATGAATAAATTTATGCAAGATAACAAAATTAGTTGGACTAAATGTGTTGGAATAAGTACAGATGGTACAAAAAGTATGGTCGGCATTAATAAAGGACTCATTGCAAAAATTCAGAAGGTTGCACCAAATAAAAGGCGACAGAGTGGCTTCTTATACAGGGTTGGGTTGGGTTTCGACGTGCATCTGAAGAATTTTATTTTTACGGACGCATCTACAATGAGTAATCTCTGAAGTAGACTACTTACAAACTGATTTGGCGACCCTGATATTTAAACTGAAGTAAACCTAAAACTAACTAAACTTAACTAAACTAACTAACTAAATTTAGAAGTGGGAATTTTTGGGTTTAGCCGTGCGTCTGAAGACGGCTAAACCCAAAATATTCCACTTCTAAGTCTAGTGTTAGTTCTAATTTTACTTCAATTCAAATATACAGGGTTGCCAAAATCAACTTGTAAAGTAGACTATTTCAGATACTATTCATTGTGGAGGCTTTCAAAAAATGTCTTCAGATGCACCTCTAAACCTAACCCAACCCAACATGGTTTTTTGGTTCATGGTCAACATTTGTCATTATAAAATTTCGTACACCTCATTCTAGGACAACTGGTCCACATAATGCGAAGTCTGCTAACGTATCTGCCGCTTCATTGCCAGCAATTCCAGAATAACCTGGGACCCCGATCTGAGAAACGATGTTATCACCATATATCACGCTGGAGAGCATCTTGAATGTTGGAGAAGAATGCGATTCAGCATCTTGATTTTCAATTCAGAACTGACAGTCTAGATTCAAAGAATTAGCATTACTACTAAATTTAGATAATTTGGCTGTCGATAAGTTGAAATGAATTACAGGTGTTGATTTAAACCAAATTGTAATTGAAAAAGTAGCTAAATTTTTAATTGTTCATCCGGTTACAAAAATGGATATGGAAAAATGTTATTAATGAGAATGGTATTCAAATATTTACGGATGGTGCTAAAGATGATGTTAATTGGTGCAATTTTTGTTGATTTTTGTGTAATACATTTCTTGCAATTCATAGTGCTGTGAAATATATTATTAAAGAAAACTATAGAAAAATGTAAAATTTTTAGTGATAGTTTCTCTGCTTTAGAGTGTTTAAAAAATATGAATACATCAACAATTTAATTAATAATTTTGAAAACAAAATTAATTTCAATTGGATTTAAGATCATTCGGGAATTAAAAGAAACTCAAGAGCTGATTAATTGGCTAAAGAAGCATCCTTACTTGAAAATTTTCATATTGAGTTTAATTTTATATCAAAACGCTGCTTTGCGAATAAAATTAAAAATATTTTATGGGAATTCGGCATGGAATAAATCAACTAATGGTAGACTGACTTATCAGTTTATGCTGAAAGTTTATAAAATTAATAATTCTCTATTTCCGGAAATAATAGAACTAATTACAGAGCATGGTTACTTCGTGGAATATTTAAATAAAACTGGTAAACGTGAATCTTCGAAGTTGGGAACTCGATTCATGTTTTGCTTAAACGTAAAGATAAATTTAGTGAGATATCAACTCTCGGTTTGAATCCATTGTATGATCAAATAGATGGAATCACCATCATCTAAAACGTTCTAACATAATATTTTCAAATTTTCAAACTAGATTTATTAAAAATTTGTTAATTTTTCTATAAATTCAAATTTTATTTTTGAATAGTATTGAATTTAAAAAAGAAATTTTATTGAGCTAACAGTTAAATTTAACTATTTCTTCATCAAATACATTTCCTTATCTATTTCCAAGCCTTTAATGTTATTGCAAACTATGAATACGTTTTAAGTTTTCAAAGACATCCACATTCATTATCATCTGTATAAAGAAAAACTTCTTGTCTATGATGTGGTAAGATTTATTATGGCTTTAAATAAATTGATGTAATGTATTAAAAAATATTTCTGCTTCCTCAAGTATAAAAAAATTACAGATCATATCCCAATACAAATTTATTCATTTTATTCCTATTCTCGTTTAGCAATACATTCCCATGATCAGTCAGGTAGAAAAATCTCCGATGATATTAAAAATTCCCAACGACACACAAGTTCTACATTTTACTTTATGCTAACGTCTCGTCGAAACCCTTCAATATCCTTTCCTCAATGCCGTTCCATCTAATAACCACCTCGAATCTGCTTATAGGTCGCGTTTATTGTATACGGATTCAAATCGAGTTCGATACAAATCGATATACACCGGAGGATATTAGGGTTAACCCTTTTTCTGGCTTCGCGTGTGAAAAGAACCCGAACTGCTTCTCTATTGAATATGCATCGCGTATTTAGGGGGGTTGTCGTCTCCTTAACGGTCTCAGAACATCCGCGCACCTTATATTCCGGAAGCTAAAACCGTGTCAGATGGTGGTAATCCGAAGGAGGGGTATTTTTGAAAGGTCGCGAAACTCTATTAAGGATGAAGGGGTTTAGTCGTCAAAATATCACTACGGGTTACTGACACCTCAATAATATTCCTCGTTATATCTCGGTAAGTTAAAGAAATTTTTGATTTTATTTTTAAAGGTAACGTTCGGAAATGTTGTACGAAACGTGGGGGACTGAAACGTTACGGGGGCCCTCCATCCCCACGGGTTTTAAAACAAAATCAATCGGCGGGTCACGTGCAGGCAACGCTTTAGGTTTGTGATATTTCACTCGAGTACGGGGCCCTTCTTATTATTCAGGCGAGGAACTGGCGGCGACAGTGGCGGTACGGGGAGGAGGTTCTCAACCCGCTTACAGCTAGTTTACTTACTCCATTTTGAAATCAATAGCCCACGCCGGAATATGGTGGTTATGAACGTTAAGGGCGAAAACGAAGGCACACATTCAAAATTTCGTTCGTATAAAATCGATTAATTCTTTACAAATTGGATTAAAATGCCGATGCTACAATATAAATCATCTCAAGATAATATTGGGGAAAATGCATTTTTATCAACCAGATCTATATTTTCTCTTTACACTCCTCTCTCAAGCATATTTTATTCATGTAAATGGAAATCATCCAAGCGAGGAAGACGTCACGGATGCTTCGGCCGCACCAAAGAAATGAGCGTACTAAAAAAAGCAGGAAAAGTGAGGGAGTTCACATTCGCACCATCCACTCACTCTCCCATTGTAAACGAACCATCGTAAGAGAAAATATCTAAGCGAGATAAGCCGCGTCCCGAAGCCGTAAAATATTTAATGGACACCTATTGGAAATCCTGAATCATATCGTTCCAAGTCACCCCTCGCTTTCCCTCATCCCCCATATCGTCCCTTCCGTCATTTCTCGCCGAGGTTTGGGGGAGACCCGTGGGTGGACGTCCTGCACACGTGTGCGTGCACGTAGGGGTAATAAGCCCTTTAAGCTCCGCCCTCCATCCCGGATTAATATCCCAGGGGATATTTGCGCCCCGACGAAACGCCAAGTCGGTCATTTTAGGGGGCGAAAGCGCAATGGACGGAAATCTATATGGATCACTTTTGGTCTTATAGGGAGAAAGAAATAATTTTTACATATCCTTTTTTCAATATTATATTAAGTTTTTCATAAATACATTCTTTGTATTAAAAATAACGATTTATTTCAAGCGCTAAGAACTAACATTAAATAAATATTTACTAATTAAAAGCTGTTGACGCAAAGCAATCTAATACATCTTCATTAGAACGTCCGAAATGCCTGAAAACAAAAAGAACAGTAAGAACGAAGCAGTAAAGAAGAATCCTCCTATACAAACGAGTAGAGAGGAAATTAGGAACTAGTCGAAATTTGGGGTTTGCATATTCATCGTTATGTAAAGTTATGTAAAGCTGTATCTAAGGTTGTTTGCATATCAAGAACCTTCTCGTACGAATAAGAACCATAATCGCGAAAGAACTTCATGTTTAACTATCTCAAATATTTTTAACTAAAATCAAATTAAAATTGAAGTAATATTAGGATTAACACTAGAATTAGAAATATTTGAGTTTTAATACTGCTAATATAGTTCTAGTTCTAGGTCAAGTGTAAGTGCTCTTGTTCAAAAATATTGTTTAAATACGCTTCAATCAATAGTTTCTGAAGTAGACTACCTCAAAAACTGATTTAACAAATCTGCATATTTGAATTGAAGTAAAACTAGAACTAACACTAGACCTAGAAGTGGAAAGTTTTAGGACTAAATATGCACGGCTAAACCCGAATCTTTCCACTTCTAGGTCTAGTGTTAGGTTTAGTTTCATATCATTAGATCTAATTGGAGATCTAGAACTAGAAACATTCGAGTTTAGCCGTACATCTCTCGAGATGGCTAAACTCGAATGATTCATTAACCTAGGATTCTAGGTTTATCTCTGAAATCGTAACCGAAATCAATATGTGGCTTTCACCATTAAGTTTCTTCTAAAACTCAAGCGTCAATCAGTTTTCCCCTATCTCTTACAAAAACAAGAGATTCCCTTGAAATGTTTAAAATTTGGGCCACATTTGCATTCACTTGCATTCATTTTCTTCATCTATAATTTTTTTACTTAAAATTCTAACATTTTGTTTAGTTCTTCTTCCTGCGAAGAAAAATTTAGTAAATCCCATTTAAGACACATGGCGAACAAAAATACCTCAGTGAAAAATTGAAAAATATCGTTGCCGACGTACTTTTATTAAAATGGATTTCACTGACACTGTTATTTTCTAAGATGTCACTGAGAATAAGTAGAGGAGGAATATTTGCATATTGTTGAAAATTGGTACTTGCAATATAATAGAGGTTTCGCAATTTTTAAGTCGTATTCGACTATTCAGTGTTGACCAACGCCTTTATCTTTCGAAAGTCCCGTCTCGTAGTTGATTTCGCTTATATCAGAATTTAGGTTGAACGGTGGTAATTGTAAAGAATAGTGACTATTAACGGGGTCTTGATCAAAAATATGCTGATTTACAGACGTAAACAGAGTGCTATCAGGATGATTAATTTATTGTACGTAAAACCTAATAATATTTTCAGCACTACCACGATAGCAGTTAACTATCCAAAATTTTTTCTGTTCAAAAGATATTAGCTACTTTCTATCATCTGCACAAATAGTACATTTGGTTGACTTGGCTATTCTTTTAGACACAAAACCAGATATGTATTCTGTAACATTGATTAAATATAGAGACAGATTTCCGAAATAAGGAACTTTGTCTGTTTCAGTTTCGATCATCGACACGCTCTTTTTGATTGCCACTACTTACTTTCAAAGTAGAAGTATTGTCCAACAATTTGCAGAAGTGGACGTTCCAATTTCAGTTTTCAATAAATGCCTCTTGTAGGCACCTTCAAATTGTTTCGCTGTAGGATTGTTATTGAATCCATCTTTTGATCTAATAGCCGAAAAAACATCACGATGTGATCTTGGCTTACTTTGTACATTAGGAAGTAGTCCAAGAGGTTTTGTTTGGCCAAATCTTCGAGTAAATTTTGTACGCTTAGCATAGATGCAACAACATGCAAGATGCAAGCAAGTGCAAGTAGAATAAGAAGTTTTCTGTCCATCCATGTTGTGTGGATTGCATATCATTTTAATAATAATTTGCAATCGTCATGCTTAGTGTAGAGGAGTAAGTCTACGAGTTCTAGGTCTAATGTTACTACTTAGCCGTGCATTTGAAAAAAATTTTTAACGAAGGCCTGTACAATGAATAGTTTCTGAAATAGAGTACTTTACAAACTGATTTGGCAACCCTGTATATTTGAGTCAAAGTAAAACGGGTTCGATTTTGAAGACGCACGGGTAAACCCGAATCTTTCCACTTCTAGGTCTAGTGTTAGTTCTAGTTTTATATCATCAGATCTTACTCTAGATCTTGAACTAGAAACATTCTTTTCGTTTAGCCATCTCTCGAGATGGCTAAACTCGAATGATTCTAGTTTAATATTTATGGTGGTGAAAGTTGAAAAGTCAAATTCGAGTATCAACAGACAACAACATCGTTGTCAACCAACGCACGAAGAGGAAATTTAATTCTGGCAAACTCAGGTTCCGATTTTGCCCAATTTCTTTATTTTTTTTATTATTTAATAAAATATCTTTGATATTTCAAACCTCTTCTTAAAAATAAAAATTTTAAATTTTTGATTTGAATGATTTGAACTAAAATTAAAACTAACACCAGAACTATCACTAGGACTAATACTAGATCTAAAACTAGAAACTTTCGGGTTTTACCGTACGTTTTTAGAAAAGATGTTTGACGTTTCTGATGCCATATTGCAACCTCTTTCAGAAACTGGTTCAAAGTGAAATTTCAGTTAAACTAACTAGCGGTGGTTAGAACGATTTTAAGCGCTCTCATTGGCTATAAGCCGGTTTTTAACTGTTAGATAAGTTTATGAAGAGGTGATTAAAGTGACCCTTAATCTAATTAAAATTTTTCATCGTTTTGTCCTGAATTACTTATTAACTTTTTATTAATTTTTGCAAATTCTAATCTGACTGTAATGGAAGGTTTCATCTCGTATAATGCAACTGCGGTTTATAAACCCTGATGGGAGTAAGCGGTTACATAACGAAGTAATCACGGTGATTTACCACTTCACGGATTCAATAGCACGGGTATAGTTCTAGGTTTTGCGTTATTTCTAATTTTGCACTAGCACAACTAAAATCATTCGTTGTGTTTTCAATTTTAAGTTCCATAAAAAAGTACACCAGCATTGAATAACTGTTTATTCAATGCTGGTTTATCTATGAACATAAAATTATTTAATTATGATTGTAAGTTAATAAAATTGGAATCAATTTTTGAACTATTACCGCATAATACACTATTTTAATAAACTCATTGTTGTCATCTAATTCTTGACAATGTTAAGAACACGTGTAAACGAAACGTGGAAAAACGGGACGTCGAGCGTCAACCCTAACGGGCCGAGGGGTTTTAATGAACCATGGACAAATATTATGGGTAAACAGGGTGGGCAATAGGCGTGCCGAGTGGTCAGCGAACTGCCCGTCCGTGTGCCGGACTTGATTTATGGCTGACCGTTGGCCTCTTTTTCCAGTTAAACGAGATATAATTAGCCGACTATGGACTCGTGCTGAGTTCGGCTAGTGGTCAAACCCCATCAATTTCCCTTATCCATCATGTGTTCGCTCAATTGAAATAATTTTTTCAAAAATAATACACAGTTGGGGAACATCTTTACTATTATTCCATAGATAACCATTTATTCTAAAGGTCTTTATGGCGTCTGCACAAATATGTACACAAGGTGCATTTCAACGTAGCACGTTTGCTAATTAGTCCCCTGGTGGTTTCTAATTACGACCAAGTTGTAGGATGCCTGACGTTCGTGGATGCCTTCGAAAGATGAGTGGAGAGAGGAAGTGGCCGCCGCTTTCAGGATAAACGTCAGCTAGATCCGGATGTGTAAAATTAAACCATGAGAATGTATGTGTGTGTGTGGGGGGCTGCAGCAATTTGCAAACGGGAAGTTAAACCGCTTCAAACAGCCCGAAAGAACTGAATAAATAATGTCGGTTATTAGGTGGAGAGCGCGTGGAGGGCAATTTTCTTCAGCGCAGAGTGTTTAATTAAGAAAAGTTATTGTGGATTAAGGGTAGGTGCGCCGTATGTATATTCACTATAAACACGGCGAGCTTTTATCTCGCGACTGCTCTTCGTTCTTGTTTAGGAGTAACTTTTTAAAACTTTACGAAGGTTATTCTCCCCTCTAACTAGAATAACTTAAAAAATTAAGATAAACCAATTCGAAAAAAAGTGTTATAAAAACACTTAACACCGGTTGGTTTTTGAATCCCCCATCGAGGTTTTTCAAAAGCAAAATTGTTGGCAGCTTGTGTATGTAAATGAAGGTGGCAAGAGGAGAGAGAGAGAGAGAGTTGACGCGGGGGGCAAGGGCCTCCGCAGGTAGTCCGGCCCTTCACGGTCGCCGGGCAATCTGGCACATTTGCGGCGCGCAATTTGCATACGCGAGGATCCAGCTGCGAGCCTCTCCGGGATCTACCTGGGAACCGCCGATCCGACGGGTGCCCCCATTCGCCCAGATGTTCCGAAGAGATAGCACGTAGAATGTGACCAAGTCGACGGCGACGTTGTCAACCAAGCGAACAGTCTCTGGGACGAACCGCCAGTTGGTGAATTATGTATGCGCGGCTCCGGAGTACATAATTCGGTTACTCGAGGACATTTGCATATGGCGGACGAAGAAGAGACTTCACATTTGGTCTAGACTCAACTGTGGGCGATGTTGCCATAGCTAGAACTAAAAGTTTCGGTTGAATTCATATGTAGCTGTAGGGGTATTGGAGATGCAAATTTCTTCTTTCAGTTAAAGTTAACAAAAATAAACCGTAATTAAGCTAAAAATAAAATAAATCTAAATCTTGTTTAAACCCAACAATCGTCACCCTCACATTTTTTTCTAACACTACTCCTCACTATCCTCATTTCTAAATCCCATCTTATCCCATTCTCGAAATCGCGCCAACTGTGTCCCCAACTTTACAATTCTTCCTCCTTCGTCCTTTCCATCATAAATCTCCGGCGGCAGGCATCCGCAGCCGGGGGCGATTCAGCATCCCCCATCCCCATTTACGTCCCCTTTTGCAACCCCCTTTCTCGTCGTCTTCCCGATAAACGTCCCGTCCTTCCTGTTCCCCCAAGGACGTCCCCGCGGCTTCGTCCATACAACCGGCGTCGGGACGCTATGCGTCGGGACTTTGACGAGGGACTAGAGAGGCCCAAATGCTAAGGCTAATGGCGCGCCTTTGTCGGAACGCGGTCGACCAAAGAAGTCATCGGAGCAATGTTGGTTCGTGGCGGCTGCTTCTTGGGGTTGGAAGTTATTTGGACCGCTGTAGAGTGAGACTCCTGGGTCCGGGTCCCAGTCCCCGAGATACACGCTGATGGATGACTTCACATATAGATCAATACCTTCGTAGGACGGTCCGTGGTGGAAGGCTAGCACGCATGAACACGTTGAGAAACTAATCGGTAAAAGCTCAAAAAGCTTTTAGGTAACAAGAAAGGTTCGAAAGTTACTTCTATACACAAATATGCTCGACTTATGTGTTTTTAAAAAGCTCCATTTGGTCATTGGTAAGAAACTTTGAAATGACAAAAAACATTTGTGGTTATTGAACAGTATTGATCTCCAACTTGCTCTGAGAATATTCAAGAAATAATTGATGAATTTTCCGTAAAAACCAAAGATCAAAATTTGCCGTTTCATAAAATTGGTGAAACCAAACTAGACTTGGTTAATACATTTTTTATCACAATAACATTTTTTTTGCAAATTTCTTATTTCTCGTAAAAGCTTGAATTGATTTAAATCAGCACCACCGTCTCTTTCATTATCATTAAGATAGAGGTATTATCAGGTATGGTATCGCACAAGAAAGCTTAACTTATAAAGATTCAAATGTATTATGTTTCGCCTTTGTCTTATATCAAAGAAATATTGGTAATTTAGGTACTCAGACGCACGGCTAAACCCGAATTTTTCCACATCTAGGTCTAGTATTAGTTCTAGTTTTACTTCAGTTCAAATAGACAGTGTTGTCAAATTAGTTTGTAAAGTACTCTATTTCAGAAAGAATTCAATGTAGAGGCCTTCGTTAAAAAAAATATTTTCAGATGCATGGCTAAACCCAACCCAACCCAACCCAATCCTGAATTAAACTAAAACCTAGAACTAAAATTATTCGGGTTTAGCTACATTGAAAGATGCACGGCTAAACCTGAATGTTTCTAGTTCTAGATCTAGACTTAAATGTAATGATATAAAACTAGAACTGAGTATAGAACACTTCTAGGTTTGTGTTAGTCTTAGTTTTTCAAAAAATATTTATTGTAGAGGCATTCATTAAAAAAATTTCTTCAGATGCATCGCTAAACCCAACCCAACGCTGTACATTTGAACCAGAACCGACTAAGATATTCGGCTATTGTATTTCATTGCAAAAACAGGCGGCCCCTCAAAAATTGATGTCTCAGGGCTGTAGCTCTATTAGCCCTTAGGTTTAGAACAGCACTGCACAGTGATCTGGAAGAGCTCAAAATCTGATCGAAAATCAATAATTTCTTTTAATGTTGCACATATTTTAACTATTTACAGATTCTTAGTGCAATTGTAGCAAATTTTTTTTTACTGAAAATACAGTGTACATAGCATAAAAGAGAAATCTTGTGCGCAATTGAGCCGAAGGAACAAAAATTTGCACTAAAAAATTACTTAACACGTAATTGTGTAATCTTACATTTATTCTTATTATGATTTTTGATATTTTGAAATGTACTCTGACTGTTCTTGAAAATCATCAAATTCGGAGATACCACAACAACCTCCATTGACTGCTGGGACAGCTCTTAATGGAGCAATATCCTTTAATTTAACTACAAGTTTCAATACTTAAAGCTTCGAGAGACCGTGCAATGGGCATGGACATGATTCCTATCTTCTACAGGCTGACGTTTTACTTTAACTGTCAAGCTCTTATCAGGGATATTTCCTCCACGGCAGAAAATTTTATGTTAACCTATTTATATGTGCATTTATTGTTGTGGCAGTCAAAGTGTTAAAATGTAAAAAAGAGGCATTCCAGAAGTTTCCAGAGTTTGTTGAATGTAATATAAAGTTACATTGTAAATGGGGGTTTGATGGTAATGGAAGTCACGCTACTGATAAGCAAAATTTGCTCCCTATTTCTGTCGTCATTAATTCCATTGCACCTAGAAAAAAATAATCAAAAGATTGTGGAAGTATCCGCGATCGTCATCCATACGGTTTTCAAAGAGCTATCAGTGGTATTATTAAAGAGTCTGTACTATCAATTGGAAAGTTATTTGAAGAGGTTCATGGGTCGAAAGCTATGCAAGTCTGCAAGTTTAGAAAGTGTTACAGAAGAAAATATGGTAGAATTCAAACAAATAAAGATTTATTTAAAAGACTTATTTCTGATCCATTAATTAGTAACATCCATAATGAAAGTTAAAAAATATAGAAATATTCACACAATACCCAAAAAATGTTATTATATTGGACGAATCTCAAGAAAAAAAAGAATGGTTAAGAAGATGATGATGAAGAAAGTGAGAAAGAATGTAATAACGATGAATTTAGTCCATAATCGAATGTTTATGGACTAAAGTAGTAGCAAAAAGCGAGGCCCTTCATTTCAGAGATCGATATCTTTGTAATCGCTCGATGAAAAAATTACGGTTAGTTAGAATCAATAAACGAAAACGTTCGGATCTTCGACTTTTCTTTTATCACGAGTTAAGTGAAAAAAGTAATCGCTTTTTGAGAGTGCCACTAACCTTGTTTACTTTGCGATTTTTTTTAAATTTCAAATTTAAACTGATAGTAAACCAATGTGTCAATGCGGGTTTTAATACTGGTACTTTTTTCACTTAACTCAGGATAAAAGAAAATCCAAAGAGCCAACAATTTAAATAGAACAACTTTTTTTACCGAGCGGTTACGAAGATGACGATCTCTAAATTGAGGGACCATGACTTTCAGCACGAACTTTAGACATTGTCCTGGAATAATATTAATATGAGTAGGACTCAAACCTACGAATGATAATTTCCAACATCATTTCAAATTAAAAGTGAACTTAACTTGAACTTAACTTTAACTCTAATGAAAAATCTGTTATTGCTATTCCTTTAAAGCAAGGGTCCTCAAAGTTTGTCTTATGAGGGCCAATTTAACATTACAGAAAGATGGGCCAAAAAAAATTTAAAAGAAACGTCACTTATGAGTTATATCGAGCATAGACGCCGACTGCGTGGGTCGTATACTCATACAACAGCTTTAATGGATGCGGAGCACCCATACAAAATTGTTATTCGTTTTATCTGGATTGAAGGCTGTTTTCAAAGGTTTTCTTATTTTTTTATGTATAACTGTACTATCGAGCTTTTTCCTCCAGCATCTGCTGCGAACGTTCTTTTTTGTATAGCATGTGTTTTAAATTGAGACTTGATATCGCTTCCAGAACAACTGAAATACTCCCACAGGAATTGATACTGATTATAGAAGATTTGATCTCCTACCAGAAAGATTGTTATAGTTTTCAGAAAATTAAAAATGCATCCAGAAAATTTTATACTAGTTTCAGAAGACGTGGTTCAGCTTCCAGAAGACTTGATGCAGCTTATAGAACACCTAAAATGCTTCCAGAAGAGTTGATATTGTTCCTAGAAGACTTAATGTTGCTTCTAGAAGACTTCAAATATTTCCGGAAGACTTAATATTGCCCTGGAAGACATAATATTGCTTCTAAAAGACTTGGAGCTGCTTCCAGAAGATTTGATACTGCTTCTAGAAGAGTTGATATTACTTGCAACTTGATATTACTTCCAGAAAACTTGAAATGCTTTCAGAAGACATGATACTTTTTCTAGAAGACGTGACACAGCTTCCATAAGACTTGATGCTGCTTCTAGAACACTTGAAATGCTTCAAGAAAACTTGATATTGTCCCTAGAAGACTTAATGTTGCTTCCAGGAGACTTAAAACACTTACAAAAATCTTGATATTGCCCCTAGAAGACTAAATATTGCTTCCAGAAGACTTGATGCTGCTTCCAGAAGATTTGATACTGCTTCTAGAAGAGTTGATATGACTTGCAACTTGATATTACTTCCAGAAGACTTCAAATACTTCCAGAAGACGTTAACTGCTTCTAGCTGACTTGTTACTGTCTCTGGAAGACTTGATACTGCTTCTAAAAGACTTTATATTGCTTCCAGAAGACTTGATAATGCTTCCAGAAGGCTTGATACTGCTTCTACAAAACTTGCAATGCTTCCAGAAGACTTGACATTGCCTCTGGAAGATTTGAAATGCTTCCAGAAAATTTGATGCTTCTTCTAGAAGACTTCAAATCATTCCAGAAGACTTGATACTTCTTCTAGAAGATTTAAAATGTTTTCAGACCAGAAGACTTGACACTTCTTCTAGAAGACTTGATACTTCTTCTAGAAGATTAGAAATACTTCCAGACTAGAAGACTTGATAGTTCAACTAAAAGAGTTGAAATGCTTCCAGAAGACTTGATACTTCTTCTAGAAGACTTGAAATGCTTCCAGAAGATTTGACACTTCTTCTAGAAGACTTGAAGGTTTTATCCAGATTGAGCTTTTTCTAATGAACTTCTGTTGGACCGAATTCAGATTGGGCTCTCACTCTTTTGAGAGCTGTCATTCATGACTTGAGTCTTCTCTCAATTCAGTTTTTTTCAGCACCTAGCATCCATACGTACTTTCAAAACCCGGCGCCTATGACCAGAAGAACATTCAAGAAGTTACTAAATGATTTGGGTAAAGTTATTGAAATGAGTCTGAATTAAGCGAGTTAAGCTGGTTTTAATTGATTCGAATTAACGAAGCTTTCTTGCACTTGCGATGGAGATATTTGATTTAACTTGTGAATTGTAAGTAAATTTTAGAAGAGAAAGAAGAATTTCCTATGGTATGGTGGCAAAACAGAACAGAGTTTTGAGACCATATCATATGGTTGATTTGTTTTCCTCTTTTATTATTAGTAAATATTTTCATGGAATTAGGTTTTGGTTAAAATGATTTTCTTTGTATGAAATTATGTGTTGAGAATAATAAAATCCAACTTGGTTTTAATCTATGGCTAGTACCCTGCAGCGACATGGGATGATGTACGCAGAATACAATTTAAGATTGTAGAGTTGGTACATTAGGCGGACCATCTAAGCCAGGGTTTGCCAAAGTTTTTCTCATGCGGGCCAATTTAATATTAGAATGACATTTTCAGTCTTAATATATATAAAAAACTGAAAATCGTCTGGCAAAAACGAAACCTACCAATAAGTAATATCTTAAAAGGAAGCTTGATTAATAAGGATTCCAAAGTATCCATGTTTATTATTAAGTATTGAGAGACAAACTGGTTAAATCGATACAAATCAACAATCTCAAATTCATCAAATCTATTACTCGTAAATGTGTAGTTATTCTTAACATTAATTTCTTTTGTTCAAAATTTTTTAGAATCAAATAAAATCGAAAACCAATTTCCTCCTCATATATTTTAAAATTCAGAATTTCATTCATAATTAGTAAAGCTGTAATAAAAGCCTGTTGTAACTTTTAATAGATTCCGAGACGTAGTGAAACGAAAAGTGGAGAGAAGTCTGAGCGTCCCGACGCCTCTGACGTCACGTCGATGAATCGCGGGCCCGTTTAAAAACTCTCCGTCGTTCGCTAATTATGAATGGATCCGTCCTTCTCTCGTTCTTTCTCTTTCCGTTGAGTCAGGTCGCGGCTCTTTGGAAGAGTCGCTTTTACCTTCTCACCCGTCTTTCTTTTTCCCTTTTTTCGTTTTTTTTTTCTTTTTTTTTTTGGGAAAAGTTGACGACGGCGCGCGCCACCACCTAAATTGCTGTTTAAAATTCCAACTTTGTTTTAGCGTCGCGACGGAGAGGCCGCCGGCGCCGCCACCATTTAAAAATACCACGTCGGCGCTTCGCTCTCAGCTGACTTCTCTTCGCCGGTGGTATTTACAATGGTAATTTTTGCACTTTTACTTTCTTCTTACTCGGCGACGACGTTAAGTTCGGGAGAAAGTTGCGCGTCAAAAATTTGACTTCGAAACCCAGTTTGTAAGGGTAATATTAAATTTTATTAAAACAAAAATAAGAGTACAATTTAAATTAATCGCCCATTATTTCCGCGATATCATCGGCACATTGTTTTTGTAATCGGTGATATTTCGCTAAAACTGGTCTATAATAATACGATTTATAATCTAAGTTGTCTCTTAAAAGATGTAATACTCGACTCTCTAAAGCTCGCATTCTTCGTTTTTCATCTTCCTCGAAAATGTGGTGCAGATATTTTTCGTAATCTTCTTGAGGATCGGTTGTAATGTACCTTGCTATAAATCGAGTTATGGGATTTTTGTAATATTCCCAATGTTTCGGAACGTAATCTTCGGGGATTTCCGATAAAGTTGCTGGTCCAATATAAATATGACAGTACGTTATTAGAGCCCCCAAAGGAATTATTGGTATTAACAAATACATGTTTATCATATCTTTAAATTTTTTCCATTGAAATCTCGAAGGGCCGTGCGGGAAAATATTATGAGTACTCATAAAATGTTTTTGGAGATAACTCTTAAATAGCTTGTGATTTAATGAGCTAAAATTAATCATTTTTTTTGACGTAAACGACGTTTTGACTCAAAAATTGTTTTAATAAAATAAAATTTGTGTTGTTTTATTGATTTACACCCACGACACAACGGTTATGTATCGACTTGAATCCCGAAAACACACCCCATTCCGTGAGGTGTATACTATCCTCCCAAACTCCCCCAACAAACTCCCGGGGACCGTTGGAGCTTTCGAGGGGGGAAGCTCCGTTAGCGGTGGCCCTCACCTAGGACGCTAATTAATCATTTCTCTCTGCATTGAGAGCGTTTCCCTGTCGAGGTTATTTATCATCCAGGGTTGGCAGGGAACATTGTTGGCTCTTGGAACACGGCATCCTTCCACGATGGTGTGTGTAAAATGTACAGGGATTTCATAAAAGTTAAAGTATCCAATTTCAAAATAATTCCTTAATTATTAATTTAATTATTTGGATAAGATTAAAAAGTATAAACGAATCGATTTTGATGATTTTTGCGAAAAATATTGTTTGAATGGTAATAGAAACTTTTGATCGGTGGTGTACACCGTTGTGTAGGGCTAAGGTGGGGTGGCAGTGTGGTCCAGGGTAATTACCCGGATTCTGAGGCCACGCCCGGACCAATGGGGGTGCGATCCCACACGGCACGTATCGATCAGAGGGGTGGCGCATGCGTTTGCCGGACACTGGCTACCCCAGAGGGTCAAGGGTCGCACGCGAAACGACAGAAAGGGCTGATCAGAACGAGCGGAGGGGTGTGGCCCCTAAACAACCCCTAGTAAACCCTTCTCAATAAAAATTGGAGTAGAAAAAAAATCGTGTTTTACGTTAAAACTAATTTTATTACCTAAACTTTTTGACTTAACAATTATTTCTTTCAATGTACTCTTCTTTAAACTAATTATATAAACATTAATTATACAAACAACTCTTCATCTTCATGTATTAAAACTTGAAAATTCAAACATTATTTTATTAACGATGTTATCGATACCCGGATTTCCCCCATATATTGGCAGCTCTAAATTGATGAGTGAACCGAAATTTATCCATATTTGCTGCAATTTCTCTTGGCCTTTCTAACGAACGAATTTTGTAACATGGCGTCATTCTCATATCTCATGATATGTTCGAGAAGTATACAGGTATAGATCTCAACATATCCCAACATATTTTATTTATAAATTATTGTGGAAATCGTATTTGAAAAAATTAAGGAGTGAACTATTTCTCAGTGTATTTCAAAGAGATTTTTAGAATAATTTTTGAACATAAACAAATTTCAGATCTGATTGGATTCCGATTCTTTTGAAAATAATAATGTGTCAGATAGCGACGATGAAGAATGCTTTCTTTCCGGTGTCAGGTCAAGCACAATTAAGCTCCGAAATATCTGATTATGAGGGGATAGTGGAAAATGAAGAAAAGCCTACCAAAGTTAAAGGCGGACCCGAAGCAAAGTCCGAAAACGAGATTGATGAAAAAACAGTCATAGAGAATGAAGAGATATCTGCTCTTCGATTACATATCATAATCATAGGTTCTGAACTATTCTACGCTTTATGCGTTTTGATAACGTAAACACTCAAAAACTTGATATGTGACATTTAGACGATGCTAAATTTTAATTCAGCAAAAATCTGTAGATCAACAGTCTAACAATTGAATATTCATATCCACTGCAGAGACAAATTTATACTGGAAAAACTGCAGACCGTCGCGAAGGGAATCAAATCATGAAAGAGTTGGCTAGTCTGTATAAAAGCTCAGTTAGGAATATCACGATGGATAATTTTTTTACGTCGTTACCATTAGCAAAGTTAGTAGCAAAGGAGTTTTTTTAATATGTGCGAATGCAACCAATATATGTTTCAAGCCAATGTTATGATACTAGGAGATTTTAATTTGCCTTATATTATACCTAATTTAACAGTGGTTAACTCCCAATGTGAAAGAGAATTATGTGAATTTAGCAATTTTTATAATTTGAAATAATGCAACTTTATTCCTAATAATTTAAACAGATTTTTAGATCTAATATTTTATAATTTTGAGGTCAATGTAACATTAAGTAATGGAGCGTTAGTTAAAGTGGATTCTTTCCACCCACCTTTATGTGTTAATGCAATATTTCCAAAGAGAGCTACCAAGTCACAGTTTCATTCAAACATATACAATTATCGCAAGGCTGATTTTCAATTATTAATTGCTTTAATTAAAGATACTGAGTGGTTATATTTAGAGAACTTTAGTACGGTGGATGAGGTTGTATCTAAATTTTATGAAATTTGTTACAGTTTATTACATAGATGTATACCTAGAGGAAACGGCTCTGTTGATGGGTCTATTAGAGAATATCCTATGTGGATTATATCTGAAATAATAACAAAAATTAAGGCTAAGCATAGGTATTTGCTGTTATATAAAAGACATAATCTTGAGTTTTATCATAATAAATTTAAAGAACCCCGAAAGGAGATAAAAAATGAAATTCAAAATACATATACCACATATATAGCCAATTTTGAACAACATATACAGGAAAATGGCTCTAACTTCTGGTCCTTCATTAAAAGTCGAAAAAATAAGAAAGAATAAGAAAGTTCTTGAATGTGGCTGTATGACTTATCTCGATGATAAATGTGAATCATCCAGGGAGATCGCTATGGCGTTTGGAAAATATTTTTCGTCAGTGTTCAGTGATGAGCGGAGCTCCTTTACTATCAATTTTACTGGGGAGCGGGTGGGTTCTGAATTGCTTCTTATTGATGAGAAAACTGATGCAGACATACTTACAGCCTTGAAGAAAATAAAAACTAAAACATCTGTGGGTTCAGATCAAATTCCTATATATATTTACAAAGGTTGTATTGAATATTTAACGAAACCTCTCAAAATAATTTTTAACAAAACAATACAAACTTCTGAATATCCCAGTTTGTGGAAGAAGTTAAGCTTTCTCCTGTTTACAAAGGTGGCGATAGGAAACAAATTACTAATTATAGACCTATTGCTCCCATTCAATGTATCTCGAAAATATTTGTGAATATTATATATATTAACATTTTTCAACATACAAAAAATTATATATCTGATGTTCAGCATGGTTTCTTTCCAGGGAGATCAACTGTATCCAATTTAGCGTTTTTTTCTGAGAATGTAGCACTAGCCTTAGATAGCAAACAACAGATGGACGTGGTATATACCGACTTTGCAAAAGCCTTTGACCGAGTTAATTTTGACATTCTGCTGTGTAAATTGTATAAGTACGGTTTTTCGACCAATTTATTAAAATTATTTGAATCTTATTTTACGAATCGTATGCAGTATGTAGTATTTAATGGTGAAAGGTGGGAGTTGTCCCTCGTTCATTCTGGAGTGCCACAAGGTTCTAATCTCAGACCATTGCTCTTTTTATTATTTATAAATGATCTCCCTGATGTCATAAAGCACTGTAAATGCGCTCTGTATGCAGACGACTTTAAAATGTGGTGTGTGATAAAGAACCAATACGACTGCACATTAATTCAAGCTGATATCGTAAATATATGGCAATGGAGCATCTCTAATAAGCTAAATTTAATACATCGAAATGCTCTGTAATGACTTTTAGTAGGAAGAAAAGGTTGCAAATTCATAACTATGAAATGAACAAGTTGATTTTAAAAAGAAATATATTTGTGATTTGGGTGTTACGTTTGATTTAAAGTTTTCATTTTCAAAGCATATTAATGGATTAGCGGTAGATGCATATAGGCAATTGGGATTTATTGTTAGAAATTCCTTTGAATTTCAAAATAAGAATAAAGTACTCTTTAATACATTTGTAAGAAGTAAGTTGGAGTACGCCTCATTCATTTGGAATACTGAATATGTGACCTATAAATCTATAATTGAGAGAGTTCAGAAGAAATTTATTAGGTATCTTACCTATAAAATAACAGGATCATATCCCACCTTTGAACCGTATTTGCAACTTTTGAGTACCTATGAGTTCACTTCCCTTGAGAGAAGGCGTGCTATCTTAGATGCTTATACATTACATAAAATTTGGTTCAACAAACTTCAAATTGGTAACCAAATTGTTGAGAACATTGCCTTAAATGTACCGAGATTTGCTTCACGGTCGCAGACCAGTTTTTATGTAGACAAGCGCCGTACAGACGTTTTGTTTCACACACCTATTTACAGATCCTCTTGTTTGGTTAATAATCTTGAGGATGTTGACTTTTTCGTTTTTCGGAGTCAAAATCTTTCAAAAATTATGTAAAAAATTGTATAAACTCTAGTAATTCTAGTGTTTTTGGGTATTAATTTGAAAATTTGTTTTTCGATTACAACTGTTTATTTTTCTTTGGTGTTGGATGTTTTCAATTAAGTTTTTCGGGTTAATGTTAACTTACGGTCCTAGTAGTAGTAGTTTTATTTTATAAAACCTTTGTAATTGGGACTTGCCCTGTAGAGGTTTAATGGAAATAAATAATAACAGACAATAAATAAATAACAGACAGATAAATAACAGAGAGTAAATAAATAACAGACAATCGTTGGAACTTTGAGAAAAATGTATATTTCAATCGAAATGACGGCTTGGAAATCTGGTGTACTCTTCTCTCAATCTCTTTTTTGTTTTTACGAAAATGTTACAAGGTGGTGCTTCTATTCACAAATCACGATGACATGAACTTAAGAGCAACTGTAAAAAAGAAGCCGGAAATAATTATATACTAAATAAAAATCGTCGTCGACACGATGGACCAAATGCTCGGAATATACATATTTTCTAAAAAAGGCGTGTGAGGGGTGTAAAAAAAACCTGTATGTAACGAATACTCAGTAACGATAACTAGTACTATCAGTCAATAAAAAAATTGAGTTCTACTCCTTTTTTAAATGTTTATACATTTAATTATTATTTATTATTGAAATTTCCATTCCTACACTAATAAAGTAGCTCGACAACACAAATACGCTAAAACAGAAAAAAAATCGTCTATAAGGCTGAGGTACTTGGTTACTCTGGGTATTGAAGAAGCGTATTGTCAACTTTGCCATCAGATAACAAGAATAATAATAAAAAAAACATTATTACTCAAAGTGTAAATTGATGTAAAATGATCCAAATAACGAGAATCTCGCCGGGCTAACACGTATTTTCCCGAGAAAATAATATTAATATTAGGAATTCTACATATTGTTGCTCTTCTCATGGGCTCAGTTGAAAATATAGGGCTACAAAATAATAATTTATAACAAATTTATAGCATTATTACCAATGATTTTTTGTTTTTTTTTTCTCAAAATTTATTCTCACGTAATTTACTAATTTTTGATAAATTATTACGGTAACCTTTTTATTATTTTGATTTAATAAAACCATTATGCAAACTATAAATGAACATTTAAATGTATCTGCTCATGTGCGTACATCTTTTTTATTATTTTGACTTATTAATACATTTATTTAAACTAATATTCTTCAACCCTTTTTCTGAGATAATTTTTGTATGGAACCCTTCGTTCAGTAATACACCTCGATTACATGTTACGAACAAGGTGCGTCTCTGTTAACTTTATGCAAGAGTAACCAATTTGTAGTTATCAAAACAGAAAAATATTTATTCCTTATAAACTGAAGGTGCTCATAAATTGGCGGATAAACAATATTTAATGACATTCTTCGTTTGATTCTAAAGTGAAAATCTTAATTTTATATTGTTAAAATAACAATATGCTTCATTTGTCTTCAGGAGGTACCCAAAGTTTAGATAATTTGTCCACAAATAATCATTAGTATTTAATATCTGTTGATAAATAAAATGTTATTTAGTGCTCTTATGGAAGCATTTAAAGTCTTTCAGATTCAAAAGGCTTCTGAAAACATTCCAAGCCTTCTAGAAACACTATCAAATCTTTTGATAGATCTGATATTAGAAGCATTTCAAGCCTTCGGGAGGTAATATCAAGCCTTCTGTTTTCTTGATGCAGTATCTAATTTTCTAGAGACAATATCAAGTCTTGAAAATATTTCAAGTCTTCTAGAAGCTGTGTCAAGTCTTCTGTGAGCATTGCAGTTTTGTAGAAGCAGTCTCAACTCTTTCAGAGGCAGAATCGGGTCTTCTAGATGCAGTTCAAGATTTATAGAAAGATTTAATAGCTTCTGGAAATAGTATCACGTCTTGTGGAACTATTTCAAGTCTTGTATATATAATATCGAGTCTTCTAGAAGCTTTTTAAATGTCCTGGAATCAGTATCAAGTTTGGGTGAAAACATTTCATTCTGGAAATATTTCAAATCAATATCATATTGAACCAAATTGGTTCTTCCAGGTCGATTTGAAAATAATCAAGGAAATTTTCCAATAAAATCCTTCCAATACCTCCTTTGTTCTTCTACAAATTGTCCTATTCGCTTTGGATGTTGTAATACTTCTATAGCCAGTATCTTTCTTTCCCTTTTCCAGTTCATATATATTCATTTCTATCTCTTCTTCAAGATATTCAAAACAGATGGTTTATGTGTCTACATCTTTTTTTGAAATAAATTCCGACATCGAAAACTTCAAAGCGTTTTGCGTCTTCTGTTTCTCCTCCAGAGGCCGAAATTGAAAATATTTGCACAAAATTTGATACAACAAATTCACTATTTTTTGCTGAATCAGCTTTGTATTTTCACGAACATCTATGTCCGAGGCTTGATTTGTACAAAAAACTTAATGGTAAAAACAGCATATCGATATCTCTTACGGTTTCAGAGATACTTTTTCAAGAAAGTGCAATTTGGAAAAGTTGTCATACCTTTTTTGTTATTGAAAAATATTCGTTTCTGTGAAAACATTTTCAAAGTAACTTTTTATGTACATTCGATGGAATAAATCAGCTTTCCGTTAAAGCAACATTTTAAATAGAACACCATATATATTTTTTGCAAATTCAAGAAGTGCATAAAATTTTCTTTCCAAAAATATTCCATATGGATAACTTAACTTAAATCGGCCTATTTTGAACCAAGGAATGTGTGGTATACCATTGCATGTGGTATTCCGGATGTCTAAAATGTGTTTAGAAACATCCTGTATACAACTTTAAAACTTATAAGTGCAGATTTTGAAAAAGTAAACTTTAAAAACAAAACTAAAGCGAAATAATATTTATAATTAGTATCAAGTTAGTTGATTATAACGAATTAAAAAATAAATTCATAAACAAGAAGCAGATTAAATTAATAATATTTACTTTAAAATAACAATAGATATATACTAACATATCATTAGAAATCACATGTTAAAGACATTTCTTAAGTAAAATCGATTTCAAATTAAATAACGAGTTATACATACATTTAAAAATATCATGTTTATGTCAATAATTACTAAAATATAGCTTTGAGGAAAAGTTAACTTATTCCATCGTATTTTATGATCTATTTCAACGCCTTGTATCTCTGAAACTGTAAGAGCTATCGGAATGCAGTTTCCGCTATCAATTTTTTTTTTATAAAAATCGAGCATCAGAAATTGATATCATTTTTCCTTTATCTCTTATAGAAAGAGGATTTTCTATAAGACATAAACACCATGTAAAGCTGATGAGTGTGTAAGAGATAATATAGAATTATTAGATACACTACAAAACCATGTCTATTTGCTGATGACATATCAACGAGAACAGAATAATTTTAAAAGTACTAAAACATTTATATATAATGCATGTAATAATTCTGTCATATAAACGCCGTTACGATATGAAAACTACATATTCTTATTTGATTGTTTTATGTAAACTACTTTCATGACTCCTTACCATACCACCATGAACGCAAATGTATAATTTTTAACTATTTCATATTGTTTTAAACTTTTAATGAAGTTATCCGTAGGCGGCAGTTTTTGAAAATACGTATGGGTGCTGGTGCTAAAGAAAATTGACACAATAAAAGACTCAAACGACGACTTGGGTCTAAAAAAGTCTGAAAACAACAAAATTCGTGCTCTCCAAGAAATCGTTCTCACCAGAATTGAATTAAAACGAAAAAGCTGAATAGTACATTAAAATTAAATAATTAATTGAAAATTGCATCTTCAAGCCAGATAAAATCATTAACAATTCTGTATGTTATATTCATTTTCTTAATATTGTGTTTAATTTGGGTCGGTATACGTAATAAATTGACTCGTACTTTTGCGATGTTATGTATTTTTATTCTTGCTTCTACACGTTTCGGGGTTGTATGTCCACATTTTCAGTAAGACTCGTCTTAAATATAATGAAGTATTGACCAATGTTGTTATGTTTATGTTTTACATGTTGTTTGTCTTGTAATGTTGTCTATTTTCATATTTTCGTTTACGCTTCATATTTATTAATAATTAACAAAACTTTATTAACAAAAGTGATAGTACCTTTTGCCCTCCCCAAAAAGATTTATGATCATAATCGCCAAATGTTAAATTATTTTAAAAATAAAATAAAAAATACAGGTTGCTTTGTTGATGTAAATACTTTTATAAATACGACTGATAAAACTAGAAATGGTCTTCATTTAAATGTAAAAGGCAAACAAAAGCTATTTGAGCACATTGGTGATGTTATCAAGTATCAGGACTCTAAGTTAAGTAGGTATTGTAATTTGAAATCGATTCAATGTAATGATGCGAATTTTATCAGTGCTGCATCAATATTGAAAATTGTATAGTTGACAATAATTGTAGTGTTAAGCGTATGAAGTCGGTCGCTTCTAATCGGTGTAGCTATAATGTTGGTAACACAGTAAGTCAATGTAATGCCCAAATACTCAGTATACTAAATATAAATATTCAATCATTAAGAAATAAAATGAATCAACTGGATGCATACTTATATAACAAACAGATTCATGATATTGTTATAACCGAACATTAGCTGCTTGATGCTGAAATAGAGTCATTTGTATTTAGTAATTTTATACCTATATCTTTTTTTTGTCGTAAAAACAACAAAGGAGGAGGTTCCCTCATAATGATCAAAAAGACATAAAGTTTACCAAAAAAGCGGCAATTGAGCCCATGTCTATAGAAAAAGATTGTGAATTAAGTTGTGTGACGCTAAATCATTCTGATTTGACTGTTCTATCAGTCTACAGGTCACCCTCCGGAAATTTTGCAAAATTTTTAAACGTATTAGAGGAGATCTTGAGCACAATTTCTACTAAAAAAGTGGTACTTGCAGGAGATTTCAATGTCGTTTTCGGATCTAATAGCAGTGAGTGTGTTCGCTTCTTAGACGTGGTGAAATCGTTTAACTTTGAATGTATGTTTTCTGAGCCTAGTAGGCAAGCTAATTGTATCGATAACATTTTGCTAAACTTTTCTGCTGTGTGCACGGCAAAGACATTGAATACAAATTTATCTGATCATTTTGGTCAATTGTTAAACGTTGAGATGTGTAATGAAAGTAACGTTGGAGCTAAAATAGTCAAATACAGACCCATCACTGAACAGGGACTGCTCAATTTTTATAATCTTCTTGATAGTTGCTCATGGGGATTTATTAATTCAGATAACACTGAGGTGAATGATAAGTTTCAATGCTTTATGAGGATTCTGAGCGATAAATACAAGGATTCTTTTCCATTTAAAAAATATTCCACCGATGCCAATAACTCACTTAACCATTACTGGTTTTCGAGTAAACTAAGAACAATGAGAGAACAACTTCATCTTTTAAATGACTTATGTAAGAGTTATCCTAATAGTCAACATTTTAATAGTCATAGAATTCGACTACTAAAAACTTATAAATCTGCAATTAAAGATAGTAAAGTTTTGTTTAATGACTTGCGAATCAAGAAGTCAAATGCTCCAATAAAAACAATGTGGGAAATTATTAACACCAATAGAGTAGCGAAATATAATAAGATCTCTTGTACACTACCTCCAAATGAAATAAATGAATTTTTCATCAATACTGCTAGAGCACTCAATGACAAGTCACATTGTAATATGAATGGTTATGTATGTAATCCATCTGGATTTCATATCAGTAAAGATGTTCGATTCAATTTTCAACCAGTTTCATACAATACAGTGAGAGATTGTATAAACTCACTGAGAAATTCAAATGCTCGTGATGTCTATGGTCTTACAGTAAAAATTGTGAAACGCACCAGGGATATCCTTACAATCCCTATTATCAAATTGCTAAACATGTGCATTACTTCCTCAGTATTTCCGGATATGCTTAAAGAAGCGATAGTTGTACCTATTTTTAAAAAGGTGATCCTGATGAGTTTAATAGCTATCGCCCTATATCACTTCTGCCTATTATATCTAAAATCTATGAAAAAATTTTAGCTAACCAAATTAGTAAATATTTTGAAAATAATGACTTGCTATCCCAATCTCAATATGGGTTTCGTAAAAATAAAACAACGACACTTGCGATACTGGATCTGGTTGATTCGATTGTTGAGTCATTTGAGAAAAAGGAGCACAGAGTGTCAATGTTCTGCGACTTGTCGAAGGCCTTTGATTGTGTGCCTCATGATGGGTTAATAGGCAAATTAAAAGCATATAACTTCCGTGATGATGCCTTAAGTCTGATTGGCAGTTATCTTAATGATAGATATCAGCTAGTGATGATTGATGGTATCGAATCGGATAGATTGAGGGTAGACCATGGTGTTCCCCAGGGTTCAGTGCTGGGTCCTCTATTGTTCTTGGTGTATATAAATGATCAACCGGCTATAAGTAAGACTGTTGATTACATTCTCTATGCCGATGATACTACCATATCAGTGAGTGACAATACTTTGGTTAGCTTATTGCAGAAATTTAATGAGGCCCAATCGGGAGTGTTGGAATGGTTTCGTGTGAACAATCTTGCACTAAATTCTGATAAGACTATAATTATGATGTTTTCCTTATGCCCCTATGGCGATGAAATCGAAAAACTCACTATGTCTGATAGTACTAAATTTCTCGGAGTATACTTTGACAAAAAATTAACATGGAATTGTCATGTCGAGGCATTGGCTTCTAAATTGTCGCGAAACATTTATATTTTGCGAAATCTATCCAACTCCGTTTCAGTAGCTGTACTTAGAAGTGCATATTTTGCATTATGCCACTCCCTATTTTCATATGCAATTTTAGTATGGGGTCAGGCAGCTGACTGGACAAGATTGTTTGCCCTTCAACGAAGGGCTGTTAGAATAATTGGTGGCTTAAAATTTAGAGATGAC
Organism: Onthophagus sagittarius; assembly: GCA_036711965.1. Lineage (NCBI taxonomy): Eukaryota > Metazoa > Arthropoda > Insecta > Coleoptera > Scarabaeidae > Onthophagus > Onthophagus sagittarius. Next base: position 34,601,900 of record JASERS010000005.1, read on the forward strand.
TGTAGGAACATCTTCATTCAACAGAAAATATTAACTTTTCCGTGTATATACATATATGAGGCACTTCTGTATTGTAAAGTAAATCAAATGACTTTCCTAAACAATTCAGATCACCAGTATGAAACCAGGAATAGATGTGCCATGAGACCTCCTCTGTACCGATTGACAAAATCGCAAAAAAATATTACATTTTTAGCACCTAAATTCTACAACAAATTGCCTAAAAACTTACGCGATCTCAATTTAGATAACTTTAAAAAGCAAATCAAAATGTTTCTGATGCAACAGGCATTTTACTCATATGATGACTATTATAATTATAAATTTACATGACTAGCACAGCAACCGATTGGATTGTAAACGTTTTTCAGTTTTAGTCTCTTTGTATTTTGTATTTTATATCATACTTTGTACTAAATGTACACAAATATCTGACGTATGTAAACACTTTCTGTGTAATAACATCAATAAAGATTATTATTATTATTATTAAAAAGTTTCATATTCCAAGTACAAGAGTATATTATTTTATATTATGTTACATAAAAACCGAAAAATGTTTTTTATGATGACGTTTATCGTGTGCGTAAATTTTTGATTTACATACACCATGTACTTAGACATATTCTTAATATTATATCTTATTTTTGGTTTTAGGTTAATATATACAGCAAAAAATAAAATTAGAGAACAACTTACAAGATGTACAAGAGCCATCTCGTACTTAAACACAAGATCAGAGGTCAACGAAACAAGGAACCACAACTTAGTAACTGGAATGTATGTTGGTGTTAATTTGTTAAAAGTTTATATAGGTCATTTTGCATTAAAAATATATATTCGTTTGAATCTAAGACGCACTATTTTTGTCAGACAAATGTTCCTAATAATAGGGTGCATCTTAGATATGAACGAATACGGTAGTTCTGTAACTATTTTTTAAATCAATAAACTATATTATCTGCAAGCGTTAATGTTTTATTTAAAAAAACCCACAGTACTAAAACACACACAAAACCGTTCTGAATCGTTCTGATGAACCATCCGAGAATTGGCATCGTTCCAATATCGAATATACTGTTTATTCTCACATCTTGCACTTTGCTGTAAGTGCAAACTGAAAAACGCAATTGTGTCAGTGGTTATGCGTGAAAAAGCGTCGTTTCGTGTGCTTCATGTAGCGCAATAAAATAATAAAATTTCAAATTAAATATTCTTATACCACAAAAAATTTAAATATTACTCCCAAAATACGCTTATATAATTTTATGTTGTATATAAGGATTACAAACTCAAGAATTTCGCAGAAAAATTATTCACAATTAATCGTTCTGATATTCACTCTTGAGATAAAACATTTTTTTTTTTTAACATCTAAAAAATGTGTAAAAGCCGCGTTCTTTTGTACCCCTATTAAATCGTGAAGAGTCTTTGTTTACACCTATCAATCATCTATTGTTATACGAAAGAATGTAAAGACAGGTAGCTTGTTTTGGTCCCCAATTAGACCGTGAAGACCGCCTTCTTTTGTTCCCCAATTAAAGCGTGAAGAAACCTGTCAATCACCTATTGTAATCCGAAAGAATATTAAGACAGGTAGCTTGTTTTGGTCCCCAATTAGACCGTGAAGACCGCCTTCTTTTGTCCTCCAATTAAAGCGTGAAGAATCTTTGTTTACACCTGTCAATCATCTATTGTTATACGAAAGAATGTAAAGACTAAATTTGCATCTGAAAAACACTTTATTGGTTCAGTGAATATTGCGCTCAATAAGAAGTAAGGTAATATGTCGAGCAAGATGTCGATGTCTTTAAAAGAATTATTACTAATTCAAATGGAAAACATGAAGTTATTGAATCACCAGCTGAGAAATTTGCAAAATAAGAAAAACAATAGCGTTAAATAGCTGAAGCAGCTTCAAGTTGAAACGGATAATTTAAGGCAAAATTTTTAATTATTTAAATCAAATTGGAGAGAATATGAGTTAGCTACAGGAATGGACAAATGGAGTACTGAAAACGAAAGTCAAAACGTAAACATTTTACTATCAGTTATAGGAGATACTGCAAAAGTCAAGTATCTTAACTTTTGTTTAACAAATGAAGATAAATCATCCACGGAAAAAGTTTTGAAAAAGATTAATGAGTAGTTGGTTGATCATGAGCATCCGCTATATGAAAGATAAATTTTACATAATTGCAACCAACTGGAAAATAAATTTAAATTATAATTAAAGAAGAAATGTTTAAAGGAAAAACAAGATAAATTAAGTTTAATGATGTTTGTGGTGCAAACATTAACAGTACGATTTCTGTAAAGGGCCATTTCGAAAAATGTTGTTTTAGAAAACTAAGAACAACGAAAAGACATGAAAAGAACTAAAAGAACTTAAAGACGAATCAACGGATAGTGATGAAGAAGAAAAAGAAGAGATATATTAAATGTAACTGATGATACAAGATATGGATGTTCCATAAAAGCTGTGTTAAAGCTAAAATTTAATGAATGGGAAACTGTTCCATATGAATTGGACACAGGAGCAAGTGTTTGGTAATTTTGGTACAATTGGCCTTTTCAAAGGCCAAAGTATCAATTTAATATAATTGATGAAATTCTCTAAGAGTTAGGAAAGACTAAGGTTTTTACTACGGCAGATACTAAAAAGGGTTTCTTGCACATAAAACTGACTCAAGAGAGCTAGTAAGCTGACATCATTCTGGGGACCATATGGAAGCTATCATTGGTTCAGATTACTATTTGGTGTGACTCAAGTTTCTGAAATTTTTGCTATGAAAATGTATAAAGTTTTGCATAGATTGAGGTAATGGCGGGCGACATATTAGTATGTGGTTTGGTATATAATAATTTTGGAAACATCATACGACTTCAAGAGACTTTGTCAAAGGAAAGTAAAATTTTATGACCATGTATTATCTGAAGAAGGACTTAAACTGGATAGATAGCTGCGATCATAAATATGCCTAAACCAAACAATAAGACCGATTTACTCAGATACTACGAATTTAAGAAAATTATTGTTGGAAAAAGCTGTTTCCAAGTTTTCGAAGGAATTTTTATGGGTGATTTAAAAGCATTATCATATTTTCGACCAAGTAAATCGGTTATGTTGGATTGTGATGTGAACTCAGAAGATTTGGGTGCCATATTGTTACAAAATTGTAGCTTATGCAGCTCTTGTGTTGACAAATTCTGAAAGGAGTTATGCCATGATAGAAAAAGAATTGCTAGATTTTGATTTAGGAATTACTACTAAAAGTACCAAAAAGGCTTTAAGCCATGTTAATGGTTTTACAAAGGGATAATGTTAAATTAGACAACAGCGTAACCGATACATTATCAAGGGCCTCAGTTTCTGAAAACTCAAGACAAATACTTAAACTAGAATACCATATTTACTTGTATTTCTCAAAGTAATCTTCGAAGACTACGGTTGCGCAAGAGTTGAAAAGGCATCGAGGACGATTTTTATTGGAACTCAAGACACCAACCTAGCTCTCGAACTCCAGCGCTTTCCTAGCAATATGAATAGTCTTTGTGTAAGAAATTTGGAATCTACTAAGATGTGTAATGAACGATTTCCACACAAATCCCTTTGGGAATCTTCAAAATTGATGATTTCGTATTGATAAATCAACTTCAGCGCTTTAAAAGTAAAAATCGAAGCACTAGATTTAATACATCAACACAAAACGCAACTAGAATGGATTAGGCTGGGTTCTAGGAATCTAGCGCGTCGCCTCCAAGCGACCTCGGCGGTTAGAGAATTAATACCAACAAATTTTTTTTATAAAGGGGATAAGGAAATTTTTAAACAGACACACAAAATAAGTTGTAAACTAATGGATCGTCTAAAAGCGTTCCGCCATTCTACCCCGCTTTTTTGAAACTTTACATTTTTCATTAACTGATTAAATAATAGACTGAGAAATAACAGACCTCATTTCCGTTCACAAATATTTCTTTCTCCACTAAACTTTTCACACACATACAACGTATATTCCACTGTATCTGTTATCATAAATCCAACAATCCTCATTCTCCCTGTTTTTAATTCTGTTTAAAAGCTTCATGACCAGTCAAAATTTGAGTGAAAAAAATTTGTATTTTTGTCAATCTCTCGTATAGATGCCAACCCAAACCAACCAGCTTTGATATATCAAGATAAAATCGTCAGTATATCACTATTATTACTATTACTCACGATCACGCACACTCACGTGATCGGGTACAAAAATTGATGCTCACGTAAATTGCCATCTGTGAACCCAACCCAACTAAATTAAACTGAATCTAGTTGTAAACTACAAAAGCTATTTAAAATAGATAATTAGCAATTTGAAATTTTGAAGATTAGTAAAGTTAAACTAAATATACAGGGTGATTCAGACCACCCGTACCAAGGATTTTTCTCAAAAATGCGTTTACGTAAGAAGTTGCAATGAAAAAAATAATAATAAAATCAGATATGAAGACTTCAATACAGCAGTTTTTATCACGCTGGTGACATCGAAAATTGGTGGTAATGACATCAACTTGAAAATTATCCAAATTATAATATGAACTAAGTTTTATCGTAGACTAGATATTTTAAATATGAACAACTTTTCTTTACATCCGTACAATCTTAGTGTCCATCAGGTTTTTGCTGGATGAGATTTAGAAAGAATGGATTTTGAAAGGCTGGCTATTTGCAGTTGGATTTTGGATCAAGACGATAATTTTCCTAGAACGTCCAGAGAAGAAGTGTCCAAAGAATACATCTTTAGACCAATGATTCGTTTTTTAAAAGTGATGGACTGATGAATCTTCATAATATAACATGAAAAATCTGCTCTGTGTGAGATATGTTGACAATCAACATTTATGTCCTCTTAATGTACTCATAATTGGTCCAAAGACCATATCTGGGAAAATCGTCGTCTTGTTCCAAAATGGAATTGCAAATAGCCAACCTTTCAAAATTCATTTTTTCAAAATTTCATCCAAGCAAGAGCCTGATAGACATTAAGATTGTATGGATGCAAACAAAAGTCGTTTATTTATGAAAGAAAAATTTTTAAGTTGATGTCATTACCACCAATTTCCGGGGTTACCAGCATGATGAAAACTGTTGCATTGGACTATTCATATGCGATTTTATTATCAGATCTTTTAATGCAACTTCTTAGGTAATGGCGTTTTTGAAAAACTCCCTGGTACGGGTGGTCTGAATCGCCTGGCATATTATAGCATAACAATAATGTATAATTAATTAACAGTAATGTAATCATAATGATTTTTTGTTATATGTACTCTTAGAAGAAAATAAGAAGAAAATCCGTGAGAGTAATCACTGCCAAACACGATTAATTAATCTGCTGATTGCGTGACAAAGACACCAACAAGACACCAACCTAGCTCTCGAACTCCAGCGCTTTCCTAGCAATATGAATAGTCTTTGTGTAAGAAATTTGGAATCTACTAAGATGTGTAATGAACGATTTCCACACAAATCCCTTTGGGAATCTTCAAAATTGATGATTTCGTATTGATAAATCAACTTCAGCGCTTTAAAAGTAAAAATCGAAGCACTAGATTTAATACATCAACACAAAACTCAACTAGAATGGATTAGGCTGGGTTCTCGGAATCTAGCGCGTCGCCTCCAAGCGACCTCGGCGGTTAGAGAATTAATACCAACAAATTTTTTTTATAAAGGGGATAAGGAAATTTTTAAACAGACACACAAAATAAGTTGTAAACTAATGGATCGTCTAAAAGCCTTCCGCCATTCTACCCCGCTTTTTTGAAACTATACATTTTTCATTAACTGATTAAATAATAGACTGAGAAATAACAGACCTCATTTCCGTTCACAAATATTTCTTTCTCCACTAAACTTTTCACACACATACAACGTATATTCCACTGTATCTGTTATCATAAATCCAACAATCCTCATTCTCCCTGTTCTTAATTCTGTTTAAAAGCTTCATGACCAGTCAAAATTTGAGTGAAAAAATTTGTATTTTTGTCAATCTCTCGTATAGATGCCAACCCAAACCAACCAGCTTTGATATATCAAGATAAAATCGTCGATATATCACTATTATTACTATTACTCACGATCACGCACACTCACGTGATCGGGTACAAAAATTGATGCTCACGTATATTGCCATCTGTGAACCCAACCCAACTAAATTAAACTGAATCTAGTTGTAAACTACAAAAGCTATTTAAAAATAGATAATTAGCAATTTGAAATTTTGAAGATTAGTAAAGTTAAACTAAATATACAGGGTGATTCAGACCACCCGTACCAAGGATTTTTCTCAAAAATGCGTTTACCTAAGAAGTTGCAATGAAAAAAATAATAATAAAATCAGATATGAAGACTTCAATACAGCAGTTTTTATCACGCTGGTGACATCGAAAATTGGTGGTAATGACATCAACTTGAAAATTATCCAAATTATAATATGAACTAAGTTTTATCGTAGACTAGATATTTTAAATATGAACAACTTTTCTTTACATCCATACAATCTTAGTGTCCATCAGGTTTTTGCTGGATGAGATTTAGAAAGAATGGATTTTGAAAGGCTGGCTATTTGCAGTTGGATTTTGGATCAAGACGATAATTTTCCTAGAACGTCCAGAGAAGAAGTGTCCAAAGAATACATCTTTAGACCAATGATTCGTTTTTTAAAAGTAATGGACTGATGAATCTTCATAATATAACACGAAAAATTTGCTCTGTGTGAGATATGTTGACAATCAACATTTATGTCCTCTTAATGTACTCATAATTGGTCCAAAGACCATATCTGGGAAAATCGTCGTCTTGTTCCAAAATAGAATTGCAAATAGCCAAACTTTCAAAATTCATTTTTTCAAAACTTCATCCAAGCAAGAGCCTGATAGACATTAAGATTGTATGGATGCAAACAAAAGTCGTTTATTTATAAAAGAAAAATTTTTAAGTTGATGTCATTACCATCAATTTCCGGGGTTACCAGCATGATGAAAACTGTTGCATTGGACTATTCATATGCGATTTTATTATCAGATCTTTTAATGCAACTTCTTAGGCAATGGCGTTTTTGAGAAAACTGCCTGGTACGGGTGGTCTGAATCGCCTAGCATATTATAGCATAACAATAATGTATAATTAATTAACAATAATGTAATCATAATGATTTTTTGTTATATGTACTCTTAGAAGAAAATAAGAAGAAAATCCGTGAGAGTAATCACTGCCAAACACGATTAATTAATCTCCTGATTGCGTGAGTCACGTGATTTATGTATGATATTCACGCAAGTGACGTGCGTGACCCACGTGCGTCTAGATTCTAGATCGTGAGCGGACGTGAGTGGTCATAAAAACAAATTGTAGAAATAATCACCTTCATCGACCTGGTATCTTTGCCAAAAGGCGATGCGAATGCACTAAACACTCATAATGATTTCTTGTTATACGTACTCTCTAAATTGAAAACCATAGGAGAAACATCAGAAAATGTTCCAATCTTTGAATAAAATCCATGAGAATAATCTCGGTGAAGATAACGTCAAGGGTTTTTAGTGGATCGAAGATCTAAAAACCCCATATTAATCAACTGCCTATGGTTCCAGACCGGTTATTTGTCTATCAAATTTTCTTAGACCTCGTAAAAAAATCTGTTATATAGAGTTAACAATTACAAACATAATTACACTTAAAAATTTACCCTGAAGAGAATACAAAACTGTCTGATGACATGAAAGGTAAAAATTTATTATTCCAGCTTTATTTATTACAGCAAATTTTGAGATGGTTTTTGTTGTTATTAAAAGTTTCTCTTTTTAAGTTTTAAGCAAATATAATAAATAGATTTACAGAGAGGAAAGCAGAATTACTTAACAAATACTAAAAGCAGAAAATTGTAAATCGTAAATATTTTTGGTTTGAGATCGATATTTTTTTATTATCTGTAATTATTATTGTTTACGTAAGCGAAATATATCTTAACAAATTCATAAAAAAGCAAGTTATCCACGTGTTTTATGTATGATATTCACATAAGTGGCGTGTGTGACCCACGTGCATCTAGATTCTAGATCGTGAGCGGACGTGAGTGGTCATAAAAACAAATTGTAGAAATAATCACCTTCATCGATCTGATATCTTTGCCCCAAAGGCGATGCGAATGCACTAAACACTCACAATGATTTCTTGTTATACGTACCCTCTGAATTGAAAACCATAGGAGAAACATCAGAAAATGTTCCAATCTTTGAATAAAATCCATGAGAATAATCTCGGTGAAGATAACGTCAAGGGTTTTTAGTGGATCGAAGATCTAAAAACCCCATATTAATCAACTGCCTATGGTTCCAGACCGGTTATTTGTCTATCAAATTTTCTTAGACCTCGTAAAAAAATCTGTCATATAGAGTTAACAATTACAAACATAATTACACTTAAAAATTTACCCTGAAGAGAATACAAAACTGTCTGATGACATGAAAGGTAAAAATTTATTATTCCAGCTTTATTTATTACAGCAAATTTTGAGATGTTTTTTGTTGTTATTAAAAGTTTCTCTTTTCAAGTTTTAAGCAAATATAATAAATAGATTTACAGAGAGGAAAGCAGAATTACTTAACAATTACTAAAAGCAGAAAATTGTAAATCGAAAATATTTTTGGTTTGAGATCGATATTTTTTTATTATCTGTAATTATTATTGTTTACGCAAGCGAAATATATCTTAACAAATTCATAAAAAAGCACGTTATTCACGTGTTTTATGTATGATATTCACATAAGTGGCGTGTGTGACCCACGTGCATCTAGAGTCTAGATCGTGAGCGGACGTGAGTGGTCATAAAAACAAATTGTAGAAACAATCACCTTCATCGATCTGATATCTTTGCCCCAAAGGCGATGCGAATGCACTAAACACTCACAATGATTTCTTGTTATACGTACCCTCTGAATTGAAAACCATAGGAGAAACATCAGAAAATGTTCCAATTTTTGAATAAAATCCATGAGAATAATCTCGGTGAAGATAACGTCAAGGGTTTTTAGTGGATCGAAGATCTAAAAACCCCACATTAATCAACTGCCTATGGTTCTAGACCGGCTATTTGCCTATCAGATTTTTTTAGACCTCGTAAAAAAATCTGTTATATAGAGTTAACAATTACAAACATAATTACACTTAAAACTTAACTCTGAAGAGAATGCAAAACTGTCTGATGACATGAAAGGTAAGAATTTATTATTCCTGGTTTATTTATTACAGCAAATTTTGAGATGGTTTTTGTTGTTATTAAAAGTTTCTCTTTTTAAGTTTTAAGCAAATATAATAAATAGATTTACAGAGAGGAAAGCAGAATTACTTAACAAATACTAAAAGCAGAAAATTGTAAATCGTAAATATTTTTGGTTTGCGATCGATATTTTTTTATTATCTGTAACTATTATTGTTTACGCAAGCGAAATATATCTTAACAAATTCATAAAAAAGCACATTATTCACGTGTTTTATGTATGATATTCACGTAAGTGGCGTGCGTGACCCACATGCGTCTAGATTCTAGATCGTGAGCGGACGTGAGTGGGCATAAAAACAAATTGTAGAAACAATCACCTTCATCGACCTGATATCTTTGCCCCAAAGGCGATGCGGATGTACTAAACACTCATAATGATTTCTTATTATACGTACTGTCTGAATTAAAAACCATAGGAGAAACATCAGAAAATGTTGCAATCTTTGAATAAAATCCATAAGAATACTCTCGGTGAAGATAACGTCAAGGGTTTTTAGTGGATCGAAGATCTAAAAACCCCATATTAATCAACTACCTATGGTTCCAGACCGGTTATTTGCCAATCAGATTTTCTTAGATTTTCTTAAAATTTGTTATATAGAGTTAACAATTACAAACATAATTGCACTTAAAAATTAACTCTGAAGAGAATGCAAAATTGTCGAATTACATGAAAGGAAGAATTTATTATTCCAGCTTTATTTATTACAGCAAATTTTGGGATGGTTTTTATTGTTATTAAAAGTTTTTCTTTTTAAATTTTAAGCAATAATAATAAATAGATTTACAGAGAGGAAAGCAGAATTACTTAACAATTATTAAAAGCAGAGAATTGTAAATCGTAAATGTTTTTGGTTTGAGATCGATATTTTTTTATTATCTGCATTATTTATTCAAATAGACATTATATTAATCAAATATGCAAGCGAATTCTTTGTGAATCTCTAGTTCTATAAATTTTTAATTACGGAGATACTTTATATTCTCCTTTTTTAACCCGGGATTAGTCGCTATATGAGATTTTCTCTCACAGTTTTAATTCAATTATTACAAATTATTTTCAACGCAGAACTGACTCGTGTCGTTCTAGGTACTTTTCTGAATACTCCCACTCCTTTTATTGACATAAGCAGTTTAAACAAATCGCGTCGCATTAGTATTGTACAGAGCTTAATAGAGCAGGTTGCACTTTGTGTGAGATTTTCTCTCATTACGCGACAAAGCACGTAATATTTTTGGAACTGTTTTTAGATTCTCGGTTAATGTTTTTGATTAGTGTAGTGCAATGAATCGAGGAAAAAAACGTGTCGAACTTGCACTTCTAAAGTGTGAACAGGAAAACAACAAAGGTAAGCATAGATTTTTCTGCTTTCTCTATCAAAATTAGTAAAATTGATACTGTCTGAATGACTTTCGTGATTATCTCCCTATGTTTTTTTAGACTAGAAAATGACAAAAAAATGCCATGGAACAATTTCACTTCCATTTCGTGCTTGACCTTTTATTATATTTATTTTTGAACTGAAAACTAAAAAATAAACTCGTTTTAGATCAAAATGAAAATATTCAACCTCTTCAAGATTATATTGAAAGATGTGACGAACCAGAAAGCGAAAGGAGCATACACAACACAGATACAGACCAAAGCGATTGTGAAGAAAATGAAGGCCTTGAAGGAAAAGAAAGTTTTGATGAATGTGGTGAAAACACTCCTGATACCTTTTTCCAAAATGCTCCAATTTTCAATGGTAAAGACTTTATCTTTACCATTGACAAAATGGTTGAAGCACGCCCCCACTATTAGAGGTCGTACACGAAAACATAATTTGGTAACACATATGCCTGGTGTAAAAGGCTTAGCTCGTAATGCAAAAACGCCGATTGAATGTTGGAGACTTTTCTTTCCTGTCGCATCGTTTCAACAAGTGGTTGATTGCACTAACGAATACCTTAATATAAAACGCGAAAAGTATAGCCGTGAAAGAGATTGTCCTGACACAAATTCTAACGAACTTAGTGCTCTTATTGGTCTTCTATACCTAGCTGGTATAAAAAAAGCTAACCATACCAATGTTTCAGAACTTTGGCTAGATGACGGGACTTCTCCTGAATGTTTTCGGGCAACAATGAGCGAGAGAAGATTTTATACTTTGCTAAGCGCTCTACAATTTGACAATATTGATGACAGAAATATTCGCAAAGCCACGGATAATGTAGCACCGATAAGAAAACAGTTTGACGATTTTGTTCAGTATTATAAATTGCACTATACAATAGGTGAATACGGAACTGTGGATGAGATGCTTGAAGCATTTAGAGGTCGCTGCAAATTTCGACAATATATTGCTAACAAGCCGGCCAAATACGGCATTAAAATATACGCTTTGGTCGACTCTAGATCATTTTATACTTCAAATTTAGAAATTTACGCAGGTAAACAGCCCGAAGGTCAATATAAACTGGAAAATACTGCTTTTAGTGTAGTCAAGAGAATTATAGAGCCAATTCTCAATACCGGTAGGAATGTCACAATGGACAATTATTTTACTTCAGTTCCTTTGGCTAAAGATCTAAAAATTAACCATAACATTATCATTGTTGGCACGTTGCGAAAAAATAAAAAAGAAATTCCTCTTGAATTGTCAAATATCAAGGACCGGCCCTTTCGAAGCAGTATGTTTGCTTTTTCAAAAGAGTCTGTATTGGTTTCATACGTCCCTCAGAAGACAAAGAAGAAAAATGTGCTTCTGTTGTCTACTATGTACAACGGCGATGTTATAGATAAAGAGACAGGAGATCAACTAAAGCCCGAAATTATTACGTTTTATAATTTAACTAAGGGCGCAGTCGATGTGGTCGATGAAATGTAAGCCTTATATTCGGGTGCAAGAGTAAGCTGTAGATGGCCACTAACAATATATTTTTCAATGCTAAACATTGGTGGCATCAACAGCTAAATAAAAAAAAAATATATAAAGCAAATAACATCGACTGCCCCATTTTGTCTAGGCGTGCATATTTGAAAGAATTGGCTCTTTCGCTGATAAAACCACACCTAATAAGCCGGTCCCAAATCACACACTTACCACGCAACTTACGAACTTCTATAAGAAAAATAGCAGGACTACCATTAGAAGAAGTAAAACAACCTGAACATGTCAAAGAAGTTTTTGTAGTTTCTGTCCTCGCCGAAAAAATAGGAAAGTTAAGAAAGTATGTTGCCCTGAGCATACATTTTTTTCTTGTCGTATCTGTGCCTTAGAGATGGGATCTGGAGAAGACTTATAAATTTATTAATAATAAATCATTAATAACTGTATTACTTGTTTGATTTATAAATATATTGTTTGAAATTGACAACATCATGCTATACAACTGTGCACTTTACAATTAAAGCAATTTTTTAAAAAGAACAGCATTTTATTACTTAAAGTTTTCTCCGTGAGAGAAAATCTCACGCGCGACTAACGCCACGATTTTTACCACAGCGACTAATGCCGGGTTAAGTGCTCTTTTTAGAAATAAAATTCAAAAAGTTCAGAATTCTTGTATCGGGCTGATTTTCGGTATTAGATGTAGAGATCATGTGAATCACAAACTGGTTGATTTGTAATGGATCAACATGAACGGAAGCGATTGTTCCACTCTGCCTGCCTTTTTCATAAGATAATGATAACATCCAAGCCTCCTTACCTCTCCCGGAAGATTCAATATAGCGGTGGTGTGGACTCAATTAATATTCGATTCAAAGGAAAGCTAACGTCCCCCATTCATAGAACATCATTGTTTGAAAGCTCATTTAGTTTTCAAATAGTACAAATTTACAATAATTTCCCTGACAATGTTAAAGAGTCCACATCACATACAAACTTTAAGCATAAAATGTATAAATACTTATTTGAAAAGCTTATTGGGGGATCTCAATCTTAATTGTTATTCATTCCTTGAGAACAACAGAATAGTTAAGCAAAATAATATTGACGAGATAGTATGATCATGAGTGACAGCAATTTCACCAGATATATTACTATGCTAAAGTAAATGTTAATGTGCGACATATGTAGGTAATACCGTTATGGTGTAGTGGTAGAGCAGCAATAAGCTGAACTACACCATAGGATTGCTCCTGTTGTAATATAAGTACAACTCTGGAGTAATAAAGCGTTGTTATTATTAATCTAATTTAAATAGATTTGAAATAAATTTCCGCCCATTAAAATTTAGCGCCAATTTCATTTTTTCCTCCACACTGCCATCTACATGGCGTCTCATGATGAGTAAATATAAAACTTTTTAAGTTGTTCGCGCCAATTTGTCCAATTTTTTGGCCCTCTTCAAATTAAACAAACAACAGATTTATTTGTAAAAGAAGTAAAAGTACTGAATCTCGATGATAATAAATAATTTCCTGATAATGGCTATGTAGGCGAAACCGGTAGAAACCAAAAATTACAATAAAATTTTCATTATTGAAGTATAACAGAGAATTTTTATTTCTTATTCTAAACTTAACATAGCAACAAAAAGAACAAATCTATCAATTAATAGGTTTGTTAAGAACCTTTGAAACTCACATTTATACAATTTCCTTTATTTAAGCGATTAATTTTGAGACGTTGTGTTCGGCTGTTGAGTTACATTCCTTTCAGATTCATTTTGCGTGGTCCATCCGCTAACATTTTCTTCTTCCTCCTTTTTTTCCGCTTGCCTCCGATTGTACTCATCGATTTCAAATTGGTACTTCGGAGTTGTTATCCCAAATAACGAAGCCAACCATTCCCCCATATAATCGATCGCCGATAAAGTTCCCGTTGCCGCCGCCCAAGTTTTAAAAACGAACCAATCCCTCCATGGAAGAGTTTTCTAAAAAAAGAATCAAAAAGTTTAGGAACCATCTACTGAGAAATAGCTAAATTTAAAGTTTTAATATGAGTGTTATAGATGGCAGTAAATGCATTGAATGAACCAAGGTTCGTAAAGCGTATTGTACCAGGTTGGCCAGAGATCGAAAAACGCGTTTTGAAGGGTAAGGAGGGGGATGACGTCACGAGTTACGTAGCAGTGGTAGTTAGGTCCATTAGTATCATTTTTTAGTTAAATTTATCTTATAGATAAACCCATCCACTAGCCAATCAGAATGCGTAAAATAGCCGTAACCATGGTAATAATTCCTTAGATATCTTAATCAGAAGATGGTGGTAACGAGCCTTAGGTCGGTCTATTCACCTTTGGTTAAATTTACCTACTGGATATATTCCATGGTTACTGTAATTTCACTTGCCATGATTGGCTATATTATCAGTAACTATGGTAAATATCTGACAGTTAAATTTAAATAAAGGTGAGTAAACTAGGCCTTACTATCTCAAGTTATCTCACAGATAAAAAATCCCTGAGATATCCAAAGACTAATGATATTTGGGTTAAATTTTTAAATTGGTAACCATATAGTAAAAAGGCCTAATATTTTGACATTTTAATTAATTTTAACCACAAATGACATCGCTGAACTTAATTGAGATTTTTCTAATATTTTGTATAAATTTAAAAATTCTTTAAAAATCGGTTTTTTGGAAAACTGTTACGAAATTACTTTCAATTATTAATTGAAGCATCTACCTTCCGAAAATGAAGTTAATTTTAAAATTTCTCACTTAGTTCTTAAGATATAAGATGTTGAACTTAATTTGGATTTTCCAATATTTTGCATAAATTTAAAAATTCCTGAAAAATCGCTTTTTTGAAAAATTGCTATGAAATTACTTCCAATTACTAATTGGAGCATCTAATTTCTAAAAGTGAAGTCAATTTGAAAATATCTCACTTAGTTCTTGAGATGTAAGCTGTTGAATTTAATTGGTATTTTTCCAATATTTTGTACAAATTTAAAAATTCCTGAAAAATCGATTTTGTTATAAAAATTACTTAAAAAAATTGATTAAAAATTAAATTTTAAAATTATTAATTTATTTTTTATTTTTTATTTATTAATTTTATTTTAATTAATTAAAAATTGTTATAAAATTACTTTCAGTTACTAATTGGAGCATCTACTTTCTAAAAGTGAAGTCAATTTGAAAATATCTCACTTAGTTCTTGAGATATAAGCTGTTAAATTTTATTGGTATTTTCCCAATATTTTGTATAAATTTAAAAATTCCTGAAAAATCGATTTTTTGAAAAATTGTTAAGAAATTACTTTCAATTACTAAGTGGAACATCTACTTTCTAAAAGTGAAGTCAAATTGAACATATCTCACTTAATTCTTGAAATATAAGCTGTTCAATTTAATTGGTATCTTTCCAATATTTTGTAAAAATTTAAAAATTCCTAAAAAATCGATTTTTTGAAAAATTGTTATGAAATTACTTCCAATTACTAATTGGAACATCTACTTTCTAAAAGTGAAGTCAATTTGAAAATATCTCACTCAATTCTTGAGATATAAACTGCTGAACTTAATTGTGATTCTTCCGATATTTTGTATAAATTTAAAAATTCCTGAAAAATTGATTTTTTGAAAAATTGTTTTGGAATTACTTTCAGTTACTAATTGGAGCATCTACTTTCGAAAAGTGAAGTCAATTTGAAAATATCTCACTTAGTTCTTGAGATATAAGCTGCTGAGCTTAATTGGGATTTTTCCAGTATTTTGTATAAATTTAAAAATTCCTGAAAACTTGATTTTTTTAGGAAGATTGTTATGGAATTACTTTCAGTTACTAATTGGAGCATCTACTTTCGAAAAGTGAAGTCAATTTGAAAATATCTCACTTAGTTCTTGAGATATAAACTGCTGAACTTAATTAGGATTTTTTCGATATTTTGTATAAATTAAAAAATTCATGAAAAATCGATTTTTTGAAAAAGTGTTATGAAATTACTTTTAATTACTAATTGGAGCATCTTCTTTCTAAAAATGAAGTCAATTTGAAAATATCTCACTTAGTTCTTGAGATATAAGCTGTTAAATTTTATTGGTATTTTCCCAATATTTTGTATAAATTTAAAAATTCCTGAAAAATCGATTTTTTGAAAAATTGTTATGAAATTACTTTCAATTACTAAGTGGAACATCTACTTTCTAAAAGTGAACTCAAATTGAAAATATCTCACTTAATTCTTGAAATATAAGCTGTTGAATTTAATTGGTATTTTTCCAATATTTTGTAAAAATTTAAAAATTCCTAAAAAATAGATTTTTTGAAAAATTGTTATGAAATTACTTCCAATTACTAATTGGAACATCTACTTTCTAAAAGTGAAGTCAATTTGAAAATATCTCACTCAATTCTTGAGATATGATCTTCTGAACTTAGTGGGGATTTTTCCAGTATTTTGTATAAATTTAAAAACTCCTGAAACCTCGATTCTTTTATGAAAATTGTTATAAAATTACTTTCAATTACTAATTGGAGCATCTACTTTCTAAAAGTGAAGTCAGTTTGAAAATATTTCACTTAGTTCTTGAGATATAAGCTGTTAAATTTTATTGGTATTTTCGCAATATTTTGTATAAATTTAAAAATTCCTGAAAAATCGATTTTTTGAAAAATTGTTATGAAATTACTTTCGATTACTAATTGGAGCATCTAATTTCTAAAAGTGAAGTCAATTCGAAAATATCTCACTTAGTTCTTGAAATATTAGCTGCTGAACTTAATTGGGACTTATCCAATATTTTGAATAAATTTAAAAATTCTTGAAATATCGATTTTTTGGAAAATTATTACGAAATTAGTTTCAATTACTAATTGGAGCATCTACTTTCTAAAAGTGAAGTCAATTTGAAAATATCTCACTTAGTTCCTGAGATATAAACTGCTGAACTTAATTGGGATTCTTCCGATATTTTGCATAAATTTAAAAATTCCTGAAAAATCGATTTTTTGAAAAATTGTTATAAAATTACTTTCAGTTACTAATTGGAGCATCTACTTCCTAAAAGTGAAGTCAATTTGAAAATATCTCACTTAGTTCTTGAGATATAAGCTGTTAAATTTTATTGGTATTTTCCCAATATTTTGTATAAATTTAAAAATTCCTGAAAAATCGATTTTTTGAAAAATTGTTATGAAATTACTTTCAATTACTAAGTGGAACATCTACTTTCTAAAAGTGAAGTCAAATTGAACATATCTCACTTAATTCTTGAAATATAAGTTGTTGAATTTAATTGGTATTTTTCCAATATTTTGTAAAAATTTAAAAATTCCTAAAAAATCGATTTTTTGAAAAATTGTTATGAAATTACTTTCAATTACTAATTGGAGCATCTACTTTCTAAAAGTGTCGTCAATTTGAAAATATCTCACTTAGTTCTTGAGATATAAGCTGTTGAATTTAATTGGTATTTTTCCAATATTTTGCATAAATTTAAAAATTCCTGAAAAATTGATTTTATGAAAAATTGTTATGAAATTACTTTCAATTTCTAATTGGAGCATCTACTTTCTAAAAGTGTAGTCAATTTGAAAATATCTCACTTAGTTCTTGAGATATAAGCTGTTGAATTTAATTGATATTTTCCCAATATTTTGTATAAATTTAAAAATTCCTGAAAAATTGATTTTTTGAAAAATTGTTATGAAATTACTTTCGATTACTAATTGGAGCATCTACTTTCTAAAGGTGATGTCAATTTGAAAATATCTCACTTAATTCTTGAGATATGATCTTCTGAACTTAGTGGGGATTTTTCCAGTATTTTGTATAAATTTAAAAACTCTTGAAAACTCGATTCTTTTATGAAAATTGTTATGAAATTACTTTCAATTATTAACAGGAGCATCTACTTTCTAAAAGTGAAGTCAATTTGAAAATATCTCACTTAGTTCTTGAGATATAAGCTGTTGAATTTAATTGGTATTTTTCCAGTATTTTGTATAAATTTAAAAACTCCTGAAAACTCGATTCTTTTATGAAAATTGTTATAAAATTACTTTCAATTACTAATTGGAGCATCTACTTTCTAAAAGTGAAGTCAGTTTGAAAATATTTCACTTAGTTCTTGAGATATAAGCTGTTAAATTTTATTGGTATTTTCCCAATATTTTGTATAAATTTAAAAATTCCGGAAAAATCGATTTTTTGAAAAATTGTTATGAAATTACTTTCGATTACTAATTGGAGCATCTAATTTCTAAAAGTGAAGTCAATTCGAAAATATCTGACTTAGTTCTTGAGATATTAGCTGCTTAACTTAATTGGGATTTATCCAATATTTTGAATAAATTTAAAACTTCTTGAAAAATCGATTTTTCAGAAATTTTTAAATTTATACAAAATACTATACTTTTGAAAAATTGTTATGAAATTACTTTCAGTTACTAATTGGAGCATCTACTTTCTAAAAGTAAAGTCAATTTGAAAATATCTCACTTAGTTCTTGAGATATAAGCTGCTGAGCTTAATTGGAATTTTTCCAGTATTTTGTATAAATTTAAAAATTCCTGAACAATCGATTTTTTGAAAAATTCTTAAGAAATTACTTTCAGTTACTAATTGGAGAATCTACTTTCTAAAAGTGAAGTCAATTCGAAAATATCTCACTTCGTTCTTGAGATATTAGCTGCTGAACTTAATTGGGACTTTTCCAATATTTTGAATAAATTTAAAAATTCTTGAAAAATCGATTTTTTGGAAAATTATTACGAAATTAGTTTCAATTATCAATTGGAGCATCTACTTTCTAAAAGTGAAGTCAATTTGAAAATATCTCACTTAGTTCCTGAGATATAAACTGCTGAACTTAATTGGGATTCTTCCGATATTTTGTATAAATTTAAAAATTCCTGAAAAATCGATTTTTTGAAAAATTGTTATGAAATTACTTTCAGTTACTAATTGGAGCATCTATTTTCTAAAAGTAAAGTCAATTTGAAAATATCTCACTTAGTTCTTGAGATATAAGCTTCTGAGCTTAATTGGAATTTTTCCAGTATTTTGTATAAATTTAAAAATTCCTGAACAATCGATTTTTTGAAAAATTCTTAAGAAATTACTTTCAATTACTAATTGGAGCATCTACTTTCTAAAAGTGAAGTCAATTCGAAAATATCTCACTTCGTTCTTGAGATATTAGCTGCTGAACTTAATTGGGACTTTTCCTATATTTTGAATAAATTTAAAAATTCTTGAAAAATCGATTTTTTGGAAAATTATTACGAAATTAGTTTCAATTATCAGTTGGAGTATCTACTTTCTAAAAGTGAAGTCAATTTGAAAATATCTCACTTAGCTCCTGAGATATAAACTGCTGAACTTAATTGGGATTCTTCCCATATTTTGTATAAATTTAAAAATTCCTGAAAAATCGATTTTTTGAAAAATTGTTATGAAATTACTTTCAGTTACTAATTGGAGCATCTACTTTCTAAAAGTAAAGTCAATTTGAAAATATCTCACTTAGTTCTTGAGATATAAACTGCTGAACTTAA
Source organism: Onthophagus sagittarius (assembly GCA_036711965.1). Taxonomy (NCBI): domain Eukaryota; kingdom Metazoa; phylum Arthropoda; class Insecta; order Coleoptera; family Scarabaeidae; genus Onthophagus; species Onthophagus sagittarius. The sequence goes on from JASERS010000005.1 coordinate 34,621,669, forward strand.
TTAGTAGTTTTCCAATATTTTGTATGAATTTTAAAATTCCTGAAAAATCGATTTTTTGAAAAATTGTTATGAAATTACTTTCAGTTACTAATTGGAGCATCTACTTTCTAAAAGTGAAGTTAACTTGAAAATATCTCACTTAGTTCTTGTGATATAAGCTGCTGAGCTTAATTGGATTTTTTCCCGTATGTTGTATAAATTTAAAAATTCCTAAAAAATCGGTTTTTTGAAAAATTGTTATGAAATTATTTTCAATTATTAATTGGAGCATCTACTTTGTAAAAGTGAAGTCGATTTGAAAATATGTCACTTAGTTCCTGAAATATAAGCTGTTGAATTTAATTGGTATTTTTCCAATATTTTGTATAAATTTCGAAATTCCTGAAAAATCGATTTTTTTGAAAAATTGTTATGAAATTACTTTCAGTTACTAATTGGAGCATCTACTTTCTAAAAGTGAAGTCAACTTGAAAATATCTCACTTAGTTCTTGAGATATAAGCTGCTGAGCTTAATTGGAATTTTTCCCGTATTTTGTATAAATTTAAAAATTCCTGAAAAATCGGTTTTTTGAAAAATTGTTATGAAATTATTTTCAATTACTAATTGGAGCATCTACTTTCTAAAAGTGAAGTCAATTTGAAAATATCTCACTTAGTTCTTGAAATATAAGCTGTTGAATTTAATTGGTATTTTTCCAGTATTTTGTATAAATTTAAAAATTCCAAAATTCCACGATTACAGGATCCACGATCAAAAAGTTTAAGAACCATCTATTGGGAAATAGCTAAAGTTAAAGTTTTAATATGAGTGTTATAGATGGCGCTAAATGTATTGAATGAACATAATTCATTCACTTACAGGATCCACGACTTGTTGTTCTTGTTCTCTTTCCTGTTCAGGTGAAGGTTGGTCGGTTTCATCGTCACTAAACTCTTCTACCACACCGTCGCTGAAATAAACGACTCGTTTGGGTACTTTCACTTTGACGTTGGTCGAATTCGATTCAGGGATCTGGGACATTTCCATTTTTTTTTGTTTGTTTATACAATCGCTCACGAACACTAAAAAACTCGGATCCCCCCACCACGGGAAAAATGATACACTTCACCTGTATGTTTATTGTTTACTTTTGTGCGAAGGGTCGTCTAACTTAACGGTAAAATTGTATCGATTCCGTTTCGCCGTTAAAACGGAGTCATCTCTTGACGGAATTTCACAGTTCTATATGGGATAACTGTTCATGAGAGAGTTATTTAGGCTGCGTATGGGTTTGGAGGTCGGATCCACGGCGAGCGAGTTTTCCGTTTATAGAGTTCGAGTTGAGTGAGTTGAGTGTTTGCTTTTGCGCAAGATCGCATTGTAACAAGTATTTTCGTGATAAGGCGATATCGGTTGTGCTAATACTATCTAGATTTAGTGTGTCACCTGTGGTCCTCGTGAGATGTACCTTTAAAAAAATTACCAAAAAGAAACCATAAAAATGCCCACAACGGAAAACGCAACGCTCCAACGGATCCAGAAAGAAATTTCGGAAGTCATCGAGAGAGAGAAGGAGCTAAGAAGCCTCCAAAACGGTAATAACCAAATTAATTTAAACAATAAAAGTGATGAGAGCGATCACGAAAACCAAGTTGAAAAAGTTGATGCACCAACCAGACCAATCCTCCAACATAGCAAATCATTAGGAGCTTATTCATTATCTAACAACTCTAATCCCAACTCCACGTTAAGAAAATTCACCCAAAACCCAGCAGCTAAAGGAGTGATGCACAAATTCATCAAATCAAGAGGAAAACTCACCGCAGCTTCTTTATTGGCATCCCAATCCGCAACATCTTCCCCAAACAACTCAAACTCATCGATTTTAAATCCTAACTCCCAATCCCAAATTTGGAACATCCCCGACACTTTTGAACCACCAAAAATTTTGGATCCCTCCCAATGTATTAGAAAAGGTTTTATTCCGTTCGAAGAAAAACTAAAAAAGGAATTGGAAGATTTGCACTTGAGGGAGATGGAGTTAAGGTCTGAAAGGAGGAAATCGCAACCCGATTTTAGTTCTTTGGTTGAGATTGAACCACCCCCGCTCTTAGCGGAAGTTGGGATGAAAAAGGCGAGATCGATGGCTCAGCTTTATAATCCTGAAGAATATAACAGCCTTAGTCCCGGAGGTTCTAACTTAAAAGCTGCGCGATCTTTGGCCGCACTTTGCGACACGAACGAAGAGGAACTTGACGCGCCTGGATCGCATTTTTTGATAAATCAATTTGAAGAGTTGATTCAAAAGAATCAAGGTGTTAGGTGTTGATTGGAATTGTTGTTAAGTCGCAGTATTAAATTGAGATTCCTATTTTTTGTCTTATTGCTAAAAAAAATTAAAAAGATAAAAATTTGTTTAGATTTAGATTAGAGTACAAAAATTTTGTAGCTTTCTTTCTTCACAGGGTTTAATTTTTTGTGTGTTAATATTGAATTCCCACTTTAATATTTCAATTTTTGTATTTATTAAAAATATTTATTGGGAATTTAATCAATTTTTCGTTAGTTTTTTTTTTGAGATTAACATAAACCTGCTAGTCTTTCGAGTTTTTTTTATTGTATTAATATTTTTGTTTTAAAATACACCGCTTCCAGTGAATTCCAAAGCCGCTTGTTTTACTGCCGTAATCAACGAAAATAATTAATAATTTCGATAACGATCGCTGATAAGAACGGGTCTAATCGATGTAACGCATTTTACACTTAAAACAATTCAACAAAACGGTAAAAACGTTTTTCGTTTCAGTGGTTTTTTCTTTTTCGATTTTTTTCCTTGAATAAATTGTTGTATCAGTTGTTGAATAAAAGTATTTTATCTATCGTTTATGAGTATTATTTTTTTGACTCTTAATTAGAAGTATTATAATGTATGATTAATGATTAGCATGATTATTTCAACATTTTGTTATCATTTAGAGCAATCGATCAACCTGAAGGTTTTGACGACAAATGAATTCACATCAATTATTTTTATTTATATGACCATTCCTTTATTTTTTGCTAAACAAACTAGTATTATAGTATATCTCCAGATAGAGTTACAAAGAGGAAAAAATATTATTACTGATTTTTTTAACTTATATATTATCAGTGCCAAATGTCAAGGCCCCCAATTTTAGAGATCGATATTTCCGAAATCGCTCAATAAAAAAAATTGCGATAGAATTTATTGTAATCACTGAACATTTTCGTATATCATAGGTTAATTGGAAAATGTTAGGATTCGCGGTTTTTCTATTATCGCAAGTTAATTGAAAAAAGTATTCGATTTCGAATACTAACATAACAAAGTAACGTAACTAACGTGACAAAGTTCGCTTTCGAACTTTGTCTACTTTGCGATTGTTTTTCTCAAAAACTATTTAACAAAAAATTTCATTCAAATTTGAAAATTTTTGAACCCAATGTGTTCTTAATGTGAGACATGTTTTATTTTATCGATTTTCTCTATAGTTTCGCGATTTAGTAAGATGCACTTATTTCGAAAACCACTATGCAGATTTCAACGCGATTTTTACTAAAATGTGTTTAATAATGTTAAATGTCGAATTCCGTTCAAAATAAGGGCTCCATATTTTTTTAAGAACGATTTAATGGGAATACAAGTTAAAGAGAAACTCGGGGGAGAGGTGCTCATTAGAGAGAGTTCATTTTGAAAAACTGATTACGAAATCCGACAAACGACATTGTTTAACATTTTGGTAAAAACCGCGTTGAAATCCATCCAGTCGTTTTCGAAATATCCGCATCTTACTAAACCGCGATATTCCGCGAAACTATTTGGAATATCGACAAAATAAAATATGCCCCACATACAAAAGACATCGGGTTACCACTAATTCAAATTTAAAACATATTCGTAAAATAATTTTTGAGGAAAAAAATCGCAAAGTTATCAAAAGATTGAGGCACTCTCAAAAATCGGGTACTTTTTTCAATTAACTCGTGATAGAAGAAAAACTATGAATCCGAAAATTACCAAATTAACGTATGATACACAGAAATATTCATTGATTACAGTAAAATTTACCGCATTTTTGTTCATCGAGCGATTTCGAAGATATCGATCTATAAAGTGAGGGGCCTTGACTTTTGGCACGGATAATAAGCATAAATAATGTTCAATATATTTTTCTAAACTGAAAATTTTTCAAGTTCAGTTTATAAAATGTAACCATAGAAACTATAAAATTAAGTTTTTCCATGTAATATAAATCAGTGGCGTATCCAGAAAGTGTATTTAGGGGGACAAAGCCAAACTTTGTGAATCAAAACTAAAGATAATATATATATATATATGCTACTAATCTACCAAAATTAAAACAGTCTATCAAAAACTTAAATTCTTTGAAAAATATAAGCCGGGATATAAAAACTACAAAAATTTAAAAATTGAGCACCACTTATGTCTAAATTTTTGAAGGTTGCTTTTAAAGCTTTCCACACTACGCAAAATAATATATGCAATCTAATAACAAATGGAAAAACAAAAGGAAAGAAAATAGTTAAAGTTGTTTAGAAAAAAGATAGTTACTAAGACGAACCCTGAATATGGCACTAGAAGAAGCCTTCCTGATCTCAAGAGGAAGTCCATTCCATAATGATATTGCACGTATATTGTATGAATTATGGACAATGTAGAGTCCATCAAAACACCGAGATTTTTAACAACCTCTGAAAACTCAATTTTGTGGTCGGATTTTTTTTTCAGTGAACGAGAACCAAATGCAATGGCCCGATTCAATCTCAATCCATCCTGCTGCGACCATACAAGTACACCTTCTAGGTCATGATTAAGGCGATATATTGCTTGCGGAAACTCCTCCTAAGAAGTGCTGATATAAATTTGGAGAACATCAGTATACAGGTGAATAATGAGATAATTGTAAATACACCAGTCGTTCAAGTGCCTTTGACATTCTAGAAAGAACAGAAATCGGGTGGTAATCACAATAAGAAGAAGTAGGATTCTTCACCTTAGGAATCGGCAGCATAAGTGCCAATTTCCAAGCCGAAGGAAAACGAGATACTTTAATAGAATCCTTAAAGATGTGAGTTATGGGAGGAGTAAATCCAATACAGGTGGGAGTAAGTCCAACCCAATTCCAGTCCGTTTCCACATTCGAAGAACACGAATATGTCGAAGCTGTCCACACCTCATCCATGTCAATCAGGGACAACGAACAGTCAGAGTCTGTAGCAGTTGCAGCAACAATATCCCGAATCAGAAGTGCTCTCGTAGCATGATTCGTCATTACTGGGGATTGCGCAAAATAAGACGCTAAGAATTCACAGTTATGAGAGAGACATTTAGAACTAGAATCAACAATGCCAAGAGATCTCATCATTCTTCAGAATTTCGCTCATGCATAAGTGATCTGATCTCTTCACAAATCCATGGAGCAGGAAAATGTTTGACATTCCTTCGCCTAAGCGGTGCATGCTTATCATATAAGTTAATGATCTCGCGACTAAGATAATCGACCTTCGAATTGACATCCGCCATAAGATACAATGGTTGCCAATCAATCAAATTCTGCATCAGACAGAAGAACATCCTGATCACAATGCCTGCGCCCCCGATAAGTAAGAGTTACAGTACAGATAAGTTCACTGATTACAGTAAAATTTACCGCATTTTTATTTATCGAGCGATTTCGAAGATATCGATCTATAAAGTGAAGGCCTTGACTTTTGGCACGGATAATAAGCATAAATAATGTTCAATATATTTTTCTAAACTGAAAATTTTTTCAAGTTCAGTTTATAAAATGTAACCATAGAAACTATAAAATTAAGTTTTTCCATGTAATATAAATCAGTGGTGTATCCAGAAAGTGTATTTAGGGGGACAAAGCCAAACTTTGTGAATCAAAACTAAAGATAATATAATATATATATGCTACTAATCTAGCAAAATTAAAACAGTCTATCAAAAACTTAAATTCTTTGAAAAATATAAGCCGGGATATAAAAACTACAACAAATTTAAAAATTGAGCACCACTTATGTCTAAATTTTTGAAGGTTGCTTTTAAAGCTTTCCGCACTACGCAAAATAATATAATAATAATAAGGAAATTTAAATTTTTTAAAATACGAAGATGCAATCTAATAACAAATGGAAAAACAAAAGGAAAGAAAATAGTTAAAGTTGTTTAGCAAAAAGATAGTTACTAAGACGAACCCTGAATATGGCACTAGAAGAAGCCTTCCTGATCTCAAGAGGAAGTCCATTCCATAATGATATTGCACGTATATTGTATGAATTATGGACAATGTAGAGTCCATCAAAACACTGAGATTTTTAACAACCTCTGAAAACTCAATTTTGTGGTCGGATTTTTTTTTTCAGTGGACGAGAACCAAATACAATGGCCCGATTCAATCTCAATCCATCCTGCTGCGACCATACAAGTACACCTTCTAGGTCATGATTAAGGCGATATATTGCTTCAGGAAACTCCTCCCAAGAAGTGCTGGTATAAATTTGGAGATCATCAGTATAAAGGTGATAAATGAGGATATGCTCAGAATCATAATGAGATAATTGTAAATACACCAGTTGTTCAAGTGCCTTTGACATTCTAGAAAGAACAGAAATCGGGTGGTAATCACAATAAGAAGAAGTAAAATTCTTCACCTTAGGAATCGGCAACATAAGTGCCAATTTCCAAACCGAAGGAAAACGAGATACTTTAATGAATACTTAAAGATGTGAGTTATAGGAGGAATAAATCCAATACAGGTAGGAGTAAATTCAACCCAATTCCAGTCCGTTTCTACGTTGGAAGAACGCGAATATGTCAAAGTTGCCCACACCTCATCCATGTCAATCAGGGACAACGAAAAGTCAGAGTCTGTAGCAGTTACAGCAACAATATCCCGAATCAGAAGTACCCTCGTAGCATGATTCGTCATTACTGGGGATTGAGCAAAATAGGACACTAAGAATTCACAGTTATGAGAGAGACATTTAAAACTAGAGTCAACAATGTCAAGAGATCTCATCATTACCCAGAATTTCGCTCACGCATAAGTGATCTGATCTCTTCACAAATCCATGGAGCAGGAAAATGTTTGACATTCCTTCGCCTAAGCGGTGCATGCTTATCGTATAAGTTAATGATCTTGCGACTAAGATAATCGACCTTCGAATTGACATCTGCCATAAGATACAATGGTTACCAATCAATCAAATTCTGCATCAGACAGAAGAACATCCTGATCACAATGCCTGCGCCCCCGATAAGTAAGACTTACAGTACAGATAAGTTCATTGATTACTGTAAAATTTACCGCATTTTTATTTATCGAGCGATTTCGAAGATATCGATCTATAAAGTGAGTGCCTTGACTTTTGGTACGGATAATAAGCATAAATAATGTTCAAATATATTTTTCTAAGCTGAAAATTTTTCAAGTTCAGTTTATAAAATGTAACCATAGAAACTATAAAATTAAGTTTTTCCATGTGATATAAACCAGTGGCGTATCCAGAAAGTGTACTTAGGGGGACAAAGCCAAACTTTGTGAATCAAAACTAAAGATAATATAATATACATATGCTACTAATCTACCAAATTTAAAACAGTCTATCAAAAACTTAAATTCTTTGAAAAATATAAGCCGGAATATAAAAACTACAACAAATTTAAAAATTGAGCACCACCTATGTCTAAATTTTTGAAGGTTGCTTTTAAAGCTTTCCGCACTACGCAAAATAATATAATAATAATAATAAGGAAATTTAAATTTTTTAAAATACGAAGATGCAATCTAATAACAAATGGAAAAACAAAAGGAAAGAAAATAGTTAAAGTTGTTTAGAAAAAAGATAGTTACTAAGACGAACCCTGAATATGGCACTAGAAGAAGCCTTCCTGATCTCAAGAGGAAGTCCATTCCATAATGATATTGCACGTATATTGTATGAATTATGGACAATGTAGAGTCCATCAAAACACCGAGATTTTTAACAACCTCTGAAAACTCAATTTTGTGGTCGGATTTTTTTTCAGTGGACGAGAACCAAATACAATGGCCCGATTCAATCTCAATCCATCCTGCTGCGACCATACAAGTACACCTTCTAGGTCATGATTAAGGCGATATATTGCTTGCGGAAACTCCTCCTAAGAAGTGCTGATATAAATTTGGAGAACATCAGTATAAAGGTGAATAATGAGATAATTGTAAATACACCAGTCGTTCCAGATCGTGCCAGATAATAAGCATAAATAATGCTCAAACATATTTTTCCAAATTGAAAATTTTTCAAGTTCAATTTATAAAATGTAACCATAGAAACTATGAAATTAAGTTTTTTCATGTGATATAAACCAGTGGCGTATCCAGAAAGTATACTTAGACGGATAAAGCCAAACTTTGTGAATCAAAACTAAAGATAATATAATATACATATGCACTAATCTACCAAAATTAAAACAGTCTATCAAAAACTTATATTCTTTGAAAAATATAAGCCGGGATATAAAAACTACAACAAATTTAAAAATTGGGCAGCACTTATGTCTAAATTTATGAAGGTGGCTTTTAAAGTTTTCCACACTACGCAAAATAATATAATAATAATAAGGAAATTTAAATTCTTTAAAATACGAAGATGCAATCTAATTACAAATGGAAAAACAAAAGATTTTGCACGTATATTGTATGAATTATGAACAATGTAGAGTCCATCAAAACACCGAGATTTTTACCAACCTCTGAAAACTCAATTTTGATGCCATCAAGTACCAATTTACAATTAGTGAAATTATTTTTTGCTTAGCAGTGGACGAGAACCAAATACAATGGCCCGATTCAATCTCAAACCATCCTACTGCAACCATACAAGTAACGTGTACTAGGTCATGATTAAGGCGATATATTGGTTCCGGAAACTCCTTCCAAGAAGTGCTGGTATAAACTTGGAGATCATCAGTATAAAGGTTTTTGTAACTATAAATACAGCAGTCGTTCAAGTGCCTTTGACATTCTAGAAAGAACAGAAATCGGGTGGTAATCACAATAAGAAGAAGTAGGATTCTTCACCTTAGGATTCGCAGCATAAGTGCCAATTTCCAAGCCGAAGGAAAACGAGATACTTTAATAGAATCCTTAAAGATGTGAGTTATGGGAGGAGTAAATCCAATACAGGTGGGAGTAAGTCCAACCCAATTCCAGTCCGTTTCCACGTTCGAAGAACACGAATATGTCAAAGCTGTCCACACCTCATCCATGTCAATCAGGGACAACGAAAAGTCAGAGTCTGTAGCAGTTGCAGCAACAATATCCCGAATCAGAAGTGCTCTCGTAGCATGATTCAGACAGAGAATCATGAGACATTTAGAACTAGAATCAACAATGCCAAGAGATCTCATCATTCTCCAGAATTTCGCTCACGCATAAGTGATCTGATCTCTTCACAAATCCATGGAGCAGGAAAATGTTTGACATTCCTTCGCCTAAGCGGTGCATGCTTATCATATAAGCTAATGATCTTTCTGCATCAGACAGAAGAACATCCTGATCACAAAGCCTGCGCCCCCAATAAGTAAGAGTTACAGTACAGATAAGTTCATTGATTACAGTAAAATTTACCGCAATTTTATTTATCGAGCGATTTCGAAGATATCGATCTATAAAGTGAGGGGCCTTGACTTTTGGCACGGATAATAAGCAGTGTTCAAATATATTTTTCTAAATTGAAAATTTTTCAAGTTCAGTTTATAAAATGTAACCATAGAAACTATAAAATTAAGTTTTTCCATGTGCTATAAACCAGTGCCGTATCCAGAAAGTGTACTTAGGAGGACAAAGCCAAACTTTGTGAATCAAAACTAAAGATAATATAATATACATATGCTACTAATCTACCAAATTTAAAACAGTCTATCAAAAACTTAAATTCTTTGAAAAATATAAGCCGGGATATAAAAACTACAACAAATTTTAAAATTGGGCACCACTTATGTCTAAATTTTTGAAGGTGGCTTTTAAAGCTTTCCACACTACGTAAAATAATATAGTAATAATAACAAAATTTAAATTTTTTAAAATAGAAAGATGCAATCTAATTAAAAATGAAAAACAAAAGGAAAAAAAATAATAATTAAAGTTGTTTAGAAAAAAAATAGTTACTATAACGAACCCTGAATATGGCACTAGAAGAAACCTTCCTGATCTCAAGAGGAAATCCATTCTAAAGTGATATTGCACGTATATTGTATGAATTATGGACATCCACCAAAACACCGAGATTTTTAACAACCTCTGAAAACTCAATTTTGTTGAAATCAAGTACCAATTTACAATTAGTGAACTTATTTATTTCTGACTGGACGAGAACCAAATACAATGGCCCGATTCAATCTCAATCCATCCTGCTGCGACCATACAAATACACGTTCTAAGTCATAATTAAGGCGATATATTACTTCCGGAAACTCCTCCCAAGAAGTCAAAGGTGATGAATGAGGTTTTGCTCAGAATGATAATGAGATAATTGTAAATACATCAGTCATTCAAGCGACTTTGACATTCTAGAAAGAACAGAAATCGGGCGGTAATCACAATAAGAAGAAGTGGGATTCTTCACCTTAGGAATCGGCACCATAAGTGCCAATTTCCAAGCCGAAGGAAAACGAGATACTTTAATACAATCCTTAAAGATGTGAGTTATGGGAGGAGTAAATCCAATACAGACAGGAGTAAGTCCAACCCAATTCCAGTTCGTTTCCACGTTGGAAGAACGCGAATATGTCAAAACTGCCCACACCTCATCCATGTCAATCAGGGACAACGAAAAGTCAGAGTCTGTAGCAGTTGCAGCAACAATATCCCGAATCAGAAGTGCCCTCGTAGCATGATTCGTCATTATTGGGGATTGAGCAAAACAGGACACTAAGAATTCACAGTTATGAGAGAGACATTTAGAACTAGAATCAACAATGCCAAGAGATCTCATCATTCTCCAGAATTTCGCTCACGCATAAGTGATCTGATCTCTTCACAAAACCATAGAGCAAGAAAATGTCTGGCATTCCTTCGCCTAAGGGAAGGAATAATACAATGGTTGCCAGTCAATCAATTCTGCATCAGACAGAAGAACATCCTGATCACAATGCCTGCGCCCCCGATAAGTAAGAGTTACAGTACAGATAAGTTCATTGATTACAGTAAAATTTACCACATTTTTATTCATCGAGCGATTTCGAAGATATCGATCTATAAAGTGAGGGGCCTTGACTTTTGGCACGGATAATAAGCATAAATAATGTTCAAATATATTTTTCTAAATTGAAAATTTTTCCAGTTCAATTTATAAAATGTAACCATAGAAACTATAAAATTAAGTTTTTCCATGTGATATAAACCAGTGGCGTATCCAGAAAGTGTACTTAGGGGGGCAAAGCCAAACTTTCTTTGTAAATCAAAACTAAAGATAATATAATATACATATGCTACTAATCTACCAAAATTAAAACAGTCTATCAAAAACTTAAATTCTTTGAAAAATATAAGCCGGGATATAAAAACTACAACAAATTTAAAAATTGGGCACCACTTATATCTAAATTTTTGAAGGTGGCTTTTAAAGCTTTCCACACTACGCAAAATAATATAATAATAATAAGGAAATTTCAATTTTTTAAAATACGAAGATGCAATCTAATTACAAATGGAAAAACAAAAGGAAAAAAAATAGTTAAAGTTGTTTAGAAAAAAGATAGTTACTAAGACGAACCCTGAATATGGCACTAGAAGAAGCCTTCCTGATCTCAAGAGGAAGTCCATTCCATAATGATATTGCACGTATATTGTATGAATTATGGACAATGTAGAGTCCATCAAAACACCGAGATTTTTAACAACCTCTGAAAACTCAATTTTGATGCTATCGAGTACCAGTTTACAATTAGTGAAATTATGTTTTGCTTAGCAGTGAACGAGAACCAAATACAATGGCCCGATTCAATCTCAATCCATCCTGCTGCGACCATACAAGTACACGTTCTAGGTCATGATTAAGGCGATATATTGGTTCCGGAAACTCCTTCCAAGAAGTGCTGGTAAAAATTTGGAGATCATCATAAGTGCCAATTTCCAAGCCGAAGGAAAATGAGATACTTTAATAGAGTCCTTAAAGATGTGAGTTGTGGGAGGAGTAAATCCAATACAGGTGGGAGTAAATCCAACCCAAGTCCAGTCCGTTTCCACTTTGGAAGAACGCGAATATGTCAAAGTTGCCCCCACCTCATCCATGTCAATCAGGGACAACGAAAATTCAGAGTCTGTAGCAGTTACAGCAACTATATGCCGAATCAGAAGTACCCTCGTAGCAGGATTCGTCATTATTGGGGATTGAGCAAAATAGGACGCTAAGAATCCACAGTTATGAGAGAGACATTTAGAACTAGAATCAACAATGCCAAGAGATCTCATCATTCTCCAGAATTTCGCTCACGCATAAGTGATCTGATCTCATCACAAAACCATAGATCAAGAAAATGTCTGGCATTCCTTCGCCTAAGCGGTGAATGCTTATCATATAAGCTAATGATCTTGCGACTAAGATAATCGACCTTCGAATTGACATCCGCCATAAGATACAATGGTTGCCAGTCAATCAATTCTGCATCAGACAGAAGAACATCCTGATCACAATGCCTGCGCCCGCGATAAGTAAGTCAACAAAAGTAATATCAACTGAAATTTGTTGTATTAGATTGTCATTAGTATTTCTCATAATTTGTGAAACCATATATTTTATGATATTCAATACAAGTGTTGTGAATGCTTCAAAACATGGCTTCTACTCATAAACAAATTACACCATGTATCTCATTAAAATCTGTTGAGATATAGCAAAAAATGTGATTTTTTTCAAGAACTTTGGCCATCAATAACTCACAAATGAGACACTTTTTTAAATCAATTTTAATCTTTTGGATCAAAGAATATTGCTGTACTGATGAAGAAGAAACCTGGAAGAAAATCGAACTAAGAGAGTTCATCATTTTTAACAAGAATTTCGGGTGAATGTTTGGGCTGGAACCATGGATGGGTTCGTTCTTGGCACATTTATTTTAATGGAGCGAATTATTTAGATTTTTTAGATTGATTGAACTTCAACCTCTTCTCCTTAGATGAGACATATTCTTCCCTTCATAATACCATGGATATATGAGACTTAAACATCATATTTCCACATCGATGGATTAAGAGACGAGGAAGGAACGCCAAAATGCGGCGGCCTGACAGATTTTCTGGTCTAATATACAGGTGTCTCACGTAACTGGTTCATTAGAACTTTTTTAGGTTCCACTATTCGTAGAGGCTTGAAATTTTGGTAACATGGGTTGTTCATTCCGATCTATTAATCTAAAATATTTTCAAGATGGCCGCTACTTCTGGTCTACCGGAAGTAGACTGCAACTTCGTTCTTTTAAATGGAATGCTATAGTTTTTATTACATCACTCAATTACACATAAGAAAATATGTTGACTTTGATAACAGTTGTTGGTGCCTACCGTTTTTTGTTTTCGAGTTATTTTGATTTTAAGTGTTTTTTGGCAAATATCACCATGCTTTTTACAAGCCCATATCTCAGCCAACGTTAACTCAAAAACGTTTTGCATTGGTGCGATAACTCTTCATATGCCGCTAAATAGATAGTCGCTTGTTATATCAGTATATCTTATACAGGCTGGTCAAAAATTGAGTTACCGTTTCTCTGTACTCAATTGCGTGAAAGTCGAAAATTTTAAATGGAACGCCCCATATTTTCATACCCTATCAGAAAGGAAATTTAATTCTCTACAAATTATCTATAAATATTCCTATACCTATTTATTATAGTTTTCTTGCTATTGAGGAATTTATCACAATCATAGGTAAAATGCTAGAAACCGTCTGTGTTTTTGTTAGAAGGCCATGACATTTTGACAGTTTTTTGTTTAATTTATTTAAATTATTATTAGTATTATTTCTACAATGAACTGTGATTGAATAAACTTTAGATTGCTAGCTGTAATTTACCAAAAATAACCAAAAGAAAACCGAATAAATAAAACAATGAAAAACAACAATTTAATGATAAAAATTAAAATCAATAACATAAAAGAATGAAAAACTGAAAATTACAAAAATAAATTATGGGAATTTAGTTCTCTACAAACTATTTAGATACTTGCGCCTATTTGTTGTAGTTGCCCTCATATTTGGAAATTAATGGACGCATGCAATGCTGGAAGCTTCTTGTTTTTATGTTAGAAAGCCATGGAGTTTTGATAGCTTTTCAACCATATTTATGTTATTGTTATCATTACTTAGTTGTGTCATCACTTACGCCAACATTTTAAATTTGTCTTATATTCATGGCGGGTGTAATAAAGTTTTGGATAGGATAAGATACGTATCTCTTAGTTTTGGAAAGATCAAAATAACAAGAAAACATAAATTTCTATAACCAGCAGCTTAAGATAATAGAATAAATGTTTTGTCATATTTTATTGCTTTACCAAATTCTTCGGTAAGAGGTGCTTCGGTCGATTTAGATGAATAATATTTTACAAAAAAGCACCGTAAATAAATAAACTGAACTCTCTAGGAACATCTCGTGCATCATTACGTCGAATATTACGCCATATCATTGCTTTTCATTGTTTCATTTATGCGTTCTTTTGCTGGTTATTTTTGGCAAATAAAAGCTAACAAACTCAAGTTTATTCAATCGCAGATCGTTCTAGAAATAATACCAATGATAATTTAAATAAATTAAACAATAAACTGTCAAAATATCATAGCCTTCTAATAAAAACACGACCGGCTTCCCGCATTTTGTGTAGGATTTTGATAAAATACTCAATATGAAGAAAACTATAATAAATAGGTATAGCAATATTCATAGATAATTTGTAGAGAATTAAATTCCCGTTTAGATAGGCTAAAAGGATATGGTGCGCTCCATTTGAAATTTTCGACTTTCTCGCAATTGAATACAGCGAAATGGTAATTCAATTTTTGACCATACTGTATTAGGTACATTGATATAACAAGTGACAATCTATTTAACAGCATATGACGAGTTATTGTACCAATGCAAAACATTTTTGAATTAACGTCGGCTGAGATATGGGCTTGTAAAGACCATGGTGATATTTGCCAAAAAGCACTTAAAATCAAAATAACTCGAAAACAAAAAACGATAGATACCAACAACTGTTATCAAAGTCAACATATTTTCTTACATGTAATTGAATGGTGGAACTATAGTGGAACTATAGCATTCCATTTAAAATAACGAAGTTGAGGTCTACTTCCGGTAGACCGGAAGTGGTGGCCATCTTGAAAATATTTTAGATTAATAGATCGGAATGAACAACCCGTGATACCAAAATTTCAAGCCTCTACGAATAGTGTAACCCAAAAAAGTTCTAATGAACCAGTTACGTGAGACACCCTGTATACAGATTTATTTTTATGTGGAACATTGAACTCAAAGATTTATACAAAACCTATAAACATCGAGGAGTAACTAAGGCCAAGAAGTTTTGATTAATTTTTTGCATTTTGATTGCAATTACATCCAAGAGATTTAAAATGTCGGTAAATAATCAGCGAGTATTAAAAAAAAACAATAAATCGTTATTCTCCGATCAATAAAAAGTTCTGCTAATTGTTATGCGGTGATGGTGAAGAAGTTACCACTTGCCTATTGTGGATAGACATGAATATTTCATCAAAACATACTTTCTACTCATAAACAAATATACCGTGAATATCATTAATCATTAAAACTCATTAAGTCGGATAGAAGCATTATCAAGTTTTCTAGAAGTATTTCAAGTCTTCTGGAAGCAAGGTTAAGTCTCCTAGAATCATTTCAAATCTTTTGAAAGCTTTTCAAGTCTTCTAGAAGCAGTATGAAATCTCCTAGAAGCATTTCAAGTCTTATTGAAGCAATGCAATTCTTCTGGAAGCAATATCAAGCCGCCTAGAAGCATTTCAAGTCTTGCGCAAGCATGTCAAACATTCTGGCAGCAATATCAAATCTCCTAAAAGTATTTTAAGTCTTCTGGAAGTATATCAAGTCTTTTAGAATCAGTATTAAGCAGCTAGATGTAGTATCAAGTTTTCTGGAAGTAGTTCAAGACTTCTGGAAATAATATTAAGTCTTCTAAAAGCATTTTAAGTCTTCTAGAAGCACTATCTAATATCTAAAAAACGCTTCTAGGAGAAGCGTTTTAAGTCTTATGGAAGCAATATTAATCTCCTAAAAGCATTTCAAGTTTTGCGGAAGCATTTCAAACATTCTAGCAACAATATCAAGTCTTCTAAAAGCATTTCAAGTCTTATGGAAGCACTTCAGGTTTTCTGGAAGCATTTACCACTATTACCACAGAATTCATATGCCATACTTAGTCCGTTGTGATCCTTCAGACTCCTAATAATAGTAATCTTAGGATATCTCTACTCTGAACACATGAACCCTAAATGACATATAACTGTGGGGTAAACTTGAAAATCCTTTATATCAAATCCTAACGTCCATCTACGAAATTCTGGATTCCCTCTTAGTAAAAATATTGTATCTTATACGAAATGTTTGCAAGTCTATGACTAATCTTCTGAAAATCGCAAAAAACTTAGATATGACTCAAATAAATCGTGTTTCGATTAAATCTGTTACAAATCTAAAGTGTATTAAAAATTATTTTTAAAATACAACACAAATCATTTTGTTATAAATGCTATAACTTAATCTGTTCCAAAAATAGAATTTAATAGGTATCAAAATGAAAATGAAATGGAATACAAAAATTTGCCTATTAATTTTTTTCATAATAAAGTGTTTCGTAATAAAGATGAAATTAACTTTTGCAATTGTTTAAAATCATATTAACATCATATTAAAATAAAAGTACTTGTTTTTGGGTTGATTTCCAATTGTTTCAGAACTTAGTCATTCAAATCAACATTTCGGAAAAAATAATAATCTTTCGAAAGAAATAGTTGATATTTAAAATGATGTATGATAGAAAAACTGAATTATAGAATCACGTAACCACACAACATTTGCGAAATATCCATAGATCTTGATAAAACACTGCTTCCAGTTACGCAATGTTTTCACAATCTCATATCTAAATGTGTATCATGATTGTAGACATATACAACACTTGATTAATTCTTAATCTCGCTTTAAATTGCCAGTTTAAGATAACCACTTCCTCTAAGGCAATTTAATTGAACTTCGTGCTTGAACGTCATTTATTGAATTATTATACAGTATGTCGCAGGATAAATCCCCGGAAAATCTAATAATAAATTTTGCGTTAGATACTGTTTTTAAGTACTGTTTTTAAGTAAAAATTAAACTATTTTTCTAAATTAAAAATTTTTCAAGTGTTTGCAGTTATGGAAACCATAAAAGTTACTACTTCTGTTGACATCTAGAAACATTTGGGTTAACCTCATGTCCAATTAACTAGTAAGGGTTTAGCCGTCTTAAGACATGTATGGCTAAACCCTAATGTTTATAGTTCTAGGTCTAGTGTTAGTTCAGAAGGTGTGCTGTAAGTTCTGTAGGCTGTAGAGTTAAGCAAGAATTGATTTGGGTTTAGCCGTACGTCTTCATGTTAGTTTTAGTTTTACTTCAATTAAAATATGAAATACACAGGGTTGCCAAAGTAGTTTGTAAAGTACTTTATTTCAGAAAGTATTCATTGTAAAGGCCTTCGTTAAAAAAATGTCTTCGAATGTACAGCTAAACCTTTTTTTTTGCGCAGAGAAGGGGAAACTGCGTTGCACACCCCGATCCTTCTACGTCCTTTCCTGTGCAGAAACTGCTTCATCAGGTTTTGAACATCACACAGGCGGCGGTATCTAAATTGTCTATCTTTCCAGATGATAGGTTCATCCTCTGTGCTCGCATCAGTCTTTTCTAAAGCATCACTATACATATATAGACAAAACAATTCTCTAATTTATTGAAAATACTTAATAGGCATACCCGGAAGAGGAAGCCATTACCCCCTAATATTCCTTTTCCGCTAACGCTTCTTCTTAAGTCACCTTCGAGTGAATTCCACTTGATACTTCAATTCTCATATCCCATTCTTCTTCTCATGTGACCTATTACCCTCCATGCAAAACTCTCCACACCCATCCATGGACCATCGCTCTCCAACAGTTCATCAATGATCTTCTCCCAAGTTTCCTTCACATCTCCTCTCTTGCTTGATTCCATCTTACACATCTAACGACGGTGTACTGTACGTCATCGATCTCTGGACACTACCAACATACCGGGGAGGCAACCTTCTTAAACTCATATAGGTATTGTTTAAAGCATCCATGACCTGTTAATATTTAGGTGAGGTGATAGCTCACTTCTCCCCATCGTCTATTCACTCAGGGTCACATCTCTCATTATCCATCTGGAGAGTTTCCGCCTCCCCTTGCGATCTCTCCTGTCACTTGCTCAGAGCCTCCCTTTACAGTTCACCCTTCTATCTCTCTTCTTCGAACGATTCCGCTCTTTTCCAGACCATTATTTCAACTGGCGGCCCTCCACCCACCAGCTTATGCACTTGTTGTTGTAATCAGCAGTCTTTAGATTTTTGTAAAGCTTATCACCAATTTTTTTATTGCGCATGTTTCTCGCCAAGTTCTGCATCCGAACATCCCTGGTGAAGTCTTCCAGTAATTTAGAAGATCTTCTGCTCGTAGATCAGATATCTTTCGTTTAGATAAGCCTGTATCGTATACAAGGTGTAATTTAAGTGATGACTTTAATTTCAAGGGATTATTCCTTGTTATTTTTTAAGCACAAAAGTTTACATAAACATAGGTCCGCAAATGCTTCGTTTCCGAGATATAGGGTGTCAAAGTTGAGAAAATAAATAATAATAATAATACATAAAATATATTATTATTATTAATATATATATATATAAAATTTTCGCATTAACGCATTAGAATTTGGTTACTACCGTATAACGTCAAAATCTCTAAAACATCATAATTGATGTTTTATTGCAAAACTTTTTCATAATTCAAAAATCAAAATAGATGATCAAAGACCTCATTCGTGAAAATTGTTCATAATGGTGTGGAAAAGCATAATTCATAACCAGTTACAAACTGAAAATAAAGAATTTGCAAAAATACAGAATACAGAAAAATTCAGTACAATAATTAATCACAATTCAAAACCTAAAATAGATAGAAAGATACTTTTTGCATAAGTATTGGAGATATTGGGGAATAAACTGGGGAATTGTTAAAAAATTTGCAAAAGTGTAATCATTAGAGTTTTTAAAAGAAAATTGTCTAATATTACACAATTGTGTTTTTTAAATTATAAACATATTTTTGATTCATTTCTAGTTTCAAACTTACGTATTTTTTTTAATTAAATAATAAAAATCAAACCACGTATCTTTCACAATCAACTTTAAGAAAGAAATATTTAATAGAAGATAAATTAAATTGATTCTGCTTAGTAATTGAAAGAAATGTTATAACAATTTTTCAAAAAATCGATTTTT
The DNA here is from genome assembly GCA_036711965.1 of Onthophagus sagittarius. Classification (NCBI taxonomy): domain Eukaryota; kingdom Metazoa; phylum Arthropoda; class Insecta; order Coleoptera; family Scarabaeidae; genus Onthophagus; species Onthophagus sagittarius. Next base: position 34,641,272 of record JASERS010000005.1, read on the forward strand.
CAGGAATTTGTAAATTTATACAAAATATCTGAAGAATCCTGATTAAGCTCAGCAGCTTATATCTCAAGAATTAAGTGAGATATATTCAAATTGACTTCACTTTTAGAAATTAGATGCTCCAATTAGTAACTGAAAGTAATTTTATAAAAATTTTTCAAAAAATCGTGTTTTCAGGAATTTTTAAACTTGTACAAAATATTGGAAAAATCCCAACTAAGTTCAGAAGATTATATCTCAAGAACTAAGTGAGATATTTTCAAATTGACTTCACTGTTAGAAAGTAGATGCTCTAATTAGTAATTGAAAGTAATTTCATAACAATTTTCCTAAAAAAATGGAGTTTTCAGGAATTTTTAAATTTATACAAAATACTGCAAAAATCCCAATTAAACTCAGCAGCTTATGTCTCAAGAATTAAGTGAGATATTTTCAAATTGACATCACCTTTAGAAAGAAGATGCCCCAATTAGTAATTGAAAGTCATTTCATAATAATTTTTCAAAAAATCGAGCTTACAGGAATTTTTAAATTTATACAAAATATTGGAAAAATTCCAATTAAATTCAACAGCTTATATCTCAAGTTCTGAGTGAGATATCTCTAAATTGATTTCATCTTTCGAAAATAGATTCACCAATTAATAATTGAAAGTAATTTCATAACACTTTTTCAAAAAATCGATTTTTCATGAATTTTTTAATTTATACAAAATATCGACTGAATCCCAATTAAGTTCAGCAGTTTATATCTCAAGAACTAAGTGAGATATTTTCAAATTGACTTCACTTTTATAAAGTAGATGCTCCAATTAGTAATTGAAAGTAATTTCATAACATTTTCTCAAAAAATCGATTTTTCATGAATTTTTAAATTTATAAAAAATATCGAAAGAATCCCAATTAAGCTCAGCAGTTTATATCCCAAGAACTAAGTGAGATATTTTCAAATTGACTTCACTTTTATAAAGTAGATGCTCCAATTAGTAATTGAAAGTAATTTCATAACATTTTCTCAAAAAATCGATTTTTTATGAATTTTTAAATTTATACAAAATATCGGAAGAATCCCGATTACGCTCAGCAGCTTATATCTCAAGAATTAAGTGAGATATATTCAAATTGACTTCGCTTTTAGAAATTAGATACTCCAATTAGTAACTGAAAGTAATTTTATAACAATTTTTCAAAAAATCGAGTTTTCAGGAATTTTTAAATGTATACAAAATATTGGAAAAATCCCAATTAAATTTAACAGCTTATATCTCAAGTTCTGAGTGAGATATCTCTAAACTGACTTCATCTTTCGAAAACAGATTCTCCAATTAATAATTGAAAGTAATTTCATAACAATTTTTCAAAAAAATCGATTTTTCAGGAATTTTTAAATTTATACAAAATATTGAAAAAATACCAATTAAATTCAACAGCTTATATTTCAAGAACTAAGTGAGATATTTTCAAATTGACTTCACTTTTAGAAAGTAGATGCTCCAATTAGTAATTGAAAATAATTTCATAACAATTTTTCAAAAAACCGATTTTTCATGAATTTTTAAATTTCTACAGGATATCGAAAGAATCCCAATTAAGTTCAGCAGTTTATATTTCAAGAACTAAGTGAGATATTTTCAAATTGACTTCACTTTTAGAAAATAGATGCTCCAATTAGTAATTAAAAGTAGTTTCATAACACTTTTTCAAAAAATCGATTTTTCATGAATTTTTAAATTTATACAAAATATCGAAAGAATCCCAATTAAGTTCAGTAGTTTATATTTCAAGATCTAAGTGAGATATTTTCAAATTGACTTCACTTTTAGAAAGTAGATGCTCCAATTAGTAATTGAAAGTAATTTCATAACAATTTTTCAAAAAATCGAGTTTTCTGGAATTTTTAAATTTATACAAAATACTGGAAAAATCCTAATTAAGTTCAGCAGTTTATATCTCAAGAACTAAGTGAGATATTTTCAAATTGACTTCACTTTTAGAAAGTAGATGCTCCAATTAGTAATTAAAAGTAACTTCATGACAATTTTTCAAAAAATCGATTTTTCATGAATTTTTAAATTTATACAAAATATCGAAAGAATCCCAATTAAGTTCAGCAGTTTATATTTCAAGAACTAAGTGAGATATTTTCAAATTGACTTCACTTTTAGAAAGTAGATGCTCCAATTAGTAATTGAAAGTAACTTCATGACAATTTTTCAAAAAATCGAGTTTTCAGGAATTTTTAAATTTATACAAAATACTGGAAAAATCCCAATTAAGTTCAAAAGATTATATCTCAAGAATTAAGTGAGATATTTTCAAATTGACTTCACTTTTAGAAAGTAGATGCTCCAATTAGTAACTGAAAGTAACTTCATGACAATTTTTCAAAAAATCGATTTTTCATGAATTTTTAAATTTATACAAAATATTAGAAAATCCAAATTAAGTTCAACATCTTATATCTTAAGAACCAAGTGAGAAATTTTAAAATTGACTTCATTTTCGGAAGGTAGATGCTTCAATTAGTAATTGAAAGTAATTTCGTAACAATTTTCCAAAAACCGATTTTTGAAGAATTTTTAAATTTATACAAAGTATTAGAAAAATCTCAATTAAGTTCAGCGATGTTATTTGTAGTTAAAATTAGCTCAAATGTCAAAATATTAGACCTTTTGACTATATGGTTACCAATTTAAAAATTTAACCCAAATATCATTAGAGTCTTTGGATATCTCAGGGATCTTTATCTGTGAGATAACTCGAGATAGTAAGGCTCGTTACTACCATCTTCTGATTAAGATATCTATGGAATTATTACCATAGTTACGGCTATTTTACGCATTCTGATTTTCTGGTGGATGGATTTATCTATAAGATAAATTTAACTAAAAAATGATAGTAATGGACCTAACTCCCACTGCTACGTAACTTTGGCCAACCTGGTACAATACGCTTTACGGACCTTATTCTTTGCCAAATAGAATAACCGACTTCACCGTCGATGCAAGAAGTTTCCTACTTCTTGATCTTGGTCCAGCAAAGTTCGGCATCAACTTTAAAAGTACATCACTCATGAATGTCGCCTTATTTGATACCTCCTCAATATGTTTCGTCATGGTCATATCCTTATTGATAAAGACACCTAGATATTTGACCCTTTCAGCACTTTGAATTATAGACCCATTTACTTCAAGGTTAGGAGATCTTATCTTTCTTCTCCCTTGAAGTAAAACCGTTTCTGTTTTCTGTGCAGTAATGTTAAGACCCATTTTCTTAATTATTAACTTTTATCAATAATGCGGATCATCTGCATAACCTATAATCTCTACTTCGGCCTCCAAGTCCACTCTCAGGATTTTTTTAATAAATACAACCCTGTATATTCGAACCGTTAAAAGATATTCAACGTTTCAGAGTTGGGTTGGATGAACGAAACGAATGCGACCGTTTTCATACAAAATTAAATTTTCCCTTTTTCAAATTAAATGATGTTTTGCAAATTCAAAAATTAAATTACGAGCATTTATTAGCGTATTGTACAAGGTTGGCCAGAGACTGAAAAACGCGTTTTGAAGAGTAAGAAAGGGGTGACGTCACGAGTTGCGTAGCAGTGGGAGTTAGGCCCATTACTGTCATCTTTTAGTTAAATTTATCTTATAGATAAATCCATCCATCTAGAAAATCAGAATGCGTAAAATAGCCGTAACCATGGTAATAATTCCTTAGATATCTTAATCAGAAGATGGTAGTAACGAGCCTTACTATCTCAAGTTATCTCACAGATAAAAAATCCCTGAGATATCCAAAGACTCTAATGATATTTTGGTTACATTCTTAAATTGGTAACCAAATAGTCAAAAGGCCTAATATTTTGACATTTTAACTAATTTTAACCACAAATAACATCGCTGAAATTAATTGAGATTTTTCTAATATTTTGTATAAATTTAAAATTCTTTAAAAATCGATTTTTTGGAAAATTGTTACGAAATTACTTTCAATTACTAATTGAAGCATCTACCTTCCGAAAATGAAGTCAATTTAGAGATATCTTACTCAGAACTTGTGATATAATCTTCTGAACTTAATTGGGATTTTTCGAATATTTTGTATAAATTTAAAAATTCCTGAAAACTCGATTTTTAGAAATATTGTTATAAAATTACTTTCAGTTACTAATTGGAGCATCTAACTTCTAAAAGTGAAGTCAATTTGAAAATATCTCACTTAGTTCTTGAGATATAAACTGATGAGCTTAATTGGGTTCTTCCGATATTTTGTATAAATTTAAAAGTTCATGAAAAATCGATTTTTTGAAAAATTGTTATGAAATTACTTTCAATTAGTAATTGGAGCACCTACTTTCTAAAAGTGAAGTCAATTTGAAAATATCTCACTTAGTTCTTGAGATATAAACTGCTGAGCTTAATTGGGATTCTTCCGATATTTTGTATAAATTTAAAAATTCATGAAAAGTCGATTTTTTTGAAAAATTGTTATGAAATTACTTTCAATTAGTAATTGGGGTATCTATTTTCTAAAAGTGAAGTCAATTTGAAAATATCTCACTTAGCTCTTGAGATATAAACTGCTGAGCTTAATTTGGATTCTTCCGATATTTTGTATAAATTTAAAAATTCCTGAAAAATCGATTTTTTGAAAAATTGTTATGAAATTACTTTCAATTAGTAATTGGAGCATCTACTTTCAAAAAGTGAAGTCAATTTGAAAATATCTCACCTAGTTCTTGAGATATAAACTGCTGAACTTAATTGGGATTCTTTCGATATATTGTATAAATTTAAAAATTCATGAAAAATCGATTTTTCGAAAAATTGTCATGAAGTTACTTTCAATTAGTAATTGGAGCATCTACTTTCTAAAAGTGAAGTCAATTTGAAAATATCTCACTTAGTTCTTGAGATATAAACTGCTGAGCTTAATTGGGATTCTTCCGATATTTTGTATAAATTTAAAAACTCATGAAAAATCGATTTTTTGAAAAATAATTATGAAATTATTTTCAATTAGTAATTGGAGCATCTGCTTTCTAAAAGTGAAGTCAATTTGAAAATATCTCACGTAGTTCTTGAGATATAAACTGCTGAGCTTAATTGGGATTCTTCCGATATTTTGTATAAATTTCAAAATTCCTGAAAAATCGATTTTTTGAAAAAATGTTATGAAATTACTTTCAATTACTAATTGGAGCATCTACTTTCTAAAAGTGAAGTCAATTTGAAAATATCTCACTTAGTTCTTGAGATATAAACTGCTGAGCTTAATCGGGATTCTTCCGATATTTTGTATAAATTTAAAAATTCCTGAAAAATCGATTTTTTGAAAAATTGTTATGAAATTACTCTCAATTACTAATTAGAGCATCTACTTTCAAAAAGTGAAGTCAATTTGAAACTATCTCACTTAGTTCTTGAGATATAAACTGCTGAGCTTAATTGGGATTCTTCCGATATTTTGTATAAATTTAAAAATTCCTGAAAAAACGATTTTTTGAAAAATTGTTATGAAATTACTTTCAATTACTAATTGGAGCATCTACTTTCTAAAAGTGAAGTCAATTTGTAAATATCTCACTTAGTTCTTGAGATATAAACTGCTGAGCTTAATTGGGATTTTTCCGATATTTTGTATAAATTTAAAAATTCCTGAAAAATCGATTTTTTGAAAAATTGTTATGAAATTACTTTCAATTACTAATTGGAGCATCTACTTTCAAAAAGTGAAGTCAATTTGAAAATATCTCACCTAGTTCTTAAGATATAAACTGCTGAACTTAATTGGGATTCTTTCGATATATTGTATAAATTTAAAAATTCATGAAATATCGATTTTTCCAAAAATTGTCATGAAGTTACTTTCAATTAGTAATTGGAGCATCTACTTTTTAAAAGTGAAGTCAATTTGAAAATATCTCACTTAGCTCTTGAGATATAAACTGCTGAACTTAATTGGGATTCTTCCGATATTTTGTATAAATTTAAAAACTCATGAAAAATCGATTTTTTGAAAAATAATTATGAAATTATTTTCAATTAGTAATTGGAGCATCTGCTTTCTAAAAGTGAAGTCAATTTGAAAATATCTCACGTAGTTCTTGAGATATAAACTGCTGAGCTTAATTGGGATTCTTCCGATATTTTGTATAAATTTCAAAATTCCTGAAAAATCGATTTTTTGAAAAAATGTTATGAAATTACTTTCAATTACTAATTGGAGCATCTACTTTCTAAAAGTGAAGTCAATTTGAAAATATCTCACTTAGTTCTTGAGATATAAACTGCTGAGCTTAATCGGGATTCTTCCGATATTTTGTATAAATTTAAAAATTCCTGAAAAATCGATTTTTTGAAAAATTGTTATGAAATTACTCTCAATTACTAATTAGAGCATCTACTTTCAAAAAGTGAAGTCAATTTGAAACTATCTCACCTAGTTCTTGAGATATAAACTGCTGAACTTAATTGGGATTCTTTCGATATATTGTATAAATTTAAAAATTCATGAAAAATCGATTTTTTGTAAAATTGTTATGAAATTACTTTCAATTAGTAATTGGAGCATCTACTTTCTAAAAGTGAAGTCAATTTGAAAATATCTCACTTAGTTCTTGAGATATAAACTGCTGAACTTAATTGGGATTCTTTCGATATATTGTATAAATTTAAAAATTCATGAAAAATCGATTTTTTGTAAAATTGTTATGAAATTACTTTCAATTAGTAATTGGAGCATCTACTTTCTAAAAGTCAAGTCAATTTGAAAATATCTCACTTAGTTCTTGAGATATAAACTGCTGAACTTAATTGGGATTCTTTCGATATATTGCATAAATTTAAAAATTCATGAAAAATCGATTTTTTGTAAAATTGTTATGAAATTACTTTCAATTAGTAATTGGAGCATCTACTTTCTAAAAGTGAAGTCAATTTGAAAATATCTCACTTAGTTCTTGAGATATAAACTGCTGAACTTAATTGGGATTCTTCCGATATTTTGTATAAATTTAAAAATTCATGAAAAATCGATTTTTTGAAAAATTGTTATGAAATTACTTTCAATTAGTAATTGGAGCATCTACTTTCTAAAAGTGAAGTCAATTTGAAAATATCTCACTTAGTTCTTGAGATATAAACGGCTGAGCTTAATTAGGATTCTTTCGATATTTTATATAAATTTAAAAATTCATGAAAAATCGATTTTTTGAAAAATTATTATGAAATTACTTTCAATTACTAATTGGAGCATCTAATTTCTAAAAGTGAAGTCAATTTGAAAATATCTCACTTAGTTCTTGAGATATAAACTGCTGAACTTAATTGGGATTCTTCCGATATTTTGTATAAATTTAAAAATTCATGAAAAATCGATTTTTTGAAAAATTGTTATGAAATTACTTTCAATTAGTAATTGGAGCATCTACTTTCTAAAAGTGAAGTCAATTTGAAAATATCTCACTTAGTTCTTGAGATATAAACTGCTAAACTTAATTGGGATTCTTCCGATATTTTGTATAAATTTAAAAATTCATGAAAAATCGATTTTTTGAAAAATTGTTATGAAATTACTTTCAATTAGTAATTGGAGCATCTACTTTCTAAAAGTGAAGTCAATTTGAAAATATCTCACTTAGCTCTTGAGATATAAACGGCTGAGCTTAATTAGGATTCTTTCGATATTTTATATAAATTTAAAAATTCATGAAAAATCAATTTCTTGAAAAAGTGTTATGAAATTACTTTCAATTACTAATTAGAGCATCTACTTTCTAAAAGTGAAGTCAATTTGAAAATATCTCACTTAGTTCTTGAGATATAAGCTGCTGAGCTAAATTGGGATTTCTCCAGTATTTTGTATAAATTTAAAAATTCCTGAAGACTTGATTTTTTTAGGAAAATTATTATGAAATTACTTTCAATTACTAATTGGAGCATATAATTTCTAAAAGTGAAGTCAATTTGAAAATATCTCACTTAGTTCTTGAGATATAAACTGCTGAGCTTAATTGGGATTCTTCCGATATTTTGTATAAATTTAAAAATTCATGAAAAATCGATTTTTTGTTGTCAAACCATAAAATATTTTGGTCATGGAATTCATTTGAACAACAAAAATATATCCACTAAACTTGTACTGTAATAACAAGAAGGAAAAATAAATAAAAATAATTGGTGCTAAATAACTCAAAGTGGTTTTTCGTGTCTGTAAACTTATTGTCTATTTTAAAAATCTTATCAACTATTAACAAGCACAGTCATAGTGGGTTTGACTTAAAGTTAATTATTATAATTAAACACACAAATAACTATGCTCTGATATGTTAGAACAGATCCTCTATTTACAGGCACACCTAAACACTTTGAGTTTATCTAACGCTATTCTTAGCAAATAATATAATAATAGAATATTTAGGTCCAATTTATTCATCTTTGGTTATGTTTATATAACGGATATTCATTTGCCATTAGTTATTTAGACTCAATATCCAATAATTTAATTAAGTTAAATAAAATCTTGCTTTTTTAGTTTAGTTATACCATTGTACAAATAATTTTTACATCAACAAGTTTTAATTTACAATGTGTACTTATAAAACATTCTGTAATAAATGACCTGTATTGAATAAACTATTTTATCTCTGCTTGAAGATTATATGATCTTTTTAATTTAGATAAAACGATCTTATAATAAACCATTAATAAGTAATTAAATTACAGAATCAAACTATAATTATAAAACGAGTTGAAATTAAAAAAAATAAAAATTCTTGCCACGTAATAAATAATTTGTTGATGACTTAATCTTAATTTTTTAGAAAGATCCCATTTTTCCTTGATAACAAATCGCACAATTTAGATAAGAATTCCTTTGAACTCAAAAATTACTAATAAATAGTAAATGAATTAAAAACAAACTAAAATAATTAATATTGCTCCAATAAAAAAGGTTATTAAAGCTTTACCCAATCTAATATTTAAACATTTTATTTTCAAACGCTTTGTAATTATTAGTACAGGTTCATGTTATTTTTTATTATTCGCAAACATCTTGTTTAAAAATAAATTCTCGAACATACTTATTTCCTAAATCACAACTTTTCGAACATGTGTAAACGACCAAAATACCCCAATCAAGGGCACAATCTTTAGGTAATAAATTCAGAATTTGTGGCATTATTTGAAATTCAAATTGTCGGGGGGCTCCGCAATTATCGCAGATGGGAATTGATGCAGGAGTGGGTTTTTCGGCTATCCAAAGTGGGTTCCCACCTCGTTCGTATCTTAAAATTTGATCGGGATAATTTTTGATGTGTTTTTGAAACTTTTTAAACATCTTATCTATAATTATTGACGAATTTGATTCAATTTCTTCCTCTGTTACGTCTTGTAAACTCAAACCTTGCAATTCTAATTCTTTTAATTTTTCTATTTCCTTCTTTTCATCAATTTCAGGTTTTAAATCAATTTCTTCTTCTTCAATAACTATTTTATACTCATTGAATAAATGTTTCGATTTTTTCTTTTTGACGATTTCGTCTTTTCCACAAATTTCTTTATGATTCTCTTTCCAATCCATAACTTGGTGTTCTTTACAACAATACATCACCTTTTTGCATTTACTACAACATTTATTAGCTTTCCCGCCACATAATTCGCATAATTTCACCCATTTCGAAACGTCGGAATCTGTATCATCATTTTCGTTTGGTGGCTCGTAGGAGTAAAAATCATTTTTCCTGGGAATGTTGCTTCTAAAGACTTTGATTGTATCAGGAGTATTTAAAGAGCAATTCATACATACGAAAATAAATACGGTTCGGTGGAAATTCTTTTCGTCTTCTTCGAATGGGGCGTAAACTTGGCACAAAAACGATGCTGGTTGATTACAAGAATCGCATTCTAAGCTTGGGATGTTTTCTAAGGATAACCAAGCTGGTTTTCCGCCGATTTTACTTGGAAAGAAATGAGATTTTAATTCTTTTGGATCAGATTTTTCTGCAAATCCTAAATCTACACGTGATGACATTTTGAACAATTTTGAAAGTGAGGTTAGAAATATTTGAAGGTTATGTTTACAAGTTTTATTTGTAAAGTTTTTTTAAATTTAATTTTAAAAAATATGCAAATATAACGCAATAAAAGAAAGATTAAATATTTATTTTATAAAATGCAATAATCTTAATATATTTAAATACACTTTAGATGCGCCATCTAGTGTGGAATTTTAAAATATAATGTTTTTATCAAATAATCACCTTTTTTAGTTCATAATTAAATATTTTAAAAAATTTATGTAAATAATACGTTAAATTACGTTATTTAAATCATATTAAAGATTTGTTTTAAACCAATCTTTATTTTTTTAATATATTTTTATTCAGTTAGCTATATAATACACAGATGTCACTCTAAAACATAAAAAATTAATAATATTAATAATTTCTTAAATGCGATTAACTTAAATATTATCGATAATATATAAATATTCGAAACGTTTCTCAAATTTCTTTGTTATTATTTTAAAATTATTTAAAAATGGACTTTTTAATAAAACTTCAAATGGCCGCCATCTAGTGTCATTTAAAGTAATCTTATTAATGTCAAAAATTTTGATTTATTATTCAAAAAAAAATTTCCAAAAATAATAAAAAATTTTTTTTAATTATTGTCTTAAAAAGAATACAAATTAAAGTCCCTAGATTTATAAAGTACCGCGGCTTCCAGAAGACTGTTACTGCTTCTAGAGGATTTACAATGCTTTCAGATAACTTGATATAGCATCTAGAAAACTTAAAACGTTTCCAGAAGACTTGATGTTGTTACCTCTAGATGATTTGATACTGTTTTCAGAAAACTTTATATTGCTTTCAGAAGACTTGAATTTCTAGACTGATATTTCTAGAAGACTTAAAATGATGAATTTACAGATGTCTTACAATGCATCCAGACGACTTGCAATGCTTACAGATGACTTACAACGCTTTTAGAAGCCTTGATATTGCATCTAGAGGACTTGAAGTGTGTCCAGACGACCTACAATGCTTCCAAAGTACTTTATCTCGCTGTTAGAAGACTGAAGATGCTTCCAGAAGACTTGATATTGTATCTAAGAAACATGATATGGTTTCCAGAATACTTGGAATGTTTCCAGAAGACTGATACTGCTTCTAGAAGACTTAAAATATTTCCAGATGACTTACAATACTTCCAGACGACTTACAATGTTTCCAGAAGACCTTATACTTACTTTTAGAAGACTTGAAATACTTCAAAATTACTTGAAGTGCTTCCAAAAGACTGGATACTACTTCCAGAAGACTTGATACTGCTTCTAGATGTTTTAAAATGCCTCCTAAAGCTTTGATACTGCCCCTATAAGACTTTATACTGCTTCTAGACGATTTCAAATGTTTTCAGAAGACTTGGGAAGTTTCCAAAAGACTTGATACTGCTTCTAGAAAATTTTAATAATTAAGAATCGATACTGCTTCTAGATATTTTAAAATGCTTTCAAAAGATTAGATATAGCCCCTGTAAGACTTTATACTATTTCTGGAAGATTTGAAATGCTTTCAGAAGACTCGAGAAGATTCCAGAAGACTTGATACTGCTTCTAGATGTTTTAAAATGCTTCCTAAAGGCTTGATACTGTCCCTGTAAGACTTTATACTGCTTCCAGAAGATTTCAAATGCTTTCAGAAGACTTGAGAAGTTTCCAAAAGACTTGATACTGCTTCTAGAAGATTTTAATAATTAAGACATGATACTGCTTCTAGTTATTTTAAAATGCTTCCAAAAGATTAGATATAGCCCCTGTAAGACTTTATACTGTTTCTGGAAGATTTGAAATGCTTTCAGAAGACTCGAGAAGATTCCAGAAGACTTGATACTACTTCTAGAAGATTTAAAATGGTTACAAAAGTCTCGATATTGGCTCAGGTAGGCTTAATATTGCTTCTAGAAGATCTAAATTGCTTCCAAAACATTTGGAATGCTAACAAAAGATTTGATATTGCTGTCAGAATACTTAACATTGCGTCTATAAGGTTTGAAATGCTTCCAGAAAATTAATTTATTTGGTGCCAATCGTATTTTCATTGCAAATCTTTCTTCTATATTCCGGATTATGATGAACCCGGAATATACTGGGACTGGACTGAAACTGAAATGTACAAGTATCTTAAAATTGAGATACCATTCCTAAGATGACTAATTGTTTAATTGTTAAGATTTCAAGGCATTAAAGATGGTATTTGCACCTCCTAGCGGTCATCTCAGAATCCTGAAAATAATTTCCTGTATTTTCTCTTAGCCACTTTAGTCATAAAGTTTTTTTCCTGCAAATCTGCTGTCAAATAATTTCCAGTATTTTCTCTTAGCCACGATTTTATGATTAATAAAATCTTTTCCTGCAAGTTTAACTATCGACTTACAGAGTCTTTTAGCAATTTGCAACCGCTGGTTCGGCGGACCGCAACCATTCAAGTTAACATTTTTTTTAAATATATCCGTTCTTGTCTTCGAAAAAAGGACTTACTTTCGAAAATAAGTTTTGGTGGAAACAGCTAATAAAGGTAAATAGGTCATTTCGTCAGTTTCTAGTTAGTTAATCCCTTTTTTCTGTATTTGCCGATGTTGAAGGACGTCAAAGTATTATTTCAGATCAGAATGTTGTCGTTGTTAATGGCGTTAGTTGCTAGTTTCAGATTTCTAAATATATAATACTGTAGAAGTGAGTTTGTAAATATAATTATATTGGACATTTTATTACTGATTGCGCAAGTGAGGAATAATCTTGGGATTAAATGAGAACACAAGCTGAGTAACTCATCTCCACAAAGCTCGAAATCAAGTAGAGGATTATCAAAATTTATGTGGAAATACAGATAGCTCAAACGGTTCGTCGTTTTAACTACACTGAGGTCACTCTGGAAGTGCTGCCAATGAAACGGCAGATGAGCTAGTGCTAAAGCGTTTTTAGGACCAGAACCAGCAATTTGTGTAAGATTTACGATGCCCAAATAGAGGATTCGAATAATTCTGCAGCTAACTGATTTATCTTTAGATCGTCAGTGGTACATCTAACACAATCTTCGTAGCTTCATAAGCGCCGGTTTTTGAAAATAAGTATGGGTGCTGGATAGTGAAAAAACTGAATTGGGAAAAGATTCAAACGACGAATGACTGTTCTCAAAACAAAAGTGACATGAAAAACGTCCATGTATCTGGCGCCTATGGTTAATTTGCAATAGAAATGCCTTATATCAACAGTGCTTACACCTTCGCAAGCAATATTTGGTTTATAATTGAAATTTTTTGAACTTTTGAAATGAACATTTTGTATCCTAGCAGTATTTGGTATTTTGGAAGCAAAATCAAATTGTATTAACAATTTCGTGCTTTTTGCAATAAAAATGTCTTCTTTAAGGCTTTGCATTTTCAAACATTTTTTTGCCAGTAGTTTTACAAACGGTATCAAGTCTTTTGGAATCATTTAAAATCTTCTAAAAATAGTATCAAGTGTTCAGCTGCAGTATAAAATCTTATGGAAGCAGTTCAAGCCTTCTGAAAGCTATATCAAGGCTTCTAGAAGCATTATCAAGTCTTCCAGAGGTAGCATCAACATTTTTGAAAGCAGTTCAAGGCTCCTGGTAGCTTATCAAGTTTGTTTTAAGCAGTATCAGCCACCGAAGAAACGAAAGGTGAAGTTTAATAATGGTCTCAAATCGGGGGCGGAGCAAAACGTTTTTCTCACACATAAACTCCCTATTCGTACACCTGGTCACTGACATGCTGTCAAAACACCATTTTGGCTCGAATCGTTTGAATACATAGATATCATGAACCGCGGTATTTTAATAATCTAGGGAGTTTAATACAAATTACACATCAGCGCCATCTCTTATTTGGCAAAGAAACCCGGACTCTCAGTCCGGTGCGAGCACTCACGTCAAAAAAAAAATGCGCGTGTACTGGAGGGTTAAAGCACCCGAAAGAAAGCTGGATATCAATAAAATAATTTGGAATTGGGTTAAATATAGGTAATAAAACTTAAAGAAACTGTTTTTTTAGACGAATAAGTCAAGAGTTTAAGGAATTAAACTCAACTCTGCCAAGAAAATATACACTCAGCAGCAGAAGTCTGCGTACAAAAAACTTGTAATACTTTAATTGAAAAAATAAGAGTCATAATCTAATGTGATAAACTTGATTTTTTTTATTTTGTATATTAACTACATATAATTCTATTAACAAAATATGCTTCAACAAAACAGAAACAGTAGTTACAGAAAAAAATCAAAACTAAAAATTCTACAAATAACGGGTATGCAAAAATCTGCGTACAAGTCAGGACAGTATTTATAAAAAATTCATAAATGAGATCATTGTTTCTATATTAATATGAGGTCGGATAACCTTTACGTTTAATGACCTCCCTTAAACGTTTAGGCACGGAGTGCATTAATTTCTTCGTTTCGTCCGAACTGATTTTGGCCCATTCCTCAATCATAACATTTTTTAACGTTTCCTTCGACGTTATGTTGTGTTGCCGAATCCTGCGTTCCAGTAAATCCCAGAAGTGTTCGATGGGATTCAAGTCCGGCGATTGTGGAGGTGTTTTAAGTTGCTTTGGGGTATTGTATAGTAGCCAAAGCTTAGTGTTGTGGGCGCAATGTTTGGGGTCATTATCTTGTTGAAAAAAGTATTCGGGCCCCAAGCCCAAGTTTTCGATGCTAGGCTTCAGATTTTCTTTTAAAATGTCTATATACATTTTATGGTCCATTGTCGATGTTATGAAAACCAACCTTCCCACCCCTTTGGTGCACATACACCTCCAAACTCTGAAAATGCCAAATTTGCTCTCATCTGTAAAGAGAACTTTCTCCCAGAATTCAATGGGCTTGTCTAAGAGTTTTTTTGCAAAGGCGATCCGCTTCTGACGATTGACCTCTGACACAAATGGCTTTTTTCGTGCAACGCGACTGTGATAGTTAGCTTTTTTTAACGTCCTTCTCGCCGTATCTTTGCTGATAGTTTTATGAAATTCTTCTTGTACATTTTCTACTATTTTTTTTTGCCGTCAGCCTAGGTTCTTTTCTAACCTGCTGTACAATTTTTCGCATCTCTCGGTTTGTTAAAAGGGGTGGTCTACCAGATCGCGGACGTGAGAGGTAATCTTCAGTGTCTTTATAATTATCAATTACTCTTTGAATGGAATAATGTGACCTGCCGACAGTTTCTCCTATTTTTCGAAAAGATTTTCCCTCTTTCCATAACTTTACAATAATTTTTCTCTCTCCCAATTCAATTTCCTTTCCTTTCGTGTCCATTCTAACTTTTAGCTTCTAAGCCTCTGCTAATATAATTGACATCGATTATCTTTTACTTAAATCGGAAAGCGTACATCGCCAACTACGTATTTAAGTAAATAAGTATATTTTGGAGAAGGCGTCTTTATTTGTACACAAATTTTTGCATACGCATTATTTGGAGAATTTTTAATTTTAATTTTTTTTGTAACTAATATTTCTGTTTTATTGATGCATATTTTGTTAATAGAATTATATGTAGTTAATACACAAAATAAAAAAAAAATTGAAGTTTATCACATTAGATCATGACCCTTATTTTTTCAGTTAAAGTGTTAGAAGTTTTTTGTACGCAGACTTCTGCTGCTAAGTGTATTCTTAAGTCTTCGAACATGAACTCCACATAGAAAACATTCGTCGAAGCACTCGAAAGGAAGCTGGATATCAGGAAAATAATGTTGAATTGGATTCAATGCAGGTAATAAAAGTCAAAGAAACTATTTTTTTCTCTGCTAAGAGAATATGCTCTCAAATCTTCGAAGGCAAACTCTAGATTTAAAGCATATCAGAGAATGTAAAAAGTACCTGTATTGAATAGAAGTAGAAAGCAAATAATATAGCGTATAATCTCTCAAGTAGCAGATTTTTGCCAAACACATCACATCATACTGATAAACCAAACGGCTGATCACGTGATTTATATCAAAGATTGCAATATTTTTTAAGTGGATAGACTATAGGGATGGTGGAGTAGCATTTTTTGTAAGGGATTATTCTTAATTGTAGTGTAATTGATGTTCAGATTGCGCTAGAAATTGAGCAGCTCTGGATTCAGCAGTTTAATTGTGAAATACACGCAGCAAAAAAAAAATGGAGTCCCTTTTAAGTTCATTCAGGCGAGAACGAATGAAACACGAACAAACCATGAAAACTGGCTCTGGCACCAGTGATGTGTATACATCAACTTGGTTTGCTTTCAAACCTATGTTATTTTTAATGGATAAGTTTATACCGAAAAAAACAAAAAATACCGAGGTAAGTGAAGACATTGTTATATTTTAGTACACAAGAATACAGTAGATAAGTATAGCTAGTAACGTACATATTGTTGAAGTTTAGGCAATATTTTATTAAATGTTATAGAGTAATTACAGAATATTTAAGCGTAATTGTTTTGCCAGTCAACTCTCCCTTCGTTCATAAAATAATCTGCAAACTCGTTTCTTATTGCTTCACAATTAGCTGAAGTTTTTCTTCCAACTTTTGCCATTGAAACAAACGATTGTGACGTCATATCTGTGACTTTGTGCCAACTTCCAGGCATAACGGTACCGTCTTTATCATCATCAAACGTTCCGGGCGGTGTATAAAGGTTTTGGGAATGTCTGCTTTTTCTTAAGAAATTATGTAAATAGACACAAGTCAAAACTACTGTCGTAGCCTTTTCTGGGGATAATAACATTACTTTTCTTAACACTCTGAACACAGCTGATATTATCCCAAACACGTTTTCGATTACTCGTCGGGCACGACATAATCTGTAATTGAAAATTCGTTTTTTTGATCCCTTTTTTTGTTCTACTGGATATGCTTTCAGAAGATGTTCATGAAGGCTGAAAGCATCATCGCCAACGAACACATACGGAACTTTTGTCTGCCTATTAGCTAGAACTTCTTCAGGCGGTAAATTTAAGTCACTGGTTTGTAGTTTTTTCCAGAAAACTGAATTTTTTAACACACCCCCATCTGAAATTCTACCCTGGCAACCGACGTCGGCAAACAAAAACGAATAATTTGAGTCGGGAATACCCATTAAAACAATACTAAAATTCTGTTTATAATTAAAATAGTCACTTCCGCTGTGTATTGGTGCTTGTAGTATGCAATGTCTGCCATCTACAGCTCCTAGGCAGTGAGGAAAATTCCATTGACTATTAAAGTTTTCAGCTACACTCCGCCACTCTTCTGCATTACTAGGCATCTGAAAAAATTAATACTATTATAATATCTAATCAGTCACCAATATATACAATATTTGAGTTTATACAATATTCATATGTACATAAAATATGCGGTCAGATCGAATTTATAATCGGGTGACTTTGGCAACGTATTAAGCACTCAATTGTTTTAATTAAATTATTTTTTTAAGGAGTTATCCGTGCTTAAAAGGAAAACCCAAGAACAAAAGGTGGACGATCTCGAAAAAATTGTTGAAGAACCCAGTGATTATACTGAGCACGCAGAAAATATAAGAACATCAGTTGAAACACCGAAACGAAAATCTGATTTCTGTTCACCAAGGAAGATAAAACGGTCGGCTATCAAAACGAAAGATTCTCGTGCAGAAGAAGCCTATGAAATATTAAAAGACACAGTCAAAAATCGCAGTTTCAGAGATGCCAGCACTATTTACGGGGAGCACATAGCCTCAAAACATAGAACTTATAGTCAGTACACTAGAAATGTAATTGAACACCTAATTGGTAATATTTTATTTGATGCTGATATGGGTAAATACAATGCCCCTGCTACAGTACCCATTCCTTCACCTTCACCCACAGATTCATAATGCTCACAATATGATCAAAATTTATCATACCCACGAAGTATTTGTTCTTCTGCTCCATCACCCTCAAACGCATCAACGACATACAACCAACCCTCATATATTAACACTCCCTATCAACAACCTCAAACTGATACTACAACTTCTTTGGCGCCTTTAGTAGATTACATTAATACTTTTAACGATGTCGAAAATTAATTTAATTTAATTCAAATAATAATGACTGTTTTTTGTATTTTTGGTAATAAACTTGTATTAAGAAAATATATTATTTTTACTTATTTTTTTCACTTACCTTCACATAATCATCGAGGCTTTCAATTATTGCTGAACAAACTTCCGGTATGATGTAAGAAATTAGTTGTTTGGAAATTTTAAAGGTGTACATTAAACTAGTGAATGAGTCCCCGGTGGCTAAGTAGCGTAATGTAAGCATTAATCTTTCCGTTGGTGGTATCGCTTCTCTGAATGATGTATTTTGTTTTGCTATTTTTGGGCCAATACGATTCAGTAGCCATTCAAAATCTACAGATTTCATTCTACAGAAATTTTAAAGAGCCCATATTCTACTTCGGTCGTTAAATCTTTCAATAAATCCATTCCCCTATATCTACTTCTGCTTTTAAATAAAGATGTCATCCACCAGCGTCGTCTTCGTTTCTGCCTTTTCTCTTCGTCACTTATAATTATGCATGCTGCACTTGCAACAATAATTAAGTCATCATTTGTTGCCATTATTACTTCCACTAATTACCGAAAACAAGCGAATGAGCGCGAAGCAATTCGTTTGCTACACATTCGTTTTTATGTGGACGCAAGCCGATATTTTCAGCAAACAGCGAACGAATTCGTCCAAATCTGTTCGATTGAATTCGTTCGCCTTCGTTCGCTGTATGTGTACGCGCCTTAAAAATAACAGAAAAACGATCGATTCTAACAAAAAGAAAAAGGGAAAAAAGAAAACAAGAATAAAGTGTCACTCAACTGAATTTGCGGCACGCATTAGTTTGTTTATTGGTGAGTTTAGACCAGCCATGTCCAACCCAAATTACTCTTCGGGTCAAAATTTAGGAATGTACAAGGCACTGGGCCGCTACCCACCTGAACAAGAAAATTTCAATTCTAGCGCACACTCGCGCTCAAATGAGATACGTATACACAAACTAGCATGTACACAGATATACACAGTAATATATAGGTATTTCAGTAAATTACAACAGATATTTAATATGAAACTTGTTTATTCATTTTATTTGAAATTTTTTTAATATCAACTTCTAATTTTGTTGTGGCACAACGTAACTGATTCGTCAAATTTGCGTCGGTGAGCCTGTTACGGTCTTTGGTTTTGACTAATTTTAATCTAGAAAAAAATGACTCACAGAGATATGTTGTGCCGTTTGCTGCCACAATACACATAGCTAATTTTTTCAAATTAGGAAATTTATCTTCCTGGGTATATTTTCCATAAAAGTCGACTATATTAATGTCCTCAAACCTTAATTTCATGTCTGAGTTGGACTGCAGATCGATAAGTTCCAGTTGTAAATAACCTGGAGCTGAAATCACATCAATATTAAATGGACAATTAAAAATATTGAACATTTGTTCAAATTTTTCTAGGTAGGCAAATCTTTTTTCAAATTCCTCAAGCAAATCTTTAATATTATGCGAATATTCGGAAATAGGTTTATTTTCCATTTCGAAATCATTTAAGTGAGGGAAATGGGTGGCATTATTCGATTTCAGTTGATTTTGAAAATATTTTAATTTAGCAATGAATATCTTTATGTCTTGATAGCAATTCGTAATTAATTTATTTTCTCCTTGAAGATTCTGATTTAGTTCATTAAATCCAACAACCATTTTTCATCGTATAATCGTGGAACGTCTTCGTGGAATTTTCATGAATGAGAACGAATTCATGAAAATTCTAATTTCTTCCCTGAGGTTCCAAAATCTTAATAAACATTTTCCACGACTCAACCATCGTATTTTGGCGTAATATATTAGGTCACAGTACTCGGACTCCAATTCGCGAAGGTATTCTTGAAACTGGCGGTGTTTTAATGAATTATTTTTTATTTTGTTAATAATATTAATGACAACTAACATCATGTGAGACATATTTAATGACTGAGCACATAGATTTTCTATATGTGAAAAACAATGACAAATAAATAAATCCAAAAATGTTGTATTTTGTCCCAAGCTTTCAATATGTTTGCAAATTAAAGTAACTGCTCCTATGTTTTTTCCTATCATTGATGGTGCTCCATCGGTTGTAATATCAATATGTTTTTTTAAATCTAATTGTCGATCTTCTGCGCTTTTTAGAACAGCATCTTTAATATCTTTGCCCGTTGTTGTATCCTTCAGACTCACAAGATCAAGGAGTTCTTCTGTTACTTTCAGCTTATTATCAACTCCGCGAATAAATATAGCAAGTTGTGGTGTATCCTTGATATCGGTTGTTTCATCCAAAGCTAATGAGTAGTACACAAATTGTTTGGTATGTTCATTGAGGTTTAGGGAAATTTCATTGAAAATATCATCAACTCTACGTGCAACAGTTTGATGAGACAGACTTATTTGTTTATAAATATGAAATTTTTCCGGGCTAATATCTTCAGCTGCAGCAATTAAACATTCTTTGATGTATTCTTCATCCGAGAAAGGTTTCATTTTTTTAGCAATAATTTGAGAAATTTTTAAACTTGTACTGACAATGTTGTTTGATTGTTGATTTTGTTTTTGAAACACATTTTGTTGAGACTTTAAGTTAGCTTTAGGTAAGTGTAATTTGGCCTTGCGTTCACCACCAGAAAGTACAGAAAGTTCCGTATGTTTTTCATAATGTCTTCGTATGTTATAAGTTTTAGCGGTAATCGTTTCACGACAAGCTAAGCATACAGCATTATTTTTTACTTGCAAGAAAAAGTAGTCATCTTCCCAATTATTTTTAATTATTTTTGGTTTTAGACCTTTCGAATGATATTTTCAATTTACAAAACACTGCTAGATGGTCAGAAATACCCGTTAAGTTGCCACATTCTGCAACAAGGTCTCGATCCGATACACAAATTACATCTATTAGAGTGGATGATTTTACCGTAATTCTTGTTGGCTGTGCGATAATTTGATGAAGATTAAAAGAGGAGAGTATATCGTATAAACAGCGAGAGGAATATGAAACAAGATTAATGACATCAATATTAAAATCACCAGCCAGTATTAATTCGTTCACAGTCTGCGCAATGTATGCAAGCGCATTTTCAATATAATCTAAAAATAATAATACACCCAAATCAGGGGGTCGGTATGCCACCCCTATAGCTACTTTCACCCTCTTAATGTGAAGTATTACCCATAGCATCCCAACGTTCTGAGGGTACCAACCGATGTTCTGTCGATGTGTTCATTGAACGACAAAGCGCTGTCAAACCATACCCCAAGATCTTTTATTATTGAGATACGTGATAAGTGCTTCACTCCAAGTATATAATCAAAAAGTATGGTATTGCGTTTATGGCTGTATGTCATCACCTGACATTTAAGAATGTTTAGAGTTAGCTTGTTGTCCAAACACCATACATAAAGTTTGTCCAAATCTATCTGGAGTGACGCACATTGCTGCTCACAATTAACAGATCTAAATAGTTTCAGGTCGTCTGCATATAGAAGTGAATTAGTGTTGAAAATCGTTGGCAAATCATTTATGTAGATGTTGAACAGCAAAGGGCCAAGTATAGATCCTTGGGGCACGCCACTAGTAACATGAATTTGCTTAGACTTCAAACCACTTAACTCGACGTATTGCCTGCGATCCGTTATATACGAAACCAGAAGTCGCGTGAGAAAGTGATCACATCCAAATCTCTCCAACTTTTCACGCAACAAACCATGGTCCAAGCGATCAAAAGCACGAGAAAAGTCAGTATATATCACGTCCACCTGTCCTCGACAGTCTGGTGCATTCGATACGTACTGAGTGAAACTAAGTAGGTTGGTTGCTGTGGATTTACCTTTGCAAAACCCATGCTGTTGGTCAGATATGCGAACTTTAGTATAAAATTCGATTTTGCGTGTCACGATCTGCTCAAATAACTTGGAGAAATTATTTATGATGGCTATAGGGCGATAATTGGTTACGCAGCACTTATCACCTTTCTTAAAAACAGGACAAACTCTACTTAATTTCCAGATTTTCGGGAATTTAGCATTTATGATTATTAGGTTGAAAATATGCTGCGGAGGCTGTAATAATACAGGCGCACAGTCTTTGACTATATATGCGGGGATACCATCTGGACCAGTCGTAGTTTTTGCCTTAAACTTCTTAAATGCCTCCATCATTTCATCATTAGTAACTTCTGAGATGCCGAAAGAGACACCATCCCAGCCATTTCCAATATGAGCATTGTCAAGATTGACATCTGAACCATGAAGTTACATTCCTTCAAAATGATCGGCAAACATATTGACCACAGTCTGTAGATCAGAAATAATTTCGTCATCGTGTTTAAGAATATTTGGCGAGACGGTACTATTTCTTGGTGTATTAATGAATCTCCAAAAACTCTTTGGGTCTACTTTTATATTCTGCTCCAGGGACCTTACGTATTGCCGACGATCTACTATATCGTGTTCGATAAAAAGAATTATTATTTCGTTTAGACATTTTCTGGTAATGTTTTTTTAGTTTAAGCATTCGTTTTAGATTAGGAGAGTACCACAAGGGATATTTAGTCTTTATGTGTTTTCCGTTGGTTTTTGAAACATAATTATCTAATACGCTATATAATGTTGTATAGAAAACATCACAGGAGACTTCAACTGATGACAAAGATAGCAAGTAATTCCAGTTTATACTCAACATTGCACTGTATTGATCGGGCAGGTTTGCTCTTTTGAAACAATACTGGGCATCTCGATATATATTTCGAACCGTTGAAAACTGAGGTGCAGGCATATTTAGAGTTCCCATAAACGCTGGATGGTACCAAGGCAAAATCAGTGTGTTTCACGTTAAGATTTATACATGTTGAAGCAAGAATCAGATCGAGTGTTCTATCTATGATATTACCGACGTTATTCAATTGTACAAGATTGTTAAAACTAAGAAAGTTGTGAAGACTAGCAGCTCGTTCATCGTTTATGGTGGCAACTGATGGAATATTAAAGTCACCTAGGATCAATGTATCTAGTGACATATCTAGTGATGATTCAATATGATCGAATGTACGATCATACATTTCTCCAGGTGTGCCAGGCGGGATGTAGCAAACAACAACATTCCGTACGTATTTAGATTTTTTAAATTCAATTCTTGCAGCTACCAAATCAATTATTTCAATTGGGCAAGAGGTCAACACAACCTTTGAGATTGCAATATCAGAGTCAATGAAGAGTTCGCGGTCAAAAACAGTCTCTTTGAGCCATGTTTCACTAAGAGCGATAATGTCGAAATCTGAGGCGTCAACTGATGTAAAAAAGTCTTTAATTTTAGTGTTTAAACCACGACTATTCTGAGATTCTGATTCGTTGGGAGACATCTAGTTTTTTCTCTTAACAATTCGAGGATATCCATTAAAGAATTGTAAACGCAAGCCTTTTTCACCATTCTCAATACGAGACTTCAATTCGATGCGCATTTTACGCTCTAACTCCTGTTGACGTGTAGTTCGATCGCCATTAATATAAACTTTTCTGAAATTTCCGCTTCAGACCTATTCTCAAATACCACTTTAACAAGTCTCGGGCGCGATTGTGCAGATGAGTTTTCCTAATCTAAAAACCTTCACAATGTTGGGAGGTTTCCCAACAACATCTCTTAGTATAGTTTGGACCGCATCTTTGAGTATGCTGTCTTCAGTCTCAACAACATTAGAAATTATTACATTTTGCGCCTTCCGCTCACGGTCATTGATCTCATTAATTTAGGTCGTCAATAGTGTTCTCCTGAGGTTGCGTCTTTATACGCTGTTCAACCCGTAATTCAGCTAACGAATCGGATAATTGCTTCATTTGGGTCATAAGATCGTTTATGGTAGCTTTGAGAGCTTGGAGGGGGTTTTCACAATTAGCACAAGCATCGCAAGTCCATTCAAATTTTGCACGCGAACGCAGAATGCGCGTATCGGAGGGTGGTAAGCGCGTAAGCATTGGCGAAAATATTATTACACATAAAACATAATATATATTCGCCGTCCTTGCATTTTAAGTTACAACATTTACAATGAACTGGCATGATTATATTTAAACTAAAAGATTCGAGGTATATTTTAGGGAAAAGAAAAGAAAGTTTTTAACAAGGTGCAAGACAAAAAGGAAAACAAAAATTTTTATCAAAAATAACAAGGGTCACAGATTTCACTCCAACGGGACCCGTCGTGGAAACTTTGATATAGACACACAAACAAGTTGGGCCACGACCGGGAGCAAAAAAACAGGAATATCCTTTTAAATCTATCGAATGGACAGTTAAATCGTATATTAATTATTGATTCGGTATATCATTTAACAGAAATGAGCTTTCTGAAATACTTTACTGATGACGGTGAAAATCAGTTACAAAAACCCTCTAAAGAAACGATGAAAAACACGGAGCACAACGAAGCACGTGCACACCGCACAACGCACACTTTTATTCACCCAATTATGATCTGAAGTTATTTATAAAAGAGCTCGAATAATCGTTTTCATTCGTGCATCCTTTAGTTGATGAGATGATAACTTCTTAATTGAGAATCCATCATTTTTATCTCTTAGAAGTACTTTTGAGATGTTTAACTTGCGAGGGTATGTTGAAATGTCTACGAGGTTTTTCGAAACTTCGATTTTACTTCTCGTAAAATCAACTGTACTTTAGTACAGTTGATGTTGGCTTCACTGACCATATATTAATTTTTTGTGAGCTATCATTAAAAAGAACGGGGCTTGCCGCTAAGGTTGCAACAGGGATTTAGAAATTATGAAATGGATGGCGGTGTATAACCTTTCTTCTATTGATAACAAGGTTAATATTTTAATGAAGCAATGATTGGCTTTGATGTCCATTCACTCCTCATTATTAGAACTTGTAAACGCAACTCTTTGGCATGGATTATTACCAATATAAGAGAAGTGATGGCTCTTCAGTCTGCTTTAAAGCGTTATAAAAGAATGAGGAATTCGGGATATTCATAATCCAGGTATTATAAGCAGTTAGTTAGAGGATTCTAGTTCGATATGGACGATCTTGAGAAGGTTTAATTTTATTAAGTCTAATATCACTGATTAGATATTCTTAAATTTAGTAGGGTGTCCGATTGTGTTGTTTCCTTGTTTAAATGTTATCTGCCTTGTTTATATTCTTTACCACCAATTTATTCGCAAAGTTGAAATATTTTTCTTATCATCTTCAAGCTGACGATTCCCAACTTTGTCTAAATATTCTAAAAATTTGAGCAATCGGAAGCTTGTGATAAAATAATTCAAAGATTTAAATTACTTATGGATGGAGTTTAAGAGACATGCTCTTTTGGTCAACCCTTATAATGAGAGCGCGGCGAGTTTAGCTGAAACCTCCCCACACAAAGAGACAGCTTCTAAAGATCGAGCCTGGACTGGGGCGAATTTTGGAGCGAATTGAGCGATGCTTAATAATGGAGGGCGATTTCATTGCAAAAGTAGGCTACGACGAGGAATGGGAGGATCTCTGGAGGCTGAAGGAGACACTGAAGGGTCGAAGGATAAGATACAAAATGCTGAAGGAAGACAATTGTTAAGTTGAGAGAGGGGGTGTGAGATTCTAAATGGAAATTTGGAGGAAGGTGAAGAGGGGGAGTACACCTATATAGGAGCAAGGGGCATCAGTAATTGATTATGTGGTGGTGAATTAAAAGATGTGAGACTGGGTGGAAAGATTTTGGGTGTAAGAGTCCGTAAAATCGGATCACCTTTGTCGTAGGAGGTCGAGATAAGTGGAGCGAAGAGAACTGTATGTTTATAACAGAAAAGAATTCACAGGAGATCAATCTGGTCAAAAAGAGGGGTAAATCATTACAGGAGGAAATGGTAAGATTGGCAACAGATCGTAGAGGTTGCGTGGGAGATACACGTTTTAGTGAAAGCTCGGAGAAGCGAGTGAAAAGCGAGAAAAAAATTGAGATAGTGGCGAACAGAGACGGTGGGGTCAGTTCAATATAAGGAAGCAAGAAAGAGGTATAAGGATACTTGCAAAACAAGAAAGAAGGAACGTAGAGAGAGGAAGGTGGAGGAAATTGGGTCGGCGAGACGGGAGAAGGGAGTACTCGAAGTGGAGGGAGTACTTTATAGGGTTGTTGGTGGGGAAATGATCAAAGTTAAGCAGAGGAGTTAATAAGAGGGGAACCTGGAGAAGATGAAGCAAGAAAAAAGAGGCATCCAGATAAGATGGGGTCCAGAATGAGGCTTGGATGGACTGCTATTGTTGCGGAAGTGAGGGAGAGTTTGTGGATAGCGTTGAACAGGCTATGGAAGGGAGAAGGGTTCCTGAAGGGGTGGAGAACGGCAATAATAAGTCCCTTGTACAAAAAGGGAAGAAACGATACAGTGGAAAGTTATAAAAATAAGGGCAATGATACAGTTGCTGGAAGGGTGTTTTTTGGCAGGAAGGATATGGGGGATAAGACGAAAATGATGAAGTTCTGTTTCTAAGATCACTTTCACCATGTTTTCTCGATTTAATAATCGACCACATTTATTTTCACAAATATGCCTTTTACCACTAAACTTTTCACAAACAAATAATGTATGTTCCACTGTGTTTATACTATCACAGAACCAACACACCTCACTTTCCGACCTTTTTATTTTAAAAAGATACTTTTTAAAAACTCCATGACCCGACAAAACCTGAGATAAGTAGAAATCTACCTCGCCCCACTTCCTATCAAACCATGGTTCTATTTCCGGGATAAGGATTCTTGTCCATCCTTCATATAGATCCCATCTTTCCTGCCAGGCCTTCAATAAACTTACTCTACATTCACGTTTTGCTTCTTTACCTCTCCTATATAACGCTGTTCTTTCTTCAGTAAGTAAGTCCAGCGGAGGCATACCTTCAATAACCTGAATCCCTTCAGCAGAAACCGTTCGATATGCGGAACAAATTCCTATTGCAAGTTTTCGATTCACTCTAGTCAACATATCACGATACCTTTTAAATTTAAGGGCTCTTTGAGAAATAGGTGCGGCGTAAAGTACAACTGACTTCACCGTCGATGCAAGAAGTTTCCTACTTCTTGATCTTGGTCCAGCTAAGTTCGGCATCAACCTTAAAAGTAAATTACTCATGAATGTTGCCTTACTTGATACCTCTTCAATATGTTTCGTCGTGGTCATGTCTTTATTGATAAACACTCCGAGATACTTGACCCTTTCAGCATTTTCAATTACAGACCCATTTACTTCAAGGTTAAGAGATCTTATTTTTCTTCTCCCTTGAAGTAAAACCATTTCTGTTTTCTGTGCAGCTATGTCAAGACCCATCTCCTCCAGTTTATCAATAATCTGTTGAACCGCATACGACGCCTTGTCTTGCAGTTCACTCTCATCCCGACCAATGACCACCAATGCCAGATCATCAGCACAACCAATGATCTCTACTTCGGCCTCCAATTCCACTCTTAGAATTCTATCATAATATAGATTCCATAAAAGTGGACCTAATAGAGATCCTTGAGGCACTCCACAAGACATGTCGTAAATTTTCCCATTTGGAGCTATGATGTTTCTCTCCGACAAGTAACTTCTTATCATTTCTACCAGATAGGGACTTATATTTCCACTAACTAAGGATCCGATTATTTCCTTCCACGGTGCAGAATTAAAAGCATTTTTGATGTCCAAAAGTACTAAGGCCAGAATTCCAGAATTTTCTATTCTTTAAAGCCTTTTCCTTTATTCATATAAAAAACTCTAACGGAGCGTTGCTAGAGTTTTGATTCGAAATCTTACTAAGAAGACATCGCACGAAGATGAATTGAATCTGAGTTCTGAATTCCCTAATTCTGACGTGTGCAAGGCCTTAAGTAAGTTCGGGTCTTGGAGGGGTGCAAAACATTCCTGACGTCTGGACATCCCCGACTCCTCAACCTCGTCCACAAGGCCAGAAAATAACATCCGCCATTAGCTAATTCCAAAAATCGTCACGTAATTCCCAAACAGTGCGAACCATCAAATTCTACGTGATCTGATGTCTAAGTTTTTACGGACTTCTTCGCATCGATTTGCATCTCCTCCATCAAATTGCAGATACATAACTTTTTCCAAAATTACTGCGAAGACCGGTCTCTGTACCGGAGGTCGTAAACTTGAGACGTGATTTTTGCCTTTTAAATAAACGAAAGGTTGCACACTAGAAATTTCTAATTCGGCTGGTTTATTCCCAAAACCGTTAAATAATTACCGAATTATTACAGAAGTAAGGGAGTACACATACTTGGGGTATAGATTTAAGGAGAATATCAAGGAGGGAGGACGTATTAGAATGTTGGCAACGAGGGCAAGCAGGATTACGGGATAGCTTTTGGGATGGGGTAAAAGGATTTTTAGGAGAGATGTGGAAGGAAGGAGTTTAATGTTTGAAAGCTTAGTAAAAAGCATAGTTATGTATGGGGTGGAGATTTGGGAATGAAAAGAACTGTATATGAAAGGAACTGGTTGTGGATGTTGGGATTAGTAAGGGAGACTCCGTGATATATAATTAGGGAAGAAATGAAGCTAGATACGTTGAGGGTGGAGGCGGGTAGGCGAGCGGTGCCTTTTGAGGACAAGAAAGGTAGAGGACATTGTAAGATCTTGGGGGAGTGCTGAAGACAGATTAAAGCAGGCAGTGGGCGTTATAGATAGCAAGAAGTACTATAGAAGGGTGGGATACTCAATAAAAGGGGTGATCAGAAAGAGAAGAGACGAAATTGAAATGTGGAAACAGTTGCAAAGCACGGACAGGGATGTGGTTATGCAAGAGAGAAAGACGGCGATAAAGAATTACTACTATAAAGCACCTACTTATGTATATTTAAAATTATTACGAGGTGATATCGGAGGGGCTACCAAAGTACCTGTAGAAAATTGTGTTTGTTATTAAGGTATTGAGTTGGTTCACAAAATTAATACCAAATTCTTATTTATTAAGAGACAATAATTCTCTCTTCTTAAAAATTTCGATCGTGCGCTGCTTAACTCGTACTCGGTCCACAAGTTTTTTTTTTTCAAAAAATAAAAAGCAAATTCAAACGACAGAAAATCAACAACGCTTGACCAAATTCCAAAGGAAAAGAGAAAATAACAAAATTTAAATTAGTAAAACATACAACAGTACCTGATGAGGGAGGGTGATGAGGAAGGGAAGAGGCTAATTGACAGGTTAATGTATGGGACTATGGAGAGGGAAAACAGATATTGGATGGAGGATGCGGAAAGAAGATTGTGTGAGGAAGAGTGTGAGTCCGTACAGCATCTTTTGGTGGAGTGTAATGAATTGAGAGAGGAGGAGATTGATTAGAGACGGGTATTGGGAGATAAGGCCTAGGGAAGAAGATGGATGCGGGAGGTTATGGAAGCGAGGAGAAGGAGGGATACAGAGAGTTAACAGAATAGTTATTATAATGATTGGGGCATTTATAGTGTTGTTGTAAAGTTGTAATTCTTTGGGAAACAATAAATTATTGTTATTATTTGTTAAAAAGGATATTAATATTAAGATGCTTGGAGTACAGTTAACACTAACGAATGCGATTAAGAGTCTCGGTCTTGTCATTGATGATCAGCTTGCCTTTGGTCAGCATATTAATTTTTTATATAGGCGTGTTTATGGTTCTTTAAAGACTCTCTACTGCAATAAAATATTTGTATCCCAAGGTTTAGAACGGTCCTTTGTGGTTCTCTTATGTTGTCTCACTTTAACTATTGTGATGTTGTATTTGCTTCTTGTTTGTCCCGGGAGAGTTTAAGAAGGATTCAGATTGTGCAGAATTCGTGATTTCGTTTTGATGATGTATAATCTTAATAGGGGTGATCATGTGTCCAGAGTTATGTTATCTAGTGATTGCTTGAATATGAGAGAGAGGATTGTGGGTCACTAATTGTGTTTAATTTATGGCCTTATTA
The DNA here is from genome assembly GCA_036711965.1 of Onthophagus sagittarius. Lineage (NCBI taxonomy): Eukaryota > Metazoa > Arthropoda > Insecta > Coleoptera > Scarabaeidae > Onthophagus > Onthophagus sagittarius. The sequence continues at coordinate 34,671,300 of JASERS010000005.1, forward strand.
CATTCTGCAAATCGTCTTATCTCAGTTTGAATCTCCAGCATAAATTTTGTTTGGACATTTCGTCACATAAGTCCTCTAAGTTTAAATGCCTTACATCTCTTAAGACTGGTGTTAGTCTTAAATAAGTCTAGTGTTAGCTCCAAATTCATATTCATTGATAATGAAATTCGTGGTTTAATTATCACTGCAAAAATGGTGATACTGAAACGCGAATTGCATTCATTTTTTATTGTTAATAAGCAATAAAAAAATTAAAATAACCCATTTTTGTTTAAAATGATCAATAATTAATACCAATATAATTAGTATCAACGATCGCACTTTTCACTTCAAATTTCGAAACGATTTGAAAAAATGCTTATTTTGTATACATTTAAATAAACAACTCGAAATTGGGGCGTTTTAAAATCGTTTAAATGAAACAATTAGCGATCATTTTAAGCAAAAATTCTTTTATAACTTTTTTATATTTTTTAAAAATTTTGTTGTAAGCAAAGGTTACAATAAAAAAGTTTAGAAAAACATCTATGAGCGCAAAAGTGCTCGGTTCTACGAGGAATACAGGTTGCCTCGTTAACCTTGGCTCTTTAAAACAATAAATATATATGCATGCTCAGTTCTGGGTGTAAAGCGAAAGAAGTAACATCTTTTTATTAACCGTGATCAAAATTAAAATAAAAAAAGTGTTTTTGTGTTTTAATTTCAAGATGTTCAAATTAAAAAAATTAGTGCTTGTTTTGTGCGTTTTAAGTCAAATAAACGGTTTGTTTTGACTCATTTAAATTTTTTAAAATTATACAAAAAAAATTTTAGGACGTGTTATAAACTTTGAAGATCCGTGGTCTTATGAAATACCACCTCATAACGATCCTTTATTAAACGAGGGAGGAAGTAATCATATTTTACCTCCCATGAAAGAACATAAAGTATTTTTATTTTCGGTTTTAATCTTTTTGGGTTAATCCACTTTTTTTAGGCTAAAAGTTTTGTTCGACTCATAAATGCAAACAGAGTGGATATGAGTAAAGAAAATGGAAATTCTGTTCGTGAAAAATTATCATGTTCAACTTGCAGAATTGGTAAGTCAAAATCAAAAATTATTTGAAAGTATTTAACGTTAAAAATGGTTAATTGTAAAAACCTGTTTAAATTGTTATTTCAAATACACGTAGTTGTACAATTAAATTATTTTTAACCTAACAAATTAAACTCGGACCTTGATACATAATCATTTACAATTCTCGGGTTTTCATTTCACCTACAAAAATATTTATCTTTTGGTTATCATATGATTACTGCATAACATACAATACTAGTATCAAATATTTGTTTTAATAATAAATTTTTTTGAATAATCGATTCATAAATAATTAAGAAATCTAATACCTCCTCGATTTTTTTATTTTTGTAATAAAATATGATTAATAATGATAAAAGATTTCGAAATTTAATTGGGACATCCTGTCTGGATTAATTAACTATTACAAAAAAATTAATAACCACATTCCTAAAATAAATGACTCATTCATTAAATTTTTTAAAAATCTTTATGTAAAATTGTTTTTAAATTATTAACTTGAAAATCAAGAAAGGAAACCGCAGGAGTAAATAACATGGAATTAAAATGCGAATTGATGTCATCACCAATGTCAATGTTGGTTTATCCAATTTTATTTTCTCTATAACTTATACGTTTACTTTAATAAATGAAAATATTTTTTTTTAACTTTAGGTACAATGCTTTTACAAGGAGCAATCCTAGACGGATCTTCCTTTGAAGAGATAAGAACTCAATTCGTGTCAATTTGTACCGGTTTAAACATTGAAAACGAAATTGTGTGCACCGGACTTTTCAACACTTTCGCCCCAGATTTCTTACCGGCGTTAAATCTAACAGAAATTAGTAAACAAAAAAATTAAAGCATTCAAAGATGTTAAGAGGTTTTTTTTAGGTATTGAACAAATTTGTAGTTTGACCGTTGGCGAACTTTGCGGTGATATTGAAAATCCTTTACATGAATGGGATATTAAGTTACCTGATAAACCAAAACCGCAATTACAACTTGCCGAGTTACCAATGGTAAATAATAATTATACTTTAATAAGTATTTTTGTTGATTTTTATTTTGTATTTATTTTCTTGGAAAAAAATCAGAAGGATTCCCCAACTTTCAAGGTTTTACACTTAACAGACGTTCATTATGACCCGAATTACGTCCAAGGTAGTCCAGCAAATTGCGATGAACCCATGTGTTGCCACGTTTATAGTACGGTTGAAGATGTTGAAAGAGTTATTGAACCAGCGGGAAAGTAAGAAATTTTTTTATTAAGATAATTGAGTGTGTCCCTTGATTACCTCATCACTGCATAAAAAACAATTTTAATTACTTCTATATTTTTTTTATTTTTGAAACTGGGGTTTAGTTAAAAGAAAATAATAATAAAAGTTTGATAAAACTTTGATGGAGTCAAGTCAGATTTTTTTTTTGCAGTTTGCAGATTTAATGAAAGGGTGTTGAGTGAGATGTCACGAACATTTTATGCACTAGAAGAAGAGATTTGAATCTTGTATCTTCTTGATCTAACACAAAAGCCTCTTAAATATCACTAAAGTTTATATAGGGGAACTTTAAATTTTAATGTTAATTATAATAAAGTTTGTTGTGTCGTAAAAGAAATACAAAGAAATTAGGTAATATTTCGTCAAAAATTACAGATAATAGCGAGATTGTGTTAGATCTACGATAAAATCTTATTCATAATTTTCAAGAATCCCCATTTGCTAATTATATTACATCATATTTTGCAATAGAATTATCAAATCAATCAAATCATGTTCATTATCGCAATATCATGGCTTTAATCGCTTTTAGATATCTTTTTTGCTTGCGTAAAAGTGATATAAAGCATTCTCCTAATTGATTGTCTATCTTACATCTGATAATGTCTTATTATTAAGATTTCGTCTCATATGGTCGAGGTCAGTTGCTGGCGAGGCGCTGGATTTAAAGTACAATAAAAAAGTATTCATTTCGGAAAATTGTAGCCCCTCGCCCATAAGCTACCTTGACGGAGTGAGAATATATTCGTCTTATAGGAGACTTTATACAGGGTATATCAGATATGACTAGAAAAATTTGAGAACTCCTTTTTATTAATAAAAAATTCTTATAACAAAATATTCCAATCTTCGTCCTTTTTAAAATACGATGCGATAAAGTTTAAGGTTCATAAAAGATGATTTGCTTAACAATGAATATACTGATATGGTTCTGCTGTATGGTTAATGCGATTTAAAGAAATCCTTAAATTTTCTAATAACCGGTTGACAAATATTCAAACATTTAGTAGAATTCAAACATTTTAGTAGATATGTGCTTAATTAATTAGATTGAGAAGCCCAAAATTAAATATGATGGATTTATTTTTTTCTGGAATTACGTAAAATCTCTAAAGTCCGTGCAAAAAGTAAAGGCCCCTCACTTTAGACATCGATATCTTCATAACCGCTCAATGAAACAAATTGCGGTAAAGATTGTTTAAATCATAGGCTGATAATAAACATATGTTAAATTAAATTAACATATATATTAACATATGTTAAATTGTCGGGTCTATGGTTTTCTTATCGCGAATTAAGTGAAAAAAGTGTCCGGTTTTTGAGAATGCGTAAGATATGATCTCTAAAAAGTGAGAGGCCTTGACTTTTTGCACGAACTTTAGTGTATAGTAAAAAAAGTTAAGAGGAGTGAAAAATAAAGGATTGAAGATCTCACAAATTTGCGTTTATGTAGTAAAAATGTCTTTAAAAGTGGAAGCAAAGGAGGATATTTTGAGCAAAATTTGTAATTCTAGTTTGTTTCTAACATTCTAACATAAACAGTTTATTATTAAAACCAAAATTTTCTCATTAAATAATGATAAAAGAAAAGTGATAAAAATTTTCATTCGAATAATTATACATAACCAAAAACTGTCATTCATTATGTAGCAGTACTCAAACTTTGGGATACTTAACTTTATCGTATGATATCTTAAGATAGGACATTGTGCTATAAGTATTTTTATTTGGAAAAAGGAGATCTATCATCCCTTAAATTTTTTCTAGTCATACCTGATACACCCTGTATATTTACTAGAATATACAGGTGTACATAAAGTATGGAATCAATTCGATATAAATTCGGAGGATGTTCTTAGAAAAAAAGACCTAGTGATCTGTTATAATTTTTAGGGTGCATATTTTGAGTTATATTTGGAATGTAACGGTTCTCCAAAATTGAGATACTATGCTTAGGTTGACATATTTAAATAGAAACCCCCAATTTTTTATTACATTTATGGATTCTACATTAAATTCTAAGTATTTTTGATGCAGCACTTGAAAGCACTTACGTTGATATTCAGCTGTCTTCGAAAAAATGGCTGTGTGTTTAATAATAATAGTTTATTCTTCAACAATACATATATTCAAAAACTGTATGCTAAATCAATTTAAATTTTAAAAAAGTAGTAAGTAAAAGAAAAAAATAAATAATAATAAATGTTGAAAAATCATAAGGTTTCAGTGCCATTTAAGTTCGGATTCAGTGCCATAACCAAAAGACTATTATTATTCTTCCACCGCAACCTTAAATTAAAGAAAGCTATCAAAATAGGTCACTAAATGCCTAAAAAGAAAGTAAAGCTCAAATTTTGTATTATCCCTAATTTATCGATCTTAAAGAATCAAAATTTAAACTTAATGCTATCAAGCGACATAACATAAATTTAATAAACTTACGAGATGTTCCTGAATGTTAAGAACACTCCATGTTGAAAAGGTAATCAAACAGCAAACACTTAAGCGCGCGACCATGTCTAGCCTTTATATAATCTAGGATAGAGTTATATAGAGAATCTGTGTACTTAAAGATGTACATAAAGTATGGAATCAATTCCATGCTAAATAGAAAAATAAATTCAGCGGATATTCAATTTTATATAACTTAGATAATTGAATTTATCATTTTTTAATGAATGTGTTCGATTTGCGTAACCTCTTATGATGTTTTAGCTGAAGATGACCGTAAGGTGAAACATGTGAACACATAATTTAATTTAAATATATATAATTATTTGAGGCCATTTAAATGGTTTTTCCTCAATTTCCTTATATGAACATCTATGATTGGAGGTTGCTTGCGGGTGAGTCGCCGGATTTGAAATATCGATAAAAAATTGCCCAATTTGGAAAATTGTAACACCTCGCCCGGAAGCGATCTTGGCAGAGTGAGAATAAAATCGACTTTATATATTTAGTAGGATATACAAGGAATGATTTTTCCTCAAATCGTCGAGGTCGCTTACGGGCGAGGCGCCAAATTTGAAATATTAATACAAAGGTGTACATTTTGAAAAATTGCAGCGCCTCGCTCATAAGCGACTTCTACAGAATGATAACAAAATGAGCTTATTAAGTGCGAAAACCATCGAGTCCCATTTTTACCGATCTTTTAGTATTTTTTTTGAGTGGGAAGGATTCATTAAAGTATAATTAAATTTTGATGTTATCTCATTCATATTTCGAACATCTTTTGTGAATTTTTTCGAAAATAATTACTCGAAATATTTAAAATAAAAAATAATAAAGTTATATTTATTGATGTCTGCTGAACGACGTACTCTATAGGTTAACAGATTGCCGGACGTGAGTATATGAACCTCAATGCAGGTAAAAGAAATGAAAATTAAAAATTTTGCAGGTCGTAAAACTGTACTTAATATTTCATAGTTTTTTTCACTATTTATGCAAAAACATACGGTCTTCAAATCATGATATCATCTCACAGGTTGGTTCATATATTTCGCAATTTCATAATGAGTCATACTATCAATTTTCATATTGATTGGACTCGTGCGACGATAGCAACAAACCTCCCAGCAACGAACTTTTACCCGTAATTTCCTATCTACTTTACAAGCCGATGTCTTCGTTGTCTTTAAAGATAGCGAAATAATAAAGACACCACTAGAAAGCCTGATCTTTTCTTCATCTAAAACCGGGTTTTGTCCTGTCGATATTTTTATATCCACCGCAGAAAAAAATAGAGAATACCGCCGCGTTCCAAATACACCTCAAAATTGTCGAATTTTAAACCTGTGTGCAGCCGTTATGGAAACGAATTTTAAAAAAAGCTGTATCAATTTAGCAAGAACACACCTTGGGTTACCTAACCTTTTGGTTACCTACCAAAATTTACACGTTATAAACAACCCTACATAATAATCGATGTATTTACTTTCTCTCGGAAACATTTTTACATAATACGAACAAAACGGTGAAACTACATTCGAGTTATAGGAATTTCTGCACTTTACAGTGCCATATAATATTCATAGATCACAAGCTTGCACAATCATTTTCTACCAAAAAAAAGAAAAACTGCGTAAACCGCGCAAAATTGCCGTAAACAACACTTTACGGTTTCATTTCAACTTTCTTATATGACACGTATAAAACTCTGAGACAATATAGAACCTGTATGAAATTTTCTGCTCTTTACAGTGGTGTATAACATCCATAGATCACAAATTTGCACAAGTATCTTCTACCCCAAAAACTGTGAAACCCGTGTATAATTGCTGTAATTAATTGTTTACGGTTTCATAACATTCTTATATGACACGTATAAAACTCTGAGACCATATAGAACTTATAGGAAATTTTCTGCTTATTTGACACTGTCTCCCAATAAAACTGAAAGAACTGAGTTTGCGTTAATGTATTTATGTCAAGTGGTAGAACATAATTTACAAGGGAATGAAGATGAACAAGAACCAACTTATCTGAGTGAATGTGAACTCATAAGTGGAAGTACTTTATATGCACCCTCACTAAAAGCTGTCTGGATTTGTGGTGCGTCTTTTGAACACTATTTGACAATTCGGATATCACGTTACAACATTTTTCAGAAATTGGTTTGAAGTGAACCAGTTCACCAATTTAATTTGTTTTGTACAAAATGCTTGTGCAAGCTTGTGATCTATGAATGCTATACACCACTGTAAAGAGCAGAAAATTTCCTCTAAGGTCTATATAGTCTCAGAGTTTTATACGTGTCATATAAGATAGTTATGAGACCGTAAACAGTTGATTACGACAATTATACACGGTTTTCGCAGTTCTTGGGGTAGAAAATGCTTGTGCAAACTTGTGGTCTATGAATATTGTATACTACTATAAAGAGCAGAAAATTTCCTATTAATTCTATATGATCTCGGAGTTTTATACGTGTCATATAAGATAGTTATGAGATCGTAAACAGTTGCTTACAACAAATATACGCGGTTTTCGCAGTTCTTGGGGTAGAAAATGCTTGTGCAAACTTGTGGTCTATGAAAATTATATACCACTATAAAGAGCAGACAATTTTCTACAAGATCTGTATGGTCTCAGTGTTTTATACGTGTCATATAAGAATGTTATGAGACCTTAAGCAGTTGATTACGGCAATTATACGCGGTTTTCGCAGTTTTTGGGGTAGAAAATGCTTGTGCAAACTTGTGATCTATGAATATTATACACCACTGTAAAGAGCAGAAAATTTCCTATAAGTTCTATATGGTCTCTGAGTTTTATACGTGTTATATAAGAATGTTATGAGACCTTAAACAGGTGATTACGGCAATTATACGCTGTTTTCGCAGTTTTTGGGGTAGAAAATTCTTGTGCATACTTGTGATCTATGAATATTATATGGCACTGTAAAGAACAGAAATTCTTATAACTCGAATGTAGTTTCACCGGTTTGTTCGTATTATGTAAAAATGTTTCCGAGAGAAAGTTAATACATCGTCAATACATCGATTATTATGTAGGGTTGTATATAACGTATAAATTTTGGTAGACGTGGTTACATATTGAACGGACAAAACCCGGATTTAGGTAGCTCAAGGTGTGTTCTTGCTAAGTTGATAAAGCTTTTTTTAAAATTCGTTTCCATAACGGCTGCACACAGGCTTAAAATTCGACAATTTTGAGGTGTATTTGGAACGCGGCGGTGTTCTCTATTTTTTTTTTGCGGTGGAAAATATCGACATGATAAAACCCGGTTTTAGATGAAGAAAAGATCAGGCTTTCTAGTGGTGTCTTTATTATTTCGCTATCTCTAAAGACAACGAAGACATCGGCTTGTAAAGTAGATAGGAAATTACGGGTAAAAGTTTGTTGCTGGAAGGTTTGTTGTTATCGTCGCATGGGTATTGATTGGTTTATTACTTCTTGAGATAGAGTTCTCACACAGGAAAAACATCCCTTTGAGTTTGTAAACCGTATTGTATGAGGTTGACCAGCCGGAGGCATAATCCATAACCAAAGCATAATCCATAACATTTACAATTTAGATACAAGAAGATTGCAGGAGTACAGCAAAAATCTTCAAAATAACATAACAATGACCACAACTCAATAAGTAAAATAGATAGGAGGTACTTTTTATATCAATATTGTTGGCAATGAACCATAAACACTTATTCCATAACCAGATACAAATTATTGTTAGGTATAAAAATTCTGTGGAATTTTTTTCAGGATCAGTATTAAGAAAAGCAGTGCATGTAAGATAAATTACATAGCTTCAGGTTCTAATTCTCCTTACTTTTAAAACGTGCTTATAGACTTTATTATACCATTAACCATAATGCGTTTTATTGACCTTGGGTTCTAGCCCATAAAATCTAAACCAATGCGAATTTACATTTACAGATCCCTTTGCTTTGAATGTTGCGATTTTAACAAACCTATTGAGAAACCTAAAGCGATGAGTTCAAATGCAATGAGTTTAATGATCACTTTCAACCATAAACGAGAATCGAAACCGTATTGACAGCAGTAAATGCCACTTTCCTGTTTGATTCAAGTTTTGTCTCCATTCATTTCTGGTCTTAAGATGCAAAACTATAAAAACAATTCCCAAGAAAATGTTGTTGTAAAGTTTCATGGTCCCCACACGCGATTTATTTTACATATTTCTATTTATATATCCATGTAAGAGAATTAAACTGGGCTAATTTTATATAATTTTATTAATATATTAGAAATATTGCAGCTAAATTTATCAAATGTAAAACAATCGCTTTAGTTATTGCTGCAATAACGTCATGCAAGATACATTGCTTACAAAAAAAATTTTTTACTGTAAAATGGCCTGAAGACATGTGTTATCCTCATGATAAAGAATTTTTAGAAATAGCAGTGGTGTCAAAAATTAACATTTTGTGTGGCTTAGAAACCGATAATGATGATTGCGATAATAAGTTGCCTTTTCTCTGCAGAATGTTTGCAATTTAACTATCATAAATGCTGAATTCTCAAAAACGGCAAAAATGAGAAGAGTTGATTTTTAAGATGATGTTATAACTATTATAAATAATTTTTCCAAACTTTTTGTGTAGATCGTGACATGCAAAACTGAACTTTAAACTAATATAGATATGACCAACAACATGGGTTTTGCAAAGGTAAATTCACAGCTACAACCTTATACAGCTTCTCTCTGTACGTATCAAATGCACTAAATTATCGAAGGCAGGTAGATGTGATATATACCAACCTTTTTCCGGCTTTTGATTGTTTGGATCATGATTTGTTGGTTAGAAAGTTGAAAAAATTTGGATGTGATCACTTTCTCATACGACTTGTAATATCGTATGTATCCAATCGCAAACAATACGTCAAAATAAATAGTCTGAAGTCATGAGTTATTTACGAAACATATGAGAAAGTGATCACATCCAAATCTCTTCAATTAGCGTACCATTGATTTGTACCTGGCCCTTTGCTGTTCAATATCTATATAAATGAAAAAATTCCCTTTTATACACAGATGACCAACAACTGTTTAGGTCTATTAGTTGTAAGCAGCTCTGTGAATCACTCCAGCTAGATTTACCCAAACTTTATGTATGGTGTTTTAACAAGAAATTAACTAATAAATAATATTTTTAAATATCAGGTAATAACACGTACATTCAAACACGTAATATTATACTTTCAATTATGTGCTTGGAGTGGATCACTTGTCACGTATCCCAAGTCGTCTAAGGAAAAGATCTTGGAGTGTGGGAGAGATAAATTTGGTGTTTACAAATTTTTAAATCGTCACTACATCTTTCCTCCACTTTTATGCGATGAATCATTATCACTTCTCGTGGTATAGACTATACCTCGATTTTACCACTACATGAATCTGCTACAATGTTATAGCCTCCGAAGCCTTGAGGATCGTAGAATATTGCTATTTGCGGAGTTAGTGATAGGGAACTGTTAGAAGTACTAGCTCAATTGAATGGAGGGTGTCGCAGATAAGTGCTCGAAATATATTCCGAATCAAAATGACACAAATGTTATATAAAAAGCTAGGAGAGCACGAGTGAGGGAAATTGACTTTGACCTGTTTGAGAAGATGATGAGGAACTTTGAGGACGTCATTAGTCAAGCTAATGACGACCTCAAAGTTTATTAACTTCAAGAACTCGAAGAAAGACTTTTTGTGCGAAATAATTTGACTAATTTTGACTTAGAACACCAAATCTGTTAGAGGTTTTACCGTACTCTCAAAATTAAAAATCAGGTTTATATACAATAATTTGTCTCACTTAAAAGTCTATAAGTATAATGTACTTTAGATATATTGTATAAAATTTATCAGAAAGATTTTATTCTAAATAAGATTCAAAATATCTAAATTAATAAATAAGCCACATTTAACATTAACCTAAACATCAATACTATATTTAAATATAATACATTTTAACTTAACCAAGATTTTTAGTTATTTTAATTGTCGACATCATTTCTATATTTTGTACTTGAAATAATTAGTTTGATTTTTTTGTATTACTAATTTACGTAGGTATGTGTAAATGGAGTGAAAACGTAAATAGTGATGATAAAACTAAAGCAAGTCATTGATTCATCATTTCAAAACACTTCAACTCCACTTATTTTTCACATAATATTTAGTTTTATAGATTTATATATATAATGGACTATCTAATTTTGTACGTCTTACTTATCATAACACGTTTATTTTCAGTTTTGATACTGATATGTATTTATTTTTTATATGTTAATAATAAACGAAGTATAAGTATAAAAGTAATGGAAGAATTTGATGATACAATTGGGGGACATACTGTACATAATTATAATTAATCTTAATGTAATAATTAGATTAATTTAATAAAAATTAAATTGAATTATTTTTAGGTGGGGAAGTTATTCAAAATGTGACATGCCAAAAATTTTTATTGAAAGTATGTTAAAACATATCGCAGAGCAACATCCGGTTCGTAAAGTAACTTAATTCGCAAAAACTTCGCAATAATTTTTTTTAATTAATTAGGACATCGATTATATCCTTTGGACAGGAGATTTACCCCCACACGATATTTGGAACCAAACCAAAATGGGCAATTTAAAAATAATTCAAGAATCTGTTGAGCAAATGTTGAGGTATTTTCCCGAAACTCCAATTTTCCCGGCTGTTGGTAATCACGAAAGCTCACCGGCAGGGAGGTATCTTTTTATTTTTAATTTTTAATAAAATTTTTGTGATACTTTTATTTTTTAAGTTTCCCCCCACCTTGGATAACAAACCAAAACAATTCAATTTCATATCTTTACGACACTTTAAGCATAAATTGGAGAAAATGGTTACCTTCCTCGATAAATTCCACAATAATCCACGGAGCTTTTTACTCGGTTCTTCTTCGGCCTGGGTTTCGGTTAATTTCTGTCAATTCAAATTATTGCATTTCATTGAGTTGGTGAGTTATGAGTAATTAAAAAATAATTTAAACAAATTCGATTTAATTTTAGGTTTTTAGTGGTTAACAGCACCGATCCGGCTCAAGAATTAAAATGGCTTGTTTACGAACTTGAGCAAGCCGAAAACGCCGGAGAAAAAGTCCACATAATCGGCCACATCCCTCCGGGCGATTCTGACTGTTTAAAAGTTTGGTCAAGGAATTTTTATAAAATTATTGAGAGGTTTGAAGATACGGTTAAAGCCCAGTTTTATGGGCACACTCATTCCGATCAATTCGAAGTGTTTTATGACACGAAAAATTTTAGTAAAAAAAAATAATAATCTAAATTAATTTTTATTTATATTTTATTATTTTAGAAAGACCGACTAACGTGGCTTTTATTGCACCTTCCGTTACAACTTTCGAACATCACAATCCGGGTTATAGAATTTATTATGTCGACGGGGACCATGAAAAAACGACAAGAGAGGTAATCGACCATGAAACTTGGATAACGAATTTAGAGGATGCAAACAGCGATGAGAGCGAGCCAATTTGGAGAAAATTGTACACGGCGCGGAGCGCTTATAATTTAGAAAGTTTGAGACCCCAAGATTGGTCCGATTTAATCGATAAAATGGTCGATAATCCGGGAATTTTTAATCTTTATTATAAACATTATTATAAAGATAGCCCGGTTAAACCGCCCTGTGATGATAATAAATGCAAATTGTTGTTGCTTTGTGATTTAAGGAGTGGGAGATCTCACGATAGGCACCATTTGTGTAAGGATTTAGAAGAAAAGCTTCGCGAATAAAATTATTTTAAATAAATAATTTTATTAATAAATAGTTGTAAAATAAGGGTGAGTTTTTTCGCAAATTTTCCCAACATCCTCAACTTCCTTGATACTAGGGAGATGTTGATACAAAATATTTTTACCCGCTTTTATCATTTTGAGTCGGGATATTTTAAATAATTTTGCATCTTTTCGATAAACGGAGTTAATTTGCAAATTAATAATTGAATACAACCGGAATCTTTATCAGACGATTTTTCTTTTATGTATTTCATTATAATTAGAGAAAGATCTTGATTTTTTGAGTACTCCAAAAATCTCACGATAGGCAACATTTATGTAGGGATTTAGAAGAAAAATTTTTTTACATAAATAATTTTATTAATAAATAATTCTGCAATAAAGATGAGTTTCTTCGCAAATTGCCCCAACATCCTCAACTTCTTCGATACTGTTCTTCGATACTTCGATGTTGATACAAAATATGTTTTGGTTGATCCGAGGTATCATCCATTCATCTTCTTGGTTGTTCAAGAGTCCAGTCTGCCAACAGGAGACTACGATAAAGCATTAAAGATGCCAAGTGAGATCTTGGAGAAACGTCTGCCCCTGTCCACAGGGAACAACCAAGAAGATGAACGGATGATACCTCGGATCAACCAAAACACATACTTCTCCATCCGTGAAGCATTACGAATTACCATATATATATATATATATATATATATATATATACATATACATATACATATACAGGGTGAGTCAACAGCGCGAGGACGGAAGATTGTGGCCTTACTGTTGAAAATAAAGAAAATGTTTTTGTGTCATCATAGATTATAATCAAAGCTGCATCGACTAAAATTGTTTTCAACTATACAGGATGTTTCGCAATTCCAGAACCCTAGTTAACTTCATTTTTTTAAATGGAACCCTATACATCTTATTGTTAAATCATCTTAATACATTTTAAATGCTATAAATGCGTATCTTCTTTTCAAATTTTAATGCAAGGTTGCCAAGTTATTAATCATTTTGTGCAAATTTTTGAAAAATCTTGTGGTGACTTAAAATTCATTATCACCATTATTATTAAATATTGAAGATTGCAATTTGGCATATCGATAAACAAAGCTTTGGTCTTTAAAACCCCATACTAACACCCATACTAACATACTATTTGATAATATTATACAGGATGGTTAGCAGAACCGGTTAATTATGAAATATTTGACGGACCATAACTTTGTTATTTTAAATGAAACACCCCTATATTTTTTCAATGCCTCTGAAGGCTTTATTAATTATCTTTCATTTTTGTTAAGCATACGGTATATCTAACATGTGTACTTTTTGAAATAATTACACTATTTCAAAAATGTCGACATAAACTTGTTTTTTCACAAGAAATAAACTATGAAGATGATATTTTTAAACAACTGCAAGTAAGATTATTTCGTAAAAGATGGAAAAGTATGGATTTGTGCACAGACAATAGTATTAAGAAAACAACTTTTCATAAATTCTATTTAAGTATGTTGGAAAAATCTTATCATAGTGGAGAGGTGTACCATCGTGCTGTGACAACATTCTTTGTCAAATGTCTCGTAAAACATCTTCTAAAAGTTTTGGCAATTGATTTTCTAACAAATTCAAAAAGATTATCCATTGACGGTTGCCTCGAAGAAATACGATCTGATCAAATAAGATTGTAGAATCCCTGCCCAGATAGTTTAGGACCATTGTTGTTAGTGGGCTACTTCTCATATAAATTTACTGTTGACCATATCGTAGTAATGAAGATTAAGACGGTTAACATAGTTATTTTTACAAAACATCGATTATTTGCTGTATAGAAGATTATCGTAAAAATTACATTCTTGTTGATCTTTTTCTAATACCCATTTCGAAAATTCTAGTCTTTTTTGAACTGAATATGCACACATGTATACTTCTTCATCTTTTACAAAATAGACGCATTTGCATTTGGTTAAAAAGGTCTTCTTCATAGTTTATTTCTTGTGAAAAAATCAAGTTTATGCCGACATTTTTGAAATAGTCTAATTATCTCAAAAAGTACACATGTTAGATATGCCATATGCTCAACAAAAATGAAAGGTAATTAATAAAGCCTTCTGAGCCATTGAAAAAATATAGGGTGTTCCATTTAAAATAACAAAGTTATGGTCCCTCAAATATTCCACAAACGACCCAAGCTTTGTTTATCGATATGTCAAATTACAATCTTCAATACTTAATAATAATGCTGATAACGAATTTTAAGTGATCACATGATTCTTCAAAAATTTTCACAAAATGATTGGACTTATAGCTTTTAAGACAATTAATCTGCATATGTGAAAAGATACATAGGGTTCCATTTAAAATGATGAAGTTGAATACGGGCCTGGAATAGTGAAACAGCCTGTATAGCTGAAAAAAATTTTAATCGATGCAGCTTTGATAATAATGTAAGATGACATAAAAACATTATTTTTATTTTCAACGGTAAAGCCACAATCTTCCGTTCCCGCACTACTGACTCGCCCTGTATATATAAAAAATATGTTGGGCTAAAAAGGCTATCGCCTGTAGTCTTTCTGTCCGGGAAGTCTTTGGTGGAATCTTGTTCTTGAAATTAGTTCCGTTCTAATTTATGAAGAAGGTGAAGATGATTGACTAACGATGAATAAGTTTTCCAACAAGTCAAAAAAAAGTTGATGGCAGTATTATGGCATAGAGATTTAAGGCGGAATTTAATTGGTGGGATCTCGGTGAGATAGTACAGCAGCTCGTTGCTAGGATTGAAGAGTGGGTTTTGGGGGTGTCGGATTCGGGCAATGCATCTAAGGGCAGATCTTTTGGCTACTTCCAGATGGTATAGGGCTCCTCTAGGTGCATCGGTCAGAATCAACAGTGCATATTCCACAATCGGTTTGCAGATGGTTTTGTAGATGTGAGCAGCGCATTGTGAGCAGTTGATATGCCGCGTCCCTGGTATGTAATATAATAGATTATGACTAATTTAGATATTAAAGAACTTAATTGTGTTCAAATCAATTTAGGTACAAGAAAATCTTCTACTTTGAAATTGATGAAGTATATTTCTAGGAACAATATTCATATCGCTTTTCTACAAGAACCATGGGTTGTTAATAATGAGTTGTTCGGTATTAGTAAACAATTTAAAAGTTTTCATGGTATTTCTTTAATTAATAAATCAATTAGAACGGCGATTTTAATAATGGATCCTAGAATTAATACTTTTTTATTATCTGATTTTAGTGATCGTTATTTCACATTTCTGGAAATTAAAAGTAATTGTTTGTCTTTTATTGTAGTTTCAATATATTTTCCACCAGAAGAAAGACATTCTGGAGAATTTAAATTTAGACTCAATGAACTTGAGAATTTAATTATTTAATTAGCTTCTATGTATTTTTCGCTTTTGAATTGTTTGACTAGGGCTTGGATATGCTTGTTAAGTTCATTGAATTTCTTTTTTAAATCAGGAATCTCCGACATTCTAAAGTCGCGGCATAGGCATCTCTTTTCCTTGATTAACCTCACGATGAACTTTGGAAGTGGAAAATTGTAGAATTTTTCAAGTTTATTTGGGCTGGCTTGGACAATTAATTCCCTAAGGTGTTCGTTAAATTTACATATAGTATCGGCAGTGATTAGACAGTTCGAGTTGATAAATTCTGAGATGCCCGAATTCACCGCTTCCATATTACAGAGACTAAAATTCTTTATGGTTTTTGGAACAGGTCTAAAAATGGGAGTCGTCAACTGCAGGTGGATCAGAATGCCTAAGTGGTCAGAGCACAGATCGGGAGTGACTGCAATATGGGTTATCAGGGATCTTATATTTTGCGAGGAGAACAGCATGTGCGGAGTGGAACTTTGATTGTTTACCATGATAAACGTTGGAGAGGTTTTAATGCGTTCAAAATCAGTCGAAGATACAAATCGGTTGATCTGCTTGGTTTTAGCCGGACTTAAAGTCACTAATAATCAAACAGTTATTATTAGGGTTGTACCGATTAATCGGCGACTAATCGGCGATTAAACAATAACAGCACCGACTAGTCGGCATTTATTATAACGCTGCAAATAACATACATATATATATAAATATAATTACTTGAACAATTTGGCTGGCAACTTCTTTTTGACTAAAATGTTAACAATATCTAAAATCAAAAAAGATGTATTGTCAGATCAAAGCGCGACATCAAGCACGGCAATATTTATACAAAATCGAGCACATTGTTGGTACGAGTACGAAAAGGAATTGGGTGTGGACCTCATAATGTTCACAATTCCATTAAAACTATCCATTGGTTGCCAATTGATTTTGAATATATTATTGGGAAAATTTACTCATTTTTATATTTATAAACTGGTTTAGAACAAATAAATTTTTCAATATCAACAAGAGTATACATTTACATCCTCTACAAGTTCAATGGTGTCTTGTACTTTCTGATATTCACTCAGCAGTTTTATCTAAAAAGAGGAAAACGAATCCTGATACCCAGTTAGAAAACTTTATTGTTAGAATAAATGCAAACAAGAAACAAGAAGCAAATTGCAAGAGCCGTATTTGCAACAAATAGTACTTTTAGATGTATGGACAATCCTCATGTAAAGAAGGCGATTGAATTGTTAAAACCTGATTATAATTCTCTTTCAATAAAAACAATTTCCACAACACTTTTGGAACAGATTTATGTATCTTCGAAACAAACAATAACTAAATAACAAACAATAACCAAATAAGTTTCATATAAAATAGAAGGATTTTATGAAATACTCTGATATCGATAATAGATGTGTTCCCGGGTGTTCTTGATGATGATCTGATAGAGATCGAAACCGACTGAACGAAAATAGTTTTATACCATTCTTTAAATAAAGTACAAAAAAAGACAACAAACGTTTTCTATTACTGAAAAGATGGAAAAAAGAAACAAACTTAACAATATAAACATAATAAGTTAACAAATTCCGAAAAAGAAGAAGGTTTAAATACAGTTTACAATATGAGTTTACTTCCAGTTATTGTAAAACTAGAAGCGAAAATTAAACCATTTTCAGCGATAATGTTTTCAGAAGAAATTCTAAGTAATGTCAGTGGATGTCACAGAAAAATATTCCTGAAGTTGAGAAGCTTCTACCAATTTTAAAGCAATTTCTGTGTGCAGTGAGTTCATCAGCTTCTGTGGAGAGAATTTTTTCAGAAGAACATTTGGACTTGTACACTTTTCTATAAGAAATAAATTAGGTGTTGAAAAAGTAGGGAAACTAGTGATTTGGTATAAATATTACAATGATGTTTAGTTTTTGTTTAACGGTTTCTGTAAAAAAAGATTCGCTTTGTTAATAAAGGGTTTATTATTTTTAATTCTGTTTTGCTTTAAATCATTGATTAAAATCGTGTTTTAAATCAACTGACTTAAATCAGTCGTACCCTGGTTATAAAATGAATATCTTCATAATCTGGATCAAATGCATGGTTTGCATAAGAAAATGTTACAACCTTACGTCTGAATACTCTTATTGCTGTAACTCTATACAGTTCTGGTTCTAATATACAAGGTTGTGTTGGATTGGGTTGGGTTTAGCCGTGCATCTGAAGATATTTTTTTAATGATGGCCTCTACAATGAATAATTTTTGAAATAGAGTACTTTACAAACAGCTTTGGTAACCCTGCATATTTGAAATGAAGTAAACTAGAACTAACTAAACCAAAATCTTTCCACTTCTAGATCTAGTGTTAGTTCTAGTTTTATATCATCTCTAAATCTAGAAATAGAAACATTCTGGTTTAACCGAATATATCTCAAGATTACTAAACCCGAATAATTATAGTTCTATGTCTAATGTTAGTTCTAGTTTTATTTCAGTTCAAATATACAGAGTTGAGTTGGATTGGGTTCGTTCTTCCAACCCAACCCTGGGGCACCAAATATCTTAGGGCGGCACTAACGACACAACACGACAGCCAAATAAAAAGCCGAGTTAAATGTTCGCAATAATATCATACTAGGGCCTAATTTATACAAAAAAAAGACGTCCCATCAGTCTAAGTGTGATTCTTCCTTATTCTTTCAATAACAAAAAGAAGGGATGAGTCTCAGCCAACATATAACATCACATTTAACAACATTAAACATTAGCCTTTACACATGGATAAGTTCTGGAGTCCGACAGGTTTGTTTGCAGGGATGGCTGTAATATAATTGGTATGCTCCCGATTGGTACGTATGTGAATTCTGTCTGATTCTTGTAATCGAATCTTTTAACCTTGTGCAAATTAACGGGAGATATTGCTAGTTTATGGATCTTTTAATGGTTGTATCTAGATTGCAGGTTCTTAACTCTGGAGTTACTCCCATTCATAATGTGGCGGATCAGAACATGATATATGTTGAGTTCACTTAAGATGTTGGTTTTTCATCTGGTGCTAGAATCATTTCTTGTAGATCTTTCAATTATTTCGATATTCAGACATTCGAAGTTGATCTATGTTCTCTACTGTGGTACTTTCTTTTTGAACTCAATGATGTCAATGATAAATTGCTGGTTTTCAATGCTGTGATTACGTTGTTGCTTGATACGTATGCTCCTAACTCATCTTGTTTTAAAATGAAGCCAACCCAATCCAACCCATCTCATCTTGCTTTCTGGTGAACCCAATCCAATCCAACTCAACTCGTCTTGTTTCGAAATGAAACCAACCCATCGCAATCCAACCCAACTCATTTTATTTCAAAATGAAACCAGCTCAATCTAATCCAAGCCATCACATCTTGCGGGTAACTGCCTGTTATTATTCGCCATTTTCACAGCCTAATGTGAGAATGTACCTATATTAAGTATGATGAAAATTTTTATGTATTTTTCCAAGTAAATACGTAATATTTCGGACTTTTAACCCAAACAGGTTTTGAAATAATGAAGAATATAGCCACATATTGAATGTCATCTTCGAAGTATTTGAGCTCTCTTGAAGCATTTTAGGACACATCACCATGTGAATTTTTCTTAATATTGTTTTATGTAGGATCGCTCCTTTAAATATACTGTAAACGCAATTTCCTGAATAAAAAAACAATTTTCGATGCTTCGATATCTTCGAACTTTGGATAATTTGATATCATCGACAAGTATCGATACTTTGCCCAGCACTAGTTTAAACCGTGGATTACAGATGATATTGAATATTTAATAAAACTTCGTGATGAAGCCTACAACAAATTCAAGAGAACTAAAAGTACTCACACTTATAATTATTATAAGCATTTAAGAAACTTCACGAAAGGCTATTAAGCGAAAGATAAACGCGTACTTGGAATATGTATTGAATATTAGGTTGACTATCCTTGCTTCTGGTTATGTGGATGTTATTAATGATTATTTCATCTCTGTATAATCCCAAGCTACTTGTGATTCTGAAATGATTGATTATTACAGCACAAAAGTGATGTTATAAAAGCAGATGATACAAATCTTTTGATACTTCATTTTATGTGTGATATCTTTAATTGTATTTTCAGGAATTCAGTGTTTCTAGCTGCTTGGCAGATTGTCATATTTAAACCTATTCTCAAAATTATTAGGGTTGTACCGATTAATCGGCGACTAATCGGAAAAGCCGAGAATTCGGCCACTTTTTAGTCCACGATTAGTCGGCGATTAATCGGCGATTAAACAATAACAGCACCGATTAGTCGGCATT
This sequence comes from Onthophagus sagittarius, assembly GCA_036711965.1. NCBI lineage: Eukaryota > Metazoa > Arthropoda > Insecta > Coleoptera > Scarabaeidae > Onthophagus > Onthophagus sagittarius. Next base: position 34,691,638 of record JASERS010000005.1, read on the forward strand.
TATTATAACGCTGCAAATAGCATACATATATATAAATATAATTACTTGAACAATTTGGCTGGCAACTTCTTTTTGACTAAAATGTTAACAATATCTAACATCAAAAAAGATATATTGTCAGATCAAAGCGCGACATCAAGCACGGCAATATTTATACAAAATCGAGCACATTGTTGGTACGAGTACGAAAAGGAATTGGGTGTGGACCTCATAATGTTCACAATTCCATTAAAACTATCCATTTGTTGCCAATTGATTTTGAATGTATTATTGGCAAAATTTACTCATTTTTATATTTATAAACTGGTTTAGAACAAATAAATTTTTCAATATCACCAAAAGTATACATTTACATCCTCTAATCAATACTTAGTGAATAAAGGATTCCAAAAAATTTGTTATATCTTTTAAAAAACCCAATTGCTCAAAGGAATTGTCTGAGGTAGCATGCTTTCCTGATGAACTAATCAAGGACGCAAATATGAACATCCGTTCAACTGCTGGTATGCAGATATTGATGTTGTATTTTTAAAATATTTGCTTACTTAACATATAATCATGGCGCATTTCATTATTAATTTTTCTATTCTTCCATGTACTCTAATCAGTGTTATTAAATACCCGGGTATATATTTTCAATTGAAAATTCCCAGGGTATGTAGCCAACCCAACCCAAGATGAGTATTTCGAGAAATTTATAAAATTTTAAATCTGTACAAAGGCAAAAATCATTGGAAAGGTAACCAAGTTTAATTTAAAAATACAAAACCTACCAAAATAATCATCAGGGATTTTGAAAATACGTATACGATGAGTTGGGTTGTCTTGGACAATGCAAAACAGTCTGATAAAACATTCGCAACATATGCTGGGACTAAATTGAGAAAAAAGTGTATTACAAGCAGTATCTAGTCTTTAATTGTCAGTTTAAATTTTTGATATGATGTCATCGTATTTTGCCAACAATATTTAGTATTTTTGGAAGCAAAATTATATTTTATTAACAGTTCCTTGTCTTTCACAACAGAAATGTCTTCTGCCTACAGTATTTAGCCTTTAATTAACAGTTTATGGACTACTTATGTAAAGATTGTGCATTTTGTTGAATAGTATTTAATATTTTTTAAAGCATACTCAGTTTGTTTATCAACAGTATCCAGGTTTTACAAACAGTTTTACAAGTAGTATCAAGTCTCATGGAATCATTTCAAGTCTTTCAAGAACAGTACAAGTTTTTTAGAAGTATTTCAAGTTTTTAAGAGCATTTCATGTCTTCAAGAAGCATTTTAAGTATACTGAGAAAATTTCAAGTCTTCTGGAAACAATAACAAACCATCTAGAAGCAGTTTAAAATCTCTGAATGCAATATCAAGTCTTCAAGAAGCATTTTAAGTCTTGTGGAAGCGTTTCAAACCCTGTGAAAGCAGTATTATATTTTTTAAAAGCATTCTCCGAAAGCTCTGAAAAAATGGCTCTGAAAGTCTTCTGAAAGCTTTTAAGTCTTGATGAAGTAATATTAAGTTTTCTAGAAGCAATACTAAGTCTTCTGGAAGTAGTACCAAGATTTGTAGAAGCATTTCAATTTTTCTAAAAACATTTCAAGTCTTTTGGAGGCAGTTCAAGTCCTTTGAAGCATTTCAAATCTTCTAGAAGCAATATCAAGCCTTTTGGAAGTAGTATGAAGTTTTCTGGCCATTTCAAACCTTAAAATGCTTTCAAAAAACTTAAAATGCTTAAAATTGGTCTACAAATAAGCAATTCAAGTATTGAAAATGAAAGCAATATCACAACAGTAATAACAAGTCGTCTGGAAGCATTTTAAGTCTTTAGGAAACAGTATCAAATTTTGTGGAAGCGGTATCAAGTCTTCTAGAAGCAATACCAAGTCTTCTGGAAGTAGTATCTAGTTTTCTTGAAGCATTTCAAGTCTTCTAAAGGCATTCCAAGTCTTGTGTAAGCATTTCAAGCCTTCTAGGAGCATTCAGACTTTCTGAAAGCAACATCAAGTTTTCTAGAAGCATTTCAAGCCTTGTAGAAACATTTCATGTTCTATAAAAGCAGTATCAAGTTTTCTAAAAGCAATTCAAGTCGTCCGGAAGCTTTTCAAGCCTTCTTGAAGTATTACTCCTGAAGTCTTCTAGAAGCAATCTTAAGTCTACTGGATGTAGTATCAAGTTTTCTAGAAGCATTTCAAATCCTCTAAAAGTATTTGAAGTCTTCTAAAAGTATTTCAAGTCTTCTGGGAGTATTTCAAGTCTTTTGGAAGCAGTGCAAGTCTTCTGAAATATCAAGACTTTTAACATTAATAACAGGTCTGTAGTCTTATAGGATATAACTTGACTCACCAATTGACTTCATTTAATCTGTTGTCAGGATCATACTCAAGATCGCGCGGGATCATCGTAAAGTAATATTTTTAACTATTTTTACACTTAACTACTGTCCAGCTCTGGTCAAACTAACATCAAGATTGTAGTAATTGAATCTACAAAAAGTACCTGAGTGGGCTAAATTAAAAACAAATTTTAATAATGTTAAAACGCACCTGATTATCAACAAAAGAACGTTATGTATGGATACTATTAAAGTACCCGTACACGCGATTTTTTCTCGACATTGCTTAGGAGCTGAATCTTCTCTTTATCAAAATAACACTTTACCACAAGCACCTGTATTACGAAAGAAAACCGGATACATCTGAATTTGTTACAACAAGAGTATGTAATATATAAGTGCTTCCAAAGGTATCTAAATGAAAGTGCCCATACTATGGTTGGAATGATTGGCAATGACCGATTAATCGGCCGACTAGTCGGCCTTTTTAGGGCCCAACCTTAGTTATTATGTAATGAAGCCATGTTGAATATTGACTCTTCGATTCTGCTATGAGGATGAACGTAGACCAAAAATATGTGAAGTGCTACTGTGCCGAGCGTGATAGTAAAATGTAGAGCTTTGTTTAACTCACCGTTGATCCTTGGTGGGTTGGACTTTCCCATGTGTAGCACAGGGTCGCCGAATTTTCCGCTTTTTCAATTACTTTCCAGTTCTTTCGTTTGATTTTGTCTCAACTAAAATTACGCAGTTAATGCGGTTGTGATTTATGAAGTTTCCAATTAGATGAGATTTTGGATTGTAGCTATTAATGTTTGCGTAAACTAAGCTTAGCTCGGTCATTGCTACTTCTGTAAGATTATGGATTGAGAACCATGGCTCGGCTCTGTGGGAGATGACTTGGAGATATCTTCAAGATCGATCATGATTATGTATATAAAGCTACCCGAGAAAGCGACAATTGTGTCGATTTAGTGTTGTTCAATAAATCTGCGTTTTAAGGCGTTGATCAGTTCTTGACGATCTAAGCATTTGGGAGAGTTGATCTTGATCACATAGGTATCTATAATGTGATCGTGGATAGTAATAGGTTTGTGTATGCGTGAGTCTTTCTTGATGTTATTATTGAGCTGGTCTGATCTCTTATTAGCTGACTTGATGCGAATATTAAGCACTCCTTTGATAGGCGCTGTAGGTCTGTTTTTGGATTTAAAAGACCATGCGCTATTGCCTTCTAGTCCACATGATTTGCACTTTTCGGGTCGCTGTGATGTGTATTTAGAGGTGTGGTGAGGACCCAAACACTTTGAGCATTGAATTTTTGCTGTACATTTATCGGAAGAATGAGACAACTTATTACATTTTGAGTGTGAGTTGCATGGTACTGAAAGTGGTGGAAGGGGCAGTTCTCGTAAACTGGAAATGGCTGTTTTTGTAAAATACACCCGCTTGTAGTAGTCTCTGATATGAATCAGCGCACCCTGTAATTATTCAAATTTTGTAGGTGGGGTTGTTGGTGGCTTTTGAAATGATTCGTTTACAGAATCAGTGTGTTATATTTTCTAAGGTTAGGTGGTCGCTTATGTTTTGGTTGCTTATTTCCAAATCTACTGAGGTGATTACCGCCGAGTATGACGCTGAAGGTGTTGTTTTGGTAGGGGGGATAAAATTTTTCTTTTCAGAGAATTCTACGACCAAATTTTGTTCTTTTAATTTGGTTAAATTTGCAATTTGCTATGTTTTGGGGGTTTACAGATTTAATTATAAATCCTTGTTCAGTTTTAATGATTAAATCGTGGGAGTCAAAAGAATTGTTAGACCAAATTTCAGACAGTTTAATTTCACTTAGTGGTAGAGCTGGTTTTATGAAGAAAATGGAATTGTAAGTTTTTGTTTGTACGAAGAAACTGGTTAGTGGACGGCGCACGTTTTGAATTACCACTTGTTGATGTATTACGTGGTGAATTCGTATTTCTGGGAATTGGTTGATCTGCTTGATGTGTTTATTTCCTTGGACGACCGCGTTTTCTATTGGAAAAGTGAAACCGAGCCCTTTGTGCTCATGACTTCTAATTATTTGTTGTTACACTCGCTGAGGTAAGTGGTATTAAAATGTCGTAGGTGAAAATTAAAAAGTGGAACTGTAATTGATTTATGTTTGCTGCGTGTGAATCGAATTGTGATTTCGAAGGAACTCTGAGTCGGGGATTTTTTTTAATAGAAAAAATAAAAAATGAATCGGGAATTTTTTTAAATAACTTTGCATCTTTTCGATAAACGGAGTTAATTTGCAAATTAATAATTGAATACAACCTGAATCTTCATCAGACGATTTTTCTTTTATGTATTTAATTATAATTTGAGAAAGATCTTGATTTTTTGAGTACTCCAAAAAATTTTTAAATTATCTAAAATCCAAATTAAAGGATCTTCTTGTGGGGAACGGAAATCTCACGATAGGCAACATTTATGTACGGATTTAGAAGAAAAGCTTCGCGAATAAAATTTAATAATTTTATTAATAAATAATTCTACAATAAGGATGAGTTTTTTCGCAAATTTCCCCAACATCCTCAACCTCTTCGATACTGGGGAGATGTTGATACAAAATATTTTTACCCGAATCATCTCGAGTCGGGGATTTTTTTAAATAATTTTGCATCTTTTCGATAAACGGAGTTAATTTGCAAATTAATAACTGAATACAACCGGAATCTTCATCAGACGATTTTTCTTTTATGTATTTAATTATAATTTGAGAAAGATCTTGATTTTTTGAGTACTCCAAAAGATTTTTAACGCTGTAATTATCTAAAATCCAAATTAACGGATCTTCTTGTGGGGAACTCCTCAATTCTTCTTGTTTATTAAAATTACTCGATAAAGTTGAACTTATCTATCGATTAATTTAATTAATTAATCAACTTTGAAGATTTTATTATAAAAAATAATAAACTCACCAATTGTGCCATAAAAATAATCCCATTAACCCCAATAGCAGCGATTTTTTTCGGGTCAAAGCCAAAAATCCTTAAAAATCCCGCAAAAATATTATCGTTACGATTCAAATTTTCGTCATTCTCAACGAATCCATTTTTAAAGCTAAAAGCTTTCGAAATTAACGAGCTTACATCCGATACGTGATCAATTCCGAGTAATTTTCCGGCAAACTTGAAACCGGAAGCTAATTTATCGAATAAATTCGATTCTGAGTTAACGTTAAAACAATTTGTGATGAATATGAGGAATAATAAAAACGTCTTCATTGTGAGAATGATAAAAGTAGAATGAGAGAAATTTCTTTTCTTGCACTGTTTTAACGGTTATTTTCGTGTGTAACGATATGAAATAATTTTTTTGTACTTAGATAAATTTTACCGTTTTAATTTTTTATTTCAAAAAAGGAAGTTTGAGTTAAATTAAAACACCGGAATAAGTTATAACATTTTTATTGTCTTTAAACAATAACAACTATATCTATCTCATTTAACAACGATTTCATCGGATAAATATTTTTTAACTCATTATAATTTAAATTGCCAAACTTCTCCTTGATTGTGTTGATTTTTATTATTAAAGTTCATGTTTAAGTTTCGATTTTCTGCCTGTGGATACAAAGAAGGGCGCTTAACGGGATCGTTTATTCCCGAAGAATCTTGATTATTGTGGGTGTGAAAGGGCTCAACGTTTGAGATCGAAACTTTTCCTCGATTCGAGAAACACATCAAACTCTCTTGATGCATTACCAATATGAAGGAGATGATCATCAATAAAACTCCGGATGTAATGAAAATCCATTTTATTACGTCTAAAAGCCCCATCTTTCTAAAGTTCGATTTCATGAAGGAAATAAAATCATCTGGGATGATGACGAACTACAAAATAAACAAAAGAAATAATTGTTACAATTATCGTTGATTTCACTGTGTCGAGAATTGGGAATTTGTGAATCGGGTATTTCGTTCGGATTGGCTAATAGCAACCACGTGACGCCAGGATCTTCGTTATCAACCAATCAGATTGAAATACCGAACCCTAAAGGCAGCTTTAGGGTTCAGATTTTCGAAGAAATTGGTTTTGGCGCCGTAACCACAGCATTCAAACTGATCAAGGTCAATTTGCGTTCTTTATCAGTCTTTCATCATAATGGAAGAGTTAACCAATTAAGCAAACCAATAATCAGAAAAATAAAATTGAAGGTTAAGGTGGATAGCGTCATCAATTTATAACCTGAATATGAATCCATTCAATTCAAAATTGAATCGTTTGACTAAACGCAAGAAAGCGATGAAGAGGTATTTGAAGATAGACTTTACAAAGTAATGTCTGGGCTGGGCGATACCTTAAATGAGGTATTGAAAGTGACGAAGTATTGAAAATATCAGAAGTATCGAATTATTGGAGATAATATTTTAATAAGCACATTTTTTATGTATTTTTCTTCGTAGATTTTACTTTTGCACAATGTATATTATTTTACAAACTGCTAATATGTTGTCAGTATGAGTGCCATATCTTCAAAGTTCTGCTCATGAGTTTAAAGTCTGCCAACTTGTTGGCAGTATGATCTATTGTATCTCCCAAGTGCTACTTATCAGTTTGAAGGGTGCCAACTTGTTTGCAGCATGAGCTATTGTGTCTCCAAAGTAATGCTCACTAGTTTGAAGGCTGCCAACTTGTTGGCAGCATGAGCTATTGTGTCTCCAAAGTGCTATTTATCAGTTTGAAGGCTGCCGACTTATTGACAGCGTGAGCTATTACTGTTCCATAGACTATATACTATTCTAAAGACTGCCAACTTGTTAGCAGCATGAGCTATTGTGTTTCCAAAGTCTAACTATTCTACAGACTATATCATATCCTAAAGACTGCCAACCTGTTAACAGCATGAGCTATTGTGTCTCCAAAGTCTTGCTTATCACTTTGAAGTTTGCCAACTTGTTGGCAGCATGAGCTATTGTGTCTCCAAAGTCCTGCTTATCAGTTTGAAGTCTGCAAACTTGTTAACAACATGAGCTATTGTGTCTCCAAAGTCTTGCTTATCAGTTTGAAGTCTGCCAACTTGTTGGTAGCATGAGCTATTGTGTCTCCAAAGTGCTATTCATCAGTTTGAAGGCTGCCGACTTATTAGCAGCGTGAGCTATTACTGCACCATAAACTGTATACTATTCTAAAGACTGCCAACTTGTTGGCAGCATGAGCTATTGTGTTTCCAAAGTCTAACTATTCTACAGACTATATCATATCCTAAAGACTGCCAATCTGTTAACAGCATGAGCTATTGTGTCTCCAAAATCTTGCTTATCACTTTGAAGTTTGCCAACTTGTTGGCAGCATGAGCTATTGTGTCTCCAAAGTCCTGCTTATTAGTTTGAAGTCTGCCAACTTGTTGGCAGCATGAGCTATTGTGTCTCCAAAGTGCTATTCATCAGTTTGAAGGCTGCCGACTTATTAGCAGCGTGAGCTATTACTGCACCATAGACTATATACTATTCTAAAGACTGCCAACTTGTTGGCAGCATGAGCTATTGTGTTTCCAAAGTCTAACTATTCTACAGACTATCTCATATCCTAAAGACTGCCAACTTGTTAACAGCCTGAGCTATTGTGTCTCCAAAGTCTTGCTTATCAGTTTGAAGTCTGCCAACTTGTTGGCAGCATGAGCTATTGTGTCACCAAAGTCCTGCTTATCAGTTTGAAGTCTGCAAACTTGTTAACAGCATGAGCTATTGTGTCACCAAAGTCCTGCTTATCAGTTTGAAGTCTGCAAATTTGTTAACAGCATGAGCTATTGTGTCACCAAAGTCCTGCTTATCAGTTTGAAGTCTGCAAACTTGTTAACAGCATGAGCTATTGTGTCACCAAAGTCCTGCTTATCAGTTTGAAGTCTGCAAACTTGTTAACAGCATGAGCTATTGTGTCACCAAAGTCCTGCTTATCAGTTTGAAGTCTGCAAACTTGTTAACAGCATGAGCTATTGTGTCTCCAAAGTTTTGCTTATCAGTTTGAAGTCTGCCAACTTATTGGCAGCATGAGCTGTTGTGTCTCCAATGTCCTGCTTACCAGTTTGAAGTCTGCCAACTTGTTGGCAGCATGAGCTATTGTGTCTCCAAAGTGCTATTCATCAGTTTGAAGGCTGCCGACTTATTGGCAACGTGAGCTATTACTGCTCCATAGACTATATACTATTCTAAAGACTGCCAAGTTGTTGGCAGCATGAGCAATTGTATCTTCAAAGTCCTGCTTATCAGTTTGAAGTTTGCCAACTTGTTGGCAGCATGAGCTATTGTGTCTCCAAAGTGCTATTCATCAGTTTGAAAGCTGCCGACTTATTGGCAGCGTGAGCTATTACTGCTCCATAGACTATATACTATTCTAAAGACTGCCAACTTGTTGGCAGCATGAGCTATTGTATTTCCAAAGTCTAACTATTCTACAGACTATATCACATTTTAAAGATTGTCAACTTGTTGACAGCATGAGTTATTGTGTCTCCAAAGTCTTGCTTATCAGTTTGAAGTCTGCCAACTTGTTGGCAGCATGAGCAATTGTATCTCCAAAGTCCTGCTTATCAGTTTGAAGTCTGCCAACTTGTTAACAGCATGAGCTATTGTGTTTTCAAAGTCTTGCTTATCAGTTTGAAGTCTGCCAACTTGTTGGCAGCATGAGCTATTACTATTCCACAGACTATATACTATCCTAATGACTGCCACCTTGTTACAGCATGAGCTATTGTGTCTCAAAAGTCCTGCTTATCAGTTTGAAGTCAGCCAACATATTGGTAGCATGAATTAATACTGTTCCAAATATATTGAGCTGTATTTTGTTACAGCTCAAACAGATGAAATGAAAAACAAAATTTTTTGATATGACATGAATATGCACGGATATGGCCTAAACTAATTTTAAGTAGTGTCATTTGTGTATTAATACGGGATTATACGAAAAATATGGAGAAATAAGCGTACATATTTCTACATTTTCCTTCTTCATCTCAGTACACCATCGTCTACCTCGTCTAATAGGTAGCTTATAAAATAAATTGTACGTTGAATTACAGCTTGTAAGGAACTTATGCTAATATTAAACCTATCATCTGCATCTCGGAAAGAAGCCATCCAATGACTAGCTAATCACAGATATGCTATTATGTGCGGGTTTCCATTAATTTTCCATTTCCCTTTAGTATCGAAGTATCGAAAGTATCAAAGTATCGAAAGTATCAAAAGTACAGAATTATTAGAAATAATATTTTAGTAATATAAGAAATATACAGGGTATTCCGTACTGATATGCGAATATTGAAGTTTCTTATATAAACTATGGTCCCAAAATGTTCTGTTATTAAAATACAGGGTGTTAAAGTTTTTTAAAAGAAAAAGGATATTAATTAATATTTTCGGAATCGCTTTAGGTATTTTTATGAAATTTGTACAAAATATCATTTAACAAATGATATGTACATACATTTAGGCTCAGCCACCTACATTTATTGCAAAATTGTATAATAAGCACATTTTTCATGTATTTTTTGAAATACATGAGAAATATATTCCATACTCTAACCCTTATCAAGAACATACAGGGTGAATATGTCCTTGATTATTTTCCTGTATTATCGTACCCACCGCGTAAAACTAAGTAGATATAAAAAAAATTTTCGAGTTATTAACCGTAACAGGTTTTGAAATGATGAGGAATAACCACATATTGAAGGTCATCTTCAAAGTATATTAGCTCCTTTGAAGCATTCTCTTTTCTGAAGGATCTTCTCTTTCCCTATCACAGCTGAATACCAGATTGAGTTACAAATTTATATAATAGTAAGTAAATTTGAATGAGGCTTGTGCCAGTAAGGTCCTTAAATTGGTTGGAAAATGACATTTCAAGTCAATTAAGATTTTAATTAAGTCAATTCTGTGTCTTTCGTATTTATTACATTTGAAAATGATATGGCCAAAATCCCCCTCCTTCTCGCAAGTGCAAAAAGGATCATGTTTAAGTCTAATTTTATGTAAGTGCTCTGGTGTGAGGGCCTGACCCAGTCTTAATCTTCTAATCAATGTATAAAATTGTCTATTAACATAAGACACGCCTCTAAATCAGGGCACTTTTTAGATGGATATTTGCATAATTAGTTTAGATGTTGTTTTCCATTCATTCTTCCATTCCTCTTGGATGTTTCTTTACAGACTTTGGGATATATCCTCTCCGTAGATTTCGATGTCAATAATTTCTTCTCCATGACCCTCCTGCCAGTTGACCCTTGATCCCTGTATGGCTAGAAATCCACGATGTGTGCGCGTCTTGAAATTAAATTCTTTTATTGCTTCAATTGTGCTCAGAAAGTGTCAAGATATAACTGCCTTCGTCATTAATTTCTCCAAACCATCTGTGACCTCTAATGCTACGGCGAAAGTCTCCATCCCAAAGAGGGATAGTAGTTCGGATACATGGATATGCTCTTCCGGAACTTTTTTGGACAATTGGGCGCCATCGTCTAGTCTCGTATATTAGAGAATCCATTCCAAGATTTCAATCCTTATAGATATACTTTATGTATGGTTTTATGTTGTTGTATATCACAATAACGAGATCCTTGTGAATTTTCGTAGGCTGTAAACTTTTTTTTATTTTATCGTTCCATATGACATCAATTCTGGTTCCTAATCTAGTTCCTAAATGATTTAGCTCTATTATCCAACTATGTCTCCCCAGCTTTGATCGTCAATGCATTTGTAAGATATCAAGATTCCTTGTACTAACCAATAGGCCTGGTAAGCAATTTTCTGAAGTGAAGGCATTAATCCAGAGTTCAGTCCATATTTCAAACAAAATCGAATGGTAGCCCTGCACAACGTACTTATAACGAGTGGGTCTCATGCCCTTACTATTTAGTTTACGTGCATTTTCCATCTGAGTTTAGTATTCAACTGGAATCCCTGATGTTTAATATTCTCGGAGTACTGTATTTTTTATTGGGGATAATCTAGTATGGGTGATTTTTATTTCTTTTCCTTGTGAAAAGCATACCTTTTGCTTTTTTTGTGACTGATATGTCAAGTTGTCGATATTCTAAAAATTCTCGCAGTGTTTCCAGTTCGGGGTCAATGCTTCATCAACTATTTCATCAAATACTGAATAGATTACTAGGTCGGCTGCATATGTTATAACCAGAGCGCGGCGAGTTTAGCTTACTCGTCCCCCACCCTAAGGAACAACTTATACGACACAAAGAGACAGCTTCCGACGTCTGAAAAGATCGAGCCGGGAGTGGGGCGAATTTTGGAGCCGTTCCGCTAAACTCACCGCGCTCTGGTTATAACTTGTACATAAAATTTCTCCACTTATTCATTTAGTCCTGACATGTAAATATTAAAGGGAATAGGACTGAGAGCGCTCCTCTGTGGTAATCCTTTGTAGTTTGATCTGTGGGCGAGATTACTATGATCTGTTTTTAGTTTTATAATTTTGTACATCAGTCTATGAACAATCGACACGAATTTTGCTAGAGCACCAGTTTCTTTACTAATTATAATTAACATTATCGTAATCCCCGTTGATATTTATAGACTGCTAATAAAGATTTTAAAAGTTTTAGGATTGTTTGAATGAGACTGCATGGTTAACTCCTCCTCTCTTTCTGAATCCAAACTGACATTCATCAAATATTTGGTTGTTCTCAAACCACTAGTCAAATCTATCTGCTAGGATGTGTCCGAAAATCTTTCTAACACGTGATAGCAAGCAGACTTTTCGATAACTGGAAGCTTCATTTTGATTTTTTACTGGTTTTAGTATAGGTAGGACGGAAACTTGATGTCATTCGGACATCATCTCATTATCACTCCATAATCTATTATAGATATTCTGGAGGTCCACTTTATACTCAGATGGAAGGTTTTTTTTAGCAGAATTTTTTCTATTACACATGGTTCTCTCTATTTCTATCATTGTAATTGAAACTTTGCATCCGATATTTATCTGTTCGTTTAGTATTGATTCTTCCAAGGTGAGCTTTGCTAGGGAGGGACATAATCTCATATTATTCAGAAGACGTATTCAGAAGTATTTCTCTCATATATCTTGATGCTTCTTCAATCGGTGCATCTGGGTTTAAGTTACTTCAGAAACTTCTGAAACGCATTATCTTTTTTAGCAGTAGGAACTCTTTTTCGTCTTTTATGACGACACTCTCGACTGCATTATGTATGTTTTTGTCAAAATTTTCATATGTTGTTTTGCTTTCCAAAATCACTCTGTTTTTTTCCAGTGTCCGGTTTTTGATACGTTGGGTACTTTTCTTGTAGTTGATGCTGTGGTATATTTAGTGTTTGGATCTATTCTACGAATTCAGTTTTCAGTCGGCTTTTTACCTTTTTCAGTTTTGTTAATGAGCTCTTAATGCGATGAACATTTTACCAATCCTAAGATCTCGCATTTCTCCAATTATTCAATACGAAGAAGAAGAATAAGTATCTGACACATTTCTAAGTGCCTTTACAAAATTTCTGGATAAACGAGGTTTGTGTCAATTTCCACGGTTTTAATCCAAATTGAATGCGACTTAGAATTATTGACACCAAGACATTTTTTGATAGGCACGGCCTTATTAGTAGATTCAGAAATTTTTAATCGATTAACACATTACAAACAACTCCAAAAATTAAATCAATGATTTTGGAAAAGGTGGAATATTTCTGCAAGAAAGAACGAAGTGGATATTTGATAGAAAAGACCTTGTAAAGATAGGAAGTATGGTTTTGCTTAAGAAAGACAACCTTCCTCAATGTTTCCAACAATGGAAAAAGAGAAAAATAGAGGAACTACATCCAAGTTACTAAAGGAACTCCATCCGTACTTTAAGTGAAATTGTGCCCAGAAGTATTCAGCGAATTTGTGTTTTTGACTATATATTTTCTTAAATTTTTGATATATGACTCTTTCAATGTGAGAGTTATTTATTTCTCGAACTATCGCTCGTAGATGGCGCGAAGGAAGATTGACGCGACACCTATGTCGAAAAATTGTAATACACTTCAATAATTATATACAGTCGACAATTTTTTTTAAATTAAGTAATAAATTCATACCTCATCCAACCATAACATTGGAAAAACTCCTTCCGTTACATTTTCTAAAAGAGGAATTTCCTCGATTGACTTAAGAACCATACTCATTTGGACTCTTTTAGCGCCGGTTAAAGGTGTGGCAGTCATCTTACAACATAATTTATATTAAATTAAATAAAATAAAAACTGAATTCAAAAATCCTTACCGGCTCAATAATCAAATACGATTCGTGATTACTTTTATCCGGATTTAAACCTTTCGCAAACTCAATTAAACTTTTATCTGCGTACAAAAAATGCGGAAACGACAATAAAACCGGAGCTTTCATACACGGACTTAAATCAACCAACCCATCCCGTGGACAATCAAAATTTCCCTCATCATCCAACGGGCAAAAACACAAATTATCGCTCGTTTTTGATAAAGATTCTTTTCTTGTGGTGTATTTGAACGCTTTTATCCCTTCAAAAGTTACAGGTTTTTCGTATTTTACAAAAACAGATCTAAAAAAATTTTTGGTTCAAAAAAATAATGAAATATTTAAATTTTTATTGACCTGCAAATATCTGCTGTAAAAGTATAAATTTTTTCTACCGGCTTTTTCATCGTAAAATACATCCCCGAATCGCTTCCATTCAACATATTACATCCATCGCCGTTCCAAACATCCAAAGTCGGCTCGTTTAAATACGAAATTAATTCGCCTCGAGTTGAATTTGGTTTCATCCCCCGTTCCATAATGTACGGCCCAACAGGCGTATTATTCATCTTAATAAAAAAATAAATCAAATTAATTGATTATATTGACGGGGAAAAAATTAATAATACAAATCTGAACATTGAAAAAACGAAGTCTTGGTCATTTTCGGCCATTTCAATCGTTTGAGGGAGAAATCCTTTCATGGTGCCGCAAAAGAACTCTAAATAAACTCATAATTTTTTTTATAAAATTTTAATTTAGATTTAACTGTGATTACCTATTTCGGGGGATGAGCAAAATAACGTTATCCCACCAAATAATAATTCCCCGATTGTTGTACGGAGGAAAATGTCTTTTAAGTCAGGGTAAATGAAAGGATAAGCGTCTTTTACCATCACTAAAGCCGATGGTAACATAGTTTGTACTTGAAGGATCATCCCCTAATTAAAATAATTTTTTTAACTAAATAAAGTTTAATTATAAGAGTGAAAAGTTTACCATTAAAGCTGCGTTTAAAATCGTCACTTTATCTTCTTCACTTCGACACCCAGATAATTTCTTATTAAAATGAAACGTTTTTTTCAAATAATATTTAATCGTATCGTCTTTTTCGTTGATTTTAACATTAACACGTTCGACTTGAATACTACAAAATAATAATTTTTTTTTAATCATAAAAATTAATTTAATTTACTCATAAATATAGGGCCCCATTTCTTTAAGAATAGGCTTTTCACCCATCATAACATCCTCGGGATTAGTAACATGGAAAATGTAAACTTTAAAAAGTAAAGGAAACGGTTGTTTTTGCCAAACTTCGAAAGCTTTAGTCCCCGGTTTTAGCGCAATTTGCTAAATAAAAATTTTAATTAATTTTAAATATTTTTTTTTTTTAATTTTACCTTCGATATTTCATGGTCAATTATTTTTGGAAATCCGTACCAAGTGCACAACACCCCGATTATTAAAACTAAAAACCCGGATAATGCTGTAACAACCGGACAATGTTTATACATTCTAATTAAAAACGATTTTTTATTTTTTTAAGCAACAAAAAATAATTAACTCGTTCCTCGATAACTCTCGCGGTCGGTTTAAAACAATAACCAACTCGGAATGGTAACAATACCAATAAAAAAATTGTTACCATACCAATTCCTAGATTAAGGTCACATGAATAACGGTCACAAATTATTTATTATAATGTTGCACCATAAACAGAGATATTATCATATACCATCAAATGAAATTTACCCACGATATTATCATCGTGGCTCATGTGTGTTGGTGTGTCTGTTCAACTAATCATTAAGTGGACATCATTGCATACTTTTGCCTTTGAGAGCACACTTTGTTATTATGTACTGATCGATTAAAGGAGATGCTATAATTTCTTTTCAAATTGCTGGCGATTTATTTAAGTGAATTCACCAGAAAGCGATTATGGGAAGAAAAAGGTAAAGAAAATTAACTTTTTAATCAATATTCTTGTATTATGAAGTGTTCAGTAATCGATGATCGTAATATTTTTTCCCATACATAAATAATTTCATTATAGCATTTCCATATAGAGAAATCAATACAAAAATTTTAAATATAATTGATAATTAATGCTACTAATTCTAATCGTAATTGTTATTCAGCACAAGAACAAGAACAAAACCATGCGTCATTATATCAATCCGTTTTTGAGATATAAAGTTTTGAAGTCAACCTAAATTTTTATGATTTCATAAAATTAAAAAGTATCAAATAATAAGACGCGATATTTCATCAGAAAGTGGGGAATCTGAATTTAGTGATGCTGATTATGAAGGTAAAGCTGGATTTATATTTGATTGACGTGTTGTGGTGCTTTGTGTTGGTTGCATCAGAGGAGTAGAGTGGGAAGTGACGCATAAAGATAGATCAGACAAATTTAAACCTGTTTTATGATCCGTCAGATTTGCGTTTTTTTTTCTGAATTGGAATGAACCTCGTCAAAGTATTCCTCTATTCCAATAAATAGAGACCCAATATCTTCTCTTTCCTTAACCCTCCGTCTGTCGGGTGTGGTCTACGAGTCCACGACAAAATGATTATGTAAAATATTTTTTAAATTATTTTGCTCAAAACTTCTACGGTCACAGTACCTTTCAAGTAGCTGAATATCAACTGTTTTCGCTATAAAAAACTGTTTTTCAAAATTCCCAATAGTCGCTACATAATATTTTGTCCTGACAGACCCTTCCCGATCAAATGTGTAACAATATTCGCAGATGTAATCTGTAAGAATCGTATTCCAGTTGGAACTGTATGCGTTCTTTTTGTGTTTGTAGGGGTATTACCGAGTTATAAAACTATACCTCGGAGTGATCGCAATATAGTTCGATAGTTCCCTTAATAATTACTATATATACGGTTACCGTATCGTTGACACGCCAATTTACTATTGAACCCCATATTGAGGCGTTGTGTTATGTGTTATTTATTTCACAAATATAGATAATAGAAAAGTGCATAAAAAATTATTTATAACTAATATCAAATATCTAGTTAGCAATCTACAAATAGCATACTTCAAATAGGTAAGTAGTATCACACAATTTTCTGATATGATTTGATAAAATAATGAATGATTTATTATTTGATAGCATTGTGATATGGATCCTTATGAAAAGGAGAGAGAAAGATTACAAAAACTGTATGAAGAAGTTAGCACGGGCAGTGAAATAGAAGAGTCTGACGATAGTTCGATACCAGATCTAGATTTTGTAAGTATCAGTGATCATGATACAGAAACCAAGCAGGAAAACGTAAATGAAGATGCAGATATTATGCATCAGGATGACGGCGAGGATGATGAAGATGAACAACCCGTTGTGGTGAGGCTGTCACTAAACGACTTCAACCTCTGGTAATTACCGCTGGCACCAGAAACAGTATTTCGCGCTACCTAATTCTTAGTCTGAAGGACTCCTACCTGATCCTATCTATTCAAACAAGATTAAATGGCAAGCGCGCGGTCACTATTTCAGAACCGTGGGTTCTTGCACTAAGGCTCTCAGGAAATGTGAAATAAAACCTACAAGTGTTCTAACCACACTTAATCTATATTTACAAAAATAACGAGAAAAAAAGTAAGATACAAAGTTAATCTTAAAAAACTACCTACGTGAATACCCGACGTTACTTAAGGAGTCAAAACAAAATTAAAAATGAAAATGAGCTGTCTGAACCTAACCCTACAGCGAACTCTCGTTGACCGATAAATGATAGGGAGAACTGGCAAACAGACTTACCCCGGACGTGTATTCCGATCTGGTGGTCTCGGTGATGGGTCGCAACCTGGATCCTGTTGGGATTTTCTCGGGATAATCCGGGAAGACTTCTTCGACACAAACGCACCAAATCCTCAAGTGAACACGGTTTCCGACACGACGCGGATGCCCGAATCAGAAGAAAGTTGTCCTTGAGCCCGAGTCAAAGTTCTCGATTTGATTAGAATTTGATTAGAATTGGCGTTAAAGCGAATCTAAGTTTCGGTCTAACAGAGCGCTGCTTGAGTATTGGTTCGAAATCTTTCTAAGAAGATATCTTTCGAAGTTGAATTGAAACTAAGTTCAGAATTCTTTTTTTTTATGACGTGTGCAAGGCAAAATCTTCATTAGGCGTTTTCTAACGTCTGGACATCCCCGACACCTGGGGCCAATCCAAAATACGGGGCGAATATTTTACAATAATTTTCTGAGCCAATGAGGGAATTTGTGGAAGGGAAGAATTCCTCGCACACAAGACCAGAAGATAACATCCGCCACTAACTATTCCCAAAAATCGTCACGTAATTTCCAAACAGTGGAAACCATCAAATGTTTACGTGATCTAACGTCTAAGTTTTTAACGACGATTCTTGAGACGTGATTTTTAGTTTCTAAAATAACGAAAGGTTGCACTCTAGGAATTTCTAATTTGAATGGTTATTTCTTAAAACCGTTAAATAATTTTCGAATTATTACACCGTGATTCGTGATAGATGCTCGTATTTTTTTGGTAAAGATGGAACAAAATGGAAAAAGGCTGTCCCACCTAGAAATATTAGAACTCGCAACGAAAACATAGTGCCGGGGGTCATTGGTGAAGCACGTGACGCATTATCTCCCATTCAATGCTGGATGTACATGTTTGGAAACTGCATTGATATTGTAGTTGAAAACACAAATTTATTTATTGATAAAATTTCTGTTAAATACCAAGATAAGACTGAGTGTAGACCTACCGACTCTGTAGAAATCCAAGCGCTGATGGGTTTGCTTTATTTAGCTGGGCTCCATCATGGATCAAGGACACATCTAGCAGAGTATTGGTCATCAGACGGTATGGGATATGAGATATTTCCTGCTACAATGGCAAAACGGAGGTTCGTCTTCTTACTGAAATGCATTCGCTTAGACGATACCACAACTAGAGGTCAAAGAAAAGAAATGGACAAACTAGCAGCAGTTCGTACTATTGTTGACAAGTTCAACGACAATTGTAAGAAAACTTATTTTGTGGGCGAGTATGTAACATTAGATGAAATGCTGCTTGCCTTTAGGGGTAGGTGCAGTTTCCGAATGTACATTCCAAATAAACCAAACAAATACGGATTGAAAGTCTTCGCCGTTGTTGATGCCAAAACATTTTTCACTTCACACATAGAAACTTACGCTGGTGTTCAACCCAATAGTCCATATAAAACTGACAACTCCACCGCTGCAGTAACTGAAAGAATGTGTTCACATTTATTAGGATGAGGAAGAAATGTTACAATAGATCGTTGGTTCACAGGATATTCAATTGTAAAAAAACTGCTAAGAGAGTACCGCTGTTGTTGTATACTGTGGTTGGTACAATTAGAGCCAATAGAAGAGAACTACCTCTTGAAATAGCACAAGTTAAAAACAGGAAAGTATATTCTTCATTATTCGCATTTAGTAATGATATGACTGCAGTTTCATATACAGTGGACGCCGCTTATTAGAATCACGGATAATGTTATCAATCGGACATTGTTATCACTTTTGGGAAGAACGGGCTGGACGTGTAATATTATATAACAAAAATTTTCGCTTATAGTAATCATGATTTCGGTTTATGTTATCATTTCTTTCTTAAAAATGTTTTCGACATGAGCAATAAATTTTATTTTTACGAGCAAAATAAATAATGTTGACATAGATTCGGTGAATCCCCAAACTCTGCATTTGAAAACTCGAACACGCGACGCTCGGCTGTGTACGTTACGTCTCAGTTCTATTCTAACCTTTTGTAATGGCTGGCGTAAAAAAGAGACGTGATCTTAGTTTAAGTGAAAAAATTAACATTTTAGAAAAATATGACAACTTGCCGAAATTGAGTCAGCGAAATGCAGCAGCACAATTAAAAATCTCACAACCAATTTTGTGTAAAATTTTAAAAAAACGTGTGGAAATAGAAGATGCTGCTAAAAAAAATGAGAATTTACTGACTAAAAGAAATCGAACTGGGAAATACGCTCAAGTAGAATCTGCGTTGAAACTATGGTTTGCGAATGTCTGCGAACATGACGCACGTGTAGATGGCCGTTGATGCGACAGAAAGCGGAAGAACTTGCAAATAAAATAGGAAAAGAAAATTTTGTTGCAACGGAGGGATGGTTTCACCGTTGGAAAAAAGAGAAAACATCGTATACAAACGGACACACGGCGAGCAAAAAGATGCTGATTTTAAGAGTGCAGAACACTGGATTGAAAATGAATGGACCAAGATTGCTGGGGAATTTACTCCTAATGATATCTTTAATGCAGACGAGACTGGGCTTTACTATCGCGCTCTCCCCGATCATACATACATGTTTAAAAAAGACAATGCAAAGGGTTGTAAGACATCGAAAGAACGTATAACAATTTTGTGTTGTGCAAATATGTCGGGTGACAAAGAACAGCTTTTAGTAATTGGCAAAAGTAAGAATCCACGTTGTTTTAAGAGTGTCAAAAATCTACCTGTTGATTATTATTCAAATACCAATGCCTGGATGACATCCTTAATTTTTAATGACTGGCTCTTAAAATGGGATAGGAGAGTAAATCGCAAAATTGTTCTTCTCGTGGACAATTGCGCTGCACACTGTGTAAATTGTCAATTAAAAAATATAAAAGTTATTTTTTTACCGGCCAATACTACTTCGACAATACAACCGTGTGATCAAAGCATTATAAGGACCATGAAAGCGTATTACCGGAAAGAGATGCGTGCTAGAATTTTGGAAAGTATGGAGGATACCCTAAATATGAGCGCAAATGATCTAGCCAAGAAAACAAATTTATTAGACGCTTTACATCTTATTACCATGTCGTGGAGCCAAGTTTCCAAAATAACAATAAAGAATTGTTTCAAACATGGTGGATTTTCAAAAGATGACATAGAACCTGAACACCTAAACAATTAGCCACCCGATATGACGACAAGTGAGTTCGAGGAGTGGATGGTAATAGATAACGAGTTAAATGTTGCACAGAACGTAACAGAAGAAGAGATTTGCGAAAGTGCAATGTGCAAAAGTGCAACAACGTCATCAATTGAAAATCAAGAGCCAGAGGAAGAAGTAGACATACAAACAATGCAACCCCAACAATGAGCGAAATGAGAAAAGCGCTGGAAGTTTTGCGACGTGGTGTGCAGCATAGGTCATCTGATTTTCAGACGCATTACGACTATGAAATTTTTGTTAATAACTTGCTCCGCGAAAATCAGAGACAAACAACGCTAGATGAGTTTTTTTAATATGAATTTGTTTTTTATTAATAATTTTCTATAACCTCCTCAATATAGCAGCAATTAACGCTTTTGTTATCTACAAAGGCAACATACCAGATGGTGAATTTGCTAAAACTCGCAGACTGTTCCAAAAAAGTCTTGGTATGGAGTTAGTGAAAAATAACATGCAAAGAAGAGCCGTTGATAAGCACTTGACCAAAAGTGTGCGTACTTCTGCCTTGAGGCTCTCAGATATTGAAGAGGAGATTATTCCAGAGCCACAACCAAGGAAAAGAGGCAACTGTAAATATTGCAAAAGACGAAAAACTCATTATTTTTGCAAAATTTGTATATGTTGGTTGTGCATGAAGCACATAACAGCGTGCTGCAACGATTGTTTGGGAAATATGGAGACCACAGTTTGAAGCCCACCAGTTTGTGCATAGAATATTATTCTTTAGTTAAGACATTTTTTTATAACACTTTATACATTTTTAAATAAATATTATTATATATCGATTTTCTTTTCCTTTATTTAGGCGTTGTTTCCAAATTTTGAAAAATATGTGATTAAATTGTAAGCATTTTCTTTAAATTAAATTAACATAAAACGTGAGTTTGGAATTGGCCCTGTATTAGGCTATTATATAGTACAAGCATCATATAAAACATATTTATGAGAAATTAGCACTGGAGGACACGTTGGCGTCCTTTAGAGTTTTTTCTATTTTGGACTCCACAGACCACACCAGACTCCACAGATCGAAAGTGTCAAGAAAGCGCGCCCGACAGACGGAGGGTTAAAAAAAACCTTTTTTTTTTTTAAATCACAATCATTGATTTTAATCAATAGAAGATAAAAAAATCATGATTTTTTTTGATTTCTTTAAAATTACCGCTCAGCGTTTTCTATTTTCTTTACGAGACCACTGTCGAGACAAAGTCGTTAATATTGGTATTAGACGACTTGTTCTTTTACTCTAAAAAACCAGATATCTTATTCTCTGTTGGGTTGGGTGAGAATATGTTCATTTTCAAAACATATTCTCACACTATTTCATCACTCTCCGTTCGTCTCCGTGACAGCATTTTGTGTAACATAGCACTGTTGAAGCTTCTGCCAAACTCATCTTCTAGTTTTATTTTCAGCTTTTTCCATGCCGTGATTCCTCTTTCACTGTACATAAATATAGCTGCCACTCCTCTCAACAATTTTTTTGCAAGAAATAAACTCAAATAATGATAAGTCTATCCCAAATGATATAGCGTTTCCTTCGAATTCTTCCATTCATCTTTAATGTTTACAAACATTTATTTTTGAACGAAGAAATATTTTTAGGAAATGTTGTCGAATTTCTGTCGAATTTCTTCGCAGTTCGACTATAATTATTAAGCAGCAAGTATTTGTGCCTTGTCTGGTAATTGTAGCTGCAACTATTAATTTTATATTTTTTAATGTTTACAAAAAAAACTTCAGGCAAGTAAATACATATACGGATGGAAGCGTTATTAGATTGAATTCCACGAATACCTCTTTGCAACAACCTAAGTTGCTAAATCATATCAACCAATTGCATTAGGTCACAACTGCTATTCATAGTGGTTATGTCATGCGCGAATATAACAAGTTTTGTAAGGTGGGGTGGTACCAGTGAGAGATCATTTATAAAAATTAAAAACAAAATTGGCCCAAGTACTGACCCCCGTGAAATCCCGATTATTGTCCATTAAATAACACAAATTGTTGACCATTACATAGATAAGAATGACGGATATGATATAGATGAGACAACCCTTTCAAAGACTTCGATAAAGCCGGAAGAATTGTAATAGGGCGCATATCCGAAACCTCACACGGATTGATAATTTTTAAGGTTGGACCGACTATGATTTCGGCCGACTAACGACTATCCGACTATTCGGCCCTAAAAAGGCCGACTAATCGGCCGATTAATCGGCCATTGCCAATCATTCCAACCATAGTATGGACACTTTCATTTAGATACCTTTGGAAGCACTTACATATTACATACTCTTGTTGTAACAAATTCAGATGTATCCGGTTTTCTTTCGTAATACAGGTGCTTGTGGTAAAGTGTTATTTTGATAAAGAGAAGATTCAGCTCCTAAGTAATGTCGAGAAAAAAATCGCGTGTACGGGTACTTTAATAGTATCCATACATAACGTTCTTTTGTTGATAATCAGGTGCGTTTTAACATTATTAAAATTTGTTTTTAATTTAGCCCACTCAGGTACTTTTTGTAGATTCAATTACTACAATTTTGACGTTAGTTTGACCAGAGCTGGACAGTAGTTAAGTGTAAAAATAGTTAAAAATATTACTTTACGATGATCCCGCGCGATCCTGAGTATGACTCTGACAGCAGATTAAATGAAGTCAATTGGTGAGTCAAGTTATATCCTATAAGACTACAGACTTGTTATTACTGCTAAAAGTCTTGATATTTCAGAAGACTTGAACTGCTTCCAAAAGACTCGAAATACTCCCAGAAGACTTGAAATACTTTTAGAAGACTTCAAATACTTTTATAAGACTTGAAATACTTTTAGAAGATTTGAAATGCTTCTAGAAAACTTGATACTACATCCAGTAGACTTAAGATTGCTTCTAGAAGACTTCAGGAGTAATACTTCAAGAAGGCTTGAAAAGCTTCCGGAAGACTTGAATTGCTTTTAGAAAACTTGATACTGCTTTCATAGGACTTGAAATGTTTCTACAAGGCTTGAAATGCTTCTAGAAAACTTGATGTTGCTTTCAGAAAGCTTGAATGCTCCTAGAAGGCTTGAAATGCTTACACAAGACTTGGAATGCCTTTAAGAGACTTGAAATGCTTCCATAAAGCTAGATACTACTTCCAGAAGACTTGGTATTGCTTCTAGAAGACTTGATACCGCTTCCACAAAATTTGATACTGTTTCCTAAAGACTTAAAATGCTTCCAGAAGACTTGTTATTACTGTTGTGATATTGATTTCACTTTCAATACCTGAATTGCTTATTTGTAGACCAATTTTAAGCATTTTAAGTTTTTTGAAAGCATTTCAAGATTTGAAATGGACAGAAAACTTCATACTACTTCCAAAAGGCTTGATATTGCTTCTAGAAATGCTTCAAAGGACTTGAACTGCCTCCAAAAGACTTGAAATGTTTTTAGAAAAATTGAAATGCTTCTACAAATCTTGGTACTACTTCCAGAAGACTTAGTATTGCTTCTAGAAAACTTAATATTACTTCATGAAGACTTAAAAGCTTTCAGAAGACTTTCAGAGCCATTTTGTCAGAGCTTTCGGAGAACGCTTTTAAAAAATATAACACTGCTTTCAGAGGATTTGAAACGCTTCTACAAGACTTAAAATGCTTCTTGAAGACTTGATATTGCATTCAGAGAATTTAAACTGCTTCTAGATGGTTTGTTATTGTTTTCAGAAGACTTGAAATTTTCTCAGCAGACTTAAAATGCTTCTAGAAGACATGAAATGCTCTTGAAAACTTGAAATACTTCTAGAAAACTTGATACTGTTCTTGGAAGACTTGAAATGGTTCCAAGAGACTTGATACTACTTGTAAAACTGTTTGTAAAACCTGGATACTGTTGATAAACAAACTGAGTATGCTTTAAAAAATATTAAATAC
Source organism: Onthophagus sagittarius (assembly GCA_036711965.1). Lineage (NCBI taxonomy): Eukaryota > Metazoa > Arthropoda > Insecta > Coleoptera > Scarabaeidae > Onthophagus > Onthophagus sagittarius. Next base: position 34,716,153 of record JASERS010000005.1, read on the forward strand.
TATTCAACAAAATGCACAATCTTTACATAAGTAGTCCATAAACTGTTAATTAAAGGCTAAATACTGTAGGCAGAAGACATTTCTATTGTGAAAGACGAGGAACTGTTAATAAAATATAATTTTGCTTCCAAAAATACTAAATATTGTTGGCAGAATACGATGACATCATATCAAAAATTTAAACTGACAATTAAAGACTAGATACTGCTTGTAATACACTTTTTTCTCAATTTAGTCCCAGCATATGTTGCGAATGTTTTATCAGACTGTTTTGCAGAGTCCAAGACAACCCAACTCATCGTATACGTATTTTCAAAAACCCTGATGATTATTTTGGTAGGTTTTTGTATTCTTAAATTAAACTTGGTTACCTTCCCAATGACTTTTGCCTTTGTACAGATTTAAAATTTTATAAATTTCTCGAAATACACATCTTGGGTTGGGTTGGCTACAGACCCTGGGAATTTTTAATTGAAAATATATACCCGGGTATTTAATAACACTGATTAGAGTACATGGAAGAATAGAAAAATTAATAATGAAATGCGCCATGATTATATGTTAAGTAAGCAAATATTTTAAAAATACAACATCAATATACCATCTGCATACCAGCAGTTGAACGGATATTCATCTTTGCATCCTTGATTAGTTCATCGGGAAATCATGCTACCTTAGACAATTCTTTTGAGCAGTTGGGTTTTTTAAAAGATATAACAATTTTTTTGGAATCCTTTATTCACTAAGTATTGATTAGAGGATGTAAATGTATACTTTTGTTGATATTGAAAAATTTATTTGTTCTAAACCAGTTTATAAATATAAAAATGAGTAAATTTTGCCAATAATACATTCAAAATCAATTGGCAACCAATGGATAGTTTTAATGGAATTGTGAACATTATGAGGTCCACACCCAATTCCTTTTCGTACTCGTACCAACAATGTGCTCGATTTTGTATAAATATTGCCGTGCTTGATGCCGCGCTTTGATCTGACAATATATCTTTTTTGATTTTACATATTGTTAACATTTTAGTCAAAAAGAAGTTGCCAGCCAAATTGTTCAAGTATATATATATATATATATATATGTATGTTATTTGCAGCGTTATAATAAATGCCGACTAATCGGTGCTGTTATTGTTTAATCGCCGACTAATCGAGGACTAAAAAGTGGCCGAATAATCGGCTTTTCCGATTAGTCGCCGATTAATCGGTACAACCCTAATAATTTTGAGAATAGGTTTAAATATGACAATCTGCCAAGCAGCTAGAAACACTGAATTCCTGAAAATACAATTAAAGATATCACACATAAGATGAAGTATCAAAAGATTTGTATCATCTGCTTTTATAACATCACTTTTGTGCTGTAATAATCAATCATTTCAGAATCACAAGCAGCTTGGGATTATACAGAGATGAAATAATCATTAATAACATCCACATAACCAGAAGCAGGGATAGTCAACCTAATATTCAATACATATTCCAAGTACGCCTTTATCTTTCGTTTAATAGCCTTTCGTGAAGTTTCTTAAATGCTTATAATAATTATAAGTGTGAGTACTTTTAGTACTCTTGAATTTGTTGTAGGCTTCATCACGAAGTTTTATTAAATATTCAATATCATCTGTAATCCACGGTTTAAACTAGTGCTGGGCAAAGTATCGATACTTGTCGATGATATCAAATTATCGAAAGTTCGAAGATATCGAAGTATCGAAAATTGTTTTTTTATTCAGGAAATTGCGTTTACAGTATATTTAAAGGAGCGATCCTACATAAAACAATATTAAGAAAAATTCACATGGAGATGTGTCCTAAAATGCTTCAAGAGAACTCAAATACTTCGAAGATGACATTCAATATGTGGCTATATTCTTCATTATTTCAAAACCAGTTTGGGTTAAAAGTCTGAAATATTACGTATTTACTTGGAAAAATACATAAAATATTTCATCATACTCAATATAGGTACATTCTCACATTAGGCTGTGAAAATGGCGAATAATAACAGGCAGTTACCCGCAAGATGGGATGGCTTGGATTAGATTGAGCTGGTTCCATTTTGAAATAAAATGAGATGGGTTGAATTGGGTTGGCTTCATTTTAAAACAAGATGAGTTAGGAGCATGGTATGGTTGCATGGCCTGCAACCAACATGGTATGGGAGTATGGTACCCAGGAGCATGCGTATCAAGCAACAACGTAATCAGAGCATTGAAAACCAGCAATTTATCATTGACATCATTGAGTTCAAAAAGAAAGTACCACAGTAGAGAATATAGATCAACTTCAAATGTCTGAATATGGAAATAATTGAAAGATCTACAAGAAATGATTCTAGCACCAGATGAAAAACCAACATCTTAAGTGAACTCAACATATATCATGTTCTGATCCGCCACATTATGAATGGGAGTAACTCCAGAGTTAAGAACCTGCAATCCAGATACAACCATTAAAAGATCCATAAAACTAGCAATATCTCCCGTTAATTTGCACAAGGTTAAAAGATTCGATTACAAGAACCAGACAGAATTCACATACGTACCAATCGGGAGCATACCAATTATATTACAGCCATCCCTGCAAACAAACCTGTCGGACTCCAGAACTTATCCATGTGTAAAGGCTAATGTTTAATGTTGTTAAATGTGATGTTATATGTTGGCTGAGACTCATCCCTTCTTTTTGTTATTGAAAGAATAAGGAAGAATCACACTTAGACCGATGGGACGTCTTTTTTTTGTATAAATTAGGCCCTAGTATGATATTATTGCGAACATTTAACTCGGCTTTTTATTTGGCTGTCGTGTTGTGTCGTTAGTGCCGCCCTAAGATATTTGGTAGATTTGGTTCTTCCAACCCAGGGTTGGGTTGGAAGAACGAACCCAACCCAACTCAACTCTGTATATTTGAACTGAAATAAAACTAGAACTAACATTAGACATAGAACTATAATTATTCGGGTTTAGTAATCTTGAGATATATACGGTTAAACCAGAATGTTTCTATTTCTAGATTTAGAGATAGATCTAATGATATAAAACTAGAACTAACACTAGATCTAGAAGTGGAAAGATTTTGGTTTAGTTAGTTCTAGTTTACTTCATTTCAAATATGCAGGGTTACCAAAGCTGTTTGTAAAGTACTCTATTTCAAAAATTATTCATTGTAGAGGCCATCATTAAAAAAATATCTTCAGATGCACGGCTAAACCCAACCCAATCCAACACAACCTTGTATATTAGAACCAGAACTGTATAGAGTTACAGCAATAAGAGTATTCAGACGTAAGGTTGTAACATTTTCTTATGCAAACCATGCATTTGATCCAGATTATGAAGATATTCATTTTATAACCAGGGTACGACTGATTTAAATCAGTTGATTTAAAACACGATTTTAATCAATGATTTAAAGCAAAACAGAATTAAAAATAATAAACCCTTTATTAACAAAGCGAATCTTTTTTTACAGAAACCGTTAAACAAAAACTAAACATCATTGTAATATTTATACCAAATCACTAGTTTCCCTACTTTTTCAACACCTAATTTATTTCTTATAGAAAAGTGTACAAGTCCAAATGTTCTTCTGAAAAAATTCTCTCCATAAAAGCTGATGAACTCACTGCACACAGAAATTGCTTTAAAATTGGTAGAAGCTTCTCAACTTCAGCAATATTTTTCTGTGACATCCACTGACATTACTTAGAATTTCTTCTGAAAACATTATCGCTGAAAATGGTTTAATTTTCGCTTCTAGTTTTACAATAACTGGAAGTAAACTCATATTGTAAATTGTATTTAAACCTTCTTCTTTTTCGGAATTTGTTAACTTATTATGTTTATGTTGTTAAGTTTGTTTCTTTTTTCCATCTTTTCAGTAATAGAAAACGTTTGTTGTCTTTTTTTGTACTTTATTTAAAGAATGGTATAAAACTATTTTCGTTCAATCGGTTTCGATCTCTATCAGATCATCATCAAGAACACCCGGGAACACATCTATTATCGATATCAGAGTATTTCATGAAATCCTTCTATTTTATATGAAACTTATTTAGTTATTGTTTGTTTCGAAGATATATAAATCTGTTCCAAAAGTGTTGTGGAAATTGTTTTTATTGAAAGAGAATTATAATCAGGTTTTAACAATTCAATCGCCTTCTTTACATGAGGATTGTCCATACATCTAAAAGTACTATTTGTTGCAAATACGGCTCTTGCAATTTGCTTCTTGTTTCTTATTTGCATTTATTCTAACAATAAAGTTTTCTAACTGGGTATCAGGATTCGTTTACCTCTTTTTAGATAAAACTGCTGAGTGAATATCAGAAAGTACAAGACACCATTGAACTTGTAGTCGAAGAGGTGTTCAATAAAAACAATTTCGATGAAATGATCGATACATCTGGAAATTCCTATACAGCTGAAAACTTAATTGATATTGTCTGTAGTATAATTTCGTCTTGCAAATCAAAATATAGTTGTAATGTGACGTCATTTGTAACTGATAATGCAAACATGGCTCTTATGAGAACGACCATACAGGAGAAAATGAATTCCAGTACATCGTATTATTCTGTAATAAGATATGGATGTTCAGCACACTTTCTGAACCTACTCTGCAAAGATTTAGAAGTTATTAATGTTAAAGAACATGTCGCGTAAGTAGTGAAATATTTCAGAAACAACCACCTAGCTAGGGTCAAATACAAAGAGCTTAATGGAAAATCATTAGTACTGCCAAGTAATGTGGGACAAGTGAGTGTACATAATACAGTGGGAGAAACTGTTAAAAGTGTGCAATAAAAATTTAAAAAAATAGACAACATAATTTACCAGAAAGTTTCAAATATTGCAATTAAACGATCAGCAGAAGATTACTTAAATATCTTAAAACCAATATAACACTGGACAAATTGCAAAAAAAAAGATGCTTTTCTCACCGATGCAGTGAAGGCCTGGAAAGAACTAGGCACATTATTAGTAGCGCATTTATCACTATCCCAATTAAAATTTTTCGAGAAACGATATAAGCAGGCCCTTACATCAAATCACTACCTTTTAGATGTTACCAAAACTAAACATAATAATAGAAAACGTTTGTTGTCTTTTTTTGTACTTTATTTAAAGAATGGTATAAAACTATTTTCGTTCAACCGGTTTCGATCTCTATCAGATCATCATCAGGAACTCCCGGGAACACGTCTATTATCGATATCAGATTATTTCATGAAATCTTTCTATTTTATCTCAAACTTATTTAGTTATTGTTTGTTAAGTATCTTCGAAACAAACAATAACTAAATAACGTTGTTGCTTGATACGCATGGTCCTGGGTACCATACTCCCACACCATGTTGGTTACAGGCCATGCAACCATACCATGCTCCTAACTCATCTTGTTTTAAAATGAAGCCAACCCAATCCAACCCATCTCATCTTGCTTTCTGATGAACCCAATCCAATCCAACTCAACTCATCTTGTTTCAAAATGAAACCAACCCATCGCAATCCAACCCAACTCATATTATTTCAAAATAAAACCAGCTCAATCTAATCCAAGCCATCCCATCTTGCGGGTAACTACCTGTTATTATGCGCCATTTGCACAGCCTAATGTGAGAATGTACCTATATTGAGTATGATGAAAATTTTTATGTATTTTTTCAAGTAAATATGTAATATTTCGAACTTATAACCCTAACAGGTTTTGAAATAATGAAGAATATAGCCACATAGTGAATATCATCTTCAAAGTATTTGAGCTCTCTTGAAGCATTTTAAGAAACATCTCCATGTGAATTTTTCTTAATATTGTTTTATGTAGGATCACTCCTTTAAATATACCGTAAACGCAATTTCCTGAATAAAAAAACAATTTTCGATACTTCGATTTAAACCGTGTTTAAACCGTGGATTACAGATGATATTGAATATTTAATAAAACTTCGTGATAAAGCCTACAACAAATTCAAGAGAACTGAAAGTACCCACACTTATAATTATTATAAGCATCTAAGAAACTTCACGAAAGGCTATTAAACGAAAGATAAAGGCGTACTTGGAACATGTATTGAATATTAGGTCTCACAGCATGCATTAAATATGAATCATGGCAAACGATTGACTATCCCTGCTTCTGGTGATGTGGATGTTGTTAATGATTATTTCATCTCTGTACAATCCCAAGCTGCTTGTGATTCTGAAATGATTGATTATTACAGCTCAAAAGTGATCTTACAAAAGCAGATGATACAAATCTTTTGATACTTCCTTTTTTGTGTGATATCTTTAATTGTATTTTCAGGAATTCAGTGAAAAATTATCAATCCGGGTCAGGTTTCGGATTTGCGCCCTATTACCATTCTTCCCGCTTTATTGAAGTCTTTGAAAGGGTTGTCTCATCTATATCATTTCCTTCATTTTTATCTATGTAATGGTCAACAATTTGTGTCATTTAATGGACAATAATCGGGATTTCACGGGGGTCAGTACTTGGACTAATTTTCTTTTTAATTTTTATAAATGATCTCTCACTGGTACCACCCCACCTTACAAAACTTGTTATATTCGCGGATGATATGACCACTATAAATATTACAAGAAGGAAGTCGAGGAAACATGGAGAAAGTTAATACAGAATTTTTTAATCATTTTTGAAAAATCGAATTCTTAAGATACCTTCTTTAATTTTGTTGTGATTTATAGAGGAAAAGTATGCACTTTTCTAAGAATAAAACTATGTGTCAATATCTCAATTCATTTTTGAGATATCAAGTTTTGAACTAAGCCCAAATTTGTAAGACTTCATAAAAATAATAATTTTTTTAATCAGTTTTGAAAAATCGAATTCTTAATTCTTCATGAATTTTGTTATGATTTATAAAGAAAAGTATGCACTTTTCTGATAATAAAACCATGCGTCAATATCTCAATTCATTTTTGAGATATCAAGTTTTGAACTCAACCCAAATTTGTAGGATTTCAAAAAATAAAAAATGTTTTAATCATTTTTGAAAAATCGAATTCTTAAGACATCTTCATGAAGTTTGTTACGATTTATAAAGAAAAGTATGTACTTTTCTGAGAATAAAACCATGCGTCAACATCTCAATTCATTTGTGAGTTATCAAGTTTTGAACTCAACCCAAATTTGTAGGATTTCAAAAAAATAAAAAAATGTTTTAATCATTTTTGAAAAATCGAATTCTTAAGACATCTTCATGAAGTTTCTTACAATTTATAAAGAAACATATGTACTTTTCTGAGAATAAAACCATCCGCCAATATTTCAATTCATTTTTGAGACATCAAGTTTTGAACTCAATCTAAATTAGAAGGATTTCAAAAAAATAATAATTTTTTTTTAATCATTTTTGAAAAATCGAATTCTTAAGATACCTTGATGAATTTTGTTATGATTTATAAAGAAAAATATGCACTTTTCTGGGAATAAAAGCAAGTATCAATATCTCAATTCGTCTTTGAGATATCAAGTTTTGAACTCAACCTAAATTTGTAGCATTTCATAAAAATAATATTTTTTAAAATCATTTTTGAAAAATTGAATTTTTAAGATATCTTCATAATTTTTTTATGATTTATAAAGAAGTCATTTTTCTGAGAATAAAACTATGCGTCAATATCTCAATTCATTTTTGAGATATCAAGTTTTGAACTTAACCTAAATTTGTAGCATTTCATAAAAATAAAATTTTTTTTAATCATTTTTGAAAAATCAAATTCTTAAGACATCTTCATTAATTTTGTAATGATTTATAAAGAAAAGTATACACTTTTCTGAGAATAAAATCATGCGTCAGTATCTCAATTCATTTTTGAGATATCAAGTTTTGAACTCAACCTAAATTTATAGGACATCATAAAAATAATAATTTTTTTAATCATTTTTGAAAAATCGAATATTTTGATGAAATTTTCTGTAAATTACAAAAGAAAAAAAAATTCTTACAATTAATGTCCCAATTCATTTTCGAGATATCAATTTTTTAACTCAACCTAAATTTATAGAATTAAGATGTTTTTAGTAGACGATATCCAAATTTTACTTTAAAATATTACTTATAACGCTAATTAATTTCGATTACCTTGATCAATTTTTTTTATAAAGCTGACTTCATTAACATTTATAAATACGTATTTTTTGAACGGTGGGGATTCGTTAGATTTCGGCTTTCTAAATAAACCGAAGACCAAAAGATCAATAACACTTACTTAGGTTGTTATCAATTCCCGTCTCGTAACGCCGAGAGCATACACGTATATACACGTAATTCTAGCTTATTTACAAAGTGCATTTATAACAATAATGCAGTGTACAAAAAAATCCATTAATTTTTTATTATTCACGATAATATTAAGTGTTATCAACATTAATGGACTCGAAACCAAACAACCTCCTCATATTATATTTATATTAGCCGATGATTTGGTAAGTTTAATTTCGATTTAAAATATTTTGGAAATATCATTTTCATTTAAGGGTTTCAATGATGTTGGTTTTCATGGGTCATCTCAAATTCCAACCCCTAACATCGATATTTTAGCTTACTCAGGAATCATTTTAAACAATTACTATGTATCCCCGATTTGCACCCCTTCAAGAAGTGCTTTAATGACAGGAAAACATCCGATCCATTTAGGAACCCAACACGGGGTTTTATACGGAGCCGAACCCCGCGGATTATCACTTTCCGAGGCTATAATGCCGGAATTTTTCCAAAAATTAGGATACATTAATCGAATCGTTGGAAAATGGCATTTAGGATCGTGGAAATTAGCGTATACACCAACGTTTCGAGGATTCAATTCGCATTTAGGTGAAGATTAATCAAATTTAATGCTATTATTAAGCAATTTTTGATTTGAAGGATTTTGGACTGGACATCAAGATTACAATGATCATACTGCGATGGAGAAAGGAACTTGGGGTCTTGATATGAGGAATGGCACTAAAATCGCTTATAATCTTCACGGAGAGTATATAACTAGTGTTATTACGAAAGAGTGCGTTAAAATTATTGAAAATCATAACGAAAAGGATCCGTTATTTTTGTATATTCCCCATGCTGGGGTTCACTCGGGAAATCCTTATAATCCTTTAGCTGCTCCCGATGAAACTGTCGCTGAATTAAATCACATTTCGGATTATAATCGAAGAAAATTTGCAGGTAATTCATTTTTTTGATTTTATTGTTATGAAGATTTTAGAAACGTTTGTTGAATTCAGATCATCTTCATAACTGGATGTCGCGAGTTAAAATTCAGAGTCTTGAATTTTAATTTTTAAAAAGTTTATTTGAATTTTAACACTAAATCTACAATTTTTAACTACAGTGCACGCCGCTTATTGTGATCACAATGGGACTCGGGGTTTATGATAACAATAATAATAATAATAATAATAAACTTTATTGACGATAATGCAGTAACAGCTTTCGTAAGTCAGTCGATGTACACAGAATATGAATTTACATACAAACAAGCATAATACATAATACCATAGGCATTTGTCAAACAACATAAAAATAAACAAAAAATAAAAAGAAATATAAATAATTTTACACATTATAAATACATCGCAACAAAGGACCCAAACGAAAACCGCAGTCTAAGAGGGCAGCAACCCAGCCAGCTAAAAATCTTCAGTCTGAACAGCTGTAAATTCGAACATCAATAAATTCGTCAAAATTGTAAAAAGCGCCACTCAATAAGAAAGACCTCACTCTACTCTTGAACAATTTATCTTCAAGGACCCTTACACAATCAGGCAATACATTAAAAAATTTTATACCAAAGTGATTTACCCCATCCCTTGCCCTAGCTGTTCTCTTATATCTCAAAGCTAGGTCATCCCTATGGCGTGTGTTATACGTGTGCGTATCACTATTTTTATTGTAGTCATTAAGATTACCCTTGACATACGTCAAACATTGCAGGATGTAAACACAGGGAAGAGTAAGAATTTTTAGTTTAACAAACTCGCCTCTACAACAGTCTCCATAATTCAGGTTCGCAATTAACCTCAAGCATCTCCTCTGAGCAGCAAAAACTGTACCGGCATGTGAGGAATGACCCCAACACAGTATACCATAAGATAAGCGGGAATGAAAATATCCATAATAAACTTTCAATAACGTATCCAAGGAGACAATATGACGTAAGTTTCTAATGACAAATATAGAGGAGTTCAATTTCTTGGTAATGTTAACAGTATGCTCCTCCCACGTTAACTTGGAGTCGATATAAAATCCCAAATATTCAATTGGATCATCAACTGTATCAAGATACCTAAGAGAGAAATTAAGTTTTTGCGTTTTAGTTTCGTTAACGCAGAGTTTATTCTTAGTGAACCATGCAACTATACTTTCCTGCGATAACTCAGAACGTTGTTTCAAACTATGCAAGGTGTCAGCACTATTGATTGCAACTGTATCATCTGCAAAAAGGATCACGTCAGAATAATGAGGCACTGCTACATTTATATCGTTAATAAACATCAAGAACAACACCGGCCCCAGTACCGATCCCTGAGGCACCCCGTGCTTAATTAACAATTCATCCGACAAAAGCCTGTCATAAGACACAATCTGTGATCTATTATTTAAATAGGATTTAATTAAGATACTTGAATTGTTACTAAAATGCAAAGCAGAAAGTTTATCAATAAGCAAATCATGAGATACACAATCAAAGGCTTTAGTCAGATCAAAAAAGGAGGCTTGAGCGAAGGATTTATTCTCAAAACAAGTCTGAACATAAGAGACCAATCTTTCCACCGCTAAAGTTGTCGATTTACCATATCTAAAGCCGTATTGTTGATTATTTAATAGATTGTGCTCTTCCAAATGTTTCACAATCTGTTGTTTCAAAACAATTTCAAAAATTTTTCCAAACAAAGGAATTATAGATATAGGTCTATAATTTGACAAATCATTAATGTCACCTTTTTTATGAACAGGAACAACCCTGCTGATTTTTAAGCTGTCAGGAAATGTATTTGATCTAATACAGAGATTTATTAGTTTACACAGAGGGGAAATAATGAGATTTTTTATAGATTTAATTACTCTAACATTAAGATTATAAATATCACAACTGGTACTATTTTTTAAGTCATTAATAGTGTCGCGCAACTGATTAAGAGTGATCTCTTTAAAAGTGAGCATGTTGGGAAAAGCAACAAAAGGGACAGTTGAATGCGAATCCAACTTTGCTTTAGATGGTGAACAAGGAGGTAACATTGTACTAATCCTATCAGCTATGCTGCTAAAATAAATGTTAAAATCATTAGCTGTCAAGTTGCCAGATTTAAGAGCACATGACTGGGGAAGATTGTTTTTTATTACATTCCATGCAGCTTTTTGTGAGTTGTTAGAGGTTTGTATATAACGACTATTAGCCAATTTCTTGTTTTTGTCAATGGCGTTCCGGTAAAGATCCCTGTAACATTTAACACAATTATATGAGATCAAATGAGGAAATTTCTTACGGATATCAGCGATTGCATGCAATTTCTCTCTAGCAGCTCTCACCTCATCATTAAACCAACCTGGGGTAACACACCGCCTATTTGGATTTATTAATTTGGTTCTCTCTTTGAAGCTAAAGTTGAATGAATTCCTTATTAATCCAATAAATTCCGAGAATTTAGAACTTGTGCTTGTATAATGGTTGTCAATAAACGAAAAATTTAACTCCTCAACGGATTTATAGAATAAATTAAGACCCTGTTCAGTAATAGGTCTAGAAACTATTTTTATGTTGGCTTCTTTAGGCACTGTGGTACGGTACTCAAGGGAGATTGCCATATGGTCAGAAAGTAGCGGATCGACAATACAAACACCGAAATTATTCTCATTTAAATTTGTAAATATATTATCGATACACCCTGTATGCCTGGTAAATTTAGTTGTACACTGTTGTAGACCAAAAGATTTGCATAGATTCGAAATTAAAAGAGCTTGCTTAGTAAACGCTTCAAAATGAACATTAAAATCACCTGTGATTACAATACCCTTATCGTGCTTGAGATTATTTAGAACTGTTTCGAATACAATTAAAAATGAATCGAAATCACCAGCTGGCGAGCGATATATTGTTATGATTTGAATATTGTTATAAAGTATGCCAGCCAGTTCACAATCGACTTCTTTGGATAAGCTAGCAATATCAAAAGGGAGCAAAGCAGCACATCGGGCCGTTACATCAACAAAGACAGCGACGCCGCCACGTATTTTATTTTTTCTACAAAACCTAGAAACACATGTAAATCCATTAATTAGTGTTGCATCGATTTCGTGATCATGTAACCAATGTTCATTTATACAAGCAACAGTATAAGAATTATCTTTGAGAAAAATTTCAAACTGATTTTTTGTATTTAGACCCTGAATATTATAGTGTAAGACTCTTAACAAAAACTCCTCAGGGTTGCCACCCTCGACCGCATCATTCTCTACCGAACAATTGTTATAGCCGCTTATATTTGATTTGATATAATTTGAGGTGCACGAAAATTTTCACAAGTCAAATCAACCGTTACTAAGTTAGTTCTAACAGTAAAATCTGTAAGAGCAGAGATCATGGTGCTTACATAAGAAAATAGTCTACGTTTCCCCGCATGGTTACAATGAAGGCCATGACTCGTCTTACAGCCCTCATCAATGATATAGTTTACTTCAACATAAGATGCCCGTTTACCCGCCCGATTTAACAAGGAGTACATTTTCTTATTAAAGCTAAAAATTGCATCGTTTAATTCACACCTCTGATACCAATACGGTACTGACAAATAAATAAGGTTCGTATGTTTAGCAATCGACTTAATTCTACTTGTGGCACTAATAGACACGGTACTTTTTCCATTTAAAACATTGTTGGTACCTGCAATTAACACAACAAAATCTTCTTTAGTAAAATCAGAAGATAGAGCCAACATATCTTCCACAACATTGTCTAAGCACGCATTTGGTTTGACAAACGATAAAATATCAAATTTGTTATTTAGCTTGGAAGAAAGAATTTGACCCGCACCAATAACCGATTGATAATAATAGCCGAAAAAACAAAACTTTATTTTAATTAAAAATATGTACATATATAACGTAACATAAACTCTTAAAAAATGTTACTACATAAAATATGTATTCCATTTAAATTTGAAACAAAATAAAAAACAAATTTATATTAAAAAAAACTCATCTAGCGTTGTTGGTCTCTGATTTTCGCGGAGCAAGTTATTAACAAAAATTTCATAGTCGTAATGCGTCTGAAAATCAGATGACCTGTGCTGCACACCACGTCGCAAAACTTCCAGCGCATTTCTCATTTCGCTCATTGTTGGGGGTTGCATTGTTTGTATGTCTACTTCTTCCTCTGGCTCTTGATTTTCAATTGATGACGTTGTTACACTTTGTGTAATGTGCACTTTCGCAAATCTCTTCTTCTGTTACGTTCTGTGCAACATTTAACTCGTTATCTATTGCCATCCACTCCTCGAACTCACTTGTCGTCATGTCGGGTGGCTGAATGTTTAGGTGTTCAGGTTCTATGTCATCTTTTGAAAATCCACCATGTTTGAAACAATTCTTTATTGTTATTTTGGAAACTTGGCTCCACGACATTGTAATAAGATGTAAAGCGTCTAATAAATTTGTTTTCTTGGCTAGATCATTTGCGCTCATATTTAGGGTATCCTCCATACTTTCCAAAATTCTAGCACGCATCTCTTTCCGGTAATACGCTTTCATGGTCCTTATAATGCCTTGATCACACGGTTAAATAACTTTTATATTTTTTAATTGACAATTTACACAGTGTGCAGCGCAATTGTCCACGAGAAGAGCAATTTTGCGATTTACTCTCTTATCCCATTTTAAGAGCCAGTCATTAAAAATTAAGGATGTCATCCAGGCATTTGTATTTGAATAATAATCAACAGGTAGATTTTTGACACTCTTAAAACAACGTGGATTCTTACTTTTGCCGATTACTAAAAGCTGTTCTTTGTCACCCGACATATTTGCACAACACAAAATTGTTATACGTTCTTTCGATGTCTTACAACCCTTTGCATTGTCTTTTTTAAACATGTATGTATGATCGGGGAGAGCGCGATAGTAAAGCTCAGTCTCGTCTACATTAAAAATATCATTAGGAGTAAATTCCCCAGCAATCTTGGTCCATTCATTTTCAATCCAGTGGTCTGCACTCTTAAAATCAGCATCTTTTTGCTCGCCGTGTGTCCGTTTGTATACGATGTTTTCTCTTTTTTTCCAACGGTGAAACCATCCCTCCGTTGCAACAAAATTTTCTTTTCCCATTTTATTTGCAAGTTCTTCCGCTTTCTGTCGCATCAACGGGCCATCTACACGTGCGTCATGTTCGCGGACATTCGCAAACCATAGTTTCAACGCAGATTCTACTTGAGCGTATTTCCCAGTTCGATTTCTTTTAGTCAGTAAATTCTCATTTTTTTTAGCAGCATCTTCTATTTCCACACGTTTTTTTAAAATTTACACAAAATTGGTTGTGAGGTTTTTAATTGTGCTGCTGCATTTCGCTGACTCAATTTCGGCAACTTGTCATATTTTTCTAAAATGTTAATTTTTTCACTTAAACTAAGATCACGTCTCTTTTTTACGTCAGCCATTACAAAAGGTTAGAATAGAACTGAGACGTAACGTACGCAGCCGAGCGTCGCGTGTTCGAGTTTTCAAATGCAGAGTTTGGGGATTCACCAAATCTATGTCAACATTATTTATTTTGCTCGTAAAAATAAAATTTATTGCTCATGTCGAAAACATTTTTAAGAAAGAAATGATAACATAAACCGAAATCATGATTACTATCCGGCCCGTTCTTCCCAAAAGTGATAACAATATCCGATTGATAACATTATCCGTGATTCTAATAAGCGGCGTCCACTGTATAACTTTAACTTTTAACTTTTACAATAAATTGAAATGAATTATTAATATTTTGTTTGTTTAACTTTTTTAACTTGTTGTTTCTTAAATCTAAGTATCGAATTTTACGAATTGCCGGACGTCGCGATTGTAGCTGAGTCTGGCGTTCGTAGCTGCGCTCTGGTTTATATATTGTAATAAATGCTTATTCGGCATTTATTCCTTAGGAGGGCATCTATAACTCCTCCCGCCGAAGAGGGAAACATAACCTGGAATTTTTCTTAAAATGACCATGTTTATTTTCCTAAGTTTCCTTTGGGTGGTTCTTTTTTTGATGGTTTAAACGTTTTCTTTCTGTAAGTTTTCTTAATTATAAACCCTGCAACCAGAAATACAATTAAGCAATATAATAAGATGGTCCATATCGTGATTGGTCTTTCGTGTAGATATGGTTCTTCGATTCTCTTCATATCTTCGGATAGTTTTTTGAGTTCTCCAATGACATCTTGAACTTTACTATCTTGGACTTCTTTAAGTTTCTCTATTTCTCCGTTCCAAGGTAATTTTTGTTCAGATATATCAGTATCTTGATTATTTTTCGGTGATTAGTCGAGATTGGTATGCTTTCAGTGTGGCAGCCCCAATTTGTAGGAAACATCCTGGTGTTATTTTGATGGTGTAGGTACCATTTAGTATTTCAAATTCTTCTATCTTCCTACAGACTTTTTTTACTTTCTGAGGTGTGGATGTTGTGATAAGCCATCGATCGTCTGTTATTCTTGTTATTCTTGGGGTTGTTATTTCGTCCATTCTTGTTTCGCAATTTTCATATTGTCCCATAATAAGTATCAGTCGTACTTCGCATGGAGTTTCTTCAAGGCTGATGTGATGACTTGTCTCATAACATATATATTCTGATGGTAATACTTCTTTGCATGCCGCATGAGTAGCTATGAATTTCTCATTATTGATTGCTAAATATGGAGTTTTTGGAGTTATCGAAGCAAAGGTGGATAAATTATATCTTCTCGGAAGTGGAAACAATTGATATAAGGAATAGGGTAATTTTTCAACGATTGGAATCATAAGAACATAATATAATTTGAAATCTTTCATAAACGCTTTAACTGTTATTATTTGTTCAATGTAGTACATGCTGTCTTCATCTGGACTTATTGGTAATTTATCATCTATAAGCTGTTCTTGAATATGAGTTAATTCATGATGTAAGGTGTTTTTGTCTAGAATAGATGGATGGAATATACCTGCCTTTGCGAATACTATAGAATTTATTATAGTAGATAAGATGTTGTTGACTCTGTCGATCATAAATATAAGTTGATTAATGATAGCATGCATCGATATAAATTTTTGGGATTCCAAGGCAAAATAGGATGCGTTCTTCATCGCAGCTCCCATCTGTAGTATTCTTGATGTAAGGATTTCTTGATTTCATTTAATAATCTTTATTGAGTCATTAAATTCTGTCAAAGCTTTTATCGATAAAGTAATCTGTTTGACAACAATTGTTTTAATTTTATTTTGAGATGATTGAATTTCCTGTATCGCTTGATCGTAACGAAGGGCATCTTCTTCGTCCAGACTTCCTGTGATCGCTTTTATTATGCTCCCTGCAATGTTAATTGCACCTCTTTTAGATTTTGGATGATTTTTCGGGAACATTTCTTCGACCTGTCTCGTCATTTGTTCTATTCCGGTTTTCATTATGGAAATAAAATTGTACATTTCCTTTCCGTAAGATGATTCTGTTTGATTGATCATTTTTAAACAATCTTCATAATGTTGTTTAGCTGTTTCTACTTCGTGTAGCAATTGTTCTAGATTGTAGACGGTTGTTAGACTCCAATAACTATGAGCATTTTGAACTCTGCCCAATAACACGGGTAGAAGTCCTATGTTGTCTTCTATGTTGGTTACCAATATCCGGTATATCCTTGAATTTAAGTAATTCGTCCAATAATGTGGGCACGATTGTTCTCAGTTTGTTTAAAACACTACATAAACCGTTAAAACGGACCGTGAATTCACGACGATTTTTATTCGCGAATACGTTGTAGCCTATATACATGTATATCTATAAACAAGGGTTGTAGCATACTACTGACTGCGCCAGTTAAAATTCAGAGTCTTGAATTTTAATTTTTAAAAAGTTTATTTGAATTTTAACCTAAATCTACAATTTTTAACTATAACTTTAACTTTTAACTTTTACAATAAATTGAAATGAATTATTAATATTTTGTTTGTTTAACTTTTCTAACTTGTTGTTTCTTAAATCTAAGTATCGAATTTTACGAATTGCGGGACGTCGCGATTCGTATAATCAATTTTTTAAATGCTTATTCGGCATTTATTCCTTAGGAGGGCATCTATAACTCGCGCCTTTATTTTAATAAAAAATTTAAAGACACGACGTCCAGTCTAGAATTCGATTGTAACATATTTTTTTCGATTCAAAAATCGTATTTATTATTTATGAAAACATCCGGATTTCTTTTCGTTATCTTATGAGTCATTTTATTTAAAAATAAAATTCTGAAAAATGATGATAAATATAAACAATTTTTTTTATATTTTCCAGCAATGATGGTTGAATTAGATAAATCAATAGGAGAAGTAATAAACTCATTAAGTAAAAAGAACATGTTACAAAACTCGATAATAATTTTTAGTACGGATAATGGTGGTCCAGCGGCCGGTTTTAATTTAAACGCGGCTTCAAATTTTCCATTAAAAGGTGTTAAAAATACGTTATGGGAAGGTGGGGTAAGAGGGGCAGGATTTTTATGGTCCCCCCTGCTTAATAAAACGCAAAGAGTTTCCAACCAAATGATGCACATAACCGATTGGTTACCAACGTTAATTACAGCAGCCGGTGGGGACGTTTCTTCCTTCACGTCGGATGTAGCAAATTTAAAATTAGACGGCAAAGATTTATGGAAAGCTTTATCTGAAAATCAACCATCACCTCGCAATGAAACTTTACATAACATCGACGATATTGAAGGAAATTCAGCTTTGACCCTTGGGGAATGGAAAATTCTTAAAGGTATGAATAAATTAAATTCATTCAAAATAATAATTAAATCTCAAAATAAGGTAACACCTATAAAGGTCAATGGGATAATTGGTACGGCCCATCCGGAAGAAACGATATTTACAACATTTCGAAAATTTTAAAATCAAAATCTGCATTAGCCCTCGAAAAAATTGGAAAAATCCCTACTCTTAATCAAATTTTAAATCTAAGAAGTGAAGCTACAATTACTTGTTCCAATGAAAACCGAGTTGAGTGTAAACCATTAACTCAAGATTGTCTGTTTAACATAAATCATGATCCATGTGAAACAACAAATTTGGCCGAAAAGTAACATTTTAGAACGTTTTAGATTGGATTAAGCTTAACTTAATCATTTTTAGATATCCACTCATTTTGAAACACCTTCAAAATCGTATTTTGGATTGGAACGCAACGGCAGTTCCTCCAGGAAATCTTCCAATCGATCCAAAAGGTGATCCTAAAAATTTCGGATACGTTTGGAGTAATTTTGGTGATTACGAATATCAAGTTGTAACTTTATAAAAAAATTTATTAAACAATAAATTAAATAAATTATAATAATTTTAATCTTCAACATCAGATTTTGGGATTTTGCTTTTTTTGTCCTTTCTTCTCGGATTTTTCGGATTCTTAAGTTTACATCTACAAAATTTCCGATTTTATGATTATTTATATTATGATATATTTATGATATATTATAATATATTATCATATATTTTATGATTATTTTTTTATTTTATGATTTATGATTATGAAGATTTTATTGCATTTTAGAAATTCTCTTCAATTCAGATTATCTTCATAACTGGATGTCGCGCCTTTATTTTAATAAGAAAATTTAAAGACGCGACGTCCAGTCTAGAACTAGACTGTAATATATTTTTTTCGAATCAAAAATCGTGTTTATTATTTGAGGCATATAAATGCAAAAGCAGACATTCAACATTATCTTCAAAAATGAGTTAGATACGGATTTGTATTGTAAATTAAGCAAGGAATCAATACATACATTTAACACTACATTTAAGCGAGTTATTGCGATAATAATAATTCCACTTTAAATGCAAAAGCAGACATTTGCGCCAAGTAGTTAGATGCAAAAGAAATGAGATGTTTGTGTTTGAACCTATCCGGTTCTCGCATTACGTCACGTGATCGCCGTGACATTGAAGCAGCTGTCAGTTTTGCTCGCTTCTGCACGATTAGTTTAAAAGAGAGCGTGGTAACGAACGTGTTACTGAGTTTTCACTATCTGTGACAAAATAAATGGATAACAACATTACCATTGAGCCAAGTCCTCGTTGCAAAGGCCGAAAGAGTATAGCAAATAAGCAAGAGTGGAAGCGTGAAAAAGCCAAGACATAGAGGTATGTTTGCTTTGCAAATTCGGGATTAGCAACCTCTAATAGTAGATCTTTTACTTTTGTAGATATTATCGGCAACATCTACCTGGATTCCCTACTTGTAGGCATAGAACAAAAACAATGCAATGTTGTTTATTAAATATGACTAAAATAAGGAAATTCAATGAGGATTTTTAGCAGAAGAAAAACAAATTGTTTCAAGATATGTTTGTATTGAAGCATTGCGTCACAAGTAAGCCGAAAAGGCCGGGTACCAAAATTATAGAAAATGTTCGTAATAAACCAAAGGCGATCAGTGTCAAGTACAACATTAAAACTTCCAAAGGGACAATTCCTGTGTGTAAAAAACATTTGTGGCTTTACTAGGTATTGGAAAAAACCGACTTGAAAGAATACTTGGCAGATATCACCAGAACGGAGGTTTACCAGCAGAAAACAGAGGAGGTGATCAAATATCACACAAAACGGCTGCTAAAAGACAAGCTATAAAGGATTTCATCGAGGGATTAAATTGCTGCGAAACCCATTATGCACGTAAAACAATTATTAGGCGATACTTACCATGTGAGCTGAATATTGAAGATGTTTCAAAAGATGTGTCAAATTATGGAAGATGTACAATAACCGAATGGATGAAACCCTAAAAGATAAACAGTGTTTTTTCAGAAACATTTTTGTACGACAATACAATATTGGCTTTAGAACTCCAAAGGTTGATGTATGTTCAAAATGCCTGTAGTTTTCAGAAAAACTAAGAAAAATTACGAACCCTCAAGAAAAAATAACGGCAATGACAGAACAGCGTGTACACAAACCACGCAGATATGCATTTTATGCTTACTAAGAGAAAAAGATCCTAAAACTGCAATTTTTTCCTTTGATTGTCAGAAAAACTTACCGCTGTCAAAAATTCCAGATCAAGCCTGTTATTTTAGTATGCAGGTTAATTTATATAATTTTACGGTATTAAGTGGGTACTCAAAGTTGAAACTCACTCCTGAAAATGTAAAATCATTTATTTTTACAGAAAAGGACCGCCAAAGAGAAGAAGAGAATTTTTTACTCATTGCAGAACTTTAATTTTGATGAAGAGGTACAGAAGGTGCGTTTGGTGTGCGCTGGGTGTGGCGGACAAAATAGTTCGATAATCGGTATGGTCCAACACTGGCTGTAGTGCTGTTCTCCACCTCAGATACAACTCATATAACTCGTATATCCAGTAGTCGGTCATTCTTTTTCCCCCCAGATCGACTTTTTGGCCAAATCGAGAGGAAGATTAAAAAATGTGCAACCATAATTAACCCAGAGATGTACCTGAAGATAATTAAAAAGTATGCTACAGTACTTAGAATGGGTGAAGATTACCCAATCTTCGACTGAAAAAGCGAGGTGAATAAAGTTCAGAAGAGCCCTGGATCTTGGCATTTCCGCTTTCAACTGTCTAAACGCATAATTTTTACAAAGGTCCCCGATGGTTCCATTCTTGTCAGGGGTGAATCATTTTACAATTCCGATATTTGTATAGCTAAGAGCATCTGTAAGAAATTTAAAACAGTTAACCACTTCAAGTTACAACCACTGAATACCGACAGAAGTAGTAATCATGCAATGTATTATCTACTTTTGGTTAAAATACCAAGTCGATTGAGCGACTTAAACGACGATGAGAGGTATTTCGCGCTTTACTCACAATTATTCGAATGTCAAATGTCTGGTTACGCATTTATACGCTTCATTTATGAAAACAACCGGATTTCTTTTCGTCATCCTATGAGTCATCTTATTTAAAAATAAAATTCTGAAAAATGATGATAAATATAAAGAAATTTTTTTATACTTTCTTGCAATGATGGTCGAATTAGATAAATCAATAGAAGTAATAAACTCGTTAAGTAAAAAGAACATGTTACAAAACTCGATAATAATTTTTAGTACGGATAATGGTGGTCCAGCGGCCGGTTTTAATTTAAACGCGGCTTCAAATTTTCCATTAAAAGGTGTTAAAAATACGTTATGGGAAGGTGGGGTAAGAGGGGCAGGATTTTTATGGTCCCCCCTGCTTAATAAAACGCAGAGTTTCCAACCGGTGGGGTCGTTTCTTCCTTCACGTCGGATATAGCAAATTTAAAATTAGACGGCAAAGATTTATGGAAAGTTCTATCTGAAAATCAACCATCACCTCGTAATGAAACATTACATAACATCGACGATATTGAAGGAAATTCAGCTTTGACCCTTGGGGAATGGAAAATTCTTAAAGGTATAAATAAATTAAATTCATTCAAAATAATAATTAAATCTCAAAATAAGGTAACACCTGTAAAGGTCAATGGGATAATTGGTACGGCCCATCCGGAAGAAGCGATATTTACAACATTTCGAAAATTTTAAAATCAAAATCCGCATTAGCCCTCGAAAAAATTGGAAAAATCCCTACACTTAATCAAATTTTAAATCTAAGAAGTGAAGCTACAATTACTTGTTCCAATGAAAACCGAGTTGAGTGTAAACCATTAACTCAAGATTGTCTGTTTAACATAAATCATGATCCATGTGAAACAACAAATTTGGCCGAAAAGTAACATTAAAACGTTTTAGATTCGATTAAGCACAACTTAATCATTTTTAGATATCCACTCATTTTGAAACACCTTCAAAATCGTATTTTGGATTGGAACGCAACGGCAGTTCCCCCCGGAAATCTTCCAATTGATCCAAAAGGTGATCCTAAAAATTTCGGATACGTTTGGAGTAATTTTGGTGATTACGAATATCAAGTTGTAACTTTATAAAAAAAATTTATTAAACAATAAATTAAATAAATTATAATAATTTTAATCTTCAACATCAGATTTTTGGATTTTGCTTTTTTTTGTCCTTTCTTCTCGGATTTTTCGGATTCTTAAGTTTACATCTACAAAATTTCCGATTTTATGATTATTTATATTATGATATATTTATGATATATTATAATATATTATCATATATTTTATGATTATTTTTTTATTTTATGATTTTATGATTATGAAGATTTTATTGCATTTTAGAAATTCTCTTCAATTCAGATTATCTTCATAACTGGATGTCGCGCCTTTATTTTAATAAGAAAATTTAAAGACGCGACGTCCAATCTAGAACTAGATTGTAATATATTTTTTTCGAATCAAAAATCGTGTTTATTATTTGAGGCATATGAATGCAAAAGCAGACATTCAACATTATCCTCAAAAATGAGTTAGATACGGATTTGTATTGTAAATTAAGCAAGGAGTCAATACATACATTTAACAATACATTTAAGCGAGTTATTGTGATAATAATAATTCCACTTTAAATGCAAAAGCAGACATTTGCGCCAAGTAGTTAGATGCAAAAGAAATGAGATGTTTGTGTTTGAACCTATCCGGTTCTCGCATTACGTCACGTGATCGCCGTGACATTGAAGCAGCTATCAGTTAGTTTTGCTCGCTTCTGCAAGATTAGTTTAAAAGAGAGCGTGGTAATGAACGTGTTACTGAGTTTTGACTATCTGTGACAAAATAAATGGATAACAACATTACCATTGAGCCAAGTCCTCGTGGCAAAGGCCGAAAGAGTATAGCAAATAAGCAAGAGTGGAAGCGTGAAAAAGCCAAGACATAGAGGTATGTTTGCTTTGCAAATTCGGGATTAGCAACCTCTAATAGTAGATCTTTTACTTTTGTAGATATAATCGGCAACATCTACCTGGATTCCCTACTTGTAGGCATAGAACAAAAACAATGCAATGTTGTTTATTAACTATGACTAAAATAAGGAAATTCAATGAGGATTTTTAGCAGAAGAAAAACAAATTGTTTCAAGATATGTTTGTATTGAAGCATTGCGTCACAAGTAAGCCGAAAAGGCCGGGTACCAAAATTATAGAAAATGTTCGTAATAAACCAAAGGCGATCAGTGTCAAGTACAACATTAAAACTTCCAAAGGGACAATTCCTGTGTGTAAAAAACATTTATGGCTTTACTAGGTATTGGAAAAAACCGACTTGAAAGAATACTTGGCAGATATCACCAGAACGGAGGTTTACCAGCAGAAAACAGAGGAGGTGATCAAATATCACACAAAACGGCTGCTAAAAGACAAGCTATAAAGGATTTCATCGAGGGATTAAATTGCTGCGAAACCCATTATGCACGTAAAACAATTATTAGGCGATACTTACCATGTGAGCTGAACATTGAAGATGTTTCAAAAGATGTGTCAAATTATGGAAGATGTACAATGACCGAATGGATGAAACCCTAAAAGATAAACAGTGTTTTTTCAGAAACATTTTTGTACGACAATACAATATTGGCTTTAGAACTCCAAAGGTTGATGTATGTTCAAAATGCCTGTAGTTTTCAGAAAAACTAAGAAAAATTACGAACCCTCAAGAAAAAATAACGGCAATGACAGAACAGCGTGTACACAAACCACGCAGATATGCATTTTATGCTTACTAAGAGAAAAAGATCCTAAAACTGCAATTTTTTCCTTTGATTGTCAGAAAAACTTACCGCTGTCAAAAATTCCAGATCAAGCCTGTTATTTTAGTATGCAGGTCAATTTATATAATTTTACGGTATTAAGTGGGTACTCAAAGTCGAAACTCACTCCTGAAAACGTAAAATCATTTATTTGGACAGAAAAGGACCGCCAAAGAGAAGAAGAGAATTTTTTACTCATTGCAGAACTTTAATTTTGATGAAGAGGTACAGAAGGTGCGTTTGGTGTGCGCTGGGTGTGGCGGACAAAATAAAAATAGTTCGATAATCGGTATGGTCCAATACTGGCTGTAGTGCTGTTCTCTACCTCAGATACAACTCATATAACTCGTATATCCAGTAGTCGGTCATTCTTTTTCCCCCCCAGATCGACTTTTTGGCCAAATCGAGAGGAAGATTAAAAAATGTGCAACCATAATTAACCCAGAGATAATTAAAAAGTATGCTACAGTACTTAGAATGGGTGAAGATTACCCAATCTTCGACTGAAAAAGCGAGGTGAACAAAGTTCAGAAGAGCCCTGGATCTTGGCATTTCCGCTTTCAACTGTCTAAACGCATAATTTTTACAAAGGTAAAAAAAAAACAAAGGTATTATCTACTTTTGGTTAAAATACCAAGTCGATTGAGCGACTTAAACGACGATGAGAGGTTTTTCGCGCTTTACTCACAATTATTCGAATGTCAAATGTCTGGTTATGCATTTATACGCTTCATTTATGAAAACAACCGGATTTCTTTTCGTCATCCTATGAGTCATCTTATTTAAAAATAAAATTCTGAAAAATGATGATAAATATAAAGAAATTTTTTTATACTTTCTTGCAATGATGGTCGAATTAGATAAATCAATAGAAGTAATAAACTCGTTAAGTAAAAAGAACATGTTACAAAACTCGATAATATTTTTTAGTACGGATAATGGTGGTCCAGCGGCCAGTGTTAATTTAAACGCTGCTTCAAATTTTCCATTATAAGGTGGTAAAAATACGTTATGGGAAGGTGGGGTAATAGGGGCAGGATTTTTATGGTCCCCCCTGCTTAATAAAACGCAAAGAGTTTCCAACCAAATGATGAACATAACCGATTGGTTACCAACGTTCATTACAGCAGCCGGTGGGGACGTTTCTTTCTTCACGTCGGATATAGTAAATTTAAAATTAGACGAAAAAGATTTATGGAAAGCTCTATCTGAAAATCAACCATCACCTCGTAATGAAACTTTACATAACATCGACGATATTGAAGGACATTCAGCTTTGACCCTTGGGGAATGGAAAATTCTTAAAGGTATAAATAAATTGAACTCATTCAAAATAATAATTAAATCTCAAAATAAGGTAATACCTATAAAGGGCAATGGGATAATTGGTACGGCCCATCCGGAAGAAGTGATATTTACAACATTTCGAAAATTTTAAAATCTAAATCGGCAATTAGCCCTCGAAAAAATTGGAAAAATCCCTACACTTAATCAAATTTTAAATCTAAGAAGTGAAGCTACAAGTACTTGTTCCAATGAAAACCGAGTTGAGTGTAAACCATTAACTCAAGATTGTCTGTTTAACATAACTCATGATCTCATGAGACTCATGTTTTAACGTATTAATGTATCTAAACGTTTTAGATTCGATTAAGCTCAACTTAATCATTTTTAGATATCCACTCATTTTGAAACACCTTCAAAATCGTATTTTGGATTGGAACGCAACGACAGTTCCCCCCGGAAATCTTCCAATCGATCCAAAAGGTAATCCTAAAAATTTCGGATACGTTTGGAGTAATTTTGGTGATTACGAATATCAAGTTGTAACTTTATAAAAAAAATTTATTAAACAATAAATTAAATAAATTATAATAATTTTAATCTTCAACATCAGTTTTTTAGATTTTGCTTTTTTTTGCCCTTTCTTCTCGGATTTTTCGGATTCTTAAGTTTGCATCTACAAAATTAGCGATTTAAATTATTTCGATTATTCAGGAATAGATACACACTTGCAATTATCACGTGGATTTGCGCGAGATCCTGTCGTGCAAATAACACCCGCACATTTTTTCTATAATAAATAATTAATTAAACATAAAATAAATAAAATAAAAAAATTTCTACCTTTTGCATGTACTCGGCTGTACATTTAATGTGGGTTTCCCTCGTAATTTGGACGCACGTATTATTCTTAGGCAGACTGATTGTTATATTCCTTATTGTTGGTATGCATTTAACATATTCACGATTACTAATGCATTTTTTAACAGTTACGACTGGATAATAAGATAATTCATTTTTGTGTTCCGTAATTGACTTAGAAACGTTTATTAGCTCACACGGATTAGGATGGGGCTTTTTGCACATATCTTCAAAAAGATTTTTTTAAAATCGCTTTAAAATGATTAAAATTTTAACTTACCTATAAACTCGGCTAAACAATAAACCGCACCACACGCAGAAATCAAAATAGCACATCTAAAAACCACTGCCATTTCCGGTTTTATCGACAAAATGACTTTATTAAGAAGTTATCCTCAGAACGATTTTACACACACTAAACATTCATCTCTCAATATAAGCTTCTTTTACGTAAATTGTTTAATATTTTATTTAACGTCATCGCGGTTTCCTTCCTTTTAAGTTCGAGATAATTGACGTATACTTTAGAAGAGAATACGTTTTTTCCTAAACATACATATCTTTCAACAGTAGAGTTGATGAAAGATATAATGAGAAAAACGTGGCTAAAAGTTATAAATAAATCCGATATTATACATGTGCAGATGTATTTCAGACGCATTGATTAAAGTATGAAAATAAAGTTAAGTTGGAAATTCCTACATCCGCCGGGCAGAAAGACCACGGTCGATAGCCCTTTCAAGCCGGCGTTTTTGTTATATATGTATTTATTATTGTTATTTTTTTTTCTGTTATTTTTTATTTTTTTTATGGCTTGAATAAATTTTGTTTTCTTCTTCTTCCTACATCCGGTATTTCTAACAAAGATTTATAAATTTAGCATCCAATATTAATTTATGGTACTAAAATTGATAAAGAAATTATCTTTGTTGAATTTCTTATAAAACATCGAGGAAGCAAATGCGCGAATCTGAAAATGTCAATAACAAATTTAATTAATCATTTAAAAGTAAATACGGAATATAAATGGACAGAGGAGTTACTCCATGATTCAAATTCTTAAATATATACAGTCTCATGACAAAACCGTTGCAAAATTTATAATTAAAAGAAAGAGATTGTCTCAGTCATATGATTTTGGAAGATTTCGAAATGACGAAAGATCTACGAGATAGTGGTATGTGGAGTAGGATTAAAAAATTAAAGAAATATTATTGTCCGAAGATAACACGAAGATATTATGAAGATAACACTTCATAATAACATGAAGTTGATTGATACACAAGTTAAGTTTATGCAACCACAAAACAGTAATAAAGTGAAAAAGTCAAGACAATATAGGTCACAAAGTCAGAAAATAAAGAAAAATATTGATAAACAAGAGAAAAGAAAGCACTTAAATTGTATCCAATGTGAAAGAAAACATGATCCGGAGCGGGGTCCTGCACGAAATTTGCGATAAGATGAGGCACACTTCCAAGATGTGTAAAATGAAGAAAATCCATCAAACAGAAGAAGAAGAAAACAAACAGGGGAATCAAGTGAAGAAGAGAATCCAAAAATCAAAATCAAATCAGTGTAACCAATTTTCCAAGTGGGGTCTATGCCGGCTGTAGCAAAAGTGAAAATTGAAGATGTTTGATTGAAGATGGATATAGATACGGGTGCTAATGTTCTTAACTTTAAATGAAATGGTTGCATTAATTTCGTTCCTCTGCGCTAAATCTAAAACCATTAAAAAAGAAATCTTCGGCTTTTTCTTTTAAATATATCCACTATTTCATCTGCATGAATCTGTTCCATAGTGAAAGTTCATGAAAGCCAAACCATTAAGTTTGTTTCCACTTGTAGTGTTTCGTAAATAGCTTTTCAGTCTCATTAGGCTCGAGAAAGATCTTTCTGGTGTAGCAGTGGATACAGGAATGGTAGCCAAGGTTTCTAGTAATCTATAAACATTAGGATAAAGGTTTTTATCGCACATATCTAGCATTCTAAACTAGATTTCGGGGTAGGCGAGATACTTGTCATCACTTCTTCTTTAGCCACTGATCTGTTGCTTTCGGGAAGCAGTGACGAGTACATAAAAATTGCTTCTTCAATTTCAGTAGTGGCAGTAAAATTTGCAGGTAGCACACCAGATAATGCTGATACAACTTTACGATGTTTGGTAAACCTTTCAACCAAGTATTGAATTGTATAATGAAGAAATGGAATGAACAAATTAATTTTGTAATACGTACAAACATCAAATGCAGGAATGTTTGGAATGTTGGTTCTTCTAGTAAATCCTTTGCGTCTTCATAGAGATGAAGATATTCGACGTTAGTGTTATTTCTCAATACATTAATAACATCATCTACATGATTGAATATCGTGATGAGATCGATGTCAATTGTCTGTAATTGTTTTGATAGCGACAATGAATCACTAAATACATCACTAAATCCGAAAATTGAAGCATTCTTAGAAATTGGGTGATTTGTTGTGATGTTTCTTTATTGTGATTAAATTAAAGTTCATCGAGAGAGAAATAAGATTCAAAAATTTCCCTGAATCTTATAACAGCTTCATGTTTGTGGACCGATCGTGTTTCACACATTGAGAGCAAGCTTTTTTGGTTACTGACGGGTAGTAACTCTTGAATTTTTTCTTTCAACAAAGCAGTGCGTTGAGCAAAATGTCGAAAGTAGAAGCCGAGAAGCAGACTGCACAATCAGAATGCAGTTTCGAACATTTGCTAATGAACATGAATATACAATAGCAAAGTTGATAGAGTATGCACTACAGTGTACATAAAGAGTAAGAGGGCATCCTTGGGGAACTTAAGTACCTCATAGCTGCAGCCTCATCGTAACCTTGACCAACCACATGAGAACATTCAAGTCCATGCTGTTTCAGAGCTGTAATAATAAGATTTGCGAGACCGGATCCTGAAATATCGACCGCTGGATTGTAGTCAAGGAACATCTCTTTAAGTCTATGTTGTTTATTATCTGTAAAATCAACATATCGAAGACATAACGAGATTATACTATACGTTCGATGTCGGTTTCATCAGCCAGAATCGCAAATAGTTTGGTTTTCTTTACTTCTTCAATTATTTTATGTTGTATTAGTTCATCAATTATTTCGTTTTAGATCTGAGGGATTGTGTGCAGGGTATTCTTCTACGAAGTATTCAAATGCTCAGCCAGATCTTTACCTCCAGACTCAGCACCAATCCGCAACAGGGCTTTAAAATGACCATGATTCGGCAGTGGTTGTTCAGCTTCTGGTGTAATTTGTATGCAACCCGAATCGATTTTACCTCTCAAGGAGATACCTTACAAAAGTAAATAATTATAGTTTCTTTCGATTATGCTCTTCTTGTCACTTTCTTTCAGAATAATTCAGTGACCGAAAAAGCCTTCGAAGACACTACTTTTAGAAAATTATCTGCCAGTTCTTCAAATATTTCTAAGGCATTTTTCCATTTACAAAAAGGTTCGGTTACCAGCTGGCCTAGCCTTTGATAACTGCCTTTACCTTTATCAAGCAAACATCCCATTACCACGCAAACTCTGCAATATGCTCCACTTTTATATTCCGAATATGACAACCAGAGGAATCTCTCCACCCATTTCAATTGAAAGCGCAAGTTTCGTTTTGTGGAAATAGAAATCTTATAATCTCTAGGTGGGTTCCATGGCGTTTTTAAAGTTTGGACTTTAAAATATTCATCCAAGATTTTTTTTAATTCGCGTGAAAACCAATATTCAACTAGCTAGTGGTAAAAGATGAAGTAACAGGCAAGCTGGCCTGTTGTAGACTAAATGTATGACATGGCATCGATTTCGAAATTCGGTATTATGATTAAAGTCGAGAAATCGCTTGTCATCACAATTTTCTTATGAGCATGCAAGGTAGCTGAAGCTTTGATAACTAAATCCAAATGCATTCAAATCAAAAGTGATTATCTTCGGTAATCTTATGTCTGATGGTGTGGAGGTGCCGTTGCTGCCGATCTGACAGTGTATTCTGAGTCAAGAAATCTTGGGGTGGTGGTTGACCGCAATTTTCGTTTCACTAGCCACGTCACTGCTTATGTGAAGGGGGAGTATGCAGTTTTGAGGTGTCTGTATTAGCATCGATAGGTGCTATAAAGGAGACACTTGTCTCGTAGAAAGCATGAACATATCTCCCACACTTTGATTTATACGAAATGGTTGAACATCAGTAATAGATTAAAATATTACATTACTTCTTATGCCTTGCACACAAAGTGATTACCACTGCTACTTCACCCTATTTATACAATAAAATTACTTATAGGACAGGTTTCAATATTCACAACTTAAATCTCAGGCACAGAAACACCGTCACCATTCCTGCTCACAAGATATCTCTGATTAAACGTTCTTCTTTTACAATATTGCGAGGGAGTATAACTCTTATAAAATTTTAAGTATTATCTTTAAAGTTAAGCTGCGAGACGCCTTATTTAAAACAAAAAGCACCACCAGAGGATCCCCGACACAGCCGATGGATTTCGTATTCTTATTGAATACTGCCAACAAGAGAAGAAAACTACAAAACTTATTAAGAGAACGTTGAAATGACGATCACCAAGAAACATTAATGAACATTACACATAACAAGAAACAAAGAATTTACATCTGCTCCGGAAGCTTCAAACAAAACGTTAATCGGTGAATTAAATCCCAAAATTGAAAAAGAAAAACGGGTCCAAAATGACAGCAACGGCTTATTCACAATTTGGCAGACTCCAAACTGATGAGCAGGACATTGGAGATATAATAGCTCATGCTGCTAGCAAATTGGTAGTTTTTAAGATAATGTACAGTGTTTGGAACAGTAATAGATCATGCTGACAACAAGTTGGTAGACTTTAAATTGATGAGCAGGTCTTTAGAAACATAATAGCTCATGCTGATAACAAGTTGGCAGACTTCAAACTGATGAGCAAGACTTTGGATATGTAATAGCTTATGCCACTAACAAATTGGCATTGGATCTTGATTGTCAAAGTAAATGTCCAAGAATTCATGTAATAATACCAAGCATAACATTGTATTTTCAAATGATATTGAAATTTTACATGAAACGTGCAATATTTCAAAATCAGGCACTTGACAGTATCAATCCTCGAAGTAATAAATATATATGTCCATTAGCAGATGTGTACTTGATACATCTGCTGTGGAGTTGAAGAAATTGTTAATGAAAATGTTAATAAAATAACTGACGCATATCCTATGGTATGCCTAGGATATACCATTAAGTTGTCTTAGTTTTAATGTTTCATTGTGCAACGTAATAAAGAGCAGAATAAATTTCAAAAATGAAAAATTAATTGAAGTTACCTGAGTTTTAGATGTAACAAAAATATTTAGTGATCATAAGCTGTGCATATCAATGTTGAAGCATAAAAATGTTCACAAAGTTTCTCATTCAATTCAGTACATTTTTATTTCATTTTCAGTACAACTTTTGGTGCATTTATTTTCTTGGGTGCGGCAACACTAGTAATAGTTTATGTTGCCAACAAATTGGCAGACTTCAAACTGATGAGCAAGACTTTGGAGATACAATAAACAAGTTGGCAGACTTCAAATTAATGAGTACGACTTTGGAGACAATAGCTCATGTTACCAACATGTTGGCAGACTTCAAATTGATGAGCAGGACTTTGAAGACAATACCTCATGCTACCAACAAGTTAGCAGACCTTTAATTAATGAGCAGCACTTTGGGGACATAAGACCTCATGTTGCCAACAAATTGGCAGTTTTTAAATTAATACATAGCCTGCAGAACAGTAATACTTCATGCTGCCAACAAGTTGGCAGACTTCAAATTGTTGAGCAGTACTTTGGAGACAATAGCTCACGATGTCAACAAATTGGCAGTTTTTAGGATAATATATAGTCTGTAGAACAGTAATAGCTCATGCTGTCTACAAGTTGACAGACTTCAAACTGATGAGCAAGACTTTGTAGACACAATAGATCCTGCTGCCAACAAGTTGGCAGATTTCAAATTGATGAGCAGGACTTTGGAGACAATAGCTCACGCTGCCAACAAGTTGGCAGACTTCAAATTGATGAGAATGACTTTTGAGACATAACAGCTCATGCTGCCAACAAGATGGTAGATTTCAAACTGATGAGCAAGGCTTTGGATATGTAATAGCTTATGCCACTAACAAATTGGCATTGGATCTTGATTGTCAAAGTAAATGTCCAAGAATTCATGTAATATTACCAAGCATAACATTGTATTTTCAAATGATATTGAAATTTTACATGAAACGTGAAATATTTCAAAATCAGGCAATTGACAGTATCAATCCTCGAAGTAATGAATATATATGTCCATTAGCAGATGTGTACTTGATACATCTGCTGTGGAGTTGAAGAAACTGTTAATGAAAATGTCAATAAAATAACTAACGCATATCCTATGGTATGCCTAGGATATACCATTAAATTGTCTTAGTTGTTTAGTTTTAATGTTTCATTGTGCAACGTAATAAAGAGCAGAATAAATTTCAAAAATGAAAAATTAATTGAAGTCACCTGAGTTTTAGATGTAACAAAAATATTTAGTGATCATAAGCTGTGCATATCAATGTTGAAGCATAAAAATGTTCACAAAGTTTCTCATTCAATTCAGTACATTTTTATTTCATTTTCAGTACAATTTTTGGTGCATTTATTTTCTTGGGTGCGGCAACACTAGTAATAGTTTATGTTGCCAACAAATTGGCAGACTTCAAACTGATGAGCAAGACTTTGGAGACACAATAAACAAGTTGGCAGACTTCAAATTAATGAGTACGACTTTGGAGACAATAGCTCATGTTACCAACATGTTGGCAGACTTCAAATTGATGAACAGGACTTTGAAGATAATACCTCATGTTGCCAACAAATTGGCAGTTTTTAAATTAATACATAGCCGCAGGACATAGCTGCAGGACAGTAATACTTCATGCTGCCACAAGTTGGCAGACTTCAAATTGATGAGCAGTACTTTGGAGGCAACAGCTCACGATGCCAACAAATTGGCAGTTTTTAGGATAATATATAGTCTGTAGAACAGTAATAGCTCATGCTGTCTACAAGTTGACAGACTTCAAACTGATGAGCAAGACTTTGTAGACACAATAGATCCTGCTGCCAACAAGTTGGCAGATTTCAAATTGATGAGCAGGACTTTGGAGACAATAGCTCACGCTGCCAACAAGTTGGCAGACTTCAAATTGATGAGAATGACTTTTGAGACATAACAGCTCATGCTGCCAACAAGATGGCAGATTTCAAATTCATGAGCAGGGTTTGGAGATATACTACTTCATGTTGGAACAAGTTGGAAGTTTTTAAATTAATATATAGTCTGTGGAACAGTAATATCTCACGCTGCCGGACCTCAAAATGATGAACAGAACTTTGGAGATACAAAAAGTTATACTGCCAATACGTTGATAGTCTTTAAGATAAAGTACAGCATTTGGAGCAGTAATAGCTTATGCTGCCAACATGTTAGTACACTTCAGATTGATTTAATTATTTTTTCAGTATGTTAAGATAACAAATGAATTAAATATTGTTGAAACAAAGATAATTTTTTATGTAAAGAGCAAATTTAGACAAACACACGACCAACAACTTATTAACGCGCAATCGAAATTGTCAGTGACTTATCAAAATTATCAAGTGTTAATCAAAAATAAGAAAAAAAAATATTGGTATGGATCATTATTGAAAAATTTAATATCATCACTCAAAAGCAAAGAAGAAACAGCCCCTGTAAACTTTATACTATTTCTGGAAGATTTGAAATGCTTTCAGAAGACTCGAGAAGATTCCAGAAGACTTGATACTGCTTCTAGATGTTTTAAAATACTTCCTAAAGGCTTGATACTGTCCCTGTAAGACTTTATACTGCTTCCAGAAGATTTCAAATGCTTTCAGAAGACTTGAGAAGTTTCCAAAAGACTTGATACTGCTTCTAGAAGATTTTAATAATTAAGACATGATACTGCTTCTAGATATTTTAAAATGCTTCCAAAAGATTAGATATAGCCCCTGTAAGACTTTATACTGTTTCTGGAAGATTTGAAATGCTTTCAGAAGACTCGAGAAGATTCCAGAAGACTTGATACTACTTCTAGAAGATTTAAAATGGTTACAAAAGCCTTGATATTGGCTCAGGTAGGCTTAATATTGCTTCTAGAAGATCTAAATTGCTTCCAAAACATTTGGAATGCTAACAAAAGATTTGATATTGCTGTCAGAATACTTAAAATTGCGTCTATAAGGCTTGAAATGCTTCCAGAAAATTAATTTGTTTGGTGCCAATCGTATTTTCATTGCAAATCTTTCTTCTATATTCCGGATTATGATGAACCCGGAATATACTGGGACTGGACTGAAACTGAAATGTACAAGTATCTTAAAATTGAGATACCATTCCAAAGATGACTAATTGTTTAATTGTTAAGATTTCAAGGCATTAAAGATGGTATTTGCACCTCCTAGCGGTCATCTCAGAATCCTGAAAATAATTTCCTGTATTTTCTCTTAGCCACTTTAGTCATAAAGTTTTTTTCCTGCAAGTCTGCTGTCAAATAATTTCCAGTATTTTCTCTTAGCCACGATTTTATGATTAATAAAATCTTTTCCTGCAAGTTTAACTATCGACTTACAGAGTCTTTTAGCAATTTGCAACCGCTGGTTCGGCGGACCGCAACCATTCAGTTAACATTTTTTTTTAATATATCCGTTCTTGTCTACGAAAAAAGGACTTACTTTCGAAAAACAAAAGTTGGAAGTTTTTAAATTAATATATAGTCTGTGGAACAGTAATATCTCACGCTGCCGGACTTCAAAATGATGAACAGAACTTTGGAGATACAAAAAGTTATACTGCCAATACGTTGATAGTCTTTAAGATAAAGTACAGCATTTGGAGCAGTAATAGCTTATGCTGCCAACATGTTAGTACACTTCAGATTGATTTAATTATTTTTTCAGTATGTTAAGATAACAAATAAATTAAATATTGTTGAAACAAAGATAATTTTTTATGTAAAGAGCAAATTTAGACAAACACACGACCAACAACTTATTAACACGCAATCGAAATTGTCAGTGACTTATCAAAATTATCAAGTGTTAATCAAAAATAAGAAAAAAAAATATTGGTATGGATCATTATTGAAAAATTTAATATCATCACTCAAAAGCAAAGAAGAAACATCAACTAAAAATCAAATTTTGAGATAAATTTGTACTTTGGTAACTCCTTTGGTAACTCCTTTTAGCTCCTCCAAATCGTATAAATTCATATTTAAAAAGAATAACCACATAACTCATAGTACAATTTTAGTTCGCGTGCGCGAATGATAATCGATCCACTTCTCTTTTTGTACAACCAGTGAAAATGGGAGTTCCGCAACGACAACCGGACAACCAAAATACATCAGATAAACCCGAAGAATAACCGTAAATATTAAACACAAAACCTCATCCTCTGTTTACAAACAAACCGTGTCAATTTGGTGATGATTAACCCGAGATAACACTTTGCGTATTTAAATGCGTATGCCATAAAAGTCTCGAAATGGCTTTTTGTAATAACCCCGTTTTAAAAACGCCGACGATTTTAGAACAATTACTCGAAGAAATCAATTTTCAACGTACCAAAGAAATGAGGCAACTTATGAAAGACGGTAGACATAACCTTAAATAAATTCGAGTATAATTAAATTAATTTTTGTTGTTGTAGATTCTGGATTTGTTATGCTACAAGGTACCACGTATTGGACGGATTTGTTCGTGAGGCATTTCCTGTTCCAAAACGAAACCAGCATCGATTGTGATGATTTGTTGTTTTTCGTTAGGAAGAAACACGTGAAAGGATCACCTAGATATTTACCTAAATTTGAGGTAATTTAAACGAAATTAAAATTAATTTAAATTGCAAGTATTATTGATGATCGGACAAAATATGATTTGAGTTCGAATTAGTAAATGTCAAAAATTGACATTTAATATAATCGATTTTTATGTTTTTGAAACTAGAAATAATTAATTTCTGTAAATTTAAAACCTTTTGCTACATATACTGGGTTGAAATTGTAGGCATATGGCACTATCTGTTGGGTATAACTTCATATATATAATACTATTGAGTAAATAGTATAAAAAGTACCAAATAATGTTCCGATAGGTAGGGAATTCCCTGTTAATTGACCCCTTTCAAATAATCTAGCCAGATTTGAATTTCATTACATTAATCTTCCAATTTGTTATATCAAATTATATTCAGTTTCATTCGTCAAGTTAAGTGAGTATCAATTAATAATAATAATAATGTCTTTATTTACACTTAGCAACAGAAGTCTGCGTACAAAAAACTTCTAACACTTTAACTGAAAAAATAAGGGTCATGATCTAATGTGATAAACTTCAATTTTTTTTTATTTTGTGTACAGTAAGGCCCCAACATTCGCGAGGGTTAGGTTCTAAAAATACGCCGCGAATGTTGAATCCGCGAATATTGAAGCACTAGATATTATGAAGGATAAACTACTACTTCTATGTTCTTTTAACACGTTAACCGCCAAATGGTCACCGACGCCAAAAGTTTCATTTAATTTAATTTTAAAAATTAAAAATTTCAAAAATTAATAAATTATACATACTAAATAAAACGCTTAAAATTGCAAAATAAAACGACTGGTCTTAAAACTTTTGTATTCGGAACTAATACAGATATTAAAATAATTACAATTGTTTAAAATATAAAAAAACCTAAACTCGATAGCAATAACAAACTGCAACAAAATAAACTAAAAAAAGAAATAAAAGTTAACATTTCTACTCATCAATAATAATTGCTTTAGAACACGATGGTTTAAAAAATGAAAGGATAGTAGGTTGCAATGCTTTGTGTTGCATATCCTTTTGAAGCTCTTTGTAAGGAGCAAGAAGAGTATTCAGACCATTTTTAAATTTTGTGCTTCGTTCCGTTGATGGATCATATTCTACTATTTTTTCAGCAAGATTATTTGCTTCTTGTATAAATAAATTAAGTTCCTTCAACGTTAATTTATTACATAGGGAATTACTATTATCTTCTTCATCCGTTCCTGAAACATTTTCTATTAGTAGCGCTTCTAAGTCTGCACTGGACAACTCTTCCTCTTGATCATTGACGAGAGATTCGATATCAGCTGGTACAATGGTATGAAAATCATCTCCCGGTAGCAACCGTGCAGAAAGAACAGCTCTCTCTATTGCCTCATCAATTTCGCTTACACTTTGCGCAGTGTCTTTTTTCAACAGTTTTTTCCATGCATTACTTACGGTTGATACTTTAATGTCATTTAAAGCAAGTTTTATAGATGTAATCGCATGGTCAATATTGTATAATTTCCACACATCTTTTATTGAGAAAACACTATCATTTTGTATTTTCTCATGTACAAAATCGAACATGTGCCGGATATAATGACTTTTAAAAGCTTTTATAACACCTTGATCTAAAGGTTGTAATAAGGATGTTGTGTTGGGCGGAAGAAATACCACCTCGACACATGGATGAGCTAATTTGAGAGCATCTACTGGATGAGATGGGGCGTTATCCAATATCAATAAAACGTGAAATGCTAAATTTTTAGATTTTAGGTAACGCTCCACTTCTTTAACAAAGCACTCTTTAAACCACTCTATAAATAGCTGAGAAGTCATCCAAGCTTTTGAATTAGCTCGCCAATAGACCGGAAGAGCTTCTTTGTCCTTGTTCTTTAAAGCTTGTGGATTAGCTGCTCGATATATTAACATTGGTTTTGTAATAAAGTCTCCGCGTGCATTTGCACAAAATAAAACTGTAACTCTATCCTTAGCCGATTTAAAACCAGGTGCTGTCTTTTCATTTTTTGAAATGTATGTTCGTGTGGGCATTTGTTTCCAATAAAGCCCGGTTTCGTCCGCATTAAATATTTGTTCAGGACGGTAACCTTTTTCTTCTATTAATTTTATTATTTCATCAGGAAATTTTGCAGCCTGTTGATGATCTGCTGAAGCTGATTCTCCACACAACTTAATGTTATGGAGATTAAAACGAGTTTTGAATCTTTCGAACCATCCTCTGCTGGCTTTAAATTTACAATCGTCTTCAGCACAGTCCATTCCACACGAAAAATGTTGATAAAGTTCCTTGGCTTTATCCATTAATCTAGCCCTAGTTAATGGTATATTTTTGCGACCATGGTCCTCAATCCAAAGATAAAGAGACTTCTCCATTTTTTCAATATTAACATCACGAACTTGTGACGTTACCTTTAATGATGACGGTATGCCACTTTTTACGCTATTTCTAATTACCTCTTCTTGTTTCTTTATAGATCTTATCGTAGATTCATTGACACCGAAGACCCGGCCTACTTCGGTAGCTCTTTTCCCTTCCCGGAGCATATCAAGAACTTGAATTTTTCTTTCTAGAGTCATAACTGACTTTGCACGTTTGGCAATTAAATTTATTTCCATCGCAGGCCTTTTTGTACCCATTTTGAGTACTGTTGTGAGATTAATTTATTGTTTATAAAATTATAGTAAAAAAACGGGCGAAACACTAACCTGAACGAAATACAGAACACAAAAATAAGCACCTAACACAAACATTAAAATCGATCATAAATGAGGGATTCCCAGAGAAACGCATATGTGAAGCTGGTTGCTTGTACAGTAAACCTACGGTAAACTTCGTTTTAAATTTTTAAAAAATGACATACATACTTGCTATGTATTCGCGAATAATCGAGTCGTGAATGTTGAAAAAGGCAGGAAAATTTAAAACGCGAATATGCGAATCCGTGTAATTTGAAGCCGCGAATGTCGGGGCCCTACTGTATTAACTACATACAATTCTATTAACCCGGAAGGACGCGCGTCTCTGGCTCTCACGTTAAAACGCGCGCCGGGTAATTTTTACCCGATATTTGATCTTTATAAATATTTTGGGTATAAGTATGGTTATTTGAGCATTCTTTCGGGAAATAAAACAATGGATTGTGTAACTGAACTTATAAACTCTATTTGTAACATATTTAAAATAAATGAACATAAAATTGTACTCAATAAAACCAAATCAACACATGATGAGACTGAACAAAAAAAAATAATAAAAAAATGATAAAATGACCTAGACATCCTCTTCTTCCAGTTCTTCATCTTCTTTCAGAACGGGGACAACCTTATTTGTGAAACAGCCTTGGCAAATTGGTATAGAATGTTCTCGGCATATGAGTTTATTACATGCACTACAGCAGGTTTTAGTTTTTCTGTCTTTGCGGCCTGGGCAAACATGACACCTTCCCGACAGTACTTTCTGGCGCTTCGCTGGAAGAAATTCTTCCTGTTCATTTTGTGGAATTAAAAGCATTATCCTTGTTTTTATATAACTGGGTAGCGAGACAATAGTGGACCTAAACTGTAAATGTTCTCTTACTAGTTCTTTTGCCATGTTTCTCAAGAATACTCTTCGGGCAATTTGTTCCTGCTTGTTGCTTTTATAAGCAATGTAAGCATTTATCGCCGCAATATTCAGAAAACCAAAAAATATAGTTAGCGGCCACCTTTGCGACCTCCTGGATACAGAATATAATTCACATAATTCATCGACAGTATCGACTCCACCCTTAGTCAAATTGTAGAACTCTATTATTTCAGGTTTTTGCTTTTCAGATTCACTGTTGATACAGTCATCGTGATGCATAGTTGAACCCACCAAAACTACTTTACCTTTCTTAGGGCAATATGAAACTACTGTTTTATTTTCCGAGAACGCAAATAAGCTAGAATATTGAGACCGATTTTTTGAAGTGACAAATGCAGTTGGTACTTCCCTTTTATTTTTTCGGATGGTTCCAACACAGGTCAAGTGATGATTTTTCAAAAGATCATTCATTAGCTTTATACTCATAAACCAATTGTCCATTGTTATGTTTCGGCCAGTTTTTTCAATTGGTTTGATGAGACGGCATACGACTGAGTAAGGATCATTTTGTAACTTGTACTCACCTTCCGGTTGCTTACCAGCATATATTTCAAAGTTGTTCGTATAGTATGTACGACTGTCAGTCAAAAGAAAAATTTTTAAGCCATATCTTGCTGGCTTACTCTTTATGTACTGCCTAAACGAGCATCTTCCCCTAAAAGGTTCCAATTTTTCGTCTATTGTGGCATACTCACTAATAACATAGGAGCTTTGAATGTTGTTTTTAAATAATTCGGAGAGATCACGTATGGGAGCCAGTTTGTCACTTTGTCGTCTGGTGTGCCTATCACGTATGTCGTCAAAACGTAAAGAAGTGAGTAAAAATAAAAAGCGTTTTCGAGACATGACGGCTGGAAATATGTCCACACCAGATCCATCTTGTTCCCACAATTCCATTGTATTGAGTCTTCCAGACTTCAGTACCCCAGCGTAGTACAGCAAACCGAAAAGTGCTTTCATCTCTCGTTGGTCTGTAGGAGCGGCATCTCTCTCCCTAACAAATTTTCCTCGCGACAAATCTATGTATATATTGGTACATCTGACAATATGGTTTATCATATTATCAGAAATCATACAATTCCAACATTCAAAAGGAGCAGTTGCATCCTTTGCTTTTCCTTTCGGTCCCGGTAGTTGGGTCACTAAATTATGGGCTCTAGTCCTTACATTTATTGGTGGATGTTGTTTGGACCAACTTGTACCATCTTTCCCCAGATAAAAGTGAGAAGATGGTGTACCTGCCGAGCTTGATTTGTAAAAATTGCCTTCATCTTCTGATGGTTCATCTGCGTTAGTGTCGGTAAGATGGTCGCTTACTGAAATGTGGTCAACTTCACTATCTAATTCAGTTGGTGGAATTTCATTGTCATCACTCTCCTCCTCCATTATTTTCCTTATTTCCTCTTCTTGATCTTTTTTAGTTAAAGGCCTTCTATCCACCCATTTACTGATATTTGATGGCCCTGGCTGAGAATCCATTATCTACTGAAATGCTGATATGCTAATAAACTATAGTTACTTCATTTATTATAATTTTAACTTACTGGAACTCAAACTGATAAATATGAAATAATGCGACAACTGTTCAATAATAACCACAATTCACCAAAAACTAATACAATACACAAAACACAGAAATAAAATGGTAACAATTTAGTCACGTATCGACGCGCGCCGGGTAAGAAATGTCCACTTCGCATAAATCAGACCCTAGCACTGATCGAGAACACATCATTTAATAAGCGCCGGGTATTTTCTACCCACGCGCGCGTCCTCCCGGGTTAACAAAATATGCATCAATAAAACAGAAATATTAGTTACAAAAAAAATTAAAATTAAAAATTCTCCAAATAATGCGTATGCAAAAATCTGCGTACAAATAAAGACGCCTTCTCCAAAATATACTTATTTACTTAAATACGTAGTTGGAGATGTACGCTTTCCGATTTAAATAAAAGATAATCGGTGTCAATTATATTAGCAGAGGCTTAGAAGCTAAAAGTTAGAAATCTTTTCGAAAAATAGGAGAAACTGTCGGCAGGTCACACTCTTCCATTCAAAGAGTAATTAATAATTATAAAGACACTGAAGATTACCTCTCACGTCCGCGATCTGGTAGACCACCCCTTTTAACAAACCGAGAGAAGCGAAAAATTGTACAGCAGGTTAGAAAAGAACCTAGGCTGACTGCAAAAAAAATAGTAGAAAATGTACAAGAAGAATTTCATAAAACTATCAGCAAAGATACGGTGAGAAGGACGTTAAAAAAAGCTAACTATCACAGTCGCGTTGCACGAAAAAAGCCATTTGTGTCAGAGGTCAATCGTCAGAAGCGAATCGCCTTTGCAAAAAAACTCTTAGAGAAGCCCATTGAATTCTGGGAGAAAGTTCTCTTTACAGATGAGAGCAAATTTTGCATTTTCGGCATTAAGGGTAAACAACTTGTATGGAGAAAACCTAATACTGCCCTTAATCCCGAAAATTTGAAAGCGACTGTAAAACACAGAGGTGGTGGAGTTATGGTTTGGGGGTGTATGTGCACCAAAGGGGTGGGAAGGTTGGTTTTCATAACATCGACAATGGACCATAAAATGTATATAGACATTTTAAAAGAAAATTTGAAGCCTAGCATCGAAAACTTGGGCTTGGGGCCCGAATACTTTTTTCAACAAGATAATGACCCCAAACATTGCGCCCACAACACTAAGCTTTGGCTACTATACAATACCCCAAAGCAACTTAAAACACCTCCACAATCGCCGGACTTGAATCCCATCGAACACCTCTGGGATTTACTGGAACGCAGGATTCGGCAACACAACATAACGTCGAAGGAAACGTTAAAAAATGTTATGATTGAGGAATGGGCCAAAATCAGTTCGGACGAAACGAAGAAATTAGTGCACTCCATGCCTAAACGTTTAAGGGAGGTCATTAAACGTAAAGGTTATCCGACCTCATATTAATATAGAAACAATGATCTCATTTATGAATTTTTTATAAATACTGTCCTGACTTGTACGCAGATTTTTGCATACCCGTTATTTGTAGAATTTTTAGTTTTGATTTTTTTCTGTAACTACTGTTTCTGTTTTGTTGAAGCATATTTTGTTAATAGAATTATATGTAGTTAATATACAAAATAAAAAAAAAATCAAGTTTATCACATTAGATTATGACTCTTATTTTTTCAATTAAAGTATTACAAGTTTTTTGTACGCAGACTTCTGCTGCTGAGTGTAAATGCCCCGAAAAATGTGCAGCGTATTCAACGCGGGCATTTATTTGCCTATCGCAAATTTTATGATAATAAAAAATTTTTTTAAATTATTGTCTTAAAAAGAATACAAATTAAAGTCCCTAGATTTGTAAAGTACCGCGGTTTCCAGAAGACTGTTACTGCTTCTAGAGGATTTAAAATACTTCCAGACGACTTACAATGCTTTCAGATAACTTGATATAGCATCTAGAAAACATAAAATGTTTCCAGAAGACTTGATGTTGTTACCTCTAGATGATTTGATACTGTTTTAAGAAAACTTTATATTGATTTCAGAAGACTTGAATTTCTAGACTGATATTTCTAGAAGACTTAAAATGATGAATTTACAGATGTCTTACAATGCATCCAGACGACTTACAATGCTTACAAATGACTTACAACGCTTTTGGAAGCCTTGATATTGCATCTAGAGGACTTGAAGTGTGTCCAG
The DNA here is from genome assembly GCA_036711965.1 of Onthophagus sagittarius. Lineage (NCBI taxonomy): Eukaryota > Metazoa > Arthropoda > Insecta > Coleoptera > Scarabaeidae > Onthophagus > Onthophagus sagittarius. The sequence goes on from JASERS010000005.1 coordinate 34,759,479, forward strand.
ACGACCTACAATGCTTCCAAAGTACTTTATGTCGCTGTTAGAAGACTGAAGATGCTTCCAGAAAACTTGATATTGTATCTAAGAAACTTGATATGGTTTCCAGAATACTTGGAATGTTTCCAGAAGACTGATACTGCTTCTAGAAGACTTAAAATATTTCCAGATGACTTACAATACTTCCAGACGACTTACAATGTTTCCAGAAGATCTTATACTTACTTTTAGAAGTCTTGAAATACTTCAAAATTACTTGAAGTGCTTCCAAAAGACTGGATACTACTTCCAGAAGACTTGATACTGGTTCTAGATGTTTTAAAATGCCTCCTAAAGCTTTAATACTGCCCCTATAAGACTTTATACTGCTTCTAGACGATTTCAAATGCTTTCAGAAGACTTGAGAAGTTTCCAAAAGACTTGATACTGCTTCTAGAAAATTTTAATCATTAAGAATCGATACTGCTTCTAGATATTTTAAAATGCTTTCAAAAGATTAGATATAGCCCCTGTAAACTTTATACTATTTCTGGAAGATTTGAAATGCTTTCAGAAGACTCGAGAAGATTCCAGAAGACTTGATACTGCTTCTAGATGTTTTAAAATACTTCCTAAAGGCTTGATACTGTCCCTGTAAGACTTTGTACTGCTTCCAGAAGATTTCAAATGCTTTCAGAAGACTTGAGAAGTTTCCAAAAGACTTGATACTGCTTCTAGAAGATTTTAATAATTAAGACATGATACTGCTTCTAGATATTTTAAAATGCTTCCAAAAGATTAGATATAGCCCCTGTAAGACTTTATACTGTTTCTGGAAGATTTGAAATGCTTTCAGAAGACTCGAGAAGGTTCTAGAAGACTTGATACTACTTCTAGAAGATTTAAAATGGTTACAAAAGTCTCGATATTGGCTCAGGTAGGCTTAATATTGCTTCTAGAAGATCTAAATTGCTTCCAAAACATTTGGAATGCTAACAAAAGATTTGATATTGCTGTCAGAATACTTAACATTGCGTCTATAAGGCTTGAAATGCTTCCAGAAAATTAATTTATTTGGTGCCAATCGTATTTTCATTGCAAATCTTTCTTCTATATTCCGGATTATGATGAACCCGGAATATACTGGGACTGGACTGAAACTGAAATGTACAAGTATCTTAAAATTGAGATACCATTCCTAAGATGACTAATTGTTTAATTGTTAAGATTTCAAGGCATTAAAGATGGTATTTGCACCTCCTAGCGGTCATCTCAGAATCCTGAAAATAATTTCCTGTATTTTCTCTTAGCCACTTTAGTCATAAAGTTTTTTTCCTGCAAGTCTGCTGTCAAATAATTTCCAGTATTTTCTCTTAGCCACGATTTTATGATTAATAAAATCTTTTCCTGCAAGTTTAACTATCGACTTACAGAGTCTTTTAGCAATTTGCAACCGCTGGTTCGGCAGACCGCAACCATTCAAGTTAACATTTTTTTAAATATATCCGTTCTTGTCTACGAAAAAAGGACTTACTTTCGAAAATAAGTTTTGGTGGAAACAGCTAATAAAGGTAAATAGGTCATTTCGTCAGTTTCTAGTTAGTTAATCCCTTTTTTCTGTATTTGCCGATGTTGAAGGACGTCAAAGTATTATTTCAGATCAGAATGTTGTCGTTGTTAATGGCGTTAGTTGCTAGTTTCAGATTTCTAAATATATAATACTGTAGAAGTGAGTTTGTAAATATAATTATATTGGACATTTTATTACTGATTGCGCAAGTAAGGAATAATCTTGGGATTAAATGAGAACACAAGCTGAGTAACTCATCTCCACAAAGCTCGAAATCAAGTAGAGGATTATCAAAATTTATGTGGAAATACAGATAGCTCAAACGGTTCTTCGTTTTAACTACACTGAGGTCACTCTGGAAGTGCTGCCAATGAAACGGCAGATGAGCTAAAAGTGCTAAAACGTTTTTAGGACCAGAACCAGCAATTTGTGTAAGATTTACGATGCCCAAATAGAGGATTCGAAGAATTCTGCAGCTAACTGATTTATCTTTAGATCGTCAGTGGTACATCTAACACAATCTTCGTAGCTTCATAAGCGCCGGTTTTTGAAAATAAGTATGGGTGCTGGATAGTGAAAAAACTGAATTGGGAAAAGATTCAAACGACGAATGACTGTTCTCAAAACAAAAGTGACATGAAAAACGTCCATGTATCTGACGCCTATGGTTAATTTGCAATAGAAATGCCTTATATCAACAGTGCTTACACCTTCACAAGCAATATTTGGTCTATAATTGAAATTTTTTGAACTTTTGAAATGAACATTTTGTATCCTAGCAGTATTTGGTATTTTGGAAGCAAAATCAAATTGTATTAACAATTTCGTGCCTTTTGCAATAAAAATGTCTTCTTTAAGACTTTGCATTTTCAAACATTTTTTTGCCAGTAGTTTTACAAACGGTATCAAGCCTTTTGGAATCATTTAAAATCTTCTAGAAATAGTATCAAGTCTTTCAGCTGCAGAATAAAATCTTGTGGAAGCAGTTCAAGCCTTCTGAAAGCTATGTTAAGGCTTCTAGAAGCATTATCAAGTCTTCCAGAGGTAGTATCAACATTTTTGAAAGCAGTTCAAGGCTCCTGGTTGCTTATCAAGTTTGTTTTAAGCAGTATCAGCCACCGAAGAAACGAAAGGTGAAGTTTAATAATGGTCTCGAATCGGGGGCGGAGCAAAACGTTTTTCTCACACATAAACTCCCTATTCGTACACCTGGTCACTGACATGCTGTCAAATCACCATTTTGGCTCGAATCGTTTGAATACATAGATATCATGAACCGCGGTACTTTAGTAATCTAGGGAGTTTAATACAAATCTCTTATTTGGCAAAGAAACCCGGACTCTCAGTCCGGGGCGAGCACTCACGTCAAAAAAAAAATGCGCGTGTACTAGAAGGTTAAATAATGTCTCATTCGAAAGCTTAATCGAAAAAAGTAAAAAAAAAGTAAAGCTTAAATTAAGATTTTTATGTTATCATAACTCGTAAACGACGTATTCGATCATCAAGATCAATACGTCATTCGAATCGGTATAGTTTCTTCTATCGAAATCACAAAATGCCCGATCTCAATTGTCTTCCGTTAACCTTGTAAAGCCCTCGAAATGTCGCCATGTTCGGCTCGTTGTTTATGAATGTATGAACGCCTAAAAGTCTAGCCCTCAATATAAAAAATAATTGATATTAATTGATAATTGATTTTAATAGTTTATACTTCAATCGAAAGGTTACATCTGACTGAATGCTGTTCTCGAAATGCCCAATCCGAAATATGTAAGGGTTTTGATTGAAATACAAAAAAAACTAATTAATCAAATACATCAATTATCTCCGAAATTAATCGACCAATTTCATTCGTCAACATCTCAATCGACAGTATGATCTAAAGCGAATGCGAAAGTGGAAATGCCCGATCTCAAAATTTACTAATTACCCTTCGTACGGCTATTGTAATGATCTCGCGAACGCGGCGACTGGGAGGCTATTAATTAGTTTTTTGTATTTTGATCAAAGCCCTTACATTTTTTGAATCGGGCATTCAGTCGGATGCAAGCTTTTGATTGAGGTATAAATGATTAGAATCGCTCTAACCGTTTTCTAGTTATAGTCGATTTAGTTTAAATTTTTTTTTCATATTGGGGGCTAGCTTCCCAGTCGCCACGTTCGCCAGATCATTACAATAGCCGTACGAAAGGTAATTAGTAAATTTTGAGATCGGGCATTTCCACCTTCGCATTTGTTTTAGATCATACTTTCGATAGAGATGTTGAAGAATGAAAATGGTCAATTAATTCCGGAAATAATTGATGTATTTGATTAATTAGTTTTTTGTATTTTGATCAAAATCCTTACATTTTTTGAATCGGGCATTCAGTCGGATGCAAGCTTTTGATTGAGGTATAAATGATTAGAATCGATCTAACCGTTTTCTAGTTATAGTCGATTTAGTTTAAATTTTTTTTTTCATATTGGGGGCTAGCTTCCCAGTCGCCACGTTCGCCAGATCATTACAATAGCCGTACGAAGGGTAATTAGTAAATTTTGAGATCGGGCATTTCCACCTTCACATTTGTTTTAGATCATACTTTCGATAGAGATGTTGAAGAATGAAAATGGTCAATTAATTCCGGAAATAATTGATGTATTTGATTAATTAGTTTTTTGTATTTTGATCAAAATCCTTACATTTTTTGAATCGGGCATTCAGTCGGATGCAAGCTTTTGATTGAGGTATAAATGATTAAAATCGGTCTAACCGTTCTCTAGTTATAGTCGGTTTAGTTTAAATTTTTTTTTCATATTTGGGGCTAGCTTCCCAGGCTATTAGGTAATTAGTAAATTTTGAGATCGGGCATTTCCACTTTCGCATTCGCTTTAGATCATACTGTCGATTGAGATGTTGAAGAATGAAATTGGTCGATTAATTTCGGAGATAATTGATGTCTTTGATTAATTAGTTTTTTTATATTTCAATCAAAACCCTTACATATTTCGGATCGGGCATTACGACAACAGCATTCAGTCAGATGTAACCTTTCGATTGAGGTATAAACTATTAAAATCGGTCTAACCGTTCTCTAATTATAGTAGATTTAGTTTCAATTATTTTTTTATATTGGGGGCTAGACGTTTAGGCGTTCATACATTCATAAACAACAAGCCGAACATGGCGACATTTCGAGGGCTTTACAAGGTTAACGGAAGACAATTGAGATCGCGCATTTATTGATTTCGATAGAAGAAACTATACCGATTCGAATAACATATTGATCTTGGTGATCGAATACGTCGTTTACGAGTTATGATAACGTAAAAATCGGCATTTTTGTGTTATTGTCGTGTACCTTCGCAACATTTTTGCGATTCAGCGGAATTGGGTAGAGTTTTCGAATCGGGCATTTCCACTTTCGAATTGGCCATGGATTAAGCTTTCGAATGAGACATTATTTAACGAAATCGGTTGAGCGGTTCTCTTCTTATAATCAAAATACTATACATGTAAATATCTAGTTGGGGGCTGAAATTGGAGGCTAACTTCGCATAGGTTTAACCCTCGCCGTCCCGAAAGAGGGTCATTCGTGACCCGAAAACATGTTTTCAGGCTAGCATTTTCTCATAATTATTTTCCTTGCGATTTCCTCTTGTGAATTCTACTATTTAGTATTCACAAACAGTTTTTCCTATATTTCACATCAAATTAAAAATTAACAAAAGTGCAATTTGCAATTACTTTACATTGGGTCACTGTTGACCCGATTCTGGGTGTTGGTGTTATGGTTATTACCTATAAGATACTGACTAAAATCTTGTACTTTTTCGCTGCGCACGCATCTGTGTAGAGCAAAGTTGATGCAAAAACATTATTGTCTTGTGTGGTCTCGTGTTCTTGTGGACAAGTTCTCATTATGTCTTCTAATAAGGAAACTCTCACGGATGTAGAGCTTTTCAACGCTCTTCTGAATGATTCAGATGATGAACATTATCGCGAGTTACCGCTAGACGAAGCTTTTAGTTCCAATGAAGTGAACTTGACAACGACTCGCAAAGCACTAGTGAATCTAGCGACGATCAAGTTCAACATGAGTCCGTATGTAATTGGAGATACATAGCGCCGAAATTAGGAAGAATGAGAATCACCGAATTCATTCGTAAAGTTAAATGTCTTACCGAAAGAAGCAAGAATGTTTCTTCTATATTGGATACATTCAGACTTTTTATATCAGACAACATCATAGATCTTATTGTGAAACATACAAATAAACGAGCCAGAGAATTTGTGGATGTCTACAATGAAGAACAACAAAATGCAGAAAATCCGAATTGGATGACATGGAATGACGTCGATGTCACTGAAATGTTTGGATTCATAGGTATTCTTGTTCTGGCTGGTCGTTTTAGAGAAAATAAAGCAAATCCTCACAGCTTATGGTCAGTTACCAACAAAGCATTCAACAGACCTATCTATCAGGCAATAATGAGTAGAAACAGATTTTTATCTATTATGAGACATATTAGGTTCGACGATCTTAGTACCAGACCTGAAAGAAAGAAAAAAGATAAATTAGCTCCTATTCGTGAGATGTCTGATATTTTTGCTCAAAATTGTAGAAATAGTTACTATCCTTCACCTTGGGGAACCATTGATGAACAGTTAGTATCCTTTAGAGGGCGAAGTCCTTTTCGAGTCTACATACCCAGCAAACCCGGCAAGTACGGGATAAAAATTTGGGCACTCTGCGACGCAAAGACATTTTTTGTTGCAACTTCGAAGTGTATTTGGGAAAAGTAGGAGATATAAGTGAAAAAAATCAAGGTTCAAGAGTTGTCAAGACCTTAGCACATCACTGGCATGGAAGTGGGCGTAATATTACGACTGACAACTTCTTTACAAGCATTCCTTTAGCACAAGTATTATTCAGAAAAAAACATACGTTGGTTAACACCTTAAGAAAGACTCGTAAAGATATTCCAAAGCAATTATTGGACGTGAAAAAACGAGCGCTATATTCGTCTGATTTTTTGTTTACCAAAGAAATGACTTTAGTGTCCTACATTACAAAACCCAAAAAATTTGTCGTAGTGCTGTCATCTTTACATCATCAGCACAATATATCCACTGCAGAAAATAAATTCAAGCCAGAAATGATTTTGACATACAATAAATCAAAAAGTGGTGTTGACGTTTTAGATAAACTAGTGAGAGAATACTCATGTAAGAGAAGCACGAGGAGGTGGCCCTTACGATTGTTTTTCAATTTTATTGACATTGCGTGTTACAACAGTTTGGTGATATGGCTTTTGAAAAATCCTGAATGGAACTCAGATTCATCAATAAAATTTCGAAGAAAACTTTTTCTAGAAGAACTAGGAATGGAGCTTAGCAAACCCCATATCTCTAATCAAATTATAGACGATGGTCGAGGATTTTCAAATACAGTGTGCGCGGCCATCGAAGCTTCAGATGTGGCTGTTCGTAAAAGGCAGGAAAATCCTGTATCGGGTACCAAACGTGGCAGATGTCATACCTGTCGCGGCAACGACAATAAGTACAGTACCAAATGTAAAGGTTGTGGACGGTTTGTGTGCCTGAAGCACAGCAAAATGACTCAAACTGTCAAAAGAACAAATTGTAATAGTTGTCGACGAAGATCTACAGATATTGAGGAAGATGGGTGAACCATAAATTTTTTGATGTTGAACGTCAATAGCATATATTAGACCGCTTTCTAAGTTAGGCCACTGTTTACGAGTAAATTTGACCTCCATTGTTACTTTCTGTTTGAGTTTGAATTTAAGATTTTTTAATCTTCGACAATAAGAGGTCAAGTTGACTTTTTTTGGAGATCACATTCAAACAGTGGGTTAGCTTCAATACAGGGAGCTTGCCACTGCTAAGTATGTTACACTAAGTTTATAATTTTTTAATAATAAATAGATATAAAATGTATTTAACGTTTCAAAATGTATCTATACTATAATGTAAATATTCAGTAAATATCACAAATTTTGATATCTTATTCTGACATTAACAGTTTTTAAATAAAATTAAAGTTAATTATTAAGTGGGTCAGCATTGACCCGGTTTAGAGATTTCATGTAAGTTTATTATTTTGGGACGGCGAGGGTTAAATCTATTTTATTTAAACATCTGGGATTTTTTGACTTTCCTACTATCCACAGATTTAATTTTTCGCTTCCATCTGCATTGCAACATAAAACTGCTGTTACTCTTTCTTTTCTTTTTGGCGGTAAAAGCCATAACACTTTTTGCCTTTAAAATCCAAAGTACGGTTTGGCATAAGATTATAAAAAACACCAGTTTCATCAATGTTAAAAACATCTTTATCAAGATAGGCGTTTCTTATAAATTTGAACTCCTGTCTCCACTCATCTATAGTAAGCACATTAACTTTATTTCCTTCTCCAGATAAGGCGTGGTCTGAAGTACCGTGCCTACTCTTAAATATATGTTACTATAATGGCACGGTAGGGTTTCCAAATTTCGAGATCGGGATTGAATTTCGGGATTTTGTATTTCAATCCCGGAATTACTCTCGAAATCCTGAAAAATTAGAAAAATAATCTGTAGGGTATAATAACTTATATTTTTGACTATTTTAATAAAAGAACTTGGAAATGTATTATGTAAATTTTATTGTTTAATACATAAGTTACGTAACTCGAAAATAATATTGTGAACGCAAATTTAAACAAAAACATAAAATTTTAACAAATTATATTTACAACTCAAAACGGAAATGGCTTCTGAGCATCACCAGTGCATCTAAGGTAGAATCGGCTAATCGAGATCTTATTTCTGTGGCTAACGATGACGCAGAAGAAAAAGATCGTTCCGATTCCACACTGGTGGGTTGAACTGTAAGCAAGCATTCAAAGCACCGCTGCAAATGTAAACCACGCAATCCACCATTTTCTAATAGGGCCATTTCTTTTTTCACCACCTTTAAAACATTAATAGATTTTCCTTTCAATGGTTGTTGTACCGCTTTCATTGCATTTGTTATAGTCTGTTCGAGTTTGTTTTTGAGACTTAAATTTTCATCTCCTTTCAATCGGCCGATTGGCAACTCATTTTCAGAGTCAAGAGTTAATAGCTCCACCATACACCCTTAAAATAATATTGTCTAAATATTAAAGATATAAAAATTTCGGGACTGAATCGGGATTTGTTTCGGGATTTCTGGATTGAAAAAACCATCGGGATTCCGGGATTCGAGATTCCGGGATTGGAAACCCTATGACACGGTAAATGGGAACGATCTATTTTATTTAAACATCTGGGATTTTTTGACTTTCCTACTATCCTCAGATTTAATTTTTCACTTCCATCTGCATTGCAACATAAAACTGCTGTTACTCTTTCTTTGCTTTTTGGCGGCAAAAGCCATAACACTTTTTGCCTTTAAAATCCAAAGTACGGTTTGGCATAAGATTATAAAAAACACCAGTTTCATCAATGTTAAAAACATCTTTATCAAGATAGGTGTTTCTTATAAATTTGAACTCCTGTCCCCACTTTCTTCTTCACTCCTCTATAGTAAACACATTAACTTTATTTCCTTCTCCAGATAAGGCATATCATGAAATACCGTGCCTACTCTTAAATCTGTGCAACCACCCAGATGAAAAATCACATCGTATTATGTTCAATTCAGCAGCGATTGATTTTGCCTTATCTTGTATGAATGACCCTGTTAAGGAAACCTTTTTGTTCTCATTTAGGTAAACCATTCTATTATTTTTTTTTCTAGTTCTGGAAATGCAGGTCTCCTCAACTTTTTGCCAGACGCTACGGCACTATCAATACGGTTTTTATTTTTTATAATTGTTGATAGCGTTGATTTTGATATGTTAAATTTTTTCGCAATTTTAGTTTTTGTAATAGCATTTTTTTAACATCCTCCACTATTTCTAATTTCCTTTTTAAAGGAATTGATGTTCTTTTCAAACTCATTTTTTTCAATTAACACTGAACGAACACTTTTTTTCTAAACGTTAACACTTTGTACGCTCTCAAAGACCACACACTTGTATTTGAAACTGCAATACGACTTCGAGTCGATAAGCATTCGAACTAGAGACAAACAAGTTATTCCCCGAATATCACACCTTAGATCTTCGGGGAATACCTCGTTACCATGAATTTTCGTTATAATGAAAAAAATGGCATATAAAATGTACTGAAGATATTTGTTGCGTAATTTTGATTCGCAATAACAGCCATTTCGTTAAATCGATGTTCGCTATATATTGATTTACAAAAATGAATAATAAGACTATAAAAAAATAATAAGTTGAAAAAATAAGTCGAGATTTCGAGTATCGATCCTAGGACTTCCTATGCGCAGTCATTGAAAATCGATTTTTCCTTGAAAATCTGAATTTCAATGAAAGAATTTTCATTGAAAATCGACATACTGTGAGCGTCAAAAGAAAGTAAACACTAGCTGTTTACTTCTAAAAACCCTTTTTACTACGATTCTGTTAACTTACAATAAAAATTTATATACCAAAATTTTAGTTAAGCAAAAAACCCCACAAATATGGTAAATCCCCTTTAGAGTAAAAATACCCCATTTTTACGCGTCAAAAGAAAGTAAACTTGTTGTAAATTCATTTTAGATTTAGGGGAAGTACCACACTTTTCGTATAAATACTTATAAACCCCTCCCAGAACAACTTTAGAACATTTTAGAAGAAACAGCAAGTGGTTGAACGTCGAAATTAATTATAAATACCAAAAATCATCATGGAAAAACAAACAAGTATAGAAACGCGTAAAATTATATTAAGTTTAAATAAAAAAGGTAAATCCTTACGCGAAATAGCTAAAATAATGGGACGAAATCACTGCACAATAAAAAAAATTTTGGATAAATACGCAAAACATCATACTGTAGCCGATTTACAACGCGTTGGACGACCAAAGCGCCTTACAGAAGCACAGGCTAGAGCAATAGTAAGAGAAGTGAAGAATAATCCATGTTCAAGTGGAATCCATGTTCAAACCATAAGTTCCAGCACCATACGAAGAACACTCCATAGAAGTGGCCTGCATGGAAGAACACCCCGTAAAAAGCCTTACATATCGAAAATAAATAAACAGAAACGTCTTGATTTCGCAAAAAAATATCAGAACGAAGCTCCAGATTTTTGGAAAAATATATTATTTAGTGATGAAAGTAAATTTGAAATTTTTGGTAAAAGAAAACCACCAAAGATATGGCGGCCAAAAAATGAGGCCTTCAAAGAGAAATTTGTTACCAATACCATCAAACACGGTGGAGGCTCGGTTATGGTCTGGGGCTGTATGGCGGCGTCAGGGGTCGGTAATCTAGTTTTTATTGAATCAACAATGAATAAAATGGACTATTTAACCATTTTAAAGAACAATATTTTCCCGAGTATTAATGAATTGGGCTTATCAAAGAACTGGATCTTCCAACAGGATAACGATCCAAAGCACACTTCCAAAATTGTGAAGGAATGGATGCTATACCGAGTCCCTAAAACCCTTGATCATCCACCGCAGTCCCCAGACCTTAATCCTATAGAACATCTCTGGGATCACCTTGACAGGAAAATCAGAGAAAGGACAATTTCAAATAAAGACGACCTTAAAAAAGCTTTAACTGAAGAATGGATGAAAATCCCTCAAAATATTACAAAAAACTTGGTGGAATCCATGCCAAGGAGATTAAGGGAGGTGTTGAAGGCCAAAGGAGCTCAAACCAAGTATTAAAAGTTAATATTATATTTATTTTTGTACTTAATACCTATTAGTTCCGAATTCTGTTTACTTTCTTTTGACGTGTAAATTCGGTAGATATTTACAATAATTTGAATTATTACGGGTAATGATTTGTTTTTTTTTTTTCATGTTTCTATTGATTTAAATATAGTATAGATGAGTTGTGAAGACTACAATAAAACTTTTTGATTTTCGTTATTAACTGCATTTTTATTAACCTTTTAATAGAAAAACAACAGCTGTTTACTTTTTTTTGACGCTCACAGTATAAAATGAACTTTAACCCTCGCAGTACTGACGTTTCGCCAACCGTTGCGGACGGTGCCTGGGTCAACCGAGACCCGAACAGTTTTTGTTTACGTAGAATATAAAAAATGAAGCTTTTGCCATTATGATTTTGAATTATTTTATTTTAAAGGTGAACTATTATTAGGGATATAAAATAATACATAAAAATAAAATTTTAAAAAAATTACATAAAAAATATTTATTCTAAATCATTACAATTTGTACACAAAATATTTTTTGTACATGTTGAATGTATATTACATACATATTTATGACAAACATCACATTTTGATTTATATTTATTGTCATTTCCAATACACAAGCTACATCTTGAGCGTTTTTCTAATGTTGTACTCATTTGCTTATTTATTTTTCGGCCTGTACTTTCGATGGCGTCCACAATGTGTCTCGAAAATACTACTGCATTGGTTTCAAATGCTCTAGCTCTAGAATCTATGTTTGCAGCAATTAACTGTTAGACAAATTTTCTATAAATTGTTTTCTTCTTGATTTTATGTTACCAGTTGCCCAATCCGGATTTTTGAGTTGCCATAGTACAAATGCATTATAGGCTGCAATATCTATATAATGTAAAAAAAGCGACAGAGGCCAACGTCGTGTACATCTCCGGCAAGTGTATTCTCTTAGAATTTTATCTAAAACATCCACTCCACTTTTTGTTGAATTGTAATAATTGATAATATTAGGTTTGTAATTATTATTTTCGTCAGAAATAGCATGTTCTCGATGAACGCTCGAAAGTAAAACTACGCATTTTCTTGGTTTTGGGATATACGACACAAGTGTTAGATTTTCAGAAAATATAAAATCGGAAGAGAATTGAGCTCTTCCGGATATTGTTATCAAAGATTTTGGTAAATCCTTTCTATTTTTCCGCATTGTTCCCACTATAAATATGTTATCTTTGAGTAAATCCTCTGCAAGTGAGATATCCGTAAAAAAATTGTCGGTTGTGATAGTTCGATTAGATCCCTTCCAAAACTCTGAAAGAACTCTAACTACTCGTTGTCCTTGTCCTTTCTCCGGTGTGTTTCCGCATTTTCCTAAATACTCTTCAAAATTACAACAATAATATGTAGTAGCGTCACATAGGGCCCATAATTTCAGCCTATATTTCCCCGGCTTGCTCGGCATATACACCTTGAATGGACATCTTCCTCGAAATGTTACTAATTGTTCATCAATAGTGCCTACATTAGACGCTCGGTAATTATCTCTGCAATTTCTTGTTAAAATATTTGTAATGGTTCTCAAAGCTGCCAACTTATCGGTCATTTTTCTTTCTTCTCGTGTCTGAAAGTCGTCAAAACGCAAAAATCGTAAAATGTTTGTAAATCTATCACGAGACATAGATGCTCGATAAATTTGTCGACTATAAGCAATCTTTTTCTTCCATAGATCTTTTTTACTTTCACGTGATTCCCGAAAACGGCCAGTAATTAGTAAAATCCCAAAAAATGCCTTCAATTCAACACGGTCTACCGGCTTCCATATATTATTTGAAAACATTTCATAATATTTAACCGCTTTTTCATTTGTATAAGTAATTATAATGTCCATGATTTCGTCATTTATAAATAAATCAAAACATTGTTCCATGGTTTCTACACCCTCAGAATTTGCTGTGAGCGTAGCATCATATTTACCAAATTCTGCATCTCTGTTTGTGGGGGAAATATATCTCCATGTTCGTCCACAAACATTTTGGTCTTTACAGTGTGACATATTATTACTATTTTCACCACTAAACTCATCACTTTCATAATCCTCTTCTTCTGGTACTGCATCACTAAAAGTCAATGACGCACATTCATCATCAGAAGACACTTCATTGTTATAATCATCATTATTATTTACAAAATTAGCAAACATTTTATTTTTCGATGTAGATCGTTGCTCTAAAATACACCTTCTGTGAACTAAATCAAGAATTTAATGGCAATTGTATTGTCGCTATAGCCTCTTACACAGACAGACGCCTGGCGCTGTAAAGAAACGGTCGAGACATATTTTTTCGTCGTTTTTTCGTCGGGACGTCCGTTTGACGCCGATCTAACTTAACGCACTCCTTGAGTAACGACAAATCTATTTATTACAATTTCTCGCAAAAATTTATTTGGGTCCAAATAGACCCAGGCACCGGAATACGAGGGTTAAACTAATGGCTCACACACGAATTTCGGATATGAAAATTAATGACTTAAAAAATAAATTGAAGGAACGAGGGCTACCATATAGCTGTCGTAAAGCTGAACTTGTTGATTCACTTCAATTACCATTGAATTCAAGCGTATTAATTGATGACCTGAATATTAGTACATCATATTCCAGCGACGAAACGGTAATATTAAAATCAGTAAATAAACGGATGAATAAAGGGATGTCAATGACATTTCGCATATTTAATAAACTTAAAAAACTTGAAGATGATATTAAATATTTAAAAGTTATCAACACAAAACTTAGAAAGGACCTACTCAAATCTAAATCAGAGATTATTAAGATGCAGAGATTATTAATGAAACTAATTCAAAACATCATAGAAAAGACCCAAATGTTAAAACACATAAGGTTGCAATTGAGGCTACAATTGAAGTACAGAAGAAAGGATTTAATCAAAAACAAAATAAAATTGTTAATACTTCCCTGAATCACATTAGTTCATCAAATGGATTGGGCTTAGTGAAGGGTGCAGACTTAAGTAATTCAAAGATAGCAAGTTGGTGATAGCCATGGTAGGAATATTTCTCATTTACTTCGAGATTCAAATATCGGCTCTCAATACTCTGTCATATCTATTTTTAAACCAAATGCATTATTGGAACAAGTGATCGTCGATGCGGATAAATTAACATCTACTTTTGATTTTTCGGACTATTTGGTTGTTTTTTGAGGGTCAAATGATGTGTTACGTAATAATACCGTAAATTTCAAGAAACCAAAGATTCTCCAAACATGTGCTTGCCGCACAAATGTCATTTTAGTATCAGTTCCATATTGGTACAAACAAAATGTATTATATAAGAAATCGATCGGTGAGCTCAATTTTAAAATCAAGAATGAGATTGCTGAGGATTCTGGTGTTCAACTAATAAATACAACTAGATTTCTTAGACCGCCATTTTTTACGAAACATGGCTTACACTTAAATTTTAAAGGCAAACGACTGCTCGTTGAAAATTTAATTCGAACAATCAACCTTATACTGGTTCAAAATCCTCATATTAATCTGCGTAATCTAGTTACGATTAAGCCATTGGTGTCGGTGATTTCCTCACGACATCCAGCTACCACACCTAACGGATCTTCAAGTACATCATCTGTTCCATTGTCTTCGGTGGAACTGCAGTGTGATATGAGAGATCAGAATGGAGACAAACATCCCTCTACTAGCGCAGTAACCAATTGTATGACCGGAATAAAAGTGTCTACGGGTGGTGATGTTGACGTTGTTGTTGGATATACAAGTTACATTTCTCGCGTAAGAAATATACAGATGACAGGTTTGGGTATACCTGTGGGTGTAGGAATAAGCGAGGGCGAACATGTATGTAAAAATAAGAGTGTACTAATATTAATTAAACGAGTTCGAGTTTACAAGGTGTTATTATTTTTTTAAACCGTACAAACACAACAGTTGTAACGTCTGATATCGTGGACATTCCTGGTGAGGTTTTTTTTATAACACATGCAGATACTCCAGCCAAATCAGTCACAGTTATTCATGTTAATGTTCAATCAATTTTTAACAAATTCAATAAACTTCAAATCTTAGTAAAAGAACATGCTCCTGATTTATTATGTATTATAGAGCATTGGGCTACTCTTAATGCTCTCAATTTGCCTGGATATAAGTTGATATCCGTGTATTTCCGACCGACAAGAAAGCATGGAGGTGTCCTAATCCTTGCAAAAAATAATTTGATGGTATCTGCTTTTGATATTAGTATTTTTGTGACGGAAATGGAGCTGGAGGCCTGCTGTGTTACTTTAAATTATAAAAAGCTAAGTATAGTTGTGTTTGCGTTTATCGGCCGCCATCTGGTTCCAGTGATTCTTTTATCGATAAACTGTCCATGCTATTTATTCTCTTATGTGTCAATTAATTTTCAAAATCTTGTATTGTGCGGAGATTTGAACATAGATGTTAATAGAGATTGTTCAAAGTCAAAAATGTTGCGGGACGTGTTTGATTCTTTTCAACTTGAAAAAGTACTGAGCCTACCCGTGCAGTGTTTGGTGAGACGAGCACGAACGAGTCAACTTTAGATTATATGGTAACCAACTTACCGATTGGAATGTGTATTTTTAATGTTTTTGATGCGAATATTTGCAGGATCACTTAGCTCAATAGTTGGTGTTCAATTATATCGACAGTTTTATTACTCGGGCGCGTGTCGAGACGCACGGAGAATTGGCTGGTAGAAAAATGAGTGATTCGTGTTTACGCGAACAGCTTTGCTTCTTATGTAATGTTGGATGTAAACGTTGGCGATATTTTTAACCGTTTTTTCAATATTTTTACTTATTGTTTTGAGTTATGCTGTCCAGTTGTACATCAAGTTTCAGTTGGCGTTAGGCGCAGTAGTTGGGTCACTGCTGAGATAGTTAAAGCTGGGGGTAGTCTAAGAAACATGCATTGATTAATTAGAAATGGGTTGCCTCATCAACGTGCAAAATACAACGATATGAAATCTTTTTATAAATCACTGATTGATAATGCTAAACGATCTTTTATAGCTAATCAAATTTCTAATGCTTCCAACACAACACATAGTTTATGGCGATATATAAACACACAGTTGGGAAGGAATAGTGATGATGAGAGGGATATAATGTTAAATATTAACCCAAAACGATTATCCAACACATTTTGTGAATATTTTTCGACGGTAGCGGCTGATAAGGTGCGATGTGCTTTTGGTTCCCTTGTTGTGGATTCATTACGTTGGATATAACTGTTTCCTGCAGTATATATTTATGGCCGGTGTCTCCTGAGGAGATAGTTGAGTCTATCAGTGCTTTAAAGAATGTGAGCAGTGTGGGTACTGACGGAATTGGTGTGAGAGTTGTCAAAAACGTTGCCAGCGTTATTGCGGAACCTCTTGCGCTCATTTTAAATCGCTCGATAACAGCGGGTATTTTCCCATCATCCCTTAAAGTTGCTAAAGTGATACCGATTCTAAAAAAAGGTAATACGACCTGTATTGAGAACTATAGACCGATAGCAATTTGTAGTATATTTTCTAAAGTATTCGAAAAAATAATTACTAACAGGATTCTAGATTTTTTGACAAGCAGGGTACAATTAGTAGCTGCCAGCACGGTTTTAGACGTAAGCTATCTACTGAGACTGCTTCAATTAGTCCAGTATATTTATGACAATATTGATCAGGAAAATTAAGTGGTTTTTTAGGACGTTTGATTCCCTTAATCCGAATTTCCTATCTAAGAAGTTATACCGTATGGGTACCCGCGGTCCTATTTTGAACTGGATTCTTTCTTTCTTAACGGACCGTTCTCTCAGAGTTGTGTTGTCGAATGTTAGCTCGGATGAGTCATCTGTTAACTTGAGGATTCCACATGGTTCAATCTTAGGACCTTTGCTTTTCATACTATTCATTAATGACTTACCTGACTTTCTTGACGATACTCATCTGGTTATATATGCTGATGACTCATCTGTTGCAGATGCGAATCCGGATATGTTAAATTTAAAAATTACATCAACTATTAAAAAGTTTTCTGTATGGTGTGAGCGCAATAGGATTATGTTAAACGTGGATAAAACAGTTTGCATTAGTTTTTACAAGCGTCGCTCTTTGCCAGACAGTTTTGGAAATAAATTTTTATTTGCCCAAAGTACGCAATTTCTTGGTTTGGTGTTGGATGATAGACTCTCTTTTGTTAATCATATAGAAGCTGTGTGCAAGAAATTGAACTCAGCTTATTATGCAATTTTGAAATTGAAAAAAGTTTGAATATAAATTCGCTATTAAGTATGCATTACGCACTGTGTTACTCTGCTGTGGGGTGCTGCGACTGATGTTGAGTTTAAACACGTGTTTGTGGCACAGAAGCGCATCATTAGATTAATGTTCGATTTAAATGGCAGGGAATCATGTAGGGAAGTTTTCAGGAGACATTTGATACTCTCCTTTCATCCATTTACTTATTGAAGTCTTTGTTTTATGTGAGGACTAATATGAGCCGTTTTGAAATGTCCACTCATGAATATAACACCCGTGGTAGAAATAATCTAGTTCTTTCTCAATATGTCACCACCACATTTGAAAGAAGTGACATCATATCCAAATAGAAGAATCTGCGAAACTTAACAATCTCGAAAAAGAATCTTCCCGAATTTGAAACGGAAAATTACATATTTTTGTTAAAAAATTAACATTTTCCTACAAAATTTATAATTAGCACATAAAATCTCTTGTTTCATACAAACCCCAGTATGTGTAGTGGAAGGTTTTTTTTAATTTAAATTTTAAACAAATTTTAATCCAATTTTATTTCCAGACGGAAGTAGACGTTTTCCGCAAAGATAGCAGAAAACTCCCAATAGGTGACCCCGACATCGACTGGGAAGAAACAGTTTACTTAAACCTAATAATCCACCAATTTGAGTACACCTTAACATTAGCAATTTGCACAAGAACGAGTCCGAAAGAACTCCAAGTCCTTAAACGTCACTCCCAAAAAGTTTACGCCTCACCGAGTCGTCGCCGCATGGACACCAAAGGAGAAGTCGAAGAAATGACCTATCCTCACATCTGTTTTATGGTCGATAATTTCGACGAAGTCTTCCACGACATTCTAGTACGTGATGGCGAAATGGTTTGCGTCGAATTAGTTGCTTCAGATCGCGAAGGAACCATACAAGGTGTAATATTTTTGGGGTCGATTCGTTACGATGCGTTAAAACGCGTTTACGACGCGCGACAATCGAGTTTGAGCACGAAAATGGCTCAGAGGATGACGTTTGGGTTGTTTTCGAATTCGAATGCGCAACGATGCGAATTCGTGCGGATGAAGGGGCCTCAGGGAAAGGGGCACGCCGAAATGGCTGTTACTAAACCGAAAGGGTCGGGGGTTGAGACTCCTACTTCTGAACCTGGGTTTTGTGCTACGGATTTATGGGATTCCGATTGGGAGGAGGACCCGGAAGATTTTTATAATTACCGTCAGCAGAGGAGACTTAGCGATCCGAGTGCTAATATTAATAATTTCGTTCGAGGGGGGTGGAAAACTAAATTGGATGTTAAGTCAAGATCGGAAAATGAGGGGTTGGATTCTATGGATAATGGGGTTTCGGAAATTGAAGCTGGTGATTTACGAGATGGTAAGATAGATTTGTTTATATTAAGGGGCTATACCAGCGTGAAATTTTCAAAAAAATATTTTTTGTATACTGAGAAAACACACCAACATTTTAGTGATTCAAAAAATTCGATTTCGCGATTCCCAACCAAATCCAGATTTTTTTTCGTGATTTACTAGTTGAACAAACTTCTGCATAACAAGAACTATTCAACCATAGGTTAATAAATGGCAGTCTTTCCTCGAGATTAGATCGAAGATGCGATTAGCCATACTTCCATTGAGATCAGAAATCATTTCCATTAATTAGAAGATGAAATCAACTTCCTACTTAGTATTTCTTATTGTTCTTGTACACACGATAAACCAGGATACCCCAGAGGTGTTCCATAAAATTTGCATCGAGAGAAATACTGTTAAAGATACATCATCTACGACAATACTATTTTACTGATAGATCAGGTGGTAGGCACAACCGTGATCGCCAACACTTTAGCAGTCGATCTTGAAGACTTCGGCAGCAACTTGACGCATTTTAACTTTGAGTTTTCTCTCTATGTTCTTTTGTTTTTTTTTTTTTGGAAATCGTTTCCCAAAGAGTCAATCGCACATATATTACAAAAGTAAATGTCGAAATGAAGAGCAACGCCTGATACTCAGCCGGGGTCTTCTTGGCAGAAGGGAAAAAGATGAAATCCACCGCCGAAGTTTTTTCTGAAAATAATTCTGGATGACTTGTCGTTATGTCCTCGTAAATTTTAATAGAACTTTGTCATACGTCGGCTATCTTAGTTATATAGTACTTAAAGACAAATTATCTGATGGACTTGGAATATTAATGGAGCATTATAAACATATTTTATTATATCATGATCTAGGATATTATTGACAGGAGAAAACTGTCGATTTTACATAAAAAATACCGATATTTTTCTGCAAAACTCTGCCATTTTGTAAAATTTCAATATTTCCCCAAAATCCTTTGAAGAATATCTTCTAGTGTAACTAGGGCTTTTAATACCAAGACGATATTCTGGGATTCGAGACGATTAATGAGCGGTATTGAGAAATGCCGCTCTATAATAAAAAGCGCCATATGTCTTGAAAAAAGGTACAAATCAAAAGAATCAGTCATAGAATGATAATTTTAATAATTTTATATGCGGAATAATCACTTTGGCTTAGAAGCACATTTAATTTTGCTCAATCTAATGTGTTTTCTTGATGAGCTAATTGCTTGTTTGAAAGTAAATTGCCATTACACCCAACCCAACCCAATCTTTAAGTGGGACTAATCTATCAGAGAATTACGTTCAATATACAAAAGCAGTGCAAAATAAAGCACTTACACTCATCCCTACCCACGCCTTTCCTTTCTTCTTCTTTCAGCTGGCTACCTTCAACACATGTTCTAGTGTTTTCTTCTAATGTTCTCCAGACGTCAACACCATCTCTTGGCACCAAGTCACTAGCTTCTTCCTTTCCGCACTTTCATCTTCACAAGGCATTTTGGAAGCCTCTCCGTCATTATGTCCCCATACCTTTCATTGTATCTTCTATCCATGTCCCTTACCTCTCCTCAATAATTAATCATACAACCTAACCAGGGGCGGTGCAAGAGATTTGGCCGCTACAAGCAAAAATGGATTTGGCCGCCTTGGCTTAAAAACAATTTATAAACGAGCCCCTTTCAAAAATGCACTATTAAATGAATATTATTTCTTGAACAAGTTACAAATTACAAAATAATAAATATAAATTTCGTGACGATACAGCGTGTCCGTAAACTAACTGATATAGGCGATAAAATCATTATAAACGATTTACGGAAAAATCCATGGAATCGTGCTCTAAAACCTCTTTTTGCAATTTTTTAGCCCAAATTACGACGTCATGCGTACTGTTTTCAAATGGCAATAATAGAGGATGGAATAACGGAATATGATAGAGATTTTTCTGAATCAACTACGGTTGATATTAATATTGGTTGCATTAGAAAAATTTTGGTTAAGATTATCTTTAAATTTCATAATTTTCGGTTGATTTGAGACATAGACAAATTTTTAAATTTTCTTATGCATCATGTAACCGATATTCAGAAGCCGGTTTTTGAAAATACATACGGGTGCTGGGCACTGAAGAAATTGAATTTGAATAAAAATTCAAATGACGAATGACGGTTTTCAAAAGAAAGATTGAAGAAACGTCCATGTATTTAGCATCTGTTTGCAATGGAAATGTCTTCTGTCAGCAGTGTTTACAGTTTTTCAAGCAGTATCCAGTCTTTTATTGGCAATCTCTAAACATCTAACATGAATTTTTTTATCTTTTCTACTGTTAAAAGCGAGCTATTTGTGGAGGTCGCGTATAAAATTCAATTCTAGGTAACAGATTCTTGCCTTTTGCAATAAAACTATTTTCTTTTTTCAATATTTTGTCTTTAATTAAGAGATTGTGGAGTTTGTTGACATAACAATGTAAAAAGTTGACATAACTTTTTACATTTTGTCCAATAGTATTTAATATTTTGGAAACAAACTCAAATGGTTTATCAACAGTTTCTTATTTCTTGCGATAAAAATATTTTCTGAAAGCAGTTTTACAAGCAACATCAAGTCCTCTGCATGCGATATCAATTCTAGAAGCAGTATCAAGTCTTCTGGAAGTAATATCAAGTCTTTTAGAAGCAGTATCAAGTCTTCTGGAAGCATTTTAAATCATTCAGAAGCAATATAAAATGTTCTGGAAGCAGAAGAAAGAATTTCAATTCTTTTAGACGCAGTACCAATTCTTCTGGAAGCAATATCAAGTCTTATAGAAACAGTATCAAGTCTTCTGGACGCATTTGAAATCGTTCAGAAGCAATATCAAGTCTTCTGGAAAAATTTCAAGTCTTCTAGAAGCAATACCAATTCTTTTGGAAGCAATATCAAGTCTTCTTGAAAAATTTCAAGTCTTCTAGAAGCATTACCAATTCTTCTAGAAGCAATACTAAGTCTTATAGATGCAGTATCAAGTCTTCTGGAAACATTTTAAGTCGTTCAGAAGCAATATCAAGTTTTGTAGAGGCAATATCAAGTCTTCTGGAAACATTTCAAGTCATTCAGAAGCTATATCAAGCCTAATAGAAACAGTATCAAGTCTTCTGGAAGCATTTCAAGTCGTTCAGAATATCAAGTCTTCTGGAAGAATTTCAAGTTTTCATGAAGCAGTGCCAATTCTTCTGGAAACAATATCAAGTCTTACAGAAGCGGTATCAAATTTTCTGGAAGCATTTCAAGTCAGAAGAAGCAATATCAAGTCTTCTGGAAGAATTTCAAGTATTCCAGAAGCAGTACTAAATCTTCTGGAAGCAATATCAAGTCTTATAGAAGCAGTACCAAACCTTCCATCTATCGAGTCTTCTGGAACCGTTTCAAGTCTTGACAGATTTTGATCTTTTGTCATCAAGATATGATATTCTGCCAATAATTGGGTATTTGGAAAGCAAAGTAAAATTTTCTTAACGCAATTTTTTGCTTTTTCCAACAAAATTTTCTTCTGTCATAATTATTGAGTCTTTAATTATTGGACTTCTTGCGTTAAGATGTTACATTTTATCCAACAGTATTCAATCCTTCTATTCACAGTTTTTAAGATCTTAGAGTTTTGCATATAAGTAAAAACGTATGCATACAACCTCACATATGGTTTATCCACAGGATGATTGTTTTTTTGCAATGAAATTCGGTATCAACAATTTCGAATGAATTTCAACTCTTTTAGAAGCAGTATTAAGTCTTCTGGAAGCAGTATCAAATCTTCCAGGAATAGTATTTGAATGTGTAGGTGCTTTGAACCCACTAAAAATAGTAACTAGTATAATGCAAAGTACCAACGTATCAAATATATTTCGTAATAAATATGGGGGATTATCAGTTGATAAAATATCAGTGATGTTATAACTCGGTTAAAAATACCGATACATAATAATAAAAATGGAAAAATTGAATGGCAATCAAATTAGTCTAAACAATCAGTGCATTGATGAATTGAGTGTAATTTTGGACTTTTTCTTTATCTTTAGAATTTGGAAAGCGATATTAATAGCTTTCCTAACACCATAAGTTAATCAATTTTTTGGCGTTCTTGTTGTTTGTGGTACTTTTAAACGACGACGTGTTCAAAGTCAACCATGGTCGATTATGAATGTTTTTGTTGTAGTTTAGCAACAAAAGGTGGTAAATTCAGTATATTTTAATCCATTTTCTTGCAATTTAGAATCTTGGGTAAACTTTAACAATGTCAAATCGTAAACAAAAAACAAATTTGCAAACAAAAAAAATCACAAAGTAGCCGGCATTCTCAAAAATGGGGTACTTGTTTCACTTAACTAGTAATAAAAGAAAAACCGCAGATCTGAACATTTCCAAATTTACATGTGATACGCAGAAATATTCAATGTTTACAATAAACTTTTTTTAAAACAATTTTTTTCATCGGGGATTTTGAAGATGTCAATCTCTAATGTGAGGGGCCCTGACTTTTGGTACGGACTTTAGTATACTTCATTACAACGTCTATAATTTTTGGAATGTGGGTGTTTGGATGATCTTGACATTAACAAAATCGACTTGAATTCTTTATATTCTATAACTTTTCTGTAAATAAAGGTATTTTGGTGATTAATATATATCAATATATATTATGAATTAGTTAATTAATCAACTCAAATCTTAATTGATCAGCTCTTTGATATCTTTTATTATCGATCGTCTTTTTTGATCGCAGTGTATATTATAAAATAAGGTTGGGTTGGGTTGACATTTTATCTCCTTGTAAACAACTTCTTTTGCTCTGTTGTCATAATCTTTCTTCGATGTTTCTTGCATACTAATTTCTACAATTTCTTGTATATTTTTAATCGTTCTAGTAATTTTGAAACGTAACTAACTATTGGTTCAGTTCCACCTGTGCTATTTTATAAATCGTTTAACATACTTAACAGAGATCTAATTTGTCTCCCATCATAACCTAACTGAACCTAACGATCACCGATTAGTACGTTCCTTAAAAATTACGTGGATGAGCAATTACGTTGCTCATTTTTAGCCATAAGATCCAAGGAATATATGGGTAATACCATCAATATTTATCGTTACCTTTTCATCTATATAAATCTATCGCACTCCAGTGTGGTATGTATTGTCGTCTGGTTTTCCACATTTGAGCCAACAATCATCTAATGTAATGTCCTTTATTTCTTTGAAATAACTATAAAAAATTAAACACCATGGATAAGAAAACGATTAATTATAAAAAAAGGGTGGTGCCAAAAAGTTGTTATGTAGTTGAGTATTAACTAAAGTTCGTGCCAAAAGTTAGGGTCCCTCACTTTAGATATCGATATCTTAGTAACCCTTCGACAAAAAAATTGCGGTAGAGATTATTGTAATCTTATATTATAATCATTTAAGCAATTTTAGGATCTGCGGTTTTTCTTTGTCTACTTTGCGATTTTTTTCTCAAAAACTGTTCTATATATCGTGCGTAGATCGTAAGACAATGTTTTTCTTACCGTCTACGACAATCTTTAAAGTGAGGGGCCTTGACCTTTGGCAAGGATAGTAGTGGTCTTAATAAGAAACCGTGATTCACATATGAACCATGAAAATAGTGCACCTAAACAAATTGTTATTGCTGCAGCAGTGGAGGAATTTTGTTTCTATAAAAAAATTATTGTATATAGTTAGGGATAGTATATGCATGTGTAGATGCTTTAAACCCACTAAGAATGTAGTATAATGCCAAGTACCAACGTATCAAATATATTTCGTAATAAATATGGGGATTATCAGTTGATAAAATATCAGTGATGTTATAACTCGGTTAAAAATACCGATACATAATAATGAAAATGGAAAAATTGAATGGTAATCAAATTAGTCTAAACAATCAGTGCATTGATGAATTGAGTGTAATTTTGGACTTTTTCTTTATCTTTAGAATTTGGAAAGCGATATTAATAGCTTTCCTAACACCATAAGTTAATCAATTTTTTGGCGTTCTTGTTGTTTGTGGTACTTTTAAATGACGACGTGTTCAAAGTCAACCATAGTCGATTATGAATGTTTTTGTTGTAGTTTAGCAACAAAAGGTGGTAAATTCAGTATATTTTAATCCATTTTCTTGCAATTTAGAATCTTGGGTAAACTTTAACAATGTCAAATCGCAAACAAAAAACAAATTTGCAAACAAAAAAAATCGCAAAGTAGCCGGCATTCTCAAAAATGGGGTACTTGTTTCACTTAACTAGTAATAAAAGAAAAACCCCAGATCTGAACATTTCCAAATTTACATGTGATACGCAGAAATATTCAATGTTTACAATAAACTTTTTTTAAAACAATTTTTTTCATCGGGGATTTTGAAGATATCAATCTCTAATGTGAGGGGTCCTGACTTTTGGCACGGACTTTAGTATACTTCATTACAACGTCTATAATTTTTGGAATGTGGGTGTTTGGATGATCTTGACATTAACAAAATCGACTTGAATTCTTTATATTCCATAACTTTTCTGTAAATAAAGGTATTTTGATGATTAATATATATTAATATATGATATAAATTAGTTAATTAATCAACTCAAATCTTAATTGATCAGCTCTTTGATATCTTTTATTATCGATCATCTTTTTTGATAGCGGGGTATATTATAAAATAAGGTTGGGTTGGGTTGACATTTTATCTCCTTGTAAACAACTTCTTTTGCTCTGTTGTCATAATCTTTCTTCGATGTTTCTTGCATACTAATTTCTACAATTTCTTGTATATTTTTAATCGTTCTAGTAATTTTGAAACGTAACTAACTATTGGTTCAGTTCCACCTGTGCTATTTTATAAATCGTTTAACATACTTAACAGAGATCTAATTTGTCTCCCATCATAACCTAACTGAACCTAACGATCACCGATTAGTACGTTCCTTAAATATTACGTGGATGAGCAATTACGTTGCTCATTTTTAGCCATAAGATCTAAGGAATATATGGGTAATGCCATCAATATTTATCGTTACCTTTTCATCTATATAAATCTATCGCACTCAAATGTGGTATGTATTGTCGTCGGGTTTTCCACATTTGAGCCAACAATCATCTAATGTAATGTCCTTTATTTCTTTGAGATAATTATAAAAAATTAAACACCATGGATAAGAAAACGATTAATTATAAAAAAAGGGTGGTGCCAAAAAGTCTGTTATGTAGTTGAGTTTTAACTAAAGTTCGTGCCAAAAGTTAGGGTCCCTCACTTTAGATATCGATATCTTAGTAACCCTTCGACAAAAAAAATTGTGGTAGAGATTATTGTAATCTTATATTATATTCATTTAGGCAATTTTAGGATCTGCGGTTTTTCTTTGTCTACTTTGCGATTTCTTTCTCAAAAACTGTTCTATATATCGTGCGTAGATCGTAAGACAATGTTTTTCTTACCGTCTACGACAATCTTTAAAGTGAGGGGCCTTGACCTTTGGCAAGGATAGTAGTGGTCTTAATAAGAAACCGTGATTCACATATGAACCATGAAAATAGTGCACCTAAACAAATTGTTATTGCTGCAGCAGTGGAGTGAATTTTGTTTCTATAAAAAAATTATTGTATATAGTTAAAGTTAGAAACATTCAACAAAATACTTTTAAAAAATTTTTTAACAATCAAGCTGGTATAGCCTCTCAACTAAATTTTTTTTATATTTTTATTAGTTAAGTAGTTGCTTAAAACATAAAGAAGCAGGACTAGAGAGAAAAACATTACAACACGTAGTCAAAAACTAACCCAAAAAAACCTTTTTTTAATAATTTTTTTTATTAATTTCTTTTTGTTGTTGTTTTGTAGTGGGCTCTGGTCCTGTTTCATCGGCAAAAACGAATTGCTGCGGCTGTTTCCGTCGCTCCAAGCGTGATTCTCTCACCCTTTCGGACATTTACTGTCGTACACCTTTGGGGCCACCCGAACAACAACATTGTTCTTGTGCCCCGCCACCAAATAAAATCGCAAGCTTACTCAATCAATCCGAATACGAATTGGGTAAAGAGAAACCAAAAACCGTCAAACAGAAGAAAAATACAGACGCAACGAGACGCAATGCGAATTATAACACCGAATTTGAATTTGCCGATGATGCCATTAGTTTAAATAACGAAACGAACACGGAAAATAATACTAACAATACCGATAATGATAATAAACCAAAAGGTTCTTTAACCGAAAATCCTTATATAACCGTTAATGGTAAAGAAGAATTACCGTGCGTGCAGGAATTAAAGAAATATTCATTAACCATATCGAACGCGTTGATATCGCCGAAGAAAAACGCGAAACAAATCGAAAAGAAGACTGAGGCTAAAGTAATAATTAATCATAATGAGTTTAAAGTGAATAATGCTTTGAATCGGGCGAGTTTGAATCATTTCGATGGAAATTATAATAAGTTGAGTGTTAGTAAGATTTATAGTTATTGTACTTTACCTAAAAGGAAAAATGGGGCTCCACCTACAATTGGGGTTAATAGGTGTTTTCGTCCACTTTTTTCGCCTCCCAAAAGAATTACTCCGGATGGTACTCATATTTATTATTGGTGCGATTTACATAAGAAATGCAATAATGGTAATAATTAAAATAATAAGGCATCGAAATAATTTTTTTAAATATAATTTATTAATAAATTGATTTATTTTGTTTATAGAACTCGATGATGGAGCTTATAACCCATTGTGGACGATGAGGGGGTTCACTCAAACATTCCACTTTTGGAAAGAGAATAAAAGGGCTCAATCGGTTCCTTTAAACGCGTTTTTAACGTACGTTACATTGCCTTGGTGGAGTATCGCAAAAGGTAATTAATTAATCCATTATTAATTAACACAAAATCTAAAAAAATTTTGTTTTAGACATATTAGATCATCGAGAAGGTCCCATTTTAACATTTTAGTATTTTTGGTACATTTTATAACGTACAAAAAGCAGCCACAAAATACTCTAGTCATAACGTTCACTCTTCTTTACTATTATATTTTTGATTCCTTATTAATACTTAATTAATTTTGTATTTTGTAAGATTTATTTAAAACTGTGATTCTTTTTGTTTAAAAACCCTCAGATCTAAATCAATCGATCTGTGATACGAAAAAAAAAACTTTAGTTTTTTTTGTCTCTATGATTTTGTAATTTTTTGAAATAATAAAAAAAAAATTAAACGATATTCTCAATTTAAAAGTTGTTTGATTTCTGTGTTGACCTTAGGTCATGGAACCCATTCCGAGAGGCGGTTGATAACGTTAAAGATATCGCGTTTAATAAACATCCGTTCGTTTCTTCTTGTTTTAAAATAATTTAAACGAATGAACTAAGCGGGAATAACGCGATGAAGTGGTTTATATTCTTTTTAGGGGTTGTTGTTGTTTTGGGGTGTCCTCGTGAACCAAGTCCGTATCATTCGCAAGTTGGGAAATTGGAAGGAGATAATGGATTTCAAATTAAAATTAATGAGAATCCCGAAAATTATGTACCGGGACAAATTTATACTAGTAAGTAAATTATTTTTTTATAAAATTATCAAAAAAATAAGCTAGAGTCTGAAAATAGTTTTTTAGTTATAAAAATTGCCAAATCTGAGATTTGAAAGTTTGCAAAACGTAAATTTATTAAATAATAAACCAATTAGTTTTAAAATGCTTTCTTTTTCATAATGATATTTCAATTCGTTCGTGAGCTAATATTTATTTAAATTTATATTTCATATCAACAACAAATATACAGAGTTGGATTTAAAAAATCTTAATACCTACGTTTATGGAAAATAAGAAATTGTTATTATGATATTTTTCATCAAATTTGCTTTAAAATGTTGCTTATTTCACGATGATATTTCAAATTGTTCTTAAGATATGATTTTTTAATTAAACAATTTTTTATGGTGCATTAAATCATTAATTTGCTGTAAAATATTCTTTATTTCATGATGATATCTCAATTTCTTCATGAGATATGATTTTTTAAAATTTTTGTCCTATCTATAACAAATAAGGTTGGGCCGACTATGATTTTGGCCGATTAACGACTATCCGACTAATTGGCCTTAAAAGGGCCGATTAATCGGTCATTGCCGATCATTCCATAATTCGGACATGTTCGAGTACTTTTGGAAGCTCATATGCTACATAAGCTTGTTGTAACTAGGGCTATGAGATACTTTAAATGAGTTATTGAGTATCGATACTTTCGTGGTATCGATACTATTCAAAGTATCGAAAATATCGAACTAGTGGAAGTATCGAAGTATCAAAAGTATCGAAAATATTGAAAGCATCGAATTATTAGAAATAATAGTGTATAATAAGCATATTTCTTATGTATTTTCTTCCTAGATTTTACTTTTGGATACTATACGTTATCTTAATGTCGGCCAACATGTGGGCAGTGTGAGTGTTTATATCTCCAAAGTCCTGCTCATCATTTGGAAGTCTGATAACCTGCTAGGAAAGTGAGTTAGAACTGTTTCAAACACTGCACATTATCTTAATAACTGCTAACTTGTTGGCAGTATGAGCTATTATGTCTCCAAAGTCATGCTCATCAATTTGAAATTTGTCAACTTATTGGCAGCATGAACTATTACTGTTTCAAACACTGTACACTATGAGTGCTTGTGTCTCCATAGTTCTGCTCATCAGCTTGAAGTCTGCCAACTTATTGGCAGCATGAGCAATTACTATTCCACAGACTATGTATTATTTTAGACTGCCAACTTGTATGTATGTAAAGACCCGGGAGAGTGTGCGAATGAACGCACACCACACTTAGGCCCTAATGGGCCCCTTGTGCAACTCCCACTCTACCTCTGTTCACATCAAGCAGCCTAATGTTTTTTAACATTTCTGCTTGAACGACGGTGGCGGAATTACCTAAGGGTTTTGAGAGGCGGATTCTAGGGTTGTAGGAAAACACCCCCGCGCCAGACCCATACCGTCTTTTTGATCCATCAGTGTAGATTATCAAGTTGTTATGTGTATCTGTTACTGTGGAACTGCTATTGGTGAGGTACTTTCTAGAGAAGATGAATTTGGCCGGTATATCTTCCGCTTTACACACCAAAAGGGATGAGTCCTCGATTGCTTCCCTCCAGAGAGACGTTTGACCACCAGTGACTTCCACCTTTTTGATAGCTACTGATGAGTAGCTACCAAAGCCTACCAAACCCTAGCTTTTCATGGTTACCAGTGCCACCTCTTGTATGTAGAGATGTAGAGGTGGCAGGTTTAACATGACCTCCATGGCTGCGGTGGGAGTAGAGCGCATCGCACCTGTAACAAACAGACACGCAAGTCTCTGTATACTTATGAGTCTTGCGATGGTGGTGATTTTTGAAGTTCTATTCCACCACACCACAGCACCATAAGTTAGCATGGGTCGAATAACGGCAGTGTAGATCCAAAGGGCTACACTACAGGTATATATTATTTAAAGATAAATAAAAATTATCTTAAGGTGCTCCACCAAAAGGTACTACACCCAAATTGATAATACAAATCAAATTAATACTAATAATGAAATGAAATTATTAAAATAAATTATTATAAAATTGACTTTACCAACGTCTTTCCTACCTCCCCTAACCCTCCCATAAGCGTCAATTTGCATGTAAGCTAGCAAAAGCGTATCTACAGAATACAATTATCAAAAGAAAGCCAAATCATAACACAGTCCCGGAAATCAAATTAAAAATTACTTAAATTTAATAAAATTATTTAAAAATTTAAAATTATTTTTAAATTATTTAATTATTTATACTTAAAAAAATTACTTCTTATCAATGAACTTCTTTGAGAAATCATTAAATAAAGACCACCATTCGGTAGTTTTATTTATTTTATTAATTTCATCTATATTTCTAGGCCAACAAAGACCTTTACAAATCATTTTATTCTCTAATCTACTTCTATTTTCAAATTTATTCACACACTTAAACAACACATGAACAGCATTTCCAACTTCTCCGCAAGAGCAAAATAGGGATTCACGTTTACCAATTCTATTGAGGTATTCTTCAAAATTACCATGACCAGTTAACAATTCTATTGTTTCTGGATACAGGAAATTGTAAGCAATACCAACTCTCGGCATAAACTGGTAAGTCAATCTACCATTCGTCGACTTATCCCATCTTTCCTGCCAAACTCCCATAAAATATTTTCTAATTTTATTCTTAACACTTCGTCTAGAAATAAAATTGAAACCAACATGAGAATTCTCTAGCAAAGATGCCTCTTTAGCCAGTTGATCCGCTCTCTCATTTCCTTTAATACCAGAGTGACCTTTAATCCAAAAGAAGTTGATCCTATTCTTAAGGTCTCTAATCAAATCCCACGTCTCTTTCTGCAATTGAGTGGATCTGTTCATATTCTTCAATCCCTCTAAAACAGAAGCACTATCACTAAATAAATCACACACTTCAATATTACTTTTAATAACATATTTTATAGCACTATTAACCGCAATAGGGCTACACTACAGGGGGGACAACCCCCATGTCCTCCCAACAGTCCTCCAGCATTGGCCAAGAGCAACACATGCTTTTTATACTCTATAATCTAGGTGGGCTTTCCACGTTAACTTACTATCCATAATTAAGCCCAAGTACTTAACCTCTTTGGAAAGTTTAAGTGGAGTGTTCGCAAGCGTTGGTAGATTAAATCCGCCTAGGCTGCGTAAGCGTGTAAAAATTACCATCTCGGTCTTCTTGGGATTGACTGAGAGAGTTTGTTTATTACACCAGGTCTCAATTATGTTGAGTGCTACCTGCATCCTTTCAGAGAGTACATTTATGTGTTTCCCCCTGACAAGGATGGTCAGGTCATCGGCGTAGCCAACGGTTTTAAAGCGGGTTAGTTTTAATCGTTTTAAGAGGCTGTCGAGTGTAAGGTTCCACAATAGAGGTGAGAGAACACCCCTTTGTGGGCAGCCCCTAGTAACGGTACCTTGTAAGGTGGTATTGCCAATCCTTAGTTTCACGAGTCTATGTCTGAGTGTATTCTCTATCCAACCACAGAGGGTCGGAGGAACATTGTGCTCAGCCAAAGCCTCGTATATTCCTGAGAAGGTCGTTCGATCGAAGGCTCCTTAACGTCGATGAAGACACCCAGGGCGGCCTCTTTGCGGTCCACAACGTCGTTGATGAAGTCAACCACAGTGCTGAGAGCCGTCAGCGTTGACTTGCCCTGTGTGTAAGCATGTTGATCAGAGTCCAGTGGTCTGGTGATCAGGCAGTGGTCTCTGATGTATCTGTCACACAGTCTCTCTAAAGTTTTCAGAAGAAAAGAGGAGAGGCTGATAGGTCTGTAAGACTTCGGGAGGAAGTAGTCCTGCTTGCCCGGTTTCGGTATGAAGTTAACTGTAACATCACGCCAAATCCACGGCAAGTAGCATGTTGCCAGGCAGCCCTGGAATATTCTCTTTAGGTGCGGTAGGATCCATTCCAGCCCCCATTGTAACAGGGCTGGTGCGATCCCATCCGGTCCTGGAGTTTTGAACGGCGCGAAGGAATTAACGGCCCACCTTATTTTTTCTTCCTCGCAGATGAGTTTGGCCAAACTCCAATCATCCGCTGCCGGTAGATGGTTTGATTCTGGTTAGACAGTGATGGGGTTGTCAGAACCTGAGAAATGAACAGACATTAAGAGCTGTAAACTTTCAAGAAGGTTGTCGGTATAAGAACCCTCCTCCCTCTTCAACAAGCCGATACGTTTGTCTGGTTCAGAAGCGAGTACCTTCCTTACAGTAGTACCTCCACGCCGCTCGCTTCTTCTGATGGACGGCTTTCTTAAACTCTGACAGCTTACCCTTGTAAGTTTGCCAGTCGGAAACGGTCCTGGAGTCCTTAGCCCTGTTGAAGGCCGTCCTCGCCTCACGTTTGAGAGCCTCCAGTTCGGGGCACCACCAAGCGGTGGCACGTCCGGAGGACGACTCTTTGCGGAGGGGACAGGCCTTTTTGTAAGAACGGAGCAGGATCCCGTTTAAAGAAGTACAATATTTGTCTATGCTGCGGTTATCCGCTGGTTGTCTCTGCCCGACTTTTGCTAACAGCCCCGAAAGCGTGGAATTAAACAGTTCCACGTTTGTTCTTTCGGGTCAGGTTGGGTCTGTAATTGGCAACTTGCTGACTGCATTAGCTATTACTGTTCCACAGACAATATATTATTTTAACAACTGTTAACTTGTTGGCAGCATAAGTTTTATGTCTCTATAGTCCTTCTTATCAGACTTGTTGGCAGCATGAACTATTACTGTACCACAGACTATATGTTATCTTAATGACTGCCGACTTGTTGGCAACATAATCTTGTTGCACCGATTATACAGGTTGTCCGGTATTTTCCGGATCAGAGGTATGCAGCGATGTAAGGTACATTATTTTGAGATGATTTTTCTAATAAATTTTTTTCATATTGTTTATAACAACTGCACAAGAACTGTTTAAAAGACGTCTAATAACAACTCTGGGAAACGACAGAGGAGGTCGTAAATCAAACTTAGAAAAGTGATCCAACTCCCCGCCTATCATTCGTTTCTTACGCGTTTATTTCTCATAAGAATGTGTTTCTTCAGTCGTTTTCTAGGATCGCTATTGGACATCTTTAAACAGTTCCCGTGCGGTTGTTATAAGCAATGTGAAGAAATTTTATTAGATAAATCGTTTCAAAATAATGTGCTCTACATCGCTATATACCTCTGATCCGGAAGATACCGGACACCATGTATACTATTTTTTTACTGTTCATAACACTGTACATTATCTTAAAGACCTTATTGGCAGCATGACCTATTATGTCTTCAGAATAATTTTTGCCAATTTACGATGCCAACTTGTTGGCAGCGCGAGCTGCTATATTTCCAAAATCCTGCTCATCACTTTGAAGTCTTCAAACTTGTTAACAGCATAAGCTATTACCACTCCACAGACTACATATTATTTTGATTTTTAAGCTATTATTATTATTCCAAATACTATACATTATTTTAAAGACTTAT
Source organism: Onthophagus sagittarius (assembly GCA_036711965.1). Taxonomy (NCBI): domain Eukaryota; kingdom Metazoa; phylum Arthropoda; class Insecta; order Coleoptera; family Scarabaeidae; genus Onthophagus; species Onthophagus sagittarius. Next base: position 34,793,500 of record JASERS010000005.1, read on the forward strand.
ATCTCCAAAGTCCAGCTTCTCAGTTTAAGTCTGCCAACTTGATGACACCATGAGTTATCCCTGTTCTAACACTTCTAAACATTATCTTAAAGACTGCTAAGAGCTGTTATATCCCCAAAATCCTGCTCATCAGCTTAAAATCTGCGAACTTGTTGATAGCATGGGTTAATTCTATTTCACAGACTATATATTATTTGAAGGACTGCCAATTTGTTGAGAGGGTGAGCTATTATGTCTCCAAAATCTTGCTCATCAGTTTGAAGTCTGCTAACTTATTCATAACATGCGTTATTACTAATCCAAATATTGTACATTATCGTAAAGACTTCATATATCATGAGCTATTATACCCTAAAGCGCCTACTTATCACTTTGTAGTCTACTAACTTGTTTACAGTTGGTTTATTCGAACAAAGAATTTCGTATCAATTTATAAAAAAAATTGTAATTTCATATGGACAATTAATTACGAACTAGCACCGTATTTTGCCACAGCTCGAACAGTAGAAATAAAGAACAAAATGAAGGATGATCACACCTGATCACTGTAGGATATTAATTTGTACGAAAATGTCTTTCTGCATCTCCTTTTATTGCCTCAGTACGCTTCTCTTTACTTCGTCTAATAGATTGCTTATAAAATAAATTTTTTGTTGAATTACAGGTTGTAGGGAACTTACGCTAATATTAAATCTATCAGCTGCATCTCGGAAAGAAGCAATCCAATGATACTTTATTTTAATAATAAAATAAAGTATATAATAAGCACATTTTTTATGTATTTCACTTCGTAGATTTTAATTTTGGAGTTAAAGTGGTGGAAATAATAAAGATAAAATTAAAGAGAAATAAATTCCGCACTTCAACTCTTATTAAGAACATATGGATTCAATATGTTCTTAACAATTTTCCTTGATTATCGTACTCATCGGGAAAAAACAAGAATATACGTAATATTTCCAGTTATTAATTGTAACAGGAATTGAAATAATAAGGAATAACCACATATTGACTGTCATCTTCAAAGTATATTAGTTCTCTTGAAGTACTTTAGGACAGATATTGATCTGATGTATATCGATCTTAAATATACTGTAATCTCAATTTACACTTTCGATATTTCAATACTTTTCATACTTCGATACCGATACTTTGCTGGTAGCGAATATCGATACTGAGGTAGATAGCGATACCATCTACAAGTATTGACACTTTGCTCAATACTGATTGTAACAAATATGATGTCGAAATGTACAGAGTGTTAAATAATTATGTACCCAAAATTCACAGGATTGGTATTGGATGCGACGAAAATTTCTGTTATTTAATAGTATTATATTATTATATAAACAGTAATTCTGTTTCCTAGAACTATTTCGAAACAAAGAGGCACTAAAAAATCACAACAATAACATTCGATTGATCAGGTATCAACATCTGGTTACAGTCTAGTTACTAATGTAGAAATACCGATTCTGCCACTAAACATTGAGATACGCACCTAAAATTACAGCACTCACGTGGGTCGCGATAATTATATAACACGGTATATTCGGTTTTTCTTTCGTAATACAGATATTTGTTGTAAAGTGTTATTTTTATAAAGAAAATTTTAATCTTCTAAGCAAAGCTGAGAAAATAATTGCGTGTATGGGTACTTTAAAGTACACCCAATTTCAAAAAATTAATCATTTTCCACTATGTAATAAATAAATATATAAGATTATTCTTATTTTATTTTTTGTAGCATTATAGTAAACGCCGACTAATCGGTTTTATTGTTTAATGAGCCGATTAATCGCAGACTAAAAAGTGGCCGAATAGTCGGCTCTTCCGATTGGTCGCCGATTAATCGGTACAAACCTAATAACAAACATGCAGGCGAAATCGTCCGGTCGTTTTTTCGATTTCGCGATTTTTCGCGAAACTACGGATAATATCGTTAAAATAAAATATGCCTCACATTAAGAACACTTCAGGTTACCATCAGTTCAAATTTGAAAGTTATTCGTCAAATAGTTTTTGAGAAAAAAATCGCAAAGTAGACAAAGTTGCCGGCGCTCCCAAAAGTAGGGTACTCTTTCGACTTAACTCGCGATAAAAGAAAAACCGCAGATCCGAAAATTTCCAAATTAACCTGTAATACACAGAAAAGTTCATTGGTTACAATAAACATTGTTTGTTGTCGAGGAGTTACGAAGAAATTGATCTCTAAAATTAGGGGCCCTGACTTTCGGCACGGATTTTAGGCTAAATCCAGATTCTAGCTGAACAAAAGTAAAAAATCATAAACAAAATAAGGTTTTCAGGTTCATTGGATTGCCAACAAAATTGATCTTAATTAATGTTTACAATTAAGGTTTAACGTTTATACAAAAATTTAATAAAACAACATTCAAAGTATTAAATAACAAATCGATTAGTTTAAAAATGCTATTTTTATTTCATAATGATATATATCTCAATTCGTTTTTAAGATATGATTTATTTAAATTTATGTTTGATATCTATAACAAAAATGCCGAGTCGGAATTAAAAGATCATAACATCGATATCTATTAAAGTAAGAAGTTCTTTTTGGTTCATTATATTAGCTTTAAAATGTTCCCTATTTCACGATGTTATCTCAACTTGTTCTTAAGATACGATTTTTAGTATTTATATATCATATCCTTCATATCTTTAGTAATCAACCATGTAGAGTTGGACTAAAAAAATCATAGCAACGATATTTCTAGCAATTAAAAATTTCGGTATTAAATTGTCATAAAATTTGCTATACAATGTTTCTTATTTCATGGTGGTATCTCAACTTCTTTATAAAATATAACTTTTTTAAATTCTTGTTGTATCTATAACAAACATGCAGGGTTGAATTTAAAAATATATAATTATAATGTTTATAGAAAGTAAAAAATTTTGCAATTGTGGTGTATTAAATCCACCATAAAATTTGCTATAAAATATTTCTTATTTCTTGATGATATCTCAATTCCTTCATGAGATATAACTTAAAGAATTTAATGAAATTCTTGTCATATCTATAACAAACGTGCAGGGTTGGGTTGGGTGGTGTTATATATATCATTTACTTACTTACATTGTACACTACCGTCCTTGCCAGAGGTCAAGGCCCCCCACTTTAGAGATCGATATCTTCGATATCGCTTGATGAAAAAAATACGGTAAATTTTTGTGTAAAGTGAATATTTCTGTATGTCATATGTTAATTTAGAAATTTTTGGATCAGCGTTTCTTCTATTATTGCGAGTTAAGTGAAACGACTACCCGATTTTTAAGGGTGCCGGCAACAAAAAATGTCGACTAAAACCCAAGATCAGAAAAGTTCGAAATTGATATATGATACGCTCAAATGTTCGCTAATTACAATAATCTTTATTACATTTTTTTGTCGAGGGGTTACAAAGATATCGATCTCTAAAGTGAGGGGCCCCGACTTTTGGCACGGACTTTAGGTTAAATCCAGATTCTAGTTGTACAAAAGTAAAAATCATAAACAAAATAGGATTTTCAGGCATAGGAATTTTTTTTCAAGACTCCAGTAAACATAATTTCTTACAAAATGTATTATTATAATGAATAATTGTGTATAAGAAGTTACTTTGAAAATGGTTGAATACAAATAGAGCATCAGACGTTGTCGTTATATGATCACCTTTTATGCTACCTATTCGGCGATATGATTGTTTAGATACCTTTTAAGAATAAGTTCAAGCACTGAATTCGTCTGGTTGATAAAGGCAAGTTCAAACCATTCAAATACAAGAGAATTTGATGTTGCATTACGGAAATTGAAAAATTCTTTTATTAACCTCAAATTCTGACAATTTCTCTATTATGATATAACTAATGATATATTCCAAGAAGTTGAAATTCTTCAATTACACTTTGATACCTAATAAGATTTTATAATTTTCTCTAGATTTTTTAATAAAATTTGGAGGCGGTGAGATCTTTTGAGAGGATGATTATTAATCTTTGGTCAAAATTATAAATTTTTCAAAAATCAAGATGGATGATACAACAAAGAGAATTAAAATTACAAGAAATAGGATAATTTACACAAAGCTTCATATCTGCAGCTTGATTGAGAGAGCAAAAAATCTTTTGCCTTCTACAAGCAAAAATTGCAGAGAGTAGCTTTGATTTAGGAATTGAGCACTTTTGACTCATTACCAACAATATTAGTGGATGAAATCTTCCACCATCCATTTTGATTTTTGAGCTATGAAGGAGTTTTGCAATAAAAATCATCAATTTTAATATCTTAGAGATATTCATAACGAATAATTTTTTATGTAAAGCTTCTCAATGGATTTTAATTTTACAGTTTTTCTTAATTTTTATAATAAGAGGACATTTTGGAGATGTTTGATCATTCCCCAGAGTCCTCCTATCTAGGTTGTGTTGAGTTATGGATTAGTGTTTATGTTTCATTATAACTTTTTGCATTCATGCTTTTGCAGTATCTCTCTGTTTAATCTAGTTTTTTAAGTTGTGTTTGATTTCTATGTTGAAACTCTAAAACTATGATATTTTGAAAAATTTTACTTTATTCCTGCAATATTCCTTTATCTAAATAGACTTATACCTGTTGCATGAAAGCAATTTTCAATTTTGCATGATCAGGAGGGTGTTGATTTGAAACCCACTGCCCAAATCATTCCTTACATGTCTTAGTAAAGATACAAAGTCTGTTAGGAGATTCTCTCCCAAAACACCGAGGTTGTTTGCGAACTATGAGATATGTAAACATTTTAAATCCAAAGAGGGATCTTGACGATTTAAGGTGAAGTCGTACCTTGTATACTTTAGTAAATATATAGTCTCTTTATTAGCATTCCAGTGGAGTCGCTTGCGAGGCGCTACAATCCTCTATAATGGACAATTTTATGTAAACATTTCAATTCAAGCGAGAGCCCGCAAGTGACCTCGGCGAAATTAAACAAAATCGTTCCTTACATGTCTCCGTAAAGATACAAAGTCTTCTAGAAGATTTTCTTCCAAAACGTCGAGGTCGTTTGCGAGCGAGGCACTACATTCTCCAAAACAAACGATTTTATATAAACATTTAAAATCCAAGGGGGGGGGGGATTTGAGATTAAGTGGTTTCTTGTACACCTTACAATTAGTAAATATATAAAGTTTCCTATAAGACGATTTTATTCCCACTCCGCCGGGGTCGCTTGCGGACGAGGCACTATAACCTTCCAAAATGAACGATATTGTGTTAACATTTAAAATCCAACGCCTCGTCCGCAAGCGACCTCGGCGGAATTAGACAATATCGTTTCTGATATGTCATACTAAATATGCAAAATGTTCTAGAAGATCAAAATTCTTCAAAATTGAAAAGTTTGTGTCTATTTATCAAATCTACCGCCTTGCCCGCAAGCAACAATATCTTTAACAAACATGCATAGTTGGATATGATGCAACCATGCATCATGCAAGATATGATTGTCTTAAATTTATGTCAAATATCTAACAAACATGGTGCATTAAATCCCTTCAATCCCTTCATGAGATATGACTTTTTAAAATTTATATCATACCAATCAGATAACAGAGTTGATTCCAAAAGATTTTTTCCCATAACGCCAAGGTCGCTTGCGGGCGAGACGCTACAATTCTCCAAAATTAATGATTTTGTGTCGATTTGTCAAATTTAGCGCCTGCGGGAGAAGTGACCTAGGCAGACTGGTACAAAAATGTTCCTTACATGTCTTATTAAAGATACAAAGTCTTGTAGAAGAAGATTTTCCCCCAAAACGGGGAGGTGCTACAATTTTCTAAAATTGCATAGTTCATAACCAGATTATGCAATACTGAATCATTACCGATAATTTGTTATCATATTATTTTTTAAGCATTTCTAAGCTTTTTGCCTTTATTAAGCTTATAAAGTAATATTGTCCAACTAGAATTGGCTATATTCAGCTCTACGTGCATTGTAATAAAATGAGAAATAAATACAAGTGGCGGTGACGAAAAAAGGGGAAAAGAAGAAAGAAAAAACTTAACTTAAAAAACGAAGAAAAATAATCCTAATAAAATAAAATAAAAAAACAATAATCAGAAAAATTCAAATTCAATGGATTTACGAGGTAAAAATGTAATGAAACGTTTGAAACGTCCGTACAGCGATTAGAAAATTACTTGGAATTATGAATCTTAACGGAACGTTCACCGAAAAATAAGAAGACGAAAGTTTAAACTCTAATCAGTTGGTTTGGACCTAAACACTACCAAATATTATCAAATCTTACAGCATCATACCACAAAAGGTAAGAAAACATGAGGATCTTATAAACCTTTTACAAGCTCACATTTCTTCAAAACCAAGCGAGATAGCAGAACAACACATCCATAATGCCAATACAACGTGAAGCATTAACGAATTAAAGAAAATTACGACAAATTGTAATTTTAATTACCAATACCTACATTTATGTAAAAAACCTACATTTATGTTGATAATTTAGCTAGTGATTTCAAAATTCGCGAAAGACTCTTTCAACAAAACAAATTAACATTTGAAGAAGCATTAAGAGTTAAGAGTGGAGAAGTTAAATAAAATAAAGTTAAATTGGAATGAAATATACAAAATTAACATGGATTACAGACCAACATGCAATGAAGATCTGAAAAAACTAATAAAGAATTGCGATACACTATTCTAACCTTTTTTGGGAAAAAATCCAGATATAAAATGCAGTTTAAAATTGAAGAAGGATACAATAGCGATATTTATTCGTCCGAGACCAGTGCCTTACACTTTAGAAAAAATAGGAATTATAGAAAAGCTACATATCTAGAAGAATCAATAGAAATCTTAGAGACAATAACTACCCAATACAAAATAATTGATGACTTATTTTCTAAGTTGGAAGGAGGCAAGTATTTTTACACTTTAGATATAAATCAAGCATACAGACTATTACAATATACAAAAGAAATTATTTAGTGAAAACTTATCTTTAGAACAAAAATTAAATTTCATGTTTCTTTGATGACTTTGTAGTTCAAAGAAGTACTCTTTCGGAATTATTATTACGATTAGAAAATGTCTTAATTCTGTAGAAAAACGACATACATCTCAAGAGAAGTAAATATCAATTCCTACAAAAGTCGGTTACATATTTACCTCGCAAGATAGATGAGAACGGACTACATCCGCTAGAAGAAAAGAAAAAAGCAATATAAATTTTACCACTCAAATCTTATGAAAAAAAAGTGTGAAGAAAGTTTCAATAATATATATGTTACAAGTAAAGTGTGCATTTCAGTTAATGTATACATTAACTAGTCAATGTATACATTTACGTAACGTTTTAGTGAAAGCATTAAAGCTTTATTGAGCAGTTATGGATTCGTCTCCAGTTGGGTAGTTCTACCGTTATAATCGGTACTGTATATAGACCAGGTCCACAAGCGGATCTTTTCTTCAATAGCTTGGATAGCACTCTGTCTACCGTTTTCCCTCTCACAGATGATATTGTCTGTGTTGGTGACTTCAATATTGACGCGCACAACAACTCCGGAATATATTACACTCACTATTTGCCTCTCCTTGCATCTTTTGGGCTTACTCAAATAATAGATTCTCCCACTCGCATTACTCCTACGTCTTCTAGCTTAATTGACCACATAATTGTTCCTGTCGATACTCACATTGATGACAAGGGTGTGGTTCCCGTCCACAATATTGCCGACCATTATCTTATATTTGTTAAATTTGATTTTTCTAAGTCTCAATATCAACCACCTCGTTCTATTCGTTACAGAGATTTTAATCATTTTTGTCTTGCTGATTTTGAGCGAGACTTGGCTGCTACTCCGTGGGCTGATATCTTATATCTGAATGATATTGATGATAAGGTTTCACTCTTCAACTACTACATGTTACTTCTCTTCGATTTACATGCACCTGTTAAAACTATTTCATCCAGGCGAGGATACCGTCCTTGGATGACTGATAATCTTAAATTCCTGATGAAATATAGGGATGAGGCTTATCTAAAATTTAAAAAATCCAAACTTCCTGCGGACTTTTCGTACTATAAAGAGTTACGCAATTTTACAAATTCTTGTATTCGGAGAGAGAAAAGGGCATATATAGAGTCCGTTTTGAACTCTAATAATAGTCGTGAACTGTGGAAGTCTTTTAATAGGATGGGAATCATTAAATCTAAACAGCGGTCAGTACCAGTAGCTTTATCCGATGTTGAAGTTATTAATATTTCTTTTTTGTCTTCACAAGTTGATTCTTCCGGTGATCCTGATGTCATTTCTCATTTTCTCTCCAATACCCACCCGTCTGTCAGCAATGAATTTGTCTTTTCTCTTTCCACTGAGGAAGAGATTGGTGAAATTTTACTGTCTTTTAAAACTGCTGCTATTGGGTCTGATGGCATTGGTATTAAAATGTTAACTATGTGCTGCCCTTTTATTCTACCATACTTGTGTCACATTATCAATGTTTACTTGGAGTATGCTGTGTTTCCTTCCGTTTGGAAGACTGCCCTTGTTATGCCTCTTCCTAAAACCAGCAACCCTGCAAGTTACAGTGACCTTAGACCTATTAGCATTCTCTCGGTTCTCTCCAAGGTTCTGGAGAAAATCATCAGTTTACGTCTACGCAGTCATTTAGATACGTTCAAGATTCTACCATGCACTCAATCTGGTTTCAGATCCGGTTTCAGTTGTAACACAGCACTTTTGGAAGTTTGCGATAACATTATCCGGAAAATTGATCGCAAATCTGCTTCTGTTCTTGTTTTACTTGACTTTTCAAAATCTTTTGACACTGTGCATCATGAGATACTTCTTGCCATTCTTCATTACATTGGATGTTCTCGCAATGTGTGTTCTTTCTTTAAGCACTATTTATTTAATCGCAAGCAGATTGTCACACTCATTGGCCTGCAATCAGTGGAAGCATCCGTTACGTCTGTCGACACGCAACTGTATTTTTCTTTTACTCCGGACCAACTTTGCGTTGCTCAGGAATGTATTAACGATGATTTGCAAAGGTTAATCACTCGTGCGTCTCAGCTATGTTTAAATATTAATGCTAAGAAATCCTCCGTTATGCTGTTTGGGTGTCCATCCTTCCGTGATTCTGTGCGAAAGTCTCTATCTATTAAGATTGGTGATGTTTCACTTAACTTTACTGAAGAGGCTAGGAATCTAGGTATTGTTATAGATTCTTCTTTTAGATTTCGATCTCATGTTTCAAACCTTATTCGTAGTGCTTACTCTACCCTTCGACTCCTTTACAGTAATCGTTGCTTACTTAATTTACGTTTAAAAATACAGTTGTGTGAATCTTTGATTTTGTCTCTCTTTAATTTCGGTGATGTCTTATACGGCTCTTGTATAGATAACTTTACTTCCACTCGTATTCAACGTGTTCAAAACGCTTGCTTGCGTTTCATTTTTGGTTTGAGAAGGAGAGATCATGTCTCGAGTGCTCAAGGTCGGGTCAACTGGCTTAATATGGCGAATCGGAGGTCTCTACACGCTGCTTGTCTCTTTCACCGAGTCATTTTATATAAAACCCCTCCTTATTTATGGAACAAAATTTGCTTTCGCTGTGATGTTCATAATTTGAACATTCGTCATCGTTTCACGCTTACGATACCAGCTCACCGTACTGAACTTGTCAAAAGGTCCTTTTCGTATTCTGTTTGCAAAGTTCTCAACAGCATCCCAGAGCAAATTAAGCAGCGGAGTGAGCAATCCTTTAGATCAGCCTACAGATCTCATTTGCTTCAGCAGCAGCGCCAATAGACTCTTATCTTTTTTTTTTGTTGTTCTTTTTGTTTTCTTTCTTTCTCTTTCCTTCTTTTCTTGTACATGTTTCTCTTATGTTGTCCTTTTTGTTGTTTTCTCTTTCTTTTCTCTTCTCTTTCGTCTCGTAAGTTTTCTTAGATTATTGTCATTGTTATTATTACTATAAATTAATTCTTAATTTTGTTATTTTGGGGTTGATGAAAAACAGTTATTCCAGGTTTGACCTGGTGCGCTGACTCAATCCCCTTTGGAAAGATACAATATTGGTTGTTTTCTTTGCTAGTAATAGTAATCGAAGTTTTGTATTATAATGTTCTGTAATTGTGTCTTTTCCAATAAATATTATTATTATTATTAAGTATTTACTAATCGTAGAGTGTATACATTTACTAGTGAATGTGTACATATACTAGGTAGTGTATACATTTGCTAACAAATATCTGTAAAAGTTGTTCCAAAGGACGGTATAATTTTTTTAATAGACGGATTTGCAAGTGGTAAGTAAGTATAGTAATAAATACATTTTTGACGTAGTATCAAAAAACCGAAAAATAACTGGAAGCTTTGTACTAAGATATGTAATAAAAATTTAAATACGGATTTTTTTAATACATGTATTTATTCCTTAAAACAAAAATACAATAATATCTATTAATGCAAATACAACTTTTATTTGTTACAGCATGGTAAATTTTGGTGGCACTGCGAATTGCACAAATTTTTTTTCTTTACACATGTGCATCTATTACCATTACATTTTGTTTTGCAATTGCATTTCACAAATCCCTGTCCACTTCCTACCGATTGCTCTGTGACCACTGTTCTAAGAGGTAATTGTTGTGGTGGAATATCATCGATGTTTAGTACCTTCTCTGGGTATACACTAAATTGGGATCTAGTGTAAAGACCTTTCAAAATGGCATTCCTTGTTCCTATTTGAAAATAACCATCATAGGTGTTTTTCATTATACATCCTAAGATTGAACGAGAATCTCCTCTTCCCCTGTCTGCATCAGGTACTTTAATCCGGACAGTCATTTCGTTTTCTGCTGCCATATGCGAAGCATCAGATATTGTTTTCATACGTGTAAGTTAAAGTTTTAAATTTTCTTTGGCCTCATTTCTGTTATTATTAATTTCATGTAGACGCACGCAAACATTACAAATTGAATTATCTTCCGACAATAACAAAACCTCACATTTTCTGCACTTCTTCTCTTTCAATATATCGTTATTTTCTTCTTTATCAACACACGTTGTTGCTATTTCCTCTACTAGCAAAATTTCTTCTTGCAAAGCTTCTTCTAAGATTTCCAAAGAACTTTCTGGGATAGATTCCTACAAAATAACAACATTGCTATGAAAAGTGATTCCATTTTCACCTTGTTCTTCTGTATTAGATGCATTAGAAGTCTTTATTAATATGTCCAAGACGTCCTCAGTATTAATTTCTTTAATAACATCTCGTGGTAGTGAAGAATAAGTAAGTCCAACATTCGCTGGCTCTCCAAATATTATTTCATATGGACTTCTTTTGATTCCTGCATGAAGCGCCCTATTATATAGCGCTTTTTATTGTCGAAAAAAAGAAAGATTTGATTGAAAGGTTTTTATCTTTACTTATCTTTCTTCAAGCATTCAAGCGTTCAATATATTTTCTACATCTCGGTTGGCGCGTTCTACACTGCCTTGCGATTGACTATGTCGCGGTTTACTATGAACAATTTTTAATTCAGGCCATAGTTGTTTTAAATCTTTTATTATATTATTTACAAATTCTCGTCCATAATCAAACTGCAGCATGGATTGGGCACCAAATAATAAGAATATATTAAGTAGTTGATCTGCTACTTTCAATCCCTGCTTACTTTTAAGTGCTCTAAGTATCACAAATTTCGTCAGATGATCTTGATAGACCAATATAAATTTAAGTTCTCCGTCAGGTTGTGATTGAAAGTCTATTAAGTCTTCTTAGCATCTAGAGTTATAGTGTGAAAATATCATCAGCTTAACCACCAACCCTTTCTTTTCGTTTTTTCGCTTTTTCAAACATAATTCGCATAAATTTCAAAATAGTTGTATTTCTTGAGTTGTAATATTTTTATACCTTTGTTGTTCCTTCTTCATACGGTCACGTCATAGTCGAGTCTTCGCTTCGAACTTTAACTGAGTATCGTTAGTAATTGTATACATCAACTAGTAAAAGTTTACATTTCGTATTTTTTATACACATTAACTAAGTAAATTAGTTAATGTATGCATTGTCTAGATAGTGTATACATTCACGTATGTCGTATGTATATGTTACAGTTAAAGCATTCATCTTTAATTGTAACATATACATACGACTTTTATAGAAAGTAAATATTTTTTTGTAATGCATAAAATCAACATAAAATTTGATGCAAAATGTTCCTTATTTCATGATGATATCTCAATTCCTCCATAAGATACGACTGATTTAAATTTATGACATATCTTTAACAAACATGCATAGTTGGATATGATGCAACCATGCATCATGCAAGATATGATTGTCTTAAATTTATGTCAAATATCTAACAAACATATAGAGTTGTCAAATCATCACCAATTTGTTTATGGTGCATTAAATCGTCAGAAAATTTGCTACAAAATATTCCTTATATCACGAAGATATCTCAATCCCTTCATGAGGTATGACTTTTTAAAATTTATATCATACCAATCAGATAACAGAGTTGGATATAACCCATCTTAACAATGCTGTTTCTGGAATGTAAGGAATTATTTATGGTGTGTTAAATTATTATTAAATTTGCTATAGAATGTTCCTTATTTCATAATGATATCTGAATTCCTTCTTGAGATACAACTGCTTAAAATTTATGTCATATCTTTAACAAGCATGCTTGGTTGGATTTAAACAAACGTAACAATGATATTTATGTAAAGTAAGAAATTGCTTATGGTGTGTTTAAATTTTCTACAAAATACTTATACAATTTAATTTACTTTTAGTGTACTTAATGGGTTCAAGAACATTCGAAAATGTTCAACATTTTAAACGTTTTACAATCAACGTTGAATCATCCGAAGATCCCGGAAATTTATCCCCACAAAAAGTGGGTACGTTTCAATTATTCGGGGATTCCCTTTCAAAGTTCAACGAAGATTGCGTGAACACAATCTCGGAAACGAGCGTTTTACCAAAAACTGAAGTATTCTTTATGTGGAAAGCTCCACCACCGGGATCAGGTTGCGTCACGTTCAGGTTGATTAAAAATCAAAACGACTTTAACATTTTAAACGATTTATTTTAATTTATTTTAATTTTGTTAGAGCAATGGTTCTCGAAGATTCCAAACATTGGTACGCCGACGAAGGAAAATTAAGCAAAACGTTTTGCGAACAAACCGAAAGCGATCTTAAATTTAACCCCGATGATTGTTGCGCTTGCGACGAAGCGAAATATAACGTAAAATTAATAAAATTAATACAAAAATCTTTTTTTAATGTTACACAATTTCCATATTTGTTTTAGTTAATATTTGAAGGGATTTGGTCCAATAAAACCCACCCAAAAGATTTTCCATTTTCACTTTGGCTCACTCATTTTTCTGACATCATTGGGGCTTCCCATGAGCGTAATTTCACTTTTTGGGGTGAAGGTCAAATTGCGTCCGAGGGATTTCGAAGTTTGGCCGAATGGGGTTCTGTGAGGCTTATGGAAAGCGAATTGAGAGCGAAATCGAAGTATTTACGGTCGATTATTAAAGCGGCTGGTTTATGGTATCCTCACGTTAACACAAACACTTCTGCTACGTTTAAAGTCGATAGGAGGCATAATTTAATATCAATTGCTTCAATGTTTGGTAAGTTCACTTAAATAATATTCTCGAAAAAATGTATATAATGTAATTTAAAATATTATGGGTACACATTTTCCTTTAATTTCGACATGATCACAACAACACCCGACAGATACGATGTTTAACATCCTTTTAGTAGCCATTTCGGTGTTGTTATATGGAAGGTTGTAGATAATTTGACAAAGAGCAAAAAAATAAAAACCGAATAGAAGAAAACGCATTGTTTTTAAAATCTAATTCGACTCTAAAATGTTTTCAAAATAACCCTTCTTTTATACCAATTCCAAATATTATCTGTTTACTCTAACGAATAGAAATAAATTTAAAAGAATGTTTAGATAATATTATTTTTATTCTTTAATATTACGACTTTGACCAGAAGGATATTATGTGTTGATATTCTCTTTGAAACCCAAGCAACTTTGCCAATTAAGTAGATAAGAGTTTGTAAACTTTTGATGAATGAAACAAACTTTTCTTTCTTTCAACATCTTTTCAATTATATCTGTAATACTATGAAACTGATTAATTTTGGAACTTTCTGTGAATCCAAGTTGATGGTCGGGAATATATTTTTTTTTGAAGAGAAATTGGTCTACAAGAGGAACATTACTTCCAAACCTTGGATACATTCTCCTAATAAAGAAAATCTTCATCAATTTTTGATATATTCAACATATCTATTGGCTTGGGTTGGGTTGGCTTGGTTTGCTTTGGATTGATTTTCAGGATTGATTTTGTACCTAAATATATCAATAACAACACAGTGAAGATGCCAAATGTGATTTTAATGAAATGTCTGTTCTTTTCCAAAGGCAATCAACGGAAAGAATGGATGAAACGGCGAATTTAATTTGTCATAATATGGTTTTTAATGATGAATATATTATAAGGATACTCCGCTGAAGCAGTATTACACATCCGTTTCATCTTGTTCAATATCGATGGTACACTTCGTTATGTCTAAAATGTTTATTGTAGCTATGTAAATATTTATATTTTGGAATTACCAAATTGGTTATTAAAAACAACTTATAATATGGAACTATGTATTTTATAAATTGGTGACCTCAACTCGCACAAATTATTTCAGTTATTCGAAGGAACTGTCCAGAAAATTTTTTGAAAATACGTATAGATACTGAAAAAACTAAATTGGGAATGATAATTATCCAAAAAAAGGTCTGAATTGGGACCGAAAACATTCTTTCAAAAAATGTTTACAGCAGATGCTTACACCTAGTTGAAATATTAAATAATAATCATAACTTCAATTCATAAAAATTAACAATTTTATGTTGGTGATCTTCTGGAAACATTTAAGTTTTCTAGAAGTACTTCAAATCTTCCAGAGGCAATATTAAGTATTCTGAAAATGTTTCAAATCTTCTAGAAGTTGTCTGAAAACAACGTCAAGTCTTTTATAAGCATTCCAATTCTTCCAGAGGTAATACCAAGTATTCTGAAAGCATTTCAAAGCTTTCGGAAGCAGTTCAAGTCAACATTGTAAGTTTTATAGAAGCATTTCTAGTTTTCCAGAAGCAATTTAACTCTTGCAGAGGCAATATCGAGTCTTCTGGAAGCATTCCAAAACTTTTAGAAGTACTATCAAGTCTTCTGGAAACATTTCAAGCTTCCCAAGCATTTAAACTCTTCCAAAGGTAATATAAACTCTTCTTGACGCACCTCAATCATCTAGAAGTAGTACCAGATCTTTTGGAAGCAATTCAAGTTTCCCAGAGATAATAGCAAAGCTTAAAGCATTTTAACTCTTCTGGACTCATTTCAAATCTTCTAGAAGCAGTATCAAATCTTCTGAAAGTGTTTAAATTCTTCTATAAGCAATAACAAGACTTTTGGAATCATTACAACTCTTCTAGAAGCATTTCAACTCTTCCAGAGGCAAAATTAAGTTTTCTGAAAGCATTTTATGTAGATGAAGTCTTCTAGAAGGATTTCAAGAATCTCAGAGACAAGTCTTCTATTTCAAGTCTTCTGGAAGTAGATGAAGTGTTCTGGAATCATTTCAAAACTTATGGAAGCGTTTAAAATCTTGTAGAAGCAATATCAAATCTTCTGGAATCATTACAACTCTTCTAAAAACTATATAAGTCTTCTTGAGGCTAAATCAAGCTTTCTGTAAGCAGTATTAAGGCTACTGGAAGCATTTCAAGTTTCTCAGGGACACTACCAAGTCCTCTGGTAGTATTTCAAGTCTTCTGGAAGTAGATAAAGTCTTCTGGAAACATTTCAAGCTTCCCAAGCATTTCAACTTTTCCGGGGGTAATATCAACTCTTCTTGACGCACCTCAAATCATCTAGAAGTAGTATCAAATTTTCTGGAAATATTTCAAATCTTCCGGAAGTGTTTAAAATCTTCTATAAGCAATATCAAGTTTTCTGGAGGAAAAATCAACTTTTCCGAAAGCATTTTATTTATTCCAGATGCAATATCAAGCTTTCTGTAAGCAGTATTAAGGCTACTGGAAGCATTTCAAGATTCTCAGTTACACTATCAAGTCCTCTGGTAGCATTCCATGTCTTCTGGAAGTAGATAAAGTCTTCTGGAAACATTTCAAGCTTTCCAAGCATTTCAACTTCTCCGGAGGTAATGTCAACTCTTCTTGACGCATCTCAAATCATCTAGAAGTAGTATCAAATTTTCTGGAAGTATTTCAAATCTTCCGGAAGTATTTAAAATCTTCTATAAGCAATATCAAGTCTTCTAGAGGAAAAATCAACTTTTCCGAAAGCATTTTATTTATTCCAGACGCAATATCAAGCGTTCTATAAGCAGTATTAAGGCTGCTGGAAGCATTTCAAGTTTCTCTGGGACACTACCAAGTCCTCTGGTAGTATTTCAAGTCTTCTGGAAATAGATAAAGTCTTTTGGAAACATTTCAAGCTTCCCAAGCATTTCAACTTTTTCAGAGGTAATATCAACTCTTCTTGACGCACCTCAAATCATCTAGAAGTAGTATCAAATTTTCTGGAAGTATTTCAAATCTTCCGGAAGTGTTTAAAATCTTCTATAAGCAATATCAAGTCTTCTGGAGGCAAAATCAAGTTTTCGGAAAGCATTTTATTTATTTCAGACGCAATATCAAGCTTTCTGTAAGCAGTACTAAGGCTACTGGAAGCATTTCAAGTTTCTCAGGGACACTACCAAGTCCTCTGGTAGTATTTCAAGTCTTTTGGAAATAGATAAAGTCTTTTGGAAACATTTCAAGCTTCCCAAGCATTTCAACTTTTTCAGAGGTAATATCAACTCTTCTTGACGCACCTCAAATCATCTAGAAGTAGTATCAAATTTTCTGGAAGTATTTCAAATCTTCTGGAAGTGTTTAAAATCTTCTATAAGCAATATCAAGTCTTCTGGAGGCAAAATCAAGTTATCGGAAAGCATTTTATTTATTCCAGACGCAATATCAAGCTTTCTTTAAGCAGTATTAAGGCTACTGGAAGCATTTCAAGTTTCTCAGGGACACTACCAAGTCCTCTTGTAGTATTTCAAGTCTTCTTGAAGTAGATAAAGTCTTCTAGTACCATTTTAAGCTTCCCAATCATTTCAACTTTTCCAGAGGTAATATCAACTCTTCTTGACACACCTAAAATCATCTAGAAGTAGTATCAAATTATCTGGAAGTATTTCAAATCTTCCGGAAGTGTTTAAAATCTTCTATAAGTAATATCAAGTCTTCTGGAGGAAATATCAACTTTTCCGAAAGCATTGTATTTATTCCAGACGCAATATCAAGCTTTCTGTAAGCAGTATTAAGGCTACTGGAAGCATTTCAAGTTTCTCAGGGACACTACCAAGTCCTCTGGTAGTATTTCAAGTCTTCTGGAAGTAGATAAAGTCTTCTGGAACCATTTTAAGCTTCCCAAGCATTTCAACTTTTCCAGAGGTAATATCAACTCTTCTTGACGCACCTAAAATTGTCTAGAAGTAGTATCAAATTATCTAGAAGTATTTCAAATCTTCAGGATGTGTTTAAAATCTTCTATCAGCAATATCAAGTCTTCTGGAGGAAAAATCAACTTTTCCGAAAGCATTGTATTTATTTCAGACGCAATATCAAGCTTTCTGTAAGCAGTATTAAGGCTACTGGAAGCATTTCAAGTTTCTCAGGGACACTACCAAGTCCTCTGGTAGTATTTCAAGTCTTCTGGAAGTAGATAAAGTCTTCTGGAACCATTTTAAGCTTCCCAAGCATTTCAACTTTGACAGAGGTAATATCAACTCTTCTTGACGCACCTAAAATCGTCTAGAAGTAGTATCAAATTATCTGGAAGTATTTCAAATCTTCCGGAAGTGTGTAAAATTTTCTATAAGCAATATCAAGTCTTCTGGAGGAAAAATCAACTTTTCCGAAAGCATTGTATTTATTCCAGACGCAATATCAAGCTTTCTTTAAGCAGTATTAAGGCTACTGGAAGCATTTCAAGTTTCTCAGGGACACTACCAAGTCCTCTGGTAGTATTTCAAGTCTTCTGGAAGTAGATAAAGTCTTTTGGAAACATTTCAAGCTTCCCAAGCATTTCAACTTTTCCGGAGGTAATATCAACTCTTCTTGACGCACCTCAAATCATCTAGAAGTAGTATCAAATTATCTGGAAGTATTTCAAATCTTCCGGAAGTGTTTAAAGTCTTCTACAAGCAATATCAAGTCTTCTGGAAGAAAAATCAACTTTTCCGAAAACATTTTATTTATTCCAGATGCAATATCAAGCTTTCTGTAAGCAGTATTAAGGATACTGGAAGCATTTCAAGTTTCTCAGGGACACTACCAAGTCCTCTGGAAGTATTTCAAGTCTTCTGGAAGTAGATGAAGCCTTTTGAAAACATTTCAAGCTTCCCAAGCATTTCAACTTTCCCAGAGGTAATATCAACTCTTCTTGACGCACCTCAAATCATCTAGAAGTAGTATCAAATTATCTGGAAGTATTTCAAATCTTCAGGAAGTGTTTAAAATCTTCTATAAGCAATATCAAGTTTTCTGGGGGAAAAATCAACTTTTCCGAAAGCATTGTATTTATTCCAGACGCAATATCAAGCTTTCTGTAAGCAGTATTAAGGCTACTGGAAGCATTTCAAGTTTCTCAGGGACACTACCAAATCCTCTGGTAGTATTTCAAGTCTTCTGGAAGTAGATAAAGTCTTCTAGTACCATTTTAAGCTTCCCAATCATTTCAACTTTTCCAGAGGTAATATCAACTCTTCTTGACACACCTAAAATCATCTAGAAGTAGTATCAAATTATCTGGAAGTATTTCAAATCTTCCGGAAGTGTTTAAAATCTTCTATAAGTAATATCAAGTCTTCTGGAGGAAAAATCAACTTTTCCGAAAGCATTTTATTTATTCCAGGTGCAATATCAAGCTTTCTGTAAGCAGTATTAAGGCTACTGGAAGCATTTCAAGTTTCTCAGGGACACTACCAAGGCCTCTGGTAGTATTTCAAGTCTTCTGGAAGTAGATAAAGTCTTCTGGAACCATTTTAAGCTTCCCAAGCATTTCAACTTTTCCAGAGGTAATATCAACTCTTCTTGACGCACCTAAAATCGTCTAGAAGTAGTATCAAATTATCTGGAAGTATTTCAAATCTTCCGGAAGTGTTTAAAATTTTGTATAAGCAATATGAAGTCTTCTGGAGGAAAAATCAACTTTTCCGAAAGCATTGTATTTATTCCAGACGCAATATCAAGCTTTCTTTAATCAGTATTAAGGCTACTGGAAGCATTTCAAGTTTCTGAGGGACACTACCAAGTCCTCTAGAAGTACTTCAAGTCTTCTGGAAGTAGATAAAGTCTTCTGGAAACATTTCAAGCTTCCCAAGCATTTCAACTTTTCCAGAGGCAATATCAACTCTTCTTGACACACCTCAAATCATCTAGATGTAGCATCAAATTATCTAGAAGTATTTCAAATCTTCCGGAAGTGTTTAAAATCTTCTATAAGCAATATCAAGTCTTCTGAAGGAAAAATCAACTTTTCCGAAAGCATTTTATTTATTCCAGGTGCAATATCAAGCTTTCTGTAAGCAGTATTAAGGCTACTGGAAGCATTTCAAGTTTCTCAGGGACACTACCAAGGCCTCTGGTAGTATTTCAAGTCTTCTGGAAGTAGATAAAGTCTTCTGGAAACATTTCAAGCTTCCCAAGCATTTGAACTTTTCCAGAAATAATATCAACCTTTCTTGACGCACATCAAATCATCTAGAAATAGTATCAAATCTTCTGGAAGCATTTCAAGTTTCCCAGATACAAAAACAGGTTTTCTGGAAGCATTTTAATTCTTCTGGACGCATTTCAAATCTTCTAGAAGCAATACCAAATCTGCTGGAAGCATTTCAAATTTTCTCGCAGTGTTTGAAACCCTCTATAAGGAATATCAAGTCTTCTGGAATTATTACATCTCTTCTGTAAGTATTTCACGTCTTCCAGAGGCAAAATCAAGTTTTCTGCAAGCATTTCATCTCTTCAAGAGGCAATATCAAGTTTTCTGGAAGCAGTCTCAAGGCTACTGAATGCAATTCAAGTTTTCCAGAGACAATATCAAGTTCTCTGAAAGTACTTCAAGTCGTTTGGACGTAGATGAAGTGTTCTAGAAGCATTTATTTTCCAGGAATTCATCTGCCGTTACGAAGTTAGCTGAGTCTTCATCATCAGTTGAATGTCCAACCCAGTCTCCGTCGTCTTCGTAGTCTACTAAGTTGGGTTCCTCATTAGATGACTCCAATAAATCTTTGAAAACGCGTTTTTTGACGTTCTTCTTTTGTATTTTACACCCAACCTTGGACCTATCATTTTTTCCGCCATTGACTTCTCCTGTGAAAGGCCTGTCGGTAACAGCAGCTTCTATAAAATCAGCATCAATAGACATTCCATTGGGTGATACTAACATGATAATAGAAGTCAAGAAAATAATAAAAATGGGCCTCAATAATGGATTCTCCCTAATAGAACTTAAAGATATATACTTCAAAGTCCACAATTCACAACTTATAAAAATCATTTACCCATATGTAAACTTTAAACCAAGATTTATCTCGATTCCATATCTACCCCATATTCTAGACCCCATTATAAACATTTTAACAAATAATGGCCTCAACCCAGCCTTTGTCTCAAATAACAAAATTAAAAATCATATTCTTAATAACATCCTCAAATTTAAGACTAAATAGCTAAAATTTCTGAAAACTTGTTGACGCTAAATTAGATTTTATTATTGGACTATCTTCATTTTCAAATGTATTAAATACTTTTTAGTTGTGCCATGAAGAAGGAAAGCTGACTTTTCGAAATATATATGTAGCAATGAAATAAAAAATATATACATTTTCATCGTGTTTAAATATTTTTTTTATTCCGGAAGTATTTAAAATCTTCGTTGAAGAAGACATTTCATGAAGATAGTCCAATATCTTCTTCTCGTCTAACATCTTCTTCTCGGAGATTTATCGTGTCTCCATATTTAAAACATGTCTCATGCTCAAGTATGCTTTAACCTTGCTGATCAAAGGTTTTGTTGTTCCAAAGGCGTTTTTGACATGTAGTGCTATCTATATTATCATATATTTTTTGCTTCTACTTACTTTCTTGATTGCATGTATTGGCGATCTTCTCTTCGTAAATTCAAACTGCCTACTTGAAAGACCGCCCAGCTCCTCTAGTTTAATATTTATCCGGTTTTTGATTAGAATCTGGACTTCTTAATTCCCGTCTTTTTTGGTTTTTCGATCAGAACCAAAAAAACAAACAATTCAAATCAACATTGTAAGTGTTATAGAAGCATTTCAAGTCTTCCAAAAGCAATTTAACTCTTGCAGAGGCAATATCGAGTCATCTGGAAGTATTCCAAAACTTTTAGAAGTACTATCAAGTCTTCTGGAAACATTTCAAGCTTCCCAAGCATTTCAACTCTTCCAGAGGTAATATCAACTCTACTTAACGCACCTCAAATCGTCTAGAAGTAGTATCAAATTTTCTGGAAGTATTTCAAATCTTCCGGAAGTATTTAAAATTTTCTATAAGCAATATCAAGTTTTCTGGAGGTAAAATCAAGTTTTCCGAAAGCATTTTATTTATTTCAGACGCAATATTCCTCCATTTTCTTCACGATCCCTGTGGTTTCTGTTCAATTTCTTTATAGCTCCACCCTGACATTGTGATTACGAGGTTATCTGCATACGCCATCAATCGACCGTCATTACAGTGTATGTTGGTGTCCAACAACTCGTCGAAGAAGATATTTCAAGAAGATAGTCCAATACCTTCTTCTCGTCTAATATCTTCTTCTCAGAGATTTATCGTGTCTCCATATTCTAAACATGTATCACGCTCAAGTATGCTTTAACCTTGCTGATCAAAGGTTTTATTGTTCCAAAGGCGTTTTTGAGATGTAGTGCTATCATGAGGCACATTTTTCACCTCTTCGAAATTTATCATATATTTTTTGCTTCTACAGACTTTCTCGATTGCATGTATTGGCAATCTTCTCTTCGTAAATTCAAACTGCCTACTTGAAAGATCGCCCAGCTCCTCTAGTTCAATATTTATCCGGTTTTTGATTAGAGTCTGGACTTTTTAATTCCGGTCTTTTTTGGTTTTTCGATCAGAACCAAAAAAACAAACAATTCAAGTCAACATTGTAAGTTTTATAGAAGCATTTCAAGTCTTCCAGAAGCAATTTAACTCTTGCAGAGGCAATATCGTGTCTTCTAGAAGTATTCCAAAACTTTTAGAAGTACTATCAAGTCTTCTGGAAACATTTAAAGCTTCCCAAGCATTTCAACTCTTCCAGAGGTAATATCAACTCTACTTAACGCATCTCAAATCGTCTAGAAGTAGTATCAAATTTTCTGGAAGTATTTCAAATCTTCCGGAAGTATTTAAAACCTTCTATAAGCAATATCAAGTTTTCTGGAGGCAAAATCAAGTTTTCCGAAAGCATTTTATTTATTCCAGACGCAATATTCCTCAATTTTCTTCACGATCCCTGTGGTTTCTGTTCAATTTCTTTATAGCTCCACCCTGACACTATGATTACGAGGTTATCTGCATACGCCATCAATCGAGCGTCATGACAGTGTATGTTGGTATCCAACAACTCGCCGAAGAAAATATTTTCAGAAGATTGTCCAATATCTTCTTCTCGTCTAACATCTTCTTCTCAGAGATTTATCGTATCTCCATATTCAAAACATGTCTCATGCTCAAGTATGCTTTAACCTTGCTGATAAAAGGTTTTGTTATTCCAAAGACGTTTTTGACATTTAGTGCTATCATTAGGCACATTTTTCCCCTCTTCGAAATTTATCATATATTTTTTGCTTCTACAGACTTTCTCGATTGCATGTATTGGCAATCTTCTCTTCGTAAATTCAAACTGCCTACTTGAAAGACCGCCCAGCTCCTCTAGTTTAATATTTATCCGGTTTTTGATTAGAATCTGGACTTCTTAATTCCCGTCTTTTTTGGTTTTTCGATCAGAACCAAAAAAACAAACAATTCAAATCAACATTGTAAGTTTTATAGAAGCATTTCAAGTCTTCCAAAAGCAATTTAACTCTTGCAGAGGCAATATCGAGTCTTCTGGAAGTATTCCAAAACTTTTAGAAGTACTATCAAGTCTTCTGGAAACATTTAAAGCTTCCCAAGCATTTCAACTCTTCCAGAGGTAATATCAACCCTACTTAATGCATCTCAAATCGTCTAGAAGTAGTATCAAATTTTCTGGAAGTATTTCAAATCTTCCGGAAGTATTTAAAACCTTCTATAAGCAATATCAAGTTTTCTGGAGACAAAATCAAGTTTTCCGAAAGCATTTTATTTATTCCGGACGCAATATTCCTCCATTTTCTCCACGATCCCTGTGGTTTCTGTTCAATTTCTTTATAGCTCCACCCTGACACTATGATTACGAGGTTATCTGCATACGCCATCAATCGAGCGTCATTACAGTGTATGTTGGTGTTCAACAACACGTCGAAGAAGATATTTCAAGAAGATAGTCTAATATCTTCTTCCCGTCTAACATCTTCTTCTCGGAGATTTATTGTGTCTCCAAATTCAAAACATGTCTCATGCTCAAGTATGCTTTAACCTTGCTGATCAAAGGTTTTATTGTTCCAAAGGCGTTTTTGAGATGTAGTGCTATCATTAGGCACATTTTTCACCTCTTCGAAATTTATCATATATTTTTTGCTTCTACAGACTTTCTCGATTGCATGTATTGGCAATCTTCTCTTCGTAAATTCAAACTGCCTACTTGAAAGATCGCCCAGCTCCTCTAGTTCAATATTTATCCGGTTTTTGATTAGAGTCTGGACTTTTTAATTCCCGTCTTTTTTGGTTTTTCGATCAGAACCAAAAAAACAAACAATTCAAGTCAACATTGTAAGTTTTATAGAAGCATTTCAAGTCTTCCAGAAGCAATTTAACTCTTGCAGAGGCAATATCGTGTCTTCTGGAAGTATTCCAAAACTTTTAGAAGTACTATCAAGTCTTCTGGAAACACTTAAAGCTTCCCAAGCATTTCAACTCTTCCAGAGATAATATCAAGTCTACTTAACGCATCTCAAATCGTCTAGAAGCAGTGTCAATTTTTCTGGAAGTATTTCAAATCTTCCGGAAATATTTAAAATCTTCTATAAGCAATATCAAGTTTTCTGGAGGCAAAATCAAGTTTTCCGAAAGTATTTTATTTATTCCAGACGCAATATTCCTCCATTTTCTTCACGATCCCTGTAGTTTCTGTTCAATTTCTTTATAGCTCCACCCTGACACTATGATTACGAGGTTATCTGCATACGCCATCAATCGAGCGTCATTACAGTGTATGTTGGTATTCAACAACTCGTCGAAGAAGATATTTCAAGAAGATATTCTAATATCTTCTTCTCGTCTAACATCTTCTTCTCGGAGATTTATCGTGTCTCCATATTCAAAACATGTCTCATGCTCAAGTATGCTTTAACCTTGCTGATAAAAGGTTTTGTTATTCCAAAGGCGTTTTTGACATTTAGTGCTATCATTAGGCACATTTTTCCCCTCTTCGAAATTTATCATATATTTTTTGCTTCTACAGACTTTCTCGATTGCATGTATTGGCAATCTTCTCTTCGTAAATTCAAACTGCCTACTTGAAAGACCGCCCAGCTCCTCTAGTTTAATATTTATCCGGTTTTTGATTAGAATCTGGACTTCTTAATTCCCGTCTTTTTTGGTTTTTCGATCAGAACCAAAAAAACAAACAATTCAAATCAACATTGTAAGTTTTATAGAAGCATTTCAAGTCTTCCAAAAGCAATTTAACTCTTGCAGAGGCAATATCGAGTCTTCTGGAAGTATTCCAAAACTTTTAGAAGTACTATCAAGTCTTCTGGAAACATTTAAAGCTTCCCAAGCATTTCAACTCTTCCAGAGGTAATATCAACCCTACTTAATGCATCTCAAATCGTCTAGAAGTAGTATCAAATTTTCTGGAAGTATTTCAAATCTTCCGGAAGTATTTAAAACCTTCTATAAGCAATATCAAGTTTTCTGGAGACAAAATCAAGTTTTCCGAAAGCATTTTATTTATTCCGGACGCAATATTCCTCCATTTTCTCCACGATCCCTGTGGTTTCTGTTCAATTTCTTTATAGCTCCACCCTGACACTATGATTACGAGGTTATCTGCATACGCCATCAATCGAGCGTCATTACAGTGTATGTTGGTGTTCAACAACACGTCGAAGAAGATATTTCAAGAAGATAGTCTAATATCTTCTTCCCGTCTAACATCTTCTTCTCGGAGATTTATTGTGTCTCCAAATTCAAAACATGTCTCATGCTCAAGTATGCTTTAACCTTGCTGATCAAAGGTTTTATTGTTCCAAAGGCGTTTTTGAGATGTAGTGCTATCATTAGGCACATTTTTCACCTCTTCGAAATTTATCATATATTTTTTGCTTTTACAGACTTTCTCGATTGCATGTATTGGCAATCTTTTCTTCGTAAATTCAAACTGCCTACTTGAAAGATCGCCCAGCTCCTCTAGTTCAATATTTATCCGGTTTTTGATTAGAGTCTGGACTTTTTAATTCCCGTCTTTTTTGGTTTTTCGATCAGAACCAAAAAAACAAACAATTCAAGTCAACATTGTAAGTTTTATAGAAGCATTTCAAGTCTTCCAGAAGCAATTTAACTCTTGCAGAGGCAATATCGTGTCTTCTGGAAGTATTCCAAAACTTTTAGAAGTACTATCAAGTCTTCTGGAAACACTTAAAGCTTCCCAAGCATTTCAACTCTTCCAGAGATAATATCAAGTCTACTTAACGCATCTCAAATCGTCTAGAAGCAGTGTCAATTTTTCTGGAAGTATTTCAAATCTTCCGGAAGTATTTAAAATCTTCTATAAGCAATATCAAGTTTTCTGGAGGCAAAATCAAGTTTTCCGAAAGTATTTTATTTATTCCAGACGCAATATTCATTCCTCAATTTTCTTCACGATCCCTGTAGTTTCTGTTCAATTTCTTTATAGCTCCACCCTGACACTATGATTACGAGGTTATCTGCATACGCCATCAATCGAGCGTCATTACAGTGTATGTTGGTATTCAACAACTCGTCGAAGAAGATATTTCAAGAAGATATTCTAATATCTTCTTCTCGTCTAACATCTTCTTCTCGGAGATTTATCGTGTCTCCATATTCAAAACATGTCTCATGCTCAAGTATGCTTTAACCTTGCTGATAAAAGGTTTTGTTATTCCAAAGGCGTTTTTGACATTTAGTGCTATCATTAGGCACATTTTTCCCCTCTTCGAAATTTATCATATATTTTTTGCTTCTACAGACTTTCTCGATTGCATGTATTGGCAATCTTCTCTTCGTAAATTCAAACTGCCTACTTGAAAGATCGCCCAGCTCCTCTAATTCAATATTTTTAATTTTTAATTTTTAATTCCCGTCTTTTTTGGTTTTTCGATCAGAACCAAAAAGCAAACAATTCAAGTCAACATTGTAAGTTTTATAGAAGCATTTCAAGTCTTCCAAAAGCAATTTAACTCTTGCAGAGGCAATATCGTGTCTTCTGGAAGTATTCCAAAACTTTTAGAAGTACTATCAAGTCTTCTGGAAACACTTAAAGCTTCCCAAGCATTTCAACTTTTCCAGAGATAATATCAAGTCTACTTAACGCATCTAAAATCGTCTAGAAGCAGTGTCAATTTTTCTGGAAGTATTTTAAATCTTCCGGAAGTATTTAAAATCTTCTATAAGCAATATCAAGTTTTCTGGAGGCAAAATCAAGTTTTCCGAAAGCATTATATTTTTCCAGACGCAATATTCCTCCATTTTCTTCACGATCCCTGTGGTTTCTGTTCAATTTCTTTATAGCTCCACCCTGACACTATGATTACGAGGTTATCTGCATACGCCATCAATCGAGCGTCATGACAGTGTATGTTGGTATCCAACAACTCGCCGAAGAAAATATTTTCAGAAGATAGTCCAATACCTTCTTCTCGTCTAACATCTTCTTCTCAGAGATTTATCGTATCTCCATATTCAAAACATGTCTCATGCTCAAGTATGCTTTAACCTTGCTGATAAAAGGTTTTGTTATTCCAAAGGCGTTTTTGATATTTAGTGCTATCACTAGGCACATTTTTCCCCTCTTCGAAATTTATCATATATTTTTTGCTTCTACAGACTTTCTTGATTGCATGTATTGGCAATCTTCTCTTCGTAAATTCAAACTGCCTACTTGAAAGATCGCCCAGCTCCTCTAGTTCAATATTTATCCGGTTTTTGATTAGAGTCTGGACTTTTTAATTCCCGTCTTTTTTGGTTTTTCGATCAGAAAATAATCAATCAATAATAAATAAACATAATAAATTTATCATATATTTTTTGCTTCTACTTACTTTCTTGATTGCATGTATTGGCGATCTTCCATCTTTCGGAAGTAAGCAATCCCTCATCAAACTGTTGTATATTTCTGCAATCTTAGACAGTTCTGCTGTCACTGCGCCTTTAGCTATCTCAGATGTTACACTTTCTGGTCCCGGAGTCTTTTTGCTTTTGAGGTTTTCTTCCGCTATCAACACCTACTAACTTTCGACTCTTTCTTTAATAATCTTTTCATTCCACATCTTTTCCCTTTCCTCTAGAAACATATCACGAATAAGCATGGACACTTCTTGAGGGCTTATTTCCATTTTACAAACATTTTTGGTCTTATTTCTGGTCAATGACCTCCATGTATCTCTTGTGGCCTTTTTGAGAAAGCCATATACTTATCCTATAATATGAAACCAGCTAGGTTTAAATAAAAATTAAAAAAGAAAGATTCCAAAAAAAACGCATCATTTTGTTATTCAAAGACATAAAATTTTATTGATTTCAAACATTGTATACATACTTGTTATTATTTTAACCGATACATATTGAACAACTAAATTCTAAAGTACATATAATCCAAAATTTTTAATTTCTTGTCAATTTAATAATTTTTCTACATTTATTTCTCACTTTCACATAGCCATCCAAGCACGGAGCCCCAACGATGTTACTCGATTTGGTGTTTTTAAACATCTCCATAAATTGTTTAACTTCACGTATTTCTCGTCTCTCCTTTTTGCTTTGTGCCATTTGGAAATGGAGAGAAAGTATTAAAACAACGGAAAATAACCACCACGAGATTCGCATTTTCAACAACGCAAAGAAACTTTCGGAAATTTTATCATTCTAGTAGAGCGCCGTTATTTATTACAATAAATGAGATTAGATTAGGTTCAACCTTGAACTGAAAACAGCATAATTTTCTTTTCGATGAAATTTTCTAGGTCCTACGCCGGATTGGGTCGTTGGAGTTAACGGATTAAATTTGTGTTTAAGAAATTGTACTTGGATCGAGAATTTGGTTTTGGATCTTTATCCTTATGATGCGGGAACTGATAGCGGGATAACTTATATGGTACTAATAATAAGATGAATAAAAATTTTTATTAAACAATTATTTTAGTCCCCGAATATTGAAACTAAACCTCGCGAAAAAATGTATAGAATCACCACAACTTACCCGGAAGATCCTCGAGCACCGTTTTATGATCCAAGAAAAAAAGAAATGCATCCTTTAGCTAGGATGTATTTAACTAGGGAGAAAATCATCCCAAAATCATGCGACGAAAAGTTTTTAAACGCGCAATTAGAAGTCGAGGTCAATGAAAATACTGAAGATACATCACGAGGTTTTATGTCTTAATCATTTAAATAAAAAAAATTTTTTAATTAAATTTTTTTGTTGTAGTTGAATGCAGCGTAACCGAATACTCCTCTTGGAGCGATTGTTCAGTTACCTGTGGTAAAGGGTTAAGAATGCGCACAAGAGAATATCGGATGCCGCAAAAAGCACAAATGTTCGGTTGTAATCGGCAATTAGTTTCAAAGGAAATGTGTGTCGCCGCTGTTCCAGAATGCGAAAAGTAATAAATTAAAAATTAATTAATTAATTAATTATCTCTTTAATTTTTAAGCAAACCAACCGAAGATTCCGAAGAAAAATTAGAAGAAAACGATGGTGTTTGTGCAACAACCGAATGGACACTTTGGTCGGAATGTTCCTCAACTTGCGGAGTTGGAATGAAAACGAGAAGTCGTCAATTTTTGGATGCAATGGGAAGAAAGAAATGTCCTCATATTTCAACAAGTAAATAGAATTATTTTAGTTTATTATTTGTTCGAAACTTAAAAAAAAAATTGAGTTTGAAACTTTGATTGATTATAATAAGTTGATTGTAATGATTTTATTTGACATAGAGTTAGATGAAATCATCAAGGAATTATTCAATTGGGTAAGTCATTCAATTTAGGCGTTGCTTCTTGAAAATGTTTATAGATGCTAACGACGAATCTGAATTGGTTCTGAAAAACTCTGAAAAAATTCAAAATATCATATCTCTCCAAGAAAAAACGTTTGCAGTAGATGCAGATACTGAATTGGAAAAAATAAGCTTAATACTACATTGAAATTATTAAAAGATTTCACAATACCAGTCTTTAAATCGGTCATTTTGTGTCCAATCTCCGTTTCAGTGGTCTTTGAATAATTAATTTATGACAACTACCGTTGACCTGCTTTTTTGTTTGGGCGATCAGATGATGAAAGTTGATGAATGATAACTCTCAAGTAGATGCTATCTTCAGATCTGATAATACTGACCTGATGATAACTTTTGACGAGCTTCATCATAACTTTCTTATGGAGAAAGTGAACAAATATTACTCTAAATTGTAAAATAAATAAGGTTTGACTTAAAAACGATGTTTATTAAATTAATAGATCGGTGCTACTTGTTGATGAACAACTGTTTCTTTATCGAGGGCACACAAAATTTACCCAGTATATTCCATCAAAGCCGGCGAAGTATGGAATAAAAGTATTTTGGGCGTGCGATGTGTCGAATGGTTACCATCTACAAGGCCAAATTTATACAGGAAAACCGTCAGATGGTATACGACAAAAAAATATTGGGGAACGAACTGTATTAGACTTGGTGGCCAAATACAAGAACTCTGGTAGAAACGTAACAACGGATAATTTCTTCACAAGTTTTCAGCTAGCGCAGACTCTCAATTCCTGGAAAATGTCTTTGGTAGGAACTGTTAGGAAAAATAAGACATTTATACCCTTCAACATGCAAGCCTCCAAAGAAAGATCTGTATATTCTACAAACTTAGCATACAGCAAAAATGCAACTATATGCTCGTTCCAACAAAAAATAAGTCAGTTATTCTTCTCTCATCAATGCATATGACAGGAGAAGTTGAGGAAACTGACGTTGCCAAACCTGAAATAATAAAATATTATAACAAAACTAAAGGGGGATGTTTTGTATAAAGGTTTCTTGAATAAAACGCTCTGGTTCACTCTTTTAAATTTCAGGGAGGAGGTGCTCGTCGTTACTCGTCTTGAAAACCTAACCTTTCTTACACACGTCTTGACTTGACTTCTTCTCACTTAATTCCGAAAAATATCGATCGAATACAAAACCTCGTCACAACGTTAAAAAATGACCTCATCGTAACAAACAAGCTACACGTGTTTCGCCTAGTTTTTAGGGCATCGACAGGCACGACTAAAAACAAGATGTAAAAAAGATCTTTGAGATAACCATTATAGAAATTATTAGTATATAAATATAATGAATATTATTTACCGTCAAGAAGGCTATAGATGTACAAAACAGGATGTTGTATATTTAACCAAGTATAACATTTCTTCTTGTAAATTTTTTTTTATGTTTCGAAAAGAACAATTCATTTAAGCCGAAATTTAAAATAAAATGGTTATTACGTTAAAGGTGTGGTCAAAATGTAAATCTATTCAAGTACTGAGGAAAATTAGAACAGTTAACGAACGTATATAAATAAATAATAAATTTGAGTCTCGTCGTACTTTGTTGGCTTCATTGCTTTACTGATGAATTACGTTTTCGAGTTTTTTTTCAAGGTCAACAAGGTGGTAAAATAAGTAAATTTAAATTTTGAAGTTACAACGCAACAAGTAAAAATTATTTGAAAATATTATCATATTATATCATTTTCATAAAGAATCTGAGTTATTACTAAGTTGTTACTGTCTAAAATGTCATTCATTAATGAATCGGGGTTTTCTTTTTTGATTTTTTGAATAAAGAACTCTTCATATAGGTCGAGTTGTTTCGATTTTTTAAGATTTTTTAAAAGTTAAAGGTTATTAATGTTTATGGAATGTTTATGTGTTGTCATGTGTTTGAAAACATTGGATATATGTTTTGTATTGTGTTCTTTGAATCTTGTTAACAGATTCCTTCCAGTTTGCCCTACATATCTCATATCACAATCGTTACATTTTATCAAATAAACCCCACTCTTCTGGTGGTCTTCAAATTTATGTCCGTTGTTACCTAATATTTGGCCCAATTTACCTGCAGACTTGAATGCTGGAACAAGGTTATATTTATTATTGCTAAGTTGTTCTTTAGTTTTTCCAGATTATGATTGAAATAAAGCGAAATGTATTGTTTCCTAGAATTGTAACTTGGATAAACGAGTTTTTTAATATTATTTTTGTGTACTTTATTGATGATAGACTGTATATTATTGAGGTTGTAACCATTGTTGATTCCAATTGCAATAATGTTGTTAAGTTCTTCATAGAAGTTGTTCAAATCTAGAGGAGTGTTGTATAGTCGATTAAAGAGAAAATAAAAAGAGGCGTTCTTATGCATTGAGGAGTTATAAGAATTATTGGGTATGATGGTGTCGGTAGTGGTTGCTTTTCGGAAGATGTCGAAATCAAAGCTACCTTTATTAGTGTTTTTTGTTATAGTAAGGTCTAGAAAATGTATACTGTTGTTAATTTCCTTTTCCATGGTAAACTGTAAATTGTTGATCGTATTGAAGATGTTAAAAAGACCAATCAATTTTGCGGGTTTGTATGTATGAACTATGATGATATCATCAACGTATCTACCGTAAAAAATAATCTCTCCTGTAAATTTATCGAATTTGTTGGAAAAAACTTTGTTTTCGAGATTGTTTACAAAGATATCTGCGAGGATGCATGAAATAGGAGACCTCATAGGCAGACCATCAATGATGTTAAAAAATTTGTTGTTGAAAATGAAAAAATTTTGTTTGCATACGAGTTTAATTACTGAACAAAGGTTATTGATGTCGACTTCGGTGACACCATCATAGTCAAGTCTATGTAAAGGTTTTTTATGTCGAAGGAAACTATTGAAGTATCGTTATTGATTTGTACGTCTCTAAGTTTTTGTATTAGGTCTTTGGTATTTTTAATTTTATATTTTATAAATGGATCGAATGTTTTGTAAAGAAACTTTTGAAGGCCTCTTGCAATTTTTTCTGTGGTGGTGTTCTTATTACTCATAATGGGCCTAATGGATTGGTCCTTCTTATGAAGTTTTATTAGTGATTTTAGTGTTGGAGGTAGTGGGTTCATTTCTATTAAGTTATTGGTGTTAATGTTGAATTTTTGCAGAGTATCTTTACAGGTTTTTATAAGTTTTTTAAATTGGTTATTAAAGTGATTGGTGGGGTCTTTGTTAATTTCTCTAATATTATTTTGTACAAAGAATTCATACGTATTTTTGATGTATGAATCTTGTTCAATAACGACAATTCCAGCATTCTTGTCCCCTAAGGTGACTATAAGTTTATGGTCTTTGATTTTTTGTTTAAGTTTTTTAAGATCTTTGAAGTTAATATTGTTGTGGGTGTTGTGGTCTTTTCTGTTAACCTGTTTAATGTTATGTTCGTTCTCTCTGATAATATCTTTGAATTTTGGGTGGTTGTAAATTTGTGTTTCTATTTCTATGGCTGTATCTCTTGGGTTGATTTTGTTTTTTATAGAAAATTTATGACCTAAATTGAGAAATTGCTTATCCGAGTCACTCAGGGGGCAAGAACTGAGGTTGCTGTATCTTGGTGCAAATGGGAAGGCCTCACCCAAGTTAAGATCAATTGGTCTGTTGTAATCCGTAACTGAGATTCTTTTAACTGAAAACTTATTATTATTATTCTATTTCTAGCTCATATAAACGATGCTTCTTTTTTTGCTGATGACTAAAATTTTTGCTAGTATCAAGTCTGCTTCTTACTATATTCGGTTGCAAGAAGACATTGATAGATTTGATTTCTATTGCTCCCAAAATTGGTTATTTCTAAATGTTGATAAGTATTATCAGATCACATACAGTCGAAATAGATATATGTTAACTTCAAATATAATTTAGGTCCGTATTCTCTCCTCTCAATCCTCTACAATTAAAGATCTTAGTGTTACATTAGATTTCAGACTATTCTATCACGATAACATTACGTACATCATTTCTGATGCTAATAAGCCCCTCGGATTTATTATTAGGATTTTTCGTTCATTTTCTAACGTCCGTTGTATTACTTCCTTATACAGGGTGGGGCAGAATTAAGTGCCTGATTTGTTTTATTGTTCACACGTACATACAGTGTCTCTGAAATGCGTGTACAATGGAAAATCACAGATTACTTGGCTCAAAATAGCTCGATTTAAGTTAACTTGATTAAAATTAGTTTGAATATCCACTTTGTACTTTAACTGCTCCTGCATTTTAAAAAATATTGTCTGTGTAGATTTACACAGATTTTATTTAACACATGTGTGTTTAACGCACATTTAACACAACTTCTTTTAATTTACCTAATATTATTTATGTGATTATAAAAATCGACTTACATATTTTGAATTAATTTCTTATACTTATTTTCTCTCTGAGGGTGGCGATTGGCCGCAACTAGTCAAACAATAGTTTTTAAAATAAAGGACCAGTTAAGGTATAAAGTAAAGATTTTTTATTTTTTTTATATGCGATTCATTAAGTTACCTTATCTATAACCAAAGATTCTTGTCACAGCTTTCAAGAAAGCAGTGGTATTCCGTTGTACACGCATTATAGAGACATCCTGTATAATACCGTGTTTCTCACGATATTTTGAAAATAATATCGTCCAAGTGGAGGCCTTGGCGAGCAATATGTGTATTAAGTCTTCCAAGAAGTTTTCGACCACTCTTCCTAGACCCACGTTTTCTTCCACTTTCAGGGCTTCAAGCATTCGAGCTCGAACTTTGTAAACCTCAGCTTTAACGTATCCCCACAGAAAAAAGATACGGATTTAAATTTGGAGGGGAGGGGTGCAAGGAGACCATGGAATAACACCAGCCTTAAGAGATCAGGCAACAAAGATATAGCTCTTGCAGAATTTCGCGTGCATACACGACGAGCATTATGAATCGTAGCTCCATCTTGTTGAAAGTAGAAGACTTTTATGTTGTGTTCCTTGCCATACTCTTCTATTCTGGGGTGCAAAAAGATCTCCAACCTGTCACAATAACGAGCCGAATTCTCGGTAACAGTTAATCCTTGCCTATAAAGGACACAGCTCACCAAACTATTATTTTTGGAACTGTAAAAACGTTTTTGAGCATCAGAGAACTCATGTAGTACATCCACAACATCAAAAATTTTCTCAGAAACGAAATTTTTGTTTATTTACTGTGCCACACTTCATCTTGTAGGGGTGCAGATGAAGATCTGAGTGTAAGATTCGCCTTACAATTCTGTCCTACAATTCTTATACTTGAGTTTTTTAGAAACTGCAAATCCTGTCGGTCTTACATTGTCGATCTATTTCCGTATGGTTTTAGGATCAGGAACGCTGTCATTACGATTTAACTCGAACTGGATCAAAAAGCCCCCTGCATCGCCACAACACTTTCCCCATTTTTTAAAGAATGTTTCCATAATAAAGCCTTGTTGCTCACCTGACCATAGCATGATGGACACTGATAACGCAACCCAACCCAACACAACCCTCTATTTCAAATGGGCGCTCTACAATGATTATTTGAAACTAAAGATTGCATTTTGTCCTACCCTGTATATAGCATTTGTTGTCTTCTATATGCAGTAACAAGTCTTCTGGAAGTATTTCAAGTCTTCTGCAAGCAATGTCAAATTTTTGGAAGCATTTCAAATCTTTAGGAAACATTTCAAGTTTTCTGACTTTAACATTCTGATTTTAACATTAAATATTTCGATTCAAAATCGAGTGAAGAATATCACGACGTATAGATGAACTGCCAGTTAAGATTATTCATCTTAATTTTCCATACATTATCTGCCGTAGAAGTCTATCAGCTTTTTGAATCACCCTATATACAATGAAATACATATTTTTTTATAATTAAATAATTTTTTTATAATCATATAATCATATAATTTTCATCATCTATAAACTAAATATTATTTGTTTTTCTTCTTTTGTATTTTTAATTTCAGTTAATTTGGTTTTTGTAAATGTTTTCATTGCTTTTATGGTGAAATAAAGTCATTATCATAATCACTATTATATCAAGTTTTCTAGAAGGATTTCAAATTTGTTAGAGGTAATATCAAATCTTCTGGAAGTATTGCAAGTGTACTGCAAGCAGCATAATTCTTCTAGATTTCCATCGCATCCATTTGAAGCCATCCAGAGGCAATATCAAGTCTTCTAGAGGTATTTCAATTCTTTTGAAGGCATTTTAAACTTCTGGAAGCATTTTAAGTCTTCTAAAAGCAACATCACAGTACTGACACCATTTCAACTCTTTCGAAATCAATATTAACTTTTCTAGAAGCAGTATCAAGTATTCCAGAGGCAGCAACAAAACAGTTTAAATGTTTTGGAAGCATTTCACATCTTCTGGAAACATTTCAAATATTCTAGAAGCAATATAAAGTCTTCTGGATATATTTCAAGTCTTCTAGAAGCAGTACTAAGTGTTCAAGTGGCAGTAATAAATCTTCTGGAAGCAGTTCAAAACTTCTGGCAGCATTTAACGTCTTCTAGAAACATTATAAAAATTAGAACCACTACCAAGTCTTCTGCAAGCAATGTCAATTTATCTGGAAACAGTATCAGGTCTTCTAGAGGCATTAGTAAATCTTCTGGATCAAATTCAAGTCTTCGGAAAGCATTTCGTCTTCTAAAAATATTTCAAGTATTCTGCAAACAATGTCAAGTTTTCTAGAAGCAGTACTACTTATAGATGTGGGCATCAGAACTTACTCTTGAAGATGATTTTGATATTTTTGCAGCTATGAAAAGTCGTCCCTCATTTTTATCTCCGGAAATCACGG
This sequence comes from Onthophagus sagittarius, assembly GCA_036711965.1. NCBI lineage: Eukaryota > Metazoa > Arthropoda > Insecta > Coleoptera > Scarabaeidae > Onthophagus > Onthophagus sagittarius. The sequence continues at coordinate 34,829,890 of JASERS010000005.1, forward strand.
ACTTAATAAAAAGTCGTGATTCAGCCTTGAGTAAATACAAACGTGTTCGCTCTAAAGTTAATGATAAAGTTCTGAATTTGCACTTTATAAATTCTATTCCCAAATTAAATATAAGCGATCGTGATGCTTCCGAATACTTCTCTAACTCTGCTCTAACTCTTCGAATGTTTCTGGTTTTCTTTTAGAACTGTGTACGATCTGTCTACGATCTAATACGGTGGGTTTTGATGGTATTCCCTTGTAAATTACAAACACTTCAACTTCTCAATCTATCTTTCCTTCTTGCTATAAAATTGCGACTGTTCAGCCGATTCCTAAAGTCAATGATTCAACATGTTCAATCTAATAATATTCAACCTGCATTTCAATCCGTATTTAGACAAGGGTTTAGATGTGTAACGGCACTTTTGGGTGGATTGCCTACCGTTTTGGTTCTGTTGGATTTTAGTAAAGCCTAAAGTCTTCTAGAAGCATTGCAAGTGTTCTAAACGCAGTATTAAATCTTCTGGAACCATGCCAAGAAGTAATACCAAGTCTTCTGGAAGCATTTTAAGGCTTCTAGATGCACTATCAAATCTTCTGAAAGTAATTCAAGTCTTCTGGATGCAGTATCAAGCGTTTTGTATGCAGTATCAAGTCTTCTGAATGCATTGCCGGTTTTCTGAAAGTAAATCAAATCTTCGGGATGCAGTATCAAGTCTTTTGAAAGTATTACAAGTCTTCTGAAAGTATTACAAGTCTTTTGGAAACATTTTAATGTTTTGGAAGCATTCCAAGTCCTCTGAAAGCATGCCAAATATTCTGGAATCATTTTAAGTCTTCTGGAAGCAATATCAAGAGTACTCTCTTAGAAGTACTCTCAATTTAAAATACGTGCTCTCCAATAAAATCGTTCGTAGCAGATGTTGGGCCTGAATTGGGAAGAATGAATTGGGATGATTCAGTTGGGAAAAATCGGGATTTAGAACTTAATCCCAAATTCCGAAAACAGCATTATAAAAGGAAGATCACTCGTCTGGCAAAGCATCTTCAGCTTTTGACAATAACATCACCTGCAAAATCTTCTGTTCCTCATTCGATAACATTTTTGCTCCTCAAAGCATATCATTTAATTATCCAAAGTTGTGTTGGAGTTAATCCTTAAACCATATCCTCATGTGCCGTCCTTTATGATATGCTAGGCTTATAAAGTGTCAAAAGGGATGATATAATAGTTAGCTAGAGCAACAGTACAGCTACTCCAAAGCCAATGTGCTTAGTATATCATATTAATTCATTTGTTTCTATACATTCTCCATCTCTTAGGAAATTTATGGATGCCATTCCTAAAGAAGAGTATGTCTGTATACTGTATATCTGTATTATAGTCTGTAAGCTCTGATGGAGCCAGATTTTGGAGAATACGCTGTATGTAACAAAACTTTCCATTCAAGTGATTTCAATACTTCTTTGATTTTGCTATTTGATGTTGCATGCTGCAATATCAGCCAATATCGTATCTTTGAGCGTATTGTAGACGTTTTTCGATCAACGCACATTTTTTTTTCAATTTATGTGACACCCATCTTTCTATCTTTTGGCTCTTTTCAATTGCAACTTTTCTGCCAATTATTGTTGAGTTTGTATTGGGTCTTCATCTTTATCCAATAACTTCTGTAATTCAGCATCTTCAAACGTCTTCGACCTACCAGCACGAATTGTCAAAACTATGTTTCACATGTTCCTATGATGGAAGCATGCTCACCGAAAGTCTCTACCAACGAACCATGTTTTTCAGCGGCTTTTTTCTTTTGATGAAGCAAGTAATAAGAAAAACGTATATTAAATAGACTTTTGTAGTTTTGAAGTTAATGTCAAAGAATTTCTAGACTTATTGAAGAAGAAGATAAAAACATACTTTTTTTATTAAAATTACTTTTTAAAAATTTCATATAATCAAATAATGTTTTATTTCAGTGGAAAAAGAAAAATGTATGGAACCACCATGTAAACCAGAAGAAATTGAAGTACCAGACCCGATGTGTCCTGTATCCGATTGGAATGATTTCAGTCCTTGTAGCGCATCATGCGGAAAAGGAGTTAAATTCCGAACAAGATTATTACTCGTCGAACCCAGTTTACAACTGAAATGTAACTCAAGAGTTGAATTAATCCAACAAAGGCCTTGCATGGATTACGTGGATTGCACCTTCGACATGGCAACAGCCAAAAGGGTGTGCATGGAAGAACCAGTTCAAGGCCCATGCACCGGATACTTTAATAGATGGTACTTTGAACCTAGCAAGCAAATGTGCGTTCCGTTTGTTTATGGGGGATGTAGAGGAAATCGAAACAATTTCTTAACGGTAGATGAATGCAATGAAGCGTGCAAAATAATGAGAGGTAAATTGAATTAAATTTTTAAAAATTTTATTACTAAATCCTAATTTAGCACCAACATCCCCACCTCCAATCGATTGTATGGTTTCCGATTGGTCCCCATGGTCGGGATGTAGCGTTTCTTGTGGAAAAGGTTTTCAATACAGGCAAAGAATGATTAAAAGAGAGCCGGAAAATGACGGGAAACCTTGCCCGAATTTAACTAAGAGGAAAAAATGTATAAGAGCACCGTGTTTATAAAGAATTGCAACTTTATTTTTAATTACTTGAAAAAAATATTTTTTTTGTATAAATTGTTCTTAATCAATTGCACAAAATTAATTCATTACTATTTTTGTAGTAATTCAATTTCTAATAAAATTAACCTTTATTAATGATGTTTATTGCGTTTTCTTTGATATCTTCGTTTTGATATTTTGATTGGTCTAAAAAAGAATTATAAGATTAATAATTATTAATAATTATTGTTGCATTTTACCTCCGCCTATATTTTTTTACTGGTACACATTTATTTCCGATTTTTTTATGACCGGATTTACATGGAACAACCACAACAGACATTAAAGCAACATCCGTTTTTTTTGGTATTTTTAATTCAGAAATGTCTGTTAGTTGAGATTTGTGAATATATCGCCCTTGGGCCTTACAATATAGGCAAATCACCAAGAATATAAGGACAGGATAGAAACGCATTGTTTTTTAGGATTTAGCGTTCAAACACACTGAACTTTGTTCGTTTTGGAACCGTTGCGTGATTTTCTTATCACATATTATTCTTTCTTAACTATCATGTTTTTGTAATAAAGATATTTATAACTCATTACATCGAACTTTATAACTTAATTTCATAATAATTTAATATTTTTTTATTTCTTCAGTAACTCCAAGATGGAAAAACTTATTTAGTATCTAAAACAAAAAATGCAAAAAAATTTGTAAAACTCCGCATTGTAAAAATCGGACCATCGATTATCGAGATCCGATCCCTGCATTTCTATGAACAATTCGAACAAACATGAGGTAGAGAATAATATTGAGGAAGGAAATGTTGTACCATATTTATATAAAAAACACAATTATACTCTAAAAACTGCTTTTTATTGTTATTACATACATTGTAAAAACTAACAATGCAAACTAAAATTTGCATTCAATAAAATTAACCTTTATTAATGATGTTTATTCCGTTTTCTTTGATGTTTGTCGCTTTTTACCTCCAGCTAGGGTTCGGCGTGGTACGCATTCATTTTTGAATTTTCTGAAGCCGGGCTTACATGGAACAGTTACAGCAAACCCTAAAAAGTCGTCCGTATTTGTTGGTATTTCAAATTCAGAAGCATCCCTTTTCTGAGACTTGTGAATATATCGCCCTTGGGCCTTATAATATAGGCAAATCACCAAGAATATAAGGAAAAGATAGGAACGCATTGTTCTTCAGGATTTAGCTTTCAAACATACTAAACTTTGTTCGTTTTGGAACAGTTGCGTTGTTTTCTTATCAATATTATCCTTTTTTAGCTATCATGCTTTTGCAATAAAGATATTTACAACTCATTCTATCGAACTTAATAACTTAATTTCAAAATAATTTAAATATTTTTCTATAAAATTTCCTGCATTTCATTCTTATTTCTTCGGTAATTCCCATATGGATAAACTTGTTTAGTATCTACACATTATCTATAAGGGTATAATATATCCCTTGAGATTTTAGATAATCAAATTTAGAATATCAAATTTCATCATGAAGTCTAATGCTCTTAACGAACTAACTGAACAATTTTTTAGATTCATAGGGAAGATAAATTGCCACTCAAAAATCCGATACGATTGAGATGTTTCTTTGATCGACAATGCCCACTAAAGACACCCATTAGAACTCTAATACTGCTACGAGCGAGTCCTTTGATATTCCGGGGTTTGTCAGTGTGACAATTCAAGAAAACTGGTCCAGAGTAGGCAAAGTCTTCAGCCCACAGTCCAATCTTGTGCTTGGCCATCGTAAATAATACACCAACAACTTCATTGCCAGCAACTCCAGAGTGACCTGGAACCTAAATCAGAGAAACTCTGTTATCATCAGTGAGTATGTTTAAAGTTATCTTACAGCCATTAACCAGAGCCGACACCATTTTCACAGCGTGCAGCGCCCCATCTTATGTCATGTTTCTCACCCCCAACAACTCAGCAAATACTTCTGCCTGGAATACCGTACAAAAAGCACCCACTCTGTAAGCTAACTTGATTTGAAGTATCTGGCAGTATAATCTTGCTCCGACTCCTTCTGATGTATTTGATCCATCTGTGAACATGCAACGAACTGTCTAAACCAGACAAACTTTATTATTTTCAATCCAGGACTGCAAATCCGTTCAGGCAATTTAATGTGGCCTCGTCAAATCTGACGGCATTGATAGCGCAGTATCAATACCTATTGTATCTTCCAAAGCTCATTGATAAGACATGTCGAAACAGGTTTGAGCGTATTGCTTAAATCTGCAAATGGTAGTTCTGGCGACTTTCTTATATGCACATGCAAAGGAATTAGGCAAGTAGAAAATCCATTACTAGAGTTGAAGTTGTGCCAGAGATTGCCAATCCAGCTACCTGTTAAATTCTTGAAAACTTGCTGATAATGGAAGCCTGGCGGACTTTCCATACCATCTGCTCCATGTGATCACATGAACCACATTCACATAGAGCCACCTCTGTTTGTACAGAGGACTTGTCTTAGTTATTTTATAAAGGTTTAGATGTTACTATGAAAGGCTTGTAGAATCAATTCTAACTTTGATGATTCTTTTGTTCATTGTACTATTTAATTTTAACAAAATTCTCCACTATATCTTACGAGATGGCGTTACATGTCAATGTTCAACACACCCCTCGATCACAATTTTTCTTCATAAAAAAAATTTGAAATTGCTTAAAACATTATTCCTTAATGTAACAAATAAATCTTCACCTAATGGTTTTGTAAACATATCCGAGACATTATTTTAACTCATAACATATTCCATTCTTTGTCTTTTATTGCTTCATTAAAACTATCAGGTTCTTCATTATTAACATACATACAATAAGCTGTATATAATTTATATTCATTCAAGTAATCTGGTTTCTTTATTTTTCTCCCTGTTCTGGTTTCAGTAATCTTTTCATTTCCTGGTTCATCTTCCTCATCATCTCCATCCTCATGTTCGTAAGGTCCTTCTTCGTTCTTTTCTATTTCTTGCTCGTCTCTATTTTCATCTTTGCTTTTTAAATTCTCCTGTACCTTATTATCCTATTTTTAGCTTTGATGGTTTACATCATCTTTATCACATATTATATCCCTTGAAGTTATTATTCCGTCTTCTTGTGGATCCCATACTCTATAGCCGCTATAGTTTTTTCATTTTTAATTTCCCAAACACTTTTTTGATTTCTGTAAATTATTATTACCATACAAAATTTTTGCCGGTGAAATACCATTATTACAAACTGTTGGTGACCCGTTTAATTCATACATCGACGCTCTCACCAGTTCTCCCCATATTTCCTTTGGTGAATTCGTTTCTACGAACTTTATTCTCACACGATGTAATATCGCTCGATTCATTCTTTCTACTTTTCCATTCTGGTGTGGAGTGTATGGTACAGTATATAGTTTATCAATTCCTTTATTTTGTACTTTACATTGTACTTGTACAGCAGTATTATGTCTTCTCTAAGTAGTATCTCATCTTCTGCAAACAGTATTTAGTCTTGTGCAGTAATATTTTGTTTTCCAAGCAATGTTTAGTCTTGCACCGCAGATTTGTGTTGTCCAAGCAGTATCTGGTCTTCTGCAAGCAGTATCTATTCTTGTATAGCAATATTTCGTGTTTTCCAAACATTATCTGTTTTTCTGCTAGCAGTATCTAATTATATATCAGTAATCTTTGTTCCTCAAACAGTATTAAGTTTTGTACAGCTTGTGCAGCAGCATTTCGTTCTCTTCAAGCAGTATCTAGTCTAATACAAAAGTATTTTGCGTTCTCCAAGCAGTATCTGGTCTTCTGTAAGCAGGATGTAGTCTTGTGGAGCAGTATTTTGTTCTCTCCAAGTAGTATCTAGTCCAATACAAAAGTATTTTGTGTTCTCCAAGCAGCATCTAGTCTAATACAAAAGTATCTTGTGTTCTCCAAGCAGTATCTGGTCTTCTGTAAGCAGAATCTAGTCTTGTGTAGCAGCATTTTGTTCTTTCCAAGCAGTTTCTAGTCTAATACAAAAATATTTTGTGTTCTCCAAGCAGTATCTGGTCTTCTGTAAGCAGGATCTAGTCTTGTGCAGCAGCATTTTGTTCTCTCCAAGCAGTATCTAGTCTAATACAAAACTATTTTGTGTTCTCCAAGCAATATATGGTCTTCTGTAAGCAGGATGTAGTCTTGTGGAGCAGTATTTTGTTCTCTCCAAGTAGTATCTAGTCTAATACAAAAGTATTTTGTGTTCTCCAAGCAGTATCTGGTCTTCTGTAAGCAGGATCCAGTCTTGTGCAGCAGCATTTTGTTCTCTCCAAGCAGTATCTAGTCTAATACAAAAGTATTTTGTGTTCTCCAAGCAGTATCTGGTCTTCTGTAAGCAGGATCTAGTCTTGTGCAGCAGCATTTTGTTCTCTCCAAGCAGTATCTAGTATAATACAAAGGTATTTTGTGTTCTCCAAGCAGTATCTGGTCTTCTGTAAGCAGGATCTAGTCTTGTGCAGCAGCATTTTGTTCTCTCCAAGCAGTATCTAGTCTAATACAAAAGTGTTTTGTGTTCTCCAAGCAGTATCTGATCTTCTGTAAGTAGGATCTAGTCTTGTACAGCAGCATTTTGTTCTCTCCAAGCAGTATCTAGTCTTGTACAGCAGCATTTTGTTCTCTCCAAGCAGTATCTAGTCTAATACAAAAGTATTTTGTGTTCTCCAAGCAGTACCTGGTCTTCTGTAAGCAGGATGTAGGCTTGTGCAGCAGTATTTTGTTCTCTCCAAGCAGTATCTAGTCTAATACAAAAGTATTTTGTGTTCTCCAAGCAATATCTGGTCTTCTGTAAGCAGAAAGTAGTCTTGTGCAGCAGCATTTTGTTCTATCCAAACAGTATCTAGTCTAATACAAAAGTATTTTGTGTTCTCCAAGCAGTATCTGGTCTTCTGTAAGCAGGATCTAGTCTTGTGCAGCAGCATTTTGTTCTCTCCAAGCAGCATCTAGTCTAATACAAAAGTATTTTGTGTTCTCCAAGCAGTATCTGGTCTTCTGTAAGCAGGATCTAGTGTTGTGCAGCAGCATTTTGTTCTCTCCAAGCAGTATCTAGTCCGATACAAAAGTATTTTGTGTTCTCCAAGCAGTATCTGGTCTTCTGTAAGCAGGATCTAGTGTTGTGCAGCAGCATTTTGTTCTCTCCAAGCAGTTTCTAGTCTAATACAAAAATATTTTGTGTTCTCCAAGCAGTATCTGGTCTTCTGTAAGCAGGATGTAGTCTTGTGCAGCAGCATTTTGTTCTCTCCAAACAGTATCTAGTCTAATACAAAAGTATTTTGTGTTCTCCAAGCAGTATCTGGTCTTCTGTAAGCAGGATCTAGTCTTGTGCTGCAGCATTTTGTTCTCTCCAAGCAGTATCTAGTCTAATAAAAAAGTTTTTTGTGTTCTCCAAGCGGTATCTGGTCTTCTGTAAGCAGGATCTAGTCTTGTGCAGCAGCATTTTGTTCTCTCCAAGCAGTATTTAGTCTAATACAAAAGTATTTTGTGTTCTCCAAGCAATATCTGGTCTTCTGTAAGCAGGATGTAGTCTTGTGCAGCAATAGTTTGTTCTCTCCAAGCAGTATCTAATCTAATACAAAAGTATTTTGTGTTCTCCAAGCAGTATCTGGTCTTCTGTAAGCAGGATCTAGTGTTGTGCAGCAACATTTTGTTCTCTCCAAGCAGTATCTAGTCTAATACAAAAGTATTTTGTGTTCTCCAAGCAATATCTGGTCTTCTGTAAGCAGGATGTAGTCTTGTGCAGCAGCATTTTGTTCTCTCCAAGCAGTATCTAGTCTAATACAAAAGTATTTTGTGTTCTCCAAGCAGTATTTGCTCTTTTGTAAGCAGGATCTAGTCTTGTGCAGCAGCATTTTGTTCTCTCCAAGCAGTATCTAGTCTAATACAAAAGTATTTTATGTTCTCCAAGCCGTATCTGGTCTTCTGTAAGCAGGATGTAGTCTTGTGCAGCAATAGTTTGTTCTCTCCAAGCAGTATCTAATCTAATACAAAAGTATTTTGTGTTCTCCAAGCAGTATCTGGTCTTCTGTAAGCAAGATGTAGTCTTGTGCAGCAGCATTTTGTTCTCTCCAAGCAGTAGCTAGTCTAATACAAAAGTATTTTGTGTTCTTCAAGCAGTATCTGGTCTTCTGTAAGCAGGATCTAGTCTTGTGCAGCAGCATTTTGTTCTCTCCAAGCAGTATCTAGTCTAATACAAAAGTATTTTGTGTTCTCCAAGCAGTATTTGCTCTTCTGTAAGCAGGATCTAGTGTTGTGCAGCAGCATTTTGTTCTCTCCAAGCAGTATCTAGTTTACTACAAAAGTATTTTGTGTTCTCCAAGCAATATCTGGTCTTCTGTAAGCAGGATGTAGTTTTGTGCAGCAGCATTTTGTTCTCTCCAAGCCGTATCTAGTGTAATACAAAAGTATTTTGTGTTCTCCAAGCAGTATCTGGTCTTCTGTAAGCAGGATCTAGTCTTGTGCAGCAGAATTTTGTTCTCTCCAAGCCGTATCTAGTGTAATACAAAAGTATTTTGTGTTCTCCAAGCAGTATCTGATCTTCTGCAAGCAGTATCTATTCTTGTATAGCAATATTTCGTCTTTTCCAAACATTATCGGTTTTTCTGCTAACAGTATCTAATTGTATATCAGTAATTTTTGTTCCTCAAACAGTATTAAGTTTTTTACAGCTTGTGCAACAGCATTTTGCAACGACAGTCGGCCAGAAGGCCTGTTTATCGCCTGGAAAGTCTAGATCTGATACTTTTGATATGGTACAAGGGCACCACGTGAAGGGGCAGTCAAAACTACAGTATCAGTCCTAATTCAAGCCATAGGCCATGAATCCTGAGTATGGCAAAACAAGATTCACCGCACCCTCACCCCTATTTAGTATCTAAAACAACGCTGATTTTAGAGGTGTCTAAAAAGTTCTGTAAAGATTGGACTATATTAATTATCGAGCATTCTGATTATCCCCCAAATGGATAATCTGATCTATATATATATATATATGCACTTCTACGAGCAGTTAGGAGAAATGTGACGAAGGAAATGTTAGCCAAACTGTACCATATTTATAAAGAATTACACGTTGTTTTATTTTTTGTTTTGTAAATTACATGAAAAAAATTTGTATACATCATTTAAAAACATTTCTTAATCACTGGTATAAACGAAAATAAAATATAGAAATAAGTCTATTAGAACTAACTAGGTCTACTTAATTATATTATTTTATACTACATATTATAATATGTACAAATTTTTAAATATTCATGAGAAATTATTAATATTTTTTCAGAGATACTTACTTTGTACTTAAACAAAAATTACTTAACAAAAATTTTATGTATTAAAAAGAATTAAATCTTATGTTCACGATAAAAATTGGTCAGAACATCGTTTTTTTTATGACTAGAAAAAAGTTGTTTAAAAATCTTATTGGAAATGAATATTTAAAATAATTCTAACAAATTAGTACCTAAACCTAAAATTTAATCTATTGTTTGAGTTAATATTAATTTAAAATCTTATTTACACCATTAATTTAAAAAAATTAATTATACTTAAATAAAGTAAGTAAATAATAATTAATCACTATCAAACGAACCATACTCAGTATCTGTCCTAAAATTATTTTTTTCGCTTCCACTGCTTACACTTTCTTGACTTCTCCTCCTCCTTTGATAATTGGGAAATCTATTTAAACGTCTTAATAAAGCCTCATCGATTATCATTCGAGTTATATCAACTTTAAGTACTCTTTTCGATAACATTTTTTGGATATCTTGAGGAGATTCCGATCCAGACGATGATGTATCGATTATATCTCGAACCATTCTTTCCGGTTCTAAGGCACTTGGTATGTAAACTGAGATTTCTTCATCATTTTCACTTTCTTCGATTATTTTATCATCAAAAATTTCTTTATTCATCTTATCATTTTCAATTTCATCAATTATTTTATCTTCTTCATTCTCTTCGATAACTTTATCTTCCTCACTTTCTTCAATAATTTTATTTTCATCACTCTCCTCAACGACATTATCATCATTCTCATCATCACTTAATAAACTCTCTTTATCATCAAACATTTTATTTTCTTTACTTTTATCATTAAAATCGATGTAATTAAATCTACCAAAATCATCTTCACTACTTCCTAAACTCGAATTATCACTTTTATTCATTTCATTTTTATCACTCATCATCGTCGAAGAGTTTTCCTGCCCCGTATCCAACTCGGAATCATCAATTTCTCGACTATTTTGAGATATACTCGTATTTAAAGAGGGCGTAATAACTTCCGGGGATTCTTGGAATCTCAAAATCGGGCTCTCATTAATTTTTCCTTTTTGTATCAAGACTTTTACGTGAAAATCGCCGGTTGTTACTTCAGAGACGTGTTTTAAACTATTATTTGGGTGCTCGTTGTAATCAACCCGATAAAAAGACGTCATTTCTTCCGAAGCTTTATGATGAACGAAGTCTAATGAAGTATATCGATCTGATCTACACTCGCAACAAAAGTATTTAGCTAATAATTCGTGATGGGAAACGTGATCTCGTTCGAAATTCTCTTTTTCTTTTGAAACGCACTCAACGTCTTCTTGCATTGCGTTTAATAATCGTGAAACGGACCGTGTGCGTTTGCTTAATAACCGGCCGTCTTCGTCATAGCGTAAACAAGGGGTGTAATCTTTATCATCGTCGATTGTTGATTTGGTGGATCTCCGGCGCTTTCGTTTCGTTGGCCTAAAAACTTTTTCGACTTCTTTATCGATGTATGGGGTGTTTCTGTCGCTTGAATAATCGTAGTCAATTTCGCATGGAGTTGAATGCATCGGTTTTAATAAATCGGATACCCCACCGTCTTCCATTGAATCTCCATCGTCGAAATTTAGCTTATCTAAGTTGTGTAAGAAGAGTTTGTACGCCGAGGAGAAGCTTACGTAAGAATCTGAGTTAACGGAGTCATCGATTATTGTTTTAACCATGAAGTTTTTTATGTAAATGAGCTTGTTAAGGAGGAGGACGCAAGTGCTGCATATTCCGTGATCTTCTTTTAAATATTCTTCCTAAATTTTTTGAGGTTATGTTCACAAAACTTTTATTAATAAAGAAAATCTTACCACATCTCCGAAGAAACTTATAATGTAGCTTGTAATTGGCCTTTCGGTGCGCCCATAAATCTTGTAAATGTTAAATAAGCGCCGTTTTCTTTTGCAAAATAAACAGCTTAACATTGGTATCATGTTGTTTCTTCAATCGCACAATTTTAAGGGGTTAAATACTTCCAAATCTTATTTTTTAATCAGTTTTAATTCAATTATGTTAAAATTAACTTTAATTAATATATTTTGATGTATATTATATTTTAAATATGATTAATATAAACTAAAATTTTCTTAGGTTATCCGCCTTTAATAAGTTGATGGATCACTGTTTTACCGACACCAAAAATTTTATTCAAATTAATAATTTTCCAAAAATATTTTATTAATAAAATTAAATACTTTTAAATTGAAGTAAAAATAAAAAATAAGATTAATTACTATCAAAAAATTATATTATAAATCCAATATTTTTAGATTTCAAATCGACATAACCTAAAAAATTTTGACGTTTATTAACCTACAAAAAAACTACGAATTCTAATCAATCTTTTAAAAATGGTTAAAATAAGTCTTCAAATTAAAGCAAACTTGGAAAACCTCGATGAACTCTTCACGAATCACCCCGATTACAATTTCCTTTTAAAATTGAAATGTTTAAATTGTGGGGAAGTTTCAGATAAATGGCACGATGTTCAAGAATCCCAGACGTTCCCCACGAAAACAGGAAAATCCGAGACTCATTTTTTGGCTAGATGCAAACTGTGTGGAAGAGAGAATAGTTTGGATATAATTGAAGGAAGTAATGGAAAATATACCGGAGATGATGTTGGAAAGTTTAAATCGTTGGTAACTTTTGATTGCCGTGGAATAGAACCCGTTGATTTCCAACCGAGTGAAGGTTGGATAGCCAAAGTTGAAGAAAGCAATAAAACATTTAACGACGTTGATTTGTCCGAAAAAGAATGGGTGGAATACGACGATAAATTAAAACAATCCGTTGGTGTTTACGATTTAGAATCAAAATTTGTTAAGGTAAAATAAATTAAATAATTTCGTGTATTACTTCGTTTTATTACACAAAAAAAATAAAGGTAAAATTACACAATAAGTAATTTAGAAATCGTGCTAAAAATAACTTAATTAAAAAAAGCACCTCATCGTTACATTCATTTTTATTGTTTATATCTTTTTATGATTATGTGAATATATACAGATTAAAGAGGCAAGAAATCCCCCTTATTTAAAAATCTAAGAATAACTTACTAGCTATGAATAAAAAATAAATACAATGGGAATGTAAAAAAAAATATACAACATTGTACACGATTATCATACAAATTGACTTATTTAAGCAATAACAAATAATAGAAAAATATCCTAAAATAAGTAGACCTAAAAATTTACAAGAAAAAGGTGCTTGGTTCTTTTATGCAAAAAAGTCAACTTTAAAGAGGTGTAAAGATCAAGTTAACACAGCCTCGAAAATATACCTACATAAAATGATAAAAAAAAATTATTATTATCATTATTATTATTATTATTGCGATCTCCTTCCGTTTATTTTTTCACTTTTAAAATTTAGTAAAAAAATAATAAACGCTCTTGGTGACTGGCAGTCAACATTCTCCATCCCCTCTTGATACTCCAATATTGTAGTATGGCTCGGATACAAATTATTAATCCTAAAAATATCAATTAAATTTTTTTAAAATTCTATTATAAATAACTTACCAAAAGTCATAATCAACCACCACAACCAGCTATTGTCTTTTGATGCTAAATCGGTAGAGTGTTTCACGATTAACGTCCATTTAGCAAGGGATAACCCGAATCCTGATAGAGCACCGTAACGGGATGCGATTGTGTGACAGAAACACATTAATAAAAGGAAACCGATCCAGTTAAATATAAAAGCGACTAAAATTAAGGGATTAATGAATAATTTGTGATTGTATTGTTGTGTTACGAACCGAAAAATGCGGTGTAAAACATAAAATCGGTTCCCAATAGACTAGTATCTCCGTCTCCAGTCTCTTCCGCGTCCAAGCCAATGATTGTTCTTTGAGTACTTGGTAAAAATTCACTCTAAAAATTAATAAATAAATAAAATGTGAGAATAGAATGAAGAATAAAATAAATAATGTAACATTTTTGATATGAACATAGAAAATATTATTTCAATTGCAAGAAATGAATAACGTCTTGAAATAAATAATCTAAATTTTAAAAATTAATGTGAGTTATTGAACTTATAGATCAATAATAACAAGATCTATTACTTAATAGTGGCGTGCTGAATTATGATCTTTCAGATCACTCGTTGGTTTTAGCTAAATTGAATCTACAACGGGAGGGGGTGGTTCCTACATTTAAGACATATCGGGATTTCAGTAGATTTAATAAGGCGGTTTTCTATGACCATTTACAATGTTTACCCTGGCGCATACTTTACGAATTACATTCGTAATTGTAAAAAAAATTATCTGCAAAGGTTTTTAGATACTGGCAACGTGGCTGGGTGCTGGTCTGCGTTAAGAATGACTAATCTAGTTCAGTCCAGGCGCGGGGCATTACCTAGCCACTTTGCAGACGCTTCTGTCATTAATGATTACTTTGTTGACTCGATTCCCAACACGAATCATACAATTCTTAGACATACTTACACGGGCGTAAATGAAAACGTTAGTAGTATTCTTAAATTATCAACAGCATCGGAAGGTGACATTTTCAATATTTTGCATTCATTAAAATCCAATGCAACTGGCTCTGACCAGATATCTATTAAGTTGTTAAGGTGCTGTATGACATTTTTATTACCCCACATCCCTCACATTATTAATTGTTGTATTAACCCTCGTATTCCGGTGCCTGGGTCTATTTGGACCCAAATAAATTTTTGCGAGAAATTGTAATAAATAGATTTGTCGTTACTCAAGGAGTGCGTTAAGTTAGATCGGCGTCAAACGGACGTCCCGACGAAAAAATATGTCTCGACCATTTCTTTACAGCGCCAGGCGTCTGTCTGTGTAAGAGGCTATAGCGACAATACAATTGCCATTAAATTCTTGATTTAGTTCACAGAAGGTGTATTTTAGAGCAACGATCTACATCGAAAAATAAAATGTTTGCTAATTTTGTAAATAATAATGATGATTATAACAATGAAGTGTCTTCTGATGATGAATGTGCGTCATTGACTTTTAGTGATGCAGTACCAGAAGAAGAGGATTATGAAAGTGATGAGTTTAGTGGTGAAAATAGTAATAATATGTCACACTGTAAAGACCAAAATGTTTGTGGACGAACATGGAGATATATTTCCCCCACAAACAGAGATGCAGAATTTGGTAAATATGATGCTACACTCACAGCAAATTCTGAGGGTGTAGAAACCATGGAACAATGTTTTGATTTATTTATAAATGATGAAATCATGGACATTATAATTACTTATACAAATGAAAAAGCGGTTAAATATTATGAAATGTTTTCAAATAATATATGGAAGCCGGTAGACCGTGTTGAATTGAAGGCATTTTTTGGGATTTTACTAATTACTGGCCGTTTTCGGGAATCACGTGAAAGTAAAAAAGATCTATGGAAGAAAAAGATTGCTTATAGTTGACAAATTTATCGAGCATCTATGTCTCGTGATAGATTTACAAACATTTTACGATTTTTGCGTTTTGACGACTTTCAGACACGAGAAGAAAGAAAAATGACCGATAAGTTGGCAGCTTTGAGAACCATTATAAATATTTTAATAAGAAATTGCAGAGATAATTACCGAGCGTCTAATGTAGGCACTATTGATGAACAATTAGTAACATTTCGAGGAAGATGTCCATTCAAGGTGTATATGCCGAGCAAGCCGGGGAAATATGGGCTGAAATTATGGGCCCTATGTGACGCTACTACATATTATTGTTGTAATTTTGAAGTGTATTTAGGAAAATGCGGAAACACACCGGAGAAAGGACAAGGACAACGAGTAGTTAGAGTTCTTTCAGAGTTTTGGAAGGGATCTAATCGAACTATCACAACCGACAATTTTTTTACGGATATCTCACTTGCAGAGGATTTACTCAAAGATAACATATTTATAGTGGGAACAATGCGCAAAAATAGAAAGGATATACCAAAATCTTTGATAACAATATCCGGAAGAGCTCAATTCTCTTCCGATTTTATATTTTCTGAAAATCTAACACTTGTGTCGTATATCCCAAAACCAAGAAAATGCGTAGTTTTACTTTCGAGCGTTCATCGAGAACATGCTATTTCTGACGAAAATAATAATTACAAACCTAATATTATCAATTATTACAATTCAACAAAAAGTGGAGTGGATGTTTTAGATAAAATTCTAAGAGAATACACCTGCCGGAGATGTACACGACGTTGGCCTCTGTCGCTTTTTTTACATTATATAGACATTGCAGCCTATAATGCATTTGTACTATGGCAACTCAAAAATCCGGATTGGGCAACTGGTAACATAAAATCAAGAAGAAAACAATTTATAGAAAATTTGTCTGAACAGTTAGTTGCTGCAAACATAGATTCTAGAGCTAGAGCATTTGAAACCAATGCAGTAGTATTTTCGAGACACATTGTGGACGCCATCGAAAGTACAGGCCGAAAAATAAATAAACAAATGAGTACAACATTAGAAAAACGCTCAAGATGTAGCTTGTGTATTGGAAATGACAATAAATATAAATCAAAATGTGATGTTTGTCATATATATGTATGTAATATACATTCAACATGTACAAAAAATATTTTGTGTACAAATTGTAATGATTTAGAATAAATATTTTTTATGTAATTTTTTTAAAATTTTATTTTTATGTATTATTTTATATCCCTAATAATAGTTCACCTTTAAAATAAAATAAGTCAAAATCATAATGGCAAAAGCTTCATTTTTTATATTCTACGTAAACAAAAACTGTTCGGGTCTCGGTTGACCCAGGCACCGTCCGCAACGGTTGGCGAAACGTCAGTACTGCGAGGGTTAAGAACGGTGTTTTCCCTTCCGCCTGGAAACTGGCTGTTGTGCATTCGATACCGAAAGTTGCGAGTCCAGTACTCACATCAGACTTGCGCCCAATAAGTATCTTAACTGCAATGTCAAAAGTTTTAGAAAAAGTTGTTAATGTACAACTGCTACAGCATGTTGAAGTAAACAAGATCCTACCTAATGTTCAATCAAGTTTTAGGCGTGATCATAGCTGTATAACTGCTTTAGCGTGTGTTGTTGATGATATAAGCGCGACAGATCACGGCTGTATGACCATTCTCGTCCTGTTGGACTACACAAAGGCCTTCGATACGGTGAATCATGAGCTTCTGCTAGTAATTCTCAAATACTACGGTTTGGACATTTCTGCAATTTCTTTCTTTGAAAGCTACATGAGTAATCGACAACAATTCGTGCAGTTGCCTAACCATTGATCAACAGTACGGCAGCTCAAGTCGGGTGTAGCACAAGGTTCAGTGTTCTCTCCAACTTTGTTTTCAATCTATACAGCACCATTATTTAACGTATTTAAGCATAGCAAAGTACATTTTTATGCAGATGATACGCAAGTATACATATCTTACAAGCCGGAAGACCAACAACAATCTAAACTTATTGAATAAAGAGCTAAGAGAACTGGTATTAGCTGCTACCCAACATGGCTTGGCATTCAATGCCAACAAATCAAAAGTTATGGTATTCGGTCGTGGAATGGACGTGCAGCGGTATAGTGGAGATATTCAGGTTGTGCAATTTGGGTGTGGTACTGGATACGAATCTACGATTTCGGAAACACGTATCTACCATGCTACAAGGAGTTTATGCTAAGTTAAAATTTCTTTATCCTTCTCGCCACATCCTTGATGTTAATACTAAAAGCTTACTGTGCAACACGGTAATTTTATCAAAATTTAACGTTTGGAGATGTGGTGTATGGACCGAGTTTACTTAAAGTTGATGAACAACGAATTGAGAGAGCACAAAACGCCTGTTTGCGATTCATTTTTGGCATTGGAAGGTTTGAAAGAATTTCACATAAATTAGGGGAATTAAAATGGCTTAATATGTTTTATAGGAGACATCTTCACTGTTGTGTATTTTACCACAATATAATTCGGAGAGAAAAGCCCGAATACTTGTACCGAAAAATTCAGTACCGCACCGACATTCACAATTTGAATTTGAGAGCCCGCTCACCATACTGAAGTATTTAAAAGAAGTTATCATTATCAAATTGTAAAAATGTATAATAATCTACCCCGCGAAGCAATCCAGCTGGCAAGGATTTCCACTTTCAGAAAGCATATATTCGGTGTCTTATTTGATCAACAAATGGCTGAGTTAAGTTCTTAATTTACAATGTCCGCATCTGAATCTTCTGCTTTTTTTTTGTTTCTTTCTCATTGTTTCATAATCTTACGAGTTTTTAGTTTTAAGTTACAGGTTAAGTTGAGCAGTGCTTAGGCACTGAACTTCGCCTTTTTATACCTTATATGCCATGTATTTTTATTTATAATGTATCCAGTAATACTTTTTGTTATGTTGCAAGAATGCAACATAACATAGTTGTGCATATACATAGTTATCCAAAGATTTAGTTTGATAAGATAATTTATTTATTATTAATTTATTTATAGATAATTTTACTATTCGCGCCTTGTACGCGTTACTACGAAATTGTAAAATAGGCAGCATATATTTCAATATCACTTGTACACAAAAAATCAATAATGAGATCAAGAATTGTACCGCATTGTTGAAGACTTTTCGTCTGTAAAATATCGATTTGTAGTGAGCAAATTCTTTTACGTAGTGCAAGACCAAGAGGAAACCTGCGTTAAATCTTTTTAACCCTCGCCGTCCCGAAAGAGGGTCATTCGTGACCCGAAAACATGTTTTCAGGCTAACATTTTCTCATAATTATTTCCCCTTGTGATTTCCTCTTTTGAATTCTACTATTTAGTATTCACAAACAGTTTTTCCTATATTTCACATCAAATTAAAAATTAACAAAAGTGCAATTTGCAATTACTTTACATTGGGTCACTGTTGACCCGATTCTGGGTGTTGGTATTATGGTTATTACATACAAGATACTGACTAAAAACTTGTACTTTTTCGCTGCGCACGCATCTGTGTGGAGCAAAGTTGATGCAAAAACATTATTGTCTTGTGTGGTCTCGTGTTCGTGTGGACAAGTTCTCATTATGTCTTCTAATAAGGAAACTCTCACGGATGTAGAGCTTTTCAACGCTCTTCTGAATGATTCAGATGATGAAAATTATCGCGAGTTACCGCTAGACGAAGCATTTAGTGACGTGTCGGAAACCGAGGACGATATTGAAGTGTGTACCGAAAAAAACTGACGAAATCGAAGTTGACAACGACTCGCAAAGCACTAGTGAATCTAGCGACGATGAAGTTCAAGATGAGTCTGTATGTAATTGGAGATACATAGCGTCGAAATTAGGAAAAATGAGAGTCGCCGAATTCATTCGTAAAGTTAAATGTCTTACCGAAAGAAGCAAGAATGTTTCTTCTATATTGGATACATTCAGACTTTTTATATCAGACAATATCTTAGATCTTATTGTGAAACATACAAATAAACGAGCCAGAGAATTTGTGGATATCTACAATGAAGAACAACAAAATGCAGAAAATCCGAATAGGATGAAGAAAGAAAAAAGATAAATTAGCTCCTATTCGTGAGATGTCTGATATTTTTGCTCAAAATTGTAGAGATAGTTACTATCCTTCACCTTGGGGAACCATTGATGAACAGTTAGTATCCTTTAGAGGGCGATGTCCTTTTCGAGTCTACATACCTAGCAAACTCGGCAAGTACGCGATAAAAATTTGGGCACTTTGCGACGCAAAGACATTTTTTTGTTGCAACTTCGAAGTGTATTTGGGAAAAGTAGGAGATATAAGTGAAAAAAATCAAGGTTCAAGAGTTGTCAAGACCTTAGCACATCACTAGCATGGAAGTGGGCGTAATATTACGACTGACAACTTCTTTACAAGCATTCCTTTAGCACAAGAATTACCCAGAAAAAAACTCACGTTGGCACCTTGAGAAAGACTCGTAAAGATTATTCCAAAGCAATTATTGGACGTGAAAAAACGAGCGCTGTATTCATCTAATTTTTTGTTTACCAAAGAAATAACTTTAGTGTCCTACATTACAAAACCCAGAAAATTTGTCGTACTGCTGTCATCTTTACATCATCAGCACGATATATCCACTGCAGAAAATAAATTCAAGCCAGAAATGATTTTGACATACAATAAAGCAAAAAGTGGTGTTGACGTTTTAGATAAACTAGTGAGAGAATACTCATGTAAGAGAAGCACGAGGAGGTGGCCCCTACGATTGTTTTTCAATTTTATTGACATTGCTCAAATTCATCAATAAAATTTCGAAGAAAACTTTTTCTAGAAGAACTAGGAATGGAGCTTAGCAAACCCCATATCTCTAAAAGGTCTAATCAAATTATAGACGATGGTCGAGGATTTTCAAATATAGTGTTCGCGGCCATCGAAGCTTCAGGTGTGGCTGTTCGTTCGTAAAAGGCAGGAAAATCCTGTATCGGGTACCAAACGTGGCAGATGTCATACCTGTCGCGGCAACGACAATAATTACAGTACCAAATGTAAAAGTTGTGGACGGTTTGTGTGCCCGAAGCACAGCAAAACGACTCAAACTGTCAAAAGAACAAATTGTAATAGTTGTCGACGAAGATCTACAGATATTGACGAAGATGGTGAACCATAATTTTTTTGATGTTGAACGTCAATAGCATATATTAGACCGTTTTCTAAGTTAGGCCACTGTTTACGAGTAAATTTGATCTCCATTGTTACTTTCTGTTTGAGTTTGAATTTAAGATTTTTTATCCTTCGACAATAGGCTAGCAATAGGCAGTGGCAATTCCTAGCTTGCCACTGCTAAGTATGTTACACTAAGTTTGTAATTTTTTAATAATAAATAGATATAAAATGTATTTAACGTTTCAAAATTTATCTATACTATAATGTAAATATTCAGTAAATATCACAAATTTTGATATCTTATTCTGACATTAACAGTTTTTAAATAAAATTAAAGTTTACTGAATATTTACAAATCATATAACCTTAATTATTAAGTGGGTCAGCATTGATCCGGCTTAGGGATTTCATGTAAGTTTATTATTTTGGGACGAAGAGAGTTAAGAAATTTGTTTCAAAGAGTATATTAAAAATAATTGGCAAGGCATTCAAGTGGAGACATATTCTATTAAATGTTAAATTTTTAGAAAAAAAGTTGTTAGTTAATAATAAATCTGAAATTTAAATTTGTATTTTAATTCATTATTTTAACATGCTCGATTATTATTACTAAATTTCAACGTAATTGTTAAGGTCACATACTGCTAATTTTGTTCTTCTATTGTATATATTTTAAATAATTATTGTTAATTGTGTATTTCATGTCTTTTCTTGTATGTATATTTTCATGTAAAACCCGTTTTGTCGTTTTATGTAAAAGTTTGTCCGTCGAAAAATAAACTCTCTTTGTCGTCCAGTTTTCGAGTTATTACAAACCTTACCGAAAGACTTGGAATTAGAGAAAATCAAGATTAATTAGCAAGTATAGACAATTTTATTAATTTCAAACACAAAATCATAATAATAATACCCCAACCAAGAGTGAACTGCATAGCCAAAAGATGCAGAAGAAAGATGCAGAGAATTAGACGAAAGCATATCAGTGCGGAAGGAGGAGGTGACAGCAAGGGAGGAATATAGACAAAAGAAAGGAATTGATAAGAGTGATAAAGAATAATAAGGAGAGCAAGTGGAAAAAGTTTGTGTGATGAATTAAAAAACAACATATGGAGAACGGTGCATCAGATTGTAAGGAAACGAATGCGAATGAGAGCGAGAGAGAGGTTAGATGAGGAAACAGTGGTAAACCAATTCAAAAAGTTATCAACAACTAGAAATGTTTACCATAGAAGAACTTAATAACATTCTGAGTCAGCTTAAAAGACAAAAAAGCAGCAGGAGAGGATAGCATAACTAATGAAGGGAAGATGAAAGAAGTATGGATGATGGTGGCCTACGCGGATGATTTGTCGGTCGTGGTGAGAGCGGAGTCTGAAGAGACGATAATATATTGATGTTATATATGAATATTGTATAGGAGAAGTGGTAGAGAATTTGGGAGAGCTGGGCATACAACTAGAGAAAGATAAAACTGAGATACAGATTTTAGAAAGAAGAAGAAGAAAGCTGTAGACAATAGTTTAGAGTAGGCTAACAAATCATTAAAAGGTCAGAATCGATAATGTGCTTAGGAATCCATTTAGACAAAGATCTACGTATGACGGCGCTTATAAAAGTCTTTGAGAAAGTTGAAAAAATGTATAATAACTTAACGCGGTTGATGCCTAAAAAAGGAGGTCCATTGGCGACAATAATAACATCGGACACTTTATACGGAGCCCCAGCTTATAGTATATTTAAATAGATATAATAAGATATATTTTAAAATGTATATCGCACGATAGCGATGAGAAAGGCTGTAGGTACACTGGCTGGACACGCGTCTATGGAATTGTTGGCCTGAGAAAGAAGTAGAAATTTGAAGACAAAGGGAGAGAAAACAGAATAGAACAGATAAGACATGTATACAAAGTGACAAGAGAGATGGAACTATTATGAGGGATGGGCAAAACGGTGTATAAAAGATGTAAGAGAATAGCATAGCAAAGAGCCTTGTCTAAACCTTTATACCACCCAGGTAATTAAAGGACATGCAAGTACGCAGTATACTTCCCGAAGATAAAGAAAAGTGAGTTGGACAGCTGTCAATTTGGATGTCAAGACGACGGACCCACCTCGACACACAATTTTTGAATTTTGTTGCTTCGAAAAAAAGAGGATATAAACGATCACGGAAGTGGGACAATCTGTTATAGAAGAAAATGTAGCCGACCTTCTTGTGATGAAGAATCATGATGAATCAGCTGTGATGTGTAAGCTGGTCCGAACTGTGAATATCCAATAGGCAAGGAATAAAAAGGGAGTGTTTTTTAGTGATATAACCAGCAAGAGGTCGGCACAAAAAAATCCCTGTCGCGGGCGGAGTCCTACACTCCTGGTTAGATAAAATTTCCTATCATGTGCACATCTGACTGGGATAGTGCATAAAGCATTTTTCTTCTCCTAAGTACAAAAAGAGTGTTGGGTTGAGTTATGCTATCAATCTTAACCGGGCTAACTCAACCCAACCCAACCAATCAGTTGAGATTACTTCTTGTTTACGAAAGAAGTATTTTGTATTATGTACGTTTTCGTAGTCGACGGAGACTGTTTTTTCCTTAAAATTATTAATAACATTGAAGATGTAATCCCAACTAGCTACTTAGCATAAAATATTGTTGGCATATTGTTAACTAGTTGGGTTAGGTTAACACTAGAGGTTTGAGAAACAGAGTTTGAGGAAGAGATATCAAACAGTACATACTGTTTGTTCATTATGTTTATTAAATTTTATGTGTTATTCAGCTTTTTTTCCCAATTCAGTTATAGCATCTACAGCAAACGTTTTTTTTTGAGAGCACATATCTTGAATTTTTTCAGACCTAATTCAGCCTTTTGGTTTGAGAGCTGTTGTTTGTTGTTTGAGTCCGTCACAATTCAGCTTTTTCAGCACCCAACACCTATAGGTATTAGAAGAATAGTGTGAAAATATTTGGTCTAAACTAGTGATGGAATAGATAGTGGTTATCCAGTATATCTATCAGACCATTACATGTAACTGTCAGTTAAAATTATAACAGTTTTATATCATATATTTGCATATTATAATATAGAAGATTTGGTGACGAATTTAAGATTTTGCTGATGAAAAACGTAGGTTATACCTTTGCGTTCGGTACCCATATTGACAGATTGTAAGCAGTTTGTTATAGTTTGATAGCCTATTATTTTTTTATTGACAATGGTGGTTTTGATAAAATAGATATTGGTCTATAATTATTGAGCATGCCCTTGTCACGTTTTTTGTATGTAGGTGTTATCTTCATCAAATTGTACTCTTTCGGAAAAATTCTCTCCGCTAGATAATTGTTTATGACAAAACAGAGATGTTTGCTAAAAATTGGTTTATCCTGTTTTTATTACCTTTGTGGTCAGTTCGTATATATCTGTCGTATTTTTTTGCTTTTTGCTTCGTTCATTAATACAGTTGGTCGAAGAGTTCTTCTATGTCACCCGGTTTGGGAAAAAACGGATAAGTTTTTGACATTTAATGCTGGATCTTTTGCTGGTGTTTCCTGGATTTTTCAGTTTCTCGTTCAGACAAGGTTCCAGGCCGACAAAATTCCTCTGGGAACGCATTTGGACAGCATTTGATAATATATTTGTTATATTTGTTGATGTCTTGAAATAAGGTTTTAATAACCTCTATGTTTTTCTGAGTGTAAATACTATTCATGTTTATTCATGTTTCAACAATTCCTCAATTTTGCCTTATGAATTGTTTCGGTCTTGGTTTAAGACGACAATATTTGTTGGGTATTAAGATAAACCCCCAAAACAACTTTGATAAAATTCTACACAACAAACGCATCATGATATGTCAATTAGATAAAGTACCAGTGTTGGCAAATTTGAATATTATATTTATCGTAAATGCACGGGAAGTTAATCGCTTTTTGCAAAAAAAAAAAACGAATTGACCACCTCATAATTATGAGGTTTTAACATTTTTTGAGTCTTGGGGAATAGAAAATATGCAGATATTATTAATTATATGCATTCTAGAGATGATTTAAAAGGCTTTTCGTATCAAGTGATTCTTTCTGTCATTTTTAATTTTTAAGATATAACCCATTTTGATGCAAAATATGATAAATTTGAGGTTTTTAACGATTAATGAATCTTACGTTGATAACAATGAATAATACACCAATATTATTAATGATAAGCATTCTTACAATGATGTAAAAAGTTTTTTGTTTCAAAATATTTAAATACTCAAAAAATGTTCAAAATATTGTATTCTAGGGATGATTTAAAATGTTTTTTTGCCTCAAAAGATTCTTTGTATACAATCCCTTATGATGAGAAAGATATCAAATTTGAGGTTTATAGCGATTATTGAGTCTTTACAATTAATAATACACAAATATTATTAATGGTAGGCATTCTTGGTATGATTTGAAAAGTTTTTTGTCTGAAAAGATTTATCCATCATTTTTAATTTTTGAGCCCCTTTGTCAAGATATAACGGGTATAGGGAATCCGTATAGGGAATATATCTTTTTAGGGAATTCGAAGCCACCATTCGTCTTATATTAAAGTACCCAAGCAAAAGGAGGACCGATGAAATACTTGTACCAATTTGTACTATACAAAGTTCATCTTTCGTAGCATAATTTCGATGTGTATGAACACTTTTGTGATATTATAATTGAACAATTTCGAAAAAACGTTAGTTTAATAAGTTATTTTGTTAAATTTAAGGCTGTTTTGTTGTATAAATTCTTAAAAAATAAAAAATTATGTAGTATGGCAACGAAAAATACTGCTACTTACAACCCCATCATATAATTGATGGGGTTGTAAAATATAATATGTTAAATATAATATAATATGTAAAATATAAAATGAATATATTATTACTTTTGTAAAGCTTTGTGTAATTGAATGTAATCGCCTCTTTCTTTGATATCAACATAATGTTGACATATTATCACTACACCTGTTTATGAGTCAACTTATGGCTTAAATTGCAACCATATACAAGTAAACTGATTTCATTAAAATTCTTTTATAATCAATAATGAGTCATTTCAAATTATAAAAATAGCAATGGTCTCAAATTATTTCCATATACAACTTAAAATTTAACTTAAAATAGCAAAGGAATAAGTTAAAATATGCAGATTTGAGACTGAAACATCAGAAATATCTTATTTAGTAATTCATAAAATTGATGAACTATTTGTTAGTTAAAATTGGGCTAAATATTATGTAATAATGGACATAAATATGAAGATCATCGAACCGATATTGTGTTGTTGATCGATAACTCGAGCGAAATCTGACAATGGGGTTTCTGAAAGGGCCAATAGGAGATATCGGACCGATAACTATATCGCATGTAACAAGCACCTATATCGTATGTCAAAAGTGATAGTTTCTATTTTCTAATTTATATTTATATAAGTATTTACGTAATTAAACATTGTGCATTACTTTAAAATTTTAAAAAGGAGATTTTCTTGCCTATGGATGAGAATGCGATTAAAACGTAAGACGGTATTACTTTCAATTTCTGCATGTATAGTTTTATACAATATCTGCATTGGAAATGTTGCCATATTTAAAGAAGGCATTGAGGAAAATATTAATGAATCCGTTTATTTGCATTGAAGGAATTTTTTGGGATTTTACTAATTACTGGGAGAAAATGTTACTTAAATTCATGGGCATTTTACGACTTCTGCGTTTTGATTGCTTTCATATAACACGGAAAGAAACAAAAAATCCTGGAAGAAAGTTAAAATTTGGCAAAAATATAATTACATGTATTAGGTAAAATTCGAACATCTTCTCAAAGAATTGTATATCAAAAGAATTCAGGTCGATTTTATCAATTTCAAGTTCATCCAAACACCCATACACTTAAAATTCTAGACATTAACCAAATTCGCCTATGATGATTCATTATGATAATAGTTATTTTGTCTGTTTTATCATGTTGAGAACCGAATTAGAAAAACTTTATTCCCTTTTGAGATAAAGATTATTTTAGGTAACCTAATTTTTTATGATTTTTTTGAAATTGTCTACTTTCTCGGACCTTGAAAATATTTATTCGTTTTTGAGATATAAATCATTAAATTCAACGTGAACATTACATTTATGGCTATCTTAAGATAATTGAAAAGTTAACCAAAGATCGAATGTTTGAGATATTTTAATGATACATTCAAAATTTATAGAGGTAAGTGTCCATTTTGTCATGGTGAGAACCAAATTAGAAAAACTTTATTCGTTTTTTGGGATAAGGAATATTTTAGATAAGCTAATTTTTTATGATTTTTTTCAAATTAATAATCTTGTTTTAAAAAATCACGAAAAATCGTACTCTTACTTAAGATATCTTAATCATTATCTATGATTTATAGAGGAAAGTGACTACTTTCTCGCGATGAAACCGGATCTTGAAAATATTTATTTGTTTTTGAGATATAAATCATTAAATTCAACGTGAACATTTATGGCTATCTCAAGTTCATTAAAAATCATCAAAAATCGAATTCTTGAGATATTTTAATGATATATTCAAAATTTATAGAGGTAAGTGTCCATTTTGTCAGATGGACACTTACCTTGATAAAGATTATTTTAGATAACCTAATCTTCAAGTATTAAAAATTAGAGTATTAAGAAAGCAAATAAATTGTGTATATTGTCATTTGATGAAATGGCAATACGTGAACATTTCCAATACAATAAACACAAAAATAGAATGGAAGGTGTTGAAGATTTTGGGAATGGCAATAGAACACAATATTTAGCACAATATGCTTTTGTATTTATGTACACTTGCTCTTTATTTTTCTCGAAATAGTATGCCTGCTGATAAACTAGGACGCATATTGACAAACATTATAAGTGTTCTAACTGATAATGGCATTCCAGTAATTGCCACAGTTTGTGATATGGGTACAGCAAATGTGAAGGCGATGAGGAATCTGGGTTCCATGTAGACAGGTCCTGTTGTCATAATTGGAACCCAAAAGGTTTATACTATGCTAGTGCCCTACAATTGACCTTCTGACTTCAAGTTTTCTTCTTCTTTTCTCGTGGATTATGTAGACGACCTGGCTGTTTTTGCTGCATTGGACAAGAACTTTTCTGCTTGTTGCACTCGACATGCGTCGGCTTCGATGCAGAAGCTGTAACAATTTGCACCAATTTTGTTTTCAAAAATCTTCATTATTTCCATTATAGGTAACATCCCATCATTATACATACATACTGAAATGTGAGTTGTATAATCCCAAAATCGTCTTGCCACTAGATTTTGCTTTGGGGGCTATTGACCAGACTGTCGAATTGAAGCTACCATTTCAATACAGTTTCATCTACTTCATATTATACTCTTTGCCAGATTATTTTAATTTTTTAGATTTTGGATTTTCTTACATTAAATTTGATATCCTCCACCTCTTAAAAGCTACACGGAATATGTTTCAAAAGCATAATGTTATATTACCAACTGTGACGCTAGAGAATATTGTATGTAGTTCTAACATTACGATGGAAGCTAGATGGGCCGACATCATAAGCGCTTTTGAAGAGGATGAAAATAATCCCTCTAAATTTAGATCTCTTAGAAAAATAAAAATAAGCTGTTTAAGATTCTTACGACAGACGGCGATGACGGCACAGACAATGAGCAAATCAATGTCTGTTTACATATATAATTTAGTAAGACAAGGTAACAATCTTCATTCAGCTTACCTATATTAAAGAAAAGTTATGTACTATTTTTTTCGATAGGTATACTACCATCAAGAGCTATTACTACAGCTACATTTGTGGGAAAAATTGATGAACACTGATAGCCTGAATGGCATAAAACAAAGAGGTCCAGATGGAAAGCCGTATAGGTATGTGGTTACCTCGCGTTAATTACTTATTTTTAGTTAACTTGTAAAAATTCACATATTCCGTGTTTATGTACATGATATTGGGTATTTGTATAAATTTTAAATTATTACTATAAATGTTATAGATGTTGTGTTACTAAAAATACGACTCATGAGGAATTTTGGACGAAATCTATCGACAAGATTCAGAAATGGTGAATCGTTGAATGTACAGTCAATTCTCCTATAACGCGGTACTCTTAGAACGCGGTTTTCATATAACGCGGAGCTGAAAATGCGACAGCCCTCCTATAACGCGGTACTCTCAGAACGCAGTTTCCATATAACGCGAAGCTGACAATGCAACAGCCCTCCTATAACACAATACCCCTACAGCGCGGTTTCCGTCAACAGCACCCCATAAGTTCCTTCCGCGTAGCCTAAGAATGTTTAGCCTATGTTTAGTTCGTTAGGGCCTATTTGAATTATAAGTGACCAAGTCTTTCTAAAAATTTTTCTGCACCGTCCGTTCGTTCAGTTTTTTGCTGCTTAATTTGTGGTTTATAATTGGACAACATTACACAATACTGTAAGTAATATTCTTCATTTGTTCTTATATAATAATAATAAAGTAATTATTAACCCTAGATTTCCATCATGTCAAACACGAAAGAAACAAGGAAAGGGTTAAAAAGAAAGTTTATATCTCTTGAAGATAAAATCGAAATTCTAAATCGTTTAGAAGGTGGGGAAAATCTATCGTCGGTTGCAAAATCAACCAAGTTGAATGAATCTACAATTCGAACCCTAAAGAAAAATGCAGACAATGTAAGGAAAACTGTGGCACAACTCGCACACGAAATTCTAATATGGTTAAAATGGAACGGGCGTTAATGATCTGGTTGGAAGACTGTATAGCCAAAAAGATTCCTATCAGTGGAAATCTTATCAAGCAGAAAGCACTTAAAATCTATGAGCATTTAAGGAATATTGGGCATTTTTCTGCAGAGCTAGAAAATCATTGGTTTGTCGCGAGTAAAGGGTGGTTTGAAAAACTAAAAAAGGCCTCAGCAGATGTTGAGGCTGCCGAGAATTATAAGCTGGAATTAGCTAGAATTATTAATGAAAGAGGCTATTTACCTCATCAGATTTTTAACGCCGATGAGACGGCATTATATTGGAAAAAACTACCATCTAGGACCTTCATTTTGAAAAATCAAAGGCGTGCTCAGGGGTTTAAACCTTCAAAAGAAAGTGTCGCCCTTCATATGTGCAGCAATCTTTCAGGGAGTCTGATGATAAAACCTATGATAATAAATCGTTCTTCAACTCACCGTATTATGAAAAACATTAATAAGACCGAATTGCCTGTATTCTGGCGATCTAATAAGAAAGCTTGGATGACCCAAGATTTATTTAAGGATTGGTTTTATAATTGTTTTATCCCGGCAGTTGAAACCCATACGTTGGAAAAAAATTTGTATTTCAAAGTTTTATTGGTTCTTGATAACGCTGGTTGCCACAACATACAACTGGATCATCCAAATGTAAAAATTGTCTTCCTTCCTCCTAACTGCACGTCATTAATACAACCTTTGGACCAAGGAGTCATTCTAACTTTAAAAATGTATTACACACGCAAAGTTTTCCAAACCATTTTCGACAGATTAGAAAGTAGTGAAAATAAAACCCTTACTCAAGTTTGGATGGAATTTTCTATTTTAGATTGTATTAGAACCGTGTCATCGGCTTGCGCGGAAATTAAACCATCAACGCTTAATGCGTGTTGGAAACCCCTTTTACCTGAAATGGTTCAAACAATACAAGATGATTCTACAATTTCACTCCCAGTTACAGAAATAGTAAACATTGCTTCTCGTTTAGGCGATGAAGAATTTACAACAAATCATCAGGATGTAAGAGAACTCGTACTCGGGGAAGAAACTTTAAATGAGGATGAATTGATGGATTTAATTGATGGACCCACCTCAAATCCATTGGTAAACGAAAATAAGGAAATCGAATGGGTGCCAAATGTCGATTTACAAGATGTGAAAAAAGGGCTAAATTTGGCTAAAGAATTAGAACTCCATTTCATTCAAACTGATCATTCAACGGTGCGTAGCGCAAAGTTTAAAAGAGAGTTAAGAAATTGCTTAGCTCCCTATAGAGAGGTTTTAGTGGAGTTAGAAAAAAAAGCTACAATCGAAAACCAATGTGCCAGATGAGGAAGACATTTTGCTTATTAAAAGAAGACGAGTTAGGCGACTCATATTATCTGACAGCGAGGATGGGTGTTGAAGGATTAAATTTTATAAAATCTTTCTTGTTTTTGTTGGAAAACAGTTTTTCAGTTTAGTTTTGGTATCATTTCTTTATATAAACTCTTCAATTCAATAAAAATAATTTATAATTTATCTTGTCCTTATCGGTCTCCATATAACGCGGTACGAATAATGTGATTTGTACTAATTCTGCGTTTCTTATAGCGCGGTTTCCATACAACGCGGTAGACGGTTTCCATAGAACGCGCTACGAATTACCCTGGTTTGTACGGTTAAATCCGAGTTTCTTATAGCGCGGTTTCCATAGAACGCGGTACACACTCACCGCGTTGTAGGAGGGTTGACTGTATATCTATCTGTCTAACTATGTTAAAATATGGTTAATGGTTTTTGTTGTTATTATAAGTTTCTAAGTTTATTTCCTTGAATTGTAGGCAAACACAATAATAGATTTACAGGGAGGAAACCAGACTAACTTAAAGCCATAGATGCATTCAAAAATTGTTATTCTTAAAAACATTAACATTATATGAGTTATAACAATTTGTTTTATTATGAAATGTTATACTAATTTTATCTAATCGGTAATTTTAGTCATTTATAAATTGTAATTATAATTTAAATATAAAATTTTGAATCGCCAATTTTAGGATTTTTCTTTATTTTGCATTGAAATTGTAAAATTATAACTTCTTGATTTGATTCGAAATGTATTTAGCTTTCATTAATATAAAAATATTTTTGATTGTGCTTTTCATGAATCTATTAAGCTATTTATATTTAGCGTAAGTCAAAATAATTAGCCTAATAGACCAATAAATAACAGATTTCAGTTCTCTGTGATCACCATCCACACAAAACAGAAACCGCTTTTTTTTGAATATTCGTAATAAGTCTTCAAGTTCTTCTACCGATCGAAACTATGTTGGTAACCTACCTTAGGGTCAGATTTAGATCTCGGGGATTTCCTAAATTACTTAAACTAATTGTAAGCCCAACCAGAGATGTGTTGCTAATCGTTATTCCATCGTGTTTAACTAGTGGTGTTGCTTGTACGTTTGTTTTAGTGGTTGGGTTTTGTGTTAATAGTCATTTTAACTAAAAAGTTTATCATGAGGTGAGTTAATTTTTGGTTTACGATGATGCTTTCGTTTTACTTTCTTTTATTTTAAATTAATTTTAATGCTAGTTCTAGCGAATATGAATCAAGTCCAAAAGAAAAGAAATGCAAAATTAAGTACAATCAAAAGTACATAAAGGAATGGGGGGCTCAATTTAACTGGGTGGCCCCTGGTCGTATAAAAAGCGAAGCACATTGCAAATCTTGCAACAAAACAATTATTA
This sequence comes from Onthophagus sagittarius, assembly GCA_036711965.1. NCBI lineage: Eukaryota > Metazoa > Arthropoda > Insecta > Coleoptera > Scarabaeidae > Onthophagus > Onthophagus sagittarius. Next base: position 34,861,942 of record JASERS010000005.1, read on the forward strand.
TTTCATCAGGAAAGATACAATTAATAAGACATGAGAACAGTCAGGGTCACATTAGTTCGGCTAAAGCCGTTGTTAAGCAAACAAAAATAAATACATTATTTTCAATTTCTAAAAAACCAAATGGGGCAGCAAGAAAAGCGGATTTGTATATCGCGGCTTTTATAGCAGAACACAACCTCCCATTCGCTATAGCTGATCACCTTCCCAGTTTAATTAAAGCTGTGTGTACGGATTCTGACATTGCGAAAGAAATTAAATGTGGAAAAACAAAAGCGACTGGCGAGCGACGGATCTGGGATGCACTAAGCACTTATGTTTGGTTGCCCGATATTTTTCCGGTAAAAAGTAAGTAAATGCGCTTTTCATGCACCTGTTCGGTACTTTAATGATATAAATTTGTTGTTATAGGGTACAAGATGAATTTCTAACACTGATCCAGTTAAAAGAGGCAACTGCAGAAAAAATTTACAATCATATTGTCCATTTCTTCAAATGTGCCAAAATACCATATCAGCAAAATATGATAGGTTTAGCATGTGACGGCGCAAATGTAATGGCTGGTGTAAGAAATTCTGTAGTAGTTAAATTTAAAAACGATGTCCCTAACTTATATTTTTTTAAATGCATATGTCACAGTTTCAATTTATGCGCTTCTTATGCCTGCGCAAAGTTGCCTAGCGAAATCGAACAATTTTCTCGGGATGTATGTAATTATTTCGCAAATAGGCCAAAACGAGTAGTGCTTTTTCAAGAATTTCAAAGCTTTTGTCGTATTAAACCCCACAAAATTTTGCATCCGGCACAAACGCGTTGGTTGTCTTTAGAAAGCGTCGTATGTCGATTAATTGAGCAATTTAATGCATTAAAGTTATATTTTATAGATGCTTCGACAGCGGATAATTTTATCAAAGCGACAAATATATTAGAAAGAATGAACGACCCAATCACATATCTTTATCTTTTGTTTCTTGAGCATGCTTTATCAATATTTACCAATTTAAATAAAGAGATGCAATCAACAAAACCACAAATTCATAAATTATTTAACAGGGTTAAGTCGTTATATAGAACTTTATTAGATTTCTTTATAAAAAGATCAGTCTTGCAAACTAAACCATTACTAGAAATTGATACAAAAAACAGCGACAATTTTAAGGAGCTTAACAATATATATTTGGGAGCCAAAGTAACTTCATATTTACTTCAAATTACTGTAAATAGTGAAGATGTACATACATTTAAACATAATTGTTTGTTGTTTTATATTGAAGGTGCAGAACAGATCAAACAGCGATTTAATTTTAACTGCAAAATCCTGCAATCTATGAATTTAATAGATCCGGAGATAATACTAAATAGCGATGAAGAATCTATTGTGCCATTGTTACAATTATTTCCCAATTTAGTAACTTCTGAAAATATTCAGAAAATTGATAACGAGTGGCGTCTTCTTCGTAATTCAATGTTCAAATATAATGAAGAAGAAGGTATTGAAAAGTTTTGGTTAGAAGTAAATGCCGAAAAATGTGGTGACGGAAATGGCGTTTATTCAAATTTAACATCTTTTGTATTTAGTGTACTATCTTTACCACACTCCTCCGCAAATGTCGAAAGAGTATTTTCTCAAATAAATTTAATGAAGACCAAGCAGCGTAATTGTTTGTCAACAGCTTCAATTATAGGTTTATTGCATCCAAAAAACTACATAAAAGAAGAATGTTTTAATATAAATATTGATAGTTTCATATTATCAAAACATAATATTATTTATTATTATCCCGAATAATAATAAATAATAATAATAATAATAATAATATGTATTCTAAATCAGAATATTTTTCTGATTCCGATTGATGCGCCATAATTATCTTTATTCATGTAAATAATAATATTAATAAATATAACATAATAAATGTTGATATTATTGTTTCTACCGTTTTTATGTTCAAATCTACCGCTTTTTCTGAACCAAATCTATCGCGCAACCAGCATGCCACCTGACAGCACTGATATAGATTCCATTTTTGCCCCTTACTGCCCTCTACTATTGTGTTCCATTATAGTAAGAAAGTAAGTCTCTCGTCTGGTATAGTATGTGTTTATCATTATCATTAATAAAAAAATTAAATATTTTTTGACCAAAAATTGGAATTTAATTGGTAAGGCAAGCGGTTAAAGAACCCTTATAAAGATCACCAAAAATTATCCAAATGCGCTTTTATCACATAAAAAATCCAGTTAAATTTGTAATGGTTTAATTAACACGTCGACAAATGGGGCCCACTGGCCAATAGTTTTTTATTTTAGAATCTTGTAATTATTGCTCTACAGATTCAGGAATTAACATAAATTATTATTATATTTTTTTTTGATATTCATTTTAAACTTTTATTTTATGGTGACGTTGGTCTCGCGCGGCCTACAATAGACGCGTACATCTCGAGTAGCCATGTGAGTCCAATGTGTCATCACGTAATTCCTGTCTGAACTTGTAAAATCTCTCATACACGTGTTTACGGCGATCGAGTATTACTTTTCACAGTCTTTGTTTGGATGTTGTGAGTGTAATTGTGAATGTGAATATGTCATACGAAAAAGAACAAGCACGTTTGAAGAAGTTATGGAAAGAGTTGCTTTCTGATGAAGAAAGTGAGGCAAATATTTTTGACGGCGACAAAATATACGAACCGGTTACAGAAAGTTCTGAATCTGAGGACGATTATCGGTCTAAATCTACCTCACAAAAAATTATAGAAAGCCCCAATTACATGGATGAAATAATAGAAGAAGTTATAAGAAACATGCGTTATGACGACTTGGGTAATGAAGAAAATAATAATGATATTGAAAAAGAAGCAAATAACCAGAGTAATGAGTTTGAGTGGGCTCATGCAACTGGGAAAAATCTAAAAAACTTACAGTTTAGTGTTCCAAACTCTGGTTTTAGTATTGCTCTGTATGAACAATACGACAAACTGCCATATGATTTTTTCAAAGTTTTTGTGAATGACGACATCATAAGCTTAATCGTGAGTCAAAAAATCTTCTATTAAAATATCATAATAATAATATATATTTTAGGTAGAAGAAACAAACAGATACGCTGAACAGTGTAAACGAAGTAATATTCTACCAAACGCACGTATTCTGAAATGGACTCCCACAGACCCTACAGAAATAGAACATTTCATTGGTATTATTTTGTGGATGGGGTTGTGTTCTTTCCCAGAACTTTCTTCATACTGGTCAACGAAACGATTGTACAAAAATGCAATCCCAAGTGTAATGTCCAGAAATCGTTTTCAGTTACTTCTGAAAATGATACATTTTAGTAATAATGAGGAAATTAGTGATGATAAATTACACAAGATAACACCACTTGTGAACAAGCTTCGGACATCATTTCAGTGCCAAATGACACCCTCCGAGTACGTTTGTATAGATGAGACTCTTGTACCTTTTAGAGGAAGACTGAAATTTCGTCAATATATATCCAATAAGCGACATAAGTTCGGAATCAATATATATCAATAATATGATTTCCAAGTATACTGCGGCAAATCGATGGATGGTCATGTGTCAGTGCCTACAAAAGTTGTAATGGATTTGATGACAAATCTTTTAGACAGCGGACGTACTTTATGCACTGACAACTATTACACATCAGTGAGTTTAGCTAATGCACTATTACATAGAAAAACACATCTTATTGGAACATTACGATCTAATAGAAAATATAACCCCAAAAGGGTTGTAGATAAAAAGTTGAAAGTTGGAGAAGTAATAGCTGAAGAATGTAAGCAAGGAATAGTAGTTGAAAAATGGAGAGATAAAAGGGACGTATTAGTATTGAGCACTAGATATGGAAATGAAATGGTTACTTTAATCAAAAGAGGTAAAGAAATACAAAAGCCCAAAAATGTGGTTGAATACAATAAATATAAATCATATATTGATATATCTGATCAGTAGAGTCCGGAATTTATGCAAATTGCATATTATTTACCGCTGATAGTACGATTAAATGCTTTGGGATCTAGACGAATTGCGTGAATAGGAATTGATTGACACCTATTAATTATTACATATTTTGCATATTTCTAAGTTTTTCGCATATTTTTGCATATTTTGAATATTTTCACATATTTTCACATATTTTCATATATTTTACAGTATTATAAGTTTTTAAAGTGCAACGTCGATTTCTTATTTATTATTTGAGGTGTAATTCATATTACGGTCAACTTTTTGTTCTGATATTCGCCAGAGGTAGACAGGCCGACCGTCGAGACGCACTGTCGGGCGTCGCACGTTCGTTGACGGCCGTCGTTGTCGGCGACTTAGGCCCGACGCGGATCTGGATGTAGTTAGCGTCTAAAATAAAAAGTGGTATCCACGAAGTTAAATTTATTTGAAAACACATTATTCTAAGAGTCGTTCTGAAGCTGTTCAGATCTCTTATGTGTTTTTGCTTTACGTACAAATTTTTAAGTATTTCAAATATGCCGAAGGTGAAAAATCATTTGGTGTTGTCTTGGATAAAAGCAATTCCTGAACTTATTCTACAAGAAGAAAATGTGTTTTGTAAAGCATGCGGTAAAACGGTAAGTTTATGTTTGTCATATTTTTCAATGTAAATTTAAAAATTATCAATTTAAACTAATAATTACACCTTATAGAGTCTAGATTGAAATAATAATCTGTTCTACAAGTTTGAATTGCAGTTACGGGAGTAAATAATGGAAACGTGCTGCTATAACCACCGACCAATTAAAGAGCTGAAGAACGTTTCCATTATTTACACCAATGACACTTTTATTTAAGTCATCCTTAAGATTGTTGTTATAATTTTTAATACTTTTCTTAATCTGTTTTATTCCATGGGTCTTATATTAAATTAACTTTGTATGGCTAAAGTCGATTCCAAAATGTTTGTTTCTTACTCTTAAGCTCTTGTTGCAGGTTGCTTGTGACCGCAAATCTCAGATCACGCAACACGTTGCTACCGATTTACATAAGAAAAAAACTCACCAACTGAGTCAAACTAAAATGGCTCAACAATCTTTTAAGCAAGCTATTCAACCGGAAACAACCAAAAATGAGCAGCAAATATTTAATGCAGGATTATGCAAAGCCTTCTTGGCGGCCAACATTTCATTTCAAAAATTACAAAATCCTGAATTAAAAAAATTTTTAGAACTGTATTGTGGGCGTACTGTACCGGACGAAAGTACTTTGCGCAAGGGCTACGTAAATGAGGAGTATATTAAAATAATTAGGTCTATCAAAGAAGTAGTCAAAAACCACTACGTATATTTAATAGTTGACGAAACTACCGATTGCTGTGGAAGATATATTGCGAACTTGCTTATAGGTGTTTTAAGTAGTTCATTTGGTGGCAAATCATATTTAATTGCTTGCAAACAATTAGACAAAACTAACCATCTTACAATTTTACGTTTCGTAAATGAAGCGTTAATGAATTTTTTTCGTCCGGAAATTGTACCAACTGAAAAAATTTTGCTTTTGCTTTCGGATGCTGCCACATATATGGTTAAAGCAGGTCAACAACTTAAAATGTTGTACCCCAATTTAATTCATGTGACGTGCTTAGCTCATGGTTTGAATAGAGTAGCAGAGGAAATTAGGAATCAATTTCCAGACGTAAATGCGTTAATTGGCAATGTAAAAAAAATATTTTTGAAGTCTCCCCTCAGAATCCAATTATATAAGGAAAAATTGCCTAATGTTAATCTACCACCAGAGCCTGTCATTACAAGGTGGGGTACTTGGTTAAATGCTGCAACATTTTATGCCCTACATTTTACATCTATAAAGGAATTAATCATGGATTTGGAAGAGGTAAATAATCAAGCGATTAAAAAATGTCAAGCACTATTTAAAAAAGAGACATTAGGTGCTGAATTAGCGTTTATTCAAAGTAATTATGAGTTTGTAAGTAGAATTATTTTAAATTTAGAAACGCAAGGAATGCCATTAAATGAGTCTGTTGGATTAATAGAGGAATTTCAGACTGGCGTTAAAAAAGTAAATGGTAAAGTAGGCCAAATTATTAATAAAAAGTTTTATGAAGTATTAGAAAAAAATCATGGTTATATATTGTTATCAAAGACTGCTAAAATAATTGGTGGATATTTAAGCGATCAGATTAATATTGAACCAAATTTAATTAGTAAATTTAAATATGCACCCATAACATCTGTAGATGTGGAGAGGAGTTTCTCAAGGTACAAACAGATACTGTCTGATAGACGACGTAACTTCTTAGTTGAAAATATTGAAAAATATATAATTGTAAACTATAACATTACTGCAGGCATTTAATTATTTTTATATATATATCGATTTTTAAGTATGCTGAAGTTTGTAATCGCCTGTCTATAAATATATTTTATTTAGTTGTTTTTTTTTTAATAAAATAGAGCTTTTAAATCTTGAGATGTTAGTTTGAATTGAACCTATTAAAATACCAACTTTATATAAAGGGTTCTTCATTAAGAGATTTCCATGATGAGTATCTTTCCATGATTAAATGGCATAGACTGACGTTTCAAAATGTAACAGAATTGCGAAGCCATCTTCACTCCTAATCGAGAAATGTTAAAAACAAAATGCGTCGCTCTTAATGAAAAACCCTTTATAATAAAATTAATATACTATTTTAACAGTAGTATAAAATGCATGCATATTTTTACATACATTTTGCATATTTTTATATGAAATTTGCATATTTTCTTATATTTAGTACATATATATGCGCATATTTTGCATAAATTTTGTGCATAAAATTCCGGACTCTACTGATCAGTTAAAATCTTATAATACCTGCCTTCGCCGTAGTATGAAATGGTATAGGAAATTGGCGTTCGAGTTATTAACTGGAAGTGCAATAGTAAATGCCTACATTGCGTATAAAAAAATAACCAATAATCAAATATCAATAACTGCGTTCAAAGAAGAAGTCATAAGTGGTGTGTTGAAAACAGCGAGACAGGAAGAAATATCTGAAAACATGACCGAAATAGAGCATAAATTAGAAGATGTTGGTCGTTCTAAAAGACGTCGGTGTGTAATATGCTACAAGAAAATTTCAAACGAATCTGGAAGAGAACAAGCATCGAGGAAAACTCCCCAGACCACGTTGAAATATAGTGCTTGCGATCAATATTTTTGTTTGAACTGTTTTTTTGAAGCATACAGCTTCTAAAATTTAGTATACACACACCATATTTTCTGTTTTTTTTAAGATTTATATCCATGTTTTCGAATGATATTTATGTTTTCTAATGGATTATATCTATGTTGTATTAATGTATTAAGAATTATATATATTTTTTGTATTATTATAAAAGGTAAAATAAATAGATAGACTAGATAGATAGCCTAGTTGATCTATTTATTTTTCTATTTCTTACAGTTCCCTATGCCACGTGGTGACATATTGGTCTCACAATAACAGGCCAATGACATAAATCGTTTCTTTTGGCCGTCTACTCTGCTACCACAACTATTTCAATGCATTACGTGATACCACCGTGGTCACACACGGCCAAATGTAAAATTGTTTAATATGAGACCAGGGTGGACTCGCGCAGTCTCTACGTTCCAATACAACATGAGACCAACGCGATCTCATATGGCACTCAACGTGTTAATGTTTATGAATTAAAACATTTCTAAAAACTTATTCACCTTTATGAACTTTGTTAGCAAATATGTGAGGAGAAATGCCTTATCAATGAAACAGGAAATATCTAAAGCATTAGTAAATCATTTGTAAGATTGAATTTGAAATTATATTTTCTATGTTATTTTTATGAATCAAATTTTTAATTTAATCTAATTTAATTCTTACTGTTACATGCTGATTTTGAGCACTTCCTTGTCCCTCAAGATGTTTTTCTCTTTGGACTTCCTCGTAAGTGGGCAATTTCGTGGCAGCCTCATAAGGTGGCGGTGCTGAAAAATCTGGCTTCGGTGGCGGTATATCATCGTAACCATACGCGGTTATTGTCATCACTGGTACGTAAGGGATTACAGATGTGACCTCATTACGTTCTTCCGGGGTATGTCTCTATAGCATGTGAGATATTTTTTAAAAGGATTGAATAATGAATATGAACAGTTAAGAAGGAATTTACCTCCTGTTGAGGACCCTCTGCCGAAACGGGATGATTATCCATAATTTTACGACACCTTTTTATGATTTTAATCCGTTTTTATGATAAAATAAACAAATAGGGTTACAATATGGCCACCAAAACTCTCTCTCTGTGCTGTTGGAAATGTTCGTTTTTCTGACAGATTTGTTGGGTGTTTGTAGAATGTAACCTTTATTATTTATTTTTAAAATTATTTATCAAATTTTAAATCTCACATCAAATTGAACTTAGAAATCGATTATATCACTAAATCATTTTATAAAAGAAATAAATATAAATACATTTTAGTTTAAATAAAAAATAATGCAGGGATACGTTCTGAATCAACTGTCAATCAAGGTTAAGATAAATGCCGCTAGATGTCCGACGTCAACACAAACATTCTGCACGGAGCAACAGTTGACATTTTACCTTTGTAAGGTTAAGACGTATGTGAGGTTGTCGTTGCACGTGTTGTTTTTAAGTTTAATTAATTAATTTCTTTCCGTTTACGGTTGATTTTCGTTTTTGTTAAATGAAGGTGTCTTTTTGCTGTGTTTTAAATAATTAAAAGTGTTCCAACTTGGGGATGATTTGCTAAAAATGTTCTTCGAAAAATTTTAAAAAAACTCAGGGTAAGAAACAAACTTTTTATTATTCTTTATTTTTATAAAATTATCTTCAATTAACTCAAGAAAAAAATTATATGTGGATGATATGTCTTTAAATCTTTTTGTTGTTTCAAATACATATTTATTTCGTTCGGTTTTTAAGACTTAGTAATGATATACCAACATTAAAAATAGAACATTCATAAAATTCCTGTGCTCACAGAGCATTAAGGTCAAACGAGAGCAAAATACGACTTCTTGGAATGAATAAGTTCTTTTAATATACAAAAAGTCGTTTCAACAAGCCAAAGTTGTTTATTTAAAATCCTTGAGGGTTTTGTTTAAAATCACAATACTAAATTTTTTTGTATCAGTTTAGGATTATAAAAGATTATAAAAAAAGTCTTGTTTTAATTTAACAAGTTTAAGATTGTTTGGTAGTCCTACTTCTTATGCTCTGGTAATGAATAATCCTTTTTAAGCGAAAATCTCGTTTAAGTTATGTGTTTAAAAACCTTGAAGACTTTTTAGGCGTTCTACTTTACTAAAAATCAGATCCACTCTTTGTCTAAATGACTCAGGCTTTTTTGTAGCCTACAATTTCATATTTTTTGTTAATAATTCCAACCAAATACCATACTTGATATGGGCGATTGCATTTGATGAGTACATGAAATTTGACTAGAAGTTACATAGTTGTCTTATTAAATGACTTGAAGGTAAAATGGGACAGGTGTTTAAGTAAATTATTACTTCCGATTGCGAGGTAAATGTAAATGTTTACATCTGTTTTATTTTTTGCTATGTAACTCTTCATGAAAATGAAGAACTAAAAAAATTCTTAAATCTTGTCGGTGCTACTGCAAGTTATTTTGAACAATTTTTGTATGGTTGATGAAAACTTTATTATTTAGTTGTCTATTCGAGCAATACTTCAAGAAATTTTTTTAAGAAGTTTTTTTTGTGTCTATGGATGTCTTCTTAGTCATAATGACATCGAGAGCAGTGAGCTGGACAAAGAGGCAATGAAAACGCCCTTTATTAAAACCCCAATTTGGTTGTGGACTACAAAAAAGCCATACAAAACAGATAATCACAATACAAATCAGTTAGGAGTATATACAGGGGTATGAAAAGTGTGATACCTCAGCAAAGAGCTTTGATCGTCTTAGAGACGATTCTTCAAAATCGTCAACCTTAGTATTACTCCAAAATTACAAGACTTGAGGGCATACAATCCAGAATTCCAGTATCCCGAATCCCAGGATCCTGACAAAATCTTGTTCCAGAATGTATTATGATTTGTATCTTTATGGCAATAGATGGCAGAGAAACTTTACCGTAAAATTATGTCTTAGGTGATTTCTGGCGACGCAGTTACACGGAATATGTTTAACAACAGTGGCGTATCCAGGGGAAAGAATGCCTCCAAATCTTTAAACCTCTGTGTTATGTTCTTTTATTAAAACTCTGTATAGACATAATTATATGCGTTAGATAAAAACCAAACAATTTTCAAAAAATTGTATCTTGAATTGAAACTTGATACTGTTTATAAGAGACTTGATACTGCTTCCAGAAGACTTAATATCGGTTCTGGAAAATTAAAATTAAAGAGGTAAATAGATTAACGATGAAATTTTTATTTTTCAATCAGTGCTACAAATGTTTCGACAGCTTGGCTGTCTTCTTCAGGCACGGCTACAACGTTAATAAGAGGTTAGAAAAGAAACTTAAATAAATTAACATTAATTTTACCGTCAGGTATGTGAAGGACTTTAGGAGAGTTATAAATACGGCCAATGTTTAACATGTGTTATGTTTATCTTCTTCGGGTTGATGAGTATTTCATAAATGGAGTCATAAGGTTCTAGAAGACTTCATCTGCTTCTAGAAGACTTGATTCCGCTTCCAAAATACTTGAAATGCTTCCAGAAAACTTGATATCGGTTCTGGAAGACTTCATCTACTTCTAGAGAACTCGATACTGCTTCTAAAATACTTGAAATCCTTTCAGAAGACTTGAAATGTTTCCAGCTGACTTGATACTTCTTCAAAAAAACTTGAAATACATCCAGAAAACTTGAAATTCTCCTAGAAGCTTTGAATTGCTTTCATAAGACTTGAAATGTTTATAGGAGGTTTGATACTGATTCCAAAGGCATTTAAATGCTTTCAAAAGACTTGAAATCCTAGAGGACTTGATCCTGCCTCCGAAATACTTGAAATGCTTCCAGAAAACTTGATATGCTTCCAGAAAACTTGAAGTGCTTCTAGGAAAGTTGATGGTGCTGCCAGAAGACTTGCTACTGTGTCCAAAGGACTTGATACTGCTTCTAGCTGACTTGATATTGTTTCCAAAGGACTTGAAATACTTCCAAAAAGCTTGATTAATAAACTCAAGCTTTCTTCTTATGAATGGTTTTTTGTTGTTATTTATAACTTTATTATGTTTTCGAATATGTAATAAATTAGTTTAATAAATGTAATTTTCAAAGTGTTTCCAACTGCAATTATACTTATTTTGAAAATTCCGAATGAACCGGGATTCGAGAAAATTCAATCCCGAAACCCTAGGATTTCATCCAAAATACTTGAAATGCTTGAAATTTCGTTTAAATAAAGTTTATGTTATGTGTTTAAAAACCTTGAAGAGTTTTTAAGCGTTCTACTTTAGTAAAAATCAGACCCACTCTTTGTCTAAATGACTCAGGCTTTTTTGTAACTCATAATTTCATATTTTTTTGTTAATAATTCCAACCAAATACCATACTTGATATGGGCGATTGCATTTGATGAGTTACATTTGAATAGAAGTTACATAGTTGTCTTATTAAATGACTTGAAGGTAAAATGGGACAGGTGTTTAAGTAAATTATTACTTCCGGTTGCGAGGTAAATGTAAATGTTTACATCTGTTTTATTTTTTGCTATAAACTCTTCATGAAAATGAAGAACTAAAAGAATTCTTGAATCTTGTCGATGCTACTGCAAGCTATTTTGAACAATTTTTGTATGGTTGATGAAAACTTTATTATTTAGTTGTCTATTCGAGCAATACTTCAAGAAATTTTTTTAAGAAGTTTTTTTTGTGTCTATGGATGTCTTCTTAGTCATAATGACATCGAGAGCAATGAGCTGGACAAAGAGGCAATGAAAACGCCTTTTATTAAAACCCCAATTTGGTTGTGGACTACAAAAAAGCCATACAAAACAGATAATCACAATACAAATCAGTTAGGAGTATATACAGGGGTATGAAAAGTGTGATACCTCAGCAAAGAGCTTTGATCGTCTTAGAGACGACTCTTCAAAATCGTCAACCTTAGTATTACTCCAAAATTACAAGACTTGAGGGCATACAATCCAGAATTTCAGTATCCCGAATCCCAGGATCCTGACAAAATCTTGTTCCAGAATGTATTATGATTTGTATCTTTATGGCAATAGATGGCAGAGAAACTTTACCGTAAAATTATGTCTTAGGTGATTTCTGGCGACGCAGTTACACGGAATATGTTTAACAACAGTGGCCTCTGAGTTATGTTCTTTTATTAAAACTATGTATAGACGTAATTATATGCGTTAGATAAAAACCAAACAATTTTCAAAAAATTGTATCTCGAATTGAAACTTGATACTGTCTATAAGAGACTTGATACTGCTTCCAGAAGACTTAATACCGGTTTTGGAAAATTAAAATTAAAGAGGTAAATAGATTAACGATGAAATCTTTATTTTTCAATCAGTGCTACAAATGTTTCGACAACTTGGCTGTCTTCTTCAGGCACAACTACAACGTTAATAAGACGTTAGAAAAGAAACTAAAATAAATTAACATTAATTTTACCGTCAGGTATGTGAAGGACCTTAGGAGAATTATAAATACGGCCAAGTTGAGTTGAAATGGATTCATTTGGCTGTCAAAAATACAAATGTTTAACATGTGTTATGTTTATCTTCTTCGGGTTGATGAGTATTTCAAAAATGGAGTCATAAGGTTCTGGAAGATTTCATCTGCTCCTAGAAGACTTGATTCTGCTTCCAAAATACTTGAAATGCTTCCAGAAAACTTGATACCAGTTCTGGAAGACTTCATCTACTTCTAGAGGACTCAATACTGCTTCTAAAATACTTGAAATGCTTTCAAAATACTTGAAATCCTTTCAGAAGACTTGAAATGTTTCCAGCTGACTTGATACTTCTTCCTAAAAACTTGATACACACCCAGAAAATTTGAAATTCTTCCAGAAGCTTTGAATTGCTTCCATAAGACTTGAAATGTTTCTAGGAGGTTTAATACTGATCGATACTGCTTTTAGCTGACTTCATACTGCATCCAAAATACTTGAAACTTGTGTTTAACTTGTGTTTAAGTAAATTACTATTTCCGGTTGCGAGGTAAATGTAAATGTTTACACCTGGTTTGTTTTTTGCTATGTAACTCTTCACTAAAATGAAGGATTAAAAGAATTCTTGAACATCGTTGGTGCAACTGCAAGTTATTTTGAACAATTTTTGTATGGTCGATGAAAACTTCAAGAACTAATTATTGGACAGTCGAAAAGATTTGGTTGTCTATTCGAGCAATAGTTCAAGAAATTAGGTCTTTTTTTGTGTCTTCTTAGTCATAATGATATTGAGAACAATGAGCTGGACAAAGAGGCAATGAAAACGCCCATTATTGGAACCCAATTTGGTTGTGGACTACAAAAAAAGCCATACGAACAAACTGATCGTCTTCACAAATCAAAATCAGACCCACTCTTTGTCTAAATGACTCAGGCTTTTTTGTAACTCATAATTTCATATTTTTTGTTGTGCAGTTAAAAAAAATATATAAAAATGCCAAAAGTCTCTAGGTGTAGTACTAGTTTTACTTTGATACAAATATACAATAATTTAAGACTGAATGACAACTAAAAGTAGAGTGAACGCTAATCCTAGGACTAATACTAGACCCAGATCAAAAAACATGTAAGTTTAGCCGTACTTTTCTTAATATGGAACCAACTCCACCCAACCTATCTTCAGAACTAACACTAGACTTAGAACTAGAAACGGCTAAATCCTCATGCTTCTAGTACTAGGTGTAGTATTAGTACTAAAGCTAGATTGTAACACCAGACCACGAACAAGAATAGAAGCATTTAAGTTTAGCCGTACGTCTCTCATTTTTAGTCTCAGAAGAATTTACAATAGTCAACCAATGAATGGCAGTTGATGACTTTGTTTAAATAATAATACTAACTTTTTGTTGCATCATTTTGGGGTTATAAAAGAAAAAATTTTCTCTTGAACGAATCATTTTTAAATAGTTAAAAAATCTTGTTTTCCAACTTCTCAACTTCCTATCCAACTGTCCAACTTCTTATGCTCTGGTAATGAATAATCCTTTTAAGCGAAAATCTCATTTAAATAAACTTTAAGTTATGTGTTTAAAAACCTTGAAAACTTTTTAAGCGTTCTACTTTACTAAAAATCAGACCCACTCTTTGTCTAAAAGACTCAGGCTTTTTTGTAGCCTACAATTTCATATTTTTTGTTAATAATTCCAACCAAATACCATACTTGATATGGGCGATTGCATTTGATAAGTACATGAAATTTGACTAGAAGTTACATAGTTGTCTTATTAAATGACTTGAAGGTAAAATGGGACAGGTGTTTAAGTAAATTATTACTTCCGATTGCGAGGTAAATGTAAATGTTTACATCTGTTTTATTTTTTGCTATGTAACTCTTCATGAAAATGAAGAACTAAAAGAATTCTTAAATCTTGTCGGTGCTACTGCAAGTTATTTTGAACAATATTTGTATGGTTGATGAAAACTTTATTATTTAGTTGTCTATTCGAGCAATACTTCAAGAAATTTTTTTAAGAAGTTTTTTTTGTGTCTATGGATGTCTTCTTAGTCATAATGACATCGAGAGCAATGAGCTGGACAAAGAGGCAATGAAAACGCCCTTTATTAAAACCCCAATTTGGTTGTGGATTACAAAAAAGCCATACAAAACAGATAATCACAATACAAATCAGTTAGGAGTATATACAGGGGTATGAAAAGTGTGATACCTCAGCAAAGAGCTTTGATCGTCTTAGAGACGATTCTTCAAAATCGTCAACCTTAGTATTACTCCAAAATTACAAGACTTGAGGGCATACAATCCAGAATTCCAGTATCCCGAATCCCAGGATCCTGACAAAATCTTGTTCCAGAATGTATTATGATTTGTATCTTTATGGCAATAGATGGCAGAGAAACTTTACCGTAAAATTATGTCTTAGGTGATTTCTGGCGACGCAGTTACACGGAATATGTTTAACAACAGTGGGGTATGCAGGGGAAAGAATGCCTCCAAATCTTTAAACCTCTGAGTTATGTTCTTTTATTAAAACTCTGTATAGACATAATTATATGCGTTAGATAAAAACCAAACAATTTTTAAAAAAATGTATCTTGAATTGAAACTTGATACTGTTTACAAGAGACTTGATACTGCTTCCAGAAGATTTAATATCGGTTCTGGAAAATTAAAATTAAAGAGGTAAATAGATTAACGATGAAATTTTTATTTTTCCATCAGTGCTACAAATGTTTCGACAGCTTGGCTGTCTTCTTCAGCCACGGCTACAACGTTAATAAGAGGTTAGAAAAGAAACTTAAATAAATTAACATTAATTTTACCGTCAGGTATTGAAGGACCTTAGGAGAGTTATAAATACGGCCAATGTTTAACATGTGTTATGTTTATCTTCTTCGGGATGATGAGTATTTCATAAATGGAGTCATAAGGTTCTGGAAGACTTCATCTGCTTCTAGAAGACTTGATTCCGCTTTCAAAATACTTGAAATGCTTCCAGAAAACTTGATATCGGTTGTGGAAGACTTCATCTACTTCTAGAGAACTCGATACTGCTTCTAAAATACTTGAAATCCTTTCAGAAGACTTGAAATGTTTCCAACTGACTTGATACTTCTTCAAAAAAACTTGAAATACATCCAGAAAACTTGAAATTCTCCTAGAAGCTTTGAATTGCTTTCATAAGACTTGAAATGTTTATAGGAGGTTTGAAACTGATTCCAAAGGCATTTAAATGCTTTCAAAGGACTTGAAATACTTCCAAAAAGCTTGATTAATAAACTCAAGCTTTCTTCTTATGAATGGTTTTTTTGTTGTTATTTATAACTTTATTATGTTTTCGAATATGTAATAAATTAGTTTAATAAATGTAATTTTCAAAGTGTTTCCAACTGCAATTATACTTATTTTGAAAATTCCGAATGAACCGGGATTCGAGAAAATTCAATCCCGAAACCCTAGGATTTCATCCAAAATACTTGAAATGCTTGAAATTTCGTTTAAATAAAGTTTATGTTATGTGTTTAAAAACCTTGAAGAGTTTTTAAGCGTTCTACTTTAGTAAAAATCAGACCCACTCTTTGTCTAAATGACTCAGGCTTTTTTGTAACTCATAATTTCATATTTTTTTGTTAATAATTCCAACCAAATACCATACTTGATATGGGCGATTGCATTTGATGAGTTACATTTGAATAGAAGTTACATAGTTGTCTTATTAAATGACTTGAAGGTAAAATGGGACAGGTGTTTAAGTAAATTATTACTTCCGGTTGCGAGGTAAATGTAAATGTTTACATCTGTTTTATTTTTTGCTATGAACTCTTCATGAAAATGAAGAACTAAAAGAATTCTTGAATCTTGTCGATGCTACTGCAAGCTATTTTGAACAATTTTTGTATGGTTGATGAAAACTTCATTATTTGGTTGTCCATTCGAGCAATACTTCAAGAAATTAAGTTTTTTTGTGTCTATGGATGTCTTCTTAGTCATAATGACATCGAGAGTAATGAGTTGGACAAAGAGGCAATGAAAACGCCCTTTATTGGACCCCAATTTGGTTGTGGACTATAAAAAAACCATACAAACCAGATAATCATCAGTTAGGAGGATATACAGGGGTATGAAAAGTGTGATACCTCAGCAAAGAGCTTTGATCGCCTTAGAGACGATTCTTCGAAATCGTCAACGTTAGACGAAGAAGAATTCCAGTATCCCGAATCCCAGGATCCTAACAAAATCTAGTTCCAGAACGTATTATGATTTGTATCTTTATGGCAACAGATGGCGGAGAAACTTTACTGTACAATTATGTCTTAGGTGATTTCTGGCGACGCAGTTACACGGAATATGTTTAACAACAGTGGCCTCTGAGTTATGTTCTTTTATTAAAACTCTGTATAGACATAATTAAATGCGTTAGATAAAAACAATACAATTTTCAAAAAATTGTATCTCGAATTGAAACTTGATACTGTCTATAAGAGACTTGATACTGCTTCCAGAAGACTTAATACTGGTTCTGGAAAATTAAAATTAAAGATGTAAATAGATTAACGATGAAATCTTTATTTTTCAATCAGTGCTATAAATGTTTCGACAACTTGGCTGTCTTCTTCAGGCACAACTACAACGTTAATAAGACGTTAGAAAAGAAACTAAAATAAATTAACATTAATTTTACCGTCAGGTATGTGAAGGACCTTAGGAGAATTATAAATACGGCCAAGTTGAGTTGAAATGGATTCATTTGGCTGTCAAAAATACAATTGTTTAACATGTGTTATGTTTATCTTCTTCGGGTTGATGAGTATTTCAAAAATGGAGTCATAAGGTTCTGGAAGATTTCATCTGCTTCTAGAAGACTTGATTCTGCTTCCAAAATACTTGAAATGCTTCCAGAAAACTTGATACCAGTTCTGGAAGACTTCATCTACTTCTAGAGGACTCAATGCTGCTTCTAAAATACTTGAAATGCTTTCAAAATACTTGAAATCCTTTCAGAAGACTTGAAATGTTTCCAGCTGACTTGATACTTCTTCCAAAAAACTTGAAATACATCCAGAAAACTTGAAAATCTTCCAGAAGCTTTGAATTGCTTCCATAAGACTTGAAATGTTTCTAGGAGGTTTGATACTGATCGATACTGCTTTTAGCTGACTTCATACTGCATCTAAAATACTTGAAACTTGTGTTTAAGTAAATTACTATTTCCGGTTGCGAGGTAAATGTAAATGTTTACACCTGGTTTGTTTTTTGCTATGTAACTCTTCACTAAAATGAAGAATTAAAAGAATTCTTGAACATCGTTGGTGCAACTGCAAGTTATTTTGAACAATTTTTGTATGGTCGATGAAAACTTCAAGAACTAATTATTGGACAGTCGAAAAGATTTGGTTGTCTATTCGAGCAATAGTTCAAGAAATTAAGTCTTTTTTTGTGTCTTCTTAGTCATAATGACATCGAGAGCAATGAGCTGGACAAAGAGGCAATGAAAACGCCCTTTATTGGACCCCAATTTGGTTGTGGACTACAAAAAAGCCATACAAAACAGATAATCACAATACAAATCAGTTAGGAGTATATACAGGGGTATGAAAAGTGTGATACCTCAGCAAAGAGCTTTGATCGTCTTAGAGACGATTCTTCAAAATCGTCAACCTTAGTATTACTCCAAAATTACAAGACTTGAGGGCATACAATCCAGAATTCCAGTATCCCGAATCCCAGGATCCTGACAAAATCTTGTTCCAGAATGTATTATGATTTGTATCTTTATGGCAATAGATGGCAGAGAAACTTTACCGTAAAATTATGTCTTAGGTGATTTCTGGCGACGCAGTTACACGGAATATGTTTAACAACAGTGGCGTATCCAGGGGAAAGAATGCCTCCAAATCTTTAAACCTCTGAGTTATGTTCTTTTATTAAAACTCTGTATAGACATAATTATATGCGTTAGATAAAAACCAAACAATTTTCAAAAAATTGTATCTTGAATTGAAACTTGATACTGTTTACAAGAGACTTGATACTGCTTCCAGAAGACTTAATATCGGTTCTGGAAAATTAAAATTAAAGAGGTAAATAGATTAACGATGAAATTTTTATTTTTCAATCAGTGCTGCAAATGTTTCGACAGCTTGGCTGTCTTCTTCAGGCACGACTACAACGTTAATAAGAGGTTAGAAAAGAAACTTAAATAAATTAACATTAATTTTACCGTCAGGTATTGAAGGACCTTAGGAGAGTTATAAATACGGCCAATGTTTAACATGTGTTATGTTTATCTTCTTCGGGTTGATGAGTATTTCATAAATGGAGTCATAAGGTTCTGGAAGACTTCATCTGCTTCTAGAAGACTTGATTCCGCTTTCAAAATACTTGAAATGCTTCCAGAAAACTTGATACCGGTTCTGGAAGGCATTTAAATGCTTTCAAAAGACTTGAAATGCTTTCAAAAGACTTGAAAGGCTTTCAAAAGACTTTAAATGCTTCTAGAAGACTTGAAATGCTTCTAGGAGAATTGATGTTGCTATCAGAAGTCATGATACTGTTTCCAGACGACTAGCTGACTTGATGCTGCATCCAAAGTACTTGAAACGCTTCCAGAAACCTTCAAATCCTTCCAAAAGACTTGAAATACTTCCAAAAAACTTGAAATGCTTCTAAAAGACTTGCATTGCTTCTAAAAGACTTGCATTGCTTCTACAAGACTTGAAATGCTTCTAGAAGATTTGATACTGATCCAGAAGACTTGAAACGCTTCCAAAAGACTTGAAGTGTTGATGTTGCCACGAGTAGAGCTGATACTATTTTCAGAACTTGACACTGCTTCTAGCTGACTTTATACAGCTTCCAAAAGACTTGAAATACTTCCAAATAACTTGATACCGCTTCTGGAAGACTTGATCTTCTTCTAGAGGAGTTGATACTGCTTCTAAATGACTTGGTACTGCTTCCAGAAGACCTGAAATACTTCCACCCGAATTTATACTGGTTCTGGAAGCCGTCATCTACTTCTAGAGGACTCAATACTGCTTCCAAAATATTTGAAATGTTTCCAGCAGACTTGATACCGGTTCTGGAAGACTTCATCTGATTCTAGAGGACTTGATTCTGTTTCCGAAATACTTGAAATGCTTCCAGAAAACTAGATACTTTCAAAAGACTTGAAATACTTCCAGAAAACTTGATATGCTTCCAGAAGACTTGAAATACTTCTAGGAAAGTTGATGGTGTTGCCAGAAGACTTGTTACTGTTTCCAAAGGACTTGATACTGCTTCTAGCTGACTTGATATTGTTTCCAAACGACTTGAAATACTTCCAAAAAACTTGATTAATAAACTCAAGCTTTCTTCTTATGAATAGTTTTGTTGTTGTCAGCATTTATAACTTTACTAAGCTTTCGAATATGTAATAAATTAGTTTAATAAATGTGATTTTCAAAGTATTTCCAATTGCAATTATACTTATTTTATAAATTCCGAATGTACCGGGATTCGAGAAAACTCAATCCCGAAATCCTAGGATTTCTTCCAAAATACTTGAAATGCTTGAAATCTCGTTTAAATAAAGTTTACGTTATGTGTTTAAAAACCTTGAAGAGTTTTTAAGCGTTCTACTTTACTAAAAATCAGACCCACTCTTTGTCTAAATGACTCAGGCTTTTTTGTAACTCATAATTTCATATTTTTTGTTAATAATTCCAACCAAATACCATACTTGATATGGGTGATTACATTTGATGAGTACATGAAGTTACATTTGAATAGAAGTTACATAGTTGTCTTATTAAATGACTTGAAGGTAAAATGGCACATGTGTTTAAGTAAATTATTACTTCCGGTTGCGAGGTAGATGTAAATGTTTACATCTGGTTTGTTTTTGCTATGGAACTCTTCACCAAAATAAAGAACTAAAAGAATTCTTGAAAATCGTCGGTACTACTGCAAGTTATTTTGAACAATTTTTGTATGGTTGATGAAAACTTTAAGAACTGATTATTGGACAGTCGAAAAGATTTGGTTGTCTATTCGAGCAATAGTTCAAGAAATTAAGTCTTTTTTTGTGTCTATGGGTCTTGGGTTGACTCAAGGATCAATGATGTGTTAAGATAGAAATGGTATTCAAATGAATGTATAGAGCCCCTACTAATAATCGTATTTAATATCTATAGCTTGTATTTAAATTAGGTTGGTAGAACACTGCATCGGGGTTATAAGAAACTTGAATGCGGTGAAAAACACCCTTTTATTTTTAATAACTTATTACATTTCGCCAGTTAATTTAATTACGCAAGATTAATTCTTTTGTTTATATGATACTAAGGTTATCAAATCAATAAATGATTATTATTATGTGGCTTTTTTCTAGTTCACAGTCAGGTTGGAGGACAAATAAAAGGCATTATCTTCACCTCTTTGACCAGCTATCTACTTTTTCATTACTCACATTGTCTTTATGACCTGAAATCCACCAAAGGATAACTTTATTACCTCTGTGGAGTTTCTTGGTATATTCATTGACCTGTATGCTTGAACAGCTGTGGTTGGTTAATTTTGGTAATATTGGTTAACATTTCTCAAGGTTAAAAATGGGGAAGAAATTTATAGCAATAAATTCAACTTGAAAATGATTGTATGCGAGGTTAACTGTGTACCAGACTACGTCCCTCTTTTGAGTCCAGGTTCACAATTCGTTTGTTCTTTCCTACTTCTGAATATAGTCTTATATGACTGGATGAAATTATATTTTGCCATTTTAATTTGAATCAAGTGATTTAGATATAGATAGTTGAAAATTTCACAATGCCATCTGAGGTTAGCTAGCATCAAATTGTGTCATGAGCAATGTCATCAGTGATACTGCACTCAAAGCTGCTTCTTAGTATGTACAAGTATAGTGCTCTGCCTCTCATGACACCAGATATATTAAGACATTCTAGCTACTTTATTTGACCTAGTGTGTAGCAGAACGATTAGCATTAATTAGCTAGTAATTGATCTTTTCTGTGTTGGGATGTTCAACAATTATTAACCACTATCTACTAACTCCATCAATATCAATGACTTCCCACCCAAACTGGCTGTGATCTGCCGATTTCGGGATTCATGAGAGATGTTATCAAAAGTATTCTTTGTTTGTACATACACTGGGACTATCTCTTTAGATGCAATTTTCCTCTGAATTGCTTGTCAAAGCAATGATTTTGCTTTCTGATATACTTGTTGGCTTCGATGGAGTAGATTGTCAACAAGTACCTCACCATACTCCTAACATATTAATCGAAGAAAACAGTTTATAACTTTGGGCATGGAGACTATCTTTACTTTATTCCATAATCTGGATGTGCAGCTAAAGCTGTTTAAGATGCATAAAGATGTGATTCAAGCGATTTTAAAGATTAAAACTCGAAACACTCAAAATTTAATAAATAACTTATTGAGAATGATTGAAAATGACGATTTTATTGTAGTCTAGAAGAGAACAAATTTAAAAATAACACTACACATGATGCAGCCGGCGATGTCGAATTAAAAGGTGCTATCCGTTATATGCACCTGCACGTTTACGGATTACAGATACTAAATCAATCGTGATGGAAAAATCGCTAAATAATGGAATCGAAACTGCGAAATGTTTACAATTAACCGGTTATACACAGCCTAAAGTTGTTACGAGAAATACAACCGTACAAATAAAATCGGTAAAAGTGGTTTTTGTGGATAGAATCATTGGATGCACCGTTACAACAGTTAAGTTTACATATACTAAAATTAGCATCACGTTCGGTTTGCAGACCTCCGAGGCGCTATAAAACCAGAAAAGATTTTGCGAAAATCGTTTCTAGAAATTCACAAAATGTTTTACCACAATTTCAAAAAAATGACTCACTCTGTATATCTACTTAAATAATAAAGAAAATAAACATCCTTTATTTTAACAAGATTATAACTTCGCAACACCACGTACAAACATAACCCGATTTGTTATTCTTTATATTTTTCAATTGCAACCGAAGTAGCCATTTGAAGGTCAATAACTAAGGTTGTATAAACAAACTGCGTCGAAGAACCAAAATAAAGCAAATTTAATTATATCACGAATGCGTTTAAAATTTCTTTAATTAACATTGATTAGAAAGTAAAGTAATTACGTAATAAATAAATTACTTACTTCCACGTTTCTTTCAAACACATTAAAATTTAAATTAAAACCAAAAAGAGAGTCCATCCGGTTATGGTCATGCAACGTGCACGTTAAAACTTTTATCTTGAATTAACCTCTACTTAAATTATAGAAAAATAGTAATTATCATAATTTATCATTTGAAAGTGTTGATTATTTAAGGTGATCACTTTTTGTTACAAAAGAATCTCTTCTACAACGATGTTACAAAACGAAAAAAAAGGAACCTTGAAGATTCAAAGAATCTTTTATGTTCTACATCGAAAGCGATTAAATACCACATTATAAGTGCTTTCATTGTTACGCTTACCATATGTTTAATTAACCCGAGTGCGTGTAAATAGTTCTTGTAAATACTTGTAATTTCATCTTGAGAATCGCAAGAAAAAAGAGAAATTTATTTAAAAAAATTTTTAGTCTGAAGAAGATACTTAGAACTTGACGTCGTATTGGAAATGTTTAAGAACAGAATAGAGCCGAGTAAAAAAAAGAGTCGAGCCAAGAGGTAAGATAATTAAAACACCGTTAACCGTGTACGCGACTGACTGGCTCTCGCAGTGTGAGCGAACCAAACGAGCAAAAGTAGGAAGCTGTTGCAGTTACGAGAGCGATTCGAAAACTCCGACCCGTTAGTCGCTTCTATTTAATAGTTTCTACTGTCTTATAAAACCCGATAAGGTTATTATTATCATCTACAATTTATACAAAAAGAATCTTATAATCCTTTTCTTAATAGATGTTGAAATTGTTTTGAAGATATAATGTTATTTGAGTTAAAACTAGAACTAATACTATAACTATTACTAGGATTAATACTAGAATTAACACTTGAAGATAGTCTTTTATGAAACAACATGACATCGAGTGTTATTAAATACTCGATTATTTGTTTTTAAGTGAATATACGGAGGTATTTACACAACATGAGGAGATTTGTAATGGACCTAAAAGTTTAACTAATATAACAACCTAGCTTTAGTATTAATACTAGATTTAGAACTAGAAACATTAAGATTTAGCCATACGTCTCTTTAGACGGCTAAACCTTAATGTTTTTAGTTCTAAGTCTAGTGTCAGTTTTGAAGCTAGTTTTGTTGGATTGGGTTTAATCTTAAGAGAGGTACCACTAAACCTAAATGTTTTTCGTCTAGTGTTAGTTGTAGTTAGTTGTTGTAAATTCTTCTGGAAGTAAAAGTATAATTGATACTAGACCTACAACCTAGCTTTTAACACTAGATTTAGAACTAGAAACATTAAGATTTAGCCGTACGTCTCTTTAGACTAAAGCTAAATTTTAATTTTGAAATGAGATCCATTGTTTAACCAGTTATAGGATTGGATTAGTTCAATTAAATTTATACTACTGGTTTTGTTTTTTGTTTTTATTATTATTGCCTGACTAGTTTCGGCATAGGAGCCATCATCGGAAGCATCGTCAGTATTAAATTAATGAAAAGCAAAACAACATTATAAAATATGTCGACTGTAAAAATGATGGTAGGTAGTGATGTGTTGGTTTTACAATAACAGAATGTATGTAATTTTACTGTGATGGAATACAATTATTATTATTAGCAATGTGGTTGTTGAGCATAATAAATCTTAATGTTTCTAGTTCTAAGTTTAGTGTCAATTTTGAAGCTAGGTTTGGTTTTGTTGGATTGGGTTTAATCTTAAGAGAGGTACCACTAAACCTAAATGTTTTTCGTCTAGTGTTAGTTCTAGTTTTAATTACCATTCAATGCTTGATTGTTGTAAATTCTTCTGGAAGTAAAAGTATAATTGATACTAGACCTACAACCTAGCTTTTGTATTAACACTAGATTTAGAACTAGAAACATTAAGATTTAGCCGTACGTCTCTTTAGACTAAAGCTAAATCTTAATTTTGAAATGAGATCCATTGTTTAACCAGTTATAGGATTAGATTAGTTCAATTAAATTTATACTACTGGTTTTGTTTTTTGTTTTTATTATTATTGCCTGACTAGTTTCGGCATAGGAGCCATCATCGGAGGCATCGTCAGTATTAGATTAATGAAAAGCAAAACAACATTATAAAATATGTCGACTGTAAAAATGATGGTAGGTAGTGATGTGTTGGTTTTACAATAACAGAATGTATGTAATTTTACTGTGATGGAATACACTTATTATTATTAGCAATGTGGTTGTTGAGCATAATAAATCTTACAATTAATGTTTCTAGTTCTAAGTTTAGTGTCAATTTTGAAGCTAGGTTTGGTTTTGTTGGATTGGGTTTAATCTTAAGAGAGGTACCACTAAACCTAAATGTTTTTCGTCTAATGTTAGTTCTAGTTTTAATTGCCATTCAATGCTTGATTGTTGTCAATTCTTCTGGAAGTAAAAGTATAATTGATACTAGACCTACAACCTAGCTTTTGTATTAACACTAGATTTATAACTAAAAACATTAAGATTTAGCCGTACGTCTCTTTAGACTAAAGCTAAATCTTAATTTTGAAATGAGATCCATTGTTTAACCAGTTATAGGATTAGATTAGTTCAATTAAATTTATACTACCGGTTTTGTTTTTTGTTTTTATTATTATTGCCTGACTAGTTTCGGCATAGGAGCCATCATCGGAGGCATCGTCAGTATTAGATTAATGAAAAGCAAAACAACATTATAAAATATGTCGACTGTAAAAATGATGGTAGGTAGTGATGTGTTGGTTTTACAATAACAGAATGTATGTAATTTTACTGTGATGGAATACACTTATTATTATTAGCAATGTGGTTGTTGAGCATAATAAATCTTAATGTTTCTAGTTCTAAGTCTAGTGTCAATTTTGAAGCTAGGTTGGGTTGGGTTGGATTGGGTTTAATTTTAAGAGAGGTATGACTAATTCTAAATGTTTTTCGTTCTAGGTCTTGTCTAGTTGTAATTCAGTTTTAAATTGTATACTTGTATCAAACTAAAACTAGAGCTAGATCTAGTACTAGAAAGCATCGGTTTAGCCGTGCATCTTCAGATAGTTAATCTTCGGAATGCTGCACAAACGATTCGAAGATTTATCAATGCAGTAACTGGTTTACATTTTATTATCGTTTATCTTGATACTATTTTAGTCGCTAATATAAACGAAAAAGTTACTCAATTTTTTTAAGTCACGCTATTTCGAACTAAAGATAGAACTAACACTAAAACTATCACTAGATCTATAACTAGAAATTTTCGGGTTTTGTCGTGCGTTTTTACTTCGAACCAGTTTCTTGAGAAGGTTGCAACATGGCATCCGAAACGTCAAACATTTTTTCAAAAAACGCACGGCAAAACCCGAAAGTTTCTAGTTTTAGATCTAGTGTTAGTTCTAATTGTAGTTCAATTAACACCGGTCGTGAAAGCCTTTGTACTTATATCACACTATTTCTTCCAAAGGTATTCTTCCATCAACGAAAAAGTTGCTATTATTGATGCGCTTCCTATCCCTAAAATGTTGTGGCAATTACAAAGATTTCTTGGTATCATTTTAAAAATGTAATAAAAATGTGTAAATGTGTAAAAATGTATCATTTTTACCATAGATTTATTCCTAATTTTTCAAAACTTCTTTCAATGTCTCTTTAAAATCTTAAGCAACAGAATATTGCTTAAGACGACTGAATATCAAGATAGTTTCCAAAAAAACAAAAAATTTTTTAGCTAATATCACTGTTTTAGCTCACACTTTTTTATCTGCTAGTTTGTGTCATTATTAATGGTTTGCTCTAAAGCTAGCAAACCATTGATAATGTTTCACAACCTAGCATTCTTTTCAAAAAAAATCCACCTATGATCGTGAATTATTAGCTATCCTTTCAGAAATTACTTTTTCGTCACTTTTTAGAACGATTAAATTTACCGTTTTCACAGATCATAAACCATTAATACTATCTTTGTCTTCTAAAACTAAAAAAAGTCCACATTAAACGCATTATTTCAATTTTATCGCACAATTTACAAAGGATATTAAATATATTAAAGGTAAAGCAAATTTTGTAGTCGATTATCTTGCTAGGTTACATAATGATGTTGATTCCTTCGAATTACATGATTTAAATATGCGTACTTTAACAAAAGCTCAATCTTCAGACAAAGAACTTCAACATCTTCTAGAAATAATGGACAACATTTAAGACTTCTACGTGAATTCGTTTTTTTTATCTCATTCCTCTCTTGATATTCCTCCACTCTTGATCAGTTTACGCAATCATTTTACTAACCTGAGACCTTCAACAGTGCGTCATCATTCTCTTCCATCACAAACCATTTATTGATAAAGAATTGTATAATTCGAATAATGTGTTTGTCAGAATAGAACAAATAAAACAAATAAAATTAATAATTAAATTTTTGTCCAGAAAATTGTAATAACCACGACACAACTAGGATTCCCGAACAGTACGAAAAGTGTATGCGAACTAGAGATGTGCGTGTGAGTGACATTTTATGCCCGCTCACGATCTAAACAAACGCGGGTCACGCATGCTTTCACGTGTATGTGTGAGTGGCAGTATCGTCTTCTGGAAGCAGTTTGAGTCTTCTGAAAGCATTTCAAGTTTTCTGGAAGCAGTATCAAATATCTTAGAAGCAGTATCAAGTCTTCCATAGGCAGTATAGAGTCTTCTGGAAATAGTTTAAGTCTTATTAAAGCATTTTAAGTCTTCTGGAAGCTATATAAAGTTTTCTAGTTATAATGAATCAGCGATTTTTGTTTGCTAACTTTGAAGTCCTCTAGCGGCGAAACGAAGCAACTTTGGATATAGATAAGTTAGCTTAAATCGGCCTATTTTGAGCCAAGGAATCTGTGGTATTCCGTTGTACACGCATTTCAGAAACAGCCTCTATAATAGAGTTTTTAATGTGTATACTTGATCAGTTAAACATTGAATATTTGTTTCTTTGATTTTACATTTGTCGATTTTATAGTTCTCTAGGAAGTTTAGCTTCATACTTTTGTTACATTTGAGTAGTTATATCACATTCTGGTTAAAGTCGAAGTCATTGATGTAAATCAACATGTATCGTTTGAAATAGAATTTTTGATTTATTTTGTGTTCTTTGATTTGTTGTTTAAAAGAACCTCATGTTTCTGCTACGTATACAGCTCAACATGTATTGCATTCTAGTCTATATACCCCATTTCGATCGAGATTGTCTTTTATCTTTTGCGTTTATCAATATCTTTTCCAAATCATTATTTCTGTATGATATATTTAGATTGTACTTATGAAAGGCTTTTTGAATGGAGTAGGTAATGTTAGCTGGATAACTTATAGACCTGTATATTTTATTTGTGTTTGTACTTTGTAAGTTTGAGGATATGTATGTCTATTACAGCACTTAGGCCTCAGCGGACCCTTTGTATATTCCCACAGTTGATCATTTATTCAAGGGTCAGAAAACTAGCCCAATGCTTTCATGAACGTTAATATATTCCTTATATACGAAATTTGAGGCCATGATATTCCGAAAATGAATTTTGCACGAGACGGATCTCCATTTCCATGTTCATCATCCATCTTCCATTTCATGCCCTCTACAGGGAGATATGCTTGCCAGTTTCATGTGGAACATGTGTTCACATAACCTATAATATTCAGTCAGAAAGTGGGTTGATGATTTTCCTAGAAAATCATCAACAATCCCTTTCGGTTAGGGAAGAGCAAAATTTTCTTTGCAAAGACACCTACTCTCGTCTCATCCCATTTATCGCATAAAGCCTGCCAGGAGATGGAGCTTATCAGCTTAGATACTGTATTAACGGGTAGAGGTAGCAACGGTTGCTACCGTGAGCTACCATGGATCTTATCACAGAAGTGTAAATCCATATAGTGACCCTCGGATTCAATCCCCAAGTATTACCAATTACTCTTCGACACTGAGCTAGTAAAATCGTTGCTTTTTGATAATGCAACTGATGTGTGATGTCCAAGTCACACCTTTGTACAAGATAACATCCAGATATTTCATTTGTGGAGCAAAAATTAATAGATTATTGTAGAAATTTGGTGGTGTTTCTTCAGTCTCTTCAGAAGCATTTTGTAACAAAGATAATCGTCGGGTTTGCCTCTCAACAGAATAGCTACGTTGTCGGCGTAGCCAGCACTGAAAAGATTCCTCTAACCACAGCTCTCTGTACTCTGTGACGTTTAGCTTTAACCTGAACAACAACTCTGCTAGCTAACATTGTTCTTATCCAACCCGCAATGACCAACATTTTTCAAGATTCCAGTTCCCTGTTAATGCTATTAAAGTGGTTTTGTCAAATGCTCCCTCTATGTCAAGAAAAGCACCTAAAATAGACTCTTTCGAGTTAAGAGCTTATTCAATGCGTCCCTCTACCATATATAGGGCGGTGTCCACACATACGTCTTTGATATAAGCGCATGTGATAATGTAATGGTCACATAGTCTTTCAAGTGTCTTTAAAAGAAGTGATGAGAGAGTAATTTGCCAAAAGGCTTTTCCTTTAAATCCTTTTTGCCGTTCTTTAGTATAATGGTTACTGTGAATTTCCTCCAGCATAGGATTTAGGTTCCATTGAAGAAAGACAGGAAAAATACCATCAAGTTCGGGTATTTGAAGCTTGAGGATATTTGATGTCATTGCTTTATAAAGAATTTTTGTTTAAGGTGATTTACATCAGATTCATTAAATCCATTATTTATTGTTTGGATTATTTTCATCTCTTTTTCAATGTTTTGTGAGGAAAGTGGGGTGTTAAAACATCTATTGATAAAAGCTCTAAAAGCTGCCGTCTTATTATTACTTACTTACTTTTTATGGTGATAAGAGCCTTTTGGTATGACTGTGTCGGTTCGTGTAGGTTTTCTGTGTATTTCGTAATTGATTGAATTGGCATTATTGATCAAGGAAATTGTTGAGGTTTTTGTAGTGTCTTAAGATAGGAGTGGAAAGAATGAATTTGAACATTTTTTCAAAAGACACACAGCAAAACCATCATTTTTAATGTTAAATAATTATATTTATAATTCCAGTATTAGCTCAAATTTTAGTTCAATCAACACCGGTTGTGAAAACCTTCATTTATACAACATAATTTATTATAGTCATATTTTGTGATTCAAAATCAAGTTTGACAAACCTAATTATCTCGTTAAACATGTATTAATTAAAACATCATTTTGTTTTAACCAACAAGTAGTTCTTGCTCGAACGGTCAACTTTCACCTGAAAAGTACGTTGCGTTTGTATAATCTTATACGGCCAAGTGAGCAAGTGTGATGATTGTTGGCGTTTAGCGGAGTCGTTGTATGTGATCCTAATGGCCCGATTTTCTTGTGATTTACGAGACTCTATCTTTCAGTGGCGTGTAAATGCGGCGAAGAAGAGAGCCGCCTTAGTTTAAGTTTAGATTTCGAACGATTTGGTTCGAAATCGTTTGGGCGGTTTTGGATTTTCAGTGATTGTTTTAGTGATGGATGCTTTTAGTAGATTGTACAATTCGATATGGAGGGTAAGAAAAGTGACTCTATTTTAAATCGACTTGTGACGAATTGGAATGTTTATTTTTAAAGTAGCCAACGAGAGAAAGGTCATCCACTCAGATTTCCTGTAAATATAGTTTCAACAGGAAGTTTTAAAATAACGTTTTAAAAAAGAATTATGTAAATGAAAAAATTACCATTGAAACAAAATAATTCAACTCAATAAGTACATTACATTACATTAACGGTTAGTTTCGTCATCGGTAAACGTAAGATTACGAATGTAGGTGACATTTGTGGCCCCGATTAGTGAAAGTATGGCAAAATGAAACGAAAGAACGTACCTTCGCGGGAACCGCGTACAACACACGTACAAACGACGTGTTCAGACATGATTGTCGAATCGTTGTCAAGTTTTACCATTGTCTCGTCACGTATCGTTAGTCTCGACGTCTCTTTGATGAGACTTTAAAAACATTTTCTATGATTTACAGCGACCTATTAGCCCAGAAAGAGTTTGAGAAAAACTAGATTTTTTGACTCGATCTCGAAGAATTGCAACGTTTAAAACTATTTTGTATTCACAAAATGTTAATAACACATTAAAATCCGTCTTTGTCGAAGACCGACTTGAAAGTTGTTTGAAATATTCGAAAATCCTATTTTAATTTTTACAAATATCATACTTCATTATCTTTAATAATAAGAAAGATATCAATTAAGAAAGTAAATAGGAAATTACAGGTTGCTATCTTCGTAAGGGTAATGAATCATCATATCCGGCATCTTCATTAGAATTAAATATCTTTCGTAATATCCCCATTCATATAAATGTGAGCTTTGTTAGCAAATTTTAATATATTGCTTTAAACCCGATTTGCGATAAATCATTACTATTGATCTAGAAAAGATATTTTGTTTTAATCTCTCGAACGTATAGGTAATAAATCCCAAAAAAAATATGATTCATCAATTTTAAAAATACTTTCTTATACATTCAATGTACACGTGATCTTTGGCAAAACGCCTAGGTCTAGTAGAATCTTTTCCTCCTACATCCTTGTGCGAAAACTTTATGAATATTTAGGGTGGATCGCATAGATAAGTGCTTGAATAAGTAATATAACTTCGTGGACATTGAGGAAATAATCGACTAGACAAAGACGTGACCATAACCTAACCCTAACTTCGACGTAAGCCTGAATAAGAATTTGCCGCTTTGAGCGTGTTGAATTATCAGACGATTTAAGAATGAAATCTTCTATATTCATTTTGTGGAAAGATAATTTTAGCTGACAATTTAGTAAATAAAGTTCAGTTGGATAATAATAAGGTTTGCTAATATTTTCTGTAAGTTTGCTCAAAAGTGCGTTGACTTAACACCACTTTCACAGTTTACTTTAGTGCATTCCTAAGATTACTTCTCATTATTGCTACTTACCGTTGTCTCTTATACTTAGCATAGTTTTCTAAGCACCTAAAAATCCTTTTACCATAGACATGAGAAACAAAGGATCAAATCATAGAAGTGGTTTCTATTAGATGTATGGTCTGTACTACGAGAAGTGATTGTTAGAAACCATTTCGGAAATAATAACGATAAAATCGATGAATCACTATCACTTCTCGTGGTACAGAATATATTAACATACTTTCGGCATCTCACGTAATAAACAGTTAAAGGGATTGACATACCTTCTTGATGCTGGTTGAAATCTCTTTAGTTTCAATTTAGCACGCGGCATAGTATTACAAAAGTATTGGATGAAGTTTAGTAAAGCATTTTTACGTTTGTCCTACAATGCACACTCACAAGTGTAGATTTTAATAGTGATATTTCTATTTACATCTGTGGAACTACGATGGATGAGGTATTTCCTGGCAAATATCAACTTAGACGGTGTGTAGTCCGTGCTGCATTCCAGTAAAGGTGAGTTCATCACCGCCTTTCTTCGGAAGGTTGCACTTCCTCCGGCTTTGCTCCCCTGAAAAGTCCTGCTTCTCCCGGTCGTAACATGGCAATCAGCGCCACCTTCTGTATGTGTAAATGTAGGGGTGTCACGCTCCATGTAACATACATACACGCAAGTCTCTGTATTCTTTTGACCACCACACTACTGCACCATAAGAAAGCTTATTACGGCTGTGTATCCAGAGGGCAGAATTGTCAAACTACGTCACAGGCCAAAGGCGACACTAACCTTCTTTACTCTATTGTCTACGTGTGATTTCTACGATAGTTTGCTATCTAGGCTGATACCTAGAATTTTACCTCTTTGAACAAACTCAGGGGACATTTTGCGACTAAAACTAGTGGAAGATTACTTATTTTTCGCAACATTGTGTAGAGAATTAAGTCAGTCTTATTGGGGCTTACAGACAACTTTTGCCTTCAACCATGCCTTTACTATACTAAAAACTTCTTATACTCTGTTACATAATACGCTAAAATGAGGTTTCATAAAAGTGGTGAATGAACAACCTCTAGTTTTTCAATCTTTTTAAAAGTGGTATTTCCAGCCCTTAGCTTAACAATTCTCTGCTTGAGATAACTCTCTATCCAGCCACGTTCGGTTTGGAGTAACATTATGTGCAGTCAAAGACTCGCTAATACTAGAGTCTGATACAGAGTCTAATACTCGTCTCATTAAACGTGCCCTTTATGTCTATGATTACTCCTAAGGCGAACTCTTTAGAGTCCAACGCCATCCCGATAAAGTTAGTTACACAGTGAAGAACTGTCAGTATCGATTTTGTTTAGGTTCGGGTCTGAGGCCAGTACCTTTGTAAAGAGAGAGAGTTGATTGCTAGAGGTGACCTCTTCGCAGAATATTCTCCATGTCTCACTTTATTCGACGAACATTTTTTGTTTTTAATTCCAAAGATAATCCAGTTGGAACTAAGTTTTGAGTTTTTGGCTCTATTGAAGGCTATTCTAATCTCCCTTTTGAGGAGACTGAGTTACACCACCAAGGAGTGGTACGTCCTGAGTCAGCTACCAGACGGAGTGAACAAGCTTTTTTATATGCAGAGAAGAGATCAAGGAATCAATCAGAACCATTGATTGTCTAGCTATCAAATAGCATTGATTTGAATTTGTTCACATCTATGCTTCTAGGGTTGCGTTTTAAGTTCTTCCTGATCTTTTTTATTCCAAGAAAAATTCCAGTTGTGGATTTCATGAGAGATACTCTTCGAGGAGTACTAAAATTAGAACTAACACTAGAACAATCACCAGGGCTAATACTAGATCTAAAACTAGAATCTTTTGGGTTTTGCCGTGCGTCTTTTGAAGAAATGTTTGACGTTTCGGATCCCATGTTGACACCTTCTTCGGAAACGGGTTCGAAGTGCCAAATCGGAAATCGTAAAATAACTAATTACTACGTCGTGTCCGGTTTGGGAGACGTCGTGTTCATATTCACCACCAACTCCCATGTTCTGTTGAGTTCCCAGCCATTTTCTGCTTTGACATTTTGCGTTCTTTGTTTTGTCGAAGTCTATGCAGTGTCCCTCTGAATGGTAATGTTCCCCAACCGCTGACTGTTAAATCTTTTTCAGCCTCACATCCTTCGCATGCTCCTTGATATGGCATTCGATGTTACATCTGGTGCGGCCAACGCAAAAGTTCCTACAACTGCATGTTAGCTGATAGACTTCCGCTCCATTTAATAGAGTTCTCTACCATGTTGCCATATCGGAGCCATAACTTTCATTTCCACTGGCTCTTCTTTACAGCATGTTCTTCGGTAGATTTGACACAATCTGGTTATTCTTCGGGAATGAGTTTCTGGCGCAGACAGTCTACAGCATCCCCAATATATCTTCAGCATCTAACTTTACACTTTTTACCGATTTCATAAAATGTGTAGAATCCCTTACATATAATTCCGTGTTGTTTGTAAAAAGGACAGGGAATTTTTGCGAGATGTTTAGTCAGTAGGTACTTTGGGAAGTTGATGGGACTGACGATAGGACAAAGGGGACGTCTAATTTAAGGATCTTCGGTAGTCCATAAATTCTTGGTGGTACCGGCGCCTACACAAACAATCCTTTCTAGTGTTTTGGTTGAATTCCTGTGGATTTTACAAAGTTCTTCATTTTCTTTACGATCTTGTTTGTAAGGTCCTTCTTGATGTTCTTGTAGGTGGCCGAGTACAGAAGTTCCATCATTTTGGCGTCATATTCTTCTTTGTCCATCACAATGGTGGCATTCCCCTTATCTGTTGGTATCACAACGACTTCTGATTTGTCTTTAATAGATCGAGGTGCCTTATTTTCTGTCAAGTTGGATTTCGGTGGTTTTGCTGATTCCGGCATTTCGGCTTTCAGTGCAGGCATCCCTCGAAACGCTGCTGCCACTTCGCAAATTATTTCTTTCTTCAGAACCTTCATCGGGCCGATGGCGTTTTAGATCTACTATTAGTCCTAGTGATAGTTGTAGTGTTAATTCTACTTTTTAGTTCAATGAAGTCCAAAAGTGACTTAACTACTTTTACCCAGCCAATAGCATATTGAGTATACACTAGAATCACAGCCTATGAAGAGAATCCAATTTACCTGATCTACCATCCTCAGCCAGGCTTACCAATACCTTGGTAAGCCCTTGAACGGAAGGTAAATTGAAGCCAACGTGATGTTCCTATTAATGCAATTGATGGTACATTGAATTGCAACGGTCGTTATGTCTCCTTCTGTATGCTGTAGTACCACAAAGCCTTGAACATGTTTAGACACATAAATGGTTGTTCTTCTTTTTTAAGATCACTGAATCATCTAACACCAACATCCAAAGACTAATCCAAAATTCTTGGATCAGTTCTTTCGCATTACTAATCATGCCCAAGTGATGACAGAGGGTGTCAGTTGCTCTGAACCACCCTCAATACGTCCCCAAAACTTAATACGTCAGCTTTTAGTTGTTAATAAGCCATTATTGTGGTCTCCATAGATGAGGCTATATTAGACGAGGGGGGCATCTCCAAAATTGATGAGCCCAACGCTTCTAACGAAGCCGACCTTTGGGTTGACATCAAAGGGGACAAGAATCGTCTCGTCCACATCCACAGATGGAAGTATTTATTTACCATCTCTTCTGCAAACTCCTCCTTCATAACCGCACTTTTATCCTTCTCAGGATGATACATCCAATATTTAAGATATTGAATCAAATCACGTCACGATAAAGTGGCGAAAAGGACACATCATCATGAGACTAGGTATTTTGCAAAGAAAGCTGCTCTATCCTAGCCGGAAGAGATCCACCCAGTTTTTCGGAAAATCCAAACCTGACTTGAGGCTTATCACCCACTCCCTAACCAGACACTGCAGGCTAACATATCCCAACCTAGTGTGCTTCAAGGCATCTATTTTTGAAAGAACATGGCCTCAAATTTCGGATATAAAGAACACAACTTTCTGTTCTATATTAATGTTTATGAAAGCATTGAGCATATACAAAGAGCCCTTTGGGGCCTAAATACAGTGAAGATATTCACCCCCCACGTGGAACTACATACATACATATAAGATATTGACACCCTCAAACGCCACATCATCACACTTAAAGATTTCTGACTCTATTGCAAATAAAAATGATAAAGGAATACTTTTGTGTTAGAATAAGATTATCAGAGTGTACTGATATATTCAGTGTAATGCAGACTACAATACAAGCCTATGAGTCCATAGGCAGAAGTTTGCCAAGAACCCCTTTGAACTCCAGCAGCACATTACATACACTTACTTATCGAAGAGAAAGCACTCAGATTCAAATCGACTATCAGAAAGAACAAAATGCACAAATAGTCCAAGAAAATACTGATGGAACGACTGTATCAGCAAGCATCCGTTTCTCTTCTTATGTCTGTATCAAAACAGACTTTGCAGGGCATTGCTCTTTGATATTCTTTTTCTTACCCGTGAATGCAAACCAACGAACTGATTTACTCGTTAGTACATTAAATTAGATACCAATTGTATCTTTTTTAGTGGAAACATATCAAGAAAAACATTTTCAACGCAACTCTATTTCATATGAGAGATGATAAATTGAGACTAATATATAGCATGCCATCTACATGATATCATCATCATGAAAATAATGTCTTGTCTGTTTTAGCTAAAAACGTTTTAGAAAACAACTTTAAACGGTAATCTTTAAATTTTTTTGATGAGAATTTCTTCCCACGTTTTCGAACCAGTTAAACGTCTTACATCACCTATAATGTTGCCGGACTATTACCAGCATCAATTGCTGGTCGCGTTTTTCAATGACTTTGAACGAAACGATGAACCTTTCACGCTTAGAAACAACAAGAAAACAGTTCGTTCCTATTTTCAAGATAAAAAGACCGTGGGTGGCTTATTTTTTATGTTTATCTTATGGAATTCCATTTTATCATTAGCGATAGTACAAAGTCCATTGTAAATAAGGACCGAAGAACTAAACAAACGAATGTGTTAAATTAAAAAATTTTTTATGAAAGGAAAATTTGGGGGATTATAAAAGAATTCCTTAACAACGGAAAAAACTGTTCCTGGTTGAATCGTCTCGTTAAAAACTAGAAAATCTGTGCTCTATTAACCACCAGGCAAGTTTTTTCTTTGAATATTCATAAAGTGAAGCTCTATTTAATAAGAACCATAATTAACAAACTTAATTTACATTTACCACATTGTAATGAAATTAAACACAAAAGATAAATAGATTTATATAACTAATTTACTTAGTTATTTATTCATTAATAAATTAAAATCGTAATAAATAATTTTATGTTGTTGCCGTGGACAAATCAAAAACCGCAACAAAATTTACCGTTGTGAACACACCTTTGAAATTGTTCTGCAATCAATAAAGCAATTTAACATCTGCCCCAGCTTTCTGCTATAGTCAAACGACAGAGGCACAGGTGTCTTATCACAATGCTTATTTATTGTTCGCGATCATCTTAATCGTACATGAAACCTGTTCATTTCTCGTTTGCGTAGAACGAAAAGTACTATATATCTCTAATCGGTGTACGGTAGTAATTTAAACGCGTTTTGCAATACTTAACTCACTGTGCGCACGCGATATGAAACGAGGAGAATTGCAAAATTTTAACAACCACACATTAAATTTTATTAGATATTTAAAATTACAGATTAAGACAAGGATTGAAAAAGATTGGAAAAAATGAAATTCTTTATTTATAGTTATGTAGAATTTGCAAAAATTTATGTAAAATGTTTGAATATTTGTTTGATGCCATAAATTATTCATTTTTCCTTTTGATTATCATATTTTTCAACATTTTTCTATATTCTAAAGATAACTTTTTGAGACTTTAAAGATGACTACCTTTAAAGATGTTTTGTCGCCCAATTTCGAATTGATTCGATTCGATTTTTTCAAAAAATCGATTTTTCAAGAATTTTTAAATTTACTCAAAATATTTGAAAAATACCAATTAAGTTCAGCAGCTTATATCTCAAGAACTATGTGAGATATCTTAAAATTGACTTCATTTTCAGAAAGTAGATGGCCTAATTAGTAATTGAAAGTAATTTCGTAATATTTCTTCTAAAAATCGATTTTTCAAGAATTTTTAAATTCGCTCAAAATATTGGAAAAATCTCAATTAAGTTCAACAGCTTATATCTCAAGAACTAAGTGAGATATCTCCAAAATTGACTTCATTTTTGTAAAGTAGATGCTCCAATTAGTAATTGAAAGTAATTTCGTAACATTTTTTCTAAAAATAGATTTTTCAAGAATTTTTTAATTTACTCAAAATATTGGAAAAATCCCAAGTAAGTTCAGCAGCTTATATCTCAAGAACTAAGTGATATCTCATAATTTACTTCACTTTTGGAAAGTAATGCTCCAATTAGTAATTGAAAGTAAGTTCGTAACAATTTTCCTAAAAATCGATTTTTCAAGAATTTTTATATTTACTCAAAATATTGGAAAATCCCACATAAGTTCAGCAGCTTATATCTCAAGAGCTAAGGGAGATATCTAAAAATTGACTTCATTTTCAGAAAGTAGATGCTATAATTAGTAATTGAAAGTAATTTCGTAACAATTTTCCTAAAAATCGATTTTCCATGAATTTTTAAATTTACTCAAAATATTGGAAAATCCGACATAAGTTCAGTAGCTTATATCTCAAGAAGAGCTAAGAGAGATATCTCAAATTGAACTTCAGTTTTGGAAAGTAGATATTCCAATTAGTAGTTGAGAGCAATTTCGTAAAAATTTTCCAATAAAAAAATCGATTTTTCATGAATTTTTAAATTTATTCAAAATATTGAAAAACCTCAATTAAGTCCAGCAGCTTATATCTCAAGAACTAAGTGAAATATCTTAAAATTGACTTCATTTACAGAAAGTAGATGCTCAAATTAGTAATTGAAGGTAATTTCGTAACATTACACGAAATTGTATTATACTGGATGAACATAAAGTATGGAATAATTGTTCTACAGCCAGGGCTGTATGGGAGTATGCATTATTATGCATGCACAAAAAGTTGTCACCGATAAATGGAGAACTTAAGGAAATCGTGTTCAATCAAATTTCTACTATATAGACGTGGTTAGATAACCGTTGACAAAACAAAGCTCCATACATGCTTCTTAGCAGATTTCTACCCAAACCATTACAGATCCTGACTGGCATTGAAGTCTTTCAGAGAAGTTGTGCTAAACATAACGTTCTTCTGCTGAAGAGAATAAGGCGAACCTCAGGTCGTCTCAGAAGAAAACATTTTGTCTTTTTGCATTCCTCCATTGAATTTGATCTCATGCAAATTGCAATTGAGCAACACGAAGTTCTTGAAACAACTGTAGTCCAATTGTTGATCTCTGTGATTTTCTCTAGGTTTTTCTCATCTCCCGAACCAAAATCGAAAACCTGATGAAAGTACTGGTCTGCCGAAATGTTTGAATGGCGCAAAAAATACTAGTTGCATAAAGACTTCTGCAAGGCTTATAGGTATTTTCTGCTCTAACAACAGACAACGACGTTAACGAAAATGTAACAAAAATCAGTACAAACGAGATTACAAAACTCCTCATGCTTAAAATTAAATTATGTAGGTGTATTCTACAGGAAGCTTCAGTGATTACAGGTTGAAACTAGTCATCATTTTAGGTGATGCGTTTTTTATGCGTAAAGTGCAAAAAGTGTAAAGTGTAAAAACGTAAAGTGTAGAAGAATCACTAGCATGAGAATTAACACGAGAGCTAGAACTAGACATGTTCGGAATCATCTAACTCCTAAGAGCCTAAGATACCGATACTGACTTGACTAATATTTTCGAGCTATTTTGTTTAATTCATGATAGAGCTTTTCGTGATCTTTCTACCAAACTTATAGGTAAATTCAATTCATTAACTTATAAAAGACATCATCATGTTTTGTGGTAAGTTTTTCTTCATTGCCTTGGTCTAATGATGAACAAGCAGTACCAATT
The DNA here is from genome assembly GCA_036711965.1 of Onthophagus sagittarius. Taxonomy (NCBI): domain Eukaryota; kingdom Metazoa; phylum Arthropoda; class Insecta; order Coleoptera; family Scarabaeidae; genus Onthophagus; species Onthophagus sagittarius. The sequence continues at coordinate 34,901,689 of JASERS010000005.1, forward strand.
ATAGCATTTGACATAAAGATTTGGATTCACTTGTAGACTCATTCTTCCTTTTTTTGGCTAGTGGGTCATTATCACTGTCGCTATCGTTGCTGTTCAAAAATTCAGTACATACTTAATACCTTAACTTTTTTTAAAATCATGTATTTGGCTGTAGTTTTTGGGTCTTTGAAGAAACTCCACATTTTATACTGGGGATCAAGTAATGTTGCATTCTGATAGTTTTTTTTTAGTTTTTGTAACAATTTTTCTGGCACAACCTATCATGTCTGATACAGCACGCTGGAAAAAAGGCAATTGGAAATTTCATACAATTCCAAAGGGAAATTTCACATAGTTACGAGAAGGAAGTGTATATTGTGGTGCATAGTATACAATACATGAAAAATCCTTTATTCATCTACCAGCGAATAAGGTTGATTATCTGAGCAGATAATATCTGCTATTTTGATAGTAATTTTTTTAGCTCGTTGACGTAATGTTGGTTGTTGCATATTAGTTAGACAAAAGTAGGAAAATATAGGATTTTCAGGTATAGGAAATTTTTCTTAAGGCTTCAGTAAACCTAATTCCTTTATACAACTTTTTTCATTACATGGTATTGACTTCATATTTTCAGCATTTCTCTATTATGATATAACTAATCATATATTCCACGAAGAAGGGCCATAATGAGCCATAATTTGAGATATATTAAAAAGTCTTCAATTAAGGCTGATAAAACTTTTAAATTTGTCTTCATCTTTTGTTAAAACTTGGAGGTGGTGAGATCTTTTGGAATGCTAATTACGAACTTGTGGTCGATATTATGAATTTTTCAAAAATCAAGATGGCGGATACAACATAAAGAACTAAACTTGTTCTCTAAAAGTTTGATATCTGAGGGAGTTGTTGTTATTTATGACTGGTATAGGAAGCCTTTTAGTGTACGCTGTGCTGAATTCTAATCTTAAGGTTTACCGACAAAAGAAGTTTTTCTTAAAGCAGACTTCTGAAAATCCAATTCCACAAAAAATTTATTGTTATAGCAAAAAAGTAAGAAATTACTGTTAGTTTTCAGAGGGAACATAGGAGACTAGCAATGAGCATACTAGAAAAGGAAGTCCTTATATCTAGATTGTATCTGTCTATAGATTAAGCGTTTATGATTTCTGTCTGTTTTAATTGATTTTTATGCTGAAAACCTGAAATGATAAAATTTTTTGGAGATATTTAATATATTCCTGCAAATTCTTTGTGCCCAGATTTTAACTGATTATGAATTATATTGAAAAATGTATTGAAAAATAACGAAACCGATCCGGCAGCTTGAACTCCAGCGATCGGGCTTAGGAATTGGCTGGAGTGCATTTTCGTATCATTTAGAACAATCTTAGAGAATGAAATCTTTGACCATCTATTTTGATTTATGAAAAAGTTTTGCAATAAAACTCATCAATTCTGATATTTTAGAGATTAATATTAAGGATTCATAATCCATAAGTCGGTAGAATTTAATCTAACGACTTATGGACTTTAGACCATAATTAATAATTTTCATACCTAAAACTTCGCTATGGATTTTAATTTTAGAGTTTAACTTAATTTTTATAATAAGACTCTTAAATGAGGACATTTTGGAGATTTTTAACCATTCCCCCATCGTCCCCATATCTAGGTTGTGTTTGGTTATGGATTCGCGTTTAATTTCTCTATTGAAATTGAAAAATTTTGAAGATTTTTGCTGTATTCCTGCAATATTCTTATATCTAGGTCGTAACGGGTTATGGATTATGCTTATCTTGTGATATTTGAGTTCTTGTGGATTTTTATAATGAAAAATCACAATAAAAACATTTTGAAAATTTTCTAGTTGGATTTGGTTTATATCAGAATTGCCCAACCTACAGCCCAAAATAAGTTTTAATAAATTTTACTGCTTAAAGACAAAAATGAATCATAAGATAGCACAACAAAAGCTGTCACAAATGCATGATATCTTGTCCAACGACTGCTTTTGAAGTCCTAGAAAAGTCTCAAGTCGATGTAAGATAACCGCAGAGATCATCTTGAAATCCTCAAGTACTTAAGCCTGAATCATTTGATCGAAATTAAGACGCACTTTATTCAGGAAAAATACAATTTAAAGCAGCGATGATTGGACGAAGGATGAGTTTTAACTAAAAAGAGAAGCGCTTGCCTGATATACCGATGTTTCAAAGATAGTTGGATTCGGTTTAAACCAGAATATGCCTAAAAATAATTTATGTGGCCCACGAGGGCTCGTGATTCATGTGGAAGTAGAATATTTTGCATAGATTTTGGCATCCTAAGATATTTGGCACACCAAGGCTGGGTTGGACGAACGAAACGAATGCGCCTCTTTTTATAAAAAAATCAAAAAAATATACAGGGTTGGGTTGGATTGGGTTTAGCAGTGCATCTAAAGACATTTTTTTAACGAAGGCCTCTACATTAATAGTTTTTGATATAGAGTACTTTATGAACTGATTTGGCAACTCTGTATATTACAAGTGAAGTAAAACTAGAACTAACACTAGACCTAGAAGTGGAGAGATTTGGGTTTACCCGTACGTCTCTCATGACCATTAACTCCAAATGATTCTAGTTCTAGTGTCGGTTCTAATTTGACTTCATATCAAATATACAGGTTTGGTTTGGGTTGGATTGAGTTTATTTCCACATCTGAAGAGCTTTTTAACAAAGGTTTCTACAATGAATAGATTCTGAAATAAAGTACTTTACAAAATGATTTGCAAACTATAACTTCTGTTCATTGTTGATTCATTGTTGCAATTGACCAGTGTAATGAGCGCACTAAATGTAAAAAATCGGAAGAACTGTGTAAGTCTATATCCGTTGCAGAATTGAGTTATGCTTCTCAAATGAGTTTATGAGCTCTTAGAAACACAAAGGCAAGCAAATATATCAATGTTTAAAAATTTTAGTAAGAATCTCGTTTTTGTTAAATATGAGTGGAAAATGCCCTATCCTTACTAGTTGAAGCTAAGCAAACTAGATGTAAATACAACATTATTAGAATGCAAAATCTTGACTATATACCTATCCTACAAGTTGTACAAGAAGAGAAAAAAAGAAATGCTATCCAAGTAAGGAATGTTTAAATATGACACCGAATTCAGCAGAAGTTGAATTACTGCACAAAAGGATGTCGTACATTCACTACGATGATAAGGAACTTTGTTGAAGTAGTCTTTGTTTAACAACCATGTGGGGCTTTGATGGTAACTCCGGGCATAATTCTCATAAACAAGGGCTTCATGGATTAATGAGTACGTATTTATAACATCGTTTGATACGCGATAGCTTTGAGATAATTTAGCAAAGTTCTCGCCCATCATTACAAGATTCTGCAAACCTTTAAAAATCAACATTATTAAGCAGTCATCAAAAGTTTCAATGTTAGAAAAAAAAATAGAGTTGATAAAGATATCACAATTTTATAGAACACTGATTTAACACGGATAAGTAGACATTTTCTTTGATTGATGGCAGAAACGCAGAAATGCCATATTTGTGGGACAACATCAAAAAACTTTCATTCTATTGATCAAATGATCTTGGTTGGATTCGACTGTTTGAATGCATTTTGCATCTTATAAAATCATCATAAGAAAATGGTATGTTCGAGGTAATGATAAATTAATAATAGCGCAAACAAAAGGAAAAATTCAAAAACTCTTTAGGAACAAATCTAGTTTAATAGCAGCTATACCCAAGCCAGGATTTCAAAAATCAAATTATAGTAATACAACAAGACATGTCTTTGCTAATCTAGAGCTTTCTGTGGAAATTAAAATGATGGACATTAATTTGATTAAAAGAATGCTCGTCATTTTTATAGCTGTATCATCTGGTAATTCAATTGATGTGAATAAAATTCCATGGGACTGCATGCTGCAATTGTAGAATCCGTTTTGTTACCCATTGGGTAATGGGCTAAAGAGGCTCAAGAAGTGCATAATGCGTAATGAAGATATTTTTAATATGTTTTTAATAAGTTCTGATCCTCTTATAATAAGTAAAAGGAAGTTTTTTAAAAAATTCATAAACATGTACCTAAAGGTGTTTTACTTTTGTTATGTATTAGCAGGGATGAAAATGATAATAAGGTTGAAGACGGTAATAGAGATGATATAGGTCGAAGAAGATGACTGCATTTTTTTGAATAGTTGAATCTTGTCGTTGTATATGAATGTTACTAAAACATGAATAATTGTTTTGTTTAGAAATAATCCATCATTTTATTTAGTTTAGTTATGTTAAAAGCATATTTAGTAAAGATTTAAAAAACATTTCTAATGAAGTGTTCTTCTTCGACTGCTTTCAAACGTCTTCTATACCAAAGTTGTTGCTACCTTTACGTGCACGTAACGGTGTCTAAACGCGTGACCTTTCCAACTGGGAAAGGTTTCAGTCTGTATTTCTTCAGGTGACAGCCCGAGGAGAGCTTAGAAACTATTGTGATCACGTAACATTTATTACGTAATTGTGTTTGTTTTACAATACAATTATCCTTTATTATTTTTTTTGAAGAAAAAGTTCTCATATTCCATTTAATAAATCCATTTTAAAAGGTCATGATTATAACGGTTGCGAATATAAAAGAGAGAAGGTCACGGTCGAGGTCGTTCCCGATCGATTCCCATAAAATCCTAGGGGTCGCAGCACGCCCCGGGATTCGACTACGATATGACGTCACGGGAAAGTTCCTCGGTTTCTTTAAGGAGCATCTGCGAGTTTTATGACGCGCTCGAACGTTTAAATATAATCCATCCATATCACAGTCTTAAAATAGCACGTGGAGGGCTTCGAGACCTATGAATAGGGGGGAAAACGTTAACGAAGTGAGAGAAGTTGACGCACGTGTCGTCTAATGTGCATGTGTATGTGGCTATTTTATGTAATCGGAAGTTAGATTGAAAAAAATTGAATCAAGTAAATTAAAAAACGTGAAAAGAATTGGTACTTCAAGAAATTTGTTATTGTTGTTTGGTGTCAAATTTAACGCTCTGTTTAAAATTTAACTCCAAGATTAAAAAAAATTAACTTTCTCGTAATTAAAAAAAAGTCTTAAGCGAAACGGCCGGGAAAAAAGTCTACCACTCAGACAATTAACAGCGACGATTATGCTTTAATTTGCATAGTTTGTTCAGTTATTAAGGATTGTTCGCGGGTTATCTCCTATGAAAAATCTTTTACGAGAAGCCAATTAGAGTCACTTGGTTTCCTGACCTCGCTTTTCCAAGACAACACGCGCGCACCTATAATTCCACTTTAACTTGCAATTTCAAAACCAAACATTTCAATTTTTTTTGCCTCGTTTTGATTGAGTCGATCATTTAAATATTGAATCTCAATACAACGATTACAGTTGGAATTTCTGAATTATTCATGTTGCGTTCGCTACTTTGCGGCAAACTCTTCTCCATCGTCGTCCTCGTCGTCCTGCTGTGGTTATTGATTACGCCAAAACAAAGACCTCAACGACTACGACGAGACAAAACAAAGACCAGACAATCAAGGGCGATTGTTCTCTCGTCTAAAGAGACGAAGAACCACTTCTTTTCTTTGTTACGTTTAGAAATGCAATACGACGTTTCTTATAAACAGTTTTTTTTAAAGATGAAGTGTTTTATAATTTGCCAAAATATTTTTTGTATTATAAGTACATTGAAACTAAAATATGGTTTGCATTTCTTCATTGGTGATTCTTCGTAATCGTGACGAACTTGTTAAAATTCGTAGTTGGTTTGTGTTAATTTAAATGGTAACTCGGAATAATTTAAATGTTAAGTCTGATTATCTGAGGTTACCAACCTCAGATAATCCGAATATGTAATAAAAAAAGTATTTTTTTTAATAATGCATAAATGCAATTATGTTAATGTTGGTGATGAAATTTATGCTTCAACAAAAGCTGCAACATACACTTTATTCTTCAGTACCAAAACAACTCTTAAATGATAAAATTTCATTGTATTTACTTCATGCAATTTTGATATACTTATTTTAAAAAATATATATAGAACGAAAAAAAAAAAAAAGTCGATAATATTCGAAAAGTCGCTCTGAGGTAAACTTTAAAGAATAATAAGCGATTATGATGTTATTTTAAAGCTAAATTCTTCCCCCTTTAAGAATTTTAAGAGTAGCTGTTATATATGATTGTATTACAATATTTTGAGATACTTTGAAAAACATGGAATTACTTTAATAGAAGTTCGTTAAAAAGTTGATAAAACTCAAAACATCGCTCAAAGTTTAACTTTAAAGTTTATGACACAATTTAATTGTTATTTTAAAACTAAATTCTTCTTTTTTAAGAATTCGTAAAGAAATTAAAGTATTTATAGTTTATATATAGATTTATTAAAAAATTTTAGAAATTAAAAAAATTGTTTAGTCGTAAATTTTAAAGTTTAAGAAACAATTTTGTTGTTATTTGTGGCTATATTATTCTTCTTTAAGAATTCAGAAAAAAAAATTAAAGTATTTATAGTAAAGTTTTGAGGTATTTTTGAAAATATAAATATATGAAAATATATTAATTGATATTTGTTCAAAAATTGCTAAAATTAAAGAAATCATTTAGAGGTTAACTTTAAAGTTTAAGAAACAATTTTGATGTTATTTTAAAGCTACGTTCTTCATTTTTAAGAATTCGCAACTAAGTTAAAGTATTTATAGCATAAAGCTTTGAGATATTTTGAAAAATAAAGATCTCCGTTAATTGAGATTTGTTCAAAAACCGATCAACTTCATTTTGAGGATAACTTTAAAGTTTAAGAAACAATTTTGATGTTATTTTAAAGCAAAATTTTTCCTCTTCAAGAATTCCCAAAGAAATTAAAGTGTTTATAGTATAAAGTTTTGAGATATTTTCGAAAATATAGATCTGCTTTAATTGAGATTTTTCAAAAATAGATAAAATTGAAAATATCACTTAGAGGTCAACTTTAAAGTTTAAGAAACAATTTTGATGTTATTTTAAAGCTACATTCTTCTTCTTCAAGAATTCGCAATGAAATTAAAATATTTATATTATAAAGTTTTGAGATGTTTTGGAAAATATAGATCTGCGTTAATTGAGATTTATTCGAAAATCGATCAAATTTACTTAAAGGTTAACTTTAAAGTTTAAGAAACAATTTTGATGTTATTTTCAAATTACATTCTTTAATTCAGATTTGTTCAAAAATAGATAAAATTTAAAATATCACTTAGAGGTCAACTTTAAAGTTTAAGAAACAATTTTGATGTTATTTTAAAGCTACATTCTTCCTCTTCAAGAATTCGCAATGAAATTAAAATATTTATATTATAAAGTTTTGAGATATTTTCGAAAATATACATCTCTGCTTTAATTGAGATTTGTTCAAAAATAGATAAAATTGAAATTAATGCTTAGAGCTTAACTTTAAAGTTTAAGAAACAATTTTGATGTTATTTTCAAGCTACATTCTTCCTTTTCAAAAATTCTCAACGAAATTAAAGTATTTATGTTGTAAAGTTTTGAGATATTTTCGAAAATATAGATCTGCTTTAATTCAGATTTGTTCAAAAACAGATAAAATTGAAATTAATACTTAGAGGTCAACTTTAAAGTTTAAGAAACAATTTTGATGTTATTTTAAAGCTACATTCTTCCATTTTAAAAATTCGCAACGAAATCAAAGTATTTATAGTTTAAAGTTTTGAGATATTTCCGAAAATATAGATCTGCTTTAATTGAGATTTGTTCAAAAATAGATAAAATTTAAAATAACACTTAGAGGTCAACTTTAAAGTTTAAGAAACAATCTTTATGTTATTTTATAGCTACATTCTTCCTTTTTAAGATTTCGCAACAAAATTAAAGTATTTATAACATAAAGTTTTGAGATATTTTGAAAAATAAAGATCTGCGTCAATTGAAGTTTGTTCAAAAAACGATCAAATTTATTTAGAGGATAACTTTAAAGTTAAAAAAACAATTTTGATGTTATTTTAAAGCTACATTCTTCCTTTTTAAGAATTCACAACGAAATCAAAGTATTTATAGTTTAAAGTTTTGAGATATTTTTGAAAATATAGATCTGCTTTAATTGAGATTTGTTCAAAAATAGATAAAATTTAAAATATCACTTAGAGGTCAACTTTAAAGTTTAAGAAACAATCTTGATGTTATTTTAAAGCTACATTCTTCCTTTTTAAGAATTCGCAACGAAATTAAAGTATTTATAGAATAAAGCTTTGAGATATTTTCAAAAATGTCGAACTGTTTTAATTGATATTTGTTAAAAAAGTCACTAACATTCAAAATATCGCTCAGACGTTAACTTTAAAGTTTAAAAAACAATTTTTATGTTATTTTATAGCTAAAGTCTTCCTTTTTAAGAATTCGAAAAGAAATTAATGTATTTATTGAATAAAGTTTTGAGATATTTTTGAAAATATAGATCTGCTTTAATTGAGATTTGTTCAAAAATAGATAAAATTTAAAATATCACTTAGAGGTCAACTTTAAAGTTTAAGAAACAATCTTTATGTTATTTTATAGCTGCATTCTTCCTTTTTAAGAATTCGCAACAAAATTAAAGTATTTATAACATAAAGTTTTGAGATATTTTGAAAAATAAAGATCTGCGTCAATTGAAGTTTGTTCAAAAAACGATCAAATTTATTTAAAGGATAACTTTAAAGTTTATAAAACAATCTTGATGTTATTTTAAAGCTACATTCTTCCTTTTTAAGAATTCGCAACGAAATTAAAGTATTTACAGAATAAAGCTTTGAGATATTTTCAAAAATGTCGAACTGTTTTAATTGATATTTGTTAAAAAAGTCACTAACATTCAAAATATCGCTCAGACGTTAACTTTAAAGTTTAAGAAACAATTTTTATGTTATTTTATAGCTAAAGTCTTCCTTTTTAAGAATTCGAAAAGAAATTAATGTATTTATAGAATAGAGTTTTGAGATATTTTCGAAAATATAGATCTGCTTTAATTGAGATTTGTTCAAAAATAGATAAAATTTAAAATATAACTTAGAGGTCAACTTTAAAGTTTAAGAAACAATCTTTATGTTATTTTATAGCTACATTCTTCCTTTTTAAGAATTCGCAACAAAATTAAAGTATTTATAACATAAAGTTTTGAGATATTTTGAAAAATAAAGATCTGCGTCAATTGAAGTTTGTTCAAAAAACTATCAAATTTATTTAAAGGATAACTTTAAAGTTTATAAAACAATCTTGATGATATTTTAAAGCTACATTCTTCCTTTTTAAGAATTTGCAACGAAATTAATGTATTTATAGAATAAAGTTTTGAGATATTTTCAAAAATGTCGAACTGTTTTAATTGATATTTGTTTAAAAGGTCACTAAAATTCAAAATATCGCTCAGAGGTTAACTTTAAAGTTTAAAAAACAATTTTTATATTATTTTAAAGCTAAAGTCTTTCTTTTTAAGAATTGGAAAAGAAATTAATGTATTTATAGAATAAAGTTTTGAGATATTTTCGAAAATATAGATCTGCTTTAATTGAGATTTGTTCAAAAATAGATAAAATTTAAAATATAACTTAGAGGTCAACTTTAAAGTTTAAGAAACAATCTTTATGTTATTTTATAGCTACATTCTTCCTTTTTAAGAATTCGCAACAAAATTAAAGTATTTATAACATAAAGTTTTGAGATATTTTGAAAAATAAAGATCTGCGTCAATTGAAGTTTGTTCAAAAAACTATCAAATTTCTTTAAAGGATAACTTTAAAGTTTATAAAACAATCTTGATGATATTTTAAAGCTACATTCTTCCTTTTTAAGAATTCGCAACGAAATTAAAGTATTTATAGAATAAAGCTTTGAGATATTTTCAAAAATGTCGAACTGTTTTAATTGATATTTGTTTAAAAAATCACTAACATTCAAAATATCGCTCAGAGGTTAACTTTAAAGTTTGAAAAACAATTTTTATATTATTTTAAAGCTAAAGTCTTCCTTTTTAAGAATTCGCAACAAAATTAAAGTACTTATAAAATAAAGTTTTGAGATATTTTCGAAAATATAGATCTGCGTTTATTGAGATTTTTTCAAAAATCCATCAAATTCACTTAGAAGTTAACTTTAAAGTTTAAGGAACAATTTTGCTGTAATTTTAAATCAAAATTCTTCCTCTTCAAGAATTCACAAAGAAATTAAAGCATTTATAGTGTAAAGTTTTGAGATATTTTTAAAATATTCATTTTGTTAAAAAATCGATAAAATTGAAATTATCACTTAGAGGTTAACTTTAAAGTTTAAGAAACAATTTTGATGTTATTTTAAAGCTACATTCGTCCTTCTTAAGAATTTGCAATGAAATTAAAGTATTTATAGCATACAATTTTGAGATATTTTCAAAAATATAGATCTGTGTTGAGAGAGCTATGCTGAGTTGTCTTCAAAAAGCGATAAAACTCACTTAGAGGTTAATTTTAAAGTTTAACAAACAATTTTGATGTTATTTTAAAGTTATAGTCTTCCTTTTTAAGAATTTGAAAAGAAATTAATGTATTTATAGAATAAAGTTTTGAGATATTTTCAAAAATATCGAACTGTTTTAATTGATATTTGTTAAAAAATCAATAAAATTCAAAATATCGCTCAGAGGTTAACTTTAAAGTTTAAGATACAATTTTGATGTTATTTTAGAGCTAAATGCTTATTCTTTAAGAGTTTGCAAAGAAATTAAAGTACTTATTGAGTTATTTACAAAATTATTGATCTCTGTTTTAATCGAGATTTATTAAAAAATTGATAAAATCCAAAATATCACTCAAAGGTTAATTTTCGATATTTCTTTGTTGCAAAATTTGTTTATTTATTTGCTAAAATTTTTTTATTCAAATTTCCCCATATTGATTAATAATTGAGAAATCGTATTTTTATGCGATAAAAATCTAAAGGCTTATTGAGCAAAATCATACATTATGAGAAATTGCGAAAATCGACTTAAATTAATCATCACTTTCAAAACTTAAATCGTTAAATTAATAATAAAAACAAAAATGATAATAAATTTCATAAAATTAATCTTCATTTCGAATTAAACCAAATTTACTTTCACTTTTTTCTTAAACATTTTACAACTTTATCAAGTTGTTCCAGTATAGTACGTATACACTGATAATCAACGTTTTAACACGTTATAAAGTTGCACAAGACTTTCTTGTTGTTGTTAACCCAATTGTGATTTTCCTTCCTTTACTCAATAACGATAAATTTTCAATTGCACTTTCTCCTCGCGGTTTTAACAATCTTACAAACGAAATGTCATCATTAGATCATCACGACATCGTCTAAACTTTTTTTGTATTAACTTTATTAAGAAAACAACTTTCTTATTAAATTTTATTTTATTATTATTATTATTTTTTTATTTTTTTCAGATGTCAACTGCTGTGAGTAATCACGGTGGATCAGGGCCTTTAAGTTTAATGTCCTGCGTAAGAGAATCGTCACCTCCGCAGGATTTTGGTCCTGAATATGAACCAGAAAAAACCGGTAAGCAAAAAAAAATAATTAAAAAAAATTTTTAGAACGAAACTTGAGACCGTTAAACGTCTATTTTATTATATTCGATCATGAAGAATCAAGGTCAAAAACAATTAGAAACGCGCTCGCAACATATGGTGTGTGTGTGTAAAACTTGTGGTGGAAGTAGTGCTTCGTCAGCGAATTTCCTTCGTCTCCGTTTTAAAAGGGATTCATTCAGAACGACTCCATTTCGACATTAATTACGCTTTCGTTTCTTTACCGATCCGTTTACTTCTATTACGATGAATAGAAGCGACTTTCTACGGTTCGTTTCAATCTTTATTCCGCCGAGAAAGATGTTAAGGATGCAACATTTTCTTAGTTCGAATCTATCAACATAAATAAACTTTTTTATTTTAAAACGTACTATTTTAAGTCGTTTTGATAAAAGATGAAAGTAAGAGGCATATCGATAATTTCGAAACCGCTTTGATCATCGTGACTATTCAATTAACGATTCGTGTCTTTAATGCACACGTCGGATAATAATAATAATAAAGGCGCCAAGTTTATAAATAGAGCAAAGGTGTATTTTGGTATGAAAATATCCGAGGAGCGTTGCAAATTGGCGCAGTGCAGTGGTAAATTATGAACAGCGCTCGTTTACTGGGTGAAACCATCAGTTCAGTGCACTTTTAATGAGTCATTTTGTTTATATTAGAGTGTCATTTAACTTTAATGCTGAAATATAAACGTTTTATTTAAAAATGTTGATATTGGTTCAAGGTGATTTTAATTTAAACTTTAAACACTTAATTTGTTTTCTTTAAACTGATGTTATTAAAACTTTTCGTAAAAAAAATATAACATTAAGAAAATATCTTCGAAACCAAGAATGCTCCAATCAAAGCATTTAACATCTTCATACGATCATTATATCACTTGATGAAAGTCCATTTCATGCCAAACTTCTCATTTGTGAAATTAATGTTTCGTTGATTTCTTTTTAAACCGTTCTCTTCCATGTCATTTTGAGTCCTCTACATGTTCAAGACAAAAATTTTCTTTCTGATTTTAATTAAAATTAAAATTTCTTGGATTTCTCTTTTTCAAACTTCTTCTTCCTTTTCTTTGATTTGTTGCAGTGTTCACGACATTATTCCTTCAGACTATTAAGATTTCTCCGATTCCTTAAGGACAAGTTAGTCTTTATAAATATGTGCATCATCAGACTGTTAAAGAAATCATTTAACATATATCGAGCTGATATTTTTTGCTTTCTTTTTAAATCAATATCTCAACTAATACTGTTAAACATAGATAGCTATCACATGTAATTTCACACAATGCAGAATTCCTATTTTCTTAAATTGATATGGTTCCTGAAGATAATCTGAACGATCGAAATCGGTAGAACCGAAAAGAAAGGTTATATCCATGCAAAATCGAGTTTGTGACCCCAGTGTCCGGTCCTATCATTATTGCTAAAGCAAAAGTCTTTAGAAAGATTTGTTAGGATTGAAAGGAAATTTTGATACGTCGTTCACTTGGTTACATCGGTTTAACACATTGACTGCCACGGGTATGTTTGAAGAAGGGTACTTCAAGCCATAGCATTGTCATTTTGAACAAGAAATAATTATTTGTGTATACGACATGATGCACGCGGCGATGACCGTGAACGTGTTAAGAAAAGTCGTAGAATTAGAGAACTAGGTCTCTATACAAAGAGGTTGCGTTTTAATCAACAAGCAGCTGACGATTTTCAACATGATTTTAAATAGTCTGTTGGTTGCTATAACGCTAATGAATCAGACTTTTTTTTGGATGTGTTTTCTCACTCGTTAGCATTTGAGAACATAAAGCAGCAGATCATAAAAGTAGAAAGAATTACAATCTTACTAAATTTATTGTACTCACAGACTCAACTAAGCTTTTCACTCAAATAGAAGGTTGGATGAACCAGCAAATTTTTCAAGAATGGTTTGAAAAGATTTTTGTACCTCAAGTGCCAAGTAATTTAAAAAGAAAGGCAGATTTGGTAATTGATAACGCGCCTTCACATCCAGCTGGAAGTATACTTAAATCTTCTAACGAAGAAATGTTTTTGCCTCTAAATGTTATTGCGCTGATTCAACCATTTAATCATTGCAACTATGAAGATAACCTACAGAACAAAACTGTTGATGTCAAAAATCGAAGAAGATTATGATTTTAAACAATTCTGGAAGATTTATAAAATTTTGTATAGCATTTACGATATTGCGTCTACATGGGATTCCATTAAAACTTCAACTATCATGAAGTCATGCTAAGAAGAAAATAAAGTCATACTGATGGCTACACGTATTGCCTTAGGGACATCCGTTTCAGGGGGTGAGAATATTGAGGAAAAAAAAAGCTGGAGTGCGATAAAAATGACATTATAAACAAAGCAATGGGATAAGACAAAAAGACGAAATTGAAAGTGAAGAATGAGATAACTCATATTTCTTTGCAGCACATAAACGGATTGCCTGAATATTTAATAGAACAAGACGTTGTAAATCTGCCAAAAAAGCTTAGAATAAGAAACGTGTAGTAAAGAATTAAGAAAAAACGTTTCCAAAAGAAAAGATAAAGACTGGTCACCGTTTAAATATGTTTTTCTTAATTATACCTCATTTCTTGTGATTTTTCCGTTAATCGGCGATTATCACTATCCGCCCCGCTGTTGCTACCCAATTCTGTGGATAATTGGGGTTTTACTGTACTACAGGGGTACTAAATGTCATTAGAATCAATAGGGTAATTTTAAATAAAAGCATAAATGGGGTAGTTTACCCCTTACAAACCTCTGATATACGTGTTGTACATCAATGGAAAGCTCTTTAAAAATGATTATTAGATTATTGAGATTTGGCCAACAAAATATCATTTTAATCTATAAAATCTAATCTAATCTATAAAGTCTTCTATAATACGATTTTATTCTCACAACGCCGAGGTCATTTGCGGGCAAGGCGCTACAATCGTCCAAAATGGATAATCCAGCACCTCGCCCGCAAGCGACCTCGACGATTTGAAGCGAAATCGTTCCTTGTATATCTTAGTAAATATATAAAGTCTTCTATAATGCGATTTTATTCTCACTACGCTGAGGTCATTTATTTGCGGGCGAGGCGCTACAATCGTCCAAAATGGATAATCCAGCGCCTCGCCCGCAAGCGACCTCGGCGATTTGAAGCGAAATCGTTCCTTGTATTTCTTAGTAAATATATAGTCTCCTGTAAGACGATTTTATTCTTACTTCGCCGAGGTCACTTGCGGGCGAGGTGCTATAATCTTCCCAAATGGATGATTTTGTATAAATATTTCAAATCCAGCGCCTTGCCCGCTAGCGACCTCGGCGATTTTGAGACGAAGTCGTTCCTTGTATATCTTAGTAAATATATAAACTGCCTTATAAGACGATTTTGTTCTCACTTCGCCGAGGTCACTTGCGAGCGAGGTGCTACAATCTTCCCAAATGGATGATTTTGCATAAACATTTCAAATCCGGCGCCTCGTCCGCAAGCGGCCTCGGCGATTTTGAAGCAAAATCATTCCTTGTATTTCTTAGTAAATATATAGTCTCCTATAAGACGATTTTATTCTCACTTCGCCGAGGTCGCTTGCGGGCGAGGCGCTACAATCTTCCAAAATGGATAAATTTATATATAAATTTCAAATCCAGCGCCTCGCCCCCAAGCGACCTCGGCGATTTTGAGACGAAGTCGTTCCTTGTATATCTTAGTAAATATATAAACTCCCCTATAAGACGATTTTGTTCTCACTTCGCCGAAGTCACTTGCGAGCGAGGTGCTACAATCTTCCCAAATGGATGATTTTGTATAAATATTTCAAATCCAGTGCCTCGCCCGCAAGCGACCTCGGCGATTTTGAAGCGAAATCGTTCCTTGTATTTCTTAGTAAATATATAGTCTCCTATAAGACGATTTTATTCTCACTTCGTCGCGGTCGCTTGCGGGTGAGGTGCTACAATCTTCCAAAATGGATAAATTTATATATAAATTTCAAATCCAGCGCCTCGCCCGCAAGTGACCTCGGCGATTTTGAGACGAAGTCGTTCCTTGTATATCTTAGTAAATATGTAAACTCTCCTATAAGACGATTTTATTCTCACTTCGCCAAGGTCACTTGCGAGCGAGGTGTTACAACCCAAGCAGCAAACTCTCGTTAATATCACGTCAATTTGTCGTGATTTAAAAAGTCACATTTACGTCATATTGAAAACCCCAACAGCAAACGGGTTGGGTTGGATTGGATTGGGTTAGGTTACAGTTGCAAATTTTTACTTCCGAAATTAGAAATATCATCTGTATTGAAATTTAAATTAAATATTGTACTTCAGTGTGTGTTCATATGATTACGTTCAATTCCAAAATAGACAAATTCTCTATTGACTCTATTGGAGTAATATTCATATAGGAGGGTGTTATTAACAAAGTTCAGAAATCTAATGATAAACTTGAACGATATTTATGTAAAATGTGCAATAAGTTTGGTTAAATTTTAATGAGTAACTTTTCCAGAAATAGCCCATTGTACAAGATGTTGTAAAAGATATGAATGTATCGTATACATTTTATTATGATTAGAGGAAGAAGTTAAATACAATTCATTATCATTAACATTTAAATTAAGACAATTAATTTGTATGTTTTCATTATAACTGTCACCGGTAATCTGTATAATCCGGTATTCTATATAATACCTAGGAAATTTATACATAGAATACTTAAAACGTTTAGGTTATATATGAAATATTGTTAATTTTATAGTTTGTATAGGTATTTTTTAAAATACCGAATGCCAAGTCTATAATGTCTGATATTATGATATCAAGTTGGGTTGGGTAGAGCTTTAACCATCTCTCATATTGAATTGAACTTACCTTATACTTTGTTGTTTTGGATTTGATTTTTTCTTATATGAGAGATGTATGAAGTTAAAGCTTAACTTCATACCATCCCTCATACTTAACAATTTAAAGTTGGATTTCAACCCAACTCAACCATAAAAGAAAACCTTCATACCATCCCTCATATTGAATGGTAAGAGGTTACAGCTCAACCCAATCCAACTATAGAAGAAGAAATCATGAAATATTTCCAAAAACATAGAATATTCGTTAGGTTTAGTTGGGTTGAGTTCCTACTACACATCATTCATTATGAGGAATGTTACGGGTTGAGTTAGGTGGGTTGCATTCGGTTGGAGTGGCTTGAACTTCAACTTCAAATTATTTAATATGAAAGATAATATGAAGTTGGAGCTCAACCCAACGCAACCCATAACATTCTTCAAGATCATGGGCCAATACAACTTTTTATAAATATACCTCAGGACATACAATAATTCACAAAACAGTGTAATAAAAAAAATGTTGTATAAAATATTTATAACCGTTTCAAAATGATTTATAAAATGACGTCAATTATGACGTACATAAGACGATACGATATTATTGTACATAAGACGTCTAAAATACAACCGTTTATTGTACGAAATTACGTATATTAAACATTAATATGAGTTACATAAGATATTACATTGTTGCCCATTTATTTGATAGAAAAAATAGTAGTAGCCGTGGGTAACCATGGCAACCAATTGTTTTGTTTTAAAATGTCCAAGTCAAAATTCGATTTGAAACAGTTTATTGTGCGTTAATGAGATTATTTTGAGTGGTATTGTAGAGTTTCTTGTGTTAATAGTTGTTATTTGTTGCTATCCATCGCTATTCGTTGTTATTTTTTTTTTGTTGCTATTTGATCTTATTGTTTATCTATTAATAGTTATTTTTTAATTATTGACTCTTACTGAACGCATAACGAAAACGGTGCCGGTACGTTGTTTAACGAAAATCATCAAAACCGTACTCCAATATCTGTGATGAAGTAATATTTTGTTTAAACGGCACTGTCCATAAGCAAAACTGCCATTATTGGGCCAATACTAGAGTTGTGTAATGTACGTGAATCCCACCGGGTCACGGTTGGTCATCCGTGACCCACCGTGAACGGGCAGCAATTTTTGTATTACTCACGTGATCGTGCGTGATTGTGAGTAACTTTGGTTTTGACGGGATCCGGCGAGACCCAATTGACCCAATCTTTTATTTTTTAATTGAAATTTCGAATAAAGTATCAGATAAATAAAAAAAATAACTGTCAACTTGTTGGCACCATGAACTATTATGTCTCCATAGTCCTGCTCATCAGCTTGCAGTTTGCCAACTTGTTGGCAGACTGCCAATCTTTTGGCAGCATGAGCTATTATTTCTCCAACATCATGCTCATCAGTTTGAAGCCTACTAACTAGTTAGCAGCATGAACTATTAATAATAATAATAAATGACTTTATTCAAACCAGCGTGAAGTACAAAAAAGAAGGAACAGTGTACAAAATTATCAATATTATAAAAAAAGGTAGGAGCTGGCAGGAAACTGTCATAAACTATATGATATATGATATCATATAGTTATGACTGAATAGCAAAATAATAACTGGCCGGTTTGAAAAGACGAAGTTCAGAGAATATCGTATTCATGTTAACCCGTACCCTTATTTCACTATATAACTATCTATCTAAAACACAAGGACATAACTTAAATAACTTGCATTTAAACAAAAGAAAGTATTAACAAACTGAATAACAATTACTGTTTCAAACACTATACATTTTGTTAAAGACTGCCAAATTATTGGAAGCATGAAGTATTATGTCCCGAAACTCCTGCTCATAGTTTTGATTCATACATTTGATCACCTGATCAAATGTGACTCACGTGAATTGACGTGACCCACACGTGAGTCATGTAATTCATGTATGATAGCCACTTGAGTGCTGTGCGTGACCCATGTGGGACTAGATCGTGAGCGGGCGTGAGTAGGTATAAAAAATCACTCACGCGCCAAACTTAAGTAATCATAACTCATTTAAGTATCTCTTCAACGTGTCTAATCTATTTTCGCCATTGTATTTCTTCATTTATACTAGATTGCTTGTTTTCCCTTATTCACCACTTGAAATAACTTGTGGTAAGAATAATTATAACACTTAAGTGAATACCTTACATTAACGATTAAAAGCTTCTTCAGGTTTCATCCAAATATACAGATCGTTTTGTTGCAAAAGAGAGTTATGTCCAAAAAATTACAATTTCTCTTAAAATTTTTCATTAGATCTTTCTTCATTTTGTCTATTATTACTTTATTCCGAATCGTGATTCATAAATTTATTTCAAAAAAATTCGCTCGCCGAAATACATACTTTATTTGCATCAAGCCTTGTTATAGGACTTGTACTAAATCCCAATTAAGTACCAATTAATCTACATTACGAAGAATAGAATAATAAATCTCATTTACAACCATTACTACGTTATGTCGTGATGACGTACGAATTAATCCTGATAAAACAGATTTTGTAACATTTTTAGTCAGATTTCCAAAAATTCTCTTTTATTCACATTGTGAATAAAATTGTATTGGAAATTTTAGCTTTATAATTGGTAATTATACTTGACTTTTAATCACAAAAACACTCCAGACAACAAATCTTTACACAATAACAATTCAATACAACTTGTTGTTGTAGACATTAATTAAGTGTTATGTTTTTCATTATTAACAGGGTTTAGATATTTTCATTATTATTTTCATGTAAATATTAACTAGTAGTATTATTGAGAAATTCCTACTTATTATTCCTTTGTAGTAGTTAAGTGTTGATTTAATTAAATTTGACCTATAAAAATTGAATTAACTCCTTTGTAATCAACTCAAGAGAATCCGATTCTCATTAAAACAATCTTAAGAATCCTTAGAAAATCAATACCAGGTGCATTCCACCTTTCAACAGAATGCACACGCCTTCAAAAGCTAAAAATAGCTTTAAAAATAGAAGCAACACCACTTGAATTCCAGAAAGGCCCAAAAACTCTATTCACTTTTTAGTCTTTTGTATCCAATTTCATTTATCGCGCTTATCAACACATAAATACTTCTGCTTTAAACCTGTCCCATATACGCGGTTACCATTCAATTCTAAATCAACATTATTTCCATTATAACAGTTTAACAAACGGCGATAACGCCGAGTTACCCCGTTTTCAAAGCTTTTGTACTAAAAGCACAAATAGTGTGGAGGAAACGTTGTGGAAATGGGACGATGAGAATAACGGTACACTAGGGATTGTTGGTGGGTTTCGATTTACTTGGAAAATGGGGAAAAACCCCGCACTACAAATTTTCTTGTATATAGATAGACAATAACAAAAATTTATTTTATTCTATCTCATCCAATTTAAACCACCCGTTTTCAATTATGTTTTGAGACGGAACTATGAATAGGCTTTGGTGTCAACGTACTTTGTTAATTAAATTGAGTGGTTTAAAATTTTTTTAGGAAACGTTTGGATTGAGTTGGTTAAAAAAGATGGTTTTAGACAACCCAATATACATTGAAAGTAGAATTTCGATATAACGAATTAATACGGGATTCGGTATAGTTAAAATTTCGTTGTATGCGAAAATAGTAGTATTATTCGCGAAAAAGTAGGAACATTAAGATATCTTAAGAATTCGACATTTCGTGATTTTTTAAAATAAGATTATTAATTTCAAAAAATCATAAAAAATTGGGTTAACTTAAATAATCTTTATCTTAAAAACGAATAAAGATTTTCTAATTTGGTTCTCACCATGACAAAATAGACACTTGCCTCTATAAATTTTGAATGTTTCATTAAGATATCTCAAGCATTCGATTTTTGGTGAATTTTAATTAAGTTGAGATAGCCTTAAATGTTCACGTTGAATTTAATGATTTATATCTCAAATACGAATAAATATTTGCAAGATTCGGTTTCATCGCGAGAAAATAGACACTTTCCTCTATAAATCATGAATAACTCATTAAGATATCTGAAGAGTTCGATTTTTCGTGATTTTTTAAAACAAGATTATTAATTTCCAAAAATCATAAAAATTTGGCAACTTCAATAATCTTTATCTCAAAAACGAATAAAGATATTCTAATTTGGTTCTCACTGTAAAAAAATAAACACTTATCTCTATAAGTTTTGAATGTATCATTAAAATATCTCAAGAATTCGATTTTTGGATATCTTTTGAATTAACTTGAGATAGCCATAAATGTTCACGTTGAATTTAATGATTTATATCTCAAAAACGAATACATATTTTCAAGATCCGGTTTCATCACGAGAAAGCAGACACTTTCCTCTATAAATCATGAATAATTCATTAAGATATCTGAAGAGTTCGATTTTTCGTGATTTTTTAAAACAAGATTATTAATTTCCAAAAATCATAGATATTTGGCTAACTTCAATAATCTTTATCTCAAAAGCGAATAAAGGTTTTCTAATTTGGTTCTCACTGTAACAAAATAAACACTATATCTCAATATCACAATATCTCAAGAATTCAAATTTTGGTGTTTTTTAATTAACTTGAAATAGCCTTAAATGTTCACGTTGAATTTAATGATTTATATCTCAAAAACAAATAAATATTTTCAAGATCCCGTTTCATCGCGAGAAAACACTTTCTTCTATAAATCATGAATAATTCATTAAGATATCTTAAGAGTTCGATTTTTCGTGATTTTTTAAAACAATATTATTAATTTCCAAAAATCATAAAATTTGGTTAACTTCAATAATCTTTATCTCGAAAACGAATAAAGATTTTCTAATTTGGTTCTCACCATGACAAAATAGACACTTATCTCTATAAATTTTGAATGCTTCATTAAGATATCTCAGCATTCGATTTTTGGTTAACTTTGCAATTAAGTTGAGATAGCCATAAATGTTCACTTTGAATTTAATGATTTATATCTCAAAAAAGAATAAATATTTTCAAGATCCGGTTTCATCACGAGAAAGCAGACACTTTCCTCTATAAATCATGAATAATTCATTAAGATATCTTAAGAGTTCGATTTTTCGTGATTTTTTAAAACAATATTATTAATTTCAAAAAATCATAAAATTTGGTTAACTTCAATAATCCTTATCTCAAAAACGAATAAAGATTTTCTAATTTGGTTCTCACCATGACAAAATAGACAAGTTACTCTATAAATTTTGAGTTTTTCATTAAAATAATCAAAATTTATAGAGATAAATTTTGAATGCTTCATTAAGATATCTCAAGCATTCGATTTTTGGTTAACTTTTCAATTAACTTGAGATAGCCATAAGTGTTGACGTTGAGTTTAATGATTTATATCTCAAAAACGAATAAATATTTTCAAGATCCCGTTTCATCACGAGAAAATAGACACTTTCCTCTATAAATCATGAATAATTCATTAAGATATCTTAAGAGTTCGATTTTTCGTGATTTTTTAAAACAATATTATTAATTTCCAAAAATCATAAAATTAGGTTAACTTCAATAATCTTTATCTCGAAAACGAATAAAGATTTTCTAATTTGGTTCTCACCATGACAAAATAGACACTTATCTCTATAAATTTTGAATGCTTCATTAAGATATCTCAGCATTCGATTTTTGGTTAACTTTGCAATT
The DNA here is from genome assembly GCA_036711965.1 of Onthophagus sagittarius. Taxonomy (NCBI): domain Eukaryota; kingdom Metazoa; phylum Arthropoda; class Insecta; order Coleoptera; family Scarabaeidae; genus Onthophagus; species Onthophagus sagittarius. Next base: position 34,923,824 of record JASERS010000005.1, read on the forward strand.
AAGTTGAGATAGCCTTAAATGTTCACGTTGAATTTAATGATTTATATCTCAAATACGAATAAATATTTGCAAGATCCGGTTTCATCGCGAGAAAATAGACACTTTCCTCTATAAATCATGAATAATTCATTAAGATGTCTTAAGAGTTCGATTTTTCGTGATTTTTTAAAACAAGATTATTAATTTCAAAAAATCATAAAAAATACGTTAACTTTAATAATCTTTATCTCAAAAACGAATAAAGATTTTCTAATTTGGTTCTCAGCATGACAAAATAGACACTTATCTCTATAAATTTTGAATGCTTCATTAAGATATCTCAGCATTCGATTTTTGGTTAACTTTGCAATTAAGTTGAGATAGCCTTAAATGTTCACGTTGAATTTAATGATTTATATCTCAAATACGAATAAATATTTGCAAGATCCGGTTTCATCGCGAGAAAATAGACACTTTCCTCTATAAATCATGAATAATTCATTAAGATGTCTTAAGAGTTCGATTTTTCGTGATTTTTTAAAACAAGATTATTAATTTCAAAAAATCATAAAAAATACGTTAACTTTAATAATCTTTATCTCAAAAACGAATAAAGATTTTCTAATTTGGTTCTCAGCATGACAAAATAGACACTTATCTCTATAAATTTTGAATGCTTTATTAAGATATCTCAAGCATTCGATTTTTGGTTAACTTTTCAATTAACTTGAGATAGCCATAAGTGTTGACGTTGAGTTTAATGATTTATATCTCAAAAACGAATAAATATTTTCAAGATCCCGTTTCATCACGAGAAAATAGACACTTTCCTCTATAAATCATGAATAATTCATTAAGATATCTTAAGAGTTCGATTTTTCGTGATTTTTAAAAACAAGGTTATTAATTTCCAAAAATCATAAACATTTGGCTAACTTCAATAGTCTTTATCGCAAAGACGAATAAAGATTTTCTAACTTGTTTCTCACCGTAACAAAATAAACACTTATCTCTATAAATTTTGAATGTATCATTAAAATATCTCAAGAATTCGATTTCTGGTGATTTTTGATTAACTTGAAATAGCCGTAAATGTTCACGTTGAATTTAATGATTTATATCTCAAAAACGAATAAATATTTTCAAGATCTAGTTTCGTCGCGAGAAAATGACACTTTCCTCTATAAATCATGAATAATTCATTAAGATATCTTAAGAGTTCGATTTTTCGTGATTTTTTAAAACAAGATTATTAATTTCCGAAATTCATAAAATTTGGTTAACTTCAATAATCCTTATCTCGTAAACGAATAAAGATTTTCTAATTTGGTTCTCAGCATGACAAAATAGACACTTATCTCTATAAATTTTGAATGTATCATTAAAATATCTCAAGAATTCGATTTCTGGTGATTTTTGATTAACTTGAAATAGCCGTAAATGTTCACGTTGAATTTAATGATTTATATCTCAAAAACGAATAAATATTTTCAAGATCTAGTTTCGTCGCGAGAAAATGACACTTTCCTCTATAAATCATGAATAATTCATTAAGATATCTTAAGAGTTCGATTTTTCGTGATTTTTAAAAACAAGGTTATTAATTTCCAAAAATCACAAACATTTGGCTAACTTCAATAGTCTTTATCGCAAAGATGAATAAAGATTTTCTAATTTGTTTCTCACCGTAACAAAATAAACACTTATCTCTATAAATTTTGAATGTATCATTAAAATATCTCAAGAATTCGATTTCTGGTGATTTTTGATTAACTTGAAATAGCCGTAAATGTTCACGTTGAATTTAATGATTTATATCTCAAAAACGAATAAATATTTTAGTTTCTCACCGTAACAAAATAAACACTTATCTCTATAAATTTTGAATGTATCATTAAAATATCTCAAGAATTCGATTTCTGGTGATTTTTGATTAACTTGAAATAGCCGTAAATGTTCACGTTGAATTTAATGATTTATATCTCAAAAACGAATAAATATTTTCAAGATTATTAATTTCCGAAATTCATAAAATTTGGTTAACTTCAATAATCCTTATCTCGTAAACGAATAAAGATTTTTTAATTTGGTTCTCACCATGACAAAATAGACATTTATCTCTATAAATTTTGAATGCTTCATTAAGATATCTCAAGCATTCGATTTTTGGTTAACTTTGCAATTAAGTTGAGATAGCCATAAATGTTCACGTTGAATTTAATGATTTATATCTCAAAAATGAATAAATATTTTCAAGATCCAGTTTCGTCGCGGGAAAATAGATACTTTCCTCTATAAATCATGAATAATCCATTATGATATCTGAAGAGTTAGATTTTTCGTGATTTTTAAAACAATATTATTAATTTCCAAAAATCATAAAATTTGGTTAACTTCAATAATCCTTATCTCAAAAACGAATAAAGTTTTTCTAATTTGGTTCTCACCATGACAAAATAGACACTTATCTATAAATTTTGAATGCCATTAAAATGCTAATTTACTGAACTAAAGAATTAATCTTGTACCTTCCTTATTTATTGAGAGATTTATATAAAAAACAAATCCGACCATATGTGATTCAATTTCCATTTTTTTAAAATGTAGACGTATCATTATAAATGAAAAACAGTTATTTAGACGACTCCAATAAACTCATATATGCGGAAAATCCCAAGCTCATCACGCAACTGGTTCGTACTTGACGTGATCTCGTTAGTATTTCTCCGGTGTTTACCGTTGTAATGAAGTTCCAGCTTTTATTTCAATTTTAAAGAAGAAGAAATTTCATTAAATAAATGGCTAATAATTATCGGATTTATGATTCAAGTCAACAATCAATTTACAAAAATAAAATCAATCGATAATATAAAGTTTTAATCTAGATGAAAAGCGGGTTCTTATCGTTCGGATATAAACAATTTGTTTTATTGTGTTTTAACAAAATTTTAGAAATGACGTCCATTAATTACATACTAAAACCATCGATACGTTATCAAAAAGAGTATGTTGAGATAACGAAACGGTGTTATTGCTATTTTGACGTGATGTACTTTGGTTGGTTTTAGTGCAAAATATATTTCTTGTGCGTTTAAAAAGTTTGTGTTAAATATTAATATGGAGAAATTAAGATGGAAAACGCTATCTTTGGATAGTGTTTTTGAAGATGGTTAGTAAAATTTTAAGAAACTCGTTTTTCTTTATCAATTTGGAACATTTAAAAACCTGTTAGTGGTTTTGATGTTGTTATTGACCTTTCTAAAATTTATGGAAAATTATTTATAAATTAAAATTGATTCAAAATTAATATTGATTCAAAATTAAAATTGTTTCTAAATTGAACATTAAAAATAAAATTTTTTTATTAGAAACTTAACCAAAATAGAACTATATATTTTTTATCAGTAAATTATTACTGCACTTAAAAATTCACCTTGTGTGTCATTAATTTTTATTCCTCATTGAAAGATAGCCTATTTAAAGATTATGAATTTTTTCGTCTCATCGTCCCAGCATAAAGATGTGTTTATTTAATGATAATTAAACAATTGGATTTTGTGTTTTATAACAATGATTTTTTGAATCGATCTTTGATTAAATTTTTCCAAAATAACAGCGGGAACTGTACTATTTGTATTACTATTTTTTTGTTTAGATTTTACTAAACCTTCCATCGTAACCATTAACTCTTATTTCAAACATGAAGATACTTGAGAATTTGTTTGATGTTTTTCCTTTTATTAAGTTATTCATCAACAATTATTGTAGTTTAGCTTCCAATTAAAAAAAAAATTTGGTATATTTTATGATACTCAACAATTTTTAGACTACTTTCGCATAAAACTGAGCTCAACAGAGAATATTCAGTAAAAATTGTATTTATTACTAATATTATAATGATAATGGAGACTTTATCAAAAAATATATTACTCATTACATAGTTTGCATTAAATCTTCAATATGAATCTTAACTTCTTGAAAGTCTACGTCAATTAAGTTCAAGTTATCTTTTGGCCTACCACTGAAGATGTGAACACTCATGTCACTAATTTCCTTCAAATGATTTCTTTTGCTATAAAGCATTCCATCAAACATGGACAATCATTCCTACATAAAATATCATCCATTGGTCAAACTCACCACACGTTACAACCTGATACAATCAAGATGTAATCAGATACTAAAAGACATTTGGGGATATGATCTAGTTAATCATATCATTCAATTCATATGGTTTCTATTGTTATTAAGTATTCTATCAAACATGGACTATCATTCCTGTATAAGATATCGTTCATTGGTCAAACTCACAATAGATTTCAACTTGATACAATCAAGATGTAATCAGATACTAAAAGTCATTTGAGGATGTGATCTAGTTAATCTTCTCATTCAATTCATATGGTTTCTAGTGTTATTAAGTATTCCATCAAGCATGGACCATTCCTGCATAAGGTATCATCCATTGGTCAAACTCACAACAGCTAACAACCTGATACAATCAAGATGTAATCAGGTACTAAAAGACGTTTGGGGATGTAATCTAGTTAATCATATCATTCAATTCATATGGTTTCTATTGTTGTTATGTATTCTATCAAACATGGACTATCATTTATGCATAAGTTATCATCCATTGGTCAAACTCACAACAAATTACAACCTGATACAATCAATGATAATAATACTTTATTTCCTAAAGATTTTACACTACCAATAACAGACAATCTGACTAATTATAGAACATAAAATAACGCAAATGTAAACACAAAGTAATAAAGCAACAGCAACAAGCGAAACCGAAATTCACAAACGCTCAAGATACATAATTAATGGTTACCTTCAACACTATGCCCAAAGAATCAAAAAAAAATTACGGTAGGGCGTAATTCGGTTGCTATACTCACATATACATGAAATGCGAGAATTAGGTAAATGTTATCACAACGCAAAAATTTGTAGGCAAACTTAATATTGCTAATAATAACCCTGCGTTGCTTTAACGAAAGAGAACTAAAACGACTACAATAAACCATAGTTCGAACTTCTGATTCGATCATGCTTATGTAATATACACAGAAGGGTGACCAAACAATCGATCTAATCAGCACACAATCAACGTACTATCAAAACCAAAAGAGATGCGCCGACTTTCGTTCTTATAGGCCTCCAAAATTCTTCTATCTCAGGGTTCTAAGGGATAATAGGTAATAGGAGTGGTAACGTAGGCGGCAACTAACAGCTGCTAATTTCTTAAGCGGTGCTTTTTTGTTTTCTGATAGTACATAGACATTGTAGGGATAGCTCCTTACAACGATAAATCCATAATTTCTATAACACTTAACAACAACATCAAGAATACGCTCATTAAATGTAAGACCAGAATCAAAGAAAACACTAAATACAACATTCAGTTTCTGATTTCAACGGTTGGTCGTTTAAGAGGTACACATTGTTAATCGCGCCCAGCTTTCGTGAGAAAGACATTGTAAAATTAATTGATAAATGGTTACGTAAGCACCATTCTTGTACGAGAGTGAAGTTGTTCTGAAGGCACGCACAGTCGCTGATATCGCTAATCGCTAAGAAAATTTTAATGTCATCAGCAAAACGGATCAACAACGGCTCGAGGTTAGAGCGTTGGAACTCCCGAAGTTGGACAGAATCCCATAGAAGTGAAGATCAAACTGCAGTCTACCTAGAAAATAAGACTTCATCGGCAATAGCAGTGACACACTAAATCTGAGATTACTCTTTTAACAAGATGATCCAGTGAACAAATAAACAGTGTCCACCTGACTTCTTTATGTTGTCCGCGATGTATTTCGTAAATCAAGACAGGTTAGTGACAGTTGATCGTCTGCAAACAAAGTCATGTTGAAAGGGGCTTATATAGTTTTTGAGATGAAATTAAACATGCTTAAAAACACATTCATTGCAATGTCATTCTTAGCAATCCTCAATACATCTTTCACCTCCTTCAATGTGAAAGACTCAATAAATAACAGCAAGTTGTGACGGGACTGATCGAAATCTGCACCTACGGGATCAGATTGCATGCATACAGAACGAAAGTAATCAACAAAAGCATCAAGTACTAAACTACAAGCCATCTCTCAACATAAGGCTAGGAATGCGTGTATTATCCTTTCGGGAACGCGCAAATGCCCAAAAATTTCTGGGATCAGAATTTAAAGAAAGAAGCACTTTTTTCTTTCTTGCGAATACAGTTCTTCACTTTATCAGTAAATCACACAATTTCTGATTCGAGTTGTCAATGAGTGCCTTAGAAATTGCCAAATCAAGCACATCCTACAACTTCTTATAAAAAAGCGGCTCAAATTCATCAAGGAACTATACAAGAATGATAAGAGTGAGAAGTTCGGACTATTAAAATGTTTTTTGTTTTCTCGTCTTATCTCTCACCATTATACGACTTTTAAACCGTTACAACTCTTGTTAAATTTGTAAAATTTATGATTCTATTTTTGATTTTTTTTTTTATTTTTGAACTCTTCAAAAATACAATCAAAGCACTATGTATATTAAAAAATACAATTTTGAAAATCGGCTAGCAGACATCTGGTCTGTAATGATGGTCGGCTGAATAGTGTGGTCCTCTGCAGCTCAACCCATCCTTGTGTCCCCTGTGTCCCCTTCGGGTTGTCCCTGTTCTTTACCAATCCATCATCATCCTCACAAAGGTTTCCATCATCTTCCAGTTCTCGTCATCTGTCAGCATCATCTGACAGGTATCATAATACTTGTGGGTGTTATTTCCTGGTGTAATTGTTCTCTTTTTTTCCATCTGGGACATCGAAACAATGTATGTTCCACATCGTCCGTTTCTCCGCAATACTCGGAGTTCTCATTTTGTGCTCATAACGCTTTAAAGCAACCATGTCAGGACATAAATTGGCTGATAATAATTCGCAGTTCTCCATTTTTTATTAATCACACTATCATATCTGGTCACACAATCAATTGCGGTGAAATTGGTAGCTCGGTTCATGTGTTGTTTAAGTGTGAGAATAAATTCGAAGTTAGGAGTCGCTTAGAAAATATATTGTTCAGTAAAGACTTGTGTTAGTCTAAATCTAAAGATGAAATTAGCAATATAAATAAAACTTATGAGTGGTGATCTATTTTTAACGAATTCTCAAAGAAGTTCATTGATAAAAAATAATGTATAAAAATTTAATTTTCCTGACTGTATTATGATTTAGCTAATTCTGGGAATTAGTATTCTTGAAGTGATGCTTCGCTAGCTTTCTTACAACATGATTTTTATAGGTTGGAAAGGAGTTGGTAAAATTTAATTTTACTAAAACTTTATTAATTAAATGATTTTCTTTATTTGAATTGAATAATTGATTCGTATTTACATTATTGGTGTAGTACCTTTTGGTGGAGCACCATAACATAATTTTGATTTATCTTTAAATAATATATACATGTCATATCTCGTAACATATCTCGTTCATTTTCCTCGTGCAATGTTCTTCTCCCATCTTCTTTTTCACTCCTCAAAGTTTTTTTTCTCTTGCCACTTCCTTTTCATCTCCAGCGATTGACCTGGTCTTTGTCATATTCCACATTTTTCATGGGCATTGAGTCTCCCAATACTTGTAGCATCTCCGTTGAGACTGTTCTATATGAATTGGTTGTTCTGATTAATATCGTTCTTTGACACTGTTTAGCTTTGTTACGTTTCTCTTTATCTTTATGGCATCCTTCCAAGCTTTGCTTGCATACAGCATCTGGGCGTATATAACCGCCCTTATCATCTATCTCTTTTCTATGTTTGGACCTTATGTAGAACCCATAACTCTGTGTGGTGCTTTCGTTGTCCTTTGTGCCTTGTTCACTTCGTAGTTAATATGTCTTTAACCGGGAGTCTTCAATTATCACTTCTGTTTCGTTTTTCCTGTTTTTTATGAGAATCGCCTCGGTCTTTTCCGGAGCTCCTTCTAATCTCATTTATTCAATTTTATTTTCAAGCATTTCTATTGCTTCATTCATAGTTTTTCAATATTATCCATGTTCTATCCAGACACTAATCACCAATTTCATGTTTTCTGTATCCTCTATCTTTTCCAGCAGTTCATCGAAAAATACGTTCCACAGTAAAGGTCCGAGGGTGGATTCCTTTGGAACATCTCTGGTCATCTCCTGTAAATATTCCTTAATTGATATTAATTGATTGCGGCAAGATGTCGTCTTTAATCAAAGCTCCAATGATCTCGCTGCATAGCGTTGAGCCGAACGCGTTCCTTACATCTAAAGTGATCAATAGGCCAATTTTTTTCTTTTAAACTTTTCCATGTTCCCAACTTAAGCCAATACCCTCTCTATAACATCACTGTAAAACTGATCTGCCGCATGTAAAACTATACTGATTTTTCGAAAATCCCCCCTTTTCTCTTAAGTTTGCTACCATTCTGGATTTTATCACTGCTTCATAAAGTTGCCTCTTTTATTTCCTCTATTCCTATATTTCCTCTCTTCTTCCTTTCCCGGCTTTTCAATTAGCACAAGAGCCTGTTATACATCGCTGCTAAGTAATGGTATCTTTTCTGCAACACATCTTTAATGATTTCAGGAGGTATCATATATATCCTATTTATCCAGTCCGGGTGCTTTCCTATTCTTCAAACTTTTAACTAGGCCGTGTAGTTCTTTCAGTGTCAATTCTTCCTACGTCTCCTATATCTGTTCTTTAAGCCACGCTATTTTCTTTCCCTCTGAGAAACGTTTTTTTTATAAGCTCGTCTGCATGTTATCCTTCCATCACCATCTTTAGTAGGTTTTTTTTTTGTTCTTTTCTTTGCGATGTTGTAGGCTGCGCCTCATACATCCTCCTCTATCTCATTGCCTAGCTTTCTCCGCGACTTTTTAACCTCTCGTTTTAGTTTTTTTTCGCATCTAGATATTCTCGTTTTGTTTTTCTTTTATTGTCGTCATTATCAGGCTTAACATTTTTTCCTGTCATTGCTCGTGTGCATCTGATAGCTTTTTTCTTAACTTCTTTTACCATGTAAGTACGAAGGCTTTCACTACCGATGTTTATTGAACGAAAATTAGAACTAACACTAGCACTAACACTAGAACTATCACTACGACTTCGAATCAGTTTCTGAAGAAGGTTGCAACATGGCATCCGAAACGTCAAATATTATTTCAAAAACTCGAAAGTTTCTAGTTTTAGATCTAGTATTAGTCCTAGTGATAGTTCTAGTAATAGTACTTGTGTTAGCTATAATTTTAGTTCTTTTACCATATCAATATTTCAATTTTTCTCCTTCAATACATCTTATCAAATGTCTTCGTTGTTATATTCATTACTTCCTCCGTGGTGAGTAAATTGCTATCTTTTAGCTTTTTCTGTATTTCATTCTAAAATTTTTCAACTTAGCTCTTCTTTCTGCTCCATCTCCATCTCCATTCCACTTCAACTCTTTTTCCTTTATGGTTCTTTTCCAGATTTAGTTGGAAAATTATGGTATTATGATCGCTCAAATTCATCGATGCATCCCATACATTCACTATTACACATATCACTATTACGTGGATTGCTCGCTTAATTTTATTTTTAGTTTTTAAGAATTCGGATTAATGAACGTTCGGATTACTGAGGTTCGGATTATCGAAGTTTTATAGTACTTATTATTTGTGGTATAAGTTACATATAATTAATGTTGGATATCACAAAATAATTTTGAATTTTTCTATAAATGGATTGACATTCATATCTTTCTTCTTAGTGTCAACTAAGTTCTAATTGCATTTGTCAATTTCTTGAGCAATCTTGGGAATAGATGTTGAATTTGGACAAGTTCAACTTGTTATATTGTTGATGGTGACATAATCCATATTTCTATAATTTCATAACTAAACAAAATTGAATTTTGAGAATCTTACTAAATTAATTTGATTGTTACACATAACGCATAAAATTAAACCGTGGGAGTGACTCATTCGTAAAATCATTGTTGCGATCAAGCCCGACACAATACCAAAGCGGAAAACCAACAACACAATTAAATGACCCTCTCTGTTACTTTTATCTCTTGTTACAACTCCGCCGGCTTTGTCGTTTTTTATTTAGTTTGTACGTAACTTTTATCATTACAGTTCGGAAACCAACATTTTTTTTTAATCAGTCTCTATGTGGTTGTAATGAAACGTGGACGTAGTTACGATTTGGGTCAGTTAAAATAAAAAAAATCACTTTTTTGTGTTAATGCTTTGACGAAAACACGTACTTGAGACGTTTTTCATTTTTGTCTATAGTTAGTACAAAGAAACGGTTTTGGAACCCCAGGAAGTGGTTTAAAAGGAAAAACAACAAAGTGGCCGACGACGTCAATGTGTCTAATGACTCGGAGGTTAAAGAAGGGCTTCGAAGCAGGTCTTCGAGTGAGTTATCGGAACCGGAAGAGGCTCCTAAGCGAAGGTAAGTAAAGTTTAGATTATTTTTTCTAAGAATGAGTTAAAACTAATTTGGTAAAAACGATTTGTACTCATACTTGACACACATCTTGGTATTCAGATTAACGTCCTGAAGTAAAATAAGATGACCGTTCTACTTTAGCTATGTTTAGATAGTCTGGATTTCAGTTTTGATACTCTCAATAATTTATCTGGGTTATAACATAAAATTTAAGATTTAATTTTTTTTTCTTTGTAGAAGTGGTGTTCCTATGCATCCAGGATTAAGTGTATCCCACGACAGTGTTTTCCATTCGCCACACTCCGGTTCAGAAATCGAATTAGAAGGTGCCCATAGCGCTTCCTCGCTTTCGGTGACGACGACGTCGACGACAACGACGCCTCACGGCGCTCTTGGAGCCGACAGGTTACAGGTCAGTAAGAAAACCCCTCGCTTTAAATAACTTATGGCAACCGTTAATTCTTCATTTCCGAATCGATTCGTCGTCGTTGACGACGTATACTTTGACTCTCCGGGTTTGGGTCAGTGAACTTTGCAGATAGATCTTATATGTTTATGGTCGGTTCTTTCACCGACTTTCGTTATTTACCAATCAAAACCGTCGTGGATCGGTTTACCTTTGTGGTTAACGTGGTGACCCAATTATTTACGAACCACAACCAATTCATTTTAAAATTTTATATCAAAAAAATAGTGATATAAGTAGACAACCAAAGTTACACATAAAAAATTATCCATTTATTGCAAAATAATTTTTTATCCCGGTTATCGACATTTAAGAAATGACTAATCCCCATAATAACAGGCTACACACAGATTCCGAATCGTGACTCATCCATCATAATTTAACAATCTAAACGATAACTAAGAGATTTTTATTACGCATTTTATGTAAATTAGGTCATTAATAATGAACTAATGAAAATGTATTTGTTGATGAATTATATTTATATCTCGATGCTGTTTCCTTTACGAGTTGATTTGATTCGAGACAGTCAAGGTTATATACCCCGATAAAATAAAATAACTTTGAAAGGAAATAAGTTACGTTCTATTCTTCTTCTAAGAACTTCACCTAAACAATCTATCTTACATTACAAGTAAGATTCTTTTTTGCAACTTTTCCAACTAACCATTCAAGGATTTAATGATAAAATATGTTAATTCAAATTGTTTCTTTTTATTCCTATTTCAACGTTCAAGTTTACTGCTTATGGTTAAAATAAGACTTCCGCAGTAAAATGTGTTAATTAAAATCGAAATTTATGGGAGATGTATAAAGAGGGCCGTTTAAAACGTTAAAAGCACATTTAAAACTTTTTATTTACCATCGAACATGTTTTTCCCAAGCTAAATGGGTGTTCATGTTTAAAAGTAAATCTTGATTGGTAAAGTATTCATATAAGAAATATCTTTAAAGTAAATTCCGTAAAGTATGCTAAATAAGAGATCAACGTCATTTGGTTTAAGATCTATACAATTCTCATGGGCTACAAAAGCACTCCGTTGCATATCATTCAAAGTATTGAGAAGCATGTCGAGTTGAGCGATTGAATTGGTAGATAAATGCAAGTAAAGTCATTTAAGCAAGTAAGGTGATAATAATGTGTTTTTTAAAGATATCTAACGAGATATTGATGGTTGTTAAACTTTTTGATCAATAATTGAGATCAAAGCTGTAATCTTATTATCTTAATTAGTCTTCTAATTCCTTTTCTAAGATATCTATCTCGAAAGGGGTTTGGTATCATCGATTAGCTTATTAGGAAACAAAAATTAAAATGAGATATCCAAAGGAATAATGTTATCAAATCATGGAAAAACCCGAATATGTAGAGGAGATAGAATTAGAGATGTGCGTGTGAGTGACTTTTTCTGTCCTCTCACGACAAAAAAAATAGAATATCATAGATGAATGTCGTGACTCACGCGTGATTCAATATCTAGTGTTAAATACCTAATTAGGATTAAGTTGATGGCTCAACCCAACTAATATTTAGCGACAACAGGTTAGTTGAGTTGGATTGGATGAAGATAAATGGCTTAACCAAGCCTATCTAATAACTAGCACTAATTAGCTACTTCGGTTGGGTTGGGTTCAGATCAGTTTGATGGTTCAAGACAACGCATTTAATATTTAATGCTAACTAGCTAGTTGGGTTGGGTTGCGTTTAGATCAGGGTGATGGTTGGCCCACAAAGGCCTGGGAATTTTCCGGGTTATGGGTACTTGTGTTTATCATCTTCAGAAGAGGAAGACGATTTAAAGAAAACAATAGTAGAAGCACCATCGACAAGGAAGGCGAGCTAGCCTCATCTGGAGAACTAGAACAGGAGACACCAACGGAAATAAGAAAAAGGCATAGTGGGAAAAATGAAAAGACTGACGGAAGTGCTCAGTAGCGCAGAAATACAGGAATTGATAAGAAGAAGTGCGAAGAAAGAAGTAACTACTCAAGAAACGGAAATAAATATGGAAGAAAAAAAAATGAGAAGGAAGAGGGTGGGGAGAGTTTCTCTCCCCACTCACAAATACAGCGTGCATCGTCGTATGTTGAATGAAAAGAAGAAAACCCCTTTTGGCAGAAAAAATCAGAAGCTAAGGTGGTTTTGATCGAGCACGGAGAAAGGTATTCAGCTCCAGTATAAAAGAACTTATCAGGTTCTAAAAGATTTAAATGAGACCTGAGAGGAAATGAAAGTAATACAAGCATTGAAGGGCATTGTTGGGAAAGACAGAAAAAGAAACATGGGAAAATCTAGAGAAGGTGCGAGAAATGCTGAAAGGAGAGTGATAATAGCAATACACCACGTGAAGGGGTATAAATGCTCAAAGTGCGAACAATGCTAGAAGTGCTGTTCAAGACTACGGAGAGTATAATAGAAATTTATAAAACGACAAAAAGACAGGATGAAGAGAGGTTTAAAAGTAGAACGACGAAAGGAAGAAGCGAAGATTATCGAGAGCGTTGATCATGGAAGAAGAGAGAAGGAATAAGAGTTAAAACACATTAATACAAAAAATTAGGAAGCCAAAAAAAAGCTAGAAAGATCGGCAAAAAAACGCAAAAGAGAGAAATGGAAAGAGCTATGTAAAGAGCAAAATGGATATGTCTAAGGAAATGCTTATCAAATTATCGCAAAGATGTTAAAGATGAGAAAAACCAAGATATAAATAACGAAATAATCGAGAAATAAGTAAACATCATATTTCCGAAGATGGAAGAAATTAATCACGATAAAACAGCGATGGACACCAGGAAATTCCCTTCTTTACAAGAGAACAACTGGGGTCAGAAGCAAGAAAAATAAAAAAAAAGAAAATTCCAGACTTACACGGAATTACACCCGAATTATTAAAAACCTTCATTCAAAAGTACGCGTACGAAATTTTCTAAAAACCTCTATCATGTTTTTAGAAAAAATTGGCCAACCATTTACACGGCATTCCTGAGGTTGATGAACCCAACTCAACTAATATTTAATGCTAGCTAGCTAGTTAGGATTAAAATTAATGGCTCAGCCAAATCCAATTAATGTCTACCGCAAAGTAGCTCGTTGGGTTGGATTCAGATAAGGTTGATGGCACATCCCAACGCAACTAATGTTTTATGCTAACTAGCTAGTTTGGTTGGATTAAGGTCTTCAACTAATATCTAGTGTTAACCTAAAAATCGTAAAAAAAATCATAAATCAAACCTTTAAATTGATAGTTTCTGTCCAACAGCAATTGTTAAAAATTTACTGAATTACGAATTTACCTATTACGTTCACGTCGTTCATCATATGCATCGCCACTTGTAGTAATGAGTTTTCATGATTCGTTAGGAGTAGTTTCTGATATGAACCGTTTTTCTAGAAATCCACCTTAAAATTATCCTTATTTCTTTTTAATTTTTCGCAAGTTTTAAGAAGGGTGCACAATTTTTTAAAAATGCGCCCACCATTTTGTATCCCTCATTTCGAATTCTCGAAAACGGACATCAAATTCGTCATCGGTGACCCCAAAAACCCCCTAATGACATGATTTCGCGTAAAAGTAATTCGTAAAATAATCGAGCATATCTCTAAAATTGGAAAGGGTGATTTCTACCCTTAAAATAAAACTGCGATCGGGCAGATATGACGATATACAGTGCGTTAACTAATTATCGTACCCGAAATCTAGGCAACCAATATCACAGTATTAGTATTGCAACGCGTCGAATAGTCCTATTATTTGAAATAGTTTTTTCGAAAAATGTTATTAAAAGTTGAAATAGCAATTAACGACTGTAAAAACGTGTTTCCTATGCTTAAAAGCGTCATAATCAACGTCAGAATCTGGGAAACGTTGGTTAAATTGCTGTATACAGCTTTGTAAGGAATAAACCCAACTATCATCCGCATTCTGCGTACCGCTTCGATATTGTGCCATTAAAATAAAGGCATCATGTTCCGGTGCGAACGTCATAGCGAAAGAAATAAAAATCTGAAAGAAATTCTCATTGAACGTTTTCGTTATTTTAATTTGTTTATTGACTTACCGCTTAAATCAATCGCTAGAAACAACGATAGCTCTAAGAAGAACTATTTGGAGAAATATAAAGGTAGCAAAGAATGGTTAAAGAATAAAGAAAATCCGGAAACACACAAAGCATACGACAATCGCGACAATAATAACCTAATAACGTTCGATCTGCTGTCTACATCTGGTTCAAATCTGGTTACTAATTTAAAAATATCGCCGTTACCACTACACAATGAAATAGATAACCAACATTACAACGTGACGTAGGTTACGATAATTATTTAACACAGTGTACGTGTCGAATATCCACACACTACTTGTATGCCAAGTACCAAGAATGTCGACGTTATTTGTTACTTGTTAGCTTTTTTCTTTAAACAATTCGTTGTAGATAATCAAAAATAAAAATTGGACTAATTGGATTAGTTAACTATTAAATCGTCATTCTCAATAACAAAATCAATTCTATCAGCTCATTTCTAAATCTGCGAATACATCAACACAATATGTTGAGTTGAAGGAATGATTCTTCACTTTTATTTAAGAATGACACAAATCAAATATTGCAGATAATAATCGATACAGAAGTATGGTGAAGTTTTCATTCCTCAATAATATTAAAAATATTAAAAAAATTGGTTATCGTGTCAAATTGGATGTGAAAGTGAACTTTGTAGTCTTTGAAGAACAATATGGGGGTTTAATAAAATTTCTATGATCTAAATATTTCCAAGTATTGTTTTAGTTTTCCAAGTATCTTTAGAATAGTTAACCTTCATTTACATGACCTATATACACAATGATATAAAGATTTATGATAAAATCTTCGTTTGCATGTGTATACTAGATGAAGTGTCTTTATAAAAGCTTCCTTACTGCCGTTTAAATGTCACGCAGTAAGCGTAGGATGGTACAAAACGTTGTAATAAGTTTTCGAATTTCCTAAAAAAATTCTTACAAGATAAAATACTTTAATCTTTATACAATTTTATATGTATATTTTTCTAAATATCAATGCTTCAATTATCTTATACAAGTAAAGCCTACGACGACTTGTTCTTGCAACAATCAACAAATTTCTGCTGTACACATACATACAGTACCCGTATAATGTATGGAAACACGACAAATATTTTTAACCCTTATGTGACTGAAATAGTACCGGGGTACTAATTCCGTATTTAATATCTTATAACTTGTTTATTTATTATTCTTTGTACGCAAATCTGCGTGACATCTTGAAGTATATCATTGTCAAAATAATTCTGCATTTTTTAATTTTTGTTCGGTTAAAATCATGTTGGAAAATTTTAAATCTCTTAATGCGTGACCCAAGTATTAAGCCATAAACAGAATATAGAAATACTGTTTTATTGGCAACGATAAACAAATACTTTAGTAAACAATATTGACGTGAACAAATAAAAAAGTAATAACAAATTTATTAATTAGCTCTATTATTGCACAAATCACACACTGGTTTGGATATAGAATGTTCGGCACAAATGGGTTTTGTGCAAGAACGGCATGCTTTTCGTGTTTTTCTTTGTCTTTTGTAATTTGACTGACGGACATAACAGTATCCAACACACTGGATACATCCAGATTCATCCCTATTTACTACATCTCGTGTTGTATTGACTGCTTCTGTAATTTGACGACCTAAAGCCAATTCAATTGAGTTGCATGTAAAATTATTTCCAATTACTTTAGGAATTTTGCTGCGAGTAATAATAACAGGCACACATAACTCATTCGCAAGAGTTTTGAGATATTTTCTTCTCTGATTGGTAGATTTATGTTGTGGGTTGTGTTCCTGATAGATAATATACGACGCCAAACCTGTAATATCAGTCATATTGAAAAAGATAGCCAACGGCCAACGGTTTGTACGTGGTTTCACTGTACATGCCGCCAACATTTTATCCATTATATCAACTCCCCCTTTAGTTTTGTTATAATATTTTATTATTTCAGGTTTGGCAACGTCAGTCTCCTCAACTTCTCCTGTCATATGCATTGATGAGAGAAGAATAACTGACTTATTTTTTTTTTGAACGTATGAGCATATAGTTGCATTTTTGCTGTATGCAAAGTTTGTAGAATATACAGATCTTTCTTTGGAGGCTTGCATGTTGAAGGGTATAAATGTCTTATTTTTCCTAACAGTTCCTACCAAAGACATTTTCCAGGAATTGAGAGTCTGCACTAGCTGAAAACTTGTGAAGAAATTATCCGTTGTTACGTTTCTTCCAGAGTTCTTGTATTTGGCCACCAAGTTTAATACAGTTCGTTCCCCAATATTTTTTTGTCGTATAACATATGACGGTTTTCCTGTATAAATTTGGCCTTGTAGAGGGTAACCATTCGACACATCGCACGCCCAAAATACTTTTATTCCATACTTCGCCGGCTTTGATGAAATACACTGGGGTAAATTTTGTGCGCCCTCGATAAGGAAACAGTTGTTCATCAACCGTTATGCATTCTTTTGGCATATAATATTCGTCCAAATTCTTATTTAGCATCATGCAAATGTCACGGATAGGAGCAGCTTTGTCCTTTTTAGCATGTTCAGCACGTGTAGTTTGGCTGTCAAAACGTAAAAGGCGTAGAAACATTTTGAACCGATCCCGAGACATCGCTGCTCGAATAAGTGGCAAAGAATCGCATTTCCACATTTCGGTTATATTTCTGTTGTTCGACTTATGAACGTCAGGAATTATGAGAATCCCCAAACACGCATCCAATTCTTCTTGAGTAAATGGCTTAAAAACTTAAGGTTACCTTTTAGTACAACCTTGATATTTTTTTAACACATTTGTGTTATAATTTTCTGTTATCAGTTGGCCTTTTGCATTACTTTCTCGAAGAATTGTGGAACAGATGTCGTTGGAGATGATAGTTCTAAATAATTCCTTTGGTGTATACGTACAAGTTACTGCCGTTACACCCATTTTACTTCTCAAAATATTGCGGCTAATTGTTTGGGCCTGCCGTTGTGGTACAGCATTACATACAGTGCCATCTTTGCTTGTCAGAATAGTAGATTTTGAAGAGCATTCTAATTCCACTTTGTGTTCATCGTAGTCACTTTCATCTGACGTATCATATTGTTCAATAAACGGTTGCTCTTCAATATCGGACGCTTCTAAATCTAAATTTTCGGGAACATATTCCTCTTCATCTCAAGGAATAAAAGGCTCCTCATCAGATGACTCGTCCAAAGACGCTCTAAGCTCGTCAGGTGTTAACATTCAGTGGATATAATTATTATATTTATTATTTTATATTTACTATTTTCTTACTTTTTCCTTTGACATCTTGGCTTACGCAATCCAACGATAGTATCTATCATTTTTTTATCAACACCACAATACTATTATATAGCAAAATATTATAAACATTAATTTATACTATATTTATAATTGTTTCTTATAACTACAGTTATTTACGATGCACCATGTCTCAGATGTTACGATAGAATAGTGTAACCTGATGTGACGAGTATTCGTTTCACGCGTATATCAGAATCAAGATCGAACATGTTTATAAACAGGTCTAAATACATAAATGCTTACTTATGATATGTTAGCACAAGTATTTTTTAAATTCATTGGATTCTATATGTCATATAAAACGATTTCAATATCAAACATTTAGATTATCGGTATGTAGTACCTGGGTACTATTCTCGTCATTAGCCGGTGTTTTATTTCTCAGTCACATAAAGGTTAACGGCTTTATCAATTTGGTCAAAAGTTTGAATTACATTCAAATTTTCTATTCAGTGATATATTTATATACCTAGGTTCGGAAATGTAATTACTTAGAAATTTAGAAATTACCATTGGCTTTAAAAAAATGAAGGACACTCAAACAGAGCGCATCAGCATGCACTTTACTCCTTTCAAAATTTCAATAAACTGATCGTATTTCTGATAGTCCTCTAAGGAATTCTAAAGTTCTCTGTAGAAATAAAAATAAAGTTCCGATCATTATTTGAATCAAATCAGCAAATAAAAGGATGAAGGGCTAACTTCACGATTGTCTAAACTTCATCATCATAAACTTCATAAAACCGTCATCAGAACTCCAACATTCTTATCCCGTCCAGTCTCAAGGAGAGTTGATCAGCACATGATATGTACAGGATGGGCAAAATTGGACACTTTTAAAGATAATCTCCTCTTTCAATAAGAAATAGAGGAAAATGATGTCAATCTCTGAGACTTAATTTGAATAGAAAGCTTAATAGTGAAAACTATAAAAATCGATATCTCTTAAGGTTTCAGAGATACACGTTTTTCAAAAAAGTGAAATTTCGAAAGTCGTCATAACTTTTTTCTTATTGAAAAATCTTCCTTTTTGTGAAAACATTTTCAAAGCATCTGTTTATGTAGAATTCGTTGGAATAAATCAAAGCAATATTTTTGTACTTATTGACAAAAACGATTTTTTAGCATCTCATATATCATTTTAAAAAGGAAACCTTCATCCTGCAATTTGATATGCAAGCCATTTCTTCATTGTCAAAAATAAGACGTTATGGACATCATTTAAAAGAGGAAGGTTCATTCTTTAAATTGACGTATAATCAATCCATTTCTTCATATTCAAAAATAAAATCTCCATGATCTTTCAAATTTCATCATTTTTATCTTAATTCCACTAAAACATCAAAAACACATCATCCTTTATCATGTCATCATTTGAAAGAGGAAGTTTCAACATTCAATTTGATGTGTGTGTAACCCATTTCTTCATTTCCAAAGATAAACCCTCCACATCCTTCAAATTTCATCATTTTTATTTTGATTCTTCTAAAACGTTAAAAACACATCATCGCATAACATTTCTTAACTGGAATCGATTTCAAATTGAAACAACTAATTATACATCATTTTGAAGAAAAAGCTTCAAGCTTAAATTTGATGTATAACCCATTTCTTCATTTCCAAACAATAAAACTTCCATGATCCTTCAAATTTCATCTTTTTTATATCGAAAAAAGATGATAGAACTTAATTTTTTAAGTGTTATTAAGAATGTTTAATTTAAATTCTTCTTCGCCATCATAAACATTTTTATTGCCTCCCACTCGTTGTTTCTTTTAAATGAAATCTTTTATTATTTAAATCTCAATAATTCAAAAATTATCATCCACACCTCTTTATCCTTGGTTTACCTGTAGTCATGATTCATAATCCTCGTTATGTTTAACTTCTCTCGTTGTATATTTCTTTATATTCTTTCTTCTTATTTTAATTCTTCTTTATTCCATCATTTTTCATCACCTTCATTTATTCATAACATCTTCTTTTACTTTTTGTATCCTTTTCTTTCTTGCATATACAAAGTCCTTAATGCAATTTATCTTGTAAATTATTTCTCAAAAATCTTAACTGAAAATGTTAAGGAAATATTAAGAAAATTTTTGTGCATAATGAAATTCCATCCAGCAGATTGTGAGGGTATTAACACATGTTTTTCTTTTATATCTAGTAATTTCACACATCGTGCTTGAAACCGCCGAGGCGTTCTATGCTTAAGATCTCGCTTTGCGTCGCAAGTCGTGCGCTGTACTTGTAGGTTGACTAGATCCCTAAGACCATTAAGACGAGTAATGGCTCGCACGTCGGAGAACCATAACCGAATCGATGGTGAAGAAGCATTGTAGAGAAAGTTCTTAATTAAATCTTTTGTGTAATTGACGCGTTTAGTAGAAGCCGTATCTTAGATCTCTAACAAAATTAACATCCCATGTTGTCCATGTATGCGTCTTTAGTTACAATATCAAAGAGATTCTTAAAATTTTGTAATTAACTCGATATATCGCAATTTCAAAGTTAATTATATCGAATTCTAAACATATCTATTGGAGCAATTCAATTTTCATATGAGATAACGCTCTTCCAATAAAGAGAAGATCTCCCTTCATGGATAATCTTCAATATTTTCCACTAACCTGTATCGACAAGATCTTCACCTAATACCTATACTTATTCATTTTTTAATAATTATTTTCAAAACATTTCGAATTAAAATTGAAGCCAATATGTTAATCGTTAGTATAAGTTGATAACTCCTTCTTCCACTCTTAATTACATCTAAGATTTCTTGTTTCAAATGTAAATCGTTTTGAATTTGAAATAACATGCTCAACATTTCATTAGTAATCTAAAATGATTCACCTCCCACTTTCATTGAATGCGTTTAAAACGATTCTTTTAAATGCAAATGATATTTTATTTTTACTTTTTAATTCATTTATGAGTCACTCCTCTTCACCAATCTCGGAATAAATTTAACCTCCTTCTTTTTCGTTGTTCATTTTTTGTTGAACTCTTTGTTCTTCATCACTATTTCGTTCTTAAAAACCTTTGTTTTTTCAAATCGGGTTGAGTAAAGAAAAATAATGATAATTTATTATTGGTATCATCTTCATTATTCTTAAATTATCTGCTATCATCACTCGAGCGATTCTTTTCTTCGCTTAAAGTTAATTTTATTCGTCTTCATTCTTCTTCACCCCCTTCTTAGCATATTTTCTTCCTCTTCCATTTAATCTTTCTCATTCCTTAGGAGATATACAGTTACCTCCGAATATATTCGACCTCCTTCTTTTTCGTTGCCAACTTTTTGTTCTTCATCACTATTTCGTTCTTAAAACCCTTTGATTTTTTCAAATCGGGTTGAGTGAAGAAAGATAATGATAATTTATTATTGGTATCATCTTCATCATTCTTAGATTACCTACTATCATCACTCGAGCGATTCTTATCTTCGCTTAAAGCTAAGTTTTTCGTCTTCATCTTCATTCTTCTTCACCCGTTTAGCATATTTTCTTCCTTTTCCATTTCATCTTTCTCATTCTTTAGCTTTAGAAGATATATAGTTACTTCGGAATAAATTCGACCTCCTTCTTTTTCGTTGCCAACTTTTTGTTCTTCATCACTATGTTGTTCTTAAAACTTGTTTTTTCAAATTGGGTTGAGTGAAGAAAAATAATGATAATTTATGATTGGTATCATCTTCATTATTCTTAGATTATCTACTGTCATCACTCGAGCGATTCTTTTCTTCATTTAAAGTTAACTTTATTAGTCTTCATCTTCATTCTTCTTCACCCCGTTTTTAGCATATTTTCTTCCTCGTCCATTTTATCTTTCTCATTCTTTATCTTTAGAAAATATACAATTACCTCGGAATAAATTCGACCTCCTTCTTTTTCGTTTCCAACTTTTTGTTCTTCATTATTATTTCGTTCTTAAAACCCTTTGTTTTTTCAAATCGGGTTGAGTGAAGAAAGATAATGATAATTTATTATTGGTATCATCTTCATCATTCTTAGATTACCTACTATCATCACTCGAGCGATTCTTATCTTCGCTTAAAGCTAAGTTTTTCGTCTTCATCTTCATTCTTCTTCACCCGTTTAGCATATTTTCTTCCTTTTCCATTTCATCTTTCTCATTCTTTAGCTTTAGAAGATATATAGTTACCTCGGAATAAATTCGACCTCCTTCTTTTTCGTTGCCAACTTTTTGTTCTTCATCACTATGTTGTTCTTAAAACTTGTTTTTTCTAATTGGGTTTAGGGAAGGAAAATATTGATAATTTATGATTGGTATCATCTTTATTATTCTTAGATTATCTGCTATCATCAGTCGAGCGATTCTTTTCTTCACTTAAAGTTGACTTTATTAGTCTTCATCTTCATTCTTCTTCATCCACTTCTTAACATATTTTCTTCCTCTTCAATTTCATCTTTCTCATTCTTTAGCTTTAGAAGATATGGTTACCTTGGAATAAATTCGACCTCCTTCTTTTTCGTTGCCAACTTTTTGTTCTTCATCACTATGTTGTTCTTAAAACTTGTTTTTTCAAATTGGGTTGAGCGAAGAAAAATAATGATAATTTATGATTGGTATCTTCTTTATTATTCTTAAAATATCTGCTGTCATCACTCGAGCGATTCTTTTCTTCACTTAAAGTTAACTTTATTATTTTTCATCTTCATTCTTCTTCACTCCCTTCTTAACATACTTTCTTCCTCTTCCATTTCATCTTTTTCATTCTTTAGCTTTAGAAAATATACAATTACCTCGGAATAAATTCGACCTCCTTTTTCGTTGCCAACTTTTTGTTCTTCATCACTATGTTGTTCTTAAAACTCGTTGTTTTTTTAAATTGGATTGAGTGAAGAAAAATGATGATAATTTATGATTGGTATCATCTTCATTGTTCTTAGATTATCTACTGTCATCACTCGAGCGATTCTTTTTTTCAATTAAAGTTAACTTTATTAGTCTTCATCTTCATTCTTCTTCACCCCCTTTTTAGCATATTTTCTTCCTCTTCCATTTCATCTTTCTCATTCTTTAGCTTTAGAAAATATACAATTACCTCGGAATAAATTCGATCTCCTTCTTTTTCGTTGTCAACTTTTTGTTCTTCATCACTATTTTGTTCATAAAACCCCTTGTTTTCTTCAAATCGGTTTGAGAGAAGAAAAATAGTGATAATTTATTATTGGTATAATCTTCATTACTCTTAGATTATCTACTGTCATCACTCGAGCAATTCTTTTCTTCACTTAAAGTTAACTTTATTAGTCTTTATCTTCATTCTTTTTCACCCCTTAGCATATTTTCTTTCTCTTCCATTTCATCTTTCTCATTTTTTAGCTTTAGAAAATATACAATTACCTCGGAATAAATTCGACCTCCTTCTTTTTTGTTGCCAACTTTTTGTTCTTCATCACTATTTTGTTCATAAAACCCCTTGTTTTCTTCAAATCGGTTTGAGTGAAGAAAAATAATGATAATATATTATTGATATAATCTTCATTACTCTTAGATTATCTGCTGTCATCACTCGAGCAATTCTTTTCTTCACTTAAAGTAAACTTTATTAGTCTTCATCTTCATTCTTTTTCACCCCTTTCTTAGCATATTTTCTTCCTCTTCCATTTCATCTTTCTCATTCTTTAGGTTTAGAAGATATATAGTTACTTCGGAATAAATTGGATCTTCTTCTTATTCGTTGCCAACTTTTTGTTCTTCATCACTATTTTGTTCTTAAAATCCTTTGTTTACTTCAAATCGGGTTGAGTGAAGAAATATAATGATATTTTATTATTGGAATCATCTTCATTATTCTTAGATTATCTGCTGTCATCACTCGAGCGATTTTTTTCTTCGATTAAAGCTAACTTTATTCGTCTTCAAGTTCATCTTTTTCATTCCTTAGAAGATATATAGTTATCACGGAATAGATTCGACCTCCTTCTTTTTCATTGCCAACTTTTTGTTCTTCATTATTATTTCGTTCTTAAAACCCTTTGTTTTTTCAAATCGGGTTGAGTAAAGAAAAATAATGATAATTTATTATTGGTATCGTCTTCATTATTCTTAGATTATCTGCTGTCATCACTCGAGCGATTCTTTTCTTCACTTAAAGTTAATTTTATTCGTCTTCATCTTCATTCTTCTTCAGCCCCTTCTTAGCATATTTTCTTCCTCTTCCAGTTCATCTTTCTTATTCGTACTTTATATATATCGTACGTTCACGATAAAAGGAAAAATGAATAAAAAAAAATAAATTCGATACAATTTTAACAATTGCTCTTGGGTAAAAGTGCTCGAACTGGTTAATTTAAAAGTTTGATTTGTAATTTTTTGACTAAATCTCATTTCTGGTTTGGGCGGAAGTGATATTAACTATTTTATGTCAAATATATCATCAAGTTAATTATTATTGCTGGTTAATTACCAACAATACAATAATCAAATAAAACAAATAAAAACAAGCATCAACTAACGTGAGAAAATAAACTCAAAGGAAATTCCCAAACTGTCACTCATCCACATCATGACATTTACGAAGCCGAATAATTATTGATTCCTGCACATTCTCCAACATTGCGGAAAGAATTAAACGAATCTCGTTGCGTATTTACTTTGTAAGGTCATTTAAGTTATTCGTCCTGTTGAAATAGACTTTAGATTTGAAATAGTCCTACAAGAAAAAGGCTAATGGAGTTAAAAATCACGATTGACATATGCGGATTTTCTTCAGCTGCTAAGAGGATGTTTAATTTAGTATCTTCCAAAATCTTATTTGAGCGCCCTTTTGATAAATATCTGACGTGCCAAACTCTAAATTTCTATTAATCTTATTTATAACAGATTGGACCTTTGGCGGACGGTTGGGATATTCCATATTTAATAACAACATCTTCATGTTTACGAGTTCGATCTCCGAATCCAATCATCATAAGAATCTCTATACGTTGTTTTTCACTTAAACACATCATAAACTATCAATTTGATTGACAATATCGATAAGAAACACTTACAACAGCTTTAACAGATTGTAGTTTACTATGATTTTTCAATTGTTCTACTTATAAGCCACCTTGATCAAGTATTATTTGTTCTCATTCAATTTTTGTACAATAATGTATGCTTATTTGAAAAACATCTTGAATGCTTTGAAAATGTTTTAAAAACTATTCATAATAAGTAGATAATGGAGGATTTACTGGAAAGCTTATTTAATCCTCTATCCAAATCTATGAAAATATATAGGATGTTGCATTTAAAATAAAGAAGTTACTACCACATCCGCTCAAGCTGGAGTGATCTTTGGTGATCACTTTGTTCTTCATCACTATTTTGTTCTTAAAACCCTTTGTTTTTTAGATCGAATCGATTGAAGAAATATAATGATAATTTATTATTGGTATCATCTTCATCATTTTTAGATTACCTGCTATTATCACTCGAGCGATTCTTTCCTTCGCTTAAACTTAAGTTTATTCGTCTTCATGTTCATTCTTCTTCATCCCCTTTTCTTTAGCATATTTTCTTCCTCTACCATTTCATCTTTGTCATTCCTTTGAAGATATATAGTTAGTTTGGAATAAATTTGACTTCCTTCTTTCTCGTTGCCAACTTTTTGTTCTTCATCGCTATTTCGATCTTAAAACCCTTTGTTTCTTTCAAATCGGGTTGAGTGAAGAAAAAGAATGATAATTTATTATTGGTATCATCTTCATTATTCTTAGATTATCTGCTGTCATCACTCGAGCGATTCTTTTCTTCACTTAAAGTTAACTTTATTAGTCTTCATCTTCATTCTTCTTCATCCCCTTTTTAGCATATTTTCTTCCTCGTCCATTCCATCTTTCTCATTCTTTAGCTTTAGAAAATATACAATTACCTCGGAATAAATTCGACCTCCTTCTTTTTCGTTGCCAACTTTTTGTTCTTCATCACTATTTTGTTCATAAAACCCCTTGTTTTCTTCAAATCGGTTTGAGTGAAGAAAAATAATGATAATTTATTATTGGAATCATCTTCATTATTCTTAGATTATCTGCTGTCATCACTCGAACGATTCATTTCTTCGCTTGTTCATCCTTCTTCACCCTCTTCTTAACATATTTATTTTCTTCGTCTCCCATTTCATCTTTCTCATTCCTTAGAAGATATATAGTTACCACGGAATAGATTCGACCTCCTTCTTTTTCATTGCCAACTTTTTGTTCTTCATTATTATTTCGTTCTTAAAACCCTTTATTTTTTCAAATCGGGTTGAGTGAAGAAAAGAATGATAATTTATTATTGGTATCATCGTCATTATTCTTAGATTATCTGCCGTCATCACTTCATTCGGCTTCATCTTCATTCTTCTTCGCCCTCTTCTTAGCATATTTTCTTCCTCCTCCATTTCATCTTTCTCATTCTTTATATTTAGAAGGATATATAGTTACCTCGGAATAAATTCGACCTTCTTTTTCGTTGCTTACTTTTTGTTCTTCATCACTATTTCGTTCTTAAAACCCTTTGTTTTTTTAGATCGAAATCGATTGAAGAAAAATAATGATAATTTATTAATGGTATCATTTTCATTATTCTTAGATTATCTGCTGTCATCACTCGAGCGATTCTTTCTTTTCCTTAAAACTAAGTTTATTCGTCTTCATGTTGATTCTTCTTCACCCCCTTTTTTTAACATATTTTCTTCCTCTTCCATTTCATCTTTCTCATTATTATTTCGATCAATTCGATCTGCTTCTTTGTCCATTTCATCTTTCTCATTCTCATTAGAAGATATATAGTTATCTCAAAATAAATTCCACCTCCTTCTTTTTTATTCTCCATTTTTTGTTCTTCATCACTATTTTTTCGTTCTTAAAACACCTTGTTTTGCAGTTCGAGTTGAGTGACGAAAAATAGTGATAATTTATTATTGCTATCATCATCATTTATTTTTTCAGCTCAGGGGTTGAGTGAAGAAAAATAATGATAATTCATTATTGGTATCGTCTTCATTATTCTTAGATTATCTGCTGTCATCACTCTAGCGATTCTTTTCTTCGTTTAATTTTCATCTTCATTCTTCTTCATCCCCTTCTCAGCATATTTTCTTCTTCTTCCATTTCATCTTTCTCATTAGAAGATATATAGTTATTTCAAAATAAAATTGACCTCATTCTGTTTCATTGTCGATTTTTTTCTTCGTTCTTAAAACACTTTGTTTTTGCAGATCGAATTGAGTGAGAAAAAAGAATAATAATTTATTTTATTATTATCTTCATCATTCTTAGATTACCTTCTGTCATCGTTCGAGCGATTCTTTCCTTCTCTTAAAGCTAACCTTATTCATCTTTATATTCATTCTTCTTCACCCCCTTCTTAGCATACTCTCTCCCTCTTCCATTTCATCTTTCTCATTCCTTAGAAAATATACAGTTACCTTACCTACTGTTTGTTGTTGAGTGGCCAAACGGGTTAACTCCCCGAAGGTGAAAGAAACCTCAAACCTCCGTTTCTGTCTTTCACCTAACTCGTATCCTTAAGAAACACTTTAAGAAGGAGAAAGGCGAAAGAGTTGTGGAAGAAGAAGAGAAGGAGGGAGGGTGTCTCCACGAAAAGACCTCGTGTGTACGTATAGGAGGTACACACATACACGCGGGGACCGCGCCCGAAGCGGTAGCAGCAGCAGGCAGCAGGAGCGTTCACAAAGAGCCTAGACCTAAGCCGCTGCCTGCTGGCGGCCCCCACAAAACGCCGCACGCTCTCCTCGATGATGCAGTCCTCCTCCAAACGCGAAACCGTTCGGATGCTTCGACGTCCGAACTCGACTCGTCCTTCGAGTCCTCCTGGTGGAAGTCTTCTTCTTCTTTTCCTGGCAGCCACCGGGTCTTTCGACCTTCGGTGACCCAATTTTGTTCAATCGAAAGAGTTATGCGTGAAGGTGAATCGAGTGAAAGTTTTTTTTGTTAAAGGGTTCTTTTTTTGAATCGTTGATGTTGTTATTTTGATATGCGTGCGTTCTGTGTTGTTTTTTCTTCTTCTATTCAAGTAGTGTAAAGAAATGAAAATGTGGAAAAAAAGTAAAAAAGAGGATGAGGGCGGAGGAGTTGGTGATGATGTAGGAGGAGGAGGAGGAAGAGGGGTTTTTAGAAGATTGTGGGTGAGTCAATGATTATGATTAAAGATAACGTTTTGGATTTAAGAAAAATAAACATTTTTTCCCAAAAAAGGCACTGAAATGTTTCTGCGGTGTCGACTTCAACCACATCGTTGACTCATAAAACCTTATCGCTTTTATTTTACACTCACACAGAGACGGGAAAACACGCGTTTCAGTACCACTTGCGACATTTTACCAGTTGGTTCTGTTTACGTCTTGATGAGATGTTCGACTTTTGTTCCATTTAAATCGATTTTTCATTTTTTCACTTTTTAAATAATAAAAGAATTTATTTTTATCTTGATCGAGGATGTGAGAAGTGAATCAAGGACTAATAAGTTAATTACGTTTTAATTGTGTTTTCGAGATGAATACATTAAGGAAAAGTTTTAAAAGATCAAATCAAGAAAAGTCCAACCAAGACGGTTTCTTTCGAACGATTTGGGTAAGAAAAAACTGATTGATTAAAAATTTCGCAGAATAAATTTTAAAAACAACATTAACCGCAAATATTTAAGTTCAGCTTAAGTTTCGGTTATCGCGAATTGTGTATCAATTTTCCTTATATAATATCATTTATCACTCGTATCGTTTACATTACAAGATTTTTTTTATTGCTTTATCTTCCTTTGTGTTAAAATGCATATACATTTTGCGTTCTCGATTCGATACTTTCAAACAAACCGAAACTGTTTTAATTTTAAATCATAAAAAATAAGTACAAAGGTGATTCAAAGGATTCAAAAGATTTTAGATAAAATTAATTCTTAAGTAATGATTCTAAAAATTATTTTCGAATTAATAAATTAATCAGTTACTTTTTAGTGGTTAAACCGCTTTGTCTCGACAGGATACAAGCATGAGGAACTTGTTGTAACTTGATAACAAAGGCGTGCAACGCAAGGTCTTTGAAATAGTCGTGTCAATGTGCTCGTCAAATTAGTGTCAAAAATGACGCTTCAACTTTTTCTTTGCTAAAATATTAAATTAATTGTAATAAATCGCAATGTATTTAAAAACAAGATAATAATTTTGAATGAGAGTCAAGATCGAGAAAAAAAGAATTACTAAAATTGGCGGAATGGAGTTTTAAATTAGCGATATCAGAACTAGAAATACCTGCTAAAGAACTAGTAATGATAAATGACAAAATTTTGGAAGATGTGAGTAATATATTAGAGTACAAGTGAAGAAATGTCATTTACATCATAACTTTACCAAATCTCATTGTAGAAAAAATACTTCTGAGTAAACCCCAAACGATTTTAAACTTAAAACTGAAAAAACAAATTTTTCTCAGGATGAAACGTAATAGTACCCTGTGAAAACCATCCGGACTTGTCTTTAGCGGTTTCAAGCTTTCTATGGACAAGATTCCTAAAAGTTTGTGAATATAAATTTAGATACAACCCCCCAGTTATTTGCGTTTAGAAAGTTACTGATGTTATGAAAATGAGTTCAGCGTTGATTGAATTATCCATTTTACCAGTATATATATGTAATGTCAAAGAGATTTAAATTTTGAAATTTAAAATCAAAACTGTTCCAATTCTGTACTTATTTACTGGTTTATTACATTAAAATTTGTTTTACATGTTTCGACAAAATGTCATCTTCAGAAGCGCTATAAAATGATTAATAATACTATTGTAATCTTAGAATGTTAAAGTAAAATATAACTTACTCGTCAAATCAAAAAAGGAAATCGTTCAAAATACATAAATTACAACTTCACAGTGACGATTGTTTTTTCGCGTACATTTCAGTATGTCTACGTTTTATATGTGAACCACTTTAAAATTATTCAAAATCAAAAAACTCTTTGTCACAAATAATAAAAAAACGGAGCCAGGACTTAAAATGCGTTACAAGTGATACTGAGTTACAACACAAAATGGATGAATTGCAAGAAACAACTTTTTGTTAAAAATAAATAAGGTATAAATTCAAATGCGCATGTGTTCTGGAAATTAAAGAGTGAGAAAGGACAATTAAAACAAAAATGAAAAATATCAATTCAAAACCAGGATGTTTAAATAGAATATCTCAAAATAAGTTCTTAATTTTTAATGAAAAATGAGAACACAAACAAGCAGATAAAATTGCAAATGTAGTAATTATCGGATATATAGGGGGGTTGTGGAATTAAAATGGGGAAAGTTAATAAAATAAAATACAGGTAGCCCTCCTCTAACACGGTATCTTATAACACGGTTTCGCTATAACACGATTCGTAAATTGCGGGAAACCTCCTACAACACGGTATCCTACAACACGTTTTCGCTATAACGCGATGAGAAAACTGCAAATCCTTTGTACATACAACACTGTATGTACTTATACAGCCGCGGCGAGGCTTGCTGTCCTAAAGATACATCGTTGCGGAAATGTATGTAGGTCTGATGCGTATTAGGTATCCCAAGGCATGGACCAGCACTTGAGACGTTCACCAACGGAGACTGTTTAGTATAAGAATTTTCCGTGCGGTCTTAGCCTTAGACTAATTTACGACCGGGTAAAGTGCCCGACGCGGCTCTGCTAGCCACGTGCACGATGTCACTTCCAAATTGCTGGAAGAGCAAGACGGTTGTTCCTCTTATCTGGCCCTATGTCCCCCGTAGGACATTGGGGTACGCCCAGTTAGGATGGGAACACACGATTGCTGCTTAATAATTAGGCAACGCCTACGATAGTTCTGGTTTAAAATGCGTGTGTTTTTTCCTCGAAGAGTCAGTCAGTCAGTTTTCCGTGTGGTTTTCGTACGTTCTTTACTTTCATCTCCGTGGCCTGAAAACAAAAGTGTCTCACGCTGCTACTCGGTAGTCTACGTCGCGCCACGGTGTGTTAAAGAACAATTTTTTTATCTTTAAGACATTAAGCTTCAGCCCCAAGCAATGTCAGGTAAAGATAAAACAACGTTCAAGAGAAAATTCATTTCTTTGGAAGTAAAGATTCAAATCTTGGATCGTGTATCGAAAGGAGAAAAAGCATCCCACATTGGGAAAAACCTTAATTTGAACGAAGCAACAATTAGAACAATCAAGAAAAATGAAAAAGAAATCAGAAGTGCAGTTGCCGCAGGCTCTTCGACATCCGCAAAACGTTCAGCCCGTCCCAGACCAGCAATAATTGAGAAAATGGAAAAGGCCCTCAGCATTTGGATTGACGATTGCTGTCAAAAAAAAATTCCATTAGATGGCAATATTATAAAACAAAAAGGATTAAAAATTTACAACCATCTCAAACAACAAGGAGAATCCTCTGTCAATCCAGATTTTGTGGCGAGTAAAGGTTGGTTCGAGAAATTCAAAAAGCGTTTTGCGATTCATAGCATAAGAATCCAAGGAGAGTCTGCGTCGGCTGATCATGAAGCTGCTAGGACGTATCCAGAAAAAATTCAAAACATTATAGCCGAGCAAGGATACACAGCAGATCAAGTTTTCAATGCCGACGAAACTGGGCTTTGGTGGAAAAAAATGCCCAGTAAAACTTTCATATCGAAGACAGAAAAAACTGCACCCGGATTTAAGGTGTCCAAAGATCGTTTAACGCTCCTTTTGTGCAGTAATGCATCGGGGGACTTCATGACAAAACCGATGCTAGTGTACAGATCTTTGAATTCTCGTGCACTAAAAAACGTGAATAAAAACACCTTGCCGGTATACTGGACAGCAAATTCGAGAGCTTGGGTAACAGGACATTTATTTAGAGATTGGTTCTTGAATTGTTTTGTGCCAAGCGTTGAGCGGTATTTAAAGCGAAAAAATTTGAGCTGCAAGGCGCTGTTGCTATTAGATAATGCTCCATGCCACCCACAAGATTTAACACATCCCAACATCAAAATAATGTTCTTACCACCGAACACTACTTCGTTGCTCCAACCACTGGATCAAGGTATTATTTACACCTTTAAAACATATTACATAAGAAGATCGTTACAGTGGATTTTAGACGCAACCGATTCGCAATCAATTAGCGTAATGGAAGCATGGAAGAAATTTTCCATCAAGCACTGCATCGATATCATATCTTTGTCACTGAATGAAATAAAAACATCAACATTAAATGCGTGTTGGAAGAAGATATGGCCCTCTGCAATTGAAACGGAAAACATACGTGAAACATGAGAAAATGAAATTGGTGCGATATTAGAAGTCGCTAAATCAATCGGAAGCGAAGGTTTTGTGGATATGGCTTCCAAAGACATTGAAGATTTTTTAGTGGAAGAAGAAGTTGACGAAGCGGAATTAATCGAAATGGCATCCCTAGATGCAAATCAAATCGATTTTGAGGACGCTAGCTCTGACGAAGATTGTGCAGTCAAGAATTTAACATTAAAAAAATTACAAGAAGGCCTATGCTTAGCGGAAAATCTGGAATCATTTTTCTTGAATGAAGACCCTTCGACGGAAAGAAGTCGAAAATTCAAAAGGGAGCTGCAAAACTGTTTAGCTCCATACCGGGAAATTTACAATGATCTAATAAGAACCAGCAAGCAAAGTTCCATTACAGATTTTTTTAAGAGGGGAAAACATACAAAAACTTTAAATAACGAAAAAAGTTCAGAAAGTGATTATACTGAGCAGTGACGACGAGTAAATTCATTAAATTATGGTTGCGTTAGATTAAAATATTTTTTTTATACTTTGTGTTGTACATACATTTATATTTTTAATAAAAATTACGTTGTTTATGTCGAATTAAGAAAAATATTTGTTTTTAATAAGTTTTTGGAACGTAACCCCCCTTTTTGCACTAGCTCTGGGTCTCATGCAACACGGTTTCACACAACACGGCATTTTCTAGGAACCTAACTACCGTGTTATAGGAGGGTTGCCTGTATAACAGGATAGGGTGATAGGAAAAGGATGTATGAGGGAGAAGGAAAGGGGAGCCGCAAGGACCCAAAAATCTGCGACCAACATATGCGGCTAATCAATGTTGGTCCTCGGTATTTTGGGGAAAGGGGTTGTTTAGACATTTGTATAATGGTGTTATAGTGTGATAGACCTGATCATTAAGACATTCGAGATGTGGGCTATTTTTGATGAATTTTTCTATTTCATAAGATTCTAGAAGTTCTAGTTTGTGACCTTTATTTTGTTTATGTAAAAGTTTAACGTTGTTCTGTATGTTAAAAGTATGATTGTATAGATTCAAGTGATTACCGAAATTTTAATTTGATCTAATTATATGTTCTCTTATTCTGGTTTTCAATGCTCTCCATGTTTCAACAATATAGGTAGCACCACAAGTGCCATTCGAGTTTGTAAACTCCATTCAATACCAACGTCTCAATCTTATCTTTCGCGTTATGTAAAATTTTTTGTAAAGTAAATTTATTTTTGTAAGATATGTTGATTCCGTATTTTTTAAAAATGTTGTTGATACTGTAAGCTATGTTTCCCGGATAAGTGACAGATCTATAAATGTTAGTGTTTGGATTGGTAAGTTGAAGACTGGTTGATTGTTGAAGGTTATGTTTAAAAATAAATTTGTCAATAATCCTGTCTATAAAAGACGAAGGGAAATTATTATTGATGGCTATACTTCTGATAGTGTTTAGTTCTCTATTTTTGTTGATTTCTGAAAGTGGTGTATTGAAACATCTATGAAGATATGCTTTAAAAGCTGCTGTTTTGTGTGTGTTAATGTGATGTGAGTTAAATGGAATGACAGTGTCCGTCTGAGTTGGTTTTCTGTAAATTTGGAATTCTATGCAAGAACCAGTGTTTATTAAAGTGAGGTCGAGAAAATTTAGTTATTTATTGTTTTCAACTTCTAATGTGAATTTAATGTTGTTATGGAGGTTATTAATGTAGTTGTGAAAATCTTCCAACAGATTGACGCCATCATCATTCCATACAACTAGAACGTCGTCAACATATCTACGCCACAATCATATATTATCATTAATGTAATTGTTATTTTGCAAAATTATGCGTTCTAAATTATTCAAAAAAATGTCAGAGAGGCGGCCGCTTAAGGCAGATCCCATTGAAAGTTCCTCGATATACTTGTAAAATTTGTTGTTAAATTGACAAAAGTTTTGCTGGGTACATATTTTAAGTAAGTTCAAGACATGTTGGATGTTATTTTCATCTAATTTATCCTTTAGTAGGTTTTCGACTAAGTTTAAGGTTTCATTTACTGGAATATTTGTATACAAATTAGTTAGATCGAATGACAATAAAGTGAAATTATTTAGTAAGTTTAAAACATTCAGTGTGGTAATAAGTTCATTTCTGTTATTTAAAGAATATTTTGGTTTGAAATCAATAGTATATTTGAAAAATTGGATCAAGAATTTACAAATTCTGTAAGTGCTGGTGTCTATTGATGAAATGATGGGTATAATCGGTAAATTTCCTTTATGAAGTTTGATAAGTGAATAAGCTAGAGGAGTTCTAGGGTTCATTGGTAGTAAATGATATGGATTGATATTATTTTCTTTTAAAAAGGTTTCTCAATGTTTTAATACTTTTTGGGTTTTGTCGTGAAAGGTGTTTTTAGGGTCCTTCTTTATTTCTACAAAATTATTATCGTTAAAAAAGTTATAGTTTTTGATATATATGATTGTTTATCTAAAATAACCCCTTTCCTTCTCCCTCATACATCCTTTTCCTATCACCCTATCCTGTTATGTTTTATTTTATTAACTTTCCCCATTTTAATTCCACAACCCCCCTATATATCCCATAATTACTACATTTGCAATTTTATCTGTTTGTTTATTTGTTTTCTCATTTTTCATTAAAAATTAAGAACTTATTTTGAGATATTCTATTTAAACATTCTGGCTTTGAATTGATATTTTTCATTTTTGTTTTAATTGTCCTTTCTCACTCTTTAATTTCCAGAACACCTGCGCATTTAAATTTATACCTTATACGTCTTATTTTTAACAAAAAGTTGTTTCTTGCAATTAATCCATTTTGTGTTGTAACTCAGTATCACTTGTAACGCACTTTAAGTCCTGGCTCCGTTTTTTATTATTTGTGACAAAGTTTTTTGATTTTGAATAATTTTAAAGTGGTTCACATATAAAACGTAGACATACTTTTTAATTTATGTATTTTGAACGATTTCCTTTTTTGATTTGACGAGTAAGTTATATTTTACTTTAACATTCTAAGATTACAATAGTATTATTAATCATTTTATAGCGTTTCTGAAGAGGACATTTTGTCGAAACATGTAAAGCAAATTTTAATGTAATAAACCAGTAAATAAGTACAGAATTGGAACAGTTTTGATTTTAAATTTCAAAATGTAAATCTATTTGACATTACATGTTATGAAAATGTTTATGTTTAACTGTGTTATACAAGGCTTCTCCTTGTATACTAGTTACATTCGCCCATTTTAAGTAATACATTGAAATCCGCAGAATTATGATGACAGTACTTTACACCTACAATTATTGTATTTGACGCGAAGAGTCAGGTCGCTTGTTGAAATAAAGTTATTACCTAGGGGAGAGTGGGGCAGATTCATACAAAGGGCATCATTATGCACTAGATATATTTGAAGTTGGGCATATCAACAGGATAACTTATGGATGTGATTGGTGACTGAGTTCAATAGTAGTCGTAATTTTTCCAATTTAACTTTTTCTTACTAAATGCTACTTTCTAGATCAATTACTATTTTTTTACTTAAAAGATAAAGAAGTGAAGTTTTTGAATTGATCTGTAAATAATCAAATATATGACAGGCGGTTTTCTCGCAATATTCAATTTTTATTTTCTTGTGATTTTTTACTTTCCAGTGCCCCATTTATCTATTTTTGTTTCTGATATTGCCATAATTATGTTTTGGTGAACGATTATGTTTAGAAATTACAAAAAAAAATGTTTCCAGATCATTAAGCTTTAGCAAAATAGCAATGAGTGATTTAAGTACTAAGGCTTTCACGTTGTTGGTTGACTTAAAATTGGAACTAATACTAAAACCAATACAAGAACTAAAACTAGACGATTTTAGGTTGTACCATAAGCCTTTCGAAAAAAATGTTTGAAAATGTTCTTGAGAAACTAGTTCAAGTAAACCAAATCCTCACCCAACTGAACCAAACCAAATGAGAGCACATTATGTGACGCAATGAGTGCAAGTTTGATGTTTGGAAATGATGGCATGTTGTGGTGTTCTAACAAGGTAATGAAACATTGTTCCAAATACGTAATTATTGGCATAGTATGTCCTAAGACATCAATCTTTTGACCGTTTTGAGATATTTCGCTGATTCAAATGAACCATTTGAATCAATAGAACCAGTTTCTCAAGAACGTTGCAACATGACATCCTAAACGTCACACATTTTTGCAAAGTCACATGGCAAAACTCGATAGCTTCTTGCTATTTTGTATAGGATATTGTGTACAGGATATGTATATTTTATATAGCTAACTTGTATATTTTTTCACATGTATAAATCTGCTTCATACCTGTATGAAAATACCCCACATATGGGATACTATAATACATTTTTCATTTTTTGAAAAAAGGCTTATAGAAAAATCCATACAAGTAAATTTACGCAGATATTATGTCTTTATTATAAAGACAGATAATAGACTATTGATTTTTGATGAATCGAGACGTTTCTTGCAATAAAACTGTCTTCTGCTAACAGTATTTAGTCTTTAATTAACAGTTTGTGGACTACTTATGTCAAGATTTTGTATTTTGTCCAATTGCATTTAATATTTTCGGAACAAACTAAAATGGTTAATCCACAGTATCTTATTTCTTGCGATAGAACTACTTTCTGTCAGCAGTTTTACCAGCAATACCAAGTCCTCTAGAAGCAATATCAAGTCTTCTAGAAGCAATATCAAGTTTTCTCGAGGTATTTCAAGTCTTCCAGAAGCTGTATCAAATCTTCCAACGGCACTATTAAGTCTACCGGAACTATTTCAAATCTTCATAATTTTTGGTATTCTGTCAATAGTTAGGTATTTTGGAAGCAAAATCAATTTTTTTAACGTTTATTGCTTTTTGCAATAAGAATGACATCTACCAACAATATTAAGTCCTTAATTATTGGACTACTTACGTTAAGATGCTGAATTTTGTTCAACAGTATTTAACTTTGTTATTAAAATCTTAGTGTTTTGCATATAAACAAAAAATCTGCAATGAAAGTTGGTATCAAGTCTTTTGTATGCATTTCAACTCTTCTAGAATCAGTATCAAGTCTTTTGAAAATACTGCAAGTTTTCTGGGAATATTTGAAAACTTCTCGAAGCAATATCAAGACTTCTAATAGCAATATCAATTCTTCTAGAAGTAATATCAAGTCTTCTAGAAGCAATATTAAGCCATCCAGAAGCAAAATTAAGTCTTACAGGGGCAGTATCAAATTTTTTGATAGTAAGTAAAGTCTTTTGGAAGCAATATGAAGTTTTTTGGAAGCAATGTCAGGTCTTCTAGAAGTAATATCAAGCCTTCTAGTAGCAAAATCAAGTCGTTCACGGGCAGTATTGAGTCTTCTAATAACAAGTCAAGTCTTCTAGAAGCAATATGAAGTTTTCTGGAAGCAATGTTATGTCTTTTAAAAGCAATATCAGCTCTTCTAGTGGCAATATCAAGCTTTCTAGAAGCAAAATCAAGTCTTACAGGGGCAGTGATTATGGTCAAAAGAGTTTGACTTATTATTAGTTCTCAAAAGTTGTTCTTCCATATGTTTGTTTTTATGATGTATTAGAAATTCGTTATATTCTCTCTGTTTTTGTTGATAATCTGGTTTAAATTTTTTGTCGATCTGGGAAATAATAAACATAAGGAATCACTGCAAGCCTTGAGTTCACTACATTCCCTATTTTGGCTACTCTTTTTTGTAGATTTACGGATCGTTTTCCTAGGAAAATGATGATTAAAATGGCTCAGAAAAATATTTGCAAAGTTTTTGTGCTGATCATTAGCATCATTTGTTTCCAACACAGTTTGAAAAGTCTCAATTGATAGGGACTGATTAAAACGTTTGATGCTGTCATCACAAATATCACGTTTGACAACATAATAATATTGTTGGCTGATAGAGCTAACATTCCAACACATTGTTTGAGCTTTGTGATCTGAAAAACCGGTGTTAAAAACACTTGTAGTATGCTTATTAGAACTTATGTTACTTAAAATGTTATCAATGTATTTACTAGTCTCATTTGTTATTCTTGTAGGAACAGGGATCAAAAATGATACACCGAATTCATTTAACACATGTTTAAAATCTATGGTTTTTTTTATCGTTGTCATCTAAAATATCTATGTTAAAATCATCCAATATGAAAAATATACCCTTATACATAAAAAGAAGTTCAAGTAGTAAAAATAACTTGCGAAAAAACACATCTACATCACCTAAAGGAGGTCTATATAAAGCAACAAAATAGTAAGGCACATTCATAATTTCAGATTTAAAAGCTGTAATCTCAAAAACATAATTTTCACTCAAGTCATTAATTTCCATAACTGGGTACGTAAGGAGTTCTGCACTAGCGTATAAAACAACTCCACCATGTTGCCAGGAATCTCTACATGATGATGACACTAGTTTTAGATCTTTAAATTTCAAAATATCGAGCTGTTGAACTGTTTGCCAATGTTCAGTAAAGCTGCATACTAGAGGACATACTAGAGAACCTACATACTCTGGAAGGTTTATAAATTACTTCTCATGCCACCCTCTCAGTATGAAGATTAACATACTCAAGGGCATGAAGATCCGTATAACCCGTATCTGTGATGAAGCTTTTTGCTTAAGAAGCCTCAGGTTGCTAGCTGACATCTTCCGCAACAATGGTTTCCCTTGCCCCTTGGTCAATAAGATTTTGTTCTCGTTAGATGGACCTCGGTTGTCACCTGCAGCTGTTCGGGACACAAGTCATGTAGACGCAAATTTGTCTCTTACCCATCCTCACCTGATGTAGAGGAAATACCTGTTATGCCTTTTGTGAAGTTACCTTTTATCCCAGGCCTTATAGATAACTTAATTAAGACCTTCAATGGTAAACAATTTCAATGGGCAAAATATACCTTGAACCCTCTGCGGCGTGCTTTCTCCAACCTCAAAGACCGCATTCCTGACGATGTCAAGTCCAATTTGATTTACAGAATCAATTGCAAGGGTTTTTCGGGCTCATATTAGGTATGACCAGCCAATACCGAAAAAATAGAATTAAACAGCATATGAGAGACTGCAGGTTAAAAAAGTCGAACTCTACAGCCCTCGCTGAACATCACTTCTACGGGCCACGTGCCGTATTATGATATTGTCTCGCTGCCTCGTGAGGTGCTTGTGATTAATGTATATATTTTTATTGCTTTTACTTCTCGTTCACCGTTCATTGTTTATTTTTGGTGTGTTAAACTGTCATCCCAACTTTGGCCATTACTCTGGGTATAACATACAAGAATATTTTTACGTCCTTGGTTCTGTTACCAATTTTAACCTCGTTTATGTAAGTTAGGTTATGTTATAATTGTAATTGTATGTTATTGTGAATTTACGTGTTTAACACCTTGCTTTCTTTCTCATGTTATAGCGTCCTCTGATGAAGAATTCAATAAAATTCAAAAGCTAAGGTTACAATAAAAAGAGGTTAATTTACCAACCTTTGGTTGAATTCCCAATAATAAGAAATACCTTCCTCATACTAGAGGATGTTCATATCTTTTTAATATTTCCTGGAGTTCCTTATAACAGTTTTCCATGCTTTGTATGTTTTGATGGTAGATGAACTGATGTACTTGAAGTTTGTGTACCTCATTTTTCGTTGTAAAAGTTGGTAATTTATTTATTAAGTCATCTGGTCTTTTTGCTTGCAATTTTTCGCATTTTACATTTTTTACGTTATTAGTGCACAAGTAACTATCATTACGTCAAGATATTTAATGAACTTTTCCAATACTATCATCTTGTAATGTCTATACTCGTGACTTTAACATATTTTCAGTTTCTTAGCGATATCACCGCGGATCTTTTCGTAGGGGAATTATTTTTTTAATTAATCTATCGATTTTCAAAACTTCAACAAATACAATAAATGAATCCTATTTTCGTATCTTTCTTGATATTGACAAATTTATAGCTACCTGTAGTGCGAGGGAGAATTGGGTATTTGTGTATTGGGTATTTCGTTCTGATTGGCTGATGGCGAAGGTCCTGGCGTCACGTGGTCGCCATCAGCCAATCCGCATGCTCCGCATGATCCGATGCTAAATTCAAAAAAGCAAAACAAAATAAAATAAGGAAATTCATCAGAATTTTTGTTGCTCCCATATTTTATTACTGAAGTACATGATAGGCGATTTATATCCAATATCATATTATGCTGAAGACGAAATATAATTTTAAGTTTCTCAATTAATTATTGTAATGCAAAATCTTTGCTGTAATTATTTCAGCACTGTCTTTGTTTAGTTTTATTTGAACCTTCTCATATCGGATACTTCAATATTAATTATAAATAACACCTGCATTTTTAGCAACTAGATACAAGGCCTATGATCTCATAACATCGCTCGTTATTTACTAAAATACTTTTACATTATATAACATGGCGTATAATTACAAAGATACATTCACACTACACAAGTCTACGTTTAAAGTCATCCCACATACAACAATACTGACATTCTGTAAAACTTGGTGAATAACTACAAACACAACTCAACGTATACAACAGCGTTGTACACATTTAGGTCAACTTATATGAATATTTAAATCTTATATAAGCCCCTTTTAATACAATTCCAATAATGTTAAGGAGTTGCACATTTCCTCTGTCCACGATTTGAATAATTGTAATGATTTGGTCATTTGATTCGATCTTGATTTATTGCAAAATCTTTATGCTTAAAACATTTTTAGATTTCGAGATTTAATGCTTTACGTAATAATTTCTTTAGTACCTACTTCACCTTTAAGTATGTGATTTATGAATATTTAACAATTTCATTTCAATGTTATCACATAAAGCCATATAAAAGGCTTTAAAGAAAATGCTATTTATGCTAAAATAACGTTTATTTATTTCTAAGAAACAATTCGAATTAGAAATATTTTAGTTTCGTTTCTAATTTAACATGAACCAAACTTACGTCATCAAGAGATCAGGTGCAAAACCTGCACAAGTCAAGTCAAGTCTTAAAGGTGTTG
Source organism: Onthophagus sagittarius (assembly GCA_036711965.1). Lineage (NCBI taxonomy): Eukaryota > Metazoa > Arthropoda > Insecta > Coleoptera > Scarabaeidae > Onthophagus > Onthophagus sagittarius. The sequence goes on from JASERS010000005.1 coordinate 34,965,415, forward strand.
CAATCGCATTTATAATAATACTCTCCGAAACGTTGTCGTTTTTGTTGCATAAACAATGTTGAGTCATAACAAAACGAATAAAAAAGGTTTAAAAGAAATCATAAGATCCTGTTTATCTAAATTAATGATAAATCATTTTTCTGATAAAATTTCGTTTAATAATATTGAATTTGTTGAGGTCCGCATTAACGAAAAATATAATATTTATAACAGTTATTAATTTAAGTTATTAATTTCAAAAATTTATGGTAATACATGAATACATTTTTTAATTCGAATGAATTAATTTATTCATAAAGAAATAAAAATATCAATATGTGCAGTTATAATATAGCATATTATATAATATTGCAAGTAAAGAAAAGTATAAAATGCCAAAAGTACCCAAGTCTAGTATTAGTTATACTTTTAATTCTAGAAGAATTTACAGCAATAAAGCACTAACTGAATGGCAGTTAAAACTAGAACTAACACTAGACCTAGTGCTAGAAAGATTTAAAGTCTAAAGGCGCACGGCTAAACCAAAACTTTCTAGTACTAAATCTAGTGTTAGTTCTAGTTTTACTTTTATATAAGTATACTTCAATTTAATAATTAAAAACTAACAACAAAACACTAAAAATGGTAAAAATTTTTTTTGTAGGATGAAACACAAAATCGAACGTTATTATATAAATTATGAGATGGCTGACAAAACCTGTTCTTTTTCTGTTTTCTCAAAATTCGCCAAAAAGAACAGGTTTTGTCAGCCATCTCATAATTTATATAATAACGCTCGATTTTGTGTTTCATCCTACAAAAAAATTTTTACCATTTTAAGTGTTTTGTTGTTAGTTTTTAATTATTAAATTGAATGTTTTTCACGCAAAATATTGACAAAGTATGTGAAAATTAATTTAATTGCTTGATATGTTACATTATTCATTTAACCATATAAAAATATGTAATTTTCTTTTAATATTAATACATTATATCTATTATAGCGTCTCTGATGATGACACTGCAGTGTCGAAACATGTAAGATGTGAATTTGTTTAAAAAATAAAACCAGTAAAGGTACAGAGTTCTTATATTTAATCAGATTATTAAAAACTGATCATAATGGATCTTATTAAACCTTATCATATAATATAACAATCTTGGTACTACCGAAATGATCCAACGCTATAAAAGATTAACATTCAAGATAAAAATGAAGAAACAACATATTAAATTTAACTCCATTTGTAAAATCGAAGGACTTTTTCCAAAATATACCAATTACAAACTTCCAAAACATCTCACAGTCACTCAAATAAACAGAATTAAGATCAAACATATAAACAATGAAATTAATAAGCATCATCGAAACATAGACTCATATAATAGAGAATTGAATTACATTTACCATACAATGACACAAAAAATGCATTACATAGAAATACAAGAAATCATAAATCAAGCTGAAGATTTTGAGAGGGAGAAAATTACAAGATCGTGGAATACAAAACAGAAAAAACTGCAAAAATTGAGAAATAGAAGAGAGGAGGAGAGAACGAACTTCAATGAAATCACTTACAACCAAGACTCCAAACCTTATAACTTTCATAGAAGAATCACAAATTTATCAAAAGTTCAATTTTCTGCCGACGAATGGCAATTATTAAACAAGGGACACAAATATACATTAACACCACAAACAAACAATCCAGTTAAATTAGCCATCGATTTAGAAGTTGCTGCCAATAACATTCCAGAAGAAAATAATTTAAGAAAAGAACTAATAGAAATCATTAAAAAACACGAAAAAACAAATGAAAAACAAAATAAAATCAAAAAAGAAGAAGTAAAAGTCCTAGGTAAAACAAAACAAAAAATCCATTCAAATTCGTTAATAGTAACAAAAGCAGACAAAAATGCAGGTATAGTCATTTTAGAAAAGCCTCTATATATCTCAAAAACTTTAAATTTCTTTGAACAAAACAATTTTAAGAATTAAATAAAAATCCGACAACTACTTTTCACAATAAAGTAAAAAGGACAATAAAAACAACACTCCTCCCAATGAACCCAAAAACACCCTTATTATACTCGCTTATTAAATTACATAAGATAGACCTACCGATAAGACATATCATCTCATCTACAGATTCCAGTACCTATAAAATTTCAAAATTTATACTACAATTATTCAAAAACATAGATTTTATGCCTGAATACACGATTAATAATAGGAAAGAAATAATAAATCTGATACAAGATATTATATTGCCAGCAGAATACATCATTTTATCATTAGATATAACAAATCTTTATACAAAGACATTATAAAAGATATATTCAATACTGAGAATACCGAACACATCTTTAACCTATTAAAGATATGTACTGAACAAAATTTTTGTCAATTTAATTCTGAATATTATAAATATGAAGAAGGCTTGCCAATGGGTTCCCCTCTCAGCGGATTACTATCTGACATAAAGATGTCTAGGTTATTGAGAAAGCTCAATAACCTAGAAAAAACAATATTAGCTCCCAATAATCCTAACATTTTACTTTGGCGTAGATATGTCGATGATATTCTTATTATCTGGAACAATAAAAATATTGAATCTATTCACTATTTCCATTTCACCATCAATAAATTGCACAAGAACATTAACTTTACGATAGAGCTCGAGAATGACAGAAAACTTAATTTTTTTGATCTTACATTAATAAATAATGCCAATCAGATCACTTTCAATATTTATAGAAAGCCCACCCAGACGGACACAGTCATCCCTAAGAATTCTTATCATCACAAAACCCATAAGACAGCTGCTTTTAGAGCATTTATAAACAGATACTATAACACTCCATTATCAGAAATGGACAAAGAAAAAGAACTACACATAATTCACAAAATAACAGAAAACAATGGATATAATAAATCAGATATACAATGTTTCATTCATAAATATTACACAAAACAACAACATCAAATATCATCAAGCTTACAACATACAAACTCAAATAAAACCTACAGATCAATAGACTACCCTGGAAATATTAGTTATTCAATCCAAAAAAACCTTTCGTAAATATGGTATAAATATTTCATTCAAAAATAATGGTACTTTAGAGAAAATATTGATGAACGCTAAAGACAAAATACAAAAATTAAATAAAAACGGAGTATATAGATTGGAATGTAACACCTGTGGTGCAGTATACATTGGAGAGACTGGTAGATCAATTAATCAAAGAATAAAAGAACACAGAAGAAATCAAAATTCAAACTTTGGGAGACATTTAATTAGATATAACCACGATTTTGATATTGATAACAATGTAACTCTACTTCACAATTGTAACAAGGGCACTACACTCAATATCAACTGAACTAAATACAGAATTATTCCATGTGTGATTGCTTTAACCATTGTTATTATAAATAAAAAGCTATTATTTTTGCACTACCAATGGTTTATTATTTTATTTACACTACCGGTTTCGATGTATAAACATCATCTTCGGGTGTTCGTCATTAATTGAATATATGCACATTATTAAAGAGGGTGTAATTATTCAATAATGTGAAAAATATCCTATTTGTTTAAAAAATTTACAAAATTTGTATTGAGTTTTTTATTGCAGTTTTTATTGAATTGTTCTGAAGTGTACGTAGAATTTTATAAATTTTTTAAACAAATAGGATGTTTTTACATTATTGAATAATTACACCCTCTTTAATAATGTGCATATATTCAATTAATGACGAACACCCGAAGATGATGTTGTTTATACATCGAAACCGCTAGTGTAAATAAAATAATACACCATTGATAGTGCAAAAATAATAGCTTTTTATTTAAATACAGAATGTTTAAATGATCAGATAGAGATATCAAAGATTCCATTATATAAATATCTATTTAAACCCCTCCACTTCTCCTGATCCTAATTCCCCAAAATCGGCGAGGATTGATGTACAAGGCCATACATTAATCGCACGTTTTGGGGTCCCAACGGCCAATTTTCCACTTTTATTTTATTTTATTATTGTTATTTTATTTTATCCTTATATTTATTTCATTCTGTTTTCTTTTTCTTTTCTTTTTATTCTCCCCTTTTTCCACATTTTCCTACCACATTTTATGTTAATTTTTTTATTTTTATAATTTTCTATATTTTTACCAATTTATTCGAATAGATGACACCACCTGGCTGAATCTATATATATATATATATATATATATATATATATAATATATGTTTTTCTCTTTCTCAAAAATCGCCAAAAAGAACAGGTTTTGTCAGCCATCTCATAATTTATATAATAACGCTCGATTTTGTGTTTCATCCTACAAAAAAAAATTTTTACCATTTTAAGTGTTTTGTTGTTAGTTTTTAATTATTAAATTGAATGTTTTTCACGCAAAATATTGGCAAAATAAGTGAAAATTAATTCAAATTAAATTAAAAAAGGAATCCAATCCAACCCAACCCAACCTTCTTTCAGAACTTACACTAGACTTAGAACTAGAAACATTAAGGTTTAGCCGTCTAAGGAGACGTGCAGCTAAATCTTAATGTTTCTAGATCTAGTGCCAATTAGAGATGTGCAGTTTCCGTGAGTCCCATCATTCGTGACCCATCGTGAGCGGGCATCAGTTTGTCTACTTCTTACGTGAGCAACTTTGTTTCGATGGGACCCGGCGTGAGCCGATTGGATCAATTTTTTTTTATTTTTCATTAATAGTAATAAACTTGTTCATGTCCGCATTAACGAAAAATACAAAAAGAATTTAAATATTGTGTGAAAATACGAATGTTACGAATAAATTTTTAGTCCTAAGAAGGGTTTTTAGTGCTGGACAAAGTCTCGATACCCACAAGGTATCGGTATCGGCAATATCAAAGTATCGATAGTATATAATATGACGAAATATCGAAAATTATTTTTTATATACAGGAAATTGCATTTACAATATATTTAAAAAGGTGATTCTACATAAAAAAGAAATATATAAAAAAAACTTCATATAGAGATGTGTCTTAAAATGCTTTAAAGGAGCCAAGATATTGAGAGAAGATGAGATTCAATGTGTGATTATTCCTCATTATTTCAAAACCCGTTAGCGTTAAAAAATATATAATATGAGGGTAAGAATAAGGGCTAGGGTCAATCGCGCCGGTTTTTGAAAATAATATGGGTGATGAAAATAACTCAATTGAAAAAAGAATGTATAAATAACCACGTATCATGCACCTATGGTTGGTTTGTAAAAGAAATGTCTTCTGATAGCAGTGTTTAGAGCTTTGCGAGCAGTGTCTTTTTGGAAGTATTTCAAGTCTTTTAGAAGCAGTAAAGTACAGTACTTTATAAAGTACTGTACCACACCTTTTTTTGCAAATTGTAGAGAGATAATATGCTCAAATTATTTTTGTTTCAATTTAATTTTTAATTAATGACTACCATAAAAACCTAAATCTGTAAGCATTATGTTCTTTAACGAAATATATTTGAAAATATAAATGTGCGGTCGAGTATCGATACAACGAAGCATCGAAAGTATCGAAGCTCTTTCGTAGATTTTAATTTTTTGGTTAAAACGGTGGAAAGAATAGATATAAAAAGAAAGAGAAATAAATTACGCACCCTAACTTGTTGAAATTGTTGATGGTTTTATCTGGATTGAAGATTTTCATCATCTTCCATTATTTTTTAAATTTTAATGTACCATTAAGCTTTCTCTACCCAATTCAGTCTCAGCATCTGCTGGGAATGTTTTTTTAAGAGCACGTATTAAGAAGACTTAATAGCGCTTCCAGAAAAATTGAAATGTTTCCAGAAGGTTTGACTGGTTATAGGAGACTTGAAATGCTTTCAAAAGATTCGATACTGCCTTTGATAGACTTTACACTGATTCTATAAGACTTTGGATTTTTACAACTGATTATACTACGACTGATTATACAAGATTTGAAATGCATCCAAAAAACTTGACTTTGCCTCTGGAAGATATGAATTCCTTCTAAAAGACTTGAAATCCTTCCAGAACGCTTAATATTCACTTTGAAAGACTTGATACTACTTCTAGACGACTCGGTATTGCTTCCAGAAAACTTGATACTGGTTGTAAAATACTTGAAATGCTTCCAAAAAACTTGACACCATCTCTGGAAGACTTGAATTACTTCTAGAAGACTTGAAATGCTAATATTCCCTTTAGAAAACTTTATACTCCTTCTAGAACCCTTAGAAGGTTTCCAGAAGACTTCCAATACATTCATAAGATTTGATGCTAATTATGGAAGCCTTGAAATGCTTCTAAAACATTTGGCATTGCTTCTGGAACACTTGAAATGCTTCTAAAAGACTTGACATTGCCTCTGGAAGACTTGGATTACTTCTAGAAGACTTGAAATGCTTCCAAAAGACTTGATACTGCTTCTAGAAGACTTAAAAGGTTTCCAGACGACTCTCAATACATCCAGAAGATTTGATGCTGGTTATGGAAGCTTTAAAATGCTTCCAAAATACTCGATATTGTCTCTGGAAGGCTTGAAATTGCTTTGGAAAGACTTGAAATGTTTCTAAAATGCTTAATATTCTATTAGATTGGAGATACATTTGATACTGCTTCTAAAAGACTTAAAAAGTTTCCAGAAGACTCTCAATACATTCAAAAGGTTTGATGCTGGTTATAGAAGCTTTGAAATGCTTCCAAAACACACGATATTGTCTCTGGAGGACTTGAAAGCCTTCTAGACAACTTGATACTGCTTCTAGATGACTTAAAAGCTTTCCAAAAAACTTACAATACTTTCAAAAGATTTGATACTGCTTCTAAAAGACTTGAAATACTTCCAAATATCCATATATTACAAAATGTAAAATTCTGATGTAAGTAGTTCAGAAACTTAAAATTGAACATTAAATAATAATACAAAAGGCAAGAAGCTGATAATAAAATTTAATTTTGCTTAAAAAAAAACCAAATACTGTTGGCAAAATACAATATCTTCATTTCAAAAGTTTAAAAGTTGCCATTTAAACACAAGACACTGCTAGCAGAAGACATTTCATTACATACGTGGTTATTTATACATTCTTTTTTCAATTGAGTTATTTTCATCACCCATATTATTTTTAAAAACCGGTGTAATTGACCCTAACCCTTATTCTTACCCTTATATTTTGTGTTTTTTAACACTAACAGGTTTTAAAATAATGAGGAATAATCACATATTGAATCTTATATTCAAAATATCTTGGCTCCTTTTTATTGTTATTATTAAAGAAAAATTTAAAAAATTGATCCAATCGGGTCACGCCGGATCCTGTCGAAACAATGTTGCTCACGATCACGCATGCTCATGTGAGTAGTGTACAAATTGATGCCCGCTCACGGTGGATCACACATGACCCATCGTGATCCGACGGGACTCACGTAAATTGCACATCTCTAATTGACACTAGACCTAGAACTAGAAACATTAGGATTTAGCCATACATCTCTTCACACGCCTAAACCCTAATGTTTCTAGTTCGAAGTCTAGTGTCACCGACTTTTTTTCCTGTTAAGAACATGGTTGATCTTTCAGTGTTCTCTTAAATATAAAAAAGTTTTTTAACCTAGTATAATTTTTTAAATAATTTTTCATTTAAATACAAAATTCCTCCTGTGATGATATTGAACTTTAAATTTGATTTTACATATCTCCAAATTTTGACGATAAACCCTCTGATGATGGCTGAACAAGGCCGAAACATGTAAGGAACGATAAACAAATAAAAACATCATCGAATTAAGTTATTTAGAGAAAGAAGTTCTTTCATTAGTTTAATTTACCTAATAAACACTTATCGATGAAAAAAATGGATTTAATAAAAGACTATAATATTAAAAGAACTCAATGCCTACAGATTCAGATTTTTATGATACTCATTAATTAAACGATTAAATTGAAACAAAAATAATTTAATCATATTATCTCTCTACAATTTGCAAAAAATTTACAGTACTTTATAAAGTACTTTTAAAGGTTTACCATTTCTGCACTATACTTCGTTTTTTTTCTATAATAGGTACTTGTTTATTCAAGGAAATTTTTTAAAGTTTCTGATTTTTGTTGGTATTACCTAGGATTTGAATAAAATTTCTGATATTTTCCGGATTATTCGCAACATTTTTAGTGACTAAATATTAAGGTCAAAATTCCAATCAATTTTTAAGTTTTGAAATGAGATCCATTGTTTAACCAGTTATAGGATTAGATTAGTTTAATTAAGTTTATACTACTCTGGTTTTGTTTTTAGTTTTTATTATTGTTGCCTGACTAGTTTCGGCATAGGAGCCATCATCGGAGGCCTACAAACAATTAACATGGTTGTGAGATCAGTAAAACACACATAAAAAATAAGCATAATAAAAGTTAGTGAATATCAAATATAGTTAGATCTTAAAAAGAAACAATACTCACAGCGTCAGTATTAAATTAATGAAAGGCGAAATAACATTACAAAATTTGTCGACAGTAAAAATTATGTTAGGTATTGATGTGTTGATTTTACAATAACAGAATGAATGTAATTTTACTCTGATGGAATACACTTATTATCATCAGCAATGTGGCTGTTGAGCATAAAGGTTATGTCTTGTGCGCATGTTCATATCATGTGGTTAAAGAACGGGGTAGGGAAAATTTTAAATTTAAAATATTAGTATAGGATAAAGAGGAATAGGGAAAGGAGAAAACGGAAAAATATGTCGTGAAAGAAGTATAGAAAGGAATTTGATTGTCAAGGAACTCAATCAGTGCAGCTCTAAGTATACAATCTTTAGTTAGAGCTCTCTTCTGTTGAGGAAAAGGGTGAGGGAAAATGGATGCAAGTGGGTTATTTCATAGTTATGTTAAGTAGGTTCTGTTGGGAAAGGTTGTTTTAGAGTCCTGTATAGTGGTGGTGTAAGTAAGTCTATTTGATCATTAAGGCATTCGATGTGCTTGTTTTGATATTTGAATTTTTCTATTTCATAAGCTTCGGTGATGGACATTCTTATGCTTTTATCCATTTTATGTAGAATTTTTATGCCTGTTTCTTGATCAAATTTGTGTGATGTATTTAGGAGGTGTCTGCCGAAATTAGACCGGTCGTTGTTGATATGTTCTTTAACCCTTTGTTTGATAGATCTTCCCGTTTCTCCTATATATACCGCACCGCAGGTGTCGCAATTTAGTTTATAAATGCCGCTATTAGTAAGGTGGTTTGTATATTCATCTTTGTGTTTTAGAAGATTTAGAATGGAGGTGTTGGTTTTGAAACTGATATCTATATTGTATCTTCTAAAGATCTTTTGAATTGGAGCTGCTAGTTTCCCTGGGAATGAGATTGATCTATATGTTGGTTCTGATTTTATTATGTTATTATTGAGTGTTGTCATTTGTTTATTGATGTTTCTTGTTTGCAGCTTTCTTATCAGTTTCGTAATGAAGTTTTTTGGGAAACCGTTATTGTAAGCTATTGTTTTGATTGTTGTTATTTCTTTGTTTTTATTAACTTCGTTCATAGGAGTTGTTAATAATCTATTAATGTATGCGTGAAATGCTGCGGTTTTATGCGAGTGATGATGATATGAATCATGAGGGATTATAACGTCAGTTTGTGTTTTCTTCCTGTAGATGTCAAATTCTATATTATCATTCCTGTTAATTAATTTTAGGTCCAAAAAAGGTAGAGTATTATCTTGTTCATGTTCCATTGTGAAGTGTATATTCGGATGAAGATCATTAAGTAGAATATGTAGATCTTCAAGATTGCTTTGTGTGTTAGTGTTCCAAATGATCAGGATGTCATCTACGTATCTCTTCCAGAAGATGATGTTTTTGGTTATTTCATTTCTTTTTTGGAGTAATTCATTTTCAAGTTTATCTAGGAAAAAATCTGCTAGTATTCCGCTTAAAGGAGAACCCATAGGTAGACCTTCTGTATATTTATATAATTTGTTGTCGAAACGACAGATATTTTGGGCTAGGCAGGTCTTTAAAAGATTGTGTAAATGATTGGCGTCTTCTAGATGGAGTTTGTCTTGAAAAAATCTATATGTGATTTCAAGGGTTTCAGAAACTGGGATGTTTGTGTATAAATTGGTGATGTCATATGAGATTAATTCAAATTTGCTGGAAATGTTTAGGTTCGTCAGTTCTTCAATGAGTTGTTGGCGATTCTTTATGGTGTGTGAAGGTCTGAAGTCTAAGGTGGTTAATATAAATTGATTGATGATCTTCGCTAATTTGTGGGTGCTTGAACCAATAGAAGATATGATCGGTCTAATAGGGTTATCAGGTTTATGTAATTTGATAAGGGAATAGAGAGTGGGACATCTTGGGTTCATTGGTAATATGTTAGATAATCTAATGTTATATTTTTCTAGGAATGTCTTGGAGTTAGTGAGAGCCTTTTTGGCTTTGATCTGCAACGTGTTAATAGGGTTATTTTTTATTTCGATGAAATTATTGTTAATTAGGAAGGATTCAGTCTTTTGTTTATAGACGTTCTTATGTATGATAACCATTCCTGCGTTTTTATCTGCTTTTGTGATTATGATGTTATGTATTTTTAATTTTTCTCTAATGGATTTGATGGTTTTTACTTCTTGGTTAACAACAGCGTTATCGTTGGTTTTATGTTGTGAATGTTTCTCTGATTTTCTTATGAAATCAGTGAGGTCGAGTCGTAGGTCTTTTTCGTAGGAGTTATATCTTGTTGCTGCTTCTAGTTCTATGGTCAGGTAATACTGACGCTGTGAGTATTGTTTCTTTTTAAGATCTAACTATATTTGATATTCACTAACTTTTATTATGCTTATTTTTTATGTGTGTTTTACTGATCTCACAACCATGTTAATTGTTTGTAGGCCTCTGATGATGGCTCCTATGCCGAAACTAGTCAGGCAACAATAATAAAAACTAAAAACAAAACCAGAGTAGTATAAACTTAATTAAACTAATCCAATTTTTAAGTAACTACGATTTTAGTGAAAAACACGATTAATTAATATCAATTAATTTCCCTTGATTGAGCGTGAATTACGTGAATCGACGTGACCAATGCGTGACTCACGTGATTTAAGAATAATATTCACGTGAATCTAAATCGTCTCTAATATGAGTCAGAAATTAAATAAAAATTTCTTTTCGAAAAATATTCGCCAAAAACGACATCCAATAATAGAACATGAGTCAAATATCCAACAACAACTTTCATATAACGGTTCATTTCGTCTTAAACGAGTCTCGATGCTTTTAAAATCCGCCCACCGATTTATTACGTTGAAAATGTTGTCAATCAAATATTCCTTAATAAAAAAAAAATGAACCGGAATCGATTTTTTGTACCTTTCTAAAACTTTCAACAACCAAATTTTCTTATTATCAAATAAAAATGTGTCAACAATTTGATTTTGTTTTTGTTACAGACTGAACTTATAAAAAGGTTAAGGTTGAGAAGAGGTAGAGAAGACACAAGCGAAGACGATGAAGGCCTTCCAAGAAGTCCTTGTAATTCGCCGACTGCCACTGAAAAGACTGCAAATAAAGTAAGTACAAAAAAGAATGATTAATTATAAAAAGGTGTTTCACAAAATCGAAATCGTTTCTACATTCTTATCGTAATTTTTTTAATTTCGAAACGATCGACTAATCGATCCATACTTGAAATAATTTAATTTAGTATTGAAACTTATTCGATTTGATTAAGTCGAAAAGGATTAGAAAATTAAAGTGTTGTAAGTACATTTTTAATCTTGTAAAATCTTGTAAATGGGAGGATTTAAGTTGCAAAAGACTCTCATTAGAATCGTAAAGAACCCATTTTGCAATCGTTAACATGAAAGCTAGCGTACAAACTGATTGCGCTCGTTAGCTCTCCGGTTTGAAATAAGTAGCTCAAAGGACGGTCTTTGAGGCATTTAAACGATTAACGGGTTAAGTTTTGAGGATATGCGAACACGCGACGTTTTAGTAAACATCGCAATTTTTAAGTTGTTTCAAAATTTGTATTAATAAAGTTAAGTTTAAAGACTATTTGTGTTAATGAGTCATACTCATAGTGGCTTTAGTTACATTAACACTTTCACTTTTACCACAATGATTTATTCGCATCTAGATTAAGGAGGTATAAGAAATTATCTAACTTGATAAATAATTCATTATTTATCAATTCGCTTATCGAGTTTATCCTTTCGATAATGGACAATAATTTAACCGTTCGTTAAAAGTTGGAATTAAAATTAAATCGGTTCATATCGGTCAGAAAATTTCGCGTGGTGATTAAAAATTAAAAAGTTCCTACCAAAAATATTAAGGTTTGTTTAAATCAATTTTTTTTTATTAAAAAGTAAGTTTGTGATTTGAGTAATTACCACATCGCCCTTTCGGCATATGGGTTAAATGTTAACCTTAAACCAAGAGAACTTTGGAAAATATCGAAAATCTCTGACATTTTGCTTGAAGTGTAATAATTGACCCAATTTCCGCTCATAATTGAAGTAACTTTTTTGTTTTAGTGTTGTTGAAGTTCATTTTCTTAAAGTCAAGTGTTTTTGTTTGATTCAAATAAGCCGTTTTTCGTTTTTGATTGAGGTTTAATTAGAATATATATTGTTTTTTGATTAAAAGTTTTTAAAAAATCTTTATCTTTAGATTGGCGAAATAATGAAAAAGGTGAGTCGAGAAATAAGAGATAACGTTTTTGACGCTACTTAATCCGATTTGTTTGAAATGTTCTCTTGGAATAGGATTACATTTCGATTTGTATATCTCTCGTAAAATCGCGATGTAAAATGGCGAGATTAAGAATTCAAGTGCTTTTAAAATTCTCAATCTGATGTACTATACTACATTTTCCACATTTGAATAATTGTTTTGGTTAAATTAATTAGTTTTAGATTTATTAGGCATTCTTACTTTTAGTTGTTACTTGTCGCGCTTGCAAAGCCAATTAGGTCCATTATTACCATCTTTTAGTTAAATTTATCTTATAGATAAACCCATCGACTAGCCAATCAGAACACGTCAAATAGCCATAACTATGGTAATAATCCGTTAGATGGTCTAACCAGAAGATGGTAGAAATGAACCTTAGGCCCGTTCCTACCAAATCGTTGATATCTATTAGATAAGCTGACTAGAAGATAACGCTAAACTAATAGTTTACGGACTCGGCCGTACTACCACTTCAAGTTATCTCATAGATAGGATATCCTTAAGATATCTAAAGAATCTAGTGATTTTATTTGGGGTGATTATTTAAGTTGGTGACCATACGGTCAAAAGGCCTAATATTCTAACCACGAACATCATCGTAAATCCAGCGTTTATTATTTTTGTCATTCTTCTTATTTTGTGTACCGTTCGAACATAGAAAACGGAAAACGATAAGTAAAAAGAACTGCGAATTATTCCAAACAGAAAATGGAAATATTGATCGATTTAATAAAAAAAAATAAATAGTGTATATAATAAATATGTTATAGAAAATAAAAGAAGTGACGCGTAATGGATGGCGGTTTAATAGCTTCCTCTATTTCATGGAGAAGAAAATGAAAAGTTTCATTGGAAATACGAAATATTTTCATGAATTCCCCATCTCAATGTTTATTTAGATGATTTAATCGTCTTCGTACTATTGTTTCACTTCGTATACTAAATAATTAGGGGTGTGCGATACGCATATCGATATCGTATCAATATTTAGATTGACAGTTAATAAAAAGAATCTATGAAGAACATAAAAGTTAAAAAAAATATTTATACTTTAGTTGAATTTAAGTCTAAATTGTATAATTGTTTTTGTATCGATATACTTTGTATCAATGTACTAATGTGATGATATATCGATATTACAGTGATGTGTGTATCGGTCATTCGACATGCACTGCTGTCTCGATACATATTATTTGGATATTTCAGGCGCCTTTGACCATGCATGGTGGCATTTAATTTTGAGCCAGTTAATTAGAAAACGTTGTCGGAAAAATTTATTTGATTTAGCTAAATCCTACTTTTCAGATAGAGTTGCTATCATTGATGAACCAAGCATCAATATAAACTATAATATTGAGAGAGGTTGTCCGCAGGGTTCTAGGTCAGGTCCTGGTTATTGGAATATTATGTTTAACACAATTTTTGATATTAATTTACCTATAGGTTGTGAAATTGTAGCTTTCGCGGATGACACAACTCTTTTAGTTAGGAGTAACCTTTATAAAAACATTTCTATTTTAGCTAATGAGGCTTTAGAAAAAATTAATCTTTGGAGTAAGAATTGTAAATTAAAATTTAATGCTTCAAAATCAGAAGCAATTTTCTTTGGAAAATTAAATCAAAGGTTACCAATTTTGTCTTTAGACGGTAATAGGATTATTTGTAAAAATGTTGTTAGATATTTAGGCGTCTATTTAGACGATAAACTTAATTTTAATTTTCATTTAGATTATGTCACTAGAAAAGCTAGGGAAATATCTAACAAAATAGGAGCTGCTGCTAAGGTTAGCTGAGGCTTGAATGGTAATGCATCAAGCACCATATACAAGGGTGTCATCGAACCTTGTACGTTTTATGCAGCTTCAGTATGGGAAAGTAAAATTAAAAGTATAAAAGCTAGGAACAAATTTATTAGTGTACAGAGGGTTTTAGGATTGAAGGCAGCTAAAGCCTATAGTACAGTTTCGAGTGATACGCTTAGTGTTATAGCAGGTATTTTACCAGCTGATTTAAGATTTAGAGAATTAGCAATACTACAAAATTTAAATAGTTTAGATAATAATGACTTAAAATTAATTACTGGTTTAGATTTAAGTAAAAACCCTATTGAAAAAGAAAGTGAGTTTTTGTCAGTTGTTCATCCAGCTAAACGAGCTGTTATGGACTTTAAAGTTTGCGGGAGTGTTAATAAAGTTAATGCTGTTCAAATATATACGGATGGTGCAAAAAGTGATGTTGATGTTGGTGCTGCATTTGTTGTTTATAGTGAAGGTATTGAGACATATAATGAAAAAATAAAACTCGGTAGTTTGTGTAATAATTTTCATGCGGAATTAATTGTGGTTAATAGTGCTTTAAAATATGTAATTAAAAACGATATTGTTAAGTGTGATATATTTAGTGATAGTGCTTCTGTTTTAGAAGGCTTGAAAAATATGAACAGACCAAGTCATTTTGCAAAAGGAGACATGGGATATGATCAGAGATCTAAAGAACAGGATCAATTTCTATTGGATTAAAGGACACTCTGGTATTAAAGGAAATGAAAGACCGGACCAATTGGCAAAGGAAGCATCTTTGCTGGAGAATTCCCATATTGGATTTAATTTTATTTCTAGACGAAGTCTTAAGAATAAGATTAGAAAATATTTTATGGGAGTTTGGCAGGAAAGATGTGATAAGTCAACGAATGGTAGATTGACATACCAGTTTATGCCGAAAGTTGGCATTGCTTACAATTTTCTGTATCCAGAAACAGTAAAATTGATTACTGGTCATGGTAACTTTGAAGAATATCTTAATAGAATCGGTAAACGTGACTCCTTACAATGCGGTTGTGACGAAGTTAGAAATACTGTTCATGTGTTGTTCAAGTGTGTGAATAAATTCGAAAACAGATGTAGATTAGAGATTAACTTGTTAAATAAAGGCCTATGTTGGCCTAGAAATACAGATGAAATAAATAAAATAAATAAAACAATTGAGGGGTTGACTATATTTAATGATTTCTCAAAGAAATTCATTGATAAAAAACAATTATAAAGTTTGATTTCCGGGACTGTGTTACGACTTTGCTTTCTTTTGAAATTTGTATTCTTTTATAAACGTTTTTGCCAGCTTGCATGCAAAATGACGCTTATGGAAGGGTTAGGGGAGGTTGGAAAGGTGTTGGTAAAGTTTATTTTATTAAACTTATTATGTAATTATTTAATTTAATCGTATTAATTTTTTGATATGTAATATCATTTTTGGTGTAGTACCATTTGGTGGAGCACCATAAGATAATTCATATTTATCTTTAAATAATATATACATGTCTTGATACATATCGATACATTAACTCAGCCCTAGAAATAGTTCATTTATGTCCTCGAAAATATTTTCTTCATCGTCAACATCCATAAAATTATCCATTTTTTAACCTAACCTCACCAGGCGATTTGTGAGGTTAGGTTTCTTCTTTTATCTATGAGATACCGACTTAACCCGAACCGAATTCACTGGTTATGGTTAACATAAAAGTTATCTTTCAGGTAACGTTAACTGTGAGATAAATGCAGTGGTAGTAATCGATTTTTACGTTATCTTTTAGATAGCGCTAACTACAACTTTAACTATGAGTGGTAGTAACGGGCCTTAGGCCCACTTTTACCAACCTCTAGTTAAACTTACTACCGGCGGTTACAAGAAATTTAAGCGCTGTCATTGGCTATGAGCCGCTTTTTAATAATTAGATAAATTTATTAAGAAGTGGTAAAAGTGGCCCTTAGGCCCGTTACTATCATCTTCTGGTTAAGCTATCTAAGAGATTATTACCATGGGTACGGATATTTTGTGCGACTCTGATTTATCTATAAGATAAATTTAACTAACAGATTTAAGAAAGGACATTTCTTAAAACCACAGACTTCTCTTTCAAGCGAAGCACTAGAACTTTCGAAAGGTAATGATTTTGTGCTGATATATCACGGTTAGGAACCTCCTGCAAGCAATCTCGTCGAAATCTTCTTTATACAGGGTGTATCTGAATGACTGCAACAAACTTTAAAGAGGTTGGGCGACATCAGCTCCCTTAAAGAGAGCTGATGCAGAGCTGATCCAAAACATTCAAACTCTTATTAAGATACTCAAAGATATTCACAGTTAAATGTCAAAGAATATTTGACATTTAACATATTTAGATTCTTTCATAAGAAATTTATTCCAACTTTCGATAGACAACCCCAAAACGTGCCCTATCATAAATTACATATATTCCTCAAATTTTATTTTCCTAGCATTTACGGTTTTATTGGTTTGACTTTTTAACAATTACAAAAATCAAAATTTTTCGCAATTTTTGGATTACTGTAACTCCTTAAGGGAACCAAAGTCGCGCATGGTACGTACATTAAAGTATCTTTAAAATTCATTAAAAAAATCACCCCTTGAAGTTTCTTGCAGTCATTCAGATACACCCTGTATATCTTTGTAAAAATATAGAAGACGTTTATTCAAATTTTCATGGCGAATACTTTACAAAATAGCTCAAATATTGCCCGAACATTTAAGAAATACAATTCGTGCCTTTGCTGCTAATGGACAACATTTTGAACATTTAATTTAATACTGTTACCGTTTTTGTCTTATTTCCTGTCATTATTCGTTATAAAATTTTATTGTATAATTACTATGTCATAAGTAAATGTAACCACTTATACTTTTTATTTATTTAATATCTATAATTAAGGCGTTTTCCAAATTCGAGAAATTAAAATTGGAGTGGAAACTTTCTCCGTTACCATAGTAACTATTGTAGTTATGTCAAATCTTTTTAAGTAAAAGTTCCAATATTTCGAAAACTTTCTAGTTTAAAGCATTAAAACATTATGGCATTTTGCAATACAGGGTGTTCCATTTAAAAATGTCGTGACTTTAACTGCTGTCACCATTTTTATTTTATTTCTACACTAATATATGTATGCAGAAAATAGTTTTAAGAAACTTTTACTTTTTGTAGTGCCTATATATATCTCATAACAAAGACTGTTATAAGAAAACTTTTATTCTCATTCCGCCAAAGTCGCTGGCAGGCGAGGCACTAGAACCTTTCTAAGTTAATGATTTTGAGTTGATATATCACGTTCCAAATTCATCATAACATATTATCATAAAAAAATATAACAATCATTGTTATGATGAAAAAATATTAATTTTGTAGATTTCGGTGCTACAATTGTTTCAACTCAAAATTTCCGTCGTAAAATTTAAAGGTATAGATGCCAAAAAAATATATATCGGGATTTTTTATTAAGAAGAAGAAGAAAACAAAATTTATTCAAGCCATAAAAAAATAAAAAATAAAAAAATAAAAAATAAATAACAACAGAAAAAAAATAACAATAATAAATACATATATAACAAAAACGCCGGCTTAAAAGGGCTATCGACCGTGGTCTTTCTGCCCGGGATAGAAATTCTTGATACTTGGTGCTTGAAACTAGTTTCGTAGTTTGCGTAGGATATGAAGGGAGTGGTGGGAAGATTGGGAAGCGATGAATAGGTTTTTTAAGGGGTCCATGGGGAAGTTGATGGCAGCATTATGGGATAAAATTTGTAGACGGATATGAATTGGAGGGATTTCGGTAAGGTTGTAAAGGAGTTCGTTGCTGGGATTGAAAAGTGGATTTTCGGGGTGTCGGATTCGCGAGACGCATCTAAGTGCAGATCTCTCCGCTACTTCGAGGTGGTACCTTGCTCCTCTGGATGCTTCGAAGAGGATTAGCGATGAGTACTCAATGACCGGTCTACAGATGGTCTTGTAGATGTGGGCAGCGCATTTAGTTGATATGCCGCGTCCTTGGTATGTAAGGGATCTAAAGTGCTTCGCCCGATTCGTCACTTTCATTTTTACCTTTATGGCATGGTCTGAAAATTTTAGTTTCCGGTCTATCGAGATTCCTAGGTATTTGGATATTGTAACGGAAGATATTGTCGTGGATTGGATAGTTACGGTAGGGGAAGGAGCATGGATGGGAAGAAATGGAATGAAGAATTGGGTTTTAGAAGGATTAATTTAAATTCTCCATTTTTGTAGCCAACTCTCAGTGGATTGTATCAGCGACTGTAACCTTTGGACTGCGGATGAGATGGTTTTGCCGTGTGTTACCAAGGTAGTGTCGTCAGCGTAGAGTAGAGCGTATGAGTCTAAGTCGAAGGTATCTGGATTGGGATCGTAGATGTCATAGGAAAACAAGTTATAAAGTGTTGGAGAGAGGGGCGACCCTTGCGGGAGGCCTTGCTGAGGGGAGAATTTGCGGGAGAAGTAGTTTTTTAATCTGACTACTGAGGAGCGGTTGGAAAGGAATTGGTTGAGTAGATTAAGGAGGTAAGGCGGGATATCCAGTTTGCTAAGTTTGTATAGGAGTCCCCGATGCCATACTAAATCGAACGCTTTACGTATATCCAAGAAGACTGCCGCAGAGTGGCGTTTTTGGAGGCGTGTCACTTGAAAGTTGGAGATTAGCACTGCCAGAGCATGGGACGTAGATCTACCAGATTGAAAGCCAAACTGGTAATTCGGTATTTTATGAGACATTACTTCCAATAGTTTGTTCTTAATGTGTGTTTCGAGGATCTTGCCAATGACGGGAAGAAGGGAGATAGGACGATAGTTGGATGGGTCAGATAGAGATGCTTCTTTTTTGGGAACGCAAATTATTATGGATGACTTCCAATCTTCGGGGAAATATTGGTTCATGAGGCAGTAGTTGAGGATTTTTATGATGTATTCATGAGAGGGAGGATTTAGCTTTCTCAGGATGTTTTTTGTGACATGGTCGTATCCAGAGGCGGTGCTTGTTCCTTTACTTAGAATTAAGTAGTATTCGGAGTGTCGGCCTGGGTGGTGAAAGCAGATTTATACCAGTCATCTATTACTGCTTTGTTGACGGAGCAGAAGGAAGCATCCTCGGAGAATGAAAACACACGCTGGAGGTAATCCCCGTGGATGTTAACAATTTCCTCAGGATCGGTGTGTGATGTGCCATCTGAGGGGTCAATGAGTTGGTTGGTTTCAGGGGACTTTTGATACCTGGATAATTTCCGAACTACTTGCCGGTATTTTTTGCCTTTTGATTTGTTGATTTTATCACAGGCTTCGATGCACTTTTCGCTTTTGAATTGTTTTATTAAGGCTTGCATATGTTTATTAAGTTCATTAAATTTCCTTTTTAGGTCGGGGATCTCAGACATTCTAAAGTCGCGGTATAATCGTCTCTTTTCTTTAATTAACCTTACGATGAATTTTGGTAATGGAAAATTGTAGTATTTTTCGACTTTATTTGGGCTGGCTTCGTCAATCAGTTTCCTGAGATTTTCATTAAAATCTGAAATCGTATCTTCGGTAATTATAGGATTGGTGCTGATGAATCCTGAGAAGCCTGAGTTAACCACTTCCATATTGCATAGGTTGTAGTTTTTTATGATTTTTGGAATCGGTCTTGGGATGGGAGTCGTCAACTTCAGGTGAATCAGAATACCAAGGTGGTCGGAACACAGGTCGGGAATGACTGCAACGTGAGTTATCAAGGATCTTATATTTCTGGAGCAGAAGATCATGTCCGGAGTGGTACTTTGATTGTTTACCATGACAAACGTTGGAGCAGTTCTAATGCGGCTAAAATTGGTCGAAGATACGAATCGGTTGATTTGTCTTGTTTTGGTAGGGTTAGGATTAAAATCTCCAATGATTAAGCAATTGTGATGCAGAGAAGCCATGTTGAAAATTGATTCTTCGATTTGGCTATGAGGATGAACGTAGATCAAGAATATGTGAAGAGCTTCTATGCCGATCATAATGGTGAAGTGAAGAGCATTGTTTAACTCAGAGTTAATTCTTGGGGGGTTTTTATTAAGATTTTTTAGCATTAGTTATATACAGGTGTCCGAAAATTGCGTCTATATACTGAAAGGCGTGATTCTACATCTAAAATCTATAATAATCTAAAATATAAAGCCCGGTCCGAAAATGGTTCCTAAGGCCTAGAAACTTTTCTTTTCTGGAATTTTATTTTTGGAAATTTCATAAAGGTTTATAATGGTGAAATTTGGTATGCAGGGATATTTTTACGTGACAAATAAGATAATCAAGACAAAAAAATAAATAATTTTTAGGTTCCAAAATAACAGGTAGAGGGCATGTTTCTTTTTTAGGGCACCATTTCTTTTATATCTTTGCGCTTTCTGCTATTTTAATTGCGGCAATCATTTCTGAGGAAAAAAATACATAAAAAAGGTACTCCTTAAAAAATTGACTTTTAAAGAGGTATAATTTAATAATGACGTTAAAAATGAAATAAAAAGGCCTCTTCTTCTCTAAATATTTATATTTTATATACTTGGAACCGCGACATGTTAAAGTATCACCATCAGCAAAATCTACAAATTATCAGATTAAAAATAAAAAACCAGTTATATGAATTTCTTATATATAGTTAGAAAAACAATTTGGATGATAATGACATTTTAACATGTCGTAACCGGTATATAAAATATAAATATTTAGAGAAGAAGAGGCTTTTTTTATTTTATTTTTAACGTCATTGTAACGTCTTGATGTGGAATACTAAGTTGGTTCGGCTTTTCAATACATACACTCAACAAATGGATTAATAGACAAATTAATCATCTATTTCAGAAAGCCGTTAGTACAGAATTCCCAGAAGTTTAAAATAGTTCAATTCGTTATTGGGCGGTTCTTCTGCAGTTATTATAAACAATTAAAAAAAATTTTCAGAAATTCGTTTTAGAATGATATATTCTACAATTTCTAATTCGGAAGATGTCGCATCTGACCTTGAAAGGCCAATATGATTTTGTTCCGCTGTAAATGATTATAATACAGTGACCGCGCTATATAAGCAACCTCTCTAAAAGCAACATTCTTTATAAGCAACTTCTGTGTAAGCAACTTTTTGTTTCCAAAAGTTCTGTATAAGGAACTTATTTTAAAAGTTGTTCATGCGCATGGCTAATCTTTGTACGGAGCTACATAACCTAAATATGTACTTATTGTGTTTATGCTATATTAGCTTGGTAGAGTGTCTTACTATGGAACAGAAAAAAAGAAGAAATTCGATTTCTTTAAAAGACAAATTAGCCATATTAAAAGAACTTGAAGATGGTAAAATAGTGAAAGATATTTATACGAAATACAAAGTTCATAAATCTACAATATCCAGAATAAAAGGAAATAAGGAGAATTTAGAAGAATACGCATCAAAAACATATGTAAATCAGAAAAAGATTAAGCGAATGAAGACGACAAAATATGAAGAAGTCGACGATAGAGTGTATGCTTGGTTCTTAGAACAGCGACAAATAAACGATTTGATTTCAAACGAATCAATAAAATTAAAAGCGCTTGAGGTGAATAAATTAATTAATGGGTCTCCAGAATTTGTAGCAAGTAATGGATGGTTGACAAAATTTAAAAACCGGCATGGAATACGAATTTTGACTGTTTGTGAAGAGCGTATGTTTTGCAATGTTGAACTAGCTGATTTATTTAAATACAAATTTAGAAATATTATTGGTGTAAACAGCTTTTTGCCCGATCAGATATATAATTGCGACAAAACTGGTCTCGTGTACAAAAGTTTGCATAATAAAACTAATGTTGCAAATTTTGAAAAAAATGCTGTTGGAACAAAAGTATTTAAGGAGAGAGTAACAATAACGCCTTGCACAAACGCCACAGGAACGCATAAACTTGATTTAATGATGATAGGTGAATCAAAATTGCCCCGTTTCTTTTATAATATGGAATTGCCACTATACTACAAGTCGTCTAAGAATGCTTGGCAAACATATACACTTTTTAAAGACTGGTATCATGACGTGTTTATCTCTCAAGTAACAAAGCACTTACAATCTAAAGGACTTCCTATAAAGGCACTTTTGTTAATAGATAATGCAAGCTGTCATGGTTCTGAAAGCAATTTTACCGATAACTCCAATTTCAAAGTTATGTTTTTCCTCCAAATAACACACCATCGTTGCAACTACTAGATCAAAATGTCATAAAATCGCTTAAACACCGTTATCGTAAGCATCTTTTAACAACTCTTGCCGCCTTAGGTACCGAAGGTGGAATTGTTTCAGCACTAAAAACTATAAATTTGAAAGATGTAGTTTATTTCATTGTCCAAGCTTGGAA
Source organism: Onthophagus sagittarius (assembly GCA_036711965.1). Classification (NCBI taxonomy): domain Eukaryota; kingdom Metazoa; phylum Arthropoda; class Insecta; order Coleoptera; family Scarabaeidae; genus Onthophagus; species Onthophagus sagittarius. Next base: position 34,988,348 of record JASERS010000005.1, read on the forward strand.
TGAAATCCCAATATCGGTCATTGAAAATTCTTTTAAACATCTTTTTTCGTCGACTGATGAAATTCAACACAGCATACCTGCTGATCATTTTGTGGAAGAAGATGACATCCCTTTGGCAAGATTGTACAATTCAATATTAACCGCTTCAAACTTAACAGATAATGAAGTAATGGAATGGGCAAATGGAACGAAGGAGACAACTGCTTCTTTTGACATAGCTACAAATCACGAACTCGTGGAAGGATAAAATGAAAGGACTGCTGTAGATGAACATGGACAAAATGTTGATTACTCTACCAACATCAATAATGTTATAACTCTTTTAATTTAGTGACCGAATGGGCGGTGGAAAGCGATTTGCCTTTCAATGAGATTCTGACATTGCAAAGAATAAGAGAAAAGGCTATAATAAAAAAATATTCACAATGAACGCTGGGGGTAATAAGTTTAAGAACCCATTTTTCATTTTATTTTATCGTAATATACTTTTTTTCAGTTTGTAAAAGACACATGGAAAAATATTTTGCGAGGAATTCCTTTTTTCTCTATAAGCAACTTTTTCTATATAAGAAACTTTTTCAAATAAATTGATTCACATGAGTTGCTGATATAGAGCGTTCACTGTATTACTCCATAAAACAAAATTTTTGGATTTTTTTGGTAAATTTTTAACTATTTTGTAATCATATCCGCCCCTACTACAATCCCATGATTTTTAGAACGAAGATTGATATTATCCTTATCATCCTTAATACAAAATACAAACTCTGTTTGAAACATTCATAAAATACAACCCAATTTTCATAGCTACACATAAACGGAAGAAAAAACGTGGTTACAACAAAGGCAAAATCTATTAATCTTAACAAACTCGCATTTTGTAGATACTGAAATCTCTTTAAATATACGTTTTAAAGATTATTTTCACATTTACCCAGAATCGCACAATATGACAAATAAATATTTGCTACGCAAACATTAAAGATATATAGACATTTTAAAATTGTAAACATTGCGAAAGATATTGTTTCAATATCGTTATCTTTCGTTATTTATAATGTTTTTTTTTTGTATTTAGATCGTACTGTGGTTTTAAAAACTAAACAATTATTTCTGTTTATAACTTAGTCATTACTACATATTATCCAAAAAGGAAATGTGTCACACAAAAATAATGATGTTAAAATTCAATAATAGAACGTAAGAGTTTCAGTTTTAAAAATAAAAACGATTCGTGTTAAATCACGATCCGGAAAAAAAGATGAATCGTCTTCGTGTAAACTAACTATTTTGTGAGTTGTTAACATACGTCGAGACATAAATTACAAAGTTGTGTTTACGTTGTACAGCTTTTCCATTTACCCACAAATCTTTTATTGCACGTTACAATACGAGTACGTTATTAAGTAAGCCAATATAATTTCCTTAACTCAACATGCAACACTTTGGATTTTATTTCTTCATGTAACTAAATTAATTACATCCTATGTTCTTTACTCAAGTGGTTTTGTAGATTAAAAGGAGTGGTTTTAAAATAAAACGAAACGAATTTTAAATTGGAAGATTTGTTAAGCTTTAAAATTAAAAAAAACCGGACGTAGTTCCTTTATATTCTTGAATCGTTTTTTAATTCGTGATTAACAAAAATCGCGTAATTTGATTGGGAAAACATGTAGTTGGGGGGCGGAAATCGTTGCAAAACCTCACCGGTAGTAGGAAAGAAAACTCCTCACCTCTTCACCGCAAACCTGGTGCAATCAAAAGCCGTACAATTACATAATTCCCCAAGCTAAAACCAAGTCGGAACGAGCGCAACAACGAGCGCTTTATGGTTCTTCAGTTGCATTTTTAACTCTAACTTGACGACTTCATTCTTTAAACATTTTAGAAAGTAGTTAATACCAAATATAATTTGTTTAAAAAAATGTTTTGTGCAATGAATTACACGGGTGATTTATTGTGTGTAGGAAGTGGATTTAAAACTGTGCCAAACGATTATTTTAATTTAAAGGTAAATATTGATTGCTCTTATAACTGTTTAAAGAAATCGATAAAACCGTTAACCCCTCATTAAGGAAACAACTTTTTCTAATTTACCGTAATCTTAATGAAACCAAAGATTATTAATTTGAAAACGCAAGAAAAAATGCGCTTTACGTAAGTCCACCATCGTAATCATATTAAATCGCTAACCTTTACCTTCTGCGTTTATAAATATTTATTAAATCGCGAACAAACGCAACTATCTATTTTGCTTCTACGTTGTTATACAACGAATGAACCTGACGAAGTCTGTGCAATGCGGAAAACCGTATACCCCGATTAAAATAATAATCATTTTGTTGCACAACTAGATACTCGATATCTATTAATACTGTTATAGTGTAAGATTTCTCTTTTTTGTTCTTTTATCGTTTCCTTAATCTTTTATTGTTTGTTTTATTTTAGGACCATCCAACTAAATCTCACAGCACTTGTAGCGAAGGTTCTCTCATCAGTATGGGTAGTTCAGAAATTGAAGAAGATTCTTCTGGACCACAATCGCATCATTCCTCGAAGGTTTCCTTGCAGGACAAGAAATCTTTAGATGGAGGTATGATAATAAATATTTAATTTTGGTTCTATAAATACGATTCAAAATTTTTTGATTCAAATTCTATAAGAATTTTTCTTATAGAAAGAAAAGAGATTGGTTTTTAGAAGTTCATGTTATCTGTGAGCAATAGTTAGGGCCTATTTTATAATGAACAAATCAAGTTATATAAATTCTTAGCTTTTGAATATGTTGATCTTCATTGGACCATTTCACTCAATCAATTAACTATTAAGAAAACATAATTCAAAATTTTTTGTGCTCGTAATATAACACGTTAAGCACTTCAAAATGTTGTAATCCAAACATTATCTTGACTTATTCTGTTGATGTAGGATTTGACGATTCTCAAAGTGCCTATAATGATGATTATTGATATTGTAAACTTAAGAATTGACTTGAAACATCACTTCTGGGATATAGCATTTGAGGAATTTGTTGATGATGTAGATACGAGAGTTAGGTAGTGTTAAGTTTAAGTTTGGTTGGGTTACGTTGAGATGGGTTTAATTAGGCTGAATTGGGTTGAGTTGAATTGATCAATCTTTTACTTTAATTCTCATTATTCCTTATTATTCATTATTATCATATGATAATATTATTCATATTTTCAAAGAATATCAAGAATTTGTTAAATTTATGAACAACATTTTCAAAAAAAATCATATAATTTGCGTTTATGGAGATATTGATAAGGTATGTATGTCAAATTGAAGCTAAAAGTTCTAATTTATGATATGATATAAATATTATATTATAATATTATTGATATTTTCAAGGAAAGGTTTTTTATCAAAAAATTGTTAAATTTATGAAAAAAAGATAACAGCAAATTTTCATAAAAAATCGTATCATTTGCATTTATGGAGATGTTGATATGATATGTATATCAAATTGAAGCTTAAAGGTTCTAATTTACGATATGATATAAATATCATACAATGATATTATTGATATTTTCAAGAAAAGATTTTTTATCAAGAAATTTTTAAATTTATGAAGAAAAGATGACAGCAAATTATCAAAAAAAATCGTATCATTTGCGTTTATGGAGATGTTGATATGATATGTATGTCAAATTGAAGCTTAAGAGTTCTCATTTACGATATGATATAAATATCATATGATGATATTATTTATATTTTCAAGGAAAGGTTTTTTATCAAGAAATTGTTAAATTTATGAGGAAAAGGTAACAGCAAATTTTCATAAAAAATCGTATCATTTGCATTTATCGAGATGTTGATATGATATGTATATCAAATTGAAGCTTAAATGTTCTAATTTACGATATGATATAAATATTATATTATAATATTATTGATATTTTCAAGGAAAGGTTATTTATCAAAAAATTGTTAAATTTATGAAGAAAAGATAACAGCAAATTTTCATAAAAAATCGTATCATTTGCATTTATGGAGATGTTGATATGATATGTATATCAAATTGAAGCTTAAAGGTTCTAATTTACAATATGATATAAATATCATATAATGATATTATTGATATTTTCAAGAAAAGATTTTTTATCAAGAAATTGTTAAATTTATGAAGAAAAGATGACAGCAAATTATCAAAAAAAATCGAATCATTTGCGTTTATGGAGATGTTGATATTATATGTATGTCAAATTGAAGCTTAAGGGTTCTCATTTACGATATGATATAAATATCATATGATGATACTATTGATATTTTCAAGGAAAGGTTTTTTATCAAGAAATTGTTAAATTTATGAGGAAAAGGTAACAGCAAATTTTCATAAAAAATCGTATCATTTGCATTTATCGAGATGTTGATATGATATGTATATCAAATTGAAGCTTAAAGGTTCTAATTTACGATATGATATAAATATTATATTATAATATTATTGATACTTTCAAGGAAAGGTTTTTTATCAAAAAATTGTTAAATTTATGAAGAAAAGATAACAGCAAATTTTCATAAAAAATCGTATCATTTGCATTTATGGAGATGTTGATATGATATGTATATCAAATTGAAGCTTAAAGGTTCTAATTTACGATATGATATTAATATCATGTAATGATATTATTGATACTTTCAAGAAAAGATTTTTTATCAAGAAATTGTTAAATTTACGAGGAAAAGGTAACAGCAAATTTTCATAAAAAATCGTGTCATTTGCGTTTATGGAGATGTTGATATGATATGTATGTCAAATTGAAGCTTAAGGGTTCTCATTTACGATATGATATAAATATCATACGATGATATTATTGATATTTTCAAGGAAAGGTTTTTCATCAAGAAATTGTTAAATTTACGAAGAGAAGATAAAAGCAAATTTTCAAAAAATTCTTAGCTTTTGAATATGTTGATCTTCATTGGACCATTTCACTCAATCAATTAACTATTAAGAAAACATAATTCAAAATTTTTTGTACTCATAATATAGCACGTTAAGCACTTCAAAATGTTGTAATCCAAACATATCTTGGCTTATTCTGTTGATGTAGAATTTGACGATTCTCAAAGTGCCTATAATGATGATTATTGATATTGTAAACTTAAGAATTGACTTGAAACATCACTTCTGGGATATAGCATTTGAGGAATTTGTTGATGATGTAGATACGAGAGTTAGGTAGTGTTAAATTTGAGTTTGGTTGGGTTACGTTGAGATGGGTTTAATTAGGCTGAATTGGGTTGAGTTGAATTGATCAATCTTTTACTTTAATTCTCGTTATTCGTTATTATTCATTATTATCATATGATAATATTATTCATATTTTCAAAGAATATTAAGAATTTGTTAAATTTATGAACAAAATTTTCAAAAAAAAAATCATATAATTTGCTTTTATGGAGATATTGATATGGTATTATGTCAAATTGACGCTTAAAAGTTCTAATTTACGATATGATATAAATATCATATGATAATATTATTGATATTTCCAAGGAAGGATTATTTATCAAGAAATTGTAAAATTTACGAAGAAAAGATAAAAGCAAATTTTCAAAAAATTCTTATAATGATGATTATTGATATTGTAAACTTAAGAATTGACTTGAAACAACGCCTCTGAGATATAGCATTTGAGGAATTTGTTGATGATGTAGATACGAGGGTTAGGTAGGGTTAAGTTTGAGTGGGGTTGGGTTACGTTTGGATGGGTTTAATTAGGCTGAATTGGGTTGAGCTGAATTGAACAATCTTTTGCTTTAATTCTCATTATTCGTTATTGTTCATTATTATCATATGATAATATTATTCATATTTTCAAAGAATATCAAGAATTTGTTAAATTTATGAACAAAATTAAAAAAAAAAATCATATAATTTGCGTTTATGAAAATATTGATATGGTATGTATGTCAAATTGAAGCTTAAAAGTTCTAATTTACGATATGATATAAATATTATATTATACTATTATTGATATTTTCAAGGAAAAGTTTTTTATCAAAAAATTGTTAAATTTATGAAGAAAAGGTAACAGCAAATTTTCATAAAAAATCGTATCATTTGCATTTATGGAGATGTTGATATGATATGTATGTCAAATTGAAGCTTAAAAGTTCTAATTTACGATATGATATAAATATCATATGATAATATTATTGATATTTCCAAGGAAGGATTATTTATCAAGAAATCGTATCATTTACGTTTATGGAGATCTTGATATGATATGTATGTCAAATTGAAACTTAAAGGTTCTAATTTACGATATAATACAAATATCATATTATAATATTATTGATATTTTAATGGGAAGATTTTTTTATCAAGAAATTGTTAAATTTATGAACAAAAGATAAAAGCAAATTTTCAAAAAAATCATATAATTTGCGTTTATGGAGATGTTGATAAGGTATGTATGTCAAATTGAAGCTTAAAAGTTCTAATTTACGATGTGATATAAATATCATATGATAATATTATTGATATTTCCAAGGAAGGATTATTTATCAAGAAATTGTTAAATTTACGACGAAAAGATAAAAGCAAATTTTCAAAAAATTCTTAGCTTTTGAATATGTTGATCTTCATTGGACCATTTCACTCAATCAATTAACTATTAAGAAAACATAATTCAAAATTTTTTGTACTCGTAATATAGCACGTTAAGCACTTCAAAATGTTGTAATCCAAACATATCTTGGCTTATTCTGTTGATGTAGAATTTGACGATTCTCAAAGTGCCTATAATGATGATTATTGATATTGTAAACTTAAGAATTGACTTGAAACATCACTTCTGGGATATAGCATTTGAGGAATTTGTTGATGATGTAGATACGAGAGTTAGGTAGTGTTAAGTTTAAGTTTGGTTGGGTTACGTTGAGATGGGTTTAATTAGGCTGAATTGGGTTGAGTTGAATTGATCAATCTTTTACTTTAATTCTCATTATTCGTTATTATTCATTATTATCATATGATAATATTCATATTTTCAAAGAATATCAAGAATTTGTTAAATTTATGAACAAAATTTTCAAAAAAAAAATCATATAATTGGCGTTTATGGAAATATTGATATGGTGTGTATGTCAAATTGAAGCTTAAAAGTTCTAATTTACGATATGATATAAATATCATATTATAATATTATTGATATTTTGAAGGGAAGATTTTTTTATCAAGAAATTGTTAAATTTATGAACAAAAGATAAAAGCAAATTTTCAAAAAAAATCATATAATTTGCGTTTATGGAGATGTTGATATGATATGTATGTCAAATTGAAGCTTAAAAGTTCTAATTTACGATGTGATATAAATATCATATGATAATATTATTGATATTTCTAAGGAAGGATTATTTAGCAAGAAATTGTTAAATTTACGACGAAAAGATAAAAGCAAATTTTCAAAAAATTCTTAGCTTTTGAATATGTTGATCTTCATTGGACCATTTCACTCAATCAATTAACTATTAAGAAAACATAATTCAAAATTTTTTGTACTCGTAATATAGCACGTTAAGCACTTCAAAACGTTGTAATCCAAACATATCTTGGCTTATTCTGTTGATGTAGGATTTGACGATTCTCAAAGTACCTATTATGATGATTATTGATATTGTAAACTTAAGAATTGACTTGAAACATCGCCTCTGGGATATAGCATTTGAGGAATTTGTTGATGATGTAGATATGAGGGTTAGGTAGGGTTGATGACATAGATATGAAATATATCTCCTAATGTATTGTAATAAATTGTAATGTATTAATACAAGAACAGTATAAAGTCCCAGGAAGTAAAAGTCGCTTAATATTGGCAGATGATGCTACTACATCGGATGTAGCTATTAACACTTGGCATGCGGGCATACTTCGCCGCCGAATTACACGTGCAGCGGGCGTTTTTTCGTGAATCGCGCGGAAGTTTGGTGACCCAAAGCCGAGGAAAATACAAACCAAGAATATTACAAGAATATTTATTTCTTTGACCTGTCATGAGGGGTCAATTTTGAAAAGTTTTTATGTCCTTTTTTTTGGTATAAATATAAAAGTTTGACAAAGGCTACGGAACTTTATAATGTGGTTTATACCACATTTGGTTATTCAAAAGGATCGCAGAAAATCGAAAACTACTTCGTTTTTATGAACGAACTTCCTTTTATTTTACATCTACAAGTAGAACCGATAACTAATAGTTTTTTACAGTATGGTACCGTTCGAAGCATTTTCCTCTGTGAAGAGGAACATAGCAGAAGCTACATATGAAACATGTTTCACTTCGCACTTTTTTAGCTGCGCACAAGCAACATTTTCTTTGTGGATTTTTTTTCTTCCCGGCACCAACAATTTTCTCCAATGTATGTTTGCGCATATCCATGGATAATCTTCCAGGAGGGTCGCGTTTTGATATTTCTTCTGGTTTTTCAGTGCTCATTTCAGGTAGCTCATCAGTAACCCAATACAGTGCGATTTATTTTTTGCGTTCTTGTTAAATTGTACACTACATATGCATTAAAAAATGCACAATTCATCATGTACATTGCTACGCGCTTTGTCCACTTTGCTGTTTTACGCAAAATACTATAATACGACAAATACTGATCGGCTCGATCTACTCCTTTCATGTATTTATTATAATCGATCAAAGCATTTGGCTTTATAATTTTTTGTCTCTTGATACGATCAATGTTGCAACTTTCTTTCATTTCCGCGGAATGGATTGAAGAGATGAGACTGACCTCTTTCTTCGATTGCCAAACTTGGACCAATATATCATTCTTTCTGCGAAAGATTGTTTCTCCTTTTTTCAAATTGGTTTTTTTTCAGGCACTCTGGTAGACCTCTATTCTTCCTAATTGTTCCGCAAACTCGTATTTTTTTTTTGTAAAAGGGCTTCTGTGTTATCAACGCTGTTGTAGTAATTATCCATATACAAATGGTGCCAGACATCAGTATATGGCGAAACTACTGTGCATATCGTTTCGGTCAGTCGTGATCCTTGAGCTGCATAAACTTGAAAATTGCAAATATATCCTGTGTCGCTTTCAGATAATATTCGTACGAGTATGCCGTATTTTATAATTTTTCCAGCATTGTAGACTCTAAAAAACAATCGTCCTCTCCAAGGAATTATGCCCTCATCTAATGATACTTGCTGTTTCAGCTCGTAAATATTATTGATCCTTTCAACAAAACAATTTAGTACAGGCCTAACTTTGAATAAGCGATCAGAATCGTCTGTGACGTCTTCATTGTTATTGAAATGCCAAGCCTTCCATATTTGGCGGAATCTATCCCTTGACATGGTTTTTGAAAAAAACGGTGTACTTGTGCACGGATCAGTTGACCAATAATCGTCTCGGGCGTCTTTACGAACTTGTCCCATGAAAATAATAAGCCCCAAAAATGTCTTCATCTCCGGAATTGTAATATCTCTCCATTTCAGGCTTTTGGGAGATATTTTGAACTGATTCATATTTTGATAGTAGTACTTATTTGATTCCACGACTAAATATGCAAAAAAAAATCGTCGTCTATAAATAACTTCACTGCATCAGCTGTGGATTTAGGAATATTAGCAATATTAGATATCCCAGGATGACCCAAAAACTCTTCAAGATCTGGAGGGTTGTCAATCGATGACCATTCATCTGCTTCTTCATCAGAAGTTGTTTCAGAACTACTCGAAATTCTTCTTCGGACGAACACTCGAGAACGTGGAATAATATCATCATCGTCACTTTCTTCGATATCTTGACTTTCAAAATCACTATCATACGAAAAGTTCGATAATCTGTCAGCGCATATTTCTTCATCACTATCTTTGTCAAAACGGCTCATTTTATCAATTTGTAATCAACAATAAAAAACCAAGCCTCAAATTGATAAAACACGACTTGTACGTTCTGGAGCTAGGAATTCGATTTAAGACGAAATAACTCAACAAAATACCGAGTAACTCGACAATCATAACTTGTGGACGCAAAGACACGCAAACACCATGCATATAATGTCACACATACATATAATTATACGTATTTAGTAGATTTGTAGTGGTTAGCGGGTATCCACCACAAATCTACTAAATACGTATTTTTACGTGACCCGCGCTCCAGTGACAGACTGCAAAAAACGTAAAAATACGTTGCCCGCACGCGAAGTGTTAAAATAATTTTAATATAATAGCATCCAAAGAGATAAAAAAAGATCAATCTGCCAGTCAAGATTTTGCATTTTGTCTAATAGTATTTAATATTTTCGGAGGAAACTCAAACAGTTTATCAACAATATCGTGTTTTTTGCAATGAAAATGTTTTCTGCCAGAAGTTTTCAAAACAGTATCAAGTCTTCTGGAAGCAGTATCAAGTCTTTCAGAGGCTATATACGCTTTTCTAGAAGAAATGCGTTCTAGAAGCATTTTAAGTCTTCCAAAAGCAATATCAAGTTTTCTGGAAGAACTTCAAGAAGCAGTGTTAAATCTTTTAAAGCATTACAAGTATTCTGAACATTTCACGTCTTTTGGAAGCAATATCAGGTTCTTTAGAAACAGTATTAAATCTGCTATGGGCATATCAAATTTTTTGGAAGCAGTTTAAGTCTTTTGTGACTATTGCAAGTCATTACACGTCTTCTGGTAGTTACATCAAATCTTCTAAAAGCATTTCATATCGTCTGAGAGCAAGATCTAATCTTTTCAAATGCAGTATCAAGTCTTCTAGAAGCATTTCAAGTCGTCCAGGGGCAGTACTAAGTCGTTTGGAGGTAATATCAAGTCTTCTGAAAGTAGTACTAAGTCTTCGAAAACCAGTATGAAAATTTCTGGAAGCATTCTAGTCTTCCAAGGGCAATATGAAGCTTTGTGGAAGTATTTCAAGTTTTCTGAAGTTCATTTCTGTTCATTACTAGTATTCTGGATACATTTCAAATCTTTTGGAAGCAATATCAGGTGCTCTAGAATTATAGAAAATTAGAAAATTGGAGTATTTATAATAGTTCTTTTTGGCCAATATGAACCCAAATTAGATTTTTTTACTTGAGACATAATAATACATAATGCAATATATCCCTTCATTTCATCCAAACATACTGGAAACCACTTTAGGTTTCGTTTATTTACACCTTCTTTCGCAATTATTTGACTGGCATATCTATTCGTTTCTTCTACTATCATTTTCCAAAAAACTTCAGTAAGAACTTGGTCTAGCACTTTCAAAGGTGTAGGATTATCACCTAATTTGCGCAGGCACACAGCATTGATTCCAGCTATTTCTTGAAATTGTTTTATATCGGCAAGATTTTCTTTTTCTTCCCAAATCCATTGTTCTTGTAATTGTTCGATAGAAGAATCACTATCGCTCGATAAAAGCCGCGCGCGTTTTCGACGCACTGGTATTACTTCACTATTGTCAGTATCACTTTCCAATTTATTGTCGTTTTCATCATTTTCATTCTCTAATTCACTGCAATCACTGTTATCATACAGATTTAATTCTACTTCATCGGAACTATCATTATCGCTTTCATAAAATGAATTTTTTAATTCAGACATCTTAGAATAGCGTATCAAAAAAAAACAGGGATAAAATAATAATAAATGGAATTAACCTTATTTGCAACTGTACGCCAAGTAGCGGGGGTGTCGCAAAAATCAACGCCTATTTATCAAACTCAGATGACGAGTCAGATTCGTCCACCGTAACTTCGCCCAAGTAAACACATGACGAGTCTCACTCGTCAAATGTACTCAAAGGGTTAATAAAAAGCGGTAAACAAATATTTGTTAAAGCCCCTTTAAGGGTAGAATTGTTTAAAGACAGGTTACCAAATACCCCATTACCACCACAACCAGTTCTAACATGATGGGGAACATAGCTAGATACCGCTATATAAGTAGTATAGATTAGCCGATTCTAGAACCTCCTCCTCGAACCTGCGTCCGAGGAGGAGGTTCTAGAATCGGCTAATTGTTGGAGGAGGAGGAGGAGAAGTTTCCAGATTCGGTTAACTGGTATAAACCTACTCCTCTTAAAGGTTGCAATATTGGAGGAGTTTCCAATTAATGAGGTTTCAATTAATGTCCAACCTGCTCCCAAGTGATTCCTCCAAGTAAGAAACCAGAGAATAAATTATGATAACGTTCTATACGCCAACGTGTTCGATATGGTCACCCATCGACGTCTTCTGATAGAATGTAAATAATGTTGTAATATTAATTAATATCAATGAAAATGTGTTCCCACAATTCTTGTGTAAAAAAGATTCCCCCCACTCTATTACTTCAGCTATAAATACAAAATGTCTGGCGATAGTGATTCATACAGTGGTGAGATTCACAACGAGTGCACGTTTAGTGTAATTAATATACAAGTAAGTAATTAAAATTGAATATTAAGTAGATAATGTATTAACGTAAAAGATTTTTAAATATAGTGGCATCCAAACCGAACTCCAAATGGTCAAACAAGAGACCTGCGCCAAATGTGTTGGGGAGGGGAGAAAACAAGAAGTCACTTGTGACCACGAAAAATGAAGGTTGCTCATCATTGCCAAATATATCGTCTGGAAATGCAAAGCAAAATGTAGTATCGGAAACAACCAATGTATTGGCAACAGAATTGGGAGAGTTTGTGTATCCCAGCAGTCAACAGATTATCGAAAATATTGGTCAGCCATCTGTAATAAGTAGTACTGTATCCAATGAATCTGCGATAAACCAGAAAAGTAACCAAGGGCCGCTGTTCTCGGAAAGCACCTATTATTTAAACAAAAGTAGAACCAAATGGATATCTATTGGACTGTGTGCGAATCAGCATTTTGAACCCGTGATACGGTTAATGGGAAAAGGACAATGCTTGAGTTTATCTGAACCTGAATGGAAGAACATAGTAAACAGCAAACAATTGATTTTAAACAGTTTTGTCGGTGATTTATCTACTCCAGCAAAGTTCCTTATAAGTGGAGTGTCTTGCAGCAGTATGTGGATAGAGAATACGAGAAAAGTATTCAAAATGGATAGGGGTTCAGAAGTATTTTACCTAGCTTATGACTCGTTGCATGAATTGTGGAAATTAACCGAATTAGTTTCGGTGAGGCTAGACGCATTGAAAAGTCTTGAATACCATACGTATTATGATAATATGATTGAGGTTGTGAGTGGAATGCAAGGTGACATAAAATCGAATGTATGGGCAGCTTGTAATACTGGACCAAGTGAGCAGTCGTGCATAGCTCAAGAGTTGCTAGTGTATGGTATGGACAAGATATTGTTGGATATAGACTTGTATACTTTATTGAGAATGTGTTAAAAATATTTCATTATAAATATGTATTAATATTAGAAAGCTATAAGTTAAAAGTTTTTGTAGAATAAGTGAATTTAATATGGTTAAACAAGTAACAATTTGCGAATCTAAAAATCAAGTGTATAGAATGTGTCAATGGTCGTTCGCTTACCGAAAAGCGAGGAAAGGTGATTGGGAAGAAAGAATGTTGGATGAAATTAGATTTAAGGGTAGAATAAGAATCGTAAATGAGTTGTTAGCAAAATATTTAAGTGTAGAACATAGATTGAAGATGTATCGAGAGCGTTTCAGTATTATAAATTAGTAGCTATATGTATAATATGCTCCTTAATAAAGAATATAAAGCATATGATAGTAAAGCGGTGATTCATTTGCTGTTTATAATTGTGTAGAGAAAGAAGGACCGCGCGTGAAAAAAATATAAAATGACATCGACACTATCGAAGCGTCGCAGTAGGCGTTTGAGGGGTAAACGAATTGGTCACGGTTTTTTCAATAAATTGATTGATAAACTTCCGATAGAACTACACTTGCCTGGATATAATTTCTATGGGCCGGGTACAAAATTGGAAAAAAGATTAAATAGAGGAGATCACGGTGTGAATCCATTGGACGAAGCGTGTAAAAAACACGACATCGCGTATACACACAGTTCTGATTTAAAATTCAGACACGGTGCAGATAAGGAATTATATAAAGCGGCGAAGGAACGAATATTCAGTAAGGACTCTAGTTTTGGTGAAAAGGCGGCATCATACACAGACGCCTTATATCATTTTAAACAATTAATAAATGAATTTCCGGCTACAAGTAGTAAAGCAATACAAGATTGCCAGGCCGTCCTAAAAGAAGTGGAGCTACAAAATAATTTGGCATTTATAAAAAGCAATTACAGTTATATAAGTGAATCTATAAAATCACTTGAAAAACAGGATTTACCTTTAGTGACTGCAGTAGAAATGATTAAAAAGTTTCAAGACAGCACGTATAGCGTACCAGGACATATTGGTCAAATAATTACGAATAAATTTAATGACGTTCTGTGTAAAAATGAAGGATTTGCCACATTACAAAAAATTGCATCAATTTTAAGTGGTGCAATTGTTACTGGATTTATTATGGATCCCGCATTAATTACAAAGTTCAAGTATGCACCAATTACAAGTGTGGACGTGGAGAGAACTTTTTCGGCTTACAAGAATACGTTAAGTGAGAGAAAACAACTTCACAATGGAACATTTAGAACAGCATTTAATAATTAGTTGTTTTCGTGATTAGTGGTTTAATAATTATATATGAATGTTTAGTTTAACGATGTATTTTTTAATGAAAACGTTATTAAAATACATTATTAATTAGGTATAGCAATTTTTTCGATTTCTAATTTTTATGCCTTTTTAATGCTTTTGTTGTCAAAATTTCATGCCTTTTTAAGTGCCTTTTTCCGTCTTTTTTGTGCCTTTTAATCCGGTCTTTAGTGATAATAGTGGGGAATATCAGCTACTCTTTGAAGAGTAGTGAAGGGGTTCCCAAAGTTTTTCTTATGTGGGCTAATTTAACATTACCGAAATATTTGGGCCAAAACAAAATAAAAGCGTTAGACACTTCGTGACTTATTACTACACAAATAGTTTTTGACAAATTATAGGATTTCTTAACAAATAATAACAATAAATAGGAAAATGTGTAACAATATACAAACCATCATATACGTCACATAAATTATTAGGAAATTTTTATCTCCATGCAATCCTTTATTACTACTTCACAAATCAGAAATAATTGCACATATACAGGGTGTCACACAAAAAACGCCCTAAGAGAATATATATATAGAGATTATAACACCAGAATGATCTAGCTGTAATTCTGACATGTACATTCCCATTTTCATGTGTAAGACATCAAATATAACATCTCTGGAATGTAGATATGAGCTATACCTCAGAAAGTATCTATAAATGAAGGATTGAGTTTGATATGATTTGGCTATAATTTTTTAGCTACTCAAATTGATTACGTTTAACAAGGCACAAATTACACAAATCAAGTTTTTTGTCGTTTTATGTGAATACAGTTTCGCCTTTGAAATTGTTATACTTCACATTTTTATCTTAATTTAATTATTGTATACAATACAAAGATAGGTATTTTAAAATTAATTTCTTTTGTGTAATATTAATCTAGATTTTGAATTTCTGTAAAACTCTCTCCGTATTCTCATCTCATGTTCTACTTAAACGTTCTAAGTGCTAATTGGTGCAATTATGACTTATTATTGAATTATTCCAATATCTTCAAGATTAACATTTTTCTGTCCACGAAAATGGGAATTCGTTTTCGTTTTAATGTATTATTAATATGATGAAGGATGATGAGGCATATGATGAATCAAATTATGATATGATGAATTTTTAAGTAATTCAAAAGATAAATTTGATGGTTTTATTTTTAGATTTAGAATTAGAAAACGTCCAAAACAGTTCAACCCCATTAAATCATAGCGCAGCACATCATCGCGTTTCCGTTAGACCTAGTAGAAGATACGGAGCACCAAGAAAAAGAAGAAATCAACCAATTTCAACAAACGCACTTCCTACAACTTTAGAGGTTAACGAAGAATCTTCCAATCGAAGCGTTACACCAGAAATCACAATTAGAGGTAAAAAAATCTCCTAAAAATCCTTTTTTCTTATCAAAGCTTTTCTCCTTTTAATAAAAGTTAAGCATGGCTTTTTGTTATGTTTTCAAAAAAAAAAATTGTTGCAGAAACCGTCACAGATTTTTACTCAGCTTCTTCCTCTGTGAGCAAACGTTCCGAGACAACTCGTTATCTCACAGTAAACCAATTAAAATGCTCTTCTCTTCCTCCCGGCTTAGCTTCGCCAAATTCCAACGCGAATAAGCTCCATAGAAGTCGTTCGAACGCCGGTACGAAATCCCAAGATGAAATTGGGACGTTGGGCGAAGGAGAGGATGAGGGAAATGAAAAGAAGAATGAGTCGTTTTTGGGGAAATTATTTCCGATTAGAAGAAGTGGGAAGAAAAAGCGGGGATCGAAAGAAGAAAAAGAAAAAGATGAAATTGATAAAATCCCGCCAAAACCGTTTCCGAGATCTGGACCGGCTTCGAGGCAAAGAATCGCCCCGAACGATATCCCGTCTTCGCCGGATTTGAATCAAGAAAGACAAAAAGATGATTTTAATGTTGAGAAAAATGTTTCGCCGTTACATTTAGAGTTGGAGTCGAAATTGCAACAACGGATGACGAATTTGCAATTTTCCCCAACGGGGGATGATAAAAAACATTTTATTAAGAACGAGAAGAAAATTGAATCGTCGCAATTTCAGAAGAAAACGGTTACGCAACAAATTGAGGATGAGAAAGGGTTTAAGTCGTTGACTAATTTTACTAATAATTTGGAAAGTGATCATTTTAAACCGATCATTGCGAAATCGCACAGTTTTAAAGTGATTAAGAATGATGTGAAAAGTGGGGGTGAGATTGAAACGAAAAATGTTGATGTTGTTAAATCGAATAGTTTCGAGAGTATTTCGAAGTTGGACGTTTTGAATAGAAACGACGGGGATAAGTTGATCACGATTTCTTCGGGGCCAAGTCATAAAGCCATCGTTAGTATTGGAAGTGGGAATAATTTGATTCATAAAGAGGAAAGATTCGAGAATGATGAATTTAAAGAAAGTGTTAAATTAGAAAAAGACGATTTCGTAACCGAATCGAGTCAAGTTTTGATTACGAAGGTTCAAGTAAAAAAAGAATCGACGCAAATAATTAAATCGGGTGCGAAAATCCCAGAATTTATGAACGTGCAATTACATAAAGTTGAAAAGTGTAATAATAATGTTGTTTTATCAACTGGGAAAGTGAAAACGCCACCAATTATTGATGAGGAATCTGATAAAGGAGTGAAAGAATTTAAGAAGGATGAAATTAAGAAAGATGAAGTTAAGAAGGGTGAAATTAAGAAAGATGAAGTTAAGAAGGGTGAAATTAAAAAGGATGAAATTAAGAAAGATGAAATTAAGAAGGATGAAATTAAGAAGGGTGATATTAAAAAGGATGAAATTAAAAAGGATGAAATTAAAAAGGATGAAGTTAAGAAGAATGAAATTAAAAAGGATGGAATTAAAAAGGATGAAATTAAAAAGGATGAAATTAAAAAAGATGAAGTTAAGAAGGATGAAATTAAGAAAGATGTTCAGAAAGAACAAAGAAGGGAGAGTCAGGTTGATGTTAAAAAGGAAATTCAAAAAGAAAATAAAGTTGAAATTAAGAAAGAAATTAAGAAGGAAGTTCAAAAAGAAATTTTGAAAGAAAATAAAGTTGAGATTAAGAAAGAAATTCAAAAAGAAAATAAAGTTGAAATAAAGAAAGAAATTAAAGTTGAAATTAAGAAAGAAATGAAGAAAGATGTTCAAAAAGAAATTCAGAAAGAAAATAAAATTGAAATTAAGAAAGATGTTAAACAAAATGATGAAAAATTAAATAAAGATGATGAAATTGTTGAAAATGAATTAGAAAAAATGGAAAATGTTCGTAAATTTAGTAAAGAAGATATTGAAATAATAGAAAAAGAAGATGATGATAAAAATCATACAGCAACAGCGTTAATAAAAATAACAACAATGTCAACGCCAAAAATATTTAAAAAACCCGATAATATCCCATTAAAAAAATCAAATTTTATTCAAGATAAACCAATATTAAAAACAAAATCGTCAAGTTTAGATATGGTCGAGTTACAAAAAGAAAAAGACATCGATAAAAATTCAAAATCCGATAACGAAAAAACCGAATTGAAATCAAAAACTCATTCAGCCAACGACATAAACATAAACACAAACGACACGAACCAAGTAACATACCGAAGAAAATCGATAATAAATCAAAAAAAAGATGACGAACCCGAATTAATGAAAGTTTTCGCGAGAAGATCATTAAAACTAAAAGATTCCGATAGCGAAGCTTTGAGTCAACAAGTAGTTAAGATGATTGAAGAAGAAAACGATGTTAATAAAAGTCGCGATTGTGATAAAGAGAATCAGGACGAACGTAATAAAACGAAAATCGATCCGGAGGTGACCTTAAGAAAACCGATTGTTAATAATAAAATCGTTACGACATACCAAAGAGCGGTTAGTTTAAATCAAAAAACGAACGACGTTAACACGGAAAAATTATTACACAAACAGTATTCGTTGGCGGAAAGACCGAAAACTGAGTGGATCAAAAATCAGGATGAAATTATTTTGGATAAAGCGGTGTTTATCGAGGAAGATAATAAGCCGAAAAATTTTAATCAAAGAATGGCCGAATGGGAAAAAAGAGCGCAAGGAGTAAGAAAAAATTCGCCCTAAAAAATCAATTTTGATTTTAATAAAAATTAAAATAAAAAAGTCATTTTTGTATATATTTGTATGCTTCTTATTAATTTATTTATTAAATTAATCGATAAAAATGTATCCAAAAAAATAATAATTTTGTAAATATTGCTTTTTATAAGAGCTTTCATTTTTAAAATGAAAAAAAAAAGATAAAAGAAAAATCGTTGGGTGTTATTTTTACAGAAATCTCCTCTAATTGGTTAAACAACGTTAAAAATACCTTAAACAACTTTTTTTAAATTAATTTTAAACAATTTTTATTCATAGTAGTATTATTATTGTAAATAGACCCCCCAATGTAGTAATAATAAATTAATAAAAATAATTAATATCATTTTAATGATATAATAGCGATTAAATTTTATCGTTTTAAAAAATTAAGTGGTGCCATTCGCTGTACCATGATTAATTAATTAATAATTTTATAATAATTATTATAAATACAAAAAAAATCGTCTGTACATTATTATTTTTTACAAATTAATCTCATAATAGTTTTTTTTAAGTGCCTTTTTATGTTTTTTTTTAAACTAATAATGTAATTATTTGTGATTATATCCCTTTGACCTGTGACCTTAAAACGAAAGCCTTTTTGAAACATAAAAGATATACATATATATTTGGTGCTCATTGGATCAAGATTATACGAGGAGTAAAGAAAGAAAATTAATAATAATAATAATAATAGCAAAAAAAAAGAAAAGAAAGTATGTATACAATCTTTTACCTTTTACATAATGTAACAAATTAAAAATTATATTGAATATATGGATTATAAATATTATTATATTATACATATTGTAGTTAGGAATTATATCATTGTTATTAATGTTGAAATGATTATAGTAAAGAAAAAATATTTATACAACAAGAAAGAATTGTTTTATTTTATTTTATTTATTTTATTACCAACTAAATTTGTTCTGCTTTGTTTTCATTCTTGATTCATGCTTTTTAGATGGACTTGATTTGATAACTCAAAAAGCAATAACTTTAAACTCGATTGTTGTAAAATCGCTTCGTTTTAAAGTGATTAAAATTAATGCAAAAAGTTATTAAATCGAGGAGTTAACTATTATTTCTCATAAAGCTAACTCATAAAGCTATTGTTAGTGTTAGAAATGAAATTAACTTGATTCAGAAAGAGGAAATATTAGAGAATGACAACGAAATTATTAAAGATAAAATTAAAGAAACTTAAATTAGAAAAAGATGATCATAAGATTTCAATAAAAAACGATTTTATAACCGTCTCAAGTCAAGTTTTGATTACGAAAGTTCAAGTAAACAAAGAATCGGCAAAAATTCGCGAATCAAAAAATTACGTACACGCTAAACATCATCACAGTGATAACATCATCTTTAACGTAACTTTATAATTTGGTGCTTGATGTTGTCGAATTTTCACGGTAAGGTAATGTCACTTCAGTTAACAAAGTGTTATGTTGCTATGTTTCAAACTTAAAGTACATATTTAGTTGTTAAGTGTACGCAGGCCAACTATTTTGTTCCTTTTATGACTTCATTAGAAATTTAGAACAATATGAAACAGTTTTTGATCATTTTAGACTCCTTTAGACATTTACTAGCTATAAGAGATATATTTTAGATAAATTGTGGATGATTTTTACAACTTGTGGATGATTTTAGACAACTTGAACTAACAATAAGTTGAAATCTTTTTTCACTAGTTTGTTAAATTTTGATTTTGATCTTATTTGCATAAGCGAAACCTGGTTGCATTATGGCATATACTCGGCAGAACTGTCTCCGGATCTTTATAATGTTTTCAGGTGCGACAGGACAAACGGCAACGATGAGGACCTTTCGAAGGGTGGGGGTGTCTTAATTGGGGTGTCTACTGCTATACCGGCGGTAGCCCATACTGACTGGTTTGTGAATCTTGAGGTAGTGAGTGTAACGCTTAAGACCGGGGGTTCTTCGCTACATGTTTGCTGTGTATATATTCGTCCAAATGATAACTTAGCACTCTATTCATTTATAGATCATCTTACTGTACTCACACAGCGATATCCTGACGACAAATTTCTTATATGTGACGATTTTAACTTGCCAGAAATTAAATGGGAGATTGATCTCTGCCTTCGTCATTGTGTACCGTCATGCAGTAGTGCTCGATCTCGTGATTTTCTGGATGCCCTGTCCCTCTGCGGCCTTAATTAATTTAATCGCCATTTTAATGCCTACAACCATACTTTCTTATACGATCTTATTATTGCAAATTTTTGTTCTATCTTTGACATAGCGCTCAGCGACAGCCCTTTAATTCGTGAAGACATATCTCGCACTACTCTTGAGTTTTCCTGTCGGGTAATCGCACCTCCAAATCTTAAATATAACTCTCCCGCTTGTTATAACTGCAGAAAAACAAAATTTGATTTACTCAATTCACATTTTAATGGGGTTAACTGGGAAAGAAAGTTGCAGGGTGATGATGTTGATGATTCTGTGGATGCATTTTATGCTCACTTGCATCGTGGTATTGAGAAACATGTTCCCAAAATGCATAAGAGAGTGAGTGGCTTTCCCGTGTGGTTATCGTTCAGTGCTGTGCGGACGATTAATGAAAAGAGGAAGGCGTATAGGAAATGGAAGCGTTATGGAAATCACGTTGATTATCTTACCTTTTCTCTGCTGAGAGGGCGAGCAAAATTCCTTATTGATCGGGATTATAAAAATTATGTTAGCCGTGTAGAAATAAATATAACGCACAATCCCAAACATTTCTGGTCATTCTTAAAACGAAGAAAGGGCAGCAATAATATACCGTCTGCGGTACATCTGGATGATTGCACAGCTTCCGATCCTTCGTCCATATGTTTATTATTTGCAGATTTTTTTCATTCTGTGTACTCAATCAACCAGACTGATGCGGTGTCTGGTGTCACGTCCGACATCAGTGGTACAGTTGCAACTTGCTTCGATCAGGTTAAGGTTGAGGAGGTACTGGCAGGAATTGATGCTTCAAAGGGTCCGGGTCCGGATGGTATACCAGCAATTTTTATTAAAGAATGTTACGCGTCTTTGTCGCTACCTGTAACTATTATACTGAACAAATCCATTGAATCTGGAGTTTTTCCACGTTTTTGGAAGCAGGCACATATAGTTCCTATCTTTAAATCTGGTAATAGAAGTGATGTATTCAATTATAGACCAATATCTTTATTATCTGTGTTAAGCAAAATCTTTGAAAAGCTAATTTATAAACGGCTATTTTTTTTCACTAAAAATAAAATTGATACTAGACAGCACGGCTTTTTTGCGGGTCGCTCGATCGAGAGTAACTTGCTTGAGTACAGTAATTATATTTTTACTTCTCTTGATCAAGTAACTCCAGTGGATGCCGTTTATACTGACTTCAGTAAGGCTTTCAATCGCGTTGATCACAATCTTCTGTTGTCAAAGCTTCGGATTATGAGAATTGATAACTATTTGTTGCGATTGATTGCTTCTTATATACGTGGAAGAATTCAGGTAGTATCTATTAATGGATACTATTCTGATATAATGTCCGTCCCGTCAGGTGTACCTCAAGCCATCTTGGCCCACTCCTTTTCAATATTTACATCAATGACATTTTCACAGTCATAAAACACTCCCAGTGCTTAATGTATACTGATGATTTGAAATTGTTTGCACGTATTTCCTCTCCACTCGACTGCTCGAGGATGCAGCATGACATTGACGCACTGCAAGTCTATTGCAATGATAATTTTATGACACTCAATCCTATTAAATGTAATGTTATATCTTTTTCAAGAAGTTCGAATGCCATCAGATATGAGTACAAATTGGAAAACTATGTCTTACCTAGAGCATCTCAAATTAAAGATCTTCGTGTTACGTTTGACAACAAGCTTACATTTTCTGGTCACGTTGATGGAGTGGTTGGAAAGGCGCTGCGAATGTTGGGCTTTGTCATAAGATCCACAGAATGTTTCAAAAGCGTAGAAGCAGTAAAAGTTTTATATTTTGCTTACGTATTCAGTGTACTAAATTTTTGCACTACCATTTGGAACCCGCAGTATCACACTTATATAAATAGAATTGAAAGAATTCAAAAGAAGTTTCTAAAGCATTTAACCTATAAATTTAACTTAAGCTATAAAGATTATAATGCTGCGTGCAGCTCTTTCCAACTTCTTCCACTTCACCAGCGCCGCTTTTGTAACGATGTTCTTACATTTCATAAGATTGTCAACAATAGATGTGCCTCTTCGGTATTATTGGGATGTGTGAATATACGTATACCTTCCCGATCTTTAAGCCATGAGTCAATTTTTTATACTCCCATTCCGAGAACAAATTTATTTCAAAATTCTCCTATGATTCGGATGGCGATTGCTTGTGATCGGTTCCATACTACTGGCAACGGTATTGATATGTTTAGTAACACATATAGGAGATTTAACAGCTTGATAACTGCCGTTGAGTTACAGAAAGCACTGATCAACATTACTGTAGCGTAAACAAATGTATGCTTTATTTTTCTTAATTTTATTTTCTGCTTTATAGAATAATTATTGTTTTTAGTTAATTTATTCGTAATTAACCACACAATGTATTTGTAATATAGTAGTTTTTGTCAATATAGTGACACAATCTTTTGGGTTTGTCCCGTTTTGTGTCCATTGGCAGCAATAAATAAATAAACTTGAGACAATTGTAAGCTATGATAGATATGTTTTAGAAAGTTTTTGATGATTTTAGACATCTTTAGACAATTATAGGCAATTAGAGATATATTTTAGACACATTTTAGCTCATCTTACCAACTAGTAGATGATTTTAGACAACTTTAAACAATTAGAGGCTATTAGAGACATATTTTAGACATATTTAGACTATTATTAGCTATTAGAGATATATTTTAGATAAATTGTGGATGATCTTTACAACTTGTGGATGATTTTAGACAACTTGAGACAATTGTACGCTATAATAGGTATGTTTTAGAGAGTTTTTGATGTTTTTAGACAACTTTAAACAATTATAGGCTATTAGAGACATATTTTAGACATATTTAGACTATTATTAGCTATTACAGATATATTTTAGATAAATTGTGGATGATCTTTACAACTTGTGGATGATTTTAGACAACTTGAGACAATTGTACGCTATAATAGGTATGTTTTAGAGAGTTTTTGATGTTTTTAGACAACTTTAAACAATTATAGGCTATTAGAAACATATTTTAGACATATTTAGACTATTATTAGCTATTAGAGATATATTTTAGATAAATTGTGGATGATCTTTACAACTTGTGGATGATTTTAGACAACTTGAGACAATTGTACGCTATAATAGGTATGTTTTAGAGAGTTTTTGATGTTTTTAGACAACTTTAAACAATTATAGGCTATTAGAGACATATTTTAGACATATTTAGACTATTATTAGCTATTAGAGATATATTTTAGATAAATTGTGGATGATCTTTACAACTTGTGGATGATTTTAGACAACTTGAGACAATTGTACGCTATAATAGGTATGTTTTAGAGAGTTTTTGATGTTTTTAGACAACTTTAAACAATTATAGGCTATTAGAGACATATTTTAGACATATTTAGACTATTATTAGCTATTAGAGATATATTTTAGATAAATTGTGGATGATCTTTACAACTTGTGGATGATTTTAGACAACTTGAGACAATTGTACGCTATAATAGGTATGTTTTAGAGAGTTTTTGATGTTTTTAGACAACTTTAAACAATTATAGGCTATTAGAGACATATTTTAGACATATTTAGACTATTATTAGCTATTAGAGATATATTTTAGATAAATTGTGGATGATCTTTACAACTTGTGGATGATTTTAGACAACTTGAGACAATTGTACGCTATAATAGGTATGTTTTAGAGAGTTTTTGATGTTTTTAGACAACTTTAAACAATTATAGGCTATTAGAGACATATTTTAGACATATTTAGACTATTATTAGCTATTAGAGATATATTTTAGATAAATTGTGGATGATTTTTACAACTTGTGGATGATTTTAGACAACTTGAGACAATTGTAAGGTATGATAGATATGTTTTGGAAAGTTTTTGATGATTTTAGACGTCTTTAGACAATTATAGGCAATTAAAGATATATTTTAGATACATTTTAGCTGACCTTACCAACTAGTAGATGATTTTAGACAACTTTAAACAATTATAGGGTATTAGAGACATATTTTAGACATATTTAGACTATTATTAGCTATTAGAGATACATTTTAGATAAATTGTGGATAATTTTTACAACTTGTGGATGATTTTAGACAACTTGAGACAATTGTAAGCTATGATAGATATGTTTTAGAAAGTTTTTGATGATTTTAGACGTCTTTAGACAATTATAGGCAATTAGAGATATATTTTAGATACATTTTAGCTGACCTTACCAACTAGTAGATGATTTTAGACAACTTTAAACAATTATAGGCTATTAGAGACATATTTTAGACATATTTAGACTATTATTAGCTATTAGAGATATATTTTAGATAAATTGTGGATGATTTTTACAACTTGTGGATGATTTTAGACAACTTGAGACAATTGTAAGCTATGATACATATGTTTTAGAAAGTTTTTGATGATTTTAGACGTCTTTAGACAATTATAGGCAATTAGAGATATATTTTAGATATATTTTAGGTGATCTTACCAACTAGTAGATGATTTTAGACAACTTTAAACAATTATAGGCTATTAGAGACATATTTTAGACATATTTAGACTATTATTAGCTATTAGAGATATATTTTAGATAAAATGTGGATGATTTTTACAACTTGTGGATGATTTTAGACAACTTGAGACAATTGTAAGCTATGATAGATATGTTTTAGAAAGTTTTTGATGATTTTAGACGTCTTTAGACAATTATAGGCAATTAGAGATATGTTTTAGATATATTTTAGGTGATCTTACCAACTAGTAGATGATTTTAGACAACTTTAAACAATTATAGGCTATTAGAGACATATTTTAGACATATTTAGACTATTATTAGCTATTAGAGATATATTTTAGATAAAATGTGGATGATTTTTACAACTTGTGGATGATTTTAGACAACTTGAGACAATTGTAAGCTATGATAGATATGTTTTAGAAAGTTTTTGATGATTTTAGACATCTTTAGACAATTATAGGCAATTAGAGATATATTTTAGATATATTTTAGGTGATCTTACCAACTAGTAGATGATTTTAGACAACTTTAAACAATTATAGGCTATTAGAGACATATTTTAGACATATTTAGACTATTATTAGCTATTAGAGATATATTTTAGATAAAATGTGGATGATTTTTACAACTTGTGGATGATTTTAGACAACTTGAGACAATTGTAAGCTATGATAGATATGTTTTAGAAAGTTTTTGATGATTTTAGACATCTTTAGACAATTATAGGCAATTAGAGATATATTTTAGATACATTTTAGCTGACCTTACCAACTAGTAGATGATTTTAGACAACTTTAAACAATTATAGGCTATTAGAGACATATTTTAGACATATTTAGACTATTATTAGCTATTAGAGATATATTTTAGATAAAATGTGGATGATTTTTACAACTTGTGGATGATTTTAGACAACTTGAGACAATTGTAAGCTATGATAGATATGTTTTAGAAAGTTTTTGATGATTTTAGACGTCTTTAGACAATTATAGGCAATTAGAGATATGTTTTAGATATATTTTAGGTGATCTTACCAACTAGTAGATGATTTTAGACAACTTTAAACAATTATAGGCTATTAGAGACATATTTTAGACATATTTAGACTATTATTAGCTATTAGAGATATATTTTAGATAAAATGTGGATGATTTTTACAACTTGTGGATGATTTTAGACAACTTGAGACAATTGTAAGCTATGATAGATATGTTTTAGAAAGTTTTTGATGATTTTAGACATCTTTAGACAATTATAGGCAATTAGAGATATATTTTAGATACATTTTAGCTGACCTTACCAACTAGTAGATGATTTTAGACAACTTTAAACAATTATAGGCTATTAGAGACATATTTTAGACATATTTAGACTATTATTAGCTATTAGAGATATATTTTAGATAAATTGTGGATGATTTTTACAATTTGTGGATGATTTTAGACAACTTGAGACAATTGTAAGCTATGATAGATATGTTTTAGAAAGTTTTTGATGATTTTAGACATCTTTAGACAATTATAGGCAATTAGAGATATATTTTAGATACATTTTAGCTGACCTTACCAACTAGTAGATGATTTTAGACAACTTTAAACAATTATAGGCTATTAGAGACATATTTTAGACATATTTAGACTCTTTTTAGCTATTAGAGATACATTTTAGATAAATTGTGGATAATTTTTACAACTTGTGGATGATTTTAGACAACTTGAGACAATTGTAAGCTATGATAGATATGTTTTAGAAAGTTTTTGATGATTTTAGACATCTTTAGACAATTATAGGCAATTAGAGATATATTTTAGACACATTTTAGCTGACCTTACCAACCAGTAGATGATTTTAGACAACTTTAAACAATTATATGCTATTAGAGACATATTTTAGACATATTTAGACTATTATTAGCTATTAGAGATACATTTTAGATAAACTGTGGATAATTTTTACAACTTGTGGATGATTTTAGACAACTTGAGACAATTGTAAGCTATGATAGATATGTTTTAGAAAGTTTTTGATGATTTTAGACATCTTTAGACAATTATAGGCAATTAGAGATATATTTTAGATACATTTTAGCTGATCTTACCAACTAGTATATGATTTTAGACAATTTTAAACAATTATAGGCTATTAGAGACATATTTAGACTATTATTAGCTATTAGAGATATATTTTAGATAAAATGTGGATGATTTTTACAACTTGTGGATGATTTTAGACAACTTGAGACAATTGTAAGCTATGATAGATATGTTTTAGAAAGTTTTTGATGATTTTAGACATCTTTAGACAATTATAGGCAATTAGAGATATATTTTAGATACATTTTAGCTGACCTTACCAACCAGTAGATGATTTTAGACAACTTTAAACAATTATATGCTATTAGAGACATATTTTAGACATATTTAGACTATTATTAGCTATTAGAGATACATTTTAGATAAACTGTGGATAATTTTTACAACTTGTGGATGATTTTAGACAACTTGAGACAATTGTAAGCTATGATAGATATGTTTTAGAAAGTTTTTGATGATTTTAGACATCTTTAGACAATTATAGGCAATTAGAGATATATTTTAGACACATTTTAGCTGACCTTACCAACCAGTAGATGATTTTAGACAACTTTAAACAATTATATGCTATTAGAGACATATTTTAGACATATTTAGACTATTATGAGCTATTAGAGATACATTTTAGATAAACTGTGGATAATTTTTACAACTTGTGGATGATTTTAGACAACTTGAGACAATTGTAAGCTATGATAGATATGTTTTAGAAAGTTTTTGATGATTTTAGACATCTTTAGACAATTATAGGCAATTAGAGATATATTTTAGACACATTTTAGCTGACCTTACCAACCAGTAGATGATTTTAGACAACTTTAAACAATTATATGCTATTAGAGACATATTTTAGACATATTTAGACTATTATTAGCTATTAGAGATACATTTTAGATAAACTGTGGATAATTTTTACAACTTGTGGATGATTTTAGACAACTTGAGACAATTATAAGCTATGATAGATATGTTTTAGAAAGTTTTTGATGATTTTAGACATCTTTAGACAATTATAGGCAATTAGAGATATATTTTAGATACATTTTAGCTGATCTTACCAACTAGTATATGATTTTAGACAATTTTAAACAATTATAGGCTATTAGATACATATTTAGACTATTATTAGCTATTAGAGATATATTTTAGATAAAATGTGGATGATTTTTACAACTTGTGGATGATTTTAGACAACTTGAGACAATTGTAAGCTATGATAGATATGTTTTAGAAAGTTTTTGATGATTTTAGACATCTTTAGACAATTATAGGCAATTAGAGATATATTTTAGATACATTTTAGCTGACCTTACCAACCAGTAGATGATTTTAGACAACTTTAAACAATTAGATGCTATTAGAGACATATTTTAGACATATTTAGACTATTATTAGCTATTAGAGATACATTTTAGATAAACTGTGGATAATTTTTACAACTTGTGGATGATTTTAGACAACTTGAGACAATTGTAAGCTATGATAGATATGTTTTAGAAAGTTTTTGATGATTTTAGACATCTTTAGACAATTATAGGCAATTAGAGATATATTTTAGACACATTTTAGCTGACCTTACCAACCAGTAGATGATTTTAGACAACTTTAAACAATTATATGCTATTAGAGACATATTTTAGACATATTTAGACTATTATGAGCTATTAGAGATACATTTTAGATAAACTGTGGATAATTTTTACAACTTGTGGATGATTTTAGACAACTTGAGACAATTGTAAGCTATGATAGATATGTTTTAGAAAGTTTTTGATGATTTTAGACATCTTTAGACAATTATAGGCAATTAGAGATATATTTTAGACACATTTTAGCTGACCTTACCAACCAGTAGATGATTTTAGACAACTTTAAACAATTATATGCTATTAGAGACATATTTTAGACATATTTAGACTATTATTAGCTATTAGAGATACATTTTAGATAAACTGTGGATAATTTTTACAACTTGTGGATGATTTTAGACAACTTGAGACAATTATAAGCTATGATAGATATGTTTTAGAAAGTTTTTGATGATTTTAGACATCTTTAGACAATTATAGGCAATTAGAGATATATTTTAGATACATTTTAGCTGATCTTACCAACTAGTATATGATTTTAGACAATTTTAAACAATTATAGGCTATTAGATACATATTTAGACTATTATTAGCTATTAGAGATATATTTTAGATAAAATGTGGATGATTTTTACAACTTGTGGATGATTTTAGACAACTTGAGACAATTGTAAGCTATGATAGATATGTTTTAGAAAGTTTTTGATGATTTTAGACATCTTTAGACAATTATAGGCAATTAGAGATATATTTTAGATACATTTTAGCTGACCTTACCAACCAGTAGATGATTTTAGACAACTTTAAACAATTAGATGCTATTAGAGACATATTTTAGACATATTTAGACTATTATTAGCTATTAGAAATACATTTTAGATAAACTGTGGATAATTTTTACAACTTGTGGATGATTTTAGACAACTTGAGACAATTGTAAGCTATGATAGATATGTTTTAGAAAGTTTTTGATGATTTTAGACATCTTTAGACAATTATAGGCAATTAGAGATATATTTTAGACACATTTTAGCTGACCTTACCAACCAGTAGATGATTTTAGACAACTTTAAACAATTATATGCTATTAGAGACATATTTTAGACATATTTAGACTATTATGAGCTATTAGAGATACATTTTAGATAAACTGTGGATAATTTTTACAACTTGTGGATGATTTTAGACAACTTGAGACAATTGTAAGCTATGATAGATATGTTTTAGAAAGTTTTTGATGATTTTAGACATCTTTAGACAATTATAGGCAATTAGAGATATATTTTAGACACATTTTAGCTGACCTTACCAACCAGTAGATGATTTTAGACAACTTTAAACAATTATATGCTATTAGAGACATATTTTAGACATATTTAGACTATTATTAGCTATTAGAGATACATTTTAGATAAACTGTGGATAATTTTTACAACTTGTGGATGATTTTAGACAACTTGAGACAATTATAAGCTATGATAGATATGTTTTAGAAAGTTTTTGATGATTTTAGACATCTTTAGACAATTATAGGCAATTAGAGATATATTTTAGATACATTTTAGCTGATCTTACCAACTAGTATATGATTTTAGACAATTTTAAACAATTATAGGCTATTAGATACATATTTAGACTATTATTAGCTATTAGAGATATATTTTAGATAAAATGTGGATGATTTTTACAACTTGTGGATGATTTTAGACAACTTGAGACAATTGTAAGCTATGATAGATATGTTTTAGAAAGTTTTTGATGATTTTAGACATCTTTAGACAATTATAGGCAATTAGAGATATATTTTAGATACATTTTAGCTGACCTTACCAACCAGTAGATGATTTTAGACAACTTTAAACAATTAGTTGCTATTAGAGACATATTTTAGACATATTTAGACTATTATTAGCTATTAGAGATACATTTTAGATAAACTGTGGATAATTTTTACAACTTGTGGATGATTTTAGACAACTTGAGACAATTGTAAGCTATGATAGATATGTTTTAGAAAGTTTTTGATGATTTTAGACATCTTTAGACAATTATAGGCAATTAGAGATATATTTTAGACACATTTTAGCTGACCTTACCAACCAGTAGATGATTTTAGACAACTTTAAACAATTATATGCTATTAGAGACATATTTTAGACATATTTAGACTATTATTAGCTATTAGAGATACATTTTAGATAAACTGTGGATAATTTTTACAACTTGTGGATGATTTTAGACAACTTGAGACAATTGTAAGCTATGATAGATATGTTTTAGAAAGTTTTTGATGATTTTAGACATCTTTAGACAATTATAGGCAATTAGAGATATATTTTAGATACATTTTAGCTGACCTTACCAACTAGTAGATGATTTTAGACAACTTTAAACAATTATAGGCTATTAGAGACATATTTTAGACATATTTAGACTATTATTAGCTATTAGAGATACATTTTAGATAAATTGTGGATAATTTTTACAACTTGTGGATGATTTTAGACAACTTGAGACAATTGTAAGCTATGATAGATATGTTTTAGAAAGTTTTTGATGATTTTAGACATCTTTAGACAATTATAGGCAATTAGAGATATATTTTAGATACATTTTAGCTGATCTTACCAACTAGTAGATGATTTTAGACAACTTTAAACAATTATATGCTATTAGAGACATATTTTAGACTATTATTAGCTATTAGAGATATATTTTGGATAAATTGTGGATGATTTTTACAACTTGCGGAAGATTTTAAACAATAATATACTACTACAGACATATTTTAGACAGTTTTTAATGATTTTCGACATCTGTAAACAATTATTGGCTAATAAAGATATATTGTGGATAAATTTAGACAACTTCACTAATTTATATAACATTACATGATTTTAGATACCTTGTGAATGATTATAAAGTAATTTTAGTTGATTTCAAATGACTCTTAGTCATTCTAAATAATTTTAGACAATGACAGACGATTAGAGACAAATTTTAGGAAGTTTGTGATGATTTTAGACATCTTTAGAACATTATAAGCAATTAGAGATATATTTAAGATAAATTTTGGATGTCTTTACCAACTTGTAGATGATTTTCGACAAGTTTAGACAATTATAGGCTATTAGACACATATTTTAGACAGTTTTTGATGATTTTAGACAATTATAGGCAATTAGAAACATATTTTAGACAAATTTTAGATGATTTTACCCACTTGTAGATGATTTTAAACGATTTTAGACAATTACAGGCTATTGGAGATATATTTACGATAGTTTTTGACCATTTTAGACATCTTCAGACAATTATTAGCTAATTGAGATATATTTTAGGCAAATTTGGGTGATTTTAAACAGGTTGTGGAACATTTTAGATAATTACAGGCTATCAGAGACATATTTTAGACGATTTTTTAGCCATATATTGCAGACAAATTTAAACAACTTGACTAATTTAGATAACATTAGATAATATTAGACACCATGTGGATGAACATAAACTAATTTTTGTTGATCTTAGATGGTTTTTAGAAATTTTAAACAACTTTACACAAGTATAGACTATTAGAAATATATTTTAGCCAGTTTTCGTCAATTTTAGACATCTTTAGACAATTATTAGCTATTAGAGATATATTTTATCCAATAATTTTGGATGATTTTAAACAACTTGTTGATGATTTTAGACAACTTGAGACAATTATAGGCTATAATAGACATGTTTTAGAAAATTTTTGATGATTTTAAACAACATTAGATAAGCTTACATAACTGGCTTAATTTTGATAACGTCGGATAGTTTTAGACAAATTTTGGATGATTCTAAACTAATTTTGAATAATTTTAGACGACTATTAATAAATTTAAACAGCTTTAGGCACTTATTGACGATTAAAGACATATTTTTGATGACTTCAAACATATTTAAACAATTATTAGCTATTAAAGATATACTTTGGATCATTTTAGACAAATTTAGGATGATTTTAAAAAACTTGTGTATGATTTTAGTCAACTTTCGACAATTAGAGACATATTTTAGACAGTTTTTGATGATTTTACTGTGATTCCACTAGCAACAATTCCCTCTCACGGACAACAGAACAACATCACCTTAATATCTCCAGAGATGGAAGACACTAAATCAAATGCCATCCTCACAGGTAAATCAATCCGCGATATTTAAAATACGATGGAAATAGCAGAGACAGAACCAAAAGAACCTGAGTATATACAGCAACTTTCAGAAACTGACACGAATGGAGAGAAAATCAACAAATACTTAGCTCCCAAAGAATTTATTAACATAATATATGGAAATATTAATAGCTTTAACAATAAGAAACACCCCATTTACAACTATATACAAAAAAATGTCATAAACATTATGCTATTTGTAGAAACTAGAACAAAGAGAGAACAAAGTTACATAACCAATAAGATAAGATGTGGACTCCTCATATTGCTAAAGCCAATGAATATCAGACCTCTCAATGAATATCTCCACTTCACTATCCCTTTCGATAAAAAAACAAATCCACATCTTTCTTGTGTACATCCACCCACATCAGCCTATTCAAAAGAAATTTTTTTAACAGCAGCACAAAACAAATACTTCATAATAATAGGCGATTTCAACCTTAACCCATCTAAATGCAAATTGCAATCGTTTTCAAATTAATCCAAAAATACCAACTGGATCGTTGGTTAGAAACATGCAAAAAAATAGAAACTGATAGCGGCAAAACTAATTGGCTGAAAATCAAGAAGTGACAAAATACAAGATCAGCAACATTCCGACAATAACGTACAACAATATAGAACAGATCAACAGAAATGCGATACGCTTGCCCAACACTTTCAAAGTACGCTCACCCCCAAACCAAACCATGATTACGAGAATCATCATCGAGAATATATTAACGAATGGTATACAGGATTTCTAACTATACTAACTCACGCATATAAAGGAATACTAAAAATAATTCCAGAAGAATATGATGAACTCCTATAAAAAGGTGTTCATCATCACAAAAAAACTACTGGGCAACTATAGCCCAGAAACACTTAACTTAATCCGTATAATTTTCAATTTTTGCATACAAAACTTTATTTTCCCATCAATATGGAAAACAGGTATAATTACAACAATCTCCAAACCTAGAGCAAATAATCTCTAATTGATAAAATATACGAAGATACTCTTCCAACTCCAGAACTCTTCATCTTTTTAAAGACAAAATACAGTAAACCCTCTATATAGCTTATGTGACCATACGTCCCGTTTTGAACGGGATTGTCCCGTTCTTCTGTTAGTAGTCCCATGGTCTCGAATAAACTCTAAAACGTCCCGTTTTCATAATCACATAAGTGTATAAATCTCATTAAGTATCTAGCTGTATTTACACAGCTTCTTTTATTAGTAATATTTCGTTTCTTTGTTTGCGGAACTTATACCAAACATGCCTAAATGTAAGTGTAAATTTTTTTGAACTTGAAAGGGGGTAAATAGAAAAAGTGTAAACAATATTTATACAAAACCGAGCACATTCTTGGAACAAGAACTAATAGGGATTGCTTACCAATTGATTTAGAATGCATTATTGTCAAAATTAATTTTTTAATATTTATAGTGTACGCATTGAAACTGTTAAAGAATTCTATGACTTGATAGGTACAGAGTATAAAAGAATGTTGAGTTACAATAAATCTAAATGGCCTGTACTTGAATAAT
Source organism: Onthophagus sagittarius (assembly GCA_036711965.1). Taxonomy (NCBI): domain Eukaryota; kingdom Metazoa; phylum Arthropoda; class Insecta; order Coleoptera; family Scarabaeidae; genus Onthophagus; species Onthophagus sagittarius. The sequence goes on from JASERS010000005.1 coordinate 35,023,234, forward strand.
GCTTAAAATGTTTGTGAGATTAGAAAACTATTTTAGATTGCTAATCTAAGAAAATAGTCTTCTAATAGGCATTCATTCTAATAGTTACTCTTCTAATAATTAGTCATCTGATGTCCGAATATATTGAAGTTGTTTTTTGGTAATCCCAGCTCCGAATGCTGGTTATATTTTGTGCACGTCCAAGAAGTTGGTTTTCACCAAGCCGCTTTAAATAGCGAAGGACAAAATATATCAGCAATGGATGTGAATGCAACAAACCGTTTAAAAGATAGCTTGTCTCTAGAAAAAATTCAGTTTTTATCCCACACTTTAACGAAATTTATTAGCAAAGTTGATCAAAATCAGAGCTTGGCTAACTGCTTGAAAAAAGTAATCGAATATAATTACTAACTATTTCCACGAAAATAGAAGCATAGAATAATTACAGCTACTACAATTAGTAATTAAGAATCTAATTACAGTAAAGCTTCGCTAATCCGGATCAATGAAAATCAGTTGAATTTAAATGATGGAAGCATGCGGATTATAGAGTCAAATTGTATTAGATAATAACATTATCTGCTGTTTGTCTTGCAGTACATGATACACTAAAACTTTTATTAACTTCCTCATTTTTAATTCGGTTATCCCAACATCTTCATGGAGAAATTGCATTATTTGCTGCAGCATGATACATAAATTATTGAATGGACAGTGGAATGCCGCCATCAGGTTCTTCTTCCTCAGCTGATTTTTGAAATACACATCTCTACCATTTTGCTAATAAATTACAAGGATTTGCAATCCTTAGAAGGTATGGACTCAGCATTTTTGATAGAAATGCTCTTCAGTATTTTGGAATTAATCATCTTTCACTGCAGATAGAATAGAATAGTCTTTTCCGATTAGCGAATCTCTTACCAATTCGGATTACAAGGGACATAATGCAAATTTTATGTTTTTCAATTTTGTTCAGATTACCAGGGAATTCGGATTTGTGGTTGTACGACTTAACAACGCTTTATTGTACTTCTTTAACTACGTAATAAGATGCAGCTGTAATGCCTAAAAGGGATTGGCACTCTCCAAACAAAGTCTGATAAAACAAGCAAAGTTTGTCAAGCAGTATCCAGTCTTTCATTGGCAGTTTTAAACTTTTTTCAGTTTTTTTGTTAATTTTTAACTTTTAGCAGATATGATGATGTTGTTTATTGCCAACAGTATTTGATATTTTGGAAGGAAAATTAAATTTTACCAACAGTCCTTCGCTTTTTACCATAAAAATATCTTCTGTCAGCAGTATTTAACCTTTAATTAACAGTTTATGGACTTCTTACGTAAAGATTGTGCATTTTGTTCAATAGTATTTAATATTTTCAAAGCATAGTCAATTGGTTTATCAATAGTATCCAGTATTTACAAACAGTTTTACAAGCAGTATCAAGTCCTTTGGAAGCATTTGAAGTCTTCCAAGGGCAGTATCAAATTTTCTGGAAGTAGTATTAAGTCTTCTAAAAGCAATATCAAGACTTCCGGAACTAGTATCCAGTTTTCTAAAAGCACTTCTTTTGGAAGCAATAACAAGCCATCTAGAAGCAGTTCAAATCTTCTCGAAGCAATATCATGTCTTTTAGAAGCATTTTAAGTCTTCCAAAAGCAATATCAAAACTTCTGGAAGTAGTATCAGGTTTTCTAGAAACATTCCAAGTCTTTTAAAATCATTTCAAGTTTTTTGGGAGCATTTCAAGTCTTTTGAAAGTAATAACATGCCATCTAGTAGTTCAAATCTTCAGAAAGCAATATCAAGTTTTCTAGAAGCATTTCAAGTCCTATGAAAGCAGTATCAAGTTTTCTAAAAGCATCTCAAGTCTTCTGGAAGCTTTTCAAGTCTCCTTGAAGCAGTATTAAGTTTTCTGTAAGCAATATTAAGTCCTCTGGAAGTAGTATCAAGCTTTGTAGAAACATTCTAAGTCTTCTAAAAGTATTTCAAGTCGTTTGAGATCATTTCAAGTCTTCTGAAAGCAATATCAAGACTTCTAGCAGCAATAACAAGTCTTCTAGAAGCATTGCAAGTCTTTAGAAAACTGTATCAAATTTTGTAAAAGCTGTATCAAGTCTAACTTAAAACCAAATTTTAATAATTTTAGACTGCACCTGATTATCGATAAAAGTACCTAGATTTGTCCCGTTTTCAGTCGAAATAAAAACGGTCACGTTATATATAGCCAACATCGATTTAACGAAATGGCCGTTATTGCGAATCAAAATTACGCAACAAATATCTTCAATACATTTTATATGCCATTTTCTTCATTATAACGAAAATTCATGGTAACGAACTACGAACAATTATTTCATCTCTTAAGTATGATTTTAATACAAACTATTATCGTTATTGCGAACACGATTTTTTTTCTTAGCTAGGTAATGTAAGACTAGTTGAGGTATTCCCCGAAGATCTAAGGTGTGATATTCGGGGAATAACTTGTTTGTCTGTTTAGTCGATTGTTTATCGACTCGAAGTCGTATTGCAGTTTCAAATGCAAGTGTGTGGTCTTCGAGAGCGTACAAAGTGTTAAGGTTTAGAAAAAAAGTGTCGTTCAGTGTTAGTTGAAAAATGAGAGTTTGAAAAGGACATCAATACCTTTAAAAAGGAAATTAGAAATATTGGAGTAAGTTGAAAAAAAATTTTTTAAGTGCCTTTTATGTTTTTTTAAAACTAATAATGTAATTATTTGTGATTATATCCCTTTGACCTGTAACCTTAAAACGAAAGCCTTTTTGAAACATAAAAGATATACATATATATTTGGTGCTTATTGGATCAAGATTATACGGGGAGTAAAGAAAGAAAATTAATAATAATAATAGCAAAAAGAAGAAAAGTATGTATACAATCTTTTACCTTTTACATAATGTAACAAATTAAAAATTATATTGAATATATGGATTATAAATATTATTATTATATTATACATATTGTAGTTAGGAATTATATCATTGTTATTAATGTTGAAATGATTATAGTAAAGAAAAAATATTTATACAACAAGAAAGAATTGTTTTATTTTTACCTCCTTTTTGGATTGTTTTGAGGTTATTTTGAATAAAAATGACGATTACTATTTTCTATTCAATTACTATTGTCAATATTTGAAGTAGGAATAATCTGATTTATAAGGAAGAAAGATTCGAGAATGAGAAAAAAATTATTAAGGATGAAATTAAAGAAAATGTTAAATTAGAAAAAGATGATCATAAGATTTTAATAAAAAAAACGATTTCGTAATCAAATCAAGTCAAGTTTTGATTGCGAAAGTTCAAGTAAAAAAAGAATCGATACAAATAATAAAATCGGGTATGACAATCCCCGAATTTATGAACGTTCAATTACATAAAGTTGAAAAATGTAATAATAATGTTGTTTTATCAATTGGGAAACCAAAAACGCCCCCAATTATTGATGAGCAATCCGGTAAAGGGGTGAAAGAAATTAAGAAAAATGAAAGTAAAGAAGGATGCAGTTGAAACTAAAAAGGAAATTCAAAAAGAAAATTATATTGAAATTAAAAAAGAAATTAAGAAGGAAGTTCAAAAAGAATTGTTGAAAGAAAATAAAGTTGAGATTAAGAAAGAAATTCCAAAAGAAAATAAAGTTATAATTAGGAAAGATATTCGAAAAGAAATTCAAAAAGAAAGTAAAGTTGAAATAAAGAAATATGTTTAAAAAACTGATGATATAAATGATGAGAATAAATTAAAATTAAATAAAGATGATAATAAAGATTCGAGAATGACAACGAAATTATTAAAAATAAAATTTAAATTACTTAAATTTAAAAAAAATGATAAAATTTCAATAGAAAACGATTTCATAACCGAATCAAGTCAAATTTTGATTACGAAAGTTCAAGTAAAAAAAGAATGATCAAAAATAATAAATGATAACATCGTACTTAACGTAACTTTATAATTTTGTACTTGAGCTGTCGAATTTTCACGGGACACCACAAGGTAATGTCACTTCAGTTAATAAAGCGTTATGTTGCTATGTTTCAAACATCTTAAGGTACATATTTAGTTGTTAAGTGTACACAATCCAACTATTTTGTTCTTTTTATGACTTCATTAGAAGTTTAAAATAATATGAAATAGTTAACAGACAAGCATACACTTAGCAGCAGAAGTCTGCGTACAAAAAACTTCTAACACTTTAACTGAAAAAATAAGGGTCATGATCTAATGTGATAAACTTCAATTTTTCTTTATTTTGTGTATTAACTACATATAATTCTATTAACAAAATATGCATCAATAAAACAGAAATATTAGTTACAAAAAAAATTAAAATTAAAAATTCTCCAAATAATGCGTATGCAAAAATCTGCGTACAAATAAAGACGCCTTCTCCAAAATATACTTATTTACTTAAATACGTAGTTGGCGATGTACGCTTTCCGATTTAAATAAAAGATAATCGATGTCAATTATATTAGCAGAGGCTTAGAAGCTAAAAGTTAGAATGGACACGAGAGGAAAGGAAATTGAATTGGGAGAGAGAAAAATTATTGTAAAGTTATGGAAAGAGGGAAAATCTTTTCGAAAAATAGGAGAAACTGTCGGCAGGTCACACTCTTCCATTCAAAGAGTAATTAATAATTATAAAGACACTGAAGATTACCTCTCACGTCCGCGATCTGACCGAGAGAAGCGACCCCTTTTAACAAACCGAGAGAAGCGAAAAATTGTACAGCAGGTTAGAAAAGAACCTAGGCTGACGGCAAAAAAAAATAGTAGAAAATGTACAAGAAGAATTTCATAAAACTATCAGCAAAGATACGGTGAGAAGGACGTTAAAAAAAGCTAACTATCACAGTCGCGTTGCACGAAAAAAGCCATTTGTGTCAGAGGTCAATCGTCAGAAGCGGATCGCCTTTGCAAAAAAAACTCTTAGACAAGCCCATTGAATTGTGGGAGAAAGTTCTCTTTACAGATGAGAGCAAATTTTGCATTTTCGGCATTAAGGGCACAACTTGTATGGAGAAAACCTAATACTGCCCTTAATCCCGAAAATTTGAAAGCGACTGTAAAACACGGAGGTGGTGGAGTTATGGTTTGGGGGTGTATGTGCACCAAAGGGGTGGGAAGGTTGGTTTTCATAACATCGACAATGGACCATAAAATGTATATAGACATTTTAAAAGAAAATTTGAAGCCTAGCATCGAAAACTTGGGCTTGGGGCCCGAATACTTTTTTCAACAAGATAATGACCCCAAACATTGCGCCCACAACATTAAGCTTTGGCTACTATACAATACCCCAAAGCAACTTAAAACACCTCCACAATCGCCGGACTTGAATCCCATCGAACACCTCTGGGATTTACTGGAACGCAGGATTCGGCAACACAACATAACGTCGAAGGAAACGTTAAAAAATGTTATGATTGAGGAATGGGCCAAAATCGGTTCGGACGAAACGAAGAAATTAGTGCACTCCATGCCTAAACGTTTAAGGGAGGTCATTAAACGTAAAGGTTATCCGACCTCATATTAATATAGAAACAATGATTTCATTTATGAATTTTTTATAAATACTGTCCTGACTTGTACGCAGATTTTTGCATACCCGTTATTTGTAGAATTTTTAGTTTTGATTTTTTTCTGTAACTACTGTTTCTGTTTTGTTGAAGCATATTTTGTTAATAGAATTATATGTAGTTAATATACAAAATAAAAAAAAATCAAGTTTATCACATTAGATTATGACTCTTATTTTTTCAATTAAAGTATTACAAGTTTTTTGTACGCAGACTTCTGCTGCTGAGTGTATGTTATTGAAGGTAACGAAATAATTGAGGCAACACAAAAAATATTGAAGTGTAAATTATAAACCAAAACTTAAATTAAAAATTAATTAAAAAATTTGATGTTTATTATCTTACATTGTATTGATCCTTGTTACCAACATAATGTATAGCAGAATCATAGAAAATATTTGTTTGCTTTTATTGGTTTTTATGAATAAACTTCGCCTTACGCGTTTCGACTTACGCCATCTTCGGAGGCTTTCGTCCTGATATTATGAAAATATAAAATACATTTAAACAAAAATAACGTTGTAAACGTGTTGCGGAAATTTTAATTTTAATCCTTTTCTTTAAACTTTTCAAAAGGAAAAAAAATGATACATATATATATATATATATATATATATATATATATACCGGGTGTCTCACGTAACTGGTTCATTAGAACTTTTTTAGGTTCCACTATTCGTAGAGGCTTGAAATTTTGGTAACATGGGTTGCTCATTCCGATCTATTAATCTAAAATATTTTCAAGATGGCCGCCACTTCCGGTCTACCGGAAGTAGACTTCAACTTCGTTCTTTTAAATGGAATGCTATAGTTTTTATTACATCATTCAATTATACATAAGAAAATATGTTGACTTTGATAACAGTTGTTGGTGCCTACCGTTTTTTGTTTTCGAGTTATTTTGATTTTAAGTGTTTTTTGGCAAATATCACCATGCTTTTTATAAGTCCATATCTCAGCCAACGTTAACTCAAAAACGTTTTGCATTGGTGCGATAACTCTTCATATGCCGCTAAATAGATAGTCACTTGTTATATCAGTATATCTTATACAGGCTGGTCAAAAATTGAGTTACCGTTTCTCTGTATTCAATTGCGTGAAAGTCGAAAATTTTAAATGGAACGCCCCATATTTTCATACCCTATCAGAAAGGAAATTTAATTCTCTACAAATTATCTATAAATATTCCTATACCTATTTATTATAGTTTTCTTGCTATTGAGGAATTTATCACAATCATAGGTAAAATGCTAGAAACCGTCTGTGTTTTTGTTAGAAGGCCATGACATTTTGACAGTTTTTTGTTTAATTTATTTAAATTATTATTAGTATTATTTCTACAATGAACTGTGATTGAATAAACTTTAGATTGCTAGCTGTAATTTACCAAAAATAACCAAAAGAAAACCGAATAAATGAAACAATGAAAAACAACAATTTAATGATAAAAATTAAAATCAATAACATAAAAGAATGAAAAACTGAAAATTACAAAAATAAATTATGGGAATTTAGTTCTCTACAAACTATTTAGATACTTTCCTGCGCCTATTTGTTGTAGTTGCCCTCATATTTGGAAATTAATGGACGCATGCAATGCTGGAAGCTTCTTGTTTTTATGTTAGAAAGCCATGGAGTTTTGATAGCTTTTCAACCATATTTATGTTATTGTTATCATTACTTAGTTGTGTCATCACTTACTGCTGTTAATGTCTTTGAATATCATGGCGAATTATTTCCACGCCAACATTTTAAATTCGCCTTATATTCATGGCGGCTGTAATAAAGATTTGGATAGGATAAGATACGTATCTCTTAGTTTTTGGAAAGATCAAAATAACAAGAAAACATAAATTTCTATAACCAGCAGCTTAAGATAATAGAATAAATGTTTTGTCATATTTTATTGCTTTACCAAATTCTTCGGTAAGAGGTGCTTCGGTCGATTTAGATGAATAATATTTTACAAAAAAGCACCGTAAATAAATAAACTGAACTCTCTAGGAACATCTCGTGCATCATTACGTCGAATATTACGCCATATCATTGCTTTTCATTGTTTCATTTATGCGTTCTTTTGCTGGTTATTTTTGGCAAATAAAAGCTAACAAACTCAAGTTTATTCAATCGCAGATCGTTCTAGAAATAATACCAATGATAATTTAAATAATTTAAACAATAAACTGTCAAAATATCATAGCCTTCTAATAAAAACACGACCGGCTTCCAGCATTTTGTGTAGGATTTTGATAAAATACTCAATATGAAGAAAACTATAATAAATAGGCATAGCAATATTTATAGATAATTTGTAGAGAATTAAATTCCCGTTTAGATAGGCTAAAAGGATATGGTGCGTTCCAATTGAAATTTTCGACTTTCTCGCAATTGAATACAGCGAAATGGTAATTCAATTTTTGACCACGCTGTATAAGGTACATTGATATAACAAGTGACAATCTATTTAACAGCATATGACGAGTTATTGTACCAATGCAAAATATTTTTGAATTAACGTTGGCTGAGATATGGGCTTGTAAAGACCATGGTGATATTTGCCAAAAAGCACTTAAAATCAAAATAACTCGAAAACAAAAAACGATAGATACCAACAACTGTTATCAAAGTCAACATATTTTCTTACATGTAATTGAATGGTGTAATAAAAGCTATAGCATTCCATTTAAAATAACGAAGTTGAGGTCTACTTCCGGTAGACCGGAAGTGGTGGCCATCTTGAAAATATTTTAGATTAATAGATCGGAATGAACAACCCGTGATACCAAAATTTCAAGCCTCTACGAATAGTGTAACCCAAAAAAGTTCTAATGAACCAGTTACGTGAGACACCCTGTATAATGATGACAAACTGAATTAAGCCGAGGTTTTCATTTTATTTTTCTTTATCGTCATCCACTTCTTACATAATTCTTACATATTAACTACGTTAAAAGCATTCTAAAAGAGTGGACGCGAGGAGGATATCCTTAAAAATATACTCAAAAGCCTTTTTACCACCACACGCTCGGGGATGGTAACACACGACTAGATTAATTTAGATAACATTGTTTAATAATTTTAGACAACTTGTGGATGATTCTAAACTACTTTTGAGTGATTTTAGACGGCTTGTGATATATTTTTAGCAGTTTTTGATGTATTTAGATATCTTTAAATCATTATTAGCTATTAGAACAATGTTTTGGACAAATTTTTGATGATTTTAAAAAACTTATCTATGATTTTAAATAACTTTAAACAAACTTGACTAATTTAAATAACGTTAGATGATTTTAGAAACCTTGTGGATGATTATAAACTAATTTTAGTTGATTTTAGATTGTTTTTAGTCATTTTAAACAACTTTAGACAATTACAGACCATTAGAGACATTCTTTAGACAGTTTTTGATGATTCTAGACATTTTTAGACAATTATTGGGTATTAGAGACATATTTTAGACAGTTTTTAATTATTACAGTTCTTACACTTTTCTAATTAGACACCTTTAATTATTTATTAGCTATAAGAGATATATTTTTGACAAACTGTAGATGATTTATACAACTTGTGGATGGTTTTAGACAACTTGAGACACCTATAAACTATGATAGACATTTTTAGAAGGTTTTTAATAATTTTAGATATCATTAGACAATTATAGCAATTATTAAGCAATTAGAGATACATTTTAGATAAATTTTGGATGATTTTACCAACTCGTAGATGATTTTAGACAACTTTAGGTAATTATATTCAACTAGAAATATATTTTAGGCCATTTTTGGATGATTTTCTTAACTCGTAGATGATTTTAGACATCTTTAGACAATTATAGGCTATTAGAGACATATTTTAAACAGTTTATGATGATTTTAGACATTTTTAGACATTTATTAGCTATTAGTGATAAAACCTGTAGAAGATTTTAGACAAATATAAACTATTAGAGACACTTTAAACAGTTTTTAATGATTTTCGACAATTTTAAACAACTATTAGCAATTAGAGATATATTGTAGACAAATTTAAACAACTTGACTAATTTAGATAACATTAAATGATTTGAAACACCTTATATAACAACTCTAGACAATTACAAACGATTAGAGACAATTTTTAGAAAGTGTTTGATGATTTTAAGTATCTTTAGACAACTATAAGCAATTAGAGATATAATTTAGATAAATTGTGGATGATTTTACCAACTCGTAGATGATTTTAGACAACTTTAGGTAATTATATTCAACTAGAAATATATTTTAGGCAATTTTTGGATGATTTTCTTAACTCGTAGATGATTTTAGACATCTTTAGACAATTATAGGCTATTAGAGACATATTTTAAACAGTTTATGATGATTTTAGACATTTTTAGACATTTATTAGCTATTAGTGATAAAACCTGTAGAAGATTTTAGACAAATATAAACTATTAGAGACACTTTAAACAGTTTTTAATGATTTTCGACAATTTTAAACAATTATTAGCAATTAGAGATATATTGTAGACAAATTTAAACAACTTGACTAATTTAGATAACATTAAATGATTTGAAACACCTTATATAACAACTCTAGACAATTACAAACGATTAGAGACAATTTTTAGAAAGTGTTTGATGATTTTAAGTATCTTTAGACAACTATAAGCAATTAGAGATATAATTTAGATAAATTGTGGATGATTTTACCAACTCGTAGATGATTTTAGACAACTTTAGGTAATTATATTCAACTAGAAATATATTTTAGGCAATTTTTGGATGATTTTCTTAACTCGTAGATGATTTTAGACATCTTTAGACAATTATAGGCTATTAGAGACATATTTTAAACAGTTTATGATGATTTTAGACATTTTTAGACATTTATTAGCTATTAGTGATAAAACCTGTAGAAGATTTTAGACAAATATAAACTATTAGAGACACTTTAAACAGTTTTTAATGATTTTCGACAATTTTAAACAATTATTAGCAATTAGAGATATATTGTAGACAAATTTAAACAACTTGACTAATTTAGATAACATTAAATGATTTGAAACACCTTATATAACAACTCTAGACAATTACAAACGATTAGAGACAATTTTTAGAAAGTGTTTGATGATTTTAAATATCTTTAGACAACTACAGGCAATTAGGGATATAATTTAGATAAATTTTGGATGATTTTACCAACTCGCAGATCATTTTCCACAATTTTACAGTTATATGCTATTAGAGGCATATTGTAAACAGTTTTTGATCATTTTAGACATCTTTAGACAATTATAAGATATTTAAGACATTTTGAATGGTTTTTGATGATTATAGGTACCTTTAGACAATTATTAGCTATTTGAGATATATTTTAGGAAAATTTTGGATAATTTTACCAACTCGTAGATGATTTTAAACAACTTTAAACAATTATAAGCAATTAGAAACATATTTTAGATGGTTTTTGATGATTTTATACACTTTCAGACAATTATTAGCTACTAGAGATATATTTTAGACAAATTGTGGATGATTATATCAACTCGTAGATGATTTTAGACAATTACAGGCTATTAGAGATATATTTTAGATAGTTTTCGACGATTTTAAGCATCTTTAGACAATTATTAGCTAATTGAGATATATTTTAGACAAATTTTGGATGATTTTAAACAACTTGTGGAACATTATTAAACAATCATTAGCTATTATAGATATATTATAGGCAAATTTGGATAACATTAAATGTTTTTTGATAACTTGTGAATAATTATATACTAATTTTAGTGAATTTTGGATGGTTCTTAGTTATTTTATACAACTTTAGATGATTACACACAATTAGAGACAAATTTTAGAAAGTTTTTGATGATTTTAGACAACATTGGACAACTATAGGCAGTTTTAGTTAAATTTTGGATGATTTTACTAACTTGTAGATGATTTTAGATATCTTTAGACAATTATTAGCTACTAGAGATATACTTTAGACAAATTTTGAACGATTTTGAAAAACTTGTGGAAAACTTTAGACAATTAGCCTATAATTGTGACATATTTTAAACAGTTTTTGATGATTATAGACACCTTTAAACAATTATAGGCTAGTGGAGATATATTTTAGATGGTTTTTGACGATTAGGTATTAGAGATATATTGCAGACAAATTTATACTACTTGACTAATTTAGATAACATTAAGTGATCATCTACAAGTGTCTAAAGATGATCATAAATTTGATTTTAGCTGGTTCTTAGAGATTTTAAACAACTTTAGAAACTTATAGACTATTAGAGATATATTTACCCAATTTTGGATGATTTTAAACAACTTGTTGATGCTTTTAGACAACTAGAGAATTGTAGGCTATGACAGACATGTTTTAGAAAATTTTTGATTATTTGAGACAGTTAGATAAACTTACATAATTGAATTAATATATTTTATATATTATTTGATATTTTGAACAATTTTGACATATTTTGGACAAATTTTGGATCATTTTAGACAAATCTAGAATGATTTTAAAAAACTTGTGTATGATTTTAGACAACTTTGGACAATTATAGACTATTAGAGACATACTTTAGACAGTTTTTGATGATTTTACTATGATTCCAACGGGAACAATTCCCTCTCACGAACAACAGAGCAACATCACCTTAATATCTCCAGAGATGGAAGAAAGTAATTCAAATGCCATCCTCACAGGTGAATCCGTGATATTCAAGATACAATGGAAATAGCAGAGAGAACCAAGAGAACCTGAGTATAGCAACTTGCAGAAACTGAGACGAACGGAGAGAGGACATCAACAACTATTCAGCTCCCAAAGAATTTATAAAACTCATATATGCAAATATTAACAGCTTTAACAATAAGAAACAGACCCTACATTCCTGATGTCGATGCCGGCAAATAATGGCACAACCCCGGATGTGTTAATCCACACTGAAAATATTACGGAAATTGTAAAAGGTATGTCTTACAGGTGATCTATGCTCCGATCACTTGGCGATAACATCCAAAATCTACACAAATAAAACCCTACCAGCCCAACCTCACCTAGAACTACATAGCTTAATCCGTAAACTTTTCAATTTTTGCATACAAAATCTTATATTCCCAACAACTTGGAAAAAAACTACAATTATAACAATCCCCAAACATGGTGCAAACCATTCTCTTCCACAAAGCTACAGCCCTATTACCCTACTGTCTGTAATTGGTAAAATCAACGAAAGTATTCTTAACTCGAGGATTCTTCACCTTTTTAAAGTTAAATCTCTATATACCATTTCGTTGTTTCTATTTGAAGCCGAATTGGATATTCGGTTTCAAACAATTCAACAATTCATCCACTCATTATTCTCACAAATAACACACAAGTAACGAACCTACATCACCGAAAATCACGATCTTATTTGTGGACGTAAATAAAGCCTTCGACACATTCTGGCAAAAAAGCCTTCTATACAAAATGAACAAATTCGGGATACCTACACCATACACAATCTCACCTACCCTAAACGACGTCTACTGCTATGACATATACCTCCAATCCATCCAGACACCAGCTATATTGATCCGGATAGCTACAAACTTCAATATGCAAATGACACTATATTAATATCACACGGAAAAAATGTTCAAATAGCAATAGAATCACTCCAGACGCAATAAAACACATCATCATGGTTCCACAAATGGAGTCACCCCCAATCCGCACAAATTTCAACTATTGATCCCACACTCCAGAATCACCGATCAATCCCAACACATCAATTACAAAACCTACAAACTTGGTTAAATATTTGGGCATAATCTTGAGCAACAAGATGAAATTTAAAGTACACTACAAAAAATACAAACAGGCGTAACAAGGCGGGCAAAACATTTTAGATTACTGACCTACAAAGATTTATAAATGTATATGCTGACCACTCCTCGATTATGGACATAATGTTTATCAAAGGAAGTAATCGATCCAATCCACAACATAAACAATGAGAATCTATATTCAAGAACGAAAATAAAATTGAGACAATCTGAGTGAGACATAAAATACTGAAAAAAAATTCTCCAAAAATGCCGAGAAAGACACCCTACTCAACTGTATAAGACTCGAACGAATGAAGAAAGGCCTAACACATTATACAAAGAATTCCGCATAAATGCACAACCATAAATGTACCATTAATTTATAATTATTGTAACCGAAAAGATCCTATAACCAAAGCTACATCCCTTTCTTCCCTCTCTAAGGAGCACCTCAAGGATCCACAATCTCACCTACCCTGTAAAACGTCTACTGCTGACATATACCTCCAATAAATCCAGACACCAGCAATATTGATCCGGATAGATACATACTTCAATATGCAAATAACATTACATTAATATCACAAGACTGCAGTCGCAATACAACAACATAACATGGTTTCACAAATGGAGAGTCACCCCCAATCCGGACTAATTCCATCTATTTGAATCCAGAATCACCGATCAATCCCAACACATCAATTACAAAACCTACAAACTTGGTTAAATATTTGGGCATAATCTTGGGCAACAAGATGAAATTTAAAGTACACTACAAAAAAATACAAACAGACGACACAAGACCAGCAAAACATTTTAGATTACTGACCTACAAAGATTTATAAATGTGTATGCTGACCACTCCTCGATTATGGACATAATGTTTAACAAAGGAAGTAATCGATCCAATCCACAACATAAACAATGCGAATCTATATTCAAGAACGAAAATAAAATTGAGACAATCTGAGTGAGACATAAAATACTGAATAAAAATTCTCCAAAAATGCCGAGAAAGACACCCTACTCAACTGTATAAGGCTCGAACGAATGAAGAAAGGCCTAACACATTATACAAAGAGTTCCACATAAATGCACAACCATAAATGTACCATTAATTTATAATTATTGTAACCGAAAAGATCCTATAACCAAAGCTACATCCCTTTCGTCCCTCTCTAAGGAGCACCTCAAGGATCCACAATCTCACCTACCCTGTAAAACGTCTACTGCTGACATATACCTCCAATAAATCCAGACACCAGCAATATTGATCCGGATAGATACATACTTCAATATGCAAATAACATTACATTAATATCACAAGACTGCAGTCGCAATACAACAACATAACATGGTTTCACAAATGGAGAGTCACCCCCAATCCGGACTAATTCCATCTATTTGAATCCAGAATCACCGATCAATCCCAACACATCAATTACAAAACCTACAAACTTGGTTAAATATTTGGGCATAATCTTGGACAACAAGATGAAATTTAAAGTACACTACAAAAAAATACAAACAGACGGCACAAGACCAGCAAAACATTTTAGATTACTGACCTACAAAGATTTATAAATGTATATGCTGACCACTCCTCGATTATGGACATAATGTTTAACAAAGGAAGTAATCGATCCAATCCACAATATAAACAATGCGAATCTATATTCAAGAACGAAAATAAAATTGAGACAATCTGAGTGAGACATAAAATACTGAAAAAAAATTCTCCAAAAATGCCGAGAAAGACACCCTACTCAACTGTATAAGGCTCGAACGAATGAAGAAAGGCCTAACACATTATACAAAGAATTCCACATAAATGCACAACCATAAATGTACCATTAATTTATAATTATTGTAACCGAAAAGATCCTATAACCAAAGCTACATCCCTTTCTTCCCTCTCTAAGGAGCACCTCAAGGATCCACAATCTCACCTACCCTGTAAAACGTCTACTGCTGACATATACCTCCAATACATCCAGACACCAGCAATATTGATCCGGATAGATGCATACCTCAATATGCAAATAACATTACATTAATATCACAAGACTGCAGTCGCAATACAACAACATAACATGGTTTCACAAATGGAGAGTCATCCCCAATCCGGACTAATTCCATCTATTTGAATCCAGAATCACCGATCAATCCCAACACATCAATTACAAAACCTACAAACTTGGTTAAATATTTGGGCATAATCTTGAGCAACAAGATGAAATTTAAAGTACACTACAAAAAATACAAACAGGCGTAACAAGGCGAGCAAAACATTTTAGATTACTGACCTACAAAGATTTATAAATGTATATGCTAACCACTCCTCGATTATGGACATAAAGTTTAACAAAGGAAGTAATCGATCCAATCCACAACATAAACAATGCGAATCTATATTCAAGAACGAAAATAAAATTGAGACAATCTGAGTGAGACATAAAATACTGAAAAAAAATTCTCCAAAAATGCCGAGAAAGACACCCTACTCAACTGTATAAGGCTCGAACGAATGAAGAAAAGCCTAACACATTATAACGGTCGTTAGCTTTTCTCTCTCTGTACAAAAAGAAATTCAGAAGAAAAATAAAGTTAAAATGAAGAAAGATATGCAACAAAATGATGGAATTATGAGAATAAATTAAAATTAAGTAAAGATGATGATAGAAATAATGAAATTGTTGAAAATGGGTTAGAAAAAATTGATAAGATTAAGATATTGAAATAATTGAGAAAGATGATGATGATAAAAATCATACAGCAACAGCATTAATAAAAACAACAAAAAGTATTTAACGTGGTCAACACCAAAAAGTATTTAAATAAGCAATTATTACCTTTTTGAAATATTCCAAATTTGCTTCTGATCTAAAATCTGATTTTTGATGCCACTACTTTCTGGATTGGAGACGAGTTTCTTCATTGCCATCATCAATCGTCTATTATCAAGCCAAGATCATACCATATCTTGTACTCTTGAAATATGAAATCGTTTTGTATTGATCACTAATATCATAAATGGTTAAACTCTTCAAGAAGGATCAATACAATTTTAGAACATCATATAACTATAAAAAAGAAACATAATTATTACAAAAAAGTTATAAACAAAAATCTTTAACACTCAAATCGCAAAAAAAAATATAAATTTTGGTTAATTTTTGCTTAAATACAATTTTAAACCAAAATATATTTCATGTAATTACGTGAATTAAAGAATTTGTGAACTAAAGAAAGTTGTTAAATATGTATTTAACTTACGTTTATTGATTTTTTTTAGTAAAATCAGTTCCTTTTTGATTATTTTAAGTAAAAAATCGTATTTATAACGTTTAAATAATCTTTCGCATAAATGCGTTGACGTTGAATCTTTCTTATTACCAACATCGAAAAATTAAAATTACTACATAATAAAATTTAAGTAATTAATCAAATTATTTAATGTTTTCAATTAATTAATTACTATTTTAACTAAATATTTGAAATGAGATAATCAAATTTGATTATTTATTAGCAAAATTGATTTTAAATTCAAAAATTTAATTCTTACCTTTTGAAGTGTCACTAAACCTTCAAATATTTTTTTAATTTTAAATAATTATAAATTGATTTATCTCAATTTAAAAAATTTTAAATTGTAAACATAACCTCAAAGTTGATTTTTATTCATAACATTAATACTATTATATTTCCAACTAAAAATTGTTACTAAATAAATGTATTTAACTTACCTGAACATATTCTTTTTAATAAAATTGGATTCTTTTTGATTAATTTAAGTAAGAATCGTATTTATAACGTTTAAATAATCTTTGACATCTATGTATTAACGTTGAATATTTTTTACTGCCAACCTCGAAAAAATTAAAATTACTATGTAATCAAATTTAAGTAATTAATCGAGTTATTTCATGTTTTTAATTAATTAATTACGATTTTATGTAAATATTAAAAATGAGAAAATCAAATTTGATTTAATAAAATTGATTTTAAATTGTAAAATTTAATTCTTACCTTTCTTATTTTTTTTATTTTAACCTTTCGATACACGCACCTCACTCCGGGTTCTGCACCCTCTATTGTTTAACAGAAAAGGCAACTTTTTTACCGACATAATTATGTCATTTTAGTGTCAAAAATTTCTTAGTCTACAACACAGTAAAATACGAATATGAATACGATAGCGAAGAAAAATACTCTTTGAAGGTGAAGACTGAAGCTTTTCAAAAAGTTTTGCAGACGGTAAGATGTTTTTTTCCGTTCAAAATGGCTTCTTATATGATTAGAAGAAACGAAGAACATAATGAAAGCTGTAGAACATAAATGCCCCGAAAAATGTGCAGCGTATTCAACGCGGGCATTTATTTGCCTATCGCAAATTTTATGATAATAAAAAAATTTTTTTAATTATTGTCTTAAAAAGAATACAAATTAAAGTCCCTAGATTTATAAAGTACCGCGGCTTCCAGAAGACTGTTACTGCTTCTACTGAGGATTTAAAATACTTCCAGACGACTTACAATGCTTTCAGATAACTTGATATAGCATCTAGAAAACTTAAAATGTTTCCAGAAGACTTGATGTTGTTACCTCTAGATGATTTGATACTGTTTTAAGAAAACTTTATATTGCTTTCAGAAGACTTGAATTTCTAGACTGATATTTCTAGAAGACTTAAAATGATGAATTTATAGATGTCTTACAATGCATCCAGACGACTTACAATGCTTACAGATGACTTACAACGCTTTTAGAAGCCTTGATATTGCATCTAGAGGACTTGAAGTGTGTCCAGACGACCTACAATGCTTCCAAAGTACTTTATGTCGCTGTTAGAAGACTGAAGATGCTTCCAGAAGACTTGATATTGTATCTAAGAAACTTGATATGGTTTCCAGAATACTACTTCCAGATGACTTACAATACTTCCAGACGACTTACAATGTTTCCAAAAGACCTTATACTTACTTTTAGAAGACTTGAAATACTTCAAAATTACTTGAAGTGCTTCCAAAAGACTGGATACTACTTCCAGAAGACTTGATACTGCTTCTAGATGTTTTAAAATGCCTCCTAAAGCTTTGATACTGCCCCTATAAGACTTTATACTGCTTCTAGACGATTTCAAATGCTTTCAGAAAACTTGAGAAGTTTCCAAAAGACTTGATACTGCTTCTAGAAAATTTTAATAATTAAGAATCGATACTGCTTCTAGATATTTTAAAATGCTTTCAAAAGATTAGATATAGCCCCTGTAAGACTTTATACTATTTCTGCAAGATTTGAAATGCTTTCAGAAGACTCGAGAAGATTCCAGAAGACTTGATACTGCTTCTAGATGCTTTAAAATGCTTCCTAAAGGCTTGATACTGTCCCTGTAAGACTTTATACTGCTTCCAGAAGATTTCAAATGCTTTCAGAAGACTTGAGAAGTTTCCAAAAGACTTGATACTGCTTCTAGAAGATTTTAATAATTAAGACATGATACTGCTTCTAGATATTTTAAAATGCTTCCAAAAGATTAGATATAGCCCCTGTAAGACTTTATACTGTTTCTGGAAGATTTGAAATGCTTTCAGAAGACTCGAGAAGATTCCAGAAGACTTGATACTACTTCTAGAAGATTTAAAATGGTTACAAAAGTCTTGATATTGGCTCAGGTAGGCTTAATATTGCTTCTAGAAGATCTAAATTGCTTCCAAAACATTTGAAATGCTAACAAAAGATTTGATATTGCTGTCAGAATACTTAACATTGCGTCTATAAGGCTTGAAATGCTTTCAGAAAATTAATTTATTTGGTGCCAATCATATTTCCATTGCAAATCTTTCTTAATGCTCCCAAACTTCTAAACGATAAATCTTGTTTCATGAAATCCCGGCATGAACCCGGAATATACTGGGACTGGACTGAAACTGAAATGTACAAGTATCTTAAAATTGAGATACCATTCCTAAGATGACTAATTGTCTAATTGTTAAGATTTCAAGGCATTAAAGATGGTATTTGCACCTCCTAGCGGTCATCTCAGAATCCTGAAAATAATTTCCTGTATTTTCTCTTAGCCACTTTAGTCATAAAGTTTTTTCCTGCAAGTCTGCTGTCAAATAATTTCCAGTATTTTCTCTTAGCCACGATTTTATGATTAATAAAATCTTTTCCTGCAAGTTTAACTATCGACATACAGAGTCTTTCAGCAATTTGCAACCGCTGGTTCGGCGGACCGAAACCATTCAAGTTAACATTTTTTTTTTAATATATCCGTTCTTGTCTACGAAAAAAGCACTTACTTTCGAAAATAAGTTTTGGTGGAAACAGCTAATAAAGGTAAATAGGTCATTTCGTCAGTGTCTAGTTAGTTAATCCCTTTTTTCTGTATTTGCCGATGTTGAAGGACGTCAAAGTATTATTTCAGATCAGAATGTTGTCGTTGTTAATGGCGTTAGTTGCTAGTTTCAGATTTCTAAATATATAATACTGTAGAAGTGAGTTTGTAAATATAATTATATTGGACATTTTATTACTGATTGCGCAAGTGAGGAATAATCTTGGGATTAAATGAGAACACAAGCTGAGTAACTCATCTCCACAAAGCTCGAAATCAAGTAGAGGATTATCAAAATTTATATGGAAATACAGATAGCTCAAACGGTTCGTCGTGTTAACTACACTGAGGTCACTCTGGAAGTGCTGCCAATGAAACGGCAGATGAGCTAGTGCTAAAGCGTTTTTAGGACCAGAACCAGCAATTTGTGTAAAATTTACGATGCCCAAAGAGAGGATTCGAAGAATTCTGCAGCTAACTGATTTGTCTTTAGATCGTCAGTGGTACATCTAACACAATCTTCGTAGCTTCATAAGCGCCGGTTTTTGAAAATAAGTATGGGTGCTGGATAGTGAAAAAACTGAATTGGGAAAAGATTCAAACGACGAATGACTGTTCTCAAAACAAAAGTGATATGAAAAACGTCCATGTATCTGGCGCCTATGGTTAATTTGCAATAGAAATGCCTTATATCAACAGTGCTTACACCTTCACAAGCAATATTTGGTCTATAATTGAAATTTTTTGAACTTTTGAAATGAACATTTTGTATCCTAGCAGTATTTGGTATTTTGGAAGCAAAATCAAATTGTATTAACAATTTCGTGCCTTTTGCAATAAAAATGTCTTCTTTAAGACTTTGCATTTTCAAACATTTTTTTGCCAGTAGTTTTACAAACGTTATCAAGTCTTTTGGAATCATTTAAAATCTTCTAGAAATAGTATCAAGTCTTTCAGCTGCAGCATAAAATCTTGTGGAAGCAGTTCAAGCCTTCTGAAAGCTATGTTAAGGCTTCTAGAAGCATTATCAAGTCTTCCAGAGGTAGTATCAACATTTTTGAAAGCAGTTCAAGGCTCCTGGTAGCTTATCAAGTTTGTTTTAAGCAGTATCAGCCACCGAAGAAACGAAAGGTGAAAAGTTTAATAATGATCTCGAATCGGGGGCGGAGCAAAACGTTTTTCTCACACATAAACTCCCTATTCGTACAGCTGGTCACTGACATGCTGTCAAATCACCATTTTGGCTCGAATCGTTTGAATACATAGATATCATGAACCGCGGTACTTTAGTAATCTAGGGAGTTTAATACAAATTACACATCAGCGCCATCTCTTATTTGGCAAAGAAACCCGGACTCTCAGTCCGGTGCGAGCACTCACGTCAAAAAAAAAATGCGCGTGTACTGGAGGGTTAAATAAATGATTAGAAATTGAGATTATTCTCTACTTAAATACCATTTTTAACCAAATATACTTTATGGACTCACGTATATTAAAAAATTCAGTCTGAAAGAGAAAATTTCAAGATGTAAACATAACCTCAAAGATGATTTTTATTCATAACATTAATACTATTATATTTCGAACTAAAAATTGTTGCTAAATAAGTGTATTTGACTTACCTTAACATATTTTTTTTAATAAAATTGGATTCTTTTTGATTATTTTAAGTAAAAATCGTATTTATAACGTTTAAATAATCTTTGACATTTATGTATTAACGTTGAACATTTTTTACTGCCAACCTCGAAAAAATTAAAATTACTATGTAATCAAATTTAAGTAATTAATCGAGTTATTTCATGTTTTTAATTAATTAATTACGATTTTACGTAAATATTAAAAATGAGAAAATCAAATTTGATTTAATAAAATTGATTTTAAATTGTAAAATTTAATTCTTACCTTTCTTATTTTTTTTTATTTTAAATAAATAATTATAAATTGAGATTATTCCCTGCTTAAATACCATTTTTAACCAAATATACTTTATGGACTCACGTATATTAAAAAATTCAGTCTGAAAGAAAAAATTTCAAGATGTAAACATAACCTCAAAGATGATTTTTATTCATAACATTAATGTTATTATATTTCCAACTAAAAATTGTTGCTAAATAAATGTATTTGACTTACCTGAACATATTTTTTTTAATAAAATTGGATTCTTTTTGATTATTTTAAGTAAAAATCGTATTTATAACGTTTAAATAATCTTTGACATTTATGTATTAACGTTGAACATTTTTTACTGCCAACCTCGAAAAAATTAAAATTACTATGTAATCAAATTTAAGCAATTAATCGAGTTATTTCATGTTTTTAATAAATTAATTACGATTTTATGTAAATATTAAAAATGAGAAAATCAAATTTGATTTAATAAAATTGATTTTAAATTGTAAAATTTAATTCTTACCTTTCTTATTTTTTTTTATTTTAAATAAATGATTATAAATTGAGATTATTCCCTACTTAAATACCATTTTTAACCAAATATACTTCATGGACTCACGTATATTAAAAAATTCAGTCTGAAAGAGAAAATTTCAAGATGTAAACATAACCTCAAAGATGATTTTTATTCATAACATTAATGTTATTATATCTCGAATTAAAAATTGTTGCTAAATAAATGTATTTAACTTACCTGAACATATTTTTTTAATAAAATTGGATTCTTTTTGATTATTTTAAGTAAAAATCGTATTTATAACGTTTAAATCTTTGACATTTATGTATTAACGTTGAATATTTTTTACTGCCAACCTCGAAAAAATTAAAATTACTATGTAATCAAATTTAAGTAATTAATCGAGTTATTTCATGTTTTTAATTAATTAATTACGATTTTACGTAAATATTAAAAATGAGAAAATCAAATTTGATTTTATAAAATTGATTTTAAATTGTAAAATTTAATTCTTACCTTTCGTATTTTTTTAATTTTAAATAAATAATTATAAATTGAGATTTGTGTTATATTGTATGGATCTTAATTGCTGATGTTGTGCAAGGGGTTGTTTCGATGTCGGATTTTGCTTATGATCCTTAAGCATCTACTTTCGGCTTTGTTAATAATCTCCTTAGTGTTCTTTGTGGAGTTGATTGTGAGAGCGTGACCATAATCTAAGACTGGCTGCATATGGCTTCGTATATTATCATTGCGGTACTGGTATTGATGCCTTGGTCTTTGTAAGTTAGCGATCGAAATAGTTTCGCTCTTTTAATTGCCTCGTCTTTTTTATTTTTAAAGTGCTTAGATAGTTTTATGCCTTTATCTACAGTTATACCAAGATATTTCACAGATGTGCACGGTTTGATGTAAACATTGCCATCAACTATTTTTGGAGATCTATCGGATATTCGGTGGTGTGGGATAAGCATGTGGAATTTTTTCTTTTCAGAGTTAGGCTTAGAAATCGGAATAATGGTACCGCTTTTCCATATGTTTGGAAATTGTCGTGATTTTAGGCAGTAATTCATGGATTTTTGTATGAATTGGTAAATCGTGTGATTGAGGTTTCTTAACAAATGTTTTGTGACTAAATCTTTTCCTGGGGATGAGTTTTTTCCTTTCCTGATGTGTTCCATGTATTCATCTTCGTCTGTATCAGTAATTGTTTCTGAGTCATTATTTTGATTTGTAAAATTCTCGTACCATTTCTCCACTATTAATTTGTTGTTTGTGTCAAATAAGACATTCTCGGTTAAACTCGTTATAGAAATGTTTTGCTAATGCTTCGCATTTTTCACTATTTGTTTTGTGTTCTCTGTCTTCAAATATTAACGTTGTAATAATCTTAACTTTATTATATTTGGTAATTTTTTTGATTTTCTGCCAAAAGGTGCGTCCTTGGTCTTGGTTTATTTCTGCGCATACCTTCAACCATTTATCCTGTTGGAATGTTTTGATCGCTTTACGAATTTCTTTATTAGCTTTGTTATATTCCGTTTTTTTGTTTGGGTCTTTTGATCTTATGTATTCCCTGTATATTTTTCGTTTATTTTTGAGCTTATTAATGATTTCTGCAGGCAGGTAGTACTGGAAGGGTGTATTTATTATTTTTGGTGTGTGTTTGATAATAGTGTTTGTGACTTTTAATTGGAAGTCGGAAATTAGTTTCATGTTTATGGATTTATTATATGTTGTATTTAAATAATTTTCCATATCTTTGTTTACCCCTTCAATGTTAGTGCATCTTAGGTCGTATTTGGTTGTTTGTTCCTTTATGTGGGTGTGTACTGGTAAGTTGATTTCGATGTTAAAAGATATACCCAGATGATATTATTTAGATTGCTGGTATGGATAATAACGTCCGGCGTGGTGTCGTTGTTTCCTGCAATAATGAACGTTGGGTTTGTGTGTCTTTTTACAAAATTGGAGTTGTCCAGGAATGTTTGGAGTTGTTTTCTTTTGGTCTGGTTTAGATTGAAGCCCGATAAATATTGCAAAAATGGATTGGGATGCCTTTCTAAAGATATTTGTTTCTAGTAGGGAATGAGGGTGACAATATACAAGAAAGATATGAAGTTGTTCATCGTGGAATGGGATAAAACCGTGTAGGCATTCGTTGTAAGGATTATTTATGGAAGGAGGATTTGCTTTGTTTAGGTTGTATGTTGGATTCGATAGTATAATAGAACCTCCTCTGGCTGTTGTGTTTTGGTAGTCTTGCCTTTGGATGGTATCCCAGTTTCTGTACTGAATGGTTTGGTCTGTCTTCATTTTGGTTTCGGTGAACAGAGCTAAGTCAGTGTCATTTTGTTGGATGTAATTAAGTACTAGGTGTTTTTTTGTTGTTGAAGCTGTTGATATTTGCATATATAACTTTCATATGGTCACGTGAGATGTTGTTGTTTACATATGCTTGTTCGTCGGTTGATGACTCTGATGATTGCTATATGTAGCCTGGTTCAGTCATCGTCATTTGATTACCGTTAATCGGGGCGGTTGCTGGGGGTGCATTTAAGTCCAACCGATCAAGCATCACAAAGTATGCTCGATTTCCTGATATGTTTACAAAGGTGTCAATGTTAAATTGTTCTGCAAATCTTATTTTTAGTTTTTCGATTAACTCTAGACTGTTTGAATTTTTAGGTTTGTTTAGTTCGTAGATATATGTATCGATGATGTAATCATGGGTAGAAATAGGCTTGTGTATTCTGGAATTATTCGTTCGTGGGTATTCGATCTCTTCTGTTTTTTTGTTAGCTGATCTTATTTTTATTGAGGGGATTCCTTCTAATGGTTTGAAGGGTCTTTTCTTGCATTTAAAAGACCATGCCTGATGTCCGGCGTTACCGCATGCTTGGCAGGTTTCGGGTCGTGTTGAATTACATTTTGATGTGTTGTGGTTGCCTTGGCATTTTCCGCATGTTAGTTCGTTATTGCAGTTTTCTGTAGTATGTATAAAAGCTGAACATTTTGAACATGGCATAGGTGTAGGTGGAGGTGCATCGCTTACTATGATTGCGTAATGATTATGCAAAAAGTATAGTCCCTCTTTGACAAAGCGTTCAAAAGCATTTGCATCACCTGTAATTAATCTAATTTTTCTTGTCGGTTTATTTGTTGCCCGCGATATGATGCGTTTGCAGTAACGGTGGACCATATTTTTCTGAGTTAAGAAATTACTAATTGATTCGTCAGTAATATCTAGCTCAACATTACATATAATAGCTGAGTAGGATTCATTGAATTGGGTTTTAGGCTTGGGTGTGTAGGGCTGACTTTCTTTGTAATCAGCTATGGTTTTCTTGTTCTTTAATGAGTCTAAAAGAATTTTCATTCGTGGTTTCTGTAGTTTACTTTTGATTAAAATTCCCTCTCTGTTGAAAGAAATAATGTCATCACGATTGCTTTTATATTCATTCTGTATTTGTGACCATTGTTTCGAAAATTCGGCGCGCGAGAGGGTTTTGTTAGAGGGAATCACTATGTAGTGAGACATAAATTCTAGATTTAAGTTTCTCATCTTATCATTATGTGTGAATATTTTTTTTATATATCACAGCTCTTCGGGATCCTAGCCCATAAGCCACTGTGCAAAACTACGGTCGTTTTGCATCATCGTTCACAAAAAACACATCAAATAACAATAGAAATTCTCCTCATAAAAACAAAGATAATTTTAAAAACATCAAAACAATTTCTGTTTAATTTAATTTTCTACTTAGTAATGACCCATACCTCCCCCTACATTTCATGATGGCTCCTTTTACTACTTGCGAGCTGCATAATACCTTTGCACTTCGTAAATCTACAGCGCCTGGTCTTGATCATATCACTTACGATCTTATAGAACGTCTTCCTCTGGACATGAAGCTTTTTCTGTTGGGCATTTATAATGAGATGTGGGCTACAGGTAATTATGTGAATGAATTCAAAAGTATTGTAGTTGTGCCCATTCCAAAGAATACCTCGTCTGATGAAGTGGACTCTTTCCGACCTATTTCACTGCTGCCATGTTTATTGAAAACATATGAGCGATTAATAAAAGCACGCCTTGAATGGTGGCTAGATTAAAATAATATCCTGCCTTGTCAGCAATACGGCTTCAGAAAGTCATTTAGTTCGCTGGACGCAGTAGCAGATTTAGTTACCGAGGTTCAACTTGCTTTTTCAAAAAAATCAATATTGCGCCAGTTTATTTCTTGATTTGAAAAGCGCATATAATTCGGTAAACCTGGACTTATTGGAGCAAAAGTTGAACTCCGTTGGTTTTCCAGCTAAAGTAGCACTTAGTATAGTAAACATCTTTCGCGATCGAGATATTTATGTCCGAGATTACAGAGGCAATTTTATCGGCCCAAGAAAACTCTCTATTGGTGTGCCCCAAGGCTCCATTCTCAGTCCGGTTCTTTTCAATATTTATTCCATCGATTTTCATGAGCGCTTAGGGATTACAGCCAAAACCATTCAATATGCTGACGATTTTTGCCTTATATTATCTAAAAACACTTTAGATGAGCTCAATCATAATCTTACAAACACAGTCAGTATTCCGAAAAGGTGGATAGAAGATAATGGGATTGCATCCAATAAGTCCGCAATCTTGTACTTTTCTCGACACAGAACTATTCCTTTAAGTAACATAAGGCTGGGTGATTTCATCCTCCGTATATTCGTAAAATAAGATAAAATGGGGTGCAGATTTTCAGACGGCACAGAATTTTTATAAAAGTTGTATTAGGTCGTATTTGGATTTTGGTTGCACTGTATACGGTAGCGCGAGGACAAATCAGCTTGAGCGCATTCGGGTCATTCAGAGCAAAGCGCTTCGAATTTGTTTAGGCGCAATGAGGTCTACACCTATTGAAACGCTTAACGTTGAGGCCACAGAACCCCCACTTAACTTCAGACGCAATTTCTTGTCGACGAAACAGGTGGTTAAACTGTCAACTTTGAACCATAAAACAAACCGGTAGATTCTGGAAAAAGAGGCCTACCCCCCCTATTATCGCTGCGTTCAAGTTTCTCCCCCCTTGCCTACTCTCTGTTTTGAGATGTTGGATCTTTCCAAGTGCAACCTTTTTTGATTACTTTGGCTGGCAACAGGTGATTATTCCTCCATATGGGAATGATGTTTGGGAAAATAAAGAATAGAGGGTAGTTTGGTTATTTATACTGATGCTTCCAAGATTGCAAGTGGTGGTGTTGGTTGTGCTTTTTTGGTACCCTCTATTGACTACCATGCTAGTTTTAAACTTAATCCATCCACTAGTATTTTTGCGGCGGAAGCAGTAGCAATTTTGAAGGCCTTAAAGTATATAGATAGTATTCTAAATAATATTGGCCCAACTAGCAGCGTTAGTATATTCACCGATTCAAAAAGTGTGTGAATGTTATAGGTTTGTTAGGTGTTGGTTGTGATTTTGAAACGTTTCTGTTTGTTTCAGTGTGTGTTTTGTTAGGTGTATTTGTTTTGTTTTTATTTCTGTAATCTGTGTCATCACAAAGAGGTTTCATAAATACTTCGTTTGGTGCGCTCGATGTTGTTGCCGCTTCGACTGGTTCCTTAGGGGGGGTTTTTTGGTCTCGTCGTTTGCATGGCCGATCGTTCCGTTTAGGTCTTCCACGTTTATGTTTTTCCCAATTGGGTTGTGTGTCGCTAAGCGACTCTTCCGTTTCGCTCATGGGTTTTCTATTGATCCCAGGACGCACAGTGGTTCAAAACATGAAAAAGTGACGCATAGAGGTAAAAAACAAATTTACCCCTAGGTAATTTTGGGAAAGCCCTTTTATAAATAACACTTTTTTCCAAGAAAAACCGATACCCAAAGTCAATTATATGCAAATCTACCTGAGTAAGATGGATTTGCTTATAAGGAGGTCGGGCAGGTTCTTAGGTCACTTTGCCTTATCGCTTCATTAGCGCACATTAAGATAATTTTGTGACGTTTCGAGTGATAGTTATTTCTGAAGAAAATATGGAATCCAAGCGTTTAGGTAAGTATTATCATATGTATATAACAGTTTTTCAATTGATGCCTTGATTATCAGCTAACATTATGAAAAAGTGTATCATGAATTATGACAATTTTTAAGTTATAAACTGTAATAAGTCTCGACGCCCACCTATGCCCGCTTTGAATTTTCATCGTAAATATAGTTTAAAGTATTACGTACCTGGAGGTATATGATTTAGACCCACCATGATCCGCCTGTCGAAAATATGTTACATTTTAACACTACATATCCGTAAAATACGCAACTATTAGGAAATAAGTCATAATAAATGTTTACGCCAGCTTCAGCCCGCTGCAGTTATTGATTATAAATATAATTTTGAGTATTATCTTATCAGTGGTGAATAATTTAAAACCATCTGGATCCAACTTTTGATTTATTTTATAGTGTTTCGCTGCAAATGCGATAAACTTTGGGAAGTGATTGTTTTCCGAAAATTAAGGTAGATGATTTATATACAAGAACCATATGCACATCGACACCCCTAGGTAACTACAACCCTCAAAAGTTGGAAAAAAATTTGCTACAAATTTGTCATTCCCCGATATCATTAGAAATCTTTTCTCCTTTAATATAATCAACAAGTGAGATGATCCGCTTCACACATTGCCACTATCACTGATCAAGTTATAGTAAGTATAGCTAACAGTTCATTAAATTTTTGGTAATAGTTTATTTCATATCATATCCTGTATAGTATAGTGCTATTATTTTTGCTAATGTATTTTTTTTATTACAGCTGAAATTACGCGTATAGATCTATGCAATACATTTCTTAAGGGAGGTTTTAGTAATAGAACTGAAACAGAGGTATTTAACGAAATACTAACATACATGAACGGGCGCGGACTTTTTCCAAACGAAACCCAAATAAAATCTTTTTTAAAGAAATGGGCAGAAAAATGGAGAAATTCTGGATATTCTTGGGAAAAATTTGTTGCCAAAAATCAACTTTGGTTAGATGATAAACCATTTAACAAATTATGTGATGAGAATGTGTCAGAACCTGGACCTTCGAAACGAAAATGTTTTGCAGATTTGTCAACCTCTCAAAAAAATAGAGTAACCAAAGGTAATAGATCAGCACGTGTTTGATATAATGTGGCTATAAAATTTATTTTTAGAAATAAGAGATAGTTACACGTCTGAAGAATTAGCGTATGCCGCCACATCTGCCCTTAGACAAGAGCATAAAATCGATGCAGCAAAAGCTGTAAAATTGGCTTGCTTAGTCCCAGAAGACGTATTGTCCGCTGTGGAGCGCAGTGCTCCCGAACCATTTTCTCCGGAAGAAGCAATAGCCTTATTTATTATAAATGGCAAACAAACAAAGGCTCAGTATCAAAATATGCGTTCAGCAGCATTGTGGAAAAGTAATATTCATTTTATTAAGTATGTAGACCTAATTTACTTGATTGTATTTATTTTATAGAAGTTGATATATATCCAAGATACCACGAAATATTGAAAGCTAAAAAAGAAAGCTATCCCACTTTAAATCCCGATAACTTTTCGGAAATAGAGGCAAAGGTATCGCTTCAACATATGGTGGACAGAACAGCCGAAAGAATTTTGAAAAATATTCCAATAGAAAATTGCCCAAACAGGTTGAAAATAACATTTAAATGGGGTATGGATGGCAGCAGTGGTCATCCTGAATTTAAACAAAGGTTTATTAATCCAGAAAATTCGGATGCCACCGTAATGTGTACGCACATATTACCCTTATTTATAGAAGGTGATAAGGTCATTGTTTGGAATAATGACTCTCCTAATTCGTCAAGGTATTTTTTCATATAAAATATTGTAACGCAGGCTCTAATCTCCTGTTTTTTTTTAATTTAGTCTATGTAGGCCAATACGAATGGCATTCTGTAAAGAAGAACCAAATTTCATAACGGCAGAGTACACAAGAATGATGACAGTAATAGAAAATTTAAGGCCATCAATGATTAAGATGTCGGAATCATACGAGGTGGAAATGACACATAGTTTTCTGTTCACCATGATAAATGGAAAAGTTATCAACGCTATTATTAAAAATCCCGCAACTTCGGTAAGTGTGTTCATGATTATATTAAACGTGGGACAGAAACGAAAGAATTCTTTTGTCAATAAGATAACTAAAATTAAATGATTTTAGAGATGTCCAGTATGTTTAGCTGGACCTAAAGACTTAAATAAATTTCCAGACAAAGGAGCAATTAACAAAACTGTTTTTGGCTTTGGTATATCGCCATTACATGCGAAAATTAATATGATGCAGTTTTTACTACGATGTGCCTATAAGTAAGAGATTTACTTCTAATACTTCTTTATTTTCTATGACTAATTTCTTCTTAGATTGGACGAAAACAAGCAAACAGATGTGCGGAAGAAGGAAATTCAAAAACTGTTCAAGGAAAAAACTGGCCTAATTATAGACAAACCCAAGCCAGGTTTTGGAATTTCCCATGATGGGAATACCGCCAGAAGATTCTTTCAAGATTGTAAATTAACATCAGAAATAACAGGAATTGATGTTGAAATTATTGAGCGATTTTCAAATCTTTTAGCGGCAATATCTTGCAACACAGTAGTTAATTTCAAGAAATATGAAATGTACGGCATTGCAACAGCACAAAAGTTTTCGAAAACATACCCCTCATTCACATTTTCTCCAACTGTGCATAAAATTTTGTTTCACGGGCATGAATATATTCAACATTTTGGATCAATTCCATTAGGTAAATTATACTTGAATAGACAACAAACAAGAAAACTATAGTTTTTATTTTATAGGTGCTCTAAGTGAAGAACCACTGGAGTCTAGAAACAAAGATTTCAAGAAATATAGGACCGACTTTTCAAGAAAAACATCACGCAAAGATACACTTGAAGATATTTTTAACAGATTCATGTTAACGTCTGATCCTTTATTTTTTAAAATATTCAAAGCATTTAATAGATCATCTGCAAAGAGTAAATCTTCAACAAAAAAACTACACATAGATGATACTGCTGATTTTGAAGATGCTCCTTTGAATGAATCGTATGATTCAGATTCTGATGACGACATACAATTCGATGAGGAAAGTTCCTTACCAGTCTTCGCAGAAGAATTTGAAGACACCATTTAATGTAGTAAAGTATGTTTATTGAATTTAATAAACTGGTTGTATTTCATTTTTTTGTATATATATATATATATATATATATATATATATATACCTATATATAATACCTACACATAACCAATTACCTATGCACCAATACATGTAAGTATATTATCTTCTATATACTATTCTCATTACATATCTTTTTTATTTTATATCGTCCAAACTACTTGAATCTTTTCTATGGAATATTTTATTCCTTTACTTTCTATTAGTTCCAATTACACAACAAGACCAAACTATGATGTCAGAATATTTTGGAGGGCCATAGAAACTACAATTTTAGAAATTTTACAATTTTACAATTCATTTTATTTATTTTTATTCTAATTTAGAGTGACAATTTTTATGAATAAAATTGGAGATGTGCTCAGATAAAGTACCTTCCGGTACACTTCCGGTTACGCGAATTGATTGAAATTTGATATTTGGATATTTTGCAAGATTATAATAGATCATACAAAATGGCATTCATCTACACCAATTTAAATTACAACTTTATATGAAAATGTGGAGGTGGGGTGTTCAGGTAAAGTGTCACTTCCGGTTAACTAATTTGGTCTAAATTTTGATACAAATCATCATATTTGTTATAATACCTATATACCAAATTTCATCAACGTAATAAATTTCTAAAGGTCTATGCGTCACTTTTTGCCATTTTGAACCACTGTGTGCCGCTTCGACTGGTTTCTTAGGGGGGATTTTTTGGTCTCGTCGTTTGCATGGCCGATCGTTTCGTTTAGGTCTTCCACGTTTATGTTCTTCCCAATTGGGTTGTGTGCCGCTAAGCGACTCTTCCGTTTCGCTCATGGGTTTTCTATTGATCCCAGGACGTCAGGGGTTGTATATTTTTATAATTTTAATTGGGTGAGTAATAATACTTATTAAAAAATAATGTAAGGCGAGAGCTCAATTGACAACACGTCTATCCACCCTTGCTGTTTATCACAAACTGTCTTTTTGACTATTTTAAGTAAAAATCGTATTTATAACGTTTAAATAATCTTTCACATAAATGCGTTGACGTTGAATCCTTTGATGATGATGATTTGAGATGTCACTGAATCTTAAAAAATTTTATAAATAAAAGAATTATTGTTTAATAATATTTATTAATAACACAATAATCAATAATTGTATAAGTTATTAATTAATTAATACAGAATGCACCCATAAAAGTATATTTTCCTTTTCGTTTAAAATTTATTGCAAATTTTTATTTAAATTTATAAACTTTTATGAAAAATTTTAAGTAGATAAATGTTACGTATTTTTCACAAATAAAACAAAATGATGAATACAATACAAATATGTAAATATGATTATACAATTTAGTTTCGATTAAGAGTTTTGAAAGAGCGAGAAATATTGATTACTTATTATTGTTATTTTACGAATATTATGGCCGTACTTAATCGCTAAATGTTAATAGATGTTAGCGTAATAATTATTTAAAAACAATTTGTTAGGAAGATATCTAAACAAAAAAAATCTTTGTGCTTTAAAAAGACGCGTTTGTTTTAAATAGAAAATATTTGGTTTTGAGAAGGAAACTTATGTTGTTATAAAAGCGTAAACTTAATCATTAGCAATTTTACAATAAATTAATGAATTACTTAAAAAAAATTGTAATATTTACAAACGAACAAAAAAACGTTTTAATATGAACACATCAATTCCAAAACCTTCTGTTCCCCAACTTTGTTCTTCTTTGTTAACGAAAAATATTTATTTTATTTATACTTATCATTTAATCGTTATTTTCGTTTATTTATTTACACACGCTATTATTTAATGTTTATATAAATTAATAAATAACTATTTGCTTTAAGTAAAGAGTTAATAATTTTTGTTCCTTATGATATGTTCCGGTTAAAAATATTTTTACACACTCAAAAAAAATACAATTAAGATATTAATAACAAATACGGTTAATTAATTTTAATTAAATATGAGTTATATGAGCGAATTATATTAATTAATTATTTTAAAGCTTCAACAAAACTAGCAGGAAACAATCCAGTTCGTCCAGTTCTTTGCTGGGTACCTTTAAACCAACCGTCATCGCGTTTTTTACTCACATAAATAATATCGTTAACTTGCAATTCAAGTTCGTACTCCGTATTTGGCGGATATGGAGCGATGCAACGAACGCGTTCGCGCACGTTTTGAGAATTAGTTTTGGTTTTATTCCCACCGCCTCCGGCGTCCAAAGAATTCGATTTTCGGTGGTGATGAATGTCCGGGCTTGAACCGGAACTTCCAGTTGGATTTTCCGTTGTTCTACTATAAAAATTAATTTTGAATGTGTTATGATGAAATCTTACTAGAATGAACCTCGATATAAGGAATAAAATATTTTTTTTTAATAAAAATAGAATTTTGAATTAGATCTAGAGCTAGAATCGTTCGGGTTTAGCCATCTTAAGAGACAACTTTAGTTTTAGTTTTGCTTTAGCACTATCACTAGAGCTAATACTAGAATCATTCGGGATTAGCCGTTTTAAGAGACGTACGGCTAAACCCAAATGATTCTAGTTCTAGTATTAGCTCTAGTAATAGTGCTAAAGCAAAACTAAAACTAAAGTTGGATCTAGAATTAAAATCATTTGGGTTTAGCCGTACGTCTCTTAAAACGGCTAATCCCGAATGATTCCAGTTCTAGTATTACCTCTAGTGATAGTGCTAAAGTGGATTTAGTTTTAGTTTTGCTTTAGCACTATCACTAGAGATAATACAAGAACTAGAATCATTCGGGATTAGCCGTTTTAAGAGACGTACGGCTAAACCAAAATGATTTTAATTCTAGATCCAACTTTAGTTTTAGTTTTGCTTTAGCACTATCACTAGAGCTAATACTAGAATTCGAATAATTCGGGATTAGCCGTTTTAAGAGACGTACGGCTAAACCCAAATGATTTTAATTCTAGATCCAACTTAAGTTTTAGTTTTGCTTTAGCACTATCACTAGAGCTAATACTAGAACTAGAATCATTCGGGATTAGCCGTTTTAAGAGACGTACGGCTAAACCCAAATGATTTTAATTCTAGATCCAACTTTAGATTTAGTTTTGCTTTAGCACCATCACTAGAGGTAATACTAGAATTAGAATCATTCGGGATTAGCCGTTTGAAGAGACATACGGCTAAACCCAAATGATTTTAATTCTAGATCCAACTTTAGTTTTAGTTTTGCTTTAGCACTATCACTGGAGATAATACGAGAACTAGAATCATTTGGGATTAGCGGTTTTAAGAGACGTACGGCTAAACCCAAATGATTTTAATTCTAGATCCAACTTTAGATTTAGTTTTGCTTTAGCACCATCACTAGAGGTAATACTAGAATTAGAATCATTCGGGATTAGCCGTTTGAAGAGACATACGGCTAAACCCAAATGATTTTAATTCTAGATCCAACTTTAGTTTTAGTTTTGCTTTAGCACTATCACTGGAGATAATACTAGAACTAGAATCATTCGGGATTAGCCGTTTTAAGAGACGTACGGCTAAACCCAAATGATTTTAATTCTAGATCCAGCTTTAGATTTAGTTTTGCTTTAGCACTATCACTAGAGGTAATACTAGAATTAGAATCATTCGGGATTAGCCGTTTGAAGAGGCGTACGGCTAAACCCAAATGATTTTAATTCTAGATCCAACTTTAGTTTTAGTTTTGCTTTAGCACTATCACTAGAGCTAATACTAGAATCATTCGGGATTAGCCGTTTTAAGAGACGTACGGCTAAACCCAAATGATTTTAATTCTAGATCCAACTTTAGATTTAGTTTTGCTTTAGCACTATCACTAGAGGTAATACTAGAATTAGAATCATTCGGGATTAGCCGTTTGAAGAGACGTACGGCTAAACCCAAATGATTTTAATTCTAGATCCAGCTTTAGATTTAGTTTTGCTTTAGCACTATCACTAGAGGTAATACTAGAATTAGAATCATTCGGGATTAGCCGTTTAAAGAGACGTACGGTTAAACCCAAATGATTTTAATTCTAGATCCCACTTTAGTTTTAGTTTTGCTCTATCACTGGAGATAATACTAGAACTAGAATCATTCGGGATTAGACGTTTTAAGAGACGTACGGCTAAACCCAAATGATTTTAATTCTAGATCCCACTTTAGTTTTAGTTTTGCTCTATCACTGGAGATAATACTAGAACTAGAATCATTCGGGATTAGACGTTTTAAGAGACGTACGGCTAAACCCAAATGATTTTAATTCTAGATCCCACTTTAGTTTTAGTTTTGCTCTATCACTGGAGATAATACTAGAACTAGAATCATTCGGAATTAACCGTTTTAAAAGACGTACGGCTAAACCCGAATGATTCTACTTCTAGATCTAATGTTAGTTTTGATTTTCCATCAGCACTGAACAATCACTAAACAATTAAAAAAAGTGAAAAGTTGCAAAGTAATTGAGACAAAGCAGATTACCGGGAGATTTGAATAAAAAATTAAATACAACACAAATAAAACTTAAAAATACTCAAAGTTAATCAGTTGATGCATTACAATTTGAATAATAATTATGTACCTAAATGCTACTTAAAAATTGGACGTTTCCAGAAAGCTCTCTTGTAAAAGTTTGATTCTATATCCAAAACTTTAACGTCTTCAAAATTAAATTTGTGTCCTGTATTAGTGGAATATCGTCAGTGATTTCGTTTAGTAGGCTCATTCAAATGTCTTCTTATTTCAAATTCTTCATGCAAGTCTTTTTTTGATTTAGGGCAATGGTGTAACAGCGTTAAATTATCAATGATATGATGGTTGTGTTCATTTAAATGTATACTACGAATTTTCTGTATCCTAAATGTTCTTTGTATCTTATACCGAAGTTTCTTTTAGTTTGTCCGATATAAACAACCTCACAATCTTCGTATTTTATGTTGTAAATTCCATTAAGTTGAGTTTTTTCAAATTTCCGTTTGCAATTAATGAGGATATTTGATATTTTATTGTTATTCTTGCTAGTAATATTATAATTATATCTTGATGTTATTTTTTTGTAAAGAGTTAACTAAGGGACCATAATCTGATACTGAAATGTATTTAGATGGAGCAACAAGATGGGGGTATATTTTGGATATTTTAGAGATGGGATATATCCTTTGTAAATCTTCAATTTTATAATTACTGTTAATGCTTATGTCGATTATTATTTTAAATTCATTGGTAAGCTCTTTTATACTAATAGGGATTCTTGTGGCTCTGTTAAAAAGATATCTGAAAGATGCATCTTTATACTTGCCAGAATCTTTTGGAATAATGACATCCGTGGTGGATTGTTTGCTATATGCATATTTTATAGTTTAAACTGTTATTAATCAAATCTATAGATATGGTTAAGTCAGGGAAGTTAATTTGATAATTTTTTTCTCTTTCTACGGTGAATTCAAAATTTCCTAAACTATTAAAAAAGTTTAACAAGGCAATTAAATTAGCTTTGGAACCATTAAAAATTATTAAGAAGTCACCAACGTATCTTGTATAGAATTGTATCTGTCTTGTTGATAAATGGAGATGTTTCTGTTTAAAAATCAACTTTTCTAAGTGATCCACGTAAAAAATCATTTCATTTATGTTATTGAAACTAATTTTAGAACTTAGATCATTTATGAAAGGAATATTTAATGATTTGATTTTCAGAAGTGTTATTTTCAGGTAAATTATTCGGTGAGTATGAAGAAAATAATTTATTAATCAAATTCGGTAGGTACCCGTCGTTTCTTTTAATTCAGATTTTTCTCTAAAAACAAAAGGTCAATTATACTTCTAACTCTGTGTTTCATCGTTTGTACCATCGCTATTTTATGGCCAAAGTTATGGTTTGAGTTGAAATTAAGGTATCTGCCAGCATAAGTAGGTTTTCTGTACCAATCATAATGCTTGGGTAAAAATTGTTAAAGCATGTAAGTATAGCTCCTGTATCATCCCCGTGAACGCCCAACATCAAGTCATCAACATACTTTTTTATGAGATTTATTCTAAAAGATTTATTATTACATTTTAATATTTCATCAATGGCATAATCCATAATCATCCAGCCTATTTTGTAACATAAGAGTACTTAAGTTTCTCGATCTCAGTTTTTCACAACATTAAGTTCGAATAAAAAAATGTCCCTATTCCTATTACAATATTCAGAAACTAAATACCATTTTCTTCCACCGTTGTTGTAACCAAATTCAGAGGAATAGCCGTGATCAAATAAAATCAATAAAACCTCCTGATGAAGCTGGTAAGCTCTAAAGTCATTGACAAAATCAAATGATGTTGTAGTTAGTTCTGTTTTGAAATGCCATGCTAAGAATTTTTGCATTTATGTGAGTTAATAAAGCAATTAATCGGTCTCAAAGGGACATTTTCTTTATGTTTCTTAGGCAAAAAATATGCTTTAACTAGTACAGAGTTGTAACCAGTATTTTTTGATTCTATTTCACTAACAAAATCATTATTTTTTAAAAGTCTATTAAATTTTATTTTTTTAAGTCTATTAAAATTTGCAATACTTTATGTACTGATGGTATACCATCGATTTTCGCAAAGCAATGTTCATAATCACTTTTATTGTAAGTGTTTCAAAGTATTTGAAAAACTGTTATATGCTCGCCTTTTCTTTGCTGTAAAGTCTAAAATTGACCCGAGACATCATGGTTTCTTTGCTGGTCGATCGGTCGAAAACAATCTAAAGGAGTACACACATCCTCCTTTGATCAACATTGTCAAGTCATTTCAAGTTATGCAGACTTTAGTAAGGCTTGGCTTTGGTCGTGTTGATCATAGCATATTGTTATCCAATTTTCAAACCTTTGGTATTCATGGGGAAATTGCTTCAGTGGTTCTCCTCTTATCTAAAAGATAGAAGTCAAATAGTTTCAGTCAATGGCTTCCATTCTGTTGCTACGTATGTACCCTCTGGTGTACCTCATCTTGGACCATTACTATTCAATATTTACATAAATGATTTATTTGAGATCATTCAACTTCATTAAACTTTTTCTCCGTGTCTCTTCACCTTTCGACCGTTTTAAGCTTGAAGTGATCTCTCCAACCTTTACGAGTACTGTTTTAAAAATCGTCTTATTCTAAACCTATCCAAATGTAAGGTAATATCTTTCTGTAAGAAACTGAGCACCTTACACTACAACTATTTGCTTGCAGACCACACACTCACTCGTGTTTCGTCTGTAAGAGACTTGGGTGTCACTCTTGACACTAAGCTTTTATTTAACGGACACATACACTGTGTTAAATAATTATCGTAACCTACGTCACGTTGCAATGTTGGTTATCTATCATTGTGTAGTGGTAACGGCGATATTTTTAAATTAGAAACCAGATTTTAACCAGATGTTGACAGCAGATCGAGCGTTATTAGGTTATTATTGTCGCGATTGTCGTATGCTTTGTGTGTTTCCGGATTTTCTTTATTCTTTAACCATTTTTTGCTGCCTTTATATTTCTCCAAACAGTTCTTCTTAGAGCTATCGTTGTTTCTAGCGATTGATTTAAGCGTTAAGTCAATAAACAAATTAAAATAACGTAAACGTTCAATGAGAATTTCTTTCAGATTTGTATTTCTTTCGTTATGACGTTCACACCGGAACATGATGCCTTTATTTTAATGGCACATTATCGAAGCGATACGCAAAATGCGGACGATAGTTGGGTTTATTCCTTACAAAGCTGTATACAGCAATTCAACCAACGTTTCCCATATTTCGACGTTGATTATGACGCTTTTAAGCATAGAAAACACGTTTTTACAGTCGTTATTATATTAACGACTTATTAGTCGACTTATTAGCAATAATAGCAGACGTTATTATTGCTATACAAAAGTCAACTTTTAATAGCATTTTTCGAAAAAATTATTTCAAATAATAGGATTATTCGTCGCGTTGCAATACCAATACTGTGATATTGGTTACCTAGATTTCGGGTACGATAATTAGTTAACACACTGTACACTCCATGGTGACTAAAGCCGGCGTATTCTCGGTTCTCAATATCAAACATACATAGCTCGATATGAAAAAATACAATCAACATTTTTAAAATACCTTTGCTACAAAAGTTCTACTCAATACATTGACTACGTTTCTTCGTGTAATTGCGTCGTTTTTATAGTGATGTGCTCTTCTTCTTTAAACTTCTACGTAACCTATGCAATTCTCCTTCTTTACTTAGTCTTGTCTGTGTACATGTTCCTAAGGGTTTGTTACATCTTGACTACTTACTTTCCAGCCCTACATCATTTGCGTATGATTAGGATCTTGCGTTTTTTTAATTTTTATTTTGTTATTTAAACTAGTCTTTTTTCGCATTTACATTTAATTTTTTTTTGGATTGTATGATTTTATTTTCTTTTTATATTCCTTGTAACTGTTAATTATTGTATTTTGTTGGATTATCCGAGGCGCGGTTTTAGTTGGGTTTGTCCTGTACCGTGCCCAATTATTGTAATAAATTAATAAAAGTTTAACAAAGTTATTGGCCTTCATTTGCGTAATATATAACTTATGTTTGATGATCACCTTGTAAACATGGTCATCATTTAACATATTTTTTGCTTATTTTGAAGATCCGCTTTGTTCATTAAAATAGTAGTGGCGCCTTTATCAGCTCTACTGACAACAACAATAGGATAATCAGCAATGATTTTTTTGTCATTTTTATCATCATGTTTAGCTTGTCTTGTAGCCTACCAATCGGTTCGTGGCTACATTAAAAACTGGTTATTATGTTGAGCACTCTCTATTCGTTAGTATTTAGGCACTAATTTTGATGAATTTTAGAATGCGGTCTGATTTTTCATCCGCATTATTGGGAAAATAGCTATTTAGTATAGTTGCTTTTAGAAGGTCCTTTTCGTTACTGGCCATTAAGGATGACCCTCTCCTATGGTTGCAAGATTGGTGTTATGGATTTTAGTCAATCAACCTGCCATCTTGCTTTAAATATGCCTTATGCTTTAATATATTATGGTGCCAAGGAATTTAGACCTGACCTCGCCTTCGTGTTCTTGACACCACACTACGCCTTTCAGTGTGCGGCAAACCAAGTAGGACAAATAAATTATATTATAAATCCTTACTGCAAAACTGATATAGCCAAATTCTTACAAGTTATGAATTATAAAGTTTAGAGATAACGAATAATTTTCAGGCATAAGACTTTTCTACATCGATTTAATTTTTGAGTTTTAATTAATTTTTATAGTAACATTCTTAAATGAAACAATTCAAATTTTTAAAATGAAGCACAAAAAGATATTTGTATCATCAGGTACAACTTTAGTTGTTAAATTAACCAAGCATTTGCTATTGTCATTGTAAAAACAGACAATATCTCTAGATTTCGCCAACAAAACAGTATTTTTTTATAATTTAATATTTTAAACTTACAGAATAGTTTCGTATAACTAACTTTGCATGAATCAAGGTAATTTAGAAGAACCTGATTTTTTAAAAAGAAACGTTTGTCAACAACGGGTACCCACCGAATTTAATTAATAAATTATTATTCTCTTCAAACCCACCGAATAATTTACCTGAAAATAACACTTCTGAAAATTAAATCATTAAATATTCCAAGTTTCCTTTCATAAATTATCTAAGTTCAAAAATTGGTTTCAATAACATAAAAGCTATTGATTGTTACGACAATAAAATTCAGAAACTATTCACTAAGATTAGAAATACCACCGAAACTCAACTTAAATCAGATGTGGCCTACTGCGTACCTTGCGGTCAATTGGATGGTCAATATGTTGGCCAAACCAATCAATGGTTGAAAAGTCGGATATCCAAACATAAGAGTGATTACATTAATGCCCTTTCAAAACATTCCACTGATACACTGATTATTTGGGTTTAGCCGTCTTAAGAGATGTACGGCTAAACCCTAATGATTCTAGTTCAAGGTCTTGTGTTAGTTCTAGTGACAGTGCTAATGCAAAACTAAAACTAACACTAAACTTAGAATCATTTGGGTTTAGCTATCTTAAGAGACGTGCAGCTAAACCCAAATGATTGTAATTTCAGGTCCAATGTCAGTTTTGATTTTGCATTAGCACTGTCACTAGAACTAACACTAGACCTAGAACTAGAATCATTCGGGTTCAGCCGTCTTAAGAGATGTATAGCTAAACCCAAATGATTCTAATTCCAGGTCCAATGTCAGTTTTGATTTTGCATTAGCACTGTCACTAGAACTAACACTAGACCTAAAACTAGAATTATTTGGGTTTAGCCGTCTTAAGAGATGTACGGCTAAACCCTAATGATTCTAGTTCAAGGTCTTGTGTTAGTTCTAGTGACAGTGTTAATGCAAAACTAAAACTAACACTAAACTTAGAATCAGTTGGGTTTAGCTGTCTTAAGAGACGTGCAGCTAAACCCAAATAATTCTAATTCCAGGTCCAATGTCAGTTTTGATTTTGCATTAGCACTGTCACTAGAACTAACACTAGACCTAGAACTAAAATCATTCGGGTTTCAAGGTCTTAAGAGATGCACGGCTAAACCCGAATGATTCTAGTTCTAGGTCTAGTGTTAGTTCTAGTGACAGTGCCAATGCAAAATCAAAACTGACATTGGACCTGGAATTAGAATTATTTGGGTTTAGCTGCACGTCTCTTAAGACAGCTAAACCCAAATAATTCTAAGTTTATTGCCAATGCAAAATCAAAACTGACATTGGACCTGGAATTAGAATTATTTGGGTTTAGCTGCACGTCTCTTAAGACAGCTAAACCCAAATAATTCTAAGTTTAGTGTTAGTTTTGCATTAGCACTGTCACTAGAACAAACACTAGACCTAGAACTAGAATCATTCGGGTTTAGCCGTACATCTCTTAAGACCTTGAAACCCGAATGATTTTAGTTCTAGGTCTAGTGTTAGTTCTAGTGACAGTGATAATGCAAAATAAAAACTGACATTGGACCTGGAATTAGAATCATTTGGGTTTAGCTGCACGTCTCTTAAGACAGCTAAATCCAAATGATTCTAAGATTAGTGTTAGTTTTGCATTAGCACTGTCACTAGAACTAACACTAGACCTAGAACTAAAATCATTCGGGTTTCAAGGTCTTAAGAGATGTACGAACTAGTGTTAGTTCTAGTGACAGTGCTAATGCAAAACTAACACTAAACTTAGAATCATTTGGATTTAGCTGTCTTAAGAGACGTGCAGCTAAACCCAAATGATTCTAATTCCAGGTCCAATGTCAGTTTTTATTTTGCATTATCACTGTCACTAGAACTAACACTAGACCTAGAACTAGAATCATTCGGGTTTAGCCGTCTTAAGAGACGTACAGCTAAACACAAATGATTCTAATACCAGGTCCAATGTCAGTTTTGATTTTGCATTAGCGCTGTCACTAGAACTAATACTAGACTTAAAATAAAAATCATTCGGGTTTACAGGTCTTAAGAGATGTACGGCTAAATCCGAATGATTCTAGTTCTAGTGTTAGTTCTAGTGACAGTGCTAATGCAAAACTAACACTAAACTTGGAATCATTTGGATTTAGCTGTCTTAAGAGACGTACAGCTAAACCCAAATAATTCTAATTCCAGGTCCAATGTCAGTTTTGATTTTGCATTAGCACTGTTACTAGAACTAACACTAGACCTAGAACTACAATCATTCGGGTTTACAGGTCTTAAGAGATGTATGGCTAAACCCGAATGATTCTAGTTCTAGGTCTAGTGTTAGTTTTAGTGACAGTGTTAATGCAAAACTAAAACTAACACTAAACTTAGAATCATTTGGGTTTAGCTGTCTTAAGAAACGTGCAGCTAAACCAAAATGATTCTAATTCCAGGTCCAATGTCAGTTTTGATTTTGCATTAGCACTGTCACTAGAACTAACACTAGAGCTAGAACTAGAATTATTTGGATTTAGCCGTCTTAAGAGACGTACGGCTAAACCCAAATGATTCTAATTCCAAGTCCAATATCAGTTTGGATTTTGTATAAGAACTGTCGCTAAAACTAACTATAGACCTATAACTAGAATCATTCGGGTTTAGTCATCTTAAGAGACGTACAGCTAAACCAAAATGATTCTAATTCCAGATTCAACGTCAGTTTTGATTTTAAAATATTTATTTAATTATTTTTGTACTTTTTTATTAAGACGCATGTTATTTGCTTGCTATGGTACAACCGGTTTCGGCCCTGTTTAGGCCATCTTCAGGAAATCCATCTTTCGAGTATTGTTGCTCTTAGAATATTTAAAATCTATATAAAATTTGTTGTTTTATATCGTGTTTTGATTCTGTATTAGCACTATCCCTAGATCTAACACTAGACCTAGAACTAGAATCATTCGGGTTTAGCAGTCTTAAGAGACGTATGGCTGCCCAAATGATTCTAGTTCAAAGTCTTGTGTTGGTTCTAGTGAAAATGCAAATGCAAAACTAAAACTAACGCTAGATCTAGAATCATTTGGATTTAGTCGTATTAAGAGATGTACGTCTAAATGCGAATGATTCTAGTTCAAGATCTAGTGATAACTTAAATGCAAGTGTTAATTTTAATTTTAGTTACTATTTATTTTTAGAGAACAAATATTTTCTCTCCCGTATTAGTCCATTATA
The DNA here is from genome assembly GCA_036711965.1 of Onthophagus sagittarius. NCBI lineage: Eukaryota > Metazoa > Arthropoda > Insecta > Coleoptera > Scarabaeidae > Onthophagus > Onthophagus sagittarius. The sequence goes on from JASERS010000005.1 coordinate 35,067,228, forward strand.
TCGAGGTTTTATCACTAAATTATAAAGAAAATAAAAAAAGCAAAAGAAAAAACATCAAAAGCATACAAAATATTAAAGCATTTATACACAAAAAAAAGTATTAAATGAGAGAAGTGAGAGTGAGCTAATAAAGTCTTTGGAGAAGAATTTAAGACAGACCTGGGGCTTTGTGTAAGAACGGTCGGGCGTTCTTTGTGTTTGAGTCTTTGCGAGGACGTGGAGGCGTAAATACGGTGATGGTCCACGGGTTGGACTTGTTGAAGGAGCTGGCTGGGGCACGAACCGGACCTGAGGGCACACAATGTCACGTGCACCAAGTGCTTTTTTTGGATCATGCTTTTTCAGAAATTATAAATCCAAGAAAAAAAAACTCAAAAAATAAAAAAGATTTTTACGTTATTTAAGTGAGTTTTGATGAAAATTAATTTGTTGCTTTACTGATTTACTTAAATAATAATAATAAATGCTTCTAATATGGGACGAAATTGAAATTAGACGGTTCATTCTTGCTGTAATTTTCAATGGTTAATTTTCAAAAATTGATTAAAAATAATGAGTCAATTTTTTTGATTAAATTAGTTTAAGTTAACACATTTTTGGATGAGAAGTGGTAGGAAACTTTGGAAAAAAAAATTTCGTTGTCAAATTAGAGACAAAGAAGATGGTTACTTTTCTATGACATGTTCATAATTTATAAAATATATTTTATGTATTTAATTCGAATTATTTCTTTATAATTTACACTAATAACTACTAATAAGCTGATAAAAACCAAGAAGCTGTTAAAAAAATTGTTGGGTTTTTTGAATGAGTCATTATGAATAAGTTATTTCTTAGAAATTATTCATCGATGGTTTGGTTATATTTTTTTCTCTCAATATTTATACTGCCAGCGATAATTTGCTAACTGTATAAATGTTTACTTTAACTGAATTAATAATTAGTTATTAATATTCATTTTATTGAGTCATTTTATTCACAATAATAAATTTACGACCATGATCGAAATAAAATTTAGACTCCTTTCGTTATAACAATCTGAAGCCAAAATAAACAGTCTAATTATGCCATAAAGTTAATTTTTAATGAAAGAAATACTTGGTTAGAATTGAAGATGAATTTTTCTATGAAGGAAAATTTTGATGTATTTTTGTAATCTTGACGATTTATTACCTACCTAAAAACGGATGATTTACTTACTATAGGAGAGAACAACTGTAACAAAATCTTTTGTAAACTGAAATAATCACACATTAACCAACAAAGTTTAGGTGCAACTTGATTAAACAAAAAAAATATTTGTATATGTAAATACTTGGTCATCGTCAAGTGTTGAGGGCTAAAAAAATGAAGCAAAAAACTTCGTTGTAAAACTCAACTCATCACAAAGCGGGATCATTTTTGTGTTAAATTTTTTTAGAAGCATCAGTAAAACAACAAAACAAACCGTGACAAACACAACAAAAAGCACAAACTTATTAGTGATTTTAATTTTAACAAAAAAAAAATTAAATAATAAGAATTAAGTCATTTTTGCATTTACACAAATTATTTTCTGGAAATATCGAATTCATTTTTATTAAACAACCCTAAAAATCAAAAAGCATGCAAAAGTACCTGACATGAACCGGATGAACGTTCGGCGTAGACATAGAACTATCCTCAAAAACCGGATTATCCATTGAATAAGAAGCTGGAGGAGGCGATTTTGATCTCTTAATACTCGTCAAACGTCGCATCAAACTCACAGTTCCCGATTTTTCTTTACGGTGATCTTTAGACTATCAAAAAATCATACAATGACAAAAAAACTTTTTTTAATTACAAAGTTACATATTTAAATAAAAAAGTATATAAATATAGTAAAATTTTGATATAACAGATAAAAGATTGATTATAAAAATGTTTTTAAAAGTTTTTAAACTAAAGTCCGTGCCAAAAGTCAGGGTCCCTTGCTTTAGAGATCGATATTTTCGAAATCGCTTGATTTTTCATCAAGCGATTTCTTTTATTAAATCGATTTATTTAATTGCAATAGTTCAGCAAATCGTGGCTGGAAAGAGGATGTTATAAAGGAGATGTTTGAAGATCTTGGGTGTCGTATGAAGTGAGGTATACGAATAATATTGGTGATTGCGAAACAGCAACTTTTATAGCCTTGTTGGCTATTAATCCTAATGGTGATGACATTGGGTCAAAAAAACGAAAATATATGTCACGTTGAAAACCGCATAGGCCGAGAAACGAGAAAAAAACATAAAAATCTTGGTAGAAAGAATAAGTTGACCAACAAATTTATAAAAGAATTAACGATGTACTATGGGTTAGCTTTAAGAAGACGTTCAAATTCTGTTGAAGATATGTATAATACGTTATAATACGGTGTGGGCGATCTACTACCCTAAATTGTCTTCAAACGAAAATCCACATCATATCTACTGCCCAATTGGACCAGAAAGTTGGTAAGCTGAAACTAAAGGAAACCTTCATATATTAGACCACGAACCGACAGTCCATCTAGAGGTTGCAAGCGCTATAAAATTGATGACTTGTCGCGACGATATGAAGACTTGACAGCAAAGAATTAGAAAAATGTAACTGTATGTAACTGTATAACTGTATGGCGTTTAGCCAACTAGATATCTGCACTGTTGCTTTAGAACAATTGAGGAGTTCGCATGCAAACTGGTTATATCCACATTTTGACGAAATTTACCTGGCATATGTACTCGCATCAATTTCATGGCCTCTACCGTTTGTTGAATTCATTTGTATGTAAAAGCGGATATATCATACTCTAATAACTTGTTAAAGTTACTCGTTGTGTACAAAAGCGGTTATATCCAAATTAGAAAGCAAAAGCGGTTATGTCCATCCTTTGCGTTAGGGGGCACAGCTTTTTACTTGCAGATGGTATATTCGGAAGAGTCGAAAAATTTTTAAAAAAGAATCCGACTGTAACATCGAAGGAAGAATATGTGGAAATATATTCCGAAATTGGGAAGGTAAAAACACTTGGCTCAGGTTGGCAAATGTATGATATTAAAGGTCTGGAAAAGATATATAAAAAAATAAAAGGAATATCAGACTGTAAACAAATTTTCATAAAGAAAACTATACTCAATAAAAAAGTGAAGATAAATGTCGCCACAACTGAATTTTACCGTTTCCACGGAAAGTATTCATTTCAACCTCTTATCAAAAAGAGAAAATCTGACGACAGAATCCAGCTTAATAATTTGCCACTTGGGAATTCTATACGAGATAAAAAGAAAAAAAGTTTGCGTCATCTGATGAATGCGCAATTTGGTGAGGCATGGGAAAAACAGGAAAACCTAGTATGGTACAAAAATTTGTTGAATCAAAATGAAGTAAATGAGACATCTGACGTAACCGAAGAAGAAAATGATAGTGAGTTGTGTGATTGTCTGGAAGAAGAACAGGCAGTTCATATATAAATATTTGCATTGATTTTTTTTGTGACAATAAACCTTATTTTTATTAAAGAAGTGTCTTATTTGCGGACAAAACCGGACATATCCATTTTTATAATGCATGTAACATTAAAAGTTTTAAATTTAATTTTTCAGGTTTGCATATTTTGTTCACTTTACATATAACTATAAACCTACCTTAAGATTTTTAACATATTTTACACGGGCAAATTCTGATCAGTTTTTCCCGTTTTCTAAAACTTCTTTAAGAACGGATATATCCGCTTTTGCACGCGAGCTCCTCAATTGATATATACGTTATGGAATCAGTGGGAATTCAAATTGATGAGCAGACTAAAGTTCATGCGAACTCTCTGGATGAAAAGCGTTTAGAGCAATCGGTCCAACGAAGTCTTCAAGTGATAAAAAAGCTCGCACCCAAAAGAGAGTGGAACAACAGGAGAAAAAAGAAGCAATTATATGCCGTGTTGTATATAGATTCACAAATTATACTTAAATCTTTAAATGCATTTTTCACGAAATATATATTTTACATCTGGTTGACATGATTTCTAAAAAAACTACTTAATCGATTGACTTGGCATCTGTCTATCGTTCAGCCTACAGAGACATTGATACCTTATGTAAATGTTTTTTTCCCACCAAACATTCGAATTTTAAGAGCAAAATCGGTCATGTTTTTTTAAAAATTAAATGTTATGGTTAAATATTAAGTTAAAAAGTTCTAGTTCAAACGATAGCCACATGTATATAGAAGAAAACACCATTTGATTTTTTCTCAATGCGATAAAGTTTACTGTAATCAGTGAACATTAATAATAATAATAATAATAATAATATTTTTTGAAAAGACAATATTACAGAATATTATAATACAAAAAACTTCGAATACTATTACTAGCAAAGAAAACAACCGATACTGTATCCTTCCAAAGGGGATTGAGTCAGCGCACCAGGTCAAACCAGGAATAACTGTTTTTCATCAACCCCAAAATAACAAAATTAAGAATTAATTTATAATAATAATAACAATGACATTGATCTAAGAAGACTTACGAGACGACAGAGAAGAGAAAAGAAAGAGAAAAAAAGAAAAGCAACAAAAAGGAAGGAAAGCAACATAAGAGAAACATGTACAAGAAAAGAAGGAAAGAGAAAGAAAGAAAACAAAAAGAACAACAAAAAAAAAAGATAAGAGTCTATTGGCGCTGCTGCTAAAGCAAATGAGATCTGTAGGCTGATCTAAAGGATTGCTCACTCCGCTGCTTAATTTGCTCTGGGATGCTGTTGAGAACTTTGCAAACAGAATACGAAAAGGACCTTTTGAAAAGTTCAGTACGGTGAGCTGGTATCGTAAGCGTGAAACGATGACGAATGTTCAAATTATGAACATCACAGCGAAAGCAAATTTTGTTCCATAAATAAGGAGGGGTTTTATATAAAATGACTCGGTGAAAGAGACAAGCAGCGTGTAGAGACCTCCGATTCGCCATATTAAGCCAGTTGACCCGACCTTGAGCACTCGAGACATGATCTCTCCTTCTCAAACCAAAAATGAAACGCAAGCAAGCGTTTTGAACACGTTGAATACGAGTGGAAGTAAAGTTATCTATACAAGAGCCGTATAAGACATCACCGAAATTAAAGAGAGACAAAACCAAAGATTCACATAACTGTATTTTTAAACGTAAATTAAGTAAGCAACGATTACTGTAAAGGAGTCGAAGGGTAGAGTAAGCACTACGAATAAGGTTTGAAACATGAGATCGAAATCTAAAAGAAAAATCTATAACAATACCTAGATTCCTAGCCTCTTCAGTAAAGTTAAGTGAAACATCACCAATCTTAATAGATAGAGACTTGCGCATAGAATCACGGAAGGATGGACACCCAAACAGCATAACGGAGGATTTCTTAGCATTAATATTTAAACATAGCTGAGACGCACGAGTGATTAACCTTTGCAAATCGTCGTTAATACATTCCTGAGCAACGCAAAGTTGATCCGGAGTAAAAGAAAAATACAGTTGCGTGTATTTTTCTGAGTTCCTCCTTGAAGCTCACACAGCTACATTACACCTACTTTCTTAAGTAAGACAGATTTTGGCATTCAGATGATACTCAGAGCAACACAAGGCAAAACGCTAACTATCTACACTGCTGGATCAAAAAAGGCAGGAGGTTCTGGATTTGCTTCATAAGGCAAAACGCTAACTGTCTACACTGCTGGATCAAAAAAAGCAGGAGGTTCTGGAGCAAGAATATTCTAGCACGATTTCCAGCTACACCTTTTTACTTCACTAGGGTCGTATTATACGAAGAACCAAGCCGAAATAACAAGAATATGAAACAGTGGCAGAAAAGAATCTTGAAAACAAGATTCGAGAATACAATTTCAGTCATCAAAAGACATAAGTCACAAGACTATAAATATCTTCAAATGCTTTATCTTTCAGAAATCATTTTCATACATTAAAGATACGCCCCCATGGTTAAGAATGTCTACTTGCCATTCTTGACAAGTTGTGTATGTTTGTCAAGCTGACACAAAACGAGTGGAACAATAAAATCCACGATCCGACGATTATTCATGATGCGTACTCGTCACGATACCCGATGCTACGATGCAGTTCAGATGAATATTACTCATAATCAGAACGAAAACGTAATTGGCGATGCATTGCCGACCGATGCCGAGTATGTACTCGCATCGTTTAGTTCTGTACTCGCCGATTATTTATCCGATTGCTTTTTACGTACTCGTGCAGTGCTCTACTACGTATATAAAACGTTTTTTAAAATTGTATATAAAATTATTTTGTTACAAATTGAATAAGTACGATTCATTTTTGTATATAAGTCATAAATAATGTATATACATTTATACCAAATGGCACTAAAATATGGGATAGATTACGCAAATAAATAAAAAATATTTTAATAAATATTTTGAATTTGAATAATAAGAATTGATTATAAAACTTTATTTAACCTTTTATTATTAACCTTATAATTTAAATCAAAATTAAATATTTTGAAGAAAGTAGTTCCACGTTATTTTGTTTAAATATAGATGCATTATTTGTTTTATTTACAAAAATGAAACATTACTACTCAATTTGCAATAAATTAATTTTACAGTACCTAAAATTTTAAATATCTTTTTGCGTACTTAGACAAAAAGATGCAATGTCCCGTCTGAAGCGGACGCCACACAGAATGTAACGTATCGCCACCATCATATTTTTTTAACTTCGCATTGCATCGGCTTGAATCCCCGCACGGCTTATTTCTGTTTCTCTTTACTTTATAAATCCATTAAATCGTTCGTAAAAAATTTGAGAGAACTAACTTTGAAAAAGTGATTACGGAATCCTAAAATATGCCCCATATTAAGAACACTTCGGGTTACCACCAGTTTAAATTTGAGATTTTTTCGACAAATAGTTTTTGAGTAAAAAATCGCAAAGTTGACAAAGTCGCCGACACTCTCAAAAATCGGGTACTCTCTTCACATAACACGCGATAAAAGAAATAACGCAGATCCGAAAATTTTCAAATTAATGTATGATGCGGAGAAATGTTCACTGTTTATAATAATCTTTAACACATTTCTATTTGTCGAGGGGTTACGAAGATATCGATCTCTAAAGTGAGGGGTAACGACTTTTGGCACGAACTTTAGATCTAAAACTATAAATATTCGGGATTAGCCATTTTAAGAGAACCCAACCCAAGTTAACATAACTTGAATGATTCTACACAATCAGGTCTAGTTATGCACTAACACTGTCACTAATACTAGAATTAAATTGATGCTGAACGTACTTTCTTTACATACTATCATTCTGATTTAGATATCTTGGATACATGCATTTAAGTGACAAATAAGCACTAACACTAACATTAGAACTAACACTATATCTAGAACTAGAAACTCTGGTCTCATTCGGGTTTAGCCATTTTAAAAGATATGTAACCAAACCCAAATCTTTCTAGTTCTTAATGTAGTGTAAATCCTAATGCTATTATTATTTCTAATATTAGTTGTTATTACACGATTATATTTTAAAGGTGTCAAAGTAAACGTGCAAGGTACCGTACCTCACAAACTACTCACTAAAGTGGTTAAGAGAAAATATCGGCAATTATTTTTAAATTTCTAAGATGACCACTAGGGGGTTTAACCGCCATAATGGGTTAAAAAATGTGGATATACATTTTAAAGTTTATACACTGTATAATGTGTATAAACTTTAAAATGTCCCCGGATTGTGTCAAATTCCATCTTTTGCAATTAAAGTCCTCAAATTGCCTTAAAAGTACTTAAAACTGCATTGTAAGTAATGTTCCCCAATTCATAGCACTGCATTGTAAATATTTTATGTTGTGAAGTAAACATAATCAATTAATATTTGATAATGATAATTATTAGTTTTATTTGCTATGATCATTTTTTTATTGCAAAACAAAATATTACAAAACAATTTTCAAGAAAAAACTCATTTATTCTTTTATGCAAATAAAATTCGGCATATCGTTATAATTTAACATAACACAGATTTAATTTAATGAATTTTTGTTATACATTGCTCAGAAAGACGGTTAACAAACTTCTTGGGTTAATTTTGGTACTTTCGGGATATTTGAAGTAAAACTTGTTTATTTTTCGTTTTGACATTCAGACTTCAATTGCAATAGATAGACGGGAACACAATGTATAAATTATAGAGTTCTTTTTTGTTATAACATCTTTGCCCTACCTTTAAAAAATAAAGTTTCATTTCTCTGTCTCGTTTTTTTTTTAATTTGTTTTATTTATTTATTTATTTTGTTATGAAGCAGATCTGCATGTACAGGGTGGACAAATTTTGATGTTATTATAGACAATCTCAGAAATTCTCTATCTTCTTTTACTTTTAAGTTAAATTCAAGAGTTCACTTTTTCACTATTTCAGGAAATGCTCGTATTTCCTTTATTTTTGAAATTAAATAAAACGGGGGTGTTTAAAAATGTTTGTATATAAATGTTCATTTATTTATTTGTTTTTTTTTTTCGTTATGAAGCTTGCACATCTAAATGTACTTTCATTACTATCTTCAATTCATAGATTTGATTCAGTTGTTCATGATAACAACTTAAATATTACAGGGCACAGTGAAACCTGGTTGAGTATGCAATTGATTCGACGAAGATAGATGCTGAGGGTTTTATACTGGAGAGGGTGGATCGTAATGGTAAAGTGGGAGGAGTGGTATATTATATAAATAAACAAATTAAGTAAGATCTTTATTTGTAATAGGCTTCACTGCGCTTTAGATGTTGTTTATGGTCTTCCTAAATTTAATTTTTCTGATTTTATAGTTATACTTGAAGATACGTTGTCTGATATTTTACTTCTTGACTTCTCGAGTTTATTTAATTATATTGGTTTGACTCGAATTATTAATTAATCTACCCAAATAAAGTTTACGAAAGTAAACTGAGTATTTCAAATCTAGAAATGATAAAGCAGAAAGATATTATTAGCGCACATGGTATTACTGATCACAAAATGGTGCTCAATGTTCAATACCAAAACAGTATCTATAATTTAAAACTGAACGTTCCTTTAAGAATGTCAATTGATCATTTTCTTGACGAACTACAACAGGTTCCCTTCTTTATTTTATTTGACTTGCCTGATGTGGATAATAAAGTTGACTTTTTAAGTACATATTTACTATCAACAACTAATTCTTAGGCATCAATTAAATATATAAATAATAATAATAATATCTCCGTCATGCTGACAAGATAAACCAGTTTTTTGTAAACTCTAAAACTCAAAATAGATCAGTGGGTAATTAACTTTATGATTTTTATATTCAAAATATGTTGATTAATGCAACTTTTTTCTTTATTCCAGTTAATGATACTGATATAATGAGAAGTATATCTTCAATGAAAAGTAATTGATTAAATTTAATTTAATTTAGTTATTAAGTCCTCATATTCTCTTATATTTGACACATATTCTAAATTTATGTGTAAGTGTTTTTCCGGATGCGTGGAAAATTGCTCTGGTTAGACTCATATCAAAAATTAAAAACCCAATCCAACCCGACTGATTTTGAGCATTTGAAACCCATAAGCATACTTTCCATACTATCAAATGTAACTGAAAATGTACTACCATTTCAACTGTATGATTTTATAGATAAAAATATCTTGCCAGAAATTCAGTCTGGATTTAGACCAGGTTTCAGTTGTACTACTGCATTAATTTTCATTATAGATGATGTTGTGTCTCAAATGGAAAAGAGTGATGCCAAAGATTAAAGAGGAAACAAGATGCGAGGCTAGAGGGAGAGACTTCAGTTTTGGAAAGAAATAGAAAACATTTCAATTTAATTAAAAAAAGTTTCAGTTTTAAATTACAGATACTGTTTTGGTATTGAACATTGAGCACCATTTCGTGATCAGTAATACCATGTGCGCTAATAATATCTTTCTGCTTATTTTTTTAAATCCTTTTATTTCAATTTAAAGGTTTAAAATTCTGAAAAAGGAGAATCATTCGAGAAAATCTGGACACGTTTGCATCTGGATACCCAACGATGTGTTGCTTAAACACTCGCCTTTTATGCATTCCAATTTAAAGGTCCGGAGTGTTCAAGGTCATGAAAAAATGCATCAAAAATGGCATTTCTTTAATCTTTGTAAATTTTGTATCTTGTAAATGTCTCTAAAGCTTTTAACAGAATCAACCATAACCATAATGACTCTACTCAACTGTACCACTCCTTTGCGCCGTCTGATATGTCAGCTGCTTATTAATTTTGATCTTCAGAGCATAGCTGACTTTATGAAAGACTTATTAATTGTTTTTGCACCTAAAAAATCTTTTTTGACAACAGACTATCTTATCGAAACTTAATATTTTAGTAAACAACCCAAAACTAAGTCATTCCATTTAAAATAACAAAGTTGTGGTCTACTTCCTATAGAATGGAAGTGGCGATCATCTTGAGAATATTTTAGTTCGAAAAATTAGAATGAACTCATGCTATTACAATTTCAAACTTCTATGAATAATGGATCTTAAAAAAGTTCTAACGATCCAGTTACATGAGACACCTTTATAGATAATATAAACATGAATTATGCAATTTCTTATTAACATCTGTGCACTGTATAGTCAAATTTTTGAAGTCATATCGATTGAAGATTATGATATTTTACCTAAATTTTTTGAGACAAAACATCTAAATCCATCCAATTTTCTCAAAAAATCTTTTTTAATCAATATTTTAGATTAGGAACTAGAAATTGCGTCGCGGTTTTCACTACATTGTTTGGGATTCATTTCGCTATTTTTTCATGAGATAAAACTAATCCCAACCGATTTAACTGTTCTAAGAAAATTTACAATTTCTGTTGTAATATCGGAAAATGTCCTCTAAAGTCCGTGCCAAAAGTCAGGGCCTCTCACTTTAGATATCGATATCTTCGTAACCACTCGACAAAATTTCTGTGTATCATATATTAATTTGAACATTTTTGAATCCGCGGTTTTTATTTTATCACGAGTTAAGTGAAAAGAGTACCCGATTTTTGAGAGTGCTGATTTTTTTTCCCAAAAACCATTTGATGAAAAAGAAACAAATTTTAACTGGTGGTAACCCGAAGTGTTTTTAATATGGGGCATACTTTATTTTATCGATATTCCACGCAATTTCGCGGAAAATCGCAGTTTTAAGAAAATAAATTGCAAATTTGACAAAGTTGCCGGCACCCTCAAAAATCTGGCACTCGTTTCATTTGATACGCGATAAAAGAAAAACCGTCGATCCGCAAATTTCCAAATTAACATATGATACCCAGAAATGTTCACTGATTACAATAAACTTTCCGCAAATTTTTTCATCCAGCGATTTCGAAGATATCTATCTCTAAAATGAGGGGCCTTGACTTCTGGCACGGATAATTGTGGTAAATAACAAATTACATTCCTCACAAATAAGGTAGGATTCTTACTCCAAGAAACGCTCTTTTCAAGCTTATTAAATTGCGTTCAGCAATTTTGAAATGATTGGCATTTGTTTACAAACTTTTTCGAACAGTCCCCACCACTTTTTAAAGATAGAACAAATATGTTAGCACTAAAAATTATGATTTATCTAACTTTTTAACTGAAAAAGCATATACTTTTGTATTGTGTTAATACGGTGGAATTTCGATATAATCCATATTTTTAAATTCAAGGTGGTTGCCTTTTATACAAACTTGGGGTAAAAAATTTGACGATTAAACTATCTTAAGCTGTCTTGTGCGATGGAATTTGGGAATTCGTCCGGATTTGTTGATGGCGATCACGTGACGCAGTACGTTCGCCATCAGCCAATCCGAATTAATCCCAGAAACCTGGAGATCTCCATAAAACACAAAAGGCAGCTTTAGCCACTTTAGTCGTAAAGTTTTTATCAATTTCTACAATAAGTAGTTTCCGAGATACAACACTGCATGCTTATTTGGCCAAGTTTAAAGTATTAAGAATTAGTATTAATCCGTTATATCAAATTTTTACAGTCATATTTAAAAAATGCATACGAAACTTTTATTCACATTTTCTTTAAACTTAAGCATTAAAACAAACCTTTTCAGAAGCTTTTACAACACAAGACGAAGACGTAACACTTAAATTCTGCGCAGTAACACCAGACGACATAATAGCACTGCTGCTACGCCCCAAACCAGCACCAGCATGATCTTGTTGACCATGCCAACTAGAAGATATCGTATTATTCGTAGAACAAGCTGGTGAAGCTGACCTGGGCGGTAATTCCGGCGGCAAATTAGAACCTTGCTGCCGCGGGGACGACGATTTCACCCCTCCTTTCAACCCAACAACCACCGCTTTATTTTCATCGGATCTCCCAGGCGTTTGAGGACTTCTAGGGGCCCCCCTAGCCAAAGCGACGTAATTTCCGGGGAAAACCCCGCATTTTTGTGTGCGATTTGATGTTCCTTTGAACCAACCATCCTGGCAGCGTTCCGTAACCATGTAAATTCCCCCTTTTTTCAGTTCTAATTCATCTTGTTTTTGTGGCTTATAAGGATACAACGCGATGTAGGCTGCTGGAAGTTGAGAATCCGATGGAGCTGATTCGGTTACGTTGCGTCTTTGATGAGGTTGTTGAGAATTTGGTGAACTTTCCGGGGATAGAATTTCGGCGGAGTGACGATGTGGGTTTGAAGGGTGATGTTGTGGGGTTAACGATGTAAAACTGTGTCGCTTTTCGCGGTTGTGAGAATGATCCGGACGCGGAGGTGGGTTTATTTGTCTTTGCGGGGTTCCTAATTGATTGTTATCGTTTTTTCTGTTAAAAAAAATTAACACGTTATTAAAATAATTAAGACGTTAAATTTTTAGAAGATACTATTTTATCAAATATTTGTTTTAGATAAAATGTTGCAGCTCAAACAAAACTTTACAATACGTTCGCTTTCGTAATAAATAAAGAGAACGATTAAATCTACACGTGCCTATTTTTACACAACCTTAACCCAAAAATTTCGATCTTATCCCTCATAATTAAAAAAAAAAAAAAAAACTTACTGATTACTTCTTTGTGTTTGGACTTGATTTCTCGGCGGAGGTGAAGCCGGGGAAGACGGGGCCGTGCTAGAACTCGAAGAATTATTGCTAGAAGTCGTATTTGGAGTCGTCGTAGAAGAACTCCCCGAACTAACCGTCAAACTCGAATCGGAAGCTGGAATTCCAGCCCCCGGTTGTTGTTGTTGTTGTACCTGGACTTGAGTTTGAATCAACCCTTGATTAATATGTTGTTGTTGTTGAACGTTTTGATTTGAATGAACGTTAGCGTGTCTTCTATGATCCGTTAAAATTAAAGGGGACGTTTCTTCAGTTGTAGGAGTAGGTGGGGCTACTTTAGAAGGACCAGGTTGAACACTAAAATTTATTTTATTAATTATTTTAATAAAATAAAATCAAATTAACATTACTTCGTCGATAATTTCATTAAAGACCTCGCCAAACTATTCAATTCGACGAAAGCTAAAGGAAAAATCCCGATTTTCCCGTCCAATTTTCCCTCAGCCCAATTCTCATCGACTCTCCGAATCACATTGATGATGTCACCTTTATTGAAGGCCAAACAACCTTCTTCTTCATCATTAGTCATTCGAAAATCGTACAGGGCTTTACATTGGGGGATATGACTTGGTACCGGTGTTATATGGATAATCTATAAATGATAAACAAATAATGGACGTTTTTTTAAATAAAGAAATGCGTATTATTATTTTTTATCCATCCTGTTTACTTAATGATATAAAAATCTTTCCTGGATAACGATTTTCCGTTAACTCTTAGGTTTTTGTAAATTAATACGATTGTGTATAAAGTAAAAATAAAGGTGTGCAATTTTTTCCTTTGTAAATACACGTGTTTGAAATATAACACCAATAACGCTTAGTAATTGAAAAGGATTAAATTGTTTATAAAATTAGATTAAAATGATGGAAAGTTATAATAACTTAGAATTGATTTATTGATTGTTAATTAAAATTTAATCTAATAGTGATTTATTTATTTGCTCAAAAAAGTGCGATTTTGTAGATATCGAGTTATTAGTTCTTTATTAATTAACAATAATACAGTGTTGTGTAACATGCAAATTTTTTTCCATTGATAAAACCAATCCGTAATTATGAATTAGTAGTTAATCTTTACTTCACAGCTACAGAAATAATAATACTTTCTTTGTTGTCTTTTTTATACAAAGATGTTTTTTTGATGAACAGATTCTAAACAAGACATGACAGATATTCAATAATTTTATTACTAAATACTTATTTGTTTAAAACAATAAAAATACTAGATGTTTAATCTGATAATAATCTTTTATGGTTTAAATTAACAATGAATAATTACTCATTTCCTTTTCACAATGAATAACCACATTTTACTTTCGCTAAAAGAAATTGTAATGGGATGAGGTCATATTAACTCTTTTTAAATGAATCTTAATGAATCATACCCAAAAATTATCTGCCATGATTTTGATTTAAAAACTTTCTTAATCATATCGAATATAGTTATTACCATGATACATTTAGCTATCAGAAAAGTTTCCCATCAATTTTTGAAAGAAACTAAGGTCTATGACACGAATATGGGGTGTCATGTCTGCTGTTTAACATTGTTTAAGATATCTGAAGTTAAGAGTTGGAGATGATAATAATAGGTTTGTAATTAAGGAATAAAAAAAGACGATAGACAAAAAGAATTGGAATTTATGGCATAAAAAATGAAATGGAGACATACTAGAGAGCTACTTTTTTTCAAGCTCCTACATAGCTTATATAGACATTGGATTTGAATCACCCTCACTCACAAAAATAAGAATAAAACACATACTTATCTTAAGTGTTACTGGAGGAAATATTTGATTTATAATTTTGCTCAACTGGAGCAAAACCAACTAATTCCAAACATGTAGTACGTTAGAGCAGTGTTCTTCAACCTTTCGTTCAGTAACACTCATATTTAATTTTAGGGTGCAAGAGTATATGTAAACGCATCTAGATTTCTCACAGAAGTAGATAGACTAATTTTCTTTGTCTAATTAACTGATAGATTGATTAATTTTATCCAAAATGGACCAATGCCTTTATGTGAAAATGTAGAAGCGTCGCAGAAATGAGACATGTCTTTAATTCGTCGTGATTCGTAGATACAAAATTTTTGTACCTTGACTTGATAATATTCCTAGAAGACATGATCTGGTTCCAGACGATTTGAATGCAACTTGAATGCGTCATACTGCTTCCAAAAGATTAGAAATGCTTCCAGAAGATTTAAACTGCTGAAAAAGAGGCTTAATACTGCTACCAGAAGACTTGATCTGGTTCCAGAAGACTTGAAATACCTCAAGAACTATATCCACAATACTTGATACTGCAACCAAAAGATTAGAAATGCTTTCAGAAGATTTGAAATGCGGAAGAAGAGGCTTAATATTGCTACCAAAAGACTTGATACAGCTACCAGAAGACTTGATATTGCTCCTAAAAGACTTGATCTGGTTCTAGAAGACTTAAATAACTCGAGAAACCTTGAAATGCTTTCACAATACTTGATACTGCTTCCAAGAGATTAGAAAGACTTCCAGAAGATTTGAACTGCTGAAGAAAAGACTTAATACTACTACCAGAAGACTTGATACTGCTACCAGAAAACTTGATACTGCTCCTAACATAGTTGATTTGCTTCCAGAAGACTTAAAATACCTCAAGAAAACATGAAATACTTCCACAGTACTTTGTACTGCTTCCAAAAGATTAGAAATGCTACCAGAAGACTTGACTGCTTCCAGAAGATTTGAACTGCTGATGAAAAGACTTAATACTGCTACCAGAAGACTTGATATTCCTACCAAAAGACTTGATACTGCTACCAGAAAACTTAATACTGCTCCTAAAAGACTTGATTTGCTTCCAGAAGACTTAAAATACCTCAAGAAAACTTGAAATGCTTCAACAATACTTGGTACTGCTTCCAAAAGATTAGAAATGCTTCAAGAAGATCTGAACTGCTGATGAAAAAACTTAATATTGCTATCAAAAGACTTGATACTCCTACCAGAAGACTTGATACTGCTACCAGAAAACTTGATACTGCTCCTAGAAGACTTGATTTACTTCCAGAAGACTTAAAATACCTCAAAAAAACTTAAAATGCTTCCACAGTACTTGGTACTGCTTCCAGAAGATTAGAAATGGTTTCAAAAGATTTGATCTGCTGAAAAAGAGACTTAATACTACTACCAGAAGACCTGATGCTGTTACCAGAAGATCTGATTCCAGAAAACTTGAAATACCAAAAGGAAACTTGAAATGCTTCCACAATTCTTGATACTGGTTTCAAAAGATTAGAAATGCTTCCAGAAGATTTGAACTGCTTCCAGAAGATTTGAACTGCTTCCAGAAGATTTGAACTGTACCCAGAAAACTTACTGCTGCCCCTGGAAGACTTGATAGAGCTTCTAAAAGACTTGAAATGCTTCTGAAAGATTGGATACTGCTTTTAGAAGATTTGGTCTAGTACCAGAATACTTGACACTGTTCCTAGATAATTTGATATTGTTTCCAAAATGTCTAAATTGTAATGCATAAAGAAGACTTTGCGTCTTAACATCAGTTCATTACATCGCTTTTAGTTTTTGACATAAAGTTGATTATAATTATATTATTAATTATAATCGTTAATTTTCAAAATGTTCAGATTTAATGGTTTGACACTACGTAATTGAGAAAATGGCTTGATTCTGGTTGTGGATTCTCTTTCATAAGTTCATTAGGCTTTAGGTTTTTGACTTACACTTCATTACCGGAATCAAAATCGTTAATTTTTCGAAATTTTATATAATGGCTTGATATTACGTAACTGACAAGATGGGTTGGTTCTGGTTATGGATTCTCTTCCATAAATTCATTTCATTATTTTTTCTTATTACCATTTGACTACATAGCTTTTGGTTTTTGATTTACACTCCATTACCGCAATCAAAATCGTTAATTTTTAGACATTTTCGAATTTAATGACTTGACATTATATAACTAAGAAAATAGGTTGGTTCTGATTATGGATTCTATTTTATGGGTTCATTACAAACTCTCTTTCTTAACATCTCTGCTAAAACACTGAAGAACACTGAGAATATACACTAAGGGAATTGTTAAACGGTCAGCAAGATAGTGTACAATTAGATGAAGATGTTGGACTGTTGGAAACGGAACAGTAAAAGACTAAAAGAAACTGAAGAATACGAAATCCAAAGGAAACCTGGTACCAAAAGAAAGAAACCTATTATTAAAAAGACAACTATTAAAAACAAAAGAAAACCAAAGAAGAGAATTCGATGAAAGACAAGAAAATTAATATTTAAAAAAATTAAAACGTAAAAGAATGAATGAAAATACAAAAGTCATCTATGATTCAGAAACAGATGAAAAATATTCAGCAATTTTGAAACGCTTTCTAAAATGGGCGCCTGAATTTAGATCTTAACTAGACTGAATTCAAAGAGAAAAACTTGCCAATATTTTATAGGAAAAATAGAAGGTGTCGATCAGGATACCGGAAATCCAACTGTGAACTTTTTACGAAGAATAAAATCAAAAACGAGATTTGCACGAGACAGACTTGCTTTTACATGATCTGATGTGGAAAATATTTCAGAAGTTGAGACTTTGTTTGTCATTTGTGCTTTACCTCCTCCTATCATGGGAAGAAGATGTGAAATGAAGTTTGATGTCAATTTTCTGGTTACACCATTCAATTAATTGTTATTTAAAAAGTTTTTTAATATCATTAGATTTTGCATTTGTGCCTAATAAGCTAGGAATAAAGAACTGTGATTTTTTGTGATAATCATTTCAGTATGATATTATTTCTATAACCATTGGTTATATTTTAATTCTAAAAATGGCCATAGTTTCAAGAACTCAGCTAGTTGCTCTTATCCCGTAGATGAGGTCTATGCATTGGTGTAATATAATAAATAATATGGGGTGGTACTCTTACCAAAAATTTTGAAAAAAAATGTGTAGGGACATATGTTATTTTTAGATCTACAACGTAATAACTACTAAAAAAGCTATATACAGTAAAGCTTCGCTAATCCAAATCAATTAAAACCAGGTTAATTCAAATTACATGCGGATTATTGAAGTCATATTAAAATGTTGCCAAAAAGTCTTATAAACACATATGATTTAGATTTAAAGTACTAGATAATAATAATATCTGCTAAGCTTTAACTAAATAAGCTTTTTTTTCAAAATCGTTTGTCCCAGCGTCTTCATGAAGAGAATTGCGTAATTTGCTGCAGCATAATATCGATTTCTTTATTATTGTTAAATAGAGGAAATGTATTGTTAAATCCAACCCAACCCAATCCTGTATACTTGACTATATATTTGATGTTAAAACTAGAACCAACCCTAGACCTAGAACTAGAATCGTTTGAGTTTAGTCGTCTTGAGAGAAGTATGGCTAAACCCGAATGTTTCTAGTTCTAAATTTAGAGATAGATCTTCAATTTAAATACACAGGGTTACCAAATCAGTTTGTAAAGTACTCTATTCCAGAAACTATTCATGGTAGCGCCTTCGTTTTAAAAAAAAATGTCTTCAGATGCACAGCTAAACGCAACTCAACCCAACCGTGTATTTTTGAACCAGAGCCGTCCTAAGATATTTGGCGCCCCAGAGCTAGGCATGCAACATTTAATGCCAAAGATAAAAAGGTTCGTACTTCAGAGGGGACACTGGGTAGCATGTATAATTGTGACACCATGTATTTTATTGCAAAAACAGGCATCCTCGAAGAGTTGGCGGCCAGATTAGCCCTATTAGTCCTTAGGTTTAGGATGGCGCTGTTCCTCTTGCTCATCTAACTATTCAAATAGATTTCTTTTGCTAATAAATTGCAAGGATTTGCAGAAATAGTTTTGTTCTACAGATAGAATGATGAATCTGTTAATTCTGATTAGCGAATCCTTTACCAATTCAGATTATAAGGGACATAATGTGAATTTTACATTTTCTAATTATGTTCGGATTATGAAAGAATTCGGATTTGCGAGTATATGAATTAGCGAAGCTTTACTTTATATCTAGAATTTTAGACTTCTACTATAATTCTCTTTTTTTTTGAAGAGCACATAGAAAACTCAAATTGGGTTTTCAAAAAGCGGCGCTCAACACAAGTTGAAGAACACTGCGCCAGAGGAAAGAATGTTGACCAATATTGAAAGCGACTCTGAAGTGGTATTGTATATTTATTTTTGGACATATTTGCCCAAAGGGTTTGATTTTTTAATCTGTGATCCAAAATTGTTAGTGCTTTTGAAAATAGATTGGAAATACAGCTGGGAAGGATGCTGTATCGGGAAGCAAAAAGTCAATATTACACTACACAATTATTTTAAAATCATGAAATGAGAACTTCAAATCTGTATGATATCACCCAGAATATCACAAAGGTGTACAAACCGCCATTAATAGTATTTTATGCCCCTTAACCCTTTCGTATCGGATGGTACATATGAGCACCACAAATGTGTGAAAATCCCTGGAACCTAAAATGATCGCTCGCTTTCAGTGGAAATTGTACCAGACCGTTGTTTATGCGTTTGGCTTTGAGGTTATGTACAAAAATCGCACGCTGTCTGCATGACTCTAGTTAGTCTAGCGCTAATTTCCATTGTCTGCACGTGGTTTTGTGTAATTTTAATGTTAAAACGTGTTTAAAAGTTGTTGTAATACACTATTATTATTGAATATTATTAGAGTAAATCACCAGAGAGTAAATTACAAGTGATCAAAATAATTTGTAATTAAATTTTTGGGTGGATATTTTTTTATATAGTAAATATATGTACCAGCATAGAGCTACCATGAAAAGAAAGAAGATTACTAAAGGTCCTAAAAATGATAAAAGTACTCAAGACAAAGAATAAAGTAGTGAAGATGATTCAGAATTAGAAACTTGCGTTGAGGAGCATACAAATCGACTACCTGAATGGATTGTTCCAAGCAATACATTTGTACCTGCAAAATCTATTCCTTCTTCAAGACCTTGTAAAATTTATGACATTAATAGAAATTCTCATCCAATTCAAGTGTTTCATAAAATGTTTCCACATTCACTATATCTTCAAATTGTTAATTGTACAAATGAACGAATAAAGATTTTGAATAATGTAAAAAAACAAAAACACAAGCCTACTGAGAAGGGTGAATTACAGAAAATTCTAGCAGTTATTATGGTAATGTGCTATAATTATCTGCCATCTCTCAAAAATTATTGGAGTAACAAAGAATCCATGGGAAACAGACTGGTTGGGAGAATAATTTCTCGCGACAGATACATGGTTGTAACATCGAAACTGTATTTTTCTCTTCCTGAAAAGCCACCAGACGCAACAAAGACATACTATGTTGATGAATTACTTTCTCTTAAACAATATATGCCTCTCAAACCGGTGAAACGAGGCATAAAGTTATGGTGCCGTTGCGACTCAGATTCCGGGTACACCTACGATCTAAACGTATACTCCGAAAAGGAATCTCAACCTATAACAGACGGTGCCATTACTCTTGGAGAGCGAGTTGTTAAACGTCTTGCAAGTACAATACAAGAACCTGACGTGTGTTTGTGCTTTGATCGTTTTTTTACTAGTGTCAATTTATTAGAAACATGTGGTTATGCCGCATTGGGTACGTGTATGAGTAATCGCAGAAACTTGCCCAATATACAAGGAAAATTGAAACGAGGAAAATCAATGTTTAGAAGTAATGAAACAGGACTCCTGTTAGCTAAATGTCAAGACACAAAAGAGGTCTTAGTTCTAAGTAATTGCCACAAACCAGAAACAACTGAGATCCTCAAAAAGACAAAAACAGGCGAACAAGAGCGTATCGACTGTCCTGAAGCTATTGCCTTTTATCGAAAAAAAAATGGGTGGCGTCGATAGAGCAGATCAGTATCAAAGTCTATATGATTACGACCGGAAATCCACAAAATGGTGGAAAAAGGTTTTTTATACGTGTGTCAACATTTGCACTGTAAACGCATGGATATTATATAAAGATTTGAAACGAGAAAATAAAGATGTGTCATATTTGACATTTTTGATAGATCTGGCAGAAGAACTAGCTGAAGAAGGGGTAAAACTTTCAAATTTGCCGTTGCCTAAGAAAGGGTCTCCAAAAAAGCGAAAGACAAGTGCTTTGCATTTACCAATAGAAGGAAACACAAGAAGAAGGTGTATTCGTTGTACAACAATCAAGTCCAGAAAAGAACAAAAACCATATGCAAAGAGTGCAATGTTGTACTATGCAAATTATGTTTCGCCCCATATCATACCGAGTAAAGATTTTTCTATTTTTATAAATTGCATTATATAAATAAATAGAATATTGTAAAAAATTCCGTGTTTTACTTTCTGTTGATACATACATGTTCCCTGTATAAAAACCTGGTGGTACATATATGTACCACCATAAAAACCGGCTGGTACATATATTTACCACAACCCTTTCTCGATTTTTTACCAACCCCTAAAAGATTTTCTGATGTTTATGATAAATAATATCTATTATATAGCTAGTGCACAGTAACGTGCATAAATTTTTTGATAAATTTCATGTTTTAGTATTCCGGGACGAAAGGGTTAAAGGGCACACCTCCCAGTATGGGAATCACTAGTCTACAACAACCCTTCTGAAATAATTTGTCATTAGTCGTATAGATAATATGCATTTACCATATAAGCACATAAAAAGTAGAAAAATATATATGACACGATTTGTTGCCTTGAATTTTTGAAGACTGCTCAAAATACATGAATTGAAGTGATGAATCAGTTGGTAGACAATTAATTAAATGGTTTATTCTTTGTTGGTAATGATTACTATTACTTCCTTATTTTTGAATCATGGATTTTTTTGTAAAATATCATATTAAGCGCTTTACTATTACACATTAAAATAAGTTTCTAAGGTAAAGTACTACAAAGGTGTAAGGCGCTATTAATCATACTTCTTTTGAAATCACAATTCATTTTGCAATCACAACATCCTTCCTAAAATTTTTTGTTACTAGCCTATCACTCAGATTCATTGATTTGTATAGGTAATATGTATATGTACTATAATATGTAATATGTACTATTGATGCACATAAGAAGTGGAATAATGATAAGTTATATCTTGAGAGTCTATTTTGTAAGTAACAAATATGAATTGTATTTATGGACACTACTAAAAATAAATAAATTTGAAAAAAAAAATTAAAAAGTTGGGTGAACATTTAACCCTCGCCGTCTCGAAAGAGGGTCATTCGTGACCCGAAAACATGTTTTCAGGAACATTTTCTCATAATTATTTTCCTTGCGATTTCCTCTTGTGAATTCTACTATTTAGTATTCACAAACAGTTTTCACAAAGATCTTGTGAGTCTGAAGGATACAACAACGGGCAAAGATATTAAAGATGCTGTTCTAAAAAGCGCGGAAGATCGACAATTAGATAGGAAAAAACATAGGAGTAGTTACTTTAATTTGCAAACATATTGAAAGCTTGGGACAAAATACATCATTTTTGGATTTATTTATTTGTCATTGTTTTTTACATATAGAAAATCTATGTGCTCAGTCATTAAATATGTCTCACGTGATGTCAGTTGTCATCAATATTATTAACAAAATAAAAAATAATTCATTAAAACACCGCCAGTTTCAAGAATACCTTCGCGAACTGGAGTCCGAGTAGTGTGACCTAATATATTACGCCAAAATACGATGGTTGAGTCGTGGAAAATGTTTATTAATTAGAATTTTCATGAATGAGAACGGCGAAGACGTTCCACAATTATACGATGAAAAATGGTTGTTGGATTTGTGTTTCTTAATAGATATCACAACTAAATTAAATGAACCAAATCAGAATCTTCAAGGAGAAAATAAATTAATTACGAATTGCTATCAAGACATAAAGACATTCATTGCTAAATTAAAATATTTTCAAAATCAACTGAAATCGAATAATGCCACCCATTTCCCTCACTTAAATGATTTCGAAATGGAAAATAAACCCATTTCCGAATATTCGCATAATATTAAAGATTTGCTTGAGGAATTTGAAAAAAGATTTGCCTACCTAGAAAAATTTGAACAAATGTTCAATATTTTTAATTGTCCATTTAATATTGATGTGAATTCAGCTCCAGGTTATTTACAACTGGAACTTATCGATCTGCAGTCCAAATCAGAAATGAAATTAAGGTTTGAGGACATCAATATAGTCGACTTTTATGGAAAATATATCCAGGAAGATAAATTTCCTAATTTGAAAAAATTAGCTATGTGTATTGTGGCAGCAAACTATTGGAATAATATTAATATGCAAGGGCGTTATTAACAAAGTTCGGAAATCCAATGATCAACCTGGTTGATATTTATGTAAAATGTACAATAAGTTAAATGAAATTGGAGAAGAAATTTAAAGAAATCGATCTTATATTATGGTATCAAGTTGGGTTGGGTAGAGCATCGACTTCATACCATTCCTCATATTGAAGTTTACCTACTTTATACTTTGTTCTTTTAGATTTGATCTTTTGTTATTTGAGGGATATATGCAGTTAAAGCTTAACTTCAAACTATCCCTCATTCTTAATAATTTAAAGTTGAAGCTCAACCCAATCCAACTACAGAAGAAAAAATCATAGAATATTTCCAAAAATGTTAATATTTGTTAGATTAGATTGGGTTTAGTTGGATTAAGTTGCAACTTTATATCATTCAATATGAGGAATGTTATGCGTTGGAATAGGTTTGGTTAAGTTGGATTGGGGTTGGTAAATTGTGGTGGATTGTGGTCCACTGTTCTTTATTCGAAATCAGCATATTTTTAGATTGCTTTTATGGAGACTTTTATTTACAAGGTAGCCTATTTTTTGGAGAAACGTCAATGGAGAAATGCGCAAAAAGGTTCAGAACTACAGAGCTTTTGAACCAAAACAGAGCTATCAGATACACTATAAAGCGTGTTCATAAAACAGTGTAAATCTTAAGGTTTAAATAATTTTCTTTTAAAAACATTTGATTTTCAGAACAGAGAATTTTTAAAGTAAGATTCTCTTAAATGATGACACTTTTGGTTTGATGACATTTTTTTTACAAATCATATAACCTTAATTATTAAGTGGGTCAGCATTGACCCCGTTTAGGGATTTCATGTAAGTTTATTATTTTGGGACGGCGAGGGTTAAAATGTCACATTTACGTCATAGTTAATAATTTACGCATCAAACCTAAAGCCGTCTTTAATGCGAGGGAGAATTGGGTATTTGTGAATCAAGCATTTCGTTCGGATTGGCTGATGGCAACCACGTGACGCTAGAATCTTCCTATCAGGCAATCAGAAGGAAATACCCGATACACGAATACCCAACTCTCCCTCGCACTAAAGGCAGGTTTAGTAAAAATTATGCACACAATTAGTTGAAAATGTTGATATTAAATCGATTGGTAGATCAACTAAAGGTGATTTTCTCATCACTTTGCAAACAGAATGAACTATCATTCACCATGAATTACCATTCTATTACTAATGTATCCGCCAGGTTCATTCATGATACCCATTACAAAATATTTTCACGTTATAGAACCTATCAAACAAATTAAAAACACTAAATAATAATCTAGATAATTCAAAAATAAAATCTGGCATATAAAGTTCTAGTGACGACAGTTTTTGAATCTCCAAACAAAACCCCAAGAGCAAACGGGTTGAGTTGGGTTAGGCCACAGCTGCAAATTTTTACTTCCAAAAGTAATGTGCTACAGTGTGAATAGTTCATATGAAGTCAACACTTAAGATAACATTCATTTCCACAGCATACAAATTCTCCATTTGACCCTATTGGAGTAATATTAATATGCGAGGGCGTTATTAACAAAGTTCGGAAATCCAATGATCAACCTGGTTGATATTTATGTAAAATGTACAATAAGTTAAATGAAATTGGAGAAGAAATTTAAAGAAATCGATCTTATATTATGGTATCAAGTTGGGTTGGGTAGAGCATCAACTTCATACCATTCCTCATATTGAAGTTTACTTACTTTATACTTAGTTCTTTTAGATTTGATATTTTGTTATTTGAAGGATATATGCAGTTAAAGCTTAACTTCAAACCATCCCTCATTCTTAATAATTTAAAGTTGGAGCTCAACCCAATCCAACTACAGAAGAAAAAATCATAGAATATTTCCAAAAAACTTAATATTCGTTAGATTAGGTTGGGTTTAGTTGGATTAAGCTGCAACTTTATATCATTCAATATGAGGAATGTTATGCGTTGGAATAGGTTTGGTTAAGTTGGATTGGGGTTGGTAAATTGTGGTGGATTGTGAAAAATGTAAAATGTACAATAAGTTAAATGAAATTAAGAAATTGGAGAAGAGATTTAAAGAAATCGATCTTATATTATGGTATCAAGTTGGGTTCGGTAGAGCATCAACTTCATACCATTCCTCATATTGAAGTTTACTTACTTTATACTTTGTTCTTTTAGATTTGATATTTTGTTATTTGAGGGATATATGCAGTTAAAGCCTAACTTCAAACCATCCCTCATTCTTAATAATTTAAAGTTGGAGCTCAACCCAATCCAACTACAGAAGAAAAAATCATAGAATATTTCCAAAAAACTTAATATTCGTTAGATTAGGTTGGGTTTAATTGAATTAAGCTGCAACTTTATATCATTCAATATGAGGAATGTTATGCGTTGGAATAGATTTGGTTAAGTTGGATTGGGGTTGGTAAATTGTGGTGGATTGTGAAAAATGTAAAATGTACAATAAGTTAAATGAAATTAAGAAATTGGAGAAGAGATTTAAAGAAATCGATCTTATATTATGGTATCAAGTTGGGTTGGGTAGGGCATCAACTTCATACCATTCCTCATATTGAAGTTTACCTACTTTATACTTTGTTCTTTTAGATTTGATATTTTGTTATTTGAGGGATATATGCAGTTAAAGCTTAACTTCAAACCATCCCTCATTCATAATAATTTAAAGATGGAGCTCAACCCAATCCAACTACAGAAGAAAAAATCATAGAATATTTCCAAAAAACTTAATATTCGTTAGATTAGGTTGGGTTTAGTTGGATTAAGCTGCAACTTTATATCATTCAATATGAGGAATGTTATGCGTTGGAATAGGTTTGGTTAAGTTGGATTGGGGTTGGTAAATTGTGGTGGATTGTGAAAAATGTAAAATGTACAATAAGTTAAATGAAATTAAGAAATTGGAGAAGAGATTTAAAGAAATCGATCTTATATTATGGTATCAAGTTGGGTTCGGTAGAGCATCAACTTCATACCATTCCTCATATTGAAGTTTACTTACTTTATACTTTGTTCTTTTAGATTTGATATTTTGTTATTTGAGGGATATATGCAGTTAAAGCCTAACTTCAAACCATCCCTCATTCTTAATAATTTAAAGTTGGAGCTCAACCCAATCCAACTACAGAAGAAAAAATCATAGAATATTTCCAAAAAACTTAATATTCGTTAGATTAGGTTGGGTTTAATTGAATTAAGCTGCAACTTTATATCATTCAATATGAGGAATGTTATGCGTTGGAATAGGTTTGGTTAAGTTGGATTGGGGTTGGTAAATTGTGGTGGATTGTGAAAAATGTAAAAAAAATGTAAAATGTACAATAAGTTAAATGAAATTTAGAAATTGGAGAAGAAATTTAAAGAAATCGATGTTATATTATGGTATCAAGTTGGGTTGGGTAGAGCATCAACTTCATACCATTCCTCATATTGAAGTTTACCTACTTTATACTTTGTTCTTTTAGATTTGATATTTTGTTATTTGAGGGATGTATACAGTTAAAGCTTAACTTCAAACCATCCCTCATTCATAATAATTTAAAGTTGGAGCTCAACCCAATCCAACTACAGAAGAAAAAATCATAGAATATTTCCAAAAAACTTAATATTCGTTAGATTAGGTTGGGTTTAGTTGGATTAAGCTGCAACTTTATATCATTCAATATGAGGAATGTTATGCGTTGGAATAGATTTGGTTAAGTTGGATTGGGGTTGGTAAATTGTGGTGGATCGTGAAAAATGTAAAAAAAATGTAAAATGTACAATAAGTTAAATGAAATTTAGAAATTGGAGAAGAAATTTAAAGAAATCGATGTTATATTATGGTATCAAGTTGGGTTGGGTAGAGCATCAACTTCATACCATTCCTCATATTGAAGTTTACCTACTTTATACTTTGTTCTTTTAGATTTGATATTTTGTTATTTGAGGGATATATGCAGTTAAAGCTTAACTTCAAACCATCCCTCATTCATAATAATTTAAAGTTGGAGTTCAACCCAATCCAACTACAGAAGAAAAAATCATAGAATATTTCCAAAAAATTTAATATTCGTTAGATTAGGTTGGGTTTAGTTGGATTAAGCTGCAACTTTATATCATTCAATATGAGGAATGTTATGCGTTGGAATAGATTTGGTTAAGTTGGATTGGGGTTGGTAAATTGTGGTGGATTGTGAAAAATGTAAAATGTACAATAAGTTAAATGAAATTAAGAAATTGGAGAAGAGATTTAAAGAAATCGATCTTATATTATGGTATCAAGTTGGGTTGGGTAGGGCATCAACTTCATACCATTCCTCATATTGAAGTTTACCTACTTTATACTTTATTCTTTTAGATTTGATATTTTGTTATTTGAGGGATATATGCAGTTAAAGCTTAACTTCAAACCATCCCTCATTCATAATAATTTAAAGTTGGAGTTCAACCCAATCCAACTACAGAAGAAAAAATCATAGAATATTTCCAAAAAACTTAATATTCGTTAGATTAGGTTGGGTTTAGTTGGATTAAGCTGCAACTTTATATCATTCAATATGAGGAATGTTATGCGTTGGAATAGGTTTGGTTTAGTTGGATTGGGGTTGGTAAATTGTGGTGGATCGTGAAAAATGTAAAATGTACAATAAGTTAAATGAAATTTAGAAATTGGAGAAGAAATTTAAAGAAATCGATCTTATATTATGGTATCAAGTTGGGTTGGGTAGAGCATCAACTTCATACCATTCCTCATATTGAAGTTTACTTACTTTATACTTACTTTGTTCTTTTAGATTTGATATTTTGTTATTTGAGGGATATATGCAGTTAAAGCTTAACTTCAAACCATCCCTCATTCTTAATAATTTAAAGTTGGAGCTCAACCCAATCCAACTACACAAGAAAAAATCATAGAATATTTCCAAAAAACTTAATATTCGTTAGATTAGGTTGGGTTTAGTTGGATTAAGCTGCAACTTTATATCATTCAATATGAGGAATGTTATGCGTTGGAATAGGTTTGGTTAAGTTGGATTGGGGTTGGTAAATTGTGGTGGATTGTGAAAAATGTAAAAAAAAAGTAAAATGTACAATAAGTTAAATGAAATTTAGAAATTGGAGAAGAAATTTAAAGAAATCGATGTTATATTATGGTATCAAGTTGGGTTGGGTAGAGCATCAACTTCATACCATTCCTCATATTGAAGTTTACTTACTTTATACTTTGTTCTTTTAGATTTGATATTTTGTTATTTGAGGGATATATGCAGTTAAAGCTTAACTTCAAACCATCCCTCATTCTTAATAATTTAAAGTTGGAGCTCAACCCAATCCAACTACAGAAGAAAAAATCATAGAATATTTCCAAAAAACTTAATATTCGTTAGATTAGGTTGGGTTTAGTTGGATTAAGCTGCAACTTTATATCATTCAATATGAGGAATGTTATGCGTTGGAATAGGTTTGGTTAAGTTGGATTGGGGTTGGTAAATTGTGGTGGATTGTGGTCCACTGTTCCTTATTCGAAATCAGCATATTTTTAGATTGCTTTTATGGAGACTTTTATTTACAAGGTAGCCTATTTTTTGGAGAAACGTCAATGGAGAAATGCGCAAAAAGGTTCAGAACTACAGAGCTTTTGAACCAAAACAGAGCTATCAGATACACTATAAAGCGTGTTCATAAAACAGTGTAAATCTTAAGGTTTAAATAATTTTCTTTTAAAAACATTTGATTTTCAGAACAGAGAATTTTTAAAGTAAGATTCTCTTAAATGATGACACTTTTGGTTTGATGACATTTTTTTTACAAATCATATAACCTTAATTATTAAGTGGATCAGCATTGACCCGGTTTAGGGATTTCATGTAAGTTTATTATTTTGGGACGGCGAGGGTTAAAATGTCACATTTACATCATAGTTAATAATTTACGCATCAAACCTTAAGCCGCCTTTAGTGCGAGGGAGAATTGGGTATTTGTGAATCAAGCATTTCGTTCGGATTGGCTGATGGCAACCACGTGACGCTAGAACCTTCCCATCAGGCAATCAGAACGAAATACCCGATACACGAATACCCAACTCTCGCTCGCTCTAAAGGCAGGTTTAATAAAAATTATGCACACAATTAGTTGAAAATGTTGATATTAAATCGATTGGTAGATCAACTAAAGGTGATTTTCTCATCACTTTGCAAACAGAATGAATTATCATTCACCATGAATTACCATTCTATTACTAATGTGTCCGCAAGGTTCATGATACCCAATACAAAATATTTTCACATTATAGAACCTATGAAACAAATTTAAAACACTAAATAATAAACTAGATAATTCAAAAATAAAATCTGGCATATAAAGTTCTAGTGACGACAGTTTTGAATCTCCAAACAAAACCCCAAGAGCAAACGGGTTGAGTTGGGTTAGGCCACAGCTGCAAATTTTTACTTCCAAAAGTAATGTGCTACAGTGTGAATAGTTCATATGAAGTCAACACTTAAGATAACATTCATTTCCACAGCATACAAATTCTCCATTTGACCCTATTGGTGTAATATTAATATGCGAGGGCGTTATTAACAAAGTTCGGAAATCCAATGATCAACCTGGTTGATATTTATGTAAAATGTACAATAAGTTAAATGAAATTGGAGAAGAAATTTAAAGAAATCGATCTTATATTATGGTATCATGTTGGGTTGGGTAGAGCATCAACTTCATACCATTCCTCATATTGAAGTTTACCTACTTTATACTTTGTTCTTTTAGATTTGATATTTTGTTATTTGAGGGATATATGCAGTTAAAGCTTAACTTCAAACCATCCCTCATTCATAATAATTTAAAGTTGGAGCTCAACCCAATCCAACTACAGAAGAAAAAATCATAGAATATTTCCAAAAAACTTAATATTCGTTAGATTAGGTTGGGTTTAGTTGGATTAAGCTGCAACTTTATATCATTCAATATGAGGAATGTTATGCGTTGGAATAGATTTGGTTAAGTTGGATTGGGGTTGGTAAATTGTGGTGGATTGTGAAAAATGTAAAATGTACAATAAGTTAAATGAAATTAAGAAATTGGAGAAGAGATTTAAAGAAATCGATCTTATATTATGGTATCAAGTTGGGTTGGGTAGGGCATCAACTTCATACCATTCCTCATATTGAAGTTTACCTACTTTATACTTTGTTCTTTTAGATTTGATATTTTGTTATTTGAGGGATATATGCAGTTAAAGCTTAACTTCAAACCATCCCTCATTCATAATAATTTAAAGTTGGAGCTCAACCCAATCCAACTACAGAAGAAAAAATCATAGAATATTTCCAAAAAACTTAATATTCGTTAGATTAGGTTGGGTTTAGTTGGATTAAGCTGCAACTTTATATCATTCAATATGAGGAATGTTATGCGTTGGAATAGATTTGGTTAAGTTGGATTGGGGTTGGTAAATTGTGGTGGATTGTGAAAAATGTAAAATGTACAATAAGTTAAATGAAATTAAGAAATTGGAGAAGAGATTTAAAGAAATCGATCTTATATTATGGTATCAAGTTGGGTTGGGTAGGGCATCAACTTCATACCATTCCTCATATTGAAGTTTACCTACTTTATACTTTGTTCTTTTAGATTTGATATTTTGTTATTTGAGGGATATATGCAGTTAAAGCTTAACTTCAAACCATCCCTCATTCATAATAATTTAAAGTTGGAGCTCAACCCAATCCAACTACAGAAGAAAAAATCATAGAATATTTCCAAAAAACTTAATATTCGTTAGATTAGGTTGGGTTTAGTTGGATTAAGCTGCAACTTTATATCATTCAATATGAGGAATGTTATGCGTTGGAATAGGTTTGGAAAAATGTAAAACAAATGTAAAATGTACAATAAGTTAAATGAAATTTAGAAATTGGAGAAGAAATTTAAAGAAATCGATCTTATATTATGGTATCAAGTTGGGTTGGGTAGAGCATCAACTTCATACCATTCTTCATATTGAAGTTTACTTACTTTATACTTTGTTCTTTTAGATTTGATATTTTGTTATTTGAGGGATATATGCAGTTAAAGCTCAACTTCAAACCATTCCTCATTCTTAATAATTTAAAGTTGGAGCTCAACCCAATCCAACTACAGAAGAAAAAATCATAAAATATTTCCAAAAAACTTAATATTCGTTAGATTAGGTTGGGTTTAGTTGGATTAAGCTGCAACTTTACATCATTCAATATGAGGAATGTTATGCGTTGGAATAGGTTTGGTTAAGCTGGATTGGGGTTGGTAAATTGTGGTGGATTGTGAAAAATGTAAAAAAAAATGTAAAATGTACAATAAGTTAAATGAAATTTAGAAATTGGAGAAGAAATTTAAAGAAATCGATGTTATATTATGGTATCAAGTTGGGTTGGGTAGAGCATCAACTTCATACCATTCTTCATATTGAAGTTTACTTACTTTATACTTTGTTCTTTTAGATTTGATATTTTGTTATTTGAGGGATATATGCAGTTAAAGCTTAACTTCAAACCATCCCTCATTCTTAATAATTTAAAGTTGGAGCTCAACCCAATCCAACTACAGAAGAAAAAATCATAAAATATTTCCAAAAAACCTAATTTTCGTTAGATTAGGTTGGGTTTAGTTGGATTAAGCTGCAACTTTATATCATTCAATATGAGGAATGTTATGCGTTGGAATAGGTTTGGTTAAGTTGGATTGGGGTTGGTAAATTGTGGTGGATTCTGAAAAATGTAAAATGTACAATAAGTTAAATGAAATTTAGAAATTGGAGAAGAAATTTAAAGAAATCGATGTTATATTATGGTATCAAGTTGGGTTGGGTAGAGCATCAACTTCATACCATTCCTCATATTGAAGTTTACTTACTTTATACTTTGTTCTTTTAGATTTGATATTTTGTTATTTGAGGGATATATGCAGTTAAAGCTTAACTTCAAACCATCCCTCATTCTTAATAATTTAAAGTTGGAGCTCAACCCAATCCAACTACAGAAGAAAAAATCATAGAATATTTCCAAAAAACTTAATATTCGTTAGATTAGGTTGGGTTTAGTTGGATTAAGTTGCAACTTTATATCATTCAATATGAGGAATGTTATGCGTTGGAATAGGTTTGGTTAAGTTGGATTGGGGTTGGTAAATTGTGGTGGATTGTGGTCCACTGTTCTTTATTCGAAATCAGCATATTTTTAGATTGCTTTTATGGAGACTTTTATTTACAAGGTAGCCTATTTTTTGGAGAAACGTCAATGGAGAAATGCGCAAAAAGGTTCAGACCTACAGAGCTTTTGAACCAAAACAGAGCTATCAGATACACTATAAAGCATGTTCATAAAACAGTGTAAATCTTAAGGTTTAAATAATTTTCTTTTAAAAACATTTGGTTTTCAGAACAGAGAATTTTTAAAGTAAGATTCTCTTAAATGATGACACTTTTGGTTTAATGATATTTTTTTTTACAAATCATATAACCTTAATTATTAAGTGGGTGAGCATTGACCCGGTTTAGGGATTTCATGTAAGTTTATTATTTTGGGACGGGGAGGGTTAAG
Source organism: Onthophagus sagittarius (assembly GCA_036711965.1). Classification (NCBI taxonomy): domain Eukaryota; kingdom Metazoa; phylum Arthropoda; class Insecta; order Coleoptera; family Scarabaeidae; genus Onthophagus; species Onthophagus sagittarius. The sequence continues at coordinate 35,100,246 of JASERS010000005.1, forward strand.
TGGATTATTTTTTGTAGGTAAGAATTGAATCAGTTATTGGGTATTTTTTCTTTTTGTAAAGTATGATATTAAAAGCCCTTTAAAAACAACTTTTTAAAGTAGCTTAATAAGCACATAATTTTAATTTAACATTATTTTAAAAGATGCCAAAAAGCTTAAGATCAAAAATTAATATTTGAATACTATCTTTATGGAAATATTTTTAAAACCTTCCATTTTATTTAATCCAATTTCTTTAATATTTTTTAATCTAAAATGCATTCAATTATGATTCAATTACATCTTATCTTTTAAACTATGGTGATTATAAAGATCTCAAATTAAAGCTAAAGTAAAAAATAACAAAGCTATTAGTCACATTAGCACATCTGAATCATGCTAATCAAGTCAATTACCTGAACATAACTGATTGGAAAAACTCCTTGTTTTCCCCCCGATTCTCCCTGATACCAATTACTATCAATTCGCTTGCGTAAAATTATCAAATCTCCATGCTTAAAATTCAAATCACTGCAAGAAATAAAATCATTACATGTTTGTTTATTAATTTTTTCATTTTCTTACCCAGGTTCTTTAGAAGAATAATCATAAAGGGCTTTAGCATAAGCTTGATGTGGTTGTAAAAAATTGTGAACCGGGGGTTTATTAACTTTGTGTCTGTGATGTTCCCCTTGATTAATTTGATGGATGGGGGTTAAATTTTGAACGTTTTGATGGGTTTCTTTAACATTCCTTTGCTGTTTTTGTTTCGGCGCCGCATTTCGCATGCCCTCCAATATCCTCATTAATAAAACATTCGGCGGAAGATCATCTATTTTCGTATGAATTAAAATCCGACATTCCGGACATCGCAGCTCTTTGTGTCTGTCGACAATCTCCTCTAAACATTTCTTGCAAAACGTGTGCTGACACGGTAAAACCTTACTGGATGTATCTAAACGTTCCAAACACACCGAACACTCCAAAAGGTCGTTTAAGGTCCCCTCGTCCATTTTTAGAAACAGGTGCACCAGCAAATTAATACGTAACAGTTCCCGAGTTTATTCTATTTCGTTTAATACTACTTTTTTTTAAACACCACCCGAAAAAAAGGATAAAAAAGGTTTCGATTAAATCGGATTTTCGTTTGAAATGATTATTTTGATTGCGTATTTTTAGTTAATCGCGAACGGGTTTCGATTTGCGCTTTTTACTTCCGGTAGACGAGTCATTGCGCGTTCCGACGGGTTTTTAGTTGGGTGCGGTGTAGAATAGGAATCGCGGCCGTTCCCCCGCAACGTCAACGATTAGACTATAGGCTACACGAGGGCGAGCGGGAACAAGTTTATTCCCCTCCACCACCATTCTTCCTTCAATACTTCTCTCTTCAAAAGGCTAAAGTGAATGGAGCAAGTGTATAACGCAATTTGGGATTTTTTTTCTTGCATTATTTTTTTACATGTCATCTGGTCGGGGACGTTTTGTTCGTGTGGGTTGGCAACACGTATGCGTTATTTTATCGTTTCATTGAAACCTTATTAAAATTATAAAATAAATCTCCCTCTCTTTCAATTTCCTTTTATAAAACTCAACGAAGAAATTGTTTCCCTAAAAAATGTTTTTGTTGTTAGTGATTAAAGTGATAAGGTGTTAATTGGAAAAATATATAAAAGACATGAAGCACCATCTATACTTACAAGCCTTCACTATATTCTTATTCACATCAATAAAAGATTTCTATTAATAATTCCTCATTTTTGGCCTTACTCCATTTTAAAATAATTGAAGTATTAAACAATGTCATTAAACATTTGTTTTTTTTCAATAAAAGATTTCTTTTAATAATTCCTCATTTTTGGTCTTACTCCATTTTAAAATAATTGAAGTATTAAACAATGTCATTAAACATTTGTTTTTTTTCAATAAAAGATTTCTTTTAATAATTCCTCATTTTTGGCCTTACTCCATTTTAAAATAATTGAAGTATTAAACAATGTCATTAAATATATAAATTAAAACTTCAAATAAATACTTTGGTGATATAATTTTATATTTGTCGTCTAGACCGGTTTCGAGCCCAGCTCTTCTTCGGTAAAATTACAACGAAATTACACATTAAATTCTTGAAAATTTGTCTTTCGGAAGAAATTTTTCCTAGATTCACAAGCAATAAATACCCTTCATACCTTTCAAGTGAAAAAGTCAAACTAATGAAAATACAATACATTCGAAAAATGCTTAATATTCACTATAAGAAGCTCAACTCACTTAACATCAAACTTTACAATTGTTATCACAGTCTTTGTCAACAACATCATTTTATTATAGTCGACAAAATCATTTTAGCGGCCAAATCACACGATACAAATATCCTTAACGACATTATGAAGAAGAAACTTAAAAAGCTTAATAAGCTGAGAATTGAAAAGAATTTGAAACGTGAGAAGATATAAAAACGAACAGAAATTCATAAATTTTACCCCCGACTCACAAACACTACCTCTATAAACTTTACAAGTAAAGAAGAGGAAATTCTGGCAAAAGGTCTAAAATATGCACCAGAAATGAAAACCAATCTCCCAATGTTATCAATGGAAATTCAGTCAGTTATCAAGGATCATCAGAATGAAAACTTAATAAGCAGAGATATACAACAAATTCTCATCAAAGAAGAAGAAAGACAAATAAATAAAAGAAGAAAAAAGGCATCTAACAAGAAAAAAGATGAACAACAAATTATTCTCGACATTAAGCGAAAAATTAGAGAAAACAATTTAATAATTACTCCTGCTGACAAAAATGCTGGTATCATAATCATGAACAAAAATGAATACATCGAAAAAACAAAGAATTTCATGATAGAAAATAAATTTGAAAATATTAACAAGGATCCCACTAACAATTTTCATAAAAAAACCAAAATTATAATTAAAGAAAATTCCGATACCATCATTGACCTAGGAGGTAACATTAATTATCTTATACCCATGAACCCACAAATTCCTAAATTGTACGCCCTTCCCAAGATTCACAAGACCAACCTACCAATAAGATCGATTATAAGTTCCATTAATTCAAGTACCTACAAACTATCAAAATTCCTACAGAAATACATTTACAACAATATTAATTTTACACCCAAATTCACCATTACAAACCGATACCAACTCCCAGACATCATTAACAAATTGATCCTTCCGGATAACTTCACAATGATATCTTTCGACGTTAGCAATTTGTACACTAACATTCCCGTAGCCGAAACCTTAAAAATACTGGAAGAAAGAATAAACATTGAACTCAATAATGATACTAAAACTAAGTCCATTATCAGATTGCTTAGACTTTGCTTTGAACAAAATTTCTGCCAGTTTAATTCCAAATTTTACCAGTATCACGATGGATTACCAATGGGCTCCCCATTGAGTGGAATAATGGCTGATATCTTCATGGACAAGCTTGAGAACGATTATATTATCAAAGATACTAACCCGTTCAATAGTGAAATAATTACTTGGATTAGATATGTAGATGATATCTTAGTCTTCATTAAAAATGATCATCAAATAAATCCAATCCATCAATACATCAACACACTACACCCTAACATTCATTTCACGGTTGAAGAAGAAAAGAACAATGAAATTAACTTTTTAGACTTCACACTACAACGGATAGAAAACAAAATTAAGTTCAACATTCACCGAAAGCCAACACTAACAAGTTGTATCATACCATTTGATTCTTACCATGACATAACTCATAAAATTTCAGCATTACGAGCCTATCTACATAGAGCTTTCAATTCATGTTTAGAACAACAAAGCTTAGTGAAAGAACTACAAATTATTGAACAAATTGCAAACAAAAATGGATTCCCACCCACAATACTACAAAAACTCATCTCAAAAATTCAAAATAAATCCAACATCACGAACATAACGACTTTAGCAAATGATAAAACAAACAAAATAAAATCTTACAGATCTATTACATATCCAGGAACCATAGCACATAAGATAAAGAAGATATTTTATAAAAATAATATCTTACTTTCTTTCAAAAACAGGAACACACTGAAGGACATCATAGTAAATAACAAAGACCAAACTCCAATTTTATCAAAGAGTGGTGTATACCAACTTCAATGCGGAACATGTATGGCCACATATATTGGTGAGACAGGAAGAAATGTTCAAATTAGGATAAAAGAACACAAAAACAGTTCAAAATCAAATTTTGGCAAACACCTAATGTTCAACAAACACGAATTCGATCAGGACAAAAATGTTAAGCTGCTCCACCAAATGACCAAAAGCAATTTAATGGAATTGATAGAAACATATGAAATCAACAAGTTCATAAAAAATAACACCACCATCACAAGCCTCAATGAACAAATTCTGCCAACGCAACAACCACTTTATAATTGTTTGCGAAACCCCTTTTTCCTCAAACAATAATTTTCGTGTAAGTGGACGAGAGTTCTGGGTTTGGCGGCGACCCAGTTCTGCACCACTTGCATCCCATGCCCCAACGACACCTAACATATCCAAACTTTCAATTAATTTTTTGATTTTACGATTTGGTTTTGATTATCAATGTTTGTTACTTGATCTTTTGAATTTTATAACTTTTATTTAATTTTAATTATATAAATATCGTGTAAGTGGACGAGAGTTCTGGGTTTGACGGGGACCCAGTTCTGCACCACTTGCACCCCATCTCCCAATGACTTTTAATTTTACGGCTATGCTCAACTTTTAATTTCTTAAGGTTTAATCTATTTATTGTTTGATTTTTTAGTTTGTTAAATTATATAGTCCAATCTTAGCTTTTGAATTTAAATTTTTAATTTTGAAAACATTATTCTCATACTTACCGACTGAACTAACCGACAATAATATGTCATTTACATAACCTCAAACTTGCAATGTTGTCCCGCATTTATGTTTTCAACCATGTCAGTGAAATTTGTTTAAATCTGTAAAAATACTGTACTAATTAGCAACATCATTCGTTTTGTAAATGTCACTCGTACTTTTGTAACAACCTGACGTAAGAATCTATTCTTATTTTATTACTTTAAAACTTATTTTTAATGTTACTTAGATCTTAATAAATTTCCCTTTTTGTTACGTTTTGTAGGGTCTACCGAAGAAGAGCTGGGCTCGAAACCGGTCTAGACGACAAATATAAAATTATATCACCAAAGTATTTATTTGAAGTTTTAATTTATATAATTAATAACCTGGTGGAGAATGGATTCAAATTTATAAATGTCATTAAACATTTGTTTTTTTTTTCAATAAAAGATTTCTATTAATAATTCCTCATTTTTGGCCTTATTCCATTTTAAAATAATTGAAGTATTAAACAACGACTTCTCCCCTTTAACTCGTTATTTGCGAATCTTGCTTTTCAATCATGATAAGGTTATCTTATTTTTGTAGAAACTAACTCAAAAACAAAACTGTTTTTAATGTCTTCTTAAAAAACATGGTATTCTGAAAAGAAATATATAATTATTTTAAAATTGAGTGTTTAAATAAAACTAAAGTATTGTTAATTATTTATATTATTAATTATTTATATTATTAATATTTAAGTATTTATAATGCGCAAGGTCCGTAAAGCTTATTGTACCAGGTTGGATAGAGACTGAAGAACGCGTTTTGAAAGGTAAAGAGGGGGGTGACATCACAAGTTACGAAGCAATGAGAGCTAGAAACTGTATCAATATAATTTATCTTAGGCCAGGCGCGCACATGCGATTTTCATGCGATTATTTGTCGCAGCGACATAAAAGTAGTAATCGCAAAAAATTTGTATGGTCGCGCATTTGCGACTGATTAATCGTGACTAGAGCCTAGTATCAACATGGACTTCATAGAAACCACTTGTATAGTGGCTCTGTTATTACGAAAGAAATTAAGAAAGCAACGGAAAAGAAAATTTTGGGTGCATCCAATTTTATCTGACAGAGAACATCGGGGTCAATTTTACATTCTTCATGAAGATTTAAGAAAGCATCCTCGTAAATTCTTTAACTATTACAGAATGAGTGAAAAATCTTTTCTTGAATAATTAAAAATAATAGGACCGAAAATATCGTACCAAAATAGTAAATGGAGAAAATGTATACCACCTGAGGAATATCTTGCAGTAACAATAAAGTAAGAAGGTACTTACCAGCTTTTGTTTTGTGTCGTCGTTCTGCCAAATTAACTAGATATTTTCTGCAAACTACTATTAGACTAGATATATAGAAGTAGATATTAAAAATAAGGTTAAATAATAAATATATGTTCTATTTGTTTAATTTAATTAATTTATTGATTTGACAAGTCAAAATATGCATTGTCACCATCAGAAAAAATGGTTGCTGATGGTGTGGACTGTGCAAGTTGACCGTTGATGTCGATGGCGCGGAGTAAATACTTTCATTGCCTCCTTGTTGCTGTTGTTGAAAATTTGATCTTGGAAATTGCACTTGGTCTACCGGACGGTTAGGATAAAGATGAGAATAAGATTGTTGCATTGAACTGTAAAAAACTGGAGGATTTCCGACGTTTTTTGCATTTTTCATGATATTTAAGATTTCAATTTTCGCATAATGTTTTTGGTCATCAGTTAATTTTTTGAACATTGGAACAAGCATAAGTGAAAAATTTTTATCTTCGTCGATTGTTTCACATTGCTTATCCTCCAATATTTTCAGTAACTTTTCTTCATATGGAATTGTTTTAAGCACAGTTTTTCTTGCAGCCCTTCTTTTAGATATGGATGTACTTTCCGAATTTTCTGTATTGGTTGCTAAAGAAGGAGAAGATATCATTTCTTGATTTTCTTGATCAATCTCAATTGATTGAGAAGGTCCGGTGTTGCTGGTAGTTGGTCTATCTTTCATTATTGGGAAAAGGAATTGCAATTGGTCAAAATAAATATATCTTGTTTTTTTTTTGCTGCTTGCCCAGACACTGCTTTACGCTGGGCTGCTAATTCCCTAGCGAAACAATCTTTTAAATTTTTCCATTTTTTTTTAATAATTTTTCCTGCAATAAAAAACAGTTATTATTTATTTTTCAGATACCTTGCTACCGGCAATAGTTTCAATTCTTTACACTTTGAATTTTTACTTGGGGCTACCACGATAAGGGAAACTGTTGAAGACACGTGTAACCAATTATGGAACTATTTACAGCCTTTATACATGCCAGAAAAGTCTGAAGAAGATTGGATAAATATTGCCAAAGAGTTTTACGATAGGACAAATTTTCCGAACTGTATCGGTGCAGTCGACGGCAAGCACATTAGATTACAGAAACCAAATAATACTGGTTCCGAATTTTATAATTATAAAAACTTTTATTCGACTATTCTTTTGGGTATAGTAGACGCCGACTACTGTTTTACAGCAATAGATGTAGGAGCATATGGTGCTGGAAGCGATTCCAGTGTTTTTAAGAATTCGAATTTTGGTCAAAGATTACATAATAACAAATTAAATGTTCCTACTCCACAAAAATTACCAAACAACGAGATGGGAGAACCCATACCTTTCATGATAGTAGGAGACGAAGCATTCGCGTTATCACAAAATGTTTTACGGCCTTATCCTCGAAGAAACTTAACAATGAAACAAAGAGTCTTTAATTATAGACTGACTCGTGCACGGCGTATGGCAGAGTGTACCTTTGGTATTTTAGCGAACAAATGGCGTATTTTGCATCGATCATTAGACGTGCGAGTCGAATTTGCCGACCTTATCATTAAAACAGGTTGCATTCTACATAACTTCGTGCGAAAGAAAGACGGTGTGCAAATGGAGGATGAATTTTATGAGTGTTTATTACAGAGCTGTCCTCCAGCTGGAATAAGACCTAACAGAGTTGGTCTTAATATAAGAGACTATATGGCAAAATTTAAATACTTATCTGCACAACATTTATTACATAAGATTATTAAAAACTATTAAATAAAAACAATATCACGTACCTCTCTTGTGTTTTTCTTCGGCCGATAACTTGTTCCAAGTGAATATAACTTTGCTATACACTTCTCCCCACAATTTTTCCTTTAAATTTCGGTCACTATACTCTTTCAAATGTTTGTTGTAAAGAGCTGGTCTTTTTTCTACCTCGATAATAATAGTTTCTATGTCTAAGACACTAGATGTCAAGTCAGTCACTATTATCAGACACTTCTGAAGATTCAGCCATTTTTAATAAATTTGTTGTAATAATTATCCTATACACCAACTTCGACCTGTGCTGCGACTACGACTGAACAGTCGCATGTGCGTGCATGTTCATTCTTGTTCATGTGATACATTTAAAGACGCGACAATCGCGTCGTTACAAAAATGGAGCAGGTTACATCTTTTTAATCGCTGCTATTATTTAGTCGCATATGCGCGCATTTGTATTTAATGCTATGTGTGTTATTTTTGCGACCAAACAGTCGCGCGACAGAAAATCGCATGTGCGCGCCTGGCCTTATATGCATTCTTAATTCTGATTATGAAAGTAAAATTTTTTGATTTTTATCAAGGTTGTATCTTGCTGGAAAATCCAAAATTATGATAATTTGAATATATTTGCTGTAACATGCTAAAAGCCTTTATATTTAGGTTTTACTGTTTACGATTTATGTTTTTTTGCACCATTATGAACAATTTTAGCAAATGAGATCTTTGACCATCCATTTTGATTTTTGAATTGTAAAAGAGTTTTGCAATAAAAATCATCAATTATGATATTATAAGGGTTTTGGCGTTATTACTGCAAGACTGTAATCGCCAAAATGCGCTGTGGATTTTTAGTGTGTACAGTAAACCCTCGATGTAGCGAACACGCATGGGGAATGCAAGCCGAATAGTATTGAAACATCGAAACTGTCGAAGTATTGCAACTTGTTTTATGTATACAGGAAATTGAGATTACAGTATACTTAAGATCAATACACATCAGATCAAGATCTGTCCTAAAGTACTTCAAGAGAGCTAATATACTTTGAAGATGATAGTCAATATGTGGTTATTCGTTATACGTATGTATATTCTTGTTTTTTCGCGATGAGTACGATAATCAAGAAAAATTATTAAGGACATATTGAATTCATATGTTCTTAATAAGAGTTGAAGTGCGGAATTTATTTCTCTTTTATTTTGTCTTTATTATTTCCACCACTTTAATTCCAAAATTAAAATCTACGAAGGAAAATACATAAAAAATGTGCTTATTATATACTTTATCTTATTATTAAAATATTATTTCCAATAATTCGATACTTTGAATAGTATCGCTACCACAAAGGTATTAATACTCTATATCTTATTTATGCTACCGCCCAGCCCTAGTAGTTACTAAAGAGAAGTGGAAAATTAATGGAAAAACAGCACATATTAATATGTGTGTGATTAACTAGTCATTGCATGGCTTCTTTCCGAGATGCAGCTGATAGGTTTAATATTAGCATAAGTTCCTGTAATTCAACGAAAAATTTATTTTATAAGCAACCTGTTAGACGAAGTAAAGAGAAACGTACTGAGACAATGAAAGGAGATGCAGAAAGACATTTTCGTACAAATTAATATCCTACAGTGATCAGATGTGATCATCTCTCATCCTTCATTTTGTTTTTTATTTATACTGTTCGAGCTGTAGCAAAATACGGTGCTAGTTCGCAATTAATTATCCACAAGAAATCATATTTTTTTTATAAATTGATACGTAATTCTCTGTTCGAATAAACCAACTGTAAACAAGTTAGCAGACTACAAAGTGATGAGTAAGAGCTTTAAGGCATAGTAGCTCATGATATATGAAGTCTTTAAGATAATGTACAATATTTGGATCAGTAATAGCTCATGTTATGAATAAGTTAGCAGACTTCAAACTGATGAGCAAGATTTTGGAGACATAATAGCTCCCCCTTTCAACAAGTTGGCAGTCCTTCAAATAATATATAGTCTATGAAATAGAATTGACTCATGCTATCAACAAGTTTGCAGACTTTAAGCTGATGAGCAGGCCTTTGGAGATATAACAGCTCTCAGCGGTCTTTAAGATAATGTACAGTGTTTAGAACAGGAATAATTCATGGTGTCATCAAGTTGGCAGACTTCAAACTGAGAAGCAGGACTTTTGAGACATAAGTCTTTAAGATAATGTATAGTGTTTGGAATAATAATAGCTTAAAAATCAAAATAATAGTCTGTGGAATGGTAATAGCTTAACAAGTTTGAAGACTTCAAAGTGATGAGCAGGACTTTACAAATACAGCAGCTCATGCTGCAAATTGCAAATTGCCAAAAATGATTCTGAAGGCATAATAGGTTATGCTGCCTGTTATGTTCTCTTTGTTTAATAAAACATCTGTTGTTTTTAAGAATCTGCCGCTATTATTTCCCATGGTCTACTAGGAAGTTCTCGGTTGATAATTGTTTCTTTGTGTTCGAATGTTGGAATTTTTCACAAGTATAACATTTTTTAATCAAATCTATTATTTGGTTATTAATGTTTGGCCAGTATATTAATTGTCTTGCTTTTAAAATAGTTTTATTTATGCCCATGTGACCATAGTGTAACTTATTCAGTATTTCCTTACGAAGGCAATTTGGTATTATTACTTGATCACCTTTATATAATATTCCTTTTATTTCTGTAATTTCAGCTCGAACTGACCAATATGGTTTAACTAATATGTTTACAGTTTTTTTTTGTTCTGGCCATCCCTCTTTTACAACTTTCAATAACTCTATTAATTCAGTATCTTTTTGTGTTTCTTCTTTGATTTTATCATACCTTTGGGGACTTATCTTTGAATATTGTATTAAATTTAAATGAAGTTCGATTTCTTTTTCTTTAAGATCAAACTGTTCATCATTGTAACTGCTTCTAGATAATGCATCAGCTAAGTATAACAATTTACCCGGTTTATATCTGACTTCAAATTCATAGTTTTGCAGATTTATTAAGATTCTCTGTAGTCTGAGTGGACAATTATTTAGTGGTTTCTTGAAGATTATTTCTAAAGGTTTATGATCAGTTTCCACTAAAAACTTCTTTCCGAACAAATACTGGTGAAATCTCTGGCAACCAAAAAGAATTGCAAGAGCTTCTTTTTCAATTTGAGCGTATCGCATCTGTGTTTCTGTTAGTGATTTTGATGCATAACTAACTGGTTGGCCCTTTTGTAAAATAACTGCACCCATTCCTAATTTAGAGCTATCAACTGATAATGTGATTAATTCTTTTTCATCAAAGTACGCTAGTACTGGCTCTGTGACTAACAAATTCTTTAGTTTGTTAAATTCTTCATCATGTACCCTTGTCCAATCCCAAATTATATTTTTCTTTAGCAATTGTCTTAAATTGTGTGTAGTTTGTGATAAATTTGGTATGAATTTAGAAACATAAGTCACCATTCCTAAGAATCTGCTTAGTTCTTAGCTATTAGTTGGAATCGAAATTAATCTCTCCAGTAAAAGGTAGTAGTCTTTAAGATAATGTACAGTGTTTTGAACAGTAAAAAGATAGTATGCAGGGTGTCCGGTATCTTCCGGATCAGAGGTATATAGCGATGTAGAGCACATTATTTTGAGACGATTTGTCTAATAAAATTTCTTCGCTTTGCTTATAACAACCGCACGGGAACTGTTTAAAGATGTCCAATAGCGATCCTGGAAAACGAGTAAAATGGTCAAGAGGTCACCTTATCACTCCCCTCCTACGTATTTATTGTGCTTTTACATATTATGACACAACTTATTGAATTATTGTAATTAAAAAATTGAAACATATTCATTTTTATTTCCTTAACCTTTAATGATATGTATGTTATCACAACAATTGAATTATGAATGTTTCAAAGAAAAAAATCAATAAACAAATTCTTATGAGAAATAAACGCGTAAGAAACGGATGATAGGCGGGGAGTTGGATCGATTTCCTGAGTTTGATTTACGACCTCCTCTGTCGTTTTCCAGAGTTGCTATTAGACGTCTTTTAAACAGTTCTCGTGCAGTTGTTATAAACAATATGAAAAAAATGTATTAGAAAAATCATCTCAAAATAATGTACTCTACATCGCTGTATACCTCTGATCCGGAAAATACCGGACAGCCTGTATAATCGGTGCAACATAATCTGTTGCCAACAAGTCGGCAGTCATTAAGATAACATATAGTCTGTGGTGCTATAATAGCTCATGCTGCCAACAATTCTAATGAGAAGGACTATAGAGACATAAAAGCTCATGCTGCCAACAAGTTGACAATTGTTAAAATAATATATAGTCTGTGGAACAGTAATAGCTCATGCTGCCAATAAGTTGGCAGACTTCAAGTTGACGAGCAGAACTATGGAGACACAAGCACTCATAGGGTACAGTATTTAAAACAGTAATAGTTCATGCTGCCAATAAGTTGACAAATTTCAAATTGATGAGCATGACTTTGAAGACATATTAGCTCATGATGCCAATAAGTTAGCAGTTGTTAAGATTATGTGCAGTGTCTGGAACAGTTTTAACTCATGTTCCTAGCAGGTTAACAGACTTCCAAATGATGAGCAGGACTTTGGAGATATAAACACTCACACTGCCAACATGTTGGCCGTCATTAAGATAATGTACAGTATCCAAAAGTAAAATCTAGGAAGAAAATACATAAGAAATATGCTTATTATGCACTATTATTTCTAATAATTTGATGCTTTCGGTATTTTCGATACTTTCAATACTTCGATATTTTCGATACTTTGAATAGTATCGATACCACGAAGGTATCGATATTCAATAACTCATTTAAAGTATCTCCCAGCCCTAGTTACAACAAAGATAACAGTCAATAAAAAAATAAAATGTTCAGAAAAGATTAGGTTACCATTTAATTCCAAGCAACACCGTTCTTTTCAATCTTACACCCTATATACACTTAGCAGCAGAAGTCTGCGTACAAAAAACTTCTAACACTTTAACTGAAAAAATAAGGGTCGTGATCTAATGTGATAAACTTCCATTTTTTTTTATTTTGTGTATTAACTACATATAATCCTATTAACAAAATATGCATCAATAAAACAGAAATATTAGTTACAAAAAAAATAAAATTAAAAATTCTCCAAATAATGCGTAAGCAAAAATCTGCGTACAAATAAAGACGCCTTCTCCAAAATATACTTATTTACTTAAATACGTAGTTGGCGATGTACGCTTTCCGATTTAAGTAAAAGATAATCGGTGTCAATTATATTAGCAGAGGCTTAAGGTGTATGTCCACTAGCAACAAAATTGCGACACTGGTCTTAGAAATAACTTTCAAAAGTGTGTCCACTAGACGCAACTTCTTCCGAAAGTTACTCTCCGCAATTAAGTTCTGAAATTGATCTCGGGAGTTATTGCTTGTAAAGTGTAGGATGTGTTTACATTATAAAAAAAAATATCAGAACTATAATAACGTAAAGTAGACTTCTTGATTATTTAGATTTATACTAAAGTTATACTAAAATGGCATATCAAATTAAATGTAGTGCTGCATATATTGTAATTCATTTATTACAACAAAAGAAGAAAAAAAGAAAAATGTGGGTGAGGAACTGGATATTACGGAGATGCGATCTTGGAATTTATGAAACGCTGTTGTCGGAATTAAAGTCGGAAGATCCTTACCAACTTGATAATTTCTTTCGAATGACAGCTACTGATTTTGAGCATCTTTTGGAAATTGTAGGACCCACCATTACGAAGCAAGATACCAAAATGCGTTGTGCCATCACTGCGCGAGAGCGTCTGTGTGTGACACTGAGGTTCTTAGCAACAGGTAGGTTTTCAATTGAAACAACAGTTATACGTAATTATTTATTAAAGATTACTTAAATAAGCATAACATTATAATATTTGTAGGAGATTCATAACATTCGTTGATGTATCTGTTTCGGATACCAGTGTGTACGATTGCTCGTATAATACCTCAGTGTTGTGAGGCGCTCGTTGAGGGTCTAAAAAATGCATATATGAAGGTAAATAGTATGACATGACATGACATTTTTTAGATTATTCATACCTTGATCAGTAGGACTAGAGACAAAACATGAATAATAAGATGCAGTCGAGGAAGGGCGAGAAGTATCTTGTTCAGCTACTTCTAGTATTGCACGTTGAATCATACGTTTTAACCTTTGTTGATTTTCTCGATTCTGTAAATTTCTTAATTCACAAGCCACAAAATCTCCAAATATTTGAAATTCATCGGCTGGTTTATCGATTATTTTCATTGCTTTATTTAAAAGATCACCCTCCTTCAATTGACTGTTATCCTTTCGTTTTACCCTTTTCTTTTTCATGTTGTCAGGATTCTCGTTTACATTAACAATCGCCTCAGCATTTTTTGATTTGTCCTCTTCTTCCTAGAAATATACAGCCAGTTCGCATTTAGTTTTATCTCTAAACCAATACTTTATATGTACATATAAATAAGTATAACTTTAAAAATGTTTTTGATTTGCTAACTATATTTCAGACCCCAAAGACACCCCAAGAATGGCTTCAACACGCAGAACTTTTTGAAAAGTTATGGAATTTTCCGCATTGTGTAGGAGCAATATTTCACAGCATCGTATTAATGGCATTAGTTGACGCAACTTATAAATTTTTGTGTGTGGATATTGGATGTAACGGAAGGGTATCAGATGGAGGTGTATTTAATAACTGCAATTTGTCACGTGCTTTGAAAAATAACACTTTAAATTTTCCAATTGTCCAAAGTTTACCTGGACGGAAAATGTCGGTACCTTACATCATAGTGGGTGATGATGCCTTTGCGATGAAACCTTATTTATTAAAACCATATCCATTTCGAGGTCAACCGACGCATAACCGAGTATTTAACTATCGCCTATCCCGGGCAAGACGAGTAGTGGAGAACGCTTTCGGCCTTATTGCTAATAGATTCCGTATATTAAGAAAACCAATTGAACTTTGCCCTGAGAAAACCACAGTAATTGTCTCAGCAATATGTGTACTACATAATTTTCTGCTGTCGCATGGTAGTAAATTTTATGCACCACCAGGTACTTTTGATACAGATAACAGACCGGGTGAATGGAGAACCGCAGGGATGTCGCAATCTAATCTTTTAGATTTAGAACATGGAAATGCTCATAACTGTGCAGCAAATGCTAGAGAGATACGTGACGAATTTAGAGATTATTTTATTTCCCCACAAGGAGAAATACATTGGCAGTATCAAAACATCTAAATTAAATTAACTTCTTTTAGTTAATGTTAGGAACTAATAAATATATTATTTAACTCATTGTGTTAAGTGTTTTAAACGGTTATTTAGTATAAAAATTCATAAATCATTATACGTATTATTTAAAATGATAGTTAATAAAAGTACTTACAAGATTATTAATAGTCTGTTTATTGGAATGATCAGCTTGAATAAACTTTATAGCTTCAAAAAACTCTCAATTGGTTTCATATTTATCTTCCGTTCCGACTCCACTATAGTTGGCTTTTATTTTTCTTAATTCGCTATGAAATTGAGTTCGTAAATTATGCAATTTACGACCGATTTTATTCTCATTTGTATGGTTCTCAATGCATTTTGTTTTTTTATTCGATTTCTGTAATTTTTATTTTTCACATCCCATAATACGGGATGTAATTCCCAATGAGAAATTAAAGATAATGTCTCTTCTTTAGACCACGACTTCTTATCAGCCATTTTTTTTTCTCTCGTTTCTTTCCAGATCGTTTGGAAATTCTTACAAAGTGTCAGCAACAAACGAAACAGTCGTCTACACCAGTAAACACAAACGCTCTCGAGAGTAAATTGTTCAACTAAATTTCGCTTGCAAGTTCACTCTCAGATGTGTATACACAAGTGTCTGTGTTCGATCTCGCAATAAATGTCGCAATTTTGTTGCTAGTGGACATGCACCTTTAGAAGCTAAAAGTTAGAATGGACACGAAAGGAAAGGAAATTGAATTGGGAGAGAGAAAAATTATTGTAAAGTTATGGAAA
The DNA here is from genome assembly GCA_036711965.1 of Onthophagus sagittarius. Lineage (NCBI taxonomy): Eukaryota > Metazoa > Arthropoda > Insecta > Coleoptera > Scarabaeidae > Onthophagus > Onthophagus sagittarius. The sequence continues at coordinate 35,116,261 of JASERS010000005.1, forward strand.
GAGGGAAAATCTTTTCGAAAAATAGGAGAAACTGTCGGCAGGTCACAATCTTCCATTCAAAGAGTGATTAATAATTATATAGACACTGAAGATTACCTCTCACGTCTGCGATCTGGTAGACCACCCCTTTTAACAAACCGAGAGAAGCGAAAAATTGTACAGCAGGTTAGAAAAGAACCTAGGCTGACGGCAAAAAAAATAGTAGAAAATGTACAAGAAGAATTTCATAAAACTATCAGCAAAGATACGGTGAGAAGGACGTTAAAAAAAGCTAACTATCACAGTCGCGTTGCACGAAAAAAGCCATTTGTGTCAGAGGTCAATCGTCAGAAGCGGATCGCCTTTGCAAAAAAACTCTTAGACAAGCCCATTGAATTCTGGGAGAAAGTTCTCTTTACAGATGAGAGCAAATTTTGCATTTTCGGCATTAAGGGTAAACAACTTGTATGGAGAAAACCTAATACTGCCCTTAATCCCGAAAATTTGAAAGCGACTGTAAAACACGGAGGTGGTGGAGTTATGGTTTGAGGGTGTATGTGCACCAAAGGGGTGGGAAGGTTGGTTTTCATAACATCGACAATGGACCATAAAATCTATATATAGACATTTTAAAAGAAAATTTGAAGCCTAGCATCGAAAACTTGGGCTTGGGGCCCGAATACTTTTTTCAACAAGATAATGACCCCAAACATTGCGCCCACAACACTAAGCTTTGGCTACTATACAATACCCCAAAGCAACTTAAAACACCTCCACAATCGCCGGACTTGAATCCCATCGAACACCTCTGGGATTTACTGGAACGCAGGATTCGGCAACACAACGTCGAAGGAAACGTTAAAAAATGTTATGATTGAGGAATGGGCCAAAATCAGTTCGGACGAAACGAAGAAATTAGTGCACTCTATGCCTAAACGTTTAAGGGAGGTCATTAAACGTAAAGGTTATCCGACCTCATATTAATATAGAAACAATGATCTCATTTATGAATTTTTTATAAATACTGTTCTGACTTGTACGCAGATTTTTGCATACACGTTATTTGTAGAATTTTTAGTTTTGATTTTTTTTGTAACTACTGTTTCTGTTTTGTTGAAGCATATTTTGTTAATAGAATTATATGTAGTTAATATACAAAATAAAAAAAAATCAAGTTTATCAAATTAGATTATGACTCTTATTTTTTCAATTAAAGATATTACAAGTTTTTTGTACGCAGACTTCTGCTGCTGAGTGTATGCTCAAATTAAAATCTGAATGAAAATTTATCTCAGGATTAATGTCGAGGAATCAACTTTTCGAACAAAAAAAAAGAATCATCAAAATCAAAAGCATGGTTCGTAAAAAAGCCAGCTTTGAAGTTGTAGCTTATTCATAGTTGGTTTTTTTGCCGGTCAGTTTATAAACAAGGCTTATAGCTTATTAAATCTTAATAGAATTTAAATATTAAACAATTTTACTTTTTTCCTTAACTTTACTCCTTTCCTTTTTAACTGGTCCTTTGGAATCTTGCTTTCTCGATCATGATAAGATTATTTTGCTTTTGCGGAAACTAATCCAAAATAGAATTGTCTCTGTTATTCCTTTTTAACCAATTATTAATCTGTGTTTTATATGGGTAGGTATTTAATAGGTTTGGTGACAGCGGAAATTAAAATATAATAAAAATGAATGAATCAAACTATGAAAAAGCATACAAACCATATATACCATTGGAAAAAATGGTATATACTGGTAATATATCAAGAAATTGGGAAAGATTTAAAATAAAACTTGAATTTTATATGGACGCCTTCGTAGAGGAAAAAGCGACAGAGAAAAAGAAAATCGCCATCTTGTTACACGCTCTTGGAGATGATGGGTATGAAATATATCAATCATTTAAAACAGAACAAAGAAATGAATATAAAGTATTAATAGAAGCATTTGATAAGCATTTTATGCCTAAACAAATATTACATATGAACGATATGTTTTCTTTAACCGAAAACAACTGGTAAATGAATCGTATGAGCAATATATGACTGTATTAAAAAATTTAAGTAATACATGTAAATTCGAAAACTTAAAAGACCAGTTGGTAAAAGACATTTTTATAAGTGGCATCATAAATAAAGATTTAAAAGAGTCGTTACTGCGAGTATCAGATTTAGATATGGAAAAAGCTTTAGAAATATGCAGGGCCCGAGAAACGGCAAATAAACAAGCAAAACAAATACAGAAAGAAGAGGAAATGGAAATAGAGATGGTGAATAAGAAACAAGAAGGTAGAAAGTGTGGAAGATGTGGAAGAAACCACGAATATAGAAATTGTCCGGCATACGGGAAGAAATGTAATAAGTGTAATGGTCCAAACCATTTTAAAGCAATGTGCAGAGAAGGAAGAAGTGGGACAACAACAACATCAAGAAGAGGAAATTATAAATCTTGGAATCGAGGTGATGGTAATGAAAAACGAAGAAATGACAACAAATATGGAAAGGGAAAAGGAGTAAATGAGATGGAACAAAAAAGTGAAGATGATTCATCAGACGAGTATGTAATAAATACGGTGAAAACATTAAATGTTAGTAATATAAATAAAAAATCATGGCATGTTATATTAAAAGTAGGTAACAATGATTTAAAGGTTAAGTTGGACACGGGTGCTGAGTGTAATTTGATTACATTGAAAGATTATGAAAGACTAGGGTTTAAAATAAAAGATATCAAAAGTACAAATGAACAAATAACATCATATACAAAAAATAAAATACCGATATTAGGTAATTATATTATTAAATGTAAGTACAAAAAAGTAGATTACAAAATTAAGTTTTATGTAACGGAAATGAATAATAACATACTAGGGTTAAATGCATGTACAAAACTAAATTTAATAAAAAAGGTAGAGAATGTATACTGTAACAAAATGAATGAATTGTTTGACAATAGAATAGGTTGTATAAATACAAAAGTACATTTAGAGTTAAATAAAAATGTAAATCCAAGAATCGCACCGTTCAGAAAAATTCCTTTTGCGGTATATGATAAATTAAAAACGGAATTAAACAAATTGGTGAAGGAAAATATAATAAAACCAATAAATGAACCAACGGAGTGGGTTAGCAATATAGTTATCGTACAAAAACCTGATAATAAAATAAGAATTTGCCTTGATCCCCAGGAATTGAACAAAGCTATTAAAAGATCACACTATCCATTTTCAAGTATTGAAGAAATATCAGCTAGATTAATAGGAGCAACATGTTTTACAAAATTGGATGCAAAAGCGGGATATTGGATGATTCCACTAGACGAAGAGAGCTCAAAAATTTGCACATTTCAAACACTGTTCGGAAGATACAGATTCCTGAGAATGCCTTTTGGAATTAATTGCGCAGGTGAAATATTTCATAGAATTATATCGCAAATATTTTAAAACTGTAAAGGTGTAGTAACCTTTCAAGACGACATATTGATATATGCAAAAAATGAAAAGGAACTGAGTGAACGTACTGAAAAAGTCTTGCAAAACGCAAAAGAAAGCGGAATGAAGTTTAACAAAAGTAAATGTAAATTTAATATGAAGGAAATAACGTTTTTGGGACATAGGTTTTCAAAAAACGGAATTAAAGTCGATGAAGAGAAAATCGAGGGATTAAAAAATTTAAAATCTCCGACAAACAAAAAAATCATTACAAAGAATAATAGGATTTTTTAACTATTTGTGTAAATACATACCAAATTTTTCAGATATTACTGCAGGTATGAGAGAACTACTTAAGAATGATGTTGTATTTGAATGGAATGAACAATTAGAAAAAGACTTTAATTTACTGAAAGACAAAATAATAAACGCACCAGAATTGAAATATTTTGATGAAAAACAAAAGATAACCTTGACGGTAGATGCAAGCTCTAAAGGATTGGGGGCAGCATTGATACAAGAAGGGAAACCTATTGCTTTCGCTTCAAAAGCTCTAACAGAAACGCAACAAAGATACGCTCAAGTTGAAAAGGAGTTGTTGGCTGTGACATTCAGATGTGAAAAATTCAAACAATATATTTATGGCCAAGCAATAACGATTAATAACGAACAGACCACAAACCATTGGTGGCATTATCAAAGAAAAAACTGTATAAGTTAACAACAAGGTTACAACGACTAATGTTGAAATTACAATCTTATGACTTTGAATTGGTCTATAAGCCTGGTAAATACATGTATCTGGCTGATGCATTATCAAGAGATTTTAATAATAAAGGATCCGATACAGAGATAGAATTTAAAGACTTAGAACTTCAAGTAAATTTATTGATAGAATCACTACCTGTTACAGAAAAAATATGGAAACTTATTAGAGAAAGAGCAGAAATTGATAAAGAATATCAAAGTGTTAAAAACATGATTATAAATAAATGGCCAAAATACAGGAAAGATATACCAGAAGAACTAAAACCATACTATGATATAAAAAACTATTTAACAATGTGTAAAGACATTATATTTTCTGAAAATAAAATACTTATTCCAAATAATCTGAAAAGGGAAATGTTAGAGAAAATACATTGCGGACATCCAGGTATCACAAAAATGAAAAATAGAATCAGAAATAGTATTTATTGGTTAAATATAGGAAAAGACATCGAAAACTACGTAAAAAACTGTAATACTTGCAACAAATTTTCATGTAACAAACAAAAATCTAAATTAATGTTACGAAATACTCCAGAATTACCTTGGCAAGAAGTTGGTGTAGACTTATTTGATTACAAAAATAAGGTGTTTATAGTAATGGTTGATTATTTATCAAACTATATTGAAACTGAGCAGGTTAAGGATTTAAGAAGTCAAACAATAATTAAGAAACTAAAAGCAGCTTTCGCTAGATTTGGAATTCCAATGAAGGTCTATACAGATGGAGCTAAATATTTTGATAGCGAAGAATTTAAAAGATTTTCAGAAGAATGGGAATTCACACATATATTGTCGAGTCCTCATTTTCCGCAATCGAATGGAAAAGCAGAAAGTGCAGTAAAAATAATAAAAAATTTACTTAAAAAATGTGAAGATTCAAAAACTGATCCGTACCTAGCACTATTGAATTTAAGAAATACACCTAGAGAAAATATAAGTTCCCCAAGCCAAATGTTAATGTCAAGAAATTTAAGAACTTGTATTCCAATCAAATTTGAGAATCTAAAACCTAAGGTGACTTTAAAAGAAGACAAAAAACAAATTGACATTTATAAAAGTCAATATAAGAAAACATATGATAGGCAGGCTAAAACAAAGGAAGACGATTTTATGAAAGGAGAAAAGGTATGGTTTAAGAAAAAACCAAACGAACTATGGAAACAAGGGAAAATTATAGGAAAGTGCGAAGAACCAAGGTCATATTTGGTGGAAGCAGAAGAAGAGGGGGGAAGATACAGGAGGAATGAAAGACATATAAATCATGGACAGAATCAGAATGAGATCGAAGGTAACGAAAACAAAACAGAAGATAAACATGACAATGATGAGAAAAATGAAACAATACTTAACAAGGACAAAAAGTTGAAAGAAAGTGATATTATTAAAAACATGAATAATTATACAACAAGAACAGGCAGAAAAATTGTAAATAAATATCTGTAAGAACTATTGAGGGAGCCTTCGGTTGGGCCGAATAATAAATCTCTTCTCACTCTTCTCAAAATATATTGTTTATTAACGTTTAAATGAAGCACATAAGGCGTAATAACACATAACATAATACATAAGCGACATAAACATAAATGTAATCTTGCGTAATTCTCTCGGAAGTCGTTCTTCCCTCCAACGCTACTAAAACCGTTAAAAACCACTACAACGCCACCAGCGGCTGTAATCGTACTAACTCTAAAATTTAAATATTAAATTAACGCTTACAGATCGGTCAACCTGACAATAGGTCGTCCCGACCTACGGTCCAAAATAACAATTTGTTTTTCTAAACTACTAGCCACGGTTTCATATTTTCCGGTCCTAAAACACTTTCAAACGGTTTTTGCGTCAATTGGAAATCTGGAATGTCTACTATTACATAACGATCATTTTCTAACGTTTTAAGTACTTGATATGGGCCTTTGTATCTCGGTATAAGTTTTTTGTTAACACCTGGGGTTACATCAACATTTTTTATCAGAACATAGTCTCCTTCATCATATTTTTGCGGTGATTTATGGCGAGCATCATAAGTTGATTTGTTATAATTTTGTGACTGTATGTTTTTCTCTTGAGCATTTCTTCTAATTTCAATAATATCGGTTTCGTCGGTATCAACCTCTAAATAATTTCTCAGACTATCGTATTTGTGTTTTTGGTTTACACCAAATAAAAGTTTTGCAGGAGTATAACCAGTTGATTTGGAAAAAGTATTATTAATGGCAAATTCTACATCAGGTAAGTATTTATTCCATTTATTTTTCAAAGCTGATAATTTTGACAACATAGGCGTTAAATCTCTATTAATACGTTCAATTTGTCCATTTGATTTAGGTGACGAAGCTGCTATTAAGACATGTATAACGTTATTCTCTTTCAGGAATTTTGCAAACTCATTAGAAGTAAAAGCACTACCATGATCTGACACTATTCTGATTGGTTTACTGTAATTGTTAAAATATTCCTGTAGTTTATGAATAACTTCGCAAGTTTTTGTGGACTTTACATCGTAAAATTTCACAAATTTGGTAAATCCGTCTATTACCTCGAATATATATTTTTTTCCAGTAGGTGTTTTTTCTAGTGGCCCATAATGGTCTATGTGTAATGTAACAAAAGGTTCATTTCCTTTAGGGATATTATGCAGAACACCTTCTTGTTTTCCTACAGTTGGTGAGTAACATAAACATTTTATACAATTCTTAATATGTAATTTTATTTTCTTTTGCATTTCAGGGAACCAGTATATTTGAAAAATATATTCCATGGTCTTTTCCTTACCAACATGTCCTAAATTATCGTGTGAATTTGTTATTATTTGATTTTCCATTAAACGAGGTACATAAAACAAAAGTTTGTCTTTCATTTTCCTATAAACAAGTCCATTTCTTAATTCGTAATCCCTTAATTCGCTTTCCTGTAATCTTTCCGAAATATTTTGTATATCTTTGTCTAAATGTTGTGCAACAGCTAAGTTTTGTTCAAAAGTATTTTCCTCTAACACAAAAATCGAATTTGTACGACTCAAAGCATCAACATGTTTCATGCGATTTCCCTCTCTATGTACTATTTCAAAATTATAGTCTTGTAATATCAACGCCCAACGGTTAATTCTAGGGTTTATGTCTTTTTTGTTTAAAGCTAACTTAATTGAATTGCAATCAGTGACAATTTTAAATGGTATACCTTGCAAATAAGTGTGGAATCTATTTAAGGCGTTTATAATAGCTAAAAGTTCCAATTCATAACTATGATACTTTGATTCAGTATCTGTTGTTGTTTTACTAAAATAAGAAACTGGTCTAAATAAATCATCCTTTTGCTTCTGTAATAAAACTGCACCATAACCTTTTGAGCATGCATCACAATGTAATTCAGTAACAAGAAATGGTGAATAAATTGCCAAAACTGGAGCGGTTACCAATTTTTCTTTTATCAAATTAAAAGCCATTAATTCAGTTTCGCCAAAAGTAAAGGCCGTTTGTTTTCTTATTAAGTGGTATAGTGGTTTGGCTATCTTTGCAAAAGAAGGAATAAATCGTCTGAAGTACGATGCTAAACCAAGAAATCTATGTACTTTCTGGCTACTATCGGGTATTGGGTAATCTTCAACAGCTTCAATATTCGCGGGGTTAGGTCTTATACCATTTTTATTTATTAAATATCCTAAATAAATTATTTGATTCTGTACGAAAGAACACTTACCTAATCTCAATTCTAATGCATTTTCTGCCATTACTGTTAAAACTATGTCTAATAGTTCAAAATGCTCATCTATAGTCTCCGTCGCAATCAAAATATCATCTAAATAAATTAAAATCTTTTCCTCATTTATCAATTGTCTAAATATCTTGTAGATGTAACGACTGAATACAGATGGTCCGTTAGTAATACCAAAAGGCATGCGTAAATACTCAAATTGACCCAATGGTGTTATAAAAGAAGTATATTTAATTGAATCGTCCGACATTTTGATATGATGGAAACCATGTTTTAAATCTAAACTAGTAAAATAACATTTACCTCTCAACAAATCTAATTGATCGTCAATTAACGGCAAAGGATAACGATCGCGAATAGTTACTTTATTTAATTCTCGAAAGTCAATACAGAGTCGGTAATCATCTGAATTCTTTTTAATTAAAACGATCGGACTAGCGTATGGAGAATAGCTCTCTCTAATGTAACCTTTAAGCAACAATTCATCTAAAATTATTTTTAATTTTCGTTTTTGTTCAAAAGACAATTTACGTGGTCTAAAAGCGAATGGTTGATCAGTTTTCAAGTTAATTTTACATTCAAAAGTTGTATCAGTACTTAACGATCTTTTTGAATTAACATATTCGGTTACTCGTTTTTCTATTTTATTTTTTGTAACAATGTCTACATCGGAATTTATATTTAGCGGTTGGTTTTTATTAACATCATCTACATCAATCATCATTAATTCTTCAATTTCGTTTTCAACATTTTCAGTAATATCGTTTGAATCAATTATTTTTGAAATCTTAAATTCTGATCCTAAAGTTATTTGAAATGTTTTCAAAGTTGTAAAGTCTCTACCTAATAATGCGGGAAAACTCATTGTTTGATTTGACACTACATGCAACAAAACAGGGACCTCTATATCCTGTATTAATACTTTCCCATCAAAAATACCGATAATGTCCAATTTACTACCATTTATGCCACAAAAATTTCGTATTATTGAATTTGTTTTTACCTTTTCACCAATTACATCTAACCTTACTAAGCTAATTGGGCTGCCAGTGTCCAAACAAGCTTGGACATCAAAAATGTTACCATCATCTGTATGTAAAACCATTGGTACCTCATACGATGTCCTTGATTCTACCAGATGGGTTGTAGTTTCTTTCTTTGGTGCTCTTCGGTTTTGATCAGTCTGTACGGGACAATTTGCGATCTTGTGTTGCGGTGATCCACAACGGAAACATGATCCCTTTTCTCGCCTTGGATATGGACAATCTCTCACTACATGTCCCTCTTCAACGCAGTTGTAACATTTTAATCTTGTACCAGCATCCAAACTCTCAGGTTTTGGTTTTGTTCGGATAGGTTTTACGGAACTAGCAGTAACACTTACTTGTTTTACTTGTCCATGATGGTATTTTCTTTCATAAGTCATTCGTTCGTATTTTAATAAATCCTTGAATAAGTCGTCTGCATCAGTATGGTTCTTAGCCATTAACATGCCAGCAATATCCTTTGAAGACAAACCAATGATGATTTGTTCCTTTTGTTCTTCAAAACTTAAGTTAAGTTGCTTGCATAGACTTATTTTTTCATGGAAATAATAACTTATACTTTCTTTGCTTGTTTGCATCCTTGATTGCATGGTTTTCCACAATGCAGTGATATTTCTTTCCGGAATAAACGTACGTTTCTTACATATCAATAATAGGATTAAGCTTAGAAAAGTTGTTTTAGACTAAGAACTAATTTTAGTTAGTATTAAGGATTCAAATTAACTTTTTATTAAGATAAATAATTAAAAAGGGGAGATGTTGTATAGGCAACACATAATGCTGATTATTGTATAAAGAGTAGAGGTTAAGACGAATAGTAATCATGAGAGAGTAATAAAGTGAACACCAAAGAGTAAGGAGTGTTGTTATTACCCAACCCATATAAAACAATCTGAAAAGAAATAAACGCATTACTTTAAAATCGTGTGTTTAATTTAAGCGGTGTCGCATTTTTAAAGGTTATGTTAAACAAGCAGAAATATAAAGCAATGTGTAAATGTGATAAAAGCTTACTGTTTATACGGTTTTGTAACAAATTGAGATAATTTTAATATCATAAAATCTTATTAATAAATAAAAATTAAATAAAAATCTTGAATCAAAAACTGTCAAAAATATATTAGTGGCACCACCTATATCTAAAAGGAGAAACAACTCTGCTTGATTAATACATAAAAAATACTTCCTGCAATATAAATCATTTAATGTATAAAACTAAAACAAAATTTATTTTTTATTAATTCTTTATGTTGTGTTTAATTATTATTAATAAATATAAATAAGTATTTTTTATATTTGATTATAATTCTAGAACGTACTCAATATTCATACACGTCTATTGACATACTAAAAATATAACAAATGAAAAAGTGACGTTTTAAACATCAATTATAATCCTAACCCACTCAACAACATCGAAAAGTCAAAATCCTTCAAAACTATAACAACAAATTAATAATTTAACTTTTAAAATCAATTTATAAACAATCAAATTTGTCGAGTGTTTCTTGCGCACGCGTACATCTCCCCCCACTTATGTACCGAGCATTGTAAGCGCGGCATAAACAGAACGTGCACACTTTGAGTTGAACATTGTTAGGAGTGAGAACGTCATGTCGGAAGAATTTAAATTGGGTGATCTTGTGTGGTAATTAATTTTTTTTATTTACATTAAAGTTTAAAATTGGGAAAGTACGTTACGGTTTCGGCTCATTTTGGTGTTGTTGTGTTTCAGGGCGAAATTGAAGGGCTGTCCCCCTTGGCCTGGCATCGTAAGTGTACCGCCGCCACTAACACATAACCGTTATTCCCTCTCCGTGTTTCTTATGCGCGCGCAACGCCGTGTTGTGCTTACTTATTCAAATATCTAACCTTAAATGATTATTTTTTTAAAATATTTTATGGTATTTTTAATGCAAAATTGATTTTTTTAGGTTATCTTTTTGATTTATCACTATCGCCATCTAACGATTTTTTTGTTAACCCCCATTTTTATTTTTATTACTAAATTTTAGGTTAAATCAAAAAATAAATATGTTAGATAATTAATAACATATTAAATTTAAATGAGACGATTACTTTTTCCAAATACTTCTTAGAAAATAATTAATTAATTAACAAAAAAAAAATTTTATAGGTTAGATTTTAACCTCTCAAATAATTTATTTATACATTCTTTCCTTTACATTCAATATTATTATTATAAATTAACCATAAATAATTCATTAATTAGATCGCAAAACCTAAACTTCATGTAAAGAAGCCCCCGAAGAAGACTGGAGTACAATGGATCAAATTTTTCGGCAGTAACGACTTGTAAGCGTTTTATTTTAACATTTTCCCGGTTTAATTTAAACCCTTAAAAATTAATAAACCCCATTTATAATAGCGCATGGATTGATGACATAAACATCAAACCCTACTTAGAATTTAAAGATCAACTAGCCGATTCAATCAAAAAAGCTTCATTTAAAAAAGCTGTACGAGAGATTGAGCTTTACATCGAAAGGAAAAAGGTGAGCCACCCAATTTTTTTTTAATTTTATTTTTTAATGTATCATGTATAGAACGACCCCGATTTTGATCCTGAAAAAGATGAAGAAGAAGAGGAGGGAAAAGACGATTTTGATAAATTAAAGGATGAAGAGAAGGAGGAGGTTAAAACGCCAAAGAAACGTAAAGTGAGTTTGTTTTGGTGTAGTATTAACGTTTGGTTCTAAAGGATTGATCGTTTAAATTTGTATGTTTCAGGAGAGTGGGGTGAAAAAGGAAAGGTCGTCTTCTACCACGAAAGTGGCGGCGAAAAAGAGACGTATGGATGATTCGGAAGAAAATGGTGCAACTTCATCTTTTACTTCAAATCATGTATCCAATAGGAGTTATCAGGAGTTACTTGATAGGCCATCGATTTTGGATGTACCGGTAAGTTTTTAATAAAAAAAAATGGAAATGAATCATTTTTAATTTTTTTATTGAATTTTCCTTAAGTGATATCTGGTGTGCATGTTGTTATTAATGATATTTAATGGTTCTTTGAAATTATACAAAGTTAACATAAAATGATAGTTTGACTTTGTAAAAGGACTTTTCCTTACTTTGTGCTCTCTGCTATGATGCCAGTAATTAATGATATACAGAAAGTTCCTCTTAGATTATTGTTGTAAAGAAAAACATTTTATATGATATTTAAGGTGAAGTGGAGTGACTGGAACCCAGATAATGGGGAAAATTCAAAGCTTCATTAAGTATTCAATTAAATAAAAAGGCTACCCATAAATCTGAATGAGGGAACTTCCTCGTATATTTTTCTTATAATGTACAGTACTTCACTACAATGTACTGTCAATTGGGTGTACTATGTTTTAATGAATGATAAAAAACGTATACAGGGTGTCTCACGTAACTGGTTCATTAGAACTTTTTTAGGTTCCACTATTCGTAGAGCACCACTTCCGGTCTACCGGAAGTAGACCTCAACTTTGTTATTTTAAATGGAATGCTGTAGTTTTTATTACACCATTCAACTATACCTACAGTGGCTCCAAGCCAAACTCGGACACTGGAGTGAAAATAGTTTCCTACTAAAAAATATTCAAACTAAAGCAACTGGAGGAAAAAGTAAATTGATTTTCAATAATTTATTAATTGCTTATTCAAAAGACAAAGACGAAACAGAAACATTATTCACTATAATAAAAAAAATATAAAAATAAACGAAAACACTACAATAACTAGGCGCAAGCCAAGCACGGACAGCAAACAAAATTTATAAAACTAATTTATGTTTTTAATAACTAATATTTAGTATGGAGGTCTTTGTTTTTATGACCATTTTAAGACGGTTAGGCATTGAATTTACCAATTTTTCGCAAAAACTTGGTGGAATTTTCTCCCATTCTTCTAACAAGGCGGTCTTCAATTGAGTTTTGCTAGAAACCTGATGTTCCCGAACCTTAGTGTCCAAATAATTCCATAAATTTTCAATGGGATTGATGTCTGGACTTTGGGGTGGCGTTTCCATTACATGAGGACAATTATATAAGAGCCAAGAACGTACTTTGTACGCTTTGTGTTTCGGATTGTTGTCTTGGTAGAATCGCCAGTCGCATCCAAGAGATAGTTTATCCACGCTACGAGGTAAATTGGTTTTTAAGATGTCTAAATATGCATGCTGGTCCATTATTCCCTCAATAAAATGCAAACAACCTGGTCCAGCAGCTGAAAATGATCCCCACACCATCACTGATCCACCACCATATTTTACTGTTGGTTTTAAATTTTTTAAATGCATCTCTTCGTTTTTTCTTCTCCATACATACATTCAGCAGCAGAAGTCTGTGTACAAAAAACTTCTAACACTTTAACTGAAAAAATAAGGGTCATGATCTAATGTGATACACTTGATTTTTTTTATTTTGTATATTAACTACATATAATTCTATTAACAAAATATGCTTCAACAAAACAGAAACAGTAGTTATAGAAAGAAAAAAATCAAAACTAAAAATTCTACAAATAACGGGTATGCAAAAATCTGCGTACAAGTCAGGACAGTATTTATAAAAAATTCATAAATGAGATCATTGTTTCTATATTAATATGAGGTCGGATAACCTTTACGTTTAATGACCTCCCTTAAACGTTTAGGCATGGAGTGCACTAATTTCTTCGTTTCGTCCGAACTGATTTTGGCCCATTCCTCAATCATAACATTTTTTAACGTTTCCTTCGACGTTATGTTGTGTTGCCGAATCCTGCGTTCCAGTAAATCCCAGAGGTGTTCGATGGGATTCAAGTCCGGCGAAAGCTTAGTGTTGTGGGTGCAATGTTTGGGGTCATTATCTTGTTGAAAAAAGTATTCGGGCCCCAAGCCCAAGTTTTCAATGCTATGCTTCCAATTTTCTTTTAAAATGTCTATATACATTTTATGGTCCATTATCGATGTTATGAAAACCAACCTTCCCACCCCTTCGGTGCACATACACCCCCAAACCATAACTCCACCACCTCCGTGTTTTACATTCGCTTTAAAATTTTCGGGATTAAGGGCAGTATTAGGTTTTCTCCATACAAGTTGTTTACCCTTAATGCCGAAAATGCAAAATTTGCTCTCATCTGTAAAGAGAACTTTCTCCCAGAATTCAATGGGCTTGTCTAAGAGTTTTTTTGCAAAAGCGATCCGCTTCTGACGATTGACCTCTGACACAAATGGCTTTTTTCGTGCAACGCGACTGTGATAGTTTTTTTTAACGTCCTTCTCACCGTATCTTTGCTGATAGTTTTATGAAATTCTTCTTGTACATTTTCTACTATTTTTTTTTGCCGTCAGCCTGGGTTCTTTTCTAACCTGCTGTACAATTTTTCGCTTTTCTCGGTTTGTTAAAAGGGGTGGTCTACCAGATCGCGGACGTGAGAGGTAATCTTCAGTGTCTTTATAATTATTAATTACTCTTTGAATGGAAGAGTGTGACCTGCCGACAGTTTCTCCTATTTTTCGAAAAGATTTTCCCTCTTTCCATAACTTTACAATAATTTTTCTCTCTCCCAATTCAATTTCCTTTCCTTTCGTGTCCATTCTAACTTTTAGCTTCTAAGCCTCTGCTAATATAATTGACACCGATTATCTTTTATTTAAATCGGAAAGCGTACATCGCCAACTACGTATTTAAGTAAATAAGTATATTTTGGAGAAGGCGTCTTTATTTGTACGCAGATTTTTGCATACGCATTATTTGGAGAATTTTTAATTTTAATTTTTTTTGTAACTAATATTTCTGTTTTATTGATGCATATTTTGTTAATAGAATTATATGTAGTTAATACACAAAATAAAAAAAAATTGAAGTTTATCACATTAGATCATGACCCTTATTTTTTCAGTTAAAGTGTTAGAAGTTTTTTGTACGCAGACTTCTGCTGCTAAGTGTATCTCATAACAAAGACTGTTATAAGAAAACTTTTATTCTCATTCCGCCAAAGTCGGTGGCAGGCGAGGCACTAGAACCTTTCTAAGTTAATGATTTTGAGTTGATATATCACGTTCCAAATTCATCATAACATATTATCATAAAAATATATAACAATCATTGTTGTGATGAAAAAATATTAATTTTGTAGATTTCGGTGCTACAATTGTTTCAACTCAAAATTTCCGTCGTAAAATTTAAAGGTATAGATGCCAAAAAAAAATATATCGGGATTTTTTATTAAGATTTTTTAGCATTAGTTATATACAGGTGTCCGAAAATTCTACGTCTATATCGCGTCTATATACTGAAAGGCGTGATTCTACATCTAAAATATAAAGCCCGGTCCGAAAATGGTTCCTAAGGCCTAGAAACTTTTCTTTTCTGGAATTTTATTTTTGGAAATTTCATAAAGGTTTATAACGGTGAAATTTGGTATGCAGGGATATTTTTACGTGACAAATAAGATAATCAAGACAAAAAAATAAATAATTTTTAGGTTCCAAGATAACAGGTAGAGGGCATGTTTCTTTTTTAGGGCACCATTTCTTTTATATCTTTGCGTTTTCTGCTATTTTAATTGCGTCAATCATTTCTGAGGAAAAAAATACATAAAAAGGTACTCCTTAAAAAATTGACTTTTAAAGAGGTATAATTTAATAATGACGTAAAAAATGAAATAAAAAGGCCTCTTCTTCTCTAAATATTTATATTTTATATACTTGGAACCGCGACATGTTAAAGTATCATCATCAGCAAAATCTACAAATTATCAGATTAAAAATAAAAAAACAGTTATAAGAATTTCTTATATATAGTTAGAAAAACAATTTGGATGATAATGACATTTCAACATGTCGTAACCGGTATATAAAATATAAATATTTAGAGAAGAAGAAGCCTTTTTTTTATATATTTAACGTCATTATAACGTCTTGATGTAGAATACTAGCTTGGCTCGGCTTTTCAATACATACACTCAACAAATGGACAAATTAATCTTCTATTTCAGAAAGCTGTTAGTACAGAATTTCCAGAAGTTTAAAATAGTTCAATTCGTTATTGGGCGGTTCTTCTGCAGTTATTATAAACAATTAAAAAAAAATAATCAGAAATTCGTTTTAGAATGATATATTCCACAATTTCTAATCCGGAAGATGGCGCATCTGACCTTGAAAGGCCAATATGATTTTGTTCCGCTGTATACGATTATAATACAGTGACCGCGCTATATAAGCAACCTCTCTAAAAGTAACATTCTTTATAACAACTTCTGTGTAAGCAACTTTTTGTTTCCAAAAGTTCTGTATAAGCAACTTATTTTAAAAGTTGTTCATGCGTATGGCTAATCTTTGTACGGAGAACATAACCTAAATATGTACTTATTGTGTTGATGCTATATTAGCTTGGTAGAGTGTCTTACTATGGAACAGAAAAAAAGAAGAAATTCGATTTCTTTAAAAGACAAATTAGCCATATTAAAAGAAGTTGAAGATGGTAAAATAGTGAAAGATATTTGTACGAAATACAAAGTTCATAAATCTACAATATCCAGAATAAAAGGAAATAAGGAGAATTTAGAAGAATACGCATCAAAAACATATGTAAATCAGAAAAAGATTAAGCGAATGAAGACGACAAAATATGAAGAAGTCGACGATAGAGTGTATGCTTGGTTCTTAGAACAGCGACAAATAAACGATTTGGTTTCAAAAGAATCAATAAAATTAAAAGCGCTTGAGGTGAATAAATTAATTAATGGGTCTCCGGAATTTGTAGCAAGTGATGGATGGTTGACAAAATTTAAAAACCGGCATGGAATACGAATTTTGACTGTTTGTGAAGAGCGTATGTTTTGCAATGTTGAACTAGCTGATTTATTTAAATACAAATTTAGAAATATTATTGGTGTAAACAGCTTTTTGCCCGATCAGATATATAATTGCGACAAAACTGGTCTCGTGTACAAAAGTTTGCATAATAAAACTAATGTTGCAAATTTTGAAAAAAATGCTGTTGGAACAAAAGTATTTAAGGAGAGAGTAACAATAACGCCTTGCACAAACGCCACAGGAACGCATAAACTTGATTTAATGATGATAGGTGAATCAAAATCGCCCCGTCTGTTTCATAATATGGAATTGCCACTATACTACAAGTCGTCTAAGAATGCTTGGCAAACATATACACTTTTTAAACACTGGTATCATGACGTGTTTATCCCTCAAGTAACAAAGCATTTACAATCTAAAGGACTTCCTATAAAGGCACTTTTGTTAATAGATAATGCAAGCTGTCATGGTTCTGAAAGCAATTTTACCGATAACTCCAATTTCAAAGTTATGTTTTTCCTCCAAATAACACACCATTGTTGCAACTACTAGATCAAAATGTCATAAAATCTTGTTTAATCTTTGTTCAAAGTTTTTTGTACGCAGACTTCTGCTGCTAAGTGTATGGTTTACCATCTGACCCAAATATATTGTATTTACTTTCATCAGTAAATAGAACGGTTTTCCAAAAAGAAAAATCTTTATTTTCGTACTCTTTTGCAAATCTTAATCTGGTATTTTGATTCTTTTTACTAATGAACGGTTTTCTTCTCGCGTTTCTACCATGTAAATTAGCATTATGTAGCATGTTTCTAATTGTTGACGCACTAGCTTTTTTCCCTAATTCTTTCTCAGCAATAACAGCCAACTTTGGTGCACTAAGAAGTGGATTTGCTCTCATTTTTCTTATTAAATACCGTTCATCCAATTCAGTAAAAATTTTATTGTGAGCGCTTTTTTGTTTATTTGCTACCCGATTGTGACTTCTGAAGCGCTTTATTATGTCGTGCACCGTAGAATGGCTTCTGTCGGTAATTATTGCTATTTCCCGTACCGATTTTCCATCCTGGAAATGTTTAAGAACTAATTTTCTAAGTTCAATAGTTGTTTGCCCTCTTTGTCTAGACATTTCAAATATAAAACTCAATTATCGCGCGAATAATACAAAACAGTTTGTTAGGGAATTCCCCTTGTCAACTGTCAAAACTTCAACATGAAGTTAACTACAATTTTTACTCATGGCTGCCTTAATTTAGCACTTAGTTGGTCATTGTCCGAGTTTGACTTCTTCCGAATTTTTGTACTGTTTTTGATTTTTTTCTATTCATTTGTGATAGCTAATGAATTTATGTAATTTTATGTTTATTTTATAAGAATGCGTTAAATAAACTATTGAAAATCAATTTACTTTTTTTTCTATCTGCTTTAGTTCGCATATTTTTGATACAATACCATTATTACGCTACTGTCCGAGTTTGGCCTGGAGCCACTGTAAGAAAATATGTTGACTGTGATAACAATTGTTGGTACCTATCTTATAAGTACGAAGGCTTTCACGACCGGTGTTAATTGAACTAAAATTAGAACTAACACTAGCACTAACACTAGAACTATCACTAGGACTAACACTAGATCTAAAACTAGAAACTTTCGGGTTTCGTAATGCGTTTTTTGAAAAAATGTTTGACGTTTCGGATGCCATGTTGCAACCTTCTTCAGAAACCGGTTCTAACTGAAAAAAGGTACCTACCTTTTTTTGTTTTCGAGTTATATTGCTTTTAAGTATTTTTTGTCAAATATCACCATGTTCTTTACTAGCCCATATCTCAGCCAACGTTAATTCAAATACGTTTGGCATTGGTACGATAACTCTTCATATGCTGTTAAATAGATAGTCATTTGTTGTATCAGTATATCTTATACAGGCTGGTCAAAAATTAAGTTACTGTTTCTCTGTATTCAATTCCCCCAAGCGCCAGCTGCTTTGTACTGAATATCATTTGAAAGTATGTATTACGGACTTATTTTGTTTTATTTTAATTTCTTAGGGTGTTTTGTTTTTTTTTTTTTTGTTTACCGGATGTATAATATTTACTATGGATTCTCTGTATTATTGAATATTTCAATTTGTTTCTGGTTATTTCTGTTTCTGGTATTTTATGTTTGAATGTACTATATTTTGGTGAACGAATAAAAAATGAAATGAAAAAATGAAATTGGGTGAAAGTCAAAAATTTTAAATGGAGCGCCCCATATTTTCATACAATATCAGAAAGTGAATTTAATTCTTTACAAATTATCTATAAATATTCTTATACGTATTTGTTATAGTTTTCTTGCTATCGAGGAATTTATCAAACTCATCCATAAAATGCTAGAAACCGTTTGTGTTTATGTTAGAAGGCCATGACATTTTGACAGTTTTTTGTTTAATTTATTTAAATTATTATTAATATTATTTCTACAATGAACTGTGATTGAATAAACTTTAGATTGCTAGCAGTAATTTACCAAAAATAACCAAAAGAAAACCGAATAAATGAAACAATGAAAAACAATAATTTAATGACAGAAATTAAAATCAATGACATAAAAGAATGAAAAACTTAAAATTACAAAAATAAATTATGGAATTTAATTCTCTACAAACTATTTAGATACTTTCCTGTGCCTATTTGTTGTAGTTGCCCTCATATTTGGAAATTAATGGACGCATGCAATGCTGGAAAGTTTCTTGTTTTTATGTTAAAAAGCCATGGAGTTTTGATAGCTTTTCAACCATATTTATGTTATTGTTGTCATTACTTAGTTGTGTCATCACTTACTGCTGTTAATGTCTTTGAATATCATGGCGAATTATTCCCACGCCAACATTTTAAATTCGTCTTATATTCATGGCAGATGTAATAAAGTTTTGGATGGAATAAGAGACGTATCTCTTAGTTTTGGAAAGATCAAAATAACAAGATAAATTTCTATCGCCAGCAGCTTAACATAATAGAATAAATGTTTTGTCATATTTTATTGCTTTATCAAATTCTTCGGTCGATTTAGATGAATAATATTTTACAAGAAAGTACCGTAAATAAATAAACTGAACTCTCTAGGAATATTCCTAGAGATATTGTAATATTCGCCCATCATTACGTCGAATATTACACCATATTATTGTTTTTCATTGTTTCATTTATGCGTTCTTCTGCTGGTTATTTTTGGCAAATAAAAGCTATCAAACTAAAGTTTATTCAATCGCAGATCATTCTAGAAATAATACCAATGATAATTTAAATAAATTAAATGATAAACAGTCAAAATGTCATAGCCTTCTAATAAAAACACGAACGACTTCCAGCGGTTTGTGTAGGATTGTGATAAAATACTGAATATGAAGAAAACTATAATAAACAGGTATTGCAATGTTTATAGATAATTTGTAGAGAATTAAATTCCCGTTTAAATAGGCTAAATAGATATGGGGCGTTCCATTTAAAATTTTCGACTTTCTCGCAATTGAATACAGCGAAACGATAATTCAATTTTTGACCACGCTCTATAAGGTTCACTGATATAACTTCTAGCCGATTTTAAATCGTCCGAGGGTCCTCCTTCTTGGTGACAGACAAGCAAGGGGCATGTCTGGTAGACTGAGTACGCGTTTTGATCATAATTGTGACATTTTATCTATTTTTAAACCGAATGCGTGTTTTTCTGATATTTTAAAGGATGCTGACAAGTTAGCAAAGGATTTTACACTCCATGATTTTGTTGTTATTCTGGGTGGTACAAATGACATTCTTCGAAATAAAAAATATCTGTTAGTGGTTTAAAAAAAAATTTTGACCAATTATTACACACCAATGTAATACTACTTACTGTCCCATATTTTAAGACCAGTAGGTTAAATCGCTTTAATGATAGCATTTATTGTTTGAATAAGCAATTATTTAGGTATTGTAATAGTAAAGTATTCGCTGGTAGTAATAACATCTCCTGTGTTGACGTAAATTATCTTTTCGATGAAAATTCATATGCTAGTAAGAGTATTCATATGTCAAACACGCAAAAGAATATAGTCTGTAATTATTTACATGGTATAATAACTGATTATGGATATTTCACAGATATTCGATCGGAGGTTCATAATCCAAACTTGATTGTGATTGACAAAATTAGTCAATCTAAGTGTTTTTAGCAAAAGTTTAGTCAACGCTAACAGGCAACCCCCTCGGCCTCAGAGTAGTCTACAATTTATTAAAGTATTCCATCTCAATGTACAGGGTGCTCGTAATAAGCTAGATGAAATCGAAACCTATCTATGTGATAATATGTCCCAGTGCGATTTTATTTGTATTAGTGAGCACTGGCTTTGTAATGATGAACTGAGTCATTTTGGAAAACTTGGAAAGTGGTCGTTAACTACTTCATTTGCACGTTCTGAGCGTATACGTGGTGGGGTTTTAATTTTAAGTAGAAGTGATCTTCAATGTCGTATTTTGAAATATGTAAATGAATTGTCCGTGGAGATGTATTGCGAGCTGTCAACGCTGTGTTGTAAGTCTGTTGATGTTGTGATTGTCTGTTTGTACAGATCTCCATCAGGAGATTTCAATTTGTTTTGCTCGCTGATTTCTGAGACATTGCATAGATTAAGTAACTTCAATCAAATTGCTGTTTGCGGTGACTTTAACGTCAAATTTGGCACATCTGACTGCTGCGATTACATTATGTAACCTGTTAAGTTCCTATGGCTTTCCTGGCCATCCTATGGCTTTTCCTACAGTTAGAACTAATGATAATAATATCGTCTGGTTTAATGATTCTCTGAGAAAAATTAGACTGAATTTTCAGTTTATCTCGGAGCTCTATAAAAAGCGTAAGACTCCTGACTTGCTGACTCTAAAAAGGAGAATTAGATTAGAATATAGAACTGCGTTATCAGCCTCCAAAAAACGTTCGGCCGAACAATATATTCAGAATTCTAATAATAAATCAAAGGCTAGCTGGGAAATGATAAATGTCAATATCAATCGTCCAGTAAAACCGTCTGTTGATCTCGATCCTAATGTATTGAATAAACATTTTGTGGAGTTACCTGTAAACATAGTTAATTCATTGCCAACTCCGGATGATACGCCATTGAATATGTGCTATATAACACCATATTCAAAGGCGAACTTTACTCTGACTGACGTGTCATACATCGAAACGCGTCAACTACTAATTTTGTCAAAAAAAACATCGGCTTGTATGTGTCTCCCTTAACTAACTGTTGTACCTGTATTCAAGGGAGGTGATTCTATGGATGTTGACTGTTATCGCCCAATTAGCATACTGCCTACCTTCTCAAAGATTTTTGAACGCGCGTTGTACAACCGCATATATGATTATGTAGAGCGTAACAACATGTTGTACATGAACCAATTTGGTTTCCGTAAAGGTTTTGGGACGAAAGATGCAGTAGTAAAGTTTGTAAACACCTGTTTAAATACCTTCGAGGCGGGGGAGCATAGTGTGGTCATATTCCTGGACCTCCCTCAAGCGTTTGATTGCATCTCCCATTCTATTTTACTGCATAAACTTGATCACATTTACAATTTTGATCACCGTAGTCTTGCACTCATTAAATCGTACCTATCAAATAGAAATCAACCTGTTAATTGCAACCACATGATGTCTGATACTTTACCGGTGGAACGAGGCGTCCCGCAGGGCTCAATCCTGGGTCCACTACTGTTCTTGCTCTTTTTTAATGATTTTCCATTTTACATCGGTAACAGAGTGAACTGCTATCTTTATGCAGATGACGCCACGCTGTTAATTAGGGGCCGCAATATTGATGATGTGTTTGATCTATCGGATATTGTATTCGATAGGGTACGTAGTTGGACTGTTTCTAACGAACTGTCACTAAACGAATTAAAAACAGTTAAAATGACCTTTAGTCTTCGGAACTCAAATGTTCTAACCCATAACGGCACAAAATTCCTGGGGGTATACGTTATACCACCTAATTTAAAATTTGAGGAACATGCCGCTTTCATTGGGGGAAAAATAAGTCGTAATATTTATGCATTAAGACGTTTGATGTGTACTTTATCGCTGGATGTAGCCAAGATGGCGTATTATGCGCTTGTTCATTCACTGGCTACCTACTGCATTTTAGTGTGGGGAAATAGCCCTTCTAGTGTGCATATCTTTAAACTTCAGCGACGTGCCATACGCATCCTTGGCAACGTGAGATATCGAGATGACTGCCGATATCTATTTACTAGATTTAATATTCTTGCGATTCCTTCCGAGTTTATATTGGAATCGATACTGTATGCAAACAAAAATAAGTCAGTATATCAAGTCCAATCTATGATGCATAAATACGGAACTAGGGGTTAGGCATAACCTCAGGCCGAAACGTTGTCGTTTGAAAGTGTCACAACGTGGACCGGAAGTCTTGTCCCAACAGTTGTTCAACCGGTTGCCGCTTAATGCCCGGAATTTGTCGAGCGCAGCGCTGAGGGACCTCCTTAAACCTTTCCTGATGCGCAATGTATTTTATAACGTTCAGGAATTTTTGAATGTTAGGTGCGCTATTTAAGTGTATTGTATTTGCTGTGTAATTCATTATATTGTAAAACCACCGACAAGTGTAAAAAATCTTAGGATTTTGTAAGCACAATAAAGTTATTATTATTATTATAACAAGTGACAATCTATCAACGAGTTATTGTACCAATGTAAAACGTTTTTGAATTAACGTTGACTGAGATATGGGCTTGTAAAAACCATGGTGATATATGCCAAAAAACACTTAAAATCAAAATAACTCGAAAATAAAAAACGGTAGGTACCAACAATTGTTATTAAAATCAACATATTTTCTTACATATAATTGAATGGTGTAATAAAAACTATAGCATTTCATTTAAAATAACGAAGTTGAGGTCTACTTCCGGTAGACCGGAAGTGGTGGCCATCTTGAAAATATTTTAGATTAATAGATCGGAATGAACAACCCATGTTACCAAAATTTCAAGCCTCTACGAATAGTGTAACCCAAAAAAGTTCTAATGAACCAGTTACGTGAGACACCCTGTATAAAATCTATTCAATGATTTTCAGAGATCTGAAATGAAGTTTTGATCTCACCAGTGTATAAATTTATTGCATAAAGAAAACAAAAGCTTATTAGTAATAACAAATAAAACGTACTAGTTTATACTCGGTAAATATGCAACTCAAACCTGAATTTCGCCCGAAAAACCCGCCCACTCTCCGACAGCTCCGAAAGAGTAAATTTGTTTAATAATTTAGGCATACGATAAGAAAATGCTGTTTTGAAACTTTCCAGTCTATGCTGAGGTATTGTTAATGTGTGCCTGTTCGAAACCGAATTTTGTTAAATAAGTACGGTGGACATTTGGTAGTTAAAATCTTTGGTAAAGGCTGGCAGAGTGAAGGGTCCTCCGATATGACATATTCAACCAGCCCACCCATTTCAACATGTATGATATACTTTCATGCATCTAGTGTTTACTTAAATTTTGTAATTTTAGCAAAATATTATTGATAAATAAAGAAGCAAAATCTGATAAAAATATAAAAAGTAAATGTATGTGGTGCCACAATAACATGTTTTATTACATAATTCTTTCTAAATTTCTTAAAGTACCCGGTAGCATTAAAATTTGGTGTATGACAGAAGAATTATTTTACACTATAAAGTATTAATCAAATAATAAAAAGAAAACAAAAAAAACTGATAAAATAGACAGGATATAATATTAAGTGCAATAATGGCATATTTTATCACACATTTTTTTTTAAATTCTAAATATCAGGAAAACTATTAAAGTGTCTAACGTATCATACTGACCCTTAATTAACGGGAATCTGATGGTCAATTCAACTAGCACACAATATACAGTGTGTTCCATTTAAAAAACTTAGGAAAAAGCCATTTGAAAAACATTAAAACTAGCTGAAATTTGTTGTATAGCGTATCTAATATTTTTCGATAGAGTCGTTTATCCATTGGCTTTAACTATTATTTGACATAGTTTCAGAGCGAAATCTGAAAATATCTCGTTTCTAAATCATTTTTAAAAAGATACTGCAATGGGTACATTTTGGTGAAATAATTGAATATCTCAGGAACTAGTAACTCTACAAGTTAGTAACGTGTATGGTTCTATTAACAAATTTAGTAGTAATCATAATATGATAAAATATATTGGGTGTTCCATTTAGAAAAATTAACATACTGTCCGATACGCCTACATGGAACACCTGTATAAGTGAAAATAATTTTAAATAGTAATAGGTGCTTAGTCAAATAACTTTTGCATAAAACTTTCTTTTCCTTGTCAAACGGTTTAGTGACCATCGTCCGCCGGGATACTAATAATTGGAAGGTCTGTAGAGACGATTTCTTACATACCTACAAATTTAACCTTCCATATTGTGTCTATGCCCAGTGTTGTTTGGTTTCTGGATTCATATCTTTAAGGAGACCTCGAGTTGTTGTTGATTCGATGTTCTTAAACAGATTGGTTCGTGATTTGGTTATACATGAAGCTCGTGCAGGTTGTGTAACCCGAATGCATCCACTTTTCTATCTACCAGACCCCCTAGGTCTTTATTTTCTTGGTTATTGTTTCTGAACATCATGTTACAGATTAATGTTAATACAATTATTCTTCACTTTATCATGAACTAATTATTAATTAAAATGTTGCAAATTTAGAAAACTTTTTGTATCAAATCAAATTTTATCTTTTAACTTGAACGTGACAACGTGTTTTTAATAATCTTTGAAACTAATCATGATTTTATAACAAGACGATTTGATCTGGTTAATTTCTTTTCCACATCTTTCTTTGAAACACTCGATTTTTCTTTAGTTTCTAGAAATTTCGTTTTTTAACCATGTCGTTTGTAAAACTTTACATCTAACTCAACACTATAATCTTTTAAAATATAAACGACATAAAGTCTATAAAAGTTGGGCGATTTCTCATAAAATTTGGTGAGGTATAACAAAAATTTTTGAATTCAAAAGATTCAGACTCAAAGTCTGTGCAAATAATCCAAGTAAGACAAAATTCAATTATATTGTAAATAGAATCTAAAACTAAAAGATGTTTCTGAATTTAGACAAATAATCTTTGAAACTAATCATGGGTTTATAACAGGAAAATTTGGTTTGTTTGGTTTCTGGACAACATTTTTCTTCGAATCTCGTTTTTTGTCAGTTTTCAAGAATTTCATTGTTTAACCAATTCGTCTTAACTTTACATCAACAATTTCATTCATTCAACAATATAATCTTTTAAAATATAAATACATTAAAGTCAAAAAAACTTGGGCGATTTAACATAAAGATTGGTGAGTCATAATCTCCAGGTTTTAGTATGTCGTTGATACCAGCATCTTCTGTTCTTTTCTTCTGATTCCTTGGCTTTCTTTCTTAACTTTTAGATTTTCGCCTTCTCTTATAACAATCTGTCAAAGGTTCATTTTCACTGTCATAAAGCGGTATCTCATCATCACTTGCTATGGTTCTCTCCCAATTGAGGACCACTTTGTACCCTTCAGAGTCTGAGGCGGAGAACATACAATAGAATTAAGATTTCCACACCAGTTACATAAGACAAAGGTTGATTTTAAATGATTCATGAGAATATTGTTTGTTTGTTTCTATATAAATATAAAATCAATTGGCCATCCCTCCAAAAATATGAAATCTTTTAATTAAAATTCAATTGTACCTTTTCTATATTTATCAAGAATTTGCTCATATTGCAATATGATGATAAATTAAAGTGTTTAAGCTCGAATGTTATATTCATAGAAAGTAATAAATAAGCGCTACTTTCATACATTCATATAATAGTTTGTTAAAAAAATAATAAGCAATATATTGTAGTGTTTTAATTGCAGGAATGAATACATACCATTTAAAGTATTCTTCTGATTTATTTTTCTAATATATTTCAAACAAAATGACTTCTTTTTTATTAATTAAATTTATTTTTTATTAACATCACAATATTTAGCTTTCAATGTTTTCGTACAATCACGTGATCAGCTTATGATTTTGCATCATTGATCTTGTATTTTTATGTTTATTCTTGATAACACTTAAAGTGAAAATGCTGTTTCACAGAGATAACTGGAATGAAAAGGAACAAGTTAGTGCTTTTTCATTGAGTAGTAACTTTCATCAATCAATACAACCCAAAAATCTGCAACGTTTTCACAGTGAGATTTCATCACATTTAGATGGACATCAAATGATATTTGAATAAGTTGCTCCTGTTCTCGAATAGATAGATTATTGTCATTGTTACTATCGAAATAACTTTTAAATGATCCAATGTAATACTTGGATTTTCTTTATTTAAGCTTTTTTTTATTTAAGTTGAACATTTCAAACGATCCTTTTCCAGCTTTAGACTTAATAACACTAATTCAATTTTGTAAATCAAATGCAGTTTTCTATGATCCCGAGAGTTAGTTCATAAAATCTGGCTAGGACCCGTTTTCTGGACAGCCACCACACTTCAGTATGCAGAAGGAGACTCAAATGAGTAGATCCCATGTTCTTGCATTACAATGCAAACAATCTTGAATTGAGAGCGTTAGTTTTTATAAAATTTACACCTTTTACCACAGTAATCAAAACCATGTTTAGTTCAGGACTCAAATCTTTGGCAGTAAACATCTCTCTATGAATAATACAGTGTGTTAAAACAATATCATTGTTTACTTTTTTACTGATTCAACTTGGCAAACCAGTTTTGTGTTCTGTAATCCGCGGCACCATCAGTGCAAAGTCCAACACGATCTTTCTTCGATCATTAACTATATTCGTTAATGGCTTTAAAAACGTCTTTGCCTATTGAAGTCTGCAACGCAGTTGAAGTCAGGAACTTGTAAGATATCTTTTTGTTGTCTTTGTCTATATATCTTACATAAACAAGTACAATAGCTTTATTGGTATTATCCGTATCTGATACATCAAGCTATATAGCAACATTTTTCTTCAATCTTCATATCTTCAATTCTCCTTGTAACGGTGTCATTGGATCAAGAGGAATATTCATCATTTTTTGAGCGTATTTATCACCTAATATTACTTAAAAAACATGGTAAAATCAACTCCTCTCTCACAATAAAGGTTTTTTTTTTGTTTTAGCAATTCTGAGAGACAGTTGATATAATACTTTGAAAGTAGCTTTATTGTGAGTTGAGTACGATTTAAGGATATTTTTAGACGTTTTCAGCTCAACTTCCTTCCGCTTAAAAAAATCTACATGTTTTGCGGCAAAATCTTTATGCTTTGTTTCAAAGTGTCGGCTTCATTACTTCATTACTAAAAACTGGATCCCAAATTTTTCAATGAATGTAAATCTTTTCTTTTAGGAACACTTTGAGTTAATTTTATGTTATCACTGGTATTATTACTAGTATAACGTAGTATCCTACATTAGTGTCCTCATTATTGTCTTCTTAACAAATTCCGACAATTTCATCTGTTTGCTCATTTTAGTCAGATACAATCATCAAGGAATAAAATTAATGCATTTGGGTTCGGCGTGAAAAAGTTACTTATTTAAACACGAAATACCAACTTTTACTTACCTTAAAATTTTAAAGATTTATTTGCACGTTATTTATTTCTGTTGTCGTACCATTTGTAAATTATGTCGGCGCTTCCAACTCTTCTCAATCTTCATAACCAAATTAGTCGCTTATTTTTATATGTAAGCGACTAATAAGTAAGTAAAGTAAATATATATAAGTAAGTATATATAAGTAAGTAAGTAAATATATATAAGTAAGTAAATAAGTGTAACTAATAATAAGCCGATTTCGATTCTCGTACATCTGGAAGATCGTTTCTAGTATTTTCTAGTCGATCTGTTGACTCAAAACGTTGGCTCCTTTTAAATCAATGGCAAAGCTACAACAGGAAATGCAATCTCGTGATAATTCCATTTATTTCCAGACAATTCGGCGGAATTCCTTTTCTCTATTTGAAATTGAAATTGCAATAAACCAATTTCGGTTGATGCATTATTTTTTGTCCTTTCAAGATTAAAATTCATTCCAAATAGTCCAGTTTCCTCTTGCTTTGTTGGGATATGGCTTTGATTAAATTTTCCTGAACATCACGAAAAACTCTTCCTTTACATGTATATTTGTTGTGAATCATGTAAAAATGAGGTTTCTGCTTACCCAAATTAATGTATTTGAATTTAATTAGCAATTTGTAGCATTTTGTAATACAAAAAATTGAAAATAATTTTGGTACAATTTGGTTGCAATTTCACCCAGCAAAAGCTCTTGAGTAATTCGGATGGATTGTATCAACTTGAGCATAATCAAGTTCTAAGACCAAATGAATTAAGTTTGGTGGTTTAGGGAAATAGAAATCAATTATTTATTTTGTTTGTTATAAAATGATGATTTTGAATAAAGCATACATGGATAAATTTTTAAGTTATTACATCAAAATGAGGAACATTAATGTCGCCTATTCATGAACAAGTTCTTTTATCTTCCTCTATAAAAAAAATGCAAGATTATGTTGAATGTTAATAAAAGATACTTTGGAGTATTTTTACATAAACTAAGTTAAGATGTAGAAAAATTGCAATTTTATGCATCATATTATTTTTTATTGTTATTTTTTTATACGTAAGATGTGGGTGAAAATAATTCCAAATTTGAAATTTTATGACAAATTGATCCATTATCAACATCTCCATAGATTGTGCTTTTATAAATACAATTTATGATGAGCCATGAATGAGGAAGACGTTGTTTGGATAATATTCGCGTCAAAACTATTAATCAACATTAATCTTTATACCACTAAGATTTGTAAATGACGAGATATGAAAAACATTGAATATTTATCACTTTTCATCATTTAACTTTTTTAAACTGATTACACTCAAATAACATTTGTGGCACATCTGGGTAATATGGCAATGTAAATTAAAATGTAATTCCATATGTGATGTGGTAAAGATGAGAAATTTTCGAGGAATTGGATGATATGTTTTGGGAATGCAAATAAATTATGTCATAATTTAAAAGTAATCATTATTATTGTAGGCTATTAGAGATATTAGGCACAGAACTATTTTTCACATTGACAATAACCAAGAATTGAACGTAAATGGAAATCCATTAAATATATTCCAAGTCGAAACATGTTGAAAAAAATAAATTTCCATTTAATACTTAATTACAAGATATTAATCTTGTTTATTTACAAATACAGTTCATGTAGATTAACTGCAACATAATCACCAATTGGATTTTTTAACTCGGACGTTTTCACACATCACCAATCTATGTATTACATTATTTCTATTAAATAATATTTTTCCTTAATTACAAAAATACATAAATTATCATCCGATAATAAATTCAGTTTTGGTTATAATTAAAACTTTACAGTAATCTTAAGAAATGCCACTTCTTACTTATTAATATTAATCATATAAAGTAAAAACCCTTATTTACTATCAGTTTTGAGCTAGATAATGTAAAGCTTGTTAAATCTACCAACACTGTAATCTTTGACAGAATTGTACTGAAGTGATGTGGTTACTGGCACCAATGTAACACTGGAAAGCCGACGCCCCCGAATGCAATATAAGCGGGTAGTACCACCACTGTAATTAAATTAAAATATAGTACATGTGATTAATTAATTATAAATAAAAAATCTATTGTCAAACATTATAAGGTTGGTTACAAGTTTTTTGCAATTTCTTTAAATAATCGGCGTAAGAAAGTTATTAACATCAAAATTCGATGTAGGATTTAAAAAAAACGTTGAAAATTAACACATATAACTGATATGTGTTGGTAAAGTTAAAAGTTGGTTACAACTTTTTTTATAATTTTCTTAAATAATCGGCGTAAGAAAGTTATTAACATCAAAATTCGATGTAGGGTTTAAAAAACTTAGAAAATTAACACACATCAGTTATTTTATATTTTTGACACTTTGTGTAAATTTTCTCTCAAACTTAAAGTGCTAACCGACTCACAAATAAGAACAAAACACTTTCTCTTAATTTCTTTTTTATTTTCTTGTAAAGTGGCATGAAGGTGAACATTAAAATAAATAAATCATCATTTTTGTACTAAGATAAAGTTAATAACAAATAAATTAATAATAAATTTATTATTAAAATCTGTTTAATGTAAGAAAATTATAATCAAATTTATGATTATATTTGTTATTAATGATAATAACCCCACTTGTAAATATTAACAATGAGTTATTATTTGCGGAAGAAAATAATTCTATATTAACTTTCTCTTATTAAATAAAATTAAAAAGAATTTAAAAAATAATGACTTCTTCGAATATTTGGTATATTTTTTTAATTCGATTAAAACAAAACTTTGAAGTCACTTCATCCGAGGTAGTAATAGCGAGGTTAACAAACTGTCCAAGGTCATTTGGTTTTTAAATAAACTCTTAAAGCTCTCTTCAATAGCAAAAAGAAGCTTATGATTTCTTGGAAATCTTTTGACTCGTCTCAATAAAGATTTTTTTAATTTAAATATTTCTTTAATAAAAATAAAATAAAATAAATTTTTATAAAACATTCGTCTTTTTCTAGCACTCTCCAACAATTGACATCAACAACGTTTCGGAATCCTTCAAAAGCAAGAAAATTGAAGCCTCAAAGTCCCGGTTCGGTTTCATCGGACTTGGTATTATGGGAACTGAAATCGTCAAGAACCTGATCAATTCCGGTCATCGTATCAACCTTTGGAACAGGTCTTCGAGAAAGGTAGGATTTGATCTTATCATTTTTTAATAATTTTTTTATATATTTTTATTTTGGTTGTTGTTAATGTTAATCAAAACATGGATTAAGAAATTGCAATATTGACACAACAATTTTATTTGCAACTTGGAATAATCGGTTTTATTGAAACTTGGAAATTTTTTATTATTTTTCCAGTTACATGGCAAATTATACTTGGAAATTGTTACGGTTTTCTCACATTTCCTCAAATTTTTTTACGAGTTATCAAAAATATCTTAATTTTAAAATATAACATTTTTTGTAATAAAAATTAATCGACTTCAATAAGAACACTGAAAACAACTGTAACCTAATAGATGGTTATTATTTTACATAAAAATGATTCACAACCAGCTCAGTTTGAATTTTCAAAGAAAGGAGAACAAATAAAATAAAATGTTGGTGGTGTTTTTAAAAAGATGAATACCAATATAGCTTCAAATACTTATAAAAATTCTTTTATTACTTATTTATTTATTTTGAATAGATTTTTTAGCCAATTTTTCCCTTTTCGAAATTAAAAAAAAATGTGTAAATATTATTATAACAATAATTTAGTGATATTCTTGCTGCAACGGAAATCTAAAAATATCTTTCTCAATTTTTTTAAATATCAGGTATTCCAAGTTTATTATTCTCTATAATGTTTGAACTACTTTATTATCTCATAAACTCTACCAGTTCGAATTTTAGCTTTGTAATTGAAATCTTTTCATTACATTGTATTAAAACATATCATATACGATGTACCTACCTGATAGGAATGATAAAAAATGCCTTATTGAAAGCAAATGAAGGAGTAAGATAGAAAAAGCTTCTTTTTAGCTTTTGAATATGCAATGAATATTTGGTTACCATCCTTATCTCATCGAGTTATCTTAACCTCTTCACTACTTCAATCGCAACATTTTTGCACTACAAAAAACATTAAAAACAAAAATATGGTCAAAGAACTTTTCAAAATTTAAAATTTTTGTTTAGGAGGTTTGAAAGTCGTTGTGAAGTATATTAATTCTTATATTAAAGTAAAAACTTAACTCAGCAAAAGTGAGAGATCTCGCATGAGATATAAAAGCATTCTCAAAGTGGTTTCGACTTCAGATTATTTCACATTGCGAGGTGTGGTTTGTAAAAGCAATTCAACAAGAATGGTACTGCTTATCATACCACTCCTAAAAAGTTCATGGTTTTCCCAGAATTTTTTCAAATTGTAGTTCAATGTTATGTTACAGATTACAGACAAATTATATTTCATACTTCTTATAAATACATATTTTTCGGTGTGTTCATGCAACATCTTGCGACTAAAACGGTTTTTGTCCTAGTCATAAGAATTGTCCAACTTTTAACTTCTTAAAGCTAAACCCCACGGTCGCAACTTAACGCATGCGTACTTTTCTTTTTCGCGCCTTTAATGGCAGTGTTTCGTTTAATTTTATAAATAAAGGTTAGGTTATTAACAATAATTTCAATCAGGGTTGTTATATTTTAAATAAAGTGAATTTAAAATTTAAAACTTGAGGTGTGTTTTGAAAGAACAGTTTTGTTAAAAAATTGGGAGGGAAATAGAACATCTCCATTATGTATGTTTATCGCCAAACCTACATTATAACTAAAACTTAATATATGATTAAAATCTAAAGCAGAACTTAAACAAAAATCGTTACTCGTTTTCGCTAGATGCACTATTTACTCCATTTAACTCTTGAAATATGCAGACTGTTTTTTCCGCCTTATCAATTCCTAATCTATTACTTAAAGTAGATCGTGTTAAGTCTTAGGAAGAAAAAATCGCTTAATATTCGCAGATGATGCTACCACATTGGATTTTAATTTTAAAGTAATTGCATCCAATTGATTGCTCAGATCAATCTGCCAGTCAAGATTTTGCATTTTGTCTGATATATACGTAGTGGTACTGTACATCCCCCTGGATAACCGCAGCCTGATTTAATATGTTTTCTTGATGCTTTAGAACAAAAGATTTCGAATTTTCCTGTCCTTATTCTCGGTGACTTTAATTTACCCGAATACGTCGTATCACCTAATAATAATAATACAATAAAGTGGGAAAACGAAGGTGTTCCATGATTTTTGTGCTTGTCTGGATCTTCATCAACTCAACCAGATACTGGACTGTGATAATCGTCTGTTGGACTTGATAGTGACTAATGCTGAACATCAACTTGAACTATTTTATGAAGATTTACTCTTTGTTCGTGAGGATCAATATCACCCTGCCTTGGGAATTAATACGAATTTATCAATGACAAATGTTAGCCTTACGAATTTTCCGTCCATGAAAAGTCGTTATGATTTCAGAAGAGCTAACTTGATGCTAACCCTGAATTATATGATCTGTTACTTAATGTTAATTGGACTTTCTTGAATGTACATGTTGTTGCTGATGATGCATTACAAGCTTTTTATACAAAGATTTATGAAATCTTGGATATATGTGTCCCAAAAAGGAGAGCTAAGGAAGTCATTTTATCCTGTATGGTTTATCCTGAGGTCAAGCGACTCTTAAAGTTGAAAGGGTATTATAGGAGGAGGTGGAGAGAAATGGTAGTGCTTATTATCAATCTGATTTAAGAGATTGAGATGTTTGTCTAAACAGAAAATTTCGGATGCGTATTTGTCATTTGCCAATAACGCCGAACGGTCACTTAACTGTAATCCATGTGAATT
This sequence comes from Onthophagus sagittarius, assembly GCA_036711965.1. NCBI lineage: Eukaryota > Metazoa > Arthropoda > Insecta > Coleoptera > Scarabaeidae > Onthophagus > Onthophagus sagittarius. The sequence continues at coordinate 35,150,530 of JASERS010000005.1, forward strand.
TTGGAAATATGTCAGACAGCAATAAACTAATTCACGGAGCATGACATCCTCTTGTATAAACTTACTAATATTATTGTTAGTTTTATTGAGTCAAGAGTTGTCGTTACCGGAAATTCGCTTTGAATCGTTTAAATATCAACGAAGACTGAATGAAGACGAATACAATCTTACCTTGTTGAACCATCGAAATCAAACAACCTTCAAAGGTCTTTCCTAAAGGAGCATAAAGTTTTTTTAATTTCTAGCAGCATGCATTCTAAAGCAATATTTGCTTTATTAAGATTCATGTCTCCCGTTATGACCCGATCTAAAGGTCAAACCAACTTCTCATAATTTGAAACTCAATGTCATTAATGCAGTATTTCAGACTGTTATAGCATGATTAAAAGGCTATTTCATCTTGTTTTGCAGTCAAGTTGAAGTTTCACAAGTTCACATATTTTTGAAGAACTTCGTTTCTTGTTGGAGATTTTCGGTACTTTCTAACCATCATTGATCAACGACATATTAATTCCAAATTCGCAAAAATTGGTTATTATAGGAACAATCCCGATATCCCGAAATTGTAATCCCTAATTCAAGCTCATTTTCACACAACAATTTTCTTTTTATTCATATTAAATTATGTTAGAATGTGTTAGAAACAAAATAACAAAACGGTTTCACTCCAGATTTCTTTTTGTATTTCTAATTTGGCTCGACTGCTTATTTGTTCATATTTGCTTTAATGTGCTGTGCACATACATATTGCACGAACCAATAATTTTCCTTACAACTAAAGCCAACACAAACGGTTAAGACTATGATTACGACTAAAATTAAAACGCGTGGTTTCAGAATTGCACGGCACTAAGTTAATACAAACATACGTATCATATTAATTTATTATCGAGATATTGAGAAGTTAATTCATTTAACAATAAAACATTCAGAGTAACTATTCAAAGTGCCCACCGTTTTGTTGAATGCAGCATTTATGATTGCTCTGGCACGGCTTAGAACATCGTGACGAACCCTCATAGTAGCTGCTGCTTCTTCGATGCGATTTCTTAACTTTTTTTGCGTGGCAGTAGACCTAGAATAATAAAAATAATCTAACGGCGTTAGATCTGCAGATCGTGGTGGCCATTTAACAGGTCCATTTCGGCCAATCCATCGGTTACCATATGCTGTGTTTGAATAATCGATGACAAAAATGAACAGGAGCACTGTCAGGCATAAACCACATCCCCTATCTGTTGGCAATCGGAATACCTTCTAGAAACTCATACAGATTATGTTGCAAAAAATTCATGTAAGATATTCCTGAAAGCTTTGTTGGTAAAAGGAAAGGGCCGATGAGATTATCACTAAGAAGACCACACCAGACATTTAATGAAAAGGTATGTTGGTAATGCATAATAGCAGTCGTATGAGAGTTTTCGTCGCTCCAAGTATGAATGTTTCGAAAATCAGTAATTCCATTTCCGGTGAAGCAAAATTCAGCGGTAACTAGCAAGCAGCTCAGAAAGTTAGGATCTCGTGTGCATTGGCAGAAATTATCTGATCTCGTATGATCTCATATCCATATCACGTAACGTGATATGGATACAATTGTTGCTCGTGTTATGTCCGCCATGCGCTTGCAGATGAAACATTGAAACGATGTGATAATTTTCTTGTGCTAGTAGTAGGATATAGCTGAGCAGCATTGAGTATCCCTTCTTCAACTTTAGCAGTTTGTCGAAATCTTTGTCGACCAGCGTTTTGTCGTTGTGGTTTTAGACGTCTTTATTTTATATGCAAATTTTCCGCCCATGAAAAGTCGTTATGATTTCAGAAGAGCTAACTTCCCTGAATTATATGATCTGTTACTTAATGTTGATTGGACTTTCTTGAATGTACATGTTGTTGCTGATGATGCATTACAAGCTTTTTATACAAAGATTTATGAAATCTTGGATATATGTGGCCTAAAAAGGAGAGCTAAGGAAGTCATTTTATCCTGTATGGTGATATGTATACAATTGTTGCTCGTGTAATGTTCGCCATGCGCTTGCAGATGAAACATTGAAACGATGTGATAATTTTCTTGTACTAGTAGTAGGATATAGCTGAACAGCATTGAGTATCCCTTCTTCAACTTTAGCAGTTCGTCGATATTTTTGTCGATCAGCGTTTTGTCGTTGTGGTTTTAGACGTCTTTCAATGGCTTCAAACATTTTCCGATTTGGTATCTTCCTAGTTGGAAACGTTTCATGATATTTTCGAACAGCAGCAACGCCATTTTTATGTACCCCGCCATAAATTAAAACTATGTTTGTTCTTTAAAAGTGAATAAATTTGTGTTGTCTCCCATGATATACAAAATGCAAGCCTTCTTATTAACTCATACGAAAACGTGCAGAAATAGTAAAACAGGTTACTTATTTAATACTAATCATTAATTTTTATTCTGTATTTGTTTAATCATCTATCAAACACTAAAGCGCTTTGCAATTGCAATCCACGTCAATCTGATTAAATACAAGACATTTAGATATTTATCTTTAACTTTTCAATATATCGATAAAAAATTAATTTAAGACTTATGTTTATATAAGCTCTCTTGTTTATTTCGTGTTGGAGAAAGTATCCCTAAAATAATGCCGTGCAATTCTGAAACACCCTGTATATCCTAATACATTCCATTGGATTCTAGTTCCAATAAATTTTATTAATAAAGATTAAATCTATTTTTGCTATATGATGATTCAACACCACTACATTTTCAGAACTTTCTACTATCTCCATCAATCCTGCCTCAACAATTTATAATTTTCTTCAATTAAAAATTACCCATTCGAAATAATTCTGCATTATTTTGACATAAAACGTCTGATAAGAAACATTTAGCAGCCGAAATTGATATTCTTTCCACACCTTGCTTCATCTTACTCCATAATTGGAACTACATTCTCATTTTGCAGACTTGAGTCATTAGTAGTCATATAACGTTGATCTTCTTTAGAAGAAGTCAGATTGATCCCATTTAATGCTTCAAAAATATATTTCAGGTTAATTCTTCAATCTACAATTATTGCTGGTTTTAATTCTCCGGGTTGATTGAAATGTTCGAAATTAAACATTATATACAAAATTTTCCTCCAACAAGCATGTGTTGTTAACATAACTCCACTAATCACATTATACTCTATTATAGCGGCGTTTAAAAATGATTTGCATCATATAAATATTTTACTATTGCACATAGTCTAACTTTATATTAACAAACATTTATATTACGTCAATTAAATTTAGTCGAAATTACAACAAATTCAGTAAATTTAACTTTTTTAAGTAATCGCTTGCAAAACGATTTTTAGTCACTCTTATGATTCGTAAATCAAAAATTTTTAATATCATTTAAATTTTTTTTGCAAATTCCTTCAATATTAATCATTTGGATAAAAGGAAATAAAATTGCAATTTTGATTTATTTATTAATGTATTTATAATTAAGTTCACCAGTTTTTTTTTTCACCAGTTGACACACAAATATTTACATTTAACAGGAAAAAATATCGTTTTTTTTAAATATTTTTTTTTTAAGAAAAATAGCTATATAAAGATATTTTTTGTTTCATTTTTAAAAGAGTTCTTTAGTACCCGCTTATTTCTAATTCATCTTATCTTTGCATATTTACGTTCGTTCAAAATATACTTATACCGCAAAACTTCCAATCGTTTTCTTATTCTTTCTTCACAATTTTTAATTTAATTACATCCTTGTATACAATAGAAGCGGATTTAGACTAGCAACAAGAAGATTTTATTTTAGAAAACCTTAGCGAGGTTATCTCCGAGTTATTAGTTAATTTCCGTAATAATCTTTTACTCCAACGAAAAGAAAGTTAGAATTACTACAATAATTATTTTTTAACCACTAAAGATATTCATGATTTTAAGATTCTTTTTCTTCATAATTTTCATAGAAAACAAAAAAAAAATTTTTTTTAATTAAAAAAAATCAAAATCTTGAATATCCATTCTTATTTTTTGTTACATCTAAAAACGGTTATAACGCAAGAAAGTAATAAGTATCAACATTTTAGATTTAAATTTATTATTACAGCTAAATTTTCTTTTTGTTGAATTAATCGGAAAAAAATTGGAAGGGTTACGATTTTATCAGTCTAATTCACAGAATAAAGAGATAATAATAATAAGTGGGTTAATGATAATTTTTCTTATTTTTTTTTTGTTTGGAATGTATTTCATGCGGGAAAATATTGTTAGATTTTAAATCTATTCTTACAGGTATATTAAAGTAATTAACTACAACTATTTCTTTGTTTTAATTTTAATAATAGAGACACATTTACGGGTTTTATGGAAAGTGAATTATCGGGACGAATATCTATTATATACGATTTTACCGGCCTTTATTCTGTGATATGTCGTCGGTTTATAGTGATTCAAATAAGTACCGTTATTTCTTTTTTAGGTTGTTATTGTTGGTTTAATTATCCGGTGGGAGTTGTTTTTTCCTCATTTTTTTTTTTTAATGGGAGGAGGAAAAAGCAAGAATTTTTTTCGCGGATGTAGCTCTTTTATTAATTTTTTTCTTCAAAAATTTATTTATCACAGCGCTCAAAGCCTGATTCGCAAACCATTTTCTTGCATTCTCCCCCTCTTTTTAATTAATTTATTTTTATTCTTGGCACAATTATAAAAGAAGTTTTATAACGCAACAATGAATTTATTTGTTTCGTTTTGTTTATTACTTACATTTTTTTTTCTTACTTTTCTTCTTATAGAGTCGTTTCTAATTTTTCATTTTCCACCTTCGCGATTTCCACCGATGTTGTTAACTCGGGTAAACTAGCACTTTGATGTATGAAATCGTTTTTGTTATTAATAGTCGCGCACTCTTCCATGGTTCCTCTTATTTTCGGAATATCTTCGGTGGTGACCGCGTTCTTCGACGTGGACGGCCTAACGTCGTAAGCCTCCGGTTTATTCTCGATGTAATTAATATGAACTCCGGCCAAAACGTCTCCAGCCGGGGTTTGTCTCGAAGCAACCGACCTCTCCGTGGGCGTATAATACAAAGATAATTTGCTTTGGTTCATATCCGACTCCCGCGATGTTATCGGATCTTCGATTTCCGTTAACTTCTCGATTTTCGTTTTAATATACATGTCTAAACTTTCGATGTCGTTCATATCGAAGACTATCGATTCCGCCCTTCCGCACGTCCCAGCTCGGCAATTTTCAAAATACAGACTTGGCAGGTTCTCCAAGACTTTATTTAACGTTTGCTGTTGGTACTTGTAAGTTTCGCGTAATTGAAGGACTTTATGGGCGCTAAATTTCCGGATTTTGTTCCGTTGGAAAATGTAGTTTTCCCTCACCCAGTTCAATTGACTCGTCGAATAATCGCGCACCTTTCGAATCTGGAAATAAACATCAAATTAATTTAGGCGATAATAAACCTTGAAGTTATAAAAAGCATTTATCAAAAATCTTGAGAAAAAAACACTTTCATTATCATTAATTAAAAATAAACGCTTAACTTGCTGACGTTTCAAGTGGCTTTTTAATCGTTCTGTAAACGTTGTAAATTTTTATATATAATAAATTGCGTTAAAAATCAAAAAAAATATAATCACCTGATCATAATATTGATCTCGAAGTGCCGTTAAATGCTGAGTTCCTATATCCCTGATATCTTTTAGATGCTTCGTTTGAGTTTGATAACTCCCCTGAATCCATTCCATTTGTTGGGTGCAATTATCCTTGATTCTATTCACCTAATAATTAAGTTGATCATAAATAACTTACTCAATAAAAAATAATCATAACATACCTGCAAAGTATAATTTTCGCGTAATTTCTCTAATTGTTGTGATTTATACTGTTCGATGTTATCCAACATGGCGTAAATTTGTCGAGCTCGCGGTGAAACTCGATCCCTTTTGCAAAAACTGCAGCAATTGTTGAGAATTCCCAATCTAAAATTGTATAGTAATAATATAAATTTTTTTAACAAATTGATTCTTACTTGTTTAATATATATCTGAGGAATTGTACTAAAAGCGTTAATCCTAAAAATCCGGCAGCGCAATAAAATCCCACTAAAATGCTGTAAAGCCGAATATTATTCCAATCGGTTGGATCAATATGAAGGAGAACATCTCGCGTTGTATTCGCAATTGGGTTACTGGCGTAACACCGGTATCTACCGCAATCTTCTCTCGTGACGTTTTGAATGTACAAAGTTCCGTTGTCCAAGACTTGGATTCTTGGTGGTATCTGTCTTAGAGGAATTTCGTTTTGATCGTGCGCGTGAGGATGTTTGCGAAAAACATCTGGAATACTAGGATCCGGATTCCAATGATAAACCTCTCTTTTCGGTGTCACCCACGTGATTGATGGTGGAGGATTTGCCATGTATTTACATTCTAATAAAGCGTTCGTTTTCAAGCGATATTGTTTCGTAGGCGTTTTGTACATAATGATAGGTCCCGTACAATTTAAATGTTGCAACGGAGTTATCATATCATCCGGATAGGAATGCGGACCACACCTCAACTCAGAAAATTCAACTAAATTCCTTCTTTCTTCCACCCAAGGCGCAAACCAAAACATCCTACAATCGCATGCCCAATGATTATCAGAAATGTCTAACTTTTTGATTTTGGTTAAGTTGGATAATGACAGAGGTAAAAACGTCAATTGATTGCCGCTGATGTTTAACGTTTCGATTAATGGCGTATCGTCAAAAACGTACGTTTCGATTTCTTTTAGGAACTCGTTGTCTCTAATGTACAAGTGCCGTAAGTGTGGCAATCCGAGTAATTCGGTGTTATGAATAGTTTCAATTTGAGTGTTATCCAAAGTGAGCGAGATTATTCGTTGGCTAAAATGAAACAGGCCGAAGGTCAACTGCTTGAGTTTGTTGTCGCTCAGATTTAGGTGAGTTAGACTTTGTAGACTCCTGAACGTTCCTCTCGCCAAATCTACAATCGGGTTACCGGCCAAATTTAAATATTCCAATTTATTTAACGAATCGAAAAGACCTTTCGCTATAGACGTCAACGAATTGTTAGACAGATCCAAGCGTTTTAAGTCGATTAAATCTTCCAATGCGTTTGAAGGAAGTTTCGCTATTTTGTTGTTATTCAAGTAAAGCTCTTCGATGTATTTGTTGAATTTGAAGAAATGATCCAAAATTGTGACTATGTAGTTGTGAGATATATCGAGGATCTTTAAATCTCTTAGCGGGTGGAATACTTGGAAGGGCATCGCTCGAAGCTCGTTGTGTGACAAATAGAGATGAGTTAGGGAGAGATTCGAAAAAACGTGGCGCGGAAGATCGTTGATTTTATTGTGTGAGACATCGAGGATTTTTAAGGTTGCAAAATTTTTTAACGCATCGTTTCGCAAAACGATTTCGTTACCCGACACATTTAAACTTTCTAAATTTTCACCATTTTTAATAGATCGATTCAAATCGGTTAGGTTACTTTCCGTCCAGGATAAGTGCCTAATATGTTCTACATTTAAAAAGTCGTTTTCTGCTTGGTGCTTGTAGCACCAAACGTTTGTGCCATTTTTGTTACATCCCGTCGTTATTCTACCATGCCTGTTATGACTTATGACGATTGTTGGTGTCACAAGTACCAGGATAAGAAAGGTAACGCCGGCATATGTCAGCCGGAAATGATCCATCTTCTACTAGGCATGGTGGCAAAAAAATCCTTTTAACCTAACCCACAAAGAAATAATAAACATTATATAAAAAACAAGTCTTTAAGTAGAGTGGTCATACAAACAACGGTAATAATAATAATAATCAGTTACGTCAAGCATACTACTTTAATATTCTAAAAAAATACTTTTTTTTCGCACACTATTTTCTTATTTATTTCTTAACAAAACACTTACCGATTCGGCTCGTGGCCATTTTAGAAAAACCGTTTTTTTTCCTTTTAAAAAGTCGTTTTCGTTTATTCAATATTTTTGGTTTGATTTTTCGATGCGCGCGCGCGAGTTTATTTATTTTTTTTGGATTGGTGTTTCAATGATTTGAGAGCACGACGTGGTAATGAAAAAAACGCGGAAAATGATATAGAATAATACAGAATAATGTAGTAAAACGGGCGAGGATACGTATCGAACGGAAACCGAATGTGCACTGTAGAACACACAGCTGCTCGGGAAGTGGGGAGTAGACTGGGCTCGTCCATGTAAGAAAATTGTAGGGGAGTCCGCGTTGTCGATAGCTTTCGTTTTTAGTAACAATTGAACGACTACTCAGATAATCAACTGTTTTTTAAGGTTTCTTTTGTTTTTTTTTAAATCGTACAGCCTTAATCTCAGCAATCTTATAAAAAAATCTAATCGATTAATCGAAATAATCTTATTAAATGATTTGATAATAAATTAAAACAAAAAATATTTTATTATTTATCTTATTTATCCTTCGTTAACAATTTTTAAATAGTTCATTAAAAATTTGCAGCGTAAGCCGTTGAAACACAGCGCGATCGATAAAGTCAGAATATCAGTCGGCAACCAGGACACAGCAACGCCATCTACACCATCACGTGTCGTTTCGTTGCGTCACCTCGCCAGCGTAATCTTTTAGTAGCGTTAAACGACGTTATCACTCTTTTTTTTGTGATTCTTCAGTAGCTGCTCATTCAAGCACAAATATATATAGCGCGTCCCAAAAGTTCAATTTTTTTCTTTTCAATCAAAAATTCTAATTTAGAGATTTTCTTATTTATCTTATTTCTATTTTAAAATGCCCAAAGAAAGTTTTTAAAATGTAACCGTAGTGTTATGAAAACTTTTATATTTTGGCTGCGCAGAACTCTAAAAATATCCCTTTCAAGTTTTGGTTCGGGTTTTATGCGCGCAAAACGAACTTGAAACTTTTAATTTTATCTGACCTTTCTTTTGATCAATTCTTTCAGTAATTAACGGTAATTTCGTTGAGGTATTCCGTGATATTCTTTTCATGCTAAATTGAATTTATCAAAAACAAAGGCGAAATGTTTCATCAAGTTTTTCGAATAACTTTGTGTTTGCGTGTATTTAAGATGTTTTTCATTCCATTTAGTTTTTTGGCATGGTAGGAATTCAAAATAATTTTTCAAATTTTAAGTGTACATAGAATATTGAATTGTCTGAAAAATTTTAATGCGTCTCCAAATTGTAAGGGTTCTTGAAATGTGTGTCATGTTTATAAAGGTGTCCCGAAAAGAAATATAATTTTAAGAAATCAATTTTAAATGCTCTTAAACTTTAAAAATAAATTACGTCTTTTATAAGGGTAATTGAAGAGTTAACTTGGTTAAAAAAAAATAACAGACTTTAAAAAGATTCACGATTTATTTATTTATCAGTAGAAGGCATGTTTTGAAGTAATATTCATGTCTATCCGCTATGAGTAAGTGCTAAGTCTTTCACCATTACTACTTAACAATTAGCAAAACTTTTTATTGATCGTGTGAATCAAAAGTGTTAATTAAATAATTCTTTTCGGGGCTCGCTGTATATGAATAAAACAACCGAGCTGTATCAAGTGAATATCATCAGCTCAATAGTTATCATACAAAATATGGCTTGTTATTTAAGTTATATTGGTATCTAAATTTTATATACATCGCACTTCATGAATGACGGAAATGGGTCACTGACATTTTATAGTATATAAGAGTATAAGATGTTCCATAAGTTAATACCAAAAGTCCCCATAAAACAAAAGTTATTGTAGATTTATAGAAATGAGTTATCATATAAAGGAAGTATGAACAACTAAAATATACAGTGAAATAGACCACAACTTCGTTATTTTAAATGAAATACTATAGTTTTTATAACACCTTTTAATTACATACCAAAAAATAAGAGGATTTTGGTGACAGATTTTAAGTTCTCTTTGGCAGTTATCAATGTTATTTTTTAATTCATATTTCTCGACCACTGTAGAAGTAACAAAGTTAAAGATTTGTGTAAATACGCTTTAAATGGTCACAAATGAAAGGTAATTAGTTGTAAATTTTTATCTTATACAGGTGGTCATAAATTTAATTACATAAAATACCAAAAATTGTTTTTATTTGTTATTGGTTTGGTTATGGAATTTTGATGTTTGTATTGTTGTTATTGTTGACTTATTTTTTTACTTGTATTAAAATGTGTAATAAAAACTGTAGCATTCCATTTAATATAACGAAGTTATGGTCTACTTTCGGCAAATCCGAAATGGCAACTATCTTGAAAATGCTTTAGATCGAAAGATCGGGATGAAGAACAGTTCCAAAAAAAAAGGTGTTGCTGATATTTTGGAGGTTACTGTATATGACTTGTAATGTTTGAATGTCGTATTCAAACGTCCTTTGTTTGCTCCCCAGACATTTCCAAAAATCCATGCCTTTTTCTTTGAAATTGTTTGTATACTTAATACAGAATATAAAGCCACTTCTCATAGATTTTCGACTACCGGTTTTTTTTTAAATTGACTGGAAAGATTATTTTGGGAATTACACTATCTCATTCTAAAGATTTTCAGAGAACTTCCATTGATATGCCCATTATTTATATCCATTGATTTTTCTCCAAATGCGACTATTGTATTATTGTAACTTTTCTTATACTGGGTCCTGGAACAATACGTGACGCATCCATGGCTCATATACCAATTTACTTAGGAATTTCTTTCAAACGCAGACGTGTATTATACAGGGTGATTCAAAATAACCCGCTGACAGACTTCTAGAGAAGGTAATACATGAAAAACTTTCTTAAATTTCTTTAAAACTAAACATTACTTTTAATAAAAAAGCCTTTTTTTTTTTAATTTTTCTACGCCACTGCTACTTTGGTTAAACAGGCAGTGTTTTTGTGTAAAATCATCAATTATCTATCAAATTAGGTCTTACAAAACTTTATGATTATAACAATAATTTTTAAGAAAAACAAGTTTGAAGAAAATTTGTGAATTAAATGTCTGTAAATTTAATGTCTGTGAATCATCACAGTCATCTGTATAGGCAATACTTGACGAGCAACATTTTGCATCATTTTTAACATTTATTACCGCAATATTACCCATCAAAAGACTAGAGTGGTCATATGGCTGCTTGGAAAACTGTAAATTACTCAAAAACTGTTGTTTTTATAAAAACATTTGAGAGATAATTGATGACATTTTACACAAAAATTCTGCCCGTTTGATAAAATTAGTAGTGGTGTAAAGAATGTTTTTAAAAAGCATTCTTTTATTGCAGATAATGTTTAATTTTAAAGAAATTTTAGCCCCCTATATTTCCTAAGAGAAACTTTTGCATATATGTTAATCAAGATATTTAGTTTAAGAAACTTCTTGTCTATAAAAATTTTATTGCTACCGGTTTCCATTTTTACATCATCATTAGCCAATTTAATTGCAACGAAACCAACTCTTCGTTGGTGCAACGAAACCAACGAAGAAACAAGGAAGATTATCAAAGAACCACATGTTCCTTGTTTTTTCGTTAGTTTCATTGCAATTAAATTGGCTGATGATGTAAAAATCGAAACCGGTACCAATAAAATTATTATAAGCATCTAAGAAGTTTCTAAACTTAAATATCTTCCATTATATTTTAAAACTTACAATATATGGATTCGTGCAATTATTGTCATGTATACTAAGAGTATTCATCTTAATTTTCCATGTATTATCTATCTACCCTAGAAGTCCGTGACCAGTTTTTTGAATCACTCTGTAGATACAAGTGTATTTCTGGAAATTATTTTCGTATATACAGGCATGAAAAATACAGGCTGTTTATTTAAAATAAAGTTCCATAACTTTATTGCGTAAAGTAACTGTATATTATCGAATGAGCATCAGCAAACCAAGTGTCGCTTTGTTTATCGATATACCAAATTGGAATCTTAAATATTTAATAATAATGTTGATTTCGGATTTTAAGTGATCCCATGATTTATCAAAAATTTTCAAAATAAGGTTAATATACTTGGCAACTTTGCATTCAAAATTTGGAAAAAAGATATGCAATTGTAGCACTTAAAGCTGCTAATCAGTATATGTAGAAAAATGTAGGGTGTTCCATTTAAAAATGTACATATTATGTTATCTTTTTTTTGACCATCCCGTATATGCGATAATATTTTCCAGAAATACACTCATAATACAGGATGTTACTGTAAATAACGATTGGTGTAATAATTGTTTATCTAAACTCATAAACGACTAAGATATCGACCTTCAAAGTTAAGAAATTTTCTTAATTATTCTTAATATTTTCTTAATTATTATCAAAATGGTTTGTCTTAGAGCCGCTTGAATAATATACCGATAAATCTGTCTGACAACTATCCGGCCGATAATCTTATCGGGACGATAAAAATATTCAGCGTTGTACAAATTGTTTTTATCGGGAGGATTGCTATCGGCTAAATAAAAAGCGGTTGGTAGACACTTTGGCTCTATACCCAGTAGTAATTTGTGTAGGAGAGTTGGTAACACTAACATCATTATTTGTAATTTTTATTATAACATTTTTGACAATAACAATAATTGAGTTACAATGTTGAAGTTGAACGTAACGGCAGTAAGTTTGAAATGTTCGATAATGTATAAATAAAAGAAAGGAAATGAAAATTAGAATACAACCTAATCACATGGAACAGGGAAATGAAACCGATTTTTTGACGATTTCAATTAATAAAAAAGGAGGTCTATTTAGACGAATTGCGGATAGGTTGGAAGTTCTCACAAATGTAATACTACTATAATATATTGAAGATTGATATATTTCAGCTCTTGTGTACGTTTAATTTTTCAGCCTTGCATAATTATTCAACTACAACAAAGATTCACGATAGACAAAGTTTTTTAGGTGTTTTTGTTATAAAAACAACCTTGACAACATAGATATCTAGCGGATAACTGTCTTACCGGCACCTCTAGGTACCCGATAAGTTATCGTGCCGATAATCCCCTCATTTTTTCAATTATTTTAAACATATGTTTAAAAATCATAATCAACTGACTTAGTTTCCTGAGGATAGCCAATGAAGCCGAAACCGGTTGAAACTAAAAAATAAAAACATCAAATTTCATTGCTAAAGTACAAAACAATATCTTCGTTATTATTTTAAATACAATCCTACAATAACATTTACGATGATCAACAGAAATCAAAACAACAAGATTATCACCTCGACAAAAATTAAGGATATTTTTGTAATACATTGTATATACAGTAAAAACTAACTTCTCGCAAAGATAGTGCTAGCGGAAAGTTTATCGACATATTGTACAACCAGCCCTTAGAAAGACAAAAATTCTTAAACAGAGCAATGTTGCCATGAGAAATTGTTTAATATCACTTTTGAAAACATGCAACCATGAAATCAATGCTATACAGGGGGTGTTCATAAAGGTTACTTTCTTAAAACTTTTTTATTATGTCCTTAACCCTTAAATTTTCCAACTGATTCTAAAAGCATATTTAACCTTGTTTTTAGAAATACGTAAGAATCGTAGCCTTCTATGAAAACAAAATGTGATTAAAGCAGTAAAATAATTGTTAAATTATTACCGAAAGTAACAAATAATTACAGTTTTTGAATATGCTTTCTAATATTAGAAGAATGTTTATGCAATGTTAATGCAGCGACGAGACAATATTGGGAAATATTTCCCAACCGCAGACATCCTGATACAAAAGGAATTTGAAATATCAAAAGACGTTTACGGGAGATACGAAATTTAAGACCCGATCTAAAAGAAAACACTTTAGATTTTCTGACGAAGGATAATATTACTGGTATTGTTGAAACCAACAGTTTAGATATTTCGAAATATCTAAAAGTTCGGGTTGTCGTGTCCTACATAAACTGTAATTATATCCGTTCCATTTATCGACAATACAGGAATAAAAAATTGTGGATAATAATCCACAATTAACCAGTTTATTAACTGGTTTCCACAGTTAATAAACTGCTAGCACTGATTTGTCTACTTTCTTTTCAAAGTCGTCTACACTTAACTAAAATTTCTTAAAAACAAGCTTGAATGTTTTTGAATATAACTCGAAAAGTATGTGTCCAGTCGTCCTTTGAAATGTTTTCAAAGAGTGAAAAAATGTTTATAATAAAATAGGTTTTTAGAATTTGGAAAATTTAAGGGTTAATAATCTAACAAAAAAGTTTTTAGGAAATAATCTTTGTAAACAGCCTGTATAGTATTGATCCCGTGATCGCATATTTTCAAAAGTGATCTTACACGATTTACAATTTACATTCATGAGAAATACTCATTCATTATTACAGAAATTGAACATTGCTCCGGCTACCAAATTTTATCTTTCTTAGACAAACCTTATTGAAAATATTTTAAAAAATGTTTACAAATTTCTTAACTTTGGAGACGTTTATGGGTTTAGATCAAACATTTTTACTCCAATCGTTTTTATTTTATTTCTAGTATTTGTTCCTGTATATAGTACAAGTCTGCGTTTGAAAAAGATCCTAATTTAATAGGCATAGGAGCTATGGATGCCTGATGCATTGTTATAAGACCCTATATACTGTTTGGCAAGTTTATTTTGGCCGGTCAGTTCTGTAGAAGGATTACGATGGCAAATCGTCAAAGTGAGACACCAACAGTATGTATAATGCTCGTCAAAAGTTCAGCATATACACTATAATATGTATAACAGAATCTCATAAACACACTATAACCTTAATTTAAGTATTTTGAAGACATTATTTCCCGTGATTGAAAACATAATGTCTGAAAATATAAAATAATTTTTAACTATGGAATGTTTCGAACACGGATACTTTTGTTGATTCCTGTATGCTAAAACCACCTTTTTCTATCCAACCTTGACCGGACAAAATAGATTTACCAAGCTATATACAAATTCTATAAACTGAACTTTATTCTTATAATTAACTAAAATTAATTTTCTGCGCTCCATGCGCCTTTCATATTATAATTTTAATTAATATTTCTAAAAATTTCAATTCAAATTTTGCAATTTTTCTTAAATCCGAATTACCCAATATTATCGCGTTGATCTTCTTTAAAATCACCATCTCCATACTGGATAATCCGGTATTTCATTTGTAACAAGCTGCTTTTCACATTTATTGATTTTATCCTTTCATCAAAAAATGGTCCAGTTCATCGTGGGATGTTGATGATTTATCCCATATTACCTTCCTGTATATTATCAGTCTTTATTAGCGCTAATACGTTAGTTCATTTTACTTTCATCACCCATAACGTTTATAATAGATGATGTATAAATAAAATCGTTATTTTAATATAGTTACTAATAATTACAATATTAACAAAAGAGATAGTTAAAGGTGTACGAGGCGTGAATAAAGCTTAACTTAATTGAAGGGCTGAGAGAAACATTTTCATTAGCTAATCTATTATTGTCCTCTTTTAACATTGGCAAACGATTTGTGTCTTGGTTAACATCTGTTTGGAATGTTTATTGGTAAACACGCACACATGTCACATTCTTAATCGTTTCTTGTATAAAAATGTTTGTTAAAAAATATTAGGATTGTAGATGTTTTTATATAATGTGCTATATCATGGACTTATAAATATTTGAGTAGTAAAGTCACATCTTTATAAGAACTAATTATCTGGTATGGTTTACTTCATTGATGAATTCTTCGCAGGCAATTTCGTGTATAACATATAACAGAAAAATGTTATTTTGCAAAGCTTTTTTATACTCACGATTAAATCTTCGAAAAAGAAGTGTTCGATTTAACTTTTTGGTTCAAAATCATTGCTACAAATATTTAGGTAAAAATGAAATTTTTTAGTTCATTTCAAAGGTGTTTAATTAGATACAAAAATAATACAACAGTTTGAAAAGTTGGTTAGACTTCAAAAGCTTCGTTACAAGTTAACGTGACAACCAATTACGTCACGTAACGTCCTTTTCTACCTGATAAACGATAACGACCACAATGTTGCTGGCAAAGCCAAGGGCTTTGATGTTGCTCTAGCGTACAGTATATACATTCTCGTTGCAAACTCTCCCTGGTCCTTTGGAAAAGACTTTATTACCTAAAAAATATTGCTCTCTTTACCACGTTTGATAATTAAAGATACTTTTTTAACATTTGTAACATAAAAAGTTTGTGTTGTTGAAAATTAAAATTAAAAATGTTTACTTACGATTATAATTCATTTCTTCAGTTTTAAATTATTGGTACAGGGACATAAAAGAAACATTGAAAAAAATAAAAAAATAATATAGCACTAACAAACTCAGTTACAAGAACGAAACTAGCAAACTCAAACATGATCGAAATTTTAATGTACTCCCAAGCAAAGTGGTTTGAATATTACTGAATGACTTTGCAATTAAGCGCGAGTATTTGTTATATCTTCATTTTGCCTTTATATCAATGTCACAGGTCGCGAAAAAGTCAGATATAATCAAATCGTTCGGGGTTTCGTGGGATACATTTTTTAATTGCATTTATCTATAAAATTATCTTTAAAACATTTTTTATAGTCAAAACATATTTTTTAATGGATTTTGATTGATGACTTTAGTTTAAACGCGATCGCGTTTTAATTTTAAAAAAATATAAGATGATTTTTATAGCCAATTTACGACGAAATAAATTTGACTATTAACTATATGATTAACTACAAACGCAGCTGTTCAAACGGCATAGTCGGTTAGAAATTGCTCGGGAATGTAATTTATCAATTGTGTTAGGTGAGTGCCAAGAAAGAACACGTGCTTTGGCTTGGTGGAGTTCTATTTGAATATTTTAAAACGACTCGTAGTATCCGTTTAGAGATATGTTTGGAAACAATTTTTAAATTGATAAAACTTTCAAAGCAAATTTTGTTGCGATTATTTTTTTAGGAAGAAATTTGTTTCAATTTGTTTTATTTATCGGTTTTATAATCAGTTACGCATTAAATATCGATTTCATTAGTAACACTATTTATTTTTGTTAAAAAAATATCAAAAAAACGGAGGCGCATTAAAGACGTGATGAAATAAAAACGCAACGTAATGAAATTTTTCTATTACATAACTTCTTATTATTGCTTACTTCAGCAATCCGAAGTTGCTTAAGAAAGCGTTTTGATTAAAACGCATCACTTTGCCGTTTAAAATTGGATTATAAAACGTTTTTGTAAAAAGAAATAGCGAAAGAAAAAGAAATCCTTGGTTCTATTTACTTTGGTAGGTTTTATCAATACATTCGTTGACGTAGGGATCCAGAATATAAATAACTTGGAGAACATCCCCCACTTTAAAGATCTATAAATAGATAAAAATCTCATTAACCCAAAAGATGTGTCGGCGGTGTTTAAAACAAAATGAGTTTGTATGGAAGATTTTGTTTCTTAGTTTTTTAAAAACCATTTATTTGCAAATATTATTGTCCTAAACATTTTGATTAATTTATCAACAAGATAATAACAAGGATGTAAACTGTGATCATAATTTGTTTACTTATGGAGGTCGATTTGAAAATGTTTACATCGAAGATTAATATCCCGTGTAAACAAAAATGGGTTCAATCAAAATTTTAAATGATTTAATGAGTCATGTATCAATACAAACAGTATGTTAAGCTTTTAAATGAGGAGACCACCGCATTTTAGTTGACGGCCAATGTAAGCCAACCTAAATAAGAGCTTTCCGGATGGTTAGGGGGCCCGGGTAGATTTACGACTGTCTTCTAGGTCCACTCACTCACTGGAACTAATTTTTTTGAGTTTTTGCGTGTCTGCATGTCTTATATATTTAATTATGTTAAAAGAAAATATATGACATGGATTTTCCTCTCTATGAACATTATCTGAAAATGCCTGAAAACCTGTATAGATAATTTTAAAAAATCGAAGAAAATTTTACAAGTTTTTTTGAAACCTTGATAAACTTTATTAATTCTCTGGAATTCAAAGTTTGAGGTATCTTAAATTCAGGTAATCCAACTAAGTTGTAATATTTAGCATTAACATGTCTCGTTTGAGTTGGATTGGATTATCAATCTTTATATTATAACTAAACTTGAATTTGAAAAATTTAAGAAAATTTTTTTGAATCTTATTATGTTGTTTTAGAATTGTAGGAAAGTAAATTTGACTTGTTCGTCTCTTCATTTCCCATAACTCAATACAAAATAAGAACTGTTGCAAACAAATATTATATATGATGTGGAAAATATTGAATTCACAACACTCTCTAAATGAAGTGCTTATTCGTACTCACGCACTTTACCGACACAGATGTTCAAATGACAACATTGAATGAATTTATAATGGCCAACACATGTTCAGCTTTCTTTTTATCCTGTTTTCTATGTCATTCCTTTATTAGAAAGATTACGTTATAACCAGTAATGGGCGACAGTTAAATACCCGGTGGGTAGGTATTTATAAATTAAATAAATGAATATATCTTTTAGTACGAATCTATTAATTTATTCATAAAGAAATAAAAATATCAGTTTGTGTAGTTAGTAAAGAAAAGTATAAAAATGTCAAAAGTTGCGAAATTGCTTTCAATTACTAATTGGAGCATCTACTTTCCGAAAATGTGAAGTAAATTTTGAAATATCTCAATTAGTTCTTGAGATATAAGCTGCTGAACTTAATTGGAATTTTTTCAATATTTTGAGTAAGTTTAAAAATTCACGAAATATCGATTTATTTGAAAGATTGTTACGAAATTGCTTTTTATTACTACCTGGAGCATTTACTTTCCGAAAATGAAGTCAATTTTAAAATATCTCACTTAATTCTTGAGATATAAGCTGCTGAACTTAATTGATATTTTTCCAATATTTTGAGTAATATTCCAATGTTATAAGTAAATTTAAAAATTCGTGAAAAATCGATTTTTAAGAAAATTGTTACGAAATTACTTTCAATTACTGATTCATTCGAGCATCTACTTTCCGAAAATGAACTCAATTTTGAGATATTTCACTTAGTTCTTGAGATATAAGCAGATGAACTAAATTGGCATTTTTCCTATATTTTGAATAAATTTAAGAATCCTTGAAAAATTGATTTTTATCGAAAAATGTTACAAAATTGCTCTCAAATACTAATTGGAACATCTACTTTCCAAAAATGAAGTCATTTTGAGATATCTCTCTTAGTTCTTGAGATATAAACTGCTGAAGTTAATTGGGATCTTTCCAATATTTTGAGTAAATTTAAAAATTCTTGAAAAATCGATTTATTTGGAAAATTGCTCTCAATTTTGGAGCATCTACTTTCCGAAAATGAAGTCATTTTGAGATATCTCACTTAGTTCTTGAGATATAAACTGCTGAGCTTCATTGGGATTTTCCAATATTTTGAGTAAATTTAAAAATTCTTGAAAAATCCATTTTTAAGAAAATTGTTATGAAATTACTTTCAATTACTAATTAGAGCATCTACTTTCTGAAAATGAAGTCAATTTTGAAATATCTCACATAGTTTTTGAGATATAATCTGTTGAATATAATTGCGATTTTTTCAATATTTTGAACAAGTTAAAAAATTCTTGAAAAATCGATTTTTTTTGGAAAATTGTTACGAAAATGCTCTCAATTATTAATTGGAGCATCTACTTTTCGAAAATGAAGTCATTTTGAGATATCTCACTTAGTTCTTGAGATATAAACTGCTGAACTTAACTGGGATTTTTCCAATATTTGAAGTAAATTTAAAAATTCTTGAAAAATCGATTTTTTTGTAAAATTGTTTCCTAATTGCCCCCAATTACTAATTGGAGCATCTACTTTCCAAAAATGAAGTCATTTTGAGATATCTTTCTTAGTTCTTAAGATATAAACTGCTGAGCTTAACTGGGATTTTTCAATATTTTGAGTAAATTTAAAAATTCTTGAAAAATCCATTTTTAAGAAAATTGTTATGAAATTACTTTCAATTAATGATTAGAGCATCTACTTTCCGATAAATGAAGTCAATTTTGAAATATCTCATTTAGTTCTTGAGATATAAGCTACTGAATTTAATTGGGATTGTTCCAATATTTTGAGTAAATTTAAAAATTCTTGAAAAATCGATTTTTAGGAAAATTGTTGCTAAATTACTTTCAATTACTAATTAGAGCATTTACTTTCCCAAAATGAAGTCATTTTGAGATATCTCACTTAGCCCTTGAGATATAAGCTGCTGAACTTAATTAGAATTTTTCCAATATTTTGAGTAAATTTAAAAATTCTTGAAAAATCGATTTTTAGGAAAATAGTTACTAAATTACTTTCAATTACTAATTGGAGCATTTACTTTCTAAAAATGAAGTCATTTTGAGATATCCCTCTTAGTTCTTGAGATATAAGCTGCTGAACTTAATTGTGATTTTGCCAATATTTTGAATAAATTTAAAAATTCTTGAAAAATCGATTTTTAGGAAAATTGTTACTAAATTACTTTCAATTACTAATTGGAGCATTTACTTTCCCAAAATGAAGTCATTTTGAGATATCTCACTTAGTCCTTGAGATATAAGCTGCTGAACCTAATTAGAATTTTTCCAATATTTGGAATAAATTTAAAAATTCTTGAAAAATCTATTTTCTTGGAAAATTGTTACGAAATTGCTCTCAATTACTAATTGGAACATCTACTTTTCAAAAATGAAGTCATTTTGAGATATCTCACTTCGCCCTTGAGATATAAGCTGCTGAACTTAATTAGAATTTTTCCAATATTTTGAGTAAATTTAAAAATTCTTGAAAAATCGATTTTTAGGATAATTGTTACTAAATTACTTTCAATTACTAATTGGAGCATTTACTTTCCCAAAATGAAGTCATTTTGAGATATCTCACTTCGCCCTTGAGATATAAGCTGCTGAACTTAATTAGAATTTTTCCAATATTTTGAATAAATTTAAAAATTCTTGAAAAATCGATTTTTAGGAAAATAGTTACTAAATTACTTTCAATTACTAATTGGAGCATTTACTTTCCCAAAATGAAGTCATTTTGAGATATCTCACTTAGTCCTTGAGATATAAGCTGCTGAACCTAATTAGAATTTTTCCAATATTTGGAATAAATTAAAAATTCTTGAAAAATCTATTTTTTTGGAAAATTGTTACGAAATTGCTCTCATTTACTAATTGGAGCATCTGCTTTTTAAAAATGAAGTCATTTTGAGATATCCCTTTTAGTTCTTGAGATATAAGCTGCTGAACTTAATTGGGATTTTTCCAATATTTTGAATAAATTTAAAACTTCTTGAAATATCGATTTTTAGGAAAATTGTTACTAAATTACTTGCAATAACTAATTGGAACATTTACTTTCCCAAAATGAAGCCATTTTGAGATATCTCAGTCCTTGAGATATAAGCTGCTGAACTTAATTAGAATTTTTCCAATGTTTGGAATAAATTTAAAAATTCTTGAAAAATCTATTTTTTTGGAAAATTGTTACGAAATTGCTTTCAATTACTGATTAGAGCATCTACTTTCCGAAAATGAATTCAATATTGAAATATCTCACATAGTTTTTGAGATATAATCTGTCGAATATAATTGCGATTTTTTCAATATTTTGAATAAGTTAAAAAATTCTTGAAAAATCGAATTTTTTTGGAAAATTGTTACGAAAATGCTCTCAATTATTAATTGGAACATCTACTTTTCAAAAATGAAGTCATTTTGAGATATCTCTCTTAGTTCTTGAGATATAAGCTGCTGAACCTAATTAGAATTTTTCCAATATTTGGAATAAATTTAAAAATTCTTGAATAATCGATTTTTAGGAAAATTGTTACTAAATTACTTTCAATTACTAATTGGAGCATTTACTTTCCCAAAATGAAGTCATTTTGAGATATCTCACTTAGTCCTTGAGATATTAGCTGCTGAACCTAATTAGAATTTTTCCAATATTTGGAATAAATTTAAAAATTCTTGAAAAATCCATTTTTAAGACAATTGTTATGAAATTACTTTCAATTAATGATTAGAGCATCTACTTTCCGATAAATGAAGTCAATTTTGAAATATCTCATTTAGTTCTTGAGATATAACCTGTTGAACTTAATTTGTATTTTTCCAA
This sequence comes from Onthophagus sagittarius, assembly GCA_036711965.1. Lineage (NCBI taxonomy): Eukaryota > Metazoa > Arthropoda > Insecta > Coleoptera > Scarabaeidae > Onthophagus > Onthophagus sagittarius. The sequence continues at coordinate 35,172,622 of JASERS010000005.1, forward strand.
TATTTTGAGTAAATTAAAAATTCTTGAAAAATCGATTTTTAGAAAAAGGGGATTTTTCTAAGATTTTGAGAAATAATTCATTAGTTTCCTCGACAATATTTCTTTCAATATAAAACGATGTAAGCCTGAATAACAATTAAAACTGGTGCTAACATTATCACTAGAGCTAACACAAGTCCTAGAACAAAAAACATTTAGGTTTAGGTAGAAAGATACACCATATTTGAAAATATTAAACACATTTTGTAGTTTCAATCCACCGTCAAGAATTAATCAATTTTGCTACTGTGTAATAAGCAATAAATTCAAATTTTAATGAATTAATTAATTAAACAAAGTAATTTTATTAAAAGCACCCACAACCAATATAATGTTTTATTTCCAAATCTATCGTTTAAATATGCAACAGTTGTGTATGAACAATGTGCTGGGGAACAAAACGATGAAAAACCTCAATAACTGGCGGATATAATTCAATAAATTAAACTAGTAAATGTAATGACGTGACGTAGATTCGCTTGTAATTATTCAAAATTGGTACTCAGAAAATTAATTACAAATTTAGAACGTTTTTAATTAAGCTTGAATTTTCAATCAAATATTTAATTTAGTAAGTAATGTGAAATTGCAAAAATTTTTTACTGCACTCATTATGTAAATGTGTCATCATTTTTCAGTTTTTTGATTGGGGCATCACGTTAACTAATTTAACCCGTCATTAGAAGATTTACATGCGAGATACGATAAAATACGTCGTAATGGCTTGGCAATTGTATCATCAGAACGTGCTATGAAATATTCATGGTTTCGTCGAGATATACATACATTTATGTTAAAATTATGATCAACAAATTAAAAGCTTTAAATGAATAAATGTCAAATTCCCATAGGGATCATAAAGCAAAAAATTAAACTTTTCTGTGTATTGAGGTTAAATATTTACATTACCTTCCAGGTATTTCTACTGAATTTTAAATAATTACACAGATCAATTGGGCTTAATCCATAACGAACGAGTTTCGCCTACACATCCTCGTATATTGTCAACTAAATTTTTAACTTCATTCTCGAATAAAACCGCTTTTGCTGGGTTTTCATTTATGAAAATTTCGATTATATTTGAAAACGCGTAGTAAATATAAGTTTTTGTATTAATATTATTTAAGATGGATATGTGAAGGTGAAGTCTGTGAGATTTAATTACACTTATTTGTTGGTCCTGGCACGAACATTTGGTTTTCTCGTTTGATCTTATTTTCTTCAACCTAGAATTTGTAATCGTAATTGTAATTTTAAATAATTACATATCATTTGGGCTAATCCATGACGAGTTTCGGCCTACGCATTCTCGTATATTGTCAACTAAATTTTTAATTTCATTCTTGAATAAAACCGCTTTTGCTGGGTTTTCCGCATTTACAAAAATTTCAATTAAATTTGAAAGCGCGTAGTGAATATAAGTTTTGTATTAATATTATTTAAGATGGATATGTGAAGGTGAAGTCTGTGAGATTTAATTACACTTATTTGTTGGTCCTGGCACGAACATTTGGTTTTCTCGTTTGATCTTATTTTCCTTAACCTAGAATTTATAATCGGAATTGTAATTTTAAATAATTACATATCATTTGGGCTAATCCATAACGAGTTTCGGCCTACGCATTCTCGTATATTGTGAACTAAATTTTTAACTTCTTTCTTGAATAAAACCGCTTTTGCTGGGTTTTCCGCATTTACAAAAATTTCAATTAAATTTGAAAGCGCGTAGTGAATATAAGTTTTGTATTAATATTATTTAAGATGGAAATGTGAAGGTGAACTCTGTGAGATTTAATTACACTTACTCGACACTTATTTGTTGGTACTGGCACGAACATTCGGTTTTCTCGTTTGATCTTATTTTCTTTAACCTAGAATAAAGGATGCCGCTTCAAACAGATTTTAAAATAATTTGATGAACGAAAATTGTTGACTCTACTTATATGATTTTTAATGTATTTTCATATACTTTGGAGGTTAATTAATCGTATACAGGTTCATTAGACGCTTGTAGGGTTCTGGACAAAAAAATGAAATTCAAATTTAAGTACAATCTTTTCAATCTCCTCAATATTCTCTTCAACTAAAATATTTTCAAATTTTTAGTACTTCCGGTTGTGCCGGAACCACCAACTTTTTTTGATGGAACACCCTGTGTAACTTTACATATTTTTTTAATTATCAATGTTTGTGAATAACTTTATTTTTTGCAATTTGGAGTTATTCGATTTAAAAAAAATTGCTCTAGCAGAGGTTTGTTCAAAAAATCAGGACACCTTGATTTTTGAGATAACAATTTAAAATTTAAAACATCGTTAAGATATATATTGGAGTATGTTTTGGTATCGAGAACAGCTGTCTAGTCGTTGGACCAAGTTACTATCACACGTTAATTTTCAATAACTTCATTTTTTTAAATAACCCATCCTTATACGTGTAATGAACGGTTTTGCTGAAACACCCTGTATGTAGTATGTATGTAGTTTCACGTGAGGGTGAATACTATCACAGCTCTTAAGCCCCAATGGGCCCTTTGTACATCCTCACAGTTGAGCGTTAAGTCAAGAGTCAGAAAACCAACCCAATGGTTTCATGAACGTTGATATGAAACAGAAATTCCTAGAGAGAATTCGAAAATGAATTCTCTTAGGTACGCGAGTTTGAGAAAGTCACAAACAATATGACTTACCACCTCGTTTTCCATTTCACATGCCTCACATGCGTCTTCCATGGATGTGCAAAAACATCCCTCTACAGGGGGATGTGTTTGCCAGTTTCATGTAGAATATGGGCTTACGTAATCTGCAGTGTCCGGTCAGGAAGTGGATGAGGAGCCTCAAATCACTTTTTGATTTTCTAAGAAACTGGATAAGAAATTTTTGGTTAAGGTAGAGCAGAGATTTGTTTGCAATAACACCTGCTGGCGTTTCATCCCATCTTTTGCAAAAAGCCTGATGGGAGATGGAGCTTATCAGCTTTAATAATGTCAATCAGTTTGCCTTCTCTAATGATTGCCGACAGGAGCTCACCAACGACGATGTGGCGGACCTTCTTTTAAAAAAATCTGATTGATTCTAATTCAAAAGCGATCCATCTATGGTCAGACATAGATTCTTCCTGGTAGATACATCAGTTGTTAATGGTTTTAGATACGTTAGCTGATGACCTAATTCAAGCAAGGTCTTACCTCTAAAGTTTCTTTCGTCACATCCTCAACCATTTCTTTTATAGGAAGGTGGACAGATAGCTGAAATTATATAACTAGAAGCTCGAGTTAGCGTCGTTTTCTTCTTCGCTAGGCAACAGTGAATTCGAAAATGAAATCTCTTAGGTACGCGAGTTTGAGAAAGTCACAAACAATATGACTTACCATCTCGTTTTCCATTTCACATGCCTCACATGCGTCTTCCATGAATGTGCAAAAACATCCCTCTACAGGGGGATGTGTTTGCCAGTTTCTTCATGTAGAATATGGGCTTACGTAATCTGCAGTGTCCGGTCAGGAAGTGGATGAGGAGCCTCAAATCACTTTTTGATTTTCTAAGAAACTGGATAAGATATTTTTGGTTAAGGTAGTGCAGAGATTTCTTTGCAATAACACCTGCTGGCGTTTCATCCCATCTTTTGCAAAAAGCCTGATGGGAGATGGAGCTTATCAACTTTGATAATGTCATAATCAGTTTGCCTTCTTTAGTGATTGCCGACAGGAGCTCACCAACGACGATGTGGTTCAGTGCCTATCAATCTCCAGTGTAGCTTGTCTGCTATCAGTGCAGATCACTACGATCCTTCGGACGACTTTTTCATTGGTTGCTATGTTTATGCAACTATTTCTGCTTAGACGGTAGCGAAGTGGAAAGGTATAGCTGGAGATCTTACGAGAAAGCTCCCGCCCCAGAATCCCCAACCTTCTTTGATCCATCAGTATATATCTAGGAGCACGTTCAGCATAGTCTCCAGCGCGATTGTAGGTGTAGATCTTATGGCGCCCATGATTAACAGACTAGTCGTTGCAACTGATGCAGCAGTTTAGCCTTGTCTGCATACTCCGTGAGTCACCATGGGTCTTATCACAGAAGTGTAAATCCACATAGTCACCTTCAGATTCAATCTCCAAGTATTTCCAATTGCCCTTTGACACTAAGCTACTACAATCGTTGCTTTTTTAGTTTTGCAACTGATGTGTGATATCCAAGATAACACCAAGATATTTCACTTCTGGAATAAAGATTAATGGATTATTGCAGAAATTGGGTGGTGTTAAGTGTCCCAGTTTCTTCTGTTTAGAGCCACTTCTACCACCTCTTGATAAATTTATCTAACAGTTAAAAACCGACTCATAGGCAAAGGGAGCTCTTAAAATCGATATAACCACCACTAGTTAGCTTAACTGGAGGTTGGTAAAAATGGGCCTTAGTGAAGCGAACTATATCTCAGTCTTTTTAGTATTGACAGAGAGTGTATATTTTTCAGATCATAGTTCAACAAGTTCTTTTACTTTATCTCTTAATAGAATAGTCACGTCGTCGGCGTAACCAACTGTCACTGTGAATGAGATTATCAACTGTTAAGCACCAGAGAAGTGGTGAGAGTACTCCACCTTATGGGTAGCCTCTAACACAGCTCTTTGTACAGTGACCTTTCCTTTTAGTCTGAACAACTTTGACAGCCAGCATTGATCTTAGCCTGTCTGCAATAATCAACGACACTCTTCGAGATTCCAATGCATTGTTAATGCTATTTTCTCAAACGCTCTCTCTATGTCAAGGAAAGCTCCTAAAATAGACATTTCCGAATCAAGAACTTGCTCAATGCGCCTCACTACCATATGTAGGTGTCCACAGTTTTCGCTTTGATGTAAGCATGTTGATACAAGTGCAAACGAAATGCTTTAAGTACATTTTCTCTAATATAATGGTCACATTGTCTTTTAAGTGCCTTTAAAAGGAGATACTAATTGGTCGAAAGGCTTTGGGAATCATTGAATCCATTTTGCCATTCTTTGGTATAAAGGTTACTGTCATTTTCTTCCAGCTGATGGGAATATAATTAAAAGCTAAGCAAGATTTAAAATCTCTCATCCAGTTTCTAAGATTTCTTCATTGAAGAAGAAAGCTGGTATCTTTCTTCTTCAGGTCCGGGTGTTTTGAAGTGATCAAAACTACCAACGGCCCATTCTACCAACTCGTTCTGTACTACCTGGTTGGCTGTCTGCCAGTGATGTCTGGTAGGAGAGTTGTCAAATTTCAGCATGTTTTAACAAAGTCCAGTCAGAATTCAGTCTAGTTTATTTTGCTTTATTAAAAGCGGAGAGTTTTATAGGTGACCACCTTATCAGTAAAAGTAGATCAGGAGTCCATCAAGGTGTAGCCCTTCCTTTCTCCTCTACAATTTTCTCAGGATATGCCGCGTTGAAGTCCTGAATTAGTGTGTTACCCACGAGATTTGAATACTTCTCCAATTCATCGGTGTTTCCAGAAAGGGCATCTGGAAAATCTCGCATTTGCTTATTTAGACAACTTGTAAAGATACTCAAGTCAGTCCGCTTTGGATCCCGGACCTTCTTTTCAAAAAATCTGATTGATCCTAATTCAAAAGCGATCCATCTATGGTCAGACATAGACTCTTTCTGGTAGACACATCAGTTGTTAATGGTTTTAGATACGTTAGCTGATGACCTAATTCAAGCAAGGTCTTACCTCTAAAGTGTCTTTTGTCACATCCTCAACCATTTCTTTTATAGGAAGGTGGACAGATAGCTGAAATTAGATAACTAGAAGCTGGAGTTAGCGTCGTTTTCTTCTTCGCTAGGCAACAGTGAATCGTGACTACAGCGCAGTCTCAATCTGATTCTTCAGGTAGAAGATACGCGGAAATATGTTTCGAAATGTAGATTGCCCACCGTCGATCTTGAGTGCTGAAAAAGAAAACAGAACCGCTAAGAGAACCAATACCAGAAACGTTTGAGTTGATAGTCCATGGCTCTTAAATCAGAGCCTCTCAGGACTCAGTCAGAAACTGCCATGATGTAAGTTACACTGTACTACCCTTAAAATTGTAGAATCGTGTCCAAACTCCTTATTACGCACCAGGAATTGGGGGGCGGGTAGGAGACATCAAAAGCGAGTCGGATAGATCTGAAGATGACCTGTGCGATATTTCTGACTGATTTCATTTTTTCTGAACCGGTGGTTTCATCAGCCCGCTTAGTGGTCGTGGATTCAGAAGCTGCCTCCATTCTAACCAAGGGAGAAACTGAGCTAGATTGTTTAGCCCCGGTCGTATCGATCTTGTTTGTTTTTTTCTTCCTCCTATATGTCTCCATGCGACATCCGAGTGCTTAGTACTATCTTACTAAGCAGAAAATTCTTTCTGCCCTCATGCGTGGCAAGTCTATCAGCCGCTTTTTCAAAAGCGGCGAAAGATGTTAATGGCCTTTGGCATCCACACCGTTACCCTTCTCTTTTTAGATAGTTCGTCTTCCCGAACAATATGCAGCTTCGCTTCTTCGCATGGGGAGAGGGTTGGTGCTAGGGCGCGTAGAAAGTTGAGGGAAAATTTATTTTGGCAAGCATCCCCAAAATCTTGTTCTGAATAGGAATAGTTTTTGAAGACAGGCAGGTCGCCATCGTTATTCAGCTCTTCTAGAACCTTATTAATTAAGTGCCCTCTCTTGTTTCCTGTCTTGTCTTCTTCACATTAGGTATGCGATTTCTTCATTAATATGGGTAACAGGGTTGTATTAACAAAAATGTAAAATGTTAAATATTTTACTGCGTTTTAGATGCTATATTGGTCCCGTTTTGTTCCAGTGCTTGCTTAATGTACTTTGTCTAAAATTTTGAAGAAAAGTTGATAAAATATGAATTTGTATGCTGCTTTAATTGCAATGTATTGATGTCTGCGATCGTGATCTAAAGATGTGGTATTATCGTAGATAGCAATATGAATATGATCCCGTTTCTTTCTTTTTAATGAATCAAATATAAAAAAAAACTTTATTTTATACTTTAACTGCTCCTTTATTTTAAAAATATTATCTGACTAGTTTCGGCTGATCGCCATCTTCAGAGATAAAGTCATTGTAAGAAATTAACTCGAAACATGTAAGTTGATTTTTATAACCACATAATCAATTATTGTATTTTAACTTTTTATTTAATTGATACAATTTATTAACTTCGCCTGTCTTCATATGAACAAATTGATTGCGTTGATATTCAATATAAATTTGCCATTTGGATTAAAATGTGATTAGTATTAAAAAATTATTTAAAATTATTACATTATTGGACGACAATTCCCCCGTTAATAGATTTCAAAATTATTTAGTCAGTTTTAAATGTCCAGTTAAGCCACAAAGCACGGCGTGCGATGGTCTCGTTAAATCCCTCCCATTCAGATAAGAGCCGGTAGGCGTTTTGTACGGACAATGCCTGCATTTTTGGTTGTTTTGTGACCAAGTGTTATTTTTCGAACGTCCGTTAACAATAGATCCCGTTTCACTCACCCTAAAAATGTTTCATATTTCCATAAATAATCAGCTATTCAATTTTTAAAATACTTTATTTAAATATTGACTTCCGTATTTCTAAACCACATTTATTTGAAAAAAGAATTGACTCTTTTAAAACATAAACATTAAAAAAAGTTATTATTTTGATTACAGGCCGAGGAAATCAAAGCTCAATCGGAAGTGAATCATGCTGGTTTGGTCGAAGTTTATCCAGCTCCTTGTGATGTCGTCGAAAATTCAGACATTATTTTTTGCTGCGTGAGCGATCCAGCCGCCGCTATGCACGTGAGTAACACTTAAAAATTCCCCACAAAAAACCACCTTTAAACCAAAATATTTAACTCAAAATAAACCAGTGAAATTCCAATTTCCAACGGCAACCTAAAATCCCAAATTAACCAAAACCAAAATTAGAAAATAAAAAAAAATATGTTATTCTTGTTATTTTAGGTTGTTTATGGAAATTGCGGAATTTTACACAACCGAATCTCTTTAGAAGGTAAAGGTTATGTCGAAATGACAACAATAGACAGTGAGACATCAATGGATATTTGTAATATGATTACGGATATTGGTGGACGTTACTTAGAGGCTCAACTCCAAGGTAGCAAATTGGAAGCGAGCGAGGGTAACCTCATCGTGTTGGGGGCCGGGGATAAATCGCTTTTCGACGATTGTAATTCGTGTTTCAAAGCGATCTCGCACACGGCCTATTATTTAAGCGGCGTCGGATTCGCGACGAAAATGAATTTGGTGATTCAGGTGATTAAAAGCGTCGCTTTGGCCGGACTTGCGGAAGCTTTCGCTTTGGCGGATCGTTCCGGAGTAACACCAAAAGATGTACTGGAGGTTTTAACGTTGACGAACATTTCGAATCCGTATTTACAAAGGAAAGCTAAAATGATAGTCGAAACTGATTTTCAAACGGTTGAACATCCGTTACAACATATGCAGAAAGATACAAAATTGGCACTTCAATTGGCTGATACGTTAAAGCAGCCTTTACCAATGACTGCAATGGCTAATGAAATTTATAAGCATACGAGACGTTTTGGGTGCGATTCTCATGACGCTTCCTCGGTTTATATGAGGACGAGGCACTAACGTAGTTTTTTTTTTTATTTGGTATAAGTTGTTTTTTTCTTTTATTTATAAAGAAAAGATCAAAATTATTTGAAATTCATATCATTTTTCTTCATTTATTTGAATTTCATTAGCTTTTTTTAAAAAAAAAACTTGTAATTGTTTAATTTGTAGAATATTTGACTATTTCAAAGCATTAGGTGTGTAAGTTAATTTTTCTTTTTCTCTTGATTTTACTTTTTTTTGTGGAGTAATATAGTTATTAGATGTTACGTATAATGATAGAAATAATATAATAATGTATAAATATATTTTTATTGTGGTCTTTGGTTGCGTTTTCGGTACAAATTCGAAAAGTTTCTTTTAATTTTATTACTTGAGGATGTGAAAAGATTTGGTCGTGTGCCTATAAAGTTGTTCCAAAAATAACCAAAAAAATTCTTTTCTTTTGTACCAAAAATAGTCGTCCTGGACCAGTTAAAAGAGACTAGAATTTAACATAAATAAATTAAAAAAATAATATCACTTTCGACTAAATAATTTGTTTTACAGAATTTCTTTTTGTAATAATCAAATTCTACGGAACTCTTATTATTAATAGTTAATTCATACACCATCTAATAATGTAACTTGAATGATTTATAGACGTAACTTTTTAAATTTTTAAGTTTTCCATATCTGTACACAAAGTAATTACAAATTCCTTGGGTTTCGTTTGTAACAAGATTGTGCAATCGCAGCCAAAATTACACGTTGTTTTAAATATTTGTAAAAATGTATTTCAGAAACTCTGACATGATCATGTTTATTATTATTAATGAGACATTGTTGAGAAGGCAATAGTAAACATTTTCTTTTATTTGTTTGGAAATAAACAATATATAACATTCATAATTATTGGTTTCTGGAAATTAACATGTTTTCACCTTTTTTTAACCACTTACAATTTTTCCTGTTTAAAAAATCACTAATATATTTTGAAGATTTCCAAAGAATCAGATAAAATTATAACCAATTAAATCTTAAAGAATATAACTTCAAAAATGTTAATAGAACATAATGCCTAATTATTGCTAGGCCTTATTAGGAATTTGTTTATCTGATGTAATTTCTTGTTTGATGATTCAAATAAGTATAAAATAAACTGAAAAGAAATAACCTTCTAAAGAGATTCCAATAAATTTAATATTTTTTTTATACCTTGACCCATAATGTTAATTTATTACTAATAATTCAAACTATTAAGGGGTGCTCCTAATTATGTAATGAAGTCGAATTGAAGTCGGTACTGTTAAAGTTTTAGCAAAACAATTTTTATACTCACAATCTAAGGCTCATTCTAGAAATATTGAACTTTGGTAAGACGCCATTACAAGTTATAGTCATACAGCAAACTTTATACTAAGACTTGTCAGAAAATATTTTGGGGTAAAATGCGATTTCTAGAAAAATAAAATCATCTGCTAAATTACGTTAACATCAGCTTCTATATCCGATTTATTTTTCAAGTGGTATTTTCGGGATTTGGGAGTAAGTTGTAAATCCCAGTACTTGTTAATGATTAAATTATGAGAAAATGTTTTGGAGGTTTCTTATATAATTAATTACATTGATCGATAACACGATTTTCCTCCTTTAATCAGATGAAAAATGGCAACATAAAAATGTTTACGTTTTGAGTTGTTGATGTAGAAAATAAGTTTATATTCTTATGGGAAAAGATGGGAAAATTCCCGAAACGTCAATGATGACGATGTTTTAATCAATAAACGAATTTAAGGAGGAAAATCATGTTACGATCAAGATAATTTGTTAATGTTTTCACGTATTTTTAATTGAGAGTTGTTATAGCTTTCACTCACGCCCGCTCACGGTGTAGACCCTCTCACGTGAATATCACATGAGTCACGCTTAGGTCACGTCAATTTACGTGACTCATGCTCGATCAGGTGATCAAAAGTATGAATCATGTTTGATTATTAATTAATCATGTTTGACAGAATTAGCACAGTGTTTAGTTTTATTTCATGTTCTGAAATAAATGAGACCGTTATAAAATTAAAATAAATAAAAAAATGTTAGAATATTCTTATGGATAATATTGCCATTAACGTTTTAAAGACCTTCTTTCATTCATCATAAATTTAGATTAAATTTTGCACTTCGCTAAAATCATATTTACTCAAAAATTGATTAGAATTTTGACCCCAACATTTAGTTACTGAAGATGTTACTAATAATTTAGAAAGCATTCAATTTTCCTTGCATCAACAAGTATTATAGAAAAAAATCACATATAGTGCAGACTTTTCTCAAATTTTTTTGATTTGCGGACCTATCAAGTTTGTCCAAAAAGTGCAAGAACCGTTTAATTATTTTGATCAATTAATTTTGGCCAATTATCTATAAATCTGCACAACCCAACCCAAATTAATTCCTGAAGCGAAAATTCGCGTTATGTACGTTCATTGTGAATTTAATTCTATCGTTCAGGTATGGAGGAATAACTTATATGATGACTCTATAATACAAACAAACCTTAGGATGTATTTGCCAGATTTTATGTTTAGCTATTTGAACTGTCTAAAGGTAAGGGACACACGATCATATTTTCTCAGACTGCAATTATACAGATTCACAAGTTTCGAAGCTTTTGAATTTTTTCCTGATATCTGGACTTCAAAAATGCCAAAAGGTGGCGATACCAGAGTCACATAAAAGCTTTTTAGTGTACCAGTCGAGACTATGAAGATTAGATAATTACTTCCAATTAGTCCGACATTTTTGACAGACTTACTCAATGGGGTAGAAGTATTTCCTATCGATGATGGACGAAGCTTCCATCAAAAGACAAATAAATCTGAATATCCATTAATTTGACGTAAGATTTAGAAAAAATGTTTAGCATTCTGCACACCTACCATAATCATGGCCAAATCACATTATTAATATTATATTAGTACTACAAAAGCTTAATTTTTGCAAACATTTTTCGTTTTTCAGTAAAGGTTTAGACTTTTCCTAATTTTTTTAACATGACGCACAACTGCATAACGGAAAATATTTTTAGATACTTTTCAGGATACAAAATAATTTCCTTAATTTCATTATCGGTTAAATCGAAGGTCCGATCATCTTTTTAGAAAACATTGGCCAACCACTAACACAGAAGTCGAGTATGTAGCTCGTTGGGTTGGGTTGGATTCAGATAAGGTTGATGGTGCAACCCAACCCAACTAATATTTTATGCTAACTAACTAATTGAGTTGGGTTAAGGTCATTAACTAATATTTAACGTTTACATTAGTTTGGGGCATCATTTCTGACCAAGAGCAATTGCTAAAAATTTACCGAATTTATTCCTTCCTTCGTGAACTCACTTTATGTTCAAAAAGATGTTAACAGGACCGGATAAAAATCATTCAGGGACCGGTCAAATTACTCTGTGGATCAGTGACGGTCTGCTGGACCAGCGGTTGAGAATTGTTATAACTCCGTCTCGAAATCGATTCAATCGGGTCACGCCGGCTCCCATCAAACCCTAAGTCGTTATGATCACGCACGTTCACGTGAATAATACAAAAACTTATACCCGCTCACGGTGGGTCACACATGACCCATCGTGACCCGCCGGACTCACGTAGTTTACACATCTCTAGCTTCTGGGAAACTTGATACTGCTTCTAGGAAACTTGATTCTGCTTCCAGAAGATATGTAATTATTTCAGAAGGCTTGATATGGCTTGATCTGATTCCAGAAGACGGTATTACTTCTAGATGGCTTGATACTGCTTCCAAAATACTTGAAATGTTTCCAGAAGACTTAATACAACATGAACTGGACACTATATCCGATTTATAAATCAAAGTCTATGGCTATATGTTCTGTGGCCTGATTGTAATCTTTAATTGGAATATTTTGTGATTCGAATATGACTAATTGCACAAAATGGAAAAACCATTTAGTCGTAGAGAAAACTCATGTAAAAACTTTATATTGGAATGAAAATGTTGTTATTGTTGGGAGAAGACAACATCCGAAATTGGGTCATTCAATGGCCCCTTTGACTAAAAGTCCTATTGGACCGAGATAAGCCTACGGAAAAACAAGTGTAGGACTAACAATAAGACACTAAATGAAAATAATTCGACTTAAGTATAATAATTTGATTATGAGGGTTCACGCAATGGATTATTTTATCTCCGTTTGCTATTAATAACAAGTATACAGGAATACGATATTGATGTGGTTTTGATTTGCCATAAAATGAGTAAAATATTGGAAATAGCAAATAAATAAATCCGAAAAACAAGCTGTTTTATCTCACTTCCTGCTGAAATTAGGTCCCAATTGCGCTCCATTCCTAGCTTCATATCCATGCATTTCATGAGTGACGCATTTGTGAAAGTTTTACCTGATATGAATCACACATTCCGGGAAGTACAATCCCGGAATGTCATATCAAAAAAAATCAAAATATTCTGTCATAGCTTGAACCACGTTTGTCATTATACTTTGACAGAGTGAAAAATACGCACAATTTGATACATGTTTTAACACATTATTGCTTAAAAGAAGAAGTAAATATATACTACTCGATAGTTTATCAAAGACATATTGGATATGTTTGTCCCAAGTTAATTTAGGATCAAGATAAACGCCTAGAAATTTTACACAATCAGAATTTAAGTTAAACCGCAGTAAAAAAGCATTATTTATTGTCTTTTCAGTATTTAATTTCAGTTTGTCAGACGTAAACACAGTTAGGTGGTTATTAAGTTTATTAAGTGCAGATGCGCCCTCGACTGGGTCATATCATGGTTATATCCACAGTTGTCATTGGCGTACATATTTAAACCTGATTGACTTACATATTGAGTAAGATCATTTATATAGATTAAGAACAATAAGGGTCCCAGAATTGACCCTTTAGGGACACTTACAGTTACATTTAACAGTTTGAGTTCTACCTGTAAGATAAATTTAATTAGTTTCACACTAAGATTATTCAAATTATATTTATTTGTTGTACGGCTAAATCCTAATGTTTTTAGTTTTAAGTCGGTTTTAAGTGTTGTGTTAGTTCTGAAGCTGGGTTGTAGATAAAGTATTAGTTACTACAACTGACACTTTTTAGCCGATTTAAGAGACGTACGGCTAAACACTAATGTTTCTAGTTCTAGTATTAGTTCTGAGGCTAGATTGGGTTAAAGCTAACACTAGACCTAGAACTAAAAACATTTGGGTTTATCCGCACGTCTCTTAGGATGGTTGTAATATGTAGAGCTTGCAATACCGAAATCGGGGATCCCGGTTTTTGGGATACCGGTTGGGTTGGAATCCATTTTTGAATCATCAACCTACTAAAAACCCCTTTCTTCAGCCATCCACGACATTCGGAAACGGGCTGTTGCGTTTTAATCATAGACTACTGAAAATTGTCAATCCCATTTTCACTTCGCCCTATTTTCGTCCTTTCTCCTCTGAAAGGACGAACGTGTGGATCTCACGTTCGCCCACCAACAAGAAACATAGTATACAAAAACCTTTACGGACTTTTGATTTTTAACTTACTCGGGCGTGGGGTCCTAGTAACCCCTTCTTTTTCGTATCGTCATGTTTCATCGCCTTCATGCTTTTTTGTCGCCACCCAACTCAACTGAACCCTAGCCAACCTAATCCAGCTCTTTTTTTGCACAGAGGAAGGGAAAGCGCGTTTCGCAACTTGTCCTACTGTTGGCGCCTTAGTTCTTGTAGGCGGTGGAAATTTCTGATCTTTGGCCAGGAGTGTTCCTTCGCTGTTGAGAAACACCCTGGAACCGCATTCGTATTTGTTCAGAATACCAAAGAAAAAGCAATGCCGATAACTTCAATACTTTCTTCTTGTACCTTCCTTCTTCCTTCTATTTTACTATGCTCCATTAGACGGTGTTACATATTAAAAATACATATACATACTTAACTTCTTGAATTATAGCACAACTCGTACTTTACCTGGATAGGGGGAGGTTAGTCTAAACCCTTCTGTCCTAAGCTTTGAACTTGCCTGTTCCTTCACAATCACCACCTTTTCTTCTCCATTCCTTCGCGTATGATGTATGGACCGTATTAGACGACTTTGGTTAACTTTTTACATCACAATATAGATGATGTGGAGCACACCTTGTTTGAGTATGCAAGCTTGAAAGATGAAATACAGGAAATTTGGAAGAAATTATGAACAACATCAACTGCAATAAACTACATTAAAGTTATGATGGAATGTTAGGAAAGATGGAATATAGAAAACATGTTTGTGAGGGAGGTCATAGTTGCGAAGGAGGCAGGGAACAGCCCGTATCAGAACAGTATTTAGGTATGGTGAAAAAATGATGGAGCATAAAGAAGAGAGGGCTCCCTCATAAAAAGAGGTTGTGTTGGGTTATACTATTGATTTTTATTGGGTTGAATTAAGCGACAGGAGTAGGGACGTCGAAGACGGAAGAGGAGGACGCTGATAAGGTAAGGACAATATAATGAAAGACGTGGGGACATAATTACAGAGTAGCTTCCAAAATACTTTGTGAAGAAAGGGAGTGAGGAAAGGAAAATGTTGGTAGCTAGATTGTGTTGTGGCAATGAGTAGATAGTGAACAGGTATTGAATTGGATTGGGTTTTGTCCGAAAGCGCTCAAAACCAGATCGAAAATAAGTTTAAAAAATATGTTAAATGTTACATATATTTTAACTATTTAGAGACTGTTAGGGATAGTTATAAAGACTTGTTGTTTTATAATAGCTACTTCGCGAAATAACTTGCTATTAAAATTTCTTTATTTTATATGATAAAATTTTCTACAACATAGTACAACTTTGCATAACAAAAGATGGTATACCACTATTTGAAATTTTCTGTCGACGGTATCATCTTATAAACTAAAGAAAGCTTTTTATTTTGTACCATTTAAAGTTTCAAGAAGAGTTTGTTAAAAAAATTACAATCACTTCTTTTAGCATCAATAAATAGAACAATTGTAGCTAACATTTTTTTATTGCTGAAGGTATGGCGTACATAGCATAAAAAGAAATCTTGCGAAAAGTGCACCGAAAGAAAAAAAAATTGCGGTCAAAGATTACTTAACAGATAATTATGGATCTTTCCTTTATTCTTGTTGTGATTTTCGATATTTTGGCACTGTGTTTTTATATTTGTATTCTCCAATCATACTACGTTTGAAATGTAGTTTAACTTCTCTTGAAATTCATGGCAATCGGAAAAACCACAACAAACTCGATTGACTGCTGAGGAAGCTCTTGATTTAGTAATATCCCTTAATTTAACTAAAAACCAATACTTAATGATTCGAGAGACCGCCAATGGATTTGGACATAATTTGTACCTTCATATGGTGACGTTTTAAAACGTAAGATAGAGGCATACCCAGAAAAAATAAAAATTACTAACACAGGGTTTGTTGAATAACACCTGTGAAAAGATATTGAAATATTTAAATGTGTGGTCAGTAATAGAATGCAATTTAACGTTGCTTTGTAAATGGTTTGATGGTATCCATTACCATCATGCTAGTTATAAGCAAAAATTCTAAAATAATCCTAAAGAAAGAGATGACTCCGTATTTCTGTCGTTACTAGTTCCATTGCTACTAGAATTCGTGCAAAAAGTCAAGGCCTGTCACTTTAGAGATCGATACCTTCGCTATTCTAAGTATCAAATGTTCATTTGTAAATTCTCATGTCTATGGTTTTTCTTTTATCGCGAGTTAACTAAAAAAATACCCTAATTTTGAGTACAGGGTACCATACAGTGTTTTAAGGGTCGCTATAACCAATTGAAGAGTTGTCTGAACATTCACGAAAACATGCAAAACTCAGTTTCTATCCATTGATTCGTAGTTTTCATAAACTAGGGAAAAAAGTAAAAAAAAATAAGACGCGAAAAATTTTATTATATTAGACGAATTTCCAGAAGGAAATGGCAAAGATGATGAAGAAAGTTTCAATTTTTTTCCTTCAAATTCTAAACGATACAGCAGACTTTTTGCGTCAAACTTCCATAGACTTAATGTATCTAACTACTAAAGCAATCATTTCCGGAATAAGCGAAAGAAATATAATGCTACTACACTCAAACAAAAGGCTTCTTTTTTACCTTATATCGGTTTGTCAAATATGTACCAAATTTTTTGCTATCAGATAGCCTGTTTGTAAAACAATTTAGATATGTGTTTAGAAACTTCCGGTCACGTAAATTCACGAAAAAATGTGAAATAATGTATGTCTAATGATTCTGGTTGACGAATTTAATTTTTTGACACAATATTATCCTTTGGCTCATAAACATAGCTAATTGTTAACAGAAAATAATATTTTCGATCTGGTTTTCATGCTGTTCGGACCACTGTGTGAAGTTGGGTTAAGCTATGATACCAAAAGTTATGGTGTCTGATGATTTGGTGCTTTTTTAAATTTTTTTTTGTGTCTGGTTTAGTAATACAGTAAACCCCCTATATAACGAACATCGATTTAACGAAATGGCCGTTATTGCGAATGAAAATTACGCAACAAATATCTTCAATACATTTTATATGCTCTTTTTTCATTATAACGAAAATTCATGGAAACGAACTACGCACAATTATTTCATCTCATAAGTATGATTTTAATACAAACTATTATCGTTATTGCGAACACGAATTTTTTGTTCTCTAGGTATTTATGTAAGACTAGTTGAGGTATTCCCCGAAGATCTAAAGTGTGATAATCGGGGAATAACTTGTTTGTCTGTAGGTCGATTGTTTATCGACTTGAAGTCGTATTGCAGTTTCAAATGTAAGTGTGTGGTCTTCGAGAGCGTACAAAGTGTTAAGGTTTAGAAAAAAAGTGTTCGTTCAGTGTTCCTTTAAAAAGGAAATTAGAAATATTGGAAGATGTTGAAAAAATTGCTATTACAAAAACTAAAATTGCGAAAAAATTTAACATATCAAAATCAACGCTTTCAACAATTATAAAAAAGAGAAACCGTATTGATAGTGCCGTAGCGTCTGGTAAACATACGTCTCGTAAAAAGTTGAGGAGACCTGCATTTCCAGAACTAGAAAAAAAATTAATAGAATGGTTTACCGAAATGAGAACAAAAAATGTTTCCTTCACAGGGCCATTCATACAAGATATGGCAAAATCAATCGCTGCTCAATTGAACATAATAGGATGTGATTTTTCATCTGGGTGGTTGCATAGATTTAAGAGTAGGCACGGTATTTCTGACCACGCCTTATCTGGAGAAGGAAATAAAGTTAATGTGCTTACTATAGGTGGAGACAGGAGTCCAAATTTATAAGAAACGCCTATCTTGATAAAGATGTTTTTAACATTGATGAAACTGGTGTTTTTTATAATCTTATGCCAAACCGTAGTTTGTATTTTAAAGGTAAAAACATAGAGAGTAACATCAGTTTTATGTTGCAATGCAGATGGAAGCGAAAAATTAAATCTGTGGATAGTATGAAAGTCAAAAAATCCCAGATGTTTAAATAAAATAGATCGTTCCCATTTACGGTGCCATTATGGTAATCAAAAAAATGCGTGGGTAACGTCTGTGACGTTTCGAGAATGGCTTATTCGTTTCCAGCGAAACATGGCAGCGCAAAACAGAAAAGTATTGCTAACGATGGACAATTGTGCTGCACATAATGTTAAGGATATCAATTTGGACAATGTGAAGGTGATTTATTTTCCACCTAACACAACGAGTGCACTCCGACCTCCTGATCAAGGCATAATTGCGTTCATGAAGAAGCGATATCGTGCTCGTCTTGTAAGAGCAGCAATTTTGGCAATAGAAGCGAACGAAGAAAATCCGAAATGGAATATTCTACAAGCGATACGAGCGTTGTCGGATTCTTGGAATTCAGTAACATCAAACATTATAAAAAATTGTTTTAACAAAGCGTGGACAACTGACTCTCAAGAAGAAAATGAGGAAAATCAGTTATCGATGGTTTTTGAAGCATTCATCAATAATTAGTTCTTCTTAGTAACTTTTTACTTTACCTGCTTTTATTGTCTGCATTGTAGGCTGAATTTACTGATGTAGAATGGGAAAATTATCAGCACATCTTGTCACTACCTAAACCAGGTTAGTTTTGATGAATACTGCACTATTGACAGTGAGGTAGTGACTTCAGAAACAATTGAAATCGATTCACCATTAGTGAATGCAGGCCAAGAATGGAAAGAAAATGAAGAAAGCGATGAAGGTGATGAGGAAGAAGTGGTAAATGTGACACCCCCTACAAGAGTTCAAGTTTTAGCGGCTCTCTATACTATACAAAGGTAATCCACATCTGATTTGTTATCGAATTCATTAATTTCAATCATTAATTTAACATTACTATAACCTAAGTTATAACTAATAATTTCTGTAATAATAGTAATGTCATTATTACAGAGATTGTTGAAAATAGCCTCCATTTCCCGGAGTATTTCGTATTGTATCACATGCTGCAACTATTCTTTCCCTTAATTCCTCTTCGGTGTTAATGGGAGTTCTGTAGACGAGCGCTTTAAGGTGACTCCAGAAGAAAAAGTCTAAGCTATAGAGGTCGGGGGACCTTGGTGGCCATGCTTGAGGCCCGCCACGACCAATCCAACGATTTGGATAAATAGTATTTAAATAATTTCGGACTCTTACATTGAAATGTGCTGGTGCACCAAGGTGCATGTACTACATTTGACTTCTTACTGGTAAAGGAACATCCTCAAGCAACAAAGGCAATTGATGTTGAAGGAAATTCAAGTAAGAGTCGTCCAGGGAGAAAGAATGGTCGAGAAAATCGTCAAGGATTCCTACCCACACGTTAGCTGAAAATTGGTGTTGGAAATGAGTTTCAGTCATGGCATGGGGATTTTCATCCGCCCAAATATGGTTGTTATGGAAATTTTGAATGGTATTTCTTGAAAAATTAGCTTCATCAGTGAACAAAATGTGAAATTTAAATTGCGGATTTTGGGCTACATTATCAAGATACCACTGAGAGAAAGTTATACGCTGCGGAAAATCTCTAAGAAGTAACGCCTGTACCCTTAAAATATGATAAGGATATAACAAAAAATCCACTAAAATTCTCCAAACGATTTGGTAACAAATGTTCAAATTTTTAGCGATCTTCCTCTTACTTCGGATGTTAGGATGTTCTTCGACAAGATGCAACACTTCTTCCTCAATTTCGGGTGTTCTTACACTTCGAGGTCTACCTTCAGATGTACCTTTTCGGACACTGCCTGTTTCAATAAGACGACGATGAATATTAGAAAAAGTTCGACTATCCGGTATTGCACGATTGGGATATCTCTCGTGATAAATACGTCTGGCGAGCTCTGCATTACCATGTATGGCTAGGCCATACACGTAATGCATTTCCACCATTTCCACATGTGAATAATTCACCATTATTACCGAGTTACAAATAAGGTATTAACAGTAAACAGATTTTCATTACGAAGAGTTGTTTGAAATGTATTATATATATTATAAACATATGAAAATATATAATGTCAAACGTACACTCAGCAGCAGAAGTCTGCGTACAAAAAACTTGTAATACTTTAATTGAAAAAATAAGAGTCATAATCTAATGTGATAAACTTGATTTTTTTTTATTTTGTATATTAACTACATATAATTCTATTAACAAAATATGCTTCAACAAAACAGAAACAGTAGTTACAGAAAAAAATCAAAACTAAAAATTCTACAAATAACGGATATGCAAAAATCTGCGTACAAGTCAGGACAGTATTTATAAAAAATTCATAAATGAGATCATTGTTTCTATATTAATATGAGGTCGGATAACCTTTACGTTTAATGACCTCCCTTAAACGTTTAGGCATGAAGTGCACTAATTTCTTCGTTTCGTCCGAACTGATTTTGGCCCATTCCTCAATCATAACATTTTTTAACGTTTCCTTCGACGTTATGTTATGTTGCCGAATCCTGCGTTCCAGTAAATCCCAGAGGTGTTCGATGGGATTCAAGTCCGGCGATTGTGGAGGTGTTTTAAGTTGCTTTGGGGTATTGTATAGTAGCCAAAGCTTAGTGTTGTGGGCGCAATGTTTGGGGTCATTATCTTGTTGAAAAAAGTATTCGGGCCCCAAGCCCAAGTTTTTGATGCTAGGCTTCATATTTTCTTTTAAAATGTCTATATACATTTTATGGTCCATTGTCGATGTTATGAAAACCAACCTTCCCACCCCTTTGGTGCACATACACCCCCAAACCATAACTCCACCACCTCCGTGTTTTACAGTCGCTTTCAAATTTTCGGGATTAAGGGCATTATTAGGTTTTCTCCATACAAGTTGTTTACCCTTAATGCCGAAAATGCAAAATTTGCTCTCATCTGTAAAGAGAACTTTCTCCCAGAATTCAATGGGCTTGTCTAAGAGTTTTTTTGCAAAGGCGATCCGCTTCTGACGATTGACCTCTGACACAAATGGCTTTTTTCGTGCAACGCGACTGTGATAGTTAGCTTTTTTTAACGTCCTTCTCACCGTATTTTTGCTGATAGTTTTATGAAATTCTTGTACATTTTCTACTATTTTTTTGCCGTCAGCCTAGGTTCTTTTCTAACCTGCTGTACAATTTTTCGCTTCTCTCGGTTTGTTAAAAGGGGTTGTCTTTATAATTATTAATTACTCTTTGAATGGAAGAGTGTGACCTGCCGACAGTTTTTCCTATTTTTCGAAAAGATTTTCACTCTTTCCATAACTTTACAATAATTTTTCTCTCTCCCAATTCAATTTCCTTTCCTTTCGTGTCCATTCTAACTTTTAGCTTCTAAGCCTCTGCTAATATAATTGACACCGATTATCTTTTATTTAAATCGGAAAGCGTACATCGCCAACTACGTATTTAAGTAAATAAGTATATTTTGGACAAGGCGTCTTTATTTGTACGCAGATTTTTGCATACGCATTATTTGGAGAATTTTTAATTTTAATTTTTTTGTAACTAATATTTCTGTTTTATTGATGCATATTTTGTTAATAGAATTATATGTAGTTAATACACAAAATAAAAAAAAATTGAAGTTTATCACATTAGATCATGACCCTAATTTTTTCAGTTAAAGTGTTAGAAGTTTTTTGTACGCAGACTTCTGCTGCTAAGTGTACGTAAAACAACAAATGTTTAGGCTCAGCCACCCAGATTTATTGCAAAATTGTATTCTTAATAATTACGATACGTATTATTTCTGTTGAGCAACCGACGGTTTTTAATTTTTCTCTCAAAAACGGCGCATTGCAGTCCAAAAACTCAAGAGGGCTTTTATTTGTCAAATTGAAGGGGGGTTCAAAAATATTTTTTATTTGGGAAAAAACCATTGGCGTACCATTTTTTTCTTTAAAAATATTAAAGTCAGTGCTCGTACGCACGCCACTGTTAAAGATAGAGATTAGATTTGTATTGAAAGATATGCGTCTTTAATAACAATCGCTATATGCCAAATCTCATAAAAATACCTAAGGCGATTCCGAAAATAATAATAATAATAATCCTTTATTTCCTACAGGTTTACACCACCCAGTTACAGAAAATCAATAACACAATTCAAAAAAAATATAAATGTAAGCGCATACTTATAGCGATATAAACAATACATTATATTACAAATATTAAACATAGTACCAAAAAGCCAAAAAAACAACAAAGAGCAAATAACATTAATAAATAATCAACGAAACATGTTAAGCGAACTCGACAGCAACCCCGATCACGGTGCTCAAAGAATCAAAGAATAGATCACAGTGTGGCGCCACTCGGTTAGCATATTCACACATGAGCGAGATAGGGGATTTGCGTAATAAATTAGTCCGACTATAATAATTATAAAATATAACATTTGTACGCGAATTTAGCCTAGGCACAACAAATAATAATCTACCCAATAACCAGCTGCAATCTATATCTCCCTGCAAGAGCTTATACAAAAATTTGATAGTGGCGACTACCCTGCGTTGCCGTAAAGAAAGGAAATTAAATCTCGATAAAAGTAGGTTGTAGTCTAAGCCGCGAGGCGGGTATACAAATTCAGAACGGAAGCATAAGTATTTTAAAAAGGATCTTTGAATCGACTCAAGTATGTTTGTATAATATATGTAAAAAGGGGACCAGACAGTTGCGGCATATTCTAAACGTGATCTAATCAGCGCACAAAACAAAGAGCACAAGCATTGCACAGATAACTCCCTACCATTACGAACTATAAAACCATAAATATTGTAGCACTTGGTAACAAGGGTTATAATGTGTTCATTAAACGTAAGACCACAATCGAACAAAACACCAAGGTCACGGCACTTAGACTCCGATTTTAACGGTTGATCGTTTAAGTAATACACATAGTTAACCGCGCCTAACTTCTTAGTAAAAGTCATGGTAAAAGATTTCGATGCATTAACGGATAAGCGATTACACCAGCACCATTCCTGCACTCGCACAAGATCACTTTGTAGGCGCTCACAATCAGTAACATCGTTTATGGACGAAAAAATTTTGAGGTCATCCGCAAACAAAAGCTTTTCACAGGCCAACACATCCGTTAAGGTTGGAACCCTGCGGAACACCTGAAGTCGGAGAAATACCCTCAGAGATGAAGCTTCCGTAACGAACAAACTGCTGACGACCCAGTAAGTAAGATTTCATTAACAGTACCAGTGTTGGACCAAATCCAAGATTATGCAGTTTGTTAAGCAAGATGAAATGGTCCAATTGATCAAAGGCCTTCTGAAAGTCCAAATATATAGCGTCGACTTGACCTCTAGTATCAACGATATCTGCCGTATATTGAGTGAAGCAGGAGAGATTTGTGACGGTAGAACGTCCAGAAACAAAACCATGCTGGTAGGGGCTTAACCAGGTCTTTAAGTGGAATGAGATATGCTTGAAGAGAATACTCTCAAAAGTCTTGGAAAAGCCGCACAGCAACGAAATAGGTCTGTAGTTCACTATTTCCGACGCGTTGCCCTTCTTTAAAATTGGACAGACGAAAGATTGCTTCCATATGGATGGAAATGTAGAGGTAGAAAATATTAAATTGAAGATCTTGAGGAGCGGCTTGGCTAAAATGGAAGCACAGTCCCTTAAGATGAAACTTGGAATCCCATCTACTCCGGCAGTACTGGCATTTTTAGCATGCTTCAATGCGTCAACAACCTCCTCCAATGTGAAGCAGTCAATGGACAGTAGGTTATGATGGGAATGGTCGACATTTACATTATCGTTCACAGGGTCTGATCGAATATAAACTGAACTAAAGTAATCTGCAAAAGCATCAACGATGCTTTGACTTGTAGTAAATTCCACATTGTCTCTCTTCATAATGCCGGGAATGCGTGTATTACCCTTTCGAGATCGTATAAATGTCCAAAAACTCCTGGGATCGGAACATAAAGAATTTTCAACTGAGCTTATATATGAAGTGTAAGCTTTATTTATAAGTTGTTTTGATAAGGTTCTAAAATGCCTATATTCATATAAAAAATGTACCGATTTGTATTGTTTATATTTCTTACGCATTTTCTCCTTAGTGCGAATACAATCTTTCA
Source organism: Onthophagus sagittarius (assembly GCA_036711965.1). Lineage (NCBI taxonomy): Eukaryota > Metazoa > Arthropoda > Insecta > Coleoptera > Scarabaeidae > Onthophagus > Onthophagus sagittarius. The sequence goes on from JASERS010000005.1 coordinate 35,196,870, forward strand.
CCTCCTTGGTGAACCAAGTGGGCCACAGGTGACTAGAAAATCCTCTTATGGTCTTAGGTACTGCGGCATCGAATGCATTTCTCAACCTTTCATAGAAAAGCGAACACATGTCTTCCACATCGTTGGAATATTCAAGGCAAGACCAATTCATATCTATCAGGGTTTGATACAGTAGTGGATAATTAGCTCGTTTAAAATTATAAGCACTAGTAGCATGGTGTTCAAAGTGACAAAGTGTTGGCTTGCATATAAATTCACATGATAGAGCAGGGTGATGGGAATCCTCATCGAGAAGTGGATTATAATCACGATCAAGTCTGCAGTCCACATTGGCAAAAACCAAATCAAGTAGGCGATTCTTATCATTCAGGACAGAATTAAATTGATGAAAATTATTAAAAGATTGGAAGTTGGCTACAGCTGTCTTATATCTGTCGTTAATAACAATCGATGCATATGAAGGCACATTGAAGTCACCCATAACTACGCAAACATCATCAGAACAGTAGAGTGCATTAAATAGATCCAAAAATATAGTTAGTTCGTCAAAAGTAATCGATGGAGGTATATAGAGTGAGAATATATTTATAAATTTTCCATGAGCGCCTTGTATTCTAATACCTACTATATCAACCATCGGGACGACATTGAACAGATGGGATAGATCCAGTTGTACTACCCTAATGTTACTCTTCACACAAATCAGAACACCTCCTCCCTTAGATGCACCAACAGCAGTAAAACTACGATCCTTTCTAAATACAACATAAGCCGCAGGACAAAACTCAGCATCAAACACGTCTTCAGACAACCACGTTTCAGACAGCAGCACAACATCAAAGCAAGACGAACACAACGAATTGAATAGCATGTGTGTTTTGGTACGAATTCCCCTCACATTCTGATAGTAACAGAGGAGAGATTCATAACTGGGCGGTGTAGTTAGTTTAAATTATTTTTGATTTTAACAATTTTTGGATTGCCATCAAAATATCGTATTCTGAGATCCGACTCGCCATCGGCAATTCTCTGTTCCATTTCAATCTTATTAATCTTATTTTATCTTTATTCGAAAATATTAATTAATATCCTTTTTTTTAAAAAAAGCTTTAACACTCTGTATTTTAATAACGGAACATTTTGGGACCATAGTTTATATAAGAAACTATCATTAATTTTCGATGTAGAATTACCCCCTTGAATATTCACATATCATTACGGAACACCCTGTATAACGAACTAATTCGTTACAGCCAAATTGCGAACATCTCATTGTAGCGAACGGCTTGCATTCCCCCTTGCTTGTTCGCTATATCGAGGGTTTACTGTAATACTAATAAAATAACTATCGAAATGCCGGTATTTTACATCATACATTAGCCATCATACATTAGAAATTGTAAAAATGATGGTAAAGCTTCAAAATTGATATCAAAGTTATTATTTTGTTAGATGAATTACTCTATATTCGGTTTTTGCACCCCTAATGCAACTGGGCCAAAATCAGTCGAGCGTTGTAGACGTCAGATAAATTCACCCATTTCATTTAAAGTCTCCCAACAATGTAGAACAAATTTTATGACATTAATCAAGGATTGAAATTTATGATGCACTTCCTCACAAATTAATCTCACCATCATTCCTTTATTATCAATAAGAAAACAAATTTATAGATTTCTTCAAATTATTCTCAATCGTAAGCTATTAAAGATTATTTTTTTATTTCTCTTTTACGTATAAGTACTTTTTATTTGTCATCAATCCATCTGTTGTCCCTCGTTTACACTTCCTTTTGTTACTTTTTTTTCCGTTCCTCTTTAGGTATTATACGTCACAGGTTTTCCCCTACCGCCGCCGAAAAGCCGTCACCGGCATCCGCCCTCGCTCCGCCCCCTTTTTCACGTCAGCCGCCGTCGTTTCGTTCGCCTCCTCGTTCCTCTTCAGTAGTACCAACCGTTCTGCCCCCGTGACGCGTTCTACTCTAATATACCGGGCGCTCGTTTTTATCGCGTTTTCGCGTTTCTTTTCAACGGCGACGCGAATCTTGTTAGTCGGTAAAGAAGAAAACGTTTCTTCAAACAAAAAAATTAATAAAAGTACCCATACATATAGTGGTTTTCATAAAAATTAATGTAGTGAACCCATACAATTAAATAATTAAAAGTGTGATTTTTAATTTTTATTTTATAATTTTTAGTTTTTCCTTAATTTAAATTTACAATATTTATAGTTATTAAAACAAAAAAAAACAAGAATGGGTTAATAATAATAAAATCATAATGTGAGTGTTAAAACGGATTTAATGTGACATTCTCGTTGATGGATTTTTGAACATAACTTTAATGGTAATGATAATTATGTAACAAAATTTTTATTTAAGTTAATTTTGTTGATGGTAAAAATATGAGGTGGATAAAAGATTTGGAATGTTAAGAAAACTCTGGTAAGTGAAACAGGTTGATTGATGGGACCTCGACGCGGTGCTCCGGAGTCTTGACCCATTTGAAGCGGGTGATTTATCGGACGCGAGGAAAGCGTATCTCTGCAATTTCCTACAGGAAGGTGACTGTAACCAGTTCGGGCACGTACACTGAATGAAATCGACCTATGATTGATGACTTTTCCTCGCACGTAAAAGTTTTGTTCACCCAAACTCCCCTTTTTATCTCAAATGCAAGAAAAAGGAATCGTGTTTCGTATAAATTTTTCATATCGGAATAAATTTTCAAAAATTCTTTATAGGTCACTTTATCTTTAGAAAGAGAGGTCATTAAACCAAAGGATACTTTTTTAGACTATTTTCAGTTTAGGTTTCGCTTAAGCGGGTGAGATTAAAAATAACTATTCAAAGATTCCTTTAAGATTCCTATCTCTTTGTGGCGTGTATTCTTACTTTTCATTTTGTGTTTTTCAGGATTTCTCATCATCTTAGAAAAATGGGTTAATCATCAAACAGGATGGAGTCATTTAGACTTTACTCGTCTGAAGGGTAAGTCGTTTTATATTTTTATTGGAATAATATTTAAAATTCAATATTGACCTGTCCACAAAGGTTGACTCAACGGTTTATTACTCCCCTTTCACAAAACATCAAAGCTTTTTCCCTCTTCAATTTTCTACAAAGGGTTTTTGCTTTGTTAGGTTATTTTATTCTACGTATACCATCTCATTTATTTCTATCCAACCTGAAAACTTATTAATAACTTAAGTTAAAAAGTTGGCCATAAAATCTTTATGATGATGACTTTTGATGTAACAGTCTGGATCGATGGAATAGTTAAGTTTAACTTCCGGTTTCTCATCGTGCGCAACTATTTCCTTTATGTTCCAATCAGAGGCAGACCGAAACCCACCCCTAGTTCGGTCTGCTTGTTCAGCTTTTCCGTTCTCGAAGAGGAGGCGGGGGTAGCGGCTCCTCTCCAGGAGCAATTTCGGATCATCTCCAGATCATCGCCGATAAAGAGTCCGGACTCTATCTACTAACTAATTTAACGACTCGTCGTTCAAAGTGCTCCATTATATTTTATGTTATCTAACGATTCTTCTGCGTAAGTTAATCGATACTATTAGATTAGAAGATTTTTTTTAAAGATATTGTTTTCCTCTGTAACAATTCTTAAAGTAAAATCAGCAATTTTCAAAAATATTTCGATATCTCAGATTCAAGTAAAAACAGTAAATCCAATTTTTTCATGGACTTATGAAATTTTTAATGAACGTTGTTTTCTCTGGATAAACTAGGTGTCTATAAATAAGGTAATAATTACAATAGTTGTTTTCATAATCCAATTATAAATAATTGCAATAAGCCAATTATTACTATAATCATTTAGAGAACTCCTGATATTCGAAATAGTTAATTGATTTAAAATGTAAATGTTTGTTAGATTTCCGCATTGATGAGTTAAATATAATGATATTGCTATTTTATTCAATTTGGTGCTGCCAAAGAGGTCAAAACGCAAGTAGTGATATGTTTGTTTCTAAATAAAATAGATAATCAGATAATATTAAATAATTCTAAATAAAATAGGCATCATAACTCAGATACTTAAACATTTACAGTTATGTCATTGCTCTTCTGGAATAGTAATATTATGTTCGCCACATCGTTGATAATTCTTGCTTTAACAAATTTATATATTTGGAACATTAGCAGATGATAGGTGCCTAATTTCAATGCTGCTATTTACAAAGAAAAAATATTGCATAGAATTTAACTTTACTAATCTTTTTGGTACATGGTTTTATTTGGAGAAGATGCTAATTGAAGCAAAACTTGGAAGTGCCCCAATTCTTATAATAAATACCTCTGTTTCACATCCAATATTAATAGCTATGGAAAATTATTTAAAATTTTCATATTGTGAAGCTTGGATAAAAGTGTGAAATTTGGAGCAATTTTCTTTTTGAATTGAGAAGACATCAATACTTCTTTTTAGCTATCTCAAAATACTGAAATAAGAATTTTTTACTGACTTCTTTGATGTTTATAAAACATGGCTGATGTTTTCTGGCAGATAAACTATAAGATAAGTTGCTGGCAAGTATACAATTAGTGTGTAGTTATACTCCCTAGTAGTAAAGGTATCATTCAGTACTTTGAGTTTTAAACACAACTTGTGTTTTGAAATTTAAAATTTATAACATAGAAGTTTATGGTAATTAACAAATTATTTGTTCAAATTTCAAAATTTGTTCAAAAAAAATATAAATTTTTCAAAAATCAAGATGGCGAATACAATATAGAGAATTAAAATTGCAAAAAACACGATAATTTACTCAAATCTTCTGAAAATCTAATTCCACAAACAAAAATTGTTATAGCAAACAACAGCGTGCAAGAAATTACTGTGCAGCTTTCTGAGGGAGACAAGCAACAAGGATATGAGGAATTCTTATGTTTAGGTTGTTTCTGGTTATGAATAAGCGGTTATAATTCATTGTCAACAATATTTTTGGATGAAGTCCCCCATCCATTTTGATTTTTTGAGTTATGAAATAATTTTGGATTAAAATTCAAACTTAAATACTTAAAACTTCAATTCTGATATTTTAGAGATTTTCATAACGAATAGTTTTCATACATAAGGCTTCTCCACTTTTTGGGTCCATACAAAAAGTATGACTCTGTCTGTTGTTTCTTTTGAGTTGTATTTGATTCCTATGTTGAAAGCCTAAAATTATGATGTTTTGAAGATTTTTGTTGTATTCCTGCAATCTTCTTATTCCCATCTAAAGTCCGTGCCAGATGTCAAGGCCCCTCACTTTAAAGATCGATATCTTCGCAATCGCTCGATGAAAAAATTGCTATAAAATTTATTGTAATCAGTGAACATTTCTGTGTAAAAGGAGTGATAGATCTGCTTTTTCTAAATAAAAGATACTTATATGTATTGCTGTAATTTGACATATAAGCATCATTTTTGAGATATTTTTAGAGGTATATTTTATATCAATGAAAATTTCTATCACTTCTCTTTTATCATTCTTTAATGTAAGAATTAAAGATAAAACAAGTAATAATAATAATAAAACAAAGTTAAAAACAACGAAATTACAAACTAGAAACAGGTTTTGTTCAAAATAATTTTGCCTTGCTCTTTCAAAGGCATTTATTTACTTCATAAACGTAAATTCGTGGGATCTTCAATTTTTTACTTTTTCACTCTTCTTAATTTCTTCATTATACAGTTAGTCCAAAAAGTCGAGGCCCTTCACTTTAGAGATCTCTATCTTAAGCACTCTCAAAAACTGGGAACTTTTTTTACTTAACTCGCGACTTAAAAAACCAAAAACCCGACAATTTAACATATGTTTATTATTAGCATATGATACGCAAAAATGTTTACTGATTAAAACAAATTTTACAGCAATTTGTTTCATTGAGCGGTTATGAAGATAGATATCGGTCTCTTCAGTAAGGGGCCTTTACTTTTTGCACGAACTTTAAAGATTTTACGTAATTCCGGAAGAAAAAATCCATCATATTTAATTCTAGGTTTCTCGGAAGCCAATCAATTACATTTGGCTTGTAATTTTTCTTAAATGTTTGAATATTAGTCACCCGGGTATTAGGAAATTGAAACCATACGGAAAAACCATACAGCAAAACCATACCAGACAATATTATTATTAGAAACGTTTGGAAAAATTCAATAAAACTTCAAATTGATGTTTCAGTCTCAAATAGAAGCAATACATAAGCAAAGCATGCTTAGGGCCGGTTGTATAATATTCCGATAAACTTACCGATAGCGTTATCTGGCTGATAAGATTTTTTGTACTGTTTACAATGTACGGATATTTTTGTCTGGATATTATTGGCAGGATAACTTATCGGGTACCCAGAGGTGCCGATATGAGAGTTATCCACCAGATATCTATGTTACCAAGGTTTTTTTTAAACAAATCTTATCTGTTGAAATCTTTTTTCTATTTAATAATTATGCAAGACAGTAAAATTAATCGTGCTAGAAATTATACAGAAAAGGAGAATTAGTAATATAGATATATTCATATACATATAGATATATTACAAAAGATATATATTCCAATTTAAAAGGTGTTCATTTGACATTACAAATAACTAAATAATATTATTATTAAAGCAATATGAATATTAAGGAGAATATATATAAAAAAATTATTACAAAATGAAAATATTGACAAGAACAAATTTATTTTTTAATCAGATGCATTATGTCCCGATCTCGCTTTAGGTAGCCGTTCATACCTCTACATCTTTATAAAAATTCAAATATGGTTCTTCACAACATAACGAAACATTTTCCTAAGATGTTCCAATTTTGAAATCAAAATTGGAATTTTATCACTATAAGCATTAGTTATGGTCATTTTGATCAACGTTTTACATCTTTTTGGCATGTGTAGGTGAAATGTTTGGCATGTTAGCCCATTTATAAAATTTATTCCGGGTTTCATGCTTTCAAGAAATTTTGGGTTTTTTATAATACTTAGGCCATCAGTTTTTGAAATCGAGAATATTTTTGGAAGAAATTTCGTTCGACTTATCAATCAAATTTCAAATAAAGACGTTCGCGTTACCAAATCTACTATATACATTACTAGATGTAGCCGATAGCAATTCTCCCAACAAAACCAATTTATACAACGCTGAATATTTTTATCCTCCCGATGAGTTTATCGCCCGGCTAGTTGTCAGACAGATTTATTATCATATTAAGCTCATCAAATAATTTTGTTTTGAACGTTAGAGTATAGCAAAACGAACATGATTCTATATATAATAATAGATAATGAGGTTGCAACATTGTTTAGATTTGCTTCAAACTTGTTTTTGATCACACTAAGCAAAATAACATCATCAATAAGTATATAAATCTATGTGAAAAGGGGATAAACACTTGGCAAATCATATACTAATAATCATAGTACAATTCTGGTCAGGAACTGGAAAATTTAATTATTATTAATCAAACTTGTTTTTGATCACGTAAAATCTTCAAAAAATATATAAATCTATGCGCAAATAGGGTTAACACTTGGTACAACTCTACAGGGTGTCCCAGGTAGGTAATGTTGTAGGCAATTTGTCACACTATAAACGGAAAATATCTTTGTAAATACTGTTCCATAATGACGCACTGAAATAAGTATATCTTATTTTAAATTGAATGAAATATTTTTTGTTTTAAATGGAATGATATAGACTTTGACAAGATATGTTTATATCTAGCTTTTGATTTTAGAGTTATTTTGGATAGAAATTTTTTTAACAATAAACACTGCGTCCCTTAAAGCTGATTTTCTTAGATACTAATCGAGTAAGAAAGTTAAAATTTGTCATAGTTTCTGCTTGGATATCCATAAGTAGAGTACCATTAGCGTTACCAGTCTATCGTATACAAGGTGTCCAAAAATGTAATTACTGTTTTACCATATTCAATTGCAAAAAAAATGAAAATTGTATAATATTATATCTGGTTTGCTTATAAGATAGAGAATATAATTGTCTACAAATCATTCCTATGCCTATTAGATGCAGTTGTTGGGATATGATGGAATAAATGGCTGATCTGGTGTATTTTTTCTTTGGTACACTATGAAATAAGACCATAAATATACGTGATTATGCACTAATAGTGATTTAAAAAAGGAAACGATAAATAATTCTCATCTAAACTCTATAAGTGTTCAAATATCTGCCCTGTGTGCTCTATGCATACATGAAGCCGATTTATGATGAATGATATTTCAACATGATGACCTGTACATTATTCCAGGGACGTACAAAACTGCTTAAATAAGGTATAGGAAGACTGAATAGATCGCAGAAGCCCAGTGCCGTAGTCAACAAGATTATATTCTTTTGGGGATACATCAAAACTCAAGTATACAATAATATTCCAACAACGAAAATATGATGAATAGCAAAAGGGAAACATAAGAAACATCTCTACTGAAACAGTGGATAATGCAAGCCGAACTCATAAATCGATTTCATTTATCCATAGAGTACATAGGGTTGACATTTGAGCATTTATCAATAAAATTAAAACGATTTTACGAATTTTTATACAAACGATTAATTGTAAAATAATTGTTAGAGAGTTGGTTACTCAATTCGTCGGTCAATTGACTTGGCTGGCTTAGATTTTTTTACTGTTGCCATTGTCGGGGTTCAACATTTTTGGATTTAACTTAACAGAGTTGAATTTTACCTAAATTTCGTAAAAGTCATAAAAGTTTCTAAAATAAATTTTCTATTGGAAAATGCAAAAATAAATGTAAGTTTATGAACGAATAAAAAAGTTCTGAGCATATAAATTTTGGGAACACTCTGTATAGTATGGTTCCCGTCGATCGATTTAACTGACACCCTTACTCTTCGATTCTACTTGCTACTGGTTTACACTGTACCAAATTTCAGCACTCTACCTTTAACAGTATTGAAAATATTTAGAAAAATCAGTTCAAATTTCTTGACTTTGATGACCTATAACTCCGCCATTTATTGATTTAGACAAAAAAATTTCACACTAATCATCAACATTTTTACTCTAGTATATGTGGTTTAATTTGTGCCCCGAGCCACCGAAACACCTTGTATATGGAAGATACAGTACCTTATTATAATAATAATAAAGATGTTTATTGACTCATATACAAAAAAAGAAAATTAATACAATCATGCAAGTAAATTAAAAAGGAAAAATCAATAAAGAATAAAAATTAAAGAAAATAAAATTAAGAAATTACAAAATAAATTCTGAGTCAAAAAGGATCGAGTCAGTCATACCATTAAGCAGACTGTTTTTCATCCATTCTCTTTAAACGAGAAAAGAAAAACAAGAATAAAGCCAGATGAAACTAATAAATTGTAATGAAATTAATAAAAAATAATATAAAAAAAATCAAACAGCCATTTATATCATTTTCCAGCCAAAAAAGATAAATATAAAAATAAATGTGACAATCATATCACTAGAATGAAATCTTCATATATAAATACTCTATTGTACACGGGAAACACCTGTAAACACTTTTGAAAGTTTATCTCATTGTTGTCGCCTGCTGAACCAGTAAGTGTTTTTTAAATTTAATCTTGAAGCGCTGCTCACTCCCCAACTTAACCTTTTTCAGAATTGAATTATAAACACTAGACACAGTGTAAGAGAAAGATCTTTTAAAAATTTCAAGGCGATATTTAGGTATTGTTAAAGTATGTCTGTGTCTAGTGTTTAGGTTATGGACATCAGTTCTGAACGTAATTTTATTGTAAAGATATGGAGGAGATTTGTTTAAAATAATTCTGTAGAATAAACATGCAGAATGTAACTCTCTGCGTCGCGACATACTCAACCAACCAACCCACCCCAAAGTATGTGGTATTCTTTTATACTTTTTAATGCCAAATATGTAACGAAGGCACGCATTTTGAACCCGTTGGATACACTGAGAATCATCAGCATCAATGCATGAATTATAAAGAGCATCGCTAAAATTAAAAACCAATACTTCACATAGGTGAGCTCTAAGTCGGCGATGTAGCATATGTCGATTGTTATAGAGTAGCTTTAAGGTAGAGTATGCCGAGTTAACAAGTTTACAAACATGTTTCTTGAACCTCAAACGAGAGTCCATAATAACACCGAGATTGCGAGAATCACAGGAAGTTGCTAAACGGACACATTGCAGAACCAAATGAAAGTTGTTTAAAAGAGTTGGCTCACCTATCAGTCTACCGCCGTTAGGTTCAAAAATAACTACTGATGATTTAGGAGGGTTAATCGTTAGACAAAGCTGAGAAGCATAGACTGCTAAATTATTCAAGTCATTGTTCATCCGATCTACTGCGATATTTATTTCATCAGGATTAAAGCTGTAATATACTTGAATATCATCGGCGTACGTGAGATATTCACAATATTTGGGACAAGAACAAAGTTGGAACGTATAAATCAAGTACAACAAAGGCCCAAAGATAGAACCCTGAGGTACACCCGATACAACACCCAAAATATCTGAATATAAACCATTATGAGTCACGCGTTGAAATCGATTACAAAGATAGCATTTCAACAAAGAAATGGCTGAATCAGATAACCCTATATAGTGTAAAATCGAAAATAATGTTTCGTGATGTAGCGTATCAAAAAAGCTTTTGGAAAATCTAATAAAGCAAGTGCAGTGAGACATCCATCATCTGCTCTCCTCAATATGTCATCAGTAACATCGAGAAGTGCAGTGGTGCAACTGAAGCCAGGTCGAAATCCAGACTGTTTAGGTGGAAGAATGATATTATCGGTGATAAAAGCCCTTAATCTCTCTGCAATAAGTTTTTCTAAGATTTTGGATAAAATGGGCAAGATATTGATGTCTTCCTTCCGTCTCCGCATTATTAACTGTTCCTGTATAACATAATAATCGTAGTAAAATTCTGGTCAGAAATACTTTAAACATGCAACAAACAACATGGCTTGAGAAGCCAAAGAAACGCTTCAAATTTTATCTGGAATAAACAAATAAATGGTAAAATAAATAGATTCAAATTTTAAAATTTCGTTAGAATCAGAATATGAAATAAAAGCTATATCATTTCATTTAAAACAACATATGTTTGTTTCGGTACGTCATTATGGAACATCCTATATTGTTCCAAGATAATAAGATATATACTACCTTCCATCTCCGCATTATTAATTCTTCCTGTATAACATAATAATCATGGTGAAATTCTGTTCAGAACTACTTTAAACATGCAACAAACAACATGGCTTGAGAAGCTAAAGAACCGCTTCAAATTTGATCTAAAAGAAACGAATAAATGGTAAAATAAATAGATTCAAATTTTAAAATTTCGTTAGAATCAGAATATGAAATAAAAACTATATCATTTCATTTAAAACAACATTTGTTTGTTTCGATACGTCATTATGGAACACCCTGCATTTAAAAAAATCATGTAGTGTGGTAAATTTCCTACAACTTTAGTCTAAAGAAGAATTTTGTATCTGTGCTTCTTAATGCTATTTACGTGGGACACCTGTATATGGAAGATATACTACCTTCCGCCCCCGCATTATTAACTCTTCCTGTATAACATAATAATCGTAGTAAAATTCTGGTCAGAAATACTTTAAACATGCAACAAACAACATGAATTGAGAAGCCAAAGAAACGCTTCAAATTTTATCTGGAATAAACAAATAAATGGTAAAATAAATAGATTCAAATTTTAAAATTTCGTTAGAATCAAAATGTGAAATAAAAGCTATATCATTTCATTTAAAACAACATTTGTTTGTTTGGCTACGTCATAATGGAACATCATATATTGTTCCAAGATAATAAGATACACTACCTTCCGTCCCCACATTATTAACTCTTCCTGTATAACATAATAATCATGGTGAAATTCTTTTCAGAAATACTTTAAACATGCCACAAACAACATGGCTTGAGAAGCTAAAGAAACGCTTCAAATTTGATCTAAAAGAAACGAATAAATGGTAATAATAAATAGATTTAAATTTTAAAATTTCGTTAGAATCAGAATATGAAATACAAGCTATATCATTTCATTTAAAACAACATATGTTTGTTTCGGTACGTCATTATGGAACACCCTGCATTTAAAAAAATCCTGTAGTGTGGTAAATTTCCTGCAACTTTAGTCTAAAGAAGAATTTTATATCTGTGCTTCTTAATGCTATTTACGTGGGACACCTGTATATGGAAGATAAAATACTTTTCATCCCCACACTATTAACTCATCCTGTATAACATAATAATCATAGTGCAACTCTGGTCAGAAATACTTTAAACATGCAACAAACAACATGGCTTGAGAAGCCAAAGAAACGCTTCAAATTTTATCTGGAATAAACAAATAAATGGTAAAATAAATAGATTCAAATTTAAAATTTCGTTAGAATCAGAATATGAAATAAAAGCTATATCATTTCATTTAAAACAACATATGTTTGTTTCGGTACGTCATTATGGAACACCCTGCATTTAAAAAAATCCTGTAGTGTGGTAAATTTCCTGCAACTTTTGTCTAAAGAAGAATTTTGTATCTGTGCTTCTTAATGCTATTTACGTGGGATACCTGTATATGGAAGATACACTACCTTCCGCGCCGCATTATTAACTCTTCCTCTATAACATAATAATCGTGGTAAAATTCTGGTCAGAAATACTTTAAACATGCAACAAACAACATGGCTTGAGAAGCCAAAGAAACACTTCAAATTTTAAAATTTCGTTAGAATCAGAATATGAAATAAAAGCTATATCATTTCATTTAAAACAACATATATTTGTTTCGCTACGTCATTATGGAACATCATATATTGTTCCAAGATAATAAGATACACTGCCTTCCGTCCCCACATTATTAACTCTTCCTCTATAACATAATAATCGTGGTAAAATTCTGGTCAGAAATACTTTAAACATACAATAAACAATATGGCTTGAGATGCTAAAGAAACGCTTCAAATTTTATCTAAAAAAACAAATAAATGGTAAGATAAATAGATTCAAATTCGGTACGTCATTATAGAATACCCTGTATTTAAAAAAAATCCTATGGTTTGGTAAATTTCCTACAACTTTTCTCTAAAGAATAATTTTGTATCTGTGGTTCTTAATGTTATTTGTATGGGACAACCTGTATATGGAAGATAAGTACTTTTCATCCCCGCACTATTAACTCATCCTGTATAACATAATAATTATAGTGCAATTCTGGTCAGAAATACTTTAAACATGCAACAATCAACATGACTTGAGAAGCTAAAGAAACGCTACAAATTTGATCTAAAAAAACGAATAAATGGTAAAATAAATAGATTCAAATTTTAAAATTTCGTTAGATTCGGAATATGAAATAAAAGCAATATCATTTCATTTAAAACAACATATGTTTGTTTCGGTACGGCATTATGGAACACCTGTATTAAAAAGAAATCCTGTAGTGTGGTAAATTTCCTACAACTTTTGTCTAAAGAAGAAGCGCAGATGCAAAAGTATCTGCGCTTCTTAACATCTTAACATCTATTTACGTGGGACAGCTGTATATGGAAGATTTTTCGTCCCCGCACTATTAACTCATCCTGTATAACATAATAATCATAGTGAAATTCTGGTCCAAAAAAAAACTTTAAACATGCAACATGGCTAGAGAAGCTAAAGAAACGCTTCAAATTTGATCTAAAAGAAGACAAATAAATGGTAAAATAAATAGATTTAATTTTTTTAATTTTGTTAATGAAATCAGTAAAATCGTCGTATTTCTTATTTTAAATTATTTTCTATACATAATTTGAAAATTTCAATTTAAAACTTGAATTTGTGTCATTTAAAAATAAGTTTAGAAACTTATTTTTTTCTTCATTACTTCTAATTAACCTCATTTACTTTTAACATAAACCAAAAATACAATCTTTATTCCACCTTAAAAAAATCACTTTTTCACTCCGAAAAGTTTCCGCGAAACAATTTCTTTTTTCCTTTCAATCCGCAAATTGTATTTGAAATTTATCAAGGGCGCTGAATGCGCACACTCGGAACCTCTTTTGGAGTGATGGTGACGTGTGCGTGGTGGGGCGAAGGGGGGCACGGCCAGACACCTGTTCGTGTGCGTGCTTTTGACACTCGCGCTGTCAAAGTGATAGTGCCCCGTGTGTTGTTGTTGTTTAAACGGGACTCTTTTTCTCTCATCCGTGTGTTGCGCGTTTTCACCGCGTTGTGTTTATTAGTTTGTGCGCGCACGATAAAACACTTTTTCCATACATTTTCGGATTTCTTCAACAAAAAATTATTTTTTTCAAAAAAAAATTGAAGATAAAACAATTGAACGTCGAAACAAAAGTGTGTCAAAGTTAACTTATCTCTCGGAACGTAATTATTATTATTATTTATAAGTTTAGTTATAAAATTATTGTGTAATAGTGTTAAAATAGTGATTTTAGGGGGATTATATTAAAAAAATTAAAATTTATTCTCACTTAGTTCTTAAAGAAAAGTGAAAAATTTATTTTATGATTATCGATAACAAATTTTTATTGATGAGGTGTTTGATTACGATCGTAATATGTGCGTTAGCAGTGTTGTTTTTGTAACCAAAAAGGAATTAATAAAAACCGAATCGGTTGAAAACGAAGAGGAGGAAGAAGGAGACGATTTAACCGGGATCATTTCTAGATCCTGTTGGATTATTAGTCATGGTAGGAGGCGGTTACAATGCGCGATACAACCCCATGATAAAAGGGACGTTGTCTAGGTGAGTCCGAATAAAAATAAAAATAATCAAAAAAAATAAAATTTCGAAAATTCAACTCGAAATCAGCACCAAGATGGCGTCTTTTCGCCGACACTTTCACCGCCGCCGAGTAGATTTCTAATCTGGGGCCCCGCTCATTCCCCCCGCGACCACCTTCAACGCTCCTTCACTCTAAATGCCATTCTCTTTTCGATTTCGCGACTCTGTGTTTTTGTACGGCACGCTCGTAAAGTTACATCTAATAAATCGAAAATGTATACGAACATTACATTGAGTTATAATGAGGATTATGAGGAAATTTCAACTTTTTTGTTGTTTTATGTTGATCTTTTGAAAGTAAAACTCTTTATTTTATAAATGCTGTATGGAAGTTTGCTCGGAATGAATGTTCGAGAAAGATTTAATTTTTAACAAAGTCTCCTTATCTTATTTATGTATAGTAAGTATATCACAATTACAATGTTATTGTAACTACTTACTGTACATATTGTAACTCTTTTAATGAAACAAATTATAGAAAAGAAATTTCTAGAATTCCTAGAAACATCCACTTTGCTTTATATATAGATCTTCAATCCAAATTTTAAGATTATCACATATATTTAACTTTATTCTTAAGAAATTGATTATGGCTATTGAAAAGATATTATTATAAAACTACATCATTTTCAAGGATATTATTGTTTATATCCCAGTCTCTTCGAAGGAAAGACCCTGATAAGTCATTGTAGTAGATTCTTCCCACAAGATTTTTTGTTTACCCAGGTTTCTTCTCCTGTCATCTAATTGAATTAAGTTACCATATCATTAAAGCTGGGCTAACTACTTAAAAACTGTAGTGGGGTATAACTATTAACTACATACTTGCAACAAAAAGTGGTTTAACTACTTGGTAGTTAAATTACTCTAAGAATATGACACTTTGATTACTAACCACACTAACTACGAAGTAATTAGTAGTTAAATATCTAACTACTTTTTGAATTACATAAAAAGCAGTTTTAAGGTCTAAAATCCAATACCGTACGTACAACTGCAAAAATGCATAGAATAGTCTAGAACAAAGTTCTTTTCTTTTCGCTTTACTTTAATACATTCGATTCTTTTTAAATTGTTATCTGTCTTGAAAAATTATAAAACTTTTGTTTCTAGTTTTAAGTCTAATGTTAGTTCTAAAACTAGGTTCAGAATTGAACTCAACTCAACCTAGCTTCAGAACTAATACTAGTTAGTTAGTTAGTTCTGAAGCTATGTTGAGTTGGGTTCCATTCAGTTTTAAGAGATATATGGGTAAATCTAATGTTCTAGGTTTGGTGTTAGTCTTGAAGTTGAGTTGTAAGTTTAGTCTTAGGTATACTTTTATCTGAAGCTAGGTTGGTTGGGTTGGGTTGGGTTCCATTTAAAGAGAGGTGCGGCTAAACCCAAATATTTTTCATTCCTGGTCTAGTATTAACTCTAACGTTAGATCTAGAACTAGAAACTTTAGGTTTAGCCATATGTCTCTTAAATCTGAATTGAACCCAACCTAACCTAGCTTCAAAACTAACATTAGACCTAGAACCAGAAACATTAGGATTTAGCCGTCTTAAGAAACGTACGGCTAAACCCTAATGTTTCTAGTTCTAGGTCTAGTGTTGGTTCTGAAGCTGGATTGTGAGTCTAGGCTTAGTTATATTTTTGTCTGAAACTATGTTGGTTAGATTGGGTTGGGTTCTATCTTAAGAGAGATGCTTCTAAACCCAAATGTTTTACATTCCAAGTCTAGTATTAGCTCTAGCATCAGTGTTGGCTCCATTTTTAGTAATTATTCAGTTTGTTGTTGTATACTTGTATCGAAATAAAACTAGAACTAACACTAGACCTAGTACTGGAAAGTTTCGGTTTAGCCGTGCGTCTAAAGACGCACGGCTAAACCTGAATCTTTCTAGTACTAGGTCTAGTGTTAGTTCTAGTTTTAATTGCCCCTCAGTGCTTGATTGTGGTAAATACTTCTGGAACTAAAAGGATTACTAATACTAGATTTACAATCTAACTTTTGTACTAACACTAGACCTAGAACTAGAAACATTACAGTTTAGCCGTCTTAAGAGACGTTCTGCTAAACCCTAATGTTTAACGTTATTCTTAAGAAATTGATTATGGCTATTGATATTATTGTTTATATCCCAGTCTCTTTGAAAGAAAGACCTTGATAAGTCAATTGTGGTAGATTCTTCCCACAAGATTTTTTGTTTACCCAGGTTTCTTCTTCCTGTCATTTAATTGAATTAAGTTACCATATCATTAAAGCTGGGCTAACTACTTGAAAACTGTTTTGGGGTATAACTATTAACTACATACTTGCAACAGAAAATGGTGTAACTACTTGATAGTTAAATTACTCTAAAAATATGACACTTTGATTACTAACTGCGAAGTAATTAGTAGTTATATATCTAACTACTTTTTTAACTACATAAAAAGCAGGTTTAAGGTCTAAAATCCAATACCGTACGTACAACTGCAAAAAAGCATAGAGTAGTCTAGAACAGAGTTCCTTTCTTTCGCTTTACTTTAATACATCCGATTCTTTTTAAATTGTTGTCTGTCTTGAAAAATTACAAAACTTTTGTTTCTAGTTTTAAGTCTAATGTTAGTTCTAAAGCTAGGTTCAGAATTGAACCCAACTCAACCTAGCTTCAGAACTAATACTAACATTAGGGTTTAGCCGTCTTAAAAGACGTACGGCTAAACCCTAATGCTTCTAGTTCTAGGCCTAGAGTTAGTTCTGAAGCTATGTTGAGTTGGGTTCCATTCAGTTTTAAGAGATATATGGGTAAATCTAATGTTCTAGGTTTGGTGTTAGTCTTAAAGTTGAGTTGTAATTTAGTCTTAGGTATACTTTTATCTGAAGCTAGGTTGGTTGGGTTGGATTGGGTTCCATTTAAAGAGAGGTGCGGCTAAACCCAAATATTTTTCATTCCTGGTCTAGTATTAACTCTAACGTTAGATCTAGAACTAGAAACTTTAGGTTTAGCCATATGTCTCTTAAAACTGAATTGAACCCAACCTAACCTAGCTTCAAAACTAACATTAGACCTAGAACCAGAACCATTAGGATTTAGCCGTCTTAAGAAACGTACGGTTAAACCCTAATGTTTCTAGTTCTACGTCTAGTGTTGGTTCTGAAGCTGGGTTGTGAGTCTAGGCTTAGTTATATTTTTGTCTGAAACTATGTTGGTTAGATTGGGTTGGGTTCCATCTTAAGAGAGATGCTTCTAAACCCAAATGTTTTACATTCCAAGTCTAGTATTAGCTCTAGCATCAGTGTTGGCTCCATTTTTAGTAGTTATTCAGTTTGTTGTTGTATACTTGTATCGAAATAAAACTAGAACTAACACTAGACCTAGTACTAGAAAGATTCAGGTTTAGCCGTGCGTCTTTAGACTAGGTCTAGTGTACTGTACTAGTGTAGTGTACTAGTGTACTAGGTCTAGTGTTAGTTCTAGTTTTAATTGCCCCTCAGTGCTTGATTGTTGTAAATACTTCTGGAACTAAAAGTATTACTAATACTAGACTTACAATCTAACTTTTGTACTAACACTAGACCTAGAACTAGAAACATTAGAGTTTAGCCGTCTTAAGAGACGTTCTGCTAAACCCTAATGTTTAACGTTATTCTTAAGAAATTGATTATGGCTATTGATATTATTGTTTATATCCCAGTCTCTTTGAAAGAAAGACCCTGATAAGTCAATTGTGGTAGATCCTTCCCACAAGATTTTTTGTTTACCCAGGTTTCTTCTTCCTGTCATCTAATTGAATTAAGTTACCATATCATTAAAGCTGGGCTAACTACTTAAAAACTGTAGTGGGGTATAACTATTAATTACATACAAACAACAAAAAGTTGTTTAACTACTTGGCAGTTAAATTATTCTAAGAATATGACACTTTGATTACTAATTGCGAAGTAATTAGTAGTTATATATCTAACTACTTTTTTAACTACATAAAAAGCAGGTTTAAGGTCTAAAATCCAATACCGTACGTACAACTGCAAAAAAGCATAGAATAGTCTAGAACAGAGTTCCTTTCTTTCGCTTTACTTTAATACATCCGATTCTTTTTAAATTGTTGTCTGTCTTGAAAAATTACAAACCTTTTGTTTCTAGTTTTAAGTCTAATGTTAGTTCTAAAGCTAGGTTCAGAATTGAACCCAACTCAACCTAGCTTCAGAACTAATACTAACATTAGGGTTTAGCCGTCTTAAAAGACGTACGGCTAAACCCTAATGCTTCTAGTTCTAGGCCTAGAGTTAGTTCTGAAGCTATGTTGAGTTGGGTTCCATTCAGTTTTAAGAGATATATGGGTAAATCTAATGTTCTAGGTTTGGTGTTAGTCGTGAAGTTGAGTTGTAAGTTTTATCTTAGTTATACTTTTATCTGAAGCTAGGTTGGTTGAGTTGGGATGGGTTCCATTTAAAGAGATGTACGGCTAAACCCAAATATTTTTCATTCCCGGTCTAGTATTAATTCTAACGTTAGATCTAGAACTAGAAACTTTAGGTTTAGCCATATGTCTCTTAAGACTAAATTGAACCCAACCCAACCTAGCTTCAAAACTAATATTAGACCTAGAACTAGAAACATTAGGATTTAGCCGTCTTAAGAAACGTACGGCTAAACCCTAATGTTTCTAGTTCTAGGTCTAGTGTTGGTTCTGAAGCTGGGTTGCGAGTCTAGGCTTAGTTATATTTTTGTCTGAAACTGTGTTGGTTAGATTGGGTTGGGTTCCATCTTAAGAGAGATGCGGCTAAACCCAAATGTTTTACATTCCAACTCTAGTATTAGCTCTAGCATCAGTGTTGGCTCTATTTTTAGTAGCTATTCAGTTTGTTGTTGTATACCTGTATCGAAATAAAACTAGAACTAACACTAGACCTAGTTTTAATTCTTATTTAACTCTAGATTGTTGTAAATTCTTCTGGAATCAAAAATATTACTAATACTAGACTTACAACATAGCTTTTGTACTAAAACTAGACCTAGAATTGGATACAATGTTTCAGAAGCAAATTGCTACAATTTTCAGAATTAATTGATGATATTTTTGATTATCGACTAAATATTTTGAATCAGTGAATGAATTTTTGTTTATTTTACATTCTCATTTTTGCTTTTACCGTAATTCTTATCTAGAAGGTGGTAAAATCCTTAATCCTTACATTATATGTAAGAATAAATCAATTATGATAATTTGGACGTTTTGACGTTATTTCTGCAAAACTATAATAGCAAAATTCTAAGGATTTATGGATTATTAACCCTTTCTTCATCGATTTTCAATTAATTTTTATGGCAAGACTCTTAAATGATGACATTTGGAAGATTTCCGACTATTCCTCCTTTATGGTTCATTCCAAACAACGTTCATGCAAAAGGTATCCAATTTTTTTTAGTTCTTGAGTTAGGGCTGATTTTTATTCTAAAAACCTGATATTTTGAAGATTTTTGCTTATTCCTGCAAATTCTTTATGTTCAGAATGTAATTGATTATAAATTATGCTTTTCTACATCATTATGAGAATCATCAATTATGATAATTTGGACATTTTGATGTTATTCCTCCGGATTATGAGTCCTTAGACCATAACGAATCATTTTTGTACTTAAGACTTTGTTTTATTAAAGATTAAGTCAGATTTATACATCGTCGAGAGACACATTTGTACTTCTCAATTTTGATCTTGCAAGTAGATGTTATTGTTAAGAGGCACTTGTAATATTTGTGCTTTGATGGTAATAAGTTTTCTGGAAGCATTTCAAGTCTTCTGAAAACATTATAGAGCTTTTGGAAGTAAAACAAGTCTTCCAGAGACAATGTCGAATCTTCATTTTAAGTCTTGGAATAGTGGCAAATCTCCTAGAAGCATTATCAAGTCTTCCAGGAGCAATATCATGTCTTCTGGAAACAGTTTAAACCATTTGGCAGCAGTTAAAGCGTTAAATGAACAGTAATAGACAAAAAATTATTGTCTAACATTTTGTCAAATTGATACATGAAGTCCGGATTTGGTTCTAGAAACAAAGTCTGGGTGATGGTTAAGCGAGATACGGCTTAACCCGAATGATTCTTATATTGAACTCTTATATTTAACTTATGTTGAACTAAAACTAACACTAACACTAGATCTAGAACTAGAAGAATTAGTGTTTAGCATGCTTACTAAATTTCGATCTGAAGACGCATTTCTTGTTCTAAGTTTAATGTTAATTCTAGTTTTAGTTCTATAGGAATATAGAACAACATAGCATTATTTAACAATTAACTTTCTTAAAAAATTAGAAAACTTTCGTATTATTTCGCGGTTTAGGAACCACTGGTTTAGAATAACAAATTAATAACTTTAAAATTGTTATCACCAAAATAAAAAACCAATAAAAATACTGCTCAAAATGGATCTAATTGAACTTTATCATCTAATAATGTACATAAATCATGCTTATTAGTCAAATTCTTTTGATACAAAAACACAAAATTGAACTATGATACATTAAGATTATTTCAAAATTTAAAATTAGTAAAAAAATGAAAGATTTAATACACAAATCAACGTGGAATCTTGTAACTTTTAATTTAACTTAGTTTTGCTTTTAAAAACTTGCAAAATTGAACATCGATTCAAAATGATGTTATGTTGGTGTTGTACTTTATAAATATTTGTTTAATTAACTTCTAATCATGGATCATCTTAATTAAAGTTATTCTATAATAACTGCATTTTACTTTTAACTAAATCATTTTCTGATTCGGATGATTTCTTTTTGGATTTAACATAATTTTTAACATTTTCAACTGTCTTAAAAATAGTTAAATTACTTCAACGAAATTAAAATAAACGAAAAATAGTTACAATTTATAATGTAGTTAACAATGAGGAGTTAACTACTTTTTGTGAATATTTTATGCCAGTACATAATCGAGTATAACTACCAATTAAACAAAAGTAATTAGAATATAACTATTTTAACACAAAAAGTTGTTGATTACGTAGTTAACTACTTCTCTGCTTTGCATATCATTTCAGCTGTTTGTATTCCCTCTTCTTGGGATAACTACACCCATCTCGTAGATTTTCAATTTCTTAATTCTGATTTTTGTCAAGGTCCAAGGAAATAACGATATATGTATATATCAACGTCGTGTTAATATAAAACTACATCATTTCCAAAGATATAAGTACGAAGGCTTTAACGACCAGTGTTAATTGAACTAAAATTAGAACTAATACTAGCACTAACACTAGAGCTATCACTAGGACTAATACTAGATATAAAACTAAAAATGTTTAACGTTTCGGATGACGTGTTCCAACCTTCTTCAAACACTGATTTGAAGTGATAAAGAAACTGGTTCAAAGTGATGAGGAAACTGGTCACTTCAAGGTTGCCACCTGGCATCCGAAATGTCAAACATTTTTCAAAAGATGCACGGCAAAACCAGAAAATTTCTAGTTAGTCCTAATTATGTTAATAAAGGTGTTTCCTCATTAAGCCAAGGTCGCTTGCTAGTAATCTACTACTAGCACTAACACTATCACTAGGGTTTCCCAATTAGATCGTGAAGGCTGCCTTCTTTTGTTCCCAATTAAAGCGTGAAGAGACCTGTCAATCACCTATTGTAATAGGAAAGAATGTAAAGACCGGTAGTTTGTTTTGATCCCCAATTAGACCGTGAAGGCCTTCTTTTGTCCTCCAATTAAAGCGTGAAGATCTTTTTGTTTGCACCTGTCAATCATCTATTGTAATGCAAAGGAATGTTAAGCCATTTTACAACGTAATTATTTAAAATAGTTTATTTCAAATGAATTGTACAGGTAACTTTCTTTTTTTACCCAATTAAAGCGTGACGAGCCTTTTGTTGAATCTGTCAATCAATCAATTGTAATACAAAAGATTGTTAAGACCGGCAGCTTGTTTTTGCTTCCTAATAATATCGTGAAGGCCTCCTTCTTGTTCTTCGTGTTGACCACCCTTGATCAATACAGTTTACACCCTTCATTGCTTGAACTGAAATTAAAACTAATACTTAGCACTAACACTAGATCTATTACTAAGACTAGATCTCAAATTAGAAAGTTTCGGGTTTTGCCATACATCTTTTTTCAAAACTATTACTAACAGTAGTTCTATCACTAGAACTTAGACTAGATCTAAAACCAGAATCTTTCGGGTTTTGCCATGCATCTTTTTCAAAACTATTACTAACACTAGTTCTATCACTAGAACTTAGACTAGATCTAAAACCAGAATCTTCCGGGTTTTGCCATGCATCTTTTTTAAAAAAAAATTTTGACGTTTCGAATGCCATGTTGTAACCTTCAGAAATTGGTTCGAAGTGATGATAAAACTGATTCGAAGTGATGAAGAAATTGGTCACTTTGAATCAGTTTCTGAAGAAGTTTACAACTTAGGATCTAAAATGTCAAAATTTTTAAAAGAGCACGGAAAGTTTCTAGTTTTAGATGTAGTATTAGTATTAGGCCTAGTAATAATTCTAGTATTAGTGCTAGTGTTAGTTCTAATTTTATTTCAATTTCCAAAGATGTTTCCTCATTAAATCAAACCTTGCTATCAAGGTCCCACATCAGCCGTTCTGACACAAACCTATACTATTTTCAATAACTTATATATTAAGCCATGAACGTGTTATATTCTTGAAATATTTTTTGAAGAAAAAACTCTAACAAAAATATTAATTAAATGTGATAAATTAGTTTCCATAAAATTCTTGGTCTACCCCGTATTCTTATTCCTTAGGTTTTCATTCTTCTCATCCAATTGAAGCAGGTTACCATACCATTTCAGCCATTTGTATCCCCAAAGCCAAGTTCTAAGGTTCTACAGCTAAGAAATACTTCTTATGCCCCATTCTTGTTTCTCATTAACTTTCATTTATAATATGTGTTGGAGCAGAAAATATGGAGCAGTATTGATTTTTTTAAAGTATTATGCGTTTGATGGTGTAACTAATTTGTACGATTTGTAAGTGCTATCCTTGTTCATCAGATGAGCTGTACTTGGTATTTTGAGCTCTCATCTCTACAACCACAAAGGTTTTCAGTTTTTTTTGTTGCAACGTCTATCAAAGTCCAAGATACCATTATATTACCATTTCAAATTTGGAACTTTAGATGAGTTAATTAAGTTTTATTCCATTGAAGCAAATTTAGTACTCATTTCGGCAAATTTCAACATATCCAAACACTTTATATACAAGCATATACCAATGGCTCTTCACAAAGTGATTCAATTTTTCTTTAAATTATGATATTATAACTGCACAATCTGCAGTCCATACATAAAAGTGTCAATTATGACGATGTAGCAAAATTTAGTTTGAATTGAATAAATAGTTTTATAGAATTAGCAATTAGAACTACTTCATCAACATATTACAACGTTTCGCTTCAATTAGGACTTTAGTTAATCGTCGATTTGGTGGATTTTTTTTCATTTTGTATTACAAAAATTCGCATATAGCTAACAGACTTCTGTCATCATCTTTTTGCCTCTTTCTCCATTTTTCTCCCAATGAATAGAAATCGCAAACAACAATCGATTTAAATCTTCCATTTTACTCAAACTATTCTTGCTACTTTTCTGTATATACTTTTAATCACTCTGCGTAGTTTTAAATTTGTCCTCATTCCGCTTAATGCACCCAAACATTTTGTTTGTACCTATTTGAAAGCTGCTT